>OX031010.1:115426010-120426010 GCA_943735925.1 Pollenia amentaria | reverse complement strand
ATGGATGGTAGGATGGTCCTAGACGGGTTTGTTCATACGTTTCACCCGTCTAGGAGCATACTACACGCCAGAGGGGCCAAATTTAAGAATTTTATTTATATCTCTTTAATTATTTTCATTAAACTAAAACTTTTTTATTTCATATAAAATCCTTGTAAATAACATCTCATATTAGAAACCTTTCACCTGTACAAAGAAAACGAAGTATAAATGAGTTTGTAAAACTGGAAACAAAACGTTTGAATAAACTTTCTTTGTTTCAAAAATAAGAAAAACTAAAAAACAAAACACGAGCAAGTTTTTTAAAACCAAATCATAAATGCAGTTTTAAGTGAATAAAACAAATGTGTTGTACGTGTTTGTACGTGTGTGCAAATAATTCATATAGAAAAACAGTCAAACATTCATACACCTGTTTTGTATTGATAACATAAAAAAGTTTGACGCTGTTTCCTTTGAGAGATTTCAATAAAATGAATATACAAAATGATAATACGAGTATATTTTACATTTATTCATGCAGTCTTGCACACAACATTTGTTCATGATTCTATTGTAATCATTTTCAATATCCAAGGTTTTCAAGGGTGTAGCAAAATTTTAGAAAAAAAAAACAAGTAGGAGTGCTTCGCCGAATCTTATATATATACTCTTTTTGATTGAAGTTCTTATTTTAACCACCATAAAATTTTAAGCCGAATGTTATGTAAGTCATATCTAAATCTTAAAAATTAGATTTTTATAAAAAAATTAATATATTTTTCAAGACCCAGGAATTTTTTAACGGTTTTTTTTTTAATTTTCTAGAGAAAAACCCCTTTCTATACAATCGAATACAAAACAGATTTTATTGGAAATCCCGAACGTCAATTTTTTACAAAAAAACGGCATTTCGGAGGACATTTGAAGCACAGCCGCGAATATCGTTGTAAAAGCCACTTTTCCCAACCTGTTTTTTGCAAATCTCCCAATATTATGCACCTTAACGCCTTCAAATGGCATATAAAGAGTCAGCAACTGGAAGAACGTTGTAAGTTGCTAACAAAATGAAATGGTTTTGCAACGTGGAATATCATTTTAAAAGCCCTTTGCATAAAAGTTTTTATTATCATTATTTTTAATAAAAATTGGTATTATTCATTGAACTGTTGGTTTTTAATTGAAGTTGGCACAAACGGTAGAACGGCAAAGAATTCTGATGATGAGAATGTGGTTATTCTCGAAACATTTAGTCCCTAATCATATAAAACGCAACGCGACGCCAATGAAGTACATCAAAAGTACAAACAATGTTATAAATATCTTGTAATTTTGTTGTTGCTTTCTTCAGAAATTCACATTGCGTTTTAAAATTTCAAACGCTGCATATCTTGTGGCGTTGAAAATTTTAAAATGATACATGAATTTCTGTAGAAGCAACAACAAAATTACAAAATATTTATGACATTGCTTGTGCTCTCAATATAATTCTTCGGCGTTGAGTTGCGTTTTTCATGATTAGGGCCGTAAATTCGACCCGAGTTCAACCCCGTGTTCAGTCAAGAATTAAAAATTTAATTCAGTTCATTTTGTAAATTCCATCTTCAATAAAAATTATGTAATGTAAATTAAATTTGATGAATTTAAGCCTAATTAAAATTTCAAAAACATTATTTTCAATAATCTAAATAAAAATATTAAAAAATATATAATCCTGCCTGCACAGAAAAAAGTGTTTTATAAATTAAAAAAAATGGTTTAAAAAGCATTTAAATTTAATAAATCTGATAATTGAATCAATTGTTTTTTTTAGTTGAAAGAAAATTTAAAATTTAATTTTGATTTAATTAACATTTTAGTTGTTTTCAAATAAATTTTCAATTAATATTTTAAATAAATAACAATATACCTTTTATTATCAAAGTTGTTAGTGGGAATACTATTATTTATTAATTATTTAGGAGAACGTTTCCTGATGATCTGGCCTAAGCAACCAGTGAAATGCGCATAGGAACAGCTTATCCTCCAACAATAAATTTCAGTATTTTTTATCAATTATTTAAAAAGGGAATTAAGCACAACAAACAAAATCTTTTAATAACAATATACCTTAATTGACTTTTTTCGTTTAAAATAAAATAAATAAAACTAGTAGAATTGTTGTTGGGAACTGTCAATATTTAATTAAATAAATTAACACATTGTTTAAAATGGCAAAGTTTTTTGAACACTTTTTTAATTAAAATTAAAAACATCATTTATTGAAAATTTTTAGTAATTAATATAATCATTTTGGTAAAAGGTGCAAAATCAACATCTGTTATGAATTTGGTATAAATTTGCTGATTGGAGAAAATTAATAATTTTTTTTTTTTTTTTTTTGCTCACCTAAAATATAGCTATTTTGTAACTTAAAACGTTATTCGCAGCTGTGTTCATTTGTTTAGCGGCTAGTTAAAATAATAGACCTTCTGGACCCATTGTGAGTACCAAAAAGGTCAGATACATAAAGAGACTTTGTATGAGCAACATGTAAACATTCTAGCTCGTCTTAGTAAATTTTGATTATTATTAATATAAACTTTACATATTATTGCTAAAAAAAACTTTAACAATATTAATGAGGACCATCGTGCACGTTCTTTTCACTTATATATGAAAAGTTATTGAAATCGAATAAACATATTCACATAAATGAATAAAAGCAAAATTGGGTTTTTGTTCCTCATTTTCATGAATAAAAAAGTTATAAAAAATTGTAAATTTCTTATTCATATAAACCGTCCTCGGTTACTTACTCACAATACAGGTGATTGAACGTTTAGTAAAATTTATATGAAAAACACTGCTTTTTGAGTTTAATTTTACATATCGGTCAATCACTTCTATTGTGAAAACCGCATATGGACAGTAACAGCGAAATGTCTACTTTTAGTAACGTAACGCCAGAAGTAATTTAAATTGTTTCTCAAAAATTGTATATGTATAATTTACTTTTTTATATTTTGGTATAAAGCGCAATTAAAATAGGTTTTATACAAAAAGTCTTGCCCAATCCGCAGACTTATGCAATTTTGTAATCCAAGTCAAAATCAACTTCTGTTTTTTGTAATGTCACGCCAGCGCATATTTTTGCTTATATTTTTAAAAGCCTAATGGTTGATTGTTGTAAATTTATTTTCTGAATATAGTGCTACTTCATAACTTTGCAAATACAAAAAACCTTTTACAAATTTGACTTTTTCGTTAAATTTTTTTACATTTGGTCATACAAATCACGTCACAATGGAAATGCCCATATTACACTATGGAACAAATTTTCACTTTTGTCATGACCTTTGGTGACCACAATATTTTTTTACTACAAAAACTATCGAAATTCAAAATTCTATTGAAACATTTTTTTTTAAATTTTTTTCTAAAATTTGGGGTTTGCTCATATTTGGACCGACCTGGCTGAATTTCAATACCAAAATAAAAAGAAGCATAGGTTAGGTTCCACGGGCAGCCATCGAGACAGCTGACTTGGGTCCTTCAGCGCTCCCTTTGTGATACCCAGCGCCAATGCCCATGGTAATACATGCAATAATTAATAAAAATTAATAAAAGAGATGGATATCGTTAAATTAACCAAGAATATATTTACTTTATAAGGTCTAAGATTAATATTGTAGAAATTACTAATGGAATGACAAAATAATATATACCCTTTCCCACCTGTGGTGAAGGGTATTAAAATGTTTTTCCAATAGAATTTTCATGTTTTAAAAAACGTTGTATAATCGAGTTCGTTGTATAATCGAGGTGCTACGCAGAGCAAGACTATACTGAACATTAGCAGAAGGATTTTTCACTCCAAGAATTTGAGGACGGAGAGAACGGGTTTCCATCTTTCAGCAGCAGCGATGGTGCCGAATGTTTATTTGACTTTTAATGTTAGTAAATAATAAATTTAAATTAAAAAAATCAAACAGAAATATGAATATTAGGGTATTCATTTCATCGGGCTTTTGCTTTAATCGGTTAATCGCCCGATTAATTAACCGAGGTTTTGGTTTAATCGGTTAAAAATCGGTTAATTGAGTTATTGATCGGTTAACCGATTAATAAAGTTTTTTTTATAAAATAAGTATTTTCAATGCATAAAAATGCTTAATTATTTATTAGTTGGAGTTTTTTAGTAAAATAAAAAAAACGAATAACATAACAAACATAACAATTCAAACAAAACAATTCTTGAACTAAACGAGCAAACAAAAAAATAATTCATTAATATGTAATACATAATTTTTTAATTAATATATACATATTATGGATTAATTAACAAAATTAACTGATATTAGTTATTTTTTATAAAATTATTTTTTAGAAAAAAATTTTTTAGAAAAATAATTTGGTTTAAATGTTTAGGATTTAAGAGATTATTTTTTTTTTTAGTTTTGAATTAACTTGACTTTGAACAAATTCTTCACTTATCGTAGATGTTGCAGAAATCGAAAACAACCCATAATACAGAATATCTAATTTCTCAGTCCTTTTTCTGGATTTCTCTAAACATATAAAATCTTCCATTATGCCATTAGAGTCCTGTTTTAATTTTTTTTAAATTTTTGAAACTTGTTGTTGTTTCCGTTAATTCTGTCAAAAGATTGACATGAGAAGAAACAAATAACTAAACACATAAATATAAAAAGTACGTGAAACAAAAAGCTGTGGATAGCAAACACTTATTTAAAATAAAGATCACTGAACACCTTCATTGTTTGTATAAAAAAATATTTACAAAACACATACCGTTTGTATATGAGACGAAAACAATAATTAAAACACAAAAAGATGTGTTATACAGGCCTGTTCTGAAAATCACGTAGTTTCAATTAAAGTGATTTTCAGAACAAGCCTGATAATACTACAAAAACTTAAAAATTTCGCTACATCGGTTAATCGACTGAAATTAACCGCTTTAATCGTTAATCGAAAATACCCAATTTTAAATTAACCGACAAGTTAATCGGGTAGTAATTAATCGGTTACCCGATTCACGGTGAATGAATATACAAAACAAAAACAATTTTTTATTTACATATGTTGCACATTGTCTTTCCGGCCACATTTGACAAATATTTGGGAATAACGTTTGAAAGCAAGACGAAAATAGGAGAATTTCTCAATTTTAAAATATCTTTTGCACCACCACTAGTGGTAAATGAGGGTATACTATGTTCGTCATTCCGTGTGAAACTCTTTAATTATACATCTAAAACCCCATCATGTATATATATTTTCGGGTGCCTTGAGTAACTCTAAGTCGATTTAGCCATGCCCGTCTGTCTGTCCCTCTGTAAGTCTGTTGAAAACACGCTGACTTTCGAAAAACGCAAAAGAAAAAAACAAATTGTAGTTATCCTAAGCATTTTGGGATTGAAATCCAGCACCATCTGTTCAGTAGAATCAGAGCTATGAATCCAAATGTGGAACCACCATCTTAAAAAATTTATCATTTTGTTACAAAAACTAACATAAATGGTGGAATAATGCACAGAATTATATAAGATTTTGAATAAATCCGTTTTATACGACTGCAAATCATAGTGTTAAATTTCGTGTAGATCGGTCCATAATTGACCATATGCCCCATATAAAGCCTATACCCGGAAAACAGCTTAATGTTATCATGATAAAATTCAATACTTCAGAGTTTTATAGGACTAGAAAACACACTAATAAATTTCGTGATGGTCAGTCAATAATTTACCATAGGCCCCATATAAAGCCCACTTTGGGAAAATAATTAAATTCGCTTAAATCTGTAGCAGATAAAATTTGTCCAACTTAGTTTCAAATGGCCATAGAAAATTGCCTGCAATTTTGTAATATACTATCCATAATTTACCTTAGATCCCATATTAGGAAGCCTTCTGAAATTCACTGTAAACGCTAAAACTTATTTCACTGCTGTATTGAAATTTATTCTAATTTAGGTTTTTTAATACCAGAAATCAGTCTTCAGAATTTTGGAATGATTGGTCCATAATTTACCATAGGTCAAATACAAATTACCCTCCTAAAAATCATTTTAGTGCGGCTTAAACTGTTAAGAATCATGATATTTTACTCAAGCCAGTTCAATGTTCTAAAAAGAAACGCATAAAACTTTCTGATTTTCGGTCAATAATTAAATATATTTCTAAACCGCAACCAATTTTAATGCTGACGTTCGCTTTTGTGTAGATAAGTAAATTATATATATGTTGAGATCATATAGAGCCTACTCCTGTCTGTGGCACAGCCGAATATAGCACTCTAACTTATTATTTATAAGAAGTTACAAATAAAGTTACAATTTACATATTAAATAACTTAATTAACCGAGCAATAGTAACTTTGACTTCTAGCCCGTTGCAGTGAAACAGACCAGAGTCTCGGGCGGTAATCAAACCCGCTGCCCTCGTACTAATATACCAGCTCACTACGAACTAGTCTTCTAATGGCACCCTATTTTAAAATAATTTCCCCTTTTTCTTGCGAATACTAAGATTTTTCAATTATTTTCGAATCATTTTTCAAACGCTTGTCGTTTAAGAGACTTTTTGATTTCAAATCATTTTCAATTTAAAATCATACCTGTTGTTGAGAATGCATGTGTTTTACATACTCACACACAATTTTATTGTCAATTCACAAACGTATGAATTTATTTACGTATGAATATATTTTGCATTCATTTGAGAACTGACAAAACTTTTGTATTCTCTTATTTGTGCAGTAAAAACTTTATGTTGCGGTTTTAACATGTTTCAGTTGTGTATAAAAAAACAAGTAAGAACGTATAGTCGGCCAAACCCGACCATATGATACCCTACACCGCAGTATTTATGGCCATATTTTAAAGATTGTACACTATTTGGGACCAATAGGCAATCATGGACCCGCAAGAACATAAATATGTTATGAGGTTAAGATTCATGTAAAGTTCTTTGTGACGAATATTTTTTAGATTGGGTGCCACGGTAGGCTTGTTGGTAGTGAGCTGATCAATCAGTGCTGGGATCGCGGGTTCCATTCCCGCTAGAGACTCCGGTCTCTTAAAAAAAAAGATATCTTCATCTGTATGAGATTTGTTTTCCTTTAAGTAATTTAAGGAAGAGGGCTTATATGGTAAATTTTTGGACCATCCAGCACAATTTTTTTGTCATGACATAATTACCATCTTTAATTTTATTGGCGCCAATTTGTATGTCAATACAAGCAATTATAAGGAAGTTCTGGCATCAAAAGCTATTTTGGGAGTAGTATATGTATGGGAGTTCTGGTCAAATATGGACCGATTTTAATAAAATTTGGTTTATATTAAATTATATAAATTATCAAAATAGTTTAATTTTTTTTTAATCCAAATTTTCATATTTTTTAATCAGGCTTAAGTTCATTAAATTTAATTTTCGTTAAATTATTTTTATGAAGCAAGGAATTTGACAACATGAAATGAATTAAAATTTATTGATAATTTTTTATTTTTGACTGACCGGGGAATTGGACCCACGTTCAGGGACAGGTTGGTTTGACACGTTTTAATAGTAAACCCACTATCTTCTCAGAAATATTTGCCGTTTTACACTCACCGCTATTGAAGGCGGCTGGCAGTCAATAGCCAAAGATCAATCTTTGAACCAAATTGGTTGTTTTTGAATGGTTATATATTTTAATTAATTGACATGTTCCCCCCTCCTTTTGTTTTTCCTGTGAAAAATTCTTCTTGAAGTCCAAGTCTAGTTGCCTTTAATGGCGGTGAGTGTTAAACGGCAAAGATTTCTGTACTAAATTTCATTAAAATATCGCAAAAATTGCGAAGTTTGAGTACAAGGTTTACATGGACGGCCAGCCGGACATCGTCGGATCGATTCAAAAAGTAGATTGTATACTAAAAAGTGGGTCTGGGACCAATATTTTAAGATGTTACAAACATTAGCACAAACGCATAATACCCTCTCCACTATTGTGGTGTAGGTATAACAAAAACGAGCTTCATATGCACACACACATACAAATGTTTTACAGGTAGAAGAAAAGTTTTACAATAACTTCCGATTTCTGTCAGTTTATTTCAACATTTCCTTAAATGTTAACTGATAAAGTTTTTTAAAAAAAAATCATGATTTGTTCAAACAAACTCACTAGAGAAATGAGAAAGCAACAAATGCCTATCGTTAAAAAATGTTTTAATATTATAGGCTATCAACACCTTTAATTTAACTATTTTTATAAAAAAAAACCTTTTGATTTTATGCCTTAAAACTTTATTCTTAAACTATATTGCATTATACTCCAATGTCTTTCTTTTAACATCTAATACAACCATCATTTTTTTTCTTGCATTTTAAATTTAAACAACTTTTATTTACAATTTATTTTTCCGTCTGCTGGAACCCCCGTTGCATTTGGTGCAAAAATTCATGTTTATTTAATTTGATCAATTTCATCCAAAGTGTCACATAAATTTCCAACAAATTTTCTCGAAACCAGTAAATTGTAAATTTACGAACTCTAAATGGTTTAAGTGTAGAAAACTATTAAAAATACAAAATGAAGTTGTTTGTTGTTGCTACGAAAACGTTTCCAAAAATACGGATGCTGCAAGTAACTGGCCGAGAAGTAAGAAAAAAAGTAACGTAAATCTATATTTATTTTCTCAAAAAAGAAAACAAACGAGTATAAAATAAATGTGTAATGAATTGGGATTAAAGTGACCAACAGGAAAGATATTTCAATAAAAAGGTAAAAAAAAAAACAAAAATATCAGAAGTATAGGAGTTATTTTGTAAAATATATGTATGATGTGTAAGCAGAAAAGTAATGTAATTTGTACGTGTGGCGCATAATATCCTATTTACACCACAACGAATTTTCGTACTTACGAGATGTCTAGCGAAATATAGTTGTTTTTGACTAGATTTGCCATACAAAACAAAATCTACTTCGAGTTTCGATTTTGACGAAATCTACTGTAAATCAAATAGTACTTAGTGGTGCATCTATGGGTTTTTTTCATAAAGCACTAAAAAATACTACCCTGCACAAGAAACAACTATATTTAAATTAAAAACAAAACAGAAACAATAATGGCGGCTTTTTAAAACATTTGCAAAAATGTCACAAATTTTGAGAAAATAGTATAAAAATATGGACAACCCAAATAATATTAATAAAATAAATTAAATTTATTATCAAAAAAGTTGTTTTTAGGAATAAATGATTTTTTTCATTAAAATATTTTATTTATTGTGCTTAATTTCCTTTTTTTATAATTAATAAAAATATTGAAATTTATTGTTTGAGGATAAGCTGTTCCTATGCGCATTTCACTGGTTGCTTAGGCCAGATCATCAGGAAACGTTCTCCTAAATAATTTTAAAAAAGACACTGCTTTCAGCAAACAAGACTACAGAGGGAATGAGAATTACCTACACTCAAAACGTCTTGTTTGCAACGATATTAAAGCTTAAACAAAATACCAACAATAAAACAGCGAGTTTATCTTTTCTTACATTCCCCCTACAATTAGTTGGAATTCTCCCAACACTAATTGTAGTTGTAAGTGGGCAAAGAAAAAACAAATTAAAAACAAAAAACAAATTGCTTTTATTGTTTTCGCAAAAAATCAAAATAAAAAACAATTTGTCAGTTCAGTTTTTTATGCACGTGCACTTGCTAGGTAAAATGCGCATAGGAACAGCTTATCCTCCAACAATAAATCTTTTAATGAAATTAATTAAAAATAAAAAGTACATACAGCAAATTTTTAAATGCCTATTTCTTTATATGTCTGTAATTTTTAGTCAGCTGTTTTTGATATTCAAACAAAATCTTGCTAATGTCAAAAAAGTACAATGTAAATGCACTAGATTTTGATTAGGATTTCAAATGAAATCTGCTAGATTTCAAAGTAAAGTAAACTGCCTATAAGTAACATTATGATTTATGTAATGAATAACTTTTTTCTTTCTGATATTATGTAACGTTGGGATTTATTGAAATTAAGATTTTAGATTTGAAATATGATCACATTGTGTTTTGAAGTTTATGTCTTTCAAATGTTTCCCATTGTTTACTTTGACCTGAAGTGCTCTTTTCAGAGCATTTCCCATAACTTTTCATAGAATTTCAGGTCCTAGCGCCCTCACTTCTTCTCGGAGAAATATTCGTCTTAAACTGCTGGGATGGTTCTCGGCTCATTGATATTCAAAAATTATTCTTGGACCATTGAGGTGAAAATGAGTCTCACCTAATCTGATATTTCTGTCTAAACAATCGAATGCTGACTTTTAATATAAAATTGAACAACTGAGTACTTCCATCATAAATTTCCCAAGATTTTCAAAGTTAATTCTGAAGAAAGAACAAAAAAAATTGCTCACTTTTTAAACCATAACGTTTTACAACGCGAAATATCTGGGAATTATCCTTGACTCAAAATTTTCGTAGATATTGAATACTCAACACAGGGTCAGGAAAGCTACGATTGCTTACTATTGCTTCCGTAGAATGTTTGGCGCCAAGTGATGCCTTAATCCTAGAATGGTCAAATGGATGTACACGGTAATAGTACGGCCCATTTTTACATATGGATGTTCGGTATGCTGGACCGTGACAGGCAGGAAATATGTCGTGGACCAACTGGCCAGAATACAAAGATCAGCCTGCATTAGAAAAACAGACGTTTTAAGCACTTGTCCTGCAGAGGCGCTGAATACTATACTGCAACTTATTCCAATACAATTACACCTAATGGCCATATCCGTCAACAGTGCGGTCAGGCTCTCTGCATCAGGATGTTGGAAGGCGAGGACGAACGGTCATACAAGGATCTTAAAAAAGCAACCTACATTTCTGAAACGGTCAACGGACTACATGATACCGCGCACGAACTTTGAGAAGAAATTCAAGGTCATATTTCCGTCAAGGCGGGAATGGAGTAGGGGAATCCTGGCTAATGAATACCGCACGAGGGCTTACATTGATGGGTCAAAGATGACCTGCGGTGTCTCTGGGGTTTTTTCGGAAGAGTTGCAAGTAAATCTCTCTTTCCGCATTCCCGATGAGGTTAGCGTATGTCAGGCTGAAATACTGGCGATTAGAGAGGCATGTAAAACACTTCATATTATGAACATCAGCGGCAAAATTGGTGTTTTCGTCAATAGCCATGCGGCTCTGATGTCACTAAAGTCGCATAAGACAACGTCCATTCTCGTTAACCAGTGTAAGGAAGAACTATTCAGAATGGGTAACCTATCTGACATTGTCTTAATTTGGATCCCTGAGCATAGGGACCATTATGGCAATGATCAGACAAACGCGCTGACAAACACTGCATCTGCTTTTGATATTTCGTAGGGTGTGCCAGTCGCAACAACCCTGAAAAACTGAATGGCTGCAGGGCTACCAAAGTAACGTTGCCCACATACAACATAGGTCGTTTGGAGCGACTTCTCAACTTCAGTCGCAGCGACATATCGAGACTGGTATACGTTCTTACGGTCACTGGACGATCGGTAATCACGCTATGAGAATCGGCCTCCCTCTTAATAAATGCTGCCGCAGCTGCAGTGAACCTGGAACTGAGGAGATAGTATTTCATTTCCTGTGTGATTGCCCAGCTTTTAATTCAACACGACATGGACTATTTGGTATTTGCATTCTACAAGGACTCTCTGAGATATCACGGGTATAACTCGGAAATTTGGTGAATCTCAACACAACATGCTGTTTCTAGCCAGCTCCGTATTGCCCAGGGTCACGCTTGATTCGAAGTTCCTACTCATAACGAGTTGTGTGGTGTCAAAACGGAGTCACTTTTGATATACTTGCAGCACGCCTAGTTTTGGCCATGCTACCAAGTTAACCAACCAACCAAACTATAACGTTATTTATGCGCCACCCTGAGTATGTTATTACTAGTATAGCATAGCTCAACACGTAAGAAATGGTGTAAATAAGAAATGAACTGGATATGGATATATCGGCGGTATTTTACTCTCGATACGACAATACATTTTTTTTTAAATTTTTTAATGCAAATTTTTTGCATAACAACGAAAAGAAATAACACATTAAAAAGCAGAGTATAAAATCAAATCAGAATAATAAATTGTTTCTTTTACTTCTTATGACTGAAGTCCACACCGCGCGTTCTCTACGTTTGATACATTCTTGACCTTTTTTTAAGACGAGTGCTAAAATAGGAAGTAATCCTACTTCATGCGTTCTATACGTAAATGCATTCTACGCGTTTGCTGTCTAACTTCTCAATACAATTTTGCACTGCTTCTACTTTTTTTTAAAGATGCATACACGCATCAAAGCATTGAACGCGTGTTGTAGGCATCCAGACTTAGCCGTTTTGCTTTGCCCCATTGTAGTGAAAAGTTCCCTCATTGCTAAATCTTGTATGTTTTTGTACGTTTTCAGATTATCTGCTTATTTTTATTAATGTTTGTGAGAATAAATATCATTTTGTGGAACATTTTTGGTTACTTCGAAGAGGCTATAAAATATATAAACAAAGCCGCTACTACATTATCTGCTATTACGCTATTTAAACAGTCCTTTAACGTTATTAGAAAATAAAAAAATTTATTAACGAAGCTTGAAAATAGTTCAGAGTCCTAAACATTTGCGACTAACTTAGTATAACTTAGCTCTAAATGAAAATTTTGAGGGCTTTGAGAATAATGAAAGCTATTTGTTATCTAGAATTCTTGACCCTCTATAAAAAGCTCGAATATTTCAAAAACAATCGACTTGAATCGTATCGAAAAAACGACTTATTTAGCTACTTAACATGACTCCGAATTTGTAGAAATAGCTCTGATAAGACTACGCGAACTGGCTTTTAAATCGTTTGCGAAAAAATTATAAGAGAATCCCAGTATCCATCCATCCTTGGCTGCGATTCTCCTACAGAACAAGTCGAGATATACGTTAGATGTTCTAATATTTCTAGAGACGCAGATCTGCGTCCATACTGGCGCAATGACATGTTACACCCAAAATTGAAGAAAGTGGTGCAGAAATACTTAAGTTTCAAATGAGTTCTGTCGCATTTGAGAGAATATTTTCCGCTGCAGGTCTCCGGTATAAACGGATTTGCGAAATCGTCTATCTCCGCAAGAGTTGAGAATACCTTGATTTTAAAACAAACATTTTATTATCAAAAGTTGTTTTCGGGAATGAAAATTTATTATTAATTAATTCATTTATTAATGATGTGCTAATAATCCCAATTTTTGAATGAAAACACTGAAATTTATTGTTGTGGGAAAGCTAGTTTCTATGCGCATTTCGCTGGTTGCTTAGGCCAGCTCGTCAGGAAACTTTTTCCAAAGACTTTAGAAAAGCTAAAAATATTATACAAGTAAGACCATAAAGTGAATAAGAATTTTAAACATACAGGTCTTGCATGTAACAATATCAACGCTTCAACAAAGCCACAACAATAACCAGTGAATTTTTCTTTCTTACATTCCCCTATAATTGGCTGGTTTTTTATCCAACACGAATTTTAGTTGTAAGAGGATAGAAAGAAAAAAACAAAATTAAAAAAACAAATTGCTTAATAAAGCAGCTTGCCGTTTCAGTTTTTTATTTGCCGGGCACATGCAAATTTATTATCAAAAGCTATTTTCGGGAATGAAAAATTTATTATTGATTCATTTGTTGATGGCAGCAACCTTTGACATTCGTATTCATTTGATTATAGACCAAGCGTATTCGATGCTGGTGATATGAGACAGAACATGAATGATACGCTTAGCCGAGATCTTGATATAGTCTTGGAATGGGGTCGTGCGAATAGGGTCGATTTTAATGCTCGAAAAACCCAATGTTGCGTGCTGACGCATAAACACGCGACGGATCAAGGTGCCTCATCTGTATATATGGGTGATATAATTATTAAGGAATAAGAATCTCTTGATGTTCTGGGCATGAGTATACAATGTGATGTCCGATGGACAGAACATATATTTAAGGTGTCAAAAGAAGCATTCAAGTGCCTCGGTTTTTTTGAAACGGTGTAAGATATACTTCACTCCATCTGATCTCCTTACTATTTACACCACCTATGTATATCCGACTGCGAATGGAATACAACTCTCATGTATGGACCGGTGCTTCAAATTTTTTTCGAGCTTCTCGACCGTGTGCAGGAGAGGGCGAAGGTTCTTATTGGTGACAGTAGGGTATCCAATTCTTTTGACTCACTTGAGCACCGTCGCAATGTGGGTTGTATTTGCCAGTTTTATCGTTACTACAATGGGATGTATTCTGATGAAATTAAGGATCTGGTTCCCGAAACGCATACGTTTGTTAGTAATGCACGTTTTTCCTCAAGAGCCCATCTTTTTGTGGTCGTTCGTTAATCTATGCGGGGAAGCTTTAAGTAGCGAAGCTGGTGTTTCTTATACCATATTTAGAGGAAAAAATCCCTTGCACCCGGCCAAAGGCCGGCTATGTAGAATATCTTTAGTTTGCGATTCGGAATTTTGAAATTCGGGATTTTAAATTTCGGGCTTACGACCTCAACCGTTAAAAATGTATGTAAATTACATATATTTTTTGGTCAATTGAATCTTTATAATATAAAATGTCTGCAAGGAAAGACGAGCTTAAAAAATCTACTTTAAGAAAACCAGTAGAGGAGTTATATAGGAGAAAGAGACCTGGGGATTTCGCAGATCGATGGATCTGTTAAATTTACCACAGAAAACTGTCTTATCTAATTTTTTTAATTTTGTAATTTACGTGAAAATAACTTCGGCACGACGACATATAAATATTTGAAATGTTTAACGCAACTTCAATTAGAAATTAAATAAGTCCCAAAATTAATAATTGGGGGTTATCCCTTTAACAAAAGTTAAAGCAATGAATCAATCCCCTTCACAAGACTAAAACGTATTAAAAACAATGAACAAATTCCCTAAAAGTCGTTGTTGTTATTCTGTGTATAAACATTTTGGAAATAAGTTCGTTTTTGTTTTCGGGACTTAGTTCATTGGGGACTAAGTATTAGCGCCCAATTAGAGTAATACGAGTATTAAATTAAAATAATTATGTTTTTAAAGAAGTATAAGTAGCATAATATAAGTAGAATAGCTTGCACAGCATTCATACAATTAGAACATGTTCTCTCAGTTTTAAATTTTAGGTAAGTTGTACTAAGAGTCAGAGAAGTATAAGATGAAAATGTGTTATAAATAGTTAAATTAAAAGAAGTATAAGCTAAATAAAAATTATTTGTAGAATTAGTTACTACTAATTCTAACATTATAATAAATAATCCATCTCGTATAAGTAGAATTAGTTTCATATGTAGCATAGAGAGTAACAATAGCAAAAATCTTATAAGTCGTATAAGTAATATCTTCTGTATCTCAGTTTTAAAATATTTTGACCAGCTAGTTGGTCATAACAAATTAAAAAAGGAATTCCAAAAACGTTAAAAAAAATCAACATCAACATTTTTCTTTGTTTGTCTTAAATTTTCTTTCTTAACACTATTCAACACCTGTGTTGTATGCAGGGGCAACAAAAGTAAAAAGAAAAAAATATATTCAAAATATATTTTTCCGAGTAAACATCACAATTTGCCAAAGCAATACTTAAATTCGATTTGATACATGTTGATGCTATTCGTTTGTTTGTCTGTCAGTGTTGGTTTAATATGCCTCTTTGTTCGACTTCTTTAGCCTGGCAGTAACGAGGTTGTATTCATTTTGACTTTTTCAATTCAGTCAAAAGTACATTTGTCTGAGTGAGTGTTTTTTAAAGGTTTTATTTAGAACATTGTTTCTACAAGCTACGCCATGAATTGTGTTTCATAAATTATGCAAAATGCCAAAATATTTTAGTAGACTCTACAATTCTCTAGTACTCTTGTGCTTCACATCCTCAAACTTCAGTTAAGTTTGATCTCATACTCTTGAGCAGACGACTCATTCCATATAAAAAAATACACACATTTATTTAAAATGTAGCAAGAATGATATTTGTATTTTTGCTAAAATGTTGTGTACGTTTTTCTGTTTTCTGTGTGTTTGTTCATATTAAGACAATATTTGTAAGCCGAAACCTCATCCATATCCTTGTTCGTTTGTATGTCCTGCTTAAAGGCACGAGCGTCATTTGTTCATTTCGAGACCCATAAAATGAAATGTTTCATGTTGTAAATATTGTGAAATGGTAATGAAACTCTTTCTCTCTCTCTCTCTTTCTCTTACACTTTTAGAGTACGAGGGAATTAAATGAATGTGTATGTTTGCACATTTGAATGGTAGGTGGTTTTTCGTGTGTGTTAGTTAAACACTTACAGAAATATTTTTTATATGATATACATATTTCTTTTTTTAATTGTAATAAATTTTTTTGAATTCATAAAATTTAACAAGCGAACACATCAGTGATGCCAACTGGATTTAGCTCTTTTTAACGGGCATGAAACGCAATAAAAAGCCCTAAACTATTTTTTGTTATTTAAATTTAGAGCCCAGCCCGTTTTTTGCTTTCGCTCTGGTATGGTTACATTTTTTTTTTTTTGTTATATGGCTATATCGAGTTGTAAAAACTGTTTTAAAAATTTAAAAACTTGCGGTAATGTAAACAACAAGAGAGCGTATAAATTTTAGATAAGTTTGCAATCGGTAACAATCCATTCCATAAACTTTTTAGTTTTGCGAGAAATGTGTTAATATATCCCTAAGTAAACGCTGAATTTAACAATACTTTAGGTGTCTAAATTGAGATAATAGTTGTTCTTCAGCCAGAAAGCCGGCCAACCAGCCGGAATTACATGGTTAATTCGAATCAGAAGGGGATTCTGAGCCGATCGGTATACTTAAAGGAAGGACCAATATTTTAAGATGTTACAAACATCAGCACAAATACATTATACCCCTTCCACTATTGTGATGTGGGTATAAATTTCATATAAAGTGTTAGATTTAATTAAATGTAAAATGATCTCGTACTCAATACTATCTTTTAATTCAATTGTTTAAAATGTTGGTGTTTACTTAAAAAATATATTTTAGACCTTTTTTGCTCTGTTTTCGCATGAAAATATACTTAAACAATCTTTTTTCAATACAGCCATTTTTAGCCCGTATTTCAAGTGCCTTCACGCGCTTAGTGTTCCAAGAGTTGGCATCACTGCAACACATTGTAAAATCATTATAGGAAGAATAATCCATATAACAAATACATATACATATATGTATTTATTAAATGTTACAAATACAATTACAAGTTATATTCCAACTAAATTAACCGAGCAAGGGTATGTCACTTTGAAAGTTTTCTTTCAGAAAGTCTGAGTTGATTGTATTACATTTCTTCACTTGCATCTCAAGAACAGACTTTCTAAAAGAAAACTTTCATAATATGAACCCAGACTAACGTAGAGCTATAGCCCCAAGGCGATTTCAGTACAATTTAAGCACTAATAATGCAATGCCAAACCCTTTGTTGTTACTATTTTTTTGGATTGATGTAGTATCCCCACCACCTGCAGTAGAATTCACCTTGTCCAGCCCGTTGTAACTAAACAGAAAATAATATCTGACAGGAATTGAACACCTAACCCTGAAACTTATAGACTAGCTCACTACCAGCTTACCGAGGCACCCAGTATAACTAGCATTATACTACTTTTACTAATTACCAGTATAAGTGATATATAAGTAAAATTGTCATTTTAACTTTAAAAAGCATTTTATCATTAATTAATTTATTATTTTAACCAGCCCTGTAGAATGAAATTGTCATTAATATATCGCTCACTTAAGGTTTAAGCAAAGTTGTAATAGCGAAAAACTTTTTATCGGTTGGACCAAATCCTACTTTTAACTTACGCCAAGCTGTAATTTGTTTCTACATTTCCTATAGCCATATGCTTACAGGCTCCCACAAAGCATCTCCATCTTACACGATTTGTTGCAGTTCCTTTCGCGTCTTTCCATGTTAGATTGCACTTTCCTAGTTCTTGGAGTATCGATCCAGTCTATTGTTATTTTTGCCTTGTATCAGTTTCGTTTATCGGTTGTTTTTCTAGCTAAGAAGATGATGGGTCTGCTGTAGCAGGTAAGATTGTAAGATTAGACAACAAAGATTTAATAAAGCCCTTAATTAAATAATTGAACTACACGTTCGTCAAACGTTTTATTAGCGGCCAATTTTACCATAATTTCTTTAAAATTTCAAGATTTTTGCAAAATTGTTAATTATCATTAAATTTTGCATAAATTCCAACTTAGCGCAAAATTGTATTAACATATCAAATTTTTAAACTAATTTCTATTAAATTGCTATTTTCAAAATAATTTTCTTGAAATTGAACATTTTTGCATAAATTGCAATATTTCATAAAAACTTAAAATTTCTGAAAAGACATTAATTTTTGTTTTGTAATCTATATCTTTGTGCCTTGTATATGCTCCTAATACTCAAGAAGCGCTCGAACGATTGACACCAAACTTGGACAATAAATTATCTTAGTCGGGATTTGATACCGATATGGTACGATTTGACTGAAATTCACAGAATGTGTTTATTAAACCAAAATAAGTTTCCTGATAAAGTTTTGACCCGATAGATAGCGCTGAGCCCATTATTAACAAAATTCTCCAGTATTTAATTTTTTATTTTTATTTAGAAAAAATCCTGAGCAGCACCGGGACCAAACAGCTAGTATCCTATTAAAATTTTTGTCAAGTTTCTTTTAAATAAATAACAATACAAGACGAAACAAGTAAAAATATATGGCTGTACCGAATATTTGATATACTCCACCGGAAAATATTTAAGCAGCCCACATGAAATATCATGATTCGTTTAGGCGTATTGAAGTGATTTTCAGAAGGTTTTTTATATTGAACCTATGGAAAATTACGGACAGATTGCCACAAAATTTATAGTGATTTTTAGTAATAGAAAAACTAAATTGGATAAAATTAAGTTTCAAAAGCCTCTTTTATGGGGCCTATGCCAAAGTATGGACTAGTGGTGGACGATATACATCGATGTTTTAAAAACACTCGTTGTAAAGTATCAATACATCAAAACAATCCAAAATTTTTTTTCATTCATTCATCAACATTCAGTGAACATCGATGTTTTTGACGTTTTGAACTTCAATATTATTTACTTCAGTTGTTGTAGAAGAACTTGTGACAAAAGAAGTGCAAAAATTGGCTTTGCAATAGATGTTAAAAAGCATGGGTTCCATATAACATATAACTCCTATTAATATTGCTGACATTTTAAACCCTCGATTCCAAAAAAATACATTTTGACAATGCAATAAAAAAAAATATGGTTGAAAGTAGCCATATTCTAAGAGCAACATTCTTTGGTTGAATTTAAATAATGTCTATGTCTGTAGGTTACCATATTATGGTTAAATATGACCATAGTATGTTTAAAATTTACAAAAATGTTTCCGAAATCAACCATAATATGGTCAAACTTAACCATAATTTGTTCAAAATTAAACATATTTTGGTCAATATTAACCATAATAATGGTAAAAATTAACCATACTATTTTTAAAATGAATCATAATATGGTCAAAATTTTTCAAAATTTGGAAAAGTAACCATATTATGGTCATAATTAACAGTAACATGGCCAATGTTAACCATATCATGGCTATTTATATTATCCATATTTTTAATTTCAATTTAATTGGCAATTTATAATTTGATTTCGTTTTTAATTCCTGTAACGTGTTACATTCCGCTTTTATAAGCATTTCCATTTAAATCATTTTCAAGCCTTTGACGGCCTTCATTAGCACTCCTTCTGTTTTACTTACAGCCGTACCTAAATGAGAGCGGAAGGCAGAACGTTTTCTTCCGCGTAGCCTTTACGCTGATATGCCATACCTAAACAAGAGCGTCGACGTTGTGTCAGAAACAGTAGTGTAAACGTTCGTGCTTACTAAAACCCTTATAAAAGAAATAATAAATGGAATTAAGACCGCTGGTTTGACCAAAAAATAGCTAATTTGCCATTATTTATTATCAAAAGATTAAAACAGGGCTGTAAAAACCACAAATATAACAACCCTGCTTATTTTAACGCGCTGTCATAATCGGATTTTCCAATTGCAAAGCGTTGACGCCGCGCTATTTAGGGATGCTTCATATAAATTGTATGGGCATGAGGATTTTTGACAGCTCGAAAACGCGTTCCGCTCTTGTTTAGGTATGGCTGTTATTCATACTTCTAGGTATAAATTTCATTCATAAGATATTCGCTTTTAATATTCTCATACATTTTAGCGAATGTGAGTGCGAATGCAAATAGCACAATTAAGCAAATAGTTCGCAAATGCCGCGCCCCTAATACTTGCTGAAGATTGCCATCCTGGACTCAGAGTATAGAGTTTCTGTTAAAAAATTTGTACTTAAATGCTTTTGTACGAGTATATAAAAAATTTTAATGTTTAAATGAAAATAATATGAATATTAACGTATTTTTAAACAATATATTGAAAATAAGAAGTTTTGAGAATTCCCTACATTTGCCTTAAAATAAAAATCTGTCCTTTTTTTCCCTACGCTTGAAATTTTCCGAAAAAATCACTAACAAAAGGGAAAATTCCCTACTATTGGCATCACTGGTTCAAAGCAACAATAGCTTGTTTGTTGCCATTGCGGGGGCCAGAATATGTATTTTAAACAATACTTCAACCATGTTTTATCTGTGCGTGAAGGAATTGTTGAAAATTTATTTGCGGGGAAGTAACGTTGAGCCTGACTCTGAAAAGATAATAGAGAAGAAACCTTTTTATTATGGACTAACCATTACAAACTGGTGCATCGGAATAGAAAGAGTAATAACTTCAAAGCGATATTGTCTAATGAACTGACATTTTATTTTTTGACTCCTCTCGGAAGACTGACGAAATCCGTTGGAAATTTGAAAGGGCTATAAAACTCAGTTTCCAAAACTGCATATAACCTTATTTAATTACCTGACGATGCACGGTGGGTTCGATGGAACCCAAAGTGGCGATTAATTCATAGAAGCCGTAGTTTTAAAATATTTAATTTTTTTTATTGATGAGTTGCCGTAAGCACATAAAAACAGGATTTTAGAAAAAAAAAGTAAAAAAATAATTTTTTTTAACCCGCTTGACGTTTTATTGTGTTTTGGAAAAAAGACCTTAGTTCACAATTTATGCTGTTACTTTCAAATGAAAAGCGATGAATTAATGAATAAAAGTGAAAATGCAAGCATACTTAACGTGTTATTAAAAATTTAAATAATATTTTTATTATTTGTATTTATATCAGTATAAACTTAATTAAAAGTCCAATTTTTGTTTTTCACAAAATTTTATATATGTACCAATTTTTTTCACAAAAGAGAATATTATAATTTTTTAGTAATGAATAATCATAAATACTTAAAAACACAACTTTAAAAAAAAATGGAAAAAAATATTTTTTAAACCTGTTAGCCGTAAAAAATATGATCTACAATTTTGCTATAACTTTGAAATCAAAATAAATTTAAAGAATAACTGCCGTATTCATAAAAAACTAAAATGGATATGAAATCTGTTTTAGGAAAAATTTGTATGGAAATTTGGTTTTAAAATACGTTTGAAATCTATTTTATTTTTTATGAATACGGCAGTAAGTTAATAATATGTATTCCTATTAGTATAAATTTTTACCCAGTTTTTGTTTCACCAAATTCAGTAAATAGAAGAAATTAATCTGAAAATATAAAATATTTAAGACTTTTTGGGAAATCTTTGTTTTCGAG
Source organism: Pollenia amentaria (assembly GCA_943735925.1). Classification (NCBI taxonomy): domain Eukaryota; kingdom Metazoa; phylum Arthropoda; class Insecta; order Diptera; family Polleniidae; genus Pollenia; species Pollenia amentaria. The sequence goes on along the minus strand of OX031010.1, from coordinate 120,404,200 downwards.
AGTTTTTACACAAAAATAAAAAAAGGGCCGGACATTGTCTTGACTTTTTTTTTTAAATATAAGCTGATATCCTATACTGCTCTAAAATCCATAAAACTAATTCCAACTCTTACTAATTTAATACTTGTGGCCCATTAAATGCGGAAATTATCCCAATTTTTTACCTTTATTAAAAAAAACTATTAAAAATATTTACACATAATTTTTTTTAAAAAATAAAAATTCATATATACTTTAATACCTGATGTTAAAGGTTCCTTTATTAAAGATTTACTTTTAAAAGATTTAACACTAATTATAATTTCTTGAATTGTAAAAATATCCTACTTTTTCACTCTTTTTTAAAACAGCAAATTACACTGTGGAATAAATTCAGGTTAGCAAAAGTTAGGTCGATTCTGAGAGTGAGGGGTGAAAATAGAGGCTAAATTAGAAGACCCGTATCGCGGAGTTTGATGATGTTAGCTCGCATTTTTTTTTTTTTAATCGACCTTCAACCTTTGCAGTCAAATGCCGATTTTCATCATATTGTTTATATCGTTTTTGCCTATAACTCTTCGACAGATCTTAAAAATTTTTGCAGCTAAATCTGGCATTAAACATGACCAAAAAATGCTAAAAATTATTTTAAAAAATGCTTAAAATAATGGTTAAAGTTGTTAAAGATTTTTGTTGAAAATTTATTACCAGTATCATATTTTATTCGAAACTAAGTGCATTCTAGTGACTTATTTTTTTTAACGAAATTGAAATATATGTTTATATTTAAACAAGTTCGTAGGTTTTGGTAAAAAATCAGATACATATAAATATGTGGCACACGTAGTTGAGATTAAAGTTTAAATTTAGGGGGCCCGCAAACCTCTGATACCTGCAAAATTCAAATGATTTTTTTTTTAGATCATTTTATTTCTTAAAGTTTTATAAAAGTTGAGGTTCTAAAATTATTATTTTTTCAGCAGTTTAGAGAAAAAAACTTTTTCAAGCATTAACACTACAAAATTTGTATCTTAATATAAAATGAAATATTCTTGAACTTTAAAATCGCAAACAAATTCTTGCCTTTCATAGGCAGTTTTATTTTGGGTACAACTATTTTTAGTTAAAATTTATTATAACTTATAAAAAAATTTAAGTAAAATCAAACAATATTCGTCCAAATTTTTAAAATAATGCCAAAAAAAGCTAAAAAATATTTTATAAAAATGCTAAATAAAATGCCACGAGCTAAATGAAAATTTTCCAGCTAAATACAAATTTTTAATGCTAAATTTAGCTGCAAAAATGCCAAAATGGCCACACTGATAACAAGTATGTATTAGAAGAAATACTTTAAAAAAATTGTTCTCCCAGTGTACAAAATGTTTAGTAAACACCCATCGTACTACTTCACATACACATATACAATTATTATATATATACCCAGCGGGAAAACTGAGAAGACCTTCTTACTCCAGGCCTTACTAAAGGCCTGCATAAATTTTTTTTTAATTCAATTATTATTATTATCTAACTGCTAAAGAATGCCTCATAGAAAGCCTCGGCTCCTTCGTATAAAAGATAAGATACACCTTCCACATTCACTTCTATGAGAAGGAAGAGAAGGAGTATTTTTTTTTTTTTTTGCCAAAGCTAAAGCAAAAGAATTATTTTGTTTATCGAGTTACCATTCTCATGTTACTGCGAAAGAAGCGAGAGCGTAAGGCCTACCCCGCAATGACAACTTGTGTAAAAAAGTTATGAGTATGAAATGGAACGAACAGGCCTTGTTTATCCAAAAGAAAGAGTACAGAGGCCTTCTAGAAGGCATCCGTACTCCTTCTTGTTCCCGCTGAGTATTTAATACAGCTCTTAGTAATAGCAGTACGTAGTGCATTTTCATTGGAAGCAAGACCAATGAGCTCATAAACTGTCGGCAGCAAATGCAATGCAGTAGTAATTTTTAGACTTCACTTATTCAGCTCGTACATGTTTTGATGCCCCAGCATTTTAACAACAAACACTTTTTCTAAACTCACATTTTTAATAGAAAAGGAGGTAAATGTTTATTAAAAGTTATAAACTTATCCACCTCAACATATAAGTTTCCGTACGTTTTTTATAACAAAAGATCCAAGATGAATATTCAACTAAATACAACTTGTAAGTAGTATTAAATTTTTCCATATCCATTTTTTTTTAGCCGCACAAAAATTCTTTCCGCAAACAAAAAAGAAAAATAAATAAAATTCTCTTTGTTGTAAAACTAACATCAAATTTTACTTTAAGTAATACTAACAATTGAAAATAAACAATAAAAAAAAAGTATCTCATAACACAAAATGAGACATGCTGTGACATGATAATTTTCACCGAAAGAAAAAAAACACACAAACAAAAATTCACCATTTTTATGAACAAATGAGTGAATGAATGAATGAATGTCCAATTTGCATGTCTTGTCTTTAGTTTTTTTTTTAGTTAGACATGAAATTCTATATTGCATTTAGTACTTTTTTTTATCTTTTATTTACAACAATAGATTGTAAGGAGCATGGGGTAAGCCAGGAGCTGGAGTAGGAGTAGTTTCTTAAGGGGATTTTTATGATGGTGGTTGCTTGATATTATTTGCATTCATTCGTCATCTTTTGAGTTGGTTGCTGCTGCTGATTTCTTTTCCATTTTTGTGTTCTAATGTGGCCATTAGGCATAAAATTGTCACTAAAACCCAATCATTCAAAAACCTTTTTCTTGTGTCCACTCATACCCTTTATCTAATATTCCTTTTGGTGTGATATGAAGGGACAATACCACTGCAAAACAATGAAAGTTCTTATTCTTTTTTTCATTTTTTTCTTCTTTTTTACTCTTATTAAATATTGCATACATTAAGTGCTATTTTGTGTTTTGTTAGATTTTTGTATTAAAGACTATTTTTTCCACTATGTATAATTTTTAGTTTAATTCCTAAAAAAAATGTTGGCCAACTTTCAAAAATTATGACGAGACTTAAAACATATTTGAAGCAAATAAGAGTGCTTTTTTCTGTACTGGTATAAAAACCCTTCCCCCTACCACTCACCCACCCAAAATTGTTTTTAGTATAAAAACATAACAAAAATAGCAGAGGATTTTATGACAAAAATTAGAGGCAATCGCTGTTTTCTGCTTATCATCCAAGTCACAGAGTGCAATTCCGTTCAGAAACGGAATTCATTCCGTATATTGGTACTTCAGAAAATTACGAAAAAACTTTGCGGAATGAAACCATTTTTTGTTTTCATGAACGGAATGGGAGTTTTCTGTATCTAAAAGGCCAAAAAACTATCAAAATATAGTTTCTATCAATAAACAAATATGTTTTCTTTGGTTACGAACGGAATTGTACTCTGTGGCATGGCTGAATATCTAAATCGTTCTGGCTGAATTTCAATGACAAACTTTAATGGATTATATGCACCATAAATATATAACATGCTCTAGTCCCCATCATTTCTGGGGTCTTTGAAAACCCCATTTCAACCTACATCCAGACAGACGGATATCGGGTAGTTAAGTGGATATGGGGTCTAGAATTTATATTGCAGAAATTACAAACAGAATGACAAATTTATACATAAATGTAAACCCTTTTCACCTGAAGGGTATAAAAAAGAACATAAAAAACATCATGAGAAAAGCCCAAGTAAGAAGGCCATAATCCACCGTTCCAAATCTATGATTTGTTGAAAAAAAAAACGAGCATTCTTACAGACGGTGGTCAGATCTAACAATCTTGTCGGTAAAATGTGCTAAAAAAAATTTCTTACAACCGTGTGTACTTGCAATTTTTGCTTGGCAGTGTTGTCAAAAAAGCATTGTCAGTCCATTGTAAAACAATAATATTGTTAGATATCTGACAATCGTGTGAACACTTTTTGTTGTCATTTGCAGATCACTGTCAGACGTTGGAAGCTTATTTTTTATTGTCAGATGTGCGAAGTTTATGCATCTGACAATGACATCATTATCAGATACCTTTTTCTATTGGCAACGCTGCAAATACATACGTATCAGGGATGGGAAATGGGGTTTCGGATGTTGTACCAACTTCAATAACACAACGTAGTTTTAAGACTATGACGGTGCCAATTTGATATTTTCAGGCTCATCTCTAGATATATGTATTCAGAAAAAATACTTTTTATTAATTACTAATTTTTTTTAAAAAGTACAACTTCGCCATGCGTGAGTTAACCAAAAACAAAAAAAAGTTAATTTTGCACAATTAAAATAAATATTAATAAACATCAATGAAACCTTCTTAAAACAACATAAAAAAGTTAAAATTCTTGCTATTGCCTTTTTCCTTCAATAACGATGTCTAAACTGACAATTTTTGTTGGCAGATGAGTTTATTGTCAGACAGTTGTCTGCCAACGAAATTTTATGGTTCTCTTACAATCGTCTGAACTGACAATTTACTTTTGGTGGCCATTTTTCTTTGGCAGTATATTGTCAGCATATTGCCACCCCTTTCACTAATCTGAGATCTGACCACCGTCTGTACGAAGCTTTAGCAATGACAAACAACGGCTAATTTCATAAAAGCAGTATTGCAAGGCATCACTAAAAACAAATGCGGCGACAAGGCTTCACAAATAAAAACAATGCACACATTTCGCCACCATTTTGCAGTAAAAACCGTTACCATGCAATAATGGATTCAAGGCGTTGTCTACAAAAAAGTTTTGGAGCTTATGAATCAATTCCATTTAGTGTTTCATTGCAATACTGCGTTTATGAAGTCAACTAACCTTGCATTCGAAATTTTTACAGTGAGAGTTAAGTTTTGAATATGTGGTCAATTTGTTATGAAAAACTATTTTTGATTTTGCCATTATTAAAAAAGATCTGAATAGTGAACACCGTTTCAGGAGAAAAATATAAATAAATATAAATTTTTTAATTTCGTTTTGATAATGAGGGAATCTAGCTGCTCGGAGGATAATGATATTCGGTAGAAGAGAAAACGTTGCGTTAGAAATTATGAATTGTATAAACACGTTATTATAAAGAAAGCTAAAGTGATGGGTCCTACTCATACAAACCAAATTGGAAAAGTTATTCCTTCCAAAAAAAACTAGAGAATACTGCATGTAAGTTTTTTTTAAAAGCTAAGTTGGTCATAAATAAGTATTGTAATATTTAATTAGGTGCATTCGAAATTGTCTTGATATCCTCGATGGAAGCAAGAATATTTTCATTAATCGAATCAACGACTACTACACCAAAAATAAGGTGTTCATCCGATTAATTCTTGTTCGATTAATCGATCAATTTTAGACGATTAATTGTTCGATTAATTTAAAGCTGCTGATTTCGATTAAAGGAATTATCGAAGAAATAATGCCGATTAATCGAATAACAATACATATATGGGTTTTCTGTTTATTGTATAATTTTTTAAAGTTTTAAGTTAAATAAACAAACCAAATGTATGTGTCCGTTAGAATTAAAAAAACAGTAATATTTAATGAATAATTCACATACATGGGCGTACTGATTACTGGAAAAATTTTTATTAACCAGTAAATTTTTTTGATTACTAAAATTATGCAGTAATCCATTAATTCTTACGTATTATTGAAACAAATGCAATCTTGTGGTCAATTTAAAAAGTGTCAGTGCGTTAGTAAAAAAAGTGAAGGAGTGTAGCAAATTACAAGGAAAGACAAAACTTGATCGTGTGGCTTCCAAGAAAAGCAAAACATTTTAAGTTCAAGTCGAATGTTCACAAGCACTACTCCCTCTTTCCTCCTTCCCAAAACCTATTTTCCTAGTTCCAACACAATGCATTGCATTAGTAGGGGTCATCCCCTGATTGCTGGTCCTAACAAAAAAAAAAAAAAAAAAAATATATTTTATTTTTAAAGATCTGTTTAATTGATTGTACATATAAAATTAAACGATCTCAACACATGTTTTATTTTTTTATCGTTGTAAATGTTTTATCAATTAGTAGGAATTGTTACGTTTGTTTTGTTTTTTTTTAATAAAATATTAAAATACTTGTAATTAATAATGTTTATTTACTCAAGTGCCAATTTTTCTAAATTTATCGAAAAAAATCCTTTAATTTATAAAATTTCTGGATGTTGAATTATTCGATTAATCGATTAATATTAAAATTTTTTTCGTTTAATCGAATAAGTCAAAAATGCCAAATATCAATTAATCGTTTAATCGAACAAAAAAAAACCGATTATTTGCTAAGTCTAATTATGTCGCTAATTGTTACCACCAAGCGAAAAAGCCTTCACCAAAGCCTAAACCAAGAATTATTTTTTTAAATGTTTCGACGAATCAAGTTAAACTTAAAAACTGGTTTGCAAAAATGCATTTCTTAGTTTTAATGGTATAACGGAGAAGAGGATACGGAGGCTACAACTTAAAATTTACAACAAAAACCCTCACGACATGCCTGGAAAATCGTATGGGCCAAGAAGTAATACTGTCTCACCAGAAATTAGTGCTTCGATCCACTGTGTTATTAATCTTAGTCCAGTTAAAAAGTTTCATTACTCAAAAAAATATTAAAAAGCGATGCTTATCTTCATCATTAAATGTTAAAAACTTATATCAGCAATATTGCGCCATAAGCCCCGAAAAAAATTTTAAATACCGTTATTTTAAAAACTACTTCATTCCTAATTTAAGCTTTTTATTTAAAAGGCCACAAATTCATGTGTGCTCCAAATGCGATGAACTGGAAATTCAAATCAAAAATCACCACAGGGATGCCAATGTCAAAAAAGTTGCAAATGTATTAGCATCATTCAAGTATTTTCCTATAACTTCGGTTGACGTTGAAAGATAATTTTCTATCTACAAATGTTTTTGTTTTTGCTTCCGAACACACAAAGTTTAACTTTTGATAATATAAAACTTATTTGTATTAACAAGCAAAAATCTAAATTAGTTTTTTCAGTTTTTAAAAGATATGTAAATAAAATGGTGGTTATCGGCTTAAGAGAGTCAGGTTTCAAGGAGATACATTCTGGAGTTCCACAGGGCTTAGTTCTTGGACCTCTGCTATTCAGTATTTTTATAATTGATATATTTCATGTCGTCAATTTTGTTAACATTCACGCATATGTTGATGATATCCAACTGTATATATCCAGTCGTATTGGCCTTGTTGATGGCATGTGTTACAAACTTAATGAGGACCTAAAAGCTGTTTATAAGTGGGCTATAGATAACAAACTTATGTTGAATCCGGTAAAAACTATCTTATTACCCATCAGCAGGATGAAACTTCATTTTAATCAGCTTCCAATTATTAGCCTCGGTCAAGCTCCACTTGCGGAAAAAGTCAAGTACCTTGGTTTTCACATCAACTCCGCTCTGTCATGCAGTGATCATATACATTAGCGAAACCGCGGTTTTTAATGCCTAAAAACCGAAACCGAAAAAAAACATTGGTTTTCAGTTAACTTTAAAAATATTACACTCGTACTTCTTATAAAAAAGTTTAAGAAGGCATCGGTTAAAAATAAAAGGATCTTTTGTCGAAATCTTGAAACATCTTGTATTTTAAGCAGAGCTACAGAAGAAGTTTTTTATAGATTAAAATTTTTTTTTTGTGTATTTTTTTATAGTATAGAAATTAACAAAAAAAATCACTCAAAATGTCAAAATATGTATTGAAAACCAAAATATGCAAAAGCAAATCGATGCCATTTTAATGTAAATTTAATAATTCGAAAAGATAATTGCTGGACAACGTTCTTAGACCATCGACAAAAAACACGCATTTGCATGGAAATCGCAGCCATATTAATTACCAATAAAATTGGGCAGCATATTAAACCTTTTTTTTACTTATTTTATTGTACTAATTTTATTTCAGAAATGTCTGAACTAAGCTCTTTAGCTTGAAAACATTTCAAATTATCAGAGCACCAGTCAAACACAGCAATATGCAAGATTTTTAAGAAAACCGAACCGAAACCGACCGGTTACACTCATTTTAAAACCAAAACCGCGGTTTTACAATTTTACGGTTTTTAGCAAACTCCAATATACATAATGTTATACGCAGTGTGTATATGACACTGCGCAACCCTTGATTAATCTCTGCTTACACACCGACTGAAATCAAGAAACGTCTAATCCAGTGGTGTCAATTATGATTGTGTTGGTGCGAATACTCTTGTCTCTTACATTCCCAGCGGGAGGAGTCTGCGGTTGCGAGGCCTATTACGAGGCCTAATTAACATACATATTTTGCTATGAAGACTTTAGAGCAATTAATAATAATACAATTATCGAAAAATGTTGAGTTATGGACAGACACAATCAGTTATTATTTAAATAAATTTAATTTGGAACCTACATTTCGCAGAAACTTTGCTTATTTTTTGGAAAAATTGAGCATTTGACAATATTTGAAGTCCTTTTACAACCTTATACAATTCTTTCCAATAATTTTAATTTTGTGCTCAACATACCTTTGCGAATGCCAATAATGAAAATTCATTTGCACATACTAATGCAAATAATAACCCCATTAAGTTTAAAAATATTCTACAATTATTAACCACCATTATAAAAAGAGAAGATTTTACTAGCCTATAAAAATATACTTTTATTTACCAATAATATCTACTAAATTTAAATTGCAGTTTCGAAACAACAGAACATTTTTTAGGTTTGCGGACGTTAATTTATTGCGTTGTTTTGAGCAAATGTATTTCAAATCAGAAAATATTTGTTAGCAAAGATATATTGAGGAAAAAAAGCGACAAACATTTGAAGGAATTTTTTTTTAATACAGGATATAGTGCCCCGTCTAAATTTTTCCAGAACTCAATAATATTTTCCCTATCTGGATGATTAAATTTTTAATAAACTCATCCGCTTGTATGCTCGTTATCGCTGTCTACAAGACTAATTAATAAAATTCAAATTTGAAGTTTACAGAAGCTCAATAAACACAACATCAAGGCGAATTCATCACAGTTATTCTTGATACTACAACAAGTACACTACACCTCGTACAAAACCCACAAGCAATTTGTTTTTTTAAAATCATTGTACAATGTTAAAAACAGAAATAAAACAAAACAGAAACAAAGATAATAAATATATTATTTCTGTTTAGAGGCCTCAAAACAGGCCGTGCGATCGAGCGATATTTCCCGCTGAATGAGAGTGTTTTGCAGTAAACAATTATATTTTACGCTCGCAAAATAAAAGAGCGTAAGCGTACATGTGAGTTTTGCTGACACAATTGTGTATGACGCTGACATCCCTGGTCTAATCGTACAGTTAATTCTACCTCAGATCACTACTTCTGCGGTGGTGTATACCAAATTGGACTCGTGCGCTCTACATAATTACAAGTCTCGGTTAACAATGCAACTCGTTATGTTAACGGTATTCACAGATTTAGTAGTGTTTCATCCTGCAGGACCATGATTCTTGGTTGCGACTTAGTGGACTACCTTCGTATGTGAAACCTTCTTTTTCTTTAAAACAAATAAAATTTTTATTTTTTTTTTTTATTTTTTTTAATTTAATAAAATTAAAAAACCATTTTTTATGGAAACTTTTTTAGTTTTTAGCACATATTTTCGATTTTTGAGTGCATATTTGAAGCGCATATTTTCGATTTTTTTTTAGTACATGAGAAACTGAGCCCTAATCACACGTATCTGCATTCACATCCGTAAAATAATGGATCGATTACGGATGGCAACTGAACTGAAGTTGTGTTGCCAGCAGTGAAATCAGCAACGCCGCTGATGTTAAAATATAAAATGAACAAAAAATTTTTATATATGAACATGAGCGGCGTTGCCGAATTTTGCTGCTGGCAACTCAACTTCAGTTATGTTGCCATTCGTAATCGCCATAAAAATATTCGCTGTTAAACATAAAATTTGTTTTTTTATTACCCTTAAATTTAATTTCAAATATATTTAAAATTATTTAATTTGTTTTAATATTTTAACTTTATAGTTTGTATATAATTTATTTGTTCAACTTTGTGATTTTGACCACAAAATCATTAATGCACACAGCAAAAACCGCAAGACCACAAAACAATGTTTGTAAATAGACTTATTGAATTTTTTCCTATTTCTTTAAACAAACAGGAGGTTAATTATTTATGATAGAAAAAGTTTAATTAATTACAATTTCCGTGATTAAAGTTTTAAAAAATTGGTAAGAAAATGACAAGCAAGAAAGTCTAGAATTTAGAGAAAAACTTTCACCAGTGTACCCTATTTAGTTGCCATAGGCAATCATGGATCTGCCAGAAAAAAATTATGGTATGAGGTATGATTCATGTTAAAGTTCTTTGTGCCGGATATAATTGAGATATCTTCATCTATATAAGATTTTTTGCCATTACGGGATTTAATTGGTTTGTATAGGACCCATGTTCTATTTTGGACCTACCAACAAAATACTTTTACACAACATAGTAGCTATCGCCAAAGTTAATATCGCCAATTTTTTATTTTTTTTTTTTTTTTTTTTTTTTTTTTGTCAATATCGACATTTATGTAAGTTTTGGTATTAAGAGCTTGTTTGGTAGTAGTATTTGTCAAATATAGACCGATTCCAATGAAATTTAATAAGACAATTTGATCCAAATAGCAACATAAAAAAGATGGTGTATGGTAACAAAGACTCCATTCCGAAAAGAATGTATGTATCGGGATATGTGAAATTAAAGACCGACATTTGCAAATACATTTTAGAATCGGTCATCTCAATATTCTTTTTCCTTGGGTCTAAAAGGGCTTATCTACAAAACATCGGCAAATATTATATTAAAAGTTGCGTACTATACCTTGTACAGAAGTGTCTGGCCACACAAGTTTTTCTATTTTAATATTTATTTAAATCAAACTTTCAAATTTAACTGAAAATATAAAAAAAACAAGAATTTTCCTCTCAATTTCATAAATTTTCAAATTATATTAATAATTGCTTTTTGAAAAGCTCCCACAGCGAACACTATTAAACCTAAAAATGATTTGTAAATAATTCGATTATTTTGCCAGGAAAATTAGAATGAAACATAAACAGGCAAATACTTACACGAACATAAATACATACACTCATCTATCCACACACGCACACATACACCCTACTAATTGCAGCAACAATATGTTGCTGAGACTGAAAAGTAAATGCTGAAAAAGTGTTTATTGTTTATGGTTGGATTATGTGGTGTTGACAGATTTTATTTATTTGTGGTTTAAAATCAAATTAGCAAATATTTTAATAAACAAATACATACACACATAGGAAAGACAAATAGTATTCACTAATACATTGTAATTTCATTTATACAGAAAATTACATATACACACCCAAATAACACAGTGACTTAAAAATAAAATAAAAATTGTTGAATACCGATAACAGACAGCCCTTTATGATGAACGGTGCTGTGCTTGAGGATATTAAGACCTTCTGTTATCACGGCAGCATCATCAACAACAATGGTGAATCTACTGCGGCCATCATCAACAGCATCAATTGTGCACTATGGTTCTTGGCATTTTACGTCCTGTCTGGAAGGGTTCTAATATTTCTAGAAGGACAATGTTTGATGTTTGTAACACATAAAAATGTAAGTATGCCGATCGACTCAAAACCACTTTCCGATGTGCGTCGTAATTTTAAAAATTATTTGATGAAATTTGGTACATAGGTTCAAATTGGTACAAGGGGTGAATTGGTCCATAATTTCACATAGCCCCCACACAAGCTTCTTTCGCAATAGGGTCTTTGTGCCCATAAACCATCTTAATATGTTGGTATTTAGATTAAATTTGTTCCAAACTAATTTAATTGCGCTCAAAATCATCTTACCAAATTTTCTTGGAATCGGTCCATATTTGACCACTGCTCCCATACAAATAAAATACTGTTCCCGAAAATAGCTTTTAATGCCATAACTTCCTTACAAATGTTAGTTTTTGCTAGGCTTTTTAAATTACACTGAACAAATCAAAATGTATTTAAATATGATTTAAGTTTTTCTGAAAATTAACAAAATAAAGATTTAAATAGTTTCCCTAAAATTGGACATTAAATCAGACTTTTAATGTATAAAAAAAGTTCACTAACGCGATGTTGAAGCGCATTAAATCGTAACAATAACGACGGACAATAAATGTAATAATTTGACTTTTTTAATGCATCCTAAATTCATCATTTATTGAATATGACAAATTTTATAGCAAAATTAATATACACTCATTCAAACAAAATTAACAATTTGCAGCTTTAGTTATAATAAAAAATACAGGAGATTTATAAAAGGCTTATGAAACGGATTTTCTATGGAAATTTGTTCAATAAACTTTTTTAAACCAGAGGTCTAATCACAGCATTCGATATCAAGTATTTTTCTCCATACGGTACGTATCGAATGAAAACTTGAGCGATGTAATGTCTTTGGTTACTCGATATAGAATGCTATCATCTCAAATTACGATAGATTTCATTCGATATCGAGTGTCATGATACCAAAATAAAATTTTTTGATCAATTTCGCTCGATATCGTATTCGGTGATTAGAGCCCTGTGCCCATGTTCTGTAACTTTGGAGAGAACTTCTCGCATCGAAAACATGTGAAATATTCACTCGAAGCCGATATTAAATTGGAGATGTTGAGAACGCCAGTCAAACATATCGTTGACGGCGACCAATATTGACAAAAATTTAAAAATTGTCAACGACGGCGGAGAAAATACAGCCGTCGGCTATACCAAAAATGTAAAGTGCGACTTTAATGTTTGTTGATTACAAAATTGCTTTGAAAATATTCGTATATTTTTAAAAAATTTTAAAAGCAAAATAATTAAACAATGAAAAAATCTGCCAAGAACAAAATACTTATCTCTTCCGTGCTCATATTCATTGCATTTTGCATTTTTAATTTATTTTTTAGTGTTAACATTTTTTCTCAGCCTGTTTTTATGCGTGAGTTTATTTGACAGTTCAAAGCGGGAACTTTCTCACAGAAAATTTACAGACACACTTTTTCAGTATATTGGCGAGTAATTTCCTTACGTGACAGCTATTACTCGCCAAAAATGTTACAGACGCAGTTAAGGGAGAAAAACAGATGTTTTATCAATTTATGGCATTTTTGTTTCATTTCTCACATTTCAATCGAAAAATTTCTCGACGCGGGAGTTACAGAACACGGGCACTGTTTTATCTATTTCTTTACTTCTATTATATAGAAGTAATATTTGTTTGTAGGAGGTAATCTCCGTAACCGCTGAACCGATCTTTATGAAACTTTTACGGTATATTGCTGATGGTCTAGGGCGTGATTTAGGCTATATATATTTATAAAATTGTAAGTGGGCAGGGCATCTTTCATACAAAGACATTACAGATATTTGTATACCTGTACTAAGACAAGAGCTAAAGTTTCCAAACTAAGTACGATTATCTTGGTTACCAATGCACAACGCCTGACAAAATCTGGGTGGTACTGGAAAAGTGGGCGAGGCACCTACCATACAAAGACTGGTAATCTCCGTAACCGCTGACCCGATCTTTACAAAACTTTTACAGTATATTTCTGATGGTCTGGGAGGCTATACAATTTTTATAAATTTTAAGTGGGTGGGGCACCTCCCATATAAAGACAATATATATTTCTGTATATCTGGAGGACGATGCAAGAACTTAAGTTTCCAAATTCAATAAAAATGTCTTGATTATCAATACACAACATCTGACAAAATCTGGGCGGGATTGGAAAAGTGAGAGAGGCACACAACAGATTTCTTTTTATCTGGAGAACGCCAATGGAGGAAGTTTTCAAATTTGGTACAAACAGCTCGGCTATCAATACGCAATATCAGTCAAAAAATGGGCGGGATAAGATAAGTGGGCGTGCCACAAAATATAAGTCTGTATCTCAGCAGAGCTATAAGTGTAATAATGTCCAAATAAGTTGGCTTTTATCCTATAATATTTTTACAAAGTGTTAAAAGCCAGAAAATGAAAAGTACATAATGGTTTGACCGCGGGCAGCGACGGGATTTAACAACTAGTTTTTTATACCCTCCACCACCACTGTGGTGAATGAGGGTATACTAAGCTTGTCATTCCGTGTGAAACTTTTTTAATTATATATCTAAGACCCCATAAAGTATATATATTCTGGATCCTTGAGTAATTCTAAGTCGATTTAGCCATGTCCATCTGTCTGTCCGTCTGTTGAAAACTCTCACTTTCGAAAAACGCAAAAGAAAAGAACAAACTTGGTCTCAAATTGCTTGTAGTTATCCTAAGCAGTTTGGGATTAAAATCCAGCAACATCAGTTTAGTAGGATCAGAACTATGAATCAAAATGTGGAACCACTACCCAAAAAAATTGATAATTTTGATACAAAAACTAACATAAATGGTGGAATAATGCACGGAATGACATAAAATTTTGAACGAATTCGCTTTATACGACTGTAAATCATACTCTTAAATTTCGTGAAGATCGGTCCATAATTTACCATAGGCCTCATATAAACCCTTCTCGCGGAAAACCGTTTAGTACGCCTAAAACCGTAATAAATAATGCTATCAAATTGAAGTTCGGTACGTCACAGTTTTATAGGACGAGAAATCACACTGCCAAATTTCGTGAAGATTTGTCCATAATTTACCATAGGCCCCATATAAACCCTACTCTCGGAAAACAGTTTATTGCGCCTAAAACCAAATAAATTCCACTTTGGGAAAATAATTAAATTCACCTAAAACCATCACAGATATATATATTGCGGTGAAATGTTTTACTTAAATTCATATGGCCAGAAAAAATATCATGCAAATTTGTGAAATTTACTGTTAACGCTAAAACTAATTACACTGCTGTATTGAAATTTATTCTAATATATTTTTTGTAATACCAGAAATCAGTCTTCAAAATTTTGGGATAATTGGTCCATAATTTACCATAGGTCCAATACCAATAACGCTTCTAAAAATTATTTCAGTTCGGCTAAAACTTTTACGAATCATGATATTTTACTCAAGCCAGTTCAAAGTTCTTACAAGAAACGTATACAATTTTCTTATTGTCGGTCAATAATTTAATTCAGGTCTAAACCGCAACCAATTTCAATGCTGACGTTCATTTTTGCGAAGCTTAGTTTAATAATATATATGTATTTATCATATAGAGCCCACTCCTGTCGGTGGAGGGTATCAAAAATTCGGCATAGCCGAATATAGCACTCTAACTTGCTTATAAATAATATGGTTAATATTTTTTAGTATTGAAACAAATCCTTTTTTTATTACTTTTGGCAAGAAAAGACATTTTTCTTTGCATGGAAAACATGTCAGCTCTAATAGCCTCTACAATTACCGTATGTCATAAAACTGTGTCCCAAATATCAATTTACAAAAATCTTAGCTTCTTGCTACAAATTAAAGTTTGTTTTGTACAAATCGGTTAATAAGTTTCGAAATTAATTACAGTGTTTTTTAGTTTGCACCAATGTGCACTTGTAATAGGCGCAGATGTATGTATGCACATACGTTTTACTCAGGCACATATACTCTCACGTAGGTATACAGTTTTAATAACGGAAATTAGGAAATTTTCCAAATATCAAAATTTTACAGACACGCACTTACTCCTCCTCTCTCTCTCTCTTTCCCTCTCTTTCTCTTTTATTGCAATTCACGCACCCATTATTAATACAGTAATTAAATACCGTTACAAAATGTAGGGATTAATAACAGTATTAATAGCGAGTCAATAATATAATTTTGTGCAACAGTTTCTATTCACAAACACACACGCACACAAATTTACTTTTACGGGTGAAAAAAACAGTAGTGGAGATCGAGAGAAAGAAGCCAAAAAAAAACTTCAAAAGCCGAAATATAAAATGTTTCAGGATAAATATTCGAGCTTGACAAAAATTTCATTATATGTTAAGCCTTAAAATGTATATTATCGTTTCTATGCCAATATATGAAATTTGACGTAATTGGACGGACAATTTTTTGCATCACACACTCCAGTATCACTCTCCATTCAATGCAGTAAGTATGAGTATTTATAGACATTTTTATTTGTCATACGAGTAGAGGTACAAGCAACATTTTATCGCATGTATCACTATAATATAATTATGATTTTAATTTGCCTTAATTGAATTTTCGCATCGGCAAAAGGAAGATTTAACAGCCATTAAAAAAAGCAAAAAAAAATATTTACAGTAATTGGGTAATATTCAAATCGTTTTGAATTTTATGCATAAATATGCACGGAAGTAAATGTCCATATTTTTAGCAACATGCAAAATTAATAACGAACCACAACCACACAAACAATACGTCAACAATATTTCCACAAACAAATCGCTTAAAATGTTATTAAAGTACCAAATATTGGAGTTATGCAAAACGAGTAGTTCACATTCTTTAAACAATTATAGCAATTTTAAATTTTTCACTGGAAAAATAACGAAAAAATCGAGTTTTAGTGAAATTATAAGTGATAACAGATAAGAATTATTTTCATAATTTTTTTGGAGAGGGTATTATGCGTTTGTGCTTAGAATCACTTACTGAGTCGATCTTAGAATCACTTACTGAGTCGATCTAACCATATCCGTCTGGCTGTCCATGTAAACCTTGTGCGCAAAGGTCAGGTCGCAATTTCGAAAATAGTTTTATGAAATTTTTCACACAGGTTCTAATTTTCACAAGGACCAAACAACTTGGAAATGGTGAGTATTGGTCAATAATTTCACATAGCCTCTATACATACTTCTCTCCGGAATAGAGTGTTTGTACCTATAAAATATTTTAATATGTTGGTGTTTTTAATAAATTTGGTCCAAACTTATTTGATTTCAATCTAAAATGTCTTACCAAACTTTGTGGAATCTGTCTATATTTGACCATAGCTCCCATACAAACCCTACTCCCGAATAGCTTTAAATAGCATAACTCCCTTAAACAGACAAAATAACGTAGTAAAAAACTAAACAAGCGTTCAGTTTTTCTGAACATTTATTAGGTTTTTTGCACCTTAAACGCTCGTAGTAAAAACGTTCAGCTTTACATTGAATGTGCGTTCAGTTTTTTACTGTCCAGCAGTGTGACCAGATCTTTAAAAATTTTACAGCTAAATCTGGCATTAGACTTGGCAAAAATTATTTAAAAATAATGCTAACATTTCTTAAAGATTTTTGTCAAAAATTTATAAACAGTATGAAATTTTTATTGAGACTAAAAACATTTTAGTCACTTATTTTTTAACGAGATTGAAACAAATGGTTATATTTAAACAAGTGGGTAGGTTTTTGTAAAGCTTCTGATATTTATAAGTATGTAGAACAGGTAGCTGCGATTATTATCATGCTTTTTTACCGTTTGACGATGGAAGACTCAAGTTGAAAAAGTTTTCTGCCTCTACTCAATGCGACCTCTTTCCAAAGCCAAAATATAAACCAGCAGTGAAATTAATAGCTGAATTAGTAACGCGAAGAAAGGATTGGAAAAAATAGCAGCAAATAAATGCGATAAATAGAGAGAATGAAAGACATTGTATTTAAAAATTTGCAAAACTTAAACACTTCATCAGCTACAATAAATTAAGTGTAAAAAAAATTATGAGGTAGACATTGAAAAGTTTAATTATGTTTCTTAAAAACTAATTTGCGAATGTCTTCAGACTGACAAAAAATAGTTTTTTAAGATCTAGGGAGTGCAATTTAATGAATGTGCCTCAAATCTTTTATTAGGGTCAAGAAGGGCTTAGTGTGGGTTAACCGCATGGTACATAATAATAATAAAGTACATATTTTTAAACAAATATAACTAATAATAATAAAAATAATCCACTTGTTAATTTTTACGTTTTAAACATAATATTAAAAAAAACTACCCGTTAAATTCTTCTCTCCACCCACTTTTTAAAGTAAAGTGTCATAAAATAATAAAGAAACAGGTATTTCGGCCATAAAGTATTTTCATCTGATTCAAAAAGGTGTCTCTGGGGCACCTGTTTTTTTGAGAATAAAAATCACATAAGTATTACGTGCGCTCAAAACTACTTATAGGATTTACAAAAAAGCCGCAGTGAAAGGCAGATAAAAGACTTATGAAAAATTTTGGCGTTGGAAAATTAATGGCGGTCAGCCTCACATTACACCCTTCCAAAAACCAGCAGCGAAATCAACAGCTGAACGTAGTAACGCCAAGAAAGGAATGCCAAAAATAGCAGAAAATAAAAGTGATAAAACGGGAGGATGAAAGACATTGTATTTGAAAATTTGCAAAACTTAAACACTTATGCTAGGAACACAACTCGGACTAACGACGAATTTCGCCCAACACGACGAATTTTTCCATAAAAATTCGTTGAGTAAATTCGTCGTATGAAGCACAATAACCACGAATAGCTGGCAGCTTTTATAATTGAGAAAGTTGATCTCTGTTTTTGCAAAGAGAGAGAAATGGTGTGACCATATTCAAAAAAATAATGCTTAAAAATAAAAACATAATCAAAAACACAACTAAAAACTAATTTTATAGCAAAATACTTTGTATACTTATTTTATATGTTATACAATAAAAAAAACAATTATTAAAGTAAAAAGTAACTTTATTTACTAAACTACATCTTAACTAAAACCAAAAATGGTCACCTAGTACTGATTTGTTCGTCGTTCGCCGGCGTATGAAATAAAATTAAATCTATTTAAAGTTCGCCGCGTCTGGCGAATTTTCGCCGGCGCCCTGATTGTGTGCATTTTCATATACACAAACGTCTTTTATTTTTGGCGACGAATATTCGCGGCCAAAAATTCGTCGTTCGCCCCAGTTGTGTTCCTAGCATTAATCAGCTACAATAAATTAAGGCCCTAAAGGCCGTGTCAGATACAACTTTGTCGCTTTGCGTGACGTTTCTACCTTTGGCAGAAAAACGCAAAGCAAAAGGTGTATGGCACAATGAAAACTTTGACAACATTCTCGTATTGTTTGCTTACTTATAAAAGCGGTTGGTAATTTGTACATTTAATTATTTGTTATACAAATAAAAGTAAAAAATTTAGTTGGACAGTTTTTTGGAATTGAATTTGGCAAAAAAATTAAAAAAAAAAGAAAATTATACTAGGCAATTGTCAAAGCGCGCAAAAAGATGAGAGTTGGCTAACTTTTTGCTTCGCTCCGCTTTGAAAGTACTTTATGTGACATGTTTCGTATAAGTTTGTATATTTTATCTTAGATGTCAAAGCGAATCGGTAACGCAACGCGAAGCAAAAGTTTTATCTGACATAATAATGTACAAATTACCAACCGCTTTTTTAAGTAAACAAATAATGCGTGAGTGTTGTCAAAGTTGCCATTGTGTCATACACCTTTTGCTTTGCGTTTTTCTGCCAAAGGTAGAAACGTCACGCAAAGCAACAAAGTTGTATCTGACACGGCCTTAATTCTTTGGCGTTGCGTTGCGTTTTACATTATTAGGGCGCAAGTGTAAAAATGGTTATGATGTAAAAGGATCTAATGTGATTAGGAATAAATTTTATTAAATTATTTATCTTTTTATTTTTATTATTATTATTATTAGATATTATTTTAATGATAACTATATAGAGCAATTCCATATGAAAGCGATCACCTTTTGGACGACCCCTCTCCGATTTTAAAATAAATAATGTACCTAAATATTTTTTTTTTTTATAGTGACTGGTTTAGTGGTGGTGTACACCACTGTCATGTGAAAAATTGAAGAATTCTTCATAAGGGACCTCATTGAAAGTTGTTTTAAAAACTACTAAAGCGATCGCAACGAGTGATAGCTCGTTGGAAAGGTATTGAATCAGGCTTTAATTGAAAAATAAAATTTTCCTAATTTTTCTTAGAAATTTACCTTTAAATTTTCCCAAGAAAATTAAATTTTCCGATTTTCCACAGAAGCTCCTAAATTTCCCGGCTAATTTTTTTTTTTTTTGGATTCCTCATAATTTTTGCTTTAAGAATCAGCAATAAAAAAATAGGCCCCGACTCCTTGTTTGGACAGGAGAAGAGCATTTAAGAGACCACCTTGTTAAAAATACATTTTACAGTTAAAAATACATTTATGAAGAAAAAATCAATTTTTTTTAAGAGCCCCAAGTTGAGTGTGTAGTGAATATGGTCTGCCTGCCTTCACAAGAACGGCCATAAATCCATGGATAATAGCAGCAGTGGCATGTAATGGCACACCAAACCCGACTGAGGCTACAGGTCATAAAATGTTTTGTAAATTTTTTAAATTACCAGGTAATAAATATTTCGCCTAAAATGACACGTGCAGAAACAAGTCATAAAACACGGATTTTCCATAAATATGGCGAAATATTTATTACCTGGTAATTTAAAAAATTTGCAAAGTCGTCTTCCGACGTGCTAAATTTAAAGTTACTTTAATTTTATAATGATGCCAAGACAATTGAAATTTTTAATAAATATTGTAATTAAGTATAAGCAGCAAAATAAGAAAGATTTTTTCTTCATAAATGTATTTTTAACTGTAAAATAATTTTTAAAATGTATTTTTAACAAGATGGTCTCTTAAATGCTCTTCTCCTGTCCAAACAAGGAGTCGGGCCCATTTTTTTATTGCTGATTCTTAAAGCAAAAATTATGAGGAATCCAAAAAAAAAAAATTAGCCGGAAAATTTAGGAGCTTCTGTGGAAAATCGGAAAATTTAATTTTCTTGGGAAAATTTAAAGGTAAATTTCTAAGAAAAATTAGGAAAATTTTATTTTTCAATTAAAGCCTGATTCAATACCTTTCCAACGAGCTATCACTCGTTGCGATCGCTTTAGTAGTTTTTTTAAAACAACTTTCAATGAGGTCCCTTATGAAGAATTCTTCAATTTTTCACATGACAGTGGTGTACACCACCACTAAACCAGTCACTATAAAAAAAAAAAAATATGTAGGTACATTATTTTTTGCTGGGCAATCGATTGAGACTATTTATTTTAAAATCGGAGAGGGGTCGTCCAAAAATTTGCCAATTTTGATCGTTTTC
The DNA here is from genome assembly GCA_943735925.1 of Pollenia amentaria. Classification (NCBI taxonomy): domain Eukaryota; kingdom Metazoa; phylum Arthropoda; class Insecta; order Diptera; family Polleniidae; genus Pollenia; species Pollenia amentaria. The sequence goes on along the minus strand of OX031010.1, from coordinate 120,383,137 downwards.
ATATGGAATTGCTCTATATTAATTTAATTATTATTACAAATGAATAAAACATATTTTATTTGTCAACATTTCTATAGAAAAAAAGTAATTTTATTCCTGTATCGAAGGAATAGTTAGGTATGTTACATACCGTTGGAAAGGTTATTTTATCTAGTTTCTCAGAACTTATCTATTGTTAAAGTTTTAGAAACACCTACACACAAAAAGCAAAAACATTTAAACATGAGCATATGTTAAAAATCTTGAGTCTTGAGTTAGAAATTATAATTTTTTTATACATATCACACTCGCAGCCCTCTAAGCAACCAAAATTACATTAAAGGAAAAGCCATAAGCTTTTTTTGGGCAAAAAAAAGGTACCCGCTTAAAAGATAATAAGTTATATCGATGAGAAAGAACACCTGTTTGGCCAAAATGTTAAATTTTGACCCCCTCTAACTCAGAAACTTTTTAAGCGATCCTGTTAAAAATTTGTGTCTAAACTACTATCCAATAGGACTAACCTTATTGCATCGATTTCATCCAAATCGGAAGACAACGATTTCAAACGTTGGGTCACTTGACATGAAATCCCCCATATGTTTGTTCAGGTTTTACAATGCAGAACGTGAGTTTAGTTTTTTTAAACGGTGCGTTCTGTTGTGCTAAGTTTTTTTAAACATCCACTTCGCTGTACGTAACGGCTTATGATATCCAAAAAGAATTTTACCGAATTTTGTATTCATTTTTTCTAATAGAAAAGGCGTCAAAACGATGATGTATTTTGACATCAGTACTATGACAAGTGTCTTCGTTTTTAACCCCATGACCTTTGCACTACTGCGAAGTCAGCCTTAACATCACTTGGCCAAATTGTCATCAGGGTCAAAAATTCAAATTATGTCATCAATGGGATGACCCATTGGCATCACAAAAATAACGAATTGGAGTCGGTTTTATAAAGCATGACAACAGTGCGATGACAAACTGTCATCAAATTGAGTCGTTGTAATTGACTTTAAGTCAAATTGAGATAATATCATTATTTTCTTACCCGTTACACATGTCTGTTTCACCTTTGTTGTATTCCGCCCTTTGTTAACAGAAGAACTCTTAATTATTAGACACCAGCAGCATTCCCGATATGGTTATCGTAGTCATTCCACTTTAAAAATTTGGTGTATTTAAATAAATAATTTTAAAAAATAGAATATGGGAATTTTTGCTTCTAATTCTACTTTTTTAACATGAAAATAATGTTACTAAAATATTATGACATGATATATTATATCATCGCACTAATGACAGTTTGTCATCGCACTGATGACATGATATTATATGTCATCGCACTGCTGACAGTTTGTTATCGCACTGACGACGGTTTGTCATCGTACTAATGACATGATATATTATATCGTCGCACTGATGACAGTTTGTTTGTACTGATGTCAAAATACACCAGCGGTATGGCGCCTTTTCTATCAGTGTACACAAAAAGTATCATCGAATTGATGTCACTGTAGTCATAGCGTAGATGACGCATAAAATATGATAAAATTTTAGGATGACGTTCGTCATTGGATTGATGTCACTTTTTGCCTCATTGATGCTATTTGTAATAACATTGATGTCACAATTCTGATGTTAGGGCATCATCAATAAAAAGATGAATTTTTCTATGAGTGTACAGTAAAGAATTAATTATTTATTTTCTTTAAAAAAGCTAAACAAAAAGTTCAGTTTCTTATTAGAAAACTTTTTTTAGAATGTTCCGATCAGCCAATTGATAGCTTGGCGTATTTCAAGATGAACGTTGCGAAGTAAATAACAAATTACGCACTCAGAGACTAGATTTTTTAATGCAACTTAAAAAGAACGTAGCAAATATGAAAATAGCATTCAATTCGACTTTTTCTGAATGTTGAGTTCAGCTTATTTAATTTTTTCTGTGTAGAAATATGGGAATTGACATAAAATTTGGCGGCAATAACTTTTACGATAACTACTATGTCATGGCAAAATGTTTTGCTGTAAATAGCGAGATTGATTATTCGACTTTTTTCAAAAACCGGTTTTCAAATATTATTAAAACCCGGTTTTCGGTTTTTTAAAAACCGGTTTTCGGTTAAGCATTTTTAAAATTACCTGTTAACCGGTCTTAATTCGAATACATAAAAACACAAAATTTATAAAGTTTTTGTAATAAAACGTTCATTTGAATAAAAACTAGAGTTTTTTTATTCCCGCACTTTTTGGATTCCCTGGAAAGCGGGAAATAAAAATCAAAATCCCGGGATTCCCGCCCAAAATTTTGTATTTATTTATTTACTTATTTCTCCAATGAAACTAATAATTCTTACTGTCTATTACGCTTAAAAGAATTACATCTACTATCTATTATATAACAAAAACGTAAAAAATGTAAGATTCAAATTATTTTAAGACACTTAAGAGGTTATATTGATGACAATAGGATAATAGAAATCAAAATACGCATATACATTGTCAAATTCAGAGCTTGTTTGCATAATTAGGTGATTAGGATTAAGGGGTGATTAGCAACTAAAAGCTAAATACAACGAAGTAAGAATTCTGAAACAATTTTACCGTTTAACAAATTCAGTAGAAAGGACAAATTTTATTTACTACATTTATTTAATAACATATTTTTTACAATTTTATAACCTTAATCAGCAGTGGTGTATGAAGGTATACTTAGTTTTTCATTCCATTTTTATTATTAGTCCTTTATTAACTCTAAGCCGATTTTGCCATTTGGGTGTCAAATTGTTTCTAGATCTTCAAGGCTATTTGGGATTGCATCGCTTCAGTGAGAAAATAGATATGCACCCAAATATAGAACTACCACCCTAAAAACTCAACAAAAACCAACATAAATTTGTGACGAAATGCACACAATTTTCTACTTTCTACTTTTATAAGACTCAAAATCACTTGAAATGCCGCATATGAAACACAATCTAGGAAAACAATTTACTACGTCCTTCACCGCAAAGCTTTATATTAATTTTGTAAAATTTACACTTCAGTTTGCTAAGACAAGAAATAAAATTTCGTGATGATAGGTCTATAATTTATCATAGGCCCAATATAAAGCCCATTCTCAAAAATTAGTTTAAAAGCCTTAAGCCTATAGTACACAGCATGTAAAAAGACACATGCGCATGTGGTTCTGACGTAATTTTAACGTCATCACACAACACGCAATGTTTATTGTGGCTTTGCATTGACGTCAAAATTACGTCAGAACCACATGCGCATGTGTATTTTTACATGCCGTGTACTATAGGCTTTAAACTTCAGAAAATTTAAATATTGTGGTGAAATTAAGTTGGATAAAACAACTTAAGACACAAGTCTGACATAAATTGACTAAAGTTTTAAAAAAGATATTGTTTAAAATTTCCCGGGAATCCCGCAATAAATTCCCGAGAAAGCGGGAATTAAAAACAACTGAAACTCCCGGAAATTCCCGGGACGAGAAATCCCGGGAACAAACTCTTATAAAAACAAAACAATTCAAAAAGTTAAGGAACCAACAAAATACTTAGATATGATATAAGGTTTGTTCAGACCTAACAAATATTTGACGATAAAATCCAAGAAAAGTGTGACCAGTAAATTGATCAAAGTTAAGCTTTATTTTTAACAATTTCTATTTATTTACTAAACTTTATTTTTAAGTAGATACTTGTTTAATGTCATTTAGAAACTGTTAACTGGTGTTTTGATCAAGACAAACGTTTTACAAAAGCAAATAAAAATTTATTGGAATTTAATAAATTTATTATTTGATTTATTCTCTCAAATTTATTTTAAATGAGCTTAAATTTGTTGGTGGTTAAACATGTCTATATTAATCAGTAGACTTCAACCATATTTTTGAAAAGTTGCAAAGAAAACCTCTTAGCCAGGATAATATATTTCAAATTATTTTGTTTCAGCATAATATAAACGAATAGTAATATGAACATGCTTTTTCTATGAAATATTTGTCATTTCGTCGACCACAATTTAAAACATTCCATGACATTGTTTGATTTCTTTAATTTTGCTTTTTAGTTCTTTGTGTTTTAATAAATAAAACTGATGAATTTTTTCCATATCTTTTATATATTTTAGAGTTTTTAGTGCCTTAACGGGCATTCCGTCCTCGGTAACGCAACGGGCTAATATTTCACTCAATGATATTTGGCTGCGTTTTTTAGTAAAGTATAATTTGTCGTCTATTTATAACTACTTCGAACGGAGTTAAGTTGTAGTTGGAGCACATTAGTATCAAGCAATCGGACTTATCAAGGTGATTAATAAATCGTAACGTGGAATAACCTTTGCAACTTATCATTTTAGGGTACTTCAGGCATCTAAATTTGTCTTTTTAATCACATTCTTAATATTTCCAGAGTTAACATCTGCATATTTACAAAAATATTTAATATTTAGAATACTCTCACATAAATTACTATTTACTTTTTAACTGAACACGTTTTTGTAGTACGAGTATTTTGAATTGTTTTTGATTTTTCTTACAAGAACAGACGCTTTTATAAGCGATTTGTAATTACATTGTTTATAAAGTTTTTTGACTTTTGTCACATATTCTTCTAACATTCTTCATAAAAAGTTTAAGTTTGCCCAATATTCAATTAGAAAAATACTTTAATTAGGGATACATTTACAACAAGAGTAAAGAAAACGTATATAAATTACACATTATTAAAATTACCGGTTTACTATACCAAAATACCGGTTTATTCCATATTCGGAAAATTGACATTTTAAAATAACTGACTTGGGCAGAACTAAATTAACCGATTAAAACCGGTCGAATAATAACCGTTCGATCTCCCTAGCTGGCAGGTCAAAAATTTGCCATAGCTCACATATTAAGCTCCACCCTACACTCAATTTAAGGGAAACAAATCTCACATAGATGAAGATATTTTAATAATATTCGGCACAAAAATCTTTTACATGAATCTAAACCTCATAACATAATTTTGTTCTGGCGAGTCCATGATTGCCCGTGGGTCCCAAATAGGGTACACACGCGAAATTTTGATTTTAAATACTCTGGTGTAGGGTATTATATGGTCGGGCTTGACCAACTATACTTTTTACTTGTTGTTTGTTTGTTAAATCTTAAAATATGGGTTCTGGCTGGCTGTCCATGTAAACCTTGTGCGGTCCGGCTACTCTAAGCTGGTTGGCCATGCTCCATAATTGTGGCAAAATATACTTTGATATAAATATCATCATATATATACTAAGAACATTTCTTCCACAAAAAAATCAAAAAAAAACAAACAAACAACCCAGCAAAAACTTACATTGAAAATAATGAGTTAAAAAGCTGTTATAACTACTCTTTACTACTTATACATTGGCATTTTAACTCATTATTTTAACACGGTGATGTCATTGGAGGCAAGTACTTACCACCCTCGTATGGTAAGTCATTACCATATTCGCTTACAAATAGGGAGTTAAATAAGTCATTTCCACGTACGCTTACAAATAGGTAATTAACATTGGTATCAACAAAACTGAATTTGTCACACAAATTATATTTTTAATTAAATTTTCTTTCTAATGCAAAATTTTACTACCCTGCATTAAGGACATCAATTAAGTATTTAAATTTTTCCAACACAGAAAAAAGTTTTTATCACTTAAAAAAATGATTTAAAAAATATTTAAATTTAATTAATATGATAATTGAATCAATTATTTTTTTAGTTGAAAGAAAATTAATAATATACTTTTGATTTAATTAATATTTAAGTTTTTTTGAAATAAATTTTTAATTAAAATATTAATTAAATATCAAAAAATATTAATTGACTTTTTCGTTTAAAATAAAATAATTTAAACTAGTAGAATTGTTGTTGGGAATTGTTAATATTTAATTAAATAAATTAACATATTGTTTGAAATGGCAAAGTTTTTTGATCACTTTTTTAACTAAAATTAAAAATATCATTTATTGAAAAAAATATTCACAATTTTGCATTTTTACAATTTTTAGTAATCGATATAATCATTTTGGTAATAGGTGCAAAATTAACCAATTGTTTGCTTGATTTAATGAAGTTGGAATGAATTCAAATATATCACAAATAGTTTTTCATTTATAAGAAATAAAAAAAAACTGTAAGAACAAATATGTATTTTAAATCAATTTGTATTAGATTTAAATAAATAAAACCTCAAATGCATTTTATTATGAATTCATTATAAATTTCTTTAGTCAGCTAATAATTAAGTGCTTATGTATCAGATTATATGTCAGTCATTACTAATCTACTTCTATGCAATGCAGATGGTATGAAGTTGTGATTGAAAAGTAAGTTGTTCAGTAATTGCAACCGATTACCAAGTTTTTGCTGGGAGAGTACAGGTTAAAATATATACCCCCATATTTATAAAAAATATTTAGAAATTTATTGAAAATTTGTTTAATGAACCTTTTATTAATCAAAAATATTTTTTATGAATATGGCCACAAGGACCAAACCTACAATTAGGTTAAATATATGCCGGTTTAATGTAGTTTTGGTTCAATTAAATCATCTTTTTTAATATATAACAGCAAACGATATAATTAAAACACTAAAGCTGGAGGTCCGTCCACACCTTGCGTTCTTTGCGTTTGATACTTTCTTGACGTCTTTTTAAGACGCATGCAAAAGTAGAAAGTAATCCAACTTCATGCGTTCAATGTGTAAAAGCATTCCACGCGTGTGCTCTAACATGCCAATAGAATTTTATATTTGCTGTGTGCAACCGCTTATAATTTAGGTTTATACTGTACAGTTATTACGAATCAATGAACACAGTAGTAAAATTTTTATTTTGTTTGAAACACAACAATATTTTTTTTTTTAAAAATTGTAAAATACTATTTAGGACATTACGACGATATGACTTGATAGCACACCTTGTGAATCGCCCAATTAATTCTACTTTTTTGACAGATGCATAAACGCATTAAACGCGTGATGTGGACCTCCAGTTTAAAAACCTCTTCAAATTACATAGAAGATGATTGGCAATAAGTGCTATATTTTTAATGATATTTATAAATACCCAAATAAATTCCAAAAAGAGAAATTACCCTACGTATCGAAGACATGAAGTAGGACTACTTTCTACTTTACCATGAGTCTCGAAAAAGCCGACCGACCTCCAGTGTAAGAATTAAAAGAAACAGTTTACAACTCTGTTTGATTTTTTGCTACTAATTGCTATGCAAAAAATAAGCATTGAAAATTAAATTGTTAAAAAAAAATTATAAAAAAGTATCGGCGTATTGACAGTAAAATATCGCCGATACCGATATATCGGCAAAAGTGCAGTATCGAAAAATTTAAAAAAAAACATGTTTTCGACGATTTTTCATTGTTTTTTTTTTGTGTGTATATTGATTAAAACTTGACATGGTCACGCAGACAAACATATTGCCCAATAGACAAACTCCAATCTAGTAATACATAAAGCTGCATCTACGAACCTTTTTTTTTGACGAGACAAACACCAGCACAAACGCATAATATTCTTTCGATCTAACATGGTGTAGGGTATAACAAGACAAAAACAATTTATTTGAAAATTACGTATCAATAAAATAAACAATTTTATTGTTGATTCATTAGAGAATTGCATCTTTTTTGCTTTTTTTAATATTTTTTTTATTTCTTTATTTTGCCTGCAGACATTTTCAGTGGCAATGACTTTCCTAACGATGGCTTCAAGCAAGTTTTGAATGACTTTCTTAAAATGAGCATGATGAGCAACAACGAAATGTGCTAGAAATTGTAGCAAGTGATAAAATCAAGTACCAAAAGGTTGAGAACTGGACATTGGCAAACATTAATTTGTACCTTGACTGTGTTGCGCTAATAATTTTAAATTTTACGTACTCTGGTGGTATGTACTAAAAAAAAAAAAATATATAACTTCAAGCTCCATTTTATTAAAGGTGTTAAGTGAGGAGATGATGGTTTGTTGAGGAGTAGTAGAGAATACTTCGTATCCTTTTTAGCCTTCTGGCTTCTTTGTTGCATCCCTGGAGCATCAAACAAGAAGAAAACAACCAGTTGCAAAAACAAATGAGGATTTGTAAAGCAACAGTTTTCCATGAGTTTATGTGAGATGAATGTAAAACAAATCTTTGGAGAGCTTTTACACTGCATTCGAAATTAATGTCAATATTGAAAATATATAATACAAATTCTGGATCAATATAAATATATTAAATGTAGTTTTAATATTTTTAATAGGCTTAAGTTCATCAAATTTAATTTTCATTAAATTATTCTTATTGAAGGAAGAAATTTACAACATGAAATGAATTAAAATTTCATGGATAATTCTTGACCGAACACGGGATTGAACTCCGGTCGAATTTCCATGTTTTGAGAATAACCACATTCCCATCATCAGAATTCTTTGCGTTCTACCGTTTGCACCACTGCGGCGCCTGCCAGTCTATAGTCAAATATCAATCTTTTACCAATTGATTATCAAATTTTTAAAATTTTATTTACATGTTTTATATTAAATGTAATCTAGTTTCTTATTTAAAATATGTAAAGTTTATTTTTTAACCATTCATGAATATTTACGGAATATTAATGGAATAATATTTAAAACTGCAAAAAAGTCATTTAGACGTTGATTGAAGATATTGTGAACCCCATGCTTGCCATATAAGAGACTTTTTACTGTAAGATTTTTGATTCTTTACATCTTTGACGATTATTAATAAATATAAGACATCATGCCGTTGTTACCAAGTTTTTGTGAATATCCGCTCATTTAGCATTTTTGACCGATTTTTTGCCATTCCTTGTAGTTTTAAGGACTTTTAATAAATTTAATGTCTTGTTTAACATAAAAAATTGTTCGCGGATTTTCATTACTTTCGCAAACTTTTCCAAATTTTGAAATTTTCGCTTAGCTTTATTGCTTTTTGTTATTATCGTCGCAAATTAAAAACTTTCGCGAATTTTCGCTTTTTACCAAACTTTTACAAATTTTTGCAATTCTCGCACTGCTTTGTTGGCTTTAAGGCAATTGTCGTAAATTAAAAATGTTCGCTTTTTTAGCACAATTTTTCGAATTATTGCACTTTTCGCGTTTGATTTGCTATTAAAATTTTTTAAATTTGCATCTTTTAAAGGTATTTAATATATATGATTATATTCTATTTAAATGTTCTTTAACTTTCATTTGAGTCATCGCAAAATTTCCTGTCGACTAAAACAGAGACAATTATACTCGACGTCGACTTAAAAGCGACTTCGAAAATATCTAGTCACTGTCAATAGTAAATGATTATTGTCAATTATAACTAAGAAAATACAATTACTGTTTCGGTGCCGTCGACTTTCAAAAAGCTTTATAAAATACATAACTGAAATTTAACTCATAGAATAAATTCGAAAAATGAAAAATGTTGAATATAATAAAGTTGCTTATGAAAAGGAAATAATTCCCAATATCTATTTATTTAAATTTTCATTACAATGAGTATTTTTTGCATTATTTAGTTCTCTATTGCATTATTTAGTTCTCTATTGGTTTTCAAAGTTACCATCTAAAAAGCTGTTATGAGTCTTAAAGTGCTTTACGGAAGGCCGATCTTCACGAAATTTGGGAGTGTTATTTCTAATCTTTTAAAACTATGATGGACCAAATTTTACTTGAATATTTGTTACCACTTTTTAAAAACTTTTTAAACAAAAATTTACATTGTCGGCAATTCAAATTATCAGAGTTAGCTTCATTTCTTAAAAAAGGAGCTTCAACGAAGATTGTAATTATACACTCCACCACCACTAGTGGTGAATGAGGGTATACTAATTTTGTCATTCCTTCCGTGTGAAACTTTTTTATTATACATCTAAGACCCAATAAAGTATATATTCTGGCTCCTTGAGTAATTCTAAGTCGATTTAGCCATGTCCGTCTGTCTGCCCGTCTGTACATCTGTTGAAAACACGCTCACTTTCGAAAGACTCAAGAGAAAAGAACAAACTTGGTGTTCAGTAGGGTCAACATCGGTTCAGTAGGGTCAGAGCTGTGAATCCAACTGAGGACCTGTAGTGTGTTTCACTAAGTCGTTGTTACCATACCTACGGTATGTAATCCTAAAAAATTGTTAATTTTGTTGCAAAACCTAAAAAAGTCGTGGAATAATGCACGGAATGATATAAAATTTTGCACAAATTCGTTTTATATGGCTGGAAGTTATAGCGTTAAAGTTAATGAAGGTCGGTCCATAATTTACCCTGGGCCCCATATAAAGCATGCTCTCGGAAAACTGCTTAGTACGCCTAATACCGTAATAAATAATGCCATCATAATAAATTTTGGTATGTAAAAGTTTTATAAGACTTGAAATCACACTAGTAAATTTCGAGAAGATCGGTCCATAAATTAACATAGACCCCATATAAAGACTACTCTCGGGAAATAGTTTATTTCGCCTAAAACGGTAATAAGTAATGCTATCATAATAAAACCTTATACTTCACAGTTTCATAAGACTTAAAATCACACTGTTAAATTTCACAAAGATCGGTCCATAATATACCCTAGGCCTCATATAAGCCCTGCTTCTGGAAAATAGTTTAGTACGCCTAAAACCGTAATAAATAACGCTATTATAATATAACTTAGTACGTCACGTTTTAGACAACTAGAAACCACAGTTTTATAGGACTAGAAATCATACTAATAAACTTCGTGATGATTGGTCCATTATTTACCACTCTGGGAAATTAATCAAATACGCGTAAAACTATTGCAGATATAGATATTGCGACAAAATTTGTTTCAACTTAGCGTCATATAGCCATAAAAAATGTCATGCAATTCTGTGATATACGTTCCATAATTTACCTTAGATCCCATATTAGGCAGCCTTCTGAAATTCACTGTAAACGCTAAAACTAATTTCAGTGCTGTATTGAAATTATTCTAATTTATGTTTTTAAATACCAGAAATCACTCTACAGAATTTTGGAATGACTGATCCATAATTTACCATATCAATATAAATTCCTCTCCTGAAAATAATTTTAGTTCGGCTAAAACTATTACTCAAGCTAGTCCAAGTTTCTAAAAAGAAAAACGTAAACCTTCCCGATTGTCGGTTAAAAATTTTATATATAGGTCTGAATCTCAAACGATCGTTTTAATAAAGATTAATTAATAATATATAGATATCATATAGAGCCCAGCCCACTCCTGAAATATTCGAAATGTCGGTGGAGGGTATCAAAGATTCGGCACAGCAGAATATAGCACTATACCTTGTTAATTTTGAATGTAATTACTGAATTTGATTATTATTTTTATTAAATTGATTGCCATCAATTAATATATGAATTGATTTCAAAAAATTGATTGCATTAAAAATCGGAAAATTTATTGTATTACTTCAAATTAAAATCATTATAACCATAGAACCAATTTTCCGAGTTTGAATGCAATCAAAAAGTTAGCAATCATTAGCGAGAAATCATGTGATTGCAATTAAATCGATTGCAATATTTTACAGCTCTGAAAGAAGACAATAAGCACTGCGATCTATTAAATATTTTATGCAGCCACGGTACTCACCATTATTCTGCTTGATGAGAGAGCAAACATTTCGTTTGGATCAATAATGGGTTTACCAAAAAGCTTCTATCTCTGAGTCCCTAAGATGGGGCAGTTACAGAACAGATGTTCTGCTGGCAATGATATAACACAATAACAACTGATGGTATCTGAGATCACAGTGCACAGTAAATAGGCCAGTAAGTGGCCTTAGTTAACTTTTGTCAAGCAGAACGTACTTACGTGATTAATCACGGGAAAAAGTGACAAATCTTTTTGTTTGTCGAAGTCCAGAAAATTCGCCCAGTCGAATAAATTTTTGTTCGGACCATAATTTTATCGCCTCCATAATACTAAAGCAACGATACCGAAAAAGGGCTCAGGACCAATAACTAGTCGGATAGTGAATCTATTCGTTGCCCACATGGCCCTCGTGGCCGGACAGCTAACATAAAGTCAAGCTCTTGTGTTTTCCAAAATTATTCAGAGAAATTATACAGGCCATGCCCACCTTAGACTTCACCTCACAAAAGTGATAGCGCTTTAAGAGCAGCATGGATATCAGATATTAAAAAAATATATCCCCTAACATTTCCTAGAAAATGTAAGGATGCCGTAAATTTTCGCCTGGAAAACCTATGGTTATTTATTTAAACATAAGAAGGCCCCTTTTGCAAATTTGTCGCGATTAACTTAAATAGAACACAGAAAAAAATAAAAATTTATTTAAATTAATTTAATTAATAAATTTGTTATATTAATTAAAAAAAAAATTAAATTTGCACCAGTAAACAAATTAATAGTATCAGTTAAACTTTGAATTCACTTGATTAAATTTTAATTCACTTGATTAAATTTTAATTAAAACTGATTTAATTTTTGATTAGTGCTTTCATTCGTGACAAATTTTGGAGAATTTTTTCTTTGAAGGATATGATCTTTAAAGCCCGCATGTGTCCTACAAAGTCAAGCTTGGACCCCATTAAGAATATATTTATATGTGGATGCTTTTAAGTAGGGACTTGATTTAACGAATTCTGTCTATTTGTGTGTACGTTGAAACCAGTGATGTCCAAAATGAAGACTGTGGTTTCATTGCTTTATATTAGTATTAGTAAATAGAGAGACAAGTCATCTTAAAAAAATCGCTTGATACTTGACGACAGTGCCACGGCTAATACAATTTTGACAACAACAATTTTTTTAAAAAGTAACCAAATGTGAAAAAATATAACCAAATTAGAAAAGCCTTTTGTTAATTGAAGCAAAGTCACGAATAACGTTGTAAAAGTCTTACACTTTTTAAACATCAAATCACCCAAAATGATGTACTTTAATGCCATCAAAATGCGAAGCAAAGAGTCAGGCATTGGAAGAACGTTGTAAGTTACAAATTGATACAAACGAAATGGTTTTGCAACGTGAAATAACGTTTTAAAAGCCGCTTGCGTAGTGGAAAAACGTTTTAAAAGACATCGCGATTGTTGATAAGAAACGTTTTTCCACTAAAAAAAAATATAAACTGCAATTTAGCATGTCATTTAAAATTCCATTTTCTTGATATTTTGCATGAAAGTTTTATTGTCATTATTTTCGATAATCTAAAAAGAAAAATTAAAAAATGAATAATCCTGCCTGTTAAAAATCTTTTTTTTACTCTCCTGAAAAATAATTATTTTGTAACTAACAATGTTATTCGCGGCTGTGCTTCAATTGAGAAAAACATTAAAATTTATTGTTGCGTTATAAAACAAAGGTTATTTGCACTTAATAGGAAAAAATTAATAACAAATTATGAATACAAAACCAGAAATTTAATTCTTGTACATATTAAAAAAAAATAACGAGAAACTTAAATGAAAAGTTTTTATTTATTTGAGACTTTTTTCATAAAAAATATTTTTATTTTATAAGAGTTAAGCCCGTCAAATTTCCATACAGAATTCTTAATAATTTAATTTTTTTCAATATGTCCCTTAAAATGTGGCAATTTTCTAATCGCTTTGGCGATGGAAATTTACTATTGGCGATATGGCGAAATTGGAAACTGTTGGCGATATGCGAAATGTATCTAAAATATTATAAAAATGAGTATAACTTCTTTCTCTAGCTTGTAAATTGTATTTTTTAATTTATAATTGCTATTATTACTGTTTCAAAATTGTTTTATTTGAAATATTTTGTGAATTATTGTATAATATTATAGCGAATATAAACAAATTCGTATTTCAAAACGTACATTCAATGGGCAAAAAGTAAATGACTGATAGTCAAAGGTTTTTTTTTATAAATTAAAAATCATTATCTAAAAACCATTAAATAAATATACATACCAACAGGTTATAAAAATTAATATTTAAAATTTCTTAAATTCACGCCATTTTCTTACAGTAATTTCCATAAGTTCTAAAATTACAGATTTTATATCAATTTATTTTTGAAAAACCTTTAAAATTCCTTTGTGTATTTCAAAATATATAAAAATATAGTGCAGGATATAATGTAAATTTAGAACATTTTACTTATTTTCTAGTTTTTAGAAATAGTCAAACTGTTTTTGGGTACTTTTTTCAGTAATGTTCTGAAATCGATTCAGCGTGATATTATGCACTTTCTACTTTAAGTACCACTTATCCTTTCTACTCTTAAAATCAGGAAAAACTACGCTCTTTTAACAAAAATTAATTGAAAATCTTCATCTGTTAAAAATTCATTTGATTTCAATTTCAGAACATGGCCGTTTCTAATTTAAAAATCTCATTTTTTTCCTTAAAAAAATTAAAAAAATATGTCTGGTAGCTTTTTGAATGGGATTTTTTTGTTTTCGATAAGGTATACTGACTTCCGTTCATTTGAAACAAATGATAAGAAAATCGTATTGCAAAGTACACATTATTCGAAGTCATAAGTCCCTTCGAATCGAAATACGCAATGCAAGTGTATTAAGAAAAACATATTCATACGTAGGTATTCTATATTTTAGAAAAAAAGTAATCAAAATTAAACAAATATTCACATCTCCACATTGAAAAAAAATTACCAATTTTGGTTAGAAATAACCAAAAACGGCAGCTCTGCTTGACGACTGAATTGTGTACTCTCGTGGACTAAATAAAAGAGCGTAACTCCGGCAGAGCAACGGTACTTATTTGTTCATGTTATTGTATGTGGCGAATACGTGTTGATGTTCATGTTCTGATTTACCACATTTTTCTTGTTCTACGTTTGGTTGTAGACAGAAAATGACATTGTATGGCGACCATCATGGCGAACATGGTTTCTAAGACATATGTTTAGCCAACGATGGCAGCACATGAACGAAATATGAACATGAAGAGTCTACACTAGCAGAATTCATGTGCGACATGATGTTCTTACCAAGTTGATGGATAGTGGAGACGGGTAGTAAGAATGCGTGTGAATTAATTTTCACAATTGTGGTATGGGCTGGACATCAATGGTTGAAACCAACTTTTCAAACATCCCAGTTATTATAGGAAGCGGGTTGTTCTAATTCCTTTCTAAGCCAAAATATTCCAAGTTACTCAATTTTTTTTCACACTCCTAATAAGTATGATCTTAAACAAGATTACGCCATTCCCATGATTTCTTGTTAATTGACGTAGCTTGTCCCTGGCAGGGGCTGCCATGTCTAAAAGACCCTAAAATTTTCGAATTTCTAAAAAAATATGTATGAATTTTTTAGGAGAAGGCAACCCTGCAATTTAAAATACTTTGACGTTTCTAAAAAATATCTTTTATTTATTGTGTTTAAATTAAGAATTTTCACTCGTAAAACTGCTCTGAGTGGGAAAGCAGCTCGCGCTCGTTGTCATTATTTTTTAAGAACAATCAGATCGTTCTTGTGTGTCTACTTTTCGTGCGTTTTGCGTTTTCACCTCGCATTGGTAAATGGCTTGGCGTCGTATAACTATACCGAGTTACAGTTTTTGCTCGGTGCAATCGTTTTAAACCTTAAATTTTTCAACGTGTTTGTCTGGTGGAGAACCATTTATAACTCGATGTGACTGGTGGAGACCAAAAAATACTCTGGAGTGGATTCTGGAAGCTCTCGCCATCCTATTCGAAGGTTTAGGTCGAACGAGGACTTGCGGTTGAGGCTTCAAGATTTCGTGGGATACCCTGGCAATATGACTTAAATATTAAGCCAAAAACTTTAGTTTTAGGAAAATACAAAAAAAAAATTACAAATTTTAGCTAACATTTTATGAAAAACAATATTAAGACATTAAGAACTATAGAAAATTTACGTACATATATGTAAGTGTTATACAACAATTTTAGTTCAAAAAAAAAATATAACAATAAAACATCATTCTTGAGCTTGACAACTTGAAATTAGTAGCCAATAGAAAAGCAGTTTGCTTGACGTCATATGTGCGATATGCGCAAAAGATTTCAATTTTGTTTTCGGGATGACGTAATCTTCTATTATATCATTCTTGTATCTTAAAGAATCAAACTGAAGAAAACTATAGTTTCCTTTTAATTCGCTGCCAGTGTAAACACTTACCACAAAACTGTTTTTCAATGCCTGAGTGTAGTATTCACTTTTTCTGTATCTTCTGGTTTTTTTTCACATTTTTCTACAAAAAATCTTAGGCAGTAGAAAATGTGGCCAATGGCATAAAGAAAATTTCAAAGTTTCAGTCTGTCTGTTTATTGTGGCACATTCTGTAATGTATTTGTTGCATGCTCTACGCTCGTACAGACGTACGTAATATACGTGCATATCCCCAAGATGCAGTCAAATTTTCATTTTTCTGTTCACGTACTTCGATTAAATTCTCATTTCGGTTATAATTTTAACGTTTTACGATTGTAGCAAAAATTGCATTAAATTGTTGCATCACGAGGTAAATGTGAGAAAACAAACGGATTCGAAGGTAGATATGAGAAGCGTAAAAACTTGTATTGAATGGGAGTTGTTGGGTAAGATATTACATATTACAAATTATATGAAATTTAACAAAAAAAAAGAGCCTTAAGATAAAAAGTTTTTTATTTAAAATCACTAAAATATCGAAATATCGTTGTCTAGCATGCAAGTAGTGATATGTGTTATTTTGAAGATTTTTTTTATTACACCATTGAAAATCCGTTGGTCATACATACATCTTTTAAGTGGCTCTGCGATATCTAGATCGGTCGAGGAGATAGCCAAAAATGCTTTATGTAGCCGCCTCACACCCGGGCCTGCCATATTTGCTGATTTTTTGCCTTAAAATTAGCAAAGTGCGTATTTGCCGATGTTTTGATAAGCACTTAAGCCACGGTAACTTTGCTTGTTAACGTGTAATTTATTAATATTAGGCAACTTTGAAGAACTTGTCATAATCTATACTACCTATAACCTATAATTTTACTTAACGAAATTTATGAACACAAATAATTTTTTGAACTTTTATGATTCGCATTCGGGCTTATTGGCTTATGAGTTGCTATCAAAATCAAAACTCAACAAAAGTGAAATTAACAAAATTGTTAATAACTGTATTAATTTTTATATAGAGCTTGCAAACAAAAATCTTATAAATCTTGAAATATGATAAATAACCCTTGCAAAATTATGAAAAAGGAAAATATTTCTTATATGGAAATTCTGAAAGAGTTCCTCAGCCTTATTTCTGAAAAAGAAAAACAAATTTTATACTCTGAATTTAGTGAGTTAAAATTTTTAAATTTTTAAGAAGATTTAGAAGAATTGAAGAAAATTTGCAAACTTTTTGGCAAAAATTTTAGACTTAAAACGTGGGGATTCTATTGATGCATTTCCAGTTTGTACAACAAATTATGGTCCTTCCACATTCTTCCGCAAATGTGGAAGGAACTTGTAGCCAAGTAAACCTTAATAAAACCAAATTTCGATGTTTCCTGGAAAAATGAATCCTTGCAAGGAATTCTTTTTTATTAAAGATAACTTTAAATTTAATAATTCAAACTGTTTTGATGCTGGTATTATAATGGATTTAATTAAACTATTAAACTCAAATATGACCCTTTTTTTATTGTTAAAATAAAATATTGAAAAAAAAATTTCAACTATAAAAACAATTTTAGCCTAATCTACAAAATTTTTTTAAATTAACTTCAATTTATTTATAAAACTAATCTTTTTCATTAATTTACATTTTTTTATATGGTTTATATGTAAGTTAATGCTGAATTATTCTGTTTTGCTATTTTTTGTGTTAATAAAAATATTTTTATTGTTCTTAAAATGGATATTATTAATTTTTACCGATTTTTTTTTTAATTGAAGTGCCGATAAAGTCGATTTTTTCAAAATATGCCGACTTGTTATCAAAATTATCTACCCCTGCTCGCACCTGTAGTTGGGAATTGATAAGTGCAAAAAAGAGAACTAAGACTCTAAAAATAATTGCAGATTCAAAATAGAAGAAACAAAATATTTAAGCTGCGCTTAAAATGCATCCGCCATTTAAGCAGAAGCGGCAAAAGTTTGCTTTTTCGTTTCTTAAAAATGCTATAAGGGTAGCATGTCTTTGTCTAAAAAAATTCGCCATTACTAATGACATAAGGCATTGCACTTTTCGCCCCGTATAAATCGACAGCGTTTATAGTACGCTGTAAAATAGTGACGTCGGTTTATATATGGGGCTATAACGGCGACGCACTGTGGCTGAAAATTTAATATCATCGGCCAAAAGTCCCATTTTTTGTTATCGCTGATATCAAAAATTTTAATGCCATTCGATAGCAAACATATTAGAACTAATGGATCCAATAAACTGAATCAAAATATTGGTAATTGTGGTTATTGCATTCTGCTGGAAACAAATATTTAATGTTATTATAGAAAAAATTTAATTTTTGTAAATTTTATCAGAATTCAGTTATGATTTCTCGCAAAGAGTTATCAATAATGGGTTAAATTTTTTTTATTATATTAGTGGGAAAGCAGTCTTTAAGAAATGGTTCGAAGTATTACGGTACCATTTACACCTGATGTCTTATTAAATGTTTTCCCAGGCTCTATATTTTAGTTAAATCCGAATTTCAGTGGAAAAGAACTTGTTAGGGTCAAAAGGGGTCAAAGAGATTTTACTACCATTAGAAAGCTTAAAGTGCCCTCTTTAACCCCATATATACTTTTGAAACTGTTTTGAACTGTCTGTTGAACACTTTTTTCATTTGAATGAAATTACTCGCAACATTTTTTTTTTTTTTGCTCTGTTTTTACTGAAATATAACAAAATGGTTTACGAGTGTTTTGTTTTGAAAAATAATTCTGCAACTGATGCAATGCTTGAAACTGTCATACAGGGGCAGCTTTTGAGTTGATTTGAAATAACACGGGTCCATAGAGGGTCGAGAGAGGAACTTGAAGACCTCTTAAATTGGTAACCACGGATATTCAAACTTTTAAAAATTCTATTTTTTGGCGAATTGTGTATTTATGTATTTATAGATTGCAAAAAATTAGACTTAAGCTGACCTATAAAAAATATGCCTAAATGTTTAGCTTATCTCCTTTGCCTTTAGAGATATTTGAAAAAAACGGATTTGTTGGGTAGATGTTTTTAAAGATTTTTCGAGTTTTTTATTCGGATGGATTATATTATTTATTAAACAGTTATCAATAATGGGCTAAAGATTATTTATATTGGTAGGAAAGCAGACTTTAAATAGTGGTATGTTGTATTATTAAGCGCTTATGCATATTTTTCAAAGTGTAGTGGTATATTCGAGGCGAATGTATATGCGTATAAAAGATAGCCATGTTCTTTCGCTGATAAAAAATATTTTCTCCAGAAATATATAAAAATGTTTATTTTTGTGTTATAACACATACATTATTTTAAGACTTTCTTAGTTACAAGATTCATTTAGGGTGCCCCGGTAGGCTAGCTGGTAGTGAGCTAGTCTATCAGTACCGGGGTTGCGGGTTCGATTCCCGCCAGAGACTCTGGTCTCCTGCAGACAAGCAAAAAGCTTCGCGGGATTTAGTGTAGGAATAATAAAAATTTGACATTGGTTTCTCCCACATGCCCTATCAAAAAAAAAATTAAATTTTACGAGCAAAAAAAATTAATTTAAGTAAAATTTCTAATAATTCAACACACCGATTTTTATAATATTTCAACAGTAATTTTCTTAAAAATTCTGTTCAATATCGAGTGGTAAATCGGACAGTATTGAGATTTTTGTAAAAAAAAAAAAAATAATTTTTTTAAAGCGTTTTTCAAAATTTCAATGTGATATCTCTATCCATGCCAATTCATTAAATGTCAAACATTAAAATTATTAATTCTATAGTGTAAATGAATGAAAGAGCTTTCAATATGAGTAAAAAATGATAATATTAATATTTGACATTAAATTAATCTGACATGAATAAAGATATCATAAAAAAATTTGACAGTTATGTAGACTAAAAATATCTTAAAACAGTGCCCTTAAAAATCCCCCTTTTTGAATAAAAAATACCATAATTCTTAATCTCAATCAATATCATATTCATACCAAATGTAAAAAAATATAAACGACGATTGCTTCAAAGAGTAACAAAACTACGAAAAAAAACTGCAAAAGTTCGGAAAAAATTTTCAAAAATAGCGAAAATGTTTAATATTTTAAGCAAGACATAAAATTGATTAATAAGCGTCCCTAATACTATAAGGAAACAAGCGTAATGATAGCAAAGTCTTATATTTACAGGAAAAAATCGCTTCTATCGCACACATGGCTAAAATCCGCAAACTTGGCAACAAACTCTAAAATTTATTTGAAATCGCTAAGTCTGTTAAAAAACAAACTGTCACAAAATAAAATATAAAAGGTTTGCAAAAGCAGCGAAAATTCGCGAATATTTTTAATATTTCAAACAGGCTATAAAATTGATTAAAAGTCCCTAAAACTATAAGGAATGCTGAAAATTCGGTACAAATTGCTAAATTAGCGCCAAAATTTGATAACAGCGGCATGATAGCAAAGTCTTAGATCGACGGTTTATATTCAGTACCCGCCATCCGCCAAAATACAATTTTTCTGGAGAGAGAAGAAACTGTTTCTTTCCAAAATTCTTAAGGTCTGAATTAATCTTTTTTCTATAATATTTTTTTAAATATGACTACTGAATCATCCTAATAAAAAAAATAGAACTTTTTACTCCATTCGTAGCGATATGGTTGATGTCGGGTATTGCAACTGAATACTTCAAATACTTTTATGGCGTATAGCGGTTATTGCACAGTAATAAAAATATGTTTTTTTGCTCTTATATGTAATTTTATTAAATTAAGCATTTGTTTTACGTTTTTCTAACATAAAAGAATTCAATAACAAAAAAATTCACATAATTAAAAAAAACGTAATTCAAATTGGACATTGTCATATTGCTTCTTAATACTTTGACTCCATCTGAAATAAATTATCATAAAAGTAATGATATTCTTGTGGTATAACCGGTTTCAAATCTTGAAGATATTTCCATTTACTAGGCTGGATTGCAAGCTGAGCAGTATGCAGAGGCTTTGGTTCAGTATATCCTCTGCAATTTTTAATTCTGTTAGGTAAGTTATTGTATTATTCATTAAAGTTAACTTTAAATTGAACTTATCCACTTGGCAAATACTTTAGTGATCTCAATTGAGAAACTGTTGGATCATTTTTGGTTCGACCAGGTCGAATGCTAGAAAAGCGAATAAGTTTGGCATCATTGAAGTTTTTCAAAAAACTGTAATTTAAATACATGGCATTGAATGGTTTAATAATTACTGTGTCATTAATTTTTACTATTTTTCGTGATTCTTTGGTTATTCTGATATAGTCTATTTGCAAGTATATTGATTGATTTTTAAGTTTGGTTTCTATTTTAGCATGTGCATGCACTGTCACATTCCATTTGTGTGTGACCTTTCTCCAAGTACTTTTGTTCGATTATTTTCTATAGCGAAATATAGCGGCAATATAGATTTTATTCGTTTCTTTACGACAGTAATGGTTTTCCACTTTGTCAAATTTCAGTCGCAAGCTTATTGTTGTTGCGTGTGGCTTATGGCGGGTATTGCATTAAAAAAAATCGTGCGGTTGATAGCGATATCACAATTTTTAAAAAAAAGGACTTATATTAATTATTTTTCCGAAATTTTTGTCAAAGATAAAGCTGGCATCAGTGAACAATTTGCCATCAAAAAGTCATTTTCCAAAAATTGGTGTATGGCGGGTATCGAGCGCTAATATATATATAAAAAATCGTTAAAGCTGTAAAGAATCAGAACATGGCTAAAATTCACGAAAAGTTGCAAAATTTAAAACAAGTCTTAAAATTTATTTGAAATCGCTAATTGGATTAAATAAAACAGCATGTCGGAAAATGAGCTAAAGTGATAAAGAACAAACTTTTTGTCGGGTGTTAAAAACAGGGCATTCCAGTTTTTCATAACTTGTGTTTTGTTCTCGTCAAATAACAAATATCATTATTAAAGGGTTGGCAAGACATTTCATTTCATTTCAGAAGATGATATTTTTTGTGTAGAAAAGAAAAACCCATAAGATAGCCCACACTTTTCAAAAGCAGTAGAAAAATAAACACAATACTTTTGAAAAGTAAATTTTTGAAGAGCACAAATTTTTTATTTAAAAATTACAAAGCAAAAATTTCTTAATTGAAAAGCTCAAAAGGCAGCAGCAATCATTTTTATACTTTTGAAGAAAGAATGTTGGAAAAAGAATGAAATAAACAGCTTCTGTAAACCGCCAAATGATGAGATAATAACAACATAAGTTAATAGCAGCACGAACGTTTGACAGTGGCAACACGAACAATTGCTTAAAGATACTCGATCATTAGATAAAAGCAAAACGGAGAGAACCTCAAGTCGCATGAAAAATTTTAGATGACGACCAGTGATATTTTGCATGCAAAACAAAAACTACAAAAATTAGTATAATGACGAGGTTGTAGTTCCAAATTTATCGAAACTGGCACGGATTTTATTTGCTTTACCCAATGCAAATGACAATGCAGGGAGAGCACCAAGAAGCGAAACAAATTAATGCTAGGAACACAACTGGGACGAACCACGAATTTTGCCCAACACGACGAATTTTTCAGTAAAAATTCGCTGAGTAAATTCGTCGTATGAAGCACAATAACGATGAATAACAAGCAGCTTTTATAATTGAGAAAGTTGATTGTTGTTTGTGCAAAGAGAGTTTGTGCATAAGGTACACAACTTTAAGTTTAATTTGTATTTCCGACAAAACGGTGGAGGAGGCTGCACTAACTTCGAATGCACTTACTGTCTCTTTAGAAAATTAAATTCAAAGGAAATACCAGAGTTGTAAATGAATCATTCTTTTTTTTGATTTCAATTCATTACGAATTAGCTAAATTTTGAATTAATTCTTTTCACCAAAAAAAAGAATTGAATGAAATTTGAATCAATTCAAATAAATTTGCAAAAATGAATTGCAATTCATTTCCAATTCAAATGAATTGCAATTCATTTTTAATTCATTTGAATTGAATTGACTTTTAATTAATTCAAATAAGTTAGAAAAAATGAATTGCAATTCATTTCCAATTCATATGAATTGATTTTAAATTAATTCAAATGAGCTAGAAAAATGAATTGCAATTCATTTCCAATTCATTTGAATTAATTCAAATGAACTCGAAAAATGAATTTGTTCTAAATATGCCTAAACGTGGAAATTTATTAGATGATAATTTTGAAAAATAATTATTGCTGAAAATGAACGATGCATTCTAATTCTATCTAATTAGCATTTATTTTATAATTAAAATAATAGCAAAATTAGTTGATGCCTATATATGCTTCTATATTGCCCATATATTGTAATTTTTCGTAATTTCATATTTATTTGTAAAATATAAATACATTTTGTTAAATAAATATTACATAAGTATTACTAAAGTGTTTGTCATTGAATGTTCGTGGGTCACAAAATTTCATAAATTATTAATAGATTTTAAATATTAAATGTCTTGTTATTCAGCGTATGTCAAAAGCGAAATAAGTAGTACTTGAAGAACCAAACTCCAAACACCAAGTTTACTTTAATAGAATGCAATTCATTTTTGATTTGATAAATATGAATTACAAGTTACTTTTTGAATCCATTTGAATTAATTTTTCTTACTTTTTACATTTACTTACAGTAGTCTTTTTTCAAAATCAATTCAATTCAAATAAATTGGAAATGAATACCAAGTTCATTTGAATTAATTCAGATGAATTGGAAATGAATTGCAATTCATTTTTCTAACTCATTTGAATTAATTCAAAATCAATTCAAATGAATTAGAAATGAATTGCAATTCATTTTTTCTAACTCATTTGAATTAATTCAAAGTCAATTCAATTTAAATGAATTGGAAATAAATTGCAATTAATTTTACCAATTCATTTGAATTAAAAATGAATTACAATTCATTTTGCCCAATTCATTTGAATTGCAAATGAATTGCAATTCATGTTTGCTAAATTCAAATGAATTGATTCAAATTTCATTCAATTCGTTTTTTGGCGGAAAGAATTAATTCAAAATTTTACCAATTCAGTGCATGAATGATTCGCGAATTAATTCATGAATGATTTGTTTACAACTCAGGGAATTACATATATTGTTTAAAAGTTACCTGTTGCTTTTGTAGCTGAATTAAATTAAGATTATAATTTAAAGATTTAGTTCAAGAAAGAACTATACATATTTATTTTTAAAAAACCTCTTGTTTTTCATTGAATTTAATTAAAAGTATATACAATTTTTTTTAGTTTTATTACTTATTTTTATTATTAAAGCTTTACTATACATATGGCAATAAAATTCTCTTCTTAGGTTTTAATGACTAAAACGGGTAGGCATTTTTGTAGGTAAAAATTTTTCAGCGTGTAGGGAAAAATCGGATTTTATTTTGTATGAGTAGATATGATAAGAATTAGGTTTTATATCCATATTTACATATAATTTCCTTTACATATAATTTCCTTTGGATCCTACAAAGAACATTGGAGCTCAACAAAATTGTTTTATTCGGCTTTGTCTGCTGCTAGCGGGTTTAGCTTATTCCATGATTTGTTTACTTCGGATATCTCGGTATTCGCTTGTGGTGTCCGCATGTGACTGTGATTTCATTCAATAGTATTTTTGGTTATGTCTTCGTGGTGTCTGCGTAATGCATGCGCAATTCACCTTCATTTCCGACGATTGATGTCGATAATTATGACCAGATTATTTTCAATATCCTGCGTAGACAGCGGCTTTTGAATACTTGCAAGGCATTTACAGCTTGACTTACAGCATTCCATACTTCGCATTCGTGAAACAGCAGTGACTTCAAACAACTGTTAACTAAGTATATCGCATTTTGAACGCTAGGACATGAAGCCAGATCTCCACACTGAGT
The DNA here is from genome assembly GCA_943735925.1 of Pollenia amentaria. Lineage (NCBI taxonomy): Eukaryota > Metazoa > Arthropoda > Insecta > Diptera > Polleniidae > Pollenia > Pollenia amentaria. The sequence goes on along the minus strand of OX031010.1, from coordinate 120,358,107 downwards.
TAATTTGGCCGTACGATTGTCTAGCCCTGTTTATCCGGCTTAAAACATCTTCGGGAAAACCCCCTGATTTTGTTATGATTCGGCAGCATCAGGGTAGGAGATTAACTTCACCGATGCGTCGCTTAGGGTTTTTATTTAATCGGTCTTTTGCTTTAATCGGTTAATCGCTCGATTAACTAACCAAGGTTTTGGTTTAATCGGTTAATAATAGCTTAATTTTGTTCTTGATCGGTTAACCGATTAATAAAGTTTTTCTTTAAACTAAGTAATTTCAATGAATAAAAATGCATGAATTATTTATTATTTGGAGTTTGTTAGTAAACAATTTTTGAACTAAAACGAGCAAACAAAAAAATAATTCATGAAAATGTAGTACATATTTTTTAATTAACACATAAATATAATGTTTTAATTAAAAAATAAACTGTGAGATAATTTTATTAGTTATTTCAATAGTTTAAGAAGATCTTATAAAATAATAATTTGGTTTAAATGTTTAGGATTTAACCGATTCTTTTCTTAGTTTTAATTAAACTTAACTTGGAAAAAAATTTTTCATTTATCGTAGATGTTGGAGAAATCGAAAGTAGCCCATATCTAATTTCTCAGTCCATTTCCTGGATTTTTCTAAGCATATAAAAATTTTCAATTATACCATTGGAGTCCTGTTTTAATTTTTAAAAATTTTTAACACTTCTAACTTTTTGCGGTTAATTCTATTAAAAGATTGCTATGAAAAGAAACAAATAACTAAACACAAAAATATGTAAAAAAAAAAGTGCGTGAGACAAAAAGCTGTTGACAGCAATCACTTATTTAAAATGAAAAAATATTTTCAAAACACGTACCTTTTGTATATGAGACGAAATAAATAATTAAAAACATACAAGAAAATATGTTATAGTACTAAAAACAAATTAAAAATTTTGTTACATCGGCTTATAAGTAAATCGACTGAAATTAACCGGTTTAATCGTTAATCGAAAAAAGCGAATTAAAGATTAACCGATAAGTGAATCGGGTAGTAATTAATCGGTTAACCGCTAATCGGTGAATACCCTAGTTTTTATTCTCAAGATGGCTTGTTATATATGTATATCGAACAACAACCATTATTTTGCAAATATTTATAAATAAAATAAAATTTAAATTACAGAAAAAGGCCCTTTCAAATATATTTTTGCTTTTAAAAATCCCTTTTAGCCCGTAACTTCAAGACAGCAGTATGAAGTACTGTATACATTTTTTTAAACAAAAAAATAAAAATAAAAAAGATCATAAAGCCAAAAAAAAATATTACAATATACTAAAAATGTACTTCGCTATTTTCTTAAAAGAAAAATCATTTTTATTTAAACGAAAACCAAGCAATTCAATAAATTTAAATTTTTAACGAAAAAAAAACACAATTTATTAAATTTCTTTATAGACTCCATAAAGATTCAATAATTTGATTGTACAAAGTTTCAAACTTCATACATTTTACGAGAAAATATCTAATAAATTCAAAAACTCAAACACATTCATCTCGTTTTCTAATTTATTTCTTTATTTTTCGCTCTTCGTCCGCTCAATTTAAAAAAACACCTGATGTCAAGTCGTAGTACGTTTGACTATCAATTTAGTTAATTTTCACAAAAGTAGTAAAACCAATATCATAACATAAAACAAATGCTATCTATATTCAACTAGTTAGCACAGCTACCATGACTACAAATACAAATATAATAGCAGTGAAGAGCTTCTACTACAGCAAACTTCACACGTTTCCTGGCATCAACAACAACAACAGCAACAGCAATGGAAAATACAGGGATACATACATCCGCACACGTACATGTTTCTGTGAGCACACGTTATCTGATTATGTCATATGGATTTGTATGAAGAGTTTGAAGGAACTTAGAAAGCAACAGAAAGGTGGAGTAAAAGAAAAAAATCCGTAGTATCTATTGTATGCGTCCTTTACATTTGATATTCCCTTTGGATGTGAAACAAATCAGAGTACAAGTCAAGTAACTTCCAGATTTAACAATTGTTTGTCGAGCATAAAGAAATTGAATGAATTATTGCGGTTGGTTGGCGCAATTTACACAAACGCGTTCACACATCTCACCATCTTAATTCATGTGTAAGTCTGGCGACCATAATAATTTCCAATCGCAACTAAAACTATTTATTTATGAACATTACAATGATAAATATTACCCCAATGATGTCGCTAAAGAAGCAAAAATTTCACACAAATAAAATGAACGATTTGAAAGACAGAAGTGATACACTACTTCAATTAAAGATGTGGAAATTGATTAAGACCAGTTGGTTTTCCAAGGAGGAACTTTAAAAATTAATTTAGATTTTAATTAAGTTTAAATTTAGCTTAACGTACTCTGAAGCTCAGATTTCTTCTGCGAAATTATATCATTAAAGGCCTACATTTTAGGCAAAACTTAGCTGTTCCGTCAAAATTTTGTGTACACACTTAGTAATGGCGGCACAAATCTGTTATAATATTAACTAAACCTAGTTTAACTTAGATCCCAAAAACCCAGCCTAAAGAGTCTACGTTTTACTTAAAGTGTTGCCACTTTAATCCCTATAAACTTTATGCAAAAAAATGTATATCAAGTTATAATTTTGCAAAGATTCTTTGAAAAACTCAAAACCATAATTTTGAAAAATTAACTACTAAAACAGTAAAGCTCAATACAAAACAGCTGTTTAAACCAACCTTATGTGCAACACTGTATTTGATTATAGGTGATTTACCATAACGACATAACCATGACCATACAAACTAATTAAATTTTGGTTTCTATGGTCATCGTTACGGCTATAGCATTATGTTTAAGTCACGTCTAATTGGACTTTTATACCCAGGTAAACCGGAAAAAAGTGTTCTATGCGCATTAAATATGCAGTAAAAACTTGAAAATATGCCCCAAAAATTGGTAAAACAAAAAAAATAGAAATTACTTATTTAACCCTTAAACGGTCTTCGATTGAAATTTCACACATTTTATGTTTCAAAATTTAATATCTCTCAAACTTTTTGCCAGATCTAAATTAGACTAAATTAGAAATCTGTTTATCCCACCAACAATAAATTTCAGAGTATTTACCAAGAGCACGAATTGGGAATTTAGCACATTTAAACGAAATCTTATTAATGAATTTTTGACTCCCAAGAAAAGCTTTGATAAGGTGTGCTCAATTTTTATGCGTGGTAATAAGTTTAAATAAAGGTTTCGTTAACTGAACGAAGACTTTATTTATTTTAAATTACTAGTTCGTTTTGACAGCGAACAGTTCGTAGAACTAACGCGAATTAACGTTAAAAAACTTGTTAAGTGTCTCGTTAGCCCAAGAAATAATTCCTTATTGTTAACGTAAGAATTTCGTGGGACAACGAATAGTTTATAAAATTTACGTGCTTTTGTGTTAATAAGACTTAATAAATGTTTCGTTAGCTCATCGAACATTTTTTTTTATTTATCAAGTTAATTAAGCCTGGCAGGGCACCAGGAATTCAGACTCTGTAGTGAGGTGGGCGAGCCCACAGGGCATTTACTGTATGATTTCCCGGTACTGGCATGGACCAGAAGGAGACACTTAGGGCACGGTGCGATAGGCGCGTCCTGAGTAGGTGCAACACCGGCAAAAGACCTACTTAGGTTCCTCTGGGTTCCAGAGGGTCTTTTGGCCAACTAAAGGGAGGGTGGGAACAATACACATGACTTGGTCGCGGTACCGTCTCTCAAAAAAAATAAAAAGTTAATTTTAATGAACTTTTGAGCCTTTGCCAAATGAAATTTGTATTACTTTTTGAGTACAATTATTATTACAACTACGGCTGTGAAATCGGAGTCGGAGTTGAGGTTTTTGTACCGTTGTCGGAGTCGAAGTAACAACAAAAATAGGCGACTCCGACTCTAAAATATTTATACTTTATATATGACCGATTTCAAGTGACCCCACTTTTGAAAAAAAAATTTTATATTTTAAGCGGGTACAATTTTTCTCAAAAGAAAGCTTATGTTTTTTCTTTTAAGGTAGTTTTGGTCGCTTAGTGGGCTGCTAGTGGGATATGCATAAAAAAATAATTTCTAACTCAAGACAAGGGTTTTTCAATTTTTATGCACTATTTTGAATTGTTTTCCTTTTGTGTGTTTTGTAAGTGTTTCTAAAACCTTAAAAACTTATGCTGAAAAACTAGACAAATGAACCTTTTCGACGGTTTGTAACATACCTGAGTAGCATGTTATACCTTCGATACTGAAATTCCCGCAATATGTTCATCCCAGGGTTAAAATCACTTTTTTCTATAGAAATGTTGGCAAATTAAATTTTTTTATTTATTTGTAATAATAATTAAACTAATATATAATTATAATAATAATATCTAATATAATCTGGGAATTATTTCTTTTCATAAGTTACTTTATTATATTCAACATTTTTATTTTTTCGAATTTATTCTATGAGCTAAATTTCAGTTATGTATTTTATAAAGCTTTTTTGTAATAGTTCTTGTTGTGGATAGTTAGTAGCTGCGTTCGAGAACACAAAAGTTTTTACTATTTTTTACTGCATTTTACGAAATTGCGTTCGAGTACACAAAATGCAGTTAATGAGAACACAAATTGAGAGCGTAAAGTGACAGTTCTTAATTGAGTACTTTAAAATTTTTACTGCAGAAATTTTTGCAATAAAATTTAGTAAAACAAAAAACATATGTTTTAAAGGTAAACAAACAAAAGTAACAAACAATAATCATACAAATTGTGAAAAAAAATTGTTTAAAAAACGAAAAGTGGAAATAAAAACAAAAAGTGAATAAATATTAATTAATTAAACTTGTTTGTGAAGCATTTATATGGCTAAATACCAACTTTTGAAATTTTTTTCTGTTATGGTAATATTTTGGAGTTGTAAAAGTGTCAAGTATTTGGGTTGAGAACAGCACTTGTTTTTAAAGTAATCAATAGTAAAAAAAAGTATTCATGTACTTTTGAATAAATTTAACCGGACACAAATAAACATATTCAAATAAAATAAAAAACAAACAAATATGAAAGATTACATAAAATAATTTGTTTGTATTTTCCAAAAATATTCGTGTTATAAAAAGTATTTAATAGAGTAACGATAAGAAAACGAGTTAAGTAGTCAAAAGTGTAAACATTTTTCAACACTTCAATTATTTGCCATCAGCTGTTGCCTTTATTTTACGAATTTTTACAAATTTTGCGTTCGCGTACTTTTTTGGACAACAGCTTTTTGTGAGAGCAAATTTTTAAGTTTACTCATTTACTGTAAAAGTACTCAAACGCACGTAGTAATATTTATTGAAGTGGAATGACTGTTTGGCATCCTGAAGAACATATTAATAGTTCTCTGCGAAATCAAACGAAATAACGAATTCCCCAGACTTCAAATGTATATTCAAATCCTTGAAGAATGACCACTGCTCTTTGACTAAAAAGTCATGGGTTCTTAAATTTAGCAATCCTCTACACATTTCTTCAACAAAATCATGCACATTTGAAATGATTATTTTCAATGTGCATCTTTAAGTCTGAAAATTGAAAAATCATCGTCTTGACTTATGGCGATTTCTTTTCTGAGAAATATGTTGCATAAATGGTACATGCTCTATCTCTTTTGTGTAGAGTATGTACCATTTATGCAACATTTTTCTCAGAAAAGAAATCGCCATTAGAAATAATATTTTTTATAAATTACCCACTCGCGGCCCAAAAAGCGACCAGAACAACCTTAAAGGAAAAACCTAAGATTTCTTTTGAGCAAAAAAAGTTTTAAACTTAAAAATACAAAAAAAAAATTCGAAAGATTGAAGAAATAGCTATCTAATTTGTGTGGGACAAATTATGCTAACACCCATAGATAATAAGGATTAGAAAGAACAACTGTTTGGCAAAATGTCAAAATTTGTGTTTGAATTACTATCCATTAGGACAAACCTTTGTGCAAATTTTATCCAAATCGGAAGACATCGATTTCAAAAGTTGGGTCACTTGACGTGAAATCTCCTATATTTTAAAAAACTTTATTAAAGCTCAATGCGGCACGTGTTAGAATTAAAATATTGATCTAAAATTTTTACAGAATGATTTTCTTGCCATATTTAAACATTTAAAAGGTACTGCGTTAAAAAAAGAGTTTAATGTCAAATAAGGACCAGTCTCATATACATTTAACATCAAGGTTAGAGTAGGAGTTGGAGTTGGAGTTGGAGTCGGAATCGGACTTAAATAATTTCACTGGTTGGAGTCGGAGTTAGAACTTTTTTTTGACGACTCCACAGCCCTGATTACAACGTTTTGTACATTACATTATTCATCATAAATCCATGCTAACGAAATATTTAATAAATGCATGTTCATTCAGTAAGTAAATTTAATTACCTGAATAATTTAATTTTTCATTATATTAACGAATTACTCATTTTTGTTTGATTCAAAACTATTTTAATGAACGTTGTTCGTTAATATTATGTACACTTTTAGGGTCAGTGTGTGTTTGTTGATCTCACACTAAGGGGCGGTTGGTAAACGCATTGTGTGCCACTCAGTGGTTATATGGGAGGTGGTGATGTAAATATTTTCCACATCTGTATCATTTATAATTACACCCATAAAATTATTACAGTAAAGCTGGAAGGCCACACCACGCATTTTAGCCTCCACGCATTGCATGAGTTTTATACCTTACTTGCGTTCTACGTTTCAAGTTACATGCAACGCTTCTGATGCGGCATCACCACAAGTAAAAATAAAATTTTATTTGTCAAGAGCAGGTGATTTATTCGAACACTGCTTGTGACGCCTGCAAAAGTAGAAAGTAAACCTACTTTTCGCATTCAACGCCTCAATGCATCCTAGGCTATTGTGCATGAAACTTGTTACATACAACTACACAGATTCTACTTTTTTGACAGCTGCGTAGACTGCGAGAAGGCGTGTAACGCGTGGTGTGTAACTCTAGCTTAAGTGATTGTGTGTAAATAAATTCGATTTTCGTACTGTTAAGATTAAATAAAAATTTAACATTTATGTTTCTTATTCAAAAAACAAACTTCCAAAATATAATGTTTTTTCGTACTTATATTGTAATGAAGTTTTTATTTTTTGTCGGTTAAAATATATGTGCGTTCATTTACTTTACTAGCAGAAACATGTAACGAGAGAGTAAATTTAAAATTTACAAATTTGTTCTTCTAATTACTCCAAAAAATAACAAAGTAAATGAACGCTTTACCAGCAAAAACTAGCACGTTATGCATTTCGACACTATTCAGTAGGAAAGGGCAAATTGAAAAATACATCGATATATATCGTATCGATATTTTTTAATATTATCGATAATTATTGATTAAAAATATCGATATATCGATGTATCGAACGTATTAAGCTGAAATTTTTATTGAAATTAATTTAAAAAATTTTGCAAACGAAGTTTTCGTTTGAAATCGAGGGACCGGCAGTTAATTCTACAATAAAAAAATTAAAAAAAAATAAAGAATACAAAAAAATTTTTTTTATTCGCCAAATGAAATCTAAAAAAAAATTAATTGGGATTGTGTAATGCCAGATTATATACTGCCAGTAAACGAAATTTGTGACACATACTATACAAGTAAACTGTGCAATATTTTATTTTTAATATATAAGGACATGCTCAAATAAAAAAAAAATATTTTTTTTATTATTAACATTCCAACTTTCATGAGTCTATTGCTGCAAATACGCCATAATTAAGGCGATTCTTTACATAATATTTTTTCCGCTTATATTTTTTTTTTTTTTTGTTTTTATCTCTTAAAAACCCGAGACAAAACCGAACTGTGTAATCTATGAAAATGTACAATGGAAAAGCGCCGTTATTTTTTTAATATTAGTTAAAAAACATATGATGCAATTCCTAAAAAACAACAGTATTGTAAGCAGTTGAACAACGGTTAAAATGTTGAATTTAATTAGAAAGTGATCTTAAAAATATCGAATTCGATAGTCGTAGATAAATATCGATGTATCAATATATGGGTATTTTTATTATCGGCGATATATATCGATCATAATTTTTTTAAATATCGATATTTTGATACATCGATATTTATCCCTACTATTCATCTGTAAGATAGGAGATTATTTCATTATAAATTCAAATGTTTTAAACAATTTGGCCAAGAATATTGCGCCTTAATTTTAGAAAAATTTATATTTTATGTTATTGAAAAACGTTTAATTTAAAAATTATTAAAAATAATTTTTGTTTTGTAAACAAAAACATAAAACAGGTGGTTGAATAATTCTTGCTAGTAAAAATGTTACTATCAGAAATTTTCAAAAAATTTTTTGTTTCTCAAATTTGTATGCTCTTTTCACTCTGTCGTTGCATGTTTTTCGAGTACATGAACACTTACTAGTAACCATAGTATACAACTAGTATGCCGACTCTTTGACAGGTACATAACTCAACTGTCAGTGGTACATTTTTATGTTTGTATTAGTAAGATTTTTTTCAAATGTATTGGTGTATAAAACTATTTCCACCACTAAACATAGTTGCATAAAATCGTATAGAATGTGGCAACAATATTTTTTTCCAAAATAAAATTTTCTTAGTTCAATAAATTTTCAATTTATTGAATGCTGGCTGCATTTATAAACTTTTAAAAGCCATGTTTGCTAAATTTTTATTCTGCAATATCGGATAATATATAAATAATTAATGATTTCAAATATTATTTTTATACCACAAAATGCTACTCTGCTGGCTTTAATAATATTAACAACAGAAAAAATTTAGTGTCAAAAAAATTTATTTAAAAATTTTTAGTTTGTGAAAAATAAAAACATTTTGTAAAAGCAAATTAGCAAAATGTATTGAAAAAAATTATTAATTATGTGTTTAAGTCATAAAATTAAACATGAAGTGTTATATTGTGAAAAATTTTAAATTAAAAAATTTCAAATTTTGTTGTGTTTTTGTTGTTCTTAAGTGTGTTGAATTCACACAGAACCTATATGTGTGATGAGAGTTATAAAAAAAAGAGAACGTTCTCACCAGTCGGCATACTAGTTATATACTATGCTAGTAACAATTATTGAAAATAAGCAATAATTTTCTGTAAATGAGCACACCTTATATTTTTTAAAAGTTACAACTATTAATACTGTTTAATAAATAACAATTTAAAAATTAATGTAAATTTCATTTATTTTAAATTAAATGTAAATGATCTGTTTTTTAAAATAAATTTTTAGTTGTTTGGAATTAATTTTCTTTTGAATTTTGCTACATAATATTTTGAGTGTGCAACTAAATCTAATTCTTGCAATATAAATTCAATAAAAAAATATTAAAATTTCAAAACTCATTCGATCAGGAGTTTTTATTCATTAATCAAATTAAAATTTTTGTTCATTAAAACTACTTCATTTCCCTGTTACAGTAAAAAGTACACGATTGCCCTTAACGTTTTTATTATTTATTTAGAAAAAAAAATTATATTATTGCTGTTTAAACTTTTTTCAACATAAAAAAGCAAAATAAAGAAAATCGTAAATACTACCAGGAAAGGCATCAACAACCTCAGAAACGCTTGAAACAAAGCAGCATGTGGCTAGAAAAATCCCCAACAGATGAAACACTCATTTGCACAGGTCGGTTTATTACGGAGCTTAAAGTAGTAAATATTTGCACGTTAAAGTAATTGTACAAAAAACTTCAACAAATAAAAAGAGAGAAAAATAAAGAAAAAACGTCACGGCTTTGTTTACCTGAATTTAAAATGCGCACAAGTGATGATTAAACAAAAAAAAAACTATCTACATTTCTACATGGCAGACGAACCGACAAGCATAAAGACCAAACAACTACAATTGCAAATTGGTAATTACAGAGAAAATGACGTCACGTAACAAAAAAAAATACATCGCACATAAAATAGGCAAATTCATCTAAACAACTTGAGGCCAGACCATCAAGCAAATAAATAGACAGACACACACATCATTATTAATGAAATAATACTCGTACTTTTGAAGAATCCCCACAAACATAAATAAAAAACTGCGAGTCAATAAACGAGAAAAATTCAAAAATACGTGACGCATGCGTAGTTGGACAATATTACATTAAATGAAATCCAAAGAAAAGTTAAATGCAAATACACAAACACACACGTTCACGTACACAGAAAGAAAAATCTCATACTATATTTATGTTATTTTTTTTTTTTTTACTTTTAGTACAAGTCGTACTTAAAAATTTTGGAAGGAATAACACTAAGGCTAAGTTTTTGAGATCTCAGTTAAACTAGGTTTAGTTAATTTGAAAAATGATTTGTGCCGCCATTGCCAAGTTTGTATACAAAATTTTGATGGGACAGCTTATTTTTGCTTAAAATGTTAGTCTTTAATAAAATTTTAAAAAAAAAATCACATTTCGCTGGAAAATTCTGAGTTTCAGAGTACGTTGAACTAAGTTTATACTTCTATTGCTTCTCTTGCGGGTGTCTACACGACATCTAGGTTAACTGTGGAATGCCGAATGTCTTTGAATGAGATTGCTGAACATTCAGAGTTAACGCTTATCTGGATACCAGGGCACTCAGACTGCCCGGGAAACCAGATAGCAGATGAGCATGAATGAAACATTCATTGATCAATTCATTGGCCTTCCAATTGCTCAATGTAACTCACTCATTCTGCGCGAGAATTATAGAATTGCGCAAGAGGGATGGACCTGTGAGTCCACCTGCTCCATATCCAGGGCACTTTGGCTTGGCTATGATGAACGGAGAACCAAATCTCTACTAATGTTCAGTAGGGACCAAATCCGGACTGTGGTGTCGGTCATGACTGGACACTGGCCTGTTGGGACTCATGCTAGAAGAATGGGTCTGGAATTCAATGACAACTGTAGAAGTTGTCATGATAAGGAGAAAGAGGAGACTGTGCTTCACTTTCTCTGTCAATGCCCTGGGCTACGGGGCTCCAGGGAAAAATACCTGGGAGAACCGGTGTTTTCCTGTTTAGAGGATATATCTAAAATAGAACTAAGGTTGCTTCTTCTCTTCATTAGGAAGACGAATTGGCTCAACTTTGCAGTGACGCCATCTGAGTAACTGCTCTTTGAGATGGGCATTGGCGCTGGGTATCACAAAGGGACCGCTGAAGGGCCCGAGTGAGCTGTCTCTCGATGGCTGCCCATGGAAACTAACCTAACCTAAGTTTATACTTAACCCGCATCTTAAAAACTCGGCCTAAATGGTACTTAAAACAATCCAAAATAATATGACTTTCAAAAACCACTACAAAAGATAAAACGTTTTGCTTGTCTTGTGTACAAGCAACAACAACAATACTACAAAAAGAGAAACATATATTATTTTCATGTTTAAAAAATAAAATAAGAAGCTAAAATTTCCAAATTATATTTGTTAAAATTATTTAGTTAAATACATAATTATAATTTTTTCAAACATCCATTAATTAAAAATGTTTATTTTATCAAGCTTATGGTCAATTTGATTTATTTTTTATAAGAAATTAATATTTATTTTTATTTAAAATTTTCATAAGTCTTCAGAAAATAACAAATGTATTTGTAATTGACCATAACGTTGATAAAATAGAAATTTTTAATTTAGTTCAATATGAACATTCATAAATTTTTAAAGTAGAATGACTACGAAAACAATATCGGGCATGCTGCTGGTGTCTTATAATTGAGAGTTTTTCTGTAAACGTGAAAATAAGATGTGTAAGGTTTGGAACAGAATAAAGTAGTTATAGTAGTAGCTTAAGCTGACAAATGCACTGTCGCGCAACAAAGTTAAAAATTTCGAATTTTTAATTCTGTTGACAATACTTTGAAACTGCCGTTTTTAACTTTTGACACCTTGCAGCACTACTCGTACCGTTATACTACAGCGACTATTCTGTAAATAAAAATATTCTCTGTATCCCTGGATCTCTGGGGTAAGTGTTTAGGTTAGAAGCAATCGTAATCTCACCTTCGGATTATTTCAAGTACATGTTTTTTACTTAAGTCAATGCCGTTTTCGGAATTTTTCAAGTTCTTGGATCTTAAATAGCCCGTACTTGGATCAAGCATTTTTACTTGATTTAAGGAAATCCGTTCTTACCGAACAATTGACACCACTTTGGCATGATTTACGTGCTGATGGATTGGTTTTTCCTCTCAGTGTACATATATGTATATTCATTAAGAGAGAGGAAAATAAAAGTTTTATCTCTGCAATTCACAAAACAATTAAGGCCCAACCAAAGTATGCATAGCCTAGCCTAAGCTACTGTCAAAAAGTAACGAAATGACCGTCAAATGTATTTAAAACAAGTAATTGTGATACATTCGCCTATGCCGAATCTTATATACCCTTGACCATGGTGCGAAAAGAACAGAAAGTTACATATATAAATTCCATTGTCTGATTAAAATACATATAAAAATTTTAATTTAAACCATTAACAGTTCAATAAAATAACTAGAATACTACATATTGCTTAACAGCTAAAGGTGCCCGTAGACGACATGTTTTTTACATCTGACTTGTCAAATTTCCCGCTGCAAAAAACATCATGTCGTGTGTTACCTTTAAAATATTGCATCTATAAAAGTCAGACGCAAAGTCATCTGACAAAATTTCAATTAGAGCGTGCTCTATTTTCTTCTGACAAACCATTTGACATCAGCTGTTCAGAAATCTATGCCGGGAACAAACCGGCAGCTGAAGTTAATATTTTACAATACCGATAATTGTGTGATCATTTCACCATTGAATAGAAATTATGTTCATGTATATATAGTATATAAAAAACGTTTATAATATCCTAAATTGGTTTCTTCGAATTCGGCTGACTTCTTTTACAGCGCAAATAGAAATATTGGTGGCACCACGCTATTTTTAAACCGAGAACAGAGATAATGTCAGAAGCAAATGGCATATACGTTTGTGACCAAATATTATAAACCTTATGTAAAACAGCAATTTTGATAGACATCAGATGTAAAAAACATGTCGTGTACATGCACCTTAAGGCACAAGCTCAATGTTCATATTTGTCCTTCAATATGAGCTGAAAAGGTCAACGAAAAAGAAAAACAAAAATATTTACTTTGGTCTTCAAGAAGAATTCTTGACAAAAAGTTTAAAAAAACAGAAGTAAAGAAAAAAACATGTAAATCAATTGAAAAAAGGAAATCATTCACAACAACAAATTTCGTTCCGCCAAGTAAAATACAATTTGGTTTAAAGATTGATGTTTGACCATTAACTGCCAGCCGTCGTCAATGGCGGTGAGTGTTAAACGGAAAAGATTTCTAAAGAGAGAGCGTGGTTATTATCGAAACATGTCAATAAAATTGTCCGTTGCACACTGGTCCCAAATCGATTTTTTTGGCAAAAAGGGACCAAAAGTTGTGTTTGGGCACGAACGTTTTTCGGAAGTTTAAATGTGGAAGCAGTCTGACCATTTTGGTATTTTTGCAGCTAAATTTAGCATTAAAAACTTTTATTCACCTGTAAAATTTTCATTTAGCACTTCGCATTTTATTTAGCATTTATATTAAATATTTTAAACTTTTTTTAAAAAATTTGTCGAGTAGTTTTATTGATTTTACTTAATTTTTTTTATGAATTATAATAAATTTTAATTAAAAATAGTTGTGCCCAAAATGAAATTTCGTATGAAAACGAATAATTCTTATGTTAACAAAAGGAATATTAGAAATGCGCTCATCATGTTGATTGTAAAAATTATTTTCCCTTTAATATTACGATATTAAAGTACAAGAAAATTTCACTTTGTTTTTGGATAAAAATTCAATAGTGTTAATGTTGGAAAAAAATAAACTGATGAAGAAATTATTGCTTTAAAACTTTAAGGTTTCTTTAACTATAAGAAATAAAATTATCCAAAAAAATTTGTATAGTATAGAAATAAAATTGTTTCATTTTCGCAAGTATCACAGGTTTGCGACCTACCTCGTTAAATATAGCTAACCTTTTATTTTCATTTCGTTAAAAATAAGACACTTAAATGTATTTAGTTTCGAATAAAATTTCATACTGGTAATAAAGTTTTTACAAAACTCTTTCAAAAATTTTTTTAGCCATTTTTTAAAATAATTTTTAGCATTTTTTGGCCATGTCCAATGCCAGATTTAGGTGTAAAAATTTTTAAGATCTGGTCACACTGTTTGGAAGATGTTTGTCAAAGTGTGTATTTTAAGTGTTTATTCATATCTCGCTATCATTTTTCGGCAAACTCCCGCAATTGTCATTTAATTTTAGCATAATTTTTAATCAACCGTCCCGATACGCTTTCGAGTGGGTTATTCAAAAAATCAATAAAAAATCTGATTATTAACAACAACAAAAAAACAAATAAAACAATATTCATATAATTGTCTTTCACATATAAAAACATATTTACCGAAGTACAGTTACAAGTATATTATATGACAGTTTCGACAAATATGGCTATTAAATTTTTTTTATTTTTATGCCATGGCCATTAAATGTGCAGAAATTAAAAGCTCTGGCATGATTGTTTTAATTTATGCCACAAAAAAATTGATTTGGGACCATAGTGCGTTTGTTCAATTCCAGCTTCTGTCAGAAACGAAAAAATTATCAATAAACTTTAATTTATATCATGTTGTAAATTCCTTTCGTCATTAAAAATAGTTTAATGAAGAGTTCAATTTGATGAACTTAAGCCTTAACAAATATAAAAACTTGTATTAAAAATTAATCTTATAATGTTATAAATATAACTTGGAAGAAATATGGTTCCCGAAAATGGGTATTTTTCAAAACAAATATTATTCGGTCCTTACTCGTTAAAAAGAAAAATTTCCAAGAGTTTTCTTCATTTTTCTTTTTTAAATTGTTTCACCACCTGAAAATGAACTTTTATCATATATCAGTGATAATGATGTATCTTTAAAAAACTTAAAGAAATATCCGAGAATCTATGAATTTGAACACTTGAGAATTTTAATTGATTTGGTATATCATTGGAATATATTGAATATAATAATGGTCCAAGTATTGAGCCTTGAGAGACCCCTCTGATAACTCGCAGGAGTTTCGAAATCATCCCTAAATTTGATACGCATTGCCACTTATCAGTTAAATATGTATGCATCAATTTCACATCCAATGAAGAAAATTTCAACAATTTAACCAGTTTAAGACAAAGTATATCATGGTCAACAGTATCAAACGCTTTAGAATGATCAAGTAAGACTAAAAACGATATTATCTAAATTACCCCTTATTTCCTCAACTACATCAGTGAGAGCAGTTATACAACTGTGCATAGGTCTAAAGCCCGACTGTCGTTCTGTCAATAAGTTGTTTGAATTCAAATATTTAAATACTTGTTTCTGTACTAAATGTTCAAAAACTTTGGAAATATAAGGCAGAATTGAAATAGGGTGATATTCTTTATCTGTCTTAGGCACCGGTATAATTTTGGCTATTTTCCATTCATTTGGGAAAATGCTTGTGGTGATAATTGTATTAAACAAATGTGTAATTTATTGTATTATCCAGGGAAGAATAAGTTTAATAAACCTAGGATTAATGTTGTCCAAGCCAACAGCGTTAGATTTCACCTTTCCAAATCCTTCAGCAACATCTAAGGGTGTAAAGCATTGAAAATCAAACTCTCCATCAGACGTATTCAGTGGTGGTAGATTATTACATCAACATCAGATGCACGGTTAATTGTATTATTAATGACAATACTACGTATTATTTGCCAAGTTTTTTTGGTATTAGCCGCGTTATTAAATTTACTTGAATAATACCTAGATTTTTCTAACCTTATTTTAGTAACAACAGCTTTTCTCGCCAATCGAAATAGCTCTCGGTATTCTGCAGTTTTTTAACGTTTCCACAATTTGTATAGATCATCGAGGCGTTTAATATAAATTTCGATTTCAGTTGTAAACCATGGATGTATTCTATTTTTAATTGTTCTAGTTCTCATAGGAACATGTTTATCAAATATATTCGTAATTAGTCCATTAAGAAATATTATTTGGTCATTAGTTGATGGTAGGTAGTAAATTTGATTCCATGGAGTATTTAAAATGTCTGCTTCTAAAGCCATTAAGTTTATATTTCTAAAATCACGAAAGTTGTACGTTTGCGGGGTGTTATTATTACCAAGGTCATATGATGCATAAATTAAGTCATGTTTTGAGAAAGCCGGAGCTGCCAGTTGATCATAGAGGAGAATTTTCCTTATATTATTTAAAAAAAAAAAAAATTCTTTAACTGATGATCATTCTGAACAATTATTAATTTTAAAAACAGTTCTTAAAACGAATTTCTGTATTGTTTTGCAAGGCTAGACATTTTTGTAATTTTAATAAATTTGATTTTGAAATATTAAAATTAAATAATTTGTTGAAATTTTTTTAGAATAATACAATTTGATTTTTTTTTTCTAATGTTATGTATTGAATCATTTATCGGCCATGTTCTGAAAATCACGTGATTTCAAATCACGTGCTTTAAAAATCACTCGTGTGATTTTGTGGGGTATTGAAAATCATTCGGTTTTAATGTTTCTCCGTGTGCTGTCGGCAATTGAAAATCAGACCGAAACACACAAAAACGGAACAACAAAATATCACACGTTTGATTTTAAAAGGCTTCACTTTAATTCAAATCACATGATTTTCAGAACAGGCCTGTATAATTTGAATATTATTATGACGATTTCTTTTCTGAAATAATATGTTACAGTGTATATACGTGTAACCATTGTAATGTAAAATTTAATAACTTGAAGTGTTACATGTTATGCAACTTCAAAAGAACAAAATTAGCTGCTTTTATTTGCAACTATAACACTTTTATCATTTATGTACTTTATTAGCGAGTTTTACGCTATTCGAGCGGTTTCTGGACGTTATTACGGTTTGGAAACAATTATTGATATCACTTATGGCCTTGAAAAAATTAAAACAATAAAAATATACATAGATTTTTTTCATTTTAATATGTAGAAATTTTTATATTTTGTTAATGGCCCAATTAGTACCCAGGAAAAACTTTTTGAATTTTGGTAATAGGTCGTAGTTATTTCATACGTTACCTGGTAAGTAGTTGTCATTACAATTGTCATTATTCTGAAAACCTCAATAAGTACTTGCTAGTAATGACCTCAGTAAGTACTTCTTACTACTATTATATTCAGTTATATTTTCTTACTTATAATCAGCTAAATAACTACTTATTAGTTGCCTTATTTTCAATACTGAATATTTACTTACTGGTAACTAGCTCCATAACTACTTATTAGGTCTCTTAACTAGCGCCAATTAAATAAAAACTAGTTATTTTTTGGCTTCTAGTAAGTATATTGTAAGTACTTACAATTCAACTTACTGGTAGTTAAATTATAACTAGATATTTTGTGACTTCTAGTAAGTGTATTGTAACTACTGAATTCTGTGGACAACTCGAACAAAAATAAGTAGTTATTCAGCCGAAAAATAAGTAGTGTTCATATGTCTCCAATATTACTTGCTAACTTACCAGGTAAGTAAAGTTTTTGCTGGGTAGGTCTGCGCACAACTACAATAATGCAACAATAGAAAAAACAACATGCGTTTTGCTTGTATATACAAATGGTAAAAATGTCATGTACATACATATTTATTTTGTTTAATGAAAATTTTCAACCGGAATTTTGGCGTACAATGCTTGCTTCCGAAAAATGGTCTGCGATGGGGCCAAATTTCTGCCACAAATTGCACTTTCCACTGGGTCTTTTGGCACTAAAAATAACGTACCGCATCCACTTTTAAAATGCTTTTTACACAATGCACAATAACGCATTTTAATGTTATTATATCTTTTTTTATTTGTACGGTTATTTAAAATTTTTATTCACAATTATTATATATTATTATTATTTTAACAATAGAAAAGGATTTCTTGAAATCAAAAAGAATATAAAAAAAAAATATAATAAAAAATGTAAACAACTTTTGAAATTTGGCCCATTTATGCCTATTTATTATGATTAACAACACAACTCACAAAAAAATCAGTAGGCGTTTTGAGCAGACCTACTAATTGGGCCATGATTTTGTTTTTAAACAATCTTTTCACAAATTATCAGCGTTATGAGTTATGACAAGCAAAATAACACATTGGTTGTACAAACAAAGTAGTAAGTACCACAGTTGCAAAACAGGGCAGTATGAACAACTTAAATAAAAGTGAGGGTAAAATATGCAACATGTTTTTCATCAACATTTTCACAAAAGAACTTGAAATATTTTCCCACAGTTGTATTTTTTGTACAAACGAACACAAAACATTGAACATTTTTGCAACATAATTCTCGGAAAAGAAATCGCCATTAATTTTTTTATAGTTTGTTTCAATAAATTTATTTAAATAGTTTATACAAGATTTCTTTGCATTTTAATAAAATAAAAATGAATATTATTCAAGTTTTATAAATTCAAATATATTTACCCTTATTCTGCGTTACGATTACGTTCCCGCGTTCAGTTTCGCTCGGATCGAAAAAAGATATTCTGACAAAAAACTTATCGAAAAAAAGAAGAAGAGCAGAGTATGTTTAAATTAGGTGCTTTGCTGTGAAACGTGTGGAATAGAAACAGTAAAAATAAACAATTTTGTAAACATTTTAGTAAAAAGTCAAATTGAGTGCACAAAAAAGTAATAAATAAACAAATAAAAATTAAATATTGTGAGAACAATAATTAAATAATGCATCAGCTGAGAGGGGAAAAATAAAAAAGTGCCGGAACATAGATATATACGTGAGTACGAGGCATTTGTTTACATCGTTGTGGCCCAAAAAAAAATTGCTTTGTTTTAACAAAATGGAATCGATAGCAGCGGCGATGTTGTTTGAAGAGGAAAACAACGCACCCCAGAAGGCAGAGTTAAGAATTGAAAAGCAGAGATTTAGAGACAATTGTATTCCATTTGAGATGACTGATAAATTGTGAGACTTTTGTTTAATATACATATACATGTGTGAAATTATTACTTTAGATTTACAGATTAAAAAAAAACGTTCGTCTCAATAAAGATGCGTTTAAATATGTGTTAGACACCTTTTTCTGCAGAAGCGCAGCCAACCACGTTAGCACCTTAATCAGCGGTTAATAGAGTTGCGGCTGCTTTGAGATTTTTCTGCTGAATGAAGCTACCAACACGTAGTGGGTTCTGATTACAACGTTGGGATGGCTCATTCGTACTGGTGAGGTGGTGTTGTTTTCGACTTGTCATATATTAAATAAAGGTTTAAAATTTGAATTAAACAAAATATTTGATATTTTAATCAGGCTTAATTAAGTTCATTGAATTTAATTTTCATTAAATTATTTTTATGAAGAAATGAATTCATGACAAAAAGTACGAAAAATAAGAACATGAAGTTCAATTAAAATAGGTAATCATTCATTCAAAGCAAATTTTGATCTACCAAGGTAATATACCATTTGGTTTAAAGATTGATGTTTGACTATTGACGTCATCCGTCGTCAATGGCGGTGAGAGCTAAACGGCAAACCCAACTGAAGAGATTGTGTGGTTACAATCGAAACTAATCTGGGAAACCTGTCCGTGAAAACCTGGGTTCAATTCCCAGCTAAGTCAAGAATGAAAACTTATCAATAAATATAAATTCATTTCATGTTGTAAAATTCCTTTCTTCATAAAAATAATTTAATGAAAATTAAATTCAATGAACTTAAGCCTGATTAAAATATCAAAATTTTGATTAAAAACCATTAACAGTTCAATAAAGTAACCACAATACTAATTAAACAAAATAAGTTTATTGTATTTTATACATATGTACATACATACATATTTCTAATTTTACCCATTTAAAAACAAAACTCAAACAAGAATCGAAAAAATCCGTTAGCACATACACAACTTAAAAAAACGTTATTACGATCATAACGCAGAATGCCTACAAGAAACAAATCGAGATGAAACGAAACGGAACACAGAATACCAAAGTTGCCAAACGGATAAAATTTCTGTCTGAATCAAAACGCAGAATAAGTGTGATTAAATTGTATTATGTTTCAACGAATAAATTAAATTAATAAATTGTATATTGATCGTAAAAAGATAATTCAATTTACATTTATTGTTTTCCATTTTAAGTACGAGTACATTACTATCGAATTTAAATTGATTAAAAAAAAATAATACACCAAAAGTTTATATCAAAAAATTTAACAATTTAGATTAATTATATTTGCAGCTTAAAATTTTAACCATATATTAAATTTAAAAAATTTTATTTTCTATTTAATTCACATCTTACAGCTATGGTATGTATGTACATTAAAACAACTACATATAAAAATCCCCTTTTTAAAAGTAGATAAGCTTAAAACCTTTCTATTTTCACTTAAATTCCTATATCTACGGCAATACTTAAACCTATTTAAATTCTATTTAGCACTTATGAAAAACCAAAAACAATGACGAAACTTTTTTATGAGAGACTAACTACGAGTACAATCATCATCAAAATTCATGGTTCTCCGCAGTTTAACACACATTTGAAAGGTTTCTGACTGTCGATCGTTTTGTTTGTGTGTTGATTCGTTTCTTTTATTTTGTTTTGCTTGCAAACGCACGTCAACGAAAATGGCAAAAGAAATGTTGGCCAAAAAGTATTTAACCACATGCAGCTTTCAGCCCGTGTTCAGTTACCAAACAAAACCCAAGAGTTAAACAAAACAGAAATAGAGAAAAAAAAACTAAATCGAATAAAAAACTTTTAAAAATTATACACAAAATAAAAATTTAAAATTTTCATAACAAGTGTTTTTCGTAATAGAAAGTGTTTAAAAAAAATAATATAGAAATGTTCTTCAAAGTACCCACCAGTGTCTTATACTTGACTTTCTTAACCGCTTTAATTGTGTGCCTGAATACAGCGCCGTCCATGGCCCGACCATGGGATTTATATGATGATGTTAGTGCTTTCTTTGATACCATGTCTTTGGATGATGTACCTGGAGCCAAAGAAGCAAATCAAATGGAACCCAAAGATTTCTGCCGCATGCCAGCCCGTAAGGGTGTGTGCCGTGCACTCATACCGCGCTGGAGTTATGATGCCAATAAGAAAGATTGTGCTGAATTTAAATTTGGTGGCTGTGATGGCAACGAAAATAATTTCCCCAGTTATAAGTCCTGTATGTCAACCTGTCAGGACATGTAATTTTGAAAACTGCAAAATTTTCTTATAGAAAAAAACCCCACAAATTTTATCTACCAAAATATTTCCATTTTAAGGACAGTTTTTTTATTTAAAGCAAACCATTAAAATTCATATTAAATTATTTATTTTGTATGTTTAATAGTTTGTAAGTCTTCTTTTTCGTGTGATAATCATAAAATGATTTTTAGTTAACAATGAATTTCATGGAAAATGATACCATAACCCGGAAAAATATTCTAAGATTGTTCGATTTTAAATACAAAATGTATTTAAAATGTGAAATTTACAATAATTTTAATATTTTTTTGAGGTTATATACAGTTTTATAGATTTTAAGCGATTTTAGTATTTATTTTAAATTAGTGTTAAAAAATTTTATAAAATATGTTATTGTGTATTAATTATTTCTTAAATAAAAAAAATATTTAAATATTAAAAAAAAAATTTTGTTGAATTTGTTTTGTTTCTTATTATTTTATTGTTTAAAATTCACTTAAAACTGACTTGCGATATTATACAGAAAAAAATAACAGTGGATTTCAATTAAAAAATTGTTTTAATTTACACTTGTAAACAAATTAATAGTAACAATTAAATATTTTTTGATATTAACAACATTTTCTGCAGTAAAGTTGTAGATATAAGTAAACGTTTTATTCACTGGCTTACATTTTTGATTAAAACCAGGGCTGCGGAGTCGGAGTTGAGGTTTTTGTACCAGAGTCGGAGTCGGAAACGAATTCGTTGTGACCAAAATTTTTCGCCATAAAAAATGTCTAATAATATCCAAAATAAAAATTCTTCGAAATTGGCGATGCAATATTTCAAATATCGAATTGAAATTTTAACAGAATCATTTTCTTGCTATATTAAACTATTTAAAATGTACTGCATTAAAAAGAAGTAAGAGTGATATATTCGGTTGTGCCGAACCTTTGATACCCTCCACCGACAGTTAGAATATATGAGAGCTATAAATTATTAATTAATCTTTATAAAAACGGACGTCAGTATAACAATTGGTTCCGGTTTAAACTAATTGCCCGATATTCAGACAGTGTTATGCTTTTATTTTTAGCAATTTGCACTCACTTGCATAAAATATCATGATTCGTAACAGTTAATGCCGAACTAAAGGGATTGTCAGAGGGGAGTTTATATTAGACCCATGGTAAATTATGGACTATTCATCACGAAATCATGTTATCAAAAATCTAAATGGCACAAATTTCAATACAGTAGTGAAATTTATTTACTCGTTTAAAGTGCTTTTCAGAAGGCTGCTTAATATGGGAACTAAGGTAAATATGGACCGATAATCAGAAAATTGCATGATATTATTTCTGGCAATATCAACCAAAATTGGACCAAATTTACCAAGATATCTATATCTGCTACGGTTTTAGGCGTATTAAGGAAATTTTATAGTGTGATTTTTTTGTCCTATAAATCTTTGACGTACCAAATTGTATTACAATAGCATTATTTATTACGTTTTTTAACATACTAAACTGTTTTCCGAGAGTAGGTTTTATATGTGGCCTAGCGTAAATTATGACCGATCTTCACGAAATTTTAAAGTATGAAAGCGTTATTTATTGCGGTTTTATGCGTACTAAACTATTTTCCGGGAGTAGGCTTTATATGGGGCTTAGGGTAAATTATTTACCATTATTCACCAAATTTCGCAGTTTGAGTTCTAGTCCTTTAAAACAGTGACGAAGCACATTTTAATATGATAGCAATATTTATTACGGCTGTGGATATGAAACGTTTTTCCTCTAAAAAAAAATTATAAACTGTAAATTTACATGTAATATAAAATTAAAATTACTTGATATTTTGCATACAAGTTTTTATTATCATTATTTTTGAGAATCTACCAAAAAAATTAAAAAATAAATAATCCTGCCTGTTAAAAAGTTTTTTGCTCTCCTGAAAAATAATAATTTTGTAACTTACAACGTTTTTCGCGGCTGTGCTTCAATTGTTGATTGTCTGTTATTTCGGATACGTAAAATCATTAAAAATTAGTGAATCTGAAAATAATATTAACCAATTCTCAGAAAGTTTTTACTTATTTTTGAAACTGGACTTATCACTTGTAAATACTACTGTCGATGACAGTGATGTAGATCCCACATGGGAAATTTCTGAGAGAACTCAAGTGAATGGTCAACGTGTGCAAGATGAAGAAGCTTTAACGGATTATGAAAGTAGTTTGAATGAGATACACGCAAAGAAAAAACATGGTTGTGGTAAACATATTCTAAGACCAACATATTATGATAAGATTCATGATTTTATTCAACATATTACGATTATTATTGAATCATATTATGTCCAAATATACTCCTAATATTACATCATAACATTTTTTCCTTAATCATAATTTGTTTTTATTACATCATATTATAATTAAATGTAATCATATTATTATCTTTTTAATCATAATAAGTTAAGAAGTAATCATATTATTATAATGTTAATCATAATAATATGTAGATTAAATCTAAAGCCAAAAAATATATTTAATATATGAGGGCGGATCAATAAGTCCGACTTTTTGAATGAAACACAGTTTTTTTACAAAAAAAACTTGCTAGATGGGAGCAGTGCTGCATTTCATATAACTACGAGGGAAGTTCGAAAAGTCGCGGACTTATTGATCCGTCCTCGTATATTTATGCTTATTTACTTACATAGGGTCTCCACCTAAGATAAGATATAAGATTTTTATATCAGCAAACGTCAAATTAAATCGCAGAGAGTATTATCTTACGTGTGGACTCTTGAATAGTGTTAGTATTAATATTATAATAAATGTTTTGAGACAGTTGTTATAAGAAATCTTAAACAACTATCTTATAAGATGAGCTGTCAATAATACACATACATACACACATATAAAACAATAATAAGCCACCATTATTAAAATGTGTAATTTATTAATGCAAATAGTGCCAATATTGTGAAAAGTGTTTGAAAAAACAATATTTTAAACTAATAAATAGAAATACAAAAAAAGAATATAAGAAGAATAACAACGATACAAGTTTACTGTACGCGAATCAGTCGATTGTGAAATCTTATAAGATACGTGTTCCCCTTGTTTAATATTAAGATAAACATGAAGAAATGTATTCTCCCATTCTGCCGACGTTCTCTCAGATATTATATCAGATATTATCTCAGTTGGAGACCCTGTGTTACTGGCAACCTTAACGTAAAACTATAACATATATTGTACATCATAATATAATGCAACTTTA
The DNA here is from genome assembly GCA_943735925.1 of Pollenia amentaria. NCBI lineage: Eukaryota > Metazoa > Arthropoda > Insecta > Diptera > Polleniidae > Pollenia > Pollenia amentaria. The sequence goes on along the minus strand of OX031010.1, from coordinate 120,333,524 downwards.
AAAATAATATTTTTAACCTATTTTTGTCGTAGGTCGCAATTATTTATAAATTATTTTATAGAATTTTCATTCTTTTTTTCTCTAGTATAACACAAAACAATGGGCAATATTTGTGCACCATTTTCAAACAATATTAAAATTGTTTTAAATTGTTTAACCACTGAATAATAAATTATTCGATACCCATATGTAAAACAAACATCACAACTGATGCAAAATTATTTTACAAATGGCGATAACAAAATATTATTATAGCAAAGATATTTTGTTTGTATCTTAAACATAATATGAGTACACGTATAGAAAATGGTCATGTTATGGCTATTTAATATCATAAAATGATTGTTAGGAATATAATATGTTTTCAAAGATATCATTAATTAGTTATTATACAAAGGATTATTTTTCAGAAAACCATACTTAAATTTATAATTTACATTGGCATCTTTACAGAAACTATAATATTGTGGATATTAAATAAAAATAACAATATTTGTATTTTATTGTTTGTGTACGACAACAATATATTGTTACAATAAGCATAGTGTTGTTGTCGTATCCATGCATAACCATATTTTTTCTCTGCGTATAGATTCCTCTAGGCAACCAGAAAAAAATAAAGTGAGAAAAGAAAATTCATGGATAAGAAATAAACGTCAAGTATAACAGAACTCTCACCAGAAGAAACGCCTTAAATCACACAACCATAATGCAGATTCAACTGCAATGAAAACATATCTGAGGAAATACGGAACGAAAATGGTTTAAACTATTGGGGCCTTCAAGATCACAACTTGCAATCATCTTTTCTGAGCTCAGCAATCACTCTTTCTGCTCCAATTAAAGTGAAAACGCAAAGTTCAAAGTATAAAGCTTATAAAGAGCGGCTTATGAACTGGTAGGATTTAGAGTCTGTAAAACGTTTTTATGAAAACATTAGATGTGTCAACAAAGAGGGTGTATAATGTTGTTCAAAAAAAGATATTATCAGGAACAGACATTCTTGAAAAAGACAAAAGGGGCAAGAAGGTCCCTGGCAATAAAATTCCTGATGCATCAGTACAATTAGTAAAAGACACTTTATATTATTTCCCAAGTATTCGAGTCATTATTCTAGAAATTATGCCCACAAAAGAAAGTATTTATCCAGCAGCCTAAATGTAATATAAGATGTTTGCACTGTACAGGGAATATTGCATAGAATGGAAACAGAACCAGTACGTAAGAGCTACTACGGATACATTTTTAACACATGTTTTAACATCAGTTTCCACCGACCCCAAACAGACACATGTGTTACCTGTGATAAGTTTCAAATTACAATAAAGCAAAGAAGCAAAAGAATTGCATTTGAAAAAAGCTGAAGCTAGATAGGGTTAAAGAGTTTGAAAAAAAATGATGGTACTAACACACATGCGGCAATTTATTTCGACTTGCAAAAAATTTTGCCAATTCCTGTACTGACATGCACTCAAGTATACTATGCCCGTCAACTTTGGGCATACAAATTTTGGGCCCACAATTTATTAACGACAGACGCCAATATGTATATGTGGAATGAAAGCCAAGCTTCACGTGGCTGTCAAGGAATTAATTCTTGCCTGTTGAAATTTATTAACCCTTTGCCTCAGAATGTGACTCACATTACAGCTTATAGCGACAACTGTGGTAGCCAGAATAAGAGTCACTACATGGTTATGTTTTGGTTGTATGTTACTCGAAACACTCACATTCAAGAAGTAAATCACAAATTTTTTACTCTCTGAGCACTCATTCATGGAGTGTGACCAAAATTTCGGAATTATAGAAATGACCAAAATAGAAAAAAAAATCTGTCAAATTTATGTATCTCAACTTTGGGAGAAGCTTGTGACAAATTCAAGTAAAAAATGTACAGTAACATCAATGCAAAATTAGGACTTTATAACTCTAGAGCCCATCCAAAGACTTGTTATAAATAGTCTACCGGGCATCTGAGAATACAATGGTTACACTTTGAGAAGGATGGCCCTTGGATCCTCTCATACAAAGATGATCTTATGAATGAGCAAGAAAACTTCACCACACACAGAAAAAATTATTAAATTTCTCCAATCACCAAATTTATTCCAAATTAATTATATCAAGCAAACAAGTTGTTGACTTTGCACCTATTACCAAAATGATTATATTGATTACTAAAAATTTTGAAAAAATATTTTCCATAAATGATATTTTTCATTTTAATTAAAAAAGTGATCAAAAAACTTTGCCATTTTAAACAATGTGTTAATTTATTTCAATAAATATTTACAATTCCCAACAACAATTCTACATGTTTAAATTATTTTATTTGAAACGAAAAAAGTCAATTAAGATTTTTTGTTATTTAATTAAAATTTTAATTGAAAATTTATTTCAAAACAACTAAAATGTTAATTAAATCAAAATAAAATTTTTAATTTTCTTTCAACTAAAAAAATAATTGATTCAATAATCACATTATTTAAATAGTTTTTAAACCAATTTTTTAATTGATAAAACACTTTTTTTTGTGCAGTAAACATGAAAGCTCGAAATATTGGCCGAGCCGTGCAGTTACTCCCACAACTTCCTCCAAAAAAAAACAGCGCCAAACCAATAAATTTTGATAAATTTAAGAACCTACAGGATCTTCTTTGCTATATACCACCAATTTACCATGAATTGTTTAAAGCACTTCCTCTCGAAAAAAAGAATGGAAGGAATTCCGGAAAGAATTGAAAGTCAAGGTGAGGATGAAGATAAGCTTGATGCTGTAATGGAATCCGATCATAACGACGAAAAGTCCCAAAAATCATTAAAGCTTTTCTTACTAATGGCGATTTCTTTTCTGAGAAAAATGTTGCATAAATGGTACATGCTCTACACAAAAGAGATAGAGCATGTACCATTTATGCAACATATTTCTCAGAAAAGAAATCGCCATAAAATGTTAATTAAAAAATTTAGTCTATATAGATTTCTTATTAGGTTTTTTTGAGGTACAAGTTCATTTGTTTAGAAAATTTACAAAAAGTTAAAGCACAAGGGGTATAAGTGCGACTTTCTTACTTCAAACGTACTTACTTTTGGGTATTTGAACATGCAAAAGACGGTATTTTAAAATCTTGTAAGATTAAAATATATCTCAGGACCGCTATTAATCAAAAATAATATTCCAGATAGCATCTTACATTTTTTATTTAAATTAAACTTTAGCCGCTTTTTTCTCATTACAATTTAACAAAAGTCACTTGAACCCCTTGTGCTTTAAGCCCCTTATATAAAAACCCACTCCAAAATCGCTTTCAGACGAACAAATTTCATATAGATGTTGATATTTAGATAATTTTTTGCATAAAGAATTCTTATATTAACGTCATAACATAATTTTGTTTTGCCGGGTCCATGATTGCTCTTGGGTTCCAAATATGGAACACTCTCGAAAATTTTTCTGTATATACTGTGGCAAAGGGTTTCAAATGGTCCGGATTCATTGACTATACTTTTATACTTAATTTTTATTTCTAGGACATTATGTTATGATGTTTCTTTAGTATGTTCTACTTCTAAAGCTATCCATCCCCTTTAAGTGACAGTGTAGTAAACTAAACTGCTTGTAATGTATTTTCCAGCCCGCGAAAACCTTCATCAGTGTCCACGTTAGGCCATTCTATCATATCGATCGATATTACTATATAATTTCAATAGAGTCTTCAATCGATATCAAATTCCGTAATTTCGCCATTTCATTCTTTCTGTTTTCCTATTTTGTTCTATTCAAAAGTTTAAGGTATTTAAATCGACATTTAAAATAAAAACAATTGGGTAATTCACAAAGTAGTCATAAAGTTGTAAAGTCATATGGCTTAAAATAATAACAAGAAATATACATGACTGCTGTGGGCAACCGCTTATAATTTAGATTTCTACTGTACAGTAATGACGAATCAATGAACACAGCATTAAAATTTTTATGTTGTTTGAAAAACAACAATTTTCTTTTTAAATAATTGTAAAATATTATTTAGGACATTATGAATATATGCCTTGATAGCACACCTTGTGAATCAGCCAAATGGTTATCAACATTATTTAAGGTAAAATAGGAAGTAAACAGAATATTATGTTTTTTTCTGAGTGCAGAAATACAAAAATACATTCAATATACATGTAAATTTTTAAATTAAACAAACAAATTTGCCAAAAGAATGAAAATTTATATTTGTAACACAAAAATATACTCTAAAATCAATAATAACAATAATTATGTAAATAAAATAGGCACATCCATTGAACACTACCCGCTCCTGTCAAATACTGCCGATATGTTTTTTGTGTTAATTTTTAAACGATGATTTACTTTGGCTAATTATTTATTTAAGAATGTCTAAATTTCCACAATAAAAATCAAATAGAGGCAGATAAAGAGACAGACATGCAAATAAACAAACGTTTTCTTATTAGGTATTTATTCAATTTATTTTCGCAAATAATAAGAGCGCTCGATCAAGCTGATTTTATTCGAATTTGCTGGATAAATATTATTAATGAAGAACATTTTCTGAATGATACAAAGTTAACACACCATTTACAAACATATAAAAAACAAGTAAGAGTACTGTATTCGACTAAGCCGAATCTTATATACTCTTCACCATGGTACGGCAAGAACAGAAAGTACACGCAGAGAAAATAAATGGTTGGGCATGGTCACGGCAACTACACTATGTTTATTGTAACAATATATTGATGTCTTATACAAAATATTGTTATTTTTATTTAATATCAACAATATTATAGTTACTGTAAACATTTCAATGTTTATCGCAATTATAAATTTATGTATGGTTCACTGAAAAATAATCCTTTGTATAATAACTAGGTTAGGTTAGGTTCCATTGGCAGCCGTGATCAAGCACAGCTCACGTGGGTCCATTGCTTAGTTCCCGTTGTGTTACCATATCACGCCGTCTCCCATGGGTCCTATGAAATCTGGCTGCTAGTATTCCCATGCAGCCAACCGGTCGATTCAATAAAGGAGTGGATCCTATTTACGTCAACATCAGAGAGACAAGTTTTGTCCCCAAGGGTTCTTCGACCAAACATTTTGAGTCTTAAGTCTCCGAAAGCCGGGCAGTTACAGAGAAGATGTTCCGTTGACTCTTCCTCCTCCTCATCGCCGCAACTTCTGCATTGTATAATAACTAAATAATGATAACTTTGAAAACATATTATATTCCTCACAACCATTTAATGATATTTAATAGCCAAAAGATGATAACTTTCTATACGTGTACTCATAACATGTTTAAGATGCAAACAAAATATCTTTACTATAATAATATTTTGTTATCGCCATTTGTAAAATAATTTTGCGTCAGTTGTGTCGTTTGCTTTACATATGCTTGTCGAATTATTTGTTATTCAGTCGTTAAACAATTAAAAACAAATACCCATTAAAAACCCCAAGTTTAAAGAAATTAAAAAATAAAGTAATTGTAGGTACATTAAAAAAAATTGTAAAGTGGCACAAAATAAAATATCAATGGTTAAACAAATTTTAATATTGTTTGAAAGTGGTGCACAAATATTGGCCATTGTTTTGTGTTGTTTTAGAGAAAAAAAATGAAAACTCTATAAAATAATTTATAAATAATTGAGACCTACGACAAAAATAGGCTAAAAATATTATGTTTAAAGTTGCATTATATTATGATGTACAATATCTGTTACAGTTTTACGTTAAGGTTGCCAGTAAGTAAATAAGGATAAATATATATAAAAAATATTTTTCGGTTTTAGATTTACTGCCTGGCCCACAATGTCAACAAGAACATTTCTCTCGTGTTTTAAGATTTAAAACAAAAACAAATTTTAGTTTTTTATTATTGTTTTCAATATAAATATGCGACACATATATTATGATTAACATGATAATAATATGAGTACTTCTTAACTTATTATGATTAACATGATAATAATATGATTACATTAAATATTAATATGATGTTATAAAAACAAATTAGGATTAAGGAAAAAATGTTATGATGTAATATTACGAATATATTTGGTCATAATATGATTCAATAATAATCGTAATATGTTGAATAAAATCATGAATCTTATTATAATATGTTGCTCTTAGAATATGTTTACCACAACCATGTTTTTTCTTGGCGTGTAACATAAACAGCGTTCTTTAGAGATTAATAAATATATTTTGAGCAACGCCCACCTCTTCCGTCCCTCCCACATTTTGTCGGATGCTGCGTTTTGATAAGCAAGATATTGTACATCATAATATGATGCAACTTTAAACATAATATTTTTAGCCAATTTTTGTCGCAATTATTTATAAATTATTTTATAGAGTTTTCATTCTTTTTCTCTTATATGTCCGAAAACGTAGGCTCTTGCAGCTCTCCAGATATACAGAAGTAGAAAAAGTCTTTGTATGGGAGATGCCATGCCCACTTCTCAATTACGCCAATTTTTAAGAGAGCTGTGAAGTGATAGCCCATCTATGTGTACCAAAATTGGACAATTTTTCTCTTACGGTGCGTTAGATATAAATAAATATTTTTAGTACCTCGCCCAATTCTCCAATCCCACCCACATTTTGTCGAATGTTGTCGATTGATAACCAAGATGATTATACCTAATTTGCAAACTTTAGCCCTTGCAGTTCTTCAGATATTCAAAAACGAAATACAAAACCACTTAGCCATTTTTGGACCAATCAGGCCGAATTTCCCTAGCAAACTTTAAATGCATGACAACCTAGTCCCCATCATTTCTTGGGTCTTCGGAAAACCAATTTCAACATTCACACGAACAATCAATTTCACTACTCATAAGGACCCAGAATATATAATTTATAGTATCTTATATCGATATTGTAGAAATGACAAACGGAATGCCAAACTTATATGTACCCTTTCCACCTGTGGTGAAGGGTATAAAAATGTCAAAAATATTAAAAATATTTTGAAAAAAATTTAACTGCGGAAAACCGCAGCAAAATGTAAATAAACAAAAATATTTGCTTTAACTATTATTTTTATTTTATTATTATTAGAAAAAAACGTGGTCTTTTTATAGTTGCCCGATTCTACGCCACTGTAAGATATTTGTGATATTCAAGATATTCAAATTCTGTAATTGAAAAGTTGTATTAAATAATTCAGGATTTTATGTTAAAACGCATCGAATAATATACCCCTCAATTGTTAAAAATTAAACATTTAAAGGCAGCTCGCAATAGCGTTTTAGAATATGTCTTAATATAGAGACGTTTTAATTTTAATTCCTTAATATGGGCTGTTTTTTTATTTTTATTTTTTGTGTCTAAATCAAATTTAATACCAAGTGCCAAATTAAAAAGTCTGGAAAGCATGTCAATTTCAATATGGCAATATGGTGATGGTATAATAAGTCATTAATTTGGATTTCTGGCTGTCTTTAGACATTTTTCAGAACAGATGTTATTTTGATAAATTTTTTTAATAATTAATTTCTGATTTGAAAAATTTTGTACTATTAATATATCGAGGGTTATTATTCAAATAGAAGAGTATTAACTAAACTTTGCTTTACAATGTTATTAAAAATAAACGTCTTAATCATACATATATTAATTTTATTTTAATTCCAGATATTCGCGCTTTCATGTCTGATAGCACTATTCACAAATTGAAATTTTATCGATTTGAACATTGAAATAAGCAGATGGCATTTGAGACTTTAATTTAAGTAACACGAACTTTTATTAAAATAATTAGTTTTTTGTTAACAAAACAATATTTAATGAAAAAGTAAAATATTAAGAAACGGGTAATCATATTAATATTACTCGAAATTATGTTTATTAGTTTTACATAAACCTATATTCGAAAGCATAAAAAATAAATTTTTATTCGCATGTTCTAAATTATCATAAAAAGAATGATATTCTATCGGAATAACAGGCTTCAATGCTTGTTAGTCCTTCCATTTGCTTAGTTGAATAGGACGTGGGCCAGATTGTAAGGGATTCGCTTCTTTATGACCGCTGTATATTTTAATTGTAGTCGGAATGTTATTGTATTCGTCATCAAAACTAACTTTCAGGTTGTGAACACGTTGCCATAAAAAAAAACTCCATAAATTAATATATAAATAAAAATTTATACTATTGACAAAAACTCATCCAGAAATGTTTGCAGTTTTTTTTTGCAAAATGTTTTCAACGAATTTTAAAATGATATTAGTTTTTGATATGAAGAAACAATTCCCAACCTTTTGATGTATAATTTGTCTACTTTGTAATAACAATTTTAATCATTTTATTATATACAGTAATATTTTTTATGTAGATATCACTTTTTTTTTCAAAAAAAAAAAAAAACTTGTGTGTTAGATAGTTAGAAAGCACAATACAATATTTATGAAAAAAAAAACCTTTCGGGAAAATTTTTTTTCTTTCAAATTTAAATGATAGATATAGTCGTCTGTGAATTCATTTCTATAAAAAACACATTTTCGAAAAATTGCAGATAGCACTATTTGAATAATAACCCTCGATATAATATATTATGTTTAACATCGCCGCCTGCTCAGTGTTCGTCCAAATTAATAAACATTTGAATTATTTAGGAAAGGTTCTGAAGCAAGTGTTTCATGATATGGACAAGGACTCGCAATGAAACTTTTTAGAAGTCACAATAATACTTTTAAGATGCCATATAAAACTTTTAAGATACACATTGTGAATTCCCTTATAGTTTGTATTATCAGTAAATATAAAATTCGTAAAAAAATATATTGAACGTTACATTGACAATATCTTGCTCGTGATTTCTAGGACGTCAAAAAAAACTAACAGAAAGGCACAAACGATATATTTTTTCAATTTAAGTGGATTACGTTAATGGGTTTTTTGTTGGTAATTTTCATGTATTTTTAACAAACTCAATTTCTTTGCTCGAACGACATGCTAGTATCGATACTCTCCAATTGCTCGCCGATACTCGCCAATTCTTACTTATGGATGTACTGTTTGGTGGGATGCGTTGAACGTGGATGCTCAGCAAGGCTCAAAGGAGTGCATCTCTTGGCATCACAGATGCAAGGAGAAGCAATCCACAGGCAGCGTTGGATATACTACTATATCTGTTCTCTATTGAGCATTATGTGAAGAGTGTGGCTGCTAGGAACTTATTTAGACTCTACTAGGTTTCATTGGTTAGACCTAGGCGGGATGATCACACGAGAATTTTGTACGAAGTGGGTCTGCTTGATCAGGGTAGTATTCTCGACGGAATTTCGGATCAAAGGATTATAACCCATGACTTTGGTATAACACCACCAGTGGAGTTCCCTAATAGGGAAGTCTAGCTGGGATCCATTGGACTGTTTGAGTGATGGGCAGTATTAACGGATGGATATAAGATAGAAATCGGCACTGGTGCCGGGGCTTATATTGCGGACACTGACGGAAAAAGGTCATTCAGACTCCCGGATGATTGCAGTGTTTTCCAGGCTGAGATCTTAGCGATCTGGAGTGCGACGGAGGTGATACTGAATCGCATCGTGGGTGGATCTGAGGTGACAATTTACGTCGCGCTTAGCGTACTGACAAATTATATGTTGCGATCGTGCCTAATCGCTCGGTGTAGGGATGCTTTGAGGGAGCTCATGGAGGTATTCAGATTAAGGATGTGTAGGTTACCCGGACACTGCAAGATGGATGGCAATGTGGTGGCGGACAAAATCGCGTGAGAGGGTTCGAGTCTGGACTTAATGGTAAGGGGCAGGGGGTCCTTCTTCCATTCTTTCTAACTCCTTACTGAAGGGATTCACAATGGACCGCATTGGTCTCCGAGTGGAGGTGTGCCCTTGGGCTCATAACCTTCCTAACTTAAACTAACCTATCGATACCCTCGATAGTGATATCGATAGTTTTGCGGCTCTAGTATAGGGTATTATACCCTCTGTACACTTCCATACATTTCGGAGGAACGCATTGGAAATGTGGAAAATGTGAAACATGCGTTCACATTTGAAACATCTACCATCAATAAAACTGACACCATTTTTGAAAAAAAAAACTTATTTATTTTTAATACATTTTTTCTACAATTGTGCCAAAATTAAAAGAAAACACCAAAATTTATTGGGAATTAATTTTGTTTAATAATATAAAAAGAAGTTAAACAAACAAGGACTTGCAAAAAAGTAAAAACTTGACAAATAGCAACGCTGCTTTCGAAAAAGTTCCATTTTGTCAGTACTGCCACAATAATAATAAAATTTGTTGGCTCTTTTCTAGTGATAACAATTAAAAAAAATCGAAAGATGTAAAGGGAACAAAATTATATAGTAACTTTTTCAACATTTTTTATTTTTCGAATTTATTCTACGAGTTAACTGCCTATTTCACTAAATGCGAACGAACGCAACTATTACAAAATAGCTTTATAAAATACATAACTGAAATTTAACTCATAGAATAAATTCGAAAAATAAAAAAATATTGAATATAATAAAGTTGCTTATGAAAAAGAAATAATTCCCAATATCTATAGTAACATTTTGTAAAGATGTAGAAAAATTTTGATTTTAAGCTCTATGTATTTCTTATGGGAACATTTCAACATCTTCGCAAATTGATGGTAGATGTTAAATGTTGTCAAGTGTGAAAAGGCTATTACGGACATTGTATGTGCAATCAATAAAGTTTAGCATTATTGGAACAAAACTAAAAATCCATTTTGCTACTTTTCTCTTGAATTTGTTTATTAACTATTATTATTACAAAAATGTCACCGTAAAATATTTATTTATGATAACAAAAACTTAACCATTCATTGATTTAAAAAAAACCGAAAAATAATAATTTTTTCTTATGTTTTTTTTTTTTTTTGTTTGTATTTCATCCGTCCATCTAAAAACTTAACTTATGCATTCATTAGTAATTTATTTATTTTAGTTTTGTTGTTCAGCTGTATTTTATGATGACTCTAGACATTGTTTATTTATTTATTCACTTATGTTTGTTGTGTTTTTCATATAGTTTTTTATTTATAGTTTCTGCGAATTTTGCGTTTACTACAATATTTCTACTATTTTCTGTTTTAATCTATGGAAGCAACAATATTCGCGTAAAGCTGGCCGGTTTGTTAGCTGACTGACTGACTTACTGGTGATGGATGGTTGCCATCACAGCATTATCATAATTATTAGCCATGGTTTGTTTATTTTCGAGTACTACGAGTATTTACCATGATCTTTTGCAATATTTCTTTGCTTTAATTAATAGTTTTTTTTTTTTTTTTTTTGTTATTTATTTAATTGTTAAAGCGGCAAAAATAATAAACATATCTTCTAGAGAATTCTTCTAAACAATTCAAAGTAAATTTTATATTAATTTTAACTTTCATGTAGCAAATTATTTTTTTTAAATTTCGTAGTTTTATTGCAAGTATCTACCAAGTTGTTTACAATAAATTATAATGTTTTCAATGTTTATTGGCTTTGGCTTTAAGCCAAAAAAAAAAGTTTGAATGCGATCTCCATTGTGTAGTTGGTAGTTAATGTCGGTTGTATGGAAAAAGTCAATAACCTTTAATATGGATTTGTTTAAAATGCATGCAAAGTGACCAACAAGTAAATGAACTTCGCTTACTACTATTATTGCTCTCTTTCTACCTTAGAGCAGGGCTGGTAATATGGGTACGTATTGTATTTGTTTTTTTAGCACTATTCGATCTTCAGTAGTATCGGGTGATTCATCGTGAGGTTTTATTTATAAAATAAAACACATAAATTTGTTAGTGAACTTTAAATTATTATTATCAGTTAAAGGAACTAATTACGGCATTTAGTGTTTGAAAGTGATATCATGTAAATGTTGGCCATGATTACGTCTGAGGTGGTCCATTCGGAAGGTCCAAATTTAGGCGACTCGTTCGAGCATAGCGACTGCTACCTCGCGAATAACACGAGTAATGTTGGCTTGCAAAGCGTCAATCGTAGCTGGCTTATTCCTGAAGACCTCAGACTTCACATATTCCAAGAAAAAATAGTCCAAAGGTGTGATATCGTACGGTCTAGGTGGCCAATTTACAGTAGCAAAACGTGAAATTAAGTGTTCACCAAAATTATTTCTCAACAAGGTCATTGTTTCACGCGCTGTTAAAACCGTGTTGTTGAAACCAGAGCTCACCGAGACCATGCTCTTGAATTTCAGGAAGCACATTGACCACTAACATGGTGCGATAACGGTTACCATTGACGGTAACACTCTGATTTTCTTCATTTTTGAAGAAATATGGACCAATGATTCTACCAGCCCATAAGCCACACCATACCGTTGCTTCTAATGGATGTAATGGTAGCTCTTGATAGGTACTCTTCGGGTTGCTCATCAGCCCAATTACGGCAATTTTGTTTATTAACGTATCTATTGATCCAGAAATGTGCTTCATCGCTAAACGATAAGACACGCGGAAAATATTTTTTACAGAACGCTGATTTTCGTAAAAAAGCTGAACATTTTGGAGACGCTGTTGTGGTAGGAGTCTTTCCCTGATGACTTGCCAAACCATACTCAACAAAAACGACAAAGCAGTTTGTATGACTCATAATTAAAATCAAACCTCACGATGAATTACCCTTTACAATGCTACACTCAGCGCCATCGTTGTGCCACTGAAGTGCCATATTTCACCCTTTTTTGAGGCCCTTACCTTTTGAATGCCACTTCTTTTAAATTAACTTTTATATGGGTAATTCCATGTTAAATCGACCAAGAGTGGTACCCGACCCCTTTGAATGAAATTTGGTGTGAAGGTTCCTTTCATCCTTTAAGGAACATATTTTAACAAGAAAAAATTTAAAAAATTTGTTTTTTCAAAAGTTTGATGGATTTAGATTGATATTTATACAAAATCCGTTTTATAAACCCTTTATTGACATGCTTTATTTTTTATAACTTAGGCCGTAAATATTTAACTTCTCCCCTTAAAATGACATACAAATCATTTTCGTATGTGCAGTAGTTTTTGAGATATTGAGAAAATAAACTCAACACATTCGGCTAATTCGGCGAAATTATGACATTTTGAATAAAATTTTTTAAAATTTTTTTTTCGTTAATATATGTTCTTTATAGGATGGAATTACCCATATGAGTTTAAATCAATCCATGATACTGTTTGAACATAATTGAAATAATGTCACGAAATTGTATCAATCTCTATATATAAAAAAGGTGGCGATTTTGTATGTCGCCGCATCACGCACAAACGCGTCGAACTATTTCAACCAAATTATACACAAGGTAGGTATGGCCCCATATATGGTTTATGTTTGGTTGAAATCAGAAATCGCATATATGCTCTAAAGGTTCAAAAATGGGCAAAACTGGAACCGATTTGTTTAAAATAACCCTTCATCTTACTTCCGAAATTATAGCTACATCGGCATTTCACAAAAAAGTACATTTCGAAAATCGGCCTTTTTGTGGGTAAAATTTGTTTTTTTTTTATATTTTTGCGATCCTAAATAAAAATTTTTTGTTTGTATGAATTTCTATAACATCGATGCCATGTCGCAATAAAAGTGCATATTGAAAATTTCAATTCAATTTGGTTATATTCATGGTATTTACAAATTTGCTTACAGACTAACATATACAATTTCAAAGAGTTTAAGAATTTTTCCTTGTTCTACATAAATATTATATTGTGCTTCATTGTATAATTAATTGTAATCTAAAGATTATACTAAGTATAATAAGTGGAAATGAAATTTCAAATATCTTTTTGAAATTATTTGTAGATCTTAAAACTACTATAACCTACTTACTTAACTAGGGGAGGGGCTTACTCAGCTATATGATTGTATTCCGAGTACACGCCCCTAATCCTAATTTGTTTTTATTACATCATATTATAATTTAATGTAATCATATTATTATCATGTTAATCATAATAATTTAAGAAGTAATCATATTATTATTATGTTAATCATTATAAGTGAAGAAGTAATCATATTGTTATCATGGTAATCAAAATAATATGTAGATTAAATCTTAAACCGAAAAATATTTTTAATATATGGGGGATTTCATGTCAAGTGACCCAACTTTTGAAATCGATGTCTTCCGATTTGGATGAAATTTGCACCAAGTTTAGTCCTATTGGATAGTAGTTTAGACACAAATTTTCAACAAGATCGTCAAAAAGCTTCTGAGTTAGAGAGGGTTTGACATTTTGGCCAAACAAGTGTTCTTTCTCATCCATGTAAGTTATTATCTATTGGGGTTAGCAAATTTTGTTCCAAACAAATTATGTAGATAGCTACCCAGCAAAAACTTACATTGAAAAGTAATGAGTTAAAAAGCTATTATAACTACTCTTCACTACTTATACATTGGCATGTTAACTCATTGTTTTAACACGGTGATGTCATTAGGGGCAAGTACTTACCACCCTCGCTTACAAATAGGGAGTTAAATAAGTAATTACCACATTCGCTTACAAATAGGGTGTTAAATAAGTCATTACCACGTACGCTTACAAATAGGTACTTAACATTGGTATCAACAAAACTGAATTTGTCACACAAATTGTGCTTTTAAATTTAATTTACTTTCTAATGCAAAATTTTACTACCCTTCATTAAGAACATCCATTAAGTATTTAAATTTTTCATACACAGAAAAGAGTTGTTATCACTTAAAAAAATGGCTCAAAATCTATTTAAATTTAATTAATTGAATCAACTATTTTTTTAGTTGAAAGAAAATTAATAATATACTTTTGATTTAATTAATATTTAAGTTATTTTGAAATAAATTTTTAATTAATTGACTTCTTCGTTTAAATAAAATAATTTAAACTTGTGGAATTGTTGTAGGGAATTGTCAATATTTAATTAAATCAATTAACATAATGTTTGAAATGGCAAAGTTTTTTGATACTTTTTTTAATTAAAATTAAAAATATCATTTATTGAAAAAAAATATTCACCATTTTCCATTTTTACAATTTTTAGCAATCGATATAATCATTCATATAGTCATTTATAAGAAATAAAAAAAAACTGTAAGAACAAATATGTATTTTAAATCAATTTGTATTAGATTTGAATAAATAAAATCTCAAATGCATTTTATTATGAATTAATTATAAATTTCGTTAATTAGATAATAAACAACTGCTTATGTATCAGATTATATGTCAGTCATTACTAAACTACTTCTATGTAATGCAGATAGTATGAAGTTGTCATTGAAAAGTAAGTTGTTCATTAATTGCAAGTGATTACCAAGTTTTTGCTGGGTATTTCTTCAATCTTTCGAAAAAATTTTTTTTTTGTTTTTTTTAAATTTTTCAAATTTTTTTTTTTTTTTAGCGGATACTTTTTTTTTTTTTTTTTTGCTCTAAAGAAAGCCTAAGTCTTTTCTTTTAAGATAGTTCTGGTCGCTATTTGGGCCGCGAGTTGGTTATGTATAAAAAAAAATTCCTAAGTCAGGACGAGAATTTTTAAATGTTTAGCATATGCACTATTTTGAATTTTTTTTTTATTTGTGTCTAAGTGTTTCTAAAATCTTAAAAATAAAACTTATGCTGAGAAAAAAAAACAAAATAACCTTTCCGACGGTATATAACATACCTAACTAGCATTTCATACACTTGATACTGTAATACCCACAATATATTAATCCCAGGAATAAAATCACTTTTTTTTATAGAGATGTTGATAAATTAAACTTTTTTATTAATTGTAATAATAATTAAATTAATATTAAATAATAATAATAAAAACAATAAGATAAATAATCTAAAAAAATTTAATCTTAACACCTGTTTTGACCCCCTCTAACTCAGAAACTTTTTGACCGATCTTGTTGAAAATTTGTGTCTAAACTACTATCCAATAGGACTAATCTTGGTGCAAATTTCGAAAGACATCGATTTCAAAAGTTGG
This sequence comes from Pollenia amentaria, assembly GCA_943735925.1. NCBI lineage: Eukaryota > Metazoa > Arthropoda > Insecta > Diptera > Polleniidae > Pollenia > Pollenia amentaria. Next base: position 120,317,546 of record OX031010.1, on the reverse strand, counting down.
GTCACTTGACATGATATTGATGCTTATTTACTTATTGACAACCTTAACGTAAAACTGTTACAGATATTTCACATCATATTTTTGTCGTAGATCGCAATTATTTATAAATTATTTTATAGAACTTTCATTCTATTTCTCTAAAATAACACAAAACAATGGACAATATTTTTGGACCATTTTAAAAAATTAAAATTTTTTTAGCATAGATATTTTATTAATGGAAATTAATTACTGGGCCCATGTAAGCTGTGCTTGGTTGCGGATGCCAATGGAACTCACATACCTATAACTAAAATTACTTTCGCTTATCTTTTTTCCATGAGCAATAACAATTGAAACAAAAACTTAAATTAACTTCTGATCTGCGCCATTAGGAATATTAAGGAATAAAAACATATAAAAAAACTAAAACTGCAGAGAAGTGATGATTATATTAGAATAGAGCAAATTTACCAAAATCACCTAAAAACTTTAAAATTGCTCTCCTACAAAACTAAAAAATTAACTTAAGCAATTTTTCCTGATTGCCACAGATATATTATCTTGAAGATATAATTTTTAACTTTCTTATAACTTTTATTCGTTCAGAAAGTAAGATAAATGACAAAACGTATGAAGGCAAATGCGGAAAAGTTAAGTAATATAAGTAAATTAATAAAATTTATTTTTTCTTTACCCCCAAAGTAGCGCTTCAGCTAAACGAGGGTTTTCGAAAATAGCATTTATAAAAAATAAGTTTTCGGTACCGACTCAAAGTAGAAACTTGCGATTCCATACTTTCTCTTAACTTGTCTCTTTTGTAATATGTTCGAAACGTTGATAGAATAATGGGCTTCATGAGAAGTTTTGATAACAAAATATAGAATGAACATTCCTAAAATGGGTTAGTCTGTAAAGTACAAATTTAAAGTTAAAGTACAATTTCCCTGACACTGTAACTCATATACACAGACACCAATTTCTGCCATTTATTTAAAGTTTATTTACTAATTTCTTATACAATTATTCACATGAGCTAATGGCCTTAAGACGCTAGTGCTATATTAATAATTATTCATATATGTATGCACACTAAGAAATTCAAAAAGTCACGGACCCGCCCTCGTACCTTGTGTTGTATATTTTATGACGCAATTTTTTAGCTATTTTTTAAAACTATTTACATGATGCAATTAAACGGATTCGCAATGGAAGCAACATCTTCATCGGGTGTTCACAATGTCAGCAACATTATTTATTTACAAACGCGTTATATTTCGAAGAAACAAATATCTGCAGACTACGCCCCGAACAATATTATATAAACAACAATTATTATTTCCAAGACATATTATTAAGACTTTTATTTAAAACTTAAAAAAATGTTCATAAACATTATTCACAATTTCAATTTTACTTTATGATGATCAGACCGATTATCTCCTATGAAACCTTGGTATGAAGGCCAAAGACTCATCAGGTGTCTGCGATCGGAAAGTGCAGTAGGCTACAAAGAATGGTCTGTTTGGCTCTGACGTTTTGCCATTACGCATCCATATAAGGAGCGCCGCTTTATCGAGTCTCCTTAGGATCCAGCTTACATCTGGACTTACAGATGGTGTCCACGGACACGCTGGTTTGATGAAATTACCTTCTGGTCTATCGGTCTGCACAAGGCCGGACATTAAGGCCACGGAGCTTGGCTTTAACAGAAGGTTTAGCACGATCCTCCCTAACGGGGGAGCCAGGAACAGTGGAAATCCCTGTGATGGAAACCAGGGACTACACTGGTATACTGATGGATCCAAATCGGAGCATGGGAGATCCACGCTATTGATGTGTGCTGTATAAAAATCCTTGGCATGGGAATTGAATGGAAACATCATTGTGATATTCACTGATAGCCAGGAAATTGTCCTCGAAGTTGGTGATAGAATGGAGATGAACCTACGGGTGCTGGGCGCAAGGAACAGAGTGACGCTCTGTTGGGTGACGGGGCACTCAGGGGTCCCGGGAATCGATAGGACTGATGAGCTAGCAAATGCTAAAATGGTGGGCCCCAGCCCTTTTGTGGGCTAAGTTGGGCCACTACCTATTCCCTTCTAGAGGACTGGGCTCCCAGGGAGAATAGGATTTACTGTGTATCGCTTCCGGGAATGCGTCAGGTAAAGGAACTGATCTTTTCTGGAAGTATAATAGGGACGAGGGTCTCAGTAGGCGGGAACTACAACTGTTGGCGGCTTTTCTGACAGGTCACCACACGGTCAAGTACCACCATTTTCGGATGGGGGTGGCAGAGGACCATGAATGCAATGGAATGTGTCGTGAGGGGGGACGAGACCACAAATTATTTACTGTGTGACTGCTCGGCGCTGACATGGGCCAGAAGGAGATACTTAGGGCAGGGAGCGATAGGCGCGTCCCGAGTCGGTGCAACACCGGCAGAAGACCTACTTAGGTTATTCTAGGAAGCAGAGGATATTTTGGCCAACTAAACGGAGTGGGTACAATATACCTGACTTTGTCGCGGTACCGTCTTCGTTGGGAGGAATCTCTGCGCCCTCTCAAAAAAATTGTAGATCCAATTTACTAAAAAAAAATTTAGTTACATTTTTGTACTAAAAACTTAAAATAATTGTTATGAAATAACTTGGAAAATAATATCTCATTCTCAAGAAAAATCAAAATGTTGCATCCATTGTGAGTGTGACTTAAGTATTTTATGGAATTACAGAAAATTTTTCACGAGTTTCGCCAAAACAAAGGAAAGCACATAAATCAATGATGATCATAGACAGAAATATTGCCCTTGAATTTTTGGTATATTATGTGTTTAGAAGATTTATGTAAAGTTCTACGTGGCACATTTTTATTGAAAATGTTTCCCCTCTTACTCTACACTGTATTGTGGGGTCTCAAATAAAATTTTTTTTGTTCTGAAAATTTTTACTTGCTTTAATTCAAATTAGTAACTTTTGTAATTTAAGTTTGTTTGAAGAAAATGTTTGTCAAAAAAATATAATCTTGGGCAACTTCGTTTTATATGAGTGGAAATCATATGGTGAAATTTCATGAAGATCTGACCATAATTTACCCTAGGCCCCGTATAAATCCAATTCACGGAAAACAGTTTAGTACGCCTAAAATGTTAATAAATAATACAATTTTAACAAAATTTGTTACTTCACAATTTTGTAGAATTAGAAATCGCACTGTAAAATTTCGCCCCATATAAACCCTACTCTCGGGAAACTGTTTATTAAGCCTAAAACTGAAATAATTAATGCTATCATAATATAATGTTATAATTCAAAGATTTATATGACTACAAATCATACCAATAAACTTCGTGATGATCGGTCCATAGTTTACCATATGCCCACTCTAGGAAATTAACTTAATACGCCTTAAACCGTAGCAGATATAGATATTGCGGTAAAATTTGTTTCAACTTTCAATATATGGTAACAAAAAGTACAATATCAAAACTCCCTTTGCCATCCCTGACTCACATTCTCATTATCTCTCTCTTTTGCGGTTTCAGTTTGTTAATAAAGTTTACCAAACTCTCTTAACTGGTTCTCAGTTTCTTTTTGTATCCGTTTCCGGGTTTTTCCCAAAGTTCATTACAAAACATAAACAAAAACAATAAATTGGTGATAAAAGTCAATAAACTATAACTAACCCGCATTTAGTATGAAACTATAAAATTATTTTTAATATAAAAGGCTAAAAATAGTTTGCAACTATTGTTAATAATCATTGAATGTGCTACTTATTGCATTCAAGTATTTTATGTTGCAAGGTATCATTGGTCAATGGTTTTTAGTGGTAATGATTATACATGGTAAAATAAATTTATTTTTAACCGAAATTTTGCAATGAATTAAAAGGAATTTATTGGCTAAAGAAATTGTTAAAAGGAAATTGAATCTCGCTACAAAGAATAAAAATTAACTGAGGAAATTTCTATACAAAAAAATATTACAGAAAGTGCGAAATTACTATCAAAAAAACCTCGCCCCTCGCCCGTTGTTGAAAAAAGCGAAGTATAAATTACAAAGGATTATATCGTCACCTTAAAGACGAAATAACCTATCTGCAGATTTCAAAAGCTTACAGGAAAGGGAAAAAACGTTATAAAATTGGAACTTTTTAGAATATTGAAACGAAAATTACATGGTTTGATTAAAATGAAACCAGAAAAATACGAGTATATCGGTTGAGAAAATTTTGTTTTTCTAAATACAGCTTATGTTATGTGACTTAGGTTATTTGGAATTGTAAAAATCTGAAACCAAATAACCTATCAGCAATACTAATTAGTATGAATAAATTACAACTTCTTTATAGATATGAATATTATATGACATTAAGTATTTTTTTTTTGCTTAAACCAGTAAAAGAAACTTTAACTGTTATTATTTAATGTACATATATAATATTCATATGTATAAAGAAGTTGTAATTTATTCATACTAACATTCAGTGAATGTTTGTTTAAATTACACTATACAACAAAATTTAACTTTTATTCTTTTTCTTTTTTTAGTGTGTAATGGTTCTCTGGGTACAAAAACTATAAAAATTTAAATTCTTTGGATAAGGATTTTTAAAAGCAGTTGTAAATGTTTTTATATAGAAATTCATTTTTATTTATTGTAATGTTAATGATTAAATAAAAAGTTATTTTACTAAATTTAAAAAAAAATATTATTTCATTGAATAATAAATAGTTACTTAGGTTATTTGGTTTCAGAAAATTGTACACTTGCTGTTATGTTATTTAGTAATTTGGTAATCACTTGGTCATTTGTAATATTACATGTTCAATAACTTGGTCATTTGTAATATTACACATATGCGTTATGATATAGGAAATAAAGATCCATAAAAAAAACTCCATTTTGAAATTTTTGCAGATAGGTTATTAGGTCTTTGAGATGACGCTATGTGCCTCGGCCTTAAGCCATAGAAACTAAGAATTTTTTTTATAGAAATCACGTCACAAACAATAAGAAAAAAATGAACTTTATAACTTGATTTCACTTTTAAGAAGCTTCTGAAAAACGACTTGTTTGAAACATTAATTTTTTAACGCTTCTGAATTGCAACACTTTCATACAGTCGTATATTACTTATGGTAACATACCTATTTTATCAAATGTCGGGGAATTTTTTATTAAACTTATTAACATTAAATTTTGCATACATTTATTGCTGTGTGTAATTCTTTAGAAAACATTAATTCCACTAAGCAATGCAAGAAACATTTAATCAAAGTCATTAACCTCAAAAAAGTTGGCACTCAAATTGTAAACAATAAAAAACTGACAGGCGCACAGTGACTGAAAATTTAATTTCACCGGCCAAGAGTCCAATTTCTTGTTATCGCCGATTTAAAAAAATTTTAATGACATTCAATTAGATCTAAGGTATCCAAAAAATTTAATCAAAATATTGGTAATTGTGAGTTTGGCATGCTGCTGGAAACAAATATTTGATGTTATTATAGAAAAACATTTAAATATTGTAAATTTGATCAGTATTAAATTATGATTTCTCGCAAACTATTTTGTTATATAAGATAGCAGTCTTTAAGAAATGGTTCGTTGTATCACTGTACCATTTATACGTGATGTTTTATTAAATGTTTTCCCAGGCTCTTTATTTTAGTTTAATTCGAATTTCAGAGGAATAGAACTTGTTAGGGTCGAAAGGGGTCAAAGAGATTTTACTACCATCATAAAGATAAAAGTGGCCTCTTTAACCCCATATATTCTCTTGAAACTGTTTGGAACTGTCTGCAGAACACTTTTTTCGTTTTAATGAAATTACTCGCAACGTTTTCTTTTGCCCTTTTTATTTTACTGAAATATAACACAATGGTTTACGAACGTTTCGTTTTGCAAAGCAATTCTGCAACTGATGTAATTCTTGAAACTGTCTTAAAGGTCGGTATTCACTATCCTATTTAGTCGCACGATATATCAAAAAAATCGTGTGTGCTCATAATGTATGACAGTGTGGCTTAAACATGAATTGAGTGAAAGATTTTTTTGACAAGTCTGTCCGACTTGCAAATGTTTATGAAAATTTTCATAAAATGATAGATTATATGCGATCAGAGTTGCATTTTCTTGTAAAGTATCTGAGTCATTTGTGTTTGCATCTTTTTTGGGCGATAGTGTGGCATTGACAGCAGATTTTGCAAACATTTTTTTTTATGTCGGATAGAATTCCGTCAGATTTTCGTGTGAATGAATCATGCGATTATTTAGGATAGTGAATACCGCCCTTAACAGGGCAGCTTTTGAGTTGATTTGGAAGAACACGGGTCCATAGAGGGTTGGGAGTGTGAATTGTGGACCTCTAAAATTGGTGACTTCGGATATTCAAACTTTTAAAAAAAATCGCCAAAAACATATGTATTTATGGATTGCGAAAAAATTAAACTTAAGGCCTCATTAGTTGTTACTTTCCGTTGCCGTTCTGTTTCGTTTCTTTCTGTAGCAAATATTTTGTAATTACTTTTTCTGTGAAAGGAATCATCTGCTTTTAAAAAGAAAAGCATTGAAATTGTAAAAACAAATTTTCGTAAAAATAAAAAATATTAATTATAAGTATTTATCGACCTTCTTTTTTGATTATTCTAAATAGTTGTTATAGTTTTCTATATACAGGCTTTCAAGGTCATTAATTTAATGTAAATAAAAGATTATTTATTTCATTTTCAATAAAATCCGACGTTTCGTTGGTATTCTTTCCAACTTCTTCAGGGATTGAGTTTTATTAAAATCTGGCAACATTGTAAAAATACAAAGTGAAAAATGTAGTTAATAATAACAATAATTATAATCTTAATTTTTGACAAATTAACTTACAATAATCTTTTTTCGTCAGTTTACATCATTTATAAAATATATCACAGTATTTTGTATAGGTGGACAACACAACACAAAACTTAAAATATTAAAATAAATATATGTAAATTTAAAAATTATCACAGAAAATTTGTCCTTTTTTAGATCACAGTTGTTATTATTACTAAAGTATTGCAATGGTGTAGTTTGCATTTGTATTGTCTTTGTCTTCTTTTGTGTTTATTGCACTTGTCGATTTTTGTTGTATTCTTAAGCTCTCCAACGTGTATCTCTTATTTTCCCTTTTCTTCTGTTTCACCATCAACGTGTTGAGATTCACTGATATTGTACATAGTTTGAGCATTAAATTTTTGTATAATTTCCTTAGTTGGAATACAATTTTGGCCAGATATATTGTTGATATTGAAGTAGATGTTTATCTTAGTAGTGCCTCTAAAAGTTCGTACTGCATTTTTTACGAAGCTTTGTTTTAGCCAAGTTCATTGTTGAAAATACTCGCTCTATGCGATTCCAGAGAGGAATTACAAGCAGAACAATATGCTGTTTTGAAGACGAATGAGCCAATTCATAAGAATTTGGTGCTTGTTCAATTCGTTTTAGCCATTCTATAAATCAGCAATAAAAATACATATATCCGTCATTTATTTAATAACTCAATGCATCATAAGTACTTACCAATAGCCCAGCAAACTTTATTTTATTGTCTTTCATATTTACTTATTTTAGGGGGGGGAGAAATATTTGCTTGGAAATGGTCGTTTAAAAAATCAAAAATTGTATGTGTTGTCAACGGCTTTAGATTCTTTTTTTAAATTCTTCTTTTTAAAACACTCACTCAGAATAATAATAACAAAAGTTTATTAAGTACCTTCTACACATTCAACAAAAAAAGGTAATCTTACTTAGGACCCTTAACACCGCATAAATTGTGGATAAGATTTAGATAAAAGTTTTGGTACTTTTTTTTGATATTTGAAATACAAAACAAAGAAAAATAAGCGTAAATAATAAAAAAGGTAAATATATTAAAAATGATAATTAGTATTGTGGTTATTTTGTTGAACTATTCATGGTTTTTAATCCAGATTTTTTACTATTTAATTAGGCTTAAGTTCATTAAATTTAATTTTCATTAAATTATTTTTTATGAAGAAAGGAATTTTTACAACATGGAAGATTAATTAAAATTGTTATTGATAATTTTCATTCTTGACTGACCTGGGATTCGAAGCCAGGCTGGCTGGCGTGTGATTCGAACCCAGGCGGCTGGTTACCCTGACATGTTTCGACCTCAACCACTAGGTCTTCTCAAAGGGATTTGCCGACTTACACGCGCAGCCATCGATGACTGCTGACGTCAGTAGTCAAACATCAATCCTTAAACCAAATTGTATTTTAACCTTTGGTAGATCGAAATTTGCTTATTGAATGATTATCCATTTTTAATTGATCTCACATGTTTTTTCCTTTACTTCTGTTTTTTCCGTACTTTTGTCAAGAATTAAATAACCACAATACTAATTATTGTTAAAGCTAAGGCACAAGCTCTATGTGTTCATTTGTCCTTCAAGTTGTGCTGAAAAATGTTAACAAGAAAAAAGAAAGACAAAAAACATGATAAACAAAAAAATATATTAAAAATGTTTAAAATCCCCAAAAAAAATCCCCGAATTTTTTGTTTTTTAATCCCCAATCTCCAAATGACTTTCTTTGTCCTTTTTGCTCGCATGAAATCCCCAAGTCTGGCAGCTCTGACTTCAAAAAATATGTTTAAAAGTTTTGGTTATCTTCTTTGCCTTTATAAATATTTGGATAAAACGAATTTTTTGGGTTGATTTTTTAACGATATTTCGAGTTTTTTATGGATTATGTTTAATATCAAACTGTTGTCAATAGTAAGTTAATCATTTTTTTAATTGATAGGAAAGCAGATTTTAAGCAATGGTATGTTGTATTGTTAAATGCTTATGCATTTTTATGTAAGTGATATATGACGATGTACATATATGCGTTTAAAGGTAATACATACATATGAAGAATACTCATTTTTACTATTTCACCAAAAGATGGCCATGTTCTTTCGCTAATAAAACAATATTTTCTTCAGAAATATATAAAAAAAGGTTTATATTTTTCGAAAGAAAATCTTATCCTGTTATCAGTATGCTTGAAGAAGCAAAGCAAATTTTTCAAACAAAAAAAAAATAATTTAATTAAAAAATTATAATCCACCACCATTAGTGGTGAATGAGGGTATACTTCGTTTGTCATTCCGTGTGAAACTTTTTTATTATACATCAAAGACCCCATAAAGTTTATATATTCTGCCTCCTTGAGCAATTTTAAGTCGATTTAGACATGTCCGTCTGTCTGTCCATCTGACCGTCTGTGGAAAACACGCTCTGTTTCAAAAAACGCAAAAGAAAAGAACAAACTTGGTCTCAAATTGCTTGTAGTTATCCTAGATTTAAATCCACCAACATCGGTTCAGTACGATCATAACTATGAATCAAAGTGTCCACCACCCTTAAAAAAATTGATCATATTGAAACAAAAACTAACATAAAAGGTGGAATAATGATCGGAATGATATATAAGTTTGCATTGTACAACTGAAAACAGTAATAAATAACGATATCATAATTTAATTCGGTACGTCACAGTTTTATAGGACCTGAAATCACACTGTAAAAGTTTTTGAAGATCAATCCATAATTTACACTAGGCCCCTTATAAATCCTACTCTCGGAAAATAAACTGGCGCCTAAAGCCAAATAAAGCCCACTTTGGGAAAATAATTAAATTTGCCTAAAACCATAACATATATAGATATTGCGGTTAAATTTCTTCCAACTTAGATTCATATGGCTAGAATAAATATCATGCAATTTTGTGAAACTCACTGTTAAGCTAAAACTATTTTTTGCAATATCAAAAATCTTTCTTCAGAATTTTGGGATGATTGGTCCATAATTTACCAAAGGTCCAATACAAATTACCCTCGAATCATGATATATTACTCAAGCCAGTTCAAAGTTCTAACTAGAAACGCAAAAAGTGTTCTTATTGTCGGTCAATAATTTAATTCAGGTCTAAACCTCAACTAATTTTAATGCTGACGTTCGTTTCTGAGATTAGTTAATAATATATATGTATTTATCATATAGAGCCCACTCCTGTCGGTGGAGGGTATCAAAGATTTGGCACAGCCGAATATAGCACTCCAACTTATTTATTTATAAATTGTCCATAATTTTCTTGAAAACTCTGATCAATATCGAGTGCCATTTTTGTAAAAAAATTGAGGTTTTTCTTAATGAAAAATTGGAATGCGTTTAAGTCCACTGGTTTAAGATCTTTCCGATTTATTACAAAATTTCATTGTGATATCTCTATCCATATCAGATTCATGGAATGTCAGTTATAAAAATAATTATTCCTATAGTGTAAATGAATGAAAGGGCTTTCAATATGAGTAAAAAATAGTAAATTTAAGGTTTGACATTCTATAAATCTGACATGAATGAAGATATCATAATGAAATTTGGCAGTGATGTAGATTAAAAAGTTCATAAAACAGTGCATTATTCTCAATTTCAATGAAAAGCATTTTCATACTAAATGCTAAAAAAAACATCAAAAGTTCAACTTTGACCTTAAATTTCTTAACAACTGCTAAACCCATTTAAATAAAATTAAAACTGTAGGAAAGATATCTCCTCTCCAAAAAAATCAAAAATAGCTCTATCGATTCAAAAGTTACTGATTTTTGATCGATAAAAAACGATTTTCAGCGACTGTGCAGCGTCACGTATAAAGCTGCGTAGCCGAAATTTCATAATCTTTCTCATTTTTCAACACCTAGCAACTAGTAATAAACAAACGAATACGACTCTCGTTATAATGCTGCTTCTTTAAGACTAATTTAACTATTTTCGAATTCAATCTTTAACAAATCTATATATAAATCGGCAAAGGCAAAACAGTTAACAACACTTTCCGCTAATAGAAACCCAAAAAAGAAAAAATTATACTTATCGTTGTTTACCAAAAAAAATAAGCGGACAGGTGTCTGGTTCTCTTTCCAATTCGGCCCTTTCAGAGAGTAAACTGGTTTAACCTCTATTTTGGAACTTTTGGGTTCCCCATTTAGCTTTTAAACCAATAAATATAGGAATAAAGGCTATTCCAAATTCGTATCTTATCTAAAAAATACAATTATAAATTTGGTACTTTTTCAAAATTCGAACGTTTTATGGGATAAAATCGTACCCATTGGTACGTTTTTTTAGAAACATTTTTTTCTGTATATTGACATATCGCAATAAATAATGGTCTCCCACTACAACACTGAAATGTTTGATACTTAAACGGAGCGAAATAATTTTTAATAATTTTCTTTTACTTTTCCGTGCTGCGTGTGGTAATTTTTAAATTTTCTGTAATATTGAACTTAGAAATAAAAATTTACTTGTGAAAGAAAGGCCTTGAGTGAATGAGAACCTATAAGATGAAAAATGCTGGCACTTTTTTGTTCTTCAACTCGTACTTTTTGAATTTAAGTTAATATTGGACCTAGAAACATAATATTAAGCATGCATTGTTCTGAGGGAATAAGAATCTGTAAGGGAGAGGTTCTACAACTGTTACTTTTTTAATTTCCTTTGATATTGGACCTAGAAACATAAAACTAAACCTGCAATGTCCCGAATGGGTGAGAATCTATAAGAGGGAACTTTTTTGGTCTTCAAATGGTCCTTTTTGCATTTCCGTTAGTATTGGACCTAGAAACCAGTGATGCCGTTTGGATACGAAAGATACATTTTTCGTATCTTTTGATGACTTCATGTATCATGTATAATCCTGATATTTTTCGTATCTTCTGAATGTGTACGCAAAATGTATGTACATAAATAAAATATTAATCTTTCCGTATCTGACAGTTTTCTAAAGTTATAATTTCGTTATGAATACGAAAAAAAACAGTGACAACTAAATAAGCTTCGAACAGACGGTGGTCAGATCTTACAATATTGATAAACAGCGTTGGTTAAATTGCATTAAAATGTACTAAAAATGTCTTGCTACTGTGTGAACATTGTAAGCTCATTTGTTTTTGGCAGAAGTGTAAAATTAATGCATCTGACATTGGCACCATTGTCAAGAAAATTTTGCTATTGGCAACGCCTGGTTACAATATTGTATGATCTGACCACCGTCTGTACGAAGCTATACAAAAATAACATGTATTTTGATGTTAGGTTTTCTAAGTTCTTCTGTCGTCTGCTTATCTTTTGTATGTGTGTTAAGATGATATTTTAGAAGAAACATTTATGTGAACTTTTCGCCTTAGTATTAACGCCTTAGCTCGTATATTATTTTTTACAAAAATGAATTTGGTTTGATAGTTACATATAATTAATTTAAAAGTTTGCTTACTGTATTTTTTAAAATTACGGAACTAATATTTATGACTTAAAAAAATATGAAAATGAATTTATATGATATAATTTTGTTTGCAATATTCATTAAATATGAAAGAAAAATGTTATGTTAATATATGTTAAACGTTAAAAATGGATTTTAAAATTTTTTTCAAAATGTATCTTTTTGGGAAAAAGTGTATCTTTTTGGAAACAAAAATGTATCTTTCTCGAAATTTCACTGGCAACACTGCTAGAAACATAAAATTAAACATGCATGGCTCTGAGTGAATAAGAATCTGTAACAAAGAGCTTTTTGGTACTTTTACTTCTTTAACTGGTACTTTTTGAATTTTTAATAATTCTGAACATAGAAACATAAAATTCAGCATGCAGAGTCCTGAGTGATTGAGAAACTATATTTAAGAGGCGAAATTTTTGTACTTTTTCTTTTTCAATGCGTACTTTCTGACTATTTTCATATAATTCCACTTAAAAAACTAAATTAAACATTCACGGACGTGAGTAGAAGAGAACATTTGGTTCGGAGGTTGGTACCTAGCCAAATCGATCCACTAAGACGAAAAAAAACGAATTCTATAAACATTTAAATTCATATATACTTATATGTATGTTTTCTTCATATTTGCATAAAAAATTATGGTCTAATTTCGACCACTTGGCAAACTCTAGTTGGTTGTATTTACTATAATTTTGTAAATGTCACAATTATAAAGTTATAGCATATACAACCAATATGATTCAAAACTTCAACTTATCTGGTTTTTAAATTTCATTAAGGTAAAAAAAAGTAGATACATACAACTATTAACGAAATGTAAGAAACTTAAAACAACTTAATATCGCTCAGTTACTTCAATAGGGATATAACCAAAAAAATTAAATTTTAGAGATATTGATGCAGAAGTGTTCGCTATGTTTTTCTTTGTATTGTGTTTAAAATGCATCTTTATATCTTCTATACTTTTCCCGTTTGAAGAGAATGTGTCGTTATTTTTTCTACGTGGTTAGAGCAAATCAAAAACTTAAAACGCGTTTATCTTGAAATTAATTTTTTTGAGTTATGTCACTATTGAAGTAAATGCGCGGTATGTAAATTCTTTTGGTTTATCAATATAAATTGGACGATTTAAGCATTACATTACAGTCAAATAGTAGCCCCCATATTCATAAAAAATATTTTAAAGAGGATATTGGTCTTATTGGTATGTTCAGGTGCCGATGTTTATATTAAGCTTACTGTGCTTACACTTTATTTTTCTTTTCCTAAGATTGATGTGCACAGTAGAGTGGCACTAAAAATTCAACATAAGGTTTTCGTGGTTTGGTGGAAATTTAAGTTAAATTGGACTACCCTAACACGAGTCCCATTGGAGTCAGAGTTAAAATTTACCCAAATTCAGTAAATTATCTGTAATTGATCAAAGAATTTTCTATGTTTGTTCTGATTCTGATGAAAACGATCCAAACCATAGTGAAATTACTACAAGGTGTTAGCACTAGGTGTTGTTGTACAACAATATAACAAAACAGGTAAATTTGCTTGTGCAAAGAACTCGGTGTTGTCAAAAAATATGTGCCACAATGTTGCCATGGTTTGCCTTTTGCAGCCGATCGGATATTTTTCCTTTTGTCATGTATTGGATTTTTATATTCAGCTTATTAATCAAACAAAATCAAGAATTTACTTAAAACGTGATGACATTAAAATATTACAGATTAAACCTTCTTATTGTTGTGTATTGTTTGTTTAAGTTACATTTTTATTTTTTGGTATTTATTGCATAATTAAAAACTTTGTAATATAAAATAAAATATAAAAAATTACCTACGTATGTATTTGTTTTTGAATACGTATGAAATAAAGGATTTTGGTAAACAAGTTTGGTTGAATATAAAATTTTCAGTGGCAACGTTGATCTGCAACAAATAAGAGAAAATATTCAGTTATGTGATGAAAATCGATCGGTTTCAAAACGATCTTTTTTAAAGGTGTGATGAAATTCGAGCGAGTTTGAAACCCATTTCTGATGAGTCTTCATTGCAACGTCCTTTAAGGGTTAACAGAAAGGATCGTACAAGTGCATAAAAAATATCAACGTATTTTTAAAGAGTGTTCACAGACACAATCATTTTGATTTTTATTTACTACTAGCCGTGCCCACGACGTTGCCCGCACAGAATTTATTTTTGACCTACTATTACAGTAAAATTACAAATCAGTAAACATATTTTTTTGGAAAAATGTTGCCGGTCTGTCCTTTCATATTCCTAGCTTTGAAAAAATATAAACCCTGTGTGTTTATTTACGCTGATTAATATATGATTCAAATTTCATGAAAATTGGTTAGATAATTTCGGAAAGCAGTAACTCTCCCTATGTCCCCCTCTTGGTCCTGGTGTACAAAAAATAAAAAGCCTATATGTATTTTAGTTAATCACGAGAATGATTTTCGTAAACTAATTAATAAGTTTGAAACACTAAAAAAAAGCTTCAACACATACCAACTGAAAACCAGCAAAGGTCTTCAGGTTGTGATAAAGGGCATTGACTCATGCGTGGACCCAGACGAAATAAAAACATTTTTAGAAGAAAAGTGCTTCAAAATAAAAAATGTTACAAATATTAAAAATAGGGAAAAAAAAAATCCCCAACCACTATTTCGGGTGGAGTTAGAGCCCGGCGATGTTAAGCTAAAAAAAAAAATGAAACGCATCCCATTTACAGTTTAAAATACATGGTACCGTCCGGTGCGATAAGTCCAAAAATGACCCTTATGTAAAAAAATGTAGCAACTGTGGTGGTAATCACACTGCCAACTATAGAGGATGCCCGGTATATTCGATTGTCAAGCGTTCTGTTGGACAGAAACTTAATCCCCCTCAAACGCAGGCAACTTATCAAGGAAACACGTACGGCGCACAGTGGCGCCATTTGAGTTTTTTCGTTGCAAAAATCATATCTTTTGAACCGAATAAGATAATTGAACAGTTTAAACAGCATATGATAGATAACTGTTCAGCCTATGAAATGAGCGTTTGGAAAGGGTGCTACGCTTTGTAGGGGCCTACTTATGGGTTATCAAATTTAAAATTAGTAGAAAAATCAATTTTATGGTAACTAAAAAAAATTATTTTTACATTTTTAGATTGTTTTTATTTTTTTTCTTAAGGGTTTTATGTTTTAAATTATTACCCAACAAATTAAAAAAAAAAATTATTTATTTTTTTAAATTTATTTTTTCAATTTTCTGTAAAATATTCATCACAATTCGTAAGAGAAGGTATATCTAAAAGACTAACAATTTCTAAACTATAATTATTTTGTAACTCTATTCGTGACTTCACATGCCGCAGGGAAGAAATAAGTGGATCGGAAGATGCTGCCAACATGTTGAAGAGGTCCTCATTTTGCCTTACCCTTGATGCTTTGAATGTGTTCTGCAATCTATATTTTTTATAAAATTTGTTAAGAGACTCCTGTGCTTCTTCAGAAAGCTCTCCAATTGGCAAAGGCTGGTACTCAATTATATCTTTGCCATGCGCCAATATTTTATGGACGGTCGGGGTCAACTTCTTCTGTGGATACATTTCTGCTAAAAGAGATGCAGTTTTCGACGCATATTCTCCATATTTTGTAGAATTGACATTTTCTTTGCAGTTTAAAACATCCAAGATCGTTCCCAATCTTTTCACGATTTGATTGTCAATTCCAATGATTCTAGTTACTGCCTCATCATTTTCAAAAAATCTCCTAGAAGTGTTTCCATCGTTAGAGTTACCGTATCCGTGCTTGGGACAGTCTACTTTTAGTCCAACTTGTTTCAAAAAAACCATCCTGTATTTGCTTCTTTCTGATCTTTTCCTTATCCTTTATTGATGTATTTTCATCGAAGTTTTCCTCCTCTTGTGGTAGGGTATATGCCAGTTTTAGCAAGAATTCCATACACCTTATCCTTGCGTGCAATGGTGACATTCCATATTCGTAATTCTCCTCATTTGTAGAATCGTTTAAATAACCAAAGTTCTTCTAACAAATAATAATATAAAATCGATAAAAAAAATATAAAAATAATACGAAAAAAGGGGTTTAGATAGGTTTTTGCTAAATTTTTACCTCCAATATAATTCTGTCTATGAAAACTAATTGAAATATATTATAATTAAGCAGAAAAAGATACTAATCTTAAACTCTTTACAACTAATTATATAAAATTGAGATGTAACATATTATATATGAAATAAATTGAATTGAATTGAAAAAAGTTCTTCTGACTCTTTTTGCAAATCGGGCATGACATTGTTGAGGTTGTTCCTGTCAGTTCGTTTACGACTTTTCCGTCAACCATGGTCAGGTGGAACTCGTAATTGCATTCAATATATTTTCCTTCTCCAATTTGCAGGTTTGTAGGCTTAATCTTGCTTATTTGTTCTTCAATGTCCTTCACCGTAGTCCTTATGAGTTCTGCCGATTCCCTTGCAAACTGAAACATTATTGGTCGGCAATAATGCACTGATGACGGTCGTGGATTTTTCCAGTGTAGGGAATCATCCGATTTTAGCCGCAAAGGAACAACAGATGCCATAAACATATTTCCGTCCGATATTGTAGCGTCATCGAAAGATATCCTTTGCTTATAAACGCTTTGTCCGGATGATCCATCGCAGCCCCATTTGCTGATCAATGTCAACTTCTCAGGAAGAATTTTCACTTCCGTGAAAAACTTTGGTGTGGTTGACTTTCTAAACAGTTCAAATAATTTTAAATTGTTCAACGCCATGTTTTCAGTACTTAAATTGTTTAATGGTTTCAGTAATTGTTGCGCCAACTTTCAGGCGTAGACTAATCCAGGCATTATGCTTATTTTGCAATATATAGGCTTATGCTACCATGCCTAAAAATTTACCTGTTCCCTGCATACATATGGATTTAGGCTAAATAATGCAATTTTGATATTATGCACGTGTCCAAATAAGATTTGTGCCTACCTGTAGGGACCATAAGTCAATATTGTTCCTGACCATTTGTACGCCAAAGTATTGTTTATGTGAGGTACGTACCTGCTAATTTCAATGAGTAGTTTTTTTCAAACTATTAGATCAAACTACTGTCAGTCAAAACATATAAGGGATGGACGCCATACAATTTCTGCAACCATGTCTTTTTGAACTTTTTTACCTCTAGAAGCCAAACGGGCACGTACGGGCAGATAAAACCTTTTGAATTATGTAAAGAAATAATCAAAGAACAGGTTTTGCACGTATGGCAAATATAGAAAAATATAGTTTTTTTTTATTTTCCGTCAAAGTTGAAAAATAGTGAAAAAACGGATAGTTTTTAAATAGTGATTTACCAGGAGAAACACAAAGGAAACAGTTAATTTTTTTTTTATCATTATACATTTAATAAATACATCAATCAATACAAATAAAAAATAAGGCGATTCGTTACCTATTTTTCGTGATATTACACCTGAAATCGCAACAAATTGACTAAAAATTGTGTGTTTTTTTGAAAACCGAAAGTCGGTCAACTTTGAACGGTTATATCTTCTAAACTAAAAATGTGATATTATTAAGAGTGGCATATTTGAAATCGTTGAAAAGTTTCCTATAACATGGGTTTATTCAAAACTTCGTCGGCACTCATGATAATTTTGATTTTTGCAACCTCGCTTGCTCTACGGGCGCCACTGTGCGCCGTCTGCCGTTGTATTATGTTTATTTTTCTCTCCCGCAACGAGAAATCGCACCGCACCGCAAACATTGTGTTTAGACTCTGATGTTGATGCCTTTGTACTGCACAACAGCTGTGCATAGTTTGAATTTTTGAGCACGAGCTAAATTTCAAAAGTTTCATAAACGAACATAAAATAATAATAAAAATGTTATCAACAATAGTGATGCAGGAAATGTTAAGAATGCAATCGATGTTATTGCAAGGTGTACTAAACAAGCCATGAATTGTTTAAAAATTTGTTTTTGGAACGCAAACGGCATTCGCCAACATAAAAATGAACTAGAATATTTTCTTAAAAGTAAACAAATTGATGTAATGATGGTTTCTGAAACTCATTTGACCTCAAGAAATACGTTTAAAATTAATGGTTATATATTATATGATACCAAGGACCCTCGAGATAGAGCTTGTGGAGGTTCTGCTATTTTGATAAAAACCCGAATCAAACACTACTTAATGTGTGATCATCGTGAAGATTATCTGCTAGCAAGGAATATTTGTGTTGAAGAGCTAAATCGAAACTTTGTACTTTCATCTTTATACTCTCCACCTAGATTTTCAATATCAGAAAGCCAATATTATAAATATTTTAAATCATTAGGACCCTGTTTCCTAGCCGCTGGCGATTACAACGCTAAACATACCTTCTGGGGTTCACGGCTCATTACACCAAAGGGTCGTGTTTTGTATAATACAATGTCTAAAATGGATTTAAATGTGGTCGCGAGTGGACAACCAACTTATTGGCCCACTGATCAGCAAAAAATTCCAGATGTCATCGATTTTGGCGTGGTTAAAAACATCCCCGCAGAAACGATTCACGTTGAAGCTTCTTTAGAATTATCTTCTGATCACATACCTACAATTCTTACCATATCAAACCCTTATAGAATTGTATCTCCGTCTGGTTACTTAGTGACGTCAGCCACACAAATAAATTGGTTAAAATATAAAAAATATCTCAGTACCCACTGCACTGAAAATATTCCGCTTAGAACACCGGAGAATGTGAATCTTTCTATTGTAAATTTTGACAATTATCTCAAACTAGCTGTTCAACATTCTAGCATAGCCCGCAAAAATATCAAAAATAGTAAAATATATTCTACTGATGTCGAGCGTCTCTTGACTGAAAAAAGGAGAGTTCGAAGAGAGTGGCAATTGCACAGATCCCCTCAACTTAAAAATTTACTAAAAGAGTGCACAAAAAGGCTAAGAAACTTACTGCAGTCTCAAAAAACGGCTTCTCTGGAAAAATATCTTAAGGAACTTGATGCAACTCCTCAATCTGATTACTCATTATGGCGTGCAGCTAGAAATCTTAAAAGACCAGTTATCACTAAACCACCATTAAGAAACTTAAATGGACGTTGGGCACGAAATGACATAGAAAAAGGAAATATTTTCGTTAATCATTTGAAAACCGTATTTACCCCTCATACATCTTTCGATACTGCGGTCGAGTTACCACCTGTTGCTGTTAGGTCAGCTGTTCCATTAAGGTTTGAAGTAAGAGAAATCGAGAAGGCTATTCATGATTTAAACCCCAAGAAAGCCCCTGGTTTTGATAAGATCAGTAACAAAATGCTTTTGGAGCTACCCAGCATAGCAAAGAAAATTATTCTACTAATTTTCTACTATTTTACGCCTTGAATACTACCCACAAGAGTGGAAAGTATCCTTAGTTACCATGATACCTAAACCAGGAAAGGATCCCACAAAAGTTGAGTCATATAGACCTATAAGCTTATTGTCTAATATATCAAAGCTTTTTGAGAAACTTCTAGTGTCTAAATTAACGCCGATTTTAAATGGTAACAGATGTATTCCCAATCATCAATTCGGTTTTAGAAGAAAACACAGCACAATTGAACAAACTCATCGAATAGTAAATGTCATAAGGAAAGCCTTTGAAGAAAAAAAATATTGCTCAGCACTCTTCATCGATGTGTCTCAAGCTTTTGATAAAGTCTGGCATGAAGGTTTACTACTGAAATTGCAGCAAAACTTACCAGCAAATATACACAAGCTGTTAGAAAGCTACTTAGTCGGTCGTCAATTTATTATTAAAGAAGGCGAATTTTTAAGTTCTCCACAGCCAATTAACGCTGGAGTCCCACAAGGCAGCATCCTGGGCCCTCTATTATACTTAATTTATACTTCGGACTTGCCAACAAACAGCTACACCCATACCTCAACATTTGTGGACGACACAGCTTTTCTAAGCGTACACGCAAACTGTCAAGAAGCATCTCGTTATCTACAGGATCATATATTTGAACTAGAAAGGTGGTTAAAAAAATGGAGGATAAAGATCAATGAGCAAAAATACGCACATATAACATTCACATTGCGTCGGGAAACATGCCCCCCTATTAAAATAAATAATCAAATAATACCCCAACACTCGCATGTAAAATACCTCGGTATACATCTGGATCGGCGTTTAACGTGGAAATGGCATATAGAAGCGAAATTAACTCAAATGAAACTAAAAGCAATCCAAATTAATTGGCTTATTGGAAGAAATTCTGTTCTAAGTCTCGATTGCAAACTTCTACTCTACAACTCTATCTTAAAGCCAATTTGGTGCTACGGTATTCAGTTATGGGGCACTGCCTCGGCTTCTAACATCGAAAAAATTCAAAGGCGCCAAAATAAACTTCTTCGAATAATCACAGCCGCCCCCTGGTACGTCAAAACTCAAATATCCACAAGGATCTCAATGTGCCATTAGTAAAAACTATGATAACGAAATATGCAGTAAAATATTTAAAAAGGCTGGAACTGCACCCAAATCCATTAGCTAGAAATATTTTAAATTATGGCGGCCACACTCGCTTAAGAAGAAGAGACACTGCAGCACTCACCCAATCAGATGAGCGATAAACACCTATATATGTAAACAGAAACCGTGATGACTAAATCTTTTGTGTTTGGCACTGGCAGGACATAAAGTAAATATTAGGATAAGATTTGATTAATTATTGTTAGTTCATATTTAATATATGAAGATTCAATAAATAAATAATGAAAAAAAAAAAAAAAAAAAAAAAAAAAAACAATAGTGATGACAAATTTTATTGAATATATTGGAACAAAATGGGACAGTTTTCTTATAAATAACAAGAAAAAGCATCAAAAAGGAAAAATAAAACGATTTCTTTTATATCAAAATTTATTGCATCAGAAAATTCACTGATGCAATAATTGCAAAAATTTGCTGCATAGCTGCATAAAAAAACTTTTGACCTATGAGAGTGATGCCAAGTTTCTTTCAAGTAGTTCTTTTACGAACATTGAACTTTTCATACATATCAGTAATGAACGGTAATCGGGTTTCAACGTTATTGGGAGCCTTGCTATTTGATGACAAATCTGATCGAGTATTGAGAATATCTGACAAACTTGCTCCAATACGAAGGGTATGGGATAATTTATCGGAAACTGCTGTTCGAATTATAAACCAGGATCATATTTGACAATCGATGAACAGCTTTTGGCGTTCAGGGGAAGAGTGTCCTTTAAAAAGTATATACCAAATAAATCGGCAAAATATGGTTTAAAAATTATGATGTTATGTGACAGCGGTACGCTATTCCATACTTGGGCAAGGGTTCAAATAACATATACAAAAAAATGTGGCCATACAAAAAACGTCTAAAGACAAAAAGTGCCTCCAATTTATAAAAAAAAAAAGGTATATGTGGCGAGCATAAGTTTGCAGTTTATGTGCAAATTTCATGCAAAATTAATTACTTTCATTACTTTTGTAATACTTAATGTACATATTTAAATACACAAAATTTTTTAAAATTTTTTTAGCAATAAGTTGAATTTACATTCCTTTTTTAAAAGTACCTGTGAAGCAAAGATAAATTTTAAGTTCATTTTTATTACAATTAATATGAAATAAATAAAATAAAAATTTATGAAAATGTTTATTATTATCATTTAAAACAGCTTTAGTAAGAAAATTAATTCGTTTCTTTTAACAAAATATGCATGGTTACGTAATTATTTAAATGTAAATTTGATGTTCGTCGAATCGACGAAGTTTACCAACAACAGGGTAAATTTAAGTGTACCAATCTAGGGTTAACATTGAGTGAATCTATTTTAAAAAAATTTGAAACTAATGTACTACAGAATGTCATGCTTCATTAATATTCGGTTTTTTTAGTTTTACCATAAAATGCAACGCTGTAGATCTACATGTTTACATTATTTATTTGTAAAATGGAGAAGTACACACGCTAATTAGCATCAAACAAATTAAGTTAGCTTAATAAACATTGTCATTTACAAGTTTTTTTATATATAGGACGCGATGGGTCTTAAAGGCAAAAAATACTGCGTTAAAGCAAAGAAATTTAGTGAATTTTCATTACAAAAAAAACGAAAAAAATATTGCTTAAATATTGAATATGAAGCCAAAAACTGTCGTTGACATTATCCGAAGATATAAAAATGGCGATCGAATAGATTTTAAAAAACAAACTGGACAGCCAAAAAATCTTACCAAGATTGAAGAGCGCCGTATTGTTAAAAAAATCAGGGCTAATCCACGCTGAAGCAACTCCTAAATTGTTACTGAAGTTGCGGCGGAATTTGAAAAGACAGTTTCAGACGCAACAATACGTCGCACGATTGAAAAGAACGGTTCAATGGTCGTATTGCCCGAAAAAGCCTTTCGGGTATTTAAAAAACAGAAAGCATCGGTTAAAATTTAGTAAGGAGCATATAAAAAATTGTAAATTGGTGGGAAGATGTAGTTTTTCTGGATGAAAGCAAATTTAACTTATTTGGAAGTCATGGAAGAACTATGGTGTGGCGGAAGGAGTTGAGAGGAACAAATATTACTCCAACTGTTAAGCATGAACAAGGAAGTTTATTTGAACATTTTGAAAGATAATTTGAAGCAATCTGCAGAAAAAAATGGGAATGGAAAGAACTTTTAAATTATATCAGGACAACGACCGTAAACATAAAGCACACGTTGTTCGTGAGTGGTTGCTTTATAATTGTCCAAAACTGATTAATAAGCCTGCTCGATCTCCAGACATGAATCCCATTGAAAATTTATGGGACCATTTGGATCGCCGAGTCCGCGAAAATCTCGCTTCTTCGAAAACCAAACTAAAAAAAGATAAAATCAGTGTTGATTACTTTTTTTCTCAATGTGGAGATGTGAATATTTCGTTCATTTTGGTTACTTTTTGATTCGAAGGAAATTATTTACTACTTCGCACAACGTGTACTTTGCACTACGATTTTCGTATTAAATATTTGTTTCAAATGAACGGATGTTTTTAATACTTTATCGAAAACAAAAATTCCCTTCCAAAACAGCTACCAGAAATTTTTTGGAGATCTTTTCTAAGAAACAAATTACTAAATATGATTTTTATATTAGAAAAGGCCGTGTTTTAAAATTGGTATCAAATGAAGTTTTAATCGAGGGAGATTTTCAATAAATTTTTTTTAAATGAGCGTAGATTTTCCTAATTTTAAGAGTGGTAAAGATAAGTGGTACTCAAAGTAGATAGTGTATAATAGCACGCGGAATCGATTTCAGAACATGACTGAAAAAGTTCAAGAAAGTAGTTTTAATATTTCTTAAAACTTGAATAGAAGTAATATGTTCTTAATATACATTACATTACACATAGGAGTTTTATTTCAAAAATAAGTTGATATATAATCTATAATTTTAGAATTTATGGAATTTACTGTAAGAAAATGGCGTGAATTTAGAAAATTTTAAATGATTTTTTATTTATAAAAGGAACCTTTTACAGTCAGTCATATACTTTTTCCCCATTGAATGTACGTTCTGAAATACGAATTTGTTTATATTCGCCATAATATTACACAATGATTCACAAAATATTTCAAAAAGAACAATTTAACAGAAATAATAACATAAATAAATTTAAAATACAATCAAGTAATGGGTGATTTTTTAAGAGCTATAGGAAAAATACACATAAAATTCAGAAAAATGCATGAAATCTTTATTTGAATCGATAGTACGGTCCATATAATTTAATGTTTGAAGATTATTTCATGCAAATGTTGACCGTGACTGCGCCTCAAATGGTCCACCCGCTTAGTCCAATTTTGGCATACTCTTTCCAACATTTTGGCCGGTATCTCATGAATAAATACTTCAATGTTATCTTCCAATGCGTCAATTGAAGCGGGCATGTGTGTATAGATATGAGCTTTAACATAGCCCCAAAATAGTCTAAAGGCGTTAAATCGCACGATCTAGGCGGCCAATTTACCGGTCCTGAACGTGAAATAAAATGTTCACCGAATTCGCCTCTCATTAAGTCCATTGTTAAGCGTGCTGTGTGGCATGTGGCACCGTCTTGTTGAAACCACATGTCATGCAAGTCAAGCTCTTGCATTTTGGGGGAAAAAAAGTTGGATATCATCTCACGGTAGCGCTCACCATTCACAGTTACGTTACGATTCGCATCATGAAGAAGTACGGTCCAATGATGCCACCAGCCCATAAACCGCACCAAACTGTGACTTTTTCTGGATGCAGTGGTAGCTCTTGCAATGCTTCTGGCTGATCTTCACTCCAAAATCGACAATTCTGCTTATTAACGTACCCATTGAGCCAAAAATTAGCTTCGTCGCTGAACACAATTTTTCGATAAAAAAGTGGAAGAAGCGCGCGATGAACTTTCTTAATATAGCACGCATTTTGATAATAAAATTTAATAATTTGCAAGCGTTGTTTGTTTGTAAGACGATTCATGGTTAAATTATAGACCAAACTGAAGATGTTTGACAGTGAAACAAAACACGAAACGTGCGTCAGCTGTTTAAACCAGTGTTGCCAAAAAGATAATAGCTAAAAAATCACACGTTATTAATAAATTGTCGAGCTTGAGGTCTTTTTTCTTTTATTCAAACCAATATTTCGGCACTTCTTTGAGTGCCTTCTTCAGGGTTTCTTTTCTTTTCTTTTTATATAAATTTTCAACAATTTGTAACAAATTTAACAATAAATGACATATATAAAAATTTTTAAATTAAATACAAAAAAATATTTTTCAAATCAAACTTGATCTATTACAATATAAAAAATTTTTAACTTCCGTTTCTATTTATATAAATTAAGTGTCTATAATTTCGTGCTATATTTTCAGTGTCTAACTTAAAATTAATTCACGACATTGTTAGGACCTTTATAATTGGTAACATTTCTAACATAAATCTACATTTATAATTATTTTCTGTGTTTAAAACAGTTGTATTTTGGATAATGGTTTAGATTAGCAAAATGAGTTGATAAAGCTGTTTTTTGTAATGAAATATTTCTATATTTTTGATCTGATTTGTGTCTGTAAATGAGATATCCAGGTTCAGAAGGATTTTATCCAAGGACCCTGTGGTCCCGGGATTTATTCAGAGACCGGACGACTCATGGACGGAATCTAGCTCCGAATCTCTCTGTTTGCTTATGGAGACTCACTTCGCGGGTTGTGTGGACTCTGGGACGGGGGAACAGGTGAGGTGTGGTAACCCCTTATCCAAGGTTACATAGGCGGTTAATACTTTTGGGTCTTACAAATCGGCAGGACCAGATGCTATATTTCCGGCTATGCTACAGAATATCCAGGGATCATCTTTTGCTGGTGGAACTATTTAGGGTATGTCTGCTAAATGGCTACATTCCTAGAGGGTGGAGAGAGGTCAGGGTTATTTTCATACCCAAGGCATGTAGAACCGGTCACTCTAAGCTAAAGGATCTTAGACCTATCAGCCTATCGTCTTTTCTTTTGAAGACATTAGAAAGACTGATTGATCTACATCTGAGGATGAAGATTGACGCCGGCATCATCAGAGGTGCTCAGCAGGCCTATCTTAACGGTAGGTCTGTTGAGAGTGCATGAGTTCATGATGTGGTGGGTTATATAGAACGGGGATTGCGATACAAGGAATACACCTTGGCGGCATTCCTGGATATAGAGGGGGCCCTTAACAATGTGAGAATAGAGGCCATAAGGCAGGCACTGAGTGACTTAGGGGTTTCGTTATTCTTGGTCAAATGGATAACTCTGATGCTTAGCAGCAGAGTTATTCACTCGGACTGGGGAAACGAGCGCTTAAGGAAACTCGTGACTAGGGGGACACCACAGGGGTGAGCTGTCTCTCCCTTAATGTGCCTCTTGGTTGTCAATGTCGTTCTGGCACGTTTTGACAGGATATGATGCTTAGCAGCAGAGTTATTCACTCGGACTGGGGAAACGAGCGCTTAAGGAAACTCGTGACTAGGGGGACACCACAGGGGTGAGCTGTCTCTCCCTTAATGTGCCTCTTGGTTGTCAATGTCGTTCTGGCACGTTTTGACAGGATATGTCAGAAGGTCGTCGCCTACGCGGATGATGTAGTTATATTGGTATCGGGCAAGTTTCTGCCGACAATTAGCGATGTCATGCAAGGGGCGCTGGGCGAACTGTCAGCATGGGCGACTGATAAGGGTTTGGGAGTTAATCCGGAGAAGACAGAATTAGTTTTTTTCATTAGGAGGTACAAGGTAGAGCATTTTAGGCTTTTGGGCGTTTGCCAGAGGTGATATTGCCTTCTAGGGAGAGCTGGTCAGGGCAGAGCAGATTGTATAGAAGATTTGCTATTTTCACTGATGGCTCGAAGATGAAAGGCACGGGTGCGTAATTCTACATTGAGGATCTGGACATCAGAAGGTCATATAGTCTTTCCGACGACTGCAGTGTATTTCAGGCGGAGGTTCTGGGGGTTCTCAGGGCCGTAGAAATGGTAGGGGATAATATTTCCATGGGCTCGGAGGTCACTATATATGTGGACAGCCAGGCGGAGTTGAAGACAGTTGAGTACTTTCTGTAACACTGTCCCAGGCTACACTTGTTGGGAGATGTCTCGTGATGCGGGCTCGAGAATCTGACGGGATTCGTAATGGGAATAACCTGGCTGCGCGGCAGGAGGCTGGGGACTGGAAACATGTAGGGCAGTTTTCCTGTTTGCTAGGGTTGTTTTTGCTTGTGCTGTACGATTTCTTATCTTCCACTATCTTTCTTTCCTGTGCTTTCACCATTTACTTCTCCTAATCTTTCACACTAGATTTCTTTCTCTTCTTTTCTTCTTTCTTTCACTAATTAAGGCGTCACAATGGACCATATTGGTATCTGGGTGAGGGTG
Source organism: Pollenia amentaria (assembly GCA_943735925.1). Taxonomy (NCBI): domain Eukaryota; kingdom Metazoa; phylum Arthropoda; class Insecta; order Diptera; family Polleniidae; genus Pollenia; species Pollenia amentaria. The sequence goes on along the minus strand of OX031010.1, from coordinate 120,290,301 downwards.
TGAAGTTTGCTTCACACCAGGCTTTATAACCTAACCTATGTCCTGCTATCCTAGTTTTTAGTTTATTTTTTGTTGTACCTATATATACCTCATTACACTGTCCATTATCATAACCCTAACAAGGTATTTTATAAAAAATATTTGACATCTCCATCTTCTTTATGTTGTCTTTCATTTAAGTAAATAGTTTATCTACTGTGTTAAAAGATTTATGAGCTATTTTGTATATTTTGCTATCATATATATTTGACTATTTCGGTTATTTATTCTACAAATATTATGTTGTATTAATAAATCTGTTATTAATTGTTAAGGAAAACTATTATCAGTTAAAATATTTAAAATATTCCTTTTATTATCTCTATGAGATTCTGAATCACTTATTTTTAGAACTCTTTCTATAAAATTTTTAGCTGTATTAATAACTATTCTCTTCGGATGCTTCGAGAAACAATTAATAATTCTACCAGAAGATGTTGGTTTTTGATACCAATCTATTAATACCCTATTTCCTCTTCTAATTATCAAAAAAACAAGAAGAAGTATAAAAACAAATATAAACTTATTTTAACTAACAATCTAGATAAAATGCAAGAAGCAAAAAATATTCATATGAGCTGTCAAGATCACCCGTGTGGAATTGATATTGATACAGAAATAAAGTTGATTTCTTTTTATTTGTTTTTTCATTTTTTAGCCTTTTTTTTTTTTTTTTTTTTTTTTTTTTAGCAATGATTATTTATTTTTTTTTTTTTTATTTATTTAATAGATAATAAAAACATAATTACAAATGTTAGATATATAAATACTTATTATCTATAAATGGCTTAACATATTGGTTGTTAGCCAGATTGGCATAATATGAAGATAAAGAAAAAATAAAAATATAAGCAAGAAATAAAATTCATAAACAAGGGAATGTCTTTTATACATATGTATATAAATAATGACATTTTACATGCACTAAGTAATTACATATTGTTATTATTCAAATTCATTTATTATCAATCTTCTGTATCTTAAACAAGTCTCTAAATAATTAGCAAGAATTTTAATTAAGAAGAAGGTTTGAAACTAATTTTTGTTTATTTGACAAGACATGGGTTTCATATAGGAAAAATATTTCAAATTTATTTAAAAAGCTGAAAAAATTACCAAAGTTAATACTATTGGCAAGATTAGCAACGTTATACGATAAAACATTACATAAAAAGAATTGCTATTGGCCATTCATATATGAGTTATTAAATGACGTAGGGTTAACATGAACCTTATCATTGACGAAGACTTCAACGTTATATTTGCCTTTGGACAACAGGCCTTTCAAAAACTCGGCATCTGCAATTGAGTTGGCAACAAGTTTACCAGACGACCAGAAGTACTTTATGTCGTCTATATAAATACAAAATTCACCCAGCCTTCGTTTAACGTTCGCGTTGTGTTTAGCAATGTTAGCAATAACTTTCCTTAAATTATAACGAATATTTTGTTCTTCTTTTGTGTAGTCTTTTGCAATAAAAATATTACGACCTTTCAATTTATTTTTCACAGCTAAAACATTTACAGCTTGCAGTTGCGATTCTAATGAGAACAAATAGGTATTTTTTGTATTTTTAGTGGAAAGAGCACGAACCGTAGCCACCTTTATATCCACACCCAAATGGTTGTTGCATAATTCAATAAATTCCGATTTAACAGTAGATGTAGTAGTGCTGACTAAACCATTAACAACAATATTTGTAGAACGCGACCTATGGTCAATTTGTTCAATACGGGAGGACAACAGTTTTACTTCGTTTCTTAATTTATAATTATCCTGTCTAAGATCATCCAGCTCAGATTTGATTAACGAAATATCCTCTTTTTTGGCAACATCTTTAAGCTTGACATCCAGTAGACTGCACAGTTTATCCCAAGAAAAAACATCACTTTGCGTTGTTTCCATTACTACTAGTGGTTGTTTACTTGTAAATTGTTTTTTATTATTGTTATTAAACAGCTGTTCTGGTGAGAACTGTCTGGTACGTTTATTGCTCATAGGTTTAATAGCATACCTTAAGGCGGACACAGTAAAAAATACTAAAATATTGTAGAGAACAGCTGAGCTGGACCAAAAAAAACAAAACAGCAAAGAATGTATGCAAGATCCTGCACTAAATAAGCAGCATCCAAATAAGGTAATAAGGTTTGGCAGCCAACAAACTAGATGCTCACACGTACACTCCAACAGAATAACACACCAACAACTCCAACAGACTTAATTAAATTTACCAAACAATTGTGAAGAGCCAGAAACCAGAGCAACAAAACTACATATGCATGTTAATCTGTATGTACCACGCAAACACATGAAAATAAGATGGAAAACAGCAGCCACCAATGTGTATAGTGTTCAACAGCAACAGACTTAATGCACTCCAGTGATAAGACACAACCAGCAACTGCAGCAGCCTTGTAAAATAGTTCCAGACAATATTTATCAATAGATATATAAAATTATAAAATATTGCGCGCACAGTAAAAATTTTTCACAACTTGTCAGTACAAAGACAGGGTTACCAATGATTATTTATATGATATGAGTTTTGTTGCTGTCAAAAGCACAAAAACACCTGTGTTTTCTTTGTAAAACGCGCAGTTAAATGAAGCCGTACTAACTACACCCCAATATATATGTCTTAATTATTTTGTATAGTTTCATTTATTTAGTTTATTTCGTTTGTTTATTTTTGTTGATAATAATATTTCCTTAAAAAAAATATTTTAAGTAAAAAACATGTTAGAGTGCTATATTCGGCTGTGCCGAATCTTTAATACCCTCAACCGACATTTCTAATATTTCAGGAGTGGGCTATATATGATATCTATATCATCTTATATATACATAAATACGGGAACAATTTTTTGTAGTTGATTTTTAAGTATCCACCGATATCGTTTTAAATGTATTTTTCTGTCTATATGCACAATATAAATTTTTAGGATTAAAGGGTTTCAAAAGCGTTTTAAATTTGCTTGCAAACACACGTACGTACATACATGCAGTGTGGCCATTTTGGCATTTTTGCAGCTAAATTTAGCATTAAAATTGTTATTTAGTTGCAAAATTCTCATTTAGCACATGGCATTTTATTTGGCATTTTTAGAAAATGTTTTTAGCTTTTTTTTAGCATTATTTTAAAAATAATTTTATTGATTTTACTTAAATTATAAATTAAAATAAATTTTAACTAAAAATAGTTGTACCCAAAATGAAATTTCGTATGAAAATGGATAAGAAACATTCTGCCTATCTTGTTAAAAAAAATATTCAGGCAATATTAGAAATGCACTTATCTTGATGATTGTTAATATAATGATCCCTTTGATATTGATATATAAAAGCTCAAAGAAATTCCACTTTGTATTTTGATAAAAATTCTATGGTATAAATGTTTGAAAAAAAAATTTCAAATAAATATGAAACATTAAAAATAATAATTTAAAACTTCAATTTTACTTAAACTATAACAAATAAATATATCATAGAAATAAAATCGTTTAAATTTTGGATGTATTAGGGGTTTGCAGCCCCCTAAACTTAAAATTGAATCTCAACTACCTGTGCTACATATTTTTATGTACGAGTAGATGATGTTTACCAAAACCTACCAACTTGTTTAAATATATATTCCAATTTTGTTAAAAAATAAGCCACTAAATGTGTTTAGTTTCGAATAAATTTTTATACTGCTAATAAATTTTTAACAAAAATCTTCAAAAAAAATGATAACATTATTTTTAGTATTTTTTAAATTAATTTTTAGCACCACCCCTAAACCGAGATGTCATGCGACCCGTGCCTATCGGTCTAGTTTGCAGTCAGGGGCTACCGACTGTATTATCACGGAGCTTTGCTGATACCTGGGCACCTCAGCAAATAGACCACGCCCTTAGCACGTCAATTCCTCTACACTGGTGGGACCAAAATTAAATGAAGAATTTCAAAGACGTTAGGAATGACAAAGTCGTCCAACAATGCAGCTTCCCATGTGCCCATTGTGCAAGGATAGATGGCGATGAAAACATCCAATCCCAAGGTTTCACTACTCCACGCCAAATTCGGCGACCATAAAAAGTCTCCTAGGCACAAAACCCTACAAAGAGGGCATCTAACATTGAGCTTCTAGGCTCCAAAAAGCTGATGAGCTTACCAGTGAACAGGAAGCTTCATTGACATGGGCAAGATCCCATATAGGGCTACTCCTTTAGCCCCTACGAAGGTGACAATGCCTAAACGGCAACGTTTGGAGGAGGAAGCTGCAGCCGTGAAACAGCAAAAAGAGACGAAACGTCCCAAAATTGCATCGACGTCGATGAATAAGTCCTTCAGCAAGGTGGCCAAAGGTCACCATGTGCGGGCTATCATCGACAGAGGTGTTGATAATGGTGCCATCTCTCATACCAAGTGGGACCTGGTTAAACAAAAATTAATGAGAGTGTTCTGGATGATCCTCAAGGAGAATCCAGGGCCACCTCCTCAGTGCGATGATGCTGGCTGGTTCCAGGGCCACGTGAAGCTGATGGCTAGCGCAGATGAGCGCTCAGCGTTGCTTCTGAAGCGGGCCATCCAATTGTTAGGAGAGGTCTGGGAAGGTGCTAGGCTCGATGTGGTGTTGGTTGGTGAGATACCACGGAGGCCTAGATCGATTGCCGCCATCCCCGCCGAACCATCGGAACCTGAAGAGATCTTGAAGATTATTCAGTGCCCTCAGCTGCCCACACAGGACTGGAAAGTTGTAAAGGTTTCAGCTGCTGAAGGATCCTCAAGGACGGCGATTGTGGTGATCAGCCAGCAATCCTTGGAACCGCTGAGGGAGAGGCAGGGCAAGATCTACTATGGATTTAGTAAGGTCTTGCTCTGTGTCTACCGAAGTGATAACAAGGGCAATCCGCCTCCTTCGGTAAGTGAGGCCAAGCAGTCTGAAGAAGGAATGGCTGGTGACGATGCTGTAGGCTCAAGTGACAAAGAGGATACCCAGTCTGTCTCCGGATTGGTGGGTGACTTCTTTGATGACTTGGGTGATATGGTTGATGAGGACGTGCTTCTAGAATCTGACCAGGAGGATGTCAACATCACAGTGCTGCATTGCTCCTCCGGACGGTAGAAAGAGCGGAGGAGCTCGTGATGGTCCAAGAGCCCTGGATTCATAAGGATCGGGTTTGCGAACTTAATCTCAAAGGCTACAAGCTACTGTTTGCGAAAGGTACAGGTAACACAAGATCTTGTGTCTTAGCTAAAAACTCGTTGAATATCTTCATTCTTTCTGATTATAGTTATGAAGACACCACAACCGTTGCTCCCGAGACACGGGACGGTATAGTCTGGATGGTCTCGGGATATATGGCGCATGACCACGGACAGGACCCACCAAATCGGCTCATCCGTGATGCAGTAATGAGGGCAGCAGGCACTGGAACTCCAATTATAATCTGTGCCAATGGCAATGCGCACCACACTATCTGGGGTAGTACGAATACGAATGTAAGAGGTGAGTCACTATTCTCCTTTATTATTCTTATAATTTAGGAATTATAATTTAGGAATAGTTAATATGGGCCGTGCGCATGCGTTTTTTGTTGCATTAACCACATTGACATGATCGAAAACTGGATGGTTTCTAATGATTGTTCACTTTCTGATCATAGATACGTGGAATTTAGTTTGGTGCTTAGGTCTGTAGGATCGAGTGCTATAATGAATAGGAAATGAACGAACTGGGGGATTCACTTCTCCTCTCTGGTTCAGACTCTATCTGATCCTCCCGGGGTCGACGATATCGGTGGGATCGATGCAGCAGTGGGTCTACGTACAACTTAAATAGGTTAAGAAACTTGGTAAGATCGGCGAAAAGGAATGCTTGGAGGAACTTCTGTAGCGGCGTGGAGGGATACTCTGAGACAAACCGTTTACGTAGAACAATGGCTTCGAGCGCGGTTGTCCCGACCTATGTCCGAAAATCGGATGGTTGTTGGACTACGACTACTCAGGAAACATTCGAGGTGTTAATTGACTCACTTTCCTGGAAACTCCCAAGGGAGCTTGCGGCATCGGGTTTGTGAATCGATGCCCGGTCCTATGTCCATCCCAATGGACTACGATAGGATTAAGTGGGCTGTCGACAGCTTTGGGCTGTATAAATCTCCGGGTATGGATGGTATTACTCCGGCGGACCTGCAGAGGAATTCGACTCTGATTATAGACTGGCTGATGGCTATATACAGGGGATGCGTTAGGTTTTCGTATGTACCTGTGAGCTGGACCTTGTGTAGAGTGGTTTTTATCCCCAAGGGAGGAAAGACTTCACACACTGAAGCGAAGGATTACAGACCGATTAGTTTTGCATCCTTTCTTCTCAAGACTCTTGAAAGAGTGATCGACATTCACTTGATGATGACTATCCCAAGGTGTTTACTCTCCACCTCTCAGCATGCTTAGGTCTGTTGAGACAGCTATCCACTCATTAGTTGGAACTATTGAGAGATCACTCGAATTTAAGGAGTGTACTCTGGTGGCCTTTCTCGACATTCAAGGGGCCTTCAACAACGTCGATCCGGATTTTATTGTGGCATCCATGAGTCTGGAGATTGATCATGGCATATGTAGATCTGTAGATAATCTACTCAGAAAAAGGGTCATTTGTTCCACGATAGGTGAAACCAGCGTTCAGAGACTGGCTAACAGGGGTACTCCCCAAGGAGGAGTATTATCCCCACTATTGTGGAACCTGACTATGAACACCATGTTGACGAAGATGGACGGCATGAGGATTAAAACTGTGGCGTATGCTGACGATGTTGCAGTGGCCATTACGGGGAAGTATTTGAATATAATGTCTCAGTGTATGTAGGCTGAATTTAAGGTACTTAGCACCTGGAGCGTATAATGCGGATTTGGTGTTAATCCGTTTAAGACGGAACTGGTACTCTTCACGAGGAAGTATAGGAACGATGTCATGAGACTTCCGAGGCTAAATGGGACTGAACTTATGTTCTCTCATAGCGCCAAGTATCTGGGCGTAATCTTGGACAGTAAGCTGTCGTGGGGACCGAACATCCGGACGAGGATGGAAAAGGCAATTGTAGCTATACATGCGTGCAGAGGTGCAATTGGCAGGAACTGGGGTATGGGCCCGAGGTGTGTCAATTGGATCTTTGAGGCTGTAGTAAAGCCGACTCTGTATTACGGTGTTGTTGTATGGTGGACTGCGCTGGACAAGGGCAGGTACCGTGCGATACTTGAGAAGGTACACACCAGGGCGGTGTTTACAATGCTAAACTGGCTCCCAGTGGACATCATGGCCAGACAGATGGCTCGATGCTCAGCGACACGGTTGAACGCGGCACACGGCTGGTCGACCCGTGATTATGGCCACTCCAAGATAATTGGATGCTCGATTGTCCCTGAGGGAGTGGACTACTGCACCTCGGAGCCTTTCTTTGGTGCGAGGTACGCGACACAAATAGCGCACGGTAGTGCGCTGTCGGTCATGGGCACCTTCCATGAACCAGCCCTGGGGGTATACACTGATGGTTCAAGGAAGGGGGAAAGAGTTGGCGGAGGTTTCTACACAGAGGAACTGGGCGTAAAAGTTTCCTTTCGTCTGCCGGATTGATGTAGTGTCCTGCAGGCGGAAATCTCGGCTTTAAAGCAGGCATCCAACTGGCTAAAGTATTATCGCGTATCGGGAGATATACGTATATGTACTGATAGCAAGGCTGCCATTGTTTCTCTTGCGGGTGTCTACACGACATCTAGGTTAACTGTGGAATGTCGGATTTCTTTGAATGAGATTGCTGAGCTTTCAGAGTTAACGATTATATGGATACTAGAGCACTCAGACTGCCCGGGAAACCAGATAGCAGATAAGCTGGCCAAGGAAGGTGGTCGCATGGATGACACATTCATTGATAAATTTATTGGCCTTCCAATGGCTCACTGTAAGTCACTCATTCGGATGGACCTGAAGAATGGGTCTGGAATTCAATGCCTACTGCAGAAGTTGTCATGATGAGGAGGAAGAGGAGACTGTGCTTCACTTAATCTATCAATGCCCTGTGCTACGGGGTATCAGGGAAAAATACCTGGGAGAGCTGGTGTTGTCCTGCTTGGAGGATCTATCTAAAATAAAAATAAGATTGCTTCTTCCCTTCATTAGGAAGACGAATTGGCTCAACTCTGCAGTGACGCCGTCTAAGTAACTGCTCTTTGGGATGGGCATTGGCGCTGGGTATCACAAATGTACCGCTGAAGGACCCAAGTGAGCTGTCTCTCGATGGCTGCCGATGGAACCTATCCTAACCTAAGAAGATATAGATATCATATAGAGCCCACCCCTGAAATATTCGAATTGTCGGTGGAGGGTATCAAAGATTCGGCACAGCCGAATATAGCACTCTAACTTGTTTTTTACACAGAAAAAATTAAAAATTGTCTCTAATCACCAAATTTATACCAAATTCAAAATATCAAGCAAACATGTTGTTGAGTTTGCACCAATTACCAAAATGATTATATTGATTACTAAAAAATGTAAAATTGTGAATACTTTCTTTTCAATAAATGATATTTTTAATTTCAAACAATGTGTTAATTTATTTAATTAAATACTGACAATTCCCAAAAACAATTCTACAAGTTTAAATTATTTTATTTTAAACGAAAAATCAATTAATATTTTTTGATATTTAATTAATATTGCAATTAAAAATTTATTTCAAAACAACTTAAATATTAATTAAATCAATATTATATTTTTAATTTTCTTTCAACTAAAAAAATAATTGATTCAATTATCAAATGAATTAAATTTAAATACTTTTTAAACCATTTTTTTAATTGATAAAAAACTTTTTTCTCAGTACTTAAAATTTTTTTTAGAAAATATTATTAGCAACATAAATAAACAAATGAAATAAACTAAATGAATTAAACTTAACAAAATAATTAGGACAAGGCATACATATTGGGGTTTGTTCATTTAACTGCGCGTTTTTAAATATTCTTCAAATAAATTATATGTATTAAGATATTATTAGTTATTGTTTACAAAGAAAACACAGCTGTTTTAGTTCTTTTGACACCAACAATACAAATAGCATATAATTAACTACGTGCAAATTAATGTAGTAAATTGTTCGTGTTAATCACAAAAAATCAAAAAATAAAAAAAAATCTACTTCATTTCTATATCAAAATCAAGGCGAATTCATAACAAGTCTATAGGTCCGTCTGGGTACTTTTCCAGTAGCAAATACTCAGTAAATTTTTTTGGGAGAGTAAGACAAATTTTACTCTTTCGGCTGAGAATATCTCAAAAAGTACGCAGACAGTATCCAGTGAAATCTTGCAAGAAAACAGCTGATCGGTGTGTAAACAATTGAAATAACAAACGTGAGCCAAGATAGCGTTGAAGAAATAGCGTCCAATTTGGGAATTTAAAAACCGGGAAACCAAAATACCCAAATAATCGGTATTTGTAGTATAAACAAAAAGTTAGCGTCGAATTTAGGAATTTAAAATAGGGAAGTACAAATATAGGAACAAATCTAGTTTACCGACGCAGCTCCAAATAAAAAAAAGTACCCAGGGTGATGGAAAATGGAAAAATAAGAAGAAAAAATTAAATAAAAAAGTTGGCGCAAACGCTTAGTTTTCGAGTTATGGACGTTGAAAGTTTTCATATAAATATGTGATTTTCCACTACAATTCTAAACGTATATGGCCAATATTGGTATCATTTTAAAGCTCTTGAACAGATTTTTCTGGATATACATAATTTATTTCTAAATTTTAAGCTTTTTAGATCACATTACAGTTTTTTTCATTTTACGTCGAAATGTTATGGAAGTGCACTAGGAAAGAATGTAGTTTATTGAAATAAAAGTGTAATACAAATTTTATAAAATAACAAACACTAGCATCGCAAAAAAAATTCTTTGCATAGCCAGCCTTTGGCCGGGCGCAAGGATGTTCTTCTCTATGGTATAACAAACACCGGTTTCGCTTACTAAAGCTTCCTTGCATAGCCGGCCTTCGACCGGGCGCAAATATTTTCTCCCCTATGGTATAACTAATACCGGCTTCGCTAACTAAAGATGCTCTGCATAGACGGCCTTTGCCCATGGGCAAGGATTCTCTCCTCATTAGTATAACATAAGCATAAAGAAGGTTTTACTTGTATTTTAATTAAAATTCTTAAAAAAATTAGTATGTAGTATATACATACATTAAAGAATTAGAAAAAATTTATAAATTTGTTTTTATGCTTACTAAAAAACTTTTGTATTTTTGCAAACTCGTCCCACTTCTTAATAAACTAAAAATATTAAAATAAACTCTGTATGTCCAGAAAGATCTAGAGAAACGCTTTGCAATGATACCAATATTAGCCATATACATTTGGAAATGTACTGCAAAATCACATATTTATATAAAAACTTTAAACGCCCATAACTCGAAAACTAAACGTTTGCGCCAACTTTCTTATTTTTTCATTTTCTATCACCCTAGGTACTTTTTTTTTATTTGGAGCTGCGTCGGTAAACTAGATTTAAGCCCAAATATATTTATATTTTTAATAAAAATACAAAAAATATTTACCACAGGCTTTTGCAGGGTATAAACTATATATTTTCTGAAAGTAAATAGTTTTCTGGACAAAATGAGCGATGCGTGCAAAAAATCGTTCGGACAATTTCCGAGAAATCTGGGTTCATCCAAAATGGTCAGTAAAAATCTTAACTGATTTATGCAATGAACCACAGGCTTTTGCACGGTATAAATATTTTAGTATTTTTATTAAAAATAAATATTTTTAGTATTTTTATTAAAAATATAAATATATGTTTACTTCCCCTTTTTAAATTCCTAAATTCGATGCTAACTTTTTGTTCATATACTGTAATTCCCCATTATTTGGGTATTTTGGTTTCCCGGTTTTTAAATTCCCAAATTCTATCGCTATCTTGCCACACGTAAATTCTTTCATTCAAACAGTATATAAAAACAGCTGTTCAAACTAGTTGCAAAATCTTACCAGAGGAAATTTCTCCAGTAACATTTTGCAAGTTCTCTAACTTCCAACTGTCAAAAAATTCTCTTTTTGGCTCTCTCGCTGTAAGAGATTTGGAGTACGCAGACAACATTTTGTAAGATTTTACGACATTTTGTACAAAATTATGCAAAATATGTGTACGCAGACAGACCTTATATTTGTTTCTATTCTTCTTCTTGATTTAAAATAAGTTTTCGCCTCGTTTCGTTTTGAAAATGAAAATGATTTGCGATTACATGGTAAGCGACAAAAGGCAAATTTCACATGAGAAGAGTTTTTTTTCTTAAGCAGTGCAATACTTAATTTGAATTTAGATGGGCTTGTCCTTTGCTCCGGCACAAATACCAAGTCTATGAATTTGTTTGTCATTCTAACGAGTACTTATAACCTATTTGCAAGAAAAAAATTAAATTTCGATTAATTGTCGCTTACGATATATGTAATCGCAAATAAGGCGCGATATTGTATTTTAAAAAGCAATGAGTTATTTTAAATTGTGCCCAATTTTGAAATACATATGTACATAGATTTAAAACTCAGCCTGTAGCCCGTTTCTGTATTTCTCGCATCGTAAAATATCCCGCATGAAACATGTAAATTGTGACAAAAACAGTGCAATATGAAACAAAAAATGGTTTTTCTCACATAAGTGTTTCAGTATCTTTACTTTAAGAGAATTATCTGTCATTTTAATAATTTTCTAGCAATTATTGGAGAATCTGAGAAAAAGTGTTTCTGTATCAATATTTTGCTAAAAGTTTCTCACAAGAACTGTCAAAATAAAACACATTTAAAATTGATGCGAGAAAAATAAAATTTCAAAAAATGGAGCACAAATTATGTACGTACATATGTTCACAAGAATGTATATTTTTTTTTTTTTTTTTTTTATATGAAGAGAAAGAATTTAAATGATGAAAATAAATAAAACACAATGGTTATATTTTGTTATTTTAATTTTTTCACAAGGTGTTTACATTTGACAGTACTGGCAAGACAGGGGCAATACATGCAAACTTTTTCACTAATACATATAGACTTTTCCAACTGTCTTGCAAATTTTGCAGACAGTAGGCAAGAGTAGGGTTTATATGTGGCTTTTCTTTAAGGGATGTGTGAGATTTTTTCCACTTTGATTTAAAAGTTTATGTTGTTTGAAATGTTCTTATTTTTTGACTTTTAGTCGATTATTTTTAGTATTCATATTCATTTTGTGTTCACAACTGATCAATATATATATTAAGGTAAAGAAAAGCGTTTCTTAAAAATTTTTTTTTTTTTATTTTATTTTTTACTTTTTAGTAACGAATAGCTTTAATTAATACATTACAATTCCATGCTAAATAAGAAAATTTTTTTACATGTTTTTTATTTTATATTCATATAATAAAAAAAAAATTATATTCATATAATAAAACTTTACACTTATGGATTAGTATTTACTGTTATGATAAATTTCGCAGTCTCCATCTCTTCCAATGCTTTAATATTGCATGGTTTAGACCCTGTTAATGTTTCGCATTGTAGTGCTTCAATTCGTAAACCGTCCAATGATCGTACACGGCTCAATGCAACGTAAGCCTGTTCTTTTGCAAATATTTTTGGTCCCAAATCAATAACAGCATGACCGACAGTCGAACCTTGCATTTTGTGTATAGTTGAAGCCCATGACAGAACTAAGGGTAGCATCCGTCTTTCTGCCGTTCTAAAACTCCGTTTTGCTGGAAGCTGAACTGAAATCGGCCGTATCAAATGTACGCCAAATTGATCGAATTTAACTTTTTCAGACGGAATATATAAACGTTACAAGATTTGATGCTCCGAAGTGAAGCTAAAGAAATGCATTTTCCAAAAGAAAAAATTTCCCCCCCCCCCTGGCTACGCCCATGTATTCGTTTATTGTCATCGGGAGTATGAATGCCTGCAAAGTTTCATACATTTGCTTTGAGTAAAAGGCGGTTAAAAAAACCATTTTACAACAAAAAAAAAATTCTGCCCCCCCTACATTTCATCCTGGATACGCCCATGTATTCGTGTATTGCCATCGGGAGTATGAATGGCTGCAAAGTTTCATTCATTTGCATTGACTAAAAGGCGGGTAAAAAAAGCATTTTCAAAAAAAAAAAAATTTCCTCCCCCCCCCTAGATTTCATCCTGCCTACGCCCATGTATTCGTGTATTGTCATCGGGAGTGTGAATGCCTGCAAAGTTTCATACATTTGCATTGAGTAAAAGGCGGTTAAAAAACCATTTTACAAAAAAAAATTCTGCCCCCCCCTACATTTCATCCTGGCTACGCCCATGTATTCGTTTTATCCATTTGGATTGAGTAAAAGGCAGTTAAAAAAGCATTTTGGAAAAAAATGTTTGCCCCCCCTAAATTTCATCCTGGCTACGCCCATGTATTCGTGTATTGTCATCGGGATTATGAATGCCTGCAAAGTTTCATCCATTTGCATTGAGTAAAAGGCGGGTAAAAAAGCATTTTACAAAAAAAAATTCTGCCTCTCCTCCCTAAATTTCATCCTGGCTACGCCCATGAATTCGTGTATTGTCATTGGGAGTATGAATGCCTGCAAAGTTTCATCCATTTGCTATGAGTAAAAGGCGGTTAAATTAACGTTACAAGATTTGATTTTCCGAAGTGAAGCTAAAGAAAAGCATTTTAAAATGGGATGAAACCACAAAGAAGCTAAATTGTTTGGAAACAGCCATTATGCCATCGTGGTCACGTTTAACGTTAATTTTATTTTATTCAACATTTTTTATTTTTCGAATTTATTCTATGAGTTAAATTTCAGTTATGTATTTTATAAAGTTTTTTGTAATAGCGCGATTCCTTTAATTTTTTAAGAAATGACTTTATACACTACCAGACTATTATATTGTATTTTCTTGTTACATTTTACCTTAGCTGTCCGTTGGATAGCAATGAAGTATATTTATGTACAGAAAAATTTACAATTATTAGACACCAGCAGAATGTAATGAATTTTCTGGCCCGCTACGGCCTTCGTCAGCATTCTTTGTGTCACACTGGATAGTGATACTTTATAAATTGAATGTATTTAACTCAACTATTTTAACAAATAGATATTGGGAATTATTTCTTTTTCATAAGCAACTTTATTATATTCAAAATTTTTTATTTTTCGAATTTATTCTATGAGTTAAATTACAGTTATGTATTTTATAAAGCTTTTTGTAATAGCTCCTTAAATAAAAAATGATAAAAATGATTTTTAAAAAATGCTAAAATTTTTTAAAGATTTTTGTTAAAAATTCATTACCAGTATAAAATTTTATTCGAAACTAACATTTCAGTGACTAATTTTGTAACAAAATTAAAATAAATTTTTATATTTAAACAAGACGCTAGATTTTGGTAAAGTGGCTAGATTATTGGTAAAGCATATATATATATATATATATGTAGCACAGGTAGTTGAGATTAAATTTTAAATTTAGGTGGCCTGAAAACCTCTGATCTGTGCAAAATTTAAGCGATTTGTGTCTATGACATACAAAATTTTTAAGATTACTTTATTTTTAATAGTTTAAGAAAAGTTTTATCTTTAAAATAATTATTTTTTCAAGTTTAGGGCAAACTATTTCTTCAAACATTTACACCATTGAATTTTTAGCTAAATACAAAGTGAAATTTCTTTGAACTTGTATATCGTAATATCAAAGGGCAATTATCAGCCATGTCACAGAGTACAATTCCGTTCGGAAACGGAATTCATTCCGTATTTTTGTGCTTCAGAAAATTACGAAAAAACTTTGCGGAATGAAACCATTTTTGTTTTCATGAACGGAATGGGAGTTTTCTGTATCTTAGAGCCCAAAAAACTATAAAAATATACTTTCTATCAATAAAAAAAATGTGTTTTCTTCACTTCCGAACGGAATTGTGCTCTGTGACATGGCTGTATATCTATAATCGACATGATAAGGAAATTTCTAATATTCCCTGAATATTCTATTTTTTTTTTTTAACAATACATGTTTCTTAACATAAGAATTATCTTCGAGTATTTTCGTATGAAATTTTATTTTGGGTACAACTATTTCTAGACAACATTTATTATAATTTATAAAAACTTTTTAGTAAAATCAGTAAAACTATTCGTCCAAATTTTTAAAGTAAATAATGCTAAAAAAGCTAAAAAAAAAATTACCAAAAATGCTAAATAAAATGCCAAGTGCTAAATGAAAATTTTGCAGCTAAATAGAAATTTGTAATGCTAAATTTAGCTGCAAAAATGCCAAAATGGCCACACTGGTTCCAGAAGATATCGGGTAAGTTCGGACTAATCAGAGTAAAATGAAAATTACTCTCTAAATTTACCCAAAATTGCTGGAACGCAAAAAACCATTTTTGCACGTCTTCAAATACTAATGCTGCCTACTTTTCAAAATAATATCTATTTAAGTGATTTTAGACGCTTAAAAGTCGTAACATTATAAAACCAAAACATTTGCATCATTGTCATTTTTTATATTTTGTTTTTTTTATATTACAGATTTAATAATTTAATTTAATAAAAACTTAGCTTTTTCTTTTGCTTTTAAGTTTTCTAATTAATTTATCAGTTTCATATGTAAACCCAAAGAAAATGTTCGTGCAAATTTGTACAGGAAATGAATAAAATTACTCTCTCAATTATTCTCTTAGTTGCACAAAAATTGTTATGTGGTACGCTTTTTGGTAACTTTGTGCAAGTTCGGACTGTTTCGTTATGCATGTGGACAGAGCTATTTGTTATTTTAAGTGACAGCTGATAGAAAATGTACTACTATGAATAGCTTTGTTTCTTTACTTTTTGGGTAAAGTTCGTGAAAATGAGAGAAAGCATAAATTTCTCTCACAATGATACAAAATTACACGGGAACAGAAAAAACCATTTTAAGCACAAAATAAAAAGTCAAAGTGTTTTGACAGTCTTAACAAACCAATAAAAGTTTGCGCCACTTTTGAAAAATTGTATATAATCTGTAGAAATAAACTACTATTACCAAAAATAGAACAATACAAACACTTTTACAATAACTTACATTATTTTTCTTGATATTTTAATATAAAACCTTTTTATTTAATAATACTATTTTATTCCACAACACTTGCCAAAATTTTGTTCATTAGCATTTTTTCCATACCTTTTTTTGTTCTGTTTATGTTTTACAGCTGTTTAACAATTTACACGATGAAAAAGTTTGGGCTGTTTCATGCAAGAAGAAGAAGAATTTTATTCTCTCAAACTCGCTCTCTTTTACACAAATTTAAAGTACGAGAACGCTTTTCGTGCAAATTGGGATCCCGAGGGATCCCAAAGTAGAGTAAAGAAACAGAGCTAATATGTAAACTAAATCACAATAGTAATTTGTTATCGAATGTGCGCCATATACCAATTGAAAATTCATTCGATCAGCTAATTCGACTCCTGTCGAAAATCGAATTTAGTTCATACTAGGCACCATAAATTTTCAAATCTTTAGCTTCGTACAGACCGTGGTCAGATCATACAATATTGCTAGCAGGCGTTGCGAATAGAAATATTTTTCTGACAATAGTGCCAATAGTGAAATCGAAAAGGGCTTTTTCTGATTTAAGTCCCAAGAAAGCTCCTGGTTGTGACAAGATCCGTAACAAAATGCTTTTGGAACTACCTTGCATATCAACGAAAATTATTCTTTTTATTTTTAATGCTATTTTACGCCTTGAATACTAACCTAAAGAATGGAAAGTTTCCTTAGTTACCATGTTACCTAAACAAGGAAAAGATCACACAAAAGTTGAGTCATATCGGCCTATAATTTTATTATCTAATATATCAAAGCTGTTTGAGAAACTCTTAGTGTCAAAATTAAACCCAATTTTAAATGAAAATAGATGTATTCCTAACCATCAGTTGGGTTTTAGAAAAAAACACAGCACAATTCAACAAACACATCGGATGGTAAACGCCATAAAAAAAGCCTTTGAAGAAGAACAAATATTGTTCCGCTCTCTTCATCGATGTATCTCAAGCCTGTCCGAAGGCTCATTTCATAAATTGAAGCTATACTTACCAGTAAACACACACAAGCGGTTAGAAAGCTACTTAGTCGGTCGTAAATTCATTATAAAAGAGGGCGACTTTTTAAGTTCTCCTCAGCCAATTGTCGCTGGAGTCCCACAAGGCAGCAACCTGGGTCCACTAATTTATTATATATTTCAACTAAAAATATGGTTTAAACAATGGAGGCTAATGGTCAACGAGCAAAAATGCGTACATATAACATTCACCTTGCGTCGGGATTTATGCCCCCCTATTAAATCAATAATCAAATAATACCTCAGAATTCGCATGTAAAATATCTCCGTTTAACGTGGAAATTCCATATAGATGCAAAATTAACTCAAATGAAACTAAAAGCCATTCAAATTCATTGGCTTATTGGAAGAAATTCTGTTCTTAGTCTCGATTGCAAACTTCTACTTTACAACTCTATCTTAAAACCAATTTGGTGCTACGGTATTCAATTATGGGGCACTGCCTCAGCGTCTAATATCGAAAAAATTCAAAGGCGCCAAAATTATCTTCTTCGTATAATCACAGCCGCTCCCTGGTACGTCAAGAACTCAAATATCCACAAGGATCTCAACGTGGCATTGGTAAAATCTATGATTTCAAAATACGCAGTAAAATATTTAAAAAGGCTAGAACTACACCCAAGTCCACTAGCTCGAAATATTTTAAATGATGGCGGCCACACTCGCTCAAGGAGAAGAGACACTGCAGCACTCACCCAATCGGAAGAGTGATAAACACCTAATTATGTGAACAGAAACCGTGATAAGAAAAAATTTTTTCGGGCACTGACAGGATATGAATTACAGTATTAGAATAAGATATGATTACTTATTGTTAGTTCATATTTCATATATGAAAATTCAGTAAAGAAACTCTGGAAAAAATAGTGCCATTGTCAGATGCGTTAATTTTACACGTCTGCCAAATACAAATGAGCTTACAATGTTCACACAGTAGCAAAACATTTTTAGTAAATTTTAATGCAATTTAAGCAACGCCGTTTACCAATCTGACCACTGTCTGTACGAAGCTTTAAACTGCTTTAAATAACTTGAAATAATTTGACACAAAAATTTTTCTTTTCTATTTCTTAAGTGATCGTGCTTTTAAAAGACGTACAGACAGGCGGCCATGGCTATATCGACTTATAATTACTAAAGGATCGAGAACAGGTATGTTAAAGTTAAAGTTAAAGTTGGTATAATTGTGCTTCTTTTGGTACATTTTGATCTTCTAATGTGACACATTTGGTACAATTTAAAAATTTGTCATAGTTCTGCCTTTCACTTGCCACATTGTAAAAGGGGACTTATGGTACCCACAGACGAGGCAACACTTGTGAAAACCTAAAATTTATTGCGGTACAGTAGTGGATTTATATATTTCTACAAATAATATCACTATTGATATTGTCAAAGAAATTAAAGAAAATGCCAAACAATTTTATATAAAATTTTGCGAAGTTTTGAGAACCAAAGTCAACTTTAATAATGAAGTTTTAATGTGGTTCCATAAATTTACTCCTGGAAATGTTATTTTAGGTAAAACAAGTTGTATTGTACCTCTTCTAGTAAAAATGTTTCCAAATGAAATTGCAAATTTTGATTCAATCAATAATCAATTTAGAGCTTTAGCTGATGTCGAGCAACTGCAGTCCTTAAAAACTGAAAACATTTGTAGTTTTTGGTCGGTAGTAGCTTATTTACAAAAAAAAAAACTAAATGTCCATATGTTTCCTGACATTTCTAGAGTCGTTGCTGGAATTGTATCTATTCCACATTCGTCTGCAAATGTGGAAAGAGTTTTGTCTTTTCAAAATATAATAAAAACTAAGGAAAGAAACAGACTTCATGTGCCAACATTATCAAGTCTCATACAAACAAAGGATTGGATAAGATCGACAAATTCATGCTGCTATGACGTAAAAACTCCAAATAGTTTATTATCTAAACAAATAAGTGCCTGATTTTGATCTCATATATTTAATAATAAAAGACTTTTATATACCTTATTTTATTCATACATATACATATATCATACATTCATACATATATATCAGTATAATGTATGTTAATAATGTATAATGTATGTTAATGTTAAGTCTTGTTTTTTTTTTTTTTTTGTGTACAATTGAATTTTTATGTACTTTTTTGTTGTTTTAATAAATTTAAAAAAAAATAATGCTACCGTGAAGATCCAAAAAGTACATTTTTTTTTGGAAGTTGGTACAAAATGTAAACCCCATTTAACATCCCTGATCGAGAATATATCGTTGGCCTCATGTAGAATGGCCCTAACTCGTTTTTTTTTTTTTTTTGAAGTTGAGTTTTTAGTGATTCCAATACATTTTAAACAAATGCACCTCGTTACGAAAATTGCAAAAGATGCGTGTGAAACGGTACTCATGGAATTAAAATTTTGACACTGTTGAGGTGAATTAAATTTCACTAGCCCGGGGGGCTAGTATAAATTTTGACATTAGCGTAGAAATTTTTACAATTTTAATTCACCATAGAACTTTGCTACCGTTTGACTGATACACACCCAAAGTATTAAACAAAATGGTTCTACAAGAAATAGTACAAGCAATTTTACATTATGATACATACAGTTTTTAATATGTTTTTACCTTCTCCTGTAAAGTAACAGTTATTTGGTGAGTTAGGTCTTTTTTACATAATAACAACTATATATTTTCTATGTGGACTAATTTAATATTAATTAAAAAGGTTAAAACGGAATGACAAACTACGTATACACTTATTCACCACTAGTGGTGGAGGATATAAAAATTAATAGGTGTGCGGTTATTTATTTATTAGCAATTAATGAACCCAGGGTTTTTTTTATATTTTAAAGGAATAAACCAATGCCTGCTTTTGAAAAGGCAAAAACGTAAAAACATGATTGAATTTATTTCAGAATTAATTCAACAAAAAGCTGGAAGAATGAAGCTTGGAAATTATGTATTTGCTAAATAAAGACAAATAAGAATATTTTAAGCCTAATTTGGTTTCTAAATATAATACATTCCTTTAAAGGTTTTGTTTGTCAGTATTTATCGCTTACGTGCACAACGGTTATAAGCATTTTACACATACATATATACAGTGGCTCACGGGGAAAAAAGTTTGTCACGCGTAAGTCTGCATTTGGTACGCTGAAGTTACCTGGAAAAATACGCTTTTTTTAAGACATATGCAAGTATATGCAGCTGAAATAAATTGCGAATGGATGACAACTTATGGCTCCATCGAAATGCGTAAGTGTTATATCTATCACTTTTAATCATTTTTTTTTGGAGCTTAGTGAAGTTGCAATTTATTAGTACAGTATATAACATCAAGGTCTTTTTCTTTCCTTCGATTTAACCAAATTAAAAAAAAGTTGAATATCTTTTTAACTACTATAAAAGTACTCACTTTTAGCATTATTGTTAATTTTTCACTTTTTTTACATGAATTTTTTGAATAAAAACTTTAAACTTATATACACGTCTAATTTAATATATGTAGTAACTTCCTCGTTTTGTTTAATAAACAAACCTCATGTTTTTGCATTTATAAAATAACGGTAAAGCATCATTGATGCTTTATTCTTCGGGGATGCTTTTTTTAGTATGTTTTTAAGTACATAGTGAAAAAAAAAATCAAAAACTCCATGAAAAAAATTAAGCACTTTTGGCCAAAAAAAAGGGGAAATTTCCTATAGTGACACGGTATGAAATTACTTAATAGCCGATTTTTTCGCTTCAATGAAAATAATTCTAAAAAACTTTGATGCAAAAATTTGTTAGTTTTGTTTTCTTTTTTGAAAATGTTTTTAAATAAAACATGCTAAGTATTATACATTATGTTAAAGGGTTTTTAATAGTCTACAACTCTATATTAAAGTTTTTTAGAATTTTTTTTCATTTGAGCGAAAAAATCGGATATTAAGTAATCTCATACCGTGTGTCCAATTATACGTTTGAGCCACTGTATGCATCCAAACTTGTGCAATATCTGAATATCAAAATTATGTATATCAGTAAGACAAAATTATTTTGTGTAGTTAGCGTTTGCTTCAAAAATATACCTATATTAGCATCGTTTCAGACTGGAGCCAATTACAAGAAAAAAATTGCACAATAAATATTCTTTTAAAAGTGAATTTGCTAATTTTAATTACATTTCGATGCTAGTAAAATAATTTTTGTTAATTATAATGAAATTCAGCGAGTTTTTCTTTTAAGCACTCTTTATGCCAATAAGCGAGTTTTGATGGATGCATTTCTCGTTTAAAAGCACCAAAAGATGTGGAAATAATGAAATGTTATAAGCGATAAACATGTAGTGTTGAGTGTAAAGTAAAAAATATTTGATTTACCCATTTTTTATAACAAAATAATATTTATATGTATTATATTTTATATGTATCTTTATTGCATTTTCTTTTTTAATATTTTTTACTGTCTAATTTGTTAATTATTGAATTAATTTATTGTAGTTCATTCATATAGCTAAGAAATTGTTGAAAATGTTTACAGGTCATCAATTTAACTTAAATATAATGTTTAATTGTTTTTTTTTTATTATTATTAAATTCCTTTTACAATACCAATGGACAGAATTTTTTCATCGATTTGTGAATTTTGATTAGATAATTTAATAAAAGAAAAAAAATGTCGAATTGGTTAAATTCATATTATAATTATTATTTGTTTTAAATAAAATTTCAACATACATACAATAACCAATAATTATATATATTAAATTGTAAATATATTTGTAACTTTTTTAATGATAATCATTATTTTTACTGATATTGGGTTTTCTTTAGTTATCAACTATCACTTAAGAGAGTTTCAAAAAATAGTTATTAAGATTTAATAAGATAATAATTAAAAGAATTATTTTTTGTTTGTAATTAGCTGGTCATCAGGATCAGTGAACTGTTCTGATACGCATTAAAAATAAAAGTCTTATAATTAGGAGCGAATCAAAAAAGATGAAACGAAAATATTAAAAAAAAGATACAAAATGAAAGATACGAGTACCTTTAAAAAACACAGCTTTGTAAGAGTTATTTGTTGAAAAATAATACATACATAGAAATAAAGAAGAGCTATAAATATACATTTAATATGTAAAAAATAATCACGTTTATAGATAATTGGATTAAAATGTATGGCTTTACAAGTAGTTTAAAGTTTAAATTACTAATTTCATTTATAATTAGCCATAACTTTAAATATACTATTATAGACACGTTTCAAACTCAAGTGTATATTAGCAGGAAACTTCGCTAGTTAAACCTTTAATGCTCTCAGAGCTAAAGTGCACACAGCCATATTTACACACAAGGGTCCAGACATACGGAATGAAAAATTCTTCGGGTGCATCTTCTTCGACGTATTTAAATTTTAAATCAGGGAATTTCTAAAAAACAAGATATATAAATTAATAAAAATAATTGATGGAGAAAAATAAACAAACATTTTGTAAATTTTCAAACGAAAACCAACTATTTATGAAACTCAAAAATATGTCGATATCTTAGAATTTATCTGTATGAAAAATCTAAAAGAAACTGAAAATTTACCTATGTATATGAAAAATTTCAGAGAAACTGAGACCTTCCATGCGAAAAATGTTACAAACAAAAATATTTATTTTTCATGCGAAAAATGTCAGTTTATAGAAAAATGTCACAGAAAATGTGAAACACGAAATTGAAATTTTTAATACCCAGAAAAAATTAAAAATTGTCTCCAATCACCAAATTAATACCAAATGCATAGAATCAAGCAAATAAATTGTTGATTTTGCACCAATTACCAAATGATTATATTGATTACTAAAAACTATAAAAATTAAAAATTGTGACCATTTTAATTAAAAAAAAATTCAAAAAAACTTTGCCGTTTCAAACAATGTGTAAATTGATTTAATTAAATATTGCTTAGGCTTTGAAAATTCCCAACAACAATTTTACAAATTTAAATTATCTTATTTTAAACGAAAAAATCAATTAAGATTTTTTGTTATTTATTTAATATAAAAAAAAATTATTTCAAAACAAATAAAATGTTAATTAAATTTTTAATTTTCTTTCAACTAAAAAAATAATTGATTAAATTATCACATTCACAATGGACCGCATTGGTCTCCGAGTGAAGGTGTGCCTTTGGGCGCATAACCCTTCTTAACCTTACCTAACCTAACTATCACATTCATTAAATTGAAATACTTTTTAAACAATTTTATTGATTGATAAAACCTTCTGATAATTTTTTCTGTGTGATCATACAGAGATTATCGGCCTTATTATGTGTCGTTGTCGTAGTCGTAACACAGTCGTTTTTAAAAATTGATACTCAGGTATGTGATGGAAAACGATTGTTTTTAGCAGGTGTGAAATAGTCTTAATTTTTTGTTCAAAATACAGTTCAATACATCAGTGTTGCCACTTTGTGGGTAATTACCTGAATTTGGTGTAATTTTTACTCTCGTGGGTAGAGCGTGGATAATTTCTTTGAAGTGTAGAACAGGTATAATTGGAAATTATTTCATTTTAAAACAAATAATATAAGGATTTGATTTTAGTGATATAACTATTTAAGATATTGTTGATCAAAAAAATGTACAGTATATTCAATTCAAATCACAGTTAATTAAAAAAAAAAAATTAATTTGCATAGTTAACAACCAAAAGATTTAAAGTGATTGGCGGCTGATAAACAATTAGAATTCGATAAATATGAGCTTCAAAGTGGTTTAAAACACGAGGGTTATTGGGAAAAGAAGGTATTTCAACTAAAAAAAACACCTGGAGAAAAATAGGTTTCAAATATTACAAAAAGTAATCAATTCTATTTTTACTTTAACTTATTATTTAAGTTTTTATTTAACTTTTTTTAATTTATTTGAGTTTTTTATGTTATTTTTAATTACTATATGAATCTTAATAGTAGGACTAATATTGATCATATTTAAGTAAAAAGGGTACTATGAGTTTATGCTGATGTGTAAAACACATACAAATATTTTTTGTGGTATACCAATAGACTTAGAATTTGAGTCGTCCGTCCTGCTGGTTGGTTGTCTGTTCATGTTGACCTTCTGCCCAAAGTACAGGTCGGAATTGTTAAGATAATTTAATGATATTTGGTTCATAAGTTTTTTTTTTTTGAAAATTTTGCGAATCGGTCCATAATTTCGCATACGAACTTTTTTCCTAAAAGAGTCTTTGTGCCCATAAACCATTTTATTATGTTGGTATTTGGACAAACTTTGGCTTCGGATGAAATGAGTTAAAAGTTGTCAAAACATTTTCTATTTTCGATTCTCCAATAATGCAAAATAAGTCTTCTACATATTTTGTCAAAATTTTTGGTTTAATAGCCAATTTTGCAATACAAGTATGTAATAATTTCTCCATAAAAATATTTGCTATAATTGATGATGCTGGTGATCCCATTGGATGTCCTTTTTGTTGAACATATGTATATATTATTCTCTAATTGAAAATATATATTATCTATTAAACAGAATCTAAGAATACGTAAAAATAGATCCCTTTGAATTTTTGTAAATACCTTAATTATATTCCATTTCTCTCCTATTATATCTTTAGCAAGATCTACTGGTATACTTGGAAATAATGAAATCACATCAAAAGAAACTAATTTTTCCCAAAAGTTAATTTCGGAAATACAAAAATTATTGTTAATTAATTAATTTATTAATGACGTGCTGAACTCCCAATTTTTATGTTTGATAAAAAAAAAAAACACCGAAATTTATTGTTGTGAGAAAATTAGTTTCTATGCGCATTTCGCTGGTTGCTTAGGCCAGCTCGTCAGGAAACTTTTTCCAAAGACTTTAGAAAAGCTAAAAATATTATACAAATAAGACCATAAAGTAAATAAGAATTTTAAGCACTCAGGTCTTACTTGCAACAATATCAAAGCTTCAACAAAGCCACAACAAAAAAATTAATTTATCTTTCTTTCATTTCCCTACAATTGGCTGGTTGTTTTCCAACACGAATTGTAGTTGTAAGAAGGTAAAAAGAAAAAAACAAATTGCTTAATAAAGCAACTTGCCATTTCAATTGAATCAAGAAAACAAGATTGCGCACTCAGCCGTTCAAAAAAAAATTTACTGCGCATCTACGTCATCACAGAATGCAAATGGGTGTTTGTTGTAAAAAATGAAAGAGATTTTTGGCGAAAAACTGAAAATAACTATATAACTTCTAAACGGGTACATCGATTTGAACAAAATTTCAAATTGACAGGAAAGAGTTTGTGTTATAAGAGCTTTTTGAGGTTATACAAATTTTACTTTTCGGTTTGTATAAAAATTCTTATAAAGAACTTTTTTCAGTCATTACTTCATTGGTTATTGTAAATATTTCCAGAGGGGAAATTTATAATTAACATTGTCCTCCTTATTGCTAAATAAGAAACATATTTTTTTGTGTGCAACTGAATTTTTATTCAAAATAAAAGAAGCAAAATGTATGAAATTTAATTTTATTAAACACTTTTTCTAGATGTGCTGATGTCTTTAAACTCCGCATTAAATTTTTTTAATTTTAAAATACATTTTAGCCCTAAAAAACCGCTTTTTTACTTTCTCATCACATTTAATAGGTGCGTTTGAGTACTTTTACAGTAAAATGCAGTAAATAGTAAACTTAAAAATTTGCTCTCTCAAAAAGCTGTTGTCCAAAAAAGTACGCGAACGCAAAATTTGTAAAATTTCGTAAAATAAAGGCAACAGCTGATGGCAAATAATTAAAGTGTTGAAAAAAGTTTACACTTTTGACTACTTAACTCGTTTTCTTATCGGTACTCGATTAAATACTTTTAATAACACGAATATTTTTGGAAAATACAAACAAATTATTTTATGTAATCTTTCATATTTGTGTTTTTTTATTTTTTTTGAATTTGCTAATTTGTGTCCGGCTAAATTTGATCAATAGTGATAACTTTAAAAACAAGGGCTGTTCTAAGTACCCGAGTACTTGACACTTTTACAACTCCAGAAAATTAACATAACAAAACAAAGTTTCAAAAGTTGGTATTTAGCCATATAAATTCTTCACAAACAAGTTTAATTAATTAATATTAATTCATTTTTTCTTTTTATTTTAGTTTTATTTCAACTTTTCTTTTTTTAAACAATTTTTTCACAATTTGTATGGCTTTTGTTTGCTACTTTTGTTTGTTTACCTTTTAAAACATATGTTTTTTTGTTTTACTAAATTTTACTGCAAAAATTTCTGCAGTAAAAATTTGTAAGTACTCAGTCAAAAACTGTCACTTTACGCTCTCAATTTGTGTTCTCATTTACTGTAGTTTGTGTACGCGAACGCAATTTAGTAAAATGCAGTAAAGTTCAGTAAAAAATATTAAAAACTTTTGTGTTCTCGAACGCAGCTAATATGATCAGCCTGTTTGACTAAATCTTTAACAAAATTGTTTTTATAAGAAGACGATCTTCATTGTTTTTTTTTTTTTTCAAAGATTTGGTGAAGTTTTACACGCTTTTGAATTGTTTTCATTATTACAGTTATTAACTGCACACTTCATTTTTATTTTTGATTAATTTTTTACGTTTTTTAATTTAATTCTTTAGCACTTTTTATACACAAATGTACTTTGTTTATAACACAAACTCTATGCCTACGTCACACAAACAGCTGATTACTATACAACAAACTAACGGACCTGCGCAATGCGCAATCTTGTTTTCTTGATTCATGGTCTTAATGGTTATTTTTTTTATGAATTTTAGGAACTTCATACAATCTTGGAGCAACTGCCACGTTAGTTGTAAGTCTGTTCCTTTCCGAAGATGTGGTTATGTTTTTATTGAAAAGATCTTGAATAATATCATTATTCATTGTTTGTAATTAATTTGTGGTAACTTTGTTTAATCTCACATATGACAAATTGTCCTGCACAATATTATTAATCCTCATATCATAATCACATTTGTCCATAGCTACTCTAGTATTACCCTTGTCAGTATTTAAAATAAGAATGTCCTTATTAAGTCTTAAACAATTTTCTGTATCCTTTACTTTTTTCAGAATGAATTTGTCTCTATTATTCAGTTTTATTTTATTCATATAATTATCAACATTTGTTGTAAGTTTTGTTCTGGTGGTTGATAGCAGTGCCGAGGACCTGGATGACTAGTTAGTGGTTAAAGAAACTAGTCGCGAACAGCTTCCCTCTGACGCTGATGGCAAAGGTCAGTTGTAATTCTAGCCTAGTCCGTGCAAGCCGTCACTGCGCGAGATGGTCCTTTGTATACGTGCATACTCGTGGGATTGGAAACTGGACGATTTCAAGATAAAACAAAATACGGACATAGTGACAGAAGTTGGTGCAGGGAGTATCACTGACAACTCAACAGGCCTGTTGTCAGATTCAGACTCGGATCTGCTGGGTGTTCACAGGGATATTCTGCTGCATGAAAGTCAGTTAATGACAGAACTGACAGAGACCACTGGATGGGCTCGACAATGGACTCACTGACACGCTCTGGGGCCTCGGAAAGACTCGGTGATTTGACCTTGGACTCTGATGATGAGCACGAAATAGCTATGATTTCGGCTCATGGTCAGGACCAGAGGGTTGAACCATCGACTTTTGTGGTCACATTCGAGACAGAGAGCAAATTGGCGAGTACATCGAAATCCATTGTTCGGCAGGATGTGACAGAACAGGTCACATCGGAGAGCCGATCGAATATAGGAAAAGCCAATAGTGGTGGGAGTCTCTTTAGCCTTTCTAGAAAAGATAGCTAAGAAAGACTCTTCACTGCACGATGGGCGGGATAGGCATTTGCTGAGGATGCACCGGAAGAACACTGCTGGATTCGAAAGAATCCACGGTTCTTTCGATGTCATCCTAGGGCTTCCCTATCCTGCGGGGTATACAGCAGAGGCTGCTGAGGAATCAAAAGTTGTCAGTAAAGACAAAGGATCCTCACCAGATTCTGCTGGCGTATCCTCTTACAAGGAAGATAGAAGGAAGGAGGGTAAGAGTTCACCACCCAGCCCTCTTAATGGTGACAGATTGGTCACGGTTAAGGGAGCTAGGCCTATGGACGAATTACCCACAGTGGACCAAGAGTCTCTCAGGAAGTTGAAGTCGATGAGTGGGGTTGCGATATTTGGGTTGGGGTCTATCAGTTTTAGGTTTCCCAAAAATGAAGGACCCTAAGAGGCTGAATGTGGTGCAGATAAACCTGCATCACTGTGAAGCAGCCTCAACCGAATTAGTAACTCACCTCATCGATAACAACGTGGACGTAGCCTTAATCCAAGAGCCCTGGATCAACAACAACCGGGTAGTTGGATTAAAGGCCACGGGATATACACTGTTCGTACCCCACACGGATGAGAAGGTTCGGACTTGTATAATGGCAAGAAATGAGCTCAAATTTATGTTGTCTCATTCTTTCAGCAATGGAGACCTCACGGTTGTTACAGGTGAAGCTATGGACAAAACGGTCCTAGCACTGGCATCGGTATACTTACCATATGAGGCTACCGATCCACCTGGTGTGAAAGTACGTGAGTTGGTGGAGCACTCGAGCAGAAGTGGCTCGAGACTGGTACTAGGTTGTGACGCTAATGCACACCATACCCAATGGGGAAGTACCGACATCAACAAAAGGGGTGAGTCTATGTTTGATTTTATTATTGCTAGCAATCTTTACATCTGTAATAGGGGGAATACGCCAACATTCAGAACTAGAGATAGGGAGGCAGTAATAGATGTAACATTGACGAACTATAGAGACTTAGTAGATGATTGGAGGGTGGCTTTGGAATTTTCCTTCTCTGACCATGGTCGTATAACCTTTAATCTAAACTTCGAAAAGTCAAAAAGGCGTCCTTATAGGAATCCAAGGAGGACGAATTGGGATTCCTTCTCGGGATTGGTGAATAGTAACCTTAGAGTTACACACGATTGGGGGTCGACTTCGTCCGGCGTGGAGCACCTGGTGGGTACCTTTACGGAGGTGTTAACCAGTAGCTATGAGCGATCTTGTCCGTTAAATTTTCCGGGTAGGCGCTCGCAACCGAGATAGTGGACAGGTGAGTTGAGGACTCAAAGGACCACTGTCAGAAGGTTATTCAATAGAGCGAAGCATACGCGTAGGGATGAGGACTGGAGTAACTTTAGGATAAGTTATAATAGGTACAAGGGAGATATTAGAAGGGCTAAAAGGGACTCGTGGATCAAATTTAGCGAGTCAGTTGAATCTGTAAATTAGATGTCCAGGTTCAGAAGGATTTTATCCAAGGACCCTGTGGTCCCGGGATTTATTCAGAGACCGGACGACTCATGGACGGAATCTAGCTCCGAATCTCTCTGTTTGCTTATGGAGACTCACTTCCCGGGTTGTGTGGATCCGGGAACGGGGGAACAGGCGGGGTGTGGTAACCCCTTTTCTGGATCAGGCTCGGTGGGTGAGATAAGAGAGGCGGTGGGGGATATCATCACCTTGGATAAGGTTACATGGGCGGTTAATACTTTTGGGTCTTACAAATCGGCAGGACCAGATGGTATATTTCCGGCTATGCTACAGAATATCCAGGGATCATCACTCCTATTGCTGGTGGAACTATTTAGGGTATGTCTGCTAAATGGCTACATTCTTAGAGGGTGGAGAGAGGTCAGGGTTATCTTCATACCTAAGGCAGGTAGAACCGGTCACTCTAAACCCAAGGATTTTAGACCTATCAGCCTATCGTCTTTTCTTGTGAAGACATTAGAAAGACTGATTGATCTACATCTGAGGACGAAGATTGACGCCGGCATCATCAGCTGCGCTCAGCATGCCTATCTTAAGGGTAGGTCTGTTGAGAGTGCGCTTCATGATGTGGTGGGTTATATAGAACGGGGATTGCGAGACAAGGAATACACCTTGGCGGCTTTCCTGGATATAGAGGGGGCCTTTAATAATGTGAAAATAGAGGCCATAAGGCAGGCACTGAGTGATTTAGGGGTTTCGTTATTCTTGGTCGAATGGATAACTCTGATGCTTAGCAGCAGAGTTATTATTACATTGCCAAGGGCTCGGAGGTCACTATATATGTGGACAGCCAGGCGGCTCTTAGGGCCTTGAAGGGCTGTTATGTGAACTCCAGGCTAGTGGACGATTGTAGGAGGGCTCTAGGATTAATCTTAGGGAATTATGTTGTGAGGCTCTGCTGGGTACCGGGTCACTGCAACATCACCGGCAATGAGATAGCTGATGAGTTGGCAAGACTGGGCTCGGAAATGGAAGATCCTGACAGTTTGCAAGTGGTCAGGCCTCCAATGGGCTTCTATTTTGGGAGAATTAGGAATGGATTCTGAACAGGACTAATCGGGCTTGGCGGGGCCGAACGGACTGCCGAGTATCACGCACGCTGTGGCCGATGCTTAGTAGGTCAAATTCGGACGCGCTGCTGGGTAAGAGTAGGGCCTGCGTCAGGACCATGATAGGTATTATCACGGGCCACTGTATGATAGGCAGAATGGCGGTGAGAATGGGGTCTGGCTTATCGGATATATGTAGGCTGCGTGAGGACCCAGAGGAGCTGGAGACAGTTGAGCACTTTCTGTGCCACTGTCCCAGGCTACAGAACAGCAGGCTGAGGTGGCTAGGTAGCAGATTCCTGCACGAATTGGGAGATGTCTCGGGCTGCGGGCTCGAGAATCTGACGGGATTCGTAATGGGAATGACCTGGTTGCGCGGCAGGAGGCTGGGAAACATGTAGGGCAGTTTTTCCTGTTTGGTAGGGTTGTGTTTTGCTTGTTCTGTCCGATTTCATATCTTCCACTATCTTCCTTCCCTGTGCTTTCACCATTAACTTCTCCTACTCTGTCACACTAGATAAATTTCTCTTCTTTCTTTCTTTGTTTCACTAAATAAAGGCATCACAATGGATCATAATGGTCTCTGGGTGAGGGTGTGAAGTTTGCTTCACACCAGCCTTTCTAACCTAACCTAACCTTTGTTCTGGCCTTTTCCTGTTCTTCTTTACTACTCAATGTCTGTGCTAAGTCCTCTCTGTCAGTAATAATTTTCAAAGTCGGGAATTGGTCCCTTTTAATTGGTAGTGAAGGTTTGTGTCCTAAAGAAATAAGCCACTGTGTGTCTATTGTAAGCACCGTTATATGCTAGAAATTGTACTACACGGGACGGGAATAAAATACCAGCTGGTGGCTGTTTACACAACAACCAGTGAGTGTGGCCAGACTGTCGGCGGCGCTGGTATGCTGGCGTATCGCGCGGCCTAAGCTCGCCGGATGGGGTGGTTCTTGCCGACCTGTTGGCAGTAATCCCGGGCACAAAAAAAACCATACCAGCTGGGGAAAAACTAAAAAGAAAAAAAATATATGGGACCCGAAGCAGGTAAGTTATCGCGACACTATAGGACACACACACACACTTTACATATAATTAGGCAGGTGGCTGGCCTAATATTTGCCCTCCCTTTGGGAACTTTTGTCCCACCGTACATCCTACTTTCGGGTTTAACTGGATGTCCCTAAGCAGATCCTTGCTACCCATCTTCACATATTTCTCGTCCCCCCTTTACTCACCGCTTTTTTTTACTTTTTAGGCCAACATATTAATGTTAAAATACCTTAAAATTTCCATTGACACGTTATAAAAATTGATTTATTAATTCTCAATATTGGCAAAAATTTAACATTTTTGAAATTTGAAAGGATTCACAAAAATTCAGGAAAAAATTCAACAAATATGGATTTTTATTTAAAATTTAAGTTTTAATTAATCTTTTTATCAAATTACTGATTCTAAATTTCTTTCCAAGCTTCTTCTTTTTTTCAGGCAAAAGCTTTCCCTCGGCCAGCTGCTAACTTTGGTATCTCTCGGGTCCTCAGCGGATTAACTAATGAGCTCCGAAAAGGTTTTCGTCGTCCGTCGTTGTCCGAAGTCCCAGCGTATTCCGGTAAGTAATATTTTTTTTTATATATATTTTTCCAGAGTTTTCTTTTTGGGGGGTTTTTCCTATATATATATATATACTATATATATTTATTTATTTATTCATAAAATATTTTACAAAATAAATTTATAAAATATAGGAAAAAAGGCGCCGGTAACAAGACCATATGCGCTCGTATTGCAAAAAAAAAAAAAAAAAAAAAAAAAAAAATATTTACATTAATATCCAATAAATAATTATGCGATAATGAATACTATAATTTCACATAGAGAAAATAAAAAATAAAATAAACCCGTAATGAATTCCTGACTAGACATCCTGAATGTTGTGTTGTTGTAGACTTCGCTTGATCTTCGTGATGTTATTGGTAGTCGCACAATCGAGTACCTCTTCCAGTGATTGTTCTATCCCCGAGACTGGGCAAAATGTAAGCAAATGAGGGACGTCAAGTATAACATTACAATTGAAACATCTTGGCGGATCCGTTTTTTCATAGTAGTGTTTAGAGTTAAATACACATTTACCTAACCTAAGGCGGGCTAACATTATACATTCAGACCTAGTTAAATTGCCGTTGTATCCAGGTCTTGTTGAAGATACGTTCTGTAGATCTCGGTTTGCTTTAAACTGGTTTGTTATGGCTTTCGGGAAACAGGGAGTTTCTGTTATCTGGGGTAACCTCAGTGCACTTTTAGCACCATAATCAGCCTTTTCATTGCCTGGAATTCCAATGTGCGAGGGAATCCACAGTATTAGAATTTGTTGAGTGCCATTTTCCAAATGTAATATGTCATCATAAACACCATTGCGATTTTTTATTATAGCCTGTGTTGCACTTAGGCTATCTGTGCAAATTAACGTTTTTTCACCCTCATGGGTGGCGAGATCAATGGCTGATTTTATAGCCGCAATCTCTGCCGTGAAAATGCCCGTATGATCTGGTAATCGAGCCTCTTTAATAGTTTCAAATTGTGTTGTTGATAACTGTCTAACTATGGCATAAGATGTTATACTATTGTAAAAGGATCCATCTGTATAGTAGATTTTATTTGGAGAAAAATGTGATATTTTTTGAGAGAGCATTCTCCTGAAGCACATTGGATCTGTTTCGTTTTTGACGAGACGACTCAAACTATCATCTGCCCGAACAATAGCATTTGAAGACCTGGGTGTTATTGGCTTTTGTGGTATCGAAATGTTTGAGTTTCTCAAAATAGAGATAACGTTATTAGTGGCTGATGGTGGGCAGTTTCTTGCAGAGATAAGGTTTTTCCAAAAAGATTTGTGTAAGCCATCAGATGATATGGTAATCGCCCTGGATGCTACACTAACAGCAGTTTTTTCCAAAAGAGTACGAAAATCCGCGAAATTAGCCTCAGCTCTCAATTTATTGAGCGGTGTTGTACGAAGCAGACCGGAAGCCGTTCTAAAGCAGTTATTGATGGAGGTATTTATTTTGTCTATATTTTTCTTTGAAGTCCAACCGTAAATGGTTATACCGTGCAAAATTGTTCCGATTGTTAGAGAACGACAGATGTTAAGGGCTGTTTCTATATGTGGACCTTTATTTCTTGAACAAATAAGCTTAAGTAGGTTGTTTATTTTACTCAGTTTATAAGTTAGCTGTTTGACGTGACTATTCCAAAGAAGATTTTTCGTAAAGAGCAAGCCCAAGATTCGTATTTGATCCGAAGGTTGAACATAGACGTCTCTGATAAGAATTGGATTGTCCGCACAGTCCCTTTTTCTACAAACGTGGAGAATATCAGATTTATGAACTGGTATAATAGCGCCTCTGCTCTTAGCCCACTGGTGTATTTTCAAATCCAGATTGTTTAAATTTAATCGTACAACTTCCGGATTACCGGAAGCCACTGCGAAAACATTATCGGCGTAAATGCCAATGTAGTCGATTCCCGGCAGGTTTTCTACAGCTTTAGCCAACGAGTTTGCGTACACAGAGTATAATACCACGGATAGTGGGGACCCCTGAGGCACACCATTATCCAGTGAATGCGTCATTGAAAAATATCCGTCTACTTTAACTGTTACCGTGCGGTTCCTGAGGAATGAATCCAACAAATTGAGGATGTTTTTCGGGATACCCCAATCATGAAGCTCCATTATGATGTATGCGGACACTACTCGGTCGAAAGCTTTCTCAATGTCCTCAGACAGAACCAAATTATGTTTACCATTCTTCAGATTTCGACGCAGAATTTCCTCCAGCTGGTGACAGATGCTGTGGACTCCATGTCTAGGTATAAAGGCGTGTTGTAAGATTGACATATGGTGTCTTGTATACTTCCAAAA
Organism: Pollenia amentaria; assembly: GCA_943735925.1. Taxonomy (NCBI): domain Eukaryota; kingdom Metazoa; phylum Arthropoda; class Insecta; order Diptera; family Polleniidae; genus Pollenia; species Pollenia amentaria. The sequence continues at coordinate 120,255,833 of OX031010.1, read as the reverse complement.
GCGTCTGGCCAAAATTTTTTCTAGTATCTTTGATAAAACTGGCAACAAGGAAATCGGCCTATAACCTTCAACGCTGTTAGGGTTTTTTCCCGGTTTTGGTATTGGTGATAGCACAGCAGTCTTCCAGTCCTGCGGGAATATACCAGTGGATAGTATGTTATTATAAAGTTCACATAGGCGTGTTTTTATGATGTCGGGAGCATTCCTAATCATGGCATAAGTAATTTTATCACGTGATGGAGTAGATCCTTTCAAAGTTTTCATTATGTCCTTTAATTCAGATAGTCGAATTTTTTGGTTCATTGCTACAAGCTGTTGATCTGCTGGTGGTAGATTTTTTATGTTTAAATTATTTTTTGTAGCTATGACCTCAGGATCGAATGCTGCATCCGAGCTAAGCGAGGACCAAAAACGTGCAAAACCAGTCTGCAATATCCAATGGGTGTGTTAGGCTGTTATTATCTCCATATATATTTGGAAAATTCTGAGTACGGTTTGCCCTTAAGTTTTTGACTTTACTCCAAAGAACTCGAACATCCAAGGATGGATTTAGGGAGTTAAGGAAATTTTCCCAAGTTTTTCTCTTGGCAATTTTACATTCCCTCTTAACTTTTGCACACAATCTTTTATATTCAATTACATGACCTTTACTGCGAATCCTTTTAAAAATTTTCCATGCATCTTGCCTCAAACGAATTAATTTAGAAATATCCGAATTATACCATACGGGGTTATTTTTATCTTTAGGTTTCCGGCTGAGCGGAATTGAATCGTTTGCTGCTTTTCTAATAATACGTTTTAATTGAGCTGCCTCTCTGTTGATGTTAGACGATTTTTCAAATTGACTTTCAGCTAGAACTGCTCTCTTTTCAAAAAGAGGCCAGTTAGCTTTTCTATCGATAAAACGTGATGAAAATTTCCTATTAACAATTTCGATATTGTTCGTAATCTTAATAGGAAAGTGATCGGCAACTTCCGGAATTGGCAGGCAAGTCCAGGTCAAACCTGGAGCAAGGTCAATTGATGACATAGATACATCGACAGCAGTTAAAGTATTTCTTGTGTTAAGTAGGGTGGGTGATCCATCATTTAATACGACCAAATTGTTGTCATTTGCAAACTCCTCAAAAACTCTGCCATTTGGGGAGTTTGAGGACGAACCCCATAATACATTTTGAGAGTTAAAATCTCCAAGCAAGATATTATGGACATTTGCGTCCATGGATATATTGTTTACTATTGAAGCAGATAGGTTTACATTATTTTCCTTATAAATATTAGTAATGTGAAGTTCCTCGTGGCTCCTAATTATTATTTTCTGGAAGAGTAAGTTACCCATAGATGTTATATGTCCTGTAACGTTCAAATTTGCTTTGACAAGAACTGCTATACCTGACTTTGCATAGTCATAGCCAATATTGTTGTGGGGAAAAACCTGGTATCCCGGTAAATGTAGCAAATGTAGAGTTTTCGCAATAATATGCGTCTCCTGAAGAGCAATGATATTTGGTTTATGTCTTGCCACCAAAAGCTCAAGAGCATATTTGTTGTTTATAAAGCCCTGCATATTCCACTGGAGAATAGTAATGTCAAAGTCGGAAGTCATTAAAATTTATTTTTTGCTCTTGCCCTTTGAGGGCTGTTGTTGTGAATTTCTTAACACATTCGGCTGCAATTAAATTTAGCTGGTGCCTGCCAAAGAATCAATTAAATTTTTCATATAATAATAATAAGCGGGAATTCCCGCTTTTTGGTTTTCAAGTGTTTATTTATATTTGAGAATATAATTGCGGGACATCCCGTCGTCATTAATATTAGAGAGAAACAAAATATTTAAAAAAATTTTATTTAATTATTTATTAATCAATTATTTTAAAACAGAGTTTATGTGGTAATTTTCGAAGCACCCATCGGGACATAGTGCCGGCTTATCTACACAAGTTTTGCATTGGAAACTTGTTTCTTTTCTCATTCTATTTTTGCTGCAGTATTTGCATCTCTTTTGAAAACTTTTGTTTTTGCTTGACCCCTGATATTTTTGAGGAAATGGAATTTTCTCGGGAAAGTGCTGAACGGTCATATCTATTACAGACGACTCACTTTGTTGTTTTTGTGGGCGTCCACTAGTTGTTACGAGATTGACAAGATCCTTACCTTCAGCTACACTAGGTGCTACTTTTAGTAAAGTTGTGATTAAATCATCTCGAAAGTCTAAAAAGGACTTTTTTGGATGAAACTTTTTATAAATAAAGTAGGTGTTCCACACAGACATGTCCAAGATGTGAAACATCACCTTCTTATACCACCTTATCGTTTTTCGAGGGCTGGAATAATATGACAACAATTGGTCGGCTCTATCAATTCCTGCCATATTCGCATTGTAAGCAGCAATGTCTATTGGTTTCATTTTCTTTACTCCTCTTCTATTCGGAACTTCGATTAGACTAGGATGATGTGCCGTAGTTATGGAAAGAACATCGCGTCTGTCTTTCCATTTCGTCACGTAAACATTTCCTGTTCTTCTCCAAATCATTTCCCCTTTTTTCAGTTTTTTACTAGTTACACACTTTGGGCTTGGCTTCCGATTGAAACGTAAAGTACCAGTTGAGTGGGTTTTGAAGTCAAGTAGCGTATGGGACAAATCAACACTGTTATAGTAGTTGTCCATATATAAATGGTGACCACGGTTGAGGTATGGATTCATTAGCTTTAGGACTACAGCTTTTGTTTTTGAGCCTGACACCTCTTCAATATCTTTTCCTGCGTATATTTTAACATTTAGAATGTAGCCATCTTTTGTCGTAAGCTCGTAAAACTTTATTCCGTACCTAGCTCGCTTTCCTTTGTTATATTGCCGGAAAGATAATCTTCCTCTAAAGAGCATGAGAGATTCATCCAAAGACAATTCTTTGCCAGGTGTAAAATTATTTTGAAAATTTTGTAACACTAAATGAAGCAGTGGCATTATTTTTTCTAGCTTTCCTGCTTCTTTGTCTTTTTCATGTGATGCATGGCAGCTGAAGCATCTGAGAATTTGCTGGAAACGCCTGCCAGACATCACAGCGCCAAATATTGGTTGGTAATACAAAATGCTCTTTGCAAACATTTTTTTAATTGTAGGTTTTTTATTTTGACCTTGTAGTAGGCATAAGCCCAGAAACTGCAACATTTCGTCGTTTGAGGTTTCAGCAAAAACAATTTTGGGTCGCTTTCTTGTTGATGGTTTGGTATTATTATTCTCCATACTTTTTGCATAGGAATTACTCGATGAAACTAATAAATTTATTACATCTTCATTAAAAAATTTTTTAAATAACAATAGTGGTGATGAGTCACTATTAACTTCGCCTTGGATTCCCCAATATTCGTTGAATGGAAAATATGGTATAGGTCGTGTGTTCTCGTGCCAAATTTCATCAGGTTCACAATTCACATTACTAATTTCTATATCTGAAGTAGAAGCACCATCATTTTCTGGAACAAGTTCATCAAATTCACTATCGCAATCATCTTCAAGACTATGTTCATCTACTTCACTGACAACATCGCTATTATCAGAAATGTTATATCCTGCAAAGTCGTTTCCATCCGATGAATATTCCTCTTCAGAACTTCCAAGTATTTCATCTACCAGTTTTTGCAAATTTTTATTAGCCATATTCAATTTAATTAAAAAGTACGTTATAACACTGCCACAAAAACCGTTTTTATTTTTTTAGCCGTAATCTACCTGCAACAACTGATCACACTCAAAAACTCAATTAATTTGACGTCAATGTATATCTTATACACATTGTGCGGGAATTCCCGCAATTTGTTTCATTAAAGGCGTTTACACAAAAAAAAAACACAGCAAAGACATAAGAAAGATGGAAGTGTACACTAAATTTAAATGGCAATTCTCATGTTTAATTGGAGTTTGGTTGTTAGTTTAACCATCCAGCAACTCTATTGCTGTGCAATGGTAAAAATATATCAGTTTGACGGTTAAAAAATTTGATTTGAACATAAGCGGCAATTCCCGTCATTAGTTTATGTGAAGACAAAAGCACGACGGGAATTCCCGCAGTTAAGCCGAATGTGTTAATGTGTTTGGAGTAATCAACACATTAAGTTGCGGAAAATTTTTGTACTTTTGTGTACATGGTGAATTCGTATTTTGATCTGTTTGTTCGTTTGTATTTCCTGGTGGCGAGTTAAATCTTAGACCATCATTTATATCTTGAATGATCATTTCTTCAGTGATGTCTTTGTTTGTGTTCGAAAAAACGTAATCATTTAAAGATGTATCAGAATTTCCATCTTTGCTTTCAATGAAAATACTCTCATCTTCCAAAATGTCATCATTGGTTTTTTTATCATTTGTTATTGTGGTATTTTGTTTAGATTGATTATTAGTAAGAGATATTATTTGAGATATAGAATTTTGTATAGTTGATAGAGAATTTTGAGTTTGTAAAAGTGTAGGAGTTTCATTTAAAAATTCAGTGTTGTTAATTTCTGATTGCATTTGTGTTGGTTGAGTTGTAAAGCTGGTGTCGTTGTCTTTTGACTGAGAATTTGTGGTTGTTGTAAAAGGGTTGTGTGATGCTTGTTTCGCCTTGTCTGCATGTTTGTTTTGATTTTCTGTTTGCTTATTTTTGGTGAGAGTAGAGGTTTCTGTTGTTGTAGAATTTTGTACAGTTGTTGAAGTGTTGTTGTTTGCTATTTGTGCGTATGTAGGATTTTTTTTACCGTTTCTTTGAGTTGGTTGAAGCATATTTAATGTGGGGTTATCATTAAAAACTTTCCATGCGTCACGTGCCGTACATTTTCTTGATATTTTTATGTAATTAACGGATTTGTGTTTCCAGAAAGTAGGGCATTCAGGGTCATATGAGGGATGGGTTTCTACCTGGCAGTTGACACAGTATTTACGAGTGCATGTCTCATGTTTTTCTGCGTAACCACATTCTCGGCATTGCTCTACACTTTTGCATCACTTTTTGGTGTGACCCAGTCTCTGGCAGTTTAAACACTTCATGGGGTTAGGGATATACTCATCCACTGGCACCCTTTCCCAACCAAGTTTTAAAAACTCAGGACGGCTAAAACGGTCAAAAGTAATTATGGCTGCACCTGTAGCCACCATTTTATCATTTTCCCTTTTGTTTATTTTACGAACCTCTACCACCTTTTGTTCTTTTAATGATTGCAATAATTCCTCTTCGGATATTTCCATTATTTTTCTTGAAAAAATACGGCCTTGAGTGGTGTTAAGAGATTTATGCAAATATATTTTTACAGGAATACAGTCAATGAGATTAGCTTTAAGAAATTTTTCAGCAGTTTTGACACAAGGAACTTTTATTAGTAGATCACCACTTTTCATCTCTTTGACCTCTAGACGGTCACGCGAGATATGGTTTAGTCCCCTTTCAACTTGAAAAACATTATGAGAAGCTAGCGGTAACACCTGTACATTTTCCTTTAAAGAGATAGCCGATGCAACCAAATAGCGTGGGAGGTTGTCTTGGTTCGGTGTTATTTCCGGAAGAGGAACGAACTCCTCTGTTCGAGGTCTTTTGTTTTTGATGGTTCTACTTTTCCCGGAAGAGAAATCAAGTTCCCGAAACCGGTTATAGTCCGGGGGATGAACCCCGTTCATGTTGCGCACTCACTAAAAAATTTACTATGAGTACCAAATGTCCAATATCAAATCAAGGAAAAAAAAAAATAGGCAAAATTTCCCTTGTCTATTAAAGAAAAAAGAAAACACACGTGGCTCACGATAAACTAATACGTCGACAAATAACTGAAAGCAAATCACCGACAACAATAACACGTCTGTACACGGCAATTGCCCGAAAGAGACTGTGGTACTATATATGTATATATATTTCTTTTTTTATTACATTTTAGGGAATTCCACTTAAACCTTTTTTTTTCTTTTCACTCACTAATATCGGTCTTTTCCTTTTCTCCTAACGACGATCCTTAGGCCTGAGCTCAACACTACTTTTCTTCCGCGCACGTTTTGCTCAAAATCACCAAAACGGACTGTTAACAACCGCGGTAAGTACAAAAAATAAAAACTTAAATAAAATTTTCTAAAACTTTCCTTTTTTTTATAACCCCTTTTTGTTTTTGTTTCTTTCTTTTTTATTTTATTAACCTTTTGTTTTTTTATTAACAATTTATTTTTTTATTTTTAGGTCCTGTCCGTCGGGTCGTCCAGGTTTGCACTTTCTTACGTCTAAAACCTTTTAATTTTGTTTACCAAGCACCCCGGCGTGGCGATGCTGATGCAGCTTCTCCAGCGATGGATGAGTCAGGATAGTTGGTGGTGGCGCGTGGCAGTGGTATGGTGATGTTATTTTTCCTTTTTTATATATATATTTATCTTTACTTAGACTTTCTTTTTAAATTTTACTGCCGTACTCATAAAAAACTAAATTGGATATGAAATCTATTTTAAGGAAAATTTGTATGAAAATTTTGTTTTAAAATACGTTTGAAATCTATTTTATTTTTTATGAATACGGCAGTTAAAATTTAAACTCCAATTTAATTTAATTTTTAATAAAATTTTTACTAAAAAAACACAACCACTTTGTTCTCAATTATTCTCACTCCGGCCACCAGACTCACCATTCGTCACACAATTACCAAGGGAAAAAGGAACGACATTTTGCTTTTCGCCGGCCAAGAAGCCTCGGTCAAGCAAAATGTCGTCCTACCATATTTCCAATAAAATTGGCTTTCAGCAATTTGTTTACGTATTTTTCTCTTCTTCTTTCTCTAGTTTTGTTTTTATTTTTATCTATCTCTACCTATTCATTATTGCCGTCCCTTTCCATTCATAATTGGCGTTGCCGACCACTTTTGCAGCACCACAGGGTGCACATGACAAAATGTTGCAAATCATTAAGGTAGTAGAAGGGTTAAGGATTAATTTTAAATCGGACAGGGAAAATGTAGCACAAAATTAATTAATATAAAAACAAAACAAGAAATTAAAATTTTTTTAGAATGTAATAGATTATTTGTATAATTTTTTTTTAATTGTGAATAATTTTTTCTTTGTGACAATTGTTATTTTTTTCATTATTTTAAAAAAAAAATACACATTGCTGTATCGAAATATTGGAATTATGAAATAAATGTAATAAAATTTTTTATATAAGAAACAATTGAGGGAATCGACACCAAAAAAATGAGGATGTTTATGTTTTAATATGAAATGTATGAACTTACCCGTAAACGATCATTTGACCATTGGCTAGCTCCCTTGGAAATAACCTCAAATACTTCATTGACACCCAATTCACCACGTTGCTCTTGAACACGCTGTAAACGTGAAGAAAAGAAACCCACCACCTAAAAAAAGAAAATTCCCTATTAAATATTATCATCTAAAATAATTAAAATCAAATTCTTGCCATATCAATATTCTGTATAATATCTTGAAAAGCGTGATGTGAACGAAAACCCTCAAAAACACTACGTTTATAAAGCAAAGTGTACACCAAATTTGGACAATAGACCAGCTGATTTGAAAGGCATGAGTTAAGAATTTCCAAGACCATACGTAAAACTTCCTCAAGTACCGTCAAATCTTGTAACATATCCTCAGGTGTGGTGGAGACATTTACAAAAACCGTACTATTTACCGGCTCTTTTAGTTGGGCATCTAAGCGAGTGTGTTTCTTGGCCAACGTTTCGAACAATGAAATTAATCGTTGAGCCACATATGGATGGAGATTGCGGAACTGTCCCGACATATTAGCCAATGCAGCCAAACAATTGGTATGTAAATATTTATCGCGCATTTTTAGCATGTTGTATTGTATGGTACGTATGACTACCAATATGAGTAGACCACCTAAAGATATTTCGGAAATAGTACGTTCTGTATACCAGGTAATATTTTTTAGCATCTGCAAAAAAGGAAAATTACAAGATAACTAAAAGAAAAGTTAAATTGTATACTCACTATATTATGAACATTTTTATTAAAACTATCATCTTCGCTAAGAATCAATAAAACAATCAATGACATGTAAATATGATGTGATGTACTATCGGGAGCATGGTATAATGTTTGCAGAATTGGAGTCACCAATTTTTCCAAGTCCTGTTGAGCCATAACAAATCGATAAAACCTTTCATTGCGATGCAGTAATAAATACAACAGCAATGTGGCCTGATCAATTGTGACAATGCGACATAGCGTCTCATAAACAGCCGAAAAATTAATTTGAAACGTTGCACCATTTTTATTTGACACATCTTTAGAATCTGCACAAGCAAACAATGAAGAACGATATGAATTCTCTTTTGTTGTGTAATGATTGGTCAATATTAAGATCAAGAGAAGACTTTGATTGGCCAGCGGATAGTGAGTACGAAATTGCTGTGATAGTTCGGCACCAACAGAATTGGTTGTCTTCAAAATGTCTTGTTGTTTGCGGAAACTGAATATGGAGAGTAGAGATTCGGCTATACCAAAAACAAGAGAACCGGCTGATGAAGAACCAAACATTGTTTGAGGAACCTCGACTAAACGTGATACAAAATGTAATAAGGCAGACATTAAAACATTTGCATGTTGACATTTGTAAACAGTGCGGAAGATAATTGATTTCTCGGTTGGTTGCTGAGTGAAAAGGTGTACTGAGAGTAGTGTAATTAGGGTGTTGATTGCTTCCAAGTGCAAGTGATATGTGAATTCTCTGAAAAACAGAAAGTGGTATGATTAAAGAATTTTTTAAACGAAATTGAACAAATATAATTTTAAGGGAAAATTCCTAGTGTCCCAGAAACCTTTTAACAAAAAATTTTTAGTTTCTTAGAGTTAAAGATAAGAGATAAATCTCAGATTCTAAAATATTTTTTCTCACATAAAATTATCTGTTTTCATAATTATTTTCTCAAAATCAATTCATAGTTTCTGTCAAATTTTGTTCAAAAAATTCTTCAAGAGAAAAATAACTTTTAAATTCTTCAAAAAGAAAATTTCTCCGTTACAGAGAAAACTTCTCAGTTTTTGAGATATTTTTAATTTTTAAATGTGGTTTGTGAAATAAATATTATTAAGAAATTTTCGAACTATATACTGATTTTTGGAGTTTTAAAAGTTTTCTATAATTTTCCTGTCAACCTAATTTTATTTGAAATAATATTAACTTACTTCACAGGAATCACAACAATTAAATTGAATATTGCATCAATGAAGGTCTCAAACTTTGAACCATCCACCAAAACAGATGCAGCTGCTGCAGCCGCTTTTATTGTAGCTGCCGCGTCATCATGCTCTGTTGCTTCTACTGCTATAACAGTACGTCCAGTTGGAGCCCCAGTCACCAAAGCCTCTTCCTCAGCTTTAAGCAATTCTTCATTAGGTATAGCTTCAAACTGTTGCAGCAATTGAAATTCTGATCCCGTTTCTATAATGTATTTTACCAAACAACGAATGATAAATAAAGCGTTGAAGGTCTGCCATATGTGCATATTACTTTCCTGGTCGGACAAGGAAAGCAATTCAGAAACTTTCGTTAAAAACACAGTTACGAGTGAACCGAAATTGCCAGTCTTTAAATTGCTACTAATAAATGATTGACATAGAGATTCCAACCTAGAATCCAAGTGCAACTGCTCCTCTGTATTCTCTGGTATGGTTATATTGAAGTTCAGCAATTTTTGCCAATAGTCCGTGTCCTCATGAGAAATATGATTGCGTCCTACAAATCTCTGTAATAATTCATTGCTGGCCAAATCGGCTTGCCTGCTTACGTTAATGCCCATTTTCTTGAGCTACTTTTTATTTGCTTTCTCTTGCAATTCAATTTTTTTGTAGGCTTCCCGTTTTGTCGTCGTTTTTATTTTTCCTTATCGAAGTGAAAAGTTTGTTGTGGTTTTTTCCGTTTAGGATTTCGCCAAATATTTCATTTAATCTTCTGTTTTCGCCATAGATAATGATTGCATTACGTTTTATTTTGTTTTTTTTTTATTATATTATTAAAATTTGTTATAGCCGTGTCGGCAAATAATTAAATATTTTTTTTTTATTTATTCTGATGTGGAATATGTAAGAAATCTGACAGAGCAAAACGTCATCAAAGTTTTTCGTATTTCCTTTTCAATACTTGTTCTATACAAACAGCTGTTTAGCAAATAAATGGTTGCCATCACTCTCAGAAACCATAATGCGGCTGATTTCAAATGTTTTATAACCGTCAAATTTTTCGTATGTACATTTAAAATAAAAATTATTTAGAGAACATAATTATTATCGTTAAATTTTGATTTGCCTATCTCGGCTTTTCCTGTCGTTACTTTCCGATAACAATTAAATTTAATTTGGCCTTCTTCTGAACCTTCTACTGAACCATATTCTCTATTGTCTTGAGATTTATCGTGGCACAACTTTATTTAATACGAGGTTGGTAAGGCTTTCATTTAATCGAATTATTTTATATATACAATATATTGCTTACAAAGCCATGACCATGTATCGAACTATGCTCATATATTTTTAGAATGTTCATTTCAGAATCTTGTTAAAATACATGGATTATATTCTTTTTACAAGATTATAAAATCTCATTCCACTTTATACCTAGAGCCTTTTTGCCATCTTTCCAGATCAACTAGAAATCTTATCTTGCCTAAAATTAATCATTTATATTACGAAAAGTCATTAATGGTAAGATTACATATGTAGGCTTTATAACGAACATCCTTTCAACCTCAGAACCTTTGTTTCAAAATTTAAAAGGAAACTACTCAATTTGTATCATTAAGTAAAAAATTAAGTAAATATTCTTTTTTCAGGATTGCACAATTATTAATTAGTTATTAAATTGTATTACTCATTATTGTTTATGGTCATAGGGGCGCGATTAAATAAAGAACATAAAATCGAGCCCTATTTGCGGTTATATCGTAAGCAACAATTTATCGAATTAACTCTTTCAAACTTTAAAAGGAAACTATCATGAGTGGAATTGAACGTTTAAAATAATAAAGAGTTTTTGATTGGGAACATATTCTCTGAAGTGTTCTCACCAAGTTTCTCTCACCTTCCATAGAAACATAAATGTTTTAAATGATTTTTTTTATAAATTTCTGATACAGCTTACGTCATATAGAAAACTGGTGTCATGGATGCATTTTAAAATCCTTTTTACTTGGTCTAGAAATATCCGTATGCTATTGGAAATATATTTTTTCGGATGAGAACTGTTACAGACATCATAAATATTGTAGGTTTTAACTTAAAACGTTTAATTTGCACAAAAATACAGCTAAATAAAAGTATTTACGCAATTGTGTACACACTGTGGTATTGTGTGCGCAAATGTGTACATGGACTCATTTGTGTACAAACAGAAAAGCGTGTTGTATCATAATAACATCAAATTGCATTGCTGTCGCGTTTTAATTATGTGTTGTGTTTTATTTTAACCGTTATCAAAATAAGAGAGAACCAAAAAACATAGAAACAGTTAGAAACTACAAATTATAATGAGAACACCGGACTATACACGTGGAAATAAGCAGTCTGAACAAATATTTCATGAGATCGGACGCGCTAGGTAGGTCAAAATCCTATTAAAATCAGTTAAAATTTATTAAAATTGAAATAAAATACTTTTATTTTAATTAGATATATGGAATGGCTTGCAAAAAAGGACTTTCGCAGCGGGGTATTCATGATTTGCTTAACGCAATGGACTCAGACTTTGAATTTTCTGAATTATCTGATATTGAGGACGATAGCAAAATAACATCAACAAATCCACAAAAACCAGTAATTGACACGATATCAGCACCCCACTCAAAATCTATAAATTTAATTGACATTGTAATGAATGAGGATTTTATTGATGAGAAAGCACATGAAAACATTGGTGTTATTCAGCCCACCGAATTTGGTCCGAAGTCCAGTTTATTGTACAGTTTAAAAGGTATGTTGTGACCGATAAGACACAAATTCAGTTTAGGAGAGAGTTTTCTGCAGAAGCGTTTGATTTTGAGCCAGAAGTTGTGGTTGATAATGAATCAGAGAGTTTGTCAAATAAACGTCCATTATCTTATTTCGACAAATACTTGCCTTCTCAAATTTATGAAAGAATGGCAACTTACACCAATATCTATGCAGAACAGAAGGGCACAAGCTGTCGGACATTTAAACATACGACTTCCGAGGAAATAAAGCACTTTGTTGGAATTCATATGATTATGGGAACAATGAAATTGTCCCAAATCAAAATGTATTGGAGCAAATATCTGCAAATAGAATCCGTGGCCTCTGTTATGTCCTGCGAACGTTTCTTTCAATTAAGATCAAACCTGCACTTCATCAACAACTTAGAAATTCCAACCGAATGTAACGATAAGTTTGTTAAAACCCGGCCATTAATTGATGCGGTGCCAGAAAGATGTCGAAAAATACCAGTTGAAGAAGTGGTGTCAATTGATGAGCAGATAATTTTATTCACTGGGCATTTAAACATTAAACAATATATAAAGGGCAAGCCATCACCTTGGGGAATTAAAGTTTACATGCTATGCGGTAAAAGTGGATTCCCTTATGACTTATTCCTGTATCAAGGATCTAATACAGAAATATCATCTTTTGAAAGCGCTCGATTTGGCCCCGGTGCTGCAACAGTACTTCATCTAATCAAAAGATTATCTTGCACAGGTCAAAGGTTATATTTTGACAATTTTTTTAGCACCTATCAGTTATTTGAAATATTGAATGAGCGGAAGATCAATGATGCAGTATTGAAGAAAAAAGGACGAGGATCCTCTGATGAGATAGTAAGTCGTGATGGAAAAATTGTACTTAGGTATAAAATGGCAGGACAATAAGGCTGTTCATATGGCGAGCAAATTTACTGGAGTAAATGAAGAACAATCTGTCCGACGATTTGATAAGAAATCAAGACAATATGTCGATATAAAACAATCCAACATTGTCTCTGCCTATAATAATGGAATGGGAGGGGTCGACCTCTTGGACCAACTTATGTCTTATTATAGAATATTTATAAAGTCAAAAAGTGGACATAGCGTGTTATCTTTCATTTTGTCGATGTTGCTCTTTGTGCCAGCTGGATAGAATATAAAAAGGATTGTGCTTTGAATAATGTACCGCAGAAGCATATAATGCATTTGTTGGAATTCAAGCAGGTACTAGGACGAAGTCTCACAATAGTCCAACAGCTACAGAATCGAAAAGAGGAAGGCCATCGAATTCTTTCGAAAATAATTCACCAACTACAAGTAAGTTTGCTAGAGGAGAAGTGAGACCGCTACACGAAGTACAGTATGACGGAATAGGTCACTTGCCAAATCGCGACAATTCAAAACAGGCTACCAGGTGCAAAAATCCGCAATTTATGGGTAGATCACGAATATATTGCAATAAATGCAAAGTGCACATGTGTTTAACAAAAGACCGCAATTGCTTTGTTAGTTTTCACACAAAGTAGGGGTGTGAATATGAGTGATTTTTAAATTTGTTATTTATTTTATTAACTTTGTATTAAAATTTGTTTTTTTTTGAGCTTTAAAGACTGAATTTTTATATTTTTTTCTATTGTTTTTTTAAATACAGTGCCATAAATAAAATCACATTGTTTTTAGAAATGTTTTCTTTATTACTGAGAGGAGCACCGTTGGAGTTTGTTAGTACGCAATTGTGTACATCCTGAAAAAGGATCTTCGAGCTGTCGGAGAAAATTTTAAATAAAATTTATGGGGTTTTTGGGCTCTAGTTATTAATATTTGATATCAAATAATTTTTTACTTTGCTCTAGTTAATTCCCGACTCAAAGGGTTAAGTAAAAAAATTAAGTAAATATTCTTTTTTTAGGATAACACAATTATTAATAAGTTAATAAATTTTATTACTCATTATTGCTTAATACTAATACATTAATCATATATTGGTGTAGGGGCGCGATTAAATAAAGAACATAAAATCGAGTCCTATTTGCGATTATATCGTAAGCAACAATTTATCGAAATTTGGTTTTTTTCACGCAAATGCGTCTTAAATAGTCGTTAAAAAGACGATCAAATTCATAGGCTTTGAATTTGTACCGTTGCGGAGAAAAAGCCTATCTAAATTCAAATTAAGTATTCCACTACTTTAGAAAAAAATAATTAAAACCCTTCTCCTCTGAAATTCGCCTTTTGTCGCTTACGATATACGGTCATGTCTTGGAAATCGAAATCACGTGAAATAGAATCGTAAAATAGAATCGCAGCTTTTCCTGATTTCAAAAGTACTTTAGGTAGAGGAAAGTGGCCCTCAAAGTATGAGGTATAAAGATAAAAGGAAATATTTTTATGAACTTTGAATACGGGAGAGTTTTCAAAATTTGTTCGATTTCAATTTCACGTGATTTCGATTTCCATTACATGGCCAATAATCGCAATTAAGGCTCCAAATATTATTAAAAAAAATTCTATAGAGTTATTATATATTTCTGTAGAGTTATTGTTAAATTTTCTATACAAAATTTTTATTATCGTCAAATTTTCTATATAGAATTTAAGTTATCTTCAATTTTTTAAACAAAATTTATGTTATCGATATAACTTTTAAAAATGCATTTTAAAATTGTTTGAAATTCTTCATACCTTTTAAAAACTATCGTTTTGAAATCGATGGATATTATTACACACACACACACACACACACATGGATATTATGACACATAAAGAAGTGGAGTTTGGTTTTCCTGCATATGGTGTTCGTTTTCCACGAACACCATATGTTTTGTGCTGCGACTGAAAAGCAAATCTTGATTTATAAATATGAGCCAGTATATCATTAGTGGTGCCACCATGTTTAGTTATAACGCTGCCTAGGTAAATAAACTTATCTACGTCTTGGCTTAATTCTTTTTCAAGTTTCAGAGGCGTGCTCAAAACTGTGCCGATTTGCATTAGCTTTGTCTTTTTGTAAATTAATCCTCTATCCGATTTTGTTAGCGTTTGTTGATAGCTGTTTTAATTTAGCTTTGACATCAATAAAGCGATGTGGCATTAGGCAAATATTGTCAGCGTATTCTATGTTATTAAGCTTGTTAGTCAGGCTCCAGTGGGTGTCATTTGGATTAGTTTTCTTGGGCACACTATCATGCAGAAGAATAAATAGTGTAGGTGACAGAACGCAGTATCCTACAATACCTTTATATTCAGCCTTATTACGATTGTCGTTGTCGTGAACGACTAAGGTCAGGTTTTTGAGATGTGGATTTAGTTTAAACTTAGTTTAACGTACCCTGTAGCACGGATTTTTCTGGCGAAACTTATTTTTTTTTATTAGTTTATTAAAGACCAACATTTTAAGCAAAACTAAGCTGTTCCGTCAAAACTTAAAGCCGTATTCATAACAAACGTATTCATGCTAACTTAAATGTTGATTAAGCTTAGCAGCTTATTAGCACAGACTTAATTCATAACAAACTTTTATCCGTCTGCTAACTTTTAATAAATTAACTCTGAATTTTAATGATGCCACATTATAATGCACAAAAATTCAACACGTTTTTCATTAATCATCGCTGGTTTTGTCATTTCATTTTATTTTTGTTTTTCCCTCAACATATAACAATTTTTAAAATTAAAATAAATTTTTAAAAAGACAGAACATTAAAAAATTAATTGTTTGACATTAAACGGCTGTTTTTCGCAAGTTGGTAAATGCTTTATGTGCTAGATAGGTAGGTAGAAAGGTTGGTGTGAAGTCTCATTCACACCCTCACCCAGAGAGCAATATGGTCCATTGTGATGCCATGATTAGAAATAGATAGCTGGAAAGTAGGTGAAATAACAGCGAAAGCATAAAAAAGAAAGATAGATAAGAAAAGAAGGCTAGCTCCCAATATCCTGCTGCGCAGCCAGGCCATCTCCATCACGAATCCCATCAGACTCTCGAGTCCACAGCCCAAGACATCCCCTAATTCGCCTAAGAATCTGCTGCCCAGCCACCTCAGCCTGCTGCCCTGTAGCCTGGGACAGTGCCACAAAATATGCTCAGCCGTCTCCAACTCCTCCGCACATATCCGACACGTCGGATCCCAATCTCATCGCCATCCTGCATATCATGCAATGGCCCGTGATAATTCCTATCATGGTTCTCACGCAGACCCTGCTTCTGCCCAGCAGCGACTCCGAATCGGACTTCCTAAGTACCGGCCACAGCGTCCCCTGCAGTTCGTTCGGTTCCCCCAGGCCCTATTGGTCGCGCCCAGAATCCATTCTCTGATCCTTCCAAAGTAGAAGCCTATTGGAGGCCTAACCGCTTCAATATAGTTAGGATCCTCCATCTCTAAGCCCTGTCTCGCCAACTCATCAGAAATCTCATTGCCGCTTATGTTGCAGTGACCCGGCACCCAGCACAATCTCAAAGCATCCTTAAACCATCAACTAGCTTGGAGTTCACATAACAGCCCCTTACGGCCATAAGGGCCGCCTGGCTGTCGACGTATATAGTGACCTCCGAGCCCCTATCAATGTTGTCCCTCATCAGTTCCACAGCCCTCAAGACCTCCAGAACCTCCTCCTGAAAAACACTGCAGTCGTCAGTAAGCCTATATGACATTCTGATGTCCAGATCCACAATGTAGACCCCCGCACCCGTGCCTGTCATCTTCGAGCCATCAGTGAAAATAGCAAATCCTCTAAATAATATGCTCCTACCTGACCAACTCTCCCTAGAAGGCGTTACCACCTCCGGCAACCGCCCAAAATCTACCCTAGTGCCCACATAATTCGTGGAGCTGGCGATCCTAGGCAATAACCACCAGCTTCAATCTCACCCAGGATCCGTGAGTGACCCTGCGTGAAATTCCCTATCAATCCTAGCTCCCTCAGTCTAAGAATGCTTCTGGCTGACATTCCCATCACATAGCGCTCAATGGGCAAAAGATGTAGAATGACATCCAGAGCCGCTTGAGGAGTACTTCTCATGGCACCTGTCATGCCGATTGAAGCACACCTTTGAGCCTTAGACAGAAGGTTCCTTCGACTAGCCACTCTCAATGACTCCCACCAAACACAGCATCCATACGTAAGAATGGGTCTAACCACCGAAGTGTATAGCCATCCCACTACTGACGGCCGGAGTCCCCAGCTCCTACCTATCGATGATCTGCAAGCATAGTCGGCATTGAGACCTCTCTTAAGTCTCTCCTGAGTATTTCTTTCCCACGACAGCTAGCTGTCCAGAAAAACTCCCAGATACTTAGCGCTATCAGATAGTCTAAGCTCTTCTCCTCCTAGTACCGGCAGCCTAAAATGTTTTACCCTGTACCTCCTAGTAAAAAGAACCAACTCGGTCTTCTCCGGATTAACTCCCAATCCCTTATCACTCGCACATGCTGACAGTTCGCCCAGTGCCCCTTGCATGACTTCGCTAATTGTCGGCAGAAACTTGCCCGATACCAATATCACTCTGTGCTAACTTCATGCCAAATTTTCGTTATGTATGCGGCTGTTAGTTTGCAAGTTTGATAATGGCGGCACAAATCTGTTTTAAGATTAACTAAACCTAGTTTAACTGAGATCCCAAGAATCCGGCCTGTGGTTTTTTTTTTTTTTTTTTTGTTGTATTAGATTAAAGATCACAGACCGTGTGTTACTTTTATCTAATACAAAAAACGACTTAGTCGTTTACGACAACGTCAACCGTAATAAGGCTGATTGTATCGTATACTCTCTCGAAATCGACGAAGGGAAGATATAGATGTGTGTTAAATTCCTTGGATTGCGCAATGATTATTCGAAAAGTGTTAATCAGCCTTATTACGGTTCTCGATGTAGGTAACAACGTAAGTCGAATTTTGTAATAGATTAAAGAACACAGGTGGTGTGTTACTTTAATCTACCACAGAGTCGTTTCCGACATTGAGAACCGTAATAAGGCTGAATGATTTCCTGATTAGGTAGGCGTATTAATTGGAGTCAAATTTTTTGGAATTTCTATTGTTCTAAGTTTTAACATAGACAGTTCGACGTTGTTAATGGTAAAAAAAAAGCAATACGGCATCTAAAATGCAAAATGGCGTAACAGCACTTTTTAATTTAACAGGACCAAAAAACCTTACAAAATCAATAACAACAAGGTGTACTTGGCGTTTGAATTTCTTTAATAAAGTCGCCATTTTTGATCGCAGGGATCTGCAATATAGTTAAATAAAACGAACAAATTCAACCAGCCTTATTACGGTTCTCGATGTCGAAAACGACTCTGTACTAGATTAAAGTAACACACAACCTCTGTTCTTTAATCTACTACAAAATTCGACTTAGGTTGTTACCGACATCGAAAACCATAATAAGGGTGAATAAGAAACTCTATTTCGATTTTTTTTTTTTTTTTTTTAACGCCTTTTTGCATTTTAGGTGACGAATAATTGTGTCCCTATTGTATAAACCAAGGCGAATTCATTACATGTGATCCTAAAAGCCCTGCTGATAACTTTTTTTCTTTAGCTTTATAATTGTTGGGTGTCAAAATTTTGTTTATTATCTTTGTTTCTGTTTTGATGTGTTTTGGTTTTTGACATTGTACAATGATTTTACAAAAACAAATTGCTTGTGGTTTTTGTACGAGTTGTACTTGTTGTACTACCGAGATTACCTGAAATGAATTCGCCTTGGTATAAACCTTAATTTTTTGTATGTCAAATAAAAAGTTAAACCAACATTTGAATTATTCATTATTTATTATTTTATTAATTTTTTAGTAGCAAGTATTTTAAAAAACATATGTATGTTTATAATTATGTACTTAAAACTCTTTTTATTTAGTTTTATTTTAACAAGCTCTGCTTATTTTTATTCAACTGTTGAAGTATAAAAAACGGGAATAATTTACTTTTTTTGAAGAAAAACAAAAAGAAAAATGTTTAGTATTTTTTTATTTAAAATCAAATTACTTTTATTAAAAGAATTTTCGATTATTAATACGCTCACAATTTTATTATAGGAAGCAAAAATATATAATCACAATAAAAATTACTATACTAAAATAAACAAAAGCAATTTTTAAACACCTGATAATTGTGTTAATAAATTTTGAATTTCGAAACTAATAAATCAAAACATACTAACATTATTTTTTTTCTATTAAAAGATGGATAGATGGATAAAAGATGGATGTAAATAGATGGATAGTGCAGCAAAGAAAAAAAGCTAAAGAAATAGAGAAAGAAATGATAGCTAGTTAGATTTGAAACAATTTAAATAAAGTTTTGAAAAATGGCAAACAAAAAGACCTGCTTTTGCACTCAGCTAAGAAGTTATAATACATACATTTGTGTAAATGGTGAAATTGTTAATGTAAAAAAACATGCAGCCCTACTTAAATGTATAGGTTTAGATTAAAAACTAAAGCAATATTAAACATTATGTTTATGGGTGAATAAATGATTTAATGACTAACAAAAATCATAGCTTTGGATACGTTAAAAGCAAGGTCTAGTGTCATGTTTTTAGTATGTTTAAAATTATAAGATATTGCTTATTTCGTTTAGTAGAAAAAACAAAATAATTATAATAAAAAAATTGGAATCATTCCCTTCTCTGATCCTTTTTGTTTTCCATTCATGTACACAATACATTAACAGTATATTCTAAAAAAGTAAATTTCATGTCTAGCTTTTATAGTTTTTATCCAAATTTTATAGTCCGTTCTCCCATTTCAATTAATATTATTGGCCATTTTACTGGTACTATAGTTAGCACCGTCATATTCAATTATATATCAAATCATTCGCTATTTTCAGATTAATTCATTTTCTTTCTTTTTTAGTATCTTTTTTATTGTAGTATTTTGTTATAAACGTTCATTGTGTTTGCTGGAGTCCTTATTAGATATTTATGGATTTGTTGAGAACGTTTTTAATTTCCATTTTCCTAATATCGCATTCACTTTTTCTTTTATTCCCGTTTAACGAATTATTATAAAATTATATATAAAAAGTAAAATTCTTAGAAAATAAAAAGTGATCCATTTGAACACTTTTATTCCATGTTGATATTTTTAAAATTTATGAAATGGCACTCTGGAAGAGGTGTTGCCATTGGCCAGCATTTGTTTAAGACTGAATGAGGACATAGCAATACCCAACAAAGCTAAGCAAGTAGCCGAACGAGTAATGACACGATCCGAACTGTTGCTGCAAGTTGTTGTTTGAGTGGCGGGCTGAAACGAAAAATAAAATAAAGAAGTTGACGATTAATATTTTAAACACTGATAAATATTTTTTTATACAGTGTTTCTAAAAATAATCACGCACGCTTTCTTCCGAAAGACTCAAGAAAATAATTATTTTAATTTTTACTTGTTTCTAGTGATTACATCATTAATCATAGTTGGAAAGGGTTTTATATAAATTCGTTTTTTATAAAAGTTTTGAATCCATAGAGTAACGGAGTCGATTTAACGACACACACACAAAATTCTTGTTAATTTTTTTCAATTCAGTTTAGTTTCAGAGTTAATTAATAAGGCCCTAATCTTTCTACGGAAATTCACACTGCGTTTTAAAATTTCAAACGCTGCATAGCTTGTGGCGTTGAAAATTTTAAGACGCGGTGTGAATTTCTTAGAAAGCAACAACAAAATTACAAAATGTTTATGACATTGTTTGTGTTTTCAATGTAATTCTTTGGCGTTGCGTTGAGTTTTACATGATTAGGGCCTACAAATTTAAAAAAGTGAATTAAACGTTTACTTATATTAACAACATTTCTGCAGAAAAAGTTTTTAATCTCAAAAAATATTTTATTGATACTATTAATTTGTTTACTGGTGCATATTTAATTATTTTTTTAATTAGTACCTATGAGAAATTTTTTTAAATGAAATCAAATTTTATTTTTTTCTGGGCAGATATTATGGGGACTAAGTTGTTATATACTCGTATATATATATAACGTGCAGTCCGGAATAGGTTGCTATCAAAGTTCGGCCAGGTTGTTTTACAAATTACAGTTACCCGTATTTGTATCCAATACTTTTACTTTCTGAAGTTTTCTTGTAATCTTTGAACTCAATTATTTAACTTAAATAAACTTACGGCCAATTTCACCAACCTCAGTTATAATTAACTATCAGTTACACATAGCTGTCAAAAACATATTGTTAACTGGAAGTTAAAGTAATAGTTAGTTTTAACTGAAATTGGACGTTAGAATAATACTAGTAGTAAAAAATAAGAAAATCGGTTTGATAAATAACCGAGTAATAGACAAATAAACAACTAGTTTCTTCCAAAAATAATCGTTTTGGCACAATAGTGTCCATACCATATATGCTATGAGATCCAAATTTGGCTCAGGTATTTCTTATGTGTAATTAGTATTAAATATTGAAAATTAACCATATCGGCTAATTAAGGTTTTGGTACGGTTTTCAATACTATGGTGAGGATTTTGGACAGCCAATAGCTCTTTTACTTGTTTTACTACTTAATATGTTTTATGGCGATATATTGTTTAATCAATCAAACATTTTTCATACGAACTACACTAGACGCGGACGATATACATCGTTGTTTTACAACCTTTCGATTTAAGGAATCGATGCATCGAAATAATCCGATGTTCTTTAACTCTTCAACATCGAATGAACGTCGATGTTTTTAAAACAGAATTAATTCATAACGAATTTTATCCGTCTGCTGACTTTTAAAAAATCAAATCTGAATATTAATGACGCCACATTAAAGTTCTCAAAAATGCACCACGTTTTGCACGAATTATCGCTGGTTTTGTCATTTCATTTCATTATTTTTTTAATTGTTTTGTTTTAAATGTTTTTAAATTAAAATAAATTTAAAAAAGGGACTCTTAATTAAAAAAAATGGATAGTGAATTAAAAAAAAAAAACAAACAAAATTATTCAACATTAAACGCCTGTTTTTCACAAAGTGGCAAACGTTTGGCAGCTCGTTAACAAGAGTTTAGCAAATCGTTAGCCAGAGTTTGGTTAGTGTATTATGAATGAACTTTGTGCTAACTTCATGCCAAATTTTCGTTATAAATACGGCTGCTAGTGTTTAAGTTAACTGGAATAATTAGTTACTCGGTTAAGGTTTGCTACCTTTTTTTTATCAACCTTATTCTTTCGAAGTGCTTGCTTATATTTAAAATACCGTTAACGGTTAATAAAACATTGTTTTCGCCATCTTTAAGTTTTGTTGTATATCAAGTTATTTATTGACATAACTATCAACCGTTCGCTACCGAATTTTTAAGGTAAATAAAGAAAATCTTTTTAAAATTAACAAAATATCAAATTGTCTTTTCATTTCATTTTTTCCGCCTTGAACGCAAACACCTACATTCAACTCAAACAAACTTCATTTCTAGGAAATCGAAAAAACAGTTTTTAACCTAAATAAAAATAGTTAAAAACAAAAACTTTCTACCATTTATTAAAACGTCCATACAGATTATGATCTAAAAAGTTTTTTTTTTAATATTTATACAATAGATAAGGAAAAATTTTTATTTGTGTCGTTTTTGAGGATGGTTTATTTGTTTTATTTTAAGTTATGCGACTTTAGCTAAATAATAGATAATAAATTAATTAATATAAACTCCAACAAAGATTTATTGTATCAAAAGTGTCACAATTCGAACTAACACTACTTAGCGCTTAGCAGTAGGGATCTACTACCATTATATTTTCTGACACAACTAAAAATAAGTCACTTTGTGAATTGCAACTTTATACCAATTGAAGCATAATGAAATACAGACATACCTAGATGTTACATTTCATACACGATAAAATACCAAAAATTACTAGAAAAACGAAAGCGAATCATCGGTATTGAATTAAAATTTGAAACAAATTAATTTTATATGACTGCAATTGTGATATGCATAAAAGCTCAACTAAAATATGCTTAAGTTGGCTTAAGCAACTGTGGGAATAATGTTAATGATATGTGTCAAACCATACTGAACTTAAGAAAACGTTTTGTAAAGTTTAATGAATCTGTCATTTGCTTAAGCAAAGTGCGAAACTGGTCCAACTTTCCGTACGGAATCAAATGTTTTTTGGTTTTGTTTTTTTTTTTTTTTTTGTTTGTTTTACGTGCATTTGAGAGTCTTTTTGTTAGTTTTTGGCAGAAGCTTATGCATATTATAGTTGGACCTTAAGGCTTAATAAAGAAGGGTATGGACATCGAAGAGTTGATTTGAGAAAATACATGCATACAATATACACCAAACTCCTAGCCAGCAAAATACTCCGACGTTGTCTGAATCAGACATTTGTTCCAATTGTTTAGCCGCTTTCTAATCGATTTCATATGTATATATCGGGGGGAATTTATGTACCGATATGTCTGATAGATGTGTCTAAGTTTTTATGTGAGTTTTTTTTTAATAATTACAATTCTCATTAAGTTGAAAATATTTTATAAAAAAGATTTAAAAAATAGTACGTAATTATTTATAAGCTTTTATTTTCCAAAAAAAAAAAATAATAGACTTCTTACAGAAATCTGTCCGATTATTAGATTAGTATTTTATTCCATATTCTTTCAGCTATCTGTCAGAAAATAATAAGAATGTCGGCTAACACATCAGAATTTCCCATGCCTTTTTCACTAGATTTCGATTAGATTTCTATCAGAAATGCCACCAAAAAAATCAGAATTTTCCATATGTATGGCAGAATGCATGTCAACCACTTCATACATTTTTGAGTCAGAAATCCGTCAGAATTCGTATACGATTCCGAATTTTTGTCGACGTATCTCTCAGATATCTGGAAGGCGTCGGACAATTTTGCTGGCTGGGCTGTTCTAAATATTTCTATTAGAAAAAAAATTAAACAGGGGGCAAATTATGACATTCGATATCGATCGAAATTACAATACAGTTTGAAGTGGAATTTCGATCGATATCGAATGCCGTAAATGGCCCCCAGTTGTTTGGAAGCATTGATTTTTATGAACTTAAAAATTTTTCTCATGAAAATATTTTTTTTTTTTTTTTGTTATTAATTGTTAATGAATATTAAATTCCTGAGTTTTAATGCCTGTATTCATAAAAATATTTAAAACTTAATGAAGGTTTACAAAACAAATTTCCCATGAAATTTTTTTTAAATAAATGTTTGTTAAATTAAATAATCTTTTTTCAATACGGAGGTTAAACTTTTAATTTTAAAGTAAAAACTAAATAAATTACTGCCAGGCCCGTAATGTCAAAAGAACATTCAAAACAAATTTAAATTTTTGTATAGTATTCTTTTCAATATAAATATCCAAAAGTGATGTTCTTTTCGACAATGGGGGCCAGGCAGTTAATTTTAAACGCAAATCATTGGTTCAATTTAAATATTGCAAAATTACTAATTCCGCACTTCAATTTCTATATACATATGTAAGTAATTATTTGGCTTATTCCTAAGGCATTTTTTAACAAATAGAATTTTTACAAATTAACAAATCGAATTTTTAATATTTGATTAATGGCAAAGATTGGATGCAAGTATGTCCATAAATAGAGAAAAATGCAAAACAAAAGTTAAAAATTCAGTTATTTTAAATTGAAATTTACAAAATGAAAAAGCACTCTAACCACAATATTTAACCTTCACAAATTAATAGTAATTAAAATGCAAAAAACAATTCTATTCTAAAAATAACTTTTATATAAATACTAGCTTAACCCGGTGCGCTTTGCTACCCCCATCGAAATAAAATTGGTAAGATTTTTTTTAAAAAGTAAAGCATCTTGGACTAAATTTGAATGATTTTACAGTAACCGTTCAACAGATGATATACGGATTGATAACGAAGTTTTTTGTTTCATATTGGAAAACTCTTATTGTAGCCGTCCTCCAGATATAAGGTTATTCATATTTTTATTGTATGGTTGTTGCCACGCCTACTGGATTAAAATATATTAATAGCCTATGTTAAGCGCCGAGTAATCAGGAAATTACTGTGAAACTTTCAGGAAAATCGGCTCAGTAGCTTAGGAGTCTGTAGAGAATAAACAAACATACGCTTTTTCATTTATATATTATGGGGGGATTCACAAGGTGTGCTATCAAGTCATATCGTCATAATGTCCTAAATAATATTTTACAATTGTTTAAAAAAAAAATATTGTTGTGTTTCAAACAACATAAAAAAATATTTTTTTTTTAAACAATTGTAAAATATTATTAAGGACATTATGACGATATGACTTGATAGCACACCTTGTGAATACCCCCTATATTTTTATTTTTAAAGGCGTAGTTTACCAGAAGAGTGGGTCCTACAAAGCTTGAAGACTTTTGTCCTCAGATATGAAGTATTTTTCGTCCTATGGAGGGTATTGCTCCTCCTTCGTCTACCCCACCCATTTTTATTTTGGAATTTATAGCTTACCATAATAGTGGATTTAACCACAATTGAAGACTCTCGCTGTAATAATTTTTCAGTTACGCGATATTAAATATATGCATGCTTCCTATGGGGGGTATTACTCGCCCTGCGCCTACCCCCTTTTTTATACATTTAAAGGTGTAGTCTAATACCAAGTTCGAACATTCTCACTATAACAGTTCTTACGATATGCGATATCAAACATTGGCGTCCTATGAGGGGTAGCACTTCCCCTGCAGCTATCTTACTTCTCCCAACACCTACATACGTGAAACAGTATTGAAGATAAGAGGATTATAAATTTTGAGTTGATTAGGCGTGCCACCGCCCCCTTGTCCAACCACAGCTTTACATAGCCTAGGGCTCATTAATTCATAACAACAGCCTACGATCGGTTCAGTAGTTAATTAGATATAATCGACATACAGGGGGCGTGGCCCCTCCCACTTTTTTCATGCAACGTATTTCTATTCATAACAATACCATATATACCAAATATCACCATCCTACGCCAAATAGTGGCTAAGATATGAGGAGCTTATGTTTTGGGTTGTATGGGCGTGGTACCTCCCCTTTTTCCAACCACATCTTTATATAGCTTAAAGTTCAGTAACTCAAGGCAGGTGCCTACTGTGGAAATTTGATGACGATCGGTTCAGTAGTTTATTAGATACGGTGGTTTTTACTTTTTCTATAATGGGGCGTGGCTCCGCACTCTTTTTTCATCGAGCTTATTTCTATTCATACTAACACCATATGTACTAAATAAAATCATCCTATGCCAAAAAATGCCTAAGATATAACGATTTTAAATTTTGGTTGTATGGGCGTGGCAACTTTATGTAGCCTAATGTCTCTTTCAGGATCACAGTTATATTCTGTGAAATATTCTAGATGATCGGTCAAGTGGTTTGGCCACCTATAAGGCACAAATATATATATCGTTACCTAAAACGCAAAAGGCCCTAACTAACCAAAAATTAAAAATCGACTTTATCATTGATTCTGATGTATTGCATTAACACAAATGCCTACAACAAATTTTGCAATCTTTCGTCCAAAATGAGATTTTATTAGCAAAAAACAAAAAGCCCTATCTACAAAATAGTATACGATAAACACTAATAGACATAACTAACAGTTTTCATTATATGCAACATTGTTATTTGTCAAAACCACTGGTAGGTTTTACAAGAAAAATAGAAGAAAAATTAATTCGCACTTAATCAACAAGAGGTTATTATCTCAAAATTTTTATTTTTCCACTTTTTTCATATCTGCCCGCTGCACTATAGGAAATTTCCCCTTTTTTTTGGCCAAAAGTACTTTATTTTTTTCTTGGAGTTTTTGATTTTTTTTTCACTATGTACTTAAAAACATACTAAAAAAAGCATCCCCGAAGAATAAAGCATCAATGATGCGTTACCGTTATTTTATAAGTGCAAAAACATGAGGTTTGTTTATTAAACAAAACGAGGAAGTTACTATATTAAATTAGACGTGTATTTAAGTTTAAAGTTTTTATTCAAAAAATTCATGTAAAAAAAGTGAAAAATGAACAATAATGCTAAAAGTGAGTACTTTTATAGTAGTTAAAAAGATATTCAACTTTTGTTTTTAATTTGGTAAAATCGAAGGAAAGAAAAAGACCTTGATGTTATATACTGTAATAATAAATTGCAACTTCACTAAGCTCCGAAAAAAAATGATTAAAAGTGATAGATATAACACTTACGCATTTCGATAGAGCCATAAGTTGTCATCCATTCGCAATTTATTTCAGCTGCATATACTTGCATAATTCTTTAAAAAAGCGTATTTTTCCAGGTAACTTCAGCGTACCAAATGCAGACTTACGCGTGACAAACATTTTTCCCCGTGACGGTGCGTGACTAAATATTTATTAGCTTAAGGAGGAACACTTCCAAAAAGCGAATCTTAAAAATCATTTAGGAGGAACACTTCCAAAAAGCGAATCTAAAAAATCATTTAGTTTGGCCCACTCGTTTGGCTAAAAATTAGTTTTGGCCAAAAAAAAGGGAAAATTTCCTATAGTGCGCTGTAAAAATATCTTGCTATTTTGTCTACTTTTTGGTAATGAAACGGTTGGTTTTAAAATTCATTTCCATATGCCTTCAATTTTAAATTAAAAATTGTTTTGCTTCTACTGAAAATTTTTAAATTTTGAGTTAATACCCTCTTGTTGATTAAGTGCGAATTATAAACAGTTTAAAGCAATTTATCAATTTACCATTTTTTGCCTCTCCTGTAAAATTTTCAAAATGTTAGATATGACCTTTTGCGTTTTAGGTTACGACATATATATACAAACATACATTCACTTTTATATATATAGATGTATTGTACTTTTAACTTATTTTGGCTTACGGCCCGCAACACAAAAAATTTTACACCGTACGAATGTAAACAAATAAATTAGCACACAAAACAAATCTTTAAAAAAAATTCAAGTTCACAGACCTATTTTAAGTGTATAAATTTCAGTTATGCTAAAAACAAAAGAAAATACTTCTTTAACAACCGAAATAAATTATAAATAAAAAAGCTGTTTTTAGAAATCGAAAATTAATTACAAAAAATACTGAATGAATGCACAATTTAAAGGGGGTAATAAACCATTTCAATGATAGCAATGTCACTTACAATATACATTAACAATAAGATTGTACAAATATAGTATTTTTCTTGTTTATAAAAAATTTAGAAACAAGTTGAAAAAATACATTTAAAAGTGATATATGTATACTAGGGATGCCAATTGGGACTCATTTATGAAAATCTCGGGATTCGGGATTTCACAAAATCCCGGGATTTTGTCGCATCGAAATAATTATTCCAAGAACATATTTGTATGGAAGCTAGATGAGATAATGGGTCGATTTCGCTGATTTTTAACTAAAGAAATATACAACCCAATTGTGAATAAAAAAGTTAAGTTGATCAAATTGATCTTAAATATTTTCTATCAGCCCAATTATGAATAAAAATTCCCCGGGAGCTTTTTTTCTCTTCTCCCATTTTTGCTATTTAAATTCAATTGTAAAAATGGGAAAATAATTGGGCTGATAGAGAATATTTAAGCTCAATTTGATCAACTTAACTTTTTTATTCACAACTAGCTGACCCGGTCCGCGTTGCTGGCCCTAAGCAAACATTAGTGTTGTATTACCAGACGATTTAAATTGATCTTTAAACGAAATGTACGGCCTTTAAATAAAAATCCATGAAATACCTATCATAAAGTTTTTTTTACAGAATAACTTACATATGGTGTAGATATGGGTTCAATGAAAAAAGAAACACATGTATTTAAGGCAAATTGGAAATTATATTTATTGATTACTTCATCTTAAGGCTAGCGGATAGACAATGTTTTTTGTTTTTTTATTTGGTGTTATTAAACAGAAATTCTAAACTCAGCATAGCAAATAAAACTCTCATATTTAAATCTGTATTTCAAGCTATTATGTTCTATGCTGCCCCTTTGTGGTCTACATCTGCACAGTGTCATATTAAAAAAATACAGATAGCCCAAAATAAACTTTTAAAAATGATACATAACTTGCCTTGGCATTATTCTACTCAACGGCTACATAACCTTGCTAACGTTGAACTTGTCAACACTCGTATCCACAGGCTTACTACGAATTTTAATAACAGATGCCATGACTCTGACTTTAACCACATTAATGAGCTGGGCTCAACGTAATTTTATTTTCTAACATTAAATCTCTTTTTATAAAAATCAAAAATGTTCAGTAAGGTTTTTGTAAATTTTTCCTTCTCTAAACAATGTTAAACTTAAATGCAAATAAATTACACATTATTGATATTAAATAATTAAGTAGAAGAGGAAAATAGTCCTAAACTCTTAAAACATTGTTAAATTACCTTATACTTAAATGCTAAATAAATAAAAAAATAAATTAAATTAAATTAAAATTTGGTGTTCCCTTACAGCGCCAAGTATCTGGGCGTAATCCTGGACAGTAAACTGTCGTGGGGGCTGAACATCCGGACGAGGATGGAAAAGGCAATTGTTGCTATATATGCGTGCAGAGGTGCAATCGGCAAGAACTGGGGCATGGGCCCGAGGTGTGTCAATTGGATCTTTGAGGCTGTAGTAAAGCCGACTCTGTATTACGGTGTTGTCGTATGGTGGACTGCGCTGGACAAGGGCAGGTACCGTGCGATGCTTGAGAAGGTTCACAGACTGGTCGCATTGATGATCACAGGATCAATGCGCTCCACTCCCACCAGGGCGCTGTTTACTATGCTAAACTGGCTGCCGGTGGACATCACGGCCAGACATATGGCTCTTTGTTCGGCGATACGGTTGAACGCGGCACACAGCTGGTCGAGCCGTGACTATGGACACTCCAGTATAATGGGATACTCGATTGTCCCTGAAGGAGTGGACTACTGCACCCCGGAGCCTTTCTTTGGCGCGAGGCTTGCGACACATATAGCGCACGAAAGTGCGCTGTCGGTTATGGGTACCTTCCATGAACCAGCCCTGGGGGTATACACTGTTGGTTCAAGGAAGGGGGAAAGAGTTGGCGGAGGTTTCTACATAGAGGAACTGGGCGTTAAGGTTTCCTTTCGTCTGCCGGATGGATGTAGTGTCCTGCAGGCGGAAATATCGGCTATAAAGCGGGCAGCCAACTGGCTAAAGTATTATCGCGTATCGGGAGATAAACGTATATTTACTGATAGCAAGGCTGCCATTGCCTCTCTTGCGGGTGTCTATACGACATCTAGGTTGACTGTGGAATGTCGGATGTCTTTGAATGAGATTGCTGAACATTCAGAGTTAACGCTTATATGGATACCAGGCCACTCAAACTGCCCGGAAAACCAGGTAGCAGATGAGCTGGCCAAGAAAGGTGGTCGTATGGATGAAACATTCATTGATCAATTCATTGGCCTTCCAATGGCTCACTGTAAGTCGCTCATGCGGCGCGAGAACTATAGAATTGCGCAAGAGGGATGGACCCGTGAGTCCACCTGCTCCACATCCAGGGCACTTTGGCCTGGATATGATGAACGGAGAACCAAATCTCTACTTAGGTTCAATAGGAACCAAATCAGGACCGTGGTGTCGGTCATAACTGGACACTGGCCTGTTGGGACTCATGCTAGAAGAATGGGTCTGGTATTCAATGACTACTGTAGAAGTTGTCATGATGAGGAGGAAGAGGAAACTGTGCTTCACTTTCTCTGTCAATGCCCTGGGCTACGGGGCATCAGGGAAAAATACCTGGGAGAACCGGTGTTTTCCTGTTTGGAGGATCTATCAAAAATAGAACTAAGATTGCTTCTTCTCTTCATTAGGAAGACGAATTGGCTCAACCTTGCAGTGACGCCATCTAATTAACTGCTCTTCGGGATGGGCATTGGCGCTGGGTATCACAAAGGGACCGCTGAAGGACCCAAGTGAGCTGTCTCTCGATGGCTGCCCATGGAACCTAACCTAACCTAACCCGCCTGAATATTCTGAAGATTCCCTGAAAATTTCATCAAAATCGGCCCAGCCGTTTTGGAGTCCATACGTTACATACACACATACATACATACACACATCCTATTTTATATATATTCACAATTGGGCTGTATATTTCTTTAGTTAAAAAATCAGCGGAATCGACCCACTATCTCATCTAGCTTCCATACAAACTTGTTTTTTATGGATCATATCGTACCAAACAAGCTAAATTCAGAAGGACACTTGTATATGGGGAACACCTAAAATAAATATTTTATTTATTATAATAGACCGATTTGGCTTATTTCCAATATTTAATACTTTTTTCTATATCTAAAAAATATTTGAACCAAATTTGGTGCTCCTTGTTAATATGGTATGGCCGCTATTGGGCCGAAATCAGTTTTTCAAAAAGTTAAAGAGAGATACTTATCTATAACTCGGTCATTTCTTTTTTAAATGCCTTAATGTACAATTCAATTAATGAAGACAATCCAGAATCGCATGTGAAATGTACAAGACGCCTTTTTTATAAATTCGAACACCTGCATAGATCTCTCATAAATTGGTTAAAATTATCCGCCCCATTCTGAAACCAGAATTACTATTAAAAAAAGGGGAAAAAATATTAAAAATTTCCACCGATTTCAATTTCACTCGATTTCGTTTTCTTGAACAAGGCTGTATTTTCGCAATTTAAAATATTTTAATCTTAATTTTTAATATGTATGACCATTTCAGATTAAGAAAAAAATAAAAAATTTCCGAAAAAAATACTTATTTTCAGAAATTTGAAAAGAGTTTACTTAAGCAAAGCAAAATATGCGTCTTTTCCAAATTCATAGTTTATTGAATTTTTTTAAGTACAAAAATCTTTCAAATGACGTTAAACTAATCATTAGTACAACAAAAAAGTTGGCACGCTGTTTTATTCGCATATTTTTGTACGAGCATCAGACAGACGTGGTAAATACGCAATATTTAAACGTTGATACATATCGTGACGTGAGAACCAGAGGGTTCTATCTGGCATTTTTTCACTTTTGCGTTTTTTGATTGGAATTTATTCTTTGTAATGGTTTTTATCTTTTAATAAAACCCTTTTTGTATTTTCACTTATAATTTTAGTAATAATAACAGAGCCATTTAGTTCTATATGCAAAAAAGTGGACGCACTTAGTTCCAAAAGGTTCTATCTGCAATAAATTTCAATGGTGTTCCAAAAATATAATAAAATAATCTTTTACGTATTCTTTCCAAGTCAACGATGAACTTGTAAGTGTGTGTAAACAATATTTCCTTAAAACTCTTTTAATAAGTCAGAAAACGTTATACAATATACACTTAAAAAAAGATAAAACGACAGGCGTACCTAAAAGCGATGTACGAGGTAAAAAAACCAGAGAACGCATTGACAAAAATGACAAGGACATCGTTAGAAAACATATATAATCATTTCAAACATTAAAAAAAAAACTTAAATTGACAGAAGTTTGGTCACCTGTGTCTTTGTAACGAGTTTTACTGGTAGCCAACAGAAAACAACCTTACCGTATCATAGAGATGAGCTCCAGTGACTTTTTTGATTTTCAATCGTCAGCAAAAACATTAAGCTACAGTAATGTACCATTTACCAAAGTTTCTCAGCTTACTTTAAAGAGATGTGACATATTCGATGTAGGTTATAAGCTAATCCATGGTTCCAAAGAATGGGAAAATGTTTCAATACAAAAAAAAACAGGCACACGCCACACTTCGAATCCTACATTTCCAGCTGTAAACAAATCAAAATGTGTGCCAAAACTTACTAAAGACAAAGAAAATGATTTAAAGAGTATGTTTAAGTGGATGCCTTCCATAGACGTAGATTTTTATAACACACTTTTTAATTAGATAAACTCATTTGAAAAAAAAAAAATTTGAATTTTTAAGAACCAGAAGGTTCTATGTGCAGGATCACATTAAAGAATATTAATTTTTTGTTTTTTTTTTCTTTTTTTTCACATGTTCTTTTATATTGCATTAATGAAATGAATAATTCTTATGTAACTTATATTTATTTTAAAATTTTTTAATCGCATAAAACAAAATTTATATATGAATAATTATTGCAAAAGTTTTTAGTTTGAGTTCCGAAAGGTTCTATCTGAAAACTGTAATTAAAAAAGTTAATTTTTCTTGTGTTTTATTTTAACTTTTGATGAAACAAATTTTATATTCCAATAAATAACTGAACTAGTTTCTGAGTTCTTGTGTTCTCTTCTTCATAATTATTATTTTAATAGTATAGAAATAACTCCTAACTTTAAAAATGCTCTCGTGAACATTTTTGAAAAAGCCAGATAGAACCCTCTGGTTCTCACGTCGCGATATGTAGTTAACATACACAGAAATATATTTAATATATCGTCAGCAGAAATATAAAATAACAACGGGATTTCACTTTTTATATCCACACAACAATGATGAAGAGAATATTGGTTCTAAACCCACCTCTTAGTACCTCGATCGACTTAGAATCACTTTTCGAACCGATATAACGATGTCTGTCCGTCCGTCCGGCTGGCTGTCCACGTAAAACGTGTTTATGCACAAAGCACAGGTCGAAATTTTAAATAAATTTTATGAACTTTAGAACATACGGGCATGTTCTATAAATCGTAATGAAGTGGATTTAAAATTGAACAAATTTTGAAAACGAGCCTGTAGAGTTACACCCATATTCAAAAAAAATATTTTAGGTTTATTGCAGGTTTATGAAACGAATTTTCTATAAAATTTTTTTTAATAATCCTTTTATTAATCAAAATTATTTTTTATGAATTATGGGATCGGTGATATTTCGGGTTTGCCGATATATCGGTGTCGGCGATATTTTACTGGCGATACTATTTTATATATATATATATATTTATTTATTTTTTTTTTGAACAAACAATTAATTTTGCAATGCATATTTTTGCATAACATCTAAGAGAAATAACACATTCAAAGCAGAACATAAAATCAAAGAGAATAATAAATTGTTTCTTTTAATTAGCACACATTCTACGCGTATGAAGCATGCTAAAGTAGAAAGTAATCCTACTTCATGTTTTCCAAACGTATATGCATTCTACACGTTTGCTGTATAACTTGTCAATACAATTTTACATTTCTACTTTTTAGTAAAAAGTAGAATTGTAAAAAATAAAAATCATTTTCCTACAAATTTTTGGTTACTTCGAAGAGAGCACAAAATCCATAAGCAAAGCCACTTCTACATTTTCTGACGCTATTTCGCTAGTTAACAGTCTTGGAACATTATTAAAAAATACAGTAAATGAATATACTGAGTTGCAGAATAGTTCAGTCCTAAAAATTGGCGACTTACTTAGTCGCCAATTTCAATAAATGATAGATATGAGACAGAAAGATTGGAAATACTAAAGACAATAGATTGCAAAACTTCATATTGAGCTACTTCACATAACTCTGCATTCCGAAAGTGTTGAAGACACGGTCACTCCTACATATCAGGGCTGTGGAGTCGTCAGAAAAAAGTACTTACTCCGACTCCAAACGCTGAAATTTTTTAAGTAAGACTCCAACTCCGACCCTAATTTTATATTAAGTATACTTTATATTAAGTAAACATTTAAATATAAAAAATAAAAAAAATTCGAAACTTTATAAAGCGGCATTTATACGATGATTTTTATATACGAATTCAGAAGAGAAGAAAGAGGGGTAGAAAAAATGGACATGTTTTCTGTTCTTAGAAGAAGTTTAGACGGTGTCTTTTCAGACATGTCTAACAAACTCGTTTGTTTTTGGGTTAGAGAAGAAAAAGGGGTTGTCAAACAGACACGAAACGAGTTTTCATGTTTGTTTTTATGAATTTTCATGTTTCTTAATTTGTATGTATATGGATGTATATGGGTATTAGACAATTAGATATGAAAACAGCCATGTTTGGAAAGACGTCGTGAAAAGACAATAGGGTTTTGGAAGTATGTTCAATAGAGAATGAATAAAACAGACATGTCTGAAAAGACACCGTTTAAATGCCCCTTAGTGTTTTCTTTTTTAATTTTCTTTTAATGTGATTTAAGTTTTGCTATTTTGTTTTATTTTCATTCGTTTGTCAAATTACATTATTCAAATTAAAAAAAAATATATTTAAAAAAAGACAAAATGTCATCATCTCATCAAATATCATGTAAAAATTATTTAGTAGTAAACATGGCCCAATTAGTAGGTCTGCGCACAACTACAACAATGCAACAATAGAAAAAACAACACGCATTTTGTTTGTGTATACAAATGATAAAAATGCCACCTGTTAAGAAAAATGTGGTTTGTTTTTATCATGTATTTATTTTGTTTAATGAAAATTTTCAACCGGAATTTTGGCGTACAATGCTTGCTTTCGAAAAAGGTCTGCGCAAATTTCATGTGATGGGGCCAAATTCCTGAAAAAAATTTCACCCCATTTTGCACTTTCCACTGGGTCTTTTGGCACTGAAAATAACGTACCGCATCAACTTTCAAAATGTTTTTACACACTGCACAATAGCGAATTTTAATGTTATTACACTTTTTTTTATTATTATGGTTATTTAAAATTTTTATTCACAATTATTATATTTTATTTTTATTTTAACAATAAGAAAAACGATTTCTTGAAATCAAAAAGAATATTAAAAAAATATAATAAACACATAACTCTACAAAAAATCAGCAGGCGTTTCGAGCAGACCTACTAATTGGGTCATAGTAGTAAAAATAATTTAGTGTACATATTTTAAAAATCACCGTATAATTGCCGCATAACTCAGAACCATTTGCTTTTCAGCCCCTCAATTATTAGGGTTGAGTTAGAAGGAAAATACACACAAGTGTCGATACGGGTTTCTGTTTCAACTCAGAGGTATTGAGTGTTGAATATAGGAAACGTAGTTTTGATAAGTTTTTAAATAAATACTCTAAAGCAAAACGACGAAATATTTATTTGCTTTTAAGACAGCTTTGTTTAAAGAAATCTGTAAACAAATTTTAAAAATAAAAATGTGTTTTTTGGTTGCGCCTTAAAAAATCTTGATACCACTTTTTTTCTTGATTCTTGGCGAGCACTGAACATTCTTGTAAATTAAGAAAAATCTAGACTGTTTGGCAAGCCTAAATGCACACGTATGTAAAAGAACAAAAAAGAGAAAACGCGGCGCCCTGAATTTGCCTATAGTAGTTTTAAATCATTAATAAAGCGAATTCACATTCGGTAAAAAATAAATAAATACTCTAAAGCAAAACGACGAAATATTTTTTTGCTTTTAAGACAGCTTTGTTTAAAGAAATCTGTAAACAAATTTTAAAAATAGAAATGTGTTTTTTGGTAGCGCCTTAAAAAATCTTGATACCACCTTTTTTCTTGATTCTTGGCGAGCACTGAACATTCTTGTAAATCAATAAAAATCTAGACCGTTTGGCAAGCCTAAATGCACACGTATGTAAAAGAGCAAAAAAGAGCTCAAAATTTTTTATGGAAATTCTTTAAAATAATTATTTCTATTTGAAATTTATTCGCTGAAAAAGAAAATTTTTTCTTCAAATTTTCAATTTTAAAACCATTATCATAAAATTATTGCCGAACTTGCTTCATTCTTCAAACAAAATATTTTGTTAAATTACCAGCTGCATTCGCTTATATTAAATTATTACAATTTTCTTCTTTTCTATTACATTTTGAATGTTTGGTTTTTCTAACATAATCTAATTCCTTGAACTAAATTCCGTACAAAAATTTTAATTAAGGATACATATACTTTGCACTCTATTATTGAATAATATAAAAATATTAAAATTCAATCTGTAATAAATTGAATTTGAAAAATGGTAAAGCATTCTTAAAGAATTTAATAATTTAATGGAAGTGAAAGAAAACATATTAAAATTCAATTTGTTAAAGATGTTAAAACTTGTTTTCTGTCATATTCAATTCTATTTTGTAAATATAATTAAGGAATTCATTCTTGCAAGCCTTTTACAATATCGCATTTAATCAACAAGAAGGTATTAACTCAAAATATAAAATTTTCAGTAGAAGCAAAATAATTTTTAATTTAGCATTGAAGGCATATGAAAAACAATTGTAAAACCAAATGTGTCATTACGAAAAAGTAGACAAAATAGCACGATTTTACAGTTAATACCCTCTTGTTGATTAAGTGCGATATGTACACATACTTGTATTAAAAACTAATAAGTAATGAAAAATTACTAACAAAAAAAAAAAAAAAATAGAAAATTAAATTAAAGTTTATTTATACAAGTTTTAACTTGAAATTTATTTATAAATAGTTGTATAATAGTATAAACTAAAAAATTAACATTCTCATTTACAAAAACATTGTACGTATTATTTTTTACAATCTCTTCATTTTATTCTTATTTAACAACTTTGTAAGCTTATCTAAGCTGAAATCTTCACCAGTGCAAGAAGATAATGCAGTTAATTCGTCTTGTTTTTTAATGGCTGCTTTTTTAGATCGTTGACACCTGAAATTTATGAGTGTTTTTGAATTTTCATCCCGTTCGGCTAATTTCTTTAATACATCGCTGCCTTTCATAATATTAGCTTTTGGAATATCAAAACTTTCGGAATTAATTGGGGATTTTTTTGAAGTAATTGCAGTTACGCCTGAAGTAGCTGGAAAAGTAACTGAGGCATTTAATGTGGACTGATTTGTTTTGATGGATGCTTTATGTTTTGCAAGTGATATATTATTTGTAGTTGGATAATGCAAAGTTGATTGTAGAGTTTCAGTTGTTGGGAACGTCGTTATTTCGGGCGCTACACATATTTCATTGGAAATTTTACTTGAAGACATGTTTGTTAGTGTAAAAAAAGTTTTCGATGTTGTTGGTAAACTATTACATAATTGTGTTTCAAATTTAATAGTTTCTATCGATTGTATATCAATTTTAGGCTTACAATCGTTTACACAATCGTCTGAAGAATTTTTGCTTAAAAATTTATTACAATTTTGTTTCTTATTTATTTTCTTAACACCTTCAGAGCGTACTTCATATTCCGAAGAATTTTCACTTAAAAATTCATTACAATATGGTTTATTATTAATTTTCATAACATCTTCAGAGTGCATTTCATATTCAGAAGAATTTTCACTTAAAAATTCAATAGAATATGGTTTATTATTAATTTCCTTAATATCTTCAGAGCTTATCTCATATTCCGAAGAGTTTTGACTTAAAAATTCATTAGAATATGGTGTATTATTAATTTCCTTAACATCTTCAGAGCTTATCTCATACTCCGAAGAGTTTTGACTTAAAAATTCATTACAATATGGTTTATTATTAATTCCCATATCATCGTCAGAGCGCATTTCATATTCCGATGAATTTAAAATTGGCAATGAAAAGTATTTATTTTCAATTATCTTAAAATTAAATTTATTATCCACTAAATACTCAGCTTGTGCAGAATTTTCATTATGGCATAGATTTTCATTTTCTATTGGTAAGCTATTGCACAATTGTGTTTCAAATTTAATAGTTTCTATTGATTGTATATCAATTTTAGGCTTACAATCTTTTACACATTCGTCTGTAGAATGTGTAATCAATAATTCATTAGAATTTTGTTTATTATTAATTTCCTTAACGTCTTCAGAGAGTTTTCCACATTCCGAAGAATTTTTACTTAAGAATGCATTAGAATTTAATTTATTATTAATTTCCTCAACATCTTCAGAGCGTATTTCATATTCCGATGAATTTAGAATTGGCAATGAAAAGTTTTTATTATCCTCAAAATATTCATTATGTGCAGAGTTTTTACTATGGCATAGATTTTCATTTTTTATTTCATTTAAATTATCCAAAAATGTTACATCAAAATGCGTTGCTTGATCGTTAATATTCGCATTTAGGAACAAAACATTATTGGCATTTTTTAGTTGTTTTTCGTTGTTATATTGTTGAATAAAATCATCAATAAATGCAAGTCCATTTGTTTCTGTAAGGTTGTCAATCTTTTCTTCCTCCTCATCAGAAGACATGTCACCATTGTAGGGATACATGCATTCATTGCTTTCACATTTTAATAGAGTATCGCCATTTAGATTAAGTTTAAAATAACGTAAATGTTTTTCTAAACCCAGTTGTGAGCAATCAAGGCAAACATCACCGACTTTTAAAGTTGTTTCTTTTTCCATGTTTGTAAGGTCTGTTTTATTCAAGTAGCTCTCTCTTCAGTCAAAAGTAAATCTGTGTAATGAAAATATGATTGATGTTGAATATTAATGAATGAAATCATGTATAGATTTTGTTAGAGAGTTTCATGTAGCAGACTTTAAAGCTGATGATGTTTGTAGACTTGATTTGATTTTTGATAAAAAAAATTAATTTAATGTATATTTTTGATATTTTTAAATTAGGCTTAAGTTCTTGAAATTATATTTTAATTAAAGGTATTCACGGCAATTTATGTTACCCTTGCAACTGCAAAATAGCATAGTTGCACTCAAGGCGAATTCATACAAGGTGGCCTTGGCTTGCTGCGTAAGCAACAGCTGATAACTAACCACGTGTCAAAATGGTATACCGTGCTGGTGGTTCTGCACTTAGAATTATAAAATGGAAGACATTTTTAAATTATTAAATTTCAAAACACACAATTTAAAATTAAAAACAAAATGAAATATTTGCTTAAATTGTTTACTACGTTGTTGTACTATTTTGACACAACGTTAAAATATTTTACAATGTTTTACCCGTTTTCAACCTTCGCCTGGGTAACAATCTTGTCGAGATGCGAGGGATTAACTGCACTCTACGGTTCTGATCAACTGAGATGATGTATCTGGAATACGTCTTCGCAGGAGGCCATGAATACTGAAGGAGTGTGCAACTAAAGTTTACTCATCTTGTCGGGATAATGAGGCGGTAGTGGGAATGTACACTGTCCGGTCCGAATTTACGGCTTACTCGTGGGAACAAGATGAAGAATGAAAATGATAGCATAAACAATTTTAAAAAACGGAAAGAGGACGCGACGTCTCTACCCTGGTCGATCGGACGTCATGGTCGGGGAGTCGGACAGGTACCTTCTTAGACAACACCGACAAAGCATCGCTAAATTCGAAGGAATTTACGGCCCTGTCAGTACCGTTCTGGATTGTTCCTCTCCCTGAAAGAAGCATGTGGATGCATCAACCTGCCACACGGTAGGCAACTTGGAGGGTGCTGCCCCAATGACCAAGGCGCTCATGTCTTCGGAACGAGCTGCGGAGGGCAAAGGAGCCACACCCAAGGTAGTAGTGAACTCTATGAAGATGTCTGGTGCATCATCGGCTAACTTCCTCGACTGTAAACTGTCTTGGAGAAGAAACACTCAGGAGAGGATGAAAAGAGGACTCAATGCCTAGTACACATGCAGAAACTCCATCGGTAAGAGTTGGGGACTAAGACCAGATATAGTAAACTGGATTTACACGTGGGTTCGAATCTAGACTTAGAGGGACAGAGGGGTATGTCACTACTATGGGGTGATACGGGAAAGATTCCGTTATGCCGTTAACCGTTCCTAGAGGGATAGAACGGATTGCAGGGTGTCGAGGGTCTTATGGCCCGGACTAGGCGCAGGGGCAACAAGGGTTCTATAAGGATTGGATAGAAGTAGTCTCAGGACCGTCATAGGGTTCCTAACGGGGCGTTGTTCTGTTAGGGCTTTTATGGGTATATGGGACAATAAGATACCGGACTTCTGCAGGCTGTGCGGGTATGCCGAGGAGCTAGAGGCGGATGAGCATGTACTGTACCATTGTCCTAGGATGCAGGGTCCCTCACAGAAATGGCTAGGGGATAGATTTCACGACGAACTGGGATGTATTGCTGGATGTAATCCAACCTATCTACTGGGGTTTATCAGGGAAATAGGATGGCTGTTTCTGTTGGGGGGAACGTAGGGGGGACTTGTCCTACGCAGTATCTATCTATCTGTATCAAACCTTACGTATATTTTCTTCTTTAATGTTCTTTTTCCTCTTTTCCTATACTGAAGGGATTCACAATTGACCTAATTGGTCTCCGAGTGGTGATAACCCTTCTTAAACTAACCTAACCACCTTGTATGAATTTGCAATTATTTGACATGAGCAACCTATTTTGTTTGCACCTTTAGTTTTGAGTTTTTCCGAAACAATTTTTTAACAACGCACCTTCCATATGACAATATAAATTTCTTAAAAAATTTAAACCGTAATTTCTCGAAAAATACACAAAATAATTAAATTTATTAATTTACAAGTCGAATTTATATCTACCTTTTTTCAGATAAATATTCCAGTATTTTTATTATTTTGCTTCTTCAATTTTTTAACGCTTTTTACTTGTTTAATTGCTTTATTTTTTACAAAGTTCATCTTTGAACACTACAATTTATTATATTTTTCATTTCAAAGAAAAAATGTACGTCAAAATAGAATTTCTGCGTTGTTGTTTAGTGTAGAGTTAATTTTATGAGTACTTTTTTAACTTTTTTTTCAACTTGGCAATGCCATAGAAAGTTGCAACATTTTTGTGCTTTTACTCTGATAATCCTGCACTTAGCCCCAATTTACATTATACGATTTTTGTCGTTGCTATTCTTATCTTATAGGCAAGAGGGGAGAGAGGAATTAAAAGCGGTACACAAGCGAGAGTACTCTTCGATTCGTTTTGTTCATTAATTCGTAGTGCCAAAATATATGTATACACAAGAAGTTTTAACGACAAAAATCGTACAATGTAATCACTATACCGACTTCAAAGAAGAAACGTCAATAATCTCAACGACAAAAATCGTGTAATGTAAATTGGGACTTACTTAAGTTTCCTACAGACGGTGGTCAGATCTTAGTCCCAATTTACACGTTGCAAGTCTTATTGATCAGCTTGGTACTTTATAGCTGAGAGAGACGAGGAAAGAAAGGATTTGCTGCTCTCTTTCGCCTTTAAATTAGCAAGTTAATCAATAAGACTTGCAACGTGTCAATTGGGGCTTACATTTCGGTACGCAGCGTTGCTTAAATTGCATTAAAATTTACTAAAAAAAAGTCTTGCAACTGTGTGAACATTGTAAGCTCATTTGTATTTGGCAGACGTGTAAAATTAATGCATTAATGGTGCCATTGTCCAGAAAAATATTTTTATTAGCAACGCCTCCTTACAATATTGTATGATTTGACCACCGTCTGTACTAAGCTTTAGAACCTAACAATTTTGCATCGTTTGGGCGAAATAATTGTCTATGTGGTTGTTGTTATGTTTTTGCACTTGTGCTTTTTCGCAAGAGTGCAACTTTTACCGTGAATACCTTTATTCATTTATTTAAGTGAAGAAATTAATTTCACAACATGAAATTAATTAAAATTGTTTTTGATAATATTTATTCTTGACTGCCCCCTGTGTTCAGTGAGCAACAATTTGCACAACGGATGGACCATCTGCGACGTAGCAACGGCCAACATTTGATAGACATAATCTTAAAAAAATAAATGCCAAAAAATGTTCTTACAAATGAAAATAAACATTCCCCATTAAATTTGAATTTTCTGTGTTTTTTCTTTAAAAAAGTAGGGAACCTCGAAATGGATCACGCTTTATAAAAATTTTTTTTTTTAATAATACTACTCAATAAAACGCGTTTTCTACTTTTATGAATTAACCAAAATATGTCATTTATAAATGTTTGCAGAAAGGTTAATAAAAACAAATTGCGTTTATTAAAAAAAAAATTTAAAAAGCATTGTGGCAAAATGGACTAAAGGCGAAATGGAAATTATAACAAATAATTTGTATGAAATTTGAAAAAATTTGCAAGTGAATATGAGATTTTTGGCTTTAATCCGTTTTTGGAATTTAAGCGGAATGGACTATAAGCGAAAAATACTGTAATTGCAATTTGCGTCATTTTACTTTGTTTGCACTAAAAAAAACATTGAGCCAAAAATAGTAGTGCATATTTGCTTAGTTGCAAATAAGCGCAAACAACAACTTTTGAAATACGAACCGCTATATTTTTTTATTTTTAAATAAGAAAATTTTAATTTAAATTGTTTGTGATCGCTTGAGCGCAAATATATAATTAAAGCTAAATGCTTGTATATAATTGTAAACAAATGAAGATTTTTGACTTCTTTTTCTAGTGCTGCCAGAAGTTTTATGGGTTGACAGAATAATTTTTAGAAAAACAGCGCATTTGCACAAAAAATAAACCTGATATGCTCACGATCAAGCATAATATTCACTGCAAATTTAAAAATTTTAAATTTGCTCAATGACCATCGTGATTATCCGTTATATTAACCAAAATATAACACTGTGCAACATTTTTGAAGTTATAGAGTGCAAAATCCTTCTAGTGTGGAATTTCCCGAAAGACTTATCGAAACTAACAAACCCTTATTAGGGATTTTCTAGTTTAGCTGCTGTTCGAATTGTAATTCCTCATGTAAATTTTGGCTAAAACTTCGATTTTTCTGAAGAACATAACATTTTTCTCACGACTATATCACGGAAAAAATTTTGTCGGCCGGTCTTTAAAAGTGTTAAGCAAGCTTACCCTAAAAATGTGCCTCAAAATTACTAAAATGCCCAAATGGGATTTTGTTATTTGTTGAATGTATTTAAAATAAAAGAATTTTTTTAACTTCTATGTTTAGCACACTTTAACTTTGTTCATGAGTTGTTAAGCTAATGGCTAGTGCTCTAAAAATTAAACTTTATAATATTTCTTATTATAAATTTATTCAAAAATTTTCTACATTAATGTGTAATGTTCTCAGAGAAAATGTATTTTGAATTTTAATTTGTACTTTGCATTTCGTGAAATTCCTTTAAAAGTCTTTTTTAGAAATGTTCATTCTGTACTTATTAATTAAATCTCCACTAGGAGTCCATTCTTCCCGCTCCATTTCAAACGAAAACTGCGTTTTCTTAACTTACATTTGAAACAAAAAGAAATTTTTATATCCACAGCACAATAGTGAAGAGGGTATAAATGCGTTTGTGCTGATAATTTTAACACCTTAAAATATTGGTCCTAGACCAATATCATATCGACTTAGAATCACTTTCTGAGTACTCTCCAAATGTTTTTCCAATACTGGTGTAGGAAGCGTTACCATTAAGCGACTAGTCGCATTTTGCACCATTTTTGACTGTCTTGCCACTTTCTGTGCCCCTTTTTTAAATACCCTTTTGCATCATTTTGTATTTGTTTGTGCCCCTTTTTGAACAAAGTATTTTTATATTAATTATATTATTAATCAATGAACGCTGATGTGTCGTCTAGCTTTTGATTTTGTAAAAGATTTCAAACTAT
Organism: Pollenia amentaria; assembly: GCA_943735925.1. Taxonomy (NCBI): domain Eukaryota; kingdom Metazoa; phylum Arthropoda; class Insecta; order Diptera; family Polleniidae; genus Pollenia; species Pollenia amentaria. The sequence goes on along the minus strand of OX031010.1, from coordinate 120,211,546 downwards.
TAGAAAGCAGATCGAACATCAAAAGCTATGAAGCATTGTAAGTCAATATATAAGCCTGAAACATTTTGGTATAAAGTTGGCTATTTAAAAAACTGTTTGGGTGGCCATTTATACCAATACTTGTAAAAACTTGCTTCGAATGTTTTAACTTTGCTATATAGTACTACATTTCCTAAGCGGAGTTTTCTAAAGTATCAATATTAAAAACTAAATTGTCATATATATTAGAGACGAGCGATCCCGTGATTTTTGGGGAACATCGTGACTAGTGAACGTGATTTAAAACCCACTGTCCCTTAAAACTAAGACTGTCATCACGGTTTGTCAGTACTTTTATAGCAATTCCGTCCAAGCCATATGCACAATGTGTGAGCTTTCGCAACAGCTTTTGTAAGTACTTTGCAAAGAAACAATTGTAAGAGTTTTCAGAGCTGTTAACCGCAATTGGAAATATCATTAAATATGTTATTATAAAATCGAACATATAAGTAAAATTTTCTTTGTGTTTTTTATATGGAGTTTGAAAAATAGAGAAGGAAACGTAACCCTGCAAATTATATTGGACAACTTGATCCATTTTAAATAAAATGGAGTACTTACAAGATGATTCGATGTAATGCAATCATAGACCATGTCATTGTTAAAAAGAGTTTGTAGTTAAGCGACATGTCATCGTTTTAAGCCACATTTTTTCGTTTTTAAAGGATTTCAAACTAATCCTCTCGAGTATACCATAGAGTAGTTTCAAAACTAATCCACTGGGAGTATGTATAATCATGGAGTAGTTTTAAGACTACTCCGTTGTAATGCAAAGCTGGGTTATATGGTCTAGCCCTAGGAGATCGTGGTGTTAAATAGACCATGTTTTTCAATACATTCGGGTTAACTTTGGACTAGTCCTAGTCCCTTATGGGCTGTATTTTACATGCGTGTATGGACCAGTCGTATTATTTACATGAAAATGGTTATCTGTTTACTTGCAAAGCTGGGCTATATCCAATAGGCCTGCTTATCTCTACAACAGTACAATAATACAAAAAACAACAGGCATTTTGTTTGTGTAAAATGCCTCGCGGTTGTCAAAATCATACTACTACATAGAGAAAACAAAAGGAAAAAACGTGATTTGTATTCATGTATGTGTGGCAAAAAAACAAAAAACGTAAACAAAACTCTTGAAGACGTAGTGTTAAGGAATAAATCAAATAATCATCTGGTAGATCTAATGCATACCCCTTGACTTTGGCTTTTTAAAAGAAATCATAATAAGGAAGAAGAAAGAACAAAAGGAACAGCAATATTAGTCGTTATTACTTGCAAAAAACGCTATTACCCACACAAAAAGTGAAATATCATAAATTTGTGCATGTAAGAAAAAATGAAAAGAACAATTTAGCAAGTTGCTGTTACTTGACAAATTGGGTCTTAACTGTGATTTATGATTTTTTAGTAACAGTGATCAAATCACAGGTACAGAAATATCGCTCATCTCTAATATAAGAATATACATATGTATGTACATATTTCTCAAACAATGCACTATAGGAAATTTTCCCTTTTTTTTGGCCAAAAGTACTTAATTTTTTTCTTGGAGTTTTTGATTTTTTTTTCACTATGTTCTTAAAAACATACTAAAAAAAGCATCCCCGAAGAATAAAGCATCAATGATGCTTTACCGTTATTTTATAAATGCAAAAACATGAGGTTTGTTTATTAAACAAAACGAGGAAGTTACTATATTAAATTAGACGTGTATTTAAGTTTAAAGTTTTTATTCAAAAAATTCATGTAAAAAAAGTGAAAAATGAACAATAATGCTAAAAGTGAGTACTTTTATAGTAGTTAAAAAGATATTCAACTTTTTTTTTTAATTTGGTTAAATCGAAGGAAAGAAAAAGACCTTGATGTTATATACTGTAATAATAAATTGCAACTTCACTAAGCTCCGAAAAAAAATGATTAAAAGTGATAGATATAACACTTACGCATTTCGATAGAGCCATAAGTTGTCATCCATTCGCAATTTATTTCAGCTGCATATACTTGCATATGTCTTGAAAAAAGCGTATTTTTCCAGGTACCTTCAGCGTACCAAATGCAGACTTACGCGTGACAAACTTTTTTCCCCGTGACGGTGCGTGACTAAAAATGTATTAGCTTAAGGAGGAACACTTCCAAAAAGCGAATTTAAAAAAACCTTTAAGAGGGACACTTCCAAAAAGCGAATCTAAAAAATCATTTAGTTTGGCCCACTCGTTTGGCTAAAAATTAGTTTTGGCCAAAAAAAAGGGAAAATTTCCTATAGTGCAATGGAGAGCTGGAAGACTCTCATTAAACGTGAGTCGTACAGAAAGGTTCAAGGGAGCGGCAAGGTGAAAATTCCTGCTTGATGTCCAGGACTCTATTGCCTTGCTATGACGCGGGGATAACGCGCGTGCTACTTGGTTTCGGTAGTGACCAGATAAGAACGGTGATGTCGGTCATGATAGGTCACTTGGTAATATGGACCCATGCGGGGAAGTTGGGTCTAGGTAGCAGTTGTCATAATGAGGAGGAGCAGGAAACAGTGTTTTACTTTCTCTGCTAATGTCCAAATCTTGGGGCTATTGGGATGAGGCATTTTGGGAGACCAGAATTGCCATTTTTGGACGATGTGTCTAGTGTAGGACTGAGATCGATCACTATGTTTTGCAGGGAGTCTCCGCGAGGTGGTTCAAGGCTGCAGTGATGCCTGGGGAATAAATTGGTGGATACTGGCTGCCTCCTGACACTGGCTCAGGGTATCATAAATGGACCACCATAAGAACCCAAGTGAACCGTCGTCGTGTCGGCTACCCATTAAACCTAACCCATCCTATTTCCCAAACAATTGTATTTTATAACGTATAGACTGATTTTCAACCATCAGCGCAAAATTAAAACGAAATACATACATATAATATCAAAACAAAATATTGTTACGAAAAAAGATTTGTCTAAGAATTATTTATGGTTTTAGTTATAAGTTTTCTTGTAAATTATAGTTTTATGTCATATAAGTTACTATTTTTATAAACGCCACTGTACTAAATTTTCTATCAATTGTAATTGTAGAATTTAAATTTAGATGTATAAGTTATTTTAAAATAATTCGAATACAGCCTTCTAGAAAATACTAGACGGTTCTTGAATCAACTAGGAATAGGAACTTAAATAAAAAACGTAATAATTGACACAGTTTTATTAAGAGCATTAAACGTCAGAATGGAAATGCGGATTTTATTTTTTTAAGAGTATGTCATCCAGACGTCTTCCGTCGAATTGACCACACTGTTCAAAACGAAGCCTTGTGTTCTGTGCCACACGCTGCAGTAATTATCTCATGCGTGGATAAGGCACACCCTGGGGCAGTGCAATGTTTCAACCGAGGATTCTTGGAGACCAGTAACGGCAGTTTTGCTTGTTGACGTGGCCGTTTAAGTGAAAATGAGCCTCGTCGCTCCAAAAAATGGGATTTACAGTGCGAAAATTACGTAATTGCGTAAAATCATTACTCTTAAAAAATGTCTCCACATGCGAACGCGCGATGCTTACTCGACCACTGCGACATCGTGACTGACAAATCCGCACAATCGATAATTCCAACGGCGCCACCCTCCACACCGTTTATTACTTTTGAAATAATCGTATTTAAAAATATAAATTTGCCACCAGACACCCAGTATATAATATAAAAAGGTGGTAAACGTTTTTTCTAAAAATACCAAATAAAACAAAAAAAGGTAATTAAAAAATTTAAGTCACAGTACGTTTCCATTTACAAAATGGTTAATATTTTAGATTCGAAATAATATGAATAACGTTTTCTTAAATAAATAAAAAACTTCCAAGATAACCCAAAATTTAAAAAATCACTCAATCGCTGAATGTAATAACAAGTTGGAGTGCTGTATTCGGCTGTGCCGAATCTTTAATACCGTCCACCGACAGGAGTGGGCTCTACATGATAAATACATATATATTATTAACTTAGTTTCACAAAAACGAACGTCTGCATTAAAATTGGTTGCGGTGTAGAAAATTTTATGCGTAGAAAATACAATATAATAGTCTGGTAGTGTATAAAGTAATTTCTAAAAAAAATTTAAGGAATAGAGCTATTACAAAAAGCTTTATAAAATACATAACTGAAATTTAACTCATAGAATAAATTCGAAAAATGAAAAATGTTGAATATAATAAAGTTGCTTATGAAAAAGAAATAATTTCCAATATCTATTTGTTAAAATAGTTGAGTTAAATATATTCAATCTATAAAGTATCACTATCCAGTGTGACACAAAGAATGCTGACGAAGGCCGTAGCGGGCCAGAAAATGCATTACATTCTGCTGGTGTCTAATAATTGTAAATTTTTCTGTACATAAATATACTTCATTGCTATCCAACGGAAAGCTAAGGTAAAATGTAACAAGAAAATACAATATAATAGTCTGGTAGTGTATAAAGTAATTTCTAAAAAAAATTTAAGGAATAGAGGTATTACAAAAAGCTTTATAAAATACATAACTGAAATTTAACTCATAGAATAAATTCGAAAAATGAAAAATGTTGAATATAATAAAGTTGCTTATGAAAAAGAAATAATTCCCAATATCTATTTGTTAAAATAGTTGAGTTAAATACATTCAATCTATAAAGTATCACTATCCAGTGTGACACAAAGAATGCTGACGAAGGCCGTAGCGGGCCAGAAAATGCATTACATTCTGCTGGTGTCTAATAATTGTAAATTTTTCTGTACATAAATATACTTCATTGCTATCCAACGGAAAGCTAAGGTAAAATGTAACAAGAAAATACAATATAATAGTCTGGTAGTGTATAAAGTAATTTCTAAAAAAAATTTAAGGAATAGAGCTATTACAAAAAGCTTTATAAAATACATAACTGAAATTTAACTCATAGAATAAATTCGAAAAATTAAAAATGTTGAATATAATAAAGTCGCTTATGAAAAAGAAATAATTCCCAATATCTATTTGTTAAAATAGTTGAGTTAAATACATTCAATCTATAAAGTATCACTATCCAGTGTGACACAAAGAATGCTGACGAAGGCCGTAGCGGGCCAGAAAATGCATTACATTCTGCTGGTGTCTAATAATTGTAAATTTTTCTGTACATAAATATACTTCATTGCTATCCAACGGAAAGCTAAGGTAAAATGTAACAAGAAAATACAATATAATAGTCTCTGGTAGTGTATAAAGTAATTTCTAAAAAAAATTTAAGGAATAGAGCTATTACAAAAAGCTTTATAAAATACATAACTGAAATTTAACTCATAGAATAAATTCGAAAGATGAAAAATGTTGAATATAATAAAGTTGCTTATGAAAAAGAAATAATTCCCAATATCTATTTGTTAAAATAGTTGAGTTAAATACATTCAATCTATAAAGTATCACTATCCAGTGTGACACAAAGAATGCTGACGAAGGCCGTAGCGGGCCAGAAAATGCATTACATTCTGCTGGTGTCTAATAATTGTAAATTTTTCTGTACATAAATATACTTCATTGCTATCCAACGGACAGCTAAGGTAAAATGTAACAAGAAAATACAATATAATAGTCTGGTAGTGTATAAAGTAATTTCTAAAAAAAATTTAAGGAATAGAGCTATTACAAAAAGCTTTATAAAATACATAACTGAAATTTAACTCATAGAATAAATTCGAAAAATGAAAAATGTTGAATATAATAAAGTTGCTTATGAAAAAGAAATAATTTCCAATATCTATTTGTTAAAATAGTTGAGTTAAATACATTCAATCTATAAAGTATCACTATCCAGTGTGACACAAAGAATGCTGACGAAGGCCGTAGCGGGCCAGAAAATGCATAACATTCTGCTGGTGTCTAATAATTGTAAATTTTTCTGTACATAAATATACTTCATTGCTATCCAACGGAAAGCTAAGGTAAAATGTAACAAGAAAATACAATATAATAGTCTCTGGTAGTGTATAAAGTAATTTCTAAAAAAAATTTAAGGAATAGAGGTATTACAAAAAGCTTTATAAAATACATAACTGAAATTTAACTCATAGAATAAATTCGAAAAATGAAAAATGTTGAATATAATAAAGTTGCTTATGAAAAAGAAATAATTTCCAATATCTATTTATTAAAATAGTTGAGTTAAATACATTCAATCTATAAAGTATCACTATCCAGTGTGACACAAAGAATGCTGACGAAGGCCGTAGCGGGCCAGAAAATGCATTACATTCTGCTGGTGTCTAATAATTGTAAATTTTTCTGTACATAAATATACTTCATTGCTATCCAACGGACAGCTAAGGTAAAATTAAACAAGAAAATATAATATAATAGTCCAGGGGTGTATAAAGTCATTTCTAAAAAAAATTTAAGGAATAGAGCTATTACAAAAAGCTTTATAAAATACATAACTGAAATTTAACTCATAGAATAAATTCGAAAAATGAAAAATGTTGAATATAATAAAGTTGCTTATGAAAAAGAAATAATTCCCAATATCTATTTGTTAAAATAGTTGAGTTAAATACATTCAATCTATAAAGTATCACTATCCAGTGTGACACAAAGAATGCTGACGAAGGCCGTAGCGGGCCAGAAAATGCATTACATTCTGCTGGTGTCTAATAATTGTAAATTTTTCTGTACATAAATATACTTCATTGCTATCCAACGGACAGCTAAGGTAAAATGTAACAAGAAAATACAATATAATAGTCTGGTAGTGTATAAAGTAATTTCTAAAAAAAAATTAAGGAATAGAGCTATTACAAAAAGCTTTATAAAATACATAACTGAAATTTAACTCATAGAATAAATTCGAAAAATGAAAAATGTTGAATAATTATCAATTTTTTTAAGGTGGTGGTTCCACATTTTGATTCATAGTTCTGATCCTACTGAACCGATGTTGCTGGATTTCAATCCCAAACTGCTTAGGATAAATACAAGCAAATTGAGACCAAGTTTGTTCTTTTCTTTTGCGTTTTTCGAAAGTGAGCGTGTTTTCAACAGACGGACATGGCTAAATCGACTTAGAATTACTCAAGGAGCCAGAATATAAATTCTTTATGAGGTCTTAGATGTATTATAAAAAAGTTTCACACGGAATGACAAACTTCGTATAACCTCATTCACAACAGTGGTGGTGTGGGGTATAAAAACCAAAACCTACATACATACATATTTCTTGTTATTGACATACATATGAATTTTTGGCAATAAAAATCCCCAAATCCACTATTACACCGAAGAGCTAATTATCGCTAAAAAAAATCACTATGTAATTTAAAAAACATACGACTTAATTCCTTCACCCAGTGTTTTAAATTTTTTGATATAATTTTTTTTTAAATTTTCAAAATTTGTATCAAAATAATGGGTCCATTCATTTTTTAATTTTAAACGCAAAATTTAAAAATAGCATTATACCTGTGTCTAGAAAAAAACATTTTTTTTTCTTGTATTGTACCTAGGTATGTATATTGTTAAAAAATATTGTTTACAGTTTGTTTTGTTTACTATTTTATGGTTTCAATTTAAAAAACAAAGAACTTTCATCTGTTTTTAGCTAGACCTTGTTCATTTTATACCCTATACCAACACGGGTTGGGAGGGTGTTTTATGAGTTTGTGCTGATGACTGTAACTCATAGAAATTATGGTTCTAGAACCCATTTTTTAATGTCAAACATATAAATGTGGGTATTGATATAAAACTTAATAATAGTAAATCCCACAGGAACACATATAAATCTAATAGTAACCTTAACCGAATATAATTATTTTTCTGGCGGGTCCATGACTGTACGTGGTTTTCATAAGAGAAGTAATTATATATAGTACATAATCAATCGGTCTTTCTTAGAAACACATTGCAACTTGTTTTAAAAATGAGAATTATTAGATTGTTTTAACTTTGTGACCACGCATTTTCACACAAAACGTGTAGCAAATTTAACAATCAAAAGCTCCAAGTCTTATTGAAAACAAGTTTCTTTTAAACATAATACAACTTACCTGTCCAAATGTCAAACGCAAAGCATAACGGCCAACAGTAGAAGTTCTCATGTTTTAACTTAAGCCTTTTCTTTAAATATTTACTGCAATTTAAATCTGAAAGTGAAAAAACATTTAAATTATAATTAAATAGGTATTTAAATAAGAAATTTATGTCTATCAAAGTTCTCCCTAGCAAGCATAACAAAGTCAGAAAGACTTTGCATAAGCACTGTGTAGTACTACAGCTGGAATCGAGCTGTAAAACGTGTTTTGTTTTAGTTGCAATAACTTTCTTCCCAACAATAATGAAATTACTTTTTGCAAAATTTCAATTTTTTGACATTTTTCTTAATAGTAGTATAGTATATTAAGATAAGAAATCATTTAACCCCATAATCACTTACAACTTACATAACAAAGAATTTTATGGCAAATTATTTAAAAAAATTTCTATAAATACTTATGTACATACATATATTTTCTTTGTTTTTCCGATAAAATTTTAGACTTACTTCATACAATGTTTACTCTATATAACTTTTTGCGGAGTTTTTAATTATTAAGCCCGCACAATTATATTTTTTGGTGAATTTTTATTTATTATAAATTTTTTTATTAATATGTATTAAATATGCACGTCTTCTCTTCGACAAATCACAAAAGGAACTCAATCACAAAAACTCTCATTTGAGAGGTAGGAAAAACAATCACAATAACAATTCCAAGGCGAAATAATGTAAACGTTGAGGGCAATACTACAAGTACAAAAAACACAACATTGCAGGCTTTTTGTTGTTTTCGTTGGTCGATATGTCAAAAACTCGAACCACTTTTGACATTTCTCTCTCTAAGTAAGAAACAAAGTAGCTCAGCACTGTTTTCAACTCAACCTGCAAAAAAATCGCCTTGAACAATACAAAAATGTATTAATAAAGCGAACGAAGTTCTACAGCAATGCAACTTAAGAAAAAAAAAACATGCTTTTTGTGCTAGAAATGTGACGCTAAATGTCCCAATATGCTTATTCGTCGTTATAAATTATGTAAATAAACAAAAAAAAATTGGCATCAACCAATACCCCACAACAAAAAAACTAACTATCTCCGGCGAACAGCTGCGTTAGCGCTCCCACTATATTAGTGCATCGTGGTCATTTCTTTCAATTATAAGAAATTTGACAACTCTGGTTTATTATTTGGTTTTGCCATTTGTACAACCACGATACTTAATTATACAACTGTGCAAAATGACAACTCTTTTGCAACTGTGGCGACGGCCATCTTCCTTTCTTAAAACTTTGTGTCTGCACTAAAGACGTGTTTAAATACTTTTTAAGTGTTTTAACAGGTAAAAAAAATTAAAAAAATGTATTAAATAAACTATTTAACTAAATAACAGGCGCTAAAAACATAATCCCATGTAAAAAGTGTGTGGAAAAGCATGAAAATATGAATAATTCAAGCAACACGTGGAGTCTCATTTTCACATGCAGACACCAAAAAGTGACAGTTCTGATTTCAACTTTGCTCATTATTATTATTTGAGGTTATGTTGGAAGCATTTAAATCAAAATTTGTATAAACAATTCAAGTAATTTTGTTAATTTTTCATTAAACATTTTTAGTAATCCATTATGTCTGGTACTACCGCCACTATTCGCACACGAAAATTCATGACCAACCGTTTGCTTTGCAGAAAGCAAATGGTCTGCGATGTCATTCATCCTGGCTTGGCTTCAGTCAGCAAAACTGAAATCCGTGAAAAGCTTGCCGCTATGTACAAAGTTACGCCTGATGTGTGCTTCGTCTTTGGTTTCCGTACCGCTTTCGGTGGTGCCCGTTCTACTGGCTTCGCCTTGATTTACGACACGTTAGATTTCGCCAAGAAGTTCGAGCCCAAGTACCGTTTAGTTCGTCATGGTCTTATGGAAATAAAGAAACAAACCCGCAAGCAACGCAAGGAACGTCGCAACAGAATGAAGAAGGTCCGTGGTACCGCCAAGGCCAAGATCGGTCAAGGCGGCAAGAAGTAAAAACGTTTTGTCTTACAAGACCTCAGCGGACGTGCATCCAGTTACAAAAATGTTTTGTATTTTATACATTTTTGTAGTGATGCTAAATCATTTCTAATGAAATGATAACAATTTTTTTGTAATTTAAGTGAAATAAATTGAAAAACTCAAATTATTTTGAATGTAATTCATATAAAACAAGCATTTTAAAGGCAGTTTTCGTGGACTGAAGTTTGTTTTAAAAAGAAACAACCTTAAAAAGTGATTAAAAATTTGATATAGATTTCTGTCTACAATCAGGCATGTTCGGAATATCGAATTTAAGTGAATTTGGAATCTAGCCAAGTTTAAACACTATCCTGTATTGATAGTTTACAAAAATATCCCATTTTATAAACTATGTAGCTCAGACTACAGTATGAGTACTAGGGAGATCTATTATTTGACTTTCCAATAACCGGTTTTCGAATATTCCGAATAGTTGCCATTTAAAAAACCGTTTTTCGGTTAAGCATTTTTAAAATGACCGGTTTTAGTTCAAATACAAACAAAAATCAAATAAGTTTTTGCAATGAAACGTTAATTTAAATAAAAACAAAATAATTTACAAAAGTAAGGAACCAACAAAATACATAGATATGACTAAAGGGGCAGGACTAAGAAATATTTAACGATAAAATCCAAGAAAAATGCGACCAGTAAATTGAGTAAACTAGCTTAATTTTTATTTATTTGGCGAAGCAATCTTCACACTTAACCACTAGTAGTTTTATTAAAAAAAGTTTGCTGGATCAAACATCATTTAACAGTTTCTTAATTGAATTATACAATGATATTCGTAAAAATAAAGATAAGGAAGTACAAATTTTTAAAAAATAAAGCGAAATTTTGATACAGTTGCTGGTCATGTTTTTTTTTTTTTTTTGAACAAATCTAGTTAACCGACGCAGCTCAATTAAAAAATAAAGTACCCAGGGTGATAGAAAATGCAAAAATAAGAAGAAAAAATGAAATAAGAAAGTTGGCGCAAACGCTTAGTTTTCGAGTTATGGACGTTTAAAGTTTTCATATAAATGTGCGACTTTCCACTAAAATTCTAAACATATATGGCCAATATTGGTATCATTTTAAAGCTCTTGAACAGGTTTTTCTGACTACAACATTTATTTCCAAATTTTAAATTCTTTAGCTTACATAACAGTTTTTTTTTTACATTTTACGTCAAAATGTAACGGAAGTGCACTAGGAAAGTATGTAGTTAATTTAAATAATTATACCTAATACAAATTTTATAAAATAAAAAACACCGTCGCAAAAAAAACTTTCGTGCATAGCCGGCCTTCGGCCGGGCGCAAGGATTTTCTCCCCTATGGTATTAAAAAATATCGGCTTCGCTAACTAAAGATTCTCTGCATTGCCGGCCTTCGTCCGGGCGCAAAGATTTTCTACTCCATGGCATAAAAAATACCGGCTTCGCTAACTAAAGCTTCTCTGCATTGTCGGCCTTCGACCGGGCACACCGATTTTCTACTCCATGGTATAACAAACACTAGCTTCGCTAACTAAAGCATTGCCGGCCTTTGCCCGGGCGCTAGGATTCTCTCTTTTTATTATTAACATACATCGACTTCGCTTACTAAAACTTCTCAGAATATCAATTAATACGGTGGTAAACAATTAAAATAAAGTCAAGAACAACAGGAAAACATTGCAATGATAGGTACCAATATTCGCCATATACATACATATGTACATACATTTGGAAATGTAGTGCAAAATCACATATTTATATGAAAACTTTAAACGTCCATAACTCGAAAACTAAGCGTTTGCGCCAACTATCTTATTTTTTTCTTCTTATTTTTCTATTACCCTAGGCAAGAATGATAGAAATAAAGATTACGACATCAGGCAGGCATAAAATTATTTTACTGCGCATGTAGTAACTCTGACGTCACACAACCTGTGTTCTTATTGGCTAAAATTGTTTATTTATTTATTTATTTATTTATTTATTTATTTATTTATTGTCTATGGATTAATCCTTACAGACATTTTAAAATTACACTTAAATAAAATAGACTATAACTAATATTTGATTACATTACACAAATTTTATCATCAATTAAGAAAAGCAATTATTAATCTACTTATTGACTTTGGATCCAACGAATAATCAATAAATCTAAATAATTGATTGAAAGTGTTACACATTCTTCTTAGAGGGTCAGCATCACCATAATTAGCTCTAAAGAATTTAATGGATAATGGTATGAAATTTCGAGATGGTCGTTGAGGGATATTAAATGAAATCTCATTAATTAAATATCCAGCGCAGATATCACCATTAATAATGTTCAGAATAAACGATACATTCAGCATTGTTCTACGACTTTTTAAAGTAGGGAGCTTTATCAGAGCCAGTCGAGATGTGTATGAGGGCAAGGTTAGTGGGTTAAAGTGTAATCCGCGAAGACAGAAGAGCAGAAATTGTTTCTGTACAGATTCAATTAAATTTGAATAAGTTTGGTAAATGGGGTCCCATATAATCGATCCATATTCAAGAATCGGCCTTACAAGTGCCATATATAAGGTTTTTGTAATATACGGATCATCGAACTCTCTTGCCCACCGTTTTATGTACCCAAGTGTTCCTCTAGCTTTATTTATCATAAACGTAATATGCGAATTAAAGCTAAGTTTAGGGTCAAGTAGTATTCCAAGATCAAGAAAATTTTCAACTGCATCAACTTGAATACCACCTAGGAAGTAATATACTATAGCTGGATTATTTCTTGAAAAACGCATTAGTTTACACTTCTTTAAATTAAGCTCCATTAAGTTTGCTTTACACCATTCATAAAAACAACTTAGATCATCTTGTAGGCGTCGGTGATCTAACACTTGGTTGTAAGTTAAAAATATCTTAACATCGTCAGCATACATCAGAACATTTGAAAACTTAATAACTCCAGGTAAATCGTTTATAAAAAGCAAGAATAATATAGGTCCAAGGTGGCTGCCTTGGGGTACTCCTGATGGCACATTTATTTTTCTAGAAAACGTTTTATTAAAAAGGACAGTTTGGACCCTATTCGATAAATAAGAGTAAATCCACTTTAAGGTAAGATCTGTAAATCCCATTATTTGAAGCTTCTTAACCAAAAGAGCATGATTGACTTTGTCAAAAGCTTTGCTGAAATCGGTGTAGATAACATCTGTTTGATTCCTTGCGAAAAAACCACGATTGATAGCAATTGTGAGCTGAAGAAGGTTTGTAGTGGTAGAGCAACCTTTTTTAAATCCGTGTTGATATGGAGATATTATGTTTGAGATTTGGTAATATAAATTTTCCGTTATTAATTTTTCAAAAAATTTAGGTATGATACTAAGTTTTGCAATACCACGGTAATTTTCAATATCAGATCTAGTGCCAGACTTAAATAAAGGAACAATATAAGATTCCTTCCAAATTTTCGGAAAATACCCAAATTTAATTGACGTATTGAACTATATCGTTAAAGGGATAGATAAGGCTTCAGCACACATAATCAAAATATTACTCGGGATCTTATCAGGACCATATTTGTACGAGAATTTTAGCTTTTTTAGACCATTTGCGACAGTTTGGGTATCAAAAAACGAAATTGATATAGCTGGATTTTCTGCTATCGGAAACGGATAATTACCATTTTTATCATAGGTAGCATCTGAATAAATGGTAGAAAAAAAATCAGCGAACAAATCACTTATACAGTTTGCATCACATGATTCATTTTGATTAAATTTCATCACTGTAGGATAACCAGTTGTTCTTTTTTTTGAATTTATAAAATTGTAGAATGATTTCGGATCAAATTTTATATTATTTTGGATTTTATTCAAGTAAAGTGCATAGCATAACTTATTTATTCTTGTATATTCAGCTCGACTTAAAGCATATCTTGAATAATCAACAGAAGATCCAGAACGCTTGAATTTTTTGTAGTATTTATTTTTATTATTTTTAGCCCGAGATAATTGCCCATTATTCCAAGGTGGGCCTGATTCAGATTTCATTCTATATTTTGGAATACATAAATCCATAAAATCAAAAAGTTTATTGTAAAGCACCTTAAATATGTGATCCATATGTGTATTTTTTTCAAAAGGAAATGCTAAAATGCTATTCCAGTCTACATTTACGATTAATTCATTTAGGGCATTGTAGTTTGTTTGTTTAAATGCAAAAACTTTTTCGTGTATGGTAGGCAGTATATTATTGTGTTTCAATGGTAGGTTTATGATTAACTCAATAGCAGGATGAAAACGGTCTTCAGGAGTAGTTACAGGGATTGTACGATTAACATTACAGTCATCTTTATCAGTTACCAAATTAAATCAAGAATTTTTGAAAAATCATTTATTACTCCATTTATTTGAAAAAGACCCATGTCCTGTAACATGTTGATAAAATCCTTTGAACTGTCACTAAGTTTAATCGGAACGTAATATTTATCCTCTGGGACAAATTTCCAAGATAATGAAGGTAAATTAAAGTCACCCATAACTATAAGGGTGTCCAATTCATTAGAAAATTTAGCAATATATTTAATAGCTTCAGCGTGTTGAATGTAAAGAGACTGTGGGGATGATGGAGGAATGTATGAACATGTAACTATGAACCTTTTATGCTTTAGCTTGATTACAACAGCGATGAATTCAATATCCACCAATGGATCAATATTTATACGTTCCACATACAAACTATTTGCAACCGCAATAAGAACTCCACCGCCATAAGTTTCACGATCACGGCGAAAAATGTTGAATTTGTTACAAAGAATTTCAGTACTGAGGAAATTATTATTTAGCCATGTTTCAGTAAATACTAGCACCTGATGATTAATGTTAAAACTTTCAACATATAAATTAGATAACTTAGTTCTAAGGCCACGGACATTTTGATAGAGTAAGGACATTACGTTGGCAGTACCATTATTATCTAGTTTTTTGGAACATTAATATTACGTTGAGGTAAATTGGCGACGTTATTGAATAAAGGTTTTTCTTTGTAAATATATTCTCGAACCAAAGTGTTAACGGGCCAGAAGTTTGGATCCAAAACAGTAGAAAAACAATCGGCAGAAATAGTAACCTTAAATGAAGCAATTGATCGTGGTTGTACGAATTGAAATTGATGAATTGAAGATATCGTGTTCGAACCAAGTTTAGATTTTATGTAATAGTCTACATCTTCCGAGGACGTACCGCAAGCTAACCGAGATATGAAAACTGATTTTCTTGGTGGAACAGCACGTAGTGGATTATGAACAGTTTGATTACATGCAACATAATTATTCGGTATTTGCGTAATTGTGGAAAATGTGTCAGCGAGACCAGTGTCATTATTGACAAGTGGTGTAAGATCTGAATTCGGGGTATTGGACCCCAGAGCAGGAACATTCAAAGATGGAGATGATATAGAGACCACATTATTATTAACTCCGACAAGTGGTGTAACATCTGAATTCGGGGTATTGGACTCTAGAGCAGGAACATTCAAAGATGAAGATGATATAGAGACCGCATTATTATTAACTCCGACCGAAGTCGATTAGCTCTCAAACATATATATTTATGTGTAAACATAACAGTGGGACAATCGATAATTTTGCTATTTAAATTATTTAAAATAAAAGATTTTTTTAAGGTTATTTTTTCATAGTTTTATTTATTACATAAATATATACATACATAATGTACATTAGCTTTATCTTTACTTTATAAATTAAAGCAGACGAAAAAGGGAAAATACTTTTATATCAAGAATTTTAGTTTCTAATTTTATTTAGCTTCCTCTTTGGCTTTTTGAAATTGTATGCAATCTCGGCATTTAGTAACCTCATTCGAAAATACTTCCTACATCTAAAAAAAAGTTTTTTCATGTCTTAACTTACTTCAAATTCCTTTCCGTCTAACAAATAATTTTGCAAATATTTTGCTTTTAAGCAACAATTTTTCCCATTAAATTGCAAGAAGATAGCATCACATGATCTCAACGTTTCCATTTATGCACTTGATGGCTAACTTAACCCACCTTCACTTAGATGGTTACCCCATGAATAATTTAGGGTATCTATTATTTTGGTCCACGACGATTGCTAAATCGTATTCAATATAATTTCAAATTTTAAGTTTCTTTCAAAATCTTCTTGTGTGATATGGGCAAAAGTGCACTTTACGGGGCGTACGGAAAAAAAATTGGACCCCCTCTGGAATAAAAAAAGAAAAAAACCAAAATTAAAATTTAAGGGGGCTGAGGCCCCTGGGACCCCATGGATCACAAAAAGCGGCCCGCCCACTTAGTGGTATGTGTGGGTACTCAAATTAAAGGTAATTGTGTAAAAAATACGAAATTAATCAAATTTAGGTCGAGCGGGACTTCTGGGTCCCTCTGGGGGTAAAAAATTGCCCCTCCCACCCTTATAACTATGTGTATTCGAATGAAAGGTATTTTGCTTACGATTGTAAATATTTTGTTTTTATTTTTTTTATTTTTTTGTAACTAAAGCTTTATTGCATAGCCGGCCTTCGGCCGTGCGCAAGGATTTTCTCCTCTATGGTATAACAAAGACCGGCTTCGCTTACTAAAGCTTCTCTGCATAGCCGGCCTTCGGCCGGGCAAAAGGATTTTCTCCTCTATGGTATAACAAAGACCGGCTTCGCTAACTAAAACTTCTCTGCATACCTATAAAAGATACATAAATTAACCTAGAGAGGAAAATATTAAACGAATACAAAAACAAAATACATATTTGCAATCGTGAGCAAATTACCTTTAATTTGAGTACTCACACAGATATACATAAGTGTTATGGGGGGACACTTTTTTTTGCCCCAGAGAGCCCTAGAAGTGCCGCCCACCCAAAATTTTATTATTTTCGTTTTTGTTGCACAATTACCTTTAATTTGAGTACCCACTCATACCATTCAGTGGGCGGGGCGGTTTTTTGGACCCAGGGGTCCCCACGGGCCTCAGCCCCCTTAAATATTAATTTTGATATTTTTTTTTAATTCTGGATCGGGTGGCATATTTTTTATATTTTTTTTTTGTAAAGTGCACTTCAGCCGTGATATGTATAGCACAAATTTTTTCTTTATTCAAAATTACTGATTTCACTCGCTTGCAAAATATTACCCATAGCTTAGTTTGGGCTGAATCTTTTGGAAAACTGTAAAATGATACAGATATAGCCAAAACTTTATTATTTACACAATTTCTCACTTGTTTTTTTTTTTTTTTTTTTTGCTGTTACTTTATTTGCATTTGCCCACTGCACACCATATATTTTCATTCTTTTTTACTCTATTCAATTTTGAAAATAAAAAATATTTATTAAAATTATTAGTTTGTTTGACAATTAATATAAAATTTTTTTCCAGTAAAATCTAGTAGTTGAGTAAATTTTGGGCAATATGAAAATTTTACTCTCAAAAATGGCTCTTGCACAAAAAAGTAAACGAACGGAAAAATTGCAAAAACTTGCAGGTTAATTCAAACAGCTGATCGCTAAAAAGCTTAGTGTTGTAAAATATGTGTTGTTTAGACTATCCAGTACATAACGTTTTTGGTACTTGATGAAATGCATTGTAATGATTATAAATTCATGACTTTTAATTTTGTTTCTAGTTGAATTACATACGAAACTACATTAATATTGGATTTTTGATATTTGGTACCCTCAATAATATGCAATAAGAAGTAATCATATATTCATTAGCTTTAGGGCATCGATATTTATTGAACGTGTAGCATGCAATTTTGATGGATCGCGATCCATATCGCATAATAGCCTAATTTGATGTGATCCAACAATATGGATCGCGATCCATATCGCATAATAGCCTAATTTGATGTGATCCAACAATATGGATCGCGATCCAAATATCACAATATATATTGAACGTGTACCAGTGCCCTTACATCTCTTAAATATTAATGTAAGCAAAAACAAAAATAAGTAATATTGAACAATTAACACAAATTTTACCATGGATGCCAAAAAAAGAAAACTTAATATTAATAGGCACAAAGTGGTAAGTAAAATTGTTTAGGATGTAATAAATATTTTTGGTTTTTGTTGCACTTTTAATGCAGCTTTTGTTCTTTTAAATGTTTTTATTACAAATTGTATGCTTACTTTTGTTTGTTTACTTAAATGAAACATATGTTTTTGTTTTCTACTGGTTTATACTGGTAAAAATTTGTTCAGTAAAAATTTGCAGACCCTTTGCTTACAACTGTCACTTTAATCTCTTAGTAGATACTCTCTCTTGCAAATTTTTGTGTAAGCGAACGCATTTCAGTAATATCCAGTAAAAACTTGCACAAATTTGTGCAAATTTTGGGGTAAAGGAACGCACCTTATGTTTATAACTCTGAGTAAATTAATTGTAGGGTAGCCCACTATCACGTAATACATACATTTTTTTCCAAGAAATTATGAATTTCACATATAAAAAAGCCTTGGTAACCTTTATAAGGGAAATACTACGTCATCACATGCGCAAGCCGTAATCTTTATTTCTATCATTCTTGACCCTAGGTACTTTTTTTTTATTTGGAGCTGCATAGGTAAACTAGATTTAAGCCTTTTTTAATTTTTCGTCAAATATTTTTTAGGTCTAAACATATCTTAAGCTTTATTTGTAAGAAGATAATTGTGTAATGTTAATTAGAAACTGTTAAATGATGTTTGATCTAGACAAACGTTTTGAAAAAGCAAATAAAAAATTATATGAACTTATTATATTTATTATAAGAGATACATATTTTCTCAAATTTATTTTAAAAGAGTTTTAATTTGTTTGTTTACTAATTTGAAGTCTATTGATTCATATTGACATCTTTAACAATTTGAATCAGTACCCTTCGACCATATTTTTGAAAAGTTGCAAACAAAACCTCTTAGCCAGGATTATATATTTCAAATTATTTTGTTTCAGCAGTATAGAAACTACCAGTAATAGGAACATACTTTTTGTATGAAATGGTTGTCAATTCGTCGACCAGAATTTAAAACTTCCATGACATTGTTTGATTTCTTCAATTTTGTTTTTGAGCCCCAAAAAGTAGCAAGGTAATTTTATTTAAAATAGGGTAATTTAAAGAAATTAGGGTTTTTGGTATACAAACATTAACCTACATATCGTTACCTAAAACGCAAAAGGCCCTAACTAACCAAAAATTAAAAATCGACTTTTTCATTGATTCTGATGTATTGCATCAACACACATGCCCACAACCAATTTTGGAATCTTTCGACCAAAATTAGAGATTTTATTAACAAAAAACAAAAAGCCCTGTCTACAAAATAGTATACGATAAACCCTAAAGACCGATATTCACTATCCTACATAATCGTACGATTCATTCACACGAAAATCTGACGGAATTCTATCCGACATAAAAAAATGTCTGCAAAATCTGCTGTCAACGCCACACTATCCCACAAAAAAGATGTAAACTCAAATGATTCATCTACTTTACAAGAAAATACAACTCTGATCGCATATAATCTATCATTTTATGAAAATTTTCATACATTTTCAAGTCGGACAGACTTGTCAAAAAATTAATTATAAACAGTTTAAGGCAATTTACCATTTTAAATAGTTTTTTGTTTCTCCTGTAAAATTTTAAAAATGTTAGATAGGGCCTTTTGCGTTTTAGGTAACGATATGTAGGTTTCACAGTGTTGATCTTTTTTTTAATTCTTTTTTTTAATTTGTCCAGCTAAAAAAATTTTCCACAAAATGCTCTTAATATTTATTGCTTTAAAATAATTTTTATAAATTTCCTTATTGGAACATAATGCATCTGCAATAGCGCCATCATTTCTATTTTTGATTTAATTCGTATGTACAGTACTATTTCCATCACAGTACTATTTCCATACTCAAGAGCTGAATATGCAAGATTTTTACATACATTTTTTACTTAAGATAAATATAGGAGCGATAATTAATTCTACATTAAAATAAGAAACTAATTTTTTGAGTTATGACGTTGTTCCAGCAAATGAGAGGTATGTATATAGAACATATGAATGAACTGAAAAAATTTAAGTTAAGTTATATTTTGTTATGTTAGTATTGTAGTAAAGTATTATAAAAAAACAATGTAATAATATTAACGTCATACTCGTACACAGGCGCGGATTCAGGGGGGGGGAAAGGATATTCCCCCCCCCCTTAAATTATAAAAATATGTTTTGCTTATTTCGATAATACACGAATTTCCGAATGTACAAAATTTTTGGAAATCCCATCAAGTTTTTTTTTTGTTTTTTATAGAATCTCTAATCAAATTTTCAATAAGTATCCAAGTATTTATCCTAATAGTTATTTATTATATATTTCCAATGAAACATCTAGTTTACCGTATTTAAATACATATTATTCTACATTCCATCCCAGCAAGTGCCATCTATTTCCGAAAAATAAACGTTTGGGTTGAATGTGCGAGCGGTTGAATCATTAATAAGCCTTAGTATATGCAATATTTGTATTTGTGTTATGATAATTATTTATTATATAAATTGGAATATAACCGATTTTCGTATCATATTTTCATCATAGTAGGATTTGAATTGGAATTTTATATGCATTGCCATTCTACCTTCCCATATATACATATAAATATATGTATTGGTCTAGTAAAAGTTCACCAAAGAAGAATTATATAACTGTCAAATTTCAAGTGCAGTAATAAGAAAAGTTCTTTGATATACAAAAATTACATAAAAATGAGTGAAACAATGGAGAGTCCGTAATTTTTTTTTAATATAATGTACCTATATAAGTATATATCATTACCTTCAGTCAAAAAGGATGTAGTCCAATGTATAAATTTTATAGGAGAGAGAAAAAATTTTCTAAGGTCTTTAGTTCTGAATATATTTGAAGTCTGTAAATCCAGTTTTGCTTCATTGATGACTCTTTATTGGCTTGCAAACCAACTAAAAATAATACATTTATGTTTTACATAGCTTTTTGTGACTTATCACCTTTTCTTTTATATATTTTATACTTTTAATGTACATTTTAGTATGTCAATTTGCAAAAATTAAATATACTATAAAATTATTTTATTTATTTCAATGTTGATTATTAACAAATATTAATGGAAAGAACTAGAAAAAAATATTTGTATTTTTCTGCAAACGATGTATTTTTGTTAACTCTATTGAACTGCATCAAAAACTTAATTTTCAAAAATTGTGGCATTAGCACATTTACGGCTGAAGGTACATATGTACGTATGTATGTGCAGCCAAAATTATTTTTGTCTTTCCATTGTTATAAGCTTTAAAATTCCTTTCTAAATAAAAATAATTTAAATAAAAAAATTTGCTGTAATCAATTTAAACCAGAATAATTTTATATGTATTTTTAGATTAAAACCCAAACAGTTCGAATTAAATTCATTACTTAATTTTAAAATTAGTGAAGCATATTCCTTCTTCCAAAATTTTGTTAACAATTGCATATGTTTTTTTTTTGGCCGAAAAATTGGTCAAACAATTTAGTATGATGAAGTCAAATAAATTGTTTCAAATACAAAAAAAACATTAAATATAAATAAAATTATTTTTATAGCCAAAACGTTATTTAAAAAGATTAATTTATTTTAATTTAGATTGAACTGATCTTATATTCTATTTTACCTTATTGTTGAGTCTTTTTTAATATAATATAAACATATCGTTTTTAATAAACTTTTAAAAACAAATTTTTAACTTGTTTTGTACCATAAAAAAATTCCCCCCCTAAGGCTCAAGCTGGATCCGCGCCTGCGTACATATGGGTATTTTTGAATAAAATTTTTTGTACAATAAACAAGTAACTTTTCGTGAAAATTTTATTTCTAAATGTCCAGCTTTTTTTTTAATATCCAGCTTTTTTAATTCACATGTCCAGCTTTTTGATAATCTGGATCTGGCAAGCATAGTGTCATCGTCAGCAGTTTAAGTGCATTGCCGCACACAATGAGTAATTCATTTATTAAACTTCTTATATTACTTTCTTTGTTTTGATTGCCGCATTCTTTGTTTATGATTGCCGCCAATGTTTAATGAAGTATCACCTTCATTTTCATGACCCAATTATTCTGCATTCT
This sequence comes from Pollenia amentaria, assembly GCA_943735925.1. Lineage (NCBI taxonomy): Eukaryota > Metazoa > Arthropoda > Insecta > Diptera > Polleniidae > Pollenia > Pollenia amentaria. Next base: position 120,189,329 of record OX031010.1, on the reverse strand, counting down.
TTTGGCGTTGAATGACACATGCATCCACTGCAAATTCTATTAGTATATAAGTTTAGCACATAAAAATATACGACAGAGTCAATAAAGAGAAGTCATTTATTACAGTGGTAAAACGTTACTCTTGTTTTTATGAAGTCAATTATTATATGGCGACCGTGACAGGACACGAACCTGCAATCTTCGGATTCTCATTCCGACATTTCCCTCCTTAACACTGCAGCCACACGATCAAGTTGTTCTTGATAGTCTTTTACATATACAGTTTGTCAAAATTTCCAAAAATTGGAAGCAGTGACGTAGGCTGCACGCAATTTTGAAGCAATTTACTTTCAAGATGTCATCAAAAGAACAATTTATAAAGACAAACGAAAAATTTTCTCACCAAAATTGTAATCAGCTGTTTTCTTGAACGTAAATTGATGCACTCACTCGAAAGAGAATTTTAAAGGCAAGTTCGCTTCAATTTTTAAAAGTATGATTGTATTGGTAAAAATGTGTGAGTGTACTAAAACTTGATAGACAAAACTTGATCGTGTAACCCTCAAGTAAAAATAAATTTATCACTTATATCCTAGACACCGCAATTAGGAGCAAAATTAGAGGCATTCAAGCTTTAGGCACAGCGCTCGTTTCGTTCAATTTTGGAAGAAAGACAGAACAGCCCATATTACACAGATTACACGTCGTGCCAGATGACTTTCAAATTCCGTGATGGAATACTAGGCAACGACTTCATACGAAAGTACAATTGTTTATTTAATTATAGCAGATCTTGTCGCCAGTTTATAATTAGACCAAGGTCGCAATGCGCGATTAAATAGCCAATTTTAGGGGTACCGGCGAACGGAATTATCGTGCTACCGGCAAGGTCAGAAGTTGTCAGAGAAGTTCAGCTAGCAACGGGTAATTAATCGGTACTTATTCCACATCAACAGATTGACGATGATGTTTTTATCACAGAGTTCTCTGTGTTCGTACTCTGTGTAGTAATCTGTGTTAGATTTTGCTTTGTGTTCATTGTTTGCGCCACAAAGATGATGCAAAGAGAAATGCAAAAGGGGCAGCTTTCGTAGAAAGAGACAAAAAAACGCAAAATCTTCCGTCTCGTGACATATCTGTGTAGAAATCTGTGGTTTTTATTGCAAACACAATAACAAATCTCGAAAACCCAATGGTGTGTTTCGTTAATACCGCTATCACAACCAAAACGATAAACATGCCAAGATTAAATTATGAACAATTAGATCGATACGAAACCATCGCGCTACCGCACAAAGACGACTCTCAACTGAGAGCAAAGGAAATTCTGGACAAATTAACGGCAAATTTTTCAGAAATAGCAAAAACGGAATTAACTAAATTATGACCAAAATATACCGATTGTTTTTGGGCTGGAATCTGAACCCATTTCCGTAAATAATTTCTATAAACAGGTATTGAGGAAATGTGACGAAACGCCGGTTTATATCAAAAACTACAGAATTCCGGAATCGAAAAGAGCTGAAGTAGCAGACCAAGTTGAAAAACTAATAAAGGACGTTTTGGTGGAATCCTCCTGTTCACCATATAACAGCCCAATTTTACTGGTTCCTAAAAAATCCTTACCTGGAACAACAAGGAAAAGATGGCGGTTGGTAATCGACAATCGTCAAGTGAACAAAAAACTGTTGTCAGACAAATTTCCTCTACCCCGTATTGATGATATTTTGGATCAGTTAGGTAGGGCCAAATATTTTTCGACACTGGACCTTATGTCCGGTTTCCATCAAATCGAGTTGGACCCCAAGTCCAGGGACATTACGTCATTCTCAACCGACAAGGGGGAATTTCGGTTTAAAAGATGACCATTCGGGTTAAAGGTCTCACCTAATGCATTCCAAAGAATGATGACTATGGCGTTTTCGGGTCTCCGACCATCGATCGCATTTTTTTATATGGATGACATTATAGTAGTCGGTTGTTTAGAGGTACATATGATTAATAACTTGCAGGAAGTTTTTGAGACTTATCGCAGATTTAATCTAAAGCTGCATCCAGATAAATGCAAATTCTTTTGTTAAGACGTGACCTTTCTGGGACACAAATGTACACGCCTCGGCATTTTGCCAGACAGCAACAAATATAATGTAATTAAAGACTACCCGAAACCAGCAAATAAGGACGAAACTAAACGTTTCGTTGCTTTTTGCAATTATTATAGAAAATTTATTAGGAATTTTGCTGTTATCAGTAAACCCTTAAACAATTTATCTAAGAAACAAGTAGTCTTCAATTGGACGGACGAATGTAATAATTCATTTAATCAATTGAAAAATGAATTGATAAGCCCGCCAATACTGCAGTACCCAGATTTTTCAATACCATTTTACATAACTACCGACGCACACTGGTTCATATTTTGAGAAGGCGGCCAAAACTATTTTTTTTTTATGTTCTCCGATTTTGAAATTTTTTTATTCATGTGAAAGTAAATACTAGTGAACCTCGGGAGCCAAAAAATTTCAACCCTATTTCAACTATTTCATTGAGAACAGGGTGGTCCCAAATGGGCTTTCTCAGTATTTGGTTATAGTTTTGAATTTCTGAGTAAACTTTTGAAGTTGAAATGCTCATAACTTTTTTGTTTTTCAAGATTTTTTGACAGAATAAGTTTTGTGTATTAGTTTATCTTATTAGCTATACGTGGTTTAAAGCATTAAACTCTGCGACCTGTAGAACTATTTAATTTTCTTTTTTTTTTATGTCAAAATTTCCCGGAAATTTCCTATTTTATAGAACATAAGTCCTGCCCGTCAAAACGCGTCAAAAAAAATCTATACGCTCTTGCAGTCCAGAATCTAACCTACATTTCTATACCCCATTGTACACACATCTGGATACGATCTTGCGAACTACAGCAATTTCTGTGACCCAAGGTAAGATATTCGGTTCAAAAAATAAGTCCTGCAATTAAACATTACTGAAATTAAAGAAGGTGAATCTTAAAGAATTTTCGACAACGTCAGGTTATCAATAAATTTTGAGAAGGTAAAGGTATTGCCATTGTTATAAACTTATTGTGGGTGAACGGATGCTGTAAAACGAATAGGCGACATAAATAGACTAACACGTTAGATTTTTGAGTAAGTTAAAAGGTTAAACATTAGTAAATAGCCGCAACATAAACTACATAGTTTAATTACCTGAAAATTGCAACTTAATTTAAAAAAATGGAAGAGCAGTTATATTTTACGTGAAAATTACCTACATGTTACCTGTTAATTTATTGCCGGTATGTTATCCTTTTAAAAAGTGTAAAAACAGGGGTTTTTTATGTTTCAAAGAAATGGTAATAAAATATTAAATTTGTAATTAAAAAAGGGTTTTATATGTTTCCAAGAAGTGGTAACAAAAGATCATTTAAAAAAACTTCTATCAAGAGTATAACAATGGCTAAGTTCAGTTATAAAGTTCTCGCAGATATATGTATATTTTCAACAGAAAGATGAAAAAGATTTTGTGTTACACATAATGAATAATCCATTCTTTAAATTATGCAACGAACAAGAAATCAAAATTCATAAGATAAAAATTAAAAATTTTTCATTTACATTAAAAAAATGGTACCTTAAATGTAATAGAAACAAGAAATTTTTTTACTTACGCAACGAAAAATGGCTAACAAATGATCTGATTTTTAAGAAGCTGTCAATTACCGCTAAGGAAACTGAAAAAGTGGGTCGGCCCGCAAAACAAATTGACAATTGCAGTGAAAGATCACGAAGACGCAAGCTTGCAAATATCAATGAAGAAATTTCTCATAGTATGATAAAGGATTCATTTCTGCATCAAATTCAACCAACGCAAAATAAGAAAACAAAAATTGCAATAATTGAAAAAATAGTGGAAGCGAGCCCTAAACGAACAAAGAGGATTTTAAAAAGTATTCCTACACCAACTGAAGAAATGAAATTTACTCCAGAAGGAGCATTTGCACTATTTTTGGATTTAAAACTGACAAAAAATCAGTATACAGAACTGCGAAAGCGAACCAATGAAAAAAATTGTGGAATCTTTCCAGCATATCGAGATTTAGTTTCTGTCAAAAAAGAGTGCTTACCTTCACAAACGGCTATTAGTGTAACTTCAAGTTCAGCAGAAGCAAAATTGCAGGCTCTTCTCGAACACACTGCAGAACGATTATTAAATACACTTGATGCTGACTGTTTAAAAAAACTTAAAAATTGCAGCATCACTTTATTTTCTAAATGGGGATGTGATGGAAGCTCTGGTCAGAAACAATACAAGCAATGTAATTCAGAAAACTCATCTGATGCTAACTTATTCATGGTATCTTTCGTTCCATTACGTTTAAGAAAAACTTATATTGGCTTAGAGCCGTCAACCAGTAGAGTTACAGCAGTGGATGTATGGAAAAATGAAATTCCCTCTTCAACAAAGTATTGCAGACCAATAAAGTTTATTTACAAAAAGGAAACTAAAGATGTCATAACTTATGAAGTTCGAAAAATAAAAGATCAAATTAAAGAACTTCAACCGGCAATGTTTAAATTTGATGACCAATGCATTGAAATTAATTTTCAAATGTTCCTTACAATGATCGATGGAAAAGTTGCACAAGCATTAACCGAAACAAAGTCTTCGTCAAGCTGTACCATATGTCAAAAGACATCAAGTCAATTAAGCCAACCCCTATCACAACACAATAGTTTCAATGAGGCATACGAATTTGGAATGTCCCCTCTTCATACTAGAATTCGTTTCATGGAGCATATTCTTAAATTGGGTTATGATTTGGAATTTGGCCCGTTAGGCGAAACAGTGAGAAAAAACAAAGAAAATGTGGAAAAAAGGAAGCAAAGAAAAAAACAAATTCAAGAAAAATACCTTCACCTAGGCCTTATAATTGATCAGCCAAAACAAGGAGAAGGAAATTCAAATGATGGAAACACTGCAAGGAGATTCTTTTCCGATCCAGAAACTGCAGCATCTATCACAGGAGTACTCTTTGAATTAATAAGACGATTCCAGATCATTTAACAAGTTATATCATGTAGCAGAAAGATAAATGCAAAAAAATTTGGCCAGTATGCAAATGAAACAGCAATTCTTTATAACAAAAAATACTCTTGGAGACATATGCCAACCACAGTTCATAAAATTTTATACCATGGGGAACAAATAGTTCAACACAATATCCTACCAATTGGAGATCTATCTGAAGAAGCACAAGAAAAAAGGAGCAAAGACTACAGATTCTTCCGCGAGCATAATACAAGAAAAATGTCCAGATGTTGTACTAATGAAGATCTTATTACTATTTTGTTGTGCACATCAGATCCATATATGTCCAGTATTCGACAAAAAGGGAAATCAACCTCAATCGAATTAGAGGAAGAAGCTAAACAACTTCTGGAAAATGAAACCCAAAGCTATTTAGAAGAAATTTTTACTAATATTGTTTAATTTAAAATTGTTTATAGATTATAATTTTTTTTTGATTTAAGTATATATTTGTATTAATATATAAAAATAAAATACACATACATCTCAAACCAAAAATAAAAGTTGAATTACCTAAAATGTTATCGATAGCCAAGAATGCTATTTGGGCATTTTTCAAAATCTTCCTGTTCAGTTTTATCCTTATAACAACTCGTCTCGTCCCAAAAAAGAGCCAACTTTTGGCCCCTGTGAATATTGGGACTAAAAAATTTACAGGGGCCAAATATTGGCATTTTCTGACAGGATCTAAGTTCGACAATAAAAAATAAGTATCAGTTGTAAAATACAAGAGAAATAATGATAAATTATAAAAAAACTCATATTTGAAATATTCAACTTTTACACCGAAACTCAACAAAAAAATGAAAATGCATTTTTAACTCCCCATAACTTTTGCTCCTATCAGTCGAACGTTTTATAGCGCAAATTAAAGCCTAATATCGCACCTATCGAGCAAAAAAAATCGCATAAAAAATACCGATCCAGTCAAAAGTTATGGAATTTTGACCGCCTTCTCGTAAAATTTCCCACTGTGCGACGCTAGTAAATTTGCATGCGGAGCTGTACGCAGTCAAAAATACAATGGTACGTTACTACCGATAGCCTATGCTTCTAGATCATTTACGCAGGGTGAATCAAATAAAGCTACTATAGAACAAGAACTACTAGCCATACATTAAGCAATAAACTATTTTAGGCCATATGTATATGGCAGGAAATATATCGTTCAAACCGACCGCCGACCATTAACCTATCTTTTCTCAATGAAAAATCCTTCATCTAAACTCACTAGAGTGCGTTTAGACCTAGAAGAGTATGATTTCGAAATCGAGTATGTAGGTAAAAGGCAAAGATAATGTAACGGCCGATGCATTATCCCGAATCACATTCGACGAAATCAAAATAAACAATGTACTCCGCGTTAGCACTAGGTCTGCAGCGAAAACTCTAGATAGCATTAAAAATTGCATCAATAAATCGCGCAAGGCAAAAAGACTCCCAAAAATAGTTACTAACAATCAAGGTTGTCTGGTACAAAAATTCTAATTGCCATAGATAAAAAACAATATACTACTACTAATGAAGAAATTTATTTAGATAAATTTTTCAAAGTGCTTGAGAATCAAGCCAGTTGTAATAATATTGTGGAAATGCAAATATCATTAAATGATATAATATTTATAAAGGTACCTCTTGAAGAAATAAAAGAAAAAGGCAACAGCTTTTTGAAAAATAAATAATAGAAGAAGAAGCTTTGAAACATAGAATAATGAAGAACTTCCACGAAGAACCTCTAAGCGGTGGACATCCTGGAATCGCCAGAATGATAAATAAAATTCGTAGGTATTACTACTGGAAACACATGACAAAATACATATATTAATCAATATGTTAAAAATTGCGACACTTGCAAAGCCAACAAGGTTACTCGATACAATAAAGCGCCTCTAATAATAACACCTACACCTCTAAAACCATTTCATACAGTCGTTATAGATACGGTTGGACCATTACCAATAACAGAAACGTACAAACAGTACATAATAACCATTATCTGTGACCTAACAAAATATCTTATAACCGCACCAATAGTTATATGAAATCGGTTAAAAAAAACAAAATGTGGGAAAATAACATAAAAACCATTAAAAAAAGTGAACTATAATGATGAAAAACAAACTTTTTGTCATGAGTTAATAACAGGAAAGGGAAAGAAAGCTAAGTTTCTTGAGCACTTCCCAAAGGAAAAAAATATTTTTTGCTTGTTTATAAAATAAATTGTTCCTTTTATTGTCTTCCAAATGGGAAACACTGCTTATAAAAACTTGACCCTTTTTTTTATTGAAATACCCTTTTTACATCTTTTTCTGGAAAATCCTCTTTATGTGACACTTTTCGAAATTTCAACTGTAACCCTGGCCGTCAAGTCTTTGGTTTTTAGTCCCAATTTACATTATACGATTTTTGTCGTTGCGATTCTTACCTTAGAGGCGAAAGGGGAAAGGGGAATTAAAAGGGTTACAAGCATAGCTGCCATATAAAATTGGTCGAAAATTTTCAAATTTAGAGGAACAAATCGTCAAAATCATCAAATTGAATAAGCTATTTTTAGTTTCCGCTAATAAAATTTTGATATATTATGCCTGTTTTTTAAATTAAAATAATAATTTTCGATTAGAAACTAATTATTGAAGTAACACAACCAAAAATTCTTTAAAAGTATTGGCATTCATAAGAAAAGTAAGAAAATGTACTAAAACCAAAAGATATCGAATACCTATTTTACACGTCAAGAATCCAGCTAAAGTGCTTAAACGGAACAAATGAAATAAATAAAAGGTTAATGTACCACAGACGATGCAACATTTTTTGAAACACGTGTTACTATTTATGTTTCAGTTTTTACCACAGACGATGACACTAAGAACGAAACATCCGTATTGCGTGTTTTGCGAATATACTACAGGAAAAAAAAAGTTTTTAATTATTTTGTTTTTATACCTATTTTATTTTATGTCCCATAAATTTGAGAAAATTTTATATTCAATTATAATTGTTTTCTAATTCTCACAATTTGGTATTTTGCCATATTCCGATTTCTTTCTTCATATATATTTCTCCGAGAGTTCCAAATGCACCTCACTCAACAACTGCCATAGAACTAATATAATAATTTGAGCAACTGCTCTTAACAAAATGAGAAAAACAGAAACAGTCAACATTGCCACACACGATGAAACATTGTGTTTGGAAACTTTTGATATTTGAGAACAGGGATGTTAAAGTTACAATTGTAATGGTACAATTGTACTTTTTTTCTTGGTTTTCTCAAGTACCGTGGTACTACCGTGACTCATTTGTACAGTTTAAAAATTTTTCATAGTTCCCCCTTTTTTAATTTTTAGTATAGCATACAAATTACAGAGTCCTTTTCTCTGCATTTATTTTTTTTAATTGTTGTTTATTTTATCAGGACTTAAAAATCATTGTTTTAAATTGCATTTTTCATTTATGCAATATGCACTTAAAATAATTAACATGGTTAATTTAGAAATGCAATCAGAAGATGCTCGAATGCATGTTTATAAAAATCACGTGCCCTTTGAAGGAATTAATTGCGGAACAGAAGTGGATATATAGGTTTATATTTCTACAAATTATATCAATATTTTTATTGTTAGAGAAATGAAAGAATATACAAGTTTTGAGAACAAAAGTCAGCTTTAATAATGAAGTTTTAATGTGGTTCCATAAATTTGCTCCTGAAAATGTCATTTCAGGTAAAACAAGTAGCATTGTACCTCTTCTAGTGAAAATGATCCCGAATGAAATTGTAAATTTTGATTCAATCAATAATCAATTTCAAGCTTTAACTGATGTCGTTAAAAACTGAAAACATTTGTAGTTTTTGGTCCGCAGTAGCTAATTTACAAAATGAGCTGAATGTCCATATATGTATTTCTTGACATTTCTAGAGTCGTTGCTGGAATTTTATCCATTCCACATTCGTCTGCAAATGTTTAAAGAGTTTTTTCTTTTCAAAATATAATTAAAACTATGGAAAGAAACAGACTACATGTGCCAACATTATCCAGTCTCATACAAACAAAGGATTGGTTAAGATCGACAAATTCATGCTGCAATGATGTAAGAATTCCAAATAGTTTATTATATATATATATATATATATATATATATTCCCTTCGATCATATAAGGAGCATAGGGCCTCAACAAACTTCCTCCATTCAGATCTATCAATAGCTATGTTTTTTACTTCGCTCCAGCTTTTACGCATTTTTCTTATCTCGGAGTCGATTTGTCTTCGCCACGTATGAGCTGGTCGCCCCGTTCTGCGACTTCCCTGAGGGTTCCATTCAATAGCATTTCGGGCAATATCGGATGGTTGTTTGCATCCGATCCAATTCCACTTTCTTCTCTGTATTTCTACGCACAGCTGTGTTTGCATTGTTTCACACCACAGGTTGATGTTCGAAATAGTTCGTGGCCAGAAGATTCGTAGAATTCTTCGAAGACATTTGTTAACGAAAACTTGCAAGGATTTAATGTCTCGGTAGGCAGCGTTCCAAGTTTCGCATCCATATAACAACGTTGATTTTACGTTAGAGTTAAATATATTAATTTTAATACGACGTGATATTGTGGACGATTTCCACACTTTATTGAGCTGACCAAAGATTGTGTGCCCTTTTTTATTCGACTAGCAATATCTTCGCTAGATCCTCCAGTTCGATTGATAATGGCTCCGACATAGCAGAATGTATCGACTTCTTCTAATGTTTCATTATTTACCAGGAAGGACTTTACGTTTTCTGAGTTAATACGCATGACTTTTGTCTTTCTTATATTTATCTTGAGCCCCGCCTTCTCTGATATGTTTATAAGTCGTTTCAATTTTGTGGACATATCAGTGTGGCTGTGAGAAAGGTGGCATATGTCATCTGCGTATTCAAGGTCCTCCAATCGCTCGTTTAAACCCCATACGATTCCTCGGTTGCCCACTATTGCGTGCTGCATCACAATATCTAACACGATATTAAAGAGCAGTGGTGACATTACACACCCTTGACGAACACCTGTGCCAACCTCAATCTTACGGCTAAGCATGCCATCGTGTAGAATTCGGCAACTGTGGTCAATGTAATGTGGTCAACGCATGACTTGTTGGGGTAAAAACCAGCCTGTTGTCTTCTTAAAACTGGCATTAAAGAGTCCGATAACCTCTTAATTATAACGTGGGCTAAAACTTTATTGATCAGTTGTTAAGATTTGTTAGGTCTCCCTTCTTGGGGATCTTCACTATAATACCTTCTTTTAGCTCGTCTGGAATTATCTCTGATAACCAGATTTCCTCAATAATGGGAAAAATAAGTTCTGCGCTCGTTTTTGAATTTAACTTAAGGAGCTCTGAGATATGTTGTCGTTGCCCGGGCTTTTGTTGTTTTTAAGCGCTTTTATGGCTGATATTTGGTCGTGTGTTGTGATTGATGCAGTTACATATTGGAGCAGTTGCTTGTGGGCGTTGGGCGAACATATCAGAGAAGTGTGTAGCCCAAAGTTCAAGCTGTTCGTCTTTGGACGTGATTAGTATGCCAGAGTTGTCTTTCACTGGTTTACCTGAGACTGAATAGCTGTTACTTGATAACTTCTTGATGAGTCGGTACAAGTCACTGGTGCGGTTCGTCTCTGCCGCTGCTTGAGCCTCTTCGGCTATGGTATTCGTCCATGCGCGTTTGTCTTTACGGGCACTGCGTTTTACCTTGCGACCTAGGCTTGCATGTTGGTTTTGAAGAGTTGACTTTTCACTTCGCGTTTTTGCAGAGTTAAGTGCAGCTTTAAGTTTCTTTCTTTCATTAATTATTGTCCATGTCTCTTCAGATAGCCATTCTTTACGTTTATTTTCTTTGAGACCTATATGTTCTGTGGCAGCATTCACTAGTATATTTTTTGTAACTTTCCAATCCCTTCGTTGATCGTGAGGTGTTAATGTCAACGATTCATTTATGGCATTAGAAAAGTTCGATCCGACGGATGGGATTTTCAGTCTACTAACATCGAATCTCTTAGATATACGTGGGTCCTTCTTTTTTACAGCCGCTATCTTTATGCGCACGCTTGCGATAAGTAGATGATGGTCACTGGCTACATCAGCACCTCTTTTATTTCGCACATCCAACAGAGAACCACGTCATTTTCTAGAGATAGCCATATGGTCTATTTGGTTCTCTGTAACATGGTCGGGTGATACCCGTGTTATTTTGTGTCTTGGTTTGTGTGGGAACAGTGTGCCCCCTATTACCAGATCATTTTCTGCGCACATATTCATAAATAATTCCCCGTTTTCGGATCTTTGGCCCAAGCCATGTACTCCCATGATACTTTCCAGGCCGGTGTTATCTGAGCCTATTTGAGCATTGAAGTCGCCCATTACTACCAATATATCACCACGATTTGGAGATGTAATTGCTCGATCAAGAAGGCTATAGAATTCTTCTTTCACGTCAAAATCGGAGACTTCTGTGGGCGCATAACATTGGATGCATGTAAGGTTTCTGGCGCGTGTGCGTATTTTAATGGCAATTATGCGGTCAGAGTATGGTTTCCTGCTAATAAGAGCTTTATATGCTTCCCTGGAGAGAAGAAAACCAACACCAGATGATCTTTTTTCGTTGGCGGGTTTACCAGAATACAAAAGGTGAAGTCCGTTTGTTTTTGTAGTTTCGCCTTAATCAGGCCATCTCATTTCACTTATACCCAAAAATAATAAGTTGTAACTCGTAAATTCTTTCCTCAATTGAGCCAGGCGTTATGCCTCCATTAGCGTTCTAACATTCCATGTTCCAAATCTTGTCCGGGTTTTCATGCTAAAGGTTGTCATCGGTAGATCATATCGTTTTATTTCATTTGTTGTGGTTTCGTTAATCATTTAGTTTTAGGATGAAGTAGCTGATTAGGCTTCCGCATCCGATCCTGGTGCTGGGGCTGCCAGCTGTCCTCCAGGCAGGATGCCTTCTCATATTCGCTAGATTTGGACGGGTGTCCAAAAGCCATTGCCCGGAGGTCGTGAGCTGCATTGACAATGCAACAAAGGAATCGTTCCTGGCCACTCCCAAGTGAATGGCAATCAAGAACTTTCCACCTTTACTTGCAATGCCCATTCCCCAAAAAATAGTTTATTAACTAAACAAATAAGTGCCCGATTTTGATCTCATATATTTATAAGACTTTTATGTACCTTATTTAATTCATACATATATGGGGCATTCACAAGGTGTGCTATCATGGTTTATTGTCATAATGTTCTAACATTTTACAATTGTTTAAAAATATTGTTGTTGGTTTGTAAACAAAATGTGTCTTAAATAAATAGAACGTTGCTTGCTATGTTTATTGTGCTGTCGTTATTAATAGCACATTAAATTATGAGGGGTTGCCCACAACAGTCGTATTTTTTCATGTTATTATTTTAAGACATATGGCTTTATGACACCTTGTGAATCCCCCAATAATGTATGCTAATGTTAACTTTTGTTTTTTGTGTACAATTGAATTTTTATGTACTTTTTTGTTGTTTTAATAAATTAAAAAAAAAAATGGTACTGTGAAGCTCCAAAAAGTACACTTTTTTTTTGAAAGTTGGTACAAAATTTAAAACCCCATTTAACTTCCCTGTTTGAGAAACCAAAAAGGTTACAGAGAATTTCAACCTGAAACATCCAGACACACGTAGCAACATTAAGTGAAACATGCCCATTTTTCGCCAAATGTTGCCTCATCTGTGGGTAACTTTACTCTAAACTCGCTAGTTAAACAATTATCTGGTAGCCCCAATAGTACAGATATCATATGTTTTGCTTTTGTCATTTTTAAGCACGTTGTTGTCTTGTTATTATTATTTTTTATTTACATTCTATTCGCAAAAATATTCCAAGAAATTTAAAAACTAAACAAAAATGTTAAGAAAGGATACAAGTCCTTTTTTACAACTGGGGTTGAGGACTTGGTTAGCTAAACAATTAACAAAGCTAGGTAAATATGCAGATGATTTAATGTTTTTATTCAGTGGTGAGAGACAGTTTGAGGATGTTTTGCAAGAAATCATAAATTTTTGCATTTCCAATTTATCAAACTGGATGGTGCGTAATCGACTTTATATTAATGTTCTTAAAACAAAGGCTATGTATTTTTGCTCTTCTGTTCCAAACTTAGATATTGATATTTATGGTACGAACATTGAATTTGTGGATCAAATCTGGGACTGGTTTGATAATAAATTAAATTTTAATATATGTATGTATATTAATTTTGTTACTTCTAGAGTGAATTACTCATTACGTAGGCTATATAACGTCAACTTATGCTTACCAATGCATATCAAAGTTATGATTATTCATTCATTGGTTATGCCTATATGTGTATACATATGTTATTGAAGTTTATACTGGTACACTTGGGTGCCATATGAAGAAACTTTTGGTGCTATTCAATAGAGTTGTACGATATTTATATTGCTTAGGACTTCGAAATCATGTATCTATGTATGTTTCTAAGTTTGCGGACTGTTTATTTTATAATTATGTAAAAAAGAAGGCTTTTGCTTTTCTTTTACAATGTGCTAAAAAGGGAAATTATTGAATACCTATATGATTACATTTTTTTCATTTAGTTGTTCTAGAGCAATTGCCAAATTTTGGTTTCTAAGTTACGTTCCCTAGTGGAGAGATCATTTCATGTAAGGGTTGCACGTATTTTCAATAAATAACCAATAACTCCAAAGTTCTTTGAGTTTTCTAGTTCTACTTATAAACGTAAATTGTTGAGGCTCGTTCAGCGAAATAAGATGTAAACCTCTTTCAAGGAATCTTTTTATTATAGCTTGGGTCACTAATGTTACTGATATTGCTTATATTTCTCTACGGTACCCTAATTTTAATCCTAATTTAAGCTGTATCTTATATTAAGATTATTCCAATTGCCATTTCATTTCTTTTGACTTAAAATTATTGTTTAAATACTCAGGTATGTGATGGAAACGATTTGAAAACCAGACGATTAAAATCGTTTTCAATTGATTTCTAATAGATTTGCCGCTTTACTAGTCTATAGTCCGTTAAATTTTATATTATATACCAACATACATATGTTGGTTGAGCTGTATTTTGACCATAAAAATTAGATTTTCAAGTTGTTCTAAATTCATCACATCTGCTTAATTACATTGTTTGCAATTCGATAGCTTTTCATCATATAACTAAACAAAAATCAAAAGAAAAAAAGGAAAATTTAATTGTTATATATTTAAGTTATTTTTTATTCATACTTATTAATATTCATATTGTTTGTTGAGTAGTATGTTTTGAGTTGTATATTTTAACCATATATGGCCCTCTGGGCTCGGTTTATGTGTAACATTGAATAAATAAATAAATATTGTTTAAGCATAATTATTTAACAAAATTCCTAGCATTGTATTAGATTAGAAGAATTTAATATACTTCTCTTTTTAGGACTAAAACAAGCCACACCTATCCAGGAAAGCTGTATTCCTGCCATCTTAGAGGGTAAAGATTGCATTGGTGCGGCGAAAACTGGTTCGGGTAAAACATTTGCATTTGCTTTGCCCATACTAGAGAAACTTAGTGAAGAACCTACCAGTCACTTTGCTTTGGTGTTAACACCCACCCATGAATTGGCTTATCAGGTATGAAGATATATACTTAAAAGATTACAATTATGTAATTTACTTTTTAGATATCGGAGCAATTTTTGGTGGCTGGTCAACCAATGGGCGTACGAGTTTGTGTGGTATCAGGTGGTACCGATCAAATTGTAGAGGCCCAAAAGTTAATGCAAAGGCCACATATTGTTGTGGCTATGCCAGGTCGTTTAGCAGATCATTTAACAGGCTGTGATACATTTTCATTTGATAATCTTAAATATTTGGTAGTGGATGAAGCCGATCGCATGTTAAATGGTGATTTTGATGAAAGTTTAAAAGTTATTGAAAACTGTCTGCCCAAGGAAAGGCACAATTTGTTCTTTTCGGCAACAATGAAGGATTTTATCAAGGAATCTAGTATATTTCCCATAAAAAAAGATGTGAGTGAGTCTTTAAGTTATTTGATGATATTAGTTAAGAAATAGGAAAATAATGCTTTCTTTTAATTATTAGTGCTTGGAATGGTCAGAAGAATTTCTGACTGCTACTGTGGAAACTTTAGATCAACGTTATTTACTTTGCGCAGATTACGATCGTGATATGGTATTAATCGAAGCACTACGCAAATATCGGGAAGATAATGAAAGTTCAAATGTAATAATTTTTACAAACACAAAAAAGTACTGTCAGCTGCTATCAATGACTTTGAATAATATTGGTATTAATAATGTTTGTCTGCATGGCTTCATGCGCCAAAAGGAAAGAGTAGCTGCTTTAAATCATTTCAAATCGAAACATGTACGCACCTTAATTGCCACAGATGTGGCAGCACGTGGTCTTGATATACCAAGCGTACAACTGGTTATCAATCATCGTTTACCTCGTACTCCTAAAGAGTATATACATCGTGTAGGAAGGACAGCACGTGCTGGTCGCAAAGGTTTGGCTATTTCAATATTTCGTTTTCCTCGTGATCTCGAATTGCTGGGCGAAATTGAACAGGCTATCAATACGAAATTAACTGAGCATCCTATAGACCGTAAGTAAAGTAAGAAATAGAATCTAAAAATGAAAAATATTTTTTATTTATTTTTCATTATTTTAGACTTAAGGCCCTTGCTCTACTGGGAGTTTAAGGAATTAGGAAGGAGATTTAAACATTGTTAAGTTATATTTAAAAAAGTTCGCAATATATTTAACATTTTTGAATTGCTTTTTAGAATTAATAGTTTCGATTTTTTTTATAAATTAATAGCATTATCCCGGTACTTCGTTAGCGTCTCCCTTTCCTTCGTGGGCACATTTATATGCCAATGTTTATGTTTCTACAAAAAATTTTCATTTTATAGGTTCCCATTCACTCATGTTTTAGGTTCAATATTAAAGAAAATAAAAAAGTACCACATGTAGAACGGAAAAGTACAAAAAAAATTATTTCCCGTATTTCCCTTTTTATACCCTCCACCACCACTGTGGTGAATGAGGGTATACTTAGTTTGTCATTCCGTGTGAAACTTTTTTATAATACATCTAAGACCCCATAAAGTATATATATTCTGGCTCCTTGAGTAATTCTAAGTCGATTTAGCCATGTCCGTCTGTCCGTCTGTTGAAAACACGCTCACTTTCGAAAAACGCAAAATAAAAGAACAAACTTGGTCTCAATTTGCTTGTAGTTATCCTAAGCAGTTTCGGATTAAAATCCAGCAACATCGGTTCAGTAGGATCAGAACTATGAATCAAAATGTGGAGCCACCACCCTACAAAAATTGATAATTTTAATACAAAAACTAACATAAATAATGTAATAATGCACGTAATGACATAAAATTTTGCACAAATTCGCTTTATACGACTGCAAATCATACTGTTAAATCGTGAAGATCGGTCCAAAATTTACACTAGGTCCCATATAAACCCTACTCCCGGAGAACTGTTTAGTACGCCTAAAACCGTAATAAATAATGCTATCATACTAAAATTTGGTACGTCACAGTTTTATAGGACCAGAAATCACACTGTAAAATTTTTAGCAGATCGGTCCATAATTTACACTAGGCCCCATATAAACCCTACTCCCGGAAAACAGTTTAGTACGTCTAAAACTGTAATTAATAATGGCATCATAATGATGTTATCATAATTTTGTATATCACAGTTTTATAAGGCTAGAAATTGCAGTTTCAAATTTCGTGAAGATCGGTCCATAATTTACCCTAGGCCCCATATAAACCCGGAACACAGTTTACTGCGCCTAAAACCAAAAAAAGCCCACTTTAGGGAAATAATTAAATTCGCCTAAAACCATCACAGATATAGATATTGCGGTAAAATTTCTTACTTAAATTCATATGGCCAGAAAAAATATGCAAATTTGTGAAATTTACTGTTAACGCTTAAACTAATTACACTGCTATATTAAAAATTTATTCTAATTTTTTTTTGGTAATACCAGAAATTAGTCTTCAGAATTTTGGGATGATTGGTCCATAATTTACCATAGGTCCAATACAAATTACGCTCCTAAAAATTATTGTAGTTCGGCTAAATCATGATATTTTACTCAAGCCAGTTCAAAGTTCTAACAAGAAACGCAAACAATTTTCTTATTGTCGGTCAATAATTTAATTCAGGTCTAAACCGCAACTAATTTTTATGCTGACGTTCGTTTTTGAGATTAGTTAGTAATATATATGTATTTATCATATAGATCCCACTCCTGTCGGTGGAGGGTATCAAAGATTCGGCACAGCCGAATATAGCACTCTAACTTGTTGATACTTTTTTCTCCCCATAGTGTCAATGAATGGAGAAAAATCTTTTGTAAAAAAATACCAGAAATAGGTACGATTTTCACCCCTTAAACGTTTTACTTTCGACAAAGTACCAAATTTACATATATTTTTTAGATAAGTTACGAATGCGACATAATTTTTGCTTCTATGTTTATTGGTTTAAAAAATAGATGGGGGACAAAACCGTTCCAAAGTATAGATTTTTTCCGTTTGCTCCCCAAAAGGGCCGAATTTAAAAAAAAGAACTAGACACCTAGCCGCTTATATTTTAGTTTGGGAGATATGAGTTTAGCAAATTTGTACGTTTTTTAAATTTTTTAGCAAATAAATCTGTCGGGGTATATTATCAGGCAACTTCATGTAAACCTGAATTATCGTTTTTCTCCACTCTCTCTTGTTGGCTTATGCGCCAAACCAATAATGAGCTCATTTACTTCAATACTGAAATAACTCAAAAAATTAAACTTTTCTTTATATTGTGTATAAAATTCTTCTTTATTTCTTTTATATTTTCCCCGTTTGAAGAGAATGTGTCGTTATCTTTTCTAAGTGGTTAGAGCAAATTAAAAACTTTGAATACGTTTATCTCGAAATTGTTTTTTTGAGTTATGTCGCTATTGATGTAAATGAGCGATTTGTAAATAAATTAACAAATGAATAAACCTCAATATAAATAAATAGTTTTTATTAAAATTTTTGTCTGTTTTTGAAGAGAAAATGGTGGAACGCATTTTTATGCAAGTAAATGTAACGAGACGTGAATCCGAGATAAAATTGGATAATAATGATTTCGATGAAAGAGCTCAAAATTATAGAAGAAAACAGTGGATAATAGAAGGCAAGGATCCCGATGACATGGAAAACCTGTAAGTGTTTTTTACTGTTTTTTTCTACTAAAATTGTTAAAAATTCTTTTTGTATTTAAAATCGTGTACCTAAAATATACTTTTTCTCTTACAGCTATCGCAAAAAGCAAAAGGATAAATTACGTGAAATTAAACGACAACGTAAAGAACGTCTCAAACAGTTAGACAACATGGAACCTGCAATACTTGTGCAAGATGAACGTTTCAAGTCGGTGGACTCCCAAAGATTTGAAAAGAAAAAGAAATCGGAGAAAATTGGTGCGGCTTCAGCTTCTACTAATAACAAGCAAACTAACTCTTCTCTAAAGAACAAAAAAATTGATAAACGTTTTCAACGAACAGCACTGCCAAACAAGAAAGCAAAAAAAAATGTTGATAGGTAAGAAAGGTGTGAGGAAATCATAATATGAACATATAATTTTTGTTTTTCCATTATTTGGAGTATTTAATTGTATAATTTTAAACTTAAATAAATTTTTATGTATGTAAAAAATAAAAATGTTTTCAAAAAACTTATTTCGTTTTAACGTTATTTGTATAATGTACAAATAACGTAAAATAAATTTAACAAGAAAAATAGTATATTCTATACTCTTTTAAAAATTATAGTAAGACACTTTGAGTTGTATACATGTAAAAAAAAAGATTTTAATTGGTTTTAATCAGTCCAAACTTATAGCTAGTAAAGCATCTTGAGGATGAATTTCTAGCAAAGCTTTAGCACCATCATTAAAGGGATAGGAAATGCTGCCATCAATAACTAAATCTGAAAATAAAAAAATAAATTTTTTAAATAAGACTTTAACGGTTAAACGATTGATGGAGAAAATTTAATTTTTTTTAAAATTTTCTTTCTAGAAAATTTAGATATGTTGTTAAATTTTCAAAAATGTGCACTTTTTATTTCTTGAAATTAAAATAAAGGAGAACACGCTATTATTCTCACCCCTCTCATCAATAATCTCAGACTTTCAGTAAGAAAACTTTCATAGTGTGAACCCAGACTTAGCAAAACTTTGGACATATACAATTATGATGCCGAATGTTGTAAAAATTAATTGAATATAAATATTTTTAGAAAAAAAACTAAATTTTTTAAATATAATAAATTAAATTTTTAATCAGTATATCGTCACCTAAAATGCAAAAGGGCGTAACAGCACTTTTAAACAATGACAAACTACTACTAAAAATACTTGTTACCAAAATAATTTAAATAAGAAATAGTAGTAAAATAAACAATAGAAAATATTGAAAAATGCAAGTAAATGCTTTAATTTTACTTTCATACACGATAATATGTCCTATACATGTATTTATTTGAACGTTTTCTTTTGAGGGTACACTTGAGATGACTCAAAATTACCCAATTTAAAATAAATTACATCTGATTCAAATTAACATTTAATAATAATAAAAAATACGAAAAAGAACAAATTAGTAAGTATTTACAGACAAATTATACAGAGTGTTCCCTTATTAGGCCCCATATACAATTATGGGCCTTTTAAAACAAAATTATGTTAAGAGGTTAATATAAATCATATAAAAATTCTTAACGCCGAATAATATTTATGTAATTACATCTATTTGAGATTTTCTCGTCTTCTAGTGATTTTGGGAGGGGGTTTATATATGACCTACGTTACTAACAGCACAAAATGTTGCCATGCCATAGCTATTTTTTTTTTTTTATCAATACAAGCTATTTTCGTGAGTGGTGTTTGTATGGGAGCCATGGTCAAATATGGACTGATTCCCACATTAATTTCGTAAGATAATTTATGTTGAAATAAAATAAAATTGGGCCAAATATGTCCAAATACCAAGATAATCAGATGGTTTATGGGCACAAAGACTATTAGGAAAAAAGTTAGTATGTGAGTTATGTGAAATTATAGACCGACCCCAAAATTTAAAAAAAAAAAAATCTTATTTAACAAATATCATTGAATTATCTTAACAATTGAGTTCTGTACTTTACGCAGATGGTCTACATGGACAGACAACCAGGCAGAAGAACGGACGACTCAGATACTGATTCAAGTCGAAGGGTAGGTAGGTAGGTAGAAAGGCTGGTGTGAAGTCTCCTTCACACCCTCACCCAGAGACCAATACGGTCCATTGTGATGCCTAGTTTATAGTTAAGAAGCTTGAAAAGAAGGTGAAGAGAAACAGCAAAAGCATTAGAAAAGATAAGAATAGATAAGAATAGATGAGGAAAAGGAAGTTCTGACCAAACCCGAGAGGAAAGCCTCACTCAACACAACACCAATCCGCCCTATGTGCGGTTAGCTCCCAGTCTCCTGCTGCGCAGCCAGGCCATCCCCATTACGAATCCTATCAGACTCTCGAGCACACAGCC
Source organism: Pollenia amentaria (assembly GCA_943735925.1). Classification (NCBI taxonomy): domain Eukaryota; kingdom Metazoa; phylum Arthropoda; class Insecta; order Diptera; family Polleniidae; genus Pollenia; species Pollenia amentaria. Next base: position 120,168,619 of record OX031010.1, on the reverse strand, counting down.
CGGGACGTCCCCTAATTCGCCTAGGAATCTGCTGCCCAGCCACCTAAGCCTGCTGCACTGTAGCCTGGGACAGCGGCACAAAATGTGTTCAACCGTCTCCAGCTCCTCCGGGTCCTCACACAACCCGCACATATCCGACACGTCGGATCCCAACCTCATCGCCATCCTGCCTATCATGCAATGACCCGTGATGATTCCTATTATGGTCCTCACGCAGACCCTGCTTCTGCCCAGCAACAACTCCGAGTCGGACTTCCTAAGCACCGGCCACATCGTCCGTGATACCCGGCAGTCCGTTCGGTTCCCCCAGGCCCTATTGGTCGCGTCCAGAATCCATTCCCTAATCTTCCCAAAGTAGAATCCTATTGGAGGCCTAACCGCCTCTATGTGATTAGGATCCTCCATCTCTGAGCCCTGTCTCGCCAACTCATCAGCAATCTCGTTGCCGTTTATGTTGCAGTGACCAGGCACCCAGCACAATCTCAACATATACTCTCCTAAGGCTCCCTCCAGAGCCCTCCTGCAACCGTCAACTAGCTTGGAGTTCACGTAACAGCCCCTTACGGCCATAAGGGCCGCCTGGCTGTCGACATATATAGTGACCTCCGAGCCCCTATCAATGTTGTCCCTCATCAATTCCACGGCCCTCAAGACCCCCAGAACCTCCGCCTGAAAAACACTGCAGTCGTCCGGAAGCCTATATGACATTCTGATGTCCAGATCCTCAATGTAGACCCCCGCACCCGTGCCTCTCATCTTCGAGCCGTCAGTGAAAATAGCAAATCCACTAAATAATCTGCTCCTACCTGACCAACTCTCCCTAGAAGGCGTTACCACCTCCGGCAACCGTCCGAAATCCACCCTGGTGCCCACGAAATCCGTGGAGCCGGGTGATCCCAGGCAGTAACCTCCAGCTTCGATTTCACCCAAGATCCGTGAGTGACCCTGCATGAAATTCCTTATCAATCCTAGTTCCCTCAGTCTAAGAATGCTTCTGGCTGCCATTCCCATAACATACTGCTCAATGGGCAGAAGATGTAGAATGACATCCAGTGCCGCTTGAGGTGTACTTCTCATGGCACCTGTCATGCCGATTGAAGCACACCTCTGAGCCTTAGACAGAAGGTTCCTTCGACAAGCCACTCTCAATGACTCCCACCAAACACAGCATCCATACGTAAGAATGGGTAAGTCGAAGGGTATACTACAACAAATATTTGTATGTGTTTCATACAGCAGCATAAACTCATAATACCCTTTTCACTGAAATGAGATCAATATTAGTCATTCAAGTTAAGTTCCCAGCAAAAACTTTACTTACCTGGTAAGTTAGCAAGTAACATTGGAGACATATGAACACTACTTATTTTTCGGCTGAATAACTACTTATTTTTGTTCGAGTTGTCCACAGAATTCAGTAGTTACAATACACTTACTAGAAGTCACAAAATATCTAGTTATGATTTAACTACCAGTAAGTTGAATTGTAAGTACTTACAATATACTTACTAGAAGCCAAAAAATAACTACTTTTTATTTAATTTGCGCTAGTTAATAGACCTAGTAATTAGTTATGGAGCTAGTTACCAGTAAGTAAATATTCAGTACTGAAAACCAGACAACTGATAAGTAGTTATTTAGCTGATTATTAGTAAACAAATATTCATAACTGAAAATAATAGTAGTGAAAAGTACTTACTGAGGTCATTACTAGCAAGTACTTATTGAGGTTTTCAGAATAATGATAATTGTAATGACAACTACTTACCAGGTAACGTATGAAATAACTACGACCTATTACCAAAATTCAAAAAGTTTTTCCTGGGTTATTCAAAATAATTTAACAAAAATAACATTAAAACCCTCAAACAAATTAATAAAAATTAAATAAAAATTTTAAATATAAAATCTACTTCCATTTATCTAGAGAAGAAGCCAAATGTTCATGTGGCAGCCTGTTACTCAAACAAGTTTAATAAAAGTAAAGGGCGGTAAATATTTCTCAACTAAAGCATCTTAAATTTTAAAGCAAACACAAAATGTGTTACTTTTTGTAATATTCGAAAAATATTTTTCTCCAGGGGTGTTTTTAGTATAAATATATACTTTCTTTTTCCAATAAACTTCGGGTTTTAAATCACTTTCAAGCTCCAATTTATCGAAATCTAATTGTCCATCAGGCGGAAATCTTTTTTTTCAATAAACAGTGACTTTGGTTGAATATACTGTACATTTTTTAGATCAACGATATTTTAAATGGTATAAATTTTATCACTAAAATCAAATCTTTATTTTATTTGTTTTAAAATTAAAGAATTTCAAATTATACCTGATCTACACCTCAAAGAAATTACCCACGCAATACCCACAGGAGTAAAAATTACACCAAATTCGGGTAATTACCCCAAAGTGGCAGCACTGGTAAACATTTTGTTATTAGAGAGAATAATTTTTGTGGCAACACTGGTAAACATTTGTTTAATTTTTGTTTACTCTCACTTTACCCGAAAAGTACGGAATCGCACCTATTGTAAACCAAAAAAAATGGCTCGTACTGTCAAAGCGAGCTCTTATTTCGCTGCCACCTGGTATGAATTTGCCTTCACTTTAAGTGATTTATTGCTAAAACACAAGGTGATCTTAAAACCCCTGCTGATAAATTTGTTTAGCCTTGTTAGTGTTGAATGCAAAAATTTTGTTTAAGTATTATCTTTCTTTCTGTTTTGTTTTGTTTTGGTTTTCGACAAGACAAATTGCTTGTGGGTTTTTACGAGTTGTACTTGTTGTAGTACTGAGATTACCTGTAATAAATTCGCAATGCTTAACCCTGAAGTGTATACCTGGCATTTTTGACTTTTTCCTAGTTTTTGTCATTTTTAATTATTAAATATTAATATACGAAAACTTTATGTATTCCTCAATCAAAGTGTTTTTTACAAGAAAACGAGAAAAAAGTGTAAATCTAAATACCGTGGTCGTGGCAATTTGCCTAATGAAAATTTTGTGCGTATTGTATCCACCTGGGCCCGACCAGTCCTTGCCCTATTAAATATGGACTGTAGTAAATAAAATCAATACGAAACGTATCAAAAAGCATAAGCAACACATAAAAATTATTTCTTTACTTTAATTTCGAAGAACAATTCTAGTTGACAATAAAATGTTCTTCCTACAGCCAAAAAACTCTATTCATATAAAAGTAGTCCCAGCTAGGCCCATGGGTTCGTTAGTCTGAGTTTATTTTCGATAGCCACAAAAACTCCAAACAAAATACAAGGGGTCCCAGCCAGGCCAAGGTGGCATTTTGTGCCACACAAATTAGGTGTCTACTTAAGAGTTAAACAATATGTCAAAATTTGTTTACATTTAAGCGGAAAACTTTCAGCAGACATGAAAAAAATGTTTACATAAAATCAAGGCGAATTCATTACAGGTAATTTCGGTAATACAACAAGTGCAACTCTACAAAAACAACAAGCAATTTGTTTTTGTAAAATCATTGTACAACGCCAATAACAAATTACGTAAGGTAAAAACATAAAATATGAAGTAAAATATTAAATCAAGGCGAATTCATTAATTAATAATAATCCTTAATTAATAAAATACATGTCATGAATGCCTACAACCGTTAATCTGAATTGAAATCCCACTATTTGGATTTACAAGTGTTATACATTACCATTAAAGACATATTCGAGGCTAAACCTGATGCTAAAAGTCAATCCAGAGAACATTTACTTAAGAAAGCTACGACTCTCATGGATCATCAATGTGTTAAACTTGGCTCCGAGCATAAGGTATGGGAATTGGCAGCTTTAATAGCTCCTAGTCCCTTAAAGGCAGAAAAATTGGTAAAAGCTTTTAGATCCTTTACCGCCAAGGAATTTATGTGGGTTACAAAACAACCATTTGCCCAAAAATCTTTGGAACTTTGCGCATGTCAAATATCATTGAGGCCATTAACGCATTTTTACGTTTTATCAGTTTTTATTATTTTCTATTAAAACTTTTTTTACTTTTTTTAATTTATTCATTTTATGCAAGGCGAAAAAGTGTAAATCTAAATACCGTGGTCGTGGCAATTTGCCTAATGAAAATTTTGTGCGTATTGTATCCACCTGGGCCCGACCAGTCCTTGCACAAACAATGTCATAAATGAAGAAATTCATGAATGAGGAATTTAAGACGTGTCATTTTTTCACAGCCATGAATGAATTGTCAATTTTTCGCCAATTCATTTATGAGGGTGAGAAAATATAAATTTTTGCCTTTCTTCAGTCATGAAGAATGAGGAAACAACAAACTTTCGTAACGCTCCTCAGCAGTAATGTTGTTGTTGATCGACAGTTTGCATGACCACAGCACGAAATGCCTTTGTGTGTATTTTGTTTTTGTTAAAGGCAACGACCCAACGTGTGTGTTAGATTTTTTGTAGGCAAATATTATTTAAAAAAAAAAAAAAAAAAAAAAAGAACTGCACATATCGTCATCTTAAATGCAGAATAATATAACATCACAGTTTACATGAGAAGGAAAAAACGTTGTAAAATGGAAATTAATTGAGATATAAAAGCAATTTCAAATATTTAGGATAAAAATGCGATAACCGATTTATTTTCGAGGGAAAAATATTATTTTTATTGTTATTTATTTAGTTATGTGTGTTACGTTATTTTAATTTGTAATTCTCTGAAGCAAAACGACGTATCATCAACGAAAGTATGTAACTATTGAGTAAAATAAAAATTTAAAATAATTAATAATTAAATATTTTGTTTAATTACAGGTATAATAGAATATTAAGATAAACTACATGGTTATAAATATAATATCGCCCTTAAGCAATTAATTTAAATATGGTTAAATGCACATATAAAAATTATAATCACTAAATAAATATGTACTCGAAGCATCATTTGGTTTGCGTTGACATGGTGCAACAAGTTTTATTTTCTGATTCAGCGCAGGCAGTACTGCATTTGAGAACGTAGGGAAATTATATTATTATAGATCTTATGAAATATTATGTATAATTTTTTATTTTTAATTTCTAATTAGAAGTGGATTAAACTAAAAAATTTACTTCATTAAATTTAACTACATATAAATTGATTTTAAAAAGCTAACTTTTCCATTATAGATAAAGTGTATTTTGATCTCCTTATAATGAATTTTCTCAATTAAATTTTTCTTTACAATAAACAAATTTTGAAAATACAAATTTGACTCAAATATGTACATACATGTATATTTCTCTCCATATAAGGATTTATTTAGGCCCTAATAATGTACAACGCAGCGCAACGCCACAGAACTAACGCAACGCCAAAGAATAACATTGAAAGCACAAACAATGTCATAAATATTTTGTAATTTTGTTGTTGCTTTCTACAGAAATTCACATTGCGTCTTAAAATTTCAAACGCTCCATTGCTTGTGTCGTTGAAAATTTTAAAACGGTACATGAATTTTTGTTGAAAGCAACAACAAAATTACAAAATATTTATGACATTGTTTGTGCTTTCAATGTTATTGTTTGGCGTTGCGCTGCGTTGTACATGATTAGGGCCTTAAAAAAAGTTCTGTAGCCCATAATTACAACGCTGTGTACAAGTAAATTTAAATTAGGTAATTTCTGAAAAATTAAAATAAGAAGAAGGAAAGAATAGTTCAATTAAGAATAGTATTGATAGCAGCACCCGTATTCAATCAATAAAAATGTTGAAAAAGTAGTATTTCTCCTAAAAATATCAGTATTTAATAAAGCTGAAGAGAGGGATAAACACAAAATAAACAAAATATAGCTAAACATTTTATATTCCAGCACTTTATAAAAAATTAAAAAAGGCAGTTATTCTAATTAAATTAATATATATTTATTTGGTCTTATGGAGACCTCACGGTTGTGACAGGAGAAGCCAAGGACAGAACGGTCCTGGCATTAGCATCGGTATACTTGCCGTACGAGGCTACCGATCCACCTGGTGAAAAAGTGCGAGAGTTGGTGGAGTACTCAGGCAGAATTGGCTCGAGGCTGGTACTAGGGTGTGACGCCAATGCACACCATACCCAATGGGGAAGTGCTTACATCAACAAAAGAGGTGAGTCTATGTTTGATTTTATTATTGCCAGCAATCTTTATATCTGTAACAGGGGGAATACACCTACGTTCAGAACTAGGGATAGAGAGGCAGTGATAGACATGACATTGACGAACTGTAGGGAATTAGTGGAGGATTGGAGGGTGGACCTGGGGTTTTCCTTCTCTGACCATAGTCGCCTGTCCTTTAATCTAATGTTTGAGAGGTCGAAAAGGTGTCCGTATAGGAATCCGAGAAGGACGGATTGGGATTACTTTTCGAGATTGGTGCAAAGTAACCTTAGAGTTACACACGACTGGAGGTCGACTTCGACCGGTGTAGAGCAACTGGTGAGCACCTTCACGGGGGTACTGACTAGTAGTTATGGGCGATCCTGTCCTTTGAACTTTCCGGGCAGGCGCACACAACCAAGATGGTGGACAGACGAGTTGAGGACTCAAAGGTCCACTGTCAGAAGGTTGTTTAATAGAGCGAAGTATACGCGTAGGGAAGAAGATTGGAGTAACTTCAGATTGAGTTACAATAGATATAAAGGAGACATTAGGAGGGCGAAAAGGGACTCGTGGGTCAAGTTTAGCGAGTCAGTGGAATCTGTAAATGAGATGTCCAGGTTCAGGAGAATTTTATCCAAGGACCCTGTAGTCCCGGGATTTATTCAGAGACCGGACAACTCATGGACGGAATCTAGCTCTGAATCTCTTTGATGGAGACTCACTTTCCGGGATGTGTGGATCCTGGGATGGGGGAACAGATTGAATGTGGTAACCCCTTCTCTGGGTCAGACTCGGGCGGTGAGGAGAGGGAGACGGTGGGGGACATGATCACCTTGGATAAAGTAACATGGGCGGTTAATACCTTTGGGTCTTACAAATCGGCAGGACCAGACGGTATCTTTCCGGCGATGTTACAGAATATCGGGAGATCATCACTCCTGCTGTTGGTGGAACTGTTTAGGGTCTGTGTGCTGAACGGGTACATTCCTAAAGGGTGGAGAGAGGTCAGGGTGGTTTTCATACCCAAGGCGGGAAGAACCGGTCACTCTAAACCGAAGGATTTTAGACCAATCAGCTTATCGTCTTTTCTTTTGAAGTCGTTGGAAAGACTGATTGATCTACATCTGAGGACGAAGATTGACGCCGGCATCATCAGCGGCGCTCAACACGCCTATCTTAAGGGTAGATCTGTTGAGAGTGCGCTTCATGATGTGGTGGGTTATGTAGAGCGTGGATTGCGAAACAAGGAATACACCTTGGCGGCATTCCTGGATATAGAGGGCGCCTTTAACAATTTGAAGATAGAGGCTATCAGGCAGGCATTGGTGGATCTAGGCGTTCCACTGTTCCTGGTCGAATGGATAACTCTGATGCTCAGCAGCAGAGTTATTCACTCGGACTGGGGAAACGAGCGCTTAAAGAAACTGGTGACTAGGGGAACCCCACAGGGGGGAGTTCTCTCTCCCTTATTATGGCTCTTAGCTGTCAACGTCGTTCTGGGACTTTTTGACAGAATGGGTCGGAAAGTTGTGGCCTACGCGGATGATGTAGTGATATTGGTATCGGGCAAGTTTCTGCCGACAATAAGCGAAGTCATGCAAGGGGCGCTGGGCGAACTGTCAGCATGGGCGAGTGATAAGGGATTGGGAGTTAATCCGGAGAAGACCGAGTTGGTTCTTTTTACTAGGAGGTACAGGGTAGAGAATTTTAGGCTGCCGGTACTAGAAGGAGTAGAGCTTAGACTATCTGATAGCGCTAAGTATCTAGGAGTTTTTCTGGACAGCAAGCTGTCGTGGGGAAGGAATACTCAGGAGAGACTTAAGAGAGGCCTCAATGCCTACTATGCTTGCAGATCATCGATAGGTAGGAGCTGGGGACTCCGGCCGTCAGTAGTGGGATGGCTGTACACTTCGGTGGTTAGACCCATTCTTACGTATGGATGCTGTGTTTGGTGGGAGTCATTGAGAGTGGCTTGTCGAAGGAACCTTCTGTCTAAGGCTCAGAGGTGTGCTTCAATCGGCATGACAGGTGCCATGAGAAGTACACCTCAAGCGGCACTGGATGTCATTCTACATCTTCTGCCCATTGAGCAGTATGTTATGGGAATGGCAGCCAGAAGCATTCTTAGACTGAGGGAACTAGGATTGATTAGGAATTTCACGCAGGGTCACTCACGGATCTTGGGTGAGATCGAAGCTGGAGGTTACTGCCTGGGATCACCCGGCTCCACCGATTTCGTGGGCACCAGGGTGGATTTCGGACGGTTGCCGGAGGTGGTAACGCCTTCTAGGGAGAGTTGGTCAGTTAGGAGCAGATTATTTAGTGGATTTGCTATTTTCACTGACGGCTCGAAGATGAGAGGCACGGGTGCGGGGGTCTACATTGAGGATCTGGACATCAGAATGTCATATAGGCTTCCGGACGACTGCAGTGTTTTTCAGGCGGAGGTTCTGGGGGTCTTGAGGGCCGTGGAACTGATGAGGGACAACATTGATAGGGGCTCGGAGGTCACTATATATGTCGACAGCCATTCGGCCCTTATGGCCGTAAGGGGCTGTTACGTGAACTCCAAGCTAGTTGACGGTTGCAGGAGGGCTCTGGAGGGAGCCTTAGGAGAGTATATGTTGAGATTGTGCTGGGTGCCTGGTCACTGCAACATAAACGGCAACGAGATTGCTGATGAGTTGGCGAGACAGGGCTCAGAGATGGAGGATCCTAATCACATAGAGGCGGTTAGGCCTCCAATAGGATTCTACTTTGGGAAGATTAGGGAATGGATTCTGGACGCGACCAATAGGGCCTGGGGGAACCGAACGGACTGCCGGGTATCACGGACGATGTGGCCGGTGCTTAGGAAGTCCGACTCGGAGTTGTTGCTGGGCAGAAGCAGGGTCTGCGTGAGGACCATAATAGGAATCATCATGGGTTATTGCATGATAGGCAGGATGGCGATGAGGTTGGGATCCGACGTGTCGGATATGTGCGGGTTGTGTGAGGACCCGGAGGAGCTGGAGACGGTTGAACACATTTTGTGCCGCTGTCCCAGGCTACAGTGCAGCAGGCTTAGGTGGCTGGGCAGCAGATTCCTAGGCGAATTAGGGGACGTCCCGGGCTGTGGGCTCGAGAGTCTGATAGGATTCGTAATGGGGATGGCCTGGCTGCGCAGCAGGAGACTGGGAGCTAACCGCACATAGGGCGGATTGGTGTTGTGTTGAGTGAGGCTTTTCTCTCGGGTTTGGTCAGAACTTCCTTTTCCTCATCTATTCTTATCTATTCTTATCTTTTCTAATGCTTTTGCTGTTTCTCTTCACCTTCTTTTTCAGCTTCTTAACTATAAACTAAGCATCACAATGGACCGTATTGGTCTCTGGGTGAGGGTGTGAAGGAGACTTCACACCAGCCTTTCTACCTACCTACCTATTCTAAAAATGTAGAATAAATATATTTTTGAGGATATTGATTAAGGCCCCCTTGGAAGGATGTGATCCTAACAAAAATACCAGATTATTTTAAATAAAAGTGGGAAAAATATGTCTTTTGTATTATAAATATTGAAGAAATTTTCTGATCCCATACAGATTCATTATAGGGAAGTTCGATGGTATTTAAATTTATTAAAAAGGATATACAGTACTTTTCGCATATCGTCACATCCATTGCTGCCAAATCGTGGACTATATCGTCAAATATGTCCCTATGAGGTATATTAGAGAGTTCGAATAAAATATTTCATCCATAAAATCAATTTTTTTTAGAGTGGACTGACGACAAAAATTAAACAATTTAAGCATTAAGTCCTTTATATGGTTTGTGACTTCGAAAACTAAAAGGAACTTGGTACATATTGCTTATGTGACTATAACGCTTATAATTTGCTTTTCTTTTGCCTTTACTACCCGCAGATAGATGGAATATATATCAAATGTGCTTATATTGCTAAACGTACTATAACGAAAATACTTAATTTCTACTAAATTTATTTACAGTGGCAGAAAATAAAGATAAAATGGACTATTTCGGTAATGTGACTATAAACGAAAAGTACTGTACATATATTAACTCATACGGTATTTGGAAATTCTTAGCGTTTGGAAGTGCAATGTGTTATGCTGCAAAATTTCTAACAGTCCTATGAGGAAAAGCTGATAGTCATACTTAATAAAGGTTTTGTAATACTGTTTTTATTTTTACTTGTGAAAAAATGTGCAGTTCGATCACTAATTCCACTAACACCGTGGTAACAGTTAACCACAGAAAACCCAACTTTGACGTTTAAAAAAATTTATGTGTTCTATAAAAAATATCAAATACTTTGCTAATTTTTTCATGAGTGTACATAATTGTACATTATGTTGTTTAAAAAAATGATATACTCGATGATACGTCATTTTGAATTTTGGTTAGAACTTGGTGATTCTTTAAGGTAGAAGTTTAAATTTTTTTAAAATATGTAACGTGATGTAGTGAATCGAAATCAATAAAAAAAAGTAAATTTCAAATTTTTCAATGATACATAGTTTAGCGTTTTAGCTTACGATATGTATTTTGTTATTGTAAAAAATTCTTTGATGCCAGAATGTACTAATAATACATTGTTCATACATTTTCCTTTGATGATTAAAAAGGGTGAGTTTTTTTCCTGGAAAATTATGGAAAAAATTACTATAAGAACAGAGAACGTGTATTTTGTTATTGTAAATAATTTTTGGAATACCAACCAAAACGTTGGGTTTTTTTGTTGAGCACACTTTTCTTAAGTAGGTAAAAATTTTTTTGAAAAACGCTAAAAAAGTTAAAAGATATTTTTTTAAAGAAATACATTTTTTAAATGTCAAATTTCCACGCTCGCTCATAACTGAAAAATGAGCGAACGTTTTGGTACTCTGCTTAAAAGCCATGCTAATAATAGCTAAGTTCGAGAACACAAAAGTTTTTACTATTTTTTACTGAACTTTACTGCATTTTACGAAATTGCGTTCGAGTACACAAAATGCAGTAAATGAGAACACAAATTGAGAGCGTAAAGTGACAGTTCTTGACTGAGTACTTACAAATTTTTACTGCAGAAATTTTTGCAGAAAAATTTAGTAAAAAAACATATGTTTCAAAAGGTAAACAAACAAAAAGCATACAAATTGTGAAAAAATTGTTTAAAAAAAGAAAAGTTGAAATAAAAATAAAATAAAAACAAAAAGTGAATAAAGAATTATAAACATTAACTTGTTTGTGAAGCATTTATATATATGGCTAAATACCAACATTTAAAACTTTGTTTTGTTATGTTATTTTTTTGGAGTTGTAAAAGTGTCAAGTATTCGGGTACTTAGAAAAGCACTTGTTTTTAAAGTAATCAATAGTAAAAAAAGTATTCATGTTCTTTTGAATAAATTTAAGCGGACACAAAGAAGCAAATTCAAATAAAAAAAAAACGAACAAATATGAAAGATTACATAAAATAATTTGTTTGTTTTTTCCAAAAATATTCGTGTTATAAAAAGTATTTAGTCGAGTACCGATAAAAAAAACGAGCTAAGTAGTCAAAAGTGTAAAAATTGTTCAACACTTCAATTATTTGCTATCAGCTGTTGCCTTTATTTTACGAATTTCTACAAATTTTGCGTTCGCGTACTTTTTTGGACAACAGCTTTTTGTGAGAGCAAATTTTTTTTAGTTTACTCATTTACTGCATTTTACTGTAAAAGTACTCAAACGTTAGCTTTATAACTGCTGGATGTCAACATTTTGTTTATTATCATTGTTTCTGTTTTGTCTCGTTTTTTGACTTTGTACAATGGTTTTACAAGAACAAGTTGCGTGTGGTACCCAGATTACCTGTAATGAATTCGCTTTGATTAGTAGCTTTTATTTACCATAGATGGCCCTAAGGACTCGGTTATGTTATTAAAGAAAATAAACATTATAAATATTCATATTAATTCAAATGTGTATTCTAAGTCAAATTACAATTTACGTCTTATTCCCTCAATATTGTCCAGGAATATTTTTCTACCTCACCATGAGAACTCAATTCACATAATCTATTTGATAAAATAAATATTTTTATTATTTATGAACATCAGTAGGTTTATATAATTCTATCAAAGAATAATATTTACTTTCATATTCATCCACATGTATTTGTTTTATTATAATTTTAATATTTTAAAGCAGAAACCTAGAAGAGCCACAAATTAATGCAAAAGATAATAACTGTAAGTAAGATAAAGCTATAAAGAATATACATACATATGTATGTATGTACGTACATAATTGTTTTGAAATGTAACGACTTTTTTAGAATCCTTCACTTACTATTGAATTCCAGACAAGTAGTTTAAAACTTTTGGTCTACAATTATGTTATAGTTTTGTTAATAGCTAATCAAAATGTCAGGTGGAACTATCCATTCAAAGGTTAGTTTTATTATCACACAAAAATGTTAATGTAACTCAATGATATTCTTCTCTAGACAGTGATTTGGCGAACCGTTTCGGTCACGAACTGATTGAACCCATTATTTTAACAAAATTTGGTTTTTCTTTCCGTCTTATGACTGTTTTAATGAACACTACAGCGGTGGCTGTATTGGTAAAACCAACACGTGAAAAAAGAAATTACCTCTTACCTACCATATTGTGGAATTTCTATACAATTACAGCTCTGGCTGAGAATATATTGGAAATTATTTGGTCTATGGTGCAGTTAGAAGTGCCATTTAAACAATTTGCTACAATTTTTATTGTAGGTATGTTTATGTTGGCATTTCAGACAAAATTAACTTTACAAATTATACGTTTTTATGAATATTTAAATTATGCTTATACTTAAACTACTATTTTACACTTACTTGCGTCGATGCACCGAGATTTAACAAATAAATTTTTAACATAACATTTCGATTCGAATTCTTTGGGTGAAGGCCAGACACCAACACAAATCTGTTCTCTTATAGAATAACATATTCTGGAATCGTCTGAAAAAATGAGAAAATAGCAGTTGATTAAGAAGACAAGATTTGTTTAGAAATATTTTACCAGGAGCAAAAAGTAAATTTTGATTATAGGTATGTGCTAGTTGCTCTGCACAAATACCTTTTAAGGCCTGTTTGGCCGAGTCCGGCAGTATATTAAATAATCCTTCCACATGATGTTTGCTTATGCGATTTATACTAAAAATTTAATTTACAAATTGAAATTTCTAAATCTTAAAAATAAAAATGTTAATAATGAAAGCTTAACTTTAAGTTTCTCTACCTCGTATGCCAAGATGTGGAACCGGTACCAGTGCTTACGCATAAGCCTGAACATTTTGTCTTATTTACCACATCTTGATGATCAACAATTAATTGTAAGTGCGAGACACGAGCCGATAATGTTTCACCAATGAATACTTCGTTTAAAGCCAAGTATGGTAGAACTCGTTGCATTTTTGCCTTATATTTACGTGACATTTCTTTCATCAAATATTCTGGTTCAGTCTTTTCTTGCTCCATTTTTGTAACTGTATGACGATATAAATCGGTAGACTCAGGTATTTTACCATTATTGCCCAGCAAAGTGGTGCGTATGCGAGAACGATGCATCCATTGAAAATCACCCTTTTTAACAAAAATTAATTAGATTAGAAATATAAATTTTGCATGGTGTTTTAAGACGTACACTTTTTATTTTAGCCACAGCATCTGCAGGACTTTCTGAATATTGCTTTCGTAACATAAGACGGCCCTCTGATCTTTGAGGGTCTGAATTGAAACCAACAATAGGGGTCTTTTGCTGAGATTGGGCAAACAAAGGACTGGCTCTACCAGCCGCTAAAAGGAATGTGCCATCGCCACCTATGGGTACAATAACATCAGCCCAATGCATAACATCCTTGCTTAGGGAGCTTCTAAATTCGACTCTGATTAGATTAAAGGTATAATTTAGCAACACACGCAAGTCACACAGTTGTATGTAGGTGTTTTGTTTTAATTTCAATATTATTTTTGAAAACGAAATGGAAGACATTTTAACCAAATTTTAAATTTATTCTTACATGAAACAAACATTTATCGTATAACATTATGAAAAGAAAACTCACCGATTGGTCAATTTAACTTCACATCCAACATCTTGAAAACTACGCATGATTTTTCGCTCAAAATCTTTGTGTAAATTATGTAAATACATCAATGTTTCAAAATCAGTACCACGATTTCGTATTTTCTTCTCCAGCTGTTCTTTGCTGAGATGTGGATGTCGCATTTGTTCAAATTCATACCGTGATAATTTCGAAACCAGTAAAGCTCTTTGTAATTTAAAATTTGACGGATCAACAGGCACTGGACTAGAACCAGATTTACGTAGGCAAAAAAAATCTAAAAAAATCAAAATAAATACATATATCGTTTAATTTAAAAAATAGCACTAGTACATACATACATACGTATTAAATAAACACGTTATGCAAACAAATTTTTATTACATATATGCTTTATTCTACTATCTCAAGATTTTGAAGAATCTCGTGAAAAAGTATTCACACAGCTGGTTTGCTTTTTCATATGTATGTAAAGGTTGATTCATCGTGAGGTTTAATTTTCAATATGCTTTTTTTACAAATCACGCATGACTCATAGCAAACAGCTTTGTCATTTTTGTTCAGTAATGTTGGGCAAGTCATGATGGAAAGACTCACACCGCAACAGCGTCTCCCCAAATTGTTAAGCTGTATTACGAACATCAGTGTACTGTGAGAAATGAAAATCCGTTGTTTTATAGTGAAATTTTGTTCAATGATGAAGCACATTTCTGGCTCAATAGATACACTAATAAGCACAATTGCCGTATTTGGGCTGATGAGCAACACGAAGAGAACCAAGAGCTACAATTGCATCCATTAAAAACAACGGTATGGTTTGGCTTATGGGCTGGTGGAATTATTTGTCCATATTTCTTAAAAATAAGGAAAATCAGAATGTTACCATACAGCGCGTAAAACAATAACCTGTTGAGAAATAATTTTGGTGAGCACTTTATTTCACGTTTTGCTACGGTAAATTGGCTATTGGTAAATTGGGGATATGTAAAGTCTGAGGTCTTCAGAAATAAGCCAGCTACGATTGACACTTTAGAAGCCAACATTACTCCTGCTATTCGCGTGACACCAGTCACTGGGCTTCAACGAGTCGCCCTAAAATTGGACCTTCCGATTGGACCACCTCTGACGTAGTCACGACCCATATTTATATTATATTATTTTCAAACAGTGCCATAAATTGTTCTTTAAGCCGATAATAAAAATTTTAAGTTCACTTTCAAATCAATGTGTTATATTTTACATTATAAATCAAACCTCACGATGAATCACCCGATATATTATATTTTTATTAACGTCCTTATCAAACGCATTTTAACTTAATACGCAATTATATTGAATGAATTCCGTTCTATTAATAAATGTTATACTTTGTTATATTGAATAAAAAAATGATTTGGCTATGCCCGAATATTAAGTGCGAAAAACAATAATTTCTTGGCATTCTATATTTGTGTAATTTAATATTTTTATTAGCTATTGTGAAACTGGTTAGACATATTTTAAATAGCAAAATTGACGGAAGCATTAATAAAATCCATTGATTGACATAAGCATCGCAAACTTGATATCAACCGGCGTATTATGGATATCGTAAAATATGAACTTATCTTTTCATAAAAATCCAGAATGTATCGTTACTTTAATATAGAAAAGCCCTAACAAACGTGTTCCCTACTGTATAGGAGAAGAAAAAACTTAATAAAAATTAAAGGTTTTTAGTCGCGAATATTTTAAAGCTAATATTTTAAACCTACCGCTCTCTTTAAAGTCAAGTTGTAATAATGAAACACTTAGCTATCGGTAAGTGGTAAAAATGGGCATTTGTGTTTCATTTGTAACAAAATTGACATAAATGGTAATATTGAAACAAGTAGATAGATTTTGGTAAAACATCAGATGTAAATATGTAGTTTAACAGGAACAAAATTTTAAAATTTTTTTTTGTTTTAAATGTAATTTTCTATGCGAACGTTAACGTGTGACATCGTGGGATTTGCTATGAATTTCAAATTTATGTGGCCCGCAAGAACTCTGATACAAGCAAAATATAAACAATTTTATATCTATGCTTTGCTCTGATTTAAAATATTCTATAAAGGATTTTTTAGACCAGTTTGTTTCTCTTAGGGTAAAAATTTTGGTCTTTTAAGATTACTATTTTTTTTTAGCAGTTTTAAGCTGATTTTTATCTAGGGATTCAAAATAAATTTTTTTAATGCAACTACGTACATACATATTTATATAAATTTAGTTTTAACATTATAATGTGAAATTTCCTTGTACTTTTATATCATGATAATTAAATGGAATATAATGTCTACATACAATGAAAATGATAAGGGCATTTATAAGATTCCCTAAATATTCTATATTTTTACAACACAGGTAAGACATTTCTCAAGACAGGAATTATCGGTTTTCAACCATAATTTATTTTTGAGTGCAATATTTTTAGTCAAAATTTATAATTGATAAAAAATATCTAAGTTTTATCCATAAAACAATTGCTCTCAAATAAAGCTCAAAACATGTTATACAAATGTCAAGTGGCAAAACAAAATTTTGGTGCTAAATAAAAATGTTAAATGCTAAATTTAGCCACAAAAATGCCAAATTGGTCACACTGATGACGGAGTTAATAAAATATTTCTAAGTCGCGGTATTCAATTTAAAATTGCAAAAACAAAAAAATTGCTGCGCAATGTAAAAGCATATTTTTAAAAGTTAAATAAATCAACGCAAGTAAATATATTTTCAACTTATAATTAAAAACAAAAAAAAAAAAAAAAAATTGTAAACTGATTTAGGTCTTTTTTTAACTGCTAATATTTTTATCGGAGCGCATCAATTTTTTTACCAGTGGTGCATTAGAGGGTTATCTATCGAAAAAGCAAAAAACTCGATTAAAAAAACGAGTTACGAGTTATTAAGCTTACGATATGTATATATACTTTAGGGAGTCTAAGATGCGAAAGTGTAATTACTATTTCGTTACATTGTGTATGCGTAAAAATTTGCGAGTAATTTACATTATCATACAAGTCTTACTTATTCTTAGGAAAATATTCTAACAAAATTTAGATCAGATGCATTTTCGTCAAAATACGTAAGAGTTGTGTCACGACAGCGTATATGTTCAAATTTTCGTCTGAATACATCTACGCCAACCACGATAAGGGTGATTGTTCTTTTATTTTACAAAATAAATATTAATAACAGACTTTTACATACGACTGCCATCCAGAGCATCAAATTTAATCATGATTGGTTAACGATATTTATATTGCGAAACACGAATAATTGATACATAGTTCACGAAGGCTTTGGCAATGAAAAGAACGTTGTGATGAGGTTATGCTAAGTTTGTCATTCCGTGCCAAAATTTTTTGATATTCATCTAAGACCCCATAAAAATCCTGAAAAAAGCGTGACCACTGAGTTGATCAACAATTAACATTCTTTTAAATAAATTTCATTAATTTATTTAACTTTATTTCTAAAAAAAAGTTAAGTGAAATTAAAATGCTGTTTGACCTATCTAGCCAACGTTTTGTAAAATTAAACAAAAGTTTAATAAAAATATTGGTTACGTGTGCGGCATCAAATAATTGCTTAGTGTGACCATAGCACTATGTACCAACATATAGAATTTTAACTCTGCATTTAAACTCCTTGCTAGTTAGGTTTTGGACTAGTTCATTACTAGTTGTTAGGCTTCGAAAAATTAGAAAGATGATAAAATTTCGGCTGTGCAGATTTATACGTGATGCCGTTTTTTTTTGGAGAAACACCAACACTACAAAATTGTTAAAAACAAACGACTTAACATTTCTTCGTTGTAGGAAGACCAACACACCTACAAAATTAGATAAAGAAAAGCAATGAACTTGTCTGTTGCAGAAACAACAATAACTCTACAAGAAGAAAAACGTTAATTTTTGGTTGGTTTAGGAGTAGACAAATAATTTTCATGTTTATAAAAATAAAGAGTAAGAAAATTCCCGTATTCTTTTGGTTACAATTATTTAGTTAAATACATCAAATTCTTTTCAGGTTCCAGGGGTAAGTGCTTAGAATTATTCTTAAATAAATACCTATGTACATAAATAGTTTGATATATGAAAAAAATCAAAACTGCTACTAGTTTAAAATCAATACAACCAGTATATTTCTAGCTAAATACTAGTTACTTTGTCTACAGGGAAGTTAAAATGCATGCATGTATGTATGTGTGTTTGTACAGATTCGAGATAAGGTGTTTTATATTATATCTAAAATAAACATTTTAAAGCTATGTAGGTACCTACTACCTAAAGGTAAAAAAAACAAAAATTTTAGGTCCATAAGTTAGGCGGTAAACATGCTTTATCAAAAAAATCTAAAACAACTGTTCCATCTACATATGTGGTTTTTTAATTAAGTAAACGGTATTCGCTTATTATAAAAAATAGTATTTCGTTAATATAGGTATTTATTTCAACCTGCGATTGCTGACAGTTACGAGATAGTAATTGCGAAAATATTTTACGATTAGTTTCCATGTGAACAGAATGAATTAAACTGATAAGACTTCTTCTACAAATCAATAATTATTTATTAAATGTAAGAATGTTAGTTAAAATGATGGGACGAACCACATAAAAGTTATAAAAAAACCTACCTTTAGAAAAAAATTTTAATAATGGCTTTGATCTAAACATATTGTTTGTGTAGATTTGTTCTAAGATAAAAGAAGGTCTCCTCTCCTTTTGGCATTAGAGTAATAGAATGAATTTAATAATTTGCTTTGCACAATACTATATGAGTATGGGTAATGCTGTTTTCCATATTTTCTACATAAGCATATGTAAATTTAACAAAGTTTTTTTTTTAATTTCTTTTATTAATCTTTAAGCGAAACCTTAGTAAATGCCCTTTTTTGTTCCAATTTCACTTTTGCTGTCACATCAAGGCCACTTTACCGGCAAACATTAACGACCATATAAATTATGAATAAATGCAAGTGTTTTAATTTAATCACTTAATTTTAAGATTTAACTTCGCGAGAATTATTATTCTTGCGTTAAGTTATCAAATTTCTTGCTTCCTTTGTAGAACACTTCCAAAATTGTACTGTGTGATTATTTAGTATTTCCAAGTGCTTTCGCTATAATGGGAACTTTATTATAATCGTAACATTTGTATATATTGTTAGTTCTTATCAGTTTAATTGTTTTGTTCGTTTCTTTTGAATTTCACTGTTTATTTTAATTTCATTCTACGAGAGTCTATTTATTTGCAATTGTTGCATTTGTTATTTATTAAAAAATATATGTTGTTGTTTATTTTAAATTCTGCTGTATATACACACCCTGATAACTCTGAAAATATTTGAAGGTAACAGCTGAGTGCGATGTGGTGAATTATATTCCATATTTTTATACGTTATTTTTGTTTATGTTTACATTCAGAAAAAAATTATTGTGCGTTAAAAAAATAATCATTTTTCACGTTTTTAAATGAAAGTTGTGTATAAAAGTTTTAATAATTGGAAAAAATAAATCGTAATCGGTTTTTATATGTGCGTCTTTAGTTGTGCTAATGTATTTTTTTATAGGTATAATAAATAAAAACAAAAATAATTTTGTCTGTGAACACGTTGTGCGTACGCTTTAAAAATTTGTTAATGTTTGATGTGCACTTGTACGCCTGTTTCTTTAAACCTCCAAAGGACTTGCAGTGAAGAAAAAGTGGAAAAATAATTGTTTTTAATTCATTTAACATTAAAATTTAAATTATGAAGTTTTTTAGTTTTTCTTAATATTTTTTTTGTTTTATTTGTTGCAGATCAGCGTTGCCATTAAAAATTTTTTATTTGACCAAACTTTTTTATAAAAATCCTTCGGAACCGAAAATTTTTTTTATTTTATAAACATTTAAAAATAAATATATCGCACTTGTTCAACAATAGTGTATTAACTCACAAATTATATTTTTTCACTATTTTAAAAAAATCAACATGCAATCTTAATATCCACCCGCTGTAAAAATATATGTAGTGGCTATTTTATCTACTTTTTGGTAAAGAACCCGTTTGTAAAATTAAAAATTGTTTTGCTTCTACTAAAAATTTTGAGGTAATACAGTATTGTTGAACAAGTGCGAAATGTAATAAATAACAGAAATAAAACTGTAACTTAAACAAACACTTTTAAAGGAGTAGATATCTGTAATATTTTAATGTATTCACGTTTAAAGAAAAGTCTTGATTTTGCTTGTTTAAGAAGATCAATATAAAATTTCAATAAATGTATCTTTTAAATCGTCGTGTGAATTAGAATTTTTTATATAAGTACATCTTACATATAATAATATTACTCAAAATAAGGCCCTTTTTTAATTATATTCTTATTACTTCGACCTTTTTTTAAATTAAATATTATATTTTCGATTTCCGTTGGAAATCTTCTTCAGGAAGTCTTTTTAAATCGAAATATTGAAAAATAAATAATATTTTAATTAATTTTTTATAAAAAAGTGACCTAAAGCTTGATATAAATATATGAAAATATAATATTTAATCAAAATAGGGCCACAAATTTTAATGCAAATATGGCCTGTTTCACTAACTTGCTGGCTTTTTCGTTAAATCACAAGCTTTACAAAAATATTTTGAATTTTCCCTTCATACTAACATATCACAAATTTATATCACGAAGTTTGCTAAACGTTCAATATTTATCATGTGATCCGCGAACAGGATCATGTATCACATAAATTAGGGTATTCTGCAATATGGATCGCGATCCACCAAACCTGCATTACGTCCAAAAAAATTGCGATACTGGATCGAATTCATATATGTGTTTATTAAACAAGTAACAGTTTCCCTTAACGTTTGGCCGCAAAAGACAAACCATGGCAACTTTGTTGAAGATAATTTTTGACAGCACCGGGTTCTTTACACAAACAAATTTGCAACACCTAGTGCTGCCACCTTGTAGTAATTTCACCATGAGTTAAATTTAGAGAATACTAATGCCTCGATTTACGCATTACCAATCATTTTCGATATAACACGGAACAAAAGTAGTAACCATTTTTCTTAATTTCACTTTCTTTTTTACGCGAATTTAATTAAACTAGCTTCAAAATTGAGCAACTACTAACATTTGTGAAAGCTGGTTCCAATTTTTGTTTACGTCGGAGAGTTGTTCGCAATTTTAAGAAATTTTGATTTCGAATTACTCCCTGTCACCATATCCGTAAAACTAGAGCTGCTAGAAAAAAAGAACCAAAAATAATAATGCCGTCATTATTAGCACTTTTAATTTAACCAAAAACAATGGTCAGATGCAGTGCGACGAGATTTTAAAATAATATAAAGCTATATCATGTTTGAAATAGAGCTAAAATAAGAGCTAAAGACGAAAATTTAAAGCCAAAAAAATAAAGCTAAATTTTTTGTATAGATATCCAATACTATCTTTTAATTATTTCTATATTTTTCATAGACTAACTAGTGCTAATGTAGGTATATCTACATATATATATACATATATATATATAAATTAAATATATATAAATCTATCTTTTAAAGTTTAAAACTTAAACCAATAAACACTGGAATGAAAATTATTTCACATTCGTAACTTATCTAAAAAAATACAAATATGAATGTAGTACTTTTCCAAAATTAAATTGCATTATTTTACTTTTCTGTTGTACATGTGATATTTTTTGAATTTTCTATAATATTGAACTTAGAAACATAAAATTATAGGTTCAGGTTCCTATAAGATGCAAAATGTTGGTAATTATTTTTTTGTTAAAACCAAGAGGTATCATAATTAAAAAAAAAACGGATAGGTATCTGCTATAAAAACGTAAACAATATGGTAATATAAAGACATTTTATTTAGAGGATACTCGTAAGAGATATTTAATTAAAAATATATTAAAAATTAATTGGCTTAAATCTAAATAATGGGAGAATAAATATTTTTTCAATATAAGTCCTTGAATATTTTTTTTTTATAATTTTCCACATTTTTGTAGAAAATAAAGCGAAATCAAGAATGAGAAAAATTCCATCTTAGAAAATCGGGTTTCCAATTACGGTGCTTAGAAAGTAAAAAATGTAGAATTATGTATATTAAAAAATACTTCAAAACAAAAATTTCAGTTTACAAAACCTAAGTACGTATTATTTTTACTCACCCTTACCCGCGTACCTTATGTCCTTACTAATGGGGTAGTTTAACTCTTGCTAATCTTTTCTGCTTTTTTCTTGGTTTTTGTTTTGATTTTCTTATACATTATGCCCTGTATTTTGCGCGTTCATTTATTTGCTATTCGTTTTTAAAATGCTGTTTGTTCTGTTTTTGTCTAGTGAGTGATGCTGCTAACGCGCAGACACAATTTAACTAACTAGAATTTAGCACACGAATATGTACTGAAAAGTCTGGTCACTATACAGCCACCCAAATAACAGCCCTCTTGCAGACTCTTCCTTGCAGCCTATTGTACGTACTTATACCTATTTGTTAGATCTGAAAGAGCAAAAGGACTCTCGCTAAATACAAGACAAAAACTCAATCAGGTTAATAGATGCTTTCGACAACACATCACAGATTAGTAAGACAAAACTATTGCTGCAACATAGATCTAAATTTAATGTACAAGAAAAAAAAGAAACGAAAAAAGTACAAGTGAAAATAAATACATACATACAAATAAAAGTACATAATTACTATTTTATTTAACTTTAATAGAAATAATTATGGCTGAAAGTTATACTGCGGCTAGTTTGGAGTGTGACAGTAAGTTTAATTTTTCTCTTTAATTCCTCGTTGTAATATGAAATTTGATTCTACAGTGTTCGAAAGTTTCTTACCAATATTCACTTACTTAGTGTTTTTTTTGTTAATTATTTGTTTTTTGTTCTACTTTTTCTCATAGTGTTTTAAATATTTAAGATTTGTGTTCATGTGTATTGTGATTTAAGTAAATGTTTCATATTTTCTTTGTGTATGTACAACTGTATGTGTTCGTTAGGGGTCACATCTTATAAAGGATGCTAATATATACAGAATAAGTTTTATAGTTAGTATGTATACAAACTACACGTACATATGTTGTATACACATACCTAATTACATACATACAAACACAAATTGTATGTCCGAGTTATTTTACTTAGTATTAAATGACGTTTATTTTTACTTCGTATTTTACCTGTATCCTTGTTTAATGTGAACATTTAAATGTGGTGAATATGTGAGCAGAAAACCGCAAATAATCCACCACTATCTTAACAGTTATTTCGAATGTTCAATATTTGAAACATTAAAAATGCTGTTAAGAAATATATGTAAATACAGTCGAAAAATTCTGGCCTGTTGCAATTACCGAAAAGTTGCATTGACCAACCGTTGTTTATAATACTTTTTTAATAATAACCCATTTTTTAATAAAAAACTAAAATTTATAAATTAAATAATTTAATAAATTTAATAGTGCAATAATATACCTACAAGATAATTGTTGTGTATTTTTGTGACTCGTTATTCCTGAAGATGACATCTAAAGGATGTCGAAATATTGAAAAATAAAGAATTTAAAGAATAACAGACCTCGAGCTTGAAAAAATTATTTAATTTATAAATTATAATCAAAAAGGTCAAATAACTAAAAAACTTAATAGAGAAAAAACTTAAATTTTATCGTATATTTTTACGCGAATTGATCAGATATAACTTAAATAAATCTTAGTTAACTCTTAAGTGTATACCTGGGCATGGCCACGCATTTTTTGACTTTTTTCCAGTTCTTTTCGTATAAGTATTCAATATATTAGACCGAAACTTTATGTATTCCTCAATCAAACTATTTTTTTTACAAGAAAACCAGGAAAAAGTGTAAATTTAAACACTGTGGGGGTTTTACCTAATGAAATTTTTTTGTGCATATTGTATCCACCTGGGCCTGGCCAGGCCCTGCCCTATTAAATATGCACTGTAGTAAATAAAATCAAAAAGAAACGTATCAAAAAGCATATAAAAGTAGTCCCTGCTAGGCCCAGGGGTTCGTTAGTGTGAGTTTTTTGATAACCACAAACAACTCCATACAAAATACAAGCGGTCCCAGCCAGGCCCAGGTGGGAGTTTTTACCACACAAATTAGGTGTATACTTAAGAGTAAAAACATTACAAAGTACTCGTAGAATAAAAATATTTCTTAAAAAATAATAAAATTATCCAATAATTGAAACCTATGTGCACTTCTGATGAAAGCGCATACATAAAAGTGCAAAATAACAAATATATATATGTACATATGTGTAAGTAGCAGTCAAACCTTTTTGCGATAGCACAAAGGGTAGAAGTACATTACACGCGGTTATCGCTGACAAGTATCGTGCGTTTAAAAACTTAAGCACATGAAAAATGGCAGGTTACCCAACGCTCGTCATAAAAGCATTTTCTATCAGTTGTTTTTTCTATTTATTTAACACTTTGCTTGTAGAATTCCAAGCTTCAGATATCTATAAGTTCAATAAGTATTTTCATACGTCACTCGAAATACTCATCGCCTTAAAGTTTAAAGTTATTCAACTTCCTATCGAAAACGCGTCAAAATATATTTATGTAAATTTTTCTATAAAAAAACACTAGTTTGACTTTTTTTGACAGAAGTCTACAGCGCACTTACGCGTGTTAACAACTTCTACCTTAGAGGCCGGAATTCACTATTCTACACAATTGTACGATTGTTAGTTTCTGAACAATAAATACAAGGAGAAGGAAACATTGCTAATGAATAAAAAAAATCATGTTCCAGTTGTAAAGACTGTAATGTAAAAATATATCCTGTTGTAGTAATCGGGGTGTTGCGATAATCGAGCTCGCACTGTAATTACTTTATGATACCCTACAACGCAGTACTAAGAGACACATTTTTTGAGAGTGGACACTATTTGGGACCCATGGGCAATCATGTACCAGCCAGAAAAATATTATATTTTGAGCTGAAGGTTTATAATAATAATTTTCTGTGTGTTGAATATAATATAGATAAATAAATACAGCACCATATTCTGATATAGTACACTAAGAGAAAATTCGTTCGTTCAAACAATGAAACGGCTTCATTAATAATTCTGCATTGATTAAATTAAATTTTTCATTAATATAGTGAAAAGTTTCATTGATTCAATGAAATCTACAAATCGCCATTTTTTGAAGTTTCATTTTTTCATTGCTTTAGTGACAGGCTTTACATTGTTTTAATGAAGTTTCATTTATTGCAAATTTTTATTAAATAAAGATATAATTTCAATTTATTTTGTAAGTTACAACATATAAAATTATGTTTGCATGTAGTTAAATAAAATTTGGTTTATAAACCTTTTTATTTACCAATTTTCTAACATTTCAAAAAAATTAATGAAACCAAGTCATTAATACAATGAAGCTACTTCATAAATGTAACGAAACTATTTTAAATTTTTTGCAAAATGTACATATGTGTGTGTGTAAGTTGTTTACACTCTCTCCCCACTTTTGTGTAAAACATTGTTTCATTAGCTTAATGACAACATTTTAATAGGAATAATGAAAAATTTCATTCCACTAATGAAGCAATTTCGAAAAAGTAATGAAACTCCGTCATTAAATTAATGTTACAATTTCATTTTATTAATGTAATTTAGTTTTTGAATTAATGAAACAATTGCATTCTATTAATGAAAAAAATCATTTACGCAATGAAAATACATATGTGTGTACATATGTATGTATTAGAAATTTCTTTATTAATTGACGACAGCAACCTATTTTGTCAATATTGCCGTATGAATAGTATAATAAGTACCAGGTAGGTTCATTAGGGAGAGTTGTTATTATTTACCCATGTAATGTCAAACAACGAAACTTTACTCAATTGCAAATATTTAAATTTGATCATATTTTGCACTTTTTTTTATATAAAACTAGCGGGCCCGTTACCTGTTTCGCACGGCAAAACAAAATAAGAAAAGAAACACACTTGTTTTTAATAAAGTTGGTTTTGTTCCCTATTATTCATCTTTTAATTCTAGTTTCTTACAATCTTACACTATGTATCACTTAAACTATCTTAGAGCTCTTTCGTAGACAACATTTTTGGTTTTGACATGAGTTGTTGTGTAGATAAAGAGAACTGAAGGCTTGCCAACACGTGAGCACGAAACATATAACTGGCCGTGTGAAAAGCAAGGATATTCTAAATCAATTCCGCACAATTCCAACGATTGCCCTTGCGCTTTATTTATTGTAATAGCAAATGCAAGACGTATTGGAAACTGTAGTCTTTTGAATACAAAAGGTAAATCTGATGGAATCATTGGAATTCGTGGAATCAATACATCTTCACCTTTAAACTTCCCTTTTAAAATTGTTGCTTCGATCAAATTGTTCATGACCTTTTTAACCGCTAATCTTGTCCCATTGCATAATCGTGGTTGATTTATATTTCGAAGCATAATAATGGGAGCACCCACTTTCAATTGTAAACGATGAGGTGGAAATCCGGGTAAATCCAATGAATTCAAAAATTCTGTCGGTTTTATCTCATTAATCACTGTTTTTTTAAATTTTTTTTAACAAAATTCTAAATCAATTCCGCACAATTTCAACGATTGCCCTTGCGCTTTATTTATTGTAATAGCAAATGCAAGACGAATTGGAAACTGTAGTCTTTTGAATTCAAAAGGTAAATCTGATGGAATCATTAAACTTCCCTTTAAAATTGTTGCTTCGATCAAATTGTTCATGACCTTTTAAGCCAGCAATAGTCAATGATTGGCCTTGTGCTTTGTAGATGGTAATAGCAAAGGCAAGACGCAAAGGGAATTGGAGCCGCTTGAATTCAAATGGTAAATCGTTGGAATCGGTCATGCCGTTCTCCAGTTATGCGCTTAATAGAAAAAGTTGGCGTAAAAGTAGGCGTGGTAAATTTTTCTTTCGATGAAAACATAAAGTTGATTAATACGAACATTTGAAAGAAAAATTAGTCAACTCGATGGAGCCGTTTTCTGATTTTAGGTAAATCGAAAAAAGTGGGCGGGGCAAAAAACCTAAGTTGGACCATGGCGATCATTTTAAAGAAAAAATCGTTCAAATCGGTCAAGCCGTTCTCAAGTTATGGATTTTGCCACGCCCCTCCGCCCCCAGACCGAAAATTTCAACCAAACTTCATATAAACCATATATAGGCCACTGCCTACGTAGTGTACAAGTTTGGTTGAAATCGCACGACGCGTTTATGATTAGTTCGGCGACGTACATATACGGACTTATTTTTATATATATAGATTAAAGTTTATTCAATATATTGCCCATTTGCAATTGATTTTTGATTATAAGGTGGTACATATTATAAAAGCTTAATATTAAGAAATTTTTAAAAAATACAATTAAGTAATTTATTTGATATTTGACGCTTGTTTTAATTTTTTATTTTCTTTTGTTTGGCACTTTCTAAAGACTAGTCCCCATATTCATAAACAATATTTTAGGTTTATAGCAAACGAATTTTCTTTTGCTTGGCATTACATGGGATATTAAATTGAGAACAAACTTTCTAAAGACTAGTCCCCATATTCATATAGCAAACGAAATTTCTGTGAAAATTTGTTTAATAAACCTTTTATTAATCAAAAATATTTTTTATGAATATGGGGGTTTAATTGATATTTTTAAAAGTAATACCTGAGTGTTTAAAATTCTTATTCGCTTTACAGTCTCATATATATAATATTTTTAGCTTTCCTAAATTCTTTGGAAAAAGGTTTCCTGACGATCTGGCCTAAGCGACCAGTAAAATGCGCATAGAAACTAGCTTTCCCTCAACAATAAATTTCAGTGCATTTATCAAAAATAAAAATTGGGAATTTATCACACAAATCTTATTAAAAATAAATTTTTTATTTCCAAAAATAACATTTTAATTGTTGCATTTTTCACAAAGTTCATCTTCAAATGCACGCTTAAAATATGTTCCTGCGTTGTTGTTTAGTGTATAGTTGTTTTTAGGGGTACTTTTTAACATTTTGTCGATTATATATACATATATATTATAAGGACTGTCCACGTTAAAACTGATACTTACATTTTGGTCTATAAAATTAAAATTAGGATTTGGATTTTTACAAAAAAAATATTTTTATTAATTCATGATAAATTTAAAAGCAATTCAACTAAAAAGTGTGAACTTATATGTGATTTTGAAAGAAATGTTTAACTTTTCTTTTAACCCCTTTCATTAAATTCTGTACAGTATTTTGGTTGACTATAGAGTAACCTCTTCGCCATTTATTTCAAAAATCTCTTTCGTTATTGCATTTTTGTTTTGTGCCCTTTAAAGATATTTTCATTAATGCCCAATATTTTTCAATCGGACGAATCTCTGGACAGTTAGGAGGATTAGCCTCTTTGGGAACAAAATTTATATTGTTTGAAAACTACCATTATAATGTGTTTCTGGAGTAGTGACTTGTCGCCAGGTCTGCCAAAACAGTACTGGCTCTTTGTGTTGTCTTAAAAATTCCTTTAATGGTCCGTCCAGTCATTTCTCGATGTAAATTTTTGAGTTTACAGTCCCTTTTACGATAACTTCTTTACTCCTAAGACCACATGAACAAATGGCCTGCCAAATCATATATTGTTTCGGGAATTTACCAATTTTTTTATGGCTGAATTTAGCACTGACTCCTCCTCTTTTAAATGCTGTATAAAACTCCTCCCCAGGCAACTGGTTGAAGTCGGCTTTGCAGTACGTCTCATCATCCATAACAATGCAATTAAATTTTGTCAAATATTGTGTGTAAAGTTTTCTTGCCCTACGTTTGGCCACTATTTGTTTACATTCCGACCGGTCTGGTACTTTTTAAACTTTATAGGATTTTAAGTTATAATATTTTTTTACTTTTTGGACATACGATTTTGAAGTTCCGGTTTTTTGCAGGGTTTCGAACAAAACATTGTTTTTGCCAATTTTTCATTACGTGGGCCCTTTTTTCCTCCACTTCCTTGCTTTCTTTGAATATTTAATCCTTTTTTGTACCGACTTGCTACTCTTTTTACCGTAATAATTGATGTTCCGACTTCTCGAGCCACTTTACGATAACCTGCTGAAGGGTTTTCTAATAATTTGCACAAAATTTTTTCACGTACTTGTGTTTCAGACGACGACATTTTTCTTATTAATAATCTTTTTAGTTAAAATAAACACGTGTTTAATTTCTAACGGTCCAAAGAACATTTCGACACTTGTTACATAACTGTAACGCAAAGGGTTGCCAAGCTATTTGCTTAAATGTTGGTATCAATTTTAACATGGACAATCTTTACTTTTACTCTGAGGGCCTGTTTGGAAATGCATCACTGCGCTGCATCTGATCTTGCACTTACTTAGACCACCCTGATAATTTTGCACCGTTTGTAAGAAATAATTTTCTGTGTTTTTGTGGTTTAGCTTTTTCTTAAGAGTTCAACTTTTGACGTGAATATTTTTATTATACTTTGGTTGTTCACGGAACACTGGTTATCAGGTTATATGGTTATTTAGTTTTATTCACAACAACAAAATACATTTACTCAAAATTTTTTTTTTTAATATATGTTGTTGCTATTATGTAGTTGTACATGATCATATAACCTGATAAGTCGCCTTTCGAGAACAACCTAAATAATTTAGATTTACTTAAATATTTGTAATCAAATTCATTAATTTAACTTAAAATTTTAAAAAAAATTAGCTGTTTTTGGTTGTCCTAAATAAAAAATTTATTCAGGTAGAACAAATTGAATATGTATTTAATTAAGAAGACTACATACATATAAGTGAAAATATATGAATAATAGAAAATATTCTTTTTTTTAGACTTCTATCAAATAAGTGACGATGATTTGGATTATAGTGAGGATTTGCACAATGATTGTCTTCTCGATACAACTGATGGCCGCAAACCATCCCCCAACGGTATGACAGCAAATAATAATAACGGGCATCCACGAGGAACGTATGAACGTGCTTGGACAACTGAAGCTACCAGAGCTTTAATACATGTACGGGGTCCAATGCAACATCGTTTTACCGAAGGAAGACAAAAACGCACAGCCTTGTGGTTGCATTGTACGCGACAGCTTCAAAGAATGGGTTTTCGTTACAGTGCAGCAAAAGTTCAAAAAAAGTGGCACAACATTTTAATAACCTACAATAAAAACTTGTGTAAAAAATACACGTCCGGCTATGTTCATTGGGAATTTTTCGAAGAAATGTTTAAATATCTACAAGGTAAAAGAGGCGATTTCGAAATGCCTCTTGTTCAAAAACAAAAGACTCCACCACTAGAAATAAAACCAGCACCAAGTGATAGTTTCAATATACAATATGTTAGTGACAAACAAGATGAGGTTGTACCGCATCAGCCAGAGTTGGATTCAAAATCGAATGATGATTATGACGAGGAAGACAGCACAACCATGTCCGATATTAAAAAACCAAAGCTAGAATTAAATGATGATAATAATTATGCGTATCCTTTGGAAATTGTCGATTCTAATAACTACACGCAATCTAATGTAAAAGATGTGGAGGTGGGGAATGAGTTTCCAAAAACTTTCGGTAAAGAGCCAAATGCATTCATTTATGCCGGCGGTGGTAATAATGCCTGGTGGAAAGATTATTTTGAACGTAAATTACAAGTAGAACGCGATAAAATTGAACTCCAAAAGGAAATGCATCGGGAGCTGATGCAATTTAATAAAATGTCGTTACTGCAACAGGAAAAAATTGAGCGTGTCAAAATCGAGGCCATTAATAGTTTAACAAGTACTTTACAAAAATTAGTAGAAGTCAAATATAAAAAGAATTAATAAACAATACTTTAAATACATATATTTATATTTTGTTTTCACAAATACATAGTTCTCGTAAAATTCTTTAATAACTAAATATATTTTTTTAAAAATATTTTACTTTTAACATTTTATTTATATTTTTAAATATTCCAATCAATTTCCATTATAGTTGCAATACTTTCACCACGATCATTTTCAAATTTGTAACTTAGTGCCCACAGGTCTGTCGAAAATATTAAACTTTCTCCCTCCTTCAAATGGACATTGATAATTGGGCAGTTCATACAGGGCTCTTTGGCTTTCAAAATTAAGTCCATAGAACCCCATAACTGTTGCACAATGATGAGACCTTGTAGAAAAATTTCTTGTTGGTAATTATTATTATTGTAATTATGTGACATTATCAGCCAACTGGAATAGTAGGGTTCCAAGTGTACCGGATAGAAGTAGGGCCTTTTAATGAAATTTCTTGACGATTTTACTGCTTTAAATTGACAATTTCGCAATTGCAAAAACCATTTGTCTAAGGAATGCTGCAAGTTCCATGCTTTTCGTAAAGCAATTTCGGTATCGAAAAATTTATTTAGCATTAAATTGGTAGAAATATCACAGGGATTACTTTTAAGGAAATCAAAGGATTTTTCAAATATTTGCTGATATATATCACTGGGTGACACTGTATTATGCGAATCTGTAATAATGACAGGATATGATCTTTCTAAGTAAGTTGATTCCAGAAAAGTATAAGAAGTGTTCGATAGAGATGGAATATAGTCTGAAAAGGTGAAAAGAAATACATTAAAACAATTCATAGAATTAGTTCCTTAACTCTTTTTACAAAATGGAATTACCTATTTCAGAATTACTAAGTTAGCAATTGAATTCCTTTAAGAAGAATTAATTCCAATGAATTCTTTTAAATGATTACAATTTTTTAAAATTTTATCTTTTACAAATTTAATTATAATTTCTTTTCGTCTATTCTTTGTACCTATGGGGTATTATTTGTGAAGCGGACAACCCAATACAAATTTTTTTTTGGAATTCCTTTATATTTGGCATAACTATAGTTCTAGTAGATATGAATAAGTGTTCGAAATATTTTTTTATTTATTGATGAATGGTTTAAAAGAATAAGATATTTAGGCCCTAGTCAGGTAAAACGCAACGCAACGCCAAAGAATTACATTGAAAGCACAAACAATGTCATAAATATTTTGTTGTTGCTTTCTACAGAAATTCATGTACCGTTTTAAAATTTTCAACGCCACAAGCAATGCGGCGTTTGAAATTTTAAAACGCAAAGTGAATTTCTTTAGAAAGCAACAACAAAATTACAAAATATTAATGACATTGTTTGTTCTTTCAATGTAATTCTTTGGCGTTGCGTTGCATTTTACATGATTTGGGCCTTAAATTTTTTGCTTAAGCCAAATTAAATTGTTCAACTAATTAATTTTAAAAAGAATTCATTCTTTTAGAGGTTTGTCATATTTTTATTTAATAAAACTATTTTTTTTTACAAAACATATATCTTACCAATGGTATCACACAATATACAATTTTCCTTTTCGGTTTCATAATGACCCAGTTTTATAATTGCACCACTATTATCTTTCACCTCTATCGGCCTGTTAATCAAACACTTGGCATTATATAATTCGGGCCAGTTCCAATATGGTAAAATTTGTATAAGAAATAGTCTTCCCACAGCACTTAGAAACCAACTTAAACTATCGCACCACATAACAAAAAAGTAAAGTACTGCAAGACTCATAGACAGTATAAACCACTTTTTCAACTTTTCATAACGACTATAATCTCTTATAGGTTTACAAATATTTTGAATTTCGCGTGAAGAAAATTGTTGCTTCTTTAAACAGTTAAAGAAATTTTCAAAGTCTCTTTCTAAAGTCGACATTTTTCTAAATTAATCGACTTAACGGTTTTATGGTTTTTCAGCGAATGATTTAAAATTTAAAGTTTAACACATCGAAAGAACTCTGGTACGTTATGTGGGATGGCTAAAGAACATGCGCTGTAATAAATTGGCTGTTGGGAAATTGATAAGACTTTTACTTGTTACTAGTTTCTTAATCAAATTTTACACTTGATTTGCTGTAAATTTGAAAATAAAAGTAATTCTTTTAACGAACACTGGGGTCCTTTTGAAGCAATATAAATGAAACAACGTAAAAATGTTATGCAATTGTAACAAATATTATATCGTCACCTAAAAGACAAAACAACGTATCCTCAAAAAATTCAAAATTTACTTTTTTATTGATTAATGTTCACTACATCATAAGACAAATTAACCGGTTGTTACAGAAGTTAAAAGAAAATTAATGAAGTGTTATACTTATACTTACAACAAAAAAAAAAAAAATTGCTTTAGTGAAAACATGTAAGTGTTTTAAAAAAAATTAACTAAATAAACGAAAAAAAAATCGGAGGTATGGTAAAGAATAAGAGATCTTATTAAAACGAACCATTTGCGGCAGAAAACCGAGAAATTAAATCTTGGTGCACGTCAAAATATTGCGAAAAAGCTTCAACTCGGTATTGTCCTCTTTGTTTCGAAAATTTACGAAAGGATATATTTGAACGTTTACCTTTAAAAGCATATTTTCTGTACTTAAGAACATTGCGCCACCAAGTAAACATGTAATATGTTTATGTAAGAGGTTGGACGAATTCCTTTAAATAACATAGCACTCATTTGGGTCTACAAGTACATAGTTGTAATTAATTACCAGGGAAACCATAAATATGCAATTGCATGTTTTTCCGTGTGCGATCAATGAAGGCAGAAACAATATATTTATCCGTTTTAGAGCTTTTTACGAATTTTGGCATCGATTTGTTAGAGCATATTTTTGCATATTTTACCCTTAACAGCATTTTTCTGCATAATTGAGGTAAACACTATTTTTGCTGCACTTTTAAGGTTTATAGCACATATTCTTTTGTATTTTTGGGGCATATTTTGATACATGTTCAATATTTTAGATGCCTACAAGAGCTTTTGAAGCGGATCAAGCCAAAGCAGGTTGTCATTAAAGATTGTTATTTTAAACTTTAAAATTTTATATCTATATAAGCAAAATTAAGGCAAAAGCAATTATATACGGTTTTGGCAATTTAATACATAGAATTCTGGACCAATCTTTAAGTAAGCCGACCGAATCAAAATCACTTTTTTAAGTGATCTAACGATGTTCATCCGTCCCTCTGGCTGGTTTTGCTCCATGTTAACTTTGTGCGCAAAGTACAAGTGGTAATTTTGTAGATAATTTTATCAAATTTGCTAAATACATTTTAGTTGTACTAAGGATGAAGTGTATGTAAATGGTGAGAATCGGTCTAAGTTTAAGCATATTAACCTTAAAAACCTCTTTCCAAATTAGACTTTTTGTGTCCTTAAAACATTGAATTATGTTGGTATTAAGATAAAACTCCTCGCAAAAATATTTTACTGCAAATTAAATTCTTTTCGAATCGGTTCACATTTGCCCAAAGCTCCCATCTTTAAATTACTTTAACTTTTTTTTAACTTCCTTTTAAATGTTAAATAATAAACAAATTCCCTGAAATCCCTTTAAAACAAAAAATCTTATATGGATGTTAATATCTAGGTAATATTCACCACAAATAACTCTTATATGAATTTTAACTTCACATCACAACTTTGTTTTTGTGAGCCCATGAATGCCCATCATTTTCAAATAGGGTAAAATCTCGAAAATTCGCCTGTAAATACTATAGTGTCTGGTCTTTGACGATTATAATTAAGGATTGTTTTTTTTTTCTAAATGCAAATGTAAACATTTTGTTTTCTAATCAGCAATTTTTGATTTTTTTGGACATATTTTTAACAATTTTTAGGACATATTTTCGAGTTTTTACTGCATATTTAATGCGCATAAAACGCAGTTTTTAAAGCATATGTCTGGTAGTTACTATAAATAAGAAAACCAAAAATATAAAAGAACCTGTTTAGTTAAAAATTAAAATGTTAATTTTTAAAAATCTTTTAGTTTTTTCAAGCAAAATTTATTTGATGATACGTTATTTTGTTTCAGAAAATAACAATTCAAAATAACATAAGCCACAAAGCATAAAATATACTAAAAATAAAGGATTTTTTTTTCTTAATTTTAATGCAGATTTTGAAATTTTTTTTGAAATATTGCAAGTAGTTTCCATTTTATAACGTTTTTTGATTCTCCTGTACACTTTTGAAAAGTGATGACACGTTGTTTCGTATTTTAGGTGACGATATGTATATACATGCATACACATTGTAAGTACTTATATATATAATAAAACAACACTTTAATGTCTCCACAATTACATGTCCGCGTTTCAGTTGTTACAGAATCTGAATCTTCCATGCTAAATTTCGGAAACAATTTTGAATCATTAAAATATCACACATTTATATATGTGCGATTTATTAGGTGTGTTCATTTACTTTACTAGCAGAAACCAGGGTTGTCAGATTAATTTTGACCTTTTTCGCTAAATTCAATGTCAAAAATCGCCGAAGCCTATATTTATTAGCTTTTCACAATCAAATATATAAATTATTAGAAATATTTTTTATAAATCCTAAAAAATAAGTTTGTTCCGAATCGCTAAAGTACGCCTAAAATAAAAAAAATCGCCATTATATACATATATTTTGTTTAATTTTTATTAAGAACAAACTAAAAATGCTTAGTGAACACAATAGGGGTAAAATGTTTACCATAAAATAGTTTATAATAGTCGTTATGTAGACTTTAAGCAACAACCGAATGATCGTCTGTTGGCTGTGTCATGAATGTTGTCACTTTAAATGCAGTGGATTATCTGGGTTAGTTGCAGAAGCCACAACCAAGAATAATGGACTGCACTGGTGTTGTGAAAACTGTAAAAAACTGGGAGTTGACTTTTACCGCTTTTTTCAAAGTCAAAAATCAAAATTTAATGAAATTCAAAATGAAGTTGGTCAGTTAAACGAGCGTATAGCTGCTTACGGGAAAGTGCTTAATGATTATAAATCGTTAGATGATTTAAAATCTCCTATTCAACCTTCCCCAAAACGTCGTAAATCACCAAGAAACAATAATAATAACAATAATAATAAACATGGAGCTAAAGATAAACTTGATGTACCTCCTGCTGTTCAATACGATCCGATATCATCTGGAACAAATGTTTTCAATACATATCCTGGTGTAAACACTGAAGAAATTAGTAATAACTCGCAAATAAGTTATGCCGAAGCTGTTCTAAATACAGTCAATGAAAATGTTCTCGCTAATAATGTTCCATTAATATTAAATACTGATGCTGTTGTATATAACCCGTTAAGAGCTGTTGCCCCAAGGAAAACTATTTTTGTTTCTCGTCTAGCAAGTGATACTTCTGTTGATTCAGTTAAATATTATGTCAATAATAAAATTGGAAAGGAATCTGATATCTCAATAAAGAAAATTCAATTTTCAACAGTTAAGATCTATATCATCTTTCAAGATTATAGTGTCTGCTGATCTTTATGAAATGTTAATTAAGCCGAGTTTCTGGCCAATTAATACTCTGGTACGTGAATATGTATATATAAATAGTTCACAAAATGTTGGTATCCTCCCACAACGTGAACCTAATGTGTCAAAAAACTAATTAAAACTACTGATTACATTTCAATTGTTTACCAAAATGTCCGTGGCCTAAGAACAAAACTTTCAGCTTTATATATGGAAAGCTTTAATATCGATCATCATGTCCTAGTGTTTACAGAAACATGGTTAAATGACAGCTTTTTAAATGCCGAAATACTTTGCAACAATTTCAATATTTTTCGCCGAGATCGTGGTAATAAAACTATTAGTGGTGGCGTTCTTATTGCAGTTTCTAGCAACTTTTCCGCAGAATTGGTTACTGGTGATTCAACGTGTGATATAGAATTTATATCAGTGGTGATAAAACTTGATTTGATTGAAAAGAGTATATCTAACTTGTTCTTATGTTCCTCCAACGTCCCCGCAAAGTGTATACACTAAACATGCCGAGTCTATTGCTGATATTGCGCGTTCGTCTTTAGATGGGGATCGTTTTTGGTGACTTTAATATACCTTCCGTTACATGGAAATATCTTCCAGAAGATAAATACTTCGTTCAAACCAAGCATAGCTCAACCTATGACGAATGTTTTGATGTCCTGTATGATCTAAGCATATACCAAATTAATGGCATTATCAACAACTGTAATCGAATTTTAGACTTAGTGTTCGTCAATGATATAGCTGATTGCTTCATTAGGCGCTCATCACCTATTTCAACTCCTGAAGATATTTACCATCCTACAATTGAGCTGCTCTTCTCAATTCCATGTAAGCCTGTGTCCTCGTATATTAGAAATGAAAAGGTATTTTCGTTCAAACATACTAATTATAATATGTTAATTGAGCTATTTTCTAATACAAATTGGCACAATACTTTATCTTGCCTTACTGACGTTGATCAGATATGTAACGCATTTTACAATAAAGTTTACCGTTTTATGGATTTGGCTATTCCAAAAACAGTATATAGGAAAATAACTGGTCCACCTTGGAATAATAAACAATTGACTCATGCTAAAAACAAAAAAAAAACAAATACTACAGAAAATTCAAAAAATCCGGATCATCCGTGGATTATCTAAGATACTCGACTTGCCGCTCTGAGTACACTTTGCTTAATAAAGCGTGTTACGAAAATTATTTAAATTCAATGAAATATAATTTCAAGCGTAATCCGAAATCTAAAATTGTCATTCAATTCTGGTCCTGATAACATTCCAAGTAACATTTTAATTAACTGTGCTGACAGTATTGCTATCCCTCTAGAAATTTTATTTAATGTATCAATCGAGCATGGTCACTTTCCGTATCTATGGAACAACTCATTTATTATTCCTTTGTTTAATTTGGGAAATAAATCGGATGTTGAAAACTACCGTGGTATTGCAGAATTGAGTATTATACCTAAACTATTCGAAAATATTATTACCGAATTCCTTTGTTACCAAGTATCAAATTTGATAACACCTTACTAGCATGGGTTTCTAAAAAGATGCTCTACTACAACGAATCTCCTTCATCTTACAACTGCCATATATCGAGGATTTATACAACAACAACAAACTGACGTGATATACACTGATTTTACCAAGGCCTTTGATAAAGTTAACCATAGCCTTTTGAAGGTTAAACTTCATTTACTGGGTTTTACTGATATTAGTATAAAATGAATATATTCATACCTAAGCAACAGAACACAATCCATTAACTTTAATAACGCGATTTCTAGAAGCATAGATGTTCTGTCTTGTGTGCCTCAGGGAAGCCACCTTGGGCCACTTCTTTTTACATTATTTATTAATGACCTACCTGAGGTGATTTATTCATCCAATATTCTGATGTATGCGTACGACGTCAAAGTTTTTCTGAGCTATCGTCAAATATCTGAGCAACAACTTCTTCAAAACGACTTAAATTCTTTTTACACGTGGTGCAATGTAAATCTTATGCAACTTAATCTAAAAAATGTAAATACATGCGTTTTGTTAGAGTCGGTGGATAGCTTCGTAGATCTTGGAATTCTGCTTGAGTCGAAACTAAATTTCATTGCACATATAACAATGACAGCTAATAAAGGCAGAGGTAAGATCGGTGTTGTAAAACAATGGGCTAAAGAGTTCAAGGATCCATATGTTACGAAAAGTCTGTATACTTCCCTGGTAAGACCTGTATTGGAGTATGCATCCGTAATAATATATAAAAAACATTCCGACCAAATTGAATCAGTCCAAAAACAGTTTCTGACCTTTTGTCTACGTGGGTTGAACTTTAACCAATGGAATCTGCCGCCTTATTCTGCTAGACTAGCCCTCATCAAGCCGTATAACTGTTCTTAACATCTCGTTTATTTTCAACATAATTATTGGCGACGTTTGCTCTGGATACTTAATCAACAATATAACATTTAATGTTCCTCAACGCCCATCACGTCACTTGGTTCCGTTATTAATTCAATTTTTTAGAGCTAATTATGCTAATAGTGACCCGTTAAGAAGGATGTGTAACGAGTTCAACAAGTTTTATAAATTTATTGGCTATTCTTATAGCTCCACTGATATTAAAACTAGTATATTAATCTATTTAAATCCATAATTTTTGTTACTTTTTAATATTTATTTTTATTTAATTAAGAAGTCTGTAGGGATTATAATTCCATAGACAAATAAATAAATAAATAAAAAAAATAAAAGAAAATAATTCCGGTAAGTATTAATGTATGTAGTTGCAGTTCTATTATACATATATCTAAAACTCTATATACTTCACCGTCAAGATTTCTTTTTTGTCTTCTTTTTTGGAATTCATTGTAAGGGAATTCAATGAAGAAACAAGAGAAGTGCAACATGTAAAGCGTGATCCATTTCGAGGTTCCCTACTCTAAAAAAATAACACTGAAAATTCAAATTTAATGGGGAATGTTTATTATCATTTGAAAGAACATTCTTTGGCATTTGGAAAGGTCGAGCGGCTACAGTTGTTGCACAAGCTGTATTTTGTACGCTTTCAATTTAAGATCTCGACGTAAAATGCGCCAAGTCGTTCCATACGTCAGCCCGAGTTGGTGCGAACGGCGCCGAATCGACTCTCCACGGTCTTCGTGTAAACTCTCAGCAACGGCCGCTATATTTTCTTCACAGCGTGCTGGACGTGGTCTATTCGGTCGAATATTATTCAATAATTAATACTGGGTCTAATAATGGGTGATGGTGTTGCGAATAGTGAGCTCAGTAGGCCGATTATGTTGACCATAAGTGGAGCGAAGTGCACGAAACACATTCCTCACAGAACGTGAATTTTCGTAATAAAGTTGAACGATTTGTAAACGTTGTTCAGGCATAAGTCTTTCCATTATGAAATGCGAAACAATACTAAACAAAAACAAGTTAGAGTGCTATATTCGGCTGTGCCGAATCTTTGATACCCTCCATAGCTCTATATGATAAATAAATACATATATATTATAAACTACTCTTCACAAAAACGAGCGTTAGCATTAAAATTAGTTGCGGTTTAGGCCTGAATTAAATTATTGACCGACAATAAGAAAATTTTATGCGTTTCTTGTTAGAACTTTAAACTGGCTTGAAGAAAATATCATGATTTGTAAAAGTTTTAGGCGAACTAAAATAATTTTTAGGAGCGTTATTTGTATTGGATCTATGGTAAATTATGGACCAATCATCCCAAAATTCTGAAGACTGATTTCTGGTATTACAAAAAATAAATTAGAATAAATTTCAATACAGCAGTGTAATTAGTTTTAGCGTTAACAGTAAATTTCACAAATTTGCATGATATTTTTTCTTGCAATATGAATTAAGGTAAACAATTTCACCGCAATATCTATATATGTGATGGTTTTAGGCGAATTTAATTATTTTCCCAAAGTGGGCTTTATTTGGTTTTAAGCTGTTTTCCGAGAGTAGGGTTTATATGGGGCCTAGGGTAAATTAAGGACTAATCTTTTTTGGCAGTGTGATTTCTCGTCCTATAAAACTGTGACGTACCGAACTTCAATTCGATAGCATCATTTATTATGGCTTTAGGCGTACTAAACGGTTTTCCGGGAGTAGGGTTTATATGGGGCCTAGGATAAATTATGGACCACTCTTCATGAAATTTGGCAGTGTGATTTCTCGTCCTATAAAACTGTGACGTACCGAACTTCAATTTGATAGCATCATTTATTACGGTTTTAGGCGTACTAAACGGTTTTCCGGGAGTAGGGCTTATATGGGGCCTAGTGTAAATTGTGGAACGATCTTCAAAAAATCTTACAGTGTGATTTCTGGTCCTATGAAACTGTGACGTACCAAATTTAAGTATGCTAGCGTTATTTATTGCGGTTTTAGGCGTACTAAACTGTTTTCCGCGAGAAGGGTTTATATGGGGCCTAGTGTAAATTATGGACCGATCTCCAAAAAATTTTACAGTTTGATTTATGGTCCCATAAAACTGTGACGTACCAAATTTTGGTATTATAGCATTATTTATTACGGGTTTAGGCGTACTAAACTGTTTTCCGGGAGTAGGGTTTATATGGGACCTAGTGTAAATTATGGACCGATCTTTAAAAAATTCCACAGTGTGATTTCTGGTCCTATAAAACTGTGACGTACCAAATTTTAGTGTGCTAGCGTTATTTGTTGCGGTTCTAGGCGTACTAAACTGTTTTCCGGGAGTAGGGTTTATATGGGACCTAGTGTAAATTATGGACCGATCTTCAAAAAATTTTACACTGTGATTTCTGGTCCTATAAAACTGTGACGTACCAAATTTTAGTATGCTAGCGTTATTTATTGCGGTTTTAGGCGTATTAAACTGTTTTCCGGGAGTAGGGTTTATATGGGACCTAGTGTAAATTATGGACCGATCTTCAAAAAAATTAACAGTGTGATTTGCGATATTATAAAACTGTGACGTACCAAATTTAAGTATGCTAGCGTTATTTATTGCGGTTTTAGGCGTATTAAACTGTTTTCCGGGAGTAGGGTTTATATGGGACCTAGTGTAAATTATGGACCGATCTTCAAAAAAATTAACAGTGTGATTTACGGTATTATAAATTTGTGACGTACCAAATTTGAGTATGCTAGCGTTATTTATTGCGGTTTTAGGCGTACTAAACTGTTTTCCGCGAGAAGGGTTTATATGGGGCCTATGGTAAATTATGGACCGATCTTCACGAAATTTAACAGTGTGATTTGCAGTCGTATAAAGCGAATTCGTGTAAAATTGTATGTCATTCCGTGCATTATTCCACCATTTATGATAGTTTTTGTATCAAAATTATCAATTTTTTTTGGGTAGTGGTTCCACATTTTGATTCATAGTTCTGATCCTACTAAACCGATGTTGCTGGATTTCAATCCCAAACTGCTTAGGATAACTACAAGCAATTTGAGACCAAGTTTGTTCTTTTCTTTTGCGTTTTTCGAAAGTGAGCGTGTTTTCAACAGACGGACAGACGGACAGACAGACGGACATGGCTAAATCGACTTAGAATTACTCAAGGAGCCAGAATATATATACTTTATGGGGTCTAAGATGTATTATAAAAAAGTTTCACACGGAATGACAAACTTAGTATACCCTAATTCACCACAGTGGTGGTGGAGGGTATAATAACATGACAGCATGACACGACTCACACGTGATCTGTCGAAAAAAGATATGGAAAAAGTATCTCTACTAGAATCACCCATTATATGACACTTCGCATGAGTTTTTTGTTTATTTATGACAGTGTATGTACCAAGTTTGAGGATTGGATTCGATTGGATCGTAGGTTTTTTATTAAAAATATGCAAACAAATAGATTACAATTGTATTCTAGAAAGTGTATGTATCAAATTTGAAGACTTTTGATTGAATAGAAAAAGTTGTATGCGAAAAAACTGATTTGGATTGTATGGTAAAAGGGCGGCGGGAGTGGCTGATATGGTTGCAACTTGACATGTAATATTTTGTATATTCTTAAAAGTGTACGTATCAAATTTGTAGAGTTTTTCTTGAGTAGTAGTTTATGCGAAAAAATAGATTTGGCGTGGCTGATATTAAAGAAACTTGGCATGCAACTTTTGTTTATTCTGGAAAGTGTATTTACCAGTTTGAAGACTTTTTCTTTAAAAGCAAAAGTTTTATGCAAAAAAATCAATAAGGATTGTATGGGCGGTGATCAGTGTCCGTGGCCGATTTTGATGAAATGGTATTTTATTTCCTAATTTGTCAATATAATGCTCAGTGCCAGCTTTTAATGATCTAGGACCACTCCTTATATTTTTTAGACAAATAGGTATATCGCCATTCCTCTGTGAGAACAGTTTTAATTAAGACATCGTAAAATGAAGATCGTAACCAAATAAAGTTGTGAAAAAGTGAATGATTTTTAATTTAAAATAAAAGAACACAGGGTTTATTTTAAAAGAAATAAGCCAACGCGTTTTTAAAAGGTTAAAAACGTAATAAGATTATTTCAAATAATTTGTTAGTTACTCTAATGGCCTATTTCATTTATCATATAACTTTATTTTTATTTGACATGAAAAACGAATAAGACCATAAATTGATATTTAAGTAAATTGAGGAAATTAGCCATAATACTTAACTTTAAATCATAGTATAATAAGTATCAGGTATGTTCATTAGGGAGGTTTGTCATTATTTGCCCATGTAATATCAAATTAATTTATTTGATTTTAGATGCTTGTTTTAATTTTTTCCCTTATATTATTTTGTTTGACGGCTTATCGGTTTAAAAATTGAGAACAAATTTTTTAATGACCATACCTTGTACTTATTCTACCATGTTTTAAAGAAAAACAACTTTTTTTTAACAATATTTGCCAACTTGTAGGAAATAAAAAATGTCTTACGAATCATTTTCATTTATAACATTTTTTTCAGTGTACATGCTGCAGGTTATTATTTATT
Organism: Pollenia amentaria; assembly: GCA_943735925.1. NCBI lineage: Eukaryota > Metazoa > Arthropoda > Insecta > Diptera > Polleniidae > Pollenia > Pollenia amentaria. The sequence continues at coordinate 120,125,016 of OX031010.1, read as the reverse complement.
TAATTTAGTATTTTGGGTAAATAATATATAATTAAAACAACTTAATAAAAGATTTTTTTTTGGTTTCCTTTGTCAAATAAAAATATGTATGTAAAACATGTTGTAAAATATGTATACAAATAGCGAAAATATATTTAATTGTTATTGGATAAGGGAACTTCCCTAATGACGAATAATTTATAAAATAAAACGCAAGCATTCATATTTTGATTTAAAAAAAAAAAATAAATTGTACATGTGAGTAATAATAAAGGGAAATAACAAATTTAAATGAATTGGTATCAAAGAAATAAAAAATTAATTATAACATTTAATGTGCATGTTCATGTTAGCCTGCAATTATAAATATATATTTATATGGATATCTTTATTATCAAAGGTGTTTTTAGGAATACAATTATTTAATAAAAAAAAAATTTGTTTGTTGTGCTGAATTCCCTATTTTTATAATTAATAAAATAACTGAAATTTATTGTTGGAGGATGAGCTGTTCCTATGCGCATTTCACTGGTTACGTAGGCCAGATCATCAGGAAACGTTCTCCTAAAAATTTTAGAAAAGCCAAAGCTGCGAAAACAATACAAAAAATTTTTTTTGTTTTTAATTTGTTTTTTCTTTACCCACTTACAACTACAATTAATGTTGAGAGAATTCCAACTAATTGTAGTGGGGAATGTAAGAAAAGATAAATTCAAAGTTTCATTGTTGGTATTTTGTTTAAGCTTTGATATCGTTGCAAATAAGACTTTTTGAGTGTAATTCTCATTCCCTCTGTAGTCTTGTTTGCTGATAGCTTTGGCTTTTCAAAAATTATTTAGGAGAACGTTTCCTGATGATCTGGCCTAAGCAACAAGTGAAATTCGCACAGGAACAGCTTATTCTTCAACAATTAATTTCAGTAATTTTATTAATTATAAAAACATAGATATCTATGTATATAAAAATGAATGTATGTATGTTTATTTGTCTGTTTGTTTGTTTGTACCTTATAGCCGCCTAAACCGCTGAACCGATCTTCATGAAACTTTAAGAGTATATTAATGATTATCTTACTAAATTACTGGATCTATAGGCTTTATATTTTTTCTGTATATCTAGAGATAGGAAAGGCCTAAAGTTTCCAAATTGTGTACAAGATTCTCGGTTATCAATGCACAACATCTGAAAAAATTTGGGTGCGATTGGATAAGTGGGCGTGGCACAAAATGGCCTTATTTATATCTAAAGAACGGTAAGAGAAAAATTGTTTAAATTTGGTACACATAGCTGGGTTATCAATAAAAAATCTCTGAAAAAATGGGCGGGATTAGAATGGTGGTTATGGCATCTCGCACACAAAGACATTATAAGTTTATATATATCTGGAACAATCATCTTGGTTAGTAATACACAACATCTGTCAAAATCTTTGCGGGATTGAAGAATGGGCATGGCGTAAAATAGATTTATTTATATCTAGAGAACGGTAAGGTTTAAGGTGTCAAAATTTAGTACACATAACTGGGTTATCATTACACAGCCGCTCTAAGTTTTGACGGGATTGGAGAAGTGGGCGTGACACCTCGCATTGAGACATTATAGATTTCTGTATATCTAGAGAACGGTTAGAGCGAAGCTTTCCGAGATAGGTAAAACATCTTAGTTATCAATGCACAATATCCGACAAAGTGTTGGCGGAATTGGGATAGTGGGAGTGGCACCTCCCATACAAAAAGATTGTAGAATTTTTTTTTATCTGGAGAACGACAAGAGCCAACTTTTCCAAATGCGGTACAAGCATCTTGGTTAGTACATCTGACAAAATCCTTGCTGGATTGGAGAAGTGGTCGTAGCAGAAAATATATTTATTTATATCTAGAGAACGGTAAGATAAAAGTAGTTCAAATTTCATACACATGGCTGGGTTATCGACACGAAATATCTGTCAAAAAAAAGGTAAGAGTGGATAAGTGAGCGTGGTTCCTTACATACAAATGCAAAAGAGATTTCTGTACAGCTGGAGAACGGTAATAGCTAAAGTTTTTAAAGTTGGTACAAATAGATTGGTGCTCAATACGCAACATCAGTCAATGGGCGCGACTAGATAAGTAAGCGTGGCACAAAATAGAATCCCGTATATTTGAAGAACGGTAAATGTAAAATTGTCTAAATTTGGTACAATTAGAATGGGTATCAATATAGAAACAGCAACGGCCACAGCAACAATTTACAAATTTGGTAAACATATGGTAAACAAATGCCATATAGATTTCTGTGCAACTGGTGAATGGTAACAGTTAGAGATTCAAACTTCATACAAATAACTTCATAAGCAATGCGCGAGACCTGTATTGAAAAATTACATATTTTATTTTAATGAGGGTAGCGAAGCGCACTGGGTAAAGCTAGTAGCCTATATAATTTAAATAAATAAGAAAAGGGAAAATATAAATCGATCACAACTTTATCTCATCTTTAGGTTTGTCTTTTAAGTAACACCGTCAGCATCACTGATGCATTTTAAGTTTTTTGTTGGCCAATTGATTGAAGGTCCAAAATACCTTTGATAGGGCCAACAAAAATTTTATATATTTGATTATTATGTTTGTATTGAAATGAAGCCAGTTGTAAAACAAAGTAACATAGTTCATTTGTTCTATTTTATTAAGAACAACAACCAAAAATTCATATTAGCTTTGTTTCTTTACTTTTTGGGTAAAGTTCGTGAAAATGAGAGTTAGCATAAATTTCTCTCACAAAAATACAAAATTACACAAAAGTATGAGAACAGAAAAAACCATTTTTAGCACAAAATAAAAAGTCAAAGTGTTTTGACAGTCTTAACAAACCAATAAAAGTTTGCGCCACTTTTGAAAAATTGTATATTATCTGTAGAAATAAACTATATATTACCAAAAATATTTTTTTTATATTTTAATATAAAACTTTTTTTTTTTATAACACTATTTTATTCCACAACACTTTCCAAATTTTGTTCATTAGCATTTTTTCCATACCTTTTTTTTTTGCTTTGTTTATGTTTTACAGCTGTTTAACAATTTACACGAAGAAAAAGTTTGGGCTGCTTCGTGCAGAAGAAGAATTAAATTCTCTCAAACTCGCTCTCTTTTACACAAATTTAAAGTACGGGAACGCTTTTCGTGCAAATTGGGATCCCGAGAGATATTGAAAATTTTTTTATTTTCGTACAAACAAACTTCTTATGTTTTATATATTATGTTTTATATATAACTATCATAGATAAAGCTGCTTTTTTGGTTTATTGGGCTCAGAACAAACAAAACAATTTCGAAAATAAAAGGGTTTGAAACATTGTGTAAATAACATTGAAAAATGTATTTTACGCGTTAAAGTAGTTAGTTAAATTTTTACCTGTAAGGGCCAAATTAAATTTGCACAGGGCGTTTTATGCATTGAGGCGTTGAATATGAATAGTAGGGGTTTTTCTACTTTTGTTAGGGCTAATAAATCAGAGCAAGTTAAACTCTCTTTTTATTTTAAAATGTGTATAGACCAACAAATCATTAATCATAAAAAATATCTTAATACGCATAAAATTGGGCGCTTAAACTACCAATACAGACCATATGAATATGACAACATTTATCGTAGTGCTGCCACATTTTATTTTTTAAGCTACATATGTATAATATCTACATGGGACACTGATTTGCAGCTGTTCAGTTTTTACTATATCTGAATTTAAGTTAAATTTAACTAAACCAGCGTTTAAACAAATCAGCTTTTTTTTGACAAATGAAACTTTACTTTTTCTTGTGGTAATGCCGCATAAAAAGCATTGCATGTAACTTGCAGCGTAGAACGCAAGAAGTATAATGCAATGCATGGAGGCGACTGTAGTTATCGTTTACTTGCATTTTTAATACCCACACCACAATAGTGGAGAGGGTAAATGCGATTGTGCTGGTGTTTATAACACCTTAAAATATTGGTCCTACCCATCTTTTAGTAAACCAACCGACTCAGAGTCACTTTCTGAATCGATGTAACGATGTCCTTTCGCCCTGCTGGTTGGCAGGCTAAATTGCTGGCTCTCCATGTAAACCTTGTGCGCAATGGACTGGTCGTAATTTTGGAGATAAATTGATGAAATTAGGTAAAAAGGATCTATGTAACCGTAAAATATCTTATTATGTTAGTATTTAAATCAAATTTGGTCCAAACTTATTTTATTGTAATCTAAATCATATTACCAAATTTTATTGGAATTGGTCAATATTTGATCATAGCTATGGGAGCCATGGTCAAATACTACCCAAAAAAACTTTTAATGACATAACTTCCTTACAAATGTTAGCATTGACAAAAAGATTTGGCGTCATTAACTTTAACGAAGGTCATTTATTGAATGTAGGTCCTTTATAAACCCCTTCCCTTAAATTCCTTAAAGACAAAAAAAAATCTCATATGTATAGATGGAGATATCTAAATAATATTTGGCACAAAGAACTTTTACATGAATCTTAATCTCATGACATGATTTTGTTCTGGCGGAACCATGATTGCCCATGGGTCCAAAATTAGGTTTACTTTAGAAAATTTTATCTCTAAGTCCAGTAGTGTAGGGTATCATTTGGTCGGGCTTGACCAACTTTACATTATTACTTGTTTTTATCTGCACGTCTTTTGGTGCTTTTAAACAAGAAATTAATTTTTGTTAATCACTGGCTCAAGAAAAAACTGGCACAATTTCATTAACATCGTTAATAAAAACTGTGAATTTAGCTTCATACTATGAAGCTTTTGCTTTGATTGAGATAATTTTGTACAGTTTTTTTTGCAATTGACTTAAGTTTAAAACGATATATATATTTTTTGGAAGCAATTTATTTAAATTTTATAATAATCTGAAGTATCTGTGGTTTTCATGGGCCACCCCGTATGCCTTACAATCAAATTTTACGTAGATCCAGAAAATCATTCTAGAACAAACTATGGGCTAAGTATTGAACTTTTTGCATTTGTTAAACCATGTAACCGTGTTTTTAACCATCTGAAGAGCGTTTAAAATAAAGCAATATGGCATCAACATCTCAAAATCGAACGAAAATGGGGATACGCGGTTGTCCATGAAAAACACATACATATATGCTTACCGCATATGCTTATGCTGGGTACACACTACGTAATGCATTTACGCAATCTAGCAAATTTAATTAATTTTCGTTCATTTTCATTTATTCGAATGAATGAAATTTGCCAGGTTGCGAAATGCATTGCATAGTGTGTAACACAGATTACTAATAGATATGTCAAAAGTGACGTGCGAAAATGCGTTTTTTTTTGGTAGTGAAGTGGCAATGTATAAAATCGCTACAATCAACACAAACTGCGTGATCAAAACCAAAATAACAAAATACAAACAACGCCAAGGCGAATTAATTTTTCAGGTGGCGTTGAAAGCACAGCTGTGCTACTTTTTTTTCTTAGTTAGAGAGCGAAATGTCAAAAGTGTTTTTGACATATCGATCAACGAAAGCCACAAAAAAAATACATTGATGTGTTTTTTGGTATTGTTACTTGTTGTAGTATCGACACCACCGTATACATGAATTCGCCTTGACCAAGACCATTAGTTCAACAAACGTTTTATTTTGTGATTTATTAGCCATTAAGGGCGTGCCAGATACAACTTTGTCGCTTTGCGTGACGTTTCTACCTTTGGCAGAAAAACGCAAGGCAAAAGGTGTATGACACGAATGTCTGTCGCGCTCGTTGAAGATAGACGTGTTTTCTAAGCTCGGCATACGGTTTATTTTTTATTGAACAAATAAAGTATTAAAAAAAGTAAAAACAAGTAAAGAAAAAAAAAATACATGTATGTACATACATACATAAACACACATTTTTTTTTATTCTCGGTGTTGATAAACAATAACAAATAAGAAGAGCAAAACTGTAAAAGAAAAAAAAAAAAAATTTTTATGAGTGCAAACAGTAGAAATGCATATATCACAGTGAGTGTTAACGAAACAAATGCAGAAATAAAAAAAAGAATCGATGATAGCAAATACCTAACGGCTAAACCTATTACTCGCACGCGATCCCTTTCACCGTCTGTATTTAATAACACGGTTGATACAATAACAAATATAAAACCTGCTAGCGTTGCCTCAACAGCAAAAACAATTTTAATAAGTGATGTAAATATTAACCCCCAATCAGGCATAATAGATAACTCAGTATCACCTTCGGTGTCTAATAATACGGTTGATCTTAATACAATAAAAAATATAAAACCTGCAAGCGGTGCCCCAGCGGCAAAAACGATTTTAATAAGTGATGAAAATATTACCCCTAAATCAGGCATGATGGAAAACTCAGCTCCACAAGTAAAAAGTGCTCAAAAGCCTCCAGTACAAGTAGGTATTGATAGGTACATAACAGTGCTTAAACGGGGTCGCAGCCCAACCTCCTCAGCAGTTGCTTCGGTCTCAAAAGTCTCAAAAGATGGTACAGCTGATAGAACAAGTTCACAAAATCGTTTTGCAATTCTGGATGAGGAATCCCCGGAAGCACAAAACGTTATCAAATCTTCTAAGCCACCGCCGATATATCTTAGAGAGCAAAACTCAAATGAATTAATAAAGAATTTGATATCGGTAATAGGTGAAAATTCTTTTTATGTAGTTGCAATTAAGCGGGGTAGTATAAATGAGACAAAAATACAAGTTAACCGTGAAGAAGATTTTCGTAAGGTAATAACTAAATTTGAAGCACTTAATAAGAATTTTTATACATACCAACTGAAGAGCAGTAAAGGTCTTCAGGTAGTGATAAAGGGCATTGATTCATGCGTAGACCCAGGTGAAATAAAAACGTTTTTAGAAGAGAAGGGCTTTAAAATTAAAAATGTAGTTAATATTAAAAATAGAGAAAAAAATCCTCAGCCACTATTTCGAGTGGAGTTAGAACCCGGCGACATTAAGCTCAAAAAGAACGAAACGCATCCCATTTATAATCTTAAATATATCCTGTATAGAAAAATAACAATAGAGGAGCCGCACAAAAGGAATGGTCCCGTGCAATGTTTAAACTGCCAAGAATTTGGTCACACTAAGGCATATTGTCATTTAACCCCTGTTTGCGTCGTATGTGGAGAATTACATGGTACAGCTCTCTGCGATAAGTCTAAAAACGACCCCAATGTAAAAAAATGTAGCAACTGCGGTGGTAATCACACGGCCAACTATAGAGGATGCCCTGTATACTCTATCGTCAAGCGCTCGGTTGGACCGAAACCTAATCCCACTCAAATGCAGGCAACAAATCAAGTTTACATTAATGACGTTCAGGTACCGCAGCCTAGTAATAACAGAACATCCTACGCAAACGTCCTAAAATCAAACCATATTCCAATTCAAGGTGATTTGCCAAATAATGATGAGACTCCAGTTTCTAATTTAAGTCGTCTAGAAAAAACCATGGAAACACTAGTGCAAACAGTAACTAACTTTACGAACACAATGGGTAATATGATGCAGGAAATGTTAAGAATGCAATCGATGTTATTGCAAGCTGTACTAAACAAGCCATGAACTGTTTAAAAATTTGCTTTTGGAACGCAAACGGCATCCGCCAACATAAAAATGAACTAGAATACTTTCTTAAAAATAAACAAATTGATGTTATGATGGTTTCTGAAACCCATCTGACCTCAAGAAACACGTTTCAAGTCAATGGTTATATATTATATGACACCAGGGACCCTCGAGGTAGAGCTTGTGGAGGTTCTGCCATTTTGATAAAAAACCGAGTAAAACACTACCTAATGTGCGATCATCGTGAAGATTATCTCCAAGCAACGAGCATTTGCGTTGAGGAATTATCTCGAAACATAGTAATTTCATCATTATACTCCCCACCTAGATTTTCAATATCAGAAAGCCAATATAATAAATATTTCAAATCATTAGGACCCTGCTTCCTGGCTGCTGGCGATTATAACGCTAAACACACTTTCTGGGGGTCACGACTTATTACACCTAAGGGTCGTGTTTTGCTTAACACAATTTGTAAAATGGACCTAAATGTGGTCGCGAGCGGACAACCAACATATTGGCCTACTGATCAGCAAAAAGTTCCAGATGTCATAGATTTTGGCGTGGTTAATAACATCCCCATAGACACGATTCATGTGGAAGCGTCCCTAGAATTATCTTCAGATCACACACCTACAATTGTTACTATAATGAATCCAAATAGAATCGTATCTCCGTCTGGTTACTTATCGACATCAGCCTCACAAATAAATTGGTTAAAATATAAAAAATATCTGAGTGCCCATTGCACAGAAAATATTCCGCTTAGCACACCGGAGAACGTGGATCTCGCTATTGTTAATTTTGACAGTTATCTCAAACTAGCTGTTCAACATTCCAGCATAACACTCAAAAAAACCAAAAACAAAATCATATATTCTACAGATGTCGAGCGTCTATTGACTGAAAAAAGGAGAGTTCGTAGAGAGTGGCAATTGCACAGATCCCCCCAACTTAAGACTTTATTAAAAGAGTGCGCAAAAAGGCTGAGAAAGTTACTGCAGTCTCAGAAAACGGCTTCCCTGGAAAAATATCTCAAGGGACTTGATGCAACTCCACAATCAGATTACTCATTATGGCGTGCAGCTAGAAGCCTCAATAGACCAGTTATCTCTAAGCCACCATTGAGAAACTTGAATGGAAGTTGGGCAAGAAATGATATTGAAAAAGGAAATCTGTTTGCTAATCATCTGAAAAATGTATTTACCCATAATATATTTCACGATATAGCAGTCGATTTACCGTCTGTAAATGTTAGAGCAGCTATTCCCCTAAGATTCGAGTTTAGAGAAATCGAAAAGGCTATTTGTAATTTAAACACCAAGAAGGCATCCGGTATTGATAAGATCAGTAATAAAATGCTTTTGGAGCTACCAAGTACAGCAAAGAAAATTATTCTTTTTATTTTTAATGCTATTTTACGACTTCAATACTACCCTCATAAATGGAAGGTTTCCTTAGTAACCATGATACCAAAGCCAGGAAAGGATCACACAAAAGTTGAGTCATACAGGCCTATTAGCTTATTATCTAATATTTCAAAGCTATTTGAGAAACTACTAGTGGCAAAATTAACGCCGATTTTAAATGAAAATAGATGTATTCCTAATCATCAATTTGGGTTTAGAAGAAAGCATAGCACAATTGAACAAACTCATCGAATAGTAAATGTAATAAGAAAAGCCTTTGAAGAAAAAAAATATTGCTCAGCACTCTTCATCGATGTGTCTCAAGCTTTTGATAAAGTCTGGCATGAAGGTTTACTACTGAAATTGCAGCAAAACTTGCCAGCAAACATTCACAAGCTGTTAGAAAGCTACTTAGTCGGTCGTCAATTTATTATTAAAGAAGGCGAATTTTTAAGTTCTCCACAGCCAATTAACGCTGGAGTCCCACAAGGCAGCATCCTGGGCCCTCTATTGTACTTAATTTATACTTCGGACATGCCAACAAACAGCTACACACAAACCTCAACATTTGCGGATGACACAGCTTTCCTAAGCGTACATGAAAACTGTCAAGAAGCATCTCGTTACTTACAGGATCACATATTTGAACTGGAAAGGTGGTTAAAACAATGGAGGATAAAGATCAATGAGCAAAAATGCGCACATATAACATTCACATTGCGTCGGGAAACATGCCCCCCTATTAAAATCAATAATCAAATAATACCCCAACACTCGCATGTAAAATACCTCGGTATACATCTAGATCGGCGTTTAACGTGGAAATGGCACATAGAAGCAAAATTAACTCAAATGAAACTAAAAGCAATTCAAATTAATTGGCTCATTGGAAGAAATTCTGTTCTTAGTCTCGATTGCAAACTTCTACTTTACAACTCTATCTTAAAGCCAATTTGGTGCTACGGTATTCAGTTATGGGGCACTGCCTCGGCTTCTAATATCGAAAAAATTCAAAGGCGCCAAAATAAACTTCTTCGTATAATAACAGCCGCTCCGTGGTATGTCAAAAACTCAAATATCCACAAGGATCTCAATGTGCCATTGGTAAAAACTATGATAACGAAATATGCAGTAAAATATTTAAAAAGGCTGGAACTGCACCCAAATCCCTTAGCTCGAAATATTTTAAATTATGGCGGCCACACTCGATTAAGGAGAAGAGACACTGCAGCACTCACCCAATCAGATGAGCGATAAACACCTACATATGTGAACAGAAACCGTGATGACTAAATCTTTTTGTCTGGCACTGGCAGGACATTAAGTAAATATTAGGATAAGATTTGATTAATTATTGTTAGTTCATATTTAATATATGAAGATTCAATAAATAAATACTGCAAAAAAAAAAAAAAAAAAAAAAAAAGGTGTATGACACAATGAAAACTTTGACAACACTCACCCATTGTTTGCTTACTTATAAAAGCGGTTGGTAATTTGTACTTATAATTATTTGTTATAAAAATAAAAGTTAAAAATTTAATTGGACGGTTTTTTGGAATTGAATTTAGCAAAAAATTAAAAAAAAAGAAATTTATACTAGCCAATTGTCAAAGCGCGAGTTGGCTAACTTTTTGCTTCGCTCCGCTTTGAAAGTACTTTATGTGACATGTTTCGTATAAGTAGGTATATTTTATCTAAGATGTCAAAGCTAATCGGTAACGCAACGCGAAGCAAAAGTTTTATCTGACATGGCCTTTAGCGTCACAAGCAGCGTTCAAACAAATCAGCTTGTCGCATAAAAAGCGTTGCATGTAACTTGTTGCTTGTTAGTTCAACAAACGTTTTATTTTGTGCAAAAAAAAAAATGGATTTAGTAATATTGTTTTGTTTTATAATATTATTTACTTACTTAAATATTATTTACTAGTGCTGCGGTAAACTTAAAAATAAATTTTATAACAGTTTTGCAAATAAATCTCAACTGAATAAATTTGTGTTCATTGTATTTCGGCATAAAAGATGGTTCAAAGAGAAATGAAAAAGGGCAGCTTTCTAAGAAAGAGGCAAAAAAACGCAAAATCTTCCGTCTCGTGACATATCTGTGTTGTAATCTGTGGTGTGTACCCCGCATTATAAGTCCTGGTTCAAACTGTTCAAGGCAAAACAGGATGTCATTTCTTTTCCTCTCTCTCCTAAAAACTCAAGACTTGACGGCTAAGACTTGAACAGTGTGCTTTTTTAATAGCAAACTATGAATGCACTAGTCTAAATGCATAAGAGCCTTAAATATGACCGATATGCATATTAGCGATGAATGCTGTAGTTGTCTCTAAAATTTGCGTAACTCTCTCACAATTTACTGCTAGTGCCTTATTTTTAAGCCATATAAAAAAATTTGTCGTTGACCTAGTCAGTTAAAATAACAAAACGAAAATATGGTTAACCTCAAAGTACCGCAACGAGATACAGTAAGGCCACGCCATACTATTAAATCCATGTGATATTAAATGTAAATTTTACAAACTCGAATAAATTTCGCATAACTCAAAGTTTAGCTCAAACTACGAACCTTAAAAGCTTCCACCTCTGTACAAAACTTTGCTGATCTAGATGTGTAATTAATGGCATGTTCCGTATAGTGCTTAGTTCAATAAATCTAGAATAAATTAGATACACCTTTTTCCCTCCACCTATTTATATGGAGTATTGAAAATTTTTTTGCATTTAAAACATACTAAGCAAAAAGTTAACATTTTCGAAAAAAAAAAACCATTTTAGTAATTATTGTTTTGTTTCCGTTTTTTTGAGCAATTAAGTCAAAATATCAACTCACGGATAGAAATCATGGTACAATTGTACTTTTTTTTTTGGTATATTTTGGACCTTGATAGTACAATTTGGACCTTGATAGTAGCGCCGTACAACCGCGGCTTTCGCTATGTGGCAACATTAATTTATTAATTAATTGTATAATATTTTTAGCTTTTCTAAAGTATTTGGAAAAAGTTTCCTGACGAGCTGGCCTAAGCAACTAGCGAAATGTGCATAGAAACCAAGAATGATAAAATAAAGATTACGACATGCGCATGATTTCCCGTTATGTGACGTAGAAGGGCCATTCTAAGGGTTACCAAGAATATTTCATGTGTTAGATTTAAAATTTCTTGCGAAAAAATGTATGTTTTATGTGATAGTTGGTTACCTTGTAATTGAAATCACATTGACAGTTCTAAAAAAATATTACATCGGGTTTTGATAAAATAAATAAATTTGATATTGTATTTGGTGATAAATAACATTTAATTAATTAATAACGTTCATTGTCGTGTTAAAAAGTATAAATAAAAGATGTTGAAAAAAGAAAAACGAACAAAAAAAAAACAACAACAAATATAAACATGAAGTGTGCAGTGGGCGAATGTAAGCAAAGCAGCAGTAAAAAAACAAGTGAGAAAAAAATTAAATTTTGGATATTTTTAATGGAACTAATATATTTTTTGCTATAGATGTATCGTTTTACAAATTTCCCAAAGATGCAGGACAAAGAAAGCTTTGGGTTATGTTCAATGATGTTCCACATCTAATCAAACTGTTGAGAAATCATTTTATCGATAGTGGATTCATCATTGATAACAAAGAAGTTAAAAAAGATATCATTTTGAATCTTCTGTCTCTCCAATCAAATGATTTAAAGATCACACATAAAATATCAGCACAAAATTTAAGTGTGGTTGGTGCTGAGAGGCAAAAGGTTAAACTGGCTACCAAACTTTTCTCACACACAATTGCACAATCTATAACGCGAGCTGCAAGTTAAGGACATTTGACAAATCAAAATTGGAGCGAATGTCATCAATTGTTCAAACTAGTAATTACTTTTTTTTTTAATAATAGCAAAATTATTTTTGTGATTTTCTTTTACTAGACCAACGACTGGTTTGATGTCATGAATTCAAGGGTGCCGAGACAAGATAAAAGAGAGCGATTCCACGCATATGGTTTGGCACCAGAAATACAAAATGGTATCTTAAATAATATGACGAAAATGATGTCAAAAAAGGTATAATATTACATAACATGTTTAAAAATCTTTGCCTAAAATCTAAAACACTTATTTCACAGGCATCATTCAATCAAATAACGCTTTACAAATTTTACATATCGAACTAAAAAATCGATATAATATTGACTACATATTAACGTATCGCTTAAATCAGGATGTTCTGGAAAAATTTTTTTGGAATAATTAGATCTAAAGGCGGACTTCACGATCATCCCGATCGTCAGGAATTTAAATATAGACTACGGTCATATATTCTAGGCTATAACGAAGGCATTTTAAGTACTGATGCAAATGTCGAAGTCGACAATACGCCTGATTTAGATAAAACTAATTCTTTAACAGGTAAACCTCAACACACAATTTTAAATAACACATTGTTTAGTTTTTCTTGTGGTTTTTCAGGTGCTATACTTAAGCGTGTTAATAATAGTATCCAAGAAGATGTAGTTGAAACCGAAAATAATGAAACCGACTTAGAAAACCTGCAGTATGACGGATTGGAGAATTTGGCCGGATATATTTGCAACAGATTAAAAAACGAAACCCCTAATCTTGCAGTTAATCCTCTAGAGGAATCGAACTACTCCTGGTTTAACCATCTAAGTGAAGGTGGGCTAAGTAAGCCATCAACTGCTTTAATGAAAACACTAAAATCGTGTGATGCAATATTTTTAAAACTAAATGGTGAAAAATTGTTGCTTGCAACCGGATATTTGCAATAACATTTATTGGAAGCAAAGGACATTGAAGCCAATGATCAGGTGAAAAAACTTTTTTTTAAATGCAGAATGTATTTTAGAATGAGATTACTTAATGTCGAAATTGCCCAAAATATTACCAAAAGAAAAAGGAAAATGAATAAAATAACAACATAAAGAAAAATGGTCTTTAATTATTTTGTCTTTTATTGTTACATAGATAATTTTTATTAAATGGAATAAATATAAATAAAAAATATAAATAACAAATATAAATAAAAAGAAAAATTAATATTTAACTACAAAATAATTTGAAGAGAAAAATTATAAATTGTCCCACTGTTGTGTTTACTCATAAACATTACAGTTCGACAGCTGCAAATTATTAGCCAATAGAAACATAGAATGTGTGACGTCACAGGGCCAACATGCGCAGAACATTTTAACATTTTAAGCTTGTTGGCGTAATCTTTATTTTATCATTCTTGATAGAAACTAGCTTTCCCACAACAATAAATTTCAGTGTTTTTAATCATAATTGAAGATTGAGAGTATTAGCACATCATTAATAAAATTAATTATTGTTTCTTTTATTTTTTGCCCGTTTTTTTTCTTTTTTATGCTCAGCTTTTGTGTTTTAATTGCAACGTGTTTTATGTCTGCTATGATTTTATGTGGTGTAAAAAACTTAGGCCCATTTTCACAACCTACCGATAGCTAAAGATAGGATTTTACCGGCACTATAAAAAGTGTTCTATTATTAGAAAGGTACATCATATATCGAAGGATAAAGTGATATTGTAATTATAGAACAATTTTTATACGGCCGATAAGATCCTACCTTTAACTTTTGGTAAAATGTGAAAACAGGCCTTAAAATAATAAATTCTTGAAAGCACAAAGTAGCTTTTCTTGAAATTAAAATACAAATTAGGACGAAGATTAAATTATTTTAAAATATTACTATTGTATGATAAGTAAGAAAGTAAAGCCGTATGTAGTACGCTAAGAGTAGATCAAACAATTGCCATGGTTAGAAAAGAAAAGGGAGACCAAAGCAAAATATGTACTCATTGCAAAATATCAATAACGGGTGATGTCGCTCTTATCAAAATACATTCTTTACGGTCTTAAGTACTCGTATTACAGATGAAAAATTTATATATGGAGAATTGTAACAGGAATTCTGTCTATTCTACATTTATCGGCCAATTTGATACAAACTATAGACGTGCACAGATATATCTGTGTGTACAAGTTTCTGTGCGCTTACTAAAGTGAGTGTGTATGGATGGGTGGTCTTGTGTTTCTGATATAAGTTGATATTGATATTTTTTGTAACATAGTGGATATGAGTTGATAAAAAGAGAATGAGAGTAACATATCTGTTTATATCTGTTTCACAAAAGCAGATACTAGTTAATACTGATGGAATACAATAAGTTACTTATTGTATGATGCCGTTTTTTCAATTGTCTTTCAACGAAAAAGAGCCGACCCTTTTGGCTGGCAAAATAATATTTTTTTACAAAAACAAAGTACATGAATATGTATATATGTTCAGTTATTTTTTTTTCAATAATTTTGCGTGACTGTGTCCGAGCCAAACATAAAAAATTTACAAAAACAAAACTGGTACACAAAACACACAGGCTGCCGTGCAATGGTCGTACAAATGTAATTTTTGAAAATTTCGGTAACGATATGTACATATTTTGTTCTTGTAAAAAATTCTTTGATGCCTTTATAAGGATGGGTTTTTTTTCGTTCCAAAGACATGTAGACAAAAATGTTTAAAAAAATCAGTAAAAAACTGAGCACATGTATTTTGTTTTTGTAAATAATTTTTGGTTCCTATACTATAAAAAAACAAAACATCCCTGTCGGATTTTTATTAGCTAGCTCAACATTTAGTTGGCTTTTAGCTAACTTATTTACAACTGACTAGTAAACTAACTCATAATTGGTGCAGATTTGAGTCAGTTGTGTTTTGTGCGACTGACTTCTTCTCGATAATTATTGAACTAGCTTTTGGCTAACTCAAAGCTGATGCAGTGGATTTTGGTAAAAAACGTTTTGCTTGTTTCCATGCAAATAATTTAAATCAAATAATTAATTTTATAGGATTATACGCTATTGAGGATAATACTTGTACATCTAATATCCAATTTAATGAAAGAAAGTGACGGAAATTAGCAAGCTTTTTGCAAAAAAAAAAAAAATACAGACTTAAAACGTTTAAATTATTTAGCCTAAAAAACAAAATTTCGATAACCACTGGAAAATTAATCTTTGCAATGAATTATTTTTTCTAATTTTTATGCCGATATTTAAAGTTATTTAATAACAATGTCAAAATAAAATATGTATAATAATAAAAATGAAAAAAACGTGTTTTTATCTTTAAAAACAAAAAAGAATAGTTATATCACTTTTGGAATCGATCTAACGATATCCATCCATCCGGCTGGCTGTCTATGTACCCTTGTATGCAAAGTTCAGGTCGCAATCTTGAAGATTAATTGCTGAACTTCGGTACATAGGTTCTTATTGTCCTAAGGATCCAGTGTTGTAAATAATGAAAACTTTAATCAGAATCAGAACTTCATAAAATAATTTATTGCCTATGAGTCCCATATAATGTACACTTTTGAAAAGTTGTCTCTAAATGTTGTGGTGTGGAGTAACAAAGGGTCGGGATTGTCGGACTATACTTTCTTATTTGCTTATAATAGATATTTGTAACCACACAAAATTCATTATTTGTTTACAATAGATATTTGTAACCAGCAAAACAAATAATATTTTACAATAGATAGTTGCAACCAAAAAAAATTTTTGGTTAGGTAATGGTTATCAATAACCAACAAAAATAATTTTTACTTTAATTGGTTACGATAACCAAAATAAAATAAATGTAGCGATAATGGCTTAAAATTTCCACTTGAAAATAAAGGAATTTTTATCGAAACCTTTTAAAAAAATAATAATAATTATTGTTATTTTCAGTCTCTTAATTATTTTGTGAATTAAAAACAAAAAAGTGCATTTAAACCAGTTATTTTTTCAACGTAAAAATAAAACGTCAATTTAAACTCTTAAAAAGAGTTTTTTAAGCCGTCACAAGTTAAAACTTTGTTGAGGAACAAAATATCGAATAAAACTCTTAAAACGAGAGTTTTATTCAGCCGTCACAAAATAAAACTTATTTAATTCTTATTAATAAACTTATTTGAAACTTATTAATAAAACTTATTTTATGTAAATTGACACCCAAAGCTTGTCGCTGGTCAGATCACTACAATTTGTAAAACTGTGTTATCTTCAGCCTGCAATTAAATTAATCGCCATTATTTGAAGTGTAAAAATAAAAATTAAAAGAGTATTATTATTTGACGGAAAAGTGAATTTTATTATAGACGGAAAAAATAAGAGTTTTATATTAAGACAGCGAAATAAAACTCACTCTATAAGGTTTTTATCCGAACTTTTTTTCGTTAAAATATGAGTCTTACTGCCTGTTTTTGGAAAATGAAAACAGGCAGTTGGCTATGGAGGTGTCATCGTTTTTTTTAGGTCACCATAGATTCTGAAAGCACTTTATTACGAATCATCAAATTAAATTAAATTAAATTGCCGATTTGTTTTTGATGATATGCAGATTTCTTACCAAAACCATCTGGCACCCCTGGTTGAGATCGTATATAAATTTTTATAAGCTCTGTTATTTGCATCAACTCTCCAACAATATTTGAAAATACAACAGATAACAACAGATATTGTTAAAATACCATGGTGACAACAGATATTTGTGAGCAAAAAAAAAAAGTTATGATATACTCAATTCAATACCATAAGCAACTGTTTTTGATATACTCATTCTCTCATTTATATCAATAGTAACAGATACATATCTGGTGTATCTGTTTTGACAATACTTTATGATACAATCGTGCAGGTCTTTAATACAAACATAAGATTTATTAATGTCAACAAATAAGTATTGCTTTAATTTTAAAATAACGAAACCTTTATTATCTAAAATTATTTTATAAATAATTTTTTTTAATATGTCACTAGCAGTCGTATTCATAACAAAAAGTTAGCCACAGTTTGAACACTACGAACAACGAGCTGTCAACTAGAATGCCGATTAAGCTTAGCAGCTTGTTAGAACAGAGTTCATTCATAACACATTTTATCCGTCTGCGAAGTTTTAATAAATAAACGAAGCCACATTATATTGATGAAAAATGCAACACGTTTTTAAAATCAAATAAATTTAAAAAAGGACTCTAAATTAAAAAAAAGACAGTGAAAAAAATACCAACAATATTATTCAACATTAGCCGGCTTTTTTTTCACAAGTTGGCAAACGTTTGGCAGCTCGTTAACAAGAATTTAGCAAATCGTTAGCCAGAGTTTGGTAAGTGTATTAGTAATGAACTTTGTGCCATCTCCATACCAAATTTTCGTTATGAATACGGGTGTAGAACTGCAATGATTTATGTATGTAAATTTATGTATGTAGGTAATATTTATTGACCTTGTGAATTTTTATGCAAATTTTTGTTAAATTTTGTTCTTAATAAATAATAAAAAATGGTACCGTCATGGTCTAAATTGTACATATATAGTTGGTACAAAATTATAAAACTTATTTTCCTTCCCTGAATCGACTCCTATTTGATTAAAAAAACTCGGTATAGAATCAATTAATTTTATCTTAATTTTGTCTAATACGGCAAAGCGAAATAATGTTATACAAATTTGTTTGTATTTATTTTCAATAAGGGTATAAAAAAACAAGTAAGAGGGCTATATTCGACTGTGCCAAATCATATTTACCCTTCACTATAGTGTGATAGATGCAATTTTGTATAGTTTTTTGTTTCTTATAATTTTAGAGATATTGTCATATCTATTTATTAATGATGTAGGACTTCATAGAACTTATATTCTTAATTGATAATGCTTGTTAATTCTTTAAAAATTTTGCAAAGTAGCCAAAAAAGCATTGTCGGTATATTTTAAAACAACAATATTGTTAGATATCTGACATTGTCTGAACACTATTCGTTGCCATTGCATATCATTGTCAAATGTTGGAAGGTTATTTTTTATTGCCAGATGTGTGAAGATTATGCATCTGACAATGGCATCATTGTCACAGACCTTTTTCTATAAGCAAGGCTGCAAATACATCCTTACAGGGACGGCAAATGGTGTTTCGAATTTTGTACCAACTTCAATAACAAAACGTAGTTTTGAGACTGTCACGGAACCAATTTTACATTTTCTGGCTCATCTCTTGATATATTTCTCCAGAAAACATACATTTAATTAAATACGAAAATTTTTTCAAAAAACGTACAACTGCACCATATTTTCCATCCCTGATATGCATGGGTGAAAAGAAAAAATAGGAATGTAACGAATACCGATACCGATATATCGGCGATACTTCACGTTTGCCGCTATATCGGTATCGGCGATATTTTACTGTCGATACGCCGATACTTTTGTTTTAGTTTTTTTTTGAACAAACAATTGAATTTTCAATGCTTATTTTTTGCATAACAACAAAGAGCAAAAATTAAACAGAATAATAAATTGTTTCTTTTTATTCTTAAGCGGGAGTTCGTTCCACACCACGCATATGCGTATGTGTCTTATTTGAAATTTTTTCGAGACGCATGCTAAAGTATAAAGTAATCCTAATTCATGCTTTCGATACCTATATGCGTTTTACGCGTTTTCTGTGTAACTTGTCAATAAAATTTTACACTCCGACTTTTTGGACTGATGCATAAACGCATTGAACGTTCGGTTTGAACCTGCAGCAGATTTTTCTGCTAATTTTTAATGATTTTTGTGAAAATAAAAGTCATTTCGCTATAAATTTTGTGTTACTTAAAGTGGCCACAAAATCCATAAACAAAGCTTCTGCCACATTTTCTGACGCTATTTCGCTAGTTAACAGTCTCAGAAAATTAACATTATTATTGAATTCGATAAAGGAATTAACCTGGCCATTTACTTAGCATTAGCTCTGAATGAAAGATTTTAATGTTTAGATAATAATGAAATCTATTGTTTATCTTCAATTCTCTGCCTTCGATACAAAGCTAGAAATTTTAAAAGATAATAGATCGAAAAAACGTCTTATTGAGCTACTCTACATTCCGAAAGCGTTGAAGACACGGCCACCCCCATACCTAGTAAAAGTTTTGAAAAGTGTAAAAGAACTGACCTTTCAAGCGTTTGTGCAAATCTTAAAAGAACATTTGGAGAAGGGTGATCCTCTGTTGATCCTATGGTGTGGCTCAGCTAAAGAAGAAATCTAGATTTTCCTTAGATATTCCAAGACGCAGATCCGTTTGTTTACTGGCGCTATTAAATATTATACTCAAAATTTAAGATCATGGCGCAGAAAAACTTAAGTTGTCAAATGAGTTCAGTCACATCTGAGAGACGATTTTTTCTGCAGGTTTTAACCTTATTAATATTAATTTTGAACACATGTAATCTTTTACACTGTTTTTTTTTGTGTAAAAATTAATTAACTTTATCAAGAATTTAAATTAGTTTCGTTGCCTTGGAAATCATAAATATTAATTATCTCTTAAACTGTAATTTTGTATAATAAGGACATTACTCTACTTGAGTTTTGTTAATTGTACCTTAAGTTTAAATTATATATTCTTATCGGTATCGGTATCGGCGATATTTCTTCTTGAGTATCAGTATCGTAGCGTTACATTCATAGAAAAAAACGAAAAAGTTAAATTTTGCAAAATTTAAATTAATTTTAATGAAAATCAATGAAAGCTATTTAAAACAACAACAAAAGTTAAAGTCCTTGCTATTGATTTTTCCATTCCATTACAATATTTCCTCTTTTTAATTTATATATAAAAATATACATAATTTTCATTTTCTGCAATATCTAACAGAACTGGCAATTATTGCTATTAGAGATGAGCGATCCCGTGATTTTTAAGGAACACATGTTTAATTTTTTATTGCACGAATCAAGTGAATAGATTCAAAACCTAAAAAACAACAAGATATGCGCTAACACATGTATTTTTACAAATAAAGTTTTTTAAGGAAGGTATTTTTATCATGTACAAAAACATGGATTTCTTGCTGTCAATAAAAAAATAGCAACATTATTCGTTACTGCATGCAAATAACGCTATTACCCACACAAACAGTAAAATGTCATAAATTTGTGTATGGAACAAAATGAGAAAATAACGACTTAACAAGTAGCTGTTACTTGACAAATTTGGTCAAACTGTGAGTCGTGATTTTTCAGTAACTTTGATTAAATCACAGGTACAGAAATATCGCTCATCTCTAATTGCTATGCAGTTATCTATCTGACAACTTTATGAACTGATATTTTTTGTTGGCAGATGAATTAACTGCCAGACAGTTGTCTGCAAAGTGAAATTGAACGGTTTTATTACAATCGTCTGAACTAACGTGCGGTTTTAAAACACAGATGTGATTCGAAATCACGTGATTACAAATCAAGTGATTTTCAGAACAGGCCTGTGTGTCTTTAATTTTAAGAATTCTAATAAAAAAGTTCTTAAATTTTAAGGAAAACATTTTTTGTATTCTACTCTGAGTACTCCCTGGAAAACTGTTGCGGACCCCCATTTGGGAACCGTACATTTAAACTTTGTAGAGAATTTACGAGCTACAATTTACTTTTTTTGGTCATAAGTGAAATGAGATGGCCTGGCATAGGCGAAACTACAGCGACAAAAGGACTTCACTTATTATAACCTTCTAGGGCAGCTAGAACCAAAGCTCTCTTCAGCTGGAATCCCCACTCTGACCGCATAATTGCATACAATGCTATGCACCCAATGAGGTTTCCGAGGTTGAGGGGAAACAAGAATGTTATAGCCCTTGCAATAACATCTTCATGTCGTGAAGATATCCTGGTGGTAATGAGCGTCTTCAATACCATAAAGGGACCAAACAACATTGGCCGGGAAGGCAAGAGCACTGGAAACAGTGATCTATGTATAAACATGAGTGCGATAAACAACCTAGTCATAAGAGGCACCCTGTTCGCACTCAAAACAAAACACAAAATAAATTGGCTATTATTAATGTTACGTATATTCGTATTCGTTACGTCGAATATTCGCCTGTTTTAAAACATTCGTATTCGTATTCGCCAAATTCAGCAAATATTTTGCGAATATTTTGTCATACACTCAAAAAAACAAAAAAAGTAAAAGTGCTATGTGCCGAATCGTTGATACCGCCCAGTTAAAATAATTCAGCCGTGGGCCCTAGGTCTATACATTATTAATTACTCCCAATTTTACGATATCGAACGAACGCCTTTTTTTTCGCAGAACTAGATTCAATGTAGTTGTGCGAAAGAAAGGTTCTTTGGTACTTAGTGAAATAGGCAGTTAATTTTTAGAAGAACGGACGTCAGTAATAAAATTGATTGCGGTTTAGACCTAAATATCGTCGGCTTAATACGCCAACCTGCTAACTCCCTTTCAGTACATTTTACAGGAGAGACAAAAAACTTCTTGTATTTCATATTTGCAGCTTGAGAGCAGTTTTTCTTATCAAATCTTTTTACACACTTCAAGACTCAAATTGAAGAAAAACAACATGCTGGTCGACGAGGCTTATCTTTTTCTACCACACGGCATCAAAATCTCAATTAACTTAAAAAGTGGATTTAGCAGCTTTGCATATTAAGCCGGCAATATGTAATATTATTGACCCACAATCGGAAAGCTTTATACTTTTATTTATACACGTAGATAAAAGGTAGAAGGTAACCACATTCTAAGAGCAACATACTAAAGTTGGATTTTAACAATGTTTATGCTTGCAGGTTACCATATTATGGTTAAATATGACCATAATATGGTTGAAATTAGCAAAAGAAAAAATTCCAAAAATTAACCATAATATGGTCAAAACTAACCAAAATTTCTTCAAAAAAAACCAGCCAATTGTAGGGGAATGTAAGAAAGAAAAATTGACGGTTTATTGTTGTGTCTTTGTTGAAGCTTTGATATTGTTACATGTAAGACCGGAGTGTTTTACAATTCTTATTCACTTTATGGTCTTACTTGTATAATATTTTTAGCTTTTCTAAAGTATTTGGAAAAAGTTTCCTGACGAGCTGGCCTAAGCAACCAGCGAAATGCGCATAGAAACTAGCTTTCCCACAACAATAAATTTCAGTGTTTTCATTCAAAAATTGGGATTATTAGCACATCAATAATAAATGAACTAATTAATAATAAATATTTCATTCCCGAAAATAATTTTTGATAATAAATTTGCATGTGCCCGGCAAATAAAAAACTGAAATGGCAAGCTGCTTTATTTAAGCAACTTGTTTTTTAATTTTGTTTTTTTCTTTCTATCCTCTTACAACTACAATTTGTGTTGGAAAAAAACTAGCCAATTGTAGGGGAATGTAAGAAAGAAAAATTTACGGTTTATTGTTGTGTCTTTGTTGAAGCTTTGATATTGTTACATTTAAGACCTGAGTGTTTTAAAATTCTTATTCACTTTATGGTCTTACTTGTATAATATTTTTAGCTTTTCTAAAGTATTTGGAAAAAGTTTCCTGACGAGCTGGCCTAAGCAACCAGCGAAATGCGCATAAAAACTAGCTTTCCCACAACAATAAATTTCAGTGTTTTCATTCAAAAATTGGGATTATTAGCACATCAATAATAAATGAACTAATTAATAATAAATATTTCATTCCCGAAAATAATTTTTGATAATAAATTTGCATGTGCCCGGCAAATAAAAAACTGAAATGGCAAGCTGCTTTATTTAAGCAACTTGTTTTTTAATTTTGTTTTTTTCTTTCTATCCTCTTACAACTACAATTTGTGTTGGAAAAAAACTAGCCAATTGTAGGGGAATGTAAGAAACAAAAATTGACGGTTTATTGTTGTGTCTTTGTTGAAGCTTTGATATTGTTACATTTTAGAGCTGAGTGTTTTAAAATTCTTATTCACTTTATGGTCTTACTTGCATAATATTTTTAGCTTTTCTAAAGTATTTGGAAAAAGTTTCCTGACGAGCTGGCCAAAGCAACCAGCGAAATGCGCATAGAAACTAGCTTTCCCACAACAATAAATTTCAGTGTTTTCATTCAAAAATTGGGATTATTAGCACATCAATAATAAATGAACTAATTAATAATAAATATTTCATTCCCGAAAATAATTTTTGATAATAAATTTGCATGTGCCCGGCAAATAAAAAACTTAAATGGCAAGCTGCTTTATTTAAGCAACTTGTTTTTTTCTTTCTATCCTCTTACAACTACAATTGGTATTGGAAAAAACCCAGCCAATTGTAGGGGAATGAAGGAAAGAAAAATTGACGGTTTATTGTTTGTGTCTTTGTTGAAGCTTTGATATTGTTACATGTAAGACCGGAGGGTTTTAAAATTCTTATTCACTTTATGGTCTTACTTGTATAATATTTTTAGCTTTTCTAAAGTATTTGGAAAAAGTTTCCTGACGAGCTGGCCTAAGCAACCAGCGAAATGCGCATAGAAACTAGCTTTCCCACAACAATAAATTTCAGTTATTTCTTTCAAAAATTGGGATTATTAGCACATCATTAATAAATGAATTAATTAATTAACTAAAAGATTTTGTTTGTTGTGCTTAATTCCCTTTTTAAATAATTGATAAAAAATACTGAAATTTATTGTTGGAGGATAAGCTGTTCCTATGCGCATTTCACTGGTTGCTTAGGCCAGATCATCAGGAAACGTTCTCCTAAATAATTTTAGAAAAGCCAAAGCTATCAGCAAACAAAACTACAGAGGGAATGAGAATTACCTACAAACATTCAAAAAGTCTTGTTTGCAACGATATCAAAGCTTAAACAAAATACCAAAAAATAAATCAGTGATGAGTTTTATCTTTTCTTACATTTCCAGCTACAATTATTTGGAATTCTCCCAACATTAATTATAGTTGTAAGTGGGTAAAGAAAAAACATATTAAAAACAAAAACAAAGTGCTTTTATTGTTTTCGCAAGAAATCAAAATAAAAACAATTTGCCAGTTCAGTTTTTTATGCTGAATAATAGTATTCCCACAAACAACTTTGATAATAAATTTTAGCAAGTGCACGTGCATAAAAAACTGAACTGGCAAATTGTTTTTCTTCAAATAAGCTTTTCATTTCCATAAATAATTTGATTTTTGTGTTTGTATTTATTTGAATAAAACTGGTTAACTGGTTATATTTTAAATTCTTAATTAATAGAGCAACTATTCGGAATAACCGAAACCCGGTTTTTGAAAAAAGTCGATCAGTCGAACTCCAATGTGTTACACCTACGCCAACATGGCATGTTGTGCGCTTTAAATGGAGAGTTTTCCACATACATAAGCCCATAAATAGATCCAATATAATCTTAGGAACTTAGTCGGCTCTATATAGAATTTCAAGGGTTTCGATTCCACTTCCCTAAAGAATTCAAGACCTTTTAAATTAACATGCATATATTAGATATTTGATATGTCAAACAAAATTTTTAACTTATGTATTTTGAAATACAGTAATTTGTTAAAAGGGCGCATCAACATGGTCACCTCCAACAAAACTATTTTAACGAAAAATTCTGAATATATTATGGTTAATTTCAACACACTTTTGGCACCGGTAACCGTATTATGGGTAAATTAGTCCTTCATCAAGAAGCCACAACCATATTATGGATGACTCTTAACATGTTATGGTTAAATATAACAAAAAATTGTTTACCACTAAAAACACTGTGCTAATTGAAAAAAACTGAGAGGCGTTTTAATCTAATTCGGGTACGCTGAATCCAGTGGTTCTACCGTTTTCATACACGCAAAGAAAAAACATGATTAAGAAATGGTCACTACGACCATTTTTATTCATATTTACCTATTATGTTTACCCTAATAAATTTATTATAGTCATAATATAACCTTAAAAATTGTTATTTGTCCCTAACATTTTTAAATTCGCTATGATAATATTATCTAGCTAAACATTTTAAATTATTTAATATGTTTGCTACTATAATATATATATTTTCAACTATACAATTAAAATCATAATATTGCTGCACACAAAAGGTATTTTTAATACCATAATTTTTGTTTAAAGCACGTTCTCTTAATGAGCAAACATTTACTTTCGAAACAACCAGTCGAAACAACCCTTTCGCGAGCGTTAGTTAATCAGGAAACATGAATGAAAATAATTAAAACATTTTTCGGGGAGAAAAAGGCCATGCTACCTTGCAAAATTAACGATATATATTATCATGCATTTATTGAAACCGGTAAGTTATTTATATATAATTAAAATAATATATAAATAAGCAATTACTTTGTCTTTCTTGCAGCCAAAGAACCTACAACACTGAAACCAGCATAGAAATTTTGGCACAAGATGCTGTCATTAGCCCCGTTTTTTTTACAATAACTGTTCAACAGCATATCTATATACATAGTAGGATATTTCATAAAAGAAATAAAAGGTAAGTTTAATTTGACTTTATCTTAACAAATCTCAAGTGCGCGGATAAAAATAATGAAAAGTGTTAATGCATGCCGAAGTAAGGCTAAATAGATTTCCTTTTTTTTTGGATAAATTTGTACCACAAAATATAATTTATAATTTATGAATTGACACACACACACATGTATATAAATGTATGTATTTAATTTTATTTTTAAATATATACTATATTTTATTTATTAATATATGCTGTATATTTGTAATAAAACATAAATTTTTGAAATTAATTTTTTTATTGTTTTTATTGCGAGAACCATATTACACGTTGAAATAGACATTTTGTATGGGGTTGGAAAATAAAGAAACATGGTTTGAAAGATCGTTTGCGTTGTTCTTCTGAACATAATAATATGTTTGAGACAATAATTAGCTAAAAACATTCTGTCTGAACATATATTGTTGCTGAAGACGTGTTTGACACAATCATAACCACAAACATTAATGATAGTTTGCGATTGTGTTTGTATCAATCATGTTTTTTCTTTGCGTGTAGGTAAGCTTTTGTTTTCGAGGTTGCACCATCTATATTCGCCTAACTCAAAAACGGTTAAGTTTATTAAATAAACTAAAGTATCGAAATAAAATTACCTTTAAGCAGTCGTTTAAGAAACAAAATTTTTTTTGGCTAAACAAAATAAAAGTATTAGCAAAATTTCGAAATATTTGTTTTTTAAAAATTCATAAAAAATTGGAAAATGCAGCTATGTGTGTAATTTTTTCTACGCGTATAGAATACAAACAAAACAAGCCTTAAATTTGGTCTACAACTTATGATTTTATTCAAAAAAAATTAAAAATGTTAATTAAATTTAAAAATTTAAGAAACGCCATATTTGTATGGAAGCCCCCTAAGGTGTGAAGATAAAAGGCAAGTATGTTTTGAGAAAATGCTTAGGACGAAAGACTAATGGAGGTCGGTCATATATTTTATAAATTATGGGACTTTTTCTTCAATATATTTTTAGCCTGTATTGAAATTTTGTATGGGAGCCCCCTTATGAAATGGCGA
The DNA here is from genome assembly GCA_943735925.1 of Pollenia amentaria. Lineage (NCBI taxonomy): Eukaryota > Metazoa > Arthropoda > Insecta > Diptera > Polleniidae > Pollenia > Pollenia amentaria. Next base: position 120,097,672 of record OX031010.1, on the reverse strand, counting down.
CAGCGGGTAGGTATATAAGAAGCAAATTATGGGGATGAAAAATAAAGTGGGGTTGGTCATACATTTTATTTTTCATATATTCATATATTCCTTTTTTCGAAGGAAGTCTTAAACATATTTATATTATTATTTACCTAACATGTTCGGAGGTAACCATAATATGGCTGTGGCTTCTTGATGATAAGCTAATTTAGCCAAAATATGGTTGCCGGAGCCATTAATATGGTTAAGTTAACCATAATATGTTAAAAAATGTTTGTTAAAAATAGTTTTGTTGAAGATGACCATGTTGAAATTATTATTTCTCTCTGTGTAGTTAAATCGGGATCTTTACATCATTATTGTGCAAACAGAATGACAAAGTTATATACACACCTCTGGTGAAGGGTAATTTAATAATAACTGATTTAATATAGATTTAATTATTTATTATAAAATAAATATATTTTGTTGACATGCAATTAAATTGCATTTTAAATACTATAATCAACTTTAAATTATGTTAGTGTTAATAGAATTTTTGTATAAATACGTAATATATTTATCAAATTATTTTAGTTTTGTTTAGACCTTTGGAAATGTATTTTTTTGGACTTATTTTAATGGCGGCCGGGGTAAATTATAGCACATCTAGAGATGTTTATAAAAATATTAATTAAGAATTAAAATATTTTAGCTTACAGCCATCAAGGCTGATGTGGATTGTAAAAAGCATATACCTCATATTGTAAGTAATTTGGTTTTATAAAATATTTTAAGATTTCGAATAGTTAAGAATTTACAGGATTTCAAGAGCTGTTGTACGGTATTGGAGTTCATTACGACAGATGTTAGAGAAGCATGTGAGGCAAAAATAGGAAATGAAAGCGTTGAAATGCCCCATGGACGTCCTGAACATCATCGGGGACCTCCCCGACATTTCAAGCATGGACCTCGTCATGCTGTAAGAAAATAATTTTAAAGTATGCATGGGTTTGCTTCTATCCTCTCCCCTCATTTTTTTCAGTGTCTATATTCGTGTGTTGTTAATGAAACTGGCATCTTAATTGATAACGAATTGCAGGAAGACAATGTAGAGACCTATTTAAATGAAGTTTTTGATGATTCGGAAAAAGTTGAATTTTTAATTAATAAATTTAACTTTTGCAATGATAGACGTAAAAATTTTGAATTGAAATTTCCTGAAGTTAAAAGGCATAGTCATCCCAACTGTCCAACTATGCACGATGGCATGTTATTGGGTTGTGTTCATATGGAAGCATTTAAGGAATGTCCGGATACATTTTGGTCAAACACAGATGAATGCAATGCCGTACGCGATCACTTTAATCAATGTTCTCCTTTCAAGGAAATGAAGGAGGAAAACATTCCTGAAGAAGAGAAAGAACCGGAAGAAATTTAAGAACTCATATTACTTTTTTACGAAATAAAAGACATTTAAATGTATAAAATAAAAGTTTTATTTTTTCTCTGGAAATACATTGCGACCTTAGGACAAGAAGGTTCTATCTGATATTGTTCTAAAACTGAGTTATATATCACATCGCAACAAATCGACTACGGTCTTTCGATTGGCGATCTCAGTTGTTGTCTTTCTCCTACAGCTTCTGAGATATTTCGCATAACTAGGTTCTAACTACGCGTTTTTGGCTTGAGATTAAGCTAGCAATGTTCTAACTAAGGCTGTGGAGTCGGAGTTGAGGTTTTTGTACCGGAGTCAGAGTCGAAATACCCACAAAATTTCGCGACTCCGACTCCAAAAATTTTCGGCACAACAAATTAAAAAAAATTTCTAAAATATTCCAAAATAAAAATTATTTGAAATTGTCGATGCAATAGTTGAAATATCGATTCGAAATTTTTATGAAATAATTTTCTTGCTATATTTAACCATTTATAACCATTTATTAACCATTTATTAAAAAAGAGTTTAAAGTCAAATAAGGGCCAGTCTCATATACATTTAGCATCAATGTAATAGTAGGAGTCGGACTTAAAAATGTTTAGCGGTTGGAGTCGGAGTCGGAGTTAGAACTATTTTTTGCCGACTCCACAATACTTTATACTTTATGGGGTCTTAGATGTATAACAAAAAAGTTTCACACGGAATGACAAACTTAGTGTATCCTCATTCACCACTAGTGGTGGTGGAGGGTATAAAGACACTTACAACTAAATTTGTGTAATTTATTTGTTGTTAAAATTCAACAAATATTTTTGACAATGAGTTTAAAATATTTGCTAACAATTATATATAAATTTTTATTGAGAGTTTGTCATATTAACAAAATATTTTGTTAATAAAAATTTGGATTTAAAAAAGTTGTTTTTATTAATTTCTTAGTAAAATACATATCTTCACCTAAAATGCAAAAGGGCGTAACAAACCTTTTTATTTTTTTTACTGGATGAGCAAACAACTTTACAAAATCAAAAGCAACAAGGGTTGTACTTGGCGTTTAAATTTATTTAATAAAGTCGCAATTTTTGATCGCAGGGATTTGAATTTTTTTTGCGAATATGCGAACATAAAACGAACAAAAATCAATTAAAAGCTCTATTTTGAACTTTTTTTGTTTGTTACGCCCTTTTGCATTTTAAGTGACGATATGTATATTAAAAATCACATCACCAACAACTATGAACTAAAGGTTCTGACATCAGCACGAAACGGAATCTTGACACCATTATCAATAATATTTGAAAAACTATAATTTATAAAAGAACCGTTAACATTTCTTTATGAATTAAATATTAACTTTACTTACCGTATAGATTGATTGAATTTCGTAGTCATCATCATATCGTTTATTCCTTTAAAGATATTAAATCGAAAATGCAGATATTTTTATATTATATTTTTTTAACTTTTTGAAACAAAATTTTTTTTTTTCTATGACCTACTTATTAATTTTCTGCAAATGAAACAAATTATTAATATGACAATTAACAAACATGTAAGGCGTTTTCATTTATAGAAAATTATTGCTTATTTTCAATAATTGTTACCATGGCCCAATTAGTAGGTCTGTGGTTATTTTGGCATTTTTGCAGCTAAAGTTAGTTTTAAAAATTCTCGGCTGGCCATGCAGTAGCCTACACGATCGGTCCAATTTTTAAGCACATTATCGAATGTGTGCAGCTGTATTTCACCAATGGCTTCACGAATATTGTCCTTTAAAGCGTCAATTGTCTCTGGCTTGTCGGCGTAACACTTATCTTTGACGGCACCCCACAAATAATAGTCCAACGGTGTCAAATCGCAGCTCGGAGGTGGCCAAATGACATCAGCTCTGCGGCTGATAATGCGATCTTCAAAAACAGGGCGCAAAGCATCGAGTGTAGCTTCGGCTGTGTGGCACGTAGCGCCGTCCTGTTGAATCCAAATGTTGCCAATATCCTCCTCTTCAATTTTTGTGAACAAAAACTCGTTCAACATGGCCCGATAACGATCGCCATCGACTGTAACGGCCACTCCTTGCTCATTTTCGAAGAAAAATGGCCCAATTATGCCTCTGGACCAAAATCCGCACCAAACAGTGACTCGTTTTGGGTGTATCGGCTTTTCAATGTATGCGTGCGGGTTTTCTGTGCCCCAAATGCGACAATTTTGCTTGTTTACATTCCCTTCAAGATCAAAATGAGCTTCATCTGAAAAGATGATTTTTTTTTGGCAAAATCGGCCTCTTCTGTAAGTCGATCGCAGGCCCACTTAGCGAAGCGAAAACGCATTGGATGGTGAGTTGGCTTCAACTCCTGAACCAATAGGACTTTATATGGCGTCATACCAAGGTCTTTATGCAAAATTCGTCTCAATGATGTCTCCGAAATGTCCAATTGTTGAGAACGACGGTGAATTGATGTTGATGGGTGTACGCACTGTTTTTTGCTTTCGATGAGGATGCCAGTTTCTTTGCTTCTCTTCTTCCAAAATCCGTACGCAATTTTCGCACACATTCTGCAACATTCCCATGATTTTCAAAGTAATGTCGCAATATTTCTCAGCGTTGTTCAAGCGTATACGCAACCATATTCGTTCAGCGGAAGGATAAAACTAATTATCTGTCAAATCAGACATGAGCTAAGTGTTACCATTCACGAAATAAGCACTAGTTGAAAAAAAGTTAGATGGCGGACCCTTTAGCAGGCCTTTGGAGTCGGAGTTGGAGTCGTAGTACCCACAGAAACTCGCGACTACGACTCCAAAATTTTTCGGCATAACAAATTTAAAAAAATGTTCTAATATTTTCCAAAATGAAAATTTTTCGAAATTGGCGATGCAATATTTTAAATGTCGATTTGAAATTATTACAGAATCATTATCTTGCTATATTTAGCAATTTAAACAAGTTTGAGTGCTATATGCGGCTGTGCCGGATCTTTGATACCCTCCACCGACAGTTAGAATATATGAGAGCTATAAATTATTAATTAATCTTTATAAAAACGGACGTCAGTATAAAAATTGTTTCCGGTTTAAACCAATTCGACGACAATCAGACAGTGTTATGCTTTTATTTCTAGCATTTTGAACTAACTTGAATAAAATATCATGACTCGTAAACGTTTATGCCGAACTAAAATGATTTTCAGGAGGGGAATTTATATAAAACCAATAGTAAATTATGGACTAATCATCACGAAATCCTGTAGAGTGATTTCTGTTATTAAAAATCTAAATGGAACAAATTTCAATACACTAGTCAAATTTATCTTGAAGCGCTTTTCAGAAGTGCTTTTCAGAAGCACTTGGGATCTAAGGTAAATATGAACCGATAGTCAGAAAATTGCATGATATTATTTCTGGCCATATGAACCAAAATTGGACAAAATTTTACCACAATACATATCTACATATATCTGCTACGGTTTAAGGCGTATTTAAATAATTTCCCAGAGTAAGCATAATATTGGACATTATATGGTAAATTATTGACCGAGCTTCAGGAAATTTTATATTGTGATTTTTAATCCTATAAATCTTTGACGTACCAAATTGTATTACAATAGCATTATTTATTATACTAAACTGTTTTCCGAGAGAGATTTTATATGCGACCTAGTATAAATTATGGACCGATCTTCACGAAATTTTAAAGTATGATTTCTAGCCTTATAAACATGTGACGTACCAAATTTTATTATGATAGCATTATTTGCTACGGTTTTAGACGTACTAAACTATTTTCCGTGAGTAAGGGGCATATGGTAAATTAAGAACCAATATTCACGAAATTTTACAATATGACTTAATCTGCCGCGTACCAAAGTATGTTATAGCATTATTTGTTACGGTTTTGTAACAAAATTGTCAATTTTTTAGGATGGTGGTTCTACATTTTGGTTCATAGCTCCGATCCTACTGATCGGATTTGGCTGGATCGGATTTGGCTTCACTAGAAGCAATTTGACACCAACATTGTTCTTATCTTTGGAGTTTTTCGAAAGTGAGCGTGTTTCCAACTGACAGACAGACAGACCGACATGGCTAAATCGACTTAGAACTACTCAAGAAACCAGAATATATAAGCTTACATATATACTTTAAATAATAAAAAACAAACTTAGTATACCCTAATTCACCACTAGTGGTGGAGAGAATAAAAGGATTTTAAAGCCAAATAGCATCAAGGTAAGAGCAGAAGTTGGAGTCGGAGTAGTGAGAGGGAGTTGGAGTCGCACTTTAAAAATTTCAGCGTTTGGAGTCGGAGTTAGTACTCTTTTCTGACGACTCCACAGCCCTGGTAATTAGAAAAAAAGTTTTGTAAATTTCAAATTTACTCTCTCGTTGCAAGTTTCTGCTAGTAAAGTATATGAACACACCTGTTAATTAAGAAATTTGTTACAAATGTTAGAAAAGTTATAACAAATTTTGTCTAAATACTTAAAAACTTTTGTTAAATTTTCATGTGTAGTATTATGTATCATATTTTTATTCAAAAGATTAACTAAATATTAAACAAAACTATATAATAAAACATTCAACACACACTCATATAGCCAGATGCCTCAATGCATTCTTCTGTATCTACCCAAACAGCATCCGGACACTCAATGAAAGCAAGTAATTGAACACAGATTATCATCGCCTCCCCATGGTGCGCAGGACAATAAGTTGGATCATTTTCATCATCGGGCCATTTCAAGTCAATGTTTTTGCGCTCTTCATTGCAAATTATAAATATGTCTATTAAGGCTTTAACTTTTTCAGGATCATCAAAATGTTCATTTAAATATGATTTTACATTGTTTATCTGAAGGTAACCGTCAACTAAAATTCCCGTCTCATTTATAATACAGCCAAGAAAACACTGGAAGAGATAAAAAAGAAAACAACAATCTGCTTTAATATCACAGTTCTACGAAATACGTACATCATTAGAAGGACCTAATTTTGGGTAATATGCAGATAAGCCATGATTGTTTTTTTTGCTCTCCTCCCCTCCCAATAATAGAGTTTCCTTTGGATATTCTCTGGTTGTACATTTTTTTCGAATCGAATCCGAAAATATTTCAGCATATTCACAACATTTAATTAAGGTCTATACAATTTAAACTCAATTAAGGTCTATACAATTTAAAGTTTTTAAAACGGCAAGAAATGTAAAATTCTTACCGCAAGTGAAGGAATTTTCGTGCAATCCACTTCGGCCTTAACGGTTGCAAACTATAATTTAAAATTATATACATATTAATATTTTAATAAATACTACTGTCTTTCTTTTACCCCTGTCGCTATTATTAAAATTTCAAAGAATCGCATTTGTAAAGGAGACTTCTTGAAAGTTAAAGTAAAACTAAAAAATAAAATATGCAAAAATTTTTTAAATTTTATTTTGTGCTTATATTAGTTACAAAAGTAATTAATTTTTTTTATTGTATACACAAGTTAATTATATGTTTTATTATGTTTATTTAATTAAAGTTCCATGAGGAGTTCCATATTTTTATACACGCACAATATTCCGTCCGAATAATCGGTCCACAATTTCATATAGCCCCCTTACAAACTTCTTTACGGAATAGAGTCTTTGCGCCCATAAACCATTTTATGATTTTGTGGGCATATTAATTAAATTTGGCCCAACAATATTTTGTTGCAGCCTAATACATTTTTCCAAATTTTACTGGCATCGGTCCATATCTGACTACAGCCACCATACAAATAACACTTTCTCCCGAAACTACCTTTTAGTTTCATAAGTTCTTATAGATGCACGTATACAATTTGGTGACAATAACCCTGCAGACAAAGTAACTAGTGGTTAGCTAGAAAAATACTAGTTGTTATTTTTTTAAAACTAGTTCCACTTCTTTTTTTGTTTTTATATATCAAACATTAATCTTTTACGTTGGGTGTCCTTAGAAGTCCCACTATTTTATTTAATAGAGTTTTATAATAGTTTTAAACTAGTTTCTTTATTTGAGTTTGATTTATATTGGGTTTGATTTATAATGTTAAATAAAACACATAAATTAGTAAGTGAACTTAAAATTTTAATTATCGGTTAAAAAACAATTAATGACATTTACAGTTTGAAAATGATGCCATGTAAATGTTGGCCATGACAACATCTGAGGTGGTCCTTTCAAAAGGTCCAATTGCGACTCGTTGGAGCATAGAGAATGGTATCGAGCGAATAACATGAGAAATGTTGGCTTCCAAGGATCGTACACAGAAAAAAGTGTTTTATTAATTAAAAAATGGTTTAAAATGTATTTAAATTTGATTAATGTGATAATTGAATCAAGAAAATTAAAATTAATTGATTTAATTAAAATTTAAGTTGTTTTGAAATAAATTTTCAATTAAAATTTTAATTAAATAACAAAAAATCTTAATTGACTTTTTGCGTTTAAAATAAAATAATTTAAACATGTAGAATTGTTGTTGGGAATTGTCAATATTTATTTAAATAAATTAACACATTGTTTGAAATGGCAAATTTTTTTATCACTTTTTTAATTAAACTTAAAAATATCATTTATTGAAAAAAAATATTTACAATTTTTAGTAATCAATATAATCATTTTGGTAATTGGTGCAACATCAACGAATTGTTTGCTTGATATAATGAATTTGGTATAAATTTGGTGATTGGAGAAATTTATTAATTTTTTCTGTGTAGCTGGCTTATTCCTGAAGACCTTTGACTTTACATATCGCCAGAGAAAACAGTCCAAAGTTGTGATATCGCACGATCTAGGCGATAAATTTACCGTAGCAAAATGTGAAATTAAGTGCGCACCCAAATTATTTCTCAAAAATGTCATTGTTTCACGCGCTGTATGGCTCGTAGCGCCTTTAGACTTTTTTCGTTGCAAAAATCATAACTTTTGAAATAATTAAGGTTTTTCAAAGAATTAAAAAGATATTGAAAGAAGACTTCAAAATAATGTTTATAACATATTGCTAGAAGTACAGGGTGCCTTAAAAATTGCGGGTATAAATTTAACATGTTCATTTTATATAAATTTTTTATTTGTATCACTACTACACATTTGTGTATTCTTTTAATACTTAAATCAAAGTTAAATTATATTATATAACTAGTTTTACCTGGTGCGCTTTGCAATACATATGGTTTAAATCCTAAAGTCTAGAAAATAATACCACTCTAATATAACATGTTAAACTAATATTAATTTTTTTACTTATATTATACAAACACATTTTTGAAATATTTTTAATATTAATATATTAATGCTATAGATATTAAGTTATTTAGTATATTTTTTAAATTAGAAAAATTTATTTTTATTAGTTAGTTCTCTTTAAAATAGTCATTAAAATTGGGAGCGTTATCTAACAGACTTTACAAATCAAATCCTTTTGAGATCTTACATGTCTTCGTGCTGAAATTAGTGGGTCTGAAGATACCGCCAACATATTGAATCTTGCAAGTATTCGTGCATCTAAATTTGTTGTAGTCTTCGTTTTTACATTCCTGGGCTTTTGCTGAAAACTCTTCAATTGGTTAGCATTGATATTCAATTAAATTTTTACCATGAGCTTTGGCTTATGAACCGTCGGAGTATATTTCTTCTCAGGGTACATTTGAGCCAAAAGTTGGGCAGTTTTTGATGCTCATCACTTGAATCATCACAATTTTGAAAGTCTTTCTGTGACTTTTTGCATATTGCACACTTTAAAATAGTGTGCAAATGTCATTGTAAGAAATTAATTCATAATTAATAGAAACAGTTTTTCCATTCTTCATGTCAAGAACAAAAGCCTTTAGTTACAAAATTTGGTTTTTTATAAGTCCAGTACTCTGTAGCTATATTTCTTGATCTGGGTGTTTTACTTGACTATCAACAATGCCAAAGGTGTCCTTGGATTTATCAAACGTTGGGGGAATAAGTTTGACGATCCCTACGGTATAAAACAGTTATATATTTCATGAGTGAGACCTATTCTGTAATACGCCTCGGTCGTTTGGGACCCCCAGTATGAAGTACATACTAAAAAACTTGAATCCGTACAGAAGCAATTTCTTTTATTCTGTCTTCGAAAACTGCATTGGAGTCCAAATATCAAATAACCTCTGCATAAAAACCGATTAAGACTAATTAATCTTCCAACCTTAAAAAATCGGAGGATATATATGAACATGACCTTCATGCTGAATCTGTTAAACGGCGAAATTGTCTCAGTATTCCTACTTCGTCAGGTTGAATTTTCAATTCCTATTCGTCCTTCCAGAAATTATATACCTCTTAGACTTAGACAATACTTTCGCTCTAATTATGCAAATTTTGGTCCTATCCGCAGAATGAGCTTAACAATTTTTATACATATATTGATTTCACTGTTCCTATTGGCGTTAACAATAACCTCTCAAATGTCTTAAAATAAATTTAATGCAAAATTTTTTCCTTCTATGTTTAACCTTATAAGCCAGTAAGAAATATTAGTTTTATTCACGAATTAAGTAGATTTGATTATTTCTGAAGACTCCTTTTCTTATTGAAAAAAATATCGGACGGCAAAAATTAACTAATGATGGGCAATAATTTTTCCAATGCTCAGAGATTTCACTTCTCAGTCCTAAAGGAACTACAGAAGCCATAATCTTATTTGCATCTGTAATAGTTGTGTCATTTGTCGATATTGTTTGTTTGTAAGCACTTTGACCGGATGATACATCACATCCCCACTTATTTATCAATGTAAGTCTATCTGCTTCCTCTTCAGGCAAACTTTGAATAAGGCGTTTGGCTGTATGATCCATCAAATCTTGCATTTTAACCTCAACTGATATTTCAGTTACCTTTAAATTAGATGGCACTGCTTCTTTTTTTGCTGGCAGATGTAATCTTTTTGTATCCAGAAAGAATATTTACATTATGATTCCTTAAAGAGCTTCGTAAAAAAGAATATTTTTCTTTGATAATCCCAAACCATAAAGCAATTGAAGGAGTTGGAATACTCTCTCTGATCCTCTGCAGTCGAACTGGGCTTGCAAGCACCACAGGTTTTGTAATGTCGGACCTTGATTTATCTTTATCTTTTACATACTTAAGACATAATGCTTCTGAAAGATGCGATCTATATATATCTTTTGCGGCATTTTGAAGTTAACACTTTCTTGTGTACTCGTAATACAGTTTTATAGTTTTTGCAGGTCTTCCTTTCTTGCTGTCAGAGGATGTATGCGGTTCTTCGATGTTTTCAAAAGTTGTTACTGCATTTAGCCAGTCTGGATTGTTTTTCATAAATACATATTTACTTCGCACGGTGTGAGGCAAGCCATTTTTATTAATATTTAACCAGTGTTACCACCTTGTGGGTAATTCCCCTGGGTAGAGCGTGGGTAATTCCTTTGAGGTGTAGGTCAGGTGTAATTAGAAATTCTTTCATTTTAAACCAAATTATATAAGGATTTGATTTTAGTGATACAATTTATACCATTTAAGATATTGGTGATCTAAAAAAATTACAGTATATACAACCAAAGTCACTGTTTATTAAAAAAACCCGTTTCCATAGATTATGATGCAAAAGATTGATAGTGATTGGCGCCAGATGGACAATTAGAATTCGAAAAATATTAGCTTCATAGTGATTTGGAACCCGAAGTTTAGTGGAAAAAGAAGCTATTTATACTAAAAAACCACCTTGAGGAAGATATGTGTCCAATATTACAAAAAGTAATGAATTTTGTGTTTGCCTTAACATTCAAAATGTTTTGGTTGAGAAATATTTAGCGCCCTTAACATTTTTTAAACTGATTTGAGAAACAGACTGTCATCTGAAACCATTTTAGGAATTGTATTTACTAACATTTTGAACCTTGGGTAGATATATGGAAGTTGAACTTGTATATTTTATGTTTTTATTTAATTTATTTGAAGTTTTTAATGTTATTTTTGTTAAATTTTTTTGAATTACTATATTAATTTTAATAACATGACTAATATTGATCTTATTTAAATGGTCAGGGTATTATGAGTTTTTGCTGATACATGAAACACATACAAATATTTGTTGTAGTATATCAATCGACTTAGAATCAGAATCTGTGTCGTCCGTCCTGCTGGCTGGTTGTCTGTCCATGTAGACCTTCTGCGCAAAGTACAGGTCGCAATTTTTTAAATAATTTAGTGAAATTTGTTTCATATGTCTTTTAAAATTTTAAGAATCGGCGCGGTCCATAGCTTCACATAGACCTCATACCAAATTTTTTTCTAATAGGGTCTTTGTCCCATAAACCATTTTATTATGTTGGTATTTGGACAAAATTTGGCCCAATATATTTTATTTCGACCTAAATTATCTTAAGAAATTAGTTTTGGATTCAGTCCATATTTGACCATGGCCTTGTGCACATAACATAATTTTATTTTAATAGGTGCATAATTACATATGGGACTAACATGGGAACACTCTTAAAAGTGCGTCTGTAAATACTGTGGTGTATGGTATAAAATGTTCGGAATATACCGACTTCCTATTTGTTCCTTTTTGCAAAAGTTTCTTTTTTATAATATAACGTTAATTTGATATCAGGTGTAATTTCATTTAAATTGGGTAATTTTGCGCCATCTCAAGCGTAGTTTTGAAATTTGCTGGTGGTAGCACTTTTGTTAAGTATACGAAGTGAATTTTGCTTTGAACATCCAGTTCGTGGTATCTTGGTAAATCGCGTAGTTTTCTTAAAATAGCCGATTTAAATAAATTTTTATTATCTGAGTTAAATTACATTATCGCACTTTAATATAAAATTCTATAAGTTCTACTACTGATCACTACTTTTACAAAGTAAAAACTTAACTGGCTGCATTTCTAAATTGCGGTGTAATTTATACCCAAAAATAAAAAAAGGGGTTAAACTACCTAATTTGAGCCAAAAAAGTAACTAGATTATACAACTGCAGTTTATATTTAACTCAGTATAAAAAAAGATTTAAGTAGGTTTTTTTAAATTTAAATAAATAAAAAATTGCCATAGTTATGCCTACCTGATTAGCAGAGCAAAATATTGTATTTTATTTAAAGAGAGGGAATAGAAATTGTAACAAGTAGCATTATTTGGCACTCAGATTGCTGCAGTGAAAAAAATTTTGTATAGCCTTTTTTATTTCTTTTCACATTTTGAACACATCTTTGTTACATACTTTAAAAATGAGAAAAAAAATTATTCTCGTTTTCTCTATGAGATTGTAACAGTTTTCTTCTTATTTCACCTAAAGCTGCAACTTGTTGTGGCCAAGCTTAGTTATATTATTTAAAGTATTGTCTAGGAAATATGCTCAGAAAATATGGGCGATAGCATTTTTGGCCATTTTTAGATAATGATCTAAATATAGGGAATCTGAAAAACGGTTACCGCCGAAAAAGTAGGGAATCTGATGAATATTTTGTTACTTATTTTAATAAAAAATAAACACACCTTTAAAAACATACCAAAAAAGGAGTGATCAAACGGCAATATTTCTGACACTTCAATTCTAAAGTAAATTTGTTTCTTCAAAATCACCTTTTTTGCTTTCTCAAAAATTGTCGACTTTGAGCCGCTCCACCAGCTATAATTTTTTATCGAATTAAGGAAAACGTTTTTAAATTGTGATCAGTAAGTAGCTCTCTATACGATGAATTCATTCATTTCGCAAAATTTTGTCATCAAATTTGTGTTTTTGCCTCGGGTTTTAGGAAAAGGCGCTACTGTGCGCAGTCTTGTTGAAACCAGAGCTCACCGATACCATGCGCTTGAATTTCATGAAGCACATGGTCCGTTAACATGGTGCGATAACGGTTACCATTGCCGGTAACATTCTGGTTTCCTCATTTTTGAAGAAATTTGGACCAATGATCCCGCCAGCCCATAAACCACTCCATTACGTTGTTTTTAATGAACTTGGTACTCTTCGGGTTGCTCATCAGCTCAAATACGGCAATTTTGTTTATTATAGTGGTTTGAGTAGGTCGATTATGCGCACCGTAACTTCCTCGAATAGCTCGAAAACCATTTCTCACAGAACGTCGATTTTCGTAATACACCTGAACAATTTGGAAACGCTTTTGTGGTGTGCGTATTTCCATGATGACTTGCCAAACGACACTGACCAAAAACGACAAAGCAGTTTGATATGAGTCACGCTTGATCTTTAAAAAAATCATATTGAAAATCAAATCTCAAGATGAGTTACCCTTAAGTATACAAAAGTATAGAAGCATATATTTATTAAATGCCTGCATAACTGTTTCTTACGCGTACAAAAATTGTTTTTTTTTGTAGCTATTCTCGTAACAACTAGTAGTAAACTGACTCAAAACCTTACTAGTTACGAATATAGCTGCAAGGAATTTTTTTAAACGCTTTTATATCGTGCCATAATTTCGTGCTGTTAGTTTCATAATTGATTCAGTTACCATTCTTGTCTAATTGATTCAATTACCATTCTTATATAACTGCTAAAGAATGCCTCACAGAAGGCCTCGATTATTCCGTATAAAAGATAAGATACACATTCCACACTCGCTTCTATGAGAAGAAACAAGAGAAGGAGTAGCATTTTTTTGTTTTTGCCAAAGCAAAAGTAAAATAATTATTTTTTTTATCCAGTTGATATTTCTATGTACCTGCAAAGAAGCGAGAGCGGAAGGCTTACCACGCAATTACAACGTGTGTAAAAAATATATGAGTAGGGAATGGAGCGAGCAGGCTTTATACATCTAAATGAGGCCTTCTAGAAGGAGTCCGCACTCCTTCTTCTTCCCGCTGGGGTATTCCACTATGGTTGTGTGGGTATAAAAGCAAAAAAATAAACATGTGGAATTAAATATAGTGTGCCCCGGTAGACTAGCTGGTAGTGAGCTTGTCTATTAGTGCCGGGGTTGCGGCTTCGATTCCCGCCAGAGACTCTGGTTTATTTCCGGCAGGCTAGCGTAGAGCTTTGCAGATTTAGCCTAGGGAAAAAATATATTGCATTTTGTAATGGAACTCCTCACTCTTTCAATTTGAATAAACATTTTTTTTAAATTTACTTGTATTAAAAAAATACAATAAAACATATAATTAACTTGTGTATACAATTAAAAAAAATTACGTTTGTAATGTAAGCACAAAATAAAATTTTAAAATGTTTACACATACATATACAATTTTTTTTAAGGTTTACTGTACTTACTTTCAAAAAGACTCCTTTAAAAGTGCGTTCCTTTGAATTTTTGATAATTGCGACAAGAGTTAACCTAAAAACAATAATATTCGTTAAAATATAAATATGTATCCAATTAAAAATAATAAATAAGAATATAAAATTTCTTGCAGTTTTAAACACTCAAATTATTATTTGAGTGTTTAAAAGGGCAATAGGGCAATTTTTTTTTATGCAAACATCAAATGTGGCATAGTATAGTCGAATGGGCCATTAAAAAACTATGAAGAAATGCATTTTTTACTTTTTCACCAACAGCGATGAAATTTTTAAATTGCATTTCTATGCAAGGAGATAACAATAAAAATTGTGCAGGATATACATATGTATCTCAATTCTGCAAATCTATTTAAGACTACATAATAACTAGGGAAGTAAAAATACGCTTTTATGCCGATACGATACCGATACCGATATTAAAAGCACCGACTTTATTGTTTAACTTTGATTAGGGGCCAATATGTTTTAACCATTTTCGTTAAAAATAGTTTTGTTACATATAGAAAAAAATGTTTGTGGGCCTAAAAGAAAAATGATTTTATTGATGACTTTTAGGTTTTTTTTGTTTAAGTTTTAAAAAGAATTGCCCCCTTATGCAAGGAACAGAACTGGGTCGGACGTCGTAAGAACGTAGGACGTAACGCCGTAAATTTTTAAAATCATGTTCTATTTACCTACAATTCCATCGCAGCCTTTTTTTATTTTCCTTGAAAATAATAATAGAAAAATTCAAATTTATTAAAATTGTCCTTTTTCTATTTATTTCCTTCTATTTATTTGTTTTCAAATAATCAATTTTACGTTTGAGCCAACTATTGAGTGCCGTTGTATTAAATATTATACGTTTTTATTTGACTACGTCATACGTTACTACGTCCGGTGGAATTGTGGTCCCACGGTTATTCCTAAAAAATATTTCAGTTTTATAAAAGGTTTATTAAATACATTTTTATACGAAATTCCTTTTTCCAAAAATAAATTATTTTTATAAAAAATTACTTTACATCTTAATGTTTCGCAAGGCACTGTCCTGCTTATACCCTAATAAGCTATGGCCGCTATTGTGCTAAATTCTTTAAGGTCCAATTTGAAGTGACATTGACATAGAAGTGACATTAACATAATGCCATTGCCATAAGGATGACCATATAAACCAAAATTCAATTGGTTTGTATGATTATGGTTATGCCATTATGTTAAGTCACCTATAATCAAATACAGTGTTGCCCATGGTTATTGTTATGTTGTAACGATTCATTATTGTATTTGTATGGGAATGGTGCTACCTATTATATCCGGCCGTGCTCGTCGTTGGGTGGGTGTGTTGTATTCCCATATATAAGTTTCTAACAGAAAAAAAAAAATTTAGAATCAGCTACAAAAACTTTAATTTAGGTAGCTATTAGAGTTGTGTAGTTCATGAACGAACTAGTTCAATTGAACTATTCAGTCAGATGAACGATGACCGGTCTTTTTGGATCACCGTTCGTTTTAGTTCACTAGTTCGTTTTGGGTCAGTATGTCTTTTTTTGTCAGTTTACTTTCGGTCTTTTTTTGTCAGTTAGTTCAATTTAGGTCTTTTTTGTCAGTTCACTTTTTGTCTGTTTTTGTTGCTTACTCGATAGAATAACTGATTGAAAAGAAACAACAATACTATTCTTGTGTATTTTTATTCTTGTGAGCTGTTTCTGTTACTCATTGCCACATTGATTTACACATTTTCATAATACAATCAGGGTTGTCGAGTATAATAATTTCTCGACAAACGGCGATTATCAAGCTTTTTGCCGACATGACGATTTTTTGCGGCTTATAAGATATATGTCGATTTTGTTTCCTATTTGATAAGCCATAAATTTGTTTTGAGACTCTTGGAAAAATTTTCCGTTTTTTATTTGGAAAGATTATTTCAATGATGGTATTCCATCTAATTTAAATCAGTTTTGACTAAAATGTTATAGCTATACGTCCGGTACGTACCATTTCAAAGAACTTGCTTTGACTGTCTTTATATGCATATAATTTCAGCTGCTAATGCCTGTGTTGAAAGAGTTTAATAATAATGAACTCCACAAAAACTCACTTTCAATATATAATACGAAGTTCCTATTGCATTATATATTGAAAGTTATTACGAGTTATGAACTATATGCAATATAATTAATCAAAAAAATCCTATACAATGTATTGAAAAAACAATAAGAATTGTCTTGCAGCTGAAATGTATACCGTTATAGATATGTATTTGGGGGATTTCATGTCAAGTGACCCAACTTTTGAAATCGATGTCTTCCGATTTGGATGAAATTTGAACCAAGGTTAGTCTTATTGGATAGTAGTTTAGACACAAATTTTCAACAAGATCGGTCAAAAAGTTTCTGAGTAAGAGGGGGTCAAAATTTGACATTTTGGCCAAACCGGTGTTCTTTCTCACCCATGTTACTTATAATCTATTGGTGGTAGCAAAATTTGTCCAAAACAAATTAGATAGCTTTCAATTAGATTAGATAGCTTTCAATTAGATTAGATAGCTTTCAAGCTTTCAAAAAATATTTTTTTTGTTTTTTTTAAATTTCTTAAAATTTTTTTTTTTTAAATTTAAAACTTATTTTTTATTTTTTTTTGAAAAGGGTATTTTTTTTTCTCAAAATAAAGCCTAGGTCTTTTCCTTTAAGTTAGTTATGGTCGCTATTTGGGATGCGAGTGGGTTCTGTAGAAAAAAAAAATAATTTCTAGGTCAAGACGAGGATTTTTATTTTTATTTTGTTCATATCATGGCGACTTTTTTATATTTTTGTCGAAATAAAGGTATTCGGATTTCGTATTTTTGAGGATTTATAAAAAATATTTTTAATAAAAATATATGTTTTATTGTCAAAAACTAATAAAAAAAGGCTTTGGCGATTCTGACATTAAATTTGGCAAAAAAAAAAATCTGACAACTCTGGCTGCCGTTCCCAACTTTCCTACAATTAACATGGGCGCTGCCAGTTGTTATTAATATAAAACCCGCCAAATGCAAATTTTTTCATTTGTGCAAAAAATTTTGTGCATATTTATTTAATTTATTTTTTTAAAATAAGACCTTTAAATAATTAACCAAATTCGATATTCGACAGCTTTATTTTTAAAAGCTTAGTCGAGTTTTAGAGCACGAAATTAGTATGGAAAAACCGCTTTTAATGTATACATTACTTAAGCATTCGTTTATGAAACGTAACTCTTCATTTAAGTAAAATAAAGTTACTCTTCTTCGAATCGACGAACTTTTAAAAAAAAATTCTAGCGGAACGATTTTGAAAGTAAAAAATCAACAACAAACTTTTCAGTTAAGCATTTTATTAAAAAATAAAATAAAGCATAAAATATATGAGTTTTCCTCTCTTTCAAAGGAATTTTTATTTGTTCGGGTGAAATCATGCAACCTAATTTTGAAGCAGATACCTTGAACCGATTAAGATGACATTTTGTTAATACGTTCAGTTTGGCTGATAATGCACGGTTAACTTTGTAAAGTTATTCTAAATCCAGCTTGGTAAGACACCCAAGATGTCGGACTAATTATTTTTAATGCATTCCTACAATATGAGTAAAAAAGGAGGGGCTTGCTGCGAAAAGGTCGACAAATAAAGTGACGTTACTCTAGATCCAATGCGGCGGACTAAGTTTTAAATGAAATAAATTAAAAGTAAAAAATCTTTTTTTTTAAAAAACAAGCTTTTATTTAAATGCGCTGAAGAGAAAAAAATATTTTAAAAATAAGAAACCTTTTAAAAAAAAAACGCTTTTATTTAAATGCTCTAAAAAGAAAATTTGAGTTTAGAACTTTTACTATCAACTTATAACGTCATTAAACAATTTGTATGGCATACAAACTTGTCGCGAGATTAACTTGTGTAGACAAACAAGTAAATTATATAACATGATGTGATTGATTTTAACTATACAAATTTTCAAACAAAGTAAATACATATAAATAGATTAATGACGTTATAAGTCGATAGTAAAGGCTTATTAATTTTTTTTTTTTAGCGCATTTTAAAAAGGTTTTTTAATTTTTATAAAATACAAACATAAAACCCATAACATAATAATATGATAATAACATAATAATGAATAATAATAATTACTAGCTATTTGTTCATTGTTTTAATATTTAGAGTTGGTGCAATCGCTGCTATTTTTATTTAATTTTTGTTTAAATTTAAACGCATTTTGTTCTTAAAATACGACATAAATTCGAAATTTTTTCTTACATTATTTTTGTTTAAATTAATTTTTGAAGAATTGCGCTATTACTTTGAATAAGCCTCACAACAAATTTTTTTTCTTTCTATTAAAATAAGGTTATTTAAACAAATGGAAAATGAGAACACCAAACAAGTTTTAAAATCGCCACGTTTGGCGAGAAGTCACTACATGTGGCAGCCCAGATTGTACTATGAATTTTTTAAAACAGTGCGGCAAACCGCTACTGGCAATGTTTTAAAGAAAAAAGTATAAGCACTGTAATAGTATTGTTGTTTCTTGTCAATTATTTATTTGGTATACAACAGGGATGTTAAATAGGGGTTTAAATATTGTACAAACTTCCAAAAAAATGTACTTTTTGGACCTTTATGGAACCATTTTTTTTTTAATATATTAAAATAACAAAAAGAGTGAAAGTTATAAAAATAAAACAAAAAAAGCAGGATAAGATAATGTCTTTCGCATATACTTGTTAAGTTAAGTAGTACTTCTATATTCCAAAAAAATACTGATGTTTTGCTTATAGTGCCATCGTCTGTGGTAAAAAAGAAACAAAAGTAGTAACACAGGATTTGACTAATGTTGCCTCGTCTGTGGGTACCAAAAGTTCCCTTTTACGATGTGGCAAGTAAAAGGCAGACAGGCGAAGTTTGTAGGCGATAAAAGGGGACTAAGTGCTCTATATACCAAAATACTAGTCGCATATTTAAGCACCCATTACATTAACGATTTGTTGTACAACATAAATGCAATGAAAAGGACTCATTAATTTGCTTGTTATACAAAAAAAGCAAAAAGGGGGAGCTATGACAAATTTTTAAATTGTACCAAATGAGTCACGGTAGTACCACGGTACTTTGTAAGGTCAAAATGTACCAAAAAAACATCCCAATTTTAACATCCCTGGTATATAATATGAAACCGAACAAAAAAACAATTGCGAATTTGGAATGTGCTTATTGTTTTCTATTCTTGGGTACACTCAAAATAGTTTTACAGTTACTAAATGTAATTTATTAAAATCGTTTTCCTTAAAGTTAAAAAATTAATGAAAATTTTGTTATATTAAATATAATTAAACTAATTTAACATATTTTTCCAAAAACAAACTACAAAAAATAATACGGGTTTTCAGGATATCGCTTAAAATTACCTTTTTTTAAATATCCTTTTTAATTTTTGTGTAATTTTAAGCGACTAATGTCAGTTCAAACTGAAATGTCAATACAAAAATAAATTATAAAAATAAAAATTGAAATTTGTGAATAAAAGGTGAAAATTGTTTTTTAAACATGCATAAAGAAAGCAAAATAGAATAGTTTGCTTAACTTATTGTAAGAATTTATTGTTAGTGATTTTATTAACATTTGAATTATTCATTGAAAACGGTGGCAAAGGTGCCCGTAGACGACATGTTTTTTACATCTGACTTGTCAACTTTTCAAGTCATATGTAATTGTGAATGTCTGTCAAAATTGCTGTTTATTATTTTACAAATTTACAGAAGGTTAATAACATTTGGTCACAAACGTACATGTAATTTGCTTCTGACATTGTCTATGTTTTTTCTCTGTAGCTATAGAATAAAACAAAGTAGTTCTTGGTTTCAAAATAGCGTGCTGCCGGCACAAAAATTTTTATTTGCGCCGTAAAAAAGTTCAGCCATCTAAACATTTTTTTTTTTCTTTAAATTCGAATATACCAATTTAGGATATTATAATGATGCGTTTTTATTTATATATGTACTTAATTTCTATTCAATGGTGAAATTATTATACATATATCGGTATTGTTAAATACTAACTTAAGCCGGCTAATGATTCCGTGAACAGTGCACCGCCGCTGCGATTTTCTTCCCGGCATAGATTTTTGACACAGCTGATGTCAGATGGTTTGTCAGAAAAAAATAGACCACGCTCTAATTGAAATTTTGTCAGATGCAATGTTTTAAAGGTAACACACGACATGTATGTATTTTGCAGTGGGAAATTTGACAAGTCAGATGTAAAAAACATGTCGTGTACATGCAACTTAAGCAATTAAAAAAATTCGTTTGTATAAATGCACAATTGAACAGCACAAGTTTACGGGTCAGAATTGTTGGGCAAATTTACGAAGTTTGTGTAAATGAATTCTCATACAATTTTTGACAGTTCATTTTGGATGGTTTAAAAATGCACAGTTTGCACAGATTGCGAGACTTTTAAGAGATATAATGAAAACCCTAATTGATTTTTATTTCTGTTAATATGTTCAGTTTTATGCATAAAATAAAACTGAAAAACATGTGTACAAACATGTGTACATAAATAAAAGAAAATAAAAAACAAAAAATATTGGTAGGTAATAATGACAGGTTAAAATACTGATTTAGCTGTCTTAGTACGTAATTTAAATTTAGTTAAAATTAACTGAAAACACCTTTGAATATGTTTTTGTAGTTTAAATTTTTTTAATTTAAAATAAAGAGAAAAGTTAATTAGTTTCTACGTTATAAAATTAACATTAATAAAATTAACCGTAAAATTCCTTTATTTAAAATGAAATGATCCGTTTTCTAATTACATTTTCAGTTTTTAAACTTAATATTATTTTGAATTTACCTACATAATATTTTGAGTGTATTTTACACGAGTATGCTATATTTGTTTCTTTTAACACATTTATCATCGATTGTAAAGACCAAGATGACAAGACAAGTGTACTACTGAACGAAAAAGACACAAAAGACAAAGTGACCGGTGAACTAAAAGAACGAACTAGTTCTTTTTTTTTAAATGAACTAAAATGACCGGTCACCAAAATGAACTTTTAAGCCCAAGTCTAGTAGCTATAAGACTATTAATGATTTACAAAGAAAAGATAGAAGTAGAATTGAAAGAAGGTTTGGTTGGTATCTGCAGTGTAGCTCAAGCTGGAAGTCGCTACACAGATTCCATGCCCACCCACCATGCTGACAGAAATTAATATGTTGGTTGTCAGCCCGATTTAATTAAAAACTGTATAAAAACTACTTAACTACCCATACCCAACTTCACCTTTCGCAATTAAAAAAAATAACTAAATTCAAAATTTCATTATCAAAATCAGAATTAGTGAGACAATTTTATTAATATAAATTTAAGGTAAATGTATAGACAATTGTAAGTATCTTTTATAAAATAAGGTCACCAGAAACAAACAATACAAAAAAAAAATTAACTAATAATTAAATATCTTATTTAATTGATTGGCATCCCGTTTAATTCATGTATATATGTATATATACACTCAAATAATAAAAAAAAAAATCGATTGTTTAATCAGTAAAAAGTATTGTTTGAAGGGGTGTAAGGTGTCAATTAATTTGTCGTATGAATATTTATGGTATTAAACAAAACAAATAAAATATAAAACAAAATAGCAACAATACGTTGCGTTTAAGTTACATATTTCTATTATTCCATATAAAAAAAAATTTAATAAATTTAAATACTCATAAAACAAAATAAAAATTGAGTGTAAAAATGATTTTAAATATGGCAAATATTCGAATAGATCAACTTACTTATATTTAGGTTCCACGATGTCAGCAGGCGCCGGATGACAATTTATCGTTGAGTTTGAATATTTAATTTAATACCGATATTTTGAATTGCGTTAAGATAATATCCATCTCTATGAATGCATGAGTGAAATTTGTTATTACTGTGAGAATTTTTCTTTTCGATATTAACAAAACAAAAATCACTCAACACAAACATACATGGTTATTATGTTTTAAGTATTTTAATTTTAATTGTGCGTATGTGTGTGTGTGTGTAGGTGTGTGTGTAAATAAATTTTTTTAACAATTGTACGATTCTAATGATTACGTTTACATTGTATATTGTTTAATTGTAAAGTGTGTAATTAATGTATGTTTAAAGAATTAATAGTTTTTTTTTTTTTTTTTTTTTTTTTTTTTTTTTTTTAAGAATTAATATAAGTAGAAAAATTTAGATTTTACGTTAAAAAAAAAATTATTATCAATCAATATAAAGACAAATGAATTAAAACAAAAGAACAAAAATCATTGATTGTCAATATTTACGCTCAACATACGCACAAATTACATTAAACAGGCCAACCCCATTTCGTAATTGATTCCAAACTTAACAGTTCTTATACTCTTTCAGTGGTTTAAGATAAGACTAATAATGGTTAAATAGCTTAGTAATTGACTTGGATTCCGGTTGATTTGTTTCACTATTTTATTTCCACTTAATTCATCTAACGTTTTATTTCCGGTTATCCTCTACCACGGGTTATTTAAAATAACCCTTCCAACTACCTTCCAACTAACTTATAACAGCACCACAATATTAATATAACAATATTCCTTTCCGATTCTGAACAAACAACAAAATGATCCAATATTATGATTCGTGCTTTTTCCTTTTCACTAAATATTTTCCACTGATTCACAATTTAAAATTAACTTTTTTTTTCCCCAAATGGTATGTCTCATTCAAAAACCAAGTTTAATATGAATAAAATTTTCCAATTCATGACAAACTTAAAAAAATAAAATCAATGAAAACTAAATTCCAAATTTGAATATACAAAAAAAATATTATTTATATATGTAAGTATCAAGACCATTTTAAGCCACAATAAAATGTTAGTAAATTCAGAGATAAAACAGAAAATCCATATTCAAAGAAGTCGCCATCACAATGTCACCTCTAATTTGAGCTTTATTTTTTTAGCTAACAGGACAATAGACTTTGAAAGCTCCATTTTTGCAGGACTAGTTTAGAAAAGAATCAAAGAATGGTTAGAACTTGTAAAAAATAAAGGCTTGTTTGCAGTGTTGAACACTAAAAAAAATATCATAAACAATTAAGCCTACTTTAAGGCGATACAAATAAAAATTCGATTATTGTACTTACAAACCAAGGCGAATTCATACAAGATGGTCTTGTTTTGAAAACGAATGCAACACTGAAAAATATTTTCACGTTGTGTCAACATAATACAATACCGCAGTAAACAATTCAAGCAAACATTTCATTTTGTTTTTATTTTCAAATCGTGGGTTTTGAAATTTAATAATTTGAAAACCATAGTATACAACTTGAAAACGTCTTACATTTCATAATTCTAATAATAAATGATAGAATTTATGAAAGATTCCTCAGAACCATTTTGACACATATTTACCACATTATACCATTTTGACACATATTTAGTTAGTTAACAGCTGCTTCTTACGCTGCATTGACACATGAAAGTACTTTCATGAAAATTCTGTATACGTATTATCACCACAAATTTCATAAAAATATAATAAAATTTCATGAACTTTTTTATTTTGTTTTTGGGGACTCATTACGTAGGGGCTTATTTCAGGGAGCCGTTTCATGTATGTTGCCATTCGCGAGGGCTTATGTTCCATTAAAAAAAGACATGCAGAAAAGTGAAAAATTGTCCTTTTTCTTTATAAGCACGTTGTACATATATAACGGCTAATTTCACCAAGTTCTGGTAAAATTAATTATAACTGACTCGGTGAAATTGACCGTAAATGTTTAATATGTTCCATGTCTCAACTCAAGTTATATTTGATGGTAAAATAATACCCGCAGCTACGTTAAGTACATTTTCATGCAAGCAAGTACTTAGTTAATTTACTTTATTTGTTTGAGATCAATTAGTTACATATTGTGAAAGTGTAATTAACCAAAATGCATATAAAAGTTGATATAAAAGGTGACTTTTACTATCAAAAATTAACGTTGTTAACGGTTTTTGGCATCCACACAAAATTGAATGTTAAAAATCGCTTTAACCGTGGTGAATATCGCTTGTTAAACCCAGGGTTGCCAGGTATGACGATTTCTCGCCAAATTTGTCATTTACCATTTTGTTGGTTTTTTTAAGCCATGAATTTGTTTTGATAATCCTTGAAACCAGTACGAAAAATAATATATTTTAATTCTGGTATTTTTATGTATGAAATTTCAGACATCATTATGAATGGTTAGCATTGGAAACTGATTTAAGTTATGTTGACATGGCTGACTAAGATATTGAAAATCTTCGAAATAATAGTTGTTTTATATTTAAAGATGCTCCTTAAAGAACTAACAAATAGAATTCCTGAAAGTTTTTCAACATTTTTTACAAACAAAACTCGTTACTGTCAATGATATTTTAAAGACTTTTATGAATCCTAACATACCAATAAAAAAATTATCGTTTGTTTATTGGAAAGATTACAATGGGAAACAGTTATTTTGCGGCCTGGAACTCGGCAAAATTTGCCCAGTAGTTTCAGAAATATCGTTGGAGTTTTGAAAAAATTAACAATTTTTATTAAAAAGGAAATTTTGTGTTCTTGAAAAATTAATTAAAAAAATAATAATGCGCAAAAATCACAGTTTCCGTCTAAAAACATTTACTTAAAGAGATTTCGAATGAAATGAGCTTTATTTCATTGCAATCGGTGCACAACTTTTGATTTTGTTCACAATTTACTGAGAAAGATAAGGACGAGTACAAATTAAATGTAATTACAAATTTGATAAAAATATCAATAAAAATGCAACTTGTACTTTGCACACAAAGTTAACATGGACAGACAATCTGCCATATTAACGGACATGGTTAGATCCCTTTACACAGTGATTCTTATTCGGTCGGTATACTAAAATATTTGCCCAGATTTCTATTTACTACATCGCCAAAAACGTATATAATTTTTTTCCTTCATTTTTGCTATTATAAATATGGGCAATTCCATGTAAAATATATGAGGCATATATTAACGAAAAAATTTTACCAAATAGAATCTGGGAATTATTTCTTTTCATAACCTACTTTATTATATACAACATTTTATTATTTTTCGAGTTTATATTATGAGCTTAATTTTAGTTATGTATTTTATAAAGCTTTTTTTGTTAGTAATACATTATAAATTGAATGTATTTGACTCAACTATTTTAGCAAATAGAATCTGGGAATTATTCCTTTTCATAAGTCACTATTATATTCAACATTTTTTTTCTGGTAGTGTATAAAGTCATTCCTAAAAAGAAACTATGTATTACAAAAAGCTTTATAAAATACATAACTGAAATTTAGCTCATAGAATAAATTTGAAAAATAAAAATATTAAAAATTTTTTTTCGCATATTCAAAATGTCATAATTCAAAATGTGATAATTTCGCCGAATTGGACGAATCTATTGAGTTTTTTTTTTTTAATATCTCAATGCTTCACATACAAAGATGCTTTATATGTCATTTTAAAGAGAATACTTGGAGCTACAAACGATATATTAAAAAAAAAAATTTTTTTAAAAAAATGTAATATCTGCAAAATAGAAAATCAAAAACCAAATTTTTTCATTCAAATCGATAGGGGTCGGGTCCCACTCTTGGTCAATTTGGCATGGAATTACCCATATAATAATTTAAAGTTTAAAATAACATTTATCTCTAAGACGAACTTGCTTTGGCTTACAATTTTAAAATAAAAATTAAAAGTAGATGGCGAAATTGAAGCAAAACAGAATTTAGAAAAAACAATTTTTTTTATTTGCTGCGAAAGCTCTTGTAAGCATCTAAAAATATTTTACATGTATCAAAATATGCCTTAGAAAGGCAAAATATGCGCTATAAACTTAAAAAATGCTCTTTTAACTAAATTATGCAAAAAATCACTGTAAAGAGTAAAATATGCACCAAAAAATCGATGCCAAAATTCATAAAACGGATAAATATATTATTTCTGCCTTCATTGGTCGCGCAAGGAATAACATGCAATTGCATATTTATGGTTTCTCTGGTGATGATGAATGTAAAATTAAAAAAATATTGGTCCTAGACCTACCTTTAAGCGTACCGATCGACTCTTTCTGATTCGATCTTATGACATGGAACCTTGTACGCTAAGTACATATAGAAATTTTGAAGATAATTTGATAAAATTTAGTACATACGTTTAAATTATCGTAAGCACGAAGCCTATTGACAATGTTGAGTATCAGTTCATAATTTCACATGGCTCCCATACAAACTTCTTTCCGGAAAAGTCTTTGTGCTTAGAAAATATCTTATTATGTTGGTGTTTAGATTAAATTTTGCTCAAAAATATTTTTTTGCAACATAAATCTTCTTACCAAATTTTTTCAAAATTGGTATGTACATATTTGGCCAAAGCTCCCATACAAATACCACTCCTTAAAATATCTTAAAAAGGCAATAACTTCCTTATAAATGTTTGTATTACTTTTATAATAGCTACTATGCCATGGTAGGTCCTGAATTGACCATATGCCCCTTAAAAACTCCCTCTCCAAAGTTGGCTTAAGACGAACAAATCTCAAATATGATGTAGATATCTCGTTAATATTCGATACAAAGAACCCTTATATGAATTCTTACTTCAAGACACAATTTTTGCTTGTCGAGGACATGATTAGCCAATTGTTTTTTTTTTTTTTAAATAAAAAAAACACCAGGGCAGACATTTCGTTACACTGTTTCTTTAGACATAAAAATCTAAATGAAATTTGATTATTTTAACGTTAAATAAATTAACTTAAGCTAAACTTTATTTGCTAAGAGTTTTAGCTCATTTAGTCTTCCAGAAATATTATGAATTATAATTTATTTCTAAATATTTGCTTAAAATAATGTACATTTTAAAGAGAAAAGTACTTTTGTGTAAACATGTGTATATTTGTTTTTAACTTTTTGGCTTTTAATTTCATCCCATTCGCAATTGTTGTTGCTGCTGCTATTATTAGTTAAGTAACTTTACTTCTAAGCTCGTTTTATTTTTAAGTTTAAACCATTTAAACTCTGCTCGTAATCATGTAGAAATGTGTGTTTGAAGTTGAAGTGGTGAATGAATGAACTCTGGCTTAATTAAAAAAATTTAAAACGTTATACATACATACTTTTTTTAAAACAAACAAGAAGGGAAGAAAAGTCGGGCAAGACCGACCATATGGTGCCCTACACAACATGTGAGTATAAAACAAACTTTGTTATGAGGAAAAGGTCTCAAGTAATAACCGCCTAAGTCACTTTATATTTATGCTTGCGTTTCTGAAAAAATTAATTGCATAAGAAAAAAAGTAATTCAGAATAAAAGATTCTTATCCCCACAATGTATTTATTTCAGAAATATTTAATAAAAACAAATATAAACTCAATTGCTAGGCGGTTATCGCTTTGACCACAGATACGTTTCTGTTGCTTGAGCCGAATTTCTAACAGTTATTTGCGCTGATTAATAACAAAAGGACCAAATGCAATTGCCAAGTGCTTGTCATGCAGGCGAATACACTCGTGTACATGTGCTGGACGTAATATTCGCCGTCATATCTAAATTTTTTGATTTTCCATCCAGAATTGTCGGTGTCACACATACAAACACATTATCACTAATAATACCAAAATTCTTGACAAGTATTTTGGTAAGTGTATTTAGGCCTTAAGATTTATTACTTTTACAGTGATTTTCGTAATAGAGTTTTAACTGGACAAATGACCAAACTATGGATCTACTGTCAGACATTTTCGCTAAACGATTGTAAGAGTTATTTTTGGAAGAATTATTTGTATGGTAGCTACATAGTTTAGATCATAGTTGGGGGTGGTGCACTAAATATTGATTTAAATCATCATTGCACTATCACTAAATAAAACTGCAAATAAATAAGTTTGCACTAGTTTTTTACCAGCTTTAGTGATGATTGGTTTTTTTCACTAGCACTAAAAAAATTGAGAGCAAATTAAGTCAAACCACATGAACTTTTGTCAATAACGGAATATCTCCGGGCTTTAATCATGAAAAAACAAGTTTTTTGTTTGTAAATTTAGTGCAAAATTTTAAGCACTCTAATGAGTGAAGAATAAAAAATCAAACTATTTTTTTTGAGTGCAACATTTCTTAGCATCACTATCAGACATATTTAGTTAGGCTGCTAATTGTCAATTCATCACTCAACATCCACAAAATGTTTGCAACAGTTTTTCACTATCACTAACTGTGAGTTAAAGCGGCAATATTAGTGCACTACCCCCATCTATGGTTTAAATGTAGACCGAATGTGGAAAGTTTTGAAGCAAAATTAAAGTTCCCATAAACCTTTATGTGATCATTTTAAATACAAACATAATTACAGTATTAATGGTCCTTATAAGTTATGCAGTTGATCGACGCCGATCGGAAAAAAATAATATATCTATGCGTTACACACATAAGCATAAACGCATAATATCCTCATAACCAGTGGTTATGTAGGGTAACAAAAACTGGAGAGTTACTCTTGTTTCTTTACATTATTGTTATTATTGTTGTTCGTGTTACATTTTAATGATTAACTTGACCCATTCACTAGTATTTTTTATGTACTTACTACATGTAAAGTTTTACTTAATAAACTTAAATTAATTTCTCACAGTGGTATAGAGAAGTGGAGAAAATATAGTATATCATCGGACATTTCATGGAAATCGATATAACGTGAAATTGAAATCGAACAATTTTTGAAAACTCTACCGTATTCAAAGTTCATAAAAATATTTCCTTTTCACTTTGAGGACCACTTTCCTCTGCATAAATTGCTTTTGAAATCAGGAAAAGCTGCGTTTATTTTTATAAAAATTCAATTGAAAATCGATTTGCATGCCATGACCGCATATTTTGCATGTCCATGATAACTAAGGCCCGGATTTTTATTCAAATGCATAAGGGCAGTTCCAGCGAAAAGTCTCCTTTTTGTAACGTAACACCAGAAGTATTTTTAATTGTTAATTGTATATGTATAATTTACTTTTTTATATTTTGGTGTACAGCGCAACTTGCTCTACATTAAATTAAAAAAGGGATACCATTTGAATAACATGGTCTTAAAATACAAACTAATTTTCTTTCTGGCGTTACATTACAAAATGTAGACTTTTCACTGGAAATTGCCATATGTACCTTAAACGGGCAAAGATTTTTAAATTTGATAATTTGGAAAATAATCTTTATTAATCTTTATTACTAAATCAGGTTTTATACATAAATTCTTGCTCAATTCGCAGACGTATGCAATTTTGTAATGCAAGTCAAAATTCACTTCCGTTTTTTTGTAACGTTACGCCAGCGCCTTTTTTTGCTTATATCTTCAAATCCTTAGGGTTGATTGTTGTAAATTTTTTTCTACATATAGTGCTACTTCATAACTTGGCATATTTAAAAAAACCTTTTAGCACATTTGACTTCTTAATTTTTTTTACATTTTATCGTATTCACGTCACGTCAATATGGAAATGCCCATATTTTAAAAAACAAAAACCGTGTTGCAAAAGAGATAAGAGGCAACTGCGATGATATTGTGTATTGATTTCTTATGGAAAAAAATATTTTGCAAAGCACCTCGCGATTTGCCGGATATTAATAGAAGTATCCCAATTTATTTCTTCCTCCACAGCCTATAACAACCAGGTGGGGTATTATGCTGAAATTGTTGACCAATTCAAGAATGTGGTGGATGGATGAACGATGGTGATGCAGTTTCATTAAAAAAGCAAATTTATCAGATAAAGTTTATGTCTTCAAATTATGGATTTCATGTACTTCAATCGCGTTGAACGTTCATCTTCCATGCTTAAAAGCTTTTT
The DNA here is from genome assembly GCA_943735925.1 of Pollenia amentaria. Taxonomy (NCBI): domain Eukaryota; kingdom Metazoa; phylum Arthropoda; class Insecta; order Diptera; family Polleniidae; genus Pollenia; species Pollenia amentaria. The sequence goes on along the minus strand of OX031010.1, from coordinate 120,067,105 downwards.
GAGGCCAAACTGCTTTTACTTTTCATTTGAAAATATAAAAAACTTTATGTTTTTATATAAACAAAATATTTTCTTATTGTTCTTAATATATTTTCTATGCAGGTTCAAATATCTATCTAACAAGTCACTTTATTTACATGATTATTTTGGTTTTGGGTTTCCTTTATACTTTTGTGCTTCACTTTATTTTAACTTCTACTTTTCGATTATTGAACCTTATTTTCGTTTATGAGACTGAATTTTTACGTTTTTATGTTAATTTTCTTCTTGTTAAATTAACGTTTTTTTTTATCGTTAAAAAATATGTTAAAACATTTTTAAGTGCATATTTTTCCAATTTTCGGCGCATATTTTTCTATTTTAAGTGCATGTTTTATGCGCATAAAACGCGATTTTAACTGCATTAAAATCCGGGACCTGATGATAACTTAAGATCTAAAAATTTTGAGACGCTAAAACTATAAAAAACAAGCAAGAAAATATACGTTGGATGCTACTCCACACATCTATTATTCGCGAAAATATACAGCAATTTTTGTAGAAAAAGCTGATTTATTAGATTAAATAACATAAAAGTGCTGTATTGCGGTTTGTAAGAGGCTTAAAAACGTACCGGGAACCGCGTAGTAACTCAAAAATTCTTGATATTTCTATGTATGTATTATGTATGTTTTGAATTCCATCTGTAATCAATGTAAAGGAGAGATAAATAAACCAAAAACAAAAAGAATATCAAGGCTGAGCTGGAAATCGAAAACGTAAAACGCAAGAATTCGGAAGTTCTTTTTGATACACTTTTAATCCAATTTTTATAATTTTTGTAATAAAATTCTGTTTAATAGAAAAATTATTTTATGATATTTGTTATACAATTATTTTATTACAGAAATCTTATTAAAAAACGACTTTTAAAATTCTTGTAAGTTTTTAAGAATCTACCTTGAGACTTTGCCTAGGAAGCGACGACAGAGCCATTCCTGCAACCTATTTTGTAAGCTGCATACACAGAAAAAATTATTAAATTTCTCCAATCACCAAATTTGTTCTAAATTCATAATATCAAGCAAAGAAGTTGTTGATTTTGCACCTATTACCAAAATGATTATATTGATTACTAAAAATTTTAAAATTTTGAAAAAATATTTTCAATAAATGATATTTTTAATTTTAATTAAAAAAGTGATCAAAAAACTTTGCCATTTCAAACAATGTGTTAATTTATTTAAATAAATATTGACAATTCCCAACAACAATTCTACATGTTTAAATTATTTTATTTTAAACGAAAAAAGTCAATTAAGATTTTTTGTTATTAATTTAAAATTTTAATTGAAAATTTATTTCAAAGCAACTAAAATGTTAATTAAATCAAAATTAAATTTTTAATTTTCTTTCAATTTAAAAAATAATTGATTCAATTATCACATTAATTAAATTGAAATACTTTTTAAACCATTTTTTTAATTGATAAAACAATTTTTTCTGTGTACTATTTTGTAACTTGCATACTTTTTTGTAACACTTCTTACATTGACCCGTAATTGAGCCTATCATGTTTCTTAAACCTTTCCTATTCATACATAAAATAGCCTTCGAATCTCCCTTTTTTAGTCAGGGCACAACATCCATGATGCTTTGTAGTCCATTCTGCTTATCAGTTCATGATTAGTTCTGTTAAGGTTCCATTCTATTATATTCCATAAAAACCCCTATAAGAGGTTTTAAACAAGTACACCTACTGTACTTTTCATTGCCGAGCATAGGCGTGCAAGTTCGTCGGCCGTTTCATTACCGACTATGTTGCAGTGGCCCGGTGATCAGCATATAATCAACCATGATTACCCTTAACGCACCTCTGCAGTCGCCTACCAGCTTATACCTTACAACGTAACCTTTCAAAGCCTCAAGCGCTGCCTTGCGCTATACATATATAGCAGTGTTGCCAGAGGAAAAATATAAAACTTACGATATTCTTTCAAGAAGTTACGTTTTCTCGTCAAAATTACATTTTTAAATATTCCTTGAGTAAATATTCAATTTGTAATTTATAAACAATAAATATTGTTAGTCCATATTATACACAGAGGGAAAAATACCAATCTAGCGGCGGAAAAAAGCAGCATCAGAGACAAATCAGTGTATGTACCTATCTGATAATAAAACTTATTTGCCTGTTGGTGGTTCGGAAAATATGGCCACATTGATAAAAAAAAAATTTGGCTCTAATTCTTAATTGATTTTTAAATCAAATTTGTAAGAGTATTGAATCGGTAATGCTGGATATAACTTTTTTGATAAAGTGTTCTATCAGCTCTTTTTAACGACTTATTCTTATAACTTTGCTATTTAAAGCTCACATTATGTGTATTTGTCATGTGGATTGTCACTTATTCACATGTTAAATTTGTACATATCGTCTGAACATCTCCAAACAATACCATGTGTAATTTCTCTGAGTACACTACATATGACATTTTTGATTTTGAACGAGTTCTATTTTCAAGTGACAAACTGACCTTTCCTGGCGGCAAAAATTTATTGAAATTCTATCAAATATAAATAATAATGGTAAATAAATAATAAAAAATATTCAAATAATAAAAAAAAAATTGATAGATTATGTCAAATGTAGTTTACATACCAACATTTGACCATGAAAATTATTAACCTTATGTATTACTCAAATTTTAACATACACATGAAATTACATGTATGTAGAAAAGTGACATTCCACATGACAAATACACAAAATGTGAACATAATCAGTGGCAAAAAGAAGGAGTACGGAGGTCTTCTAGAAGGCCTTCGTACTCCTTCTTTTGAATGAACAAGGCCTGCTCGCTCCATTCCATACTCATATCTTTTTTACACACGTTGTCATTGCGGGGAAGGCCTTCCACTCTCGCTTCTTTCGCCAGGGATTCTAAAAGGCATTCAAATAAATGTCTCTAAGAAGGCTTTCCAGAGAATGGTTGTTAAAAGGCATTAGAATAAAGGTAATCTTGAAGGGTTTTTAAGAAATGTATGATAAAAGGCCTTCCAATTAATGGCTCTTAAAAGAACATCCATGTCAAAATACCTTTGATTAAAGGTCATATTGATGGCTTTCAGCTGAAGGCCTGCCGATTAATTCCCGCTAATACGCCTTCCCATACTTTTTAATAAAGAATAACAGCCGTATTCATAACAAAAAATTAGACACAGTTTGTACACTACGTACAACGAGCTGCTAACTAGAATGCCGATTAAGCTTAGCAGCTTGTTAGCATAGAGTTTATTTATAACAAATTTTATCCGTCTGCTAACTTTTAATAAATCAATTCTGAATATTAATGATGCCACATTACAATACTCAAAAATGCAACACGTTTTGCATTAATCATCGCTGGTTTTGTCATTTCATTTAATTTTTTTTTTATTTTCGTTCTTTATATAAAAATTTGAAATGTTTTTAAATTAAAATATATTTAAAAAACGATCCTAAACTAAAAAAAACAGTGCATTAAAAAAAAAACAAACAAAATTTTTCAACATAAAACGGCTGTTTATCACAAATTGGCAAACGTTTGGCAGCTTGTTGACAAGAGTTTAGCAAATCGTTAGCCAGAGTTTGGTAAGTGTATTATGAATAAACTTTGTGTTAACTTCATGCCAAATTTTCGTTATGAATACGGCTGTAAAAGTTTAGTGTTTTATAATTTCAAAGTTCATATAAGTATTTATTTACAGAATTACACATACATATGTATATAATTACTATTGGTATACACATATTCACAAAAAAAAAACACTTAACAAATATAAAATTAAATAAAAATATTATAAAAATAAAATAAAACACTTCAAATTTAGAATATAAAATTAAATAAAAAACACAACTCAACTAAAATGATTTACATTATTATTTTCATTTGGTACCTATTTTAATATGTAACTTTGTTCTTATAACGGGATCTGAAATATTTTGCCGAGACTTTCGGATGCGACATTAACATTAGTTTTTCTACCTCCACATCTTCAAATTTTTCTACTTGTTTGTACATCTATATGATTAAATATATTATTAATAAATTGAAGAGACAGGCGCACATAATTATTGATAAACATAAACAAGAGCTTGGAGCCATTAAGATGGCAATGCGGCCAAACATTTCCTTCATACCCCTATCTTGTTGCATCAATAGTAGGACCTGACGAAAATCTTCTGCAAAATTTTGGAAGCAATTCTAGTTCGTGGTTATGTAGTTGATACTGAAGCACTCAGAAAACTTACTAGTGAAAAAGCTCAGCTATATTTTAATTTATATCCTTGGTACAACTTTCCTTCCAGCTTCCATTAAATCTTAATTCAAGGTGCCGAAATAAAAAATCTGTATCCTTGTCTATTGGAATGTTTTTAGCAATGGAGTGAAGAAATAAAGACCTTAGAAATTACTTATAGGGAGTCTTACACCATTAAAATGTTTCCCGAATAACCATGAGGGCGATATTAAATACTCCACTCTATACTTCAGGCCCCGTTATATCAACGAGCATATTTTTTATGTAAAAAATTTCGTTTTCATACAGTTTATACGAAACAAACATTTAGAACGCGATTTAAACAGCACCCGGCTGAAAACCTTATTTGACAGAACGCCATGGCGGCTTATGTTAAAAAACGCTTGCCGCACTTGTTTACGTAGCTCAGTAAGACATCTCATAAACACATTAATCGTCTTTATCAAGCCGTACAAGATTTATTATTAAAATTTAGTATTTAGGAACATTCAGGATCCTAAAGTAATTAAAAGGGTCACGTTGTAGAAAAAATTTAAATTTTATTATTAAACTTATTCAAATAAAATAAAATCAAAATTAAAACTTTAAACTTATAAATAGAACCAGATAAATTCAGCCATTGCCCGCACAAAATCCAGGCACATGACCTTTCCTGCGGAGTAACTACACATTATTACCAGTTGAATCTCTTTTTTCGCCTATCGCGGTCGTTTTTATTATAATATTGTGGTCACTGGTCATGGGATAAGCGCTTTAAAAACAATTAACACAAATCTCCCGCATGGTAACGTTTTAAAATGACAAACCAGAAAGACACTCAACAATACTGTAATTTGTGGACAATTTTTTGAGAGTGTACTCTACTTGGGCACGCATGTACCCACTAGAACTAAATAATGTTATAAGGCAAATATTTGTAAAGGGTAGTCCAACCAAAACGATCTTTATTGTAAATAAAACAAGTTTTCGGAGAATTATCTTAATATTTTTTTATTATGATAGAAGGATTTAGATAATTATGTGTGAAGCAAAATATCGGCAAAATACTTATCACGGCTTCGGTGGCACACCTCTACCCGATCGTTCATATTTTCAATGATTCTGAGAGATAATTGATGTTCACTGTCGTTAATGTGTCAAATGATCTCATCCTTCAGCTCTTAAATTATTCTTGGCTGATTGACGTAAGCTTTTTCTCTGAAATATCCCCAAAGAAAGAAGTCCACGACGTGAGATAACACGACCATTGAAATTCTAGTGCAAAATAGACATTGTCTCGTTAGCTGTGTGGCAAGTGGTCACAACAAGTCATTTTCGAAGAAGTATGGCCCATGAAGCCGCCAGCCCATAAGCCGCACCAAACTGTCACTCTATGTGGATGCATCGGCCTGTCAACAATTACTCGTGGATTCTCATTGGCCCAAATGCGACAATTCTGCTTGTTAACGAATCCACTAAAGTAAAAGTGTGCCTCGTCGCTGAAGATGAGTTTCTTTGTAAATTCACCATTTACTTCTTTCTGTTCAACCAACCATTCGGCTTATTGACGACGCTTGATATGGCCAATAGTGACTTTGTCAAACACTGAAACAAAGAAATGTGTTAAGTTGGGCAAAAAACTTGACGTTAAGGTATGACTCACAATATGCATCGTGCATTATAGTTGGACCACCCTTTATAAGAGTAATTTGTGCCGAATATTAGGTATTCTCATATACTAAGAGTTATTTCGAATTTGTAACAATTGTTCCTGAAAAGAGTTCATTGAAACGAAAAATTTGCAAGTAGAGAGCAAAAGGTTGAGAGACAAAAACATCTTGCACATTTTTACTGGTAACATTTTTACTTTTAAGAACTTTTGAATCAGCTGTTTCGTGTTTTTGTTTACAAAACAAACTTTTGAAAACGTGCAACAACAATTAAAAATTGTTTAATAACATAAAATACATATTTTCCCCAACTTAGGAATAATAACCATGTGCAAGTTGATTAAAACAATTTAATTAAGGAAGACAGAATTTCGTATCTTACAGCTGGAAACAATGTGCCTAACTTGCTAGTTTTTTCTGGTAAAGCGTTCATTTACATTCTTATTTTTTAGAGTATTTGGGAGAACATTTGCAAGTTTCTATTACTAAAATAAATGAACGCACCTACTATTAACATATCAAAATCTATAAGAAATTGTTTCGCCTTCAACTAATAAAAGCAATATTTGCATGGTCAAATAATTCAAACTTCACTGCACAATAGTGGGCCTCGATCCCACTGTAGTACTTTGGTTTATAAACCTAATGAATTTTATTATATTTATATGAAATAACAGTGTGTTTTTTTATGGTGATCATAATGACGATGATGTCGGCAACATTTATGATCATTATTATTAAGTGTAAGTATGTGTGAAATGTTTAAAATGTGTACATACAAACAACAATTATTTTAAACACTAAAGACAGACAAAGTGTAAATGAAAACATAAAAAATAATGAAATTAAAACTTTTTTTTTTTTTATAAATATTTCATTCATGGTATTTTTTTGGCTGCTGAGTTTCTTACTTTTTAAAGATGTTTTAAAAAAGTCAAACTATGAAGTTTTTATGGCTTCCACTAAAAAATATAATGATGAGCAACAGATATTATTAACAAATATTTTCATCCTTGTAAAAAAATAAATAACTATTTTTAATAAAACTTTAATATTAAAATTGTTATATACCATTTACAGCCAATTTTCCGATGTCGAAAACCCGCTTTTTTCGCACAAATACATTTGAAACAAGAACAAAATTTTTCGAATTTGTGTTTGTTTTAATCGTTGTTGTGCGAAAGAAAGAATTTTTTCGCATTTAGTGTAAAAAGCAGTTACACTTATTCAAAGTTAGTTCTTACGGCTGAAACACTTCATAATATTGGCCCTATACGCATTGTTAATAAAGGTGGTGCAGTAGTTCCGAAATGGAGCGACAATTATGAGTTTGTGATAATGTGAGTCAGACAAAAAATATTTCTTTCTTTTCTGTGTCGATCTATTTCTCGTAATTTATTGTCTGCCAGGCTTGTTGTGTGTCCATGTAACCTTGAGAACAAAGTACAGGTCACAATTTCGGAAATAATTTGATGAAAATTGATGAATGCATCTTAAGCCTATTGAAAATGGTGATAATCGGCCCATAATTTCACATGGCCCCAATAAAAACTTCTTTGCGGAATAGTCTTTGTGCCCAAATACTATCTTATTATATTGGCTTTTTGTTTTAATTTGGCTTAAAAATATTTTTGCAACATAAATCATCTTACCAAATTTTTTTAAATCGGTCCATATTTTACCATAGTTCCCATACAAATAGCCGAAAATCTCTTTAAGTGGCACAACTTCCTTATAATTGTTGATATTAATATCAAATTTGCGTCTATATAATATAATATATTTATAATAGCTACTATCATGGCAAAAGTTTGTACTTCGGTACACAAGCTCGTATATGAATCTTAATCTTATAACATAATTTGTTTTGCCGGATCCATGATTAGCCATGTGTCACAGTCATAGAACACTCTCGAATATTTGGCTATGGTGCAGGGTGTCAAATGCTCGGTCTGTATCTACTCTACTTTCTTACTTGTTAAATTATACGACTTTTATAGACCCTTCAAATAAAGAAAATTTTTAAAGCTGAATTTCCCGCGAGTAATTTCTTTAATCTTAGTTCCGATTCTTTTATATTGTTATTAACGTAGGCGATCGGCTAGTTCTCGAATTAAAGCAAATTTAATTTATAGGCATTAGTCCTCAGTACTCTGTGTATCGAAATTGACTGAGAAACCCCAGACCACAAAACTCATGCTGACCTGCGTAATTCGTACTAAAGAGGAAAGAAAAAAATACATGTACCAAATATATCTACTGTTGCGTAAAAAGAATAATCTGTTGTTAAAAATCATGTTTCTTTAATTTTCAGAATTTGAGAAGCACCATTATCAACGTTTAAATGTATAAGCAGAAGGGACAATCTGGCAAGTTGGCCCTATATGCTTCCATATTGATCGAACCCACGGAAAGGTAGTAACAATACTATCGATAGTAACAATACTATCTCGTCAGATATCTCACCGCCATTGACGACGGCTGGCAGTCAATAGTCAAACATCAATCTTTAAATCAAATGGTTTTTTCACATATTTGGTGCGTCGAAGTTTGTGGTGAATCTTGTTCTGCCTTGCTCCTGTTTTCATACTTTTTGTCAAAAATTCTTTATGAAGTCCAAAGTACATTTTTTTGTAATTGAAAATTAGTTAGAAAATTTTTTAAATATCGCGATACACGAATACATGACAGTCGGCAACACTACATATATATATTAATTAAGCTTCACAAAAACGAACGTCAGTATTAAAATTGGTTGCGGTTAAGACCTATTTTAAATTATTGACCGACAATAAGAAAGTTTTATGCGTTTCTTGTTAGAACTTTGAACTGGCTTGAGTAAAATATCATGATTCGTAACAGTTTTAGCCGTACTTAAATAATTTTTAGGATCGTAATTTGTTTTGGACCTATGGTAAATTTTGGAAAAATCGTCCCAAAATTCTGAAGACTGATTTCTGGTATTACAAAAAATAAATTAGAATAAATATCAATACAGCAGTGTAATTACTTTTAGCGTTAACAGAAAATTTCACAAATCTGCATCATTTTTTTTTTTGGGCATATGAATTTAATATCGCAATATCTATATCTGTGATGATTTTAGGAGAATTTAATTATTTTCCCAATGAGGGCTTCATTTGGTTTTGGCGCAATAACTGCTTTCTGGGAGCAGGGTTTATATGGGGCCTAGGGTAAATTATGGACCAATCTTTACGAAATTTAGCAGTGTGATTTCTCGTCCTATAAAACTGTGACGCACCGAATTTTAGTATGATAGCATTATTTATTACGGTTTAATGCATACTAAACTGTTTTCCAAGACATAGTGTATATTATGGACCGATCATCAAAAAATTTTACAGTGTGATTTCTGGTCCTATAAAACTGTGACGTACCAAATTTAAGTATGCTAGCGTCATTTATTGCGGCTTTAGGCGTACTAAACGGTTTTCCGGGAGTAGGGTTTATATGGGGCCTAGTGTAAATTATGAACCGATCTTCAAAAAATGTTACAGTGTGATTTCTGGTCCTATAAAACAGTGACGTACCAAATTTAAGTATGCTAGCGTTATTTATTGCGGTTTTAGGCGTACTAAGCTGTTTTCCGCGAGAAGGGTGTATATGGGGCCTATGGTCAATTATGGACCGATCTTCACGAAATTTAACAGTATGATTTGCAGTCGTATAAAGCGAATTCGTGCCAAATTTTATGTCATTCCGTGCATCATTCCACCATTTATGTTACTTTCTGTATCAAAATTATCAATTTTTTTAGGGTGGTGGTTCCACATTTTGATTGATAGTTCTGATCCTACTGGACCGATGTTGCTGGATTACAATCCCATACTGCTTAGGATAACTACAAGCAATTTCATACTAAGTTTGTTCTTTTCTTTTGCGTTTTTCGAAAGTGAGCGTGTTTTCAACAGACGGACATGGCTAAATCGACTTACAATTACTCAAGGTGCCAGAATATATATGTACATATACTTTATGGGGTCTTAGATGTATTATAAAAAAGTTTCTCACGGAATGACAAACTTAGTATACCCTCATTCACCGCAGTGGTGGTGGAGGGTATAAAAACAATTAACGGCCAAGTTCAGTTTATTTTAACTTTCAGTTATAACATATTGTTAACTGCAAGGTAAAGTAATAGTAAGTTTTAACTCAACTTAGTGAAATTGGTCGTTAGTATTACTACGAGTATTAACCATGGGGAAATAAACAGGTGGCATTAACATGCCAGATGAAGAGTTTTTGATATTGTATTGTTTGTCCAAACCTATGCCAAAGTTTTGTTTATGTTTACAAATAGTCCACGTTTTTTGTTGTGATTAGTGTATTTTATTAAAGTGTTTGATAATTTTTATTAAAAGTAAAAAAGTAATTAAATAAAAATTTACTAGAAATTTATTTATTGCATCACGTTTAGCGGCACGCTTTGATTTTTGCTTAACCTTTAACTGTGGAGGTTGTGGTAAATTTTACCCGTTCGTTATTTTTTTTTTTATTTAATCCCTTCTGTTTTGGAGACCCATTTAATTCTCTTAGTATCCTCTTATTTTGTAAACGTTAGTATTCAGTTGTATTTTGGTTGAGATCGGCAAAGCTCGTGCGGAGATACGCAGATGCTGGTGTAAAAATTACCCCCACATCAAGGTATACGTAATTTTTTCATGGAAGATACGTTACCACCACTTTTACGTAAGGATCAAATATAAACAAATTTACCACACGTCATATTTAGCGTTATGTTTTCTAAGAACTATGTTGACCACACTCATTATCGGTTAAAAATTGTATATTAAAAAAACTTTAATACATTTGAAATTGAGATATTTCATCGAATTGTTTCTTCCAAAAAAGGAATAGAACGCCAGAATCACCCATATATGGCTTTAGCAAAGATTTAACAATTTTATCTTGGGCGCCTTCTAAAAATCGTGCTGTTGTAGTATTATCATCCATGCAACGAACTTGGCCAACTCACTGGAATACCTGCAATGATAGTTGATAATAACAAAAAAAAAGGTGGAGCGGATGAGCTTGATAAGAAATGCTCGATATATGCATGCGGTCGACGTCCACTCCGATGGCCATTGGCCATATTTTACAGAATTTTTAGATATACGTGCTGTAAACGCTTATTTTATATTTCAATCTTCAAAAGGTTTTGATAACACTACAACGGGAGAATTTTTTAAGAATCTTGCAAGACAATTGGTTGAACCACATTGCAAAGACGGCAACACAGCCAAAGGCTGCCGCGATCACTACGAGATATAATAACTAGAATCTTGGGTCCAGAATCAGCACCTCCGCCGCCGATAGATTTAATGCCAGATAGTCGTATATTATGCCACATATGCCCCAGTAGACTCAAAACTCACACTTGCCTCCAGTGCAGTAAACCTATGTGTATGGTCTGCACTAAGCGTATATGCGTGCAATGTACAAATACTGAATCCAGTGAATAAATTTAGTGCCTAAAGGTTGACCCGCATTTTTTACAAATTATTTTTTTTTATCAATTATCTCTTTTATATCATAAAATAGATACCCTTAGTTGTGAAAATGTCCTTTAAGTTGTTGATTAATTTTTAATTTATTCAATTTTTATAAGTTTACAAAACCATATTTTTGCTGTACTAAGAAAATGTTAGTAGAGTAAAGTGCCTGTTTTTTTGAACTGAATAATAAATAAGATCTAATTTTTATTATATTTTTTTAATTAGTAATGTAGAAGATTTTTTTAAAAAATAATTGTAAAAAAATATTTTTTTATTAAAACATTTAAACAAAATTAAAGGGGGTAAAATTTACCACCACGTCCAAGACAATGTTCTAAAATTTTACCTCCCAAGTTAAAGGTTAAAATAATTTTTGACGTTAGGTGGGACTAATTTCCATTTATAGGTGCGTTTGTTTACTTTTCCAGTAAAATCCAGTAGTTGAGTAAATTTTGGGCAATATGAAAATTTTACTCTCAAAAATGGCTCTTGCACAAAAAAGTAAACGAACGGAAAAATTGCAAAAACTTGGAGGTTAATTCAAACAGCTGATCGCTAAAAAGCTTAGTGTTGTAAAATATGCGTTGTTTAGACTACCCAGTACATAATGTTTTTGGTACTTGATGAAATGCATTGTAATGATTATAAATTCGTAGCAAATTTATTTATTAAATGAGCTTCTGTGCAAGTTTTAAGACTTGTTTATTTTGTACATGACTTTTAATTTTGTTTCTAGTTGAATTACATACGAAACTACATCAATATTTGATTTTTGATATTTGGTACCCTCAATAATATGCAATAAGAAGTAATCATATATTCATTAGCTTTACATCTCTAAAATATTAATGTAAACAAAAACAAAAATAAGTAATATTGAACAGTTAACACAAATTTTACCATGGATGCCAAAAAAAAGAAAACTTAATATTTCATGCTCTCCCGGAACATTTGGGAAGGTACAAAGTGGTAAGTAAAATTGTTTAGGATGTAATAAATATTTTTGGTTTGTGTTGCACTTTTAATTCAGCTTTTGTTCTTTTAAATGTTTTTATTACAAATTGTATGCTTTTTGCTTGCTTACTTTTGTTTGTTTACTTAAATGAAACATATGTTTTTGTTTTCTACTGGTTTTTACTGGTAAAAATTTGTCCAGTAAAAATTTGCAGACTCTTTGCTTACAACTGTCACTTTACTCTCTCAGTATATGCTCTCTTTTGCAAATTTTTGTGTAAGCCAACGCATTTCAGTAAAATCCAGTAAAAACTTGCACAAATTTGTGCAAATTTTGGGGTAAACGAACGCACCTTATATTGTAAAGTTGTATTTGTTGCCGTAGCGATGCCACCTGTATTATTTCACCATGCTAATAACTGCCTAATTTCAACAGATGATTGCTTTCCATTTGGGGCTATTTTCAGTATTTTTCTTTACTAATAATGCAAAGCGACACTAAATAAGTTGTTAAAATATATGACAGAAAAAACGACATTTTTAAATTAACGGCATTTTTATCATTGATAGTTTGATTTGTCCGATTATTCGTTGGACACAAAAAGTTGGGTTATTTTTGAATGTTCGGATTTATAGTTTAAATTAGAAACCTGTTCTCTTATTTTTTTGGGAAGATGAGAATATAAAGTGTAGAAAATCTGAAAAACAATTAATTGATAACATTTTTTTAATCTAGAGGACATTTCATCTTGCAAACTATTGACCGATTATGCAATGGATTGACCGTAAATTTAAGTAAGAAAACGCAAAGCAACATTGGAAAATAATATATTTTTATGATTTTTTTTAAAGATGTTTAAGAAAACCTTACTGTGGCTACGTACTTTGGTCCAATGTTATCAAGCCTTTTAGAAAATACCAAAATATATAAATTTTAAAATAGCTTATTATGCAGAATGGGCCGTGTAATTCAGTTCGTTGTATATAAGCCCAAGCAGTTAATCCATATTGATTTGCCGATTCAATGTTAAGAAAAACACATTGACCCTCAAAAAAATATGTAGATTGACACTTTTTAAGCAACATCATCGATATGTATCTGTGATATGTAAGCGGGTCAATGTCGAACGATTCACTTTTAAGAATATTACAATTGAAATTTTTGCAACAATTTTTGAAATTACAGCAGAGAATTATTCCAAGTTTAATTTATCAATTTTGGTTTAGACATATAATTTGTTTGAATAGACCAAAGTACAATAAGTTTTTTTTAAAATACAGAAATGAAAAAAAAGATGATCTGCGTTTAAAAAGCTTCCATTTTTGTGGCAAATCATATTCTGATTTCATAGCTTCTTTTGCTTAGTAATCCATGAGGTGGTCACAATACAAAAGATTATCACATTAGACTGGACTCCTTGTAAAAGTTGAAGCTAGAAGAGCAAATGTAGACCTTGGTTCAATCTTTATTCAAAAAATATTTGTATGTATAACATTAGTGATTGCTAAAAGGGCCAAAGTAGACATTGGCCTTTTTAGCTTTAACTTTTATAGATGAGTTCACAGTGACATTGGCTAGCAATACCCTTATGCAGCTGTTCTGGGTTGGTTTAGACATTGTCTTTTTCAGAAAAGTAAAAGAGAGTAAAATAGACGTCTAATCCAACGATTAACTTAAACCAGCAAAATCCTGACATTGACCCTTTAAGCACCAAGCAACAGATTTGTACCAAACCAAGAGAATGGGTCTATAAAGAATTTTCCAAGTGGAAATATTGAGTTTTTTTTATGGAACTTCTCATATGAGCTCTAACTCTTCTTAAAATTATTTTCCTTTGTTTTTAACCCTATTTTTTCCTCAAGTACTTGAATGCATGACAAGAATTAAAAAAAACACTACATTTAGGTAATTCACGTCAAAAGTTGCACCATTGCGAAAAAGCAAAAGTGCAACTAGTGACATGAATTTCCTTATTAAATTTTTTTTAGTAATTAAATGCATTGTATTGTATAACAATAAAATACAATAACAGCATAAGGCGAATGAACTTTTTCATATAATTTTAAACTAAAAAAGTCCCTCGAATGTCAGACAAATTTTTAAAATTCCCGGGCTTAAAATTAGAAAACGGCTTTAATTTTATTTAATGTGGAAGGTTCAGTGTAATCTATGGGTTCGTGGATAAAAGGTGAGTTCCAAAATGTCAGTGGCAAAGCAATTCGCTTTTTTAAATGCTTTTTGCAATGCAATCGTGTAGAATTTTACATTACACAGTACAACACATGATTTGCCAACTCAATTCTGTGAACTGTATGTGAAATAAGACCCAAAAAGAAGAATTTCTGCATCATTCGTTTTGTCTTCTTACCTGCGATTTGAAGTTAGTATCGATTTGAAGTTAGTACTATCGTATAGGGGAATTTATCACGTTTTAGGCCCTGTTGTTTGACATAGCTCGACAACCCCTAGCCCAATTTAGTTGAAATAAATTTTAAAAAATTAAGAATTACAATTCCCTTAATCTGTTCATATATTGTTTTCCTATACAAGTAACACTTTCGAAGTTAAAAATGAATGTATGAAGGGAAAAAATTATTTTTTGCCTAAAAATTTAAATTTTTTTTTTAAAAATACATAAAAAATCCAAAATGGAAAAAAGTTTCAAGTCTAGTTATTTTTTCGCAAAGTCACATAACCTATGAGCAAAATGAGACAAAGATCATAAAAATCGATGCACGCGTTTCGCTTTTATTCGCAATTGAGTAAAGGTATGAATTTCAAAAATCAGTTATAGCCACCACCCTTAAAATAAAAATATAAATTAAAAAATTATCATGCAAAAAAAAACTTTATTTATAAAAACTTAATGAAAATAAAATAATATGCAATTAATACGCAATTATAATATGCATAAAAACAAAATTTAGAACATTTTTTCAATTATTGGCAATATCCATCCTTGTAGAAGTTGACGCTTGTGGTTCTGATGATCTTGTTTTCTTCGTAGGTTGTTCATATTCATGGTCTGAGTCAGCTTGGCGTTGTCGGTATGATGTTGCGCTGACATTTTGCTGTGTGAGTTTTCTTCTCTTCAAAAATGATGTCAGCCATTCGGAGTCGTGTTGTGATAGTGTCAGCTTGGCCACAATGTAATCCATTTCGATTTGTGGTAGCGGTTGTGGTGCACTATTTTCAATATCGGGTATCCAATCAGCATTATCCAAATAAGTCGGATTGGTGAAAACGGTTTCGGCTAGCAGGGACACAGTATCCGCACTCGGAGGTTTAGGTGCATCGGTATCAGCAGGGCGTTGCACTGGAAGTGTGGCAGTAAATGCAGCAGTGTATACTTTTGTTTTCAATTGTTGTCTGTTTAATCCAGGACGAAAATTTATGCATGCATAGCACCTGGATTCATCATGTCCAGTTGCGTCTTCCACCCAAATTACTGGCTTCATAAAAGATAACTTTCTACTTTTTCCGTGAATCCATTTTAGAAGGGTAGTATAACAACTGTTGCACACTGTGTTCGGCGTAAAATTTGCACCACTTAAATCTGCTTCATCGAAATAATTACAATACGCGGTTTTGAATTGCTCAGTAAACAAATTTTTTCGATCTTTTTTCTGTATTTTTCGGACGATATGACCACAAACGTAACAATATTCATCCAAATATGGGCACTTGTTGTTTTCCATATTGATATATTTTATGTTTTGTTGTTATTCACTTTTAAAAAACTGGAGAAAAATCACTTTTACTGTTCGCGTTCGTCGGCACTGGCTGAATGCCAAAAATCGATCAATGCACACCTATAAATACTACGTATTTTTGAATATTTTACTGCCAGGTACTTATAAATGGGCGCATATTTTAAGGGCGGCTGGCTATATACCTGATTCAGCACTTGTACGTTTCAAACTGTGCAAAACTTTCCAAATAATGACCACCCTTAAATGTGGGTGCAATTTTTGTAAAAAAATCATATAGGTAGCCACCGGAAAAACCCAAATAATAAAAAGGTCCACTTTCCGTTTAATTGTCCACGTACATTTATTACCGCAATCATAAAAATCAAATAACCTTTTGTTTATTCCGTTTTTTTTAATTCTCAGAATCATGAAAAAGGTGTCAATGTTTTCTCCAAATAATGTTGTGCATATCTCGAGCAAATTTTTGAAATTCATACATTTACTCAATTGCGAATAAAAGCGAAACGCGTGCATCGATTTTTATGATCTTTGTCTCATTTTGTGACTTTGCGAAAAAATAACTAGACTTGAAACTTTTTTCCATTTTGCATTTTTTATGTATTTTTAAAAAAAAAATTTAAATTTTTAGGCAAAAAATAATTTTTTCCCTTCATACATTCATTTTTAACTTCGAAAGTGTTACTTGTATAGGAAAACAATATATGAACAGATTAAGGGAATTGTAATTCTTAATTTTTTAAAATTTATTTCAACTAAATTGGGCTAGTGGTTGTCGAGCTATGTCAAACAACAGGGCCTAAAACGTGATAAATTCCCCTATACGATAGTACTAACTTCAAATCGATACTAACTTCAAATCGCAGGTAAGAAGACAAAACGAATGATGCAGAAATTCTTTTTTTTTGGTCTAGTTTCACATACAGTTCACAGAATTGAGTTGGCAATCAATTAACTGAAAAATGTTGTACTGTGTTATTATCTGTCCCAAAGTGTACCAAAAAGTTGTCGAAGCATACACAATAAGTACACTGTGCATTGTTAACTCTGATACATTTTTTTAATTTGACTGCAAAGTATTTAGATGTTTTGGAACTATTAGTCCTATCACTTTGATCATTTACCCTGTTATTTTCGTTAGAGATCTCAAGTTAACTATGTATAGAATTTGCTATACAGATTTTTCCATTTTTGATTCAAGTGTTTAAACAAATGCTTCAACATAGTTAATCTAGGGCTCAGAACATTTTCATACATATTTTTTTAATTTTTAAAAAATTATGGAGGGCAAATCTTCAACCATAGATTTTTCTTCTAGTATCTACTATATTTTAAAAAATAGTGCGTAGGAAAAAAAACTACCGTTTCTGAACTTGTAGTATTATCGTCATTTGCAAATAAGAAATCAACGAAAAAATCCATTTGCTAACGCTTATCTTTTTAATTGTGTTTACACATCACATTGTTATTTTGAGTAGAATTGGTAAACAAATTAGTAAAATAAATTTAATTTTACTTCCAATGATTATTAAACAACAAATGTTTATTCTTTTTAATGGAAAACTTAAATTTCAATTTAGCTTTGTTTGTTTTTTTTTTGTAGATTTATTAAATAAATTTAAATAATTTTGTTGGTGTTTTTTTCTTAATTTTTAAAATAAAACATTACATTTTGTACTGTTTTTTTTTTATTTTAGAGTAAAATTACTAAATCTATTGGGTCTGTTTGCCACGCCCATGTTTACGACCATGATGTTTGTTATTATGAGATTTTTGACCGTTATGTTTGTTGGGTTTAGTTTGCAATTTACGCGAACGGCCGGTATGGACTTCTGTGTTACCACTCTTTTTATTTTTGCCATGATGATTATTGCGATGTTTACGTCCAGAACCGGCAGGTTTCGGTACAGTTTGTTCATTTGCTGGATTGTGGGTCTTAAGTTCAGCTTCATCCTTCTTTAAAGGTTCTAAATTGGTGATTTCTTTATGTTCTTCATGGCCACTTTTCAAAAGTTTACCTTGATGTTTGTGGGATTTATCAGCGTTAATGGTTGAGGCCATAAGACACAGGCATAGTGATACTAAAATTATCTATAAAAAAATAAGAAAATTGATTAGAGTTTTTGTTCGATTTTAAAACTGGTGTAGAAGTAAAGAAACGTGTTTCGTATTATTTTTAATTTTCGTCGATTTAATGGAGTTTTGATTATATTAAACAAAAACACAGGCAAGTGTTGATTGTATCCCCCGAAAAAGGGGAAAATAAACCATGATAAGATAAACATATTGTTTGTATTTAATTTATAGTCTAAAAATATAATTTTATTTAAGATAACAAATTTATCAATACACTTTCTTCATTTGGTTCATATTGTTTGTTTATTTTAATATTAAAAAAAGTTTTTTGCTGTTGTAATTTACTAGATTTTTTTTACAAACTTCCTTTTTTCACTGATACTACACTTACAGTTTTCATATTTATGGTTTTATGCTAAAAACTATTTATTAATATAAAATTATAGATAAAGAGGCACTTTGTGTTCACTGTTTTAATTTAATGAAGAACTTTATTTCCTTTGCCTACACTCCGCTGCGTTCGAATTCTTTTCGTGATCGTGTTGTTAACTTTACGCTGGTTGATGGTCTACTAAATTTGAAAACCCTTTAGTTAATGCTTTTTATGATTTATCTTTCTTTCTTTTTCAGCTTTCTTTTCTTTATACGGTTCGTTACATTTCGGGTTTCAATACTCCATTGGTTGGTTGCTCGGTCGGTCTTTCGTTTGGTCATTATCTTTTCGAAAATACATTCTGTATTGAAATTTTAAATAAATATGCGTTGCATATGTGTAATATCTGACTAACTGGCTGGCCTGCTCTGCCTAAATCCCTCATTGTTGTTGTTGTCGTTTTGATTTCTGCTGCCATAGTTTTGGTTTCAGTAAAAGATAACTGTATAAATTGTTGTTGCTATTTTGGGATTTTGGATCTTTGTTGTATTTATCACTTTTGTTTTCATATTGTACCTACTCATTAAAATTATGAATACTAATATTGATATTTTTTCTTTCCTGAAGTATTCACTTGTTAATTTCTACCTAGAGTTATTTCTATCTTCCTTTTACGACTTTTACAACAATTACTTACATTTAAATTAGTAAGAAAGTATAGTTGGTTAAGCAAAACCTTGTGATACCCTACACCACATAATTTAGGGACAAATTTTTGAGAGTGTAGCCTATTTAGGGCCCATTGGCATTAAAAGACTCGCCAGAAAAAAATTTTGTTATGAGGTTAAGGTTCGTGCAAGAGCATATTCACAACTTGCGAAGCCGGCAGGCCTAGAGATTGTTGGTATCCATGGGAACTACCAGGATAATACAAGTTTTTATAAATAAATGCTTCGTTTTTGACCCCATGACACTTTACATAAATTTGATTTCAGCCTTAACATCACTTGGCCAAATTGTCATCAGTGTCAAAAATTTAAATTATGAAGCGGAGTGGTTTTTATAAAGCATGACATAAGTGCGATGGCAAACTGTCATTAAATTGAGTCATTGTAAGTGACCTTAAGTTGAGAGTATATCAATATTTACTTACCCCTTTATGTACAGAAGAACTCTCAATAATAAGACGCCAGCAGCATGTCCGATATGGTTTTCGTAATAATTCATTTAAATAAATAAAAAAAAATAATGCATTTAAATAAATAATTAAAAAAAACTGAATATGGGAATTTTTGCTTCTAATTTTACTTTTTAAACATGACAGTTTGTAATCGCACTGATGACATGACATATTATGTCATCGCACTGACGACAGTTTGTTATTGCACTAATGACATTATATATTATGTCATCGCACTGATGGCAGTTTGTCTGTACTGATGTCAAAATACATCCGAGCTATGACGCCTTTTCTATCAGTGTACACAAAATGTGGCACCGAATTGATTTTACTGTAGTCATATGACGCATAAAATATGACATTTTAGGATGACATTCGTCATTGGATTGATTTTTGCCTCATCGATGCCATTTGTAATAACATTTATAACACAACTTTGATGTTAGGGCATCATCAATATGAAGATGCATTTTTCTATGAGTGTTAGGGATGCCAAACGGGAAATCCCGAATCCCGGGATTTATTTTCATGAGTCCCGGGATTTTTAACATATCAACTTTTATGTACAAAACTGTTCGTTTTTATTGAATTTTTATACTATATACAAAAAAATTATTAAAAATTATTTTTGAGTTATATTTTTTATTGCAAATAATTCTTATTTTTGAGTTTAATTTTTGTTTTGGAACACAGCGAGTATTTAAATTTTAAATTTTTTGCTTGATATATGACGACTATTTCCGGGTTTTTGTATTTTGCATAATAAAAACCATTATTTTAAGTAGAAACGAAATTTGCAGACTCACATCTCTTGCCTTTATTACAATTGCGTCTGGCAAGTTCAGCTTTGGCTTAAGACATAATTCCAAATAAAAATGATTATTTTTATGCAAAATATAGAAATCAAGAAATAATTGTTATATATCAAGCAAAAAATAAAAATCATTCAGGATCCAATTAAAGTTTTATTCAGAAACAAAAGAATAAAAGTTGATATTATTATAACAATTAAGTTGTAATAATGATGAAATAGCTCATATTCCCTCTGGTCCAATAATAATAAAAAATTTGCTTAAAAAACATACGGTAAATAAAATAATTTTTTTTATATATAAACACTATTTGACGTATTCATAAATAAATTATTTAAACTTGAAATCTGTTTTGAGAAACTTTTGTATAAACATTTTGTTTTAAAATAAATTTCAAACGTACTTAAATTATTGATAATGAATCTCGCCCTCACCCTGGAGGTGTACTGCACTGCAGTCGACATAGTTTTACAGTTTTTAACTCAGCTATCGAGATCGATGAGGGACTACACTTTGCAGTGTACTAATGTCGTCACAACCTAATTCAAATTAAAAATAGAATTGCTGTCAAAAAACCGAAATGAATTGATCTAGAAAAACTAAGAGATACGTATATATTTTTAAGCTTTTTTCAGAATCTGATCAGTTTGATCATGGGTGAGGCGAGTGTAATAAAGATATGTATAAAATAAATTGTTTTGTTGTTTTCATTTTTAAAAATTTATGTTACGTTTATAAAACCTTTTGAATATTAAAAAAGTGTTGTTTATTAAAAAAAAGTAGCATTTTAAGGCAACACATTGATCCCGAAAAATCCCGAAATCCCGGGATCCACATAATCCCGGGATTTCGGGATCGGCATTTCAAAATCCCGAATCCCGGGATTTTCAAAAATCAGTCCCGATTGGCATCCCTAATGAGTGTAGATTTCCGTTCTTATCGCACCATGGTGAAGGGTATCTAAGATTCGGCATAGTTGAAAATAACATATAGCAGTTATGCTTATAGGTACATTTTATCATACCTTGATAACGATTTGTGCGATTGTGATCATTGGATTAAATGATTAGGAATAAAATTTTCTTTTAGTCATCTAAATATTTTTTTCTTAAGAAGAAAGTTTTTTTGTGGTATTAAATAAAAATATTTTATTAATTTTTAACTTATTTTGTGACATTTTATCTACATTTTCATAATTTCGATAAAATTAGCCGTTCGTTTAACTGCTTTGGCATATTAAACAAACAATTTTAAAACGTGTTAACGATAACAAGCTCTAAATAACCACGCATTAATAAACTACCAAGTTGATGTGAAATCAACTAATAAAAAAAAAAACAATTTAAGTTAAATAATAATTATAAGTTCTCGATAATTTTAACTATTGATTGACTTTCATGGAGGTGCAAATTAAGTTATTTAATATAAAATGAATATGTGTATACATATACATACATATGTATCTATTTATATAAAAATGAACGTATGTATGTTTATTTGTTTGACTCTTTGTTTGTTTGTTTGTACCTTAAAGCCACCTTAACCGCTGAACCGATCTTCATGAAACTTCTAAAGTATATTACTGATGGTCGGAAAGGAGCTATTGGAAATTTTAAGTGGGCGTGGTACCTCCCATACAAATATAAATTTCTGTACATCTGGAAAACGGAGATACCTAAAGTTTCCAAATTTGGTACAAGGCCACAACATCTGGCAAAATCTGAACGGGACAGAAGTAGTGGGCGTGGCATAAAATAAGAGAAAAGTTTTCCAAATTATACACATAGCTGGGTTATCGATTCACAACATGTGTCAAAAAGAAGGAGGGGGTGGATAAGTGGGCGTAGTTCCTCACATTCAAAGGCAAAAGTGATTTCTGTATATCTAGAGAACAAATAGTTTGCCGATCAATACGCAACAGCAGTCAATTAGAT
The DNA here is from genome assembly GCA_943735925.1 of Pollenia amentaria. Classification (NCBI taxonomy): domain Eukaryota; kingdom Metazoa; phylum Arthropoda; class Insecta; order Diptera; family Polleniidae; genus Pollenia; species Pollenia amentaria. Next base: position 120,044,619 of record OX031010.1, on the reverse strand, counting down.
ATATGGGCGTGGCACAAAATAGAATACCGTATATATGAAGAGCGGTAAGTGTAAAATTGTGCAAATTTGGTACGTGAGCGTGGTTCAAACTAGATTTCTGTATATCTAGAGAACGGCCACAGCTACAATTTGGAACAAATAGCTTGGTTATAAATGAACAATATCTGTAAAAGGCCCACTGCACTATTGTGGACATAGGCGGAACGACTTCAATATAAATACCACATAGATTTATGTACAACTGGTGAATGGTAACAATAAGAGTATTCAAATTTGGTAGAAATAACTTTATAAACAATACACGAGATTTGTATGGAAAAATATTAAATATTCTCTTTTATTGAGGGTACCGAAGCGCACTGGGTTAAGCAAGTTGAATATAAAAGGAACATACTGTTTTGGCTATATTTCTTCATCAACATTTTTATTCTTATTTTTATTAAATTTTAAAATGTTAAGTTTTTTGGTAAAATGTGTTTATATGTATGTATATACATATATGTATTAGAGCGACTCACGTTGTATGGAAGCGAAAGTCATGCAAGGTGTACCCTCCTAAAAATGAACCTTGGACTTTTTTAAGATGACATTTAAAATATTTCGGCTCCAGCTTTGACCTCTCGTGAGCTGGACCATTTTGAAAAAGGGTCTATTTTTGCATGTTTTGTTAATTTGAGAATCTGTTTCCTTACCAACATATACAATATGAGTATCATAAGAAGGGGTTTTTAAGGCGCGTCCAGCTGTTTAAGGATGATCATCCATGTCCTTTTTTAAGGATATTCTGAAAAAAAGAACGGTTTTTGAATTTTTTGTTCGGGGTTGTTTGTAATAAAAATGCCAAATTAACATATTTTAATCTTTAGTCGATTTAATTAAATACGGGTCTCAGCTTTTTTTGAAATTCGTGCTAGTTCGCGTTTTGACAAAAATGTAATGGGGTGGTAACCCTTCGTTTTAAATAGGGCAATATAGGTATCAAATTTTCTCTTTTGCCAAGTACATCATCTTTGTATGTAAATAATTTAGATTTTTGCAAAAATATAAAATCAAAGTAGGTATGCTGTATGAAAAGCATGAAATCCCAAACATAAAACCTGCATCGAGTGATTATTAACAAATATGTCTTAAATAGTTTCTTTTGCCTGAACTTAAAGGAATAGTATGCACTTAGTACCTAGGGCGCACATGTTTACGCTAATCTGGCTTTACATAAAGTGAATAGAAAAATCCAATACATAATTTTAATTAATTTACCTCCTAGAAGTGTGCTCTATAAAATAATACATTAATAATAATACAGTAAGAGCCAAATAAAAGTAATTACTATTACAATTTTATAAAATGTTAAGGGCCAAATAAGCCGCACACGGTAACACAAACTTGGAGCTGGTTTATGTGGATATTAAAAACTTTTACGGTCTTAGTTATAAAAAATCCGTTATGAAAATCCGTTTCATAAACCCTTTATTGACATGCTTTATTTTTTATAACTAAGGGCGTTAATATTTACACAAACATATTGTTGTTGTTGTTGCCAAATTACTTCTATCGTTAATATGGACCTTAAGTCCTCGTCTATACTATGAAACATATAAGTTTGATGGTGGAAGAGGAAAGGCGAATGAAAAAGTCTAGTTTGTTTCGTGCGAGAGAGAGAAAGAGAGTTAGCGATAGCTATGCATATGATGTGATGGGATTTAAAAATTTTCATTTTGTGCCAAAAGTGTAACGAAAACGGGCAAAATTTACTGAAAAGGGGCAAAACCCCTTTATTATAGAAATTAAACTTTGAAAATGTATTTTAAATGTTGCATTTTTAATGGATATTAATTATATTTTTTTAATTAATAAATGCTTTTATGGTAAAAATGGCTTTAACGCTAAAAGTCAGAGAAAGATCCGGCATAAGTTTGGATGTGGCTTTTTTTAATTTTTAAATTTTTTTTAAAAGTATTTACATATCAAAAAAAGACGACACATCCGTTTTTATATATAAAGATTAATTCGCTCAGTTATAATGTCTTGAATAGTGTATTATAGCGTATTATCCCGAAAACCTGATGTAATAGAGAAATTTTTAGTCCCTGAGTTTCGATTTTTTTAATTTTTTTAATTTAATTAAGGAAAAGCGTATCTAACATTTTCTCAATTATAGTAGCGATATGTATGTATGTATTATTTTTATATTTTTTATTTGATAAATGATTTGCTTTTAATTCAGAATTCATGAAGTTTGTGATAAATTAAATTTTAAATCAAGTTAACAACTATCAAGAAAACCATAAATATGCAATTACAAGTTTTTCTATGTGCAACCAATGGATACGAAAACAATATATGTATCCGCTTTAGAGCTTTTAATGAATGTTGGAATCGATTTGTTAGTACATATTTTTTATCGTTTGCAGCATTTGGTTAATATTTTATATAAATCTTAACCTCACAACATAATTTATTCTAGTTGGTCTATAACTGCCCATGGGCGCCAAAGTCGAACACTCAAAAATGTGTCTGTACTAGGGATGCCAATCGGGACTGATTTTTGAAAATCCCGGGATTCGGGAATTTGGAAATCCCGATCCGGAAATCCCGGGGTTTCTTTAAGATACGACTTTTTTTTTAATAAACAACACTTTTGGAATATTCAAAAGATTTTATATACATAACATAAATTAAAAAAAAAGAAAAAAACAAAACAAATTAGTTTATACATATGTGTATAACACTTGCCTCATACATGATCAAACTGATCATATTCTGAAAAAAGCTTAAAAAAATATACGTATCTCTTAGTTTTTCTAGATCAATTCATTTCGGTTTTTTGACAGCAATACAATTTTTAATGTGAATTAAGTTGTCACGAAATTAATACACGACAAAGTGTAGTCCCTAATCGATCTCGATAGCTGAGTTAAAAACTGTAACACTGAGTTAAAAACTGTCGACTGCAGTGCAGTACACCTCCAGGTTGAGGGCGAGATTCATAATCAATAATTTAAGTACGTTTGAAATTTATTTTAAAACAAAAGATTTCGAGTTTAATTAATTTTTTTATGAATACGTCAGATAGTGTTTATTTATAAAAAAAAATCGTTTAGTTGCCGTATGTTTTTTAAGCAAACTTTTTATTATTATTGGACCGGAAGGAATAAGAGCTGTTTCATAAATATAACGACTTAATTGTTATAATTATATCAACTTTTATTCTTTAGTTTCTAAATGTACTTTAATTGGATCGTGAATAATTTTATTTTTTGCTTGATATACATTATTTATTTATTAATTATTTATTGATTTCTATATTTTGCATAAAAATAATCATTTTTATTTTGGTATTATGTATTAAGCCAAAGCTGAACTTGCTAAACGTAATTGTAAAAAAGGCTTGAGATGTGAATCTGCAAAGTTCGTTTTTACTTAAAATAATGGTTTTTATTAAGCAAAATACAATAATCCAGAAATAGTCATCAAATAACGAGCAAAAAATTAAAATTTTAAATACTCGCTGTGTTCCAAAAACAAAAATTAAACTCAAAAATAAGAATTATTTGCAATAAAAAATAAACTTAAATATAATTTTTAAAAAATATTTTTGCATAGAGTATAAAAATTCAAAAACAAAAACGAAAATTTTGGTACACAAACTTATAAAAATAAATCCCGGGATTAATCAATCCCGAAAAATCACGGGATTTCGGGATTTCCCGTTTGGCATCCCTAGTTTGTACATACTGCCGCGTAGGCTTGACTGTACTTTTTTATTTGCTTATAATATGCAAATATTATAAAAAAATGTTAGTGTACATTTTCGGTTTCCCTGACAATAATGAAACTCAGTAATGTGCTGTTTCTAAGTGACAGGCAAGTGATTGTGTGGTCAAATTTATTTCAAAGCACTCAGTTTTTTTGAGTGATTTTCATATAAATTTTATTTGTTATTTAGAAACAGCACATAAACTTTGTAATTATTTACTTCTATTTCTTCTTCTGAAATGGAAAAAAGCATAACAACCGAAAAAATACATTCAACACTGCCAGAAATTACCCAATTATGTCATAAAACCCATCACTGATGAAGAGACGTTTATGCTGGCTTTAAATTTGTTTGCATGGAGTTTGACATTTAGAAATCATATACATATGTACCAACATACAAAAAGAGGGACGGCTAGCACAACTCTTTCTCTGATGCGGTCACCTGGGGGCTAATTCTGGCAGTCGTGATCGAATACTTTCTCGATTCGAAAGCCATTTTATTACTAATTCTTTCAGTCGATACTCAACGAATTGAAATTATTTTTTCGGAGTTGCAAATCATTTATTTGAGTTTTCACAACGCCGAAAAAATAATTTAAATTCGTTCAGTATCGACTTAAATAAGTAGAATTAAAATAGCTTTCGAATCGAGTAAGTGTTCGATCACGACTGCCAGAACTTTGACAAAGTGTATTTTTTATAAACATTAGGCTGAATTTTTGAGATCTCAGTTAAACTACGTTTAGTTAGTTAATCTGGCAACAGATTGGTGCCACCATTACCAAGTTTGTATACAAAATTTTGACGGAGCAGCTTAGTTTTGCTTAAAATGTTGGTCTTTAATAAAATAATAAAATAAATAAAATTTTGCCGGAAAAATCCGAGTTTCAGAGTACGTTTAACTAAGTTTAAACTTAAGCCACATCTCAAAACCCCGGCCTGAGACTTTTAAAAAAATTAAAATAAATCTATTTTTTAATTTAAATATTTGTTTTATTTAAAAAGTATTATTTATATAAAAAGACAACAATAAAAATTTTTAAATTACTAAACTACAAATATATAAAATTTTGTTTCGTTTATGTATTAAATTTTATAAAAAAAGTCAATATAAAAACAAGGAAAACAACTTAAAAACTAATTTAAAATATTTTTTGTTTTTGTGTTTAGATAAATTAAATAAAAAAATGGTGCATTAGTTGTTTTGTATTCCAATTAGTTTATAATGATATACATTCATAGATAAGTATAAAAATATGACTTTTAAAAAGAGCGATATTAAAGCAAAAAGGCAAAAAGTAGAAAAAAATATAAGCTAAAAATAAATTCTTTAAATTAAACGGAGTTAATCCCGTGTGGGGAGTAACTCCTGTTCATAATTTCTATTAAACAAACACGAAAATATCTATATGGAATGTCAATTTTTTGTTGATTAATATGACAATTTAAATTCATTTAAACACGATGTTTACGTTGCTTGTTTAATTGTTGCTTTCGCACTTCCTGTTGTCTATAAACGAACAGAGGACGAAAAACTATAGCTCTTCTGCTACGTTCATTGTCGACCACGGGAGTGGCTACGGCCTCACGACGATTACGTACGTAGGGACGAAACAATTGAGTTTTGTCGGCATCACGTCTGTATAAGGTACTCAAGAAATCAAAATAAGGGCGTGATCTTAAGCTATCGGGCTGTCTCAAAGGTGAGTTGTAGCTTAAAACAGCAGGAACTTCACTATCACTGAATTGTTGATATTGTTGTTGGCACCAGGCCAAAGCCAATAACATGGATAACATTAATAAAGTCTGCAAAAGAAAAAAAATATTTAAATTATTTTTGTAAATAGTAGAAAGTTAATTACGTATTTTTGATTTTTTGATATGTATTATATACATATGTATGTATAAGGGATGATACATGGGATTTTAAAAATTTTACTTAATTCAGTAAAAAGTTATACTTTTTTGACCCTAATTTTACTAAAACTAAAAAATAAATATTTTTTACTAGTTTTATTATTAAAGGGTGTGTGTGAAACGGTAGCAAAGAACTCATGGAAGTAAAATTTGGCACTGTAGAGGTGAATAAAATTTTACTAGCCCTAAGGGCTAGTATATATTTTGACATTAGCGTAGACATTTTTGATAATTTTAATTAACCATAGAACTTTGCTACCGTTTCAAACATACCCAAAATAACAAAATTTATACGATGCCTTTTTAGCTTATTTTTTTGCCTGTTGATTTTGATTGGACCAGGGTAAGAATACGTTTAACCCAGTAAAAAGTACAAAATATACTGTCTTTGAAAGAAAATTTCTTTTTGATTTGGTATCCCTCTAAACGCCCTTATGCGGCCCCTACACTTCGTAACTGGTTGTACCATTGAGTTGAAAAACCAGTTGATCGTTCGCTGCGTACCCTACAACTTGCAACCTACTTTTCATTTAACTACATTAGGCTAGTTGGTAGTGCGCTTGTCTATCAGCGCCGGGGTTGCGGGTTCGATTCCCACCAGAGACTCTGGTCTCCTGCAGACAAGCGTATAGCTTCGCGGGATTAGCATAGGTAATATAAAAAAAAAAAAATTAATAACTGCCTATTTCCGATGACCGAAATGGTTAAATGTTGTTGCTCGAAAGAAAGAATTATTTCGCACATCGGAAATACGCTATAAGAAATTATTTTTATAGAGTCAACATGAGTTCAATTTTTTAGCTCTAGTGGCCATAATTGAAGTTTTGATGGAGGATGAACAGGCATATTTTTATATTCTTCAATAAGTATAAAATTGAGCATTGGAATTTCTTCTTCTTTTTCCAAAATATTGCTTACTTCGCAGGATGTTGCTTATAAAATTTCAGAATAAAATGAAAAAAGAAAGAAAAAATCGCCATCAGCCGTACAAAATTGATATCTAAGTTGATCATTAGTTGAATAAAAATTATTTTTTTGATTTTTAATTCAACCGATGACTAGCCTTTTATTCGTGTGTATACTGAATGTCACGCCTTGTTTACATTTTGTAAGAAAATTAGTTTAAATTTACAATTCAAGAAAAATCTAAATACTTAGAAAAAAAGTCATTTACATTTTATAAAAAAAAGTGAATATTAAATACAAACACAAGGAATTAAAAATGCGTAAAGAATAAGTGGAGCTACAATACAGAAAAAAGATTTACCTTCTAAATCAATTGTGTATATTTTAGAAGCAAAAAATTCCCTTTTATATATTTTCAATAATAATTTTGACATTCACTCTAACTTTTAACAAAAACAAAATACATAGTATTTTAAAAAAAGGGATAGCTAGCCTAACTCTATCTCATGATGCGATATGAATTCTCCTTGTTTAAAACTATAGCAACCAGTATCATTCGACAGTAGTCAATCTTTTGTCTGAATTAAATTCGATACAATATTAACATAAAGGCGATTTCTTCGCTTTGTTTTTGTCATATTTTGCTATGAAAAATCCTTCCGTCAATATAATTTTGCCAATTCTTCTGATATTTGGAAATTTTTAAATTGCACTAAAATTGTCATTGGAGTACTTCAGTACTTTGCAATGCTATAAGTACTGAAAAAAGTACAATTGTACTGATTTTATCATCCCTGAAATGTATATTGCTCTGTAATGATTACCATATAAAGGAAAACAACACTCATAGAAAAATGCGTCTTCATATTGATGATGCTCTACCATCAGAGTTGTGACATCAATGTTATTACAAATGGCATCAATGTGGCAAAAAGTGACATCAATCTAATGACGAACGTCATCCTAAAATCTTGTCATATTTTATGGGTCATCTATGCTATGACTACAGTGACATCAATACGACGCCACATTTTGTGTACTCTGATAGAAAAGGCGTCATAAAGCTGATGTATTTTGTCATCAATACAGACAAACTGTCAGAAGTGCGATGACATAATATACCATGCCATTAGTGTGATGAAAAACTGTCATCAGTGCAATGATAAACTGTCATCAGTGCAATGAAAAACTGTCATCAGTGCAATGACAAACTGTGATCAGTTCGATGACATAATATAATTTCATCATTGCAATGACAAATTGTCATAATATATTATTATCATGTCATAATATATTATTAACATTATTTTCATGCTTAAAAAGTAAAATTAGAAGAAAAATTTCCCATATTCTATTTTTTAAATTATTTATTTAAATACATAAAATTTTTCAAGTAGAATTATTACGAAGACCATATCGGGAATGCTGCTGGCGTTTTATACTTAGAGTCTTATAGAGTTCTTCTGTTAACAAAGGGCGAAATACAACAAAAGTAAAACAAACATGTGTAACGGGTAAGTAAACAATGATATTCTTTCAATTTGACTGAAGGTCAATTACAATGACTCAATTTGATGACAGTTTGTCATCGCACTGATGACAAGCTTTATAAAACCGACTCCAATTCTTAATTTCTGTGATGCCAATGTATCATCCCATTGATGACATAATTTAAATTTTTGACCCTGATGACAATTTGGCCAAGTGATGTTAAGGCTGATATCACAGTGATGTAAAGTGCCATGGGGTAAAAAACGAAGACAAAAACTGATGTCAAAATACATCAGCGCTAGGCTGCCTTTTCTATCAGTGTGAGTATACGCACCGGGTTTTGTTGCCTCACGCAAGAGCATAGCGCAAACTAGGTTGGCAAGGATTTTTGCGGTAATACAAAAAAGAAATAGTGATTTTTCCGCTGTTCGTCGTTTCGGTGAACGTAAGGTGTGTAGGGTTTGCAGAGTTAACCAAATAAATATAAAATATCAATATTGTGTTCCCTATCCTCTTTCTCTTTCATTGGGGAAAGTCGTGGTTATTTTATTTTTATAAAAAGTGGTCAAACAAAAAATAAAGTAAACAATTTCGGGCTTGACTGAATTCCGAAAATCCCGGGGTTAAAAAATTAACATCTCGGGATTTTCGGGATTGGCATTGCTAATTTCAACACAATACAGATTTGTGATTTAATAACGCAAATTAACAATGTTAATGGGACGAATATGAATTAGATGGAAATTGCCGAATATTAAAAAAATCATAATAAAATATTAAAAACTGTAAAATTTGATTTTAAAGCTGCGTTTAAGTTCATAATAATAAGTAATTAAAAAGATTATATCTTAATCTTTTTAAAAGTATATTTAAAAATAATAATAGCCTAGCTTAACCCGGTTTGCTTCGTCTCCCCCCTTGAAATAAAATTAGTAAACACTTTTAAAAACAGATATCGTGTATTGATAACGAAGCAATTTGATTCAAATTTGATACTTTTACTGTTACCGTTCTGTATATATACATAAATCCCAATTTTTGATATATTTGTTTATATTATTTTTATGCCACCGATTGCACGCACATTTGTGGTATTGTGTAGCGTTAATGAAACGTTTTAGTAATGCAGCGCTCACCAATGTAAGCGGCTCAAAAATGTTTTTGTTTAACTGGGATAACAATATGTATATCGTTGGCTTTGGACCAATGTTCTTCTATATTTGAATATTTATTTACTGAGCTTGCTTAACGTAGACCTAACAATAAATAGTAAAAATCTTAAAACGAAAAATTAATCCGACTCCAGTAGAACGGTAAAATTTAGAGGGCGGGGTGGAAGGACGGCTCTTCGAAGCATTGTTCGCGGTTGAAGTTGAGAAAAGTGCCTTGCAAGTGGATTTGGATAGTTTTCCTGTATGGACTTTGCGAAATTAATCTTTTAACGGAGGAATCGCTAAGTCCCTATGGATGTTCTCAATTCTTATATACCATGGCGCCGCGGTCATGCTTCCAAGAATTTTTGATTGTCTTTATAAGCTCGATACTGGAATTTCTAGGCGTTCCCCATAATTGGATACCATATATCTAAATCAGTTTCTAAACGGTTTTATATAGGATGACTTTATAACCCAGGCTAAGTTTAGACTTGTCACTAATTACCAAGCGAAGGGTACAGGCTGTTAACTTCAAGTGAAGTACCTTGGTTTCTATACGACGACGCCAAGTCAGCCGTCTATCCAAAAGTATACCAAGGTATGTAACTACTTAAACTGGGGTATTGTAACATTATTAAGTGTGGCAGATGTATTATTTCCTTTTCTGAGTGTAAACGTAACGTGTTACTTTTTAGCTCGTTTACCCGAATTCGGAAATTTGTCAGCCAAGTTTCCACTAGACTTCACATGGACCTTAGCATAGCTGTATTATTCGCAAATTTGGTAATGGTTTGGCTTTTGCGTATGGGCAAATCGGAGGTGTATATTAAATAGAGGGTAGGTGCAAGAACACTTCCCTGTGGAACACCAGCTTTTAACTTATATTCTCTTTTCAGATATTATTTGTTTTGCACCTTTAACAAACGGTCTGATAAATAACTCTCTTATAACTTGTGGTTGTTTGATGGCAGCAGACATTTGATTTAAAATACCAGACCTTATTGAAATGCCTTGTCACTAGCTCGAACAACATTTAAAACAGCTGCTTCACAGTATGTTTTTAGTTCAAAGGATTTTTTTCAGCGTTATCAACTCAGTGCGTTTCGCACCATTTTGGGTGCTTTTTTAAATTGTGTGTGCGAGAAATTCTTTTTTTAAATGTCGGTGTGTTTTTTAGTTTTTGGTGGCACCAATGCAAATTCAACACAACTTTTTGTTTTAGTGTGAGAAAAAATACTTTGTGCAATAAAATACACATGTTTCAATACCATTTCATTCAACTGTGAAAAATTTTGACCAACAATTTTACAGACCACAATAACATAATATTTGAGATAATATGTGAGAGAACGTCAACAGAATGAGAGAGCACATTTCTTCATGTTAATCGTAATCTTAAACAGGGGGCACATGTATCTTATAAGATTTCATAGTTTACTGACACTCGTAAAACTGCTCTGAGTGGAGAAGCAGCTCGCGCTCGTTGTCATTATTTCTTAAGGGCAATCAGGTCGTTCTTGTTTGTCTGCTTTTCGTGCGTTTTGCGTTGTCACCTCGCATTGGTTAATGGCGTGGCGTCGTATAACTGTACCGAGTTACAGTTTTTGCGGTTGTCGGCATTAACTTTGTGCAATCGTTTGTAACCTCAAATTTTTAACTTGTTTTCTGGTGGAGAACCAATAATAACTGAAAGTGACTGGTGGAGAACCATAAAAAACTCAGACGTTTACTGGTGGAGACCAATAATACTCTGGAGTGGATTCTGGGAGCTCTCGCCTTCCTATACGATGGTTTAGGTCGAACGAGGTCTTGTGGTTGAAGCTCCAAAAATTCGAGGGATACCCTGGCAATATGACTTTAATAGTCAGCCAAAAACTTTAGTTTTTAAGGAAAGCCAAAAAAAAAAAAATAGTTTACTGATTTTCGTACAGTAACATTGCGGCCACACGATATACTTTTTGTTTACAGTCTTTTACATATAGTGTTTGTCAAAATTTACATAAATTAAAAGCTCTGACGTAGCCTGCACGCAATTTTTAAGCAATTTACTTTGAAGCTGTGATCAAGAAAACAATTTATACTGACAAACGAAAAATTTGCTCACTAAACTTCTAATCAGCTGTTAAATTAAGCGTAAAATTGCCAAACAAATGGATAGTTAAAATTGAGAGCAATCTCGTGATCAATTTCTAAAGTGTGAGTGTGTTAGTGAAAAAAATAAGAGTGAGAGCAAATTGAAAGGAATTGAAAGACAAAAATTGATCGTGTGGCCTCCAAGTAAACTTGTGTCGTTTTTTATTCTTTTTCAGTTTTTTCTTTGTTTTTGGTGCTTAATATTTAATGATAGCGTCTTATTATTCATAACAACAATCTTATATATCATCTTATAAGATTGTTGTTATAAGATTTCTTATAACAACTGTCTCATAACATTTATATTATAATATTATAATAAATGTTATGAGACAGTTGTTATAAGAAATCTTATAACAACTATCTTATAAGATGTGCTGTCAAAAATACACATGCATACACACATATAAAACAATAATAAGCCACCATTATTAAAATGTGTAATTTATTCATTCAAATTGTGCCAATATTGTGAAAATTGTAACAAATAACAATATTTTAAACTAAAAAACTAGAAATAGAATAAAAAAGATACAAGTTTACTGTACGAGAATCAGTCGATTATGAAATCTTATAAGATACGTGTTGCCCTTGTTTGATATTAAGATTAACATGAAGAAATGTATTCTCTCATTCTGCCGACGTTTTCTCAGATATTATCTCAGGTGGAGACCCTGTGTCAGGTGGAGACCCTGTGTAAGAACAATAAGTAATGATGTTTAAGACGTACCAACTCATATCCACAAAGTAAAACGGTCTTGTTATTGTAGATAATATGTATTATGGGCAGTGTTGCCAAACATTTTAGAGACAAAATCAGCGAAATTGGAAAAATCTTCAAAATCTGCATTTCAATTTAAAAAAAAAAATTCAAAAAATCGTCAAAACACATTTTAATTATTTTCTTTCAGTTCCAACAGAAAATCACATTTTAACGTAGAAGATATTTCTCATAGAAACAAAACGAAGACATATTCAAGACAAATGAATTCAGTTATATTATTTTTATTTGATTATTCAAAAAGGTTGATTGATTAAACTTGCCTAAAGTTTACAGAATATAAAAGAAGGAATATTATTAGTTTTTAAATATACATACATATAAAATAAATTACAAAATTTTCGTAACATTTAAGAGACCGGGGTTCAAAAATATTTTGATCTACAAATGTAAATAAACAGGCACAAGTCAAAATTCAAAACTTTTTAGGGGCGGCAGAAAACTGGCTTCAAAACATGGTTGCAATTTTTACTCAAATTGAGTTCACAAATGTAGAAGAAGAAAAGTTAAAGACAGTGACGCAAATGAAATTTTCACATTCGGTGTAGGTGTGATTTGTGATCTGTACCCATGTTCTGATACTTTGGTGAGAACTTCTCGCGACGAAAACATTTGAAACAAAATATTCCATCGTTTCTCGAAAAGTGAGAAAAAAGTGTGTCTGTAACTCATGTCGAAAAATATCATAAGAGATAACGTCGTTACGTTATAAATGTCATAATTTTCCACCCGAAGCCGATATTAAACTGCAGATGTTGAGACGCCAGTCAAACATATCGTTGACGGCGACCAAAATTGACAACGTAGCCGTCGGCTTTACCAAAAAATGCAAAATGCGACTTTAATGTTTGTTAATTACAAAATTGCTTTGAAAACCTTGGTATATTTTTCAAAAATGATAAAAGCAAAATAATTAAACAATGAAAAAAACTGCCAAGAACAAAATACTTATCTCTTCAGTGTTCATATTCATTGCATTTTTAATTTTTTTTGTTACTGTTAAAATTTTTTCTCATCCCGTTTTTATGTGTGAGTTTATTTGACAGTTCAAAGCGGGAATTTCTCACAAAAATGTTAAAGACACACTTTTTCAATATATTGGCGAGAAATTGTGAAACGTGACAGTTATTACTTACCAAAAAATGTTACAGATGCAGTTAAATGAGAAAAACCAGTGGTTTGTTTCAATTTATGGAATTTTTGTTTCATTTCTCACACTGGTTTATGAAAAAAACGATCTTAATAAAAAATTTGGAGATATTGAAGTGTCAAAACAGTGTAACTTTTAAATAAACATTTAAGCAATATTCCGACTATAGATTTATTGGATTTTTGTTTTTTTTTTTTTTTTGAATTCACCTGACTAAATATTCTTTCTACGTTTGCCGATGAATGTGGCAAAATCAGTATGTTGTGAACAAATTTAGTATGAGTAGGAAAATCATAATCGGAACCAGAACGCTAAATTTCAAATTATTTTCCAAAAATATATTAAAGTTATTCCTTCCTTAATTAAGATTTTGGTTAAGTTGAACCGTTTTCATTCTCAAAACTCAGAATGCAGATACAGTGCACTCGCGATAATATAAACTAATTAAAACCACGCCAGTTCGCTTTTGCAAGATTGTTAATATTTACGAATGGCAACTAATTTCCCCTCAAAAACATTTTCCGTGCCCGCTAACAGTTATCTTTTTGTCTCTCATATTCAAAAACCATCCGGAGAACACACTTTCAATATTTGGGTACTCGGAAGGCCGCACGTTTTTCTTTTTCGAGGTCAAATAAACGTATTGTTAGCATTTTTATTTTTTGTCCACATATTGTAGAATATTTCGCCACAAATTTATAAGCTAAATTAGTAAGACTGACACCTTTTTCTAAATGTTCTAAATCTTCTAAAATTTCTGACTTCTTAAAGTTAAAAACTTATGATTTTTGTATGCATATTTAAGAACGATTCACGTTCAAATTATGTTTAAAGATGAATATGTAATTCAAGTAGAATATGAGCACTAACTGAGTCGTGTATGCAAGACATTTTGATTGACATTTGAAGACAATTTTAAAGCAAGCAGCTAAAAAACTCCCCAATTATTACACAGTTGAATCAAAATTTGGCTGTGGGAAAAATCGACCAAAGAAAAATGGCCCAAAAAAAGAAATGAAAAATCGCCCAAATGAAGAATCGCCCAACAGAACATGAAAAATGACCCAAAAAATTATATATGAAATTTTGCCCAAAAGAAACGAAAAAGGGCCCAAAAAAAAAATGAAAAATGACCCAAAAAGCAAAAACGAATTTTTTCCCGGTGGCATGTTATAACGTCCAGTGTCATAGTGTCCATGGACGTTATGACACTCCAAAAAGTTTCATAGTGTCCATGGACACTGCGCTAACTAAAGCTTCTCTGCACAGCCGGCCTTCGGCCGGGCGCAAGGATTTTCTCCTCTATGGTATAACAAACACCGGCTTCGCTAACTAAAGCTTCTCTGCATAGTCGGCTTTCGTTTGGAAACAAGGCAGATTTTAGAAGCTTTACTTAGCGAAGCCGGTGTTTGTTATAGCATAGAGGAGAAAATCCTTGCGCCCGGCCAAAGGCCGGCTGTGCAGAGAAGCTTTAGTTAGCGAAGCCGGTATTTGTTATACCATAGAGGAGAAAATCCTTGCGCCCGGCCGAAGGCCGGCTGTGCAGAGAAGCTTTAGAAAGCGAAGCCGGTGTTTGTTATACCATAGAGGAGAAAATCAGAAATATGGGCCATTTTTCATACAACATTTTTGGGTGATTTTTCATAATGAAAAATCACCAAATTTAAAAAACAAAAAATCACCCAACAATAACGAAAAATAGCCCAAAAATTTTAGGTCACTTTTCATATGAATTTAGGCCCAATTTTACATGGAATTTTTTTGGGCGATTTTTCATTTCTTTTTTTGGGCGATTTTTCCCACAGCCTCAAAATTTATCCACAACCCTGTTGATTTAGACTTAAACACTGCATACGTAGATAAAATACGTTAAAAACATAAATTTAAGTTGTTCATATTTTAAAACTTTTCGCATATTTGAGAGTAGTCAATGGAAGAATATAAGTGTTCATATTTTCGGGTGTCAATATATTAGGGGGTTCATATTATCGTGAGTTCACTGTATATTTTAATTTTCATTAAACAAATTTGGAAAATATATCACAATATTGAGAATTGAATTAGATTGACTACTTATTATTAAATTTTGATATATAGTTTCTGGATCTCAGTCGCTTCGCTTTAAATAATTCTATGTATATAATTAATTATACCCAAAATGTACTTGAAAAAAGATTAATACATTTTATTTGTAGTGTTTAGATTATTTAAAAAAAATCTGCATTTTTCGGTCAAAAATCTTCAAATCTGCATTTTATATTTTAGGGTCATAAAAACTGCAAAATGCAGATAAATCTGCACTTCTGGCAAAAGTGATTATGGGTATGTGTGAAACGGTGGCAAAGTACTCATGGAAGTAAAATTTTGACACGGTTAAGGTGAATAAAATTTCACTAGCCCTGGGGTAGTATTCATTTTGACATTAGCGTAGACATTTTTGACAATTTTAATTCACAATGGAACTTTGCTACCGTTTAACAGATACCCTATGTAAAGAGAAATTTCAATTTATAATTTTAAATAAAAAATAAATTTTAAACTTGGTGCGTTTTCCCTCAAATGGCGCGTTTTTTTCTCCATTACGGTGCGTTTTGAAATTTTAAAGTTGAAAACGCTAATTTTTTATTAACCTATTAGTTCCGTGATGTTCAAGGAAACCAAATTGGCGGACTGGGGTGGTAATATTTCTGTCATTAAAATAAGGAATATTTTTTCTTTCTACTATCTTCGATGCACAAGGTTGTAAGCTAATAGGTCTATAAGATGATGGTAGAGTTTATTCCTTGTTCGACTTTGGTACCATTTTTATCTTAGAAATATTTTTTAATTTGTGGGAAAAATTCCTGTTAAAAAGGTCTCTTTAAATAATAAACTTAGTACATTTATGGCCACATCCATATACATAACATAATTGTGGATGCCTCATCCAAACTAAAATCATCTGAGAGTTATTTGCATATGGACTAAGAAAATATACTGGCTGATTTAAAATATTTAGAACTAGCTTTGTCTTTGGACCCCCAAATTAATTATAATTCTGACAATTTAAAGTGCAACCATTTTATGACGTTACTTTCAAAGAATACTAGTATTTATGCAAATTAAACTCACAGAAAAATGTCTGTAAACATTTAACATGAGTTTTAATCGGCTTTTTTAAAAACCGGATTTTTTTGTTTAAAGTAGTTTTTTTTCTTTATTTATTGTTCAAAAAACCTAAAATTATTTAATATTTATGTCTGTTATTTGTGTTTAAAACACTTGAATTCCCAGAGCAGGAAGTTGTAGAATTGTATATTTTATAATTTACCCCGTCATCGTGTTATGGGATGGCATCATTATAATTCACACGCCCTCAACATTTAAAATATTCAATATTTAATTTCGAATTCTGTGACTTAAAGCTTAATGACTGTTAATTTTTTTCTTTTGTCTTAATAATTAATTTATTTTAAATGGTTTTTTCCAATTGGTTTTTTTTTTAATTTTTATGGTCTCTGTAAAATGTTGCATCTAATAGACATGTATCGTGCTTCAGTCAAACATGATTTATGTTTTCAAATTAATATTATAATTATTAGCTTTTTTTTTTCTTAAAAATTTAACAAAGCATTAATTATAATTCTTACGTAAAATGTTTGAATTTTTAATAAGTTTTAAAAACATTTTATCTTTTTTTTTTCTCATTTTTGGTTTTTTTATTTCAATCGAGGTTTGCTTATTGTTTTTTTTAATGTTTATGCAGATTTAATACAATTTATTATTCTTCGCCACATCGCAAACATTCTTACACAGACAACAAGTAAGAGTGATATATTCGACTTTGCCGAATTTTATAAACCCTTCACCAAAGTATTGAGAAGGCAGTTTTTTAAGCTTTAATATTTATAGCTTTACCCCAATATTCATAAAAAATATTTTATGTTTATAGCAGGTTTATGAAACGAATTTTCTATGAAAATAAGTTGAACAAACCTTTCATTAATCAAAAACATTTTTAAGGAATATGGGGGTTAATATTTATATATTTGTTGGTTTTTTTGGGGTTGAAAAAGATCTGTTGATTCAACAAACAAGCCGTTTACATATAAAGAAAAAGATTATTGATTTTAAAACTGCAAAGCTCTCTGATGAAGAGAATGTGTTTATTCTCGAAATATATAAGTTCGACCCGAGTTCAACCCCTTGTTCAGTCAAGAATAAAAATTATAAATAAATTTTAATTCGTTTCATGTTGTTAAATTCCCTCATTTATTAAAATAATTTAATGAAAATTAAACTTGAACCTGATGTAAAATAAAATAAAATTTGGATGAAAAAAATTATCTTAATGATGAAACAAACAGGAAAGCCCATAATTGAAACGTCGACAGTAACTTCGAATTCTCTCTCATTTCTTTATTTTATGATATTGAATGAAAGTATGGTAGCATTGTTGGGAGAATAATTGTATGTATGAGAGAGCATTAGAAAAAATATTCTCAAAATAAATGATGAAACAGAATTGAGTCTTCAACTTCAGGCAAAAATTCCTTAGCCCATAATTAAAACGTTGACCGTAACTGCAAATTTTCTCTCATTTCTTTTGTTTTCTTTTGTTCTTTTTTTTCTTTGTTTACAAAATGTATGAAATTGAACGAAAGTATGGTAGCATTGTTGGGAAAATAATTGTCTCTATGTGAGAGCATGAGTAAAAACGTTTTCAAAATAAAATTGATTTTATTTCTCGACTGCATTCTCTGGCCGTTTTTTCTCATGCTCTCACATAGAGACAATTATACTCCCAACAATGCTACCATACTTTCGTTCAATTTCATACATTTTGTAAACAAAGAAAAAAAGAAGAAAAGAAAACGAAAGAAATGAGAGAACATTTGCAGTTACGGTCGACGTTTTAATTATGGGCTTAAAAACTTTTGCCTGAAGTTGAATACTCAATTCTGTTTCATCATTTTATTTCACAACCAGATTCTCTGGCGAAATGTTATGTCAAACTGTATGGAAAACATCGTTCAGCCCCAGTTCTGTTTCATCATAAACCCCCCGTTGCCACATGCAAGTGCAAGTGAAAAAACTCAATACACTCACACTTTTTTCTAACACCATCACATTTTTAGTACTTGCAGCTCAACTTGCCAGTGAATTAGCTTGCAAGTAAATTTTTAACACTTGTAGTAAAATGAGAAATGAAGAAACAGTGTTGCCGTTGATATGTTTGTATTAATTTACTAGTACTTAGTAAAATAAAAATTATAGTTTTATAGCCTATTTCCAATGTGCGAAAGAATTCTTTCGTTCGCATAACTACATTGAAAACAACAACAAAATCTAAAAATTTGTTTTTTGATTGTACATTAAAACAACAACAAAGTCCAAAAATTTGTTTTTGTTTTCAATGTAGTTATACGAAAGAAAGAATTCTTTCGCACATCGGAAATAGGCTTTTAGTTGATTTTCTATGTATTTATAAAATATAAAAAAGATGTATATGAAGAATATTTAGAAATTGCAAAGAGGATAATTTTGACGGGAAGTTTTAACATTAATATTACCTTTTTATAATAAAAGGTGACATTAATCACCTTTTTTATAAAAAGGTGCAGGTAACATTAAATATTGACTACTTGGCAACACTTCGTTAACAATTGAAAAAATTTAAGTTTTGGTAGAAGTTTAGTTGTTGACAACATTTTAAAAATTAACTTGCACTGTGCTGTGTAACCACTCCAAAAATTTTTTTTTTGTGTTTTTTGACATTTCTCCTGATTTTCGTTAGTAATTTGTATACACTAATTGCAAGTGATTACTTGCTTGTGGCAACGTGGGATAAATTAAACATTGTAGCTCATTTTTGATACCGCATTCATCTAAGGTGATAGGTGAAATAATAGTTCAATTTGGCTGAATTTATAAGCAAAATTAAACAAATATCATGTAGAATTATATCAAAGATTTTTCCCCTTTTAGTGTTACATCCTCCGGGGTAAATCTTGCGCAGCCAATACTTGGGATTCGGAAAAAATCCAAAATTGACAGATCTCTTGAGATCACGGCTGACCAGAGATACGATCTGGTACCATGGGAGTCAGTAACCCTCGGTGTACATTCACCGGACTCACTATTGGTTTAGGCATCCATTAGTATACTTCTTTGTGAAAGCTCTACGTTTCTGATATAAATCGGCTTTTTCAGACATCGTTTTCCGGCCGATGAGGGAGTGCTTTTTTTAAAGCATGATCTCAAAATTGGGTGCAACAAAAAGGTACGTTTTTAACAAGGAGATACTTTCGGGAATCAAGTTGTGGTTGTGGTTTTAACCCAAAGTCGCGGGAAGCGACCGTGCTGAGAAGCCCACTAAAGAACTAATTGTTCACCACTTGTAGGAGAGTTCGGCTTGAGGAAGGACTATCTATCCATTGGTTATGTTGCTATTCAACAGAGGCTGCTGTTATTTTTTCAAAAGCAGTGGAGGTTTTATAGTTCCAGCTCCTAAGCATGGGACTAGTATACAAATTTGCAGCTTTATACACGCAAATTGTTACCTAGGTATGATTAGAGCTACCATTTGACATGAACGGTTTTCGAATAATTCGAAAAAGCGAAATTTTAAAAACAGGTATTCGGGTTTTTTCTATTAAAATCCGGTTCGAATAACCGGATTTTAGGGTTTTTTTTTATTATTTTAAGAAATGTGGATTAAAATAGACTTAAATTATTATTTTTGATTAAAAAAAATACAAAAATTTAAAAAATTGATTTGGTTCATCAAATAACTTATGAGTCGATTACGGATGGCAACATAACTTAAGTTGAGTTGCGAAATTAGGTAATGCTTAATGTTAAAAGATACAAATTTTTTATATTTTAATACGAGCGGTGTTGCCGGATTTCGCTGCTGTCAACTCAACTTCAGTTAAGTCGCCATTAGTAATCGATCCATTAAATTTACATATTCCACTTTTTTTTACATACAAATAACACAGAATTTTAAATTAAATGAAAGAAGATGTATGAATTATTATAATATACTTATACTATGCATGTACAATGTACATACATATAAACTATATAAATAATACCCTGAAGGAAACGGGCACCCAGTGTCTTCAAGTCACAAGTTTTGTAGACTATTTTGGTGACTTGTTTGTCACATTGTCAGCGAAGTATCTACACCCTACACTTTTATATTTGCCTTTTAAAAAGTACAATTCCTGTAAAAATTGAAGCAATAATAAAAAAAAATTGCTATAAGTTCGTGTTCGTACCAAAAGTGTAGACTAGATTTACTGAAATGAACTTGTGATTGTCTTGTCCCAATATCTACATATGGCCCCAAAAGAACTACCTAGTCAATAGTACGAACGTCAGTAGTAGATTTCTAATGACACGCAACAATTTTCTGAGGTACAATGAGTCACTAGTACTGGTGACTGTGACAATAGTAAATCAGTAAAGATTCACGAGTTGACATTTCATGCAGGGAATTTTAAGAGAAGCAATTTTGATAATTTGAAGACATACGATTCCTTAATTTATTTTTTTTTCAAAGACGAAACAGAGCAAAAACTTTCACTTATAGTTGATGTGGGATAAATTGTAAGCACAGCTTGGAGTAAGAGGTTTAATTCTAGTTTTCGCGAATCACTATCAAAATAGTCACAACTAGAGCTTGCTGAAATAATCTTTAGTTAACTTCGCAATTCTTGTGTCACTTGATGGCATTCATTGATTTGATTAATGCCCGTGCCATCTTGGATTTTTGAATATAATTTATTGAGAAACCATGTTCTACCACTCACTGAGCAGAGGGATTTAAGTCACTTGCAGCGTTAGATTTTGAGCTCAAAGGCGCCTTTTCAACTTCAAAACTTATTTTATATATATTTATGATATGACTCAAAAGAGCCGATGTTGACAATACAAGACAAGACTTTTGCACATTTTTAGAATTAAGCTTTGCCCTTTTTGTCTCTTTTGAAATATAACTTAACTTGGGAACCCATTGCTAAAAATATTATTGAAAATGGACAATACTTTTAATTAATTAATAATTTTCAATAAACTTAGCAATTGTTAGATGTCGAATAACTCTAAAATCGTGCTTTTTGAAAAACCGGGTTTGGAGGGACACTTCAATAGGAGCCAGGTGAAATAATCGACCGATTTGGCTCATTTTCAATATAAATACTCCTTATGTATAAGGAAGATCTAAATCAAACTCGGTCCTTCGAGCTCATATGATTTGGGCGCTATTGAGCCAACTTTTTTTCATTTTTTTTATAATAAGGAAAGTTGGGAGATTTTTCTACTGAGCTTATTTAAGGTGAAAGAAAAAACAGAGTTCGTATTTTTAAGGGAACTTAAAAAAAAGAGTTTTGAGTAAAAATTTTGAGGCAGACGTGTTTTTTTTTTTGCTCACGTCTTAGCCATTTGTAGGCCAAACTGACTGATCAATTGTAAACTTTTCCAAACTTTATGTGATATATATATATACATAACAATCTATCCACTATAATATCTATAGTCTTTGATATACCTATTTTAAACAACACACACACACACTCGGCTGCTCATAAGGATCAATAATATAGGTATATCCATACACATTATCGGGTCTAATATCAATATTGTACAAATTGCAAACTTAATAATAAGCTCGTCTATATATACCCTTTTCACCTGTGGTGAAGGGTATTCAAATAACTATCAAAAAGTTCTTGACATCTGGTTATTTTATTAACATTCAAAAAATGTTTGTAACTATTTTCAAATGAATAAAATACAAAAACAAAACCATAAAACAACTACCTTGGGAGTTCCCAAGTTAAAAATAAAGTTGATTTCTTTTTATTTATTATTATTATTATTTTATTCCAAAATATATTTATGCACAAACAAGTACAATGTTTGAAGAATTTATTTCTTTATAATACAAATTGGATGTACGCTGGGATTTTTTTTAGACAAGGTTTTCAAACTTATCACTGGCAGTCGAAAATGTTTGAAAACAAAAACTAGTTTCATAAAGGGTGTCTCAAAATTAACTCAAGAGTTTAACTGAATATGATATAACATTTTTAGTCTTTTGGTATTCAATCATAAAAAGAAACATAGGATAAGGGTTTTTATGGACCAACATAATGGGTAAATAGCCTCCATTTCGACTCGTTTGTAGAAATGTTCTAAAACCATTTTGAATAAGTGTGGCTGAATTTCGTGAATGTAATATTTTGGCTGCTGGGCGTTTATGATAGGAACACAACTTTTAATTCGCCGTTATGAAGCACAATAATGACGAAAAAATAACGGCTGCTATAATTTACTCTTTACTGTTTGTGAAAAGAGAGATAAGTTGTTTGGCCATATTAAAAAAAATAATACAGACAAAATAAGACATTAACAAAATCACAACTTAAGCCGAATTTTTAAAGTTACCTATATATTGTGTATATTTTATTAAATGCTATTTAATAAAAATAAAACAATTAGGCTGGGATTTTGAGATCTCAGTTAAAGGTGGCATGTCATAACGTCCAGTGTCATAGTGTCCATGGACACTGCGACACTTTTGAAAGTGTCATAACGTCCATGGACACTATGACACTTTGCAAATGGACATTATGACACTTTCAAAAGTGTCATTAGGTCCATAATTACTAAAGAAGTTAAATACAAAAAAATTATCTGCATATACGCAGAGAAAAACATGTTTCATTATGGTCCCAACCAACAAAACTATTTTTAAAGAAACTAATTTAACCATAATATGGTTGTCGGTGACAATGATTTGGTTAAATGAAACATAATATGGTAAAAAAAAAATTTTTAAATGGTTTTGCTGCTTTTTCTCTGCGTGTTTATATTAAATATATAACGAAATGTAAACAAATTTGGGATCATAGCCGGCCTGCGGCCGGGCGCTAGGATTTTTTCCTTTATGGTATAACAAATACCGGCTTCGCTAACTAAAGCTTCTCTGCACAGCCGGCCTTCGGCCGGGCGCAAGGATTTTATCCTCCATGGTATAACAAACACCGGCTTCGCTAACTAAAGCGCCTCTGCATAGTCGGCTTTCGTTCGGAAACAAGGCAGATATTAGAAGCTTTACTTAGCGAAGCCGGTGTTTGTTATACCATAGAGGAGAAAATCCTTGCGCCCGGTCGAAGGCCGGCTGTGCAGAGAAGCTTTAGTTAGCGAAGCCGGTATTTGTAATACCATAGAGAAGAAAATCCTTGCGCCCGGCCGCAGGCCAACTATGATCCCAAATTTGTTTACATTCTTGCTTGTTGTGGACATTATGACACCTTGCAAAGTGTCATAACGTCCGCGGACGCTACGACATTTCTTTGATGGACGTTATGACACTATGACACTGGACGTTATGACATGCCACCCAGTTAAACTAGATTTAGTTAATCTGAAAAAAGATTTGTGCCGCTATTACCAAGTTTGTATACACATTTTTGACGGAGCAGCTTAGTTTTGCTAAAAATGTTGGTCTTTAATAAAATTATAAAAAAATCACATTTCGCCAGAAAAATCCGAATTTCAGAGTACTTTGAACTAAGTTTACACTTAATCCACATCTCAAAAGCCCGACCTTATTGAAGTATAAAGTAACTTCATTTACTAAAACACTGGAAAACTAAAACCAAACATGGTCACCTGGTACTGATTTATTCGTCATTCGCCAGCGTTTTCGCCTGCATGCATTGCAGGTTTTTCAAACCTTACTTGTGATCTACGATTCAAGATACGTGGAACGCTTTTTATGCTTCATCACCACAAGTAAAAACAAAATTGTTTTTGTCAAAATCAGCTCTTTTGTTCGAAAGGCGCGTACAAAAGTGGAAAGTAAACCTAATTTTTGAATTCAACGTCTCCTACGTGCTAACTAAAACAACATAGATTATACTTTTTTGACAGCTACGTATGCAGCGCGCGTACGCCATGTTGTGTTTATTTTCATATAGACTAATATGTTTTATTTTTGGCGACGAATATTTTCGGCCAAAACCTCGTCGTTCATCCGACTTTTATTTGGTTTTCCACCAGACAAAATATTTAAAAAAGTAGGATTAAATCCAATCAAATCACATGGTTAATAAAACTGTTATTCGGCTCAGTTTTGCGACTCCAAACCATTAGACATTGCAAATGAAATGCAAAACAAACAAAGGCAGAGAAACAAAGACTGCTGGAAAATGTTAATGATCGATCACACATGAGAATGTTTTTTAAGCCACAACATTTTTTCATCCCTGCAAATAATATTGGACTACACCCAGAGAAAAAACACGTTAATATATGGTCACCTCCAACAAAACTATTTTAAAAGAAAAATTTTAAGCATATTATGTTTAATTAATTCATACTTTTGTCACCGACAAACATATTATGGTAAAATTTGTCCTCCATCAAGAAGCCACAACCATATTCTTATTGCCTTCTAATATGTTTTGGTTATTAGTAACTAAAATATGCCTATTGTAAGTGATAGCATGGTTGGTTTTCAACTATAGCATGTTGCTCTTGGAAAAGAGGAAAATACTATTGTTAATTAAAAAACAAATTATTGTAATTTTTAACCAAAACATGTTTAAAACAATCATAATATGGTTGTGGCCTCTTGATGGAGGACCAATTTAACAATAATATGGTGTCGGTGACAGTTATATTGTTAAATTAAACAAAATATGTTTAAAAAATGTCTTTATAAATAGATTTTTTGGAGGTACCATTTTTAAACATGTTTTTCTCTGCGTGTACATGATCCATTTTAGATAAAATGGACTACTTATAACATAGTCCGATGTAATGCAATCATGGACCATCTCATTGTTAAAACAGAGTTTGTAGTTAAACACATGTCAATCTACATGTTTTCGTTTTTAAACGATTTCAAAACTAATACTCTGGAGTATACCCAAACTAATCCACTGGGAGTATGTATGAACATGAAGTAGTTTAAAGATTGGTTATATGGTTAAAGACTGGGTAATAAGGTCCAGCCCTAGGACATCGTAATGTTAAATATACCATGTTTTTTCAATACATTTGGGTTACGTTTGGGCTAGTCCTAGTCCCTTATGGGTTATATATTAAATGCGTGTATGCACCCAGAGAAAAAATATGTTTAAATATGGTCACCTCCAACAAAACTATTTTTAAATAAAATTGTAAACATACTATGGTTATTTTAACCATATTATTGTCGCCGACAACCATATCATGGTTAATTTAGTCCTCCATCAAGAAGGCACAACCATATTACGGTTGCCTCCGAACATGTTTTGGTTAATAATAACTAAAATATGTTTAACATTTATAATAGCATGGTTGATTTTCAACCATAGAATGTTGCTCTTGGATAAGGGGAAAATACTATTGTTAGTTTAAGAACAAATTATTGTAATATTTAACCATAACATGTTTAGAGGCAATCATAGTATGGTTGTGGCTTCTTGATGGAGGACTAATTCAACAATAATATGGTTGTCGGATAAGTCTTATTATCTGCAGGGTTTGTTTACGAAAATGTGCATGTATTGGTTTTATGCTGCTAATGCGGGGTTGAAGCTTATTGAAAAATTATGTCAGCATAAAATCATTCTCCTCGCCCTTTGCCTACAAGCTGTCATTTTGTGCCAGCACAATTATGCCCGTGTGTGATAGGCCAATGACAACGAAAGTCGTTCTATCATATAACGCTCCATGTTTACTTAATTTAAACATTGCCTTGGGCTGCCCGCATTTTACTGCACAATTAGCGGCAAATTCAAAACTTCCGTTATTTTATGGACACCCTTTTAACAAATTTTTAGTAGCATAAAAATTAAGAATTTAAACAAGTTATTTTCACCTTTATAGACTTTATTGAACTTCAAAATTCAAAAAATATTCTCTAATTCAGCTTAGACATCTTTATATATTTTTTACTCAAGCCACAACAGTGGAGAGGTTATTATAAGTTTGAGCTGACGATTGTTACACATTAAAATATTGGTTAAACTAGACGCACCTTTTTTGTATACCGATTTACTTAAAATCACTTTCTGAATCGATTAACCTTTTCCGCACGACTGGTTGGCAGGTTGGCTAGCTGTCCGTTTAAATCTTGTTCGCAAAGTACAATTTTTAAGATAATTTGATGTAATTTGGTACATAAGTTTTAATTGTCACAAGGACCAAGCCAAATGGTGATAATCGATCCATATTTTCACACAGCTTCCATACGAGCTTCTCTCCGAAATATAGCCTTTATGCCCATAAGCCATCATATTATGTTGGTATTTAAATTAAATTTGGTCCAAACTTATTTGATAGTAATTTTAGGCCCTAATCATGTACAACGCAGCGCAACGCCAAACAATAACATTGAAAGCACAAACAATGTCATAAATATTTTGTAATTTTGTTGTTGCTTTCAACAGAAATTCATGTACCGTTTTAAAATTTTCAACGACACAAGCAATGGAGCGTTTGAAATTTTAAGACGCAATGTGAATTTCTGTAGAAAGCAACAACAAAATTACAAAATATTTATGACATTGTTTGTGCTTTCAATGTTATTCTTTGGCGTTGCGTTAGTTCTGTGGCGTTGCGCTGCGTTGTACATGATTAGGGCCTTAGTAATCTATCCAAATTTTATAAGAACTAATCCATATTTGAGCATAGCTCCCATACAAATATTACTTTGGAAAATTGTTTTTAATGCACTAATTTCCTTATAATTATTGGTATAAACAAATTGTCGACAACTGCTTTTACGATAGCTACTAAGTCATTACAGAATATTATGCTGATAGGTCCAAAATTTACCATGGGTCCCACATTAACCTCCATCTTAAAATCATTTAAGAGCCAATACATTTTATATATATGAACTAGCTGTATGGCCCCGGCGCTGCTCCGAATTTTCTAAATCAAAATAAAATACTAGAGAATTTTGTTAATAACTTGACACCACTGCTATCTACCGGGTCAAAATTTTATCAGGAAACTTATTTTTGTCAAAAAATTATATTCTGGCGGGTCAATTATTGCCCACGGTTCCCAAATAGCGTATACTCTCGATAATCCGAGAGAGTCAATGTAAATAACCGACGTTATTTAGTAAGCGTTTGACAAAGTAAAGGTAGAGTTAGCCGAACGTCCACGTCCCCTAACGAAACGTCTGGTCCGTTTTGTTATTAGCTTACAATGTAAATGCTTACCGAATTTAAATGTCACGTTGACGGAACGTCTCAATCTGTATAAATTAGAATTTCATGCCGTCGTTACGTGACAGTTGTACAGCAGTGATGACCTGCTTGTATATTAAATTGAATGCGGGTATTTTCGCTCTTTTTTTTTGGTACTTATTTCCAGTATATCTATGGACTTTCGACAAAACTACTTACAATACAACATATTTATATATATATAAATATACATATGCTTAGATGTACAAAATAAACAAATGCATATGCACATACAATAGAAATGAGAAATATATAAAAGGATTTAAATGGTTACAAAATATTGTTTTGTCTATGCACTTTTACCAAATAATACATGCAAATGTGTAGGTATATGTTAAAATACATATTTGTTTATTGTAAATCTATAATATAAATATCAGATATTAAATTATTACTTACACTAAATACTGTTTTAATACCATTTTAATCACTTGGTACTTTTTCTGCACAGCGGTCAACATTTAAATCTTTAGATTTCCCATCACTGTGTGTGTTGTTTTATGTATACTATTGCTTTTTTTATGTATGTGAAAAACATATGACACGTTTTTAGATGTTCTATAAGTGCACCAACGTGCAAGCAGTCCGTGCCAGTTCGAAAAACTCAACACAATCACAATTGTTTACTAATACACCCACATTTTTCGCAATTTCAGCTTCAGTGGCAACAAAAATTGAATGCGAGTGGAAAATTGGCACTTGCATGCCACTAAATGTCAAAACGATTAGCAATGTTACCCAATTAACAATAGGTGCGTTTGAGTACTTTTACAGTAAAATGCAGTAAATGAGTAAACTAAAAAATTTGCTCTCACAAAAAGCTGTTGTCCAAAAAAGTACGCGAACGCAAAATTTGTAAAAATTCGTAAAATAAAGGCAACAGCTGATGGCAAATCATTGAAGTGTTGAAAAATGTTTACACGTTTGACTACTTAACTCGTTTTCTTATCGGTACTCGATTAAATACTTTTTATAACACGAATATTTTTGGAAAAACCAAACAAATTATTTTATGTAATCTTTCATATTTGTTTGTTTTTTATATTATTTGAATTTGCTAATTTGTGTCCGGCTAAATTTGATCAATAGTACACGAATACTTTTTTTTACTATTGATAACTTTAAAAACAAGGGCTATTCTAAGTACCCGAGTACTTGACACTTTTACAACTCCAAAAAATTAACATAACAAATAAAAGTTTCAAAAGTTGGTATTTAGCCATATACATTTTTCACAATCAAGTTTAATTAATTAATATTTATAAATTTTTTGTTTTTATTTTAGTTTTATTTCAACTTTTCTTTTTTAAACAATTTTTCCACAATTTGTATGCCTTTTGTTTGTTACTCTTGTTTGTTTACCTTTTGAAACATATGTTTTTTTGTTTTACTAAATTTTACTGCAAAAATTTCTGCAGTAAAAATTTGTAAGTACTCAGTCAAGAACTGTCACTTTACGCTCTCAATTTGTGTTCTCATTTACTGTATTTTGTGTACGCGAACGCAATTTAGTAAAATTCAGTAAAGTTCAGTAAAACATAGTAAAAACTTTTGTGTTCTCGAACGCAGCTAATGTAATGCAAATTTACTGGATTATTGTCGAATTGTAATTAAAGTTTTAACTGTTAAATGTATTACTATCATTCGTTTTTTAAAACGCCCATTAAAAAAACTAATTTGTTAATTATAGAGCATTCATTTTGCTAAAATAATGCTAATATAAATAAATCTAAACTATTTCTCCAAAACTAAAACTATGTGATGAAGTCGGTAACTCTTTTTTGTTTTCTGGTACTTTTTTTAATTTGAGAAGTAAACAAATTACCTCAAGTTGACGCTTCGACGACATTTTGAAAATGAACTGGCAGTGGCATGTATAAACAGAAAAGCAAATGACATGAGATTCGACTATTTCGAACACTTTTTCGTTGATAATATGTATAGAACAGTGGCACGCCACTACTTGCATGTGTAAATGCTACGTTACTCATTCATAAGCGTAATCGATTAGAACTTAGGACTTTCCTAACGAAATGGATTGATTCTTATTTAACAAATAGAAAGCAATGTGTAAAGTTCCGTAATACGTATTCTAACTATATAGAGGTTTTATCTGGAGTGCCACAGGGCAGTCATCTTGGGCCGCTCTTATTTACTCTATTTATAAATGATCTTCCTTCTGTTGTGAAGCATTCCAACACACTGATGTATGCAGACGATTTAAAAATGTTTATAACATTAAACAATATAGATCAACAAATACTTCTGGAGAATGATATTAATTACTTGACATCTTGGTGTACTGATAATTTAATGGAACTCAATGTAAAAAAGGTAAATATATGATTTTCTCCAGAACGTCTCCAAATAATAGCCTTTATACCATGAATGCCTCTATACTTGAACTGGTTGCTTCCATCAATGATTTAGGAGGATATTTTAATAGAAGGTTGGATTTCATGAATCCCATCATGTTAACAACTAACAAAGCTACTGTTGTCCTGGGATTTATAAAAAGGTGGTCTAAAGAGTTTTCAGACCCTTATGTTACCAAACAACTGTTTACCACTTTGGTTCGACCGATTCTTGAATACGGATCCGTGATATGGGATCCACAGTACACTCTAACAAATTCGAGTCAGTTCAAGTCCAGTTTTTATTATTTTGTCTTCGTGGCTTGGGTTGGGACCCTCGCATAAGATTACCATACTATGTTAACCGTCTCGCACTTATCAAATTACCAACGTTAAGAAGTCGTTATGCATAAAAAAAATAAAATACGAGGGCGGATCAATAAGACCGTGACTTTTCGAACTTCCCTCGTAGTTATATGAAAAGTCACGGACTTATTGATCCGCCCTCGTACTATGATGTCGCATACTTATAAGGCCGAAAAACAACTGATATTTTCTCATTATACGACAGACATTTATTTATCTACAATGAGGTGTCATTTTAATTGTTTAAAAATAAATATGTGTAATAAATATGTCTTAATTGAGGTTTAACAAAAAAATAATTTAAATTTCTAAAATTTAATATAATGTGTATTGGTTATTGTCAAAACATGAGTTCTATTTATAAAACATAATTTTTAATACAATAAGCCAACGACATTTTAAAATTTTGAAGAGCCACTACATTCATTAACTACGAAGCAGGTTTGTAAGGGAGAATATAAAAGAATAACGGTTACAAAAAATTCAGTGTTCAAAGCTGATCTTTAAATTCACCAATTTTTATATGCGCTGAATAAAGAGCTTTCTGTGTCAAAAATATATTGCTTCAAAGTGGGAACTCGCAATATAAAATTAATGTCTTCCGTAAGCGATATGGTAAGCGAAACGTTTACGTTTCTCCCTTACAAACCTGCTTCGTAGGAAGCTCCATTTTTATTGCGTATGTTATGGAAAAACTTTGTGCTGGTAGGTAAAGCATTGAACATAGGTCATATATAATATTGTTGTTATTTAATTAATATTTTTATTAAAAATTTATTTCAAAACAACTAAAATGTTAATTAAATCAAAATTATATTTTTAATTGTCTTTCAACTAAAAAAATAATACTTGATAGAAATATCGTATTAATTAAATTGAAATACTTTTTAAACAATTTTTTTAGTTGATAAAAAGCTAATGATAATTTTTTCTGTAAATATCAAATTTTTGTGTTCCGTATTTCGGTTTTAAAAATTTGGTAACCGTATGTACGTATTCTGTAAGAAATGTCTGTTGTAGCAATACGAAAGTGAGCTAAGCAACAAATAATTTGTTTGCCTATTGGCCAGATGGCATAAATAAAAATTTGTCATGCGTACTTTTTGAATAAATAAATTTTTTATATTCAATATCGGCCATAGCAACAAAATTTGGCCTATATACTTTCTATATACTGTAAATAACAGATATAAGAAAATCATAAAATTTCAAAAAAATTGTTTCATTAAACATTCCCGGAAATAGAAAAACTTGCGGCAAGTTAGAAAATTTAGACTACATTTATATCTTTTCATAATTTTTTGTGGTAGATTTATATACGCTTAAAACCATAACAAATATATTTATTAGGTCCAATAAGGCGAAATTAACGAAATGGCCCACCATGCAACTTATTTTTAATAATTGACAAAAGGTCACATATTAAGCGGCCTTTAGAAAAGCACTTTAAAACGTTTAAAACTATAAAAAAATTGATTAATTACAATTAATTATAATAATAAAAAAAGAATATATAAACTCCATATTAGGAATATTCTTCACACATAAATTTTGGATGTTGCCATTATATCATTTAAAGCCAAAAACACTTTCTAAAATACTTTTAAAAAAACTTAATTATAGTCAAATAAAAAAAACACATTTTCCTTTCATTTATTTTATAAAACAAAACAAACAATTATTCTTTATTTTAAAATTTATTTCCAAGCAAATTAGAACAGGATGTATCTTATTTTTATTTCTCTTAATAATTATTTTGCAAATGGATAATTTGTATTAAATTAATTGGTTTAATTAAATGCAAATTTTGTTTAAACGTCGATATATTTCTTGAACTTTTTTCATCCAAATTTTTTACGCTTATGTTTAATTTTTTTTTTTTTTTTTAAATGAAAACGTGTTTTTTAATTTCTAATTATCTTTTTTATATAATTAATTAAAAAATGTGACGAATTACAATCGTTAAAACAAGAATCCATCTTTCTTTATTGTTGTTGATAGTTCAAAAATTTGTGATTTAATTCTTCACATTTTCTATGGAAATCGACCGCAGTAAAGCAAAATTTCACAAGGTCAACTGGAAAGCAAAGACTTCATTGAACTCAACTCTATTAAAATTCTAATTGAAATTAGATTAGACAAAAGCATAGTATTATTTGATTTTATTAATGGTTTCAAGCCCCCAAATACAATCGATTCGAAGTTGACAGTTGTTAGCCCAAAGTCATAAGGAAGTTTATTTTACTACTGAAAATTTGATACAAAATATAAATAAATACATAAAAAACGAATTTTATTCAAATACAAAATAAATTTACATTTTATTTAATTTGAACTAAGAGTATTAAAATGAACCGTAAAACATCAATGATGTGTTTTAAAATAAAGGTCAGTTAAGGCCGTTCATCCGAATATTTGTAGGAAATACAAAATGAGAAAAAGAGTTGTTAGTCTTTTGGGAAAGAGTATTTAAAAACGGCTTTTACAGTAGAGCACGTGGTAAAGAGTGCAATATTTCTGTGGTTTTCACGAATAATCGCGTAAGTCGGTTTTTACCGAAATTGAGATAATGATGTCAAAGTGTTACATTTTGCATTAGGTTTTTATAAGTATTAAGCTTTTTAGAATATAATGTAGTATTATTCATTTTTTTCTGCTAAAAACAACTTAAGTTAACTGTTTAATAAAATATTTTGCTATTATAACGATTTATGTCGACATACATCGCCAAAAATTGTAAAATTGCTGAATATGTTTCCAAATAAAAAGCATATGTGATGTTATGTTGTTATTCGTGCAAAAAATATGAAAGTATTTTTTGAAAAATTTTCTATTAATAACAACTAACGTCGTAAAAATAACACCGTAAGTCGTCATGTGTGATTAAAATGATAACATTTATTTTCACAAAAAAGAACTTATGTGGAGATATGATGTTATATTGCACACACTTAATGAGTCAATCAAACATATGCATTTTAAATCCTTTTACAGATTGTGATCCTGTGAGGATTTTTTCATGAAAACTATGTATAATACGTAGAAAGTCACTGTTAAGAGGATAGTAAAGAAAAAAGTTTAAAAAAGCATCTACAGAAGCCGCAATTGAAAAAAATAATTGTTTTTGCTCTCCTGAAAAGTTTGGTTTTATAACTTACGCGATTATTCGTGAAAACCACAGATTTAAGCATTATAATAACCTTTAGTTATTAAAATCAAATTTAAATAAAAACACGTAAGAGTATAGTCGGTCAAGCAAAAAAATCGTTAGTGTACACTATCTGGGAGCCATCGTTGTGCTAAATATTATCAAGATACATATCAACATCTATATACTTTTTGTTTCCCTTAAAGAGATTTTATCAATATAATTTTTGTTTGCTTTAAAGTGATTTTATAGGGGGTTTATATGGGACATATCACTACACGCAAAGAAAAAACATGATTAAGGAATGGTCACTACGACCATTTTTATTCATATTTACCTAATATGTTTACCCTAATAAATTTATTATAGTCATAATATAACCTTAAAAATTGTTATTTGTCCCTAACATTTTTAAAATTCGCTATAATAATATTATATGGTCTTTTACACCTAAAAAGTTACTCTGATCCAGCTAAAAATTTTAAATTATTTAATATGTTTGCTACTATAATATATATATTTTCAACTATACAATTAAAACATAATATTGCTGCACAAGGCGAATTCATTTACCAGGTGGCGTTGAAAGCACAGCTGTGCTACTTTTTTTTCTTACTTAGAGAGAGAAACGTCAAAAGTTGCTTGTGTTTTTGACATATCGATCAACGAAAGTAACAAAAAAAATACATTGTTGTGTTTTTGGTGTTGTTACTTGTTGTAGTATCGACACCACCGTATACATGAATTCGCCTTGTTGCTGCACATAAAAGGTATTTTAAATACCATAATTTTTGTTTTCTTTAAAGCACATTCCCTTAATGAGCACACATTTATTGTCGAAACAACCAGTCGAAACAAACCATCCGCGAGCGTTAGTGATTACAAAATAATTAAAACATTTTTCGGGGAAAAAATGCCATGCTGCCTTGCAAAATTAACGATAAAAATTATTATGCATTTGTTGAAACAGGTAAGTTATTTATATATAATTATAAAAATATATAAATAAGCAATTACTTTGTCTTTCTTGCAGCCAAAGAACCTACAACACTGAAACCAGCATAGAAATTTTGGCACAAGATGTTGTCATTAGCCCCGATTTTTTTTCAATAACTGTTCAACAGCATATTGATATAGTTTATTTCATAAAAGAAATAAAAGGTAAGTTTAATTTGACTTTATCTTAACAAATCTCTTGTGCGTGGATACAAATAATGAAAAGTGTTAATGCCGAAGTAAGGCTACATACATCTCCTTTTTTGGATAAATTTGTACCACAAAATATAATTTATAATTTATAAATTGTCACAGACACACATGTATATAAGTGTATGTATTTAATTTTATTTTTAAATATAAACTATATTTTATTTATTAATATATGCTGTATATTTGTAATAAAACATAAATTTTTGAAATTAATTTTTTTATTGTTTTTATTGCGAGAACCATATTACATGTTGATATACATTTTGTATGGGGTTGGAAAAAAAAGAAACATGGTTTGAAAGATCGTTTGCGTTGTTCTTCTGAACATAATAATATGTTTAAGACAATAATTAGCTAAAAACATTCTGTCTGAACATATATTGTTGCTGAAGACGTGTTTGACACAATCATAACCACAAACATTAATGATAGTTTGCGTTTGTGATTGTATCAATCATGTTTTTTCTTTGCGTGTAACTAGTAGCTATTATAAAAGTTATTGTAGCCAAATTGTATATCAACACATTCCAACATTTATGTATATGGAAGCAATTTTTGGGAATGGTATTTGTACGCGAGCTATTGTCAAATATGGAACGAGTATTACAAAAATTTGGTTAAAAAATTTGGCAATTTTACTATAAGATAGCCTAATAGAATTGTATCTCCGTCTGGCAGCTTAGTGACGTCAGTCACACAAATAAATTGGTTAAAATATAAAAAATATCTCAGTACCCCCTGCACTGAAAATATTCCGCTTAGTACACCGGAGAATGTGGATCTTTATATTGTAAATTTTGACAGTTA
This sequence comes from Pollenia amentaria, assembly GCA_943735925.1. NCBI lineage: Eukaryota > Metazoa > Arthropoda > Insecta > Diptera > Polleniidae > Pollenia > Pollenia amentaria. The sequence continues at coordinate 120,009,201 of OX031010.1, read as the reverse complement.
TCTTAAACTAACTGCTCAATATTCCAGCATAACGCCCAAAAAAATCAAAAATAATAAAATTTATTCTACAGATGTCGAGCGTCTCTTGACTGAAAAAAGGAGAGTTCGAAGAGAGTGGAAATTGCACTGATCCCCTCAACTGAAGAATTTATTAAAAGAATCCACAAAAAGGCTAAGAAAGTTACCGCAGTCTCAGAAAACAACTTAACTGAAAAAAATACTTTAGGGAACTCGATGCAACTCCACAATCAGACTACTCATTATGGCCTGCAGCTAGAAATCTTAATAGACCAGTTATCTCTAAACCACCATTAAGAAACCTGACTCGAAGCTGTGCAAGAAATTATATTGAAAAAGGAATAATGTTTGTTAATCATTTAAAAACGTAATTACCTCAAATATATCTCAAGATATAGCAGTCGAGTTACCGCCTGTTAATTTTAGAGCAGCCTTTCCCCTAAGAAAAGGCTATTTGTGATTTAAACACCAAGATGGCACCCGGTATTGATAAGATTAATAACAAAATGCTTTTGGAGCTACCTCGCATATCAAAGAAAACTATTCTTTTTATTTTAATGCTATTTTACGCCTTGAATACTACCCTCAATAATGGAAGGTTTCCTTAGTAACCATGATACCAAAGCCAGTAAAGGATCACACAAAAGTTGAGTCATGCAGGCCTACTAGCTTATTATCTAGTATTTCAAAGCTATTTGAGGAACTACTAGTGTCAAAATTAACACCGATTTTAAATGAAAATAGATGTATTCCAAACCATCAATTCGGTTTTAGAATAAGGCACAGCACAATTGAACAAACTCATCGAATAATAAATGACATAAGAAAAGCCTTTGAAGAAAAAAAAAATATTGCTCTGCACTCTTCATCGATGTCTCGCAAGCTTTTGATAAAGTCTGGCATGAAGACTTATTACATAAATTGAAGCAAAACTTACCAGCAAACACACACAAGCTTTTAGAAAGCTACTTAGTCGGTCGTAAATTTATTATTAAAAAAGGCGATTTTTTAAGTTCTCCTCAGCCAATTGACACTGGAGTCTCACAAGGCAGCATTATGGCCCTCTATTATACTTAATTTATACTTCGGACATGCCAATAAACATCTACACCCAAACTTCAACATTTGCGGAAGATACAACTTTTCTAAGCGCACACGAAAACTGTCATGAAGCATCTCGTTAATTGCAGGATCATATATTTGAACTGGAAAAGTGGTTTAAACAATGGAGGATAAAGGTCAACGAGCAAAAGTGCGTGCATATAACATTCACATTGCGTCGGGAAACATGCGCCCTACTAAAATCAATAATCAAATAATTGCTCAACACTCGCATGTAAAATACCTCGGTATACATCTAGATCGGCGTTTGACGTGGAAATGGCATATAGAATCAAAATTAACTCAAATGAAACTAAAAGCAATTCAAATTAATTGGCTTATTGGAAGAAATTCTGTTTTTAGCATCGATTGCAAACTTCTACTTTACAACTCTATCTTAAAGCCAATTTGGTGCTAGTGTATTCAGTTATGGGGCACTGCCTCGACTTCAATATCGAAAAAATTTAAAGGCGCCAAAATAAACTTCTTCGAATAATCACAGCTGCTCCCTGGTACGTTTAAAACTCAAATATTCACAAGGATCTCAATGAGCCATTAGTTAAAATTATGATGACGAAATTCGCAGTAAAATTTTTAAAAACGCTTGAACTGCACCCAAATCCGAAATATATTAGATTATGGCGGTCACACCCGCTTAAGGAGAAGAGACACTGAAGCACTCACCCAATCAGAAGATCAATAAACACCTAAATATTTGAACAGAAACCGTGATAAGAAAAATTTTTGTCGGGCACTGGCAGGACATGAATTAAAGTATTAGGATAATATTTGATTAGTTATTGTTAGTTTATATTTAATATATGAAGATTCAATAAATAAATATTATAGAAACAAAAAAAAAAAACGTTTAATTACAGTTTAATTACCAACACAATAATATAGTTGATGGACACAAAGACTCTATTCCGAAAATAAGTTTGTATTCTCTACCAATTTTTAAATTATTAAGGAATTTAATTTAATTTGCAAATTGCTGCTGGCGCCAAAGACACGTTAGCGACAAATTTAACTACTGTGCCTTGTAAGTAACAGCTTTATTCAAAAACGGTTTCTACACCCTTCAGAGAGTCGCAAAACCATGTTTTGTAAAAAAAATTTGCTTTAAAATCGCATATTTCAAAAGTGTTTTAGTTTTCTAAAAAAATTATTGTTGGCGCTAACGCTTAAGAAGACATAAGGTAAAGGCATCGGCCAGTTCTTTTCAATAACACATCTTGTAGATTTACGTAAGAGGAATAAATACGTAATAATAATCAGCCCAAAAATGTTTTTTGTGCAACATAAGTTTAGTGGGAATGATCCACATTTGATTAAAGCTCTTATACAAATGATACATACATCCGAAAATCTCTTCCACTGCCACTTACATCTTATAAATGTTGGTATTGTAATACAATTTTTAAAAAATCTCTTTTATAATAGCTGGTAATAGTAAATAATAGCTGGTAAATGTATGTGCCGGTAGACTCACAATTATAGATATTAGTTCAAATCAAGGCGAATTGAATACTAGGTGGCCTCATTAGCCTACACCATCATCAGCTGTGTAAAGGCAAGTTTGCTATTCAAACCTGAAGAGTCAAAAATTGTTTATGTTTTTATGTTGGCTTTCATAAATTTTATTGTGCGTCTTTGAAAGAGTTTAAAAATTGTGCCAAAATTCTTAAAAGTGAGAAGAGAAAATATCAGGTTAAATTTAGCAAACAAAAAAAATTTTGTTTTTCAAATGAACATTGTTATCTACACTTTTTCATATTCCCTTTGTGTTTTAGTTATGTAGATTTTTGACAGATGGGTAAAATTGTAGCAGGCGGCAGCATGAAATAAACCTCCAAGAATTAACTTAAAAAAAAATTAAATAACCCTACAAAGCGTGGGCCCTTTTCTTATGAAATAAAACCCCAGATTTGGAAATGAAGCGAAGCCGGTATTAATATTAAAATGAGAACTGAAAAACATAAATAACACAACCGGTAACAGTTTTTCATCCATATTTACTTTAACTTTTACTTCATTTTTTATTTAAAAAATACTTTTTAGTAAAATTCATGTGAGTTTTGTTTACATATGCAAAACAGTGTCGCATACTTTGAAAGATTAAAAACGTCGAATTGTGCAAACTCTCGAGATAGGTAACATTGATACATTTCAAATTTTTCGCATGAAATAAAAGATGTTGCTGAACATTTTTCACAAATTGGAACAGAGTACTCGGCTATAGAGGAGAAATCGTTGCTCCCAAAAAAGTTTACGTTATAAATTTAAAAATGAAATATACCCCCCCCCCCCAAAAAAAATTTATTTTGGAGCTTTATTTCATAATGATTTTTTGGGGGGTAATTTCATAAGAAATAACCCCCAATTAAAAAAATGAAATAACATCCCAAACAAAATTAAAAAACCCTCCCAAAAATAATTGTTGTTGCTTTCTTTACACATTTTTGGGGGGTTATTTCATTTTTTTTTGGGAGTTAATTCTTGGGGCGTTATTTTATGCCGCCGTAGCAGGCGAACGTGTTTTTTTTTTTTGTTGTAGCGATATGGCCACCATCTATTCAATTCACCTTGGTACAAATGAAAAGACAAAAATTTGTGTTCTTATCCATATATGCATATAGGACGGACTTCTCAATACTTAAATGTGGCGTAGGGTATAAGTAGGATTGGGCTACTCACTTTTTATTTAATTTTTGCTTTAGGTCCAAATTTATGTCTAAAATCATGTTTAGTGTTTTAATTCGTATTTAAATAATCTGCATCTTTAATTTAATTACTCTGTCACTAAAAAAAAATACTTACGATTATTTAATATTTTTCCTTAAAAAATAAATTTACATTATTAATATTTATGATTTTGCTTTTATATAAAATAAAATTTTTGGCATAAAATTTTAAATTGTTTTCTGAATTTATTGCACGTTTCACTCTTTAAGGTTAAATTCTGAATATGGATGTTAGTTGCTGATGTTGTTGTTGGGGGTTTTATTGTTGCTTCTATTTGTTGCTGATAATCGTTATAAGTTCAGCGATATTTTTGGGCTTATGATCCAATAAAGCCAAGACTATTTCTTGTTTACACACAATTTTTTGTGTTGACTTTAGATGTCTGTCGGTCTGTCTGTCCATCGGCCTGTTTCTTGGTTTGTATATTTTCATTGCGGTAGTTAACGAGATTTTTTTTGCTTTGATTGATTTTTTTTTTTTTTTGAAATTCGATTTTTATTAAAAACAGTGTGTTTTGCAATAAATAGTTGTTCATAATTTTATGCAAGTTTGCCTCTCTTTCCCGTCTGGCTGCTTTTTTTTTTTTGTTTTGTTATAGGTCAAGGATGTTAGTGGACTTGTAAAAAGTCAAAAATAAAAGTATGTTGAAATTTTGCATGTGCACAATGTCAGCCGGTGTTAATATTTTAGCGATTTTTAAGACCAGTTGAATTATTTATGCTTCAAATATAAATTAATAAAAAAAAGTATGTTGGGATGATTTTTTTTTGTTTGAGTGAACTTGTTACTCAGAAAAAATTCTCTCCAATTTTTTTCGATTTATAAAAATAAAAAATTTTTTTTTTCCGAAATACTTTAAATCTAAAGCAAATTTTGGTAAATAAAAAATGCATAGCACATGGCTAAATAAAATAAACGGCTAAATTGACATTTGATTTTATTAAATTACATATTTGTGAACCAGTGGGCCTATTTCAAAAATTACCAAAAACTTTAATAAATAAGTAAAGTTGTTATAGTCGGTTGTGCCGTATTTTTGATACCTTCACCATGAGTAGGAATATTTCAGGACTGTGTTATATATATTAAATTATGGGCTGATCAAGATAAAGATCAATGATTGAATTTCTAGACATAAAAACTTTATTGGTCCTAATATCAAACTATTTTCATGATTATATTAAAAATATGGGCTCTATGCTGTTTACAAGAGTAAGAGGTTTAAATATATTTATATATAAGAAATTAGTATTAAAGAAACTAGATTGGACCAACGACAACAATATTAATTTTCGTTACGAGTTAAGTAGTAAAAGCGTTTTTCGAGTATACCGATCTTCACGAAATATAGCAGGGTGATGCCTATGGTCTAAATTCTTATAGAACTTTGACAGACCAAATTTTAGTATAATATTTATTAGTTGTATTTTTATGCACACTTAATGGTTTGCCGAGAGTGGGCTTTAAATAGTACCTATGGTTAAATATGCACCGATATTCTCGAATTTTGCATTATTAAACTGTGTACACCAAATTTTAATACATTAACATTAATTGGATGGTTTTTAGGCGTGATGAAGTGCTTTCCTAGAGTGGGTTTTATATGCTGCCTATGGTTACGGACCGATCTTTACGAAATTTAGCAGTATGAATTATAGTAATCGGTCAAGCCCAACCATATGATACCATGCACCAGAGTATTTACAGTAAATTTTCGAAGGTGTACTCTTTTTGGGAACCATGGGCAGTTATGCCCCTGTCAAAATGAAATTAAGTTATGAGGTTTACATTTTCATATTAATTTCCATATCTATTTGATTTTTTTTTTTCTAGTCTTAAAGAGATTTTAGAGAGGGGGTTTATATGGCACTTAAGGTCACTGCTGGACCTATTAGCTACAATACATTGTAGCTCTTATATTAGTTTTTGTGACCAAATTGTATATCAATAGAAACATTTATAAGGAAGTTATAGCTTTAAAAGCTATTTACAGGTATGCCATGGAACTATGATCAAATATGGACAAATTCTTATAAAATTTGGTAAGATAATTTAGGTTAAATTAAAGTATTTTTGAGCCAAACTATATCTAAATAAATACCAATATAATTAATTTATGGGCACAAATACTCTACTCCGGAAAAAAGTTTCAATGGGACCTATTTGAAATTACAGACAAATTCTTAACATTTTCAATATGCTTCGTCCTTGTGACAGTAAGACCATATATGTATACCAAATTACATCAACTTATCTCCAATATATAGACTTGCATTTTGCGAAAAAAAAAATTTATTCAAAAAGTGATTCTTTGTCGATCAGTATACCAAAAGATGACTTCAGTAAAAACGATTTTTAACTTTGCTAATTTGGGTAGAAAAATATTAAAATGGTTACAAAATTTACAGCAAAAAAAGTTTTTTTAATTTGTATATTAAAAAAATTAAATATATTAAAAAAAAATTATTTCACAATAAGAAATGTTCTTGTCGACATTGGGGGCTAGGCAGAAAAATAGTTTAAGAATTTACATTAAAACAACAATAATAAACTTTAATTTGTTTTTTTTTTGAAAATAATTTCCAAACGAAATTTTTTATTTTAATTTCAAAAACAGGCAGTAACTCAAGTATTTTGCGATTTGGTTTCAAAAAAGTTAATGTGTGGTATTTTGAAAATCGCACCAAATTTTGTATACGAATAGATTTTTTTTAAATATGAATGTGCTAATTAACATCATATTTTTTTGTGTTCCAAAACCGATTATAAGACATTTCTATTAATATCTGATATACAAATTTCACTTATTTTATTTAAATCATGAAGTTTGTGATTTTTTTTGGCAATTAGCAACTCACCTTTCCATTAACAGCTGTCATTTTGTATTGATTTATTTGATTATGAACACAAAATTATAAAATAATTAATTATAAACAAGCACAAAATACGCAAAATGTCAAACAATGGCCCAACCACTTAACACTTTCTTGTTGAATTATTTTGTTTTAAATAATTATTTTTCATTCTTAGCACACGTTTGCTTTAAATTCATTTGTATTTTTGTTCTCTTGTGTACTTATTTTTTGTCACTGATTGTATAGATAATCCTTTACTGTTAATTAAATTAAGAACACTATTCAAAATTTTTTTTATATGTATGTATTTATTTGCACTACTTTTCTAATGTGTATTTGTTTATATTTATTTGATTTGTTTTGGTTTTTTAAGCGAATTATTTTTTGTTGTTTACTGTTTGAACTCTGATACGCTAGTGTCAATAAAATACGTTGACAAAATCACTTTTATATAAATTAAAAACAAGAAAATCGGCCAACCCTCAGCTTTGTTCGGTTGATCCGAAATTCGCGTGTTAAATATTCTATAGCATCTTCTTCTTTTCGGCAACTGTTACGTTAGACGTAAACATCATTATCTTCGTGTTCAAAAAGTCTGCTCTACACTTACAAATACACTCATACTTGTTAGCATAGTTGCCAGGTGAAATTGGAAAAAATCGCCTAATCGACTTTACTGAAACCGAAAGATATTGAACATCGAGTTTGCACATTTGAACACCAGCTATACAAAAATAATGTTTTGCCTCAGATTGTAACTGGGGATCAGTGTTGAAAGAAAATTCTCTTAAAAATATCTACGCAGCTTTTGTAATAAGATAAAATGTAATGATCATTAAACGAATCAAAAAAAAAAAACATTTGGTAACGTTATTCACATCTTGCGTCTCAATTAAAAGATAAGTTGCTTAACTTCTAGAGCCTTTAAATCAGATTTTGCAAGAAATATCATATTTGTATTTATTTTTGTCGAAGTTCTAAAAAGGCAGTCTAATAGTTTATCAAAAATAAATAAAACAATTTTCCCAAATGAAGAATGATTTGTTGATTGCCTTTAATATTACAACGATGATGCCAGACTCGATCGCTGTTCATCATTTTGACAATATTTTTGCTAACCAATGGAAAGTGTTTTCTACCAAATACAAAAAATCGCAAAATTATATGAGCTTAAGGCTGGGTTTTTGAGATCTCAGTTAAACTAAGTTTAGTTAATCTTAAAACAGATTTTTGTCGTCAGTACCAAGTTTGTATACAACATTTTGATGGAACAGCTTAGTTTGGCTTAAAATGTTGGTATTTAATGAAATAATAAAAAAAATCACATTTCGCCAAAAACATCCGAGTTTCAGATAACGTTAAACAAAGTTTAAACTTAATCCACATCTCAAAACCCCGGCCTAAGAAGTCTCACAAATAGTCGCAGACCGCCAAAAAGGGGTCGAATTGCGTATTTAGTCGACAAGCGGTAATGCTGATTCTGGCCAGTCACCATATCCACCAAAACACTATGGTCCTAAACCGATCACACATCGAAATATGAAGAAGAATCGGTAAGCGAATACCCTTCTCAAACTACCAGAAGTCATCGCCAGACATCCTTATGAATGGCATCCAATAGGCACCCGTAGAAAAGCAGACCATCCCACTCCTGGCGTCGGCAAATTTAAATTAAAGCCAACATACTCGGCAAAACCTAGAATGAACTAAAAGCGAATTTGTTTGGCCCTTAGTTCCTTATAGGAGCTAAAGGAAATAATAGTTATCTACAATTAAAGGAATTAAAAAGTCTATATGATTTTAAGTAAAAAACATACATGTAGAGTTTTTCCCTGAATCTGCCGACACTGATGAAAATAAAATGGATATGTTGCTGAATTCAAAAAGTTATGAAAAAAAATTAATAGCAATAATTAAAAAATGCCTTAGTTAGCATAAATTTTATCAGTGGGTACATCATTAAGTTTGTTGCGCAAATCGTTAAATGGTTAATATGCCATTTTTGGAGCTAAAAGTCGTAAACATAACGTAAAATCATCATTTGTAAGCAGTATTTTGCTGCTGCAGTTATCGCTTGTGTTTTTTCGCTTAACGCTTGCAAAATGTTTGTATATTGAGAACGTATCGTGTATAGCAATCCATTGTGTCTCGCATGAACCCAACACCACCGACAACAATCAAACAAAAACAAGTTTTAATTAAGAATCCAAAGCCAGTTTGGTAACAAAATCAGCCCGTGCGTGTGTGGTGTTTTAGAGTATTTGTTTACAATTTTACAAAAATCAAAATCAGTTTTTCAAATATTCTCCAATTCATCTTCATCAGTAAAAACCAAAACAAGTCAATGAGTTTTAAAATTTATAGTATTTTGTTACTTGTATGTTTAAAAAAATATGTGGAGTTTTTTTGGTTTCAAATGTGCACAAAAAACTTATTTATTTCAATGACATTGTTTGTGCATTTTTTAGAAAATATAAATAAAATAAAGATTATGCGTAAATGCGGTTTTGTATTTGATGAGTACGTTTCAGTTTCGCCATTTAAATTTATTTTTCACGTAATTTATTAAAGTTTCAATTAAATTTTAGTTGTATAATTTATGACTTTGTAATTTTTTTTATGTGAATTGGCACTTTTTAGTTCAAGTTAAAAAATTAAAAAAAGTAAACAAAATGTGCGCCAACCTGAAGAAAATATAAGATTTTAAATGCACTTTTGTTATACATATATTTTCATAATATGTATGCACTATATAAAAATTAAATCAACATAAAACAATTTTCTTATATCGGGTTATTCATTGTGAGGTTTGACTTATAATTGGCGATACAATATTTCAAATATCGATTGGAAATTTTTACAGAATCATTTTTTTTTGCTATATTTAACCATTTAAATGTACTGCATGAAAAATTAATTAGAATGCTATATTCGGCTGTGCCGAATATTTGATACCCTCCACCGACAGTTAGAATATATGAGAGCTATAAAATAATAATTATATAGCACGCTCACGAAAGTGAGCTTGTTTTCCACAGACGGACAGACAGACGGACATGGCTAAACCAACTTAGAATTACTCAATGTGCCAGAATATACATATATACTTTATGGGGTCTTCACCACTAGTTGTGGAGGGTATAAAAAGAGTTTAAAGTCAAATAATGACTAGTCTCATATACATTTAGCATCAAAGTTAGAGAAGGAGTTGGACTTGGAGTCGTTAGTCGGAGTCGGAGTAGCCCTTAAAAAATTTCATCGTTTAGAGTCGAAGTTAGTACTTTTTTCTGATTAATCCACAGCCCTGATTAAACCTCATAATTATTGAAAGTGCACTTCAAATTTTTATTATCGGTTAAAAGAACAATTTATGGCATTTACAATTCGAAAATGATAACATATAAATGTTGGTCATGACTACGTCTGCAGTTGTCCATTTAGAAGGTCCAATTTTGGGCAACTCGTTCGAGCATAATGACTGGTATCTCGCGAATAACAGGAGTAATGTTGGTTTCCAAAGCATCAATCGTAGCTGGCTTATTCCTGAAGCCCTGAGACTTTACACATCCCCAGAGAAAGGTGTGATATCGCACGATATATGTTGCCAATTTACAGAAGCAAAACGTAGAATTCAGTGCTCACCAAAATGATTTCTCAACAACGTCATTATTTCGTTTGCAAATTTAAGTCGCCTGGCTGCAATTCTTGCAAAAATTGAATTTTGTTCGCTTTAAGGCCGAGATCCTTACGTAAAATATGCCAAGTTGTCGAATACGACAAGACAAGCTGTTAAGAATGAAGGCGAATTGATTCGTAACTTTACTTCGCAATTTTCACTTCACTACGTGCTGGATGTGGTCTAACCGGTCGAGTATCATCCACTCATGTAAGCTGGGACTAAAATTTGCGAATGTTGATTGCAATGGTGGTTTCAGTATGTCGATTATGCGCACCGTAAGTTCCTCGAATTGCACGAAAAATATTTCTCACAGAACGCTGATTTTCGAAATACACCTGAACAATTTGGAGACGCTGTTGTGGTGTGAGTCCTTCCATGATGACTTGCCAAACGATACTGAACTCAAATAACAAAGCAGTTTTATATGAGTCAAACTTTTGCCTACAGAAGCACTCACAAAAAGAATACGGGAATTTTTCCTATTTTTATAAATTATTTTTAACATGAAAATTTCAAAACTTATGTTTTTCTTCTATAGTGCTGTTGTTGTTTCTACACAAAGCAAGCAAAACAGGATTTTATGGATTCAATATTAAGCATGAATGTTTGTATGAAAAAAAAAAAAAAAAAATCTTATTAATAATAAATTTTGATAATAAATTTGAGTGTGCCCGCGCAAAAAAACAGAACTGGCAGCTGCTTTATTAAGCAATTTGTTTTTTTAATTGTGGTTTTTTCTTTTTACCCAATTACAACTACAATTTGAGTCGGAAAACAACCAGCAAATTGTAGGAGAATGTAAGAAAAGATAAACTCACTGTTTATTGTTGTTGTTTTGTTGAAGCTTTAATATTGTTACAAGTTAGACCTGAGTGTTTAAAATTCTTATTCGCTTTACAGTCTTATTTGTATAATATTTTTTTTAAGGTTTTCTAAGGTCTTTGGAAAAAGTTTCCTGACAAGCTGGCCTTAGCAATCAGTGAAATGCACACAGAAACTAGTTTTCCCACAAAAATAAATTTCAGTGTTTTCATCAAAAACAAAAATTGAAAATTTGGCACGTCAAAGAAAAATCTTATTAATTGAGCAATGTTATTTTAGCATTTTTCATTTAAAATTAATATGAAACAATGATAATTTTAAAAAAATCCATACTCTTGCAGAAATTTACTATGATTTTCAATCAACATTGAGCCATGTGAATTTAAGATTGGAATATTTTCGGTATGCAATAACACCAGTCCTGTAGCCCGTTTCTGTATTTTTCGCATCGTAAAATTTTCCGCATGAAACAAGTGAATTATGACAAAAACAGTTCAATATGAAACAAAAAATGGTTTTTCTCACATAAGTGTTTCTGTACTTTTACTTTGCGAGAATTATCTGTCATTTAAATAATTTTCCAGCAATTATTGGAAGGATGTGAGAAAAAGTGTTTCTGTATCAATATTTTGCAAAAAGTTTCTCACAAGAACTGTCAAAATAAGTCATATTTGAAATTGATGCGAGAAAACAAAATTTAAAAAAATGGAGCCCAAATTATGTATGTATGTACACAAGAATGTGTATTATTTTATTTTATTTTAAAAGAAAGAATTTAAATGATGAAAATAAGTATATAAAACACAATTGTTATATTTTGTTATTTAAATTTTTTTGGCCTTTCATTGTGTTTGTTTTATGCAGGGCTGCCAGATAAATTTGTGAAAAACGTCAATATCCTAAGAAAAAATAAAAAAATCGTCTATTTTTTTCGGACAATTTAAAATTAATTTTGACGAATTTTGTTCGTTTTTGATCATATAATCACAAATTTTTATCATATAAACATATAATCAAAAAAAAAAAAAAAAAAAAAAAAAAAAAAAAAAACATTAAGTTCATGGGTAAAATACATATTTTATACATACATAAGCTTGAGGTCTATTTTAATAAAATTATTTATTTTATTTTCCTTAATCCGATAAGAGTTTAAAATTTCAGATTGTTATTTTTCCCTGCAGAAATCACACAAAGGAGTGACAAAATATCATTTTGAAATAAAATAAACACATTTGGACAAAGTAAAAGGCAAAAATTTCCTAAAGTGCATTGACTGAAAAATGGGGTAATAGTTTAATCTTTTGATCACACAAACAAATGTATTAAATAATCCAAGCAAATAAAAATTAAACAGTTTCCGTTCGAAATGTTGCTTTTGCCGATACATTTTTTAATCTGCCTTGTTTTTAAAGATATCGGTTTTCTGTGGTGCCTAATACACAAACATATAAAACTATTTAAAATTGTTTTATTTCAAAGACTGAATCGTCACTAGAAAAAAATCTGCAAATTGTCACTTTGCCAATTTTGGAACAAAAAAAATCGTCAAAATGTCGTTAAATCTTTAAATCTGGCAGCCTTATTTTTATTATATATATTTCTTTCGTTGACGTTTCGCTTGCATTTGACACTTAATTACTGGAAGTATTCCAGTTAAAACAGAATCTGTGTTGTCTGTTCTCGCATTTAAATACAGAAACACTTTTTTCTCACAAATCGAGAAACGATGGAATTTTTTGTTTCACACTTAATATGAGAAAATTTGCGATGCGAGAAATACAGAAACGAGCTACTGGGCTTTAATTTTGTTCATTTTTCGCGTCAACTCACAATTCATTAGTCCCATCAGGTAAATCTTATACGCACTCTTTGAGGGGAACCAGATGGTTTTGTTTAGAGTACTTGCTGCGGCAATCTAGTGTCATTCTTTCGCATGACATGTCCTCAACATCGCTATTATTTTATATTCTGTTATCTAGAGCTTCTACCTAAAGACTGCTTTTTTAGTATCATATCTGATTCTGTCCTTTCTGGTTTTCCACTACTCTGCACAGGTATTTCAAATCTGTCGCCTGTATACGACTTTTCCTGGATGACGTGTGAGCCCATGAGTCACAGTCGTAGGATATGCTAGGAACACAACTGGGTCGTAAGAACGTAGGACGCGTATAGCGTAAATTACCGTCGTTAACGTATTTTGTATTTCTTTGAAAATAATATTAGAAAAATCGAAATTTATTGAAGTTGCTGTTTGTATTTTTCTTCTTTTGATTTATTTTCAAATATTGAGGGAGTTTACACGGTGTCTTTTCAGACATATCCAACAAACACGTTTGTTTTGTTTGTAGGAGATCGGGTTTGAGAAGAAAGAGGGGTTATCAAACAAACACGAAACGAGTTTTCATTTTTGTTTTTACAAGGCGAATTCATTCCAGGTAATCTCGGTAGTACAACAAGTACAGCTCGTACAAAAACAACAAGCAATTTGTTTTTGTAAAATCATTGTACAATGTCAAAAAACCGAAACAAATCAAAACAGAAACAAAGACAATAAACAAAATTTTGACATCCAACTGTTATAAAGCTAACGAAAAAAAGTTATCAGCTGGGCTTTTAGGGTCACCTGTAATGAATTTGCCTTGTGTTTTTATGAATTTTCATGTTTTTTACTTTGTATGTATATGTTTATTACACGGTGTTTACATTTGCCAGTACTGGCAAGACAGTTGCAATACATGCAAACTTTTTTACTAATAAATGTACACTTTTCTAACTGTCTTGACTACTGTCTTGCAAATTTTGCAGACAGTAAAATGGACAGTAATTTGACATTTGATGACAGTAATTTGAAGTTTTGTTCGCAAAAGTAAATAAAAATCAACAATTAAAAGAAAATTAATAAATTATGCTTTGGTTTTGCATGTTTTACTTAAGGGTTATCTATGTTCACAAAAAATTGTTGTTAAATGCTATTTTTAATTTGTTAAGTTCATATGAAACACGTTTAGCTAGAACTTGCGCTGCGACATTCATGTTAGACATTTTCTTAAAAGTGAACTCTCTCAAGGCCATGTCAGATAAAACTTTTGCTTCGCGTTGCGTTACCGATTCGCTTTGACATCTAAGATAAAATATACATACTTATACGAAACATGTCACATAAAGTACTTTCAAAGCGGAGCGAAGCAAAAAGTTAGCCAACTCTCATCTTTTTGCGCGCTTTGACAATTGGCTAGTATAATTTTCTTTTTTTTTTAATTTTTTTTGCCAAATTCAATTGAAAAAACCGTCCAATTAAATTTTTAACTTTTATTTTTGTAACAAATAATTAAATGTACAAATTACCAACCCCTTTTATAAGTAAACAAGCAATGCGTCAGTGTTGTCAAAGTTTTCATTGTGTTATACACCTTTTGCTTTGCGTTTTTCTGCCAAAGGTAGAAACGTCACGCAAAGCGACAAAGTTTTATCTGACACGGCCTTTAACTATTGTCTGGACGCCTACGTCACGAAGACAGCAAGTAGTGTTTTTGGCAACTAATAAATATTTTCTTACTGTCTTGCCAGTACTGGCAAATATAAACGTTAGGTTAGACAATTAGAAATGAAAACAGTCATGTTTGCAATGACATCGTGAAAAGACAAAAGGTTTTTGGAAGCATCTTCAGAAGAGAATGAATGTAAATGCCCCCCATTCAATTTGAAACACAAACATTATTTTATATTATATTTTTGATTTTTCTTTTTCTATGACAATACGGCCGTAAACGGGATATGAAGTAAAATTAGATCTATGTCGACGTACAACATACATAAATACGCTTTTACGTTTACGCCAACTAGTGTGTGCCTTTGTATTAAATATAACACGTTTTTATTTCACAACGTATCTACGTCATACGCTACTACGATCATTCGGTGCAATCGGTTTTTTACGTTGGTATAATACCGCTATCTTGGGTTTTAACGATATTTCAATTTTACTTGTAAAATTTCTGTTAAGAGCTTGGTACATTTTACCCGTTGGAGAAATTTCAGCATTTAAATCTTGGTCCGGTTTACCGTCTTCAATAATTATGGTACCTAGATATTTGAAATGCTGCACTTATTTTAGGACTTCTGTTCCAATGTGTACTGTGTGCGACTCCTTTTCTTTGTTTATAATCAGTCCGCATAGAGCATCATGCCGTCAGCATAAGCCTCATTTTTCAGTTACCTACAAGGTATTGTTGCATATTTGTCTTCGTTTCTTTAATAATATCTTCCATCAGTATTATAAAAAGTTATCGATTACAAAAATATATGGAGTAAGTGGTCCATTTACGTGTTTCTTTAATCCTGGATGGCTACACTTCGTCCAAACGCCGAAGCTCTTTTACACTTTATCATATAACTTTCGTATGTGTATTCAAATTACGCTCTTTTCACAGTTCAGCATTTTTCAGCAATTGATTTGGGACTCAATTCTGACAATTGCTGGTGAAAGTAGCCCCTTTCAAAAAACATCTTCTTTATGATGGTGTTTCGCGCGTTTTGCTACCTGAAAGAAACACCCACGCTTATGGGACAGTAAAGGACCATAAAACTTGCTAAAAAAAAGTGTAGAATAATTTTCGTTTTTATTGCCCACAACAAAAGACATACACAGAAAAATAAGACCAAAGCGGTAACGCTGACAAAAAATTTGCAACCACCATTTCAAGTTAAGTAAAGCAAATTTCAATTGACTAATAAAAAACAGCATTATGGATTTTTAATCCAGTTATTGAGCAAAAGAGGTGAAAAATGGGGAAAAAATTGTGGCGATTTTTAAGGCACTGGGTGCACTTTTTTTGGTAGGTATGTTCCACTTTTTTTTCTCCTATTCAATATCTACAACTTTGCTTCAGACACAAAAGAGATATTTCGTACGGTATACCGAGATATAACCGTGTTAAAATATAGAAAAAGTGATAAAATCCACCATGAGCAAAAAAATGCAGCCAACTTGAGAAGTTCTTATTTTTGGGGCTACTCACGTGCAATTTTCAGAATTGGGTCCCAAGATCATGTGTTGTACTGTGTTTTTCAACAACGTTAGCTACTTGCAAAATCTTTAAAACACAAAAAAAAAATGAAAGTTCGTATCAAATTTTGAGAGAGAAGAAGAAATTTTATTTTTATGCTTTATTTTATTTTATTTGATAATAAAATGCTTAACTAAAAAATTTTTTCTTAATTTTTTACTTTAAAAATCGTTCCGCTAGAATTTGGTTTTTAAAAGTGCGTCGATTCGACGACGAGTAAACTAAATGTTCCAAAATGAAAAATAACCTTCCAGGGTTAAAAGAACTTTCCCTATTTAAGCCCGTTGCACAATATCAAAAGCTTTCTCAAGATAGATAAAACATGTATGAATATTTCTGTTATATTCAATATTAAAGATGATTTCTCGTGTACCACGGTTGGTTCTAAGCCCTGGTCTTCCTCGAGCTACTGTTCCACTTTTGATTTGAGACGTTCTAGCAAGATTCGTGAGTTCAACTTTCCGGAGCACTTAGTAGTGATATGATTCCTATATTTTTCTGTTATTGCTGTTTTTATTTATTAGTTTTAGCGTGTTTCCACGTCATGTTCAGAATCTTAACTAGCATTTTCTAACCTGAACCGCCAATATATTTTAAAACATTTGGTGCGATTTCATCATGATCGTTTTAAATTTTTGCCAAAGCATGTTTCAGTTCATCCATTGTTATTTGGTCATTAGCGTTGATATGGTTGTCTAGAAGTTGAAATAATTATGTTGCATTAATATCTTAATTTAGCAATTCCGAGAAGAACTCTCTCCATCTGGTCATAATTGTTGTTTCATCTCTTAAAATGTTTCCATCCTTATCTTCTATATACTTTAATAAACAATCTTTCTCTCGTTTTAGTTTCTTAGCGATTTTGTAAAATAAATTCTGGTTTTCTGTATGATTTTCCTTAAGAAAATGTCCAAAATCTTCCAATGCCTTTCCTATTGCTTGACGCACCAGTTCTTTTACCGCTTTTTCTCTGATACTTGTTTAATTTATATGTTTCGACAATTCGGCCTTAAGATGATTCCCGCCACTTTTTACTTCTCTGCACGCAGAAAAAAAATATGTTTAAAAATGGTCACCTCCAACAAAACTATTTTTAAAGAAAATTTTAAACATATTCAGCCGTATTCATAACGAAAATTTGGCATGAAGTTAGCACAAGGTTTATTCATAATACACTTACCAAACTCTGGCTAACGATTTGCTAAACTCTTGTCAACAAGCTGCCAAACGTTTGCCAATTTGTGATAAACAGCCGTTTTATGTTGAAAAATGTTGTTTGTTTTTTTTTTAATGCACTGTTTTTTTTTAGTTTAGGATCGTTTTTTAAATATATTTTAATTTAAAAACATTTCAAATTTTTATATAAAGAGGGAATATAAAAAAAAAATTAAATTAAATGACAAAACCTGCGATGATTAATGCAAAACGTGTTTCATTTTTGAGTATTATAATGTGGCATCATTAATATTCAGAGTTGATTTATTAAAAGTTAGCAGACGGATAAAATTGTTATTAATAAACTCTATGCTAACAAGCTGCTTAGCTTAATCGGCATTCTAGTTAGCAGCGCGTTGTACGTAGTGTACAAACTGTGGCTAACTTTTTGTTATGAATACGGCTGATCATGTTTAAATTTAACCATATTATTGTCACCGACAAACATATAATCGTTAAATTAGTCCTCTATCAAGAAGCCACAACCATATTATGGTTGCCTCTAAACATGTAATGGTTAAATATGACAATAATTTGATTTTAAATTAACAATAGTATTTTCCTCTTTTCTAAGAGCAACATGCTTTGGTTGAAAATCAACCATGCTATTATAAATGTTAAACATATTTTAGTTATTACTAACCAAAAGATGTTCGGAGGCAACCATAATATGGTTGTGCCTTCTTGATGTAGGACTAATTTAACAATAATATGTTTGTCGGTGACAATAATATGGTTAAATTTAAAAATATTATGTTTGCAATTCTCTTTAAAAATAGATTTGTTGGAGGTGACCAAATTTAAACATATTTTTTCTCTGGGTGTGCATGCTTCTCTAACGGCTGCTGTGGTTTTTTCGTGGTTCGTTGTCGTCAATTTAATTTTTATGGTAGAGAACATTTTAAAGCTTCTCAAATTGTAACGAATAATGATGTAATTAAAAAGGTTTTTATACATAGAAAGAAAAAACCCCGACTAAATTTAATGTTTTCCACTCACTTTTAGTACGAGTCGTACTTAACAATTTAAGTACCAAAGTAATTAAAAATAAAATCTTTTCGTTGGTGGTGTCACTCTATATTCCATATGCGTGCATGCTCGTGTGTTTGTAAAAGTTTGTTGTAAAATCAACAACAATACTACAAAAGTAGGTAAAAAACGGTTTCCTATTTTTGTAAAAGTAAAATGAGAAGCAAAAATTCCCGGATTTTATTTGTTAAAATTATTTAGTTAAATACATGAAATTTTTAAAGTAGAATGATTACGAATATTATATATGGCATGGTGCTGGCGTCTTATAATTGAGAGTTATACTGCAAACAAAGGGGGAAATACAACAAAGGTGAAACAAACATGTGTAACGAACGGGTGGGTAAGTAAATAAATAATAATATTCTCTCTCTGGTTTTCTGTTTTAGTGTCGAGGTTAGAATCCATTATCCACTTTCGGATTATTTCAAGTACGAATTGGGGATTAAAACAACTTAGAAATTATTGAATCAAGCAGAGTTTTTTTTTTATTTCACTTTGACTTAAGTCAATCGCGTTTTCGGATTACTTTAAGTACGGGGCACTTGAATAATCCGTAGTTGAATCATGCATTCTGTTCTTGATTTAAGAAAATCTTTACTTACCGTATTATTGATACCGCTTCGGCTTGACTTAAGTACGGATGGATTGATTTTTCTCTTCAGTGTATATTTAGCAAATCTGATACCAAATTCTGTGTGGATCGGTCCATAACTTACAATAAGCCCATATAAAGCCCACTTCGGAAAAACACATTCTTATGTCTAAAATTTGCACAAATTAGTTTTATGTGACCGAAAATTATGATGTAAAACTTTATAAATATCGGTTCATAATTTACTATAGAAACCATATTAAGCACTCTTTTAATAAAACACTTTAATACACATAAAATCCTAACATATAACGGAATTGTTATGTAATTCAGTATTAGTTTGTTTTTTAAGGCTAGAAATTATAAAAATTAATAGATTCCAACTTAGCGAAATCCTTCGATTTTAAGGCAGCAATACCCAAACGCGTTTATTTTTAGTTAAAAATATTTCTGTTTGATATTGAAAAATTATTACAAGTGGATGTGAGTTCAATTGTATGATCATAAAATTGAATGATACAAACATATGAGTCCGCTGTGTAATTGGAGCAACATTTTTAGAAATTCAATCAAAACTTCTAGTCCTGAGATATAGATAGCAATATTTATATCAACTACTACATAATATGTAGTAATTTTCAATCATACATAGTAATATGAGTTTTTATCAATCAGTTTCAAGACCAGAAGTTTTATTAAATTTTCTAAACATTTCGTTTGATTAACATAGCGGACTTAGCAAGCGTACTACTCATATTACAGTATTAAACTTATCTTCAAAAATTAATTTACAAAACCAGTTTGAACTACATATTTCTTATTAGAACCAACCGATTCAAATATACGGAGCTTTTTAAGATAAGAGATTTTGATTTTAGCATTGTTTATTTATATTTTATTAAATATTTATTAAAAATCAAAATATTTGCGAAATGATGATTTAAAATATAAAATAGTCAGGTAAGTCTGATCACACCACTGGGGGGTGTTAACTTGTCCTATTGGCAAATATGGACCTGCTAGCACAAAATTTTGTTACGAGGTTTAGATATTTATAACATACATTTGTACCGAATTTTATCTAGATCTATATGAAATTTATTATTTTAAATTAATTTTTTGACATACACCATTTCCTGCACAGTCGTCCGCAGATGCATTAAGTGACTACTTAAAATTGCTATTGGTAGTTTGTGATATGGCTGAACTGGGTTTAAATCCTTTTTCTGGCGTTTCATCACCGTTGACTGCCTTTATTTATTGCGCGTTTGAAGTGTAAAGTTCGTATAGAAGAGCAAAAATAGCAATATAATGTGCTACATATATTCGACTATGCCGAGTCTTACTTCATATATCTTAGGTTTTCATTGGCAACCGCGTATATCTTAACATTAAATTAATTTTTAGGAGAGCCGAATAGCCATTCTAAATCAAACTATGCGCTAGATGTTAAGCTTTTTGAACTTGGTTATAACGTTAAATAACCGGAAAAATATGGACATATTTAAAATAAGGAAATATGAAATCAGCAAAGTCGAAAAATGGACATACGTGTTTGCCCATGAAAACCACAGATATACAGTCTAACCACCTCTGGTGAAGCTTATTAACTAATATCAACCTTAAATTAACGCCATACTTTTTCCATTGTATCCCAGAAATATTTTTTCATTCTTTTTCACAAACAAATTTTCGATGTAAATTAATTTTTTCATATGAAAATATCTTGGCACTACTAGTTTTCACTATATCACAAAAAGGGAATCGACAAAGTTGTGTAACTGTAAAAAATATTTTGTTTCGTTCCATTTTTTTCATGTGAAAACAGTTTTATGCTCTTTTTCATTTTTCACTAAACAGGAATCAAACGTACTATGAAAATTTCACAGTTTCATAAAAAAAGAATTGGCCCATAGTTGGTTAAGACAATATTATGTTAACATGGTTACCATGGGTATTGTACATTTTTTATAAATTATGTTTGAAAGTAAAAATTGGTAGTTTTGTTCTCCCCAGTTCGTTAAGGCTTTTTTTAATTGTTCATTTCAATACAAAAGCATAACGTAGTAATACAAACTAGTAAAAGAGTATTGGAAAATTTTCTCAAATAAATAACCATAATATACATAGTAAAAACCAGCATGTGGTAAATTTTGAAAATATAATGGTAATTTCTTACCATTCATAAGCCATAAGATGTTAAAATTTAACAATAATATGGCCAAAACTTTCTGTAATATGGTAAGAATTAACAATAATATGCTAACCTAAAAACATAAATAGCATTATTATAATCTAAGCATAGTAAACTGCTCTTAGATTATGGTTACTTCCAAATATATATAAAAGGTGGTTAAATTTTAAGGGCCGATGTTGATTTTGAATAAAACACAAATTATTTAGGAAATTATTGTAATTTATTTTTATTTTGATAGTATTGGCATGGTTCAATTATGTATGGAACAAAATATCGGTCACATGGCCGCCGCAACTTTGGCGGCACACCTCCATCCGATGGTCCAAATTTTAGATGACGCTGAGGCATAATTGAGGTTCTATGCCGTTAATTTGCCGAATTATCTCATCCTTTAGCTCTTAAATTGTTGATGGCTTATCGACGTACACCTTTTCTTTCAAATAACCCCAAAGAAAGTAGTCCAATGGTGTCAAATCACATGATCTTGGCGGCAAATTGACATCGCCACGACGTGAGATAACACGGCCATTGAATTTGTCGCTCAAAAGAGCCATTGTTTCATTAGCTGTGTGGCAAGTGGCACCGTCCTGTTGAAACCACATATCGTCGACATCCATATCTTCCAATTCGGGCCATAAAAAGTTCGTTATCATTTCACGATAGCGAACACCATTCACAGTAACTGCCTGAAACGGGCCTTATTTTTGGAAAAAAATTGGCCCTATGATGCCGCCAGCCCATAAACCGCACCAAACTGTCACTCATTGTGGGTGCATTGGTTTTTTGACAATCACTCTTGGATTATCAATCGCCCAAATGCGGCAATTCTGCTTATTGACGATTCCACTGAGGTGAAAATGTGCCTTATCACTGAAGATGATTTTCACGATATACATTTTGATTTGAACGCCCATTTTCATAATATGCCTAAATAACTTTAACGTGTTGCTTGATTGTGTATCTTTCCATGGTTAAAATTGAGTTAGTCTGAAATTGAGAAATGTCAAATGAAATGCAGAAAAAAACTTGACGTTTAGGTGTGGTTCACATTCAACGTCGGCTCTTAAAACTTAACCAACCGTTATTTCTGTGTGTAGACATTATAAATATTATGTTTGCACAATTTTATCTCAGTGCCAGCCAATCAGCAATACAAATAAACGGCCGGACATGACTTAATCGACTTAGAAAGTGATTATATATAATGTGCGTCCAAAAAATGACTTCTGCACTGACGAATAATACCCTTCCCACGTATCATGGTGTATGCCATGAAGCAACAACTAGAGATGGCGCATTCATCTTCTCTCCTACTGCAAATTACGTCAAAATGACGTATTCTTGTTTGGTGTGACGTAGAATGCGAAATCTTGTTTATTTGATTCATGGGTATATGCTAATAATATATTGAAATTAACTTTGTACATCTTACCTAAAATAAATTCCACGAATTTCACTTTGTTACTAACAAACATAAGCATATTGTGAATGTGTGTTGAAATTGACTAATTGGTTCGTCATAAATTTCTTAGAGTTATTAGGTTACGATTTGTCAAAATCCATTATTTTCTATTGTTCACACTTTTTTGTAAGATTAGACAAATATCATAACTTTTGCTTAATTTAATTAAAATAAAATTAGCAATAAATTTATTATCTGTTTTTTCTACAAGCAAAGCAGATTGTGACTAATGTAGGTTTTTAAGACATTTTTAAGACTTTGTGTTTTATGTCAGATAATAATAAACAAATTATTCCAACGGAAATCTTTTTATTATCGTATTAATTTTTTAATTTTAATACCTTTCAATTTTAATTTAATTAATTTTATATTTTTTTGTAGAACAGGATTTTGTGTTGAATGAAATCTAAATAGTGGAGAATAAAAGTATTCACTGTTTATAAAATAATATTTTAGTTTATTTGGCTGTGCTTAGCAAAATAAAATATTACCAACAGATACATACGTAGATTTGAAGGATTATACCAGGAAAAACTTTTTGAATTTTGGTAATAGGTAGTAGTTATTTCATACGTTACCTGGTAAGTAGTTGTCATTACAATTGCCATTATTCTGAAAACCTCAATAAGTACTTACTAGTAATGACCTGATTATCTACTTATTGCTTCTATTATTTTCATTACTGAATATTCTCTTACTAATAATCAGCTCAGTAACTAGTTATTAGTCGTCTTGTTTTCAGTACTCAATATTTATTTACTGGTAACGAGCTCAATAACTACTTATTAGCTCTATTAACTTGCGCCAATTTTTAATTTTTACAATTTCGGAAATATAAAAATATTAGAATTAAATCTTTTACAATGTCAGTGAGTCTGTTTGACTCTTTGACTTACTTCTGACTCTTTTGAATTACTGGCAGCTAAAAAATAACTAGTTATTTTTTGGCTTCCAGTTAGTTTATTGTAAGAACTTACCGGTAGTTAAATAATAACTAGATATTTTGAACTTCTAGTAAGTGTATTGTAAGTACTGAATTCTGTGGACAACTCGAACAAAAATAAGTAGTTATTCAGCCAACAAACAGCTGTTTTTCTCACTTAACTGCGTCGGTAACATTTTTGGCGAGTAATAACTGTCACGTAAGAAAATTTCTCGCCAATATACTGAAAAAGTGTGTCTGTAAAATTTTTGTGAGAAAGTTCCCGCTTTGAACTGTCAAATAAACTCATGCATAAAAACGGGGTAAGAAAATTTTAACACTAAAAAATAAATCAAAAATTCAAAATGCAATGAATATTAACACGGAAGAGATAATTTTTTGTTCTTAGCAGATTTTTTCATAGTTTAATTATATTGCTTTTAACATTTTTGAAAAATATACGAAGGTTTTCAAAGCAATTTTGTAATTAACAAACATTAAAATCGCACTTTACATTTTTTGGTATAGCCGACGGCCGCCGTCGTTGAAAATGTTTAAATTTTAGTCAAATTTGGTCGCCGCACAGTGGCGCCCGTAGAGCAAACGAGGTTGCAAAAATCAAAACTTTCATGAGCGCCGACGAAGTTTTGAATAAACCCATGTTATAGGAAACTTTTCAACGATTTCAAATAAGCCACTCTTAATAATATCACATTTTTAGTTTAGAAGATATAACCGTTCAAAGTTGACCGACTTTCGGTTTTCAAAAAAACACACATTTTTTAGTCAATTTGTTGCGATTTACACCTGAAATCACGAAAAATAGGTAACGAATCGCCTTATTTTTTGTTTGTATCGATTGATGTATTCATTAAATGTATAATGATAAAAAAAAAAATTAACTGTTTGCTTTGTGTTTCTCCTGGTAAATCACTATTTAAAAACTATCCGTTTTTTCACTATTTTTCAACTTTGACGGAAAATAAAAAAAATCTATATTTTTCTATATTTGCAAAACCTGTTCTTTGATTATTTCTTTACATAATTCAAAAGGTTTTATCTGCCCGTACGTGCCCGTTTGGCTTCTAGAGGTAAAAAAAAGGTTAAAAAGACATGGTTGCAGAAATTGTATTGCGTCCATCCCTTATTTGTTTTGACTGGCAGTAGTTTGATCTAATAGTTTGAAAAAAACTACTCTTCGAAATTAGCAGGTACGTAACTCACTTAAACAATACTTTGGCGTACAAATGGTCAGCAACAATATTGACTTATGGTCCCTTCAGGTAGGCACAAATCTTATTTGGACACGTGCATAATATCAAAATTGCATTATTCAGCCTAAAAATTGCACGCAAGGATAAGGTGTATGGAATTCTTGCTAAAACTGGCGTATACCCTACCACAAGAGGAGGAAAACTTCGATGAAAATATATCAATAAAGGATAAGGAAAAGATCAGAAAGAAGCAAATACAGGATGCTTTTTTTAAACAAGTTGGACTAAAAGTAGACTGTCCCAAGCACGGATACGGTAACTCAAACGATGGAAACACTTCTAGGAGATTTTTTGAAAATGATGAGGCAGTAACTAGAATCACTGGAATTGACAATCAAATCGTGAAAAGATTGGGAACGATCTTGGATGTTTTAAACTGCAAAGAAAATGTCAATTCTACAAAATATGGAGAATATGCGTCGAAAATTGCATCTCTTTTAGCAGAAATGTATCCACTGAAGAAGTTGACCCCGAGCGTCCATAAAATATTGGCGCATGGCAAAGATATAATTGAGTACCAGTCTTTGCCAATTGGAGAACTTTCTGAAGAAGCACAGGAGTCTCTTAACAAATTTTATAAAAAATATAGATTGCAGAACACATTCAAAGCATCAAGGGTAAGGCAAAGTGAGGACCTCTTCAACATGTTGGCAGCATCTTCCGATCCACTTATTTCTTCCCTGTGGCATGTGAATTCACGAATAGAGTTACAAAATAATTATAGTTTAGAAATGGTTAGTCTTTTAGATATACCTTCTCTTACGAATTGTGATGAATATTTTACAGAAAATTGAAAAAATAAATTAAAAAAAAAAAATATTTTTTTTTAATTTGTTGGGTAATAATTTAAAACATAAAACCCTAAAGAAAAAAAATAAAAACAATCTAAAAATGTAAAAATAATTTTTTTAGTTACCATAAAATTGATTTTTCTACTAATTTTAATTTTGATAACCCATAAGTAGGACCCTACAAAGCGTAGCACCCTTTCCAAACGCTCATTTCATAGGCTGAACAGTTATCTATCACATGCTGTTAAAACTGTTCAATTATCTTATTCGGTTCAAAAGATATGATTTTTGCAACGAAAAAACTCAAATGGCGCCACTGTGCGCCGTCAACGTATGTTTGACTGGCGTTCACAACATCTTCAATTTCTTATCGGCTTCGAGTGGAATATTATGACATTTATAACGTCACGACGTAATCTCTTGTGATAGTTTTCGACATGAGTTATATACACACTTTTTTCACATTTCGAGAAACGATGGAATATTTTGTTTCACATGTTTTCGATGCGAGAAGTTCTCACCAAAGCTACAGAACATGGGTACAGGTAAGTAAAGTTTTTGCTGGGTAGCCATCGTCCAGACTTGTTTTTGCAGCAATTCTCGAGTTTATTGTTGAGAGGGGTGAGAAGATTTGGTTTCATGTACTCTGCAATTCTGTTTTGTTTTGTAATTCTCACAATTCTTTACTTTAAGTTAACTTGGTCTCAGTTTACACGTTTCATCTTTTGATGCTCAACTTCTTTTCAATTCCCTTTTAAAGATGCCATTATGTTCACACGCAGCAACCGCTTTCAACTTTTTTTGCTTCAAAACATCAACACTTTTATTCAAAGCGAACCAAAGAGAAAAAGAAAAGAAAAAAATTTACATGCAGTCCCTGTTGTGCATATACCTATGAATGAGAACACAAAGCGTACTGCTCAAGCACAGGCATTCCCTCTCCTTAAAACACAAGAGTTGAGCATCAAAAGATGAAACGTGTGAATGTAGACTTACATTGCTATTTATACATACATACATATGTATATAAAATATAAAAAGGAGAAGAGGAAAAACAAGATGAAAATAAAAAATGCAAAAATAGAATTTCATAATCTGGACACTAATGCAATTTCAAAGCAGAAATTAAAAAAATTGCAGCAACAAAAATTTTAAGGTTGGACGATGACTTAGTTTGATGTACGGCCATGCCGCTTAACACAAATTGTTTATATGACAACCTTGGCTTACTAAGTAAGCAACAGCTGATTACTAACCATGTGTCAAAATTATTTGATTAAAAAAATCAAATTTTCCAAGTAGAAAGATTACGAATATGGGGCATGGTTCTGGCGTCTTTTAATTGCGAGTTCTTCTGTAAACAAAGGGGGGAATACAACAAAGGTGAAACAAACAGTTGTAACGAAGGGGTGGATAAGTAAATAAATAATAATATTCTCTCTCTCTCTCATTCTCTCTCTGTTTCTCTCTTTTAGTGATGAGATTAATCTTTGGTTCTGGGTAATCTTTTATAAATTCGAAAGTTTTTACTTAGAATTGTGAAATTTAAAACATTTTTATATTATTAGACTTAAAACACACACAATTTAAAATTAAAAACAAAATAAAATGTTTTTTTTTTTTGAATTGTTTGACACAAGGTTAAAGATTTTACAGTAGCTGTGTTCATTTACTTAAAATTGTTAAGAATTTGTTACACTTGTCATTGGAAAGTGTTCCTTAACCAAAAAAATTTGCAAGTTGAGAGCATCAAAAGAGAGAAAAGATTGAGAGACAAAAAAATTCTTGCAAATTTTTACTGGTAAAAATTTTACTTGCCAGAATTTTTGAAACAGCTGTTTCATGTTTTTGTTTACAAAACAAACTTTTCCAAAAGAAGTTTAAAATAGGGATATTTTGCAAAATTTATTTCATTCTGAAGAACACTCTCAGTAAAAAAATTATTCTTCGGACAAAAATATTGTTCGGAACGCATGGATGAATCCACGGTTAGTTTTGGAGTTATGAGGTTATCGAATTTACTCGTTTTTACGCTATTTATCCCCTAAACATTCGAATTTCCAAAAATTCCATCTTACTAGCATTTACACATGAAAGTAGTTTCTTGCGAGTCGCAATGCACAAAACTTGTTGACACACACAATTTTCGTACTATTAGGCAATTTTTTCAATTTTTAGTGGATCGATTTAGCGAGAGACCAGCATCCGGCTCAAATTTCAACCTTATAACTCACGGCGTTAAGGCTGTGCGAAGATGCATCTGTCAGCACATAGGTTATACATAGATTGTTAAATTAAATATTTTGTTTTGCTTTATAAATACCTTTATTGTTAACAAAGGGGTTTTGTAGCTTTTATTATTGTCGAAAACCCGAATTCTTCTTTCACCTCCCAAATAAAAAAATAAATCCAATTCATGATTCATTTTATTCAACATAAACAAATATAAATTAATAAAATCACATTATTTTTACCGTTACCCATGAAAAACTTTTTGAATTTTGGTAATAGGACGTAATTAACGTATGAATTACCTGCTAAGTAGTTGTCATTACAATTGTCATTATTCTGAAAACCTCAATAAGTACTTGCTAGTAATGACCTCAGTAAGTACTTTTCACTACTATTATTTTCAGCTATGAATATTTGCTTACTAATAATAAGCTAAATAACTACTTACTAGTTGTCTTGTTTTCAGTACTGAATATTTACTTACTGGTAACTAGCTCCCTAACTAATTATTAGGTCTATTTACTAGCGCCAATTAAATAAAGACTAGTTCTTTTTTGACTTCTAGTAATAATATTGTAAGTACTTACAATTCAACTTATTTTTATTTTGTTACTTCTAGTAAGTGTATTGTAACTACTGAATTCTGTGGACAACTCGAACAAAAATAAGTACTTATTCAGCCGAAAAATAAGTAGTGTTTATATTTCTCCAATATTACTTGTTATTTTACCAGGTAAGTAAAGTTTTTGCTGGGAATGTATAAAATTTTCCCAAGTCTTAGAATAATTAATGGGTACTCAAATATTCCTGTATATTCTTCACTACTTTAACTTGCAAATTTTGGCTGGCAAAGTGTTCATTTACTTTTAAGTATTTTTGAGAGCAATTTCTTTAAATTCCTACTTACACTCTCTTTGCAAGTTTCTGCTAGTAAAGTTAATGAACACACCTATTAGTGTTTTATAAAAATAAGACCAACTTGTATGCATTTGCCTTGATGACAATTTACAAAAAATTTAATTAAGAAAATTGTGAAAAATATTAGAAAAATTTAAAAAATATTTATTAATTACAAAATAATTCTTGTTATTTTTTTCCATGTAAGGAAATTATTGCATTAAAAAAGCTATTTACGGGAGTAAGATGGTTTAGGTTGAAATAAAATATTTTTGTACCAAATTGTATATAACGGTTTGTTATGACGATGTTGCAGTAAAAAGCGATATCTGTATGTCCATTTTTTTAAATTTTGAGATGTTGATGCCATGGTGCGTTATTTTAAGCCCTCTTTACCTGGTTGTTAAAATTTCTGAAAAAATATGGACCAATTCCAATGTTTTTACGCAATGACCAATTCAAAAAATTTAATACATATCCCAATGTTCGATCTAGAAGGTTTTTTCCGCTTTCCTGAAAATTTGATTTTAAGACTTACGCGGTTTAATATAAAAAGCGGTAAATAATTTTTTTTTAAACAACTTTTTTGTTTATTATGGTACACAAATGACAAATGCATTTAACCATTGCAATTATTAACGCTTTTCTTTTTAGAATTTGCTTGATTTTTAAAACCTGCTTTCTTGGAAAATTAATGTCGCATTCTCAATGTTCTTTTTTTTTTTGTTAAAAATAGCCAAAATAAGTTAAGTTATCCCTTATTTATATGAACAGACAAAAGTTATTTAGTTGACATTTTACAAGAAATTATTATTATATTTATCCGGAGTTATGCCGATGGAAGACTTTATTAATTGGTTCTTTCTTGACAATAACATTGAACCAATCAACTGCATTTTCCCCAAAATTGAATCCTCATTATTGGGTTAGTAAAAGCGCGCTCGCTCTTATACAAGTATAAAGGATTTTTATATATGTATATATATATATTTTTTTTAACAAAAAACAGCATCTTGATATAAAATTGTTTGTTGTTTTAATTTTTATTGTTTAAGTAAAAATTACATCTTATATTAATATTGAACTTAGTGACGAAGAAAAACCAAATGAAGAATATTTTGGCTATGGATATGGGTGACGATTTTGTGCTGGGTGGAGTGTCAGAGTGGAATCAAAAATCGGCGCAAATACTAGACGGATTTAGTGGAAGAAAATAAAGAGCTTCGATCCCAAAGTGCATCTAGTTTGTAGAATCTTTATTCTTGGTCTTACGGAGTTACTTGATAATATCATTTTTTAGCTGTTAAACAGTTTTAAGTTTATTTATGCCGTTACGTGACTGCTTTATGGAGTAAGTTACTTAACGTCCAATTAGACGTGACATAAGTTTCATGCCATAGCCGTAACGATGACCATAGAAACCAAAATTCAATTGGTTTGTTTGGTTATGGCTATGTCGTTATGGTAAGTCGCCTACAATCAAATTCAGTGTTGCCCATAAAGTTAGTTCAAACAGTTGATTTGTAAGATTATGGTTATGTCACGTCTAATTTCAGCTTTAGGGTTAATAACACTAAATAACGCTTATTAACATTTCACGATTTTCGTTATTTGTACGAGCAAAAATACGTTAACTAGATTGATTTGTGAAGAATTTTTTTAATAAAATATAGAATTTGTCAAAATCTTGTTTAAATTAACACTTTTTTATTTATAAAATAAGAAAAAAAAACAAAATAATATTATTAAAAAAAGAAATTTTAAAAAAGTTTCCACAGTTTCAAAATATTCATTTTGTTAATAACATAAAATTTATACGAGAATAAACATTTAAATAAATATACATACATATAAATAAATAAATCTTCCGCATAAATGTTGATTCATTAATTTATTAATTGACAATAACGTGAATTTGACTAATACAAATTATTGTCAGTATGTGTCAGTAATTAACACCACATTTTGAATAGGACAATTAAGAATATTAAAAGGAAATATTAATCACACATACAAATATTTTTTTTTTTTTTTTTTTTTTGTACGTGTACACGCTCATGTAAATCTTTTAATACCTAACACCGTTGATAGCGTAAACGTGTGATATTAGTAATTTCTTTTAACACTTAGTCATCGTCCACACTTGCAATTTTTGTTACTGCAATTTTTAAAATTCATGCTTTGAAATTGCTTTAGTGGCCAGTTTAAGAAATTATAGTTTTTTAATTTTTGTATTTTTATCTTGTCTTTACCCTTCTTCCTTTTATGTTTAATATATAAATACAAATACACCTAAAGCCAACTTCACGTTAAAAAGTGCGAGAATAACAAAACAATACAGAATTGTAGAGTACATGCAACTGAGTACCCCTCCCCAATCTTCTCCACCACTGCAAATCTGGACGATGACTTAGTGTACTATTTATAAAGAAAATCATAAAACTTTTACATATACATGCATAATTATCGAAAATTAAAATATTTCCACACCCTACATCACAATAGGTGTAGTATGTGTCCGTGCTGATGTTTGTAAAGCTAAAAAATAATGATCGTATACCCACCTTTTGGTATATCAATCGATTAAAAATCACTTAATGAGTCGATAAGATCATGTACTTCCTTCCGCTTGTGCGACCATGTAAAGCTAGCGAAAACGGTACTGTTACCATTTTAAAAATAGTTTAAAAGAACCTACGCTTTTCTCGGTCTTAGGAAGGATAAGGGAGATCGATTATTCGACTTTTTTCAATAACTGGTTTTCGAATATTACGAATAGTTGCTATTTTAAAAAACCCGGTATTCGGTTAAACAGTTTTTAAATAACCAATTAACCGGTTTTAATTCGAATTCTTAAAATCACAAAAATCAAATAAGTTTTTAAAATAAAACCTTAATTTGAAAAAAAAAAACAAAACAAATTGCAAAGGTAAGAAACCAACAAAATACATAGATATGACTTAGATCAGACCTCTCAATTATTTTACGATAAAATCCAAGAAAAGTGGGACCAGTAAATTGATCAAACTTTAGCTAAGTTTTCAACAATTATTTATTGATTTACTAAACTTTATTTGTAAGAAGATATTTGTATAATGTTATTTAGAAACTGTTGAATGATATTTGATCTAGACAGCCGTTTTGCAAAAGCAAATAAATTATAGGAATTTTATAAAGTTATTATTTGAAATATTCTCTCAAATTTATTTTGAATGAGTTTAAATTTGTTGGTGTTTGAGCATGTCTATATAAATCAACCATATTTTTCAAAAGTTGCAAACGAAACCTCTTAGCCAGTATTATCTATTTCCAATTATTTTGTTTCAGCATTATAGAAACGAATAATGAACTGAACATTTTTTTGTGTAAAATATTTGTCAATTCTTCGACTACAATTTAAAACATTCCATGACATTGTTTGATTTCTTCAATTTTGTTTTTTAACTCTTGGTGGTTTAATAAAAAAAACTGGTAGACATTTTTCCCATATCGTTGATTCCGCCGTAATGTTGTAGTTTTCAGCATGAAGAGATGCTAGAACTACTTAAGAGTTTTTAGTGCCTTAACGGGCATTTCGTCCTCGGCAACACAATGGTCTAATATTTCACCCAATGATTCATTTTTTGCAGCGTATTTTAGTAAAGTTTTATTTGTCGTCTCCTTAGAACTACTTCGAACGGAGTTAAGTTTAATTAATGTGAATCATGTATACTAATTAAAGGTGATTAATAAGTCGTGACATGGAAGAACTTTTGTAACTTATCATTTTAGGGCACTTCAAGCACATAACTTTGTCTTTTTAATCGCGTTCTAAAAATATCTAGAGAGAACCTTTACATAAAAATATATTTAATATTTAGAATACTCTTGCACAAATTACTATTTACTTTTTAACTGCACACGTTTTTGTAGTATTTTGAATAGTTTTTGGTTTTTTTTCTAAAAGAACACAGTTTAAGACTTTTATAAGCGATTTGTATTTACAGTGTTCATAATGTTTTTTGACCTTTGTTACATTTTGTTTTGACATTCTTCATAAAAAGTTTAAGTTTGGCCAATATTTAATTAAAAAATACTTGAATTACGGATACATCTACAAGAGTAAGGAAAATGTATATAAATGACACATTACTAAAATAACCGGTTTATTATACCAAAATAACCGGTTTATTCGATATTCGAAAAATGGGCATTTTAAAATAACCGACTTGGGAAAAGCTAAAATAACCGGTTAAAACCGGTCGAATAATAACCGTTCGATCTCCCTAGGAAGGATGCTTTTAAAATTGGTGAAAAAAATGAAAAAAGGTTTTTATCTTGCTCCATTACAAATGCCCTGCATCTAATAGTGAAGGTACAAGCTGTAGTTTAAATGAAAATTGGAAGAAATTAAGTATATGTACAAGCTTTTTTCTACCCAAACATATATGTAGCTATTTAAATTTGCGAAAATCCTAAAATGACCTATCCTCCATACTAATGGTCTTTCAGAATAAGCATGATAAAATCGGTGTATACGTTTTCCCTCCTAAAAACTGCCACATTTCATGTGTTCGTTTGGCGCCCATTTAAAAGATCTTTCAAAATAGGCCTTGCCAAGCCCAAACCGCTTATAAATTTTTCGAATCGTGACAATAATTAGAACGATTAACTTTTAAGTGAACATAAGCGAATGCAACGATATTTAAGAGCATAGTTTCATTTTTTTGTTTTTATTTTAGTTTTATTTCAACTTTTCTTTTTTTAAACAATTTTTTCACAATTTATATGCCTTTTGTTTGCTACTTTTGTTTGTTTGCCTTTTGAAACATATGTTTTTTTGTTTTACTAAATTTTACTGCAAAAATTTCTGCAGCAAAAATTTGTATCTAAGTACTCAGTCAAGAACTGTCACTTTACGCTCTCAATTTGTGTTCTCATTTACTGTATTTTGTGTACGCGAACGCGATTTAGTAAAATGCAGTAAAGTTCAGTAAAAACTTTTGTGTTCTCGAACGCAGCTAATGTTGGTAGCAGTGTTTTTCTTTACATTTTTATTATTTCTCAATATGACAAAATACCGAAATGTAATAGAAAATAAAAAGTGGCAGTGTCTGGGTACAATTTATAACAGGCATTTTGTTGTCTAACTTGTAGTTAACCAATAACATTTTATGGTTTAACTAATGGTTAACAAAAACCTGGAAATAATGTGTTATTTTTTAAACCATTGCTATTAGCTAACTAATGACTGTAAATTTGGGCCTTACTGTTTTTAAATAGCAACCAAATAAAAACAAGTTAGAGTGCTATATTCGGCTGTGCCGAATCTTTGATACCCTCCACCGACAGGAGTGGGCTCTATATCATAAATACATATATATTATTAATTAAGCTTCACAAAAACGAACTTCAGCATAAAAATTGGTTGCGGTTTAGACCTGAATTAAATTATTGACCGACAATAAGAAAATGTTATTCGTTTCTTGTAAGAACTTTGAACTGGCTTGAGTAAAATATCATTATTCGTAACAGTTTTAGCCGGACTAAAATGATTTTTAGGAGCGTTATTTGTATTGGACCTATGGTAAATTATGGACAAATCATCCCAAAATTCTGAAGACTGATTTCTGGTATTTCAAAAAATAAATAAGAATAAATTTCAATACAGCAGTGTAATTAGTTTTAGCGTTAACAGTAAATTTCACAAACTTGCATGATATTTTTTCTTGCCATATGAATTTAAGTAAAAAATTTCACCGCAATATCTATAAATCCCAAAGTGGGCTTTATTTGGTTTTAGGCGAAATAAACTATTTTCCGGGAGTAGGGTTTATATGGGGCCTAGTGTAAATTATGGACAAATCTCCAAAAAATTATACAGCGTGATTTCTGGTCGTATAAAACTGTGACGTACCAAATTTTAGTATGCTAGCATTATTTATTGCGGTTTAAGGCGTACTAAACTGTTTTCTGGGAGTATGGTTTATATGGGGCCTATTGTAAATTGTGGACCGATCTTCAAAAAATTTTACAGTGTGATTTCTGGTCCTATAAAACTGTGACGTACCAAATTTTAATATGATAGCGTTTTTTTTTACGGTTTTAGGCGTACTAAACTGTTTTCCGGGAGTAGGGTTTATATGGGACCTAGTGTAAATTATGGACCGATCTTCAAAAAATTTTACAGTGTGATTTGACGTATTATAAAACTGTGACGTACCAAATTTAAGTATGCTAGCGTTATTTATTGCGGTTTTAGGCGTAGTAAACTGTTTTCCGCGAGAAGGGTTTATATGGGGCCTATGGTAAATTATGGACCGATCTTCACGAAATTTAACAGTATGATTTTCAGTCGTATAAAGCGAATTCGTGTAAAATTTTATGTCATTCCGTGCATTATTCCACCATTTATGTTAGTTTTTGTATCAAAATTATCAATTTTTTTTGGGTAGTGGTTCCACATTTTGATTCATAGTTCTGATCCTACTAAACCGATGTTGCTGGATTTCAATCCCAAACTGCTTAGGATAACTACAAGCAATTTGAGACCAAGTTTGTTCTTTTCTTTTGCGTTTTTCGAAAGTGAGCGTGTTTTCAACAGACGGACAGACGGACAGACAGACGGACATGGCTAAATCGACTTAGAATTACTCAAGGACCCAGAATATATATACTTTATGGGGTCTTAGATGTATAATAAAAAAGTTTCACACGGAATGACAAACTTAGTATACCCTCATTCACCACAGTGGTGGTGGAGGGTATAAAAATGAAAATTTAGAAACTAAAGAATACATAATTTTTTTTACATATTTAGATCATTATTCTACAAATAAATAAATATTAAGAACCCTCGTATTTCCTCTGCTATTTACATGCATACTTATTTGTAAAAATATTTGTAAAAAATTTAAAAAATTTTGCTATACTCTTTAAAAATTGTGTGTCTAAATTCGCAGAATTTTCATAACATTTCAATACAAATGTATTTTACAAAATGTTCTCATATAGAAATCTTTAATAATAAAATTGATAAGAATTAAATACTGACGCCTTCAATTATTATTTTGAAAACAGGCTGATAACAATTTTTTCGCTTTATATATTTTATTTAGTTTAAACTGGCTTTTAATAGAAACAGAAATCAAATCAACAGAGTTTTGATTACCTCTGCTTTATTTTAAGTATATATACAAAATGTTTTTTTCTCAAACTGAAAGTAAAATAACTTGAAATATCACACTTTAAAATTAGTGGATATTAAAACGATAGTTTTTTATCTATTTATCGGTCCGAAGAAATAGATTTTGATGAGTTATACAAAAAAGATAGAAACCAGTCCTAAAAAGAGATGAAATGAGTTATTATAATTGTATGTGGGACATAATTTGGATTATTAATTTAAAGGTTTTTGGCATTATAAAAATATCGAAAAAAATATAGTAGAAATGATTTAATAATGTAGGAAAATACTCGTACTATTAAAAACACTGTGCTAGTTGAAAAAAAACTGACAAGCGGGCATATGGCGTTTTAACCTAATTCGGGTGCGCTAAATCCATTGGTACTAACCGTGTTTTAGGTTAGCTCTGGTTTTCGAGATATACCGTTATTTCGAAGAACAAACAACTAGGGCCGACTCTATAGGAATTAACTTTACTTCAATATAAATATATGAAGATTATAATTATTAAATACTGAAGAAAAAGTCCCATAACTGCCTAGTAGTCGTCCCTAGGAGGAAAAATATATGACCAATCTCCACTCCTTTTATGTCCTTAAAATTTTGTCAAACCATACTTACCACTTATCACCGTCCATTACGGGGACTTCTATACAAATATGGGTCAAATGCATGACCAATCCCATTTTATTATTAATCCCCATTATTATACCCTCCACCACCACTGTGGTGAATGAGGGTATACTAAGTTTGTCATTCCGTGTGAAACTTTTTTATTATACATCTAAGACCCCATAAAGTATATATATTCTGGGTCCTTGAGTAATTCTAAGTCGATTTAGCCATGTCCGTCTGTCTGTCCGTCTGTTGAAAACACGCTCACTTTCGAAAAACGCAAAAGAAAAGAACAAACTTGGTCTCAAATTGCTTGTAGTTATCCTAAGCAGTTTGGGATTGAAATCCAGCAACATCGGTTTAGTAGGATCAAAACTATGAATCAAAATGTGGAACCACTACCCAAAAAAAATTGATAATTTTGATACAAAAACTAACATAAATGGTGGAATAATGCACGGAATGACATAAAATTTTACACGAATTCGCTTTATACGACTGCAAATCATACTGTTAAATTTCGTGAAGATCGGTCCATAATTTACCATAGGCCCCATATAAACCCTTTTCGCGGAAAACAGTTTAGTACGCCTAAAACCGCAATAAATAACGCTAGCATACTTAAATTTGGTACGTCATAGTTTTATAATACGTCAAATCACACTGTAAAATTTTTTGAAGATCGGTCCATAATTTACACTAGGTCCCATATAAACCCTACTCCCGGAAAACAGTTTAGTACGCCTAAAACCGTAAAAAATAACGCTATCATATTAAAATTTGGTACGTCACAGTTTTATAGGACCAGAAATCACACTGTAAAATTTTTTGAAGATCGGTCCACAATTTACAATATGCCCCATATAAACCATACTCCCAGAAAACAGTTTAGTACGTCTTAAACCGCAATAAATAATGCTAGCATACTAAAATTTGGTACGTCACAGTTTTATACGACCAGGGGGGTTACCGCGTATTTCGATTCGAAACGAAACATTTTTCGAAAGCAATTTCCGATTCGAAAGTTGAATCGTACTGCGTAACTCGTTCGAAACGATGACAGAGTTGTATTTATAAACAAATGGGAAATTTGATAAAAAGTTGGTAGCACTGTTACTAAAATACAAAAATGGACGAAAATATCCCAAAACAAAAAACATATTAAATACTATTCAATGTGTAAAAATGTTATAATTGTGATTTTTTTTAATTAAAACTGATTGCATTTCCCTGTGGTTTGAAGATTCCAAAGAAAAAGTCAATCACTTCTTTATACTGCTTTTTGTACATGTACATACATATGTACATATTTTTTTTAATATATTTTTTTTTTGCAAATTTCAAGACCACAAATATTAAAACATTTACAATAATAACATTAGTAATTATTTAGTTTATATCAAATATAACATTATTTGGTTTAATTTGTTTGTTTTACGCTTTTATTTATCTTGAACGGTTTAAATATTTACATTTTTTGTTTTTCGTTCACTTTGTCACCAACAAAATAGCTTTCGAACAATTTCCTAACACTTTTTGCTTAACAGACTCGTGTTTTCGTAATACAGAGTTGCACTTTCGAAAGGGATTTTTATTGTTCGTAATAGAGAGTTGCCGTTTCGAAAGGGATTTTTGGTTTTCGATAGTGTATAAAAAATTTCCGTTCATTCGAAACAAATTGTACGAAAATCGTAATACACAGTACAAATTGTTCGAACTCGTAAATTATTTCTTTCGAATCGAAATACGCGGTAACCCCCCAGAAATCACGCTGTAAAATTTTTTGGAGATCGGTCCATAATTTACACTAGGCCCCATATAAACCCTACCCCCGGAAACAGTTTATTGCGCCTAAAACCGTAATAAATAACGCTAGCATACTTAAATTTGGTACGTCACAGTTTCATAGGACCACAAATCACACTGTAAAATTTTTTGGAGATTGGTCCATAATTTACACTAGGCCCCATATAAATCCTTCTCGCGGAAAACCGTTTAGTACGCCTAAAACCGCTATAAATAACGTTAGCATACTTAAATTTGGTACGTCACAGTTTTATAGGACCAGAAATCACACTGTAAGGTTTTTTGAAGATCGTTCCACAGTTTACACTAGGCCTCATATAAACCCTACTCCCGGAAAACCGTTTAGTACGCCTAAAACCCTAATAAATAATGCTATCAAATTGAAGTTCGGTGCGTCACAGTTTTATAGGACGAGAAATCACACTGCCAAATTTCGTGAAGATTTGTCCATAATTTACCATAGGCCCCATATAAACCCTACTCTCGGAAAATAGTTTATTGCGCCTAAAACCAAATAAAGCCCACTTTGGGATTTATAGATATTGCGGTGAAATTTTTTACTTAAATTCATATGGCAAGAAAAACTATCATGCAAGTTTGTGAAATTTACTGTTAACGCTAAAACTAATTACACTGCTGTATTGAAATTTATTCTAATTTATTTTTTGAAATACCAGAAATCAGTCTTCAGAACTTTGGGATGATTTGTCCATAATTTACCATAGGTCCAATACAAATAACGCTCCTAAAAATCATTTTAGTCCGGCTAAAACTGTTACGAATAATGATATTTTACTCAAGCCAGTTCAAAGTTCTTACAAGAAACGAATAACATTTTCTTATTGTCGGTCAATAATTTAATTCAGGTCTAAACCGCAACCAATTTTTATGCTGAAGTTCGTTTTTGTGAAGCTTAATTAATAATATATATGTATTTATCATATAGAGCCCATTCCTGTCGGTGGAGGGTATCAAAGATTCGGCACAGCCGAATATAGCACTCTAACTTGTTTTTTTATAACATACCTATCCGCTATCTCCATTCCTTAAGGGGGCTCAAATACAAAATTTTCAATACGGACTAGAAATATATTGAGGAAAAAGTCCCATAACTGCCTAGGAGTCGGCCCTAGGGGGAAACATATATGACCGATCTCCATTAGTTTTTGACCTTAACATTTTCTCAAAACATATTTGCCCTTTATCCCATCCCTTATTGGGGCTCCCACACAAATATGGCGTTTTATGAAATACTTAAATTTAATTAAAGTTTTTCATCTTTGTAAATAAAAACTATAGCTTTATGCGGATTTAAATTCTTTATGACTTGCTTTGCTTGGAACGTGTAGAAAAACTAAGAAGCATTTTAAAATTTTTTATAAATTTTTAATAAACAAAAAATTCGAAATTTTGCTAAAACATATTTTTTTTTGAAAAAAAAAAAATTATGTTTCTAAAACAGAATTTCGGTTTTATTAGTTTACTCAATAAACTAAACCGCCTTTGAGTTACGTCCATATATGTTTTGAAACCTCCTCCTTTTTCGAAATAACGGTATCTCTCGAAAACGAGAGCTCATCTAAAAAAAACGGTAAGCACCACTGGATTCAGCGTACCTGAGTTAGGTTAAAACGCTTGGTGGTCCGCTTGTCACAAACAAAGTGTCAAATTTTAGCACAGTGTAATTATTCAATAAAATAAGAAGCAATCACATGTCGCATTTGTAGTCTTAGCAATGTCTGAATAGATGAATGTTAAACTTAATTAAAAATTATAAATATTTTCAAATGTCTTTAGAAGTGGGTTAAATAAATTTAAATAGGGAAATTTTTTCGTACACTACGATATTTAAAACTTCCCAGATGTTAAAAGATTTCCGCACTTAAGCTGCGGATGTATTAATTAAACAAAAATAGTTTCCTTATTCCTATTTTCATTTACGTCATAGATCTACAGTGAGGGTCAAAATAAGGAGACCGACAAAGTTTTGATTTTTATCTAACATGCATATTAAACAAAATGTATTTATTAAAAAAAAATTAGTTTCCTTATTCCTATTTTCATTTACGTCATAGCTCTACAGTGAGGGTCAAAATAAGAGGCTGCCAGAGTTTTGGTTTTTATCTAAAATGCATAAAAAAAATGTTTTATTTGAAAATAAGTCTTGTCATAACCAAACAAGAATTAAACCTGAAATAGACTGCACATTGTTCAATAACTACAGATAATTGCATCGAGCTAAAAGAAATAAATTGGTAAATAAATTGCTTCAATAAAAAAATCAGTACCCTTAAGTGTTCAAACAGAAATGCTTCGAGACCACATTTTCCGTACAATTTTTTGGCAAACAAATTTGTCATAGAAAGCCGTCGTGAAATAAAATTTTATTTTAAGAACGCTTTTTCTAAAGCTCTTACATATAGACACTTAATCTCCCAACAATGCTGTCATTTTTTCATTAAATTTCATACAATTTGTAAACAGAAAATAAAAAACAAAAGAAAATAAGAATTAAAACAATAAAATATGAAAGAATTTAAAGTTACTGCCGACGTTTTTATTATAGGCCTTAGAATTTTTGCCTGAAGTTGAAGACTCAATTCCTAATCTTAACTTAATTTAAACCATAATCTATTTTTGGACGCAATGTCTAGAACAGCGTTACCGTTGTGCGACTTTAGTTGCAATTTGCAACTAGATACCGAAATAGAAGGTTGGAAGCCAAGTAATGAACTTTTGCGAAAATACAGATACGAAGTTACAAAAAAAAAGTTAAATTTATATACAATTAAAATATATCGTCACCTTTAATGCAAACAAACGTAACTACACAAAAATTGAATTTTTGTTTGGTTTTTGTTTGTTTTATTAAACTATATGTCCATTTTTAGACCCCTGCGATCAATAATGGTGACTTTATTACAGAAGTTTAAACTCCAAGAACACCTTGTTGTTATATATTTTGAAAAGTTTTTTGCTTCTCTTGTAAAAAAAATGTAGTTACAAGCACATTATTGAAAATCATATGTAAAATTAATAGACAAAAGTGTATTTAAACACATTTTTAATTAATTATTTCTTAGCTATTCATATCATTTGAATTGGTAATTCTTTTTTGTTTTGTTAGTTGTGTTTTTTTTGTTTAATAATAATTTTTAAAAATTGTGAGGCTTTAATTTGAAAAAAATTACTTCTTTGTGCAATTTTTTTTTGTTTTAAAGCCGACTTTTGGGCGACTTTTTCAAAATTCGTAACGGTAACACTGGTCTATAACTTTATTTTGTATTGTGACTACTGATGTATGATGGTTGTTTAAGGCACTCTCAAGTGAAAGGTTGCTCCGCTTTAGATTTTGTAAATTTACATGTGAATTTTTTTTTTTGGGCCAACCCATTTTTGTAGAACATTTTAGTCTGTTATATTCCTGTTCAAGGTACTTTTTTAAGAATGTTACAAAAAAGAATAGATATTTTATTAAAAAAAAATTAAGTCCGCTCTATTAGAATCAATCGATGGAATTTTACTCCAATAAATAGCATTCAAAGACCCACCCTTTTTCTAATTGGTTTACTGCAATTAGAGTATATCCGTCCATCTATTTTATCGAAGTATATGTTTTAAGTTTAGAGATAATGCAATTAATTTTGAAATACACGTTTTTTGCCAAAAGACTGAGATTTTTTCAAAGCAAAAATTCTTTTCAAAACCCCTACGAAAATTACCCCTTTTCCCATTTCTTATAAATCGAACAAAATAATATTTGCATTCCCTATCTCGTATTAAAACTACACCATCAGAAATCATTCTTACTCTTATAATATACTTGTACATAAGTAGGGCGTGAAATAACACGAAAATGCATGTTTTTCATCGAAGGTTTAAATATTAACCCCTCATGCAAAAATAAGTTAAAGTTCACATTAGTTAACCAACACATTAAGCCCATATACTTTTGCTGGGCTTAATGTGTTGGTTAACTAATTTGAGCTTGAACTTGTATTTTGCATAAGGGGTTAAGTGAATATGTTATTTATCCGAATCACAAATTTAGCTGAAAAATGGCATCGATTTGTTAGGGCATATTTTTGCATATTTTTCGTTAATGCATTTATTGTCATATTATGCTTAAGAATTTATATAAATTCGCATATTATGTTAGTTTTTGCTGAAAAAAGTATATTTTTTGTTTTTATTTAAATGATGTTTGGTGTTATCAAAATCAAACAAGTGTAGCACTAAAACAAAAATAAAAAAAACGTGGAGGCAATAAATAACTTTATTAAACTTTTAAAGTAGTATTATTTTAAAGGTTGAAAGAGCAATTCCGATGTGTACAATAACCGTTCGATGTCTGCTGTATTATGTTCAATAATCTTACAAGATGTTTTTGTGTTTGACAAAAATCTAAAAATTTGTGTCTTAATTTATAAAGTTCCAATTGGTTTCAGAATAAGAAAATGAATGACATTAAATTCCTCGAGAATAGATTGAATTTCTGTAGTATTTTTTTTTATACGCGATAAAAGTTCAGGTAGCAGATGGTTGGGCTAGCACGACTATGCTTTTGCTTGTTGTCTCTTTTTTATAATGTTGAATAGTGCACAAGAGGTAATTTGAGCTACTTTTTAGGCAAAAATTAATTTCAGCCAAAGTTTGGACCGAATTTGGAGTTAATGAGTTTTTCATGGGCAGACACGCTGTGGTTTTTGATTTTTGTAATAGTTGAATTTTTTTAGGGTTGCCATCATGTAAAAAACAATAAAAAAACTGAATTTCTCTAAACCTAAAGGATGTATTTTTTTGAAATTTGGCACGATGAAAGTACGCAAGAAGGCTAACAAAATGGCGTACAAGCCATACAGACAAAATCAGTTTTGGTTTTCCTGGAAAAAGACGTTAATTTTTTTGCAAGCCTTGTGCCACCTTTAAGAAAACTTTTTACAAAAAGTTTGTACCTTTTGCTTTAACGAAGCCAAATCTTTTTTTAAACATTATTTAAATCAATTTTACTGATAATAACGTTGTAAACAGCATCAGTTTTTTTTTTTCTTTTTTTTCAAATCCAAGCATTAGGAAGTGCTTTAAGCTAAGGTTGTCTGAAATAAATTATATAAATCAAAAAATGCAAAAAATCGCAACGTTAAATTAAAAAGAAAAAAAAAAAATTAATTCAGAGTTTTTTTCTTAACACTGTTCATCAAGGAACAACACGGCAGTCCACGGCCAACATTATCAAAAGTTTATGCGAAATTTACATTTAT
This sequence comes from Pollenia amentaria, assembly GCA_943735925.1. Lineage (NCBI taxonomy): Eukaryota > Metazoa > Arthropoda > Insecta > Diptera > Polleniidae > Pollenia > Pollenia amentaria. The sequence continues at coordinate 119,965,454 of OX031010.1, read as the reverse complement.
GGAAAACGTCTTTTTTTTAGGTTAAGTTAGAATTACACGTTTTGTTAACAAAAGCAATAACTTCCCCCAAAATATTTTGTTTGTTTTTAATTACTTACTATCCCCTCTCTTGCTCATATTATTCACGATTTCCTACTTTGTGTTAAATAACTAATAAAAAAAAAAACGTTTTAATTTATATCAAAATTACACTTTTAATGCTGCACTATGAACGTTGCTTGCAAATGTCAACTTCGACTGCCCATAAATCAGCTGATATTAGGTTTTTTGCAAAAACCTAATATGCAGTTATTTGCTTTGATATGTTCTTAATCGAACGTCAACAAGTAAGAGTGCTATATTCGGCTGTGCCGAATCTTTGATACCCTCCACCAACAAGAGTGGGCTCTATATGATAAATACATATATATTATTAACTAAGCTTCACAAAATCGAGCGTCAGCATTAAAATTAGTTGCGGTTTAGACATGAATTAAATTATTGACCGACAATAAGAACATTTTATGCGTTTCTTGTTAGAACTTTGAACTGGCTTGAGTAAAATATCATGATTCGTAAAAGTTTTAGCCGAACTAAAATAATTTTTAGGAGCGTTATTTGTATTGGACCTATGGTTAATTATGGACCAATCATCCCAAAATTCTGAAGACTGATTTCTGGTATTACAAAAAATAAATTAGAATAAATTTCAACAGTGTAATTAGTTTTAGCGTTAACAGTAAATTTCACAAATTTGCATGATATTTTTTCTGGCTACATATATGAATTTAAGTAAAAAATTTCACCGCAATATCTATATCTGTGATGGTTTTAGGTGAATTTAATTTTTTTCCCAAAGTGGGATTTATTTGGTTTTAGGCGCAATAAACTGTTTCCGAGAGTAGGGTTTATATGGGGCCTATGGTAAATTATGGACCAATCTTCACGAAATTTGGCAGTGTGATTTCTCGTTCTATAAAACTGTGATGTACCGAACTTCAATTTGATAGCATTATTTATTACGGTTTTAGGCGTACTAAACGGTTTTCCGGGAGTAGGGTATATATGGGGCCTAGGGTAAATTATGGACCACTCTTCACAAAATTTGGCAGTGTGATTTCTCGTCCTATAAAACTGTGACATACCGAATTTCAATTCGATAGCATTATTTATTACGGTTTTAGGTGTACTAAACGGTTTTCCGGGAGTAGGGTTTATATGGGGCCTATGGTAAATTATGGACCACTCTTCACAAAATTTGGCAGTGTGATTTCTCGTCCTATAAAACTGTGACATACCGAATTTCAATTCGATAGCATTATTTATTACGGTTTTAGGCGTACTAAACGGTTTTCCGGGAGTAGGGTTTATATGGGGCCTAGGGTAAATTATGGACCACTCTTCACGAAATTTGGCAGTGTTATTTCTCGGCCTATAAAACTGTGATATACCGAATTTCAATTCGATAGCATTATTTATTACGGTTTTAGGCGTACTAAACGGTTTTCCGGGAGTAGGGTTTATATGGGACCTAGTGTAAATTATGGACCGATCTTCAAAAAGTTTTACAGTGTGATTTGTGGTCTTATGAAACTGTGACGTACCAAATTTTAATATGCTAGCGTATTTTATTGTGGTTTTAGGCGTACTAAACTGTTTTCCGGGAGTAGGGTTTATATGGGGCCTATTGTAAATTGTGGACCGATCTTCAAACAATTTTACAGTGTGATTTCTGGTCGTATAAAACTGTGACGTACCAAATTTAAGTATGCTAGCGTTATGTATTGTGGTTTTAGGCGTACTAAACTGTTTTCCGGGAGTAGGGTTTATATGGGGCCTATGGTAAATTATGGACCGATCATCACGAAATTTCCCAGTATGATTTGCAGTCGTACAAGCCAAATTTGAGCAAAATGTTATGTCATTCCGTGTATTATTAAACCATTTACGTTATTTTTTGTATCAAAATTATCAATTTTTTTAGGGTGGTGGTTCCACATTTTGATTCATAGTTCTGATCCTACTGAGCCGATGTTGCTGGATTACAATCCCATAACTGCTTAGGATAACTACAAGCAATTTGAGACCAAGTTTGTTCTTTTCTTTTGCGTTTTTCGAAAGTGAGCGTGTTTTCAACAGACGGACATGGCTAAATCGACTTAGAATTACTCAAGGAGCCAGAATATATATACTTTATGGGGTCTTAGACGTATAATAAAAAAGTTTCAAACGGAATGACAAACTTAGTTTACCCTCATTCACCACTAGTGGTGGTGGAGGGTATAAAAATATTATTATTGTCGGTGCAAAAAAATATTTTTGGCCAAGATTTCGGTTCAAATTACCTACAGTGCAGTGTAATTGATCAAATTGACTTACTACAAGAATAGATGTTAAGCACTTTTAAGTTTTTTTTATATATGATTTTTGTTTAAAATTCTATACAAGGCTTTATGTAAAAACAAATGAAAGTGCTATATTCGGCTATGCCGAATCTTATACACCCTTCAACATGGTGCGATGAGAACAGAAAGTTATTTAAATACCGTTCTTTTGATATAAATAACTGTCTGATCATCTTTTTTCGAACGAAGACTTCGTTCGCCTAACTTACTTTTAGAACCAAAACAAATTATACAATATTGTTTTTGTTTTACATGCAAGTTAAAGGAACGTAGTTTTTATTCGAAATCGATGAACAGGCCATTAATATATTTTGTGCCACGCCAATTTCTCCAATCCCAGCCACATTTTGTCGGATGTTGTGTAGTTATAACCAAGATTCTTGTAGCTAATTTGAAAACTTTGTCTTAATGTCTTTGAAGTGCAGGTGCCACGCCCACTTCTGCAATCCCATATATAGAGATGCCTATTGAAAACCACCACGCTTTTACCTAGTTCGGAATCTTTGGCTCTTGAATTTCTCTAGATGTTCAGAAATCTATTAAGTTTTTGCATGGAAAGTTTCACACCCACTTCACGAATCCTGTCCACATTTTGTGTATTAATTACGAAGATGCTTGAACCTAATTGGAAAATTTTGTTCTTTCCGTTCTCCAAATATACAACAAAACATACGACATCGTTAAATCAACTCCGATGTACATGTATGGTTTTGTTAGGTCTAAAACCCAGTGTTACCAGATCTTGAAATTTTTTACATATAAATTTGTCATTAGATATGACCAAAACATGCTAAAAATGATTTAAAAAATAGTAATAATAATAATAACATATGTTCAAATCTTTTGTTTAAAATGTATTACTAGTATGAAATTTTATTCGAAACTAAAAACCTTTTAGTGACTTATTTTTTTAACAAAATTTAAATAAATGCAGCAAGTGTGTAGATTTTGGTAAAACATCAGATATATTTAAATATATAGCACAGGTAGAATGAGATTTAAATTTAGGGGGCCCGCAAACCTCTGATACCTCTAAAATTTAAACGATTTTATTTCTATGTCATACAAAATTTTTTAGATCATTTTATTTCTCATAGTGAAAGAAAAGTTGAAATTTAAATATTGTTATTTTTTTCAGCAGTTAAGAGCAAAAAACTTTTTCAAACATTTACACTATAGAATTTTTATCTAAATTCAAAGTGAAATTTCCTTAAACTTTAATGTCGTAATATTAAAGGACAAATAATTTTTACAATCAACACAATTTCTAATATTCCGTTTCTTAACAAAAGAATTATCCATTTTCATACAAAATTTAATTTTGGGTACAGCTATTTTAAGTCAAAATTTATTATAATTAATAAAAAATTTATGTAAAATCAATAAAACTATTTGGAAAATTTTATAAAATAATGCTAAAAAAAGCTAAAAATATTTTATAAAGATTATAAATAAAATGCCAAGTGCTTAATGAAAATTTTGCAGCTAAATACAAATTTTTATTGCTAAAGTTAGCTGCCAAAATGTAAAAATGGCCACACTGCTACAAACGCAAAAAAGTATAAAAAAAATAAACCAACTTATACAAGGTATGTAAATTCTTTAGAAACCCCATTTCAATGTAGTAGATCAATATTTTAGAAATTAAAAACGGAATGACACAATGATACATCAGTGGTTTTCATGGGTAGCGGCGTATAGCCATTTCTTCGATTTTGAGATGCTGATGCCATATTAATTAATTTTAAACGCAATTGACATGGTTCTAAAAATTTCTGAAAAAGATGCACCAATTCAGAATTTTTGACGTTATAACAAAGTTCAAACAGTATAAAACACAGCCCATTGTTTGATCTAGAATAGGATATCGGCTCTCCTGACAAATTTGATTGTAATACATACGCGGTTGCCCATTAAAACCACAGATTAACCCTTTTGCCTTCGGTGAAGGTTATAAAAATCTCTCTTGTGCGCTACGTCATCTAAAGGACTGATTGGGTGAAAATGTCATTAAAAGTTTCGATATCTGTCTGATATCATTTTTCATTTTAAATAGTTACGATCCTTTATTTAAACTATTTATAAAATGTTTTTTTTTTTTTTTTTGATTGACAGCTTAATGCTAGGAACACAACTGGGACGAACGACGAATTTCGCCCAACACAACGAAGTTTTCAGTAAAATTTCGCTGAGTAAATTCGCCGTATGAAGCACAATAACGACGAATAACAAGCAGCTTTTATAATTGAGAAAATTGATTGCTGTTTGTACAAAGAGAGAGAAATAATGTGAACATATAAAAAAAATAATGCTTAAAAATTAAAACAATCAAAAACACAACGAAAAACTATTTTTATAGCAAAGTATTTTCTTTGTATATTAATTTTAAATGTTATACAATAAAAAGAAAACAATTATTAAAGTTAAAAGTAACTTTATTTACTAAAATACTTCTAAACTAAAACCAATTATGTTCACCTGATACTGATCTGTTCGTCGTTCGCCGGCGTATGAAATAGAAATAAATCTATTGCAAAGACGCAATAGATTCGCCGGTCGCTATTATTGTGTGTATTTTCATATACACCAATTTGTTTTATTATTGGCGACGAATATTCGCGGCCAAAAATTCGTCGTTCGTCCCAGTTGTGTTCCTAGCATAAAGTATTACCCAAGGAAATATAATGCGCTATCAAATCCCAAATGATTGACTTTGCGTTTGCTGGGTAAACTCGCTCTTTCCTAATCCTAATATGTAGCAATACAGCCACAGCTTAAATTTTGGACATCACTATTGTTAAACAACAATTACTCTTATTTTTTTCAGACTACAACAAACAAGTTAATACGTGGAATTAATTCGCTAAAAAACTAAATTCAGCTTAAGGTATTTTTGATGAACATTCTTTTAAACCATTCGTCATCAAAACTTTACCAAAAAAAATTGAACTTGACCAAATCAGCACCATTCGGAACGGCTACAAAAGTTTAAGAATCTAGAATTAGGGATGGGCAAATTGAAAAAATATATCTATATATATTGTATCGATATTTTTTAAGAGTATCGATATATATCAATTAAAAATATCGATATATCGATGTATCGAACGTATTAAGCTGAAATTATTACTAAATTTAATATTAACATAGGCACAAACGTATTACATATTACAAAAAAATTTTAAAAAAAGTAAAGAATACAAAAAAGTTTTTACTTATTCGCCATATGAAATTTAAAAAAAATAATTAGGATTATATAATGCCGGATTATATACTGCCGGTAAACAAAACTTGTAACACATACTATACAAGTAAACTGTGCAATATTTTATTATTAATATATAAGAACATGCTCAAATAAAAAAAAAAAACAAAATATTTTTTTTATTATTAACATTCCAACTTTCATGAGTCGATTCTTTGCATAATTCTAGGAACCCTTTCCAGAATATTTTTTCCGCGCTTATTTTTTTGTTGTCATCTCTTAAAAAACCAAGACAAAACTGACCTGTGTAATCTATGAAAATGTACAATGGAAAAACGCCTTTATTTTCTTAATATTAGTTAAAAAAAACCTATGATGCAATTCTTAAAAAACAACAGTATTGTAAGCAGTTGAGCAACGGTTAAAATGTTGAATTGTATTATAAAGTGATCTTAAAAATATCGAATTCGATAGTCGTAGATAAATATCGATGTATCGATATATCGGTATTTTTAATATCGGCGATATATATCGATTATAATTTTTTTAAAAATCGATATTTTGATATATCGATATTTATTGCCCATCCCTATCTAGAATTAAGAAATAGGTTCATTAGAGTAACATAAACAAGAGAAATATCCAACACCGACGTTACACGTCTAAAGCTGGGATCACACGATTGCCGCAAATGCACCAATATGACACAATTTTGATTGTGCTTCATTGACGCACAATATTGATATTGCCCCAATAAAATATTCTGAAATCACACTATTGCCCTGTTATATACAAATTTAATTGCCGCTAGTTGGTAACAAGCGAAATGTGTACAATAATTGCCGCATCACATTCATACGATTATTCTTACTTGTGTCAACTGCGAAAACACCTGTTGTGGTAGCTTTTTTATTTGTTGAAAGATCTAGTTGGCTTGTTTATTAAAAAAAGAAAATTGTATAATCAAATAAATTTTTGTTGAATAGTTTTATTTTACATTTTTAAGGTAAAATATATGAAATTCCAAAAATTAAACAAAGTAAACTTCTAATTTAAATATATAAAGAAATAGAGAATATTCATATTCAAGAATAAATTCGCTTTAAAGAATTTCAATACATTTTGCTCCGTTTTCCTGTATATATTCTTTTATATTGTCCAGAACAGCTATTGCACTAATTAAAAAAAAAAAATTATATATTAAAAGTTATTTTCGGGAATACAAAATATAATATTAATTTATTTATTAATGAGTTGCTAAATTCCCAATTTTTATTTTTGATTTTTGAAATTGTCATTTGCTTAAGCAAAGTGCGAAACTGATCGCACATTGCGTACGGAATCAAATGTTTTTTTATTTTGTTTTTGTTTTTTTAAATACATTTGAGCGACTTTTTGTTAATTTTTGACAGTAGGTTAAGCAAGGCTATGCATATTATGGTTGGGCCTTAAGACGTCTGCCAGAATTTGAAGCAAGTAAAATTAAAGCAAATGAAAAATATTCGTATAGTTAAAATATTCACCGCTATAGTGAGTTACATATGGTTTTTGTTCCCATGCAATTTTTATTCCCCTCGAAGGGAAAAATCCTATCGTGGATCACCCGTGAAAACATTTTTATGATATCAGTTTTCAGTGAATGTAAAAAAAAGAAGAAAGTTTAAAAAAATTTTAAATCAAAGGAATTTTTGTTCAAAAATATACACGTATACAATATTTTAAAGAAAGGTTAAAAAAAAAACAAAGCAAAATATTTAATAACGGGGCGATAGTTCGATTGCAACGTTAGATTATTGCACTTTTTAACTTTAATGTAGTAAAATAATTTCCAAAATTCTGCTTTCGAAAGCTCCACAAATCCGCAGGCAATCGACCTGTTATTTTGTATTTTGTTGAGAAATATATCAGATTGTGACTTGCATAGGGATCTTATTGTCCATAATATTCGAATTATACGAAGAACTACTTCCATACATGTTCTGTTTCCCGGCACAAAGGGATAAGTGAAAAAATTACGAGGGAAAAACTATTCATGATAAGGGAATTTTTTCTGTGAACATTTTATTACGTTATTATTCTTCTTTGAATTACCTCAAAAAGTTATTTTCATGATCGCAAATACGTGAAAAGGAGAAAAATTATTCACGATAGGGGTGATTTTGAATTATGACCTGCAAAATATTTATATTACCGTCAACCAATGGAAGAGTTCAAGAAGCTAATAACAAATTGGAATAATCAGGCTGGTTACAGAAATCAATTCCGATCGAAAGTGGTAGTGATTTCGTATCTTGCTTCCCCAAAAACGATATCACTTTCGATTGGAATGGATTTCGGTGACAGGCTTGTATATTATAAATAAGTACAAAATTTGTCATATGAAATATCGTGAAATTTAGGCAGTCGCACAGTAGCGCCTGTAGAACAAGTGAAGTTGCAAAAATAAAAAATTGTATGTGCACCTAAAAATATTGAATTAGCATATTTTACAGGAAATTGTCCAACGATATCAAATTACAATCAGGTTTTAGTTTAGAAGATATAGTCCTTCAAAGTTGACTGGTTTTGATTGTGTTCAAGAAAAACCAACCATTATTAGGTAATTTGGTTCGTTTTCAGATACAGTATCTCGAAAACTAGGTAACGGATCGTCATTCTTTTTGATTCTATTGACAGATCTATTTATTAAGAAACGAATAAAATATGTACTGTTTGCTTTGTGTTTGTCCATTTAAATCGATATTTACCAACTATCCATTTGCTAAATATGTCTCAACTTTGATGGGGGGGAAATTATAACTTTCTATATTTGCCATATTTTCAAAATAAGTTCTTTGATAATGCAAAAATTTCCAGCTGTCCGTCCTTGTCCCATTTTTTGCTAGAGGTAAAATTTTGAAAAAGACATGGTCCAATATATGACAAATAGCCGTGGAAACTCATTCTTATTGATTTTGTTGCGTTCGTAATTGTTAAGATGCCTACCTGTGATCCTCTGTCAAATTCTGCTCACTAAATTCAGGTGCAGATACAGGATTTACAAATAAAGGTACGCACCTAATATAGAAATTGCGTTGGCGTACAAATTGTCAAATATCCAATACAGGTAGGTACAAATCTTATTCGGATTGGCCCAAGAACGGATTCGGAAACTCAAACGATAGAAGCGCTTCGAGGAGATTTTTTGAAAATGATGAGGCTGAAACTCGAATCACTGGAATAAACAATCAAATCGTTTAGAGATTGGGAACGATATTAAACGAAGAAGTGGATTCTGAAAAATATATAGAATATGCTTCAAGGCTGCATCACTTTTACCAGAACTATATCCACATAAAAAGTTGACCCGACAGTGCAAGCTTCACAAAAACGAAAGTCAGCATTACAATTGGTTGCGGCTAAATATCATGAGTTAAATATCATGATTCGTAAAAGTTTAAGCCGAACTAAAATGATTTTTAGGAGGGTAATTTGTGTTGGACCAACGGTAAATTATGGACCAATCATCCCAAAATTCTGAAGACTAATTTCTGGTATTACAAAAAATAAATTAGAATAAATTTCAATACAGCAGTGTAATAAGTTTTAGCGTTAACAGTAAATTTCACAAATTTGCATGATATTTTTTCTGGCCATATAAATTTAAGTAAGACATTTTACCGAAGTGGGCTTTATTTTGTTTTAGGCGCAATAAACTGTTTTCCAAGAGTAGGGCTTATATGGGGCCTAGGGTAAATTATGGACCAATATTTACGAAATTTGGCAGTGTAATTTTTCGTCCTATAAAACTGTGACGTAGCGAATATAAGTATGCTAGTGTTATTTATTGCGGTTTTAGGCGTACTAAACTGTTTTCCGGAAGTAGGGTTTATATGGGGCCTATGGTAAATTATGGACCGATCTTCAAAAAATTTTACAGTGTGATTTCTGGTCCTATAAAACTGTGATGTACCAATTTTAGTATGATAGCGTTATTAATTGCGGTTTTAGTCGTACTAAACTGTTTTCCGCGAGTAGGGGTTATATGGGGCTTACGGTCAATTATGGACCGATCTTAACAAAATTTTAAAGTATAATTTGTAGTCGTATAAACCGAATTCGTACAAAATTTTATATAATTCCGTGCAGTATTCCACCATTTATGTTAGTTTTTGTATAAAAATTATCAATTTTTTTAGGGTGGTGGTTTCACATTTTGATTCATAGTTCTGATCCTACTGAACCGATATTGCTGGATTTCGATCTCAAACTGCTTAGGATAACTACAAGAAATTTGATTCGAAGTTTGTCCTTTTCTTTTGCGTTTTTCGAAAGGGAGCGTGTTTTCAACAGATGGACAGACGGTAAGACAGACGGACATGGCTAAGTCGACTTAGAATTACTCAATGAGCCATAATATATATACTTTATGGGGTCTTATACGTACAATAAAAAAGTTTCACACGGAATGACAAACTTAGTATACCTTAAATTCACCACTAGTGGGGGTGGAGGGTATAAAAAGAGCTAGAAAATAATTATAGTTTAGGAATGATTAGTCTTTTAGATATAACTTCTTTTACGGATTTTGAGCAATATTTTACAAAAAATTTAAAAATAAATACAAAAAAGAAGTTTTTTTTTAAATTTTCTCTGGAATAATTTTAAATCATAAAAGACTTAAAAAGAAACATAAAAAATCAAACATTTTAACTACTTTTATTTTACTTCCCATAAAATTGATTTTTCTACAAATTTAAACTTTGCTAAACCATAAGTAGGCACTTAAAAGACGTAGAACCCTTTTCAAAGACTCATTTCATATGTTGATTAATTATCAGTTGGTTCAAAAGTCATGATTTTTGCAACGGAACAACTCAAATTCGCCAAAAATCTGCAACTTTTAAACAGATAGAGAAAATTTTGCAATTTTTTTTTCTTCTTGAACTTTTTTATAGTTTTAAATTTGTTAAAATCGGTTTAGTAGTTGTTGAGAAATTTAAGGTCAAAGTTGAACTTTTGATGTTTTTTAGCATTAAGAACTTAAATGCTAATGATTGAGATTGAAATATGGTTTTTTTTTAATCAAAAAAGGGAGATGTTTTTAGTCCACTGTTTTAAGAACATTTTAATCTACATAACTGCAACATTTCTGCAAGTGCACGTGCATAAAAAACTGAACTGGAAAAATGTTTTTATTTTGATTTCTTGCGAAAACAATAAAAGCAATTTGTTTTTGTTTTTAATTTGTTTTTTCTTTACCCACTTACAACTACAATTAATGTTGGGAGAATTCCAATTGTAGTGGGGAATGTAAGAAAAGAAAAACTCACTGTTTTATTGTTGGTATTTTGTTTAATCTTTGATATCGTTGCAAACAAGACGTTTTGAGTGTAGGTAATTCTCATTCGCTCTGTAGTCTTGTTTGCTGATAGCTTTCGCTTTTCTAAAATTATTTAGGAGAACGTTTCCTGATGATCTGGCCTAAGCAACCAGTGAAATGCGCGTAGGAACAGCTTATCCTCCAACAATAAATATTAGTATTTTTATCAAATAAAAAAAATTAAGCACAATACAAAAAGGCAATTAAGCAAAATAACTGCCAAATTTCATTAGGATATATATATTCATGTCAGATTTATAGGATGAATTCGACCCAGTATTGATAACAGTTTGCGAGAAATCATAATTACGTTCTGATAAAATTTACAAAAATTAAATTTTTTCTAAAACAACATAAAATTTTTGTTTCCAGCAGCATGACACAGCCACAATTACCAATATTTTAATCCAGTTTTTTGGATACCTTAGTGCTAATATGAAATTTAATTTTCAGCCACAGAGCGTCATCGTCAGACCATTTTTGGACTTAATGATCGTCCAAAAATCAATAAATTATCAAATCTGGCAACCGTAACTTACGGACTAAAAATAATAATGTGCTATCGCTTTGAATTTTGCGTATACCGAAAGTGTTATTCTTTACAGTCTTCTCACTCCATCCTAATAAGAGTTCATAATTTGTCACAACTCCTAGATAATCGTTTTGTCACATCCTTTCACATATTTTAACTGAAATTAATATTCCTGTAAAATGTATGCGAAACTCTGTTAAAAAGTAGAATTTTATATGATTTTTTCTTGTTTAAAGTCATTAAATGAAACAGATATTTTTTTTAGTATTAGTAGCTTCAAAATTTACTCGACCTTGATGCGGACCTATTTCGTTGTATTAAAAATGCACCTGTAAAATAAGATTAATTTAATTAGTCTCTTCTTCACTTAAATTTATTTCATTTAAAATACGAATTAATTTGCATAACGTGTCAAATATTCTAATTAAATTGATTTTTTTTTTAATTGCAAGAAAAGACAAAAAAGATGTTTTATACAATATTTTAAAAAATATATATTCTACACGCGACACAAAAGTGCAGAAAAAAATGCAAGGGGTCTTTGTTAGACGAAACTACTTAAAAATATTTCTAGATCACTTCGTTTTTTTTTACAAATATAAGTCATCTCAAAACAAGTTAGAAAGTAAATTCGGGCAATCACGCCCATTTGATTTTGATACGCTACACCGGAGTATATACAGACAAATTTACGAGAGTGTTTGTTTGACAGAACAAAATTATATTATGAGATTAAGATTTATATAAGAGTTCTTTGCGCCAAATCTTATCTAGATTCTAGATATTTATATCTACTTAAATGATATTTGTTCGTCTAAAGCAATTTTAGAGGGGGGGTCTCTTTGGGACCTTTGGTCAATTCTGGACCTATCAGCTCATAATTTTGCCATGACATAGTAGCTATTACAAAAGTTATCGTCGATAAATTTTATATAAATACCAACATTTATAAGGAAGTTATGTCATTTAAAGGTATTTTCGGGAATTGTATTCGTATGGGATTTATAGCCAAATACATATGGACCGATTATTAAAAAAAAATTAGGTAAGACGATTTATGTTGTAACGAGATATTTTTAGACCAAATTTCATCTGAATAGCAGCATGATAAGACAGTTTATCACAAATACTATTCCGGAAAGAAATTGGTATGGGGCCATGTGAAGTTATGGATCGATTCTCACTATTTTTAATAATTGAAATGGTTGTACAAAATTTCATTAAATTATCTTCAAAATGGTGACCTGTACTTTGCGCACAAGGATTATTTTCGTAATTTGAGGACTCCAATATAAGAAACCTGCATATTTCTTGTGTAGCACAGTGTTTTTATAAAAACAATTTGGTATTTAAAAGAAACAAACGGCCACTGATCCTTAAAAGAAGTGGGTAATTTGATATTAAAGTTCAAAAGACTTGTGTTATTTTAAATTAAATATTTATACTGATTTATTGTACGTGTTTTAATATTAATTAAGCGATAATTAACACTTATATTTTACAAAAAATTCTCTAAGTCATTCCAATTAAACGCCATTGTTTCAAGTTATACCGACACTTATTTTCATGATTTAAAATTTTTTTGGTTTTTTTTAACATCTTAAGAATGGGAGGGAAAAAATAATAAGAAAATTAATTAGGAACATTTTTCTAAATATTCTTAAACTATTTCACTTTGGATTATCTATAGAAGAACTCTTTAATAGTATTTTAGTTAATCTATAGATCTATTACAAGTTGGCTGAATTTCAATAGCAAACATGTGCCGACTCCATGTGATATAATTATGTATGCAACAACGTAGTCCTCATCATATCTAGGGTCTTCCGAAAACCTATTTCAACCAACACATGGACAGACAAATCGAATGAAATTTTATAAAGAAAACGAACTTATATACATATATATAACACAAGGATACAAATTTAACTTTTTTTGTATTGATTGGAAGTTTGATGCAATTTTTCTACTAATTTTAGGTCGCTGATTCCAAATATTATCTCCTCGCTCGCTCGTATTTTGAAGTTACATATAATAATCGTTTGACTTTTTTCCAAAAATTAAAAGTTCATAAAATCATAACTTTAATCTTCATTAATCGATTTTCAAAATTTGAAAAACAGTCAAATTTTTTTAAATCGCCAAAAAAAAAAGGTTGACTAATGGTTGTTTACGTAGGTTAGGTTATAGTAGTTCCTTGTTCATACTCGGCTTAGACCTTTCTGGCATGGGCATGTCTTGACTATCGTCACTACCGCCAGCATGACTAACTGTTCTCAGACTTAAGCCCTCCCATCGCGACAAGATGACTACCCATTCGCGAGGGAAAATAAGACATAGATTATAAAATTGATGAACGAGTTTCACTTTTATTCACCATTAAGTGAAGGTATCTATTTTTAAGTGAAGAAAAAACGTCCATAGAACAACAGCAACACATACACATTAAAAAATTTTATTTTTGTATGGAAATCACGATTTTTTATCAATTCAGTGTATTCAGTAAATTGTGAATAAAATCAAAAGTTGTGCACCAATAACAATGAAAAAGCTTATTTTATTTGAAGTATATTTAAATAAATCTTTTAAGACCAAGCTTGTGATTTTTGTTGAATTTTTTTTTATGAATTTTTCAATAACAAATATTTTGTTTTTTAATTGTTTTTCTCTTCCAAAACTTCAATAATATCTCAGAAACTACTTGGCAAATTTAAAACCATTGTAAGCACGGCTTAAAGATAATATTGTTGAGGAACTTTGAAATATTTTTTTTAACTAAATATGGTGAACCGTTTTCAAGTTATTCCAATATATGTTGCGGAAGTGCCTTAATTTTGGACATAACGGTATATCGCGAAAAGTCGAGCTGATAGAAAAAAACTTAGTGCAGATTTGGATTCAACATACCAAATAACAACATTCAGTTCTTAATCAACAAAAATCTTCTTCCCTTGTGTTATAACCCATGACATGTTGGGTGGCAACCATAATAAAGTTGTGGCTTCTTGATGGAGGATTAATTTAATTTATTTATGGTTGCCGGTGTCAGTAATATGGTAAAAGTAAACATAATAATATTATATATTTATAACAAATATATATTGGGAATTATTTCTTTTTCATAAGCAACTTTATTATATTCAACATTTTTTATTTTTTCGAATTTATTCTATGAGTTCAATTTCAGCAATGTATTTTATAAAGCTTTTTCCTTAAATTTTTAGAAATAAAAATAAAATACATAACTGAAATTTAGCTCATAGAATAAATTCGAAAAAATAAAAAATTTTGAATTATATATATATTTTAAATATTTTTCGTTAAAAAAAGTATCTGTTTTTTCAGCGAGTACACCCAGAAAAAATATATGGTTGAAGGTAACCATATTCCAAGAGCAACATAATATGATTGGATTTAAAAAATAATATATTAATAAGTTGGATTTTGCCCATAATATGTTTTCTGACTATGCTTCAACTGTGTTTTTCCTCTGCGTGTAAACTATATTCATAGCATTGCTTTTAACTATTTACCGACTTATGCCATATAAAATGCTTGACGGGAAAAATGTAATGGTTTGCATTGCTTACAGTCTGCTTCAGACATTCGATTTCGAAATTCTTTAAGCGTCTTTGCCCAAATTTATTGCAAGTTATTATAACTTTCATTATTGGCTTAAATGAGGAGTTGAATTTTAAATGACGAGTTAAAGTTTGCGAAAGATTCAATTCCTTCCCGAAAGCTTAAAATTTTTTTCAGGGAATTCCAAAGAATTTTTTTGGTTAGGACCCCTAACATGGTTACATAGTAACCACCCCCATCGTATATAAAATTTCCCTCAAAATATTTTCCCACTTGCCTTAAAAATAAGTATGGGAAAAAGTAATATTTAAACGGGCAAAAACCGCTAATTTTTTCATTCACGATAGCCGTGAATATAGTTTTATTAATAGTCTAAGGTGAAAATTAAAAAGCCCCGGTTCTTAATTTGGCTGTGCCAAGTCTTAACTATCCTCTGTCAAGAATTTAAATAGCATTTATTTTCAATGTAGAATGTATTTTCAATGTAGATATATCTGAAACCATAAAAAAATATTTGTTTCTACTCGTAGTTTAATGTTTAAAACCGTAATGATTTTATGAAATTGAGGAAAGTTTAAGTAAATTCTAGAAGGTGGTTTTTAATAAAAGCTATGACCAATTGTGGACTGATCATCATACAATAAACTGAGTATCATAACTAACATACTCAAAAGTCATATTTAATTTATTTCATGCAGAGAACCCCCATTTTTAAATATAGTCACCTCGAAAAAAAATATTCTTAACGACAATTTTTTAAAGATATTATGGTTACTTTGACTACACTTTTGTCACAGGTTGTTGTTAATAAGAAACATGCTATGTCTGAAAAACAACCATACTATCATTAGTGGTTAACATATCACTGTTATTATTAACCATAACATGTTCGGAGGAATCCATAGTAAATTCCTAAGCTATTACTTTGTGGCTTAGCTATGATAAACGCAGGACATATTCTCTACTGAAGTTCCATAGGAAATAAATCAGGACAGTGATCTCAGTAGTAACGGGGCACTGGCCGATAGGGAATCCGGGGCAAAGAATGGGCCTGGAATTTAATGACTACTGCAAAAGCTGTCATGATAAGCAGAAAACAAAAGTTGTGATTAATTTTCTTTGTCGATGAAGTGGAACTCAGGACTTTAGAGGGAGATACCTGGAAACCCCAGTTTTTATTTGTTAGGATGATATATCTAAAATGGAACTAAAGTTTATTATTGTTTTCTTTAGGAAAATTTACAGTGACACCTATGGATTGACATTGGCACTGGGTATCGCAAAGTGGCCACTGAAGGGCCTAAGTGAGCTGTGTTTTTTGAATAGTTGCCCAAGGAATCTTTCTTAATATTTGATAAAAATTCTTTTAGCTTTCTAAGATTTTTACTTAGTCAAGGTCTACAAAATATAAGCTTTCTGTAAGAAAGTCTGAGCTTGTTGTTGAGAGGATAGGAAAGAATAGTATTGCTTACAGACTTTCCTGTTCTTGGAAATTTTCTTATGTTTTTAAATTGATAGATTAGGTTAAATTCGTAAATATCAACCTGAAGGTTTTCTTTTATTTTTCATACACAGAGCGAAAAAGTCGTTAAAAATTTTAAACCAATGGTATTAAAAAGACGACATAGTGTTGACAATATGTGTTGTCGAATTTTAAACAAAACGTTGTCGAATTGAAACAGAAGATGTAAACAATATCATTGTTGTCAAATTAATAACACTCTCTTGTCAAATAGATAACGTCCGGTTGCCTTTGTTAATAGCGTACATACTTCTGTTAGAAAATCCACCTCATTGCTTGCAGTTTAACAAATAAAAAAATGGGAAATTATTAATAATAAAGTGAAGAAATATATTATGATGTAATCATTTTGTTTAATATTTTCAAATTCGACAAAGATTTTTTTGAAGAAAATTTATGTGTCGTTCTGAAAAAATTCAGTTATGAACACAACGACGATAAGGAACTCAAAAATTCCTTTAAACTTGGAAGATATTTATGATAATTTTAAAGGTTACAAAAAAAAAATATATAATAATTTTCAATTAAACTTTACGAATAGCTTTATTTTCTGACTAAAGACCTTTTTGCCAAACTTCAAAATTGAAAAAAGAAAAATTGTACGTAGGTATGTTAAACTGAACAGCTAACGAAGATTGTCTAACACTACTGTTTGTAAAATTATACTGCATGTCTTAAGGTGGCTAACAAATCATTAAGTACTAGTGTATACTTTAGGGCTTAGTAAATAATTTTTTAAAGTGCGTTCCTGAATTTAATTAACTATACAAATTCCAAATAAATATTTTCATTAAATTATAAACATTTATAATAAAAATGTTAGCAGTTTATACAATTAACAAGTTTATGGCAAATTTGCGTGTTTCTACACTGAATACGAATAAATAAACAAAAATTAGGCAAAATAAACATGAGGTTTTCACTTTTAATTACAACGTGCTTTTAAGCCAACAAAAATTAAAATACATATCGCACTTGTTCAACAATACTGTATTAACTCAAAATTTAAAAATGTTTGTAGAAGCAAAACAATTTTTAATTTAACATTAAAGTCATATGAAAAAGAATTTTAAAACGAATCGTTACATTACAAAAAAAGAAGACAAAATAGCACGATATTTTCACAGCGGTAAGATATGAATAGTACTTTACTTTTTTTTAAAAAGTAAATAACTAAAAATTTTGCGTTAATACATTATCGTTGAACAAGTGCGATATTTTTATTAACAAAAAAGATTTACGGAAAAAAACATTCTAGATATTATATTTGATTCCCCGCTTATTATCATTTAAAGTGCGCATGGCTGTAGAGCATGTTAAGCTATCCGATTATGTTAAATCAAAGTTATTTATATTGACTTAAAATATTAAAACAAAAACAAGTAAAAGTGATATATTCAGCTATGCCGAATTGTATATACCCTTCACCATGGTTGAAAAAAAAACAGAAGTTTATATACCCGAGAGCCCCGTTTTACGTCATTTCGATTTGTGATTGGATTTTTTCACTTTAGTCATAATAACATGTTAAGAATTTTCCTATTTTCGTGTAAAAAAGGGAAGGGGAAGGTAAGTTATTCTAAGTATAGTTGCGTGCTAGGAAGTAAGATTTTAGTTCTTAATAAGAAGGGCTGTGGACAAATAAGTGCAAAGAAAATGCATTAGTTGTGAAAATTGGACGTATTTAAACGTTTTAAGTCGGGTGAAAAAGCTGTTGACATAGACAGAACCTTTGGACTAGCACTTTCAAGAGGAAAAACATTTTGCAATAGAAACAGCGTTAGAAACAAATCAGTAAGATATAGCTCGAGTAAATCGCAAATTAGATTCTATTTTTTATTTTATGTTTATGTGAATATTGATAAATGAAAAAAAATTAATTTTTGTTATGTTTTTATGGAAATATATTTTTTCTTATTTATTTCTTTATATGTATATTTTTATATTTATTTTTAATACATAAATATATTTTTAATTTTATTTATTTAATAATAGTCAAACCCACTTGCTGAAATAAATAGAATATCATGAAACCATATGACTTTTTTTTTATTATAAATAGAACTTTTTGCTAAATACATATTAATATTTTTGAACGAATCAATAAAACAAATCAGTACAGTTATATGGCAAAAAGTGAATCGATTTGCTTCGTTTCGGTTTGCGTCGCATTTCCTCGGTCCCCATTAAGCGCGCAAATCGGTGATCTAGTGTATATATGTATATATAATACAGTATTTATCGCCGAGTTATAAGACTTTGACTCGGGGAGGTCTATAATACCAAAAATAAAATAAATAATTCCCAATATCTATGAATATTTTAATTTCGTTATATCTATTTTATTTCTCGAAGGAATTTACCGACCTTTTCAGGAAATATGTTTTGCAAGAAATGTTCGATCTTTTGATATACGTACTATATATATCTATATGTCATACTAGATCCCTATAATTTAAGTTTTAAAATGTTGGTGTTTTGTAGCCCATTTTCAGAGTATTTTACTCATGACTCGGCCATTTTGAAACCGATTTAATATATTTATGTATCATCGTATTAAGGAAAAAAAATTCAATTATTTGTGTTATAAAATTTGGACTCGAGAAGATGTTCCCAAAAATGCGTTTTTAAAAAAAATATATTCTGCTCATAAGCCCTTTGTTTCTCGAACAATTTTTTTCAACTTTTTCAGGAAATATATTCTGATCTTGATATAAAAAAAGTTAGGTTTTAAGAAAAATTTTAGGTTTTTTTTTTGCTAATTTTTTGAAATTTTTTCCCATTTCTTAGCCATTTATTAACCGATTTGGATGAATTTTAGTAGCAAAATTCTCGAAGGCATTACCGATCGCTAGATTTATAAATATATTGACGTTGTGTAAGAGTTCCGCAATTTGATTTGGCGGTCAGATGAAAACGTCTCTTCTTATTTTTTAAAGGGTCCAAGATCAGTATTGTAGAAATTACAAATGGAATGCCAAAGTTATATATACCTTTTTCCTTCGGTGAAGGGGATAATAAGGTAAACAAATTTTGCGATTTTATACAGGAAATCTTTTTTAAAATTGATAAAAAAAAATCCGAAAGTAAAACGGAGTAAAATGTAATAAAATTATTTTAAAAAAAGTATAAAGTTAGAGAAGGGGACTTTAGGGAGTTTTGGGCAAGACAAAGATGTTTTCAATGGTTTTATTTGCATATTATTTAGTATTTCAGTTAGTAGCGTTTTGTTGATTTAAAACGTTTATTAATTCAGAGTAAATTAATCGTTAAAAAAAATTGAAAAAAAACACTGTTGGCAGACATATGAATAGACAAATTGGCGCAAATGTAGAAAAATTGGTTTGTAAAACGCTATTTGAATCTTGGAGATGAAAAACTTTAATGGCATAAAATTGCTGGGCAATTAGAGCAGATGTTTTGTACTTGAAGCAATGAAAAAACTTTAATTGAATTAGAAAACTTTTGAGATTTTTATTTAGGGACATTTTGATATACTCCAAATAATTTCAGTATCAATTAAGAAGTAGAAAAAGCTGAATCACTAGAAAAGTATGGAAAGAATAGCTAGTGTTGTTTTGGATAACAGTAACAAATTATTAACAATTAGGAAAGTCAAGTCCGCCAAGCCCAACCTTTACCACTAAGTTTAGAGACTAATTTTCGAGGATGTACCCTATTTGAGAACCAGAAACAAAATTATGAATTGAGCTTAAAATTCAGGTAACTGTTCTTAATGCTGAATATTAATTAGATTTCTTCATCAGTATGATATTTGTTTGCTTTTAAATGATTTTAGGTTTAAATGTTAATTTTGGACCTATACGCACAAGATTTTGTCATGGCGTAGTGGAAATTATTATCGCCAATTTTATATTTATGTCAATACCAACATTTGTATGGATGCTATGACATTAAATGCTATTTTCGCGAGTAGTATTTGTATGGGAGCTATGGTCAAATATATACCGATTAAAGTAAAATTTGGTAAGATGATTTAAATTGCGATAGAATTAGTTTGGCCCAGCACAATAAGACAATTTATGAGCACAAAGAAAGGAACTTGTATGGTGAAATTATGGCAATAAGAACGTACCATATTTCATCAAATGATTTCCGAAATTGTGGCCTTTACTTGACGCCCAAGGTTCAAATGGACCAGTGTTGCTACTTTAGACAATTTGTGGCTAGGGTTAACCATTTTTCATACGATTTAGCCATGAAATAATCAATTTAGTCATTATCCATTTTTTTAGCCATTTTTGTTTCGCCAAATTTTCTTCAAGTGTTTGTCAACCAAAAAATGTCTTAATTGCAGCATTAGTTGTGTTTAACGTTGAAGTTTTTTTAATTAGTTAACACAAATGACTTTCCAAAAAAATAAAATGAATTTTGTCGATAATTTGAGCTCTTCGTTATTCAAAGATTTCTCTTGTAGTTAATTTATTGTAACTTAAAATGTATTAATAAAAGCAAATTTATGTCTTATATGCAATTTCTGTGTAGAATATAAATTTTTTTTTGCATAAACCCTCCATCTTACACCTGTTTTGAGTAAGACGAAGGGTTAATATCGGTGCGTTTTTTGTAGTAAAATCTTGTTTAGACCATATTTAGCCACCAATCAGCCATTTTTTAGCTGCATTTTACCAAAAGTTTAGTAATTTTTAGTAGTGAAGAGTTGGCATCACTGAAATGAATAGCCAGCCGGACGAACGGACATCGTTAGATCTATTAAAAATACATATATTAAACAAGTGATTCTATACTATATACTTAAAAGTGGGCCTTGATCTAATACCATCTCAACTATTGTGTTGTGAGTATAAATATATAGTTTTCTATACATCTATGCTCCACAGAAGATTAAAATGAACAAATATATATATGTTTATATATCTATTAATTTTTCCATTACTGGTTTGTACTAATCCATGTACTTTACAGAAATGTTCTAGACTCGATCGACACTGGATCAATTTCGAAATCGATCTACCGATGCCCAGATATTTCAACCTTGTAAACAACGCACGATTTGGAATTGGAAAAATACAATAAAAATTGGTAAATAAGATTTCTCTTCTGGTTATTAAAAAGAACCCATTTATTAACTTTTAGGTATCCATTTTTTCACCCTACCTTTACAGAATGAAGATCTTGCATTAATAAATTTTTAATAACAATCTTTTATAGAAAAGATTTAATATAATTAAATATTTTTTGAGGAGCTACGAACTAAATCTATGTTCATACCCATGGATGACAAATCTGACGTGAGAAAAAACTTCGTTAAAAATGTTAACAGTTTTCATTTGAAATTTTTTTTTGTTTTTCCTGTAAATTTATATTATTGTTGGTTACGCCTTTTTGCATTTTAGCTAACGATATAAAACATTATATTTAGTTAATTTTGAATTCTGAACAGGGACTGTAAAGGTCATTAGTTTTATTTTAAAAATTACTTTTTAATCATTAATTCTTGAATTTTATTTTTCGCTTAGAAAATAAAAGTTATTTTCTGATTTTTATTTATTACTCAAAAATAAAAGATATTTCTTGAGTTTATTAATTCCTTAGAAATAAAAGTTATTTCTTGATTTTAATTTATTCCTCAGAAAACAAAAATTATTTTTTTAGTTTTATTTAATTTATGTAGTTACTTTTGGAATTTAATTTGTGTGCTTGCAAAACAAGTAATTTTTCTCGTTTAAATTAATATTAGCAGATTTAATCTCGAATTTATCGACAGAGCTCGTGAAAAAACTCTTATTTGGGAAATTTAATTAATTTTTTTTTATTTTATTCAATTTAAAAATTACATTTTTTAACTAAAACAAATAACTTTTATTTCTGAGGAATAAATAAAAATCAAAAATAATATTTATTTTCTAAAGCTGCCCACACACTAGTGATTTGTGCGTGTGATTAGTTTGTGGACGTCTTGTTACTTGTTAATGGGGCTGTACGCGCACAAATCACAAGTAATTGAAAATTTTCAATTTCTTGGGATTTGTTCGATGTTTCAGTGGACTTGTGTGCGAACATTTTAGAATTTTTTCACTTTAGTGTGCAACGAAATGCCAATTGTTTCTATTGCAGAGATTTTATTTCCATATTTTTTAATAAAATTACATGCGAAGGGTTATTTCTTCTTAAAAGCCAGTAATTTGTCTATTTGCTTCTTTTTTAATATATTTCTTTGTTGTGTACACAAATAATTTATCCAAAGTGCAATTGCATCATCCGCGTGATTTGTGCGTGTGATTTGTTGGCGTACCATTTCTCCACACACGATGAATAAATCAAAATAACATTAGACGTCAAAAAGAGAACATGAATTGAGAAGCGGATGATTCAATTGCAAGAAATAAGTTTTTCTGGCGTAATTTTATTAAAACATATGAAAATAACAACTCCGGAACACTTCAGAAATTTTTTACGCATGGACGCTTGTGCATATGAAGAGCTCTTGATATATGTAACACCAGCAATACAAATACAATTTTTTGTAGTGCACGTCTATAGCAACCTCTAATTCCATGATACTTCTTTTTTGCCATTTCAATTGTAGCATTTTTATCATATCCTCTATATTTTGATAAACGTTTTTCCCATGCTTCTGGTTTTTCGTTTCTGTCTTAATATTTTTCACTTTTACTTTGCCAAATGACATTTCCATCTTTCAAAATTTCAATAAATTCAATTAAATTTTGTTTGCTAACCAGCTTCGCGACACATTTACTTTTACCACAAACAAAAATAAAAAATAAAGAATAAGAAATAAAATTGCTTTCAAATCAAAAAGGTATTCGATCACGACTGCCATAATTTGCCCCCCCATCTAACTGCTAAAGAATGTCTCAAGAATGCATTTGCTTTTCCGTATTGAAGATAATATAAACATTCCCTTCTTTGAGAAGGGAAAAGAGAAGGAGTACGATTTTTTGAGTTTTGCCAAAGCCAAAGAATTCAGATCCCGTTAAAAAATCAGCATCCTCTGGAAAGACTTCAAAGAGCCATTTATTTGATTGCCTTTCAGAAGGTCTAGCGAAAGACGCGAGAGCGGAAGGCCAACCCCGCAGTGATAACGTGTGTAAAAAATATGAGTATGGAATGGAGCGAGCAGGCCTTGAACGTCCAAAAGAAGGAGTGTAGAGGTCTTCTAGAAGTCATCCCTATTCCTTTTTCCCTCTGGAAATAACACACACATATAACACATACATATAAAAAGTATGTGAAACCAAAAGCTGTTGACAACAAACTCTAATTTCAAATGAAAATCATAGAAAAACTTCTTTGTTTGTATGAAATAATATTTTCTAAACACATACCTTTTGTATATGAGACGAAACATATAATTAAAAGCACACAAAAATATGTTATAATATTACAGAAAATAAAAAATGTTGTAACATCGGTTAATCGGTTAATCGACTGAAAATAACCGGTTTAATCGTTAATCGAAAATACCCAATCTTAAATTAAACGATCAGTTAATCGGGTAGTAACTAATCGGTTAACCGTTAATCGGATTTGTAAACGAATTTACTACTAGGTGAGGGGTATTAAAAAAAGAAAATGAAATATCCAGCATACCAAATATCGCGGCGTCAACGATTTGCAATTGGAAATCCGATTTTGACAGCGTTAAGTATTAAAGTTAGTTGCAAAGAAAATCAAGCAATTAAAAAAAAGAGTCTACATCAATTGGATAAGATCCGAAATTGTATAAAGTTGTTTTTACTATAATACTTTCAAAAAATCCTAAAAATTTAAAGAAAAACTCCTTAATTAATATTTTGATTATAATATTTATTTTATATAAATAAAAAATAATTTATAACAATAATACATATATTATTAAGTTTATAACTTCTTGTTCATTTCTTTATTTTTGAGAAAAAATGTTCATCCTTAAAAACTAAGTTGTGTTATTGTATAACTTAAAATAACATTAACATTAACTTAACTAAACCATTTCTTTAAAAAATAACTAACAAAAAAATATCTACAAAAACAATAACGCCAGTCTGTACTCTCATTTAAAAACATTCGGAATTTTTTTTTGCGAAAAAATCCCTGTCCATCAGGTCACAAAGAAATATATCTCCTGTACAATTTCTCTCTTTTTCGAATGATTAACCAAAGAAGTTGGGCACAAACAACTTCTTGTGCTTGGCATGTGGTTGATGATAACGCACCAGGGGTGTATATTTCACATCATTCTGATCGGCTTCATTCGCATCCTGACGTCTTCGACCAGTTGGAATATTTTGGTTAACATCAGTAGGATTAACTGGTGATATCTTTCCATTATCGATGTAGTAGTAACCATTTCTTAGACGATTTAATAATGAGTCTCTTGGGGCCGCTGGACGAGTTTGATAGTTGGCAAAGTAGTCATCGTTAAAACGATTGTCAATATCGACGGGTGTTGATATAAATGTATCCAAATCGTTAAACGACCGAGCAGTACTTTCACCGATTAGTGTAAAGAGCAGGCAGAGCAAGAGGGTAATGTATGTAACTAAGTTCTACAAAGAGAAAAAATCATTTAAGAGTTTAATAGATTTTGGAGTAGTTAAAAGAGTTGAAAAGAAGGAAAGTTAATTTTTTTTTGCAAAACTAAAATTAAGCGAATAAATTGTTTTGAAAATAGTTCTTTTTAAAAACTAAGATGTGCAATATTAAATGTTAAACGTTAAAGTGATAATTGTTTGATTATTGTTACTCATTGTTTTATTTCCTGATGATGCTTACCGATGGTAGGCGAAATATTGAATAAAATAAATAAATAAAATATTTGAAACACAGACCTCGAGCCTGATTATTAACATAATTTATTTAGCTAAGACACATTGAAATAAATTTTAATTCAAAATGTTGCATCGTAAAGGGAGGACTTCTGGATCTTTGATTTACTTAAAAAATCAATATAAAAAAGATTTTATAAAAAATAATATTTCTTAACCCTTTTTTATTTTTCGAAAGTGTTTAATGATTCAAATTTCAATTTATAAAAGCTTTCTTGCAATAGTCCTTTTCCTTCAATATTTCACATCAAGGAATAGAACTATTTCAGAAAGCTGTTTAAATTGAATTTGACAATTTGAATTGAACACATTCGAAAAATAAAAACGGTTAATATAAAAAATAATTAATAGCAAATACAATTTTCTTTTTATTCAGCAACTAAAAGAAATAAATGTTTTGCTTAGGTAAAGTTTCAAGGCAGGAATTTTGAATTGGAATTTTGAATTGAATGTTTGCTTTAATGTGTGATTATTTATTTGTTTCGGCTTAAGGACTTGGAATGATAAAATATAAATAAAAACAAATTTTTTTATTTTATTTTAACAAATTATTTCTCCGATATTTCGGTTAATTTCGTTAACCATTTTCAAGGAATATAAAGGGTTAATCTTTTTACCGCGTCTTTTTTCACAAACCTACAACGTTGAACAAAATTAATCAACTTTAATTTTAATACTTAATACTTTTTTTTTGGATTTTCAAGAAAATTTCTTTAAATTAAAATTAAGTACCTTCTTATTGAATTTTTAAATATTTATTTTTTTTTTTATATTTTAAATGCCTGGCCCACAAAGTCGACAAGAACATTTCTTTCGTATATTTATATTGAAAACAAAAACAAATTTTTGTTTTTTATTATTGTTTTCATTATAAATATGCGTAAGAAATATCAGCAAAACTTTCTTCAACGTTACAAATTGTTTTTATATCTTTTTACTTTCAAAAACACTGTTAACAATATAAAATACTTCTGTAATGGTAAACCAAAGTTTTATCAACTTTAATGGAAAACAAAAGTTTTATAAAAAAAAAACTTTCATTTGATTTATTAAAAATTACACACTCAATTACAAATAATATTCTAACTAAATAAATGAAGCAATAGTAACTAAGACCTTCAGCCCGTTGTAGTACAACATATCAGAGCCTCTGGCGGAAATGTATTTAAAAAAGTGTTATTTTTAAATTATTTTTACTCTCTTGTTATGCCAACTTTAAACCGTTCTTACCATCAAATCCATTGTAATAAATTTTGTGGCTGATAACTTTTCAATTTTTAAAATCTATACTCCGTTTGTTTTAAGTATTTTTTTAAGAATAATTCTTTTTTTTAGTTTTAAAGTTACTAATCCGTGTGTTGTTAACAGTTTGAAATTCAATATAATTCTGTTGATTAATTGATGTTTATAAGAGTTTTTATAGGAATTAAAAAGCTAAAAAAAATTGATAAAAAAAACAAATTTATTTGTAATTAAATTTCACACCAACCTGTGAAATAAGCAGACATCCAGCTCTCCCCGCTCTGCACTAAAGTACTTCAAAATTCTTAATAATTTCTATGAACAAAAATATTTAAAATAATGGAAATATTATGATTTACTTTCAATCTAGTCAATGAACTTTTCATCAAAAAACTAAATTATTATTCTAAAAGTTATTATTAATCAATTAAATCATTAAAACAAAAGGACGCAAATCCAAAGAGATTATTAAAATTATTTTAGAACTTTAGCAAAATGAAACCCAAATTGCAGAAAATAAACGCTAAACGCCAATTTAATACAAGAACCGCTTATCATTTATAAATGTGGCAGTTAGTCTCTAAGAAAAAAAAAAAAAAAAGATATATAATTAATAAAAGTTACTGAAATGATTTTAGTATTATCTGTCTAAGAACATTGTGCTAGTTGAAAAAAAACTGTTAAGCGGGGCGCTCGGCGGTTTAACCTAATTTGGGTACGCTGAATCCTAGTGCTAACCGTTTAGGTAAGCTCTTGTTTTCGAAATATACCGTTATTTCGAAAATGGAGAAGGTTCCATAACATATATTCGCGTAACTCAAAAATGGTTTCGTTAATTAAATAAACTAAGAAAAACTGAAATTACTTTTAAGTAATGCTAAAATGTATTCTAAAATTTATAAGCAATATTTCGGAATTTTTTTTATTACAACCCTTGATTTTATTCACAAAAGATGAAATATTTTAATTAAATTAAAGAATTTCATAAAACGCCATATTTGTTTGGGAGCCCCCCTAAAGGGTGGTGATTAGGGAGATCGATTATTCGATTTTTTTCAATAACCGGTTTTCGAATATTACGAATAGTTGCTATTTTGAAAAACCCGGTTTTCGGTTAAGCATTTCTTAAATTACCGGTTAACCGGTTTTATTTCGAATATACAAATAAACACCAAAATCAAATAAGTTTTTGTATTTAAACGTTAATTTTAATAAAAACAAAACAATTTGCAAAGGTAAGGAACCAACAAAATACATAGATATGACTTAGATCAGACCTAACAAATATTTGACGATAAAATCCAAGAAAAGCGGGACCAGTAAATTGTTCAAAACTTAGCTTAAGTAAAATGAACATTCTTTTTGTGTAAAATATTTGTCAATTCGTCGACTACAATTTAAAACCTTCCATTACATTGTTTGGTTTCTTCAATTTTGTTTTTTAGTTCTTGGTGCTTAAATAAATAAAACTGGTAGAAATTATTCCCATATCGTTGATTCCGCCGGAATGTTGTACTTTTCAGCACGAAGAGATGCTGTAACTACTTAAGAGTTTTTAGTGCCTTAAAGGGCATTTCGTCCTCGGCCACACAATGGGCTAATATTTCACCAATGAGACTAATTAAAAGTGATTAATAAGTCGTGACATGGAAGAACATTTGTAACTTATCATTTTAGGGCACTTCAAGCACATAACTTTGTCTTTTTAATCGCGTTCTAAAAATATCTAGAGAGAACCTTTACATAAAATTATATTTAATATTTAGAGTACCCTCGCACAAATTACTATTTACTTTTTAACTGCACACGTTTTTGCAGTATTTTCAAGTTTTTGGTTTTTTTTTACAAGAACACACGCTTTTATAAGCTATTTGTATTTACAGTGTTCATAATGTTTTTTAATCTTTGTTATATTTTGTTCTATAAAAGTTTAATTTGACTAATATGCAATTAGAAAATACTTAAATCTACAACAAGAGTAAGGAAAATGTATATTAATTACACATTATTAAAATAACCGGTTTATTATACCAAAATAACCGGCTTATTCGATATTCGAAAAATGGGTATTTTTAAATAACCGACTTGGGCAAAGCTAAAATAACCGGTTAAAACCGGTCGAATAATAACCGTTCGATCTCCCTAGTGGTGATAAAGGGAAATGCTGTTTTGAGGGAATGCTTAGGACGAAAAACGAATGGAGGTCGGTCCTATATTGTATCCCCCTAGCGGCATTTCCTACGCGCTTACTGGACTTTTTCTTCAATATATTTCTAGCCTGTATTGAAAAATTTGCTTAGGAGCCCCTTAAGAAATATAGATAGCGTATAGTTATGTTAGAAAGAAATGATGGGGATGAAAAATAAAGTGGGATTGGTCAGGTTTAGCGTTCCTCAAAGGTAATTTGCTTACGGATTTTTTTTTATTATATAAAGAAAACAGTTTTGAGTTACGCGAATATACATACATATGTTGTGCAACCTCCTCAATTTTTGCAATAACGGCATATCTCAAAAACAAGAGCTAATCTAAAAAACGGTAAGCACCTCTGGATTCAGCCTACACGAATTAGGTTAACCCGCCAGGTGCCCCGCTTGACATAAAAAAGTGTCAAATTCTAGCACAGTGTAATCAGTCATTAGACAGATGATACTAAAATGACTAAAAATAAATTTCTATTATTCATAGTTTTTTTTTTTATAGTTTAAAAATAATTGAATTAATTTTAATTAACAAAATCATAAAAACGAAATTATGAAAAGTTGTTTAAAAATAAAATCTATAAAAATGTAAATAAGTCTGATGCTTAAGTCTAAGGTTAGTAAACTTAGTCCCTGTTCAGACTTGCAATTTTTGTTGCGGCAACTCTTGAGTTTATGGGTGAGAAAGTTGAAAAGATTGGAGAGGGGCTCTCAACAGTGATGGGATTTATGGCACAATTGGCCCATTTTTGGCACTATTGAATGCTGCTAGGCCCTATGGACCTTTCGCTCTGTTTTGACCCTTTTTGGATACACATATATTTTTTAGTTGTTATGCCTTTTTGCATTGCAGAAGTAGAAATAAAAGTAAATAAGAACAAAGTTTAGATTTGAGCTTGATTATTTGTCAAGGAAACCGGAAATATACACTAAAATAATTTTATAATATTTGCATTTAATAAGCAACTAAAAAGGTATAGTTAAGCCTACGCGGCAGTATGTACAGACACATTTTTGAGTGTTCGACTTTGGCGCCCATGGGCAGTAATAGACCAACTACAATAAATTATGTTATGACGTTAAGATTCATATAAGATACTAAAAAATGCTGTAAACGATAAAAATATGGACTAACAAATCGATGACAAAATTGATTTAAAGCTCTTAAGAGGATAACTTGTTTTCGCATCCAATGTTTTCTTGATTATTGTTAACTTGGTGAAAACTAAATCTATCATAAACTTCATTAAATCTGAATTAAAAGCAAATAATCTTTTGAATAACAAATATTAAAATAAGACATACATATCGCTACTATAATTTAGAAAATGTTAGATAATCTTTTCCTCAATTAAAATAACGATAAAACAGGCCTGCAAAATTTGGAACAAATCGAAACTCAGGGACTGAGAATTGTTCTATTACATCAGGTTTTCGGGATAAATCGTTTAAAGTTAAAAACCCCTGTTTTTCGTACTATCCAAGACGTTATAACTGCACGAATTAATCTTTATTTATAAAAACTAATGTGTCGTCTTTTTTTGATATGTAAATACTTTTAACAAGATTTAAAAAGCCCCATCCAAACTTATGCCGCATCTTTTTCTGACTTTTAGCGTTGAAGCCATTTTTAACTTAAAAGCATCTTTTAATTTTTATAAATTATAAATTTTAAGAAATATCTATTAAAAATGTAACATATAAAATAAATTTTGAAAGTTTAATTTCTATAATAAAGGACTTACGCACCTTGCACTTAATTGCCCGTTTTCGTAACACTTGTGACACAAAATGAAAATTTTCAAATCCCATCACAGGCTCTCAGTTTCATGTGCTCTGCAATTCTGTTTTGTTTTGTAGTTCTCACTTGTAAACTTGAAGTTGGTTGTAGGTGTATTTGTATTTATATAATATAAGATATAAAATATAAAAATGAGAAGAGGAAAGAAAAGACAAAAATCAGGGCTGCGGAGTCGTATTCGGAGTCATTTTACCCACAAAAACTAGCGACTCCGACTCCAATGTTTTCTAATATTTTCCAAATATTTAATATATCGATTTGAATATTTTAATAGAACAATTTTCTGGCTATATTTAACCATTTAAAAGGTACTGCATTAAAAACCAGTTAGAGTGCTATATTCGGCTATGCCGAATCTTTGATACCCTCCACCGAAAGTTTGAATATATGAGCGCTATAAATTATTAATTAATCTTTATAAAAAAGGACGTCAGTACAAAAATTGGTTCCGGTTTAAGCCAATTGGACGACAATCAGACAGTGCTATGCTTTTATTTCTAGCAATTTGAACTTCCTTGAATAAAATATCATGATTCGTAAAAGTTTATGCCGAATTAAATGATTTTCAGGAGTGGAATTTATAAAAGACCCATGGTAAATTATGCACTAATCATCACGAAATCCTGCAGAGTGATTTTTTTTTATTAAAAATCTAAATGGAACAAATTTCAATACATTAGTGAAATTTTTTTTACCGTTTACAGTGCTTTTCAGAAGGCTGCTTAATATGGGATCTAAGGTAAATATGGACCGATAATCAGAAAATTGCATGCTATTTTTTTTGGCCATATGAACGAAAATAAGATAACATTTTACCACAATATATATTTCTGTTATGGTTTTAGGCATATCGAAATAATTTCGCAGAGTAAACATAATATTGGATATTATATGGTAAATTATGGACGAGCTTCAGGAAATTTTAAAGTGTAATTTTTAGTCCTATAAATTGTGACGTACCAAATCTTATTATGATAGCATTATTTATTACGATCTTAGGCGTACTAAACTATTTTCCAGGAGAAGGCTTTCTATGTGGCATATGTTAAATTATGGGCCAATCTTTTCGAAATTTGATAGAGTGATTTCTAGTCCTATAAAACTATGACGTAGCAGATTTTATCATGATAACAATATTTATTATGGTTTTAGACGTGCAGTACGATTTCTAGTCATATAGAACGAGTTTGTGCAAAATCTAATATAATATTCGTGTATTATGCAACCTTTTATGTTAGTTTTTGTAACCAATTTGTCAATTTTTTAGGGCGGTGGCTCTACATTTTGATTCATAACTCTGATCCTACTGATCGGATTTTGCTGGATTTCAATTCCAAACTGCTTAGGATAACTAGAAGGAATTTGCCAGCAACATTGTTCTTATCTTTTGAGATTTTCGACAGTGCATAATAAAAATGTTTCACACGGAATGACAAACTAAGTATACCCTCATTCACCACTAGTTGTGGAGGGTATAAAAAGAGTTTAAAGTCAAATAAGGACCAGTCTCATATACATTTAGCATCAAGGTTAGAGTAGGAGTCGCAGTCAGAGTTGGTACCGTTTTATGACGACTCCACAGCATGACAAAAATACAAAAATTGCAAGACTAGAATTTCATAATATGGACACTAATGCAATTTCAAAGCAGAATTTAAAAAACAGAAATTACAGGTCCGGAAGATGATGTCTTTTTACATCAAAAATGGAAAATATGCTACAATTGTAATTGCAAAAATTTCTCTTACTAAATAACGTGTGTTGTAATGAGAAATACCGTTAAACACTATAACTCTTTATTTTTACAAGGGATTTCCCTATATGAACGCTTTTTTATTTATTTTAAACTCATATTTTGTTTGTCGAAACATTTACATTTGAACTTGGGCTGTGCCACAAACAAAGCTTATAATTGTTAGTCTTGCGAAATTCTTTAACATGGCCGATAAGTTCCATTTAATACCTTCCACCACCGCATTAGACATAATTTGAGCCATTTTTTAGGTCAAAATTATTTACAGCCAAAATGTTGTGCCGATATGGCCGAAATTTGGAATTAAAGAGTTTTTCATAGGCAGGCACGCTGGGGTTTTTGATTTTTGGAATAGTTGAATTTTTTAAGGTTGCCATCATACAAAAAAAAACTTTATATATCTAAAACTAACGGATAATTTTTTTTTGAAATTCTTCCGATGATTATATGCAAGGGAGCTAACAAAATGAGCCAGGCAGACAAAATCTGTTTTGGGTTTTTGAGTGGCCTTGTTCCACCTTAAATATATATTTTTACAAAAATTTTGTGCCTTTTGCTTAAGCGAAGCCAAATCTTATTTTTTTGAAACATTATTTAAATAAATTTCACTAATAATAATATTATAAAGAGCATCAGTTTTTTTTTTATTTTTATTTTTCACATATCTAAACATTCGAAATTTCGATGTATTTTTAGCTGAGGCTGTCTGAAAGAAAATGATATAAATCAAAAAAAACGCCAAAAATCGCAACGTAAAATAAAAAAAAAATAAAAAAAAAAATTCTCTTTTTAACACTTTTCATCAACGATAAATACGGCAGTCCGCGGCCATCATTATCAGAAGCTTATGCAAAGTGTATATTTATGGAAAAACTCATTTATTTGAGGTAAAGTTAGAATTACATGTTTTTTAACAAAAGCAATAACGACCACCAAAATATTTTGTCTTTTTTAATTACTAACTATCCCCTCTCTTCTCCATATTATGAACGATTTCGTTCTTTTTGTTTAATAAATAATAAAACCATTTTTATTTATATCAAAATTACACGTTTAATGCTTCACTATGAACGTTGCTTGCAAATGTCAACTTTGACTGCCCATAAATCAGCTGATATTTGTGTTTTGCAAAAACCTAAAATGCAGTTAATTGCTTTGATATGTTTTGAATCGGATGTCATTATTAAAAACATTATTGGTATTGTTAGTGCAAAAATTATTTTTGGTCACGATTTCGGGTCAAATTACGTACTGTGCACCGGTGGAAAAGGTATATATAAGTTTTTATTTCTATTTGTAGTTTAAAATAATTAAAATTTTCCATTCGAGAACAATTGTTCTACACTTCAAACATTTCTTATAATTTAAAAATATTAGAAAATTAGACTTTTCAGATTTTAGCTGATCTTGTTTTAAATTTTTATTTATAACGGACACATGGTTTTTGAATTTTCAAAAATTTGTTTTGTAAGAAAGTTTCTTAAATAATCTTTAAAGAAAAATTAAAAAAAAATTATCTCGGGATGAAAAGTTTAAACACATTTTTTTAAATTGCCTATGCTAATCCCGCGAAGCTCTACGCTTGTCTGCAGGAGACCAGATTCTCTGCCGGAAACGAACCCGCAACCCCGGCACTGATAGACTAACTCACAACCAGCTTGCCTACCGGCTCACCTATAAGATAACTACATAAAAAACTTGATTTGTCGGATATACATATATTTATATTTTATGCTCTATTCGACTATGCTATGCCATTTTTCCTATTTGCAAAAATTGTAAAAAGTTTTATGCCTAAACCACAACTTCTCTAAAAATATGTGTGCGTTTAGAGAAATGAGCGTTGTACCTCCCGTAAAAACCTATTAAAGATTTCTGTTCTTATCGCACCATGATGAAGGATATATAAGACTATTTTTAATACTACATATTTATTCTTCCATTAAAAAATGTGCGTAAGAAAAGTTTTAAAAATAAATAAAATATAACACAATAATTAGCGAGCTAAGTTAGTTTGTTATTGTAAATTATACAATTTTTTGGTACAACTTCACACTCTTAATTATTTCTTATATGTATTTATATGTATTATAAACTTTAATGCTTTAGAAAAATTTCCATTAAATTTATAATAAATTATTTTAAATAGCCTTTTAGATTCCACCCCGTTATCTTTAAAAAATATTTTGGATTTATAAAAGGTCATTAAAAACACTTAAAATGATGGACCGATTTTCACCATTATTAATAACATTATATTTTCAATGTACTTTGCACACAAGATTACATGAACAGACTACTAGCCAAGTAGACGGAAATCGTTAGATCGAAAACAACTTTAATTTATTAATTTTAATCGATTTAAATCGTATAAAGGTATGTTGAAACGTTATCGGATTCGTTCAAAATTTTACTTCTTTACCTTTTTAATATAAAGGAACAAAAATCTGTCCGGCGAACTGGAATCAAAACACTTTTAAATATGGCCATACAAATACGAACACGTTTAGTGTAGAAACAATTTTTTATGTGTAGTGTGGGTATAAGAAACAAATGATGTAATGCCATTAATTTGTGACGGTAGGTCCAGAATTGATAACAAGTTTCAAACAAAATTAGGTCGAAACCTAAAATATCATCAAGAGGAAAATGAAAATTTAATTGTGGTAGATTTATAATTGCAAACAGGGTTACCGTTGAAAATTTTTAAAAAGTTTTTTGAAAAAAGGTTGTTTGAAAAAAACTAACGCTGTGTTCATACGACGATATAAACCACTCGTTACGCTCTCTGAAACTAGATTGCCAAACATGCTGTCCATACGATTCATTCTTGATTCATTTTGACATTTTTTTTGTGTTGTTAGTGTAATGTTATTTAAAATAGATTAAAATGTAAGTAAAAAATAAAAATATATTATTTTATACTTAAAATAATATTATTATTTAATAATTATCACTTTATATTATTTAAAATGAATTTTTATATTGCATGTTTCAGAATGAAACGAACTGTTTCGCTCTCAAAATTTTGTATGGCAAAACATGTTGTTTCAATCATGTTTGGGGCGCGAAACAGGAATGGGAGAGTGAAACACGAATACTGCTGTCCGTGTGAACGTGGTATAAAGTCGTACAAAAAAGCCGTTTAAGAAAATAAACGTCGCAAACCTTTTCTAATGATATTTATTTATAAAACACAGAATATTAAATATTACAAAAATAAACGAATAAAATAAAATAAAAAACTAAAAGCTTTGTTAACATTTCTTCAGGCTTCACAAAAAGTCGCAGACCGCCAAAAAGAGTTCATACTGCGACTTTAGTCGACGATCGGTAACAAGAAAACCATTTTTTTATTACATTCAGCTGATGTAGGCTGTTTAATAGTCAGGCAAGCCAGACTATACTTTTTAGCTTGGTTATACATTTTTAAATAAAGAGTAATTTTTTTAAAGTACATTAATTTATATACTATATACCAATTGTTTTTTTTTCCAAAAATAAAGCTGAATCATTAAAAAATCTTTTTTAAATTTAAAAAATTGATCACGATTTCATTTTTCTTTAAAAAAAAGTCATATGATATGTTTAAAAAAATCTAAATCGCACTTAAAGTAAAACACTAAAAACAGACTAACTGACTTGATTTTTTTCTTTATTTAAATCAAATTTTATATATAAATAAAAGAAAAAAATAATGAATATTATTAATTTAAATAATTTTTGAATGTTCACAACAAAAGACTTAACTAACAAACACTTGTTATTGTAGTTATTCAGTTTTTGCAAAAAAATGTGAAAAACACACACTTACAATTTTAAAAAAATTTAAGTCTCCTGCTTTAATAAAGAAAAAAATGTAAACAATTTTACTTTTTTGTACAAAAATAAATATTAAATAAATAAACAACAACAATAAATATTTGGTCTTATTCTTCTTCTCTTTTTTATTTTTTTTATTTACTTTTAAAACTCTCGACATCCAGACTCCAAATAATGTTTGGCATACTTCCTCAACAGACAACAATAACAACAGAAATCCAATCTGATTTTTTCAAAACAAAAATTTATTATGTGTGAAATTTGCAAACAAAAAACGTGATTGTGGGAGAAGAGAGGGAGAGAGATTGAAACGGAAAAATCGTAGTCAAGAAATTTTAATTTGATAAACAAATAAATATTAAAATTTATGGAAATTTTTCCTATCAACTTATCAACAAAATAATTCAATCCTTATTTATTTATCGATCTATTTATTCATTCATTGATTTGTAGATTTAAACGCAATATTTAATTCTATATTTGTATAAATGTTCTAGAAAGTATGTATGCATGTGCGAAATATATACTATAGCAATCTGATTGAATATCTTTTATTTTTAACTGCTCCATATGTAAACAAATAATTAGTATCTATGCAACCGGTGCAAACGGCTTTAACATTTTATGCCTTTTCCATTTTAGACTTTTTAAATGGGTATTTGAACATCTGTAGCTGAAAAGATTTTATTAATTTGTGACAGTGACTGCAACAAGATGAAAATTGGAATTGAAATATTTTTAATTATGAAATCTTTTTCTAATATCTACATTTCATTGGTCTAGTATGGCTTTTAATATTATTATTTTATAATGACTACTTTATTTTTAAAATCATATTTAGATATTTTTAATTAGGCTTAAGTTCATTGAATTTAGTTTTCATTAAATTATTTTTATGAAGACAGGAATCTTACAATATGAAATTAATTAAAATTTTATTGATAATTTTTCATTCTTGACTGCGCTGAGATTTGAACGGACAGGTTGCCCAGACTAGTTTTGATTGTAACCACACAATCTCGTCAGTGGGGTTTGCCGTTTTACTCACTCTGCTATTGAAGCCGGATGACGTCCATAGTCAAACATCAATCTTTAAACCAAATGGTATTTCACCTTGGTAGATCGAAATTTGCTTTTGAATGAATGATTATCTATTTTAATTGATTTACATGTTCTTCCTAACTTCTGTTTTTTTCGTACTTTTTGTCAAGAATTCTTCTTGAAATCCAAAATACATTTTTGTTTTTTTTTTTTTGTCTTTATTTTTTCTTGTTGACCTTTTTCAGCACAACTTGAAGGACAAATGTAAACATAGTTCGTGCCTTAGCTGTTAACAATAATTAGTATTGTGGTTATTTTATTGAACTGTTAATGGTTTTTAATCCAAATTTAGATATTTTTAATTAGACTTAAGTTCATTGAATTTAAATTTCATTAAATTATTTTTATGAATACAGGAATTTTACAACATGAAATTGATTAAAATTTTATTTAGATTTAGCTTTTTGTTTATTTTGATTTTTTTTTGAGAGCTAGTTCAGATAAACAAGCGATAATTCGTTATCAAAATTGGAGATGATAGTACGTGTTTCCTGTTTCGCAGCATGTTTCAAAATGAAACGACCTGTTTCGCTCTCAAAATTTTGTATGGCAAAACATGTTGTTTAAGCCATGTTTGGAGCGCGAAACATGATTGGGACAGCGAAACACGAATATTGTTTTCCGTGTTAACATAGTAAGTAGTAAATTCCTTTTTGTCAAAATTTATTTGATAAAAATATTAGGCTGATCAAAATTTTACGCATAAAACGCGTTGCATGTAACTTAAATTATTAAATAAAATGTACCAAATGTACAAAGTAAAGTACCAAGCGCATCAACGCATTGTCGGTTATCGTGACCTCCAGCTTAAATTTAAGAAGTTATGCACACTCCCATGTAACTACTAAAGGGTACTTTACACTATCACACAAGTCTTACTTATTCCATAATACTCTGTAAGATAGAAATCTAATGAGTTTTGCCGCGACTGTCAAAAAATCTAATTAACCATTACAGTTTGTATTCACACTATTACACAAGAAATAGTAATCTTATTTGCTTTTGTTTAAATGAAACACTAATCAAATGAAAAGTATGAAATTTTTTCATAACACATTGCATTCACACTATCACACTTTTATATATTACTTGAGTTTTTGACATGTCTTAATAGAAAGTATAATAATGTAAGATGGAAACCATTTCACTAGGCAGGTCGGAAAACTGGTAGACCATGTAACACATGGCGACGTTCTCCGGCATAACCTGAATGTACTAAGATCTATTGCAAATAACCGAGTCCGTTGCTCCAGTGGCAGCTTAAGGAGCACATATAAATTTTATAGTGTAAAGTACCTTAAAGAGGACAATTTTGACAGGCCTTATTTTGACATGGAAGCTTTAATTTGTAGCTATATATTACAGAATACATTCTAAAAGATGTTTTCAAAGAAGGTAGAGTGGGATAACTTTCTTAAGGGCCTGTAAAGTGGAAGCTCTTGAAATTCTTCTAGTTGGGTTATATTTATCAAATGTTATTGCACATCGAAAAAACATAAGGAAAAGTAATTTTGGTATTATTTCCTTAAACATCGTACAAAATAATTGAAACTTGGCCCGTGGGTACTTTTAAGCATGGACAATACAAAGGTGCCATTAACACAAATTTTGCTTAAGTCGACATAAGCACTTTTACCTTTTTGCCGCAGATCTAAATTAAGCGTAAGTATAGATTTTGCAGACACCCAAATTATTATCAAGTCGTGTTAATGCAGCATTTTTTTAACAAACCTGTCCGAAATAAAATATTGTTCCCTTATTTTGAGTGTTTTTGTCTACTGTAGCCAAAAAAATATTTACCTTAAAAAAAGGAAAACTAACTATGAAGTTTTTAATAATTCTTATAGAATTATGCTTATTATATAAGAATATTAAATTTTCCATATTTCATGGAATTTTAGCAACTTATTAGACATCACTATGTACTCATTATACCCTAACTAAAGCTTAACCCAGTGCGCTTCGCTACCCTCATTAAAAAAAAATATGTAATTTCTTCAATACAGATCTCTTGCATTGCTTATAAAGTTATTTGTACCAAGTTAGAATACTCTTACTGTTATCATTCACCAGTTTCACAGAAATCGATATGGTATTTGTATTGAAGTTATCCGGCATATGTCTACAAAAGGGCAGTGGTCCTTCTAGATATATATATATATATATATACCAAGCTTTTTTCCAAATTGGTAAATTGTAGCTGTGGCCGTTCTCTAGATATACAGAAATCTAGTTTGATCCACGCCCACTTCTCCAATCCCGCACATTACTTGCAGATGCTGTCTGTATATTCATAGCCATTCTAATTATTCTTCAAATATACGGAATTCTATTTGGTGCCACACTTTCTTATCTAATCGCGGCCACTTTTTGACTGATGTTGCGTATTGAGAACCAAGCTATTTGTACCAACTTTGGAAACTTTAGCTATGAACGTTCTCTATGTGTTCAGAAATCTCTTTTGCATTTGTATGTAATTAACCACGCTCACTTATTTACTTCCACCATTTTTTGAACTTACCGTTCTCTAGATATAAATAAATCTATTTTATGCCACGCCCACTTCTCCAATTCCGCAAAAAATTTTGTCAGATGTTGTGTATTACTTACCAAGATGCTTGTACCGAATTAGGAAACTTTAGCTCCTGTCGTTCTTCAGATATAAAGATATCTGCAATATCTTTGTATGGAAGGTGTCACTCCCACTACTCCAATTCCGCCCACATGTTGTCGGATGTTGTGTATTGATAACTAAGATGCTTAAACCTAATTTGGAAATCTTGCCTCTTACCGTTTTCCAGATATACAGAAATTTATAATGTTTTTGTATGGGAGGTGTCACGCCCCCTTCTCCAATTCTGTCTATTTTTTTTAGAGCGGCTGTGTAATGATAAGCCAGTTATGTGTACCAAATTTGGAAAACCATTACATTACCGTTCTCTATATATAATAAAATCTATTTTATGCCACTCCCACTTCTCCAGTCCCGCAAAGATTTTGTCAGATGTTTTTGTTTATTACTAACCAAGATGTTTGTACCTTATTTGGAAACTTGGCTTTTGCGTTCTCGAGACATACAGAAATCTATAATCTCTTTGTATGGGAGGCGCCACTCCCACTTTTCCAATCCCGCCCACACTTTTTCGAATGATCTGTATTGATAAACAAAATGCTTGTTCCTAATTTGAAAACTTTGGCTCCTGACGTTCTTCAGATATACATAAATCTATAATGCTTTTGTATGGGAGATGCCACGCCCACCATTCCAATCCCGCCTATTTTGTCATAGATGATTTGTATTGATGACCCAGTTATGTGTACCAAATTTGAAAATTTTCTCTTACCGTTCTTTAGATATAAATAAAGCCTTTTTGTGCCACGCCCAATTATATAATCCTGTCAGATCTTGTGTATTGATAACCAAGATGCTTGTACCAAATTTCTTAGCTTTAGGCCTTTCCCTTCTCTTGATATACAGAAATGTATATTGTCTTTGTATGGGAGGTGCCACGCCTACTCTTAATTTCCAAAAAAATATAGAGCCTATACAGTAATATACTGTAAAAGTTTCATAAAGATCGGTTCAGCGGATAAGGCGGCTATAAGGTTCAAACAAACAAACAAACAATAAAACATACGAGTACATTCATTTATATATATATACCCTAATAATCTTATTAACACATCCAATTGTTAAATTTTATTTGATCTTTAATCTAATTATTTATTTACTCAAATAAAAAAGTCATATTTTCTTTTTAAATATATCTCAAAAATATATTGCCTGTTAGCGATAATAAGCTAAAGTATTTATTTATTTTTCTGTCCGTAGTAATTTATTAATTACAAGGTCTGTTACGTTTTCGAATAAATTAAGACTAATTTTATCCATATGTCGTGGTTTTGGCATAACAGAAACTATATTGGCATATTGTTATAAAACGTTCATTGTTTGGTGTAAATTAGTTGGGGGTAAATCTATTTGTTAATGTTCATTCAAAACTAATTGACCGTCAATATTTGTTATATATAAAATGTATTTTTTCACATTAGAAGTACTCATAATATCGAAATTTGAAATAGATTTATAATCGGTAAAATCAACAAAAAATGCACTTTAGGTGTAATGTTTGCTATAGTCTTTCTAGACCCTATAAAGTAAATATGTATATTCTTGATCGTTAAGAACAATCGATTTGAGTTAACGATATTGAAATGGGATTTCCGATAAACCCAGATAACTTAAAATTTTACAATTAAAGGGTTGAGGACAACCTTTTTACCTGTAAGTTTAACCCCTTGCAGGTAAAAAAAACGTATTTTTGAAAAATGGTCACCTTAAACAAAGAAAAAAATTAAAATTGATTTCAATTAAGAAAAATGTGATATTAATTAAAAACCAAGTAAGAGTGCTACATTCGAATCTTATATACCCTTCACCATGGTTCGATAATAACAGAAAGTTATATTAATACCGTTCCTAAGTTATAAATAAGTCAACTTTGTGCCACGCGTACTTTTCCAATCTCGCCCAAATTGCGTCCGATGTTGTGTATTGATAACCAAGATGCTTGTATCTGATTTGGAAGCTTTGGCTCTTGACGTTCTCCAGATATACAGAAATCTATAATGTCTTTGTATGAGATGTGCCACGACCACTAGTCCATTCCCGTCCACATTTTGTCGGATTGTGGAATCGATAACCAAGATGCTTAAACCTTATTTGGAAGCAAAAAAGGACAAAAAGGGAACAAAAATTTCAGGAAAATTGGAGGCAGTTCAGGTTTTTTGCTCATATCTCAGCCATTTGTGGACCAATCAGGATGAAATTCAAATAACAAAACAATTCAGGACTATATGTGACATAAATATATAACTGCCCAACCCCCATCATATCTTGGGTCTTCTAAAATCCCATTTCAACGGACAAAGGGACATCGTCAAATCAACTTCGCTCCTCATAGGGACCAATGTTGCCAACTCGGCTGTTCAAAAAAGGCTAGAATCCAAAATAAAAATAGCTATAAATGGCTATATATTTAAAATTATTAAAAAACTTCATTATTTAACCCAGGACCTAAATATTTAATGATATTCAAAATACTGCTCTGATAGTAATGAATAACTGCCCTGCGGCAAATTTGTGTCAATTGTTCCAAGAGAACTGCGGCTGGGATTTGTGAAAATAGAATAAGAACAAAGAGAAATGACTAATGACATGTGAAAGGAGAACTAATCACTTTACTGGTATATTAAGTAAGAACAAAAGTGTAGATTTTTTAATTTTGTATTTCGAAGAAAAGTACAATTTTTTTAATATATTGCTTTTAGCCCCAAGCATTCTCTTTAAAATTACATACAAATTATCTTCGTATGTGCAGTAGTTTTTGAGATATTGAAAAATA
This sequence comes from Pollenia amentaria, assembly GCA_943735925.1. Lineage (NCBI taxonomy): Eukaryota > Metazoa > Arthropoda > Insecta > Diptera > Polleniidae > Pollenia > Pollenia amentaria. The sequence goes on along the minus strand of OX031010.1, from coordinate 119,922,729 downwards.
AACTCAACACTGTTATGTTTTTTAGAAAACTCTAAACGGGCTTATTAAGGTCTTGTGTTTTATGAAAATAAAAAGATTATAACATAATTTTTTCTTCCGACGTTTCGTTGGAGATTCCCAACATCTTCAGGAAGATATTTTTATTGATCTGGTAACCATAAACAATAGAAAAACAATAATTTAATAAAAAACCACAACAATACAGCTTCACAGTAATAATATAACTTACATACCTATAATCTTTTCGTCAATTGTTTAAATTTTTTACGTTATTTTACAAATTTAGTTTTATACATACAACATAAAACATAAATTTTTTATTAACAACACAAATGAAAACAAACTATTACTATTAAAAAATTATTAATGTTAAATTATAAAATTTTTTTTTTTGTCAAACTATATCACAGATGGTAAATTATTAAACTAAAATATTGCAATTGTATATATTGCATTGGTGTTATTTTTGTCCTCTTTTGTATTCAGTGCCCTAGTAGCTTTTTCCTGTATTCGCAAACTTTCAAGAGTGTATCTATTCGGCTAATTCAGCGAAATTATGACATTTTGAATATGACGTATTGCGTGATATGTTCCTTATAGGATGAAAGGAACCTTCACACCAAATTTCATTCAAATCGAAAGGGGTCGGGTCCCACTCTTGGTCGACTTGACATGGAATTACTCAACCACTAGTTTTATTAAAAAGTTATTTGCTCTTGCAAAACGTTTGATGGATCAAACACCATTTAATTTTCTTCTTCCCTCAAATAAAGTTTAGTAAATCAATAAAAACCGTTAAAAATAAAGCTAACGTTTAATCAATTTACTGGTCACGCTTTTTTTTTGATTTTCTCGTGAAATATTTGTTAGTTCTGAACATACATTTATTGACATTACGAAATATTTTGATTTTATTAAACAAATTTGGTCGTATTTGTTATTTTATTCGACCTTCTATTAGAATTTGTTTGTGTCCGATATTAAAATTTTTTTCTAATTTTATTAACATGTAAATAATGATAATGATTCAGTAAATAGTTGATCTGCTGTTTACCGAATTGATTTTATATTTAGTTTAACAGTCATATTTTTACTGATTTATAGAAAAATTTTGTAAACAGGAAATAAAAAAGTTTTTTTCTGTTTATTCTTTAATATAATAAGTTTGTTTTTTACAACAATTAAAATGTAGATAATTTTTATTTCTAACTAAAGGTGTAAATGTTAAATATTAAAGTGCTCTATTTTTTACAACTTGTAAATTTTTAAGTCGCGTATCAAGTTTTATGAATACACAAGTTTCAAAGTATTTCTGTCACTTATTAGAACAAAGTTTTCTTATATTCTTAAGTAAGTTCACTTTTGCACCTCATTCATGGGGTGGGCCTCCTATGTATGATTTTCGCCGTTCCAAACGAAAGCATAGGGCCATTAAAAATGTATAACATCGATATATTTTGCAAGCTTTATTTCATTCCAGGACTTTCCGATACCGCTACTTCAGAAGCCTACTGTTTATCCACGTGTGGGGGGTCTTCTTCTGGTAACCTGGTGGCTTACATAGTGTATTCCCTAGCTCATTTCACTTACATTTCCATATTTCGGTGCGAAAGAGAACTTGATTTGTGGCTGTCCACAGTTCGTAATTAGAAATCAGAGCCAAAACATTTTTTAAATCCTCCTCAATGAATAGATCTCTATAAAGTTTGAGATTATTTTTTAACACTTAAGGAGTTCGTTCGAGATATGATCATAACTCGTATATGGAGTTAATTAAAATCCTTCACTGATTTATTCTAATTTCAAACAAATAAAAAGTTAGAAAATATGATCGGGCGTACTTGCCCACCTGTAGGTACTAACAGAATAGTGTTTGAGGGTGGAGCTCAATTGGGGTCTATGGGAAATCATGGACATATCGGAACTAAATTTGCGTTAAAGATTAAGATTTGTATATGAGTTGTGCATTTTATTCAGATACAAACATTTATATGAGATTTATGATTTATAATGTGATATTCGGTAGGGGGCCTATGAGACCCCTATTATTAGTTTTAGCCTTACTGTCACAAAGTTTTTTTTTCAAATAATGCTATTTTAAAATTAGTATTAAACGAGTTTAGATAACAGGTTTAGGATAACACAAATATAAACCAGACAGAGCGATATGTCTAATCGATACAGAAAATTATTTCGAGTCGATCGTTCCTTCTGGCCTTATATTTTCCTTCTGGCTTACATGATGTTGGCATTGTTTATTTTGAAAGGTAACTTTTTTTTAATCAATCGGTTATTATTTTTGATGTGGACAAAAAACTAAAAAGGCGGTATCCAGAGGCGTGGCAATAAATTAAAAAAAATATTTCTGAAATTGTTTTCAACTAATCGTTAACTCTATGTTATCAGTGGTTGAACTTTTTTTCGAACCACCCTAATTTACACGTTTAAATAATAGGAGCGAAAAAAGTAATTTTGACAGAAAGCAGTGGAATATACATACATGCTTTCAAAACAATGCGACGGAATTCCCATTTTTTGGTTTATTCACATTTCTTTTATTGTTCAAAGTAAACGAACACAAAATGTGTTTACAATTCCGGATAACAGAGATAATCTCGGATAATTCAGGCAAAAATGCAAAAAAAAATCGGTTTATTTAGCGGATAATTTATTTTGCCGGTTAATCAAAGCCCCACTGTATATGTAAAACTTTTTAATTTTTCTAACGTGACTTAAAGCAGGTGCGAAATTTAAATGCACACATTTTTTAAGGCAGTAAAGTAAAAAGTAACTGATCTACACCAAACTATATCGCATTGAGTTATATAAAATTAGAATAATAGAAAGGTAACTCAACCTTAAGCAAATATAACTCAACGATTTTTTGCTAGTTTTATAAGAATTGTATTGACTATAATCTAATATGTATTTACTTTCTTAATCGACATTTTTGAATTAATTTAAAGTAGAGTATATTAATTTTAAGCAATTTTGAAATTCTTACGATCAAGCACGCGGACTATTTCAATGAAACACGAAGTTCAGGTTAGCAAAAGTTAGGTCGATTCTGAGAGTGAGGGGTGAAAATAGAGGCTAAATTAGAAGACCCGTATCGCCGCGTTTGTTTAAGTTAGTTTGAATTTTTTTAATCGACCTTTAACCTTTGCAATCAAATGCTGATTTTCAGCATATTGTTCATATGGGTTTTTGCCTATAACTCGTCGACTAATTGATATTTTTTAAATCTGAAAGGTCAAATTATTGCTAGACCTGTGAAACAATTAAAATTAAAATGATTCTCAGTTTCTTCAATAAATTTCATTTGAAAAGAAAACAATCATAATACAAAACTTGCGTTTTCCAGCTTAATATTAATTTACTTCTCATGTTTTATGTACCAATTTTGTTCAGTGTTGGTTTTGAAGAAACATCGAAAAAGAAATTATAAAAATATGGAAAAAAATTGTTTTCTTTTCAAATAAAATTTATTGAAGAAACTGAGAAGCATATTATAGATTAAACAGAAAGCAAAAAAGACTTATGGCCTGTTCAACGATCTAGATAGCAAATCGAAGCGATCGCAATCCATTCGCTCGATTTCGAATCAGATTGGGTGCAACCATTTCGACAGCTTTCGATCGCTTGCTCTTACGAGTGTCAATATTTATTACTTACGTAGTAAAAAAATATAGTATTGCCATATGAGATGTTTCTATAATTTTTTGCGTTTTTGTTCAAAAGTATCAAAATTAATACTAATTTGCTTGATAACAAATACAACTGTGTTTGAAATTTTATCAGCTGTATAGAAATGTCAGAAAATAAAAAAAAAAAAATTTTATTGATACCAAAACTTAAAAAAAAGAGTAAACAAAGGTTAAATGTAATCAAAAACAAAATATATAAGCAAAAAAATAAATAAATCATGCAAACAAATAAATAAACCAATTACAAAAGCAGCGACCCATTAATTTTCTGTACTAGAAAAGTTAAATAGTTTCCTTTGTAAATACCGCGACCAGTTTTTTGCAGGCTTTTGTTGTTTTTTTCTCTTTTTTGTTTTTGTCCTGCATTTTAAATGTAAATATAAATATTATTTCAAAATCAATTCAAACCTATGCTTTTCTTTTGCCTTAAAATATAATGTCGTTTACCATCTTCTACTCTGCAATAGAACGCGTAGGTGGTACAATGGCGTTTAGTTTTTGGCTTCTACTTTTCCGTTGCTCGTTCATCTAAAATTTATTTGCTCTAAGCACTAGTGCACCTCTCGCCAACTTAAGATTTTCGTCCATGTATTCGACAAATGTTAGCAGTTGCTGCATTGTCGATTTTATATACCCACACCACAATAGTGGAGAGGGTATAATGCATTTGTGCTGATGTGTATAACACACTAAAATATGGGTCCTATATCTACTTTAAAGTATACCGATCGACTCTGAATCATGCTAAGTCGATCCAACGATGTCCGTCCAGCTGGCAGGCGGGCTGGCTGTCCATGTTACCTTGTGCGCAAAGTACAGCTCGGAATTTTGGAGATAATTTGATGAAATTTGACACATAGGTTCAAATTGGCAGAAGGACCAAGCTTATTGGAAATGAGCCGAATCGGTCCATAATTTTACTTAGCCCTTATACAAGATTCTTTCCGGATAGGGTTTTTGTTCCGATAAATGATCTTATTATGCTGATATTAAGATTATATATATTGTCCAAACTAATTTATTGCAATCAAAATCATCTTACCAAATTTTGTTGGAATCGGTTTATATTTGACCTTAGCTCCCATACAAATAATACTCCCGAAAAGGGCTTTTAATGCCATAACTTCCTTACGAATGTTAGTATTCACATTCAAATTGGCGTAAATGAGTTTTACGATAGCTAATATGTCATAATAAAATTTTATCCTGGTAGGTCCAAAATAAACCATAGCTCCCATATAAACCCCCATCCTAAAATCTCATATATTTAGATGAAGATACCTAAATAATATTCGGCACAAACAACTCTTAAAGAAATCTTAAACTCATAACATAATTTTGTTCAGGATTGTCCATGATTGCCTGTGGGTCCCAAATGGTCGGGCTTGTCCGACTAGACTTTCCTACTTGTTTAAACTATAATTTTACGTTTAAACAATCAATAAAATATTTTTATTTTACATATGTCCATATGTGACAAGTGGTAATGTGCTCCATTTTTATTTATTATTTATTTAAATTACTCTTAAATATACCTTTTTTTTTTAAAATTTAACGATTCGACAACAAAACAACAAGTGAGTGGTTTTGACATTTGTGTTCGTAATCTTGACGATACCTTCGATATTGATAAACCGCTTTTTGTATGAAAGTACTTACGTTTTCTTTCGAGTTGTCGTTCGTTCGAATAATCGTACAGAATAGAGTTAGTTGAACGCAAATCAGTTTTCGATCGCTTAGAATGCGATCGAAGTTGTTCTTTCGAAATCGTTGAACAGGCCATTAGTTTTGTGGAAAATATTTTCAAAAAGTATGAAAAACAATTAATTTTTCCAACATTTTGCTTCATAAGCACCACAAAAATTTTCTAAATCAATTTTTTAAAAAAATTTAATTGTTGCACAGGTCTTCGGTTTTCGATTTAATCTACATATTATTATGATTAACATGATAATAATATTATCAAATCTTAACTTATTATGATTTACATGATAATAATATGATTACATTTAAGTTTAATAGAATGTAATATAAACAAATTAGGATTAAGGGAAAAATATTATGATGTAATACTTCGAATATATTTGGTCATAATATGACTCAATAATAATTGTAATATGTTGACTACAATCATGAATCGTATCATAATATGTTGCTCTTAGAATATGTTTACCACAACCATGTTTTTTCTTTGCGTGTATGTTTTAAACTAGGCTGGTTTCACATTTTCCATTTTTCTTTTCTTTTTTCGCCTTTTTTATACATTCCACTGTGGTGAATGAGGGTATACTAAGTTTGTCATTCCGTGTGAAACTTTTTTATTATACATCTAAGACCCCATAACGTAAATATATTCTGGCTCCTTGAGTAATTCTAAGTCGATTTAGCCATGTCCGTCTGTCCGTCTGTTGAAAACACGCTCACTTTCGAAAAACGCAAAAGAAAAGTCTCAATTTGCTTGTATTTATCCTAAGCAGTTTGGGATTGAAATCCAGCAACATCGGCTTAGTAGGATCAGAACTATGAATCAAAATGTGGAACCACCACCCTAAAAAAATTAATAATTTTGATACAAAAACTAACGTAAATGGCTTAATAATGCACGAAATGACATGAAATTTTGCTCGAATTTGGTTTGTACGACTGCAAATCATACTGGTTAATTTCATGACGATCGGTCCATAATTTACCATAGGCCCCATATAAACCCTACTTCCGGAAAACAGTTTAGTACGCCTAAAACCGCAATAAATAACACTAGCATACTTAAATTCGGTACGTCACAGTTTTATAGGACGAGAAATCACACTGCCATATTTCGTGAAGATTAGTCCATAATTTACCCTAGGCCACATATAAACCCTCCTCTCGGAAAACAGTTTATTGGGAAAATAATAAAATTCGCCTTAAACCATCACAGATATAGATATTGCGGTAAAATTTCTTACTTAAGTTCATATGGCCAGAAAAAATATCATGCAAATTTGTGAAATTTTCTGTTAACGCTAAAACTAATTACACTGCTGTATTGAAATTTATTCTAATATATTTTTTGTAATACCAGAAATCAGTCTTCAGAATTTTGGTATGATTGGGCCATAATTTACCATAGGACCGATACAAATTACCCTCCTAAAAATTATTTTAGTTCAAAGTTCTAACAAGAAACGCATAAAATTTGCTTATTGTCGGTCAATAATTTAATTCATGTCTAAACCGCAACTAATTTTAATGCTGACGCTCGTTTTTGTGAAGCTTAGTTAATAATATATATGTATTTATCATATAGAGCTCACTGCTGTCGGTGGAGGGTATCAAAGACTCGGCACAGCCGAATATAGCACTTTAACTTATTCTAGCTTATTTTTATCAAATCTTGCTAGCTTTATATAATTAAATGTTATTAAGTTTTTAATTTTATTGGATATTTTAATTTAAGACTATTTTTAATTAAATCTAACACAATTTTATTATTTTTTATTTAATTTTTAATTGATTGTATTAGCATATGCTCAGTTCCATACTGCAATATAAAACGTAAGATTAATAAATAAAAAAAAAATAGTTTCCCTGAGTGGGCAGAATATGGGGGGGAATTTGGTAAATCATCAACTGATCTTCACGATACTCTCTTTTTATTTAAGCCCTATGAAACTACGAAAGACCAAGTTCTGCCACAAAACTTTATTCGTTAAGGTTCTCGGCGTGCTTATTTATATCAGGCCTATTGTAATTTATAAACCGATTTTGATGAAATTTTGCAGTATGATTTATCGTCCTTTAACATTTTGCCGTACCAAATTTTATTACAGTAGCATTATTTGTTACAGTTTTAGTGCGTGCTAAACTGTTTTCCGCTAGTAGGCTTTATATAAGGCCTATGGCAAATGGACCGATCTTCACAAAATGTAACAATACCAACAATGTCTACAATGGCAAGAAATCCCTCAGAGAACTACATGACAAATGCTTTAAGCAACAGCCCAACAGTCAATCTTATTAAAATAAACTAATGGAACGCTAATTATCTTTAAAATAAGGTATGTTTTATCCTACCGGGTATTCCAGTTTGTCCACAATGGCCAGAATTAACTCAGAGAATCACAGTTTAGTTTCTTATACGTTGCATATGTTGGTTTCACTTTTGCTGTATTTAAACGAATTTGTGCAAAATATATCAATCCGTGCATTATACCACCATTTTTCTAACAAAATTATACACTCAAAATATTATGTAGCTAAATTCAACAGAAAATCCATTTAAAATAACTAAAAATTTATTAAAAAAAACGGATCGTTTACATTTCATTTAAAATAAATGAATTTTACATAAATTTTTTATATTTAACAGTATTCCGTAAAATTTAACCGTTATTGGTTTTTTTTTTTTTTTTTTTTTTTTGCAGTATTTATTTATTGAATCTTCATATATTAAATATGAACTAACAATAATTAATCAAATCTTATCCTAATATTTACTTAATGTCCTGCCAGTGCCAGACAAAAAGATTTAGTCATCACGGTTTCATGTTCACATATGTAGGTGTTTATCGCTCATCTGATTGGGTGAGTGCTGCAGTGTCTCTTCTCCTTAATCGAGTGTGGCCGCCATAATTTAAAATATTTCGAGCTAAGGGATTTGGGTGCAGTTCCAGCCTTTTTAAATATTTTACTGCATATTTCGTTATCATACTTTTTACCAATGGCACATTGAGATCCTTGTGGATATTTGAGTTTTTGACATACCAGGGAGCGGCTGTTATTATTCGAAGAAGTTTATTTTGGCGCCTTTGAATTTTTTCGATATTAGAAGCCGAGGCAGTGCCCCATAACTGAATACCGTAGCACCAAATTGGCTTTAAGATAGAGTTGTAAAGTAAAAGTTTGCAATCGAGACTAAGAACAGAATGAGCCAATTAATTTGAATTGCTTTTAGTTTCATTTGAGTTAATTTTGCTTCTATGTGCCATTTCCACGTTAAACGCCGATCTAGATGTATACCGAGGTATTTTACATGCGAGTGTTGGGGTATTATTTGATTATTGATTTTAATAGGGGGCATGTTTCCCGACGCAATGTGAATGTTATATGTGCGCATTTTTGCTCATTGATCTTTATCCTCCATTGTTTTAACCACCTTTCCAGTTCAAATATGTGATCCTGTAAGTAACGAGATGCTTCTTGACAGTTTTCATGTACGCTTAGGAAAGCTGTGTCATCCGCAAATGTTGAGGTTTGTGTGTAGCTGTTTGTTGGCATGTCCGAAGTATAAATTAAGTACAATAGAGGGCCCAGGATGCTGCCTTGTGGGACTCCAGCGTTAACTGGCTGAGGAGAACTTAAAAAATCGCCTTCTTTAATAATAAATTGACGACCGACTAAGTAGCTTTCTAACAGTTTGTGTATGTTTGCTGGCAAGTTTTGCTGCAATTTCAGTAGTAAACCTTCATGCCAGACTTTATCAAAAGCTTGAGACACATCGATGAAGAGTGCTGAGCAATATTTTTTCTCTTCAAAGGCTTTTCTTATTACATTTACTATTCGATGAGTTTGTTCAATTGTGCTATGCTTTCTTCTAAACCCAAATTGATGATTAGGAATACATCTATTTTGATTTAAAATCGGCGTTAATTTTGCCACTAGTAGTTTCTCAAATAGCTTTGAAATATTAGATAATAAGCTAATAGGCCTGTATGACTCAACTTTTGTATGATCCTTTCCTGGCTTTGGTATCATGGTTACTAAGGAAACCTTCCATTTATGAGGGTAGTATTGAAGTCGTAAAATAGCATTAAAAATAAAAAGAATAATTTTCTTTGCTGTACTTGGTAGCTCCAAAAGCATTTTATTACTGATCTTATCAATACCGGATGCCTTCTTGGTGTTTAAATTACAAATAGCCTTTTCGATTTCTCTAAACTCGAATCTTAGGGGAATAGCTGCTCTAACATTTACAGACGGTAAATCGACTGCTATATCGTGAAATATATTATGGGTAAATACATTTTTCAGATGATTAGCAAACAGATTTCCTTTTTCAATATCATTTCTTGCCCAACTTCCATTCAAGTTTCTCAATGGTGGCTTAGAGATAACTGGCCTATTGAGGCTTCTAGCTGCACGCCATAATGAGTAATCTGATTGTGGAGTTGCATCAAGTCCCTTGAGATATTTTTCCAGGGAAGCCGTTTTCTGAGACTGCAGTAACTTTCTCAGCCTTTTTGTGCACTCTTTTAATAAAGTCTTAAGTTGGGGGGATCTGTGCAATTGCCACTCTCTACGAACTCTCCTTTTTTCAGTCAATAGACGCTCGACATCTGTAGAATATATGATTTTGTTTTTGGTTTTTTTGAGTGTTATGCTGGAATGTTGAACAGCTAGTTTGAGATAACTGTCAAAATTAACAATAGCGAGATCCACGTTCTCCGGTGTGCTAAGCGGAATATTTTCTGTGCAATGGGCACTCAGATATTTTTTATATTTTAACCAATTTATTTGTGAGGCTGATGTCGATAAGTAACCAGACGGAGATACGATTCTATTTGGATTCATTATAGTAACAATTGTAGGTGTGTGATCCGAAGATAATTCTAGGGACGCTTCTACATGAATCGTGTCTATGGGGATGTTATTAACCACGCCAAAATCTATGACATCTGGAACTTTTTGCTGATCAGTAGGCCAATATGTTGGTTGTCCGCTCGCGACCACATTTAGGTCCATTTTACAAATTGTGTCAAACAAAACACGACCCTTAGGTGTAATAAGTCGTGACCCCCAGAAAGTGTGTTTAGCGTTATAATCGCCAGCAGCCAGGAAGCAGGGTCCTAATGATTTGAAATATTTATTATATTGGCTTTCTGATATTGAAAATCTAGGTGGGGAGTATAATGATGAAATTACTATGTTCCGAGATAATTCCTCAACGCAAATGCTCGTTGCTTGGAGATAATCTTCACGATGATCGCACATTAGGTAGTGTTTTACTCGATTTTTTATCAAAATGGCAGAACCTCCACAAGCTCTACCTCGAGGGTCCTTGGTATCGTATAATATATAACCATTGACTTTAAACGTGTTTCTTGAGGTCAGATGGGTTTCAGAAACCATCATAACATCAATTTGTTTATTTTTAAGGAAGTATTCTAGTTCATTTTTATGATGGCGGATGCCGTTATATTTTTATGGTTTAAAAAAAATATAATTTAACTGCCAAAAAATCAAACTACATAACAATAATAGTACGGAAAACAGTATTTTTTGGTAGTTTGTTTTTTTAATAACAAACATAAATGTTGAAATATAAGGTTATTCGTAAAATAACTATATTTTTATTTAATTTTAACAGTACGGAAAACGAATTTCATAACCCACAATCAATTACTGTAAATATTTTATGAGTGTACGTTTTTGGGTGGTGGTTCCACATTTGCACTCACAACCCTCATTCTACTGAACCTATTTTGCTGGATTTCAATCCCAAACTGCTTAAGGCCGTTTTACACTATCAAACAATTCTTACGTCTTTTGACGAAAAAGCAACTCTTGTCTAATTACATATATTTTTTTCTTCAAAATACGTAGCAGCTATTAGGATAAATTTAAGAAATTTGACACTAATATTGTTCTGCTATTTTGAGTTTTTTGAAAGTGAGCGTGTTTTCCACAGACCGGAATGGATAAATAGACTAAGAATTACTCAAGGAGCCAGAATATATTTACTTTATGGGGTCTGAGATGAATGATAAAAAAGTTTCACACGGAATGACAAACTTAGTATACCCTCTTTCACTTCACCACTAGTGGTGGTGGAGGGTATAAAAAATGCAACAGTAACCAAGTAAGAAAGTATAATCGGCCAAGCCAGCCCGTGGTGTAGGATATCAACACCACAGTATTTAAAAACAAATTTCCGAGCATGTACGCTATTTGGGACCAATGGAAAATCATTGACCCACCGGAACAATATTATATTATGGGGTTAAGTTTCATCTTAAAGTTCTTCGAACATCCCCACAAGTTTTCCCGTCAATTTGTTGCATGTTTTTCATACCTAAGTGCTGGTTCACACGCTTAAATTGTTGGTTGTCAAAACTTGAGTTTTTTGAAGAGAGAGGAAAACAACTTAAGACTGGGTGACTAAAATCTGCTGCGTGTGTATTTTTTATTTGCGTTAAACCCTTCAGTCTTTATTAAAAACAGCTGATTTGTTTGAATGGCGCTTGTAACGCTTAGTCCCAATTCCTTATTGACGAGAGAACCGAGGGGAAAAGGAAGGAGTACTCATATATTATTTGTTTTCTCATTCGTAATGTAAAAACCGCAAACATATGTGTGTACTTCATACATAAAAAAGAAGTGTTTCAGCAATAAGACAAGCATTGTGTGAACGCCGAAGCTGATTCAAAGAAGAAAATATGATAAGTTTATCAATAAGACTTACTACGTATGAATCCTACGCTTTTGTTCATGTTACTTGCTACGTAAAATTAGATTGATTCTGCTTTTTTGATGGATGCTTAGAGTATATATAAGTTTGGTGTTGACCTTTAGCTTTTGCTTGGAAATATGATCTTCAATTTTGCACTTGATATGTTGCTGTTGTTTGCAAATCATTAAAAATTTAATTTAGGTTGTTTTATCAAAAGCGGTCAATTTAATAATTTGAAGCTTTAAAATAAAAGAAATAAAAATATTTACTTACTGTTCATCGATATCGAAAAAAATTTCGTTTTATATCGATTATATTTGACAATCAATTTTCATTCAAGCCAAATATGAAATTTCGTTTTTTTCATATTTCATCGGGATAAATTTTAAGGCCCGTTTTCACAACATACCGATAGTTAAAGGTAGGATTTTATCGGCCGTGTAAAAAGTGTTCCACTATTACAATTTTACTTTAACCTAAAGTGAGCGATTAAAGTAAAGTTGTAATAATGGAATACTTTTTTTGGCCGAATAAAAGCTATTTTGTTAACTGGGGTATTTAATAATAAAAGTGGACTTAAACAAAGATAAGAGATAAAATGCATTAAAAATAAGCCTATATCCAAAATATTTAACGCTAATTAGATGAAGAATATTTAAATTTTTAATCAGAGCGTGATTAAACACGATTTATTTTGTAACGTAAAATTATTATACAAACTTACATACATACTTGTTCTTCCCTAAAAATTGTAAACACAAACTCTAACATAAATAAATTTAAAGTATAAAATACAATTTTGGCATCTTACTAATTAAAACAGGACACGACTTTTTTGTGTTATTGCAAAAAATACTTTGTAACAAAAATGTTTGTCAAAAAAGTGATTCACGACTAATAAAATAAAATTATAAAAAAAATATTTCAACAACTTAATTAACACTAGGAGTAATGAATAAATAATAACAAAATTTATGCTATTAATAGATTTTAAAGAATTCACGGCGTTATTGGAAAAAAAGTAATTTAATGACATTGAATTTTTATTGATATTTTGCTTAATTAGCAACTTTTTTAGAACATTTAATATATAGTGTTCATAGGGACAGACTTGCGGCATTAACTAAAAAAGGGAATGTTAGTTTGCTAAAGGTAAAACTCATTGAGATTGGTCACAACCAGTGTGACCAGTTCTTTAAACTGTTTACAGCAAAATCTTGCATTAGAGATGGCAAAAAAATGCTAAAATAATTTCCATAAATGCTAAAAATAATGCTAAATTTTTGCAAGACTTTTGTTAAACATTTATTAGCAGTAAGAAATATTATTCGAAACTAAATACCTGTTATGAGAGTAACTTTAGTTAAGAATTAGTTAAGTGCTTTTCTCTACCCTCATTAAAATTAAATATGTATTTTTTTTCAATACAGATCTCTTGCATTGCTTATGAAGTTATTTGTACCAAGTTTGAATACTCTTACTGTTACCATTCATCAGTTGCACAGAAATCTATATGGTATTTGTATTGAAATTATCCCGCCTATGTCTACAATAAGGCGGTGGGCCTTTTACAGATATATATATACCAGGCCATTTGTTTCAAATTTGTGGCTATGGCCGTTCTCTAGATATACAGAAATTTAGTTTGATCCATGCCCACTTCTCCAATCCCGCAAATTACTTACAGATGCTGTCTGTATATTGATAGCCATTCTAGTTGTACCAAATGAAGACAATGTTACACTTACTTTTCTAATCGCGCCCACTTTTTGACTGATGTTGCGTATTAAGCACCAACTTTGGAAACTTTATCAATGATCGTTCTCTATCTGTACAGAAATCTCTTTTGCTTTTGTATGTTAGTAACCACGCCTACTTATCCACTCCCACGTTTTTTTTTTTTTTTTTTTGGAAGATGTTGTGTGTCGATAACCCAGCATTGTGTACCAAATTTGGACTACTTTTATCTTACCATTCTCTAGAAATAAATCTATTTTATGCTAGGCCCACTTCTCCAATCCTGCAAAGATTTTGTCAGATGTTGTGTATTACTAACCAAGATGATTGTACCGAATTTGGAAACTTTTTCTCTTTTCGTTTTCAGATATGTATGAAGTTATCTACAATCTCTTGTATTGATACCTAAGATGTTGTTACCTAAGTTTTAAACCTTGCCCTTCTCCAGATATACAGAAATATACAATATATTTGTATGGGAGGTGCACTCCCACGTTTCCAATCCCGCCCACACTTTGTCAGATGTTGTGTATTGATAACTTAAATGCTTAAACCTAATTTGGATATCTTGGCTCTTACCGTTCTCTAGATATACAGAAATCTACAATGTCTTGCTGTGGGAGGTGCCACAACCGAATTCTCAAATGCCGTCCATTTAGAGAGATTGTGTAGTGATAACCCAGATATGTATACCAAATTTGGACAATTTTTCTATTACCGTTCTTTAGATATAAATAAATCTATTTTGTGCGTCCATATTTTGTCAGATGTTGTGTATTGATAACCAAGATGCTTGTACCAAATTTGGAAACTTGATAACTTTCCGTTCTCTAGATACATAGAATTGTATATTATCTTATAGGAGGTGCCAACCTACTCAAAATTTCAAAAAAATATATAGCCTATAGATCCTTCCAGACCATCAGAAATATACTGTAAAACTTTTATGAAGATCGGTTGAGCGCTTTAGGCGGCTATAAGTTACAAACAAATAAACATGCATACATTAACTTTTAATTTATATATAAATACAAATACACAATACAGTAGAGTGGTCCAAAAAAATTTTTTTATTTTCAGATTACCCCGCAAATTTGTAACATGTATCCATAGCAATAACATTGTATAATTTCAGTTGTCTAGCATTACCTTTAAATGCCTATATTTAACTCTCCTTTTTTGATATTTTTGTTTTACTACAGGTCAGACTCAGTAAATCAGAGCAAAAAATGAGTTCATCAACTCGAAAAAAAGCCGATGTTTTTCTACTTGGATGTCGGGATCTTGAGTCATTGGTAAGAATTAACAAGCTTCCAACTCTTCAGCAAGTTATACTTCGTTATCACCACATATTAAATGAATCAAGAAATGTGAAAGATTCTGCGCATATGCTTATTAAAAAGTCATAGAAGTGTGGAGCAAATCTGGTATTCCAACCAGGCAATTAAATCACTGCGTTGAAAAACTCATAAAAATTCATAAGAACTGGCTGCTTTTAAAAAAAAATAAAACAAGAGATTCGCAAGCACAGAAAAATTGAGAGCATTTGTTTACAGAAGAACTAGGCAAACTTTTCGATGTCGCCCATGCAAACGCTATGCATTCAATCAAAATTGCAGAAGACAAAGTTTCTCATGGATCAAGGACGTGAGCGTAAGATGATCATAACATCGATTGACAAGATGCTAGAAAAGACCAAAGAACGTTCTCTTAAACGAAAACAAAGAGCTGAAGAATTAAGAAAAAATGCCGCTAAACATAATGCTTCTATTTCAGTAGTATCAAGTCCAGAAATAGAAAAGTGTCGTTGTTCCATCGACTAGTGGTATATTTACACAACATGCTACCAGCGCTCTGGATCGTAACAAAATAACCGATAGTAAAGCAGTGCGACTGATTATTCCATTGTCTGCCGCACTTGCTTGTAATCCTGCTGCACTCCCAATCTGTCGAAGCACAATTCGACGTGCAAGAAAAAAAAGCAAGGGCAGAATTCAATGCGAATATAAAATAAATATTCGACCCGAAGTATCCGCTTGTAATACATTGGGATGGGAAAATACTGCCTGATATAATAAAATTAGTACAATTGCATAAAAAACAGTACATATACTTTTTTAATATAAAATTGCACATTAATAAAATAAAAAGCCTTAATCTTTTTTAAAACAAAATATGAATTCATTCTATAATATGAACCGTGACAATATTTAATTAATAAAACGGATTTTTCAAAACAATAATGCAATTCCGTATATATTTCTTGTTATCTACATGATTTACTATTTTTCAAAGAAACACTAATTTTATTAAAAGCAAAATTTATGTTTATTATGTCTGTAGCTTGGTACTAAAAGGGCCAATATCAAAATTTTGCTATTTTTAGTTGATTGTTGTATTAGGTCTTTTCTTAAGCTACGGTCACACCTATCAAATATTTGAAAAAAAAAAACGTGACCAACACGTGAACTAAAATTTTATTTTCTTTATTCTATTATATGTTTTGAATATAGGTCAGCATAAAATAAAATAAAAGTAGTTTTTGGCTATATCCACCAGCATAATTAATTTCATTTTGCTGAATCTCTTTTATTTTGCGGAAACAGCCAATATCTAATTTAACCGAGAACAGCTTCAAAGAGGTTTTACTAGCTAATTTCACTAAGAACTCTTCTATAAAAAAAACTAAAATTTAAATTTTTTCAAAAATTATTTATTTGACATTGGCCTTTTTAGCACCATGCTACAGATATAAGGAAGACAATGTTAAAAAACAAATTAAACACTTGAAATAATGAAGCTTGTTGTGTATTTATATTCAAAATAATCAAAACAAATTATTTAAAAGTGACATTCAACTAATTATTATTTATAATTGTAATAATTGCAAAAGGCACAATCGTTTTTCAGACGATCTTATACTATAGATTTTTATAAATAATATATTTACATATGTATAGGCATAAATATTTAAGTATAATATACACAAGTTACAATGTTAAGGTACGTTCAGACTGATGAAATATTTGAAAGCAAACATAAAATATTTCATTAACGTAGTCTGAATACAAAATATTTTTGAGTATCAAATAAAATAACAGCCGATTTTGAGCAAATAAAAGTATTTGCCGGCAAACAACTATTTGTCCAATTTGAACATAGTGTGAACACAAAAAATCAAATATTTTAGTAATTTTTGAGCAAACATTTATTCGATATTACAAAAAAATTGTAAGAGCAAACAACGACAAATAATTTTAGCCATGTTCCGGATAAAAGCAATTTTTCCTGTAAGTTTTCGGATTCTTTACAATTTTAAAGATTTTTTATAATTATTAGACTTTGCTATCGTGCCGTTATTAGCAAATTTTTGCGAATTACCGCTAATTTAGAAATTTTTACCGAATTTTTGCCATTCCTTATACTTTTAAGGGACTTTCAATCAATTTTATGGCTTGTTTGAATATCAAAAATTTTCGCGAATTTTCGCTAGTTTTGGAAAAAAAATTTTTTTTGTTCTTTTCCGACAATTTCTTTTTTTCACCGATTTCAAATAAATTTTAGGGTTTGTTTCTAAGTTTGCAATTTTTCGCGAATTTAAGCCATGCTCGCGAAGAAGCGATTTTTCACTGTAAATCTTTACAGATTTTTAATAATTATTAGGCTTTGCTATCACCGATAATTAGCAAATTTTTGCGAATTTCCGCTAATTTAGGAATTTTTGCCATTCCTTACAGTTTTAGGCACCTTTAATAAATTTTATGGCTTGTTTGAATATCTAAATTTTTCGCGAATTTTCGCTATTTTTGCAACATTTTTTTTTTGTTTTTTCTTGACATTTTGTTTTTTAACCGATTTAGCGACTTCAAGAGCAATTCCATATGAAAACGATCAAAATTGGCAAATTTTTGGACGACCCCTCTCCGATTTTAAAAAAAATAGTCTCAATCGATTGCCCAGCAAAAAATAATGTACCTACATATTTTTTTTTTTTTTTATAGTGACTGGTTTAGTGGTGGTGTACACCACTGTCATGTGAAAAATTGAAGAATTCTTCATAAGGGACCTCATTGAAATTTGTTTTAAAAAAAAACTACTAAAGCGATCGCAACGAGTGATAGCTCGTTGGAAAGGTATTGAATCAGGCTTTAATAAAAATAAAATTTTCCTAATTTTTCTTAGAAATTTACCTTTAAGTTTTCCCAAGAAAATTTAATTTTCCGATTTTCCACAGAAGCTCTTAAATTTTCCGGCTAATTTTTTTTTTTTTGGATTCCTCATAATTTTTGCTTTAAGAATCAGCAATAAAAAAATGGGCCCCGACTCCTTGTTTGGACAGGAGAAGAGCATTTAAGAGACCACCTTGTTAAAAATACATTTTAAAAATTACACTGTGCACGAAATTGACACTTTTTTTCGTGACAAGCTGGGCACCTGGCGTTTTAACATAATTCGGGTACGCTGAATCCAGTGGTGCCCTCGGTTTTTTAAGATTGGCTCTGGTTTTCGAGATATACCGTTATTTCTAAAATGGAGGAGGTTGCACAACATATGTTCGCGTAACTCAAAAACGCTTTAGCTTATTGAAAAAACTTAAAAAACCGAAATTCCGCAATAAAATTTTCTTTGAGAAAAGTAAAACTTCGTTCTAATATCCGCATTTGTTTTAGAAACATAATTTTTTTTTTGAAAAAAAAAATAATTTTTTTTATCAAAATTTTGAAATTTTTGTTTTTAAAAAATTCATAAAAAATTGAAAAATGCAGCGAGGCTTCTAATTTTTTGCAGGCATATAAAAAACGAAGCTGCAAACAAAACAAGCCATAAGCGATTAAAATCTGTTAGCAACTTTTGATTTTATTCACAAAAGTCGACAAATTTTGATTAATTTAAGAATCTTAAATATTAATTTAATTATTAATTTAATTATTAATTTAAAAAAAAATTAGCCGGAAAATTTAAGAGCTTCTGTGGAAAATCGGAAAATTAAATTTTCTTGGGAAAATTTAAAGGTGAATTTCTAAGAAAAATTAGGAAAATTCTATTTTTATTAAAGCCTGATTCAATACCTTTCCAACGAGCTATCACTCGTTGCGATCGCTTTAGTAGTTTTTTTTTAAAACAAATTTCAATGAGGTCCCTTATGAAGAATTCTTCAATTTTTCACATGACAGTGGTGTACACCACCACTAAACCAGTCACTATAAAAAAAAAAAAAAATATGTAGGTACATTATTTTTTGCTGGGCAATCGATTGAGACTATTTATTTTAAAATCGGAGAGGGGTCGTCCAAAAGGTGATCGCTTTCATATGGAATTGCTCTCAAATATATTTTATTTGTTTCCAACTTTGCAATTTTTCGCAAATTTTAGCCATGTTCCCGTTACCCAGTGGCTTCCATTTTTTTTTCTTTTACATTCTCCTGTTCTAACACTATAAGAGATGCTGATCCACAGAATAAAATAAATAAATTAGCTTTTGCGCTCATTTTTACTATTTGAGAAATATATCTTTATTTTTGAACACTTTCATTAAATAATTATTTGATGCAAATATTTGTTTTAGTCTGAACGCATGGCAAACATGAATTAATTTATTTTATTTAACACTGTTTGCCAACTGTTTCATAAACAAAAATTGTCAAATATTTGAGCTTAGTTTGAACATTAAACAAAATATTTTTTTGTTTCACACAGTTTGAAGCAAATATCAGAACAAATATTTTCTTCAAATATTTCATTAGTCTGAATGTACCTTAAGGTTATTTTGTTAGGCCTAAATTTTTTATTAATATTGTGTAAAATAAATTAGCCAAAAGAAAATAAAAAAATTTTTATAAAGCCTTCAGGTAGGGAATTTGTGAAGTGGTAGTTGTAAAATTTTTTTTTGCTTTGTGTACGTTAATTGAATGGGCATATAGACCGCCTAAGAGAGCTCCTTTAGGTAGGGTGTAGTGAATTAGAAGAAATAAAAATATGAAAAGTGAATTGAAATATAACATCACAGATTTCTGAAAGTAAATGAAGGGGTATAAAAATTAGTTTGTTATATAAATTCATTTTTTTTTGTAATTCAGTTCGGTTATGTTAAATTTAGGCACAACACTAAAGCCACATATATAGATATAGGTTATTGATATAATGTTAATATTTTATTGTCGTTTTTAGGTAAACAGTTTGTTTGTATAGATTATTTTATTTGTTATATTTTTTTTACTTGAATAAAATATGTAATTTTTGTTAAGATTTGTAAACAGAAAGATGTTGGTGCTATAAATTTATTTGATTTGGTTTTGTTAATTGTGAGGTAAGTGTATGTGAGTGGGTGTGTTTTTTTGGAGACACAAGTATATGTATTAGGGGGAAGAAATGTGTCCAAGGTTGGGAGGGCAGTTAAAGGACAGAAATCACCTCGTTCTTCCTCATAAGTGTTTCCGGTGACTAATTTGCGTTTCGTTATAGTGTTTTTTTTTTTGTACTTTACCTTTGTAGTTTTATTTGTTCATGTCCGTGTGCTATGGTAGACTCATGTAGAGATACTCTTACAACTTGTGAAATTCAGCCCTATCTTTGAGCTACCTAAATAAGAACGGCAAACGTCTTTTTCATGTCAAAACTTCTCATACAATAATATGAAACAATTAATATGAATCACACCTTAACATCGCGAATTAAACACCATTTTGTTGGAAAATCATTTTTTGATGCTTAGGTCGGCTTGTTTTATTGAAATTGTGTTGACAATAAATAGTATTTTCATTTTTTAAAAATGCTCTTATTTAGGTAGTTCAGTAATTGTTATATGACTCATACCGAGAGTCGCAAAAGGTTCACTCCAAGATTATAAGACGAGCGTGTCAGAAAATGTATAAAAAAAGGAATAAATATAAAAAAATTGGATGTTTTTTTATTGTTTTTATTTAATATACTTAAATGTATTTAAAGTATTTAATTGTATATAAATGTTTTATTAAGATAAAACCCAAAACAAAATTTATTCTGTTTACAATTTTACAAATGTTTGTTGGTATGCTTTTGAATTTTTCATGCATATCTACAAATTTAAAGTTTGAATACAAAATTAAAAAAGTATGTACATATGACAAATAGGTTTGGTTTGCATTTCCTCCAATTTTGCCCTTTCCACTGGGTCTTTTGGGACATTAATCAATGTTCCATATCCACTTGTAAACTTTTTCTTACAAACTGCACAGTAATGCATTTTTCTAAGTTTATATTAATTACACTTTTTGAAATTGTTTTGGAATTTAAATTTTCACTTCACTTTTATAATAAACACTTTTAAAATTTGGAAAAACAATTGTGTAAAACCAAAAAGCATACGAAAACTTAAAAAAAAGTGCACATAAAAGCAATGGTGCGCAAAATATAAACAAAAATAAACCAAAAACGTAAACAAAGATTCACATGTATAAGCAAAATGTAAACAACTTTTGACAGCCTAGAGGAAAAAGCAAACTAAACATCTGGCCTCTTAAGCAGACCTATTGGATAGGCCTTGGTAGAGGTCTGCTGTATTATATGTAAAAGAAAAACTTTTAGGGCAGCTTAGTAATTTTTAAACCCAGCATGTTACTGCAATATATCAACCGATTTGAACAATGTTTCAGAATCTTGGCTTGATGTGCAATAGTAGTCTTTAGTAAGTTTGCAAATACTAAGTAGAATGTAAATTTCTTTTTGTGCAATATTAGTCGTAGGGAAATACAAAGTGAGGCCATAGTGGCATTTTTTTTAAATTATGTTTTTTTTTGTTGAAACCACACTCAATACACGATACTCCCACTAAAATTTTATCAAATCCAAAAAGATTATATGAAATTTATTGTTTTGGTTTTTTTTTGCAGTCGAGTTAATTAAATCAAATTGTTAGTTAGAAAAGTTGTTTTTGTTGTGTTGGCATTAATACATAATTATATTCACATTTTGTTATTGTTCGTTGGGGAAAATTAAGAAATAACAGAAGTGTGAAGAATAATAGGGATAAGTGTTTTGTAGTGTTAGCAAATTTTTTTATTCGTGTTTTGTGTAGTTATTGTTTTATAAACGAAAATATTTGCTCAAATTACGTTTTTTTTTGTATAAATTGTATGGCCGAAAGTAATAGAGTCGAAGGAAAAGGAAAATTAGGAAAATATCAACAGAGAAAAAGAAGTAGGGAACCACTGTTTGATATTAATAGAACCATTCCTCATCGGCAACTAAAGGAACGTAAAGCACAGAACCAATTTATGGAAATGGATTCCAATACTAATATATATGCTATACTAATATATATGCACCTCAATTTGTTGACCTATCTCGAACAATTAATGCTAGGACTCAGAGTTTAGGAGGGATACCGAGTCATGGGGGTATGGTATTGCAGCCTTCCTCGGGATTGAATGGGAATATAACACCTGAAGTTAGGGAAATAGTGGTGGATGAGGCCATAGTAGTGCAAAAATCTTTAAAAGAAAAGGTCAAGTAAATGATTCATGACAAAATGTCTGAAATAAGGAAAAACTTGAGCGAAAAACCACTCCGCCAACAACGCTTCGTCAATGAAGTTTATGAAGAAGAAGAGCAGGCTCAGGCTGTACAGGACGTAGCATCTATTGACAGGTTAATAGTCTGTTGGAACTGTCAGCAGGAGGGTCACGTTTTTAAAGAATGTCCATCCAGGCAGATAAATCTGTTCTGTTAAACATGCAGCAGACCAGACACAATCACGCCTAGATGCCCATATTGTAATAATGCTCAGGGAAACTCGCGGAGGAGCGTGGGTGTAACGGGGTTGCCACGTTCGTCGGAACTTGCCCCAGGACAGCCTCAAAATTAGCAACATAATTTTCAAAAACCCGTCATTGCAAGTCCTTAGCCGAACGAGAGGAAAATTATACGAGAGTTAGGGACAAAATATTTGGCAACTCAGGTGAAGTAAGCGTAACGGAGAGCGACATAGAAAATGGAAATTGTCAGATTAGGAATAAACGACCAATAGATTTTAAAAAGTACGAATATATCCGCAAACTAAGAACTGATTTTATTAAAAGAAAACAGCGACGATTTCTCGTTGAAGCCATTAGCCGAAGTAGTAATGAATCGAATTTTAGGGAAATGCAGATTAGAAGTCGAGTATAATGGCAATAGGCAGGATATTATGTTTTATTAGTGTCCGGATTTAGAGCAGAAAATAAACTTAGGTATATATTTTTGGTGAGCGTTCAAAATAGCCCTACAAATAGTACCAGTTTCGGAAATAAGCACAGAATTAATAGAAAAAATTAAAAATGAAGATTTGCCAAATAAACTAAACAAACGTATATTAACGCAACAACCACAAAGACAACTAGATGAAACAATCCAAAAATTCAAGAACGAAATAAAGTTAGTAGAGGGTACAAATCCGATAAAGGATAAACATTACCCAATTTCCTCTGCAGTTCAGGCCATAGTATATGCAGAAATAGACAATATGCTAAAATTAAAAGTAATTGAAAAAAGTAATACTCCCTGGTCGAATAGGGCCACAATAGTAAGAAAACGGGACAAAAACAGGTTACGTTTGGATGCGCGTAAGCTTAATGCGGTAACCGTAAAGGACGCGTATCCCCTACAAAATATAGATGGCATTTTAAGCCGCATAGATCAAACGCATTATATAAGCAGCGTCGACCTGAAAAATGGCTTTTGGCAAATTGAGCTAGAGAAGGAGGCAAAACCTTATACAGCCTTCACCGTTCCGGGTCGACCGCTGTATCAATTTCGTGTAATGCCGTTTGTTCTATGCAACGCGGCTCAGCGTTTTTGTCGTTTTATGCCGGCAAGACTAAAGCAGAACGTATTTATATATTTGAATGATCTCCTTATTATATCCGAACAGTTTTCAACCCATTTAAAGATTTTAGGAGAAGTGGCGTAATGTTTAAGACAGGATCATTTTACAAAATTTGTTTGTTTAAAGGCAATGAGAGAGGCTACCTCTAGGAATGTGGTCCAGTTTCTTGTGCAGGAAGTTTTTCAGAAATTTGGAGTTCCTGAAGTCCTGTACAGCGACAATGGACAGCAATTCGTTTCAAAGCAATTTTAGGAAATGATAAGTACATATAAAATTACCCATTTAAAAACCGCTTTTTATTCCCCACAATCAAATGCGGCAGAGAGGGTTAACCAATCTGTATTAGCTGCTATTAGCGCTTATCTAGAAAACGACCAGAGAGACTGGGATTTATATCTTCCCGAGATCGAGTGTGCATTAAGGAATTCCGTCCATTCAGCCACAGGTTTTTCTCCTTTTTTCGCTCTTTACGGGTACCATGTGTTCTTAAATGGAGCCGATTATAAATTAGCGGGAAAACTAAAGTCATTGTCTGATCATGAAATAGACAATTTATAAAACTGTGACAGAATGACTATCCTACGCGATAAAATAAAGAAAAACCTAAAGGATGCATACGTAAAAAGCGCGGAAAGATATAATAGGAGGGCAAGAATTGTTAATTTTGTCCCAGGACAAGAAGTCTTCCGAAGAAATTTTGCAGTCAGACTTTAAGAATAATATAAATTCAAAATTTTGCGCAAGTACATTAAATGTCGCATAACAAAACCAATAGGCAACAATATGTATGAAATGGAATCGTTGCAAGGCAAGCCTATCGGCATATTTCATGCTAAAGACAGTAAAAGGTGATAATAAGTGCAAGATATTTCATCTGTGATAATTTGTTTGGTAGGTAAGGTTTGAATTTAAGTATAGGGTAGCGAGTGCAATATTTGTGTTTGTGCTCGTCCAGTTTACTTTTTTATGTGTAAATATTGTGTTGTCGTCACTATACAATATGTAGTAGTGTTATATCTATAATTACATGCAATTATACACTATATAGTTTGTTTTTATAAATAGACTTAAACTGCAAGATGTTAAAAAAACACCTAAATCCAAATAAATAAAACAATAGACAAATTGGTTGTTAATCTACAAAATAATATTTTATTGGAAGAGCTACAACGTAATAAATGACGAAAACAAAAATTAAATATAGTCGACTTTGGGTGGGGAAATTAAATTGAAAAGATGGTTTGACACAACCGTAGGGAAGAAACATTGGGGTTATAATCACCTGAAAGAAGTAGGAGGTAAATAAGGGACATTAAGAAAAGCTGACGGAACTTACCTTTTTATGTCCAGCTGAACACTCTTTTTCAGGGTGTGGGAGTAACCCACGTGTGCATTGTTTAGTTCGCGAAGTGCAAAGCTGCACGCACACCAGTCCTACTGGCGTAAAAAAGGTAGCCCCGGTTTTTTGCTGCGGTAGTTGTATGCGCAAAAAATTTTAGTTGTTTTTGTGTTGTGCGGCAGCAGCTGGGCGGGTACCACAATTTGGGGGGCGAATGGTGTTGTTGAGTGCAACCTTTGGTTGGTTGGTTTAGTTTGTTTTGCTGATGGTTGTGGTCCGTTTGGTTGTTGTTTTTTGCTTGTGGGTTGTCGCGTGCCGGCTGCAGTTGGCATTGTGGCTGGTGCAAAAGTCCAATGTGGGGTGGTTATTAATTTAAGTTTTTATTCGGATATGTTGGAGTTTTTGTTATCCTGAGTCGATGTTGTTGGTTGAGAACGTTTATGGTTGTTTAGGTGATAGTTGGATCGTTGTTTAATTAGTTTATTTGTTGGTTTGTGGTGTGCGTTCTTTTTGTTTTGCGTGATGGTGGTTCTTTTGGTCGTAAAAAAATGTGGATAAATGTGTAGGTTTAGTTGGAAAAAAGGTACTAAAGAAAACTCAAAGTATTGCCAAAGTAATAGGGCAATTATTGTGAATGAAAATCATAGTGGCAATAATATTAGCACTGAAGTAATCTCGGATCACTTGATTGGGAAAATCTATGACAAGTGGAAAAATTAAATGGAGATAAGTAAAAAAATAGAAACCGATTGGAAATTCAAATCCAAAATGGTGACTCAAAAAACGTCCAGATACAGAAGATAGAGCCCAAGCCAAAATCGCCATTGTAATTCAAACAAGCGATTAAAACGGGTGCGAGTGGTGGCAAATTTTAAATATAAAAATATTTATATATATACGTAACGTTTTTTTTTTTTTTTGTTGGTAGTGAAAATAATAAAGTCGTTAAGCTGTGGTTCCTGGGTTTTAATTGTTTCGAAGTTTTTTGTTATATTGAGAGCAAGTAAGTAGGAAACGAATGCTTGATATTATAGGATCAGAACCATTTCTTATAAGAAAATTTTTAATAGAAACAAAAGCGGTCACAAAAAAATTTGGAGACCAAACAGTTGGTCAAGGGCCATTCCCACAAGAACTGTTCCGGGGTATTTCGGAGGAATTCATGGTAAACACTTAGCCAACAAAATCGCACGAATATAAGTACCTGGAGAACAGGTAACCTGCGCTGTATAATAACAGCAAGTGAGTTTTTTTTTTTTTTTTGTAATAATAAAGGAAAAGCCATCTTGTAAAAGAACAGCCATATTTGTTGAGCTAGAGTTTAAATTGTGAAGTAGAAGCCCGGTCAATTAAATATGCAGCGGTAATTCATTTGCAGTTATTCGGCATAAAGGTTATAATATCTAACAATAAACAATTGTTTTTTAAATAAATAAAACAACAGTGTTAGGCTAGGATAAGTGTTAGTTATTCATTATATTTGTTTAGTTTATGTACGGTTCAATAGATTATTAATGATTAATTTTATTTAAATATAATTTTTTTTTTTTGAATGTAAGGTTATTTTGTTAGGCCTAAATTTTTTATTAATATTGTGTAAAATAAATTAGCCAAAAGAAAAAAAAAGAATTTTTATAAAGCCTTCAGGTAGGGAATTTGTGAAGTGGTAGTTGTAAAATTTTTTTTTGCTTTGTGTACGTTAATTGAATGGGCATATAGACCGCCTAAGAGAGCTCCTTTAGGTAGGGTGTAGTGAACTAGAAGAAATAAAAATATGAAAAGTGAATTGAAATATAACATCACAGATTTCTGAAAGTAAATGAAGGGCTATAAAAATTAGTTTGTTATATAAATTAATTTTTTTTTGTAATTCAGTTCGGTTATGTTAAATTTAGGCACAACACTAAAGCCACATATATAGATATAGGTTATTGATATAATGTTAATATTTTATTGTCGTTTTTAGGTTAACCGTTTGTATGTAAAATTGTTATATACAAGTAAAATTGTTATATTTTTTTAATTGAATAAAATATGTAATTTTTGTTAAGATTTGTAAACAGAAAGATGTTTGTGCTATAAGTTTATTTGATTTGGATTTGGTAATTGTGAGGTGTTTATGCGAGTGAGTGAGTGTTTTAGGGGACACTAGTATATGTATTAGGAGGAGGAAATGTGTCCAAGGTTGGGAGGGCAGTTGAAGGACGGAAATCACCTCGTTCTTCCTCATAAGTGTTTCCGGTGACTAACTTGCGTTTCATTATAGTGTTTTTTTTTTTTTTGTAGTTTACCTTCGTAGTTTTATTTGTTCATGTCCGTGTGCTATGGGTGGGTTGGAACCTACCATGATGGATGTGCTTGCTGAGCTGGTTGGCATTATGGCCAAATCAGCGTAGGGATGTGTAACACATTATACTTAAAATGTAATAAAAAATGCTTTGGGGATTTTTGACATTGAATTTGGAGAAAAATTTCAGAAATTGTCGGATAACTCTGGTCATGTGTAAAAACAAATAGCTATTTACATACATATGAACATATTTACAAATTTCATGATCAAGAAAAACCAAATTTAACAAAAACGTTGTACGTAATGTAAATTTTTTTCTGCGGTATAAAATAAAAAGTTTTTGTAATTAAACTGAAATAAAAACAATCTAAACAAAACAATTTCAGTTGTAGTATAAAAATTAAAAATCATTGTTAATATGTACAACTGAAACGAAAGATCATAACAGAAAAAGGCACATTAGTGAAAAAAATATTTAAGCATCAATATACAAAATTGAACGAACGATGCATCACTGAGACAAATGCGCTCAGTAACATGACCGGCTCACTTCGTTCATGAACGACATAACTCTATTACCCATAAACTCAAGAATTGCTGCAACAAAAATTGCAAGACGATGACTTATGGCTTGGAATAAATTAAAACGATAATAATATACATACATAGAATTTTTTAATTTTAATATATAAAAATTTTTATATTTTAAAAGATTTTGTTTGTTGTGCTTAATTCCCTTTTTTTGTAAGAAAATATAAACTCATCACTGTTTTATCGTTTGGTATTTTGTTTAAGCTTTGATATCGTTGCAAATAGGACTTTTTTGAGTTTATGTAGGTAATTCTCATTCCCTCTGTAGTATTGTTTGCTGATAGCTTTGGCTTTTCTAAAATTATTTAGGAGAACGTTTCCTGATGATCTGGCCTAAGCAACCAGTGAAAAGCGCATAGGAACAGCTTATCCTACAACAATAAATTTCAGTATTTTTTTATCAATAAAAAAAGGGAATTAAGCACAACAAACAAAATCTTTTACCCTTTCAGGGTCAAAAATAATTTTTGGCGAGATAAAAATAATGTGATGTGATGGCGCTGAAGCCGGGAAAAATAGTAGTTTTTGCCTCATGCAGCTCCTCTGGTTTTTAGGGAATGCCGAATATGTTCAAAATTGACCTTAAAATTTCCTACAATTAACCTACAATTTATTTTTGCAATATTTTTTTTCAAGAAAATACTTATTTACGCATGTATCAATACTTAAAATTTTTTTTAATATCGCCTGATCTCCGAAATAATTATTTTTTTAATTTTTCCTAAACCAAATTTCCTGACTTGGGTACGACAATGCACTCAATAATAAGAAAATAAAGTCAATGTCTACTTTAATAACAATTTTAAATATCAAAAGTGTCCCTCTTTCAGATAAAACAAAAAAAATATAATTAACTGTACATTTTTATACAGTAAAAGTGCGTAGAAAGAGAGTACAATGCAATGTCGAATATATTCGACGAAAACACTGAAAGGGTTAATAAATAATTGTATTCCCAAAAACAACTATGATAATTAATTTTTATATTTTGTTTTATACAATCTTTTCACAAAATTATGAGCGGTATCAATTATGACTAACAAAACATAACATCGGTAAAACAGGGAAGTATCCCAGCAGATATCGAGACTAGTCCATACATGCGTGTAAAGAGTAGTCCATAAAGGAGTAGGAGTACTCCAAAACTACTCCAATTATATGGTAAAAAGGTTGTCTATTTAACATTACGATGTCCTAGGAGTGGACCATATAACCCACCGAAGTAGTCCATAAACTACTCCATGGAGTACTCAAGTGGGTTAGTTTCAAAAGTACTCCATGTTACTACTTTTTCACTAATCGCCTTTTATGGCATGAACTCTAATCCATTATTGCTGTTAATATATATATTTACTTGGTGTTTTTAATTTTTTTTATTTTTTTTTTCACAAATCTTAAAAAACTTTACTGTTTCACTTTTAAATAAACAATTAATAATGGACAACATCAGAGCTACCAATGTGTAATACTGTAAACTATAGTATAGTATACCTATATATCATGCAGTTATTGGCAGCACTGCATGTTAATTTGTCTAATATGGTCCATACTACAGAACATTGGACCATGTTGTAAGTAGTCCATTTAAGCCACAATGGACCACGTAGTCCAATATTATCTGCAGGGATGATCACCTTAAGTGAAAGTGAAAGTAACATATGTATGTAATATGTTTTGCATGTTTTTCATAAACATATTCACAAAAGAACTTGAACATTTTTCCCGCAGTTGTGTTTTTGTACAAACGAACACTAAAATTTAGAACATGCAACATTTATGCAATATTTCTCTAATGGTGTTTTCTTTTCTACAAAAAAACAATACCACCTTGTTAAAAGCTACATGTATAAAATGTCTTGCCGACCCTGTAATAATGCAATTTTTTATTTGACGAGAATAAAACACAAAATTGGACCGGCCTGTTCTTAACAGCTGACAAAAAATTTGTTCTTTAAAATATAAAAAAAAATATGTACATATGTAAATTAAAAATTTGTTAATAGATTGATATTAAATAAATATATTTGTTCATTTATATATGAATGAATGACGAAATTCCAATTTCTTTAGTTTGTTTTTTTTTAAATATGTAAACAAGAAAATACCTTTGCCAGATTGCCGATTTTTTAACACCAAGTTTTTAGGGTTTCTTGATTTTGTTTCAAAAACAATTTTATAACACCGAATCCACTTAAATTTTATATCACTTACAACCTATCATTAACAATGTAATGTTTTCTTATGTTTTTACTATTAAATAATAGAAAAAATAACTATTAAAATTTAATTTTTTTAAAAATAAATTGTCACATTTTTCGTAGAAAAGACAACACCATAAGAGAAAAACGTCATTAATAACGCATGTGAACAAATCAGTACTTGAAAATCAACCGCAACAATATATTTTTTTATGAATAAGTGCTATTATTATTTTTTTTTTTTAATAAAATAACAACAAATGCAAAAATACATATATCAGAAAACACTTAATCTTTAACATTTACATAAAAAAGTAAAAAAAAAAAATTTCAAAAATAATAAAAATGTGAAAAATCTTTAAATTTAGCGGCTTTAAATATTTTAAAAGTTATGCAAAAATGTTGTTATATGAAACAATCTATCAATAAACTTTTGGATGTAACCATTAAAAACTGTTTTCGCCTATTATATTCTGACACTGACTCTTTCAAGTGTGGCTGCACTTCGATTGTGTTGGTGTGTTTGGAAGTTTATCTATCCACAAAGGAGGCGGAATGGTTTACTTTCTGCTGTTTATAGCCAATATATTTGTTAAAGCAGCATATGACTGAAGACATATGCACACATATGTATGTATGTTACATAGATTCATTAAAATATTGTAAATTGTATATGACTTACCTTCCAAAAATCATCGGAATCAATAAATTATCTGGTTCTGTTGGTGTTGCTGGCTCTGCTGGTGCTGTTGGCGGTATGGTGGATGATGAGGTGGAGGTGGTCTTGTGGACCAATGGACCGTCTATCTTGCTGCTCCGCGTCGTTCGAAGACTAGGCGGAAGGTGGGGACGGCAGTCTCGTGTGAAGATGAGAGCGGCGATGAAGGTGATCACAAGGGGCCTGACGGCGGTTGTATTGAAGGAGGGTGTGCCGACTAGGTTGGCGAGCGAGGTACTCTAGTTCGCATCGCAGTTTGAGGAAGTGTTTATGCGGCTCTTTGCTGAGAATGAGCGTTTGAAGGGCCGTCTTGATGTTGAAGTGGTTGCGGGGCCTTCCTCGACCGTTACGGGACCAATTTTTGCGGTACATAGGGCGCCTGATAATGCTGTTGCGGTTCCGGGGCTGCCATATGCCACGAAACCGGTGGAGGCATGGTCGGTGGTGATGAAGGGGAAAGGTGCACCCACGACTTCGAAGGAGGTCGTTGATACCGTGGTGGAGCAAGTGGGCCCAACGTTGGGTGTACGAGTACACGAAGTGCGGTCTACGCGGGAGGGTGATGCGGTGATTCGAATCCCCTCGGTTTCGGAGCGCAAAAATATTGTAGAAAACAAAACGTTCCCAGCCTCAAGGTGACGGCACGGAGAGATCACCCCTGACGAATTATGGAGGAGTTGTACGAAATGAGCCTCAAAGATATGATGTCTCAGGTCTCCTACCGCAGAGGTGTGAGACTGTCGAGCAAGCCCTGGGTTGGCGGATGGAGGGCTGGTTAACGTGGCGCTTGAGTGCACATTAGGGGTGTGGGATTTTTCGCAGAGGTGGAAAGTTCTGATTTGCCACTCACTTGGGAGTGGCCAGGACGATTCCTTTGTTGAACTGTCCAAGCAGCTAACTACTTCCGGTCTTAGACCAAGTACCCCCGGGCAATGGCTTTGTAGCATCCGCTTTAAGGCTAGCCAGAATTAGAAGGCGCCACAACCATGTATCCTGAATGGTCGAAAGGTCGTCTCAGGAAAGTAGGCGATAACCGCTGAAACATGGTTGCATCGTGGGATTGGACACGTAGATAGCAGCCCTATCACCAATCTAGGGGACGAGGGTTAGCAGCCCACATTCCCGAATCACAAATTGCTACCGAATCGCTAATTAAACAGCCTCTAAATGGAAAACCGAAACCCTCGTTGACGACCTTTGCATATAGAACAAGGACTACGATTGGATACTGGAACGTAAGAACGCTAAGAGATACTGACAACATCAACACAGGTATGAATGCCAAGTACATGCAAGTTGAACGTGAAATGCAGCGATACGGCCTTGCCATCTTAGGCTTGAGTGAGATCCGCTGGACAGGCTCTGGAGAATACTCGTCAACTACATCCCAGACTGTTATGATTTATTCCGGGAGGGAAACGGGCAGCAGCCACGAATCCGGAGTGGGAATAATGATGACAACAAATGCACATAAAAGCTTAGTTACCTGGAAACCTGTCTCGGACAGACTTATTCTTGCTCGCTTTGCATCCAGAGTAAGAAATATATCTTTGATACAGTGCTATGCTCCCACAGAAGGTGCCACAGACGAGGTTAAAAACACGTTTTACAGCCAGCTTAATAAAACTTATGATGCCATTCCACAGGGTGATATTGTTATCGTTATGGGAGATTTAAATGCCAAGGTTGGTTCTGATAACGAATCACTGAAGCACGTAATGGGCAGGCATGGCCTTGGTACTCGAAACGACAACGGCGAACGCTTCATTGATTTTTGCAATGCTAGAAAACTTGTGATCGGAGGCACCCTTTTTGAACACAAAGATTGTCATAAGGTAACTTGGATGTCACACGATAGGTATAGCACCGCAAACCAAATCGACCATTGTGCTATCAGCCATCGCTTTAAGAAATGTCTTCTCGATGTAAGGAGCAAAAGAGGTGCTGACATTGGCCAATCTCGGGACCACTACTTAGTGGTGGCCAAAATTCGTTTACGTACTGCCGCAATTCAACAGAAAAGGCAAAACATCCGGCCTAGGAAGTACGATATCGGGCGCTTAAAAAACATCAATGTCCGAAACAACTTTAGCGCTCAGCTACGCAATGCTGTGGCACAAAACAATGATGCACTTCCGTATGCGTCTGTCAACTCTAAATGGGACCACGTTAAAAACACCATCAGATCCTGCGCAGATCACACCATAGGCCCAGCTCCCAAAGGAAGACAAGTGTGGATGTCTGAGAACACTTGGAACTTAATTTCCGAACGTAAAGCTTTAAAAGAGAAAATGAATGCTTCCGAGGACTGTGATGAAAAAAGTAGTTTAGAAGCCAAATATCGTAAATATCACAAGACGGTACAGCGAGCAGTGCGACGAGATAAAAGAAAGCACATAGACAGCCTTGCAGAAGAGGCCGAAAATGCAGCAAACTCTGGCGATACGCGAACTGTTTTTGAGATTACGAAAAAACTTGCAGAGCAAAGAATGTGTACCGAACACCCAGTACGTGACATAAGTGGAAATCTGCTCATCACTGACCAGGAACAACTTCAAAGATGGAAAGAACATTTTTCTACGGTATTAAACAACATGATTGATCCTGCAGCTCAACCACCTATTTTCGCAAGTTCTATCACTGCAACAAACCCTAGGATTCGAATCTCGCCCCCAAGCCTTGCAGAAACCATAGCAGCTATAAAACAGCTTCCAAATGGCAAAGCTGCGGGTACCGATGGTATCCCAGCTGAAATATATAAATGCGATCCAAACCTTACGGCTGAAATACTACACCCCCTTATATGTGAGTCGTGGGAAATTGAGTCCTTTCCAGACGAATGGAAGGATGGTATAATAGTCAAGATTGCAAAGAAATGAGACCTGAAGAACTGCAGCAACTGGCGAGTCATATGTGTGTTACCAACCATAGCAAAGATAATTGCAAAAATAATCCTTAATCGCGTTAAAGAGCACCTAGAAAATACCATCAGCTCATGCCAAGCGGGTTTTCGCAGTGGATATTCCTGTGCGGATCATATCAACACCTTACGAATAATCACAGAGCAGTGTGTGGAATTCAACTCCAAGCTCCATCTTCTTTTTATTGATTTTGAAAAAGCTTTCGATAGTATTAACCGGGAGTTCATATGGTTAGCTTTGCAAAGAAGAGGTATACCGAAAAAACTTATATCGCTTATCAAGGAAAGTTATAACCAAGCCAGATCTTTCGTCCTTCACAAGGGGAAGCTATCTGACCCATTTATGGTGCAAAGTGGAGTTCGCCAGGGATGTATATTGTCTCCTTTGTTATTCCTTGTCGTGATAGAAGATGTTCTAAGTTCCATAGAAAATAGCAGCCATGGTATCCAGTGGCAAATCAACAACAAATACCTGAACTACTTGGCATACGCAGATTACATATGCTTACTTTCGCACAGACTTTGTGATCTAAAACAGACAACACTCAATTTGCAAGACAAACTGCGCTGTACAGGTCTTAAAATAAATACGGGAAAAACAAAGGCACTGAGTGTAGGAGTTGACTCTCCATCAACACTAAATATAGGCGACCAAATTTACGACTACACGCCCAACTTTTGCTACCTGGGTTGTGAGATTGACGAAAATGGAGGTGCCGACTTAGATGTAGAGAGTAGAATAAACAAGGCAAGATCATCGTTTGGCATATTAGCCCCAATATGGCAAAACAACAAAATAAGTCTTCGCACTAAGCTTAGTATTTTCGAAGCAAATATCAAATCGGTACTTCTCTACGGATGCACAACCTGGAAAGTTACAAATATTATTACCCACCGCCTACAAACATTTGTCAACCGCAGTCTCAGAAGAATTCTTCGCATTTTCTGGCCTCGGACAGTCTCTAATGCCGACCTGTTAGTGCAGACAGATTCCGATAGAAATTGAAATACGGAAGCGCAAGTGGCAATGGATTGGTCATACACTACGACGAAACGACGACAACGTGGCCAAACAGGCACTTCGATGGAACCCATTTCAACAATCTGGCCGACAACCTGGCAGACCACGTACAACGTGGCGACGTTCCACCGAAACTGAGATGAACAGTCTTGGCCTATCTTGGAACGAGTTAAGATCAACGGCACAAAATCGGGTCTGCTGGCGATCAGCTGTTATTGGCGCCCTATGCTCCAATGGGAGTTAGAGGAACACATATATATATATTGAGTGCACATCGAGGGTTCCTGAGCACCAGAGCCAGATGTTTATATCAAGCGGTTCCGATTTCCAGTATTCGCGTGTTATTGGTACCTGGGATTCTATCAACGATTTAGTGGATGCCTCATGAGTGAGGAAGTGGGGTGTGGCGGGGCATGGTGCGCCTAGGTTCCAGAATGTTCAAGAGCTTATCTACGAACCACCTTATGAGGTCGCTGATGTGTCCGGTCTATGCGGCCGCGGTTGTTAGGGTGAACGCCAGACACTAAATATGGAGGGGTTTCCTATAACCCAGTTAAATTGCCAAGGTGCGTACGCGGTGATGTGTGAGTTGTGACGGGCGATGCGGTATTGTGGAGTTCCTGTTGCGTTGTAGGAACCATATAACGCGAATGGCTGAGTAAGAGATGTCCCGGTGGGATGCGAGTTTTTACGGACAGCGGGGGAAACTCGGCTATAGTGGTTAATGATAGGGACGTGAACGTGATGTTAGTTAGTAATAGCCAATGGGGGTTTTGCATTTTTGTGGAGGAGGTTTTGGGAAGAGGTTGTTGGCTAGCATCTACTGTAAAGGTAGGGAGCCTTTGGATGCATACTTAAGTTATATGTATACGGTGTTACTCTCTGGAAGTAGCATTCCTGTTATCCTTGGACATGACGCGAATGCATGCTCTCGTAGGGAGTTCTTTAAGATGCCCAAAAATGCTTCTGGTCATCCGAACCTTGTACGACGAGTCGTATTTAGTGAATGGCTGGTCACAAGGTACCTCATTGTTCTCAATGAGCCGAGTGATTTGTATACCTTTGATGGTCCAAATGGTAATAGTGAGATTCACGTTATGGTCGCGAATAGCGCGGCATTGACGCTTTTTAAACTTAGCCTCCACCTAAGTCTGTGACAATTGGACAGTAAGAGACCACAATCAAATCGAGATTGTGGTCACCTTACGCGAACGAACGAGGGAAACGCCTCTGCCTCTTAGGTGGCGGAGTCACTGGATAGACTGGGACCTTGTGGTAGGGAGTTTAGGGCGGCTGTGTTTTCGAGGCCGTTGGTTGACTTTAGGGTACTGACGCTCGACGACCAGGTCAGCATGATTAATCAGTGGTTATTAGCTGTTAATGATGCCGTGCTGGGTCTTTGTGTTGGAACGACACCTAGCAAGGTCAAATGGTGGACGAGCCTCAGAAAGCAATTCCAAAGACCCAGGCCTGCTTATTTGTCTGGCCTCAAGACGTACATGGACATGCTTGTTACGGTTAAGGTCGACGATTGGAGGAGAGTCGTAGGTACAATAGGGATGATCCTTTGGGTACGGTTGATCGTATTTGCAGGGGTAAGAGAGAGTAGCTGACTTTGTTGGCCTCCAGGTTGGCATTGCTAATTTGCCATCTTGAGAGGAATGCACAAACACACTGTTGGGGGTCTTATTTCCAGGAATGGGGTTATTCATAGAAGATGCGTGGCTGCATGGTAAACCGTACGTTAGTAACTCTTCTGACAAGTACACGTTTGACCATCTTACTAGAACCGTGGAGAAGTTGCTTTAGCTGCAGAAAAGCATCTGTGGTTGGAGCCAGCAACACGGTTTGCTGGCTGTTGCTGTGTGCTGCTGCTGTGGGTCACCAGTCCCAGGACTAATTTGGGTCCAACTTGGTAGAAGCATATGCTACGAAGCTGACCGAAGTCTTTATTCGGTACCACGGGATCCAGTATGCATTTGGGAAAAATATTCGTCATAGGTTTACTTACCAAAGGGTATTAAAGACTGCGCGATCCCACATCATTTACTAGTAACAAAATAGAAAGCAAAGCAACCAGACCACTAGCACCCAGCAAAGTAAGTCAATACTCGTGGCGCAATGCCATACCCCTCCACGTTCCAAGCGTCCTTCCCCCTTTTGAAGCACTGGCAAAAATTCAGACAGTGGAGAGTTGCCCAGTGGTCCAGTCCGGAGATTCCAAGGTGCACGCACTGCCGAAAACTATGTGGGAGCGTCGAAACACTGAACCTATGCATTACGCCCCATGGAGGGGACACGGGACCACCACCTCTAGGCCCCCTATCCAAGCCCAGTGACCAAGCGGACGAACCAGCGCATGAGGCCGAAAGGTCTATCCTACCTACCAATACAGGCGCCAAAGAGAAGCCACCGCCGGGGCAGTATGACTTCCTCGACAAAGGTGGACTAGAAGGGACCGACGATCTATTCAGGAGCATAAAAGTCGTGCGAAACCCCCGACTCTAGACACAGCGATGGGTGGTGTATCCGGAGGGCAGACCCAATGTAGAGGTCCGGGTCATAGGAGACAGGGCACGCCTTCGCTGCCAGGGTAGAGAGAGTTATTGCCCTATCCGACGAATAACGCTAAAAAATTAAAAAAATACGCTCTAAAGCAGAGCCGGAAGTTAACAACTGCAATAAATGTTACCTTTGTGTAGTGCAGACCTTTGGTCAAAACTCGCCAGGTGCGCGATTTTTTTGCAGGTTAAAAAAAGTTAGAATAAATTTGAGCTAATGCATAAAAAAACTTGCAAACAACTGATTTGGCTATTAATTTTAGTTTGTTGATCGATGAAAATTACGTGCAAAACCTATGCCAGCGCGTGAAAATTTGATTGTTCATCATCTGCTCCATCATTTCCTGGGTACGTTCGAGTATGTATATCGTTGATTAAGTATGTATTATTTTAATATCTACAATTAATGATGCTGGATGGCATCATTTTCCCTCGAGAAATAACCAAATGATTTCCTAATAATTTTCCCATTTTATAATTGTCCCATATAATGAATGAAATCTAATGAATTTCACATTTGTTTTAAAAAAATTTTCAGGGATAAAGAATTTTCAACCACTCATTTATATTAATTACAGTCAAGGGATTGTTTAAAGACCATTACAATATTTATTTGACCCCAAAAAAAAAAAATGGCAACAAGAAATGGTCATGGATTCCGACCTTAAGCAATTGGATCCTTTGGCGCTTTTCTTTTCAAGATCATCGGTAAATAAATTGAAGTGTCTGAAAAAAACATTATAATTAACAACTTTGTTTAGGATGACGTTTGTAATATTCATTCATATACCTGCTGGAAAAATATTGTGCAATTTTGTCTTTGTTTTGGTAATGAAAAAAATAAAAAATTTTTTTGCTTCTACTAATTTTTTTAATTATAAGTTAATACCTTCTTTGCAAATGTTTCATTTATAAAAAAAATAAGTTATAAAAAAATTAAACGGATTTATAAAAGGTTCATGAAACGGATTTTCTATGAAAATTTGTTTGTCTTTTATAAACCTAGGGGGTTAATATGTAATACGATTCGAAAGAAAAAATTTACGAATTCGTACAAATTGTATCATGTAGTACGTTTTGCGAAAATTTATTTTCGAACGTTTGAAAATATTTTTTTTTTTTGCGGGATTTTTTTTCACCTTTTCGTAAATCATAAATTACCCTTTTACAATTGCAACTATGTAATACGAAAATAAATGTCACTTCATTTAAATTGTTCGTAAATTATTCGAAAACGGCTGTGCTTGCGAGAACAATTCAAAATTAAAAAATGTAAGTGTGTAAATAAAAAATTTTCCAAATATTGTAAAATATAATTAAAAACATAAAATATCCTCTTTATTCAAAGCTTTGAGTGGCTTGAAATCACAATTAATACCTTGATTATACCCCAAAAGCTCTTTCAATTATCGACCTCCCTTTGGAATGTTGATCATTGAAAAACGATTCAGCAGAACTTTCTGCAACATTTCTTATGGGGTTATAATCCATTACTCAATGGGATACCCAGAATCAGCTGGAAAACACGATAAGTCATTTCTAAATAAAAAATAAAAAATTTTAAATAATAATAATCTTACCAAGAATTCAAGTTGCTCTATCTCCATGTTGGAATTTTTCTTTTAAATATTGCCTCTCATTAGACAAATTCCATATATTTGAATCATGACCGTCCATTGACTGCCCTGATGAACATTTCGTTATCACAAATCTGAAGAAAACAATATTTAATTAGGTACATGTAGTATACATATAATTATACATGAGAACTTACCGCCATAGCATTAATACTGTGTTTCGGTTTTCGGTTGAAGTATAAATGCTCATCATAACTTGGCCTTATTAAAAAAAATCTTTTCGCCTCCATCTTGTTTTCTTCAGTTATTTCAAAGACAATATGCTTCGGACAAAGTTTTTTTTTGCATACCTCTGATAAGCAAATGGAAATTGATGATTGTGAAAGTCCTAGTAGACGATCTTGCCCTATCTGATGTTGGTATCCACCTTGTGCCAAACATTTCACTGTTGCAGCTAATTTTATCAAAGGTGCAATGGCTATCGATCTTTTAGGTACCTTTAAATCACCTTTTATACAATTGTAGACATACATAAATGAATTTTTATTAAGCCTAAAATTTTTAACGAACCTAAAAGTAGTATTTTTATAATAAAATTTTGTAATTAAAAAATCTTTCTTAAGTGCTATTATCAACGCTCATAAAGTCGGATGTATCTCTTATTATTTTCCGTTAAACTCTTTCTGCAATTGCATCACTTTCTCCATCACTATCTTCAAACCACAATGCAACAGAATCCATGTTCTTAAACTGTTATTTTCTCTATTAATAATTATTTGTTTCTTATTTTGCTTGGAAGTTTTCACTAATATTTAATTTTTGCGGAAAATTTATCGTTTCAAAAAAGCTTGTTCTTCAAAAAAGTGCTGTCAATATTGACAGCACTTTGTTTTTCCCTTTTTTTAACAAGTACAAGTTGTGGGACTTTCGAACGAATTAGAAAATACCATTTAATTTTCGATACGGAAATGTCTTTCGAAAGTATTTTCGTTCTGAATCGTACTACATAATAACCCCCCTGTACCTATGTTCTGTAACTATGGTGAGTGAGAACTTCTCGCATCGAAAACATGTAAAACAAAATATTCCACCGTTTCTCGAAAAGTGAGAAAAAAATGTGTCTGTAACTCATGTCGAAAACTATCAAAATAGATTACGTCGTTACGTTATAAAAGTCATAAAATTCCACTCGAAGCCGATATGAAATTGCAGATGTTGAGAACGCCAGTCAAACATATCGTTGACGGCGATCAAAATTTAATGAAATTGCAAAATTGTAACGATGGTGGCAAAAATACAACCGTCTATACCAAATCATGTTAACTGCGACTTGAATGTTTGTTGTTTACAAAATAGCTTTGGAAACATTCGTATATTTTTCAAAACCGTTAAAAGCAAAATAATTATACAATGAAAAAATCTAACAAGAACAAAATACTTACCACTTCCGTGTTATTATTCATTACATTTTGCATTTCTTATATATTTTTTTAGTGTTAAAATTTTTTCTCACCCCGTTTTTATGCGTGAGTTTATTTGACAGTTCACAGCGGGAATTTTTTCGAAAACATTTTACAGATACACCTTTTTCTGTAAATTGGCGAGTAATTTCCTCACGTGACAGCAATTACTCGCCAAAAAAAAACTTACAGACGCAGATGGCTAAACGCCAGCCATCTAATATGACTGCTTTAAAAATAGCAATTTTAGAAGAGTGGCAGAATATACCTTCCAATAGATAGATGCAAACGGTTTTCATACCAAATACTAAGATTTTCTAATGTATTTTTTTTTTAAATTAGTTGGTTTTAACAATTGTGTAAAGAGCTGTTTGACATCAGAAAAATGGAGTAGTGTTTGTTTTTGTTTAAAATTTTTGTTGTTTTTGTAAAAATTGCGTTTTTTTTTTGTTTTATACTTTTCCAAATAATGTAAATAATTATAATAAATAAAAAAACTTTATATTTCAAAAAAATAAAAAGCGTTTTTTCTTAAGAAATATGAAAAGACGTGAATTTTTCTTGTGTGTAAACTCATTCTTGACATACTGTATGTAAGTGAGAAAAACAGATGTTTGCTTCAATTTATGGCATTTTTTTTTCTTTCACACATA
Source organism: Pollenia amentaria (assembly GCA_943735925.1). Classification (NCBI taxonomy): domain Eukaryota; kingdom Metazoa; phylum Arthropoda; class Insecta; order Diptera; family Polleniidae; genus Pollenia; species Pollenia amentaria. Next base: position 119,881,685 of record OX031010.1, on the reverse strand, counting down.
TCAATCGAAAAGTTTCTCGACGCGGAAGTTACAGAACATGGGCACGGGTTTATTTTTCATACCTAAGGGGGTTAATTTATATTTTCATTTTTATACCTATTACAAATTTTCATGTTGTAACTTCCTAAAAAATCGTACAAATTAATTGAAACTTTGTCCATTGGTACTTCAAAACATGGATACATAAACTCAATGGCATAAACTCAAACTTTGCTAAAGAAGACTTTAGCACTTTTTCGGGCTTTCTTGGGGTTTAAATCATGAATAGCCTAAATCTCAAATCTAAGTGGAACAGCAGCTCTAACAACAACAGGTGGCAACTCGACTGCAATATCGGGAGATGTATGCGGGGTAAATACGGTTTTCAAATGATTAACAAAAAGATTTCCTTTTTCTACATCTTTTCGTGCCCAACTTCCATTTAAGTTTCTTAATGGTGGTTTAGTGATAACTGGTCTATTAAGATTTATAGCTGCACGCCACACAGTGGCGCCCGTAGAGCAAGCGAGGTTGCAAAAATCAAAATTTTCATGAGTGCCGACGAAGTTTTGAATAAACCCATGTTATAGGAAACTTTTCAACGATTTCAAATATGCCACTCTTAATAATATCACATTTTTAGTTTAGAAGATATAACCGTTCAAAGTTGACCGACTTTCGGTTTTCAAAAAAACACATAATTTTTAGTCAATTTGTTGCGATTTCAGGTGTAATATCACGAAAAATAGGTAACGAATCGCCTTATTTTTTGTTTGTATTGATTGATGTATTCATTAAATGTATAATGATAAAAAAAAATTAACTGTTTGCTTTGTGTTTCTCCTGGTAAATCACTATTTAAAAACTATCCGTCTTTTTACTATTTTTCAACTTTGACGGAAAATAAAAAAAAAACTATATTTTTCTATATTTGCCATACGTGCAAAACCTGTTCTTTGATTATTTCTTTACATAATTCAAAAGGTTTTATCTGCCCGTACGTGCCCGTTTGGCTTCTAGAGGTAAAAAAGTTCAAAAAGACATGGTTGCAGAAATTGTATGGCGTCCATCCCTTATATGTTTTGACTGACAGTAGTTTGATCTAATAGTTTGAAAAAAACAACTCATTGAAATTAGCAGGTACGTACCTCACATAAACAATACTTTGGCGTACAAATGGTCAGGAACAATATTGACTTATGGTCCCTACAGGTAGGCACAAATCTTATTTGGACACGTGCATAATATCAAAATTGCATTATTTAGCCTAAATCCATATGTATGCAGGGAACAGGTAAATTTTTAGGCATGGTAGCATAAGCCTATATATTGCAAAATAAGCATAATGCCTGGATTAGTCTACGCCTGAAAGTTGGCGCAACAATTACTGAAACCATTAAACAATTTAAGTACTGAAAACATGGCGTTGAACAATTTAAAATTATTTGAACTGTTTAGAAAGTCAACCACACCAAAGTTTTTCACGGAAGTGAAAATTCTTCCTGAGAAGTTGACATTGATCAGCAAATGGGGCTGCGATGGATCATCCGGACAAAGCGTTTATAAGCAAAGGATATCTTTCGATGACGCTACAATATCGGACGGAAATATGTTTATGGCATCTGTTGTTCCTTTGCGGCTAAAATCGGATGATTCCCTACACTGGAAAAATCCACGTCCGTCATCAGTGCATTATTGCCGACCAATAATGTTTCAGTTTGCAAGGGAATCGGCAGAACTCATAAGGACTACGGTGAAGGACATTGAAGAACAAATAAGCAAGATTAAGCCTACAAAGCTGCAAATTGGAGAAGGAAAATATATTGAATGCAATTACGAGTTCCACCTGACCATGGTTGACGGAAAAGTCGTAAACGAACTGACAGGAACAACCTCAACAATGTCATGCCCGATTTGCAAAAAGAGTCAGAAGAACTTTTTTCAATTCAATTCAATTTATTTCATATATAATATGTTACATCTCAATTTTATATAATTAGTTGTAAAGAGTTTAAGATTAGTATCTTTTTCTGCTTAATTATAATATATTTCAATTAGTTTTCATAGACAGAATTATATTGGAGGTAAAAATTTAGCAAAAACCTATTTAAACCCCTTTTTTCGTATTATTTTTATATTTTTTTTATCGATTTTATATTATTATTTGTCAGAAGAACTTTGGTAATTTAAACGATTCTACAAATGAGGAGAATTACGAATATGGAATGTCACCATTGCACGCAAGGATAAGGTGTATGGAATTCTTGCTAAAACTGGCATATACCCTACCACAAGAGGAGGAAAACTTCGATGAAAATACATCAATAAAGGATAAGGAAAAGATCAGAAAGAAGCAAATACAGGATGGTTTTTTTGAAACAAGTTGGACTAAAAGTAGACTGTCCCAAGCACGGATACGGTAACTCTAACGATGGAAACACTTCTAGGAGATTTTTTGAAAATGATGAGGCAGTAACTAGAATCATTGGAATTGACAATCAAATCGTGAAAAGATTGGGAACGATCTTGGATGTTTTAAACTGCAAAGAAAATGTCAATTCTACAAAATATGGAGAATATGCGTCGAAAACTGCATCTCTTTTAGCAGAAATGTATCCATAGAAGAAGTTGACCCCGACCGTCCATAAAATATTGGCGCATGGCAAAGATATAATTGAGTACCAGTCTTTGCCAATTGGAGAGCTTTCTGAAGAAGCACAGGAGTCTCTTAACAAATTTTATAAAAAATATAGATTGCAGAACACATTCAAAGCATCAAGGGTAAGGCAAAATAAGGACCTCTTCAACATGTTGGCAGCATCTTCCGATCCACTTATTTCTTCCCTGCGGCATGTGAAGTCACGAATAGAGTTACAAAATAATTATAGTTTAGAAATTGTTAGTCTTTTAGATATACCTTCTCTTACGAATTGTGATGAATATTTTACAGAAAATTGAAAAAATAAATTTAAAAAAATAAATAATTTTTTTTTTTAATTTGTTGGGTAATAATTTAAAACATAAAACCCTTAAGAAAAAAAATAAAAACAATCTAAAAATGTAAAAATAATTTTTTTTAGTTACCATAAAATTGATTTTTCTACTAATTTTAACTTTGATAACCCATAAGTAGGCCCCTAACGCTCATTTCATAGGCTGAACAGTTATCTATCATATGCTGTTTAAAGTGCTCAATTATCTTATTCGGTTCAAAAGATATGATTTTTGCAACGAAAAAACTCAAATGGCGCCACTGTGCGCCATAATGAGTAGTCTGATTGAGAAGTTGCATCAAGTTCTTTAAGATATTTTTCCAGGGAAGCCGTTTTCTGAGACTGCAGCAACTTTCTTAGCCTTTTTGTGCACTCTTTTAGTAAATTCTTAAGTTGAGGGGATCTATGCAATTGCCATTTTCTTCGAGCTCTCCTTTTTTCAGTCAAGAGACGCTCAACATCTGCAGAATATATAGTACTATTTTTGGTTTTTTTTGAGGGTTATACTAGAATGTTGAACAGCTAGTTTCAGATAACTGTCAAAATTTACAATAGAAATATCCACATTCTTCGGTGTACTAAGCGGAATATTTTCAGTGGGTACTGAGATATATTTTATATTTTAATCAATTTATTTGAGTGGCTGATGTCGATAAGTAACCAGACGGAGATACGATTCTATTTGGATTCATTATAGTAACAATTGTAGGTGTGTGATCGGAAGATAATTCTTAGGAAGCTTCAACATAAATCGTTTCTGCGGGGATGTTTTTAATCACTCCAACATCGATGACATCTGGAACTTTTTGCTGATCAGTAGTCCAATATGTTGGTTGTTCGCTTGCGACCATCGCCAGCATCCAGGAAGCAGGGTCCTAATGATTTGAAATATTTATTATATTGGCTTTCTGATATTGAAATTACTATGTTTCGATTTAATTCCTCAACGCAAATGTTCGTTGCTTGGAGATAATCTTCACGATGATCACTCATTAAGTAGTGTTTTACTCGGTTCTTTATCAAAATGGCAGAAGCGCCACAAGCTCTGTCTCGAGGTCCTTGGTATCATATAATATATAACCATTGATTTTAGGCGTATTTCTTGAGGTCAGATGAGTTTCAGAAACCATCATAACATCAATTTGTTTATTTTTAAGGAAGTATTCCAAAAGCAAATTTTTAAACAGTTCATGGCTTGTTTAGTACAGCTTGCAATAACATAGATTGCATTGTTAACATTTCTTGCATCATGTTACCCATTGTGTTAGTAAAATTGTTAACTGTTTGCACTAGGCTTGCCAGATCCAGATTATCAAAAAGCTGGACATGTGAATTAAAAAAGCTGGATATTAAAAAAAAGCTGGACATTTTGAAATAAAATTTTCACGAAAAGTTACTTGTTTATTGTACAAACAATTTTATTAAAAAATACCCATATGTACGAGTATGACATTAATATTATTACATTGTTTGTTTTATAATACTTTACTACAATACTAACATAACAAAATATAACTAAACTTAAATTTTTTCAGTTCATTCATATGTACTATATATCTACATACCTCTCATTTGCTGGAACAACGTCATAACTCAAAAAATTAGTTTCTTATATAAATGTAGAATTAATTATCGCTCCTATATTTATCTTAAGTAAAAAATTGATGTAAAAATCTTGCATATTCAGTTCTTGAGAGAAATATCATTTTCCCATTGACTTACTTCTTTGGAAATTGAAAACTTCAATTATGACTTTTTCCAGCAAATGAGCGATATGTATTTAAGAATTAAAATTAAATAAAGAAAACAAAAAATCATACCAAAAAGACGCAAACAAAACAAAAAAAGCTACCAGATATTTTTGTACTTTGAAGTAAAAAAGTTATAGCAAATTAATAAAAAATTTATTTTTTCGCTGGACAAATTTCTTTTTAGCTTGAAACTGGACGCCATTAAAAAGCTGGACAATCCAGCCAAAACAAGCCCGACTGGCAACCCTAGTTTGCACTTATGTTTCTATATTTTTTTCTAGCCGAGTTAAATTAGAAATGGGAATTTCGTCCTTATTTGCTAAATCACCTTGCAGTGGCATAGGATTAGATTTTAATACATTAGCGTACGAGGTTCTGTTATTATTTACCGTACGTGATTTCCTGATTAGTTGCCTGCATTTGAGGGGGATTATGTTTCTGTCCAACAGAACGCTTGACAGTCGAATATACCGGGCATCATCTATAGTTGGCAGTGTGATTACCATCACAGTTGCTAAATTTTTTGACATTAGGGTCATTTTTAGACTAATCCACATACGTCGCAAACAGGGGGTAAATAGCAGTATGCCCTAGTATGACCAAATTCTTGGCAGCTTAAACACTGAACGGGCCCATTTATTTTGTGCGGCTCTTCTATCGTGATTTTTCTGTACAGGATAGTCTTGGGCTTAATCGTTCGTTTAAGTGACCGGTCATTATCGTTCAATTCGAATCAGTGAACGAGCTCGTTCTTTTCGTTCAATCGTTCATTTCAGGTCACTTTGTCTTTTGGGTCAGTTTGTCTTTTGAATCATTTGTCGCTTTCGTTCAGTCGTTCACTTGTCTTGTCCTCTTTACTAAACAATCGATTGAATGTGTTAAAAGAAACAACATGTGAGATTACACTCGAAACATTATGTATGTAAATTCAAAAGAATAGGCATTAAGTTTAGAAAACTGAAAATGTATTTAGAAAACGGATATTTTTAAATAAAGGAATTGTAAGGTAATTTTTTACTGTTAATTTTATAACGGAGATATTAATTAAAAATGAATTAACTTTTCTCTTTATTTACAATTAAAAAAAAATACACACTAGGTACAAAAAATATATTCAAAGGCTTTTCAGTTAATTTGAACTTAATTTAAATTACGTACTAAGACAGCTAAAGCAGTGTTTTTATCTTTCATTATGACCTACCAAATAGGGAGATCGAACGGTTATTATTCGACCGGTTTTAACCGGTTATTTTAGCTTTGCCCAAGTCGGTTATTTTAAAATGTCCATTTTTCGAATATCGAATAAGCCGGTTATTTTGGTATAATTAAACGGTTATTTTAGTGATTTGTAATTTATATACATTTTCCTTACTCTTGTTGTAGATGTACCCGTAATTTAAGTATTTTCTAATTGAATATTGGCTAAACTTAAACTTTTTATGAATAATGTCAAAACCAAAATGTAACAAAGGTCAAAAAACATTATGAACACTGTAAATACAAATCGCTTATAAAAGTGTGTGTTCTTGTAGAATAAAAAACCAAAAGCTATTCAAAATACTACAAAAACGTGTTCAGTTAAAAAGTAAATAGTAATTTGTGCAAGACTATTCTAAATATTAAATATATTTTTATATAAATGATATCTCTATATATTTTTCGAATGCGATTAAAAAGACAAAGTTATGTGCTTGAAGTGCCCTAAAATGATAAGTTGCAAAGGTTCTTAAACGTCACGACTAATTAATCACCTTAAATTAGACCACATGCTTGACCATTATGTGCTCCAAATAAAACAACTCCGTTCGAAGTAGTTTTAAAGAGACGACATATAATACTTTACTAAAAAACGCTGCAAAAAATGAATCATTGGGTGAAATATTAGCCCGTTGTGTTGCCGAGGACGAAATACCCGCTAAGGCACTTAAAACTCTTAAGTAGTTCTAGCATCTCTTCATGCTGAAAACTACAACATTACGGCGGAATCAACGATATGGGAAAAATTTCTACCAGTTTTATTTATTAAAACACCAAGAACTAAAAAACAAAATTGAAGAAATCAAACAATGTCATGGAATGTTTTAATTGTAGTCGATGAATTGACAAATATTTTACACAAAAAAAATGTTCAGTTCACTATTCGTTTCTATAATGCTGAAACAAAATAATTTGAAAAAGATAACCTGGCTAAGAGGTTTTGTTTGCAACTTTTGAAAAATATGGTAGATTTATATAGATAGCTTAACCACCAACAAATTAAAACTCATTCCAAATAAATTTTAGAAAATATTTCAAATAATAACTTTAAAAAATTCATATAATTTGTTTGCTTTTGCAAAACGTTTGTCTAGATCAAATATTATTCAACCGTTTCTAAATTACATTATACAAATATCTTCTTACAAATAAAGTTTAGTAAATCAATAAAAAAATTTTAAAAATTTAGCTAAAGTTTGACCAATTTACTGGTCCCACTTTTCTTGGATTTTATCGTAAAATATATGTTAGGTCTGATCTTAGTCATATTTATGTATTTTGTTGGTTCCTTACCTTTGCAAATGGTTTTGTTTTTCTTCAAATTAACGTTTTATTTTAAAAACTTATTTGATTTTTGTGTTTTTAAGTATTCGAATTAAAACCGGTTAACCGGTTAGTTAAAAATTGCTTAACCGAAAACCGGGTTTTTTTAAATAGCAACTATTCGTAATATTCGAAAACCGGTTATTGAAAAAAGTCGAATAATCGATCTCCCTACTACCAAATGAGCCAAATATTTTTTCCTTTCTATTTTTTTTATTTATGTACATATGTACACATGTACTTCAGTTTTATTTTATGCATAAAAAATAACTGAACATATTAACAGAAATAAAAATCATTAAGGGTTTGCATGATATCACTAAAAGTCTCGCAAACAGTGCATTTTTACGCGCTCTCAAATGAACTGCCAAAAATTGTATGAGAAGTCGTTTACACAAACTTCGTAAATTTGCTCAACAATTTTGACTCGTAAACTGGCGCTGTTCAGTTGTGCACTTATACAAATAAATTTGTTTAATATTTACCGCCGTTTTCAATGAAAAATTCAAGTGTTAATAATATCACAAACAATTAATTCTTGCAGTAATTTAAGCAAATTAGTCGTTATGCTTTATTTATGCATGTTTAAAAAACAAATTTCACTTTTTATTCACAAATTTTAGCTTTTATTTTTATAGTTGTTTTCTTTATTTGATTTTTGTATTTAAAATGCAGGGCTGTGGAGTCGGAGTTGAGGTTTTTGTACCGGAGTCGGAGTCGCAGTACCCAAAAAAACGCGTGACTCCGACTCCAAAATTTTTCGGCATAAAAAATTCTTCGAAATTGGCGATGCAATATTTTGCAGATCAATATGAATAAGTAGATTTTAATTTATTTTATGAGAAATAGTTGATTCAAGTACTTTACTATTTAAGTATATTTTTTATACGTGCGGGAAAAAGTCTAAATTACATTAGCAAAACTTATACTCAGTTATTGATCTAGTTGAAAAAAGATGTGTGATTTTTTAAATAATTTACTCATGCTAAAAAATGTTAATGACAGGAATTGGCAATAATTTTAATATCAGAATTTTTTAACCATCAACGCTGAAATATTTTCAACATTGTACAGAATAAGTGTTGCTATAGCGCATGAATACTAGTATGTATTAGAAAAATTGTGACGTAAAATAATTTCTCTTTTGTGTAGAAACATCTTTATCGGCCAGCCTTTAATTCCTACTATAACACTCATGTTTTTCTTATGCAATTACGCGGGGATTCCCATAATTCGTTTAATAAAGATGTTTCTACACAAAAGAGAAATAATTTTACGTCTCATTCATTTCGCATCACGATTAGAGTAGGAGTCGGAGTCGTGAGTCGGAGCCGGAGTCGGAGTTGCATTTAAAAAATTTCAGCGTTTGGAGTCGGAGTCGGAGTTAGTACTTTTTTCGGACGACTCCACAGCCCTGTTAAAATGGCACAAAAATTAAAAAGGGTCTTCATGAAACGAGTCTTGCAAGTTTGCCTATTTGCACATATGGCAATTTTAAGGGATATCATGAAAACCCTTATTAATTTTTGTAGTTTGTTTTTGGAACAATATGCAGAAACCGTTTAATTAATAAAATAAAAAAAATTTTATTAATTACGGAAAACAATTTACTGTAAAACTTTTTTGAGTGTAAACAAGAATTGAAAACAATAATCTGGGCTGCCATACGTAGTAATTTCTCGCCAAACGTGGCGATTTTAAAACTTGTTTATTTATTATATGCTTAGGTAATTCCATTTTAATAGAAAGAACAAAAAATTGTTGCGAGGGCTTATTCAAAGTAAGAGCCCAATTCTTTAAAAATTAATTTAAACAAAAATAATGAGAGAAAAAAATTTCAAATTTATGTGGTATTTTAAGAACAAAATACTTTTAAAAACAAAAAAATAATAAAAATAATAGCAATTGCACAATTTAAATATCTAAATAATATTACAAAAATGAACAAATAGCAATAGTGATTATTATTTTTCATGCGTTATATGTATTATATTCTCAAAATATGTGATAATATAAATTTTATTTTTTGTTTTTATTTTATAAAAACTAAAAAACCAAAAGACACGCTTTTATTAAAATGCGCTAAAAAGAAAAGAGAAATAATCAACTTATAACATCATTAATAAATTTATATGATATAAAAGCTTGTCGCATGTCTTTACACAATTTATTTGATTAAAAGCTAGTCGCGAGATTTAAGTACTAGTATTTACATGGTTTGAAAAGTTTAATAGTTTAAATCAATCACATCAAGTTATATAATTTACTTGTTTGTCTACACAAGTAAATCTCGTATATCATATAAATTATGTAATCCGTTATAAGTTGATAGTAGTTTTATACTATTCATTTATATTTTTCTATGAAGCGCATTTCAATAAAAGCTTGTTTTTTAAAAAGGTTATTTACTTTTAGTTTATTTTAAAACTAGCATTCGTATTCTCATGAGTCCTTTCATTTGATACCCATCTTGAAGGCAAGCATTAAAAACTTAGTCCGCCATATATGATTTATGACGTTACGAATTTTTGCCATTCCTTATAGTTTTAGGCACCTTTACTAAATTTTATGGCTTGTTTGAAATATTAAAATGGTTCGCGAATTTTCGCTATTTTTGCAACATTTTTTTTTTTGTTTTTCCCCTAAATTTTGTTTTTTAACCAATTTAGCAATTTCAAATATATTTTAGGGTTTGTTTCCAAGTTTGCCATTTTTTGCGAATTTTATCCATGTTTGCAAAAGAAGCGATTTCTTTCTGTGATTCTTTGCAGCTTTAACTATTTTTAATAATTATGAGTACTAAACTTTGGTATCATGCCGCTATAGCAAATTTTTGCGAATTTTCGCTAATTTAGCAATTTTTACCGAATTTTCGCCATTCCTTATACTTTTAGGGTCTTGTAACAAATTTTATGGCTTGTTTAAAATATCTAAATTTTTCGCGAATTTTCGCTATTTTTGCAACATTTTTTTTTTGTTTTTTTCTTGACATTTTGTTTTTTAATCGATTTAGCAATATATTTTAGGGTTTGTTTCCAACTTTGCAATTTTTCGCAAATTTTAGCCATGTTCCCGTTACCCAGTGGCTTCCATTTTTTTTCTTTTACATGCTCCTGTTCTAACACTATAAGAGATGCTGATCCACAGAATAAAATAAATAAATTAGCTTTTGCGCTCATTTTTACTATTTGAGAAATATATTTTTATTTTTGAACACTTTCATTAAATAACACTATGGAACATTTTTGGGATTATTGTCTGGGGGGTGAGAAATTCCAAGTCAGGGTGATGGTACTAGGTCAGTATAGTAAAACCCTCAAAGGGTTTGGCGTTCGTATGCGTCAGTTTTTTTTATGACATTTTAAATTTGTTCCTTATCTTGATGTTTTTTCTTTTAGTTGTAACATTTTGTCATAAACGTAGTTTAACATAACTCGAGAACCACTTGTCCGATTTTGATATTTAGAAAAATTAAGAATTACAATTTCTCTAATCTGTTTCTATACCGTTTTCCTATATGTGCAACACTTTCGAAGTTAAAAATGAATGTATGAAGGGAAAAAAGTATTTTTTGCCTAAAAATTTAAATATTTTTTTTTTAAAATTCATAAAAAATCCAAAATGGAAAAAAGTGCCAAAACTAATTACTTTCGCGTAAAGTCACATAACTCATGAGCAAAAAAAGGCATAGATCATGAAAATCGATGCACGCGTTTCTCATTTATTCACAATTAGGTAAATGTATGAATTTCAAAAATTTGCTCCAGATATGCACAACATTATTTGGAGAAAACATTGACACTCACAAGCCGAACTCTCTCTGTAATGTTCACATAAAACATGCATTGTCATTATACTTCTTCTCTTTCTCACACTGGTTCTGTGATTTTTGTCATTCAACAAGTGCCGACGAACGCGAACAGTAAAAGTGATTTTTCTCCAGTTTTTTAAAAGTGAACAAAAGAGAACAGAATATGGAACTGTGCAAGCCAGATATAAATAGCTTTTGCTACTGCTGTGGTCAATATGTCTCAACACATAAAAAAAGGGGAAATTTCAGTACTGATTTTGTTCAAACATACGAGATGTACTTCAACCAAAATGTTATAGTGAACGAAAATTGGGTACCAAATATAGTGTGTAAAAGCTGCTACAACCGTCTAATGGATTGGAAAAATAGAATACGTGAAAGTATGCCATTCGGTATCCCAATGACTTGGACTAATCCTGGCGAAGGTCACAATCCATTGAATTGCTATGCATGTGCGAATAAAGGAGCCGCAAAAAGGATAAGAAAATCGTATAACTACGTTGGTGTTGCAAGTGCCGCAACACCGTTGCCTCATTCGGACCAAATTCCTGTGCCAAAAGCTTCTAGCCCAGATATTTTCTCTTCTACGACTGCTCCGACATATCATGCACGTGATGATCCCCCATATGGGCCATCAGTATCCAATGAGCCAATTTTAATAAATCAAAATAAGCTTGATTCAATTGTTGCCAAGTTGGAATTAACACAGCATAAATCGGAAGAGCTGGCTTCCATTTTGAAATCAAACTATTTGTTGGCACCCGGTGTGAAAGTCACAGCTTATCGAAGTCGTCGGGCAACACTCCAAAGTTTATTCCTTGTGAATGATGAAAAAACTTCTGCATATTGCCCGGATGTAGGAAAATTGATGGACGCAATGGAAATAAAATATGAAGCAGATGACTGGAGATTATTTATTGACAGTTCAAAACTCAGCTTGAAGGCGGTTTTACTGCATAAGACCAATAAAAAACCTTCAGTTCCAATCGCCTATAGTACAGAAACGAAAGAAACATATGATGCACTGGAAAATATTTTAAAAATGGTTAACTACGCCAAACATATGTGGCGCATATGCTGCGATTTAAAAGTTGTAGCAATGCTTTGCGGTCTTCAAAGCGGCTATATAAAATATATGTGCTTTTTGTGCGATTGGGACACACGATTTTCCGGTGACCAATATGCATGCCACGGATGGAAACTCAGAGAGCACAGCAGTTTACAAACGGCCAATATTATTCGTGAGCCTCTAGTGCCGAAGGAGAAGATATTGCTGCCTCCACTGCATATTAAACTTGGAATTGTTAAGAATTTTATCAAAACTGTCGCCAAAAGAGGTGAAGTTTTCTTGTGTTTGAAACTAATTTACCCGAGACTCAGCGAAAGTAAAATTAAAGAAGGTAAGTTATAATATCACATTCATTTCCCATGATTTTCCATCTTAACAAATTAATTTTTTCCAATCAGGCGGACTAAATGGTCCAGATATACGAAAGCTGATTAAAAGTGACGCATTCAGCAATATTTTGATTGACGCTGAATTGAATGCATGGCAGGCAATCAAAGATGTAATAGAAGGCTTGTTGGGAAAGCATCGTTCTAACAACTACGATGTTTCTGTCGCAAGGATGTTAAGAGCATTCTCGGAAATTGGTGTCCACATGTCCTTGAAAATCCATTATTTACATCATCATCTGGACTACTTCAGCAAACAATTGGCTACCGAATCTGATGAACAAGGTGAACGCTATCATCAAGTTGCTGGTGGAGTAAGCTTGTGTGGCAAGACAAGGATGATCTTGATGATAAAGAATTTAAAGGAGATGCAGAAGGGCCAACAGTGGAGTCACACATTGACATCATGTGTGGTTCAGAAACTGATGATAGCGATGAATGCGATGCCACTAGTCCCGAACAACCACCATCGAAAAAGTCTAGGAATTATTTATTAAAATAAATAAAAATAAATAAATAAAAGAAAAATAAAAAATTATAAAAATGTTTACTTAATTTTTTTAGTAGTTTATGGCCAGAAGTCTGGAGTTATTGGGGAAAATTTATAAAAAAGGCGATAAATGACACTTTTTTGAATAAAAACAAATATCAATATTCTTGTCAAAATGGGATACCTTCACTTAATTGTAAATAAAAGCAGAACGCGTTAATCGATTTCTATGATCTATGTCGCATTTTGTTTATAGGTTATGTGACTTTACATGAAATTAATAACACTTGATCCTTTTTTCCGTTCTGGATTTTTTATGAATTTAAAAAAAAAAAAATTTTAATTTTTAGGCAAAAAAATATTTTTTTTTCTCCACAAATTTATTTTTACCGGCAAAACTGTTGATTATAAAGAAAAACGTTATATGAACGGATTAAAGAAATTGTAATTCTAAATTTTGAGTTTGTTTTAGCAAAATCGGACAAGTGGTTCTCGAGTTATGTTAAACTACGTTTTTGCCAAAATGTTACAACTAAGCGAAAAAACATCAAGATAAGGAAAAAATTTAAAATGTCATAAAAAAAACTGACACATACGAACGCCAAACCCTTTGAGGGTTTTACTATACTGACCTAGTACCCTCACCCTGAGTTGGAATTTCTCACCCCCCAGATTGGCTGTTGTACTGTGTAATTATTTGATGCAAATATTTCTTTTAGTCTGAACGCATGGCAAACATGAATTAATTTTTTTTATTTAACACTGTTTGCCAACTGTTTCATCAAACAAAAATTGTCAAATATTTGAGCTTAGTTTGAACATTAAACAAAATATTTTTTTGTTTCACACAGTTTGAAGCAAATATCAGAACAAATATTTTCGTCAAATATTTCATTAGTCTGAACGTACCTTAAGGTTATTTTGTTAGGCCTAAATTTTTTATTAATATTGTGTAAAATAAATTAGCCAAAAGAAAATAAAAGAATTTTTATAAAGCCTTCAGGTAGGGAATTTGTGAAGTGGTAGTTGTAAAATTTTTTTTTGCTTTGTGTACGTTAATTGAATGGGCATATAGACCGCCTAAGAGAGCTCCTTTAGGTAGGGTGTAGTGAATTAGAAGAAATAAAAATATGAAAAGTGAATTGAAATATAACATCACAGATTTCTGAAAGTAAATGAAGGGCTATAAAAATTAGTTTGTTATATAAATTCATTTTTTTTTGTAATTCAGTTCGGTTATGTTAAATTTAGGCACAACACTAAAGCCACATATATAGATATAGGTTATTGATATAATGTTAATATTTTATTGTCGTTTTTAGGTTAACCGTTTGTATGTAAAATTGTTATATACAAGTAAAATTGTTATATTTTTTTAATTGAATAAAATATGTAATTTTTGTTAAGATTTGTAAACAGAAAGATGTTTGTGCTATAAGTTTATTTGATTTGGATTTGGTAATTGTGAGGTGTTTATGCGAGTGAGTGAGTGTTTTAGGGGACACTAGTATATGTATTAGGAGGAGGAAATGTGTCCAAGGTTGGGAGGGCAGTTGAAGGACGGAAATCACCTCGTTCTTCCTCATAAGTGTTTCCGGTGACTAACTTGCGTTTCATTATAGTGTTTTTTTTTTTTTTTTGTAGTTTACCTTCGTAGTTTTATTTGTTCATGTCCGTGTGCTATGGGTGGGTTGGAACCTACCATGATGGATGTGCTTGCTGAGCTGGTTGGCATTATGGCCAAATCAGCGTAGGGATGTGTAACACATTATACTTAAAATGTAATAAAAAATGCTTTGGGGATTTTTGACATTGAATTTGGAGAAAAATTTCAGAAATTGTCGGATAACTCTGGTCATGTGTAAAAACAAATAGCTATTTACATACATATGAACATATTTACAAATTTCATGATCAAGAAAAACCAAATTTAACAAAAACGTTGTACGTAATGTAAATTTTTTTCTGCGGTATAAAATAAAAAGTTTTTGTAATTAAACTGAAATAAAAACAATCCAAACAAAACAATTTCAGTTGTAGTATAAAAATTAAAAATCATTGTTAATATGTACAACTGAAACGAAAGATCATAACAGAAACGAAGAAATAATCAACTTATAACATCATTATTAAATTTATATGATATAATAGCTTGTCGCTTGTCTTTACACAATTTATTTGATTAAAAAGCTAGTCGCGAGATTTAAGTACTAGTATTTACATGGTTTGAAAAGTTTAATAGTTTAAATCAATCACATCAAGTTATATAATTTACTTGTTTGTCTACACAAGTAAATCTCGTATATCATATAAATTATGTAATCCGTTATAAGTTGATAGTAAAAGTTTAAAAGTAAAATTTTCTGTTTTTCTTTTTAGAGCATTTAAATAAAAGCGTCTTTTTAAAAAAAGTTTTATACTATTCATTTATATTTTTCTTTGAAGCGCATTTCAATAAAAGCTTGTTTTTAAAAAGGCTATTTACTTTTAGTTTATATTAAAACTAGCATTCGTATTCTCATGAGTCCTTTCATTTGATACCCATCTTGAAGGCAAGCATTAACAACTTAGTCCGCCATATATGATTTAGAGTAACGTCACTTTCTTTTTCGACTTATTCTCAGCAAGCCCTCTCATTTGATACTCATATTGTAGGAATGCATTAAAAATAAGTCTGCCATCTTGGGTGTCTTATATTGTTAGATTTAGAATAACGTAACACAGTTAACCATGCATCGTCATCTTAACTGAACGTGTTTAAAAATGACAGCTCAATCGGTTCGAGGTATCTGCTTTAAAATTGAGTTGCAAGATTTCACCGAACAAACATACATTGCTAATTTTTTTTATATTTTAAGAGTCTTATTCATAAACGAATGTTATGTATACATTAAAAGTTTTTTTCCATACTAATTTCGTGCTGTAAAACTTTACTAAGCTTTTATAAATAAAGCGAATATCGAATTTGGTTATTTATTTATAGGACTTATTTAAAAAATTAAAAGAAATAAATATTTATAAAATTTTCTGCTCAAATGAAAAAAATTAGCATTTGGCGGGTTTTGTATTAAGAATATCTGGCAACGCTCATGTAAATTGTAGAAAAATTGTGAAAAGCAGCCAGGGTTGTCAGATTTATTTTGATGTTTTTTTGCCAAATTCAATGTCAAAAATCGCCAAGGCTTATTTTGCGTTTTTGACAACATAAAATTTATTTTAGAACTTTTTCCAATGTTTTCTATAAATCCTAAAAAAATATATTTCTTCTAAATCGCTAAAATTCTCCAAAAATGGGACAAAGTCGCCTTGATATATGTATATTTTTTAGAATAAAAGTAAAATTATTGGTGAACACACAAAAGATACAATAGTTTATAATAATCTAATTAAAGCAGCAAAACGTTTTTTTGTGTTTAGTATTAAACAAATATTGGATATATGTATATCTAAAACGCTATACACTTCACCGGCAAGGCAATTCTTACTGTTTTTTTTTAACAATGTATATTCAAAATATCGTGCGAAGGTACAAAAAGTGCTATTTACATTCATATAATTTATAACTCGTAACAATGAAGGCGAGTTTTAGTAGAGTAAATTATTAAAAAGAACTATTTCAACACAGACATTAGCAGTTGGAATTAAATGCATATAAAGACAGTCAAAGCAAGTTCTTTAAAATGGTAAGTACCTGACGTATCCTTATAGCTATAAACTTTATGCAAAACCTGATATATATTAGATGGAATACCATCATTGATATAATCTTTCTAAATAACAAACGGTAAATTTGTCCAACAGTCTCAAAACAAGGTAATAGAAAATCAATAGCCAACAAGCAATCAATCGCCATATATTTTATAAGCCGCCAAAAAGTCGCCATATCGCCAAATCGAAAATTAGGTCGCCAAGAAACTTGACAACCCTGATTGTATTATGAAAATGTGTAAAGCAATGTGGCAATGAGTAAAAGAAATATGTATGTACAGTATCTCCCGCTTAATTGAGCCACTAAAAAATTACAGATTTTGACTCAATTGAACGGGCAAATCAATTACCCGAACCTCGGATAATTAAGCCATTGACGCAATTATAAAAACCTCGTATAATTGCACAACTGACGCAATTAGAAAATCTTTTTTAAAAATCAGATTTGTATAAAATTTTTATTAATGTTATTAAGCAATTTTATTGCATGAATAATAATTCATGTTATACAAAAATAAATAAAATTAATAAAATTCTTGTATTATGTGCTTAAAAAGTAAGTATTCTTTTTAAAAGAATGATTAAAAAAGTAGTAGTAAGAGTATTAAAAAAGTTAGTATTAATTGAAAAAGTCAGTTATTTTTGATTGCAGTGTATGTTTTGCAATAGTATTTAATGCATCTTTTTCCATATTTTCTAGCTCATTGCTGTATTTGCTATCGTTTACAAAAAATCTACGAAGTACTGAAATGGAATTTAGCACTTCAGAACAAGTTGGAGATTCCAATAAATCTTCTTCATCCGAGGAATCTGATGGTAGTTGATTCAAGTGTTCTTCTATGATCTCCTGATCTGTCAGTTGACCATGACAGGGCTCATTTTAGTCGCAGCGTACGTATTCGTCAAAATCCACCTGTAAATTGATCACTGTTTCTTCTATTGTACAATCCTCTTCGTAATCCTCTTCCTCTAAACGATCAGGATTAGATATATTAAACTAAAGTACAAAAATTACCAAAGTAAAAAATTTATTACATGCGCATAATATTTAAAAACGTACCTTTTTAAAGCAATTGCTTATAGTCAAAGGCTTTACCAGCCACCAAGAATATTTTATCATATGCATAGCCTTTAATAAGCTGATTGATTTTGAAAAATCACGCATAGGTTTTCCACTATCAATGTGTGCAATCTGTTTGCGTATAATATGCCTATAATATGATTTAAAACTATGAATAATTCCCTGATCAAGAGGCTGTATCAGTGAAGTTGTATTTGGAGGAAGGAACTCCATCTTTATGTTGCTTAAAATCAAATCAACTTTGTGGCATGAAGCATTATCCACGAAAAAAATAATATGACGACTTTGGTTTAACATTTCTTGGTTGAGGGCCACCAAAATTTTTTCCCAAATATAACTATTCATCCAAGCATTATTTTGTGAATAATATTTTAAGGGCAAAACATTATTTTTGAAACAGCGTGGGTTTTTTTTGTTTTCCAATCACAATAACTTTTTTATAATCTCCAGTTGCATTGCAAATAAAGAGCAAAGTCAAACGATCTTTTGATGTTATTTAAAATGTCAGCTGCCTTATACGACGAAATAAGGTTTGGAAGGACATCATTTGTATAATCATTTGCACCTTCTTCATTGGCTGAAGATGCTTCTCCGTGAATTTTGCGCAGTTTAATTCCTTCCCGTCTTTGCCAACGATAAAGCCATCCTGCACTGGGATTAAATTCGGAGTTCATTTTAACAGCAAACTGTTTTGCCTTCTCCATAATCATTTGCGAGGAAATAATAGTACCACTGTGTCTCATTTGGTTAAACCACTTAGAAACTACACTCCCTACTTCTTCGAAAGCTCCAGTTCTTTGTCTTTTTACGGTTAATTTGCAACTTTTCGATGTTTCTAATATCTTTTCCTTATGTTTGAGAATTCGGTTAATTGTTGCTTTTAAAACGCCATACTTTTCACATAATTTGCTTTTATTTTTATACCCTCCACCACCACTGTGGTGAATGAGGGTATACTAAGTTTGTCATTCCGTGTGAAACTTTTTTATTATACATCTAAGACCCCATAAAGTATATATTTTCTGGGTCCTTGAGTAATTCTAAGTCGATTTAGCCATGTCCGTCTGTCCGTCTGTTGAAAACACGCTCACTTTCGAAAAACGCAAAAGAAAAGAACAAACTTGGTCTCAAATTGCTTGTAGTTATCCTAAGCAGTTTGGGATTGAAATCCAGCAACATCGGTTTAGTAGGATCAGAACTATGAATCAAAATGTGGAACCACTACCCAAAAAAAATTGATAATTTTGATACAAAAACTAACATAAATGGTGGAATAATGCACGGAATGACATAAAATTTTACACGAATTCGCTTTATACGACTGCAAATCATACTGTTAAATTTCGTGAAGATCGGTCCATAATTTACCATAGGCCCCATATAAACCCTTCTTGCGGAAAACAGTTTAGTACGCCTAAAACCGCAATAAATAACGCTAGCATACTTAAATTTGGTACGTCATAGTTTTATAATACGTGAAATCACACTGTAAAATTTTTTGAATATCGGTCCATAATTTACACTAGGTCCCATATAAACCCTACTCCCGGAAAACAGTTTAGTACGCCTAAAACCGTAAAAAATAACGCTATCATATTAAAATTTAGTACGTCACAGTTTTATATGACCAGAAATCATACTGTAAAATTTTTTGAAGATCGGTCCACAATTTACAATAGGCCCCATATAAACCATACTCCCAGAAAACAGTTTAGTACGCCTTAAACCGCAATAAATAATGCTAGCATACTAAAATTTGGTACGTCACAGTTTTATACGACCAGAAATCACGCTGTAAAATTTTTTGGAGATCGGTCCATAATTTACACTAGGCCCCATATAAACCCTACCCCCGGAAACAGTTTATTGCGCCTTAAACCGTAATAAATAACGATATCATACTAAAATTTGGTACGTCACAGTTTTATAGAACCAGAAATCACACTGTAGAATTTTTTAAAGATCGGTCCATAATTTACAATAGGCCCCATATAAACCCTTCTCGCGGAAAACAGTTTAGACGCCTAAAACCGCAATAAATAACGCTAGCATACTTAAATTTGGTACGTCACAGTTTCATAGGACCACAAATCACACTGTAAAATTTTTTGGAGATTGGTCCATAATTTACACTAGGCCCCATATAAATCCTTCTCGCGGAAAACCGTTTAGTACGCCTAAAACCGCAATAAATAACGTTATCATACTTAAATTTGGTACGTCACAGTTTTATAGGACCAGAAATCACACTGTAAGGTTTTTTGAAGATCGTTCCACAGTTTACACTAGGCCTCATATAAACCCTACTCCCGGAAAACCGTTTAGTACGCCTAAAACCGTAATAAATAATGCTATCAAATTTAAGTTCGGTGCGTCACAGTTTTATAGGACAAGAAATCACACTGCCAAATTTCGTGAAGATTTGTCCATAATTTACCATAGGCCCCATATAAACCCTACTCTCGGAAAATAGTTTATTGCGCCTAAAACCAAATAAAGCCCACTTTGGGATTTATAGATATTGCGGTGAAATTTTTTACTTAAATTCATATGGCAAGAAAAACTATCATGCAAGTTTGTGAAATTTACTGTTAACGCTAAAACTAATTACACTGCTATATTGAAATTTATTCTAATTTATTTTTTGAAATACCAGAAATCAGTCTTCAGAATTTTGGGATGATTTGTCCATAATTTACCATAGATCCAATACAAATAACGCTCCTAAAAATCATTTTAGTCCGGCTAAAACTGTTACGAATAATGATATTTTACTCAAGCCAGTTCAAAGTTCTTACAAGAAACGAATAACATTTTCTTATTGTCGGTCAATAATTTAATTCAGGTCTAAACCGCAACCAATTTTTATGCTGAAGTTCGTTTTTGTGAAGCTTAATTAATAATATATATGTATTTATCATATAGAGCCCACTCCTGTCGGTGGAGGGTATCAAAGATTCGGCACAGCCGAATATAGCACTCTAACTTGTTTTCTTTATATTCGTTTATTAATAGTAATTTTTCCTTTAAATTTAATGTTTTATATTTTTTTGCGCTCATGTCGACTACATATGTATATCAAAAACTATTTCCAACCATGTAACATTCTTTTGTTTCGTTTACATACATATAGTTTTTCTTAAGAATTTTATTTACTATTTTTTTTTTAATTTCCCCGGAATTTTACAGAACAAAATTTTTGGAATTTTCATTTGACTTTTTGATTTTTATTTCTTAGCAACCAACTTTTTAAACGCAATTAAGCGAGTAAAATCATTTGAGTTTGCAATCTTAAATCTAAAAAAATTGAATCAATAATGCGGGGAACTCAATTAAGCGGGAATCATTTAAAAGGGGATTTTTGTACAGAAAGCTTTTTGTGGCAGCAAATTTGGCTCATTATAGCGGGGAACAAAATTAAGCGGGGGCGCATTTAAGCGGGAGATACTGTATATTATAATTGCATAACTTATATGTGGCAACCCTGCTCAACCAAACAAACACACGGAGGCGATCAGCTGTAGTTGATAGAAAATGTATTGTTTTGAGGATTGTGAAATAGAATTTGATAAGTTAAGGTGGTTTTTGTAAAAGACTAATAAAAGTAATTAATTAAAGTATAATTAAAATTCTAAATTAAATAAAGTGTTTTATTACTCGAGTTGGTAATATTTGCGGGTTGTTACAGTGGCGACGAGATCGGGATCCGTTTTTTTTTAACACAATTCGTAAGAGAAACATAATTTTTGAAAATTTTGCTAAGAGGTGTGTAAAATGAATAATGGAGACAACACGGAGTGTGGCAGATTTTAATGGAACTTTAAGTTAGGAGCAAATGAGGGATTATAATATTGGGAAAGGTTTAGAAAAAAAAAAGTTTATACATCGACCTGGGAAAGTGGGTATCTATAAAAATATGGATACATGTAGGTATGAGTTTATACATAAGTGGTTGCAAATCTTTTCCAATAGTTGGTCAATGAGGAAGACGAATATGATTATCTGACAAAAGGTCAGAGGCTACGGGCCGAGAAATAGGAAAAAATGCTATAAAGATAATGTAAAAGGGGAAACGTTTATGATCTGACAAATGTCAGGGGCTGGGCGTTAAACGCAAGCCAATATTGAATAATCTGACAAATGTCGGAGGCGTTGTGCCGATAGATATGTTTAATCTGACAAATTTCAGGGGCCGTGCGTAGAACGCAAGCCAACATTAAAGAATCTGACAAATGTCTGATTATACGACAATAATACATTTTTTTTTAACTACATTTCAGGTCGTGTTAAGTCAAAGAGAATATTATGGCTGATACAATAAAGCCGTTTTTGTGCGACTCAATTGAGAAATCATTGGTGCGTACCGAGTGGGAAAGATGGCTTCGATCTTTTCAGATTTATGTGGACGCAGAAGAAATCACATCTGTTGTTCGGAAACGAAATAAGCTACTCCACCTTGGAGGGCAGCAACTGCAAACTGTAGCCGATTCTTTGCCTGGGGCGGTGGTTCTGTATGACGAAGTAAAGAAAAATGATGTGTATACAATCTTAGTCGAAAAACTAAATGAATACTTTACGCCAAAAAGAAATTCTGCGTTTGAGAGACACCTTTTTCGAAACATTAATCCCCTAGAGGGGGAAAGTTTTAACAAATTTGTTTTACGGTTGCGTCAACAAATAGCGAAGTGCTCATTTGGTAACACAAAAGCTGAAATCGAGGAGAGTGCAGCAGATGTGGCCGTAGTGGCCATGCAGACAATTCAGTGAGCTGTCCTGCACGAAACATGAAATGTAACAAATGTTCCCGTGTTGGCCATTTCGCTCGCAAGTGTAGAACAAATATGAAGCGACAAGTTGCACAAGGTTATAATACAGATCAAAAGCGTCGGCGCACTACGGTACGGGCTGTTGATGATGAAATACCTGAAGTTGAATGTAAGAAAGTCAGCAGTAACTGTTTTAAGATATCAAGTGATGAAGAAATCGAAGAAAATGTAGTGTGTCAGATTGCGGGTAACGCAATTTCAATGGTTATAGACTCACGATCACGTTTTAACCTATTAAGCTACACAGATTGGAAATACCTACAGGGAGAGAACGCGAAACTGTTTAACATTCGTACGAAATCTATGAATCAGTTTCGAGCATACGCTTCTGAGAAATTGCTTAGTGTAATTTGCGTCTTTGAAGCTCCAATTTGCATTAAGGGAAATCCTGAAATATTTGCTACATTTTATGTCATTGAAAATGGAAGACAATCACTATTAGGGCGAGAAACAGCTATAAAACTCAACGTTCTAAGACTTGGCTTAGACGTGAATCGAGTTGAAAGTATCAAGCCATTTCCTAAATGGAAGGATGTAATCGTAAAGTTGTCAATCGACCCGAAAGTTGTGCCAGTTCAGCAGCCTATGCGACGCGTGCCTGTTGCTGTCGAAGAAAAAGTTATACAACAATTAGATGATGCACTTAGTCGGGATATTATTGAACCGGTGTTTGGTCCAAGTCCCTGGATCTCACCAATAGTAGTAGCATTTAAAGAAAATGGCGATATCAGGTTGTGTGTAGATATGCGTAGGGCAAATAAGGCTATACTAAGAGAAAATTACCCACTGCCGACGTTCGAGACTTTTATGACTAAGCTGAAGGGAGCCAAGTACTTTTCAAGAATGGACTTGAAAAATGCATATCACCAATTAGAACTTCACAAAGAAAGCAGGGAAATCACAACCTTCATAACCATTCGGGGTTTGTACAGATTCAAGCGACTCCTGTTCGGAGTGAACTCCGCTCCTGAAATTTTCCAGCGAATGCTGGAAGAAATGTTAGCACCATGTCCAAACGCCATGAATTACATCGACGACATTATTATATTTGGAAGTAATGAGGAAGAACATGATCAGGCAGTCGCGGTAGTACGTGAAATATTTCGTGATAATAATGTTTATCTAAATGAGGGAAAATGCATTTGGAAGACTCAAAAACTAAAATTGTTGGGTCATGTGTTGTCCGATAAGGGTATTGAAGTCGACCCAGAAAAAGTGCAAGTTATAGCATCGTTTAGAGACCCTAAAAATAAAGAAGAAGTTCGCAGTTTTCTGGGGTTGGTCACCTACGTTGGGAAATTTATCCCAGACCTGGCAAATCGTACTGAGCCATTAAGATATCTTCTTAAGAAAGACAGCAAGTTTAATTGGGGTGCTGTGGAATCTCAAGCTTTTGAGAGTTTGAAACTGTTGCTGGCCGAAAAACCAAACTTATCCTATTTTGATCCGAGACGCAAGACACGTTTGATTGCGGATGCAGCCCAGTCGCTTTGGGAGCGGTACTAGTCCAATTCAACCAAAACAACGAGGCACTCATCATTTCATTTGCCAGCAAAAGTCTATCGGATGTGGAAAAACGATACTCACAAACAGAGAAAGAAAGTCTTTCGTTGGTATGGGCAGTTGAAAAGTTTTATTATTACTTAGCTGGTTTGGAATTTGAACTTGTAACGGACCATAAACCGCTAGAGGCGATTTTCAAGCCTACATCCAAACCCCCGGCCCGGATAGAAAGGTGGCTCTTACGTCTTCAGGGTTTTAAATTTAAGGTAATCTACAGAGCAGGTAAAGAAAACATCGCTGATTCTTTGTCTAGGCTTTGCCAAATAACTAACACCGATTGCTTTGATTGGAATGGTGAACAAAGTATTTGTCACGTTATCACAAGTTGTGTGCCCACGACACTTTCCATTTCGGAAATTGCTCAGAATAGTGTTCAGGATGAGGAGATAGTTGACGTTATGTCATGTCTTGGCGCCGACTCTTGGAATTCCGCCCAATCTAACAGTTTTTATCCTTTCCGTTACGAGTTGTCGACAGTTGGCAGTATACTCTTGCGTGGAACACGGTTAGTGATCCCGAGATCTCTACGATCAAAAGTCTTAGAACTGGCTCATGAGGGTCATCCCGGAGAGTCAGCCATGATACGGAGATTACGGTCAAAAGTTTGGTGGCCCCATATGGATCGTGAAGCAGAAAATTATGTTAAAGCTTGCAGAGATTGTCTTGTGGTATCACAGCCATCAAACCCGGCTCCTATGGACCGACATCCATTCCCAACTGGCCCCTGGATTACATTGGCTTCGGACCTTTTGGGCCCATTACCGAATGGCCAGTATGTACTCGTTTTTATTGATTATTAATCCAG
The DNA here is from genome assembly GCA_943735925.1 of Pollenia amentaria. Taxonomy (NCBI): domain Eukaryota; kingdom Metazoa; phylum Arthropoda; class Insecta; order Diptera; family Polleniidae; genus Pollenia; species Pollenia amentaria. The sequence continues at coordinate 119,856,643 of OX031010.1, read as the reverse complement.
ATACATGGAGTTTAAACTTCTTCGCTCCATATCTTCTCAGGCAATTATTGACTCAATGAAGGAGATATGTTGTCGATTGGGACTCCCTAAATATCTGAAAACCGACAACGGTAGACAATATGTAAGTGCTGAGTTTAAACTATATTGCCAAATAAATGGCATAAAACAAATATTGTCGCCGCCATATTGGCCCCAAGCTAATGGTGAAGTTGAGAACATGAACAAGTCACTGGTGAAACGTCTGAAAATAGCGTCTGTGAATAAGAAAAATTTTCTAGAGGAGATTCAGAAATTCGTTCACATGTATAACGTTACCCCACATTCCACCACCGGGGTTCCCCCAACAGAGCTTATGTTTAACAGGGTCATAAGAGACAAATTACCTGGAATACAGGATTTGACAGGAGAATACGCTGACTCTGCTGAAAAAGATCGGGATTGTATTAACAAACAAAAGGGGAAAGAAGTATCTGATAAGAAAAGAGGTGCAAAGGAAACGGATATATCAGTAGGTGACAAGGTTCTATTGAAAAATGTTGTATTTCCCCATAAGTTGACACCAAACTTTGACACAACCGAATATGTGGTAACGGCAAGAACTGGTAATATGGTAGAAGTGTCGGGCGGAGGTAAGGTTTTTTGTAGAAATGTAGGCCACCTGAAGAAAATTCCAGCAGCTACACTGCCCCTGCCATCATCAGAGGTTTCTTCAACCGACGGCGCAGTTCCTGATTCTGTAGATCCAAAGTCTTCATCGTCGAGCATCCAGCAGCCGAGTGTTACGTCCGGGGGAGAGGTTTTGGCCGGTGGAGAAGACTTGAAGATCCGTCTTAAAAACATCGGAGGGATGTGGCAACCCTGCTCAACCAAACAAACACACGGAGGCGATCAGCTGTAGTTGATAGAAAATGTATTGTTTTGAGGATTGTGAAATAGAATTTGATAAGTTAAGGTGGTTTTTGTAAAAGACTAATAAAAGTAATTAATTAAAGTATAATTAAAATTCTAAATTAAATAAAGTGTTTTATTACTCGAGTTGGTAATATTTGCGGGTTGTTACATTATACAACACAAAAGTATTGTTGTTTCTTTTCAACCAGTTGTCCGGCAAGCAAGTGACCAACTGATTCAAAAGACCCAAGTGACCGATTGAACGAAATTGAACGATCAAACTGAACGGCCGGTCATCGTTCATCTGACTGATCCGTTCAATTGATCCAGTTCGTTCATGACCGACACAACTCTAGTACAGGACGTATTTTATACTGTAAATGGGATGCGTTTCATTTTTTTTAGCTTAACATCGCCGGGCTCTAACTCCACCCGAAATAGTGGTTGGGGATTTTTATTCCCTATTTTTAATATTTGTAACATTTTTTATTTTGAATCCCTTTTCTTCTAAAAATGTTTTTATTTCGTCTGGGTCCACGCATGATTCAATGCCCTTTATCACAACCTGAAGACCTTTTTATTAGTTTTTACTCTCAAGATATATCGGGGGTGGCTTTGACGTTTTTATGACGTTAGGTGCTTCAGAAGATTCATCCTCCAGAATTGCAAAACGATTTTGTGAATTTATTCTATCAAAAGATGGAACTTTCGAGGCCGAGGCTACAGCTGAAGAGGCTGGGCTGCGACCACATTTAAGCACTGTTATATACCTGTCCATACCAACTTGCACTTGTGGTTTTTGACAAATTTTTTTCTTGTTTGTTTTCCATTGCGTCTATGTTTGAGTTTATGGTGTCAGTGGTAACGCTTGCTGGCATAGGTTTTGCCGTAGGTTATTTTCTGTTGTTATGTTTATTTCCACATTGCTTTTACTAGCATGAATATCATTTATTTTTGTTGTTGTTTCATTGTTATTACTCATATAGAGTTGTTTTTGTTTTTTTTCACCGTTTTTTTTTTATTTTTGTTGACTGTGCTCTTTTTATTATGTATTATGTTGTTGTTACACTGAGATAATAAAAGAAAAAAGAATAAATATTTGTTTGCACAGATTATTTGCAAGTATGTATGTGCGTACATACTAGAGCTGCAAAACAATCGATAGTACTATCGATAGTATCGATAGATTTATTTTTGACTGACTATCGATGGTGCGACTATCGACAGCGATACTATCGGAAAATTTTAAAAGCATACTTACTCAACACAGGCTTTTCGCCGCCGGTAAATTGTTGTATGTATTTTCTAATTTGTCTTTAATAACATTATGTTTGCATTTACTTAATGTAAAATAAGAGCAAGTAAATTTTTAAAAAATTTATTGAAACTTAGCTAAATTTATCATGCAACAGCTACGTTATCCAGCTACAGCGGCTAATTCTCGACGACAATTTAATTGTTTTCGTTTTCTTTATGCATACGACGCTGCAATTTCTAAAAGTGCATAAGTTCAATTATGGACGGTAATCTAACTGTGGGCGTAAAGGATCAGTAGCATAGAACTTATTAGATTTTAATCAAATTTTACTTTTTACATATCTTTACAAACAAAAATCTACGTTTTTACTAGAAATTACAATAAGAGAATCCAGTGTAAATACATATAAAAGAAATTGGTAATGCTACCCTGATTTTTTTTAATGTACTACAAAATACATACATACATATGTATGTATTAGGGATGCCAAACGGGAAATCCCGAATCCCGAAATTTTTAAGAATCCCGGGATTTTTAACATATCAACTTTTATGTACAAAAATGTTCGTTTTTATACTATATACAAAGAAATTATTAAAAATTATATTAGAGTTATATTTTTTATTGCAAATAATTCTTATTTTTGAGTTTAATTTTTGTTTTTGGAACACAGCGAGTATTTAAAATTTTCAATTTTTGTTTGATATATGACGACTATTTCTGGATTTTTGTATTTTGCTTAATAAAACCCATTATTTTAAGTAGAAACGAAATTTGCAGACTCACATCTCAAGCCTTTTTTACAATTACGTTTAGGAAGTTCAGCTTTGGCTTAAGACATAATACGAAAATAAAAATAATTATTTTTATGCAAAATATAGAAATCAAAAAATAATTGTTATATATCAATCAAAAAATAAAAATTATTAACGATCCAATTAAAATTTTGATAGTTGATACAATTATAACAATTAAGTCGTAATATTGATGAAATAGCTCATATTCCTTTCGTTCCAATAAAAATAAAAAATTTGCTTAAAAAACATACGGTAAATAAAATAATTTTTTTTATAAATAAACATTCATAAATAAATTATTTAAACTTGAAATCTGTTTGAAAAAACATTTGTATAAACATTTTGTTTTAAAATAAATTTCAAACGTACTTAAATTATTGAAAATGAATTTCGCCCTCACCCTGGAGGTGTACTGCACTGCAGTCGACATAATTTTACAGTTTTTAACTCGAGATCGATGAGGGACAAAACTTTGCAGTGTATTAATGTCGTCACAACTTAATTCACATTAAAAATTGAATTGCTGTCAAAAAACCGAAATGAATTGATCTAGAAAAACTAAGAGATACGCATATTTTTTTAAGCTTTTTTAAGAATCTGATCAGTTTGATCATGGGTGAGGCCAGTGTTATAAACATATGTATAAAATAAATTGTTTTGTTGTTTTCATTTTTAAAAATTTATGTTACGTATATAAAACCTTTTGAATATTTAAAAAGTATTGTTTATTAAAAAAAAGTAGCACTTTAATGCAACACATTTATCGCGAATCCCGGGATTTTCAAAAATCAGTCCCGATTGGCATCCCTAGTATGTATTATGTTAAAAAAATTCGATAGTATCGATAGTATCGATAGTTCATTTTAAAACTATCGAAACTATCGATGGTGCGACTATCGATAGTTTTGCAGCTCTAGTACATACATACATATATTTTTTTTCTTGTATTTTTTCTTTATTTTTTTATAGTTATTCTATTGTTAACTTTTATATTGAGCGTCCAAATTCGCTTGTTAAACTGATATTATTAACAAACTTATGTTAAATAAAAAAAAAGAATCGTATGCGGAGTTAAAAGAAACACGTCTTTTCTCAACTATCGCGACCGAACAAATATAAATGCTACACAAAAAGTAAAAAATAATTTTATTAAAAATACCTGTTCATTTTTTTCCACTAATCCAAACATTCGATTTCCTCCTGTGGTGCATCAAAATATGCTATGATTTCTGTTAAGATGTTTGAATTCCTCGGTGCTTGCCAACTAGTACATGCCACAAAATCGATAATTTCTCTCCTAATTGCTGATAGTTTCTAAAATAATGAAAGTTAAGAGAATTAAATATATAAACATGTTCGAATTATACAGAAACTACCTAGCTTTACTCACAGGTTTTTTTTTTTGAGGGGGCAGGTTCTTCAGAAATATTTGCTACGGGAACTGGTCGGGAGTCTTTTAATATTTTTATTTGTTCTTTATAAATAAGATCCTCTAAACAGTCCTTCCTCATATTCGTGACTTAAAATTTCGTTTAGATCCATCTAATTATTTTTTGGAATTTTTTTAACCAATTATTTAAAATTGGCCAATTACGTTGGCATGGATCCATAAATGCTGCAACAACATGAATTTTTTTGATGCGAAATCGTTTATTGAAATTGAATGTCGTAAAGTGGTACAAGGTAATTGTCATACCAAATTCAGCCAAATTTTCATTATTTGCAATCTGGTTTAAAATACTTTCGTAAAAGAAGATAATACTACATACAGTTGGATAATTACGTCATTGTAAATATATCGTCGCTTTTTCAAATATGGCCAAAAATGCAGTAAATTCCTTTATAATTTTTTTCCATCTCGTTAAAAATCTTTTCCTGCTTTTATTAGGGCAATATTTATTGCATCAAAGTTTTGTGAAAAGCTTCGGAACATTATAAGTCGAGTGTTCCAACGAGTATCATTGGAATTTTTTTTATAGTGGTTGGGTCTTCCAGTTGTAAAGTATCTTCATCAATGGAAATTCCAAATTCCTCTTCTCGTTGTAAAGATTCAGCAATATCGGTTGTTTGCAAAAGCACCTCAATTATAGCATCATCCATGTACGTCTTTTGAATTGCCGCTAACTCCTCCGTTGTGTAAGATAATTTTTTATATACGTCTTTATGTTTTCTAACAACTTCTTTTACAGATTTAAATTGCGAATTATCCAAAACATCGTGAACTAAAAAGCGATATAAAGAGTGAGCCATGCACTCACATCTCTTAATATTAAGGATTTGCAGTAAACTTACAGCATTCGCAATGTTATGTTGGATCGCCAATACAGCCAGCTGTATTTTTAAGTCCCTGTCTCCCACAGAATTAATTTTAGTATCAGATATACCATCTTCGTTTATAATTCTGTCCTCACAGACAGACGGTTCATCGTTCAAAGCTACATGGACATCGTTGGAAGCCATTCCCATTGGTTGTTCATTTCCCAGAATATGCCGATTCTGGGTAAGCAGTGAAAAAATTTTACGAGCATCTGCTTTTGGCTTTGAATACATACCTTTATATTTATTTATTCCAAATTTCTTTATATTGTTTTATTTCCTTATTTTCACTTTAAAAACTTCGTGACTTTCGCTTTGTAAATTTGTTCACCATTAATATTTTATGATTGACATTTAGAGTACACAGCTGACTCGATTTGATGCCGACGTTGTTTTTCAACAACGTTCTTTAGGTGGCAATGTTTCGTATCCAGTCGCCGGAATAATGGATGTAACCTATATATATAAAATTGTAACGTTACTGACTGACTGATTCATAATCGCACAGCCTAAACGCCTGAAGCTAAATACTTGTAATTCGGACCGGAGGTTGGTCTCTCCCCAAATCGATCCACTAAGACGGGATTTTTGGAAATTCGAATGTTTAGGGGGTAATAAAGGATAAATTCGGTAACCTTATATCTCCAAAACTAAAAGAGATACAACAAAAATATAATACTTATCGTTGTTATTTAGAAAAATAAGCGGACAGGTGTCTGGTAGTTTTTTGAAATTTGGCCCTTTTAGGGAGTAAACGGGTAAAACATGTATTTTAGTACTTTTTTGTCACCCTATCTATCTTTTAAACCAATAAACATAGAAAAAAAGGTTATATCACATTCGAAACTGATCTAAAAAATACAAATGCAAATTTGGTACTTTTTCAAAATTCGAACGTTTAAGGGGTGAAAATCGTAACTATTTTTGGTACTTTTTTACAAAACATTTTTGTCCATTCATTGACATATACGTACTAAATTATGGGCTCCCACTACAATATTGAAGTTTTTTATATATCAATGGGGAAAAAAAAGTACCAAAGAGGGAAAATACGGGAAATTTAATTTCTTTCTTTATCTTTTTGGTTCTACAACATAAAATTCAACATGCAATGTTCTGAGTGGATAAAAATTGGAACGTGGAACTTTTTGGTACTTTTTTGTTCTTTAACTGGTGTTTTTTGAATTTCCGTTAGTATTCGACCTAGAAACATAAAATTAAACAGGCAAGGTAATGAGTGAATGAAAACCTGTAAGAGAGTTTTATTTTATATTTTTTCGTTCTCTAGCTGGTACTTTTTTAATTTAATACTTATTGTTGTTCAATAAAAAAATAAGCGGACAGGTGTCTGGTACTTTTTTGAAATTCGGCCCTTTTGGGCAGTAAACGGGTAAAACCAGTATTTTAAAACTTTTTTGTCACGCCATCTATCTTTTAAACCAATAAACATAGAAATACAATTTATATCACATTCGAAACTTATCTAAAAAAAAATACAAAAACGATTTGGTACTTTTTCGAAATTCGAACGTTTAAGGGGTGAAAATCGAACCTAATTTTGTTAAATTTTTTCAATATATTTTTCTCTATCTTTCTTCTATATAATATAAAATTGTAATATTACTAACGGATTCATCATCGCACATCCTTAACGCCTAAAATTTAAATGTTGAAATTTAGACCAGAGGTTGGCCTTTCGCCAAATCGATCCCCTAGGATTGCATTTTTAGAAATTCGAGTGTTTAAGGGGGCAAACATGGATAACGCCTAAACTAAAAGAGATATAACAAAATTTAATAATCATTAAAAAAAAAAAAAGCCTGGCCGATGGTGGTTATGTAACATGTAATATGTTCAAGCACATACTACATGGTACTTGCTGCCTTTGGATGCACAGCTGAGTGCAACCAGACGCGTCCACGGGTTGCGGATAGTGGAAACCCCAGTAGATATGCTGGGATGCTGCGAATTAAATAAGCAGTCGCGGACAATTCAGCGGTTTCAAGGGGAGAGTCTCGGGAGGTCTCGTTTTGAAGCACCTGTAAATACCCGAGTTGCCAATGATCCTTGGAGCGACGTGGCGAGTAATAGGCGCCATTTAAAATCTAATCCCAACAACCAGATGGGAGAATATAAAGCATGACTGGATGCTTCAACCGGCAATCCCGATTCCAGAATCGGATGCGATCGGCTAATCACCGATTCATCTTAAACTCTCATGATTACAGAAACCACACGGCCCTTTGTTCCAACTTGGAACCATAGGAATCAATATATATATAAAAATAAGCGGACAGGCGTTTGGTACTTTTTTGAAATTCGGTCCTTTTGGGTAGTAAACGTGTAAAAGCTGTATTTTAGGATGTTTTTGTCACCCCATCTATTTTTTAAACCAATAAACATAGAAATAAAGATTATATCACATTAAAACCAAGAAACATAAACATGGACATACAAGTATGTCCACGAAAAAAATAAGACGCTAACGAAGTAGCGGGTTAAATGCTAGTGAAACATAATTTAATATATTTAAAAACTATTTTTTCACAACACAACCACTGAAAAGAAACGAAAAACAGAAAACAAACTTCTGCGAAATAGATAAATCTAGAAATCGAACAATTTCTCTGAAAATTTAATTATAAAATCACCATCATCACCGCCGCCAATGATTTTGCATCAACTCTGTGCCATAAATAGCATATGCTTCAAGCAAAGTTGTTGTTATTTTTTAACAAACTTCAAACAGACTGGAAAGAGGATGGATTTCAAATGTAATTCAAGCTTGGATTCGCACTGGAATTCCAACATTGGAATTCACAAAAAATTTGCGCTTATTGGGTACCGTGCTGAATTCAGATCTGTTCATAGTTTGATATAATCACGTCTAGTTATCATTTTGTTTACTGATTTCCATGATTTCAAGGCTTTTTTCTATAATATAAAACTTTTGTCCTTAGTTTCTTTTAATGAATTTTTTAAATCAAATTTCTTAATACATGCCGAAAATAAGAAAAATATTAATTAGATGACTCAAAGGAAATTGTATTCCTAATAATTTTGTATCCCACAAATCGTTCTCAAGTTATGAGAGAATGATTTATCAATACTTTAAAGACTTTCCCCCATATTCATAAAAAATATTTTAGGTTTATTGCAGGCTTATGAAACGCATTTTCTATGAAAATTTGTTTAATAAACCTTTTATTAATAAAAAACATTTTTTATGAATATGGGGGTTTATATTTCAAACATTTTTATTTAAAACGATTTTTTGCCAACCATTTCATAAGCAACTTACTTATTTAAATTTTATTTAGCGCTTTTTGATTGGGGGCATGGCGCTTTTTGATCAGAAATAGTTCACAACCCTGGTAGCAACCACTTGCACACACCTACTTACAGATGTTTGAGACAAAGCAGATAAACTGTCTTGCCCCACACTTCGTTGAAAGCTTGCAGTTGCAAAAAAAGAACAGAATACTTAATACTGTAACATTACTTAAAATAGCGTTTTTTCGTCTTGAATTTGAAAAAAAAGGTATTAATTCTTCAATTATTATTGTGCTTGGAGAATACTTTAGGGACGCGATATAAATCCATAAAATGCTCATCAGTTGTCATACCGGCCATCGCGAAGTGTGCGTCTCATCATTCTCAAAAAAATTCTATAAAATATTAAATTATATATACTTTAGTTGAATTGGCATCTAAGATCGTGCGATTTAACGCCGCTAGACTATTTCCTGTGAGGATATGTGACTGCGCTGGTCTACGCCGATAAGCACGAAACGATTGAGCCCTTGGCGGACAATATACGACCGCAAATGTTGGAAAAAGTCATCGAAAATTTAACCTTCAGATTAGACTGCGCCCGAGCCAGCCGTGGCGGTCATACGCCAGAAGTCATATTTAAATTATAATGCCAGAAGATTATCTTTCGAGTAATGTAAATTTCTTGTCAATTTAAGAAATTCATCTTTGTTTTGATTTATTTTATTTCAAAGTTCTATACCTCTATAAAAAACACTCTTTATGACTATGTAATATAATTTATGTGCCAGTAATATCGGTTTATGTTATAATCCATTTAAATTAAAATTTGAAAAAAGAGTTATATGGGACATTTTGAACATGCTTCCAAATGCCTACTGTTTTTTTCACGATGTCTTTCCAAACATGTCTGTTTTCATGTTTAATTGTCTAATATCTATATGGGTCAATTTAAAAAAAAAAACGCAATTTTTGTGTCCCCGCACTTTACACTACTATTTTAGGTAAAAAAAAAACAAAAATGTGAGAGTGATCAGCGAGGAATATGCAACAAAAAACGTAATTCCTAAATTTGTATGTTGGTTTTTTTGTTTATTCAGAATGGTGTTTTGTTTCTCCCTCTGACTCCTTCCATACAAAAGCATGTATCCCCCGTTAGAATTTTTAGTAAACAATATAAAATAAAATCAAGAAAAAAGAAAATATGCAACATTTAATAACAGTTTTCGAATTATTGCGTTTCTTTCTTGTGTTTTGTTATAGTCGTCAAAACTGAATTAGTGCGAATTTGGCGTTGCAAAGAAAGGTTGTCCCCACAATTTGCATTCAGCGTCACTTTTTTATAATTCAAGTAATGTTACTAGTTTTCAATTTGCATTTAAATAAAGTAAATAACGTAAGGAAAGTACAAACTTAAATTATTACAAAAGTGAAAAAGCGAAAAAAAAATCTATTAAAAAAAGTGTGCATTTGCGCAGTTTTTGTGAACACCATGGTAAGGGCGCGATAAAATTTTATGAGCGTCACGCTAATTTTTTTTAAAGTGAATATATTAAATGTAAAAAATTGAAGTTTACAATCATTGTTTACATGGTTTCAACTCATTTTTTTATAATTTGTGAATTTGAGAAATAAATTGCACGAAAAAAACCAAAATAGGCAAACATTTCATGAGCATCACTTTTGATATATATTGCTTCATAGCTTAAAATTCTTAATTTTGATTTTATTTTTTAATTTACAAGAGTAAAACAGCAAAATTAACGGCGCACTGTGGCTGAAAATTGAATTTCATCGGCCAAAAGTCCAATTTTTTGTCATCGCCGATTTAAAAAATTTTAATGCCATTCGATAGCAAACATATTAGAACTAAGGTATCAAAAAAACTAGATTAAAATGTTCGTAATTGTGGCTGTGGCATGCTGCTGGAAACAAATATTTTATTTTGTTTTAGAAAAAAATTAATTTTTGTAAATTTGATCAGAACTAAATTATGATTTCTCGCAAACCGTTATCAATAATTGGTCGAATTTTTTTTGTTATATTAATGGGATAGTAGTCTTTAAGAAATGGATCATTACATCAATGTATCATTTATACCTGATGTGTTATTAAATGTTTCCCCAGGTTCTATATTTTAGTTAAATCCGAATTTTAGAGGAGTAGAACTTGTTAGGGTCAAAAGGGGTCAAAGAGATTTTAGTACCATCAGAAAGCTGAAGGTGTCCTCTTTAACCCCATATATACTTGTGCAACTGTTTGGAACTGTCTGTTCAACACTTTTTTCATTTTAATGAAATTACTCGCAACATTTTTTTTTTGCTCTTTTTATTTAAGCTGCTCATATGACTGAAATATAACACAATGTTTTACGAGCGTTTTGTTTTGAAAAATAATTTTGCTTCTTATGAACGGCTGAACATATTTGAATGAAATTTTAAACTGTCATGGCCGGGTAGCTTTTGTGTTGAATTGGAAGAACACGGGTCCATGGAGGGTCGGGAGAGTGACTTGCGGACCTCTAAAATTGGTAACCTCGGAAATTCAAACTTGTAAAAAATTCACCAAAAATATATTTATGGATTGCAAAAAAAAAAATTTAACTTAAGCTGAGTTACAAAAAATATGCTTAAAAATTTGCTTTTGGAGATATTCGGATAAAACGGATTTTTTGGCTGGATTTTTATTATGTTTTATGTCAAACTGTTATCAATAGTGGGTTCAACATTTTTTATATTGGTAGTAAAGCAGTCTTTAAACAATGTTATGTTGTATTACTGTACCGATTAAACCTGCTGTGTTATTAAATATTTTTTCAGGTTCTATATTTTAGTCAAATTGAAGTTTGAAGAATTTATGAGGTCAAAAGGGGTTAAAGAAATTTTACTAGCTGTAGGTAGGTGAAAGTATCCACTTTAAACCCAGATGCACTTTTGTACCTGTTTGGACCAGCCTATGGAACACTTTTTTAGTTTGTGTAAAATTATTCGAAACATTTCTTTTGCTCTTTTAATTTTACCTATTCATATGACTGAAATATAAGTGTACCAAGCCAAGTATTTTATATTATATAATTACCAATACCTGTGGGATTTTAAGCGTATCCTACTTAAGCCCATTTTAGTTCAAACGCAAGCTATGTATAAAAGCCAGTGGTATTCGAATAAAATCTCAGTTGTTAAAATATATCTAAGCAATAACAATCTAATTTTTTTAATATCTATAAAAATGGAGAGCTTCAGCTATAAAGAATTATCCGAAGAGTATTTTAAAAATAAAAAGGAGGAAGATGTTTTAAGTTACATTGAAGGAAAACTCAATATATATTCCTGCGGCACTGAAATACGATCGGAACTGCAAAATAAAATAACCGATTTCGTCAAAAACTTAAAAAAGCGCTTCAAACAAGTTGGATGGAGTAAACCTAGATTTTACAACAGTTTTGCAAACTGGTTAGATGGCGAACTCAGTGTCCAGATATCTTCAGAAGGTACAAATGAAAAGAACCTTGGGAGACCAAAGAAATCACTTGAGAACTGTAGCGATAGATCTAAAAGGCGGAAGCTTAAGGATATCAACGAAGAAATCGTTGTAGAGTTGATAATGTAGAAACCTATTCACAAAATGATCATAGGTATTATTACATGCCTATGCATTTTTTTTAAAGATATAATGGTATATACGAGGCGAATGTATAGGCATATAAAGGTAATACGAATACTCATTTGTTCTTTCGCTGATAAAAAAATATTTTCTCCAGAAATAAATAAAAATGTTTATATTTTTCGAAAGAAAACATTATGAGTATGCTTGTAGAAGCAATTTTTAGTCAGTTTAACATCTTTACTCCCATATGCCCTATTCCAAATCAAATTTTTCAAACAAAAAATAAAAAAAAATTATTTGAGTAAAAAATTCTAATAATTCAACACACCGATTTTTATACAATTAGAACAGTAATGTTTTCTAATATGTCCATTATTTTCTAGAAAATTCTGATCAATATCGAGTGGTAAATTGTATTGCCTTTTTTGAACAAAAAAAAATTTAAAGCCGTTTTCCGGGATTGGGAATTTGGGTATTTCTTAATCAAAAATGGGGATGTTTTTCAGTCCACTGTTTTAAGAACTTTTTAATCTACATAACTGCCAAAATTCATTATGATACCTTTATTCATGTTAGATTTATAGAATGTCAAACATTAAAATTATTATTTATATAGTGTAAATGAATAAAAGGGCTTTCAACATGAGTAAAAAATAATAATTTTAAGGTTTGACATTCTATAAATCTGACATGAACAAAGATATATTAATGAAATTTGGCAGTTATGTAGATTAAAAAGTTCTTAAAACAGTGGACAGAAAAACATCCAACTTTTTGAATAAAAAATACCATAATTCTCAATCTCAATCATTAGCATTTTCATACTAAATGCTAAAAAACATCAAAAGTTCAACTTTGACCTTAAATTTCTCAACAACTACTGAACCGATTTTAACAAAATTAACATTGCAAAAAAGTTCAAAAAGTCTTCTCTCCTGCAAAGAAAAATTGCCGATGAAAAACGATTTTCAGCCACTGTGCGGCGGCTGAAACAGCACGAAGATATCGAGAGAAAATAAAGCTCGATAAAGCGTGTAATGACGAATATAAAAGAAAGAAGACAGAAAGGTATAATCGTGGTATATTTGAGTTTAATTTTTATTGTTACTGACTGATTCTGTTTTTGAATAGCAACGAGAAACGGATGAAAAGAGGTGACATGCTGAAAAGAAATGCTTCAGCGTGAGCGAGCTAAAAATAGAGAATATGTACGTGGATTACCAGAATTTATAAGCAATGAAAAGGAAGAATTGCCAGCAATACCAACTAAATTTAATGAGAATACTTCTGAAAACAAAAGAGTAAAAAGGTATAATAAGCAGGTAAAAACAAAAATTGCGAATAACAATTACTAGTTGACCGTTTAAAGGGTAAACTTAAAGATGCTGAAACAAAGAAACAAACGTACAAAAAAAAATTACAAAGATCTAAAAAACATATTTAAGATACCAAAAACTTAAGTTCGACTGTTCGAGATTCAAAGGAAACTTTGAGTCTTTTAAAACAGAAGTATACTCAGAAAAAAATCATTTGCTCAGTTATGTCATCTAAAATTTTAAAACGTTAGACTAAAAAAAATATTGAGCAATGAAAAAAAAAAATTGCCGGAACAACTGCCCAGAAAAAATACAACAGTAAATGATTTTCTTATGAGGGGCGACGTCAGTAGAGCTTGCGCCGGAAAGAAAGAAACCGTTACACGCGGTAACGATATATGTCTGATACGATGAAAAATCTGTACAAAATGTTTAAATCCGAGAACAGTAATATTAATATGTCCTACATATCTTTTACGCGGCAAAAACCTTTTTTTTATAAGACAGTCCTTCTGTTTCTGACAGAAATACCTGTGGAAACAGAAGTTTTGATTCACATAGACTTCTCCGAAAACTACATGTGCAAACTTTTAGAAGAAGTGCAATCGTATCACTTTGGTGCTGCGCGAAACCAAGCATCCCTCCATACCGGCTTCATTTATTTAAAAAAAATTTAAAAGCCCGTGAGCGGCTTTTTTCGGATTTAAATCATGGACCCGGTGCTATTCGGGCCCATTTAGATCTAATAATTGATTATTTGAAAGATTGTGCTCCAGAAATATCGACCATACACTTCTTTTCGGATGGGCCATCTTCCCAGTATAAGCAGAAAAACAATTTGTTCTTTTTCTGCAATCGAATATTTGACAAAAAATTTACATGCGCAACATGGTAATTTTTTTAGAAATCTCATGGAAAAGCAGATGGAGTGGGTGCTGTCGTGAAGCGAACCGCAGACTCGCTTGTTGCTCACGGAGCAGACATAGTAGGTGCAGAAGAATTGTACCATTCGCTTTTAGGCAAAATTGATGTGACATTGTTTTACGTTAGTCCAAATCAAATTTTCAACATCAACAAAACATTGCCCACAAATGTAAAGACAGTTTAAGGCACGAGAGATATTCAACAAATAATTACAAAATCCAAAGGTGAATTGATTTACAGATCTCTCTCGTGCTTTTGCAACTTAAACCTCTGGGGGACCGGAAATTTATGCAACTGCCACAAACTTAATTCGAAAGTGGTAAAAATAAATGAGAATGAAAAAAAACAAAGCCGTTTGTCATTTCATGAAGTTTATACATATTCAGAATAAGAATTCGAATGAAAATTTATAAATTAAATTAAGTTAAGTTATTATTTTGCGTCAAATATTTACATGTGTGTATAGGTTTCTTCAAGAATTACTTCCTTTTTTCGATTTTTGTTAAAGACATCAAAGAATATGTACATGTTTATTTTTGTATGAAAATTTTTGTTTTTTTTTATTTACTTTTTGTAAAAGAATTAATTTTTTTCGTTAAACTTTAAATTTGGCATTATTTCTTGTTTACGTGCAACAAATTCTCGATCGATACAAAAAATCTTGAGCGTCACACTTAGTTTTTTTCCATTTAAACGCTTATAATTGCAGTTTTTTAAATACATTGTTACAAGGGTATTACTTTGCAAGTAACCTCTAAGTTCAAGTCTTTTAATAACAAAAATTTACATATTTTCATCTTAAAATTTTAAAATACTAGTCACTTTTGAAAAAAATGCAAAATCAAGGTGAATAATGATTTTGTGTTTATAATCGAACAGGTGATTTTCCCAAAAGTCAATCTTGAGAAACAAAAGAACATCGTAGTAAGCTTGAATTTCAAATATTTTTGTATTTTTAGCGATTTTTTATACATATTTGGTGTGTGACGCTCAAGATAGAAATCATAGAAAACCTGAAAAAAATCAAAAAATATGGAATTTTTTGAGAGCCTAAAAGTACCACCGGATTCTTCATCAATTTCTACATAAATTGGCCACTCTTACAGGCGAATTGAAAAAAATAAGCAAAAAAAAAAAACTGGATGTGTACGTTTTTTTTGAAATTGACCCATATACAACACATTAAAAAATAGAAAATTCATAAAAACAAACATTAAAACTCGTTTCGTGTCTGTTTGACAACCCCTCTTTCTTCTCAAACCCGATCTCCTACAAATAAAACATACGTGGTTGTTAGGCATGTCTAAAAAGATATCGTGTAAACTCCCATTTACTTTTTAATAAATATTTCGCGTGCACATTTTTGTGCATATTTTTAAGTTTTTTCGGTATATTTGCATGTACATATATTATAAACATTTTTGTGCATATTTAAACTTGCCTTGATCATGACTATTCCGAACACTTTTAGTTTAGTTATTGAGTTCATTATAAATACCAATATCTTTTACAAAAACTTAAAGCACAATTTGTTGCTTTCGGCTTAATATTAAAACCATTTCATTAACAGTTTATTTAAAATTAAGCTTTATAACACATAACATGCAAAAAGCTTTCTCTTACCAACCGATAAGATAACAGAAACGTCATTATAATTCACTGCTCAGAGCTTTAAATATTTCACTTGTTATTAGGGAAGTGGGGAAGCAAATAATAAGATAAAGAGAGCGTGACATATAAAAAAAGCGAGGAACTGCTAACTTTTATTCATTTGTAAACACAACTAGCAAGCTCCACAAATTTAGAGGTACATAATATATTTTTTTAAATAGTACAATTAGTTTCTTTCGTGCGTAAAGAGACAATATTTCTAATTCGTTTTTGGGTTTTAACAATATCTATTCAAGTGTTAATTAAATGCAAAAGTTTTAAATAAAAAACCAAAACTTAATAGTATCTTAATATTAATAAAATATTAAATAATAATAAAATATAAAAAAAATAAAACACAATGAAAATTCGGAAACATTTATTACCACGACGTCTGGTCGATTGGCTGTGCTTTCTATTGATCGGTGTCTTTATGCCAATAATTTTTATCTTTGAAATAATCGTCGTATTACCGGCTCTCCATGAACCCGGTGGTTTTTGGTATAAATTTACGTTTGTATTTGCCATGTTTCTTATTTTTCAGATCAAAGGAAATTTTGTGGCATGTCTAATGGTGGATACAAGTTTCGATTGTAAGTCTTTAGTTGTATAGATTAGTTTTAGTTTTTAGTTTTATCCTTAATAGGAATCACATGGGGAATGCCGGAAAGTTATTTAAAGTAAATATGTACTAAGAGAGTAAGGCAAAAAACGCTTTACCTTTCTTTTTAGTTCACACAAAATATAGATCTTTTCTTTTGAGTAGTTCGAAAGTGGGCGTATCGATTTAGCTCAAGAGGCTAAATCGATTAAGAATTACTCAAGAACATAAGATCTTAGATGAATATTAAAAAAGTTTCACAAGGAATGACAAATTTGAATGTACAACAATGTATGTATATACATATGGATATTTCCACCGATAGGTCCGCCGAAACAAAGAAATTATAAGTTTTTAAAAAGTCTTTGTTTTAGCATATTTTCACTATCAAATTTAATTAAAGCAAAAAAAAAATTATATTTATTTACCTATAACCTATTTTGAGATTTATGAATGCAAAGTCGAACAAACGCAAATTTTCTCATTTCGATATTTAAATTGCGAGTTTTGTTTTTATAAAAAGAGAGACTTTATGCATTGACTTTTTCTCTCTAAAATCTTTCGGGGGTGCTAAGAGTCAAGGCGTCGTTACTCTTTACGTAAATGTTGCGGATACGTAAACGTTGCGGTCGACGTCAATGGTTGGTAGTTACTAAAAATACGTAAACGTATCATATGTTCTTAAAGTGTGTTAAAAAAACAAAGAGAATGAAATAAAAAATTTTGTTTTGTTTTGATTTTGCACTCAGTGTTGGTTTAAAGCATGTTGTTAATGTTCTTGTTTGAAATCGCCAATACATAACGATATCAACTGTTTTCTAAAAAAGAAGTAAAATATATGTGTATATGTATATTCACAGATATGTTTGTATGTACAGCACTGAAAAATGCTATAACATAAAAACTTTTGATATAGTGTTTTTGCACCTAAGCAGCTAGTTAAGGAGTTATGGACCTTAAAATTTTTTTAAGACTTTATTAATATCTGTTTAAGTACAAAGTTGACCTTACTTATATGGGATAAATTCCGGAGATGCCCGGGGAAAAACAGTCAAAATTACTGCAAAAAACGAGTTCACAAAAAAGTACCAAGAACGAATTTTTACCCTGTTTGCCCTAAAATGTACTTTATTTCTTTGCTACCTTTATGTGAAAAAATTTAGTATTTGTTATATATGTATGTCCCTAGTGATAGTTTTAGCATGAAATAATTAATAGCCTATTTCCGATGTTTGAAAGAATTCTTTCTTTCGAACAACTACATTTAAAACAAAAACAAACTTTAGAATTTGTACGAATGCAGTTGTACGAACGAAAGAATTCTTTCGCACATCGGAAATAAGCCGTAAACTTTTCAAATTTTGCAGTATAAATGAGCTTAATTAAAATATCCCAAAAATTCCTTATATTACCCACTTAAAGGCGAAGACTTTCAAAATGTACTTTTATGCGACAATGCAAAATTCATTCAAATATCGCCAAAATATTTAAAACAAAGTTTTACCCTGTTTTGTCCCGTTAAGTTAACATTTTTCAAACCTATATCCCTAATGGTAGCTTAAGCCAAAAAAATAAATTTACTTTTAAAATTTTGTAGTTAAAATTGATCAAAATTGACCTGAAATTTGCCTTTTTAATGCCGATTTTCCGATTAGGAATTCGTACGAAAAAATTTAGATTTATAATTGTAGGGTTATTTCCAAAAAATCGGTTTTTGCTAATTTTTAACCATTTTATTCCTCCCTGCTCCAAAATTCCGGAAAAATATAGCCTATAGTAATTTCGCTGTAACATTCTATCTGACCAAGTTTAATCAAAAACAAATAAACTAATATACATATATTTATATTTATTTATATATGTATATGTATGTATGTATGTAATGTTTATAAACATAATAGAATATAATATTATATTCTTTAAATTTATATTTTAAAAAGAGAATCTTATTAATAAAATCTAAAAGTAAACCGCCGGCTAATACGTTTTGTTGACAACACTGCTTGAAAACAAAAATAAAATTCTTGAGAGCGGATACGTAAAAACGGAGAGAAATTTTAATTTTATCAGGTTCGTCCGCAACGCAACGTTACGTTTACGTAAGAGTACCTATTTATACATAGACTTGGTAATGAAAACGGAACAGCTGATCATCAACGTATACGTTTACGTAAGAGTAACGAGGCCTTCAAAAAAGAAGGCATAAGAAACTATGCGACTGCAAATTACTGTAATTTTTGAACAAATCAGTACCTGTTGACCATGTTTGGTTTTAGTTGAAGAATTTTAGGTAAATAAAGTTACTTTGTAGTTTAATAATTGTTTTTTTATTGTATAACATTTAAAATAAATATATGTACAAAGTATTTTGCTATAAAAATAGTTTTTAGTTGTGTTTTTTATTATGTTTTAATATTTAAGCACTATTTTTTTAATATGGTCACACTATTTCTCTCTCTTTGCACTAACAGCAATCAACTTTCTCAATTATAACGGATGGTTAAATTTTAAGGGCCGATGTTAAATGTGAAACACACCTAAACGTCAAGTTTTTTTCTGCATTTCATTTGACATTTCTCAATTTCAGACTAACTCAATTTTAACCATAGAAAGATACACAATCGAGCAACACGTTAAAGTTATTCAGGCCTATTATGAACATGGGCGTTCAAATCAAAATGCATATTTTGCAAATCATCTTCAGTGATAAGCAGAATTGCCGCATTTGGGCGAGTGATAATCCAAGAGTGATTGTCGGAAAACCAATGCACCCATAATGAGTGACTGTTTGGTGCGGTTTATGGGCTGGCGGCATCATCGGGCAGTGTTTTTTCCAAAATGAGGCCGGTCAGTCAGTTACTGTGAACTAAGACCAACTTTACCATGTTCAGTTAAAACTAACTATTTCTTTAACTTCCATAGTAAATTAAATATAAAAGAAGAGTGCTTCTGAATCTTTAATACCCTTCACCGTGAGTTCGTATAATTCAGGAGTGGGCTTAACATGCGATCTTTAAATTATAAGCCAATCTTCATAAAACGTGAACCTATGGTAAATTATGGACCAATCTTCACAAAATTTTAGTGCGATTTCCAGTCATATAAAACGAATTTGTTCAAAATTTTATGAGAATTGGTACATTATGTCACCACTTTTAATTTTTGTAACAAAAATATACATTTAGGGTTGTTCCACATTTAGGCTCATAATTTTTTTTCTGGCAAGCCGATTTCAGATAGATTTCAATTCCAAACTGCTTTGGGTAACAAGAAAGAGCTTAACATCAATACTGTTCTTTTCTGTTGAGTCTTTCGAAAGTAAGCATGTTTCAAAGAGACGGACAGGCAGTCGGACATGACTAATTACACAAGGATCAAGGGTCTTAGATGAATATTAAAAAAAATTCACACGGAATGTCAAACTAAGTATACCCTCATTCACCACAATAAAAATCACATAATTTTTTAACATTAAAAATAAAACAAAATAGATTCAAAAATGTATCTGTAGTTAATAAAAAAATAACGCAGCTTTAAAAAATTGGTTAAAACAATTAAACTCCATTACGTTCACAATTTAATTTAAAATATTAAAAATAATAATATCATTTTATATCTGAAAAAAGCAGTATTAATATTTATGCTCATGTTTGCACATCTAGTAAAAAGCTATAAATTAATGGAAAAAAACAAAAATTTATCACTTAAACTAAAAAATGCTGAAAAAGTGCTATATGCTAGAAGCGTTTTTTTCTTGCCTAATGAGTTTAAACACTGTTCAATACCATGTGATCAATACCAACATTTATTAGGCAGTTTTGGCCTTAAACAAATATTTGTAGATATGTGTAGTATTTGTCTGGGAGTTATGGTCCAATAAAATTTGGTAATGATTTAGAATGCAATGAAATAAGCTTGGACCAAATTTGATCTAAATACCAACATTATGAGATGTTTTATGGACACAAAGACTATATTCCGCAAAGAAGCTTGTGTATGTTCTATGTAAAATGATGGACCTATTATCATTGGCTTTTGTGCCAATTAGAATCTGTGTACCAAATTTTATCAAATTAACTCCCAAATTTCGATCAGTACTTTGCGCACAATGTTTACATGGACAGTCAGCCAGTCGGACGGATATCGTTAGATCCGCTCAGAAAGTGATTCTGATTCTGTACGTTCGTAAATGCATCTCTGCGCTGCATCAGAAAAGCAAATTTTTTTAATGCCGATAAAAAAGTAATTAAATTTTTTTTATTGTGTGACTATTATTTGTGTGGAGTAATTGACAATTTTTGGTCCAAATCTACTTCATTGATATATATAATTATGTATAAACATTTGAAATCACTGATGCAGCGCAGTAATGCATTTACGAATGTACCCAAAATAACGTACTTTTTGCAATTTTATTAGCATTTGCACTTTTAACATGCCAAGATACCTAAATAGCACAATATTAAATTAAGGTTATTCAATTAATCGATTAATCGCGCGAATAATTATTCTAGGTATAAATTATTATATTATAAATTATTCAGTTAATAGAATAATTTTAATTTTGCCTAGTTAAGAAGTTTACAAATAAGACAAAAATTATGTTTTTTAACATTAAAATTTTATTAAAAAAGAAACAACCATTTAACACAAGGTACTTCATGTAATAAAAGAGGAACACTTTTTAATAAAAAATAGCATTAAAATATTTCAAAAAGAGTATACAGTTTAAATGATATGTTTCAAACGATTACGTTGACTTAGAAAAGATTCCTTCACTTATTGTTGACGTTGGAGAGATTGAAAGTAGAGCGAAATAAAGCATATCCAATTTATCTGTTCTTTTTCCTGTCTTTTCTAAAAGTTTTTAGTCTTCCATTATACCATTTGAATCTCTTTTTGATATTTTATCAATTTTAATACTTTAAATATTCTTGTTAAGGTCTGGTAGAAGGTTGTTTTTATTCGTCTAAAAAATCATCTTCTTTATCTGAATCATTGTGGTAAAACTCTGTCTAAACATTCCTAAAAATGAATTATTCCCAAACTGTTTGGTTTCAGTCTTTATAGTATATTAAAAAAATTGTTAATCGAAGAAAATGTTCCTGAGTTTAGAACCAATAAAAGGGTATTTGAAGCGTACCGGCTTGTATTTTGCCTAAAAGAAGAAAAGTGATACTGTAAAAATACAAATTTTCGATTAATCGATTAATTGACGAAAATTATTCGAATTGTACGTTAATCGAAAATAAGCCATTTTAATTTATTCGAAAAGTTAATCGCCAAAATATTAATCGAACAACTGCTAATCGTTTGAATACCCTAGTAAATAAGTGTAGTTTTAGAATTAGGCTTACGCATTATGTGTTTGACATAAGGTCTTTATTATAAATTTTACACAATCTTTGTTGTTTACAACTTATGTAGCCTAATTATTTTTTTTATTTTTATTTCAGATAAAACTATCAAACTACCTCAGGAAGATAATGAAAAATTGAAATCGTTAGGTTGGCATGAATGTGAAAAATGTCAGAAGGTGGTACCACCACGCAGTTGGCATTGCTCCGTATGCCGAACATGTATCTTAAAACGAGATCATCACTGCCTATTTGTCGGCTGCTGTGTGGGTCACAAAAATCACCGTTATTTTGTGATGTTCATCATATTCCTATTCATCGGAGCTACGTATGCCTTTGTTTATAATTCATTATTCTTATGGATAGTAAAGGCTAGAATCTATCGCAATTGGTTATCTGTCTTAAGAATGACCTGTCCTCTTTTGATGTTAGTCAGTGGGTCTATGTGGCAAAACATATTTCTAATTTATTATAACCTTAATATTTTGGCTGTAGTTTACAGTTTTGTACTATTAGCATATCATGCACCAGGTCTATTTAATGGCAGAGTTTGCTATGAGAAAGATACAAATTTTCCCTATAATAAGGGTTCATGGAAGCAAAATTTTGAGACTGTTTTTGGTAAACGTATGCATTTAGTGTGGCTATCACCGCTGGTGAAAAGTGAACTGCCAGATGATGGCGTAAATTGGAAAATGGCACCAATGTCGATAAATGTTGGACAAAAAGAAGACTAAATAATGTACTTATAGTCAAAAATAAATGTGATTTTTTTAAAAGTGAAGTGTAAGCGTTCAATGTGGTAGGCAACAATAGTGGAATTGGGTCTCACATTCGTATTTTTAAACTATTTGCTATATTTTTGCTATTATATTATTGCTAAAATATTTGCGAGTATATAAAGCGAATATCTAATAATGGCAATATCAATAACATCTGGCAACTTTTTTTTAAGAAATTATAACATGCTCCAAAAACATGAAAATACTTATTCACATATAAGCAAGCATCAAAAAGCTGATTAAATCTACTTTAATTTACGATTCTCTAAAAACACAATAATTACTATGTTTAGCCTATAATATAAAGGGTGATGTTCATCGTGGGGTTTGATTTTCAATATGCTTTTCGTAGAGATCACGCGTGAATTATCAAACCGCTTTGTCATTTTTGTTCAGTATCTTTTGGCAAGCCATCATGGAAAGACTTACACCACAACAGCGGCTCCAAACTCTTCAGCAGTATTACGAAAAAAAAAAACGCAATGAAAATCCGGTGTTTTATCGTGAAATTTTGTTCAGTGATTAAGCACATTTCTAGCTCAATGGATACGTTAATACCAAATTGCCATATTTGGACTGATGAGCAACCCGAAGAGTACCAAGAGGTACCATAAAAAACACAGGTATGGTGTGGCTTATGGGCTGGTGGAATCATTAATCCATATTACTTCAAAAATTAGGAAAATGAAAATGTTTCCGTCAATGATAGCCGTTATCGCCTTACAGCGCTTGAAACAATGACCTTGTTGAGAAATCATTTCGGTGAGCACTTTATTTCACGTTTTGCTACGGTAAAATGCTTTAATAAATCTACAGAGTTTTGTGAGGATTGGGCCATAATTTATTATGGGTCCAATGTAAATTTCCCCCTCGAAAGTTATTTTAGTTTAACTTAAACTGATATTTTAATCAAATTTGGTCAAATTAAGGTTTATATGACTAGAAATAAAAGTATTAAGCATTCTGATTGTCGGTCAATAATTTGGGCATTTCCATGTCATCGAATGTGACATTTATACGCCTTCAGAGAGATAGAGATTTTGCAAATAATGTAGTAACTGGAATTATTTTTTATCATTATGTTTCATTTAGAGGGTACTATATATATATATGATTTTGGGGTTAATGTATAACAAAATCTGCGAATTGTGGGAGTATATAACCACATATTTGTTTTTTCTTTTTGATGGTTTTATAATTAACAAAATGTAATATTGTTCGTGACAGACTTTTCTCGTATAGTATTTACAAGGTATGAAATATATTTTTTGTAAATATATGTATACAAAAACTTAAAACTAACAAGTAAGAAAGTATAGCTGGTCAAACCCGACCATATGATACCCAACACCATAATATTTAAAAAACAAATTTTTGAAAGTCTATCATAGTCGCCAGAACAGAATTATTACTTTGAGCAAGTTTAAATTCGATTTACGTTGTTTCGATGTACGTCGTCATTTTCCGTAACCAATTGCGACGTAAATAAAGGGACTACTGTACTCGTATGTATGTATTCTGTTAAATTTTGAAACAGTTTCATAATTTACTGTAGGCTTGGTATGTTAAATTATCAAATTCAGATACTTGTTAACATTTTTCGTTTACGTAACCACAACAAAGTTTTGAAAATTGCTAGATTCAGCTGTGCCGAATCTTTGATACTCTTTTTTTTAATTTTTTACTGAATCTCTATACATATATTAAATATGAACTAACAATAAATCTTTGGCCTTAGGCAAAAAGGTATTAAGGAAAAAAATGCATTGTTAGTTTTTGATTTAGTTAGACTTATTTTTTTTTATTTCGTTTGGTGTCAATGACTTAAGTCTTGCAGAACGGCTTTGAATCATAGTCACTTTCTTTTTAGAAAATAAATCAAAGAAATAAGACAAATCAATAATTTTCAATTTAACATTAAAAAAAAACTTCAGTTTATGACTTAAGACCTTTTTGTCAAACTTCTAATACTTTATGTTCCTGCCAGGGCCAGACGAAAATTTCCCCTATTGCGGTTTCAGTTCACGTTTGTTGGCGTTTAGCTCTCTTCTACTCGGATGAGTCCTGCAGTATAGTAATGCCAGAAGATTTTTTCAAAATCCCCTACGCTTATGGAAAAAATCCCAACACTTTTTCCTCCTTAATTTTTCCGTGCACTACTTTTTAAATATTTCAAAAATAAAAATTAGATTTTGAATTTGTTTCGGGTACATAAATTTAGGTTCATATAAAAAAAAATCCAAAAATAACATAACGTCGAACAAAAATAACATAAAGTAAACCATAAGAGTAACATAAAAACAACATAAATTTTTGACAAAAACGCTTCAACATCTAGTTTAGACAATATTTGCTTTTCATGAGCAGTAGGATAAAATTGTGGCCAATCAGATTTTCTATTTAATTAAAATGTTCACCAATTTAAAAACAAACAAGCATTTAATTTTCATTGTTATTAAAGATGCCATATATTTACAGCCTGTTTGTAGATCACGACAAAGCTAAGAATCAATTTACATTATACGATTTTTGTCGTTGCGATAATTGTCGTTTCTTCTTTGAAGTCGGTCTTATGTTTAAGAGTACCCTCGCTTATGTGCCCCTTTAAATTCCTCTCTCCTCTCTCGACAATAAGGTAAGAATCGCAACGACAAAAATCGTGTAATGTAAATTGGGACTTACTTGCGACCAGCCAATTGATGGACGAATACGAAATAAATAGCGTTTGTAGAACGTGACTTGACTTTGTCGTGCAGCTTACGTTAATTCGTGTATGTGTCAAATATATATGAGAATGTACTGTTGCCTACGCCTACATCTTAAAAAACTATATTTGTTTATTTAATAAACTTAACTGGTGTAACATTTCTAATATGTAAGTGAGTTTGATATTAATTATTTTAATGCGAAAAATGTATGCAATCAAAATAATTACTTAAGTTACCTTTTTTTGTAGAAAGTTCCATTTTTAATTTTTGGTTCACTTTTATTAATTTTTTCTAGAAACGAGTTTAGTTTTTTGCTCGGCGATCTTTGACAAATGTGAAGAGCCAAATCGTAATATCTACATATACAAACTAATATTAATTGACAGCTACTACTTTTTTCAATACAAATCGTCAACAGTCGCGATCTAAAACCCAAAAAAAGAAACACGTTAATAAGTTAGCGCTTATTATGAGCGAGTCGCGTTCTACAAATAGGCTGTTACTTGTGCTCATGTTTTGTAACTCCCGAAACTTTTCGATTGAAATGTGAGAAATTTAAGCCAAAATGCCAAAAATTGAAACAAACTACCGTTTTTCTTACTTAACAGCGCACAGAGGGTTGAAATGTACCAAAAGTGAGGATTAATTCAAAAGCTGAACTTTATCCTACACATTCGTGTGTGGTACTGGGTGAAAGCTAATTCTATATCACTATTTACCAAAAACTTTTGTTTTGAGTAAATTACTCTATCGACTGTGAGCTGTCAAAGTCAAATAATTTTTCAAAATTTTTCGTGCCGTGCCTAAAACTGAAAATTGAGATATTTTGGGTGCTGATAATTCTTATTAAGCGTTCTAAAAGTAATTTTATTAAAATGGAACCATCAACTTCAGGTATTTGGCTACATAATTGCATTAATGTTTTTTAGATAAATGTTTTGCAAATATTTTTTTAAAAAGTGCTCCATATTTGGGGTATTTTCGATTTATACACAGAGTTTCAACAAATTTCTTGTTGCGATCCAGCAAATTTTTTTAAGTGATATTTTAATAAAGTATTTTAGCTTATACATATATTCCACACCAAACTTTTTTTTTTTACTTATTAAAATTTTTTAAAAGAACTCCAATTGCTTAATATGTACTTAATCTGAAAAAGCAAACAACAAATTAACTTGTTTGTTTTTAACTCTCTTTTGTCTTTATTTTCGGTATTAAAGTTATTGTTATAAATGAGTTTGGTTTCTATCAGAGATGGTTGCGTGAGTTAATTTTGACTCACGCTCACTTACAAAAAATAATTTCTGTTTTATTTACACCGAATTCTAATTTTTGCACACGTTCGTGCTTTTATTAAATTTAAAATTAACTCACGAGCTCGAAATG
Source organism: Pollenia amentaria (assembly GCA_943735925.1). NCBI lineage: Eukaryota > Metazoa > Arthropoda > Insecta > Diptera > Polleniidae > Pollenia > Pollenia amentaria. The sequence continues at coordinate 119,829,778 of OX031010.1, read as the reverse complement.
ATCACGAAAACACTTAATGTTCGAACAAAACTAAAGCTTAAATACTAATATGTATATTAAATGCTAAAGAAATGCTAACGCACAAATTCGGCAATAACTTACGTTATTATAAATAAATTTCTTGATAAAATTATATGTAACTCACGAACACTGCATTTAAAAAATATCGTGTCACGCTTCCATCTCTTTTAATTGTAATAGTTCATTGTACCCTACATAAAAAAATTGGAGCATGTGAACATACATTTGCACTTTAATAGAACAAGTAAAGATTCCTACTATAAATTGGGTAAATTTCAACATATTCTAAATAATTTCTAACATAAGCTAAGTAAATTTTAAGAAATTTCATATAAAATTACAGAGTTTGTTGAAATTTACCTAATTTATAGTGGGTAATTTTTTTTAATTTTTAATTAGAGTGTGTTTAATTTTTATGTTTAAGCTGTTGATAATTAATGTATTATGGTATATTAATATTTTGAAGAAAAAAAATAAATTTAAATATTTAATTAAACTTCCTCCGTATAGGAGGGTATTTAAAATTCGGCACTGCCATATTGATTTGTATTTTGTATTGATTGTGTCTGTTTACTGTGATGTTATTTATTTGAAGTGTTGTGTAATTGTACATTACTCGTTATTTGGTACAAGGGAAAACGAATAACATTTTGCAAATTAGAAGCAATTGACATCTTACTATTTTAGGAACAAGTCCCAAAACAATTTTTATTTCTCGTCGGGAATTACATAATTTTATGAAAAATTCAGAACCTCAATTACTAAAAGATAAATTTAAGCTTCTGAGGTGGGATGTAATCAAACGTGTCAACCCTTCAGATATGGTCGATTTTATAAAAAGATTTAATAAATTCTGTTCAGAATATAAGACTCGGTGGGAAAAATGTGTTAGAAAGGAAGCTTTTTTAAAAAATTATAATAATTGGCTTGATGCTTCTATCTGTTTTGTTCCACCACCAACACCATTAACAAAACGAGGACGCAAGGATGTCTCATTTGAGGAGTGTAAAGAAAACACAAAAGCAAAGAAATGTAAGGAGGTAAGAGACAATATTCCTTTACCTGTTTTGGCTCACGCCAGACAAATGAGCTTGAGAGCTTTTGGAAAAACTGATGCTTCAAAAATAGTTAAGGAAATAATATCATCTCCAACAAGAGCGACAAAATATAGAAAAAGTTTAGAAAACGTACAAGCACAGCAATTTAGTGCGGAGGAAGCACTTTCGGTTTTAGTTGAAGCGAAGTTAACTCGACACCAATATAATAGGTGCGTTTGAGTACTTTTACAGTAAAATGCAGTAAATGAGTAAACTTAAAAATTTGCTCTCTCAAAAAGCTGTTGTCCAAAAAAGTACGCGAACGCAAAATTTGTAAAATTTCGTAAAATAAAGGCAACAGCTGATGGCAAATAATTAAAGTGTTGAAAAAAGTTTACACTTTTGACTACTTAACTCGTTTTCTTATCGGTACTCGATTAAATACTTTTAATAACACGAATATTTTTGGAAAATACAAACAAATTATTTTATGTAATCTTTCATATTTGTTTGTTTTTTTATTTTTTTTGAATTTGCTAATTTGTGTCCGGCTAAATTTGATCAATAGTACACGAATACTTTTTTTACTATTGATAACTTTAAAAACAAGGGCTGTTCTAAGTACCCGAGTACTTGACACTTTTACAACTCCAGAAAATTAACATAAAAAAACCAAGTTTCAAAAGTTGGTATTTAGCCATATAAATTCTTCACAAACAAGTTTAATTAATTAATATTAATTCATTTTTGGTTTTTATTTTAGTTTTATTTCAACTTTTCTTTTTTTAAACAATTTTTTCACAATTTGTATGGCTTTTGTTTGCTACTTTTGTTTGTTTACCTTTTAAAACATGTTTTTTTGTTTTACTAAATTTTACTGCAAAAATTTCTGCAGTAAAAATTTGTAAGTACTCAGGCAAAAACTGTCACTTTACGCTCTCAATTTGTGTTCTCATTTACTGTAGTTTGTGTACGCGAACGCAATTTAGTAAAATGCAGTAAAGTTCAGTAAAAAATAGTAAAAACTTTTGTGTTCTCGAACGCAGCTAATATCATTAGAAAAGCCGCACCTGATAAATTTCCTTCATATACAAAAGTCCAAGAAGCTAAGAAAAAATTTTATCCAGAACAAGAACATATGAATATTTCTGAAACATCAGCGAAAGTAAGTCTGCAAGGACTGTTAGATCATACCACTGAGCGTCTAGTTATGGTACAGAATTCTGTACTGGATTCATTAAACAACGAGGAAATATCGCAAATGACTTTGTACTCTAAGTGGGGCTTTGACGAAAGTTCGGGCCATAGCTCTTATAAACAAGCATTTCACGGTATTTATAACATCTATTGTGCCATTAAAAATTGTTTGTTTGAATAAAACAATTTGGCAAAATCCTCGACCTTCTTCTACTAGATTTTGTAGACCCATAAAAATTGAATTTTTGAAAGAAACCGTAAGTACTTCACAACTTGAAAAAGAAAAAGTAGAAAATTAAATCAAAACTCTGAAGAATTCCGTGGTTTTAGTAGGTGATAAATCAATAAAAATAAATCACAAACTTATGTTAGTGATGATTGATGGCAAAGTGTATAATGCTATAACCGAAACAACACCCACACAAAAATGTTACGTTTGTGGTGCTACGAGCAAAGATTTTAACTGTATTGATGAAATGATTGCCAGAAGTGTGAACAAGGATTCATTTCAGTTCGGTTTATCTATTCTCCATTAGGCTGGATTAGGTTTTTTGAGTGTCTTCTTCATGTGGCATTTAAATTACCACTTAGAAAGTGGCAAGCTAGGTCAGATCATGACAAACAAGTTGTTAAAGACACAAAAACAAGAATTCAAAAAGAGTTCAAAGAAAAAACTGGATTGATCATTGACCAACCAAAACCAGGCTTTAGCAACACAAATGATGGCAATACCGCGAGAAGGTTTTTTTAAGAATGCATAATGAACAGAATGCATATAATACTTATTGTCGTGTCATGTGGCCACGAGGTCTATAGTGAAAAGTTTAGTGACTTTTCACACAATACTGCAAAACATTTTGTTAAAATATATCCATGGTACAAAATGTTTCCTACCCTTCATAAATTTTTTATACACGGACCGGAAATAATATCCAAAGCCCTTTTGCCAATTGGTGAGCTATCAGAGGAAGCGCAAGAGGCTAGAAACAAAGACTTCAAAAACTATAGGGAATACTTTGCGCGTAAATGCAGCCGGGAAAAAAATAATGAAGATATATTTAATAGATTTCTGCTTACTTCAGATCCATATACACACACAAATACACACAAAATACCGCAGGTGGCTTTGGAATTATTAATTCTTCCCGAAGAAGGCGACAATGATGATGAGGATTGTGATCATGATGATAATGATCATTATAATGATAATGATGATTATGGTGATGATGTTGAAGATATCTAAAGCTATTATCACAATAACACCCAAAATGGATTTAAATGCATATATGTATATGTACATATAATTTTTCTCTTCTTTTTTAAATAAAAAAAATATTTTCTATCAGTTTTTTTTCAAAAACCTTATTTTTTCACTAATTAATGTAGTTATTCCAAAAAAAAATTTTATATCAACAATAATTGGCTTCCCTGAATTAATCCCCAGTTTACCTATGTTTCAACCCACTGTGCAGCGTCTGTAAAATTTTAGGAAATTACTCGTCAATTTACAGAAGAAGTCTGTGTGTACATTTTTGTGAGAAAGTTCCCCCTTTGAACTGTCAAAAACAGGGTTACCGCTAGGAATTTTTGAAAAGTCGCACAAAAGGTCGTTTCATAAAAATAAAGTCGCACAAAAAAGTCGTCTGAGAAAATAAAAGTCGAACATCTTTTTTTTAACGTTTTTTAATAATAAAAAGCATAGCAAAACAAAAAAAATTAAACAAAACAGTCAGTTTCACTTTTTTATTTTCAGAAGCCTCTTTTGCATAAGAGTTTTCATGATATCGCTTAAAAGTCTCGCAACCTGGGCAAACTGTATATTTTTACACTCTCGCAAATGAACTGTCAACATTTGTATGAGAATTCAATAACACAAATTTCGTAAATTTGCCTAACAATTGCGCTAATCAATTGTGCATTTATACAAACAAATTTTTTTTTATGATTACCGTCGTTTTCAACGAAAAATTCAACAATTAACAAGAAATCCTTTTTTAAAGAAAAAAATAAATTTTATTTTTTAAGTTAAAGCAAAATATTCTCATGTTCGTACATGCCTGTCCATGTTTTACGAAAACTTCATCTTTCATTGACTCGGTGGCTAAAAATAATTTTGTAAAATAAACACTGCAATTTTTTTAAAAGCCTTTTTGCTAAGACGTTATTTTGAAACTTTTACTGAAAATTTGCGAAGAATTTGTTAAACACATGAAAAGGTTGCAAAAAAGTGATAAAAGTGTTGTCAAATGAACAAAAATCTGTGAATTGCTTTAAAATTTTAACGACTTTTTTTTAACGATTTACTACAAGTTAGATGCTTTACAAAAAAAGGGTAAAAAGTCGCAACAAAATTAAATAAGTCGCAAAAGTCGGTGATAAAAAAAAGTCTCACATAAAGTCGCAGACCGCGTAAAAAGGGTCAAATTGCGACTTTAATCGGGTAAACGGTAACGCTGGTCAAAAAAACAAATAAGAACGGGTGAGAAAAATAGTTTAACATTATTTCAAAATTTTTAAAAAATATACGAACGATTTCAAATCTTTTTATTTGGTGTTACTATTTTTGAAATAGCGGCCAAAAGTATTTTTTGCCGCCAATTTTTAATTTTAAATAGTCATATTAAAGTGAACACCTGAGAACCTCAGTTCCAATTTACATTATACGATTTTTGTCGTTGCGATTCTTACCTTAGCGGCGAGAGGGGCATTAAAAGAGATACAGTGTCAAAAAATGTATACACAACAGTGATGGAAACTTGAAAAATTGAGATGGACTGACCAACAAGCATAAGAGTACTTTATTCAACACTTTTGTACGTTTTATAAAACATATACATATTTTATTTAAAAATATACTCAAAAAACACAAACATTTAAACAAATTAAAAAATTAATTAATTTTAATATTAAAAATATGAAATGTTGGTTAACAAACTAAAAATTCATACATTTTAATATTAAAGTATACATATCTAAATGTACATACACACAAAAAAAATGTATGCAAAATTGTCTAAAACAGGTTGATTTTTCGGTAGTGATTTTGCTTAATAGTTACTTCATGTTTACTTAACGTGATTTCACAATAACTTGCGAACAACATTTTTTTCTTTTAAAATAAATTTAATTCATATCAATATAACATTCCAGTAAAATTGCGATGATGACAATGATATTGAAATAACACTACGCATCACGTTGAATGAAAGTTATTTGAAGTTGAAATAATGTGAATTTAATGTAGAATCAATTGAATTTGAGTATGAAATAACAGTGAGAAGCTTCAGGGACAAAATATGTTTCTGTTTTATAATGATTGTAAACACTTACCCCCTGAACTAGAGAGGGAGAGAAAGAATTTTATTATTTATGTTTCACTTTCTTGTTTTCCCCGCTGTTTATAGAAGCACTCAAATTTAAAAGACACCAGCAGAAAAGGCCCGATTTGTTTTCGTCATCATTCTACTTCGAAAATTTGATTTATATAAAATACTTGAATTTTTCTTTAAACTATGTATAACAAATTCTGAGTTTGAATTAGAGCGCTGTAACGGTCCATACTGCACTCGGCCCTATCTCTCGGGAGACCATCGCTACCTATTCTTCCGACCGTTCTTAGGGCAATGGGGTGGTGTTCTTGTCTCCCTTAAAATTGGTTAAAAACCGCTAAAAATTAAATTGCAAAGGTAGCTAAAAGTAACCTATGTTAAGGTGTTATGATACTTGCTATTTTTTGTATTGGATTTTTTTAGGATTGACTGAATGAAACAACAAATGCGAGAAAGAACAAGAAATACAATATATAAACAAAACGAACAATATTGCCCACGTTTTGTTCCCACAAAAACCGTCAAAAAATCTATAAATCGCAAAAAAAAAGTTAAAACCCGCTACTTTCGATCAAAAACTAAAAAAGTTAGCAGCAGTGCTAACATTTAATCTGGAAATGTCAATTTTAAGTTAAAAATTTTTATATTTTTTTTTGACAGTCTAAGATTATTTATCGATAACACACGTATATTTTTTGACATTTTAAGATTTTTTATGGTATAATCAAACTCTATACACTTAGTCAGTTTTCCTATGCAAATATATTTGCACTGTTCTCCAATATAGAAAAAATACAAAAAATAGCAAGTATCATAACACCTTTAACTGTTGGAAAAAAAAAATTAAAAAAAAAAAATAAAAATATTAAAAAAATGGTAACCCAGTCTAAATTTAGTAACAGGAAGAAGCTGGTAAAACTTCCCTATGGTCTCAACCCTCCCATCCTTGCTATCGTACCACTAATTCTTTAGATTGCCCTAATACTACCCTACCTAATTGTTGATTAGCCTTTCATGGAGTTGGAAAAAATAATTAAGAAGTTAGTTTGACTTCATTATACTCAACGCAATAAATTAAAATATATATTTAAACAATAATTAAACATTTTTTTTATATTAAAATAATAAAGATACATAATGAAAAAGTTGTATTATAATTTATGTTACGCAAATGTACTGATTTTTTCATTAATGTACTGTTTTTGTACTGTTATTATATATTAATTTTGTTCAGTATATACCTAGTTTGTTATATTGTCAAATTGTTTGCGATACAAATATTAATATAGATGTCCTTATCGATAAGTTATTAACATTAAAGATTTTTGCCGACTCAGTACGAAAAAAGAAGACAGTAGAGGAAAAATGGAAAGTGTTTCTAAATGGTGGTGCTTTTACGAATTTGAGGAAATGTGTAATTTTATTTCTTCCATTCCACACTGAAACGCTTTTACAGAATGAGTTTTTAGTTTTCAAAGTAGAGAAAAGAGAGAAACAGGCTCCTAATATAAATCCTAGAAAGTAAGAAGACAAACTTTGGTTATAGTTGTAATGAGTTTTACAATTTCTTGAAGACTGAAGACAGGAAAGAAATTGTGGACAATGTACAAAAAGGCCATAAATATTTTTAACATAAATATTTACAATGTTACAATATTTATGTCCATACATATTTAAATATATTATTTATAAAAATAAATAGTATAATATCGTCTGAAAAACGATTGTGCCTTTTGCAATAATTACAATTATTAATAGTAATTAGTTGTAAATCACGTTTAAATAATTTTTTAAAATTATTTTGAAGATAAATACATAACAAGCTTCGTTATTCCAAGTGTTTTATTTGTTTTTTAACATTGTTGTTTTTATATCTGTAGAATGGTGCTAAAAAGGCCAATGTCAAATAATTAATTTTTGAGAAAATTTAAATTTTAGTTTTTTATTGAAGAAGAATTCTAAGTGAAATTGGCTAGCAAAACCTTTTTGAAGCTGTTCTCGGTTAAATTAGACATTGGCTGTTTCTGCAAAATAAGAGATTCGGCATGACCTTTTAATTGCAAAATGAAATTAATTATGCTGGTAGATATAACAAAAAACTACTTTTATTTACTTTTAATTTAATTTCATGTTGACCTATATTCCAAAAATATAATAGAATAAAGGAAATAAAATTTGTTTGCTTTAAATAAAACTAATGTTTCTTTGAAACAGATTAAACCAAGTAGCTAACAAGAAATTGAGAATCGAATTTTTAACAATTTGTTGTGTTTTAGATTTTTTTGTTTTCACTTTGTATTCCCGCTAAAAATATATACGGAATTGTATTATTGTTTTGGAAAAATTCAGTTTTATTAATTAAATTTTATCACTGTTCAAATTATAGAATGAATTCAAGTGTTGGATTAAAAAGATTAAAGCTTTTTATGTTATTAATATGCAATTTTATATTAAAAAATATATGTACTGTTTTTTATGCAATTGTACTGATTTTTTTTTCTATTATGTACTGATTTATCTGATTTCAAAGCTGGCAACCCTAAGTGTAGTGTTAAATTTTTAATATTATTTAAATTTTTTTAATATTATAAATTGAAATTAAATTAAGGGTTGTTTTACAATGTTTTTAACATTTTAGTGTAATAACATGTAAATTCTAAATTAATAAAATTTCAATTCAAAATATTTTATAAGATTTAGATATTTTTTAATTAGGCTAAGCTCATTGAATTTAATTTTCATTAAATTATTTTTATGAAGACAGGAATTTTACAACATGAAATTAATTAAAATGTTATTGATAATTTTTCATTCTTGACTGCGCTGAGATTTGAACCCAGGCTTTCACGGACAGGTTGCCCAGACTAGTTTCGATTGTAACCACACAATCTCTTCAGTGGGGTTTGCCGTTTTTACTCATTCGGCCATTGAATCCGGATGATGTCAATAGTCAAACATCAATCTTTAAACCAAATGGTATTTCACCTTGGTAGATCGAAATTTGCTTTTGAATGAATGATTATCTATTTTAATTGATTTACATGTTCTTCCTAACTTCTGTTTTTTCCTACTTTTTGTCAAGAATTCTTCTTAAAATCCAAAGTACATTTTTTCATGTTTTTGTCTTTCTTTTTTCTTTTTGAGCTTTTTCAGCACAATTAATTCTTAATTTTGAGCAATTTATAGATCTGCTAACAGTTTTAAATAAATAGATCAAGGTAAAATTAAATAAATTACTGACCAGGTTGGTTTTATGTTGATTACGTTCCTTTACATTCCCAAAGCTTTTAATTATAATATTCTTAAGATTGTTATATAATTTCCTTCCTTTCAATTAATCTGTGATAATTTTTTTTAAAACTAATTTCTTTCAAAAATCCTCCGTGCTTTATGTTTCCGTTTTGAAATTGTTATTAGAATAAATTTATTTGAAATGAAAAGTTTTGAAATACAAAATTTTTTATGTATGAGTATTAATTAATATCAAGGCGAATTCATTCCAGGTAATCTCGGTAGTACAGCAAGTACAACTCGTACAAAAACCACAAGCAATTTGCCATTGTTCAATGTCAAAAACCGAAACAAATCAAAACAGAAACAAAGATAATAAACAAAATTTTGACATCCAACAATTATAAAGCTAAAGAAAAAAAGTTAGCAGCAGGGCTTTTAGGATCACCTGTAATGAATTCGCCTTGATTAATATGAACATTAGGTAACGTAAGTCTAGCAAACATTATGATCAACATTGCCCTCACAGCGCAACAGCCTTCAATTGACCATGAAAACAAAATACGTTAATATAGATGTTTGGGCCATACCCTACGTAAGCCAGCCAATTACATCATTAAGAAATCCCTTGATTACAGCCCACAGGGAGCAAGAAGGGGACGACCGAAAAATACATGGACACGCCAAGTTCAAGCCGAACTACAAACTGCAGGATTAACCTGGATTGAAGCAAAAAGAGCAGCATCACATAGAACTCGATGGAGATAAGTAATTGTGGCCCTATGTTCCATAAAGGAATTTTAAATATATTATCAGACTGAAAAGTATGATTTCGTAATAAATTTTGATTTGATTTCAATCGCTTATAACTTTTAATTTTCAAAAATCGCTTTCATATTAATTTTAAAAATTAGTTAAATTTTACATCAATTTAAGGTTTGATCGAAAGAACCTTCAGGAATTCCTAAACCTAGTACCATCTCAAAGTACGTATTCGCTCCTTTATTTACATTCGCATTTCGTTTTGCATTTTTTTTTGCTCGTTGGGAGCTTGATCAAATTTCCTGACTAAAGTCTGATCTTTATACTATATACCACCATAAATGTATATTATAAATGCATTCTTGTAAACAAAGTACAGAGCCCTGTTTCTCAAAGCTACAAGTTAAAAATCTACAAGTAAAATAGATTTGAAACAAAAACCAAAATTATAAAATTGATTTGTAACTTGCTGTTTATAGAAACAGGGCCCAGGCCGCAAATTTTGTATACTATAATTTTTTTTTAGCAACAACGAACCTTGTTGACTTGGACGTTAATCGGTCCAATTTGTCGGGTAGCTCCCATTCAAATGACCTTCCGGAAACCAATTAAGCGCTAATAAATGTTCAGCAAACACAGATATAACGATAAAATGAAGGATAGCGCCATCTTTAACAAATTTTTTTACTGGCGGGTACATGATTGTCCGTTAGTCCCAAATAGTCCAACTCTCGAAAATTGGTATTTAAATACTGTGATTTTGGATATCAAATAATCCACAAGCCTATTTTTGGCCCGAGTTGTTCAATGATGGTTGTTCAAGCTTCGGAAAACAAACGCTCGCTTGGCACAGACGTGGCAATCTTTGAAATTTTGGGAAACAGAGATTTTATATCTTCCCAAATCCCAAAAACGTCTTGTTTATTGGTTTAACAGGAGACGTCAGGTACATCTGAACTTCCGTTTCACCGATAGTGTCTCTTGAAGCTGTAGCAGATGATTTATTTTTCACATTTTTGTTGTTAACTTTTTGTGGTATTTCCAGACATAAAAATCATCATCAGATGTGTCATCATTTGCTGCGGTAGATGAGCCTGAAATATCACATTTCCGCACATATTTACTTAATAGAATCAAACAAAGGAATGAAATAAAAAAAAAATAAATTATAAAAAAATATTGATAAGAAGAAGGTTATTCGCAAAATTGGCAGAGGACACGAGTATGGTTATAGAAAACCTGTTGAATGCACTGGAAACATATTTGCAGCTTTTGAAAGAGCTGCAAATAGTATATGGCTATTTTTCCGGCATCCACGTAGCTCGCCCATTTTATCTCGCCATATCTCCAAAAATGCTCGCTCGCTGCGTTGACTACGTTTGCTTACAGCTTTTCTATTTACTGAAAAAATTATTATTTTCTATATTTCTTTGAAATTATATTTTTAACTTTCTATTTCCTTCCATTCTTAACACTTGTAACATCAAACAAACAATTAAATTTTTTTTTTTTTTTTTTTTGCTTTCCTTAAAAATTAAGTTTTTGGCTGACTATTAAAGTCATATTGCCAGGGTATCCCACGAATTTTTGGAGCTTCAACCACAAGACCTCGTTCGACCTAAACCATCGTATAGGAAGGCGAGAGCTCCCAGAATCCACTCTAGAGTATTATCGGTCTCCACCAGTAAACGTCTGAGTTTTTTATGGTTCTCCACCAGTCACTTTGAGTTATTATTGGTTTTCCACCAGAAAACAAGTTAAAAATTTGAGGTTACAAACGATTGCACAAAGTTAATGCCGGTAACCGCAAAAACTGTAACTCGGTACAGTTATACGACGCCACGCCATTAACCAATGCGAGGTGACAACGCAAAACGCACGAAAAGCAGACAAACAAGAAGGACATGATTGCCCTTAAGAAATAATGACAACGAGCGCGAGCTGCTTCTCCACTCAGAGCAGTTTTACGAGTGTGACAATTAAATTTAGCAATAAACAAAAATATAAAGAAGAAAAAGAACTGTCAAAACAGAGTACGAAAGTGCCTGCGAACATGGTATTCCAAATAAGTAATAAATTTGTTTCTTCTTTTGACTGCATGTTTGTTTTTATATACATATGTACATATGTTGACCTTTTATGTTTCAATTAAATTTATTTTTACACACACACTTGGTGGAAAATCACAACTTGAACAGCATGCAAAAATGGAGTATCTTCCCTACAAGAAATGCATAACCAAAACTAAGAAAAAAAAAAAACAATTTACTAACACACTTGCAACAATTTTACATTCGTTGCTCCACTCTAACACATACAAATAACACAACCCAAATAATGCCAATTTTTTAATATAATTTTTTCACACGCGTGGCCTGTCGATTCTTATAAAAAAATTGAATTGTTTAAATTTTAGTTCTGTGGTTTAAATTAAATATTACAAACGTTATTTGCCATGTTAAGTTAAAAAATTAATTTGATTATCTCCTTTGCAACTACGTTGCATATTAAAGTAAAGGAGGGCGTACTGATGGCGGCTCCAGAAAACGTGGTGTTTAATTTTCTGGAAATAACAGGTCATGTACGAAACAGTCGTCTTAAAAGAAGTGGTTGCTTTGGCCGGGATACTCGTTAAAGATTTGGTGGTGATAATTAAGGAGCAAATTGTACCAAATATTTAAAATTCTGATGACTTTTCAAGTATGTATGCATGTATGTATTCGGCTATTTAGTCACAAGTTTTGAACAAAATAATATTTCTTTATATGATCTACGAGAAATTAATTGGTAATGAGTACGTTTACCTCCATTACAAAAGAACTTTTATAAATAAGATCCCAAAACGAAATCCAGACCCATGTGAGAAAGGAACGTTATAGAGCAACTAAGGAAATGACGTTACATGGTCCCGCACCCACACCTATTATATACATTAATGAAGCCTGTTGGATTATATTTTTTTAATAAAAACTATTTTAAAACTAAAATAAACAAAAACATTATTTTATAAAGGTTAGTACTAACCAATTTTTACGCTATGATTAACTAGTTAGTGCTAACCGCTATTTACGTTATGACTAACTAGTTAGTGTTAACCATTATTTACGCGATTACTAACTAATATAAAGCATAGTAGTAAGCAGTACAGATATATGTTCCGTAGTCGAGTAAAATTAATTAGTTAGAAAGAGAGGCAAAATCACATGTACACAAGAGTTTCGGTTAGTTTTTTCATTTTACTCTTAATAAACTAATAGAAACTTTATCCAATATAGTGGTCAAAACTACTAGTTACTAGTAAAATGACCGGTAGTCTTCTTGCAGGGTTATTTACAAAAAACATTGTTGCAAAATATGTATGTGTACAAATATTATCTTTATAATGAACAAACAATAGAAATATTTACTAATATGTATATGCAAAAAGTGTCAAACTTGCCAATATCACGTTTGAAAAGATAACGAGCCAGGAGTAATCAGAAAGGGCTAAATCTAGCCCCAAAATTGCTAAGTTGGCATCACTGCATGCGAACGCGATTTAGTAAAATGCAAGAATGATAGAAATAAAGATTACGCCTTGCGCATGTGATGACGTAGTATTTCCCTTATAAAGGTTACCAAGGCTTTTTTATATGTGAAATTTATAATTTCTTGGAAAAAATGTATGTATTGCGTGACAGTTGGCTACCCTACATTAATTTACTCGGAGAGTTTTAAAAAAAATTTTATATTAATTGTCAAACAAACCAATACTTTTAATAAATATTTTTTATTTTAATAATTGAATAGAGTAAAAAAAGAGTGAAAATATGCAGTGTGCAGTGGGCAATTGCAAATAAAGTAACAGCAAAAAAAAAAAAAAAAAAAAAAAAAAAAAAAAAAAAAAAAAAAAAAACAAGTGAGAAATTGTGTAAATAATGAAGTTTAGCGTGTTTTTAAAAATATACTAACATTTTGGGCTATATCTGTACCATTTTACAATTTTCCAAAAGATTTAGCCCAAACTAAGCTATGGGTAATATTTTGCAAGCGAGTGAAATCAGTAATTTTGAATAAAGAAAAAATTTGTGCTATACATATCACACAAGAAGATTTTGAAAGAAACTTAAAATTTGAAATAGGCAAGTTAACTTAAATTAAATTTTTGCAGCTTATTACTAAATTATATTGAACAATATTTAGCAATCGTCGTGGACCAAAATAATAGATAACCTAAATTATTCATGGGTTAACCACCTAAGTGAACGTGGGTTAAGTAAGCCATCAAGTGCATTAATGGAAACGTTGAGATCATGTGATGCTATCTTCTTGCAATTTAATGGGAAAAATTGTTGCTTAAAAGCAAAATATTTGCAAAATCATTTGTTAGAAGGAAAGGAATTTGAAGTAAGTTAAGACATGAAAAAACTTTTTTTTTAGATGTAGGAAGTATTTTCGAATGAGGTTACTAAATGCCGAGATTGCTTAAAATTTCAACAAGCCAAACAGGAAACTAAATAAAATTAGAAACTTGATATAAAAGAATTTTCCCTTCTTCGTCTGCTTTAATATATTTAGTAAAGATAAAGTTAATGTACATTATGTATGTATATATTTATGTAATAAATAAAACTATGAAAAAATAACCTTAAAAAAATCTTTTATTTTAAATAATTTAAATAGAAAAATTATAAATTGTCCCACTGTTATGTTTACACATAAATATATCAGTTTGAGAGCTAAAAAATTTTAGCCAATAAGAACACAGGTTGTGTGACGTCAGAGTTACTACATGCGCAGTAAAATAATTTTAAGCCTGCCTAATGTCGTAATCTTTATTTCTATCATTCTTGGTAAAATGCAGTAAAGTTCAGAACAAATTAGTAAAAGCTTTTGAGTTCTCGAACGCACCTATTGAATCGAGTAAATAACTACAACATATACGAAAGCTTAATGATATAAAAATATTAAGACATACTGCACAAACTTGGCAGCACTTCTTATTGACATTTCTATCGTTACAGTTATTTTATATCTGTTTTATAAAACAACAACTACAAACATTAAAAGGAAGGAAATAAACAATACGGTGTGAATGGATACATACACACAATAGAACTGAAAACAAAATCAGTTAAAAAACAAAACACAACGGAGTAAACAAAATATTTATGTAAGATAATATGTAAAAAAGAAGAATATACCTACATATCTATAAATAATTTAATTTTGAAAAGAAGAATTAACTGAAGATAATTTTTCTACAAATAAAAAGCATGTTTAAAGTTAGATCTCTGCGTGAAATACCACAATCTCCAGCTGATGTGGGCTGCTTAATATTTTTGCTGTTATTTGTACCAGCAAGTTTTATATTCGAGTTATGCGTTGTAATGCCAGCATTCCATAAGCCCGGCAGTATAATGTTTATACTGACATGGATAGGTGGTGTTTATGTTATCTACAATATAATGGGGAACTATATAGCCTGTATATTAGAGGATCCCAGTATAAGAGGTAATATCGTTTTTTTTAAATAATTTTTTTTTTTGAAGATGAGTTTTATTATCTGTTTAGGTTTAATGTTAAAACCACCTTTGGAACCTCAACTACGCAAACATTGGCGTTTGTGTGCTGTTTGTGAGCTATTGGCGCCTCCTCGCTCCTGGCATTGTGACACTTGTAAAACTTGCGTTTTAAAACGTGATCATCATTGCATTTTCACCGCAAATTGCGTTGGCCATCGCAATCAACGTTATTTTTTGTTATTTCTATTTTATTCTCTAATTGGTTGTGCATACTCATTTGTTTACAACAATCTCTACATCTGGTGGCTACATAAAGATGTTTATTGGAATTTACGCACCGCTTTTAAACTCGTGTGTCCATTTTTAGGGTTATTTGTAGAATTTTCGTGGTTCAATGTTTATCTTTTCCTTTATGAAATCAATTTGGTTTTGTTTATCTATATTATTGTGCTCGTATGTTTCCACCTGCCTAATGTCCTTAAAGGTGCCACCACTTATGAACGTAATTTCCCACATTACGATTTGGGTTGGAGAGGTAATATGGTAATGATTTTAGGCAAACATTGGCACATAGTTTGGCTTTCGCCCTTTTTGAACAGTCCTTTGCCGCATGATGGTGTGCATTGGGAGAATCTTTTAAGACAGTCAACGAAAAATCGTTAAGAAACTTTCAGTAGTTGTACATTCATAATTGTCAATATTTTATCGCAGATATATCATTTTCAGATTATGTAAGTTATGTTTGTAATGATATGTATTGAAATAAATTTGAGATTTTATAAGCAGTTGTTTTTAAAAAGTTTTTTAATATGTACATATCGCTCCTTTATCGCAACTTAGTATTATCTCAAAAAAAATCCAACTTGACAAAATGCGATTAAAGTATTCCAAATGTACCTTAATATACAGATTTAATAAAATATAGTTTGCTACAACTTCGGTTCAGTTTGAGATATTCTGACTTTTTTTACATACAAAGAAGATATGAAAGAGCACTTTTGCTTCAGTAACTTCAAATTTTTGATTTTTTGAGATATGACTATGTTGTAATAAAGGAGCGATATGTATGTACATTAAAGCGTACCACCTTACAAAAAAAAGAAAAAAGTGAGCTGTACACCGCCTAATATAACGTATTTTTGTAATGCGGTTTCGAAAAAAAGTTCTTTATTTGCCGAATGTAGAGGTCGAATTTTTAAGTTTTTCTTTATATCTTTGCATTCGGATCTTAAAGTATGATATATAAAACTTTTTTTTTAGATCATTACACTGCCGGTTTTATAAACCTAGAAATTGCACAAACAAATTCCGTCCATAATTTAACATACCTATATAAATCATACTCTCGGAAATCTCATTAGAACGCTTTAAACTGTAACGAATAACGCTATTTGATTTAGTCTGTAACATTGGCCTTCTCGAGACAAAAGCTTTGATATATCATACTTTAAGATCGGACTATAAATGCCAAAGATATACCGAACAATTTAAAACGGCGACCCTCACGTTCGGCAAAAAAGTAACGGTCTAATTAGGCTTGCCAGATTCAAGTTTGATAAATTGTTGACATTCTCTCAAAAAAATTCTTAATATCGAAAAGAATCATTTACAAATAAAAATGTCCCTTAATAATCTTTTATAAAAATAACACAATTGTTAAAATAAACTGGTTTTAACAATTGTGTTATTTTTATAAAAGATTATTAAGTAACATTTTTATTTGTAAAGGATTCTTTTCGAAGAAAAAAATACAAGCAAAGGAACTCACTATTTGTACCAAAAATTTCTGCAGGCTTTTGAATCAGCTGTTTAACGTTTTTAATTACACTGTACTAGAATAGACCGCGTTGGTCCCTAGCGTTACCACGATGTACGATAACCTCAGTTGAAAAGGTTGGAAGTGATGATACCCACAGTACTCCACACCCTCTTGGCGAATGTCAGGAGTCTCAAAAGTCGAATTCCAGATGGGTTTTAAAAAATTTTGACAAAACAAATTTTTTTTCTTGATTTTGACATAAAAAAATAAGGGCAAATTATGGTTAAGGTTGCAACCTTAAAGGCAGATGCACAATTAAACCAACTTTTTTATTGGCTGTAACAAAAAATTTGAAGATAATTAACAATTTTTAACTAATTGTTGCTGAACTCTCTTACTTAATCATATTTTTATTTGAAATATTAAAAAATATGTTTATGGCATACTCTTGAGAGGGAAAATAAAACAGATGAAAAACCAATTTGTTTCTTCCATTGTGAATTAGCTTAAATAAAATTAAAAATTTTTATATGTATTAAGTCGAACGACTTTTAAAGTATGAAAGCTTTATAAATTGCAATTTGACTTTTAGCCTATTTCCGATGTGCGAAAGAATTCTTTCTTTCGTATAAATACATTGAAAACAAAAACAAATTTTTAGACTTTGTTTTTGTTTTCAATGTAGTTATGCGAACGAAAGAATTCTTTCGCACATTGGAAATAGGCAATTAGAATACACATTCGAATTAATATAAACATTTATAAAAAAATCGATACTCAACAAGAGAACTAGAATTCCCAGATTCTTAAATAAAATTGTAAAAAGTAGTTTTCCCTTTAACTTTTCGTGTAATATTTATTTCTTTAATTAAGCATCCTCCATAAAAGCCAATACGTCTTTTTATATTCAAACTACTCTAAATTAAGTTTAAAAACAAAGATAAATAAATTACTTATTCTTCTTTTAAAAAACTATCGCCTATCAAAGATTTAATCTTTGACAAATGCACTTCATTTAAGGTAAAACCATTATTTATGCGTTTAGCCAAAACTAAACCATCCATGTTGTTCTCAACAGCATATTGCAAACACAATAGAGCTTGGGAAGGTGCCTTATTTTCGATAGAAGCTTCAATAAATTCCAAAAGACATGCTTCCGAAGGTGTGCCAGGTATACGATGTTGATTTTTGTCAATATTGGTAAAAACTTCGACGGCTTTTTCCCAATTGCCACCACGTACCAACAAAGACAAAATATCACCAATCATTTGACCGGTAAAAGATAATTTCCTTTGTCTACTTTCGGATTCTTGAACTTTGTTGTAAATATCTAAGGCAATTTTAGCAAATTGTTCGGGTAATTGTTGTTGGTACTTTTTGCTTACATCCGGTTTATTGGACTCCATAATTTTCAAGGAACGTGTTACAAGACTTTCTCGGTGTATGTGATCAAATATCACCATATCAGACCATAAACGAGGCATTAGATCAAATGCCCCATTAAGGTCAACCATTTTCAAAATTTCTTCCATTATCCCAGGTTCGGGTATGTAAATATTTGGTACTAACAAATCGTAAGTTTCCATAAACTCTTCAATGGTTGATGTCTGACACAATAAAGCAAAGTAATGTCTGTAGTAAATCGATTCTTTATAGGTATCACCAATTAATTCATAATTATTGCCCGTGTGCAATAAATCGTCGACCTTTTTAGCCAAAGAACGATCATGTAAATGATTGCGGCACACGTCCATGGCAGTTGTAAAGAAGAAAGTATCTTTGGGATGCTGTATTTTAAATTCTTGGCCACCAATTTCATTTAAAATGTCTACAATAACATGCGACACTGGCCCTCTCTCGCGACAAAAGATAATGAGAACGTAGTAATAAGTTCCCAAACTCGGGTTAATACAAAATTTCTTGAATTCTGATAAAACTTTTAAAGCAGAGTTACGAGCCAATTTATAATTGCCAAAAGTACTAATGCATTCCAACAACGAGTTCATAGTACCCAAATTTGGTTTTAACTGTTGTTCTTTCATTTGATGCAACAAATCCTTGCACAATTCCCAACGTTGATCAGCATTTTCTTTGAGGAAACTTACATTGCCAATAATGGAGTTGAAGGTGTTTGTGTCCAACTGAAATTGCTTTTCAATAGCTTCCTGAAACAAGGCGTACGCTCGTTCGGCCTGGGGAAAAAATATTTTTTTTTTATTAAATTAAGATGATAAAAATATTTTATTTTATAAATAAATAAGACTAGTTCATGTTATGTGGCACAAATGGTTTAAGTAAGAGACATTTAAATAATGGCTAAAAATGCTAACTGCAATTATACGTGTCGTAATTCTATTGATACAGGGCCAAGAGAAGTAAATAGGATTTATAGAATTCTTTACGACTATGTGGTAAGCAATGAGAATTTCAATCGTTGTAAGAAGGTGATCAAATTTAAGTTGTCATAATCGTAGAAATAAATAAATTATTATAGCAACTGAGACTTTGTACTCGACAAAGACAGTCGTAATAAGGTGAAAGAATGTATTTATGTTGTAAATTATTTTGCATGGTGCATAAATTATGTTTTTTAACATTTTTATTATTATGTAATACCTATCCAAAAGGTAAACGATTCAAATGAGCGTTATGCGAAGTATTTGTGAAGTTTTTTATAAGGGATATCTAAAATTTCACTTTACCTTAGGAAAATTATTTTTTAAATCTTCTCACCTGATAGTATTTAGCCATTCCTCTAATGATAGCGGCATAACTATTGGCGGTTTTGGGTTCAATTTCATTGAAAATCTGTTCAGCTAAATCTCCATCTTTCCAGGTCTTACGATGACGCTGTTGAGCCTCACTGTTTTGTGTAAACCAGCGTTCTTCGTAGTACTCCTCTGGTAGAGGTTCTTCATTGTTATAGAAAGCAATTAGTTCTAAAAGATTTTGACGTTGTTCGGCACTAATTTCTATACCCTTTTGTTTCATTAGGTTATAAACGAAAGTGGCATCTTTGATTTCAGATAGTTTAATAAGCTGGTTAAGATTTTTAGCAGTAACTTCTGATTCTTCGGTAAAAATCATTTTGGGAGCAAAAGCGGCAATGGGAGGTTGGGCTTCTTGGTGCTAAACATATTTTCAAATTTATGTAATTCATACGAAACACAAATAAGAACTAAATACATTACCTGAAACAGATCTCTATGTTCTTGTTTAATCCATTTGGCTGCTTTACGGCCTGCCTCTTGAGACATGGCAAATGTGCGTTTCGCCACATTCGAGGGGGGAATCAAAAAGGGATCATCGTGATATTTGTAGTGAGGTGCGGTGGGATCTATTCCTACTGTAGCCGACAAAGCTTTTAAAATATCAGTGGGCGATCTAGGTATACGTTTGGGTATAACAATTTTTTCTTCAGTGCTAGGCGTTGTACTTGCCGACACTTTTTTGGTGGTATTTATGAAACGAACATGTACATTTATGCCTATATGTTGTAAACGTCGAACTGAATGCATTGCAGTTTGATTATTTACAGGGAATTCTCAAACTAAGTTTGCGATTTTAATTGAAGAACTGATTACAAAATAAGTTTTTTTCCGCACACGATTGACTAAAATGCAACAAAAAAAAACATGTTTTTGAGGTTACAGTTCAAACAGCTGTATTTGTTTACAATCCTCTAGTCAAGGATGCCAGACCTACTTACCAGAATATGATTTGGCTGAGTAGCCAAGACAGCAACCATATAAAAAGTAAGTGGTGAATAAGTTTTAAAATTCGAACTTGGAATGAAAAAACCTCAAGTCGTACCTATTAATTCACCTTAAATAAATATTTTTAAACTCGCTTTTGTTTAGTTTTTCTTTATTTATGAAATTGTAAGAACGTCTTGAATTGTGTACGGACAATGAAATTGGTTTTATACTACGATCAACGCAGTCCTCCTGTGCGCAGTGTTTTAATGCTATTAAAAATTCTCAATATTAATGTGAATTTAAAATTTATCGATTTATTTAAGGGTGAACAATTAAAACCAGAGTTTAAAGAGGTACCTATATAATTTTTTTTTTTTTTAGTTTTATCTCTTTCTGAATTTTATTTTATGATTTTCAGATCAATCCTGCTCATACTGTACCTACTCTTATCGATAATGAAGATGGTCTGACTTTGACTGATTCTCATGTTATTTTAATGCATTTATGTGAAAAATATGGGAAGAATAATGCAAAATTATGGCCTCAACATTATAAGGAACGCATAAGGGTTACTAATATGTTGTTATTAGAAGCCTCCTTGATATTTCGAAGAGACAGTGAAATGATGGTAAGTTGTTTTGTAAAAAACGGCACTGGATTTTATGAAGTATCTGTTATTGCTTTTAAAACAAACCCTTCCATATGATAGCCTTGACCATCTCTGAGAATGTATATATATGTATGTATGCAGATCTTTGCAACTTATCTACATTAACTAAAAGCTTGGATTTTAAAATGTTTTTTTTCTTATGGTTACAAATATATCAAAACAAAATTTTGTTTTGATATTTTGAGATACAAAATTTTGTTTTGATACTTTTCGTACCTTACGGGGTATTAGTAAAAAATGTTTGTCCGATAACGGAATTCAAAAAGAAAATCACTTTTTTAGGCATGGAATTTATTCAAAAAGTGCTATCTTCAAAATCACAATTTTACAGGAGAGCGAAAAACCCAGTGTGGCCATTTTGGCATTTTTGCAGCTAAATTTAGCATTAACAATTTCTATTTAGCTGCAAAATTTTCATTAAGCACTTGGCATTTTATTTAGCATTTTTGGAAAATGTTTTTAGCCTTTTTAGCATTATTTATGTTAAAAATTTGCACGAATAGTTTTATTGATTTTACTAAATTTTTTTTTATAATATAAAAATAGAATATTCAGGGCATATTAGAAATGCCCTTATCATGTCGATTGTAAATATTATTTGCCCTTTGATTTTACGATATAAAAGTTCAAGGAAATGTCACTTTGTATTTAGCTAAAAATTCAATGGTGTAAATGTTTGAAAGAATTGTTCGTTCTAGAGTCTAAACTGCTCAAAAAATAATTATTTTAAAGATTCAGCTGTTCTTAAACTATAAAAAATAAAACAATCTAAAAAATTTTGTATATCATAGAAATAAATCGTTTAAATTTTGCATATATCAGAGGTTTTCAGTCCACTTAAATTTAAAATTTTATCTCAACTACCTATTTATATGTATGCTTTACCAAAAATCTAGGTACTTTACCAAAATCTACCCACTTGCTTAAATATAACAATTTATTTCAATTTCGTTACAAAATAAGTCACTAAAATGTATTTAGTTTCGAATAAAATTTTATACTGGCAATACATTTTTAACAAAAATCTTAAAAAAATGTTTGCGTTAATTTAGCATTTTTTAAAAATAATTTTTAGCATTTTTTGGCCATGTCTAATGCCAGATTTAGCTGTACATTTTTTTTAAAACCTGGCCAAACTGTTCAATAACAATAAGCAAGAAAAAAATTGCAAATGCATGTGTGTACTCCAGTGTTGCCACTTTGTGGGTAATTACCCAATATTGGTGTAATTTTTACTCTCGCGGGTAGAGCGTGGGTATTTTCGTTGAGGTGTGGATTAGGTGTAATTTGAAAATTTTTCATTTCAGAACAAATAATAAACGGATTTGACTTTGGTGAGAAAATGTATACCATTCAAGATATTGTTGATCTAAAACATTTACAGTGTATTCAATAGGGAGATCGATTATTCGACTTTTTTCAATAACCGGTTTTCGAATATTACGAATAGTTGCTATTTTAAAAAACCCGGTTTTCGGTTAAGCAATTTTTAAATAACCGGTTAACCGGTTTTAATTCGAATACTTAAAAACACAAAAATCAAATAAGTTTTTAAAATAAAACGTTAATTTGAATAAAAACAAAACAATTTGCAAAGGTAAGGAACCAACAAAATACTTAGATCAGACCTAACAAATATTTTACGATAAAATCCAAGAAAAGTGGGACCAGTAAATTGTTCCAACTTTAGCTAAATTTTCAACAATTTTTTATTGATTTGTAAGAAGATATTTGTATAATGTAATTTAGAAACTGTGGAATGATATTTTATCTAGACAAACGTTTTGCAAAAGCAAATAAATTATAGGAATTTTATAAAGTTGCAAACAAAACCTCTTAGCCAGGATTAACTATTTCAAATTGTTTCAGCACTATAGAAACGAATAGAACTGAACATTATTTTTGTGTAAAATATTTGTCAATTCGTCGACTACAATTAAAAACATTCCATAAAATTGCTTGATTTCTTCAATTTTGTTTTTTAGTTCTGGGTGTTTTTCATAAATAAAACTGGTAGAAATTTTTCCCATATCGTTGATTCTGCCGTAATGTTGTAGTTTTCAGCATGAAGAGATGCGTCCTCGGCAACACAACGTGCTAATATTTCACCCAATGATTCATTTTTTGCTGCGTATTTTAATAAATTTTTATTTGTCGTCTCCTTAGAACTAATTCGAGTTAAATTTCATTTGGATCACATTAATGTCAAGCATTTATGCTAATTAAAGGTGATTAAGAAGTCTTGACATGGAAGAACCTTCACAACTTATCATTTTAGGGCACTTTAGGCAAATATCTTTGTCTTTTTAATCGCGTTCGAAAAATATATAGAGATAACCTTTATATAAAAATATATTTAATACTTAGAATGCTCTTGCACAAATTACTATTTACTTTTTAACTGCACACGTTTTTGTAGTATTTTGAATAGTTTTTAGTTTTTTTTCTACAAGAACACATCTTTTATAAGCGATTTGTTTTTACAGTGTTCATAATGTTTTTTGACCTTTGTTACATTTTGTTTTGACATTCTTCATATAAAGTTTAAATTTGCCCAATATGCAATTAGAAAATACTTAAATTACGGGTACATCTACAACAAGAGTAAGGAAAATGTATATAAATTACACATTACTAAAATAACCGGTTTATTATACCAAAATAACCGGTTTATTCGATATTCGAAAAATGGGCATTTTAAAATAACCGAATTGGGCAAAGCTAAAATAACCGGTTGAAACCGGTCGAATAATAACCGTTCGATCTCCCTACTATTCAACTAAATTAAATGTTTATTAAAAACAAAAAATTACATAGTTTACAAAGCATATAGTTATTGGCGCCAGATGAACAATTAGATTTGGATAAATATGAGCTTCAAAATGATTTAGAGCCCGAAGTTTATTGGAAAAAGAAGGTATTTATACTAAAAGAAACCCCTGGAAGAAGATATGTTTCCATTATTACAAAAGTAATGAATTTTGTGTTCGCTTTAACATATAAAATGATTTAGTTGAGAAATATTTAGCGCCCTCATTTGTTAGACTGATTTGAGAAACAGACTGCCATCTGAAACCATTACAGGAATTTTATTAAATAACATTTTAAACCTTCCCTAGATATATGCAGTCTAATTCATAAACGCATTATAGCAGCTTTATAAGTCATTAATAGCCAAAAGTCGAAAAAAGAGTACATTTCAATGTTTGTTTACATAAAATTTTAATAATTGTGCGAAAAATTAAAAATTTTTGTCTTTTTATTTATTTTAATAAAATCGTTTTATAAAAATAAAAGCTAGCAAAACTAACAATGTACATACATATGTATATAGTTTATTTGATTTCCAGAATCGGCAAGGAAACAAAATAAGTTTTAAAATTTATTATTTCATAAATTTAAAAACTAGATTTCCCAAAATAGGCGCTAACGTATTAAATTAAAGTTAAAAAAACGATTTGTAGATTTAGGATGATGCTGCCGATCTTGATGGGATATCTCAAGCGAAGCCTATGTTTACTATTTGTAGGCAAAATACATCAAAATTTAAAAAATAGTAGGCGGGGAAAAAACGCGTTTAAACATAATCTTTTTCTACATCTTAAATTTCTTAACTTTGTCTGGTAATGAACATTTTAATAAAATGTTACACACAATAATTTATTTTTTCGGTTGTTTATTTTATGCTTAACTAGACAAAAACGACAATTAAAATAACATGTTGTTGCCAACATAAAAAATAGTTATAAAAGGGTTTAATTGTTAATACACTGCTGTTAAGCCTTTTTATTAAAGGTTTATAAAACAAAAAGTGTTTGATAACTATTGTAAACATTAAAGCTTAAATACGAAATTTTTATGAATTAGACCGATGGAAGTAGAACTTATTATTTTAAGTTTTTATTTATTTTTATTAATTTATTTGAGGTTTTTAATTGGGGTGTTCACGAAAGGTTTATTGTCAGGTTATATGGTTTTGGAGATATATTAATAGCAACAAAATATATTTAAAAAAATTTAAATAAATGTATTTTGTTGTTGTGAATATAACTCCATAATCATATAACCTGATAACCAGCCTTCCGTGAACAACCTTAAATTAATTTGAATTACATACTATATGAATCTTAATAGTATGACTAATATTGATTTTATTTAGGTGAATAGGGTACTATGAGTTTGTGCTAATATGTGAAACACATACAAATATATGTTGTAGTATATCGATCGACTTGAAATCAGTACCTTAGATCTTCTGCACAAAGTACAGGTCGAAATTTTTAAGATTATTTAATGAAATCCGTTTTTCGGTTAGATCTTATTTTCGAGATATACCGTTATTTCGAAAAGGGAGGATGTTACAAGACAATAAAAGCTAACCTAAAAAACGGTTAGCACCAATGGATTCAGCATACCCGAATTAGGTTAAAACGCCATGTGCCCCGCATGGATGTTTTTTCAACTAGCACAGTGTAGCTTATTAATTTCACATTAAATTATTCTGTCGATAATTACTGAAGTACTGAAGCCCCTTCAAATGGTTTTTTTATTGGCTAGTCGATTTTTGGATGCAGAAAAACGGACTCGGCTTCTTCTACGACAAGACCCTACATTATAGTCAATATGCACATTCTTAAGATCTAGAATACATTTTTGGTTACAATTATTACTGTGAGGTATTTTGAACGATACATCTGTTAAAAGATCGTTTTCTTGACATGAAATATAATCAATTGCAATACGCTGTATTTTTTTATTTTCTTGGCTGATCACAAATTATAACGTATATTGAACATAAGGGTAAAAACTTTTCCGAATCATAGTTACATTACTAAGTACTACTAGATATTGAGTAGATTTCATCTAAATTTACCCACGAAATTTTGTGTGGCAAATCTAGTCAAAAACCATTTTCATTCAACTTCAACAAAATTTATATGTACTAGATTTCGTTGTAGTGTAAAATACCGTATAATAACGATTTTTAAAATTTTTATACATTTTTTTATATAAAGCAATAGCCGTTCCCCCGGCGTTGCCCGCCCAGAATGAATTTTTGACTAACTATAAAGAAATATAAAGCCTGTGTGTTTTATTGTGTATAGATCGATCTACATAAGTCTTAAATTTCATCAAAATAGAAATTGCCCATATGTCCCTTCATATTCCTTGTTTTAAAAAATATATAAACCCTGTATGTTTTAATTACGCCGATCTATCTATTCAAATTTCATCAAAATTGGTTCCATATTTTCGGAGTGGCAGGAATTCTCCGCATGTCTCCTCTTAGTGGCTTTCGCATTCGGTCAGGGTCGGTCGAGCGGATACATAGACTGGAGGCGGAATAAAGGGGAAACAGTGTACTCATGTTAAAATGGCTTTCTTTTAAGTACGCTTTAATAGGTCTCTTCTAAAACTATAATTTATATTTTCTGAATATAGGAGGCTTAGGGGCCCTGAATCCTATCCTATGTTAGTACCACTTAGAGAAATACAAAGTACCAAAAAAATCCCTTTTATAGATTCTCATTTACTGCGGACATTGCATGTTTAATTTTATGTTTCCAGGTCCAATACTAATAAAAATTAAAAAAGTTCCAGTTAAAGGAAAAATAACTACCAAAAAGCCCTGTTACAGATTCTCATCCACTCAGGATCTTGCATGTTTAATTTTATGTTCATTGGCCCAATATTAACGAAAATAAAAAACTACCAGTTAAAGAACGAAAAAGTGCCAAATATATACCTTAAAAGATTCGCATTCACTCAGGACCTTGCATGTTTATTTTTATGTTTTAAGTCAAATACTAACGAAAATTAAAAAAGTACCAGTTAAAGCCCGAAAAAGGGCCCCATAGAGTCTTATCACTCAGGATATTGCATGTTGAATTTTATGTTTCTAGGTCCAATATTAACGGTTTTTAAAAAAAGTACCAGTTGTACAACCAAAAAGCTAAAGAAAGAAATCAATTTTCCGCACATTCCCTTTTTGGAACTTTTGTTCTCCCTATTGCAGTATCAAATATTTCAATATTGTCTCTCTTAGTTTTGCAGATATTAGTGAGGTTAGAATAGGAGGCTTAGTGGAACCTTAAACAGGCGATGTCCGTTAGGATGTTCCATTCTTCATTTTGTTGAAGAAATTTTTCAATTCGGACCGCCAATTCCGGAGATTACCTCTTACAAACATAGAAACATACAAACTTTTCAGTTTTATGACATAAGTATAGAAGTATAGATAACTTTCTTAAAGAAATTTTATTATAAGCAGGTCATACATACATTTTTTACGCCCTTAAATGATTGACCCCCAGTGCGAACACACACTTCTCACTTCCCTAAAGCCGGCCCAACCACTTTAAAATTTTAGTTTGAAGTTTATGTTTCTATTAAAGTTTTTGTAACTTATTATCTAGAATAAAAATGCATTCCGAAAATAGATTTAAGGGCATAATAAACCACACAAATTGCTTGGCAAACATACCGTTGGTTTTTGCTTTTGTTTGCCAATAAACAACACAATTATATTTTGTACAAACATTAATTTTTAATTTTTGTTTTGTTTTCAATGACTGCAGACGTCGATTGTGCTGCGGCAATTTTGCTCGTTATTTGTTTAAAATGGAGAAAAATATAACAGAAAGAGAAATTATTTGAGTAAAATGTGCTCTAAAAACGAGCTGTTTTGGGGCAGACAATGCTGCTAAAAAATTAGAATTTGCTGCTGAAAGTGATATCATTGCTTCTTCTTCTACGTCTTTACTCTGCAAAGCTTTCGTTGAAATGATTACTTTTAGCACTAGACACCACAAAAAGTTTGACAAATATCCAACATTTCTGCAAAATATTAAAATTTTTTAAAATTTCTGCAAACATTGCTTGAAATGTTTGTCCAAACAGCAAACACCCCAATCAACCACACAAAAAGTTTGTGCAATCGTAAAATTTTGACATGTTTGTCAAGCTATTTGTTTGGTTTATTATGCCCTTTAATATAAAAGCTATTACAAAATTCTGACAAAACAGTTTTTTTCTTCCACTTTTTATACCTACACCACAATAGTGGAGATGGTATTATGCGTTTGTGCTGATGTCTGTAACACCTTAAAATATTGTTCCTAGACCAAACTCTTAGTATACCGATAAACTCAGAATCACTTTTTGAGGCAATCTAACGATGTTCGTCCGTCGGTCCGTGGCGAAATTTGGTACATAGGTTCTAACACAAGGACCAAGCCCATTGAATATGGTGACAATCAGTGCATAGTTTTACATATTTAGCTCTGATACAAGCTTCTTTCCGGAATAGAGTCTTTGTGATCATAAACCATCTTATTATTTTGGTACTTAGATGCAATTTGTCCCAAACTTATTTTTTTGCAATCTAAATCATCTTACCAAATTTAATTGGAATCGGTCCATATTGGACTATAGCTCTCATACATATACTATTTACTTTCAAATATAACTTTTTATGCCATAACTTCTTTATTAATGTTGGTATGGACATAATTCCATATGTGTCAGGATATGTTATTGGTAGGTCCAGAATTAAAGATCCCTAAAATCAATTATTGACAAACAAATATCATATATTTTAGATGAATATATATGTATATATATATCTAAATAATATACGGCACAAGAACTTTTACCTGAATCTTAACCTCAAAACTTAATTTTGTTCTGGCAGATCTTTTATTGCCCAAGGGTCCCAAATAGGGTGCACTCTCGAAAATTCGTCTCTAAATTGTGTGCTGTAGGTTATCATATGGTCGGGCTTGACCGACTATACTTTTCAACTTGTTATTTATTTCGCTTATGACAGGCAGTCTAAACCCTCAGTTAGCTGAGAGTAACAATAACGTTGCAAATCAGCTGCTTCATTAGAAAGATTATAGTTAGCAGTAAGATGTTACGTCTCAATCTTTTTACTTTGTTACGGTACGGTCGCATTACTGTTACTCTCAGCTAACTGAGCCTTAAGTTTTATTAATTGCTATTAAAATTTATTATTTTTAGTCCGAAATTGTTCGCAAAACATTTGCTAATATCGATATAACTTACCACCGACGTAAAATGCATGAAATCTATGATATGTGTGAAGTACAACTAAAAAAGCACAAATATTTTGCCACCGATTATGTAAGTATTTTTTTCAAGTTTATTTTTTAAAACCGTTTAATAAACAAACACTTAACCAAATTTATTCTTAAATTATTATTCACACAAACCCACAAACAAAAAAAAAAAAACATTTTCACTGATCATGTTTCATTTATTAGTTGACAATTGCTGATATTTCTGCTGTAACCACATTGAGTACCGTTGATCTCATGTTTCCCATTACTGCCGCACAATGGCCCTCGTTGACATCGTGGTTGGGTGTTATGAAATCTATGCCAGAATACGAAATTAATCAAAATGGTTTGCAAGAGTTAAAAGATATTATCGAAGAGTTTGGCAAATTTAAATTTCCGGCTAGAGAAGATAAAGTGGAGAAGCATAAATAAAATAAACTAAATCACTGATTTGCATCGTTAATGGGGACTTAAAAAAGTGCTTCAAACCTGAATGACGCAAATCAAATCATATTTTCCCATATATTTGCTCTGATTTGTAATTATTTGGTTTTGAAATTAATTAATTTAGTTAACAATTTTATGGCGGCGTTCATACGATGATTTTTGAAATATGTCTTTTTTCTATTATATTTTAAAGCTGCTACCAAAATCTTTTTACATTTTCATGTTTTCTTTTGAAACAAGTCATTTTTGCTGTTAAAAAAAAAAAAATAAAACAAAAAAAATAAAAAGAATGAAAATTAAACATAATAGCAAAATTTAAAATGACTGTAAAAAAATCTTGAAAACACGAAGAACAGAAATCATGCCTTTTTTCTACCATCCCTTTTTTCTGTATCGAATTCTTCTACAAATAAAAAAATGTCTTAAAGACATATCTTTAAAATCATAGTTTAAATGCCATCTTTTTGTTTTATTAAAAAAAGAATAGAAAGATAAAAAAGTTTTGAATTACTATATTACAAAAATAATTAATGTCAGTTATGTACATATATTTCAATAAAATAAAAAAAGATTATGAAAATTACAGTTGCATAAAATATAAAGGCCCCCTATTTTGAGTTAAGCCTGGTAAAATTGTGCGGAATTTCTTTGAAATTATGTTGATAGAGTTGTACTCTGTTGAATTTGTAAAAAAAGGTACGAAATGTTTCAAGCAACATTTTTTTAACAACTGCGAAATAATATAAGATGCACTTATTTCACATGGAATTTTAAGCAAATGAAAAAAAGTTTAAAATTAATATAAAATGAGAACAAAAAACATTACTAAAGCCTCTAGTACACGGAATGTAAAAAGCCACATGCGCATGTGGTTCAGACGTAATTTTGAAGTCAATGCAAAGCCACAATAAACATTGCGTGTTGTGTGATGACGTCAAAATTACGTCAGAACCACATGCGCATGTGG
Organism: Pollenia amentaria; assembly: GCA_943735925.1. Taxonomy (NCBI): domain Eukaryota; kingdom Metazoa; phylum Arthropoda; class Insecta; order Diptera; family Polleniidae; genus Pollenia; species Pollenia amentaria. The sequence continues at coordinate 119,799,075 of OX031010.1, read as the reverse complement.
CTTTTTACATGCCGTGTACTATAGGCTTAACACAACCGGTAACTGTTTTTCATTCATATTTACTTGAATTTTTATTTAAAAAATACTTTTAAGTAATAGCCAATTTACACTACAACGAAATCTAGTACTTTCGAGATTTCGAGCCAAATCTAGTTGTTTTTGGCTAGATTTCCCGTACAAAACAAAATCTACTCCGTAACTAGATTTTGACGAAATCTAGTAGTACTTATTGATGCAACTATGTTTTTCCCCATATAGCACTAAAAACTACTTTCCTGCACAAGAAAAAAATGAAATTTTAACAAAAAACAAAACAAAAACAATAATAACTGCTTGTTAAAATTGTTAAAAAAAATTCAAAAATTTTGTAAAATAGTAAAAAAAAAAAATGCAAATGACAAATAATATTGATAAACTAAATGAAGTTGATTATAAAGAAAATGTAATTTAAATTTTTAAATGCCTATTTCTTTATATGTAAGAATGTGTTACACAAAAAACTTTCAGTCGGCGGTTTTTGTTGTGAAAACCAAATCTCGCTAATGTCAAATAAGTATAATGTAAACGAACTAGATTTGGAGGAAGATTTCAAATGAAATCTACTAGATTTCGATGTAATGTAAATGCCCTATAAAATACATTTGGGTTTTGTGTGCATACGCAAAACAATGTCGCATACTTTGAAAGATTAAAAACGTCAAATTATGCAAACTCGCAAGATAGGTAACATTGATTCATCTCAAATTTTTCCTATGAAATAATAGATGTTGCTGAACATTTTTCACAAATTGGAACAGAGTACTAGGCTTTACATTCACAAACGATATTCGCTGGCTATCGAACATCGACTATCAAATGTGCATTTTGCATTATGAGTTGTCAGCACTGTCGAAAATATCTTTGTGCATCGAATTTTTAAACGGAAACAAATTTGCTTTCGACAGTGCAAATAAGTTTAAAAAACTTGTTGAAAATGTAAATATTTGTGTTTTGTAAATGTAAATTTTTTTGTGTTCGTACACTAAATAGATACCACATTCTTAAACGACTCGTTTTTCTTATAGAACAAAAAAAATTTTTTTGACAAAATTATTTGCATAAAAGTACAGTATTGAAAAAAGTGGGATGCCCCACAGAAGCTAAATTGCTTGGAAACAACCAAAATTCCGTCGTGGTCAAATTGAACTTTAGTTTTATTTTTGTAATTTTTATTTTTAGTGACTGCCATAAGTGTACTACTGTAAACAAACTTAATCACAATAGTACTATTTTTTTTTTATCGAATAAATGAAAATTCTTTCGATCCGCTAATCCGAACGCTATCGAAAATCGAATTTAGTTCATAAAAGGCACCAAAGTAAACAAACAGCTTGAGATCAGATGTTAATTGATTAATGTTGCTTCTAAAATTTGTTCTCCTAAATTAATAGCAGTTTTAGATATCCGATAATGTTTTCTGTTATATTTACTTAAATGTTTCAAGTTTGTTGAATTTTTTTCCGATTTTTCCACATACATATGTATGTATAAAGATTTTTTTATATCAACTGGTAGATAGCGTCAGCGACCACTATTGCCTAGCTTGCACTACGATTTTTATCAGGATCATTCCAAGCAAAAATTACTTCGCCTCGGAAATTTACAAAGCTGTTAGTTTTCCTCTTCTTTAATGTCATCAGTTGTTGTAGATTCTACCGCTGAAAGCTAATGCTAATTAATGTGCAGTTTTCACAACACAAGTGATTGAACGTATTCAGTTTTTTTTCTTCAATGATTTGTGTTGTGAAAACAGCACATAATGCATTAAACACATTCGAGACAGCAAGCAACACGAACACACGACTACAAATGCTGCTGGCTCCAATTGTAGTTGCGTAATCAGCCACTTAATTATTTTGAAGACGACAGCTACAATTGAAAAACTATAAACAGCTGTGTTTTTTTTATGTATTTACATATCAGTGGTGCCACTATCATTTTTGATTTTTATGAATTGAACAACATGCATAATTGCAGACTCGTACACAAAGTTAATTTAAGTCTACATATATATAAATACTTATTTATTATACATTTTGTAACGTAAAAACAAATTCATTTATTAAAAAACATTTAAAATATATTAATATTTTGTTTGGACAAACATTTGAAGCAATGATTGTAGAAATATTAAAAATTTTAAATATTTGGCAGACATGTTGAATATTTGTCAAACTTTTTGTGGTGTCTAGTGCAAAAATTAATAATTTCAGCGAAAACTTTGCAGAGTAAAGTCGTAGAAGAAGAAGCAATTAAATCATTTTCAGCCGTAAATTCTAATTGTTTAACAGCCTTGTTTGCCCCGTTAGAGTACTCTTTACTCCAAAATTCTTTTTCTTTCTTTTATATCTCTTTTCCGTTTTAAACAAATAGCGAGCAAAATTCCCGCAGCACAATCGTCATTTGCATTCATTGAAAACGAAACAAAAATTAAAAATTGATGTTTGAACGAAATATGATTGTGTTGTTTATTGGCAAACAGATTCAAAAACAAACCACAAACAAATTTTGCAAGCAATGTGTGTGGTTTATTATGCCCTTTAGTTTATGAATTCTAGGTCGTACAAGTTTGAGAGCACATTATCAATATCTCTTTAGGTAAAAACTGGATCTTAAAAGTTTAAGTATCATAAGAGAGTCTTTCGAAATACATTTCACATGATGTATATAATATACCGAGTTATAAACCCCTTAAGAGCCAACTTCAAAAATTAATATTTCTTAAAAAATGTTTCTACAAAATTTCATTTATCTTAAAATTTTGTCGATATGTATAATAATATTTATTGAAATATTATATGTCATAGAGAACACTTCAAGTTCTTGTATGCTATATTTTTAGAAGCTCCATAATATAAAATTTTAAAGTTATTACGGTTAAAAAAATTTCATTTTCGAATTTATTAATAAGTTTGATTAAAAATATGTATGTGGTAATAGTTTATGCACTTTTTACATATTTAATTATAGTAATATGTATATATTTGAAGAACTTTTTTAATCAAAGCCTTAAAAACTGTGGTAACATGTGTATATTATTGTTAAATAATTATTGTTATATCGACATAATTTAAAGATAAAGCCAATTTAGTAAAAAAAAAGTCAGTCAATAAGTAAGAGTATTTGAAATGGGCTCTTAATGGGTTAATAAATCGGTATGCTTTAAAAAGCTGTCAAACGCACTTTGAATTTTTAAATGATACCCATACTGCTAAGATTCATTTTATACCTTTAGAGATATGGATAAAGTATTTTGATACTTTTACGACCTAAAGCTCTTAAACTAGGAGCGTTGGTATGACAAATATCTTCCTACACAGAAAAAATTATTTATATTTAAGACTGGACCTACAAACGATTAATTTTTTTTTTTTTAATTATAAAAACATATTTCATATTTTTGTATAATTGTCAAAATTTTTGTTGCTAAAATAAAAATCAAACAAAAATATTTATAGAAACAGTAAACAAAAATTGTTGAAAATAATAAAATTTTTAAACAAGGATTTGCTTGAAAATATTTTAGCAATAATTTTTTCTGTGTATATAAATTCCTTTAAAGATACTTAAAAATAATAATAATATTTGGTGGTGAGCCGAGCTTATATTCTTGGTTCAATCCGGTTCTTAGCTATTTAACGAAAAAATTGTTTTTTAAGCACTAATTCTTCTAATTTTTGATTATGTTAGCAGCACTGTTTTTGTTTTGTAGCAGACAAAAATAGAAATTAGTTTAATTTGACTACAACGACCAAATTAGCATAGACAACAACCTGCAGCCATAAAGCCGTGTCGTCGTTAAAATATTCATTTCCATATACACACATGTATTCTATTTTTGACATATTGAAGTCCGTAGCCTGCTGTCTCGAATGTGTTTAAAGCATAATGCATTAAACACATTCGAGACAGCAGGCAACACGAAGGCACGACTACAAATGCTGCAGGTTGCAATTGTGGTCACGTAATCAGCTACTGAATTATTTTGAAGACGACAGCTACAATTGAAAAAATATAAACAGCTGTGTTTTTTATTATGTATTTACGTTTCAGTGGTGCCACTATCATTTTTAATTTTTATAAATTTAGCAACATGCATAAATGCAGACTCGTACACAAACTTAATTTAAGCCTACAAAAATATAAAAACTTATTTATGATAAATTTTTTAACGTAAAAACAAATGAATTTATTAAAAAACATTTAAAATATTTTAATTTTATTGTTTTTGGAACTCATAAAGAATGTCATCTTCATGGCAGGTTGAATAAAAAAATCCTAATATACAGTATAATCGCGAAAAAGTAAACTGAAATGTCCTAAGGGTTGTTAACTTTTTGCAATAATAAACATATGTACCTATATTTTTTGCATATTTTCATCTGTACAAAAAAGAAACTTAGATCTAATTTGTACCGGCTACAATTTATAATTAATAATTATACAATCAGTCATGTATTATGTGTTAGAAGCTACATATGACGTTTGTCAGAAAATTAGTTCTTCAAAAATTTTCAGATAGCGAATTCTGGTTATTTTCTAAACATTTGCCAGCCATCCATTACTGACATTATTGTCTTTTCAGGTTGCAGTTACACGAACTCGCGCTTAGCTATTAATATTGAAATTAGAACAGTGATTGCGCAATTACGTTTTCGATGCTTCAAGAAAACATTTGTACAAACTTGCTTTAAGATCGGCATATTTTGGTCTTTGTAATGCTTTCCTGTGTGCTTTTTCCTATGTATTCTTCAAAGCCTCGAAAATTTTGTGACGTTTCGTTTTTATTTTTGAGATGGCAACTTCAGATATACAATAATACAACGCCGATAGTTTTTCTTTAATGTATTTCTCAATTTTGTTTAAACTCTCAACTTTCAGCTTAAAATTTAATCTAATTTGTTATCGTTTGTACAAATCAGTACTTTTACTAATACGATCTGAAAAGTTAACTTAGAGTTAACGTTTAGAGCGGCACAGAAGCGCTAAAATTTGGTTAACTTGACCGCAAGATTACTGTATCGCGATTTTACTGTAATTTTTTGGTTCAACGCACTAAGTTTATGAATTATAGGTCGTAAATGTTTCAGAGCACTTTATCAATAGCATAGGAAGAAAAATATAATCTGAATCTTTAAAGTATTGGTATCATAATAAAGTCTTTCGAAACACATTTCATATGATGTATTAAATATACCGATTTATTAACCCCTTAAGAGGATTTATCTTAAAATTTTGTCGATATATATAATAATATTTCCTCAAATATAATATGTTATAGAGAACACCCCAAGTTTTTGTATGCTATATTTTTAGAAACTCCATCATATAAAATCTTAAAGTTATTAGGGTTAAAAAAATTTTATTTTGGAAAACTTCACAATTTATTTATAAGTTTGAGTTAAAATATATAGTGGTAAAAGTTTATGTACTTGTTTCATATTGAAATAAAGTAATATGTAAATATTTGAAAAGTGTTCCGGAAGGCTGAAAACCCGCAATACAGAAAAACTTTATTAATCAAAGTCCTAATAACATTGGTAACATGTGTATATTATTGTGAATTAATTATTATTATATCGACATAATTTAAAGATAAAGCAAATTAAGTAAAAAAGACAGTCAAGAAGTATGAGCATTTGAAATGGGCTCTTAATGGGTTAATAAATCAGTGTGCTTTAAACACCATGTGAAAAGCACTTTCAATTTTTCAATGATACCCATACTGCTAAAACTAAGAGCGTTGGCGTGACAAACATCTTCCTATATAACTTCTTTTAAGGATACTAAAAAGTAATAATAATATAGATTTGGTGGTGAGCCGCGCTTATATTCTTGTTTCAATCCGGTTCTTTGCTGTTTAACCAAAAAATTATTATTATATATTATAAGCACTAATTCTTCTAATTTTTGATTATATTAGCAGCACTTTTTCTGTTTTGTAGCGTACAAAAATAGAAATTAGTTTAATCTGACTACAACGACAAAATTAGCATAGACAACAACCTGCAGCCATTTTGCCGTGTCGTCGCTAAAATAACCATTTCCATATACACACATGTATTCTATTGTTGACATATTGAAGTCGGTAGTCTGCTGTCTCGAATTTGTTTAATGCATAAGCCTGCATTATTAAGCTCTTTTTTTATTCGATCATGAGCCTTATCAGCAGCGTTGCCATAATTTTTTTGAAAATAACTGCATCTTAAAAACAAAAAAACTGATTTTAACTTAAAAAAACTGCACATAAAAAATACCGAAAGATATTTAAATAATTTACTTAGTTTTTTTTAACATATGTGTAATACAAAAACAAATTCAATATTATATTAAGGGTTTTCATGATATCGCTTAAAATTGCCATTTGTACAAATGGGCCTACTTGCGGGATTCGTTTCATGAAGACCCTTTTTAATTTTTGTAAAATTTTAAACAATTAATTTCAGTTTTTAAGAAACGTCAATAAAAAAAAAAAATAAAAAAAAATTATAAAAATAAAAGTTGACATTAGTGATTAAAATGTGAAATCGGTTTTTAAAAATGCATAAAGAACTCCAAAAGACTAATTTGCTTTAATTATTGCAAAATTTATTGTTTGTGATTTATAAACACTTAAATTTTTCATCGAAAACGACGGTAAGCATTAAAAAAAATCAGTTTGTAGAAATGTTGGAACGTTCAAGTCCATATTCTCATTTTCTGGCCACAAGAAGTCCATTATCATCTCGCGATAGCGAACACCATTCACGGTAACTGCTTGGCCCACACCATTTTCGAGGAACGGCCCGATGATGTCGCCAGCCCATAAGCATGCTTATGTGTTTTCATATTTCCTACAGACCCGGTCTGCTGAAATTTTTGTACAATTTTCCCAATTGTGTACACATTTGGTGGATTATGAGTTGGGCAAAAAACTTAACGTTAATGTGTGACCCACAATAATCATCGTACATTATGGTTGGACCACCCTTTAGAAAAAATCGAAACTTTGAATATTTTTAGCAGATTCAAGAAGGAAAAGACGAAACATAACAAATTTAAGAGGATAAAAGTTTTTTATTAGAATTTATTGAAAAATTATTAAAAAGGTTTGGGTCGATTATTTGTTAACGGAAAGTGCGTGTTTCCCAAGCCGTTTGTGTGGTTTGTTTGAGTCCTCAAGCTTGCCACTGTTAGACGAGTATGTGTTAAGCGAATTAAGTAGGATTATAGCTAAAGAAATAAAAAATAATATAACAAAATTAAAAGTAAAAAAAAATTTATGCAAAAACTGCAAAATCTGCACAATTTACAAAAAACTTATTTTTTAAACAAAAAACTTCACAGCTGCTCAATGCTTAGAAAAACTGCTTATCAGTGTCTTTTTTTATCATTCCGGGAAATTTAACTTAACTTCACGGCTGCCAGATTTGACAATTTATAGTCATTTTGATGATTTTAGAGGCCAAAATGGCCCATTGACGATTTATACCCGAAATTTAACGAATTTTCAAATGACAAATGTTGTACTAATTTACAAAAGTTTTTAGAATTTTTTTTTTTTTTAACAACTTCTTGGATACTTTCGTTTATTTGGTTGACACTAATAGTGCATTTACACCTACACCATAAACACGTTATAAGTTGTTTATGATGATAAACTAGTTTAAGAAACTTGTTTATCCATACAAATTATAAACACGTTTGTAACTAGCTTTTGAGATAAACTAGTTGCAAACAACCAGGTTTTGTTAATGCAACTCTGTTCTTTTCAAATTTTGCTCTGGCAACGCTAGTGATATTTGACATTTCATAAAAAAAAAAAAAATTAAGTTAAAAAAGTTTGCGTTAAAAAAAGGATCACATCAAGAAAAAGTTTAAAAAAATTAATTGAAAATTGTTTTATATAATATGGATAACGAAAATAAAAGGTATGTTTATCGTGCACCAACGTTTTTAAGTTTTTTTTTACTGACGTCAGCTGTTTTGTGACACGGCTGTTAAACTGTTAACTGTCAAAACTGCTGATGTAAACGATATAGTTTATGAAAGTAGTTTACGATCATAAACTAGTAAATCAAAGCATGTTAAACTTTCTGTTTGGTTTAATATGTGTTTAAACCAATAAATTTATAAAAAAGTAAACATATAAACCATCTAAAAACGCATCAAATTAGGCGTTTAAGCTACCAATACAAACCATATGAATTTGACAACATTTATCGTAGTGCTGCCACATTTTACTGTTTGAACTACATATAATACATGGGACACTGATTTACAACTATCGAGCTTAAACTACATATAAATTTATGTTTAGTTTAATTAAACCAGCGTTTAAGCAATCACTGATTTATTAGCCATAACTGTCTCGTACAAAATACTAGGAAAGAGAAGCAAAGTCAAGACAAGCAAAGTCATCTGTTTACAAGCTTCGAGAATTTACTTACATGTACTACCAAAATGTTTTTGAAATAGTTTCCTATTTTCAAATTTTAAAGTTGGTCTGTAAACATAGTTAAAACCTGCATTTATAGTCAATAGGATTGAGAAGAGCGATTTTACATTTAACGATGTTTTGAAACAAGAAACACATATGAAGGATTTTTTTTATTTAAAAAAAAAACAAACGGAAAATAGCTAAAATTTTTCAAAAAATAACAAAAGTTATTGCTTTTCTACAATGACGATTTTTGTGACGATTTAAGTAAGTCGATTTGACGATTTGTTTTGCAAAATTTGTTGGAGATAGGAAGGCTTAACAGACCCGAATATGTTTGATCGGGCAGAGTTGTAGCAGAGATATTCGCCGAAGGTGGCGGTGAGTTCTTTGTCGCATGTAGGGCAGTGTGGGCGGAAAGATTTCTCGAATAGATGTTTATAAGAACATTTACAGACGAACAAATATATTGGATATGATTTTAGGGTAATTAACGCTGGGTTCCTGAGATCTCAGTTAAACTAGGTTTAGTTAAATTGAAAAAAGATTTGTGCCGCCATTACCAAGTTTGTATACAAAATTTTGACGGAACAGCTTAGTTTCTCTTAAAATGTTGGTCTTTACTGAAATAATAAAAGAAAAATCACATTTTGCTGGAAAAAAATCCGAGTTTCAGAGTACGTTAAATTAAGTTTATGCTTAATCCGCATCTCAAAATCCCGGCTTAAGTTTATTTCCAAGGGGATTAACGATTTTTTAATAATTTTGATACAAGGATCATTGTTCAGCAGCGTTGATTATATAAAAAAATAAATGCGACGCAAAGCAAAAAGACATAAATGTTCGCTAAAAGTCTTACTTTTTGAGTTATGTCGATATGTAAATGTGAAACAAAATAATTGTGGTTTTATTTGACGGATTCAGTTACCTGTAGAGATAAAAAAACGTATTCTAAAATACCTAAACAAATAATGTATTTGAACTAAATTAAAACTATAGTTAAGCTATAATATATACTTTAAAATTGTATTAAAAACAAGATAATTCTAGGGTCTTGAAAAACTAAAAATTCTTTCTCACTTTCTTGGATAGTAAAAAATGCGGTAATAATAAAATCCTATTCTTCACGGTATATAAGAGTATATAAGAACTTAAGCTTGTCTAAGGTATTACATTTGAAAATATCCCTAAATTAAGGACCCGAGGATAACGTGATGGCTGTGGCTTTAACCCACATAGCGCGAAGAGAGATGCATTGTGTTCACTCAGCTTGTAGCGTTAAGGCCGCAAGGACTCACTTTTCAAGTACGCACTCACCCAGCTATTTTTAAATGTACATACTTTTTTTTATCCACTGAGTTGCCAGGATATCACACAAAGAAAATGTTTCATCCAAAAGTAATGTAATAATAGTAAATGTTATTATCGCCATATAATAACAATCAATGTATAAAAATTATATGATAAAAACATAACTTTTATTTATGTAATAAATAATTTTATTAAGTTGCGGGTCAGCCGCTTTATCAGTTGTATTATAAGGCCTGGAACAAAATAATGTAGTTGTATTAGTAGTTGAAAATTTCGAACTTTGCGCTTCAACTACAACTGCAACGTCCACTACGTACTATGTTGACACTACTTTAAAACTGCCATTTTTAATTTTCACAGCCTGCAGCGCTATTCGTAACGTTGTACTACAGCAATTTTTCTGTTCCCCACTCAATTCTCTTTTATTATATATCCATATATTTGGCCTATAGTAAATTATGGGCCGATCATCACAAAATTTATCAGTGTGATTTCTAGTCTTATAAAACTGTGACACACCAAATTTAATTTTGATAGCATTATTTATTACCGTTTTAGGCGTACTAAGCTCTTTTCTGAGAGTAGGCTTTATAAGGGGCTAATGGTAAATTATAAACCGATCTTGACGAAATTTAACAGTATGATTTCTAGTCATATAAAACGAATCTGTGCCAAATCTTATATCATTCCGTGCAGTATTCTACGATTTATGTTAGTTTTTGTAACAAAATTATAATATTTTAGAGTGGTGGTTCCACATTTGAATTCATAGCACTGATCCTCCTGAACCGATTGTGCTGGGTTTCAGTCCCAAACTGTTAAGGACTTTGTTCCTTTCTTTTGAGTTTTTCGAAAGTGAGCGTGTTTTTAACAGGACGACAGACAGACGGACATCGGCAAATCGACTTAGAATTACTCAAGGAGCCAGAATATATATTCTAACTATCAATAATTATTGAAAATAAGAAATAATTTTACGTTACTGAACAAACCCATGGCCCAATTAGTAGGTCTGCTCGAAACGCCTGCTGATTTTTTGTAGAGTTGTGTTTTTAATCATAATACATAGGCATAAATGGGCAAAATGTCAAAAGTAGTTTACATTTTTTATTATATATTTTTTAATATTCTTTTTGATTTCAAGAAATCGTTTTTCTTATTGTGAAAATAAAAATAATATATAATAATTGTAAAAAAAATTGTGAATAAAAATTTTAAATAACCATAATAATAAAAAAAGTTTAATAACATTAAAATACGTTATTGTGCAGTGTGTAAAAAACATTTTAAAAGTGGATGCGGTACGTTATTTTCAGTGCTAAAAGACCAAGTGGAAAGTGCAAAATGGGATGAAATTTGTGGCAGCAATTTGGCCCCATCACATGAAATTTTCGCAGACCATTTTTCGGTAGCAAGCATTGTACGCCGAAATTCCGGTTGAAAATTTTCATTAAACAAAATAAATACATGATAAAACCAAACACATTTTTCTTAACAGGTGACAAGTTTTTGACATTTTTACCATTTGTATACACAAACAAAGCGCGTGTTGTTTTTTCTATTGTTGCATTGTTGTAGTTGTGCGCAGACCTACTAATTGGGTCATGAACAAACCTTATAGATATCAGAAATAGTTTCATTTTCTGTATTAAATTTCTTTCTTTCTGGCGTCCACTGTGCCTTGATTAAATAATAAAATACATATACGTTCAACGTTGGCATCATGTGCTGGTAATTATCTAAATATGAAATTAAATTTTTTTTTTTTATTTCAGAGCAAACATCATTTTAAAAATAATCGCAACAAAACTTTTTATCAGTCGTTTTAACTGCCTGTTCATCGATTTCGAAAGTCAACGTTCGCATAGAAAATTATATTTAAAATAAAAACAAAATTCTAAAATTTGTAGCATTAGAGTAGTATTAGAGTACGTTCAGACCTGAGAAATATCGGTAAATTGATAAAACTATAGCATTATTTTTAATAAGTTTTATTAATTTACCAAACTTTATTTGTAAGAAGATAATTGTACAATGTGTTTTAGAAACCGTTAAATGATGTTTAATCTAGCAAACATTTTGCAAAAGTAAACAATTTTTAATAAAACTCTAGTGGTTACATGTAGGACGTCAAATATTTGATTGGTGTGAAGGTAGCTTTAGAATTTGTTGCGATTTTAAGCGTACGCTTTATATTGGACCTATGCTAAATTATGAGCTGTCAATCATAAAGCTTAATGATATTATTTCTAGCTCTTTAAAACTTAATTGGACCTTAATTTAATAAAAACAGCAAGGCTCGTTTCGGTTTTAAACGCATTAAAATGATTTTCGGGAAGTGTTTTTATATTCGACATATACTAAGTTATGGACCGATCACAAAAAGTCGGCAAAATGTATTATAAAAACTTAATTGGACCAACTGTTAATATAATTTGTAATCGCTTTATGCATTTTAAAGAGCTTTTTTTACAAGGCCGGTTTATATCAGACCTATGGTAAATTATCGCCCAATTATCATAAAATATTATGGTATTATTTCTAGGCGTATAAAGTTGGGCCAAATTACAACGCAATATTCGCTATGGCTTTTGGCGTGTCAAAGTAAATATATTAAAGCTAAGTTCACATTAGGTGCGTTTGAGTACTTTTGCAGTAAATGAGTAAACCTCAAAATTTGCTCTCACAAAAAGCTGTTGTCCAAAAAAATACGCGAAAGCAAAATTTGTAAAAATTCGTAAAATAAAGGCAACAGCTGATGGCAAATAATTGATGTGTTGAAAAATGTTTACACTTTTGAGTACTTAACTCGTTTTCTTATCGGTACTCGGTTAAATACTTTTTATAACACGGATATTTTTGGAAAATACAAACAAATTATTTTATGTAATCTTTCATATTTGTTTGTTTTTTATTTTATTTGAATTTGCTAATTTTGTGTCCGGCTAAATTTGATCAATAGTACACGAATACTTTTTTTCTATTGATAGCTTTAAAAACAAGGGCCGTTCTAAGTACCCGAGTACTTGACACTTTTACAACTCCAAAAAATTAACATAACAAAACAAAGTTTCAAAAGTTGGTATTTAGCCATACAAATTCTACACAAGCAAGTTTAATTAATTAATATTAATTAATTTTTTGTTTTTATTTTAGTTTTATTTCAACTTTTCTTTTTTTAAACAATTTTTTCACAATTTGTATGCCTTTTGTTTGCTACTTTGGTTTGTTTACCTTTTGAAGCATATGTTTTTTTGTTTTACTAAATTTTACTGCAAAAATTTGTAAGTACTCCGTCAAGAACTGTCACTTTACGCTCTCAATTTGTGTTCTCATTAACTGTATTTTGTGTACGCGAACGCAATTTAGTAAAATGCAGTCAAGGTTAGTAAAATAGTAAAAACTTTTGTGTTCTCGAACGCAGCTATTATGTGTATTTGTCATGTGGATTGCCACTTGTTCACATTTTAAATTTGTACATATCGTCTGAACACCTCAAAACAATATCATATGTTATTTCTCTGTGTACAGTACATATGACATTTTTGATTTAGAACGAGTTCTATTTTTTTAAGTGACAAAGCATCTGACATCAGCTGGTTCTAATTAACAAAATTGAAATTTTAACGAATATAAATAACAAAAGTAAATAAATAATAAAAAAAATAAAAATACATAAATAATTTTTAAAAATTGAGGGAAACATTTAAAAGAAATTAACAAAATTATGTACTAGGGAGATCGAACGGTTATTATTCCACCGGTTTTAACCGGTTATTTTTGCATTGCCCAAGTCGGTTATTTTAAAATGCCCATTTTTCGAATATCGAATAAGCCGGTTATTTTGGTATAATAAACCGGTTATTTTAATAATGTGTAATTAATATACATTTTCATTACTCTGGTTATAAATGTACCCGTAATTTAAGTATTTTCTAATTGAATATTGGTCAAACTTAAACTTTTAATGAAGAATGTCAAAACAAAATGTAACAAAGGTTAAAAAACAGTATGAACACTGTAAATACAATTCTCTTATAAAAGCGTGTGTTCTTGTAAAAAAAAAAACCAAAAACTATTCAAAATACTACAAAATTGTGTGCAGTTAAAAAGTAAGAATTTGTGCGAGAGTATTCTAAATATTAAATATATTTTTATATAGACGTTATCTCTAGAGATTTTTCGAACGCGATTTAAAAGACAAAGTTAGGTGCTTGAAGTGCCCTAAAATGATAAGATACAAAGGTTCTTCCATGTCACGACTTATTAATCATCTTTAATTAGTCTACATGCTTGACATTAATGTGATCCACATAAAACTTAGCTCAGTTCGAAGTAGTTCAAAAGAGACGACAAAGAATACTTTACTAAAATACGCGGCCAAAAATGAATCATTGGTGAACTATTAGCCCATTGTGTTGCCGAGGACGAAATGCACTTTACGGCACTAAAAACTCTTAAGTAGTTCTAGCATCTCTTCATGCTGAAAAGTACAACATTCCGGCGGAATCAACGATATGGGAAAAATTTCTACCAGTTTTATTTATTAAAACACCAAGAACTTAAAAACAAAATTGAAGAAATCAAACAATGTCATGGAATGTTTTAAATTGTAGTCGACGAATTGACAAATATTTTACACAAAAAAAATGTTCAGTTCACTATTCGTTTCTTTAATGCTGAAACAAAATAATTTGAAATAGATAATCTTGGCTAAGAGGTTTTGTTTGCAACTTTTAAAAAATATGGTATATTGTTAGGTCTGATCTAAGTCATATCTATGTATTTTGTTGGTTCCTTACCTTTGCAAATTGTTTTGTTATACCCTCCACCACCACTGTGGTGAATGAGGGTATACTAAGTTTGTCATTCCGTGTGAAACTTTTTTATAATACATCTTAGACCCCATAAAGTATATATATTCTGGCTCCTTGAGTAATTCTAAGTCGATTTAGCCATGTCCATCTGTCTGTCCGTCTGTCCCTCTGTCCATCTGTTGAAAACACGCTCACTTTCGAAAAACGCAAAAGAAAAGAACAAACTTGGTCTCAAATTGCTTGTAGTTATCCTAAACAGTTTGGGATTGAAATCCAGCAACATCGGCTTAGTAGGATCAGAGCTATGAATCAAAATGTGGAACCACTACCCAAAAAAAATTGATAATTTTGATACAAAAACACACTGTTAAATTTCGTGAAGATCGGTCCATAATTTACCATAGGCCCCATATAAACCCTTCTCGCGGAAAACCGTTTAGTACGCCTAAAGCCATAATAAATGATGCTATCGAATTGAAGTTCGGTACGTCACAGTTTTATAGGACGAGAAATCACACTGCCAAAAAAGATTAGTCCTTAATTTACCCTAGGCCCCATATAAACCCTACTCTCGGAAAACAGCTTAAAACCAAATAAAGCCCACTTTGGGAAAGTAATTAAATTCGCCTAAAACCATCACATATATAGATATTGCGGTGAAATTTTTTACCTTAATTCATATGGCAAGAAAAAATATCATGCAAATTTGTGAAATTTACTGTTAACGCTAAAACTAATTACACTGCTGTATTGAAATTTATTCTTATTTATTTTTTCAAATACCAGAAATCAGTCTTTAGAATTTTGGGATGATTTGTCCATAATTTACCATAGGTCCAATACAAATAACGCTCCTAAAAATCATTTTAGTCCGGCTAAAACTCTTACGAATAATGATATTTTACTCAAGCCAGTTCAAAGTTCTAACAAGAAACGCATAAAATTTTCTTATTGTCGGTCAATAATTAATTTCAGGTCTAAACCGCAACTAGTTTTAATGCTAACGCTCGTTTTTGTGAAGAGTAGTTTAGCACAGCCGAATATAGCACTCTAACTTGTTTTTATTCAAATTAACGTTTTATTTTAAAAACTTATTTGATATTTGTGTTTTTAAGTATTCGAATTAAAACCGGTTAGTCGGTTATTTAAAAAATGCTTAACCGAAAACCGGGGTTTTTAAAATAGCAACTATTCGTAATATTCGAAAACCGGTTATTGAAAAAAGTAGAATAATCGATCTCCCTAGTATGTACGTATGTATTTGTTATTATAACAATTTATAACAACAAAATATAACAAATTTCAATTGAATTTTTGCACATATAACCATTCAGCTGTTTTAAGATTGTTTTTTTTTTAATAGGTTATGTCAAATGTACTTTACATATGTACCAATATTTGAACATGAAAATTAAAAACCTTATGTATTACTCAAATTTTGACATACACATGAAATTAAATGTGTGTAGAAAAGTGACATTCCACATGACAAATGCACATAATGTGAACATAGCTTAAGAATGTTTTTGTTGAATTTTTGTCCATATGAAAAAGTGATTCGGAGTCGATTGGTAAACTTAAAGGTGGGTGTAGGGCCAAAATTTTAAACTGCTACAAATATCAGCGCAAGTGTATAATGCCCTCTCCACTATTGTACCGTAATATTTAATTAATGGCGGCTAATTAGGAGTACAAAATATCCAAATTATGTCTTATATATATCGAGCCCTTTTTGCGATTATATCGTAAGCGACACAATTAAAACTATCGTACACAACAGGTACTATGATCAATTGAATTTCAGCATGCTCTTGAAAACTATTGAATGCGTGATTAAATTTTAATAATAAGTAAAAGCATAACATTAAACTGAATTAAGTGCTGCACTTCTAAGAAAAAAATAATAACAACCCTCTCCTGTAAAATTTGCCTTTTTATATTGCTTATGACATATGTAACCGCAAATAGGTTTCCATATGACCACAACTGTATCAGAGCTGTAAATGAATTAATTCGTGAATCATTCATGTACGGAATTAGCAAATTTTGAAATAATTCTTTTCACATAAAAAAATTAATTGAATGAAATTTGAGTCAATTCAAATGAATTTGTCAAATGAATTGCAATTCGTTTCCAATTCATATGAAGTTGTGGAAGAATTGCAATTCGTTTCCAATTCAAATGAATTTATCGCAGCCAATTGCAATTCATTTCTAATTCATTTGAATTGAATTGATTTTGAATTAATTCAATTGAATTGGAAAAAAGTATTAGCAATTTCCAACTCATTTGAATTGAATTGATTGAAATTTGAATTGATTTTGTAAGTAAATCTACATTGAGAATCACTGTCGTCTTGTTATTCATTGGAATAAATTCAATATCAATTCAATTCAAACGAATTTGAAATGAATTGCAATCCACTTTACTAAATTCATTCGAATTAAAAACGAATTGCAGTTTATTTTACAGATTCATTTGAATTGAGAACGAATTGCAACTAAATCATTTCTGTCTAATTCGTTTGAATTGATTCAAATATCATTAAATTTTTTGTTGTGAAAATAATTAATTTAAAATTTCGCTTATTCGTAACGAATTAAAAGCAAAAAAGAATGATTGAATTTGCCTTGCAAGGCATAGTATATAACTAGTATGCCGACTGGTGAGAACGTTCTCTTTTTTTTATAACTCTCATCACACATATAGGTTCTGTGTGAATTCAACACACTTAAGAACAACAAAAACAAAACAAAATTTGAAATTTTTTAATTTAAAATTTTTCACAATATAACACTTCATGTTTAATTTTATGACTTAAACACATAATTAATAATTTTTTTCAATACATTTTGCTAATTTGCTTTTACAAAATGTTTTTATTTTTCACAAACTAAAAATTTTTAAATAAATTTTTTTGACACTAAATTTTTTCTGTTGTTAATATTATTAAAGCCAGCAGAGTAGCATTTTGTGGTATAAAAATAATATTTGAAATCATTAATTATTTATATATTATCCGATATTGCAGAATAAAAATTTAGCAAACATGGCTTTTAAAAGTTTATAAATGCAGCCAGCATTCAATAAATTGAAAATTTATTGAACTAAGAAAATTTTATTTTGGAAAAAAAAATTGTTGCCACATTCTATACGATTTTATGCAACTATGTTTAGTGGTGGAAATAGTTTTATACACCAATACATTTGAAAAAAATCTTACTAATACAAACATAAAAATGTACCACTGACAGTTGAGTTATGTACCTGTCAAAGAGTCGGCATACTAGTTGTATACTATGTTGTATACTATGGTTGCAAGCATGGTGAAATTACTAAAAGGTGGCCTCGGTAATACAACAAACATAATAATACAAAATCTACAGGCAATTTGTTTTTGTTTCATGTGTATCATCAACGTCAAAAGGCTGATACAAAGTAAACAAATAATGAAAAACAAATTATAAAAATTTTAAAATTATTATTTTTGTAAAAATATGAAAAATAACAAATATTATACAATTAACTATGTCCGTATTTCATGATTTATGTCGCTGTTGTTTGGTAAGACGACTGGGCAAGAAGAGATATTTTTAAAATTTCCAATTTTCAAGAAAAAAAAAAATACTAAAAATGCATAGGCTAAGCCCAAGAAGTTCAACATCCACTGCGTGGATTTATTTTTATTATTTCTGCAAGACGTTTGCTGGAAAAATAGAATATTTCACGCAAGAAGTTCCAACATAATATGTATGTATATTAAACGGAAAACAAAATCTTGCCCGAGATTAATTTGTAAATACACAAAATGCATAGCCCGCACAATAATCTCAATGTATATAATGTGGATTTCAGTTCCTTATTTATGTCCTGCGTTTGCTACAAATAGAGAGTAAAGAGAGTAGAGAGTGTTAAAACCAATATTTTTTTTTTATAAAATACAAATATAAAAAAATTTAAAACACAGAAAAAAAGAAAAATTCAAAACACAAATTCAATATACTTTGACAAGTTAATAACAAAGAGAGGTGGGAAACTATCGATAGTCACAACAATTGATATTTTCGATAGTTTGTTAATAAATTATCGATAATATCGAATTCTTTACTGTTAAATTAAATTTTTTTAAGTACTTGGCCTACGTCACACAGTTTGGAAAAAATGGAAATAATTCTATATTTTGTAAACGGCATAAAATTTCAGGTGGCAAGTAAGAACTTCAACACAATTTAAGTTTAAAATTGGCCAATGGTAAAATTGGGCAGCCGTTTTTGATGTTTTTTTAATAAAAGAAAAATTTATAATTTTTAAGTAAATGAGTAAATTTAAAAGGTCAGAAAATATTTTTAATTTAAAAAAATTAATTTTTCTAAAAGATTTTATTTGTTGTGCTTAATTGCCTATTTTTATTCTTGATAAACAACTGGTAATTTATTGCTGGAGGATAAGCTGTGTATATGCGCATTTCAGTGGTTGCTTAGGCCAGATCATCAGAAAACGTTTTTAACAAAAAAATTTTAGAAAAGCCAAAAATATCAGCAAATAAGACTACAGAAAGCTTAAACAAAATTTCAACTATAAAACAGTGTGTTTATCTTTTCTTACATTCCCCAATTTTCAGTTGTTTTATCAAGAATAAAAATAGGGAATTAAGCACAACAAATAAAATCTTTTAAATAATTCTATTCCCAAAAAAAAACATTGATAATAAATTTATTTTCCTTAAATATATTTAAATTGTTTTTCTTTATTTCGCTGTTAATGGGTTAATGGAGTTGTCAAGTTTGGAAGGTAAATTCTCAAACTGTTCCAGGATACCAATTTTTTTTCCGATTGGAGAAGTAATATTACAGATACATAAAACGAATAATATATCCAAAATTTGGGGGCTCATAACAAAGAAGTAGAAATATATAAATTTTGAAAAATTTGCTATGATTTTAACGAAACTGTGTTAAAACGATTCGAGCCAATTAAAAGTCACTGAAGCCGGCGCCGCTGAACAAAAACAGTTGACAATTTACCAAAAAAATTCAACGATAGTATCGCTATCGAAAAGCAACTATCGATAGCCCATTGGGAACAGAACTATCGATAGTACTATCGATTGTTTGCCAGCTCTAATAACAACTCCAAAACACACTTGACAAGATCAATACACGAACACATACAATCAAACAATGAACGGCTGGCTTACCGAGGCCACCTTTTAGTAATTTCACCATGGTTGCAAGGTATTTTACCGAAATTTTATGAAAATTGTCAATTTTGATTTGAAATTTATTTTCACATATACATACACATATTTAAGTAAGCTGTACAAATAATTAAAAGAAAAATTCTAAATTTAAAAAAAAATTCTATAGATTGATTTATTTTTGTATAATTTAATGGACTTTTTGGGCTTACCGGTATTTTACTATGACGCTTTAAGTTCTCAGGCTTGCAGCTGCCTCATGCTTATAAAATTGCTAAATATTGATGTGGAACTCAGGCCAATAGATAAGATGAATAATATGAATTTCGATGAAACTTATTTATGGGTATTGATTGATGTGTTTAAATTTTAATTGTAACCAACATTAAAATATTTTTATTTAAATTTCAGATAAATTCTTTCTGCATGTTTCCAACTCTTATAGATGGTAATATAACTTTGTGCAATGGATCTCAAATTTTAATTTATTTGTCTCAAAAGTACTGCGTTGCTTCAGATTTGCCAAAATTATGCCCTAGTGATTATATATCAAGGCTTAAAATAATGAATATGCTGATGTATGAGGGTTTTATACTGCAACGTTTAAATCAGTTATTGGTAAGGAGTCTATGACGTTTAATGAATTTTAAAAGTTTTGAGATAAAATTTTACACAAATACTACCAATGCGTGCCAAAACTTTTAAACAAATACCGCATGTCGTAAGTCAGTGCTTATCGATAATTTTCTGGAAATCAATTAAACTTGAAACATATTTTTTTTTAAATAACTGCAGTTTATCGGAAGAGAAGAGAAGTTCTGCTAAAGATAATCAGAATTCAAAATAAGCAGTATCGTTTTCAAAATTTGTTCCATTTCGATTTTGACTATTTCAAAAAGTATAGTATAAGAACACATTTTTACCTGTGTACCTATTTGGGATTTAGTTTTTAATAATGCATACATAGGGATCTATTTATACTATAAATTTCATTAATATCGGCTTGGTAGTTTCTGAGAGGCAGAAATTTCTCCCTATCTCCCCTTGTGGTTCTATTCTATAAAAAAATTCAAAGCTTATGAGTTCATATAAATATGAATCTATCTATGTTTTAGTTTTTATTAAAATTGGTTTAATAGTGGACACAAATACCCTTTTCCGGAAAGTAGCTTGTATGGGGGGTATTTGAAATTATGGACCGATACGCCCCAAATTTCATCAAATTATCTTCTTGCGACCTATACTTTGCGCTCAAGGTTACATGGAGAGTCAGTCAGCCATCGACTGAGAAAGTGATTCTGAAGTGATCAGTATAATTTAAAGTGTTAGACACATAAGCACAAATGCATAATACCCTCTCCATTATTGTATATAATTATTATAGAGAGTACCATATCTGGGAGACATGGCCAATCATGGACCCAGAAAAACCAAATTATGCTATGAGGTTAAGATTCATATAAGAGTTCTTTGTGCCTAAAATTACCTAAATATCAAAATCTATATGATATTTGTTTATCTTAAAGCAATTTTGGAGAGAGGGGTTTTATGGTCAATTCTGGAACTATCAGTACAAAATTTCGCCATGACATAGAAGCAATAATAATAATTTTTGTCGCAAATTTTATATCAATACTAACATAAATGAAGAAGTTGTGGCATTTTAAGCCTAGTACTCTGTTCAATATTTCACGTGAAATGCTGTCAAAACTAGGGATGGGCAAATTCAAAAAATATATCGATATATATCGTATCGATATTTTTTAAGAGTATCGATATATATCAATTAAAAATATCGATGTATCGAACGTATTAAGGTGAAATTATTACAAAATTTAAAAAGTCTCCTGTTGAGAAATGTAATTCTTTTTCTTGTTCTTGATTTCAATTTCATCTTCTTTATCTTTAGTATTCTTATTAAGCATGCTACGTGTTATTGCCAGAGTTTTTCTTTCTTTTTCATCAATACAGAGTGGAATCATTTCTTTTAATATTTTTGAGTTAATTTCGATGCGGGCTAACGCGTCTGCGTTAGTGTTATTTGCTCCTTTTTTATATGTAATATCAAAGTCATAGTCTGACAGTTAAAGTCGAATTCTGGTCAGTTTTGTAAGTCAGGTTTTTTGATAGAAAGATATATAAAGTTTGAAGTGTTGGGATTTATTGTGTGAATCTGTAATTTTCCCCTTCTGGAGATTCGTTCTTAGTCTCCAGGGCTTCTTCGTTTCCCTGTTGATGTATTGTGCGTACGTTTGGGTTGTAATTTCTTTGATTTGTATGGTTGTTATTGTTATAGGTGTTTCAAAATAAGCAGTATCGTTTTCAAAATTTGTTCCATTTCGATTTTGACTATTTCAAAAAGTATATTATAAGAACACATTTTTACCTGTGTTCCTATTTGGGATTTAGTTTTTAATAATGCATACATAGGGATCTATTTATACTATAAATTTCATTAATATCGGCTTGGTAGTTTCTGAGAGGCAGAAATTTCTCCCTATCTCCCCTTGTGGTTCTATTCTATAAAAAAATTCAAAGCTTATGAGTTCATATAAATATGAATCTATCTATGTTTTAGTTTTTATTAAAATTGGTTTAATAGTGGACACAAATACCCTTTTCCGGAAAGTAGCTTGTATGGGGGGTATTTGAAATTATGGACCGATACGCCCCAAATTTCATCAAATTATCTTCTTGCGACCTATACTTTGCGCTCAAGGTTACATGGAGAGTCAGTCAGCCAGCCAGCCTGCCTGCCAGCTGGACGGACATCGTTAGATCGACTGAGAAAGTGATTCTGAAGTGATCAGTATAATTTAAAGTGTTAGACACATAAGCACAAATGCATAATACCCTCTCCATTATTGTGGTGTGGGTATAATTATTATAGAGAGTACCATATCTGGGAGACATGGCCAATCATGGACCCAGAAAAACCAAATTATGCTATGAGGTTAAGATTCATATAAGAGTTCTTTGTGCCTAAAATTACCTAAATATCAAAATCTATATGATATTTGTTTATCTTAAAGCAATTTTGGAGAGAGGGGTTTTATGGTCAATTCTGGAACTATCAGTACAAAATTTCGCCATGACATAGAAGCAATAATAATAATTTTTGTCGCAAATTTTATATCAATACTAACATAAATGAAGAAGTTGTGGCATTTAAAGCCTAGTACTCTGTTCAATATTTCACGTGAAATGCTGTCAAAACTAGGGATGGGCAAATTGAAAAAATATATCGATATATATCGTATCGATATTTTTTAAGAGTATCGATATATATCAATTAAAAATATCGATATATCGATGTATCGAACGTATTAAGGTGAAATTATTACAAAATTTAAAAACTTAATATACCTATGATAATACATTTTTACATAGGCCCAAACGTATTACATATTACAAAAAAATTTTAAAAAAAGTAAAGAATACAACAAAGTTTTTACTAATTCGCCATATGAAATTTAAAAAAAATAATTAGAATTATATAATGCCGGATTATATACTGCCGGTAAACAAAACTTGTGGCACGGCACATACTATACAAGTAAACTGTGCAATATTTTATTATTAATATATAAGAACCAGAGATCAGCAATGAGTAGTGAAAAAGTGAGTAGAGCCGAATCATGACTCATAATTTCTTGTACTTATACGCACTCATACTTATTGCAATTCCATCGAAACTCATATTCACTCAGAAGTTTGATTTTACTCATAGTACTCATACTTAGAACATTTATGTAGTGGTTGATTTAGATTCAACACAACTCAATGTGCATAAATATCAATAATAATAAAAAAATGTAATTTCCCCAAAATGTTTCTGTATAAACTTACAATTTTATGCTTTTTTATATTTGTATACATTTTTTTCTAGTTAGAAACTGTTAAATGACTAAACTTGTAAATATACTTGGATGAGTTAAATGAGCTGAATCAATGTGAGTATTATAAGTATTTTCCTGAAATTACAAATCAAATTGAGGTCATTTTTAAATGTGTGAGTATGAGTGAATCAGAGTAGTTGAGTTTAAATGAGTTCTACTCACTTATACTTAAAATTTCATGAGTCAGTATGAGTAGCGAAAAAGCGATTCATTGCTGATCTCTGATAAGAACATGCTCAAATAAAAAAAAAAAAAACAAAATATTTTTTTTATTATTAACATTCCAACTTTCATGAGTCGATTCTTTGCATAATTCTAGGATCCCTTTCCAGAATATTTTTTCCGCGCTTATTTTCTTGTTGTCATCTCTTAAAAAACCAAGACACAACTGACCTGTGTAATCTATGAAAATGTACAATGGAAAAACGCCTTTATTTTCTTAATATTAGTTAAAAAAAACCTATGATGCAATTCTTAAAAAACAACAGTATTGTAAGTAGTTGATCAACGGTTAAAATGTTGAATTTTATTATAAAGTGATCTTAAAAATATCGAATTCGATAGTCGTAGATAAATATCGATGTATCGATATATCGGTATTTTTAATATCGGCGATATATATCGATTATAATTTTTTTAAATATCGATATTTTGATATTTTGATATATCGATATTTATTGCACATCCCTAGTCAAAACCCATATGAAAAAAACTTGTGCGGAATTTCTATGAAAAAATGTTGATAGAGTTGTACTCTGTTTAATTTGTGAAATGTTTCTGGCAACATTTTTTTACAACTGCGAAATAATATAAGATGCACTTATTTGACGTGGAAGCAAATAAAAAATGTTTAAACTAAATATTAAAATGAGAACTGCAAAACATAAATAACACAACCGGTAACAGTTTTTCATCAATATTTACTTTAATTTTTATTTAAAAAAATACTTTTTAGTAAAATACATGTAGGGTTTTTTACATATGCAAAACAATGTCGCATACTTTGAAAGATTAAAAACGTCAAATTGTGCAAACTCTCGAGATAGGTAACATTGATACATGCCAAATTTTTCGCATGAAATAATAGATGTTGCTGAACATTTTTCACAAATTGGAACAGAGTACTAGGCTTAAAGCAACATATTTTCAAGAGTGGTATCTGTATGGGAGAGTGGTATCTGTATGGGAGAGTGGTATCTGTATGGGAGAGTGGTATCTGTATGGTCAAATAAAAATCGATTTTAAAAAATTTCGGAAGACGATGTATGGTGCAATAAAATATGTTTAAGCCAAATTAAATCTAAATACCACATAATAAGATGTTTTATGTGAAATTATGGACTGGTTCTCCGCAGTTTTTACATGGTCGTCTAATATTAGGTGCTGGAGTTTTAATATTATGTTTAGCATTTAGACTCAATACGGTCATATTGCTCCAAAGTTTTTGCAATAATTCTAACAGATTGTCCCTTTTCAAATATATTTAATACTCTTATCACTTTCAGTTCTTAAATTTATCAAGATTATTTTAATTGATTCACAGAGAACTGTTTTTTTATTCTTTTTTATTTAAATTTTTTAAATTTAAATTTGAAGTAAGCGTTCATGCATTATAGGGTGCTGTTTAACTTGTGAATACAATTTTACACTGATTTATCTTTTTTGACAGATGAATAAACGCATCAACGCATTGAACGCGTGGTGTAGAACCCCAGCTTAGCTGCCGAAAGTCAATCCAACGGGTGTGTTCTAGAATCCCAATTCAGTTGAAAGTGGACAACTTCAGCATTTTTGGTATTCTGCAATTCACATCCACATGTGAATTATTCAATTAGAGAAGTAAGGAGTTGGTGAAAATAGAACGAATCTACTTTTATTCTTATATATGATTTTTGATACAATCAAGAAAACAAAAATTCTTTTTGAAAAGCTCATGGTAGAATAAGTACAAGGTATAGTCATTAGAAATTTTGTTCTCAATTTTAAACCCATATAACGTCAAACAAAACAAAATAAGGAATTAAAACAAGCATCAAAAATTAATTAAATGAATTTGACATAACATGCGTAAATTATGTAAACTCTCCCTAATGAACATACCTGGTACTTATTATACTAGGGAAAAAGCTGATAAAAGCGGTTTTTATGTTTTTTACATTTAATTTTTTTTTAACAAAAACTTTAAATATTCAAAAGGATATCGGAGATGAGAACACCAATTTATGAATTATGCGGATTCAAAAATTTTTGCGTTTTCAAAACGAGTCAAAACCTAAAACACACCTGTAATGCTAGGAACAGAACTGGGACGAACGACGAATTTTTGGCCCCGAATATTCGCCATATATTGCTGTATATGAAAATACATACAATAATAGCGTCCGGCGAAATTCGTCATACAAGGCGTCTTTGCAATAGATTTATCTCTATTTCATACGCCGGCGAACAACGAACAAATCAGTACCAGGTGACCATGTTTGGTTTTAGTTTAGAAGTATTTTAGTAAATAAAGTTACTTTTTACTTTAGTAATTGTTTTGTATTATTTTGTTACATTTAAAATAAATATACAAGGTATTTTGCTATAAAAATAGTTTTTAGTTGTGTTTTTGATTATGTTTTAATTATTTTTATTAATTATTTTTTTTAATATGGTCACACTCTATCTCTTTGCACAAACAGCAATCAAATTTCTCAATTATAAAAGCTGATTGTTATTCGTCGTTATTGTGCTTCATACGACGAATTTACTCAGCGCATCTATACTGAAACATTCGTCGTGTTGGGCGAAATTCGTCGTTCGTCCCAGTTGTGTTGCTAGCATAAGTTTCTTTAATCTCTTTGTTAGAAAGAGAAACAATTTGTTCAAATAACTCTTATATTTATTTTGCCTTTTAAACTTGCAATTTATAAAATTAAATTTCTTTCTCTTAAGACCGATATCTTTTTGGCCAAATATCCCAACTTCAATGTGGATTATCATAAAAGTAAAGTGTGGAATATTTACAATACTCTAAATATATATCTAAAAGGTCACAATTTTATGATCGGGAATAGGGTAAGTTTTGTTATTCAGATATGTGATTGATATCGTTTTTGAAATCAAAACAATTTAAAAAGGAAAATATCGGTTTGAGTATCTTTAAAAATTGATTTATAATACATGTTCCTCCTTTTTTTATTTATCTTTCGAAATTCTTTACACCTTTTCAAAACGATCTTTCATCACATTCCTAAATATTTAGCTTATATTAAATATTAAATACATTTTTTATTGATTTTAACATTTTAGCTGACCATTACCGATATTTCGTTCGTTTCATCAGTAAGCGCCTTAAATGTAATATTTCCCATAGACTATGAAATGTATCCAAGGTTATTTGATTGGTTTCAACGACTAAAGAAAATGCACTTTTATATAATCAATGATGAAGGTCTTCTGAAACTACGTTATTTTTTGGATAAGGTTGGTAAATTTCCAATCCCTTCACCATTTAGCTACCAAGCAGAAATCGGAGAAACAAATTCCAAAGATAAGGAGCCTAAATATAGCCATCAATTTAATATGAATGGTCACAAAAATAATGAATTCATGGAGTCTAAAAAGTTTAGTCTCGATAGTAAAACCGATCAAATTGAAAGTGTGACAGAGGTTTCCGGATTGGCTTATAGGGAGAGGAACATGGAGTCTAATTCTGAGCCCGAAATGTTAAATGTTTATAACACAGATTTTACGAATACCTGTAGGTGTTGTAGGTGTTTATGCAATTTACAAGATAAAAATTTTAAAGAAGATGCATTTTCAAGAAATGTTAATAAATTTAAAGAGGCAAATGAAATACATAGACGAAGGACAAATAGTAAATGTAAGTAAACCTTAATACAGTGGTGGCCACATAATTTTAAACGACTTTGCAGTATAAGTATCTTTTAGATACTTACTTTAACATATTAAAACTGATAACATCAGATTGAAATAAGATAAACTTGGATTCGTCGCCTCTGAGAACTCTATCCCTGTATCGTGGATCTTTTCTAAGCATTTACCGCAACCGCTTCTTAACCTTTTTTGTTCCGTGCGGTTTTTTTGAAATGCCCCAACGAAGTCCCGACTCATAAAATCACCTTATTGTCCGTCTACAGTTCCCTCGGGGGATGTTCTGCGGCTCTCAGTGGGCCTAGTAAAGCATCTGGAGGATCATCAACCTCTTGATGTCACATCCACTGAGGAAAACCTGGAGAAGTCAATGCCTGGAAACCGAAAGAATTTAAAATTTACTCGATAGAATTTTTTTTTCCGCTGTAGAGTTGTACGATCATGTATGTCTTTTTAAGAGACTAGAATTTTAGCGCGTGATATTTATATTGTTTCGACATTTTTTGCTCAGACATTGAAAAACTATGGGCGAGCTCAGGTTTAATCAGCCTGGTTCAAATGTTAGGTCTTTTAAAGTCCTCGTGATTTCTTGTGATCGAAGGACTTACCACAGTCCTTCGATGTAGTCAGTAGCCCCGATACTACGGTATAGGACCGAGTATTGGTTAAGGCCCCTGAGGGCATGCTTTCTTTGAAGCAGGTGTCTTTGTGATTGAGATGAGTTTTATGCGTTACACATTTTATTAGATGGTCAAAGAGGCTGTGAAGTGGAGTGTGTTGGTGGTTAAGGCTGTAGTACTGATTGAATGAAGGATCGAACCAGATTGAGCGTTTCGAATACGACGAGGACCTGGATTTTAAACAGAACTAAGGTTGAGGAACTGTTTAGGTGAGCTGGGTTAATGATGGTTGAAACGAAGTATTTGTGGAGCAAATGATGTCATCATAAACAGTGATCCGATACCATATGGCAAACAGGGGTTTGATCGGCGAAGTTATGGATTATGTGAAATCATGAAAAGTTGAAAGACTGGCTTAAGTGAAGTGTATTGGTGGTGAAGGCTGGGAGTGATGTTGAATGAAATGTCGAACCAGTTTGTGCGTTCCAAATACGACGAAGACCTGGATTTTAAGCAGAACGATGCAGACTTGAAGCCCCTGTTGGTTGGAATTGTGTGGTTGATGGACTGGTGAAATATACTCATACGACTTTAATTGATGAAGTGGTTACGATTGTCTGATGAATTGTGATGCTGGTTTGTGGTAAAGGGTAAGAAGTTTCGTGTGTAGATTGAATAGTTGAAGTACTTATCAAAGATGGTGTGGTCGATGGACTGGTGAAAAAAAAAACAGAGAAGACCGAATAGATTAGTCAGGACTAGGATGATGAAAGCTGATGAAAAGTTGGGGCACCGATGAATTGATGGAGTTGTTGGATTGGAGCAAGTTGGGTTGATGTTGAGTGAGACTTGATTTTAGGAGTGAATAAAGAATCAAGATCCTGGATGAAAAAGCAGTTTACTATCTAATGAAATGTTTATATGACGGAATGATGCTTTTGTTCAGAGAGGGCTGTTCTTATGGGAGCGTGTCCTTTGAGATCATGGAGTGGCTGTAGCATAAACCTAAAAAAACGCAGGCAGAAATTTTCTGAACTACATAAGAGCTTTCACTTCTTAAAACTCGAAGATAGTTCCTAAACAAGGAGCGAAAGTATGATTTTAGCCAAATTATACACTCAAGTTTCTACCTGTGTGTATTGGTTATGCTTACACTCAGGGGCGTTTGGTTAACGCAGAGTTTGTCACCCAGTGGTTAAGATCCACCATCAGATTGGTTTTCACAAGCATTTATATGCTTTCCGATTACAGCCATTATTTCCCGCGATGATAAAAAAGGATTTATTTAACTGACCCTACAAATCACTCTATCTTCTGTTGGAGTGGTCTTTCGTGCCCTTGGCCTTCTGGCTGGGGTTTCAGACTCGTTTGTCTTTTTATACAAGTGAATTAAAAAGCCAATTATCAAATCTTTGGTATTTTTTTTTTATTTTAAAATATATGTTATTATTCAAACATATTTTAAAATGTGGTTTTTAAGTCAAATTTTAATTTTAAAGCTTCTGTTAATAGTCCAATTCGCCAACATGGTCTACTTAATACTTTTGGTATTTAGATGCCCATGTTGGGAATATGGTATCATATATTTGGGCTTGGCCGACTATTCTTTCATTCTTTGTATTGTCTTAGTTGTGGATATCAACACATTTTAACAATATTTAAGAGCTCGAATATATTTTTTTTCATATTTCACAGGTAATCATAGCAAAATGTACGGATGTTGTCATTTACCATATAGAAATGAATTAGAGTTTGATTGGTCCTACTCGACTCCGAGAAATGCAAATGATTCATCGCAGTTTGAATTTCCACAAAAGGAAATTAAATCATGTGTATATGTTCAATATTATAATGTTAATCCGTATGGTAAAGAATTTAATTCGTCGGGTTCTTCAAAGAGAACTGAGTTATATGAAAGAGTTAAACAGACCAAATGTTTTTGCTGTTGTAATAATAAATCACATCCACCTATAAGCAAATGCTTAATTAAAACTAAAAATTCAAATCAAGGGAGACAGCTATATTCTGAAAAATCTGAAAGAGGTAGTAATACTAAGGAAAACGGCTTTGACGTTTATAGTGGCGATTCAGGCGAGTATGAATGTTCTGATACAAGCAGTAAAGATGATAATTATTTAAAAAAACTAAAAGGAGTAAACCATTTTAGTATTGACGATGAAAAACATAAAACATTTAGAAAACATTATAAACGAGACACAGGGCCCGTTATGCCTCACGATAAGAAAAATGAATATAATAACAAGTCCGAAACTTCAATAGAAAAAAAGGAAATTCAAAGTGGTGTTTTCAAAAACGATGACCACAGTGGTTTTTCTAATCGGGAAAGTAAAACTGATCAAACAGTCTTGAAGCGTTATAATACTGTTAGAAAACCCGACATTACACTCAACGACAAGCAAAATAATGGTTCAGAGAATTCAGAAATTATTACAATGGAAAACGAAATAAATTATACAAATGAATCTCCTGAACATTCAGATAATAGTCAAAGTGATATATCTAAAAATTATAAACCTGTCATAAAATCCGATATTACACTTAATGACAAGCAAAATAATGATTCTGAGACATCAGAAATTATAGCAATGGAAAACGAAATAAATTATACAAAAGAATCTCCTGAACATTCAGATAAAAAACAAAGTTATATATTTATAAATTTGAAGCCTCTCATAAAATCCGACATTGCACCTAACGACAAGCAAAATTATGATTCTGAGACTTCAGAAATTATAACAATGGGAAACGAAATGAATTATACAAGAGAAGCACCTGAACATTTAGAAAATAGTCAAAGTGATAAATTTAAAAATTATAAACCTGCCATACAATCCGACATTGCACTAAGCGACAAGCAAACTTATGATTCTGAGAATTCAGAAATTTTAGCAATGGAAAACAAAGAAAATTATACAAAAGAATCTTCTGAACATTCAGAAAATAGTCAAAGTGATATATCTAAAAATTATAAACCTGCCATACAATCCGACATTACATTTAACGACAAGAAAAATTATGATTCTGAGGATTCACACATTATACTCGTTTCAATGGGAAACGAAATAAATTATGCACGAGAAGCACCTGAACAGTCAGATAAAAAACAAGGTTATGTATCTAAAAATAATAAACATGTCATAAAATCCGACATTAAACTTAACGAGAAGCAAAATAATAATTCTGAGAATTCAGAAATTATAGCAATGGAAAACGAACTTAATTATACAAGAGAATCTCCTGAACATTTAGAAAAAAGTCAAAGCGATATTTCTAGAAATAATAGACAGAGTGATTTAACAAATCAAGAAGTTCAAACCTTATTAGAGAAAATTCTTCATCTTGAAACAATATTAGGTAAGAGAAAATATATTTGTCAATTATCTTTAATGACATTTGCATTTATATTTCTTAAGAAAATTTATCACAAATATCGGATAAAACTTCGATTAACAAGTTAAGTCCATCGAATACAGTCGGCCTTACCGACGGGTCAAAAAATAATTCAATAAATGTCACAGCAATTCCAGATAATCCTTCATTTAATGCTGAGTTATATTCTTCATGTAAATGTAACAAACAATATGGAGAACATACCAAGAGAGACCGTTATTATCAAATTAGCTCGATAGAACTTTTACCAGTTGAAAGTTGTCCAAAACAAAATTCTGATCAAATAAATTTAGAAGAAACAACCCCACAATACCTACTTCTGAGAAATTTATCCCAACAACCGAAAAATCACAGTAGCCAGATAAGGAATCAAAAAGAATCAACAACAAATATATCTGATTCTGAAAGCATTATGCGAATTTGTACCTGTAACAAAAATATATTGAATGATGATCGTTTAGAAGGTGGTGGCAAACCGAAATCCTATGGAAACCAATCTCCTCTACATGAATTTCCAACAATATCTGTTGAATGTGGACAAAGGAATGGCGACTATAAACAAAAGTTATCGCGTACTAATGAGGAAACTGTAAAAATAATTAATTTTTTTTGTGCAATAGGTAAATGCATAAATAGAAATGAATGTCACTGTGAAAATTGTCGAAAAAAGAAGAAACAATATCTAGGAAGGTCGAAAATTCCACGTTTAATTTCAAACAAAACATTTTTAACGAAAACAGAGAACACATTTCAAAACTGATAACAAAAGAAGTCGGTTGTGATTGGTCCAATAAAGAAATTTTAGGACAATTATTCTTTTAATTATAGTCTTATTACTTCGGCCTTTTTCTATTAACTACTCGTTTTATATTTTCATATATTTTTTCTCAAGCTTTGGGTCACTTTTTTTTAATAAATAAATTAAAATATTTTTAATTTTTCAATATTTCGATTCCATTGGAAATCTTCCTCAGGAAATCTTTTTTTTTAAATAATCAAGTATGTGGTCAAAATCGATTGATTTCAAAACGAACGAAATTTCGAGCGATTTTAAAATCAATTTCTGAATTATAATATTAATTTTTTGTTCAAAATACAGAGGTTCTAAAAATGATATTAACGTTTTCAAATCGATTTGTTTTTCAACATACCTGAATATGAAATAACAAAATAGTTTTTGACAATAAATGGAAAAATAAAAAATGGAAAATTAAATTTAAAATTTCAATTAACCAACTTAAAATAAATAGAGGAAACCAAACAAATTTTTCAAAAATATTCAAGACCTAAAACTTATTTTAATTTCCATTTCCGTCAATCTATTCATTTTAATTAAATATATTTTTTGAATCTGAGTTATGCCATCTGAACTTAATTTTATAAATAATCACAGACAAATTCCTTTTTATAATTTTCCCTCCCATCAACCTATTTATTTTTATTAAATTAATGTCTATAAATCTGAGCTAAGCGCTAAGTATCTTTTTTAAAATTAATCCTTTTCTCAAATGGAACATTATTAGTCTGCAACATTTCTAGCATATATCTACGGTTCTTTAAATTAAATCTGTGTTCAAAATAGATGTGTTCTCAAAATCAGGAAAAAGATTTAAATCCCTACAATGTGTTGATTATGCCGTTCCACGGGAAGAATTATAATTCCTATATTTTTGGTCACGTTTCACAAAAAAAAATAATTAAATGAAATTTGAATCAATTCAAACGAATTAGGGAGAAATGAATTTCATTTCGTTTCCAATTCAAATGTATTTGTAAAATGAATTGCAATTCGTTTTCAATTCAAATGAATTTTTTAAAGTGAATTGCAATTCATTCTACAAATTCATTTGAATTGAATTGATTTGAATTCATTCAAATGAATTAGAACAATGAATTGCAATTCAAATGAATGAAATCAAAAATGAGTTGCAATCAATCAAATTCAAGAGCAGATCTAGGGGAAATGAAAAAATGAAAATTTCTCCTACCATAATGAAAATATTCAGAACAAAAATTGAAAAGCCTTGTCCTGGATCCGCGCCTGATCAAAGATAACATAGTGTTTAGAGTTGGTTTCTTCAAGAAGAACTGATTTTTATTATGAAATACGCTGAACGACAAAACACATTCAATATTCAAAAAGCAAATAATAATTTTTGAAATTTTGTGACCCACGACCACCCAACGAAGAAGTTTTTTATAATATTTATGCTATATTTATTTAAAAAAAAATACAAATAAAATAATTCTGCATGACTAATGTAGTGGTGTAGTGGTCATCTGTTTGTGAAACAAACAGAAAGAAACAAAAAAAAAAACACGGAGTGGCCAGATTGCCAGTGGTGCTGGTATGCCCCCGTTTAGCTCGGCTGAAGCTCGCCGGATGGGGTGGTTCTTGCCGGCAATCTGTACCTTACACACACACTAACACAAAAAAATCATACCAGCTATTGGTTAATACTATATTTTCCGGGGCTTAAAGTAGTCCTGCATCTCCCTACCAGTCATACCTATACACAAACTATTTGCCCTCCCACTCGAGATCTTCGTCTCGCCATGACGTCATCGCCACGACGTCCCAAATCTAACCTGCAAACATTATTTCCCCTACTTACCGCCGCTTATTATTGAAATTAAGCCAATCATATTAAATGATAAAACTGTTAAATTTTCATTGATACATTATAAAAAAACTTAATTTATTAATTAAAAAAAAAAAATTTTGAATAGACTTTCTTGCATTTGAACAATATAAAAAGGTGCTTAATTTATTAATTAAAAAACAAATTTAAAAAAATTTTTGTTTTTTTAGTCATCATTTAAAAAGTAAAATTAACACTTGCTTTTTTATTCTAATACCTACATTGCTCATTTTGCGAGATTGAATTTGTTTGTAAAAAGAAAAATCTATTTAAATTTGTTTTTTAATTAATAAATTAAGTTTTTTTATAATGTATCAATGAAAATTTAACAGTTTTATCATTTAATATGATTGGCTAAATTTCAATAATAACCGGCGGTAAGTAGGGGAAATAATGTTTGCAGGTTAGATTTGGGACGTCGCACAGTGGCGCCCTTAGAGCAAACGAGGTTGCAAAAATCAAAATTTTCATGAGCGCCGACGAAGTTTTGAATAAACCCATGTTATAGGAAACTTTTCAACGATTTCAAATATGCCACTCTTAATAATATCACATTTTTAGTTTAGAAGATATAACCGTTCAAAGTTGACCGACTTTCGGTTTTCAAAAAACCACACAATTTTTAGTCAATTTGTTGCGATTTCAGGTGTAATATCACGAAAAATAGGTAACGAATCGCCTTATTTTTTGTTTGTATTGATTGATGTATTTATTAAATGTATAATGATAAAAAAAAAATTAACTGTTTGCTATGTGTTTCTCCTGGTAAATCACTATTTAAAAACTATCCGTTTTTTCACTATTTTTCAACTTTGACGGAAAATAACAAAAATCTATATTTTTCTATATTTGGCATATTTGCAAAACCTGTTCTTTGATTATTTCTTTACATAATTCAAAAGGTTTTATCTGCCCGTACGTGCCCGTTTGGCTTCTAGAGGTAAAAAAGGTTAAAAAGACATGGTTGCAGAAATTGTATGGCGTCCATCCCTTATATGTTTTGACTGACAGTAGTTTGATCTAATAGTTTGAAAACCACTACTCATTGAAATTAGCAAGTACGTACCTCACTTAAACAATACTTTGGCGTACAAATGGTCAAGAACAATATTGACTTAGGTAGGCACAAATCTTATTTGGACACGTGCATAATATCAAAATTGCATTATTCAGCCTAAATCCATATGTATGCAGGGAACAGGTAAATTTTTATACATGGTAGCATAAGCCTATATATTGCAAAATAAGCATTATGCCTGGATTAGTCTACGACTGAAAGTTGGCGCAACAATTACTGAAACCATTAAACAATTTAAGTACTGGCGTTGAACAATTTAAAATTATTTGAACTGTTTAGAAAGTCAACCACACCAAAGTTTTTCACGGAAGCTGCTTTAGAAGAACTTGATAGCTTATACGGAAATATTGAGAGAAGCGAAATTATAAAAAATAATTTTTATCTGATATATGCAAATATTAAGGCAAAATGGGTGAAATCTAATCGAACCATTCAGAAATTCAACTCCAAATACGAGGACTGGCTTAATGAAGACACCATCCACACCAACCAGAGGAGCAAAAGGAAGGCCAAAAAAAAGTATTGAGGAGTGTTCAATTTTCACAAGAAAGAGGAAACTTGCCGATGCCACCAATGACTTGACCACGAAGCATTTATCGGACGCGCTGTCTATTAAATATACAAAGGATAGTGAAAGAGTTAGGTCGCAGATAACCAAATCTGTTGCTGATGCAAGCCCACTGCGACTAAAAAGGATTAAGGAAAGCATTCCCACTCCCACAAACGCACACATTAAAAAGTATGGTTGCGAAGAAGCCTTGGGCTTGTTTATGAACTTAGAACTTTCCAAAGAGAAATATGAGAAACTGCGGGCATCTTTAACGCGACACGGCGCTGACGTTTTACCCGGATACAAGCATATTACGCAAGCCAAAATAAATTCACGACCACTGCATACTGAGTTTACGGAAGTCTCTGCGAAAGCCAATCTGCAGGATCTCATGAGCCATACAACAAAACGGTTGTTGGAGAATCTTCCTGAAAATGAGTTGAAAATTCTTCCTGAGAAGTTGACATTGATCAGCAAATGGGGCTACGATGGATCATCCGGACAAAGCGTTTATAAGCAAAGGATATCTTCCGATGACGCTGCAATATCGGACGGAAATATGTTAATGGCATCTGTTGTTCCTTTGCGGCTAAAATCTGATGTTTCCCTACACTGGAAAAATCCACGTCCGTCATCAGTGCATTATTGCCGACCAATAATGTTTCAGTTTGCAAGGGAATCGGCAGAACTCATAAGGACCACGGTGAAGGACATTGAAGAACAAATAATCAAGATTAAGCCTACAAAGCTGCAAATTGGAGAAGGAAAATATATTGAATTCAATTACGAGTTCCACCTGACCATGGTTGACGGAAAAGTCGTAAACGAACTGCCAGGAACAACCTCAACAATGTCATGCCCGATTTGCAAAAAGAGTCAGAAGAACTTTGGTAATTTAAACGATTCTACAAATGAGGAGAATTACGAATATGGAATGTCACCATTGCACGCAAGGATAAGGTGTATGGAATTCTTGCTAAAACCACATGAGGAGGAAAACTTCGATGAAAATACATCAATAAAGGATAAGGAAAATATCAGAAAGAAGCAAATACAGGATGCTTTTTTTAAACAAGTTGGACTAAAAGTAGACTGTCCCAAGCACGGATACGGTAACTCAAACGATGGAAACACTTCTAGGAGATTTTTTGAAAATGATGGAGCAGTAACTAGAATTACTGGAATTGACAATCAAATCGTGAAAAGATTGGGAACGATCTTGGATGTTTTAAACTGCAAAGAAAATGTCAATTCTACAAAATATGGAGAATATGCGTCGAAAACTGCATCTCTTTTAGCAGAAATGTATCCACAGAAGAAGTTGACCCCGACCGTCCATAAAATATTGGCGCATGGCAAAGATATAATTGAGTACCAGTTTTTGCCAATTGGAGAGCTTTCTGAAGAAGCACAGGAGTCTCTTAACAAATTTTATAAAAAAATATAGATTGCAGAACACATTCAAAGCATCAAGGGTAAGGCCAAATGATGACCTCTTCAACATGTTGGCAGCATCTTCCGATCCACTTATTTCTTCCCTGCGGCATGTGAAGTCACGAATAGAGTTACAAAATAATTATAGTTTAGAAATGGTTAGTCTTTTAGATATACCTTCTCTTACGAATTGTGATGAATATTTTACAGAAAATTGAAAAAATAAATTTAAAAAAAAAATTTATTTTTTTTTTAATTTGTTGGGTAATAATTTAAAACATAAAACCCTAAAGAAAAAAATAAAAACAATCTAAAAATGTAAAAATAATTTTTTTTAGTTACCATAAAATTGATTTTTCTACTAATTTTAACTTTTATAACCCATAAGTAGGCCCGTACAAAGCCTAGCACCATTTCCAAACGCTCATTTCATAGGCTGAACAGTTATCTATCATATGCTGTTTAAACTGTTCAATTATCTTATTCGGTTCAAAAGATATGATTTTTGCAACGAAAAAACTCAAATGGCGCCACTGTGCGTCGTGGCGATGACGTCATGGCGAGACGAAGATCTCGAGTGGGAGGGCAAATAGTTTGTGTATAGGTATGACTGGTAGGGAGATGCAGGACTATTTTGAGCCCCGGAAATTATAGTATTAACCAATAGCTGGTATGATTTTTTTGTGTTAGTGTGTGTGTAAGATACAGATTGCCGGCAAGAACCACCCCATCCGGCGAGCTTCAGCCGAGCTAAACGCGGGCATACCAGCGCCGCTGGCAATCTGGCCACTCCGTGTTTTTTTTGTTTCTTTCTGTTTGTTTCACAAACAGATGACCACTACACCACTACAAAATGACTCCATCTACTTCTTTACGCCGCCAAAAGAAAAGGTAAAAAGGACCGACATTTTCGTTTTTATCACCCACGAAACCTACCCCAAGCCAATATGGTTCCTTCTTTTTCAGCAATTTACTCCTGAACAAATTTTTTTTATGCCTGCCTTTTGTTATTGTTTACATTGAGTTCCATTTTTTTTCATACCAGCTGTCACCATATATGTACTCCGTTTCGCGTTGCTTACTGCTTGCTTCTTCTTTTTAATTTATAAAAACCTACAGGGTGCACACGACACTAACTCAAAAATTGTGTTTTTTGAGTTACAACAATCTTTTCGTAAATGAGCGACATATAATAGGAATTAATAGATTTAACTAATTACGCTAATATTTTAGTTACAAAATAAGGCTTATTAGATTTAATTAGAATGCATCATTCACCTTCAACAACAATAACTTTTCAAAAGTATCATCTGAAAGAGATCCACGTTTAGGGATGCTTAGAATTGAGGCGTACGAAAACAATCTTTCAACAGCGGCTGACGATGGTAACGGCGCATTAAATTTTTAAAAAGCCTTTTTAACCGTCGGATAATTATGCAGCATACTTAATGATTTTGAAGAATCTGCTAAATATGCTATGAACTCCGCTCCGGAGGGAATATTGAGGAACAATGTATTTTTTGGAGTTTCTGTAATGAATGTTTGAATATTATGGTTAATGTTTTTTAAAATTATTCTGCAAAGCGATTAGATAGTTGCCACAAATAGAAAAATCGAAGAAATTAAACACGTTACTCTCTGAATTGATTGACGTTGTGATGTCATTATCAGACATTTGTTGAACAGCATCCTTTGCCACTTGAATAACGTCTGCTTTAGTGCCAATATCAAAATTTGGATTTAAAGCTTTTAACCCAAGTTATAACAGTTCTCCTCCGCTTATAAGTTGCCTCCGGCGTCCGAAACAGTCATTCAAATAAGTAGGGGGTGACGTAGTCGCTGAGGTTTTTGCAAAATTGCTGGTTCTTGTTGAGGAGTAGTACTCGTTGCACTTTGATCACCTGTCACTGATTCTTCCGCAGTGTTATTCGCGTTTGACGGAATTTCAACTACTTCCTGAAAATTAAGTCTAGACCCTTTATGCTTAGCCGTCTGTTGTGCTGGAACTTCATTACTCAACCCTTTCGGCTGTATTATGGTTGATCGCAGTTGGTTAATATGACGTTTAAAAACATAGCCTTCATCTAATTTCACCAAGTAATGCAAGTGACCCAATTTTTTAAGTATCGTCCCCAACTTCCAAACATTTTTATTGTTTGTATAGTATCGAACTTGAACTCTTTCTCCCTCCCTTAGTTGGCGAGTTTTTCAGTCATCTAAAGGTGTTTTCTCTCTGACTGTTGGAGGTTTTAGCGCATCAAACTGAATGCGAATTTGCCTGTTCAGATATTGTTCTGATGGCGTTTTACCGCTTGACAGTGGTGTTGCTCGATAACGAAAAAGTATTTCTCTAACTTTTTCACGTACTGATCGTCGATCGTCTGCCATTGCCTCGAGTCGACGCTTCAAGGTTTGAACATTACGTTCGGCTAGTCCGTTAGTGGCCGGATGCCCAGGTGCTGAAAACTTGAAAAATCCCTCGATTGCTGCAAAACGATTGAAACTCGCTACTTGTAAATATGGTGGCATTATCCGATACAATTACTTCCGGATAACCATGCCTTGCAAATAGATCCATCAAAATTTCAATTGTTGAACTAGATGAGGGTGAAGAAGGCGTTATAACAATTTCAGCCCATTTTGATCTTGCATCGATGACAATTAAAAAATAAAAACCTAGAAAAAGACCCACATAATCGATATGTAGTCTCTGCCAATACTCTGTAGGCTCTTCCCAGGAATGTAGTTTATTTTTAGGTGGATTGGACTTCACGCAGGCGCAGGACAAGCACTGTTTTGATAACCGTTCAATATCTTTGTCAATGTGTTCCCAATAGACATACCTGCGGGCGAGTTGTTTCATCTTTGAAATTCCAATGTGTGTTTGATGTAATTCTGCTAAAACTACTTGTTGCAAACTAGAAGGTATTACAACGCGTTGTCCTCTAAAAACGATTCCATTGTTGAGTGTAACCATGGTATATTCGACTGGATTATTTTGAAGGTTTTGAATGATTGATAGCAGTTTTTTATCTTTCACCGTTTCGATTTGAAGAGTTTTGAAATCCAAGTTTAACGATGAGATCTGTTGTATTGAATATTGGCAAATTCTATTAACTTCTTCGTTAATAGCAGTGTCTGTTAACATTTGTGGCTTTGTTGGCGCCCTCGATAAACAGTCTGCATTCACATTCTCACTGCCCTTCTTGTATATTACCTTGTAATCAAACCCCGAAAGAAATGCGGCATATCGCTGAAGGCGTGAATACGTCATTCGTGGTAACTTGGCATTTTGGTGAAATATCCGAACTAAAGGTTGGTTGTCAGTAATAAGCGTAAACTGTTTTCCAAATAAATATTGGTAGAAGTGGTCAACCGAAAAAACAATGGCCAAGGCCTCCCGGTCAATTTGAGAGTAATTTTTTTCGGCATCTGTGAGCAACCTTGACGCGAATGAAACAGGCCGTTCTTGTCCCTCAATAACGTGCGACAACACCCCTGCAATACCCGTCGGGCTCGCATCACAAGCCAGCTGTAGTGGATACTGCGGATCGTACGGCACTAAAACGCGGTCGCTAACTATCTCGTCTTTAATTGCGTTAAAAGCCTTTTCACACTGAGTCTCCCAACAGAATCTTGTGTTCGCTTTAATAAGCTTACGTAACGGTGCCGTGATTGATGAACAATTAGGAATAAATCGTGCGTAGTACGTAATCATTCCCAAGAACCGCTTCACCTCATCCCCTGATTTTGGTTTTGGCATATCCAGTATGGCTGCTATTTTATTCTTCGATTTTAGTATTTGATTGTGTCTTATCGTGTGACCCAAAAATTCAATTTCCTCAAGGAAAAAACTGCATTTTCCTTTATTTAGATGTAGATCGTGCTTTACTAATTGCTTCAAACATTTTACTAAATTTTCTCTACACTCCAATTTTGTTTCTCCATGAACGATAATGTCGTCAAAATACGCTTCCGTTTTAGGAATCTCTTGTAAAATTTGATTTACAATTCTATTGAATTCAGATGGCGCTGTCTTAATGCCAAACGATAGCCTATTTACCCTATAAGCACCTCTATGCATTGCCATTGTTTGGATTTTGCTAGAGTCTTCATCCACCGGCATATGTAAATATGCTCTATACAGATCCAGTTTACAAAAAAATTTTGAATTACGTAAGCTATCGAAAATATCTTGAATTTTCCGTATCGGGCTGTGTGCATCCACTAACCGTTCGTTTACACCCACTTTATAATCTATGCACAGCCGTATGCCTCCATCAGCCTTTGTAATACCAACCAGCGGGGAACCCCAGTCACTGGTTTCGGTTTTTGTCATAAGTCCCGTCTCTTCAAGCTGGTTAAGTTCCCGATCAACTTTTTCGATTAGAGCATACGGTATTTCCCGTTCCCTATTGAAAATAGGCTTCGCGTCTTTCCGTAGTTTAAGTGAGACCGTGTATTGTTTAACACATCCAACTCTTTGTTCAAAAATCTCTTTAAAGTCATTACTAATAATACTTGATATATCGAATCCACTTACTTGATTTGTTTATTTCATTCAAATTAATTTTTAAATTTAATTTGCGACACCAATCACGCCCCATTATAGCTGTAAAATTTTCCGGAACAATATAAATCTCGTCGTATTTATACGTTGTTATATTGTCCTCTAACTTGTACTTTCCCATCGGTTTTAAAAGTGTCTGAGGTGTACGATTTAAAAGTGATACCCGTTGTCAAAACGGAACTTTTAGGTTAAGCTTGTAAAACTGGTCTCGTGGCAAAAATGTATATTTCGATCCAGTATCGATTTCAAATTTTACGGGTTTCCCTTCAATACTGATTGTTATAAAAATTTTGTCCGAATCTTCGGAATTGTTGTTATGTGCATCGACCACATTCAGAACCCCGTACTGATGTGTGTCTTCTATTTGATTAGTTTATTCTTGATTTGAAGTATTTTTTCCCATACGTGCTTTAATACAGACCTTTACCACATGGCCGTATTTCCCGCATTCAGAGCATTTGAGGTTACGTTTATTACTCAGACAATCTTTCGCGTAATGGTTATTTTTACCGCATCTTAAACAAAGTCCATTAAGGCCCAACGATTTAAAGTCAACGTTGACTGCTCCTCGATTCGATTGTTTTTGTTTGGTTTGTGCTTATGTTGAACCTTCATTTCATCTGAGATTCTATTTATATTGATTTCTGTCGGCGTTGACAGACTCGTTTTATGTGCAAGTTCTTTTGAGTCCTGTTAAGCTGCTTCCAGCGCAAGTGCTTTCATTACGATTTCTTGAAAATCGCATAATTTGTTTTGCAATAATTGCTCTCGTATACTGTTGTCTTTTATGCCGGGAATAAACTGTGCGCGAAGAAATATATTTGCCACTGACTTTTTACATTCGCAATAAAACTCACAGTCACCAATATCTTCTCTTAACTTTGCTACGAAATCTGCAATTGAGCCGTTTTCTTGGTATTTTGACAAGAATTGATGTTGAGCTACCAACACGTTTTGCTGTGGTGATAGGTGTTCTTGCAGCAGCTTTATCAGCGCGTCATATATAAGATCGCTGGGGTTACCAGGAGCTGCGAGTGCCGTAACTATGCCAAAATTTTTCTGCCCAATTGAGTTTAGGAGTAAACTTGCACAATATTGTTTGTTGGTATTTATGCCCTTCATCTGCGTATAATTTCCAAACCTCAATTTGTAATTTCGAAATGATTCCTTTGTTGTATCTAGTACTTCAAAATTTGGCACTAGTGCTGTGTTAGAACCAAGATTTAAAGACATTGAACCGCCACTCTCTGTATGTGTGTTGTTGCTCATTCGTTCTAGAATTTTCTGTTGAACATCCATAAAGGCTTTAAACTGTGTGGCGTCCATTTTGTTTAATTACTATTTTACACTCGTCACCAATTTATTGTAATTTTTGCGTGTATTTAGTAAACGTTTTGTGTTTTATTTTAAGAACTCATATAATAATTTTATTTACTTCAATTTAATTTAACATAACTATTAATTAATTTAAAATGGGATGATATGGAGTAGGATACAACAATTACGGATTTAGAGTTGTAACTATATCGGAAAAAACACGTTGTCAAAATCAGACCGAGATCAAAACGAGAAAAAAGCTTATCATCATAGTGATGCAAATTATTTCTGATTACCGGTTACAGCGTTGCCATCGCAGTTGTAGTGCCAAGTTATAACAACATGTATAAGCAAAATTTAAAAAACTTTACAACATAAGGGAAAAAGCAGAGTAAACGTCTGGCTCCTTACGCAGACCTATTGGATAGGCCTTGTCTGTACCCATGTTCTGTTACTTTGGTGAGAACTTCTCGCATCGAAAATATGTGAAACAAAATATTCCATCGTTTCTCGAAAAGTGAGAAAAAAGTATGTCTGTAACTCATGTCTAAAACTATTAAAAGAGATTACTTCGTAACGTTATAAATGTGATTATATTCCACTCGAAGCCGATGTGAAATTGCAGACGTTGAGACGCCAGTCAAACATACCGTTGGCGGCGGCCAAAATTGACTAAAATTGAAAAATTTTACCGACGGCGTCGAAAATATAGCCGTCGGCTATACCAAAGAATGTAAAGTTCGACTTTTATTTTTGTTGTTTGAAAATTGCTTTAAAAACATTCGTATATTTTTCAAAAATTGTAAAGTAAAATAATTAAACAATGAAAAAATCAGTCAAAAACAAAATACGTCTCTTCCATGTTATTATTCATTGCACTTTGTATATTTAATATATATTTTATATAATGAAAAGTAGTATTATCACTTAAAATGTTATCAATTTTAGATATATAATCTCTTTTCTTAATAGCTACCGTTGTGTTACCTTTATCCGCTTTAAAATCATTATTTCCCTATTATTTCTAAGACATTTTTCACTTATTTTCACTTTATTCATTGTAAAACTGTCCCTACTATCTAATGACATTTTATTTAAATGATTATTTATTACCGTTACAAAATTAGACCTTTCAATTTCCTCTTGTTCTTTATATAACTTTCATCATTGGAAATTCGCCTCTATTTACCGGAAGTATACCCTATCTGTTTTTTTTACAAACCATTTCCTATTAAATCTTATT
The DNA here is from genome assembly GCA_943735925.1 of Pollenia amentaria. Lineage (NCBI taxonomy): Eukaryota > Metazoa > Arthropoda > Insecta > Diptera > Polleniidae > Pollenia > Pollenia amentaria. The sequence continues at coordinate 119,754,651 of OX031010.1, read as the reverse complement.
TCTAAATCTTTTCTCAGCAAGTTAATAAGACAATCAAACTTTTTCTTATGTACCTGTTTTTCTTTCTTAATTAATTGATCTTCTATTCTGTGATCATATTTAAAAAAACTGTACATCTCAACACAATTCAAAAACTTCTTGATTGTCCCTTAATTGGTGATGTTTTCGTTTGATTGATGACTTAAGAATCCTGTTTTGTAAGCCTTGAAGAATAATAGTTTTCCTAGCAAACTTATTTGGAAATTGGTAAGACAATTCAATATAAGAAGATCTCGTCATATTGATGAAATTTTGGAACAAAAAATTTATAAAACATTAACTTATGTACCTGACTTTTCGAAAAGATTAGAAAACTCAAATATATATGGGCATTTCCTTCGAATGGTCAACCGGGATGTTTTATTGTTTATAATTATAACAAAAAGTCTATGTTTTTATAATAGAATTGTATATAATATATGCTATGATATCTCAGCTGTTTTACTTGAGGAAATTGGGCTGGGAAATTTAATATTTTCTTTTTAAGCTTCTTCTAAAGACATTTTTATATTTAATTATTTTACATGCAAAAAAATTTGTTATGTTTGCACTCTTTCTTTAAAATCTCTCTATAACAATCAATTAAGAAGAGAAAAGTGTAAGGGGAACAAAAAAAATCGAATAACGGTTAAAACATATGGAAAAATCGTACGTTCGAGACCCGTACGCTCGCGACCGGTACTTAAGCCAATACAACAAAATCCAGTAGAGATATACACTTTTAAAATAAATTAATTACGTTTGAATATTCCGTTCAATTTCGCAGATTTTTACATTTCACTACTGTCAACCAAAGTTGACTTCTATTTTACGTGCCTTCTGACCTCATGTTTATAAATATCATTATGAAAACTTAAACTCGATGAAATCCATCTTTTGCACTAAACATGCTACCAATATGCTATGGAATCGCAAAAAAAAATGCTAGGAAAAGTTTTGTTTTCTATATTATTTGTACATCAAAAGTGTACGAACGTATGTTCGTGACCCCAGGAAATGCCCATATGACAAAGGAAAATACAGAATGGCACATAAGGTGAATTATAATGTTGAGAGACTATTCACAAAAACTAAGGACAGATTATAAAAGTTGGATATGTCATTGTGGTGGCAATGATAATGAACAATGTAGGAATTATATATATAGGAACAATTGGGACAAAACTGAAAACTAGATTAGCAGTACATAAATATGACCAAAAATATTGGAATTATAATTCGGTCCATGGAACGGCATTATCAACAAATTGTAGGGATTTGAATCATGATCCTGATTTTGAGAAAACATCTATTTTGAACACAGAAAATTTAAAGAAACGTAGATATATGCTAGAAATGTTACAGATTAATAATGTTCCATTTGAGAAAAGGATTAATTTTAAAAAAATACATAGCGCTTAGCTCAGATTTATGGACATATCACGGTGCTGTTAGCAAATTTAGCAATTTTTAACGAATTTTTGCCATTTCTTATAGTTGTAGGCACTTTTAAACAATTTTATGTCTTCTTTGAAATTTCAAAAATTTTTGCTGTTTTTGCAATTATGTTTCTATCCGTATTGAGATTTCCTGAGACAGATCGACCTAACAAGACAACATTTTGGCCTGACATAGTAGATGTCATAAGAGTGGTTGTGACCATATTTTTTTAATAATACCAATATTGTAATAGAAGTTGTGGCACTTAAAGCTTTTTTCGGGAGGGGTATTTGTATGGCAGATATAGTCAAATATTTTTAAATTTTAACGTGAAATGTTGAACAAAGTACCAGAGAAATCTATAAACATTTCATTAAAACTACAACATAATTTCCTAAATGGATATGCCATTTCGCGGTTTGTACAAAAAGTTTTAACGTAAAGCCTGGTACTCTGTTCAACATTTCACGTGAAATGCTGTCAAAACTCATATGAAAACAATTTGTGCGGAATTTCTATAAAATTATGTTGATAGAGTTGAACTCTGTTCAATTTGCGAACAACTTAAGAAATGTTTCTGGCAACATTTTTTTACAACTGCGAAATAATATAAGCTGCACTTAATTTTTTTTTTATTAAACAAAATACTTTTCAGTAAAAAAAATGTGGGTTTTGTTGACATACGTTAAGCAGTTGCACACTTTGAAGGATTAAAAACGTCAAACTATGCAAACTTGCGAGATAGGTAACATTGATACATGTAAAATTTTTCGTATGAAATAATAGATGTTGCTGAACATTTTTCACAAATTGGAACAGAGTACTAGGCTTAAAATGGGGTATTACACCGTAATAAGCGTTGAGGAACATTCAATGATATCTTACTTAAAAGAAATCGTATAAAATATGAACATTTAAGAGGCTTACAAGAAAATATACATTAAGCAAAAGCCTTTGGCTTTTTAATGTTGGCAGTCAAAACCCAGAAAAAAATTAAAATTTGTCTCAAATCACCAAATGTATACCCAATTCATAATATCAAGTAAAGAAATGATTATATAAATATTGACAATTCCCAACAACAATTCTACAAGTTTTAATTATTTTATTTTAATCGAAAAAAGTCAATTAAGATTTTTTGTTATTTAATAAATATTTTAATAAAAATTTATTTCAAAACATCTAAAATGTTAATTAAATCAAAATTAAATTTTTAATTTTCATTCAACTAAAAAAATAATTGATTCAACTATCACATTAATTAAATGAAAATAGTTTTTAAACCATTTTTTTAATTGATAAAAAACTGTTTTCTGTGAACAAAGCGAGCCGTAATAGAAACGCAGAGTATCCTTGAAATAATCTCTTAAGCAAAAGAGTAAAAACTGTTTCTGGACAGATTCGTTTAGATCAATATGAACGTTGTAGTAAGGGTCCCATACCCAACAAATAAGCCATACTCTTAATAACAAATAAACCATACTTACAATTGACGTATATAATCTTTTTTCCATCGTCTGATGAAAGCCAAGATCACTCTTGCTGATTCGTAACAGAACAGAACGTTCAAGCTAATTCTGCCTTATGTTAAGTTAAGTTAAGTTTATTTGAGACATTAAATAAACTTAACTTAACTTAACTTAAGGCAGAATTAGTTTGTACGTTCCGTTCTGTTACGAATCAGTTTTGTTTCTGTTCAATTGAAAGTCTGTATGTATGGTTTTTTTTTACTTTTTCGTCCTGTTCTGTTGCGGACAAATCTGTTGAAAATAGAATTCAACGTTAAGTTACGGCCAAAGTGTGTATGTATGTATTAGTTTGTTGTGATATGAAAAATCTGTAATGTTTTGTTTAAAGCTACAAAAATTGGTTTTAATTAATGATTTTTTAAAAATTGACGTATATTTGACACAAAATAATAGTTTTTTATTTTTTACGAAATGCTTTGTTACAATTTCAATGCTTTTCTTTTTAAAAGTAGATGATTCCTTTCACAGAAAAAGTAATTACAAAATATTTGCTACAGAAAGGAACAAAATAGAACGGCAACGGAAAGTAACAACTAATGAAGCTTTTAGGCTTGTATAAAAACATTTTTGTGCTGTTTTTCCGCCGACTTTACTGCTTATGCTCGGAAATTATATACATGTTCGTCCAGTTCTTTCTTACTGCAGCAACTGGTCCAGTTCGTCCATGACAGCCTTGCCAACTGACAGTTAAAAAGCGGAAAACAATTTAATTTTTGTTATTTATAAATGTGAAGTACAAATTTCGTTTATTGTAAAGGACATTAAAAAAAAATATACAATTTACACAGAATTTTGTATGAAAATTTGGCGGGTTTAACTTTTGCAATATAAAAATATTTTTTATGAAAAAGGTCTCAAATTAACAAAATCTATTTATATAAATTGGCTCTTATTCGACCTTTAAAATTTTTTTTTAATTAATCCTTTTTATTAAGCTTGAGGTCTTTTTCTTTTTTTTTTTATAAATAATATTTAATTTTATTGAATCCAATATTTCGGCACACCGTTGTGTGCCTTCTTCAGGGATTTTTTCTTTAATATTTGACAAAAATTAACAATTTTCAATAAATTTAACAAAATTTAACAAATTTAACAAATTTAACAAAATGTCATATTTTCAATTAAATACAAAAAGGTTTTCCAATTTTAACATAATCTATTACAGTTTAAATAAATTTTTAATATCCGTTTCTATTTTTATAAATTAAGTGTCTATAATTTTGGGCTACATTTTCAGTATCTGACTTAAAATTAATTCTTGATATTGTTGGTATCTTTATAATTTAATATTATTTATAAAAAAAAGAAAAAGACCTCAAGCTTAATAAAAAGGATTAATTAAAAATAAAATCTATTTATTTATATATCTCGTCATTTTTTAATATGTACAAGAATTACAATTCTTGTCTTGTTTTCTTATTTGTCATTAATATTTTCCTATTAAGTTCCAATAACCCTTGTTTTACAATGCAACTTAAAGTAAATTTTAATATCTGTCTCAATTAACAAAAGGTATTTCTAATTTAGTTATATTTAGTAACTTTTTTGGTTATAAAAATATTGTTAGTGGTGGCAGCACTGGTTCAAGATAACAATTCTTGCGCAATTAAGAGAGTAATTGAGAGAATAACTTTTTTCATTTCCCGTACAAATTCGCACGAACTTATTCTTTGGGTAAGTTCGGACAAGAATTAAACAATCAGATGTTTTTTGCTTACATATGAAACTGATAAGTTAATCAAAAATTTACAAGTAAAAATGGTTAGTTTTTATTTAAAAGTAAAATGGAAATTTATAATAAAAAGTTAAGGTGGTGGTAAATACATTAGTACATATGTACATAGTTCCCTTGATCTTTAATATAAATAAATAAAATTTAAAAATTGACAATGACGCAAAGCACCGTAAATCACTGTAAATAGATCTTAACTTAAAAAGTAAGCATCATTATTATTTCAAAAATGGGTTTTTTGCGTTCCAACAATTTTGGGTAACTTTGACAAATTTGGAGAGTAATTTCATTTTGCTTTCATTAGTCTGAACTTGCCCGAGAACTTGTGGAACACACCTTTGATATAGACCCGAATATTCCAATAAAATTGGGGAAATGAAATACAACACCCCAAAATATAGATCTGAATTTTAGTACATACAATTCCGATCGTCTCAAAATTATTTGTGTGTACTGATTAAACGTCATAGGGCCCAAATATCAAGATAATGAAACTTAGTACATAATAGGGTGTTCAATTAATCGGTTTTTTGTTCGATTAAACTATTAATCGATATTTGGCATTTTTGACTTATTCGATTAAACGAATAAAATTTTAGAATTAATCATAAAATCGAATAATTCAAAATCCAGAAATTTTATAAATTAACGCATTTTTTATCGATAATTTTAGAAAAAATTGGTACTTGAGTAAATAAACATTATTAATTACAAGTATTTTAATGTTTAATTAACAAAACAAACGTTACAATTCATACTAATTGATAAAACCTTTACAACGATAAAACAATAAAACATGTGTTGAGATCATATAGGCCCCTATTATGAGTTACATTCGATAAACGATTTTCGCTGGCTATCGCATATCGACTGTCGAATGTTATTTTGGTATTATGAGTTGGCAGCACTGTCGAAAATTTCGTTGTGCAACGAATTTTTCAACGAAAACAAATTTGCTTTCGACGCACAGTGGCGCCATTTGAGTTTTTTCGTTGCAAAAATCATATCTTTTGAACCGAATAAGATAATTGAACAGTTTAAACAGCATATGATAGATAACTGTTCAGCCTATGAAATGAGCGTTTGGAAAGGGTGCTACGCTTTGTAGGGGCCTACTTATGGGTTATCAAAGTTAAAATTAGTAGAAAAATCAATTTTATGGTAACTAAAAAAAATTATTTTTACATTTTTAGATTGTTTTTATTTTTTTTCTTAAGGGTTTTATGTTTTAAATTATTACCCAACAAATTAAAAAAAAAATTATTTATTTTTTTAAATTTATTTTTTCAATTTTCTGTAAAATATTCATCACAATTCGTAAGAGAAGGTATATCTAAAAGACTAACAATTTCTAAACTATAATTATTTTGTAACTCTATTCGTGAATTCACATGCCGCAGGGAAGAAATAAGTGGATCGGAAGATGCTGCCAACATGTTGAAGAGGTCCTTATTTTGCCTTACCCTTGATGCTTTGAATGTGTTCTGCAATCTATATTTTTTATAAAATTTGTTAAGAGACTCCTGTGCTTCTTCAGAAAGCTCTCCAATTGGCAAAGGCTGGTACTCAATTATATCTTTGCCATGCGCCAATATTTTATGGACGGTCGGGGTCAACTTCTTCTGTGGATACATTTCTGCTAAAAGAGATGCAGTTTTCGACGCATATTCTCCATATTTTGTAGAATTGACATTTTCTTTGCAGTTTAAAACATCCAAGATCGTTCCCAATCTTTTCACGATTTGATTGTCAATTCCAATGATTCTAGTTACTGCCTCATCATTTTCAAAAAATCTCCTAGAAGTGTTTCCATCGTTAGAGTTACCGTATCCGTGCTTGGGACAGTCTACTTTTAGTCCAACTTGTTTCAAAAAAACCATCCTGTATTTGCTTCTTTCTGATCTTTTCCTTATCCTTTATTGATGTATTTTCATCGAAGTTTTCCTCCTCTTGTGGTAGGGTATATGCCAGTTTTAGCAAGAATTCCATACACCTTATCCTTGCGTGCAATGGTGACATTCCATATTCGTAATTCTCCTCATTTGTAGAATCGTTTAAATTACCAAAGTTCTTCTGACAAATAATAATATAAAATCGATAAAAAAAATATAAAAATAATACGAAAAAAGGGGTTTAGATAGGTTTTTGCTAAATTTTTACCTCCAATATAATTCTGTCTATGAAAACTAATTGAAATATATTATAATTAAGCAGAAAAAGATACTAATCTTAAACTCTTTACAACTAATTATATAAAATTGAGATGTAACATATTATATATGAAATAAATTGAATTGAATTGAAAAAAGTTCTTCTGACTCTTTTTGCAAATCGGGCATGACATTGTTGAGGTTGTTCCTGTCAGTTCGTTTACGACTTTTCCGTCAACCATGGTCAGGTGGAACTCGTAATTGCATTCAATATATTTTCCTTCTCCAATTTGCAGCTTTGTAGGCTTAATCTTGATTATTTGTTCTTCAATGTCCTTCACCGTGGTCCTTATGAGTTCTGCCGATTCCCTTGCAAACTGAAACATTATTGGTCGGCAATAATGCACTGATGACGGACGTGGATTTTTCCAGTGTAGGGAAACATCAGATTTTAGCCGCAAAGGAACAACAGATGCCATTAACATATTTCCGTCCGATATTGCAGCGTCATCGAAAGATATCCTTTGCTTATAAACGCTTTGTCCGGATGATCCATCGCAGCCCCATTTGCTGATCAATGTCAACTTCTCAGGAAGAATTTTCACTTCCGTGAAAAACTTTGGTGTGGTTGACTTTCTAAACAGTTCAAATAATTTTAAATTGTTCAACGCCATGTTTTCAGTACTTAAATTGTTTAATGGTTTCAGTAATTGTTGCGCCAACTTTCAGGCGTAGACTAATCCAGGCATTATGCTTATTTTGCAATATATAGGCTTATGCTACCATGCCTAAAAATTTACCTGTTCCCTGCATACATATGGATTTAGGCTAAATAATGCAATTTTGATATTATGCACGTGTCCAAATAAGATTTGTGCCTACCTGTAGGGACCATAAGTCAATATTGTTCTTGACCATTTGTACGCCAAAGTATTGTTTAAGTGAGGTACGTACTTGCTAATTTCAATGAGTAGTGGTTTTCAAACTATTAGATCAAACTACTGTCAGTCAAAACATATAAGGGATGGACGCCATACAATTTCTGCAACCATGTCTTTTTGAACTTTTTTACCTCTAGAAGCCAAACGGGCACGTACGGGCAGATAAAACCTTTTGAATTATGTAAAGAAATAATCAAAGAACAGGTTTTGCAAATATGGCAAATATAGAAAAATATAGTTTTTTTTTATTTTCCGTCAAAGTTGAAAAATAGTGAAAAAACGGATAGTTTTTAAATAGTGATTTACCAGGAGAAACACAAAGCAAACAGTTAATTTTTTTTTATCATTATACATTTAATAAATACATCAATCAATACAAATAAAAAATAAGGCGATTCGTTACCTATTTTTCGTGATATTACACCTGAAATCGCAACAAATTGACTAAAAATTGTGTGTTTTTTTGAAAACCGAAAGTCGGTCAACTTTGAACGGTTATATCTTCTAAACTAAAAATGTGATATTATTAAGAGTGGCATATTTGAAATCGTTGAAAAGTTTCCTATAACATGGGTTTATTCAAAACTTCGTCGGCACTCATGAAAATTTTGATTTTTGCAACCTCGCTTGCTCTACGGGCGCCACTGTGCGACGGTGTAAATAATTAAAAAAAAGTTGTTGAAAATGTAAGTTTTTGTTAATTTATTAGTTTTGGTGTGTAAATTCCACATTCTTAATTATTTTTGGTTATTTTATGCAAGTCTAAAGTCGACAGTAGTAAAGGCTAGATTACACTATTATACTTTGTATTAATACATGTCAAAAACTCAAGTAATATAACAAAGTGTGACGGTGTGAATGCAATGTGTCACAAGTATTACGAAAAAAGTCTGACATCCCATACGACTTAATCGTTTTTTGAAAAATTTCTAAACGCTAATACTTTTCATTGGATCAGGGTTGCATTTTAACAAAAGCATGTTCATGTGTGATAGTGTGACTACAAACTGTAATGTTACATTAGATTTTTTGACAGTCACAAGAAAACTCATTAGATTTCCATCTCACAAAGTATTATGGAATACGTAAGAAATGTGTGATATTGTAAACTAGCCTTAAGCAGCAGTTGGATATGCTTATTTCCCTTGTGGAACAAAATCCTTTCTTTGCAAAAGGAATTCTTACAAAAGTGCAGGCTACAGGTACATGCCAGTTCCATTAAGCGTTCATCTGATGAATCATCGTACCATAATTCCGTCGTAGTCATGAATTATATTAGTTTTATTTTTTAAATTTGTTAACAAAAATTTTTTATTTAAAGTGACAGCTGATAGAAAATGTACTACTGTGAATAAACTAAATCACAATAGTACTTTTTTATCGAATGTGTGCCATAATACCAAATGAAAATTCGTTCGATCAACTAATTCGACAGCTGTCGAAAATCGAATTAAGTTCATAATAGGCACCATAATTTTATATGAACAAACAATTAAACAGATCTTTTAAAAATAAAATTTTGTTTAAAGGTTTTGCTTTACTTGGAAGCCACACGATCAAGTTTTGTCTTTCCTTTTAATTTGCTATACTCTCACTTTTTTAACTAACGCACTCACACTTTTTAAATTGAACACGATGGTGCTCTCAACTTTATAAAGAATATATTTCTTAACAAATAAATGTGCTTTATTAAAAAAAAAAATTCTGTTCTAAAAAATTCTTTTTCTTTTTTTACAAAATACTTTGAGTCATGCTTCTATTTTGAGTTGTTTCTTCTTCGGGGGCATTTTTATTATGAAATTGACTATCAAATTGACTGCAGCCTGTGATACAGCTGTCAATTCAAACAAGTTTTGACAAGCAGTTTTTGTGAACAACTTGAAAGTGATTTATTGAACGAGTGGTTCCAGGGTTAAAAATATTTTTTTGCAGTAAAAATTAACGGATTACTTTATTATTTCAGTAATCAGTAAAAATTTACTGGTTACAGAAAATTTTTTCAGTAAGCAGTACGCCTCACAGAGGCTGAAAATTTTATTTCATTGGCCAAAAGTCCAATTTTTGTTTGTCACCGATTTCCACAATTTTTATTTTATTTAATAGTGAACATATTAAAACTACGGTAGCCAAAAAATTGGTCAACATATTGGTAATTGTCATCGTGCCATGTTGTTAAACACAACTTTTTTTTTTAAATTCAGAAAAAGTGATTTTTTTTTTTATATTTAATCCGAAAGAAATTATCATTGCTCAAAAACTATCATCGATAATGACCTGCCTGCTTTTTTGCTAGGTTGGTAGTCTTGTTATCTTTAAAAAAGTAATATGTGCGACTATTGTGTTATTTATATTTGAGATGTTAAGACATACATATGTTCGAAACTACTATATTTTTGTCAAATTTCAACTTTAGTAGAATAGAACTTTTGCGGATCAAAAGGGATTAAGAAGGTAAAACCATTGAGGGATAGGTGAAAGTAGTTTCTTTAACCCTGTATATACTCTTGTACCCGTTTGGATCCGTCTGTTTAACACTTTCTTAATTTTAATGAAATTACTCCAAAAAATTTTTTTTTTACAATTTTTTTTTATTCCGCAAAAATGTTTGCAGAAGTAACAGAAAACATGTGCTATTGCCTTAAAAAAATGATCGTGATCGAACAGAATACAGGTAGTACATATAAAATATTTTTATTGTTACACAATCAGAGAAGAGTATAGCTGCCATGATTCATCCTTATCCGTTACACTACCGTATTTTACAGTAGAATAAAGAGCTTAAACACGCGTTTACGGTAAACAGGTATATTGTGAATCCCAACCTAGAAGGGATTTTAAAATTTTTGGTATGAAAAGGTTTAAAAGCAAGTGACATTCAGATGCGAACTACTCAGTGTGTATAATATATCTGAGCAATAACAACGTTTTTCATAAAAACATGGAGAGCTTCAGCTATAAAGAATTGGCCGGAGAGTATTTTAGAAACAAAAACGAGGAAGATGTTAAAAATTACATTCGATAAAAAGGAAACTTAAATTCATATAGCACTGAAATACAATTGGACTTAGAAAATAAATTATCTGTTTTCATCAAAAATTTAAAACAGCGTTACCGGAAAGTTGATTACAGCAAAGATAGATTTTATAAGAGCTTTGGAAACTGGTTAGAGAACGAACTTTCTGTCCAGATCGCTTCAGAATCTACATATCAAAACACTTGTGGGAGATCACAAAAATCGCTGGACAACTGTAGCGATAGATCTAAGAGGCGGAAGCTTAAGGATATCAATGAAGAAATCGGATATGAAAATATTCAAGATACTTTCCTACATCAATTACGATCACAGAAACAGTTGACAAAAGTGGATATTATTGAAAAAGTGGTTGAAGCTAGTCCACTGAGAACAAAACGGATTCTTTAAAGTATACCAACTCCGAGCGATGCAAAACAATTCACAAATGAGGAGGCATTAGCATTATTTCTGGATTTGAAATTAACAAAACAGCAATATATTCTGCTCAGATTGCGTGCGATTGAAAAAGGCTCAAATCTGTATCCAGCATATCATCACAAAACAGGTGCTAAAATGGACTGTTTGCCATTAAAGGACACTATTACAATCACAAAATTTCGGCAGAGGTACAACTACAATCTCTACTCGATCACACAGCCGAACGCTTGCTACAATCAATAAAAGGAAATGAGATAAAGAAATATGGAAACACAAAGTTAATTTTTATTTGTAAATGGGGATGTGATGGTTCTTCCGGACAAAAACAATACAAACAAGTAGCATGTGAAAATATTTCGGACTCAGATATGTTCATGGTATCATTTGTATCATTGCGATTAAAAAAGATTTTGGAAGATTCAGAGCCTTCGACTAGTACAACGCAAACAAAGGATATTTGGAAAAATGAGACACCATCTTCTACGAAAAACTACAGGCCTATCAAATTTGAATTTAAAAAAGAAACGCATGATGCCATTAACAAAGAAATTAGTGATATCAAGGCCCAAATTGCAACACTACAGCCATTACAATTAGATTAAGATGGGCAGCAAATTGAAGTTGGCTACCAATTAGTGCTAGCAATGATAGATGGAAAAGTAGGCCAGGCTTTGACTAACACGAAGGCTGCATCCAGCTGCATCATATGCCATGTAACATCAAGCCAATTAAACCAAGTCTCGACAAGATCATTAGATAATACTGATGCATATGAATTTGGATTATCACCACTACATGCAAGAATACGACTTATGGAACACATACTAAAAATCAGTCATGATTTGGATTTCGGATCTTCAGGATCAATAAGAAACAACGAAACCAACAAAGAGTTAAGAAGTTCAAAAAGGAAACATGTTCAAGATGAATATCGCAAATTTGGGTTGATTATAGATCAGCCAAAACAAGGGTCAGGCAATACAAATGGTGGCAATACCGCAAGAAGATTCTTTTCAGATCCAGAAACAGCATCTGAAATAACAGGTGTTGATTTTAACCTCATTTTTAGATTTAAAATAATCCTAGAAATACGTGCGTGCAACTAAGAAATTCACCCTAGAAAATTTGGAGATTTTGCGAAGGAAACTGCAAAAATATATACAACCAAGTACCCATGGAGAAATATGTCTGCTATAGTTCACAAAATCCTTTATCATGGAGAAGATGTCATTAAATATCAGTTGGTGCCACTTGGAGATTTATCAGAGGAAGCTCAGGAAAAAAGGAATAAGGATTACAGATTTTATAGAGATCACAATACTAGACAAATTTATCGAAATTCCACAAATGAAGATCTATTTAATATATTATTGGCAACGTCAGATCCGTTCATCTCCAGTATTCGTAATCAATTGAAAGTGGAACCTCGGGATTTAGATGAAGAAGTCAAAAAACTGCTAAAGAACAGAAATGACACAGAACAGAATATGGAATATTTGCAATCAATATTTCAATTAAATGAACAATAATTATAATTAATTAGATCTAAGGCAGACATTGTATTAGTAAAAAATAATAATAAACAGAACCTCACATTGTTACAAAAGCTATTAAAATATATTGCTGCTTTTATTTTTAAAAGGTTTTTTTTATCCACATATGTATGTATGTAATGATTTTATTAATAAGAAATATTCAAAAAGTAAATACCTATTTTTTCGTATCAAAATTTAAAAAAAAAATCAGAATTCAGCTGATATATTTTGCTAATACGAGTATTAGCAATTTTTACAGCAAAAAAAAAATTGATTCTTCTTTAGTAATAGCATGATTTTAGATAATATTTCTAAAGTTTTTTTTAGGTGTAAACAAATTTGACAGCAAAAAATTGCTAATTTTTCAGTAATAATAGCAAAATTTCTAGTTGATTTTTCTATTTTTTTTAATGTTAAAATTTTTTTTTAGTGTAAACATTAAATTTTTTTGAGTGTCCCATTATTACAAAAAATGTTAATGATTATTATTTAAATCCAGATATGACATTTTTAAATAATTAAAAAAAAAAAAATAAAAAACCATATTTCATGCTAAAGTTAAAAAAAAATTTAAAGTTCCACTTTGCCCTTAAATTCCCCAATAACTACTCAACCGATTTTAATGAAATTGAAAGTGGACAAAAGTTTAAGAATCTATCTGTCGATTAAAAACTTCACTAAAATATCTCCTTCGGTTCAAAAGTTAAAGAATTTTGGCCAATGAAACACGATTTTCAGCCAGTGTGCGACTATGTTTTTGAATTACTCATAAAACATGACAGTTTTTTTTTTTAATTCCAACGGACACATACATTTGGTTTGTCTATTTGACTTAAAATTTTAAAAATATATACATTTGACAGATAAACCATATATGTATTGTTATTGGATTCGATATTCGGCATAAATTCTTAGATTAATCCTTTAATCGAAATCAGCAATTTTAAATTAATCGAACAATTAATCGTCTAAAATTGTTCGATTAATCGAACAAGAATTAATCGGCTGAACACCCTAGTACATAAGCTTTAATTGTGAATTTAATTAAAAATTTTTAAATCGGTATATGAATTTATCTAGCACCAATGATTTCATTGTGTCGCTAACATATGAGTAGTATATGAGATTCAACCTAGACAATAGCGCAAGTCAATGCTTTAATTTCGTCCGACGCACGTTTGGCCGTCATGTGCCGTTTAATTTATTTTTTAGAAACATTTTTTTAAATTTGGAACTGGGTAAAAGTAGACAAAATTCTATCTTCCTAGTAGCTAAAATCGTTGTTCTCATTTTCATATTTTTTCTGCATTGTACTGTCAAATTGGATATTTTTTTTCTTATTTTTGGATAAAGTCATGAAATTGAAATAAAAGATAATTCACGTAATATTTTTTTATTTTAAATTTTTGATATTTTTAAATAAGTCTTAAGTTTTTGTAAAACACTAGTGTTCTCACTTGAAGTTTTCGTATTAAAACGAAAACGTTTTAAAATTGGTTTTTAAAAAACATTTAAAAGCTTTCGTCTATTCATGTTTGACATAAATAGAGATTTTTTCTTTCGTTAAACAACATTATTGCCAATGCGTTTATTTTCGTACCTTTTCATGCTTCTTGCATATAAAGATTTTGTGTGCAAGGTTAACCCTGGCTTTTGTTTACAAAAATAAATTATAAATTTAACAAACAAAAACTACTATTAAAAATTTTAGTAAATTGGTAAAAACTAAAAATGTTGAATTTAAATGTTTACAAAAATTGCAATAAATAAACGCAATATATGAAGACGATTTTTTGCTACACATCAACATATAGAAATGGTGAAGGTTTTGCGTGATAGCACTAATTTTTTAAAACATATGGAAGAACTTACATACACACATACTTATGGACATACTTGTTTCTAGAATTTTTTGAACCTGTAAATACATATTTATGTAATTAGTAGCATTTAACCCGCCACTTCATTAACGTCTCATTTTCTTTCGTAAGCATATTTTTATGCGAAATTTTATTTTTCTAGGTTTTAACTTGTTTAAATCTAGCATTTAATTCGCTATTTTGACCGGTCCTTTTTTATGATCATATTTGTGTGCCAAAGGTTATAGTTCTGCTACTAACATTTTTTATCTTATGGGATGATAATCACTCAGGACCTTAGAGCTTAATTTTGAGTCTCTTCAATATTATAACAAATTCAAAAAGTACCATAAGCAGAACACAAGAGTAAAAGAAAGACATTTAATTTCTTATATATATCCTTTTTGATACGTTTTTCTCCCCGTTTAACTATTAACAATTTCAATATTGTAGTGGGTATGGAGAAAAATATTTTTTTAAAAAAAGTACCAAAAAAGAAATTACGATTTTAGCCCCTTAAACGTTTGAATTTTGAAAAAGTACCAAATTTGATTTTGCATTTTTTAGATAAGTTTCGAATGTGATATAACTTTTATTTCTAAGTTTATTGGCTTAAAAGATAGGTGGGATCAAAAAAAAGAACCAAAATACTCCCTGAAAGAGGAGAATTTCAAAAAAGTACCAGACACTCGTCCACTTATTTTTTAAAGACAACGATAAATATTACATATCATTGTATCTCTCTAAGTTTTGGAAATATAAGGTTACCGAATTCACCCTTTTTACCCCCTAAACATTCGACTTTCCAAAAATCCCGTTTTAGTGGATCTATTTGGGAAGAGTCCAGCCACCGGTACAAATTTCAAGTTTTTAGCTTCAGGCGTTTATGCTGTGCCGTCATGAATCTATGAGTCAATTATGTTACAATTCTATATAATATATAGATACACACACCTTTAATAATATTGTAAATAATTTAGGGTCCTTTCAGTAAAACATCCTTTTTATTTTCTATTTTTTTAATTTATTTTTTTAAACGAATGCCTTTTACTTATCGTCTTATTTTGGCATTTGTGTTCATTTATTACGAAGATGTTCATTTAATAAGAACCAAATGTATGTGGAAAAATTTAAAGCTTTTTCTGTCACTCACCTAAAAAGTGTTTTAATTTTATGAAAACCTAAATTAGTTTTCGTTCGTTTTTTTACGAACGATCAAATATTTTCATTTTCTAAAAACAGGCTGTAAAACTGCTTAGGTTTTCAAGACAAAGTCTTGATAAAGAGTACAGAAACCGAAGTAAGGATGAAACATTTAATAAATTGAAATCCTGTTACAGCAAATTCGATCAAGCAACATCGTTGGTTAAAATATTGATGTTTGACTATAGACTGCCAGCCGTCGCAGTGGCGGAAAGGGTAACACTGCATAGAATTCTGATGATGAGAGTGTGGTTATTCTTAAAACATGTAAATTCGACCCAAGTTCAATCTCCCGCTTAGTCAAGAATAAAACTATCAAAAATATTAATTCTTTTCATATTGTAAAATTCCGCTCCTGTATGTTTTATTGTGTGTCGATAGAAATACATAAATTTTAAATATCATCAAAATCGGTAAGATAGTTTCGGATAGGCAGAAATTGCCCATCTGTCCCTTTATGTTCCTAGCTCACTTTCACATTCGGTCAGGCGGCGGTCAAGCGGAGAGATAGACTGGAGACGGAATGGAGGGTGAACAGCGTAATCACGTTAAAATGGCTTTGTTTTTATTTTAGATCTCTTTTAAAAAGTAATGCAAATAAAGAAATACCAAGTACAAAAAAAAATCCATCACACAGATTCTCATTCACCCAGGACCTTGCATGTTTAATTTAATGTTTCTAGGTCCAAAATAAACGGAAGTTCAAAAAGTATAAGTTAAAGAACAAAAAAGCACCAAAAAGATCCCTCTTATTGATTCTCATGCACTCAGGACCGTACATGATTAATTTTGCATTTCTAGGTCCAATACTAATGGAAATTCAAAAAGTGCCAGCTAAAGAACAAAAAAGTTCCCTCTTATAGATTCTCATTTTTTCTCATTCATTCATTAATGAATGCTTTTAGGTCCAATACTAATGAAAATTCAAAATATACCAGCTGAAGAACAAAGAAGTACTTAAAAGTGCTCTCATAGGGTCTTTTCACTCAGGATAATGCATGTTGAATTTTATGTTTCTAGGTCCAATATTAACGGCAATTAAAAAAAGTACCAGTTGTTAACCCAAAAAGCTAAAGAAAGAAATTTAATTTCCCGTATTTACCCTTTTTGGTAATTTTTTTGTCCCATCAATATGTAGTGGGAGCCCATAATTTAATACCTATGGATATGCCAGAGAATGGAGAAAAATGTTTTGTAAAAAAGTACCAACAATAGTTACGATATTCACCCCTTAAACGTTTAAATTTCGAAAAAGTACAAAATTCTTATATATATTTTTTTAGATAAGATTCGAATGTGATATACACTTTATTTCTAGGCTTATTACTTTAAAAGATAGATGGGGGATAATAAAGTACAAAAAAGTACTTCTAAAAGTATCGTTTTAGAAGAGAACTAACCTCAATCATATCTCTTTTGCTGAAAGAGATCGAAAAAAAATTTAATACTTATCGTTGTTCTGGTAATTTTTTGAAATTCGGCCCTTTGGGGATTAATTTTGCAACTCCTTTGTCACCTTATTTATCTTTTAAACCAATAAATATTGAAATTCAGATTATACCAAATTCAGAACTTATCTAAAAAATATGAATTTGAAATTCGAACGTTTAAGGCGAAAACCCGTACTTTTTGATACTTTTTTCAAAAAATATTTTTCTCTACGTACTAAATTAAATAAAATTTCTCTATGTCTTAAATTACTAAACTATGGGCTATCAGTACAATATTAAACTTTTTGGTACTTCAATTCGGAAAAAAAATTTTCAAAAAGGGAAAATACGGGATATAATTTTTTTTCTTTTACTTTTCCATGCTGTATGTGGAAACTTAGAAACATAAAATTATACGTGCAGGGTCCTGAGCAAATAAGAGCCTATAAGATAAAAAAGGTTGGCACATTTTTTCCTCTTTAACTAATGAATTTTCGTTAAAATTGGACCTATAAATATAAAATTAAACATACACTCAGCAGCAAAAGTCTGCGGACAAAGCATTGATATGTTTTTCAGAACTAAAAAAGTAAAAACATTTTGTGTGAAAGCAATTCGCGTCCGACGATTTACAAGTGACACCATAGGCTTTCTACGTGCCAAGGAGTCAGAAACTTAAATATGTTTACTTCTAGAATGGATACTCTAAAGTATATCTTGATATATTAATAAAAAATTTGCAGCCCAGCGTAGACAAATTGAACCTGGGCAACGATTATATGTTTTAACAACATTACTACCCAAAGTATACGGCTCATAATACGAAGCTTTGGCTACTCTACAATGTCCCACAACAGCCGTTCATAAGTCCCATAGAACGTTTAAAGGATTTATTGGATCCTCGACAGCACAAAACGCAACGCAACGCCAAGGAATTACTTTGAAAGCACAAACAATGTCATAAATATTTTGTAATTTTGTTGTTGCTTTCTACAGAAATGCATGTACCGTTTTAAATATTTTAACGCCACAAGCTATGCAGCGTTTGAAATTTTAAAACGCAATGTCAATTGCAACAACAAAGTTACAAAATATTTATGACATTGTTTGTGCTTTCAATGTTATTATTTGGCAATGCGTTGCGTTTTAGATGATTAGGGCCTAAACAGTCACGGACTTGAGTGGAAGAGAACATATGGACTGGAGGTTGGTCCCTCGCTAAATCGACCCACTAATGGCAATTGAATCAGTGAATGTTTTACCGCTGATTTAGTTGAACTTAACTTAAATATATATGTAGCTTAAACTCAACAGCTGTAATCAGTGTCCCATGTATTATATGTAGTATAAAAAACAACAGCACTACGATAAATGTTGTCAAATTCATATGTTTTGTATTGGTAGTTTAAACGCCCAATTTTATGCGTTCAAAGATGGTTTATATGTTAACTGATTTATACAATTCAATAGATTGAAAAACGTTAACGACACGGTCGCCTCTACACCTAGTTGAAGTTCTGATAGCTCTACACGAACTGTTTGTGAAAATCTTAAAAGAACATTTGGAGAAGAATGATCCTCTGTCCATCCTACGCTGTGTTTCAGCTTGATACAGTGATGTTATACGTAGAGAAAATCCTAGGGATCTTCTTCTAATAAGTGGCTTTAGGGAAAAGAAGGGCGGATATTTTAAAATCATCAATATGTAGGGACTTTTCAAAAATGTGGAAAAACTGTATATATTTGCCAATCTTCGATTTGTGACATATTAGTAATAAAATTGTTGATATGATTTTATGGCAAATTTGTGAAACTCTCTTTTACAAGAATTTAATTTCTCAGAGCAATAATAGATAACTTATGAGCATCAAAAACTTTTGGAGTAAAGTCACCAAAATGAAAAGTTTGAATGAAAATTTAAATTCCCCTCTTTAGTCGAAATTAGCAATCTTTGATTTATCACTGCCACATGATAATACAGATAACGATCTTAAAAATAAAGTCTTGTAAATAAATAAAGCTAAAATAAAAATAAAACTAAAATTTGAGTCACGCTTTTTTGGATTTTTTCGTCAACTATTTGTTATGTCTGAACTAGGGATGCCAATCGGGGCTGATTTTTGAAAAACCCGGGATTCGGGATTTTGGAAATCCCGATCCCGAAATCCCGGGATTTTTGGGATTCCGTGATTTTTGGGATTCCATGATTTCGGAATTAATGTGTTTCTTTAAGATGCTACTTTTTTTTAATAAACCACACTTTTTGAGCATTCAAAAGGTTTTATATATGTAACATAAATTTTTAAAAATGAAAACAACAAAACAATTTATTTTATACATAAGTTTATAACTCTGGCCTCACCCATGATCAAACTGATCAGATTCTGAAAAAAGCTTTAAAAAATATACGTATCTCTTAGTTTTTCTAGATCAATTCATTTCGGTTTTTTGACAGCAATTCAATTTTTAATGTGAATTAAGTTGTGACGACATTTATACAATGCAAAGTTTAGTCCCTCATCGATCTCGAGCTGAGTTAAAAACTGTTAAACTATGTCGACTGCAGTGCAGTACACCTCCAGGGTGAAGGCGAGATTCATAATCAATAATTTAAGTACAAACGTTTGAAATTTATTTTAAAACAAAATGTTTATACAAATGTTTCTTAAAACAGATTTCAAGTTTAAATAATTTATTTTTGAATACGTCAAATAGTGTTTATTTATAAAAAAAATTATTTTATTTACCGTATGTTTTTTAAGCAAATTTTTTATTCTTGGACCGAAGGAATATGAGCTATTTCATCAATATTACGTTATAATTATATCAACTTTTATTCTTTAGTTTCTGAATATACTTTAATTGGATCGTGAATAATTTTTATTTTTTGATTGATGTATAACAAATATTTCTTGATTTCTATATTTTGCATAAAAATAATCATTTTTATTTTGGTATTATGTCTTAAGCCAAAGCTGAATTTGCTAAACATAATTGTAAAAAAAGGCTTGAGATGTAAATCTGCAAATTTCGTTTCTACTTAAAATGATGGTTTTATTAAGCAAAATACAAAAATCCTGAAATAGTCGATATATATCAAGCAAAAATTTAAAATTTAAAATACTCGCTGTGTGCTAAAAACAAAAATTAAACTCAAAAATAAGAATTATTTGCAATAAAAAATATAACTCAAATATAATTTTTTTGTATATAGTATAAAAATTCAATAAAAACGAACAGTTTTGTACATAAAAATTTATATGTTAAAAATTCCGGGACTCATAAAAAAAAATCCCGGGATTCGGGATTTATCAATCCCGAAAAATCCCGGGATTTCGGGATTCAGGATTTCCCGTTTGACATCCCTAGTCTGAACATATCTATTGTCATAAAATTGTATCTTCAATTTGCGTTGTCCGCTCTTTTTTAGAAGACGAATTTACCTTCCAGTGCACGGAAAATCATTTAAAAACCTGTACGATTGTAAGGAAATCACCAACGGTTTTATTTGCATTGATAAATTATCATTTAAAAGCTGTAGGGATTTTTGTACGGACAATTTTTTGAGCGCGTAGGGAAAAATAGCGATTTTTTTAGGCTGCGTAGGGAGTTTTCAATATAGTCTACGAGTATAACATCACTGGCTTAAGAAGTCTAGATATATCTCAAATCTTATAATTTTTCTATAGACGCAGACCCGCTTGTTTACTGGCGCAATTAAATGTTGTACCCACAATTTAGGCCCTAATCTTGTAAAACACAACGCAACGCCAAAGAATAACATTGAAAGCACAAACAATGTCATAAATATTTTGTAATTTTGTTGTTGCTTCCTACATAAATTCACATTGCATTTTAAAATTTCAAACGCTCCATTGCTTAAAACGGTACATGAATTTCTGCAGAAAGCAACAACAAAATTATAAAATATTTATGACATTGTTTGTGCTTTCTTTGGCGCTGCGCTGGGTTTAACATGATTAGGGCATTTAAAACATTGCGCAGAAATACTTAAGTTTTCATTAGAGTTCTGTCGCATCCGGGAGACTTGGTTCTACTGCTGATCTGCTTCAATCGGATTTGGGAAATCGTCTATCTTTGCAAAAGTTGAGAATACTTTGTTTTTTAAACAAATATCTTATTAATATTATATATTAACAATCTCTTACGTTTTTTTTTTTGTTTAAAAAATAATTTAATTTTCGTTAATTTTACCATGACTTCAAATTCAATTCGTTGTTTTTAAAATCTTATTAATATAAATTTTAAGTTTTTTTTTTTTTTCAGTATTTATTTATTGAATCTTCATATATTAAATATGAACTAACAATAATAAATCAAATCTTATCCTAATATTTCCTTTATGTCCTGCCAGTGCCAAACAAAAAAGATTTCGTCATCACGGCATCTGTTCACATATGTAGGTGTTTATCGCTCATCTGATTGGGTGAGTGCTGCAGTGTCTCTTCTTCTTAAGCGAGTGTGGCCGCCATAATTTAAAATATTTCTAGCTAATGGATTTGGGTGGAGTTCCAGCCTTTTTAAATATTTTAATGCATATTTCGTTATCATAGTTTTTACTAATGGCACATTGAGATCCTTGTGGATATTTGAGTTTTTGACGTACCAGGGGGCGGCTGTGATTATTCGAAGAAGTTGATTTTGGCGCCTTTGAATTTTTTCGATGTTAGAAGCCGAGGCAGTGCCCCATAACTGAATACCGTAGCACCAAATTGGCTTTAAGATAGAGTTGTAGAGTAGAAGTTTGCAATCGAGACTAAGAACAGAATTTCTTCCAATAAGCCAATTAATTTTCATTGCTTTTAGTTTCATTTGAGTTAATTTAGCTTCTATATGCCATTTCCACGTTAAACGCCGATCTAGATGTATACCGAGGTATTTTACATGCGAGTGTTGGGGTATTATTTGATTATTTATTTTAATAGGGGGGCATGTTTCCCGACGCAATGTGAATGTTATATGTGCGCATTTTTGCTCATTGATCTTTATCCTCCATTTTTTTAACCACCTTTCTAGTACAAATATATGATCCTGTAGGTAGCGAGATGCTTCTTGACAGTTTGCGTGTACGCTTAGAAAAGCTGTGTCGTCCGCAAATGTTGAGGTATGGGTGTAGCTGTTTGTTGGCAAGTCCGAAGTATAAATTAAGTATAATAGAGGGCCCAGGATGCTGCCTTGTGGGACTCCAGCGTAAATTGGCTGTGGAGAACTTAAAAATTCGCCTTCTTTAATAATAAATTGACGACCGACTAAGTAGCTTTCTAACAGCTTGTGTATATTTGCTGGTAAGTTTTGCTGCAATTTCAGTAGTAAACCTTCATGCCAGACTTTATCAAAAGCTTGAGACACATCGATGAAGAGTGCTGAGCAATATTTTTTTTCTTCAACGGCTTTTCTTATGACATTTACTATTCGATGAGTTTGTTCAATTGTGCTGTGTTTTCTTCTAAAACCGAATTGATGATTGGGAATACATCTGTTATCATTTAAAATCGGCGTTAATTTAGACACTAGAAGTTTCTCAAAAAGCTTTGATATATTAGACAATAAGCTTATAGGTCTATATGACTCAACTTTTGTGGGATCCTTTCCTGGTTTAGGTATCATGGTAACTAAGGATACTTTTCACTCTTGTGGGTAGTATTCAAGGCGTAAAATTGCATTAAAAATTAGTAGAATAATTTTCTTTGCTATGCTGGGTAACTCCAAAAGCATTTTGTTACTGATCTTATCAAAACCAGGGGCTTTCTTAGGGCTTAAATCATGAATAGCCTTCTCGATTTCTCTTACTTCAAATCTTAGTGGAACAGCTGATCTAACAGCAACAGGTGGTAACTCGACCGCAGTATCGAAAGATGTATGAGGGGTAAATACGGTTTTCAAATGATTAACGAAAATATTTCCTTTTTCTATGTCATTTCGTGCCCCACTTCCATTTAAGTTTCTTAGTGGCGGTTTAGTGATAACTGGTCTTTTAAGATTTCTAGCTGCACGCCATAATGAGTAATCAGATTGAGGAGTTGCATCAAGTTCCTTAAGATATTTTTCCAGAGAAGCCCTTTTTTGAGACAGTGTGAGGACATGGTTCTTTATTATTTTGTTAGACTGTAATTTTTAAATTATAAAAGAAAAAAAAAATTCATTCATACATGGCTTTGAAATTTAGTTAAGAAATTTTGAGGAAATTTCAATTACTGAAAAATTTCATTAAGAAAAGTTGTGGGGAAAATAAATTTTTAATTTTTGTGAAAAATTTTAATATAAAAACTAAAATAAAATATATATAAATAAAATATAATAAAAAAAAAAAAACTAAGGGAGGAAAGTGAAATAAATTGGGGATTTGAAGGAGATTTTAAAAATAGAAAAAGGTATTTATATTAAGTTTATTTATGTGATTAGTGTTTATATGGGTTTAGATAGTTTATCTGTATATTAACAGCTTCTGAGAATTAACCCAATATTGGTAATGGTGATCTCTAAAGCGTTAAATAAACCAGCTTTTAGAACGGAAATCAAGCCGCAAAATATTGCTTTAGTATTCAACCGAAGTATAGTTACAATAGTTTTACTTGCAAATTTCCTGACGATTCAATAAAAATCTACAAAAGAGGTGAAATTTTTAATCGAATAACGGAAAAATAAGTCGAAAACTAACATAATTTTAATATAACTATCATAAATCTTACCATTCCATATATATTAACTTACCTTAACATTATTTAATTTAACATAATTTATATTTATTTTACATAACTTAATTAAACATAACATATATAAATTAACATAAAATTATTTAACATAAATATCTTTAACACTATTTAATTTATCAATAATTTAATTTATACTTTGACATAATTTACACAACGTAAATTTAAGATTAATTTATCTTAAATCTAATTTAAATTTAATTTAACCATTATTCAATTTGGATATTTTATAGTCAAATATTATTGTTATTTTTTTTTTGTAGTCACCAAATTTGTTTAAAATGTCTTAAATTATAAATTGAAATACTAACATTCACATACATACACAAACTTACATACATACATAACAGAGTACACATTACAGATGAAATAGACTCACAATCCACATATACACTATTTAATTGTTGCATATAAATAACTAATATTAATAACAGAACCATCAATAAACCTCTGAACTTCAGGCCTGCCGTCTTCGAGGGAAATAATATGTGGTGAGTTTTTTTTTTATTATTTCAAATTATCTAAAAACCAATAAAACATAATCATAAAAAAAAAAAAAAAACTTAATGTTATAATACTTTAAAATTTCTGGGAAAAAAATGCATAATAAAATAAAAAAATTGTTAAAATTTTAATTTTCACTTTTAAATAAAAATGTTTATGAGTTTGTGAATTTTGATTCAAATTCAAATATCATTAACATAGATGCAAATTTTAACATTTTGTTTGTTTCTTCTAAAACGATCATGATAACATAAATAATACAATCATTATAACATAAACCAACATTAATTTTAATTATAATTTATACTTTTATTTTAAATATTAAATATAGTTTGGTGATATTTTAACTTATGAATAAAAATGATAATTTTAAATTTAATTATTAATTTAATTCATGGATGTTATGTTTAAATAAATACTTTGTTAGTATGATGGACCTATAAACAATATTTTTTTTAATTTCACGAAACATTTAAGTACATTAGAAAAGGGACACAATGGGTTATTCAGGAATTTTCAAAGAATAACATAGGTTTTGGGTGGGTATAGAAATGGAAAGGTGAACAACAACTAAATCCTTTTCATATATTTTTAAATGTACTGGCATCTATAGAATTTAATTTCTTTTATTATTTTATAGTTTTTTTTCTTTTGGTTAATAGTTGAATTATGTATTTTAAATCTACCTAATTTTAAATTTTATAGTAGTGGACTTATACTCTATTTTGAAAAAGAAAACGAATCACCCCATTTTCCGATGAGCAAAGCTGGTGTTATAGGTAGAACTCTCTTTAGATAGATAGGGTCTCAGTTTTCGTCCGTTACAACAGCAGTAAGTTTCTTAGCCTTTTTGTGCACTCTTTTAGTAAATTTTTAAGTTGAGGGGATGTGTGCAATTGCCACTCTCTTCGAACTCTCCTTTTTTCAGTCAAGAGACGCTCGACATCAGTAGAATATATTTTACTATTTTTGATATTTTTGCGGGCTATGCTAGAATGTTGAACAGCTTGTTTGAGATAATTGTCAAAATTTACAATAGAAAGATTCACATTCTCCGGTGTTCTAAGCGGAATATTTTCAGTGCAGTGGGTACTGAGATATTTTTTATATTTTAACCAATTTATTTGTGTGGCTGACGTCACTAAGTAACCAGACGGAGATACAATTCTATAAGGGTTTGATATGGTAAGAATTGTAGGTGTGTGATCAGAAGATAATTCTAAAGAAGCTTCAACGTGAATCGTTTCTGCGGGGGTGTTTTTAACCACGCCAAAATCGATGACATCTGGAATTTTTTGCTGATCAGTAGGCCAATAAGTTAGTTGTCCGCTCGCGACCACATTTAAATCCATTTTAGACATTGTATTATACAAAACACGACCCTTTGGTGTAATGAGCCGTGACCCCCAGAAGGTATGTTTAGCGTTGTAATCGCCAGCGGCTAGGAAACAGGATCCTAATGATTTAAAATATTTATAATATTGGCTTTCTGATATTGAAAATCTAGGTGGAGAGTATAAAGATGAATAAATTTTAAGTATTACATAATAATCTGAACAGAGTACCAGTTCATCATTTCACGTGAAATGCTGTCAAAACTCATATGAAAAAAACTTGTGCGGAATTTCTTTGAAATAATGCTGATAGAGTTGCACTCTTTTTAATATGTGAAAAAGTTGCGAAATGTTGCAGCCAACATTTTTTTACAACTGCGAAATAATATAAGCTGCACTTATTTCACGTGAAATTTTAAGGCAAATTAAAAAAGTTTACACCTTATATTAAATGAGAACGAAAAAACATAAATAACGCAACCGGTAACAGGTTTTCACCCAAATTTACTTTCATTTTTATTTACTTTTTTGTTTAAAAATATACTTTTTAGTAAAATACATGTGGATTTTGTTTACATTCGCAAAACAATGTCGCATACTTTGAAAGATTAAAAACGTCAAATTACACTCGAAAGGTAGGATACATGTCAAATTTTTCGTATGAAATAATAGATGTTGCTGAACATAGTATACAACTAGTATGCCAAATGGAGAGAGCACTCTCAATTTTGTAGCTCAACCCTCACACATATACGTTCTGCGTGAATTCAACACACAGAAAATCAACAAAAATAAAACAAAATTTTTAATTTTTCTATATAAAATTTTTCACAATATAACACTTTTTGTTTAATTTTATGACACAACACACAATTAATAATTTTTTCCAATACATTTTGCTCATTTGCTTTTGAAAAATGTTTTTAATTTTCACAAACTAAAGATTTTTAAATAAATTTGTTTGACACAAATTTTTTGCTGTTGTTAATATTATTAAAGCCATAAAATCATAAATTATTTAAATATTTACGAGATTGCAGGATAAATTTTTACAAACATGGTTTTCAAAAGGCAGCCAACATTAAATAAATTCAAAATTTATTGAACTAAGAGAATTTTATTTTAGAAAAAAGATTGTTGCCACATTCTATACGATTTTATGCAACTATGCTTAGTTTTAAACACCAATACATCTAAAAAAAAATCTTACTAATACAAACATGAGTTAGGTAACACTGATATTTGAGTTATGTACCTGTCAAAGAGTTGGTATACTATGTTGCTGAGCATTTTTCACAAATTGGAACAGAGAACTAGGCTTTACACTGTAATTTTGTTTAATTAAAAAATTGCTCTACTTGAGTTTTTTTTTAATTTACCTTCAATTTAAATTAGGCCCTAATCATGTAAAACGGAACCCAACGCCAAAGAATTACATTGAAAGCACAAACAATGTCACAAATATTTTGAAATTTTGTTGTTGCTTTCTACAGAAATTCACATTTCGCTTTAAAATTTCAAACGCTCCATAGCTTGTGGCGTTGAAAATTTTAAAACGGTACATGAATTTCTGTAGAAAGCAACAACAAAAATACAAAATATTTGTTGGTGCTTTCAATGTTATTCTTTGGCGTTGCGTTGCGTTTTACACAATTAGGGCCTTAATCTCTCAAGCCTGGTACTCTGTTCAGTATTTCGTGCGAAATGTTATAAAACTCAATATAAAAAAGTTTTTGTTAAATACAAACGAAAAGATGTTTATAGAGTTGTATTCTATTTATATTATGAAAAACATTCGAAATGTTTCTAGCAACCTTTTTATTTTCCCTGCGAAACAAGTGCAGCTCATATTATATCGCACGGAATTTTAAGCAACAGCTTATAATTTTTTGTATTTGTAAAGTGGTTTCTATAACAAGCGTTTCACAAAGAGATGTAGCAAAGTGCTAAAATTAAGAATAAAATTAAATTTTTTGTTTTTGATTTGGGAAATTATAAATTATAAAAAAAATATTGTTTTACTATTTTTAATGACAATAAAAAAACAAGATATTTGTTTACCTGCGCAAGACAATGGTGTATACTTGCAACTAATAAAAACGTTAGGTTTTGAAAAATCGCAAGATAGATAATATTGATACATGTCAAAATAATCAATGTTGCTCAAAATTTTTCGCCAGTTCGAACAAAGTACTAGGCTTTAAGGCCATGTCAGATAAAACTTTTGCTTCGCGTTGCGTTACCGATTCGCTTTGACATCTAAGATAAAATATACATACTTATACGAAACATGTCACATAAAGTACTTTCAAAGCGGATCGAAGCAAAAAGTTAGCCAACTCTCATCTTTTTGCGCGCTTTGACAATTGGCTAGTATAATTTTCATTTGTTTTTTAATTTTTTTTGCCAAATGCAATTGAAAAAAACCGTCCAATTAAATTTTTAACTTTTATTTTTGTAACAAATAATTAAATGTACAAATTACCAACCGCTTTTATAAGTAAACAAACATTGCGTGAGTGTTTTATCTGACACGGCCTTTACACTATAATTTTTTATAATTGAAAATTGCTCTACTTGAGTTTTTTTAATTTAACTTTAAATTTTAATTTAATATTTGTATCGGTATCGTATCGGCGCACAGTGGAATTTCTTCATACATTTAACTGCAAAAAATAGAAGGAGTGATCCTACAACGATGAAATTTTGCACACTTGTTCAATTTTAAGTAAAAAGAAAATTTCAAAAAATTTTTAAAATCCGTCGACTCCTTGGGGTATATTCCTTGGACCGCCATTTTTCCACGAATTTTTGTCCTCAATGTATAGGTCGCAATTCTTCATAAAATTTGACGAAATTCGGCACACGTCTATTAGTTGTTCCAAGAAAGAGGTCGACTAATTTTAGTTTTAATCCGTCGACTCCTTGGGGTAACTCCCTTGGACCGCCATTTTTCCACGAATTTTTGTCCTCAATGTATAGGTCGAAATTCTTCATAGAATTTGACGAAATTTGGCACACGTCTATTAGTTTATCCAAGAAAGAGCTCGACTAATTTTGGTTTAAATCCGTCGACTTCTAGGGGTAACTCCCTTGGACCGCCAATTTGTTCACTTATTTTTCTTTTGAGTGTATAGGCCGTAATCCTCAATATAATCTGATGAAATTTGGCAGACATTTGTAAATTTATACAAGAGATAGTTCTGCTAATTTTAGTTGAAATCCGTCTACTATTAGGGGTACCTCCCTTGGACCCCCCATTTTTTCGCTAATGTTTCTTCTCAACGTATGGGCCGCAATTCGCAACGGAATTTGATACAATTTAGCAGATGTCCATAAGTTGAAATCCGACAACTCCTAGGGGACTTCCCTTGGACCCCAATTTTTCCACGTATTTTTCTTTTCAATGTCTAGGGCGCAATTCTCAATAGAATTTGATTAAATTTGGCACACGCCTATTAATTGATAAAAGAAAAATCTAACAATTTTGGTGGAAATGCGTCGTCTTGTATGTAACCTGAATGAAAAAATTTCGCATAAATATAATTCTCATTGAAAATACTAGTAATACTTAATTAAAGAAATGCTAAAAATTGGTTGGTAAGCATTTTATTCTTCAATTATCATTTCTTTAACTACATCATCCAATTCAAAAATATTCTTATAAGGTTGACGCCTAAAGGTATGCAAAACTTTTTTATTACAAATACTAGGGTGCAATATTCGTGACTTTTTTTTTTACTAAATTTAGACTTTTTTAAAAGATTGACAAAAGTTGGTGAATTTTTTTGACTAATTCGAAAGAAGAGCCTTTTGCCATTCATTTCGTTATACTGAGAGCACGGAGGTAAACCGAGCTAACTGACTTTTTCTCCAACGAAAACAGCCAATGCTGAATTTTTAAGGACAATTTTGATGCACTCATATCTCCTAAACTATGTACGCAATAACTTTTTCTTTTCCTTTAAATTAAAAACAAGGCTTCGGATTTAAATAAAATTGACACTCAGATTTTTCCGCTCGAAACATCTTCGATATATAAATCTCTGAATTTTAACAAAATTACCATATATTTCCCTTTCACAACATTAACCTGATTTCAACCGATCTTTTCTAAGAATATATATACATATATCTTGAAAGAAATGCAGATTTTTGTTTGCCAGACTCTTCTCTATAAAATAGCATCATTAGATTTTTTAAAAGTAATAGTCAAAAAATGCATTTTTTGCATCAGAAATCCCATAGTGCGGCGTAGAGTTACATCCCTAAAAATATATTTTGATTTATGGCGATTTCGTTTCTCAGAAAAATATGTTACAGTACATTTACATTTACATACATTTAACCCTTTCTAATGTTACATATAATCACTCGAAGGCTTACATGCTGTGCAACTTCAATAGAACAAAATTAGCTGCTTTTATTTACAACTAAAACACTTTTATCATTAATGTACTTCATGAGCGACTTGTAAAGTTATTTGAGCAGTTTCTGCACACTAATACGGTTTGAAAACAAATATTGACATCAGTAATAATAGTATACATAATCTTGTTTTATATTAATATATTCCTTTAAGGGTCAAAAATCTGAAAATTTGTATTTAAGGTAATGTGATGGCGCTGAAGCCAGGAAAAATAATAGTTTTCTCCTCATGCAGTTTCCCTGGTTTTTAAGGATTGCCGAATATATTCAAAATTTACCTTCAAAGGTCCACAAAATTTGCAATATTTTTTTTTCAAGCAAATACTTATTTACGCATGTATCAATACTTAAAATTTTTTTTTAATACATATCGCCTGATCCCCGAAATTATTATTTTTTTTTCTTCCTAAATATAACCTTTTTACAAATTTCCTGACTTGGATACGACAATGCACTCAATAATAAGAAAAGAAAGTTAATGTTTACTATAATAACAATTAAAAATATCAAAAGTGTCCCTCTTTCAGATAAAGCAAAACAAATATAATTTTCTGTACATTTTTATACAGTAAAAGTGCGTAGAAAGAGAGTACAATGCAATGTCGAATATATTCGACAAAATCACTGAAAGGGATATAAAAATTTTATGTTTTGTTTTAAAACAATATTTTCACAAAATTATGAGCGATATGCTTTATGACAAACAAAATAAAACACTGGTTGTACAAACAAAGTAGTAAATAACAAACTTGTAAAACAGAGCCGAATGAACACCTTAAGTAAAAGTAAGGGTAACATATGCATCATGTTTTGCATGTTTTGCATCAACATATTCACAAAAGAACATGAAAATGTTTCCGCAAGTTGTACCTTTTGTACAAACGAACACAAAAATATAGAATAAATTGTCGACAATTTATTAATACATGTAACATTAATGCAACATATATCTCAGAAAAGAAATAGCTATTAGTTTTTCTTTATTATACCCTCCCACTAGTGGTGAATATTAACTTTGTCATTCTGTGTGAAACTGTGTTGATATTCATCTTAGACCCCACAAAGTATATATTAACAGCATAATATAAAAAAGGCGTAACTAAATAGTTTTTTAAAATTATTTTTTTTTTGTTTATTCAGACAAATGTCAAATGCATCTAATAAATAAAATTTGACACTTAAAATATTATACTAACGGCTTTTTTCACCAAGTTAAGTAATAACTGTCAAAAATATATTTTTAACTGGAAGTTTAAGTAATTGTTAGTTATAACAGAACTTGGCGAAATTGGCTGTTAATGTTTGCTTAGTAATTTACTCAAATTTAACTTTCTAGGCAATTTTCTTTTTACCCTTATGATTATGTTCTAATGCAGGCAATATGAATCCACTATGACATGTTAATTACACATGTTAATTATGTAACATTACACTTCTCTTTGTATTTTCCATAATAATTATTTGGGCCTACTCATTCTATGAAACTTGCCGTCCAACAATGGTCTTCTTAATAATATTTAGAAGTTGTAATGTCATTAAGTGTCATTGTCTGTTCGTTTATTTAAACAAGTGCCTCTTATTTTCATTGCAAAATAAACAATTGGACGGGACTTTTTCCAAGAGAACAAATAAAAATATACACACATTTGCTTTGTTCTTCAAAATAATAAAAATAAGCAAAACGTACATAAATAATTGTACTGTCAGATAAATCATACCCAAAAAAGAGTATGTCGCTAACAATAGAAAGATGATGTAACAAAAAACCTAAAAATAACAAGTAAAAGTGCTAAATTCGTCTGTGCCGAATTCTGGATACCCTCCACCATGAGTAGAAATATTTTAGGAGTGGGCTTTATATATTCAATTATTGGCTGAGCATCCCACAAATTAATGGCATTTTTATTGGTAAATTAAACTTAATTGGTTTTAGGCGTATTTAAGTGAATTTTAGAAGAAGGGTTTATGCACTCATAAAAAATGCAGCTTCATATTGATGATACCCTAACATCTTATTACAAATGGCATCAACGAGGCAAAAAGTGACATCAATTTAATGACGAACGTCATCCTGAAATTTTATCATATTTTATGCGTCATCTACGCTATGACTACAGTGACATTAATTCGACGCCACATTTTGTGTACACTGATAGAAAAGGCGTCATAACGCTGATTTATTTCGACATAATTACAGACAAACTGTCAGCAGTGCGATGACAACCATATTTTCCGAGATTGGGCTTTATATGGAGCATTAAGTTAATTATGAATCGATCTTCACGAAATTTGGCAATGTGATTTCTGGTCATATAAAAGAAGTTTCTTCTTTTTCCTCTTTATTGCTTATTCGATTTCCGAATGAAAGCGACCATACAATTATATATTTACGTTGTTAGATTTGTTACAAAAATATTGTTAAATATTGTGAAAATAATAAGAAAAAACCCTGAAGAAGGCACACAACAGAGTGCTGAAATATCGGTTAAACTAAATGAAAAAATTTGGTATCAAAAAAAGAGCTCAAGCTTGGAAATTTAATTGTACATTATATTTACATTTCCTAAGATGTTTTAATTCAGAGTGCGCTTAATGCTTTGCTAATTGTTCACAAAATAAGTCTCTATTTCTTGCAGCACTTATAAGATTTTTGTCCATTGTTAAATATTTTGAAGCCAGTACATCTCATTTCGGCCTCTAATATGAAGACAGCTGCTTTGTGTCCATTTGTTCTGCTAATACCACTGTGCTAGAATTTGACACTTATTTTCTGACAAGCGGGCCATATGCCGGGTTAACATAATTCGGGTAAGTTGGATTTCGTGGTAATAACCAATTTTTTAGGTTAGCTCTTGTTTCGAGATATACCGTTATTTCGAAAATCGAGGAGTTTGCACAACATATATTCGCGTAACTCAAGAACGGTTAAGTTTATTGAATATACTGAACAATTCCGAAATTCCGCAATAAAATGACCTTAACGTAAGTCAAAACTTTTTCCTAATCTGCGCAGTACTTTTTTTTAGAAAAAAATTATTTATTAGCAAAACTTCGAAATTTTCGTTTCTTAAAACAAGCAAGAAATGAATAAAATCTGATTACAACTTTCAATTAAATTTAGGAATTTCATTTAACGCTATATTCGTATGGGAGCCCCCTTAGGGGTGGAGATAAAAGGCAAGTATGCTTTCAACAAATGTTAAGGTTGAAAAACTAATGGAGGTCGGTCATACATTTTATCTACCTAGGGGCGACTCCTAGGCAGTTATGGGACATTTCTTCAATATATTTCTAGCCTGTCTTGCCAATTTTGTATGGAAGCCCCCTTAAGTAATGGTGATAGCAGGTAGGTATCTTATAAACAAATGGTGGGGATTTGACCCTTCTAGGCGCTGCAGAAGCCAAATTTAAGAGTTTAATTTGTGAGGAAGCACCCCTTATGACTGGTGATAAGGGGCAAATATGTTTTCAGAAAATGTTAAGCACAAAAAACTAGTGGAGGTTGGTCACACATTTTATCCCACTAAGGGCGACTTCTAGGCATTTATTGGACTTTTTCTTCAGTATATATGAATTATCTTTTTTATCTAGCACAGTGTAATTATATATTTTGTTTTGTGAATATTAATATTCAGGCCGTATGATTCACTACATGAGGTGAGTCTTGTAATCAGATTCTGAAGACCAGATATGCTGTCGGACAATAAAGTAGTGTCATCAGAATATCGGATGTTGTTTATATACCGATTATTGGCTTTTATACCCTCTTGGGTGTAATTAATTGCCTAGTGTAAAATTCTATCTTAGTAAATGTTAAATAATAGAGGATATAAAATGCAGCTCTATCTGCCTCCGCTGGGTATAGCTACTTCTTCTGTCATTTCTCCGTTAATATTAATTTGTGCAGTTTGATATTTTGATACCAGAATTCAATTAAGTTAGCCGTACTGTAATGTATCAAACGTCTTCTCATAGTCTATGAAGCACTTAAATAAGTCTTTGTAAAGATTTCTACATTTTTGTACTAAAATTTTAACAAAGAATAAAGCGTTAGCTTCCCTCATTTAAAAAAAAATTGGGTTGCACCCATTTCTTTTTTACATTTTTCATTTATCCGCTTCTGTATAATTAAAGGAAATTTGAGGGCATGGCTAATTAAACTAATAAGGTGTTAGTCGTTGCAGTTCTTAGCGTTATTTTTTTGGGATGGTTATGAACGTGGATTTGAGCCAATCTTGTGAATATCTTCCAGTGTCATATAAGTGGCAAAATTATTTTAATAATTCTTCAATTGTTTAGGGTGAGCTGATTTTGCTGGACGCCAATT
This sequence comes from Pollenia amentaria, assembly GCA_943735925.1. Taxonomy (NCBI): domain Eukaryota; kingdom Metazoa; phylum Arthropoda; class Insecta; order Diptera; family Polleniidae; genus Pollenia; species Pollenia amentaria. The sequence continues at coordinate 119,720,039 of OX031010.1, read as the reverse complement.
CTAAACTGCAAATAAATTCTAGAAACAATTTAATACCAACATTCTTATTTTCTTTTGGTTGCTTGAAAGTGAGCGTGCTTTCAGCACACGGATATGGTGGAATTTTAAATTCTCAAGCACCCAGAATATATAATTTTTTGGGGTCTTAGATGAATTTTAAAAAAGTTTCACACGGAACGACGAACTTAGTAGACCCTCATTCACTCAACTGAGGGAGGGTATTAAAAGGGGTTTTATGTACAAGTTTTACTTTTTTAGATTTGTTGCTTGGACACTGAATATCCAGATATACACATTTGTTCCATAAACATTTAAGTTGGTTTTAGGGTTCCTATTCAAGAATAACCGGGAAAAATATTTTCGAAATTGATGGAAATTAAAGGACCTGTACCCATGTTCTGTAACTTTGGTGAGAACTTATTTGATTTTTCTTTTGGTATTTATAAATTATTTTTATTTAAATAAAAAATATATCAGTTCTTGTTTTTTTCTTCTTTTATATCCTTATATCCTTTTATATCCACTCTTTTTATTTTAAAATATAAAAACCAAATTTAGACAAGACCCTTAATATCTCAAAACAAGAAATTTCGACTTCATCTATAATTATTTAATGCCACAGATATATTATATATGTATATTTATATAAATATCCTATTGTTCTTATCGCACCATGGCGAAGATTCGGCATAGCCCAATGTAGCACTCTTACTTGTTTTAATTGTAATTTAAAAAAAAAAATTTGTAAATAAATAGATATTGGGAATTATTTCTTTTTATAATAGTCTGGTAGTGTATAAACTCATTTCTAAAAAAATTTAAGGAATATAACTATTACAAAAGGCTTTATAAAATACATAACTGAAATTTAACTCATAGAATAAATTCGAAAAATAAAAAATGTTGCATTTGTTAACAAACCTTAACATGCAATGTTAAAATCATTAAAAATCGAGTTTAATTTTTTTTTCTGTATTCCGACTAACTTTCGAACATTAAAAAGCTACAATATCGCGAAATTTAAGAAAAATTTTATTTGCTTTTAATACATTGAAAACTTTATATGTAAAGCCTTTATTCATAAAAAATATTTAAGGTTCAATAAAGTCATGTACACAAATCGTTCTCTAATTTCTACCATTTTAATTAACGAGAACTTAAATTTAAAAAAAAATATAAGATTTCAAATATCTGTTCAAAACTAAAAAAATTTTGATTTTAAAAAATGTAACGCTCTCCCGAGACTTTATTCGGAAACTCTAATAAACATACATACATATCAATACATACTTAGGCCAAATTAACACGATGTCTTTTCAGACATGTTAACAAACACGTTTGTTTTGTTTGTTGACAATTGGGTAAGAGAAGAAAGAAGGGTTCCCAAACAGACACAAAACGAGTTTCATGTTTGCTAATATGTGTGTAAGAAGATAAGACAGGTAGACATAAAAACAGACATGTATGGAAAGGCTTCGTGGAAATGGAAAAAGTTTTTGGTAGCATGTTTAAAAGAGAACGAAGAAAACAGACGTGCATGAAAGGTCATCGTATAAATGCCGCCTTACTGTATTGAAGTCGATCAACCCAGAATAAAACCATTAATTTCAAATCCACTCGTCCATGTTCTAATCAAAATTAAAAAGGCTTTAGACGTGTAATGATGCTTAATGAGAAGGAAATGTATAAACAGAGCATTTTACAAATATCGGGTGTTTTTTTCAGTGGTATAGAACTTCGAATTGAAATAAAACACAATAAAATCGTTTTAATGACCATCAATTTGGCTTTATTGGAAGGATAATTTTATGCCATTAATGTTTAAATATGATTTCAGGCATGTGGCCGCCGCGGCTGGCTCGAATAAAGCCAATTCTACAGGTCCAATTTTCAACCACTTTTTCGAGCATATGGGGCCGTATGTCGGCAATAACGCCACGAATGTTGGCTTCCAATTCCCCTAACGTTTCTGGTTTGTTGGCGTAGACGAGCGACTTCACATATCCCCAAAGAAAATAATCCAATGGTGTCAAATCACACGATCTTGGTGGCCAATTGACAGGTCCATTCCGCGAAATTATGCGCTCATCGAATGTTTCCTTCAACAAATCGATTGTGGCGTGCGCTGTGTGGCATGTAGCGCCGTCTTGTTGGAACCACAACTCATCCACATTCATGCCATCCAATTCGGGAACAAAATAGTCGGTTATCATGGCTCTATACCGGTCTCCATTAACGGTAACTGCCTCTCCAGCATTATTTCGGAAGAAGTATGGCCCAATGACTCCACCAGCCCATAGAGCACACCAAACAGTCAGTTTTTGTGGATGTAATGGCGTCTCAAGGGTCTCATGTGGATTCTCTTCACTCCAAATGCGGCAATTTTGCTTGTTGACGTAGCCATTCAACCAAAAATGAGCCTCATCACAGAACAAAATTTTGCGATGAAAATCAGCATCGAGATCAATCTCATTTTCGGCCCATACACCAAAATCACGACGCATTGCATGGTCTCGCCGCTTTAATTCTTGCACAAGCTGGATCTTGTAAGGTCGCAAGCCAAGATCTTTGCGCAAAATCTTCCATAAAGTTGATGGACAAAGCTCCAATTGCTGTGCTCGGTGGCGAATCGATTCATTCGGGTCCTCTTCAACACTTTGCTGTACAGCGACAATTGTTTCTTCGGTGCGCACTGTTCGACGTCTCTGCGGATGCGTATTATCACATAGAGTAAAAGTAGTGCGAAAACGATCCATGGTTAACCGAATTAATTGCTCTGATGGACGATTATGTCGACCATAAAATGGACGGAGCTTGCGGTAAACTTCGCGAACTGAACCGTTATTTTCGAAATAAATTTGCACGATTTGCAAGCGTTGTTCTTTTGTCAACCTGTTCATGATGAAATGGCAAACCAAACTGAACATAAATGACATTAGAGTTGCCAGATTTGACCACAAAATGCCAGTTTTATCTCTATTCGAAAAACAAACCTGTAAAAAAAACACCCTGTACTAAAAAAAAAATCACAAAACATTCTAAAAGCTAGTGAAAAAATAGCCCACTCACCCACTATTTAGAACTCTTATATGTCTTTCTTTGTTTGCCGTTATCTTTTCCGTATTTAAAATTTTAAATCTAAGTTCTAATCACTTCCGAATGACATGTTGGAAATCGTTTGTTGACCAATTTCTAAACATAACTAATTATTTTTTGCGCATTTTATGTTTTACGCTCGTAACCCCCTTCAGGAATATTTATATACATACATTTGTGTGACGACTATACGCAAAAAACACTGATTTGGTTAATTTTTAACATTGAACAAAACTTTGTTATGGAAAATACTAAGGCAAAATTTAAAAGCCCTAAGTCATCTCTTTGTAGCCATTATTGATCTAATGCCTCTATAACGTGAGGATATTTGTATTTGAAGTAAAACTGTTTAAGAAATAAAATTAATACGCTTTTTTAAACAAGATTTCTGCAGAGTGTTTTCTCCTTAGGTTCTCTCTTATGCGCTCATTAACGGTCAATTCTAAATCTTGTTGAATTTAAAAGGATCCAGAATACTTTCATGGGGTCGCCGATGATATTTTCGATGTGTATTTAAAGGTTTTTTACCTTACCGGGCCAATATTATTATTCATTTTAACGTATTGTACATTTATATCACCAATATGTATGTGATATTCGGCACAATATATTGGCAAAAATCAAAAGACTTTTGATAAAATTAAAAATATCATTTATCGAAAAAAAATAATCACAATTTTACAATTTTTAGTAATCAATATAATCATTTTGGTAATAGGTGCAAAATCAACAATTTGTTTGCTTGATATTATGAATTTGGTATAAATTTGGTGATTAGAGACAATTTTTAATTTTTTCTCTGTATAGTTTGTTTTTTTTAGAACGAAAATTGTGCCATATTTTAATTGAAATCATTGTACCACTTATTGCATAATATAGGGTAAAATTAAAAAAATAATATTGCGAATAACATATACAACAATATTGTATAATGAATGGGTCGCTTAAAGATAGAGAACGTGACACACATTAAAAATCGAAATAGAAGTTTTATCATATTGTTTTATATAAATTATAAACTTTAAATGATCGGTCAGTAATGCTGAAAAATGCGGGTAGTCAAGGGAAATTCAACTCCTCATTGAGTTGACAAGAAATGCTTTCTGTAAATACAGGCTGTGTATGGACAATACTAATGTATGCCTCTGAAACTTAGATACTAAGGGCAACAGGAGAGATTAGACTACAAGCCTTAGAAATGTAAATATACCGCTGAAGATTTAAAATTTCATGGTGGGATCACATATCTAATAAAAATTATTGAGGAAAGTTGGCCAAGAATGCCGAATATTCGCCTATTTCAGGACATTCGTGTTCGCAAAATTCAAGCGAATATGTCGCGTATATTTTGTTAATACGTTCCAAAAAAATAAAAAAAGTTTTTAATTAATAAAAATAATAATTTTACATAATTTTTTTTTAAAATACTTTGTCTTTAACGCAAACTAAAATCTTTTAGTAAAGAAAAAAACAAAGAAACATTAGCATATTGTTCCGCCCCAAAAAGAATTTATGAAAATTACTCAAGTTAATTTTAAGCATTCCTAGATATAAACTTCGCTATATCGGTTAATCGACTGAAATTAATCGGTTTAATCGTTAATCGAAAATATACAATTTTAAATTAACCGATCAGTAGGTAATTGGTTAACCGAATGAATACCCTATTAAATACTAAATGTTTAAGCAAAACTAAGCTGTTCCGTCAAAATTTTGTATATAAACTTGGTAATGACGACACAAAACTGTTTTCAGATTAACTAAACGCAGTTTAACTGAGATCTCAAAAACCCAGTATAAGTAGTGTGCGTTTTTTTATACCCTTCACACCACTAGTGGTGAATAAGGGTATACTAAGTTTGTCATTCCGTGTGAAACCTTTTTATTATACATCTAAGACCCAGTAAAGGGTATATAATCTGGCTCCTTGAGTAATTCTAAGAGTGATTTTTTAACATAGATTTTAATCTTAGCAGCAAACTATAATTAATTAATCTGAGACTAAATTTAATTGAAGACTAATTGGGCTTGCCGTTTTTAAGTGGTAGCTTAAGCCTCGCAGCATTGCCATACTGAATAACAAAAAATGGCAGCAACATATTTTAAAATGGCAACTTTTTCTCAATGAACTTTGCATTTTATGCAGAAGAAAAAGAAATTCCGCCCTTTTTAATTCTTAAAAAAAGAAAATTATAATTGTTTTATTTAGGTCTCCATCTTAATCTTCACTAATTCATTTATTATTTCATTTTCATTTCATTCATTAACTCATTTTTCGTTTATGTTTACATATGTATTCTTTCTTTGTATTTAACGATTTGTGAGAAATATTTTAATGTTTTATAAGAACTGTTATCAATAATAAATCGGTTAAAAAAATAAATAAAAATTCGTAGTATTTTATGAATACGTGAATAAGGTTTTGTAATATCTCGATATTTTTGCATTTCCGGTAGTTTTAAAGAAAAATATTCACATACGATTTAGCTTTTAATTAAAAAATTAATTGTGGCTTGCATTGGCATTGCTGGGATCTGTTAAGACATTACTGCTTGACAGAAGTCGCTTTTCTTTCCTAATATTCTAAAATTCATGTCATTGACGTCAAATATTGATGAGTGCGCACAGGTTATTTGTGCCGCCAAAGACTGGCTAAAAAACGTTTTAAAAATTTAGATTCAAGCAGCAACTTGCAACAAAAGAATAAAACCTATAATTTTTTAAAAATTATATATATTTTTTTAAATTATAAAGTTTTTATGCCACTGACCCACTGTACACCCATTGAAAACTTATAATCATGAGTTTTTGTGAGTTTTATTTTTATTTTTGCAATTTGCCTTAATCTTTATTTTCATCACCTTAAAACGTGATAAAGTTCATAGCATTTAAATTTACTTTTTGTCCCTAAAAGCAGTCAAAATTTTATTTTACAAGCAACAGAAAATATTCATAAATTCATTAAAATTTAAGCATTTCATACAGACATTAGGCAAAGTTCAAAAGTATTTTAAATTATTACGCTCAATTAAACTGCAAAGAGTGCTGCAATAAATAGTCAAAACATCTGAAATGTTGACTTTTAAATTAAAATTTTTTTAAGCTTTTGTTTAGTAAAATTCTTTGATCTTATTAATAAAACACATACATACCTATACATACAAACATATAGTCAGTACAATTTGATGTCAGGTTTATGGCGTTAGAAGTGTTTTTAATAAAAAGTTTAAACAGTAAAATAAAAATCCGATATTAATAAATTTTAACTTAAATGTACCCGTAATTATACCCCCCACCACAACTAGTGGTGAATGAGGGTATACTAAGTTTGTCATTCCGTGTGAAACTTTTTTATTATGCATCTAAAACCCCATAAAGTATATATATATTCTGGCACCTTGAGTAATTCTAAAGGTATGTTCAGACCTAACAAATATTTGACGAAAAAATACAAAAAAGCATGATCAGCAAACTGATCCAACTTTAGCTTTGTTTTAAAAATTTTGTATTGACTTCCTTATCTTTATTTGTAAGAAGATAATTGTATAACGTAATTAAGAAACTGTTAGATGATTTTTTAATAAATCTATTGGTTACGTTTAGGACGTCAAATGTTTAATAGGTGTGAACGTAGCTTAAGTCGCCATATCCGTTTGTCTGCCCGTCTGTTGAAAACACGCTCACTTTCGAAAGACTCAAAAGAAAAGAACAAACTTGCTTGTAGTTGCTCTAAGCAGTTCAGTATTGAAATCCAGCAAAATCGGTTTAGTAGGATCAGAGCTATGAATCAAAAGGTGGAACCACCACAAAAAAATTGATAATTTTGTTACAAAAACTGATATAAAAATGGTGGAATAATGCACGGAATGAAATACAAATTTGCACAAAATCGTTAAATATAACTGGAAATCACACTGGTAAATTTCATGAAGATCGGTCCATAATTTAGCATAGGCCCCATATAAACCCTACTCCCGGAAACATTAAAGTACGCCTACAACCGTAATTAATAATGCTATAATAATAAAATTTGGTACGTCACAGTTTTATAGGACTAGAAATCATACTTATAAACTTCGTGATGATCGGTCCATAATTTATTATAGGCTCCATATAAAGCCCACTCTAGGAAATTAACTAAATACGCCAAAACCGTAACAGGTATAGATATTGCGGTAACATTGCTTCCAACTAAGCTTCATATGGCCATAAAAAGTATCATTAAATTTTGTTCCATAGTTGACATTATTTCCCATATTAAGCAGCCTTTTGAAATTCACTGTAAACACTTAAACAAATTTTACTACTGTATTGAAATTTATTCTAATTTATGTTTTTTTTTTATAATATAAATAACTCTACAGAATTTTAGGATGACTGATCCATAATTTACCATGGCTCCAATATAAATTCCTCTCCTGAATATCATTTTATTTCGACTCAAACTGTAACGAATCATGAAATTTTACTCAAGCTAGTTAAAGTTTTTAAAAAGAAATGCATAAAACTTCCCGATTACCGATTAACAATTTAATATAAGTCTAAGCCGCAAACGTCCGTTTTTATAAAGATTAATTAATAATACATAGATATCATATAAAGACCACTCCTGAAATATGCGAAATGTCGGTGGAGGATAACAAAGAGTCGGCACAGCCGAATAGAACACTCTAGCTTGTTTTATTCTAAGTTATGTGTTTGTTTAATAAATGGACTTGTTATCTTGTTATTACCGCTAAAATATGGAATATAATTTTTTATTCTATATAAATAACATATATTTCCAATTTATTAAAGGAATATTTGAAGATGCAACTTTTGATACAAAACTTAACTTTTTTGAAATAAAAGCGTAATTTTAATTTATTCTTCCTATCGTTAAGTTTGGCATCAAGGACCGGCAAACGTTTTTTTTTCGTTTTGTTTTTTTTTTGAAAAAGTTTTCATCATTTCATCATGGCCCAATTAGTATTCAATTATAGGAAAAACTTTTTGAATTTTGGTAATATGGTCGTAGTTATTTCATACGTTACCTGGTAAGTAGTTGTTATTACAATTGTCATTATTCTGAAAACCTCAGTAAGTACTTGCTAGTAATGACCTCAGTAAGTACTTTTCACTACTATTATTTTCAGTTATGAATATTTGCTTACGAATAATCAGCTAAATAACTACTTATTAGTTGTCTTGTTTTCATTACTGAATATTTACTTACTGGTAACTAGCTCCATAACTACTTATTAGGTCTATTAACTAGCGCCAATTAAATAAAAACTAGTTATTTTTTGGCTTCTGGTAAGTATATTGTAAGTACTTACAATTCAACTTACTGGTAGTTAAATAATAACTAGATATTTTGTGACTTCTAGTAAGTGCAAATGTAAGTACTGAATTCTGTGGACAACTCGAACAAAAATAAGTATGTAGTTATGCAGCCGAAAAATAATTACACCCGTATTCAAAACGAAAATTTGTGTACTCCGACTATACTCCGCTCATCGAGTGAGCAACTAAAATGTTGATTAAGCTTAATCACCATTTAGTCATGAGTTTATTCAAAACTCTTTTAAATCGCCCGGTTAACAAAAATTTGTACATCTCTGTTTTAGTTAAATTCAACGCAAATTGACAGCAGTTAATTGGGAGTTAAAATGTCTTTGATCATTCGATAATCATAGTTTATTAATAATTGTTTTGAATAAGAAATCCTTCATCAGGAGATATGCAGTAACTAAATGTTTGTTTTGAATACGGGTGTTAGTGTTTATATTTCTACAACATTTCTTGCTAACTTACCAGGTAAGTGCTAACCCTCCAAACTCCACAACCAGGAAGGCGATGTCGCACGCTAAAAGGCACAACATCCCCCTAGTAATATGTGCAGATGCGAATGCACACCATACCGTCTGGGGCAGCTCGGATGTCAATCCACGAGGTGAGTCGCTTTTGGACTTCATAGTATAAAATGAACTAACAGTAGTTAATAGGGGTAGTGAGCCCACCTTTATTGTGACTAACAGAAGGGAGGTTCTTGATATTACGCTTATTAGTGATAAGTTCGCGGATATGATTAGCGATTGGAACGTGTCTAAGGACTGTTCCTTCTCTGATCACATGTATGTTGATTTCAATTTTTCCTTTAGAGTTGATTCAGTTAAACCCTACACGAACAGAAGAAGGACTAACTGGTCTATCTATGCGAGTGTACTCGGCGACAAGCTGCCTATGTGCTGCAAAAGGGCCATTGGCCTAAACTGGGGAATTAACCCGAGGAATGTATACTGGCTATACGAATGTGTCATTAAACCCATTCTCTTCTACGGGGCAGCTGTTTGGTGGCCGGCGCTCAAGGCGAAGAGTCATCAATCCAGGTTTGAACGTACAATGAGAATGGTGGCGATAGCGGTAACAGGTGCCATTAGAACAACCCCCTCTAAGGCATTGTTTACGATTCTAAACTGGTTACCACCAGACATTTTGGCGAAAAGGTTAGCTGCGAACGTGGCGGTAAGACTAAGGGCCACCGGCTAACATTGCTAACATTCTGAATGATATTAATTGGCACATGGATGTTGATTATGTCACACCCGAGCCAATCTTTGATCCTGGCTTCACGGTAAGCATTGTGGATAACGTGGTCCACTATGATGACCTGCAAATCCCCGCGAATATTCACGGACGGGTCTAAAACACTGTATGGTGTCGGTTCTGGCATATACTCCGAGCAGCTAAACTGGAGCATTCCTATAAGGCTGCCGGACCACTGCAGTGTAATCCAGGCCGAGATAATGGCCATCCACACAGCCGCGAAACGCATCCGGTACGGTAAAATATCTGGAAGGGATATTCACATTATTACCGATAGCAAGGCGGCCATAAGATCCCTGGAGAATGTGTTCATCACATCGAGAATTGTCCGAGAATGCCGGATGTCTCTGGAGGAGATAGCGAGACATTCACTGGTCACCCTTAATTGGGTCCCCGGACACGGGGACATACATGGGAACTGCATGGCGGATTCGTTGGCGCATGCAGGTACCACCTTGAATCGGGACGGTTCCACATATGTAGGTGCTTCACTCCCAAGGTGTAAGCAACTTATAGCGCATAAGTTTCATCTTATCGCCAGTCAGAGGTGGCACGATGAAACCACCTGTGGGGAAACCAGGAAAATCTGGCCCATCATAGATGAAAAAAGGACACGGCGGGCATTACTGCTGTCCAGACATCATCTAAGAAACCTAACTGCGGTTATAACTGGCCACTGGCCAATTGGGAGGCACGCCCAGAGGCTGGGGCTCCCTTATAACGACTTGTGCAGAAGTTGCGGCGATGAGGAGGAGGAAGAGTCAACGGAACATCTTCTCTGTAACTGCCCGGCTTGATCACGGCTGCCAATGGAACCTAACCTAACCTAACCTACCAGGTAAGTAAAGTTTTTGCTGGGTAGGTCTGCGCAAAACTACAACAATGCAACAATAGAAAAAACAAGACGTATTTTGTTTGTGTAAATTATTTTAAAGATGTCAAAAACCAATATATTTGTCTTAATACCAATCATGGCCCAATTAGTAGGTCTGCTCGAAACGCCTGCTGGGTTTTTGCAGAGTTGTGTTTTTTACGCGCAATTGTTTTTGAAGTAATGGTTTTTGACATCTTGCCCAATTTGTACACAAACAAATACATTGGTTTTTGACATCTTTAAAATATTTTACACAAACAAAATACGTCCTGTTTTTTCTATTGCTGCATTGTTGTAGTTTCGCGCAGACCTACTAATTGGGCAATGCATTTGAAATTAAACTTTGAAATTCAAGTTTATAAATTTTAAAATAAATTCACTAATCTGCAGTTTTCAAAGTACAACTCAGTTTCTTGAGTGCTTTTCCTATAAGTTTTACTACACGTTCAATCACTTGTATTACGAAAATCGCACGTAAATGCAGCGAACCGTTATATTTCATCTATGCAGGATTCCTACGAAAAATGGCAACAAAAACGGCCAGTTTTTTCAGTATTTATTTATTGGATTTTCATTTATTAACTGCCTGTTTTGAAATTGAGTTAAAATGTATTGATAATTTTTCTTTCTTGACTGAAGCTGGGATTGAACGCACGGATAGATTGATTTGACATCTTTTGATAGTAACCATGATTAGTGTAATACTCACCGCCATTGACGAAGGCTGGGAGTCCATAGTCAAACATCAATATTTAAACTAAATTTTATTTTTCCTGGTGGATCGATATTTGTTGTTGTTTATTTTTAATTGAAAAACAACAGGCAGCAAATATAAATTTTCAAATATTATTCAAATGTTTTTCTAGTTCTTTAGTTTGTATCCTGCCACTGCCGGGAAAAAACGTTTCCCATCACAGTTTCTGTTCACATATGTAAGTGTTTAGCACTCTTCTATTCGGATATCTTTTCTCCTTAGGCGGGTGTGGCCACTATTACCTAAAATATTTCGAGCTAGAGGATTTGGGTGCAATTCAAGACTTTTTAAATATTTTATCGAAAATTTTGCGATCAAAGTTTTTACTAATGGCATATTGAACCTCTTGTGAATATTCGAGTTATTAACATTGCCGCTCCTGTGATTATTCACAGCAGTTTATTTTGACGCATTTGGATTTTTTTAATATTCGACGATGTTTTGTAAATTTTATTTAAATATATAAAAACTATTAGCTTTTATTAAAAATATAAATAAATGTATTAGTTAATTGCTATGCATGAAGTTTTTGTTGTTAAAATAAAAATTAAAAAAGAAATTGCAAAAAAAAAATTTTTTTGGACAATTTTATTAACATGTTGGTACAATTTTAAAAATTCTCATTTTGCATCCCTGGGCAACACTGTAGCATTATTATGAGAATAAGTGTCTATATGTGAGAGCATTAGAAACAATTTTCTCAAAATAAAATACATTTTATTTCACGACCGTTATCTCTCCAAAATTTTATGTCAAACTGTATGGAAAGCATCGTTCCGCCCCAGTTCTGTTTCATTATTAAGTTTTGAAGTTTTCAAATGAAAACAATAAATTTTAAGTTTTCCGTTCTTAATTTCTGATGCCTGTGTGCTTGACATTGGTAGATGTTGCTATCTAGATAATTTTCGGCATAAAAAACTATTTAACTTAACTTAACCTCACTACATAATTGTGCTTTGTCGGGTCTATGATAGCCCATGGGTCACAGATAGGGTAGATTTAAAAAAATTGTCTGTGTATATTGTGGTGTAGAGTATTTAATGGAAGGACTTGGCCGGCTATACATTCTTACTTGTTTTCTTTTCTTGATTCAATTAATGCAAATTACATGGCACAGATAAACAAAACTGTTTTTTTTTTTGGTTTACCCACAATGAAAAGGTTGGTGATAATTTTTTTGTTATTTTCAAATACAGTTAAAATATTCATGAATTATCACCCATACATCAGAAATGTTTGTCGAAATAAAAAATTTAATTAAAATTACCATTTAGTCCTCTGCTATCTCAAAATTATACTAAAAACACCCAAACCATACGCATATTTAAATTTGTATTTATTACTAATTGCATGAATTATAAACAAAACCTCGATTATATAAATTAAAGTGACACACTCAAACACACACACCCAAATATTTAAATTTGCAAATGGCATAAACATGTAATTCACACAGATATTCGTAATCCTGCGGAGTTAAACATCAACCAATTAAGCCAACAAATGCAAATATAAATTTTAATTATATGTATTATTAAATTGTGAGTGTGTGTGTGTTATTATTTAATAGTTTCATTTAAACAAAATTATTTTATATTTAGAATGCAAAAAGCCAGAAATTTAAAATTTTATTGGTTGTAATTAAATTGTTTAAGTTAATTGGTTAATAGATGCAAATGTTGAAAATGCAATATTATTTAAAGAAAATGTGTAAAAAATTTCGAAATATTTTAATTTAGAAATTTTTTTTTGCTAATTTTATTAATAAATATTTTATTTATTTTGAATATGCAGGGTGAAAATATAAGATTAAATTTTGATGAACTTTAATGGAAAAGCCGGTAAGCAAGTATAGTCGTGCAAGTCCGAACATATGACAATCTACATAACTAAGATTAACCAGGCGCGGATACAGGGGGTTGGAGAAAAAGAAAAGTCCACAACCCCCTAAAATTATAGAAATAAGTTTCCTTTATTGCGCAAATAAACGATTACCAATAATAAATATTTTTTTATACAAATTTTTTTTGAGCAAAACGAAATATGTATGTGCCATTTATGTGCGATGAGAAAACGTCAAACGTGTTGAAACTGTATGCGGTTGAAAATATATTTTCACTTAAATCGAATCAAATTAGATTCTTTGCCGTCTGATGTTGAAGTCACGTTTTAAAGTTTGATTGGTATAAACTGGTTTGAGCTTTAGTGGAAATAGCATAGGAATAGCTAAAACCGTTTGAGGAGATGTTTAACCCATTTTTGCCGCACGAAGTAAACTGACAATATAATAACAAAATAAGATTCTAAGTAACTGACAGGAAAAAAACATTGCAACAAAACAAAAACAATATAAAAAAATGAGTGCTGGTGATTTTAATCACTGGCCGTCAAAATCAAAAAATAAAAGGGAAGTGATAACAAATTTAAAGAAATAAGTTCTTCTGCCAAAAAATAAACTCGGAATATCAGGTATGTGATAGAAATCGATTTTTAAAACAAACGATTTAAGTCCGAAAATTTCGTTTCAGTATCATTAAAAATTGATTTTTATAGGCCTGTTCTGAAAATTACGTGATTTAAAATTATATGTTCCTTTTGAATTCACACGCGTGATAATTTTGTGTTCCGTTTTTCTGTTTCGGTGTCATTTTCAATTGCTGAAACCACACCGAGAACCACAAAAACGAAATGATTTTCAGAACACCACAAAATCACACGTGTGATTCTAAAAGCACGTGATTTGAAATCACATGCTTTTCAGAACAGGCCTGTTTATAAATTTTTGTTTTATGTCCACTGTATATTCTTTTAAATTTTATTATTATTATATTATTTAATTGTAGCTTTTTGAAAATTGGCATTTTCTTTTTAATTAATTAATTTTAATTATCATTGCGTTTTATTTGTTAACAACAATTACATAATTTGTAATTAAAATTTTCAAGTTCTTATAATTACCAAGGCTTTTATGCAAATGCATATTTGTTGTCGTCAGTCTGAGATCAACGTAAACTAAATATCTTTGCGAATCATGAAATTTGAAGTAAAATGGAATCGATTTGTTAGTGCATATTTTGCCTTAAATGCATATTTTTGCACATATTGCTGACATTGCATATTTTTGTTGCATATTTTGATAACAAAACTTGTTATATTTTATTTTTGGACTTAGCTCTGAGACTATTGTTAAATTACTAAGCTACCTAAACAAGGGCGGCAAGCGTTTTTTTTATATATGAAAATTCGATTTCAAATACATTTTCAATAAGACGAATCGACATAGCGATTTGTAAAGTAGGATTTTCCAGCCGGGTGGTGTCGAATTCGCGTTCTAAAGATTTTTTTCGTATAAACTTTATGTAAATGAAAAGTTTTGACATACAAAAAACGCTGGCCGCTCTTATTTAAGCTGGAGGTCCACACCACGCGTTACACGCCTTTTCGCAGTCTACGCAGCTGTCAAAAAAGTAGAATCTGTGTAGTTGTATGTAACAAGTTTCATGCACATTAGCCTAGGATGCATTGAGGCGTTGAACGCGAAAAGTAGGGTTACTGTCTACTTTTGCAAGCGTCACAAGCAGCGTGCGAATAAATCAGCTGATTTTGACAAATTAAATTTTATTTTTACTTGTGGTGATGCCGCATCAGAAGCGTTGCATGTAACTTGAAACGTAGAACGCAAGTAAGGTATAAAACGCATGCAATGCGTGGAGGCTAAAACGCGTGGTGTGGACTTCCAGCTTTAGGTAGCTCAGTTAGAGAAATCTAATCCATTGAGAAAGTAAATTAAATTAATTGATAATGCCATAAACAAAATGTATGCAGTGGATGTTTAAACAGTGTAAGAGAGTATTGTTAACGGTAACAGTAAAAAAACAGTTTTTGCACAAAGTGGCTTTTACAACGTTATTCGCGGCTTTGCTTCAATTTACGTAATTTTAGTTGCTTTACATATATAAGGAAGTTTTGTTTTGAAAAAATTTTAATTTAAAATTTGAAAAATTTAAAGAAAAAAATTATTTGACAATTTTTTTTTCTGATATTGATGGTTTAAGGATGTCTATTTTTACTAGGGTATTCATTCGGTTAAGCGGTTAACCGATTAATACTACCCGATCAACTGATCGGTTCATTTAAAATTAGTAATTTTCGATTAACGATTAAACAGGTTAATTTCAGTCGATTAACCGATGTAACAAAATTTTTAATTTTTTGTAGTATTATCGGGCCTGTTCTGAAAATCACGTGCTTTTTAAAATTACTCGTGTGATTTTGTGGTGTTCTGAAAATCATTTCGTTTTTGTTTCTCGGTGTGCCTTCGGCAATTAAAAATCACACCGAAACACACGAAAAACGGAACACAAAAATATCACACGTGTGTTTTTTAAAGGCACATGATAATATATTTTTTTTTTGTTTTTTTAATTATTTGTTTCGTCTTATATACAAAAGGTATGTGTTTTGAAAATATTTTTTCATACAAACAAAGATGGTGTTCAGTAATCTTTATTTTAAATAACCCAGCTAGCATTTGGGTGATAATTTTTTTCCAAAAATCACCGAAATCAGCCTATTCAGATTTCATTTGAGATTAAAACTGATTGAAAATGGATTCATCCATATGTTCAAATATTGATTTCTAAATGTGTTGAATTTAAAACTGACATGTCACTAGAGCAATTAAAAAAAGATTTACATTCTATTCTTTATATTATCAAACAGAAACATATGATTCTTTGAGGTGGTTAATCGGAAGGGGACCATTTTCTCACAACGAGAGTATCATTTCTGATCGAAAAATGTGTTAATATGTGGTTATTTTGCTTTTGAAGCTGATTCCCAATGATACTGATTCAATTATGATACTTTTTGTGTCACGTACTTTTTATATATATGTACATATGTATGTATTTAGTTATTCTATTTTTCTCATATCTTCTCATCAATCTTTTAACATATTTAACCGAGACAATTAGAAGTGCTTAACATTGCAAAAAATAAAAAAAGGACTCTAGTGGCATAATGAAAGATTTAATATGTTTAGAGAAATCCAGGAGAAGGACTGAGAAATTAGATATTCTGTTTTATGGGTTGCTTTGGATTTCTCCAACATCTACGAATAGTGAAAGAATATTTTCCAAATCAAGTTTTATCAAAACTAAAAAGAGGAATCGCTCAAATCCTAAAAATGTAAACAAAATTATTTTTCTTAAATAACTTGTTACTTTATTGTTTTTTTTTACTAATAAGCTCTACATAATAAATAATTTATGCTTTTCTATTTATTGAAATTACTTAATTTATAAAAAAACTTTATTAATCGGTTAGCCGATCAATAACAAAATTAACCGATTATTAACCGATTTCACAAAAACATCGGTTAATTAATCGAGCGATTAACCGATTAAAGCAAAAGCCCGATTAAATGAGTACCCTATTATTTACATATGTATGTATATATGTATGTATGTATTTATATATGCATATTTGAATATATATATCAATGTTTTATTTTTTTTATCAATAAATGAATATAAATTTTAATCAACAAAGATATTTATATGATATTGAAGTAAAATATAAAAAGTTTTCGGGTCTCTGATCACACATACGTACAGCCAAACTAAATAAGTTAACAACAATTTTAAATTTTTTCTAGTTAAATATTTTTCTAAAAATATTTCAAGCTGACAGTTGAATTAATGGTGGTGGTGGGTATCACGGAATAGGTACATAAAAGATTTTTAGTTTTCCGTTTTTGCTAAGTAAGTTTTTTTATGCCAAAACTTTTTTTTAAGGTAACACAAAACTTTAAGCCATAAAACTTTTGAGTAAGTTAAAAAAGTTTTCCACACTGCTATCCACCTCATAATACTGGCACTACTTTACAATTATCCTTTAACAAAAACAAAAACTTTTACCTTTTCGTCATCTGTCCTTTAATATAATTTTTTTTTAATGAAAACTTTTTCTTTTTACACGAGTTTTATTCAATTTGGCTCATCTTTCAAATGACAAGACAAAAAAACAATGAAGATGACAATCTGTTTACACTCCATGAACACTTACAAAATAATAACAAAGAAATTTATATTTTTTATAAGAAAAACAAAAACGGTAAAATGATAAATTTTGATTACTTTTAGCTTTAATGGGATATGAATAGTAAGTAGTTCTCGTAGAGATTAACATATCAAAAAGGTAAAATGAAAAATATTCAATAAAACACCCTTTTGTTTTTAGCATTAAAAAAGGAAATTAAATAACCATAAATCAAATACTTTTGTCATTTGCAAACTTTTGAACGAATATGAAACTTTATCTTTTGATGACTTCTTCAAAAGGATAGTGGACACAAAATTTTGCAATAAGAAGTACTAATCGAGATAACATGCACAGAAAAAATTATTAAATTTCTCCAATCACCAACATCATTCCAAATTCATAATATCAAGCAAACAAGTTGTTGATTTTGCACCTATTACCAAAATGATTATATTGATTACAAAAAATTTAAAAATTTTGAAAAAATATTTTCAATAAATGATATTATATAAATTTTAATTAAAAAAGTGATCAAAAAACTTTATCATTTAAAACAATGTGTTAATTTATTTAAATAAATATTGACAATTCCCAACAACAATCCTACAAGTTTAAATTATTTCATTTTAAACGAAAAAAGTCAATTAAGATTTTTTGTTATTTAATTAAAATTTTAATTGAACATTTATTTCAAAACAAACTAAAATGTTAATTAACTGCCCGTTCGCCGATATCGAACGTTAACGTTCGCATAGTAAATAACATTTAAAACAAAATTTCCAAAATTGTTTTTGTTTTAAATGTAATTTTCTATGCGAACGTTAACGTTCGATATCGGCTAACGGGCAGTAAATCAAAATTAAATTTTTAATTTTCTTTCAACTAAAAAAATAATTGATTCAATTATCACATTAATTTAATTGCAATACTTTTTAAACCATTTTGTTAATTAATAAAACACTTTTTTCTGTGTGAAGAATTGATGACAGTTCTAGAACACTTTTATTTAGGCTATATGAACAAATTCTACTTCCGCTGAACAAAATGGCTGTTTGTTCAAAATTGTTTTAACCATTTAAAATTTCAAAAAAAAAAAAAAAAAAAAAATTGTTGTCTTAACATACATATAATATATGATATTATCACAAAATCAAAAAATTAGAAAGGTCTGTTTCCTGTTATAAAATTCAATTCAATTGCGTTTTAAAATTTCAAACGCTGCATAGCATTGAAAATTTTAAAACGGTACATGAATTTCTGTAGAATGCAACAACAAAATTACAAAATATTTATGACATTGTTTGTGCTTTCAATGTTATTCTTTGGCGTTGCGCTACGTTTTACATGATTAGGGCCTAAGTTTTACAAAAACATTTTGTGATATACATACGTCAAGATAATTTTGGCCCGATGAAATGTTTCTTTATAGAATACTTGTTTTTAATATTTTGCTATCCATGCGCAAGCCTAAAAAAGATGAGCAAAGATTAAAGATGTTATAATACAGCTTTTAGTAACAAAATTTTGGTTACATATTGAAAATGCGTTTCTTTTGTCTTCAATCTAACAGGTGCTTTTGTTAGGCCTAATATACGGCCGATGCAAAATGCTTAATTCGATATTATTCTCTCCCCAAAAACACTGATTGAATGGAAAAGCATTAAAGATGTTATATCAAATGTTCTTGGCAAATGTCGATCTCCTTCTGCTCAAACAACACCATGCTAGAAGAGTTCGAGAAATTAGGGATAGTCAACGGAATCTGATGAACATGGTGAACGTTTTCATCAGGCATGTCTTTCTATAGAAGAACGATATAAAGGCAAAAGCTTTTTGTCTCTTATAACAGATTTTTGTTGGACATTATTCGATAATGGTGTCGAATTGCTAAGAGCGAAAAAGAATGTGATTTGAATGAACTTATATATTTACTAGGTATTTCTTTTTGTATATACATCATTAAAATCGTTTTTGTTTGTAGATCTCTAGAGTAAAAGTTAATATAAAATAAGTTGTTCATAAACATCAACCCTAAAATATCAATGTTTGAAAGACGTTCTTGTACTTACTCTAAATAATACCTAAATTAACCCTTAATGGGCCATTTTTAATTTAACTTGTTTTTTGTATTTGTGTTATGTTATGGGCTTTGGTGTGTTCTGTCATACATGTATAGTAAAATTTTATGGCTTACATTTTTTCACCCCCGCCCTTCTCCTTTTTCGGTGTGTTTGTACGATTTGTTAGAATAAAGCCAAAAAATGCCATTATGAGGGGGAGTTAGAGGGTTAATATGTTTCACAGCAATATTTGCCATAACATTTTCTAAAAAGTTGCTAAAGAAACCCTACACTTTAGATGTAATGATAATATAGTTTCATATACCAATATGCTGCACGAACAGACGAAAAGGGTGGAACTTAAGCATATATAATTTTTTTATTTATTTATGGTGGTTTTGTATTGTATTTCAGTTAATCAAAAACGTTGTATTTTAAAAAATACGAAAAACTAAATAAATAAAAACAATTTTGTATGCCGCCACAAACAAATGCCTTGCAAAACAGCCAATGTCAGATGGTTTGTCAGATCAATATAGAAAACTGATTTAATAAATCTTGTGCTCTGTTTTTTAATGCGCAGTGCAGCTGTGAGTATTTTGTGATTGTGCAGAGTTAGGTTTTCATTGAGATATATTGGCTGATCACTTTCAATGCCGACATGACGTAAGGTGAAGGTTGTTTTTTGGACCTGTCTATATTTGGCAATGGGATTTAGTACAAAAATCATTAGGCGTATAAGGCCTATTATTTTTATATATTTTTGTAAGTCTGTAGATATTTTCAGGTCGGATGTTCAGGTTTAGACAGATGTTATTAAAAATACTTTGCAGGTTTACATCTTCCCTAGAGTTTTCCTGTACTAAAAGTTGTTTTTTTCAAATCGTTGATATAATTTTGTAGACATTCGATTTGCAAGCATTTGGTTTCGAGACTACTTACTTTTTCAGTGATGTCACATAGAGTGGATTTAAAATTTGAAAATTCAGTTTCTACAAAACACCGAATTCGATTTTCACTTTCAGAAATGAGCTCTTTTATGTACTCAAAGTGCTTTTTTCACTGACTTCTATAGACTCCTTGATGAAATCGGCCATTAAAGTTTGACTTTCACATACGAGAGCAACAAGAAAACTTTTATCTCCACTAGTTAGACGAGGAGTTTTTATATCCTGCTCAATAGGTGATTCGGATGAAAGATCACGAAGCCGTTTAGCTGAGCGTGTGGAACGTGCCTGATCATTTATTTTCAATGCCATATAATTTTTATTTGAATTAATATCAGTTCAAGAAATATATATGATATAAATGTTATTTTATTTGTATTTTATTAAGTTTATAAGTTTTTATATTTAAAAAGTAACTGACTGCATTCGATATGGCATTACTGTACTATATTCTTTCAACTATTGATCAAAATGGGCAGGTTGAGCATATAAAGAACAGGTGATAATGTTTACAATTTCCAGTCAATTTCGATTTACATATGTATCACTTGTTTCTTTTTGCTATATTTTGGGTGGCTTTTATAATTAAATAATTGATTTTTGGTAAAAAGATTTTAACTAACGTTTACAAAAAATAACGTGGACTAACACCATGTACTTGACACTACTGGAGTACAACAACATTCGATCAAAAGTTTCACGAAAACTTTGGAGGACTGCCACAGGTATTAAACACAGTTTTTCTCAAAGATTTTAGAAACGGATCAAAACACAACCGCTCGGCTACAGATTCGTATTTTAAAATAAATTTGCACAATTTGGAAGCGTTGTTCAGGCGTTCAGTGTTGGCAACTTAAAGTTGTATACC
The DNA here is from genome assembly GCA_943735925.1 of Pollenia amentaria. Taxonomy (NCBI): domain Eukaryota; kingdom Metazoa; phylum Arthropoda; class Insecta; order Diptera; family Polleniidae; genus Pollenia; species Pollenia amentaria. Next base: position 119,698,807 of record OX031010.1, on the reverse strand, counting down.
TCTATAAAAACACCCTGTGTATTCATATATAAACTCTTTTACTTTGTTGAATACAAGTTTTTATGAAATTGTTAACAAAACTTTAAGGACACAAAGGTGTGGGATGGAAATTGTTTAATATTGCCAACATAACAAAGAAATTTTTTTTAAATTAATTTACTAAAAAAAAAATTAAAGTCACCCAAAGTAATTTACAAACTTTTAACAAGTTTCTAAATTTAAAGCACGTCATTTGAACACCTCAGTGTACTTTTTATTCTTTCTATATCCTCCACCACAATATTAGAGAGGGTATTATGCGTTTACTCTGATGTGTGTAACACCTTAAAATGTTGACCCTATACCCAACATTTAGTAGACCAATCGAATATAAACTACTTCTTTAATCGATGAAACGATGTCCGTCGCTCTGTCGGGCTAACTGGTTGACTGTCATTTGAACACCTCAGTGTACTTTTTATTCTATCTATATCCTCCACCACAATATTAGAGAGGGTATTATGCGTTTACGCTGATGTGTGTAAGACCTTAAATTTTGACCCTAGACCCAGCTTTTAGTATACCAATCGAATAAGAATTACTTTTTGAACCGATCTAACGATGTCCGTCCCTTCGTCGGGCTAACGGTTGGTTGTCTATGTAAAACTTTTATGAGGTTGCAATTTTAGAGATAATTTGATGAAATTGGGTATGCAGGTTTTAATAAGCACAAGGATCCAGCATATCGAAAGTAGTGAGAAACGATCCATAATTTCACATATTCCCCATTCAAAATTCTTTAGTACAAAATTTAATTGGAATAGGTTCTTATTTGACCATAGCTCCTATACAAACTCTTCTCTCGAAAATAGCTTTTAGTGCCATAACTTCCCTATAAATGGTTGTGTTAACACAAAAAGTGACATACAATTTTGTATTGACATAACTTGGACGGTAGCTACTATGTCGTGGCAAAATTTCGGGTTGGTAGTGTTAGAATTAAACATAGGGCCCATATATTCCTAAAATTACTTAAATGTACAAAAAATCAAACAGATGAAGATATCTAAATAATATTCGACGCAAAGAACTTGTTCTGAGTAGGGTATTATATGGTCGGGCTTATCCAACTATATTTTCTTGCTTGTTTTTCAGTAACAACTGGTAAAGAAAAATTACCTGTAGATATAAAATTAATGTGTATTTTGAAATAAAATACTTTAATAAAATATAAGAAGGGAAAACTTTTGTCCTTAAATAAAAAATAAGAAAATAATCAAACAGACAAAAGATGCAAAATGACGTACAGACAGACAGTTATTGTATTTATTACTCCCAGAATGCTAAAAGACAACGAAAGAATGTTTCACATTTAAACAAATTGTTTTTGAAATATTCAAACAAACAGTTTTGTTTTTTTTGCGTTCCTTTCTCTTCTTTGTAATCTTTTTGAATTGTTTCACACTTTTAACTCTACTTTGTTATTTGAAAACTAAAAAAAATTTATTTTTGAGGAGGTTAAAGGAACAATATTTATAAAATAAAAAAGGGGTTTCTTTAAAAAACAGTTTTTAATTTGCCTTCTTCGATTTTCAGTACAAAAACGTGAACATCTCTTGAAAGACGCATTTCGAAAGACTTTGTAGGAACAACATCTAAAAAGATTAATCGCGACTCTCAAAAAGTCCAAGAGTATGTTCAGACCCAACAAATATTCGACGAAAAAAATAAAAAAAAGCTTCCCCGCCTATAGAAGTTTTACGAATTTAAAAAAAAAGTTTTATTAAAAACAAAGTTCTTAAATTTTAAAATCCCGTAAAGATTGTTAATGAAGTCAAATAAAACTTTATTTTAACTAAATTTTGTTTGAAATAAAAAAGAAGGATGAGGCATTTTTTGTTTTTTTTTTTGTTTTAAACAATTTCAAATTTATTTCACAGCAAATTAGAGTGCTATATTCGGCTGTGCCGAATCTTTGATACCCTACACCGACAGAAGTGGGCGCTATATGATAAATACATATATATTATTAACTATTATTAACTTCACAAAAACGCACGTTAGCATTAAAATTAGTTGCGGAAAATTTTATGCGTTTCTTGTTAGAACTTTGAACTGACTTGAGTAAAATATCATGACTCATAACATTTCTAGCCGAACTAAAACATTTTTTAGGAGGGTAATTTGTATTGGACCAATGGTAAATTATGGACCAATCATCCCAAAACTCTTAAGGCTGATTTCTGGTATTACAAAAATTAAATTAGAATAAATTTCAATACAGCAGTGCAACTAGTTTTAGGGTTAACAGTGAATTTCTCAAAGTTGAATGATGTTTTTTCGGGATCTTATTTTTTTCTGAATCTAAGTTGGAAGAAATTTTACCGCAATATCTATATCTGTTATGGCTTTAGGCGAATTTAATTATTTACGCAAAGCGGGCTTTATTTGGTCTTAGGCGCAATAAACTGTTTTCCAAAAGTAGGACTTATGAATTGATCTTCACGAAATTTGGCAGTGTACTTTATGGTCCTATAAAACTGTGACGTATAGAATTTCATTATGATAGCAATACTTATTACGGTTTTAGGCTTACTTAACTGTCTTCCTTGAGTAGGGTTTATATGGGGTCAATTATGGACCGATCTTCATGAAATTGAACAGTATGATGCAGTCGTATAAAGCAACTTCGTGCAACATTTTATATCATTCCGTGCATTATTCCACCATTTATGGTAGTTTTTGTATCAAAATTATCAATCTTTTTAGGGTGGTGGTTTCACATTTTGATTCATAGTTCTGATCCTACTGAACCGATGTTGCTGGATTTCAATCCCAAACTGTTTGGGATAACTACAAGCAATTTGAGACCAAGTTTGTTCTTTTCTTTTCGAAAGTGAGCGTGTTTTCAACAGACAGACGGACATGGCTAAATCGACTAAGAATTACTCAAGGAGCCAGAATATATATACTTTATGGGGTCTTAGATGTATAATAAAAAAGTTTCACACGGAAGGACAAACTTAGTATACCCTCATTCATCACAGTGGTGGTGGAGGGTATAACAACGGAAATTGTATTAAATATTTTTTTTATTATTGTTTTATACTATACATACATTTGCATACATACAATATGTAAAAAGTTAAAAAGATTTTTTGGTTTTATTTTCTTCTATAAATTTTTCAAGTTAATATAAATTTTAAGCCCATATTCATAAACGATTATTAAATATAACAAACGTTTACTATATTCGCTTGCAGTAACGATAGTGTGATTCTGTAATTTATTTTTAACGATTGTAAACAGCTGTAGTTTTTGTAACATCTCTGTCTACAAAATGTTAAAATAAACAAAAAGCACAAAAGAGAATAAAGAAAAATCCAATGAAATTGTGATTAATTTACTACTGTTTTTATATTTTATTTTGTGATTTTTACATTTAGAATTTTGTTTTTGTTCATAATTTGCTTTTTTTGTACATTTTAAAATAAGAATTTTGTTTTTGTTCATACATATACATACATATGTATATAAGAAGTCGGGCCTCAGCTACTTTAAACATAAAATACACTTTATCGATTAAATAAACACAACGTAAATTATTGTCGTTAAAATAACAAAAAAAAACTGTTTAAAGTAACAGCTGACTTTAATCGACAGCGAATATCGTTAAAAATGTTACTGAATAGCAAATTCGATAAATGTTCTTCATATTTATTTTAACGATACGATTATCGTAAAAAAAGTTAGTGAATCGCACTACAGGTTTGTTGGAAGTTAAATACATATTTTTTTAGTAATTCTTTTTAGTTTTTTCCTTTAGATATCTGGCCTGTTTTTGTTGAGTTTTTATATGTAGTTGATCTTGTCTATTTTAAGATAATTAGATTAAATTTTGTACATCGGTTCAAATTGACAATTATTGTTGTAAATGATGGTCCATTATTTCACATAGGCACAAAGACTGTAATTCGGAAACAATTTTACATAGGTCCCATCTAAACTTGTTTCCGAATTATAGTCTTTGTGCCTATCAATCGTGTTATTATGATGGTATTAATACTAAATTTGGACCTAAAACATTTTCTTCGGTTAACAGTTGACCATACCTCAAATACAAATATCACACCTAAAATTATTTCCAATCTTACAAATGTTCGTACTGGTATAAACTATGGCGACCATGTCATGGCAAACTTTTGAGCTGTTAGGTCCGAAATTAACCATAGGTTCGATATAAACCCTCTCCATATAATTGCCTTAACCCTTTCCGTGTTTTTTTCTAATATATTCGACATTACATTTTACTCTGTTTCTATGCGCTTGAACGATATACAAATTTAAAGTTTCTTATAATATAGAGATTGCATATGTTTCTTTATTTTTGAGCGGAGATGGCCAAGAGGAAATCTAAAATTTTTTCTGGCTTCAGCACCATAATATTACCTTAAATATAAGTTTCTAGATTTTTAGCTCACCTTAAATTATTTTTGGCCCGGAAAGGGTTAAAAAGACGAACAATTTCATAGGGTATCAAATGATTGGGCCTGACCTGACCGACTATACTATCCTATAGCACATAATTTGACCTTTTTTGAATTCGCATAAGTTTAGCCGTATTAACCCTACGTATTACGCAAGAGTCTGACCAGACCTTTTTCAACACATTTTGAACGGAAAATCAAAAGATGTGTAAGACGGTGGGATAAAGGGATTTTTAGGCGGGGATTTAATAGTTAACATCGATCATCACAAAATTCGGTTGAGTAGTTTCTAGTATTAAAAAACATAAAATGGACTAAATTTCAATACAGTAATACATTTTTTTAACCGTCTTAAAGTGCCGCTTTGTACGATACCTATGGTGAATTGTAGACCGTTTGAAGCTAAATTGGAAACAATTTTACCACAATATCTATATTTGGTACAGTTACTAAAATAGCGTTATTCGTTGTGTTTTTAGTCGTATAAGACCCGTTTTCACAACATACCGATAGCTAAAGGTAGAATGTTATCGGTCGTAAAAAAAGTGTTCCATTATTACATCTTTACTTTAACCTTAAGTGATAAATTAAAGGATGATTCATCCTATTTGGTAGGTTAAAGTTAAGTTATATTAACGGAACAATTTTTATACGGCCAATAAAATTCTACTTTAAGCTATCGGTAAGTTGTGAACACAGGCCTTAAAGCATATTCCAAAAGCGGGTGTTATATGGGACCTATGGAAAATTAGGCACCGATCATCACGAAATTTAGTAGTGTGATATCTAAACGTAAACAAGTTCTTGCAAAATAAAATATCAATCGGTTGAGTTTTTCACCAATTTTTGTTAAATTTTGTAACAGAAATATTTTTCTTTTAGGGTGGTTTGTCCACATTTGGTTTCATAACTCTTTTTCTACTGTGTCGATTGCGTTGAACGGTGAGAAATTAAAAGCACAACAACGTTGAATTTGGCAAAATAAATTGGTAAAATTAAGAAAATTAACTCAGCTGAGCGAAGCTGCTGTTGGACATACTATAAAATTAGGAACTCTTCCGCCAAATCGACGACCGGCAATAAAGAAATATAGTTAAATAGTAAACATATTGCAACAATTATATAAAGAATATTAATTATTATCACATTTGTGCACTGATAGAAAAATGCGTATTCATATTGATGATGCCCTAACATCAGAATTGTTACATCAATGTTATTACAAATGGTGTCAACGAGGCAAAAAGGGACATCAATCCAATGACCGTCACCCTAAAATTTTGTCATATTTGATGCGTTTGATCTATGCTATGACTACAGTGACATCAACTCGACGCCACATTTTGTGTATTCTGATAGAAAAGGCGTCATCAGTGCAATGAAAAACTGTCATCAGTGTTATAACAAACTGTCATCAGTGTGATGACAAGCTGTCATCAGTGCAATGACAAGCTGCAATCAGTGGAATGACATAATATATCATGTCATCAGTGTGATGACAAACTGTCATCAGTGCGATGCCATAATATATCATGCCATAATATATTATTAACATTATTTTCATGTTTAAAAAGTAAAATTAGAAGCAAAAATTCCCATATTTTTTTTTTATTACTTATTACTTATTACATCAAATTTTTAAAATAGGATTATTACGAAAACCATATCGGGCAAGATGCTGGTGTCTTATAGCTGAGAGTTCTTATGTTAACAAAGGGCAAAATGCAACAAAAGTTAATCAAACATGTGTAACGGGTAAGTAAATAATTATAGTCTCTCAATTTGACTTAATGTCAATTACAATGACTCAATTTGATGACAGTTTGCCATCGCACTGATGACATGCTTGCTAAAACCGATTCCGATTCGTCATTTCTGTGATGCCAATGTGTCATCCAATTGATGACATAATTTAAATTTTTGACCCTGATGGCAATTTGGCCAAGTGATGTTAGGGCTGACATCACAGTGATGTAAAGTGTCATGGGGTCAAAAACGAAGACACTTGTCATAGTACTAATGTCAAAATACATCAGCGTTATGACGTCTTTTCTATCAGTGTACTCAAACATATATATTACACTAAAAGACGTAAAAAAATATAATTTTTAAACTTTAATTACTTCAGAATTTTATACGCTACATTATCATGCCTTATAATATATGAAAGCTTGAAGTGTTCTCTATAATATGTTATGAGTAAAAAAATACCCTCATATAGACAACATTTCAAGATAAGAGCATTTTTGTTAAAATTCATCAGTAAATAATAATATTTTTTGAAATTGGTTTTTAATGGGTTTATAATTCGGCATGTTTTATACACCATGTGAAATATGTTTGAAAGCACCCTTCGGCGATACTCATATTGTTGAGATCCAATTTATACTTCAAGAGATATTGGTTAAGGGTTAATCAACTTTTATGGCCTACTAGATAAACCCTGCCCGCGTTGCTGGACAATACAATAATATACGTTTACGTCTTTGTACTAAAAATTAAAAATTCTAGTCTTGGTTGTCCAATGGCAATAACGCACCAATTTAATGGTACACTTGACCCTAAATCTTTAATTAATATTCAACAAATTGGGTAGAATTTTCGTATAAATGAAAACATATATTAATATCTGAATTAAAAACCACATTATTAAGATTTAAATTTTAACTGAAAAATTACAAATCAATAATTAAAAAATTAACATACAGAAATTAAATAAGTCAAATGACGCGAGCATGCAGAGCCTTATACCGACAAAATGTAACTCTCATAAGGAAAAAATCACATTTTATATAGAGAAAACACACCATCATAAAAGCGCGCGTATAACGCATATTTGTAGACATTTTTCGATGGTTTTTTTTTATAAGCCATCAGTGAAAGTACCCCTTTCCACGCATGTACTCCTTTGAAAATCGGTTATAAAATGACGAACATAGGACTACTTATTCTTTTATACATATATAGATAACTCTAAAACAGAGTGTGTTGGCAAAATTTTTAATTTTTAAAGGACTTCTATAGGCAACATTTTGTTAAATCTTTGCCGATGAGCTAGAAATATTGACGAGTTCCGGATTTCTCTACAAAATTAAACAAGTAATTGAAAGAATATCAGTTTGGGATTGAAATCTAGCAACATCGGTTCAGTAGGATCAGAACTATGAATCAAAATGTGGAACCACCACCCTAAAAAAATTGATAATTTTGATACAAAAACTACCATAAATGGTGGAATAATGCACGGAATGATATAAAATTTTCGACGAATTCGCTTTATTCGACTGCAAATCATACTGTTTAATTTCGTGAAGATAACTGGCCATAGGCCCCAAATAAACCCTTCCCGTTGAAAACAGCTTGGTACGCCTAAAACCGCAATAAATAACGCTAGCATACTAAAATTTGGTACGTCACAGTTTTATAGGAATTCACACTGTAAAATTTGTTGATGATCGGTCCATAATTGACCATAGGCCCCATATAAACCCTACTCCCCGAAAACATTTTAGTAAGCATTAAACCGTAATAAATACCGCTATTATACTAACATTTGGTACGTCACAGTTTTATAGGAAATCACACTGTAAAATTTTTTGAAGATCGGTCCATAATTGACCATAGGCCTCATATAAACCCTACTCCCGGAAAACATTTTCGTATGCATAAAATAAATACCGTAATAAATACCGCTATCATACTAAAATTTGGTACGCCACAGTTTTATAGAACCAATAATTCAGCGTTTGAAATTTTAGAGCGCAATGTGAATTTATGTAGATAGCAACAACAAAATTAAAAATAGTTATGACTTTGTTTTTGCTTTCAATATAATTCTTTGGCGTTGCGCTGCGTTTTACATGATTAGGGCCTCCTAAATAAAACGATGAAATATTTATACGCTTTTTCCAAAGCAAAATAATAGCTTAGCCGTCTGACAAGCCTAGCTTTGTATGAGGTCTGTGTTAAAATATGGACCGATCTTCACGCAACTTGGCAGGGTTGTTTCTAATCTTATGAATCTTATCTTAAGTACTAAAGTATTTAGGGTTTATGGTAAATAATGTTCCGAACTTCACGAAATTTGGCAGGGTCCTTTCTAATCTTTTGAAAATAAGACAAAAAAATTTTTACTAAAATAACATTATTCTTTACAGTTTTAGGCGTAACGAGTATTTTCCGAGAGTGTGCTTTATATGGGGCCAGGGGTAAATTATTCGCAGAACTCCACAAAATTCTTTTCTATGATATTCAGTCATATGAAACGAATTTATGCAAAATTTAATGAGAATCGATGCATTCTATCACCAATTGAAGTAAGTTTTGGTAACAATAATATCAATTTTTTTGGGAAATTTTTTACATTTTGCTGCATTAGTCTTTTCCTACAAAACCTTTTTTCGCTGGATTTATACCAACCCAACAAACACAAGGTTTGATTGCAAATTGAAAATGATTTAAAATCAAACATTTTTCTCAAACGACAAAGGATTTGAAAATTATTTGATAATCATAGCATTCTCAACAAAAACGTGAAATTATTTTCAAATTGAGAAATCTATTTATTTTCAACTTGCTTTCAAAGGTTATTCTCAAATGTTCTTCAGATGTGGATCTTAATGCAATGTGAAACATAAATAAAAAATATATTTTTATTAATTTTTATTGATTGTTTATTTAAATAAACTGTGAGCTAAGCATTCGGCACCACAGCAATTAAAAAGATGAAATAGTGTTCTTTCCGTCTTTAAATTCTTGGGAAGTCTAAATGATTGGTTCCTTTTTATTTTGAGGTTTGTCATAGCGTATAACCACGTCGTACAACAAACTTATATTTTCTTCACTTTCCCATTTTATTTTTAAAGTCACTTAAACTTTGTTATTCATTTTTTACTCACAAATAATATTATATGTTTTTCACAAGAAATTAAGGTTTTCTAAAGCCGAATTTACTTCACGTAATATGTTATTTTTCTTTAAATGTAAAATCGCCATTTTTTTATTGTTTACATTTATTTTTCGCTTCAGTGCTGCCAATTTTATTGTTAATTTGAGAATAGCATTTCATATCAAATTGATAAAACAATTTGAATTCAAATGTTAAAATCAAACAATTGAAAAAGGTTTGAGAATTGTGTTTGATGTCAGATGATAAAGTCTTTTCATATCAAAGGTTTGACTTTGTGTTTGTTGGGAAACTGCTTAGGGGAACTGGAAATAATTTGACGCTAATGTTGTTCTTTTCTATTAAGTCATTCGAAAGTTAGCGTGCTTTCAACGGACGGAGAGACAGACGGACATGTGTTTATCAACTTAAAATTACTCAAGGACCGAGAATGAACTATATCTGTGGTTTTCACGAATAATCGCGTAAGTCGGTTTTTACCGAAATTGAGATAATGATGTCAAAGTGTTACATTTTGCATTAGGTTTTTATAAGTATTAAGCTTTTTAGAATATAATGTAGTAATATTAATTTTTTTCTGCTAAAAACAACTTAAGTTAACTGTTTAATAAAATATTTTGCTATTATAACGATTTATGTCGACATACATCGCCAAAAATTGTAAAATTGCTAAATATGTTTCCAAATAAAAAGCATATGTGATGTTATGTTGTTATTCGTGCAAAAAATATGAAAGTATTTTTTGAAAATTTTTATATTAATAACAACTTAAGTCGTAAAAATAACAACGTAAGTCGTCATGTGTGATTAAAATGATAACATTTATCTTCACAAAAAATAACTTATGTGGAGATATGATGTTATATTGCACACACTTAATGAGTCAATCAAACATATGCATTTTTAATCCTTTTACAGATTGTGATCCTGTGAGGATTTTTTCATGAAAACTATGTATAATACGTAGAAAGTCACTGTTAAGAGGATGGTAAAGAAAAAAGTTTAAAAAAGCATCTACAGAAGCCGCAATTGAAAAAAATAATTGTTTTTGCTCTCCTGAAAAGTTTGGTTTTATAACTTACGCGATTATTCGTGAAAACCACAGATATATGCTTTATGTGTACTTAGATGAGTATTAAAAAAGTGTCACAGGGAATGACAAACTTTGCATAGCATCATTCACCACGGCACATATAGCGAACAAAAGTGCGCTGTCGGTCATGGGCACCTTCCATGAACCAGCCCTGGGGGTATACACTGATGGTTCAAGGAAGGGGGAAAGAGTTGGCGGAGATTTTTACATAGAGGAAGTGGGCGTAAAAGTTTCCTTTCGTCTGCCGGATGGATGTAGTGCCCTGCAGGCGGAAATCTCGGCTATAAATTGGGCAGCTAAAGTATTATCGCGTATCGGGAGATATACGTATATTTACTGATAGCAAGGCTGCCATTGCCTCTCTTGTGGGTGTCTATACGACATCTAGGTTAACTGTGGAATGCCGGATGTCTTTGAATGAGATTGCTGAACATTCAGAGTTAACGCTTATATGGATACCAGGGCACTCAAACTGCCCGGAAACCAGATAGCAGACGAGCTGGCCAAGGAAAGTGGTCGTATGGATGAAACATTCATTGATCAATTCATTGGCCTTCCAATGGGTCACTGTAAGTCACTCATTCGGCGCGAGAACTATATAATTGCGCAAGAGGGATGGACCCGTGAGTCCACCTGCTCCACATCCAGGGCACTTTGGCCTCGATATGATGAACGAAGAACCAGATCTCTACTTAGGTTCAATAGGAACCAAATCAGGACCGTGGTGTCGGTCATAACTGGGCACTGGCCTGTTGGGACTCATGCTAGAAGAATGGGTCTGGTATTCAATGACTACAGTAGAATTTTTCATGATGAGGAGGAAGAGGAAACTGTGCTTCACTTTCTCTGTCAGTGCCCTGTGCTACGGGGCATCAGGGAAAAATACCTGGGAGAACCGGTGTTTTCCTGTTTGGAGGATCTATCAAAAATAGAACTAAGATTGCTTCTTCTCTTCATTAGGAAGACGAATTGGCTCAACCTTGCAGTGACGCGATCTGAGTAACTGCTCTTTGGGATGGGCATTGGCGCTGGGTATCACAAAGGGACCGCTATAGGACCCAAGTGAGCTCTCTCTCGATGGCTGCCCATGGAACCTAACCTATCATTCACCACTTGTGGGGGAGGTTATAAAAACAATTTTAATAAAAAAAAAAATCTAAAATAAACCTCGATTATTCTATAAGGTATATGAGTAAGTCTTTATGAATAATTTGTTTTGGGAACATATTATTATTAAAGACTATATCGCACCAAAATTATCTTATTACTAGGATTAATAACACTGTGCTAGAATTTGACACTTTTTTTGAGACAAGCGGGGGTCCGGCCGTTTTAACCTCATTTGGGTACGCTGAATCCAGTGGTGCTAGCCGTTTTTTAGGTTAGCTCATGTTTTCGAGAGTGTTATTTCGAAAATGAAGGAGGTTGCACAACATATATTCACGTAACTCAGAAACAGTTTAGTTAATGAACAAATTCAAAAAACGAAATTCCTCAATAAGATTTCATTAAAGCAAAGTTAACCTTTTTTTTAGCAAAATGTAGCCGTTTTTTTTAAATAAAAATATGTTTACGACTTTTGATTTTATTCACAAAAGACGAAAAATTTTAATTAAATTTAAAAATTTCATTTTATGAATTGTTAACAAACGAAAATTTCGAAATATTGCTAAAAAAAAAAATAAACGGTTAGCACCACTGGATTGTCTGTTTTTTCAACTAGCACAGTGTAATTTCTTTAACTTTTTCCATTGCCGAAAAAGTATAACATTTTTAATTTTTTCCATGGGTTGTTAACATTATAACGCTATTATTGACAATTAGTGGCATTTTTACGCAATAAAAGGTGTTAAAATAAGATCTGTTTCAGCCAGTGAAAGCAAATTTTTTTGCAATTAATAAAATTCGTATATTTCAATGTTTATAGTTGTAATTTAAGCCAAACATTGAAAACAACAAAAACTCCTCTTTGTAGGCTGTATAATCCTTAAAAATTTTTTATGACCGGCGCCATATTTTTTTGTAAGCAAAGAGCAGTTTTCAATATATTTTCACCACAAATAACATTTTGCCATAAAAACATAAAATTATTAATAAATAGCTATAAACTGGAAATATCACTTACCCCAATTCTTTTTCTTTGCTTCCTGTAGTTTAATTTTATTTCCTTTTCATCATCGCCTTAATTAATGCGTAACAGTGTAAAATATTATCATAAAAAATATATGTCGCAATTTGAAAGAAAAGTAATCGATAAAATTACATACATACATATTTTTTTGGGCAATTTCAACTACTTATGAATATTTTTATGTACATACACTCACAATATTATTACAGTAACGGACTGTAGGTTATTCAAGAATTATTCCGTTCAGTCAATTTTAAATAAATGAACATTTAAAATTCCAAGCAAATTTATTTTTATCTGATTCTAACATTTATTAAAAAAACTAAGAGCACATTAATACGGATTTTCGGTTGCATTTAATATTGTTAGTTGATTAAGTAAAAGTATTCTGTATGTAAAATTAAATGAAAATTAAATTTAAAACAACTGTCAATTTACTTAAAAACCGATCTACTTATTTTGCATTTTATTTTAACGAAAAGTTAATTAAATTTTTACTGTCAAAAATTCAACCGCGAATTCCATAAACAATTAACCACAAATTCCGTAAAAACAAATGAATTTTACGTTATTGTATATAATTTAACTATCAAAAAAATAACCGACAAATTCCGTAAAAATAAATTAATTTTCAGTTATTTTATATAATTTAACTACCAAAAAATTAATTTTCAGTTATCTATTTATAGATCTGTGGCAAAAATTAAAAGTAAAAAACGATTTGCTTGTTTTCTGTAGAAAATTCCCATATTCTATTTGTTAAAGTTATTTAGTTAAATACATCAAATATTTAAAGTAAAATAATTGCGAAGTACCATATCGGTCAGACTGCTGGTGTCTTATAATTGAAAGTTCTTCTGTAAACAAAGTGGTCAGTACAGAAGTAAAACAAGCGTGTATAACGGGGTAAGTGAATAAAAATAAATATTCTCTCTCTCTCTCATTAGAAAAACAAGCGGACAGGTGTCTGGTATTTTTTAGAAATTCGAGTGAAACCTGTATTATATAAAATTACTGAATTACATAAAATAACTGAACATTCATTTGTTTTTACGGAATTCGCAGTTGAATTTTTGACAGTAAAAATTAAATGAACTTTTTTTTAAAAATAAATGAAAAATAAGTAGACCGGCTTTTAACTGAATGTTCATTTATTTTATTTTACAATTTCAGTTAAATTAACGTACAGAATATTGTGAGTGTACAATATGTATGTATATACATATTGCCATCTTAAATCCAAAAGGCCCTAACTAACAAAAAATTCAAAATGGGGGTTACTAAAAATTGTTACGAGTTTGTTCATTCACCCAAAAAATTTGCAAGTTGAGAGCGTCAAAAGAGAGAAAAAAATTGAGAGACAAAAAAATTCTTGCAAATTTTTACTGGTAAAATTTTTACTTGCAAGAATTTTTGAAACAGCTGTTTCATGTTTTTGTTTACAAAACAAACTTTTCCAAAAGAAATTTTAAATAAGGATATTTTGCCAAATTTATTAGTTAATGTTGATTTTTAAAATTATGAAAAAAATATTTATGCGATAAGAAATCATACTTTTGTTTAACTAAGGACAGATATTTCGATATTTTTATTGCTATATAAAATAACGAGCTTGTTAAAAAAATCCCTTATGTATTTTGTTTTGCTTTTAACCGATCAGGTGTTGTTATTAGTACTGTGACTATAATGGTTACCTAGATACCCGATACCTTACACTGTTGCAGTATAATACCCCATTAGTTATAAAATTTGTTGGCAAATTAAATTATTTACAAAATTAAAGATTCTTATTAATTATAAAATAATTTGAGATAATCTCATTGTTTACTTAATGACAGTCTTGTTTATTATGAAACAAACACCAAAGAAATGCATTTGGACCAAATAAAACGGACATAAAGTAGATAATGAGAATATCTACAATTATTTTATAATTTACAATAATTTAACCCGCTACCTCATTACCTTTCTTTCGTGGTCATATTTAAATGCAAAAGTTTATGTTTCTAAGTTTTAAAAAAAATTACCAACGTTATAGGTTCTCATTTACTCAGGACCCTGCAGCTATAGTTTTATGTTTCGAATATCTATTATAGCAAATTAAAAAGGTACCCTTGTAGCACTAAAAAGCAAAACAAAGACATTTAATTTCCCGTATTTCACCATTTTTTATTTTTTGTTTCCCCATTGAAATATAAAAAAAATTCATTATAGTAGCGGAAGCCTAAAATTGAGAACGTACATATATTGCAAAGAATGGAGAAAAATGTTTTGTTAAGAAAGTACCAAAAATAGGTAAAATTTTCACCCCTTAAATGTTTGACTTTCTAAAAAGAAGCAAGTTTGTATTTTTTGGATAAGTTACGAATGTAAAACAATTTTTATTTCTATGTTTATTGGCTTTAGTTGAAAAATTAATGGTTTAATTTTAATTATTGTTCAGAACAAAATGAACTGATGTGCCACTTTTTTTTAAATGAGATGCCACATAATATAGTACTATAGTGCAACAATTGTTTTTTTGCTGAGTAATTAAATAATTATTATAAATTATTCGACCATCCATTATATTATTTCCAATTTCTATTTATTTAAGCTGTTGTTCTAGTTTTTATTTTATAAAAAAGTTAGGCCCTAATCATGTAAAACGCAGCGCAACGCCAAAAATAACATTGAAAACACAAACAATGTCATAAATATTTTGTAATTTTGTTGTTGCTTTCAACATAAATTCATGTACCGTTTTAAAATTTTCAACGACACAAGCAAGGCGAATTCAACTACAGGTGGTGTCGATACTACAACAATCCAAAAACAACAGAAACAACACAGGGTTTTTTGCATTGCATTGTTAGTGTTTACTGTCCAAAATGTCAACCATTCCTAACAAAACACTAACAAATCAAAATAAAGTAGCTCGAACTGTCAAAATCAGATGGCGTTTCGACACCACCTGTAGTTGAATTCGCCTTGGACACAAGCAATGGAGCGTTTGAAATTTTAAGACGCAATGTGAATTTCTGTAGGAAGCAACAACAAAATTACCAAATATTTTTGACATTGTTTGTGCTTTCAATGTTATTGTTTGGCGTTTGGCTGCGTTTTATATGATTAGGGCCTTATTTTCGTAACTCCGTTGTGTTACGTCTTCAGGATTGATTTTTTTTTTAAAACAATTACATAAAAAACAAATCAATCAATTCTTATGCTAACAAAATATTTAAACATAATCTATTACAGTTAAAAAAATTTATTTAGTTTCCGTTTCTATGTTTATTATCTAAATGTCTATGGGCTACACTATCTGTATCTGTCTTATAATTTATTCTTAACAAATTTGGAACCTTTATTGTTTGAAGCATTTCTAACATATAACGTCTCTTGCAATTACTCTCTGTGTTTAAAATTGTTACATTCTCAAAATCTGGATAATGATTTAAACTAGGTTGCTAATGCTGTTTTTTTGTAATGTAATATTGTGTTTATATTTCTGATCTGATTTATGTCCAGCAATTCTCGCAATTCCAAATATCTATTTTATAATTAAAAATAATAAAATCACTTTCCTTTTTTCGTCCATTTTCTTAACACACTTTTAGAAAACAATTCAATAAAGGTAGTTTGCTAGTTGTGCTGCCAATTTGTATAATTGTTTACATCTGTAAACCATATGGTTGCTTTCTTTTTCTGGGCAAATTTTCCGAAAAAGTTGAATCGTTCTGAAGAACACTCTCAGTAAAAAAAAAATATTCTTCGGACAAAAATATTGTTCGGAACGCATGGATGAATTCGCGGTTAGTTTAGGAGTTATGAGGCTAACGAGTTTACTCCTTTTTACGCTATTTATCCCCTAAACATTCGAATTTCAAAAATATCATCTTACCTAGCATTTACACATGAAAGTAGTTTCTTGCGAGTCGCAATGCACTAAATTTGTTCACCAACATACACACAATTTTCGCACTATTAGGCAATTTCTTCGATTTTCAATGGATCAATTTAGCGAAAGACCAGCATCCTGTTCAAATTTCAACCTTATAACAACGGCGTTAAGGCTGTGCGAAGATGAATCTGTCAGTCAGTACCTACATATACATAGGTTATACATAGATTGTTAAATTAAATATTTTGTTTTGCCTTATAATTACTTTTATTGTTAACAAAGGGTTTTTTTTTAACTTTTATTATTGATGAAAACCCGAATTCTTCTTTTACCTCCTAAATAAAAAAATCCAATTCATGATTCATTTTATTCAACATAAACAAATATAAATTAACAAAATCAAATTATTTTTACCGTAATGTATAAAATTTTCCCAAGTCTTAGAATAATTAATGGGTACTCGACTATTCTTGTATATTCGTCACTACTTTAACTTGCAAATTTTGGCTGGCAAAGTGTTCATTTACTTTTTAGTATTTTTGAGAGCAATTTCTTTAAATTCCTACTTACTCTCTCTTTACAAGTTTCTGCTAGTAAAGTAAATGAACACACTTAATGTAAAGAACAAAAATGCATATTTCCTTAACATTTTACTTGGATATGTTTAAAATTTTAAAACAAAGTCGGCCTACGTTTTATTGTGTTGTTTTCTAACTGCCTGGCCCACAATGTCGACAAGAACATTTCTTTCGTATATTTACATACTCGTGTATTGAAAACAAAAACAAATTTTTGTTTTTTATTATTGTTTTCAATAGAAATATACGAAAGAAATGTTCTTGTCGACATTGTGGGCCTGACAGTCAGTTCGAAATTTATTATTTTCAAAAAAGTAATATTATTTACCGTAACTTTGAATACACACCTAACACATACATATATACAAAAATGTAGTTTCTTAACCCTTAAGTGGATACCTGGGCATGGCAGGGAATTTTTTAATTTTCTCCTAATATTTAACCTTGATAACAACGATATACCCTTCTAATTTTTATGTGTTCCTCAATTTAGGGGTTCTGAATGGAAAAGTAGTGGCCAGGCCCTGCACTGTTATATATGGAGTGTAGTTGATAAAATTAAAACGAAACCCATAAAACGGACACGCAACAAATACGAATTCTTTCTTTACTCTTATTTTCAGGAGTTATGCAAGCTGACAACAAAATGTTCTTAGTCCTGTTTTCACAACTTACCGATAGCTAAAGGTTGTATTTTATCGGTCATATATAAAGTGTTCCATTACTACAAATTTACTTTAACCTTAAGTGAACGATAAGTTAAAGGAAGGTTCATCCTACCTGGAAGGTTAAAGCAAAGTTGTAATAATGGAAAACTTTTTATTCGGCCGATAAAATCCTATTTCTAGCTTTCGGTAAGATGTGAAAACGGGCCTTACTGTAGCCATAAAATTAAATACAAAATACAAGTGGTCCCAGACAGGCCCAGGTGGCAGTTTATTCCACACAAATTAGGTGTCTACTTGAGGGTTAATTACAGGTAGAAAAACTGGCGACCAAACTGTTTATTTGACGCTTTGGAGTATGATTCTTCGGTAATAATTTATTATAAAGCAAATATACAAGATGGATAAGTCGTTGTGTCGCAACGTACACCACCAATATTTTAAGAGGTCGAACTCGCACAGTTACACGCCGAAAGAATAAAAATTTAAAAGAAATGGAAACCTTTTCAGGAACTTACTTATTTTTACTTTCGGTTGATTGCCACAATTTCTACGACAATATACTCGAATTAAATGCATATTTTTCCATATGTTTGTTGTTTGTTTTCTATATAGTGTAATCAAAATAAATGATCGCGCTCGTTGAAGATAGACGTGTTTAACGTGAACAAATAAAGTATTAAAAAAAAGTAAATAAAAGAAAGAAAAAAAATACATGTATGTACATACATACATAAACATACACATTTTTTTATTCTCGGTGTTGATAAACAATAACATAAGAAGAGCACAACTGTAAACAGTAAAAAAAACTCTTATGAGTGCAAACAGTGCAAAAACAATTAAACATAATGAAAGAAATGCACATATCACAGTGAGTGTTAACGAAACAAATGCAGAATTAAAAAAAAGAATCGATGATAGCAAATACCTTACGGCTAAACCTATTACTCGCATGCGATCCCTCTCACCCACTGTGTTTAATAATAATGTTGATACACTAACAAATATAAAACCTGCAATCGTTGCCTCAACGGCAAAAGTAATTTTAATAAGTGGTTAAAATATTAACCCCAAATCAGGCATAATAGAAAACTCTGTATCACCTTCTGTGTCTAATAATACGGTTGATTTTAATACAATAAAAAATATAAAACCTGCAAGCGGTGCCTCAGTGGCAGAAACGATTTTAACAAGTGATGAAAAGATTACCCCCAAATTAGGCATGATGGAAAACTCAGTATCGCAGGTAAAAAGTGGTCAAAAGCCTCAAGTACAAGTTGGAATGGATAGGTACATAACAGTGCTAAAACGGGGTCGCAGCCCAACCTCTTCTGCAGTTGCTTCGGTCCCAAAAGTTTTAAAAGAGGGTACATCTGATAGAATAAGTTCTCAAAATCGTTTTGCAATTTTGGAAGAGGAATCCACGGAAGCACAAAATGTTACCAAATCTTCTAAGCCACCCCCGATATATCTTAGAGAGCAAAACTCAAGTGATTTAATAAAGAATTTGATCTCGGTAATAGGTGAAAATTCTTTTTATGCAGCTGCAATAAAACGGGGTAGTATAAATGAAACGAAAATACAAGTTAATCGTGAAGATGATTTTCGTAAAGTAATAACTAAATTAGAAGCACAAAAAAAAAACTTTTATACATACCAACTGAAGAGCAGTAAAGGTCTTCAGGTAGTGATAAAGGGCATTGATTCATGCGTAGACCCAGGTGAGATAAAAACGTTTTTAGAAGAGAAGGGCTTTAAAATAAAAAACGTAATAAATATTAAAAAATCCCCAGCCACTATTTCGAGTGGAGTTAGAACCCGGCGACGTTAAGCTTAAAAAAAACGAAACTCATCCCATTTACAGTCTGAAATATATCCTGTATAGGAAAATAACGATAGAGGAGCCGCACAAAAGGAACGGTCCCGTGCAATGTTTAAACTGCCAAGAATTTGGTCACACTAAGGCATATTGCCATTTAACCTCTGTTTGCGTCGTATGTGGAGAATTACATGGTACAGCTCTCTGCGATAAGTCTAAAACCGACTCTAATGTAAATAAATGCAGCAACTGTGGTGGTAATCACACTACCAACTATAGAGGATGCCCTGTATACTCTATCGTCAAGCGCTCGGTTGGGCCGAAACCTAATCCCCCTCAAATTCAGGTAACACATCAAGTTAACACTAATGACATTCAGGTACCGCAGCCTAATAATAACAGAACATCCTACGCTAATGTCCTAAAATCAAACCATATGCCAATGCAAGGTGATTTGCCAATAAATGATAAGACTCCAGTCTCTAATTTAAGTAGTCTAGAAAAGACCATGGAATCACTAGTGCAAACAGTAACTAACTTTACGAACACAATGGGTAATATGATGCAGGAAATGTTATGAATGCAATCGATGTTATTGCAAGCTGTACTTAACAAGCCATGAATTGTTTAAAAATTTGTTTTTGGAACGCAAACGGCATTCGCCAACATAAAAATGAACTAGAATACTTTCTTAAAAGTAAACAAATTGTTGTAATGATGGTTTCTGAAACTCATTTGACCTCAAGAAATACTTTTAAAATTAATGGTTATATATTATATGATACCAAGGACCCTCGTTAGCTTGTGGAGGTTCTGCTATTTTGATAAAAGTCCGAATCAAACACTACTTAATGTGTGATCATCGTGAAGATTATCTGCAAGCAACGAACATTTGTGTTGAGCTAAATCGAAACTTAGTACTTTCATCTTTATACTCTCCACCTAGATTTTCAATATCAGAAAGCCAATATTATAAATATTTTAAGTCATTAGGACCCTGTTGCCTAGCCGCTGGCGATTACAACGCTAAACATACCTTCTGGGGGTCACGGCTCATTACACCAAAGGGTCGTGTTTTGTATAATACAATGTCTAAAATGGATTTAAATGTGGTCGCGAGTGGACAACCAACTTATTGGCCTACTGATCAGCAAAAAATTCCAGATGTCATCGATTTTGGCGTGGTTAAAAACATCCCCGCAGAAACGATTCATGTTGAAGCTTCTTTAGAATTATCTTCTGATCACACACCTACAAGTCTTACCATATCAAACCCTAATAGAATTGTATCTCCGTCTGGTTACCTAGTGACGTCAGCCACACAAATAAATTGGTAAAAATATAAAAAATATCTCAGTACCCACTGCACTGAAAATATTCCGCTTAGAACACCGGATAATGTGAATCTTTCTATTGTAAATTTTGACAATTATCTCAAACTAGCTGTTCAACATTCTAGCATAGCCCGCAAAAACATCAAAAATAGTAAAATATATTCTACAGATGTCGAGCGTCTCTTGACTGAAAAAAGGGGAGTTCGAAGAGAGTGGCAATTGCACAGATCCCCTCAACTTCAAAATTTACTAAAAGAGTGCACAAAAAGGCTAAGAAACTTACTGCAGTCTCTGGAAAAATATCTTAAGGAACTTGATGCAACTCCTCAATCTGACTACTCATTATAGCGTGCAGCTAGAAATCTTAAAAGACCAGTTATCACTAAACCGCCATTAAGAAACTTAAATGGAAGTTGGGCACGAAATGACATAGAACAGGTTAGAGTGCTATATTCGGCTGTGCCGAATTTTTGATACCTTCCACCGACAGGAGTGGGCTCTATATGATAAATACATATATATTATTAACTAAGCTTGACAAAGACGAACGTCAGCATTAAAATTAGTTGCGGTTTAGACCTGAATTATATTATTGATCGACAATAAGAAAATTTTATGCGTTTCTTGTCAGAACTTTGAACTGGGGGCAAATTACGGCATTCGATATCGATCGAAATTACAATTCAATTTAAATGGAAGTTTCGATCGATATCGAAGGCCGTAATTTGCCCCCTGGCTTGAGTAAAATATCATGATGAATCATCCGAAAATTCTAAAGACTGATTTCTGGTATTAAAAAAATAAATTAGAATAAATTTCAATACAGCAGTGTAATTAGTTGTAGCGTTAACAGTAAATTTCACAAATTTGCATGATATTTTTTCTGGCCATATGAATTTAAGTAAGAAATTTTACCGCATTATCTATATCTGTGATGGTTTTAGGCGAATTTAATTATTTTCCCAAAGTGTTTTCCGAGAGTAGGGTTTATATGGGGCCTTGTGTCAATTATGGACCGATCTTCAAACAATTTTACAGTGTGATTTCTGGTCCTATAATACTGTGCCGTACCAAATTTTAGTATGCTAGCGTTATTTATTGCGGTTTTAGGCGTACTAAGCTGTTTTCCGGGAATAGGGTCTATATGGGGCCTAGTGTAAATTATGGACCGATCTTAAAAAAATTTTACAGTGTGATTTCCGGTCGTATAAAAATGTGACGTACCGAATTTTAGTATGCTAGCGTTATTTATTGCGGTTTTAGGCGTACTAAGCTGTTTTCCGGGAGCTGGGTTTATATGGGACCTAATGTAAATTATGGACCGATATTCAAAAAATTTTACAGTGTGATTTCTGGTCCTATAAAACTGTGACGTACCAAATTTAAGTATGCTAGCGTTATTAATTGGGGTTTTAGGCGTACTAAACTGTTTTCCGGGAGTAGAGTTTATATGGGGCCTAGTGTAAATTATGGACCGATCTTCACGAAATTTTACAGTGTGATTTCCGGTCGTATAAAAATGTGACGTACCGAATTTTAGTATGATAACGGTATTTATTGCGGTTTTAGGCATACTAAGCTGTTTTCCGGGAGCTGGGTTTATATGGGACCTAATGTAAATTATGGACCGATATTCAAAAAATTTTACACTGTGATTTCTGGTCCTATAAAACTGTGACGTACCAAATTTTAGTATGCTAGCGTTATTTATTGAGGTTTTAGGAGTACTAAACTGTTTTCCACGAGAAGGGTTTATATGGAGCCTATGGTCAATTATGGACCGATCTTCACGAAATTTAACAGTATGATTTGAAGTCGAATAAAACGAATTCGTGAAAAATTGTATGTCATTCCGTGCATTATTCCACCATTTATGTTAGTTTTTGTATCAAAATTATCAATTTTTTTAGGGTGGTGGTTCCACATTTTGATTCATAGATCTGAACCTACTGAACCGATGTTGCTGGATTTCAATCCCAAACTGCTTAGGATAACTACAAGTAATTTGAGACCAAGTTTGTTCTTTTCTTTTGCGTTTTTCGAAAGTGAGCGTGTTTTCAACAGACGGACAGACAGACGGACATGGCTAAATCGACTTAGAATTACTCAAAGACCCAGAATATATATACTTTATGGGGTCTTAGATGTATTATAAAAAAGTTTCACACGGAATGACAAGCTTAGTATACCATCATTCACCACAGTGGTGGTGGAGGGTATAAAAAGGAAATATTTTTGTTAATCATTTGAAAACCGTATTTACCCCTCATACATCTTTCGATACTGCGGTCGAGTTACCACCTGTTGCTGTTGGATAAGCTGTTCCACTAAGATTTGAGATAAGAGAAATCGAGAAGGCTATTCATGATTTAAACCCCAAGAAAGGCCCTGGTTTTGATAAGATCAGTAACAAAATGCTTTTGGAGCTACCCAGCATAGCAAAGAAAATGATTCTTCTAATTTTTAATGCTATTTTACGCCTTGAATACTACCCACAAGAGTGGAAAGTATCCTTAGTTACCATGATACCTAAACCAAGAAAGGATCCCACAAAAGTTGAGTCATATAGACCTATTAGCTTATTGTCTAATATATCAAAGCTTTTTGAGAAACTACTAGTGTCAAAATTAACGCCGATTTTAAATGAAAACAGATGTATTCCCAATCATCAATTCGGTTTTAGAAGAAAACACAGCACAATTGAACAAACACATCGAATAGTAAATGTCATAAGAAAAGCCTTTGAAGAAAAAAAATATTGCTCAGCACTCTTCATCGATGTGTCTCAAGCTTTTGATAAGGTCTGGCATGAAGGTTTACTACTGAAATTGCAGCAAAACTTACCAGCAAACATACACAAGCTGTTAGAAAGCTACATAGTCGGCCGTCAATTTATTATAAAAGAAGGCGATTTTTTAAGTTCTCCTCAGCCAGTTAACGCTGGAGTCCCACAAGGCAGCATCCTGTTCCCTCTATTATACTTAATTTATACTTCGGACTTGTCTACAAACAGCTACACCCATACCTCAACATTTGCGGACGATACAGCTTTTCTAAGCGTACACGCAAACTGTCAAGAAGCATCTCGTTACTTACAGGATCATATATTTGAACTGGAAAGGTGGTTAAAAAAATGGAGGATAAAGATCAATGAGCAAAAATGCGTACATATAACATTCACATTGCGTCGGGAAACATGCCCCCCTATTAAAATCCATAATCAAATAATACCCAAACACTCGCATGTAAAATACCTCGGTATACATCTAGATCGGCGTTTAACGTGGAAATGGCATATAGAAGCTAAATTAACTCAAATGAAACTAAAAGCAATCCAAATTAATTGGCTTATTGGAAGAAATTCTGTTCTAAGTCTCGATTGCAAACTTATATTTTATAACTCTATCTTAAAGCCAATTTGGTGCTACGGTATTCAGTTATGGGGCACTGCCTCGGCTTCTAACATCGAAAAAATTCAAAGGCGCCAAAATAAACTTCTTCGAATAATCACAGCCGCCCCTTGGTACCTCAAAAACTCAAATATCCACAAGGATCTCAATGTGCCATTAGTAAAAACTATGATAACGAAATATGCAGTAAAATATTTAAAAAGGCTGGAACTACACCCAAATTTATTAGCTAGAAATATTTTAAATTATGGCAGACACACTCGCTTAAGAAGAAGAGGCACTGCAGCACTCACCCAATCAGATAGCGATAAACACCTACACATGTGAACAGAAACCGTGATAACTAAATCTTTTTTGTCTAGCACTGGCAGGACATAAAGTAAATATTAGGATAAGATTTGATTAATTATTGTTAGTTCATATTTAATATATGAAGATTCAATAAACAAATACTGAATAAAAAAAAATAAATGGAAAGTAAAAACATTGTTTAACTAAATAAATATGTATCTTATGACATTTATTTAAAAAAACAATTCGGCTTTTTGGTTTCCGAAAAGGCGGCCCAAAACGCCGTAACTAACATAAGGAAAAAACTACTAATATTTCTACAGTTTTTTTTATTAAATCACATCTGCATTGTTTTTCTACCCTTGATACCAAAATTTGGTTAAAAAAAAGTTGTTTGAAATATATAAAGTTTTTTGCTTCTCCTAGAGAAAAAATAAAAAGTGCAGTTACGGCCTTCTTTTCATACCATCTGGATGCCTCTGTACTTTAAATGAGTTCGCCCTTATGAGGTTTAAACAGAATTAATGAAACTGTGAATTGTTCTTTTTTATGACAGTTTTTATGCACTCGTACGACTGAAAATGGGAGGAAGAAAGTGTCCATTTTAATGTGTAATGGTAGAACATGATGGTTTTATGAATAAAGGTTGTTTTTCTTCTTCTCTTAGTGGACCAACATCCAATACTTTAATTCATAACAAGTATTAGGTAATAATAAAATTATCATTAAATATGTTATTGGTTACTGTAATTTTGTTTCATCGTTGTTTTTTTATTACATTGACATACATCCTTTACATAAATATGTGTGTATGTACATTTGCGTAGTGAGTTATTGTGTTGTAAACATCAAAATTTTCTTGAAAATAAATAAAATTAAATATTAAAACCCTAATTCAAATATCCTTAATCCTAATATTAATAAACAGGAAAACCGTAACTATGCAATAATATGTTTTTCCTTGTGCAACCAATACATATAAGCAGTGTGGCCATTTTGGTATTTTTGCAGCTAAATTTAGCATTAAATTTTTTTATTTAGCTGCAACATTTTCATTTAGCAGTTGGAATTTTATTTACCATTTTTGGAAAATGCTTTTAGCTTTTTTTAGCCTTATTTATTTAAAAAAGTTTGACGAATAGTTTTATTGATTTTACATAAAAAAATTTTATAAATTATAATAAATTTTGATTAAAAATAGTTGTATCCAAAATACAATATTCAGGGAATATTAGAAATGTCTTTATTATGTAAATGTCCTTATCATGTTTCATATAAATATTATTTGCCCTTTGATATTACGATATAAAAGTACAAGGAAATTTAAACTTGTATTTAGATAAAAATTCAATGGTGTAAATATTTGAAAAAATTGTTTGCTCTAAACTGCTGAAAAAAATAATTATTTTAAAGCTTAAACTTTTCTTAAACTATAAAAAATTACATGATCTAAAAAATTTTGTATATCATGGAAATAAATCGTTTAAATTTTACATATATCAGAGGTTTGCAAAATTTAATCTCAACTACCTGTGCTACATATTTATATGTAGATATCAGATGATTTACCAAGATGTAGCCACTTGCTTAAATATTACCATTTATTTCCATTTCGTTACAAAATTAGTAACTGAATTGTATTTAGTTTTGAATAAAATTAAATACTGGTTATAAATTTAAAAAAAAATATCTTTAAAAATTGATAGCATTATTTAAGCATTTTTTAAAATCATTTTTAGCATTTTGTGGCCATGTCTAATGCCAGATTTAGCTGTAAAATTTTTTTAGACCTGTCCACACTGCATATAAGGCATTATTCGTGAATTGGACAAAAAAAAATATATATGTATATATTAGGGCGGGTTAATTTTTGATGAAGCGTATAGCAAAAACGTAATCTATATGAAATTCTGAGAAATTTTGCCTAAAAGACCATAGCTCTAAGTAGGATTTGGAGCCACCCAAAATTTCAAAATAGAAATTTTTCCATATATACTAATAAGATAGAAGAGAGAATGAAAGGATGAGCAACGTTATTGCATTCAAAAAACGCTATTACCCACACAAACAAAAAGAAAGACTTAGCAAGTACCTGTTACTTGACAAATTTGGTCACAACTGTGCGTGATTTTTCAGTAACAGTGATTAAATCACAGATACAAAAATATCGCTCATCTCTAACTCACATCCACTTGTTTTTATTCGTTTTCAATAAGAGTAGTACGGGGTTGGTGAAAGTAAAACGAATCGACTTTTATTCTTATGTATATGTGATATCCCGGGAATATGCAATTGCATGTTTCTCCTTGTGCGACCAATGAAGGCAAACAATGTATTTACCCATTTTAGAGCTTTTTATTTTTGCCATAGAATTCTCAGTGCTAATTTTTGCATATTTTACCCTCTACAGCATTTTTTCATTATTTAATTAAAAGAGCATTTTTTAAGTTTATAGTACATATATGCCTGTTTGGGGCATATTTTGATACATGTAAAAAATTTTAAAGGGTCCGCCATCTAACGTTTTTTTTCAACTAGTGGTTATTTCGTGAATGGTAACACTTAGCTCATGTCTGATTTGACAGATAATTAGTTGTATCCTTCCGCTAAACGAATATGGTTGTCTATACGCTTGAATAACGCTGGGAAATATTGCGACATTACTTTGAAAATCATGGTAATGTTGCAGAATGTGTGCGAAAATTGCGTACGGATTTTGGAAGAAGAGAAGCACCGTCAGCTCCGTATGTTCGTTATCTTGTGAAAAAAGTGAAAGAAACTGGCATCCTCATCGATAAACCAAAGCGTGAAAAGCCAAAAACAGTGCGTACACCCGAGAATATTGCTGCTGTGGCAGAAATTGGGCGTGAAGCGCCATCAACATCAATTCACCGTCGTTCTCAACAATTGAACGTTTTGGAGACATCATTGAGACGAATTTTGCATAAAGACCTTGGTATGACGCCATGCAAAGTCCATTTGGTTCAGGAGTTGAAGCCAACTGACCATCCAATGCGTTTTCGCTTCGCTAAGTGGGCCTGCGATCGACTTACGGAAGATGCCGATTTCAACATTTAGTTTTTATTCTGAAATTCAGGGTATATTTTCGAGCTCTTACTTTATAGTTAATGCGCATTAAACGCGTTTTTTCGAGCATATTCCTGTTGCCCTTGGTGATAACATTTTAAACAAAAACAAAATTTTGATATTTAGTTTGAAATTTTATTTATTCAATTTAACCAAAAAAAAAATATATTTTTTCACACAAAAATTAGTATTGTGGCTTTTTTATTGTTATTAATCCAAATTTCGATATTTTAATCAGGCTTAAGTTCATTGAATTTAATTTTCATTAAATTAATTTAAACAAATAGAATCTGGAAATATAAAAAGAAATATAAGTTACTTTATTTAATTCAACATTTTTTATTTTTCGAATTTATTCTATGAGCTTAATTTCAGCTATATATTTTTATAAAGCTTTTTGTAATAGTTTTATTTCTAAAATTTTTTTTTTAGGAATGACTTTATACAAATAAAAATATATAACTTACATTTAGCTCATAGAATAAATTCGAAAAATAAAAAATGTTAAATTAGTTTTATGTAGAAAGGAATTTTACAACATGAAATGAATTAAAATTTATTGATAATTTTTCAGTCTTGACTGAGCTGGGAAACGAACCTAACAACTATTAATAAATTTTTTTTTTATCTTAGCCAAAAATTGCTAGTTGATGTTATTATACCCTCCACCACCACAGTTGTGAATGAGGATATACTAAGTTTGTCATTCCGTGTGAAACTTTTTTATAATACATCTAAGACTTTATGGGGTTTATTTATTTTGGCTCCTTGAGTAATGCTAAGTCGATTTAGCCATGGCCGTCTGTCTGTCCGTCTGTCCGCTTGTTGAAAACAGGCTCAGTTTGGGATTGAAATCCAGCAACATCGGTTCAGTTGGATCAGAACTATGAATCAAAATGTGGAACCACCACCCTAAAAAAATTGATAATTTTGATACAAAAACTAACATTAATGGTGGAAAAATGCACGGAATGACATAAAATTTTGCAGGAATTTGCTTTATACGACTGCAAATCACCGCAAATTTTGTGAAGCTCGGTCATTAATTGACAATAGGCCCCACATAATCCCTTCCCTGCGGAAAACAGTTTAGTACGCCTAAATCCGCAATTAATAAAGCTATCATACTAAAGTTTGGTACGTCACAGTTTTATAGGACCAGAAATTACACTGTACAATTTTTTGAAGATCGGTCCATAATTTACACAGCCCTCTGCCCGGAAAACCGTTTAGTACGCCTAAAACCGTAATAATTAATGCTATCAAATTGAAATTTGGTACGTTCCAGTTTTATAGGACGAGAAATCACACTGCCAAATTTCGTAAATATTGGTCCATAATTTACCCTAGGCCCCATATAAACCCTGCTCTTGGAAAACAGTTTATTGCGCCTAAAACCAAATAAAGCCCACTTTAGGAAAATAATTAAATTCGCCTAAAATTTTGCGGTAAACTGTCTTACTTAAATTCATATGGCCAGAAAAAATATCATGCAAATTTGTGAAATTTACTGTTAACGCTAAAACTAATTACACTGCTGTATTGAAATTTATTCTAATTTATTTTTTGTAATGCCAGAAATCAGTCTTCCGAATTTTGGGATGATTGGTCCATAATTTACCATAGGTCCAACACAAATGACCCTCCTTAAAATTATTTTAGTTCGGCTAAAACTTTTACAAATCATGATATTTTACTTAAGCCAGTTCAAAGTTCTAACAAGAATCGAATAAAACTTTCTTATTGTCGATCAATAATTTAATATACTTAGGTCTAAAACGCAACCAATTTTAATGTTGACGTTCGTTTTTGTGAAGCTTAGTTAATAATATATATGTATTTATCATATAGAGCCAACTCCTGTCGGTGGAGGGTATCAAAGATTCGGCACAGCCGAATACAGCACTCTAACTTGTTAAGCATCGCTTGTGTAAAAACAAAATTAAGCTTTTGCAAAAATGCAAGCATTTTATTTATAATCAAGAAACCAATAATTATAATTTCTTAATCAGCCTTCTTACGGTTCTCGTTGTCGAAAACGACTCTAAAGTAGATTAAGGTAACACCCAACCTGTGTTCTTTAATCTATTACAAAATTCGACTTACGCTGTTACCGACACCGAGGCGGAATATAATTTTGTTGAAGAGCTGATTAAAAGCGGTTTTTTATGTCTTTGACTGTTAGATTTTCTTTCCAAGAAAAACTATGACACAGGGTCTCCACCTGAGATAATATATGATATAATATCTAAGAGAACGTCGACAGACACGTACAGTAAACTTGTGTCGTTTTTATTATTTTTAATTCTTTTTTTTAGCTTAAAATATTGTTTTTTTTAACACTTTTCACAATATTGGCACTATTTACTTTAATAAATTACACATTTTAATAATGGTGGCTTATTATTGTTTTATATACATATGTGTATTTTTGACGGTTCATCTTATAAGGTAATTGTTAAAAGATTTCTTATAACAACTGTCTCATAACATTTATTATAATATTAATACTAACACTATTTGAGAGTCCACACGTAAGATAATACTCTCTGCGATTGAATTTGACATTTGCTGATATAAAAATCTTATATCTTATCTCAGGTGAAGACCCTGTGTGAATACACAAAACCAAGCGGTTTTGAGAACATCAATTTATGAATAACGTGGATTCAAAAAAGTTTGCGTTTTCAAAACAAGTCGAAACATAAAACTCACCTGAATATTTCTTTTTATATTAGAATTTTTTTGTTGAAATATGTTCACACTATAATTTGAAAAATGAATACAAGCTTAAAACGAAATAAATTTAATAAAATTTGGTGCTATTTAAAAAAGAAAAAAATGGATACATATCAGTGAAATAATTAGAGACTAAGGGCCTATTTCACCAATACTATTTAAATATCAATTCATATTTATATATAGTTTTTCATATATTATTTTCATTTGACATGAAAAACAATTTTAAACATAAAGTGATATATAAATAGAATTAGCGAAATAGGCCTTAAGTTAAGAAAAACGAATGCTTTTATAATCTGGCGTCCAAGGGTTACCTGGAATAACCTGGAATTTACGCACATGTTGTATCTCATTTGACGAATTTATGCAACACATTCTTTCCGACGAATTCGTCGTGCTATGCGAAGTTCGGCTTACGTCCCAGTTGTGTTTATACCTTTATGGGGTTCTAAAGTATTGCCGTTTTCAAAAAATATTCGGCCATGTTCTAAAAATCGAAATCACGTGAAATTGAAATCGAACCAATTTTGAAAACTCTACCGTTGACAAAAATATTTCGTTTTATATACCTCATACTTTAAACACCACTTTCCTCTACTACGTTTATTTTCAAAAAAATTCAATTGAAAATCTTCATCGATATCTATTTCACGTGATTTCGATTTCCAGAACATGGCCGATTGTTTTTTATATTATTGTTTCGAAATAGAAACAGAAAGAACAGACTTATTCAGCTAAATGAATCTTATGGAAAAACGTTTAATCTTAAAAAAAATTGTATGGTTCAGATCCCCCATTAATTGTTCCTTTCCGTAATTTTGTCCAAACATATTTACCCCCTATCTTCATTCCTATAGGGGTTTTACCTACAAAATCCATCCCTGTGCATTACACATTTCTCATATTTCACATGACAAATATAAAGGCATTTCGCCAAAGTATTTTATTTGGCTTGTCCGCTTCGCGAATAATGGCTTATGTTTATATTTTTTAGACCTTTTTTTTAACTTTGGCATCGATTTGCCAGTTTATATTCTTCCACATGTTTAGCCTTTACAGCATTCATTTGGAAGACATTAAACTGGCTTCAGACTGTGATTTTCTTCCATGTTTTTTAAGACATGATTTTTGGTGTTTTAGCGAACGGTGTTTATACGCTGTGTAGAGGCAAGCGGGGTAGAAACTTTTTTCCAAAGTAATTTTGCGCAAACTTGAAACTGGGAGAAAATATGTACTTTTGGAACTCTTTGTAAACACGTTTGCAAAAACTTGAAAAATAACAACCGCGGTTCCAATATGCCTAAGTTTTTTTTACAATTTCAAGTTTTACCGGGCTTTAAAGAACATCCTTTAGTATCAGACGAGCAGTACCTTCTTGGGATTTATAAAACTAGCATCTCACCTGTCGCAATGCTTTCTGATAACCAGCGCATTTTGTTACTAGGGCGGCGCCAAAACAGCTATATTTATTTAATATGGCAGCTTAGAAAAGTTTTCGAATATTTTTTAAAGCGTTATTATAATCCACTCGATCGAAGAGTTTTTTCGCTATTATTTGATCGAATAATTAAAATATCCAATTTCAAATAACGAATAACTCGAACAGTTACTGTCAATTAATCGATTAAAGTTAATTTGTTAGAAAATTCTACTTTTTTAATATAACAATATTTTTTTTAGAGTTCTTTAAGAACCTAGCAACTAAATTACGTGTTTATATACTCTGTATCTATTGTGTTACACTTTCTTTAACATGTTTTAGTCCCTTTTTAGATGTCGGTGTGAGTGAGAAAAATTATGTAATAAACGTTAAACGTCTTTTTTCATTCGTAAGAATTTTCGTCCTAAAATAGCGCAATTTTCATATTTAGTTTGTCATTTATTGTAAAAAGTTAAGGCCCTAACCTAACGTTTACATTTGCCAGTACTGGCAAGACAGTAAGAAAATACATATAAGTTGCCAAAAACGCTACTTGCTATCTTCGTGACGTAGGCGTCCAGACAGTAGTTTAGACAGTTCACTTTAAAAAAAATGTCTAACGTGAATGTCGCAGTGCAAGTTCAAGCTAAACGTGTTTTATATGAATTTAACAAATTAAAAATAGCATTTAACAACAATTTTTTGTGAACATAGATAACCCTTAAGTAAAACACGCAAAATCAAAGCATACTTTATTAATTTTCTTTTAATTGTTGATTTTTTTTTTACTTTTGCGAACAAAAATTCAAATTACTGGCAGCAAAATTTGCAAGACAGTAGACAAGACAGTTGGAAAAGTGTACATGTATTAGTGAAAAAGTTTGCAAGTATTGCAACTGGCTTGCCAAGCAAAAATATTTTATAATTTTGTTGTTGTATTAACCCTCCGATGAGTGACAGTTCTGAACTTCACGACCGTGTGAAAAGGTCCCTACGGACCTTTTTTGTAAATCATGTTTTTTTCATATAAAAAATTTTTTTTGATTATTTTTTCTTGTTTTTATTGTTTATAACTAAATTCTACATACATGAACTTTATTGCTTTCAAGGAAAGGCATAATATTCTAATTTTATACTACTAGCAATAAACCAGTTCTTAGAATTTTTTGTTCTTAGTATTTTGTTCTTAGTATTTTTTGTTCTTAGTATTTTTGTTCTTAGAATTTTTTCTTAGAATGTTTTGTTTTTATCATCATCCCTAATGTCTTTGAGTTGAGGTCTTTGTGTTCAGAACAAGTAAATTATGTGTTGAAACAATAAAAAAATTATAATGATGCCCAAAAACATGCATTTATTAGTGAAATTCAGTACAAGGTCCATATGGACCTATTCACACGTCCGCGTACTATTCACACTAAAACCTAAATAACTCCTAAAGTATTCGATCGGCTTGATTTTTTTTCCAAAAGATGCGCAACAAAATACTCTTGAAATACTTTGGGGGGGGGGGGGGGGTTTGTAGTGGCCGAAGTAGGAGTAATTTCAGTTTGAAAAGGCAAAAAGGTCCCTAGGGACCTTCTCACTCATCGGAGGGTTAAATTTTTAAATTTCAAGTGCTGCATATCTTGTGGCGTTGAAAATTTTAAAACGCAGTATGAATTTCTGTAGAAAGCAACAACGAAATTATGAAATATTTTTGGATTGTTTTTCCTTTCAATGTAATTTTGGAGTTGTGTTGCGTTTTACACAATTAGGGCCAAAATGTCAGATTATGGCTTATATGTTTTTACACGACCGTAAATTTTTTTTATTATCTCGTACCATCCAAACGGCTGGATGGATTTTGACATTTGAGGTATCGTTAGATTCATCTTAAAAGTGTCCTTATATAGGTAATTGAAAACAAAATCACGGAGTTTTGGCGCGAAAATGTAACACGTTAAAAAAAATTAACAAAACCTTTAGAGTAGAGCTTTAAAATAGAGACAAGTTAGAGTGTTTTATTCGGCTTTGCCGAATCTTTGATACACTCCACCGACAGGCGTGGGCTCTATATGATAAATACATATATATTATGAACTAAGCTTCACAAAAACGAACGTCAGCATAAAAATTGTTTGCGGCTTATACCTTTTTTAAATTATTGACCGACAATAAGAAAGTTGTATGCATTTCTTGTTAGAACTTTGAACTGGCTTAAGTAAAATATCATGATTCGTAACAGTTTTATTGGACGTATGGTATGGATCAATCAGCCCAAAGTTCTGAAGACTTATTTATGGTATTACTAAAAATAAATTAGAATATATTTCAATACCGCAGTGTAATTAGTTTTAGCGGTAACCGTTTATTTCAAAATATTGCATGATATATTTTCTGGCCATATGAATCTGTGTTGGAAGAAATTTTACCGCAATATCTATATTTGTTATGGTTTTAGGCGAATTTAATTATTTTCCCAAAGTGGGGTTTATTTGGTTTTAGGCGCAATAAACTGTTTTCCGGGAGTAGGGTTTATATGGGGCCTAGGCTAAATTATGGACCGATCTTCTCGAAATTTGACAGTATGATTTGCAGTCATATAAAGCAAGTTCGAGCAAAATTTTATATCATTCCACCGTCTATGTTAGTTTTTGTATCAAAATTATCAATTTTTTTAAGGTGGTGGTTCCACATTTCGATTCATAGTTCTAGTCCTACTGAACCGATTAGGATAACCACAAGCAATTTTAGATCAAGGTTGTTCTTTTCTTTTGCGTTTTTCGAAAGGTTCTTATCTTTACCAGAACTTCTCTTAAAATCAGGAAAACTATAGAGATTTAAACAAAATTTAACAGAGAATCACCATCGATTAAAATGTTACTCCATTTTAAGGAAAAATAAATTGATTTAATTTAATGACGAATAATAAATTGAGGAATAATTAAATAGTTTTCGCAACTACTCGTAAAATAAAATAAATAATTAAAAAATAGTTTTAAAAAATATGAGCTGAAAGCCGAAATTAAATATGTGCATTAAGTTAAGCAGGCGGGACACAATTACAAATTATACACCAAAAAAAAAAGAAACTAATGGATCCCGTCTCCTGCTATACCTAATGCATGTTTTAAGCTTTAGCTGCAGGTAATTTTATAGTCTGTATAGTCCCAAGTAGTGTTTACTTTGTTTAAAATTTATTTTTTATAAAACTGTATTTTTAGCACCCGGGTTTTGATTTTTTTAATCATTTATTTTATTTAAAAGTTTTAGAACTGTATACGAAGTACAAATGAATTGTTATTTTATTGGTTATTATTTAACTACATTTTTGTTTTATTTTTATTCGGTTTATTCATATAATAAGAGTATGAAATCAAATAGACATGTATGGTATTTCCATTGGATAAAATTGCTTGAATTATTCGAGTCATTCGAACAAATGTAAACTCTTATTCGATTAATCGAAAAAAATTAAAGTTTAAAAATCGACTAATTCCTTACTCGAACAAAACCAAAAGTCAAATATCTGGATAGTCTAGTACATACACAAACTAAATGCCTTAAAATGTTACCTTTAAGCCGATGGCTGTTGTTCTTGCCCTAAACTAGCAAAAAGGGCGTAAAGCTGGCGGATTTCTCTATATATTGTTAGTATTCAAAATAAGTTATTTTCGAAGTGATGGATAGATCTCCGGCTCCTTAACACGGGAAATTGCATGGTCCCGGTAATCATGTACTGATATTGCCAACTGTTGACTTATGCCATCAAACGGTAGCGTTGGAAGACCCAGTGTTAAGATCCCTGTAAAATTAGCCGTGTCCGCATCTGACTGAAATCCATGCCACTTAAGCTAACAGCATCCAAAATTGGCTCAATTCATATGTGAGTTAACAAGATAAGCGAAATTTATTTACTGATTAAAAGATAAACATACAAATAACATGCAAATACCAATGTAGAAATCTTTGAATTTTTTTAACGAAAGAATTTTATACATATTATGGGTGTTTCAATAATATTATTCTCACCGGCAACCATATTATGCTTAAAACACAACAATAAAACGTTACCCACTTATAATAATTTGGTTGTTTTAAAACCATTACAAGTTGATCATGGAAAAGAAGAAAATGTTATTATTAGAAATGTTATTAAAAGAAAATGTGTTATTATTAACCATTACATGTTCGGACGCATCCATAATATGATTGTGGCTTCTTAAAGGATGGATATTTTAAGCATGATGTAGTTGCCGGTGACAATCATTTGGTTATAACCATAATTTTTTATTAAAAACTGTTGGAGTTGGTGGTATTAAAAAATAAGTTTTCTTTCCGTGTCTATTCAAAGTTTATTGAAAACAATTAAAATTTTTGTGATATGTTTGTAAAGACAACTTTAGTTATTAATTTTTTTAATTTATCTTGATTATTTTACTGATTCTATTTAAAACAATTTGTATTTATTACTTTTTTTTTATCAAGTAAGTGTATCGTCAAGAAACAAAATTTACCAAATTTGTTTTGCAGTAAAACGCGTTTTTAATAAATTTTATTTATTCACTCACATTTAAGTTCTCTCTTTTGGAATAAAAATTCTAAAGGCCATTTTGATGCATTTCATTGACCTTTAAACATTACATATTATTAATATTCAATTAAAATTTCGATATTTTAATCAGGCTTAAGTTTAATTTGCATCAAATTATTTTTATGAAGAAAGTAATTTTACAACATGAAATAAATTAAAATTTATTGATAACTTTTCATTCTAGACTGAGCTGGGAAAACCACTTCAACCACTTCCTTTCTTCATAAAAATAATTTAATGAAAATTAAATTCAATGAACTTAAGCCTGATTAAAATATCGAAATTTTAATTGAATATTAATAATATGTAATGTTTAAAGGTCAATGAAATGCATCAAAATGGCCTTTAGAGTTTTTATTCCAAAAGAGAGAAATTTAATGTGAGTGAATAAATAAAATTTATTAAAACTTAAGAAATTTAGTCAACAGCATAAAAAAAAAAAAAAAAAAAAAAAAAAAAAAAAAAAAAAAAAAAACAAATTCGTTTTACTGCAAAACAAATTTAGCAAATTTTGTTTCTTGACGATACACTTAATAAAAAAAAAAAGTAATAAATATAAATTGTTTTAAATATAAGAAAATTTTTTGTGTAAAAGCTACAAACTGGTTGGCAAAAGTTTATTTTTTATTTTGTATTCGTCAGCATTTAATACAGGGTTTCTAATCAGGTTAAAAAAAATCTCAGTTTTTTTTTGAATTCCTTGAAATTTTTAAATGACTTCTGTATTACGGACATGGAGTAGTGAGCAAAGCTATGTTCACACCAATTAAATATTTGACGTCCTACACGTAACCAGTGGTTATATTAAAAAATTCTTTGGTTTTTCAAACCGTTTGGCAAGATTTAACATCATTAACCAATTTCTAAATTAAATTATACAATTATCTTCTTACAAATAAAGATTAGTAAGTAAATAGAAATTGATGAAACTAGAGCTAAAGTTTGATCAATTTACTGGTCACAATTTTTTTTTGGATTCTTTCGTCAAATATTTGTTAGGTCTGAACATTAAGTAAGGCTACCGACTTCAATATGTCAAAAATAAAATACATACGCTTATATGAGAACGATTATTTTGACGAAAAGGTGGCAGCACGGCTGCAGGTTGCTGCTTTTGTAGTTGTAGTCCAATTAAACTAATTTCTATTTTTTTCAGCTTTACACGACGGACACTACTGGTTCATATTTTGAGAAGGCGGCAGTAATTTTTTTATGTTCTCTGATTTTAAAATTATTGTATTCATATGAAAGCAAATACTAGTAACCCTCGGGAGCCAAAAAATGTTTGCCCCATTTCAACAATTTCATTGAGAACAGCGTGGTCCAAAATGGACTTTCTCAGTTAACGCTAAAGTTAAGATTTTCTTAGTCAATTTTTAAAGTTGAAATGCTTCTAACTTTTTTGTTTTTCAAAATTTGACAGAATAAGTTTTGTATTAGCTTATCTTATAAACTATTAGTGGTTTAAAGCATTAATTTATTTTTTTTATATGTTAAAATTTCCTGGAAATCTCCTACATTATATAACTGATTCCTGCCCTTCAAAATGCATCAAAAAGATCTTTCCTCTCCGATAATAAGAACTACAGCAATTTCTGTGACCCAATGTAAGATATTTGATTCAAAAAAAAGTCCTGCAAGGAAACGTTACTGAAATTAAAGACGATGAATCTGAAAGAGTTTTTGACAATTAAAACAATTCCGGCCAAATAAATTATCCAGCATATTAGGTTATCAATTAATTTGGAATAGGTAAAAAATTGCTTTTATTCGCATTTTCATGAATTTATTGTGCGTGAATGGATGCTTAAAAATGAATAGGCGACATAAATTGACTGGCACGTTACATTTCTGAGTAATTTCAAGTAAAAAGATTAAACATTAGTAAATAGCCGCAGCATAAACTACAAAGTTTAAATACCTGAAAATTGCATCTTAATTTTAATAAATTAAAGTAGCAGGTAAATGAAAAATAACTCGTTCGCAGTTATATTTCACATGCAAAATTAGCTTTATCTTCGGCTTTATATACAAACCTTCTAACTCCCTTTCACCACAATTTACAGGAGACACAAAAACTTGTTATATTTCATATTTGCAGCTTGAGAAAAGTTTTTCTTACCTTTCACACACTGCAAGACTCAAATTGAAGAAAAACTATATGCTGACGAGGCGTATCTTTCTCTACCACACGGCATCAAAATCTCAATTTAATTAAAAAGTGGATTTAGCAGGTTTGCATATTAAGCCGACGATTTGTTACCTGTTAATTTTTTGCCGGTATGTTATATTTTAAAAAGTGTGAAAACAGGTTTTTTATGCTTCAAAGTAATTCTAGTAACAGATTAAATAATAAGGCCGTGACTTTTTGAATGAAACACAGTTTTTTTATTTTTCAATATAATCTCCTTTTAGCTCAATACACTTAGTCCTTAGTTTCTCCAATTTGTGTATCCCTTCCAAAAAATAAGATTTTTTGAGGTCCATAAAATACGGAACTTGCTCAAAACTTGACAGTAGTCTATTAACAGGTGGTACTTGATGGGAGCAGTGTTGCATTTCATATAACTACGAGGGAAGTTCGAAAAGTCAAGGACTTATTAATCCGCCCTCGTATGTTTTTAAACAGGGTTTTAAGCAGTAAAAAGATTATTGAACAAGATTAGACTCTTTAGCTTAAATGGGCAGATTAGTTGGCTAAGTTAGGAATGATAGGTTAGAGTTATATATACAGGATGTAAGATTAGTTTAGCTAGCTAATACCCAGTTAGTTGCTTGATATTTTCTAATCGGCCTTACGTGGCTTTATAATTTCTCGCCGCAAGTGGAAATTATAAAGGAATTAGAGTTTAGAATAATTTTGGTTAAGAAATAATATAAAATTGGGAGTTAGATTGTGTAACAGTGAATAACTTTATTTCAGATGCTCACCGATGCACAGTGGGGGAACTGTCCAATCTAGCGGAGATTAATTAATAACTTCTGAAATGAAGCTGATATTTTAATTCGGAATTTTTTTTTATATAGATAAGAATACAACTAACAAAAATTAACACAAACTAAATTTTTCGTATAAGCTAAAAATGTTTTAGGCATCTTTTAATTTATATACGAGTATGTATATAAAAACGTTTGTGCCGTGTATGTCCTCTTAAAACTCAAGATTCGCTGGACCGATTAACACGAAACTTGGACAATAAATTATCTAAGTCGGGAGCTAGATTTCTCTCAAGTTTAATCCCGATAGGTGGCGCTGTTGTCGTGATTATTAAAATTGTTTTATTAATGGTACGATTTGGTTGAAATTCAGCAAATATATTTATTAAACAAAAATAAGTAGATAGCGCTGGGGTCAAGTTATTAACGAAATTCTCCAGGATTTAATTTTTTATTTTTATTAAGAAAATCCCAAGCAGTGCCGGAACCAAACAGCTAGTTTTCAGATAAAAGTGCTTTACTCAGTATCTGATGAGGTATCATCTTGCACATTGCGCTCTTCATCTGCTTTAAAAAGAAGACTGAAACAATCATTATCTAACAGCACAGTCTTTGTTGAAGAGAACACTGGACCTTTCGATAACATGGTAATGAAAGGATCTGAAGAAACGAAAAGTGTATGTGCCAAGTCTTCCATTGTGTTTTTCCGTAAATTTTTCCGACTTACATTATATGTAGCCGAAATTTTCTCAGGTCTTTATTTTTGGCCTCGAGAACTTCTTCTAACATCAAAAAATTCATATTTTATGGACAGGCAAAGGCATATAAAACCATAGATACAAATAAACAAAAAAGTTGCTGCTCAGTATGCATTAGGGTATTCATTTAATCGGGCTTTTGCTTTAATCGGTTAATCGCTCGATTAATTAACCGAGGTTTTGGTTTAATCGGTTAATAATCGGTTAATATTGTTTTTGATCGGTTAACCGATTAATAATTTTTTTTTATAAATCAAGTAATTTCAACATATAAAAATGCATAAATTATTTATTATTTGGAGTTTATTAGTAAAAAAAACCAATTACATAGCAAACATAAAAATTCTTGAACTAAAACGAACAAACAAAATAATAATTCACAAATATGTAATACATATTTTTTAATAAATACATATTATGTATTAATTAAAAAATTAACTATAAGATCATTTTATTATTTATTTTAATAGTTTAAGAATATCTTATAAAATAATCTTTAATACAAATAAATTTGTTTAAATATTTAGGATTCAAGCGTTTTTTTTCACTAGTTTGGCTAAAACTTGACTTTGAAAAAACTTTCATTTATTGTAGATGTTGAAGAAATCAAAAGCAACCAATAATAGAGAATATCTAATTTCTCAGTCCTTTTCCTGTATTTTTCTAAACATATAAAATCTTCCATTATTTCATTAGAGTCCTGTTTTAATTTTTTAAAATTTTAACACTTTTAATTGTTTTGGTTAATTCTGTTAAAAGATTAATATGAGAAGATATGAAAAGAAACAAATACCTGGACGCATACATATAAAAAGTACGTGAAACAAGAAGCAGCAAACACCTATTTAAAATGTAGATCACTGAATACCTTCTTCGTTTGTATGAAAAAATGTTTTCTAAGCACATTCTTTTGTATAAGAGACGAAACAACGTATTAAAAGCACAAAAAAATATGTTATAATACTACAAAAAGTTAAAAAATTTGTTACATCGGTTAATCGGTTAATCGACTGAAATTAACCGGTTTAATCGTTAATCGAAAAAAGGCAATTTTAAATTAACCGATCAGTTAATCGGGTAGAAATTAATCGGTTAACCGGTTAACGGTTAACCGAATGAATACCCTAGTATGCATACAGCTGAAAGGCATCCGTATTGATTTCATATCGAGAAGCCATTGTGCGTTAAATAACGGTGAAACGATTACTTAGTGAATTAGTATAGCCATTTGCTTTCTCAGATTGGTTTGTGTCTCAGTTTTTTTTTTATCAAAAATTGCTTTATCACAACTGGGAACCTGCCATTTTTGCATTGGAATTCTAAAGGCGATAGAACAGTTTTTTCGCAGACTGTAGAACATCATAGGTGGCAAATATATTTCATTTCTCCTATAAGTGCCAATCTGCAAGTCCATGTAAACCTTTTTTGTTTAACCGCCATTAATATATAGGGCTAAAGCTTCCTCTGCTGTGTAGTTAATAAGTTCTTTGTCATCGGATTCAACGGCAGATTTCAATATTGTTGGCAAATTTCCATCTGGGTTCAACATAGATACGACCACCGAAGCATTCCTCTTGCCAGTCTTGTATAAACTAGTGCTCGCCGCAGACATGAGTACATCGCACAGGATTTATTTGGCGATATCATAGATTTTTTCTTTTTTGTTTTTTCCTGACAGTCGATAAAGTTTATTTCGGATCGCCCAGTACTTGGAGTTGGGTCTACCAATAAAAGTTTACCATCTAACCAGACCTACTTATTTTTCTCAAAAACCCTCCGAACTCGGTGGCTTTCTCTCCATTTCATGCCTATTTTTGAGGTTATATTTTTAACCCTTTTAGAAATATCAATGCTTTGACCATTATTATATTTGATTCTATGTTTAATGTCATTAACATAGGATTCCACAGCAGAACATTTTTAGAAGCGTCATCTTCTTCACACCAAACCAAAAATAACGCTCGCTTGGGCACTGACATTCTACCTAAAACACTTCATTTATCAAAAAGTTGCGAAAAGTTGCATCCTAGCTTGGACATTTCACATCACAAGACTTTATATTAATTTTAAAAATAAATATTAGACCGAATCCAGTCGAATCACAGAAGTTTAACTCTACAATAGGAGAAATTTATTGCTCAACATTATATTTCTTACTAGCACTATAAACATCAACAAATCTAAAACTCGAAACATAATCACAGGTTAAAAAATATTTTTTTTTTATGTAATACATACCTTGAACTTTAATAATAAGGACTAAATGGAATTTAATGTCACTCCATTGAATTTTATTAAAACTTGCAGATGGTTATTAAAACCGACGGAAAACTTTTAGCTGTAGCTGGTGCAACATATGTTGCGTTTGAGGCTTTACAGCTGCACGAATATTGAGAGCAAAGCAAAATTGAAAAAGTCGAAGATCTATCTAATGTATTATTAATCGATAGCAAAACTATTTTGTCGCCAAAATAAATTTTGAAATTTTAATTAATCGGACCTAAATTGGCCATTTCTTCACTGTGCGCTGGCTGGTTTTCCGACAAGTGACCATTTTTCTTTTTAACAAAAATTAAGAAGTGTTTCATACTTTAAGTTTATAATGGTGGCAAATATTGGAAAATTAATGTTATAATTCACAATAATTCGTTATCGTTACTTTATCGTACAATTCATTAAAAATTAGGTTAATATATTAAGTTAGTAACATAAATATGTAACGTTTTTAATATGTCAAATTAAAATTTAAATTTAAATATAATTTATGTTTCAAATAATTGTATTTCAAACAATTATTAAAAAAACATCTATCAAGAATATAAAAATGCATGCATTCATAATGTACAACAAGCAAAATCTTATTAATGAAAAATTATGTATTCTCAAGAATAAGTTCGATAATTTAATTATATGTTATAAATGTCATAAATCTGATTTTTTGGGAATTCTTGAAAACAAAATTACGATAAGTTCTTAAAAATAGAAACCCTAATTAAATACCATTAAAAAAAAAAAATTATAAAAGTTAAGATCCAAACCAAAATATAGAGGAACGATGAAATAAATATTTTCACTATGAATTGAATAAATTAAAAATAAATTGTTGGTCATTTACAGCTGGGAAAATTAATTTAAGAATATGAAAATTTTAAAAATGTAGCAATAATTGTGTAAA
Organism: Pollenia amentaria; assembly: GCA_943735925.1. Classification (NCBI taxonomy): domain Eukaryota; kingdom Metazoa; phylum Arthropoda; class Insecta; order Diptera; family Polleniidae; genus Pollenia; species Pollenia amentaria. The sequence goes on along the minus strand of OX031010.1, from coordinate 119,655,536 downwards.
TATTCAGTATTTTGAGCGGCATATGGATTGTTAATGCTTAAAATTATGAAAAATTTAATTATATCGCAAGTAAGGAAAAATTAATTTAGAAAAACATTTGTCAAATTATAAATAAAGATTTTTCGTCACTTTTTCTTATTTTTAGTACAAACAAGTTTTTGCTCTAGTCAAATATTGATTTGCTTCAATAAAAACAAGGAAGAGACCTTGTAGAATCATTTTAAAACACATATCATACAATGTTTTTGTATTATTCTACAAGGTATATTTGCGTTTGTGTAAAGCCTTTGCCGCCGTTAGTCATCTACTTTACTTAATATATCTATATCTATATCTTGTGAGTGTTGCCACTGCGTGGGTAATTACCCAAATTGGGTGTAATTTTTAGCTGTCGTGGGTAATTTTTTTTAGGTGTAGACCACGGGGGCTAATTCTGGCAGCTATGATCGAATATTTTTTGGATTCGAAAGCAATTTCATTTCTTATTCTTTCAGTCGATACTAAACCGAAACGAATTTATTTTTTCATCGTTGTTAAAGCTCTAATAAATATAATATTTCGATTCGTTCAGTATCGACTGAAAGAATTATAAATACAATTGCTTTTTAATCGGAAAAGTATTCGATCACGACTGCCAGTATTAGCCCCCAGGTGTAATTTAAAATTCTATCGCTTTAAAATACTAAAACTAATACCATTTCAGATATTGTTGATCCAAAACAGCTCAGTCTTCTTAACCAAAGTTATTGTTTCTTTTTAAAATAAGATTTACATCGTTTAATAAAGCAAACGCTTGATAATGTATAGTGCCGGCATAGACTCTTAGCTTTTGATAAATGTTTACATTTGGAAAACCCGGGAGAAAATATCTTCTCCAATTCTCATATAAAAAAAATTTTATTTTTATTTTGCCATTTTCAAATGCTTCACTTGAGGGAATCTTTAGGATAACATTTGTAAAATTGTTTTTGAGATATATCAAGCTTCATAGTTGACCTTCAAGTGAGTGGGATAGCAGCAGAGTGAGGGCACCCAACATAAAAAAACACTTATAATTTTTTATTTTGGAACTGTAAAAGCTTAAGTTTTTAATGTTTTTAAGAATTATTATTAGGGTGGTAACGATATTTTGACGATACTTCACGTTTGCCGATATATCGGTATCGGCTATATTTTACTGTAGCAGAAATCAAACAGATTAATCAATAGTTTCTTTTGATTCTTAACCTGGAGGTCGGTCAACACCACGAGTTTTTCGTTTTTTCGAGACGCATGCTAAAGTAGAAAGTAATCCTAAATCATGCATTCGATACGTATATGAATTGTACGAGTCTGCTGTGTACTTTTCAATACAATTTTCACTACGACTTTTTGGACTGATGCATAAACGCATGGTGTGGACCTGCAGCATCAGCCGTTTTGCTTTGCACCATAATGGTATTAACGTTCTTCCATTGATAAATCTTGTATGCAATTGTACGTTTTAAGAATTTTCTGCTTATTTTTAATGATTTTTGTGAAAATAAAAATTATTTCGCTACAAATTTTGGGTTAATTAATAGGTCATCAAATCCATAAACCACTGCTACATTTTCTGATGTTATTTTATGAGAATATTATTAGAAAATACGATAAATGAATAAACTGAGATGCAGAATAGTTCATATTCTTAAAAATTGGCGATTTACGTAGCACTAGCTCTAAATTATTGATTTGACTGTTTATAGAATAATGAAATCTATTGGTTATCTGCAATTCTTGACCTTCGATACAAAGCTAGACAATTTCAAAGACAATAGATCGTCAAAACGTCTTATTTAGCTACTCAACATGGATCTACTACATTCCAAAAGTGTTGAAGACACGGTCACCCCTATACCTAGTAAAAGTTCTGATAAGTCTACAAAAACTGATCTATGGTGTATTTAAGAAAAACTTAAAAGAAAATTTGGATAAGAATGATCCTCTGTCCATCCTACGCTGTGGTTCAGCTAAAGAAGAAGTCTAGACAAACCTTAGATTTTAAAATTTTTATAAAGACGCAGATCCACTTGTTAGCTGGCGCAATTAAATGTTGTATTCAAAATTTAAGACCATGGCACAGAAATACTTCAGTTTTCATATGAGTTCAGTCACATCTATGGGACGATTTTTTACTACAGGTCTGCTTCAAACGGAGTTGCGAAATTATCTCCACAAAAGTTAAGAATACTTTGTATTTTAAACAAAAATCTTATTAATATTAATTTTGAATATTAATAATATCTTACACTGTTTTTTTTTGTTTGAAAAAAAAAAAATTAATTTAACCATGAATTTAAATTCATTTCGTTGTTTTTAAAATCTTATCAAAATCAATTTTAAATATTCATAATCTCTTATACTGCAATTTTGTATAATAGAGAAAGTACTCTACTTGAGTTTTGTTAATTTTACATTGAATTTAAATTTAATATTCGTTTCGTTATCGTATCGGCAAAAAGGCGTATGTATCGTTACGTCCCAAATTATTATAGTGTTTATTGTATATGAACGCGACAAAATACCAACAACTAACAAAAAATTGATATCGGAATGTACCCATTGTCACTAAATTTGGAACAAATTTGCTATGCATATATGACCATAAATTACATTATAAAATTTCGTAAAGATTGCTCAAGAACTTATTATTGATTCGGCACAGCCGAATATGACATTATTGCTTGTTATTTTTAACTTCAAAATTTTAAATTAAATTTATGTGTTCACAAGAATTTGTTTGTTGTTTGAATATAGCGATGGCTAGTGGGGACGGTGTATAAAAGAAAAAAGTAAGAATATAATATTTGGTTGTGCCGAATAATGAACCAAACTTAATAAATTCTGACAGTAATTCATATATAAAGAGAAGTGTACAATTTGATGTCACCACTTTCTGTGGAAACGGGTCGACCGATTAATCGAAATTCAGGGTACGTTGGGGATAGTCTGTAGATGGTTTATGTGAAGTTTGCACGAAATCGACCCAGTGGTTCCGGAGATATGGCATTTAGATTTTCCTATATATTTTTTACGTATTTGATTTCGGTCTATTCTGAAATCAAATACTTTCTTTTCTAATGCAAAAGGAGAAGTGGTTTCACGAGCATTAAAGTCAAACGTATGTATGTGTTATTGTTGCTGTTACTACGGTACTTAAATGCAAATCATTAATTTTTTGATTTACTTCATTTTGAAAGTAATGCCACGAGCTGCTCCCTGTTCAAGAGTTGGCATTCCAAATGCTTTGTTTATTTATGCTCCAGATGGAAAACGAAAAATATTTTGTGCCCAAATGTATTTCATTAAGAATTAAAATAAGACCTAAAAAAAATTCTTCTTCATATAAAAAAATTCTAGGACTTTTCATTCATTTTAGTGTAGTAACCCAACTATAGACCCAACTTACGTTAATAGTGAAACATTTTGTTTAAAAGGTGACAAAACAAAAAAGTTAAAGATCAAACAACGATTCGTCTTAACCACATTGAAGGGTAAACAACGTTTGCCGGGTCAGATAGTAGTCAAATAAAACTAAATTCAACAAAATTTTTTTTAAATATAATCATTTGTTATGGTTTTAAAGGGATTTTCGGAAGGAAGCTTTAAGGTAAATCAAAGACCCTTCATCATTAAAGTTGGTGTTTAGTTATATAATGCAAATTAATGCCAAATTTCATGACAAATCCTCTATTGTGCGAACGATTTTTGCAAACTATTAGAATTTTTCCTCGTTAATTCGCACATTTAGGGTATATAATTTGTATATATTTAACAGAAAAAAAAAACAAATATTAGTTTAGGATACATTACAAAACCAATAGAAATAGAAATTTTTTTTTTGAGGTATGTCCACATTTTAGTTCAATACTATTTAAGTCCAAAACTAGAAACAAATTGACACCGAAATAATTCTTTTCTATTGGATGGTTTCGCTTTAGATTGTGTTTTCAAGTGACGGACATGGCTAAATCGACTAAAACTTACTCCAAAAATCAATATATATAGGGTCAAAGATAAATTTTTTGTGGTATAACATACAGAGTGATAAGCTTAGTTACCCTAATTCAGCAGTTGTCTTGGCGAAGGGACTACAACATTCCGACGCAACACCTTAAAAATAAGATTTTGCAAAAGAATAAAACAATTCATTTTAATTAAATTTTATTACCTAATCTACAAAGGTAATTGATGAAACAGTAAAAAAAGTTTTCTTTTAAATACTTACAAATATTTTTATTTTCACACCTCATCACTGCACGATGGTCCAAAAACCAAATTTTCTGGCCAAAATGTAATTCTTTCATTGTCTTTTTCGCATGTTTTTTTGAAATGGTGCGAACAAACACTTCAAATCAACAAAAAAAATTTATTTTGTTTGTGTTAACTGTTAATTAGACGTTAATCAGCAGAGCGACAAACAGAGAACTTTTTAGTATTGTTCAAGAATCAAGTACAAGTTGTATATTTAAACTGTTTGGTCGAATTTGGTCGGTTTTTACATTTGTAAATAAAAAAATTAAAACAACTTTTTTTTAATGAATAATCAAGCTGAAAGAGGGTGTTTAAGGATGAAAAGATAGCTCCAGGGTATCGATACCTTTACTCGATATGCTATCACTTGAAAAGTATCGGTGCCCACTCAGTATCGAAAAAATGTATCGATTAATTTGTTCGTATGATAAAAACTTACGAGAAGCATCAATAAAACAATAACTTTAATTTAATTAAATTTATTTTTTTACCGCGCTTTTTTTAAATTCTCAAAATAAATTTGGGTTGTTCACGGAAGGCTGGTTATCAGGTTATATGATTATGTAGTTATATTCACAACAACAAAATACATTTATTAAATTTTTTGTTAACCTATATTTTGTTGTTGTTAATATAACTACATAATCATATAACCGGATAATCCGCCTTTCGTGAACAACCCAATTTTTGCTTATGAATTAACTGCTGTTTAATACTTTTGCAATTTTCACGAAAAAAAGTCAGGACTGTTTCGTGGAAAATGGAGCAATGGAGCGTTTGAAATTTTAAAACGCAATGTGAATTTCGGTAGGAAGCAACAACAAAATTACAAAATATTTATGCTATTGTTTGTTCTTTCTATGTTATCCTTTGGCGTTGCGTTGCGTTTTACATGATTAGGGCCTAAATAAATTAATAAAATAAAAATAAATATTCTCTCAAATCAGCTCTCGTTTACACAAATTTAAAGTATGGGAACGCTTTTCGTGAAAATTGAGATCCTAAACTTGAGTAAAGATACAGACCCATTATGTACTTACACATTTTAAATTAAATTTATTAAAACAAAAGAAGAAAAATAATTCTACTTTTAAGTCACTATTTGGTAGAGAGGTGACACTTTTAAAATAAAAGTTTTATATGACTCGTCCACAAGCATCATGTACGCTAAAGTGAAGGTCCTATAAAGTACCCAAAGCATAATACATATGTGTTAAGCTTAACCTTTTGCTGCATTCACACAGTAATTTGTTTTGCAATGGTGTAACACATTCTATAGATGACAGGCAATTAAACATTGGTTTTACCTTAAATAAGGTCATATAATTCTAACCTAAAGATTTCTCAGTGAAGCTTTCGAATTACTTAACAACAAGACTATTTTCCATAATATTTTCAGTGCATGGCCGCACTTCCCAGACATTTTTATATTAAATGCATTAAGTTCGCATCCCAATGTCTTTCAAAAGTTTTCTGAGTTTGTCGGACTAACTTTCACTGTTTTAAAAATATCTCTGACTTTTATATGATATTAACAATTAGGGAAGAAAAATTGCAGCCGCTAACATTGAAAGAACTCTTATTTGAATCCCAATCTCATTATTTTAATGGCGGTTAAATGATTGCCCATGGGTCCCAAATAAGGTACACTCTATAATATTTGTCTGCAAATACTGTGGTGTAGTGTATTAAATGTTTGGTCTTGACCCGCTATTCTACTTGTATTGCAGAAATGTATTTTGTTTCCCCAAAAAGGCACGCATTTAAAAAAACTTTAAATAAATATTTTTTGTCATCTTTTTGGTGTAAGATTGCCAAACGCTTAAATTGAAAGCTCCCCTTTTTAGAAAATTTTATAATATCGTATAAATGGGTATTTATACAGGTTGATTTGGAAAACGAAACGATTTAAAACTGCTAATATCGTTTTTACAATCTTTTAAAATTGATTTCTTATACATACATATAACTTTTATTTTCTGTCTATATTCTTTTATATTGTATATTACATGAGTTTATTGTACTGTATTTTGAACATAAAAATTAAGATTATAATTAAGAAATTGATATTAAAATCGCTCGAAATTCAACACACCTTTTGAAAACGTTCGTTTTGAAATCGATCGATTTTCATCACTTACTCTATAGTTTTTAATTAGCTACAATATAGCAATTTGTTTTTCTTGCGCTTAAAAATAATTTTATAAAATATCTTCCGATATATTTAACATCATTTCAATACTTAAGATAAGCGACTACTTTTGACCGATACTAGTACTTTTACCCCGATACCTACTTGGTATCGGTTGCAAAATATCGATACCAAAAATACTTGGCATTTATATAAAAGTATCGAATATGTACTTGTATTTACTCGTATCATTTCCCTAATGGCGTTTATAAATTGTAATAAACCAGGTTCAAATAATAATTTGATATAGAAAAAAGTGCATGCATATTTCAGAATGTATAAATTTTCCTTTTGCTTGAAGGAATTTAAACTTTAAAAAAATGTCCAAATATGTCTGACTAGAAACCAAAAGCTGAAAATAAAACGTAGTCTAATGAATTATATTCGGCCTTATTATGTAAGGCGTTATCGCGTGAGTCGTATTTTGTAATAGATTAAAGAACACAGGTTGTGTGTTACTTTAACCCATTAAACGCCAAGACCCTTAAAAATTAAAAAATTGAATTCATTTATTTGTTTATAAATATAGAAAAAACAAATAATAAAAAAAAATTCTTAGAAGTGTGTTTTTAGCGCTGTACTCGGACGGGTACAGTGGCGTCATGAGTATGCTATTTATCAAAATTTTTAAAGCACACTTTTTCCACACATACAGCAACATCGCATTGTTCACATACCCATATTATTCTGTTATGACACTCACGACATCGTAACTGATTTTTATCCTTTTAGGAAAGAGGTTTCCACCACTAGTTGCAACACCAGGAGCCAACGGCCGTTTGCAAATATTCACTTTCTGGGTATAGTATCGCAAAAAAATCAAGCAATATTGCGTTGAAACTCAAACAAGTCCATTTGAGATCTGTTTACAGTTTTAAACAATTTCAATGCATTTACCATAGTATAACTCAAAATTGTGGTAAAAAGCGGCCACCACCAGTTCTTCAGTATCAGTTCAGTATTCTCCGATCAATTTAGGTTGGGCGACACTAATTTTACCCTTTATGAGTAAACACCATCGACTAACGGTATGCATTGGCTCTATACCTTAAAAATTTACCCTACGGTTACTGTACTGTTATCATCCCACTTCAAAAATAGTCAAAATATCCCCTATTTTCTTTCTTGAAAAAAAATTTTGTTTGTAGCGGATATTGCTTTGTTCTTGAATCAAGAACAGTCCCTATAGCTCAAAATCCTTTTTCTTTCAACGTAACCAGTAAATCGGACGAGGTAGAAAAAAAGTGATCAAAAAACACAATGTGATTTTTCTGTACTCAAGCGAGTACAATGGCTGGGAATGGGTTAATCTGTTACGAAAAACGACTCACACGTTAACGACAACGCCTTTCACAATAAGGCCGATTGTTTTATTATTTTCTGCGATTTTATAAATTATGTAAATTTGTGTTGGACAAACTTCGTTTTAAAAACGATGACCTTTTGCAAACTGACTCCAAAAAAAGAAAGAACTTTTAAACTTTTTTCTAAGTATTATTACAAATTGGAAAAAAGTTGGAAAAAATATGGGGGGAAAGCTACAGACGTTTAAACTTCTTTAAGTCCCAAATTTCGTAAGTCCCGAAATTTCACGGAATTCATAAAATATGACATTTATAATTAATAATCAGCAGTGTATTTTTGCAGTAGATGTTCTTTAATCAGGTTGGGTGCTACTTTAATATATTACAAAAAACGACACAGTCGTTCACGACAACGACAACCGTAATTAGGCTGCAAAATTAATTAATTAACGAAATATTATAACTTATTTATTATACATAATTTTGGCCAGAAAATTTGGGTTTTTGACCAATGTGCGCTGTCAACAAAATTCTTCTTTTTTAAAATATTTTCTTAAGTTCTATTTCACATCAAAATTTTTTTCATGGTGCTGACGTTGTCTTTAGAAATTCATGATGATGATAATGGAAATAATTACGAGTAAGTTTAATGATGATTAGGCTGATAACATTTACATACCTTGACTTAATTAAGTAGAATAGAACAAACTCCATATAAAATTAACTTTGAAATTGCCTTTTCCTTCTACTTTAGAGAAAAGAAAAACAACATGCCATGCAGAGTAATTTTATTTTTTTTTTTTTGGAAAATTTTTTTTATATTATTTCTCAATTGAACGTTCGTATACTAACAAGTACGTGACATTGAAATTTATTTTTTCAAGGTATTTTTTCTTGTACATAAAATTAAATAATTCTGTTTTATAAACAAATTAACAAAACATCAAAATGAGTGTGCACACGTTCAGTAAGCAAGACAAACCCACACACTCGTTTTTATGGAATCGTCTAGAAAAAAGCAAAAAAAAAAAAAATGGCATTACAATCTACTGCAAAATTAGCCAAATTTAATTTTCACTGTTAAAATAAATAAGAGATTGCAAAATTTGAATACTATAGGAAATGGAGAGGAAAGTTTTTGGGTATGACCAGATCTTAACAAATATTTTTAGCTCAATCTGACATTAGAAAATTATAAATGCTAAAAATTATTTAAGAAAACTTCCGAAAACAATGAGAAAATTTGCTTTATATCGGGTGATACATCGTAATGTTTGATTTACAATGTAAAATAAAACACATAAATTTGAAAGCGAACTTACAATTTTTATTATCGGTTAAAAGAAAAATTTATGGCATTTTCTGTTTTAAAAAGATCTCATGTAAATATTGGCCATCGCTACGTGTGAGGTGGTCCATTTAGATGGTACAATTTTAGGCGACTCATTCGAGCATAGCGACTGGTGTCTCGCGAATAAATCGAGTAATGTTGGTGTCCAAATCGTCAATCGTAGCTTGTTTATTCCTGAAGACCTAAGACTTTACATATCCCCAGAGAAAATGGTCAAAAGGCGTGATATCGCACGATATAGGTGACCATTTATCGTAGCAAAACGAAAAATTAAGTGCTCACCAAAAGGAGAGACCATACGCTGGAATTTCAGGAAGCACATAGTCCGTTAGCATGGTGCTATAACGGTAACCATTGACGGTAACATTCTGATTTTCCTCATTTTTGAAGAGAAATGGACCAATAATTTCACCAGCCCGCACTATACCGTTGTAATAGTAGCTCCTGGTGCTCTTCGGGTTGCTCATCAGCCCAAATACGGCAATTTTGTTTATTAACGCATCCCTTGAGCCAGAAATGTGTTTCATCACTGAACAAAATTTTACTTTAAAACAACGGATTTTCATTAAGTTTTTTCAGAGCCCATTCACTGACGCTGTCGCAGAAGATGCTGAACTAAAAGGACCAAGCAGTTGGTTAAAAGTCACGCTTGATATGTAAACCAGCAGTAGCTCGTTTCTGTATTTCTCGCATCGCAAATTTTCTCATATTAAGTGTGAAACAAAAAATTTCATCGTTTCTCGATTTGTGAGAAAAAAGTGTTTCTGTATTTAAATGCGAGAACAGACAACACAGATTCTGTTTTAACTGGAATACTTCCAGTAATTAAGTGTCAAATGCAAGCGAAACGTCAACGAAAGAAATATATATAATAAAAATAAGGCTGCCAGATTTAAAGATTTATCGACATTTTGACGATTTTTTTTTGTTCCAAAATTGGCAAAGTGAAAATTTGCTGATTTTTTTCTAGTGACGATACAGTCTTTGAAATAAAACAATTTTAAATAGTTTTATATGTTTGTATATTAGGCACCACAGAAAACCGATATCTTTAAAAACAAGGCAGATTAAAAAATGTATCGGCAAACTGTTTAATTTTTATTTGCTTGGATTATTTAATACATTTGTTTGTGTGATCAAAAGATTAAACTATTACCCCATTTTTCAGTCAATGCACTTTAGGAAATTTTTGCCTTTTACTTTGTCCAAAAGTGTTTATTTTATTTCAATATAATATTTTGTCACTCCTTTGTGTGATTTCTGCAGGGAAAAATAACAATCTGAAATTTTAAACTCTTATCGGATTAAGGAAAATAAAATAAATAATTTTATTTAAATAGACCTCAAGCTTATGTATGTATAAAATATGTATTTTACCCATGAACTTAATGTTTTTTTTTTTTGATTACGGGTTTAAATGATAAAAATTTGTGATTATGTGATAAAAATCGAACAAAATTAATTTTAAATTGTCCCAACAAAATAGACGATTTTTTTATTTTTCTTAGGATATTAACGTTTTTTACACAAATTTATCTGGCAGCCCTGCATAAAACAAACACAATGAAAGGCTAAACAAATTTTAATAACAAAATATAACAATTGTGTTTTATATACTTATTTTCATCATTTAAATTCTTTCTTTTAAAATAAAATAAAATAATACACATTCTTGTGTACATACATACATAATTTGGGCTCCATTTTTTTAAATTTTTTTTTCTCGCATCAATTTCAAATATGACTTATTTTGACAGTTCTTGTGAGAAACTTTTTGCAAAATATTGTTACAGAAACACTTGTTCTCACTTCCTTCCAATAATTGCTGGAAAATTATTTAAATGACAGATAATTCTCGCAAAGTAAAAGTACAGAAACACTTATGTGAGAAAAACCATTTTTTGTTTCATATTGCACTGTTTTTGTCATAATTCACTTGTTTCATGCGTGAAATTTTACGATGCGAGAAATACAGAAACGGGCTACAGCATATTGAAAATCACACCTTTCGATGAATCAGCCTTTACTTTTGTTAACAAGTTATTTGACAATGCATACAAAGGCAGACATATGGGCAGTTTACGCGCTAAATCAAAAATGGGCTTTAAAAAAATTTTATTTGAAATGAGCCATTTTTTTACATAACTTTCGTTTAAAACTTTTATCTAATTGTCTTACTGTAAACAGAGGATAGACTGCAGAGTAGAGTATCAATTTTTTAAATTCGGAAAACAGTACACCGAATACAGAAAAACAGCACAGTCATGAAAAAACTGTAAATTTTTTGAACCGAAACATGAATATTTATTAAAATTTTTAAATATTTTAAACTTTTGACTCATTAAGCAACAACAATAATATAAAGAAACACACTTAAAAAGTATATGATCAAAGAAAAGACTAACATTTTATGGCATTTCACACACAAAGTGACACCATTTCCGTTTAAAATCAAACGCCATAGTTTTATGTTCTAATGTATCTTAAGTTTTTTATACCCTCCACCGCCACTAGTGTTGAATGTGGGTATACTAAGTTTGTCATTCCGTGTGAAACTTTTTTACTATACATCTAAGACCCCATAAAGTATATATATTCTGGCTCCTTGAGTAATTCTAAGTCGGTTTAGCCATGTCCGTCTGTCTGTCCATCTGTTGAAAACAAACTCACTTTCGAAAAACGCAAAAGAAAAGAACAAACTTGTCTTAAATTTCTTGTAGTTATCCTAAGCAGTTTGGTATTGAAATCCAGCATCATCGGTTCTGTAGGATCAGAACTATGAATCAAAATGTGGCACCACCACCCTAAAAAAATTAATAATTTTGATACAAAAACTAACATAAATTATACGACTGCAAAGCATACTGTAAAATTTCGTGAAGATCGGTCCATTATTTACCATATGCCCCATATTAAACCTACTGTTGGAAAACAGGTAAGTACGCCTTAAATCGTAACAACTGAGGCTATTTTACTAAAATTTGGTACGTCACAGCTTTAAAGGACAGATCGCTCCATAATTAACCATATACCCTATATAATGCCCACTTTTGGATTATTAAAATAAGCCTAAAACCGTTAAATAAGCTATTAAACGCTTGAACAAATTTCACTACTAAATCGAAATGTTTTCTAATTAAAGTTTTTTTATACCAGCAATCACACTACAGAATCTTGTCCAATATTAGTTCCTCTCTCGAAAATAATTTTCATTTGGCTAAAACTGTTATATTTTAATCAAATTATGTCAAATTAGGTCTTTTATGACTAGAAATAAAAGCATAAAACGTTCTGACTGTCTGCCAATAATTTAACATATGTTGGTGTTAACCGCAACCAGTATTAATACTGACGTCCGTTGTTATAAGGATTATTTAATAATTTATAGATCCCATTTAGGGCCCACTCCTGAAATATTCCAACTGTTCGTGGAGGGTATCATAGATTCGGCGTAGATGCAAATAGCACTCTTACTTGTTTTTTTTGAATGTTTAATACTGAACCATCAGAGGCAAGGAGACATCGCCAGCTGTGGCGTAACATCCGAAAATTATTTAAGTCAGTAAATCAACAGCTTCCTCAGCCACAACTCACGCAGTAATTGGCATATGCACGTAAATCAGTTTGCTAGAGCGCAAAACATCAAGAAAAATTAAGTAGATGCAAGTTTAAATCCTGACTGGGACCAGTGATATAAAATTTGGTATAATTGCGTAATTTGTGACACTTTTGAATAATAACACTGTAGATTAAAATGTGCCCTGTAGCACATTATTATCTACTTTAACTCCTCAGGTTAAAATTTAACTATGTCAGTAGCCCGTTTCTGTATTTCTCGCATCGTAAAATGTCCAGCATTAAACAAGTGAATTATGACAAAAACATTGCAATATGAAACAAAAAATGGTTTTTCTCACATAAGTGTTTCTGTATATTTACTTTGGGAGAATTATCTGTCATTTAAATAATTTTCCAGCATTTATTGGAAGGATGTGAGAAAAAGTGTTTCTGTATTAATATTTTGCTAAAAGTTTCTCACAAGAACTGTCAAAATAAGTTACATTTAAAATTGATGCGAGAAAAATAAAATTTCAAAAAATGGAGCACAAATTATGTATCTATGTACGCAAGTATGTGTATTATTTTTTTTTTATTTGAAGGGAAAGAATTTTAATGATGAAAATAAATAAAACACAATTGTTAAATTTTGTTATTTTAATTTTTTTAAGCCCTTCATTGCTTTCGTTTTATGCAGGGCTGCCAGATAAATTTTTGAAAAAAATCGTTAATTTCCTAAGAAAGAATAAAAAAAAATCGGCTAATTTGTTTAAAAAATCGGATAATTTAAAATTAATTTTGCCAAATTTGGTTCGATTTTTATTAAAACATAATCAAAAAAATTGGTAAAGTTCATGGGTAAAATACATATTTTATACATATATTCATACATACTTAAACTTGAGGTCTATTTAAATAAAATTATTTATTTTATTTTTCTCTTTAATCCGATAACAATTTAAAATTTCAGACTGTTTTTTTCCTGAAAATATCGCTTAAAGGCGTAACAAAATATCATATTGAACTTGCCAAAAAAAAGGCCCAAATTTCCTATAGTGCATTGATTAAAAATGGTGTAATAGTTTAATGTATTGATCACATAAACAAATGTATTAAACAATCTAAGGAAATAAAAATTTAACAGTTTTCCTTCGAAATTTTGATTTTGCCCATAAATTTTTAAGCTGCCATGTTTTTAAAGATATCGTTTTTCTGTGGTGCAGAATATATAATCATACTTAACTAATTAAAATGATTTTATTTCAAAGACTGAATAATATATTCACCAGAAAAAATCAGCAAATCGGCACTTTGCCAATTTTGGAACAAAAAATCGTCAAAATGACGGTAAATCGACAAATCTGGCAGCCCTATTTTTATTATATCTATTTCTTTCGTTGACGTTTCGCTTGCATTTGACACTTGATTACTGGAAGTATTTGAGTTAAAACAGAATCTGTGTTGTCTGTTCTCGCAATCAAATACAGAAACACTTTTTTCTCACAAATCAAGAAACGTTGGAATTTTTTGTTTCACACTTAATGTGAGAAATTTTGCAATGCGAGAAATACAGAAACGAGCTACAGGGCTCAGAGAGGGAATAGCTGCGCAACTTTTTCTCAAGTTTCTTTTGAACTTGCTCATTTTACAGAAGAACAATCTTCTCAGCAATTTTCGTCTCGTTTTTTTAGCGTTTTAGTTTGTATGTCATATACACAGAAAAATAAAAATTGCTTCTAACTACCAAATTCATAGAATCTAGCAAACAATTTGTGGATTTTTCACCTACATTTAACCAAAATTATTATATTGATTACTAAATATTTAAAATTGGGATTTATTTTTAATAAATGTTATAAATGTGTTAACTGATTTAAATAAATATAGGTCAGGTTTTGACAATTCCCAACAAAAATTTTACAAGTTTAAATTATTTTATTTAAAGCGAAAAAACCATTTAAGATTTTTAGTTATTTTATTAATATTTTAATTAAAAATTTATTTAAAAACAACTAAAATGTTAATTAAATCAATTTTATATTTTAAGCTTTATTTTTTCAATTAAACAAATAATTGATTGAATTATAACATTAGTTCATAAAAAACTACTGAAAATTTTTTCTGTGTAAGTGCGAGGGTATTTATTCGGTTAACCGATTAATAACTACCCGATTAATTGATCGGTTAATTGAATTTAAAATTGGCTTTTTCGATTAACGATTGAACCGGTTAATTTCAGTCGATTAACCGATGTTACAAAATTTTTAATTACATTATGCAACAAGCAAAAATTCCCTGAATAAACCCTATATTCCTTTGATCCGCTATAGTCACCTAACTGCAAAAATCATCATTATTTCAAATTCTTTTTAAAAATTGTTTTCTAAAATTTGAGATTTTTAAAGAGGCTGCTCCATGCATCTTGTCGTAACTTTGAAACGATGTACTAGATTGTGTTATGCAATCCGTCAAAAAATTCTAAATGACACCAGATTTAAGCCATTCTAACATTTTTGATTCAGCCTTTAGTTTTGGAGTTATTGAGGCACAAGTGGTTTTTTTTATAATTTATTAATTTGTTTAATTATAAAATTTTTGAACTCAAAAAAATCATTAAAAATTTGAGTCAACAAATACTTCCCAGTTTTAGTATTTAATCGTAAAGTTGCATCTTTTTGAAATAAAAAAAAATTATTTCATGAAAATCCATGGATAAATTCCTGTTTTATTCCCAATAAACTGAAAGTATCTAGTTTTGACATATTTTATCGAAAATTTGTGTAGAACTTAAACTGACAAAATGTTACCTTTTTATTACACAATATTTTTTTTATTCTTAACTTTAATTATTTTTTTCATAAAGCTGCATATAATAGAAATAAACAGGACTTTAATGGAATAATGGAAGATTTTATATTTTTAGATAACTGCAGGAAAAAGACTAAGAAATTATATATTATATATTAGGGGTTTCTTTCGATTTCACCAACTTCTACGATAAATGAAATAATTTTTTCTGAGTCAAGTTTTATCAAAACTAAAGAAAATAATCGCTTTAATTTATTGAAATAACTAATAAAATGCTCTCACAGGTTATTTTTTAATTAATACATAAAATTATACATTACATATTTATGAATTATTTTTTTGTTTGGTCCTTTTAGTTCAACAATTGTTACGTTTGTCATGTTATTGTTTTTTTTTACGAATAAACTCCAAATAATAAATAAATTATGCAATTGTATTCAATGAAATTACTTAATTTAAAAAAACCTGAATTAATTGGTTAACCGATTAAATTCAAAATTAATCTCTTATTAACCGATTAAACCAAAACGTCGGTTAATTAATCGAGGGATTAACCGATTAAAGCGAAACCCCGATTAAATTAATACCCTAGTAAGTGTACATGCAAGCACATTTTTTCAAACAAAACAATAAATAAATATACGCAGTAAGTTATAAATTTAAATTGTTAACATTAAAATAGCTTTTTGTTTTTTTTTTTTTAAATTTTTCGTGACTTAAATAATGTTTTTTTTATTTAAAAATTTTTTTTACACCAAAATATATCAAATAACGAGACAAAGAACGAACAGGAATGTAAAATAATAATCTTTGGCAAAAAGGCAAAAAGGGGAACTTTACGGCACAGTATTTCTGAATGCAATAGCCCAGCGAGAAAAAGAAGGAGTACGGACGCCTTCTATAATGCCTCTGTACTCCTTCTTTTGGATATACAAGGCCTGCTCGCATGATTCCATACTCATATTTTTTCCACACATTGTCATTGCGGGGTAGGCTCTCGCTTCTTTCTCCAGAAATTCTAAATACACTTAAATTATTGGCTCTTAGAAGGCTTTCCAGAGAATGGAGATTTTATAAAGGGATCTGAATTTTTTGGCTTTTGATTTGAAAAAAAAAAAAAAAATCGTAGCCATTCTCTTCTCCCTTCTCATAGAAGGGAATGTGGAATGTAAATCGTATCTTTTATGCGGAAGAGCCGATGCCTTCTATGAGGCATTCTTTAGCAGTTGGATCAGAATGGTAATTGAATCAAAAAGCAGGCCTTCAAAAAGGCCTGAAGTAAGAAGATCTTCTAAGTTTTTCTTCTGGGTGTTTAAGGGCCACTGATTTAAATTGCCTGCCGGATTTAATCGCCTTCGATTTTTTTCTTTCGTATTATTTAAAAAAATGTGTGTACATAAAACCTTAAGGAGCTTTTGATCATTTAGTCAATTCACAAGGTATCCTAACATGTCATATTGTCAAAATGTCCTAATATTTCACAATGGTTTAAAAATATTGTTGTACGGCTCAGCCGCTCAGCGCTGGACTTTTCTGCTTAATTACGACAGCACAATAAACACAGCAAGCAACGTTCTATTTATTTAAGACACTTTTTGTTAACAAACCAACAACAATATTTTTAAACCATTGTGAAATATTAGGACATTTTGATAATATGACATGTTAGGATACCTTGTGAATTGACTAATTATATGTTTAACTATATGAAACAAGAATACCTGCCAGACCCACAATGTCGACATGAACATTTCTTTCGCATTTTTATATTGAAAACAATAATAACAAATTTAAATTTGTTTTTGTTTTCAATATAAATGTAAGAAAGAAATGTTCTTGTCGACATAGTGGGCCAGGCAGTAAATATTCTTTTGTTTTTAAACAAATTCTGGACGGTATTAGTTCGAGTGTTGCTCAAAATCAATTTTCGAAACTTTATTCACATTTTGTTTTCTAACATCTTTTTTAATGGTTGAGCTATTCTAATTCTTCTAAGCTATAAGGTCCAAAACATTTTCCAACGAATTCAAGCGATTCAGTTGTTACCGAAAAAGTACTGCGTATTCCATAAAATGATTAACGATTTTCAATAATTGAAGCAAAGCCGCAAATAATGTTGTAAGTCACAAAATAATAAAACACCAAAAACCCCTTTTATAAAGTCAATATTATTTTTTAATTTTTTTATTTAAATTATCAAAAATAATGAGACTTTAGTGCAAAAATTAAGGATTTGAAATTTTAAATTTAATGTAAATTTAGCGACGATAACTTTTATAATAGTTACTAGTAGGGTATTTATTCGGTTAATCGTTAATCGGTTTACCGATTAATAACTACCCGATTAACTGATCGGTTAATTAAAAATTGGCTATTTTCGATTAACGATTAAGCCGGTTAATTTTAGTCGATTAACCGATGTAACAAAATTTTTAATTTTTTGTAGAATTAGATCTCATTTTTGTTTTTCCAAGTCAAGTTTTATTAAATGAGAAGTATCACTTAAATCCTAAACATTTAAACAAATTATTTGATTAAAAAACAATTTAAGATCTGCTTAAACTATTGAAATAACCAATAAAATGATCACTCAGTCGTTATTTTAAATAATTAAACAATATGTATAATTAAAAAATATGTATAACATATTTCTGAATTATTTTTTTGTTTGCTCGTTTTAGTTTAAGAATTGTTATGTTTTTTTTGTTATTGTTTTCTTGTTTTACTAAAAAACTCCAAATAATAAATAATTTATGCACTTCTATTTATTGAAATAACTAAAATATAAAAAAACCTCATTAATCGGTTAACCGATCAATAATAAAATTAACCGACTATTAACCGATTAAACCAAAGCCTCGGTTAGTTAACCGACCGATTAAGGCAAAACCCTGATTAAATGAATGCCCTAGTTACTAGGTCAAGTCAATTTTGTACCGGTAGGTCAAAAATTAGCCAAAGATCTGAAATAAATCCACATCCAAAATCGCTATAAGACGAACAAATCTCTCTTGATGATTAGAATAAATTTGGTTCAAAGATATACATAGGAGTTATCTTGACTTGATAACCAAAATTTTGTTTTATCAGGTCTAAAATATGTCTCTAAAACCGCGTATTAAGCCTATAGTACACGGCATGTAAAAAGCCACATGCGCATGTGGTTCTGACGTAATTTTGACGTCATCACACAACACGCAATGTTTATTGTGGCTTTGCATTGACGTCAAAATTACGTCAGAACCACATGCGCATGTGGCTTTTTACATTCCGTGTACTAGAGGCTTTATGCACATTTAATATGCAGTAAAAACTCGAAAATATGCAAAAAATAAAAAATGGCTCATTTAAAACAAGATATTCAAAAATTTAAAATATAGAATCGGTAAAGCCCAGACATCATAGTATTTACAGACAAATTTTAGTATTTACGAGATCATGGGCTCACAAAAACAAATTTGTGTTATGAAGTTATAATTCATATAAGAAATATTTGTGGCGAATATTATACAGATATTAACATCCATATGAGATTTTTGGTCTTAAAGGGATTTCAGGGACGGTCGCTAAATTGTAATTGTTAACATTTGAAAGGAAGTTAAAGCTATTTATAAATATATTTTTGCGTCGAATTTAATCTTAATACCAACGGACACAAAAATTCTAATTTGTAAAGAAGTTTTTATGGTTCATATGTGAAATTATAGACGATTCTCAGCATTTACATAGACTTCGTCCTTCTTCTTCATCTTCTTTATCTACAAAATTGTAACTTGTACTTTGAGCACAAAGTTAACAAGGACAGGCAATCAGCCAGACGGACGGATTGACAACGTTAGATCACGTCAAAATGTCATTGAAAATAAATTTTTTCATATATACATAATGTTGAATAAAGAATTTAATAATTAAAAAAAAAAAATCCTATGCAATGCTCCATATAAATTATATTGTTCATATATATGGAAGAAAAAGTCCCATTAATTCCCAGAAGTCGCCCCTAGTGGTATATAATGTATGACCGACCTCAATTAATTTTTTGTCCTTAACATTTTCTCGAGATATACTTGCCCCTTATCTTCACTTCTTAGGGGGGCTCCCATACAAATATTGCGTTTTATGAAATTCTTAAATTAATTAAAATTTGTCGACTTTTGTGAATAAAATCAAAAGTTGCAAACAGATTTTAATCATTTATGGCTTGTTTTGTTTTGAATTTCGTTTTAAATACGTCTGCATAGCTGCATTTTCCAATTTTTTATGAATTTTTAAAAAACAAAAATTTCGAAATTTTGTTAAAAAAATTATTTTTTTTTTCAAATAAAAAATTATGTTTCTAAAACGACTGCGAATATTAGAAAGGGGTTTTAGTTTTCTTAAAGGAAATTGCGGAATTTCGGTTTTTAAGTTTTTTCAATAAGCTAAAGCGTTTTTGAGTTTTGCGAACTTATGTTGTGCAACCTCCTCCATTTTCGAAATAACGGTATATCTCGAAAACCAGAGCCAATCTTAAAAAACCGCGGGCACCATTGGATTCAGCGTACCCGAATTATGTTAAAACGCCAGGTGCCCAGCTTGTCACGAAAAAAAAGTATAAATTTCTTGCACAGTGTAACAGTTATCTTTAATGACAACCTACTGCGGCTTAAAATTTTAGAATAAAAATTAAATGTAGATGGCAAAACGAAGTCACTGTCGACTCTACTTGCAGCACGCCTAGTTCTGTGTGTGCTAACACGTTAACCAACCAAATGTAGATGGCGAAATTAAAAACAGAAATTTGGAAAAAAAAAATTTTTTTATTTGCTGCGAAAGATGTTGTAAGCATTTAAAAAAATTTAACATGTATCAAAATATGCCTCAAAAAGGCAAAATATGTGCTATAAACTTAAAAAATATTGCAAAAATACTCTTTTAATTAAATAATGCAAAAAATGCTATAAAGGGTAAAATATGCAAAATTATGCGCTAACAAATCGATGCCAAAATTCATAATAAACTCTAAAATAGATAAATATAATATTTTTGTCTTCAGTGGTCGAACAAGGAAACAGATGCAATTGCATATTTGTGGTTTTCCTGGTTATTTGAATTCGCGCTGCCTGCATAAATACCCAACTATGATGAGCTTGCTTAAGCTACTGCCAAACATGAGCGACCAGTTTCGCACTTTGCAAATTAGAGTTTCACAGAATTTAACAAAAACTTTTTTTAAGTTTGATATGGTTTGACACATATGATTTACATGTATTCTCACAGTTGCCAGCTTATGCACATTATAGTTGGACCTTAAGTTATTCTCTAGAAAATTTTTGAAGGCTGTTATTAACATTTTAAAATAATATTTAAGTGCTTCATCATATTTACCCCTTAAAAAAATTTGTTACGTGAGTGTTTGACAACAACCTAATAAGTAGACGAAATGAAAGAAGGAAAAAAACTGAAATGTTGGAAATTTCCTTTAAGAAAGAAACTCTTTATTATTATTGTAATAATCTTCACACATCAACGACTGGAAATCAATGAAAGTTTCAACGATGAGATGCTTTTAAAAGTAAAGGCACGTGCTCAGTTTTTGGGGAAGATACTTTTCGATGCAAACCTTAAATACTTACCCAATGACTTTTGATTTCTACACACAGAAAAAAATCAATATACAATCGTCGAAAACAAGGTTGATTTTACATTTTTCGGTAGTGATTTTGCTTCAAAGTTACTTCATGTTAATTTAAAATGATTTTACAATAACTTGCAAACGACATGTCTTTGTTTTGCAATCACTACAATTAATGTTAATTAAATAATGTTAGTTAATTTTAGTAAAATTAGAGCAAAATTAAATTGATATTGATATAACACAACGAATCACGTTGAATGAAAGTTATTTCGAGTTGAAACAACTTGAATTTCATGTAGAATCAGTTTGATTTGAATGTGAATTAACAGTGAGAAGACGCTTCAGAGACAACATATGTATTTAATTTCGAATAATACTAAGCAAAGCGAATTCACTTTTCAGGTGGCGTTGAAAGCACAGCGTGCTTTTTTTTCTTACTTAAGCCGCAATGCACCAACTTTCACACTTTTAAATACCCCAATCGTGGGACTGCACAATCAAATGGCTCATGTACCAATCGCGGTCAATATTGTGCTTATTTTTACCAATAAAATGCAACCCTGGTGCGGCAATCGTGTGATTACTTGATGTGCAACCGCGCGTCAATAAAAATAACAAAAATGTTCCAATATTCATTGGGTTCTTGTGCGGCAATTATATAACACAGCCAATATTTGCATTTTTATACCCTACACCACACTAATGGTGAATAAGGGCCAACTAAGTTGCTCATTCCGTTTGAAACTTTTTTATTATACATCTAAGAATCCATAAAGTGTATATATTCTGGCTCCTTGAGTAATTCTAAGTCGATTTAGCCATGTCCGTCTGTCTGTCCGTCTGTTGAAAACACGCACACTTTCGAAAAATGCAACAGAAAAGAACAAACTGGTGTCAAATTGCTTGTAGTTATCCTGAGCAGGGATTGAAATCCAGCAACATCGGTTCAGCGGGATCAGAACTATGAATCAAAATGTCAAACCACCACCCTAAAATAAAATTGATAATTTTGATACAAAAACTAACATAAATGGTGGAATAATGCACGGAATGATATAAAATTTCGCTTTATACACCTGCAAATCATACTGTTAAATTTCGTGAAGATCGGTTCATAATGTACACTAGGCCCCATATAAACCCTACTCCCGGAAAACAAGTTAGTCCGCCTAAAACCGTAATAAACAATGCTATCATAATTAAAAATTGTTACGAATCATGATATCTTTCTTATTTAACATAGGTCTAAACCGCAACTAATTTGAATGTTGATGTTCGTTTTTGTGAAGCTTAGTTAATAATATATATGTATTTATCATATAGAGCCTACTCCTGTCGGTTGAGGGTATCAAAGATTCGGCACAGCCGAATATAGCACTCTAACAAAACAGGAATATATTTATTCGAGATATTTAATAAAATTAAAAATTAAACGGAGTATTATTTCTTTTTAAGGAATATTTACGTATGTGAAGAAAATCGTTCGATTTCAAAACGATAAAAATTTATCACTTTCGAGTGATCTTAAAATCAATGTCTGAATTATATACATGCCGTGATCATTAGCCATCGCTATGTTAAAACAACAAACAATTTATTGTGCACACATAAAAGTGGATAGTGAAGACTGCTTTGTCGATATTTTGTTCTTGTTCACACAGCGTGGGATCAACGATGTCTAACATCTCTGCACTGTTGCCATATAAATCAACGCCATCTTAATTGTAAGTGTTGCTTTTTATATGGGTTTCTTGCCATACGTTTTTATTATGTTAAGCATTTTTAAAAATATTTAAACTTTGACGTTTTTACATTTTTACAGATATTTGTCATTAATATTTTTTAAAGAAAATATTTGTTAACTTAAAAACGAGAATAACAAATTCGTTAAAATAACCGAGAAGATTCATAAATCATTGACTTATATACCGAAAATGTCGGAACGGTTGGAGTTAGATAGGTCAAATGTAGTTTATAGAATACCTTGTAGGGGAAATAATAATGGACAATGTGATAAGTTATATGTGGGAACAACAAAAAATAAACTAAAAACGAGAATTGCTGGACATAAATCAGACCAGAAAAATAAACACAATATTACATTACAAAAAACAGCATTAGCAACCCACTGTGCTAGTTTAAATCATTATCCAGATTTTGAGAATGTAACAATTTTAAACACAGAGAGTAATTACAAGATATGTTATATGTTAGAAATGCTTCAAATAATAAAGGTTCCAAATTTATTAAGAATAAATTATAAGACAGATACAGACAGTGTACCCCATAGTTATAGACATTAAGTTAATAAAAATAAAAACGGAAACTAAATAAATTTTTTAAACTGTAATAGATTATGTTTATATATTTTGTTAGCATAAGAATTTTTTCAGATGTTTTAAATTTTTTATTTTAAGAAATTTTGTTAATATGTTTTTTATGTAATTGTTTTTAAAAAAATTTCAATCCTGAAGACGTAACACAACGGAGTTACAAAAATTCGAAAGAAAAATAAAGATTAACTTTTTTATAAAATAAAACATAGACCATAAGCTTAAACAAATAGAAATTAAAAATTAAATAATATTATTTAAAACCGAAAATTTCAATCAAATTAAGGGATACAAGTATTTTTAATTTGCATTCTAAAGTTTTGAATAGAAATCTATTTCTTTCCATATATATTTCAAAATAGAATTTTACTTTGTTTAATTTTTGGAATTTCATAAATTTTACTTAAAAAATTTAAAAAATAACTATTCAACAAATTTTTTTTGAATATATGATAAAATTTTCTTTTTTTTTAATGAACAAACCAACTAGAATTTTCAAACCAATAGAAAAGCTACCACATCAGCTGTTTTCGCAGTTGACACAAGTAAGAACAATCGCGTGACTGTGCTGCGGCAATTATTGTACCCATTTCGTTTTGTACCAACTAGCGGCAATTAGATTTGCATAAAACAGGGCAATCTTGTGATTTCAGAATATTTTATTGGGACAATTTCATTATTGCGCGTCAATAAACCACAATCAAAATTGTGTAATATTGCTGCACTTTCGGCAATCGTGTGATCCCAGCTTTAGAGAGAGGAATGTCAAAAAATGCTTGTGTTTTTGACATATCGACCAACGAAAGCAACAAGTAATAAACAATGTTTAGTTTTTGGTGTTGTACTTGTTGTGGTATCGCCACCACATTTACATGCATACGCCTTGATACTGATGCAATACATCAGAATCAATGAAAATGTCGATTTCTAATTTTTGGTTAGTTTGGGCCTTTTGCGTTTTTGGTAACGATATGTATTACTTTATATAGATATATAATCACCTCTATTATGAAAGTCGACATCGATAAGAGTCGACGGCACCGGAACAGTAATTGTATATTCTTAGTCGTTTTTGACAATAATCGATTACTATTGACAATTACTTGATATTTCCAAAGGCGCTTTTAAGTCCATGTCGAGTAGAGTTGTCTCTGTTTTAGTCGACAGGAAATTTTACGACGACTCAAGTGAAAGTGAAAGAAATTTTAAGTAAAATGTAAACATATTTATTTAATACGTTAAAATAAGAAATGCAAATTTTAAAGAAGTTATGGACACCAATTTTATTAGTTAATTAAACGCGAAAATTCGGAAGAGTTTGTAATGATAGCGAAAATTTGCGAACATTTTCAATTTAAGATGATTGCTTTAAAGAGCAATAAAACTACGGGATATTGCGAAAATAGTGAAAATTCGCGAAAATTTTTCATTTTAAAACAAGCCATAAAATTAATTAAAGGTCCCTGAAACTATAAGGAATTGCAAAAATTTGGTAAAAATTGCAAAATAAGCGGGCATCGGAAAAAATGTCGGTATATAGCACACGTAGCGTTAACAAATTCGCTTTAATGATGAAGAACAAAATTAATAGAAAAATAATTGGAGATGGGATTTTTTTTGTCCGATTTTCGATAACTAGTCGATGTCGACACAACTTTCTGATAAAATACCAAATTAACGGCGAAGTGATGTAGTCGTCGACTTGATGTGACAAAAAAAAAAAAAAATTAATGTCGACTACGACAACGACTTACATAATAGGGGTGAATATAATAGAAAATTGTTATAAACCTAAATAAAATTGAATTTAAAATACACAGATATGGTTTCATAATTTTTTAAGGAGCAGTTTTTTCTCATAAAAACAGATTTTTTTAAAATTGTCAGATGTTTTAAAAATAAATATGGCAACACTGCTTAAAGATAACTTAATATGAATTAAATAACTTTCGATTGATTTGCTTGATGCGTGGATTCATATAAAAATGATTTAAATCGAACCAAGTTTTCTTGAGTATTTACTGAAGAAATTTAAAAAATCCCTAATATTTGTTTCTTGATACAAGAAATTCGATTCTATTTAAAAATCCAGAAAACCAGACTAATATTAAATAAATTCAGCTTGAACTCATAAATATCTTTCTTATTTTTAATAAAAACTAGCTACTTTTTTTTCTCTCTCGGGATAAGTTAAGCTTTTTATACTTTCTTTGAGTACGAGTCGTACTCAAAAATTCAAGTACGAATAACACAAAAACGTACTCACAACAATCCTAAATGGGATAACTTTCGAAAATCATTCCCGGAATTTCTTAAAGTAAGTATAAAATTCTTAAACCAAGTACAAACAAGATTGAACTTTTCGTTGGTACTGCCACTCTGAGAGTAAAATTACAAATTGAGCGTTTTAATCTCATATAACCAGTGTGACCAGATCCAAAAAAATTTTGCCAAAAAATGCTAAAAATGATTTTAAAAAATGCTAGAAATAATGCAAAAAAATTTTTTTTAAAGATTTTTGTTAAAAATGTATTAGCAGTATGAAATTTTATTGGAAACTAAATACATTTTTTAGACTTATTTTTTTAACGAAATTGAAATAAATGGTTATATATAAAAAAATCGATAGATGTTGGTAAATAATCATATAAATAAAATTATGTAACACAGGTAGTTGAGATTAAATTTTAAGTTTATGGGGTAATCTATGCTATATAAAATTTTTTAGATAATTTTATTCCTTATAGCTCAACAAAAGTTAAAGACTTACAATTATTAGTTTTCACTTTTCATATTTATTTGAAAAAAAATTTCAAACATTTACACTATAGAATTTTTATCTAAATACAAAGAGAAATTTCTTTGCACTTTTATATCAAGTGAATTATAATATTACCAATCATCAAGACGAGCGAGCGCATTTCTAATATTCCCTAAATATTATTTTTATGTTTAACAAGACAGGTAAAATGTTTTTTAAAATTAAAATTTCCATTTTCATACGAAATTTCATTTTGGGTACAACTATTTTTAGTCAAAATTTATTATAATTTATAAAAAATTTAAGTAAAATCAATAAAACAATTTTTAGAATAATGTTAAAAAAGCTAAAAACATTTTCTAAAAATGCTAAATAAAATGCCAAGTGCTTAATGAAAATTTTGCAGCTAAATAAAAATTTTTAATGCTAAATTTAGCTGCCAAAATGGCCACACTGCATATAACTTATTCAAATTTTTTGTAGCCAGTACAACAACACCACATAAGTAGCTAAAAAACGATTGGCTTGTTGTGTGTAGAAACAACAAAAACAACAGAACAAGAAAAAAACACATTATTTTCATGTTTAACTGCCTGGCCCACAATGTCGACAAGAACATTTCTTTCGTATATTTATATGGAAAACAAAAACAAATTTTAGTTTTTTATTAGTGTTTTCAATATAAATATGCGAAAGAAATGTTCTTGTCGACATAGTGGGCCTGGCAGTAAATCTTAATAAATTTTATTTTTTAAACTTTAAAAAGTAAAATTGTCTTGCCTTCAATTTCTCACTTCTCATTTAGTTTATATTCTTAGCTAAATATGTACATTAAGTTTTTAATGTAAAATCATAACGGGCATGGTGGTAGTGTTTTATAATTGGAACTTTGTAAGGTGTGAAACAGGTAAGTAAATTAATTATAATAATATTCTTTTAATTTGAGTTTTGATTTAATTAAAGTACGATTAAATCAAAGTTCGGGATTAAATCAAATCTTTAACACTTGGCTTAAGTACATTTTGAGATTGATTCAATCTCAGTTTTACTTAAATCAATCTCATTTTGGGATATTGTAAGCACGAGTTCGGGATTAAATCAATTTTATAATTCTTGAATCCAGCGCATTTTGAGATTGATTCAATCTCAGTTTTACCTTAATCAATCTCATTTTCGGATTATTTTAAGTACGAATCCGGGATTGAATATGGATAACTTGAGTATTTCGCGATTGAATAATCCGTACTTGAATCAATCTTTCTGTACTTGATTTAAGAAAATCCGTACTCACCGTACTATTGATACCGCTTCGGATTGATTTGAGTACGGATGGATTGATTTTTCTTTTGAGGGTATAGCAAAAACATGAGTTTTTTGATCATGAGAAAATGTTTGTTTATTTAAGAAAATTTTACCAAATACGAGCAAAATAAGTTAAAACCAGGAAATTAATTTTTAATGTTCTTATTTTAAGAAACGAAATTGATTACTTTAGAAAATAAACTTCTTTCCGTGTAGAAAACGACTAGAAGAGCAAAAGGGAGAAAAAAAACCTAACTCAGCTGTAGTCTATAATTGTGTTAGTAAAAAATGTTTTACTTTCTTGTTGTAACTTCACACGCATTGAATTTTAAGAGAGAATTTACTTTTTTTATTTTGCTTTTATAGAGATACTACTTTAGTCTTTTTCCAATTTTCATATCCTTGAAAGGTTTTAAAAATTTGGTTACCTTCTCTATTTAACCCTGCAACCGTAACGTTAGTCGATTAGTCGTTACATATAACGTAAAGGTTTTAGGGTTATGCACCATTATATAACAAATACAAAAAAAAACTATTTTTCAATAGTCGTAATCGTATCTGTGTATTTGAACAAACATGACAAATGGCTTTAATTTGTATATGTCTAAACTAGTATTTATCCATTTCCTAACAAATATGAATTTATTTTATTTTCCAAATAAGTGCAAAAAGAGAAATAAAACTAGAACAGAATAATAAACATTTTAAAGAGTGAAGTAGAGAATTAACAACATGTAAGAGTACCCACATACAAAAAAATAAAAAATTGATTTGCATTAAAACGTTTTTATATATATCGAATAATATTCTTTATATCGATAGAGAAATATATATAATAAAAGACAGAAT
Organism: Pollenia amentaria; assembly: GCA_943735925.1. NCBI lineage: Eukaryota > Metazoa > Arthropoda > Insecta > Diptera > Polleniidae > Pollenia > Pollenia amentaria. The sequence goes on along the minus strand of OX031010.1, from coordinate 119,627,187 downwards.
GTGAAAGGAATAAATTAAATGTATCTAAAGAGTGCACATGTACTTGAGTATAAACATACCTACAAACATTTTAAAGTAATAAATCACATACTGTAACAAACATTTTATTAAACTGTGAGTGTTGGAAAACTTTACTATGTTTTATAGTTAAACACAATTGAAATTAAATATGAATGTAATAAATTGTTGAAAAGGGAAAAATTTTTATTTAGCACTTGCTAAGAAATTATTGCTTTTACACATAATACATTTGGGAAGGCCTTATATATTTGATATTGTAAAATTAGAGGCACTTCTTTAGGTCAGTTTCCACTATCACACAAGTCTTACGTATCCCATAATACTTTGTGAGAAATCTAATGAGTTCTGTTGCGACTGTAAAAAAATCTAATGTAACATAACTTTTTGTAGTCACACTATCGCATATGAACATGCTTTTGTTTAAATCCAGCCCTGATCAAATGAAAAGTATTATTGTTTAGAAAAATTTCAAAAAACGATGAAATCGTATGGGATGTCAAATTTTTTTTCATAATACTTGTCATTTTCATCACACATGCATTTACACTACCACACCATCACACTTTTACATATTACTTGAGTTTTTGACGTTTTTTAATACAATGTATAATAGTGTAAACCAGCCATAACTGAACATCTAGAATGATTTGAGTTATACATCCGAAAATTTTGTTTTAGCTTAAAAGTATTAGGATGCAGGAAACATGAAGATATATAGAACATCGATTTTTAACGACGAAATTCTTGTTTCAGAGCAATAAACAAAATAATATTTTTCTTCGGATTTTTACTGGGAATGAAAAAGGGACTTATTACCATAATCCCAAGCATAAAGAAATAATACATATTCAGCTAAACCTGACTTGTCTGAAACATCACTAATGTGAAGTAAATGATTTTTGCAGAAGTAGATACATTAATTTTTTTATTTATCTGGATAAGTTTTAAATAAATTCAAAGTTAGAAACATTTTTTAAAAAACAAGCTTTTATTTAAACTGCGCTAAAAAGAAAAAAACTAAACTTTTACTTTTAAACTTTTATAATCAACTTATAATATCATTACATAATTTGTATGTAATAAAAGCTTGTCGTGAGATTTAAGTACTCGTATTTACTTAGTTTGAGAATTTTAATAGCTTAAATTAGGGAAGCCAATCGGGACTGGTTTTCGCAAATCCCGGGAATTTGAAAAAAAAGTTTAAAAGTGGTTTGCAAACAAAATTTTTATAATTTATTTAATATTATAAAGTTGTTTAATGATTATATTGATTACTAAAATTTGTGAAAATTTAAAATTTTGATTTTTTCTTAATTAATATTTAATTTAATTAAATATATGATAAAAACAACGTACGATTTCCAACAATGTTTTAATTGATTCAATTGAAAAGTAATTAACATAAAATCTATATTTTACATGTCTCAAACTTAATAAAAAAATAATTAATATAGTAATTGAAGAGAGCAAAGTAGTAATTGACTTATTTGTAAGATTATATTATCCATTTTTATTAAATTAATTAAGATGAATAATTGAAATTTGAATTCGAAGTTATTTAGCAAAATACATTTTCTTACTAAACCATAAAAATCTTATTTTAACAAAAACACATTTTTATGCCCACCACAACTGGTAGTAGGAATTATGAAGTGTATAAATTACACTACTTAATTTCGTGAAATCGCTCCATAAATTACAGAAGGTTCCATGCCCACTCTCGGAAAACACTTAAAATGCCTAATCCTGTAAAGAGTAAAGTTTAAATTAAAGTTAGTTTAAATCAATCATATCAAGTTATTTAATTTACTTATTTATCTACACAAGCTAAACTCGCTACAAGCTTTTGTATCATGTAAATTATGTAATGATATTATAATCTGCCAGAAAAAGTTTTAAAGTAAAAGTTTGTTTGTTTCTTTTTAGCACATTTAAATACAAGCTTATTTCTTAAAACGGTTTCTTACTTTTAATTAATTTTTTTATTGAAATAAAAGCTTTTTTCTCTAAATTTATTTATAACTCGCATTCGTTTTCTCAGTAATTCCTTTTATTTGATACCCATATTGAAGATAAGCAATAAAAACTATGTCCACCATATTGGATTTTATGTGACTTCACTTTATTTTTCGACTTAATCTTTGCATTATCACATCTTGAACCCGCGCCGGAGCTCCTAAGAATTAAGTATTTTAAAAAAAGCCATTTTTTAAATTTTTATATTTTATACACTATAAATTACACTGCGGAACAGCCATTTTGCGGCCTGGAACTTTGTGTAATTTTTTTACTAATTTGAGGTCACTGATTCCAAATCTAACCTTCATTTTTCTCTATCAGCTCCAGTTTTAGAGATATACCGTTATGTCCAAAATTAAGGCACTTTCAGCACATATATTGAAATAACATGAAAATGGTGCATCATATTCCCTTAAGAAAAAAAAAAACCGAAATTCGCTAACAATAATATCTTTAAGACGTACTAACATTGTTTTAAATTTGGCCAGTAATTTCAAAGATATAGGTAAATTTTAAAAAAAAACAAATACAAATTTAAGAAAAAAAAAATTTTTTTGTTCTTTAAAAATTCATAAAAAATAAATGTGCAACAAAAGTCACAGTTTGGGTCTAAAAGCATTTAGTTCAACATATTTCGAATGAAATGAGCTTTATTTCTTTGCAATCGGTGCACAACTTTTGATTGTGTTCTGTACTGTATTACATTGGACACCATACAGCCATCATCTCAACGTAATTGGAAATCTGTAGCAAAGCGAAAAAAATGAAAGTTAGCGTACTAAAGATAAGCAGCTTCTACGACTTGTATTCGGGAACCGAAAATGGCTTTAAAAGCCAAGTTCGGCACGTGAGAAATTAGTACCCTCAATTCCTTGAAAATGCAGAGCAGTTATTGACACAAAGGTTTTCGCTACAAGATATTGTCTTATTATTACAAAAAGTATTGGATAAAAAAAGTTTATAAAACAAATCTAACCGTGTCCTTAATTATATGCACATCTCAATTTACACTTTTGGTGGAAATAAGTCCAGGCTTAATTTATTTTGCAAGGAACCCTCTTGAATTTCAATGCACATATTCAAAACAAAGTACTAACATTTATCTTGTGTTCCGAAAACAAATTTTTTTCTAATTTGTATACATAAATGTATATCGTTACCTAAAATTTTGGAATATTTCGACCAAAATTAGAGATTTTATTAACAAAAAACAAAAAGGCCTTTCTACAAAATAGTATACTATAAACGTTAATAGACATAACTAACAGTTTTCATTATATGCAACATTGTTATTTGGCAGAACCACTGGTAGGTTTTACAAGAAAAATAGAAGAAAAATTAATTATAAACAGTTTAAGGCAATTTATCAATTTACCATTTTAAATAGTTTTTTGCTTCTCCTGTAAAATTTTCAAAATGTTAGATATCGCCTTTTGCGTTTTAGGTAACGGTATATAAATTAAAAATTTACAAGGTGTCCCTAAATGTTTGCTCTTAGCTGTAATTTTTCCTATTTTTTTTTCTATAAATAAAAAAGCTATTTTTATAAAAAAAAATGCACAAAATGGACTTTTTAGAATTTTAACTTCCAATGCATATAACTTCTTAATTAAAAAAGAGTTTTCACAATTTGCAATTTGTGGAATATTATTTTATTTGCTGGTAATTCAGAAAAAAATATATCAAATATTTTAATTTGAGACTTTTATTTGCAAAATACTGGACCAAGAGGTAGGTCAAAAATAGCAAGTTTTAGTTTTCAAACTCGGATATTTCCTAAACTTAAGGAGTTAAATTATGAGGAACTCGGCAAACGCATATCACTAAAAAATTGTTTTTAACATCGAGCTAAAATTAAGAATTATGAATCGTTTAAAGTTTGTGCAATACCCCAAGTGTCCTACTTTGGGAACCTATGTCGTCTCTCCCGATAAGCCTATATACCTCAAATTCAAAACCTTAACTCGCCTACAATTCTTTAATTGTCACCATTCCAATCGGACCAACCGTTTACAAAATATGGAATTGTTTTAATTTTTTCCTATTACCCACTCTGTGCATCAGCCATATAAACAGAAGCGAATCCATTACAATTTGGCCCACTTCCTATTCAACTCAACAAATGGAAGCATTTTCAAAGCAATGAAGCCCGTTATTTCTCAAGAATATCATTATTTTTATGATAATGTAAAATATGCGGATTAAGTTTAATAATTTATTTCTTTTCAATATATGTTAGTGTAACTTAATTTCGGGTTCTATTAACACGATTAATGTCCTAAATAATATTTTACAATTGTTATCAAAGTTGTTTTTGGGAATACTATTATTTATTAAAAGCTTTTGTTTGTTGTTTTTAATTCCCTTTTTAAATAATTGATAAAAAAAAAAAAAAAAAAAAAAAAAATACTGAAATTTATTGTTGGAGGACAAGCTGTTCCTATACGGATTTCACCCGTTGCTTAGGCCAGATCATCAGGAAACGTTCTCCTAAACAATTTTAGAAAAGCCAAAGCTATCAGCAAACAAAACTACAGAGGGAATGCGAATTACCTACAAACACTCAAAAAGTCTTCTTTGCAACGATATCAAAGCTTAAACAAAATACCAAACAATAAATCAGTGATGAGTTTATCTTTTTTTACATTTCCCGCTACAATTATTTGGAATTCTCCCAACATTAATTGTAGTTGTAAGTGTGTAAAGAAAAAACATATTAAAAACAAAAACAAAGTGCTTTTATTGTTTTCGCAAGAAATCAAAATTTGCCAGTTCAGTTTTTTATGCACGTGCACTTGCTAAAATTTATTATCAATTGTTTAAAAAAATATTGTTGTGTTTCAAACAAAATAAAAATTTTAATGCTGTGCTTATTTATTCGTCATAACTGTACAGTAAAAATCTAAATTATAAGCGGTTGCCCACAGCAGTCGTATATATATGTATCTTGTAGTTATTTTAAGACATATTACCTTACAACTTTATGACCTGGTGAATCACCCAAATATATATACTGTTTTGTTAAAAAATACTAATTATTTTCATAAAAATTTGTGTTAGTTAAATTAAAGTTTCAAATAGTTTTCATTACAGCTCATTATTATTTTTGTTCAAATAGTGCTATCTGTTTATCTGCTATCAAAACGATACATTTTTAACCCTTTGACGACGAATGGGACACATATGTCCCATTTAGTTTTTGCGTCATTACAGCTACATTTTCCAATGGATTTTGATCTAATTTGCGTTTTTCGATTAAAAACGCATCCTTTCTTTAGTATTCGTGCCAACGGTAAGGGTTTGTTGTATTAACTGGGCTTAAAAGTTTCTCAAAGTCAAAAATTTGATTTTTTTTTTTAACATTTTAGTTTGTTGATATCTCGGGCTCTAATGGATACTGTTCGATAAAATTTTAGTATTATATGCACATTTGAAATTGATTCTATAGTTTTCTCGATAGTTCTGAAAATATGATGGGACATATGTGTCCCACTCGTCGTCAAAGGTGAAAAAAAGGCGATTTTTTTTTAATTTTATTTAGTATGTTACCATTAAAAAACAAAGAAAGCATAAACAATTCAGTAAAAACATAAACACAAAACTCCAAATATTAATTTTAAATTATGAGATCCTATAAATATTTCAGATAAACTAAATCAAAATCGAATTTAGTTATTTTAAATTTCAAAACAATTTCTGTTTCCAGTACAGCACATTGGTTTTTTGCATGCGTAACAAATCGTGTTTGTTCGACTTTCGATTCCATTTTTTGTGCAAACAACACATCGCTTCCTGACTTCTCCTTTCATTCTTGCTTGGTAATGTCCAGCTAAATTTGATACCGCCCCCAATTTTGACCGTTTAACGGATTCTCGTGGTGTCGAGGTAATACCAACTGCGTGCGAAATTCCAGATGTTTTATTGAAAATGATTTTGTATTATTTGTGGATATCTTGTCATACACTATGTATGAGTTTTGCACACCCAAATCCATTAAAACAAAAAACAGACGAAGATAAAATCTGATTTTCGATTTACGATCATGTTCATAATAGGACTGAAAATAATTAAATCTTTCTTAATAAAAAGTTACTTAGAAGTTACATAACGATATATCTTTTTCTGGTCCATAACATCAACGCCTCCCATTCCTGCGTTATAAAACGAAATCATTTTCGGACATGACGTCTTTTGACATTTACGGTGTCCGTTGGATTTATGAAATTGGACCCCATATGTACTGCACGATTATCCATCCATTTCACAATTGAAATGCCTTTTGACACAAAGCTTTGGAAATCTCCACGTTTAAAAGATTTATCAACATCAAATGTTGGCATTTGTGCCCGATTTTTCCGTAAAGTGCCACAGGCTCGTATTCCCTTCTTCATAAGCTTATATAATAACATTGGACTATTGAAAAAGTTGTCAAAATATAGTTCTATTACCATATTTTCCAGCCCTGCTGACATATCTAGAATAACGGATTTGCCAATGCCAATATCTCTCTGTTCCTTTTTGCCTGTATATATATCAGTTTTATATAGATAACCACTCTTACTATTGCAACGGCACCACAATTTAAACCCCCAGCTTAAGGGTTTGTCTTTCATATACTGTTTCATAATATTGCGGCCCTTAAATTTTACCATATGCTCGTCTATAGACTGATATTTTCAAAGTGCAACTAAAAACACGAATTTACGCACAAATCGCGGCATGCAAATCGTTGGACAGTTGATTAAAAACTAATAGATTGAATCGTTTCAATGTGTATCGCAATGTAAATAAAACAACAAACATTGTCATGCACACTATTGTACAAATGATTAGCAACTGAAACGTTAGTGCATTACTTTTTGTAACGACAAAATTCTTATAAATGTTTAATGCATTTGTCTCTAAATTTTTATCTTTGACGACGAATGAGACACATATGTCCCATGATTTTTCTCACAGAAGGAGTAACAATTTTAAAATTTTGACAACACTTTAGTCGTGAAATGTTGCCATTTCGAAGAAGAATCCGCAATAAAATTTTGAAAATTGTCAGCGGAAAATTCTTCGTCGTCAAAGGGTTAATAGTAAATAGTGTAAATAGTGCTATCAGAGAAATAACCAAGAATATCGGAAATAAAAAGAATTACCATATGTATGACGTAGACGTTGTTTTTAAATAATATTGTAAAATAAAGTTTGTTATTACTCCCAGAGTTATTTAAAAAATCAGTTTTTTCGCTCTCCTTTAAAATTGTGATTTTGCAGACAGCATTTTTTGAATATAAACCCTCGATATTTTTAGTTGTATAGCACATAATATGGAAATTACCAAACTTTTACGTTTTATACCATTAAGTAGGAAAATTATAAGAAAAAACAAGTTACGGGTGCTATATTCGGCTGTACACCGAGAGCTTGAATTATAAGTTTTTTTTAAAACCTAAACTTTATAAAAACTGATCTTACAATAAGTTAACTCGTTGCTATTAAGGAGTATTAAAGTCTATTTCAAAAAGTCATATAAAACTAAATTTGAGCTAATATAGAAATATTGTTAGGCGTATTAAAGCCATTTTCAGTAGGGGATTTTATCTTGGACCTATCGTAAATTATGGATCGGTCACGACAAGATTTGGTAAAATTTAAAACCCTAAATTAGAACAAATTTCAATACAGTAATTAAACTTTTTTTTTAGCATTTTATGCGTCTTAAATGCGCATTTCCGTAGGCCGCTTTATCATGGTAAGATTATCACAAAATTGGATGATGTTTTTCTAGGCTGTTAAGTTAAATTGAACCAAATTTCAACACAATATTGTTATTTGTGATGCTTTTAGGGGCATTTAAATGATTTCATAGAAAGGGCTTATATGGGGTCTATGGCAAATTATAGACTGATCTTCACAATAATTAGTAGTATAATTTCCATTCATATAAAACGAATTTGTGCGAAATTTAATGAAGATAAGTTCATTTTGTCATCAATTTATATTAGTTTTTATTAGTAATTATTGAGGTCGTTCCATATTTCGGTTCATAACTCTCTGCCTAGTGAACCGATTAAGCTGGAATTCAATCGTAAGCTGCTTAATAGAACGAGAAAGAATTTGATACCAATATTGTTGTTTTCTTTTGAGTTGTTCGAAAGTAATTTCCACAGACGTACTGCCAGACAGGCATGGCTAAATCGACTTACCCCCGTTTTCACGACTCACCGATAGCTAAAGGTAGTATTTTATCGGCGGTATAAAAAGTGTTCCCTTATTAAAACTTTACTTTAGCCTATCAGGTAGTATGAACCTTCCTTTAACTAATCGCTCACTTAAGGTTAAAGTTAAGTTGGAATAATGGAAAACTTGTTATACGGCCGATAAAATCGTACCTTTAGCTATCGGTAAGTCTCGAAAACGGGCCTTAGAATTATTGAAGGACACAGATTATTCAAACTTTTGGCGTCTTAGAAGAATAACGATAAAGTTTCACACGGAATTACGAACTTAGTATTCACTACTAGTGGTGTAGGGTATAAAATTTGTAAAAAGTGTAAAAAAATTTTACGGTTTCATTTTTAAATTTAAATTAATAGAAACCATTTAGAAATTGTAAAACAATTTTTTCGTTTAAAGAAAGGTCCCACTGTGTATTGTACGGCCGTATTGCTTGTGCATTATTTACTTCTTTCTTATATAAAAATTATTTGTTTATGTAATAAAGACCTTTAAAATAACATTTATGTGTCCTAATACCCTTCTGTTGAAAAAGCTCTAATTCAATTTATGGAACACAATAACAAAACGTAGCTATAGCAATACATATAAAAGGCCTTTTAAATTCTTGTAAATAACTTTTTTTTATTATGACTAACAAACAGTAGAAAAACAAATTAAATTACATTTGAAATCCTAATTTAATATGTTGTATAAAACATTATACTCTATGAATTAAAATGCTTTTCAGTTTAAATTCCTACAGGTAAATTGCGTAGTGTTAATATTTGCACATGCTCCAATCATTATCTCATATCATCGTTACCAAGATTACAATCATTATTTATACACTCTGCATGTTTATATTTGTACCCTCTAATACCCCCTTATATTAAATTTGTCTTTTGGTGTGTAACACCAAGAAATATTCAATCAAAGAACCCGTAAAGTAATTTTAAGTCGAGTAATTATAAGCTGATTTAGCCAATTGTCATAAAATTAGGCAGAAATTTGTTCTATACACAGAAAAAAATTAATGCTAAGTCACTTTCAAATAAACGTCTCGTTTGAAAGTTTTATTACTGCTTCTATTATTCTTTTAATATTAAACGATTTGCTCGTTTGTTTAATAACAAAAACATCACTAAAAATAAATAAAACACAATTGACTTGTTTGTTTAGAAACAACAACAACAACACTATAATCAAAAAGCATACATACATATTTTGTTGGTTTCAACGTTGACAAATTGGGTTTTTATTAAATTTTTTCGTTTCGGGATGTTTTGAAAAGTTGAAGCTTCCTCTTACTCCCTTTACTGCTTCTTCACTGCTGGGTGGGTCAAGGCTCGACACTTGGGGGGGACTTAATTACGGAGGAAAATTAGTAAAATTAGAAATTTACTTTTATGTCTTTTAAACAATAATTAATTTACAATATATTTATAGATTCATCAAAAAGTTTGTTAAAAATTAAAACAGAGTTTGTTTGTTTCTGTTAACATACATACTTGTTTAAAATTGTAAAAAAGTTTTGAACAACTTTCTTGTTTAATAGCAAATTAATTTAATTGAAAAACAAATGATTTTTTTAAATTAAAGCTTAACAAATGTTTGAATTTAAATTTACAATTCTTGTGATAGTTCCTGATTTGAACAATTTTGTGTTTGACTTACTGAATTTTAAAAATTATTTTTTTCTGTGAATTACTAGAAATTAACAAAACAACTCCTATGATGGGTGATTCATCGTGAGGTTGGATTTTCGATATGCTTTTTTTATCACGCGTGACTCATTTTAGATCAGGCGAGACCCATATTAAACTGCTTTATAATTTTTGTTCAGTATCGTTTGGCAAGGCATCATGGAAAGACTCACACCACAACAGCGTTGTTAAGCTGTATTATGATGAAAATCCGGTGTTTTTTGTTCAGTGATGAAGTACATTTCTGGCTCAATAGAAGCCGAATTTTGGCTGATGAGTAACCCGAAGAGTACCAGAGCTACCTTAACATCTATTAAAAAAGGGTGTGGTGTGGTTAATATTATATTACATATTTCTTCCAAAACGAGGAAAATCAGAATGCTACCGTCAATGGTAAGCGTTATCACAACATGTTAACGGACTTTGTGCTTCCTGAAATTCAAGCGCAGGGTCTCGGTGAGCTCTGGTCTCAACAAGATGGCGCCATAAGCCAAACAGCGAGTGAAGCAATGACCTTGTTGAGAAATCATTTTGGTTAGCACTTAATTTCACGTTTTGCTATGGTAAACTGGCCACTTAGATCCTGCGATATCACACCTTTGGACTATTTTTTCTGAGGATATGTAAAGTCTTCAGGAATTAGCCACCTATGATTGACGATTTGGAAACTAACAATACTCGTATTATTCGCGAGATACCAGTCGCTACGCTAGAAATTGGACCTTCCGAATAAACCTCAGACGTAGTCATGGCCAACATGTTCATGATATTATTTTCAAGCAGTTAATGCCATAAATCGTTTGACCGATTAAAATTTTTCAAGTTCACTTTTAAATTTATGCGTTCATTTTACATTATAAATCAAACATCACGATGAATCTCCCGATATAAAGATGTCAATGCCCTCCTGTAAAAGTTTTAGATGATCAATAGATTTTGTTTTCCTTTAATTTTTTTAGGAAAATTTTAAAAACTTCAGGATTTCTTTTTAACATTGAATAAGATCCAATATATTTCGGTTGTATAGGTTTTATTTAAGAATCACGACGTATCACTATAGGAAACTAGCTGACCCGGTCCGCGTTGCTGGCCCTAAGCAAGCATTAGTGTTGTATTACCAGACGAATTAAATTGATCTTTAAATGAAATTTACGGCCTTTAAATAAAAATCCATGAAACCGCATTCTCTGGCAAAATTTCATGTCAAACTGCATGTAAAACATCGTTCATCCCCAGTTCTGTTTCATCATTATAATATTATAAATTAAAATGTTGTTCATATACATATGTTTGATTTACATTTGCATTGAAAATACATATGGTTGTATGTATGTATATATATGCTGTGAATCTTACGAAAAAAGTGAGCGTAAAAGTGGGCGGAGCAACATTTTCTTTCCGCAAAACCTAAGTTAGACCTTGGCGATCATTTTAAAGAAAAAATCGTCCAAATCGGTCAAGCCGTTCTCCAGTTATGCGCTTAATAGAAAAAGTGGGCGTAAAAGTAGGCGTGGTAAATTTTTCTATCGATGAAAACTTAAAGTTGATTAAAACGAACATTTTAAAGAAAAATTAGTCAACTCGGTGAAGCCGTTTTCTGATTTTAGGTAAATCGAAAAAAGTGGGCGTAAAAGTGGGCGGGGCAAAATTTCTTTCCGTAAAAACCTAAGTTGGACCATGGTGATCATTTTAAAGAAAAAATCGTAAAAATCGGTCAAGCCGTTCTCAAGTTATGGATTTTGCCACGCCCCTCCGCCCCCAGACCGAAAATCAGAAATCAGACTTCACACTGTCACCCGCCTGAATATTCTGAAAATTCCCTGAAAATTTCATCAAAATCGGCCCAGCCGTTTTGGAGTCCATACGTTACATACATACACACATTTTATTTTATATATATAGATTTTTCCTGTTTTTTTTTTGGCGAAAACTTATTTTCATCCAAACGACAGAGCCAAATTAAATAAATTTTTCATTTGATCTTTCAAAGTCTCCCTCCCTCTTAAGGCCCATAAATTTTTTATCATGCACTGTCACGGGTAAAAAGTTGGTCCCACACACTTGCACGTTCTTTCAAACAATATTTTGGTCATACACGCTCATGTGCGAAAGTTTTAAAACACTTCTATTAACACCATTACATTTGTTGTTCCCACATAAACGAAACCCTTATTTTAAACAAACTCTTAGCACAGAAAAAATTATTAATTTTCTCCAATCACCAAATTTATTCCAAATTCATAATATCAAGCAAACAAGTTGTTGATTTTGCACCTATTACCAAAATGATTATATTAATTACTAAAAATTTTAAAATTTTGAAAAAATATTTTCAATAAATGATATTTTTAATTTTAATTAAAAAAAGTGATCAAAAAACTTTGCCATTTCAAACAATGTGTTAATTTATTTAAATAAATATTGACAATTCCCAACAACAATTCTACATGTTTAAATTATTTTATTTTAAACGAAAAAAGTCAATTAAGATTTTTTGTAATTAAATTAAAATTTTAATTGAAAATTTATTTTAAAACAACTAAAATATTAATTAAATCAAAATTACATTTTTAATTTTCTTTCAACTAAAAAAATAATTGATTCAATTATCACATAAATTAAATTTAAATACTTTTTAAACTATTTTTTTAATTGATAAAACACTCTTTTCTGTGAGTGCCAAAACTTGGGTTCCTAGCTCTAAATTATTAATTAAATTAAAAAATAAACATACATTTAAAAACATGATTCTCAATTTCTTCATCTTCGCTTTCAGAATATTGGTTGTCTTCATGTTGGCAGTTTTCGACGACCCTTACGTCATCTATTACTCAGATTAAAACAAAATACTTGCGACAGCTCTTTTAAATATTTTTTTATTAAAATGGTCGGAATACCTGCTTTTAACAATATATGCAATAAAATCCCAATAAATAAATTTGTAATTTTTGAAGCACTTAAGAGAAAAAGCGCATAAATGAGCACTTCAATAAGAGTGCTCTTATACATCAGTAAATGATAACGAATTAAATAAACATATATTATGGTTTACGAAAATTATTGAAACAAGTTAGAGTGCTGAATTTTTGATACCCTCCACTGACAGGAGTGGACTCTTTATGATAAATACATTAAAATTTGTTGCGGGTTAGATCTGAATAAAATTATTGATCGACAATAAGAAAATTTTATGCGTTTCTTGTTAGAACTTTGAACTGGCTTGAGTAAAATATCATGATTCGTAAAAGTTTAAGCCGAACAGTAAATTTCACAAATTTGCATGATATTTTTTCTGGCCATATGAATTTAAGCAAGAAAATTTACCGCAATATCTGTGATGGTTTTAGGCGAATTTAATTATTTTCCCAAGGTGGGTGGACCGATCTTCAAAAAATTTTACTGTGTGATTTCTGGTCCTATAAAACTGTGACGTACCAAATTTTAGTATGGTAGAGTTACTTATTACGGTTTTAGGCGTACTTAACTGTTTTGTCCTGCGCTTCTACAAATATACAGAACCTTAGGTCTATTTTCTACTAGTCTTCTTTTCTTCTCTTTTTTCTCTTTTTCCTTTTTTCTCCTCTACTGAAGGGATTCACAATGGACCTCATTGGTCTCCGAGTGGAGTTGCGCCCTTGGGCGCATAACCCTTCATAACCTAACCTAACCTAACCTAACTGTTTTCCGAGAGTAGGGTTTATATGGGGCCTAGTGTAAATTATGGACCTATCTTTATATTTAACAGTGTGATTTGCAGTTGTATAGAGCGACTTCGTGAAAAATGTTATGTCATTCCGTGCATTATTCCGCCATTTATGTTAGTTTTTGTATCAAAATGATAATTTTTTTTAGGGTGGTGGTTCCATATTATGATTCATAGTTCTGATCCTACTGAACAGATGTTGCTTTATTTCAATCCCAAACTGCTTAGGATATCTACAAACAATTTGAGACCAAGTTTGTCCTTTTTTTGCGTTTTTCGGAAGTGAACGTATTTTCAACAGACGGACATGGATGGCTAAATCGACTTAGAATTACTCAAGGAGCCAGAATATATATACTTTATGGGGTCTTAGATGTATTATAAAAAAGTTTCACACGGAATGACAAGCTTAGTATACCATCATTCACCACAGTGGTGGTGGAGGATATAGAAAGGCTTTTAAACAAGTCAAATCAAAACATTAAAGAATATGTTAAAATAATTTGCCCATAAAAGAGCACTTTAGGAGTGCTTTCTTTGCATGTTTTATTAGGTTAAAAGAAGTGCTTATTGTCAGCAGAAAAATAGTCCTACAAACCGGGAACACTCCATACAAAAACAGGCATCCCATCAGCAGGTTTGAAGCGATTTGAGGTATGAATTCATACATAAAGCCTGCTCCTTTTGGAGCACATAGGGATGAAACAATACCACTGTGATGTTGATACTTGCACTCGATACTGAATCGGCAGTTAGATATCGATACCTACTCGGCATCGAACAAAAAGCGTCGATACTTTCATATGATTAGAGGCAATGAAAAATAGTAACAAATACAATGTTATACATTGTATACTTATTCTCTCATATATGTATGAGTGTTCTTAAACAGCGACCGAAAAATGACAGTTATTTTGAAATTTTTAAAACAAAAAAGTAGTCGTATATAGATCCTTATGAACTAGTCTATGGTTAAATATTATGCTTTTAAAAATTTTAATTTTTTTCGAAAAAGAATAAAAGTTGTTTTTGATTTTTATTTTTTGAACATAAATAACATTAATTTTTGATATTTATTTTTTGTGCATAAATAACAGTTAGTTTTTTTTTTTTGTTTTTGAACAAAATTATATTAAAAATTGCGTCAATTATGCTTTATTTTTCTCGCAATATGAAACAAGTATTGTTGGCAGATACGATTACTTTTTGACCGATACGAGTACTTTTCGACCGATACCTAATTGGTACTCGGTACCAATGTATCGATGCCAAAAGTACTCGGTATCGAATGAAAAGTATCGAGTAGTTAGTCGTATCGTTCCCTCCCTAATAAAATGGTCATAAACAGCTGTCGGGTTTTCAGCTTCGTTACGTTCAAGGCGAATTCAACTACAGGTGGTGTTGAAACGCCATCTGATTTTGACAGTTCGAGCCAATTTGTTTTTGATTTGTTAGTGTTTTGTTAGGAATGGTTGACGTTTTGCACCGTAAACACTAACAATGCAATGCAAAAAACCCTATGTTGTTTCTGTTGTTTTTGGATTGTTGTAGATTCGACACCACCTGTAGTTGAATTCGCCTTGGTTACGTTTTACTCGCCATAAATTAAATAACTCTGAATTTGGCACACTTAAGTTACATAGAAAAATGAAGAGACTTGCAAGTATTTGCAGCTAAAGTTAGATATTTTATTGCCCTAGAGAAAAAAATTAAGTTGTATAACCATCAATTGCAATAATTTTTTTTAAGGACAAAGTAAATTCCAATTCAAAGATATATTTATTAATTTTCAATCCACTTTAATTCAGCCAATTTAACCGTACTAATAGAAGAATTCCCCAATATTCTAATATACATATATTAAAAAAATTCTCACTTTCGACATTCATTCTGTCTGTCGCGGTCGTTGAAGATAGACGTGTTTTCTAAACTCGGCATACGGTTTATTTTTTTTGAACAAATAAAGTATAAAAAAAGTAAATACAAGAAAAAGAAAAAAAAAAAATTACATGTATGTACATACATACATAAACACACATTTTTTCATTATCGGTGTTGATAAACAATAACAAATAAGAAGAGCACAACTGTAAACAGTAAAAGAAAAAAAAAACTCTTATGAGTGCAAACAGTAGAAATGCATATATCACAGTGAGTGTTAGCGAAAAAAATACAGAAATAAAAAAAAGAATCGATGATAGCAAATACCTAACGGCTAAACCTATTACTCGTACGCGATCCCTCTCGCCGTCTGTATTTAATAACACGGTTGATACAATAACAAATACAAAACCTGCTAGCGTTGCCTCAACAGCAAAAACAATTTTAATAAGTGATGTAAATATTAACCCCCAATCAGGCATAATAGAAAACTCAGTATCACCTTCGGTGTCTAATAATACGGTTGATATTAATACAATAAAAAATATAAAACCTGCAAGCGGTGCCTCAGCGGCAAAAACGATTTTAATAAGTGATGAAAATATTACCCTCAAATCAGGCATGATGGAAAACTCAGCTCCACAAGTAAAAAGTGGTCAAAAGCCTCAAGTACAAGTTGGTATGGACAGGTACATAACAGTGCTTAAACGGGGTCGCAGCCCTACCTCTGCAGCAGTTGCTTCGGCCTCAAAAGTACCATCTTTTGATAAAATAAATTCTCAAAATCGATTTGCAATTCTGGAGGATGAATCCTCTGAAGCACCAAACGTCATAAAATCGTCCAAGCCTCCCCCGATATATCTTAGGGAGCAAAACTCAAATGAGCTCATAAAGAGTTTGATATCGGTGATAGGTGAAAATTCGTTTTACGTAGCTGCTATCAAGCGTGGTAGTATAAACGAGACAAAAATACAAGTCAATAATGAGAATGATTTTCGCAAAATTATAAACAAATTTGAAGTACTTAAAAAAAACTTTTATACATACCAACTGAAAAGCAGTAAAGGTCTCCAGGTAGTGATTAAGGGAATTGACTCA
Source organism: Pollenia amentaria (assembly GCA_943735925.1). NCBI lineage: Eukaryota > Metazoa > Arthropoda > Insecta > Diptera > Polleniidae > Pollenia > Pollenia amentaria. Next base: position 119,610,552 of record OX031010.1, on the reverse strand, counting down.
TGTGTGGACCCAGAAGAGGTAAAAACATTCCTCGAAGAAAAAGGCTTCAAAATAAAACATGTAGTAAATATAAAAAATAGAGAAAAAAACCCCCAACCACTTTTTCGAGTGGAGTTTGAACCCGGCGACGTAAAGCTTAAAAAAAATGAAACGCACCCTATTTACAATTTGAAATATATTCTCTATAGAAGAGTAACTATAGAAGAGCCACACAAAAGAAATGGTCCCGTTCAGTGTTTAAACTGTCAAGAATATGGTCATACTAAGGCATATTGCTATTTACCCCCTGTTTGCGTAGTATGTGGTGAATTACATGGTACAGATCTTTGCGATAAGTCTAAAACCGACCCCAACGTAAAAAAATGTAGCAACTGTGGCGGTAATCACACTGCCAATTATAGAGGATGCCCTGTATATACCATCGTCAAGCAGTCAGTTGGACCGAAAACTAATCCCCCTCAAATGCAGGTAACAAATCAAGTAAGCACTGGTGACATTCAGGCCCCGCAGCCTAGTTATAACAGAACCTCTTATGCTAACGTCGTAAAATCAAACCATGCGCCAACGCAAGGTGCTGCGCCAAGTAATGATGAAACTCCAGTTTCAAATTTAAGTCGTCTGGAAAAAACCATGGAAACATTAGTGCAAACAGTAACTAATTTTACGAACACAATGGGTAATATGATGCAGGAAATTCTTAGAATGCAATCGATGTTATTGCAATCTGTACTTAACAGGCCATGAACTGTTTAAAAATCTGTTTTTGGAACGCGAACGGCATCCGCCAACATAAAAATGAATTAGAATACTTTCTTAAAAATAAACAAATTGATGTCATGATGGTTTCTGAAACTCATTTGACCTCAAGAAATACGTTTAACATCAATGGTTATATACTATATGATACCAAGGACCCTCGAGATAGAGCTTGTGGTGGTTCTGCCATTTTGATAAAAAATCGAGTCAAACACTACCTAATGTGTGATCATCGTGAGGATTATCTCCAAGCAACGAACATTTGTGTTGAAGAGCTGAATCGTAGCATTGTAATCTCATCTTTATACTCTCCACCTAGATTTTCAATATCAGAAAGCCAATATTGTGAATATTATAAATCACTAGGACCCTGTTTCCTGGCCGCTGGCGATTATAACGCTAAACATACCTTCTGGGGGTCACGACTAATAACACCAAAGGGTCGTGTTTTGTTTAATACAATCTCTAAAATGAATTTAAATGTTGTCGCGAGCGGCCAACCAACATATTGGCCTGCTGACCCGCAAAAAATTCCAGATGTCATCGATTTTGGCGTGGTTAAAAACATCCCCACAGAAACGATTCACGTTGAAGCTTCCCTAGAATTATCTTCCGACCACACACCTACAATTGTTACTATAATGAACCCCAATAGAATTGTATCTCCGACTGGTTACCTAGCGACGTCAGCCACACAAATAAATTGGTTAAAATATAAAAAATATCTCAGTGCCCATTGCACAGAAAATATTCCGCTCAGTACACCGGAGTATGTAGATCGCTCTATTGATAATTTTGACAGTTTTCTGAAACTAGCTGTTCAACATTCCAATATTGCCCCCAAAAAAACAAAAACTATTAAAATATATTCCACAGATGTCGAGCGTCTCTTGTCTGAAAAAAGGAGGGCACGAAGAGAGTGGCAATTGCACAGATCTCCTCAACTTAAGAACTTGCTAAAAGAGTGTACAAAAAGATTAAGAAAGTTATTGCAGACTCAGAAAACGGCTTCTCTGGAAAAATATCTTAAGGAACTTGATGCAACTCCACAATCGGACTACTCATTATGGCGTGCAGCTAGAAACCTCAAAAGGCCAGTTGTCTCTAAACCACCATTAAGAAACTTGAATGGAAGTTGGGCAAGAAATGATGTTGAAAAAGGAAATCTGTTTGTAAGTCACTTGAAAAACGTATTTACACCTAATATATCTCACAATATTGCGGTCGATTTACCACCTGTTGCTGCTAGAGCAGCTATTCCCCTAAGATTTGAGATGAGAGAAATCGAAAAGGTTATATGTGACTTAAACACTAAGAAGGCACCTGGCATTGATAAGATCAGTAATAAAATGCTATTAGAGCTACCTCGCGTAGCAAAGAAAATTATTCTTTTTATTTTTAATGCTATTTTACGCCTTGAATACTTTCCTCAAAAATGGAAGGTTTCCTTAGTTACCATGATACCAAAGCCAGGTAAAGATCATACGAAAGTTGAGTCTTATAGGCCTATTAGCTTATTGTCAAATATGTCAAAGCTATTTGAGAAATTATTAGTTTCAAAATTAACACCGATTTTAAGTGAAAATAGATGTATTCCAAACCATCAATTCGGATTTAGAAGAAAACACAGCACAATTGAACAAACTCATCGAATAGTAAATGTCATAAGAAAAACATTTGAAGAAAAAAAATATTGCTCAGCACTCTTCATCGATGTTTCGCAAGCTTTTGACAAAGTCTGGCATGAAGGCTTATTACACAAATTGAAGCAAAATTTACCAGCAAACACACACAAACTGTTAGAAAGCTACTTAGTCGGTCGTCAATTTATTATTAAAGAAGGAAATTTCTTAAGTTCACCTCAGCCGATTGGCGCTGGAGTCCCACAGGGCAGCATCCTGGGCCCTCTATTATACTTAATTTATACTTCGGACATGCCAACAAACAACTACACCCAAACTTCAACATTTGCAGACGACACAGCTTTTCTAAGCGTCCACGAAAACCGTTATGAAGCATCTCGTTACCTACAGCATCATATATTTCAACTAGAAATATGGCTAAGACAATGGAGGATAATGGTCAATGAGCAAAAATGCGTACATATAACATTCACCCTGCGCCGGGAATCTTGCCCCCCTATTACAATCAATAATCAAATTATTCCTCAACATTCGCATGTAAAATATCTCGGTATACATCTGGATCGGCGATTAACGTGGAAATGCCATATAGAGGCAAAATTAACTCAAATGAAACTAAAAGCCATCCAAATTTATTGGCTTATTGGAAGAAATTCTGTTCTTAGACTCGATTGCAAGCTTCTACTTTACAACTCTATCTTAAAGCCTATCTGGTGCTACGGTATTCAACTATGGGGCACTGCCTCGGCCTCTAATATCGAAAAAATTCAAAGGCGCCAAAATAAACTTCTTCGTATAATCACAGCCGCCCCCTGGTATGTTAAAAACTCAAACATTCATAAGGATCTCAACGTGCCATTAGTAAAAACTATGATTACAAAATATGCAGTAAAATATTTAAAAAGACTTGAACAACACCCAAATCCTTTAGCTCGAAATATTTTAAATCATGGCGGCCACACTCGCTTAAGGAGAAGAGACACTGCAGCACTTACTCAACTAGATGAGAGATAAACACCTATATAAGTGAACAGAACCCGTGATGAAGAAAATTTTTGTCTGGCACTGGCAGGACATAAATAAAGTATTAGGTTAAGATTTGATAAATTATTGTTAGTTCATATTAAATATATGAAGATTCAATAAATAAATAACGAAAAAAAAAAAAAAAAAAAAAAAAAAAAAAAAAAAAAAAAAAAAAACTTTCGACATTAGTTTTCATTTTTATTTTTTTGTAATCATTAGATATTGAACACATACGAAAACTTGAAGAAACCAAACTGCAGGGGCAAACTACAGCATTTGATATCGTTCGAAATTTCCATTTAATTTGTATTGTAATTTCGATCGACATTGAATGACGTAATTTGGCCGTAGGTTCGTCTTTCCAAAAAGTACACAGAAAAAATTCTCCAAAATTGTTAACCAAAAGCCTTAATCAGAAATATAATCAGTTTTAATAAAAATATTAATGCAGTGCATTAAACGGTTAATCAAGTGAGTTAAACGTTTAATCAAGTGTATTAAACGTTTAGTTGATACTACTAATTTGTTTACTGGTGCAAATTTAATTCATATTTATTTATATCACAAATTTTTGAATTGAAATCTATTTTTATTTTTTTCTGTGTAGAGATATTATAAGCTTATGGTAATGATATTTCTGGTGCTTTTACAGGCTCTGCTGGGAGTTGAGTTGTTTCTAATCGAGAAAAGGCTTGCATTGTGTTTCTTATCGGTATTAAATCAAACACAGGCATGTTGTTTGTTGGTATTTTTTCGTTTTAGCGGGCCCACCAATTATAAATGATAGAACAATAAACAAAGTATATTCTGTAATGCTAAAATGTACTTATAGCCTCAATATCATACTACCAACTTTCATTATAATCAGTCCAAAATTTAGTATAGCTCTTATAAAGACCCTTCCCGAAAATTGCTTTGATTCGACCTTAACTCTAACAAATAATAATGTTATCATAAAATTGGGTCTTACATATTTAATTTAATTTACAGTAAGTCCCATATAAAGCCCACCCCGTAATCTAAACGCTTAAAACGCTTTAAGCGAAAAATACTGTCGTCATGCAATTTGGAACGCATAAGTGATGTCTGACTTCATTGGCATTTTGCCGATATGTTGCCTCTAATTTAAGTACCGATTTCTTCCCTTTCTGTTTGTTTAAGTATAATTTATTAATCTTGGGCGACATCGAAATCCTTATTACATTGAAAAGAGATAACTGTTATTAGGTCAGCTCTACTACTAAAGAAAAAATGTTACATTTTTCACAAATTCCACAAAAAGTCAACCCGCTTCCGAAAAGATCTAATTATTAGTGGAGGGTGTAAAAGATTCGCCACAGCCGAATATAACATTCCAGCCGGTTCTTATTACTATTGGTTTTAAATTTTCAAAAGGTTTTACCATGTGGCATGCAACACAATTAAATTAATATTGACATTTTATTTACAATGTGCAACCGATGTTCTAATTGTGGATTCATCGCCACAGGTTGTATGGAAATGAATGTGTATGTGTGACTGTATGTGATGGATGCCATAATAGATCCATATTTTTTTGCGACTAGCTGTTAAAACCCGGCAACATACGGGCAACATACCATCATGGGCTTTAATATATAGCTATAACATTATTTCCTTACTTTTAATACTTAACCCTAGTGGTGTTTTCCAGAGTACCGAAACGTTCACTCATTTTTCAGTCATGAGCGAGCGTGAACCTTTAAAAATTTTGCTGCTTATTCATCCTCATGAGGGTGAGGAATACAAATTGTTGAATATCCTCACTCATGAGGTGTGAGCAAACAAAGGAATTAATATCTGAATTTGTCAGATATGAACATTTTCAAATAATTAATATTAAAATTCTTTGAGGGATAAAAATTGTTGAAAATCCTCACTCATGAGGTGTGAGCAAACAAAAGAATTAATATCTGAATTTGTCAGATATGAAAATTTTAAAATAATTAACATTAAAATTCTTCATAAGGAACAAAAAACGCGATTTGTCCGACCATTCCCAACGGAAAAAAGAACTAAAGAGTAAGACATAAGGTCTCCCAGCCGCATTACAATTTTATTTCTAATTTACACGGTGTGTCATTGGAGAGTAACGCCTTAAATTCTTGCACACTATTTTTTTCTGCATAAAAATATCAGGTTCAAAAAAAAAGGTGCAAGTATAAAATGTCTTGCCAACACTGTAATAATGCTTTTTATTATGTAATTTTTATGGATTGCCCTGTTTTTGACACCTGGCAAGAAGCTTGTCCTTCACCATTATAGCTCATTTTGTTAAAAAAAGCATCATACATAAACCAAAGTCGCCTATTTTACAGGGCTCTTTTAACAATGTCGATTTATACGGGGAGAAAAGTGCAATGCCTTATGCCATTAGAAAATGTGATTTTTTTTTAGAATAAAACATGCTACCCTTTTAGAGAGCAAAACTTTTTTAAGTCACATTTTTTGCAGAAAAGAAAACATCATAAATGCCTGTTTTAAGAACACGAGCATAAAACTCGTTCGTTTAATTTAAATTTAAAACAAAAATAAAATTTCAAAATTTAGTTTTGTTTTAAACGTGTTAAACGAATGAATTTTGCTCTCGTGTTCTTAAATCAGGCACTTAAGCTCGATTCACCCATGCGTTCGGAACAATATTATTGTCCGGACATTTTTTTTTTTTTATAGTGAGTTTGACGTCTTAAGGGCCAACCATATCATGCATGAAGTCGCTTAAGTCAACTTAAGCAATTGTGCGAATAAGTTAAGTTTCGTCAAATGTCATTTGTTTAAGCAAAGTGCCAAACAAAACACATATTCCATAAGGAATCAGCTGTTTGTGCATTATTAAAAAAAAAAATTTAAAAAAAAATTGAAATGAATAAAGAAAAATAAGAAAAAAGAATAAATAAAAAGAGGAAGTTTACATATTTTAATTTTGTATCAATTTTTTATTAAAGGCTAGTTTACACGGTAATACAATGTGTTACGACATATCAAAAAATGATGTAGAATGAGAAAAATCTTATCATGTAAAAGCAAAATGCATTGAGTAATAGAGAATACGGATAAAAATATGACAATCGGTCGGTAAATGTTCGTTTTCTAAACCATTTTAGAAACTTATGTATTCTCATCACACCAGAGTCGCATTTTAACAGAGTATATTGAAGGTGGTAACATTGCAACCATCTGCTTTTTTGTTATTAACTCACTTTGCTTTTATTTTACTTAAACCATCCGTGTAAACATAAAAAATACTTACCAACAGATTTTTATTTTTTTATTTTAAACACGGAGAGAATTTCATAATATTTTGATTCCACAAAGTCGTAATACATTGTATTACCATGTAAACTAGCCTTAATGAGTATGCACAACAAACACCAGTTTTTTCTTTTTGAAACGTTGCATGCAAATTTAATAAATCATAAAATAAACAAATATAGGGCTGTAATTTTTGGTACTTTTTAATTTGAAGTACAAAATATTGCGCAAAAATATTTGCTTATGCATATGACAGACTTTTCGTGAATTTTTGGCAGTCCCTGAAGCTAACTTATGCATATTATGGTTGGGCCCTTACTTTTGTTGGGCAAGTTTTTTCTTGAATTGGTTTAATTTTAATTCTTGTTCAGAACAAAATGAACTGAGATGCCACTTTTATTAAATTTGTTTTCAAAAGATAAATTGAGCTGCCACATCATATAGTGTTCTTGCATTTATAGTACAACAATGGTTTATTGTTTGTTGAATAATTTAATAATAAACTAAATATTATTAAAAACAACAATATCACTTTCTTTTTTTTGTCCATTTTCTTTAACACACGTTTAGAAAACAATTCAATATAAGAGGTTTGCGAGTTGTGCTGCTATTATTCATAATTGTTTACATCTGTAAACTACATGGTAGTTTTGTTTTTCCGGACAAATTTTCCGAAATGGGTGAATCGTTCTGCAGAGCACTCTCAGTAAAAAATTTTTTCTCCGGACAAAAATATTGTTCGGAACGCATGGATAAGTCCACCTTATACATTTAAGGTGGATTCATCAATTGAGACACTAATTTATAATTGAATTTTTGCTCTTGACGGTTTGAGTTTACCCTATAATGTTTATTTTTGGTGCAAAGCATTCCAGTCGGTTTATATGCCTTTATACCCTTCACCGAAGGTTAAAGGGTATATAAAAGTTGGTCATTCCGTTAGCAATTACTACAATATAGATCTGAGTCCCTATAAAGTGACTGAGATATTAGCAAAAAACCATGACTGCCTCGAATTTTTACCCATAAAATACCTTGTTGTTGTTTTTAGAGTATATTACTGATTATAACAATAAAAAGATTACTGATTTGCTGGAGTGTTACATTTGTATTCCTCTTTAAGTGTCCATCAATTTAATTTAGCAAGCGGTCGGTAAAGCCCGCTTTAGCCGACCGTAAATGTAATGAAATGCAATGTACCGTACCGTAACGTACTGTAAGTTCGTTTGTGCACTGATATAATATGTAAGAACGTTTCATCTGTTTTTCAAAAACATAAACAAAAAAGCATTAGTATTCATAAAACAACACACACAGTAGTGGGAATTTAAGTCTTTCAAATGCTAACCGCTTTGCAGGAAAAGTACCAAGTGATTTAAATGGTATTAAACCTGTATATCTTGTATGTATAAATACATAAAAAATTTAATATTTGTTATTTATATTATAGATTTACAATAAACAAATATGTATTATAGCATATACAAGTTAAGGACTCTCCACTTGCGTTCACTAAAAAAATTATTAAGGCGCAACCAACAGCGCCTTTAACAAATTAAACTCACTTTTTTATATTTTACAATGGAAAAGATTATTTATTAATTTTCACTACAATGATTTATTTAATTTTCACTACAATAATTTATTTAATTTTCACTAAGATAATTTATTCAAGGTACCGGATCGATTAAGCTCGCAACCAAGACTGACTATTTTTCCCTCATGCTTGTTGGCTCTTTGGTTCTTCCATCACGTTACCACAACATGCGCCAATATGCAGACGCTGATCCAGCAAAATAGTTTTCCCAAGAATTAAGTTCGAGTAAGCATTAAGTGAAATAAGACCGGATACGCGTGTAAAAATTAATTGATTGTGGGTAAATTATAAACTGCTGATCATGCCGAATTAATTTGGTTGGCATTGGCAGCGGTGCCGTTAACTCCTCCCTCTTTAAGTATCTGCGTCCCGCAGATCACATTTTTTAATTGGGAGGTAGAATCAGCTGTTTGTGGAAATTTGACTGTTGGCAGGTTAATTCTTCTAGTTATCTTATGCCACAAGACTCCAACGCAAATTCCCATCGCAATCGCGATACCCATATGTGTTCCAAGTGACAAGTTTAATTTCAGACCAAGATATTCAAGTTTATCCACGTTGTGCAAACTTATATTGTGAACTTGATCGATGTCCACTAGTAGTTTTTCATCAGCCACGCTGGTTAGGACAGGAGGCAGTGGTTGTAGACTCGAAACAGATGTGCTGGAGAATGTTTCGCTGTTGATCAATATGCTTTCATTATACAGCTGTATCAGGTAAGTTCCATTGAGCGTTTCTGTATGCCCCCGGGTTGTAAGGACACCTTCAAAATTCGTTAAGAAGATAATATCGGTTGTTAACATTTCAATTTCATGCGTCCTGATCATCTTATAGCGGCAGTTCGCAATTCCTCCCTTGAGCAGGCGTGGTATACACGTTTCCTCAGCCAGCTTGATTAGAGATGTTTGTTTGCAGACTGTCACTTTGTTGATGCTTAGGCAGGGGTTTTTCACACCAAACGTTTCGTTTTGACTTATGAGTATTTCATTAAATGGAAGTTCAATTTGTCTACCGCTTCTTATTGTTGCCCTCGTGATGAGTCGATGATAAAAGTCTTTCTTCAGCTTTGGAATTGAAAGAACATATAGCAATAGTGACCCATTTGTGTATATGGATGGGTTTCCGTATTCAATAGCTTCAATGACGTTGGCGTAGGGAAGTGTTTCCATTTCTGAAATAGCGTTCTCGACTTCGGCTCTATTCAATAGATTTGTGTTGATGATTCCGCTTTTAGCTAGTTGACAAGCCCTTACTATTTCGCCAATAGTATCCTTCAGAATGAGAACTTGATTCATAGTGTTCATCCCAAATCTCTCGGCCTCTTTTCCGTTGCTGATTTCGTTCATTTTAGTAATAAGTTCATTCGTTTTGTGAACGACTTCATTAGTGGTATTCAAGAGTTGAGCGTTTATCTTGTACTGCTCATTGTTGTTGTTAACTATTGCGTTTTGACTTTTTAAAATTGAATTCCAATCTGCGGCATCTGGATTGCCAGCGACCCACTTCCATGCGGAGCCTATCCAGTCAATTGATCTTCGTGTTCTGCCACGTGTGGCTCCCAACTCGATGAGTCTCTCTTGTACTTGTGTCAGATGGTAAACAATTATCTCTTTAGTCTTGCCGGGCGGCATGTGTTTGTGGATCAGCGCCGTCATATTATCCGCCGTTGTTGCGAAGTCTTCCAGGTTGATGACGTGAACCAGTTTAAAATTGCCATTAATAGTCCAAGCATTGCCAGCTCTCACAGTAACAATAGGGGCGTCATAACGAAAAATTTGTTCAGCGTGTAGAGTGAAAATGTAAGCCATAAGAAGAATGCTTGGTTTGGTAATCATTTTTCTGAAAAATACTTGTTATTGTTAAAGTTAATGGTTAGTGCAATTCTGGCAAAGCCGTTTTTTTTTTTTTTTTTTTTTTTTTTTTTTTTTTATATATGTATATATTTCTAATAAATTTTTGTATATGTAAAAATTTCTTCTTTTTTTTTTGATTTTTTTCTAATATTTCAGATTTATATTTATTTCTATATATGTATTCATTTTTATAGTGGTAATGAGCGCTACCGTTAGGGAGTCGAACCCCAGTTCCTAAGACACTCACCAAATTTTTTCAGGGCGCTTTATATATGCTTTTTTATTATTAATTGCATTAAAAAATTCATTTTTATAGTGGTAATGAGCGCTACCGTTAGGGAGTCGAACCCCAGTGCCTAAGACACTCACCAAATTTTTTCAGGGCGCTTTATATATGCTTTTTTATTATTAATTGCATTAAAAAAATTTTTCCTTTTTTTTTTTCTTTTTTTTTTTTAAAAAAATTCCTGTGAAAAAATAGAAGTTTTGATTATTTATGAAACTTGTTATAAATTTTTTATGTGAGCCTTATGAATCCTTCTACCACTTACCGTGCGTATTGTAACTCTGTTATCCTTTTCTACAGTCTCTTTCCTAAAAACTTGGCTTCTTGGCTTTTACGTTCTTAATCTTAACAAATATAGTATCGCCCCTCCTATATTTCTTTGGAGAGGTGCGCTTTCTATTCATGCGCTTATTTCTTTCCTTAGCATTTTTCCTAATTAGTTCCCTAAGGTCCTTGTTAGTTTTAGAGCGGGCTTCAAGCAGTTTATTAATATCGGACGTTTTTCCCCTGTTAAAGAATACATCACTAGGTCTTTTTCCCGTGACGGAGTGAATAGTATTATTATATCTATCCACAGCTACATACATTAATTCTTGCACACTGAGCTCTTCCTTTTCTGCCCTTAGGCATCTGTAAATTTCTATAAGTGTTGAATGGACACGTTCTACTTGTCCATTTACTTCGCTTCGTTGAGATGGAGTCAAGTAAATTTTTATCCCTAGTCTTTCAATGAAATCTTTTACTAAGGGGCTAAGGAAACTACTCTCGTTGTCGGTTACTAACATTTTTGGGGCCGTAAAATAATGAAGGATTTTTACTAATTTTTCTCTAATGTTTAATACAGACCTATCACTTATATGGAACAGCTTAACGAACTTAGAGAACTTATCCAGCACAGACAGGAATTTTTGATTTTGTATTTCCATTATATCCATATGTAGTATTTCGCACGGCATGGTTGGTGTAGGAGTGTCTTGCAATAAAGGTTTTGTTGGATTTCTGTCGTACTTATTGCTGTTACATATATCGCAACGCTCGACGAATTTTCTAATGTTAGCGTACATACGTGGGAAATAGTATTCATCTAAAATTTGTTTTCTATTTTCTCTTGCATTCCTGTGCGCTCTATGGTGCTCCTTCTGGATAATTTCGAATTGAATATTTTCTGATCTTACATCTTTGACTTCTTTCTGCGCGATTCTAATTTTATATCTTGAGAAATGCTGTAAATACAAATCTTGTATAATCGCTAAGAAATTTTCTGGGGCTTTAATGCCATTTATAACATTGGGATTCAGTGTCTTCTTTAGCACATCCGAAAGTTTCTCTGCATCCCAGTCAGGTGAGGAGACATAGTGACGTATGAAGTGCGCATGTGGTATTTCACTGGACTGTAATTCAGGACCTATTCTGATGATTATCTGGTTTTTGAAAACAATAATAGGTGCCTCCACATGAGGAATTAAGTCTGATGCATCTTGGAGTGCACTGTGGATGGTTGAGCCAGTTGATTCCATGTCATCATCCCTAGTTTCTGATGCTGTCCTTGTTACTTGTGAATGTCCTTCGCTGGCGGTATCTGTGGAAACATCACTGATGTGGTTAACGCTAGTTTTCAATCTAGAGAGTGCATCTGCCACGACGTTTGATCTACCGGGTTTGTAGATCAGCTCGTGATTGTACTCCTCTATACGAGCCTTCCATCGCTTTAATTTTGCATTAAAGTTCCGGTTACCTAACGCGTAGGTAAGGGGCTGATGGTCGGTGTATATTCTAATCTTTTTTGCTCCATATAGGTAATTCCTTAAGTTGTCTAGCGCCCACACGATAGCCAGCATCTCTTTTTCATTAGTTGCGTAGCCTTCTTCAGTTTTGTTTAATGATCGGGATATATAAGCGATTGGCTTATCCTTGCCAAACTCACCTTGGGAAAGAACAGCGCCAACGGCGTAGTTAGATGCGTCAGTTGTGAGGTTAAATGGCTTGTCAAAATCTGGGAAAGCAAGGACCTCCGCTGTAGTCAGGAGAGTCTTCAATTTTTTAAATGCCATTAGTGTTTCTTCCTCTAAATTTATTGGAACCTTTTTTGATTGATTGGCTTTTACCTGGGCATTCTCCCCTCTTGTCAAATTAGTTAGTGGTTTTGCTACTTTCGCGTAGTCTCTTATAAAGCGCCTATAATATGAAGTCATCCCTAAAAATCCCTTGAGTTCCTTAAGGTTATTGGGGGGAAGCAAGTTTTCAATTGCAGTCACTTTTTTGGGATCTGGTCTAATTCCATTTTCACTCACAATATATCCTAAAAACTCTACTTCTGTTTGCATAAAATGGGTTTTCTCAATATTGACTTTTAAGTTTGCGTTTCCTAATTTCTCAAAAATTGTCTCTACATTAGAAAGGAGTTCCTCTTCGCTACGACCGAACACGATTATGTCATCAATGTAGACATAACACTTTTTCCCTATGTATTCTTTCAGCACATCATCAATCATTCGCTGAAAAATTGCTGGTGCGTTCCTCAATCCGAAGGGTAGACGAAGAAACTCGAACTTCCCATTCATAGTTGAGAACGCCGTCTTCGGAATATCTGAAGATTTCATTGGAATTTGGTGGAAACCTGAGGTTAAATCGATCGTAGTGAAGAATTTGGCATTACCCAAGCTTGCTAGAGTGGCGTTAATATCCGGGATAGGATATGTATCAGGAATTGTAACAGCATTTAGCCGTTTGTAGTCGACCACTAATCTATATTGTTTCTCGCCGTTTGGTTTTGGCTTTTTTGAAACAATCCAAATCGGGGAATTGTAAGGGCTTTTGGAAGGACGTATTATCCCTTCAGATAACAATTCCGCGATTTGTTTATCGACTTCTTCTCTCATTGCAGCTGGGTATGGATAGCTTTTTGAATAAATAGGATCTGATGTTGTTGTCCTTATCTCTGCACGAACATTCGTGGAGATTGCTTGATTGCCATCCAGTGGCCCAAATAATGGTTTGAATCTTCTAATTATTTTGTTAATTTTTTCCCTAGTTTGGTCCGGAATAGACTCACTCAAAACATAATTTAAGCTATTTGATTTTTTTGCCGCAAGGGGTATTTCAATGGTGTCCCTTATCACTAGCATATTCATTTTCCTATCAACTATAGCTCCAAGCTCTTTGAGGGTATCATCTCCTATAATACCATCAAAGGTACTTAGACCAGGTAATAAATAAAATGTTATTGGGTCAAATATTCCATACCTTGCAAAAAATTTTCCCACTATCTTCCTAGTTATTTCGATTTTTCCACCTGCGGTTTTAACAATGACTGAGTTTGATAAGGGTATACTTCCGGCAGATAATTTTAGACTGCAAAAATTTTTGTTCGAGCCGGTATCGATCAAAAATTCAAGTCGGGTGTTGTTACCTGTAATATATTCTATGTAAGGTAGGCTGGATGCCCCTCCTCCATAAAATTTTGCTCCCTTGCTGCAGAATCGAAGTCACCTATTGTTAATTCTTCATGTGGAATGAATTCTTCGTCCTGCACCTCCGTGTTTAGATGGAAAACACGCGGCTGTTTATCCGTCCTAAAAATTTCGCTTCCTCTTCTTTTTTCCGCGTTATTGGGGCGGTTCGCGTAGTGTGTTTTTCGCGTTTGGGTCGAAGGATCCGTTTCCATCGGCTCTTGCTTAACATACTGAAACCTTGGATGTGGGGCCGGTCTGTTATTAGTATTTGAGTGCCCATGATGATGGTAATTATACCGAGCATTATTCGAAAAATTGAAAGGAGGTCTAGGAGGTCTTGGAAGTGATTTTACGACAGGAACTGCAGCCGGTGGGTTGTTCGTACGTAGTTGCGACTTTGAGTGTAGTATGTTATTCCTCATCGTTAAGTTCTGGAGTTCCAGGCAAGCCGAATATGCTTCTGGCAAAGTTCTTGGTCGTTGTATAATGACCATTCTAGATAAGTCTGGATTTAGCCCACGGATGAATATGTCTAATGCCCTATTCCTATGTGTAGTAACCAATGCATCAATTGTTTCCTCGCTATAAGTCTCTGTTTTTAGTTTATTTATTATAAGCGACAATTGGTGGTTTACAGTCGAATAAAATTCGTCAACCTTCGATGACCCCTGCGACAGTTGGTTCAGTTGGTGTTCGAGGGTTTGCACATCCCTCTTATCGGCATAGTGGAGGGATAATACCTTTTTTACTTCTTTCCAGTCATTGTCAAAAATGTTGTACGATACTAAGGCTGCGTCAGCCTCGCCGACTATTTTCTGGCGTATACTTTGTAAGATAGACCTATAAATAGGTTTGTGTCTAACTATTTCGAAGTCCTTCAGGACCATTTCTACCGCATGAACCCAAGACACGTAATTTAGTGGGTTCCCGTCAAATGTTCTTAGTTCTTTAACACTGTCCGGAAGCCTACATATCGAATTTAGTTCTTCTTCATTTCTCGGGGCCTGTAAAGCTGCAACGGCCTCTCCCTGATCTACTACAGTAGGTACTATTGAGTCTAGCCTTCTTTTCAATTCTTCTATATCCCTATTACCCTCAATTGCCCTAAGTCTAACTTCCATTGCCTTCATTTCTTGCAAGAGACGATTAACTGCACCCGTTAGGGTGGTCAGGTTCCCTTGTATATCTTCCATAGTTACAACAAGAAAAGGTTATAAGTGGTAAAAGGATGCTTGGACTCACCTGATGATTAAAATGACTCGTATCAGTTCTTTTCGCCGCACTGCACTTCTATTTTTTCACTTTATTATATTTATATATGCTCTTATTTTATTATTAATTTTTCTGTATTCTCTATATTTTATTTAAAAATTCTTTTTATAAATTTTTTCAACTTTAGCTTTTTTTTCCTCTTTCTTTTTTATAGGAATAATTGTATTCTTTATATTTTATGTTTTTTTTTTATTTAAAAATTCTTTTTATAAATTTTTTCAACTTTAGCTTTTTTTCCTCTCTTTCTTTTTTATAGGAATAATTGTATTCTTTATATTTTATGTTTTTTTTCTTTTTATAGCTTTATTTTTCTATGCATAAATTTTTGCAAAAAAAAATTTCCTTCCTTTTTTATAGGAATGGTTGTATTTTTTATTAACTTTTTTATATTTAATAACACAAATTAGATTTTCCTTATATCTTTCTTGTAAAACAAAATTTTGACACAATTTGCAAGTTCTTCTTTTCTTAATATTTTTTATATTTTTCCTGAGCGAGCCTTGGTTACGTGCCGCGACACGCTCAAGTGGAGAACCCTTTTATTTCCTCACGGAAGCTTCGTAGGATTCCCTTTTGGAGTCCACTTTTATACTCGTGGATACCTACTAAGGTACGATAGGCTTCACTTTCGCTCGAGTAACCTTCTGTGACTAAAAAATTCTTTGGAATCACCAGATTTACTCGGTTGGCGAAGGAGGAGCGGATTTTATTTTTTATTATCACTTTTTAATTTTTATAAGTCCTGGAGTGCTCCTTGGAGATCGCAGGCACGTTACTATTTGATTTTATTTCTGGAGTGCTCCGTAGAGATCGCAGAAATTTTAGTTCGTTATATTGAGACCTTTACTCAGGTCCCTGCTCGGGCGCCAGTTAAGGACTCTCCACTTGCGTTCACTAAAAAAAATTATTAAGGCGCAACCAACAGCGCCTTTAACAAATTAAACTCACTTTTTTATATTTTACAATGGAAAAGATTATTTATTAATTTTCACTACAATGATTTATTTAATTTTCACTACAATAATTTATTTAATTTTCACTAAGATAATTTATTCAAGGTACCGGATCGATTAAGCTCGCAACCAAGACTGACTATTTTTCCCTCATGCTTGTTGGCTCTTTGGTTCTTCCATCACGTTACCACAACATGCGCCAATATGCAGACGCTGATCCAGCAAAATAGTTTTCCCAAGAATTAAGTTCGAGTAAGCATTAAGTGAAATAAGACCGGATACGCGTGTAAAAATTAATTGATTGTGGGTAAATTATAAACTGCTGATCATGCCGAATTAATTTGGTTGGCATTGGCAGCGGTGCCGTTAACTTACATACACGTGTATTTATATTATTTTGAAAATGTGTATATACAAAACTAAGTTTTGATACCAATAAAAGCCACAGTTTTTATTGTTTGTGTGTATGTATGTATTTTTCTATTAATACATCTAAACATGTATTTGGATTAATGATAATATGTATGTATTGTAAGTTATTTTGTCAAAAGTCCACAGATATTATTACTGAAAAAAGTACCAAAGAAAAATTGAATTTACCCGCATTCTGTTTAAAATACAAGCAGCCCATCACTTTCTAAAACTGTCAGGTAACCTCGTAATGAAAATCTATTTTCTACAGGTTGGTACGTTACAGTTAAGTGACATTGCAGTCAGTTAAGCATTTGTATTGCTTTCTATATAACAGAAACGATCAGCTGTTTACAATAAATTTACATTTCTACATTCACGGTCGGCTAACGCGGTCCTAAATGTCCATTTTCCAAAACATTTTAGAAACTAAGGTATTCTTATCAAGCAAGAGGTGTACTTTAACAATATATATTGAAGGTGGTAGCATTTTTATACAATTACAAAAACAACCAAAATCAACTCATTTTCATGTTGTTTTTGTAAATATTCTAAAACTGTAACCATTTACAGCCGTATTCATAACGAAAATTTGACATGAAGTTAGCACAAAGTTCATTCATAATACACTAACCTCACACTGACCTCAAGAAACACGTTTAAAATCAATGGTTATATATTATATAATACCAAGGACCCTCGAGGTAGAGCTTGTGGAGGTTCTGCTTTTTTGATAAAAAACCGAGTAAAACACTACTAAATGTGTGATCATCGTGAAGATTATCTCCAAGCAACGAGCATTTGCGTTGAGGAATTATCTCGAAACCTAGTAATTTCATCATTATACTCCCCACCTCGATTTTCAATATCAGAAAGGCAATATAATAAATACTTTAAATCATTAGGACCCTGCTTTATGGCTGCTGGCGATTATAACGTTAAACACACTTTCTGGAGGTCACGACTTATTACACCTAAGGGTCGTGTTTTGTTTAACACAATTTGTAAAATGGATCTAAATGTGGTCGCGAGCGGACAACCAACATATTGGCCTTCTGATCAGCAAAAAGTTCCAGATGTTACCGATTTTGGAGTGGTTAAAAACAACCTCGCAGAAACGATTTATGTTGAAGCTTCCTTAGTACTATCTTCTGATCAAACACCTACAATTCTTACAATAACAAATCCAAATAGAATCGTATCTCCGCCTGGTTACTTATCGACATCAGCCTCACAAATAAATTGGTTAAAATATAAAAAATATCAATATCTTAGTGGCCATTGCACAGAAAATATTCCGCTTAGCACACCGGAGAACGTGGATCTCGCTATTGTTAATTTTGACAGTTATCTCAAACTAGCTGTTCAACATTCCAGCATAACCCTCAAAAAAACCAAAAACAAAATCATATATTCTACAGATGCCGAGCGTCTATTGACTGAAAAAAGGAGAGTTCGAAGAGACTGGCAATTGCACAGATCCCCTTAACTTAAGACTTTATTAAAAGAGTGCACAAAAAGGCTTATAAAGTTACTGCAGTCTCAGAAAACGGCTTCCCTGGAAAAATATCTTAAGGGACTTGATGCAACTCCACAATCAGACTACTCATTATGGCGTGCAGCTAGAAGCCTCAATAGACCAGTTATCTCTAAGCCACCATTGAGAAACTTGAATGGAAGCTGGGCTAGAAATGATATTGAAAAAGGAAATCTGTTTGCTAATCATCTGAAAAATGTATTTACCCATAATATATTTCACGATATAGCAGTCGAGTTACCGCCTGTAAATGTTAGAGCAGCTATTCCTCTAAGATTCGAGCTTAAAGAAATCGAAAAGGCTATTCGGTTTTTGTTATTGATAAGATCAGTAATAAAATGCTTTTGGAGCTAGCAGTTATAGCGAAGAAAATTATTCTTTTTATTTGTAATACTTTTTTACGCCTTCAATACTACCCTCAGGAATGGAAGGTTTCCTTAGTAACCATGATACCAAAGCCAGGAAAGGATCACACAAAAGTTGAGTCATACAGGCCTATTAGCTTATTATCTAATATTTCAAAGCTATTTGAGAAACTACTAGTGTTAAAATTAACGCCGATTTTAAATGAAAATAGATGTATTCCTAATCATCAATTCGGGTTTAGAAGAAAGCGCAGCATTATTGAACAAACTCATCGAATAGTAAATGTAATAAGAAAAGCCTTTGAAGAAAAAAAATATTGCTCAGCACTCTTCATCGATGTGTCTCAATCTTTTGATAAAGTCTGGCATGAAGGTTTACTACTGAAATTGCAGCAAAACTTGCCAGCAAACATACACAAGCTGTTAGAAAGCTACATAGTCGGCCGTCAATTTATTATAAAAGAAGGCGATTTTTTAAGTTCTCCTCAGCCAGTTAACGCTGGAGTCCCACAAGGCATATTATACCTAATTTATACTTCGGACATGCCAACAAACAGCTACACACAAACCTCAACATTTGCGGATGACACAGCTTTCCTAATCGTACATGAAAACTGTCAAGAAGCATCTCGTTACCTACAGGATCACATATTTGAACTGGAAAGGTGGTTAAAACAATGGAGGATAAAGATCAATGAGCAAAAATGCGCACATATAACATAAACATGCCCCCCTATTAAAATCCATAATCAAATAATACCCCAACACTCGCATGTAAAATATCTCGGTATACATCTAGATCGGCGTTTAATATGGAAATGGCATATAGAAGCAAAATTAACGCAAATGAAACTAAAAGCAATTCAAATTAATTGGCTCATTGGAAGAAATTCTGTTCTTAGTCTCGATTGCAAACTTTTATTTTATAACTCTATCTTAAAGCCAATTTAGTGCTATGGTATTCAGTTATGGGGCACTGCCTCTGCTTCTAAGATCGAAAAAATTCAAAGACGCCAAAATAAACTTCTTCGAATAATCACAGCCGCTCCCTGGTATGTCAAAAACTCAAATAGTAAAAACTATGATAACGAAATATGCAGTAAAATATTTAAAAAGGCTGGAACTGCACCCAAATCCATTAGCTCGAAATATTTTAAATTATGGCGGCCACACTCGCTTAAGAAGAAGAGACAGTGCAGCACTCACCCAATCAGATGAGCAATAAACACCTACATATGTGAACAGAAACCGTGATGACTAAATCTTTTTTGTCTGGCACTGGCAGGACATAAAGTAAATATTAGGATAAGATTTGATTAATTATTGTTAGTTCATATTTAATATATGAAGATTTATTAAATAAATACTGAAAAAAGAAAAAAAAAAAAAAAAAAATAATAATACACTAACCAAACTCTGGCTAACGAATTGCTAAACTCTTGTTAACGAGCTGCCAAACGTTTTCCACCTTGTGAAAAACAGGTTGAATAATTTTGTTAGTTTTTTTTAATTCACTGTTTTTTTTTAATTAAGTCCTTTTTTAAATTTATTTTAATTTAAAAACATTTAACATTTTTATATGGGGAGGCAAAAACAAAAAAGTAAACAAAATTATGAAATGAAATGACAAAACCAACGATGATTTATGCAAAACGTGTTGTATTTTTGAGCACTATAATATGGCATCATTAATATTCAGAGTTGATTTATTAATAAACTCTGTGCTTACAAGCTGCTAAGCGTAATCGGCATTCTAGTTAGCAGCTCGTTGTACTTAGTGTACAAACTATGACTAAATTTTTGTTATGAATACGGCTGTTACTTTTCTGTTATAAACTCAGCTGTTTGATATCTTTGTTCTTATTTTACTTTCACCATCCGTGTAAACGTGAAAAATACTTCCAACAGATTTTTATTTTTTTTTATATTTTAAGCACGAAGAGAATTTCGTATTATTTAGTTTCTACAGATTCGTAAAACATTGTATTACCGTGTAAACTAGGCATTATACACCTCCGTCATCAGATTAGCGCCCCTCTTTCGCTCATATTCTTTTGCTTTTTTCTATTTTCTCATTGCCCCAAAATTCATAATATTTATTTTAATTGCAAAATTATTTAGTCAATTCACAAGGTATCCTAACATGACATATTGTCAAAATGTCCTAATATTTCACAATGGTTTAAAAATATTGTTGTACGGCTCAGCCGCTCAGCGCTGGACTTTTCTGATTAATAACGACAGCACAATAAACACAGCAAGCAACGTTCTATTTATTTAAGACACTTTTTGTTAACAAACCAACAACAATATTTTTAAACCATTGTGAAATATTAGGACATTTTGACAATATGACATGTTAGGATACCTTGTGAATTGACTAAATATGTTTGATGTCTCTTACAAAAAATTAAAGCTTGATAAAAGAACCGTTATAACATATTATTTTGTTTTATGTTCGAAGAATATTTTGCATTATTAGATTAACGACTTCCAATGCATTTTTAATTTTCTCGCTTGTTTTGACGATCACGGTTACCAATTTTTTTGTGTATATTTAATTAGTATTTGCCTTTAAATAAAAGCATTAAATGGGAAATGGAACTGTTTTATCTTTGGAAGAAAGAGCAAAGATTGAAGCTTATTATGATTCTGCACTATCCTTCCATAAGGAATACTATGGAAAAAACTTCAAGGGCGGTAATAATCGAGTGGTTTCCCAAGCAGACAAGCGAGCCATACTAAGGCAAGCATCAAATTTGCACGACTCGTCTACCAAAGTCAGAGAAAAAACTGGTGTTAAGGTGAGCTTGTCAACGGTTCAAAGAATGATAAGGAAAGCTGCATACCTACAAAGGCAAAAAATAAAAAAAACCACCACTTAATATGTTTAGAAAGGAAATGCGCTTACATTTTACTCGAACGCACATGGCGTGGTCTACTCAGTAGCATTACGTTGTCATTTCAGATGAAAAGAAATTTAATTTAGAAGGGCCCGATGGGTATAATTATTATTTTCATGACCGTAAGGAGGAACATTATTTGGATCGCCTGCACAGCCGGGTGGGGGTGTTATGGTGTGGGGAGCAATATCCTACTATGGGTCCTTTGAGTTGCAGCTTTTAACATCGCGTATGAATGCGGATAACTACATAAGCATTTTGAAAACGGATTTCCGCACTTTTAAAACTTATTTGAAAATGTTAAGTGGAATTTCCAGCACGATAATGCTCCAATCCGTGAAATCGTGGATACAGAGCCAAAAAGTTAACGTCCTTGAGTAGCCACCATACTCGCCCGACCTAAATATCATCGAAAACGTCTGAAGATGGCTAGCTAGAAAAGTGGACGAGTCCGGAAAACAACTTGGTCCACCATTTCGTTGAATTACATTGAACAACTATACAATTGAATTCCTAATCGAATTTTTGAAGTAATTTCTAACAAAAGCGGCACCACACGTTACTAATTAGCTTTAAAACTATTAAAAATATAATATATAAGTATTAAAAATTTATATAGTGGCCGAAAATATCAATTAAATTGAAATTATCGCAGATGGCGCTATCTTGTTGATCAATTTTCATTATGTTTTATATATAGTTTTTGTAAAAAATATATTAAAATATTTTCATGAACGTTACAGCAGTCATTGTTGCTTTATTTTAAAGAGAACTGATAGGAGTTTACTGTATAAAAACTATAAGGTTATATCTTGACTCGTTTATAATAAAAAAATAATATTTAACATTAACTGTAAGGGAGAGGGGGCGCTGACCTGATAACGCGCAGTGTATGTATATTTGCGTATTTGAAATATTTTATTATAAACAAGAAATAGAATGTAGTTATTAAAAACTTTGCCGATTGTTTATCTAATTTAAAAACTTTTATATTTTTTTGTATGTGAAAAACACTGGCATTTGTTCTTCAGAAAAATGTATATTTTTAGACTCTTATCACATTTTAATGGTGGCGCACTAATTAGAAAATCAGCTTTTTTGCAGTTTCTTTAGTGTGAAATGTTTATTTATTTCTATTTCGCAACTGTCACTTTAACAAATTATAGCATATACATACATATTTATTTTTTTTTTTGC
This sequence comes from Pollenia amentaria, assembly GCA_943735925.1. NCBI lineage: Eukaryota > Metazoa > Arthropoda > Insecta > Diptera > Polleniidae > Pollenia > Pollenia amentaria. Next base: position 119,588,031 of record OX031010.1, on the reverse strand, counting down.
GAAAACAAGAAAAACTTGACAGTTTTTGTATATCAAAATAGTAATTTGTTTATATACAAACATATTCTTTAACCAAAATTTTATTAGTAAAATATTATTAGTAAATCTATCTTATGTTAACAATTTTCTAGCATATAGACGCAGACATTTAAGAATATTCAAATTGGAGAAAAGAAAAATTCTTAAAAAAACAAGTTCGAATAATAATGTAAACAAGAATAGCCAAACCAAATACTTTATGTACTAGTTCCTGTCAGTCCCGGCTTTTGCCAACTTGGCATCAGTTTCATCTTTTTGTTTACAAAACAAAATTTTCCAAAAGAAGTTTAAAATTAAAAAGGTACCACTTGTAGAACGAAAAAGTTAAACAAAGACATTTAATTTTCCGCATTTCACCATTTTTTATATTTTTTCTCCCCATTGAAATATAAAAAATGCATTCTTGTAGTGGAATCCCATAATTGAGAACGTATGTTGCAAAGAATGTAGAAAAATGTTTTGTTAAGAAAGTACCAAAAATAGGTACAATTTTCACCCCTTAAATGCTTGAATTTCCAAAAAGAAACAAATTTGTATTTTTTGGATAAGTTACAAATATATAATTATTTTTTATTTCTATATTTTTATTATCTATTTGTACATAAAAGTCAAATCGTATAGTGCAACAATTGTTTTTTTTTTTTGCTGAATAATTAAATAAAAAAAAAAATATAATTAAAAATTCAAAATTTTTTGTTTTCGAATTTATTCTATGAGTTAAATTTCAGTAATGTATTTTATAAAATAAAAAATGTTGAATATAATAAAGTTGCTTATGAAAAGAAATAATTCCCAATATATATTTTATAATTAAAAATAATAAAATAACTTTCCTTTTTTCGTCCATTTTCTTATCACACTTATAGAAAACAATTCAATATAAGTAGTTTGCTAGTTGTGCTGCCAGTTTGTATAATTGCTTACACCTGTTAACCATATTAGTAGCCGGGAAAATTTTCCGAAATAGGTGAATCGTTTTGAGAACACTCTCAACAAAAAAATTATTCTTCGAACAAATATATTGTTCGGAACGCATTTATGAATCCACGGTTAGCTTAGGAGTTATGAGGTTTACTCGTTTTTACGCTATTTATCCCCTAAACATTCGAATTTCCAAAAAGTAGTTTCTTGCGAGCCGCAATGCACTAAATTCGTTCACTAACACACACACACATACAATTTTCGTACTATTAGGCAATTTCGTCGATTTTTGGATCGATATAGCGAGAGACCAGCATCCGGTTTAAATTTGAACCTTATAACTCACGGCGTTAAGGCTGTGCGAAGATGAATCTGCCAGTTAATCAGTCCGTAACGTTGAAATTTTATATTGTACCTATAATTAAATATTTTGTTTTGCCTTATAATTATTTTTACCGTAATGTATAAAATTTTCCCAAGTCTTAGAATAATTAATGGGTACTCAAATATTCCTGTATATTCGTCACTACTGTAACTTGCAAATTTTGGCTGGCAAAGTGTTCATTTACTTTTTAGTGTTTTTGAGAGCAATTTCTTTAAATTTCTACTTACTCTCTCTTTGCAAGTTTCTGCTAGTAAAGTACACACACCTAATGCTAGGAACACAACTGGGGCGAACGACGAATTTTTGGCCGCGAATATTCGTCGCCAAAAATAAAAGACGTTTGTGTATATGAAAATGCACACAATCAGGGCGCCGGCGAAAATTCGCCAGACGCGGCGAACTTCAAATAGATTTATTTCTATTTCATACGCCGGCGAACGACGAACAAATCAGTACTAGGTGACCATGTTTGGTTTTAGTTAAGAAGTAATTTAGTAAATAAAGTTACTTTTTACTTTAATAATTGTTTTTTTTATTGTATAACACATAAAATGAGTATACAAAGTATTTTGCTATAAAAATAGTTTTTAGTTGTGTTTTCGATTATGTTTTTATTTTTAAGCATAATTTTTTGAATATGGTCACACTATTTCTCTCTCTTTGCACAAACAGTATTTAACTTTCTCAATTATAAAAGCTGCCAGCTATTCGTCGTTATTGTGCTTCATACGACGAATTTACTCAGCGAATTTTTACGGAAAAATTCGTCGTGTTGGGCGAAATTCGTCGTTCGTCCCAGTTGTGTTCCTAGCATAATGAATGCAAGAGATGAGCTTAATACATGAATTTTAAAATTCCGAGGACATTGATTGCTCATTTCACAGAAAATTACAATTCCAGTTTTTATACTACTTAAAAACTTTTTCTTTATACAATGCACTTTTTATACCACAAGGTAATTGAACTATCTTTTGCTTTAATTTGGATTGTATTTAAAATTTTTAATATTAAAAAAATTATTTAAAAGTGGAGGGCGTTTTCAGAAAAAGTAAGAATAGGCATTTTTTACTTCCTTTTGTTATTTAAAACTTAAATTTCCAAAATATGTATGTTTTTAGTGGCCAATTTATTTAAAAAATTTAAATTATGTATTTTTTATTTTTATTATTCCTCTTATCCATTTCATCCTATAATTCGCGTATACACACTCAACATGGTCCTAAAATTTGTACCCTGTTAAGCTCATTAAATGTACTTTGCTTATTTGCTGCCTTACAAGTTTAAAAAAATTTGTTTTAAAACAAGTAAGAACACTTTATTCGGCTGTGCTGAATCTTTAATACCCTTCCTTCACTCTACCACTCTCTCACTAAAGCACATCTGTTGCATTAAAAAGAAACAGGCGTTAAGGATTGTTGATTTTCGTTGAATCACATTTTTGCAAAACTGAATAGAGATCTTTAAAATATTGTGTATAAAAAACGTATAAAAAGGAGGAGCATACACTACTCCAGCATTCTGGCACAATCAAGTGATATTGCACCGTGCTCGAAACCCATACCACACAAGGATGGAATATTAATTTCATTAAAAATTTTGTACGAAAGAGTTGTTGCCATTATTATTACTGAACGAATCAAAATGATTTTTTCAGTGTTGTGAATACTTAAGGAAATGCTTTACAACACTGAAAAAAACAATTTCGATTCGTTCAGTATCGAAGGAATGAATTTGAAATATAATTGCTATCGAATCGAAAAATTATTCGATCACGACTGCCAGAATTAGCCCCCATTTTACAAAATAAATCTATAACGACCACGAAAATTTTGTTTGCGTCACTGTCTTCTTTAACTTTTCTTCTTTAATATTTGTGAAACTCGATTTGATCAAGAGATTTCAACCATGTTTTTGAAGCCAGTTTTCTGCCTCTCCTAAACTTTTTTGAATTTTGAGTTGTGCCTGCTTATGACTAAGTGTACGATATATATACATATCGAGCCTTTGCTGCAGTAAAGTCAAAACTCAATTTTGAATTTTCTAGTACCTTAAAATTTAATTCTTCTCTCTAGATTTGAGCATATAAGATATTTGTATGAAATTTGCGGCCCTATGTTTTATATATAAATATGTAATTTAAACTTTCTTAAAAATAAATAATATTACTACTTTTATATTGTGCGAAATTAACGAAAGTTTGATCAATCAAACTTTGCGAAAAAGCAAATATAAATAATATAAAAGTATCTTAATTCAACATCGAGGTCGCAATCTTTTTTATAGATATGAACTCTCCAAAAAATACGCTGTTATCCCCAAAGTAACTTATATTTTTAATCATTTATGAAGGACCAATAATTCATAAATTAATGATTTTTAAAATTAAAAGTTTATTAAATTTTAATATCACCCCAATAAAATATTACCAATTATTATAATAAAATTTTTCTATAAAATTATAATAATTTAAATATAAAGATTTAAGTATGTTTTCGTTTTGCTTCTGTGATAAATATCAACAACTTAAATATACGAATTCTGATGGAAATATTGAAATTTTTTAATAAAATACAAGAAAAAAAATTAAAATGTTGGCCGTTGCTACGTCGCAGATGAACTATCCGTTGAGTCCAATTTTCGATGACTCGTTCGAGCATTTCGGCTGGTAACTGGCGAATGACACGCGTGATGTTTACCTCCAAGGCCTGAATCGAAGCGGGTTTGTCCGCATAAACTATAGACTTTACATATCCCCACAGGAAAAAGTCTAACGGTGTGATATCACACGATCTTGTTGGCCAATCGACCGGCCCATAATGAGTAATTATGTGCTGACCGAAGTGTTCTCTCAATAAATCCATTGATTGTTGCGATGTGTGGGAGGTGGCGCCGTCTTGCTGAAACTAAATGTCGCCGAGATCACGAGCTTCAATTTCAGGCATCAAATAGTCGGTTATCATGGCACGATAACGGTTGCCATTGACGGTTACGTTCGTACCGGCATCATTTTTAAAGAACTATGGACTGATGATTCCACCGGCCCACAAACCACACCAAAACGTTGTTTTTTCTGGATGAAGTGGCAGTTTTTAAATCTCTTCAGGTTTCTCTTCGTCCCAAATGCGACAATTTTGTTGTTTACATACCCATTGAGCCAGAAATGGGCCTCATCGCTGAACAAAATTTGCCTCGAAAACGTCGGATCTTCTTGGAACTTTTCAAGAGCCCATAGAGTGAAGCGATGTCTCTTGAGAAGGTCGAGCGGAATCTGTTGTTGCACAAGCTATTATTTTGTACGCTTTCAATTTAAGATCTCGAGGTAAAATGCGCCAAGTCGTTCCATACGTCAGTCCGAGTTGCTGCGAACGGCGCCGAATAGACTCTCCACGTTCATCGTGTACAATCTTAGCTACGGCCGCAATATTTTCCTCACAGCGTGCTGGACGGGGTCTATTCGGTCGAATATTATGGGTGATGTTGACCATAAGTTGAGCGAAGTGCACGAAGCACATTCCTCACAGAACGTGAATTTTCGTAATAATGTTGAACGATTTGTAAACGTTGTTCAGGCGTAAGTCTTTTCATTATGAAATGCCAAACAATACTAAGCAAAAATAACATGACAGCATGACACGACTTACACGTGATCTGTCAAAAAAAGTCTTTATCGCATTTTATTTTTCATCCTTTAAAATCCCGGAAATAAAAACAGCTCTAAGGTCATCGTTTAGACCTGCAATTTTTAAAATTCTGATTGGATATCGCATAAGTGTCCATATTATGAAATTCTAAATTTGCAATTTCTATATCGTTTACTCCGTTCTATATTTTATATATAAATACAAATACACCTACAACAAATTTGAGAAACCTCTCCAATATTCTCACCTCTTTCAAGAATTGCTGCAAAGAAAATTACAAACAAGTCTGGACAGGTACAACTTCTTCTTGAATTGTTATTAATGAATCGCAAGTGTTTGTAAAATATGGCCGAAATTGCTTTTCTGTCTGAATGAGAAAATTAGGAAAAATATAATTTCCCTCATTTTCTTAATTTTTACATAAAATTTTTTTTTAGGGAATCCTTATTAGGTTTACAGGACGGAATTGCTTTTGAGTGGTGACCTCTAAATGTTTGTTTTCCGTCTGTAGGTCATAAAAAGGACATATTATAAGCGTGGGGAGGGTAGACAGATTTCAAAACAATATAATAAATTACACTGACGTGATTCCGTTCTCTTTTAGACTGGAACACTTTTTTTTGCAAAATTCGTTTGTGTTTTTAATAAAAACACCTTCTATAAACAACAAAATGAGAAATTTTTAGATGACGATGCTGGGCTAAATTTTTATTACACATATTAAGAATAAGAACATTTCAAACCATTTCGTTCATAGTGTTAAAAAAATGATTGTGTAAATATAAAAAAAAAATAAAAAATTCCATTAGTTTGTTTATTCGTTTGTTCGGCGGACGCGCTTTCCACCTGTTTAAATTATCTTGAAATAATTTTCATTTATATTTTTGGTTTTCTGTTGGCGTTACTCTGTTCTGTTCGGTTCTGTACAATTTTACCTCAATGGCCGAGTGTCATTTAATGGATATTATACATGAAGTATTTATGGCCTGACATTAAGTGGAAAAATGGGGGAGGGGGAAGGAAGGGGTTTCTGTGTGGAACAAAACGACCCATCATCCATCCAACCACACATGTACTCACTCCCTCACATGTGTGTCAAGTAGATAAAAATAGAATTTAATACAAAATATGAAAATATTAGAAATATTTAAAGTAATTGTGTTTGTTTTTGTTAAGTTTTTCGTATTTTTGTTTTATGAAATTAATTTAAATTTATGTGGTTGTTTATGTTTTGAAATTATTAAAATTTTAAAAAAATAATATAAAATATTGGATATTTCATGTTTCTAAATTTCCAATTATGTTTGCTGAAAATTGATTTATTAATTTCTAAAAAAAAGAAAATTTGATCGAACTTTTCTTTGGCATTTCCCAACATTTTGGCTTAATTTTATTTAAATTTTTTTAAAAGCTTGTTTTAAATTTGTTGTATAAAATTTTGTTTCTTAGTTGTCTTTTTCTTAAGTGATTAATTTTTTTCTATATAAAAAAATTCTTATGTGACCTTGACTTTTTGTTTGCGGCCATTATTTCTTATTTGCCAAAAGAGAAAAAGACCTTTGATATTATTATGTCGTTAATCATTTTAATTGTCAGATTAATAATGTTTATAAATTAAAAGAATATTAAGATATCAACGAAATGGTTTATTATTTTATTTTTTGGTCTAGAACAATGTTAAAGAGTCACATGGTTTAATTGTGGGTGAATTTCGGCGAGGGATTCTTCTGATTCAACAGAAATTACATCCTAATCCACCGACAGTGCTAATTTTTTTCTCAGTATTTATTTATTGAATCTTCATATACTAAATATGAACTAACAATAATTAATCAAATCTTATCCTAATACTTTATTTTATATCCTTCAAGTGCCAGACAAAAAAGTTCGTCATCACGGGTTCTCTTTACATATGTAGGTGCTTATCGCTCTTCTGATTGGGTGAGTGCTGCAGTTTCTCTTCTCCTTAAGCGAGTGTAGCCGATAGTGGTAGTTAATGGAGAAATGTTCATCTAAGACCTCATAAGGTCTAAATATTTTGGCTCTTGAGTTATTCTAAGACGATTTAGCGATATCAGTTTTATAGCCGTCCAGCACTGGTAAATAAGACCAATCTAGCCGCAGAAATATCTTCTAAACTAATGATCTGATCCACAAAATTGTATGGATGCATTATATAAATTGGTGTACGCTTTGCGCTTGGTAAAAATAAGGCAGTGGGTGCTGCTATATGTTGTTAGATAGGAACACTTTGGACGATAAAATTCTTTAGTCGACAACTGTTTTATTTCTTTAATTATCTTTTTATTGATATTGCAAAATATGTGATAGCTGGAAAAAGTACTCCAGATGCCCAGCACAAACTGATGCTTCCTCGGAAGTAATAATATAAGGGTGAATTCGAAGTGAAGCGCATACACTTCTATGAAATGCGAAGTGAAGCGATGGAATATTTGTAGTGAAGCGCTTACACTTCTATGAAATATTACATGATATTTGTTTGGAATTCCTCGCGTAGAAGTTCTGCCTTAGACTCCTGAAATGGGCTTATTTTACGCCTCGAAAACGGACATAAAGAAAGTTTTTGTAAGTCCAAAATATTTTGTTTGGAATAAGAGGGTTTTAGTTTTTTATTGTTGTAAAATTCAGTTAAAATTTTTTATTTTTTATCAACAGAATCAAGGATTTTACACTTTCAATGAAGCAGTAGAAAATGTAATTTTTTTTAAAAAAAAAACGAATAAACAGCGATTTACTTCTAGTATTTAGCATTTAAAGATTGCAGGATTATCATTTTAAGAAGCAAAAAAGGAAGCGGTTGGTATGCAGTTTACGCATTTACTGCTTACAAATATTGAAATATTTTTACTGTGAGTGGGTCATATATGTTGTCCTATATAATAATAAGAACTCTTTTAACGATAAAAATCTTTAGGCAATACTGGGAAATAAGGCTAATCTAGCGGAGGAAAAATCATATTTTCTAGAGTGCTGGTTCATACACTTGAAGTTTAGAAGGGAAAAGAGAATAACATTTACATTCCTCTCTCTCCTCAAAACTCAAGACTTGACGACAAACAGCCGTACCTAAACAAGAGCGTCAGAGTGTGTCACAAACAGTAGTGTTAACTTTCGTGCTTACTAAAGCCCTCATAAAAGAAATAAGATGTGGAATTAAAACCGCTAGTTTGACCTAAAAATAGCTCATTTGCCATTATTTATTATCAAAAGATTAAAACAGGGCTGTAAAAACAACAAATATAACAACCCTGCTTAAATTAACCCGCTGTCAAAATCGGATTTTCCAATTGCAAAGCGTTGACGCCGCGCTATTTAGGGATGCTTCATACAAACTGTATGGGCATGAGGCTTTATAGTAGCTAGAAAACGCGTTCCACTCTTGTTTAGGTATGGCTGAAAGTCTTATATCGCGTGAAACAGCACAAACTAACAACACAGTTCAATTAAACTAAAGGCATAGTGATATAGATACAAAAGTATTAACCTTTAATGGGCAATCTTGCATTCGACTGGTTTTTGGTATTTGTGTTAAGTTTTGGGCTTTGGTGTGAACCGACATCTATATTTAAATTGTATGGCTAATATTTCTGTGGAACATTTCGTACCCGCCCTCCCCATTTTTCTTGGTGTTTTAAACGATTTGTTAGAATAAAGCAAAAAAATTCCGTTATCAAGGGGAGTTACAGGGTTAATCTGTTCTACAAAAATATTTGCCATAACATTTTCTTCTGCTGAACATACTCTTCACTTCAGATGTAAAGAAAGTATAGTTTTATATACCAATATGCTGCAAGAACAGCCCAAATCTGGAAAATTTTAATCACCTCTTAAATAAAATTCCGATGTGATCTTTCAAAACGCCGACACGTTTATTTTTTTTTTGGTCTCCTCTACCAGAATCCGTTGTCAGAACCACGTAACATTGGAAAAAGTTTGAAATTGTTGTACAGTATATGAATAATTTATAGGGATTGATGTACGCTTTAAGCTCGTAAAAAATACTACAGTGGGATAAAACTCTTTAGTCGACAACTGTTTTATTTCTTTAATGATCTTTTTATTGCTATTGCAAAATATGTGAGAGCTTGGAAAAGTACCCTTCATGCAGTATTTTTCCAATATAAGTTTTAAATACAAAAAAATCAAATAAGCACTAAACAAGTGAAATAATGAAACCTTATTTTTATTAATAAGATTTATTCATAACGTGCTAAATTCCCAATTTTTATTTTTGATTAAAACTCTGAAATTTATTGTTGAGGGAAAGCTAGTTCCTATCAGTGTGGCCATTTTGGCATTTTTGCAGCTAAATTTAGCATTAATAATTTTTATTTAGCTGCAAAATTTTTATTCAGCATTTGGCATTTTAGTTCGCATTTTTGGAAAATGTTTTTAGTTTTTTTTAGCATTACTAATTTGAAAAATTTGGACGAATATTTTTATTTAATTTACTAAAAAAATTTATAAATTATAATAAATTTTGACTAAAAATAGTTGTACCCAAAATGAAATTTCGAATGAAAATGTATAATTCTTATGTTAAGAAACATGGCTTGTTAAAAAAATAGAATATTCAGGGAATACATATTAGAAATTGTTCTTATCATGTTGATTATAAATATTATTTATTAATAAATATTATTACGATATAAAAGTACAAGGAATTTATTTAGATAAAAATTCAATGGTATAAAAAATTTTTTGCTCTAAACTGCTGAAAAAAAAAATTTTTTTTAAAGCTCTAACTTTTCTTAAACTATAAAAAATAAAATGATCTATAGAAATAAATATATCAAAAGTTTGAAGGCCTTATAAATTTAACATCTTAATCTTAACCCCCTGTGCTACATATTTATATGTAGCACATGCTTTACCAAAATCTAGCCATTTGGTTAAATATTCTTTTCAATTTCGTTCAAAAATTAGTCACTAAAATGTCATACTGTAAATTTTTAACAAAAATCTTAAAAAAATTTAGCATTAACTTTAGTATTTTTTAAAATAATTTTTAGTATTTTTTCGCCATGTGTAATGCCAGATTTGGCTGTAAAATTTTTTTTGACCTGGCCACACTGGTTCCTATGCGCATTTCGCTGGTTGCTTAGGCCAGCTCGTCAGGAACCTTTTTCCAAAGGCTTTAGAAAAGCTAAAAATATTATACAAATAAGACCATAAAGTAAATAAGAATTTTAAGCACTCAGGTCTTACTTGTAACAATATCAAAGCTTCAACAAAGGCACAACAATCTTTTCTTACATTCCCCTACAATTGGGTGGGTTTTTTTCCAACTCGAATTGTAGTTGTAAAAGGGTAAAAAGAAAAAACAAAACTAATAAAACAAGGTGCTTAATACACAGAAAAAAGTGTTTTATCAATTAAAAAAATGGTTTAAAAAGTATTTTAATTTAATTAATGTGATAATTGAATCAATAATTTTTTTAGCTAAAAAAATTTAAAAATTTATTTTGATTTGAAATAAATTTTCAATTAAAATTTTAATTAAATAACAAAAAATCTTAATTGACTTTTTTCGTTTAAAATAAAATAATTTAAACATGTAGAATTGTTATTGGGAATTGTCAATATTTATTTAAATAAATTAACACATTGTTTAAAATTTCAAAGTTGTTTGATCACTTTTTTAATTAAAATTAAAAATATCATTTATTTAAAATATTTTTTCAAAATTTTAAAATTTTTAGTAATCAATATAATCATTTTGGTAATAGGTGCAAAGCCAACAACTTGTTTGCTTGATATTATGAATTTATAACAAATTTGGTGATAGGAGAAATTTAATAATTTTTTCTGTGTAAAGCAACTTGCCATTTCAGTTTTTTATTTGCCGGGCACATGTAGATTTTTTTTATCAAAAGTTATTTTTAGGAATACAAAATTTATTTTTAATAAGATTTATCCATAACGTGCTAAATTCAAAATTTTTATTTTTGATTAAAACACGGAAATTTATTATGAAACCTAATTTTTGTTTAACAAGGTGGCCCGGCCCGTTTAGTCCTTTTCGGTTTCTGATTCTTTTTTTAATACTAGATTTTAACAATAACAAAATTTGTACAGCTTGAGGAAGACGATCAATGTGTTTATCTGATGTCTTTGACGATATCGATGATATAACGGGGTCTGTAGTATAGAGAAACGTATTTCATAGATCCTTCATGGTTAATTTGCGAAACAGTTTTCTAGTGTGAAACTCCCTATAAATTCTGAAGTCTTTATTTCCTGACTCTATTGCTTACTCTGAAAACATTATAATGGTCAAAGATACTTATTTTACTAATTAAGCAACATGAATCTAGATTTTATGTAAGCTGAAAGGCATGTTGTTCCAGGATATTTTATTTAAAATAAAGCTGAGCTGTATTACTAGTAAGTTTTCTGAATGCTTATGTATCAACAGCATAAACAAAATCCAAAGTTCTTAGAATGGCTCCTAAAATTTCCAGAAGATTTCCGTCAACTCCTGTAATAAATGCAAAAATATTACACTCCTAAAATTATTACAGTAACTGATTGTGGGTTATTAAATTCGTTTTCCATACAGTTAAAATTGAATAAAAATTTTGTTATTTTACGAATAACTTTATTTTTAAACATTTATGTTTGTTATTCAAAAAACAAACTATCACAAAATAATGTTTTTCCTTACTTTTTTTTATGTACATAGTTTGCTTTTTTGTCGGTTAAATTATATTTTTTTAAAAGCAACAACTGTTAAATTTTATGTAATATGCTCTTTAAAAAAAATATAATTCACTAATTTATGTAGAATGCATTTTTCTTAAATGAAATGTAAATAATCAGGTTTTTAAATAAATTTTTAGTTGTTTAAAATGAATTTTCTGTGGAATTAAGCGAAAAGCACAAAAAAGAAAAACAAATGAAATTGTGCATAATTTCCTTTTTTTATATTTTATTTTGTGAATTTGACATTTAGAATTTAGTTTTTGTTCATAATTTGCTTTTATTTGTACATTTTGAATTAAGAATTTTGTTTTTGTTCATACATATACATATACATATGTATGTATGTATGTATGTATGTATATAGTATATATTTAAACATGTTCATATGTATTCTATAAAATGTACCTTTATTAAAAACATAAATAAAGACTAATTTATAAACAAATTACAAAACAATTACAGAATTAAACAAGTAAAAAGTTTAAAAACAAATTTGCAAAAGTGTACCCTATTTGGGACCCATGGGCAATCATGGACCAGCATGAAAAAATTATGTTATGAGATTAAGATTCATGTAAAAGTTTTTTATGCCGAGTATTATTTAGATATTTTCATCTATATGAGAGTAGTTTAAATGATTTTAGATAAGGGAGTGGAGGTGGAACTTCAAATACCACGTTTTGCCATGACATAGAATCGCTAAATTTTGTGTCAATACCAACATTTATAAAAAAGATATTTTCGGGATAGTATTTGTATGGGAACTTTGGTAAAATATGGACCAATTCCAATATAATTTTTTAAGAGGATTTAAATTGCAATGAGATAAGTTTAGAGTGGACTTAAGCTTAATACCAACATAATAAGTGCGTTCATGGGTAAATACTCAATTCCGAAAAAACTTTGTGGGGGGGCTATGTGAAATTATGAACCGATACTCACCATTTTCAAATGGCATGTATGCCAAATTTAATGAAATTATCGCCAAAATTACGAACTGTAATTTGCGTACAATGTTTCCATTTACAGCCTGCAATTTATCCGAAGGAACGGATATCGTTAGATCGATTTACAAACATTAGCACAAACACATAATACCCTTTCCACTACATATTCAGCCTAATTATAAATGAAAATTCCCGGGGAGTTTTTGCTTTTCTCGCATTTTTCCTATTTAAATTCTATTGTAAAAATGGGCAAAGGGAAAAAATTTCGGGGGAATTTTTATTCATATCTGGGGCGATTGCGTTTTTTGATCTCATATTTCTGTCTCATAATCTGAAGACGCAAATTGAATGGAGACGCAAATCAAATTTAGAAGTCACACAAAATTTGGCGACGCAAGTCGAAACAACGTTAATCGAGGCGACGTAAATCAAGGGATTACTGTATCTTTAAAAATGTTACTGAATAGCAAATTCGATAAATTTTCATTATATTTATTTTAACGATATGGTAATCGTAAAAAAGTTAGTGAATCGCACTACTGGTTAAGTATATCGTTACCTTAATATAAAAATGTTTTTTTTACATCGATTTTTTTTTGCATATTTCGACAGATGATCCTCTAATATACCACTGGTAAAAAAACTAATGCGCTTCGGCTAAAAATAACAAAATTATTACTATTTGATAAAAACTCTAAATCATTATTATTAATTAAAATATATTTAGCAAAGTACGTGAATTGTGGTTTTTGAAGAGTCTGTAAATACAAATAAAAATTTGGCAATATTGCTAAAAAAAAATATAGTTTTCATCATTGAGGTCTGAATTATTCGAAACCGTGGAGTATATAAAAAAACAATAATATAAGCACGGCTTAAAAACAATTTTATTTAAAATTATTAAGCAGTTTTTGTTATAAAATTGGATAAGCCATTCCTAAGTTATGATAAAATCGATAGAACAAAGAGAATCAATCAGTTTTTAATAATTTATCCACAGAATTGTAAACATCGAGTGTTTTTGTTGTTAGGGGACCATAATAAATCAAAAACAAAAAAAAAAAAAATAATTACAATAAATGTGCATAATGTACAGTGCACAGTGACAACAGGAATTTTTAATTTGTTTTTTATTTAAATAAGTATATTTTTATTGTTATTTGTTATTTATTGCTTGCTGTTTTTTTTTGTGTATATATTTTTGATAAGATCCCCTGAAGATGAGTAACGGAGTTGCCTCGAAATATTGGGTACAAAAATAAAAATATTAAAAATTAAAATCAAAGTTGTTTTTAATTTATAGTAAATGACCTAAAGCCGAACCAAATATAAACTACAAAAAAAGTATAGTTTTAGCCCCACATTCATAAAAAATTTTATATGAAAATTTGTTTAATAACCCATTTACTAATCATAAATATTTTTTATGAATATGGTGGTTACTCTTTACTATATAGCACGCGCACTTGTTTTTTTTTTTTTGGTCCAGGAACTTGGAAGAAATTTTTATTATTTAGATCAATTTTTTACACTCATCATCTCAAACCTAAATAATGTTTTAATTTCAAAATAACATATTTTTCGTTGATAATTCAAAATTTTCAATCTGTTTTTAGCTTTAAAAATTATTCTGAAACAATTTCAAATGTAAAATTTCACACAGCTTATTTTTTAAATTTAAGTTTATTGAAATTGACGATTGATCAAGGAAAATTCTTAATTTAAACAGAAATGATCGATGATAAACAGAAATGTTTTTTTGGATTTCTAATAATTTAATGCATCATACAAAGAAAAATATACAATTCATCACATATTTTTGGATTAATTTCTCTTTTGGTTCACATCAATAAACAATATTTATGAAATTTCTTTTAAATATTTGTTTTCCTTTTATTTATTTAATTTTTTTTTTTTTGCTGAAGTACAAAATCCAATAACAACATTCCTAAATTATGTACGAGTGATTGGGAAGTACTTTTCAAGAAACTATTTGTTTTGTTTGCATCCCAATGAGTGGTTCGTTTAGGCACTAAAAATATACATGAACAGTCATCTTTGCAACACAACAAGAAATTTTCCCAAACTTTGTTGTAAATGATGAAAATTATTAAGCAAATTTACAAATAGAATTCTAAAATGCGTGGGCGTAGTTTTTCCTTTCTTTAGTTGTTTTTTTTTTCTAATTTATACTCTTGAGTGAAAATTTCTTTCTTTGATATTTTTGGAATTGACTATCTTGATAAAAATTTTCCGTTAGTAAGAGAATGAGAGCTTTACGGAATTGAGTGACTTTTTTGGTGGTGAGTGAATGTTTGTGGGTGCCGCGTTCAAATAACGTAAATAACGAAATGAAAATCAAGGTGTTTATAAACTCTGGCATCACGAAGGATCGGTATCAGTCTAGTTTGGATTTTTAACAAAGCAACTTTTCCCAAGCAATCAACAAAACCAAACATGTCTCTTGAACGTGCTATTAAGGCTAAGGTGAATATAAATTCAGTGATTTAAAAAATATACAAGTGAAAAATAAGGAAAGTGAAATGTGAAAAACCTTTAGAAATGAAAAAAAAAACAAAGTTAGAAGCCAATCTAACTACAAAAACTCTAAATAAAACTTAAAAACACAAACAAAGAACTAAAAAGCCTTGAGTTTAAAAAAAGTCTAAAAAAATAATATATTGAAATACTACAGTTTAAAAATTTTTGAAATTTTCAAATTAACCTTGAAATGAAAATATATAAAAATTTCCATCGAAAATCTTAAAAAAAAAATTAAATGTTCAATATTATAAAGTCTATTTTTAACTTTATTTAAAAATTAATTTTTTTTAAGTTATTCAGTTTTAAAACACATATTTTTTTTATCACGTATGAGAATATAAAAAAAAATATGTATATAAAATATTTGTTCAAATACGAAATGTTATTTGATTAAATCAGTAACGAAACAGTTTAAAAAAGTTATAAAAATATAATAAATAACAAAAAATATGTTTAAAATTTTACAAAACTTAAACATCCAACTATTTTTTTTTAAATGCAAATAAAAGAATTTACGATTAATTAAAGAAAATTTAGCTTTTGCTAAAATAATAATAATAATAATTATTATTGTGGTTATTTTATCGAACCGTTTATGGGTTTTAATTAAAATTTTTACATCTTAATCAGGCTTAATTTCATCACATTTAATTTTCATTAAATTATTTTAATAAAGAAATAAATATACAACTTAAAATGAATGAAAATTTATTGATAATTTTTCATTCTTGACTGAAGCTGGGGTTAAACCCAAGGACAGGTTGACTTGACATGTTTCGATAGTAACCACACTATATCTTCAGAAATCTTTGCCGTTTAACACTTGTTCAAATAAAAAAACACTATGACAAATTTAAAAATTTTCAAAATCTAAAAAAAATATTTAAAAAATTTTTTATTTACCGTAAATAGAATCATTTTATAAATTTTAATTACGCAGTCAAAAAAAATTAGTCCTTTTAAATTTATTCATGAGACCTCAAGCCGAACAAATAATTTTTAATAGTTAAAACAAAACAATTGAAATAAACTTAGGAAATATGAACAAAAAAAAAAAAAAAAAAAATTAGACAAAGTTAAACATTTTCGTTTTTTTATTATTAAAATAATAAATTTTATATTAAAATAAATTTTATAGTTAAAAAGTTTAAGCAAATTATTTCAAAGTACCCATTTGAAAAAAAAATAAAATATTTGGATCCGAAACTATAAGATTTTATTAAATAAAAAATTGTAAAAAGAAGTTGATAAAATTTGTATTTTCTGCTATTCCAGATCGCTGGCAAGCGTAACCCTGAGATGGACAAGGAAGCCCAAGAATGGGTAGAGGCTCTTTTGGGTTCAAAATTCCCCGGTGGTGTTGATTATGATGAACACCTTAAGGACGGTCAGGTCTTGTGCAAGTTGATCAACGTTTTGTCCCCCAATGCCGTTCCCAAGATCAACTCCTCAGGTGGTCAATTCAAGATGATGGAAAACATCAACAACTTCCAAAAAGCCTTGAAGGAATACGGTGTACCCGATATTGATGTCTTCCAAACTGTTGACTTGTGGGAAAAGAAAGATATTGCTACAGTTACCAACACTATCTTCGCTTTGGGTCGTGCTGTAAGTTTCAAAATAAAAATTTAAAAAATAAAAAAGCAAACCTAATAAATTCTTTATACATTTTTGACATTAGTGCTACAAACATCCCGAATTCAAAGGTCCCTTCTTGGGCCCCAAGCCCGCTGATGAATGCAAACGTGATTTCACCGATGAGCAATTGAAGGCTGGCCAAACCGTCATTGGCTTGCAGGCCGGACAAAACAAGGGTGCCACTCAAGCTGGCCAAAACATCGGTGCTGGCCGCAAAATCTTGCTCGGCAAGTAATTCAAACCATCACTCTCATCTCCACTCAACATTTTTTACGTTTTTAGTTTAAGTTCAAAATTCCTTAACACACAATCACAAAACAAAAAACACAACAACCAACACAAACGAACTTTTTTTTCTACATCAACAAACAAAATTTTTTAAAAGGAAATCGTATTTTTTTAATGGAAAAGTGTAAAAGAACACCCTTTTTTGTATTTTATATAAAGTAAACATAAGTTTATGTTTAAGTTAATTTTATATATCAACAAATGTAAAATTAGTTACAATAATAGAAGAAAAAACAAAAATAAAGAAACGCGTTTCAAATAAAAAGTAAAAATTAACTGAACACACTTTTAAAAAGTGGGAGTTTCATTAAAAACTATTGGAGAAATTTTATTGAAAACTATTGAAGACGTGTTCTAATTCTAAGTTGAATCCAATATTTGGATAGAATTAGTTTGATGATTAAAAACAATGGAAAAGCTTAAAAAGAAATTATCAAAAGTCGAACCAATTATGGAAATTAACTATTGTTGGAATTAAAAATATTGTATATTTAAAGGATAATATCATTTAACTCGCTACTTTGTTAGAGACTCCCTTTTTGTCGTGTAAATATTTATATGCCAAAGTTATGTTTCTATTCACTCTGAACCCTATAATTTCATATTTTGTTACTTAAGTAACAAAACGTGTTTTTTGTTGTGTCCAAAATCGGCTTTTGCCTTGTATTATACTTTAATGAGGATAACATAAGCGACCATTGCATGCATTTTGTCGTGTTTCAAACCACATTGACGACAAAATGCATTCAATTGTCAGTCATCTTGTCGTTAATGAGTCTTGATTGAGGACAACATAAGTGACATAAGCGAAAAATAAAAGGTAATAGACAATACCTAAAATTTGCTTCAACTTTTTCTTAAATATAACGGGGCAATAACGACAAAAGAAAAAATCAAAAACAGAAAAACACGTAAAATTATTTAGTTGAATCTTTAAAGTGCATGGCAAAGGCTATAGTTTTGCTCTGTTCTTTTTTAACAATTGGGATTGGCTTTTTGTTTAGTATTGTTAATTAATTTGGTAAGTATAACTAAAATGTCACAATCACGATTATTCCGTAGAAAAATAGCACGCACAAGTTAGCTTTTTCTAAAAGAATTAATAAAATTAAAGGTAGTGAAACACTTTCTGCTGAAAATTTAGTGAGTCTATAGATGATTTAATTGAAAACGTTGTTGAAGCAAGTGTTGAAATTATGGAAAACAGCGCTCCGCAGAAATCGAGTTTAGCAACACAGCTAAAAGATATATTTTTAAAACACCAAGTTGGTAGGCAATTAGGGGACGACCTTCTAAAAGTTTTGCACGATAATGGAATAGATATTCCAAATACAACAAAAAAGCTTTTAAAATGAAAAACAACACCTCTTGTTGTTCGAACTGTGAATCCCGGATGTTATCATCACTTCGGGTTAAAAAATCAATTAATGAAGTTAAATGTATATATCCCTGATATCGACTCAATTGAGCTGGATATCGGAAAAGACGGATAGCCACTTTAGGTAAATTAATAAATTTAAAAGAGAAGTGCATTTTTCCT
Organism: Pollenia amentaria; assembly: GCA_943735925.1. Classification (NCBI taxonomy): domain Eukaryota; kingdom Metazoa; phylum Arthropoda; class Insecta; order Diptera; family Polleniidae; genus Pollenia; species Pollenia amentaria. The sequence goes on along the minus strand of OX031010.1, from coordinate 119,569,362 downwards.
ATTGGAATTAATTATGGTGAAAAAAGCCAGGAAACATTAACTCTTACTTGCACGATTTTGCAAATGAGTTAAAAGAATTAACTTCTACTGGAATTTTTTTAAAAAATAAGAACGTGTCTCTAGTCACGTTCTCCGGCTCGGATGCTCCGGCTCGGGCGTTTGTTACAGGGACCGTAGGCCATAATGCATTTCAAGGTTGCAGTAGATGTTTGCAAGTGGGAAAAAGAGTAGAAAAGGTTACTGTATATTCCTCTATTCCAGGAGAACAGCGAACAGATGCCATATTAAAAAAAAGGACTTGCCCTGGACATCATTGGCAATGTTTCGAAATGATCCTACCATTTTAAAAAGATCTGAGGTAACCATGGTGAGCCCATTCCCTATTGACCTTATGCACCTAATTGATTTAGGTGTAATGAGAAAAATACTTAAATTAATAGTAAAAAAAATTAGTAAGCAAAAAAAGATTTTAATGACAAATTGCTTGTTGTTATGAGCGATTATGTCGCTCATTAGTCGTGAATGATTTTCCGGACACTTGTGTGAAAAAGTCGTCGACGATTTGCTTGTACGGTCGCCTACGCGTCCTCAAGGATTTTATATGGTCGTACACTCGTCGTCAAGGATGTCTTCAAGACATGGGCAACAAATATAGCTGTTTCCGAAAATGTGCATGTATTGGTTTTATGCTGCTTGTGCGGGGTTGAAGCCGGTTGAAATTTTACGCCAAGGAAAAACCATTCTCTTCACCTCGCTGGCCCACAAGCAGTCATTTTGTGGTGGCATAATTGTTCTAGTGTGTCAAGGGCCAATGTCAATGAATGGAGAAAAAAGTTTTGTAAAAATAGTTATCAGGGGAGCTGCTCTCTATTGCGATGAGAATATAATTTCGATGCGAAAGCTTAATGCCAACTTGGTACTCTCTATCACTTTCGCAACATTTTTTGAAAATGGCAATAAAAAATTAAAGATAGAGCAGATTTCCAGTATTGAAATATCCAAATTTGTAAAAAAAAATTTAAAATTGGAATATTTAAATAAAATAAATGGTGAGGCTTTGCGAAAAGAGAAAAATAAATAAAACAAATGCGCAAACGCATTTAAGAGAACAAATTACTAGATTTTCTACCATTTTCTTCAGCGTCGCAACAGAGAGTAACCGCCCCCCCCCCCCAGAAATACGTACGATTTTTACCCCCTTAACATTCGAATTTCGAAAAAGTACCAAATTTATATTTGTGTTTTCTTCAGATAAGTTACGAATATGATAACAATTTTATTTCTATATTTATTGGCTTAAAAGCCAGATTGGTTGACAAAAAAGTTGAAAAATATCGTTATTACCCAGTAGAAAATGTGCTCCAAAGGAGCAAGTTTTTACTACGAGTATGAAAATGCAAAATAAGTTATTGCAAATCTGCATGCATTTTTGTATGGTTTTGAAGGTTTTTGTCAGTTTCTGGTTTGAAGGACTACTTTTTGCTGACAATAAGCGTTTTTTTTAACCTAATGAAACACGCGATTTGTTAACTTTTACTTACTAAAGAGTTTTTGTGTGGGCGAAAAGAAACCAGAATTAGCGTCAAGGGGTCATTGATATTTGTCTTGTAATTGACCTTCGTTGTCATACGTTATAAATTTTATCGCTTTAGCCCCTTCTTTGTTATCAGGACTAAAAAAAAACAACTTTTTTGTATAATTTGTTCATAAGTATTCACTGCACCATAATAGCCCCTTTATTGAAGTGCATTATAAAACTGTGCTCCAAATGTGGGCTTTATATGCGGCCTACGCGTTAAAACAACCCCATTTTTCTATATGGTCACTATTTCTAATAACAATATTTTGTACATATTAGGGTTATTATACCATCCACGAATAGTTTGGAAGGGGGTACGCTAAGTTTGTCTTTCCATGTGAAACTTGTTTAAAATTCATCTAAGACCCCTTAAAGTATATATATTCTGGGTCCTTGTATATTATGAAAGCCATGTCCGTCTGTTGAAATCAAACAAAAGGACCATATTTGTATCTAAATGTTTAATTCTAATTAACCTAAGCAGTTTGGGATTGAAATCCAGTAAAATTGGTTCAGTAGGATACTATTTATTGTTCCAAATTTGGAACCACCACCCTAAAGAAATATAATATTTATATGAATAGAGTAACTTCGGATATTGTGGACTATGCGTGCAATGTGGTTCTGTGCCTATTTTCAGGAACTATTGAAGGTACGTTAACACTGCTTTGCAGTACGTTTAACCGTTTGTTTGAAACGACAATTGTACATGTGTTTTCGTAAGTTATTGGTATCCAAGAATGATAAATAAACAAGATTACGTATTGCGCACGGTTTTTATTATTTACAAAATCAACTCTTTAATATGACGTTAAATCAGCACATTATACACATGTTTGTTTACTTGTGTTTATATATTTAAGCTGAACTTATATGCTGATGTGATGTACATCATAATGCGTAATCATGTTTTTCATAATTCTTAATTGATACTGGGCTTTGAGTCTATATTAAAAGTCAATGCGCCTGGTCAACTTTTTTCAGCTCAAGTAACAAACAACTTTTGGTACAGTTGCATGGTAAATTTTAATGTTTGGTTATTTTATACAGTTAAAGTGGACACGTAATCTTGCATTTATTTTGTAAGTATTAAAACACATTTAGAATAATAGGTAAGAATAATTTTTTAGCACCGTAACCCAAGTTCGTCTAATGTGCACCGCTTAAAGTAGTTTATTTTCTGAATTTCTTATGTTACTTTTTTATGCCAAGAACGCGTCCTTTTAGTTTGTATTAACAAAAACAGTTATTTAAAATTTAATTTATTTATTAAAATGTTTTTTTGGTTGCTTAACGGATTTTATTGAATAAATGCTTTCGGGTAGTGTGGACTCTAGATTATTGTATTCCACATTACCCTCCAAAATTACTCTCTAGTTTTTGGATTCTTTACAATATTTTCAATTAAATTTTTTCTCCTTTGACGTAAACAATTTTCAACTATTAAGACAATTAGAGAATACATTTGCTAATTTATTTGTTCACAACTATTTTTAACATTTTTTTAATATATATTGGAAAAAATTAGGAAAATACAAAACGTTAGTCAACATTACCCGAAGTTACTCTAATAATTTTGTTACAAAAACTTACATAAATACTGCCGGAATGCACACACCTATATACAAATTTGCGTAAGTTCATTCTGTAAGACTAGAAATTATACTGTTAAATTTCGTGAAGATCGCTCCATTATTTACCAGAGACACCATATAAGGCCCACTCTCGTAAAACAGTTTAGTACGCATTAAGCCGTTAGTTTTATATGACTAGAAATTTCACTGTCAAATTTCGTGAAGATCGGTCGATAATTTACCATAGGTGCCTTATAAGGTCCACTCCGGAAATTTTCTTACTGTCGCACATAGGGGCTTTTTGCCAATCTAGCCGGACATTAGGCGAAAAATTAAATTTAAGAAATGTAAAAATGTAAGTACGCAGCTCGACAGACAACAAAATTCTGCATCGTATAGTCAATTTTCAAGTCATTTGCTTGAGACTTGTGGTTTTGGGATACTGTTAAAGTCAAGAAAGTTGAGTAAATTGGATGCGTGTTTATTGACTTTTTACGGTTTTGGGAGGTTTACAATATGTTTTTTTGTGGGTAAACGAATAAAGATTTTACATTAATTTAGAAAAATTTTATTAGCAATTTTTATGGTAAAAAAATTCGTTCGAAATTAAAAAAAAGATTTTTTTGTTCACTTTTTTGTAAAAAAAAAAAAATTTAAAGGTTTTTGAAGGTGCAACCCTTAGAGTCAATAAAAATGTTAAACATCACGTTAAAATTTGAGATCTCTACTTTTAAATTCAAGAAAAAAACCTTGCGCGTTGTTGCGCCATTTTTTTTAATGATTTTTTGAAAATTTCACCTTTTTTCTGTTTTTGCTCATCTTGCATAGGTACATATGATATAAACCCTTTCGTCAGTCATAAAATGTTTTGGTTGTACGTAGATGTTTTTTATTTAAATTATTACATCTAAGAATAATATTACCTGTGTAAAAAAGGAATGTGCGAACAGTACGTAACGGTTTTTAACCACCTGTGCGGCAGCTAAATGACGTTATTTTATGGAGCAAAATAAATGTACCTGTTTTGCATAACTTTTAAAATTATTAACCACAAAAATAATATTTAAAAAATCAAATCAGGGGTACAGGTGACAATACCTATATTTGGGAGTTCGTCTTCAAATCGACTGCAAAAGCCGTTCGTTGAATTGACCGAAAGAAGTAAGAGAAGAAAAACTGAAATCTTGCGAACTCAATGCGATGCTGATTTATTGATGCATGCTGCCCAAACACAACTACAAACGTGTGGAAAAAGAGATGCCTCTGGTCTGCTTAAAGAAATTGTGTCTTCTCCGACAAGAGCTACAAAGTTAAAAAAAAGCATACAAAGCTGCACAAGAGGAAAAAGTAAAGCAGCTAACCCCTCTAAAGGCTCTTTCAATATTTGTAGAAGCTGAACTTTCTCGAAAACAATATGAAATAATCCGAAGTGCCGATAAGAAGGTTTATCCTTGCTACAATATTCTGCAGAGAGAAAAAAGTGAATGCTATCCTCCAAAAGAACCATTTGAAGTAACGGAAACATGTGCTCAAATAAATCTTCAGGATTTGCTTAATCATACTGCAAGTAGATTACTTACATATTTAAAAGATGTTTTATGTGGTTTACAAATAGAAGAATACAACTCCTTCGAGCTAATAAGCAAATGGGGCTGCGATGGCTCACACCAGGCACAATTTAAGCAAAAGATGGAAAATGATGCCTCTGATTCTCATATTTTTCAGAGCAGTTTCGTACCGCTTCGACTAATATATGGTGCAAAAAAGGAGCAAATATTATGGCAAAATCCAACTCCTTCATCGCCGCGATATTGTAGACCTATTCGCATTAGATTTGTTAAAGAAACTGTAGATGTAATCCAAGAAGAAATCAACTATGTACAAGATGCTGTTAGTACATTACAAAACACTAATTTTTTAATGGAAGGAAAGTTATATTCCATAAAACATACAATGGTATTTACAATGATAGATGCAAAAGTATGTAATGCCGCAACACAAATTACGTCCACCATGAAGTGCTATATTTGTGGGGCTACTTCAAAAGAATTTAACAATTTGAACATCAAAAGAGATGAAGACGAAGATGCACTTCCTTTCGGATTATCTACTTTGCATGCCAGAATTCGACTTTTTGAGAGCATATTACACCTGTCGTATAAACTCACAGTGAAAAAGTGGCAATTAAGATCGGATGAGGACAAAACTATTGTAAAAGAGATGAAAAAAACTATCCAAGAAAAATTTAGAAGTGAATTAGGGCTAATAGTGGATGTACCGAAGACTGGCTTTGGAAACAGCAACGATGGCAACACCAGCAGAAGATTTTTTCCAATCCTGAATTAGCTGCAGAAATAACTGGAATTGCATTGGATTTCATCTACCGAATCAAAGTTATTATTGAAGTAATTACAAGTGGTCACAAAATCTATTTGCACGAGTTTGCCGATTATTGCTTAGACACTGCAAAACTTTACGTTACTCTATATCCCTGGCATCCTATGACACCTACAATGCACAAGATTTTAATACATGGTACAACTGTAATGAGCGAGGCATTGTTGCCTATCGGGCTATTATCAGAAGAAGCGTCAGAGGCACGAAATAAGCATTTTCGGCTTTACAGGCAGAATTTTGCTAGAAAGTTTTCGAGGGTTCAGTGTAACAAAGATATTATAAATAGACTTTTGCTCAGTTCTGACCCACTGATTACTAGCATAAGACCAACTCCAAAAAAAAAGTCATTACCCTTTTCGAAAGAAGCAATTTCTTTTATGATTCCACCTGTACTTGGCTCTGAAGAGAATTCCGATTCGGAAGAGGATTTTGAAGAAACAGACGAAGAAGAACCATGGCACTCATCATCATCTTAGTGCAAAAGAGAAGTTATTGTAAATAAATAAGTTATTATTTTAAATTTTTTGGAAATTAGCAACAAAAATTTTTTTTTGACAGGGTCTTTCCGGGGGGTGGGTTAGGAGGGATACCTCCCCCTGCCCATAAAAGTTCAAAAATTTAATTTTTATAGAATTAATCGTTAGTAACCTTTTTCTTTTAATATTTACATTTTTTTTTTAAATATTATTTTATGTAACCGCCCACAAAAAGGGCGGGGCGAAAAGTGAAATTTTACGAATTCATGGGTCCAATTTTAGGGTTTTTAATTTTTGCCGATGTTAAAAGTTGTATTTGCCAAACAAAAGTATAGGAAATCTTTAAAAAAAATGAATTTTTCAGAGGTAGGACTAGTTTTTCTATGGGGAACTTTTTCCCCCTTGGTCCGATTTTAAGTATTTTTGATCTTTACCTGCCTATGACAATAACACATATTTCTGCCAAGTTTCATCAATCTAGGGTCACTCAATAACTTTTAAGAAGCAATATAAGCTAGAAAAAAAAGTAATGTCCGGCTAGATTGGCAAAAAGCCCCTATGTGTGTCGGTTTCCGAGAGCGTTAATTATATGGGGCCTATATTATATTAGACGCTATGCTTCTTATAGGAACAAATGAAATATATGCATACATATGTACAGTAATCCCTTGATTTACGACGCATCGATTAACGTTGTTTCGGTTAGCGTCGCCAAATTTTTTGTGACTCCTTAATTTAATTTGCGTCGCCATTCGATTTACGTCGCCTCATTTGCTCATGTTTTATAAGCAAAAAGCGGGGAATCACAGTTTTTAGTTGGAATGTTCTTTTGAGGGTTTTCATGTGTGTGTAGCTATTCCTATCTATACATGGACACATTTTTGTTTTGCTTGTCAAACACAACGGAGAGAAATATGAGCTCAAAAAACCACAATATGTAGTGGAAAGGGTATTATACGTTGTGATAATGTTTGTTACACTTTAAGATATTGGTACTAGACCCTATTTTTAGTATACCGATCGACTACTTATTCACTTATTCAATCGACCTTACGATATCCGTTCGTTCGACTGGCTTGCAGGCTGTCAATGGAAACATTGTACGCAAATTACAGTTTTTTAATTTCATGAAATTTGGTATACATGCCTATTGAAAATGGTGAGTATGGATTCATAATTTCACATAGCCCCCACACAAGGTTAATAATGTTTTCATGGGTCCCAAATAGGGCGCACTTCTGAAAATTTGTTTTTCTATATACCTTCTTACTTGTTTAATTCTGTAAATGTTTTATAATATGTTATACCTTACTTTAGACGTAATTTTTAAGTTTTTAATACATGTACCTTTTATAGAACACATTGAGCATACTTAAATTCGATTTACGTTGTTTCGATGTATGTCGTCATTTTCCGGAACCAATTGCGACGTTAATCGAGGGACTACTGTATACTTATATGAACAAAATGAAAGACACCTTTATGTTAAAATTTACAACACTAGCGTAGACTATTTAATGGCCGCTTTTGGCAGTATATATTTACTTATTTGCTTTAAAACTAATCTTGCGAAAAATTATACAGTTTTGAATTTGTTGATAAAAGTTAGTGCTGATAATTGGTATATATTAATTTTATAAATTAGAATTTTAAAGCGATAAATTATTAAGTCTTTTTTCAATAGGAACTGAAGTTTAATATCGGTAAGTAATTACATAAACATACATACATAAAAATGCATACATATATGTTTCAATCAATTTTTCAATATTTATATTTATTAACCGCACGACATCTACAGAAAAAAAATTACTTCAACCCACTTAGTTTTCTAACACATTTATTTTTATCGCAATAATTCTAGAAAAGTTTTTAACAAAAAATTTCTTAAACTAATTTTAATTTCATATTTTATACAAATAGACAAAAAATAATAAACTTAATTTTAATAATGTTTTAGAAGACTTCATTCTCTTTTATATAAAGCGTGTCGAGGCTGTTAAAAAAAACTTTAAACAAAAAATTTTATAATATTAAAAATTTTATAATTTTTGTTTAGTTTAAATCTTATGCCATAAACATTCAGCCAATGTTACATATTGAAATCTATAAACAAATTCACACACTCTTATACAAACACACATGCGTTCATTTGTATAGGATTGAATTGAATTGAAATGTTCAAATACATCGTTTAGAGTGTGATCATAGCGGGAAAAAGAAGAAGTACGGATGCCTTCTAGAAGGCCTCTGTTCTCCTTCTTTTGGATGTACAAGACCTGCTCGCTCCATTCCATACTCATATCTTTTTTACACACGTTGTCATTGAGGGGTATGCCCTCCGCTCTCGCTTCTTTGACAGGTGCATAAGAATGGCAACTGGATAAAAAAATAATGGTTTTCTTTTGCTTTGGCAAAAAAAAAAATGCTACTCCTACTCTTCTCCCTTCTTATCGAAGCGAATGAGTATCTTATCTTTTATACAAAAGTGCCGAGGCCTTCTTTGTCAGTTAGATCAGAATGGCAATTAAATCTAAAAAATTTCTTAGCAGGCCTTCAATAAGGCCTGAAGTAACAAGGTCTTCTGAGTTTTTCCACTGGGACTATACGCTATACCACCATAGATAGAGGTGATATTATACGTTTGTGTTTGCAACGTTTAAGAATATCGATTCTAGAACAACCTTCTAGTAAACCGATAGATTTAGGAACAGTTTTTGGGATCATCTCAGAATTATTGTATAGGTCATCAGATTGAACTACTGCGGTTGTGTACAGAATTTTTTTTTAAACACTTACGCACCCAATAAAAGCCTATTTTTTACTTCACATCTTTACTTTAATAATTTTAATTAGAAAAATTAATCACTCTACAAAAATATGTTTCGAATTTAAGTTTAATGGATGTGTTTTCATGATCTAAAATTGCCTGGGTATTTTTTCCAAGTTCGCACGTCGTCAAATGCTCGAAAGTCCTCAGTTGACCTAAACCTTCGTATTATGGTTTCAACCAGTAATCAGAGCTGGGTTTTAAATGTCACTACGGCAGTAAATATATGCTTCATCACCAAGTTAACGTGAACGTTAAAACCGATTCCATATGGTTAATGCTGGTAGACGAAAAAACGGTAACTCTGTATGACGCCAAGCCTGTTAGAGTAAATTGTTTCCTGTCAACAAATGCAAGTTTTTAGTCAAGTAGCTTTATGAAAAGAAAATAATTTTATAAAGAAAATTTAATGTCAATAACATAAATGTTTTAATTTTTTACTTTAAACTTCAGTAAAGTTGGTTGTAATTTCCTGGGTTCCAATAAAGCCATTGTGAAAATGAAACGCAAAACGTACGAAAAGCAGACAAACAAAGTCGACCTGGTTGCTTTTAAAAAATAATGACAATAGTGCGTGAGCTACTCCCTGCTCTGATCAGATTTACAAATAATTTACAAACATTTTATTTTTTGTAAAATTGTAATTTTTTTTTTAAGAAAAGACAAGAAAATCTGTATTATAGCATTTCACTAGTAAAAAAATTCTTCCCGATTTACCCTACATTCACATTTAAATAAAGCTTTACCGTAAAATAGAATTTTATGGTGTTTTCTTTTCTAAAAAAAATAAAAGGAACATATATAAAATGTCTTGCCGACCCTGTAATAATACAATTTTTTATTTGAAGAGAACAAAACACAAAATTGGACTGAACTTTTTAACAGATGACAAAAAGTTGGTTCTTCAAAACATAAAAAAAATATGTACATAACAGCGACTCAAATTGTATGCAGGCGAAATTAGTGCAAGGTGTACCCCCTCAAAATGAACCATGGATTTTTTTAAGATGACATTTAAGATATTTAGGCTCCAGCTTTGACCTCTCGTGAGCTGGACCATTTTGAAAAAGGGTATATTTTTGCATGTTTTGTTAATTTGAGAATCTGTTTCCGAACCAACATTATGGGTATCATAAGGAAGGTTTTTTTAAGGCGCGTCCAACTGTGTATACAATTTGTCCAAGGACGATCATCCATGTCCTTTTTTTAGGATATTTCGTAAAAAAGAACGGGTTTTGAATTTTTTGTTCGGGGTTGTTTGTAATAAAAATGCCAAATTAACATATTTTAATCTTTAGTCGACTTAATTCGTGCTAGTCCGCGTTTAGACAAAAATACAATGGTGTGGTAACCCTTCGTTTTAAATAGGGCAATATGGATGGGTATCAAATTTTTTCTTTTGCCAAGTACATCATCTTTGTATGTAAATAATTTACATTTTTGCCAATTAGATGCATTTTACATGGTGGTCTGGAATATATATAAATGAAATTTTGTGGTAGCTCTAATATGATAGCGGATTTAGTTTTCAGATCATGTATGGATGAAAAATGGACTAAAGAAAGAAAAAAGAAATGATCCACGACTTTTTGGCGGCATATTTTTTTTTCGCAAATTAAAAAAAGTTATTAAATTTTATTGTTTATAATTACAAAACTTTTATACAGATCATTTAAGACTCGTATATTGCGAATTTAACGTTACAGCAAATCTTTTCGTGATTCTATTTTAGTATTTTGCTTTCTCGAAACGATCCAAAATTTGTTAATAGGTTGATAGTATTTAAATAAATGAACAAATTGAATGACGAAATTCAAATTTCTTTAGTTTTTTTTTTATAAAATGTAAACAAGAAAATACATACATATGCCAGACTGCGGATTTATTAACACCAAGTTTTTCAGATTTCTTGATTAGACGTTTTTTTTTTCAAAAACAATTTTATAACACCGAATCCACTTGAATGTTATATCACTGGCAACCTATCATTAACAATGTAATGTTTTCTTATGTTTTTACTACTAAATAATAGAAAAACTATCTATTAAAATTTAAAATTTTTGCTGTCCTGATCAAAGGCGAATTTTTCCCAACTTCGTCTGGTAACCCTATATATAAACCGAAGCCATCTTTTTACAGGGCATTATCAACACTGTCGACTTATACGATTTACGCCATTAGGAAGGGTGCATTTTTTAGAATAATGGCGATTTCTTTTCTGAGAAAAATGTTGCATAAATGGTACATGCTCTACACAAAACAGATAGAGCATGTACCATTTATGCAACATATTTCTCAGAAAAGAAATCGCCATAAAACAAGCCACCGTTTTAGAGAGCGAAGCATTTTTAAAAAACGAACCCCAAATTGCATTTATTTTAAATAAAATGTCAAATTTTTTGTAGAAAAGGAAACACTATTAGCGTAGCCCAAATTGCCCATAGGTTCACAGTTAGGCCCACTCCTGAAAAGCAATTGCTCTACTTTAAGAGGTGTAGTTTATTAAATGGTCGGTCTTTACCGATTTCTGTTGCTTACTTATGTATTTTGAAATAAATAATATTTTAAGTCGGTGTATGTGTGTTGTGCTTTTCATTTTGAATTGCGACTAATTTGGAAATTCTCTAGAAAAAAGATTTATATCACAAATAGTATACGAAGCATATATTTTTTCAAAAATTGGTTTATATGTATTTGTGTTGGTGTCTGTCTGTCCATCTGTTTGTCAGTCATCTCGTTTGTTTGTTTATAAGTTTTAAGACATACATTTTAAAATTTTCCATGCACCAGAATTTGTTCCTTATTTCGAAAATTTTTAAGATTTAAATTAATATAAAATGTATTGATTAATAAATTGTACAAGCAATTATTTAATGGGCTCATTCAACATGAATTGAGCTCACACCAACACATTAAAATAAGAGTTTTTTTACTAATAGATTTAATAAGATAAAAATTTATTTAAAACTTTTAAATTTATTTAAATTTTTTAATATGAAAACCAGTATAAAAGTATAGTCGAGTCCGGCCAATTGATACCCTACACCACAGTATTTATAAACAAACTTTTAAAAGTGTACCCTATTAGGAAGCTATGGGCAATGACGGAAATATCAGTTTTTTTTTCAGTATTTATTTATTGAATCTTCATATATTAAATATGATCTAACAATAATTAATCAAATCTTATCCTAATATTTGCCTTATGTCCTGCCAGTGCCAGACAAAAAAGATTTAGTCATCACGGTTTCTGTTCACATGTGTAGGTGTTTACCGCTCATCTGATTGGGTGAATGCTGCAGTGTCTCTTCTTCTTTAGCGAGTATGGCCGCCATAATTTAATTTCGAGCTAATGGATTTGGGTGCAGTTCCAGCCTTTTTAAATATTTTACTGCATATTTCGTTATCATAGTTTTTACTAATGGCACATTGAGATCCTTGTGGATATTTGAGTTTTTGACGTACCAGGGGGCGGCTGTGATTATTCGAAGAAGTTTATTTTGGCGCCTTTGAATTTTTTCGATGTTAGAAGCCGAGGCAGTGCCCCATAACTGAATACCGTAGCACCAAATTGGCTTTAAGATAGAGTTGTAAAGTAGAAGTTTGCAATCGAGACTTAGAACAGAATATCTTCCAATTAGCCAATTAATTTGAATTGCTTTTAGTTTCATCTCAGTTAATTTAGCTTCTATATGCCATTTCCACGTTAAACGCCGATCTATTATTTGATTATTTATTTTAATAGGGGGGCATATTTCCCGACGAAATGTGAATGTTATATGTGCGCATTTTTGCTCATTGATCTTTATTATTCCATTTTTTTAACCACCTTTCTAGTGCAAATATGTGATCCTGTAAGTAACGAGATGCTTCTTGACAGTTTTCATGTACGCTTAGGAAAGCTGTGTCATCCGCAAATGTTGAGGTTTGTGTGTAGCTGTTTGTTGCCAAGCCCGAAGTATAAATTAAGTATAATAGAGGGCCCATGATGCTGACTTGTGGGACTCCAGCGTTAATTGGCTGTGGAGAACTTAAAAAATCGCCTTCTTTTATAATAAATTGACGACCGACTAAATAGCTTTCTAACAGCTTGTGTATGTTTGCTGGTAAGTTTTGCTGCAATTTCAGTAGTAAACCTTCATGCCAGACTTTATCAAAAGCTTGAGACACATCGATGAAGAGTGCTGAGCAATATTTTTTTTCATCAAAGGCTTTTCTTATGACATTTACTATTCGATGAGTTTGTTCAATTGTGCTGTGCTTTCCTATACAATCGAATTGATGGTTTGAAATACATCTATTTTCATTTAAAATCGGCGTTAATTTTGACACTAGTAGCTTCTCAAATTGCTTTGAGATATTGGATAATAAGCTAATAGGCCTGTATGACTCAACTTTTGTGTGATCCTTTCCTGGCTTTGGTATCATGGTTACTAAGGAAACCTTCCATTCTTGAGGGTAGTATTGAAGGCGTAAAATAGCATTAAAAATAATAAGAATAATTTTCTTTGCTATACTTGGTAGCTCCTAAAGCATTTTATTACTGATCTTATCAATACCGGGTGCCTTCTTGGTGTTTAAATCACAAATAACCTTTTCGATTTCTCTAAACTCGAACCTTAGGGGAATAGCTGCTCTAACATTTACAGGCGGTAACTCGACTGCTATATCGTGAGATGTATTAAGGGTAAATACATTTTTCAGATGATGAACAAACAGATTTTCTTTGTCAATGTCATTTCTTGCCCAACTTCCATTCAAGTTTCTTAATGTTGGCCTAGATTTAACTGGTCTATTAAGACTTCTAGCTGCACGCCATAATGAGTAGTCTGATTGTGGAGTTGCATCCAGTTCCTTAAGATATTTTTCCAGGGAAGCCGTTTTATGAGACTGCAGTAACTTTCTTAAGATGCGGTCAGATTGACGAAACATTTGATGAAAAAAGCCAAATATTTATTTACTGTAGTGTGACCATAAAATATTTTTCACCATCAAACAACAAAACAGCTGTTTATTGTAAAACAAATTTATTTGGCGTCAAACAAAAATGCTTCCAATGTGAACAAAGTGTGAACACTCAGCGTTAAATATTTTACAACCTTTTGCTGAAATAAATGTTTTGTCTTACAAAGTTTTTGCAAGAACAAACAGTGAGAAATAACAGCTGTTAAATATAGTGTTGTCAATTTTAAATTATAAATCGCCAAAAAATTAGCAAAATGTTGCTTCATATGTTTGTAAGCTTTTAGTAGAGGTACATAAAAAAAATAAAAATATTTATATATATATATGTAAATATACATAAATATATATATATGGGCAAATCCCAGAAATTTCATATAAATATCCCACTACATTTCTGAACGTATATGGCCAATATTGTATCATTTGAAAGCTTTTGAACAGAACTTTCTGGATATGCAAAATTTATATAAAACTTTTTAACTATTGAGCAGCTAATACAGTTTTTACAAAATTGAATATCAGAATGTTACGGAAGTGCACTAGGTAATAAAAATTTAATCAAATAAACCCCAGCTTCGCTAAATAAAGCTTCTCCGCATAGGCGCCATTCGGCCAGGCGCATGAAAATTAAAACTTTTCTCTATAGTAATTAATATGCTTACTAAAGACTCTTGTATTTTTGCAAACTCATCCTCGATTCTTAATGGGTTAAGAATCTTAAAATAAATTTTGTACCCAGAAAGATCTGTTCAAACTCTCTCAAATGATACCAATATTGGCCATATACGTAAGATATCGCAAATTTATATGAAAAGTTCAGAGGTCCATAACTCGGAAACTATGCGTTTCAGAGAATATTGCCATTTAATTTTTTCTTTTTATTTTTCAATTTTCTATTACCCTATGTACATTTTTTTTTATTTGGAGCTGCGTTTTTAAACTAGACTTAAGCCATATATATATATTTATATATATGCTTATATGTATATACAAACATCTAAACTGAGGTAAAAAGAAATATTTTTCGGTAATTCGAAGGTCTTTAGCTCGGCCAATTTAGCTTTCTAATATTTTTTTCTTCACAATAACGTGTTCTTACAACTAGATTTTCCTAAAGCGATTTAACGTTTTTTTTTAACTAGTAGGCTACACTGCATATAATAAACAAATGTAATTTCATGGTGAATGAACATGTGTAATTTTTAATTAAAAAAGAAATAAGCAAGTTTTTGTGATAAAAAGACAATAAATATATAAAAAATGGATTATCTGAGTGAAGCTACGCCAAACAAAAAACGACGGACAAAAAAAAGTTGTAAAAGAATTAAATTGATAAACTTGGTGGAAGATGAAAGGTGTTTATGGGATGCTAGTAATGATTCCTACCATAACAAAGTGCAACGCGACAAAGCTTGGCAAAATATTGGTGAGCAGTTCGATATGCAGTATACCACAGCTGATTTAACTGCTAAATGGACCAATTTGCGAATCCAATTCCGCGGCTATGCCGGCCGGATTAAATCAAAGTCCGGTCAAGGTGCCATAGTACCACCAAAATGGTAGTTTTATAATTCCATGAGTTTTGTGGGTAGAGCGGAAGATCAGCAAACCCAAGAAACTGTGTCCAACATTGTGTTTGAACTAGATTTAGATAGCAATGGTAAGAAAATGTGCAACTAATCGTTTCAAGCTATGTATTTACGTTTATTTTATTTTGAGTATAGATGATGCAGACTCAACGCCGCCCTTATCAAAATCAATACAAGTTCAATCAACTCCACGTCGACAGCAAACTGAAAGCAACCAAGTAGCAGCAGCGCATAATGCCGAACCCATGCGTGAGGCGGTTACAGCAATGAAAGAGCGTAAGCAGAGCGAGTTTACACAAAATGCCACATTTGCAAACTTCATTTTAAGTGAACTTAATGCTGTAAGCGATGTAGTGTCAGCATCATTACGTAGAAAATTATCAGCTTGCTTGTTTCAGTGCTTAGATGAAGAGCGGAGTAATACAATTATTGGTTAAAATATATAGAAATTAAAAGTAAGAAAATATACATACATGCATGATTACATATCGATGGCTTAATATCAAAAAGGCGTAGGCAAGTGCGAAATGCATTTTCCTTTCAAATTTCAGTTGAATCCTTTTTTAAAAATCAAATTTAACCTTTTTTATACTCGTACCTAAATTTTTACGGATTTTAAGTTTTTTTTCCTGTACACAAACAAAATATTTTGTAACATGTTTTTTATATTCAGACATCAATATTTAAATGTATATGTATGTATATCTTTTCCTAATAAATTCTGATTTGTATGTATGTACATACATATGTATGTATTTGCTTTAGGTATGTATTTATATTCCTGTAGTATATAGGTACATACATATCTTGAAGATAGCTTTGTTTATGTTGGCTTTTTTTAACAGATCTTGCAGATCTCTTGTACATAATTAGATTTTATTTAATGTAGGTATTAATATGAAATAACTATGAAATTTTAATTCATAAAAAATATGTACAAAATATGAAAATAAGGACTTATTTTTTAGTTGATTTATTATTTCTTTATTTACGTTTTTTTAACACATTTTACAGAGTTTGAAGATCTCTACTTGTTTTTATTAGATGTTTTAGTCACCCCTATTCTGACTTTCGATTCGAATCGAAATTTTCTCCGTTTGGCAACTTTGGTATTCAGAGTTTCGATTCCGCTGCGTTTCTTTCGATTGTAGGTATTCCGTTTTACGATCGTAGTTAAGTTTTTCTACGCTTATATTTTAGCAACGGAATTTTTTTCGATTGCTCTTTTATAAACTTAAAAAGTGTTTAATTGATAAAATGTAAGTATTAAATCTTTAAAAAGTGATTTATATAAATTTTTGTTGTACTAAAATGTAAAGATTTATTTTTCCAAGTCAAAAACAACGACACCAGAGCAATACGAAATGCTGACAAGTTTAATGTCAACAAAACAGGATATTGCTTGCGGCTACCATAAACGATCCAAGGACGAAGTTCAGGGGGTAACTCAAACACTTAATGCATTAGGACCACCAACAAGAAGTGACACCGCATGGAAGAAGGTATTTATGACTTATTATAAATATGTCGCATGTACTTATTCCTCTGTAGGTATGGTTTGACTGGAAGTGCTACATAATGCGGAAACTTTCGGCAAATAATTAATGAGCACTGGAGGAGGAAACTTTCGCTTGCAGCGCATTAGCCCATTAGAAGAAAAAGTAATCCAATTGACGGGGCTTGAAACAAACACAAGTGGTATTAGGGGTCACACCTTGTCTTTGCTGAGATAGCAAATAGATGCCCAGAAAGAGTTTTATGAGTGACATTGTTCTCCTCTTCCACCAATAAAGCCACTGATCGCAAGTCTTTTGTATTATTTTATTTTTATTATTATTAATCGCACAAATTTTTTTATTTTCCTATTTTTATTGATTGTTGTGACTTTTGTTTATTAAAATAGTAACAAACTTGCTCATTTCTTTGTTTTTATTCCACATTCCATAGTAAACAAATTGGTTTTGTAAACATTGTTGTCTTCTTCTTGTTCTTTCGATTAAGTTTTTGTTTGGAATACCAATTTTCGATCGTAGCGTAACTGAATGCGGAGACGTAATCGAAAGTCAGAATAGGGGTGAGTATGTTTCTGTTTATCTATAGTTTTTTGAAAAACATTTTCTAATATGAATAAACAATTTATTTAGGTGCAAAAAGTTTTTTTATTAATTTATTAAGGTTTAAATAAAAATAAAGGTTTAAATAAAAAAATAAAAATTTTGCATTTTTTACAACATGTAGCACATATGTATGTAGTATATAGAAATCTAAATGTGAATCAGGTAATAAAAATAGTTTTTATTAAAATTATGACCGGTAAAACACGTGGAAATAAATACTTATGTTTTTTAATATTCAGATTTCTATATATGCTTATACTGAAAAGGCACTTCTCCTTCCTCCACAAAATATTGAAAAAATTCTTCTCTTATTTTTGAGGTATCTGGAGCGACAAACTATCGATGAGCCTGGAGATTTAAAAAACTACGATCTGTTTGTTCAATGCGCCATTCACCAGGGATTTAACTGTCATCTTCATAGTGACGATCCACTAGATTGGAATTGAAGTAAACAGAACTCGTTCGGCTCATCAAATAATTATGTAAAACGCAGCATGCTAGGGTTACTTGTCTTGCTTTTTGGGGTTTAAGTTTTATAGGGCTACGTAGTACTCGAAAACGCGCAGACACGCGTTTTCAATTACACGTCTAGCTCTTGATAAACGATAGTTAAAGATTCTTTGGATTGCATTCATATTGCGTGCACTAAAAGGTTTAAGTATATTTGCTGACAAAGCGAAAGCATCATCAGCAACGAGAACATATGGAACAGGTAAGTTTCTGAATGGTAGTGGATTTGCTGATGGTAGATTAAGTTTGTTGTGTTGAAGAGCTTGATTGAATGAGCTATTCCGAAAAACTCCACCATCTGATATTCGGCCATTTGACCCTACATCAATATACAAGAACTTGTAGGATGCATCAGCAATACCCATTAACACAATACT
This sequence comes from Pollenia amentaria, assembly GCA_943735925.1. Classification (NCBI taxonomy): domain Eukaryota; kingdom Metazoa; phylum Arthropoda; class Insecta; order Diptera; family Polleniidae; genus Pollenia; species Pollenia amentaria. The sequence goes on along the minus strand of OX031010.1, from coordinate 119,550,948 downwards.
ATGTGTTCCTGCAAATCAATTGAAAAATTATTTTGGTAATGCAATTAAACACATCATTATACTACCTTTGTAGTTAAAGTAAACACTTCCTGAATGGGCAGTCCAAGGCGAATTTACTTCAGGTGGCGGCGAGACTACAACACAAAAAACAACATGGTATTTTGTTTTTGTATTTCGGTCATGGAATGTCAAAACCAGGGCGAATTAATATATAAATGAATTCGCCTTGCATAAAACAGTTGACTAAAGCAGGGCTACCAGAATTGGGGTTCTAATCTCAAATTAGGTAAAAAAAATTTGTTTCGGGATTATTTTGAGGATGGAAAAAAATTTTTTTTTTCTTTTTGGCTAAATTATTTAAAGTTTTGTTCATTTTACTAGATAACCCAAAAAAATGGCTATTATTTTTTATGTAAAAAACTCCTTTAATACAATTTATATTAAACAGATTATAACGCAAATTCAATATCTGTCGGCTGAAAAATCTGATTATGCTGATCGCCACATCAGTTTTTTATTAAAAATGTTTCTGCAGCAACATTTTTTTTTTATCTTAAAAAATATGGTCGAATGACTAGGTCACGCAAAACTACAACAATGCATCGATAGGAAAAACAACACAAATTTTGTTTGTGTAAAACATGATAAGGATGTCAAAACCATTGCACAAAAAAAAACCTTAAATGGGCCATTCAACATGGATTTTCAGGCTGAAACCATTAATTCTAAAAGTATGTTTGACGATATGCACATGTTCCTTTAGGCCCTAATCATATAAAACGCAGCGCAACGCCAAAGAATAACATTGAAAGCACAAACAATGTCATAAATATTTTGTAATTTTGTTGTTGCTTTCAACAGAAATTCATGTACCGTGTTTTAAAATTTTCAACGACACAAGCTATGCAGCGTTTGAAATTTTAAAACGCAATGTTAATTTCTGTAGAAAGCAACAACAAAATTACAAAATATTTATGACATTGTTTGTGCTTTCATTGTTATTCTTTGGCGTTGCGCTGCGTTTTACATGATTAGGGCCTTAATTATATTTAAGCCGGCAGTCATACAGGAAATTTAAAATACATATATTTATAATATTTTGGATTAACTGAATGATCCATTTTCCTAAATGCCGTGTATTTTTGGTCAGAATTTGAAAGATAAGTACCAAATTGTGAAATTTCTTAAAATACACTATTGCTTTAGTGTGATTATGCTAATATGAGTTTAAAATACAAATTTATAAGATAAAAATAATCCCCACTGATAAATAATATTAAAACATTATTTTATTTAGTTATAATTTATTTAGTGGCTTCTTATTTTTAGATATTTTAAGAAATTTTTATTTTAAATTTGGGAATGAAGAAAGAATGTATGTGGCAGCCCTAGCCTAAAATGAACAAAAACATTTGAGTCAAGAAATATAAAATAAAATAAATTATTTGTTTTTAATCCAAATTTTTACTATTTTTAATTAGGCTTAAGTTCATTAAATTTAATTTTCATTAAATTATTTTTATGAAGAAAGGAATTTTTTACAACATGGAAGATTAATTAAAATTGTTATTGATAATTTTCATTCTTGACTGACCTGGGATTCGAAGCCAGGCTGGCTGGCGTGTGATTCGAACCCAGGCGGCTGGTTACCCTGACATGTTTCGACCTCAACCACTAGGTCTTCTCAAAGGGATTTGCCGTCTTACACTCGCAGCCATCGAAGACTGCTGACGTCAGTAGTCAAACATCAATCCTTAAACCAAATTGTATTTTAACCTTTTGGTAGATCGAAATTTGCTTATTGAATGATTATCCATTTTTTTAATTGATCTCACATGTTTTCCTTACTTCTGTTTTTTCCGTACTTTTGTCAAGAATTCTTCTTGAAGTCCAAAGTACATTTTTTGTTTATCATGTTTTTTGTCTTTCTTTTTTCTTGTTGACATTTTTCAGCACAACTTGAAGGACAAATGAACACATAGAGCTTGTGCCTTAGCTTTAACAATAATTAGTATTGTGGTTATTTTGTTGAACTATTCATGGTTTTTAATCCAAATTTTTACTATTTTTAATTAGGCTTAAGTTCATTAAATTTAATTTTCATTAAATTATTTTTATGAAGAAAGAAATTATTTGTAGAATCAAGAAAATAACAGTTTTTATAACATAAACTCGTGCAATTTTTGTGAGCACTTAATTGCAAATTCGGTGGAAGTGAACGTGGCATTGAAATAAATTTAAACCGTTTCTTTTCTGTATTCATTTTATGCATTTGAACATTAAAACAGCACATAAACATAAAAAACCTTTAAGATATAGTGATAATGGTAAAAATTTGCTTTTGTGACCAAAAAACGATCTGTACCTTATTCTTACACATAGTTTAATTAATCGTCCCTTTATTTTTTAAATTTTTCATTAATAATTCGCAAACTAAAATTTAATTTAAAAACACAATTTTAAAAAGCACATGTAAACAAAACTTTTGACAATTCTGGCATGACTAAAGGCCCAACCATAATATGCATAGCCTTGCTTAACCTACTGTCAAAAATTAACAAAAAGTCTCTCAAATGTATTTAAGAAAACAAAAACAAAATAAAAAAACATTTGATTCCGTACGGAATGTGCGATCAGTTTCGCACTTTGCTTAAGCAAATGACAATTTCATAAAACTTAACAAAACGTTTCCTTAAGTTCAATATGGTTTGCCTCACATGATGTACATGTATTCGCACATTTGCTCAAGCCAACTTAAGCACATTATGGTTGGGCCTTAAAAAAAATAACAGGCTGTCTCTTCGCCGCCACCTGAAGTAAATTCGCCTTGGGGCAGTCATTACAACATGCTTTCCGTCCAATGATCCGATACAATTAGGAAAATTCCATGATTGCAAAAATGCTGCGGAAATGTTCTTCCAGTCCTCTTACGTTAATGGTGTCTGCAATCAAATAAATATGTAATGTATGAAATAAAATTGTTGCGTAAAGAACCTTTAAATATTCTGGTTGTAAAACCTTATAAATGGCACTGCATACTTCAGGAACAATCCCTTAAATAGTATTATGGGGAATTCGGAATATATACTGTAGGGACCTGAAACTCTAGCCTTTCGCTAAATAACGTAGTGTTACTGCTAAACGTTCAGTGGGAGAAATAGGCGCGCGAAGTCTTGTTGTTTTCTTTCTTATAAGTGGTGCCACTAATTTCAGCTGGAGAGAGATGTGTGACACGAGGATTTGTAATATATAAATGGGTTGTAAATTATGTTACTAAACTTACCAAATAGTCAAAATCGGTTGAGTTCATTCTTAAAAAGTTTTTACACAGATTAGGAGTATCTGATCTAAGTTCCTTTAGCAATTTTGAACAACATCCTTCTACATTCCGGCGTCTTATCCAGTTTCGGACCCATTGTCTTTATTTTTTTTTTGCAAGATTTTCCTCCTCTTGTAAAATTATTAAGGTTGAAGCTCCACAACATACCACAACAAAATTTTCAAAATTTTTCATTGCGGTTTTATACAAAATTTTTTTGGAAAAACAAATTTATATTTTTTGACGGTTTGGTTAAATATTTTTTTTAGAAAAATAGTTATTTAAGTGTGACCGCACTAAAAACATGTGTTAAAATATTTACACATAACGTTGTTTAGAGGCTATTTGAGTGTGACCATAAAACAAATTTTGTTTTGTTTTAAAAATATTTCAATTAAATATGAGGAAACATATTTCATGAAAATATTTCATCAATCTGGCCGTACCTTAAGACTACTTTTGAGTAATGACAAAAATAACGATAAGTTTAAAATAAAATATTTGATAAAATTCAATAAAAGGAAAAATGAAAGAATAACAATTATTTATACAGTAGTTTTGACTTAACTGCCTTTTGTTTAAGTGTACATTTGACTTAACTGCACAAAATTTATATTTTTTGTCATTATTCTTTCAAATCTCATACAAATTCCTTTTTTAAGTGCGCTTTCTATACCTGCACATTTAAGATAAATGCACAAAATTTTTGGCATTTTAAAATAATTCTCATACAAAAAATCCAAGATAGCTGCACTTTGACTTAACTGCCCAAAATACATATTTTCTGTAATTATTCTTCAAAATCCTTGTTTACGTGCATTTTGCTTACCTGCACATTTATCAAATTTTTGAGCAGCTTTAAAATATTTTAATATAAAACATCAAAGTTAGCTGCACACATGAAAAAAATAAAGTGGCCACTTTTTCACATTAATATCAAATTTAAGCTGTTTTTAAAAACATAAATCGCAAACAAGCCAGGTTGGCATCATTATAATTCATTTATTTTGTTTGCATGTACATACCTACATTCTTGCAGCAACATTACCACGATTATATGAAAGGAATAGAATAAATTTTTTTTGTGAATTATCATTGTATTTGTTAATGTTCCTTTTATATAAAATATACACACATACATATGTTAATAAAATGATTTTTTATTTGAAATAAAATTTTAATAAAAACGTTTTTTATTTTTCTCTTAAACTATTTGCTTTAGCTGCACTTTTATGCAGGTAGCCACAATTGTATACCTGCACATTAAGGCAGGTAAATACATTTAAGATAACTGCATTTTTGATTTAGCTGCACAAAAAATCGTGCAAAGGAGATTGTGCAGCTAAGTCAAAATTACTGTATACATAAGAAGAAAGTATAAAGTAAAAGTAGTAAAATAAATGGGATGTTCATTTAACATGTATTTGAAGAAAATAGCAAGGGAATTCATTAAAAATATACCTAGGATTTTTTTTTTTTAATTTAATTTTTATGGAGTCCTTGTCGTAATTCTTCATATTATGATTGTGTAGTTTTGTAGTCTCAACTAGGGATGGGCAATAAATATCGATATATCAAAATATCGATATTAAAAAAAATATAATGGATATATTTCGCCGGTATTAAAAATACCCATATATCGATACATCGATATTTATCTACGACTATTAGAAATTATGTACATATATAAATAAAAAACGTTTCACTATAATATCCTAAGTTGGTATCTTCGAATTCAAAAGAAAAAAAAAACGGTTATAATGGTTGAACTTTTTACGGCGCAAATAAAAACTTTTGTTCCGGCCGCACGCTATTTTGAAACCGAGAACTACTTTGGCTTCTGCAATAACTATGAAAAAAAAAACAGACAATGTCAGAAGCAAATTACATGTACGTTTGTGTCCAAATATGCACAAATTCATGTTTTTTTTTCTCATTATTTATTTATTGAATCTTCATATATTAAATATGAACTAACAATAATTAATCAAATCTTATACATATACTTTATTTATGTCTGGCCAATGCTAGACGAAAATTTTTCTCCTCACGGTTTCTGTTCACATATGTAGATGTTTACCGGTCTTCCCTTCGGATGAGTACTGCGGTATCTCTTCTCCTTAATCTAGAGTGTCCATTGTCATTTAAAATATTTCGAGCAAGTGGATTTGGGTGCGACTCAAGCCTTTTTAAATATTTTGCTGCGTACTTCGTAATAATAGTTTTTACTAATGGCACATTGAGATCCTTGTGAATATTAGAGTTTTTAACATACCAGGGAGCGGCTGTGACTATTCAAAGAAGTTTATTTTGGCGCCTTTGAATTTTTTCGATATTTGAGGCCGAGGCAGTGCCCCATAGCTGAATACCGTAGCACCAGATTGGCTTCAATATAGAGTTATAAAGTAGAAGTTTGCAGTCGAGGCTAAGAACAGAATTTCTTCCAATAAGCCAATATATTTGAATTGCTTTTAGTTTCATTTGTGTTAGGTTTGCTTCTATATGGCATTTCCATGTCAAACGCCGATCTAGATGAATACCGAGATATTTTACATGCGATTGTTGGGGCACTAATTGATTATTGATTTTAATAGGGGGACATGACTCCCGACGCAAGGTGAATGTTATATGTACGCATTTTTGCTCATTGACCTTTATCCTCCATTGTTTTAACCACTTTTCCAGTTCAAATATATGATCCTGCAAGTAACGGGATGCTTCATGACAGTTTTCGTGTACGCTTAGAAAAGCTGTATCATCAGCAAATGTTGAAGTAAGGGTGTGGTTGTTTGTTGGCATGTCTGAGGTATATATAAGGTATAAGAGTGGGCCCATGATGCTTCCCTGAGGGACTCCAGCGTCAATTGGCTGAGGAGAACTTATAAAATCACATTCTTTAATAATAAACTTTCGGCCGACTAAGTAGCTTTCTAACAGCTTGTGTGTGTTTACTGGTAAGTTTAGCTTCAATTTATGTAATAACCCTTCATGCCAGACTTTATCAAAAGCTTGAGAAACATCGATGAAGAGGGGGAACAATATTTTTTTTCTTCAAAGGCTTTTCTTATGGCTTTTACTATACGATGGGTTTGTTCGATTGTGCTATGTTCTCTTCTAAAGCCGAATTGATGGTTAGGAATACATCTATTTACATTTAAAATTGGGGCTAATTTTGACATTAACAGCTTCTCAAACAGCTTTGATATATTAGACAATAAGCTTATAGGTCTATATGACTCAACTTTTGTAGGATCCTTTCCTGGCTTAGGTATCATTGTAACTAAGGATACTTTCCATTCTTGTGGGTAGTATTCAAGGCGTAAAATGGCATTAAAAATTAAAAGAATAATTTTCTTTGCTATGCTGGGTAGCTCTAAAAGCATTTTGTTGCTGATCTTATCAAAACCAGGGGCTTTCTTGGGGTTTAAATTATGAATAGCCTTTTCGATTTCTTTTATCTCAAATCTAAGTGGAACAGCAGCTCTAACAGCAATTGGTGGCAACTCGACTACAATATCGGGAGATGTATGCGGGGTAAATACGTTTTTCAAATGATTAACAAAAAGATTTCCTTTTTCTTCATCATTTCGTGCCCAACTTCCATTTAAGTTTCTTAATGGTGGTTTAGTGATAACTGGTCTATTTAGATTTCTAGCTGCACGCCATAATGAGTAGTCTGATTGAGAAGTTGCATCAAGTTCCTTAAGATATTTTTCCAGGGAAGCCGTTTTCTGAGATTGCAGTAACTTTCTTAGCCTTTTTGTGCACTCTTTTAGTAAATTCTTAAGTTGAGGGGATCTATGCAATTGCCATTCTCTTCGAGCTCTCCTTTTTTCAGTCAAGAGACGCTCAACATCTGCAGAATATATTTTACTATTTTTGGTTTTTTTGAGGGTTATACTAGAATGTTGAACAGCTTGTTTCAGATAACTGTCAAAATTTACAATAGAAATATCCACATTCTCCGGTGTACTAAGCGGAATATTTTCAGTGCAGTGGGTACTGAGATATTTTTTATATTTTAACCAATTTATTTGAGTGGCTGACCTCACTAAGTGATCAGATGGAGATACAATTCTATTAGGATTTGTTATTGTAAGAATTGTAGATGTGTGATCAGAAGATAGTTCTAAGGAAGCTTCAACATAAATCGTTTCTGCGGGGATGTTTTTAACCACTCCAAAATCGATAACATCTGGAACTTTTTGCTGATCAGTAGGCCAATATGTTGGTTGTCCGCTCGCGACCACATTTAGATCCATTTTACAAATTGTGTTAAACAAAACACGACCCTTAGGTGTAATAAGTCGTGAACCCCAGAAAGTGTGTTTAGCGTTATAATCGCCAGCAGCCAGGAAGCAAGGTCCTAACGATTTGAAATATTTATTATATTGGCTTTCTGATATAGAAAATCTAGGTGGGGAGTATAATGATGAAATTACTATGTTTCGATATAATTCCTCAACGCAAATGTTCGTTGCTTGGAGATAGTCTTCACGATGATCACTCATTAAGTAGTGTTTTACTCGGTTTTTTATCAAAATGGCAGAACCGCCACAAGCTCTGTCTCGGGGGTCCTTGGTATCATATAATATATAACCATTGATTTTAAACGTATTTCTTGAGGTCAGATGAGTTTCGGAAACCATCATAACATCAATTTGTTTATTTTTAAGGAAGTATTCTAGTTCATTTTTGTGTTGGCGGATGCCGTTTGCGTTCCAAAAGCAAATTTTTAAACAGTTCATGGCTTGTTTAGTACAGCTTGCAATAACATCGATTGCATTCTTAACATTTCTTGCATCATGTTACCCATTGTGTTAGTAAAATTGTTAACTGTTTGCACTAATGTTTCCATAGTTTTTTCTAGCCGAGTTAAATTAGAAATGGGAATTTCGTCGTTATTTGGTACATCACCTTGCAGTTGCATAGGATTAGATTTTAATACATTAGCGTACGAGGTTCTGTTATTAGTTGGCTGAGGCATCTGGACGCCGTACGTGTTTCCTTGATTAATTGCCTGCGTTTGAGGGGGATTAAGTTTCTGTCCAACAGAACGCTAGACAATCGAATATACCGGGCATTCTCTATAGTTGGCAGTGTGGTTACCACCACAGTTGCTACATTTTTTTACATTAGGGTCATTTTTGGACTTATCGCACCGGACGGTACCATGTAATTCTCCATATACGACGCAAACAGGGGGTAAATGGCAGCATGCCCTAGTATGACCAAATTCTTGGCACTGAACGGGCCCATTTCTTTTGTGCGGCTCCTCTATCATGATTTTTCTGTACAGAATGTATTTTAAACTGTAAATGGGATGCGTTTCATTTTTTTTTTTTTTTTGCTTAACATCGCCGGGCTCTAACTCCACTCGAAATAGTGGTTGGGGATTTTTTTCCCTATTTTTAATATTTGTAACATTTTTTATTTTGAAGCCCTTTTCTTCTAAAAATGTTTTTATTTCGTCTGGGCCCACGCATGAGTCAATGCCCTTTATCACAACCTGAAGACCTTTGCTGCTTTTCAGTTGGTATGTATAGAAGCTTTTTTTAAGTGCTTCAAACTTATTAATTATTTTGCGAAAATCATTCTCGTGATTAACCTGTATTTTTGTTTCGTTTATATTACCACGCTTGATTGCAGCTACGTAAAACGAATTTTCACCTATCACCGAGATTAAACTTTTTATTAGCTCACTTGAGTTTTGCTCTCTAAGATATATCGGGGGTGGCTTTGACGTTTTTATGACGTTAGGTGCTTCAGAAGATTCATCCTCCAGAATTGCAAAACGATTTTGTGAATTTATTCTATCAAATGATGGAACTTTCGAGGAAGAGGCAGGGCTGCGACCACGTTTAAGCACTGTTACATACCTGTCCATACCAACTTGCACTTGTGGTTTTTGACAAATTTTTTCTTGTTTGTTTTCCATTGCGTCTTTGTTCGAGTTTATGTTGTCAATGGTAACGCTTGTATTGTTTTCTGTTGTTGTATTTATTTCCACATTGCTTACACTAGCATGAGTATCATTTATTTTTGTTGTTGTTTCATTGTTATTACTCATATAGAGTTGTTTTTGTTTTTTTCACCGTTTTTTTATTTTTAATTTTTTGTTAACTGTGCTCTTTTTATTATGTATAATGTTGTTACACCGAGATAATAAAAGAAAAAAGAATAAATATTTTTTTGCACAGATTATTTGCAAGTATGTATGTGCGTACATACATACATATGTAGGTATATTTTTTTACTTGTATTTTTTTTTTCTTAATTTTTTTTTTTTTTTTATTATTGTTCACTTTTATATTGAGCGTCCAAATTCGCTTGTTAAACTGATATTATTAACTAATTTATGTTAAAAAAAAAGAACCGTATGCGGAGTTAAAAGAAACACGTATTTTCTCATCGAGCACGACCGACTGAATGATTTATACATGTGACTTGAATTGTTGACAAGTCAGATGTAAAAACATGTCAGATGTAAAAAATATGCAGCTTAAGCACGGCAGTATGATGCTGTAGTATATAAAAATGATAAAACCCCTCCCTTTCAATTTTCTATTAGATTTACATTTGCAATGTTAATCAATAAGTCGCAAAGACAAACGATATATGTATGTTTGCGGCTTAAATTTGGGCCCACAATGTTTTCCAAACAGACAATTATACGTGGCTTAAGACGGACTGACAAAAATTATATTACACGCAATTGCCCTTCGTAATGAATATTGATTATCTTTGTTTGATTTCCATACTTCTGGATAAAAAATACATCACTTTTTTGTGTTTAACTTTTGAATATGTAACGAACAGAAATAAAGAAATAAATGGCTATTGTTTTTTTTTTCATCGCCACTTGTGATGTAAAAAGCTTCATTCATCTTTCTGATATATATCCCATTTCCACACTCTTACAATACATACGGTATGTTTTTTATTTAAAGCTCAAAATATTTACTAGAAATAAGTTAAATGGCAAAACAATGTTTGCCGGGTCTGCTAGTAACTCAAAAAAAAAAAAATAAAAAAAGCCCAAAAGAAAAAGTACCAAAACAGTACTGAATACAAATGCTACTGTGAGTATGATTAATTTTGGTAGCGCATAAAACACTAATACGCTCTATACAACAAATTGATATTTACTGTCAACTAAATAAACTGTATAATCTATTGACCCTCCGTTTTACACATGTTTTGATTTTGCAATCAAAATGAATTGAAAATGGTATGGCCATACTCATGAGTAAGCCGAAGAGTTAAGGATTAGTTGTTTTCTCTTAAATTCTGTGTATTTTGAAAGAAGCCATTTTATTAAAGGGCTTTGCAAGGACTCATATTATAACGAGTGGTTAATTTTGTTTAGTTAGGAAAATATTAATTAAACTATTTTATTTATTTGTTTGAGGCCTAAGACATTTTTTTGTTTAATTACCATAAACAAACTTTTCCGAAAGGATAAAAATTGTAATATTTATAATAGAGACAAGTTCCAGTTAGCGTTTAAATGTAATAATACTGTTAATAAGTTATTCACTAAAACAAAATCAATATTGAAAACTGAGGAAACACCAAATGTAGTGTACAAAATCAATTGTAAAGGTGACAATTCCAACAAATGCCAGAAGATATACGTAGGCACAACTAAAACAAAACTAAAAACCTGACTTTCATCACATAAATCTGATATAAAAGCAATTGACAAACCTCTTGAGCAAAACACCGCACTCGTGGCCAACTGTGCCATTACTGGACATCAACCAAATTTCAATGACGTTAAAATAGTAGTAGAGGAGAATAATTATGCAAGGAGATTTAGTTTGGCGATGCTACACATACTTGATTTAGCCACAAAAGAGAGATTACACTACAAAATAGATATAGAAAACATCACAGCTCACACATAAAAACACACGATACAAAAACAAAACAGAAAAAGACCAAAATAAAATATAAAAAGACATCAGTTGACAAAAGCTTAAAGCGGAATAACAGCTACAAAGAAGTGATTTTTTTATTTTTTTATTTCCAATGTAATTAATTTTTCGTCTTTTAAATTGTTTGTGTAAATGTTACAATAATTTGTATAACATTCTTGTATTTTTATATAAAATCCCTGAAGATGGAAATATTGTTGACTGAAATATTGGATAATAAAAGGCAAAATTTAAAACAAAATATGAACAATTACACTGTGCTACACGAAAAGCACTTCTGAAATGACCTAGTGTGCGTTAAAGGTGTTGGTGAGCATGTTACGAATCCCGGCTTGACAGTTTCAATATACCTCCAAATTCCCGAGTTATGGACCAAAGAAATTTTTTTGAGGCTGCTACTTTTAAACATTTATAACTTTTTTATTTATTAACCAATTTTTGAAATTCAAACGGTTTTGGAAAGCAAAATAATTGTTATTTTTAAGTATATAGATTTTTTCAATTATATGGAAAATTTTTAATTTTTTTTTAAACTTTTAAAATTTTTACGAGACTTTTTTCCGAATTAAGTTTAAAGACAACAAATATATTAAAGACATTATTTTTCTGAGTACAATGAGATGTCATTTGTTGAAATCAGTTGAGAAATGAGGAAGTTATAGTACTTTTTATGGAAGCTATTATAACAAAAAAACAATTAAAATTCCTTAAAAAATACTATTTTTTTTTCTTTTGTTAATACAATACAAATCGCTTATTTTAAACAAGTAAATTTGAATATATATGTAGGTACAAAAAACTAAAATAATAAGAACTCGAATTTTTGCTAATGACAAACGAAATTTAAGAGAATCAAGTCAATTGTACCTGTAAATCAGTGGTGTCAATTATGATTGTGTTGGTGCGATTACTCTTCTCTCTTACATTCCCAGATGGAGTAATCTGCGGTTGCGAGGCCTATTACGAGGCCTAATTAACATACATATTTTGCTATGAAGACTTTAGAGCAATTAATAATAATACAATTATCGAAAAATGTTGAGTTATGGACATACACAATCAGTTATTATTTAAATAAATTTAATTTGGAACCTGCATTTCGCAGAAACTTTGCTTATTTTTTTTGGAAAAATTGAGAACTTGACAATATTTGAAGTCTTTTTACAACCTTATAAAATTCTAACCAATATTTTTAATTTTTTTAAGATCATTGTACAATGTTAAAAACAAAAATAAAACAAAACAGAAACAAAGATAATAAAAGTTAACACACTACACCTCAACCAACATAAGTGAGTGCAACGACCCAACTTGTACACGCGCATACTATAAATTGCAACTAGGCAATTATTGTGGATAAGTGTGTTGTAAGGCGATACCCTGTTTGCGCTTGCATTGCAAAATCATGGGAATATAGCTGATCATCCGTTCCCATTAATTTAAGTTAGAATAATGCTTTAAACACATTCGAGACAGCAGACTACCGACTTCAATATGTCATCAATAGAATACATGTGTGTATATGGAAATGATTATTTTAACGACGACACGGCTAAATAGCTGCATGTTGTTGTCTATGCTAATTTTGTCGTTGTAGTCAAATTAAACTAATTTCTATTTTTGTACGCTACAAAACAGAAAAGTGCTGCTAATATAATCAAAAATTAGAAGAATTAGTGCTTATAATATTTAATAATAATTTTTTGGTTAAACAGCAAAGAACCGGATTGAAACAAGAATATAAGCGCGGCTCACCACCAAATCTATATTATTATTACTTTTTAGTATCCTTAAAAGAAGTTATATAGGAAGATGTCTGTCACGCCAACGCTCTTAGTTTTAGCAGTATGGGTATCATTGAAAAATTGAAAGTGCTTTTCACATGGTGTTTAAAGCACACCGATTTATTAACCCATTAAGAGCCCATTTAAAATGCTCATTCTTCTTGACTGACTTTTTTTACTAAATAAGCTTTATCTTTAAATTATGTCGATATAATAATAATTATTTAACAATAATATACACATGTTACCAAAGTTATTAGGACTTTGATTAATAAAATTTTTCTGTATTGCGGGTTTTCAGCCTACCGGAACACTTTTTAAATATTTACATCTTACTATATTTCAATATGTAACAAGTGCATAAACTATTACCACTATATATTTTAACTCAAACTTATAAATAAATTGTGAAGTTTCCAAAATAAAATTTTTTTAACCCTAATAACTTTAAAATTTTATATGATGGAGTTTCTAAAAATATAGCATATAAAAACTTGGGGTGTTCTCTATAACATATTATATTTGAGGAAATATTATCATACATATCGACAAAATTTTAAGATAAATCCTCTTAAGGGGTTAATAAATCAGTATATTTAATACATCATATAAAATGTGTTTCGAAAGACTTTATTATGATACCAATACTTTAAAGATTCAGATTATATTTTTCTTCCTATACTATTGATAAAGTGCTCTGAAACCTTTACGACCTATAATTCATAAGCTTAGTGCGTTGAACCAAAAAAATACAGTAGAATCGCGATACAGTAATATTGCTGTCAAGTTAACCAAATTTTAGCGCTTCTGTGCCGCTCTAAACGTTAACTCGAAATTAACTTTTCAGATCGTATTAGTAAAAGTACTGATTTGTACAAACGATAACAAATTAGATTAAATTTTAAGCTGAAAGTTGAGAGTTTAAACAAAATTGAGAAATACATTAAAGAAAAACTATCGGCGTTGTATTATTGTATATCTGAAGTTCCTCAAAAATAAAAACGAAACGTCACAAAATTTTCGAGGCTTTGAAGAATACATAGGAAAAAGCATACAGGAAAACATTACATAGACCAAAATATGCCGATCTTAAAGCAAGTTTGTATAAATGTTTTCTTGAAGCATCGAAAACGTAATTGCGCAATCACTGTTCTAATTTCAATATCAATAGCTAAGCGCGAGTTCGTGTAACTGCAACCTGAAAAGACAATATTGTCAGTAATGAATGGCTGGCGAATGTTTAGAAAATACACAGAATTCGCTATATGAAAATTTTTGAAGAACTAATTTTCTGACAAACGTCATATGTAGCACCTAACACATAATACATGACTGATTGTATAATTACTAATTATAAATTGTAGACGGTACAAATTACATCTAAGTTTCTTTTTTGTACAAATGAAAACTAAGTCATTGAAAAAAATATAGGTACATATGTTTGTTATTGCATTTTTTTACAATTTAGAAAAGTTAATAAATAAGACGAAAAAGTTAACAACCCTTAGGATTACTTTTTCGCGATTATACTGTATATTAGGATTTTTTTATTCAACCTGCCATGAAGATGATATTCTTCATGAGTTCTAAAAACAATAAAATTAAAATATTGTAAATGTTTTTTAATAAATTCATTTGTTTTTACGTTAAAAAATTTATCATAAATAAGTATTTATATTTTTGTAGGCTTAAATTAAGTTTGTGTACGAGTCTGCATTTATGCATGTTGCTAAATTTATAAAAATTAAAAATGATAGTGGCACCACTGAAATGTAAATACATAATAAAAAACACAGCTGTTTATATTTTTTCAATTGTAGCTGTCGTCTTCAAAATAATTCAGTAGCTGATTAGGCGACTACAATTGCAACCTGCGGCATTTGTAGTCGTGCCTTCGTGTTGCCTGCTGTCTCGAATGTGTTTAATGCATAAGCATTTTTATTAATTAAATCTAAGTTCTTTTATAATTGTTTAGGCTTCATTATTTTAATTCAATTCTAGCTGTTGTCAAATAAAGTCAATTAATTTCAAACCGGAATTTTCTTTTACTTTTGTCGTGTGAGTACATATCCGGTCAGGCTCCTTGGGCGGCCTGACCGTACATTTTTTTAAATCAAGGAATCATCCTTGATTAACTGGCGCCCGAGCAGGGACCGACCAGTCGGAATAAAGGACGTGCCGGGTCCTTAATAAAAAATATATCTTGGCTCGCGAAAGTGAAATAATTTAAAAAAATAAAAGAATCAATTGGTTGTGAATAAGGATAAAAAATCCTGCAACAAAAAAGGAAATTTTCTTGAAGAAATAAAAAAATATAATTTATACCGAAAGAAGTTGATGTAAATAAAAAAAAAATAAAAAATCCTGTAACAAAAATGAAAAATCTTTTTTTAAAAAAATAATAAAAAGAATATTATGATATTTTATTTAAAAAGGAAAAAATCACTAAAGAACGGTGAAATTAAAATGTTTAATAAGTGTGGAAGTTAAGAAATCTATCGTGCTATAAAAATGTGAAAGTGATGTTGCGAAGGGCGAAAATAGGCTCAAAGATCCTTACAAGTTGTGGTAAACTTAAGAACCTACACTACTTAGTACGAATGGAGCATTCCCCTTTCGCTTAATAAAAAGTTGGAAAAGTCGCGTGGTGAGATAAATCGTTCCTTAGTACGTCGGTGATCACCGTTCGAAACCGGACAAAACGATCCTCCCTCCTTAAGGACCATAACGAAATATATGAAATAATACAATAAATTGAGTGCGTAATAGGTTCATTAAATGAATTCCACAATATGATATAAAAGTTATAGAAAAATAAAAAAGTGAAAGGGAAAAATAAATTAATAAAAAATTGTTCTTGTTTAGTACATAAGGTTATTCAGGTGAGTATTGTGCTATTATAAAAACATGACTAATATGATGCCCCATTGGTTTCAGCGCGGTGCGACCTCGAACTCCAAGCTCGCCAGCGCCTAAAAGGAAAACTAATTGTCACAAATGAAATAATAATAATTAATCTTTGGGGAAATGTGAAATTCTCCTTCAAAACATCCTTTTCATTATAATGAGATTACAGAAGGTTAAAGATGGCTTCTTCTACAAGTCGTAGTAAACGTAAGATCCTGCGCTACTCAGTAGAAATCCTGTTAGTTGTAGTTAACTTTAGAACCTGCACTACTTAATGGGAACTAAGTCATACTTTTTAACTGGTAATTGGGGATGACGGTTGGAGGATTCACAGGGTGAGACCAATCGTACCTCAGTACGTCGGCATCTGCCGTCGAAACAGGACCATGCGATCCTCCACTCAAAAGATTATAACAAAATACATATAATAATAATAAAAAAATTAACAGCACAATACAAAAGCAAAAATTTAAAAAAATCGGAAAAAATTAAATTTTTCCTACCTGAATTCCCTACAATTTATAAAAAATCACGTGTTGTGTCGGAATATAAAGAAATTTTTGGAAAATTTATAAAAATATATTCTTGAATAAATTTAAAACACGTATGAAGTTTAAATGTGCATTTCCTTTTTTAATAAATAAATAAATATCCCAATGTAAAAATTAAATAAAAAATATAAAAGTAATATATAAAAATGTTAAAGGTCGTGAGCCAAGATATAATAAAAAAAAAAAAATAAAAAGAATTAAATAAAATTAAATACTAAAACGTGAATAAAATTTTATCGTTTTAGAAATCTGATCACATGTACGCGGTTGCGACGATTGTAACGTACGATAAAAAAATACTAAATAATTAACTGATATTAAAAATACAGCCTAGAATTGGATAATTTCAAGGGTAAGTGCAAGGTTTTGTTTTTCCTTTTAAATTTAACTTTCAATATTTTGCGTGGTAACTCCCTTATTTTTGCCAGACAAAAGGTATTATTGCTAGTTGACAAAAAAGAAAGATTAATATTTTGGGATCTGTTTGTTGAGGTTGTTTCACTTAATTCGTCGTACAAAAAAAATGGAGGAACTAAAAAAAACCGTAATGGAAATGACAGGAGCCTTAAATGCGACCGTTAATCAGATGAAGGCCATGGAAGCTAAGATAAGGTTGCTTGAAAGCAAAACTGTCTCCTCCTCCACGGAAACTAGCCAAGTTGAACCACCTCGTCCTCCTAGGAGTGAATTAGGACTCCGAGAATTAAGCAGGCTTCCGGACCGCGTAAAGGAATTGCAGGCGTTTGACGGGAATCCCACACAATATGTGTCGTGGATACATAGCGTTAAGGCGATCCTTAGCGACTATGAAATTGTTAGGAATAAGCCAATATATAGGGCAATACTGCAGAGTATTAGACAGAAAGTTAGGGGGGACGCAGATTGTGCCTTAGTTTCTTATAATATCTTTGATAATGACTGGACAAAAATTAAGGAGTGCTTATCGCTTTATTATGCCGACCAGAGAGATATTAGAACTCTCGAGCATCAGCTAAATCAATTGCTTCAGAAAGGATCTAAGGTGGATGAGTTCTATGCGGCAGTGAATCATCAATTTTCTTTGATTATCAATAAGATAAAAACGGAAAATTACTCAAAACAGACTGTGGACGTACTGGTCGAAACGTATAGGAACCGAGCTGTAGATGTTTTTGTTCGAGGTCTGAACGGTGATCTGTCCAGGCTTCTGATTATTCAAAGGCCAAAAACCCTTCCAGAGGCATACGCAATGTGTATGGAGATGCAAAACCTCAATTTGAGGAGTACGACTCTTCACCCGTATATTCGGAATCAGATTAGCGTTCCAATTAATACGATGTCTCGAAGGGAAATAATACCTCAGGTTCCGCCTAGACCTTTTATTCCTAATAGAAATGGCAATTTCGGGCAGTGGAAATATTCTCCAAAACAACAGGATGCTCCATTAAGACCTTATGCTCCCAAACCTCAAGAGAAAATGGAAGTTGACCAATCAATTAGGTCAAAAAGAGTAAATTATATGAACAGGCCAGGTACATTTAAGAGAAATGCGAAATCAGAAAACGTAACTAATCCCTTTAAACAGCAAAGATTGTTTCACACCTATACGGAACGTGAAAACGCACCTGAGTATAATTATGAACAACAACATTGGTTAGAACCCTCTTTAAGGCAGGACCATGTTCCTGTACAATCCGTCGGTGTCGAAAGTGACAACGCTGAGGACGCTGAGATAAATTTTATGTCAGAGGCCTCCCTTCAAGCGTACCATATATAGAATAAAAAACTAACGGGGCGCTACTAAAGTTTCTAGTTGATACGGGAGCCAACAATAATTTTATAGGGTCTCACATTTGTGGTAGCACTATACCGCTCCTTAAACCTTTCTCTGTAAGGACAGCGGCGGGAAATATTATCATCAGTCAAAAAGTTAATGGCAAATTTTTCGAATCAGCGGGTGTAGATACCATAGTAACATTTTACGTGTTGTCTAAACTAAAATCTTTTGACGGAATTATTGGGGACGACACTCTTAAAGAGATGGAATCCATTATCGATAGGAAGAACAATATACTAACCATTAAATGCCTGAGGAGGTGACATACAAACTTGGAAATCTTCTGGAGAAATTCGCTCCATTGTTCGGTCCCCTTGAAGCCGGAGAAATGGTTACGACTTCAGTCAAGGCCGAGATTAGAACATCTACTAATGAGCCTATATATACATAAAGCTACCCATATCCTGCAAATCTCCGGTCTGTGGTAGAGGAACAGGTTTCTGAACTCTTAGAACAAGAAATTATTAGGCCCTCTAATAGTCCATATAACTCGCCGATTTGGGTGGTGCCCAAGAAACCCAAGCCGAATGGGGAGAAACAGTATCGAATGGTGATAGACTTCAAAAGGTTGAATGCTGTTACAATATCTGAAACATATCCCATTCCGGACCTTAACTCCACTCTGGCTAGCTTGGGTGAGGCAAAATACTTTACGACCCTTGATCTGACGTCGGGATTCCATCAAATTACAATGAAGGATTCCGATATTCCGAAGACCACTTTCTCTACCTTAAATGGAAAGTTTGAATTTCTACGCCTGCCGTTCGGCCTGAAGAATGCTCCGTCTATTTTCCAAAGAATGATCGATGATATACTCAAGGAATACATTGGGAAAATCTGTTACGTCTATATTGACGACATAATTGTTTTTGGGAAAAATTTTGATGATCACTTGGGAAACCTGGAAACTATATTTGAGAAATTGTTAGCTTCAGGGCTCAGGGTTAATCTGGAGAAAACTCAGTTCCTAAAAACGGAGGTATCATTCTTAGGGTATATAGTCTCCGGTCATGGAATACGAGCTGACCCAGGTAAGGTGGAAGCCATCCAGAAGTTAGCTCCTCCTTCAACACTTAAGGACCTGAAAAGTTTTCTAGGTATGACATCATATTATAGGAAATTTATAAAAGATTACAAGCCATTGACGAATCTCACGAGAGGATAGAACGCACAAATTAAAGCGAATATGTCCAGGAAAGTTTCTATCACTCTAACTTAAGAGGCATTGCAAGCTTTTAATGAATTAAAAACTTTGTTAATGTCATCTGAAGTTCTAGCATTCCCTGACTTTGATCAGCCATTTATACTGACTACCGATGCTTCTAATTATGCAATTGGGGCAGTCTTGTCTCAGGACCATATGAATGTCGATAGACCAATAGCATATATCTCCCGTTCTTTGAGTAAAACTGAAGAAAATTATACAACTAATGAGAAAGAGATGTTGGCCATCGTCTGGGCTCTAGACAACTTGCGCTCTTATCTTTACGGTGCGAAGAAAATTAAAATATTCACCGATCACCAACCGCTAACTTACGCGCTTGGTAATCAGAACCATAGCGCTAAATTAAAAAGATGGAAGGCCAGAATAGAGGAATACAACTATGAACTCATATATAAACCTGGCAAGTCCAATGTAGTGGCTAACGCGCTTTCGAGACTGGGTTCCAATTTGAACCATATTGATACTCCTAGCGATGCTAGCACGGTAACAGCGTCTGAAATTGGCTCTGAAACCAGAACGGCGGTCGAGGGTTTAGAAGAAAGATCATTTTAGTCTGACGCTACGGTACACAGTGCTGATCAGGATGGTAGTGACCTGATACCTCATGTCGAGGCTCCTCTGAACGTCTTTAGGAACCAGATATTAATCAAGCAGGGCAAGGAACTACACAGTAGCATACAGCCACATCCTGGTTTTAATAGACACCATGCGAACATTGAACAAATAACTTCGGAAACACTTTCGGAAACACTCAAAAGGTGTTTAAATCCAAACTGCATTAATGGTATCAAGATACCTGAATGCTTTATCCAACTATTAAACGAAGTCTATTTGGCTCACTTCATTTCTTATAAGATGAGGATTACTCAGCGATTAGTACAGGATATAAGCGACCCTGAGAGGATCTGTAGCATAATTGAGAATGAGCATAAGCGAGCACACCGCAATCCGAGGGAGAATGGGCAACAGATCTTAGAACAATTGTACTTTCCTCGCATGGGAAGTCTGGTCAAACAGTACACAAGGAACTGCGAAGTTTGTAAACTGAATAAATATGACAGACACCCAAGTAAACCTAAACTTCAGCCAACCCCTGTTCCTAGTTATCCATGCGAAATTCTACATATTGACATCTTTGAAATTCAGGGGTTGAAGTTTATCAGTTGCATCGACAAGTTTTCTAAATTTGCTAAGCTTTTCCACATAAAGAATCGATCAGCTATTCATCTCAGAAATAGACTTTCAAAGGTTTTGCATTATTTCACTGTTCCTCGAATGATCGTGTCGGACAATGAAAGGGGATTTTTAAGCCCAATTATTTTAAATTTTATAAGATCACTTAACATAGAAATATATTTTAAACCCGTACAGAGGAGAGAGGCAAATGTATAGGTGTTTGTCGAGGGATATAAAAAATCTTGGTCCAAAAGAATTAATTAATCTCGCGGTAGATCGTTATAATAACACGATACACTCGGTAATTAAGAAGAAACCGTCAGATATTTTTTTCAACAGATCTCAACGGTTTAATTATCAGCAGTTGATAAATTTTCGCGATAAGGTATAATCAGAAGACGGTGAACGATCGAATAAATAAAAATAGGTTCGATCCGGTCGAACTTAGTGGGAATCAAGATGTTTTTATTAGGGATAGGCAAATTAAGCCGAAGCACAAACCTCCATACAAACGGCACAAAATATCTACTAATAATAGAGTTACTATTTGCACTTCAACAGGGAGAAAATACCACAAGGCACAGATCAAAAATGTAAAAACATAAAAATATTAACCCTTGCAGTTACCCCGGAAATCTTAGAACATTAAGCACAAACCTAACCAGGTCTAAAGCTAAAGTAATAAATATATTGATTTCCTCATTTGAAAATTGTAATTTTTCTAAGAGAAAAGAGGGAAAATTTGAATATGGAAATTATTGTTAACAAAATTCTATAAAATTTGTTTCCCAATTTCAAAACTTATATTAAAACATTTAACCAAAACCAAGAAAAAACTTATTAATTACAATTTATATCTTATTTTCACCCTTACTATTAAGTAATAAAAAAGATACAAAAAAGTCAGTAACTCTTAAGCTTGTCCAATTCTATGCATGATAACCAAATCATAATTATTGTAAGCTACCCGTACTAACCCATATTTAATATTTTACATTCTTAAGTATTTTTCTACTTTCAACAAATGTTGGAAGCTTCCACATTTTTGAGTATCGGTCACCGCTCGTAACGATTAAAGCCGGAGAGGGATGGCTTATTAACGGGCATCTGAACATCGTACATGTGATCCAACTGGAAAAATTCGAGGAGATGCTTCGAACAACCGCAGACGTATTCATGGCCACTACAAAAAATGAAGAGGGCACAGAGATGTTCAGGTATCAGCTAAAAAAGGCATACGACCGAATAACAACAATAAAAGGAATCGCAAGGCATAAGAGATCTATAGATTGGATTGGCTCTGCATGGAAATGGATAGCCGGTAACCCGGATGCGACTGACTGGAACAAGGTGTTGGACAGCCAACAGAAACTAATAGAAAATAACCAGCAACAATACGTTGTGAATAAAGATTTGTTTGCCACAACAAATGAGCTAGTGCGGAAAATGAACGACCTTATCGACCGATTTAATAACATGGTAGTAGCGTCGGAATCAAAAGAAATCGGCCGCGAATCTTTAAACCAAATAATAGCAATCAAAGAGGACATTGGAGAAATTGTACGGGCTTGTCAACTTGCTAAAGGAGGCATTGTGAATACTAATTTATTAAATATGGAAGAAATTCATCAGATTGTTTCTGAAGTTGAATCGCTCCCCTACAATAATGAGATCGAGGCAATAGAATATGGGAAACCAAGTATATTCTCTAACGGGACGTCACTACTATATGTTATATCAATACCTAAGGTAGATTCTGTTAGGTACAACAAAATTCTCCTTAGAGCTGCCGTATCTCTTAATCGCCAGCTTGATTTAAAATTCAATACGGTTCTCCTTAACCACGAGCAAATTTATGGTATTAAGGATCACTGCTCATCACTTAACAATGTCACAATTTGTTCACCAGAACAACTATAAAAGCTACAAGAAGAAGATTGTTTGTCGAGAATTTTAAGAGGAATCACCGCGAATTGTACATTCCGTTCAAATGAAGAAACTACGATAGAACTATCAGAAGATGATCTCATATACGTCACTAATTTCGAAGGAAATGTTTCTTCTAAGGAGAACACTGTAACCATAAATGGCACATGCCTCAACGTTCCCATTCATTTAAGTTAGAATAAGCATTTTTATTAATTAAATCTAAGTTCTTTTATAATTGTTTAGGCTTCATTATTTTAATTCAATTCTAGCTGTTGTCAAATAAAGTCAATTAATTTCAAACCGGAATTTTCTTTTACTTTTGTCGTGTGAGTACACATCCGGTCAGGCCACTTGGGCGGACTGACCGTACTTTTTTTAAATCAAGGAATCGTCCTTGATTAACTTAAATAATAAATTTATTATTTCTGTTTAGAGGCCTCAAAACAGGCCGTGCGATATTTCCCGCTGAATGGGAGTGTTTTGCAGTAAACAATTATATTATAGCGTAAGCGTACATGTGAGTTTTGCTTACACAATTGTGCATGACGCTGACATTCCTGTTGGAAATTGCTCAATTTTTGTTCTTTTTTATATGAGTGTAGTATGCTGAGTGTAGGAGTTCACTAAAGTATAGAGAGTATGAGAGAAAGAGCATGAAAGTGTTAGAAAGCAATAAAAAATATCTTTGAACCAGAGATGAGTACGTGAGCCGATTTTGCGTGATTCACTTGAAAAACACTGACGCAGAGTGTTTAAACATTATTCACGTGAATCACGCGATATTTTGAGTTTAATCACGAGATTGTGAATGTGTATAGAACTAAAATAAGCCACGATGCCAGTGCGTGATTAGAAAATTGTTCTCTTGTATGAGTGAGTGTGAGTCAATATCCCCTCACGGACCCTTCATTAAAATAAACATTATTGAAAGTACTTTTTTAAAATACTGTTATTTTCTTTGATAGTTGCAAAGCTTCTGTTTTTTAGTTAGTGTTTTTAAAGTCGATTTAGAAAAAAATTGTTTTTTTAAATTAAGGTATTTTTTTTACAATAATATTGTGCTTAAGTGAAGTGAAGTGAAGTGTATTTTTAATATTTTATTACAATCCAATACGAAGTTGCCCACCTTTACAATGTGTAATAAGCGTAATCTTTTTTGTTACATTTGTGGCTTATTTGTTGACAAAAAACATCGCATCGAATTGGTAAAAAATAAATCTGTGGTAGAAGCTTATAATCTATATTTTGATCGGTCGTACGTAAGGAGTGCTTGGAATGAACCCCAATATGTTTGTTCAAAATGCTCATGTATAAATTGGTGATACACATATAAAATTCTTTAAGTTTTATTAGATTTAAGTTATTTTATTAAATCATGCTAATCTAATCGAAACAGGTTTCCACTCTTTTGGTCGCAAAAAGTATTATAACTTCATTTCTCAACCGCTTTCAACAAATGAAGTCTCATTTTACTCAGAAAAATACTGTCTTTAATATATTTGTTGTCTTTAAGCTAAATTCGGAAAAAAGTCTCGTAGATATTTTAAAAGTTTAAAAATATTAAAAATTTTCCATATAACTGAAAAAATCTATTCATATTTGTGCTAATATTGTATGAAAAGTATATATATTTAAAAACAAAAATTATTTTGCTTTACAAAGCCGTTTGAATTTCAAAAATCGGTTAATAAATAAAAAAGTTATAAATGTTTAAAAGTAGCAGCCTCAAAAAAAATTCTTTGGTCCATAACTCGGGAATTTGGAGGTATATTGAAACTTTTAAAACCGGTTTTATAATACACCCATCTAGACCTATAACATACACTAGGTCACTTTGAAAGTGCTTGCAAAAAAGGAAATTTTGTAGCACCGTGTTATTAATACATTTTTGAGCTTGGGGACCTTTTTTTTTAAAAAAACTTTAAACTTTTATTTAAACCAATATTTCGGCACTTCTCTGAGTGCCTTCTTCAGGGTTTTTTCTTTTCTTATTATATAAATAAACAAAAAGAAAAAAAAATTTTTTAAATTAAATACACAAAAATATTTTTCAAATCAAACTTGATCTATTACAATATAAAAAATGTTTTTAACTTCCGCTTCTATTTTTATAAATTCACTGTCGTATTCATAAAAAATAAAATAGATTTCAAACGTATTTTAAAACAAAATTTCCATACAAATTTTCCTTAAAATAGATTTCATAACCAATTTAGTTATTTATGAATACGGCAGTAAGTGTCTATAATTGAAAATAATAAAGGTCGAATAAATAACATATTAAATAAAACAAAATATGTTCATATTTTTTATTTAAGTTTTTTAAACTCATGACCTGTTGCCGAACAAAATAATTAAAAAAGCCCTACCCTGTATTTCACACACCCAATACAGTCATTTTAATAATTATGTTTGTTCTTTGTTCGATTGTGTGTTATTCATAATAAATTCCCAAAGTCTAAGAAAAACAAAGAAAAAATAATAATTAAAAAAGTTATAAGGAACTCAATCCATCTAGCTCATTCTTTGACACCCTGTTTAAATATATTTTATAGTTTCTATATGAATGAATATATATATAACTTGCAAATATTTTATTTATACAGGTCAACTTCGCCTGACTGGCAGACATATCGCAATTCATATGCAATAATTCTTGAGCCAATAGAATTTCATATGGAAACAACCTAAAGTCAACTTTGAGAATGCGCCGCAGCGATGTTCTGGAGATTCCCAATTAAGAAGCACGCCGACGTGGGGTGATTCAGATGGATCCTCGAATAGTATCCATAGCTTCGCCAATATGAGCTATTCGAGCAACAGTCGTGGTGTTTAAATACCTACTGAACCCTGGTTCTCCAAACGGGTAATTCAGCTTCTTATTATGTTTCAGCTGGGAACTTTTGGCAGTAC
The DNA here is from genome assembly GCA_943735925.1 of Pollenia amentaria. Classification (NCBI taxonomy): domain Eukaryota; kingdom Metazoa; phylum Arthropoda; class Insecta; order Diptera; family Polleniidae; genus Pollenia; species Pollenia amentaria. The sequence continues at coordinate 119,525,388 of OX031010.1, read as the reverse complement.
TAAAATGGTGACGCTGAATTTGCTTTATGTTGTAACAATTTATCGTCCTGAAAAAAAATAAAATATAATCATTTTTACACGATCTTTTGCATTGAGCAAGATGACATTTTAACACATTTTTAAATTGATTATTTCCAGCAAAAAACATTTAATTAAAATGGTAAAAATAAAAAGTTATAAGCATTTCAAATTAGTCAGTCGAAATTATGTTGCTTTATTGGTAAAAACCCGAGCTGGATTTAGTGACGTACGACCTGTACGGCTCTAGGCGTTTATGAACGCCATAACATAAATCTTCTTACTTTTTAAAAAATTCTTAATGTTTGTTTTGGTAAAGAATACAAAAACTATAAAAAATATAATAAAGTTTCTTTAATGATTAGATCAATGACAAAATTCTAGACAAAATTATAAAGAGACAGGAGTTATTTCAACTGAATTTTTTCAAAGCATCAAAGTAGTGACACAGGGTATTTTTCTACTTTAATGAGAAACATTTTAGTTGATAATTTCTTTATATTAATTATACCCTTCACTGAAGGTAAATCTAAATATATAAGCTTGTCATTCCGTTTGTAATTATTACAACATTGAGCTTAGACCGTAGCACAAAATACATATTTAAAGAACAGTACACGCAGAGAAAAAACATGTTTAAAAATGGTCACCTCCAAAAAAACTATTTTGATACACATATTATGTTTAATTTAACCATACTATTGTCACCGACAACCATATTATTGTTAAATTGGTCCTCATTGAAGAAGCCACAACCATGTTATGGTAGTCTTTAAACATCTTTTGGTTTAATATGACAATAATTTGTTTTTAAATTAACAATAGTATTTTTCTATTTTCCAAGAGCAACGTGCTATGGTTGAAAACAAACCATGCTATTATTAGTGTTAAGCATATTTTAGTTATTATTAACCAAAACGTGTTTGGAGGCAACCATAATATGGTTGTTGCTTCTTGATGGAGGACAAATTTAACCATAATATGTTTGTCGGTGACAAAAGTATGATTAAATTAAACATAATGTGTTTACAATTTCTCTTTAGCTCATTAATGCGTCTTGGAATATATGCCGATTCTAACATAATATTAAGAATTCTGTTTACTGAAAAGCTATTTGTTTTAAGTTTTTTTTTCAAAATTTTTAATAAATTCGTTAGACGCGACTTCGTAAATTTTTTTGTGCTAAAAAAGATTTCGAAAGATGTTTTTATGGTAGTTGTGCCGAAATTTAGCTTTTAATAACCCCGTTTTTCGAAAAACTTAATTTTCACATTTATATTAACTTTAAAATTGCGAACAAAACAGCCAGCCAGCCTGCCAGCCCGACTGATATCGTTAGATTGACTCAGAAAGTGTGTCTAGAACCAATATATTTATTATAAAAAGATTATATTCTATTGATTTTTGCTAAGCAAAAAACGTTGTGGTCTTTGATAAAACTAAAAATTTTAATTTAAAAACTTGATAGAATATTCACAGAAAAAAGTTTTTTTTTCAATTAAAAAAATGGTTTAAAAAGTATTTTAATTTAATACATGTGATAATTGAATCAATAATTTTTTTAGTTTAAGGAAATTAAATATATAATTTTGAATTAATTAATATTTAAGTTGTTTCGAAAAAAATTTTTAATTAAAATATTAAAAAATATTAATTGACTTTTTCGTTTAAAACAAAATAATTTAAGCGTGTAGAATTGTTGTTGGGAATTTTCAATATTTAATTAAATAAATAAACACATTGTTTGAAATGGCAAGGTTTTTTGATAATTTTAATTAAATTTAAAAATATAATTTTTGGAAAAAAAAATATTCAAAATATTAAAATTTTTAGTAATCAATATAATCATTTTGGTAATAGATGCAAAATCAATAAATTTTTTGCTTGATTCTATGAATTTGGTGATTAGAGACAAGTTTAAATTTTTGCTGTGTTATATCTGGAAACTTCTTAAAAAAATAACAATAATAAAGTTTAAAAAAAAAAAAATAATAATTTTTTCGTTGCATTTTTTTATTTTCTTTTGACATTGATATGTCGGAAATTTTATGTTACGTCACCTTGAATTTTAGTTGTAGACTTTGCAAAGGAACTCTCAACATTTTTTGTCTTACAATAATTACAAAAATATTTTTCCAAAGAATTCCATAATACATAAACGCTGATAAAATATTGACTAAGAACGATATTGCCATTAGTTTTCGTTTCTATTCATAAAATTTTACCACAATTACCACACATTTGTTGTACGGTTAATTAATTAGTATGAGTTACTTAATGAAAGTTCATTTCAATCGTTCATTAATAAGACATTGTTTTTCTTTTACCAAAAAAATATTAATAAATTAATTAATTAAATGTTAAACATTTCAATTAACCATACGATGATGTAAGAACTCGAATAATAAATTCACAAAAAAAAAAAAAAAAAAAATACAGATAAATATAAACATACCTTAATAAATTAAATACAATTATACAAAACAATACCTATATGCTAAGCATTAATAACTAAATTGATAAAAAAAAGCACCACTATAACCGGTGAATTAGATCCAATCCGATATGATGCACTAGATTTTAAGTAGCCTTCAGCTTTATGCTTAATTCAAAATAGAAAAAAGTATCGAATATACACGCAGAGAAAAAACATGTTTAAAAATGGTCACCTCCAACAAAACAATTTTTAAGGAACATTTTTAAACATATTATATAACCATATTATTGTCACCGACAACCATATTATTGTTAAATAGGTCCTCCATCAAGACGCCACAACCATATAATGGTTGTCTCTAAACATTTTTTGGTTAAATATGACAATAGTTTGTTTTTAAATTAACATTCTATTGCTGAAAACCAACCATGCTATTATAAGTGTTAATCATATTTTAGTTATTATTAACCAAAACATGTTTGAAGGCAACCATAATATGGTTGTGGCTTCTTGATGGAGGTCAAATTTAACCATAATATGTTTGTCGGTGACAAAAGTATGATTAAATTAAACATAATATGTTTAAAATTTTTCTTTTAAATAGTTTTGTTGGAGGTGACCATATATAAACATGTTTTTTCTCTGGGTGTACATACCTACGTTAATATGTACAAAGATTTATATTTACCGTAAATTTCAAGTGGACGAAATTCAACCACCGGGCGAACTTAGTATCTATAAATTATCATGTAGTGTATCATATAATAACATTAGTTTGAACCATAAATAACCTAAATTGTCCCAAAATAAATAAAACAAAACTGCAACTTTTCTAACAAAAATTTTTACCAAAAATTAATAATACTTAAAGACTTGTGTTTTTAGTTTTCGGTTATGTCTTTATTTTTGTTTTGAAAATTCTTTTTTGTTTTGTACATTTAAATGATTAATACATTTAACAATTCAAATAGAATTTTCTTTGAAATTAATCGACCAAATAGTCGAAAAACAAATACGAAAAAAGCAAGAATGCTACGCGTGGCGCTATCGAATCTTTTATACCCTCCACAAAGTTTTAAAATTTTCGAGAGATGACTTTTTATGGTATCTGTAATAAATAGAAAAACAAATTTTGCCAAAATCATAAATTAAATCTTTTAGTCACACAAAACTAATGTGTGTCAAATTTTAAAATGGTTACGGTTTGAGGCGTATTAAATGGTGGAGTCGATACACAGAAAAACTTTTTCGTTTTAATTTAATAAAATTGTTTGAAAAGTATTTCGATTTAATTAATGTGATAATTGAATCAATTTTTTTTAGTTGTAAAAATATTAAAAATTTAATTTTGATTTAATTAAAATTTTAGTTTTTTTGAAATAAATTTTTAATTAAAATATTAATTAAATAACAAAAAATCTCAATGGATTTTTTCACTTTAAATAAAATACATAATTTACACTTGTAAATTGTTATTGCGAATTGTTAAAGCCTGAGCTATATTTAATTAAATCAGTTAACACATTGTTTGAAATGGCAAAGTTTTTTGATAATTTTTTAATTAAAATTAAAAATATCATTTATTGAAAAAAAAAATCACAACGTTAAATTTTAACAGTTTTAAGTAATCAATATAATCATTTTAATCATTAGGTGCAAAATCAACAAATTATTTGCTTCATTCTATGAATTGGTGATTAGAACTGATTTTTAATTGTTTCTGTGTAAAAGTTTATTTGCAGATTACGAAACGACTATTAGAAAATGTGATTTCTTGTCATATATATTCATTCCTTTAACTCCCACTGGAGCATAGGGCTTGTCATATAGAAGTAAAATAAACCAAATTTCACTGAGTGTTTAGTTTGAAAACGCGCGTATTGACATAAGGTATCGTTAGCTCATTATTGGTTTGACCTACCGACCATTTTTAAAACATATTGACTTAGGTATGGGGTATATATACTACTGAATTCAAATACTGTTTCACGAAATTTTTTATCGTTTCTGAGATATTAAACATTAATTTTGCTCCATATCAACTATTTTAATGTCTAATATGTATTGTATTGCTCTAAACGCCACTTTTTGGCGAATACAGCAAATTTCTCATACAAAAATAAAATAAAAACAAGAAAAAAAGTAGTAAAAGTGAAAGCAAAAGATAATTTCGCAGAAGCATTCTAAAATTTAATTAGATAATTAACGAAATCGTGTTTTTTTTCCACACCTCTTGCTTTTGTAACCCGTTCGCTTCCAAACAAAAGCAAATGTTATGTTTTTTTCCAAGTAATATAAAAATTTCCGTTTGGGAATTAACATTAAAACGACAATAAAAAACTAAAATTTATTTTTGTTTTCAATATACGTAAGTTCTGAAACGAAAATTTTTATTTTCATTTTCAAAAACAGGCAGTTAAATTATTGTGCATCGGATTTTTGAACATTTAAGTTTTTTCCTACATTTTATGGCCTTTTACTATCTTTTACATCATATACAAAGTTTTTTTTAAACAATTGTCCATGAAAGTTTATTTTTTAAATAATTTTAATAGACATTGATATATTTTTATGCTGTTTTTGAAATGGGTAATAAAAAAAAAACCAATTTCATAGTGAATTTTGTAAATAGTACTTAAGAACGAATTTCAAAGAATGAAATCAGTATAGAAAATAAAGTGCTACTGAAAACAACTTTATAAAAATAACTGTTGGAATTTTATCTATATTTTGTTTTTGTATTAACACAATTAATTATTGTAATTATAAGACGCCCAAAAAATCTTTGAAAATGGGTTTTACTGCTACTGAATTAAACACCACTAAATTACCGTCGAAGTGCGATGTTATTAATTTCATTTTGTATCTGCGGCATAATACCGATCGAAGTCGAAAGTTGAGTGCTTTTAAACAAAAAGTTTAGAAAAGTATTAGGCTTTTGTGGCAGTGCGCTGGCATTCCAATTATATCGGCAACAACTGCTCGCAGACGTTTGGATAAACTTATTAATAATTACTATAAAGTAGTTAAATATCCATTGAAATATAGCGCTAATGAGTGGAATCGATAGTTCTGGATTCAGCGTTGTAAGTGCGACATTGTGACAAATATTCCATGCAATTGCACCGCCTCTGATAAAATCCCAGACGACGTGAAAGATTTTTTCATCGATCAGTGCGGCCTAAGATTGTTGGCTTTAGATGCGAAGCATATGTACCAGACAGCGGTGAAGAGCAGGTATTTGAAGGTAATGTTAACGAATGCCACAGACGTCAAAAAAATTTACAGTAGCAGACATTGCATTGTGTAATATAAGTTCGGCAAAAGCCAAAAGCCCGATTACCGCAAAAGCCAAAGAAGAAGCGAGAAGCCCGGTGCTATTAGCACGACACGCTGGCTAAGGGTGCGAACAGAGTGGCCGCTTGTTGCCGAGCCGAGCCGACTTACGCTTATTGCGAGAACTTGTTCATGCGAGAAACAAGTTTAAGTGTGCATAGTGGATGCGAGAATCAGCGCTGATATTTTATCTATTATTTGTATTTTATGTATGCTTGTTTGCATTTGATTCAAATCCTTCGGAAATTATAACCAAAAATGGAAAGACGTTTGTATGAGTTCTTTTTGTGTATTTTCTAAACGAAGATACACTTTTACGATACTTTTTATTAAAAAAAACATTTGGAAATTAGAATTTTTCGAAAATTAGAACTACCCCAGGAACAAAATGGTTCTAATTTGAGAGCGTCTACTGTAATTCTTATTTGAGTTTTGTTTTCTTGAGAAAAAAAAACTGACATTGAGTGTTAAAATTTTACTTATTAACGCAATTATTCAATTATTCTTGAAATTTTTCTTACATTTTTTTTTTAAATTTTGTTTATAAGTTTTTTTTTAATTTTTTTATAATTGTTATAATTTTATTTAATTTTTATTATTTATTTGAATTTTTATTTTTTTGTTTAATTTTTATTTTTTAATTTTTGTTTTCTTTTTAATTTTTATTATTTTTTTGATTGTATGTTTTATTTACTTTTTCTTAAATTTTTGTTTTTAATTTTTTTAAATGTTTTCCAAAACAAGTTGAAATCATAACAACATTAAACAATGTTTTTGCGCTGAAATACACTTTGGAACTGTTTTCTCTCATACAATCATACGCTCTGACCAACCCGGCGCCCACTATGACCTGTTCGAGCTTATTTGTACTAATTTGTATAGTACCAGTTTTCTCGCATTGGTTCTCGCAATAAGCGTCAGTCGGCTCGGCTCGGCAACAAGCGGCCACTCTGTTTGCACCCTAACAACAACCTCTCGAGTACTCCGCTATTATGTATCGTACACGATGGTATTGAATAAACTGGCCCAGTTCGTTGTGAAAGCTTATGCGCAATTCTGGTTTATTGTAAAAAGCCACCAAATGGCAATTAATGGAAGTCGCAACGTTTTCTTATACATATCTTGGATTCGTATGCATTAGTATACGTATGCAGCACAAAAGGCTACTTTTTAGAAAAAAATAAAAAAAAGTGGCGTATGCGGCACAAAACAATAATTTTCACTTAAAATAAAATACTATTAACTTCTGTGTTCATGTTTATGAACGTGCACATAAATTTACATTTGTCTTCAAAACATATGCCAGAAGCGGTGTTGAAAATGCACAAAAATTCTATCGGGTGTATTTTCAGAAAACTACATGTAAACCTTCATTTTCATTTTTCTCCACTATGACTTATTGGCATATGCGCCAAACCAATAATGAGCTTATGTATACGGCAATATACAATTTATTGAACCCTTTCCTCGCAAAGAGGGCTTCTAAAAGGCTTTCTTTGCAGACATTATGCCTTCCAACTGTATTTCAAGCTTAATTCCAAGCCTTCTCGAATCTAAATATATTTAAGGCTTCTAAGCGGCCAACTATAAAAATGTATGCTTATAAGAATTGAGCCTTATCTTCAAATAGTTTTTTTTGTGCTAATAACACTATTCGACCTAAAAAATAAGCCATATATCATGAAAATTGTTGGACAAATGTTAATTTAATTTATTCCAAGGTTAACCCAGTACGTTTCTCTACCCTGATTAAAACAAAATATGTAAATTTTTTCAATGCAGATCTCGTGCATTGTTTATGAAGTTATTTGTACCAAGTTTGAATACTCTTACTGTTACCATTTACCAGTATTGAAGTTGTACTGCTTATGTCTACAATAAGGCAGTGGAACTTTTACAGATATTGTTCATTTATAACCAAGCTATTTGTTTCAAATTTGTAAATTGTAGATGTGTCCATTCTCTAGTCATACAGAAATCTAGTTTGATCCACGCCCACTTCTCCAATCCCGCACATTTTTTACAGATGCTGTCTGTATAGTGATTATCATTCTAATTGTACCAAATTTGGACCATTTTACACTGTTTTTACCTAATTTGTAACCCTTGGCTCTTACCGTTTTTCAGATATAGAGAAATCTATAATGACTTTGTATGGGAGGTGCCGCGCCCACTTCTCCAATCGCGTCCATTTTTTAGAGCGGTTGTGTACTGATAACCCACACACAGAGAAAAAATATGGTTTGGCATGGTTACGGCAACTACACTATGTTTATTGTAACAATATATTGTTGTCGTACACAAAATATTGTTATTTTTATTTATTACACTATGCGACAGTCAAAATCGGGATGGGATGAAACCAACGGGAAATGTTATATCGGTAAAAAAGAAGTTATACGTGTCCCGGCGTTTCGCTGGGTCACGTCTAGGAATCGAGATATATCGATTTGAAGTTAGTAACTATCATATAGGGGAAATTGTGAACTTTAGTGGTCTTTTTTTGACATAACTCGAGAACCACCAGTCCGATTCTGCTGAAACAGATTTAAAAAAAATTTGGAATTACAATTCCTTTAATCTGTTCATACAACGTTTCGCTACATAAGCAACAGTTTCGCAGTTATAAAAAATTGTATGAAGAAAAAAACTATTTTTTGCCAAAAAAAAATGACTTTTTTTTTATTTTTAATTCATAAAAAATCCAAAACGGTAAAAAAAAGTGTCAAGTCCTATTACTTTCACATAAAGTCACATAACCTTTAAACAAAATGAGACATAGATCATGAAAATCGATGGACGCGTTTCGCTTTTATTCACAATTAAGTGAAGATATACATTTCAAAAATTTGCTCGAGATATGCTCAAAATTCCTTGGAAAAAACATTGATGACTTTTTTTATGATTGTCAGAATTAAAAAATAAAGTAAAAAATTTGTTAAATTTGTTTCAGCAAAATCGGACTAGTGGTTCTCGAGTTATGTCAAAAAAAGACCACCAAAGGTGACAATGTCCCCTATATGATAGTTACTAACTTCAAATCGATATATCTCGATTCCTGGACGTGACCCAGCGAAACGCCGGGACACGTATAACTTCTTTTTTACCGATATAACTTTCCTCGGTAGTTTGAGCCCTTCCCGATCACTGACCCCTACTATTTGTCTCACAGTGTTATCAACAATATTATAGTTACTGTAAACATGTCAATTTTTATCGCAATAATAAATTTAAGTATGGTTCACTAAAAAATAATCATTTTTATAACAACTAAATAATGATAACTTTGAAAACATATTATATTCCTTACAACCTTTAATCTTTAATTTTTAATTTTAATCTTTACTCTTATAATATTTTGTTATCGCAATTTGTAAAATAATTTTGTTTTACATATGCCTATCGAATATTCAGTGGTTAAACAATTTAAAAAAATTAGCTTTAAAAACCCAAGTTTAAAGAAATTGTAGGTACATAAAAAAAATTTTCAAGTGTCACGAAATAATATATCAATGCTAAAAAAATTTAATATTGCTTGAAAATAGAGCAAAAATATTTACCATTGTTTTGTGTTATGTTAGAGAAAACGGATGAAAATTCTGTAAAATAATTTATTAATAATTGCGATCTACGACAAAAATAGGTTAACAATATTATGTTTAAAGTTGCATCGTATTACGATGTGAAATATCTGTAACAGTTTTACGTTTAGGTTGCCAGTAAGTAAATAAGCATAAATATATACATATTACAAATATTTTTCCGTTTTAGATTTAATCTACATATTATTATGATTAACATGATAATAATAAGACTACTTCTTAACTTATTATTATTGACATGATAATAATATGATTACATTAAATTATAATATGATGTAATAAAAACCAATTAGGATTAAGAGAAAAATATTATGACGATATATTATGAATATATTTGGTCATAATATGATTCATTAATAATCGTAATGTGTTGACTACAATCATGAATCTTATCATAATATGTTACTCTTAGAATATGTTTACCACAACCATGTATCTTCTTTGCGTGTAGATATAAAGAAATCTATAATGTCTTTGTATTGGAGGTTTCACGCCCACTTATCCAGTCCCATCTGTTTTTCTAGAGAGGCTGTGTATTGATAACCCAGCTATGTGTGCCAAACCCACTAATCCAATTCCACCCAAATTTTGCCAGGTGCTGTGTATTGATAACTTATATGCTTGTACTTAATTTCGCTCTCCAGATATACAGAAACCTTAATTGCCTTTGTATGGGAGGTGCCATAATAACTAATAATTTCAAAAAATATAGACTAAAGGTCCTTTCAGACCATCAGTAATATACTCTGCATTATAACGGTTTTTGTAGTATATTAACGAACACAGGTTGTGTGTTACTTAAATCTAGTACAGAGTCGTTTTCGACATCGAGAGCCGTAATAAGGCTGACTATAATAGTTTATAGCTCTCATATATTCTAACTGTCGGTGGAGGACATCGAAGATTTGGCACAGCCGAAAATAGCACTCTAACTTGTTGTTAATGCAGTGCCTTTAAAAAAGTTAAATATAGCGAGTAAATAATTCTGTAAAAATATCAAATCGATATTTAAAATATTGCATCGCCAATATCGAAGAATTTTTATTTTGGAAAATATTAGAAAATGTTTTCAATTTGTTTATGCCGAAACATTTTGGAGCCGGAGGAGTGGAGTATTGTGGGTACTACGACTCCAACTCCGACTCCGGTACAAAAACCTCACCTCCGACTCAAACTCCAAAGCCCTGGTAAATTTAAGTAAACGTTTAATTCACTTGATTAAATTTCCTATTAAAACTGATTTTATTTTGGATTAATGGGGCAAAAATTGTCTCTCTTAATAAGTTTCTAAAATAATTTTACTATACACCTTCTTATGCATGCATTTTTTTATTTTTTTGAGAATCATAATCACAATTAACTTTTAAATGAATATATTCATTTAATTAGTAAACATTAGAGAATCCAATTATTTTACTTTTGATTTTGTTCTAGTAAGGAATGAGTCGATTTCCAAATTAAAATTTTGCTCGATTAATCGAATCAGAGTTTTAATTTGCTCGAATAACTGAAATATTTAAATAAGTTTATCTAACGGGAAAAACGTACATACCTATTTGTTCAGACAACAAGAACAAATAAAGTCGTAAAAATATACAGTAAAAAATTATATTCATTTATTTGGTTTATTCAAATACTAATGCATAAAATATTTTAATTTCAATTTATACGACTTTAATATGAGAATACTCTGATGTATAAACGACTATATAAAGTCATTTTTTTAATGTTTGGATTTAAGTTACACTTACCAAATATTTGACGAAAAAAATTAAATAAAAAAAACGTGACCACTAAATTGGTAACAACTTTTTCTAAAAGTTTTTTATTGATTAATTTGACTTTATTTATAAATACAATAGAGTGCTATATTCGGCTGTGCCGAATTTTCGATACTTTCTACCTATAGTTAGAATATTTAAGGCTTGGACCCCATAAAGATCTATAAATTATTAATTAAACTTTATAAAAACGAACGTCAGTATTAAAATTAGTTGCTGTTTAGACCTACATATGTTACATTATTGACTGACAATAAACTGTTTTCCGAAAGTAGGCTTTATATAGGGCTCGTTAATTATGGACCGATCATCACGAAATTTATAAGTGTGATTTTTAGTCCTATAAAACTGTGAAGTATTAAATTTTATTATGATATCATTATTTATTAGGTTTTTGGCGAAATAAACTCTTTTTCCGAGAGTAGGTGTTATATGGGTCTTATAAAAAGTAACAAGCCGATCTACGCGAAATTTGACCATGTAATTTCTTTAAAACTGGGACGTACCAAATTTTATTATTAAAATGTGTTATTTATATGGGGGCTAGGGTTAATTATGGACCGATCTTCACGAAATTCGGCAGCGTGTTTTATAGTGATGTAAGTCCGTGGCGTACTAAACTTAATTACAATAGCATAATTTTCAACGGTTTTAGGCGTACTAAGCTCTTTTCCGAGAGTAGGCTTTTAATGGGTCCTGTGGTAAATTATGGACCGATTTTTATGAAATTTAACAGTTATATAAATCTAGTTATATAAAACGAATTTGTGAAAAATGTTATATCAATTCGTGCATTATACCATCATTTAAGTTAGTTTTTGTTACAAAATTATCAATTTTTTAGGGTGGTGGTTCCACCTTTGGCTCTTATCCTACACAGAAAAAATTATTAAATTTCTCCAATCACCAAATTTGTTCTAAATTCATAATATCAAGCAAACAAGTTGTTGGCTTTGCACCTATTACCAAAATGATTATATTGATTACTAAAAATATTAAAATTTTGAAAAAATATTTTCAATAAATGATATTTTTAATTTTAATTAAAAAAGTGTTAAAAAAACTTTCAAATTTTAAACAATGTGTTAATTTATTTAAAAAAATATTGACAATTCCCAACAACAATTCTACATGTTTAAATTATTTTATTTTAAACGAAAAAAGTCAATTACGATTTTTTGTTATTTAATTAAAATTTTAATTGAAAATTTATTTCAAAATAACTAAAATGTTAATTAAATCCAAATTAAATTTTTAATTTTCTTTCAACAAAAAAAAATTATTGATGCAATTATCACATTAATTAAATTTAAATACTTTTTAAACCATTTTTTTAATTGATAAAACACTTTTTTCTGTGTACTGAACCGATTTCGCTGGCTTTCTACCTCAAACTGATAAGGATAACTAAAAGTAATAAAAAGGATAACTAGAAGTAATTTGACACCAACGTTGTACTTTTTTTTGATTTTTTAGAGCGTGAGCGTGTTTTCAACAGACGGACAGAATATTTATACTTTATGGGGTCTGAGATAAACAATAATTCACCTCTAGTGATGGTGGAGGGTATAGAAAAATTATAAGAATGATATTAGAACATTTTTAAATCAAGATTGCTTTAGCAATCGATAGGTACTCGCACAATCAAACAAATATTTAATAAAAAAAATAATGATAACGTTTAAAACGTCAAATATTTGTTATGTGTGACCATAGTTTAACCATATTTTTCCACAAATAACAAAAAAAGTACTGTATAAATTATACTTATAAAATATACTGTACATTCTGACCACATACATACATAACCCCCTTTAATTGCTTGTTTTAATTTCTCTCATCTGGCGATACAGATGTTTTGCCAAATTTAATTTCTATTTATGGATTAAGCAGATGTTTTTCTATTGATGTTTTAAATAATTCAAAGTTAAATGGGATGTCTAATGTCAAGAAATACATAAATATCACGTAGAGAAGAAATATGGTTTTGCATTGTTACATTGTCGTACCCAAAAATTTATATTTTTATTTAATACTCGTAACAGCAATATTTTAGTTACTGAAAACTTTTCAATGTTAAGGCCTAACTATAATGTGCTTAATGAACCTTAAGCAAATGTGCGACAATCAAATGTATACAACTATAATGTACTTAAGACACTTTTCGTTAAGTTTCGTCAAGTGTCATTTGCTTAAGGAAAGTGCGGTCAATTTCGCTCTTCCTTAAGCAAATGACACATAATAGATACATATAATATTGTGTTATTTTAAGAATTGTTCTAATCAGACCTTGAAAGCCTGATTAGAACAATTCTAAAAATAACACAAAATTGAAAAAGGTCGAAACATATATAAAAATCAAATACATATAATTGTTTACAATTAAAAGATGCAACCGCAGTTGCTTTTTTTAGTACTTTTTTATTTTAGTTTTCGTTTACTTTAAAAATTAATAAAAGATAAACATAGATTTACTTGTTTATGGTAATATATTTATAACTTTTACAAATTAAATGATATTTCGTCAAAAATATTACTTTTTAAAGAAATAAAAACGAAAATAGTTTTCCAAAAGTACAAATGTTTGCAACTAAGTGTAGAAAGTCTTTAAGCTCAATAAGTTCATTATAGCCACCTAAAAGTCTTCAGTACTTTACTTAAGCATTTGACATGCTTTTCTTTGAATTTTGACACTAGCTTAAGTTTGGTTAAGCACATTTTAGTTGGGCCTTTAAGCGCAAATATAAAGTCGAGTATGGTGCACTGAAAAATAATTATTTTTTTTACAATTAAATAATGATAACTTGAAAATATATTACATAATTTACAGCCATTTAATGGTTTTAATAACGATTACATGGTAACTTTCTATACGTGTGCTTAAATTATATTTAAGTTGCAAACAGAATATCTTTACTACTTATAATAGCGGGTTCACCCGCAATAGGAAGTCCCTTATAGACCTTGTTAATCTTATTAATTTATTTAAATTAATTATATTTACAACAATGCAAACAATAAAATGTCTTAAGCTGGGATCACACAATTGCCGCAAATGCACCAATATGACACAACTTTGTGCTTCATTGACACACAATAATGAAATTGCCCCAATAAAATATTCTGAAATCACACGACTGCCCTGTTTTATACAAATTTAATTGCCGCTAGTCGGTACAAAGCGAAATGTGTACAATAATTGCCGCATCACAATCACACGATTGTTCTTACTTGTGTCAACTACGAAAACAGCTGTTGTGGTAGCTTTTTTATTTGTTTGAAAGATCTAGTTGGCTTGTTTATTAAAAAAAAGAAAATTGTATCCATAGTATATAACTAGTATGCCGACTGGTGAGAACGTTCTCTTTTTTTTATAACTCTCATCACACATATAGGTTCTGTGTGAATTCAACACACTTAAGAACAACAAAAACAAAACAAAATTTGAAATTTTTTAATTTAAAATTTTTCACAATATAACACTTCATGTTTAATTTTATGACTTAAACACATAATTAATAATTTTTTTCAATACATTTTGCTAATTTGCTTTTACAAAATGTTTTTATTTTTCACAAACTAAAAATTTTTAAATAAATTTTTTTGACACTAAATTTTTTCTGTTGTTAATATTATTAAAGCCAGCAGAGTAGCATTTTGTGGTATAAAAATAATATTTGAAATCATTAATTATTTATATATTATCCGATATTGCAGAATAAAAATTTAGCAAACATGGCTTTTAAAAGTTTATAAATGCAGCCAGCATTCAATAAATTGAAAATTTATTGAACTAAGAAAATTTTATTTTGGAAAAAAAAATTGTTGCCACATTCTATACGATTTAATGCAACTATGTTTAGTGGTGGAAATAGTTTTATACACCAATTATTTGAAAAAAATCTTACTAATACAAACATAAAAATGTACCACTGACAGTTGAGTTATGTACCTGTCAAAGAGTCGGCATACTAGTTGTATACTATGATTGTATCATATATTCAAACAAATTTTTTATGTAATATACATGAAATTCCAAAAATTAAACAAAGTAAAATTCTATTTTAAATATATTAAGAAATAGAGAATATTTATATTTAAATTCGCTTTAAAGAATTTCAATACATTTTGCTCCGTTTTCCTGTATATATTCTTTTATATTGTCCTGAACAGCTATTGCACTAAATTCCCAATTTTTATTTTTGATAAATTTAATTTTTATTTTTAATTTATTCCTACTAAAAGAAACACACAAAAGTAAATTGATTAAAAAAGGCAAATATTGGCGCGTATTGTGTTGTTTTATTGCCGCACAAGGAGCCAATAAATATTGGTACATTTTTGTCATTTTTATTGACGCGCAGTTGCATATCAAGTAGTCACACGATTGCCGCACCAGGGTTGCATTTTATTGGTAAAAGTAAGCACAATATTGCCCTCGATTGGTAGATGAGGCATTTGATTGTGATGTCACACGATTGGGGTATTAAAAGGTGTGAAAATTGGTGCATTGCGGCAATCGTGTGATCCCAGCTTTAGACTAAAACTTACAACGCCCTGGTTGAAAAATCCAACAAACAGCTGTAGTAAACACCTGTTTTAATTTACCAGAATAAAACAGTTGACGAAACTCTATCTGTTTATTTTCTCTCACTCAGCAAATTCATTGATTTTCAATACGTACGAAAAAGAGGCTCACGCTTGGTAGTATAAAATCGTATTAAATAAAGCAGAGTTGTACAGTTAATACAAATAGTGAAAATCGCTAATATGACCATTTGCACCAAACACTGAACTCCGCTAAAGACTTATTTGTTAGTGCAAACAAAGTGTTAAAAAGATTAAAAAAGCAATACCCATTAAAATTAAAGACAAAATTATAAGTTTAAAGAAATAAAAAACAAAAACAAACAAATTGTTCATAAAATAAAAAATTTTTATGTGTCACAAAATAAAATACCACTGCTAAAAAAAATTAAATTTTTTTTTATTATTGTGAAAGTGCGAAAATATTGGTGCAAAAATATTGACCATTGCTTGTAAGTTTAATGTTATTTTTATAGAAAAAGAATGAAAATTCATTCAATTATAATCTGTATAAATAAAAATGAATTGATGTTCGTTGGATCGCAATCACATGAGAACTGCTGGACCGATTTGGCTAATTTTTTTAATATTCGTAAGCTTTGTAGAGAAAGAAAAGTTGTCCACGCCCACTTCTGCGCCTTCTTTTACAAATATATCTAAAATTTATATTTTCCCTAATTCGCTCTATAAATATAATATACAAAAAAAATTAATTTCTTTATAGATTCAGCACAAACTTGGTACACATGATTTTTAATCCTTGGGTAATGACCTGTACAAGTATAACTGACCACGCAAATTTTTACTCCGACTTTTGTCGAAACATGTGAAAAAGGTTTACGTCGACAACTAATCGACAACTAAAATCGGTCCTGTGATTTGGCTAATTTCTTTCTTTTTTTTTAATGGCCATTCGACTTCAAACCCCTTGCAGTTTCCGGTGCGTCTTGCATTCGTAATGACAATAAACAAATCACAAGGACAGTCATTAAGTGTTTGCGGAATTAACGTTGAAAGTACATGTTTCTCCCGTTGTCAATTGTATGTCGCATATTCCCATGTCGATAAACCATTTGTTTGTTTGTTTACGCGATAGAAAAAAAAGAAACAAAAAAAATTTCGCGTATCATAAAGGGGTCTGTCCACGGTCAAACATTTCTCATCAAGCACTATGGTAGTATTAGTTAAAATGTGTTTGTATGTGTGACACGAAATCAAAGAAATTACCCGCTTGTTCGGCAAATAGCAATTGTCGCTTTGCAAATAGTTATATAAGCAGCAACCCTACACTAGTAATTTCACTATCTCTAAGTAATGCATAAAAGCGACAGTTGTCCACACTGTTTTGAAACAGCTGTTGCACGCTCCTCTTTGATATTTTATTTCGTCATTCGTTTTGTGAAAATTTGCGAAAAAGGTCGTCTTTGTGTTAAGTTGTCTCAAAAAAATAAGAAATACCAAATCATTTGTGAAAAATAATTGAATTAACCAGGTAAAACCTAAAAAGAATAATAAAAAAGTGTTAAAAAAAGAGTTAAAAGTTAAAAAAAAGTTAATTTATTAATTTATTTAATTCATATTGCGGCTTTCACTAGTGAAATAACCCGAGAAAAGTAATGCATTGGGTAGACAATTATACCCCTCGTAGGACAACTCCATGTTAAATTCACCAGTCTAATACATGTAAAGTAGATTGGACAATAACTAGTGCTGGTTCCTAATGTATAGACAAATTGATAGTTCGGCACTAGTAACACGAACAAGCGGGTAGATATGCCGGCGAATATTGCATCCAGCACACGTACACAAGTGAATTCGCCTGCATGACAAGCATTTTGTCTGTGTGCAGACTCCTTAAAGCATTGCAGTGAACGAAACGGTGATGTCACAGCAAACCAATTGGAAAAAAATATTTTTTTGTTTTGATTAGTTAAATGAATATCGATCTCGCAATCGAAATGTTAATAAAACATCTCGAGATTGATAGCGATTTCAAATGTAAATAACACATGACCAAGGCGAATTCATGTATACGGTGGTGTTGATACTACAACAAGTCTGTGGTTTTCAAGAATAATCGCGTAAGTCGGTTTTTACCGAAATTGAGATAATGATGTCAAAGTGTTACATTTTGCATTAGGTTTTTATAAGTATTAAGCTTTTTGGAATATAATGTAGTATTATTAATTTTTTTCTGCTAAAAACAACTTAAGTTAACTGTTTAATAAAATATTTTGCTATTATAACGATTTATGTCGACATACATCGCCAAAAATTGTAAAATTGCTAAATATGTTTCCAAATAAAAAGCATATGTGATGTTATGTTGTTATTCGTGCAAAAAAATATGAAAGTATTTTTTGAAAATTTTTATATTAACAACAACTAAAGTCGTAAAAATAACAACGTAAGTCGTCATGTGTGATTAAAATGATAACATTTATTCACAAAAAATAACTTATGTGAAGATATGATGTTATATTGCACACACTTAATGAGTCAATCAAACATATGCATTTTTAATCCTTTTACAGATTGTGATCCTGTGAGGATTTTTTCATGAAAACTATGTATAATACGTAGAAAGTCACTGTTAAGAGGATAGTAAAGAAAAAAGTTTAAAAAAGCATCTACAGAAGCCGCAATTGAAAAAAATAATTTTTTTTGCTCTCCTGAAAAGTTTGGTTTTATAACTTACGCGATTATTCGTGAAAACCACAGAAGTAACAACACCAAAGACACACCAATGTATTTTGTTGTTGCTTTCGTTGATCGAAAAAACACAAGCAACTATTGACATTTCTCTCTAAGTAAGAAAAAAAAAAGTAGCACAGCTGTGCTTTCAACGCCACCTGATAAATGAATTCGCCTTGCACATGACCAAAATATATTTATATAAATAAAAAAAAATTCATACATGCAATGATCACTCAAAAATATATTTTTGTCTCTTTTTTACTTTGTTTGCACGTTTACAATAGCTTTTCAGTAACTCACAAAACGATCACAAACGATTCTGTTGAAATTGGGACAGTACAAAGTCTGTCGAGTCAGCTGGTATGATGTAATAAAAATAAATCATAATAAAGGGGAAAATATTATGATTGTTAACACATGTTAACACAAAATCTAAAATTTCAAAAGAAATACAAATTTATACAAAAAAAAACCATGACCTACTTATTTAGCTTAACTTATTAAAAAACACAGAAATGCTTATATGACAGAATTCAGTCATTTACCTTAAAAATGTTTACTGTAAGTCATTTACCTTTAAATGTTTATTAAATTCAGTCAATCAACCCGTAAAAAGGTGTAATATTACCATAAATGCAATTAAAGCATTTATTATAATTGCAATCGCATATTTAAATATTATTGTTATTATTATTATTGTTACTGTTAATTAGACTTAAGAAATTAAATTGTATAAAAGGCAATTAAAAATAAAGAACTTTAGGCAAACTAAGATTAACTCTGATGATTGCTTGATTAGTCTCGGTGCTTCTACCCAGGCTCATTTTTAATATTGACTAGCACATGGTGTTTCTACCTGGGCTAACTCGTAACAATTCAAAAACAAACATCTGAACTCCAAAGGAAACCTTTGGTGTTCAATCGCTTTCATATATTGCGATCAAACATTTGGTGACCCCGACGGTCCTGTGACAAGAGACAGGATCTCATCAGCAACCGACAGCAGTCAACAGGCACCAATCATTTTGGTGACCCCGACGGTCCTGTGACAGGAGACAGGATCTCATCAGCAACCGACAGCAGTCAACAGGCACCAATCATTTTGGTGAACCCGACGATCCTGTTACAAGAAACAGGATATCATCAGTAAACGCAACTCAAAGGTCCTATTACAAGAGATAGGATCTCATCAACACAAAGGTCCTGTTGCAAGAAACAGGATTCTATCATCAATCCAAAGGTCCTATTACAAGAGATAGGATCTCATCAATCCAAAGGTCTTGTTACAAGAGACAAGATCTCATCATCAACCCAAAGATCCTATTACAAGAGATAGGATCTCGTCAACCTATAGGTCCTGTTACAAGAGACAGGATCTCATCATCAATCAAAAGGTTCTGTTACAAGAGACAGGATCTCATCAGAAACCAACGGGCCTGTTACAAGAGACAGGTAACAGTAAACACAATAATCCGCAACGTCAAAAAGGACCCGGCTACACGAAAAACAAAAGAATATTATTTGGAACGTATAAAACGACTTGACACACAATGGCTAGAGTTTGAGAACATTGACAACAAAATAAGGTGTCTATCAAATCCACCTTTGCATCACCAGTATTTTACTGAGATATACTTACGCATTTCGGATGACACACTTAAATACAAAGCATTGTTTGAATCCGAAGTAAGAAAATTATCGCAACCATCAATAAGAAAATCCATAGATACAGAAGGTGCAAATGGCGGTAAGCAGGGAGAACCAGAACCTGACAAAATCACAAGCAAAATTCTTCGTAATCAACGGGCTCTAATGAGAGCGCTAAGGCGAATGATCGAAGAGGTACAGTCTGAGGAAAATCGAGAGGAGTGGTATTGTCAGAGCAAATTAACGCTCATTGACAAATATATGCACGATTTCTCGTACAACAACGACACCTTATGGCAGTTAGCATCTGAAGAGCAAATTGACGGGTATACGTTGGATGAGTTTTACGAAATGCAAGCGGAGGTGCACAACATACAAGGTGTGTTACGACAGAGTGCCAATATCGCCAACGAAGCTACTGCACAAATCGTCAGAAGAAGTGAACATTGTCAACCACAGTTGCCAAAGATCCAAATACCAAAATTCAACGGCAGTTACCTACAATGGGTAGCCTTTAAAGACCTTTACATCCAGCTGATCCACAACGCGACAATGAGCGAAGTGGAAAAAATGTTCTATTTAACTACACACTTGGCAGACGAGCCAAAAAATTTAATAAAACACTTACCGATCACATCAGCAAATTATGAAATCGCATGGAACATCTTGGTGAGCAGATACGATAACAAAAGACTAATTGTGACCACATTATTGAACAATTTATTATCACACCCACAAATTAAAAATGAGACAGCACAAGCACTCAAATGTATCCACGACCTCGCAAAAGAATGCACCCATGGTTTGTCGGCACAAGGCCTCCCAGTGGATCAATGGGACGCCATAATAGTCCATATATTACTGAGGAAACTTGATTCCTCGACCCAAACACTGTTCGAGCAATCTCTTAAGGACAATAAGAACCTTGTAAGTCTAAGCGAGTTACTTAGATTTATAGAGCACCGTTTCCAAGCGTTAGAAACGCGTGGAAAAACTCTAGAAACTGGTGTGAATAGAACAAAATTGATCACAGCAACTACATCAACATCCAATTGTAAGATATGTGGATCAACAGGGCATCCCATATATTATTGTGAAAAATTTAAAAAAATGCCGCCACCTGAAAGATTACAATGGATACAACGAAAAAATCTATGCGTTAACTGTTTCCGATCAGGTCACGTCGCCAAGGCATGCACTTCACGCTCCTGCCTAAAATGCAATAAGAAACACAATACGTTATTGCATTTAGAAACATCAAACGGAAAGCCATCACCATCCTCGGGGGGAAACCCTCAAAAGACCAACGTAGAGTCCTCTCCAAACGGAAATAAAAATGCCCCAGTCGTAGCTTCTGCAAACAAGGAAGATGCTGGTAACAGCTACACAGTCTTAGCCACAGCAAGGGTAAAGGTGTTTGGAACCAATGGCCGCATATGTACATTCCGAGCCCTTCTGGACTCCGGATCACAAGTCAATTTAGTAACAAACAGGTTACTAAATAAACTATCGCTGAAGTCAACGGATTCAGACCTGTGCGTGGAAGGGATAGGACGCAAAATCCACAACGTATCCCAACGAGTAAATCTCGAGCTTCAAGCATGTTTAAGCAACTATACAACAAGGGTCGAAGCATTTGTGCTTCCAAACATAGTGTCACCACAGCCTACAAATTCATTCGATACATCAGAATGGAATATTCCTGAAAATATTAAATTGGCAGACCCATGGTTCAATCGTACGGATAAAATTGACATGCTGATTGGAGCAGAATTTTATCATCAATGGATGCGCCCAGAACAAATAAGAATCAGTCACGAATTACCAATCCTACAAAACACAGTGCTAGGTTGGGTTGTAACAGGCAGATTACAAGGAGGCAGCAGCAACGTAGTTACCTGTGCAGTATTCAGCCCAGAAGAAGAAACAACAAATCAACTAATTGAGAAGTTCTGGAAGCTTGAAGATACACATGATACTGAACGAACATTGTCTCTAGCTGAGAAACGATGTGAAGAGCACTTCATTCAGAATGTAAGAAGAAATACAGAAGGTAGATTCATTGTTCGCCTTCCATTTTCCGAGAACCCAATCACTCTCGGAACATCAAAATCAATGGCATTCAATCGATTTTTATCACTTGAAAGGCGGCTGAACAACGATGCCCCACTTAGAACAGAGTACAACAAATTCATGCAGGAATATGAATCCTTGGGGCACATGGAAGAAATTCAGGAAGAGGATATTCCGGATTCTCATTACGTTATGCCTCATCACTGTGTCTTGAAGCCCGAAAGCTCTACTACGAAACTACGAGTAGTTTTCGATGCATCGGCCAAGTCATCTAGCAGCACCTCCCTCAACGACATACTACATGCCGGACCAACCGTACAGAGTGAACTATTTTCAATTTTATTACGTTTTCGCATGCACAGATTTGTATTCTCGGCAGATATCGAGAAAATGTATCGGCAAATACAAGTAGCCGATGCTGATCAGATGTTCCAGCTGATCATTTGGAGGTACAACAGACATCAAGATATCCGATACTATCGTCTAAAAACGGTAACCTATGGCACCTCGTCAGCACCATATCTAGCAACAAAGTGCCTTCAACACTTAGCGTCACAACATATCACAAGATACCCCTTAGCAGCTAAAACACTACGCGATGACTTTTATGTAGACGACTGCCTTAGCGGATCTGATTCTATCCATACTGCATTAGAATCACAACGTCAACTAAACTTTTTATTGGGAGAAGCTGGTTTCAAGCTTAGGAAATGGTGTTCAAATCATCCTCAACTACTAAGCGGCATTGCTCCTGAAGATAAAGAGGTCAATCTAGACTTGGACGAAAACTCCAATTGTTCAATTAAAACACTCGGATTGATATGGCTGCCAAGGTCGGATCAGTTATGTGGACGAGCGCAAACCTCAGCAAACACGAGCGTGACGAAAAGAATAGTCAGCTCAGAACTGGCAAAGATTTTTGATCCATTAGGACTTTTTGGACCGGTCATTGTGAAGGCAAAAATATTTTTACAAGAATTATGGCAATTACCAATCTCATGGGACGATGAATTACCCAGAAATCTTCAAAACGAATGGAATAAGTTCCGAAAAAATATAGAAGCAATAAACAACATTAAGATAGACCGATTCGTGCTGAAACATGAAGGAGCGCTATCAGTACAAATTCACACGTTTGTTGATGCCTCTGAACGAGCCTATGGAACGGCAATTTACATACGCTCAGTATACAAAGATAAGACTGTAGTAGTTAGATTGATTTGCTCCAAGTCACGAGTTGCACCAATCAAAAAACAAACTCTACCAAGACTAGAACTATGTGCCGCGGTTCTAGGGGTGGAATTAACAAATAGAGTGAAAAAAGATTTAAGTCTACAAAATGCAGCAAACTTCTTCTGGTCAGACTCAAAAATTGTCCTCTCTTGGATAACTTCACCAGCAGCATCTTTTCACACCTTCGTGGCCAACAGGGTAGCAAAAATTCAAATGTCAAGCAGTCCAAGTCAATGGAAACACGTCAGTTCCAAACAAAATCCAGCTGACGCAATTTCCCGAGGACTATCACCAGAAACCTTAACACAACATTCAATGTGGTTTTATGGTCCATTATTTCTCTCTGGATTCGAAGATGGATGGTCAAACCAAGTCTTTCAATCCAATGACATACCTTGCGATGAAGAACGGAAATTGACGAAACGAGTTTTAGCAATAGCAACAACGCATCAGGATGGTGAAGGCATAATCGATCGAATTAATCATCGAAATTCATTGAAAACCCTTCAGCGCACAATCGGCTATATAATACGGTTCATTAAAAATTCAAAAACAACCAATAACCTTCGTTCAACCAACAAGGCGCTCGATGCTCACGAAATGGAAGAAGCTCTATACGTTATTATCAAGTTCGCTCAGGCAACAGAATTCGAAGAAGAACTGAAAAACTTGTTACGTAAAACACCTGTTCATAAATCTAGTTCTTTGGCATCATTAAATCCATTTTTAGATGAACATCAGATAATCCGAGTCGGTGGCCGACTAGAACAATCAATGTTAACGTTTAATGCAAAACACCCCGCAATTTTATCTCACAATCACTTCACATCAAAGTTATTAATGCACATGCTACACGTAGAAAATCGTCACTTCGGTCCACAGGCATTATTAGCCGCGTCCAGAGCACAATTCTGGATCACGAATGGAAAGACTTTAGCACGTAGCACAGTCCACAAGTGTATACGATGCACTAAAGCAAGACCAGTATTGTTCAAACAACTGATGGGAAATCTGCCAGCGGCCAGGGTGACACCCGCGCGCCCATTCATAACATCAGGAGTGGACTTTTTTGGACCTATCTGGATCCACCACAAAATAAGAGGGAAAAGACCAGATAAGGCCTATATCGCAGTTTTCTGCTGTTTCGCCACCAAGGCCGTCCATATGGAGGTCGTGTCCAACCTATCGACAGAAGCCTTCATAGGAGCATTACGACGTTTTATCAGCAGGAGGGGTCACTGTCAAACCCTGTACTGCGATAACGCAACTAATTTCGTAGGAGCAAGCAATAAATTGAGTGAATTAAAGGAATCAATATATTCACAATCAGCACAAGAAAAAATAACACGGATATGCAGCGATCAATCCATAACCTTTAAATTCATTCCACCTAGAGCCCCGCATTTCGGTGGACTTTGGGAAGCGGCAGTCAAATCCGCCAAACATCTTTTACTGAGAAGCGTCTCTGCGGCGTCACTTACCTATGAGGAATTAGAAACTATAGTAGTTGAAATAGAAGCCATTCTAAATTCCCGACCATTGACTCCACTTTCATCAAATGATGATGATCTCCAAGCTCTTACACCGGGTCATTTTCTTGTCGGCGAACCTTTAACATCAGCCGTAGATGCTAATGCTCAAGCACCAAAATTATCATTAAATGCAAGGTGGAAAATAACCTCAGAAATAAAACACAAATTCTGGGAGGAATGGACACAAAAATATTTACATGAGCTACAGCAAAGGGGGAAATGGAAATCATCTTCACCAAACGTCATTGAAGGCATGCTCGTTATCATCAAAGAAGATAACATTCCAGTATTACAATGGCCATTGGGCAGAATCAACCGAATCTACAAGGGAGAGGATGGACTTATTAGAGTTTGCGACGTCAAAACAGCAAAGGGAACCTTCAAGAGGCCAATTCATAGATTGGCTCCGTTGTTTAACGATTCCCACATTGAATATCCCGAATATGAAACTCCAACGCCACAAAAGAGGCAACACTTATCAGACGGTGATGCTATACAACCAAAACGAAAGACAGTACAATATGCTTCATTGGGAGTTTTCAGTACAATTATCATTTCACTTTTCCTGCTGCCGATAATACTAGCTTCTCCAATAAATGTTACAGAATTTTCTACCGATCCAGGATTGTATTTCGAAGGCGTAGGATCAACAAAGTTAATAACAGCTACCTGGAAATTTATCATATATTACGATTTAGCACCAATTTGGGATAGGAACAAGGTCCTGGAAGCCGGAATAACATCATTTTCAAAGCTCTGCAAGCAATCAATAGCCATTGAATCGTGTGAGACACTCTTCCTACAACTTCAGCACACTTGGGACACCCTTATTCAAGAATCAGACCTCCTTATTCCAAGAAGAAGGCGGAGAGCTCCGTTAGATATCATGGGAAACATAGCTCACGCTTTATTCGGAGTCCTTGACTCGGATTATGCAGAACAAATGGCTCAAACTATAGCCAACGTAAAGGAAAACGAGGAGTATCTGAATCTGTTACTAAAAAACCAAACTTCAGTAATAGACTCGACAATAAATATTCTCAAGCAAACCGAGAACAACACTAAGGTGCGCTTTTCAGATCTGAAAAAAAGCATCTATCATGATTTAAACACAGTCAAAAATGAGAACTCAAACCTACGACAAGTCCAGAATCTAATATCTTTGGCGATTCAATTAAATACACTTGCGTCAGATCTACAAAGAATTGAATCAGAGCTGGTCGCTGCCCTCACACATACGAACCACGGGAATATAAGTCCACTCATCCTCACATCAAAGCAGTTAAAAGCAGAAATTTCTAAAATTAAGGGACATCTTCCCAAGGGTCGCGCATTACCAGTTGAAGATACCGATTTGTTAGAATTATACAACATCATGACTATAAAAGGCACAGTAGCCCAGGGAAGTGTTATGTTCATTATTGAACTGCCTTTAGTAAATCAAGAACATTTTGAACTATTCAAGGTTATCCCTATACCCACCAAGCTAAACAACAACACTATTGCTATAACAACCAACTGTGAATACCTGGCTGCGAACCATCACCGCGATGAATATTTGACACTAAATGCACTTCAATTCAATAAATGTAATTTAGTTAAAAGCGATATATACCTATGCTCTATGTTACCAGTCAGCGTCACTCGAGACTCCAGCAGCGTTTCCTGTGAAATTGCTCTATTCAACAACAAAACATCACCACAATGTAGTTTCGGTCACATCCCGACTAAGGTCTCCTTTGTCGCACTGAACACCATCAATCATTGGCTTTATTCAACAACATATCCACTAGAACTAACTGCAGTCTGCGACTCTGAAATCATACACCTCCATATCAAACATTCTGGTCTCTTGTACATGAACCCGACTTGCATCATAAAGGGAAATATACTGGCTATCCATGGACATGAAACTAGTGTCACTACTCTTCATAATTCATATGCCATGGTTGGCAATATCACGGCAATTGGTAAACCGTCCGAGGTAAGGCGGCTTTTAGCACCAAACATTAATTTAGACACCAAATTGGATGAACTCACGAACATCCAAGGGCAACTAGCAGAGATAAAGAATCTTCCAAGGGATATAAAGTACCCTGCTCTTCATCATCCGTACATCGGCTCTGTGGCTCTACTTCTGTCATTTCTAATCACCGTGGCCCTAATAGGATGGCGACTTAAACGCTGCAAAGGAACATCAATCAACCTGGCTTCAACACCACCACAGCCTACGCCACGCCAGCGTAACTCTGAAGTTTAAAAATAGCTATTTACATACCCATTACTATTTAATTTACTTTAATTTAATTAATTTGTTCATTTTTTTTTTTTTTTTTCGCCATTCGCTCAACGCGGCGGAGAATGTTAACACATGTTAACACAAAATCTAAAATTTCAAAAGAAATACAAATTTATACAAAAAAAAACCATGACCTACTTATTTAGCTTAACTTATTAAAAAACACAGAAATGCTTATATGACAGAATTCAGTCATTTACCTTAAAAATGTTTACTGTAAGTCATTTACCTTTAAATGTTTATTAAATTCAGTCAATCAACCCGTAAAAAGGTGTAATATTACCATAAATGCAATTAAAGCATTTATTATAATTGCAATCGCATATTTAAATATTATTGTTATTATTATTATTGTTACTGTTAATTAGACTTAAGAAATTAAATTGTATAAAAGGCAATTAAAAATAAAGAACTTTAGGCAAACTAAGATTAACTCTGATGATTGCTTGATTAGTCTCGGTGCTTCTACCCAGGCTCATTTTTAATATTGACTAGCACATGGTGTTTCTACCTGGGCTAACTCGTAACAATTCAAAAACAAACATCTGAACTCCAAAGGAAACCTTTGGTGTTCAATCGCTTTCATATATTGCGATCAAACAATGATGTAACATTACATAAAATGATATTTTATGATTCTAATAATAATCATAATATGTTCTTACTACAATCATTAATCTTAAAATAATATGTTGCTCTGTGAACTATGGTTTTTCTCTGCGTATAGATATTTGGCTAACTCTGGGTAAACTTTAACCAATTCAGTCTTAAAGTCTATACACAAGAAATAAATAAGAACTAGGAAAAAACCAATACTAACTGAAGGCCTCGATTTGCATATTTTCGCATTGCATCGCATTTTTTAAAATTTGAATTTTCGTTTTACAACGTCAACTCAAATCGAAGAGTCGTTTTAGTTTGCATTTACAGAGAGCTTGCAGACTGAGCTGGAAAAGATAAAGCTGACGGAATAACAGCAGGAGACATTAATAACGTGTTGTCATCGCATAAAATGAAATAAAGACATGATATCTTATCTTTAAACCAACATTAGAGCAAGATTTTATAATAAAAAATTACGTAAAATAGAAGAAAACCTAACAACGATGTATTGGATTTTACAGGCCATTAATATTTTTAATAAGGATAGCAGTAGTCGTAGAAGAATTAATTTTGTTTATTTACAATAAAATCATATAAATAATATGAAATAATTATTGCAAAAAAGAAAGTAAAATACGGCATGTTTTCTTTCAAAACGTCTGTCGATATAAAATATTAAGCATTTATGCAAACAAAGCTAATTTAATTGAATTCTTGCAATAAAAACTTCTATTTTGTAATTCAACTATTAAGTACACAACTAAATTGTCCCAATCAGTATATCCAATTCTTTGAAAATCCAAGTTATTTTGGATAAGCGTTTAAAAGTACGTTATTTTGATTGATCCACTAGTGCTTTTGAAGTTGTGTACTAGACCAAGTTATGTTTAGACTGTTAGCAAATGTTTTTAGTTATCTTACCCAAAATATCTCCTTACGAAGGAGTATCTGTGTAATTTGTAAAGGCAATCGATTGGCGTTATACTGAAATATTTCTCTCGTTATATATTGTTGATGAAATTCAAATGTATATATACATAGGTTATTAACAGCTCCAGTTTCCAGCAGGTGTTAAGCTCGCAAGACTTAAAATTCTTTTCATAAAAAAGCGTTGTAAAGAATCAACCTAATCGAAATTATCGTAGCCCCACACTTGTGCCGCATATGATTGTACGGATTCCATTTTTGCCTCAGGTTTATTTGCTTATTTTTAATAAAATTTTTCCATGTAGAATTTATTGCATTTTTTGTTTAGTAAATTTCATTTTTGGGATCAAAAGTTGCCTTAGAAGTTACTTTCGTCTTTGCTTGCGAGTTTATATAACAAACTTTTTTTGATTGCGATTTACAACACACCAATTCAGTGACTTCAAATCGTAATCGGATTATTTTTTTTTGCGAAAAGTAATTCTTAGCACATGGACGAATGTAAATACAGAAATAAAACCGAAACAAAGACTATAAACAAAATTTTTACATCCCACAATCCAAGAAAAAGTCAGATTGCAGTGCTGTTAAGTTTACCTCTAATTAATTCG
Organism: Pollenia amentaria; assembly: GCA_943735925.1. Lineage (NCBI taxonomy): Eukaryota > Metazoa > Arthropoda > Insecta > Diptera > Polleniidae > Pollenia > Pollenia amentaria. The sequence goes on along the minus strand of OX031010.1, from coordinate 119,496,005 downwards.
TCTTCATCAGAGTCATACAAACATAAACCTAAGAAGCTGAAAAGAATAGTTCTCTATATGGATAATTTCAGATAAAAACAACAAAACGCAGCCTAAATACAAGTAAGAATGTGTAGCCGGTCAAGTTCGAGCCTACACCACAGTATTTATAAAAGAATTTACAAGACGGGACCCTACTTGACAGCCGTCAAGGACTCGCCAGAACAAAATTATATTATGAGCTTAAGATTTATATAAGATTCCTTTGTTTTGAATATTATCTAGATAAATACATCGAAATTAGTTTTTTTTGCCTTTAAGTGATTTTAGGCAGGGGGCTTATAGGGGACCTATGGTCAATTTTGGACCTACAAATATAACATTTGTTCTTAACATAGTAGCTATTATAAAAGTTAGCGTTACCATTGTTTTTATCAATACCAGCATTTGTATGAAAGTTATGTCACTGAAAGTTATTTTCAGGAGTTGTATTTCTTTAGGACCGATATAGACCGATTTAAAAAATTTCGTAAGACGATTTATGTTGCAATAAAATATTTTTGAGCCAAATTTAATCTAAGTACTATCATAATAAGAGAGTTTATGAGCACACAGACCATTCCGGAAAGAATTTTGTATGGGGACTATGTGAAATTGTGGAACCTTTCTCAAAAAATACCGAACTTGAAAAAATTATCCTCAAAATTGCGACCTGGGGGCTTTTTCTGTATTGCGATGCGAAAGTCAATGCGATACGCAAATAAAATGCGATTAATACCAATTGAGGGCAACACTGGTTAAGAAAAACAAATAAGCGTCAAATTTAATATTAATTTTTTTTTGTGGTTTTGATTACAAGATATAATTATTTAAATTTAAAAAAAGTTGCATAATTTGCCAAAAAAAAGTTCTTAAAAGGACTTATTGTTTGTTTAGTTAAATAAAATTTCATAATTAGAGCAATTAATGTATCTACATATCGTCATCTATAATACAAAAGGGCGTTATAGCACTTTATTTTTTTACATGAGAAGCAAAAAACTTTACAAAATCAATAACAACAAGATCTACTTGGCGTTTGAATTTCTTTAATAAAGTCGCTATTTTTGATCGCAGGGTTCTAACATTTTTTGTGAACATGTAAAACGAACAAAAATCAATCAAAAGCTCACTATCGAATTATTTTGTTGTTACGCCCTTTTGGATTTTAGGTGACGATATATTATTTTTTGCGCCGATATCCTAGCAGCTAGTGTCCCATATCAAATACATAATCTTGTAATTTTAAGAATAAGAAGATGAATAAATTAATAAAATATTTTTCACTTAAATTTTTGTGCTTTGCGAATGCGATTTTGACATATGTTTTCGCATTACAGAATACCGACCTGCAACTTTTTCACATTTTAAGTGCAAATAAAAGCATTCTTTACGAACATCGTAACACAGAATAGCAATTGTTCGCATTTATATATTTTGAAGTCGTATTGCCTCTCGTATCGCAATACAGAATAAGTCCCCGGTAATTTGCGCACAAAGGTTAAATGGACAGCAAACCGGACGGACATCGTTGGTTGTGTGTATGACCAATTCAGCAGAAAAATTTAATCAATAGGTATCGAGAATGTAATACATATCTTGTTTAATATTTGATTCCACAACTCTTAACACAAAACATGTTCTAGGATTCTAATAATTTATTTTAATGTCTACTGCGATAATTAAATAATTCATAATGGATTTTTATTAAGAATTAAAAAAATTTAATCAATTGGAATCGAGAATGTTTTACATATCTTGTTGAATATTTTTTTTTTATTTATTTATTTATTATTATATGTCTATGGAATTATATTCCTTACAGACAATTTAAAAAATAATTGATTACAAAATATTACACATAAAAATATAATACATAATTAACAATAAAATTACTAAGTGTTAAGAAATGTGATTATTGCCCTTTTTATAGTATCAGGATTTAATGAAAAGTCGATAAATCTATATAAGTTGTTAAATGCATTGCTCATTCTCCTGAGAGGGTCAGCATTACCATAATTAGCTCTAACAAATGTTACTGATAAAGGTATGTAATTACGGGATGGACGTTGAGGAATGTTGAGAGAAATATCATTAATCAAAAATCCACAGCAGATGTTACCATTAATAACATTGAATAAAAATGACACATTAAGCATAGTTCTACGACTTTTTAGTGTAGGAAGTTTAATAAAAGCAAGTCGGGCAGCGTATGAAGGCAAGTTCAAGGGGTTAAAACGTATTCCACGAAGACAAAACAACAGGAATTGTTTTTGGACCGACTCAATGGCATCGGAATGGATTTGGTAAATAGGGTCCCATATTATCGATCCATATTCAAGAATAGGTCGAACTAGTGCCATGAATAAAGTTTTACCAATATACGGATCATTAAACTCTTTAGCCCAACGTTTTATACCAATACCCAGTGTACCCCTTGTTTCCAGATTTTATTACTCTTAACACAAAACATGTTCTAGGATTGTAATAGTTAATTTTAATGTGTACTGCGATAATTAAATAATTCATAATGGATTTATATTTAGAAAATATGTAAATGAAAAAACACGATTAATTGTCTCGAACAGAAGCAATACATTAATTCACAAAAAATATGGAAAATTTGGTCTAATCACCAAATTCATAGAATCAAGCAAACAATTTGTTGATTTTGCATCTATTACCAAAATGATTATATAGATTACTAAAAATTGTTCAAATTGAAAATTGTGAATATTTTTTTTAATAAATGATATTTTTAATTTTTTTTTTTTTTAAATGATCAAAAAACTTTGCCATATCAAGAAATTTGCTAATTGATTTAATTAAATATAGCTCAGGGGCCTAATTCTGGAAGTCGTGATCGATACTGAACGAATCAAAATAATTTTTTCAGCGTTATGAAAACTCAAATAAATGCTTTGCACCACTGAAAAATTAATTTCGATTAGTTCGGTATCGACTGAAAGAATTAGTAATAAGCTTTCGAATCGAGAAAGTATTCGATCACGACTGCCATAATTAGCCCCCAGGTTCTTACAATTTCCAACAACAGTTCTACAAGTTTAAATTATTTTATTTAAACGAAATAATCAATTGTTTTGATATTTAATTAATATTTTATTTAAAAATTTATTTCAAAACAACTAAAATGTTAATTAAATCAAAATTATATTTTTAATTTTTAAATTGAAATTCTTTTTAAAATTTCTTTTTTAATCGATGAAGAACTACTGATAATTTTTTCTGTGTTATTCTGTAAATAGGAAAATATACGTGGTAATCATTGCATAATTGTTGTATCAGATAAATTACTTTCTCGATTTCAATAAATGTACTATTATGCTTTCGAAAATAAAACATATTTTTTTTTTAGCTATTTATATAATTAATTCCTTATTTTCCCGCTAGGAATATTTTAAGGTGTTACAAACATCAGCACAAACGCATAATTCCCTTTTCACCAGTGTAGTGTGGGTATAAAAACGAAATATCTCCCCTGTTATTTTTGTTGAATAAACCAAATAATTTCACTGTCAAGTTTAAACATTTTAATATTTCATTTATGTGAAAACTGTCATTAACGTTAATTTATATATGTATGTTGAAGTATGTACATGTGTATATATGGACATACATACATATAGTATACATATCGCACTTAATCAAAATCAGGGTATTAACACAAAATCAGAACATTTTCAGTAGAAGCAAAACAATTTTTAATTTTACATTAAAGACATTTGACACAGAATTTTTAAATCAACCGTTTCAATACCAAAAAGTGGACAAAATAGCACGATAGATATGTCTATTAAGTGTAATTTTTTTCCAAAAAGTGAAAAATAAAAATTTCGAGTTAATACCCTCTTGTTGATCAAGTGCGATATGTATATGGCTCGGCTAAACTAATAAAGGGTTATCTATTTTGCGGTTTCAAAAGTAAACGTAAATAAAATACATATAAAATATTTTTTTTCATGATATTTCTTTTTTATTATAAAGTTTGAACGTTGAAATTATGTGTGAAACACTATATCATTTAAATGACCACCACGCGAAGTGTTGCAAGCATTGATTCTTTTGAGGTAATTTTGACCACTTTTTGACACATATTGGGCGGTATCTCAGCCATAACTTGACGAAAGTTGGTTCTTAAGTGCTCAAGAGTTAAGGGTTTATCTGCATAAACACGGTCTTTCGCGTAGCCCCACAAAAAATAGTCTAATGGTGTCAAATCGCATGATCTAGGTGGCCAGTTGATGTCGCCACGACGAGAAATTACACGGCCAGGAAATGTCTCTTGCAATAAAGCCATATTCGCACGAGTTGTGTGGCATGTGGCACCGTGTTGTTGTGTGAGCTGGGCCCTATTCCACGAAACAACTTATAAACTTTTCACTTTGCACTTATCAAATTTAATTTTTCGGCAAAGTGATAAGTGTTTATGTTCCACAATATTCTTTGCAAATCTCACTTTGCAGTAAGCAAAGTTTTGCAAAGACTTTGCTTTCTTTGAAAAGACTTTGCCCTCTTTGCAAAAACCTTGCTCTCTTTGCAAAAACCTTGCTTTCTTTGCAAAGCCTTTGCGCTTTCATGCAAAGTGAGTGTGCAAAGTGTTCCTCAAAGCATTTAATCATCTTTGCATTTCTGTCTTATCACTTTTCACTTTGCGTTGCTAAATAAAAGTTATTAAAATGAGCCGCAAAATAAAAATGGAAAAAAACTGGTAGTTTTAAATATTATTAAAGAAAAAAAATTTTTTTTTTTATTTGCTAGTTTTCAAAACAATAACGTAAGTATTTTTTAAAATGATTGTAAATATTTAGAACATGTGTATAATAAAAATTTTGAGCTTGTGGTCTTATTTTTTATATAAAAATTTTTAATTTTATTTTATCCAATATTTCGGCACTGCTTTGTGTTTCTTCTTCAAGGTTTTTTTCTTTCTTTATTATTTAACAAAATTTAACAATTAAAATATGATCAAGATAGAATTGAAAAACATTTTTGTATGCAATTAAAAAATTTTTTAATTTGATATTTTGATATACATACATATCGCACTGCTTCGTCTAAACAGGGTTAATTCAAAATTTTTCACTTTTTGCAAGAAATCGCTGTATAGTGGCCATATCTACCCACTGTAAAAATCTTACATCATTTTCTCTAATATTTTGTCAAATAAAAAAAAAAAAAATTGAATTGTGATTTAAGAGTACATATAAAAAGAAAACAGTTTTTTGTCTCTACTGAAAATTTGTAAGTTTTGAGTTGACGCTCTTTAGAGGAAGCAGTGCGATATGTATACATATATTGTTAAATTTATTAAATAATAAAGAAAGAATTAAGCCCTGAAGAAGGAACACAAAGCAGTGCCAAAATGTTGGATAAAAAAAATTAAAAATTTTTTATACAATCAAGAGAATAAGGGTCAGATAAATACATGTATGTATGTATTTTATTTAGAACATATTTAAGTTTATATATAATTTTAAAGTTTAATAAATTAGCTAAACAGGCTGCCTGGGAGGAAGTTTTGAAACGTCATCGTCTTTTAAAATAAAACGTCTATTTAAACGCCGACAACTCTATGGATGGTTCTGCAAACTGTTGATTTTGCAACACCATGCATAGCTGCAACTCATGGTACTGGGAACAATTTTCGAGCCAATGCAAGCACAGAAGCAGTTGATTTTTATCCGACAACGCATTACTGCTCTGTGTATTGTGCTCTAATTTTTCCACAATTTTATTTAAAATTAAATCAACTTGGATTTCATTTAAACGGAAGCACTCTTTAAAATTAAACTTTTGTAGTCTCAAAAATTAATTCGATCTCTATAATTTCTTTTTATAACAGCGGCTTCACTATCGTCGAACAAAAACTCACGTCTTAACATTTTGAAAGCTTCACTAGTTATCAAAATATGAATTGGCAAAGCAATCGTTTACCTCGCAAATTTTTGACAAACTTATCAAAATTTGCTTTGCAAATTCAGAATTTACAGTTTTTGTGGAACGAAACAGCATTATTATTTGCAAAGTTTTTGCAAATTATACTTTTCAATATTAACTTTACACTTTGCACAAGAGAACGTACGTGGAACAGAAATTGCAAAGAGAGTATTATAATTGCAAAAACTTTGCAAAAGTTGATAAGTTGTTTTGTGGAATAGGGCCCTGGACTTTATATGGATGTAGGCGTAGATCCAAATCAAAGTACGCCATAACGTGCCGTAAGACAGTCCTAATTCCTGAGAACGACGAGGAATCGACACATTCGGGTCTTCGGCAACACTTTCACTTACAGCAGCGAAATTTTTTCTGCGGAACGAGCGAAACGATGATGCACTGGCCTTACAATATCTGTAACCCCTCCAGTCTCTTCAAATTTCTTCACAATTTTGCAATTGGCAAGAAATAGTTGGACGATTATGTAAACCATAATCTCCTCTTACAGCACGATATGTGGCTGTGCCAGAATCACCATTTTTGTAGTAGGTTTAAATAATTTTTACGCGTTGTGTGATAGTTAAGCGATCCATTTTCGTCAATGTCAGACTTCCAGCTGAAAAGAAAAAAAATTGGTTTAACCACTTAGTTTGACAGATGTCGAATTCCAGCCCTTTACTTTTGAAACCACGAAATGGATAACCCGGTATATTTTTTTTAATGGTTTAAAATACAAAAAAGTGATTTGTGGATTATGAACACAAAATTTCAAAGAAATAAATAAACAAACACAATTTAAATACAAATTAATAAATCGCATTTTTAGAGCGGTTTTATTACGCCATTTTAATTAATATTGTTTGATAAGATTAAAAATGCTATACAAATTTTGCACTTAAATATATGCTTATTAAAATATACCAATTACACAGGCCTGCGAATTATAGTTTAAGAATTTTTTTTTCTCAAACTATTGTTATTTGCCGTTATTGTCGCAAAAGTAACGGGAAACGATATTGATGTGATCCATAACAGTTACCCTACTAAGCCGCCTTTAATCTTAAACTGCTTAAAAGAACTAGGCATAATTTGACATTAATCAAAGTCGTTCTTTTCTGCTGAGTCGTTTGAAAGATAGCGAATTCTTAACAGGCAGACATGACTAAAGTTACTCAAGGTCCGAGAATATACACCTTGGATATTCGATAAATTTTTGAGATATCTCCCACGGAATGACAAATCGCGTTGCCAGGTAAAATGTGTCGAAAATCGTAAAACTTGGTGGACAAATTTACAAAATCGTTAAATTGACTTACTTAAATCGTAAAAAATTACAAAAATCGTCATTTTGAACTTTTGTTAGTTTTAGAAAATTTTTGGCTATTTTTTGTTTATTTTTATTAAATAAAAAAATCATTCACAATAAATGTTATGTTTTTCTTTTTTTCAAATAACCTCTCAATATAACACTGCTACTCTTAATCCTATTGACTATAAATGCAAGTTTTAGTTTCTTTTACAGGCCAGTCTAAATAAGAGAGGCAAGCGTTTTTGTATATGAAAAATTCAGTTTTTTAAAAATCCAAAAAGAAAAAATCTTAAAAGAATTTCAACATTAACCGCTGATTCAGCAACACTTTTAATATTTCAAGCTTGAAATGTCAATTTTAAGTTGAACAATTTTACATTGTTTTTGACATAACTTCATTTTTTATCGATAACTTTAGTAAAATTTTTGACAGTTTGCTATTTATCTTAATACAGCTGAACTCTTTGCACTTGGTAAATTTTTCTATTACATTATATTTGCACTGTTCACCAAAACTAGAACAATGCATTAAAAATGTAGTGTCATAAGGCCTTAAACGCTTGTAGATATTTTAAAAGAAATGCTAGTTCTGCTGCCAACAAAAGCCGCTCGTCTGCCGAGCAGCTGAGTCAAATGGTTGGATTTACGATAAATAAGTAGGAAGCTCCATGTAACATTGGTGTGCGACAAGAAGTGGATAAATTGTAGGCTAAATAAATACCTCAAAGTCAAAATATCAAAAATAAATAAATACTTTTCTAAACGGATTAAACCCCATCAAAAATGCTGGTGTTAATAAACCACAATTTGTTTTGTTAAAATTAACAGCCGACTGAAACAGCTGGCTTTAAACACAATCAGATATCTTTTAAAATGTTAGTGAATAGCAAAATGGTTAATTTTGTGGTTAACATTTTTAAACGAAACATTTGTGGTTTAAAAAGCATAGTGAATCGCACTAATGAAAAATTAAATCTTATTTTATTTACATATGTATATATTTTTATAAACACAATTGATACTTACTTATTGACTTCCAAACAGTGTTTAAATTGCTTGCTTTAAAATAGCAACAGTCGCACATTTTTGCTTTGTTTACATTTTTTGCAGCAAATTAAAAAACTGTGTGTCTAAGTGTTTACTTAACTCTTTGATAACGAGTCAGCAAAAGCAAAAAAGCAAAAGCAAAACAAAGAGAGTAAATAATTTGTTTAAACTCGCTATGTGCATGTACTCTGCTAAATCTGTCAGCAAAGAAGCCACTTAAGAAAACAAATTTTCTGTTGCTGTAAGTATTAAGTTTTTGATTGTTTTTTTTTTTGCTTTTGATGCGCTTAAAGTCAGCAAGTTAACTTCTTTGCTGTTGCTGTCGAATTTGTTTCGAATTTTTTTGGTATTTTGCGTTTTTTTTTTTAATAAATAGGTACATACATACGTAAATGAAACTACACGTTTTTTTAAACTAATTTGTTTATTTTGTGTTATGTAATTATGTATATATTCTAGGAAACTAACGCCTGCAACAGCAAGCAACAGCAATGAAGTCAAAAACAGCAAAGAAGTTAATACTCGCTGAATTTAAGCACATCAATTTACAGTTAAGCCAAAGCAAAAAAAAAATAAACAAAAACTTAATACTTACAGCAACAGCAATTTTTTTTTTCAAGTGGTTGCTTGGCTGGCTTTTTAAGCTGAGAACATAAACATGGTGAGAATAAATAAATTATTTACTCTCACTTTTTCTGCGTTTGCTTTTGCTTTTTGCTTTTACTGTGTTCTTTTTCTTAAGTTAAGTTAAGCAATTACAAAAACATTAAAAATAGTCAAGCATTTTTAAACACTGCTTCCAAACAATATTCGAAGTAAAATTATTTGACTTTTAATAGTATTTTTAGCACTGTTTTTTTTTTTTTTTTTTTTGCTCAAAAATAAATAATTCTTGTCGGGCTGGATTTGCCAAAGCATACTAATAATAAATTGAAAAAATATAAAATTTTTTTGATTTAAGGAAAAACGAAAACAACTTAATATTTTAAATGAACGGAAAATTATTCGTCTCTTGTAATTTGTTTTTTAAACAACGTACCTAAAAAATTAAAAAGTAATTTTCAATCGAAAATAAATATATTTTGGTTTAATTTTAACTTAACGGAAAACTTTAAAAAAAAAACTACAAACAGTTAATGTAAAACTTTTTTGAGTGTATAATTCAATTCTCGAAGCTTGTCGGCAGACGGTTCTGCTTGTATTGTATTGTTTAGGTTGTCATACATCCGAATATGCTACAAAAATTACTTATTTCAACTGACACTAACGTAACTACGGAGGAGGGGCACACAATGCATACATACTTTAATGATGGATATTTAATCAAAACCGAGGCAATTTTTTTAAAATAATTTTAGTTTATTTATTTAAGTTTGTATTTGTTTTATTTTTGCTGGCACACAACACCAAATATTAAATTAACACAATTCAACAAACACTCTTATGGCTTTCAATAACTCAGAGTACGTTAAAAGTTGCCCAACTTTAGTACTTTACGCTAACGGAACCGTATGATATGGAACAAAGCTCATAGCTAAACTTATATATCAATCTAATTGTCACGTGAAAAAAGCAACGTATAAAGAACAAAGGATTCAATGTGTCTCGGCCTTTAGAATTCATAAATAAGTAAGAAAATTGGGTGCTTCTTAAACTGAGATATATCAAAAAACCGATTTTACTCATCAGATATCCTGATTCAGTGTTTAACTTCTATTTGCATTATGAACTACTGTCAACCAATAAACGAAAGTATTCAAGAAGTTATTCAAAAATATGTAATAAAACTTTTATAAATTTGTACAGAATATATCATTTTAAAAATCGTCAAATTTAGTGTATAAATCGTGAAATTGTCAATGGATAATTTTTGGACCCCAAAATCGTCGAATCGACGATATATCATCAAATCTGGCAACCGTGTATACACCACTCGTACTGGAGGCTATGAAACCAAGCAATACACAAACACTAAAAACAAGTTAAAGTGGTATATTTGGCTGTGCCGAATTTTCGATACCCTCAAACGAAACTGTCAGTATTTAAGGTGTGAGCTGTATGTATAATCTAAAGTATAATCTAAGCGCAAAGGGTAAAACGGTTAAAAATCACAATATGTTTAGCTCAACCCAAATTTGCGAAAAAAAAATGTCAAAACTAGGTACTTTCAGTTTATCGGGAATTCATTTAATCGGGCTTTTACTCAAATATTAAACTGTGAGATCTTTTTTTTAGTTGTGTCAATAGTTTAAGGAGATCGTATAAAATGTTCTTTTATAAAAACAATTTGCTTAAATGTTTAGGATTTAAGTGATTATTTTCTTTAGTTTTGATAAAACTTGACTTGGAAAATATTCATTCATTTATCGAAGATGTTAGAAAATTCGAAAGCAAACCATAATAAAGAATATCTAATTTCTCAGTAGTTTTCCTGGATTTCTCTAAACATATAAAATCTTTCATTATGTCATTACAGCCCTGTTTAAATTTTTTTAAATTTGTAACCAGGGCTGTAGAGTCGTCAAAAAAGTACTAACTCCGACTCCAAACGCTGAAATTTTTTATGTGCGACTCCGACTATGACACCGACTCACGATTCCGACTCCAACTCCTACTCTTATCTTGATGCTAAATGTATATGAGACTGGTCCTTTTTTGACTTTAAAGTTTAAGCCATTGATGTCAAATTCGTTAAATTTCATAGCACAATTGCGCCAGCTAAAATAAACATTTTACTCTCTTTCGTTCAGTAGTCAATTTGTCAGCGACGATTACACATGTATAGCGGATATATGGCTTGTTTTTGATTTTACTTTCCAAGAAGCTATAAGCACCAAAAGAAAAATAATATGCGAAAAATGTGTTATGACGCGCAATGCTTTTGGCAACATTCAACGTGTTTTATGTTACAAAGCATTTCAAGAAAGAAGAGAATTTGTATTTTTTAGGCATTTTAATTCTACTCATAATAAAAAAAAAATCACTACATTTTTAACATATTTTTCTATAACTGTTTAATTATACAATTAATAGCAAACATTTATTTGAGGAAATTTTATATAATATTTTTAGCTATGAACAAGTTAGAGTGCTATATTTGGCTGTGCCGAATATTTGATACCCTCCACCGACAAGAGTGGGCTTTATATGTGACGCCCAAAATAGAAAGGGACCTAAAGGTAAAACAATTTAAAACCATTTTAAAGATTTAAATACGTGTATCTTTGGTGTACCATCACTGAGCGTGTTGGTATTGGTCGCATTTGAAAGCGCCACATCTCATGACGTCAGGAACGTGTTGGTCAACTTTGAAAACGCGCTCAGATGTTGTCCATATCAAAAAAAAGGTAAAATTGATTTTGTTTACCCTTAGGTCCCTTTCTCTATGCGCTGTCACATATGATAAATACATATATATTTTTAACTAACCTTCACAAAAACGAACGGTTTCATTAAAATTGGTTGCGGTTACCCTATAATAAATTATTGACCGACATTAAGAAAGTTTTATACATGTATTTTAGAACTTTGAACTGGCTTGAGCAAAATATCATGATTCGTAGCAGTTTTAGCCGAACTAAAATGATTTTTCGGAGGCTAATTTGTATTGGACCTATGGTAAATTATAGACCAATCATCCCTAAATTCTCGACAGAAAATAAATTTCAAAGCCGTAGTGTAATTAGTTTTAGCGTTAACAGTGAATTTCACAAAATTGCAATTTTTGCTGGCCATATGAATCTAAGTTGGAAGAAATTTTACTGCAATATACATATAAACCTGTTATGGTTTTAGGCAAATTTAATTATTTCCCAAAGTGGGCTTTATTTGGGTTTAGGCGCAATAAACTTTTTTTCCAGAGTAGGGTTTATATGAGGCCCAGGGTAAATTATGGACCGATCTTCACGAAATTTAGCAGTTTGATTTCTAGCCCTATAAAACTGTGACGTACCGAATTTAACTAAACTGTTTTCCGGGAGTAGGGTTTATATGGGGCCTAGTGCAAATTATAGACCGATTTAAAAAAAATTTAACAGTGTCATTTCTGGTCCTATATAACTGTGACGTACCAAATTTTAGTATGGTAGCGTTATTTATTACGGTTTTAAGCGTACTAATCTGTTTTCTGCGAGTAGGGCTTATATGGGGCCAATGGTTAATTATCATGAAATTTAACAGTATGATTTGCAGTCGTATAAAGCGAATTGGTGCAAAATTGAATGTCATTCCGTGCATTATTCCACCATTTATGTTAGTTTTTGTATCAAAATTATCAATTTTTTTAGGTTGGTGGTTCCACATTTTGATTCATAGTTCTGATTCTACTGAACCGATGTTGCTGGATTTCAATCCCAAACTGCTTAGGATAACTACAAGCAGTTTGAGACCAAGTTTATTCTTTTCTTTTGCGTTTTTCGAAAATGAGATGTTTTTAACAGACGGACAGACGGACATATGTAGTGTATGCACACTGTAGCGTACAAATGGCTGCACATACAACCAATGAACCATACACTGTGTTTAAATTGCACCAACAAAACACTCGCCTCTACGTTACTTGATATAAATGTGTAATATATGTCACTTGGAAAACGATCTGATTCGTCAAACATAATAATACTACGTAGTGAGAATGCGGACTATGTGTGACAAGGTCAAGTACACAAATATTAAATTATGAATTTGTAGAAGCGGCACTCTTTTGTAGTGTGTCAGAAATAGAATGAGTGGAATGAAATGAAACACAGAATAGTAGAAGAATATCGAGTGTACTGTTTATGAGGGGAATATAAAGAATTTCCCTATAAGCTGTAAGTTAGAGATTTGCTCATATGGGAAGTTACAACTTCCAGTAAGTTTTAGTGTATAAGAGACTTTAATTTGTAAATATAACAATAGTTGATTTAGTAAATTATTAAAACAAAAGAACTTTTTATTTCACAGGGCTAAATCGATTTAGAATTACACAAGGAGCCAGAATATATATACTTTATGGGGTCTTATACATATGTATAATAAAAAAGTTTCACACGGAATGACAAACTTAGTACACCCGCAGTACCCACAAGTGGTGGTGGAGTTTATAAGAAGCTTTTAACAAAATTTTCATATATTCAAGATAACGGGCTAGCGACCGCCGTCCACGACCTCGAAAACGACAATTTAAGCCCATGATCACACGTGGAAGTAAACACGAAAATAATTTTTTTTTAACAAGCTCAAGTACATGTACTTTTTTTTTCAATTGAACTGTTTTGTGCACAACACCCAAAACAGTACGCAAATGTCCTGTTTTTTACACTTTGTACTGATTTTGGTACTGATTTTTTGGGTTAGTCTAAAAAAAACGAAGATATTAAGATAATCCCTGTTAAAGTAATACATATTTGGGTGTTATAAATGCTTTGCTATCAAGCCATATTGTCATAATATCCTAATATTTTACAATACAACACAGAAACTTAAAAGATAACCTCTTTTTAACTGGCAGTTATAATAAGGTTTAGTTAATTATAGCTGAACTTATTGAAATTGGCCTTAATAAATTAAAAATTGTTTGAAATGAGAAATTTGTGCCCATAATTTCTACAAATAAAAATCAAGTTGTGTATAAAAATCTATGGTGTAAATTAGAGATGAGCGATCCCGTGATTTTTAAGGAACATCGGGATTAGTGAACGTGATTTAAAAATCACTGCTCCTTAAAACTGTGATTGTGATCACGGTTTGTTAGTTTTTAGTTCTTCTACAGCAAGTGCGTCCAAGCTATATGTACAATGAGCGAGCTTTCGCAAGAGCTTTTGTAAGTACTTTGCAAAGAAACAACAACAAATTGTAAGAGCTTTCAAAGCTGTGTACTTGCATATACATACATACTTGAATAAATAAACTTTGGCTTACAAAAAATAATAATAAGGTAGAAGATAGAATGAAAGGAACAGCAACATTATTCGCCATTGCATTCAAAAAACGCTATTAACCACACAAACAGTGAAATATCATACATTTTTGTATGTAACAAAAAACAAAAAGAACGGCTAACGCGGCCTTTAGAAAGTACCTGTTACTTGACAAATTTGGTCACAACTGTGATTCGTGATTTTTTAGTAATAGTGATTAAATCACAGGTACAGAAATATCGCTCATCTCTAGTGTAAATGCTGCCAATTTTAAAGGTAGAGTTAGCCGAACGTCCACGTCCCCTAACGAAACGTCTGGTCCGTTTTGTTATTTGCTTACAATGTAAATGCTTACCGAATTTAAATGTCACGTAACGGAACGTCTCAATCTGTATAAATTAGAATTTCTTGCCGTCGTTACGTGACAGTTGTAAAGCAGTGATGGCCTGCTAGTATATTAAATTGAATGCGGGTAGTTTCGCTCTTTTTTTTGGTACTTTTCCCAGTATATCTATGGACTTTAGACAAAACGACTTACAATACAACATATTTCCATATATATAAATATACATATGCTTAGATGTACAAAATAAACAAATGGATATGCACATACAATAGAAATCAGAAATATATAAAAGGCTTTAATTGGTTACAAAATATTGTTTTGTCTATGCACATTTACAAAATAATATATGTAAATTTGTATGTATATTCTAAAATACATATTTGTTTATTGTAAATATATAATATAAATATCAGATATTAAATTATAATTGTTTTGTTACTTACACTAAATACTGTTTTAATACCATTTTAATCACTTGGTACTTTTTCTGCACAACGGTCACCATTTAAACCTTTTGATTTCCCATCACTGTGTGTGTTGTTTTATGTATACTATTGCTTTTTTGTTTATGTATGTGAAAAACATATGAGACGTTTTTAGATGTTCTATAAGTGCACCAACGTGCAAGCGGTCCGTTACAGTAAGTTACGGGAACAGCAACGTTCGCCTAACTCAGCCTTAAAAGAAAACTTAGAGTAAAACACGTAAGCCAAATAAACGTTGAAATAGGTAAAGATAACTATTGGGTACGAAGCCGAGACCAGATATCTTTTTGTAGAAATTACGGGCATTAATCTAGGAAACAATTATTTTCTTGCTTTAAATAGCAATATTTTTAAAGAAAATTATACTAACACAATCAATTAATTTTTTTAAGCAAAGTTAGGTTATGTTTGGAACATAAACTATGGCCAAATGCTTCGTTTGTAATGTTTGCTTTATAAACGTAAATAGTCTCATTTCGTATATAAAATGCCATAAAATTTGCATATTGAGCCAAAAGTTTAAAATTTTAAATAATTTCAATAAATAGGTACATATCGCACTTAATCAACCAGAGGGTATTAACTCAAAATTTTTAGTAGAGGACAAACAATTTTTAATTTTACATTAAAGGCATATGAAAAAGAATTTTTAAAACAACCGTTTTATTACCAAAAAGTAGACAAAATAAACACGATATTTTTACAGCGTGTAGATATGAATGTTACGTGTCGATTTTTTTTCCAAAAAGTAGAAAAAAAATTTCGGGTTAATACCCTCTTGTTGATCAAATGCGATATGCACGTTTTCTTTAAAAAAATATGTACTGTTTTTTCTTGATTGTACGGTTTTTTTTGTATTCATTATATGTTTTTTCCGAATTTTAAATTTGGCAACCCTATTTTTAACAATTTTAATTCTATTAATTCTATTAAAAGATTGATATAAGAAGATATAAGAATAAACAAAAACCTAAAAACAATAAATATAAAAATTACATAAATCAAAAAGCTGTTGACAGCAAACACTTATTTAAAATAAAGATCACCGAACACCTTCTTTGCTTGTATGAAAAAATATTTTCTAAACACATATTTTTGTATATGAGACGAAACAAATAATTAAAAACACAAAAAGTACATACGTTATAATTAGGGATGAGATTTTCATGCACTAAAAAATCGAAAATATGCGCTTAAAATATGCACTAAAAAAAAATCAAAATATGCATTAACAAAATAAAAAATATGCTCTAAAAACTAAGAAAAATTCCATAAAAAATCGTTTTTTAATTTTACTAAAAACAAAAATAAAAAAAGTCCGTTTATTGTTATTCAAATGTCTTTAAAAAACTAAAATAACTTAACTTTGTTTGTTTAAATAAATAAGTACTGTTTAATAAAAGGAAAACTTTGTCTTGTACTTGACGAATGCCAATGCATTTTGAAGAAATTTATTTTCATATTCCAGATCAGATCAAAAATATTAGAAATTCATTGTATTTTTTTAAATCCTAAATTTTTTTTCTTGCAAAACGTTTGGATTTTTTTTAATTTGTCGGGCTATTCTTCCTCCCACATAATTAATTTAGCTTTCTGCAATATTAATTAATTTGAATTGAGCATTAAGTGAACTAAGTCCCTCCTAATTACTTAATTATTATTTCACCAATATATCCGTTATTGGGAAATATAAATGCTAATTGACTTCTGCTGTTATCAAAATTAAATAATTCTTTTACTTTTTGAATTGCACAATCATGGACAGCAACAAGTTCTTCTAACATTTTTAAATTACTTGAAGTTTTTTGAAAAGAATTCTGAAGCATCTAGCCAGGCTCCCATTTTGCTACTACTGACTACGGTGGAAGGGAAATCAAGGGATACATTTCATTAAAAATTGCAATATTTTCGAATTGGCTTCTAAGTTTTCTGCAACGCGTTCTAGCTTGTAACAGTTTTGGATAAAATATTTTAAACCCATTGAAAGCCTTAACCATGTTACTGCATCGGTTTAAAATAAAACATATTGTATTTTAGGCAAAGCTCCAAAAGAATTTATTTATTATTTAAAAATTTTTTTTGGAAAGTTTTTTTGTTAAGAAATTTTTTATTATATGGAAAATAAAAGAAATCCCTCAAAACTGTAAAAATATGCGCTTAAAACATAAATATGCATTTGCACTAATAACAAAAACAAATCGATGTCAATTTAACGCAAATTTAATGATTTGGAAAGATAATTGGTCGACATCGTTCTTAGACTATCGATAAAAAACATGCATTTGCATGGAAATCGCATCCCTAGTTATAATACTTCAAAAAATTAAAAAATTGTGTTACATCGGTTAATCGACTGAAATTAACCGGTTTAATCGTTATTCGAAAATAGACAATTTAAAATTTACCGGGTAGTAATTAATCGGTTAGCCGATTAATGGTTAACGGAATGAATACCCTTATTTATATACAATAAAATTTATTTTACTTATAAAAGATGCAGCTTTACGATTAAGTACTAAACCTGGAAAGTATTTGTTGATTTAAAGTTTTTCTAATTTTTCGAATGCAAAATTTTTTTCCAATTGTGCAATGACTTCAAAACTAAAGGCAAAATCAAAAAATTATATTAAAAAGACTTAAATCTGACGTAATTTAAAATTTTTTGACGGATTAAGTAACAAAATCGAGTACGTTTTTCCAAAGTTACGACAATAGTATGGTGCAACCTCTTCAAAAATCTCAATTTTAGAAAATAAAAATTAAGAAAAACCTTAACAAAGAATTTAAATAATGATGATTTTTGTAATAGGGCACAGATTATACGTGTTATCTGTGAATAAGGTGCTTATAGCGGATCAAAAAAATATAGTGTTTATTAAGGGAATTTTTACTTGTTGCATAGTGTAATCACTCTACCGAATCATGTGATGATCGGTCCATAAATTGCAATAGGTCCAGTATAAAATACCCTCCTAAAAATATTTTTATTACTTCCAAAACAAAACAAAATTATGATATTTTGTTTTAATTAGGTCGAATTAAGTTTTATATGACTGAAAATAAAATCATTAACCTTTGTTATGATCGGCCCATATGTCCTATATAAACCATTTTTAGAATTTAACTTAAGTACGCCTAATTTATAGTTCACTCCTGAAATATTCTTACTCTCGGTGAAGGGTATCAAAGATTCGGCACTATAGCCGGATATAATAGAATTTTTACTTGTTTTATTAAAGTTTTTCTATTTTTATATTATTTTTTTATTTTTATTTTCTTTTTTACAAAAGAACCGTTTTATATATTTGCATTATTAATATCTTTTAATGGTCCATCAAAATTATTTGGCGCATTGACAGAATAAGTCTGTTTTATTTTATTTATGAATTCATTAGAATAATAATAAGTATTTACCTTGAATGAACACACCTGCAAGAAAATGTAAGCAATTTGTAATGGGCGAAAGAGCAGATGCAAAATATCGAAGCTCTTTTGTTAAATCCAACAATAAAATATACAAAGTTTTCATTATATTTCATAAAGGAGCTTAGATACGAGTATTTTGCATTTTCTCATTTGCAGGACCATTTGCACCAAATGCTGACTTTTGTTATTGTATTCATGTATAAAGTATCAATAATGTTCGGTTGTGCAAAGTCTCCCATTCTCCTTAACTTTTTTTTTTGTGATTTGAATCGTCTTGTTTATTAAATATCTTACAATTATTAAACTGAATTTTCGGAAATTAAATTGCAATTACGGGTTCAAATAAGTATGCAATTTGTCCTCGATAGATACACTAATTTTGACTTTGCTGCACAATAAACTTTGAACGGTTTTGTATGCAGATGAATCAAAAGTGCTGTTATCTTAAATGTTCTTATCTGCCCCAATGTGCAGGTACTAATTTTGTGGTTTCCTGCTGTAAAGTGCAGCTTAAGTAAAGTGTTCAAAAGCATAACAAAAAACTTCTTATTAACATATTGATATTTTAATAAATTAATTATCAATTGTTATGCATACATATTAACATAAACAATTTTCAATTATACAATATGAAAGGGATAACCAAATTGGTAACAATCAGATTTGCTATTCCTTTCTTATAATCGTTGTAAATTGCCGTAACCACAAACCATATGTTTGCATGTATGTAGTAGATACATGCAAACAAATTGGATGAATTTTAACGATGACAGTCAAGGCAAATTCATAACAGATTGACTAGCCCGAATAGACGCTCCAAAATAACTAGTGCAAAATCAGTTGTTTAGTTAAGGGCAAAATAAACTACACAAATGGTTTAGGCAAACACGCACTTCGTTTCCGATTTCTGCTCGAAAATAAATAACACAAATATAAATTTTTAATTTTGGTTTTGTCTTCAATGAATTAAGACGACGATGTTGGTTGGCAATTTAGCTCGCTATTTGTTAAAAACGGAGGAGAAATATAACATAAAGAAAAGAATTTGGAGTAAAGAGTGGCTGATGAACAAGGTTTGAGCAATTTACGGTTGAAAATGATTTTAATGCTTCTTTTGTAACTTCTTCAAAGTTCTCACTGAAATTATTACATTTAGCACTACACCATTTTTCATTGAAATTGAAAAAATAAAACGTTGTAGTATGTTGTATGGCTCTACTGCAATCTCCAGTGGTTATATATAACTACTGGAGACATGTATAGAAGCCTTAATTACCTCTTCTAAAAAGGCAAGCCTCTGATCTCCTACATCGGGGGGGAATAACGTTCGGTACATTCATCTTTCTTTTTCCAATATATTGCTTAAACAACGGCACATCTGGACTCGTTGTTAGATGGGGCAACTTTTTTTCAAACGCTGGTTTCAAAACGTATTTCTAAATATGATGGTAACAAGGGAGGTAAAGCAGCTCTCTACCGCTTCCCCAGATGTATTATTTAGTTTTGGATTCTCAAGAATATGCTCCATGTTGGTTCCAGTAACAATTACGCTGTGTTAGAATTGAACACTTTTTTCTGTCAAGCGGGGTACCTGTCTCGTACACTGAATCCAGTGGTGCTAACCAATTTTTTAAGTTAGCTCTTGTTTTCGATATATACCGTAATTTCCAAAAACGGTTTATAAAAACCGAAATTCCGATAAAATTACCTTTAACCAAGGCTAAACTTTTTTCTAATCTGCGCAGTCGTTTAAGAAACATAAAAATAAAATAATGGTAAAAATAAAATAATTTATTAGCCAAATTTTAAAATCTTTTGGTTTTTAAAACGGCATTAAAAATTGGAAGTATGCAGCTACTTTTCACGTATAGAAAACAAAGTTTCAAACAAAAGAAGCCATAAATGATTAAAATCTGTATATAACTTTTGATATTATTCACAAAAGATGAAACGTTTCAATTACGTTTAAGAATTTCATAAAACTCCATATTTGTATGGAGGCTCCTATGGGGTGGATATAAAAGGCAAGTCTGTTTTAAGAAATTTCTGAAATTTAAACAATCTAACATTGCATTTTTTGGTTGCAAAGAATGATTTTTCGTGATGTTATTATATTTTTCGACTTGTGGGTCATATGCCGTATGAGTGTAATTGGGTAAAATTTCAACTGTAAGTCGGCACGGAATGACATGGTCCCAATGGCGTGAAATTTTTGAAAATTTATTTTTGCATCAAGCCTCAACTGTTTGAGGGGTAAGACAAGCAATATTTTCACTTTAAGAAATAACGGACACCCTAATGTATAGCTACTGGTGGTTGTCGTACATACTACGCCATACATCATACCACAACGTTTTACCAATCTGCTTTGGGCCTGGAAGATATTCCTGTTGGTCAATAATACTGCGATTGTATTTATTTCCAATTTGTCCATCATTATGTTTGTTATAAATGTTCGTTGTATAATATTAAAAAAATTAAAATTTCTCAATTTCATTTGGAATTTTCTCAATTTCAAATGAAAATTTCCCAATTTCATTTGGAATTTTCTCAATTTCAAATTAAAAGTCTCAATTTCATTTGGAATTTTCTCAATTTCAAATTGATATTCTCAATTTCAAGTGGAACTTTCTCATTTTCAAATTGATATTCTCAATTTCAAATTGATTTTCTTAATTTCATCTGGAATTTTCTCATTTTCAATGAAATATGGTGTAGTTACCACAAAAAGTTTAACAAATATTCAAAATGTCTGCTAAATATTAAAAACACCCGCAATGAACAACAAAAATTGTTGTACAAATGTAAAATTTTGCCATGTTTGCCAAGCGATTTGTGTGTTTTGAAACGTTAAACCCAAGAAGGTGTATTTTGACATATCTGACCAAATTTACAGTCATTAGTTAATTATTAGTAAACTTAAATTATAAGTATTGGTTAACTAACATTTCATATTTACAGTAAATTGGTTAACTAAAAATTTGTATCAAAGCAAGAAACGGAAACTCTACCAAAGTAATAAATTTTAATGTTTGTAGCAGTGTTTTTGTTTCCATTTTTATTATTTCTAAAGATGAAAAAAATACCGAAATGTTATAGAAAACAAAAAAGCGATAAACTTAACAACAAAAAGAAGATGCGTGGTAGCCAAAATAAAAAAAAAATCAACGCAACACTGACATCCATATGGACATTTAAGGAAGAAATGGGTGTGCTAACAAAAGTATGCGTGGCACTTTCCTTATGAATTAAATAGCAAAATGTGTATATTTGGAAAACTATACCATCTAGAAACCCGAATTTTTGTAGGAGCAACTTTAGTATCAACACAAATATTTTGGACAAAATGGGCAGATTTGGTACAAATATATTGGTTATCAATACACAACATCTGACAAAATATGGGTGGGGTTGGAAATGGGGTTGGATTTATTTATATATGAACTACAGTTGGAGAAAAACTGTACAAATTTTGTACAAGCTGTGTGTGGTTATTAATACACAACCTCTCTATTAAAAATGGGCAGGCTTGGCGAAGTGGGCGTATCACCTCCCATACAAAGGCATTATAGATTTCAGTATGTCTGGAGAACGGCAAAAGCTAAAGTTTTCAAATTAGGTACAAGCATCTTGGCTTTCAATACACAACATCCGGCAAAATCTGGGCGGGATTGAAGAAGTGGGCATGGCATAAAACATATTTATTACGGTATTCATTTAATCGGGCTTTGGCTTTAATCGGTTAATCGCTTGATTGATTAACCGAGGTTTTGCTTTAATCGATTAATAATTGGTTAATTTTGTGATCGGTTAACCGATTTTTTTTTAAATTAAGTCAATTCAATAAATAAAAACGCATAACTTATTTAATATTAAGAGTTTATTAGTAGAGAAAACAACATAACAAACATAACAATTCTTGAAATAAAACGAGCCAGCAAAAGAATAATTTGTAAATATTTAATACATAGTTTTTAATTAATATATATTATGTATTAATTAAAAAATAAACTTTAAGATTATTTTATAAGTTATTTCAATAGTTTAAGGAGACCTTAAAAAAGTTTTAAAAAACTAATTTGGTTTAAATGTTTAGGATTTAAGCGATTCTTTTCTTTAGTTTTGATAAAACTTGACTTGGAAAAAATTCTTTCACTTATCGTTGATGTTGGAGAAATCGAATCGATTATATCGAATTTCTCAGACCTGTGTTATTTTTTTTTTTTAATTTTAACTCTTCTTATTGTTTCGATTATTTCTGTTAAAAGATTGATAGAACACTTTCTGTGTTTGTATGAAAAACATATTTTTTGTATATGAGACGAAACAAATAATTAAAAACGCAAAAAAATATCTTATAATTCTACAAAAAAAATTAAAAATTTTGTTACGTCGGTTAATCGGCTAATCGACTGAAATTAACCGGTTTAAATATTAATTAGATTTTCTTATGACGTGCAAAATTCCCAATTTTTATTTTTGATAAAAATACTGAAATTTATTGTTGAGGGAAAGTTTCTATGCGGGAAATGTAAGAAAAGATAAATTCACTGTTTACTGTTGCTTTGGTGAAGCTTTGAAATTGTTACAAGTAAAACTTGAGTGTTTAAAATTCATATTCACTTTATAGTCTTATTTGTATAATATTTTTAGCTTTTCTTAAGTCTTTGGAAAAGTTTCCTGACGAGCTGGCCTAAGCAAGCAGTGAAATGCGCATAGAAACTACCTTTCCCTCAACAATAAATGTCAGTGTTTTTATTATCAAAAATAAAACTTGGGAATTTAGCACGTCATTAACCCAGGAGTACTAATGATCGACGATTCGCTCCCTTTTAATTAATTTACTTTTCAAATGGGTGTGTCTAACACTCTCAAATTTTATATGCTGTAAGAAGATGATGTACTTTTGCTGTGTGCAATAGTGGTTTTTAAACGGCGTTGCTAGAAAGTTGCTTTTACTGGTTTTGTACTCGTCGAATCGGCGAAGGTTAGTATTAACGTGCCTTTTTTTTAATTTTGAGAGCAAATATTGCAAATGTTGTTACTCCAAACAATAGTGGCAACAATGAACAGCTAAGGAGGAAATACAAAAAAGAAAACAAACGAAGTATGTGTAGATCATGCCAATAGGAAAAAATGCCGAATGTCAAAATCAAAATGCGAAAAATCCATATGCGCAGAGCACAAAGTTGAGCATTGTGCCTCTTGCTCAAAGCTTTATTTGTTTTTTTTCAAGTTTTACTCTTTTTTAGTTTTTCAGTTTTACTTACAATATTTTTAAGGTCCTTTTTTATGATCCCAAAAATATGTGCAACAAAAATTAATAAGTAAAAAGTTAAATATTTCGTTTATCTATATGAATTAAAATTAAATTATTTTTTTGTATAAGGTGCCACAATGATAAATAACATTTATTGAAAAAGTTAATTTTGTTTAAAGCCAAAGTTACGTAAAATATAGTTAGTATTCTAGGGTTAATAAATTAATTAATAATAAATTTTGTAATCCCGAAAATATTTCTTGATAGATTTATTTATGTCTAAATAACAGTAAGAGAAAAACTGTCCAATTTTTGGTAAACATAGCTGGGCTATCAATACACAACATCTGTCAAAACGAAGGTTGGAGTGGATAAGTTTGCCTCACATACAAAGGCAAAAGAGATTTCTGTGTATCTAGAATACGGCAACAGCTAACAATATCTGAAAAAATATATAGATTTCTGTGTACTTGGTGAATACTTACAGTAAGAGCAAGGCGAATTCGTGTGAACGGTAGTGGCAATACTGCAACAAGTACAACACAGTCAGTGCTGTCACGACTAATGCAATTTTTACAACCAAAATTTTTTAAAAATTTACCAAATGTGAAAAAATATGACCAAATTAGAAATGACTTTTGTTAATTGAGAAAAACATAAAAATTTATTTTAAATTGCATTCATTGTAAGACAAAGGTTATTTGCACTTAATATGAAAATACTAATTACAAATTAAGAAAACAAAACAAGAAATGTAATTCTTGTACATATTAAAAAATAAGAAGAAACTTAAATTAAAAGGTTTTTTTTTATTTGAGACATTTTTCATGAAAAATATTTTTATTTTGTAAGAGTTTTATTCTGTTTTCACACCACAAGTGATTGAACGTGTAGTAAATTTATATGAAAAGCACTCAGTTTTTTTGAATATTTTTCATATAAATTTTACTCCACGTTCAATTACTTGTGTTGTGAAAACAGCACATTAAACCCGTCAAATTTGCATACAAAATTCAGTATATTGGAAGTTAATATATTAAATTTTTTTTGAATATGTCCTTTACAATAAACAAAATTTGTACTTCACAGTTATAAATAACAAAAAATTAAATTATTTTCCGCTTTTTAGCTGTCACTGGCTGGGTTGTGAAATGTGGCGATTTTTATATTCTTTTGGCGATGAACATTTACGTTTGGCGATTGTCTTGTCAAAATTGGAAATTGTTGGCGATATGCGAAATGCATTTCTTGTGAATTTAATCTAAAATATTATTAAAATCGGTATTTCTCTTGTTTGTTAATTGTATTTTAAAATTATAATTGTAATTACTACTGTTTCAAAATTTGTCTATATGAAATATTTCGTGAATGATTGTATAATATTATAACGAATATAAACAAATTCGATTTCAGAACGTTAATTCAATGGATGAAAATGTATATCGCTCATTTCGTGCAAGACCGTCACAACTCAAAATTTAGCATTTTCGAGTTAGTAATGCAGAAATGTTCTCCTCTTAAATCTCTACAGATTGATCTAAGAACGGAGAGAATTATCGAAAAAATAACGGTAATACAGATGCTTTTGACGCTATGACCTCTTGTAACAAACTTGAGCAATTAACATCAACAAGGTCACATTTCAGTTTTTTTGTTGGCATTCCTCTTGTACATGTGGTTTTCTTTGTAGCAAAAAAGAAACATTTGATTTTATAACTGTATATAAAATAAATAATAAAATAAATAATAATAGGTTGGAATCTTAAAAAGGCTCTCCTGTAAAGTTTCAAATTTTGAGTTGTGACGGTCTTGCACGAAATGAGCGATATGACTGACAGTCAAAGGCCTTTTTTATAAATTCAAAATATTGCCAAATTATTATATATGTATTTTCTTACATTAAATTCCGTAAGTTCTCAACTTATAGATTTTATATCAATTTATTTTTAACAAATCTTTGAAATGCCTATGTGTATATCAATATATTAAAATATACTACTGGAAATAGTGCAAATTTAGAACATTTTCCTGATCAAGGTTTTAGAAACACCAAATCTACTTTTGTGTACTCTTTCAGTTCTTTTCTGAAATCGATTCCGCGTGATATATGCACTTTCTACTTTAAGCCTAGTACTCTGTTTAACATTTCACGTGAAATGCTGTCAAATCTCATATGAAAAAAACTTGTGCGGAATTTCTATGAAAAAATGTTGATAGAGTTGTACTCTGTTTAATTTGTGAAAAAGTTGCGAAATGTTTCTGGCAACATTTTTTTTACAACTGCGAAATAATATATGCTGCACTTATTTCACGTGGAATTTTAAGCAAATGAAAAAAGTTTAAACTTAATATTAAAATGAGAACTGCAAAACATAAATAACACAACCGGTAACAGTTTTTCATCAATATTTACTTTCATTTTTACTTAATTTTTTATTTAAAAAAATACTTTTTAGTAAAATACATGTGGGTTTTGTTTACATATCCAAAACAATGTCGCATACTTTCAAAGATTGAAAACGTCAAATTGTGCAAACTCTCGAGATAGGCAACATTGATACATGTCAAATTTTTCGCATGAAATAATAGATGTTGCTGAACATTTTTCACAAATTGGAACTGAGTACTAGGCTTTAAGTACCACTTACCATTACTACTCTAAAAATCAGAAAAACTACGCTAATTTAAAAAAAAATTAATTGAACATCTCCATCGATAAAACTTCATTTGATTTCAATTTCAGAACATGACAGTTTCTGATATAAAAATCACATTTGGCAATTATTTTAAACTATTTTAAAAAAAATTTTTTGGTTATGATAAAGTATACAGAACTTCCGTTCATTTAATTCAAATAATGAGAAAATCGTAGTGCAAAGTACACATTGTTCGAAGTCATAAATAATTTCCTTCGGATCCATATACGCCACAACCCCCCATGTAAATAAAAAGGTTAAAAATTTAAAAAACCTAAATTGCAAGTGTGTTAAGAAAAACATATTCATACGTATTTTATATTTAAGAAAAAAAGTAACCAAAATAAAAAAAATATTCACATCTCCACATTGAGAAAAAAAATATACAATTTTGATTAGAAATAACCAAAAAACGGCAGCTCTGAACACAGTATTGTGTTTTATTTGTTGCTTTCATTCGATATGTCAAAATAACAAGCAACTTTTGAAATTCCTCTCTCTAAGTACGAACAAAATGTAGCTTAGTTGTGCTTTCCACGCCATCTGAAAAATGAATTCGCTTTGAATAACAGTTTTCAAACTTGGTGTGTTTAAGAAAAAATTTTTATATTATTTTAATGAGGGTAGCGAAGCGCACTGCGTTAAGCTAGTTGGTTATAAAAAATTATTTTTGGTACTGCCATTGTTAAAAAATCTGAATAGTGAACACCGTTTGAGGAGAAAAATTAAAATAATAACACTATTTTTGTTCATCTTTATTTTGAACATGTGTTGCTCGGAATATAGTGATATCCAGATTAGCGATTTCCAAAATTTTTATGTAGATATTCTGCAATGGCCTAACGTCATGTATTCGCAGTCACATATATAAATAAAAAGATTTCTAATTTATATGCTTACAAAAATTACCGAAATACAAATTTACCGAAATGTTCTTATTGTTCCTTTATAATAAAAAGCTTTCGTTGAAAATGTTGTTTACTTTTATTTTTAAAATTTTAGTGTTCTTAAACGAATCTTTAAAGGTGTAAATCTTATATTATAATGCAAATATATATTATTATTTATTTATTTATTTAGATATTTATTATAATTAAAATTACAATAAATCTTAAAGCTAAAGCACTAGCAACTAAGGCTATCGGCAAATATATATTTAAACGTTATATGTAGATTATTTGAATATTTGTGTGTTTGAATAAAATGAATATACTAAAGATCCAATTTTGTTACTAAAACCACGAAAATTCAAAAATAATTTTCGAAAAGGGCTCATCTGCGCCGTTTAACACTCACCGCCATTGACGACGGCTGGCAGTCAATAGTCAAACATCAATATTTAAACCAAAATGGTTTTTTGAGCTTTTTGGTGGAACGAAGTTTGTTATTTGAATGATTACGCTGTGTTAGAAATTCGGGCACGCTGAATCCAGTAGTGCTAACCGTTTTTTAGGTTAGCTCTGGCTTTCGAGATATACCGTTATTTCGAAAATGGAGGAGGGTGCACAACATATGTTCGCTTAACTCAAAAACATTTTAGTTAATTGAACAAACTCAGAAACTCAAAATTCCGCAATAAAATTTCCTTTAAGGAAAGTTACACTTTTTTTTCTCATATACATATGTAGTCGTGTTAGAAACCAAATTATTTTTTAGCAGAATTTTGAAATTTTTGTTTTTTAAAAATTCAGCAAAAATGGGAAAGTGCAGCGATGCTTCTAATTTTTTCAGACATATAAAAATCGAAGTTGCAAACAAAACAAGCCATAAATGATAATACGCTACATTTTTATGGGAGTTCCCCTAAGGAGTGGAGATAAAGGGCAAGTATGTCTCGAAAAAATGTTAAGGACAATAAATTAATTGATGTCACTTTTTCTTCAATATATTTCTAGTCTGTATTGAACATTATGTATGGGAGCCCCCTTAAGGAACGGAGATAGCTGGTAGGTATGTTAGAAATAAATGATGGCGATGAAAAATAAAGAGGGGTTGGTCATACATATGACCCATCTGGGGGATCCTAGGCACTGCAGGGGCCAAATTTAAGAATTTTATTAAACCGCCATATTTGTATGGTCGAAATTCTTAAATTTGGCTCCTGCAGTGCCTAGGATCCCCCAGATGGGTCAAATGTATGACCAACCAAACAAAGGGCAGTTAAATGAAAACTACTGTATTATTATATTTTTTTGTTTGTTTTTAATTTTTTAATGGCTTAACTACTGATTTATATATATGCAACCTGATTTATATGCAAATTGGTACACGGGACGAAAACTTTCCAGAAATAACTATATTCATCATTTCTTATATATAGTCATCATATCTTAGATATTAACTTGATGCCAGGCCATCTTTTTTATAAGAAACAACGATTAAATAAACTTGGTGAGCTCAGAAATACGTAAGAGGAGCACTGTTGGAGCGTGTAACATTAAGAAAGTCAAAGTTTCTTCATTTGTTTGATACGAGTATTTTACAAATTACATTTGGATTTATTTCTCTGTATTTCTAATTAACAAATTTTTGACTTATAAAACAAAATTAGTAATTATCAACTCGATAGCTGTACTATAAAATTTTATTCACTGCACTTTTCCTTTAATGTAGCGATTTTAGCAGCTAAATACTTAATAGTTCTTTTTAAGTTCTGATTTGCTTGTGATAATTTATTTGCCCTTTCTACTGTTTCATCAAAGTCTTTCATTAGAACCGGTTTGTCTAGTAAGCCACAATGGAAGCTTAGATCACGTATTTCAAGTCTTAAGCTTTTGCGTTTGACTCTGAGTTGGGTAACAAATTTACGAAGATCCATTAGCTTTTCCTGTAATTTTTCAAAATAATATTTTTGACGGCTCACAATTTCCAAAAGCATTTTTTGTTTTTCTTTCAAATGACTGATGTTGTGTAGATTGTGATTAGAATCTTTATAAAGCGTTTTAAGGGCGGAATTGCGTTCTGAAAAAACCGAAACATTTGATTATTTTTAATAAATGAAATAACAGATAATAAGACAAATAATGATATGTATGTATGTATGCACACATACAAACATATCTATCGTCAACTCAAATGCAAAAGGGCGTAAGAGCACAAAATTCAAAATAGAGTTTTTGATTGATTTTTATTCGTTTTATTAAACTACATGTTCACGAAATTTAGATCCCTACGATCAAAAAATGGCGACTTTATTAAAGAAATACAAACGTCAAGAACACTTTGTTGTTATTGATTTTGTAATGTTTTTTGCTTCTCCTGTAAAAAACTTAAGGCCCTTATCCTGTAAAACCCAACGCAATGCCAAAGAATAACATTGAAAGCACAAACAATGTCATAAATATTTTGTAATTTTGTTGTTGCACAAGCTCTGCAGCGTTTGAAGTTTTAAAATGCAATGTGAATTTATGTAGAAAGCAACAACTAAATTACAAAATATTTATGACATTGTTTGTGCTTTCAATGTTATTCTTTGGCGTTACGTTGCGTTTTACATGATTAGGGCGTAAGTGTTGGTACGCCCTTTTGCATTTTAGGTGACGATATGTACATTTGTATGTATATCTTATATTAGCTAAACAAGAGGGCGGAGAAAAATAAAATAGGTGAATTATGGCGAATTTAGCGGCTTAGTTTGATAGAAAAGTTGGCCAAATTAGTCCATAATTATATTTAGTGTCAGAAATTTAAGAACCTTTTTAAACGTCAAACAGTATACAAAGACGAAAGCCCATGTTGCCTACTCTTAATTTAAAAACTAAAATCGGAAAAAATGTATCAAGAAAAGTATTAAATAGTTTTTTACAATTACATTTTAGATAAGAGATTTTTCTATTTAAAGACAATTGGACCACGAAAGCAGTGTTGTTGTAGAGTTCACCTTCTAGTAAATTCTCCTTGGTTTTAGGCAAATTAAGTGTTTTCTGAGAGCAGGTGCTTTATGGAGCCTAGGGTAAATTTTGGACAGATCTTCAAAAAATTTTGTTGTATGATTTCTTATCATAAAAAATAAATTTTCGTCAAATTTAATGAGTTTTGTTGCACCATGTTACCAATTTATAACAGTAACAAAAATATTTATTTTTAAGGAAGGTTGTTTCACATTTGGGCTCATACCTCTTTTTCCTAGCGAACTGATTGTGCTCCCAAATTGTTCATGAAATCTGGAAACAATTTGACAAAAAAATTCTTTTCGTTTGAGTCTTTTGAAAGTGAGCATATTTTAGGCAGACGGACAGACTAAACTGACTGACGAACATGGCTAAATCCACTTAGAATTACTCAAGGTACCAGAATATATCTCGTCACTTAAATACGAAACAACGTATACTCCCTTTTCAAAAATTTACAGGAGAAGGAAAAGACGTTAAAAAATGGAAACTTTTTGGAGTGTATAATAATAATAATTTAAATTTTTTTTTTTTTTGCCTAAAATACATTTTTTTAAATAGATATTGGTAATTATTTCTTATTATAAGCAACTTGATTTAGTGTATAAAGTCATTTCTAAAAATTTAAGGAATAGAACTATTACAAAAAGCTTTATAAAATACATAACTGAAATTTAACTCATAGAATAAATTCGAAAAATAAAAAATGTTAAATTTTTTTTAAAAATTTACTGTGCACCACTATATCTGTAACAAAAAGGAAAAACTGCTTATGTCGACTTATGCAAAATTTAATTTTTTTTTAAAGACCCATGGACAAAGTATCAATTATTTTGTACGATTTTTTAGGAAGTCATAGCAAAATTATTTTTTCAATGCGCAATAACATTTGGAATAAAAACTTATGTTGACCTCCGATCTATCAAGTTGGAAGTATTTAGGAATAAAAACTTAAAAACAGCTGACACCGAAGAGATGTGATGAAACTTTCAAAGTTTAAAATGGCTTCCCTACAAATCAAAAAAAAAAATTGGTTTATGCACTTTTTCCTTATTGCCAAAGATATTTCAGTGCTGATTCACACTGTGCAAGTCTTAGCCGTCAAGTCTTGAGTTTTTAGGAGAGAGAGAGGAAAATAAATGGCATTCTCTTTCCCTTCTCTCCTAAAAGCTCAAAACTTGAGGTCTACAACTTGAACAGTATGAACCAGCACTAACTTGGATGTCACAAGATCAAGTTTTGCCTTTTAATTCCTTCCACTTTGCAAACACTCTCACTTGTTTACTAACACACTCACACTTTCTAAATTGACCTCAATTTCACCTTACCATTTGTTTGACAATTCTACGTTCAATTTAACAGCTGATTACAGGTTAAGTGAGCAAATTTTTCGTTTGTTTTTAAAAATTGTATAATTGATGTCATCGTGAAAGTAAATTGCTTTGAAATTGCGTGCAGGCTACGTCACAGCTTTCAATTTAAGTATATTTTGACAAACATTATATCGTTGGTCTCAAGTAGAAAGGCCCTAACTCAAATAATTGTAACTGGATAGGAGAAGGTAAAAACAGAATAGAAACTGTATGTATCATAATGTAAACTTGCTCATACAACTGCTTGTAAAGCTGTTATTCTTTACAATATTGCAATGAATTTTTGTGACGAGGTGTATTTGTGTAAAATTTATTGGAATCACTGGAAAACTCAATTTCGTAAAAAATGCGAGTTAGGGCCTTTCTACTTGAGACCATCGATATGTAAAAGACTACCAAGAAAAACTTAATCGTGTGACTGCAGGGTAAGTGAAGAGAGTATTATGCGTTTGTGTTGATGCTTGTAACAATTGAATAGATTTAACGACGTCCGTTCGGCTGGCAGTCGATGTATGTCTTGTGCGCAAAATGTAGGCCGTAATTTTAAGATTTATACCAACATGGTAATTGGCGCAAGGACGAAGCCTATTGAAACTCGTAAGAACTGGCCCATCATTTCACATAGCCATTCTATTCGGAATAGAGACGTAGACCAACAATTTTTGTTGGTATTTAGACTGAATTTGGCACAAAGGTATTCAATTATCTGACAAAATTTTATTTTTAGCCGTATTTGACCATAGCTCCAAAAAAACAAGCATTCCCAGAGAAACAACATGTTTATATTTGGTCACCTCCAACAAAACTATTTTAAAGAAAATTTTTAAATATATTATGTTTAATTTAATTATACTTTTGTAACCGACAAACATATTTTGGTTAAATTTGTCCTCCATCAAGAAGCCACAACCATATTATGGTTGCCTCCAAACATGTTTTGGTTAATAATAACTAAAATATGCTTAACACTTATAATAGCATGGCTGGTTTTCAACCATAGAATGTTGGTCTTGGAAAAGAGGAATATACTATTGTTAAATTAAAAACAAATTATTGTCATATTTAACCAAAACATGTTTAAAACAGCCATAATATAATTGTGGCTTCTTGATGGAGGACCAATTTAACAATAATATGGTTGTTAGTGACAATAATATGGATAAATTAAACATAATATATTTAAAAATTTTGTTTAAAAATAGTTATGTTGGAGGTGACCATTTTTAAACATATTTTTTCTCTGCGTGTAGGGATGTTGCGAATGCCAGTTTAGTGAAAGCGAATATTTCAAAATTTAAATATTTTGAGGAGAAGAAAGATTTTGACTAAAAAATACAACGTCATTCTCATATGGTCTGAAGTTATAGTGTAATAAGCCTTATTAATCTTTTTGTATTCCCCAAACTAGAGGGACTTTAACACGAAACGCTCTATTTAATAAAAAGTACTACTTCTCCTACACAAATTTGTTTATCTTAAAAAATTATTACCTTCAATTTTTTTATTTAATGCCAGAGTTTCAATTTCTAGATTCTTATATTGCGTTATGCTTAAACCATTGCCCAAATCTTCTAAATTTTCCAATTGCTAGAAGAAAAAAAAAAGATTGAAAGTATTTTAGACCATTAGCAAAATATTAAATTACTTACAGTTTTTAGAGAAGACACTTCATGCTGTTTTAGCAAAAGTCTAAAACGAACTTCCGAAATTTCCTTTCTTACTGCACACATTTTATCGAGACAGTTTTTTACTGATATCTGTAATTTGGTAAAATTTTCCCGTTGAACGGTCGTCCTTACAAGTTCTTCAAAAATTTCTATCTCCGCGTTTGATTGTTGTTTTTCTTCCTCATATTGATCATTTAAATGACGAACTTTAGTTGAGCTTAAGGTTTTGATTTCTTTTTCCTTATTTACCAAGTTATCTAAATTATTAAGTGCAGTGCAAAATTTTTCGTAGTCTACTTTTATAGTTTTGGGATCTTCAGCCGAAATTAAACGAAACGAGTTTTTGCGCTTAAAATGTACTACGCATTTTTGTTCAAGAAATTGCATAACCCTTCTTTCAATTGCTAACAAATCATATTTAATTTTAAGTTCTTTAATTAATTTATTTTTATCCAAATGTTTTCGCAGTATTATATTGTCATCTGTATATTCGGCTTTGTCCACACAATTTTCAAATAACTTGTTAAGAAATTCCATAATAATTTGTTGGCTCTGTCGCTCCTGCTCTTGTGCAACTTGAGCTGCATTTATTTTATCCTGTGTTTCAGTATCGTTTGGTTTTTCTGTTTCCAGAAATAATTGCAGGATATCTTCTTCGTACTCCACCT
Organism: Pollenia amentaria; assembly: GCA_943735925.1. Taxonomy (NCBI): domain Eukaryota; kingdom Metazoa; phylum Arthropoda; class Insecta; order Diptera; family Polleniidae; genus Pollenia; species Pollenia amentaria. The sequence continues at coordinate 119,461,965 of OX031010.1, read as the reverse complement.
TCTCTTTGTCTTTTTCATAGTCGTCAGTCAGTTTCTCAATGCTGTTCTTAAATATATCTTTGTAAGATATATCACTTTTATATCCCAGAGAAAGTTTATCTTCTGTTAAGGTTTCTTCTATTAGACTTTCTTCAATGCTGAGATGTTTATCTTGCTTAGATTCGATGCTTTGAGCTGAAGAAGATAATGATCGTGTGCCGGTTAAAGGGTTAACAAATACTCCTTTGTCTTCCACAACAATATACTCAATTTCTAAAGGAATTAATTTATTTAAATCATCCGTTAAGTCCGCGGAAAGTTCGCCCATTTCAGGCACTTTTTCAAATAAATTTACAAACTCCAGTTTATGTTCTGATATTTTCTCTTTCAAAGAATCAGTTTCTTCGCCGCTTAGAGAGATTTCTTCAGTAAAAAATTTTATATCTAACCATTTTTCCGGCTCTTCCAAAATTAAGCAACTGTCATTATCCAGCATATTTTCTTCCTTCATATCCTGTAAATCATCTGATTCTGAATAAGATCCTGTAGATTCAATTTCTGCTATGGCCTCTTGCAAGGGAATATTAACTGCCAAAAGTCGTTTCGACAACTTTGTCGATAATACTGGTTTGTCTTCAGGTAAATTCTTACCTATTTCATCTTTTTTAATTATTTTATGGAATTCTTGAATTTTAGGTGGTACCTTCAAAATCTGAGATTTGTTATTCTTAATCGTAGTCATTTTGTAAAATTTTGAACTAAATGCGATGAAACTTGAAACTTGCAGTTTTCATATAAGTCAGCATAAAAAAGTATAAAAAATGTAAAAAAGTTATAAAAAAAATATAAAAAATAATTATATTTTAGCTCCTTTCATTAGTAGTTTTACAAATATACTGAAAAAACTTCACATGCTTCGTAACCCAGCTAGCATTTGTGCGATCATTTTTAGTTAAATCACCTAAGTAAATCTTTTCAAATCATTTTTGATGATACAAAATTAATTTATCGCTTGAGCGATTGAAAAAGAATTAATATATGATTCATTTATAAGTTCAAATCATGATATCAAAATGTTTTGAATTTAAAACTGATTTATTACTAGATCGATTGAAAAAGGATTCACATATGATTCATCATATGCTCAAAAATAAATCAGAAAATTGTATCACAAAAGATCCTTTCAGGGATTCATCGGTACGGTTCCATTTTCTCACAACGAAAGTATCATTTATGATCGAAAAATTAGCTAATTTACGGTTATTTTGCTCGCGAAGCTAATTCTTAAAATAAAAAATAAAATAATAGTTGTGTTCACACCAAATATGAATGAACATACATATCAGTGATGGTGTTTGGTTACAATTGTTAATTTTTCGTAACTTTTGAATGCCCGATGTAACATGCATAATTGTGTTATATTTGGCCCAATTTTCATAACTTTTAGTATATGGTACATAAATGAAATAAAATTTCTAACAAAACGCCCATTTTGAAAATGAAAGCCCAAATTTTCAAAATGAAACAAATTTTCCAAAAATATGAAATAACCCCAAAAATAAAAATTAACTTAAGCCCCATAAATGGAAAATAATTTCATAATGACATAAGTCCCCATTTTTAAAATTAAACATTAAACAAACTTTAATGTAAAATTTTAAATCTTCGAATAAATATATTCGAATTAAATTCTCAGCTATAAAGAGAAGCTGTAGTTAGCGAAGACGGTGTTTGTTTGACTTTTTTGGGGGTAAAATAGTTTAACACATGTATATTGGTACATATTTTTCCCCCACATAACTTTTACAGTTATTTAAAAAGAATTAAAATTAAAACGGGTTTGCGCTAATAACAACAAAATAAGATCTTCTTTTTCGTATTTTTTTTGAAAACAAAATATATTTTGGAAGTTCGTAATGATATTAAAAATGGAAAGAACGGTAAGATTTAATTAAATAAGTTGCTATTGCTAATATAAATAATATAAAATAAATTTCTGTGTAAAAATTTTATTTACAAAAAAGTTGAAATACAATACTTATGTAAATAGATAAATTAAGCAATAAAAAAAACAATATATAATTTATTAGTATGTCCGGATATTTGTTTGTATGTCCTATTCTTTTTCCGCAACGTTTATTTTTTTTAACAGGGTAGCGAAGCGTACCAACTTCAACTAGTAATAACAAATTCATCTCAAACCAGAAAATTTGGATATAGTAGGTCCATAACAGATCATATCTCTCATATGTTAATTTTCTCTCCCAAATTTGCTGCTAAAATTCAACATAGAAGAAAAAAAATTGGGTAAACCAAAAAAACCGTACCAAAATATTTGGGACCTAGATACATCAAGGACTACAGTTTTCATATAAGTCAGCTTTACTCCCATAAACATTAGTATTAAAACAATAACTTCTATATATCCCACATCGGAAAATTACTTTTGTAACAAAAGCAAATCTAATTTTGTTCTTGAATCTTTAGATTTTTAGTAGCATGAGTACAATGTAAAAAAAACTTCACCTAATCTTAGAGAAATTATGATTATCTTTAGTGAAACGATTTTCCAGCTTAATAATTCTTTTTTCAATAGAATCTAAAGTGACCCTTAAACGTCTCACTGTTTCACGTTTTTCATTAACACGCACCATCGTCTGATCGTAATCGTACATTAAAGTAGGTTTATCTAATAGACCTCCCTTAATACTCAATTCTTTAATTGTATCTCGAATGCGGCTACGTTCTAGTTTCAATTCATAAATATATTTACGTAAAGAGCTACGTTCATCAATAAGTTGATCTAAAGCTGAACGTTGATTTTCAACAACGTCATAGACAATACTTTTCTTATCTTTGAAATGCGCCAACAGATGCTTGCAATTACGCGAACGAAGATGTAGTTTTTTTAATTCAGTATTACGTTCTGTGGAAATATTAAAATTACATTTTTTTAAATCTTTTAGCAAAAGTATTTTTATTATACCTTCAATTTTCTTTCCTAATGCTTGATTTTCAGTTTGTATACGATCATAATCATTTAAAGTCAAATCATTGCCCAAATCTTCAAAACGAGAAAGTTTCTGTAATTGGAATTTCAGAATTTTTTTAAGTTTGCAATGAAAGTTATTTTAAATTCACCTCAAGCAGCTGTGCTTCTGTGTGTCCTTTAGTTATCATTCTGAAGCGGATGTCACTTATTTCCTTACGATAGTTTGACATATGCCTTAATGAATCCTCGATTATCTGAAATTATAAATAAAATATACCTATAAGGCAATTTAATTAGGATTAGTGGGAAAGGCTTAAGCATTTCAAATCCAGCTTTATTACCTTTGCGGGAAATTTGTGTCAATTGTTCTTAATCACTTATCCCTTGACCAGTGAACACAATATTAAAATAAAACGTAACGAATTGTGATATGTAAAAACAAGACATAGGACTAAACTAAATTCTCGTCAATTTGTATTTCCATTTATTTCATTATAATCACAAATGCGATCAGTTTTAATTAAAAATTTAATCAAGCGAATTAAACGTTTACTTATATCAATAACATTACTGCAGAAAATGTTGTTAATATCAAGAATTATTTAATTGAAACTATTAATTTATTAACCACTTTCGCTACAAATTGTTACTAGGTTGCTAAAAAAAATCCAATTATTTTGGATTATTACTATAAATGGCCCTAACAATAACAATCAATACTCGATTTAAAAAAAAATTACCCGAAATGTGTTATTTGGACTGTATCCATATGGATATTTCGGTTATGGTAAAAAAAATGCAAGCCTATTATGGATTATTTATATTAAATTCAGCAATTCCAACATATAAAATTCAGTTTTTTTTACAATAAAAGAAAACACTAAAAGTATTTACATATTACATAAGCCAACTAAAATTCATATAATTACAATAAACAGAGACCAAATTCTACGAAGTAAAGAATGCAAAAAAAATTTTATTTATTCGCCATGTGAAATCTAAAAAAAAAACATTAATCGGGATTATAAAATGCCGGATTATATACTGCCGGTAAACGAAATTTGTGACACATACTATACAAGTAAACTGTGCAATATTTTATTTTTAATATATAAGAACATGCACAAATAAAAACAAACAAATTATTTTTTTTAATTATTAACTTTTCAACTTTCATGAGTTTATTGCTGCTAATACGCCATAATTAAGGGGATTCTTTGCATAATTCTAGGAACCCTTTCCAGAATATTTTTCCGCGCTAATTTTGTTGTTGTCATCTCTTAAAAAATCGAGACAAAACTGAACTGTGTAATCTATGAAAATGTACAGTAGAAAAGCGCCGTTATTTTCTTAATATTAGTTAAAAAAAACATATGATCAAATTCTTAAAAAACAACAGTATTTTAAGCAGTTGAGCAACGTTTAATATGTCGAAATTTTATTATGGAGATCATAAAAATATCGAATTCGATAGTCGTAGATAAATATCGATGTATTGAAAGATGGGTATTTTTAATATCGGCAATATATATATCGATTATAAATATTTTGATATATCGATATTTATTGCCCATCCCTGCTCCAGAGCAAAGGTGTCTAGTTGATACAAAACTAGTCATGTGACTAGATTTTGTGCGTGTAGTGGCTTTATTTATCTGGTTATATTGCTTTCTATCAAATTAACAGGGTACACTCAGGTTAATATCTGCGGCAGGCATTATCTTAATCGAAATTGAATGAGTACGTTTAGGTTTTTTCAGAGTCCTGTTAAAAAGTGTCAAAAATGTGCCAATGATAAAGTGACAACTCCCCTTCATATAAAGTGTTACTACTAGAACCGGTCCCTACGACTTTAGATAAGATTGGTGTTAGTTCCTTTCCCTCTAGGGCTACATGCAAGTGCGAGCATTTCTAGAAACCTCAATTGTTGTATTTATTTAAGACTAGTATGGAATCGACCTGATTGACTGCACTTTAAATATAAAGCATGTGGTAAGTGTATTTGCGTCTGCATCAGTATTAACGGTCTTACTAATTTTAGTATGCAGAGCAAAACAACTTTGCTCATAATTAGTGCAGCATGCTGTAAGAAACTGTGAATCACCAAAAGTTACTTCTAATTTGAAATGTCTTGCAGTAATAAGTCGCATCGTATGTCTGACGGCGTATGAGAAAATTGTAGGAACACTTAGAAGAATTATGTAAAATGTCAGTATCTCCATTCAACGTGTGTAGGAATGCATCATTTGGTAATATTGTGGAATGTATTCTTCGGGGCCTATTAACTCTATACATTTTTAAAAAATTTTGGTTTTTTTGTAAAGATCTTGTTTACGTTTCAAAAATTAAAAACTTAGAACTTAATTTTCGTTCAATCTTATCTTAATAAAAACAAGGAAGAGTGCTATATTCAGCTATGCCGAATATGTCATACCCTTCAACATGGTGCAATATGGTACAAGTAAAATATTTTTTTTCACTCTTACTTCACCAATTCCGCCCTCATTTTTATCGAATTTTATGTATTGATAACCAAGATGCTTGTACCTAATCTTGAAACTCTGGCTCTTAGCGTTTTCGGGACCGTTAATTCCATTTTTTACGCAGCATTATTTTTCTTCAAACAGCTCGTTGCTTAAACCACTCTGTGCTCAAAATTACTTATTTTCTTCCTTTATATTTCTCCTCCGTTTTAAGCAACTAGTGTGCAAAATTGCCACAGCACTATCGATCGGCGTCTGCTTTCATTGAAAACAAAAATTAATGTTTGAATTACGTTTGTGTTGTTTATTGGCGAACACAAAAAGAAAACGAAGTGTATGTCTATCAAGTTATTTGTGCTGCTTATTTTGTCCTTGAAATATGTTTTTATACAGATGTCCTCTCTAAAGAGTGGATATATTTTTAACGGGATTAAAAAGACAAAGTAAGGTGCAAGATCTGCTCTAAAATGATAAGTTGCAAAGGTTATTCTACGTCGCGACTTATTAGTTACCTTCCATTAGTCATCAAGCTTGACATACATAAATGTGCACCAACTAAAACTTTACTCAGTTCCAAGTAGTTCTAAAGAGACAGCAAATAATACTTTACTAAAATACACTGTCAAAAATTAATCTTTTGAAGAAATATTAGTCCGTTGTGTTGCCGAGGACGGAATGCAAGACAATGCACTAAAAAATCTAAAGTAGCTCTAGCATATCCTCATGCTCAAAGCTAGAGCATTCCGGTGGAATCAACAAAATGAGAAAGATTCACCACACTCATAGAAAAATGCATCTTCATATTGATGATTCCTTTACATCAGAATTGTGACTTCAATGTTATTACAAATGACATCAATGAGGCAAAAAGTGACATCAATCCAATGACGAACTTCGTCATAAAATTTTGCCATATTCTCATCTACGCTATGATTACGGTGACATCAATTTGGTGCCATATTTTGTATATTATCAACATTAGTTTTATGTTTAAAAAGTAAAATAAGAAGGGAAAATTCTCATATTTTATTTTTTGTAATTATTTAGTTAAAAACATCACATTTTTAAAGTAGAATAATTACTAAAACCGTATCGGGCATGCTACTGCTGTCTTATAATTAAGAGTTCTTCTGTAAAAAAAAGGGCGGAATACAACAAAAGTTAAACAAACATGTATAACGGGTAAGTTAATAATATCATTCTCTCACTTTGACTTAAGACAATCCAAATTACTCAATTTAATGACAGCTTATATAGCCTAATGAGTCCTTCCTCCGATGTTATTGATTCATCGCAATGAGTACATTTTTTATTTAACTGACTCCGATTCGTGACTTCTGTGATGCCAATGTGCCATCCCATTGTTGACATCATTTCACCTGATGACAATTTGGTGAAGTGATGTTCAGGCTAAAATCGAAATGTCCCTAATGTCAAAATAGCTTGAATAAAATATCATGATTCGTAACAGCTTATGCCGAATAAAAATGTTTTTCAGAAGGGGAATTAATATAAGACCCATGGTAAATTATGGACTAATCATCACGAAATCCCGTAAAGTGATTTATGTTATTAAAAATCTAAATGGAACAAATTTCAATACAGTCGTGAAATTTGTAATTGGAAAATTGCATGAGATTATTTCTGGCCATATGAACCAAAATTGGACCTAATTTTACCCCAATATCTATATCTGCTACAGTTTTGGGCGTATTTAAATAATTTCCCAGAGTGAGCATAATACTGGACATTATATGGTAAATTATGGCCCGAGCTTCACGAAATTTTATAGTGTGATCTTTAGTCCTATAAATCTTTGACATACCACATTGAAATTTCCTTATTTATTACGTTTTTTACGTACTATTTTCCAATAATAGGGTTTATATGCGGCCTAGGGTAAACTATGGACCGATCTTCATGAAATTTTAAAGTAATACAAAAGTTTGTTATGATAGTATTACTTGTTATGGTTTTAGACGTAGTTAGCTGTTTTCCGTGTGTAGGGCTTATATGGAGCCTAGGGTAAATTATGGACCATCTTTACGACAGTATTATTTGTAGTCCTATAAAACTATGACGTAGCACATTTTAATATGATAGCAATATTTATTACTGGTTTAGACGAACAGTATGATTTATATTCATATAGAACGAGTTTGTGCAAAATCTTTTATCATGCCGTGCATTATGCCACCTTTAATGTTAGTTCTGGTATCAAAATTGTAAACTTTATACGGTCGGGTTCCTACATTTGGATTCATAACTCTAATCGGATTTTGTTGGATTTCAATCCCAAACAGCTTAGGATAAGTAGAAGCAATTTGGAACCAACATTGTTCTTAGCTTTTGAGTTTTGCGAAAGTGAGCATGTTTTCAACAGACGGATAGACATACGGACATGGCTAAATCGACTAAGAATTACTCACCAGAATATACATATATACTTAATGGGGTCTTAGATGCAAAATAAAAAAGTTTCAAAGGGAATGACAAACTTAGTATACCCTTCCAGCTAGCATAGGCTGTTTGTTAGACGATTATGTTCAATATACAACGCCTAAAAGAGTCTTCTGATGATTATCTGACGAGTTACAAAAACAAAAACATCTACATTATTTTTTATTTATTCCTTTTTTATATATTTTTGACACGCTCGTTTTTAATCTTGGACTGAACCTTTTGCGACTCTCTGTAAGAGTCATATAAGAATTACTGAGCTACCTAAATAAGAGCGGTTTTGAAATATAAAAATTCTATTGGCAATACAATTTCAATAAAACAAACCGACCTAAGGATCTGTAAAATAAGATTTACCGACAGTTTGTATGTAAATTAGAAGATTTGACATGAAAAATACGCTTGATGCCCTTATTTAGGTAGGTCAGTTATACGGCTGAGCATTTCACGAGTCGTAAAATAATCCCTACGTGAGCGACCCTTGGCATGCTTTTTGAAAGATTCGTTAGATAATCTCCATCCACATACATCATAAGCGATTCCCTTTAGGATTAATATAAGAGTCGTTTGCTGTGTTATGGAAGAATCTCTCATACGAATCAGCACGTGTAACAGTTTCTCCCGTGCGAGGAATCATCTACAATTAAAAAATGAGCTCGTCGACGATCAAAAACACTCGTCATGAGATTCCCAGTAGACTCCTAGACGATTAAAAATGCTAGCTGGGCTCATTCACCACTAGTAGTAGAGGGCATAAAAAGAGTTTAAAGTCAAATAAGGACCAGTCTCATATACATTTAGCATCAAGGTTAGAGTTAGAGTTGAAGTCGGAGTCGCATTTAAAAAATTTCAGCGTTTGGAGTCGCAGTCGGAGATGTTACGGTTTTCTGACGACTCCACAGCTCTGGTTAATAATACACAATATCTGGCATCGACTTGATGTTACTGTAGCCATATAATAGATGACGCATACACAATTACAAAATTTGATGATGGCGTGCGTCATCCGATTGCTATTACTTTTTGCCTCATTGATGCCATTTGAAATAACATTGATGTCACAATTCTGATGTTAGGGCATTATCAATAGGAAGAAGCATTTTTATATGAGTGAATAGACACAGGCATAAAGACAAGCTTAACCACCAACATATTAAAACTTGTTTTAAATAAAATTAGTTGAATATCTCAAATGATAAATTTATTAAATTCCTATAATTTTTTTAGATCCTAATTTTTATCCCTAATCTGTGATATTTTTTAAACATATCATAATCCTAGTCCGAACGATATTATTTTTGTAATACTAATGTAAAATTTTACACTAATATTATTTTTTTGTTTTTATTTATTTAAATAAAACTGGGTAACCGGTTATTTTTAAAATGCTTAACCGAAAACCGGTATTTATAAAAAAGCAACTATTCGGAATATTTGAAAAAAGTCGGGTAATCGGTCCCCCTAATATTTAGAGACCCCTTGCTTTTCATATGGACAGTTGAATGTCGGTTGCTCAATAGTATCTAGTGCTTAAAATATTTCGTTACCTAAACAATTTAAAAATTTTACAGGAGAAGCAAAAAACTATTAAAAAAGATAAATTGCTTTAAACTGCTTATAATTAATATTTCTGGTAAAACCTATCAGTCGTTTTGACAATTGCCAATGTTGCATATTATGCAAACTCTTAATAAGTTCTTTAAGGATTTATTGTATTATCTTTGTATATAGGACCGTTTGTTTTTTGTTTATAAAATCGATTATTGTGGTCGAAAGATTCCATGGACATTTTTATTATTGTAATACATAAGAATAAATCAAAAATTCGATTTTTAATGTTTCATTAGTATGTGTTGGTGCAAAATAATAGTTCCTATAATGTTGTTTATTGAAATATTTTAACATAAAGATAAGCCCTTTTCTTTAAATCATGCTCTAATTTTCTCGTGATCGAAGTCACGGTTGAAAGCTAATTTTTTCCGATTATCACCCTACATATCGCACTTCATTAGGAGGGTATTAACGGAAATGTTAAAATTTGTTAGAAAAGCAAGACAAGTTTTAATTTAATATTAAAGGCGCATGAAAAATAATCTTTATTAATTTTAATTTTTAAATGTAACATGCAAGATATTTTAATAACTAGTAGATACGAATGTTACGTGTCGATATTTCCCAAAAAATTTAAGAGTAAAAATTTTGAGTTAAGACCGTCTTTATGATCAAGTTCGATATGCGTGTTCTTTACCCAGAAGCGTTCATAGGCTAAAATAGTTGAATAGTAACATTAGGGTGGTTCACTCTTGGAAGTAAAGTACGCTTAATTTAACAGAGCTATAAACTATAAACACAAAGAGTGAAAACGTCTTATACAAAGAGTGAAAACGTCTTATTCTTTAAGAAAATTTCGTTTTTTTTTTTGTTCTGTAGCTCATTTCTGTATTGCTCGCATCGCAAAATTTCTCACATTAAGTGAGAAACAAAAAATTCCATCGTTTCTCGATTTGTGAGAAAAAAGTGTTTCTGTATTTAAATGCGAGAACAGACAACACAGATTCTGTTTTAACTGGAATACTTCCAGTAATTAAGTGTCAAATGCCAGCGAAACGTCAACGAAAGAAATATATAAAAAAAAAATTAGGCTGCCAGATTTAAGGATTTATCGACATTTTGACGATTTTTTTTGTTCCAAAATTGGCAAAGTGACAATTTGCTGATTTTTTTCTAGTGACGATTCAGTCTTCGAAATAAAACAATTTTAAATAGTTTCAGTTTTAATAGTTTCAATTTTAAATAGTGTATTAGGCACCACAGAAAACCGATATCTTTAAAAACAAGGCAGATTAAAAAATGTATGGGCAAAAGCAAAATTTCGAACGAAAACTGTTTAATTTTTATTTGCTTGGATTATTTAATACATTTGTTTATGTGATCAAAAGATTAAACTATTACCCCATTTTTCAGTCAATGCACTTTAAGAAATGTTTGCCTTTTATTTTGTCCAAAAGTGTTTATTTTATTTCAATATGATATTTTGTCACTCCCTTGTGTGATTTCTGCAGGGAAAAATAACAATCTGAAATTTTAAACTGTTATCGGATTAAGGAAAAATAAAATAAATAATTTTATTTAAATAGACCTCAAGCTTATGTATGTATAAAATATGTATTTTACCCATGAACTTAATGTTTTTTTTTTTTTTTTGATAATGGGTTTACATGATAAAAATTTGTGATTATGTGATAAAAATCGAACAAAATTAATTTTAAATTGTCCCAACAAAATAGACGATTTTTTTATTTTTCTTAGGATATTAACGTTTTTTACACAAATTTATCTGGCAGCCCTACATAAAACAAAAAAATTAAAATAACAAAATATAACAGTTGTGTTTTATATACTTATTTTTATCATTTAAATTCTTGCTTTTCAAATAAAAAAAAATAATACACATTCTTGTGTACATACATACATAATTTGGGCTCCATTTTTTAAAATTTTTTTTTTCTCGCATCAATTTCAAATATGACTTATTTTGACAGTTCTTGTGAGAAACTTTTTGCAAGATATTGTTACAGAAACACTTTTTCTCACATCCTTCCAATAATTGCTGGAAAATTATTTAAATGACAGATAATTCTCGCAAAGTAAAAATTCAGAAACACTTATGTGAGATAAACCATTTTTTGTTTCATATTGCACTGTTTTTGTCATAATTCACTTGTTTCATGCGGAAATTTTATGATGCGAGAAATACAGAAACGGGCTACTGGTTTCTACTTTTTAAGATTTTATTTTAAGCGCTCTGGACACTATCAAATTAACACGTCAATCACATTGTTGTGTGCGTGCAGTCGTTCTTTTTCGGCTACAATTAAAAGTTGTCGGCAACGGTTGATGAAAATCAAGCGTTGATTATTTGATAGTCTCCTGTTGTGATTGACAAAAAAATATGATTTGCTTTGTGTTTGTTGTCATATAGAAGTGTACAGATGAAAATAAAATATAGTTTTTTTAAATACAAATGTTGATTGACGTGCTTATATGTACGTCTTCGAAAAGCCTGAAATAAACGACACTAACACATATGCACCTATTGATGGGTGTTATTTGTTAGTCTCCAAGGCCCTTTAGATTTTTAAAGTTAAGTCCCATCAATTTGTTTATGTTAAAAGTAAAAGTAAGAATATTTCAGAAGTGAGACTTATATGAAATCTATAAGTTATAAGCCTCTCAGTATTAAAATTTGTTCTGATTTAAGTACGTTTTCGAGAATTGGCATGGGGCCAATGGCAAATTATTGACCGACCTTCTTGAAATAAAGTGTTGTGATTTTTGGCTACATAAATCGAATTTGTGCAAACTTAAATGACAATGGTTTTTTAATAATAATACAAATATTTTAGGGGGGTTGATCCATATGTGAGTCTATAAATCTTTTCATACTAGACCAATTGAGCTGGGTTTCAATCCAAAACTGCTAAGAAACTCAAGAAACAGCTAGACACAAGGCATTCTTTTCTGTTTAGTGCTTCGCAAGTGAGCGTGTTTTCAACAGACGGATAGACAGACATAGGACTTAGATTTACTCAAGGACCCAGAATATATATGGGGGATTTCATGTCAAGTGACCCAACTTTTGAAATCGATGTCTTCCGATTTGGATGAAATTTGCACCAATGTTAGACTTATTGGATAGTAGTTTAGACACAAATTTTCAACAAGATCGGTCAAAAATTTTCTGAGTTAGAGGGGGTCAAAATTTGACCTTTTTGCCAAACCGGTGTTCTTTCTCATCCATGTAACTTATTAGCTATTGGTGTTAGCAAAATTTGTCCCAAACAAATTAGATAGCTATTTCTTCAAGCTATCGAAAAAAATTTTTATTGTATTTTTTAAAATTTTTTAAATTTTTTTTTTTTTTAATTTAAAATTTATTTTTTATTTTTTTTGGAAACGGTATTTTTTTTTTTTTTTTTTTTTTTGCTCAAAAGAAAGCTTAAGCATTTTTCTATTTTTTTTTTTGTTTTTTTTTAAATATTTTAAAAAATTTTTTTTTTCTTAAATTTAATAGCCTATTTCCAATGTGCGAAAGAATTCTTTCGTTCGCATAACTACATTGAAAACAAAAACAAAGTCTAAAAATTTGTTTTTGTTTTCAATGTAGTTATACGAAAGAAAGAATTCTTTCGCACATCGGAAATAGGCTATAAAACTATTTTTATATTTTTTTTGAAAAGGGTATTTTTTTATTTTTTTTTTTGCTCAACAGAAAGCTTAGGTCTTTTCCTTTAAGGTAGTTTTGGTCGCTTAGTGGGATGCGAGTGGGATATGTATAAAAAAAAATAATTTGTAAGTCAAGACGTCAAATGCTAAAAAAAAATAAAAATCCTCGTCTTGAGTTAGAAATTATTTTTTTTATACATATCCCACTCGCATCCCACTAAGCGACCAAAACTACCTTAAAGGAAAAGACCTAAGCTTTCTTTTGAGCAAAAAAAAAATAAAAAAAATACCCTTTTCAAAAAAAATATAAAAATAGTTTTAAATTTAAGAAAAAAAAAAAATTTTTAATATATTTAAAAAAAAAACAAAAAAAAAATATTAAAGGACTTATGTGATTGAGATTAAGTTTTTTAGATTAGTTATCTTTTTGTTTTTATTATTATTATTTTATATTAATTTGATTATTATTACAAATAAATAAAAAGATTTAATTTGTCAACATCTCTATAGAAAAAGTGATTTTATTCCTGGGATTAACATATTGTGGGTATTACAGTATCGAGGGAATGAAATCAAAGATGTTAAGTAATGATTAGATAATGCTAATGATTGCTAATTAACCTTCTTTTGTGGAATTCTCTAATTCATCAAACAATTAGAATTAGTTCAACTAATTCACATTAGATAATTGAAATTTTTATTCCAATGGTAAAACTAATTGCAATTAGTTGCCATTAGCAAAAAAAATTGGTTTACCTTTACAATTAGAAATCTAATTGACTTCTGCTAATGCAATTAGATATTCAATTAGCTCTAATTAGAATCAATTATTTTGATAAAAATTAATGTTTTCCAAAGAATTATTGAAGTGGACGAATAATGATGTAAGTCACTGTATGTGCAAACATGATTTCAGTGATGGTTGTAAGTTCTGCATAAGTGACACATATACATACATATATGGTATTTTTAGTAAATCAGATTACATTTTTGCAGAAGAAAGTACTGCTTCATTGTCAAAATTGACAGAGGGGGCTGAAAGCCTGCATTTTATTTCGAATATGATGCATCAATATTTGAATGATCCTGATAAAACTTTCAATATATGGTCCAAATATCCTACATTAAAGGAAATAGCACTATTTTGCAACACACCGCTTACGTCTTCAGGCCCTGTGGAGCGACTATTTTCCTTTGCGGGCATTATTAAGAGTCCAAGGCGGGGTCGCTTGACGGACTTTTCTTTTGAAAAGCTCGTATTGCTGAAAGCGAATATACCCGGTCATTGTAGTTATTAAACAGTTAGTGCGTACGTTAAATATGTGTGCATGTATGTAATATATGTACCTAAGTAATATATATATGTGTGAAATTCATATTATGAATATTTAATTTTTTTTTTTGTTTTTTGAAAATATCAAACTAATTGATTCTAATTCGAGCTAATTGAATATCTAATTGCATTATCAGAAGTCAATTAGATTTATAATTGTAAAGGTAAACCAATTTGTTTTGCTAATGGCCACTAATTCCAATTAGTTTTAACATTGGAATAAAAATTTCAATTATCTAATGGGAATTAGTTGAACTAATTCTAATTGTTTGATGAATTAGAGAATATAAACCAATTGCATCAATTGCTAATTCTAATTGGAATTTAACATGTATGAATGAAATGCTAGTTCGGTATGTTATATACCGTCGGAAAGGTTAATTTGTCTAGTTTCTCAGCATTAGTTTTATTTTTAAGATTTTAGAAACACTTACACATAAAATGGAAAAAATTCAAAATAGTGCATATGCTAAAAAATTGAAAAACCCTCGTCTTGAGTTAGAAATTATTTTTTTTTGATACATATCCCACTCTCATCCCACTAAGCGACCAAAACTACCGAAAAGAAAAATGCATAAGCTTTCTTTTGAGCAAAAAAAAAAAAAAAAAATAAAAAATAAGTTTTAAATTTAAAAAAAAAAAAATTTAAAAAATTTTAAAAAATACAAAAAAAAAAATTTTCGATAGCTTGAAGAAATAGCTATCTAATTTGTTTGGGACAAATTTTGCTAACACCAATAGCTAATAAGTTACATGGATGAGAAAGAATACCGGTTTGTCCAAAATGTCAAATTTTGACCCCCTCTAACTCAGAAAATTTTTGACCGATCTTGTTGAAAATTTGTGTCGAAACTACTATCCAATAAGACTAACCTTGGTGCAAATTTCATCCAAATCGGAAGACATCGATTTCAAAAAGTTGGGTCACTTGACATGAAATCCCCCATATACATAATGGGATGTTTAATGAATATGAAAATTTTTTTTATACGGAATGGCAAACTTAGTATGCCCTCATTCACCACTTACTAGTGGTGGAGGGTATAAAAATGGAATGTCATCAAGTAGTATAAACGATGATTAATCAGTGCAACTTTTCTGCACTTGCAGCGGGCCTGATTTTTTCGGGTTTCCAAAATTGCACATAAGTATACTTTATATATTTAGAAACTTACCGCGTTCAATTTGGGATAAGTTTCCCTAAATAAGGCCTTCTTAACCGAAGACTCAAAAGACAACACTTTATCATTGACATTTTGTTCGGTCTCGTTCAATTCGCCACGAAGTCTACGTAAATGTATTTGGGACGATTCTACCAGATCTTTCTTTTTAGCTAATAGATCATCTAAGTGTTTTAATGCTTTGAAATATTTTTGTTTATTCTGGGACAAAGTTTTTGCATTTTCCTGCACAATGGGGCGATATAATTTTCTACGTTTATAAAAATCCACCACTTTACGATGAAGTAATTCAGAGAACTTGCGCTCTACATCATATTTATTATAGGTTTGTGCAATTTCCATTGAAAGTTTACGTTTGTCGAGATTTTGCCTTAAAATAAATTCAGGACTAGTAAATTCTGCTTGCTTTACTACTCGACAGATCAGATCATTTATAAATTCTAAAGTTTGCTGATGAAGTTGTTTAGACTCTTGCTCTTTAGCTGTGGCCTCCCAATCAATTTCATCCCATTTTTCTTCAACCTTAGCCAAATTTATTTCTAAAAATGTTTCGAAAATATCTTTAGCTTGTTCGATATCGTTAGTAATATTGAGAGATGTTTCTTCTTGTATATCCTTAGAAAAATCTTTCTTAGTAAACTCCGATTGTTGGGATTCGGAATCAGATTTTTCATCACTGGATACTATAAATGTGTCCTCTTTATAATTAATTAAAGTAGCTGACTGCAGTTTGGAACCTGTAAGTGGATCTACAAAATGCCCTCTATCGCTTGTGACATCTGCAGATATAATTTCTTTTTCTACTTCTATAGAACGTACACTTATATCCTCCGATATATTTTCAATATCTGGTATATGAACAAAATGTTGTAAGGAACTTTTATCTGCTACCAAATTATTAGTTTCGTGCTGATTTTCTATTTCCTCCCCATCTATGGATTCATCTGAGGTATCATACAAAATATCTAATATATTTTTTTGGATTTCCGCCTTTTCCTCTTCGATAGTGGCAAATGAACTGGACTCTGTTGTTGTGGACGAGGTGGGTGAATCTAATTCTGTTACATTTTGGAAGTCTATAATATATTTTCTTTGTTTTTTAGTTGGCGTTGTGGCTCTATAGCCTTTGGTCATATCTAGATTTGATTTTTTCAATATTATTTGGTTTTAGAAAATATTTCTATTAAATATTTTAATATAAAATAAACGTGGCACGAACTTCTTTTATTAATGTTAGTATATTTATTCAGATTTATAAAATCTTAAATCCAAAAAAAATAAGAAAAATGTTTTTGTTTTTGAAGTAAAATGTTTATTTTTATTTCAAAAATCGACTTTGACATCAAAGTTTAGAATATACCAAGGCGAATTCATACAAGGTAGACTTATTTTGAAAACGGATACAACACTGTAAAATAATTTAACGTTGTGTCAAAATAGTCTCAATTTACACGTTTCATCTTTTGATGCTAAACTTCTTTTAAATTCCCTTTTGAAGATGCCATTATGTTCACACGCAGCAACCGGCTTCAACTTTTTTTGCTTCAAAACAACAACACTTTTATTCAAAGCGAACCAAAGAGAAAAAAAAAGAAAAAAATTTACATGCAGCCATTGTTGTGCATATACCTACGAATGAGACACAAAGCGTACTGCCCAAGTACAGGCATCTCCGTACAAAACCCTTTTCTTCTTGCTTCCCTCTCCTTAAAACACAAGAGTTGTGCATCAAAATATGAAACGTGTGAATGTAGACAAATTTTTACTGGTAAAATTTTTACTTGCAAGAATTTTCAAATTTTTGTTTCAAACTTTTCCAAAAGAAGTTTTAAATAAGGATATTTGATTTTTAAAATTATTAAAAATATTTATGCGATAAGAAATCATATTTTTGTTTAACTTAGGACAGATATTACGATATTTTTATTGCTAAATAAAATAACGAACTTGTTAAAAAATTCCATATGTATTTTGTTTTGCTTTTAACCGATCAGGCGTTGTTATAAGTACTGTGATTATAATGGTTACCTAGATTCCCGATACTTAGCACTATTGCAGTATAATAGCCCATTAGTTAAAAATATTGTTTGCAAATTAAATTATTTACAAAATAAAAGATTTTTATTAATTATAAAATAATTTCAGATATTCTCATTGTTTACTTTATGACAGTCTTGTTTATTATGAAACAAACATCAAAGAAATGCATTTGGAGCAAATAAAACGGCCATAAAGTAGATAATTAGAATATCTAATATTATGTATTTTATAACTTACAATAATTTAACCCGCTACCTCTTTAAATTTCTTTCGTGGTCATATTTAAATGCCAAAGATTATGTTTCTAAGTTTAAAAAATAAAATTACCAACGTTATATGTATGTTCTCATTCACTCATGACCCTGCACCTATAATTTTATGTTTCTAATATCTATTAAAGCAAATTAAAAAGGTACCAATTGTAGAACGAAAGAGTAAAACAAAGACATTTAATTTCCCGCATTTTACCATTTTTTATATTTTTTCTCCCCATTGAAATATAAAAAAATTAATTATTGTAGTGGAAGCCCATAATTGAGAACGTATATTGCAAAGAATGGAGAAAAATGTTTTGTTAAGAAAGAAGCAAAAATAGGTTCAATATCCCTTAAATATTTGAATTTCGAAAACGAAACAAATTTGTATTTTTAGGATAAGTTACGAATGTAAAACAGTTTTTATTTCTATGTTTATTGACTTTAATTGAAAAATTGATGGCTTAATTTTAATTCTTGTTCAGAACAAAATGAACTGCGATGCAACTTTTTTCTATTTGTACATAAAAGTTGAAAAGCGCAACAATTGTTTTTTGCTGAATAATTAAATAAAAAAAATATATATAATTAAAAAAATAATAAAATCACTTTCCTTTTTTTCCATTTTCTTAACACACTTTTAGAAAACAATTCAATATATGTAGGCAAATTTTCCGAAATAGGTGATTCGTTTTGAAGAACACTCTCAGTAAAAAAATTATTCTTCGGACAAAAATATTGTTCGAAACGCATGGATGAATTTACGGTTGGTTTAGGAGTTATGAAGTTAGCGAATTTACTCGTTTTTACGTTATTTATCCCCTAAACATTCGAATTTCCAAAAATTCTATCTTACCTAGCATTAACACATGAAAGTAGTTTCTTGCGAGTCGCAATGCACTGTGTGTGTTCACTAACACATACACAATTTTCGTACTATTAGGCAATTTCTTCGATTTTTAGTGGATCGATTTAGCGAGAGACCAGCATCCGCTTCAAATTTCAACCTTACAACCCACGGCGTTAAGGCTGTGCGAAGATGAATCTGTCAGTCAGTCCGTGACGTTGAAATTTTATATACCTATATACATATGATATACATAGATTGTTAAATTAAATATTTTGTTTTGCCTTATAAATGCTTTTATTGTTAACAAAGGGTTTTTTTAACTTTTATTATTGATGAAAACCCGAATTCTTCTTTCACCTGCTAAATAAAAAAATCCAATTCATGATTCATTTTATTCAACATAAACAAATATAAATTAATAAAATCACATTATTTTTACCGTAATGTATAAAATTTTCCCAAGTCTTTGAATAAATAATGGGTACTCAAATATTCCTGTATATTCGTCACTACTTTTGGCTGGCAAAGTGTTCATTAACTTTTTGGCATTTTTGAGAGCAATTTATTTAAATTCCTACTTACTCTCTCTTTGCAAGTTTCTGCTAGTAAAGTAAATGAACACACCTAATGCAAGATTCTTAAGCATATTTCAGCTGGCTGCTTATTAATTGTACCATGATACCAAGCAAGGCGAATTCATTACAGGTGATTTTGACTGCCTGCTGATAAATGTTTTTTAAAGCTTTATAATTGTTGGATGTCAAAATTATGTTTATTATCTTTGTTTCTGTTTTGTCTCTGCTTTTTAAGCCAAATTAAGAATGAAATGGACGAACTTATGTTTCCTGATAATTCACATATTGCTATTGGAATTTTGTCAATACCCCATTTACCAGCAGCAGTTGTGAGCACTTTTTCAGTGCAAGATGCTATAAAAACGAAAAAAAAGAAATCGTTTGCAAGTACAAACTCTTTCAAATTTAATTAAAACTAAAGATATATTAATATCAAATGATTCTTGTTGTTACAATTATAATATTACTAATGATCTCATAAAGTAAAATAAACATATTGAATAACAGTCTTAGACATCCAAACGAGTGTACCTGATATTATATCATAAGCAAATACATATGTATGCAATAAAAAATATGTTTAAAAAAAATACCAAAATATTGAAAAAAGTACTCTTTTGGTTGGTGGTCAGTACCATCTCAATTTTTAAGTTTTCCATCACTGCTCTGTACCATATAACAACTTGTAGCAAAAACGCATAATTACTTATCTAAATATACCCAAACCATTGATCCCACACAAATTGTACTAGAAGTTATGACAATGCACGTCTTTTATAGAAGTTTCTTCTGTCGAGTTTTATCTTCATATTAAAATGTTTAAAAGAATTATTTTTCATTAACCTACGTGAAATTACAACGCCAGCAGACGAACAAGAGGTAAACCAAGGCGAATTCAACTACAGGTGGTGTCGAAAATACAACAATCCAAAAACAACAGAAACAACGTAGGGTTTTTTGCATTGCATTTTTAGTGTTTACGGCCCAAAATGTCAACCATTCAAAACAAAACACTAACAAATAAAAACAAATTGGCTCGAAATGTCAAAATCAGATGGGGTTTCGACACCACCTGTAGTTGAATTCGCCTTGAGGTAAACTGAGTAAAATATATATTCTGTGTTGCAGGGCTCCCAGTTTTATTTTACACCTTATCTCAAACTTACGACTTACATCCCCAAAAATACACATAACAGAAATTTTCTTATCCCCAAAAATGCCCACAGATCCTAAAAAGTAAAATAATATTATGTCAAAGGGAAAATGTATGTATATTTTATTATTCTAAAATAAAATTCATTTCTGTAATACTATTTTAATTATTATTATTTGTACTTTGAGTTTTAACTACTACCTACATACAAAGGAATATAAAAAGAGTAACTTGAAAAAAGGACAAAGAAAAATAATTTTGCATATATTGTTTTGCCGAAAATAACTTTTAATAAAAAATTTGCATGTGCCCGGCAAAAAAGAACTGCACTGGCAATTTGTGTTTTTTTTTAATTTTGTTTATTCTTTTTACCCTATTACAACTACAATTCGAGTTGGAAAAAAACCAGCCAATTGTAGGGGAATGTAAGCAAAGATAAACTCGCTGTTTATTGTTGTTGCTTTGTTGAAGCTTTGGTATTGTTACAAGTAAGACCTGAGTGTCTCAAATTCTTATTCACTTTATCTTATTTTTATAATTTTCTTAGCTTTTCTAAAGGCTTTGGAAAATGTTTCCTGACGAGCTGGCCTAAGTAACCAGCGAAATGTGCATAGGAACGAGCTTTCACTCAACAATAAATTTCAGTGTTTTTATCAAACATAAAAATTGGGAATTTTGCGCGCCATAGAGAAATCTTTTTAATAATAATTATGCAGCAATGTTTATCATTTCAAAAATTTCAGAATCAAAAACTTCTGGTTCATCAGCCATTTCAATTTTGATTAACATGTTGCTAGTATTAAAAACTGTAAGCATTTGAGAATATTGAATAAATTTGTAACAGCATTCTAAGAGCTTCTAATAATACATAATGCATTATAATGCGAACTTAAGTTTTGATTATATTATAGAAACCAGCATTACATGTTGGTACAGAAAGCATATTTAAAACTATTCCAGCAATCTCTTGAAAAAGTTTCGAACCACCAGCGCACAGTGGCGCCATTTGAGTTTTTTCGTTGCAAAAATCCTATCTTTTGAACCGAATAAGATAATTGAACAGTTTAAACAGCATATGATAGATAACTGTTCAGCCTATGAAATGAGCGTTTGGAAAGGGTGATACGCTTTGTAGGGGCCTACTTATGGGTTATCAAAGTTAAAATTAGTAGAAAAATCAATTTTATGGTAACTAAAAAAAATTATTTTTACATTTTTAGATTGTTTTTATTTTTTTTTCTTTAGGGTTTTATGTTTTAAATTATTACAAATTTAAAAAAAAATAATTTTTTTTTTAAATTTATTTTTTAAATTTTCTGTAAAATATTCATCACAATTCGTAAGAGAAGGTACATATATCTAAAAGACTAACCATTTCTAAACTATAATTATTTTGTAACTCTATTCGTGACTTCACATGCCGCAGGGAAGAAATAAGTGGATCGGAAGATGCTGCCAACATGTTGAAGAGGTCCTCATTTTGCCTTACCCTTGATGCTTTGAATGTGTTCTGCAATCTATATTTTTTATAAAATTTGTTAAGAGACTCCTGTGCTTCTTCAGAAAGCTCTCCAATTGGCAAAGACTGGTTCTCAATTATATCTTTGCCATGCGCCAATATTTTATGGACGGTCGGGGTCAACTTCTTCTATGGATACATTTTTGCTAAAAGAGATGCAGTTTTCGACGCATATTCTCCATATTTTGTAGAATTGACATTTTCTTTGCAGTTTAAAACATCCAAGATCGTTCCCAATCTTTTCACGATTTGATTGTCAATTCCAGTGATTCTAGTTACTGCCTCATCATTTTCAAAAAATCTCCTAGAAGTGTTTCCATCGTTTGAGTTACCGTATCCGTGCTTGGGACAGTCTACTTTTAGTCCAACTTCTTTTAAAAAAGCATCCTGTATTTGCTTCTTTCTGATCTTTTCCTTATCCTTTATTGATGTATTTTCATCGAAGTTCTCCTCCTCTTGTGGTAGGGTATACGCCAGTTTTAGCAAGAATTCCATACACCTTATCCTTGCGTGCAATGGTGACATTCCATATTCGTAATTCTCCTCATTTGTAGAATCGTTTTAATTACCAAAGTTCTTCTGACTCTTTTTGCAAATCGGGCATGACATTGTTGAGGTTGTTCCTGTCAGTTCGTTTACGACTTTTCCGTCAACCATGGTCAGGTGGAACTCGTAATTGCATTCAATATATTTTCCTTCTCCAATTTGCAGCTTTTTAGGCTTCATCTTGCTTATTTGTTCTTCAATGTCCTTCACCGTGGTCCTTATGAGTTCTGCCGATTCCCTTGAAAACTGAAACATTATTGGTCGGCAATAATGCACTGATGACGGACGTGGATTTTTTTCCAGTGTAGAGAAACATCAGATTTTAGCCGCAAAGGAACAACAGATGCCATAAACATATTTCCGTCCGATATTGTAGCGTCATCGGAAGATATCCTTTGCTTATAAACGCTTTGTCCGGAGGATGATCCATCGCAGCCCAATTTTCTGATCAATGTCAACTTCTCAGGAAGAATTTTCACCTCATTTTCAGGAAGACTCTCCAACAACCGTTTTGCTGTATGGCCCATGAGATCCTGCAGATTGGCTTTCGCAGAGACTTCCGTAAACTCCGTATGCAGTGATCGTGAATTTATTTTGGCTTGCGTAATATGCTTGTATCCGGGTAAAACGACAGCGCCGTGTCGCGTTAAAGATGCCCAAAGTTTCTCATATTTCTCTCTTCTTCGGAACCATACTTTTTAATGTGTGCGTTTGTGGGCGTGGGCATGCTTTCCTTAATCCTTTTTAGTCGCAGTTGGCTTGCATCAGCAACAGATTTGGTTATCTGCGACCTAACTCTTTCACTATCCTTTGTATATTTAATAGACAGCGCGTCCGATAAATGCTTCGTGGTCAAGTCATTGGTGGCATCGGCAAGTTTGCTCTTTCTTGTGAAAATTGAACACTCCTCAATACTTTTTTTGGCATTCCTTTTGCTCCTCTGGTTGATGTGGTGGGTTTATCTACTGCCAATATATCCAGGATGGTGTCTTCATTAAGCCAGTCCTCGTATTTGGAGTTGAAGTTCTGAATGGTTCGATTAGATTTCACCCATTTTGCCTTAATATTTGCATATATCAGATAAAAATGATTTTTTATAATTTCGCTTCTCTCAATATTTCCGTATAAGCTATCAAGTTCTTCTAAAGCAGCTTCCGTGAAAAACTTTGGTGTGGTTCACTTTCTAAACAGTTCAAGTAATTTTAAATTGTTCAACGCCATGTTTTCAATACTTAAATTGTTTAATGGTTTCAGTAATTGTTGCGCCAACTTTCAGGCGTAGACCAATCCAGGCATTATGCTTATTTTGCAATATATAGGCTTATGCTACCATGCCTAAAAATTTACCTGTTCCCTGCATACATATGGATTTAGGCTGAATAATGCAATTTTGATATTATGCACGTGTCCAAATAATGTTTGTGCCTACCTGTAGGGACCATAAGTCAATATTGTTCTTGACCATTTGTACGCCAAAGTATTGTTTAAGTGAGGTACGTACCTGCTAATTTCAATCAGTAGTTTTTTTTTCAAACTATTAGATCAAACTACTGTCAGTCAAAACATATAAGGGATGGGCGCCATACAATTTCTGCAACCATGTCTTTTTAACCTTTTTTACCTCTAGAAGCCAAACGGGCACGTACGGGCAGATTAAACCTTTTGAATTATGTAAAGAAATAATTAAAGAACAGGTTTTGCAAATATAGAAAATTATAGATTTTTTTTATTTTCCGTCAAAGTTGAAAAATAGTGAAAAAACGGATAGTTTTTAAATAGTGATTTACCAGGAGAAACACAAAGCAAACAGTTAATTTTTTTTTATCATTATACATTTAATAAATACATCAATCAATACAAACAAAAAATAAGGCGATTCGTTACCTATTTTTTGTGATATTACACCTGAAATCGCAACAAATTGACTAAAAATTGTGTGTTTTTTTGAAAACCGAAAGTCGGTCAACTTTGAACGGTTATATCTTCTAAACTAAAAATGTGATATTATTAAGAGTGGCATATTTGAAATCGTTGAAAAGTTTCCTATAACATGGGTTCATTCAAAACTTTGTCGGCGCTCATGAAAATTTTGATTTTTGCAACCTCGTTTGCTCTACGGGCGCCACAGTGCAGCGTCTTGGTATGATAAAAAACATCGGACCAAAAAAGACTTTAATTTATAGCGACGTTTTGAACAAACCATTCTTGCCATTGCACAAATGGAGTATAAAATAATATATTATCCCCAAAAATCCCCAGCGAAAAGTGTTTTTCCCCAGAAAATCCCCTGGTGTTTTTTCACGGAATGGTTATCCCCATTTACAAAAAAAGCCCCTATTTGGGGATAAATGCCCAAAACTGAGAACGCTGCGATGTTGATCGGTAAATGCAGCAGATTCCACAGAAAAAAAATAGTTTATACAGCAATAAAAAAACCAAAGTTCCAACGAGTAATTCTGGTAGCGGGAATCAAAAAAAAAAAAACAAATGTATCGTCAGCTTAAAAGAAAACTTCGAGAGATAGTTTTAGGTGGAGATCAAATTCCCTTATTTCGGCAACTTCTTGTTAATGAAACCCCTATAGGGCTGAATCACCCGGATGGCTGGGTGAGAATGTCAATTGCGAGGTAACGTAGGAACATTGGGAGATGGTGTAACATGGTACCACAATGGGAACTAACTACTGGACCCACGTGAGCTGTGCTTGATTGCGGCTGCCAGAGGAACCTTACCTACATTTTATTTATATATTTATATTAGGGTTGTGGAAGGCTGGTTATAAGGTAATTTAGTTATATTCACAACAAAAAAATTAATTTATTGAAATTTTTTTTAAATATATTTTGTTGCCGTTGATATAACTACATAACCATATAACCTGATAGTCCGTCTTTCGTGAACAACCCAATTATTTTTATAATTAAAATTTTGTAATATTTTTTATTCCCGAAATTCCCAGAAATTGTATATAAAAAAAACATTTTAAACATGATCGAGCATGTTTCAGAAACGAAATGAAGTGGAATTAAAATTGAATGAAGTCTGGATTTCAATAATTTACAAAATGACCATAGTACAATAAGTACAAGGTAGATTCATTACGGAGAGTTGTCATTATTTACCCTTTTAATGTCAAATTAATTTATTTGATTTTTGACGCTAGTTTTAATTTTTTTTTTTGACGTTGTTTTGTTTGACGTTGTATGGGTTTTAAAATTGGGAACAAAATTTCTAGTGACTATACCTTGTACTTATTCTCAACTGTTAACCATGCAAATGGCTATAGTTTATCCTGTTTTTAAGTGTTGTTCTTGTAATGATAGATAGTTGGTACTTAAAGTATCAGGCCTGTTCTGAAAATCACATTTTATTAAAGTGATTTGAAAGCACAAGAAAAGTGTTCTGGGCAAATAACTTTGTGATTTCAAAACGTTCAGCTACGTAAACAACTTTTTAAAATCACTTTGTTATTTTTGCGACTATTGTAAGATGACCGTCATAATAAATTACCTAATAAAATATTCAATGTGTTGTTTATTAATTTGTATATGCAATAAGCTGTTTTATTTACAACAAATCGTTTAAAATTAAGAAAATTCGACGACAGTACATAAATAAAATTTGCTTTTGTGACTTCTGTTGTAATTTCAGGCTTGTTTTTTAGTTGAATAAAAGATCGCTAATTTGCTAACAGCGGCATAAAAGCAAAGTCTAATATTTATTAAAAATCGTAAGAGCTGTGAAGAATCACAGGAAAACATCGCTTTTATCCGCGAACATGGCTAAAATTCACGAAAAAGTGCAAACTTGTAAACAAACCCTAAAGCTTATTTGAAATCGCTAAATTAGCTAAAAAGAAAAAACAAAATATCGGAAAATAAAACAATAATAACCAAAAATAACCAAAATTCGCGAAAATTTTTAATATTACAAACAAGCCATAAAATTGATTAAAAATCCTAAATACTATAAGGAATGGCAAAAATTCGATAAAAATTGCTAAATTGGTGGAAATTCGCAAAAATTTGCTAACAGCGGCAAGATAGCAGAGTCTTCTATTTATTATAAATATTTAAATCTGTAAAGAATCAGAAAACTTACAGGAACAAATCGCTTATATCGCGAACATGGCTAGAATTCACGAAAAATTGCAAAATTTGAAACAAGCCCTAAAACCAACTTGAGATCGGCAAATCGGTTAAAAAACAAATTATCGGAAAAAAACATAAAAAGCGTTTAAAAATGAGCTACGTCTTTGTAGAACAAGCAAGTGTTAAAAACTTGTGTTTGCTTGCGCTTTCGACAATTGAAAATCACACCGAAAAACGCCAAAACGTTGTGATTTACAGAACACCACAAAATCACGTGATTTTCAGAAAAGGCCTGTATGTAAAAACAATTTTTTTATGAATTTTCTTTAAAAAATTTGTCTGCAAAATTTGTTGGATTTTAAATCCATTTAATTTTGGTTTATAGAACAATCCAGTATTATAGTTTCTTTAGGATGTTCTCACTTTTTGGAATGTTTTAAAGTTATTTATAGCCAATGTAGCCGGAGTTTATAAGTTTGCATTGAAAATATTTACATATCGCACTTAATCAACATTAGGGTAATACCTCGAAATTTAAAAAATGTGCAGTAGAAGCAAAACCATTTTTGATTAAATATTGAAGGCATATATTTTTTGTTGATTGAGTGTGATATATCAAGTTTTTGATCGCATTTTATTCATTTAAAATTTAATTGAACAAAAGATTTAGCACAGCCAAACTAACCGTTTTAATTTAAATTAAATTACTCTCTCTATTTATTATAAATATAAATAATTATAAATAAAAAAAGAAAAACACATTAATAATATTCAAAATCGAACTCAGAATCGCTGCTATTGCTTTCAATACTCTCCATGTAATCTAATGATCTTGCTAAATATTCATTGTACTTTCTCCAAAATATTTCTGTTTCCAATTTAGATTTGCGTCTTAAATAACAACCTTTTGTTCTTTCCAAGCAGTCATCTTCAAAACTGGAATCCGACAAATGTTTTGGTTGATTTTGCATTTTTAAACGTCGTATTTCTATCATTTGTCTCCTTGTTTTATTCATAAAATGTTTTTTAATTGGAAGCATCTGCAGTGAAGTGCTTGAAGTTTCTGCATAAGATTCTCCGGATAGTTCAGTTTGATTTGCAAGGTCTTGCAGGGGCTTTCTTTGTATTGGCGTCGAAATTTTTGTTATACAGTTCTTTAATTCTTCCCTGTCAATTTCTTTCTGCAGTGGATTTTTTAATTCTGAGTTAAAAACTTCAGTTTTACCGACTGTATCAATATTTTTAGATGGGTATTTAGATGATTGCCGAAACATTTTGATGGATTATTGATTTTTTTTTCTGTAAAATAAAATTTTGAAATAATGTATTACACTACTGAAAATTTAAAATGTTTTAATTGAAAAAGGTTGAGTACATTGCAAGGGGAATTCATTACAGATACTCTCGGTACAAAAACCAGAAACAATTTATTTTGTAAAATGATTGTACAATGTCAAAAACAGAAACAGAAATAAAGATAACAAAAAAAATTTTGACATCCAACAATTATAAAGCCAAAACAAAAGTTACCGGCAGGGCTTTTTAGACCGCCTGTAATGAATTTGCCTTGGTAGGGGCTTTTAAGATCTCCTGTAATGTAGGTTATTAAAATTTTTTAATACAATTAATACACTAAACAGGTGTACGCATTACGTTGAGCATCATCCAATAAATTTCGAATACCTCCATGACATTGCATCTAAGTAATTATATAGAAAAAAATTTTTTTAAAGTTTTCCGGCGACCTACATATATATTTCCAGGGCCGGCAGATAAAGTAATCAATATGGAAAATTGTATAAATAATTTATTTTGAGCCTATACGTGAGAGACAATATTGTGTTGAATAAAAGAGATTTAACATCGCGGATATCTGGGGGCTAATTCTGGCAGTCGTGATCGAATACTTTCTCGTTTCGACATCAGTTTTTTTCCAATTCTTTCAGTCGATACTGAACGAATCGAAATTATTTTTTCAGTGTTGTGAAAACTTTAATAATTGCTTTTGAACACTAAAGAAATGATTTCGATTCGTTCAGTGTCGACTAAAGAAACTAGAAATAAAATTGCTTTCGAATTAATTGTCATTAAGTGAAAAAAGCCGACGTTATTTCCCATACAATATTTTTTAATACCAAATATTTTTTCTCATTAACCCATAAGCAATTTTTTGCGAAAATATTGTCTTTTTCCCCTTAATGGCTTATAAATTTATTAATTTTGATCTAAGTTACAAATTTTATACATCGTGTTATCTTAAAAAAACAGCCCGAAAAAATTAGATCAATATATTTTTTTTTATTAAAGGAACAATTTAAAATGATAGCTTTTTCAAACGTCTAAAAATAAACATTATTGAAATCAAGGCGAATTTACTTCAGGTGGCGGCGAGACTACAACAAGTCAACAACACAAAAAACAACATGGTATTTTGTTTTGGTTTTTCGGTCATGGAATGTCAAAAACAGGGCGAATTAATGTATAAATGAATTCGCCTTTCATAAAACAGGGCTACCAGAATTGGGGTTCTAATCTCAAATTAGATAAAAAAAAAATTTGTTTCGGGCTTATTTTGAGGATGTTATTTAAATATTGGGTAAATTATTTAAAGTTTTGTTTATTTTAAAAGATAACCTAAATAAAAAGGCTAATATTTTTTATGTTAAAAACTCCTTTAATACAATTTATATTAAACAAATTATAACGCAAATTCAATATCTGTCGGCAGAAAAATCTGATTTTGCTGATCGCCACATCAGTTTTTTATTCAAAATGTTTCTGCAGCAAAATTTTTTTATCTTAAAAAACATGGTCGAATGACTAGGTCGCGCAAAACTACAACAATGCATCGATAGGGAAAACAACACTAATTTTGTTTGTGTAAAACATGATAAGGATGTCAAAAACCATTGTACAGAAAAACACAACCTACTAATTGGACCATATAAAAAACGTTTATGTACCCCTTCTGTTTAGGTCAACCTGTAAACATTCTAAGAAGTAAAATTACTTTTAAACGTATATATGTCCACAAATATTGATATTTCACGCGTAAAATGAATATGCTTGTCGGGTCATTATAATAATGCTAATTCTATACATTTGAAATGTTCACAGCTAATCATGTAAAACGCACCGCAACGCCAAAGAATAACATTGAAAGCACAAACAATGTTATAAATATTTTGTAATTTTGTTGTTGCTTTCAACAGAAATTCATGTACAGTATTTTAAAATTTTTAACGACACAAGCTCTGCAGCGTTTGAAATTTTAAAACGCAATGTGAATTTCTGTTGAATTCGTTTTACATGATTAGGGCCTTAATTATATTTAAGCCGGCAGTCATACAGGAAATTTAAAATACATATATCGCACTTGATCAACAAGAGGGTATTAACTCAAAATTTTTAAAGTATTCCTTTTTTGAAAAAATCGACTCGGATTATTCATATCTACCCGCTGTAAAATTATCGTGCTATTTTGTCTACTTTTTGGTAAAGAAACGGTTGGCTTAAAAATTATTTTTCATATAACTTTAATGTAAAATTAAAAATTATTTTGCTTTTACTGAAAATTTTAAAATTTTGAGTTAATACCCTCTTGTTGATTAAGTGCGATATGTATAATATTTTGGATTAACTGAATGATCCATTTTCCTAAATGCCGTGTATTTTTGGTCAGAATTTGAAAGATAAGTACCAAATTGTGAAATTTCTTAAAATACACTATTGCTTTAGTGTGATTATACTATGAGTTTAAAATACAAATTTATAAGATAAAAATAATGCCCACTGATAAATAATATTAAAACATTATTTTATTTAGTAATAATTTATTTATTGGCTTCTTATTTTTAGATATTTAAGAAATTTTGATTTTAAATTTGGGAATGAAGAAAGAATGTATGTGGCAGCCCTGGCCTAAAATGAACAAAAACATTTGAGTCAAAAAATATAAAATGAAATAAATTATTTTTAGAATCAAGAAAATAACAGTTTTTATAACATAAACTTGTGCAATTTTTGTGAGCACTTAACTGCAAATTCGTTGGAAGTGAACGTGGCATTGAAATTAATTTAAACCGTTTCTTTTCTGTATTCATTTTATGCATTTGAACATTAAAACAGCACATGAACATAAAAACACCTTTAAGATTTAGTGATAATGGTAAAAATTGGTTTTTGTGACCAAAAAACGATCTGTACCTTATTCTTACACATAGTTTAATTAATCGTCCCTTTATTTTTTAACAATTTCATTAATAATTTGCAAACTAAAATTTAATTTAAAAGTTAACAAAACTTTTGACAATTCTGGCATGACTAAAAAAAATAACAGGCTGTCTCTTCGCCGCCACCTGAAGTAAATTCGGCTTGATTGAAATTTAAAGGCCTGGAACTCAACGCATTCTTATCCGATTTTTATTTTTGTATTGGCCGAAAGAATAAAGCGAAATCTATTTAACAGTGTAAAACTTATTTTATTCAAATAAACTCTTTGCGAATTTTTTGACAATAAACAAAAACAATTAAAAACCGCAAAAAACCTTATTGTTCGCGAACATCACCAAAACGCGGAAAAACCAAAATATATGAATTTCATATGCGTTTATTTCGACTCTAGACAGGTATAGGCAAAATTTCGAAATTTTGCTAAAAATTATTTTTTTTTTCAAAAAAGGGTAAAATATTCATGTGATTTACAAACAGTGGCACAGAGAAAGTGCATACAATAAGCCTTATTACAAGAGTCGTTGTACTGATCGAAGTCGTAGGCGTTTGAAATTTTTTCGATTTCACTTCAAATTTACTACAACTACAATATTAAACACAAATAAATTTTGTCGAATTTGAGTCGTTTCCGAAAATCATAATACAAATTTTCAAAATCGACTTGTTTTCCACTACGATACACATAATAAGGACGAATATATAGATTAATCGATATTTGATTGATGATAATACGCAAAAAGAATATTTTCGTTTGAGTTGCCATATTTTTTAATATTTTCTGAACATGATTCAACTCTAAGAACCAATTACACAAAAAAAAAAAAAATGTTGATCACAAGCGGTTCTTTCTTTCACTGTCACGGATTTTGTATTATAGTTACCACAAAATTGCATTTATTTATATTCCAGAGCACCGTGTAAAATGCATATAATATGCAAAAATCTAAATTACTTTCATACAAAGATGATGTACTTGGGAAAATAAACAATTTGATACCCATATTGCACTATTTAAAACGAAGGGTTACCACCCCATTGCACTATAGGAAATTTTCCCTTTTTTTTGGCCAAAACTAATTTTTAGCCAAACGAGTGGGCCAAACTAAATGATTTTTTAGATTCGCTTTTTGGAAGTGTTTCTCCTAAATGATTTTTTAGATTCGCTTTTTGGAAGTGTTCCTCCTTAAGCTAATACATTTTTAGTCACGCACCGTCACGGGGAAAAAAGTTTGTCACGCGCGCTCACGGACTTTCACAGTTTTTTTTACCTGGAAAAATACGCTTTTTTTTAAGACATATGCAAGTATATGCAGCTGAAATAAATTGCGAATGGATGACAACTTATGGCTCTATCGAAATGCGTAAGTGTTATATCTATCACTTTTAATCATTTTTTTTCGGAGCTTAGTGAAGTTGAAATTTATTATTACAGTATATAACATCAAGGTCTTTTTCTTTCCTTCGATTTAACCAAATTAAAAAAAAAGTTGAATATCTTTTTAACTACTATAAAAGTACTCACTTTTAGCATTATTGTTCATTTTTCACTTTTGTACATGAATTTTTTTAATAAAAATTTTAAACTTAAATACACGTCTAATTTAATATAGTAACTTCCTCGTTTTGTTTAATAAACAAACCTCATGGTTTTGCAGTTATAAAATAACGGTAAAGCATCATTGATGCTTTATTCTTCGGGGATGCTTTTTTTAGTATGTTTTTAAGTACATAGTGAAAAAAAAATCAAAAACTCCAAGAAAAAAATTAAGTACTTTTGGCCAAAAAAAAGGGGAAATTTCCTATAGTGCATTGCATTTTTGTCAAAACGCGAACTAGCACGAATTTCAAAAAAGCTGAGACCCGTATTTAATTAAATCGACTAAAGATTTTTTTTTTTTTTTTTTTTTTTTCATTATTTATTTATTGAATCTTCATATATTAAATATGAACTAACAATAATTAATCAAATCTTATCCTAATATTTGCTTTATGTCCTGCCAGTGCCAAACACAAAAGATTTAGTCATCACGGTTTCTGTTTACATATGTATATAGGTGTTTATCGCTCATCTGATTGGGTGAGTGCTGCAGTGTCTCTTCTTCTTAAGCGAGTGTGGCCGCCATAATTTAAAATATTTCTAGCTAATGGATTTGGGTGCAGTTCCAGCCTTTTTAAATATTTTACTGCATATTTCGTTATCATAGTTTTTACTAATGGCACATTGAGATCTTTGTGGATATTTGAGTTTTTGACGTACCAGGGGGCGGCTGTGATTATTCGAAGAAGTTTATTTTGGCGCCTTTGAATTTTTTCGATGTTAGAAGCCGAGGCAGTGCCCCATAACTGAATACCGTAGCACCAAATTGGCTTTAAGATAGAGTTGTAGAGTAGAAGTTTGCAATCGAGACTAAGAACAGAATTTCTTCCAATAAGCCAATTAATTTGGATTGCTTTTAGTTTCATTTGAGTTAATTTCGCTTCTATATGCCATTTCCACGTTAAACGCCGATCTAGATGTATACCGAGGTATTTTACATGCGAGTGTTGGGGTATTATTTGATTATTTATTTTAATAGGGGGGCATGTTTCCCGACGCAATGTGAATGTTATATGTGCGCATTTTTGCTCATTGATCTTTATCCTCCATTTTTTTAACCACCTTTCTAGTTCAAATATATGATCCTGTAGATGACGAGATGCTTCTTGACAGTTTGCGTGTACGCTTAGAAAAGCTGTGTCGTCCGCAAATGTTGAGGTATGGGTGTAGCTGTTTGTTGGCAAGTCCGAAGTATAAATTAAGTATAATAGAGGGCCCAGGATGCTGCCTTGTGGGACTCCAGCGCTAATTGGCTGTGGAGAACTTAAAAATTCGCCTTCTTTTATAATAAATTGACGACCGACTAAGTAGCTTTGTAACAGCTTGTGTATATTTGCTGGTAAGTTTTGCTGCAATTTCAGTAGTAAACCTTCATGCCAGACTTTATCAAAAGCTTGAGACACATCGATGAAGAGTGCTGAGCAATATTTTTTTTCTTCAAAGGCTTTTCTTATGACATTTACTATTCGATGAGTTTGTTCAATTGTGCTGTGTTTTCTTCTAAAACCGAATTGATGATTGGGAATACATCTGTTACCATTTAAAATCGGCGTTAATTTAGACACTAGAAGTTTCTCAAAAAGCTTTGATATATTAGACAATAAGCTTATAGGTCTATATGACTCAACTTTTGTGGGATCCTTTCCTGGTTTAGGTATCATGGTAACTAAGGATACTTTCCACTCTTGTGGGTAGTATTCAAGGCGTAAAATAGCATTAAAAATTAGTAGAATAATTTTCTTTGCTATGCTGGGTAGCTCCAAAAGCATTTTGTTACTGATCTTATCAAAACCAGGGGCTTTCTTGGGGTTTAAATCATGAATAGCCTTCTCGATTTCTCTTACTTCAAACCTTAGTGGAACAGCTGATCTAACAGCAACAGGTGGTAACTCGACCGCAGTATCGAAAGATGTATGAGGGGTAAATACGGTTTTCAAATGATTAACGAAAATATTTCCTTTTTCTATGTCATTTCGTGCCCAACGTCCATTTAAGTTTCTTAATGGTGGTTTAGTGATAACTGGTCTTTTAAGATTTCTAGCTGCACGCCATAATGAGTAATCAGATTGAGGAGTTGCATCAAGTTCCTTAAGATATTTTTCCAGAGAAGCCGTTTTTTGAGACTGCAGTAAGTTTCTTAGCCTTTTTGTGCACTCTTTTAGTAAATTTTTAAGTTGAGGGGATCTGTGCAATTGCCACTCTCTTCGAACTCTCCTTTTTTCAGTCAAGAGACGCTCGACATCAGTAGAATATATTTTACTATTTTTGATATTTTTGCGGGCTATGCTAGAATGTTGAACAGCTAGTTTGAGATAATTGTCAAAATTTACAATAGAAAGATTCACATTCTCCGGTGTTCTAAGCGGAATATTTTCAGTGCAGTGGGTACTGAGATATTTTTTATATTTTAACCAATTTATTTGTGTGGCTGACGTCACTAAGTAACCAGACGGTGATACAATTCTATAAGGGTTTGATATGGTAAGAATTGTAGGTGTGTGATCAGAAGATAATTCTATAGAAGCTTCAACGTGAATCGTTTCTGCGGGGATGTTTTTAACCACGCCAAAATCTATGACATCTGGAATTTTTTGCTGATCAGTAGGCCAATAAGTTGGTTGTCCACTCGCGACCACATTTAAATCCATTTTAGACATTGTATTATACAAAACACGACCCTTTGGTGTAATGAGCCGTGAACCCCAGAAGGTATGTTTAGCGTTGTAATCGCCAGCGGCTAGGAAACAGGGTCCTAATGATTGAAAATATTTATAATATTGGCCTTCTGATATTGAAAATCTAGGTGGAGAGTATAAAGATGAAAGTACAAAGTTTCGATTTAGCTCTTCAACACAAATGTTCGTTGCTTGCAGATAATCTTCACGATGATCACACATTAAGTAGTGTTTGATTCGGGTTTTTATCAAAATAGCAGAACCTCCACAAGCTCTATCTCGAGGGTCCTTGGTATCATATAATATATAACCATTAATTTTAAACGGATTTCTTGAGGTCAAATGAGTTTCAGAAACCATCATTACATCAATTTGTTTACTTTTAAGAAAATATTCTAGTTCATTTTTATGTTGGCGAATGCCGTTTGCGTTCCAAAAACAAATTTTTAGGCAATTCATGGCTTGTTAAGTACAGCTTGCAATAACATCGATTGCATTCTTAACATTTCCTGCATCATATTACCCATTGTATTCGTAAAGTTTGTTACTGTTTGTACTAGTGTTTCCATGGTTTTTTCTAGACGACTTAAATTAGAAACTGGGGTCTCATCATTATTTGGCAAATCACCTTGCATTGGCATATGGTTTGATTTTAGGACGTTAGCGTAGGATGTTCTGTTATTACTAGGCTGCGGTACCTGAATGTCATTAGT
This sequence comes from Pollenia amentaria, assembly GCA_943735925.1. Classification (NCBI taxonomy): domain Eukaryota; kingdom Metazoa; phylum Arthropoda; class Insecta; order Diptera; family Polleniidae; genus Pollenia; species Pollenia amentaria. Next base: position 119,426,065 of record OX031010.1, on the reverse strand, counting down.
ATTATTTTGATGTGTTTCCTGAATTTGAGGTGGATTAGGTTTCGGTCCAACCGAGCGCTTGACGATAGAGTATACAGGGCATCCTCTATAGTTGGCAGTGTGATTACCACCACAGTTGCTGCATTTTTTTACATTGGGGTCGTTTTTAGATTTATCGCAGAGAGCTGTACCATGCAATTCTCCACATACAACGCAAACAGGTGTTAAATGGCAGTATGCCTTAGTGTGACCAAATTCTTGGCAGTTTAAACATTGCACGGGACCGTTCCTTTTATGCGGCTCCTCTATCGTTATTTTCCTATACAGGATATATCTCAGACTGTAAATGGGATGAGTTTCGTTTTTTTTAAGCTTAACGTCGCCGGGTTCTAACTCCACTCGAAATAGTGGCTGGGGATTTTTTTCTCTATTTTTAATATTAACTACATTTTTAATTTTAAAGCCCTTCTCTTCTAAAAACGTTTTTATTTCACCTGGGTCTACGCATGAATCAATGCCCTTTATCACTACCTGAAGACCTTTACTGCTCTTCAGTTGGTATGTATAAAAGTTTTTTTTTAGTGCTTCTAATTTAGTTATTACTTTACGAAAATCATCTTCACGATTAACTTGTATTTTAGTTTCATTTATACTACCACGTTTTATTGCAGCTACATAAAAAGAATTTTCACCTATTACCGAGATCAAATTCTTTATTAAATCACTTGAGTTTTGCTCTCTAAGATATATCGGGGGTGGCTTAGAAGATTTTGTAACGTTTTGTGCTTCCGAGGATTCCTCTTCCAAAATTGCAAACCGATTTTGAGAACTTATTCTATCAGCTGTACCCTCTTTTAAAACTTTTGGGACAGAAGCAACTGCAGAAGAAGTTGGGCTGCGACCCCGTTTTAGCACTGTTATGTACCTATCCATTCCAACTTGTACTTGAGGCTTTTGACCGCTTTTCACCTGTGATACTGAGTTTTCCATCATGCCTGATTTGGGGGTAATCTTTTCATCACTTGTTAAAATCGTTTCTGCCACTGAGGCACCGCTTGCAGGTTTTATATTTTTTATTGTATTCGAATCAACCGTATTATTAGACACCGAAGGTGATACAGAGTTTTCTATTGTGCCTGATTGAGGGTTAATATTTTTATCACTTATTAAAATTGTTTTTGCCGTTGAGGCAATGCTTGAAGGTTTTATATTTGTTAGTGTATCACCCGTATTATTAAAAACAGAAGGTGAGAGGGATCGCGTACGAGTAATAGGTTTAGCCGTTAGGTATTTGCTATCATCGACTCTTTTTTTTATTTCTGCATTTGTTTCGTTAACACTCACTGTGATATATGCATTTCTATCATTATGCTTAATTGTTTTTGCACTGTTTGCACTCATAAGAGTTTTTTTTTTTTTTTTTTACTGTTTACAGTTGTGCTCTTGTTATTTGTTATTGTTTATCAACACCGAGAATAAAAAATGTGTATGTTTATGTATGTATGTACATACATGTATTTTTTTCTTTTCTTTTATTTACTTTTTTTTTTTTATACTTTATTTGTTCACGTTTTTATAAAAAAAATAAACCGTTTGCCGAGCTTAGAAAACACGTCTATCTTCAACGAGCGCGACAGACAGAATGAAATCGACTAAAGATGGCATTTTTATTACAAACAACCCCGAATAAAAAATTCAAAAACCGTTCTTTTTTTACAGAATATCCTTAAAAAAAAAAAAAGGACATGAATATCAACCTTGGACAAATTTTATACACAGTTGGACGCGCCTTATGATACCCATATTGTATATGTTGGTGAGGAAACAGATTCTCAACTTAACAAAACATGCAAAAATAGACCCTTTTTCAAAATGGTCCAGCTCACGAGAGGTCAAAGCTGGAGCCGAAATATTTTAAATGTCATCTTAAAAAAGTCCAAGGTTCTTTTTAGGAGGGTACATCGATTACTTTTTTTTTGGTGAGTCGCTCTAATATCTATATATACATATAAATTCTTTTTATAAAAAAAATCTTGCAAACTTCCCACAAAATATTGGAAATTTATGCCCAATTTTATTTTTCTTGCTGCTTAATTTGAATAAGCTTAAAATATATATAAATATAAAAATATATATCAATATAGCGAGAAGGTCTTGTTTGACTAGAAAAGCATTAAAATATGATTAGTATACTTAAGATTCTCCGAATATGTTTAACAATATTTGAAACGCATACAGGAAGAGAAAATATCAAATGTTTATTTTAATTCATTCCTTTCCATTTCTATTATGATTTTTCCTTGAATCTAGTACGAGGCGAGCTTCAAGTTAGCATGACACTGACGATAGCAAAAATTTTGGACAAAAAAAAACTTGGTTTTTTTTTTAACAAATTTTATTGTTTTAAACGGAAATTTATTTTGAAAAAATCGTAATTCTTATATATTTTGTATATTTTTCTTAACAAACGATTCAAAATATCGTAGAGATTGAGAAAAGCCTGGAACTTGGTTTTTTTTTTAACAAATTTTATTGTTTTAAACGGAAATTTATTTTGAAAAAATCGTAATTCTTATATATTTTGTATATTTTTCTTAACAAACGATTCAAAATATCGTAGAGATTGAGAAAAGCCTGGAATTCAGAGGCACTAGTTTTTTAGGATTTTTTTTTTTTTTTTTTTTTGTTAAATATTGTTTTTAAATCTTCTAATATCTTTTTCCATCGATAAAATTTAAATTAATTAACAAAAAGTTGTATTTTTAGCCATATACTTAATACAGACCAATCCTTTAAGATTTATTGATTTTATTTAAAGGGAAATTCTGAGTGGGATTTTATTCACCTTCTTGGGAAATGTTTGCTAAAGGTGGACTGATAATCAGACATTTATGCATTTCTTGTATTGAAAAAAGTACTTATAATGTAAAAATGTGGTGCCAATTGAAATTTGAATTATAAATCCCTGGTATATATTTGTACAATTTGATTTACAATTTTCAATAAATTTTTTTATGGGCCTCCTCCAAACATGAATGCCATTTATATTATTTTATTCAGCTTACAGCGATTATTACTTATGGCTAATAAATAAGTAATCGCTTAAACGCTGGTTTAATTAAACTTAACTTAAATTTATATGTAGCTTAAACTCAACAGTTGTAAATCAGTATCCCATGTATTATATATAGTTTTAAAAGTAACATGTGGCAGCACTATGATAAATATTGTCAACTTTGTGGTCTGTATTGGTAGTTTAAACCACCAATTTTATGCGTTTAAAGATGGTTTATATGCTTACTGATTTATAGATTTGTTGGTTTAAACACATTTTAAACCAAAAACACAGTTTTACTTGCTCTGATTTATTAGCCCTTAGAAGTCTAAAGACTTTAACAAATAATTTGGTATTAACATATTTTTATTGTTAATTTAAACCTGTTAATCAAAAATCACTAAGTTTCAAATATGACTATATTTTGTTGAAAAAGGTTTATAAGATTAGAGATCTTTCAGTAGCGAGAAATTCTACAGTAAGTGCGAGAGTTATAACATTGCAGTTATTATTATTGGTGATTTTAAAAATTTGCCAGGCATTTTAAGCAAACTGAAAAATGTATACATTTACATACGTCTTTCGGTTAACCTTTTATCATTTTTTACCATTTGACTTTGAAATTAATTATGCAAGCATTGCTTTCATTCAAATACTGTCTAGTCACACTTTATGAAACAAAACAAATAATAGAGTTTGTAGAAAAGGTCTTGGGAACAGCGTTGCCGTTTTGGTTAGTTTTAACCAAAATTTATTACTTTTTCCCCAATGGGTACTTGTGTATTATTTCTATTTTGGTTACTTTTTCAACTGAAAAAATAACCAAATTTTTGTTTTACTTGGGGTTAGAGGATTAAGTTAACCATTTCTAGTTTTAATACCCTAACACTTTTTTACCATTTCACTCATACCTTTTAATTTTGCAACGAATTTGTTTTCAGTTTCCCTTTCGAGTTAAATGATTCAATTTGTATCAAAAAATCAACTAATAACAATTTTTACGAGCACCTTTTTCGATTGTCGTTCTAAGTTGTTTTCTTGATGATATCTTAAAAATAACTTGCTTTGAACTTGCGTGGAGCCAGAGCTTAACATTTTTGTGAATTTTAACAGCAGCATGTGTTAAAACAACTTGAAAGCAACATTTGATCGTGTGGCTGCAGGGTTGGTTCTACCACCACCCGCTCCGCTTTTCTGGACATACGTATATAATTGTATATGGCATTGATGCACTCAACATGTATACTCTTTTACATTCACTAGTTCAAGGTCAATTTAATAAAAAATATTGATTAAAAGCGATAGAAAGAGATAGCGAAATATTGTATCAATAATAAATATTTTTTATAAAATTAGGCTTGAGCTTGGAAATTTTATTACGAAGAACTTTGTCATTCACTTTATAATTATTTTTTATGTTACCGATTATTAATTAAGCAACATAAGTATGGGGTATCATTCTCTCTACTCCTACCGAGGCAATGTACATAGACTTATAGTTTGTTGATGATGCTTCTAAAGTTTAAAAGCTCTAACTAATAAAGTTTTGTAAGTCTTAGCCTTGTTTGTAAATTCCACTAAAGACTTAAAAAAATTATAAAGCCTATAGTAACTTCAAGACCATTAATAACATACTGTCAAAATCTAGGTGTCTAATACATACTTATAAATAATATGTTCTAACTGAGCTGCAAATAACACAGTATTTTTAATAAATAAATATTTTGGTTAGCTACTTTTTTTGTATTTGGTTACTTTATTTTTACATTGTGGTTAAAATTTTTTTTGGTCCTGGCAACACTTCTTTTGAACTAGAATATAGATGTATTTAATGTTTGAAATTGATTTTTGCATTAAAAGCTTAAGGAGTCAATGTTTTAAATAAATCATCAAAAATTGATTTTATGTGAAGGATTTTGTACTGTGTGGTTTTTATATGTTGTGTTTATTTTGTTAAAAACCATAGCATACTTTAAGGATTAACATTAATGCTTTGTAAAGTGGAAAATTTGCAGAAAAGTTAATGCGGTATGCTTCCATAGCTGCCAGATATAATGTGCCGAAAATCGGCAAATTTTGCAAAACAAATCGTCAAATTGACTTACTTAAATCGTCACAAAAATCGTTATTGTAAAACAACACTAACTTTTGTTAGTTGTTGAAAATTTTTAACTATTTGCCGTTTGTTTTGGTTGAAATAAAAAAAATCATACATGTGTATTTAAATTAAAAAGCGTTAAAAATTAAACCGCCTTTCTTACTCCTATTGGCTTTAAATGCAGGTTTTAAATCCTTATAAAGACCAACTTTAATAAAAGCAGCAAGCGTTTTTTAAATATGAAAAATTTAGGTTTTTAATAATCCAAAATAATAAACTATTGGTAGTGCCTATAAGTCAATTCTCGAAGTCTGTCAAGAGATAACTTTGCATGTATTGTATTGCATATCCGAATTTGCTACAAAAGCTTAACATTTTTAATTAGAGACGCGACCCGAATAAAATCTTTAATTATTCATAAAAAAGTAAGAAAATTGGTTACCACATGAACATAGATAAATCGAACACCGATTTTAATCATCAGAAATTTTGTTCAGTGCTAAAAAAATGGTTGAAAATAGATTTTATACCAAAATCCCAAGTGTACAACACTAATATGTTTATATTGTAAAGTGCTTAGAAGGGACAATTACTGTCAACCAAATTAACGAAAGTATCCAATAAGTTGTTAAAAAAAAGAAATAATACTAAAAACTTTTGTAAACGAGTACAACATTTGAAATTGGAAAAATCGTCAAATTTAGGGAATAATTCTTCAAATCTTCAAGAGGTAATTTTTGGACCTCAAAATCATCAAAATGACGATAAATCGTCAAGTCTGGCAGCAGAGAGTGCACTATAACTGTCACCCATCGGCAATCATGGACCAATCAAAACAAAAATTTTTTTTATAAGATTTTAATTCATATAAGTGTTCTTTGTGCAGAATATACTATAATTTTACCTTCGGTCCCATATAAACCCCCTCTCCAAAACCGCTTTCAGGAGAACAAATCTCATATAGATTCTGGTATTTAAATAATATTTGACATCAAGAGCTCTTATACGAATCTTAGGCCCTAATCATGTACAACGCAGCGCAACGCCAAACAATAACATTGAAAGCACAAACAATGTCATAAATATTTTGTAATTTTGTTGTTTCTTTCAACAGAAATTCATGTACCGTTTTAAAATTTTCAACGACACAAGCAATGGAGCGTTTGAAATTTTAACACGCAATGTGAATTTCTGTAGAAAGCAACAACAAAATTACAAAATATTTATGACATTGTTTGTGCTTTCAATTTTATTGTTTGGCGTTGCGTTAGTTCTGTGGCGTTGCGCTGCGTTGTACATGATTAGGGCCTTAGTCTCATAGCATGCCTGCTGCATGATTGGTCATGGTTCCCAAAAAGGGAAAAATATCGAAAATGAACGTTTATATACTGTGGTTTAGGGTATCAAATGTCTGCTGGGATTGACCGAGTATACTTTTTTAGTTGTTTACGAGTATATGTTACAATATGTACTTAAACTGAAGGAAGTTTCTAAAATTCTGCCACCACGTCTTTGAATCGACCATCAGGCAATCGACCTGTTTTTTTGCGTTTTGTTGAACAATATACATATGTACTTATAAGTGTGTGCCTCTTTTAAAGGATCTTAACTTTAAAATTAATTTTGTAAACTTTAATATTCGAATTGTGAGAAGAATTGCTTAGATAAATGTTTTGTTCCCGAGCAAAAATAAAAATTCGAAGGGAAATGTGAACAAATTACGAGGGAACAATTTTTTCACGATAAGGGGAATTTTCTCCCGCTAACATATTTTCACGTTATTATTCTCCTATGGATTAATTTTTTTCATGGAAGTTTTTCAAGATCGCAAATACATACGTGAAAAGTAAAAAAATTACGAGGGAAAATTATTTACGACAGGCGTGAATACATTCCTTGTTCGGCAAATGGGAGAATATACGTGGTAATTAATGCATAAATAATGTGTTAATAAAATTACTTTCTCGATTCCAATGAATGTATTCTTTCGAAAATAATACATTATTTTTTTTAGTTATTTATGTAATCAATTCCATATTTTTCCGCTGGGAAGTGTTCACGTACCCGAAAAACTTGCAGCGAGAGAGGCAAAAGAGAAGATACAAATTTGTGAGTCAAAAATTTTTTGAAAATTTTCACTAACAAGAGTTCATGGCCCAATTAAAAGGTCTGGTCAAAAATACAACAATGCAACAATAGAAAAAACAACACGCATTTTGTTTGTTTAAATTTTGCTAAAGATGTCAAAATCCAATGCTTTTGTTTGTGTAAAAAATGGACAAGATGTCAACAACAATTGCTGCAAAAACAATTGCACGATAAAAACACAACTCTACAAAAAATTAGAAGGCGTTTCGAGCATACCAACTAATTGGGCCATGCAAGAATTATTCAACCATCTGTTTCATGTTTTTGTTTACAAAACAGAAATTATTTTCATACTTTTTTAATTAAAAGTTTTTTATTAACATAAAATATTTTTTTAATGAAAGAACAGCATTCTGGCGCAAATAGTTCAACACAATTGAATTCAGGAGGAAATAGTATCGTGTCTTACAGCTGAATGTCGATATTCTTAACTTGTTAGTTACTGAGCTACCTAAAAAACAGCGGCAAGCGTCTTTTTAAACATGAAAATTCTATTTTCAATACATTTTCAATAAAATAAGACGACATAGCGATCTGTCAAATAAGTTTTTCCAGCCGGGTGGTGTTTGTTTTGAATAAACTGTATGAAAATGAGAAAAATTGACATAAAAATTACGCTTGACGCTCTTATTTAGGTAGCTCAGTAAAGCGTTAATTTGCTTTGTAAAGAAAACGGTCTAAGGCTTACTGAATTGTTAAAGATTTATTTTAAGCATAGATTTGCTTGGACCATTTAATGGCGTTATTAATAGATACTCTGAGCTACGATTTTTGATTAAATCATATGTTTATAACAACGCAAATCTTAATCAAACCAACGCAAAGCAGATTGTACAACATTTTGAGAATTTCTGCAACAGGAATCGTCACAAATCGAGGCTGTGGTGTATATGTAAGTATATCTGGAATAGCATTTCCATTGCATTTTCTTCTACTTAAAGTTTTTAGAATCTAAGTTTTCAAAATTAATTATTAGAAATGCATTTTTTTATGACTTTGCCTTGCATCCCTTCAATTTAAATTTATTTACAGTACTAATGTCATAAGTTTAAATGTCAAGCTATTTCAGTTTTATTTTGGAACATCTGTATATATAACACAACAGAATGCTTCATCATGGTGCGCTAAGAACAGAAAGTTATAAAAATACCGTTCTTCTGATACAAATAAATCTATTTTGTGCCACGCTTGTACCTAGTTCGGAAGCTTTGGCTCTTGTAGTGCTCTAGATAAACAGAAATCGTTAATGTCTTTTAACGGGATGTGCCACGCTCACTTTTCCAATCCCGCCCAAGTTTTAAGAGAGGTTGTGTATTGATAGACCAGCTGGGTGTGCCAAATTAGGACCATAGTTTCTCTTACCGTTCTTTAGATAAAAGTAAATCTATTTTGCGCCACGCACACCTCTCCAATCCAGCCTACATTTGATCGAATGTTGTCTATTGATAACCAAGATGCTTGTTCCTAGTGCGGAAGTTTTGGCTATTGCCGTTCTCCAGATATACAGAAATCTATAATTCCTTTGTATGGGAATGCCTACGCCCACTTCACCAATGTTGTATATTGATAACCAAGATGCTTGTGCCCAATTTGGAAACTTATGCTCTTTCCGTTCTCCAGACATACAGAAAAGCAGATCGTTAAATCCACTTCGCTGTACATTAGACCGTACCTCAAAAAAAAAAAAAAAATTTTCCCCTTACACCCACTTAAGTAATTTTGCAAAAAAAAATTTTCCCCCCGAAATTTTATCCGCCCGCTATAAAGCCACAGAATGCATTCGTCAACAAGTTCATAAGTCCACAACTTCATAATTTCAAATTGTTCATACGTTGACATGAACAATTTGACCAAATTCGAATTGACGAAGCCGCCACTTTTGCAGTTCTATACGCAAGACCAGCTGGAAACATTTCAGTGTTAAAGCGAAATAATCGAATTACCAGGTTATCGCAAGGAAATTAACTTTATTTGGTACTCTGTTAAACGTAATTATTTTAACAGCTTAGCCATGTCATTCGCAAAACACCAAGCGTTATGTTCATGTAGTACATGAATCTTCCAAGCCGGTCACCGCATGTGCCATATTTTTTCTAAGCCAGAGAGCCGCCAAAAATAGAGCCAAATTGAATGACGTCGAAATATGACTGATTAAAATTTTCAACATTTTATTTTATCGTAATTTTTTAAAAAGTTATTTTTGTATAATTAAATTTATCGAATTACTTCTTTAGCAAAAGTTTAATACTTTCTTGCGATCTTTAATTTTCTGACATTATGGTGGAACATTAGGATGGAACGAATAGATTTCTGGTGTATAAATACTATAAGGAGATACTTAAGCTCAATGGCCCCTGAGAGCAAAATATTGGTCTTCTCCAAGCAAAAATATTGATATATCATACTTCGATATTAAGAACTGTAAATGCATAAGATATAATGTAAAAAGGCGACTCCCTACGTTCAGCAAAAAAAAATTTTTTTTTTCGAAACCTCCTTGCAAATATACTTTATATAAGAGGATGTCCGGATGTCCTTGTAAGGTCTCATATTTCACTTAATCAACAAGGGGCATTAACTCGAAATTTTTTATTTTTCACTTCTTGGAAAAAATCCACACGTTATATTAATATCTACCCGCTGTAAAAATATCGTGCTATTTAGTATACTTTTTGGTAATCAAACGGTTGGCTTACAAATTGTTTTTCATATGCCTTTAATATTATATTAAAACCTGTTTTGCTGCTACTGAAAATGTTTAAATTTTGCGAAAATACCCTTTTGCTGATCAAGTGCGTAAAATAAAAATAAAATATATATAAAAAATTGTCAATGGTAATGTCTTAAACAGCGATTTGTCCAACTGGGACGCTTTTCTGTCAATCTTTCACATAATTTTATAAAATGCTCACACACAGTCCAACCGCACAAGTCATATTTAATAATCGCTCACATAAATCTTTAATCAGTTGAAAAGGAACACACCAAAATTAATTATAAATTCATTACAACTAAATTAAAAATATTTTTGCGAGCTTGCGTTTGTACAACGTGTGTGTGGTTTTCGAAAAACACTTAATATGCAAACAAACAAAAAAAAAAAAACAAGTACGAAAGTATAGTGGTCAAGCCCGACCACAAGATACCCTACACCATAGTATTTACAGGTACATTTTCGAGAGTGTACCGTATTCGGGGCCCATGGGCAATCATGGACCAGCCAGAACAAAATTATGTTATGAGGTTAAGATTCATGTACCGAATATTAATCCGATATCAACATTATTGTTTTGAAGTGGTACGGGGTATGAAACTAATGGTAAATTCTGGGCATATTATTAAAAAATTTTGCGGTGACAAAGTATGAATTGTGCATAAATATTGTCGCTATATTTTATATCAATACTAATATTTAAAAGGAAGTTATTCTGTTAAAACTAGTGTTCCAAATTTAATTAAATTAACTTCAAAATTGCCACCTGTATTTTGAGAACAACGTTTACGTGGGCAGAGAAACAGCAAGCTAGAGAGACGGACATCGTTAGATTGATTCATAATTTAATTTTGAGACGATAGGTATAGTCACAAAAGGGTATTTAATTGATATTTTTATGTGTTACACACATTTTCACTAACGCATAATTCTCTTTCTACTTATGGTGGTGTAGGGTATAATGACTTGCGGAAGCACAACTGCAAGCAACAACTTTTTGTTGCGACATTCATCATAGAAAACGTGAGTGCAATTTACACCCTCATAAATTATGTTTTTTCAAAATTCTAAAATGACGTGTTTTAAATTTTATAATCAGATGATGATAAAAAAATGTTGAAGATAATCACTAAACACGTAAATGAAACTTAAGCTATGTTCACATTATATGTATTTGTCATGTGGCTTGTCACTTTTTCACATGTTAAATTTGTACATATCGTCTGAACACCTCCAAACACTATCATGTGTTATTTCTCTGTGTACAGTACATATGACATTTTTGATTTAGAACGAGTTCTATTTTCCAGTGACAAAGCATCTGACATCAACTGGTTTATATTAACAAAATTGTTTTTGGCGGCAAACATTTATTGAAATTTTATCAAATATAATAAAAATAGTAGATAAATAATAAAAAATACACAAATAATAACAAAAAATGGAGAGAAAAATTGAAAAGGAATTAACAAAAGTAAGTATGTGTGTATTTGTTTTGATAACAGTTAACATATTTATTTTTATGTAATTCCAGTTCGACTGGTGTAAAGAAGCGGTACTACAATTAATAGAGATGTGGCAAGAGAAGGAATGCTTGTATAACCCTCGGAATAAGTTCTACCACAATAAGCATGCCAGGTACGCAGCGCTCAATGATATCGCCGACAAGTTAAAGGCCTTCAATTCATCTATTGGACCTAATGAAGTTAAGGTAAGGCATTGGCGAAGTGTTAGGAACAAATCTAGTTTGCCGACGCAGCTCCAAATAAAATAAAGGACCCAGGGTAATAGAAAATGGAAAATAAGAAGAAAAAATAAAATAAGAAAGTTAACGCAAACGCTTAGTTTTCGAGTTATGGACGTTTAAAGTTTTCATATAAATATGCGAGTTCCCACTACAATTCTAAACGTATATGCCCAATATTGGTGTCATTTTAAAGCTCTTGAACGGATTTTTCTGAATATACAACATAGCAGTTTTTTTTTCATTTTCATAAAAGTGTAATACAAATTTTATAAAATAACAAACACTAACGCCGCAATAAAAACTTCCCGGTATAGCCGGCTTTCGGCCGGGAGCAAGGATTTTCTCCCCTATGGTATAACTAATACCGGCTTCGCTAACTAAAGATTCTCTGCACAGCCGGCCTTTGGCCGGACGCAAAGATGGAAACGCCACAGCCTAAACGCCTGAAGCTAAAAACTTGAAATTTGGACCAGGGGTTGGTCTCTCCCCAAATCGATCCACTACGACGGGATTTTTGGAAATTCGAATGTTTAGGGGGTAAAAAGGGTAAAAAACGGGTAAATTCGGTAATCTTATATCTCTAAAACTAAAAGAGATACAAAAAAAAATTTAATACTTATCGTTGTTCTTTAGAAAAATAAGCGGACAGGTGTCTGGTACTTTTTGGAAATTCAGCCCTTTAACGGAGAAAACGGGTAAAAACTTCCATTTTGGTACTGTTTTACCACCCCATCTATCTTTAAAACTCATAAACATAGAAATAAGAGTTATATCACATTTGAAACTTATCTAAAAAATCCAAATACGGATTTAGTACTTTTTCGAAATTCGGACGTTTAAGGGGTAAAAACCGTAACTATTTTTAGTACTTTTTTAACAAAAAAAATTTTTTTATTCATTGACATATACGTATTAAATTATGGACTCCAACTACAATATTAAAAATTTTTTTGCTTCAATGGGGAGAAAAAAGTACCAAAAAGCGAAAATACAGGAAATTTAATTTCTTACTTTGGCTTTTTGGCTCTACAACGGGCAATTTTTTTAATTATCGTAAATATTGGACCTAGAAACATAAACTTCAACATGCAATGTCCTGAGTGGATAAGATCATATTAGGGTACTTTTTGGTACTTTTTGCTCTTCAAATGGTACTTTTTGAATTTCCGCTAGTATTGGACCTAGAAACATAAAATTAAACATGCAAGGTCCTGAGTGAATGAGAATTTGTTAGAGGGATCTTTTGGCACTTTTTCGTTCTTTAACTGGTACTTTTTTAATTTTCGTTAATATTAGACCTATTAACATAAAATTAAACATGCAAGGTCCTGAGTGAATGAGAATCTGTAAGAGTGGTTTTTGATACTTTTTCAGACTGTATTGTTTGCCAACAGGTACTTATTGAATTTTTGGTAGTATTGCATCTACAAACATAAAATTAAACAAGCAATGCGTTGAGTGAATGAGAATATGTAAGGGGGATTTGTGGTACTTTTTGTTCTACAACCGGTACTTTTTGAATTTCCGTTAGTATTAGACCTAGAAACATAAAATTAATCATGCAAGTTCCTGAGTGAATACAACATAAACGTTGGCGTAAAAATATGTCCACGAAAGATAAAGAGACACTAACGAAGTAGCGGGTTAAATGCTAGTTTGTAATAAATGTAACGCAATATTTTACCATCTTCATATTCCATATAAATATTCCAGAATAAAATAACATACTTGCGCGGTCAATATAGCCGGGAAATTGCAAAAGCAAAAGAAAAAAGAAGCGGGCCGGTGCAGATGATGTACATGTGCCATGTGTGTTTTGGTTTAATGAAATGGGTTTCCTGGAAGAGTTTATCAAAATTAAAAAAGGAGCATGTAATTTATATGTCAGTATTTTTCTTAAATTGTCGTTTTGCAGATGTGTATGCATATGTAAGTAATTTAAATTTTTAATCTTCAGCAGGAAACTGAACTGGATGAGTCCTTACTGGAGATTGAGTTATCGCCTTTGCAGCCCCGTAAAAGACCAAAAAACGATACGCCGCCTTCAAGTTTTACTATGAGCCAAGAAAACCTTATGCTATCAGCAGCAACATCAGCGCTTGAGTCAATTGCAAATAATCGTACAATTGGGAATGAAAAGGATGATGCATTTTGCAACTATTTAAAAACTGAGCTGGGTGAAATAGATGATGATCTAAAGAATGAGTTTCTGGAAACAATAACATTAACTCTCCTTGAAGCGAAAAGAAAACAAAGAAGTCGAAAGGAAAACTCATAAGCTTTAGATATCATCTTTAAGTTTTTTTTTAATGAATCACACAAGGCCAACAAAAATATTATTTTTTAAACCTTTTTAAACGAATTAACCTTAATTTTGTGTATTTTTAGTTCCTGAAATCAAAATTGTGATAAATCATTTATTCGATTAATTAATTAATCAAATAATTCTATGTTAGTTGAAAAAACTGACAAGTGGGGCACCTGGCGTTTTAATCTAATTAGCGCACGCTGAATCTAGTGTTGCTGACCGTTTTTCATGTTAGCTATTGTTTTCGAGATAAACCATTATTTCGAAAATAAAGGAGGTTTCACAACATATCGCGTTACTCAAAAACGGTTTAGTTTACTGAAAAAACTAAAAAATCCGAAATTCCGCAAGAAAATTACATTTAACAAGGTTAAACTTTTATAATATGCGGTGTCATTTTAGAAACATAATAAACATATTTTTTTTTTGCAAAAATGCGACTATGCTGCTAACTTTAACACGTATAGAAAACAAAGTTCTTAACAAAACAAACCGTAAATGATTTAAATCTTTATACAACTACATTAAATTGTATTTTAACCTTACTTAAAGGTAATTTTTTCAAATTTCGGATTTGTTAATATTTTCAATAAACAATAGCAAACCTAAAAAACGGTTAGCACCACCGGATTCAACGTACCCTAATTAGGTTAAAACGCCAGATGCCCCGCTTGTCACAAAAAAATGTCAAATTTTAGTACATTGTAATTGAACAATTTGTGTTTTGAATTACACAGTACTTTTATGGTTTTGTTTTTTTTTTACTTTTTTATAATTCATAAATTTAATATTTGTATGTGTTCATTTTGTTTTGAATGAAATATTTTTGTTTTATTAATTTAAATATCTTTTTAATACATTAAATATTATATACATATGTACAAATTAATTGAAATTGTTGATCTCCTTTTATTGTAAATAAATTAACATGTTTTAAATTGGTATACAGGTATGTGATGGAAATCGATTTTAAAAACGAAATGATTTGAAACCGAAAATAACGTTTTAAGTATCCTTTAAAATAGATTTTTAATAAATATTTCTTTTATTTTTTGTCTTCATTCTTTAAAATTTTAAATTATATATGTAAACTGAATTGTATTCTGAACAAAAATTTAAGACTATAATTCACAGAGATTTTAAAATCGCTCGAAATTCATCACACCTTATAAAAACGGTCGTTTTCAATTCGATCGATTTTCATCACATACCTGATAATGACTTTTTATTACTTTGAAGGAATGAATAATATGACGCACTGGATCAACAAGATGGTACTAGCTCAAAATTTTTATTTGTTCACTTTTCTGAAAAAATCGGCGCGTAATATTTATATATACTGCTGTACACATATCGTGCTATTTTGTCTACTTTTTGGTAATGATACGGTTAGTTTAAAAATTATTTTTCGTATGCCTTTAATGTACAATTAATATACTGAAAATTTTTAAATTTTGGTTTAATACCCTCTTGTTGATTAAGTGCGATATGTATAATATATAAACTTAGTATATCCTCATTCATCAGTAGTGGTGGCGGAGGGTATAAAAAGGACAAACAAAAAAAAAATTAGATTAGTTTTTTTAACATATGTTAGGAAATTAAAACGAGATACCATATATTAATACTAACGGCGTTATTAATAAAAAATTAAACAGGTTTTAAATAGGTTTATAAAAAGAATTTTCTATGAAAATTGGTTCAATACAACTTTTATAAACCTGTTTCATTTTTTATAAAAAAAATGGGTAAATTTATATGTATGTAGATCCTTGTTTTATGACACCCCAATGCATCCATTTCAAGTGTGCTATTTTTCTGTTAAAGAGAAATTTAATATAAAATATTAATTATATACATACATATGTATGAAAGTAAATGGTATTATAAAATATCTTACCTGAAATTACTAGTTTTAAAACTTAAAAGTTAAATTTGTGTATGGCATCATTTTGCCAAGGAACCGAACCATTCGTGTTAAAATATTCGGAATATGCATTCCTCACTTTTCTTCCATCTTCTCCTGAACGGTTACCCTGAGTTCTCTGTAGATCTGTCATTATTACCTCATTTCTCCAAGACCCATATCTATAGCTCACAGTAGCTGTATTTTCAAAATCTAAAGTAACATCAAAGCCATCTCGTGATCTGAGATAATTGTGTAGAGCGCATGCAGCAAACGTTATTTTATTAACTTTTTCTATTGGTAAATCAATTTCCTTTTGGAAAATTTGAAATTTGTTGGCTAAAATGCCAAACGCATTTTCAACTACGCGACGTGCCCGACTCAGTCTGTAGTTAAATACCTTATTGGCATTCACTGACCTCTCTCCATATGGCTTTAAAACTCTTGACGTTAGACGAAAGGCCTCATCGGAGACAAAAACATAAGGAACTTTGATTGGTGAGCCAGGTAACTCAGTATCAGGTGGAAAATCGAACAAATTGTTCTTTATACCCTCTTGCAACGATGACTCATTAAATACTGCTGCATCATGTGCTCTTCCATTAGCCCCAACATTCACATATAAAAAATTATAGTTTGAGTCCACAACTGCCAATAACACTACGCTATGAAAGCCTTTATAATTATAGTAAAAGGAACCGTATTCTTTTTTGGCTTTAATAGCGATATGTTTGCCGTCTTCGAAAGAAAAGAAAAATAATAAACATATTTATGAATGATACTTATGTGTTGGTTTTTTTTTACCTATGGCTCCTAAGCAAAAGGGAAAATTCCACTTCTTTTCAAAATCATCAGCAATAATCTTCCATTCATTGGAGTTTTGAGGAAACTTAAAATATATATAGGTATGTATGCACATTAGGGCAGGTCGATTTTGTAAAAAAAAAAATTGTAGGACGGGAAATGATTCTACGAAGATTCATAAGGAACTATGCCATAAATACTATAAGTTTCAAATGAATTTTCGACGTTTTTGCCTCCATACAAATCGACCGTCACAATGTATATAATATTTAAAAATATTGTTAAGTTAATAAAAACCTTTAAATAATCGTTTTTCAATGCTGAATATATAGCATCAATCGTTTCCGGAATAATTTCACTTATTGATGCTACAGAAACCCGAAATCCATACGACAATTCTTTGTATTTTTCACCAGTGGCTAAAAATCGTAATGTTAGGAGCAATCTGAAAGAAAAGTGGATTAATCGTTTTATGAAACAGGTATTGTGAGCAAATTTTTTATTTACCTTGCAGTAGCAGAAACAGCTTCACGCATTTGGGTGCTCTGCCTCGATATCAGAGGCGATACCTTCTCAAGCAACTCTGCAAAGGACGAGTACGACATTCTGCAGAAGCTTCTAAACGCCTTGGGATCTTCCAACCGGAGTTCATCCATCACCATTGACGTCATTCCTAGTCCCTTGTCCCTTCGCAGCAACCAGTTATGGCTCCACAACACTCTACTTCTCTTAGGTCTCCCTTTTTCTTCTTTTTTTTTTTTATTTTAATATAAGTTGCAATAGCAATACTGCTGCACGCAACTATTTTATCAACACTTGGTTCCATCTTAAAATTCAAATTTTATTTTAGCGCAAATTTCAAGTTAGATTTTGAACATATGTTTAACCACTCAGCTGTTTTAAGATTGTTTGTCTTGATAGGTTATGTCAAATGTACTTTACATACCAACATTTGAACATGAAAATTATAAACCTTATGTATTACTCAAATTTTAGCATACACATGAAAATACATGTGTGTAGAAAAGTGACATTCCATATGACAAATACACGTAATGTGAACATAGCTTTAATTAACCGATGTGGTACATTTAAATTCAACTTAAGTTTCCATTGTAATATCTTAGCAAGGTGGCTGCAATACCACAACAGTACAACAACAACACGCAAAGCAATATCAGTCAGCTGTTTTTTGAGACCACCTTGTAATAAATAACCTTTTTATGATTTTTTTTTGTATTTAGTAGCGCTACCATACTTTTATCTTAATTAAATAAGACTTTTCAAACGGCTGTGGGAAAAATCGCCCAAAGAAAAATGGCCCAAAAAAAGAAATGAAAAATCGCCCAAAAAAATTCCATGTAAAATTGGGCCTAAATTCATATGAAAAGTGACCTAAAATTTTTGGGCTATTTTTCGTTATTGTTGGGTGATTTTTCGTTTTTTAAAATTTCATAATGAAAAATCACCCAAAAATGTTGTATGAAAAATGGCCCATTTTTTTGATTTTCTCCTCTATGGTATAATAAACACCGGCTTCGCTTACTAAAGCTTCTCTGCACAGCCGGCCTCCGCTCGGCGCAAGGATTTTCTCCTCTATGGTATAACAAATACCGGCTTCGCTAACTAAAGCTTCTCTGCACAGCCGGCCTTTGGCCGGGCGCAAGGATTTTCTCCTCTATGGTATAACAAACACCGGCTTCGCTAACTAAAGCTTCTAAATTCTGCCTTGTTTCCAAATGAAAGCCGACTATGCAGATAAGCTTTAGTTAGCGAAGCCGGTGTTTGTTATACCATAGAGGAGAAAATCCTTGCGCCCGGCCGAAGGCCGGCTGTGCAAAGAAGCTTTAGTTAGCGCAGTGTCCATGGACACTATGACACTTTTTGGAGTGTCATAACGTCCATGGACACTATGACACTGGACGTTATAACATGCCACCGGGAAAAAATTCGTTTTTGCTTTTTGGGTCATTTTTAATTTTTTTTGGGCCCTTTTTCGTTTCTTTTGGGCAAA
Organism: Pollenia amentaria; assembly: GCA_943735925.1. Lineage (NCBI taxonomy): Eukaryota > Metazoa > Arthropoda > Insecta > Diptera > Polleniidae > Pollenia > Pollenia amentaria. The sequence continues at coordinate 119,407,293 of OX031010.1, read as the reverse complement.
ATTTCATATATAACTTTTTGGGTCATTTTTCATGTTCTGTTGGGCGATTCTTCATTTGGGCGATTTTTCATTTCTTTTTTTGGGCCATTTTTCTTTGGGCGATTTTTTCCACAGCCTTTTCAAACAAAACTTAAAAAATCAATCTGTATTTAAAGTCCGGTATTCACTGTCCTACATAATCGTACGATTCATTCACACGAAAATCTGACGGAATTCTATCCGACATAAAAAAATTGTCTGCAAAATCTGGTGTCAATGCCACACTATTCCACAAAAAAGATGCAAATTCAAATGAATCAGCTACTTTTCAGGAAAATGCAATTCTGATCGTATAGAATCTATCATTTTATGAAAATTTTCATAAACATTTGCAAGTCGGACAGACTTGTCAAAGAAATCTGTCAATCAATTCATTTTTAAGCTACACTGTCATACATTATGAGTACACACGATTTTTTTGACATATCGTGCGACTAAATAGGATAGTGAATACCAGCCTTAAATTTCTTTTTAAGTTTATATGAAAATAAACATAACATAGATCTAAACACTATCCTGAAAATTGGACATAAGTGTGCTTCACTTTTAGTGAAATATTACTACAAACTTTAACGTATATTTTTCAATTAGAGAGATAGTACATATTTATATTTATGTCATTCATTTAAGATTGGTTCTTTTTTTATTTTAAGTCGATCTGTCTGTTTGTTTGGAAAAAAACAAATTTAGCGTTTGAGATTGAAATCCAGTACAAACGGCTCAGTAGGAAAAGGACCCAAATGTGCTTCGACCTCCAAAAAAAATTATATTTTTATCCTGTTGACAGCGTGAAAATTATATTTAGAACCAACAGTAAGTACTTTCTTTATTGTAAAGGGTGACTCGTCGTGAGGTTTGATTTATAATGTAAAATAGAACACGTAAATTTTTAAGTGAACTTAACATTTTTTATTATCGGTTAAAAGAAAAACTTATAGAATTTAATATATGGACACACTTATTAAATATTTGACTAAGTAAGTGCAACCACCACTTTGGTAAATAGTTAGTTGTGTTTAACGTGGTCGCTAAACATAGCAAAACAACTATTTAAAATTTTTTTTTGTAAGCTATGGTATCATAATCAAAATAAATATTGGAATTATATCTTAGTTTACCTGTTGGTCACGTTTTTTTCTTCAAATATTTGCATAGCTGTACTATTTGAAAATTTTATCATTTAAATGTTGGCCATTACTACGTATGAGGTTGTCCGTTCGGAAGGTCCAATTTTGGGCGACTCGTTCGAGCAAAGCGAATGGTATCTTTTGAATAACACGAGTAATGTTGGCTTCCAAAAGTTAATCGTAGCTGGCTTATTCCTGAAGATCTCCGATTTGACATATCCCCAGAGAAAATATTCTTAAGGTGTGACATCGCACGATCCAATTTACCGTAGCAGAACGTGAAATTAAGTGCACTCCAAAATGATTTCTCAACAAGGTCAGGGTTTCACGCGCTGTATGGCTCGTAGCACCGTCTTATTGAAACCAGAGTTCACCGATACCATGCGCTTAAATTTCAGGAAGCACATAGTCCGTTAACATGGTGCGATAACGTTTACCACTGACGGTAACATTCTGACTTTCATCATTTTTGAACAAAAATATAGACCAACGATTCCACCAACCCATAAACCACACCCTACCGTTGTTTTTAATGGATGTAATGGTAGATAGCTCTTGATACTCTTCGGGTTCCTCATAAGCCCAAATACGGCAATTTAGCTTATTAACGTATCAATTGAAGCATAAATATGCTTCATCACTGAAGAAAATTCAAACACCGGATTTGCATTGCTGTCCGAATTGACTAACTCAGACGAAGTCATTGGCAACATTTACATGATATAATTTTCAAAAAGTAAATGCCAAATTTTAACTTCTCTTTATTTAAAAAAATGGTGACCCGACTACTCAGGTGTGCACAAGATCACAAAAATCCTTATTTAATATATTTACACCTAAAAATAACTAACATACAGTTAATGGCAATTCACGCTTTGTAATTATAGTTGACATAAATTTATTTTATTATACAAGAAATCACACTACCAAATTTTGTAAAGATGGGTCCATAAACAGTCGTAGGTCCCATATAAAAATCACTCTCGCTAAACACTTTAGTATCCCAAAATACGTAATAAATAACAATATTGAGGTAAAATTTGGACCATTTTAGTTTCAGAAGGATGGAAATAACACAGTCTTTCGAGATGATTGCTCAACAATCACATAGTTCATAGCTCCCTTCCTAAAATCAATTAAGCAAACAAATCTCATATATATGAGGATATCGAAATAATATTCGACACAAAGAACTTTTACATGCATCCTAACCTCATAACATAATTTTGTACTGGTGGGTCCATAGGTTACCCTATCGAAAATTTGTTTTTAAATACTGCGCTGCAGGGCATCGAAAGTATGAAATTATGAAATTTTTATGAAATTAGGTCGTATTTTGAAGCTTTAGAATTTTGAACAGATCCCATAAAACATTGTTATATCAATAAAATCATACAAAACATTGTCACACAAAACATTTGTGTATTCAATTTAATCGTAATTCGCTACGATCTTTTAAGTATCAAGTGCTTCCCGTGAGGGAGCTTTACATAGAATCTTTGTTTAATTATATACTGAGTTTTACAAATATCACACTACATGATATTCATCTGTAAACTTGTGCATGTTCTTAATGTATCACTGCGCTGCAAATTTAAATTTAAATGTCTTAAAATAGTTTGCTAAAGCAGATGCCACACAAACATAGAGAAATGCCTAATGCCATTAAATATGTTCAGCAAACCTGCATTGGCAGTGTAAGCAATGTTTTATCGTATGATGCAACAACGGACAGGCCTCATATTAATCTAATTTGTATGAAAACCCGAAACGAAAATATGTATTTAGTTAATATCTCAATAAGTAGGTCGCACTAGGTCAAGTTTTATATACCATTGGATGCTGCTTCAAAAACCCTTTTCGATTATATCAAAGTTTATTTATGTCGTCTTGGGGCAAAGTACAAAAAAATTCGAAAAAACTGAAAAAAGACCTTTTTTAAAAATGGTCCAGCTCAGGGATGGTCAACGCTAGAACCAAAATATTTGGGGAATCATCATAAAATATATGAACCTTTATTTTCAGAGGGGTAACTAAAACACTTTTTTCGGCTCCATACAAGTTGAGTCGGTCTAATGTACATATATATAATTATTTATATAGTATTCAATAAAATAATTTCTATAATTAATATTTAGTTTTAATCAGGCTGAAGTTCATTGAATTTAATTTTCATTGAAGAGATTGTGTGGTTACAATCGAAACTAGTCTGGGCAACCTGTCCGTGAAAACCTGGGTTCAATTCCCAGCTCAGTCAAGCATGAAAAATTATCAATAAATTATTAATTAATTAAATAATTTAATGGCAATTAAATTCAATGAACTTAGCCTGATTAAAATATCAAAATTTGGATTAAAAACCATTAACAGTTCAAAAAAATAACCACAATACTTATTATTAATATTTAGTTATAAATAAATAATTTACTTCCTGAATTACGTACTTTTTCTGAAAAAAGTTCTTTTTTGAAATTGACTAAGTTTTAGAAAGCGGCTTTCTCGAAAAATTTAGAGTTTTTAAGAGATATTTGCTCTTTTAAAAATATTCTTAAAAATATATCTTTGAACATACATATTTGAGAAAAAAGACGCCAATTACAAGAAGCTTAAAATTTTATTTATTATAAAAAGTGAAAATATTTGGTATGCTTGTAAAATTAAAAAAAAACAAGTTAGAGTGCTATATTCGGCTGTGCCGAATCTTTGATACCCTCCACCGACTGGAGTGGGCTCTATCTGATAAATACATATATATTATAAACTAATCTTCAAAAAACGAACGTCAGCATTAAAAGAAGTTGCGGTTTAGACCTGAATAGAATTATTGACCGACAATAAGAAAATTTTATGAGTTTCTTGTTAGAACTTTGAACTGGCTTGAGTAAAATATCATTATTCGTAAAAGTTTTAGCCGAACTAAAATAATTTTTAGGAGCGTAATCTGTATTGGACATGGACCAATCATCCCAAAATTTTGAAGACTGATTTCTGGTTTTACAAAAAATAAATTAGAATAAATTTCAATACAGCAGTGCAATTAGTTTTAGCGTTAACAGTAAATTTCACATATTTGCATGATATTTTTTCTGGCCATATGAATTTAAGTAAGAAATTTTACCGCAATATCTATATCTGAGATGGTTTTAGGCGAATTTAATTATTTTCCCAAAGTGGGCTTTATTTGGTTTTAGGCGCAATAAACTGTTTTCCCAGAGTAGGGTTTGTATGGGGCCTAGGGTAAATTATGGACCAATCTTCACGAAAGTTGGTAGTGTAATTTCTCGTCCTATAAAACTGTGATAGCATTATTACTGTTTGATAGCATTATTAATTACGGTTTTAGGCGTACTAAACGGGTTTCCGGGAGTTGGGCTTATATGGGACATATTGTAAATTACGGATCGACCTTCAACAAATTTTACAGTGTGATTTCTGTTCCTATGAAACTGTGATATACAAAATTTTAGTACGCTAGCGTTATTTATTGCGGTTTTAGGCGTACTAAACGGTTTTCCGGGAGTTGGGTCTAGTGTTAATTATGGACCGCTCTTCAAAAAATTTTAAAGTGTGATTTCTGGTTCTATAAAACTGCGACGTACCGAATTTTAGTATGCTAGCGTTATTTATTGCGGTTTTAGGTGTACTACGCTCTTTTCCGGGAGCAGGATTTATATGGGGCCTATGATAAATTATGGACCCATCTACATGAAATTCAACAGTATGATTTGCAGTCGTATAACGCCATTTTGTGCAAAATTGTATGTCATTCCGTGCATTAGTTCACCATTTATGTTAGTTTTTGTATCAATATTATCAATTTTTTTAAGGGTGGTGGTTCCACATTTTGATTCATAGTTCTGATCCTACTGAACCGATATTGCTGGATTTCAATCCCAAACTGCTTAGGATAACTACAAGCAGTTTGAGACCAAGTTTGTTCTTTTTTTGCGTTTTTCGAAAGTGAGCGTGTTTTTAACAGACGTACAAACGAACAGACAGACGGGCAGGCTAAATCGACTTGGAATTACTCAAGGAGCCAGAATATATACACTTTATAGGGTTTTACATGTATTATAAAAAAGTTTCACACGGAATGACAAACTTAGTATCCCCTCATTCACCACTAGTGGTGGAGGGTATAAAACAAATACGGTCGAACTTCGTTTCAGTTTGTTTTTTAATCATTTATTAAACTTAAAATATTTTTAAGAAGTTGGCGTTTTTTTTCAGCAAAAAAATTGACAACATTTAAAATAATATATAAAAATAAAATAAAACAAAACTCCGTTTTCTTTTCTACACCTCGTACTGACAAATAAAATGTTGCATTCAAAAGATGTGGCGTTAATTGCTTAATGTAAATACACTCTAAGGTCCTAATCACGTAAAACGCAACGCTATGCCTAAGAATTATATTGAAAGCACAAACAATGTCATAAATATTTTGTAATTTTGTTGTTGCTTTCTACAGAAATGCACATTGCGTTTTAAAATTTAAAACGCTGCATGGCTTTTGGCGTTGAAAATTTTTAAGCGGTACATGAATGTCTGTAGAAAGCAACAACAAAATTACAAAATATTTATGACATTGTGCTTTCAATGTAATTCTTTGGCGTTTCGTTGCGTTTTACATGATTAGAGTCTAAGTCAAATTTCTCAAGAAACAAAAATATGAGTGAAAGTGTACGCAGTACATACGATGTCAAATAATATCTTAAAAATTGCCGTTGCAAACGTTTTACGTCGATATGGATCGTATATATTACTTCTGTTATGACCGTATTACACATAAATTAATGTTGTTCTTGAGATAAAAATAAATAAATTAATTTGCAATTAATAAGGATTTTCTTGTTTAAATTTTTTCAAAACAAAATACGATCCTAGAATTACCTTCAGATCATACATCCACTATAGTTACTATATAAGCCTTAAAAAATAGTGACCCGACTGATTATCTGGCTTATGGAAATTTCGGTAAAAATACAAAAAATATATCAGTACCTATTACACGAATAATTTATCGCTATTTATGTCAGAAGATATAGACTTCTCTATTGATAGCAATTTTGAACTAGCTGTTCCACATTCTTCCATAGCCCTCAAACCAATTACACAAAAACATTTAGTTTGCAGATGTCGAACGACTTTTGGTTGAAAAAAGAAGAAGTTGAAGAGAATGACATCTTCACAGATCCACTCAGCTTAAAAATTAATTGAAAGAATGCATAAGAAAGCTTAGAAAGTTACTTCAGAAAAAAAACACATCTCTGGATGTGTATCTTAAAGAACTTAACGCAACTCCACAATCTGACTACTCATTATGGCGGACAACTAATAACCTTAAAAGACCCCTCTTGCGAAATTTTAATGGAACTTGGGCAAGAAATAAACAAGTTAGGGCAGTTAAAATATTTCCGGAGTGGGCTTTATATGGGACCTATGGTAAAAGATGGGGCGATCTTCACGAAATTTGACAAACTAAGCATCTTTTAGGCGAACTAAAGTATTTTTCAAGGCTGGGCTTTTTATAAGGCAAATGGTAAATTATGGACCAATCTTCACAAAATTTGACAGTGTGATCTCTAGTCGTAAAGAATAAATCCTGGCAAAATCTTAGGTGAATTCCGCCATTATTTATGATAGTTTTTTTGGGGTGTACGTTACACATTAAGATTTATAACTCTTATCCTACATCGCCGATTTTGCTAAATTTCAGTCCCAAACTGCTTAGGAGAACTAGAAGCAATTTGACACCAGTATTATTGATTTCTCTTGAGTTGTTCGAAAGTGAGCGTGTTTTCAAAAGAGGGACAGACAGACGGACGGACATGGCTATATTGACTTAGAATTTCTCAAGGATCCAAAATATAAATATTTTATGGGGTCTAAGATCAAAATTAGAAATCTTTCACATGGAATGACAAACTTAGTATACCCTCTTGACAACTATTTGTAGTGGAGGGTATAAAAAGCAAGCCTGTTTGTTTAACACTTGAAATGGCAAACGATATAACAGTCGAGTGGTCACCTGCCGTTGCCAGAACAGTTGTACCACTAAGATTTGAGAAAAGGGAAATTGAAAAGGCTGTCGCTGATTTAAACCCCAACAAAGCACTTTGTATTGATCATATAAGTTATAAACTGCTTCTGAAGCTTCCCCGCATAGCAATACGAATAACTCTTTTGATTTTGAATGTTATTTGACGAATTGATTACTCTACCCTTTAGAATGGAAGGTTTCCTGCTATCTAGGTCAGGAAAGGAGCACACAAAAGTTAAGTCATACAGGCATATAAGCTTATTAACTAATATATTTAAGGTATTTGGAAAACTATTATTATATTCAAAATTTTTTTATTTTTCGAATTTATTCTAGGAGCTAAATTTCAGTTATGTATTTTATAAAGCTTTTTGTAATATACTTCATTGCTATCCTAAGGATAGCTAAGGTAAAATGTAACAAGAAGATACAAGATAATAGTCTGATAGTGTTTAAAGTCATTCCTAAAAATTAAAGGAATAGAACTATTACAAAAAGCTATATAAAATACATAACTGAAATTTAGCTCATAGAATAAATTGGAAAAATATTTCCCAGATTCTATTTGAAAACTATTATTCAAAAAACTAGCCCCGTTTCTATATGAAAACAGATGTACTCCAAATCATCAGTTTGGATTTAGGAAAACACACAACACAATTGAAAAAGTTTCTTAAAGAAGAATGTGATTTTTTAAATTTTCTTCAGCCAGTTATTGCTGGAGTAACACAAGTACAAACTGTATAGCTGGGCCCCGGCGGGTAAACCTAATTCAAGTTCGCTGAATCCAGTGGTGCTAATCATTGTTCCTGGTAAGGGTTGTTTTCGTGAAATGTATTCCGTTATTTTGAAAATGGAGGAGGTTGCACAACATATATTTCCGTAACTGAAAAACGGTTTAGTTAATTAAATAAACTATAAAAACTATAAATTCCGCAATAAAATTACCTTTAATTTAAGCTATTTTCCCACCTATCACATATTTGACGTCCTAAACGTTTTTTTTTAATTTTCAAAATGTTTGGCAGATCAAACATCATTTAACAGTTTCTAAATCACATTCATTATAGAATTATCTTCTTAAAAATAAAGTATATTAAATCAATTGAAATTGTTTAACATAAAGCTAAAGTTTGAGAAAGTCAAATATTTGTTAGGCCTGAACAAAACTTAGGCTAAACTTTTTTCTAATCTTCGCTGTCGTTGTAGTGTATCCACACAATTCATTCTTTCTTACAAATAAACAAACAGATAATATTATTAAGTAAGGTCAGTAACATAACTGAATTGTTTTCGTTGTCACAATTATAAATTCTTTTTGTGTAATTCGATATTTTAAATAAACAACGGTCAACGTTCGCTTATTTATTTTGACAACAAAATCGACAACAGTAGTTCAATGTACGTTTTTACATTTATGCTGATCTAACAAATTCTTTAGTTATGAATAAATTCCTTAATACACTGGACACCGATATGAGTAATAATTAATGAAGATACAATTTGATAAAGTAATTTAAAGATTTCTGTGTGCCTGATACAATACCGTATCATTTGTGTGTAAGTTAATGCTAAGTACTAGAATAAGTGATTGAGTGAACTTATTGTAGTCACTCAATATTAGGTTAAGTTTTATTCTCATAAATAGTATTTAAGCAAACAAAATTTGTAAATAAAAATCAATTATTATCCATCAACCTTCGCTTGTGTTTTACTTTTAGTAATAAAACATTACATGGCGATCCTGCCAAATCTCTAATTTAATTAGACATAGCACATCTAAGAGACTACACAGCAGTCTTGCTTATCTCTGAAGTGCTTAAATTAAATTGAGCATAGATCCTTGACAGACACAGCTTAAGCTTAGTCAGGATCTATGGGCGTTTAAAAAAAAAAAAAATTTTTTTTTATTTTTCTCCCTACATATGACGGAAACCTGGGAGGAGATCCTTCGGAGTCTAGAGGAAGCCGAAGCACGCTGGGCTTAACTGCTAGAAGAAGGAAGTACGGAGCAAAAACCAGCCATACTGGAAAGAGGCCCAAAGCCAGTGAAGCCAAGAAAATGAACAGTTGAGAAGGAAGCCAAGCACCCAATTCACGGAAATCAAGAGGTAGAGAAGCCAACAGGCTTAAAAACCAGCTTGAAGTTTTAAAACACCAACAGACCTACGAACAAGGGGAATGCCTAGAAAAAATGGAAGAGGCGATAAAGAAGAATAAAATTCAAATAAGAAAGTTAAAGAAAAAAAAAAAAAAATAAATAAAAAAAAAAAAAAAATAATTATATGTAAAAGAAAAACTAGAAATATAGGAAAATGATAAAAATTTTAATAACAATAATATTAATTGAAATATGTTTTCTGTTACTATACAAAACAATATTACTAATGTTAGAAACATTATTTAAAAAAAAAAAAATTAAAAACCAATAATAAATATATAAATAAGAACAACTATTAACAAAATCAAATGTATAAACCAAAAAACCTAATAAGCTAGGATTACCAGGAGCCTAAGGAGATCAGTGAAGAAAGAAAAGTAGAATTATTGACAAATATTTGGGGAATTATAGGCAACTCTAACAATAGAAGCATTTTTGAAAAACCACAATGAGGAAATTTTTAATAACAATAATTATAATAGTATTAGTCATAGTACTGATAGGCTTTTGGATTAAAGTTAGCATTGTTAGTGCAATAGAACGAAATGTACAAGGAATTCAAAATTAAAAGAAGAAGCACTCAATTTATTAAAAATACATTTAGATAGGAAATCTTCAATACAGAAAAGACAAGTCGTAGCCATGGCATCCTTAGATTTAAATGAGCTTTCAACTATCACAAAGTTAATACCAAAATTTTCGGGTAAAACTAATGAATTGCAAACATTTTTATCAAATTTAGAAATGGTCTTTGCATCTATTTCGTCAGATAAGCATGTTTCCTTTTTCAATTTCGTTTTTAAATCAAGACTGGAATTATGTGTACAAAACAGAATTAAACAAGTACAAGTACCCACAACCATAGAAGAACTAATATCGATATTAAAAACGACTTACAAATCATTTAAGACATCCAATACTTTGCTGAACGAAATAACACGGATATCACAAAAGGATAACAACATATTGGGTTTTGCTGCAAAAATAGAGAAACTCATTACAGAATTAAACGAGGTGCAGGTATTAGAACAAGGTGAATCTAGTAGGAGCACTATAGTAAACACAAACAATAAAATAGCTTTCAATGCATTTTTGAATGGGCTAACCGACCCACAACTAATATCTACTATCTACGCAAGCCAAGTAACGACATTTTCTGAAGCTTTGAAAATTGCCGAAAGCGCTTCATCTCGTGTAGAACAACAAAGGATACTACATTACAACACACAACAGAATCAAAATTCGTTAAACAGAAACTGTAGAAAATGTGGTAGAAACCATAATGGTAGATGCCCCGCAGATGGAAATAAATGCCATAACTGTGGAAAATTCAACCACTTTGCAAAAATGTGTTTGACCAAAACACCAGGCTACAACAACAGAAATTATAACAACAACGGTAACAATAATAACAGAAATCATAACAGCAACAATAACAATGGTAACATAAATTTTAACAACAGCAATAACAGAGGTAATAACAATAACAGAATTCATAATAACAGAGGCAATAACAACAACCAAAGAAGCCGAAACACAAACAACAGAAGTTATAATATAAATCACATGGAAGATCAGGGAAACTTCCAAATCCCGGAGTCAACCCGCACAGAGACTCCATTGGGAATGAACTAGACACGAAAAGAATCTATAGCATATCATCTAACCTCAGAAATTATGTAAATTTACATATCGCTGGCGTTAAGAACAGCCTTACGTTTTTGATTGATACAGGAGCAGATGTCTCGCTGTGCAAAGAACAATTTTTAGAAAGTTATGAGGAAAATCAAGATGATTATTGCAACTTAACAGGAATCACAGAAAATGTAATTAAATCACTGGGTTCTACAAAAATAAAAATTAAAATAAATAACGATGTAATTAGTCAAAAAATACAATTAGTAGAAAATAAATTTCCAATAAAAACGGATGGAATTCTTGGCAGAGATTTTTTAATGAGATATAAATGCAATATTGACTATGACAAATATGTGCTAACATTTAACATCAACAACGAAACAGTAATAATCCCGATACATGACAGTACTTACAAAATAAATGAAATTAGAATACCACAAAGAAGTGAAATAGTTTTACCATTCACAATCGAATTAGAAGAAGATGCCGTTATTACAAACAGAGAAGTTACCAAAGGAGTATTTTTGGCAAATGTAATAGTACCCAAATATGGAAATCAACATATAAAATTATTAAACGTTACCGATAAAATAGTAATCATAGAGAATCTGAAGATAGAAACCGTCCCATTAAAATATTACGATATATGTACCATTAATGAAAAGGAGAATGACGAACAAAATTCGAACAGTCGTTTTACAAAACTTTTAAATACACTTAATCTGGATGAAGTAAACGATGAGAGCAAAAAGCAACTAATAAATATATTAAAGGAATATCAGTCAATATTCCATATTGAAGACGAATACTTAGGTATCAATGATTTTTATAAACAGACAATAAAATTGAACGACAATAGTCCTATATATATAAAAAATTATAGATTACCACAAACTCAGACAGCAGAAATAAATTCGCAAGTGAAGAAACTCTTGGAAAGCAACATTATTGAACCATCTTTAAGCCCATATAACGCACCACTGCTGCTAGTTCCAAAAAAAGGACAAACAGATTTAAAGAAATGGAGATTAGTTGTCGATTTTAGAAAACTGAACGACAAAGTTGTGAACGACAAATTTCCTTTATCTCGTCTAGATGACATTTTGGATAAATTAGGAAGAGCAAAATACTTTTCAACATTAGATATGACAAGTTCATTTCACCAAATTGAACTTGATCAAAAATCTCGCCCGTATACAGCTTTTTCAACACCTGATGGGCATTATCAATATACAAGATTACCATTTGGTCTGAAGATATCTTCCAACAGTTTTCAGCGAATGCTAACAATAGCTTTATCTGGGTTGGAATCCGAAGCTTTTATATACGTAGACGATATAATAGTATTCGGATGCAGTCTAAAACATCATAACGAAAGTCTTGTAAAAGTATTTGAAAGGTTAAGAAAATACAATTTGAAACTTAATGCTAAAAAATGTTGTTTTTTGAAACCGGAGGTAATATATCTAGGACATTTAATAACTTCAGAAGGAATTAAGCCAGATCCAGAAAAATTTGATGCTATAACTAAATATCCCGTACCCAAGAATGCTGACGATGTAAGAAGATTTGTGGCATTTTGTAATTATTACAGACGATTTATTGAGAACTTTGCTGATATAGCGAATTGTTTAAACAAATTATTGAAAAAAGGTCAAAAATTCGAATGGACTGAAAGATGTCAAAGAGCATTCGATACTCTAAAAAATAAACTTATTAGTCCACCTATTTTGCAATATCCAAATTTCGAAAAACCGTTCGTCCTAACAACGGATGCATCAGAATTTGCTTTAGGCGCTATATTATCGCAAGGAGAAATTGGTGAGGATAAACCAATATCATTCGCAAGTCGCTCACTTAACAAATACGAAAGGAATAAATCGGTAATCGAAAAAGAATTACTGGGAATCTACTGGGGTATACAATTTTTTAGACCTTATTTATACGGCAGAAAATTTATCGTAGTAACAGACCACCGTCCATTAATTGCATTATTCTCACACAAAAACCCAAGCTCAAAATTAACCAGAATCCGATTGGAACTATCTGATTATGATTTCCAAATAGTTTATAAAAAAGGAAAAAATAATACTAACGCAGACGCACTGTCAAGAATACAAATAGACTCACATATATTAAAAACAATGGTACCTCAAACAATTGACGAAAATATAAAGAAAACGCTGGTGATCACAAGAAATATGAAAAAGAAAATGATACAAAATGAGGAAATGAAAAATGAGATAAATAATAAGAAAAACAAACAGAGAAGAGATCGATCCAAAGAAAATGGTAATATAAATCCTGAAGAGTCTGATCAACTCAAAATATGGGATTGTACATCCATAAAAGATATAAAACTTGCAAGAAAGTTAAAATTTATATTAGAGAAGTCGACCAAAGAATTCGTAGTAGAAAACAATCATGCATTAAATCAAACGGCCGTCAGATGTAGCGATAATCCCTATTATTTAGATAATATGTTGGAGAAACTACCTTCTGTTTTAAGCAGATTGAATTGTGTAAAGTTCGCACTAGAAAAAAGTGACGAGATATTTAAGAAAATAAAAATAGAAAGATTGAAAGAAATCATAAATAAAGGTAAAGAAAAAGACGTCAGAATTCTACTGTATAAAAATCCTCAAAGAATTGAAAATGAAAATAAAAAACATGAATTAATTAAATTGTATCACAGCACACCATGCGGAGGACATTTCGGAGTTAGAAAAACTTTAATAAAATTAAAACAGAAATACATATGGAAGAATATGTTCAAAATGGTAAAAAATTATGTATTAAAATGTGACCTTTGTCAAAGAAATAAACAGGTGAGACACACCAAGGAACCATTATGTATCACAGACACACCAAAGGATAGTTTTTCTACTATAGTCATAGATACAGTTGGACCTCTACGACCATCAGGAAACTACCGGTATATACTAACTATGCAATGTGAACTAACAAAATACATAATAGCCGCACCAATGGAAACCAAGGAAGCAAAGTCGATAGCAAAATGCTTAACAGAAAACTTGATATTAAAATATGGTATATTTAAAACACTAAAATCAGATAGAGGAACAGAATTTGTAAACGAGTTGCTTAAGGAAATATGTAGTCTGTTGAAAATATAACAAAAATTATCAACACCATACCATCATGAAACTCTTGGTACTGTGGAAAGAAACCACAGAGTTCTGAATGAATATTTCCTATCATTTGTAAAGGATGATAATTGGGAAGAGTGGATTCCTTACTATGCATTCGCATACAACGTAACACCTCATGTAGACACAGAGTACTCACCTTTTGAGCTAGTTTTCGGAAAATTACCAAGTTTGCCAGGGGATGAAGTCATTCCAAAGGTTTACAATTTAGAAAACAATGCTAATGAATTAAAGACAAGGTTAAAGCATTCTTTAGAAAATGCTAGAAAGTTAATAGAAATAACAAAAAGAAATAGAAGTATAGAATCGTACAATAAAATGAATAGGATAGATCTTAATATAGGAGATTTAGTGTTAGTAAAATTAGAAAATAGAAGAAAAAATGAAGCACCATACATTGGCCCTTATGAGGTAGTGCATATCGATAATGTTAATGTAGAAATAAAAATAAATGGAAAAACAAAAATCGTACATAAGAATTTAGTAAAGAAATATAAACATTGTAAAATGAAACAAAACCAAAAATATTAGAACATAAAAAAAAAAAAAATTTTTTTTTTAGTTATGCCTATTATAAAAAAAAAAAATATAAAACTACAAATACTGAAATATAAGAATTACATGAAAATAAATTTTTTTTAATACAAACAATATATTTTAAAAAAAAAAAATATTAAACAAAACTTTTGTATACATTTTTATTACAAACTGTAAAATCTATATAAAGCATATGAGTATTGTTCCACGCACACATCACATTACATAATAAATTAAAATTTTAAAATTCCAAACAAAATTATAAAATTTTAACTGAAAGATTGGGGGTGTAGTGTATCCACACAATTCATTCTTTCTTACAAATAAACAAACAGATAATATTATTAAGTTAGGTCAGTAACATAACTGAATTGTTTTCGTTGTCACAATTATAAATTCTTTTTGTGTAATTCGATATTTTAAATAAACAACGGTCAACGTTCGCTTATTTATTTTGACAACAAAATCGACAACAGTAGTTCAATGTACGTTATTACATTTATGCTGATCTAACAAATTCTTTAGTTATGAATAAATTCCTTAATACACTGGACACCGATATGAGTAATAATTAATGAAGATACAATTTGATAAAGTAATTTAAAGATTTCTGTGTGCCTGATACAATACCGTATCATTTGTGTGTAAGTTAATGCTAAGTACTAGAATAAGTGATTGAGTGAACTTATTGTAGTCACTCAATATTAGGTTAAGTTTTATTCTCATAAATAGTATTTAAGCAAACAAAATTTGTAAATAAAAATCAATTATTATCCATCAACCTTCGCTTGTGTTTTACTTTTAGTAATAAAACATTACATCGTTTTAGGAACGTAATTTGTTTTGGCCTAAAAATTTTTTATTGCAAAATTTCGAATTTTTTTAAACCGGCATAACAAATTAGAAAATGCAGCTCTGTATGTCCACCCCTTAGGGGCGCTACCATATAATTAGGCGTTTTATGAAATTCTTAAATTTAATTAATTTTTTATTAATAATATTAGAATAATAAAATAAATGTAAATAACATTTTTATATAAAGAAGAACACCTCATGCTCAATAGGTAGTACAACAATTTAATAAAAAGTAAATGTTGAATAAAGTAAAATTTATTTTTCATCTTGTGCGAAAAAAAAAGTTGTAAAAAGATTTTTATCATTTATGGCTTGTTTTGTATGGAACTTTGTTTTCTTTAGAAGTAGAAAAAAAATTATTAGCATATACTGCATTTTCCAATTTTTTATTTCGAAAAAATACACAAATTTCGAAATTTTTGCAAAAAAAAAAAAAAAATCATGTTACTAAAACGAAACGCAGATTAAAAAAGAGTTAAGCCGTACTTAAAGTAATTTTGTTGGGGAATTTCGGTTTTTTACAAAACGTTTTTGAGTTACGCGAATATATTTCCTCCTCCATTTTCAAAATAACGGGAAAACAAGAGCACCAGATGCCCCGCTTAGGAGAAAAAAGTTTCAAATTCTAGCACGAC
Organism: Pollenia amentaria; assembly: GCA_943735925.1. Classification (NCBI taxonomy): domain Eukaryota; kingdom Metazoa; phylum Arthropoda; class Insecta; order Diptera; family Polleniidae; genus Pollenia; species Pollenia amentaria. The sequence goes on along the minus strand of OX031010.1, from coordinate 119,391,088 downwards.
GTTGTTGTTAGTTTCATATTTAATATAAGTATGAAGATTTAATAAGTAAATATTTACAAAACAAACATTTAAACAAATAAAAATTTCACTGGGTTTTTCTGATGCCAACACAAAGTAAACGCAAATAGAAAACCTTTAAAGATAATTTTAATCTTTTTGTTTTAAATACCTTTTATACTATGAATGTAAATATGTAATTTTGTTCATTAAAATCTTATATAATCGGAAAATTTATTTGGCGTCAATTTTTTAATGTTTATTTAAAAACTGAAATGAGTGATGGGAACTTCCCAGCAGCCGTTCGTAGAGTCAGAAAAAAACCCAATAAATAATAAAATTGTTTTATTTATGATCTCATTAATTTTAAGATTCAAGATTATCATTGTATTTTTTTTATTATTTTCTTATAATAAACGTCAAATATACATATTTCTAAATATTTAAAGTTAATAAATCAATTTTATGAACGAAACAATTTCTTTCTATATAATATTGCATTTTAACAAAACAAAAAAATATATAATTAAGAGATAGAATAATGTGTATAGGGGTATTACAAAATAAGATAGAATAACAAAATTTAGGGCGCAATGAACTTAGTGCCTAATGAACTAAGTCCTCAAAACCAAAATGAACTAAGTCCTTAAAAAAAAGGAATAGGTTAATTATGAATTAAGACTCCAATTTTGAATATGAAATCCCCAAAAATATGAAAAAACCACCACAACAAAAGCTAACTAATCCCCTATTATTGAAAACAATGATATAAGTCCCTAATTTAATAATGAACCAGAGAAGCTTTAGTTAGCGAAGCCGGTATTTTTTATATCGTAGAGCAGAAACTCCTTACACCCGACCGAAGGCCGTCTATGCAGGAAAGATTTAGTTTGCGCATTTCTTCTCTATAGTATAACGACACCGGCTTCAATAACTGACGCTACTCTACGTAGCCGGATTTCGGCCGGGGCTATATTTCCTGGGGCCACATATCGCAGCCTCAAAATGTTGTACCCAACCATTAAACATTTACATACATGCATATAAAATATATACTTTAGGGTTTTAATTCATTCCTAGAAATTGGGGGGTTATTTCATTACTAACTAACTTCCTATTTTTTTCTGTTTTTAGTCCCTAAATAAAGTGGGAATAACAACTTAGTTCATTTTGGTTCGTAGCGCCAAAATTTAGCTCAAATTTTCTTTGTAAACAAAATTTGTTTGGCACTAAAAATCAACTAAATCGTCTTGAAGTAAGAGTTTTAGCAAAGGTTGCGGCAACAAAAAAAAAAAAATAAAAAAATTAGGTCGTGTAAAATTTTACTTAAATATTTTCCCTATAGGAACAAAATTTTCTTTAAGTACTGCACATGGGATTATTAAGTTTAACCCTTTAAAATTATAGCATTGAGAAAAAAATTTACAAAAAAAAAAATTTTTATAATATCTACTACATATCTACACGCAAAGAAAAAACATGTTTAAAAATGGTCACCTCCTACAAAACTATTTTTAAAGAAAATTTTTAAACATATTATTGTCACCGACAATATTATTGTTAAACTGATCCTCCATCAAGAAGCCACAACCATATAATGGTTGTCTTTAAAAATCTTTTGGTTTAATATGACAATAATTTGTTTTTAAATTAACAATAATATTTTCCTCTTTTCCAAGAGCAACATGCTATGGTTGAAAACAAACCATGCTGTGATTAGTGTTAAGCATATTTTAGTTATTATTAACCAAAACGTGTTTGGAGGCAACCATAATATGGTTGTTGCTTCTTGATGAAGGACAAATTTAACCATAATATGTTTGTCGGTGGCAAAAGTATGATTAAATTAAACGTTATAAGTTTAAAATTATTGTTTTAAAATAGTTTTGTTGGAGGTGACCATATATAAACATGTTTTTTCTCTGGGTGTACAAATATCTACATATCTACAAATGTGTCACTGTAGAACTTTGTGGCGGTTGATACAGAACTTTCCATTAGATCTATCTTCTAGGCTTAATATATCTTTAACATTAATAAATTTTATATTGATGTTGATATCTAGATAAATTTAGGCAAACATAAATAACTTTTATAAAAGGCGTAATAAAAAAAAACAAACAATACCAAGTATAAAGAATGTTGCATCTACCTAAATTACATACAAAATAATATTATAATTTGTTTTCGACATATATTTTAGCCCTCTACCACGGCTGGAATTTGGAAACTTTAAATCGGGGGAGATCAGACCAAAAATAAAAGAGTTTTATGCCATTAAGTGAAAAACCCCGATATTATTTTCCATTCAAAATTTTTAATGTTTTTTATAACAAATAATTCGGCTTTTTCCACTTAATAACTAATAACGTTTTTAATTTTTATCTAATGGTGTTTTCTATTCTACAGAAAAAATATCAATCTCTGAAAAGGTCTTCTAATAAGACTAGAGCAAAACACAATTTATGAAAAAGTGAAATGCCGTGTTTTTAACACCTGACTTAAAGTTTGTTCTTCATCATTACAGCTCGTATTTAAGCACTTTTTAGCATAGGAAATTTGGCCAATATTGGAAATTTCGCGAATTTTGGCCATGTTCGCGATAGAAACAATTTTTTCCTGTAAATATGGGACTTCATGCTTCATGCAAATTAGCAATTTTTAGCAAATTTTTCGTATTCCTTATTGTTTAAGGGACTTTTAATGAATTTTATGGCTTGTTTAATATATTAAAAATTTCGAGAATTTTCGCTATTTTCGCAAACTTTTCCGAATTTTTGCAATTTTGGCGTAACTTTGTTGCGGTTATAAAAATAGCTCCATACTTATATAAACCATAGATAAAAGTCCATAGAAAAAAATTGCCTTAAACATAAAAAAGCGAAGCGTAATATTTATTATTACTTCTAATTTTTCATTTCTTTTACGAGCAAAACGAGAAAATTACTGTTAGCAAATGCCACATCACTATCCAATTTTGCTGCCTTCGAAATTTGCTACACTCATAAAAAAATGCATCTTCATATTGATGATGCCCTAACATCAGAATTTTGACATCAATGTTATTACAAATGGAATCAATGAGGCAAAAAGTGATATCAATCCAAGGATGAAGGTCATAACATTTTGTCATATGTGGCATATATGCTATGACTGCAGTAATATCAATTCGATGCCACATTTTGTGTATTATTAACATTGTGTTCATGTTTAAAAAGTTATATAAGAAGCAAAAATTCCCATATTCTATTTGTTTAAATTATTTATAAATTTTTATATTAATTCGAATGTGTATAAATTTTCTGTACAATTTACTTCATTGCTAGCCGAAGGATAGCTAAAGTAAGCCTCGTAAAAGAGATATACAAACAAACAAAATTGTGATAATACATAGAATACATTCCTGCAAAATATTGAAGGAATCAGACTATTAAAGTATAAAAGCTTTTAAAATTTTAATTTGACTTAGAATACACATTCGAATTAATATAAAAATTTATAATAAAAATGAAACTCGACATGAGAACTAAAATTCCCCGATTCTATTTCTTAAATTATTTAGTTAAACACATAAAATTTTCAAAGTAAAATTATTACGAAAACTACTTATATCGGGCAGGCTGGTGGAGTCTTATAATTGATAGTTATTCTGTTAAAAAAGGCCGGAATACAACAAAAGTGAAACAAACATGTGTAACGGGTAAGTAAATAATGATATTCTCTCAATTTGACTTAAGGTCTATTACAATGACTCAATTTGATGACAGTTTGTCATCGCACTGACATGTTTATAAAACCGACTCCGATTCGTAATTTCTGTGATGCCAATGTATCATCCCATTGATGACTTAATTTACATTTTTTACCCTGATGACAATTTGGCCAAGTGATGTTAATGCTGACATCATAATGACGAAAAGTGTAATGGGGTCAAAACGAAGACACTTGTCATAGTACTGATGTCAAATATTCAAATATACAACACTTTTCTATCAGCATAGACAATAGACAAGACTGTTGAAAAAGTATTCATGTTTGAGTGAAAAAGTTTGCATATATTGCTACCAGTGTTGCCAATTCATGTGTAATTACACGTATTGTGTGTAATTTCTACTTGCATGTGTAGCCCATGTGTAATCTGTGTGTAATTTTAATTTGAGTTCAATTTTTCCATTAATTTTTAACAGTCAAGTTTTTCTTTTCGAACATTAATTGTTTTTGTAATTGTATTAGTCTCTTTCACAGTCAAACTTGTTTTTCAAACCCTGACTTTATCAGTTTATTTTACTATCAAACACAAATGTATAATGAAATGTCACATGGGGTCTTCACGAGCAATAAACTTAAGAAATGTTAATGAACTCACCTGTCAAACTTCATTGCTAACACCATATGTCCATGTGTAGACCGCAAAAGCGTTTTTGCGCACATTTATTGCGAAAAAATTGTTCAAACATATTTTTAAGAAATGATTTTTGTCATAGACAGCCAAATCGGATTGGCATGTTTTTAACATTTGCTCTTTATGTTTTATTAAAAACAAAAATATTTGTGCAATTTATTTGAAGACTATCGAGTGGGCAATACTTTTTAGTTTTGTGTATGCAATTTTTCTTTAAATATGTAATTTGGGGCACAGTCATGTGTAATTTCCATATTCTTCATTGGAAACACTGATTGCTACTGTCTTGCCAGTACTGTCAAATGTAAATGATATGATAGTGAATATGACCAAAAAGCGCATTAAGAATAATAAGTTAATTTCATATTCATGTTTAGCGATCTCAAATTAGCTGAGAATATCGGGTTTTATTCAAGTTTCAATTATAACTTAGGAAATTAAAAGTTGATCCTCTTAAGTTTATGTGAAATCTGACCTTTTTTAGTTAAAAAATGTGCTCTTGTCAAATTTTTTGTAGTACTTATCGAAATTAACAAATCCCTATTTGGGTTTTCGAGTTTAGCTGTTGTTTATTTTATTGCCTCATGTATATATTAGCTAAAACATGATTTGTTTGAAGAACATGAAATATTTCTCACGACTAAATCTCGGAAACCTATTGGAATTTTGTTTTCTTTGGAGCCCAAATGTGAAACAGCCACCCTGAAAAACTTTTGCTACAAAAACTTACATAAATTGATGCTTATTTTATTATCTTATTTAATTATTATCTGATTTAATTTTACACAAACTCGTTTTATTCGAATACAAATCATACTAATAGATTAGAGAGGCATATCGGTTCATAATTTACCCCATATAAAACCCAATCTAAACAACACTCTAGTACTACAAAATTTCAATCAAAAATAAAATCAGTTTTAATAAAAAATGTAATCAACTGAATTAAACGTTTAATCAATTGAATTAAAAGCTTAATCAAGTGAATTTTCTGTATTAACCATTTATAAATGTGTCCAAACACGGTTTGAACACTAATGGTTTTTATCGTATTATATATTGCGGGTATACTTGATTATAACATTTTGTATTAATTATGTAATTGGGTTTATTAGTGCCATATTTGCATTTTTTGATATCTTTGAATTTGTATTTCTGAATTTGAATTTTAACGGTTAAATGAATTTATTACTCGCTAGCTTTGGTTAAACGTCAAAAATATCCCTTTGCTATAACTTGAAGTACAACAAAAAGAAGAATAAAAAAAGATAAATAGTATCTATTGTGTTTTTAACTTTAGATTTGACTAGCATGAAAAATCTAATTTTACTTTTTTGTTAACCATCAATCAAAGCGGTGAGCATAAACCAAGATAAACGACATTATATTTAACTCCCACCAAACAATTCATTGTTGTTTTTTTTTCTTCATATTTGGAATACCACCGCCTAATTCCGTGGAGCAATTGTTCTCTCCACATCCCAACCCAGCCGTCAGCAGCCTGACCCTGGTACTACATTGTACATATACCAAAATTGGAAGGGTAGACTTCCCTGACGACTACCGACATAGGTCAATCCACGTCAGTTTTTAGCAAGCCCCCCATTGGTTTGTTCAAAATGTTTTCAATGTAATTATGAGGCAATATTATCAGTTTATCATATAAAACAATCACATTATTGTTGAGATTTTAAAATTTGTTAAAAATTCAAAGAAAACACTTTTCCCGTACTCATAAATATTTTCATATATGTAAATAATAAAAAAAAGTAAAATGCGTTTAAAAAATCGTCAAAACAATTGCCTCTTTTTTAATTTTCCCACACAATCGCCATGTCCCCAAACACAAAATTTCATCGTCAAAAACGCTTATAAATCGCCACTTTTAGCGAAAAATCGTCACATTTGACAGCCCTGTCAAGGAGTAGCCTGTTATAGTTTCATAAGACTAGAAGTCACACTGCCAAATTTCGTGAAGATCGTTTCATAATTTACCATAGGCCTTATAAAAAGTCAATTCTTGAAAAATGATTTAATACGACTAAAACCGTAACGATTAATGTGGGAAAATTAAGTAAAATTTAGTTTTTTCAATACTAGAAATCACTCTACCGAATTTTGTGATGATCGGCCCGTTTTTTACCATAGGTCACATATAAAATCCTCTCCTGAAAAGCCCTTTAACATGCTCAAACTATAAGAAATCATGAAATTATATTTAATTTAGGTTTAGGTTTTATATCAGTAGAAATAAAATCAGTGAACCTTGTGATGATCGGCCTGCAATTTACCATTTAAAGCGTAACTTTGGAATATGTTCTTTTGAATACGTCTAAAGCCGCAACTTTTTATACTACTGCTAGATATGTTTTTATTAAGATTGGTAATTTATAGTTCCCTCATAAAACCCACGCCTGAAATATTCTATCTTTCGAATTCGTACAGTCGATATATTCACCGAAGGTAAAAGGATATATAAAAGTTTGTTTTTTAGTTTGTAATTTCTACAATATTGATCTTACCCCCTATAAAGTATATATATTATGGGTCCTTATGAGTAGCGAAGTTGATTTAATGATGTCCATCTGTCTGTGTGTATGTTGATATGGGTTTTCCGAAGAACCCAGAAATGATGGGGAGGTTGCTATATATTTAAGTCACATATACTCCGTTAAACTTTGCTATTGAAATTCAGGCAGATCGGTCAGCAAAAAACCACGACTGCCTCCAATTTCACCCAAAACCCCGTGTTGTGGTTTTTTTTCAAATTTATTTTTTCTGTATATCTGAAGAACGGCAAAAGCCAAAGCTTCCAAATTGGGTACAAGCATCTTGGTTATAATGGCACAACCTCTCTAAAATGGGTGGGATTGGAGAAGTGGGTGTGGCACTTCCCAGACAAAGACATTATACATTTCTATATATCTGCAGAACGAAAAAAGCTTGAGTTTGCAAATTAGGTACAAACATCTCGGTTATCATATCGGTTATATCATCTCGGTTGTGTTATGCTACAAAATGTGGGCAGGAGTGGAGAAGTGGTCGTGGCACTTCTCATATAAAGACATTATTGATTTTTTAATATCTCGAGAACGGCAAGAGGCAAAGTGTTCGAACTAAATAACAGCATCTTGCTTATAAACAGACAACACTCGACAAAATGTGGGCGGAAGTGGATGAGTGAGCGTGGCAAAAAAAAAAAAATAAATTTTTTTTTTATATCTAAAAAAGTGTAAAAGAAAAATTGTCCAAATTTGGTACACATAGCACAACTTCTCGAAGAATATGGGTGGAATTGGAGAATGCGACGTGGTACATAACGTACAAAGACATTATAGATTTTAATATATCTGGAAAACGGAAAGAGCCAAAGTTTCCAAATTAGGTAAAAGCGTCTGGGTAATCAACACAGTACATCCAACAAATTGTGGGCGGGATTCGGGAAGTGGGAATGGTACAATAACACATTAATTTATATCTAAAGAACGGTGTTTGTATAACTTTATGTTCTTATCGAACCATGGTGAAGGGTATATAAGATTCGGCATAGCCAAATATAGCACTTTTACTTGTTTTTCTAATAGTTGCGTTATACTTTTGCAACAAGTCTCTTTTCAACTAGTAATATGACTCTTCTCAAACTAAGTTTTTATTATTTCAGCTACAGGTACCTTCTAGAGCTATGGAGGTGTGGTTATAATTATCTTGGTAGGCCAATTTTTGTCTATAGCGTACACTCTTGAAAATAATAAGAATTTTAATCGTAGTACAAATAAAATATATTCGTTTTGAGGAATTTTCGGGATTCAATCTGCTTTAAATTTTGAACATACTTAAAATCTGTAACAAAAAGAGCAATCAGAGAAAATAATCTTCAGAATATTCAACCAAATACGAAGATGCTCTACAGGGAAAAGTCTCGTCCCATCTGAGCCAGTTAATATAATTTTCGGTCATGAAAACTGCGAAAACTAATGGATATTATAAAAGCATCTACAGTAGGTATAGATACTCGTATAATAAAAGTTTCAGAACGTCTATAAATTGCCTTAGACAATCGATACTATTAAAAATATCACTGTTTAGTCATTCTTTCTTGTACTTAGTAAATCGCGAATTGTTCTGTTGTGTTAAACTTTTCACATTTAACGAGATACAATTTACATATTATCAACTTTCATTACGTCACTCTAAAGTAGGGGTTTGTATTACCGTACTTTTATCAGTTGCGGAGAAAACTGGAAATAATTTTGATTTTCCTGTGATCCCGAGATTTTTGATTTAACAAAATAATTTTTTTATGTTTGGAAAAATATCAACAAGTTTTTAGAGATTTTGAAAGTTTTTGGTGATTGATTTTAAAATCTCTGAATTTTAAGACTTTTGTGATTCATTTTTGAATTTCGAGTAAAATAGTCAGGTTAGTTTAAAATTGATTGCCTTATTATTGGAAAGTTTACTTTGCTCAAAAATAAAGATACATTTTCACAGACTATTTTTAATTTGCACAAATTTGTGGCAAACTCGAATAAATAACTTAAAAATCTTAGAAATTAATTTTCATTAAAACTTACATTCATCAAATTAAAAAAAGGATGCATTAAAAATCCCCACAGCCGAAATAAAAAACCAATATTTTGGCTTTTGTCTGGAAAGAATTAAAGCTTAAACCCTTCTGAAAGTGCTGTTTATAAATTGCTAGGGTACGTAAAATGTCGGCTAACCCTTCTACATTTCAGGTTACTTTTCTAATCTATTATCTTTGTGGGTCGATTCGACCCAACTATTACTTAGAATTCATCACTAAGAATCTATGAAAACATCATATTATATAGATATTTCACACTTACGGCCAATTTCACCAAGTTCAGTTATAATTAACTTTTAGTTATAACTGTCAAAAACATATTGTTAACTGGAAGTTAAAATTATAGTTAGTTTAAAGTTAGTCATAAGCAGTCACAACTCAAAAATTTTTAGGAGAGGCTAAAAACTGGCTTCAAAAACAATCATAATTGGACGAGCTGTATGAGCTGTGGCTCTACTTTGTTGGAACTCTCGTAAAATTCTGGATTGCTCTGTGCATCTCTCAATTGATTACTATTGATTACTATTGAAATTAACCGAAACTTTCGTCGTGTTCGAAAAATATGGTCAACTGATCTTTTTTGAAGTTATTCCACTCTATAATGTGCATCAAAGTGGGCGCATTTGATGTGCAACATTTATTCTTGGATTTTTGGTGCCCCATATTCTGCAAATTTGTTTATTCATTTGACCAATGAGATTTGTTGCAATTGTCACAAAATCTAATCTAACATTATAGTTTATAGACACACTATCACACATAAACATACTTTTGTTAAAATGCAACCCTGATCAAATTAAATGTATTATTGCTTAGCGCTGGTTCACACAGCTTTTAGGAGAGAAGGGAAAAGTGAATGCCATTTCTTTCCCACTCTCTCCTAAAAAATTAAGACTTGACGGCTAAGACTTGAACAGTTTGAATCAGCACTTAGGCACTTATGAAAAATTTAAAAACACGGTGAAGTCGTATGGGATGTCAAAATTATTTTTTCCCAATGTTTGTCTTTTCATAACACATTGCCATCACACTAGCACACTTTTACATAGTACTTGCGTTTTTGACATGTATTAATACAAGATATAACTATCCTTAAAAAGTTATTTCTATTCCTGTTTAGGGCAAAATTAAATTGTAGGTCAATACTGTATCATCAAAATGAAGAAATGGGGAGTTAAAATTGCAAAATTAGGTCATAATGACACAACGAATGCATAAGGGTTAAATGCATAAGTTAAAAAACTATTATTGCTTATTTTCTTAATTTTTCCTTAAGAAATAAAAAAATCTGCATTAAATTACCGGGAAAATGGGATTTGTGCACAATTAAAGAACACTCTGCTCTAAAGACAAAAACAATTTGATAATATTTTTTTCAAATCGTCTCAATATCAGTCTGGGTGCTGCTGTTGCTTCGTGTATTGAGGGCAGCAGTACGAATAACATTTCAAGTTATTTGTTTATTCAAATAATTTCTATAGAAAAATCAGTTTCTTTAGAAATAGCCAATAACCGGCAAAGTTCTTATCAGCGTTTTGGTTTTATTTTGTTTTTGTCGTAAATTATAATTTTAAGTCAAATAAATACTGTCAACTTGAGCTGCTAACAATTAGTCTCAGTTTTAATGTACATTCAGTTTGAGATACGCGAACATTTAAAATCGTAGGAGAAAAAAAAGTATTGGCATTTAAAGTAAAAATCAATACATAATAGCCAAAAAAAAAATATGAGGATATTTTTGTCGTTGTTAATGCTGTTAGCAGGCTTTAATCAAATTCTGTCACGATCATTATATAGCAAAAACTATGAACCCTTCAGCAGCGTGTGGTTTTATAATGATCACAACTATCCTTCTGACATAACCTTAAATCATTTTGCTGACGACTTTTTTGCGGGTGATAGTTCGGAGGAATCAAAGAAAACATTCTTTCCATCTGAAAGTAAGAAAAATGTTGATGTTGATGTTGATAACTTTTTTAGTTCCTTAGTGAATACACTTTTCGATGACTCTTATGAAAATACACTAAGTCACGATCAAAATTTGGATAGTAATGAAAATATCTTTTCCGATAATGATAAAAAAGAGAACAATAATGCTGAAAGCCTTGAAGATTTAATAAAAACTGTGTCATCTCACGATAGTGACAACGATGATAAATTAGAAAAAGTTGTTGGTTCCCTTTTGAGCACATTTCTGCTTGACGGTTTTAGAAATAGACCCAATCACGATCAAAATACGGATAGTAATGAAGAAATTTCTCTCCATGATAAAGTCAATAAGCAATTCCCAATTTATTTGTATGATCCATCTACCAATATGTTTGAAAGATTAAACCCAAAGGCTTCTGAAGGAGAAACACGTCAAGTTAAGGAAAAAACTAAAAGTTTGGATGACAACGAGGATCATAGTGATGAAATGACGACTAAAAACCCAGATGTAGAGGTTTTTGATTTAGCCAAGTCTTCTGAAGAAGAGAAATCTGGCTTGGAAGGAGAGCTTTCTGAAAAGGATATTGAAGAATTAACTGCTTTACTGATTACTTTGATTGCTTTAGATGATGTAATTAAGATTGCAAACACAGTTCCAGAATATAACGATTACGAACTTGATGCTGACAAGTTAAAATCTAAAGAAGTAGACGAGTATTTAAAATTGCTGAGTTCCATTTTGGATACAGCTCTAGAAGGGGAGTTAAGGTCAAATGAAAACGAAGGAATGACACTTAAGAATAAAAGCGATGAATATGGTGACAACACTGATTACAGCACAACTCATAAAAATGACAGTGATGAAGAAAATGACTACAGTACTACTCCCAAGACTGATAGCGATGAGGATAGTGATAGTGAGGAGAATATCCTGTTTCGTGGCATTAACGGTTTCGATGAACAACAAAAAAATAATGATCACAAATACGAGGTTGTTGAAACATCACAATTACTCACCCCCACCAGTGCTCCATTTTTATCCGAATCTGCCTCTCAGTCTAGTTTAGACGATCACAATGTCATTCAGGAATATGCTGAAATTCGTGAAAACTTAGACAGCCAACAAGATAAACTGCAAAAGCATCAACTCACCTTGGATAAAGATTTTTACACTATAATTTCTAGCAACTATGATGAGGAGAATATGAACAGATTCGAAAAAGACATTTTTGGATTGCATGATGATTTAGACAGAATCAAAAGAAATATTAATGCCATGCAGAGTATTCATTCAAAACTATATTTCCATCAGTTAATAACTGATGCTGTTAAAGATGCCAAGGAAAAGAAGGACTAAGAAAATTTTTAAAAAAAAAGTTATGACAAATATTATTTAATTTTACACAATTTGTTTATATTTATTACCACTCCAATAAATTTGAATAAAAAATTATTAAAACTGTGATACAGAGCAGCAACATGCATTTGCCTTAACAGAGAGTTATTTTTAAGCGTTATTTATTGCAAAAGATTAAGAATTTGTGTCTAAAATCTTTAAAATTAAAAATTGTTAATGGTTTTATTTTTGTAGTGTATAGTGTGGCAGGATCAAAGTATACAGGATATAAATATGAAATTTATAAACAGTTGATCTCATTGAAATAGAATTTAATCATTCTTGTAGTTTAGGTATGTGTTTATCGTAGGTCTCATGTGAGAAAGGCCCTAACTCAATTTTGTCGAAACTGAGTTTTATAGTATTTCCAATTCGTTTTATACGAATGCACCTTAAAAAAATTTTACAATGACGGTGTTACAAGCAATTGTACTCGTACATTTGGATACATATATGTAGGTGTTATTATATTTTTACCTTCTCCTGTAAAGGTGCAATTATGTGAGTAACATATAGTTCTCCGTATCAAACATAGAAAATGAATTGTACAGATTCACTGATAGAAAAGGCGTCATAACACTTATGTATTTTGACTCTTCAGTACTATGACAAGTGTCCTCGTTTTTGACCCCATTATGGTCAGCATTAACATCACTTGGCCAAATTGTCATCAGTGTCAAAAATTTAAATGTTGTCATCAATTGGATGACACATTGGCATCACAAAAATGACTAATCGGAGTCGGTTTAATAAAACATGTGATCAGTGCGATGACTCAGTAACATTGGAGAAAGGCCTCATAAGATTCATTTTAATGACAAGCTGTCAATAAATTGAGTCATTGTAATTAACCTAAGACTAACTAAGAGAATATTATATTATTATTTACTTACCCGTTACACATGTGTGTTTCACTTTTGTTGTATTCCGCCTTTTGTTTACAGAAGAACGCTCAATTATAAGATAGCAGCAGCATGCCCGATAAGGTTTTCGTAATCATTCTACTTTGAAAATTTAATGTATTAACCAAATTAATTTAAAAAAAAGAATCTGGGAATTTTAGTTATCATGTCGAGTTTAATTTTTAATATACATTTTCATATTAATTCGATTGTGTATTGTAAGTCAAATTACAATTAAAAAATCTTATACTTTAATAGTCTTATTCCATCAATATTTTTCAGGAATATTTTCTATGCACAATCATTATTTTTTTTTTTTTTTGTTTGTATATCTCTTTTACGAGGCTTACTTAAGCTATCCTTTCGCTAGCAATGAAGTAAATTGTACATTCGAATTAATAAAAATTTCTAAATAATTTAAACAAATAGAATATGGGAATTTTTTTCTTCTTATATAACTTTTTAAACATGAACATAATGTTAATAAAACACCAAATGTATCATCGATTTGATGTTACTGCAGTCATAGCATATATGCCGCATAAAATATGACAAAATTGTATGACCTTCGTCGTTTGATTGATGTCACTTTTTGCCTCATTGGTGCCATTTGTAATAACATTGATGTCACAATTCTGATGTTAAGGCATCTTCAATATGAAAATTTATTTTTCTATGGGTGCACATATTACAGTCATTTATGAATGATCTTGATTGGACATTATATAGGTACAAATCGAAAAGTATAGTCCGGACTGAACCGATTGTATAATACGTATAAGGGTACTTCCATGTCAAATCGACCAAGAGTGGGACCCGAACCCTTTCGATTTGAATTAAATTTTTTTTGCAAAAGTTGTGTCATATTCAAAATGTCATAATTTCGCCGAATTAGCAAAATGTGTTGAGTTTATCGTTTGTAAAAAAAATTTTTTTTGGTTAAACTCGGAAAATTTAAGTTTTTACTGTATTTATCATTTTTTTTAAGGGGAAACGATAAATATTTAATATTTTCCTAACTAAACACACTGTCTTCTTTTCATCTCTAATTAGTAAATTGCATCCGAGCGTACCCGAGGCGGTCAGCTATCCAGCAAAATGAGTTAAAAAGCTATTATAACTACTCTTCACTACTTATACATTGGCATTTTAACTCATTATTTTAACACGGTGCTGTCATTGGAGGCAAGTACTTACCACCCACGCCTACAAATAGGACGTTAAATAAGTCATTACTATATTCGATTAAAAATTGGGTGTTAATAAATCATTACTACATTCGCTTACAAATAGGGAGTTAAATAAGTCATTAACACGTACGCTTACAAATAGGTACTCCACATTGGTATCAACAAAACTGCATTTGTCACACAAATTGTGTTTTTAATTTAATTTACTTTCAAATGCAATATTTGACTACCATGCTAAATTTTTCATACACAGAAAAAAGTTTTTATCAATTAAAAAAATGGTTCAAAAAGTATTTAAGTTTAATTAATATGATAATTGCATCAATTATTTTTTTTTTTATTTGAAAGAAAATTAAAAATATAATTTTGATTTAATTAATATTAAAGTTGTTTTGAAATAAATTTTTAATTTAAATATTAATTAAATATCGAAAAATATTTATTGACTTTCGTTTAAAATAATATAATTTAAGCGAGTAGAATTGTTGTTGGGAATTGCCAATATTTAATAAAATAAATTAACACATTGTTTGAAATAGCAAAGTTTTTTGATAATTTTTTTAATTAAAATTAAAAATATTATTTATTGAAAAATAAATATTCACAATTTTAAAATTTTTAGTAATCAATATAATCATTTTGGTAACAGGGGCAAAATCAACAAATTATTTGCTTGATTCTATGAATTTTTAATGAATTTGGTGATTAGAGAAAATTTTTTCTGTGTATTCAAATCTATCACAAATGGTTTTTCATTTATAAGAAATAAAAAAAAACTAATACTCGTATGTATTTAAGATCAATTTGCATTAGATTTGAATAAATAAAACCTCAAATGCATTTTATTATGAATGAATTATACATATCGTTAATCCGCTAATAAGCAAGTGCTTTTGTATCAGATTATATGTCAGTCTTTACTAAACTACTTCTATGTAATGCAGATGGTATGAAGTTGTCATTTGAAGGTAAGTTGTTCAGTAATTGCAAGTCATTACCAAGTTTTTGCTGTGTGGTCATGTACAAAACTCATTAAATTTGTTGGAGACGTAACGTGACAAAAAGTATACATTTCTTTGAAAGTGCTCACATTGAGCTCCAAGAAAAAACAAAAGAAACGTTATCCATTTCGTTACTTTTTTAAAACACCTTAAATCAATCAATATGAAAATATTATTTTAAGATGATTTTTCTAAAGGTTGCGAAAGAAAAAAAATCATATCTTAAAAAAAAAACACCTCCATCATAGTTTTAGGATTTTTAAAAAACACTTTGAGGTATAATATAAAATAAAATCAGCCAAATAAAAAATTAGGTTTTTGACTTAGTCCATTATTAAAATATGATATTTTGCAGATATTACATTTTTCCAAAAAAAGTATTCTCTTTAAAATGACAAACAAATCATCTTCGTATGTTAAGTAGTTTTTGAGATATTGAAAAAATAAACACAACACATTCGGCTAATTCGGCGAAATTATGACATTTTGAATATGACATAACATTTTGAAACTGACATAAAAAAAAAAAAATTTAATTTTTTTTCGCTGATATGTGTTCTTTCGAGGATAAAAGGAACCTTCTCACCAAATTTCATTCAAATCGAAAGGGGTCAGGTCCCACTCTTGGTTGATTTGACATGAAATTACCCATAAAAAATTAAAAATTATTGATATTTCATTATAAATTTTGAATAAAACACAAATTATTTAGGAAATTATTGTCATTTCTTTTTGTTATGATAATATTGGTATGGTTCAATTATGTATGAAACAAAATATCGGCCAAATGGCCGCCGCGATCTCGGCCGCACACCTCTATCCGATGGTCCAAATTTTCGATGACCCTGAGGCATAATTGAGGTTATATGCCTTTAATGTGCCGAATTATCTCATTCTTTAGCTCTTGAATTGTTTCTGGCTTGTCGACGTAAACCTTTTCTTTCAAATAACCCCAAAGAAAGAAGTCCAACGGTGTCAAATCATATTGTCTTGGTGGCCAATAGACATCGCCACCACGATAGCGAACACCATTCACACTAACTGCGTGGCCGGCCTCATTTTGGAAAAAAAAATATGGCCCGATGATGCCGCTAGCCCATAAACCGCTTACCGCTTATTTGACGGACCACCATACGGTCAAGCACCACCTGTTTCGGATGGGCCTGGCAGAGGACCAGGAATGTAGACTATGCCGTGAAGAGGACGAAACCACAAGGCACCTACTGTGTGACTGCCCGGCGCTGGCGTATGCCAGAAGGAGACACTTGGGGCACGGTACGATGGGCGCGTCCCGAGTCGGTGCAATACCGGCAAAATACCTTCTTGGGTTTCTCTGGGAGGCAGAGGGTCTGTTGGCCAACTAAAGGGGGGGTTGGTACAATAGACCTGGTTTGGTCGCGGTACCGTCTCCGTTGGGAGAAATCTCCCCGCTCTCTCTGGAAAAAAAAAATCTACATAACACTTTTTTAAATATAATTTTACACAAAGTGGCTCGGTTGGCTAGCCAGATTAAAATTTGCAATTCTTGACATTCACTAAAAAATTTTGATTTTGAAAAGAATTCGTGACAATTGAAAATTTCTTAAAATAATCTTTTATAAAAATAACATAATTAGTAAACCCACTCAATTATAAGCCAACAAATACAAGCATATCAGCTCACCATTTGCTCCAAAAACTTCTTTACGTTTTTTTTTTTTTTTTATTTAATTATTTACACTAAAATTTTAGAGTTTTTTCGACAATTTGGGCACCCTACCAAGCTAATTTGAGTACGCTAAATTCAATGGTGGTAGTCACATTTCATTAAATTATTTTTATGAAGACAGGAATTTCACCTTATTAAAACTACCTAAATTTGGATTAAAACCGTTAACAGTTCAATAAAAATAACCACAATACTAATATTAATAAAAAGAAATGTTTAATACTTTTGGTATCACTGTTCAGTTCAAATCAATCCAACTTTGTTAAACGCAATTTGTCGTTATTTTTATTCGCGGAAAACTATGTTTCTTGATTTTTTTCAAAGAAAATTTTTTCTTAACCCTATTAAATAGACTGTGTTAGTAGCGAATTGTGAATTTAAAGTTAGTGATTGTATTTGCGATTAAAAATTTTAAAGAAGCTGTATTTTTTAATGCAGCTTTTTTCGCAATATTCTAGTTGTTTTGATTTTGCAATTAATTTAGGATCATTAAAAAATTTCGCAAAAACATTTTATCTTCAAATAAAAACTACAATGTTTTACTATTTTGTATATGGGCATTTCCATTGTGACGTGATGTGATATTTGTACAACCAAATTAAAAAATATTAAATTAAGAAGACAAATTTGTAAAAGGTTTTTTTTATATTTGCAAAGTAATGAAGAAGCATTATACTCAGAAAAAAATGTTCAACAATTAACCCTAACGATTTGAAGATAAAAGCAAAATGATATACTGGCATGACGTTAAAAAAACAGAAGTGGATCTTGACTTGCATAACAAAGTTGCATAAGTCTGCCAATTGAGCAAGACTTTTGTATAAAGCCTTTTTTAGTATGTTTTGGACTTATAAAGCTTTACTTTTCAAGTTAATTTAAAAACTTTGCTCGTTTAAACTATTTCTGGCGTTACGTTACAAAAAGAAGACTTTTGGCTGGAACTGCCCATGTATTCAATTGGGTTTAGAAAAATATTTTTGCAGCTAAATCTGGCAGTAGACATGGCCAAAAAATCCTAAAAATGATTTAAATAAATGCAAATAATAATGCAAAATTTTTTTTTTTAAGGATTTTGGTGAACATTTATTCGAAACTAAATACGTTTTAGTGACTTCTTTTTAACAAAATTGAAATAAATGATTATATTTGAACAAGTGGGTAGATTTTGGTCAAAAATCAGATACATACATGATGAAATAAACTGGTGGCATTACTACGCCTGATGACGATTTTTTGCTCTTGTATTGTTTGTCTAGTCTTATGTCAAAGTTTTGTTTATGCTTACAAAAAGTCCACGTTTTGTGCTGTGATTATTGTATTGTATTAAAGTTTTTGATTACTTTAATTAAAATTAAATAAGATAGTAACCATAGTGAAGTAAAAATTGGCTAAAAATTTATTTATTTCATTGCGTTCGGCGGCAAAATTTGATTTTAGTTTAATATAATTTTTGACGTATACGGAGACTTATTTTTCATTTTTGTTGTAATGTTGTATTTGTTGCCGTAGCGCTGCCACCTACTTATTCTACCATGGATACAAGAATGATATAAAAAGAGATTACGCCATGCGCATGTTTTCCCGTTAGATGACGTAGCTTAACCCAAGCTAGGGTTACCTATTCGTGTATGTTTCGTGACGTCATTTGACCCACCTGCGCAGGAAATTAAAATTTTGAGTTCGTGTTGTCGTAATCTTTCTTCTATCATTCTTGCCATGGATACATATAGTTATGCGGAAAAGGTAGTTGATAAAATTTTAAATTTAGGGGGCCTGCAAACCTCTAATACATGCAAAATTGATATGCTATACAAAGTTTTTATACCATTTTATTTCTTATAGTTTAAGAAAAGTTGAAATTTAAAAATTATTATTTTTTCAGCAGTTAAAGGCAAACAATCTTCTCAAACATTCACACAAATTCTGCATGAATTTTTATCTAAGTGAACATGATGAGGGTATTTCTAATATTCCCTTTCTCAACATAAGAATTATCCATTTTCATACAAAATTTAATTTTGGGTACCACTATTTTAAGTCAAAATTTATTATATTTTATAAAACAATAGTCAAAATTATAATATCAATAAAACTATTCGCAAAAATTTTTAAAATAATGCTAAAAACATTTTATAAAAATGCTAAATAAAATGCAAAGTGCTAAATGAAAAATTTGCAGCTAAATAAAAAATGTTAATGCTAAATTTAGCTGCAAAAATGCCAAAACGTCCAACACTGCATATGCCTTAAATTGGAGAACAGTAAAAAATAAGAAGTAAAAAAGAGACAAACAATTATAAATATTTTGTTTTCGGTTTGGAAGAGTTGTTGTGGTTAAGTGTTACCGTTGATTTCTTAAATTTGTTGCATATGAATATGTAATTTCAATGTTACATTCTTAAGGCCTGTATTCACTATCCTGCATAATCGTACGATTCATTCACACGAAAATCTGACGGAATTCTATCCGACATAAAAAAATGTTTGCAAAATTTGCTGACAATGCCACACTATACCACAAAAAAGATGCAAACTCAAATGACTCAGCTACTTTACAAGAACATGCAACTCTGATCGCATAGAATCTACCATTTTATGAAAATTTTCATAAATATTTGCAAGTCAGACAGACTGTCAAAAAAATCTGTCACTCAATTCATTTTTAAGCCACACTGTCATACATTATGAGCACACACGATTTTTTTGACATATCGTGCGACTAAATAGGATAGTGAATACCTGCCTTTAGTATGGTTTTATAGTATAGAATGGGCTTATTATATTTTTTAAAAAAAAAATTAGCTGGATCTTTGATATTTTTTTGAAATATTATTTGTTCTTGCTTTATCTTAATTAGTTTTGACATGATTTTAGTAAGTAACTTTTTACTAAATTCATAAGTGTTTGAAATAATATAATAATAAATTTAAAGTGACAGTGTAATATAATGATTTAAAAAACTCTCAAATTCTTAAAAAAATGCATCGGCGTGGTAACTGGACGACTAGAGTTGATAGGCTTCGAAGAATACATTCCACAATATTACCAAATAATGCAATCCTCAACAATTTGAATGATGATACAGACATCTTAGATGTTTCTTTAAAGTGTGGCTTAAATTCAATCCCACGTAATTATCGACCTTTTTGCTGCATCAAAAACTATTTTCGGGAGTGGGTTTTCTATGGACCATATCTGTGGTTTTCATGGGTAACCGCGTATGTCTTAAAAACAAGTTTTTCAGGAGAGCGGAAAAAACATTCTAGATCGAACTATAGGCTATGTATTGAACTTTCTGAAATTGGTCATTACGTAAAAAAATCGGAATTGGACAATATTTTTCAGAAATTTTAAGACCCATGTAAAGAGCGTTTAAAATTAAGCAATATGGCATAAAACCACAGATATATGGACCAATTTCTCGTAAGATGATCTGAGTTGCAATACAATAAATGTGGGTCCAACTTAATCTAAATACCAACATAATTAGACGGTACAAATATTTATTCCGGATAGAATTTTGTATGAGGACTGGAATAATGATCCAATTCTCACTATTTCAATATGCACCATTTTTTAATTCAGCACAAACGCATTATATCCTCTCTATCTTCGGTGGTGTGGGTAGAAAAACAAGTCTTCCAAAAAGAAATTTGAGAATTTAAAATTATTAAAATCTTTTTGTTTTGATACCCACACTACAATAGGTGGAGATGATATTATGCGATTGTATTGATGTATGTAACAGAAAAGAATATTGGTTCTTGACCCCACTTTTAGTGTACCAATCGAAGAAGTCCGTTTGGCTGGCTGGCACACACTAAACAAAGTCGTAATTTCTAGATTGCAGTCGATTGTGTCGACTGCTGGCCCATACTTGTAATAAATAAATAAAAAAGTAAATTTTGCATGAATATAAATACAAATTAATAAGATCAATACATCCTTTTTGTTCCAAACTACAATACCATATTTAAATTATTGCAATAGCGGCAAGAGAAAATGGTCCTATCAAACAAAATTAGCATCTAATTTTATTTGTTAAAAAACAAACTGTATGTGCTAGAGCTTTCAAATAAGAATCAATAGAATATCAATGTAAATTAACAGGCTTTATATTGCCTCCGTAGGAGCAGGTCAAAAGTTAGCCCCCATACAAAGTGAATTATTATAGTTTATTTGGAAAACTTAAACTATAGTTTCTGAGTATTAATTAGATATCAATCTGCATTACCAGAATTAAAATTCCTTGAAGCTGGGGAATAGATACCCCCTGCCTAAAGTCAATACTAAAGATCGTTTATTAAGAACACTTTAAGATCTAGATCAGTTAATTATTTGCATTACCAGGTTTAAAATTGCCTTGGTAGGGGAAGGGAAAAATAACACCCTTTAATACCTACCCAGCTAGCATTTTCAATCGTCTGGGAGTCTACTGGGAATCTCATGACGAGTGTTTTTGATCGTCGACGAGCTCATTTTTTAATTGTAGACGATTCCTCGCACGGGAGTAACTGTTACACAAGCTGATTCCTCTGTGAGATACTTCTACAACACAGCGGAGGACGCTTATATTAATCGTAGAGGGAATCGTTTACGATGTATGTAGAGATTATCTAACGAGTCTTTCAAAAATCATGCCAAGAGTCGTATGAGACTCATAAAGGGATTATTTTACAACTCGTGAAATGCTCAGCCGTATAACTGAGCTACCTAAATAAGGGCATCAAGCGTGTTTTTCATGTCAAAACTTATAATTTTCATACAATTTATATCAAACAAACCTTAAGGTCGGGAAATCAACACCATCCTGCCGGAAAATCTTATTTTACAGATCCTTAGGTCGGTTTGTTTTATTGAAATTGTATTGGCAATAGAATTTTCATATTTTAAAAACGGTCTTATTTAGGTAACTCAATAATTCTTATATGACTCTTACAGAGAGTCTCAAAAGGCTCATTCCAAGATTAAAAGACGAGCGTGTCAAAAATTTAAAAAAAAATTAAAAATAAAAAAAAATTAGATGTTTTTGTTTTTGTAACTCGTCAGATAATCATCAGAAGACTCTTTTAGGAGTTGTATATTGAACATAATCGTCTAACAAACAGCCTATGCTAGCTGGGTACTTACGTTACTAAAGAAAAATATAAAAGCTAAAGCAAACAAAGTTTTTAAGCGTCAATGGGGTAATCGATTTGCATAGCCATGTGAAAATTTTCTTGGTAGTGACAGCCATACAAATTTAACTTTTCTTAAGTTTCTAAGTTTTTAGGCATCATTTTATTACAGGGTTACAAATTGCTCGACAGGAGTGGATCATTTATTCAGGAAACTATTTCCGCTTTCAATGGCCTCGGTAGGAGCACACTGAAAGTCACCTACCGTTAGAAGTGATACATTTTTCATTTGCTTAGAAAGCTCTGAAAATTTCTAAAAAGTTCTGCGCAGTAATCAAAGCAATATGCCTCTATAACTAAAAATATTTAAAATATAATCCTTAATGAATACGGGAAATAATCACCATTGTTAGTTTTAAAGTTGTCAAGGGGCGATTGCAACTCCATATTATATGAATACTATTGTGTTGAAATTTTAAATGTTACTCGCATCATTTAAGTATAAAAAGGATAGGGTCAAAGGAAAAGTACACCTCACACAAAAAATACTTCTTATGTTTCGTTTAGAAAAGTGCTTTTTCAGTGTTTCTAAAACAGACTTAGATAGTTTCATGATAGTATCGATCTGCATAAAGGTTTCAAAATTATGCGATAAGAGTACGACGAAGGTTTACAATCTTACTAGGAATGAGTAAGATAACAGCCGAGGGCGAACACAACTACAAACAAATTAAATACTGATTACCATTTCTAAAACTAAAAATTATTAGATAAGGAAAAAGCTGTTTAAGATAACGCAAATATATATTTTATTTGCATTAACTAAGTACTTACAGCAACAGGTAGCAACCTCTTTTAAAAGAATTGCTTTGCTGACTGCTTAAGCAGAGAACATACACATAGTGAGTTTAAGCAAATTATTAATTACACTGTCCAACACAAACAAAATATAACAAGGTTCTGCCAACTAGTTCCTGAAGAGGAGACAAAAAAAAAAGATATACTTGTATCGGCGTTTTAAAAGTTTACATCTGAAACTCATTTTACGGCCTATTTCAAGTTGCACCCTTGTGTACCCAGCAAAAACTTAACTTACAATGCTACTTTTAATGACTTCCAGAATTCATTACTTTGTAGCTGTATTCGCCACTTTTTGCATTATTAGTTATATATTAAATAATAACTTTCTTATTATATCTTAAATAAGTCATAACTATACATAGCAAAAAATACTTTAATATAATGACTTAATGATTATATGATTTTTAAGAATTATTTGAATCAATTAACAATATAGTCCATTAATATTTGTTAGATATACGGTAATATTATAAAATTTTAAGAATAATTTCGATGTGAAATACATGGAAAATCTAAAAATCAATCAATTGTATGTAAATATATACATAAATATGTTCCAAAATTATTCACACAATCAGCCCAATTATGAATTAAAAATTCCCCGGGAGTTTTTTCCCTTTACCCATTTTTACAATATAATTTAAATAGGAAAAATGGAAGAAGGGTGCATATATTTTTAATATCAGAATACTTGTAGTGATATCAATCTAAGATTAACGATTTTTTTTTTTTTTTTGAAGTACATAATCTGGCCTGTCACAGAAACTGTTCGGAATGGTTTTGAACCCGTAATTTCATTTCGATCGAATTTCGTAATTCCGACAAATTTTAATTTTGTTATTTCTTAAGTTAAATGCAATATTGTGCAAACCAAACAAAAACTTTTTCGATTGAAAAATTAAAAGTGATTTCATTCCGAGAAAATTTATCGGTTTTCTTTTTCTGAAGAAGCTTTCTCGGAATTAAAAAAATTTCGATCGAAATTTATTTCTGTGACAGGCCCGTATATTTACAAATATTAATACACACATTGTTATTATAATGTTAGAGCTTTAAATGATTTAGTGCAGCAAAAGCACTCTTTATTAAATATTTTCTTACATATCGAAAAATTTATTATTGTGTACACTTTTTCAACAAAACTTCCATAAGATTTCAGAGCAATTTTAATTAGTGTGTTTTAACCTTATTTAAAATAAATTTAAAAGTACTTATTTCTTGTCTCTTTTTGTAACTACTTATTTTTATACAACTTTTAAGTATAAAATAAAGGTATTATTTTTTAGGTTGTAATTGGCCAAATTATAAAGGATTACTTTTGGGACATCGCGAACAAAAATAAGTACTTTTTCTAGTAGAAAAATAAGTACTCTTTTCCTCAAGTTCGCATTATTTTTCTGCTTATTTTGTAAGCAAAGTTTTTGCTGGGTAGTAAGAAAACGTAGAAAGTCGTGTGATACTTAGGTTTTAGGTAAATAGTGCCTTAAGAGTATTTATTCAGAACATTCCAAGCATTAAGTTGGTATGCATTAACCCCCTAACTCTTCTGGAAATCGGTCCCATTTGCAATTTTTTTGTAAAAAAGCAAAAGTCACTTTTAAAACAGGGATGTTATTAGTTGAAATATTCTGCGAAAATATTTGTCATGAAATTCTACTATAGGTCTCCCAACATTCTTAAGTCGAAAATTCAGCCTTAATACCAGCAATAGCCAAAAACTTAAAAGGTGGTTTAGGGTTAATTATATACTTTTGCCAACATGGCGTTAAAATATCGCAGAAAAATTATGTTACAACAAAACCACAACTAAATTTATTTATTTTATTTTTTATGATATTTCAATACAGCAGGACTAAAATTAAAGTCTTTTAACTTTAGTACAGGATAAACAATTTATAGCAATTTCATATGACTTTAACATTAAAAATAAAAATAAAAGAACTAAATAAATAAAGGCCATTTGTAAAAGGAATTGTTCATACGATATTAATCATAAAGATATTAAAAGGCGTTTTGCAATTCAGGAGATTAAACATTTTCAAGTACGTGAATAAAAATTTAAAATACATTTCCTAAACTCCGTTGCATTACTAGTAAATTGAACAGATGCTGGTAGTGTTTACCAAAGACGAATACTGTGAACGAAAAACTGCCATTCAGATACCAATTTCTTGAATCCTTTAGGGATCAGGTGGTTGTTTCTTCTTGACTGCGTAAAAGAAACGCGTTTAATGCAAAAATATTAGTCATTGAATATTTAAAATGTCGGAAAAAGCACACCATAAAGTTAAGTTTTATAGGGTGTCACATTAGAGAAACGTCCTTAGTTGTAGACATATCTCAAAATGACATTATATTCAGATGTTAATTTCCTGGTGATTTTTTGGTCTTAAAATTAAAAATAAAAGTAAAAAATATTCTGTCCTAAACTCTACCGTTATACTGTACAAACATTTTGGCACTTTAAAAACGCAATCTACTTTGAAACTAAAATTTGAGTGACTTAATAAATTAATATTTTGCAAAAAAAAAAAAATTATTGAAAATGTGTAAGGACTTAGAAAACTGCTAATTGTTCCGAAAAATATGACCTGTTTTGCTACGTCTACGGCAAACATATTATACCTGTAGATGGAGTAAATTTATTCAATAGCAAAGTCGAAGACATCTTTAAAATGTATTTTGAATTGAAAGTTTTTCCCGATGAATTGTAGATGCCTAAGCATTGTTATCAAAATTGTTACAATGGCTTAATGCTTTGGCTTAGAGGTGATCAAATGTTTGTTCTAATGCACTATAAACACGGTAGATGTACTTTTGAATTACTGCTTTAGGGCAACGAAATTCAGTTCGGAAATGCATCACTGCATTGCCTCTGACACGCATCTGTGATAAGTTGGCAACGCTCATGCAAATCAGCTTGGCATCAGCCTGTTTGCTGAACAGTGTGGCTATTATTTTGAACACAATATGCGTCATCCATTTTAATGATGCGTATTTTAGATTTAATTGCGCATCATCTGCTTTTGTTCTGAATTTTCGAACAGCTGACATTTGCAGTGATACTTTAAAAAACGCGCTGCACATCAGTTGCAGTGCAATGATGCATTTTCAAACATGCCAACAATTTGTTATACCCATGCGGTGGCTAGGCCCAGGTGAGCATGCTGACTGCACCTGCTGTGTTTGTCAAAATAGTGCTGCACTAAAACTAAACAGATATAATTAACCCTTAAAGTACCTTTTAAGTTTTTGCTTATTTCTGGTACTAAAGCTGCATATTCGACCTAAGTGTTTTCGAAGACCTATAGTAGAATTTCATGGCAAATTATTCGCAGAACATTTCAACTACATACATCCCTGTTTTAAATATGATTTTTGCTTTATTTCAAAAAAAAAATTGCAAAAAGACGCATTTTCAGAAGCGTCAGAGGGTTAATGTATACCAACAAAATGTTGCTTGTAATGTTCTAAACAAATCTTCTGAAGACACTTTTTACCAAAAACCTCAGTATTACACGACTTTCTACGTTGTTTACTACACCAGGGTGCAATTTTAAATAGGTCTTAAAATGAGTTTCAAATGTAAACTTTTAAAACGCCAATACACGTATATCTATATTTAGACCCCTCTATAAGAATCAGTAGGCAGAACATTGTTACTTTGAAAAAAATTTAATTTTGTTGTAAAAACAAAGAAAGAATTTTTTAAGAGTAATTTTTGAAGCTGCATAGTGGAATTTCCATCACTAAAATTTGTGGAAGAGCTTGTATTGGGATTTAAGTTATATGCACTTTGCGAATATCTTATACACATATCTTATGCATAGAAAAAGTTCGTTATTTTTTCGGGCATTGTTAAATCGACTCAGAAGGTCATTTTAAGTCTATATACAAAAATAGAGAAACAATATTTGAGACGGAGGTAATTAAAACACATGTATGTTAATTGTACACATACTATTGGAATTGAGAGTTGATAAACGGAAGGTTTTAATTTGATCCCTACTTGAAAATTATGGATTCTTATCAACCATATTTAGCTAGTACCGATGGCTCGAGCTTTGAGCGAAGTTAATCGCAATATGTTACATATTTTAGTTCATCTGATAATGAAAAAGACACTTGTGTGTGTTTTCACTTAACTAAACAAAATTTCAACGATTGTTTTTTCATAAGAATAATTTTTAATAAAAACAATCCCATTATCATCTTTTTTTTTTTTGTCAATAATATTATTAAATTGTATTATATTATTAGGTTTTTTTTCAGTTAAATTATATCAGTATTCTATTCCATGGTGCGGGAATATTTACACAAAAAAATTTAAATAATGAGAATTTTTGTCGACTTATTTTTGCTCCCAGCATTTCTTCTTATATTTTCTATGGCGAAAGCTTTACAAAATACCGAAATTTTAAGTAAAAAAGATACGAAGTTAATATTTGGACCAACAGAACCCGCCGTTAATGATCTTTATTATGGAGAAGTACAAATGGAAGTGACTGTGGCCAGTAATCCAATATATTTTCGACAGAGAAGTAATAGACCAAAATCTATACGTCTTGATGAAGTTAGAGCGAATTAATTATAGTTTATAATAAATTTTGAATTATATAAAAGTAACTTTGTGTTTTTCTGTTTATAAATAAAATTTTTCAAGCCGACCTACATATATTATATACTCGTATTATACTGATCTCTATATATATAACAACTAATTCTAACCGGATTGTTTGAACTTTTAATATATTTTGAAATGACAAAGTGAACTGAATTGAATATAAATTATGAAGTACATAGGTCTCTAAGGTGTGAAATTCCATTATTAATTTCTAAAATCCTTATTTACAAAAAAATTCGTTGCTCGCGAAAATTAAAAAAAAAAAAATTATCTTAATGCCGGGAGTTCCTTGAAATTATGGGAAATAATAATGTGGAAATGCATTGGGTGTACTCGAATAACTCAAAATTAACGGGTTCACGACAGACGGCGTATATACATATTTACACATGTGCCTTTGTGTCTTCAATAACTAAAACCGCATTTTAGAGATTACACAACTGGCATTTATTCTCACTTACTCAGTGAACGAAATAGTGTAAACAAAGGCTTTTTATGCCCTCCACCAGTAGTGGTGAATGAGGTTAATCTAAGTCTGTCATTCCGTGTGAAACTTTTTCAATATTAATCTAAGACCTCATAAAGTATATCGTCACCAGGGTTGCCGTTACAAAATTTTCTATCCGAACAAAATCGTCTATAAAACCAAATTCCTTTAAAACCGTCAAATTTTTTTCAATGCTTAAAAACACAATTTCTTTAATTGAGAAGTTTAATTTGAATTAAAGGGTTAACCGTAAAGCTACAATTGCAACATAAAAGGTAACGTCTGAACTAGGGAGATCGAACGGTTATTATTCGGCAGGTTTTAACCGGTTATTTTGGCTTTGCCGAAGTCGGTTATTTTAAAATGCCCATTTATCGAATATCGAATAAACCGGTTATTTTGGTATAATAAGCCGGTTATTTTAATAATGTGTAATTAAAATACATTTTCCTTACTCCTGTTGTAGATGTACCCGTAATTTAAGTATTTTCTAATTGAATGTTGGTCAAACTTAAACTTTTAATGAAGAATGTCAACACGAAATGTAACAAAGGTCAAAACACATTATGAACACTGTAAATACAAATCGCTTATAAAAGCGATTATAAAAATCATTGGTGAAATATTAGCCCATTGTGTTGCCGAGGACGAAATGCCCTTTAAGGCACTAAAAACTCTTAAGTAGTTCTAGCATATCTTCATGCTAAAAACTACAACATTCCGGCGGAATCAATGATATTGGAAAAATGTCTACCAGTTTTATTTATTAAACACCAAGAACTAAAAAACAAAATTGAAGAAATCAAACAATGTCATGGAAGGTTTTAATTTGTAGTCGACGAATTGACAAATATTTCACACAAAAAGCATGTTCAATTTACTATTCGTTTCTCTAATGCTGAAACAAATTAATTTGGAATAGTAATCTTGGCTAAGAGGTTTTGTTTGCAACTTTACCAAAATATGGTAGATTTATATAGACATGCTTAAACACCAACAAATTAAAACTCATTCAAAATAAATTTGGGGGAATATTTCAAATAATTTTAATAAATTCCTATAATTTATTTGCTTTTGCAAAACGTTTAGATCAAATATCGTTCAACAGTTTCTAAATTACATTATACAAATGTCTTCTTACAAATAAAGTTTAGTAAATCCATAAAAAATTGTTGAAAATTAAGCTTAAGTTTGATCAATTTACTGGTCCCACTTTTCTTGGATTTTATCATCAAATATTTGTTAGGTCTGATCTAAGTGATATCTATGTATTTTGGTGGCTCTTTAACTTTGAAAATTGTTTTGTTTTTATTCAATATAACGTTTTATTACAAAAACTTATTTGATTTTTGGTTTTTATGTATTCGAATTAAAACCGGTTAACCGGTTATTTAAAAAATGCTTAACCGAAAACCGGGTTTTTTAAAATAGCAAGTATTCGTAATATTCGAAAACCGGTTATTGAAAAAAGTCGAATAATCGATCTCCCTAGTCTGAACGTACAGAAGTTTTCAAAGGGACACCAAAATAAAATACGAATATTGTTACAGGGACATGTCGCATATTATGAAAGTGGTTTTGGGTATTAATGTCATCGCGCTTGAAGTAAAACTTTATTTTATTAAGAAGCTCAATAACAAATTTAAATATATCTTGTTTCCCTTCTCAATTCTCTTTTCTATCGCTGTACATCATCATATCTTTAAAAAAAATACTTACCCCCGTTTTCACAACTTACCGATAGCTAAAGGTAGGATTTTATCAGCCGTATAAAAAGTGTTCCATTATAACCACTTTACTTTAACCTACCAGGTAGAAAGAAACTTCCTTAATTTATCGCCCACTATAGGTTAAAGTAAAGTTTCAATAATGAAACACTTTTTATACTGCCGATAAAATTTTAGCAATCGGTAAGTTGTGAAAACGGGCCTTAGAATATGTAAAAAAAATTTGACATTAAACTTGAGTTACAATATGGAAAACGAGAGCTTTCTGAGTGGAATTTTGTATTAGGATTATTTATTATGGATAGTATTTAATATACCTTGTCGCAATACTCGTCATTATAATCTGCTTTTTGTAAAGTTTTGTAGAGTAAATTACACTATTGCTGATCCTTTTTCAAGGTCATTATAATCTGCTTTTTGTAAAGTTTTGTAGAGTAAATTACGCTATTGCTGATTCTTTTTCCAGGTCATTATAATCTGCTTTTCTGCTTTTAGAGTAAATTACACTATTGCTGATCCTTTTTCAAGATCATTATAATCTGCTTTTTGTAAAGGTTTATAGAGCAAATTACGCTATTGCTGATCCTTTTTCAAGGTTATGTCGACTTTTTAATTCTTTGTCTCAATTTGTTTATTTTTCTTTAAATTTAAATTTTATAAAGCATAAAATAATTGTGTATCTTAACTAGTAATCTTTTATGTACATTTTTAAATCCATCATGTAATTCATTAAACTTAAGTCAACCTTGTTATTAGTCAGTAAGGATAATGTCCATTGATTAAGTATATATAAATAAATAAATAAATAAAATAAATAAATAAATAAATTGACTCTTATTCGACATTTAAAAATTTGTATTAATCCTTTTAATTAAGCTTTATCCTGATTTTGAAAATATAACTTTTTTAAAGTCGGAAAATAATTATAAACGAAGATTTATGTAAGAAATGTTGCAAATTATAAAAGTACCAACAATATCCAAAAAAAAATTTATGTCAGATACTGAAAATGTAGCACAAAATTATAGGCTTTACCCCGATATTCATAAAAAATATTTTTGATTAAAAAAAGGTTTATTAATCAAATTTTCATAGAAAATTTATTTCATATACCTGCTATAAACCACAATATTTTTTAAGAATATGGGGCTTAATTTATAAAAATAGAAACAGAAATTAAAAAATAATTTAATCTGCAATAGATTAAAGCCTCGTACACAATAGGCAGCAACATTTTCACTGGTGTTAAAAATAGAACAACTATTTCTTTCGTAACCACACACATTTTCAGTTAAGATACCGTTTGCAAATTATGCCCACAACAATTTTAAGAATTTACTTTTATTTTTTAAAACATTTTGTTGAAATTTTCATTCAAAACTAAATTAAATAATTATAAACGTCATAACATTTCCATACAAATTGTTGCTGAAGTAGAAGTGAAGTAGAAGCAAGGCTTAATTAAGCCATAGTATACAACTAGTATGCCCACTCTTTTACGAGTGAATAACTCAAATGTCAGTGGTACCTAACTCATGTTTGTATTAGTAAGATTTTTTTCAAATGTAAAACTATTTCCACCACTAAATGCAGTTGCATAAAATCGTATCGAATGTGGTTACAAAATTCTAAAATAAAACTTTATTAGTTTAATAAATTTTCAATTTATTTAATGTTGTCTGCATTTAGAACTTTTAAAAACAATGTTTGTAAAATTTTTATTCTGCAAAATCGGAAAACATTTAAATAATTTATGATTTAAAATATTATTTTCATACCACAAAATGCTACTCTGCTGGCATTAATTAAATTAGTGTCAAAAATGTTTATTTAAAAATTTTTAAAAATAAAAACATTTTGCAAAAGCAAATGAGCAAAATGTATTGGAAAAAAATATTAATTACTTGTTTGTGTCATAAAATTAAACAAAAAGTGTTATATTATGAAAAATTTTATATTGAAAACTTTCAAATTTGGTTTTGTTTTTGTTGTTTTTATATGTATGTGAGGGGTCAACTAAAAAATTGAGAACGCTCTCTCCAGTTGGCATACTAGTTGTATACTATGGCTTAAGCCTCGTACACAATGCTAGCAACAATTTCATTTATTCTTCTATATTATTTCTTCCCAAAGTATTTCATATATTTTCCTCTCATTTTTCGAACAAAAATGTACCTAAAGTTTTTTTTTTTTAAAGTTGTGTCTACTTCTACTTCAGCAACAATTTGTATGAAAATGTATATGACGTTTATAATAATTTTACTTAGTTTTGAATGAAAATTTCAACAAAACGTTTTAAAAAATAATAATAAATACATACTTAAT
This sequence comes from Pollenia amentaria, assembly GCA_943735925.1. Classification (NCBI taxonomy): domain Eukaryota; kingdom Metazoa; phylum Arthropoda; class Insecta; order Diptera; family Polleniidae; genus Pollenia; species Pollenia amentaria. Next base: position 119,358,834 of record OX031010.1, on the reverse strand, counting down.
TTTGTTCTGTGAAAAATTAGCAAACGGTTTCTTAACTGAAAATGTGTGTGGTTACAAAAAAATTGTTGCTCTATTATGAACACCAGTAAAAATGTTGCTGTCTATTGTGAACAAAGCTTTAGGTTTGAATTGGAAAACCTTTTTTAATATAAATTTAATTTGTATATGACATTTTGTTAAATATGTTAAAAATTGTTAATTTTGTCAAATAATCAAGAACAAAATCCCTGAAGAAGGCACAAAACGGAGTGCCGAAATATTGGATTAAATAAATTTAATATTTTTTATAAAAAACGATAAAACCTCAAGCTTAATTAAAAAGATTAATACATATTATTTTTTTTTAGAGAGAGCGGGGAGATTTCTCCCATCGGAGACGGTACCGCGACCAAGCCAGGTCTATTGTACCCACCCCCCTTTAGTTGGCCAAAAGGCCATCTGTCTCCCAGAGGAATCCAAGAAGGTCTTTTGCCGGTGTTGAAGCGACTCGGGACGCGCCTATCGCCCCGTGCCCCAAGTGTCTCCTTCTGGCCCATGCCAGCGCCGAGCAGTCACAATTTAAGTATCCTTTGGTCTCGTCCTCCTCACGACATAGTCTGCATTCCTGGTCATATTATGGATAGTATTATGATAAAAATAAAATATAGTATTTGACTTTATAAAGCACCCCATCCACTATCCAATATTATTTATATGCTATTCGCCAAATTATTTCCATTTTTTTTCCTATATTTTGCAAAACTTCCAATCAAAAAAAAAAAAAAAAAATTGCAAAACCCATAAGCAAAACAATATTGTACAATGTTGCTGATACATTTCGCATTATATAACACTTTTTTTTCGTAGTGAAATAAAAATCAAAAGTCTTTTCCATGTTGCTAATATATTGTGCCACTGTTTAATAAGCCATCTTGTACTAGAAACACCTTATTTATTTTGGGGTGGTACAGAACAGTACTCCTGAAATTCTTTTACTTCAGTTATTGTTTTGGGATTAAGCCAAAAAACTCTAAATATTACCAAAAAGACAACACCTCAATATTTGCAGCAGTTACATGCGTAACTTTTAAAAATATGGATAAAGTGAGCGACACGCGCATTTAATTTAAAATAAGTCAATTTCGTTGCTAAGTAAAATGTTAAGCTTATCACCATTACAAGCCATGACGTTAGCGACGACTCTTGCCAATGCGATAAAAAATAACGTGCTACTAAAGTAATATAGGTACCCAAATTTCGTCATTGCCACATCCGTGGTTTTATCAACAATCAAAGAAAATTTTTGCTTAAAAAAAATATATATTAGATTTGCACTTATCTGCCTTGCGATCAGTATTCTAAAATTCTTAAAATAAATAAAGTACATATTCGCAAACCGAACAAAATAAAGTTAAGCCTACCATCCGACCAAACGAAAAATACTTGACCAAATTTGGTCGGAAAAGTCAAAGAAGGGCAACCCTGATCGCCACCTAAAATGCAAAAGGGCGTAACAACACTTTTTATTTATTTTTTACAGGAGAAGCACAAAAAATTACAAAATCAATAATAACAAAACAAGGTGACTTTCGAACAACGCAAGATAAAAGAAGAATATGTCGTAGCTACATTAGACTATAAATCGCGCTGCTAAGTTTCGTGGAGATAAATATTAATTTATAAAGTTTTGTCATTTCGTGTGTAATTTCTGCAATATTGTTATTGCACCATATAAGCCCTACATATGTATTCTAAGTCTTTATTAGTAGCAGAGCTAATTTAATGAGGTCAGTCTGTCGGTGTGTTGGTTTAAGAACACTAAATAAAATAATCGTTGTGAAAATGTACAAATGCCCTAACTCACATAATTGCAACTTTACAGGGGAAGGTTTTTTTACATAATAGAAATTAAGCTGTTGAATGTCATGAAAAATCAAGCTTTTGTTTAAATCTCAAGCTTTTTGCCGATTTCAATCTGGCAAGCCTAGTGCAGATGCTTAAAAAATACATATAATGGAAATTTCTTTCTACATTTACTTAGTCATTTAAAGACTTTCTAATCTATAGAGGGTTTTATTAAGAAAACCATTTTTTTTTTTCAAACGTATAACGCAAAATGAAATTAATTCTACCAATTTTATTTTTTGTAGTTTTCTTTGTCAATTGTCTTGGAAAGCCTTTAGACATAAATTCGAAGCAATTTTCAAAATACAATGAAATACCTGATGATTATAATGATGTGGATTTCATTAAAGGTGACTTAGCCTCGACATACGACAGGATGCGCAAAAAATATGAATATTTATCAAAACTGAAATCTCAAGATTTTACACAAGAGTATGGCAAATACAATCGACGAGATGAAAACATTTTCAGTGGCTATAATGAAGAGGATTCCAACAAAGGTGATTTAATTCAAGATGTCTATGAAGAAAATAACAATAAAAAATACTACTATTAAGCAGTTTTTATAACTTAATTCTCCCTGGAAAATATATCGGCGATAAAGATTGAAAACCTACATCAAATTCTTAAAAATAAAAAAGCATTTAAGTAAAAAAAAAATTTTGTTTTTTTGTTTCTTTGTGTTGGAAATTTTTTCACTGCACGATAAAAAAGTTTAACTTAAGTTTAACCCGGAAATCATTTACAGTGGAACAAGATTCATTTCATATTAACGTCATTATAAATTTCGTCACAATTAAATTTAATCTCAGCTTAAATCTCTCTTCATGCATCATTTTCAATTCATATTGTTTCTGCGTTTTAAGCCAATTTTAAAGCTGGAGCTCAGCGCAATACATTCTACGCTTTTTCACATCCTACGCAGTCATCAAAAACGGATATTCTGTATTGATTTAGTTAGTAAGTTACATGCATTAAGTCGTAGGATGCTTTGAGGCGTTGCTTACTTTATAGCCTATGTCCGTCTGTCTGTCCGTCTATCCGTCTGTTGAAAACACACTCACTTTCGAAAAACGCAAAGGAAAAGAACAAACTTGGTCTCAAATTGCTTGTAGTTATCCTAAGCAGTTTCGGATTGAAATCCAGCAACATCGGCTTAGTAGAATCAGAACTATGAATCAATATGTGGAACCACCACCCTACAAAATTGATAATTTGCACGAATTTGCTTTATATGACTGCAAATCATACTGTTAAATTTCGTGAAGATCGGTCCATAATTGACCATAGGCCGCATATAAACAGTTTAGTACGCCTAAATCCGTAATAAATAATGCTATCAAATTTAAATTCGGTCCGTCACAGTTTTATAGGACGAGAAATCACACTGCCAAATTTCGTGAATATTGGTCTATAATTTACCCTATGCCACATCATGCGAATTTGTGAAATTTACTGTTCACGCAAAAACTTACACTGCTGTATTGAAATTTATTCTAATTTATTTTTGTAATACCAGAAATCAGTCTTCAGAATTTTGGGATGATTGGTCCATAATTTACCATAGGTTCAATAAAAATTACTCTCCTAGAAATTATTTTAGTTCGGCTAAAACTTTTACGAATCATGATATTTTACTTAAGCCAGTTCAAAGTTTTAATGTTCGTTTTTGTGAAGATTAATTAATAATATATATGTATTTATATAAGGAGCCCACTCCTGTCGGTGGATGGTATCAAAGATTTGGCACAGCCGAATATAGCACTCTAACTTGTTGTTTTTATAAGCTTTACAAGCTGCGTTCCAACAAATCAGTGAATTTTGGCAAATAATTTTTTTTCTTGTGGTGATTCCTCATAAAAAACGTTGCATGTAACTTGAAAAGCAGAACTCAAGTAAAATATGAAGATCATACAATGCCTGAAGAGGAAAACGAGTGGTATGCACCTCCAGCTTGATACCCTTTAGTTCTTGTCCATATTATGAAAAATTTACGGTGTTTGTCAAGAAGAGGGGAAAGAGGAATGAAGAAGTGTACTTTATTTCGTGTACCCTTATTCCGCTCCTCAAAAGGCTTGCCCTACAAAAGTTAGTTTTTTATAAATATTACCCCCGTCGTCCCAACAAGTTTCAGTTGCCTCTGGAGGATTCAGATGTATGACAAACCCCCATTGATTTTTCCTCCCCAATATTTTTGTAGAACATACCAACCTTCTATCTCTGCTGCTTAGGGTACTTTTCCTTCAAATAAAAATTAACAAATTTGCCCCCTCGCTCTAACTACTTTCAGGGCTCATCTGGAGGGGTCAAATGTATGATCGACCATTGATTTTTCTCACACAACATTTTTGTGGAAGACACCAACCTTCCATATCTGCTCCTTGGGTACTTCCCTTCAAATAAGGTTTTATAAATTTGCCTTCTCGACCTTACTACTTTAATTGCACCTGTACAAGCGGCTTTTGTGAGTTTGTTGTTGGGAGTTAAGTCGGGTACTGTGTTCAACATTTCACGTGAAATTCTGTAAAAACTCATGCGAAAAACCATGTGCGAAATTTCTATGAAATTCTGTTGATTGAGTTATACTCCATTCATTTTGTGAAAAAGTTGCGAAATATTTCTGGCAACATGTTTTTACAACTGCGAAATAATATAAGCTGCACTTATTTCTTGTGGAATTTTAATTAAATAAAAAAAGTTTAAGCTTAATACTTAATGAGAAAGGAAATATTTAAACAACATAGCCGGTATCTGCTTTTCATTCATATTTAGTTTAAGGCGAATTCAACTACATGTTCAATTCAATTTCATGTTGTAAAATTCCTGTCTTCATAAAAATAATTTAATGAAAATTAAATTCAATGAACTTAAGCCTAATTAAGATATCTAAATTTGAATTAAAGAAATTTTGAATTTTATTATAAAGAGTTCTTAAAAATATCGAATTCAATAGTAGTAAATAAATATCGATGTATCGATATATGGATTTTTTAAATATCGGCGATATGTATAGATTATTATTTTTTTAAATATCGATATTTTGATATATCGATATATATTGCCCATCCCTAAATTATTATGTAGTTTAATTTTTTGTCAGTTTAATTATATTTTTTTAAAGCAATAAGTGTTAAATTTTACGGAATAGGCTGTTAAATTCAAAAAATTCAAACATTTATGTTAAATTGATATATTTTAAATGAAATGTAAATGATCTGTTTTTTAAATAAATTTTTAGTTGTTTAAAATGAATTTTCTGTGGAATTTAGCTGCATAATATTTTGAGTGTAAGAATTAAGTCATTAACTCTACTTGTTAAAAATTAGTTTTTTCCGTTGGTACCAGTAATGAAATATATAATTATTATTTTAACTATTTTTAATGCCGTATGAATCTCTGTTGCAAAACCACAAGCCTGCTGTCGATGTATTTTATATGAATTTTTTTATTTTCTATATTCTCATAACTTGATTATATTCGAATTCTGTTATATGACTAATAGTGGCATATGTATATGAAGTTAGGCTTATAGTCACATTAGCGATATAGTCCACGATTTGCCTGCATGTAAATGTTGTAACTATAAGGAAAAAGTACTGTATTTATACAAGATTTATTCAGTATTGGAAATAAACATTATTTTGCCGTCAACATCCTTAAAAAAAAATAAAAAACCCGAAATTCCTCAAAATAATAAGGACTAAGTTTCGATTGTAAGATTGTGTGGTTACAATCGAAACTATTCTGGGCAACCTGTCTGTGAACGCCTGGGTTCAAATCTCAGCGCAGTCAAGAATGAAAAATTATCAAGAAAAATTTTAATTAATTTCATGTTGTAAAATTCTTGTCTTCATAAAAATAATTTAATGAAAATTAAATTCAATGAACTTAAGCCTAGTTAAAAATATCTAAATTTGGATTAAAAACCATTAACAGTTCAATAAAATAACCACAATACTAATTATTGTTAACAGCTAAGGCACGAGCTATGTTTACATTTGTCCTTCAAGTTGTGCTGAAAAAGGTCAACAAGAAAAAGAAAGACAAAAACATGAAAAACAAAAATGTACTTTGGATTTCAAGAAGAATTCTTGACAAAAAGTACGAAAAACAGAAGTTTGGAAGAACATGTAAATCAATTAAAATTATAATTAAATTATATGCAGTTATTACACGCAGAAAAAAACTATGTTTAAAAATGGTCACCACCAACAAAACTATTTTTAAAGAAAATTTTTAAACATATTATGTTTAATTTAACCGTATTATTGTCACCGACATATTTTTGTTAAATATTTTTGTTAATTTGGTCCTCCATTAAGAAGCCACAACCATATTATGGTTGTCTTTAAACATGTTTTGGTTTATAATAATTTGTTTTTAAATTAACAATAGTATTTTCCTCTTTTCCAAGAGCAACATTCTATGGTTGAAAACCAGCCATGCTATTATAAGTGTTAAGCATATTTTTTTTGTTATTATTAACCAAAACATGTTTGGAGGCAACCATAATATGGTTGCTTCTTCTTGATGGAGGACCCATTTAACCATAATATGGTTGTCAGTGACAATAATATGGTTAAATTTAAACATAATTTGTTTAAAATTTTTCTTTTAAAATAGTTTTGTTGGAGGTGACCATTTTTAAACATATTTTTTCTTTGGGTTTACAACTAGTAATGAAAGAGAATGAAGAATGCGATATAAAGTTTTCGACACGTTTTTACGAGTTAAAAATTATATGAATGTAAATACAGTAATCCCTTGATTTACGTCGCCTCGATTAACGTTGTTTCGGTTTGCGTCGCTAAATTTTGTGTGACTTCTAAATTTAATTTGCGTCGCCATTCGATTTGCGTCTTCAGATTTATTGTGCCTTATAAACTCGATTTGCGCCGCCATTCGACTTACGTCGCCTCATTTGCTTATGTATTATAAGCAAAAAGCGGGGAATCACAGTTTTTAGTTGAAATGTTCTTTTAGGGTTTTCATGCGTGTGCAGCTATTCCTAACTACACCTGGATACATTTTTGTTTTTCTTGTCAAACACAACGGACAGAAATATGAGGTAAAAAAAAACACAATCACCCCAGTTATGAAAAAAAAATCCCCGGGATTTTTTTTCCTTTGCCCATTTTTAAAATAGAATTTAAATTGGAAAAATGGGAGAAAAGAAAAAACTCCAGGGGAATTTTTATTCATAATTGGGTGGAATATGTAGTTGAAAGGGTATAATGCGTTTGTGCTAACACCTTAATATATTGGTCCTAGACCCTACTTTTAGTATACCGATCGACTAAGAATCACTTTTTGAATCGATCTTAAGACATCCATTTTTCGACTGGCTTACAGGTTATGAATTTGTACGCAATTTTGGAGATAATTTCACTATATTTAGCATAAATGCCAATTGAAAATGGTGAGTATCGGTTCATAATTTCACATAGCCCCCACACAAGTTTTTTTTCGGAATTGAGTATTTGTACCCATGAACCCACTAATTTTTTTGGTATTTATCTTAAATTTGGTCCAAACTTATCTCATTGCAATTTAAATCATCTGAAATTGATCTATTTTTTTTTTTTTTTTTTTTTTTTTTAGATGTTTATTTATTTTATAAAAAGGGAAAAATTACAAACTCCAAATAAACAAAAAGTATATCGATAACTTATTAGTATACAAAGTCCCATTTTAAAGAGCTCTCAAGTATAATTTCTATTAATAATAAAGTTAATTTTTCTGTTATTTTATTATTTATATATGTACATAGCAGTTTTAATATGTTAAAAAATTGTAAGCAAAAAAATTACAAAAATCTTACTTTTATATTGTTATTAAATTGATCTATACTTGACTAAAGTTCCTATACAAATACTATCCCGAAAATGTATTTTTTATAAAAGTTGGTATTGACACAAAATTAAGCGAAAAAACACTTTAACGATAGATTCTATTGCCACGGCCAAACGTGGTATTTGTAGATCATAAATTAACTATATGTCCCATATAAACCCCCTTATCTAAAATCATTTAAACTAATCTTATATAGATGAAAATATCTAAATAATATTCGGCATAAAGAACTTTTACATAAATCTTAACCTCATAACATAATTTTTTCTTATGGGTACACTTTTTAAAATTAGTTTTTAAATATACTTTCTTACCTGCTTAATTCTATAAATGTTTAGTTATTTGTTTATAAATTACCCTTTCTTTATGTTTTTAATAAAGGAACATTTTATAGAACACCTACGAACTTGTTTAAATACGATTTACGTTGTTTCAATGTACGTCGTCATATTCCGTAACCAATTGCGACGTAAATCGAGGGACTACTGTATAACATGTTGCATTTCTTTTGTACCTTCACAATGTATTCAAAAAAGAAGACAAAGAGGGTGTCTTCTCCGTGAAGTATATAGCGTTTTAGATAAATAATAGAACTGCAACTACATACAAATGTATTGTATATCCAACACTTACCGCAAAAATTCTGTTTCTGTTGCTTTTAGTAGACTACTAATAAATATTTTAAACATTGCACCTTTTTTGTGTTCACTAATCATTTTTAGTTTGTTCTAAATAAAAATTTAATAAAATATTTCATAGCGACTTTTTTTGAATTCTTGGCGAATTTAAGCGATACGGAAAAGCATTTTTTTTGGAATTTATAAAAAAATATTTTTAATTATTTTCATTAAAAGATTTTATTTGTTATGCTTAATTCCCTTCTTTATAATTGATAAAAAATACTTAAATTTATATTTCGCTGGTTGCTTAGGCCAGATCATCAGGAAACATTCTCCAAAATAATTTCAGAAAAGCCAAAGCTATCAGCAAACAAGACTACAGAGGGAATGAGAATTACCGACACTCAAAACGTCTTGTTTGCAGCGATATCAAAGCTTAAAAAAAACAATAAACCAGTGAGTTTATCTTTTCTTACATTCCCACTTACAACTACAATTAATGTTGGGAGAATTCCAACTAATTGCAGTGGGGAATGCAAGAAAAGATAAACTCACTGGTTTATTGTCTTCTTCAACACAGTCCATTCATATGTTTATTGGCCGTCCTCTTCGCCCATAACATCTAAACCATTCGTGCAACATTCCTAGCCCAACTTAATCGTTGAGCCTTTAAGTGTTTCGCAATGTCCTCTCCATCTCACAGTTTGAGGGGTTGGTCAAATACCATTATCAGGAATAGTTTTCGACTTAAATTCAGCTCAGTCCTCAAAAGGCTGAGACTGCTTTTAGCTTTTATCTTCATGTCTGTAACAACACTGTGCAAGAAATTGACACTTTTTTTCGTGGCAAGCTGGGCACCTGGCGTTTTAACATAATTCGGGTACGCTGAATCCAGTGGTGCCCCCGGTTTTTCAGATTGGCTCTAGTTTTCGAGATATACCGTTATTTCGAAAGCACCATAAAATACAAAGATGTAAGCATTTATGACTTTATTTCTTAATTCTAAGAATTTTTTAATCGGTAACTGTAGATTTTCCAAAATTCCTACCGCAAAGTGAAAATGTGGTAATAATGCATGCATATTTCTTTGGAATAGCATAAATTTGAATATTTGTTCTTTTGTTTTGTATTGTAAATGGCACAAAAACCGCATTTAAAAACTTTTACGTCAAAATGCCATTGAAAATAAATTTTCTTCATTGGCACATTCTTCATATATTCATAATGTTGAATAAAGAATTTAATAATTAAAAAAAAATCCTATGAAATGCTCCATATAAATTATATTCTTCATATATATTGAAGAAAAAGTCCCATAAATTCCCAGAAGTCGCCCCTAGTGGTATATAATGTATGACCGACCTCAATTAATTGTTTGTCCTAAACATTTTCTCGAGACATACTTGCCCCTTATACCCACTTCTAAGGGGGGCTCCCATACAAATATTGCGTTTTATGAAATTCTTAAATTAATTAAAATTTGTCGACTTTTGTGAATAAATTGTTACTTTAATGAACCCAAATAGAATTATATCTACGTATGGTTACTTAGCGACGTCAGCCACACAAATAAATTGGTTAAAATATAAAAAATATCTTAGTGCCCACTGCACAGAAAATATTCCGCGTAGTACACCGGAGAACGTGGATCTCGCTATTGTTAATTTTGACAGTTATATCAAACTAGCTGTTCAACATTCCAGCATAACCCTCAAAAAAACCAAAAATAATAACATATATTCTACAGTTGTCGAGCGTCTCTTGACTGAAAAAAGGAGAGTTCGAAGAAAGTGGCAATTGCACAGTTCCCCTTAACTTAAGACTTTATTAAAAGATTGCACAAAAAGGCTAAGGAAGTTACTGCAGTCTCATAAAACGGCTTCCCTGGAAAAATATCTTAAGGAACTTGATGCAACTCCACAATCAGACTACTCATTATGGCTTGCAGCTGTAAGTCTAAAAAGACCAGTCATATCTAAGCCACCATTAAGAAACTTGAATGGAAGTTGGGCAAGAGATGACATTGAAAAAGGAAATCTGTTTGTTCATCATCTGAAAACGTATTTACCCTTAATACATCTCACGATATAGCAGTCGAGTTACCGCCTGTAAATGTTAGAGCAGCTTTTCCCCTAAGGTTCGAGTTTAGAGAAATCGAAAAGGTTATTTGTGATTTAAACACCAAGAAGGCACCCGGTATTGATAAGATCAGTAATAAAATGCTTTAGGAGCTACCAAGTATAGCAAAGAAAATTATTCTTATTATTTTTAATGCTATTTTACGCCTTCAATACTACCCTCAATAATGGAAGGGGTCCTTAGTAACCATGATACCAAAGCCAGGAGAGGATCACACAAAAGTTGAGTCATACAGGCCTATTAGCTTATTATCCAATATCTCAAAGCAATTTGAGAAGCTACTAGTGTCAAAATTAACGCCGATGTTAAATCAAAATAGATGTATTCCACACCATCAATTCGGTTTTAGAAGAAAGCATAGCACAATTGATGAAGCTCATCGTCTAGTAAATATCATAAGAAAAGTCTTTGAAGAAAAAAAATATTGCTCAGCACTCTTCATCGATGTGTCTCAAGCTTTTGATAAAGTCTGGCATGAAGGTTTACTACTGAAGTTGCAGCAAAACTTACCAGCAAACATACACAAGCTGTTAGAAAGCTACTTAGTCGGTCGTTAATTTATTATAAAAGAAGCCGATTTTTTAAGTTCTCCACAGCCAATTAACGCTGGAGTCCCACAAGGCAGCATCCTGGGCCCTCTATTATACTTAATTTATACTTCGGACATGCCAACCAACAGCTACACCCATACCTCAACATTTGCGGACGATACAGCTTTTCTAAGCGTACACGCAAACTGTCAAGAAGCATCTCGTTACTTACAGGATCATATATTTGAACTAGAAAGCTGGCTAAAAAAATGGAGGATAAAGACCAAAGAGCAAAAATGCGCACACATTACATTCACATTGCGTCGGGAAACATGCCCCCGTATTAAAATCAATAATAAAATAATACCCCAACACTCGCATGTAAAATATCTCGGTATACATCTAGATCGGCGTTAAACGTGGAAATGGCATATAGAAGCTAAATTATCTCAAATGAAACTAAAAGCAATTCAAATTAATTGGCTTATTGGAAGAAATTCTGTTCTTAGCCTCGATTGCAAACTTCTACTTTACAACTCTATCTTAAAGCCAATTTGGTGCTATTATTAAATTCAATGAAATATAATTTCAAGCGTAATCCGAAATCGATTTTTAAATTTGTTAACTCTAAGAAGAAAACAACTGGCTTCCCTTCATCCATGAAGTTCCAACATATGGAATCCATCGATAATGACACAATAAGTAATTGGTTTGCCGATTTCTTCTCCACAACTTTGTCGAATGCTTTTTATGACGAATCAGTTAATTATCCATTCAAGATAAATGCGAACCAAACAACCCACATTCCATTTATTGACATCGCAACAATCGCTAAGGAATTAAAAAGTCTAAAATTTTCATTCAATTCTGGTCCTGATAACATTCCAAGTAACATTTTAATTAACTGTGCTGACTGTATTGCTATCCCTCTAGAAATTTTATTTAATGTATCAATCGAGCATGGTCACTTTCCGTATCTATGGAAGAACTCGTTTATTATTCCTTTGTTCAAATCGGGAAATAAATCGGATGCTGAAAACTACCGTGGTATTGCAAAATTGAGTATTATACCTAAACTATTCGATTATTACCGAATTCCTTTGTTACCAAGTATCAAATTTGATACCACCTTACCAGCATGGGTTTCAAAAAAGATGCTCTACTACAACGAATCTCCTTCATCTTACAACTGCCATATATCGAGGATTTATACAACAAAAACAAACTGATGTGATATACACTGATTTTACCAAGGCCTTTGATAAAGTTACTGGGTTTTACTGATATAAGTATAAAATGGATGTATTCATACCTAAACAACAGAACACAATCCATTAACTTTAATAACGCAATTTCTAGAAGCATAGATGTTCTGTCTGGTGTGCCTCAGGGAAGCCACCTTGGGCCACTTCGTTTTATTAATTAGTATTAATAACCAACCTGAGGTGATTTATTCATCCAATATTCTGATGTATGCGGACGACGCACAGTGGCGCCCGTAGAGCAAGCGAGGTTGCAAAAATCAAAATTTTCATGAGCGCCGACGAAGTTTTGAATAAATCGATGTTATAGGAAACTTTTCAACGATTTCAAATATGCCACTCTTAATAATATCACATTTTTAGTTTAGAAGATATAACCGTTCAAAGTTGACCGACTTTCGGTTTTCAAAAAAACACATAATTTTTAGTCAATTTGTTGCGATTTCAGGTGTAATATCACGAAAAATAGGTAACGAATCGCCTTATTTTTTGTTTGTATTGATTGATGTATTTATTAAATGTATAATGATAAAAAAAAATTAACTGTTTGCTTTGTGTTTCTCCTGGTAAATCACTATTTAAAAACTATCCGTTTTTTCACTATTTTTCAACTTTGACGGAAAATAAAAAAAAACTATATTTTTCTATATTTGCCATATTTGCAAAACCTGTTCTTTGATTATTTCTTTACATAATTCAAAAGGTTTTATCTGCCCGTACGTGCCCGTTTGGCTTCTAGAGGTAAAAAAGTTTAAAAAGACATGGTTGCAGAAATTGTATGGCGTCCATCCCTTATATGTTTTGACTGACAGTAAATTGATCTAATAGTTTGAAAAAAAAACTACTCATTGAAATTAGCAGGTACGTACCTCACATAAACAATACTTTGGCGTACAAATGGTCAGGAACAACATTGACTTATGGTCCCTACAGGTAGGCACACATCTTATTTGGACACGTGCATAATATCAAAATTGCATTATTCAGCCTAAATCCATATGTATGCAGGGAACAGGTAAATTTTTAGGCATGGTAGCATAAGCCTATATATTGCAAAATAAGCATAATGCCTGGATTAGTCTACGCCTGAAAGTTGGCGCAACAATTACTGAAACCATTAAACAATTTAAGTACTGAAAACATGGCGTTGAACAATTTAAAATTATTTGAACTGTTTAGAAAGTCAACCACAACAAAGTTTTTCACGGAAGTGAAAATTCTTCCTGAGAAGTTGACATTAATCAGCAAATGGGGCTGCGATGGATCATCCGGACAAAGCGTTTATAAGCAAAGGATATCTTCCGATGACGCTACAATATCGGACGGAAATATGTTTATGGCATCTGTTGTTCCTTTGCGGCTCAAATCGGATGATTCCCTACACTGGAAAAATCCACGTCCATCATCAGTGCATTATTACCGACTAATAATGTTTCAGTTTGCAAGGGAATCGGCAGAACTCATAAGGACTACGGTGAAGGACATTGAAGAACAAATAAGCAAGATTAAGCCTACAAAGCTGCAAATTGGAGAAGGAAAATATATTGAATGCAATTACGAGTTCCACCTGACCATGGTTGACGGAAAATTCGTAAACGAACTGACAGGAACAACCTCAACAATGTCATGCCCGATTTGCAAAAAGAGTCAGAAGAACTTTTTTCAATTCAATTCAATTTATTTCATATATAATATGTAACATCTCAATTTTATATAATTAGTTGTAAAGAGTTTAAGATTAGTATCTTTTTCTGCTTAATTATAATATATTTCAATTAGTTATTATATACATATATATAGACAGAATTATATTGGAGGTAAAAATTTAGCAAAAACCTATTTAAACCCCTTTTTTCGTTTTATTTTTATATTTTTTTTATCGATTTTATATTATTTTTATTATTTGTCAGAAGAACTTTGGTAATTTAAACGATTCTACAAATGAGGACAATTACGAATATGGAATGTCACCATTGCTCGCAAGGATAAGGTGTATGGAATTCTTGCTAAAACTGGCATATACCCTACCACAAGAGGAGGAAAACTTCGATGAAAATACATCAATAAAGGATAAGGAAAAGATCAGAAAGAAGCAAACACAGGATGCTTTTTTTAAACAAGTTGGACTAAAAGTAGACTGTCCCAAGCACGGTTACGGTAACTCAAACGATGGAAACACTTCTAGGAGATTTTTTGAAAATGATGAGGCAGTAACTAGAATCATTGGAATTGACAATCAAATCGTGAAAAGATTGGGAACGATCTTGGATGTTTTAAACTGCAAAGAAAATGTCAATTCTACAAAATATGGAGAATATGCGTCGAAAACTGCATCTCTTTTAGCAGAAATGTATCCACAGAAGAAGTTGACCCCGACCGTCCATAAAATATTGGCGCATGGCAAAGATATATTTGAGTACCAGTCTTTGCCAATTGGAGAGCTTTCTGAAGAAGCACAGGAGTCTCTTAACAAATTTTATAAAAAATATAGATTGCAGAACACATTCAAAGCATCAAGGGTAAGGCAAAATGAGGACCTCTTCAACATGTTGGCAGCATCTTCCGATCCACTTATTTCTTCCCTGCGGCATGTGAAGTCACGAATAGAGTTACAAAATAATTATAGTTTAGAAATAGTTAGTCTTTTAGATATACCTTCTCTTACGAATTGTGATGAATATTTTACAGAAAATTGAAAAAATAAATTTAAAAAAAAAATTATTTTTTTTTAAATTTGTAATAATTTAAAACATAAAACCCTAAAGGAAAAAAAAATAAAAACAATCTAAAAATGTAAAAATAATTTTTTTTAGTTACCATAAAATTGATTTTTCTACTAATTTTAACTTTGATAACCCATAAGTAGGCCCCTACAAAGCGTAGCACCCTTTCCAAACGCTCATTTCATAGGCTGAACAGTTATCTATCATATGCTGTTTAAACTGTTCAATTATCTTATTCGGTTCAAAAGATATGATTTTTGCAACGAAAAAACTCAAATGGCGCCACTGTGCGACGTCAAAGTTTTTTTTAGCTATCGTCAAATATGTGAGCAACAACTTCTTCAAAACGACTTAAATTCTTTTTACACGTGGTGCAATGTAAATCTTATGCAACTTAATCTAAAAAATGTAAATACATGCGTTTTGTTAGAAAGAGTCCAATACCTACATTCTACTTTTTTGAAAGTTAGCAGTTGGAGTCGGTGGATAGCTTCGTAGATCTTGGAATTCTGCTTGACTCGAAACTAAATTTCATTGCACATATAACAATGACAGCTAATAAAGGCAGAGGTATGATCGTCGGCGCCTTATGCTCCAGTGGGAGTTAAAGGAACATATATATACATATATATATGATCGGTTTTGTAAACGATGGGCTAAAGAGTTCAAGGATCCATATATTACGAAAAGTCTGTATACTTCCCTGGTAAGACCTGTATTGGAGTATGGATCCGTACAAATTGAATCAGTCCAAAAACAGTTTCTGACCTTTTATCTACGTGGGTTAAACTTTAATTAATGGAATCTGCCGCCTTATTCTTGTAGACTAGCCCTCATCAAACTGCCAACTATAAAGAGCCGTAGAACTGTGCTTAACATCTCGTTTATTTTTAACATAATTATTGGCGACGTTTGCTCTGGATACTTAATCAACAATATAACAATATGAAAATCGCTTTAATGCCCCTAATAATATTTCGTAAACAAATCGGATTTTTTTATTTAATTTATGCAACGAATTATACTACTGTGAGGTCAGGTTTTATAATTCAAATGAATTGGCGTATTGGAAGAAATTCTGTTCTTAGGCTCGATTGCAAATTTCTACTTTACAAATCTATCTTAAAGTACATCTGGCGCTACGGCGCCCACCAATGGGCCTTTAATATATAAAAATAAAAATTAAAAGATACAAAAATAAACTTTTTCGAATAATCCCAGCCGTTCCCTGGCGTGTTAAAAACTCAAATATCGACAAGGATATCAATGTGCCACGAGTAAAAACAATGATTAAGGGGCAAATATTTTTTTTTGGTAAAATGCTTTTTTGACTGCCTTCTAATCAATGCAATTTGATAAAACTTTGCAGGCATTCATACTACCGATGGCAATACACGAGACATAGGCGTAGCCAGGATGAAATGTAGGGGGGGGGGGGACAGAATTTTTTTTGTTGTAAAAAGGTTATTTTAACCACCTTTTACTCAATGCAAATGTATGAAACTTTGCAGGCATTCATACTCCCGATATCAATACACGAATACATGGGCGTAGCCAGGATGAAATCTGGGGGGGGGGCAAACATTTTTTTTTTGGAGAATGCTTTTTTGGCATGGAAATTGTAATGTATTAATTAAAGCTATTCGTTACTAAGAAGTAAAAATTAAATTTAAAAAAAATTTTTTTAAGAAACGCTTTTCTTTACTTTAATATATTGATCCGTTGTGAACACAAAATGAATATGAATACTAAAAAAATCGACTTAAAGTCAAAAAATAAGAACATTTCAAACAACATAAACTTTTAAATCAAAGTGGAAAAAATCTCACACATCCCTTAAAGAAAAGTTTGGGGCGCGTTGTTATGAAACAAAATGCTCAATTATTGAAAATTCGTAGCTTTAAACATAATTGGTTGTATTTCTTTCGGTCTGAAATATTAAAATGTACACACGGCAGTCATGTTTTTTTAAGTTCAGGTTGGTATGGGCGCCCCACGCTTTTATTTAAGGGATGTGTGAGATGTTTTCCACTTTGATTAAAAAGTTTATGTTGTTTGAAATGTTCTTATTTTTTGAATTTAAGTCGATTTTTTTAGTATTCATATTCATTTTGTGTTCACAACTGATCAATATATTAAGGTAAAGAAAAGCGTTTCTTAAAAATTTTTTTTTATTTTATTTGATATTAAGACCATGTTAAATCTCACTAACTATTAACAAAAGTAGTGGTTGGTCAAATATTTAATAAGTGTGACCGTAGCTTAAGTTTCCCGTTTTTTCTTAATATGTAAAAGAATCACATTTCTTTTTTTTGTTTCTTGACTTGTAATTAACATTTACGTATAAAGTGCAAAAAAACTTTGTATTGCAATGCAACTTAAAAAATGTTGTAATGTTTTTCTCAATTAAGAAAACACTTTGTAACTTCTTCAAATATTTTGGTTGTAAAATTTTTATTGATCGTGACAGCACTGATACTGTTGATATATCTTTGGTTCTCCTGATCAACCGATTATGTCCACTTTCTTCGATTCTGAGATCATGATCTATATTGCTTAATTTTAAACGCTCTTTACTTGGTTCTAAAAATAGCTAAAAAAAAAAATATGGGTAAGTTCCGATTTTTTAACAACAAAGTACAAACAGTGCAATATCTAGCCCATAGTTTGATCTAGAATGGCGTTAGGCTCTATTGAAAATTTTTTATACATACGCAGTTGCCCAGTAAAACCACAAATATTTGTTAAAGTAAGGATCCCATACAATTGATCCGTATTGAAGGCCGAGCAATAAACGTGTATAGGTGTTAAGTGATATATGGACCAGAAAATTCTTTTGATCAACGTTTCTTAAAGCCAAGAACTCCATTAGCTTTATTAACCATCAATGACATGTGATCATATAATTTTAGTTTGTGATTCAATAGAATACCAAGATCAACAAATTGTAAACTTTATGCACACTCATAAAAAAAGGCATCTTCATATTGATGATGTTCTAACATCAGAATTGTGACATCAGTGTTATTACAAATGGTATCAATGAGGCAAAAAATGGCATCAATCCACTGACGAACTTCCATATTTTATGCGTCCTCTATGATGTGACTACAGTGACATCAATTCAATGCCACATTTTGTGTGTTATTTTTTCTATTAATTCTATTAATATTTTTATTTTTATTTTTACCCTAATCCCGCGAAGCTCTTCGCTTGTCAGCAGAAGACCAGAGTCTCTGGCGGGAATCGAACCCGCAACCCTTGTACTGATAGACTAGCTCACTACCAGCTGGCATACCGGGGCACCCAACATTAACATTAACATTATGTTCATGTTTTAAAAGTAAGCTAAGAAGCAAAAATTCCCATATTCTATTTGTTTAAATTATTTATATAAATGCATCATATTATTAGAGTAGAATGATTACGAAAACCATATCGGGCATGCTGGTGGTGTCTTATTACAAAGGGCAGAATACAACAAAAAGAAATAAATATGTGTAGCGGGTAAATAAATAATAATATCATATTCTCCTAATTCGTCTTAAGTCAATTTAATAAAGTTTTTCATTACATTGAACTTAATAAGTCCTTTCTCCAATGTTCATCACACTGATCACATGTTTTATTAATATTCTGTGATGCCAATGTGACATCTCATTGATGACATAATTTAAATTTTTGACCCTGATGACAATTTGGCCAAGTGATGTTAATGCTGACTTCACAATGATGAAATGTGTCATGGGGTTAAAAACGAAGACACTTGTCATAGTATTGATGTCAAAATACATCAGTGTTATGAGCCCTTTTCTATCAGTTTATGCAAATGATTTATTTCGCCTATATCTTTAAAACTAAAGCTGGTAGGGAAAAAACTAAAAACGCAGATGTTTTAAAATGATTTCAAAATATAAAAATGCTCCATTTTGTTGTGCTATGTAATTTCTATTACGTCTCTGTAGTTTGCAATAAATAAAAAAATGTCTACACGAATGAATAATCATTTTGACCTATTACATGAGAGCACTAAAAAATATATTGTCTTATCAATAGTTTGAAACCCGTAAGAATTAAAATTACGTTTTAAAAATAATAAAAAAATAATAATAAATGGGAAAAAATTTCACAAAAAAAAGAACAAGAAACAAAATCATGCTGCAACATTGAGGAAAATAATAAAAAGTACAGGCAGGCAGGCAACTTGTTGGATTTTTTACTAATATCAGCAAAAAAAATTAATAAGAATTTTTAAGTTTATTTATAAATTTGTCTGATATTTAAAATTAAGCTCGCATTATATTCTACGCAATTACTCATATAAAAATAAATAAAGAGGAAAGAAACATCGCATAAAAATGAACAGCGCAAAAATTACAGTTGTATTCATGTGAATACAAGCAAGAGATAGTTAATTGTGATAGCGCTGTTGAGTATACGATTTATTCGGTTATTTATTTATTTTATTATTTGTACTGTTGCGGAGAAAAAGCCCATCTTAATCCATATCAAGTATTGCACTGCTTAAGAAAAAAAATAATTAAAACTCTTCTCCTATGAAATTTGCCTTTTGTCGCTTGCGATATAATCACAAATAGGTCTCGATATTATAGTTTTTTTTTTCTTACGGTGTAATTGTTAAATAATGTAATAAACAGGGAGACCGGAAATATGCTCTAAAAAGTGTTTTATGCTCATTGCAATAAAATAACTTAAAAATATGCGCTTAAAATTGTTAAAAATATGCTTTACAAAACCAAAACTTTGAAAACCAAATATTAAACAATTAAATAATATTTGGTCACTGTATTTTATATTTATATTAAGAGGAAGTTAAGGCTATTCTTCGGAGTGATATTTGAAAAGGAGCTATGGTGAAATGTGAACCGACTCCAAAAAACACTTCTAGACCTACACACTTTTAAACCACAAAAAGTACATTACTTGATCTAGATTTTGTTAGTAACGAGCAGAAATTATTACTTTATGATCAGTTAGCCGAATGCACTTTTTCAAAACACGATTTAATTTTTATATCCTAAAAATTTAGAACGTAAAAGGGAATTCAAATGTACAGTTTCAGGGGTGTCAACAGTCCCATAAATTTGCAGCGTAATCTTAATAACGTTGATTAGGATCGAATTTTTTTAATTGCCATCAGTTGATGAGAAGCTTACTTTTCTAACTTCTTTCCGATAAAAATTAGGATAATTAAAAATACAATTAGGTTATGGTTTTGAAGTGAGACTTAATAATATTATACATGATAAATCTTTATATTAGATAATATAACAAGCTTAATTCAGCAGTTGACTGTAAAAGTTAATGGAACAAGGTCAAGTAATGTGCTGTTTATGGCTAAAAAGTGTGTAGGTCTAGAAGTATTTACTGCAGATAAATTAAAAGAAGAAGAAATTGATTACTTTAGAAAATAAACTTATTTCCGTGAAAGGTCGAATCGTACACAGAAAAAAGTGATTTTCAATTAAAAAATGGTTTAAAAAGTATTTAAATTCAATTAATGTGATAATTGAATCAATTATTTTTTTGTTGGAAGAAAATTAAAAATTTAATTTTGAGTTAATTAACATTTTAGTTGTTTTGAAATAAATTTTCAATTAAAATTTTAATTAAATAACAACAAATCTTAATTGAATTTTTTCGTTTAAAATAAAATAATTTAAGCATGTAGAATTGTTGTTGGGAATTGTCAATATTTATTTAAATAAATTAACACATTGTTTGAAATGGCATTTGAAATATTATTTATTGAAAATATTTTTTCAAAATTTTTAGTAATCAATATAATCATGTTGGTAATAGGTGCAAAATCAACAACTTGTTTGCTTGATATTATGAATTTGGAATTAATTTGGTGATTGGAGAAATTTAATAATTTTTTCTGTGTATGAAAATTATAAAAGTCGGTGCTTAATTTCACATAGTCTCCATACAAACTTCTTTCCGAAATAGACTCTCTGTGGCCACCAACCATCTAATTACGTTCGTATTTAGATTTAATTCGGCCCAAAAATGTTTAACTGCAAATAATTTTTTTTTCTAAATTCCTTATAATAAATTGCCATACCGTGAAATTTTCTTTAGAATGATCCATATTTTTCAAATATAAATTTGACCTTTATACACACAGAAAAAATTAAAAATTTTTCTCTAATCACCAAATTTATTCCAAATTCATAATATCAAGCAAACAAGTTGTTAATTTTGCACCTATTACCAAAATGATTATATTGATTACTAAAAATTTTAAAATTTTGAAATTTTTTTTTAATAAATGATATTCGTAATTTTAATTAAAAAGGTGATCAAAAATCTTTGACATTTCAAACAATATGTTAATTTATTTAATTAAATATTGACAATTTCCAAAAACAATTCTATAAGTTTAAATTATTTTAAACGAAAAAAATCAATTAATATTTTTTGATATTTAATTTATATTTTAATTAACAATTTATTTCAAAACAACTAATATGTTAAATAAATCAAATCTATATTTTTAATTTTCTTTCAACATATCATATCATAAATTATTTCAAAAAATGTTCTATGAGGCGATACCCAAAGTTAAAAATCGGAATAAAAGATAAAGGTTCTATGATAAAAAAAAATTTTGACAGCGGTCGCTCGTGTTCAGTGAAGGAAAATGGAGCAGCATTTACTTTAAGAAAATTTGATCAGCTAAAGTTATAGCAGTAACACAGAAAGTTTTCTAGCTAAAGGCTTGTTTACACTATCACACAAGTCTTACGTATTCCATAATACTTTGTGAGATGGAAATCTTATGAGTTTTGCTACGACTGTCAAATATTCTAATGAAGCATTACAGTTTGTGGTCACACTATTACATTTTAACATGCTTTTATTAAAATGCAATCTTTATCAAATAAAAAGTAATATTGTTTTGAAAAATTTCAAAGAACGATGAAATCGTGTGGGATGCCAAATTTTTTTCGTAATACTTGTCGTTTTCATAACATATTGCATTCAAACTATCACACTTTTACATATTACTTGAGTTTTGACATGTATTGATACAAAGAATAATAGCACTTTATTTAATACGCAATTCTAAAAATGCAGAATCAAGCAATTAAGCACTTAACGCAATAGACTTCAAACTTGACTTGAAAGCAAAGATCAAATCGATAACCGCCGTACGCGTAATCGAAACTAAAATACCGGGTTTTATAAACAAAAGTGAAAAAAAATCAAAGATGTATATAATGAAATTTCTATATAATGGTCCCATGCAGATTTATTATAGGGAAGTTCGACTGTATATGTATTTCTCAAATAATTTGTATTTTATATTATATATTTACATACACATATAATATATATTTTTTTATACATATTCAACATTAAACAATGTTATTCTAACATTTTTTATTTAAATTTAATATGAAGAAGTGACAATTTTAAATAAAGGCCGTGCTTTTGTAGAAATTTATTATGATTTACAATTATCATTGCGCCATGTTAATTTAGCATTAATATTTTCTTCTGTGTGTAAGAAGTTAATTTTTTTAATCTGTATGTTTTCAGTGAAAATAACTTAATAAATATTTTTTGGTTTTGAAAATGTCCATGTCTTTCAAGTTGCCCCTTTTTTCTCAGAATTCCCCTTTTGTGCCACTTATTTTTAGAAAAATCCCCTTTTTGTGCCCCTTTTTGAAAATTTTGAACGGTAACGCTGTCCATATGTAGGTGTTTATCGCTCATCTGATTGGGTGAGTGCTGCAGTGTCTCTTCTCCCTAAGCGAGTGTGGCCGCCATTATATTTCGAGCTATTGGATTTGGGTGCAGTTCAAGCCTTTTTAAATAGTTTACTGCATATATGTCATCATATATTTTAATTAATGGCACAATGAGAATCTTGTAAATATTTGAAATATGATGTGAAATATCTGTAACAGTTTTACGTTAAGGTTGCCAGTAAGTAAATAAGCATAAATATATATTAAAAATATTTGTCGGTTAAAGATTTAATCTACATATAATTATGATTAACATGATAATAATATGATTACTTCTTAACTCATTATGATAAACATGATAATAATATGATTACATTAAATTATAATAGGATGATATAAAAACAAATTAGGATTAAGGGAAAAATATTATGATGTTATATTACGTAAATATTTGGTCATACTATAATTCAATAATAATCGTAATATGTTGACTACAATCATGAATCTTATCATAATATATTGTTTTAGAATATGTTTACCACAACCATGTTTTTTCTTTGCGTGTATGCTGTCAAATAAAAACAATTTAAAAGTTTATGGAAAATTTATTTACTTTAAATAAATGTAAATGATTGGTTTTTAAATAAATTTTTAATTGCTTTAAATGAATTTTCTGTTACATAATATTTTGAGTGTAGATTTTGCAACAAAAATTTAATATTTAAATTTAATTAATGTGATAATTGAATCAATTATTTTTTTAGTTGAATGAAAATTAAAAATTTAGTTTTTTAATTTTCATTCGAATAAATTTTTTGAAATAAATTTTCAATTAAATATCAAAAAATCTTAATTGATTTTTTTCGTTTAAAATAAAATAATTAAAACTTGTAGAATTGTTGTTTGGTATTGTTTGAAATGGCAAAGTTTTTAGATCACTTTTGTAATTAAAATTAAAAATATCCTTTATTGAAAATATTTTTCACAATTTTACAACTTTAAGTAATCAATATAATCATTTTGGTAATAGGTGCAAAATCAACAACTTGTTTGCTTGATATTATGAATTTGGAATAAATATGGTAATTGGAGAAATTTAATAATTTTTTTTGTAATATAATTTGTGTAGTTCAGGAGAATTTTATCAATGTATAATATAACTTGTCTGATTTAAGTAATGTAATTTATAAGATTTTGTGTCTTATCGTATTAGAAAATAAAATTAATAAATAAAAACACAAATACAAAAATACAAAAGGCTTTTGTAAATTGTTGGAATCGGTTCATAATTTGCCCCATACACGTAGAGAATTTTTTCAATATGCTTACATCCGAAAATTTTATAGTTAACAATAATGACAATATATTTATTACTAATAATTCTATGGCTTTTAATTAACAAAAGCATTTTGCTCTTCTCAAAGAGCCAAATTTTTTTGTTAGTAAACAACCATAATATTATAAGTAGTAAGCATAATTTTGTAACATGCTATGATATGGTTTTGGATCATAATATGTTTTTGGCTTCTTAATGGACAGTAATATTGTTTAAATAACCATAAAATGTTGAAAATTTTTCGTTAACATGGTTTTTTTAAAGGATGACCATACTGAAAATGTGTTTTTACGTGTACAATCTTCTTTCTGAAATATATTATGTGTGCCTATTATGTATGTCGGTAGTTAGATGAAATATTGCCCAAAATATATTTTTTTTAAACTTCTATTTCTTTTGGAATCAGTATATATTTGAACATAGCTTGCATATAAATTACTCCAGAATATAACTTTTAACTTTATAATTTCCTTATAAATGCTGGCTTTGAAAGAAAATGAGGTTCAACAAACTCTTATACAAATACCTGATTTTAACTTTCGTCTGAGGTTAATTTCCGAAAATACCATAACGAAAAATCGGTAACGCGACCAGATTTTATCATAGGTCAATTAACTTTTAGTGCAGGATATGATTTGCTCCTTCGCATCTACACTACATTTGATACATAATATTGTTGTTGGATTGTAAGAAACTTTTGAAAAATTAACTAACAAAACAAATTTCAAAATTAGCCATAGAATGTGGTTTACCCTCCACCACTAGTGGCGAATGGGTGTATACTAACTTTGTAATTTCGTGTGAAACTTTTTTAATATTTATTTAATACATAAATGGTATACCCCCCAGCAAAAAATTTACTTACCTGGTAAGTTAGCAAGTAACATTGGAGACATATGAACACTACTTATTTTTCGGCTGAATAACTACTTATTTTTGTTCGAGTTGTCCACAGAATTCAGTAGTTACAATACACTTACTAGAAGTCACAAAATATCTAGTTATTATTTAACTACCAGTAAGTTGAATTTTAAATACTTACAATATACTTACCAGAAGCCAAAAAATAACTAGTTTTTATTTAATTGGCGCTAGTTAACAGACCTAATAAGTAGTTATGGAGCTACTTACCAGTAAGTAAATATTCAGTATTGAAAACAAGACAACTAATAAGTAGTTATTTAACTGATTATTAGTAAGCAAATACTCATAACTGAAAATAATAGTAGTGAAAAGTGCCTACTGAGGTCATTACTAGCAAGTACTTATTGAGGTTTTCAGAATAATGACAATTGTAATGACAACTACTTACCAGGTAACGTATGAAATAACTACGACCTATTACCAAAATTCAAAAAGTTTTTCCTGGGCCCTTTTATGCGAAACGTTCGTAAGCGACATTTTGAAAAACATATAATTTAAGTTAAAATTGGATATTTCACATGTTTTTTAATTAGCAATATGTAAGAATTGTTAATAACGTGAAAAATATAAGGTGTTCAATTTGATTGTTAGTCACATAGTCCTACAATTTTTTATTTTACCAATTGATCGTAAGCAACACGCAAGAAGAGATTTTGAAAAAAAAAATTGAAATAATTACACAAGTATACACGGTTTTGGATCTAAGCAACCAAAACCTGTTTCTAAGGTTATTTGGGGCTCTGAATCCGAATCTGCACTCCGTTTTTTTTAAATTGGTTCTAGTTTTCGAGATATTAAATAAACACATTTTTTAAAATTTTTGACAATTAATCTCCATTTTATTCATTAAAAAGTGTTAAATTAGAAATGAAGAGCAGTCGAACTGAGTCGCTTGTACTGTTTGGGATCTGTTTCACGCATTAAAGTCCAACAGTAGTCGCTCATCATGCCCTCGTCCCAAAATCCTTGGTATCGTTTTTCAATTTTCGCCAAATCTTGGTGTAGTCGCTCTACTTGCTTGTCGCTTGTATCACCCAAGTTTTCAGGAAAAAATTCGAGATGGGGATGCAAAAAATTTATTTTGAAAGACATTCGAGCTCCAATCTTGCAATAATTTTGCAACAAAGTGTCGATTATCTGCTCGAAATCCGGGGATTTGCGGTCCGAGAAAGTTGTGAACAACATCTTGAAATGATACCCATGCTGCTGCTTCATTGGGGGTTAAACATTTTGTAAAGTTTCTGTCGGCCATTAATTTTCGAATATCAGGTCCGACAATCTTTGATTTTGGCTTACGACAATTTGGGAAATAACTTGGTCAAGTACTCAAAAGCCGGTCCTTCACGGTCGAGCGCTTGATAAGACCAAGCTTTATGTGGAGAGGTGGCAAGAAAATGTTCTGTGGGTTCACAAGTGGTATAGAAGAAACGTTTTGTTTTCCTGGTTCATAATTAGTACGTCTTGGCCAATCTTTTCTTACATAATGTTGGTCAGTTGCACGGCTATCCCACAGACACAAAAAACAGCAAAATTTGGTAAAACCAGATTGCATCCCCACCAAGAGACCAATAACCTGTTGGAATAGTATATAAATCATTTATTATTTAAAATTAAATTGACATTTATTTTCAAACCTTCAAATCGCCACATATTTTCCATTGATGCTCTTTATATTGTATCTTGGTCAAAATTTTACACATTGCATTGTAGCATTCCTTCGTTTGTACTGCATGAGCAATCGGAATTGATGGTTTTATATTTCCATTGTGTATCAGAGCAGCTTTCAGGCTGTATTTTGAACCATCTATGAACAAACGCCATTCATAAACATCGTATGGTGTATTCATCGCATCAAACAAACCGTTGATGTCATGGCAGAATCATATATTCTCCTCTTTTATGAAAAGCGGTAAAAGCGCCTCATTTCTGGTTCTATATACAATGACTTTTGTTTGAGTGTTAAGATATTTCCACTCCTGCATCCGTGATGCGAGCAATTCTGATTTTTGTTTAGATAAATTCAAATCACGAACCAAATCATTGAGTTTACTTTGCGAAACTAAATGTTTTTCCTCCATGTTAAAATCGCTTCCACTGTTCGTCGGTGATGAACTACAACTTTCCATGGAATTTGCACTCGTACCTGGACAAATTGGCAAAGGATCATTGCTTGCACGGGGAACTGGCTTAGACACTGATGAAACTTCAAGATATTTATATTTTGCTAGTTTTTTTGCATTTATACCGACGACATTCATCAAGAAAAACTATCAATCATCTACATGATTTTTCGGCTCTCTCCATAACTTTGGCAATGAAAATGAAAAACATACCTTCTTACCGCGTGACCACTTGTATAATATTGTGCTACACGCGTTACAAAATAATTTCGGTACCCACGGCTTGTGAGTGTTTGATACAGAGAAACCAAAATAATGAAAATATGTATTTCTGATCACATTAGTAATAACTTTGCCACTTTTTCTGATCATATAACATCCGCAAACATAACAAAAACACTTTGAATCAACTTTACAATTCTGTCTGCATTTTCACACGTTTTGGATTCAAAAAAAAACTTAAAAAAAAAATTAAATAACGTTTGTAGCGACGCCAACAGCTGACTGTCATTATAATAGCGCAGAGCTGCCAACATGAGCGAACTCATAAACTAGAACCAATTTTGAAAAACGAAACCCGGATTTGAATTCAGCACCTCAACTAACGTCAAGATTTGTTCTCATCTGCTCTGATCCAAAAGTTGACCGGAATTTGTAAACTTGTGTTAGTAATTTTGTAAGAGGTTAGTTCGCTTGAAATTAAGGCCCTAATCATGTAAAACGCAACGCACCGCCAAAGAATTACGGCCCTAATCATGTAAAACGCAACAACAAAATTACAAAATATTTATGACATTGTTTGTGCTTTCAATGTTATTCTTTGGCATTGCGCTGCGTTTTATATGATTAGGGCCTACATTGAAAGCACAACCAATGTCATAAATATTTTGTAATTTTGTTGTTGCTTTCTACAAAAAACCACATTGCGTTTTAGACAAACGCTGAATAGCTTGAGGCGTTAAAATTTTTAAAACGGAATTTCTGTAGAAAGTAACAACAAAATTACAAAATAATAATCAGCCATGTTCTGGAAAACAAATTCGAGTGAAAATGAAATCGAACAAATTTTCAAAACGATCCTGTTTTATAGGTTCATAAAAATATACCGTTTTATATACGCCATTCTATGAGTACCACTTAAATTTATTAGAATAACTCTAAAAATAATGAAAAAAATAAGGTAATATTTAAAATAATTGAGCTGAAAATTTCCTTCGATTTCAATTTCACTCGATTTCGATTTCCAGAACATGGCCGAATGATTTTGTTTGTGCTTTCAATGTAACTTTTTGGCGTTGCATTGCGTTGTAATTGATTATGGCCTTAATTCCATGTGCGTTTGAAGGACTTGTATTCGAGTTTAAGTTTAGGATTTAATATCAATGTATATACAGGTTGGCTTCTATAGGTTGCCCAAAATGGGCACCTCAGGTTTTACAGAAATTAAAATTAATCCAAAATTCTTTAAAAGTAAAGTTCTACGAAAAAGGAAGCTTTGTATATCTCGTTTATTTTAGGAAATATCCGGGTGGCAATATATATATTTATTTATTGAAGTTTTTGATAGTTTAATTAGGCTTAAGTTCATCAAATTTACTGCCAGGCCCACAATGTCGACAAGAACATTTATTTCGCATTTTTATATTGAAAACAATAATAAAAAATTAAAATTTGTTTTTGTTTTCAATATAAATAAACATTTTTTATTTTTTTGATAATTCTTGACTGAACACAAGATTGAACTCGGGTCGAATTTACATGTTTCGTGAATAACCACATTCTCATCATCAGAATTCTTTGCGTTCTACCGTTTGCGCCACTGTGGCGCCTGCCAGTCTATAGTCAAACATCAGTCTTTAACTAATTGTATTGGTAGATCGAAATTTGGTGTAATTGATTATCAATTTTTCAATTTGTATTAATAATTGCAGTTCTTATCGCAGAAGGATAGCACTCATACTTGTTTTTACTTAGTGTCACGTATTGAACAAAGAATTTAATTTGGGCACAAAAACATTTTTGATTTTTCGAAGAGATTTTTAAATAGTTAGGAAAAATCCTCACGATCATTTTTCAAAAAGGGATCAATATATTCTGGGTCGTTAAGAAGTTCTAAAGTCGTTTTTAAAGAACTCAATAGAAAAGAACAACTTTGCTGTCGAACTCTTTTTTGCTCTACTAAGCTGTTTGGTATTCAAGTCCAGCGCAATCGGCTCAGTAGGAAAGAGGTAATTAAAACCACCTTTAAAATTGATTTTGTGTTATAAAAACTAACAAGAATTGAAGGCGGAATGCAAGGATTCTTATTAAACTTTGCAAAAATTATTTTAATATAACTAGAAGACAAACCACTAAATGCTTCACTACGTCTAAAAACGTAACGAATTATTCTACTGTAATGAAATTTGTTCCGTCAAAGTCTTATAAGAACAAAAATAGCAGCACCATGGGCAGATTGGTCCATAACTTACCATAGGTTCCATATGGGCATTTCAAGGGCAAAGTCTACTTTTTGTAACGTAACGCCAGCAAGTAATTAAAATTATTTCTAAAAAAATGTTATTTGAAAATGATGTGAATACAACTAAAACCGTTGCAACTGGAAGTATTATGGTTACAATTTAGCTTTATATGGCTAGAAATAACACCAGGGGGGGCTACTCTCTATTGCGATGCGAAAGAAAATTGTAGCAAATCTAGTTATTGGTACTCTTTAATGCGTTTGCGCATTTGTCTTTCGCATCATTTTCTTTTCTTCTTTTCCCAAATCATCACTATTTATTTTATTTAAACCTTGCAATTTAAATTTTTTTTTACGTATTTTGACATTTCATTACTGGGGGGCTACTCTCTATTGCGATGCGAATACAATTTCCATGCGAAAGCTAAATGCCAACTTGGTACTCTCTATCACTTTCGCAAAATTGTTTGAAAATTAAGCAATAATGGTAATGAAAATCAAAGATAGTGCAGATTTAGAGTAATGAAATAGCAAAATATGTAAAAAAATTTAAATTGGAAAGTATAAATAAGAGAAATAATGATGATTTGCAAAAAGAAAAAAATAAAAATTCGTATCTTTTTGCAAATGCGCAAACGCATTAAAGAGTACCAATCTCTAGATTTGCTACAATTTTATTTCGCATCGCAATAGAGAGTAGCCCCCCTGGCAATTTGCGCTATCTCTGATTTTAAATGCCAGTATAGCTTAATTTACAAACCATTTTGCGTAAGTGATAGAGAGTACCAAGTTGGCATTTAGCTTTCGCATCAAAATTTTATTCGCATCGCAATAGAGAGTAGCCCCCCAGGTTTTTTTCTGGTGATCGGCCCATAATTTGCCATACGTGACATATAAAGCACCTAAGAAAGCATAAAACATAAGAACATAAAATAAATGTCAGTAATGTATTGAAACTTTGAACAATTTTAGTTATTTCTGACTAACAATCACTCTACCGAATTTTGTGA
This sequence comes from Pollenia amentaria, assembly GCA_943735925.1. Classification (NCBI taxonomy): domain Eukaryota; kingdom Metazoa; phylum Arthropoda; class Insecta; order Diptera; family Polleniidae; genus Pollenia; species Pollenia amentaria. Next base: position 119,328,251 of record OX031010.1, on the reverse strand, counting down.
GGATCGATTTATAATATAGTTTAGGTTCAATGTAAAATCACCCCCTGAAAATCACTTTAGTACGACTAAAACTTAAGCGAATCATGGTATTTTTTCAATTTACTATGAGGACATGTTTTATTAAGAATGGTTCATAATTTATAGATTTTATATTAAGCTCACTCCTCAATTATTGTTACTCTCAGTGAAGGGTATTAAAGATTCAGCACAGCCCAATAGAGCAATTTTGATTTTTAGTTTTCTAATTCTCATTGAAGGGTACTTATGTTTTAGTACAACCTTGTTCTAAATACTTAAGAATTTCTGTTCTGCTTAAAAACTATTTCGTCACCCTTTTTATTTAAGAACTCAATTCATACTCTTAATGAAAAATTAGGTGTATCAAGTGAATCGAATAATCGATTACTTAAGCAGAATGTTACTAAAAAGAAAATACCAACTGATAAGAAATTGCTGAAAATCAATAAAAACTTAAAAGGAATTTATGTTAATGGAACAGTATACAAGCGAATTGAGCCGTAAAAACAACGTTGCGAATTTTAAGCAGAAGTGTTAAAAAGTATTATTTATTTTTATAATTCTTGCCGATATTAATATATTGGAAAATAAAAAATAAAAAAAATTTATTAAACAGGATAATGAGACTATTAACATTATGTGCAGTATTCAGTGTATTATTAGCAGTGTCCTTGGCTAATCCCGTTAAAACACAAATTCGTGATGTTTCCGATTCATCAGAAAGTAAAGAAGACTCTGAATTGAAAAATATCGAGAAAAACTCTTCATCTTCGGAAGAAGAACAGACAAAAGAAAATAAAAACATTATTCGGGACGATAATGCAGACGAAAGTTCTGCTGACACTAGCGAAAAATTGTTAGAGAAAAAAGGGGTTGTAAAAGATGAGACTACCCAAAACAGCAGTTCCGAAGAGGAGGAAGATGAACAGCCTAAGGAACACAATTTAATAGTGGTGGTAGACGATAGTGAAATTTTGGATATCAAGAAAACTAAAACTAAAAGGTCATATGCTGTGGACAATGCATCCAACTCTCATAATCAACTTAAAGTAAAAGATGAAGGTTCTATTAAGTATGAGAAGTATTTAAAGCTAAAACGACTCAGACGTGATTTAGAAAGTGATGAACCCGAAGGTTCTCACGATATCTCGCCACGTTTCGTACGTAGTCCAAGCACTTCAGAAGAAAATTCCTCAGAAGAGAACAAAAAGGGAAAGAATCACGCTGTTCGTTTTACACGCAGTGCAGATACTTCTGAAGAAAACTCCTCGGAAGAGGATAAAAAGAGTGCAGCCCACCGACAGAAAAATCCCAGTGAAACTGGACATGAGCACTCTGAGGCACCAGCTGAAAAAGCAGCCGCAGCTCCCGCTGAAACTGGCCATGAACACTCTGAGGCACCAGCTGAACAAGCATCAGCGGCAACCGCGGAAACTGGCCATGAACAATCTGGTGCTCACGCCGAAGGCGAAGTTAAAGCTGAAAATACCGACCCAGCACTTGCAGAAGCCAAGCCAGCACTTGCAGAAGCTTCTAGACGTAGACGAAGTTTAGATGAGTTCAGTGAAGAAGATAAATCCGAGCCGCTGCAAGAAATGAATGAAGTTTTTATTTTCAGCAACGAAAATCATCAAGAATCCGCAGAAAATTTTAAAAGCGAAGAACTAAAGAACAATGAATATGCGGTAGTGAAGGATAACGATTTAGAGAAATCCCTTGAGAAAAAACACTCAGATGAGGATTATGCTCAGGGATGTGGTGGCAATAATGCTAATCAAAGCGAAGATTTAAATGAAAATTCAAATGAAGACAATGAAACTTTTAACAATGAAAATGATAAATTATAAAATTTTTAAATGTATTTTTAGGTAGCGATATAAAAAACAAGCAAAAAAAATAAATTTTAACTAAATTTTTAATTGATAACATATTTGAATGTAGCTTTTGGAAATGTTCCGAAATTGTTTTAATTTATGGTCATAAGCCCTTTTAATGCGCATTCAACAAAAAATTTTTTATATTTTTAATAAATATTTAAAAACAAGTAGTAAATTATACAACTGTCACATATTTAGGACTACATATCGCACTTGATCATAAAGAAGGTATTAACTCAATATATAAAAATTTTTAGTAGAAGCAAAATAATTTTTAATTTTACATTAAAGGCATATGAAAAACATTTTTTAAACCAACCGTTTCATTACCAACAAAGCAGTCAAAATAGCACGATATTTTGACAGCGTTACAAAAAGTATATATTTCGCTGGAAATATGTCGTCTCGATTTTTTTTAAAAATTTTAAGAAATAAACATTTTAAGTAAACACCCTCTTTCTGATCAAGTGCGATATGTACATATAAATTGCTTTAAGTATTTTTTTTCATTATCAAGGTTTTAACTCATTTTTCTTATCAGATTTTTGTGCACATTTAAATGTGTGATGACTTTCATCATCTTCACTGTCAAAGTACATTTAAAATAAAAAAGAAAAAAAAATTAACATCAAAAACAAAAATTATGCATGTATTAAGAAAACAAAGTACAGAGCTTTTGATTAAAGTAAACTGATAAGAAAACAAGTAAGAAAGTATAGTTGGTAAAGCCCGAACCTATGATACCCTACACAAAAAACCATTTTGTATTTAATTGAAAATATGACATTTTATTATATTTGTTAATTTTGTTAAATTTATTAAAAATTGTTAATTTTTTGTCAAATATTCAAGAAAAAATCCCTGAAGAAGGCATACAACGGAGTGCCGAAATATTGGATTCAATAAATTTAATATTTTTTATAAAAAAGAAATAAGACCTCAAGCTTAAATAAGAACCCATGTCCCATATTTGATCGAATTTTCTCCAAAATTGTACATTGCGCATTAGGGGTACACCGACCGACAGCCTGCCAGCTAGATGGACGGAAGGCCATCTTTAGATCGGTTCAAAAAACCATTCTTAGTCTATCGGTATACTCAAAGATAGATCGTGGACCAATATGTTAAGGTGCACCAAGCGCTTGACACCTTCTCCACTATTGTGTTGTGGGTTTAACAAGTAACAGGTCCTGATTCGGCTATGGTGAATCTTTGATACCCTCTACTTAGACTTATAAGGGGTGTTTTTTATAGAGGTACTAGCTTAACCCGGTGCGCTTCGCTACACTGGTAAAAAAAATAAATTAAAAAATTGCAGTATTTTTTTTCATGATATAATTTATGTATTTACATACGTATTGCATTTAAAATTTTTTTGTAAATATACTTTTAACAAAAAAATTAATTTTATCTATCTATATATTAATTTATATTATCAATAGCAACTAACTTAATTAAATAATTCTTATTATGTATGATTATTGTAATGCTTTATGATATACAATACAATATCAGGGGCGTAAACAAATAAATATTTAGGTCTTCCTACACGTGAGCATGCAACGTAAAGTTGTCCATGAGAAAAACATGGGTTTGATAAATTTAGGCCGCATACATGAAGAGTTTGTCCCTGCGATTTATTTATTGTCATCGCAAATGCTAAACAAACAGGAAACTGTAATCTCTTAAATTGGAATGGCATTTCAGTTGATAATAGGGGAATTCGAGGTAGCAAGACATCGGTACCTATATACTTTCCAGTGATAATAGTCGCTTCGATTAAATTGTTCAGCAGTTTTTTCACTTTTAGCCTGGTTCCATTGCAAAGGCGAGGTGGGTCAATGTTTCTTAATAAAATAATAGGAACACCAACTTTCAATAGCAACTCATGTGGTGGAAAGCCAGCAAGGTGCAAAGAGTTCAAGAATTCGACTGGATAATTAACCACGTCCTCCTCATTTGTCACAGTATCAACAGATTTATATGTTTTTGCATTTCCTTGGATTTTGTTAAGTATATTATGGTTAACAGAGCTTACGTCAATATTTTTGGCAGCAAGTAATGCACGTACACATAACCATTGACTGTTATTGAAGTTGTTTTCGATATTTGGAAACACACAGTCTATTAATTCTTCGATTGATTTAGTTAACCGGCAAAAGTTAGATGGAAATGTAATACATTTCGTGACTGCATCAATTGGCATTTTTCCATTTCCTAGGTCCATTAGTTGTTTAGAAAATTGAGTAGTTGTTCCATCACTTTGAAGTTGTACACGCATGTTTGTAGTTAATTTCAATGTGCGACTACCCCGCCCATTTTTATATTGAAATTTATAGTTTACCATAGTAGTAGCTGTAACCACGCTTGAAGACTCTCCCTTTAATAGTTCTTCTGTTGAGCGAAATTTAATTTGTGCATCCTATGGAAGGTATTTCCCCCCTTGCGCCTATCCGCTTTATTTTTATTTTCAAAAGTGTAGTATACCATAAGAGAGACTTCTGCAAAGTTTGAACATTCTCACTATAAATTTCTTAAGGTATGCGATTTTAACCATTGGCGCCCTATGGTGGGTACCACTTCCCCCGCTGCTATTTAATTTCAATTTTGGGGCTCTGAAGATCCTACTACCAAAACTTCAACAAAATGCGCGCAGCGGCTCTTAATTATATTTCTATCTATGAGGGGTACTGCTCCTACCCTGTCAACCCCGCCCATTTTTATAATGAAATTTATAGTTTACCATAGTAGTAGCTGTAACCACGTTTGAAGACTGTCCCTATAATAGTTCTGCAGTTGAGCGATATTTAATATATGCATTCTATGGGAGGTATTTCCCCCCTGCGCCTACCGCTTTATTTTTATTCTCAATAGAGTAGTATACCATAAGAGTGACTTCTGCAAAGTTTGAACATTCTCACTATAAATTTCTTAAGATATGCTATATTAAACATTGACGTTCTATGGGGGGAACCACTTCCCCCGCTACTATTTTATTTAAATTTTGGGGCATAGAAGATCCTACTACCAAAAGTTCAACAAAATGCGTGCAGCGGCTCTTAAGATATGCGATATTTAATATTGGCATCCAATGGGGGTACCAATTCCCCTGCCCCTATCGAAAAAATAAGTAACCTATTTAATTTTTAGGGCTCACATGATGTTACTGTAAAAATTTCAGGAAAATCGGTGCAGTAGTTTAGGAGTCTATAAGCCAACAAACAAACATACAAACAAACATACAAACATTTTTCATTTTTATATATATAGATAAAAACTGTCTTTAAATATAAATATAATTTTCGGTAATATTAATTTTTAACTTTACAATTTTATGTATTAATTAATATAATATTCAGTGCGAGAAAACGGTTGAAAAAAAATCTCACTACATTATTTTATAAAATAGTCAAGTGATTTGTGTTTAGTTCCGTTTGGCATTTCAACATGAATAGACTGACGCCTGAACAACGCTTCCAAATTGTGCAAATTTATTATGAATATAATGGTTCTGTTCGAAATACGCATCGCGCGTGCCATGATTGCTGACTTTTTCGTTCATCAATTAAACAACCATTAAGTGCAGGAGCTGAAATTTCAAGAATACGGCTCAGCTCGTCCCACAAGTAATTTATTGAAGGAATTGGCCTCCAAGATCGTGAGATTTTACGCCCGGAAATGATTGACCACTTGGAGGACAACATTCGTCGCGTTTTTGCCGATATACGGCCACAAATGTTGGAAGAAGTCATCGGAAATTGGACCTCCAGATTAGACTGCGTACGAGCCGGCCGTGGCGGTCATATGCCAGAAGTCATATTTAAATTATAATGCCAGAAGATTATCAGCCCAATTATGAGTACAAATTCCCCGGGAGTTTTCTCCCTTTTCCCATTTTTACTATAGAATTTAAATAGTAAAAAATGGGAGAAGGGAAAAACTCCTGGGGAATTTTTTTTCATAATTGGGCTGTATAATTCGAATAAAGTAAGTGGCATGTCAATTCAAAAAATTCATCTTTGTTTTATTCCATTTACTGTATATTTGGCAAGAGGACTTTATATTATTCCATTTTCTGTATATTTTGTCATTGGACTTTATATAAAATCTGTTATAAATTATAAACCAATGTTCATAATATCTGATGTCAAAATTTCTAGTCACATAAAACTAATGCGTGTAATTTAATGGCAGTATTCACATTTGTTAGGGAATTTAGCTGAAGATTATGAACCGAACACCACAAAACTTAAAAGTGAGCAACATTTTATCACAATATTATAATTTATTACGAGTTTGTATCATTTCTAGTCATATAAAACTGATTTGTACAAAATGAAACATCATTACTCGTTTCGATTTTAGTCGTGTCAAAGTGTTTTTTTTTTTTTTTTTTGGCGTGGGGCTTATGTAGGAGCTACTGCAAAGACAATCACAAAATTTGGCCTAGAAATCGTAATGAAGCGAAATTGAAATAGAAAGACATTTTCGGTTAAATAGTTTTCAAAATTACCGTAGTTTTATCTAGTTTTAAAAGTCGTTCTTGATAAAGAAACTTGTACCCAAAGAATAAAGTTAGTGGTCTAAAACAATCGATTGCACTATCGATGGTTTTTGACTGTGGTATCCTCATCGATATTTTTCAATACTTTTGATAGTTTCTGTTTTTTTTTTCAAATTATTGTTTGACGAAAGTAGCGGTATGGTGACTAAGGATGCCAATCGGGACTGATTTTCGCTACTGCCCGGGGAAAAACCAAATCTAGAGTCTTGGTTTCTGAAAGTTAAAAGATAAATGCTTTTTAAAGATATGTATTATTACGAAAGTATCTTTACAGGAACATGAAAGAGGCACTTTTTAAGGCTGTGGGTCAGAAGCTGGGCAGAATGAAAGTAAAATGCTATAACTGCGGAAATATTGGTCACATACGGCGAAACTATAGAGCACCAAGAAAGCGAACAAGATCAGCTTCACCGCCAACAAACAGCCAGCGGGCTAATTATCAGTCATCCCAGGAGTCGGCGTAAAGTATGGACAATAAATTTGGTAGTGCAAAAAAGCAATAGAAGTGTTACAACATGTGGTTACATCGATGGCAAAGAGCGCATTTTGTCTATCGATACTGGTGCAGGATTTTCAATTATAAGACTTGACTTGGTGAGAGGAGCTGTCAAACCACTTAGCGGAGTGAGCTTGCGAACAGCTACATGTGAGCCTGCGACTGTCTATGGCAAAACACGTGTGGTGTTAAGAATTGCCAATATTGTCACTTTTCATGAGTTTCTTGTGGCTGACATTGTAGACGAAGTACTAATTGGCGTAAATTTTATGATTCGAAAAACAAAAGTCTGGATATGGGAAAATACATCATGTATTTGGGTGATGTTGAAATACCCCTTGATGTTTGGTATGGAAGCGAGTCTCGTGTGGGACAGCTTCTCGCTTGTACTCGTCCGAAATCGTCAGCTAGCAGAAAAGTGGAAAAAACGTGAAGAAGCGGTTGCTCAAGTAAGACAGCTTAGTAAATTGCAGGACAGGCATTATACGATAGAAGGGAATGCATCAGTGAACGTAACTAATTGCAGGTAGAGCCCAGTGAAGACTGGAAAACGGCGCAAAAAAGTGATCCTGTATTGTCTAAAATTATGAAGAGTCTTCAATTGGCAAATGGTTGTCTATACCAAATAGGAGAGCGCCGAAGGTAAGGCAGCTAAAATCCTTATGGCTGTGCCGCCTATTAAAGTATGTGAAGTGATGCGGACAGTCCATAACGGTACTGGTAGTGATCATCACAGTGTAAAAAAAACCGCAGACAGGTTGAAGGAACGCTTCTACTGGGTTGGATGAAAACAAGCCTCGGCGGACTGGATATTAAGCTGCAAAAAGTTTGTTGCAGCCAGGGGTACAACAAATAGAAGTTATGCGCCGCTCCAGCAGTGCAACTCTGGTGCACTGGAAGATAATGTGGTATCTTCCTTGGAGCAAAGAAGTCCTTATGAACATTGTCCAGATATGATCGGGCGTTAAATTCTGAAGTATTCAAGCAGGGCCAGTTGGTTGTGCTAAGGAATCCACCACAAAAGAAAGGATTGTTTGACAAACTACAAACACATTAGGATGGGCCATATAAGGTGATAAAGAAATTAAATCAGATACACAAAAGTCCATGCGCCAAAATGAAAGTTGTTCATTTAGAACGATTAGACACATATAGAAGAGCTAAGTCGGAGCCTATTCGGGACGAACACGCTTAAGTGGGAGGCAGTGTTACTAAAGTAACTTTAGCTAAGAATTAGTTTAATTTATTAGTTATTTTGTATTTGTTAGTAATTTTATTGTTATTGTATTAGTTATGCATACTTTTAATATAAAAATCACAGTACAGAATTTTCTAGTACAAATGTAATGTAATAATTGTTATACATAATTGTACTTCAACCCCACTGTAATTCTTGAATATTCGATAATAATCTTAAAGCTTAACCTACCAAGAAGGATGGACCTTCCGTTAACTATTCGCTCACTTAAGGCTAGAGTAAAGTTGTTGTAATGGAACACACAACTTTACCAATTGGCTATTGGTAAGTTGTGAAAACGGGCCTTAGAATACACAATCGAATTAATATAAAAATTATTCTTAATAATACTAAAATCTATAAACTAACAAAAAAGCAAGAACTTTAATAAGAGTGCAACCTCTCATAACATACACCTCCCACAATCAGACACCTCATGTCATTTCAAAAATGTTTGTTCCAAATATCTCAACGGACAGAAACATTGAAACCCAGAAACAAGAGTTTAAATAGTAGTTCTTCTTTTTTTTTCAAATTTCATTCATAATTGTATTTTTAATAAATAAATAAAATAAATAAATAATATCAATGAAATTGGTGATTCCCCTGTTAACGCAAATGTACATATTTGTTGCATTCCAACGCACAGAATCATTGAAAGTCGTTTTGAAACTCGACAGTTCAAATTACATAAATCTGAGTTGACGCAGTCTACTTTAAATATATTTTTTCAATTAGAACCGAAAAGTCTAGCATTGCTTTAATAAAATGTAGACAGCTCAAAGAGAGTGGCAATGGCACAGATCCCCTCAACTTATGAATTTACAAAACGGGTGCACAAAAAGGCGAAGAAAGTTACTCCAGACTCAGAAAACAGCATCCTTGGGAAAATATATTTTAAGGAACTTGATGCAACTCCTCATAAGACTACTCATTATGGCGTGCAGCTAGAAGTTTTAAAAGACTAGTTATCACTAAACCATCTGTTAGTAATTGATGTGTTTTCTTCTATAAACTGTCAACGATTGAAACATTTTTTTTCTACTTTTAAAATAAATATTACAATTAAAAACAAACATTATTGATTTCATTTATAATATTTTAAAACAAGTTATATAATATATAGTAGTATACATATATAGTAGTATAGTAGGTTGTGTTTGATTTAAATGTAATTATTGAAAATTTTATGAAGTTTTAGATTTTATTTTATTAATGTAATAAACATTTTTTCAATCATATAAATTAGGTAAGATATTTTAGTTTGTTTAATTTTTATAAATTTATGTATATAATAAGAATTATCATTGTATTTAATATAGATCCTGAAGATGAACTGTTAGTTCGAAATATATAGATCAAGAGAGAAAAAAATACAATGATGTGTTATTTTAAAGGATTAAGAAGAGGCAATACAAAAGCATAATGAAATATATAATTAAAGTTCATTCTCTTTTTCCAACACCATCATTAAGAAACTTAAATGGAAGTTGGGCACGAAATGATATAGAACAAGTTAGAGTGCTATATTCGGCTGTGCCTAATCTTTGATACCCTCCTCCGACCGAAGTGGGCTCTCTATTGTAAATACATATATATTATTAACTAAGCTTCACAAAAACGAACGTCAGCATTAAAATTGGTTCCGGCTTAGACCTGAATTAAATTATTGACCGACAATAAGAAAGTTTTATGCGTTTCTGGGTTGAACTTTGAACTGGCTTAAGTAAAATATCATCATTCGTTACAAGTTTAGCCGAACTAAAATGATTTTTAGGAGGGTAATATGTATTGGACCTATGGTAAATTGTGGACCAATCATCCCAAAATCCCGAAGACTGATTTCTGGAATTACAAAAAATATATTAGAACAAATTTCAATACAGCAGTGTTATAAGTTTTAGCGTTAATAGTGATTTTCACAAAATTGCATGATATTTGTATTGGCCATATGAATCTTAATTGGAAGAAATTTTACCGCAATATCTATATCTGTTATGGTTTTATGCGAATTTAATGCTAATTTAAAAGGAAATCTTTTTGTTACTAATTTGAAAACCGTATTTACTCCTCATACATACATATATCGGCGTTGCGGTCAAGCTACCGCCTGTTGCTGTTAGAGCAGCTGTCCCACTAAGCTTTTAGATAAGAGAAATCGAAAAGGTTCTTCATGATTTAAACCCCAAGAAATCCCCTGGTTTTGATAAGATCAGTAACAAAATGCTTTTGGAGCTACCCAGCATGGCAAAGAAAATTATTCTCTTAATTTTTAATGCTATTTTACGCCTTGAATACTACCCACAAGAGTAGAAAGTATCCTTAGTTACCATGATACCTAAACCAGGAACGGATTACACTAAAGTTGAGTCATATAGACCTATAAGCTTATTGTCTAATATATGAAAGCTTTTTGTGAAGCTGTTGGTGGCAAAACTAGCCCCAATTTTAAATGAAAATATAGTCTTGCATGAAGGCTTATTAAATAAATTTAAGCTTTACTTACCAGTTAACACACACAAGCTACTAGAAAGCTACTTAGTCGGTCGAAAGTTTGTTATTAAAGAAGGGGCCTTTTTAAGTTCTCCTCAGAAAACTGACGTTTGAGTCCCTCAGGGAAGCATCCTGGGCCCACTGTTGTTCTTAATATATACCTCAGACATGCCAACAAAAAACCGAACCCTAACTTTAACATTTGCTGATGATACAGCTTTTCAAAGCATATATGAAAACAGTCAAGAAACATCTCGATACTTACAGGATCATAAATTTCAACTAGAACTGTGGTTAAAACAATGGAGGATAAAGATCGATGAGCAAAAATGCGTACATATAACATTCACCTTGCGTCGGGAGTCATGTCCTTCTATTTATACCAATAATCAAATAATACCTCAACACTCGCATGTAAAATACCTCGGTATACATCTAGATCGGCGTTTGACGTGGAAATGACATATAGAAGCAAAATTAACACAAATGAAACTAAAAGCAATTCAAATTGATTGGGTTATTGGAAGATTTCTGTTCTTAGTCTCGATTGCAAATTTCTACTTTACAACTCTATCTTTAAGGCATTCAACAATGGGGCACTGCCTCGACCTCAAATATCGAAAAAATTCAAAGGCGCCAATAATCACAACCACAATTCGAATAATCACAGCCGTTCTCTGGTATGTCAAAAACTCAAATATTCACAAGAATCTCAATGTGCCATTAGTAAAAACTATTATTACGAAGTAACATTTTTAAAAAGGCTTGAGTCGCACCCAATTCCACTACTCGAAATATCGAAATATATATACTGCAGGACTCATCCGACGAAAAGAGCGCTAAACATCTACATATGTGAACCGTGATGAGAAAAGTTTTCATCTAGCATTGGCCGGACAAAGAGAAAGTATTAGAATAAGATTTGATTAATTATTGTTAGATCATATTTAATATATGACGATTCAATAAATAAATTATGAGAAAAGAACCGAATAGTCTACCATTGCGTTAATAAAATATAGTTTTATTAAATGAAATATTTAAAAAAAAAGTGTACCTCTCTCATAAACGTACACATCTAATAACCGGACAAAAATGCCGCTATGGTGAGGGCCGGTTATGAGAGGTTTCGCTGCATAGCATTTTTACTTGTGTTCTAATATGTTCAATATTTTACAAAACTTTTCCGCTAAACTTTACTCTAAAAACTAACATTTCTGGAAGCTTTTTTTTTTGCCTTATTTTTCCACTTTAAAAGTTTATTGACTTTTTGAGGAAATACACATTTCATTTTAGAAAATTCTACACAGTATAAAACTATTTGGCGTGGAATTATTTGAGAAAAATATTTTTGGATTTTTTTTTAATTGCTCAGTTGTCTAGCAAACAAAAGAACTTCATTTAAGTGTTCTAAAAATACACGTTGGCTAATGAAATGTGTATAAACATAGTCGTAATTCAGCAGACATTAAGGCCAATAGGAATTTCTTTTATTGTTTAATTTTTTCGAATAGTACATTTTGTCAAAAAAAAAAACGCCTTGTTGTTTCTGTTTTTAAGAATTTCCATATAAATTCTTTGACGTTATGCAAAATGGTCTAAAGTAAAAAAATGAATTTTGAGTTTTTTATATGATTTAACACAATTTTATTCTACCTTCTGTTTGGTATCAATAACTTAAGTCTAGGCCAACTGCTGTCATTCAGAATCATTTACTCTTACGACGAAAGGTCAATTAAATGAGACAATTAATTAAATGTTATTTTTTTTAATATTCATTTATTGAATCTTCATATTTTAAATATGAACTAACAATAATTAATCAAATCTTATCCTAATACTTTATTGTATTTCCTACCAGTGCCAGACAAAAAAATTCGTCATCAGGGGCTCTGATCGCATATGTAGGTGCTTATCACTGCTCTTATTGGGTGAGTGCTGTAATGTCTCTTCTCCTCAGGCTAGAACTGCACCCAAATCCACTAGCTCGAAATATTTTAAATTATAGTGGCCACACTCGCTTAAGGAGAAGAGACACTACATCTAGGGTGTTCAATTAATCGACTTTATTTTGTTTTTTTGTTAAACGATTAATCGATATTTGGCATTTTTGACTTTTTCGATTTAACGAATATATTTTTAAAATTTATCGATTAATCGAATAATTAAAAATCCAGAAATTTTATAAATGAAGGAATTTTTTTTCGTTAATTTAGAAAAACTTCGAACTTGAGTAAATAAACATTATTAATTACAAGTAAATTCATATTTAATTATCAAAAAACAAAACTAATTGATAAAAACCTTTACAACGATAAAAAAAATAAAACATGTGTTGAGATCATTTCATTTTATATGTACAAACAATTAAAAATAATATTCAACATTTTTTATTTTTCGAATTTATTCTATGAGTTAAATTTCAGTTATGTATTTTATAAAGCTTTTTGTAATAGCTCTATTCCTTAAATTTTTTTTAGGATCTGGTAGTATATAAAGTCATTCCTAAAAAAATTTAAGGAATAGAGCTATTACAAAAAGCTTTATAAAATACATAACTGAAATTTAACTCATAGAATAAATTCGAAAAATAAAAAATGTTGAATATAATAAAAATTTGCTTATGAAAAGAAATAATTCCCAATATCTATTAATTAAAAATAATCTTTTAAAAATAAAATGTTTAAATGTTTTGCTTTACTTGGAAGTCATACCATCAAGTTTGGTCTTTCCTTTTAATTTTCTGTACTCTCTCAATTTTTTTACTAACGCAATCACACTTTTTAAATTGACCACGGGGATGCTCTCAATTTTACCTTTCCATTTGTTTGCCAATTTTACGTTCAATTTAACAACTGACCAAAAATTCACTTTGGCGCTTTCTTTATAAAAAATATATTCCTTAAAAAATTAATGGGCTTTATTAAAAAAAAAATGTGCTCTCAAAAATTCTTGTGCTATTTTTACAAAATACTTTGAGACATGCTACTATTTTGAGTTGTTTCTTCGTCGGGGACATTTTTAAAATGAAATTGACTATCAAATTGAGGGCAGCCTGTGACACAGCTGTCAATTCAAACAAGTTTTGACAAACAGTTTTTGTGAACAACTTAAAAGTGATTTATTGAAGGTCTGGCTCAAGTGTTAAAAAAATATTTTTTTGCATTTGTTTCAATAATAAATAAAAATTAACGGATTACTTCATTATTTCAGTAATCAGTAAAAATTTACTGGTAACTGAAATTTTTTCAATAAGCTAAGTTGGAACAAATTTTACGGCAATAAATATATCTGCTTCGGTTTTTGGCATATTTAATTAATTTCCCAGAGCGGGCTTTATATGGGGCTTACGGTAAATGATGGACTGATCATCACGAAGGTAATTAGTATGATTTTTAGACCTATAAATCTGTGAAATATTAAATTTTATATTATTAACATTATGTTTTACTGTTTTAGGCGTACCAAACGGGTTCCGTGAGTAGGATTTACATGTGTTCTAGGGTAAATTATGGACCGATCTTCACGAAATTTGACAGAATGATTTTTAGTCTAAAAACACGGTTACATACCAAAATTCATTGTGATGGCAATATATATTACGATTCTAGGCGTACTAAATTTTTTCCCGGGAGCTGGGTTTATATGCCGCCAAGGGTAAATTATGAACCGATCTTCATGAAATTTAACACTATGATTTCCAGTCATATAGAACGAATATTATCAATTTTTTTAAGGGTGGTGGTTCCACACTTTGATCCTACTAAACAGATTTTGCTGGATAACTACAAGCAATTTGGCACTAAGTTTCTATTTTTTCTTTTGGGTCTTTCAAAAGTGAGCGTGTTTTCCACAGACGGACAGACGGACGGACAAGCCTAAATTACATTAGAATTACTTAAGGAGCCAGAATATTTATATATATATATGTATGCTTTATGGGGTCTTAGATGTATACTTAAAAAGTTTTACACGGAATGAGAAACTTAGTATACCCTCATTCAACACTAGTGGTGGTGGAGGGTATAAAAATTATCAAAATCCTTTGCCGTTTCAAACAAGATGTTAACTGATTTAATTAAATATAGCTCAGGTTTTGACAATTCCCAACAAAATTCTACAAGTTTAAATTATTTTATTTTAAACGAAAAAATCAATTAAGATTTAAAAATTTTAATTAAAACAAAATTAAATTTTTAATTTTCTTTCAACTAAAAAAATAATTGATTTAGTTATCACATTAATTAAATTGAAATACTTTTTAAGCAATTTTGAAAAAACTACTGATTTTTTTTTTCTTTTGACAAAGCTTTTTACCACTAGCTGTCTCTCGCTGGATTTTAAGAGGGGGAGAAGGCAGATCTTTTCCAAGAACTCGACTAATAATCCTGCGCAATTCTCTAGGCTTTGTTGTATACATCCACTTTCTTATGATCCAGAACCATTTCCCTAGACATATTTAGCAAGAATGTTCATTTATTAATTTTGGGAGTCCATAGTTTCAAATAGTTTCAGGTGCGTCTTCCCCGTCCCGTTTTCGTAAATGTTCCTATTTATACATAAGCTTTTCAAGGGAAACGGGACAGCTGATCCGCCACGTATATGTTTACATAAGAGTAACGAAGCCTCTATTGATACGGTTTAAAAAAAATTTTATAAAATTAAGAATTTTCTAAAATACTTTTAAGAAATAAGGAGGGAAATATGTTTAAAGAAATACAGTCCATTTCCTATCGGGCATTCAACTTCAAAAACAAACAATTCTTACAACAAAATTTCCTCACTAAGTATAAACAAACAAAAAAAAATATTGATAAAATAGACCTATCCCAAAATAACTTAAATTGACCCAAAATAGCATCTTCTTGACACGCGCTAAAAACAGATGGATGCCAACGAGTGATGAAAACACGCAACAAAAATTTCGAAATTTACAAAAATACATCTTTTTACGAAATAAACTACTTAACAAAAACTATTACTGCAACAAAAACTAAAAAAAACAGCTTTTTCTAAATCTTCAGAGAGAAACTATCGGGCAAATCTTGATTCGAATAGACTACAAATGAAAGAAATTGTAACTTTAAAAATAATCAGTCGCTAAATTGCACTGTTAAAAAGAAAACGTAAAATTCAAGCAAATTAAAACGGAAAAGATAAAAAAAAAAATTTTTTTTTTTAAATATTTCAAAATCATTCAATAAAAATTTGAAAAATTTCAATAAAAATTAAGTCTAAAAAGGTGTAAAATATTTTATAATGTGACAAAATTATTAAGAAAATCTTTAAATTTATAAAAATAATTATTATAAGCGAAAAAAGTTTAAGTGAAATATTCAATATTACGTAACTTGAAAACTTTTCAAAACCCTTTTCAAATAATTTTTGCCGTTCAAATGGTGTATTTTATTTGAAAACCAAAATAAATACAAACATTCCGGCATTAAGCAAAAACGTGCAAATATATTCTGCTCATAATTTCATAAAAACAATAATAAAAAAATATACATTTAATAAACATTAAATAAAGAGGTGTATTAGAAATTAAGAGAGCGGAGCAAAGAGCTTGTTTTGTTCAAATGCTGCTCTTAAATAACATAAGAAGTGTAGCTTTTGAGCGATTTTTAGAACACATTTTAAAATACATAAAAATAATCAACGGAGTATAATACATGTTTTCGATGCTTGTGCGATGTAGCTTTGTGCGTCCATTCGTTAAAGGCATCATAGCAGATGGAGTCTTTCACTGAGCAGCACTTGTGCGCAAAGCTTAGGGATGAAAAGAAGCGATTGCTTTGTCCTAAATTTCCTAAGCAGCTCACTACTTCTGGTTTAGTATTCCTTGGTAATGTGGTTCAGAGACAAGTTTAATGTTAAGAGCCAAACTACCTACTCAAAGACTGTTAGAATGGCTTCCGTAGCGCTCTATTAGAGATTTACTGGCCCTGTTATCAGTAAAATGAAATTGGTATCGGCGATAATTACTCTTGATTTATTTCGAGCTTTCTCAGAGATCGCACTATGCGAGTGGTTAAAGGTGGGGTTTCGCCAAACGAGTTCAAGATTCATTCAGGGGTGCCGCAAGGTTCCGTTCTTTCTCCAACTATATTTTTTATTTTTTTAAACGACCTTCTATGTCAAAGTCAATATTATCTACGAATTTGCCGATGACAGCAATCTTTTCCATTCATTTTCATTTCATTATAGACCAAACTTATCAGAGATTTGTCTTTGAGGCAAAACATGAATGACACGAGCGAAAAGGGTCGACACAGTGTTGCGTGCTAACGCATAAGCGCGATTAAGTTGCCTCATTCGAATCATGCCTAATCAGAATCTCTTAATGTTCTATGCATTGTCCATCGGAAAATGTATATATTCAAGGTATCGAAAAAAGCATTCAAGTGCCTTGGTTTTTTAAAACGGTGTAAGAGATTCTTTACTCCATCTGATCTCCTTTGTAATTATACCACCTATATCCCACCGAGAAAGGTATACAACTCTCATGTGTGGGCCGACGCTTCAAAGTCTATTTTGGAGGGGCGAAGGTTCTTATTGGAAATAGTTGGGTGTCCAAATCTATTGACTACCTTGAGCACCGTCGCCATATGGGTTGTATTTCGCTGTTGTATCGTTACGACGTTGGGATGTGTTCTGATGAAATTATGGATCTGGTCCCCGAAAATCGTACGTAATATGTGTTTTTCCTCAAGAGCCTATTCTTATTTAATCGCTTGGCCCTTGCATCGTACAACGCATTACAGAGTGAATTCGTCCTTTAGCTGGACTGTTCTTATGCGGACTGCAATATATGCGGAAGTTTACCTTCTCGTTTTCAACAAACATAAGTTCAAATCGAATGTCCACAAACACTACTCCTTCCCATAATCCTATTCTCCCGATTCCAACATAAAACAATGCATTTGTAGGGGTCATCCTCTGAGTGCTGGTCCTAACAACAACAAAATATTATGTGATATGCAATATAGAATAATCACTGAAACTCAGTTGTTCCTCTGCCGTTTTACGATTATTTTGCGTAGAGGTTGTTGGCATCGTCAAAACTAGGATCAGCAAATAGTTCTTTTTAGGAACCACAGGACAATATTTATATCATAGAGCTTGCAAAAGAAGCAGTTTGACCATTTTGGCTTTTTTGCTGATGATTTTTTTTTTCAATATTTATTTATTGAATCTTCATATTTATATTAAATATTAACTAACAATAACACAGCACAACCAAATGCAACCGTTTTTAATTTTCTGCAATAAAAAAAGTTTATGCTTCATCTGCTGATGACAATGACTTTATTAGATTTTCCCTGCCTTATCCCTGTTTATCATACTGATATTGCAAGAATGTTCAAATGATTGTGTCCTTGGTTTAGTACTTTAAAAACTTTTTTTAATGTACATTTTCTGAAATCAAAACAACTGATCTTATTTTTGCCCGCTGATTATGAATATAAGTTTTTCTTCTATCACCTCTTAGAGATATTGTGTATTCATTTCAAAAATACTTTCAATTTTTTAACATCTTCCAAAATTATTTGTTTTTTATGTCAAATTTATTATTATTAATAACGTAATATCTACGAAGTCTTTGTATTGTTTGTGGTGATTATATCCTTGAATATTTTGTCCACATTGAGCTGTAAAATAAATTTTGTAAAAAATTTTCTTTCTAAATCAAAATTTTTCTAACTTAGTATTAATTTTTTTTTTCTTTTTTAACCGAAATAAGCCTATAGTGTCCTTATTATATTGTAAATGTTTTACTGTGGGACATCTATTAGTTTAAAAGTTTTGAATGTTTATTTACACTAGTACATGTGGTTATTGCAATGTTGTACCGTAAAATACAGGAAAGAACGAGTTTAAATTTTAATTTTTATCAAACTTATTTTTGGGAATACAAAATTTATTATTAATAAGAGTTTTTTGACGTGCCAAATTCCAAATTTTTATTTTTTGATAAATATACTGAAATTTATTGTTGAGGCAAAGTTTATATGCGCATTTCAATGGCCAGATCATCAGGAAACCTTTTTTTTCTAACTTCGATCTAATTTTTTAATTTTCTTTTTAACGAAATAAGCCTGCGGCGTACTTATTATATTGTAAAACTTTTATTATGTTATCTTCATAAGTTTAAAGGTTATGCAAATTATGATACTAGGCGCTTGTTTATGTAGGCTGATTAGTTGCGTTTGTACATTTATACAATTACATATTATACTTTAAATTTTTGAGTCACAACCTTATAAAATTTCATATCTACTAGAACTATATTTATGACAAATATAAATTAATTCCAACAAAATTTTTTTATTAGGTTGGCCCCTTCACAAATAATGCCCCATATATAAAACATGTAGAATATTAACCCGCCAATGTTGACGCAAATTTGACGCCGGTCTCACGATAGGGGGTTTTCAACAGAAAATTTTTCGAAACGTTTTACTAATCGCTTATGTTTTTTTTTTTAATTTATGCTCTCTGCCAATTAAACAAAGATATATAATCAATTAAAGCTCTTTTATTTCGATATTAAAATTCACAAGAATTTTTAAGGACATTAAAAATAACAATGTTATTTGTAATACATTTTTTAAAACTAAGAAAAAAAATAAACAATCACATTTTCATAAGGGAAAATAACGTTTTTAGTGTTTCGACATTCTAAACTTCTACAAAATAAAAACAAATTTGTATCAAATTTTTAATCCTTAAAAGTTAATCCTTGATTATTTTACTAACATACACAGTGACACACGGTCTCACGCACCGGGTTAGTAAAAACAATACAGAGCGTGAACAGTTTCGACATGAACTGATGATGAGGGACTTTCAATGTGACAGCTACTCGAAATTGCAACCAAAAACCAATACAGAGAATAAAGTTATTTGAATTTTTTAACACACTCGGCCTCTCAGATCAGTAGGTCACCATTGGTGGGTTAAATAAAATGTGAACTTTGTTTCTTAATATTCCAGAAACGTTTTAATAGATTAGAAATTCTTTTACTAAAAGTAGTTCACTGGTATGTCTAGTTTGTGCAGAC
Organism: Pollenia amentaria; assembly: GCA_943735925.1. NCBI lineage: Eukaryota > Metazoa > Arthropoda > Insecta > Diptera > Polleniidae > Pollenia > Pollenia amentaria. The sequence continues at coordinate 119,308,501 of OX031010.1, read as the reverse complement.
ATTAGAAAACGAAGGGGAAACTAAACCTAAAAAACACAACTGTGAACTTCCTTGCAATACAAGTAAGATATCCTGACATATTCACCAATTTGTTTCTACTCAAGTCAAAGAGATTTTTTTGTAGAGCAATAACTTTTAAAATATTTTAAGGTTTGTAGCTTCGTTCCTGTAATATTAAGCGAATAATACAAAAAATGGTGTAAATTAATCAAATATTAAATGACACTATATCTTTGAATCTAGAGCTGCTAGAAAAAAACTAATGATGCCATCGTAATCAAAAATGTTGAACTAAAGTCTGGACAATTTTGCTGTTGCCCGGTGTAATTAATCAAATCTTATTTGAATACTTTCATTTATCTCCTGCCTATCACGAGTAAATACAAATACTTATTTTATTCTGGTACTGGGCGGCTAAAATTCGGACTCGGATTTTCTACGTAATGCCTCTCTACATACTGTGCCCAAAAAAAATCTTTATGCTCAGTTTGGGCAATAGAGTAAACAATAAAATTTTAACTAAATACTTTTAATACATTATAATTTTTTATCACCAACCATAGACCAAGGTACTGTTAGGCAGCTGTTGAAATAGAAATACAATAAATAAAGAGTGTCTCCTCCTATATCACTGCAAGATAAACGATCATTTTGTTTATACCCCACTTATTGGCTTTGACAGTTTTCTAAATAGAGTATAATAATTTTTTTTTGAATGGGGGCGCCACGACTACTATTGAAAGTGATATTTTGAATGGGGTCTGCAATTTATTGGACCGCAATTTCAGTTAACGTTGTTTGCTCACTTCCAACAACTCCACGGAAAGAACTATTTTGTCAAATTGTTTCAGTTCACCTAAGCAGCAATGGATTGAAATCCACCGCAATCGGTTCAGAAAAATTTCAGGCCTATTTTTTTTTTTATTTTAATAAAACCATTAATCAAAAATGCACAAAAAAAAATGTTTTTTATCAATTAAAAAATGGTTTAAAAAGTATTCAAATTTAATTAATGTGATAAGTCTACATTCACACGTTTCATCTTTTGATGCCCAACTCTTGTGTTTTATGGAGAGGGAAGCAAGAAGAAAAGGGGTTGGTACGGAGATGCCAGTACTTGTGAAGTACGCTTTGTGTTCTCATTCGCAGGTATATGCACAACAATGGCTGCATGTAAATTTTTTTCTTTTCTTTTTATCTTTGGTTCGCTTTGAATAAAAGTGTTAAGCCTCTAGTACACGGCATGTAAAAAGCCACATGCGCATGTGGTTCTGACGTTATTTTGACGTCATCACACAACACGCAATGCTAATTGTGGCTTTGCATTAACATCAAAATTATGTCAGAACCATGCTCATGTGGCTTTTTTCATTCCGTGTACTAGAGGCTTTATTGTTTTGAATCAAAAAAAGTTGAAACCGGTTGCTGCGTGTGAACATAATGGCATCTTCAAAAGGGAATTTAAAACAAGTTTAGCATCAAAAGATGAAACGTGTAAATTGAGACTAATTGAATCAAATATTTTTTAGTTGAAGGAAAATTAAAAAAATAATTTTGATTTAATAAATATTTAAGATATTTTAAAAAATTTTTAATAAAAATATTGATTAAATGTCAAAATATATTAATTGACTTTTTCGTTTAAAAATAAATAATTTATAAATAATTATAAATAAATAATTTAAATTTATATGAAAAACACTCAAAAAACTAAGTGCTTTTCATATAAATTTTACTACACGTTTAATCACTTGTGTTATGAAATCAGCACATTAAACTAGTAGAATTGTTGTTGGGAGTTATAAATATTTTATGAAATAAATTAACACGTTGTTTGAAATGGAAAAGTTGTTTTTTATAATTTTTTTGAATTAAAATTAAAAATATCATTTATTGAAAAAAAATATTCACAATATTAAAATTTTTAGTAATCACTTGTACTTGTGTATATATAAAAAAAATATTAATTTGTTTACTGCAGCAAATTTAATTAAGTTTTTAACTAATATCACAATTTTTTTAATTGACATCAGTTTTTTTTTTGTATCCAAATGTGGACAAAACCCCCTAAAAAAATATGAATATTTCTAGTCTTACAGGGATTACTATTAAAAATAAACATTAATTAGTTTTTTAATATACTATAACTGAGGTGTCGCAGAACGAAACGTGCCTTTTGGATTATATCAAAATATTTGGAAATCTAAGATAATTTTTTCACCCGATTATTATAAAGCATGAACCCAGAAAGTATAACAAGTTCCTTTCTTATCAATAAAAGAATTAAAATAAAAGTAAAAAATAACGTTTTATGAAAAACAAATGTAAAAAAGAACGTTTTGGTATTCACACTAAATCTTTCTGTTTGACATTGCACCAACCCCGAAATATTGGAAAGAGTATTATGCATTTGTGCTGATGTTTGTAGCACCTTTAAATAATTGTCATAGACCCAAAAAGTACGTTTTGTTCTACAAACAATTTTTCTATAAGGAGAAGAAAAAAATTATTAAAATAATATTTTTTCCAATAGAACTTAACTATATTAATGCAAAGACGTCAAAAAACATTTTCTAATATAATACAAAAAGGCTCGTTTTTTACTGCGACTCCTCAACTATAGATGTACACACTATTTTTTCGATAACAAAATTTATGACCTGCCCACGATACATTACAGACACCCTAACTAAATTTGTTTACGCAAAAATATACGAAATACAACAAATGTCATTAATGGCGATTTCTATTCTGAGAAATATGTTGCATTTATGTTACATGTTCTACATTTGTGTGTTCTACTACTGTGGGAAAAATTATCATGGCCTTTTGTGAATATGTTGATGAAAAACTAATTATATTAATATTGTTGCAATTTTTCCATGCTATTAGTAATGTCAATATTTGTTTCCAAGCCGAAATAACGTACATAAACCGCTCAAATAGCTTTAAAATCCCTCGTGAAGTACTTTAATGATAAAAGTGTAATAGTTTTAAATAAAAGCAGCTAATTTTGTTCTATTGAAGTTGCACAACATGTAACACTTCGAGTGATTATATGTTACAATATAAAGTGTTAGATGTATATACTGTAACATTTTTTTCTCAGAAAAGAAATCGCCATAAGTTTGTCACAAAATCATTTTATATGACTTGAAACAACACTACATATTCAATTGTTCATATGTCAAGTACAAAGCGAAATCCAAAAAAAAAAAACTTTAATACGCCCTAAACCACAACGAATAATAATAATGTAAGATCCGATTTAAGCAAGATTAGTATATAACTTATCAATGCACTCACTTGAATAAATTCTAATTTGTTGGTTTGGACATCCAATCATAAAGCATTCTAAATTTTTTAAATTGTGATTTAAAAATCGCTTGATTTCAACACTCCGTTATCAAACTCTTATTTATCAGATACAAGCAACACATAATCTCTTAAACACTTGCGTACCGAATAATTAATAAATTGATAACAAACAAAAAAAAAACAACAAATAAATACCTGTAAAAAATAAATTAAAAAAAAATACTGCTTAAAGAATGCCCGAATCAAATTATTTATCTCTCTACTCGTTTTCACCTGAACCACCAAAAAAAGCTCCCATTATTAAATTATCATGTGGCATCGGTGATACTGATGGCTTTCCGGCGTTCGATGTTGATTCAGAACAATATGCTACTAAAGATGACTCCAAATGGGGTTTCCTCATTACGGGTGGCGCTGAGTTTCATATGCCGCTCACTGTATTTCAGGTGAGTAAATTTTACGAAAACAACAAAACGCATATACACAATCACACAATTTTACACAATGTGTAAACACACATGTCATATATGTTCAGTGTTCTAAGATAGAGATTGCAGCAATAGTTTCTGGTGAGATGTTCGTTGGAAGGGATTTGGGGATTTTTGATAAATTGTATTCAGTTGTATTATTTTTAAAAATAAAATATTTATTTCCCGAAGTACAGGGAGTTCAACATCAATAAAAATGTGAAATAACAAATAAAGTAAAGCGCTGGGGTGTGTTCTTGTCCCTCATAAGGTATGTACTAATCTCGCTACAATGAACTGTTAATTTAGGTAGCGTATTTCAACGAGATGTAGATACTAGTATAGAAAGATTTTAAAATGAATATTGCTGATTAACGGTGCGAAAAAGTGACATTCCCTTCATTTTTCAACACACCCACCATACTGGCCTTATTAATAAGGACAAGAGCCTGCCCTACAGTACTTTCTACCTTATCTGTATGACTTCACCATTCGTAAACTTGTGATAATTAAAAGCTTAAAATTAAATTTCAAAACAATTTACCAAAACTAAAATTTATATAAATAACTATTTTTGCTTCACAACTAATAAATTTTAGTTTAATATTTAAAATGAAAATGGCTCTTATTTAGAAAATATATTAAATTCCTTGTTTTTCCTAATAGGAAAACTGTATAGGGCTACGACTCGCTTTCCGATTCTATATCGAAGATTCTTGAGAATAGCATGGAATCGTTAATGCTGGTGATTTTAATGTCCACAATTCTTCTTGGCTCCACAACTCGGGCCGTACAACTTATGAAAGCCAATATGTTGAGCTATTTGCTGCGCACAACCTGCTCGTGCAACTGGTAAATGAACCAAGAGATATTCCATGTGTTGACGGTTACCAACATAATACCCTTCAGCTCTTCCTCTCTTCGCATCCTCAAAAGTACGAAGTTAAAGTTCTAGCACCTCTCGGTAACTAGGATCATTGCACCATTTCCGCCACTTTTCCGTTCTTCTAACTTCGAAACTTTTCACAACAGTCTACGAAACGCTCAATATTTGCTAACATAAAAGCTCGTTGGGCTGAGCTCAATAGGCGTTTTATTCGGAAATTTTGTTAACTGGACAATGCGTCAATGCCATTGAACGAATAAACCTATATCGAAATCTTGGCTTAACCAGACGTGCAAATCAGCAGTCAGATCCAGAGAAAAAGCATTCAGAAATTGGCGTAACAATAGAGACACTGATCCTGAATTACTACGCAAAACAGGTCTTCGTGTGCCAAAGTACTTAAACGGGGAAAAAATTCTTCACGAGCAACGTTTTCGTACTGAAGTTCTTACTGCCTCCTAGGGCAGTAAATGCTTCTGATCATTCGTTAAAAGAGTAAGGGATAATGCTAGTTCCCCAAAACCAACTCTGTTAAAAGATAGCCAAACATTCACGGACCCGGTTCATAGGCTAATTGTTTTGCCGAATTATTTGCTAATAATTCTCACTTACCGGCTACCAATCAACTACTGCCCGAACTATCGGCCACTATGCCAAAGATATTTTTTCGATCTCGACATAAGCAAGTCTCCTGGCCAGATGGAATACCTGCACTGGTCTTGAAGCAGTGCTCTTCGACGCTAGCTCGTCCATTAGCAAAGCTTCTCAGCACTATACACCATGTCAGGAAATTTACTATCTGTTAGAAAGTTGCTAATGTACCTGTAAAAAGGAGTGGCTAACAACCCTAAAAAAATCGCCCAATTGCAATATCTTCGTCACTTTCCAAAGTACTAAAGAGTATGGTAAATCACCATCTGGTCAAATTTTTAGAATAAAATTACCTACTTAGCAAACGCCAGTATGGCTTTCGTAGAGGTTTTTCAATAACAAAAAAATAAAAATTGTTCTTAAATTTAGGAATTGCTATGAACAAATACTTCAAAATACTTTAAACAAGGAAGAGAGAATCTCGCAACTGAATGCATTTATTTGCTAATTTTTGCTTGTTAAGAGTTTATTAAATTTTTTATTTACCTAAGTTATTAAGGCCCTAATTGTGTAAAACGCAACGCAATGCCAATTATCAACATTGGAAGCAAAAACAAAGTCAACAATTATTTATAATCTTGTGGCGTTGTAAACCTAAAAACCTTCTCCAAAACATAATCTCAAAAATACTTTCCCGTATTAGCTTTCAACTTGTGCTTTAGCACCCATGAAAATCATAAAAATCATTGTTTGGGCCAACCTAATGGACACCCTTAACTCAACTTCCCTAGTCAGAAGTACAGAAAATATAAGCTTTATAGTGTCTAAGATCAAGTAGGTATAACTTGTGGTGAAGGATATAATAAAATATCTCTGAAGGCATTTAATTCATATTAAATTTGGTCTCAAACGTTCGTCAAGCTATGAAATACCTGACGAGTTATGCTTGAAATTAATTCTAAAAAAACATTAAAAAAAATTACAATCTCACAAAAAAGAGATTTATGGAATGAAGACAAGGATGACCAAGTACTGCAAACAATAACCAAAAGGATTTAAATGCTTTTTAAAGCTACAGCTGTATCTTAATTCAATTAAATGTAAAAAGATCTCACACGCAAAGGCTGCTTTTTAACCTTAGCTCTTTTTTTAATATGTCTTCACGCGTTTAGTGTCGGAGAGTTGGCGTCACTGAATTTATTTCCATAAAGAGAACATTCGTGGAATTTACGGCGAGGGTTACTCATAGCGCACTGCATTTTCGCCAGTTTTCTTATTGTTGTTCTTATTTAGCTAGTGCGAATCTATTCCCTTTGCTCTTCCAAAACGATACTACATATTTATGATTTTAGCTGCGTGGTTGTGAAACTCGAATGGAAGTTTGGGAGAGAAATCGTAAAGGCGTTGCTGATTCTTACTCCAGCAAGGCCCATGGTGTTGATAAAATTTGTAATACAAAATGCTTATGGATCTACCCCGCATAGTAAAAATTAATTATTTTTATTTTTAATGCTATTTTACGCCTTGATTATTACCCTCCACTGGTAGGTTTTATTGGTTTACATGCCACCCAAGCCAGGAAAAGATTCCAAAAAATGTGAATCATATAAATAGGTATATAAGCTTATAATCTAACATATTGTTACGAAATAAAATTTATCTAAGAATTATTTATAGTTTCAGATATAAGATATCTTGTAACTTATACTTTTATGACGTATTGGTTTAAAACTGGTATGCATAATTGTATTTCGACTCAACTGTACGGAACTTTCCAGTAATGGAAAAAATATTTGTGACGCCTAAAGGTAGGCTTTAGATTTAAATTTATAAAAGCTATAATTTTATAATAGAACAGGTTGATTCAAGAAGCTTGCAGAAAAGGTTGTGAACCAGTGATGGAAAATTGAAAATTTAATATGGTACTGACCACCAAGCAAAAGAGTACTTTTTTCAACATTTTGGTACTTTTTTCAAACATATATTTTTTTTTTTTTTTTGGAAAATAAACTTAAAAATAAAAAACTAAAATAAATAATTTTCAACAGCAAAATTCTGATGAGTATATCTGACATTAAAATAATCAACAAGCTCTGTTGCCATAACATTTTGATAAGAATTTGCCAAAACTTTAAAAAAAATATGATAAAATCTGCTAAGTCGTAAAATGAAGAAAATCGGCTAAGATTAAAACAAAAAAATATTTAAATTTGCTTACAATATGATAATCTTCTGAATTTTTATAAAAAAGAATTATGCTAAATATTTGATTAATAAAAATGAATTTAAGTTTGCTTGCGGTTAATGGAACTGTTTATGGGTTTTAAGCCCAATTTTAATTTTTTTAATCAGGCTAAAGTTCCTCGAATTAAATTTTCATTAAATTATTCTAATGAAGAAAGGAATTTCACAACACAAAATGAGTTAAAATTTTATTGATCATTTTTATTTTTGACTGAGCTGGGGATCGAACTCGGGCCGAATTCACATGTTTCAAGAATAACCGCATTCATTAGAGTTTTTGCAGTTTCAACCTTTCCGCCACTACAACGGCTGTCAGTCTATTGTCAAACATCAATATTTTAACCAACGCAATTTTTTTGTGGATCGAAATCCGCTGTAATTGATAATCAAGTTTTCAATTTATTTACGCCTCTTACTTACTTTTGTGTTTTAGTACTTTTATCAAGAATTTTCTTGAATACCAAAGTTCATTTTTGTGTTTTTTCGCTTTTTATATTGAAATTTTTTCACAGCCTGAAGGATATTTAAATTTTTAAACATAGACCTCGTGCCATAGCTTTACAATAATTAGTTTTCTTGTGGTTAATTGAATGGTTTATGATTTTTAATACAAGTTTTGATTCATCTTGTTTTATTTTCATTAAATAATCCTAATGAAGAGAGGAATTCTAATATAAGTATACATATATCATAAAATTTTTTTTTTTTAAATAATATTAAATAATTAATGTGACAAACTAATAAATAATAAAAATTTGAATACGAAATTGTTTAAAAATATGTATGTACATATGTAAATTAAGTCGTTTGAAAAAAATATTTTTCAAAATAAAAATACCTCGAAATTGGCGACGGAATATTTAAAAGATTGATTCGAAATTTTTACGGAATAATTTTCTTGCTATATTTAACCATCTAAAAGGTACTGCGTTAAAAAAAAGAGTTTAAAGTGAAATAAGGACCAGTCTCATATACATTTATCATTAAGGTAAGATTAGGAGTCGGAGTTTAAATTTCAACGGTTGAAGTCGGAGTTAGTACTTTTTGGTGACGACTCCACAGCCCTGGTTGTCAATGTTAAAAAAATAGTAACGCTAAATTTCTAAGCAAAGAAGTATAACAAGAAAATAGTACTAAAACGGACGTGGGGGTACCGTGGTATTTTTGGAAGGAAAAAGTACTGAAAATAGTACCATAGTACTGAATTTTCCATCACTATTGTGAACTATAAATACAGCGTGACTCACAAATGTTAGATTAGCTTTATTTGAGACATTACACGGTTCAGTTCGTAATAAATTATTATAATATATATAATTATTATTATTAAATTATTACGAAAATAATGGAAATAAGTGAAACTTGTCAGATTGCGTAAATGTTTTATTGCATAGTATGTACTCAGCATAAATAAAAAATAGATGTACTCCAAACTAGTGTTGCCATTTAATTTTATTCTTTCCTCCAAAAAAATTTAAAACCCCCCAAATTTAACGTATTTTGAAGAAACTCCCCCTAAATGTAAAAGTTTGGATAATAATTTCATTTCAATTCATTTAAGTTGGCTCAGTGTTCATTTGCGTTCTAAACAGAGCTGCCGTTTTTGGTTATTTCTAACCAAAATTGGTAATTTATTTCCTCAATGTGGAGATGTGAATATTTTTTTCATTTTAGTTACTTTTTTTTCTAAAATAATAATACGTCTGAATATGTATTTCCTGATGCATTTGCAATTTACGTTTTTTTAATTTTTAACGTCTGTATTTACATGGTTGGTTATTGCGTATTTCGCAATAAAAATGAAAGAAATTATTTACCACTTCGAATAATATGTACTTTGCACTATGATGTTCTCATTGTTTATTTAAAATGAAGGGATTTTTTTTATACTTTATCGAAAACCAAAAATCAGTTTTTAAACCAGAAGAAAAAATTTGCCAAATGTGATTTTTATATTAGAAACGGCGATGGTATAAAGTTGAAATCAAACGAAGTTTTAACCGATGAAGATTTTCCATTTTTTTTTAATGAGCGAAGTTTTTTCTGATTTTGAGAATAGTAAAGTTAAGTGGTACTTAAAGTAGGAAATGCATAATATCACGCGGAAACGATTTCAGAACATGACTGAAAAAATACACAAAAGTAGTTTTAGTGGTTCTAAAAACTCGAATTTAAGTAAAATGTTCTATATATACATTATTTCCAGTAGTATATTCTATTATTGAAATACATATAAGAATTTTAAAGATTTTTCAAAAATAAATTGATAAATAATATTTAAGATATATGTAAATTTGAAAATATTTACAAAAAATACATTTTGTTTTGCTTTCTTTCTTGTTTTGTTTTCTTATTTGTCATTAATATTTTCCTATTAAGTTCAAATAACCTTTGTTTTACAATGAAAGTTAAAATTAATTTTGATATCTGTCTCAAAAGATATTTCTAATTTGGTTATATTTGGGAACTTTTTCAAAAATTTTGGTTGTAAAAATATGGTTAGTCTTGGCAGCACTGGTTCGGTTCCAATATTAATACCAGTATTGCCAATCCATGTGTAATTGCACATATTGCGTGTACTTTTTACTTGCATGTGTAATCTATGTGTAATTTTTCTTTCAAGTCTATTTTTTAATTTATTTTTGACAGTCAAATTTTTTTTTTCGAATATTGAGCTTTTGTTATTTCGTTCACTTTCAGTTTGTTTTTTACACCCTGACTTTTTCACTTTCTATCTCTACGATCTTTGACATTCCTGTCAAAGATGGGTTTACACTAAGTTTTCTTTCTGAAAGTTTAAGTTTATTTGTGAGAGGGGCGAAGAAGAAAAGCATGTTTAACATAAACTGTCATATTTGATTTTAATTTCTTTGACATATGTTTTTGTGCTATATAATAAAAAAAAAATCTGAACACTCTTGAATATTTAAGAAATTAAGAATAATGTGGACCTAGACGAAATCAAAAAATTTTTAGGAGAAAAGGCCTTCAAAATATAACACGTAACAAATATTAAAAATAGGGTTAAAATCAACACTCTAGATCGGCGTTTGACATGGAAATGGCATATAGAAACAAAATTAACTCAAATGAAACTAAAAGCATTTCAAATTAATTGGTTTATCGGAAGAAATTATGTTCTTAGTCTCGATTGCAAACTTCTACTTTGCAACTCTATCCTAAAGCCAATTTGGTGCTACGGTATTCAGTTATGGGGCACAGCCTCGGCTTCTAATAAATACACTTCTTCGAAAAATCACACCTGCTCCCTGGTATGTCAAAAACTCAAATATCCACAAGGAACTCAATGTGCCATTAGTTAAAACTATGATGACGAAATATGCAGTAAAATATGTACAGACAAGAAAATAGTGAAACCCCCTAAATATAAGCTTATGCCCCCTAAATGTTCGCCCTAAGAATTCGTTCTGCCTAAATTTTTCACGAAATGAAATAAACCCCCTAAATCTGGGGGGAAAACCCCTAACCAGGACACTCTGCTCAAAACCATCAATTTGGATTTAGAAGAAAACATCGATTGAAATGGACTAACTCTACATTTAAGTTTTTCAAGCTTTTTACAAAGACGCGAATGCGTAATCCATCAATTTAAGCTAAGTTAACTCGTAAAAACAAACAAGCTGTTGGAAAGTTAATTAGTTAATCTAAATTTATTGTTAAAGAATGAAATTTGTTAAGTTCTCCTCCGCCGATCTACGCTGGAGTTCTACTCGGACATGCCAACGAACAACTACACTCAAACTTCAACTTTTGCTGACTATGCAGCTTTTCTACGCGTACACGAAACCCGTCATGAAGCATATCCCTACTTACAGGACCATACACATACAGGGGGGGGGGGGGGTCGATTTAGCAATAGATACTGTGCCATACATTTTTTGATAGCTTTTGACATAAGGAAAAATGTTCCACTACGACATATCAAAAAAATCATTTTCGAGGCGCGCAAATTTCAACGAATTTCGATAAGGAAAAAAGTAAAAACAAATAAAAATGATATCGCCATCGTTTTAAGCGTACTCTTTTACCTTGGATAAGATATATTTAAAAAAATTTAAATCGGCGAATTTATTTTATTAACTACAAAAAAAAACCTTAAAAATTAATGCGTAAAAAATTTTTTCGACAAAAACTCGTCCAAAACCTCAAGAAAAACCATTGTTTGAGAAAACTGCTATAGTCATCGTTTTAAGCGTACAAGTTCACCTTCGAAAGGTAATATTTAAAAAAAGTTAAATCGGCCGATTTTTTTATTGCCTACTTAAAAAAACTTTAAAAATAAGAGTTGAGAAAAATTAAAATTTGTGCGCCTCGAAAATGATTTTTTGATATGTCGTGGCGGAACGTTTTTTCCTCATGACAAAAGCTATCGAATAATAGATGGCACAACATCGACAAATTTTTATCCTTACAAATCGGCCCACCCTTACATACATACTTCAATTAGAAATATATAAATTAATCCAAAGGCGTCAAATAAAATACTTCGAATGTGTATTCTAGTCAAATTAAAATTTAAAAAGCTTTTATTCTTTAATAGTCTTATTCATTCAATATTTTCCAGGAATATTTTCTATGCACTATCACAATTTTGTTTGTTTGTGTTTTTTATATTACGAGTCTTACTTTAGCTATCCTTTGGGTAGCAATGAAGTAAATTGTACAGAAAATGTATACACATATTAGATACCAGCAGAATGTAATGCATTTTCTGGCCCGCTACAGCCTTCGTCAGCATTCTTTGTATATTATATGTAACTGGATAGTGCTTATTGTAAATTTTATGTATTTAATTTATATATTTTAACAAAAAGAATCTGGGAATTTTAGTTCTTATGTTGAGTTTCATATTTATTTTAAATTTTTATATTAATTCGAATGTGTATTCCGAGTCAAATTACAATTTTAAAAGCTTTAATACTTTAATAGTCTGATTCCTTTAATATTTTCTAGGAATATTTTCTATGCACTATCACAATTTTGTTTGTTTTTATAATTCTATTACGAAGAAATGAGAATAAGTATAAAAGGTTTTTAAATTATAAATTGACTTAGAACACATTGGAACTAATATAAAAATTTTATTAAAATTCTTTAAGGTATTTATTTTTCTTTATTTAAAATATTGCTTTTGCTCGCATTTCTTTTATTCAAAGGCGCTAAAGGTTACGAATAGAAAATTCAAAGAAACTTTTATTATGGGACATTTTTTTGTAGTGCAACAAAGAGGTTGGGTGAATAACAAATTAACCTTTTCAAGATAATTTTTCCAACCGAATAAGCCAAATTCCATAGAAAAATATTTTCAAAGTAACTTTAAAAGTAAATTGGTATGTTAAGGTTTTTTTTAACATTTTCGTATTTTTTAATTATAGGGCTAGACAAAGTTGCTACATCAAAAAGGAGATGTACATAAATAAAGTAAACATTTGATTAAAAATTTTATTAAATTCGATATTTTGTTGACTTATGGCCAATTTTCAGGAATGACAATAAAACACATTTATAGGTGCGTTCGTTTACCCCAAAATTTGCACAAATTTGTGCAAGTTTTTACTGGATTTTACTGAAATGCGTTCGCTTACACAAAAATTTGCAAAAGAGAGCATCTACTGAGAGAGTAAAGTGACAGTTGTAAGCAAAGAGTCTGCAAATTTTTACTGAACAAATATTTACCAGTAAAAACCAGTAGAAAACAAAAACATATGTTTCATTTAAGTAAACAAACAAAAGTAAGCAAACAAAAAGCATACAATTTGTAATAAAAACATTTAAAAGAAAAAAAGCTGAATTAAAAGTGCAACAAAAACCAAAAATATTTATTTTCAACGTGAAAAAAATTAAAGTTGTCAGTATAGTTATTTATCAGTTTTCTAACATCTGTGCTTTTTAAAAGTAAATCAAATTTAAAAAAATGAGTAACATTGTTACAAAAGATGAAGCTGGTACCAGTAAAAGTTTGAAACAGCGTAAGAATGACGCCTGTAAGTTAATTTAATCCACGGCAACGTTATTTCTATATTCTTCATCTATAAGTTAAAAGATACATATTAAAAATGTAGTATATATTAATATGTATGTACAATGTACATTCTACATCATAAACAATTTTACTTACCACTTTGTACCTTCCCAAATGTTCCGGGAGAGCATGAAATATTAAGTTTACTTTTTTTGGCATCCATGGTAAAATTTGTGTTAATTGTTCAATATTACTTATTTTTGTTTTTGTTTACATTAATATTTTAGAGATGTAAAGCTAATGAATATATGATTACTTCTTATTGCATATTATTGAGGGTACCAAATATCAAAAATCAAATATTGATGTAGTTTCGTATGTAATTCAACTAGAAACAAAATTAAAAGTCATGTACAAAATAAACAAGTCTTAAAACTCGCACAGAAGCTTATTTAATAAATAAATTTGCTACGAATTTATAATCATTACAATGCATTTCATCAAGTACCAAAAACATTATGTACTGGGTAGTCTAAACAACACATATTTTACAACACTAAGCTTTTTAGCGATCAGCTGTTTGAATTAACCTGCAAGTTTTTGCAATTTTTCCGTTCGTTTACATTTTTGTTCAAGAGCCATTTTTGAGAGTAAAATTTTCATATTGCCCAAAATTTACTCAACTACTGGATTTTACTGGAAAGGTAAACAAACGCACCTTATGTTTAAAATCGTTTTAAATACAAAATTATCTTCTTCACTAAACACTTAAATTAAACTTAAGTCACCGATGTGGTAAATTTAAATTCAACTTAAGTTTCCATTGGATTAACTTAGCAAGGTGGCCTCAATATCAAAACAATACAAAAACAACAGACAAACTAATAAGAGCCAGCTGTTTTCTGAGACCACCTTGTATGATATGATAAATAAGACTTTTCATATAAAACTCAAAAAATCAATCTGTAATTAAATACGATTTAAGTTTTTATGAAAATTAACATAATATAGATTTAAATACTATCCTGAAAATTGGGCATTAAAATATTTTTAGACACGCCTGCATAGTCATGATATTTTCGTCTGCAGTTTTAGGCGGACCAGTCTGAATATATTATACCCTACACTACAGTATTTACAGACAAGTTTTTGAGCAATAATGGCCCCACATACACAACGCGGGGACCCAAACGTGGAGCAATTTAACTAAAATAAGTAAGAGTACTATATTCGGCAGTGCCGAAATTTGGATACGCTCCACCGATTATGGTTAAAATATTTGAGGAGTATGCTTTTTATGAAATATTAGAGGATGGACCTATGGTAAATTATGGATCGATAATAACCAAATTTGGTAGAGTGAATATCGCATTAAAAACCTAAATTGAGTAAAATTTCAATAGAGTAACATCAGATTCAGGTTTAAAAATAAAGTTTTGTTATTAATTCCTTTTAAAAGTCGCTTCTAAAAACACAAGAGATTCAAACGATTCCCATGATTTTAGGGTTGATATTTCCCGTTATCGGTAATTCTTCTTTACGTGCTTATTTGTAAAAACAAAAATGTGCTCCGTGTTTTGTATAGTAAAGAGATGTTGCCACATTAAAAAAAAATTAAATGAGGCACCATAACAAAAAATATAAAGGCACAGAGAACAGAAAATATGAATTTTTCTCTACATCGCTTGATTCTCTATACCGTTTGCCAACAAACACCAAAAATCATGTCTTAAAAACATGGAAAAAATCACCGTCTGATTCTGCTGTACATGCCGATAGTGTGGTAGATGCTGATAATTTGGTTTTAAAACAGGGATGTCAGCGTCATACACAATTGTGTCAGCAAAACTCACATGTACGCTTAAGGCCGTGTCAGATACAACTTTGCCGCTTTGCGTGACGTTTCTACCTTCGGCAGAAAAACGCAAAGCAAAAGGTGTATGCCACAATGAAAACTTTGACAACACTCACGCATTGCTTGTTTACTTATAACAGCGGTTGGTAATTTGTACATTTAATTATTTGTTACAAAAATTAAAGTTAAAAATTTAATTGGACGGTTTTTTGGAATTGAATTTGGCAAAAAAAAATTAAAAAAAAAGAAAATTATACTAGCCAATTGTGAAAGCGCGCAAAAAGATGAGAGTTGGCTAACTTTTTGCTTCGCTCCGCTTTGAAAGTACTTTATGTGACATGTTTCGTATAAGTATGTATATTTTATCTTAGATGTCAAAGCGAATCGGTAACGCAACGCGAAGCAAAAGTTTTATCTGACATGGCCTTTAGGCTCTTTTATTTTGCGAGCGTAAAATATAATTGTTTACTGCAAAACACTCTCATTCAGCGGGAAATATCGCACGATCGCACGGCCTGTTTTGAGGCCTCTAAACAGAAATAATATATTTATTATTTATAATCTTTGTTTCTGTTTTGTTTTATTTCTGTTTTTAACATTGTACAATGATTTTAAAAAAACAAATTGCTTGTGGTTTTTGTACGAGGTGTACTTGTTGTAGTATCAAGAATAACTGTGATGAATTCGCCTTGATGTTGTGTTTATTGAGCTTCTGTAAGCTTCAAATTTGAGTTTTATTAATTAGTCTTGTAGACAGCGATAACGAGCATACAAGCGGATGAGTTTATTAAAAATTTAATCATCCAGATAGGGAAAATATTATTGAGTTCTGGAAAAATTTAGACGGGGCACTATATCCTGTATTAAAAAAAAATTCCTTCAAATGTTTGTCGCTTTTTTTCCTCAATATATCATTGCTAACAAATATTTTCCGATTTGAAATACATTTGCTCAAAACAACGCAATAAATTAACGTCCGCAAACCTAAAAAATGTTTTGTTGTTTCGAAACTGCAATATAAGTCCCCTTTCAGACAGGCAAAGTTTACTTTGACAAAGTCTGTTGAATTCTCTTTTAAACTTTGTTTGGTGCTCAGACACACAAAGTTTAATTTGACAAATTTTTGTTTTCTCTTGTTTGAATATAATATATAAACAGCGTTGCCAGAATGATGATTTTATCATATTTTGGATTATTTTTTTTAACAATAATATGATTAAAGATTTTTATCTCACATGATGATTTTTTATTTTTAGAAATTCTGATTTTTACTTTAATTTTGCTTATAGAAAATCACGATTATTTAAACAGTAAATTTTTAAAAAAATGAAGTTTTGCATCAGCTTGATGTGTGTTGGTGCTGCACACTTTTGTACCCAGTATCTAGAATACACAAAATTGCATCATTATTTCTGGACATAAAAATATTAAAAAGGGCATATTATAACCTATTTCCAATGTGCGAAAGAATTCCTTCTTTCGAACAACTACATTTAAAACAAAAACAAATTCTAAAAACTTTGTTTTTGTTTTAAATCAGACTGATGAAATATTTGAAAGCAAACATCAAATATTTCATTATCGTAGTCTGAACACAAAATATTTTTGAGTATCAAATAAAATAACAGCTGATTTTGAGCAAATAAAAGTATTTGCCGGCAAACAAATATTTGTCCAATGTGAACATAGTGTGAACACAAAAAATCAAATATTTTAGTAATTTTCGAGAAAACATTTATTTGATATTAAAAAAAAATTGTAAGAGCAAACAACGACAAATAATTTTAGCCATGTTCCGGATAGAAGCAATTTTTCCTGTAAGTTTTCGGATTCTTTACAATTTTAAAGATTTTTTATAATTATTAGACTTTGCTATTGTGCCGCTATTAGCAAATTTTTGCGAATTACCGCTAATTTAGCAATTTTTATAGAATTTTTGCCATTCCTTATAGTTTTAGGCACTTTTACTAAATTTTATGGCTTGTTTGAAATATTAAAATGGTTCGCGAATTTTCGCTATTTTTGCAACATTTTTTTTTTGTTTTTCCCCTACATTTTGTTTTTTAACCGATTTAGCAATTTCAAATATATTTTAGGGTTTGTTTCCAAGTTAGCTTTTTTTCGCGAATTTTAGCCATGCTCGCGAAGAAGCGATTTTTCACTGTGAATCTTTAGAGCTTTAACGATTTTTAATAATTATTAGGCTTTGCTATCATACCGCTATTAGCAAATTTTTGCGAATTTCCGCTAATTTAGCAATTTTTATCGAATTTTTGCCATTCCTTATAGTTTTAGGCACTTTTAATAAATTTTATGGCTTGTTTTAAATATTTAAATTTTTCGCGAATTTTCGCAATTTGTGCAAAAATTTTTTTTCTCGACATTTTGTTTTTTAACTGATTTAGCGACTTCAAATATATTTAAGGGATTGTTTCCAAGTTTGCAATTATTCGCAAATTTTAGCCATGTTCCAGTTACCCATTTTCTTCCAGTTTTTTTTATCTTTAACATTCTCCTGTTCTAACACTATAAAAGATGCTGATCCACAGAATAAAATAAAAAAATTAGCTTTTGCGCTCATTTTTACTATTTGAGAAATATATTTTTATTTTTGAACACTTTCATTAAATAATTATTTGATGCAAATATTTCTTTTAGTCTGAACGCAATGCAAACATGAATTAATTTATTTTATTTAACACTGTTTGCCAACTGTTTCATCAAACAAAAATTGTCAAATATTTGAGCTTAGTTTGAACATTAAACAAAATATTTTTTTGTTTCACACAGTTTGAAGCAAATATCAAAACAAATATTTTCGTCAAATATTTCATTAGTCTGAACGTACCTTAACTGCCTATTTCCGATGTACGAAAGAATTATTTACTTCTTAAGGTACGTTAAACTAATGAAATATTTAACGAAAATATTTGTTCTGATATTTCACAAATAGTAAAAATGAGCGCAAAAGCTAATTTATTTTTTTCATTCTGTGGAGCAGCATCTTTTATAGTGTTAGAACAGGAGAATGTAAAAGAAAAAAAATGGAAGCCACTGGGTAATGGGAACATGGCTAAAATTTGCGAAAAATGCAAAGTTGGAAACAAACCCTAAAATATATTTGAAGTCGCTAGGTTAGGTTAGGATAGAAAGGCTGGTGTGAAGCAAACTTCACACCCTCACCCAGAGACCATTATGGTCCATTGTGATGCCTTTATTTAGTGAAACAAAGAAAGAAAGAAGAGAAAGATATCTAGTGTGACAGAGTAGGAGAAGTTAATGGTGAAAGCACAGGGAAGGAAGATAGTGGAAGATAAGAAATCGGACAGAACAAGCAAAACACAACCTTACCAAACAGGAAAAACTGCCCTACATGTTTCCCAGCCTCCTGCCGCGCAACCAGGTCATTCCCATTACGAATCCCGTCAGATTCTCGAGCACGCAGCCCGAGACATCTCCCAATTCGTGCAGGAATCTGCTACCTAGCCACCTCAGCCTGCTGTTCTGTAGCCTGGGACAGTGGCACAGAAAGTGCTCAACAGTCTCCAGCTCCTCTGGGTCCTCACACAGCCTACATATATCCGATAAGCCAGACCCCATTCTCACCGCCATTCTGCCTATCATACAGTGGCCCGTGATAATACCTATCATGGTCCTGACGCAGGCCCTACTCTTACCCAGCAGCGCGTCCGAATTTGACCTACTAAGCATCGGCCACAGCGTGCGCGATACTCGGCAGTCCGTTCGGCCCCGCCAAGCCCGATTAGTCCTGTTCAGAATCCATTCCCTAATTCTCCCAAAATAGAAGCCCATTGGAGGCCTGACCACTTGCAAACTGTCAGGATCTTCCATTTCCGAGCCCAGTCTTGCCAACTCATCAGCTATCTCATTGCCGGTGATGTTGCAGTGACCCGGTACCCAGCAGAGCCTCACAACATAATTCCCTAAGATTACTCCTAGAGCCCTCCTACAATCGTCCACTAGCCTGGAGTTCACATAACAGCCCTTCAAGGCCCTAAGAGCCGCCTGGCTGTCTACATATTAGTGACCTCCGAGCCCTTGGCAATGTTAGCTCCTACCAATTCCACGGCCCTGAGAACCCCCAGAACCTCCGCCTGAAATACACTGCAGTCGTCGGGAAGTCTATATGACTTTCTGATATCCAGATCCTCAATGTAGACCCCCGCACCCGTGCCCTTCATCTTCGAGCCATCAGTGAAAATAGCAAATCCCCTATACAATTTGCCCTGTCCTGACCAGCTCTCCCTAGAAGGCAATATCACCTCTGGCAGACGCCCAAAATCGACCCTAGTGACCAAATAATCCGTAAAGCCGGGCGAGCCTAGGTGATAACCACTAGTACTAATTTCACTCAAGATCCGCGAGTGACCCTCCGTGAAATTTCCTAACAGTCCTAGCTCCCTCAGCCTAAGAATGCTCCTTGCTGCCATTTCCCTCACATACTGCTTTATAGGCAGAAGATGAAGAATAACATCCAGAGCCGCCTGAGGGGTACTTCTCAAGGCACCTGTCATGCCGATCGAAGCACACCTCTGAGCCTTAGACAGAAGGTCCCTCCGACTAGCTAGTTTCAATGCCTCCCACCAAACACAGCATCCATACGTAAGAATGGGTCTAACCACCGAAGTGTACAGCCGTCCCACAACTGACGGCCGGAGTCCTCAACTCCTACCTATCGACGATCTGCAAGCATAGAAAGCATTGAGACCCCTCTTTAGTCTCTCCTGAGTATTCCTCCTCCAGGACAGCTTACTGTCCAGAAAAACTCCTAGATACTTAGCACTATCAGATAGCCTAAGCTCTACTCCCCCTAGTACCGGCAGCCTAAAATTCTCCACCTTGTACCTCCTAGTGAAAAGAACTAATTCTGTCTTCTCCGGATTAACTCCCAAGCCCTTATCCGTCGCCCATGCTGACAGTTCGCCCAGCGCCCCTTGCATGACATCGCTAATTGTCGGCAGAAACTTGCCCGATACCAATATAACTACATCATCCGCGTAGGCGACGACCTTCTGACCTATCCTGTCAAAACGTCCCAGAACGACATTGACAACCAAGAGCCACAATAAGGGAGAGAGAACTCCCCCTTGTGGTGTCCCCCTAGCCACGAGTTTCCTTAAGCGCTCGTTTCCCCAGTCCGAGTGAATAACTCTGCTGCTAAGCATCAGAGTTATCCATTCGACCAAGAATAACGAAACCCCTAAATCACTCAGTGCCTGCCTTATGGCCTCTATTTTCACATTATTAAAGGCCCCCTCTATATCCAGGAAAGCCGCCAAGGTGTATTCCTTGTCTCGCAATCCCCGTTCTATATAACCCACCACATCATGAAGCGCACTCTCAACAGACCTACCCTTAAGATAGGCATGCTGAGCGCCGCTGATGATGCCGGCGTCAATCTTCGTCCTCAGATGTAGATCAATCAGTCTTTCTAATGTCTTCACAAGAAAAGACGATAGGCTGATAGGTCTAAAATCCTTGGGTTTAGAGTGACCGGTTCTACCTGCCTTAGGTATGAAGATAACCCTGACCTCTCTCCACCCTCTAGGAATGTAGCCATTTAGCAGACATACCCTAAATAGTTCCACCAGCAATAGGAGTGATGATCCCTGGATATTCTGTAGCATAGCCGGAAATATACCATCTGGTCCTGCCGATTTGTAAGACCCAAAAGTATTAACCGCCCATGTAACCTTATCCAAGGTGATGATATCTCCCACCGCCTCTCTTATCTCACCCCCCGAGCCTGATCCAGAAAAGGGGTTACCACACCCCACCTGTTCCCCCGTTCCCGGATCCACACAACCCGGGAAGTGAGTCTCCATAAGCAAACAGAGAGATTCGGAGCTAGATTCTGTCCATGAGTCGTCCGGTCTCTGAATAAATCCCGGGACCACAGGGTCCTTGGATAAAATCCTTCTGAACCTGGACATCTCATTCACAGATTCAACTGACTCGCTAAATTTGATCCACGAGTCCCTTTTAGCCCTTATAATATCTCCCTTGTACCTATTATAACTTATCCTAAAGTTACTCCAGTCCTCATCCCTACGCGTATGCTTCGCTCTATTGAATAACCTTCTGACAGTGATCCTTTGAGTCCTCAACTCACCTGTCCACCATCTCGGTTGCGAGCGCCTACCCGGAAAATTTAACGGACAAGATCGCTCATAGCTACTGGTTAACACCTCCGTAAAGGTACCCACCATGTGCTCCACGCCGGCCGAAGTCGACCCCCAATCGTGTGTAACTCTAAGGTTACTATTCACCAATCCCGAGAAGGTATCCCAACTCGTCCTCCTTGGATTCCTATAAGGACGCCTTTTTGACTTTTCGAAGTTTAGATTAAAGGATATACGACCATGGTCAGAGAAGGAAAATTCCAAAGCCACCCTCCAATCATCTACTAAGTCTCTATAGTTCGTCAATGTTACATCTATTACTGCCTCCCTATCTCTAGTTCTGAATGTTGGCGTATTCCCCCTATTGCAGATGTAAAGATTGCTAGCAATAATAAGATCAAACATAGACTCACCCCTTTTGTTGATGTCGGTACTTCCCCATTGGGTATGGTGTGCATTAGCGTCACAACCTAGTACCAGTCTCGAGCCACTTCTGCTCGAGTGCTCCACCAACTCACGTACTTTCACACCAGGTGGATCGGTAGCCTCATATGGTAAGTATACCGATGCCAGTGCTAGGACCGTTTTGTCCATAGCTTCACCTGTAACAACCGTGAGGTCTCCATTGCTGAAAGAATGAGACAACATAAATTTGAGTTCATTTCTTGCCATTATACAAGTCCGAACCTTCTCATCCGTGTGGGGTACGAACAGTGTATATCCCGTGGCCTTTAATCCAACTACCCGGTTGTTGTTGATCCAGGGCTCTTGGATTAAGGCAACGTCCACGTTGTTATCGATGAGGTGAGTTACTAATTCGGTTGAGGCTGCTTCACAGTGATGCAGGTTTATCTGCACCACATTCAACCTCTTAGGGTCCATCATCTTTGGGGAAACCTAAAACTGATAGACCCCAACCCAAATATCGCAATCCCACTCATCAACTTCAACTTCCTGAGAGACTCTTGGTCCACTGTGGGTAATTCGTCCATAGGCCTAGCTCCCTTAACCGTGACCAATCTGTCACCATTAAGAGGGCTGGGTGGTGAGCTCTTACCCTCTTTCCTTCTATCTTCCTTGTAAGAGGATACGCCAGCAGAATCTGGTGAGGATCCTTTGTCTTTACTGACAACTTTTGATTCCTCAGCAGCCTCTGCTGTATACCCCGCAGGATAGGGAAGCCCTAGGATGACATCGAAAGAACCGTGGATTCTTTCGAATCCAGCAGTGTTCTTCCGGTGCATCCTCAGCAGATGCCTATCCCGCCCATCGTGCAGTGAAGAGTCTTTCTTAGCTATCTTTTCTAGAAAGGCTAAAGAGACTCTCCCACCACTCTTGGCTTTTCCTAGATTCGATCGGCTCTCCGATGTGACCTGTTCTGTCACATCCTGCCGAACAATGGATTTCGATGTACTCGCCAATTTGCTCTCTGTCTCGAATGTGGCCACAAAAGTCGCTGGTTCAACCCTCTGGTCCTGACCATGAGCCGAAATCATAGCTATTTCGTGCTCATCATCAGAGTCCAAGGTCAAATCACCGAGTCTTTCCGAGGCCCCAGAGCGTTGGCCCATCCAGTTGGTCTCTGTCAGTTCTGTCATTAACTGACTTTCTTGCAGCAGAATATCCCTGTGAGCACCCAGCAGATCCGAGTCTGAATCTGACAACGGGCCTGTTGAGTTGTCAGTGATACTCCCTGCACCAACTTCTGTCACTATGTCCGTATTTTGTTTTATCTTGAAATCGTCCAGTTTCCAATCCCACGAGTATGCACGTATACAAAGGACCATCTCGCGCAGTGACGGCTTGCACGGACTAGGCTAGAATTACAACTGACCTTTGCCATCAGCGTCAGAGGGAAGCGGTTCGCGACTAGTTTCTTTAACCACTAACTAGTCATCCAGGTCCTCGGCACTGCTATCAACCACCTTGACCTTAAAAGTGGGGGAAGTGGGAATAACAAGGGGGGAAGGAATGTAGGTGAAGGGAATAGGATGAGGAATGGATAACCCTTGGTCATGCTGGCTTTAAAGCGTCTGCCTTTAAACTTGTTCCGACTCAACTGTCCGGATTCAAGTTCCAAGACACACACTACAGCCGACACTTAAGCCACCACATCGCGGCAAGATAGTTATCCAGGTGGTGGTTGAAGTCGCTAAATCGGTTAAAAAACAAAATGTCTAGAAAAAAACAAAAAAATGTTGCAAAAATAGCGAAAAATTTAGATATTTCAAACAAGCCATAAAATTTATTAAAGGTGCCTAAAACTTTAAGGAATGGCAAAAACTCGGTAAAAATTGCTAAATTAGCGGAAAATCGCAAAAATTTGCTAATAGCGGCACGATAGCAAAGTCTAATAATTATAAAAAATCTTTAAAATTGTAAAGAATCCGAAAACTTACAGGAAAAATTGCTTCTATCCGGAACATGGCTAAAATTATTTGTCGTTGTTTGCTCTTACAATTTTTTTTTAATATCAAATAAATGTTTTCTCGAAAATTACTAAAATATTTGATTTTTTGTGTTCACACTATGTTCACATTGGACAAATATTTGTTTGCCGGCAAATACTTTTATTTGCTCAAAATCAGCTGTTATTTTATTTGATACTCAAAAATATTTTGTGTTCAGACTACGATAATGAAATATTTGATGTTTGCTTTCAAATATTTCATCAGTCTGAACGTACCTTTAGAATATTGATAAAAAAAATATTTGTGAAAAGAAAAAATGTAATTTTATAAAGTTTCATATACTGACGAATTATGTTTTTATGTATTTCAATTTAAATAATAAGAAGTATGTTTTTATAAAAAATTAATCTTACTATTTTGCCCTTGTTTTAAAAAATTTAAATTAAGAAAAAAAAATTTAAGATTTTCCTCTTCAAAATATGATTTCTTTCGCAATATGACAATTTTTATTCCAAAGATTCTGGTAACGCTGTATAAAAATATAAAGTTGCAGCCAACTTCAGGTATAATCTACGAACGAAAAACAAAACGACTTTGCGAGTACAGCAAAGTATGTACTCCCCCGCTATACTCTTTTACCTTCTCTTCTATAAACTCAAGACTTTGCAAAGTAAACTTTGCTTGTCTGAAAGAGGTCTAATTAAAAAGATTTTGTTTGTTGTGCTTAATTCCCTTTTTTAATAATTGATAAAAATACTGAAATTTATTGTTGGAGGATAAGCTGTTCCTATGCGCATTTCACTGGTTGCTTAGGCCAGATCGTCAGGAAACGTTCTCCTAAATAATTTTAGAAAAGCCAAAGCTATCAGCAAACAAAACTACAGAAGGAATGAGAATTACCTACAATACCCTCAAAAAGTTTTATTTGCAACGATATCAAAGCTTAAACAAAATACCAAACAATAAAACAGTGATGAGTTTTTATCTTTTCTTACATTTCCCACTACAATTAGTTAGAATTCTCCCAACATTAATTGTAGCTGTAAGTGGGTAAAGAAAAAACATATTAAAAACAAAAACAAAGTACTTTTATTGTTTTCGTAAGAAAACAAAATAAAAACAATTTGTCCGTTCAGTTTTTTATGCACGTGCACTTGCAAAAATTTATTATCAAAGTTGTTTTTGGGAATACAAATATTTATTAAAAGATTTTGTTTGTTGTGCTTAATTCCCTTTTTTAATAATTGATAAAAATACTGAAATTTATTGTTGGAGGATAAGCTGTTCCTATGCGCATTTCACTGGTTGCTTAGGCCAGTGCAATATAAATTTAGAAAATATTATTGGTAAATAAAAGTATATTTTTATAGGCTAGTAAAATCTTCTCTTTTTATAATGGT
Source organism: Pollenia amentaria (assembly GCA_943735925.1). Taxonomy (NCBI): domain Eukaryota; kingdom Metazoa; phylum Arthropoda; class Insecta; order Diptera; family Polleniidae; genus Pollenia; species Pollenia amentaria. Next base: position 119,283,203 of record OX031010.1, on the reverse strand, counting down.
GGTTAATAATTATAGAATATTTTTAAACTTAATGGGGTTATTATTTGCATTAGTATGTGCAAATGAATTTTCATTGTTGGCATTCGCAAAGATATGTTGAGCACCAAATTAAAAATTTTGGAAAGAATTGTATAAGGTTCTAAAATGACTTCAAATATTGTCAAATGCTCAATTTTTCCAAAAAATAAGCAAAGTTTCTGCGAAATGCAGGTTCCAAATTAAATTTATTTAAATAATAACTGATTGTGTCTGTCCATAACTCAACATTTTTCGATAATTGTATTATTATTAATTGCTCTAAAGTCTTCATAGCAAAATATGTATGTTAATTAGGCCTCGTAATAGGCCTCGCAACCGCAGACTCCTCCCGCTGGGAATGTAAGAGACAAGAGTATTCGCACCAACACAATCATAATTGACACCACTGTTTTAAAACTAACAGCCGTACCTAAACAAGAGCGGAAGGCGGAACGTTTTCTTCAGCGTAGCTTTTACGCTGATATGCCATACCTAAATAAGAGCGTCAGCGTTGTGCCATAAACAGTAGTGTTAACTTTCGTGCCGACTAAAACCCTCATAAAAGACATTAGAAACTGAATTAAAACCGCTAGTTTGACCTAAAAATAGCTAATTTGCCATTATTTTTTATCAAACAATAAAAACAGGGTTGTCAAAACAACAAATGTAGCAGCCCTGTTTATTTAAACGCGCTGTCAAAATCGGATTTTCCAATTGTAAAGCGCTACCGTTGCGTTGCCGTCGCGTTGTTTCGGTATGCTACATACAAATTGTATGGGCATGAGGATTTTTGACAGCTAGAAAACGCGTTCCGCTCTTGTTTAGGTATGGCTGTAACAAGTCAAGAATAACGGAAACAATCCCAATGGCTTGCCGGTCTCATTAAATAAGAGAGCTTTGATCGATGTTATTTTTGCAAGTCATTCTAAGCGTCAGTTGCAAAAAATTCAAGTAGCTGTGTAGTTGACTTTTTTGGGTGCTGTTAAAAAATAAGCTCTTGCTTTAAAGGTTCATTTTAAAGCTCTTAAGCGTAATATTAACGTTATTGATAAGTACCGAATCAATGGAAATATTTCAAAATAAATAAATATCTGGAATAGGCCCTCTTGTGGTATACTTTAAGTCAGTTTATATGTTATATTGTAACACACAACCTACCAAATAAAACATTTAATTAAATTGTGGTTTTTTATATGAACCGTTTTTGTAATATTGTTTTTTTTTTAAATTACAACAAATTAAAAAGTTGTATGAGACACAATAATTTTTAAAGCTAATACTAAGAGTTGGTAAAGTAGTTCACTATACCACATTACCAGCATATGGTGTCCACATTACCTGCACATTTTTAAAGTCGTGTTTAATGGGATTTGCAATATTTTCTTAAATATCCCTGAAGATTTGGGTTTAATATTTTTCTTAAATGGCGTTGTGGAATCTTAACATATGAAGAATATAGATGATTGAACCATATTGTTACGTTAGGGCTTTAATAAGGTTTTTGGATTATTTATAATAAACCTATTGAGTTCGTTTAATTGCAAATAAAAATAATATAAACACAATGAAAAATACTTATTCCGATTACAATCTTTATTTGGGACTTAGTCACTTTAACAACCCTAATTACAGCTTTTATTCACAGCTTACTATTGTGATCTGCACACTTTGATATCTTGAGAGTCTATTTACCCGATTGAAAAATATGTATACCTGATATAAAATTATTTTATTTTGATACAAACTCTAGCAAATTATGCAAATTTACTTTAAAAAACATTAGTCGACTTAAAGGTAACTTTATAATTTTTATAGCGCACATAATCGTCTATCTAAAGAGGATTGATAATGAACAAAACGGTCGCATATTGAGTGACATCAATCCACAATGCACCGTTTGGTGCAGTTTACTCGTCGGTTGCATCATCGGACATTATTTTTCCAAATATGAGTCCAAAATGATGATTTAGAGAAAAAGAATTGTCAATTAGCCTCCAAGGTTGTGCTATTTTACACCTCTCAATTATTTCCTGTGGGACTACGTGAATTCACTAGATTTGGCAATCTAATAACAAATACACGCAGATAAAAAACATGGTTGTGGTAAACATATTCTAAGAGCAACATATTATGATAAGATTCTTGATTGTAGTCAAAACATATTATGATTACACAAGGGAACAAGGTTTTTGTTGACTAAGAACTGAATGTTGTTTTTAAGGTTGTTTGGGACGCTGAATTCAAATCTGCACTCAGTTTTTTCCATCAGCGCGACTTTTCGAGATAAACCGTTATTTCCAACATTAATGGCCTGTTTAACGATTTCGAAAGAACGATTCGATCGCATTCTAAGCGATCGAAAACTGATTTGGGTTCAACTAACTCTATTCTATACGAACATTCGTACGAAAGAAAACGTAATTACTTTCATACAAAAAGCGGTTTATCAATATCGAAGGTATCGGCAAGATTACGAACACAAATGTCAAAACCACTCACTTTGTGTTTTGTTGTCGAATCGTTGAATTTAAAAAAAAAAAGAAAAATTTAAGAGTAATTTAAATAAATAAAAAACTAAAATGGAGAACAAATAGTAAGGACATATGTAAAATAACAATATTTTATTGATTGTTTAAACAAGTAAGAAAGTATGGTCGGACCATCCCGACCATTTTTGAGAGTGAACTCTATTTGGGACCTATGGGCAATCATGATTCATTTAAAAGTTCTTGGTGCCGAATATTATTTAGATATCTTCATCCAAATATATGAGATTTTAAGATGGGAGTTTATATGGGACCTATGGTTTATTTTGGACTTACCAGGACAACATTTTGTTGTGACATATAAGCTATCGCAAAAGTCATTGTCGCCAATTTGTATGTGAATACTAACATTTGTAAACTAGTTATGGCATTAAAAGCTATTTTCGGGAGTATTATTTGTATGGGAGCTATGGTCAAATAAAGACCGATTTCAATAAAATATGGTAAGATGATTTTGATTGTAACAAATTAGTTTGGACAAAATTTAATCTTAATTTAATAATTAGATCATTTATTGGTACAAAAACCCTATCCGGAAATAATCTTGTATGGGGGCTTAAAATTATGGGCCGATTCGGCCCATTTCCAATAAGCTCGGTCCTTGATCCAATTTGAACCTATGTGCCAAATTATCTGCAAAATTGCGACCTGTACTTTGCGCACAAGGTTACGTGGACAGCCAGCCAGCCTGCCAGCAGGACGGACATCGTTGGATGGACTTACAATGATTCTGAATGATCCTGAGTCGATCGGTATACACAAACGCATAATACCCTCTCCACTATTGTGGTGTAAGTATAAAAAGTCGGCAATGTAGCAACTGCTAACATTAGTCGAATACATGGACGAAAATCTTGAGTTGGCGGTAGGTGCACCAGTGTTTGGAGCAAATAAATTTTCGATGAACGGGCAATGGAAAAGTAGAAGCCAAAAACTAAATGCCATTGGGCCACCTACGCGTTCTATTGCAGAGTAGAAGTTGGTAAGCCACATCATATTTTAAGGCAGAAAAACCCGAAACTATTTAACTTTCCTAGTGCAGAAAATTAATCGGACGCTGCTTTTGTAATTGTTTAATTGGTTTATTTATTTGTTTGCATAAATTATTTATTTTTTTGTTTATATACTAATTTGTTTTTACTTGAATTTGACCTTTGTTTACACTTTTTTTACGTTTTGGTATCAATAAAATTTTTTTTAATTTTTTGACATTTCTATACAGCTGATACAATTTCAAACACAGTTGTATTTGTTATCAAGCAAATTAGTATTATTTTTGATACTTTTGAAAAAAAAAACGCAAAAAATAATAGAAATATCTTATATGGCAATGCTATATTTTTTAATACGTAATAGGGCATTTACATTACATCGAAATCTAGTAGATTTCATTTAAATTTTCTTCCTTCAAATCTAGTTCGTTTACATTATACTCGTTTGACATTATCGAGATCTGGTATTCACAACAAAAACCGCCGACTGAAAGTTTTTTGTGTAACACATACTTACATATAAAGAAATAGGGATTTAAAAATTTGCATTACCTTTTTTTTATAATCAACTTCATTTATTTTATCAATAACTAGCTTAACCCGGTGCGCTTCGCTACACTGGCATCCTATGGGAGGCATTTTCCCCCCTGCGCCTACCCGCTTTATTTTTATTTTCAAAAGTGTAGTATACCATAAGAGTGACTTTTAGAAAGTTTGAACATTCTCACTATTACAGTTCTTAAGATATGCGATGTTAAACATTGGCGTCCTATGGGGTATTCCTATACCCCCGCTGCTATTTTATTTCAATTCCGGGGCTCAGAAGATCCTACTACAAAAAGTTCAGCAAAATGCGTGCAGCGGTTCTTAAGATATGCGATAATTAATATTGGCATCCTATGGGGGGTACCAATTCCCCTGCCCCTATCGAAAAAATAAGTAGCCTATTTTATTTTTAGGGCTCACGTGATGCTACTGTAAAAATTTCAGGAAAATCGGTTCAGTATAATATTGGCATCCTATGGGGGGTACCAATTCCCCTGCCCCTATCGAAAAAATAAGTAGCCTATTTTATTTTTAGGGCTCACGTGATGTTACTGTAAAAATTTCAGGAAAATCGGTTCAGTATAATATTGGCATCCTATGGGGGGTACCAATTCCCCTGCCCCTATCGAAAAAATAAGTAGCCTATTTTATTTTTAGGGCTCACGTGATGTTACTGTAAAAATTTCAGGAAAATCGGTTCAGTATAATATTGGCATCCTATGGGGGGTACCAATTCCCCTGCCCCTATCGAAAAAATAAGTAGCCTATTTTATTTTTAGGGCTCACGTGATGTTACTGTAAAAATTTCAGGAAAATCGGTTCAGTAGTTTCGGAGTCTATAAAGCGACAAACATACAAACATACAAACATACAAACACACATAATTTCATTTTTATATATATAGATAGATGTTTGTCATTTGCATTTTTTTTACTACTTTACAAAACTTTTGAATTTTTTTTTTAACAATTTTAACAAGCAGCAATTTTAACAAGCAGTTTTGTTTTGTTTCTTGTTAAAATGTAATTTTTTCTTGTGCAGGGAAGTAGTGTTTAGTGCTGTATGGGGAAAAACATAGTTGCATCAATAGTACTACTAGATTTCGAATAGATTTCGTCAAAATCTAGTTACGGAGTAGATTTTGTTTTGTTCAGGAAATCTCGGAGGTCGTGTTGTCAAAGTTGTTTTACAAACTACATTTTTTTATGTAGACAAACCTTTTTTACTAGCATAATTTTGACAATCAAACCACAAAAGCAGAGTTGTTAAATTTAAAAAAATAAGTGTAGAGCAGTATACAAAACAATTTTAAAAATTATTACTACAAAATAATCCGAAACAAGGCGCTCAAATTAGCGGCGGCTAAACTGCTCGAAAAAGGCGGCAGCAGCATCAAACCTGCTTTAAGTTGACTGTCTTGTGTATCTGGTGCGAAATCTTTCAGAGAAACGATTGCAAAAGTGACAGTTAAATGTTTCAAGAGAATGTGATACATTTTGTTTACCAATATCTAGAAAACTATTGATAAAACTGAAAAAACGCAAGTGTACGTTTAATGATAGTCTAAAATTAAAATACCCGTTTATTAAGCTAATAAATACTCCTTCGGATGTCAAAAGTGTCGCACAAAACTTAATGTTTCCCATAGCGGTGCCGCTGATATTGAACATCATGTAAAATCTGAAAAACATAAAAAGGCCGACCGTGCAGCCGCTTCAATTTCCTCCATGTTAAACTTTTTCAAGAAATTGGACGTGCCAACTTCAAAAGATTTGGATAGCGCCGCTGCAGAAGGCGTCTGGGCGTATCACACTATACTAGAAACCCACAGTTTTCATTCTAATGACTGTGCGTCGAAATTAATACAAACATGTTTCGATCAGAAGTTTAGATGTGGCCGTACGAAAACAGAATCTATTGTGGTAAATGTTTTTGCGCTTAAAGCTATTGAATAATTAAAAAATGATCTTAGTAAGTCAAACTGTATCACAATTTTAACCGACGCTTCAAACCACGGTAACAAGAAAATATATCCTAAAAAATCTTAGACCTTCAAGACCAACCAGGTGAATCTTCTGATATTATTGTAAATTATTTAGTGCAAGTGTTGCCTGATAATAGTTTGTATGCAAAAGTCGTGGCTTTTTGTGGGGACAATGCCCACGTTAATTTTGGGGGCGCAGCTAGGCCAGGAATTAATAATGTGTTAGTGAAATTACAATCATCTCTATAATTCACAACGCAATAAAATCTGCTGCAGATGGGCTACCTTTTAATTACGAATGTATTAATGTAAAAATATATTCATTTTTTATATTTATACGGTTCGAGTTGAAGCTGTAAAGGAGTTTTGTGCCGAAACTAAACAGAATATTAGAAAATGCTGGGATATAGCAAAACTAGGTGGCTTGCCTGCTGTTGAAAGGGTTTTAAAAATGTACTAGCCATTAAAGAACTACTTTTTGAGCATTGAAAAATGTCCCGAAATATTGAAAACCTTTTTTGAAGACCCCACATCAGAATTGTGGCTCAATTTTTACGCGCTCAGTCTGCCAGCTTTCATCAAGCCGTATTGAAGGTGGAAGGTCAAACTTCATCAGCAATTGAAGTTTCAAAAGAAATTAACCAACTGAAAGATAATTTGACTCAGAAGCAGGGCTATCAGTTTCTTCCATTTTCAGTCCGTAGTTTATTTGTAAAATTTAAAGATAGTGGCACTAATATTAACAAAGAGTTTGTAGAAAGTACGGCAAGAGAATTATAAAACATGTGCAATAATCGTTAGATTGAAAAGAAATATATTTATTGCAGCAAAGATACGGAAGTGTTTGACGAATTTTTACCAATTTCTAACTACATCACGTCACAAAAAGCGAATGGAATAACGTAAATGTTTCGACGGAAACTCGTTGGGTGGAAGTATTCAAACACTTTCGCATCAAAAGCCTTAAACGTGAAAACTTCTGTGTTTTAATTGAATATATTTTATGTCTGCCGGGTACAAATGCACCAGTAGAAAGGGTCTGTTCTTTAATGAAAAAATTATGGACGTCTGAAAGAACCCAGTTACAGGTTCCGGTTCTTATGGCGATGAAGGTGAAAGGTCTAGCTGTATTAAAAAAATTTGTTCCGGTGACAAGTATAAAAATAATTAATAATATAAATATGTATGTGTGTTTTATAAATTTTAAACAAATACTATTATAAAAAAAGAGACCTCAAGCTTAATTTAAAAAATATTAATACAAATACTATTTTAATAAATAATAAAAAAGTGCTAAAAAATTTATTTTTTCTACTATGAATTTACTAACTGCGTAATTAAACCGGCGTCCCGGTTTGAGCAAAATGAAAAATGGTCATGTTACACATAACCCACACTTACTCTACAGTATTGCAGTTTGTTTAGCGTTTTATTTGTTTTATAGTCCTTTATATTGCACCCATGGTAAATATTAAGCCGATAACCACAATATCGCATGGTACTATTTCTAGCCATATACGCTAAATTGTACCATATTTTACCACAGCATCTATATTTGTTACGGTTAAGGCGTATTTTTAATGATTTTCTTGAGTGGGTTTTTATATTAAGCATGTGTTGACCAACCCTTACAAAATTAAGTAGTATGATTTCTAGTCATAAAAAACGAATTAGTTCAAAAATTCACTACAATTCTCCGACCAATTACTACACAGAAAAAAGTATTAAATTTCTCCAATCACCAAATTTATTCTAAATTCATAATATCAAGTAAACAAGTTGTTGATTTTGCACCTATTACCAAAATGATTATATTGATTACTAAAAATTTTAAAATTTTGAAAAAATATTTTCAATAAAAAACTTTGCCATTTCAAACAATGTGTTAATTTATTTAAATAATTATTGACAATTCCCAACAACAATTTTACATGTTTAAATTATTTTATTTTAAACGAAAAAAGTCAATTAACATTTTTTGTTATTTAATTAAAACTTTAATTGAAAATTTATTTCAAAACAACTAAAATGTTAATTAAATCAAAATTAAATTTTAATTTTCTTTCAACTAAAAAAATAATTGATTCAATTATCATATTAATTAAATTTAAATACTTTTTAAACAATTTTTCTAATTGATAAAACAATTTTTTCTGTGTATTGACTTTTTTAAAAGAAAAATAAATATTTGGGGTGATTGGCCCATATTTGGAATCATAACAACTTTCCTAATGAACCGATTGTGCTGGATTTTGATCCCAAACTGCTTAAAATATTAAAAAAAGAAAAAAATTTGACAACAATAATATTTTTTTTTTAATTTCGAAAGGGCGGAAATTTTCTTACACAAAAACTAATATACATATCGCACTTAATCAACAAGAGGGTATTAACTCAAAATTTAAACATTTTCAGTAGAAGCAAAACAATTTTTAATTTAACATTGAAGGCATATGGAAATGAATTTTAAAACCAACCGTTTCATTACCAAAAAGTATACAAAATAGCAAATTATTTTTACAGCGGGCAGATATGAATATAGCGTGTAGATTTTTTCGAAAAAGTGGAAAAATAAAAATTTTGAGATAATACCCTCTTGTTGATTAAGTTCGATATATGGTTGACGGAATGCACCGATTCGCATTAAAATTTTATTTTTTAAAACAAGAAATCATACTTCTCAATTTTGTAAAAATTGGCTCATAATTTACCATCAAACAAATAATTTACCAAAAACTCTTGTTGACTTCGCCCAAAAACGTAACGGATAGTAAAATTTGGTATGTTATAGGGTTATAAGACCGGAAGTCACATTCTTAATTTTCCTAAAGATCGGTATACGACCGATATAAAGCTCACTCACAGATAACACTTTTGTACACATGAATTTCAACGAATAATGCTATTGTAGTAAAAAATGGACTGTTATAGTAATAAGGGACAATAAATCACGCTGCCATAAAATTCAATAATAAAGCGTATTTTTTAAAATAATTTAAATACGCGTTGAAGCGCAATAACATATTATTAACCCTAGAACACTAATGTTAGTTAAATCGCCTAACACTTCTTACATTTCCAAACGCAGCATTTTTTTCTGTTTAATATTGCTGGAGCAATTTGAAATCTTTTGTATTCTCAGCCGTTCTTCACTTCCTGCTAGCAATCATATTTCTTCAGTAAGCATGTTTTTTTAAGTTTCAACGATCATGTTTTAATATTTAGATTGAAAGCCCACTCCTGAATTATTCTTACTCTTACTAGTTTTTAAATCAATTGTATGTATGTACATGTCGTAATCCAGATTTTTGAAACTTCCGTCCAACGCTGAGAAAGTGGTTTTCTAGCACGCGTCTGCTAAATATAATAATTGCTTTAAATTTTTAAAACAAAATTTAGAAATTAAATAATAAATAGAAATTGTTGCCAAAAATCTGTCACTAATACACTCACAGCCCAATATATAAATTATGCAGGGTTTCTAATTTCCCTGACTTTTTAGTCACATCACGGGAGCGCACAGAATTTTTTTTATTCCTTTAATTACCCAGACATTTTTTTGTAAAGCATGAAAATGTTTATAAGATATAAATAATTATTTGATATTAATTTTATAAATTATGCTTAACTAGGGTTGGTATTCCATGAAATGTGCTTTTGACATTAGAGTTGCTTTAAAGAAAAGAATTTAACATTCATGATTCATTACCCAATAAAAAATTTTCTTATTTTGCGAAGCACTAAAGGTACATTTTAAAAAGTAAGCGCACAATGTTGCGCTACGCAATAAGGCTTACAGAGAAGCAGCAAGGTAAGTGAACGAATTCTTAACAAATCATTTAAAGAAATATAACATTTCGAGCGCTACGTCATTCCCTTACTTTGAGCAGGTTTGTAAGGATACATTCACACGTTTCATCTTTTGATGCCCAACTCCACTAAACAAAGAGGTTGGTACGGAGATGCCTGTACTTGGGCAGTACGCTTTGTGTTCTCATTCGTAAGTATATGCACAACAATGGCTGCATGTAATTTTTTTTCTTTTTTTTTCTCTTTGGTTCGCTTTGAATAAAAGTGTTGTAGTTTTGAAGCAAGAAAAGTTGAAACCGGTTGCTGCGTGTGAACATATTCGCATCTTCAAAAGGGAATTGAAAAAAAGGTGAGCATCAAAAGATGAAATGTGTAAATTGAGACTAAAGGCCATGTCAGATAAAACTTTTGCTTCGCGTTGCGTTACCGATTCGCTTTGACATCTAAGATAAAATATACGTACTTATACGAAACATGTCACATAAAGTACTTTCAAAGCGGAGCGAGACAAAAAGTTAGCCAACTCTCATCTTTTTGCGCGCTTTGACAATTGGCTAGTATAATTTTTTTTTTTTAATTGTTTTTGCCAAATTCAATTCCAAAAAACCGTCCAATTAAATTTTTAACTTTTATTTTTGTAACAAATAATTAAATGTACAAATTACCAACCGCTTTTATAAGTAAACAAATAATGCGTGAGTGTCCTCAAAGTTTTCATTGTGGCATACACCTTTTGCTTTGCGTTTTTCTGCCGAAGGTAGAAACGTCACGCAAAGCGACAAAGTTGTATCTGACACGGCCTTAAGGGAAAATATGAAAAATAACTGCAACAACAACAAAGTCAGTGTGTAAAGCTGATTGACACGAGTCTCGACGATATTCTGCGGTAAATAACGAATGATGCATTTGTACAAACACGAGCGAAAAATTAAGTATTAAACTGATTTTTGTGAGTGACGCGTGCGTGCGGTAAAAATAAAACAAAATTTGTATTTTCTTTTTTATTACATAAATTGTACATCACTCGTTAGTTAACGGAACATAAACAAAAAAGTTTTAAATATTTATATTTTTCTTTAAACCAAAAAATATTCTACATACAAGGTACATAAATACTTTTAAAATGATAGGAAAAGACAATTAAATAAATTAAAGAGAAATGAAAAGATTAAAAATTTGTTGTCTCTGAATAATTCATCAAATTACGATGAGTCAAATTTAGGGGAAAATACTAGTGCTCCAGAATTAATTTCTATTCAAACAGACGATATAAGAGAATGGTATTTGAAATATCATCCAGGAGTGGAATGTACAACTTATCTACTGCATATTTTAAATAGATTTTCTAATGAAATACCTTTGAGTGTAGAAACTTTCACTGGTTCTAAGCAGATAGCTAAAAAAAGAAGCTTAGAACCAGGTACTTATATCCACATAGGAATAGCCACCAACATTCTAAAAATTTAAAATATTATTCAAAGCCAGAAAATAAACGAATTGATTTTAGACATAGGTATTGATGGCTTACCACTTTTTAAAAGTTCATCGGTGGGACTGTGGCCAATCCTTGGGCATTTTGTAAGTATGCCAACGATAAATGTATTTCTTATCGGAAACTACATAGGAAAACAAAAGCCAAATGATGTCAACTGTTTTCTACTGGATTTTGTTTCGGAAATTAAGGAATTAAGTGAAAATGGATTTCCCTTTCAAAATTTTACAATTAAAGTTAAAATTCGAGCTTTCTTGTGTGATGCACCAGCTCGGCCGTTTGTATGTGGTATTAAAGGTCACAGTTCTCTTAGTGGTTGTAGAAAGTGTGATCAAAAATGAATAAGTATTATGAAGGTTACCACTTTTTCTACTTCATCGGGGAAACTTCGCAATGCTGAAGACGAAATATCGGAACCAAGAAGAGACGACATGGTGCACACAATCAAAACTTTAATTAACCTTGGAGGATTTACCAAAAATTTACAAAATATTTTTACAACCCATATGGTACTTCTCTTCCATGTAGATGGAAAACAAGGGAAAAAAATACTTTTGGATTACCCCAAATTTGTAGACCTTTTATACAGTAAGTTGTATGCATTAAATTTTAAAGCCTAATTTAATCAATAAAACAATATTTACAGGAACGAATTTTGGAGAAAATTTGACAAAAAATGAGTTTTTAAATAACTTTAGAAAAGTCTCAAGACTTACAAAAAATAGGATATACAAAGGTAATTCTATCAAAGCAAGGCTGTTAAGTTCAGAAATTGAAGCAGACAATTAAATTCTTATAAATAAAATTTTAATTTAATAAACTCTAAAAAAAGTTCCTTAAAACATTGTGAATTTATTATTATTTAATTTAATTAAAAATGAATACTTCTTTATTTAGCTTGCTTAATTACTTTTTTTTTTTTTTTTTTTAATAATTTGTTTAATAATATGTACAAATTTTTCAAAAGTAAATTTAATTACTTCCTTTAAATTCAATATTGTTACTTAAATTATTTTTAAATTTTCATTTTGCTCATTGAACTGTTTTTATGTTATTGAAGTTTTTTAAATATTTAAATACAAATATAAATATTTTTTTTAATATTAAATAATTTGAATAAAAAAAATGTAATAAAAAAATAATAAGCTTTTTGTAATTTACTTTAGTGTTCAGTAAGCACTAAAGTAAATGCATCTTTGGAAGCACTTAAGGAAGCTTTGATGGTTGCGCTTCACTTAAGTGCTGAATTGTGCGCTTATTGCAACGTTTTACTGAAATGCATTTTACTTGCGCTTAATATAAGCCATAACAAACTCCCTTTAAGTAGCGCCTTCTAATATGTATGAAAACAGTAGTTCTAACTAAGCACATCAAAAAGTGCTTCTTGTAAATGCATCACTTACCACTTTTCATATGCCTTGAATAAAGCGATTTTTGTGTCAAAAATGTATTGCTTAAAAGTGGGAACTCGCCATATTAAATTCATGCCTTCAGTAAGCGAGATGGTAAGCGAAACTTTTACATTTATCCCTTACAAACCTGCTTCCTCCGAAGCTCAATTTTTTATTGGGTAAGTTAAATATTTTACAAATAACCCGTTGTCGTTGAAATTGTGTTCAGGTTTTTTTATATTATTTTAGAAAACTTAATTTTTGTCTAACTATTTCAGTCATTACGCCAGTGTATTACACAGTTTTTAGAGCCTAATCTTCGGTCGGCCTTAACCGTCGTATAGGAAGGCGAAGAGGTTCCAGAATCCGCTCCAGAGTATATTCGTCTCCACCAGTAGAATGTCTGAGTTTTTCTCTTTGATTCTTCCCTTGATAAAACATGTAACTAACTATTAACTCGGTACAGATATTCGACGCCAACTCATTAGATAACGCGGCCTGTTTGTCTTAAATTAATAACGACGAAAGCAGTTTTACGAATGTTTAAAATTATGTAATAAATGCTTTCCGTTATTTACCCCTATCAGGGATGGAAAACAGTTCTTTCTGGTTTTGTACAATTATTATCACCCAAATGTCCCTTTCTACTATGACTGCACAATTTTTATAAATTGTTCAAAACAATGGCTGAATTCCAAAATGTCAGTTGCTAATATGCAACGGTATAGAATTTAACAATGTTATCTGTCCTAAAGACCCAGTGATCCTTATAAAATCACTGGGAATATATGTATGTATATATGCTCCAAAGTGCACCAAAAAAGTTATCGATGCGCTCACAAACTGTGCATAGTTGAACTTGATTGAAAAGTATTATGATGTTTTGGAACTCAGCTGTAGTCATAACGCTATTTTACTTGTAGCCTTTCATAGAAATTATGTGTTTATTTTAAAGGATGCGGATTTAGAAGTTTTGATATTAAATTATTACTTTTAAAAAACTTAATAGATAAAGTCCACTTCTGTTCCGAAAATATTTCCAAATAAAGCGCAAACTTTTTTTTTGCATATTATCAGATTAAAGTTTTGTTTTTCGATTGAAATTTCTTTTTCATTTAGTAAGTCGCGGTAGTACCACGGTTCCAACAAGGTCTAAAATGTAGGAGAAAAAAAATCTCAACTGTAACATGATTTACATTCCTGTCCCTTGTTTTTAAATGATGTTGGAAATTAGACCCTGTCTTGATAAAGTAACACAAAGTTTTAATCGAAAACTTTTGCTTCTGTTTTTTTTTTTTTTTTTGCTTTTTGCACTAATAAACTGGCTGTTAGTGTCATTTAATGTTGTAATGGCTAAACAAATTTTTGATGAAATTTTTGTTCTTGGAATTGCAAAAAAATTTTTTCCCGGAAATTTTCCCTTGTTTCCCTTGTAGAAACCCTAAAAAATTTTCAAATTGAAAAAAAAAACTAAAATAATTTAAGACAATTGTTTGGCAAGCATTGAGTACGTTGAATGTATATTCTACTACGACTAGGGCGTGGAGTTCCATGCGTTTATTAACGGATTTTAAAATCCGGTTGACCGTCTGTCCGTCCGTGCAGCCGTTGAAATCCATTTTGTTGAAATCCATTTTGCTATTGAGATTCAGCCAGAACGGTCCATAAATGGCTGAGATATGAGCAAATAATCCTCTGATTTTTTTTAATAAAATACCTGGTTGTTGTTGTTTTTTAAACCTATCACTGAAAGTATATACCTGGCTATATGTTATATCTATATGTTTATATATACCTCGTATAAATTGTATAATCATGGCTGTAAAATGGGGTCAAGTGTTTTTTTTTTTGCTTGGCTGCAAAACCCGAATATTTTGGTATTTTATGTTGTTGGGATTTAAGGTCATAAAATCGATGATAGGCGTGGCAAACACAATATCTATTTCTATATGGAGAATTTCAGTAAAAGTATTAAACTTTTTTACAAATAGTCAGTTTAGTTATCAATACACTTTACCAATCACAAAATGGGCTTAATTGGGAATTTCTGTATATGTGGAGAACAGTTAAAGTAAAAGTGTTCCGACCAAAATAGATTGGTTATCAATACATAACATTAGTTAAAAAGGACGAAAGATTGGCTAAGTATTGGCATTGTACCTCCCAAAGAGTTAAGCTAATTGTAGATAAAAACAAGTTAGAGTGCTACAATTGGCAGTGCCGAATCTTTAATACCATCCACCGCGAATTCGAATATTTTGTACAAAGTGGGATCTCTGTGGTAGCTATAAAATATAGGCCAATATTAAACCTGACCTCAAAGTATTACAATTCGTTGCCTTATTCAAATAAAATGTCATGATTCGTTTAAGAAATATTATTCGGTGTATTAAAGTTATTTTAAGGAGGGAAGTTTTTATTGGACCTATCGTAAATTATAGATCCTCCATTACAATATACGGCAGAATGATTTTTCGTATTATAACAAATTATAACAAATTTCAATTAGAATTTAATGCTTCTTAAATTGCTTTTCGGAAAGCCTCTTTATAAAGAACCTATGGTAAATTATAGAAAGATTATCACAAACTGGCATAATGTAATTTCTAGCCATATAATGCAAAGGTAGAAGTGGGAACATCCTATTCATAAGCATACCTATAAAAGATACATAAATTAACCTAGAGAGGAAAATATTAAACGAATACAAAAACAATATTTGCAATCGTGAGCAAATTACCTTTAATTTGAGTACCCACATACCATTCAGTGGGCGGGGCGGTTTTTGGACCCAGGGGTCCCCACGGGCCTCAGCCCCCTTAAATATTAATTTTGGTATTTTTTTTTTAATTCTGGATCGGGTGGCATATTTTTTATATTTTGTTTTTCGTACGCCCCGTAAAGTGCACTTCAGCCAAATGATCTGTATTTTCTAAAAATGGATTTTTTTCAAACAAATTTACCCTAAATAGCTCATTTTCAATATTAAATTAAATTTTTTTTTAAATATCGCCGAATTAGCCGAATGTGTTGAGTTTATTTTTTCATTGATTTCTGATTAGTATGCCAGAACATTTGGGGCTACAAACAGTTTATAAAATATGCATATCCATATGTATGTCTGTATAAGAAAACCTGCAAAAATAAAAAGATTTAATTGCGGTCGTGGGTATCTCGGATATAAATATAAGGTTATATAAGAAATATTATAGCCAAATATTGTGGCTAAACAATTATTTAGAAAGAAAAAAAATTGAAATGATAAAGTAGCTATTATAAAGTTTTCGTCGTCAAATTGTATATCAATACCGACATTTACAAGGAAGTTACGACACAAAAGGCTGCTTTCGGGAGGGGTACTTTTATTTGAGCTATGCACAGAGAACAAATAATAATTGATTTCAATTTATAATAACAATTAAACTTTTAACTCACTTAATTCACTTGATTAAATTTTTAATTAAAACTGATTTTATTTTTGATTAATGCTTTAATTAACAATAAAAATTTGCGAGAATTTTATCTGTGTGGGCAAATAAAAACCGATTGTATTAAAGGTTAGCAAAGTGATTAAGATTGACAAAAGATATTTTTGGACCAAATAAAATTTAAATAACCACATAATAAGAGAGTTTATGGGCACTAATTCTGGAAATAAGTTTTGGTGGGCGCTTTGCGGAATTATTGCCTGATGCTCACCATTTTTAGTATTCTTCTTATGTAAGGAATTTCATCAAATTATCTTTAAATTTGCGACCTGTACTTTGCACACAGAGTTTACATGGACAGACAACCAGCCAAACAGCCGGACGGACATGGTCAGATTTAAGAATAAGATACCCGGTAAAAACTTCGCTTATAATGAATGAAATAATCACTTACAACGTAAAAATTTACAAAACTGATTCCAAAATAAAAATGGATTTTTGACAAGTTTACAAATTTTTTTTATTAATTTTCTCCTTTTTATATCGATATTAATTGGCTTTTTGGTAAGTATTTTTGTTCTTATGAACGCTTTGGTAACCAGTCACCCTTTAAATTACTTACTTTTCGCATGTATTATGTAAGTTCCATTTAGTTAAAGGCACTCGTTTTAGGATATCCTTCGTAAAATTCATTGGTCCTTTTAGTAGAATTGTCAGATGTAGTTTTTCTTTTTTCTGATTACTCAGCACAATATTTTGTGCAAAGTTATGGCAAAGTTTTTACTGGGTATGTAGTAAAAGTTAATAACAATTATTTAAAACTACACGCGGGCTGACGATCACCGTTATTTCTGTGGCTTGGAGCTAAAAGGGCCAATGTCACTTTTTTGCTCTTTTGAGTTAATCATTGCATTAGATTTGTTTTCTTGCTCTATTTCATTATGGTAAAACAGCTAAAGTCATACTTAACCTAGAACAGCTTCATAAATAAAATGCTGGCCAATGTCAATATGAAAGCATCTATAAAAGTTAAAGCTAAAAAGGCCAATGTCTACTTTTTCAAAAATTTTTTTTTCAAAGATTTTTTTTTACCATCCTATTCTATTAAACATATACGTGAGCCAAGATAGCGTCGAAGAAATAGCGTCGAATTTGGGAATTTAAAAACCGGGAAACCAAAATACCCAAATAATGGGGATTTGCAGTATATGAACAAAAAGTTAGCGTCGAAATTAGGAATTTAAAAAGGGGAAGTTCAAATATATTTATATTTTTAATAAAAATACAAAAACTATTTACCACAGGCTTTTGCACGGTACAAACTATATATTTTCTGAAAGTAGATAGTTTTCTGGACAAAATGAGCGATGCGTGCAAAAAATCAGAAAATATATAGTTTATACCGTGCAAAAGCCTGTGCTCCATGGCATAAAACAGTAAAGATTTTTATTGACCATTTTGGATGAACCCAGATTTCTCGGAAACTAACCGAACGATTTTTTGCACGCATCGCTCATTTTGTCCAGAAAACTATATACTTTCAGAAAATATATAGTTGGTACCGTGCAAAAGCCTGTGGTAAATAGTTTTTGTATTTTTATTAAAAATATAAATATATTTGAACTTCCCCTTTTTAAATTCCTAATTTCGACGCTAACTTTTTGTTCATATACTGCAAATCCCCATTATTTGGGTATTTTGGTTTCCCGGTTTTTAAATTCCCAAATTCGACGCTATTTCTTCGACGCTATCTTGGCTCACGTTAAACATATATCTGAGCCAAAGTGCAGCTTGGAATTTTTGTCAGCTGTAACTAAAATAATTTTTTGTAAAACCTTCAATTCCAATTTTCTCATAAGTGAATATTTTGTAAATTTTACACTCCGCTACTTATTATGATCCAGGAAATATGAATATACTTTAAAGGGTCTAAGATCAATATTGCAGAACATTCAAACGGAATCACGAAGTTATTATACCCTTTCCATTTGAGGTAAGTGGTATGTAAAAAGCTCAAAAAGAGTGCTCTTTTTTTCTTTTTTTTATATGAAATAAAAATGTGTAATATCCTTTATTCTATCTATTAAACTTAAATACGTTATTCATATTTTAATTGTTTGCTGCCGTTAAAAGGAAATTACTTTACGTTTCACCAATCTTGTAAAGGTTAAATAGTTGCATCTTATTTTAACTTTATGAATAGGGCAATTTTCAAAATGTACAAAAATGTTTAAAATGTGCATGCCAATATGCAGGAAAAAAATTAAAAAATGCACGCGAAAAACACAAAATAATAATTTAAAAAAATTTTTTTTTTAAAGAAATGTTAATTACAAAGAACAATAATAATTTTTAAAGTTTTCTAACTGAAATGATTCTAATACCCATGTACCCCTCTAATGCTTGAAGAAGGATTACTTTCTACTTTGGCATTTGTATATTGTCATATTTCTTTAAAATCGGTCCAAAATTTACCATAGGTCCCACTCCGGAAATATGTAGGGTATTAAAAATTCGGCACATCCAAATATAGCACTCTAAGTTGTTTTTTTCTTTTTGTAATTATAAACGCTGGAGTTATACAATTGTTGTCCCACCCCAACTAGATGTAAAGAGGATAAGCTGAGTTTGTCATTCCGTGCGAAACTTTTTTAATATAAATCTAAGACTCTATAAAGTATATATATTCTGGGTCCTTGAGTAATTTTAAGTCAATTAAAAAAAACCTTACTTTCGGCACCCCGTTTAGTACGTATAAAACCCTAACGAATAATGCTGTAGTAATATAATTCGGTTCGTCACAGTTTTGTATAGTTTATATAATTTACAATATGTTCCATATAAGGCCGACTACTAAAATATTAATAAACTGTCGGTGGAGGGTATCAAAGATTTGGCACAGTCGAATATAGCAATCTCTCTTATTTTTAACATTAAAAGACTATCAATTTGCTTTTCTAGGTTTCGAATAATATCGATAATACTGGAGTGCTATGTTCGGCTAAGCCGAAGCCTATGCACCCCTCAAATTTTTATCTGCCCATAACATTTTAAACAAAACTGTTTTTAAATGATATTTAAAAAAAAATTTTAATATTTACAATAGGTGTAATTCCGTACTTTTTCGGTAAAATGAGAGTTAACAAAAATTTCTTTCACTAATAGACAAAAATGTACAAAAGTGCTGGAACAATAAAAAACCAACACGTTAGTAGGGAATATGTTTAAATAAATACATAAAAAAAACTTTGCTATGCAAAGGCTTTTATAGCTGTTCACAATTTTTAATGAGCAAAAAATAAAAGTTAAAACTTATTTTCTTTTTGATTCATTTTTAGTAACTGCAATCAAAAAATTGTCACTTTTTTGCCGCTTAAATACAGATATACTGGTAACATTGGAATTATACTTTAAAGTTATGTTACAACAACAATGAATAAGATCCACGAGGAAAAACCAAATGCATAGTTCGATCAGCGGTGTATTTTTTTATTTGCTTACGATATTGTAAGTACTAAAAATTATACTGAATGTATCATCTTATAATGTTGGTATTAAGTAAAACTTTGAGTCAAATTTATTTTATTGCAATTTAAATCATCTAACCAAATATTATTGGAATCGGTCCGTATCTGATAATAGCACCCATATAAATACTACTCCCGGAAATAGCTTTTAATATCATAACTTCCTTATAAATGTTGGTAATGGGCACGTTCATAAGGCATAACTGTTGTGTAACCGTTTAGTGGTTGGCTTAGAAACTCATAGTTGAGCACTTCCGCTCAACACAACAGTTGGGTATTTGAGTCCATTTATTCAATCATAAAATTTTTTAGCTACCTAAAGTCAACATGTTGTGCTCAACCTCAACCTTTATTTTTTTTCAATTGTTTATGTTTATCAGCTGTTAATTTTGCATTATACTCATAATGCCGTTTCTAAGACGAAAATGTTCGGCTCAACAGTTGTCAACAGTTTTCTAGCAGTTGAGCTCAACAGCTACGTCTTATGAACGTACCCACGATAGGTACTATGTCATGACAAAATGTTGCGCTGGTTGGTCTAAAATGAACCATAGGTCCCAAATAAGGCCCCTTCCCAAAATCGGTGAAAGGCAAACAAATCTCAAATAGATAAAGACATCTGAATAATATTCGGCACAAATAACTTTTATTTAATACTTCACCTCATAGCATAAATCTGTTTTGGCGACCGTAGGTCGAAAATAGGGTGAACCCTAAAAAATTTGTTTTAAAATATTATGGTGTAGGGTATCATATGGTCAGGTTAGGCCGACTACACTTTCTTACTTGTTTGTTTTAAGTTTTTGTAGACATAGATTTAACAAAAATATATTTCACACCCTGTACATACTATAAGAGAAAAATCTGTCACGTACGATATTATATTTTGTTCAATATAAAACCATCCAGAAACATTTTCTTTCCAATTACGGATTATAAAGGAAAAATATATGGTTTATAGGGAAAAAATTAAAACAGTTTGCAGAATTTTACATTTTTTTACATTCACTCCAAAATCACTTCCGTTTTATGTCACGTACGATATGCACCTATTTTGCTAGATATTTTGGACAACAAGATTCCGAATTAAATGATTCTTTTTTTCATATAGTAGCCTCGAAATGAAACATAATGAATGAAAAATAAATTGGGATTATTAGCACATCATTAATAAATGAATTAATTAAGAAAAATTTTACAGTTACGATTATTGGTGTTAAATCTTTAACGCTCTGAAGACATTCAAATGTCACGTACGATGACTTGAAAATGCTCATATATGAAAGTATAATTCAAGCATGTTTTTAAATTTTTTAACATATTCGAGACGGGATACATAAAAAATAATAATTGTTCAATGTAAAAGGTTTTTCATAAATAGCAACCCTTTGCATTGCGGTGCATGTTGTTTTAAATTTAAACACCTGTTGGTTTATTATGGAAATGAAATGATTTTCATTCCAAATGCAATTACAATCAATGCCCATTATTTATAAAGTACTCTATAGTTCAAATTAAAGCATTAATCAAAACTAAAAAAATTTAATCAAGCGAATTAAACGTTTAATTGATACTATTAATTTGCTTACTGGTGCAAATTTAATTAATTTTTTACTAATATGAAAAATTTTTTAATTGAAATTACACATGATGTACCCAGTTTTCCATAACTCAATATTTGGGCCTATGACGCTGCCGGCATGAACATTTTGTACAGTTTTCTTTTTAGTTTTTTTTCGATTAATCTGCAATTCCAGCAAAAATGCTAACCTGTTAATTGTATATCCTTTAATGAATGTTTATTTTCTGCTGGAGAGATAGCTCAAATTTCGATTCATTTTATGAAGCCATGAATACCCTTATTATTCTTCTCGACATATAAGCGCATATGTTAGTATTTGTATGTGTGTAGTTTTTTTAATGTATGAAAATTTTTAAAAGTAGGTTAACAAAATCTTAATGTTTTATTATTTGATTTTTTTTTCTTGTATGTACAATTAAATATTTACAACGTAAAAAACTTTTATATATTTATTTTGAAATTGCATTATTTTTGTTCTCAAAAATTATGTGCCTTAAATGATGTGAATGACCAAACAGTAGTAATTTAGTTTTTAAAGCAAACACAACTCAACTCATGCAATTTACAACAAGATACACAAAATAGAACAAAAGAGAAATAAGAAATGAAATATTAATAAAAATTCAAAAATAATATATAAAATAAATTAAAAAAAAAAGAAAATAAAAAATTGCTTTTAAAAACAAACTTCCAGGTGACACCTGATGGTTTAGCAGATAAGGGTGGCATTTGTTTGGGTGATATTATATTGGAAATCAACGAGGAGGACGCCACGCAATTGACTTTGTCCCAGGCCCATGAAAAAATAAACGCCAGTGTCAAAAAAATTCACTTTTTGCTGAAAAGGTAATGTAATATTTAAATATATCTATCCTAAGAGCCCTTAATTTTTTATACAAAAGGCAAAATGCGAACAATTTGAATACAAACGATTAGAGTTTTTAAAGAAATCTTAAAGTTGAAAAGATAATCGAAAAATTCCCAACAAGTAATTTAGAATTTTATTATATAACTAATAAAATATTACAGTTAATAATATCTATTAAAAAAAACAGAAGAAAGCACTAGCAATTTACTTATTAACCTGTTAATTTAAAAGTAGGAGTTTTAAATGATTTTGTTGCTAATCAGCCAACACGTTATCAAACAAAGTCCTCGTTTTATAAAAAGGTTGAAATGTTGAGTTTTTTCCCCAAAATTCTTGTGCCCATAAAACATCTTATTATGTTGGTATTTAGATTACATTTGGCCAAAACTAATTTTATCATCTAAATCCTCTTACCATATTTCATTGGAATCGGTCCAAATTTGCCGTAAAAATACTACTCCCGGAAATAGCTTTTAATGCCATTTCTTCCTAATAAATGTTAGTATTAACATACAAATTGGCGACAATAACTTTTACGATAGCTACTATGACTTGAAAAATTTTTTGCTATTACGATCAAAATTAACCATAGGTCTATTTCCCATTTTAACCACCCTCCTAAAATCACTTTAAGGCAAATAAATCTCATATAAATGAAGATATTTAAATAATATTTGGCACAACGAACATTTACACGAATCTTAATATCATAATTTTGTTCTTTAGGATCCATGATAGCCCATGGAAACCAAATCAGGTACATTCTCGAAAATTTGTTTTTTTATACTGTGGTATAGGGTATCATATGGTCGGGCTTGACCGACTATACTTTCTTATTTGTTTTATATTTTGGTAATGATTGGGACTGCACTCTTAATTTTAAATATTTCTATACTCATTCATTGTTGGTTGTTAGTCAATTAAAACGCTTTCCTTAAAGAATTTTTAATAAAACTGAGCTGATTAATTCGGTTCAAAAACATTTTATTAAAAAAACTTAGAGTTTTAAAACTTAGAGCTGTATGTACACTGGGCGTATGATAAATTTTAAAGCATTCTTATGGATGTAGCCCTTTTTTGCATTTGTTGCAAATAAAGTTTGCTTTTTCCACTATGTCCACATCTTTTAACGGCTTTTGAATTTTCAATAAGGTGGTTTCTGCCAGCATCTCGTCTATCTACCGTTACTTCGTTAGTGCGCGAACCTCTTTTAAATGGGGTACCATACGTTTCAAGTAGGACGTAGCAAGATTTCAGCGAGAAATAAGAAGATACATACATGTAGGATCATTAGGACTTAACTTCCTTATCAGCAGCCATGCATTAACGATCAAAGCATCAAGGAGGTATGCAAAGATTGCCCACCACTATTTCTTTTGTCTGATTCGCGAGCTGTAGTCTGCAACTAATTGATCCATCTTAGCAACACCTCCCATGCCCATATTAAATCGATGAAGCTCTTTTGGTTGGGAAATACTTACAGCACCCCTTCCTCCTCAAAATGTATTAAAATATTTGCGGAGAAAAATTTGTCAACAAATTCTGTCGGAGTTTTGAATAACTGAGCCTCAGCACTTGGTGGAATCATTGTACATTCCATATTTATTTTATATAATGGCTCAACTTTTCCCAACAATTTGAATTCGTGTTTGCCTGTCTGTTTGATTCGCCGGAGATGCGCATTAATTACTCTAGTGGTTCATTATCACTGTCATCCCATTCACTATCTTCCTGCACTACTTCACATGCTGTAGATAACAGTTTTGGACCGAGATGATTAAGATTTGTCTCATGGTCATCATCGCTTTCATCGGTATCTTGATCAGTATTGGCTCCATCTAATGGTGAAATCAAGTCAACGTCCGTCAACGTCATTGAAATAATTGTCGTCAAGGGGCATTCAGTTCATTCGATGTTTCAGAAACTGAAGTCTATATATGAAAAAATATTAAATCAATCATCGTATCACAATTGTACTACGGACGCAGTGTCCCTTTAAGGGGACGTTGCACTCAAAGTCACTATATGCACAGGGCATAACATTTTGTCATAATTTTTTTACATCAATTGAATCATTACACTTATTTACAAATAACAACACACAAAATATTAAACTTATTCACATAATATATAATATATTGCAATTTTTCTTACCCGGCTCGAGATTTTTGTTTTTTCATAAATTGGTTATTTAAAAATTAAAATTTTGAAAGTACTACAGCAGAAAATTTGAGCGTCCCTTATAAGGGAATCTGTACACTAATGAGTTAAGCAGAGATGGAAAAACTTTGTATACCCTTCACCACTACAGTGTGAATGATTGCTTTTTGTTTCCTGCCTTTATGTTAGCGAACGTGGATTTCAATATTGCTCGAAATTACTTTTAAAAATGTGTTCACAAAATGTACAAATTATTAGCATGTTTGGCCCTTTAATATATAATTGTGTTGGATTCCATTCTTTTAAAGAACAAAGGTTTTAACGTTTGCGCAAAATTATTTTGGGAAAAAATGTGCTAAAAAAAAGTATTAAAGTAAAAGCCACTTTTTCCATAAACTGTTATTTTTGCAGATTACCGTTAACAGTACTCTCTTAAACTGTTTATACATCAAATCACCCAAAATTATACACCTCAACGCCGGCCAAATTCTATACAAAGAGTCAGTCAGTGAAAGAACGTTGTCTAATACAAATTAACTGGTTTTAGAACGCGGAATAGCGTTTCAAAAGCCAGAAATGGCATCGCGTTTGTGGATATGAAACGTTTTTCCACTGCATACAAGTTTTTATTATTATTATTTTTGATAATCTAAAAAAATTTAAATATAAAAAAACCGTTTGTTAAAAACGTTTTTGCTCTCCTGAAAACTAATAATTTTTTAACTTAAGCCTCTAGTACACGGAATGTAAAAAGCCACATGCGCATGTGGTTCTGACGTAATTTTGACGTCAATGCAAAGCCACAATAAGCATTGCGTGTTGTGTGATGACGTCAAAATTACGTCAGAACCACATGCGCATGTGGTTTTTTACATGCCGTGTACTAGAGGCTTTACAATGTTATTCGCGGCTGTGCTTCAATTGTATTAACTTTATTTTCTTCCTACATTTATGTCAAAGAGCGTAGGTTTTAAGTTCTTTCAAAATTATTTACACAACTTGATTACAAAAAGGACTTTAATTTCAAAGTTTTACCCTGTTTTGATTCTTAAATATGCTTTATTTTTTGCTGCCTTTATTGCCAAGAACACAGATTTTACGTTGCCTTAACACATGCAGGAAGTGGCATGCCACTGTTCTATACATATTGTCAACGAAAGTGTTCGAAATAATCGAATCTCATGCCATTTGCTTTTCTGTTTACACATGCCACTGCCAGTTCATTTTCAAAATGTCTTCGAAGCGTCAACTTGAGATAATTTGTTTACTTCTCAAATTAAAAAAAAGTACCAAAAAACAAAAAGGAGTTACCGACTTCATTACATAGTTTTAGTTTTGGGGAAATACCTTACATTTATTTATATTAGCATTATTTTAGCAAAATTAATGCTCTTTAATTAGGAAACTTACTTATTTTAACGCCCGTTTCTAAAAATAAATCATAAAAATGCATTTAACAGTTAAAACTTTAATTACAGTTCTACAACAATCCAGTCGATTTGCATTAAATTTTGAACAGGGTAACATTGCTAATCGTTTTGACATTTAGTGGCATGCAAGTGTCAATTTTCCATGCGCATGCAATTTTTGTTGCCACTGGAGCTGCCATTGCGAAAAATGTGGGTGTATTAGTAAAAATTGTGATTGTGTTGACTTTTTCGAACTGGCACTGGCATGTGTAAATGCTAGGTTACGTTGCCTTTACACATGCAAGTAGTGGCATGCCACTGTTCTATACATATTATCAACGACAAAATGTGTTCGAAATAGTCGAATCTCATGCCATTTGCGTTTCTGTTTACACATGCCACTGCCAGTTCATTTTCAAAATGTCGTCGAAGCGTCAACTTGAGATAATTTGTTTACATCTCAAATTAAAAAAAAAAGTACTAGAAAACAAAAAAGAGTTGCCGACTTCATCACATAGTTTTAGTTTTGGGGAAATAGTTTACATTTATTTATATTAGCATTGTTTTAGCAAAATTAATGCTCTATAATTAGGAAACTTACTTATTTTAACGCCCGTTACTACAAATTAATCATAAAAATGCATTTAACAGTTAAAACTTAAATTACAGTTCGACAACAATTCAGTCGATTTGCATTAAATATTGAACAGGGTAACATTGCTAATCGTTTTGACATTTAGTGGCATGCAAGTGCCAAATTTCCACTCGCATGCAATTTTTGCTGCCACTGGAGCTGCCATTGCGAAAAATGTGGGTGTATTAGTAAAAATTGTGATTGTGTTGACTTTTTCGAACTGGCAGTGGCATGTGTAAATGCTAGGTTAAGTTTATGCAAAATTACTTTTAAAGAAAAACGTGTCTAGTACTAAATGTACGATTTTAAACCCTGTCTTGTTCTTTAAATGTTTGTTTACTGATTTAATGTTTGGTTTCAAGTACAATAAATTTATTTTAAAAAAAGTGCTTAAAACAAGTGCCATAGGTACGAATTCTTGCACTGTACTGTGTTTTATATCCCCGGTGATAGTATTAGCTAAATAGTAAATGAACTTTGAACATTTTTCAGAATTAATGAATTAAATAAAAATTACGCAAAAATTCCCTTTTTCCACTATTTCTTTTTCTTTTATTTTACTTTTTTTTTGTATTATGCGGGCATAGCAATATAAATTTATTTTGAAGTATTGATGATTAAGAATCATAACATTATAGAAATATGTGTTTCCAGAGAGTACCAAAAGTATTCTGTTTTACTCTGTTTTGTCTCTTTAGGCTTAAATATTCAAATCCTATGTTAATGGTGATAGTTTAAATAAAAAAATAAATAAGTTTTTAAAATCTTGCCATGTATATACCAAAATGTAGATGACAGCACGGTAAAAACGGTATACCACACACCAGTGATGCCGATAGTTGGGAATTTTCCCCTTTTGCAGGGATTTTTTCGGAAATTTTCAAGCGTAGGGAAATAAGGACAGATTTCTTATTTTAAATCGCATGTAGGGAATTTAAAAATATTATCTCATTTTCAATATATTTTGTAAAAATTAGCAAACAAGTCGTACTATTTTCAATTAAAAATTAAAATTTTTAATATAAAGAGTGGTCCAACCGATGTTAATTATGAGTCACACCTTAAACCGGCAACTCTCCCAGTGTCACCTATAGGTGACGATGATAAGCGATTTTCTCTGGCATATCTATGAAACTATTTTAAACAAACATTTATTACTTAAACAAAGGCAATACCATTAAGTGTGCCACCCAATTTTCACGATGATTTAAAATACATGCTTTTTTTGTAATTCTTTTTTAAAGAACCTTCCAAAAACTTGTTAAATTTTCACCATGTTTTCTTTTTTCAGTCAGATTTGATTTTTTTGATTTTCTTATTCTATAAAAATATTTACTCACATGAAATCATCGATGAAGATTTTAAATTAATTTTTTTTTAAAAATAAACGTGGCTTTTTCTGATTTCAAAAGTAGTTCCGGTAAAGATAAGTGGTCCTCAAAGTATGAAGTATATAAAAAGCAATATTTTTATGAACTTTAAACACAGGATATTTTTCAAAGTTTGTTTGATTTCAACTTCACTCAAATTCGATGTTGACAGCTGAGGTTTTTCTATTTGCGTTTATTATTTAGATACAAGGCACTTGGTACGAAATTAGACAAACACGCTTGAAAAGGAATCCCGAAACTGAAGTAATGACGCTGTTAAATGTGAATCAACTTGTGAATGACAAAACCTGTGAGGTAAAATGGTAAAACAACGGCATTTACTTTTTTTTGCATACAAAAAATTGTCCGGATTGCAGATGCAAAAAATTTTCATTTGTCCGGAATGAGGCCGCGTCCGAATTATTGGGGTTGCCGGACTGGCGATTGTCCGGGTTGTTGAAGTTGCACTGTACGTGAAACAAAAAGCTGTTGACAGCAAACAATTAAAAATGTATTCAAAATGAAGAAAACTAAAGACCTTCTTTGTTTGTATGAAAAATATTTTCTAAACACATACATTTGTATATCAGTGTTTCGTCTTAATACATAATAAAAAACTCAAAAAAATATGTTATAATACTACAAAACATTAAAAATGTTGTTACATCGGTTAATGGGTTAATCGACTGAAATTAACCGGTTTAATCGTTAATCGAAAATAGTCAATTTTAAATTAACTGATCAGTTAATCGGGTAGTTATTAATCGATAAACCGATTGACGGTTAACCGAATGAATACCCTAGTAAGCACCGGAATAATATTTGTTGATTCATACTGTAAAGCTGGGATCACACCATTGCCGCAAATGCACCAATATGACACAATTTCGATTGTGCTTTATTGACGCACAATAATTAAATTGCCCCAATAAAATATTCTGAAATCACACGATTGCCTTGTTTTATACAAATTTAATTGCCGCTAGTTGGTACAAAGCGAAATGGGTACAATAATTGCCGCAGCACAGTCACACGATTGTTCTTACTTGTGCCAACTGCGAAAACAACTGTTGTGGTAGCTTTTTTATTTGTTTGAAAGATCTAGTTGGCTTGTTCATTAAAAAAAAGAAAATTGTATCATATATTCAAACAAATTTTTTAAGTAATATACATGACATTCCAAAAATTAAACAAAGTAAAATTCTATTTTAAATATATTAAGAAATAGAGAATATTTATATATATAAAAATAAATTCGCTTTAAAGAATTTCTATACATTTTGCGCCGTTTTGCTGTATATATTCTTTTATATTGTCCTGCACAGCTATAGCACGAATTTAAAAAAAAAATATTAAAAGTTGTTTTCGGAAATGCAAAATTTATTATTAATTTATTTATTAATGACTTGCTTAATTCCGAATTTTTATTTTTGATAAATTTAATTTTTATTTTTAATTTATTCCTACTAAAAGAAACACACAAAAGTAAATTAATTAAAAAATGCAAATATTGGCGCGTATTTTGCTGTTTAATTGCCGCACAAGAAACCAATAAATATTGGTACATTTTTGTTATTTTTATTGATGCGCGTTTGCATCTCAAGTAGTCACACGATTGCCGCACCAGGGTTGCATTTTTTTGGTAAAAGTAAGCACAATATTGCCCTCGATTGGTACATGAGGCAATTGATTGTGCAGTCACACGATTGTGGTATAAAGAAGTGTGAAAATTGGTGCATTGCGGCAATCGTGTGATCACAGCTTAAGACACTCAAACTTATAATATGAGTGATTATCGTCAATACATAGATTTCCTTTTAGTTACAAATAAGGTAAAGGGTCCAGTGTCTCCTGCAGGTTACAATTGAAAGTATTTCACATATTCTCATACTTATATGTACAATACAGATATAGTAACTAAGCTTTTATCTTGCTAAAACTTGATTATTTTAATAAAGATTTAAATTAAGATTGAAATTGAATAAAATAATGGAAATACTAGAGGCTGGAGATGACCCTGGCGCATTCATACTGTACCCCCGTGAGGATGGAGATAACTGCGATGTTAAAAATGTGCAATCAATTATGCCAGTCACACCCCTATAAAATAGGAATTACCAAAAACTATTTTTATTCGACTTTTTTTAGTGTTAACTCGACGTATGATACAAATTTAGAAAAAAAAATCAGGTTCACAGAAAAAATTATTCAATTTCTCCAATCACCGAATTTATTTTAAATTCGTAATATCAAGCAAACAAGTTGTTGATTTTGCATCTATTACCAAAATGATTATATTGATTGCTAAAAATTTAACAATTTTGAAAAAATATTTTCAATAAATGTTATTTTTAATTTTAATTAAAAAAGTGATCAACAAACTTTGCCATTTCAAACAATGTGTTAATTTATTTAAATAAATATTGACAATTCCCAACAACAATTCTACATGTTTAAATTATTTTATTTTAAACGAAAAAAGTCAATTAAGATTTATTGTTATTTAATTAAAACTTTAATTGAAAATTTATTTCAAAGTAACTAAAATGTTAATTAAATCAAAATTAAATTTTTAATTTTCTTTCAACTAAAAAAATAATTGATTCAATTATCACATAAAATTAATTTAAATACTTTTTAAACCATTTTTTTAATTGATAAAACACTTTTTTCTGTGTTTGTTTTCATTACTCAAGGTATGGGAATTGCCGGGTTAACGTTAAGATTTTTGTCCAACTTTAGTTGACATTTCTTTGTTTCAGTATTTGATAAATTCAACCATGGAGAGGTTCATATTATGTAATACATAATCGAGCAGCGCGGTAAGATTGGTGAAGCTGTAACGTTAATGAGCACTCAAATCAAAATGCATGTCATGCACTTCGTAATTTTTCAAGCATAATCGACCTCAACGGATTCGTTAACCAGCAGAATTGGCGCATTTGGGCAATTAAGAACCCGCAAGTGATTGTTGAAACGCCGATGCATCCACAAATAGTGAATGTTTGGTGCGGTTTATGGGCTGGCCGCATCATTCTTCGAAAATGAGATCGGCCAAGAAGTTACCATGAATTCTGTTTGCTATCGCGAGATGATGACGGACTTTTTGTGGCCAGAAATTGAGGATATGGACTGGACGATATGTGGTTGCAACAGGATGGTGCCAATTGCCACACAGCCAAGGAAACAATAGCTCTTTTGCGCGAGAAATTCAATATCCATGTTAACTCACGTCGTGGCGATGTTAATTGGCCGCCACGATCATGTGATTTGACACCGTTGTACTTCTTTCGTTGGAGACATTTAAAAGAAAAAGAATGCGCCAATAAGCCAAGAACAATTAAATGGCTAAGGGACTAGATAATTCGGCACATTTACGACATTGAGCCTCGATCATGTCTCAGAATTATACCATCGGATATATGTATGCTACCGAAGCCGCTGCGAGCGTTTGCCCGATATTTTGTTTCAAACATAAACCATAGATCCTTCTATCATAATAACAAATTTCAAGATAATTCTCTGAATACATTTTGTTTTAGTTACAATTAACATCGTGCGTTTTGGTTGGACCACCCTTTGCAATAGCATTTAAGTACAGTATTTTCAGGTAATGAGACTATTAGGACTCATTACCTAATAGTCTGGCAGCCTTAAACAGGTGTCAAAACCATGAACGTATTTATTAGGTGCCGGTGAATATTCGGGTTCGCATTTGTGAACTATTCGCTTAGGCCCTAATCATGTAAAACGCAACGCAACGCCAAAGAATTACATTGAAAACACAAACAATGTCGGAAATATTTTGTTGTTGCTTTCTACAGAAATTCATGTATCGTTTTAAAATTTTCAACGCCAGAAGCAATGCGGCGTTTGCAGTTTTAAAACGCAAAGTGAATTTCTGTATAGAGCAACAACAAAATTACAAAATATTTATGACATTGTTTGTGCTTTCAATATAATTTTTTGGCGTTGCGTTACGTTTTACATGATAAGGGCCTTATTTTTCCTATTTGCATTCGCACTCACATTCGCTAAAATGGATGCGAATATTAAAAGTCTACATAAAAATGTATTTTGTACCGTGAAAAAAATCATCACACCTTCTAAACAAAGAGAAATAAAATCATAATATTTCGAATTTTTAAAAAATTTTGAATGACAACTTTTAAGGATGTGGAAGGATATACAAATTTTTTAAAGGACATTTTTTTATATTTTTGTTCAGGGCAACTGAAGTAATTATTTTTATTTGGTACATTTTATTTGGTACAGAGTTTGCTAAGAAAATATTTGATACTTATATAAAAAAAAATTATTAAAAATAAGTATTCTTGAAAAATGTTAAGTCCTTTAAAAAGGACAAGGATGAGAAAATTAAAAAACTAGCACGTAGTTGGATTATATTTTGTCTCCAGATGAAAGGATATATAGTGGCATTTCTTTAATAATGAAGTTTAATAAATGCTTTAATTATATCTACAAAATATTAACATAATAAGTATTTGTTTGCCTGTTGCTAAGAACAATGAATTTCTAACGTAGGGATAATTTTTTGGTTGCAGGGAAAAAAGGGATTTTTTTTTAAATTTCTACTGGTATCATTGATCTAGACTTAAAAAATTATAAATGAACTCACTTCATGCCGCGAATCGTATGCTCTTAAATTAACACTCAAAAAACCAAATATAATGGGTGATTGAAGTAGTGATACTATTTTTAATAGCCTTTTTTTGACAGATCACGTGTGAGTCGTGTCATGCAGTCATGTTATTTTTGATTAGTATTGTTTGGCATTTCATAATGGAAAGACTTACGCCTGAACAACGTTTACAAATCGCTCAACTTTATTACGAAAATTCACGTTCTGTGAGGAATGTGTCTCGTGCACTTCGCTC
This sequence comes from Pollenia amentaria, assembly GCA_943735925.1. Classification (NCBI taxonomy): domain Eukaryota; kingdom Metazoa; phylum Arthropoda; class Insecta; order Diptera; family Polleniidae; genus Pollenia; species Pollenia amentaria. Next base: position 119,250,548 of record OX031010.1, on the reverse strand, counting down.
AACTTACGGTCAACATAATCGGCCTACTGAGCGTACTATTGGCAACCCCATCACCCATTTTGAGACCCAGCATTCATTATTGGATAACCGAACTGACAAGACCACGTCCAGCACATTGTGAAGAAAATATAGCGGCCTTAGCTGAGAGTGTACACGAAGACCGTGGAGAATCGATTCGGCGCCGTTCGCAGCAACTCGGACTGACGTATGGAAAGACTTGGCGCATTTTACGTCGAGATCTTAAATTGAAAGCATACAAAATACAGCTTGTGCAACAACTGAAGCCGCTCGACCTTCCCAAGCGACATCGCTTCGCTTTATGGGCTCTTGAAAACATCCAAGAAGATCCGACGTTTTCGAGGCAAATTTTGTTCAGCGATGAGGCCCATTTCAGGCTCAATGGGAATGTAAACAAACAAAATTGCCGCATTTGGGACGAAGAGCAACCTGAAGAGATTCAAGAACTGCCACTGCATCCAGAAAAAAAACGGTTTGGTGTGGTTTGTGGGCTGGTCCATATTTCTTTGAAAATGATGCCGGTGCGAACGTAACCGTCAATGGCGACCGTTATCGTGCCATGCTTACCTTCTATTTGATGCCTGAAATTGAAGCTCGTGATCTCGGCTACATTTGGTTTCAGCAAGACGGCCCCACTTCCCACACATCGCATCAATCAATGGATTTATTGGAGAACACTTCGGTGAGCACATAATTTCACGTTCTGGGCCGGTCGATTGGCCACCAAGATCGTGTGATATCACACCGTTGAGACTTTTTCCTGTGGGAATATATAAAGTCTAAAGTTTATTCGGACAAACCCGCTTCAATTCAGGCCTTGGAGGAAAACATCACGCGTGTCATTCGCCAGTTACCAGTCGAAATGCTCGAACGAGTCATCGAAATTTGAACTCAACGGATGGACCATCTGCGACGTTGCAACGGCCAACATTTGATAGAATAATCTTCAAAAAATAAGTGCAAAAGAATGTTCATTTAAATGATAATAAACATTCCCCATTAAATTTGAATTATATTATTTATTTATTTATTAAACAAATTATACTTATAACTAAATTATTAGTATAATAAAAAGGAAGAGCTCTGGCATCGATGGCCTTAAGCTCAAAGGGCAGTAGAATATTATTTTAAATAGAGTTATAAAGGTTACATTGTTTTAAAAATTTAATTAAAATTAAATTTAGTTGTCTGTCATTGTAGTGTCGATCAATTGGAAAAAGTCTTTATTGCTGAGTATTGTTTTTTTGAATTTGTTAACATGGGGGCAATTGGAAAATAAATGATCAATGGTTATCGGAATGAATCCGCAAAGAGGACACGAGTTTGATATATTTCTGTTTATAATATGTGCGTGGGAGACTCGAGTGTGACCCAGCCTCAAACGTATTATCTTGATTTGATCTTTTCTTGAGAGAACGTTATCGTTAATATTTTTAAAGATACTGTTGGCATTTATTTTTGAGGGATTATTATTTCTGTACCGTATTGTGGTCTGGCGCCAGTTGTCTAGTTTTTTTGTTCGATATTTTAATTTTAAGAAGTTTGATATGTCATCTGTAGAATGATTAGGTGTTGTTATGAGAGGAGCAGAGAGTGCACCTTTTGCACACTCATCTGCTGCTTCGTTGCCTCTAATTCCAGCGTGTCCTGGAACCCAAATAAGTTTAATGTAGGGTTGTCTTTCAATGATAGCTTGACGAATCAAACTAGGATATATTTGGTCATTGTTTACATTTTTTATTGTGTCTAAGGCCGAGAGGGAGTCAGTGCAGATTGCTTATCTGCCTCTAGAGTTCCGTATGAGTTTAAGAGCCTCATAGATAGCTATGATTTCGGCAGAAAAATTGGTACTATATTCAGGTAGAATTGAGTTTATTAAAGTTTTTCCATTATTTACAACACCATAGCTTGTTCCATTATTGGTTCTAGAGCCGTCTGTATACAAAAACATATGGTCGTTATATTTGTGCTGTATTTCATTGAATCGTTGCTTATATATTTCGGTGTTCGTTATAGATTTTTTGTTAACGTTGATGGATGTGTCGATTGTTTCCAGATAGAGAGTCCAACTGGGATATTTTATAGGAGAGGGTTGATTAATATTGATGGGTATGTTTAGATTTTTAGTAATTAGCACGTGTTAATATTGATGGAATTTCGGAAAATTTTTTTTGTTTAATAGACTTATTTAAAAGTTTTGAAAGTGGACACTGGTCGCTTATCATTATAGACTTGAAAAGTTTTGAAGTGGCAAACTCTCTCATTTGTTCAATTGATAATACATCAGCCTCAAAAATTATGTTTCTTATTGGGGTGGTTCTGAAAGCTCCTAGCGAGAGACGCAAGGCTGAGTTAAAGTTTGTTTTTAATTTGTTTAGCGTACTTTTAGGTGAATGCCCAAATAAGAATATACCATAGTTGATTTTCGCTACTATAATCGATTTAAGTACATGAATAAGAGAGGAGGTATTACAGCCAAATTTTCTTGATGACAGACATTTGATAATGTTGAGTCTCTTGGAGAGAGATAAGTTTAAGTGGTCGATATGGGAATTCCACCTATATCGGTTATTAAAAACAATTCCAAGAATTTTGAGGCTACTAACTGACCCAATAGCCGTATTATTACTGTAGACTATAGGAGAACAATTCTGTTTCCTACATATGTGCAATTGTTTACATTTTTCCAAAGATAACTTAGCACCTGAGAAGTTACACCAATTTTTTATGTCTGAAATAACAGAGTTAAAGTCAATATTCTGATTCTTAGACCTATTTAATTTTTTTATAATAATGTAATCATCGGCGTAAGCAATAAAGTCAAGCTCTTTGTGAAATGATATTATTTATGAAAGTTTGTTGTATGCAATCAAGAATAATACAACTGAGAGTGGTGAGCCCTGTGGTATTCCATTATAAAGTGGTTGGGATTTTGAGTAGCAGTAGTTATTTCTCACAATAATTTTTCTATTGGTTAAATAACTTTTTATATAGTTGTACAGTTTTGGGCCTCTTTTCCATTCTACCAGTTGGCTTAGTATAGAGTGTATACCGATTTTGTCAAAATCTAGGGAGATAATAGATAAATGATTTTTGTTCTGCAGTGTTTGACTTATTTTAAAATCTAAGTATACAAGTGGGTCTGAAATAGATTTACCTTTAGTGAAGCCATATTGATGGCTATTTAAAAGTTTGTTTGTTGCGATAAACCACCACAACCTATTGGCTATAATTTTATCTAAGACTTTAGAGCAACATGGATTGAGTGAGATTGGACGATAGGATGATACGATAGTTTTATCCTTATTAGGTTTTAATATGGGTATAATCAAACTGGTCTTATACATCTGAGGGACATATTTATCGAGAATATTGTTGTATAGTAGTACTATTCTTTTGAGGACTCGTTGTGACAAATTTTTTATCATTGGATATGATATACGGTCTAAACCGGGCGTTTTACCCTTTAATTTATTTAGTGCCATGTTTAGCTCCATAATACTAATATTTGCTTCAATTGTAGAAGCGTTTTGCCCTGGAGTCGGCTGTTCGGTATTTGTTACTGTTGCATTTTTGGAGTGTTGAAATAGGTGTGAAAAGTTTTCATCGCTAGATTGTGTAGACCAGTATTTGCAAAAAATATTTGCGATTTCGGTTGGTGGTAAGATTTTCCTTTGAGGGTTGTTAGTGTCTTCAATGCAATGTATAGGAAACTTAGGTGTTAAACCACAGAATCAGCGAATGTTACACCACATTTTATCAGTTGGTGTTGAGGGATTAATTTCAGAAGTGAATGTGTGATTATATGTGAGCGTTTTGTTTTGTAAAATGCTCTCGTTAGCGCTTTGTATGATAATTTTATGAATATTGGCAGCCTCTTTATTAATATTAGGGCTAATTGAGTGCGAAGCGCTATAGTTTTCTGAGAGTTTTTTATAGACTTCCCATTTTGCCTTTTTCAAGTTAAAATGCGGTCTAAAATTTGGACTATTAACATAATCGTTATTTGGGAATAGCGATGTAATCATTGGAAAGTGGTCACTGCCCGATAGATCTGTTTTAATTTCCCAGTGAGAGTGGATGGCCAAAACTGTAGATATTATGGTTAAGTCTATATTTGTGAAGGTTCCGTGGGTAGAGTAATGAGTTGGGGAGCCGTTGTTCAAAATGGTCAATCTTGAATGAGTGATATACCTAGCTAATATTTTGCCCCTTCTGTTGCTAGAGCCAGAGCCCCAGCTAATGTGCCAACTGTTAAAGTCACCAGTTATTACGACTGGGTAGTGTCTGTTCTCGTACATATTCACTAAATCGTTAAAACTAAAAGCTTTTGTTGGAGGTATATATGTACTAAAAATAATAAAAGACTTTTTTGAGTGAATCAGAATGGCTACAGAATCGAAGGAACTGACGGAGGGTTATATTTCATGTTGAATGGAGTTATGGATTAGAATAGCTGATCCGCCAAAGGAATTATGGGTTGAGGGAGATAGGTAAATTTTGTAGGAAATGGGAGTAATTATGTTTGCACCATTTTGAATGTGCGTTTCCTGTAAAGATATTATTTTAGGACTGTACTTTTTAATGAGAATTTGTAGCTTATTGAAGTTGTTAATGTTACCTTTGATATTCCATTGTATAACTTTTAGTGATATGTTGGATAAAAGTATAAGAAATAATATATGTAGAAATATTAGTAGAAAAATATTGGTTTAGAACTACGCAAAGTTAGTCTTATATAATAATGGGATTAAAATATTTATATGTATATATTTATAAGGTGTATATAAGTAGGCCATTGACAGAAATGAGATCGCCCAGCACCCATAACCAACGCAGGACGCAACGGCGGCAAACAGTATCCGGAGCCGTACTTGAATGCACAAGTACATCCTTATACAATTCCAAACACCGATGACGCCGCGGCAAGTCCCAGGCTGGCACGAGTGCCAGGCCCGCCCTAATGTCAGTGGCCCTTAAGGTGTTAATTTATTTATTCATCCATTGTAGTATTATATGTTCCCTCACTCTCTTGGCTTTCCTTCTCATTCGATGTTTTAAGTTTTTTTGCTGCTCTCTTCAGTTGGTTCTTGTACGTCTCGACGTACTTATGGGTAATATTTAAATTTCTTCTGCTTTTGTTGGTGATGTTGTGATATTTGTTCTTTTGATTGTTGTCGATTCTTGTTGTTTGTTTTTGTTTGTTGAGTTCAAAACGGGGATGATGTTTTTTTTATTAGTTGGTTTTGCTTCTGATGTTGTTGCTATTTGATTTGGTAGGTCGTATACAATTTGAGGTCTGGCTACACTAGAGTAAGAGATTCTGTTTGAGTGTCTTTCATTATATTTTGTAATAGCTGTTTTGTGGTCGACTTTATCTATAGTTTTTATTGCTTGTATTTCTTTTTCTTTGATGAATATTGGGCAAATTTTACTAACAGCTGAATGATTGGTACTGGGTAGGTTATTTTCTTTGCAGTTGTTGCATGTTTGTACCTTTTCGCATAGTTCATTTTCTGCTAGATGATCAATATCTCCGCAGTTGCTACATAATTTGTCGAATTTACAGAATTTTGATAAATGTCCAAAACGGAAGCAATCTTTGCATTTTAATGGAAGTGGAATGAAACTCCTTACTCTAGTTCTTTGATAACCAATAAATATGTGTTCTGGAAGGCTGGTTGACGGAAATGTTATTATTATAAGACCGGTTTCGACTAGGTTGTTGTTGTCTTCAATGTTTTCGGTTGAAATTTTGTTTTTTTTTTTCTTTAAGATTTTTTTCACTTCGATTACGTTTTAAGCTTTGAGTTCTTCAAGTATTTCATTTTCGTCTATGTTTCTTAGATCGTTACAATATATAACTCCTCTTGATTTATTTAATGTTTTGTGCTCTGACACTTCTACTTTTATTGTGGGGGAGAGGGAAATTAATTTGATCAGTTTCTGGGCTTGTGTAAAATTTTTTGTTTTTAATAAAATTGTTCCCGATTGTAGTTTTTTACATAATTCAATCTCTCCACAGACACTATCTATTACTTTTTTTATAAGAAATGGTGATACATTAGTAAGGGTTTCATTGATGGAAGGTAAGTTTTCGGTGTTAGATGTATTTCCATTTCTAGCTATTATGAGGTATTTTGGAACTAATGATGTGTCTTTCATTTGTTTGCTATAGTCTAGTTCAAACGCTGGTGAATGAGGAGAAAATTGTGTTCCAATATTAGGTGGTTTATTCATTTTTATTTATTTATTGTAACCAAGATTGATTTATGATCTTTTAATTATTGTTGGTTTTTTTTTTGTAATTTTTAAAAGAGAGTAAAAAGTCTTTAAGTTTGTTTTTCTCACTAAATTTGTTTTAAATTTTTTTTTTTCTTTTTTTTTATGTTAAATTTACAAAGAAAACCGCAATTAAAGAAAGGTGTTGTCGCAATGAGAGTACAACTGTGACTCGTAAATTTGAATTATTTTCTTTTTTTCTTTAAAAAAGTAGGGGACCTCAAAATGGATCATAGAAAAAAACAAATACATACAATATATAAAATTTTATATAAAACAAATACATACAATGAAGTCACTTTGAAAATAAAAAAAACTCTTATATCGTTAGAGTAGAGAAATCTAAATAAAGTAATTTAAAACAAAATTTCAATATCATAATAAATTAGTCCAACTCGATGGAAATAAGATGTCGGGTAGAGATGGCAAGAGATGCCTTTTTCAAATTTAAAAAAGTTTTGACCAACCATATCGCTTATGAATCTTAACCTGAAAACGTCATTTTGTACTTGTAGATCCTGACTACCAATGGCTTTCAATTATGTTTTTTTAAACCCAAATAGGGCTTACTCTCAAAAAATATTCTGTTAATAGTATAGTGTAGGATATTATAGAGTAGGACTTGACCGATTATATTTTATTATTGGTTTTAAAGTTAAAAGACTGATGACATGTTTTTCATGTTTTAAAAACTTATGTAAAATTTATTAATTTTTCATATAGAATCTGGGAATTTTAGTTTTCATGGTGAGTTTCATTTTTATTATAAATTTTTATATTAATCCGAATGTGTATTCTAAGAAGTGAAATTACAATTTAATAAACTTTCATACTATAATAATCTTATTCCTTCAATATTTTCCAGGAATATTTTCTATACACTATCTGAATTTTTTTTTTTTGGTTGTTTGTATATTTTTATTACGAGTCATACTTTACAGAACATTTATACATATATCAGCAGAATTTGAAACCAGAATATTCATTACATTTACAAAAATGCGAGCTGTACTTTGTTTTTTTTTTGGTTAGGACCAGCACTCAGGGGATGACGCCTAGCAATGCGTTGCACTGTGGTGGAACTAGGAAAATAGATTATGGGAAGGAGGAAAGAGGGAGTAGTGCTTGTGAACATTCGACTTGAATTTATTCATGTTGAAAGTGAGAGGGAAGTCTTCAGCAGGAAGGTTATTCCACATACGAACAGTCCGGCCAAAAAACGAATTTTCTCTGTAATGCGTTGTACGATTTACCGGCCAATCGATCACAAAAGTATGGGCTCTTGAGGAAAAACGTGTATTACGAACAAACACACGGATTTCGGGAACCAGATCCTTAATTTCTTCAGAACACATCCCATTGTAGTAACGATAAAACAGGCAAATACAACACACATTGCGACGGTGCTCAAGGGAGTCAATAGAATTGGATACCCTACTGTCACCAATGAGAACCTTCGCCCTCTCCTGCACGCGGGCGAGAAGCTCCAAAATAGACTTTGAAGTACCGGCCCACACATGAGAGTTGTATTCCATTCGCGGTCGGATGTAGGTGGTATAAATAGTAAGGAGATCCGATGAAGTAAAGTATATCTTACACTGTTTAAAAAAACCGAGGCACTTGAATGCATCTTTCGACACCTTAAATATATGTTCTGTCCATCGGACATCACATTGTACCCTCATGCCTAGAACATCAAGGGATTCTGTTTCCTCAATAATTATACCACCCATATATACAGATGAGTCACCTTGATCCGTCGCGCGTTTGTGCGTCAGCACGTAACATTGGGCCTTTCGGGCATTAAACTCGACCCTATTCGCACGACCCCATTCTGAGATTATGTCTAGGTCTCGGCCAAGCGTATCATTTATGTTCTGCCTCGTAGCACCAACATCGCGTACGTTTTGTCTGTAATCAAATGAATATGAATGGCAAGAGTTGCTGTCATTTGCAAAAGAGTAGATTGGGTTGGAAGTTTGCCATAAGAGGTCATTAAGAAAAATAAGAAATAGAGTAGGAGAAAGAACGGAGCCTTGCGGCACCCCTGAATGAACCTTGAACTCGTTTGATGAAACCCAATCTATAATTGGGGGACGGGGTCTTTCGCAGAGGTTGAAAGCTCTCTATCTGCTATCCACTTGGGGGTAGCAAGAAGCGATTCCTTTGTCCGAAATTCCCAAGCATCTCACAACTTCCGGTCTTAGACCAAGTGTTCCCTGGAAATGTCACTCAGGCACCCGTCTGATAGCAGCTAAAGTTGAGAAGGCGTGCAGGACTGAGTATCCTGAGTGCAGGCTAATGCCGATGCGTCTCAGGAAACTAGGTGACAATCCGGTAATATTAAGTCACTGAACCTCAACTGTATTTAACACGGCCTAGCGGCGTTGGCAGCCCCAACTCTTGGATCGGAAGCTTTGGCCTAATCAGTCAATCTTCTTAAATTCAAATGATTACAGAAACGTCAATAAATTTGACGCCCTATGTTCTTCCTGAACATTTTATTTATGTATTTTATGCTACAATTTGTATTAATATTATATTTAATTAAATAAAGGATATATATATAATCTATAACAACTCGTATAGTGCGATCTCTGAGAAAGCTCGATATAAATCGAGAGAAATTATCACCGACACCAAATGCAACAAGATTAGACAAGAGTGCACCACGCCAGACTCTGTCAAACGCCTTAGAAATATCTAAAGCAATTACCTTACTTTCGTCTAAATGGTGAATGGAACGATACCATTTTTCCGATAACAGGGCTAGTAGGTCTCCAGTAAAACTACCTCTACGAAACCCAAACTGGCTTAGGTAGGTAATTTGGCTCTAAAAATTTGACAAGATGGTGATTTACCATACTCTCCATAACTTTGGAAAGTGCCGAATAAATAGCAATTGGGCGGCAATTTTCAGGGTTATTAGCCACTCCTTTTTTAAGAATTGGCGTTACATTAGCAACTTTGCAGCTTACGGGGAATTCCCCGTAATGGTATAGCGTCGAAGAGCACTGCTTCAAGACCAGTGCATGTATACCATCCGGCCCGCAAGAACCTTTTTAACAGCTCGAGCCCGAAAAAATATTTTAGGCATAGTTACGGATACTTTTTCAAGTTCGGGTAGTGGTTGGTTGCTAGCTGGTAAGTAAGAATTATTTGCAAATAATTCGGCAAACAATTAGCCCCATCAACCGGGTTCGTGAATGTTTGGGCATCCTTTTAAAGAGTTGGTATTGAAGAACCAGCATTAATCCTTACTTTCTAACGAATGACCAAAAGCTTTTACTGCCCCGGGGAGCAGTAAGAACTTCAGTACGTTACTCGTGAAAGTTTTTCCCGTCTAAGCACCTTGGCATACGAAGACCTTGCCAATTTACGTAGCAAATCAGTATCAGCGGTTTTATTGTCACGCCAATTTCTGAATGCTTCATCTCTGATCTGATTGCTGATTTGCACATCTGATTAAACCAAGATTTATACCTATGTTTATTCGAAGCGTTTTTAAATGGAATGAACATTTTTATTTCTAGCATTATATCATTTTCAACCATTTTCGCCATGGCATTGACGTCATTGTCAAGGAAACAAAGTGTAAGCTAGTAATGTTTTTTTCTAGAGCAACTATTGCTGCTGAAATACGTTATCATAGCTTCGAATTGGAAACGTTGGCCATCATTTATGCTTTACGTCGCTTTAGGGTCTACCTACAAGGAATACCCTTTAAAATTGTGACTGACTGTAACTCATTGACGCTTACCTTGGGTAAGAAACAATTAAATCCTAGAATTTCTCGATGGGCCCTGGAGCTGGAAAATTTAAATTTTACCATACAGCACCGTGATGGTATTAGTATGGGACACGTTGATGCCCTTAGTCGCTGCCAAACCGCTGGGACTGGAAATGTAACTAGTGCTTGCATCGCTGCTGTTGAATATAGGCCAGAACTGGGAAAATCCGAATTGATTGCCGCTGTAGATTGTGAGGAAGCAGATTTTTATGTTCAGGTTGCTCAAAATCGCGACAAAAAAATTTCTCAATTAAAACAGAGGTTAGAAAACGAGAAAGTAGACGATTTTGAATTAAGGGACGGATTGGTTTTTAGAGTAGGGAAAGATGAAGCTCTGCAGTTATTTCTACCTTCTGAGATGGAACTTAACGTAATTAGGCTCGTACATGAGAAAATATGCCATTTAGGGGTAGAGAAAACCTGCAATCAGATAAGGAAAAACTACTGGTTTCCGAAAATGCAACTTAAAGTAAGCCAATTTATAGGAAATTGCATTCCGTGTATCATGTTTTCCGCCCCAGCGAGAATTAGCGAACATAATTTACATAGCATTCCCAAGAGACCGCTTCCTTTTGACACTATACACATAGATCATTTTGGTCCATTGCCATCTATTAATTCAAAGAGGAAACACGTCCTTGTAATAATTGACGCCTTTACAAAATATGTTCGTCTTTATCCGGACATTTCCACAAGTACAAAAGAAGTTATTGCGTGCTTAGACAAATATTTTAGTTACTATAGTAGACCGAGACGTCTTGTGTCAGATCGTGGGACCTGCTTCACTTCCCTTGATTTCAGCGCCTACCTATTGGAGAATAACATATCGCATATTAAAGTGGCTACGGCCTCTCCGCAGGCTAATGGGCAGGTAGAACGCGTTAATAGGGTAATAAAGGCCATGTTAGGTAAAATAACAGAACCTGTTAGTCATGCAAATTGGTCCGCTATGATAGGAAAGGTTGAATACGGTTTAAATAATACTATACATTCAACTACAAAGGAAGCTTCTAGTAAGCTGCTATTCGGTGCTTACCAACGAGGGCAGGAAATTGATAAACTTACAGAATACCTTGAGGAAAAGCTTGAATGTGACTTGACAGAGATTCGGTTGTCTGCTTTAGACGCAATAGAAAAATCACAAGATTATGCTCAGCAACATTTTCAGCATCGCAACAAACCAGCAAGGAAGTTTAAAGAGGGTGATTTTGTTGTCATCCGAAATATAAATACCGATGTTGGCATCAATATTTATTCCAAAATACCGCGGCCCCTACATTATTCATAAAGTTTTGCCACATGATTGTTATGTTGTAAGGGATATTGAGAGCTGTCAACTAACTCAACTACCATATGATGGTGTTATAGAAGCATCTAGAATAAAAAAATGGTTAATAGAAGACTCAGCCGAATGACTTTTTTTCCAAACCCTATACAAAAGGCAATATTTTAGGTATATGAAGTCAATATTATATTTATAATACTAGTTAAGTTGTCGGGTTACAATCGAGGTCGATTAAGTGGTCAGGTCGGCCGAAGCTGTAACCATTAAGTTTTCCTTACTACAAAATCCCTTAACCAACACTAACATTACTTATCAAAAACAACTTAATTCTCTAACCAACACTTATAATATTTATTGCAGGTGGCAATGTTCCGATTGACCAATGAGCAAAGAGATTCTAAATAGAATCTTAACGAAATTCGTTTACTTGCCATTGACCAATCAGATCAAAGCTTCTAAACATTAGTTAAGTTTTAAAATTTTAAGAAAAACGACAATGTGAAAGAAGCTTTGATCTGATTGGTCAATGGCAAGTAAACGAATTTCGTTAAGATTCTATTTAGAATCTCTTTGCTCATTGGTCAATCGGAACATTGCCACCTGTAATAAATATTATAAGTGTTGGTTAGAGAATTAAGTTGTTTTTGATAAGTAATGTTAGTGTTGGTTTAGGGATTTAGTAGTAAGGAAAACTTAATGGTTACAAATGTTTCCAATTTAAATGCCGAAAAAAGTCGTTGAGCTCAACCCAACGTGCTTTTCCGTAAACAAATTAGACGTACACCATTTTGGTTGATCGTTTCATGTTGAATGTGGTATTCCATATATTTTCTGTAGATGTCTTCCTTTCTGACCTTTGCATTATAGTCACCGGAGATAACTTTTATAACATACATAGGGCATTTCTCAAGTGTCTCTTTCAACAGGTTTAAGAAGAAACCCTTGTCTTCAGCTGTTCCGTGTGCTTCACGAAAAATGAGTTGAAAATAAACCAAGAACAGGACGTCCTCGAAAGCTAACTAATAGAGAAGTAAGGAGAATAGAAGCTATAATTAAGAAAGATCCATTTAAAAGTGCACCAAAGATTACTGTAGAGTTAAGAGAATCGATCGAAAGAACCGTATACAAGGCATGCACATCACGCAAAGAACCCAAAACGACAAAAATAGAACGGATAGAGTTTGCAAATGAATTTAAAACCAAAACAAATGACTTCTGGGATGAAGTAATTTTTTCCGATGAGTCAAAATATAATATTTTTGGCTCGGATGGACGTGCCTTAGTGTGGCGAAAAACAAATGAAGAGCTTAATCCGAAGAATACACGTAAAACAGTTAAGCGTTTATTTAAATATTCTCAAGAATAATTTAAATCAAAGTGCTGAAAATCTAAAAATTGGTAATGATTATTATTTTCAGCAGGACAATGATCCCAAGCACACTGCTGCTGACGTCAAGATGTGGCTTGCGTACAACAATCCCCACATGCTTAATACTTTAATAATTACAGGTATAATAGAATATTAAGATAAACTCCATGGTTATAAATGCAATACTGCGTTTAAACAATAAATTTAAATGTGGTTAAATGCACCTATAGAAATGATAATCATTCAATTAATATGTAGCACCATTAGGTTTGCGTTGACATGGTGAAACGAGTTTGCTTTTCTTTGATTACGTAAGGAAATTGTATAATTATAGATCTTATGACATATTATGTATATTTTTTATTGATTTTAATTTATAATTGGAAATGGATTAAACTAAAAAATGTACTTCATAAAATTTAACTTTAAATGGATTTTAAAAAGCCAACTTTTCCATTATAAATAAATTGTATTTTGATCTCCTTATAATGAATTTTATCAATTGAATTTTGCTTAACAATAAACAAATTTTGTGAAAAAAATTTGACATACATGCATATTTTTCGCCATATAAGGAATTATTTCAAAAAAAAAGTTCTGTAGTCCATACCTACAACGCTATGACAAGTTAATTTTATTTAGGTGATTTATGAAAAATTAAAATAAAGAATAGTCCAATTAAGAGTATTTTTGATAGCAGCCCCCGTATTCAATAAACAAAAATGTTGAAAATAGTAATATTTCTCTTAAAAAAATCTTAGTATGTAATAAAGCTGAAGAGGGTTATAAACACAAAATTTAGCTTAACATTTTTTATTCCAGCACTTTATAAAAAAAGGAAGTTATTCTAAAAATTTTGAATGTCTTTTTGAGGATATCGATTAAGGCCCCCATGGAAGGATGTGATCCTAACAAAAATACCAGATTATTTTAAATAAAAATGGAACAAATATGTCTTTTGTATTATAAATATTCTATATATTGAAGAAATTTTCATATCCCATACAGATTCATTATAGCGAACTTTGATGGTAGTTAAATTTATTTAAAAGGATATACAGTACTTTTCGCATATCGTCACATCCATTGCAGCCAAATCGTGGACTGTATCGCCAATGCGACTAAAAGTCTAATCCAATATATGTCCACAAGAGGTTTATTAGGGCGTTCGAATATAATCAATTCATGTGCATAAAGAAAATAAAAAATTCATATTTATTACACGACAGTAGGCTTATTGTTCTGTATAAAACAAAATAAAATATATCATCCCTAAAAATGTATACTATTTTTTTGTTGAGTGGAGAGCTGATGATAAAAATTTAACAGTTTAAGTATTAGGTCCTTTATATGGTTTGTGGCTTCGGAAACTAAAAGGAACTTGGTGCACATGTATTGCTTATGTGACTATAACGCTAATAATTTGCTTTACTTTTGCCCAAACTACCCGCAGTATATATGTCAAATGTGCTTATGTTGCTAAATGGACTATAACGGAAATACTTTCTATTAAATTTACTTATAGTGGCAGAAAATAAAGATAAAATGGACTATATCGCTAATGTGACTATAAACGAAAAGTACTGTGCATATATTAACTCATAAGGTATTCTATCATTAAAATAATGGAAGTCTGTTGGTAACAATAATCTAAGGACCTGCAGATGTTGCTATTTATTCTTGGAAATTCTTAGCGTTTGTGAGTGCAATGTGAAAAATGTCTAACAGTCCTATGTGGAAAAACTGATAGTCATACTTAAGAAAGGATTTGTAATACTGTTTTTATTTTTACTTGTGCAATAATTTTCAGTTTGATGACTTATTTCACTAACACCGTGGTAACAGTTAACCACAGAGTATGAAACAGAAAACCCAGCCTTCACGTTTAAACAAATGTATGTGTTCTTAAAAGAATATCAGATACATTATGTTGTTTAAGAAAATTATATACTTGATGATACATCATTTTGAATTATGTTATTAACTTGGCTATTTTTTTTAACAATATGTAACGTGATGTAGTGAATCAAAATCAATAAAAAAGTCAATATCAAACTTTTCAACGATACATGCTTATTGCGTTTTAGCAAACGATATGTATTTCGTTATTGTAAAAAATTTTTTGATGCCAGAATGTGCAAATAATATATTGTTAATACATTTTGCTTTGATGCTTTAAAAAGGGTGAGAATTTTTCCTTGAAAATTATTGAAAAAATTACTAGAAGAACGAAGAACGTGTATTTTGTTCTTGTTAAAAATTTTTGGATTACCAATTAAAACGTTGGGTTTTCAAATATTTTTACCTACCTAAGAAGAATGTGCTTAACAAAGAAAAAACGCACCGTTTTGGTTGGTAAAACCAAAATAGTTTTACAAAAACAAAATACACGTGTTGAGTGCTTGTAGTTTTTATACCCTTCTGTGCCACTAGTGGTCAATGAGGGTATACTAAGTTTGTCATACCGTGAGAAACTTTTTTATTATACATCTAAGACCCCATAACGTATATATATTCTGGCTCCTTTAGTAATTCTAAGTCGATTAAGCTATGTATGTCATACACGCACACTTTCGAAAAATGCAAAAGAAAAGAAAAAACTTGTTCTAAAATTGCTTGTAGTTATCCTAAGCAGTTTGGGATTGAAATCCAGCAACATCGGTTCAGTCGGATCAGAATTATGAATCAGAATGTGGAAGCAACACACTAAAAAATTTTAATATTTTGATGCAAAAACTAACATATATAGGGGAATAATGCTCGAATTTGCTTTGACTAACTGCAAATCATACTGTTAAATTTCGCGAAGATCGGTCCATAATTGACCATAGGCCACATATAAACCCTTCTCGCGAGAAGCAGTTTAGTACGCCTAAAACCGCAATAAATAACGCTAGCATACTAACATTTGGTACATCACAGTTTTAAAGGACCAGAAATTACACTGTAAAATTTTTTGAAGATCGGTCCATAATTTACACTTGGCCCCATATAAACCCTACTCCCGGAAAACAGCTTAGTACGCCTAAAACTCTAATTAATAATGCTATCATAATTAAAATCTGTACGGTACAGTTTTGTATGACTAGAAATCACACTGCTAAATTTCGTGAAGATCGGTCCATAATTAACCCTAGACCCCTTATAAACCCTATTACCGGAAAACAGTTTAGTACGGCTAAACCCGTAATAAATAATGCTATCATACTCAAAATTTGGTATGTCACAGTTTTATAGGACCGGAAATTACACTTTAAAAAATTTTGAAGATCGGTCCATAATTTAGACTAGGCCCCATATAAACCCTACTCCCGGAAAACCTATTAGTACGCCTAAAATCGTAACAAATAATGCTACCATAATTCAATTCGGTATGGTACAGTTTTGTAGGACTGGAAATTACACTTCCAAATTTTGTGAAGATCGGTCCATAATTTACCCTACCATATAAACCCTACTCTCGGAAAACAGTTTATTTCGCCTAAAACCAAATAAAGTCTACTTTGGGAAAATAATTAAATTCGTCTAAAACCATAACTGATATAGATTTTGCGGTAAAATTTCTCAGATTAATATGACCAGAAAAAATATCATGCAATCTTGCGAAATTCACTTTTAACGCTAAAACTAATTACACTGCTGTATTGAAATTTATTCTAATTAATTTTTTGTAATAATTTACCATAGGTCCAATACAAATTACTCTCCTAAAAATCATTTCATAAGTAGTTCGGCTAAACCTGTTACGAATCATGACATTTTACTAAAGTCAGTGAACTGAACACAATCACAATTTTGTACAAATACACACATTTTTCGCAATGGCAGCTCCAGTGGCAACAAAAATTGCATGCGGATGGAAAATTGGCACTTGCATGCCACTAAATGTCAAAACGATTAGCAATGTTACCCTATTCAAAATTTAATGCAAATCGACTGGATTGTTGTCGAACTGTAATTAAAGTTTTCTCTGTTAAATGCATTTTTATGATTTATTTGTAGAAACGGGCGTTAAAATAAGTAAGTTTCCTAATTAAAGAGCATTAATTTTGCTAAAATAATGCTAATATAAATAAATGTAAGCTATTTCCCCAAAACTAAAACTATGTAATGAAGTGGGTAACTCTTTTTTGTTTTCTGGTACTTTTTTTTAATTTGAGAAGTAAACAAATTATCTCAAGTTGACGCTTCGAAGACATTTTGAAAATGAACTGGCAGTGGCATGTGTAAACAGAAAAGCAAATGGCATAAGATTCGACTATTACGAACACTCTTTCGTTGATAATATATATAGAACTTGCATGTGTAGAGGCAACGTAAAATGGGTTGTGTTTTAACAATAACATAATCACAAAAATTATAATTTTACGTATAAAGGTTTTGAACACATAATTTTTAGCAAAACAAGCCTTTTTTTCTTTAATTTCAAATATGTGTTACCTACTTAAGATAAATGTTATCAACGAAAAAGCCCACCGTTTTGGTTGGTAAAGCCAAAACTGTTTTACAATAACAAAATACACATATTATGTACTTGGAGTTTTTTTTTCCAATAAGTTTTGCCTATTTGTATGATTTAGAAAAAATCATACCCTTTTAAAAGCATTTGTTATTGATTACGATTCACGTTAAATATTTTAAAAAAATTTAAACTTCCACCTTAAAAAATATCCAAGCTATTAACAAAATCAATAATGGCGTATCATTAGTATATAATTTCCTTAAACAACATAATGAATAATCTTAATCAAAAAAAAATTAGCAGAGTATGTATTTGATATATTTTAACGAACACATAAATTTTTGTAACGTCAAAAATGGTTATTCTGTTTCATACTCTGAACGTGTTAGTGGAATAAGTGATCAAACTGCAAGTTATTGCATAAGCAAAAAGAAAAACAGTGCTATGAAATTGATATAACCGAATCCATATATATTAGAGCAAATCAAAAAAAAAAGCGATTTTGTTACCCCTCTGAAAATAAAGGTTGATATGTTTTATGATGATTCCCAAAATATTTTGGTTCTAACGTTGACCATCCGTGAGCTGGACTATTTTTAAAAAAGGTCTTTTTTTCAGTTTTTCGAATTTTATTGTACTTTGCTCCGAGACGACATAAATAAAATTTGTTATCATCGAAAAGGGTTTTTGAAGCAGCATCCAATGGTATATAAAATTTGACCACTTGCGGGGGTAACTAAAACACTTTTTTCGGCTCCATACAACTTGAGTCGGTCTAATATATATATATATGTATTGCAAAACCTATATTAAGTATGACTATCTTCTTTAACATTGGACTGTTAGAAATTTCACAGCTTAACCCATTGCACTCCTATACGCTAAGTATTTCCAAGAATAAATAGTAACATCTGCTGGTCCTTAGTTTTTTGCGTCCAGCAAACTGCCATTATTTTTATGATATGATTTTTCCATCATTTGCTTCCAACCTTATGAGTTAATATATGTACATATATACTATTTAATAAATTTTAATACAGTCGAATTTTCCTATAACGAATCTGTTACTATTGGACAAAAATATTTCTTTGTTATTAATATAGAAATATTTTTTCCACGTTTATTTAAAATAATCTGGTATTTCTGTTACGATTGCATTCTTCCACGTGGTTTTTCATCAATATCCTCAGGAAGACTTTTATAAAGCCTTTTGTGTTAAATAATAAATTACTTGTCTTCTACATCTTTAGAATACGAGTAATAGAATTTTTTATAAAGTGCTGGCATATAAATTGTTTAGCTATATTTTGTGGTAATTGTAATGAACAAGACACTTCATGGTGGTACTTAAAGTGAAATAATAACTTTTGCCCTCTGGCGGATGACAGTTAAACCAGAGATAGGAGCGACGAACGGGAGCCATTGAATAAGCTAGCGGTCAGCCGGATGGGGTGGTTCTTGTCTACTCAAATCTCTCTTACCAGAAGAAATGTCACACATAAATAATTATTGTAGACTCCCTAAATCTAACTATTACAATTGTGGTTTGGGCAGTTGATTTGTATTCTCATGCTGTTCCTGCAACAAGTGCAGATCATACCCCTATTTTAAATCAACTTGATGCACGGAAACTAAAGAATCAACCATAATCACCACTTCAAATTCCCTAGGTGATTCCCGGGATAACGCCTCAAAACCCTCCCTACCTGTGATCTTAGGGCGTTTAACATTTTACTCTAAGATCCCTACTCACACCTTCCTTCACCTATCTGTTCACATCACACAAGTTAATAACAATTTAGTTTTCCATTTAACTTAATACTTTATTCAAGAGAAACAAACTAGTACAGAATTAATTTTTTTTTTTTTTTGTTCCTATGGCGTAACTTATAGCTAGTTGAAGAAATATTTTAAAAACTTTAGTAGGTTTTAACAAAACCCGATCCCATCTCTATGACAATTACCGAACTTAACAAATCAAGCTTATAAGAATTATCTTATAGTGCATTTACACTTGTAATTTTCAAACTAGTTTATGATCGTAAACTACTTTCATAAACTATATCGTTTACATCAGCAGTTTTGACAGTTAACAGTTTAACAGCCGTGTCACAAAACAGCTGACTTCAGTAAAAAAAACCTAAAAACGTTGGTGCACGTACATTTATACATACGATAAACATACCTTTTATTTTCGTTATCCATATTATATAAAACAATTTTCAATTAATTTTTTTAAACTTTTTCTTGACGTGTTCCTTTTTTTAACGCAAACTTTTTTAACTTAATTTTTTTTTTTTTTATGAAATGTCAAATATCACTAGCGTTGCCAGAGCAAAATTTGAAAAGAACAGAGTTGCATTAACAAAAACTGGTTGTTTGCAACTAGTTTATCTCAAAAGCTAGTTACAAACGTGTTTATAATTTGTATGGATAAACAAGTTTCTTAAACTAGTTTATCATCATAAACAACTTATAACGTGTTTATGGTGTAGGTGTAAATGCACTATTAGTCACTAAATTAATATTTCGACCGCATATTACGGATTATAGGGTGTAAATATAATACTGGAAAGATCTAAATACCCGCAGATACAAGTTACATGTTATTGAGTTTTACTTAATTTTCAATACTCTCCTTAAAGTTATTTCCAACAATAATCCCATGAGAAGAAAACACCAAGCAAAACGCAAATAATAAATAGGATTGGAATTTGTCTTGAGACAATAAAGAAGCAGAAACACATAAGAATCAAAAAAAAATGTTTTGTTGTGTTTTCTTTTTTTGGAGGACAGGCCTCCCTTTTAATCCCGGGTTGGGGCTCTTAATTATCTGCCTATATATATCAATCTCTTTATTGGTGTTTTTTTTTCTTTTGCTTTTCCTTTGGTTTCACCTCTTTAAATATGTATTGCAAGACAAAAAAAAAACATAGGTACACGTGTATATATACATAAGTTTGACTCACCCAACGAAATTTACATAAACATTATTCGGTGCTGCTGAATGATGAGGCCTCGCCAAACCGCTGCTACAGAATTCTGCTGTTGGAAGTTATTAAAGAATTGTATCTTTGTTTTGCAATACTGTAGGACTACTAAGGGTGTCCCCCTAGTGGATTCATAATTTCTTAACTACCTTAAAAAAAAATTTAATTTATTAGTTAATTATTTCAAATATATATCTAATATATATTTCAATTTAAGAATTTAAATACTAGCATGTTTTCCCCTGTTGTTGGCACATTTTTATAGGCAGCTTTTAAGAGATTGTGTAGCTATGTATCCGAGTAGTATTCCGCACAATACGTCTCGTTGATTTTAATACTTTACTTATTTTGCGCGGAAAGATTTTTAAATATACACAAGTTACCGAAAATGGTTGTGGTGTCTGGGAATTCCTGGGAAATTTGGGCACGTTCCACCCCGAGGAGGATACCAGCTTTTTCTGCCCAAAATAGTCCGTCATTCCTATAAATTGTTGTGTCTTTACGATTTATTTGTTTTTTTGCCGTGCTATAGTTTAATTTTTTTACTTCTGTACCAAATTTACTTCTCGATGTTACTAAACGTGTGCTTCAATTTTTTTTTTCTTTTCTGTTCTTTTCGTCCGTATTTTCTTATACTTGTTGGTCTGTTAAGAGGTTGACGACTGCCTCTGAGTGCTTTCTTTAATTTCAAAAAAAATAATTTCAACAGAGATTGGAATTAATATCCACACTTATGTTCCCGATACTTTGTGATTATAAATATTACTGGCTGTAAAAATGTGTGCAGTTTTTTTTTTATTTTTTTATGCTGTTAAGGTTATTAATTGCCTGTAACTTGGTATAACTAAAGAAAGTCCGGATAAGAAGTTAACTCGACGGATGTTGGTTAAAAAAGAATTCCTTAAGAGCACGCCATCGCTTAAAGAAGGTAACAGAAGCGATTAAGAGTCGATAATTTATCGAGAATTTGGACATTTCTGTCTTTGATTAAGTGCGATATCTTGAGCCGATATGCAGTAGAATACAGTAGTGGCATATGCTCATTAAACATATCTCTACGTTACCTCACACTGTAAGTTAATCGTGTTTGAGTTGGATGAAATAAGACATAACATTTACCAAAGTGATTAACGCTAATATGGTTTTGTTAAAAGAATTCAACTAAAATTTTCTATAAACATGGTTCCTCATAAACGTTCGTTAAATTTAGCAATCTCCCTTAAATAACTGGTAGAACTCACGCCTAAAAAAAAAATTTTTTAACGTTGAACACCATTACCGTAGAAATTATTAGTTCAAAAAAAAAAAAAAAAAAATATAGCGAATAACTAACTGATCATTTTACTTTAAACACTAGTAACTAAAAGTTATATATATTTTTTTTTCATTACATAATCCTTTTACGGCTTTATTAAATACTAATAGTATTTTTCTAGGATAAGTGCTTCTTTTTATAACATTTTCGTTCAATGAATACGGCGGGCTGCTATCAATACTACTCTTTATTGAAAAACTCTTTCATTCTTCTTATTTAAATTTTTCAGAAATTAAATAATTAAAATTTACTTCTTGCTCCGTGTATAGCGTTGTTAGTATGGGCTACAGAAGTTTTTTTTTGAAATAATTCCTTATATGGAGACAAATATGCATGTATGTATGTATATGAGTCAAATTTTTGTTTACTGTAAAGAAAAATTCAGATGAGAAAATTCATTATTAGCAGATCAAAATACACTTTATTTATAATGGAAAAGTTGGCTTTTTAAAATCAATTTATTGTTTAATTGTATGAAGTACATTTTTTAATTTAATCCACTTCTTATTAGAAATAAAAAACTATAAATAATATGTCATAATAATATCTCTAATAATATAACATCTCTACGTTCTCAAATGCAGTACTGCCTTCGCTAAATCAGAAAATCAAATTGTTTCACCATGTCAAAGCAATCCTAATGATGCTTCATATTACATTTCTATATGTGAATTTAACGATATTTAAATTTATTATTTAAACGCACACGCAAAGAAAAAACATGGTTGATACAATCACAATCGCAAACTATCATTAATGTTTGTGGGTTTGATTGTGTCAAACACGCCTTCAGTAACAATATATGTTGAGACATGTTTATAGCTTATTGTTATCTCAAAAATATTATTATGCTTAGAAGATGTTAGGAAAATGTATATTTGAACATGTTGTATGGTTCTCACAATAAAACCAATAAAAAAATGTATATTAAAAATTTTATGTTTTATTAAAAATACATGCATTTACAGCTTAGCATATTTTAATAAATAAAATTAAATACATACATTTATATATATATGTATATCAATAAACGTATAATAATTTATTTTCTTAATTTTGCATTAATGCATGTCCTTTTTTTCCCGAAAAACTTCAGTCATTCACGTTTCCCGATTAACTGACTCTCACAGACGGAAAATGACATGGAAGAAGATTTTATTTGCTTTATAAACACACACTGTTTGTTTTGACAATAAATGTTTGCTAATTTAGAGAATGTGTTTTAAAGCGAACAAAAATGATGGTATCAGACATACCGTTTGTGTACAGCAAATATTATTATTTTAATTGTATAGTTGAAAATATTTACATTATAGTAGCAAATATTTCACATAATTTAATATGTTTAGCTAGATCATGGTAACTTTTTAGGTGTAAATCACCACATAATATTATTATAGTGAATTAAAAAATGTTAAGTAGAAAAAATATTTTTTCAAGATAAATAAGGATTATAATAAGTTTATTAAGGTAAACGTATTAGGCGAATATGAATAAAAATGGTCGTAGTGACCATTCATTAATCATGTTTTTTCTCTGCGTGCAGTATTGCATTTATAACCATGTGCATTATCTTTATATTCTTTTATACCTGTAATTTTATTATTTAATATTTAAAATGTTTCCTCGCCTTGTTTCAGAAAATTACAAATTAAAATAACGGTACACACATAATTAAATAAATAACAATAAAAATAATATTTTTTCTTCAAAAATAAATCGGTTCTCGCATTTTGATTCTAAATACATATTTAATATTACTCTAATATCTCATATAATTTCCATTTTACAACGTATTTTGCTTCTCATATAAATTTATGAAATTTGACGTTACAATATTCTGCATTTAAGATGACGATATATGTAGTTCTCATAGTTTTTTTTATTTCAATAATATGTGCCTACAAAAAAAAACAACACATACCTTTTGGTTCAACAGCCAATAAATAATTTTACAAAAACAAAACACACGCAGGCTAATCGTGCTGCCCAGCGGGAAAAATTGCAAACGATTCACTTTTTAGGCCTTTAAGAATGTTTACACTTGAATTTTTAGTACGCTTTTACTTGTCCACTCGGCTTTCTTTGAATATTCAATATTTTACAAATTAAAATTTTCTATTCTAACACCCAATTTTCACGATGATTCTGTCTTTTTTGTATTTTTTTTAAAGAAACTTCCAAAAACTTTTTAAATTTTCACAATGTTTCTTTTTTTCAGTCAGAATTGATTTTTTTCTGATTTTCATAGTTCCTTATTCGTATAAAAATATTTAAAAGTTTGTTATTCCAAATAATTTTGATATGTTTTGAATTTTTTTTTTAATAAAAATTTTTTATTTCTCTATGTTTAAATAAGCACTTGTCACTTTGCAATATGAATAAAACATAAATTAAAAAACACAACAAATTTTCAAAGAGGAATGTCAAAAAAGAAACACATCAGATACGATTCATATCTTTTTTCATGATATGACATGATTAAAAAATAGGGGAAAAAAATATCGCCAAAAAAGTCCTTTAAGGCGGAAATGTTCTTATAAATGGTGATATTTATATGGTATTTAACACAAAAAAACACGTTAATGATTCTTAGCCTGAAGACGTTGTTCTGGTAGGTTCATCGCTGCCAATGACTTCCAAATAGGTCTTACTCTCAACAAAGTATTCTCTTAATAATGTGGTGTAGGATGTCATAGAATCGGACTTGACCGACTATACTTTATAACTTGTTTTTAAGTTCAAAGACTGATAACATGTTTTAAGAAATTAGATAATATCTATTAATTTTTCATACAAAATTTTAAATTATGTAAGTTGAAATACAATTATTTTTACATACAATGATATGCCGAACTTTTATCTTGTTACTACTAATCCAAACATTGACCATTTAAGTTCTCCATTACCATCGGATGAATCCCTCTGTTCTGACACGGTATCGGATCTGCTTAAGGCCAAAACTAAGATAGTAGATGTAGATTGTTAAAACTTTCATTTTTTTTATATTTCTTTCTGTTTTCTCTTGTTAGCTCCAAAACGAACTCTTGAATTCTTTGCTAATCGTCTTAGTTTATATTGAAAAATTTTGTTATAGTTATTCAAATTCTGAACAGTTATTTAAATAAATTCTGCTTTCGTTGTAGTTAAATAAATATTTATTGTTTTATACAAGTATTTTTATAATGAATTATGTTATACCCACCAATACGGTGGTAAATGAATGTATAATAACTTTGTCATGATATAAGTGTGTGTAAAACGGTAGCAAAGTACGATGGCGAACTAAAATTGTCAAAAATATCTACGCTGATAATAAAATTTTATTCACCTCAACAGTGTCAAAATTTTACTTCCATGAGTACTTTTCTACCGTTTCACACAAGTCCTATGTGAATCACCAAGAGCTATTTATCAAAAGGCCAATAAAGAAATTATAAGTCGTTTTAGAAACATCCGTATGCAAAAAACACACTCGCTTTTAAACGATTCAACATAAAAGTGCGATTTTGATGCAAATTACTGTCATTAAATTTATTTATCATCGAAAAATGGTTTTCATGCCACTTAAACGCCTACGAATTTATGATTATAATGATATTTGATTAAGTTTAGTTTAATAAGACTAGAAATCAGATTTCGTAAAGGACGGTCCATAATTAACAATAGGTCGTATATAAAGCTTGCTTTTGGAAAATATTATACCACGCCATAAGACCGCAAGTAAAAATTGCTATTGCAGTACAATATTGTATGGATCGAATCACAATTTAACATCAGTCCCATACAAAGTGTACGCCCGGAATACACTCTAACACGCCTAAAACCTTATCGAATAATAATACCGTCATGAAGTACACATTATCATATTAGAAATTGTGATGTCAGCTTTAAATTGTTTTATACATAAATAAGTCCAGATCACTATTCCAAAAAAAAAACTATTCCCGGTTAAATTCTGCACAGCCGAGTAAATAATTCTTACTTGTTTTTTCTGTTTACATTATTTTCGGTAGACTTCCTACAGTTAGTTAATTAAGGACCTACCACTACAACATTTCCTCATCACATATTAGCTATCGTTAACGGTTATTGTGGACAATTTATATGTTAATATAAGGAATTTTTGGCACTTTCGGGAGTAGTATTTCCATTTCAATTATTTACCGACTCCAATTATAAATCCCCACCCCACAAATAATAGTTCAACGGTGTCAAATCGCAGCTCCGAGGTGGCCAAACGACATCGGCTCTGCGGCTGATAATGCGATCTTCAAAAACAGGGCGCAAAACATCGAGTGTAGCTTCGGCTGTGTGGCACGTAGCGCCGTCCTGTTGAAACCAAATGTTGCCAATATCCTCCTCTTCAATTTTTGTGAACAAAAATTCGTTCAACATGGCCCGATAACGATCGCCATTGACTGTAACGGCCACTCCTTGCTCATTTTCGAAGAAAAATGGCCCAATTATGCCTCTGGACCAAAATCCGCACCAAACAGTGACTCGTTTTGTGTGTATCGGCTTTTCAATGTATGCGTGCGGGTTTTCTGTGCCCAAAATGCGACAATTTTGCTTGTTTACATGGCTGTGGGAAAAATCGCCCAAAGAAAAATGGCCCAAAAAAAAAATGAAAAATCGCCCAACAGAACATGAAAAATGACCCAAAAAGTTATATATGAAATTTTGCTCAAAAGAAACGAAAAAGGGCCCAAAAAAAAATGAAAAATGACCCAAAAAGCAAAAACGAATTTTTTCCCGGTGGCATGTTATAACGTCCAGTGTCGAAAAAATCCTTGCGCCCGGCCGAAGGCCGTCTGTGCAGAGAAGCTTTAGTTAGCGAAGCCGGTGTTTGTTATACCATAGAGGAGAAAATCAAAAAAATGGGCCATTTTTCATACAACATTTCATTCATTATGAAAAATCACCCAAATTTAAAAAACGAAAAATCACCCAACAATAACGAAAAATAGCCCAAAAATTTTAGGTCACTTTTCATATGAATTTAGGCCCAATTTTACATGGAATTTTTTTGGGCGATTTTTCATTTCTTTTTTTGGGCCATTTTTCTTTGGGCGATTTTTCCCACAGCCGTTTACATACCCGCTAAGATCAAAATGAGCTTCATCTGAAAAGAAGAATTTTTTGGCAAAATCCGCATCTTCTGTAAGTCGATCGCAGTCCCACTTAGCGAAGCGAAAACGCATTGGATGGTCAGTTGGCTTCAACTCCTGAAACAATTGGACTTTGTATGGCGTTATACCAAGGTCTTTATGCCAAATTGGTCTCAATGATGTCTCCGAAATGTTCAATTGTTGAGAACGACGGTGAATTGATGTTGATGGCGCTTCACGCACACTTTCTGCCACAGCAGCAATATTCTCGGGTATACGCACTGTTTTTGGCCTTGCACGCTTTGGTTTATCGATGAGGATACCAGTTTCTTTCACTTTTTTCACAAGATAACGAACATACGGAGGTGACGGAACATACGGAGCTGACGGTGCTTCTCTTCTTCCAAAATCCGTACGCAATTTTCGCACACATTCTGCAACATTACCATGATTTTCAAAGTAATGTCGCAATATCTCCCAGCGTTATTCAAGCGTATAGACAACCATATTCGCTCAGCGGAAGGATAAAACTAATTATCTGTCAAATCAGACATGATCTAAGTGTTACCATTCACGAAATAAGCACTAGTTGAAAAAAAACGTAAGATGGCGGACCCTTTATTTAGTATGATAATTAAGATTGCAAAAAAATAAGATTGGCTCTAAACCACCCTAAATACCAACTTAATTAGAGGATTAAGGGGCACAAAGAGTCCATTCCGGAAAGAAGCTTGTATGGAGACTATGTGAAATTATGGACCCATGTACCAAGTTTCATTTAATTATCTCAAAAATTGCGACCTGTAGCAGCCAGCCAGCCGGATAGACATCGTTAAGGTTCGCCTGCGACCAATAATTTAAGATGTCACAAACATCAGCACAATCGCATTATACCGCCTTCACCGTTGTGGTGTAGGTATAACAATAGTTGTGTAACCGCCACTGCCTAACCACTATTGTGAATAATGTTTTGTTTACATATTTTATCCGTATTTACGTTTGTGTTTATGTTTAGATACATGCCAAATTTTTTATAAACTTGTGAGTTCCGCGCGTAAAGTAAGATAAATCAGTCAAAAGCCATCTTTTTTATTATGTCAACAGTT
The DNA here is from genome assembly GCA_943735925.1 of Pollenia amentaria. Lineage (NCBI taxonomy): Eukaryota > Metazoa > Arthropoda > Insecta > Diptera > Polleniidae > Pollenia > Pollenia amentaria. The sequence continues at coordinate 119,222,820 of OX031010.1, read as the reverse complement.
TAACTTTAATAGACGACCAAGATCGATACAGTTAAGTCTTAGTGCTAATTGAATTTAATCGTGTAAAGAAGCTTGCTCGGTTTCCATACCAAAAAAGTGTGTATTTTATGTGTTTGTTCCTAATGTTTTAATTAATAATGTTTATTTATAGGAATTAAAACATTCAAGATAAACCAATAAATTGATATTATAAATCGTTTGTACTTGGTGTTTACAATCTTATTGGAAATCGTGGGCTTGGGCAGCTTCACCCAACAAGTTGTACAAACGAAAAGTATTGTTTAACCTTGACGCATGTAGCATTTAAATATTTAATAATAATACTTTTTATTAAAAATATTTATCCAACCGTGTTTGAGATAAACATTCTTCCAAAGTTTTAACAAAAACAACAATAACATTCTGAAAACAGTTGAAAAAACGAAAAATACTTATTTAATTTTGACGCCTGTAGAATTTGCGTATTAATTTTGTTATTTTTTTATTAAATATATTTATCTAACGGTGTTTTCGATAGACATTCTTCCAAAGTTTTAACAAAAACAACAATAACATTCTGAAAACAGTTGAAAAAACGAAAAATACTTATTTAATTTTGACGCCTGTAGAATTTGCGTATTAATTTTGTTATTTTTTTATTAAATATATTTATCTAACGGTGTTTTCGATAGACATTCTTCCAAAGTTTTAACAAAAACAACAATAACATTCTGAAAACAGTTGAAAAAACGAAAAATACTTATTTAACCTTGACGCCTGTAGAATTTGCGTATTAATTTTGTTATTATTTATTAAATATATTTATCTAACGGTGTTTTCGATAGACATTCTTCCAAAATTTTAACAAAAACAACAATGCCATTCTGAAAACAGTTGAAAAAACGAAAAAAATTAATTTAACTTTTACGCCTGTAGAATTTACGTATTAATTTGATTGTTATTAATTTGGATGGTTACTGTTCGCCGAATCGAACTTTTTATGTGTATTAAAATTTTCAACAAAGTAAGCTGATGACGAAAGCTATAAAAAAATAATAAATCTTTAAACACAAAACTTTGTTAATATGCTTATAAAATTTTGAGAGAGAAGGAAAACTTTATTTGTTATGCTTTATTTTATTTTTTAATAATATGATTAACTAAAAAAATTTCTGTTGATTTTTTACTTTAAAAATCGTTCCGCTAGAATGTTTTCCAAAAAGTTCTTCGATTCGACGAAGAGTAACCTTAATGTACTAAAATACAGTGTTACCTTGCAGGGTTAAAAATATTTATCCAACTGTGTTTTTGATCGAGATTCTGCCAAAAATTTAGTAAAAAAAAATATGAACGTTATAAAAATAGTTGTACAAATAAAAAAATATGTATTTTGTATAACGCATTTAGCATTAAAATTTTTTTTTTTTTATAATAACTCGCTGTTTAACCCCGGCCTTGACGGGGCATCACTAAACTATATCTAATCAGCAAATGATTTTCCATACTTTAAGCATTTTGTAAAAATATCAAAGCAGGAAAGTCCAAATATGTAACTTAAGACACTAACTAAGACAAACATGCATGCATCGCTAAGTGCAGAAAGAGAACTTCTTCAACACTTTCATTTTGGCCAATATTATGAGTTACATTCGACAAACGATTTTCGCTGGCTATCGAACATCGACTATCGAATTTAATTAATTTTATGGCGTGTTTAAATATGTTAAACATTTTCACGAAATTTCGCTATTTTTGTTGCTATTTAAGGCAATCATCGCCGTTATAAAAATAACCCAATATATAATCCGAAGTCTCTTTACAGGACACTATAAACACTGTCGATTTATATGGGGCGAAAAGTCAATGTTTTATGCCATTATTAAGGGTTAATATTGTCAGAATAAAACATGCCACCCTTTAAGAGAGCGAAACATTTTTAGGGAACGAACACCAAATTGCATTTTTAAGTGTCACATTTTTTTTGTAGAAAAGAAAACATAAGTGGTTAAAATTGAATGCACGTTATAAGCTACAATTTTCTGTTTTCTTATAGTACATATAATAAAAGCTTTTATAAGAAATACATTTCTTATAAGAGTAAGAACTTTTAAATTCAATAAATTTCTTATAAAAACAAGTAAGAGGGCTATATTCGGCTGTGCCGAATCTTTGATACCATCCACCAACAGTTAGAATATTTCAGGCGGGGACTCTACACGCATAGAAAAAACATGATTAATGAATGGTCACTACGACCATTTTTATTCATATTTACATAATATGTTTACCCCAATAAACTTATTTTAATCCTTATTAAACTTGCCAAAGTATTTGTTCTCCTTAACATTTTTTTATTCACTATAATAATATCATATGGTGTTTTACACCTAAAAAGTTACCATGATCTAGCTAAACATATTAAATTATGTGAAATATTTGCTACTATAATGTATATATTTTCAACTATACAATTAAAATCATAATATTAGCTGTACACAAAAGGTATGTTTGATACTATCATTTTTGTTCGCTTAAAAAAACACATTCTCTATATGAGCAAAAATTTGTTGTCAAAACAAACAGTGTGTGTTTATAAAGCAAATAAAATCTTCTTCCACGTCATTTTCCGTCTGCGAGAGTCAGTTAATCGGGAAACATGAATGACTACAAAATAATTAAAATGCCATCCATTCATCATATTGAAGCAGTTATTATATATATATATAAATAAATGTATGTACATATTTAATTTTATTTATTAATATATGCTAAGCTGTATATGTATGTATGTTGCAAAGTATATGTACACATGTATTTTAAATAAAACATGAAATTTTTTAAATACATTTTTTTATTGGTTTTATTGGGCAAATAGACATTTTGCATGGTATTAGGAAAAATAGAAACATGGTTAGGAAGATCATTTGTGTTTTTCTGAACATATATTGTTACTGAAGACGTGTTTAACACAATCATAACCACAAACATTAATGATAGTTTGCGATTGTGATTGTATCAACCATGTTTTTTCTTTGCGTGTATGATCCCCTTGAAAATGTTAGACGATTATGTTTAATATATAACTCCTAAATGAATCTTCTGAGGACGAGTTACAATAACAAAAACATCACATTTTTTTTATAGTACTTTTTATACATTTTCTGACACGCTCGTATTTTAATCTTGGAATGAACCTTTTGCGACTCTCTGTATGAGTCATATACGAATTACTGAGCTACCTAAATTAGAGCGTTTTTTTTAACATGAAAATTCTATTGTCAATTCAATTTCAATAAAACAAATGGACCTAAAGATCCGCCGAATAAGATTTTCAAACCCGGTGGAGTTGAATTCGCGATTTAAGGATTTGTTTCGTATAAATTGTTTGAAAATTAGAAATCTTGACATGAAAAAGACGTTTGATGCTCTTATTTAGGAAGCTCAATTATACGGCTGAGCATTTCACGAGTTGTGAGAGAATCCCTTAATGAGGCTCATACGATTCCTGACATGCTTTCTTAAAGAATCGTTAGATAATCTTCACAAACATCTCATTCCCTCTACGATTGATATAAGCGTTTTCGCTGAGTTGTAAAATTATCTCCTTGAGGAATCAGTTTTTGTAACAGTTTCTCCCGTGCAACGAATCTTCTACAATTAAAAAATGAGCTAGTCTCGACGATCAAAAACGATCTTCATGAGAATCCCAGTAGACTCTTACACAATTGAAAATACAATGGAAAATTTTTATATTAATTCGAATGTGTTGTGTTATAAAAGGTTTTAAATTGTAATTTGACTTCGAATTAATGTTTAAATTTATTAATTCATCTTTATAAAAACGGACGTTAGTATTAAAATTCGTCGCGGTTAAGACCTACATATGTTAAATTATTGCCGATAATCTGAATGCTTTATGCTTTTATTTCTAGTCATATTAAACTTAATTTGAAAAAATTTGAGTAAAATATCATGATTTGTAAGAGTTTTAGTCTAACTTAAATTATTTTCGAGAGGGGAATTTATATTGTATGCCTGGTAAATTATGGACCAATCACCGAATTCGGTAGAGTGATTTATGGTGCTAAAAAACCTAAATAAGAACAAATTTGAATATAAAAGTGAAATCGGTAATAGCGTTTTATAGTTTAAAAGTGGTTTTCAGAAGGAACATAAGGTTAATTATTAACCGAATATTACAAAACTGCATGGTATTATATCTGGCCATATGAAGCTTAACTGGACCAAATTTTACCATAATAAATATATCTGCTACGGTTTTAGGCGTACTAAAATATTTTCCCAGTGTGGGCATTATATGGGGCTATGGTAAATTATGGCCGATCTTCCTGAAATTTAACAACGTGATTTCTAGTCATATGGAACGAATTTATGCCAAGATTATACAATCCGTGAGTTATACCACCAGTTATGTTAGTTTTTGTTTTCTTTTGAGATTTTCGGAAGTGAGCGTGTTTTCAACAGATGGACATACAGACAGACAGGCGGACATGGCTAAACCACCTTAGAATTACTCAAGGAGCCAGAATATATAGACTCTATGGGGCATAAGATGAATAATAGAAACATTTTATTCACCACTAGTGGCGGTGAATGAGGCTTTACTTAAGTATAAAACATTCTACTTTTTCAAAAGTACTTTTATATGTAAGTTCAGAAAGATTCTTATCAGTTTCGCTCTTGTTCTTGTCCATCCATCTGCTGTCTATGTTTCAATATGAAACATGTTATAAAATTAAAGATCGTAATTTTATCTATGGCTGAAAAAAATTCTGCACATAAGATTAATATGGCCTAAAAACAAGACCTTCTGAAAGTTCTAAGATTCGGTCCACTATCTTTCATAGCCCTCTCACAAGCGACCCATCGAATTGGAGCATATTGTTTATAAATCGTTTAAATATGTGATAATTAAAAATAAAACAACTCAAGGTTCTTTTTTGGCGACAGGCCCATAATTGAGAATATAGCTAATGTAGATACACAATCCAAAGCGGATAGCGCTTATTCTAATAAAATTTGCCAAAATGATAAGAAATGTTATTACCAACTTTCGTGATGATCAGTCAGTAATTCAAAATAGGTCGCATATAAAGCCGTCTTCCAAAAAACACATTTATATTTCTAAACAGATAAACGATTCGGCACAGCCGAATATTGCATTCTAAATTGTGTTTAATTTCTTAATATTAATTTATATTCCATAGTATGGAGGAAGAGCCCATGGAAGGTTATGAACCTGGTGAGGAAAGATCAATTGTGCTAAGGGTTCCAAAACCACCTCCGCCACCGAAAGGTCAGTGCGATATTTATTTAAGTAATTTACTTTCAATGCATGTTAAAATTTAATTTTTTTCTGCATGCTCTATTCCTTCAACTGTATAAAAGCTTTATCTAACCAACGAAATGAAAAACACACAAAATTAATTCTTATTTGTAGAATTTGCCCCCACTCCATTGCTAGGCTCCCGTTGTTGGCATCCTATTATGTGGACCGAACCTCCACCACCACCGAAACCAAAGAAAAAGAAAACTAAAACTGAAATTGATGAAGAGGGCAACGAAGTTGTAATTGAATTAAGCGAGGATGAGTCGTCTGAAGAAGAAGAAGAGGAGGTATTGCCAACAACTTTTTTTGTTTTTGTTACTTTTTTGAAATCATAATTAACCCAATAATCATTTTTGTTTGTATATATACAACCTGAATTTAAAATATAAAGGAGTTGCCACATCATCGTATCGTACGCAATATCAGACGTTTCTTTGCCGAAGTCAAAGACAAAGATTTAAGAGCTCGCATTACAGAGGATATGTTGCTGGCATTGCCAACAGCGTCCAAAGATAAATAATTTCGAACTTATTTAAAATTAATTTTTTTTTTTTTTTGTTAGTTTAATTATTAACCTGTTAAAGATATTTATTTTTTGAACACAAATTTGTAATTAAATAGTTAAGTAGAGAATGTTATAGAATTAAATAAAAATAACATTACAAAAAAAAAAAAACTTCTTGTACACAAAACTAAAGTTAAACATTTTTGTAGTTTCCACAATTGAAAAACGTCTGCAAGAATTGCAAAGAAAACTATCGGAAATAGCTGAAATTCCAAAAATACTCTCATCCACCCTGGCAACTGTTTCACAGACCTTCGACAAACTTACCACAACCCAATGCCAGCATCATTTGCCAAGCGGAAATGAGTTTTGCCCCCATTTCTACGGAAATGAACAGAAACGAAAATTGTCATACGACGAAGATGTCTATGATTACGAATTAAGCGATGACGAGAGTGATGCGGATGAAGACGATGTCAAGAAGGAAAAATTCGATGTAAAAGAAACATATTTGCAACTAAAACATTATGCAGCAAGGCAAAGAAAATCAAAGGATGTGACACCGGAATCTGATTATGCTTCGGAAAGCAATTATCCTCAAAAAGTAAAACACAACAACAGAGACCAAGATGAAGAGCCGAGCGATAATGATGATGACAATTATGACATCACCGATGACAAATGCAATGAAAATACTGCAGTCACTAGTTCCAGTGACGAGTATGATGATGACGGTACGGGAAAAATCTGTGACATGTACGATGAGTTCAACTTGTCTACACTAAAAATACCTTTGGGTCATTCCGACGGTGAAAGTGTTATGGAAGAGTATAATGGTGGCGAGAAAAATGGCGATGAAAACGAAATCTTTGAAGATGATGAAAATTTCTTAACAACCACTTTAACATGGAACTTACGCAATAAACCAAAACTTCAAGACAATTATGTAGATGATAATGAGAACGATAATTTACACAAAAGAGACAAGACCCAGGTTGATGGAGGAGACGCTGATACATTTAATGTTGCAAAACCAAAATCCTTAAATAAATGCAAAGAGACATTATTCCAGAAAATACTTTTCAAAGCTGATACACCGGAAAGGGAACAAAAGGTTTGTACATGCGAAAAGTTTATTGAAAAGATTATAAAGAAAGATTTAGATGAAGACTGTATATTGTTAGAGAACTCTTTTATTTGCCACTAAATCGTGTAAATGTGGTTGAAGGACCAGAGTCCTTATAAAATAAGTTTAATTTCTCTTGTTAGTTGATAATATTCAATAATTATTTCGGGATGATGTTGACTTAGACGAGGCTCTTTCTTAAATAACTAACATTAGACTTTACAAATTAAAAACTCCTGTTTATAACTTACAGGAATAAAGTATAAATGCAAAACAGAGAAGAATTAAATTAGTAATTAGGCGCCATTTTGGTTTGACACTGTTTCTTCAAAGACTAGAACAAAAAATACACCATTTTATTGGTATTTAGCAGAAGTGCACAATATACATATATTTTATTAAAATCCGTTCAATATTTTCGGAGTTTACACATATGCAAAACATATCTGTAAATAAAAAATTTGTTTTTTCCCAGTAAACAGAGAAATACTCTGTATATATTTCCATACGCATCGCCTGGTTGAAAAATATTATTGCAGCAATAATTGATTTCGAATTGCGGAAGATACTTCCTTCGGGAAAAAAACGTGACAAACTAGCAATATTGCCAGATAACCACTTATACAAACAACAGGAAGATATCGCCAAAACATCAGTAGAATTGTAAAATTAAGATTTTGCGTTTTGAAAAATATTACTTTAAATATTAACACAGATTTTTATTTTAAATTAAATTGTTATTATTTAATTTTTAATTTAAATAGAGTTATATAATACAAATATCAGAAATTCCCAAACAAAGGAGAACAAGAAAGTATTACTTTGTTAAGAAAAACTCCGTGAACTGCACTGAAGTTTAGTCTTTCTTGACCGTAAAATGTCATCCATAAATTTTACAGTTTGTCTTTTGCTTAGTTCTCTGATAGCTTTAAAATTCATTATCTTGGAGAATACACCCTTTTTGTATTTTTTTTAATATACATAAAGTGTAAATATGGATGATTAATAAATAAATTAAATTTTTTCTGTTTATATATGTAATTTTGTTAAAAAAAACTATAAAAGAAAAAAACTACTTTGATTATTTTCTTCTAGATGACAATTTGGTTATATTGCTAAACTTTTGCCTTAGGGGATATCTTTTATTTCTTTGCAGGGTTTCCAATTACACACAGTTTTTTCTACCAAAATAATAGGGTGATCGCCTATTCGCCATTTTGCAGAAGCCGGTTTTCGAATATATCGGCAAAGAAACCACTTTCCTCCTTTTTTGGTCAATCGATACTCAATGGGGAGAAAGAAGTAACAAAATACAGCAACATATTTACATTAAAATTTATAGTCGAATTTTGACTATTGGGAAAACAACACTTGTATACATAAATAGAATCATTCGGCTTAAAATCTATTTATTTATACATATTCTTAAAAAAAAATTTTAATTTATTTAACTGAAGTTCAATTAAACACAGAAAACTTGATTAAAAAGTTTTTCGATTTAATTAATGTGATAATTGAATCAATAATTTTTTTAGTTGAAAGGAAATAATAAATATAATTTTGATTTTAGTTGTCTTGAAATAAATTTTTAACTAAAATATTAATAAAATAACAAAAAATCACAATTGATTATTTTTCGTTTAAAATAAAAAAGATTAAGCTTGTAGAATTAATGTTGGGAATTGTCAAAACTAAGCTATATTTAATTAAATCCATTAACACATTGTTTGAAAAGGCAAAGCTTTTTGATAATTTTTTATTTAATTCAAATTAAAAATATCATTTATTGAAAAAAAAAATATTCCAATTCTCAATTTTTTAATTGAAAAACGTCTGCAAGTATTGCAAAGAAAACTATCAAAAATAGCTGAAATTCCAAAAATACTCCCACCTACCCTGGCTACTGTTTCACAAACCTTCGACAAACTTACCACAATCCAATGCCAGCATCATTTTCAAAGCGGAAATGAGTTTTGCCCTCATTTCTATGGAAATGAACAGAAACGAAATATCATTTATATCAAAAATATCATTTATTGAAAAAAAAACTATTCCAATTCTCAATTTTTAAATTTTTTAGTAATCTATATAAGCATTTTGAAAAACGTGCAAAATCACCAAATTGTTTGCTTGATTCTATTAATTTGGTATGAATTTGGTAATTAGAGACAATTTTGAAATTTTTCTGTAAAAGTAAATAGAAACGATTAAAGGTTTTATCAGATGAAACTAAAAATGAATGCATGTATGTGTGTGTGAAAGCAAAAATGTAGATTGTCAATTTTGACAGACATGTGCAATAACAGATAGATCGATCATACATGTGACAACGCTACTATAAGATACACATCGTGTAAAATGAATCATCAAAAATCCAAAGTATCAAAAACTCGGCATATCCGATTTTTTTTTAATTTGTATGCTCTCTTTCACACTCTTGTTGCAATTTTGAAAATTATATCATGTAAATGTTGGCCATGACTACGTCTGAGGTGGCCCGTTCGGAAGGTCCAATTTTGGGTGACTCTTTCGAGCATAGTGACTGGTATCTCGCGAATAACACGAGCAACGTTGATTTCCAAAGCGTCAATCGTTATTTCTAAAGACCGTTCACTTTACATATCCCCAGAGAAAAAAGTCCAAAGGTGTGATATCACACGAGCTAGGTGGCCAATTTACCGTAGCAAAACGTAAAAAGAAATGCCAACCAAAATGATTTCTCAACAAGGACATTGTTTAACCCAATATATGGCTCATAACGCCGTCTTGTTGAAACCAGATCTCACCGAAAACATGCGCTTGAATTTCAGGGAGCACATAGTACGTTTATATGATAACGATAACGGTTACCATTGACAGTAACATTCTGATCATCCTAATTTCAGAAGTAATATGGGCCACGATTCCAACAGTACATAAACTTCACCATACCCTTGTTTTAATGGATGTCATGGTAGTAGCTCTTCGGGTAGCTCATCAGCTCATTGGTCATGTTTATTAACGTATACATTTAGCCAGAAATATACTTCACTACTGAATAAAGTCGACCGAAAAATATTTCTCTCGGAGCGCTGATTTTCGTAATACAGCTGAACAATTTGGAGACGCTGTTGCCGTATGAGTCTTTCCTTGATGACTTGCCAAACGATACTGAACAAAAATGAGTTTGATATGAGTCACGCGTGATTTTAGTAAAGAGGTCTTCTAAAGGCCTTTTTTACAGGCATTAGACTTCCAAGTTGCATTCCAAATTCATCTTTTTTACAGGCGCTATCATTGGAGGTCAAAAACCTGCCTTCTCGCATCCACTTTGAAGGCTTCTGGAAGGCCTTCTAAAAATAAGTAAGAATTAAGATTTATCACAGCATAATTCTTACCACTAATGAGAAATTTGTAAATTATTCTCTGTGGTGTTGAGAATTTTTTAAAAGTTTAAGAAGTAGGTCCTACACATTCCCACACAAGTACTAAAATGCAAATTTGAGTTTGTAAAATATACAATAAAATACATTCCAAAAGACCTTTTCGAAGAAGACAGAGTTAAGTAAGTAAAGGCCCAACCGTAATAGGTGTGAAACCGTACTCAACGTTGGGAGCCCGCGGTATCCCAGTCTTACCGAAAAGTGTTCCCGTATTCAAAGTTTGGTAAAATGAGGAAGTTTTGAAGAGAAAAATATTCTGCCCGTTCTTTTTCTTTGGGCAGATTCAGAATATTGTTAAACACTCAGCTGCGTCAATAATAAACAATAAAAAAACTACAAACAAGTATAACCAAAAGAATTAAAATAAACAAGTTAGAGTGCTATTTTCGGCTGTGCCGAATCTTTGATACCCTCCACCGACTGGAGTGGGCTTAATATGATAAATACATATATATTATTAACTAAGCTTCACAAAAACGAACGTCAGCATTAAAATTGGTTGCGGCTTCGAACTATATTCAATTATTGACCGACAATCAGAAAGTTTTATGCGTTTCTTGTTAGAACTGTGAAATGGCTTAAGTAAAATATCATGATTCGTAACAGTTTTAGCCGAACTAAAACGATTTTTAGGAGGGTAATAAATAAATAACTAAATAAATAAATTAATAACTTGTATTGGACCTATGGTAAGTTATGGACCAATCATCCCAAAATTCTGAAGAGTGATTTCTGGTATTACAAAAAATAAGTTAGAATAAATTTCAATACAGCATTGTAATTTGTTTTAGCGTTAGCATTGATTTTTTTCTGGCCATATGCATCTTAGTTGGAAGAAAGTTTACCGCAATACCTACATCTGTTATGGTTTTGGGCGAAATAAACTGTTTCCTAGAGTAGGGTTTATATGGGGCCTTGAGTAAATTATGGACCGATCTTCACGAAATTTTACAGTGTGATTTGTAGTCACATAAAACTGTGACGTACCAAATTTTATTATGATAGCATTATGTATTACGGTTTTAGGCGTACTTAACTGTTTTCCGGGATTAGGGTTTATATGGGGCCTTGAGTAAATTATGGACCGGTCTTCATGAAAATTTAGAGTGTTATTTCCAGTCCAACAAAACTGTACCGTACCGAATTTAATTATGATAGCATTATTTATTACGGTCTTAGGCGTACTAAACTGTTCCTATAGGGCCTAGAGTAAATTATGGACCGATCTTCCCGAAAATTGACACTGCGATTTCTGGTCATATAAAACTGTACCTAGCCAGAATATATATACTTTATGGGGTGTTAGATGTATTATAAAAAAGTTTCACTCGGAATGACAAACTAAGTATACCCTCATTCACCACAGTGGTGATGGAGGGTATAAAAATATAAATAAAATAAACAATAGAAAATGTTGAAGATGTAAAAACATGCCTGAATTTTACTTTCATATATGCAAATGTGTCATTTGTGTATATATTGGAACATATTTCATACTAACGAATTCTTTTGTGATAGAAATTTGGTTTTTATAGTTCCCGTACTTTTGTAAATTTTTTCTATTAGTGAGAGCGATTTTTGTTAACTCTCATTTTACGGAACTTTACCAAAAAAAATTCCGTGCGATCCCGGCCAAATATGTATGTGTGAGCTTGGGCTACTGTCAAAAATAAACGAAAGGCCTGTCAAATGAATTAAAATAAAAACTAAATCAAATAGCATCTGATTCCGTACGGAATGTGCGATCGGATTCGCACTATGCTTAAGCAATTTACAGTTTCATTAAACAATAACACTATGGAACATTTTTGGGATTATTGTCTGGGGGGTGAGAAATTCCAAGTCAGGGTGATGGTACTAGGTCAGTATAGTAAAACCCTCAAAGGGTTTGGCGTTCGTATGTGTCAGTTTTTTTTTATGACATTTTAAATTTTTTCCTTATCTTGATCTTTTTTCGCTTAGTTGTAACATTTTGGCAAAAACGTAGTTTAACATAACTCGAGAACCACTTGTCCGATTTTGATGAAACAAATTTAGAAAAATTAAGAATTACAATTTCTCTAATCTGTTTCTATACCGTTTTCCTATATGTGCAACACTTTCGAAGTTAAAAATGAATGTATGAAGGGAAAAAAGTATTTTTTGCCTAAAAATTTAAATATTTTTTTTTTTAAAATTCATAAAAAATCCAAAATGGAAAAAAGTGCCAAAACTAATTACTTTCGCGTAAAGTCACATAGCTCATGAGCAAAAAAAGGCATAGATCATGAAAATCGATGCACGCGTTTCTCATTTATTCACAATTGAATTTCAAAAATTTGCTCCAGATATGCACAACATTATTTGGAGAAAACATTGACACTCACAAGCCGAACTCTCTCATATTTTTCTACTGTACTAAAAGAGAAATATTGATGTGGCAACACTGGTTCTGTAATGTTCACATAAAACATGCATTGTCATTATACTTCTTCTCTTTCTCAAACTGGTTCTGTGATTTTTGTCATTCAACAAGTGCCGACGAACGCGAACAGTAAAAGTGATTTTTCTCCAGTTTTTTAAAAGTGAACAAAAGAGAACAGAATATGGAACTGTGCAAGCCAGATATAAATAGCTTTTGCTACTGCTGTGGTCAATATGTCTCAACACATAAAAAAAGGGGAAATTTCAGTACTGATTTTGTTCAAACATACGAGATGTACTTCAACCAAAATGTTATAGTGAGCGAAAATTGGGTACCAAATATAGTGTGTAAAAGCTGCTACAACCGTCAAATGGATTGGAAAAATAGAAGACGTGAAAGTATGCCATTCGGTATCCCAATGACTTGGACTAATCCTGGCGAAGGTCACAATCCATTGAATTGCTATGCATGTGCGAATAAAGGAGCCGCAAAAAGGATAAGAAAATCGTATAATTACGTTGGTGTTGCAAGTGCCGCAACACCATTGCCTCATTCGGACCACATTCCTGTGCCAAAAGCTTCTAGCCCAGATATTTTCTGTTCTACGACTGCTCCGACATATCATGCACGTGATGATCCCCCATATGAGCCATCAGTATCCAATGAGCCAATTTTAATAAATCAAAATAAGCTTGATTCAATTGTTGCCAAGTTGGAATTAACACAGCATAAATCGGAAGAGCTGGCTTCCATTTTGAAATCAAACTATTTGTTGGCACCCGGTGTGAAAGTCACAGCTTATCGAAGTCGTCAGGCAACACTTCAAAGTTTATTCCTTGTGAATGATGAAAAAACTTCTGCATATTGCCCGGATGTAGGAAAATTGATGGACGCAATGGAAATAAAATATGAAGCAGATGACTGGAGATTATTTATTGACAGTTCAAAACTCAGCTTGAAGGCGGTTTTACTGCATAAGACCAATAAAAAACCTTCAGTTCCAATCGCCTATAGTACAGAAACGAAAGAAACATATGATGCACTGGAAAATATTTTAAAAATGGTTAACTACGCCAAACATATGTGGCGCATATGCTGCGATTTAAAAGTTGTAGCAATGCTTTGCGGTCTTCAAAGCGGCTATATAAAATATATGTGCTTTTTGTGCGATTGGGACACACGATTTTCCGGTGACCAATATGCATGCCACGGATGGAAACTCAGAGAGCACAGCAGGTTACAAACGGCCAATATTATTCGTAAGCCTCTAGTGCCGAAGGAGAAGATATTGCTGCCTCCACTGCATATTAAACTTGGAATTGTTAAGAATTTTATCAAAACTGTCGCCAAAAGAGATGAAGTTTTCTTGTGTTTGAAACTAATTTACCCGAGACTCAGCGAAAGTAAAATTAAAGAAGGTAAGTTATAATATCACATTCATTTCCCATGATTTTCCATCTTAACAAATTAATTTTTTCCAATCAGGCGTACTAAATGGTCCAGATATACGAAAGCTGATTAAAAGTGACGCATTCAACAATATTTTGATTGACGCTGAATTGAATGCATGGCAGGCAATCAAAGAAGTAATAGAAGGCTTGTTGGGAAAGCATCGTTCTAACAACTACGATGTTTCTGTCGCAAGGATGTTAAGAGCATTTTTGGAAATTGGTGTCCACATGTCCTTGAAAATCCATTATTTACATCATCATCTGGACTACTTCAGCAAACAATTGGCTACCGAATATGATGAACAAGGTGAACTCTATCATCAAGTTGCTATGCCATTTGAAATGAGGAAATACTGATTTTTTATTTTTTCAAACTCATTTTAATAAAACAAAAACTTACAGATATAGAGGCAAAAAGTCGCCGAGTGCAATAATTGCGGAAATTTGCTGGTGGAGTAAACTTGTGTGGCAAGACAAGGATGATCTTGATGATAAAGAATTTTCAGGAGATGCAGAAGGGCCAACAGTGGAGTCACACATTGACATCATGTGTGGTTCAGAAACTGATGATAGCGATAAATGCGATGCCACTAGTCCCGAACAACCACCATCGAAAAACTCTAGGCAATATTTATTAAAATAAATAAAAATAAATAAATAAAATAAAAATAAAAAATTATAAAAATGTTTACTTAATTTTTTTAGTAGTTTATGGCCAGAAGTCTGGAGTTATTGGGGAAAATTTATAAAAAAAGCGATAAATGACACTTTTTTGAATAAAAACAAATATCAATATTCTTGTCAAAATGGGATACCTTCACTTAATTGTAAATAAAAGCAGAACGCGTTAATCGATTTCTTCGCAAAAAAATATTTTTTTTTCTCCACAAATTTATTTTTACCGGCAAAACTGTTGATTAAAAACGTTATATGAACGGATTAAAGAAATTGTAATTCTAAATTTTTTTGAGTTTGTTTTAGCAAAATCGGACAAGTGGTTCTCGAGTTATGTTAAACTACGTTTTTGCCAAAATGTTACAACTAAGCGAAAAAACATCAAGATAAGGAAAAAATTTAAAATGTCATAAAAAAAAACTGCCACATACGAACGCCAAACCCTTTGAGGGTTTTACTATACTGACCTAGTACCATCACCCTGACTTGGAATTTCTCACCCCCCAGATTGGCTGTTGTACTGTGTAATTAGTATTGTGGTTATTTCATTGAACTGTTAAAGGTTTTTAATCCAAATTTAAATATTTTTAATTAGGCTTAAGTTCATTGAATTTAATTGTCATTAAATTATTTTTATGAAGACAGGAATTTTACAACATGAAATCAAAAAAAATTTTATTGATAATTTTCCATTCTTGACTGCGCTGAGATTTGAACCCAGGCGTTCACGGACAGGTTGCCCAGACTAGTTTCGATTGTTACCACACAATCTCTTCAGTGGGGTTTGCCGTTTTACTCACTCGGCTGTTGAAGCCGGTTGACGTCAATAGTCAAATATCAATCCTTAAACCAAATGGTATTTCACTTTGGTAGATCGAAATTTGCTTTTGAATGAATGATTATCTATTTTAATTGATGTACATGTTCTTCACAACTTATGTTTTTTCGTACTTTTTGTCAAGAATTCTTGTTGAAATCCAAAGAAATTCAAAGTTATTTTTTAACCCGGCGTCGGGCACGTGATAAAAGAAACACCGACACTCAGGTGGGTAAATATGACCCTAGTTATTTTGACATTGTATTTTGCATAATTTTCAAAATTTGATAAACGTATCTGTAAGCAATACATACATGACTCGTTTAGCTATTTGTTATATGCAAAAAAAAAAACATTTTTAAACTGTTTTCAATTTTTTAATTTATTAATTTAAAAAAAAAACAATAAACGAACTTAAAAATATAAGGAACTTTAATCAGTCTAATGCCATAAACTTAAAATCTAAAAAAACAAAAAATAATTGCTAAATTCATCACATGGGTGTTAATTATATATTAAAAAGTGTAACTTTCTTTATCTTTCTGCAAGGAGTTTGAGCATTCGTTGCAATAAGGAGCTATATGTTCAGAGCAGGTTGGGTCACATTTACCTTTTCTTAGTTGACGGTCAACTATCTCTGCTCACGTTCAATCATCAACTGGAACCAAATAATAAACAACATGCAAAAACGATACACTCCAGCTACTGAGAAATTTGGCAGCGTCGCAAAACGTTGAAAAAAGTTACACAGCAATTTAAGAGCATATGGGTCATAATGACCCAACCTGCATGACGCCGGGTTAATAGATAATTTTTCATTAATAAGATTTTGTTTGTTGTGCTTAGTTCCCAATTTTTATTCTTGATAAATACAATAAAATTTATTGTTGGGGGATAAGCTGGTTCTATGTGCATTTCACTGGTTGCTTAGGCCAGATCATCATGAAACATTTTCCCAATAATTTTAGAAAAGCTAAAGAAATCAGTAAATAAAACTACAGAGCGAATGAGAATTACAAATTATTTTTAAAATATGTATGTATTTGTACGTTAGAAGTTTTAGCAACTTCTTTTTGTTAAATTTTTGTTTGCCACTTTATTTAAAACTATTTTTCTTTACTTTGTTTTTTTTAAATTCTTTTTCTATTTCTATCATTAATTTTATTCCTTTTTCTATTACAGTTGGACAAATTGGAGCGTTCTTGGCCTTGGGCAGATCGTGAGAAAATCATTTATAAGTAAATTTATTCTTTGCTCCATTTCAGTTTTCATGTTTATCTCTTTTTTCAAATATTTTTTATACTCTCTACCAAGAGGTCTATTTGTGTGTAACAAAAAAAAAATTATATAACGCAGACAGCAAATTACGGCATTCGATATCGATTGAAATTTCCACTAAAACTGTGTTGAAATTTCGATCGATATCGTATGTGAAATGATTTTTTTATGTCAGTTTTTTTCTCAAGCCATCATTATTTGTGGTTATTGTCGTTAAAGCATGATTCATAGAAGGTCACATTTACCAGATAACGGTTCAAATCATCAGATAATAGTACATTCAATCGCAGACCTGTGTAATTCTAAGTCGATTTAGTCATGTCTGTCTATTCGTTTAATGAAAACTCATCTTATTAATCCAGTTATTATCTTATAGTTATGATTAGTTTACTTCATAATAAAAAAACATAAAATCGGTGTTTTCAAATTGGACTAGTTTAAATACACTTAAACTCGAAACGCAAAATAATGATACTGTCATGAGAAATGTCATACATTAGTTTCATAAAATTGTAGTATTGGACTTTATACAGTTTGGATTATAATATATCGCAGAACTTATTAAACATATTGATAAAGTGTAATTCTTGGTGGAGGGTATCAATGATTTGGCTAAGCCGAAGAGCCTACTTTTTTATTCTATCTAAATAAGTGTAATTTTTTTAATTGGTTTTCTTCTGTGCTCTATTCCAGACAATCTACCTGTCATTTAGTACCGCATAAGCCGTTGGGTTTAATTGAACAACGCATACAATTGTTGGCCAAGCGTAACCTTTTGGAGCACATAAACAAGGCAAAGAATCTTCAATAAGTTTTCCAAGCAAACGAAAAGTTAGTTAGTACGAATAGTACAATTAATTCTTAGATTTAATAAACATTGAATACTGCCCCTTTGAAAAAAATGTATTTTGAAAATTAATTTATCTTGTTGAAAAAACTTTGATTTTTGTAAAATTTAATAAAAGTTAATATTCAGCCTTATTACGGTTGTCGTTGTCGTCAAAGACTGTGTTGCTTTTGTAGTACATTAAAGAACAAAAGTTATGGACGACAACAACAACAGCAATAAGGCTGATTGAAATAAATAAAAAATAATTATGTATATATAAATTATTAAACAAACGTTTTTATTTTTGCAAATGATTTTATTTAACCATCAAAACTACAGATAATAAGAAATATTTGATTTGGTTTGTAATTGTCCTAACACAAAACATTACGACAGTTTAAAGGCGGATATAATTTCTATTAACTGTATAATATAATAAACAAAAATATATTTCTTTAAAGACTTCTTTCGCTTTTTATAGCCACCGCCACTAGTGGTGAATAAGGCTATACTAAGTTTGTCATTCCGTGTGAAACTTTTTGTAATATTCATCTAAGACCCCATAAAGTATAAATAAATATTCTCCTAAGCAGCTTGAGATTGAAACTAAGCACACTCAGTTAAGTTGGAAGACAGGGGGCTAATTCTGGAAGTCGTTATCAAATACTTTTTCGATTCGAAAGCAAGTTTATATCTAATTCTGTCAGTCGATACTGAACGAACCGAAATTATCTTTTCAGTGGTGTAAAGCATTTATTTGAGTTTCCACAAAGATTGCTTATGAATCGATCACGACTGCCAAAATAAGCCCCCAGTTTTCGACCCAAATGTGGAACAACCGCCCTTAAACATTGATATTTCTTTTACAAGAACTAACATAAACTATTTTCGGACTGCATCGATTGTTCTTAATTTTGCATAACTACTATATAAGAGATGTCACGGTACGCCTTTTTACCGATATGATACCGATAGTCAAAAATAATATCAATTCACCAAATACAAGTATAGTAATATTTAAATATACAAAATTACAGTATCTGATATTATTAATATTTTAAATAGATATTAATAAGATTTAAAACACAACGAAATGAATTTAAGTTCATGGTAATATTAATATCAAGGTAGGTCAAAAATACCAAGATCTTAATTTTTAAGGCCGTATATTTTCTAAACTATAAGAGATATACATATCGCTAACTATTTTGTAGAACTCGCCTTAATCATTTCATTGATAAATGATTTTTTAAAATCGGGCTAAAATTAAGCATTCTGGATCTTTTTTTAATTCTTGTAATACCAAGGTGCCCTACTACAGGAACGCATGGCGCCCCTCGTAAAAGAACCCCAAATTGAAAACATAGAGTCAAATACAAAGCCTTCCAATCGGACTAAGCGTTTAGAAAATCCAATATTATTTCCATTTTTATACCCTCCACAACCACTGTGGTGAATGAGGGTATAATAAGTTTGTCATTCTTGTGAAACTTTTTTATAAAACATCTACGACCCCATAAAGTATATATATTCTGGCTCCTTGAGTAATTCTAAGTCGATTTAGCCATGTCCGCCTGTCTGTCCGTCTGTTGAAAACACGCTCACTTTCGAAAAACGCAAATGAAAAGAACAAACTTGATCTCAAATTGCTTGTAGTTATCCTAAGCAATTTGGGATTGAAATCCAGCAACATCGGTTCAGTAGGATCAGAACTATGAATCAAAATGTGGAATCACCACCCTAAAAAAATTGATAATTTTGATACAAAAACTAACATTAATGCTGGAATAATGCACGGAATGACATAAAATTTTGCAGGAATTCGCTTCATATGACTGCAAATCACACTAGCATACTAAAATTTGGAACGTCACAGTTTTATAGGATCAGAAATCACACTGTAGAATTTTTGAAGATCGGTCTATAAGTTACACTAGGCCCCATATAAACCCTACTCCCGGAAAACCGTTTAGTACGCCTAAAACCGTAATAAATAATGCTATCAAGTTGAAATTCGGTACGTTACAGTTTTATAGGACGAGAAATCACACTGCCAAATTTCGTCGAAGATTGGTCCATAATTTACCCCATATATGCCCTACTCTCGGAAAATAGCTTGTTTATTGCGCCTAAAACCAAATAAAGCCCACTTTGAAAAAATAACTAATTTCGCCTATAACCATAACAAATACTGGTAGTGCGGTAAAATTTCTTCCAGCTTAGATTCATATGGCCAGAAAAAATATCATGCAGTTTTGTGAAATTCATTGTTAACGCTAAAACTAAGTACACTGCTGTATTGAAATTTATTCTAATTTAATTTTTGTAATACCAGAAATCAGTCTTCAGAATTTTGGTCCATATGATTGGTCCATAATTTAACATAGGTCCAATACAAATAACCCTCCTAAAAATTATTTTAGTTCGTCTAAAACTGTTACGAATCATGATATTTTACTTAATCCAGTTCAAAGTTCTAACAAGAAAAGCATAAAACATTCTTATTGTATGTCAGTAATTTAATAAAGGTCTTAACCGCAACCAATTTTAATGCTGACGTTCGTTTTTGTGAAGCTAAGTTAATAATATATATGTATTTATCATATTAAGCCCACTCCTGTCGGTGGAGGGTATCAAAGATTCGGTACAGCCGAATATAGCACTCTAACTTGTTTTTTCTAAACTCTCTTACTGTGTAACGTTGGTTCGCAAACAAATTTTCTCAAAATTCCTTCGTCCTACCAAAAAACTTAGGCATATGTTTTCTTAGGCAATTTCCTAAGCTGCATATTTGATAATGAGTATCTTTTTTTTTAAATGTTACCATTTGCGATTTTTTTTACAAAAAGCTGTTTTTCCTTACCTTTGACCCCACTAAACTTTTTTAGCTGCGCTTGGATCGATGTAGTTTAGAACCACAAAAGGAGGCTTCGTGATAAAATCAAGCTTTTCCTTAATTATTCCGAAGTTTAATATCTCTTCTCCCCGGACTTTATTTGCATCATACCCAATCGGCTCATCCGTGATGTCGCAATTGTTTAATGTCTTGATACTGATGCGCACGACACTATCTGGGGGTAGTATAGGACATGCATATAAGAGTTGCGTCGGTAAAAAAAAAAAAAGTGCTGCGAGTCTACATCTTGATGTCAAGTTAGTTAGCATTTGCCACTTTGATACAATCGGAAATTGGGCGGTGTCTAAGGACTGTTCACTTTCTGACCATGGCTATGTGGAATTTAATCGGAGACATTGCTCTGTTGGATTAACTGTTATTGTAAATAGGAGACGAGCGAAATAGGAGGCTCAAGTCTCCTCAATGGTTCAAACTCTACCCAATCCTCCCCGAGTCGATGATAATATGGGTATAGATGTAGCAGTGGGTCTACTGTCGGCCACTGCTTTTACAGGTAAACCAATGGCGCTTAGGGGCAGGAATTAGCCACCAGGGTGGGATCCTGATACTGCACAAGACAGAAGGAACAGTCGTAGGCAAGGTGCCTGGGCAATTGTGCGGACTATAGCTCATCAATGAATGGGTTAAGAAATTGTGTGCAATCGAGAAAGGGACAGCTTGCAGAAATTTTTATTGCGGCATGGAAGGATCCTTTGCAGACCTTCAGATGGCTATATACGGGGAATGCGTATGTTCCTGTGAGGTAGACCATGTGGAGAGTAGTATTTAGCCCCAAAGAGAGGAAGACTTTTCAGACTCTTGAAAGGGATATTGATATACTTTTGATATTTACTCTCTGCTTCACAACATGCCTACAGACCTTCAGATGGCTATATACGGGGAATGCGTATGTTCCTGTGAGGTAGACCATGTGGAGAGTAGTATTTAGCCCCAAAGAGAGGAAGACTTTTCAGACTCTTGAAAGGGATACTGATATACTTTTGATATTTACTCTCTGCTTCACAACATGCCTACACAAAGGGTAGGTCCGTTGAAACGGGTCTGCACTCATTATTTAAATCTATTGAGTGATCACTCGAATTGAAAAGGTATATACTTGTGGTTTTTTCGATATTGAGGGGCTCTTCAACAAATTCAGTCCATCCTCCACTGTTGCATCCATGAGGAGCGTGGGGATCGGTGATGGCTTATTAAGATAGACAATCTACAAAGGGATAGGGTCATTTGCTCTTCAATATGTGAGACCATTGTTCAGAGATTGGTGGACAGGGGCAACAGTATCCACACACTTGTGGAACTTGCATATCCGGTGTTTATCCGTCGAATATGGAACGGGTACTCTTCACGAAGTATTATAAGACCGAGCGCTTCAGACGTCCGAGGTTGAATGGGACTGATCTTCAGGTGTTATAAGAACCAAATATCTGGGCATGGCTTTATATATGAGGCTTTCGTGGGGACTCAATGTCCCGCTGAAAGGGATGAATGATCTATCAAATATAGAACTAAGATTGCTTCTTCTCTTCATTAGGAAGACGAATTAGTTGAATTTTACAGTGATGTCTATTTACTTGCTGTTCTGTAGAATAGGCATTGCAGCTGGATATAAAAAAGAGACACTTAAGGACCCAGGTGGGCTGTCTGTCAATGGCATCCCAAGGGACCTTTATTTGCATCATTTAAATCTTCATAAAATTTTTAAACTCGGTTGAATACTCAGCATAGTATTCGACAGCCCTCAACCAAGTTCCCCATCCAGTTACTATGGACTGCTGGGGGAGTCGTATCTCTGGATATTTCGCAAACTTTCTTTCAATACTACTTAATAAATAAATGTTTCCAAATTGATTTCTAATTTCCTCAGTAATATAGTGCATGACATGAGCAAAGCAGGCTACTTGAAGCGTTTTTGGATAAAAAACCCAAAATAAGGCACTATGTTAATTGTGAGTTACACTTTAACGTCAAGTTTTTTGTCCAACTTAATTCGACATTTCTTTGTTTCAGTGTTTGACAAATTCAACCATGGAAAGCAGCGCGTTAAGATTGTTGGAGCCTTTTACGAAAATGGGCGTTCAAATCAAAATGTATTTCGTGTGCTTCGTGATTTTTTTGGTCAGCCTAATCGACCTCAGTGGATTCATTAACAAGCAGATTTGCCGCATTTAGGCAAATGAGAATCCACGGGTGATGGTTGAAAAGCCGATGCATCCACAAACAGTGACTGCTTAATGCGGTTTATGGGCTGGCGACGTCATCGGGCCGTACTTCTTCGAAAATGAGGTCGAGCAAACAGTTACCGTGCATGGAGTTTGCTATCGCGAGATGACAACGGACTTCTAGTGGCCAGAAATCGAGGATATGGGCCTGGACGATATGTGGTTCCTACAGGATGACGAAACAATGGCTCCGTTGTGCGAGAAATTTAGGCCCTAATCATGTACAACGCAGCGCAACGCCAAACAATAACATTGAAAGCACAAACAATGTCATAAATATTTTGTAATTTTGTTGTTGCTTTCAACAGAAATTCATGTACCGTTTTAAAATTTTCAACGACACAAGCAATGGAGCGTTTGAAATTTTAAGACGCAATGTGAATTTCTATAGAAAGCAACAACAAAATTACAAAATATTTATGACATTGTTTGTGCTTTCAATGTTATTCTTTGGCGTTGCGTTAGTTATGTGGCATTGCGCTGCGTTGTACATGATTAGGGCCTTAATGGCCGTGTTAACTCACGTCGTGGCGATGTTAATTGGCCGCCACTTGTGTACGTAAATAATAATTTGTTAGTTGTTTTGTTGTTATTTTTTATTTTTGTTTTATATATTTTTTTGTATAACTGTTGGTTTTGTGCTTTGATGTTTTTATTTATATTATGATATTTGTTATTTAACAGACAATATTGAAAAATAAAATAAAGAATATTTTTTACAAACAAGGACCTCGAGCTTGACTATTTATTTGTTACTTATCTTTAGGGAGAAGCCAAAAACATTTCAAGAGCTAAAGGATGAGATAATTGGGCACATTAACGACATTGAACATCAATTATGTCTCAGCATTATTGAAAATATGGACCATCGAATAGAGGTATGCCACCGAAGCCGTTGCAAGCATTTGATTGCTCGTAATTGCCATAGATCCTACTATAAGGTGCTTTATTATTTCTTTGTTTATTAAAGAAAAATTTTACTTCCTCCACTGTTGTCATCACATCAGTTACATTTTCAGTTGGAGGTTGTAATTCTACCCAATGACTGTATTTTGACACCATGCGATCAGCGCTCGTCGATAGATGATCAGTAATTTGGTGAGATCTTTCAAAAACATCAGCGATAATATTTGCTTTTCTTTCATTATCGCGCACTTCAGTGCCATCTATTGCCAAATCCCCTACATAAGACCGATGGTATTAAACCGATAATTTAAAAAAAATGCCAAATGAGTTTGTAAGTATCGTTACAAAAATTTTTAATTGGTTCTTAATACATGGTTATTTTCCAAAGCAATTTAAAATTGCTAAAATAATACCAATAGTCAAATCAGGAAAAGATAAGAAATCACCCAAAAGCTATCGTCCTAAGTATGTTAAACTGTTTGGACAAAATTTTTGAAAATATAATACTAAATCGACTAAACGAATTACAAAACAGAACGGTATTTTAAGCCAAGAACAGTTTGGTACAGGAATAGTTTTCCTGGATATAAAGAAAGCTTTTGACTCTATATGGGACAATGGAATTATCTACAAACTTAAAAAATTTGGTTACCCTATATATTTACAAAAAATTATAACAAATTGTAAGAAGTCGCTTTCACACGCACATAGCATAGAGAGGTGACACGAGACGGAAGATATTGTTGTTTATGTATGTAAGTATTGATTTGTATGTTGTGCTAATAAGAAAGAGTGTAACCGCCACTCAATACATTCAGACGCCGTTCTGTAACGATTTATAATTCAAACATTTCATTTTAATACGGGTAGTCAAAGTTGTATAAGAACCCAAAATTTAATTTCTGCCTAATTCCAAAATTTTTAAAATTGCATTTGCCATCTCTGCGACGGTATACATACTCTGTGTATACTTACGTTATACATACGTAAATACACATACTTATTTATTCTTATGGGTATAGAAGATAGCCAATACAAATGTTATCTATATCTGCATGAACTTTCTAAAAGAAGAATGAATATACAAATATACATTGCCAGCTTATACCTATACATATTTAACTTCAACTTGTTATGGGTAATGGTATGTATGTGTATGGTTTTGATCTTTACCCATACATGCCCATACATGTTTTCTCACTAATATTAAAAGAGTACTTAAAATTATACTTTTGTCATTCTCTGATGTGTATATGACCAATAATGACATACGGCTGCCAGGTTTGGTCAACATCATATTCAACCTTCTGAGAAAGTTTTCTACTGCTCTGTTGCATATCAACTACAAACAAGAATTGTTGAAACACGACATTAATAAAATAAATTTAAAAAAAAAAATCCTTCTATCATAAAAAAATAATAACGATAATCCTCTGAAAACTTTTTGTTTTATTTACAATTAAAGTGTTTTACTTGGACCACCCTTTATAAAAATTGCGTAGATTTCTTCCACTAAACTACCAGCGGGTTTTCATCTTTTGCATCTGCTGCCTTCCAGGGTCAGCTGCTTAGCAAATGGACATCGTGTTTTTCACCCAAAAATATTTTAGAACAAAATTCATGTATAATAAAATTCATGTATATACATATATAATGCGTATTAGCATTTCAGTCGTTGAAGGGTTAAAGACAATCAGGTACTAAAAGACTTACCTTTCGATTTTAAATATTTTTAAGAAAACTTAATTACACATGTTTTCTAGTTTTAAATTATATGTATTTTATTTTATTACAGTTTTTGATAATTTATTAGATATTTCCGTTAACTTATGTATAATATTTAGTTTAATTCTATTATTTTAAATTTTGGTATTAAAAAGTTAAACATAAGCTTAAAATGCTTTGTTGTATTAAAATTCAGCATTAAATATTTAAAATTAAAAATATATAATTTTTAGTTAATTTTTTTACACTTCACATGTAATTATTAGATTTACATACAGACATACACATACTCGATTATTTTCTGTTTTAAAATAGAAATTTATCAAATATTTAAACATTTATATACAAACATACATATACTTATACAAAAAAAGTATCCTCTTAAGTTAATGTAAAGTGCATACTTCTTACTGAATAATAAACTAAATGGAGTAATGAGGAAGGAATTATGTTTAACTTACAAAATTAACTGAACTTTTAAACTAAGTTCCTGTTTATTTTTTTATTAAGTGGCTTAAGAGATTTGTTGTTATTTTATAAAATACATACTGTTCTTTTAAGAAAGAATATTAAAAACAAATTAGAAAGTATAGTCGGTCGAGTTGAACCATATTATACCCTACACCACAGTATTTGGCATCCATGGGTAATCATCAGCCCGCCAGAACAAAATTATGTTTTGAGGTTAAGAGTCATGTAAAAGTTCTTTATGCGGAAATTTATTAAGATATCCTCATCTACATAATATTTATTTGTCTTACAAATGATTTTAGGATGGGGGTTTATATGGGAGCTATTGTAAATTTTGGACCTTACAGCACAACATTTAGTCATGACATAATATATCGTTTGTTAATACCAACATTAATAAGAAAGTATAAGGGAGCTATGGTCAAATATGAACCAATTCCAATAGAATGTAGTCAGATAACTTCGACTGCAATAAAATTTGTTTGTTATAAGTTTAATTTAAATACCAATATAATAATTGGCACAATACTTTATCGTGCTTTACTGACGTTGATCAGATGTGTAACGCATTTTACAATAAAGTTTACCATTTTATGGATTTGGCTATTCCAAAAACAGTATATAGGAAAATAACTGGTCCACCTTGGAATAATAAACAATTGGCTCATGCTAAAAACAAAACGAACAAATACTACAGAAAATTCAAAAAATCCGGATCATCCGTGGATTATCTAAGATACTCGACTTTGCTTAATAAAGCGTGTTACGAAAATTATTTAAATTCAATGAAATATAATTTCAAGCGTAATCCGAAATCGTTTTTTAAACTTGTTAACTCAAAGAAGAAAACAAATGGCTTCCCTTCATCCATGAAGTTCCAACATATGGAATCCAGCGATAATGACACAATAAGTAATTGGTTTGCCGATATCTTCTCCACAACTTATTCGAATGCTTTTTATGACGAATCAGTTAATTATCCATTCAAGATAAATGCGTACCAAACAACCCACATTCCATTTATTGACATCGCAACAATCGCTAAGGAATAAAAAAGTCTAAAATTTTCATTCAATTCTGGTCCTGATAACATTCTAAGTAACATTTTAATTAACTATGCTGACAGCATTGCTATCCCTCTAGAAATTTTATTTAATGTATCAATCGAGCATGGTCACTTTCCGTATCTATGGAAGAACTCGTTTATTATTCCTTTGTTCAAATCGGGAAATAAATCGGATGTTGAAAACTACCGTGGTATTGCAAAATTGAGTATTATACCTAAACTATTCGAAAAAATGATTACCGAATTCCTTTGTTACCAAGTATCAAATTTGATAACACATTAAAAGCATGGGTTTCAAAAAAGATGCTCTACTACAACGAATCTCCTTCATCTTACAACTGCCATATATCGAGGATTTATACAACAACAACAAACTGACGTGATATACACTGATTTTACCAAGGCCTTTGATAAAGTTAACCATAGACTTTTGAAGGTTAAACTTCATTTACTGGGTTTTACTGATATTAGTATAAAATGGATATATTCATACCTAAGCAGCAGAACACAATCGATTAACTTTAATAACGCAATTTCTAGAAGCATAGATGTTCTGTCTGGTGTGCCTCAGGGAAGCCACCTTGGGCCACTTCGTTTTACATTATGTATTAATGACCAACCTGAGGTGATTTATTCTTCCAATATTCTGATGTATGCGGACGACGTCAAAGTTTTTCTTAGCTATCGTCAAATATCTGAGCAACAACTTCTTCAAAACGACTTAAATTCTTTTTACACGTGGTGCAATGTAAATCTTATGCAACTTAATCTAAAAAAATGTAAATACATGCGTTTTGTTAGAAAGAGTCCAATATCTGAATTCTACTTTTTTGAAAGTCATCAGTTGGAGTCGGTGGATAGCTTCATAGATCTTGGAATTCTGCTTGACTCGAAACTAAATTTCATTGCACATATAACAATGACAGCTAATAAAGGCAGAGGTATGATCGGTTTTGTAAAACGATGGGCTAAAGAGTTCAAGGATCCATATGTTACGAAAAGTCTGTATACTTCCCTGGTAAGACCTGTATTGGAGTATGGATCCGTAATACCTATATATAAAAAACATTCCGACCAAATTGAATCAGTCCAAAAACAGTTTCTGACCTTTTGTCTACGTGGGTTGAACTTTAACCAATGGAATCTGCCGCCTTATTCTGCTAGACTAGCCCTCATCAAGCTGCCAACTCTAAAGAGCCGTAGAACTGTGCTTAACATCTCGTTTATTTTCAACATAATTATTGGCGACGTTTGCTCTGGATGCTTAATCAACAATATTACATTTAATGTTCCTCAATGCCCATCACGTCACTTGGTTCCGTTATCAATTCAATTTTTTAGAGCTAATTATGCTAATGGTGACCCCTTAAGAAGGATGTGTAACGAGTTCAACAAGTTTTATAAATTTATTGACTATTCTTATAGCTCCACTGATATTAAAACTAGTATATTAATCTATTTAAATTCATAATTTTGGTTACTTTTTAAAATTTATTTATATATAATTAAGAAGTCTGTAAGGATTATAATTCCATAGACAAATAAATAAATAAATAAATAAAAAATAAGACCACAAGGACCGTATTCCGGAAAGAAGTTTGGATAGAGGCTATGTGAAATTATCGACCGATTGTTGACATTTTTGGATTTCAAAAAGAATTCTTGACAAAAAGTACGAAAAACAAGAAGTAAGGAAGAACATGCAGATCAATTAAAATAAGTAATCATTCATTCAAAGCAAATTTCGATCTACCGAGGTAAAATACCATTTGGTTTAAAGATTGATGTTTGACTAATGTCGTCATCCGTTGTCAATGGCGGTGAGAGCTAATCGGCAAACCCCACTGAAGAGATTGTGTGGTTACAATGATATCATATGTACCAAATTCAACAAATTTTCTCCGAAATTGCCTGTGCTTCATCTATTTTTATTTAGCTCAAAGTAGTATTATCGGGAGTGTGCCGCACTTGGGCCCCATGGGTAATCATGAAGCCGCCAAAACAAAGTTATGTAATGAGGTTAAGACTTATATTATAGTTCTTTATACCATAAATTATCTGTTATCTATGATATTATCTATATCTGTATGAGATTTTTCCACCTTAAATAAATTTTGGAGAGTGGGTGTATATGGGACCCATGGTCAATTGATGACATTACATGGTAGCTATAAGATAAATTTTATTTTAATACCAATGTTTATAAGGAAGTTATGATACTAAGCGCTATTATTAGAATTTACAAATAGGTATTTTTTTGATGCTATCTGAAAGGGAAATGGTTTTTGGTTATTACAAGTTAACATGAACCTTAAAAGTGACTGATAAGCTAACAACAGCTTTGCCCTCATGGTAACTTTTAGTGATGGCAATCGGGCGGGACTGGTTTTCGCAAATCCCGTGATTTTGAGGGATACTGGGATTCGGGATTTTTGAAAGTCAAAAATTAAGTGCTTTTTATAGATATTTATTAAAAAAAAAGTCTTTAAAAGAGGTTTACAAAAAAAGTTTTTTTATAATTCATTTAGTATTACAAAGTTGTTTTATGATTGATTATGTATGTATATTGATTACTTAAATTTGTAAAAATTAAAAATTGTGAATTTCTTCTTAATAAATGATTAATTTAATTAAAAATAGATAAAAAAAAAACAAAGCACGATTTTAATTAGGGACGTAACGAATACCGATACCGATATATCGGCGATACTTGACATTTGCGATATTTTACTGTCGATACGCCGATACTTTTTTTTATATTTTTTTAAACCAAAAATTTAATTTTCAATGCAAATTTTTTGCATAACAACTAATAGCAAAAAATCGGTCCGGTCCAGATCACGCATTTTTCCTTTTTTCGAGACGCATGCTTAAGTAGAAAGTAGTCCTACTTCAAGCTTTGGATACGTATATGCATTTAACTTGTCAATACAATTATACACTACGATTTTTTGGACTGGTAAAAAACGATTCAATATTTGTGTCGACACAACAACAACACTATAAAAACCAGAAGTTTTTGTCTGGTTTCAAGGTTGATAATAATGAATGAAAAAAATCCCGTATTCTATTTTTTTAAAATTTTTAGTTAAATTCACGAAAGTTTCAAAGTAGAATAATGATGAAAACCATATCGGGTCGCAATGCTGGTGTTTTTAATTTTAGATTTCTTCTTCTGTAGCCATGAAAAGAATAAAGCAACAAAAGAAACATAAACATTGAGAACAACAACACGGGCAGGGCAGCAATAATGATTCAAAACTTTTTCCAAACAAATGTGTCCCATAGCCAGCTGGCTCTTGTCTCCTCCCTCCTGTTCATCATGACTTCACTGCTTGTTGCCTACGCGTCATTGGACGTGCAAAAGGAGAAGTAAACCTTTTTGTTTGATTCAGCAAAATTATTTGTTTGAAATTTTTATTTATTTCTGTAAACTTTTTTGTTTAAATTAGCTAAATTATTTGTTTGAGAATTTTTTTAATTATCAAACACAATTTAACCAATAATAACAACTATTTGTTTGAATAAATCCGAGTTTTTTTTTCAATAAACGAAATGCAAAATAAAAAATGTTTGGATTCTACAATTTTTTTGTTTGAATTGGAAAAAGAATTTTAGGACTTCTTATTTTTCTAGAGACGCATATCCATTTTTTTAAGGGCGCTATTAAAAATTATACTGAAAATTTAAGACCATGGCGCAGAAATACTTAAGTTGTCAAATGAGTTCAGTCACATCTGAGAGACGATTTGTTACTGCAGGTCTGCTTCAAATGAAGTTGCGAAATTATATATAAAGTATATATATAAAGTTGAGAATACTTTGTTTTTAAAACAAAAATCTTATTAATATTAATTTTGAATACTTATAATCTCTTACACTTTTTT
Organism: Pollenia amentaria; assembly: GCA_943735925.1. NCBI lineage: Eukaryota > Metazoa > Arthropoda > Insecta > Diptera > Polleniidae > Pollenia > Pollenia amentaria. The sequence goes on along the minus strand of OX031010.1, from coordinate 119,191,793 downwards.
TTTTTTTTTTGTTTAAAAAAATAAATAAATTTTACAATGGATTTAAATTCATTTCGTTGTTTTTAAAATCTTATTAAAATCAATTTTAAATATTTATAGTCTCTTACACTGTAATTTAGTATAATAAAGAAATTACTCTCCTTGAGTTTTGTTAATTTTGCCTTGAATTTAAATTTTATATTCGTATCGGTATTGGCGAAATTTTTTTTTTGAGTATCGGCATCGGTATCGTAGCGGCAAAAAGGCGTATCGTTACATCCTTAATTTAATTGATTGAATTAAAAAATAGTTAACATAAAAACCTATATTTTACTCAATTACCTCAATTGTTTCTAACTAAATAAAAAACATTATTAATATAGTAATTGAATAGTGAAAACTAGTAAATGATTTATTTGTGAGGTTTTATTAGAATTGTTATTAAATAAATTCACAGAAAAAATTATCACCAAATTTATTCCACAATAAACGATTTTAATCAAAAAAGTGATCAAAAAATTTTGCCATTTCAAACAATGTGTTAATTTATTTAAATAAATATTGACAATTCCCAACAACAATTGTACATGTTTTAATTATTTTATTTTAAACGAAAAAAGTCAATTAATATTTTTTGTTATTTAATTAAAATTTTAATTTAAAATTTATTTCGAAACAACTAAAATGTTAATTAAATCAATATTAAATTTTTAATTTTCTTTCAACTAAAAAAATAATTGATTCAATTATCACATTAATTAAATTTAAATACATTTTAAACCATTTTTTTAATTGATAAAACACTTTTAAGATGAATAATTGAAATTTGAATTCGATATTAAATAACATAATCAATTTATTTAGTTAACCATAAAAGTCTTATTTAAACTAAAACACATTTTTTACATTTTTGTTTAAATTACACTACTTAATTTCGTGAAATTGCTCCATAAATAAGCTTAGGTCCCATGTCCACCCTCAGAAAACACTTTAATAAGCCTAAGCCTGTAAAGAGTAAAGTTAAAATTTTGCATGTGGTGCATCAGTGGAATCAATTAGATAATAAAACCACACGAAACTTTTGGGTTTTCTTTTTATTTTGTGCATTTCAAAAGACATTTATTTCTTTAGTTTATTTCCTTCTTTAATTATTATCAGCACTTCTCACATTTTAATTTTTTTATAATTGTTGGGCACGTTAAAAAAGAATAACAAATTTTAACTTTTTTCTTTAGTTTTCAATGACAGTATTACCAGAGTTAATCAGATAAATATAAAAGATATTGTGTTCCCAATATTTCTCAAGGGAGAAAGAATGTATTGATTAATTTCTTTTAATAAAAGAGGTAAAACAAAAAATTAAGTTAACGATTTCGGTATTAAATAAATCCCGGGATAAAAAAAATGCACTGAATCGGGATTTCGGGATTGGCAACCCTAGTAACTTTACTAGTGAACTTTAAGAATTTGCAAATACCATGTTTTCTGTTGAAGATATGGTAACTTCAATGACCGTTTTATGTCAAATTAAATTATTCAAACTGTTTAAGCAAACACAAAAAAACAAAATAATTTATCCAAATTTAATCTTAATTCTAATATAAAAAGATAAACACTCTATTCCGGAAACAGGTTTTTTGTTTGTGTAAAACCATGAACCGATGTTCACTGCTCTTAACAATCTTCGTGCTGGTGATAATTAGAACATAGATAACAAATTGTTATCCCTAAAATTGCGACCTGCCCTTTGCCCACAAGGTTAACATGGACTGTAACCCAGCCAGTCGGACAAACACCGTTTTTTTCAGAAAGATTCTGGGTCGATGTACTTGAAGTGGGCATAGAACAATATTTCTATGTGTTATAGCATGTTACCCGTCTCACCTATAGGGGTGTAGGATATATGAACATAAGAAAGAATAATAAATTCAATTTATAGTCAAGTTCGCATGTTAACAGTTCGACAAACAATAATGAGAACATTCAAAATACTGAATACCATAACGAAATAGCATCTAGAACCTATTATCAGTAGTTTTAACCTTAATTAATGTGATAATCAAATCAATTAGTTTTTTAGTTGAAATAAAATTAAAAATACAATTTTGACTTAATTAACATTTTAGTTGCTTTGAAATAAATTTTAAAATAAATTATTAATTGAATAACAAAAATCTTAATTGACTTGAAGAATTCTTATTGGGAGTCGTCAAAGCCTGAGCTATATTTTATTAAATCAGTTAACGCATTGCTTAAAACGGCAAAGTTTTTTTGATCATTTCTTTAATTGAAATTAATAATCTTAATTTAAAAAAAAATATGCACATTTTTTAATTTGTACAATTTTTAGTAATATATACATATATTAGAACGACTCACCAAAAAAAGTGATCGATGTACCCTCCTAAAAATGAACCTTGGGCTTTTTTAAGATGACATTTATATACAAAGATGATGTACTTGGCAAAAGAAAAAATTTGATACCCATATTGCCCTATTGAAAACGAAGGGTTACAACCCCATTGTATTTTTTTCAAAACGCGAACTAGCACGAACTTCAAAAAAGCTGAGACCCGTATTTAATTAAATCGTCTTAAGATTAATATATGGGGGATTTCATGTCAAGTGACCCAACTTTTGAAATCGATGTCTTCCGATTTGGATGAAATTTGCACCAAGGTTAGTCTTATTTAGACACTAATTTTCAACAAGATCGGTCAAAAAGTTTCTGAACTTTGTTCTTACATATCCCACTCGCATCCCACTAAGCGACCAAAACTACATTAAAGGAAAAGAAATAAGCTTTTTTTTGAGCAAAAAAAAAAAATCCCTTTTCAAAAAAAAAAAAAAATACAAAAATAGTTTTAAATTTAATAAAAAAAAATTTTTAAAAAATTAAAAAAAAAACAAAAAAAAATTTATTAAAGGACTAATGTGATTAAGATTAAATTTTTTAGATTATTTATCTTTTTGGTATTATTATTATTATTTTATATTAATTTAATTATTATAACAAATAAATAAAAAAATTTAATTTGTCAACATCTCTATAGAAAAAGTGATTTTATTCCTGGGATTAACATATTGTGGGTATTACAGTATCGAGGGAATGAAATGCTAGTTAGTTATGTTATATACTAAAGAGCTGCACAAGCACAAGAAAAATTGCTTACAAGCAATTTCATTAAATGTAGATAGTATGTGTATATTACTCTCTCATTACAAAACTCATACTTCCAAAAACAATTGTTTTGCTTTACGATCAAAATATAGAAGAATAGAACAAAACTGCACAAGAACAATGCTGAACTAAAATAAAGCTGAATTAAAACAAAGATGAAGTAGAACATTAAAACAGAAATAGAACATTCCAAGCATGTTTGAATGTTTTGATTGTAAACATAAACCAAAGAGAAAATTGCAAAGGCAGAAACTTTTGATTTAATTTCGTTTGAGTGGTTTTCAATGGGTTCGGTTGTAGGTTCCTTTAAAATATTATTAAAAATTTAGGAAATAATATAGGTAACTAAATTATTAATCTTAAAGTCTTTTTTTTATTTTTATATAAAACTTTAAACGTTTATTTAACCAATATTTCGGCACTCCTTTGAGTGCCTTCTTCAGGGTTTTTTCTTCCTTATTTTATAAGTTTTCAACAATTTTTAACAAATTTAACAATAACTGACAAATTAAAAAATTTTTTAATTAGAAATATTGGTTAAATAAACGTTTAAAGTTTTATATAAAAATAAAAAAAAGACATCAAGCTTGATAATTTAGTTATACCTAATATAATAATAAAGGTCGACTAAAATAAAATATACATTTAGGAAATAATTCAAAAAAATCAATTTTGCTTACATTTAATGCATCCATTTCTGTTATAAGCTAAGATCACTTTAAATTTTTTAAATTCCTAATTACGTGCACTCGATGCTTTTACTATAATTTACCGTTTCTTTATTTCATTGTCTGTTTTAGTGTTGATATTCTGTTTGTTTTGATAATACAAGCACTAACAAAGCAGAAGAGAAAAACTTTTCAAGTTATGCTTGTTTTGTTTTGGTGAGAGTAATGTGTTGTTATGTTTGTTTTGCTTATGTTTGTTTATGTATGTTTACAGTGAAATAATATGATTGATAGTTGTGTGAAGTAGAACACAGAACGTTAAGAATATTTTGCGCAGCCCTTTATTATATACCGCCGGAGAGGTTAATTTGTCTTGTTTCTGAGCATAAGCATAACAAGGAAAAAATTCAAAATAGTGCATATGCTAAAAATTGAATAACCCTCGTCTTGAGTTAGAAATTATTTTTATACCCTCCACCACCATTAGTGGTGAATGAGAATATGCTAAGTTTGTCATTCCGTGTGAAACTTTTTTATAATACATCTAAGACCCCATAAAGTATATATATTCTGGCTCCTTGAGTAATTCTAAGTTGATTTAGCCATGTCCGTCTGTCCGTCTGTTGAAAACACGCTCACTTTCGAAAAACGCAAAAGAAAAGAACAAACTTGGTCTCAAATTGCTTGTAGTTATCCTAAGCAGTTTGGGATTGAAATCCAGCAACATCGGCTTAGTACGATCAGAACTATGAATCAAAATGTGGAACCACTACCCAAAAAAAATTCGCTTTATACGACTGCAAATCATACTGTTAAATTTCGTGAAGATCGGTCCATAATTGACCATAGACCCCATATAAACCCTTCTCGCGGAAAACAGTTTAGAACACCTAAAACCACAATCAATAACGCTATCATATTAAAATTTGGTACGTCACAGTTTTATAGGATCAGAAATCACACTGTAGAATTTTTTGAAGATCGGTGCATAATTTACACTAGGCCCCATATAAACCCTACTCCCGAAAACAGCTTTTTGCGCCTAAAACCTTAATTAATAACGCTATCATACTAAAATTTGGTACGCCACAGTTTATAAGCCCAGAAATCACACTGTAAAATTTTTTGAAGATCGGTCCATAATTTACATTAGGCCCCATATAAACCCTACTCCCGGAAAACAGCTTAGTACGCCTAGAACCGCAACAAATAACGCTAGCACACTAAAATTTGGTACATCGCAGTTTTATAGGACCAGAAATCACACTGCAGAATTTTTTAAAGATCGGTCCATAATTTACACTAGGTCCCATATAAATCCTAATCCCGGAAAACGGTTTAGTACGCCTTAACCCGTAATAAATAACGCTATAATACCAAAACTTGGTACGTCACAGTTTTATAGGTCCAGAAATCAAACTGTAAAATTTTTTGGAGATCGGTCCATAATTTCCACTAGGCCCATTCTCGCGGAAAACATTTTAGTATGCCTAAAACCGCAATAAATAACGCTAGCATACTTAAATTTTGTACGTCACAGTTTTATAGGTCCAGAAATCAAACTGTAAAATTTTTTAAGGATCGGTCCATAATTTACACTAGGCCCCATATAAACCCTTCTCGCGGAAAACAGTTTAGAACACCTAAAACCAAATAAATCCCACATTGGGAAAATAATTAAATTCACCTTAAACCATCACAGATATAGATATTGCGGTGAAATATTTTACTTAAATTCATATGGCCAGAAAAAATATCATGCATTTGTGAAATTTGATGTTAAGGCTAAAACTAATTACACTGCTGTATTGAAATTTATTCTAATTTATTTTTTGTAATACCAGAAATCAGTCTTCAGAATATTGGGATGAGTGGTCCATAATTTACCATACGTCCAATACGAATTACCCTCCTAAAAATCATTTTAGTTCGGCTAAAGCTGTTACGAATCATGATATTTTACTCAAGCCAGTTCAAAGTTCTAACAAGATACGCATAAAATTTTCTTATCGTCAGTCAATGATTTAATTCAGGTCTAAACCGCAACCAATTTTAATGCTGACGTTCGTTTTTGTGAAGCTTAGTTAATAATATATATGTATTTATCATATAGAGCCCACTCCTGTCGGTGGAGGGTATCAAAGATTCGGCATAGCCGAATATAGCACTCTAACTTGTTTTTTATACATATCCCACTCGCATCCCACTAAGCGACCAAAACTACCTAAAAGAAAAATACATAAGCTCTCTTTTGAGCAAAAAAAAAAAAAAAAAAAAAAAAATACCGTTTTCAAAAAAAAAAAAAAAAAAAAATAAGTTTTAAATTTAAAAAAAAAAAATTAAAAAAATACAAAAAAAATTTTCGAAAGCTTGAAGAAATAGCTATCTAATTTGTTTGGGACAAATTTTGCTAACACCAATAGATAATAAGTTACATGGATGAGAAAGAACACCGGTTTGGCCAAAATGTCAAATTTTGACCCCCTCTAACTCAGAAAATTTTTGACCGATCTTGTTGAAAACTTGTGTCTAAACTACTATTCAATAAGACTAACCTTGGTGCAAATTTCATTAAAATCGGAAGACATCGATTTCAAAAGTTGTGTCACTTGACATGAAATCCCCCATATGTTAATTTGGCATTTTTATTACAAACAAACCCGAACAAAAAATTCAAAAACCGTTCTTTTTTACAAAATATCCGTAAAAAAGGACATGGATGATCGCCCTTGGACAAATTGTGTATACAGTTGGACGCGCGTTAAAAAAACCTTGATACCCATATTGTATATGTTGGTAAGGAAAGGGGATGGGTACACCTTGCACGCTTCCATACAACTTGAGTCGCTCTAAGATACAAAAAATCATTTCGGTAATAGGTGCAAAATCAACAAATTGTTGAATTTTTTATTTTAAGAATTTTACATCACGATATGTCAAAAATCTGCCTTAAGATTGAGTTCCCTGATACGGCTTCACCAATAACCCGGCTACCATAATCTTTTCGTATCGTCCAAGCTTAGTCCGCACGCAAGTTTGGCTACAAGTTTGTCTGCAACGTCAAGAGGTTGGCGTTTTCTTGAAGTGTTGTTTCTGTTGTTACGATTAATAGAATTTCGTTTATATTTAACCATAAAATATTAACATCCCTTAAAAATTTTAAATATGATTGGCTACAACATAATTGGGTTTAAAAAACTTAAGCTACAGTCATATATTATAGATTTTAAACATAATGCTTTACTGAGAGACCGACGAAATACTTTTCGATGCATATTTATTTTTCCAGAAACGCTAGAAAGTTGAGTTTGCTGTTAGCTGCCGAATTTATAGCAAGTTTTACTTAAGTGCACTCCACGTGTTTGTATGAGATGTCCGTGTCGCTGTATTCATTAACATATGGTCTGACTGCTAATTTAACCTGTGATTTATATATTGAGTGCTTTTAGATTTTTTTTGTTTTTTTTTTTGAGAAAATACAAATGTTTTAATTTTGTTTTTGTAGTATCCAAAAAAAACCATCGATTTTTATGACAATTTTGTAAAAGATTGCAAACCAATAATATTAAAGAAAATGAATTTAATGCATAGCTTAGTTCTTTTATTATACTTCAAATTAAAAAAAAAATGGTTAAGGTTTTCTTTAGAAAATCTATGAAAGAGGAATTCAAATTTTCGGTCTGTGAGACCGCGCACGGGTATATGAGTTCCAAAATTTAGAGCGGGTATAGAAAGTTAAAACCAGCAATCTTATGTTTGTTTTTTGCTCTGCAGTTGTTGAAGGTTTTTAATCATTTGCTTGGTTTGCTTAAAAATTCTCGAATAATTTTTTTTTAATTTAAATACATGACACGAAGAAGCACAGACCAAGAAATCAGAAACAATATGGAGGTTCCCGCAGGCTCAACAACTAATTACATGCGGTTTACTTCACAGTCAATCAAAGCATAATTTATAAAAGTGGATCAAACAAAAAGCAAATGCAGCAGGAATAAAAAAGCTAAGAAAAAATTGCAACTTGACTGCAAAAGCACTTTCGAAAAATGTCTTTTATTTATTTTCATAATATTATTATTATTTTCTTCTTGATTCTTATGAAAAGAGAAGCTCAAGTCCGGTTGACCGTCTGTCGTTCCGTCTATTAAAACGACCCCAATATATGCTCATTTAAATATCGCTATTGAAATTCAGCCAGATCGGTCCAAAAATGACTGAGATATGAGCAAAAAACCACGACTGCCTCTAATCCAGTGATGCTCATTCAGGCAAACAATTGTTTAGAAGCCCCACCCCTTTGTTTTTTACGCTCATTAATTCAGTTGCTCGTCAGACAGCGACGAGTGCACTTGCACGAACGCTGTGTTGATACTTTTTCGAATACAGTGTGTAAGATAAATGCTAAAATATTTTAATGCTTTTCCGAAACTGTCAGAAAAGCATAAATGTAGAATATTTTATTGGAGTTTTCTTAGATATTATTCTTACTTTTAATTTGAAAACATGCCCGCAGTTCACCCTGAATTATCTTTTTTTTTTACTTGGTAAAATTGAACCATTTTCAATACATTTTGTTTTTTAAATGTCAATATTTTAAAAGTCAATTTAAAAAATAGAAAATTTAGTTTGGACCCCATTATTATAAATGTTTTACAACAAAAACCATTTCTTGATATTAAATATTAATGAAAATCTATGCGCTTAGTTTTGATTGTCACTGTACTTTAAAATTCTCTCGCAATACATATACAAAACATTTTTGAACACACATGCTCTAATCTCTTGTTGTATTGTTATCAGTGTTGCCAGTGAAATTTCGAGAAAGATACATTTTAGTTTCCAAAAAGATACACTTTTTCCCAAAAAGATACATTTGGAAAAAAATTTTAAAATCCATTTTTAACGTTTAACATTTATTATATTATATTATATTGCAAACAAAATGATATCATATAAATTTATTTATATAATGTTTGATCTAGCCGAACGTTTTGCAAGAGCAAATATTTTTTTAAAAAAACTAGTTGTTACATGTAGGACACAAAATATTTAATAGTTGTAAATATAGCTTTAAAATTTCTGCAGAACTTTAGTTTTAAAAAATTATAGGAATTTAATAAATTTATTATTTGAGATATTCTCCCAGTGGTGGTGGGTATAAAAATGTGTTTTTGTTAAAAAAAAGATTTTTATGGTTAATTAAAAAAAAATGGATTTTGTTAATTAATTTCGAATTCAAATTTCAATTATTCGTCTTAATTCATTTTATAAAAATGTTAATAGAATCTCACAAATAAATCCATTACTAGTTTGCTCTATTCAATTACTATATTTATTATTATTTTTTAAGTTTGAAACAATTGGGCTAATTGAGTAAAATATAGTTTTTATGTTAATTATTTTTAAATTGAATAAATTAACACATTGTTGGAAATCGCACTGTTTTTTTTATCATATTTTCAATTAAATTAATCATTAATTAAGAAAAAAAATTCACAATTTTAAATTTTTAAGAATTTTAGTAATGAATATAATCATTAAACAACTTTGTAATATTAAATTAACTATAAATCTCTTGTTTGTAAACCTCTTTTAAAGACTTTTTTCATTATATAACAAACGGTAGTCAGATCATACAATATTGTAAGCAGGCGTTGCTAATAGAAACATTTTCCTGACAATGGTATCATTGTCAGATGATTTAATCTTACACGTCTGCCAAATACAAATGAGCTTACAATGTTCACACACTAGCAAGACATTTTTAGTCAATTTTAATACAATTTAACCAACGCTGTTTACCAATATTGTAAGAACTGATCTCCGTCTGTACGAAGTTTATTTAGTTGTCACTGTTTTTTTTCGTATTCATAACGAAATGATAACTTTAAAAAAACTTTGTCAGATACGGAAAGTTTAACATTTTATTTCTGTACATTTTGCGTACAGATTCAAAAGATACGAAAACTATCAGGATTATACATGGTACCTGAAGTCATCAAATGATACGAAAAATGTATATTTCGTATCCTAACGGCATCACTGATTGTTATTTTTTTTTTTACTCTGTTCCTTATATATGGAGAACGGCAAGAGCGAAAGCTTTCAAGCTGGGTACATACCAGCATCTTAGTTTTCAATACACAACCTCTCCACTTTCAATACAAACACATTTGGGGTATTCACAAGGTGTGCTATCATGGTTTATTGTCATAATGTTCTAACATTTTACAATGGTTTAAAAATATTGTTGTTGGTTTGTAAACAAAAAGTGTCTTAAATAAATAAAACGTTGCTTGCTATGTTTATTGTGCTGTCGTAATTAATAGCACATTAAATTATGAGGGGTTGCTCACAACAGTCGTATTTTTTCATGTTATTATTTTAAGACATATGACTTTATGACACCTTGTGAATCCCCCAATTATAAATTTCTCTATATCTAGAGAACGAAAAGAGCTAAAGCTTTCAAATTTGATACAAACATCTCGGCTATCTCAATACATAATATTCTAAAAAATGTGGGCAGGTTTGGAGAAGTGAGCGTGGTATCAAATAGGTTTTTAATATCTTAAGAACGTTGAGATATATTGTCCAAATTTGGTACACATAGCTGGGTTATAAATACACAACCTCTTTAAAATATGGGCGTGGCACCTCCCGTATAAAGACATTAAAGATTTCTGTATATCTGGAGAACAGGAAGAGCCAAAAGTTTAAATTTTGGTACAGTCAATTTAGTTATCAATACACAAGATCCGACAAAATGTGGGCAGCATTTGTAAAGTGGTCGTGACAATTATCTTACAAAGATATTATGGATTTTTGTATATCTGGAAAACGGCAAGAGCCAAAGCTTTAAAATAAATATAAATAAAGTTATTTATATAACTTTTTTCTCTAATCACAGATGAATATAGCACTTTTACTTGTTTTTAAATTAAACACGTTTTTTCCGTAAACCGACAAGTTTTTTGTAATAATATCGTCAATATTATATATATATTTCTTAAATTTACTTTACAAAAATCTGTCGTGAATACCTGTAAATAAACTGAGGATTTTACACTTTCTCGAAAATGTTAAAAAAAATACCTAATCAAATTAGAAACTAATCCAGTGTTGCCAAAACTTGTTGACCACACATGTCTAAATTTATGGAAAATAATGGCTAGAATTTTTTCAAAATAAAAACACATTAAAATTCAATAACAACACAAAAATATTCGTTAAAAGTTTTTTACAATGAAATTGTAAATTGAGATCCATTTGTGACTAAAAAATAAACGAAAATTAAATATTTTTTTGCAAAATAAAGTTGTCAATAAAGTCGATGTCGTTATTGTTCATCTCATAGGAATCACTTGTAACTATTAGATTTAAATATTGTGAAGGTGAATCATGACAACATTTGCCCAACCTTTTGAGTCCAAATATTCAAGAAAAAAATTAAAAATGATAAAAAATATTTTATTGTTATGGTTGATAAAATCCAATTAGCGGTTGCTAAATGTTACCTATTTTTCAAATTACTTTTAACGATGTCTACTTGGCTAAATACCCTTTCTACTTCAGCATTAGACCATGGAAGTGAGAGCAACCAAAAAGTAAATTCCGAAATTTCTAAAAATTTCATTTTTTGACGCTAAGAGATGTCACTTTGTTGCTTTTTTTTTGGGAAAACTGATGGTTTACAGCTATTTTCAACATTTGTTAAAGTTTTGATTCAAATTAAATGCGTTTTAATTGTTAAAAATGTTTATTTTATTTTAGCAGTTTTACAAATTGTTATAAGAAAATAGAAATTATTATTTTCAAAGAAAAAAACTGAAAATTTTTTTTTATGGCTAAACAAGTTGGAAAATGGCTAAATTAATTATTTTAATGGCTAAATAAGTTGAAAAATGGACATTAAATGGCAAAATTGGCAAATTTTTTAATTTAGGCGGCTAAAATTAATTACTGCAAAACATAAAATCTTGAAAAACGTATTTTTTGCATACCAGATTATCGTCTTCGGCAATGTGGCTCATATTGTGCTTAATGAGTATGTAATAGGGAGATCAAACGGTTATTATTCGACCGGTTGTAACCGGTTATTTTTGCTTTGCCCAAGTCGGTTATTTTAAAATGCCCATTTTTCGAATATCGAATAAACCGGTTATTTTGGTATAATAAACCGGCTATTTTCATTACTCTGGTTATAGATTTACCCGTAATTTACTTATTTAAAAAAAAAAAAATTGTAACTTCTACAACAAAACATCAGTCTTAAACAGTAGAAATCTTATGGTGTTATTTTGGAAAATGGAAAATAATAAACTTAAGTCTAGGTATGGTTATTACAAAATTGATATAAATAAAATTATTGAAATTAAACCAAACAATAAATAACGAAAAACTACATATCAAAATAACATAAATACATTTATAAAAAATCAAAAAATATTGAACTATAGAACTATACCGAACTATAAACAAAGTTGTTGACTACGAATAATATTTAAATATTTCTTCCTTAAATTGTAACGCATTGCTGATTTCTTTTATTGTTGGAGTAGTAATATTATTCCAAAGACGTATTGCAAATATGAAAAATTGCCATTCAGATATCAATGTGTGATGTCTGATTTGAATTAAATTTCTATTTCTTCTGAGTCGACTGAATTTTAAACGATTAAAAAGATGACCTGGCTCACGGGTGGTTATAATTTTGTGAAGAAATACTAAAGTTCTTATTTTCATTAAATCTTCATTTAAGCATTTTCTAATTGAATATTAGTCAAACTTAAACTTATAATGAAGAATGTCAAAACAAAATGTAACAAAGGTCAAAAAACATTATGAACACTGTAAATACAAATCTCTTATAAAAGCGTGTGTTCTTGTAAAACAAAAAAAAAAAACCAAAAACTATTCAAAATACTACAAAAACGTGTGCAGTTAAAAAGTAAGAATTTGTGCAAGAGTATTCTAAATATAAAATATATTTTTATATAGAGGTTATCTCTAGAGATTTTTCGAACGCGATTTAAAAGACAAAGTGAGGTGCTTGAAGTGCCCTAAAATGATAAGATACAAAGGTTCTTCCATGTCACGACTTATTAATCACTTTTAACTAGTCTACATGCTTGACATTAATGTGATCCACATAAAAGTTAACTCAGTTCGAAGTAGTTCTAAAGAGACGACAAAGAATACTTTACTAAAATACGCGGCCAAAAATTAATCATTGGTGAAATATTAGCCCATTGTGTTGCCGAGGACGAAATGCACTTTAAGGCACTAAAAACTCTTAAGTAGTTCTAGCATCTCTTCATGCTGAAAACTACAACATTCCGGCGGAATCAACGATATGGAAAAAATTTCTATCAGTTTTATTTATTAAAGCACCAAGAACTAAAAAACAAAATTGAAGAAATTAAACAATGTCATGGAAGGTCTTAAATTATAGTCGACGAATTGACAAATATTTCACACAAAAAGCATGTTCAGTTTACTATTCGTTTATATAATGCTTAAACAAAATAATTTGAAATAGATAATCCTAGCTTAGAGGTTTTGTTTTGAACTTTTTAAAAATATGGTTGATTTATATAGACATGCTTATCCACCAACAAATTAAAACTCATTCAAAATAAATTTGGGAGAATATTTTAAATAATAACTTTATAAAATTCCTATGATTTATTTGCTTTTGTAAAACGTTTGTCTAGATCAAATATCATTCAACAGTTTCTAAATTACATTAAACAAATATCTTTTTACAAATAAAGTTTAGTAAATCAATAAAAAATTTTTGGAAACTAAGTTAAAGTTTGATCAATTTACTGGTCCCACTTTTCTTGGATTTTACCGTCAAATATTTGTTGGGTATGATCTAAATCATATCTACATACGTATGTATGTATTATGTTGGTTCCTTACCTTTGCAAATTGTTTTGTTTTTATTCAAATTAACGTTTTATTACAAAAATTTATTTGATTTTTGTGTTTTTATGTATTCTAATTAAAACCGGTTAACCGGTTATTTAAAAAAAGGTTAACCGAAAACCGGGTTTTTAATATAGCAACTATTCGTAATATTCGAAAACCGGTTATTGAAAAAAGTCAAATAATCGATCTCCCTAGTATGTAAATAATCGGAATTGTAATTTTTATAGCGAGAGCTCAATTCTCATGAAACTCTTTTACATCCCAAAAAAACACTGTTTGGTGCCGTTTCATGCCGTAGACGTCATCGGACCATTTGTCTTTACAACTCAAACCGGAGCCAACAGTACCGTGAAAGGGAAACGATTAAGGCAAATAATTCATAATTTTTTTTTATTCCGCATGTCATTGCATACTATTTTAAGGAGAAATGACAAGACGGTGCAAAATGCCATACAGCGCGTGAAACCTTCACTTTGTTGATCCAAACGTGACCAAATTATCTCAAGACCTGTGAATTGCCCACATCGATCGTGTGTTTTCATACATTGGACTACTTATTGGGTGGCGTACTTCGAGTCGCTAGTCTATGCTGATAAACTAGCAGCGATTGATCGAAAAAGAAAGTTGAAAGCTAATAAAGTCAAAATGTTGTGATTCCATTGAATTTGTAGTGGTTTATGTTAAATAAAAGTTATATGCCTCTTTAAAAAAGACACCCATTTACTTAAGCCCAGCTTCGAGAAATAATGTGCCAGAATGAAAATGCTTTTTCTTTTTTACATCTGTCAAAAGCGAAAATACTGAATGCCGCCTTGTTGTAAGTTAAAAATGAAATGTTTGGCTCCAGATATTTTCTGTTATCATATTAAATAGAATTGAAGTATTGAAAAAATTGATATTGAATTTTTTATAGAAAAAAAGCTTCATATTTTCTTAGCTTTCACTAAAATGCAAATAAAATAAATTTTATTAAAATTACAGTTCCCATTATTTTTAGTCATACTGTTAACACATTAATAATACCATCTATTTAAAATTTTTAAAAAATAAACATTTAACTTGATTGTAATTTTTTGTACTTTTATTTTTACAATACAAAATAAAAAAATAAAGGACACAAATGGAGGAACTGAAACATGTGTATGTTAATGTTGGCCCAACGAATACAAAATGTGGCTACATTATAGAGCCTCATCGGCTAATTTGTGGTCGTGCAGACTGAAATTAAAATTATTTGTGGTGCAGGTGGAATTGGGTGTGACTATAGCAACTAAACAATCGGGCTCTGTAGCCGATGATATTTTCGTTGTTGTTGTTGATGCAGCTGGTGACGGTGTTGTGGAAATTTGATGAAGAAGATTTGTGTCATTACACTTACTACTCGTACTAATACTGGTTTCCATGATGATTGGCAATTTACCCAAAGGGCTAGTTGTAGTCGTGTTTGTGGTCTTTAATGCCTCAGCTGCTGAAATTGCAGTTGAATTTATTGGGGATGCTGTTATAAGTGTAACTAATGATGTCGTTGTTTGTTGTTGCAACATTTTTTCATAAGTTGGTATTTTTGTTCTTGTTGCCGCCATGGTTTTGTTGGGGGTGGTAGAAGTGCTGGTGTTTATATCGACAATTTGTTGGATTTCATCGACAACATCTGTTGTTATTTCCATCAAAGAGCAGTCAGTTGCATTTTGCTCAGTTGGTTGCATTGTAATGGATGTGCTTTGTGGTCCCTCCATTAACGGTTGGGTAATACGTGAATTGTTGGCGTCTAATGTTTTGCGTCGTAATAAATGAGCTTTCCTTAAGCCATTTAGAAAACCCATTGTCCCTCGACTATGATGAGTTGTTAGTTCATGGTGATGATGATGATGTTGTGAAGCTGGTGCGGTGCTATGGGAACGTTGGCGTTGTTGCTGAAAGCGTTGATGCGCGGCTGATGATGATGCTGTTGAGACAGCACTGGACGCTCTACGCGTAACCACTGACGAAAACTCTTTTAGTCATACTTTCTCTTCACCGGGCAATGCGGGTCCACAGCGTACGAACTATAATCAAAAGAACTGAGATTTTGTGATTTTCTATTAACAAGGAAAAATGGTTGTCTTAAAGCCAATTGGTTTCATATTTCAATTTAGATAAAGATCTGTTGTTTAAGGTTTAAAAAGCAGAAGCGTTTTAATAAATGGCTAAAATAAAATAAACTAGAAGAAATAGAAAATGTGCAATATAATAATGTAATAAACTGAAACAAATAATGTTAAATATATTTCTAAATTATTTGGCCATTTATAATAAAATTAAAACAAAATTTTTTTTTAAATATGTAAATAGATTTTATTATGTTATCAACATTAATTTGCTGTTTTCACAACACAAGTAATTGAACGAGTGTAAAATTTATATGAAAATTACTCAGTTTTTTGATTGTTTTTCATATAAATTTTACTGAACGTTCAATCACATGTGTTGTGAAAACAGCACATAAAGCATTTGGGCAAATGTTTTAAATAATTAAAATAAATGAACATTTTAAAGTATTTAGTTCATAATTGTTTGTTTTTTTTTTTTTTTTTTTGTTAGAAATTCTTTTATTGACATCATTAAGGGATGCATTTTTACGCATTTAATGCGTATTTAATATGCATATAATACAGAGCGGTTCATAAGTAACGCTTTGATTTATTTAAATAAAAAGTTAACTTATTGGTTTACTGTTTTCGACAACACGGGACTATCTGTGATGCTCTGCATGAAATATTTGACTAATTTTACCCCATTAAATTATTGAAGAATTTATTTACTTTCATTTGCAAGCGCCAAAAATCCAAAATTGAGATAACCGTGAATGTGTTTCTTTTTTGTTAATCTTAAATTGGTCTTTTATTTTCTCCTGTAAATTATTGAAAAACGTTAAGAAAAATGTTAACAATTACCACCTCTTATTTCCTAGACAAAAAAGTCTTATCTGCCACATTCTATGATAAAAAGTCACATTGACCAACATTTTCAGCTCTAAAGACTTGTTTTTAGTATATATCGTCCCCTTAATAAAACAATAGTGTATACGCATGTACACCATTATTTTTTTATTGCATAATTAGAATCTACATAACTGATTCTAAATGTGGTCAAAATTTGGTGAAATTCTACTTCCACAAAGTGGATCAAAATATTAATTTGAAAATTATTGTATACTGGCGTGTTTGAAATTTTTCATTAAAAATTTTTAAGTGCAGGTATAGTGTTTTAATTAGTTGTTACTCTGAATATCATTTCAAAGAAAAAGAGGGTATAAAAAGCATACACTATTTTTATTCTATTTTTATTATTCACTATTTTTATTATTTCATAACAAAATAAAATCGAAAAAGACGTTTATTGATATACACAATTTTGTAATAATATATTTGGTGTAAAATATTCAAATAAAATAGTGTATACCATACAAAATAAAATAGTGTATTATGATTTTCATACATATTATAAAACAAATAAAATAGCCTAAGTGACATCATGGTACTTTGAATCCCATTTATTTGCAATTAAAGCACTTGTAAATTAATGAAAGATCATCTACTAGTAGCCTGATTATTTCATCACATATTTAAATGACCACAACTCAAAAACATCGATTATTTTCTAAGATATTAGTGTTTTCCCATTTGTCTAATAACTCAAAAATTTTAAACTCTATTATCTCGAAATGGCAAAAAAGTTATACACTATTGTTTTATTAAGGGGACGATATGATATTTTTGGATAGTATAAGTTTTCTTCTTTGTGTGTGCAATACTACGGACAAGTTCTGGCAAACACCGATAAGTACGAATAACTTTGAGGAACCAGAGAATTTTGTTCTTGGATCTGCAAATATCATCTCAGAGTAATACAGAGTGAGCAAAAAATGATATGGACAGCTCAATTCCAAAACATGATAAGTCTAAAAAGTGAGTTTTGCAGAAAAAGCTCTTAAAGTTTACGGGCAATACAACATACAGTTCTATGCCAAGTTACTTTTTTGTGGATAACTTTGGCTTGGTAAGCCGATCAGCAGCAAAATTTGACAGAATTTAAATTGAACAATACTCAATTCTTAAATGTAACAAAATTATTATTTGTGATTGAGCTGTCAGTAGAAAATTAAAATTAACGTTGTGCAATAGTGCATGCCAGCCTGCTTCAGTTCACATATAAATACATTTATTCATACGCATATTTTGAAGCAGCAGGTTAGAAGACTACATTTTCAAATTTGTTGCTGCTTTTTGGTTTTGAGTGTTTCTGCATTTCTTAATTTTTATTAAAAGTTTGTTCATTTTTATTTGTTTAACCATAAGTCATACGTTATTCATGTTATGTGATAATAAAAATATATCGAGAAAAAATCTTTGCTCTTTATGCAATCAAAAACTCCGAACTCACTAAAAAGAAATAATAGGATGGAAGTTAGCAGCAAAAAAGAAAAAATAAACCAATAAAGAAAATTGTGATCATGAGCCATCATGATCACAACAAAAGAAAATCCGAAATTGTACATCCCCGAAAAATATTGCTATACCATTGCTATCGTCTGCTGATCACAACATATCGTCACCGTCACCATTGCCTAATCTTGAACAAAATATAATTATAACTCTTGGTCCAATTAGTAGGTCTGCGCGAAACTACAAAAATGCAACAATAGAAAAAACAAGACGCATCTTGTGTGTGTAAATTATGTTAAAGATGTCAAAACCCAATGCATTTGTTTGTGTAATAAATGTCAAAAACAATTGCAAGATAAAAATACAACTCTACAAAAAATCAGCAGGCGTTTCAAGCAGACCTACTAATTGGGCCATGTTATAACTGTAGAACTTACCTCGCAACTTTCATTAGAATCATATGTTCAACTGACTAAAAATGGCTTGCCTAGGAAAATAAATAAATCTTCACCTAAAATGCAAAAGGGCGTAGCAACAAAAAATATTCGAAATATAGTTTTTGATTGATTTTTGTTCGTTACTATATGGTCACAAAAAATTTTAGATCCCTACGATCAGAAATGTCAACCTTATTAAAGAAATTCAAACGCCAATTACACCTTGTTTTTATTGATTATGTAAAGTTTTTTTCTTCTCCTGTAAAGAATAAAAAGTGTTGTTACGCCCTTTTGCATTTTGGGTGTGATATGCACAACATCTCCGAATTTTGAAATAATTTGTCCGATTAATACGATTTTTGAACTTATTTGTACGATTCTTTACGTAAGATTTTTTTTTTTTTTTTAGAGACTATTCTAGGCAAAAAAGTCATAAGTCCATTTTCTCTACTTTATCATCAAAATTCTCCCTGTTTGCTACGGTATTAAAATCGAATCAAATAATATATTTTTAAATCATTTTTGAGATTTTTCAAAACTATTTAATTTTAAGACGCGAAAGATAAAAAAAAACATAAAAGATAAATATCTCAAAACTACAAAAATGGAGATGTTACTTTTTTTCTTAGGTTGGCAGTATACGCCAAAGTATTTACAAACAAATGTTCGAGTGCTCCTCTTTGGAGCCCATGTACAGTAATGGACCAACCAGAATAGAATTATGTTATGAAGTTAAGATTCATATAAGAGTTATTTGTGCATTTTATAACAAGTACATAAAATATGTTTTAGAAAGGTGGAATATACACTATAAACTGAAAAAATGCTCTTTTGTATAATATATGAAAAAATTTGCTGCAAAAGGTACAAATTTATGTAAAATTTGCAATAGCAAGTCAATGCCATTCATTCATAAATATATATAAATATATATCAACCTTTGGTTTCCCTGGCAATAATTAAAAAAAAAAAAATATCGCAAGAACAAGTAGAATACCTATTAAACGATTAATTGTTTTAAAAATTATTAATCATAATATTGCGCACATTGAAAAAAATCGTAATTTTGGAGTGACGACGTTATTGAAGTAAATGAAATACTCTTGATGGCAGGCATCTTACAGCTTTTAAGTGATACTATTATGACTCTCGATGGAAGGTTAAAGTCATAATAATGATTGCGTATATTAGAAAGACATTACTTTAAGGAAATATCGCTTTTTTTAGTTTGTTAAATAAACTAAACCATTTTTGAGTTGCGCGAAAATAAGAGCTAGCCTAAAAAAACGGTAAGCACTACTGGATTCAGCTTACCCTAATTTGGTTAAAAGCCAGGTGCCCGGATTGTCTGTTTTTTAACTAGAGCCGAAGTTTCGAAGTTTCGTTAAGCGAAATAGCGCCCGAAAATGTAGCAGTGGATTTGTTTATGGATTTTATGGCCTCTTCGAAGTAGCCCAAAATGTTCATCAAAAGAATTTTTGTTCTCACAAACATTAATAAAACTAAGCAGAAAAAATTTGAAACGTGCAAATACGCACACGATTTGTCAATTAGAGAACATTTCACTACTATGTTTTGTGAAGCAAAACGTTTAAGTTTTAAGGGAAACAATTTCATTATAACTGAAGTATCGCTGAATATATTGGTATGGTGTCGGTATCGGTTTATCCGAAGTTTAAGCACTTTTAAAAAATATTTTTCTTATTACAGCCCAAGATTTACGAAATGAACAATTTTAAAAGATTTAAATTTTTTAAAAATTAACATTTTTTTTATAAAACTATAAAAAAACAACTTTTGATACTCTCCACCGACACCGATATCTATAAATTATTAATTAATCTTGATAAAAACGGACGTTTGCGGTTTAGACCCATATTAAAATTGTTAACCGACATTCGTAACAGTTTAAGCGGAACTAAAATTATTATCATTAGAGTAAATTATTTTGGAGCCATGGTAAATTATGAATCAGTCATCCCAAAATTCTGTAGAGTAATATCTGGTTTTAAAAAACATAAATTAGAATAAATTTCTATACAGTAGTGAAATCAGTTTTAGCGTTTACAGTGCGTTTCAGAAGGCTGCCTTATATAGGATCTCAGGTAAATTATGGACCGTATATCACAAAATTGCATGACATTTTTTATGGCCATGTGAAGCTAATTAGGACAAATTTTACCGCAATATCTATATCTGCTACGGTTTTAGGCGAATTAAATTATTTTTCTAAAGAGGGCTTAATATGGGGCCTATGGTAAATTATGGACCGACCATCACGAAATTTATTAGTGTGATTTCTAGTCCTACAAAACTGTGAACTATTAAATGTTATTATGATAGAATTATTTATTACGGTATTAGGCGCAATAAACTGTTTTCAGGGAGTAGGGTTTATATGGGACCTATGGTCAACTATGGACCGATCTTCACGAAATTGGATAGTATGATTTGCAGTCGTATAGAACGAATTTGTGCGCAATCTTATTTTATACCGTGTATTATTCCAACATTTATGTGAGTTTTTGTAACAAAATTACCAATTTTTCTGGGTGGTCGTTCCACATTTTGATTCATAGCTCTGATCCTACTGAACCGATGTTGCTGGATTTCAGTCCGCTTAGAATAACTACAAGCAGTTTGAGCCCAAGTTTGTTCTTTTCTTTTGCGTTTTTCGAAAGTGAGCGTGTTATCAACAGACGGACAGACAGATGGACATGGCTAAATCGGTTTAGAATTACTCAAGGAGCCAAAATATATACTTTATGGGGCCTTAGATGTATAATAAAAAAGTTTTACATGGAATGATAAGCTAAGTATACTAGTTGTGGTGGAGGGTATATAAACTTTTCATTTTGGGAATTCCATCGGTGATTGAAATGCAAGGAGTACTCTCATTACGTTTAGAACTAAGTGCGATTTATTTGTTAACTGCAATTGCAAAAGTTTTAATTAAAATTTTAAATTCTTTATAATTACTAAATCTTAATTAGCCGTTAGCTCTATTTTCTGATTAAAATATATTATAACAATGTTCTTATTATTGATTTTAAATGAATTAGCTCTTTCTTTTTTTAAAATTTTTAGAGAAAAGTATTTAAAATCTTACCTTATAAAAGTAATTCTTTATATAAAAAATCTCCTTTAAAAAATGGCATTTATTTCTTTTGCCATAACTTAAGTTTAAATTTAAAGGAATTTTCAACAATGCACAAAATTAAAAATGAAACATCTATAATAAGAAAAGCTCAAACAATTTTTAATATTCATACAAGAAATAAAGAAAACCATCCCTTTTTTGCTTTTCTTGGTCTGACCTGACCTCTAACCGTAAAATTATTCATTCTTTCCAGCTCTTGTTGCAGTTGCAAAATAACCGCAAACTTGAAACAAAACAAAAAAAAAAAAAAAAATTGATAAATATGGAAGAAAAAATATCAGCAATGGAAATATGTTGACAGCAATCCTAGTAATTTTCACATTTTCGTATTTTAGACGTGCTTTGTTTGTACCACTATTTTAATAATAAAACCAAAACTTGAAGTTTTGCTAACATAAACGAGAAATACATATAAAACTTATTCTCTAAACATAACCTCAACATCTCCTATAGCAGCTGCAAAACATGGAGTTATAAAAGTTTTTATTATTCAAGAGCGAATGGATATTAAGAAAATATTAAATCATTAAACTAGAATTGAGTGATGATCATCTCTCCAAAATGGTATTATTTTAGGTGGTACTATTTTTTGGCTTTAAAGCAGCGCACAGTGGGGTGAATCGGAAAAAAGTAGTAATAAAAATTGTAATGATTCATACATACATGATTGTAAAATGATGTATGAAGCAGTCGTAGAGGAGGATATCCCTAACATTTGCTTCTAACATACTTACATGTTATTTTAATTTCTTAAGGGCGCTCCCATATAAAATATAAATTTTTAATACGGGTTTTTATACAGTTTTTATGACAAATACACTGGGCTGGATTTTGTATGGGAGCGCCCTTAAGGAAAAGAGATAACGGGTAAGTATGTTAAAAACAAACGTTGGGGATGAAAAATAAAGTGGGGTCGGTGATACATTTGACCAATATAGGGTCATTATAGCAGTTGGGGTCCAATTTGTTATCTAAAAAAATTTTAAACTTTGTATGGGAGCCCCTTTAAAGGTTGAAGACACCAGGTAGATAGGTTTGAAACAAATATATGGGACGAAAAATAAAGTGGGGTCGCTTATACATCCGACCCGTCGAGGTGCATCATAGGAGCAGAGGGACAATTGTTTAAGTATACTAGAAAAGGAAAAGTTAGTGGAGGTCTGTCCTACATTTTATCTCTCTAAGAGTGACTCTGTGGGACTCTGTTAACAAATTTGACCTGAGGTGTCTGCGTTGTGGCTATTTTATTAACTATTTTACACGGTGAAATATCAAAGTTCATAAAAAAATATCAGTTCATCTTGAATCGTAACAATTTTTAAAATTTTTTTTGATTATTATGTTAATACTGAATTATAGAATTTTGCATCACGCCGTTCTCCAGATATACAGAAATCTATAATGTCTTGCAATGGGAGGTGCCACGCCCACTTCCCAAATCCTGCCCGTTTTTTAAGAGATGTCGTGTATTTTTAACCCAGCTATGTGTGCCAAATTTGGACAATTTTTCTCCTACCGTTCTTTAGATTTAAAATTTTTTTTGTGCCACGCCCACTTCTCGACTACAACTCACATATTGTAGGATGTTGTCTTTTGATAACCGAGATGTTTTTTAAAAAAAATTTTAGATCAACAACAACAAGAATTTTATGGGTAAAATATGAAGCAGTCGTGCTTGTTTGCTCATATCTCAGCCATTTTTGGAGCGATCAGGATTTCAGAATTTCAATAGCAAGCAATTTCGTACTATAAGCGACATAAATATAGAACTATCTAGTCTCCTATGTGGTCTTTGGAAAACCAATTTCACTGGACACACGGACAGACGGTCATCGTTTAATCAACTTCACTACTCATAAGGACCCAGAATATATATATATACTATATAATAGGGTATAAGATCAATATTGTAGAAATTACAAAGGGACTGCCAAACTCATATTTAGAGTTTTACATTCGGTGAAGGGTGTAAATATAAGATCAAAGTAAAGATTTCACATTTTGTGGCGTTATAGCAGATTTTGCGATTAAAAAGTAAACATCACGGACAAGTCATTTGACTATAGTTTAATACTAAACTATAAAAAACGTTGTTTAAAAAAAAACGTGTTATAAAAATAATAAAAAATCGAAAAAATTGCGAAAATTTAAAGAGAGAGAAACCCTTGACTCAGCTTAAAAACATTTAATTCTGCGATTAGATTAGTAGGATTTTCTTTAACCCTTTCATGTTTTTTTTGTATGTGTACAACGAGATTTATAACGGTAAATTTAGCAAGACAAAATATTACAAAACAAATTTGCACCAAAAACGTTTGGTACATCAAAGGGTTAAAGGTATTGCTTTTTTAAACAATTTTTATCACACACATAGTGCGTATATAAAAAATAATTTATTTGATCTAAACTTAAAATTCTTGTCGTTTTCTCTATTGTAATCAAACAATGTTTTGTTTTTTGTTTTTTTTTATTAACTAAATAAAATTTTTATTACAAATAATGTGTATTTTTTTACATAAGCAAGTTAGAGTGCTATATTCGGCTATGCCGAATCTTTGATAAATACCCTCCACCGACATTTCAAATATTTCAGGAGTGGGCTCTTTATGATATCTTCATATTATTAATTAATCTTTATAAAAACGGACATTTTCTAGTCCTAAAAAACTGCGACGTACCAAATTAATTCTAATTCTAATCCTATAAAACTGTGAAGTATTACATTTTATTATGATAACATTCTTTATTATGGTCTTAGGCGTGCAAAACCGTTTTCAGGGAGTAGGGTTTATATGGGGCCTAGGGTAGATTATGGACCGATATTCACGAAATTAACCAGTGTGATTTCTAGTCTTATTAAACTGTAGATACTAAAATTTATTACGATATCATTGTTTATTACGGTTTTAGGCGTATTAAACTGTTTCCCGGAAGCAGGGCTTATGAAGCTTAGGGTAAATTATGGACCGATCTTCTTTAAATTTAACACTATGATTTTCAGTCATATAGAACGAATTTGTGCATCATTTTACATCATTCCGTGAATTATTCCACTATTTATGTTAGTTTTATTTTTTAGGGTAGTGGTTCTACATTTTGATTATAGCTCTGATCCTACCGAACCTATTTTTCTAGCTTTCAGTTCCAAGCTGCTTACGGTAACTGCAAGCATTTTGAAGCCAAGGTTGTTCTATCCTTTTTGGGTCTTTCGGAAGTGAGTGTGTTTTCAGCAGACGGACAGACAGGTGGGCATGAATTACTCAAGGTGCCAGAAGATATGTACTTTATGGGGTCTAAGATGTATGATAAAAAATTTTTACACGGTATCACAAAATTAGTATACTGTCATTCGCCAGTAGTGATGGTGGAGGGTATAAAAAGATAAAAACAGAAGCACAAAAAAGTGTTAAACGTGGAAACCACCGAACATTTGCTTACTGTTTTGGGTGTTTTGCATAAATTGGGGAAAAACAGTACATGTACAGCTTAAACCAGTACGTCTGGCATCCCTAGGGTTGTATGTGAAGTAATGGACCGATTCCCACCATTTTCCATAGTTTTGCCTTTGTGACCAACACTCATCAAATTATTTCCTGTACTTTGCGCACAAGATTTCCATGGACAACCAGCCAGCGAAAACCTTTAAGTATCAACCGATCGACTCAAAATCACTTGCTGAATCGATATAACGGTGTTCGTCCAGCTGGCTGTATGTCCAGGTAAGCATGTGCGCAAAATTATAGGTCGTTATTTTGAGGAAAATTGGATGAAATTTGATACAAGGACCAAGCATATTAAAAGAAAAAACATGATTAATACGACCATTTTTATTCATATTTGCCTAATATGTTTACCCTAATAAACTTATTATAATCCTTATTTAACTCCTCAACATTTTTTAATTCACTTTAATCATATTATATGGTGTTTTACACCTAAAAAGTTACCATGATCTAGCTAAACATATTAAATTATGTGAAATATTTGCTACTATAATGTATTTATTTTCAACTATACAATTAAAATCATAATATTAGCTGTACACAAAAGGTATATTTGATACCATTATTTTTGTTCGCTTTAAAACACATTCTCTAAATGACCAAACATTTATGGTCAAAACAAACAGTGTGTGTTTATAAAGCAAATAAAATCTTCTTCCACGTCATTTTCCGTCTGCCAGAGTCAGTTAGTCGGAACCATGAATGACTACAAAATAATTGAAAGTTTTTCGGGAGAAAAAGGCCATGCATGATTGCAAACTTAAGGAAATAAATTATTATACGTTTATTGAAACAGGTAAGTTACGATATATATATATATATCTATATAAATGTATGTATTTAATTTTATTTATTAATATATGCAAAGCTGTATATTGCAAAGTATATGTATGTATTTTTAATAAAACACGAAATTTGTTTAATAAATTTTTTGTTAGTTTTATTGTTCAAATAAACATTTTGCATGGTATTAGGAAAAATAGAAACATGGTTAGGAAGATCCTTTGTGTTTTTCTTCTAAACTTAATAATATGTTTGAGACAATAATAAGCTATAAACATGTCTGAACATACATATATTGTTACTGAAGACGTGTTTGACACAATCATAACTACAAACATTAATGATAGTTTGCGATTGTGATTGTATCAACCATGTTTTTTCTTTGCGTGTGTGAATCTGTACATAATTTCACATTTCTTCCACACAAGTTTCTTTCCGGAATAGAGTCATTGTGCCCATAAATCGTCTTATTAGGTCAGTATTTAGATTAAACTTAAACTTCTTATTTATTGTATTGCAAGCCAAATAACATTACATACTTAAATTTTTTTTAGTCGGTCCATATTTTACAATAGCTCCAAAACAAACCCTTCTCCTGAATATAGCGTTTAATGCCATAACTTCCTGGAAAATGTTGATATTTATATACAATTTGGCGACTTTTACTTTTATAATAGCATATTATTCATGCCAAATTGTGTGCTGGTAGGTCCAGAATTGACCATAGATCGCATTTAAGACGAACAAACCACAAAAGGCTATTAAATGAATTTTAGCCCGTAGAACTTGCCCATGTGTTCCAAATAGGGTATACTATCAAAAATTTGTCTCTAAATATTATAGTGTAGGTTATCGTACGGTCGTGCTTGACCGACTGAACCTCTCTTACTTGTCTTATTTTACATTAGAATTTTTGGACCATTGAAAATTTCATAAATATTACGGACTTATTTAATGGAACTTGATTCAGCATTAACAATATGATGTACGTTTATTAAGCAAACAATTTTTAATAGATCTCGTCATAAATAATGGTCATGGTAAGAGTTAACCTTGGACTTTTTTCACTTCTTTATTTTAATTAAATTATTATTTAAACAATTTTATGTATCCTTTAATTGTTTTACAGAATAATAAATTTGAATCTTGGCGAGAAAATGTATACACAAAAGC
The DNA here is from genome assembly GCA_943735925.1 of Pollenia amentaria. Lineage (NCBI taxonomy): Eukaryota > Metazoa > Arthropoda > Insecta > Diptera > Polleniidae > Pollenia > Pollenia amentaria. Next base: position 119,164,552 of record OX031010.1, on the reverse strand, counting down.
TACAAAAAATCTACGATCACAATTCATAAATTAAACGAAAAAGCATCAAAAAACAGAAAAAAGCCAATACCCAGGAAAAACTTTTGGGATTTTGGTAATAGGTAGTAGTTATTTCACACGTTACCTGGTAAGTAGGTATCATTACAGTTGTCATTATACTGAAAACCTCAATAATTACTTACTAGTAAGGACTTACTAGTAATCTGCTCAATAACTACTTATTAGGTATATAACAGTCTTAATATGTATTATATATAAATTCTTGTTTTTGTTTATATTTTCGTTTTACTAACTAACTAAATAAAAACAAGTAATATTTGGGCTTCTAGTAAATATATTGTAAGTACTTACAATTCAACTTACTGGTAGCAAAATAATAACTGGATATTTTTTGACTACTAGTAAGTGTATTGCAAGTGCTGAATTCTGTGGACAACTCGAACAAAAATAAGTAGTTATTCAGCCGAAAAATAAGTAGTGTTTATATGTCTCCAATATTACTTGCTAACTTACCAGGTAAGTTAAGTTTTTGCTGGGTATATTTTTATATAAAAAATCTCTTGAAAATAAAATTAACAAAGCGATAGGAAAACGCATTAAATTAAGAAACAGGTGACATCTACATATACAACACTTACACGCACACACACATAATATACAAAATCTTACCGAGACCTGAGTAGCTGTGTAGGAATTGGCACGTGGTCGGTTACTTAAAAATGTCGTGCGCCATTTACGTTTCACCTGGGCAATTACTTCACCATTAAAAAAACAAAAGAAAGTGGCCACACAAAGTCCCTGAAAATAAAAAGAAGTTGAAGGTTATAATAAAAAAAAACAAGATAAAAATTAAAAGTGTGAGTCTTTCTGCACAGAAAAGTAGGAACATTAACGGATTAAACTGGTCTAAAAATCACACAGTGCAAAAGTGCAAAAAGGACACGGACTGCACAGTATAGATTCGATTTCATTGCCAACGGGTAATGACCGTATACAGTTTGGCAATTTTCGTGACAATTTTTATGGGCCTCCAAAAATTCTAAAAATCAGTGGGCCCTTATAATAAAGTGTCATCAGTTGTTGGCCAACAACTAAATCAGACTTGATGCTACCACTTAACAATATATGACAATAATATTTAATATGATATAAATGTATATCGTCGGCTAAATATGCAAACCGGCTGACTCCCTTTCAGCACATTTTACAGGAGAAAAAAAAACTCTTATATTTTATATTTGCAGCTTGAGAGCATATTTTCTTATAAAACCTTTTTACACACTTCAAGACTTAAATTGAAGAAAAACTACATGCTGGTCGACGAGGCGTAGCTTTCTATACCACACGGCATCAAAATCTCAATTTACTTAAAAAGTGAATTTAGCAGAGTTTAATATTAAGCCGACGATATATCAAAATAAAATTCAACACAAAGAACTGTTTTATACCAAAAATGGACAACTACACGTTCATCGGCTGTCGGTTAAATAATATGTATTTTTCTTGCACTGCTAAAGGTGCCCGTAGACGACATGTTTTTTACATCTGAATTGTCAAGTTTTCAAGTCACATGTAATTGTGAATGTCTGTCAAAATTTCTGTTTTACTTAAGGATTATAATATTTGGTCACACACGTACTTGTAATTTGCTTCTGACATTGTCTCTGTTTTTTTCGCAAAGTTATTGCAGAAACCAAAGTAGCTCTCGGTTTCAAAATATCGTGCTGCCGCCACAAAAATTTTTATTTGCGCCGTAAAAGAGTTTAGCCATCTTAACATTTTTTACTTTAAATTCGAAGAAACCAATTTAGGATATTATAATAAAACGTTTTTTTATATATATGAACATAATTAATATTCAATGGTGAAATTATCAGACATACATCGGTATTGTAAAATATTAACTTCAGCCGGCTAATGATTCCCTCAGTAGTGCTCGCCGCTGCCGGTTTTTTCCCCGGCATAGATTTCTGGCACAACTGCTGTCAGATGGTTTGTCAGAAGAAAATAGAGCATGCTCTAATTGAAATGTTGTCAGATGACTTTGCGTCTGACTTTTACAAATGCAATGTTTTAAAGGTAACACACGACAGTCGTCGGATCAAAAAAACATGTAGTCTACGGGCACTTTAATAACAACTAAGCATTTCCAGCTGCTATGAAATTTGGCCACGTTACACAGTGCTTTCTTTTTCCCCATATAACGAATGGACAAAAATAGAAGGAGTTGCCAGATAGTTTTTAAATATGGTACACTATCATAAAATAGCTTAGCTAAGAAATATATGAATTCTTAGAGAAATCGGTCCAAAGACACGCCTACCTCCAATGTATCCTGAAATTGAAAAATGTAATTTTTAAATCGGAACAAGGACTCAAGGTCCTGCCATATGTCCTTTTTCTTAAAAACGCTATATAATTGACCGATCGTAAAAAAATTCGGTATGTAAATTGATATTTGTAAGATATAAACATATTTATGACAAATTTGGGTAGAATCGGATTATTAATGTAAAAAAGACAGAAACATCATTTATTGAAATATGGGTTAAACATAACATAAGCCAAAATATTTAAAAATTGTACATTGGAACATGAACTATGGCGAAATGAATCTTTGGGATGATTTTGCTTTATCAACGTATATAAACTTATATTTCGTTTATGAAATGCCATAAAATTTAAATCTTTGCTTTACTTTTCAAGTGTATTTCTTTACATTATTGTTGTTGCATATTAAATCATATGTTTAAAATATATCTGTGGTTTTCACGAATAATCGCGTAAGTTATAAAACCAAACTTTTCAGGAGAGCAAAAACAAATATTTTTTTCAATTGCGGCTTCTGTAGATGCTTTTTTAAACTTTTTTCTTTACTATCCTCTTAACAGTGACTTTCTACGTATTATACATAGTTTTCATAAAAAAATCCTCACAGGATCACAATCTGTAAAAGGATTAAAAATGCATATGTTTGATTGACTCATTAAGTGTGTGCAATATAACATCATATCTCCACATAAGTTCTTTTTTGTAAAAATAAATGTTATCATTTTAATCACACATGACGACTTACGTTGTTATTTTTACGACTTACGTTGTTATTAATAGAAAAATTTTCAAAAAATACTTTCATATTTTTTGCACGAATAACAACATAACATCACATATGCTTTTTATTTGGAAACATATTCAGCAATTTTACAATTTTTGGCGATGTATGTCGACATAAATCGTTATAATAGCAAAATATTTTATTAAACAGTTAACTAAAGTTGTTTTTAGCAGAAAAAAATTAATATTACTACATTATATTCTAAAAAGCTTAATACTTATAAAAACCTAATGCAAAATGTAACACTTTGACATCATTATCTCAATTTCGGTAAAAACCGACTTACGCGATTATTCGTGAAAACCACAGATATAATGATTTAAATAAATAATATCATACGTTTTCTTCAAAAAAAAAAAAAAAAAAAAAAAAAAACTTTTTTTTCATTTTGTACTGTTTTATTGTATGTTGTACTGTTTTATTGTATTGAAAATAACTGCATCTTAAGAAAAAAAAACTGATTTTAAAGCAAAAACACTGCACCTAAAAATATCCCAAAGAAATATATATAATTTACTTAATTATTATATTATATTATTAACGAATATCGTTACTTTGTTGGCTAGTAGGGTTTTTCATTTAATCGGGCTCTTGCTTTAATTGGTTAATCGCTTAATTAATTAACCGAGGTTTTAGTTTAATCGGTTAATAATCGCTTAATTTTGTTATTGATCGGTTATCTGATTAATAAAGTTTTTTTTATAAATAAAGTAGTTTCAGAATATGCATAAATTATTTGTTATTTCGAGCTGTTTAGTAATAAAATCAATAACATAACAAACTTAACAATTCTTGAACTAAAACGAGTGAACATAAGAATAATTAATAAATATGTAATACATATATTTTTAACTAAACATATTACGTATTAATTAAACAATAAATTGTAAGAACATTTTATTAGTTATTTCAATAGTTTAAGATTGTTTAACCGATTAACGGTTAACCGAATGAATACCCTATTGGGTAGATGAAAGTGAGTGGAATTAAGAAGAGCAAATAAGTACATGTAGTCTTGCGATTTGTTGTGTTTCTTCATTTAACCAAAATTTATTTTAGTTCCGCTTCAGATTTTCTATTTGTCAAGTGAAATTACATGAAAAATTGCTGCAATAAAAATTGAACAATGACAACTAAAATGCAACTGTAAAAAAGAAACAACAAAAATCACAAAATGTTTAAAAGTAAACTTTCAAAAGTAAAAGCCAAATGAACTACTCAAACGGCTTGGCAAACATGTCAAAATTGTACGTTTGTACAATCATTTTGCGTGGTTTATTGTGGTATTTGACAAACGATTAATATGTTTTTGTAGAAAATCGAAATGTTGCATATTTTCCAAGCTTTTTGCGCTACCTAGTGCTAAATTTATTCATTTAACTTAAAATTTTGCAGAGTCAAGAAGGAAACGGCGAAGCATGCAAAATTATAAACAACAAAAGTTTTTGGTTAGAATTTATTGCAAAATTATTAATTAGGTTTGTGTGGCTTATTTGTTAACGGAGAGTGCGTATTTCCCAAGCCGTTTGTGTTTTTTGTTTGGCTCTTAAAGCTTGCCTCTGTTCAGCGTTACCGTTGGATATTTTCAAAAAGTACCAAAAAAGGGGATTTTTACAAAAAAAAAGTGGCACCAAAAATATGATTTAAGAAAAAAAGGCGGCACGTGCTTTAAAAAATTAAGTAGTACAAAGACGTGTTTTGTTTAACTTAATTAAAATTTCCAATAACATTTTTATGTGATTTTAATTGTCCTTAGCTTGCTCCAAGTCTGTTCAATGATTGGTTTTATCAGGTCTAGTTTTTTAAAGGCCTTTGAGTCATCCATATAATTTTTTTTTTATATTTTCAACTGTTTCGAAGTTATACAGAAATTAGTGGCAATATATTTTTTGCAAAGTTAGTACTATTTTTGTTTTCAAAAATTCATACAAAAGTTATAAGGACAAAAATTTTACATTTTAATCATTAATCTAAAAATCACAAGTATGAATAAAATACGGCATATTTCATGAAAATTGTAGGACAAATGTTAATTTTATGTTGGGGGAATTATGCTAATATGTATATTTCATCATGATTTGGGAGCGATATGTCCGATTTGGATGCTATTACAAGCAAATGATTTGGAATTAAATTCCCTTTTAGGCATCTTACCAATAGTTTTTTTTATTTTCAACAGTTTCGGAGATATTAAAAAAATAATTGGTACATTTTTCAAAAAAATCCAAAAAAATAAACGTTTTCAAAAATTTACAAAAAAAAAAATTATAATAAAATTTTTATAAATTATCGAAGCTAGGTATATAACGAATACAAAAGTCATAAACCATGGTATAAGTATTTATTTCATCATGGTATACCGCATACGCACAAAAGCAAGCGGTACTTCCCCAGAGCACTTACTTGTGAATAATTAATATGTACATATGTTACATAATATATTTGCAATATGTGCATAAGCTTATTACGATAGACAAAAATTTATTTTAGATAAGCTTGCTTTAATATATATTAAAACAATTACAGTTTATAATAACGCTGTAAGTTGTAATAATATTGAAAGTTCAAAAAGTATCCCATCATTTAGTAAAAAGTTCCAAAAAAAGGGACAAGAACTACAAAAAGTATCACATGGTTGCATTTTGTAAAAGTGGCGAAATAGTATCCAAGCAGTCGAAAAAGTGGCAAATTGCTACTTTAGTAGCACTAACGGTAACGCTGCCTCTGTTATACGAGTATGTGTTAAGTAAATTAGGTAAGATTATGGCTAAAGGAATAAAAAATAAAATAACAGAATTGAATTTAAAAAAAATTTAATGCAAAACTGCAAAAAATCCAAAAAAACTTATTTTTTTCATAAAAAACTTCAAAACTGTTCAAAGTTTGGAAAAAAGGCAAATGCAGATAAATCTGCACGGTGGGGGTGTCACAAAGCCATAGGACATAAATCCATATGGCATTAAGTCATTCCTTTGAGACATAAGGGCATATGCCATTAAGTCTCATTATAATGGGTCTTAACGCCATAAATTTTTTTCCGAAAATGAGACATAAAGCCATATTTTTAATAATGATTGCATGTCACCCTATTTCATGTAAAAAATACATTGTTGTTTCATGTCACCCTGTTATATGTCAAAAATGCATTTGTCTGTCAAAATATTGTTGGCAATCAATCAAATTCCCAAAACTTCTAGGCTCCAGGAATCGATGTTGAATGTGAACCACACCTAAACGTCAAGTTTTTTTCTGCATTTCATTTGACATTTCTCAATTTCAGACTAACCACCCTTAAACTACACAATTCATAAGAAGGTGTGTTAATAAAAGAACATATTGGTCTCAAGGTAAAACCAACCTTGTGGATATTCGGTAAACCATAAAGTCTTGGCGAAGAAGCAATATTCGTTTTTAGTTGATTTAGTGGATACGGATATAATTTTCTGCTTAAAAAATTCTTCTATAATTTCGTTATTTGTTTTTTCCAACTTATTCGTAGCATCCAATTGTAAACCTAATTATTAAACCTAAAATAATGATAAAATATGTTGATGACATATTCTTGATCGATTGAGACTTATTAAAGCTTTATGGCCAATATCGCACGTTAATCCGTATCACAGGTAACATTTGTAAGGGGGTTATATAAAATAGTCATAATAACCATATAATAACCAAAATATGGTTGTGCAATTAACCATAATCAAATCGAACTGTCCGTGAACGTGAGTTCGATCCCGCGGTCAGTCAAAAATGTAAAATTATCAACAAATTTTAATTCATTTCATGTTGTACAATACTTTTCTTTATAAAAATTATTTAACGAACATTAAATTTAATGAACTTTAGCCTGATTAAAAAATAAAAAAACCGTGTTCTTGGAACAAAAACAACTAAAAATACTACAAAAAAGAATTTAATTAAAATGTAAACAGTACTTTGTGGGAGAATATTCTATATATATTAAATATATTTGTATACAGATGCCATCTCTAGAGATATTTCGAACTGGATTAAAAAGACAAAGTGGCCAAGAATGATACGTTCCAAAGGTTCTTCCACGTCACAACTTATTAATCATCTTTAATTAGTCCACATGTTTGACATTAATGTGCTCAAAATAAAACTTGAGTCCGTTTGAAGAAGTTCCAAGGAGATGCCAAATAATACTTTACTAAAATACTTAGCCAAAAATTAGTCATTCGGTGAAATATTAAATACCTTTTAAGGCACTTAACACCAGAGTACTGAAACGTTCACTCATTTTTCAGCCATGAGATGAATTGCTGCTAATTCATCCTCATGAGTGTGAGGAAAAAAAATATTTTGAATTTCCTAACTCATGAGGAGTGAGCAAACAAAAAAAAACTTATGTATGTGAATTTGGCAGATACAACGAACTTGTAATAATTCACGTTAAGCTTCTTCATAAGGAAAACAAACGCGATTTGCCCGAACATTTCCAGCGGGAAAATTAAAAGAAAAGAGGAGTTATAGAAGGCCTTTTTTGCAGACATAAGATCCCCCAGCCGCATTCCAACTTTATTACTAATTGACATGGGAGACCAACGCCTTGCCCTCTTGCATCTTATTTAAAGGCTTCTGGAAGGCCATATAAAAAGATTTAAGAATAAAGCTTTATCCCATTGTAATTGTTGTTGCTAATAATGCGAAGTGAGTAAATTAATAACTAAACTTGGTACACATTCCAACATAACTACTAAGATTACTTAGAATAGAAAATTCAAATTTGTAAAATATTTAATAAAAAACCATTTTAAAAGACCATTTTAAAGAAGGCAGAGTGGAATAAGTAAAAGAGTACTTAAAATTCAATTATTAACTTCCTTAACCTTTAACTGTGGCGGTGGTGGTAAATTTTACCCTCTACTTACATTTTTTTTAAAATACTCTTCCATTTCGCTCCATAAATGTAATTTTCTTAGTATCTTCTCATATCGTGATCGTCGTTATCAGTGCTGCCACGACTAATGCAATTTTTACAACCAAAATTTTAGAAAAAGTTACCAAATGTGAACAAATATAACCAAATTAGAAAGCCTTTTGTAAATTGAGAAATACATAAAAATTTATTTTAATTTGCATTGTCAGATAAAGGTTATTTGCACTTAATATGAAAATATTAATTACAAATTTAGAAAACAAAACAAGAAATGTAATTCTTGTACATATTAAAAAATAAGGAGAAACTTAAAAGGTTTTATTTATTTGAGACTATTTTCATGAAAAATATTTTTATTTCGTAAGAGTTTTGTATTGTTTTCACAACACAAGTGATTGAACGTGTAGTAAAATTTATATGAAAGGCAGTCAGTTGTTTGATTATTTTTCATATAAATTTTACTACACGTTCAAATACTTGTGTTGTGAAAACAGCACATTAAGCCCGTCAAATTTGCAAACGAAATTAAGTATATTGGAAGTTAATATATTGAATTTTTATGAATAAACGAAATTTGTACTTCACAGTTATAAATAACAAAAAATTAAAATATTTAATTAATTTTCGCTTTTTAACTGTCAGTGGCTGGGTTGTGAAATGTGGCGATTTTTAAATTCTTTTGGTGATGAACATTTACGTCTGGCGATATAGAGATTTTATTGGCGAAATTGCAAACTGTTGGCGTTATGCGAAAAAGCATTTTTTGTGAATTTAATCTAAAATATTACTAAAATCGGTATAACTTATTTCTCTTGTTTGTAAATTGTATTTTAAAATTATAATTGTAATTATTACTGTTTCAAAATGTTTCTATTTGAAATATTTTGTGAATCATTGTATAATATTATAACGAATATAAACAAATTCGATTTCAGAACGTTAATTCAATGGGGGAAAATGTATATGACTGACAGTCAAAGGCTTTTTCTTATAAATTAAAAAAATTGCCAAATTATTATGTATTTTCTTACAGTAAATTCTGTAAGTTCTGAAGTTATAGATTTTATATCGATTTATTTTTGAAAAATCCTTAAAATGCCTATGTGTATATCAATATATTAAAATATACTACTGGAAATAGTGCAAATTTAGAACATTTTCCTTATATTCAGGGTTTTAAAAACACCAAATCTACTTTTGTGTACTCTTTCAGGCATTTTCTGCAATCGATTCAGCGTGATATATGCACTTTCTACTTTAAGTACCACTTATATTTACTACTCTTAAAATCAGAAAAACTACGCTCATTAAAAAAAAATTAATTGAAAATCTCCATCGATAAAACTTCATTTGATTTCAATTTCAGAACATGGCAGTTTCTAATATAAAAATCATATTTGCCAATTTTTTTCTTAACAAAAATATCTGGAAGCTGTTTTGAAAGGAATTTTTTGGGTACGATAAAGTATTAAGAACTTCCGTTCATTTTAATCAAATAATGAGAAAATCGTAGTGCAAAGTACACATTGTTCGAAGTCATAAATAATTTCCTTCGAATCCAATACGCAATAACCCCCCATGTAAATAAAAAAGGTTAACAATTTAAAACCCCGAAATTGCAAGTGTATTAAGAAAAACAAATTCATACGTATTTTATATTTTAGAAAAAAAGTAACCAAAATGAAAAAAATATTCACATCTCCACATTGAGAAAAAAATAACCAATTTTGGTTAGAAATAACCAAAAACGGCAGCTCTGGTCGTTATTCACTTTTGTTTTGGCTGAGCTCGACTTAGCACGAGCGGAGCTACGGACATGCTGGTGTAAAAATTACCACTCGTCATCATTTACGTAATTTTTAGAAAAAAATTTACCCCACATTAAAATTAACGTAATATTTTCATGGAATTATTTTTACCACTAGATCGTTTTCTTGTTAGTAAAAAAGCTCAACTCAGTGCGCTTTGCAATCCCTAATTAAAATAAAATAAGTACATTTTATTAAATACAGGTCTCGTGCATTGTTTAGGAAGCTGTTTGTACCAAGTTTGAATACTCTAACTGTTACCATTCTCCAGTAATACAGAAATCTATAATCTCTTTTTATGGGAGGTGCCACACCCACTTCTCCAATCCCGCCCATTTTTGTAGAGGGGTTGTTTATTAATAACCCAGCTTTGTGTACCAAATATGGACAATTTTTCTCTTGCCGTTCATTAGATACAAAAGAATTTATTTTGTGCCACGCCCAATTCTCTAATCTCACCCACATTTTGTCGGATATTGTGTATTGCTAACTAAGATGAATGTACTTAATAACGAAACTTTGACTCTTCTGCAGATATATAGAAATCTATAAGGGTTTGTGTGAGAGGTGCCACGCCCACTTTTCCCGACCAGATTTTGTCAGATGTTATGTATTGGTAACCAAGAAGCTTTAGCTCTTGCCGATTTGTCTGTAGTAAGCCAATGTGTAGAGATTCAGATTTTTATGACAAAAAAACCTCCAAAGGTTGACCTGTAGTTTCTTCACCTAATTATTTTTTTTCATGATCTCTTTTATATCTGTAAGTGTATACATTTGGCTGTGAAAAAAATGCCCTTCAAGTTTTTTTTTTTAAATTCATATTTTTTTGATAAGTTTTTGATATATTGTTTTTTTTTTTTTGTATTAAAAAAAAGTTTGTGAAGTAAAGTACCTGTTTCGTTTAAAGAAATTAAAATTGTTTTTAATTTCTTTATTTTTTGTGATTAAAAATGTGGTATCTTATTTATCAAGAACAAATAATTATATAAAAATATTTTTTACTAAATTTTTTTTAGTAAAATTTAGAGGGGTAAAATTTACCACCATGTCATTAAGTATGTCCCAAAATTTCACCTCCACAGTTAAAGGTTAAAGGACTATAAAGTGAATGCAGTTGCAATTTATCCCGCTGGGAAGCACGATTAGCATGTGTGTGTTTTGTTTTTATAAAATTATTTCTTGGCTGGTGAACCAAAATGTATGTGTTGTTTTTTTTTTGTAGGCAAAAATTATAGAAAAAAAATAGTAAAAGAACTGCACTTTCGTCATCTTAAATCACAGTTTACATGAGAAGCAAGAAACGTTGTAAAGTTTAAAATAATTGAGATATAAAAGCAATTTTAAATATTTATGATAAAAAGCAATAACTGCTATATTTTTGAGGGAAATATATTATTTTTATTGCTATTTTAATTTGTAATTTAATGTAATTTAGTCCAGTTTAGAGTAGTATTGATAGCAGCCGGCGCACAGTGGGAAATTTAACGAGAAGGCGGTAAAAATTCCATAACTTTTGACTGGATCGGTATTTTTTATGGTCGATAGGTGCGATGTTAGGCTTTAATTTGCGCTATAAAACGTAAAATTCGACTGACAGGAACAAAAGTTATGGTTAGTTCAAAATGCATTCTCATTTTTTTTGTTGAGTTTCGGTGTAAAAGTTGAATATTTCGTTTTGAAAATTTCCCAAATAGTATTCTTGGCTATTGGAAAAATTTTAAGTAATTCAACTTTAATTTTTGGTTTGATATGTATATGTATTTTATTTATATATATAAACACAAATATATACTTAAGTCAAAAACAAATTATAATACGAGTATATAAACTATTTTAAATTAAACAATATTAGTAAACATTTCTTGTAAATAGCTTGTTTTCATTTTCTAGAAGTTGTTTAGCTTCTTCCTCTAATTCGATTGAGGTTGATTTATATTTTTGTCGAATGCTGGATATTTATGGATTTGTAGTGCGATTAACTAACTTTTTTTACGATAATCGTATAGTTAAAATAAATATAACGAAAATTAATCGAATTTGCTATTCCGTAACATTTTTAAAGATATTCGCTGTCGATATTCGCTGTCGATTAAAGTCAGCTGTTACTTTAAGCAGTTTTTTTTAGTTATTTTAACGACAATAATTTACGTAGTGTTTATTTAATCGATAAAGTTTATATTATGTTTAAGGTGGTTGAGGTCCGACTTCTTACATATATACAAACATATGTATATGTATGAAACAAACAAAAAGTACAAAAAAAAAGCAAATTATGAACAAAAACAAAATTCTATATGTAAAATTCACAAAATAAAATATAAAAACAGTAAATTAAACACAATGTCATTTGATTTTCATCATTATCTTTTGTGCTTTTCGTTTATTTTGTAGACAAAGATGTTTTAAAAACTACAGCTGCTTACAATCGCTAAAAATAAATTACAGAATCACATAATCGTTACTGCAAGCGAATATATATGTCGACAAAAATTACGATTGTCGTTAAAAGTTATGGCCTGTTCAACGATTTCGAAAGAACGACTTCGATCGCATTCTAAGCGATCGAAAACTGATTTGGGTTCAACTAACTCTATTCTATATGAACATTCGTACGAACGACAACTCGAAAGAACACGTAAGTACTTCCATACAAAAAGCGGTTTATCAATATCGAAGGTATCGGCAAGATTACGAACACAAATGTCAAAACCACTCACTTTGTGTTTTGTTGTCGAATCGTTGAATTTAAAAAAAAAACAAGAAATATTTAAGAGTAATTTAAATAAATAAAAAATAAAAATGGAGAACAAATAGTAAGGACATATGTAAAATTAAAATATTTTATTGATGATAGTTTAAACAAGTAAGAAAGTATAGTCGGAGAAGCCCGACCATTTTTGAGAGTGTACCCTATTTGGGACCCATGGGCAATCATGGACAATCCTGAACAAAATTATGTTATGAGGTTAAGATTCATTTAAAAGTTCTTGGTGTCGAATATTATTTATATAACTTCATTTTAATATATGATATTTTAAGATGGGGGACCTATGGTTTTTTTGGACCTACCAGGACAACAGTTTGTTATGACATATGTGAATACTAACATTTGTAAGGAAGTTATAACATTAAGGGCTATTTTCGGGAGTATTATTTGTATGGGAGCTATGGTCAAATACAGACCGATTCCAATAAAATTTGGTAAGATGATTTTGATTGCAATAAATTAGTTTGGACAATATTTTATCTTAATATCAGCATAAGAAGATCATTTATCGGAAATAAACCCTATCCGGAAAGAATCTTGTATTAGGGCTAAGTAAAATTATGGACCGATTCTGCCCATTTCCAATAAGCTTGGTCCTTCTGCCAATTTGAACCTATGTGCCAAATTTCATCAAATTATCTCCAAAATTCCGACCTGTACTTTGCGCACAAGGTTACATGGACAGCCAGCCCGCCTGTTAGCTGGACGGACATCGTTGGATCGACTTAGTATTATTCTGAGTCGATCGGTATACTTTAAAGTAGATATAGGGCCCATATTTTAGGGTGTTATACACATCAGCACAAATGCATAATACCCTCTCCACTATTGTGGTGTGGGTATATAAAGTCGACAATGCAGCAACTGCTAACATTTGTCGAATACATGGATGAAAATCTTAAGTTGGCGAGAGGTGCACTAGTGCTTGGAAAAGTAGAAGCCAAAAACTAAATGCCATTGTACCACCTACGCGTTCTATTGCAGAGTAGAAGATGGTAAACGACATTATATTTTAAGGGAGAAGAAAACCATAGGTTTGAATTGATTTTGAAATAATATTTATATTTACATTTAAAATGCAGGACAAAAACAAAAAAAAAAAAAAACCACAAAAGCCTGCAAAAAACTGGTCGCGGTATTTACAAAAGGAAACTATTGAACTTTTCTAGTACAGAAAATTAATGGGTCGCTGCTTTTGTAATTGTTTAATTGGTTTATTTATTTGTTTGTATGATTTATTAATTTTTTTGCTTATATATTTTGTTATTGATTACATTTAACATTTGTTTACTCTTTTTTTTAAGTTTTGGTATCAATAAATTTTTTTTTTTTTTATTTTCTGACATTTCTATACAGCTGATAAAATTTCAAACACAGTTGTATTTGTTATCAAGCAAATTAGTATTAATTTTAATACTTTTGAACAAAAACGCAAAAAATTATAGAAATATCTCATATGGCAATACTATATTTTTTTACTACGTAAGTAACAAATATTGACACTCGTAAGAGCAAGCGATCGAAAGATGTAGAAATGGTTGAACCCAATCTGATTCGAAATCGAGCGAATGGATGACGATCGCTTCGATTTGCAATCGAGATTGTTGAACAGGCCATTAATCGCACCACTGATAAGCACAACAAAATAGTTATAAGATCTTCATTAGCACAACATCTGGAACATTTTCTTGTATTATACTCGCGGAATATTTCTCTTTATTCCTTTTTTCTTGCGCTTTTTCAGATAGATCTCCAATTGGTAGCATATTGTGTTGAACTATTTGTTCCCCATGGTACAAAATTTTATGAACTGTGGTTGGCATATTTCTCCAAGAGTATTTTTTGTTATAAAGAATTGCTGTTTCATTTGCATACTGGCAAAATTGTTTTGCATTTACCTTTCTGCTACATGCTGCAACTTGTAAAACGATCTGGAATCGTCTTATTAATTCAAAATGTACTCCTGTGATTGATGCTGCAGTTTCTGGATGGAAAAAGAATCCCCTTGCAGTGTTTCCATCATTTGAATTTCTTTTTCCCTGTTTTGGCTGATCAATTTTATGGCTTAGCTGAAGGTATTTTTCTTTAGTTTGTTTTTTTGTTTGCTTCCTTTTTTCCACATTTTGTTTGGTTTTTCTCACTGTTTCGCCTAACGGTCCAAGTTCCAAATAACCCAATTTAAGAATATGCTCCATAAAACGAATTCTGGCATGAAGAGAGGACATTCCAAATTCGTATGCTTCATTGAAACTATTTTCTTGTGATGTGGTTGGCTTATTTGACTTGATGTCTTTTGGCATATGCTACAACTTGACGAAGACTTTTTCTGTAAATGCTTATACAACTTTTCCATCGATCATTGTTAAGGCCGGTATTCACTATCCTACATAATCGTGCGATTCATTCACCCGAAAATCTGAAGGAATTCTATCCGACATAAAAAAAATGTCTGCAAAATCTGCTGTCAATGCCACACTATTCCACAAAAAAGATGCAAACTCAAATGACTCAGCTACTTTACAAGAATATGCAACTCTGATCGCATAGAAATTATCATTTTATGAAAATTTTCATAAATATTTGCAAGTCGGACAGACTGTCAAAAAAATCTGTCACTCAATTCCTTTTTAAGTCACACTGTCATACATTGTGAGCACACACGATTTTTTTGACATATCGTGCGACTAAATAGGATAGTGAATACCGGCCTTAAGGAACATTTGAAATTTAATTTCAATGCATTGGCCATCAAATTTTAATATTGCCGGTTGAAGTTCTTTAATTTGATCTTTTATTTTTCGAACTTCTTCCGTTATGACATCTTTAGTTTCTTTTTTGTAAACAAACTTTATTGGTCTGCAATACTTTGTTGAAGAGGGAATTTCATTTTTCCATACATCCATTGCTGTAACTCTACTGGTTGACGGCTCTAAGCCAATATAAGTTTTTCTTAAACCTAATGGAACGAAAGATACCATGAATAAGTTAGCATCAGATGAGTTTTCTGAATTACATTGCTTGTATTGTTTCTGACCAGAGCTTCCATCACATCTCCATTTAGAAAATAAAGTGATGCTGCAATTTTTAAGTTTTTTTAAACAGTCAGCATCAAGTGTATTTAATAATCGTTCTGCAGTGTGTTCGAGAAGAGCCTGCAATTTTACTTCTGCTGAACTTGAAGTTACACTAATAGCCGTTTGTGCAGGTAAGCACTCTTTTTTGACAGAAACTAAATCTCGATATGCTGGAAAGATTCCACAATTTTTTTCATTGGTTCGCTTTCGCAGTTCTGTATACTGATTTTTTGTCAGTTTTAAATCCAAAAATAGTGCAAATGCTTCTTCTGGAGTAAATTTCATTTCTTCAGTTGGTGAAGGCATACTTTTTAAAATCCTCTTTGTGCGTTTAGGGCTCGCTTCCACTATTTTTTCAATTATTGCAATTTTTGTTTTCTTATTTTGCGTTGGTTGAATTTGATGCAGAAATGAATCCTTTATCATACTATGAGAAATTTCTTTATTGATATTTGCAAGCTTACGTCTTCATGATTTTTCACTGCAACTCTCAATTTGTTTTGCGGGTCGAACCACTTTTCCAGTTTCCTTAGCGGTTATCGACGGCTTCTTAAAAATCAGATCATTTGTTAGCCATTTTTGGTTGTGTAAGTAAAACATTTTCTGGTTTCTAGAACATTTAAGGTACCGTTTTCTTAACGTGAATAAAAAATTTTAAATTTTTATCTTATGAATTTCGATTTCTTGTTCGTTGCATAATTTAAAGAATGGATCATTCATTATGTATAAAACAAAATCTTTTTCATCTTTCTGTTGAAAATATAAATCAGCGAGAACTTTATAACTGAACTTAGCCATTGTTTAAACAATAATGAGGAAAAATTATAAATGCATGCATTTTTATACTCTAGATATAAGTTTTTTTTTTAATAGTCTTTTATTACCACTTCTTTGAAACATAAAATATCTCTGTTTTCACACTTTTTAAAAGGATAACATACCGGCAATAAATTAACAGGTAACATGTAGCTAATTTTTACGTCATATATGCTAGTTTTATTTAACATTTAACTGCTCGTCCATTTTTTAAAATTTAGGCCCCTATTACGGTTAACAACTCAACTCAGTTGAGTTGTAATTTCTTAATTTTTGTATTATGGTTTACAACTTTGCTATATTGCGGCGAACAAAAACATCAAAAAATTACAACTCATCACAACCAGTTGATTTAATTACAACTCAACTGGGTTGAGTTGTAAACCGTAGTAGGGGCCTAAGTTGCAATTTTCAGGTAATCAAACTATGTAGTTTATGCTGCGGCTATTTACTAATGTTCAACCTTTTAACTTAAAATTAATCAGAAATCTAACATGTTAGTCTATTTATGTCGCCTATTCATTTTGCAGCATCCGTTCACCCACAATAAGTTCATAACAATACCTTTACCTTTTCCAAATCAATTGATAACCTGACGTGCTACATAATTCATGTGAACGGAACTGCTTTAATCGTCGAAAATTCTTTAAGATTCCTTAACTTCAGTAATATTTCCTTACAGGGTTTATTTTTTGAACTGAATATCTTACAGAAATTGCTATAGTTCGCAAGATCGCCTCCAGATGTCTGTACAATGGGCTATAGAAACGAAGGTAAGAGTCCGGGCTACAAGAGAGTACAGATTTTTTTTGAAGCTTGACGGGCCGGACTTGTGCTCTATAAAGTAGGAAATTTCCGGGAAATTTTGACATGTCGCAGAGTTTAATGCGTTAAACCACGTATAGTTAATAAACTTATTTTGTCAAAAAATCTTGAAAAACAAAAAAGTTATGAGCATTTCAACTTCAAAAATTGACTTAGAAAATTCAAAACTATAACCAAATACTGAGAAGGTCCATCATAAATATTTGCAAGTCGGACAGACTGTCAAAAAAATCTGTCACTCAATTCCTTTTTAAGTCACACTGTCATACATTATGAGCACACACGATTTTTTTGACATATCGTGCGACTAAATAGGATAGTGAATACCGGCCTTAAGGAACATTTGAAATTTAATTTCAATGCATTGGCCATCAAATTTTAATATTGCCGGTTGAAGTTCTTTAATTTGATCTTTTATTTTTCGAACTTCTTCAGTTATGACATCTTTAGTTTCTTTTTTGTAAACAAACTTTATTGGTCTGCAATACTTTGTTGAAGAGGGAATTTCATTTTTCCATACATCCATTGCTGTAACTCTACTGGTTGACGGCTCTAAGCCAATATAAGTTTTTCTTAAACCTAATGGAACGAAAGATACCATGAAGAAGTTAGCATCAGATGAGTTTTCTGAATTACATTGCTTGTATTGTTTCTGACCAGAGCTTCCATCACATCTCCATTTAGAAAATAAAGTGATGCTGCAATTTTTAAGTTTTTTTAAACAGTCAGCATCAAGTGTATTTAATAATCGTTCTGCAGTGTGTTCGAGAAGAGCCTGCAATTTTACTTCTGCTGAACTTGAAGTTACACTAATAGCCGTTTGTGAAGGTAAGCACTCTTTTTTGACAGAAACTAAATCTCGATATGCTGGAAAGATTCCACAATTTTTTTCATTGGTTCGCTTTCGCAGTTCTGTATACTGATTTTTTGTCAGTTTTAAATCCAAAAATAGTGCAAATGCTTCTTCTGGAGTAAATTTCATTTCTTCAGTTGGTGAAGGCATACTTTTTAAAATCCTCTTTGTGCGTTTAGGGCTCGCTTCCACTATTTTTTCAATTATTGCAATTTTTGTTTTCTTATTTTGCGTTGGTTGAATTTGATGCAGAAATGAATCCTTTATCATACTATGAGAAATTTCTTTATTGATATTTGCAAGCTTACGTCTTCATGATTTTTCACTGCAACTCTCAATTTGTTTTGCGGGTCGAACCACTTTTCCAGTTTCCTTAGCGGTTATCGACGGCTTCTTAAAAATCAGATCATTTGTTAGCCATTTTTGGTTGTGTAAGTAAAACATTTTCTGGTTTCTAGAACATTTAAGGTACCGTTTTCTTAACGTGAATAAAAAATTTTAAATTTTTATCTTATGAATTTCGATTTATTGTTCGTTGCATAATTTAAAGAATGGATCATTCATTATGTATAAAACAAAATCTTTTTCATCTTTCTGTTGAAAATATAAATCAGCGAGAACTTTATAACTGAACTTAGCCATTGTTTAAACAATAATGAGGAAAAATTATAAATGCATGCATTTTTATACTCTAGATATAAGTTTTTTTTTTAATAGTCTTTTATTACCACTTCTTTGAAACATAAAATATCTCTGTTTTCACACTTTTTAAAAGGATAACATACCGGCAATAAATTAACAGGTAACATGTAGCTAATTTTTACGTCATATATGCTAGTTTTATTTAACATTTAACTGCTCGTCCATTTTTTAAAATTTAGGCCCCTATTACGGTTAACAACTCAACTCAGTTGAGTTGTAATTTCTTAATTTTTGTATTATGGCTTACAACTTTGCTATATTGCGGCGAACAAAAACATCAAAAAATTACAACTCATCACAACCAGTTGATTTAATTACAACTCAACTGGGTTGAGTTGTAAACCGTAGTAGGGGCCTAAGTTGCAATTTTCAGGTAATCAAACTATGTAGTTTATGCTGCGGCTATTTACTAATGTTCAACCTTTTAACTTAAAATTAATCAGAAATCTAACATGTTAGTCTATTTATGTCGCCTATTCATTTTGCAGCATCCGTTCACCCACAATAAGTTCATAACAATACCTTTACCTTTTCCAAATCAATTGATAACCTGACGTGCTACATAATTCATGTGAACGGAACTGCTTTAATCGTCGAAAATTCTTTAAGATTCCTTAACTTCAGTAATATTTCCTTACAGGGTTTATTTTTTGAACTGAATATCTTACAGAAATTGCTGTAGTTCGCAAGATCGCCTCCAGATGTCTGTACAATGGGCTATAGAAACGAAGGTTAGAGTCCGGGCTACAAGAGAGTACAGATTTTTTTTGAAGCTTGACGGGCCGGACTTGTGCTCTATAAAGTAGGAAATTTCCGGGAAATTTTGACATGTCGCAGAGTTTAATGCGTTAAACCACGTATAGTTAATAAACTTATTTTGTCAAAAAATCTTGAAAAACAAAAAAGTTATGAGCATTTCAACTTCAAAAATTGACTTAGAAAATTCAAAACTATAACCAAATACTGAGAAGGTCCATTTAGGACCACCCTGTTCTCAATGAAATAGTTGAAATAGGATTGAAATTTTTGGCACCCGAGGTTCACTAGTATGTACCTTCACATGAAAAAAAAAAATAGGAGAACATTAAAAAAATAGTTTTGGCCGCCTTCTCAAAATACGAACCAGTGTGCGGCGCTTACAATGACCAAAAATGTTGAAGAAAGTAGTATATCTCCTAAAAAAATATTGGTATTTAATAAAGCTGAAAAGGGATAAACACAAAATATAGCTAAAAATTTTATATTCCAGCACTTTATAAAAAATTAAAAAAGGCAGAATGTAAGAAAAAATAAAGTCACTGTTTTATTGTTGGTATTTTGTTTAAGCTTTGATATCGTTGCAAACAAGACTTTTTGAGTGTATGTAATTCTCATTCCCTCTGTAGTTTTGTTTGCTGATAGCTTTGGCTTTTCTAAAATTATTTAGGAGAACGTTTCCTGATGATCTGGCCTAAGCAACGAGTGAAATCCGCATAGGAACAGCTTGTCCTCCAACAATAAATTTCAGTATTATTTTAAATAAAAGTGGGGAGAATATTCCTTTTGTATTATAAATATTCTATATATTAAAGAAATTGATACAGATTCATTATAGGGAAGTTCGGCTGTACTTAAATTTATTAAAAAGAATATACTTCACTTTTCCCTTATCATCACATCCTTTTGTTACAGCCAAATCGTGGACTATATCGCTAATGTGACTAATTCACATATATGCTTCTAAGAGGCATAAAAGGAAGTTCGCATATAATCAATTTATGTGAATAAAAAAAAAAAAAATTCATATTTATTACAAGACAGCAGGCTTACTGTTAAAAATAATAAAATATTTCATTCCTAAAAATATTTTTTCCCAGTGGAGAGCTGATGGCAAAAATTAAATAATTTATATATTAGTTCTTTTACACGGTTTGAAGCTTCGAAAACTAAAAACAACTTGGTACATGTTGCTTATGTAACTAAAACGCTAATACTATTCTTAACTATTGCCGTTACTACACGCTGATAGATGTACTTATATCGCTTCGCAGACTATAACGGAAATACTTTCTATTACATTTACTTATAGTGGCAGAAAATAAAGATAAAATGGACTATATTGCTAATGTGACTATAAACGAAAAATACTGTAAATATATTAACTCATAAGGATACTATCATTAAAATAATGGATGTCTGCTGGAAGCAAAAATCTAAGAACTTGAAGATGTTGTCATTTATTTTTGGCAATTCTTAGCGTTTGTGAGTACAATGGGTTAGGCTGTAAAATTTCTAACAATCTTATGTGGAAGAAACTGATAGTCATACTATATAGGATTTTTAATACATATGTCTATGGATTCGGTTTTTATTAATTTTACAGCATTTTTTCATCTTTACTTATGCAATAATTTTCAATTTGTTCCCTAATTCCACTAATACCGTGGTAATAATTAACCACAGAGTATCAAACAGAATACCCAGTTATGACGTTTAAAAAAATTAATGCCTCCTTAGAAATATCGAATACTCTCTTAATTTTTTATTGAGTGTGATTATACATTTTGTTGTTTAAGGAAATTACATATATACATACTTAATGATACGTAATTTTTGTAGAAGTTTAAAATTTTTGAAAAATATGTAACGTGATGCAGTGAATCGAAATCAATACAAAAATGTCAATTTTCAATTTTTCATTTATACATGGTTTTGCGTTTTAGCTAAGGATATGTATTTATAAAAAATTTTTTGATGCCAGAATGTACAATAATATATTGTTAGTACATTCTGCTTTGATGCTTTAAAAAGGGTGATGTAAAAAATGTTTGGATTACCAACCAAAACGGTGGATTTTCAAATATTTTTACCTACTTATTGCTAGGAACACAACTGGGACGAATTTCGCCCAGCACGACGAATTTTTCAGTAAAAATTCGCTGAGTAAATTCGTCGTATGAAGCACAATAACGACGAATCATAGTATAGAACTAGTATGCCAACTCGAGAGAGTGTTCTCAATTTTTTAGTTCACCCCTCACACATATAGGTTCTGTGTGAATTCAACGTACATAAGAACAACAAAAACAAAACTAAATTTGAAATTTTTCAATTTAAAATTTGTCACAATATAACACTATGTTTAATTTTATGACACAAACACATAATAAAAAATTTTTTCTAACAGATTTTGCTCATTTGCTTTGGCAAAATATTTATATTTTTCACAAACTAAAAATTTTTATATAAATTTATTTGACATTCATTTTTTCTGTTGTTAATATTATTAAAGCCAACAGAGTAGCATTTTGTTTCATGAAAATAAAATTTGAAATCGTTAATTATTTAAATATTTTCCGATATTGCAGAATAAAAATTTTGCAAACATTGTTTTTAAAAGTTTATAAATGCAGCCAGCATTTAATAAATTAAAAATTTATTGAACTGATTAAATTTTATTTTTGAAAAATTTGTTTTGCGACATTCTATACGATTTTATGCAACTATGTTAAGTGGTGGAAATAGTTTTATACACCAATACATTTAAAAAAATCTTACTAATACAAACATAAATTAGGTTCCACTGACAATTGAGTTATGTACCTGTCAAATAGTCGGCATACTAGTTGTATACTATGCGACGAATAACAAACAGCTTTTATAATTGAGAAAGTTGATTGCTGTTTGTGCAAAGAGAGAGAAATAGTATGACCATATTAAAAAAAAATGCTTAAATATTAAAACATAATCAAAAACACAACTTAAAACTATTTTTATAGCAAAATACTTTGTATATATATTTTAAATGTTATACAATAAAAAAAAAAAACAATTATTTAAGTAAAAAGTAACTTATTTACTAAAATACTTCTAAACTAAAACCAAATATGGTCACCTAGTACTGATTTGTTCGTCGTTCGCCGGCGTATGAAATAGAAATAAATCTATTGCAAAGACGAATTTCGCCGGACGCTTTTATTGTGTGTATTTTCATATACACCAATATGTTATTTTTGGTGACGAATATTCGCGGCCAAAAATTTGTCGTTCGTCCCAGTTGTGTTCCTAGCATAACATGGGGTCTTCACCTGAGATAATAATATGTGAGAGAACGTCGGCAGAATGAGAGCACATTTCTTCCTGTTAATCTTAATCTTAAACAAGGGGAACATTTATCTTATAAGATTTCATAATTTAGTTATTTTCGTACAGTAAACTTGTGTCGCTTTTTATTCTTTTTTTAGATTTTTCTTTGTTTTTAGTTTTTAATATTGTATTTTAAGCACTTTTCACAATATTTCCTCTATTTGCACTAAAAAAATTAAACATTTTAATGATAGCGTCTTATTATTAATTTATATGTATGTATGTATGTTTATTTAGTATTAATACTAAAACTATTTGAGAGTCCACACGTAAAATAATACTCCCTGCGATTGGATTTGACGTTTGCTGATATAAAAATGTTATATGTATCTTATAATAAGATATAAGAAGAGTGTGCTCAACAAAAAAAAAACCCACCGTTTTGTTGGTAAAACAAAAATGGTTTTACAGGAGCAAAATACACGTGTTGAGTACTTGCAGTTTTTATACCCTCCACCACCACTGTGGTGAATGAGGGTATAATAAGTTTGTCATTCCGTGTGAAACTTTTTTATTATACATCTTAGACCCCATAAACTATATATATTCTGCCACCTTAAGTAATTCTAAGTCGATTAAGCCATGCCCGTCTGTCTCTCCGTCTGTCCGCCTGCTGAAAACACGCTCACTTCCGAAAAACGTAAAAAGAACAAACTTGGTCTCAAATTGCTTGTAGTTATCCTAAGCAGTTTCGGATTGAGATCCATCGGTTCTGTAGCATCAGAGCTATGAATCAAAATGTGAAACCACCACCCTAAAAAATTGATAATTTTGTTACAAAAACTCACATAAATGGACGGATTAATATAAGATTTCGCACAAATCCGTTTTATACGACTGCAAATCATACTGTTCAATTTCGTGAAGATCGGTCCATAATTGACCATAGGCCCCATATAAACCCTACTCCCGGAAAACAGTTTAGTACGCCTTAAACCGTAACCAATAATGCTATCGTTTAATATTTGGTACGTCCCTGTTTTATAGGACTATAAATCACACTGTTACCTTTTAACCATACCAAACTGTAATTTTTTCACAGTTTCTATCCAAAATCGACAATTCTGCTTGTCTACACAGTATGTATACATACCCAACGCTGCAGATGATTTGACGATAAAAATCTGGAGGCTAATTCTGGCAGTCGTGATCGAATACGAAAGAATTTGAAATATATTAGCTTTAGAATCGAAAAAGTATTCGACCCCGACTCCCAGAATGACCCCCCTGGTTCAACTTAAAGTTGCGCAGCGGAAATTTTGGAAATAAATTTCCACGATTTGCTAACGTTGCCAAAGTGTACCGAAAATAAAAGTCAAAGACACTTCATTAGTGTGACAGCTAGTTTTACAGTTATCCCTACCGAAAATTCTTGTAACACATAGAAAACCTTTAAGTCCATCGATCGGCTCAAAATTACTTTTTGCATCGATTTAACTAATTTTGTACAAATGTATGTTCTATTTGTCACAAGAACGAAATTTATTGAAAATTGGGAAAATCTGTCCGTAATTGCACATGGACTTTATGCAATCATATTTTGGGAATAGAGTATTTGTGCCTATAAACCGTCTGATTATGTTGGTGTTATGATTAATTTTAAATATTTTATTGCAACATTAATCACTTTATCAAGTTAATCAGTCTATATAATAATCAGTCCAGGCAGGAACTTAAAACTTGTTTAGAAGAGTTGGAATCTCACCCGAACCTTCTGCCACGATCATATACACCTACGCCTAGGGAGACTTTAGATCTCGTTACAGAAAATGGAGAAAAACAATAAACTAATACTTATTTATAATTATATGTATTACCAATAAGTTTTTGTCTGGCACTGGCTGGACTAAATGTTTAAATATTATTTTTAAGAGTTGATTAATTATTTTTAGTTTACAAAAGTAAAGTGAAGATTCAATAAATAAATATATGAAAAAAGTTTTTATTTAATCATAGATCTCATAAAAAAACAACTTTCTAAATTAGCGTTTAGTGCCATAAGTTCCTTTTTTATATAAGTCTATATAAACATCGCCCCTGAAAATTCTATTTGGCATAAAAACAACACAGAAAAAAGTGTTTTATCAACTAAAAAAAATGGTTTAAAAAGTATTTAAATTTAATAAGTGTGATAATTGAATCAATTGTTTTATTAGTTGAAAGAAAATTAAAAATTTAATTTTGATTTAATTAACATTTTAGTTGCTTTGAAATAAATTTTCAATTAAAATTTTAATTAAATAACAAAAAATCTTCATTGACTTTTTTCGTTTAAAATAAAAAAAAAATTAAACATGTAGAATTGTTGTTGGGGATTGTCCAAAATTTATTTAAATAAATTAACACATTGTTTAAAATGGCAAACTTTTTTGATCATATTTTTAATTAAAATTAAAAATATCATTTATTGAAAAAAAAATATTCACAATTTTACAATTTTTAGTAATCAATATCATCATTTAAGTAATAGGTGCAACATCAAAAAACTTTTTGCTTGATAATATGAATTTGGTATAAATTTGGTGATTGGACACATTTATTAAATTTTTCTGTGAACTCATTTATAAATCGTAATTTTGTTCTTGTAGGTCCATGACTGTCAATGGCTTCCAAATAGGCTTTACTCTCCAAACAAATTCTGTTAATAGTGTGGTTTTGGATATTATAGAGTCGGACTTGACCGACTATATTCTATTACTTATATTTATGTTAAGAACTTAGGTAAAATTTATTTATTTTTCATAAAAATGTTTTAATTACGTAACTTACAATATAATTATTTTTACATAAAATGTACAAGTTTTAGCTTATTCTTTAGTAGTTGTATGTTTGGGGTCGTGGAATGTGTTTATAAACAGCTTCTACACTCCACCGTTCTTCCACCGGTACTCTTTGGCATAAGGCCATCACTAAGATAACACCATATATTGTTAAAACTTTCATTTTTTTCTGTTTGTCTTTCTTTCTGTTTTCTAGTAAGCTCCAAGATGTTCTTCGATGAACTCTTGAATTAAACTGTAATTCTGTGCTAATCATCTTAGTTTATATTTAAAAAATGGTGGTTATAGATATTCGAAATCTACAGTTGTTTAAATAAATGCTGCTTGCGTGTTAGTTAAATAAATATTTTTTGTTTTATACAAGTATTTCTTTTAATGTTATTACTGTTATACCCACCACCACGAGTTGCAAATGAAGGTATAATAACGTTGTCATTCTATGTGAAACACCAAGAAATGTTTATCTAACGGCCCATAGAGAAATTCTAAGCCGAATTAGATACGTCCGTATGCAAAAAAAAAACACGTTCGCTTTCCAACTATTGAATAGAAAAGTGCGATTTTGATATAAAATTGTTTCTTGTTCTAAATATGAGGAGAACAATCGGTATAGTAAGAATAGAATTATAAACTCAAATGTGGATCAGCCTTCAAAAAAATTGCTATTTGTGTGCTGTTTACAAAATTTTTACTATTGAGAACCAACATTGCACAGAAAATATCTCGAAAATTGTTCACCAATTAAAGAAATCATCAAAAAAAAAATCAGTTTTAATTAAAAATGTAATCAAGTGAGTTTAACTTTTGATTGAAACTAATAATTTGTTTACTGGTGCAAATTTAATTGATTTTTCATTTAATATTAAAATTTTTTTAATTGAAATCAGTTTTTATTTTTTTCTGTGTGATATTCCACAAAATAGTTCAAGTACCGACTGTCGTGAAATTCATTCGTCATCGAAAAATTTTAACGCTTATGGATTTATTACTGTAATGATATTTGTTTAAGTTTAGTTTTATAAGTCTAGAAATCTCATGATACTATGAAATATTAAAGAAAAGAACCCCAAATATGTAAATTAAGACACTCATTTACAAACATATATGAATCACTAAGTGCAGAAAGGGAACTATTTCAACGCCTTTATTTTGAGGTAATCAATTAAAACAGTGTAGTTAATAATAATAAATGCAAGTTTTATGTTCGTAGCTCGTAGAGAGGGGAACTGACTTACTTCTAATGGCGATTTCTTTTCTGAGAAATATGTTGCACAATTGTTACATGTTCTACATTTTTGTGTTCGTTTGAACAAAAAAAAAATACAACTGTGGCAAAATTTTTCAAGATCTTTTGTGAAAATGTCGATGAAAAACATGCAAAACATGTTGCATATTTTACCTTAACTTTTGCTTTAGGTGTTTTACAACTTTGTCACTTACTACTTTTTTGTACAACCAAAGTTTTATTTTGTTTGTCATAATATATAGCGCTCATAATTTTGTGAAAAGATTGATTAAAACCAAATTATATAAATGTTTACATATTAAAATGAAAAAGTTCTATGTTTATTATTATCGTTTTAATTTTTTCCAGGCAATTACTGATGTCAATGTTCGTTTCCAAACCGTAATAGTGTGCAGCACCCGCTCAAATAGCTCTGAAAATAGCTAATGAAGTACATTAATGAAAAAAGTGTAATAGCCATAAGATGACAATTTTCACACTGGTTTCTTAGCAATACTCAAATAATGTACATGAAGTAAATGTCAGTAGTTCCCTTTCTGCACTTAGTGATTCATATAGTAAGTGCATTATGGATGCTGGCTTATGTTCTTCTCATACTATTTTACCCAAAGTATTCAAAATGTTTTACAAAAATAAGCTTTTGTTTTAGTTTAGAAAAAAATGTTTAACCCTTTTTGTTTTATTATGGAGTTTTCTGCACTATAAAAATTTTTATTATACAGTAGATAGCGGATAAAAGAACATCTCATATTAGAAAATCGCGCTTTTAAGAACGTATTTTAAAAGCATATTCATATGTGTCAATATAAAAAGTATTCGGTTTAAGAAAATGTTTAAATATGGAAATAAAATATTTTTTATAAAATAAATACTGTATTTGCTTACGCAAAATATCCAACCAAGTTTGGTTTTTTTTTCAACCAAGGAAACACAAAAATTAAAACTTATGAGGAAAACGCAAAACTTCTGTCTGGTACATTTTTAAAAATCAATTTTTCAAAATCACCCCCAAAGCTGTGCAGTTACTAATGATAATTTTTAACAGCTGTATAAAAATCAACTATTTTCCTACACATTTCAAAAGGACAAATACTATTGCTATTCTTAAACCAAACAAGCCTAAGCAAATTCCTAATAGTTAATTCGGGAAAATTGTATGAAAAACTCAGTCATAATCGTAAATGTATGTGATGTCGTTGAAAATACCTCAATAATAGCTTTCGAACAATTTTGCTTCAAAAAACAACATAGCGCGGTACACCAACATAAATCGTATTACAAATATAATCAAAGCTAATAAACGATGGGGGATGGGGTTTTTCACAGAGGTGCACTTCGGTGTGGAACGCTATCTGTCTGCTATTCACTTGGAAATAGCAAGAAGCAATTCCTCTGCTGGATTTCCCAAGCAGCTCACTACTTCCGGCCCTTTGGCCAAGTATCCCCTGGAAATGACGTTCAGATACCCGTCTGATGTCAGCTAGAGTGAGAAGGCGTACAGTTTATGAGTAACCTGAATGGCATGCTAACATCGGTGCGTCTCAGGTAATTAGGTGGTAATCCAGACTACATTTTTACCTCCGAAACTCAGCTGTATTTTTTTTTGCCTGCCTAGAGGTAGTTGGCAGCCCCAACACTAGGATCGGAGTGCAGTGGTCCAATCAGCTCTCACTCTTAAATTACTACGATTACAGAAATGTCAATAAATTTAAATAATGATCCCCCCTCGATGACGACTTATGGCTTTAAACAACGGTTTATGATTGGTACTTGGAACGTTAGGACTCTTTCGGAAACATCTCGAATCGAGCAAGTGCGTAGGGTAATGGCTGCACATAGCTTGGATGTCTTAGGACTTAGCGAGGTACGACAACTCCGCCAAGGTAGGCCCCGTAACACCTGGGTTCGTTGCCTTAAACAAGAATGTTTACTTGCTCGAGTATCCTGGAATCAAACAAAAACAATTGCCAGAGATAGAATCAGATGGAGAGAATTTGTTGACGCCCTATGTTCACACTGAACTTTATCTTAATATTTATGGTGTTCGGAAATGTAATTCTATTTATATTTAGATAAATAAAGGACATATATATATAATAAACGAATAAGACAGTCAATAGGTCTAATAGTTATTGACATTGAAAAGGCATTTGGCACTGTTTGGCACAACGTCCTAGTATACTAATTGCCTCAAACTAATTTACCAGGATATCTGTGACACGAAAAAAAATTTATTGTTGCAGTTAATCGTACACCTTATCCTAAAACAATTTCAGCTGGTTTACCACAGGGTTCAATTTTATCACCTTTTCTGTACTCTATTTACACCTCGTAAATGAAGGTTGCCTACTACGCATATGATGCCGCTTTAATTTCATCAAGCAAACTCACAAAGGCAGTGTTAAAAAAATGGAAAAGGGTTTTGCTGCCTGCAGAAAATATTTTTATAAGTGGAATATTAAAATTAACCCTAACAAAACTCGGTCCATCATATTTCCCTACAACAACTCTTTTAAGCGATTGCCAAGTCGTCAGCTAAGTTTTGAAAACGGAAGCCTAATAATTCAAAATAATGTCCAGTGTGACCAGATCTAAAAATATTTTACAGTTATATCTGGCATTAGAAATGGCCAAAAAATGATAAAAATGATTTTAAAAAATGCTAAAACTAATGCTAAAATTTTTAAAATATTTTTGTTAAAAATTTATTGCCAGCATTAATTACACTGTGCATGAAATTTAAAATTTTTTCGTGACAAGCTGGGCACCTGGCGTTTTAACATAATTTGGGTACGCTGAATCCAGTGCTGGCCGCGGTTTTTTAAGATTGGCTCTGGTTTTCGAGATATACCGTTATTTCCAAAATAGAGGAGGTTGCACAACATATGCTCGCGTAACTCAAAAACCCTTTAGATAATTGAAAAAACTTAAAAAACCGAAATTCCGCAATAAAATTTCCTTTAAGAAAAGTAAAACTTCTTTCTAATATCCGTAAAAAAATTTTTTTATCATATTTCGAAATTTTTGATTTTTAAAAATTCATAAAAAATTAAAAAAATGCAGCTAGGCTTCTAGTTTTTTGCAGTCATATAAAAAACGAAGTTGCAAACAAAATAAGCCATAAATGATTAAAATCTGTTAGCAACTTTTAATTAATTTAAGAATTTCATAAAACGCCCCCCTAAGGGATGATGATAAACGGAAAGTATAATTTGAGAAAATGTTAAGACCAAAAAAATAATGGAGGTCATTCATACATTTTATCCCCCTAGGAGTGAATCCTAGGCCTTAGAAACAAATGATGGGAATGAAAAATAAAGTTGCGCTGGTCATACATTTGGCCCGTCTAGGGGCATCTCAGGCGCTGCAGGTATAAGTATTTTTACTGTATAGAAGTACTTTAATTTTGTTTTATTATTTGGCATTGTTTTAAGCAAATTTAGTAAATGAAGAGTACTATGAATTTTAATATTCTTTAAGTACCGGTCAATAACACCATGAACACAGTCCACTTCTTGAATTAAAGAATGTCCTGGTTCTGAAAACTTTTCTATTACGGTTTCAATATTATTTTGTTTAATGAACATTTTGATTGCGGTTGAGTTAATTCGATTAGTATTTTGAGGTACGCAAGAATCGCTCCATAATGTCAAAGTTTTAATTAGTGGATAATCTTTTATTAATTCATTTAAAATTTTAATTAAAGCACTAGCAATATCGTAACCACTCCGACCGCTATGAGCTTCCCTTGTGGACGGAAGCACAATAAGTAAAAGTTGGTATATTTGGCATAATAATGGTTGCTGTAAGATTGTACATATTCAATTTTCGTTTGTTGTAAAATGTTGAAGCATTTCCCTTAGGTAGGCTAAAAACACTTTGCATATCATAGCAAACCGTACACTTGGTTGGGTCCATATTCAGTCTGTCGTTATCACGATCACGTTTCAATGCATTTTTTTCTGTTATATGTTGCTCATAAATGTATTTCTCTTGCATTGCTAAAATGTTTTCTTTTTTATTAAACAGAACACATTTATCGCATTGGTCTTTCTTAGGCTTGAAAAAAGAAATATTAAATTATGCATGCCAACCGAATTTTCATTATTTTGGCTGTACATGGAATACATTTTACTTAAGTTAAGACTGCCATCAATATATTTCTTTTGGGAATGCGCTCGGCAGTAGTGGGACTCAATGGCTGGAAAACTTAAAATATGAGCTCGCACCTTTGACAGTTTTTCGGGTGGAGTAGCTTTTTTAACATTTTTGCCTTTTATTCTGGGCAGTGGCAGTCCCGTGTTAGCATCATTTAAATGTTCAAAGCAGTAGTAGCGATATGTAAACGTATCTTTTTCAAAATAATAAAAAAACGAGTACTTCTTTAGGGTTGACCTTGACCTGCGGCGTTTTACAGGATGCCGTGTAACAAATATAAAATATAACTTGGATTTTTCGTCGTCAGACATGTTCCAAAATGACTGATGAATCTGCATGCGGTCATCAACAGAGAAAAGACTTTCGCAATTAAGAAAGCAATTACTACAAGGTGGTTTCATAGTTCTTGCAGGAGATTCTTTGTTATTTATAGAAACGTAAGCTTGTCCAGATTCTCGAAGCCGTGTTCTTACGTTACAGTTCAGGGTTTTACAACAAAATTACAAAATATTTATGGCATTGTTTGTGCTTTCAATGTGATTCTTTGGCGTTGCGCTGCGTTTTATATGATTAGGGCATTAATATTTTAATAAGGCCAACTTTGACATATGAAAGTCTTTAGAAAAAACAGAGGACATGTGTCTGGTACTTTTTTAAAAATTAATCCCTTTTAGCGAGTTAAAGGGTAAATCCTATTTGTTGGTACTTTTGTATCACCCCATCTATTTTTTCAACCAATAAACGTAGAAAAGATTACATCACATTCGTAACTTATCTACAAAATATATATACAAATCTTATACTTTTTTGAAATTCAAACGATTTTTTTTCTCCCCTCTTTCATCGCACAGATTAAGAGCCTGAAATTAAAAAGAAAAAATTTGGACCGGAGGTTGGTCTCCCGGCAAATCGCTCCATTAAGACGACATTTTTCTAAATTCGAATCACCGTTCGATAAATATATTCAATAAATAATAATAAAATTAATACGCAAATTCTACAGGCGTCAAGGTGAAATTTTTTTTCGTTTTTCAACTGTTTTCAGAATGTTGTTACTGTTTTTTTTTTAACTTTGGAAGAATGTCTATCGAAAACACCGTTAGGTAAATATATTTAATAAATAATAATAAAATTAATACGCAAATTCTACAGGCGTCAAGGTGAAATGAATATTTTTCGTTTTTTCAGCTGTTTTCAGAATGTTGTTACTGTTTTTTTTTTAAATTTGGAAGAATGTCTATCGAAAACAGCGTAAGATAAATATTTTTAATAAATAATAATAAAATTAATACGCAAATTCTACAGGCGTCAAGGTGAAATTTTTTTTCGTTTTTCAACTGTTTTCAGAATGTTGTTACTGTTTTTTTTTTAACTTTGGAAGAATGTCTATCGAAAACAGCGTAAGATAAATATTTTTAATAAATAATAATAAAATTAATACGCAAATTCTACAGGCGTCAAGGTTAAATTAATATTTTTCGTTTTTTCAACTGCTTTCAGAATGTTGTTACTGTTTTTTTTTAACTTTGGAAGAATGTCTATCGAAAACAGCGTAAGATAAATATTTTTAATAAATAATAATAAAATTAATACGCAAATTCTACAGGCGTCAAGGTGAATTTTTTTTCGTTTTTCAACTGTTTTCAGAATGTTGTTACTGTTTTTTTTAACTTTGGAAGAATGTCTATCGAAAACAGCGTAAGATAAATATTTTTAATAAATAATAATAAAATTAATACGCAAATTCTACAGGCGTCAAGGTGAAATGAATATTTTTCTATTTTTCAACTGTTTTCAGAATGTTGTTACTGTTTTTTTTTAACTTTGTAAGAATGTCTATCGAAAACAGCGTAAGATAAATATTTTTAATAAATAATAATAAAATTAATACGCAAATTCTACAGGCGTCAAGGTGAAATTAATATTTTTCTATTTTTCAACTGTTTTCAGAATGTTGTTACTGTTTTTTTTTTCAAACTTTGGAAGAATGTCTATAGCAAACACCGTTAGATAAATACATTTAATAAATAATAATCATATATATACCTGGTGGTACTTGAAATTGATTAAAAATGTAAAAACAGATATTTGACAATGTATTAGTAGTGATTTCCAACTGTGGGAAAGTAAGGCTAAAATTGCAGGTCCAAATATTTGGAGAAAAAAGGAATATTTGTTATATGTTCATAGAAATACAAAAAAAAAAAACTCAAGTCTCTGCAGATTTTTTTTTTTAATTTAAGTATACTGAAATATCCTACTTTAAATAAAAAGAAAAACGTTAGCTCACATAATAACATAATATTCGTTTTTAAATTCTTAGTTTTAAATTAAGTTGGTTCGTTAAAACATACAAGTACTGAGTTTGAGACGGATATAAAAAAAACTGTCAGTCAGATCGGAGTAGTTCTTTTTGATTTGATTGTACCATTTAGTCTAAAATTTCAAAATATCACTGATTATTGCATGAAGAGTATGTTGACAATTTTAATTTTTTCCGCGAAATCCCCAGTGTGCGCCGGCGCATATTTTTGCTTGTGTCTTCAAATCCTTAGGGTTGATTGTTGTTAATTTTACAGCTTTATAACTTTGTAATATTAAAAAAACTTTTTACAAATTTGACTTCTTCAGTTAATTTTTTTTACATTTTGTCGTACAAATATCACGTCACGTCGAAAATGCCTTTATAACAAGTACGTGACACAAAAAGCTGTTGACAGCAAAGACCTATTTTTTGTTTAAATAAAAAAATACATTCTTAACGTATACCCTTTGCATATGAGATGAAACAAATAATTAAAAACACAAAAAATTGATTATTATACTACAAAAACTTAAAAACTTTGTTGCGTCGGTTAATCGACTGAAATTAACCGGTTTAATCGTTAATCGAAAAGAGTTAATTTTATATTAACCGATCAGTTGATCGGGTATTAATTAATCTGTGAACCGAATGAATACCATAATGCGTACTAAAGTGTTTTCCGAGAGTGAGCCGTATATGGAGCCTGTGGTAAATTATTTCCTTATCTTGAAACTATGACACAGCAAATTTTAGAAAAATATAATTATTCGTTACGGTATCATTATTCGTTACGCAATAAAAAAAAATCTGTTTTGCACAAAACGGAAGAAAACATTATTCCACTTATTCAATATAAATTTATATGTATAAAGAGCTAGCTCTGTCGTTTTATCTCAAGCAGCAGTTGGTAAAGTGAAGTCGTTGAGAGCAGTTGGTAAAGTGAAGTCGTTGAGAGCAGTTGATTAAGTGAAGTTGTTGAGTGCGGTCGATTAAAGTTGATACCAAGTCGGAGGTTCTAATTTCTTTTCAACTACAGATTTAAATAAACTCTAATTTTTGTCATTAATTTAAATAACTAATAATATTCAATAAACAATTAAATTATTATTAAATTTTACATAACTGCAATTTTTAAAAAATCATGTATCACAATCCTGTGCGCGGCAATGCAAAATTACAGTTTGTTAAAATGGACTTAGTAGTTGTTGAGAAATTTAAGGTCAAATTTGAACTTTTGATGTTTCTTAGCATTAAGTACATATGAAAATGCTAATGACGGAGATTGAGAATTATGGTAGTTTTTTGTTAAAAAAAAGGGGGATGTTTTTAGTCCACTGTTTTAAGAACATTTTTATTTACATAACTGCCAAACTTCATTAGGATATCTTTATTCTTGTAAGATTTATAGAATGCCAAACCATAAAATTTATAATTTTTTACTCATATTGGGAGCCCTTTGATTCATTTACACTATATAAATAATAATTTTTATTCTATATATTCTATAAATTTAACATTAATAAAGGTATTATAATAATATTCGGCAGTTATGTAGATTAAATAGTTCTTAAAACATTGGACTGAAAAACATCCCCATTTTTTATTAAGAAATACCAAAATTCCCAATCCCGAGAAAACGGCTTTAAGAATGTTGTTCAAAAAAGGCAGTTGTTTACCACACGATATTGATCATAATTTTCTAGAAAATAATGGGCATATCAGAAAACATTACTGTTCTAATTGTATAAAAATCGGTGTGTTGAATTATTGGAATTTTTTACTTCAATTAATGTTTTTTTTTTTTTTTTGTTTGAAAAATTTGATTTGGGATAGGGCATATGGGAGTAAAAAATTTCAAATTGACTGAAAATTGCTTCTACAAGCATACTCATAATGTTTTATATATATATATTTTATATATATATATATATATATTTTTTTTTTTTTTTTTCGAAAAATGGTAACATTTTCAGCCGTATTAATAAAAATTTATTTATGATTAATTAACCTTTTATAAGCAAAAAGTGGTAAAGTTGTATTCATAAACGAAAAATAGTCTATTAAGGCTTTGGTAAACCATTCATAAAGTATGAAAATTCTTTAAACCAAAAATAAAATGATATATTGATAAATGTTTGCATTTAAGGATATTATTTTTGGGCAATATGTTTCAAAATAATGGAAAAAATTTCTTTTTTATTAATATGGACATGTTAAATACATTTTACTAAATTTATTTTAATTTAGACAACCAATTTAAAGTTATATTGTTAAATATTTAAAAAAAAATATTATAAATGAATATGTTCAGGGCAAATACAGGTATTCTTTTTTATTATTTATTAAATTATTGCAATTCGTTTTTTTTTAGGTTTTGTTCAAAAAAATAAGAAAAAATAAAATAAAAAAATCATAATAAAAGTGATGTTAATAAAAGGTAAACAAACCTTTTATTCGAATACATTCTTATCGTATATATAAAAAAAGTTTCAAACAAGAATTTTTGTAAACCTTTCTGCAAAACCTTGTTGATAAAATAAAATAAAATTCAAAAAATTTAAATTAAAATGACGAGCGACTTGAATTGTTGCTTTTTTTCGGATGGATCTTCGCGAATGAGGAACCAACAATAGTCCGCCATCATTTGTTCGTCCCACCAGCCTTTGTAACGTCTCTCGATTTCTTCCATTTCTTGGTGTAATCTTTCACCTTGTTCATCACTTTCGGAGCCCAAGTTCATGGGGAAAATATCCAAATGACTGAATAAGAAGTGTAATTTAGGTGTCATATTTGAACCTAAAGGTTAAAAAGAATAAATTTTAAAATGATAACGGCCTTTTTGATATACATGTTTTCACTCAACGCTTACCAATGGCATTGAATTTTTGCAGTAATGTATCGATCTTCTCTGCGTAATCGGGACTTCTGTAGTTTCCCAAAAAGTTGTAAACGATGTCCTGGAATGCTTCCCATGCCTCCAAATGAGCTGGACCTAAGCACTCATTAAATGCTTGGTCACCGTACAGAGCCCAAATTTGAGGTCCATCAAATATACCAGCTTCAATTTTGCTCGCTGTGGCTCTCGGAAATTTTTGTTTAAGGTAATTCATGGCAAGCCTGTCTTTTGGCAACTTTTTCACAATATTTGTAAATAACCCAAGCTTAATATGTAATGGAGGAAGTATTATCTTCTCCAGAGGAATGAGTGGGTAATTTTTGATATTGTACACTCCTTGCGTACGTCCACTTCGCTCGGGCCAAACTTTTTGTTCCATAGATATAGAAAACAGGGACACTTCGTATTGCCCCCTTGCAATCCAGATAGTATGGCAACTAATTTAAAATCAGAGCAAACTTTCCATTGATGTTGGTCATAATGTATGAGATCGAGAAGTTCTTTCATTGCTTCATATGTTTCCTTTATGTATTTTCCATATCCGATTGGAATTGATGGTTTCGTATTCCCTTTATGAAGCAAGACTGCCTTCAAACTATCCTTGCCTCCATCCATAAAAAGACGCCATTCCTCTGGGTCATAATTTTGTTGGAGAGCATTGAAAAGACCACATATGTTGGCACAAAAACAAAAGTTTGCAGTTTTTGCGAAGAAAAGTGCAAGTTGTTTGCTGCGATCACGGTAATATGTAACACGTGTCTCAGGAGCACAATATCCCCACTCTTGTAATCGTGATGCAAGTAATTCAGATTTCGATTTCGGCAAATACAAATCTCGGCACAAATCATTGAGCTCGGCCTGAGTTAGTAAATGGGGTTTCTTATTTGATTGCCTTTCTGCTTCACTGCACTCATCTGATGAATCATTTTTTATTGTTCTTTTTCGTATTTCTGTGGGGCCCGCTGCAATCAGCTGCGGTTTGGGGCACGATACTGAGTGCAGCACTGGTAGCATCACCAAGCTAACAACTGGATAAACTGGTTCAATTCTACGTTCGATAGCCTTATCCGTTAAATAGAAATAACAATCTGTTGTATAGTTGATCTGGTTTCTCCATTGCATTGGCTTTCCAAATGTGAAGAAACACTCTGGAAAAATACCAATTTTATTTAATATTGTTCGGCAGTTGTTACATGCACTATTCGGTGTCCACGGTTTGTCAAGAGACGCAGGGCGAGAGCCGAAAATCTTCTTATACGCTTCAGATAATTTTTTCGTATTCATTTTTCGCATCAAATGTTGTGATTTCTTCTTCACAAGAACACCACAAACATAACAAAATTCGTTGGGATCGATTGAACACATCTTATTTTTTGCACGTACAAAGCCAAACTGGCATGTTTTTACAAAATGCGTTTCTTTTATATGCCTGTAAGAATTCTTTAAAAAATTTATTTGCATGGAAAATTGTTAAAAAAAAACACATCTTTATGATGATGTTTCGCGCGTTTTGTTACCAGACAGTAAAGGATCCTACAATTTTGGAAAAACCTTAATTGCTTAAAAATCCGATGCACAATAATAGACCGCCTGTTTTTAAAAATTAAAATGTAAGACCGGGAACTTGTATTGAAAACAAAAACAAATTTTATTTTTTTTATTGTCGTTTCAATGTAAATTCCCAAACGTAAATTCCCAAATTCCAAAACTGATGGACGCCGAATATAGTGTGTGAGCAATGAAGATATTAAAATTAATGAAAATATTGTCGTTCCACAAAATCCTTAATAAAAACTTTTTTTTTCATCAAATTACACTTAAAATGCTGGCAATTAAATAAACTATTAGGTAAAAAAATAAAACATTCCAGATCTTTACTATAACGTAGAAAAAAAACGAAATAAAAATGAAAATTTTTGAAACAAACGTAAAAATAGGCAAATTTTGAATTTTGAGGTGCCATAACTCAGCCATTTCTTTTCAGATAAAAATTTTCAGCATATCGGCGGATTCAATTACCTTTCCAACGATATGCCACTTGGGTGTATGGACCCACAAGGGTTTGAGTGGGACCATACACCGAAAAACACAAAAGTACCGTTATCTAAAAAACGGTACTTAGAAAAAAAACGACAGCGTTTTTCGTGTTCAGGAGGTCCCAATTAACTTATCTAGGCATCTGGCGTTCTTGGAATTTTTTGGCTGTAAACCAGTGTAATAGAATATCATGTGAACCGAATTGAAGATTCATGCATCACTAGCAATAAAAAGTCAACAAAACGTAAATAAGGTTGCCATACTTAACAACAGAACCGCTAAAAACAGATAATAGCTAAGAAGCTGTTAGTGTACGTTTATGAATACCAATTTATATAAAAGGCATAAAAGATAGTTACTGCATACCAGGCGCGGATTCAGGGGGGGGAAAGGATATTTCCCCCCCTGAATTTTCGCTAATTTTTTAAAAAAATTTTTTTTTGTTATTTTCCGACAATCTGTTTTTTAACCGATTTCAAATAAATTTTAGGGTTTGTTTCTAATTTTGCAATTTTTCGCGAATTTTAGCCATGCTCGCAAAGTAGCGATTTTTTACTGTGAATCTTTAGAGCTTTAACGATCAAATATTTCATTAACGTAGTCTGAACACTAAATATTTTTGAGTATCAAATAAAATAACAGCTGATTTTGAGCAAATAAAAGTATTTGCCGGCAAACAAATATTTGTCCAATGTGAACATAGTGTGAACACAAAAAATCAAATATTTTAGTAATTTTTGAGCAAACATTTATTTGATATTACAAAAAAATTGTAAGAGCAAACAGCGACAAATAAATTTAGCCATGTTCCGGATAGAAGCAATTTTTCCTGTAAGTTTTCGGATTCTTTACAATTTTAAAGATTTTTTATAATTATTAGACTTTGCTGTCGTGCCGCTATTAGCAAATTTTTGCGAATTACCGCTAAATTAGCAATTTTTATAGAATTTTTGCCATTCCTTATAGTTTTTGGCACTTTTACTAAATTTTATGGCTTGTTTGAAATATTAAAATGGTTCGCGAATTTTCGCTATTTTTGCAACATTTTTTTTTTGTTTTCCCCTAAATTTTGCTTTTTAACCGATTTAGCAATTTCAAATATATTTTAGGGTTTGTTTCCAAGTTTGCCATTTTTTGCGAATTTTATCCATGTTCGCAAAAGAAGCGATTTCTTTCTGTGATTCTTTGCAGCTTTAACTATTTTTAATAATTATGAGTACTAAACTTTGGTATCATGCCGCTATAGCAAATTTTTGCGAATTTTCGCTAATTTAGC
The DNA here is from genome assembly GCA_943735925.1 of Pollenia amentaria. NCBI lineage: Eukaryota > Metazoa > Arthropoda > Insecta > Diptera > Polleniidae > Pollenia > Pollenia amentaria. The sequence goes on along the minus strand of OX031010.1, from coordinate 119,124,866 downwards.
AATTTTTACCGAATTTTCGCCATTCCTTATACTTTTAGGGTCTTTTAATCAATTTTATGGCTTGTTTGAAATATCAAAAATTTTCGCGAATTTTCGCTAATTTTTTAAAAAAATTTTTTTTTGTTATTTTCCGACAATCTGTTTTTTTAACCGATTTCAAATAAATTTTAGGGTTTGTTTCTAATTTTGCAATTTTTCGCGAATTTTAGCCATGCTCGCAAAGTAGCGATTTTTTACTGTGAATCTTTAGAGCTTTAACGATTTTTAATAATTATTAGGCTATAATTATTATAATAATTATTTGCTATCATACTTCTATTAGCAAATTTTTGCGAATTTCCGCTAATATAGCAATTTTTATCGAAATTTTGCCATTCCTTTTAGTTTTAGGTACTTTTAATAAATTTTATGGCTTGTTTGAAATATCTAAATTTTTCGCGCATTTTCGCCATTTTTGCAAAATTTTTTTGTGTTTTTTTCTTGACATTTTGTTTTTAACCGATTTAGCGACTTCAAATATATTTTAGGGTTTGTTTCCTACTTTGCAATTTTTCGCAAATTTTAGCCATGTTCCCGTTATCCAGTGGCTACCATTTATTTTTCTTTTAAATTCTCCTGTTCTAACACTATAAGAGATGCTGATCCACAGAATAAAATAAATAAATTAGCTTTTGCGCTCATTTTTACTATTTGAGAAATATATTTTTATTTTTGAACACTTTCATTAAATAATTATTTGATGCAAATATTTCTTTTAGTCTGAACGCATGGAAAACATGAATTAATTTATTTTATTTAACACTGTTTGCCAACTGTTTCATCAAACAAAAATTGTCAAATATTTGAGCTAAGTTTGAACATTAAACAAAATATTTTTTTGTTTCACACAGTTTGAAGCAAATATCAGAACAAATATTTTCGTCAAATTTAGTATATTAAATATTTTTATTTGTGCTATGATAATTATTTACTATATACATTTAAATATAACCGTTTTTCGTATCATATTTTCATAACAGTAGGATTTGAACTGGAATTTTATACGCATTGCCATTCTACCTTCACACATATACATATGACTATATGTATTGGTCTAGTAAAAGTTCACCAAAGAAGAATTATATAACTGTCAAATTTCAAGTGCATTAATAAGAAAAGTTCTTTGGTATACAAAAATACATAAAAATTAGTTAAAAAAATGGTGAGTCCGTATTTTTTTTTTTAATATAATGTACCTATAAGTATATATCATTACCTTCAGTCGTAAAGAATGTATAAATTTTATAGGAGAGAGAAAAAATTTTCTAGGGTGTTTAGTTCTGAATATATTTGAAGTCTGTAAATCCAGATTTGCTTCATTGATTACTCTTTATTGGCTTGCAAACTAACTAAAAAAAATACATTTATGTTTTACACAGCTTTTTGTGACTTATCACCTTTTCTATTATATATTTTATACTCTTAATGTACATTTTAGCATGACAATTTGCAAAAAAATAAAATATACTATAAAATTATTTTATTTATTTCAATGTTGACTATTATTATTAATATTAACAAATTTATTTTTTTTATTTTCACATTTCAATGGGCCCTAGCGCTTTTTCTTTAGCATTTTTGGAATTACATCTTTTGCATTTGGATATACATATCGTTGCAAAACAAGAACTAGAAAAAAATATTTGTATTTTTTCTGCAAACGATGTATTTTTGTTAACTCTATTGAACTGCATCAAAAACTTCATTTTCAAAAATTGTGGCATTTGCACATTTACGGCTGAAGGTACATATGTACGTATGTATGTGCAGCCAAAATTATTTTTGTCTTTTCATTGTTATAAGCTTTAAAATTCCTTTCTAAATAAAAATAATTTAAATAAAAAAATTAGCTGTAATCAACTTAAACCAGAATAATTATATATTTATCTTTAGATTAAAACCCAAACAGTTCGACTTAAATTCATTACTTAATTTTAAAATTAGTGAAGCATATTCCTTCTTCCAAAATTTTGTTAACAATTGCATAAGTTTTTTTTTTTTTGGTCGAAAAATTGGTCAAACAATGTAGTCAAATAAATTGTTTCAAATAAAAAAAAACATTAATAATAAAAAAAATTATTTTTATAGCCAAAACGTTATTTAAAAAGATTAATTTATTTTAATTTATATTGAACTGATCTTATATTCTATTTTATCTTATTGTTGAGTTTTTTTTAATATAATATAAGCATATCGTTTTTAATAAACTTTTAAAAACAAATTTTTTACTTGTTTTGTACCATAAAAAATTTGCCCCCTAAAGCCTAGTACTCAGTTCGAATTTGTGAAAAATGTTGAGCAACTTTACTTATTTCGCGTGAAAAATTTGACATTCAGTTAGTGGTGCCAATATCACGATTTATCAGAAAATTGTCGTTTGTTTTGCATTTGAGTAAGCAACATTGTTTTACTTATGTAAACAAAAACATATGATTTAATTGTTCGCGCCATTTAAATTATAAATCTTAAATCGGGAAAAAATTAAAACTAATTGTAGGAGTAAAAAGCAAATACAATATTGTACCTAAGTATATACATATGGATAACATAATATTATTAACAGCTTGTGCAGCAGCGCAAGATTTAATTACCATAACACTTGCTGCAGAAGAACTTTTGGATGATACTCGCGCTCCAACGAGTGTGTATCTTCAGAAAAGGAATGACAAAGGAAGATTTGCTTCAGACGTAAGTATAATATTTTAATGGCTGATAAATTGTATATTTAATTTAAATTGTGCCTTTATTTTAGTTCAACGATTTGCTTCAAAACAAAAAAGCTTTTAAAGAAAACTTCCATATGGATAGCTCAGCATTTTTTGAGATTTATGGTAAAGTAAAAGCTTTACTCATGCCAAAAAGAAATACTCGTCCCAACGATGGTATTTCACCCAAAACGAAATTGGCTATGGTGTTAGAGTAAGTACATGTATATTTTACATATGTAAATTTGTGTATCACTTATACTACATATGCCAATTAATTTAGATATTTAGCATGCGGAACATTGCAACGGCATATTGCTAGCTGCTATCGAGTTAGCAAACAGAAATTTGGTGTCGTTATTGACGAAGTTTGCAATGCCATTTGTATAGCGTTAAAAGACCAGATTCCACCTATGACAAAGGAAGAAATAGTTCGTGTTGCTTCAACATACAAAAAGTGGAATTTTCCAAACTGCGCTGGTGCAATCGATGGGAAGCATGTGGCAGTTAAATGCCCCCAAAATTCTGGGAGCCTTTTTTATAACTATAAGGCACATAAGTATTTCTAACCACCAATAAAATATTAATAAATATCAATTTCTTTTTTAAAGGGATTTTTCAGCACGGTGCTAATGGCAGCAGTCGATGGTGACTACCGATTTATTTATATAGATATTGGGGCTTACGGAAGTGAAGGAGATTCCAATATATTTGATAAATGTACGCTTGGCGCTGCCATTCGCCAAAATCGTTTAGATTTTCCTGGAGTGCTGGCCAACGAAACTCCGTATGTTTTTGTTGCAGACGATGCATTTCCCTTACATCAACATATTATGAAACCATTTAAACCGAGGCCTGGTAAGCGTCTTAATGACGATGAGAACATCTTTAATTACCGGCTAAGCAGGGCGAGACGTTGCGTAGAAAATGCATTTGGATTGATGTGCTCCAAGTTTTTCTGCCTGTCTCGTAAGATGTTTTGCGGGCCTGATCGTGCTAATCTTATTGTCAAAACTTGTGCGCACTTACACAACTTCTTGATACAAACCAGATTAGTGCAATACTCTCCTGCAAATTACACAGATTACATTAATGAATTTGGAGAGTTTGTCAGTGGAGAATTTAGGAACCATTTGCCTGCCGATTCTCTCTTTTCCTCCGACATCAATTGCGCATACTACGGGAGACAAGATGATTCAGGCCGTATTGTTCGAAACAAGATTTCAACATATTTCAACTCCGAAGAAGGTTCTCTTCCTTGGCAAAGAAAATATGCCTTCTTAGAGTAATTCAATATTATAAAAATCAATAATTTTTCTTGGGACGGGCAACCCTCAGCGCAAACCCGTAGTTTCATTGTCGTTTCCCTACCAAAACAAAACATTTCATCTGTTGTAACCTTACCGCACCCTTATTACCTCCAAAATCACAATAATAACGCCAATATTGTTATTTAGACGGGAGCAAATGTATATTCCAAAGTATACAAATAGCACGATTTGTTTATAACCATGGTAAAATTAATATACTAGCTATTTTTATACTTTTCTTGGTTTATAACTTATTCTTTTTTCCTAGTTTATTAAAAAAACCATATCGTTACCTAAGACGCAAAAGGCCCTAACTAACCAAAAATTAAAAATCGACTTTTTCATTGATTCTGATGTTATTGCATTAAAAAATGCCCACAATAAATTTTGATTTCGTTCGTCCTAAATTAGCAATTTTATTAACAAAAAACCAAAATTCATATCTGCAAAATATTATACGATAAATGCTAAAAGACATAACTAACAGTTTGCATTACATGCAACATTCTTATTTGTAAAAACCACTGGCAGGCTTTACAAGAAAAATAGAAGAAAAACTAATTTTAAGCAGTGTAAGGTAATTTATCAATTTACAATTTTAAATAGTTTTTTGCTTCTCCGGTAAAATTTTCAATATGTTAGATAGGGCCTTTTGCGTTTTAGGTAACGATATGGTTTTTATAATAAACTAAGAAAAAATAATAAATTATAAACCAAGCAAAATCTACTGACAGTAGGACAAAAAATAACATTAACAAAATTTAAGAAAGGCGCCTTATTCAATATTTTATTGTATTTAACACTGATTTAATTTAAAAATATTGATCATCGATATAACGACAACATTTACTAATGATTTAAATTGTTGTACCGTTTGAGTCGAAGCCATATTGGATAGATTAATTAATTTTTAAGATTAATTAGTTTTATTTTTTAATATCTTAATTTTATTATTAAAAATCTTGAAAAAAATATTCACATGTAAAGCAATTAAAACAGTTTGAAAATAAAAAACAAGTTATTTTTTTAATAAATAAACAATTTTTTTTTAATATACAAAAACATAAATTCGTAGAATACAAAAAAAAAATAAGGAACACATTTCAGTCTTTGGTATTACTACACATTTAAAAAATAATATTATTTGCAAACTATAATTTCTAAAATACTTTTTACTAAAAAAGCCTTTATAAAATGACATCAATGTGTCTTTGTATAGAGATTTCCTCGTGCAACATCGCAATAATTTTAGACTGCATGTCTTCTGCTACCTCTGTGGGTAATTTTAGCAACAAAGAATTAATATAATTTAAGAATGACGTGTTGATGCTTGTTTCATGTTGATTTTTTGCAATATCTACAAGTGTCGTCATCACATCAGCCACCTTTGAGACACCTGCTCTCATTTCGCTTAAATACAAATTTCTTGGAGATACAGTTGTATTCTTCTAAATAAAATAAGCATATAAATAAATACAAATTAGGAAATGGTAAATTTCATATATCACAGTTAAGGTATCTTGTAAAGGAATATGAATGAGTTAATGGAATACTACATTTTACGGTAGTTGGCTTTTCTATTTATTAATTTTAACATATGTACATAGATAGTTTCCATGTACATACATACATATTTTTAACTTCAAATTAACCCTTTTCAAAATCAAATTAAGGGTTTTAAAAAACAAATTCAGAATTTTTTAATTTGAAAAATGTTGAATTTCAGGTTAAAAATATGAATGTAGTAAACTTTCTATGTTTAGATACACGCACATAAATGGGCATATGAATACATTGTATGAATTTTGTAATAAATTTCTTTTATTTTTCAGTAAATAAAACGTAAAAATTATACCATGTTTGTTGAATATAAAGCAACAAAATTTACTAGGATTTTTTTAAACTAAATACGCATTTAAGGCCGGGTTAGGGTTTCGGGGTTACTCAGTGGGTAGTAGGGAGATCGAACGGTTATTATCGACCGGTTTTAACCGGTTATTTTAGCTTTGTCCAAGTCGGTTATTTTAAAATGCCCATTTTTCGAATATCGAATAAACCGGTTATTTTGGTATAATAAACTGGTTATTTTAATAATGTGTAATTAATATACATTTTCCTTACTCTTATTGTAGATTTAAGTATTTTCTAATTGAATATTGGTCAAACTTAAACTTTTAATGAACAAAATGTAACAAAGATCAAAAAACATTATGAACACTGTAAATACAAATCGCTTATAAAAGCGTGTCTTGGTGTTTAACTGCCAATTTCACTAAATGCGAACGAACTCCTTCTTTCGCACAACTAAATGTAAAACAAAAACAAATTCTCAAAAATTTGTTTTTGTTTCATATGAATTTGTGCGAACGAAAGCGTTCTTTCGACATCGTGAAATTGGCAGTTAAACACCAAGAACTAAAAACCAAATTGAAGAAATCAAACAATGTTATGGAAGGTTTTAAATTGTAGTCGACGAATTGACAAATATTTTGCATTCTATTCACATTCTATGTTCCTTTTACTATTCGTTTCTATAATGCTGAAACAAAATAATTTGAAATAGATAATCCTTGCTAAGAGGTTCTGTTTGCAACTTTTCAAAAATATGGCTGATTTATATAGACGTGCTTAACCACCAACAAATTAAAACTCATTCAAAATAAATTTGGAAGAATATTTCAAATAATAACTTTATTAAATTCCTATAATTTATTTGCTTTTGAAAAACGTTTGTCTAGATCAAATATCGTAAACAGTTTCTAAATTACATTATACAAATATCTTTTTACAAATAAAGTTTAGTAAATCAATACAAAATTGTTGAAAATTAAGCTAAAGTTTGATCAATTTACTGGTCCCGCTTTTCTTGGATTTTATCGTCAAATATTTGTTAGGTCTGATCTAAGTCATATCTACATACGTATGTATGTATTTTGTTGGTTCCTTACCTTTGCAAATTGTTTTGTTTTTATTCAAATTAATGTTTTATTACAAAAACTTTTTTGATTTTTGTGTTTATATGTATTCGAATTAAAACCGTTTAACCGGTTATTTTAAAAATGCTTAACCGAAAACCAGGTTTTTCAAAATAGCAACTATTCGTAATATTCGAAAAGCGGTTATTGAAAGAGTCGAATAATCGATCTCCCTAGTGGGTAGCCAACCCTGTGGTATCGTTAAAATCATTGTCGCCAATTCTTACGTAAATACTAACATTTATAAGGAGCTATGGTCAAATATGGATCGATTACAAACAATTTGGTAAGGTGATTTTTTTTTCAATAAAATAACAGCCAAGCGCACGATGTCACAATTTTTAGAATTTGTTTTTGTTTTAAATGTAATTTTTTATGGAACGTTAGCGTGTGACATCATGGGATTGGCTATAAGTTTAGACCAAAATTAATTTAAATACGAACATAATAAGATGGTTTATGGGCATAAAGACCCTATTCCGGAAAGAAGCTTGTATGGAGGCTATGTGAAATAATGAACCGAATAAGCTTGGTCATTGTGCCAATTATAACCTGTATAGCAAATTAATCAATTTGTCTCTAAAATTGCAATCTGTACTTTGCGCACAAGGTTTACATGGACAGACTTATTGGACGGGCATTGTAAGATCGACTCAGATCAAATGCATAATACCCTCTCCACTATTGTGGTGTGGGTATAATAAGACCATTCCCTAATACAAATTAATAATATCAAAAACGTACTCACATATAAATAAGTTGGTTTTTTTGAATCCGATGACGTGGTAGGTTGTGACTCAGAAATATCTAGTGAAAAATCCTGCAATGATTGGCCATCCGACATGGAAAGAAGGTTTGAGCAACTGGTTCTAAAAACATACAATTTTCAATTACGATTTCTTCTTATGTACATACATATGTATGTATGTATGTTATTTTTAAAATTTTATGCAAGTAACACTTACGTTCTTAATTCGGACGTCTCAGTCATGAACTGTAAATCTTGAGAATATTCCCACGGGCCTTCAGATTCGTCCGATAGCAGTTCTAAGTCGCACCCACTACCAGATTTTTTGGGCATTCTTCGTTTTTGGCTATAATAACGTTTGCTGTCAAGAATACTCTTCCAGTTCTGCCTACACGCTTCGTCTACAAGGAATACATTTGTTTGTATAATTAATATACATATCGCTCATTTCGTGCAAGACCGTCACAACTCAAAATTTGAAACTTTACAGGAGAGCCTTTTTAAGATTCCAACCTATTATTTCTCACCTTCTCTTTCACTAAAATACAGTTATAAAATCAAATGTTTCTTTTTTGCTACAAAGAAAACCACATGTACAAGAGGAATGCCAAACACAATCTGAAATGTGACCTTGTTGATGTTGATTGCTCAAGTTTGTTATGAGAGGTCATAGTGTCGCAAGCATCTGTATTACCGTTATTTTTTCGATAATTCTCTCCGTTCTTAGATCAATTTGTAGAGATTTAAGAGAAGAACATTTCTGCATTACTAACTCGAAAATGCCAAATTTTGAATTGTGACGGTCTTGCACGAAATGAGCGATATGTATACATTAATAATAAATAAATTTGGTAATACACCTCGTTTTCTTACCTGTTTTTCCGACTTCAATTGCGATTTCTCTCCAAGATGCTCTTATTGCATTCCGGTTGCTGTGCAGTTTTTGGGACTTATCCCAAATATGTTTTCGTTTTCTTACCGCTGTTATTAATAGACGCTTCTCTGTTTCATTAAATTTATTATTTTCTTTTTCATTTTTCATTAAATATATGTTTTTCTCCATTTTTAAATTTTTTTTTAGCAAACACAACAAAATTAAAAAAGCTGTGTTTAAACAAAAAATAGATCAGCTGTTGCTGAATATTTCGCGCGAAATAAGTGATACACATATTATTTCACAATTACAGAATAGTGTTGCCAGAAACATTTCACAAGTTTTTCAAAAAATAAACAGAGTACAACTTGAGCAACATTATTTCACAGATATTTCACACTAGTTTTTTCATATGAGTTTTGACAGCATTTCACGTGAAATGTTGAACTGAGTACTAGGCTTAAGACTCAAGCTGGATCCGCGCCTGCTACATAGTTTAAGCTTAAAAGAGGAATTTTTTATGAATATGGCCGTTTATATATTTCTGGAAAAAATATTTTTTATCAGCGAAAGAACAAATAAGTATTCCTCCTTTTATTTCCACCTTTTTATTTTTAAAATACTGTTCAGATAATTCATTAGCTCTCCATTTTTATAGATATGTATTTAAAAATTAGATTTTTATTGCTTATATATATTATAACAACGGAGTTGTTATTCGAATACCACCGGCCTTTACACACACATAGAGAAAATGCGTCTTCTTATTGATGATGCTCTAACGTCAGAGTTGTGACATCAATGTTATTACAAATGGCATCAATGAGGCAAAAAGTGACACCAATCCAATGATGAACGTCATCCTAAGATTTTGTGATATTTTATGCGGCATGTACGCTATGATTACAGTGACATCAATTCGACACCACATTTTATGTACACTAATAGAAAAGGCGTCATAATGCTGATGTATTTTGATATCAGTACAGACAAACTGTCATCAGTGCGGTGGCATAATATACCATGTTATCAGTGTGATGACAAACTGTCATGAGTGCAATGACAAACGGTCATCAGTGCAATGACAAACTATCATCAGTGCGATGACATAATATATCATGTCGTTATATATTATTGACATTATTTTCATGTTTAAAAAGTAAAATTAGAAGAAAAAATTCCCCTATTCTATTTTTTAATTATTTATTTAAATACATCCAACTTTTGAGGTAGAATTATTGCTGCTGGTGTCTTATAATTATCTGGAAGAACAATCCAAACAAGTTTTGTTATGCTTGTGGAGTTTATAGTTTTGCGCAGCCATCACATTTTTCAAGGCAATTACAAAACTCATTTTGGCTATATTTTAAAGACAATTCGGAAAATATTTCGAAATCTTGGACCCCAAATACTTTATGCAATTCATGCAAAACTCATTTAACTATGTGGATTAGAGATGAGCGATATTTCTGTACCTGTGACTTAATCACTTTTACTTAAAAATCACGAATCACAGTTGTGGCCAAATTTGTCAAGTAACAGGTACTTGCTAAGTTCTTTTTGTATTTTGTTTCATATACAAATTTATGATATTTCATTTTTTGAGTGGGTAGAAGCGTTTTTTGAATGAAATGGCGAATAATATTGTTTTTCCTTTCATTCTCTCTTGTATCTTATTAGTATTTTTTTAAGCCAATGTTTATTTGTTCAATTATGTATGTATATGCAGGTAAACAGCTTTGAAAGCTCTTACAATTTGTTGTTGTTTCTTTGCAAAGTTCCCGCGTGAGAAAGTTCCCGCTTTGAACTGTCAAATAAACTCACGCATAAAAACGGGGTGAGAAAAAATTTGAACACTAACAAATAAATTAAAAATGCAAAATGCAGTGAATATTAACACGGAAGAGATAAGTATTTTGTTCTTGACAGATTTTTTTATAGTTTAATTATATTGCTTTTAATATTTTTGAAAAATATTCGAATGTTTTCAAAGCAATTTGGTAATCAACAAACATTAAAGTCGCACTTTACATTTTTTGGTATAGCCGACGGTTGTATTTTCGCCGCCTTCGGTGAAATGTTTTCAATTTTAGTCAAATTTGGTCGCCGTCATTGTATGTTTGACTGGCGATCACAACATCTGCAATTTTATATCGGCTTCGAGTGAAATATTATGACATTTATAACGTAGCGACGTAATCTCTTTTGATAGTTTTCGACATGCGTTACAGACACACTTTTTTCTCACATTTAGAGAAACGATGGAATATTTTGTTTCACATGTTTTCGATGCGAGAAGTTCTCACCAAAGTTACAGAACATGGGTACAAACTATGCATTTCTTAATTTTTTGTTTAAAAAATTTGGCTTGAGAATCTTATGTTAATTTTCTATACCGCAGTCGGTATATGCCAATTGATTATTCTGCAATTGGCGTAAACCTACGAACTACGACGTTGACTGTTATTTTTGCTTAGCCAAGGTAAAGCAAAATGGACGTAATAAGTCTGTTCAATATGCAGATGTAAACTCATTCACAAAACCAACTCCTCATATGCCTGAATTAAATTAATATTAATTTTTATATCTTACTTAAAAAGGAGCAAATATGTCTTTAAAAATACACCTTCTGCATTCCCACTTATATTTCTTCCCAAACAACCTTGGCGATGAAAGTGACGAGCATGGTTAGCACCTTCACCAATAAATACAAGAAATGGAGCGTTGGTATCAAGGGGCGTATGATGAGGCGATGTTCGGCGACTATTATTGGCTCCTTGTGCGAGAGACAGAAAATAATCACAATAGCCAAAACCACTCAACAGTTTTGAGCCATTTTTAATATTAATTGTGACTACCATTAGCTTTGAATATTTAATGTTCTGTTTTTTTTTTTATTTGATAAGAATCGAAATGTGGGATAATTCAATTAATCTACTGTAACTTTGCCATTTTTGCACCGTTCTAGATCCTATGAGGCACAAAATTTTCGTATTGAAATAACCTAACGTAATAAGTGATAACACTCATTGTTTGGTTTTAAAAAAAAGAAGTTGAAAAAAGCTAAATTCCAAAAAATCATTAAAATTTTTGTGAAATTTTAAATTTGGTCCACTGTAAGCAAGTCATTTCTTGACCAATATTTACAAACGACTTGTGGTTGTTTTGGTAATTTTGTTACCTTTCAACAAAAAAAAAAAAAAAAAAAACAAATAATACAGCCATTGAATATTTTAGAAGATATTTTTATGAAAGTGACATCATCATCTTTCTTAAAAACGTAAAAAGCGGTAATTTTGCGATATCTCGAAAACTGTTCTACTTTTGACTTCATATTCGGATTCAGCGTACAATTTTACATAAGGATTAGTTGTCAGATTCATTTGGTAACGACTTTGTTGAAAATTTGTGACACAGTGTATTTGGTCGATTATAACAAAAGTTTATGATTTAATATTAGTCTTATGATGCTTCATTGGACCTAATTTCAATAATATATTATGACTCGTATTATATTCAGACGTATAAGTGTTTAAACAGGATTGAGTCCTCAACTTCAGACAAAAATCCTAACGCCCACATTTAAAACGTCGGGAGTAAGTTCAAATTCTCTCTCATTTTATTGTTTTCATTTTTTATTATCTTGTGTTTTTCATGAAATTTATGATATTTAATAATTGGCCCAAAATCAAAGTCAAAACTAAAGTAGACTTTTTTCAAGCTATACTTTAGGACAATGGTGTTCAAAGTATACATTATTTTGACTTTGAGTATGTGAGAGCATTAGAAAAAACATTCTAATTTTATAATAGATTTTATTTTACGACTTATAGATTTTATTCTACGACACATTTGTATGTTGAACTGTATGTAAAATGCGGTCTCGTCACAGTTTTATTTGAACGCTTAAAGTGATTTTTAGTTGCACAGAAAGAAAAACACTCGGGATAAATTAAGCTTTTTAGACTTACTTTGAATACGAGTCCTACTCAAAAATTTAAGTACGAATAACACTAAAACGTACTCACAACAATCCTAAATGGGATAACTTTCGAAAATCATTCCCGGAATTTCTTAAAGTAAGTATAAAATTCTTAAACCAAGTACAAAAAAGATTGAACTTTTCGTTGGTACTGCCACTCTGAGAGTAAAATTACAAATTGAGCGCTTTAATCTCATATAACTTATTAAAATTTGTTGTAGCCACTACAACAACACCACACAAGTAGCTAAAAAACGATTTGCTTGTTGTGTGTAGAAACAACAAAAACAACAGAACAAGAAGAAAACACATTATTTTCATTTTTAAATCTTAATCAATTTTACTTTCAATTTCTCACTTCTCATTTAGTTTATATTCTTAGCAAAATATGTACATTAAGTTTTAAAAGTAAAAATCATATCGGGCATGGTGGTGGTGTTTTATAATTTGAACTTTGTAAGGCGTGAAACAGGTAAGTAAATTAATTATTATAATATTCTTCTTCTTATTTCAGTTTTGATTTATTTAAAGTACGAATTCGGGATTAAATCAACTTTATAACACTTGACTTAAGTACATTTTGAGATTGATTCAATCTCAGTTTTACTTAAATCAATCTCATTTTCGGATAATTGTAAGTTCGAATTCGGGATTAAATCAATTTTATAATTCTTGAATCAAGCGCATTTTGAGATTGATTCAATCTCAGTTTTACTTAAATCAATCTCATTTTCGGATTATTTTAAGTACAAATCCGGGATTGAATATGGATAACTAGAGTATTTCGGGATTGAATAATCCGTACTTTAATCAATCTTTCTGTACTTGATTCAAGAATATCCGTACTCACCGTACTATTGATACCGCTTCGGATTGATTTGAGTACGGATGCATTGATTTTTCTTTTGAGTGTGGGGATTATAAATTGGTCCTCTGGTAAATTATGGATCGATCATCACAAGGTTCTGCAGTGAGGTTTTTTGTGTTAAAAAGAAAAAAATAATTACACCAGTTAAATACAGTAAGAAATTTTTTTAACTTTTTATACGTTTTAGCTTGTTTATCTGAAGGTCGCTTTAAATGGGACCTTCATACAGAAGTTAAATTTTTGACAAAATTCCATGGCGCTATTCTAAGCAATGTAAAGCTTAATTGGACCGAATTTTAAGACAATAATATTATTTTCGTTACAGTTTAAAGCGTATTAAAGTGTTTTTTAAAGAGCCGACTTTAAATGACGTCAAAAAAAGTTCGTACAAAATTTAATAACCATCGTTGGATTTCGAAACTAATTTATGTTAGGTTTTCTAAAAAAAATATCAATGGCTTTCAATACCAAACTGTTTAGGAGCACTAGGAACCTGACACTTAACTTGTTCTATTCAGTTGAGTCGTTCGGAAGTGAGCCTAATTCTTAGAGTTACCGACTGATCGACTTAGAATTTCTTAACCCTAGATACACTTTCTTATTTTTAATACACTACTCACTTTCTTCGTCGAAATGACGAAGTCCATTTATGACCTGGCTACAAACCCACCTACTATAAGGAAACAGAAAGATTTTTGTTTAGTTTATAAAATACTTAAGTTTTTGTTCATTCTAAGTAGTTTGTTATAGGTAATTTCAAAACTTATTACTACAAACACAACAAAATCAAACAAAGGTTTTTTTGTGGTGTTATAAAAAAGGATAAAAATACAAACTTAAAAAACAGTATTTCAGATACCATATTATTTAAAAAAATTAATTAAATCATAAAGTAAATGCATTAAATAAAGAATAATATCAGGTTTCTTAAAGATTGGTTCTTATTTAGTGCATGAGACACAAAGATAAATTTTGTGTTCCCCACATATATGTTTTTTCCAATTTGCACATATAGATTTTGTCATTCTGCGTTTTAAATATGGACAGAATACGGACGGATGGCCATTTATGATTATGACCATTTATGATTGCTTTTTTCCTCACAGGGTAAAATTGACGATTTGTTTCTCAAGGAACTTAGCGGGACATCATCGTCATCCAATATTTCTTCTGCGGTATCATTATATTCTTCATCAATCTGCTCCTCTTCTGCATCGCTGAGTATCTCTTCCTCTGCTTCAACAATCATTTCTTCTTCAATACCATATACACATTCGCTTTCCGAGTCTGTATTTTCATCACACAGAGCAAGAAATTTTTCAATTTCTGCGTCGTTAAGCCTAACATCTCTATTCATTTTCTTTATGTAAACTCCAAAAAATAAAATTGCAAAATATACACAAAACACTTTCTTCGTCACTTCGACGAACACGATCAACAAAAAATCCCACTTACAGGCAACTTATAAGCACGTACTTTCGCACACCTCAGCAGATCTGCAATAGCTGAAGTTACGTAAAATTTGAGAGAGTTTCAGTTAAAAACTGAGAAGATAAATAAGTATTATTAAACGGTATTCGTCGAAACGACGAAGAAAGTGTATCTAGGGTTAAGGGCCGCGAATATATCAGTGGTCATATGGAAGAGTAGCTTTAGTCGAAATAAGACAAAATTAAGTTATTACAGTAAGAAAAGGCGTAACATTTTTATACTTACTAAAAGTGTTTTTTTTAACATTTACTTGTAGCTTATAATCAAGTTGTTACTAATACGATAATTAACAGAGTTAAAGCAAAAACCTCCTCGCATAAAACTTCAATAAAACTGAGGATATCTGCAAATTACAATAATCGACATAAGCTAATGTTTCATATTGGCACTGATATATAAAAATATGTGGCCTTAGATGTATACCAAGAGAAATTTTACACGCAGTGACAAACTAAGTATACCCTCATTTAAGGCTGTTATGACACTATATTTTTAATGCATTTTTCAAGTTTCGGTGAATATTGCAAATATAACATAATAGAAAAATTTAACGAGTGCAAAAAATTCAACTGTATTATTTATTTATTTATTGATTTCATTTACTGTCCTATGCAACAAGATTAAATCTTATAATTACAGCATGGGATTTTATAAAGCTAAACAGGTTATTTTGTTGTTGAAAAGAATTACTATAAAATTCAATATAAAATGATATAATATAAAAGACTGCGGTGGGGTTTTAAGCTGTTGTGGGACATTGTAGAGTAGCCAAAGCTTCGTATTATGAGCCGTATACTTTGGGTCGTTATATTATTAAAACATATAATCGTAACATAATAATCATATAATTTGTCTACGCTGGGGTGCAAATTTTCTATTAATATAACAAGATCTACTTTAGAGTATCCATTTTATAGTAAACAGATCCAAATTTCCGAATCTTTGGCACGTAAAAAGGCTCTGGTGTCACTTGCAAATCGTCAGAATCGAATTGCTTTTGTACCCTCGGCTGCTCGGCTAAAACTGATACGAATCATTATATTTTTCTCAAGCCAGTTCAAAGTTCTTAAAATAAACGCATTACACTTTCTGATTGTCGGTAAATACTTTAAATTAATTTTAGTGCTGACGTTCGTTTTTATGAAGATTAGTTAAAAATACATATGAAGATATCATATAGAGAACACTCTTGTCGGTGGAGGGTACCAAAGATTCCGCACAGCCAAAGTTATCACTCTAACTTGTTTTTTTATTTCTAATAAACAAAAAGGTGACAACACTTAATACAATAAACAATACCCAAGGCGAATTGACTAGAAGGTGGGGTCAAGTCAGCATATGGTTATTTTTTTTGGTGGTCGATTTGTCAAAGTTTGTATACGAACTAGTTTTTTTTATGTAAACAAACATTTTTTTTTACTAGCAATATTTTTGACAGATGGACCACAGAAACAGTGTTGTTGTAGAGTTGACCTCACCTTCTAGTGAATTCGCCTTGACAATACCATAGCAAAAGAAAACAAAACTAAATAACTTTGTTTACCTTTCTTTACAGTTTGCTCTTTCTAACATT
Source organism: Pollenia amentaria (assembly GCA_943735925.1). Lineage (NCBI taxonomy): Eukaryota > Metazoa > Arthropoda > Insecta > Diptera > Polleniidae > Pollenia > Pollenia amentaria. Next base: position 119,108,301 of record OX031010.1, on the reverse strand, counting down.
CACTGTTTCTTTCTGTCAATTCTATATCAGTTCAATCAAGGAGAATTAATTTTTCAGTTGGTGTTGAAAGCGCAGCTGTGCCAGGGATGTTAAAGGGGGTTTTAAATTTTGTACCAACTTCCATGAAAAATATGTACTTTTTGAACCTTCACAGTACCATTTTTTTTAATTTATTAAAACAACAAAAACAAAGTACATCAAAATTCAATTGTACACAAAAACACAAAACTTAACATTAACATACATTATATGCATAAATAAAACAATTTACATAAAAGTCAAAAATATATGAGATCAAAATCAGGCACTTATTTGTTTAGTTGATAAACTATTTGGAATTTTTACATCATAGCGGCATGAATTTGTCGATCTTTACCAATCCTTTGTTTGTATGAGACTTGATAATGTTGGCACATGTAGTCTGTTTCATTCCCTAGTGTATATTATATTTGGAAAAGAAAAAACTCTTTCGAGTCTAGAAATGTCAGAAAACATATGGACATTCAGCTCATTTTGTAAATTAGCTGCTACCGACCAAAAACTACAAATGTTTTAAGTTTTTAACGACTGCAGCTGCTCGACATCAGCTAAAGCTCTAAATGGATTATTGATTTTATCAAAATTTGCAATTTCATTCGGGAACATTTTTTCTAGAAGAGGACTCAATAATTTGTTTGCTATACTAAAAATTCAAAAAGGGTGAAATATGATAAATTTTTAAATAATACCAAATGAGTCACGGTAGTACAACGGTACTTTAGAAGGTCAAAATGTACCAAAAAAGAGTACAATTATACCAGCTTTAACATCCCTTAGCTGTGCTACTTTTTTTTCTTTCTTAGAGAGAGAAATGTCAAAAGCTGCTTGTGTTTTTGACATTTGAAACTATACGCAATGGGGGCGATTTTGCTATACATATGAGCAAAATAAACTTACAGCTATTACCGGGCTTATGTTCTGAATTTCGAGGAGAACGGTCCACAAAGTAGGACCATTCGAGTTCAGGGAAATTTAAAAATATTCCAATTATATAAAAGTTATTTGTAACAGAAAAGTCATTTGATCCGAATTTTATTTAAGCCTCTTTTAAACTATTCTACAAGTCTAATGATTTTTGCTCTAACAAAATCTAATGGTTTTTGGTCAGATTGTCAAAAATTCAAATAGAAAATATGTTTCATTATATTTTGCGTCTATACTAGATGCTTTCGAGAAACCAAAAGTTTTTACTATTTTTACTGAAATTTACTGCATTTTACCAAATTGCGTTCGCGTGTACAAAATACAGCAAATGAATACATAAATTAAGAGCGTAAAGTGACAGTTCACAGAAAAAATTATTAAATTTCTCCAATCACCAAATTTATACCAAATTCATAATATCAAGCAAGCAATTTGTTGATTTTGCACCTATTACCAAAAGTTGTAAAATTGTGAATATTTTTTTCAATAAATGATATTTTTAATTTTAATTAAAAAAATTATCAAAAAGCTTTGCCACATCAAACAATGTGTTAATTTATTTAAATAAATATAAACAATTCCCAACAACAATTCTTCATGTTTAAATTATTTTATTTTAAACGAAAAAAGTCAATTAAGATTCTTTGTTATTTAATTAAAATTTTAATTGAAAATTAATTTCAAAAAACTAAAATTTTAATTAAATCAAAATTAAATTTTTAATTTTCTTTCAATTAAAAAATTAATTGATTCAATTATCACATTAATTAAATTTAAATACTTTTTAAACCATTTTTTTAATTGATAAAACACTTTTTCTGTGTTTTTTGCCAGGTATTTAAAAATTTTTACTGCAGGAAATTTTGCAGTAAAATTTCGAAAAGCAAAAAAAAAGTTAAGAAACATAGAGCATACAAATTGTTAAAAATGGTTAAAACAAAAGAAAAGCTGAAATGAAAATTAAACCAAAATAAAAAGTAAAAAATATTTATTAATTAAACTTATTAATGAAGCATTTATTATGGCTAAATACCAACTATTGAAACTTTTTTTATGTTAATTTTTTAGAGTTGTAAAAGTGTGAAGTATTTGGGTACTTAGAAATGAACTCGTTTTTTAAGTAATCAATAGTAAAAAAATGTTGTTGTTCTTTTGAATAAATTAACCCAGACTCAAATTAGCAAAATGAAATATAATAAAAAAAACTAAATATGAAAGATTACATAAAATAATTTGCTTGTATTTTCCTAAATTGTTCCTGTTATAAAAATTATTTCATCGAGTTCCGATAAGAAAACGAGTTAAGTAGACAAATATGTAAAAATATTTCAACACTTACGATTTTTTTTTTAAATTTTCCGTTCGCGTATTTTTTTTTTGGGAAAAAGCTTTTTTGAGCGTACTTTCCAGTTTACTCAGTTAATTACTCTTTTACTGCATTTTACTGTAAACGTACTCGAACGCACCTACTATCACACTTCGAATAAAAAGAACATTTTTTTTATATATAAACAGCTGTTTAGCATAGCAAATAATTAAAAAGATATAAGAATGAGAAACTAACAAAATAAAACGCAATGTATATATCTTTAATAACACTGTGCTAGTTGAAAAAAATGTCAAGCGGGGCACCTGCCGGCTTAACTTATTTCGAGTACGCTGAATCCCGGGGTTCAAACCGTTTTTTTTTAGGTTAACTCTTGTTTGCGAGATATGTATATCGTTATTTCGAAAATGAAGGAGGTTGCACAACATATAGAGCCTTTGCTGCAAAAGAGTCGTAACTCAAGTTTGAATTTTCTAGCACTTTAAAATTTAATTATCCTCTCTAGAGTTGGGTACAAAAGATATATGTATGAACTTTTTACACAATGCGAAGAAACGATATGGCGATTAACTCCACATTATTAGCTAAAAGGCGGCTCTATGTTCCACTGGGAATTAAAAAACTAAATACATTAGCTCAAAAATCAGCTGTTCTGAGTTATGACTCTATTGCAGCAAAGGCTCAATATATTCGCGTCACTCAAAACCAGTTTAGTTTATTCAATAAACTAAAAAAACAGAAATTCCGCAATAAAATTGCTAATTAAAACGGCATAAACAGTTCGAAAATGCAGCTAAGTATGTTTTTAATTTTTGCTACACGCATAGAAAACAAAATTCCAAAAAAAAAAAAAACAAGCTATAAATGATCCGCGCCTTTTTTCGGCTCAAAACAATTTTCTTGCTCTAAGTACTAACTGCGTCTGTTGGTCTATGGCCCCTACCTACTATGAGTTACATTCGACAAACGATTTTCATTGGTTACACATGAAAATTTTTTTGCCTCAATAAAAGTATTAATCAAAAATAAAATAAGTTTTAATTAAAAATTTAATGAAGTGAATTGAACGTTTAATCAAATTTAGTTCATAATACACTCATAGAAAAATGCATCTTCATATTGATAATGCCCTAAAATCAGAATTGTGACATCAATGTTATTACAAATGGCATCAATGAGGCAAAACGTGACATCAATGCAATTACGAATGTCATCAAACAATGTTATTATATTTTATGCGTCATCTGTGCTATGACTACAGTGACATCAATTCGATGCCACATTTTGTTTGAGAAGCAAAAATTTCCATATTCAATTTTTTTAAATTATTTGGTAAAATACATAAAATTTTCAAATTAGAATGTCTACGAAAACCTCATCGGGCATGCTGATAGTGTCTTATTATTGGGAATTCTTTTGTGAACAAAGGGCGGAATACAACAAAAGTGAAACAATTGTGTGGAACGGGTAAGCAAATAATAATATTCTCTCACTTTGACTTAAGTCAATGTTACTGTGTCATCGCACAGATGACATGTTTTATTAAACTGACTCCGATTCGTCATTTCTATGATGCTGATGAGTCAGCCCATCGATGAAAAAATTTAAATTTTTGACCCTGATGACATTTTGGCCAAGTGATGTTAAGGCTGACATCACAATGATTGAAAGTATCATGGGGTCTAATCGAAGACCCTTTTCATAGTACTGATGTCAAAATACATCAGCGTTCTTACGCCTTTTCTATCAGTGTATGCAGCAACATATGTCAATTTTGGGGTTCTTCATACATTGAACATGTAACATTTTAAAATGTTCGTAATAATTTTTTTTATTTTATCCCTGGGTCAGGTATATCGTCAGGCTTGCCCAGTTGCTGAATTTGGAAACTTAAGCAATATGTATATTTAGTGGTGCTGGTGTGGTATGGACCCAGTTTTGTCTCTTTTTCGACTTGTCTACACAAAAAAAATGTTTATTACATAATTTTGTATTAAAAAAAGAAGTCAAAAATAAACTATTTACATGGAGGTGCTTGAAATTTACAAAAAAAGTGTGTTCATTTTAACGAACTTTTTATATTTCTTTTAGGTTTAATTAAAACAATAATTCTTATTTTGTTTTTATTAAGTCCTTCTGCACGCACAGTGGGTCTAAAAATAGAACATCTAGATAATTCATGTAAATTCATTACCTTTCTTTTAATTTTCAAAATGTAATTGATTTAGCATTTGAAAATTTCCAATTATCAAACCTGACACTTATTCCAAACGAAATGGTTTAAAGTTCGTAGTTGCAATTCTAATTGGTTTTAGGCTTTTTAAATTAAATTTATTGTTTTTTTATGAAGAACAATACGGAACTACTTCCAATTTCGATTAAAAATAATTTTTGTGGCCGGCCTGGGGGCTAATTCTGACAGTCATTGTCGAATACTTTATCGATTTGAAAGCATTTTTATTTCTAATTCTTTCAGTCGATAATAAACGAATCGAAACTAATCGAAACAGTGTTGTAAAAACTCAAATAAATGCTTTAAAATACTGGAAAAAATTTCGATACATTCGGTATCGAATGGAGGAATAAGAAATAAAATTGCTTTCGAATCGAAAAAGTATTCGACCACAACCACCAGCATAACACCCCTGATTAAAATTTTTTTTTATGAAAATCTGTTATTGTGTATGGACTATAACGTTGTGTAAATATCAATGACGTTTTCGCTGGGGTACTTCTGCAAGCAGAATGTTTTATGTTCGATTTAAGGGCAGCCGTAATTTGAGACTCATTCGCTTGGAACTGCGACTTAAGGAAACTCTACAAGAAAAAAATCTAACGGGGTCAAATCGCACGATCTCGGTTGTAAGTTCTTAACACCTTCACGCTCGTGCAGATATTCTAATGTGGCATGTGCTGTGTGACACGTAGCACCGTTCTTTAGAAACTACTTTTCTGTCGTTGCTGTACATAACATTCGACTCAGAACAAACGCAGCTTGTAATTATCAACCTTTAACGCTCACAGTTGACGATGATGGCCTGGCCAATGTCGCACAGTGATTTGTTCTCATAAAAAATAGAAGGAGTTAATGCAGATCTCTGTAATTTCGTACAATAGATTAAGAAAAATTTAAGTTTTGAAAAAATTCGGACCAACACATGTTCCAAAAAGTAAATATTTTTGTTTTTGCTATATTTTTCAAAAGTAAATTGTATAAACTTATATTTGTTTTCCCATTATAATCTATTTTTTTTTAATTAGTTTTTAGCGTAATTGTAAAAAGGACATTTTATCCTGTCAAGTATCCTTTGAAGAAGATATTCAATAGCTTTTACAAAAATTATTTGAATATCAATAAAGTTGGCATATTTCTAAAAATAAAATAACACAGAATTGCCGCGTTTGGTATTTTGACTTATGTTAGTTTTTATTCTTTCTTATAACTTTCTCACAAATTTTAACTTTTGTAATTTAATGTAAATTTGTAATGTCACAATTAATCAAATTTTATTTTTATTAAAAATTTCCATTTTATACTTATTTATACGTTTTTAACTACAAATTTTATCCGTTTATCCAATCATTTTGTTTCGTCTTTGTATCGGCATTGCTGGCATCTGTTTTGATTAGCCTCCTAATCGTACATAAAGACCGCTATTTGTTTTAATCTCTTTGGCGTTTCGACTTCCTTGAACCAAAGCCGTAGCTAAGATAAGCCAAAAAACAAAAATTTTTATAATTTTCATTTTCTTATTGTAGTTTTTTTTATCTATTTTTCAGTCTATTTTAAAATGTTACAACAAATTTAATGACTTCTTGAATTTGATTAAATTTTTTTTGCCGTAACGTTCCGTATTTATAGCAAAACTAATGTGACTATTTCACAACTTAATACAATTTATTTATTTGTTTAATAAATTTTGCGTTAATTTAGAAAATACGTAGTACTTTTATAAGGCTTGTTACACGGTTTTCTTAAACAAAAAAATTCTTTATGAAAAGTTTTTTTATAACCACTAGCTAAATTTTATTGGTATCATATTTAGGAATGCATTAAAAAATGCTATCCAAAATGGCCACCATTTGCCTTCCAGCAGGACCAAATCTAATCCAACATTCTTCTATCGCACTACATTAATAGGAAAATTATCCACTAGTTGCATAAGGGCCCGCTTTAGAGATCCCAAAGTTGGATGAAGGTTAGTGCAGACCATGCTTTCTAACACCGACAACATTTTTTAGTCCATGGGCTTCAGATCGTATATTTCAGAAGGTTAATCGTCAGTTAAAATAAATCTGAAAAAAAAAAATTTTAACCACAATTGTATGGTTTTTTCCTTATGTGCTGGCGCACAGCTTTTTTGATAGGTCCCAGAATGTTCTTATAAAGTGGGGTCAGTAACGCAGCTGTCCGCAATGTTTTCCTTCGTGGTGTGACGTTTGATGTCTTTTTTTTTTTGTTTATTTGCATTTTTTATGAACGATTTTTGACATTTGCCGTCATAATTCTAGCAACAAAATGCCTGTCATTTTTTCTATTGTTGCAGTACAGAGGTCACTTTATTAATTCATTTTGGAAAGGTACAGAGTTGTTTTTCAAACATAGAATTGTTTAACGGCTTTAGAACTGTCTCCAAAACGTCAGATTGGTACACCACTGCACTACTTAAGCTCAAAAATGGAATTTTGTAACGCCATTATATGCGACTTCTCACGATACCATCACTGAAGCGGTGCCCTTTGTACTCTTGCAACGAAATCTCATGCTGCTTGAGATTATTGGGCATATATTCTATCACTTTATTCAATCCAAATTTGGAATCTCTAAAGCCTGCCTTTATCCGAACAGTGGATAATATTCCAATGAATGTAGTGCATACTGCCATAGACAATTAGTCTGTTAAATTTTGGACATGTTGGAAGGCAAATTGTGGCCATTTTGAATAATCATTTTATCGCATAAAACAGTGTACCAAAACTTTTGAAAGTGCTAGGTATTTATTGTTGTCTACAATTGTTATTATTATACGGACCGAATTAAAAAAATAAGGAATTTTGTTTAATCGAAAGTATTTTCTAAACCAGATATTAAGGACCTCAACATTTTGGGGTTTTAAAGTAAGTAGAGTTTTTTAAAAGCAAATAATTTGTAGACTTGCTTTAAATTTGTGAACACACGATATATCACGTCCACTTGGAGGCCGTTGTAGTCCATTATTGAGAATCCCTGTAAAGTAAAGAAATCAGAAGAGAGATGGAAAGAGAATTTACCTAACCAAAGCGAAATTATTTCAAAAGCAGTGAAAGATAGATGCCTCATCAGTCCTGGTGGCTTCTCTTTATTGCGATGCGAAAGGGAATGGTAGCAAATCAAGTGATTGGTACTCTTTAATGCGTTTGCGCATTTGTCTTACGCATCTTTTTATTTTTTCTTTACGCAAATTTACCAATAACATTTTTTTAAAATTATTTTTCGAATAAATTTGCTAAAAAGAAAGAGAGTGCAAAGTTGGCATTAAGCTTTCGCATCGCAATAGAGAGTAGCCCCGAGAATAAACAAGTAAGAGTGCTATATTCGGCTATGCCGAATCTTATATACCCTTCACCATGGTGCGATAAGAACAAAAGGATATTTATATAAATATACATACATATGTAATATATCTGTGGCATTAACATTTTGGTATATAAAACGTGTTCATATGTCATACTAAAGCCCTAAAATTTAAAATTTTGAGTATTTTCAATAATGTCTTTGTACGGGACGTACCACGCCCACTTTTCCAATCGCGCCCATATTTTGTGGGATACTGTGTATTGATAACCGATATGTTTGTACCTAATTTGGGAACTTTAGCTCGTTTCGTTCTCCAGATATACAGAAATACATAACGTCTTTGTATGGGAAGTTCCACACCCACTTATCCAATCCCGCCCGTTTTGTTAGAGAGTGTATTGGCAAGCAAGATGTTTGTACCAAATTTCAAAGCCGTAGCTCTTGCCGTTCTCGAGATATGCAGAAAAAAGAATTTAAAAAACAACAACAACATGGGATTTATGCGAAAAAAACAACAACAACATGGGATTTATGGGAAAAATTAGAGGTAGTCGTGGTTTTTTGCTCATATATCAGCCATTTATGGACCGATCTTCCTGAATTTCAATAGCAAACAAATCCGGACTATATGTGACATAAATGTATAACAACCTAGCCTTCATCATATCTGGGGTCTTCGGAAAACCCATTTCAACGGACGGACAGACGGACAACCGGATTTGAACTTCCCTTCTCATAAGAAGCCAGAATATATATACTTTGTATGGTCTTAAATCAATATTGTAGAAATTACAAACGGAATGACAAAATTATATATACCCTTTTACCTTCGGTGAAGGGTATAAAAAGATAACAGAAAACGTGGCGTCCTGAATTTACCGATCTCAGGATTATAATAAAAATTATGATGGCTGGAAGTTTTTACCATGATACAAAAATTGGTTTTTGGTTTAGTGATACATTAAAAGACTGTTAAGTTAATTTGGCCTTTAGAACAGACAATTTTTAATCTGGTTTAAAAAATATGTAAATATGGCAACAGTGACAGCAACCATTTTTATTAAAATTTATCTTAAAAGTCTTAACAAATATGCATGTGTATGTGTGTAAAAGAGTTATTTATTTTCAGTCTGTTATTGTCGCTGTGAAAAGAACAGCTGTGTTTTATTTGTAAACAATAACTAACGTTTTATAAAATCACTTTATCTAAAAAATAACGCGAAATTTAAAGAAAACACATTCTAAAAACAATAATATTCATCTTATTTTTTTATTTGCGCATTAGAATTTTTGTAACATGTTTTTAGCTTTCACTACAGGTAGGAATGGCTTATATTCTACATACATATACGTTTGGGATATCCAGGGAAACCATAAATATGTAATTGCATGTTTTTTCTTGTGCGACCAACGAAAGCAGAAACAATATATTTATCCGTTTTAGAGCTTTTTATGAATTTTGGCATATTTTACCCTTTACAGCATTTTTTGCATTATTTAGTTAAAATTGCATTTTTGCAGCACTTTCAAGTTTATAGCGCATATTTTGGCTTTTTGAGGTATATTTTGATACATGTTAATTTTTTTAGATGCTTACAAGAGCTTTAGCATCAAATAAAAAAACAATATTTTTTTTTCATTCTGTTTTTTCTGTTTTAAATATATATATCGCTATACCCAACATGTTGATTAAATTTCGCCATCTACATTTAATTTTTACTCTAAAAGCAGGTTGTCATTAAAGATGAATGTTATTTTAAACTTTAACATTTTTTATTTATAAAAGCAAAAATTAAGGGAAAAAATATTATAAACGTTTTGGCGATGTATTGAATAGAAATCTGGACCAATCTTTAAGTATACCGACCAACTAAGAATCACTGTGTAAAGTGATCTTACCATGTCCATCCGTCTATCTGGCTGGTTGTCTGTCCATGTTAGCTTTGTGCGCAAAGTACAAATTGCAATTTTTTGGATAATTTGATAAAATTTAGTAAATACATTTAATTTGTGCTAAGGATGAAGTCAATGCAAATGGTGAGAATCGGTCTATAATTTCACACATTAACGGTTAAAACGTCTTTCCAAATGAGACTTTTTTTGTCCGTAAACCATCTAATTATGTTGGTAATTAGATTAAATTCGCCACAAAAATATTTTACTGCAAATTAAGTTCTTTTCGAATCGGCTCGCATTTGCCCAAAGCTCACATCTATAAACAGCTTTCACTTCCTTTTAAATGTTAACATTAAGAAACAATTTAGCGACCGTCCCTGAATCCCTTTAAGGAAAAAATCTCATATGGATGTTAATATCTAGATAATATTCGCCACCAACAACTCTCATATTAATTATAACCTCATAATATTATAACTTTGTTTTTGTGAGCCCACGACTGCTCATCGTTTTCAAATAGGGTACTATCTCGAAAATTTGTCTGTAAATACTATAGTGTTTGGGCTTTTTTACCCATTATAAGTTTAGAATCATTTTTTTCTAAATGCAAATGTTTTGAAATTTTTGAATATGTATTTTGTTTTCAAATGAGAAATGTTTGATTTTTTTCGGGTATATTTTTAACCATTTTCAAGGCATATTTTTAAGTTTTTACTGCATATTTAATGCGCATAAAAGGAGTTTTTAGAGCATACTTCCGGTTTCCCTGGTGATGTCGTTTTCTATTTCTACAAAATTGGTCCAAGACCCCATAATGTATATGTTATGGGTCTTTTTTTAACGACTTCCGTCTGTGGGTGTATAGATTGAGATGGGTTTTCTAAATACCCCAGACATCATGGGAACTCGGTTGCTTTACTATTAGATACCCTATTAATTTTCAACTTCAAAAAATCCTTTTGAAAATCTGTTTTGTTAGTAGAACTATTTACGAGCTGAAAATAAAGTTTATGTAGCAGAATCGTAATCTGCAGAAAATTCTAAACAGATGTTTCAAAGAATTCATTGTTCTAAAATCGAAATGGAGTCTTCGATTATTCAAAAGATAGCTAGTATTGTATATTTTTTTGATTGGTGGCAAAAATAATTTATCTACGCAAATATGCATAAATATTTATTCTTAAACAGCTAAGCAAATTTATTGTACCAAAGTTTTGCTCAATTGATTGTTACCGTTATGCAAATACATATAAATCTATATTGTCTTTGTATTGAAGTGGCCACGCCTGCTTCTCCAATCCATCCCATGTTTTGGCAGATTTTGAATTTTAATCAAAAAGCTATTTGCATTAAATTTAAAAAACTTTTACTATAACCATTATCCAGTCTTACAGACATTTATTGTATGGGAGGTGCCACGCCTTCTTCTCCAAACCATTCCACTTTTTGCAGTTTTTTTTTAACAATAAAGCAACGTCCTCCAAATTAGGAAACTTTAACTGTAACAGTTCTCCATATATGGGGGATGGCAAACACAATTCTCTTATCCAGCCCTCTTTTTGGTAGATGCTTTTGTATTGATAAAGTTGCATGTACACTACATGTTTTTTACATCTGACTTGTCAAATTTCCCACTGTAAAATACATACATGTCGTGTGTTAACTTTAAAAAATTGCATCTGTAAAAGTCAGACGCAAAGTCATCTGACAAAATTTCAATTAGATCATGCTCTATTTTCTTCTGACAAACCATTTGACATCAGTAGTGTCAGTAATCTAAGTCAGGAAAAAACCGGCAGCGGCGGTGCACTACTGAAGGAATCATTAGCCGGCTAAAGTTAATATTTTACAATACCGATGTACGTATGATAACTTCACCATTGAATATTAATTATGTTCATATATATAAAAGAAACGTTTTATTTTAATATCCTAAATTGGTTTCTTCGAACTAAAAAAAAAATGTTAAGATGGCTAAACTCTTTTACGGCGCAAATAAAAATTTTTGAGGCGGCAGCAAGATATTTTGAAACCGAGAGCTACTTTGGTTTCTGCAATAACTGTGCGAAAAAAACAGAGACAATGTCAGAAGCAAATTACATGTACGTGTGTAACCAAATATGATAAACCTTATGTAAAACAGCAATTTTGACAGACATTCACAATTACATGTGACTTGAAAACTTGACAAGTCAGATTTAAAAAACATTTCGTCTACGGACACCTTAACTAAACTATTTGTAACAAAATGGGTGTAATGTAACGCTGCGAGTACTGATTGGTTTCGATGAGATTATGCGTGTGGGAAGTTGTGACGTATGTGAAAATTTAAGAAAAGTTTTTGCTGCGTATATTTATGTTACACATGTGCAGTCCAGAGAAATTTGTTGCTGATATTTTACTTCATTGGTCAAAAAATGACTGAGATATAGGCAAAACACCACCATTGTCTCCCACTTTTGTCCAAAGATATCCCACAAAACTCCAGTTTTTACACTAACAATAAAACTGTTTAAAGACTAAACTCAGTATTCATAAGAAATATATTTGATTTACTAAAGGTTTATGAAACGAATTTTCTATGAAAATTTGTTTAATATTAAATATTAATATTAAACCTAAAATATTTTTTATGAATAAGGGAGTAATAGATAGATAATTAAGAAATTACAAACGGAATGGAAGACTTATACGTATACCAATTCAACCTGTAGTGAAGGGTATACAAATTTAACCAAAAGATTTAATGCGCAAATACAAAGGAAAACAACATATATTATTCTTTAAATATTATGTTGTCCTTAAAATCTGTGTTTTTTCTTTAAATATTTTTAAGAAAATAGGTGTTGTTGTTCAAAAAAGAAAAAGTCGGCAACATTGGTTCTCTTTACAGCAACAACAACCGACTTAAAATGAATAATTATGTTTTAATATATTAGTAAAAGTATTATATTCGGCAGTGCCGAATCCTCGATACCCTCCACCGAGAGAAAGAATATTTCCGGATTGGGATTTTTATTTAAAAATTATTAATAACTTTGAAGTTTTTCAAGGGGAAAAAGTACGAAGGAAAAAAATTCACGATAGGGCTGCATATTTATAAAACTGTCGGCGCAGTATTATAATTCGCTAAAAGCCTTTTCCAATAGTACGCTTTATATAGATAATAAATGGGCCAATCCCTGCAAAATTTGGCAGCGTGGTTTATATGACAACTCAATTTTTACTACAATAGCACAATTAGTTACGGTTTTTGGGCATACTAAAGTGTTTTCCCAGAAGTGGCTTTATGTTTGGTATATGGCAAATTATGGACCGATCGTCACGAAATTTGGTAGAATATTTTGCAGTATAAAATTTAATGAAAATCGGTGCCTATTTTCTATCAATATATCTTAGTTTTTGACAAAAACTTTTTGTAACAAAAACATCATTTTTTAGAAAGGTTTCCCCATATTTGAAGTCATAACTCTTGTCCTACTAAACCGATTCTGCTGGATTTAAATCACAACTTGCTTAGGATAATAAAACAACTTAATTATATAATAAAAAGAAGTAAATATTGGTATTTCAGTAATTTGGTCATAACTCGAACAATTTTTAATCGATTTGATAGATTAATACACCGACGTCTTTAGAAAGAAATTTACCAAAGATCTACGGTTCCCGAAAATAGGTATTTTTCTTAAAAAAAATTATATTTTGGTAATAACTTTTTTGTATCTGAACCGATTTTCCGAGTTTTTCAGCAAATATGTTCTACTAATTCCGATCTTTTGATATATAAGACGTATCCATAGGTCATGTGACAGCTCTAAAAATTTAGTTTTTATAAAAATTTTGATGCTTTTTAGCCCATTTTTGGAGTATTTTGCTAATAACTTAACCAGTTCTTAACCGATTTGGCAGATTTATATACCCACGTCTTAAGGAAGAAATTTACCATTTACTTAGATTATAAAACTTGGACTCGGGAAGATCTATTGTTCCCGAAAATGGGTATGTTTAAAAAAAAATTTTATTTTGGGCATTACTCTTCCATTTTTGGGAGAAAAGTTTCAGGGTTTTCGGGAAATATATAAATGTTGTTACTGTTTTTTTTTCAAACTTTGTAAGAATGTCTATCGCAAACACCGTTGGATAAATATTTTTAATAAATAATAATAAGATGAATACGCAAATTCTACAGGCGTTAAGGCTAAATGAATATTTTTCGTTTTTTCAACTGCTTTCAGAATGTTGTTACTGTTATTTTTTTCAAAATGTAGAAGAATGTCTATCGCAAACACGATTGTATAAATATTTTTAATAAATAATAATAAGATGAATACGCAAATTCTACAGGCGTCAAGGTTAAATGAATATTTTTCGTTTTTTCAACCGTTTTCAGAATGTTGTTACTGTTTTTTTTTTTTTTTCAAAATTTAGAAGAATGTCTATCGAAAACACGGTTGTATAAATATTTTAAAGAAATAATAATAAGATGAATACGCAAATTCTACAGGCGTCAAGGTTAAATGAATATTTTTCGTTTTTTCAACCGTTTTCAGAATGTTGTTACTGTTTTTTTTTTTCAAAATTTAGAAGAATGTCTATCGCAACCACGGTTGAATAAATATATTTAAGAAATAATAATAAGATGAATACGCAAATTCTACAGGCGTCAAGGTTAAATGAATATTTTTCGTTTTTTCAACTGCTTTCAGAATTTTGTTACTGTTTTTTCAAAATTTAGAAGAATGTCTATCGAAAACACCGTTAGATAAATATATTTAATAAATAATAATAAGATTAATACGCAAATTCTACAGGCGTCAAGGCTAAATGAATATTTTTCGTTTTTTCAAACGTTTTCAGAATGTTGTTACTGTTTTTTTTCAAACTTTGGAAAAATGTCTATCGAAAACACGGTTGTATAAATATTTTTAAGAAATAATAATAAGATGAATACGCAAATTCTACAGGCGTCAAGGTTAAATGAATATTTTTCGTTTTTTCAACTGCTTTCAGAATGTTGTTACTGTTTTTTTTTTCAAACTTTGGAAAAATGTCTATCGAAAACACGGTTGTATAAATATTTTTAAGAAATAATAATAAGATGAATACGCAAATTCTACAGGCGTCAAGGTTAAATGAATATTTTTCGTTTTTTCAACAGCTTTCAGAATGTTGTTACTGTTTTTTTTTTCAAAATTTAGAAGAATGTCTATCGAAAACACGGTTGTATAAATATTTTTAAGAAATAATAATAAGATGAATACGCAAATTCTACAGGCGTCAAGGTTAAATGAATATTTTTCGTTTTTTCAACCGTTTTCAGAATGTTGTTACTGTTTTTTTTTTTCAAAATTTAGAAGAATGTCTATCGCAACCACGGTTGAATAAATATATTTAAGAAATAATAATAAGATGAATACGCAAATTCTACAGGCGTCAAGGTTAAATGAATATTTTTCGTTTTTTCAACTGCTTTCAGAATGTTGTTACTGTTTTTTCAAAATTTAGAAGAATGTCTATCGAAAACACCGTTAGATAAATATATTTAATAAATAATAATAAGATTAATACGCAAATTCTACAGGCGTCAAGGCTAAATGAATATTTTTCGTTTTTTCAACCGTTTTCAGAATGTTGTTACTGTTTTTTTTTTTCAAAATTTAGAAGAATGTCTATCGCAACCACGGTTGAATAAATATATTTAAGAAATAATAATAAGATGAATACGCAAATTCTACAGGCGTCAAGGTTAAATGAATATTTTTCGTTTTTTCAACTGCTTTCAGAATTTTGTTACTGTTTTTTCAAAATTTAGAAGAATGTCTATCGAAAACACCGTTAGATAAATATATTTAATAAATAATAATAAGATTAATACGCAAATTCTACAGGCGTCAAGGCTAAATGAATATTTTTCGTTTTTTCAAACGTTTTCAGAATGTTGTTACTGTTTTTTTTCAAACTTTGGAAAAATGTCTATCGAAAACACGGTTGTATAAATATTTTTAAGAAATAATAATAAGATGAATACGCAAATTCTACAGGCGTCAAGGTTAAATGAATATTTTTCGTTTTTTCAACTGCTTTCAGAATGTTGTTACTGTTTTTTTTTTCAAACTTTGGAAAAATGTCTATCGAAAACACGGTTGTATAAATATTTTTAAGAAATAATAATAAGATGAATACGCAAATTCTACAGGCGTCAAGGTTAAATGAATATTTTTCGTTTTTTCAACAGCTTTCAGAATGTTGTTACTGTTTTTTTTTTCAAAATTTAGAAGAATGTCTATCGAAAACACGGTTGTATAAATATTTTTAAGAAATAATAATAAGATGAATACGCAAATTCTACAGGCGTTAAGGCTAAATGAATATTTTTCGTTTTTTCAACCGTTTTCAGAATGTTGTTACTGTTTTTTTTTTTTTTTTCAAAATTTAGAAGAATGTCTATCGAAAACACGGTTGTATAAATATTTTTAAGAAATAATAATAAGATGAATACGCAAATTCTACAGGCGTCAAGGTTAAATGAATATTTTTCGTTTTTTCAACTGCTTTCAGAATGTTGTTACTGTTATTTTTTTCAAAATGTAGAAGAATGTCTATCGCAAACACGATTGTATAAATATTTTTAATAAATAATAATAAGATGAATACGCAAATTCTACAGGCGTCAAGGTTAAATGAATATTTTTCGTTTTTTCAACTGCTTTCAGAATGTTGTTACTGTTTTTTTTTTTCAAAATTTAGAAGAATGTCTATCGCAAACACGGTTGTATAAATATTTTTAAGAAATAATAATAAGATGAATACGCAAATTCTACAGGCGTCAAGGTTAAATGAATATTTTTCGTTTTTTCAACCGTTTTCAGAATGTTGTTACTGTTTTTTTTTTTCAAAATTTAGAAGAATGTCTATCGCAAACACGGTTGTATAAATATTTTTAAGAAATAATAATAAGATGAATACGCAAATTCTACAGGCGTCAAGGTTAAATGAATATTTTTCGTTTTTTCAACTGCTTTCAGAATGTTGTTACTGTTATTTTTTTCAAAATGTAGAAGAATGTCTATCGCAAACACGATTGTATAAATATTTTTAATAAATAATAATAAGATGAATACGCAAATTCTACAGGCGTCAAGGTTAAATGAATATTTTTCGTTTTTTCAACTGCTTTCAGAATGTTGTTACTGTTTTTTTTTTCAAAATTTAGAAGAATGTCTATCGCAAACACGGTTGTATAAATATTTTTAAGAAATAATAATAAGATGAATACGCAAATTCTACAGGCGTCAAGGTTAAATGAATATTTTTCGTTTTTTCAACTGCTTTCAGAATGTTGTTACTGTTATTTTTTTCAAAATGTAGAAGAATGTCTATCGCAAACACGATTGTATAAATATTTTTAATAAATAATAATAAGATGAATACGCAAATTCTACAGGCGTCAAGGTTAAATGAATATTTTTCGTTTTTTCAACTGCTTTCAGAATGTTGTTACTGTTTTTTTTTTCAAAATTTAGAAGAATGTCTATCGCAAACACGGTTGTATAAATATTTTTAAGAAATAATAATAAGATGAATACGCAAATTCTACAGGCGTCAAGGTTAAATGAATATTTTTCGTTTTTTCAACCGTTTTCAGAATGTTGTTACTGTTTTTTTTTTTCAAAATTTAGAAGAATGTCTATCGAAAACACGGTTGTATAAATATTTTTAAGAAATAATAATAAGATGAATACGCAAATTCTACAGGCGTCAAGGTTAAATGAATATTTTTCGTTTTTTCAACTGCTTTCAGAATGTTGTTACTGTTTTTTTTTTCAAAATTTAGAAGAATGTCTATCGAAAACACGGTTGTATAAATATTTTTAAGAAATAATAATAAGATGAATACGCAAATTCTACAGGCGTCAAGGTTAAATGAATATTTTTCGTTTTTTCAACTGCTTTCAGAATGTTGTTACTGTTTTTTTTTTCAAAATTTAGAAGAATGTCTATCGAAAACACGGTTGTATAAATATTTTTAAGAAATAATAATAAGATGAATACGCAAATTCTACAGGCGTCAAGGTTAAATGAATATTTTTCGTTTTTTCAACCGTTTTCAGAATGTTGTTACTGTTTTTTTTTTCAAAATTTAGAAGAATGTCTATCGAAACCACGGTTGAATAAATATATTTAATAAATAATAATAAGATGAATACGCAAATTCTACAGGCGTCAAGGTTAAATGAATATTTTTCGTTTTTTCAACCGTTTTCAGAATGTTGTTACTGTTTTTTTTTTCAAAATTTAGAAGAATGTCTATCGAAACCACGGTTGAATAAATATATTTAATAAATAATAATAAGATGAATACGCAAATTCTACAGGCGTCAAGGTTAAATGAATATTTTTCGTTTTTTCAACCGTTTTCAGAATGTTGTTACTGTTTTTTTTTTCAAAATTTAGAAGAATGTCTATCGAAACCACGGTTGAATAAATATATTTAAGAAATAATAATAAGATGAATACGCAAATTCTACAGGCGTCAAGGTTAAATGAATATTTTTCGTTTTTTCAACTGCTTTCAGAATGTTGTTACTGTTTTTTTTTTCAAAATTTAGAAGAATGTCTATCGAAACCACGGTTGAATAAATATATTTAAGAAATAATAATAAGATGAATACGCAAATTCTACAGGCGTCAAGGTTAAATGAATATTTTTCGTTTTTTCAACTGCTTTCAGAATGTTGTTACTGTTATTTTTTTCAAAATTTAGAAGAATGTCTATCGAAACCACGGTTGAATAAATATATTTAAGAAATAATAATAAGATGAATACGCAAATTCTACAGGCGTCAAGGTTAAATGAATATTTTTCGTTTTTTCAACTGCTTTCAGAATGTTGTTACTGTTTTTTTTTTCAAAATTTAGAAGAATGTCTATCGAAACCACGGTTGAATAAATATATTTAAGAAATAATAATAAGATGAATACGCAAATTCTACAGGCGTCAAGGTTAAATGAATATTTTTCGTTTTTTCAACTGCTTTCAGAATGTTGTTACTGTTTTTTTTTTCAAAATTTAGAAGAATGTCTATCGAAACCACGGTTGAATAAATATATTTAAGAAATAATAATAAGATGAATACGCAAATTCTACAGGCGTCAAGGTTAAATGAATATTTTTCGTTTTTTCAACCGTTTTCAGAATGTTGTTACTGTTTTTTTTTTCAAAATTTAGAAGAATGTCTATCGAAAACACGGTTGTATAAATATTTTTAAGAAATAATAATAAGATGAATGCGCAAATTCTACAGGCGTCAAGGTGAAATGAATATTTTTCGTTTTTTCAACCGTTTTCAGAATGTTGTTACTGTTTTTTTTTCAAAATTTAGAAGAATGTCTATCGAAAACACGGTTGTATAAATATTTTTAAGAAATAATAATAAGATGAATACGCAAATTCTACAGGCGTCAAGGTTAAATGAATATTTTTCGTTTTTTCAACCGTTTTCAGAATGTTGTTACTGTTTTTTTTTTTCAAAATTTAGAAGAATGTCTATCGCAACCACGGTTGTATAAATATTTTTAAGAAATAATAATAAGATGAATACGCAAATTCTACAGGCGTCAAGGTTAAATGAATATTTTTCGTTTTTTCAACTGCTTTCAGAATGTTGTTACTGTTTTTTTTTCAAAATTTAGAAGAATGTCTATCGAAAACACGGTTGTATAAATATTTTTAAGAAATAATAATAAGATGAATACGCAAATTCTACAGGCGTCAAGGTTAAATGAATATTTTTCGTTTTTTCAACTGCTTTCAGAATGTTGTTACTGTTTTTTTTTTTTAAAAATTTAGAAGAATGTCTATCGAAAACACGGTTGTATAAATATTTTTAAGAAATAATAATAAGATGAATACGCAAATTCTACAGGCGTCAAGGTTAAATGAATATTTTTCGTTTTTTCAACTGCTTTCAGAATGTTGTTACTGTTTTTTTTTTTCAAAATTTAGAAGAATGTCTATCGAAAACACGGTTGTATAAATATTTTTAAGAAATAATAATAAGATGAATACGCAAATTCTACAGGCGTCAAGGTTAAATGAATATTTTTCGTTTTTTCAACCGTTTTCAGAATGTTGTTACTGTTTTTTTTTTTCAAAGTTTGGAAGAATGTCTATCGAAAACACGGTTGTATAAATATATTTAAGAAATAATAATAAGATGAATACGCAAATTCTACAGGCGTCAAGGTTAAATGAATATTTTTCGTTTTTTCAACCGTTTTCAGAATGTTGTTACTGTTTTTTTTTTCCAAACTTTGGAAGAATGTCTATCGCAAACACCGTTGGATAAATCTTTTTAAGAAATAATAATAAGATGAATACGCAAATTCTACAGGCGTCAAGGTTAAATGAATATTTTTCGTTTTTTCAACCGATTTCAGAATGTTGTTACTGTTTTTTTTTTTCAAAGTTTGGAAGAATGTCTATCGAAAACACGGTTGTATAAATATATTTAAGAAATAATAATAAGATGAATACGCAAATTCTACAGGCGTCAAGGTTAAATGAATATTTTTCGTTTTTTCAACTGCTTTCAGAATGTTGTTACTGTTTTTTTTTTCAAAATTTAGAAGAATGTCTATCGAAAACACGGTTGTATAAATATTTTTAAGAAATAATAATAAGATGAATACGCAAATTCTACAGGCGTCAAGGTTAAATGAATATTTTTCGTTTTTTCAACTGCTTTCAGAATGTTGTTACTGTTTTTTTTTTCCAAACTTTGGAAGAATGTCTATCGCAAACACCGTTGGATAAATCTTTTTAAGAAATAATAATAAGATGAATACGCAAATTCTACAGGCGTCAAGGTTAAATGAATATTTTTCGTTTTTTCAACCGTTTTCAGAATGTGGTTACTGTTTTTTTTTTTTTCAAAATTTAGAAGAATGTCTACCGAAAACACCGTTAGATAAATATATTTAATAAATAATAATAAGATTAATACGCAAATTCTACATTCGTCAAGGTAAAATGAATATTTTTCGGTTTTTCAACTGCTTTCAGAATGTTGTTACTGTTTTTTTTTTCAAAATTTAGAAGAATGTCTATCGCAAACACGATTGTATAAATATTTTTAAGAAATAATAATAAGATGAATACGCAAATTCTACAGGCGTCAAGGTTAAATGAATATTTTTCGTTTTTTCAACCGTTTTCAGAATGTTGTTACTGTTTTTTTTTTTTTCAAAATTTAGAAGAATGTCTACCGAAAACACCGTTAGATAAATATATTTAATAAATAATAATAAGATGAATACGCAAATTCTACAGGCGTCAAGGTTAAATGAATATTTTTCGTTTTTTCAACCGTTTTCAGAATGTTGTTACTGTTTTTTTTTTCAAAGTTTGGAAGAATGTCTATCGAAAACACGGTTGTATAAATATTTTTAAGAAATAATAATAAGATGAATACGCAAATTCTACAGGCGTCAAGGTTAAATGAATATTTTTCGTTTTTTCAACTGCTTTCAGAATGTTGTTACTGTTATTTTTTTCAAAATGTAGAAGAATGTCTATCGAAAACACGGTTGTATAAATATTTTTAAGAAATAATAATAAGATGAATACGCAAATTCTACAGGCGTCAAGGTTAAATGAATATTTTTCGTTTTTTCAACCGTTTTCAGAATGTTGTTACTGTTTTTTTTTCAAAGTTTGGAAGAATGTCTATCGAAAACACGGTTGTATAAATATTTTTAAGAAATAATAATAAGATGAATACGCAAATTCTACAGGCGTCAAGGTTAAATGAATATTTTTCGTTTTTTCAACTGCTTTCAGAATGTTGTTACTGTTATTTTTTTCAAAATGTAGAAGAATGTCTATCGAAAACACGGTTGTATAAATATATTTAATAAATAATAATAAGATGAATACGCAAATTCTACAGGCGTCAAGGTTGAATGAATATTTTTCGTTTTTTCAACTGCTTTCAGAATGTTGTTACTGTTATTTTTTTCAAAATGTAGAAGAATGTCTATCGAAAACACGGTTGTATAAATATATTTAATAAATAATAATAAGATGAATACGCAAATTCTACAGGCGTCAAGGTTAAATGAATATTTTTCGTTTTTTCAACTGCTTTCAGAATGTTGTTACTGTTATTTTTTTCAAAATGTAGAAGAATGTCTATCGAAAACACGGTTGTATAAATATATTTAATAAATAATAATAAGATGAATACGCAAATTCTACAGGCGTCAAGGTTAAATGAATATTTTTCGTTTTTTCAACCGTTTTCAGAATGTTGTTACTGTTTTTTTTTCAAAGTTTGGAAGAATGTCTATCGAAAACACGGTTGTATAAATATTTTTAAGAAATAATAATAAGATGAATACGCAAATTCTACAGGCGTCAAGGTGAAATGAATATTTTTCGTTTTTTCAACTGCTTTCAGAATGTTGTTACTGTTATTTTTTTCAAAATGTAGAAGAATGTCTATCGAAAACACGGTTGTATAAATATATTTAATAAATAATAATAAGATGAATACGCAAATTCTACAGGCGTCAAGGTTAAATGAATATTTTTCGTTTTTTCAACCGTTTTCAGAATGTTGTTACTGTTTTTTTTTTCAAAGTTTGGAAGAATGTCTATCGAAAACACGGTTGTATAAATATTTTTAAGAAATAATATTAAGATGAATACGCAAATTCTACAGGCGTCAAGGTGAAATGAATATTTTTCGTTTTTTCAACCGTTTTCAGAATGTTGTTACTGTTTTTTTTTCAAAATTTAGAAGAATGTCTATCGAAAACACGGTTGTATAAATATTTTTAAGAAATAATAATAAGATGAATACGCAAATTCTACAGGCGTCAAGGTTAAATGAATATTTTTCGTTTTTTCAACTGCTTTCAGAATGTTGTTACTGTTTTTTTTTTTTCAAACTTTGGAAGAATGTCTATCGCAAACACCGTTGGATGAATATTTTTAATAAATTATAATAAGATGAATACGCAAATTCTACAGGCGTCAAGGTTAAATGAATATTTTTCGTTTTTTCAACTGCTTTCAGAATGTTGTTACTGTTTTTTTTTTTTCAAAATTTAGAAGAATGTCTATCGCAAACACGGTTGTATAAATATTTTTAAGAAATAATAATAAGATGAATACGCAAATTCTACAGGCGTCAAGGTGAAATGAATATTTTTCGTTTTTTCAACTGCTTTCAGAATGTTGTTACTGTTTTTTTTTTTTTCAAAACTTTGGAAGAATGTCTATCGCAAACACCGTTGGATAAATATTTTTAATAAATAATAATAAGATGAATACGCAAATTCTACAGGCGTCAAGGTTAAATGAATATTTTTCGTTTTTTCAACTGCTTTCAGAATGTTGTTACTGTTATTTTTTTCAAAATGTAGAAGAATGTCTATCGCAAACACGATTGTATAAATATTTTTAATAAATAATAATAAGATGAATACGCAAATTCTACAGGCGTCAAGGTTAAATGAATATTTTTCGTTTTTTCAACTGCTTTCAGAATGTTGTTACTGTTATTTTTTTCAAAATGTAGAAGAATGTCTATCGCAAACTCGATTGTATAAATATTTTTAAGAAATAATAATAAGATGAATACGCAAATTCTACAGGCGTCAAGGTTAAATGAATATTTTTCGTTTTTTCAACTGCTTTCAGAATGTTGTTACTGTTTTTTTTTTTCAAAATTTAGAAGAATGTCTATCGCAAACACCGTTGTATAAATATTTTTAATAAATAATAATAAGATGAATACGCAAATTCTACAGGCGTCAAGGTTAAAAGAATATTTTTCGTTTTTTCAACCGTTTTCAGAATGTTGTTACTGTTTTTTTTTCAAACTTTGGAAGAATGTCTATCGCAAACACGATTGTATAAATATTTTTAATAAATAATAATAAGATGAATACGCAAATTCTACAGGCGTCAAGGTGAAATGAATATTTTTCGTTTTTTCAACTGCTTTCAGAATGTTGTTACTGTTTTTTTTTTTCAAAACTTTGGAAGAATGTCTATCGCAAACACCGTTGGATAAATATTTTTAATAAATAATAATAAGATGAATACGCAAATTCTACAGGCGTCAAGGTTAAATGAATATTTTTCGTTTTTTCAACCGTTTTCAGAATGTTGTTACTGTTTTTTTTTTCAAACTTTGGAAGAATGTCTATCGCAAACACGATTGTATAAATATTTTTAATAAATAATAATAAGATGAATACGCAAATTCTACAGGCGTCAAGGTTAAAAGAATATTTTTCGTTTTTTCAACCGTTTTCAGAATGTTGTTACTGTTTTTTTTTTCAAACTTTGGAAGAATGTCTATCGCAAACACGATTGTATAAATATTTTTAATAAATAATAATAAGATGAATACGCAAATTCTACAGGCGTCAAGGTGAAATGAATATTTTTCGTTTTTTCAACTGCTTTCAGAATGTTGTTACTGTTTTTTTTTTTTTTTCAAAACTTTGGAAGAATGTCTATCGCAAACACCGTTGGATAAATATTTTTAATAAATAATAATAAGATGAATACGCAAATTCTACAGGCGTCAAGGTGAAATGAATATTTTTCGTTTTTTCAACTGCTTTCAGAATGTTGTTACTGTTTTTTTTTTTTCAAAACTTTGGAAGAATGTCTATCGCAAACACCGTTGGATAAATATTTTTAATAAATAATAATAAGATGAATACGCAAATTCTACAGGCGTCAAGGTTAAATGAATATTTTTCGTTTTTTCAACTGCTTTCAGAATGTTGTTACTGTTATTTTTTTCAAAATGTAGAAGAATGTCTATCGCAAACACGATTGTATAAATATTTTTAAGAAATAATAATAAGATGAATACGCAAATTCTACAGGCGTCAAGGTTAAATGAATATTTTTCGTTCTTTCAACTGCTTTCAGAATGTTGTTACTGTTATTTTTTTCAAAATGTAGAAGAATGTCTATCGCAAACACGATTGTATAAATATTTTTAAGAAATAATAATAAGATGAATACGCAAATTCTACAGGCGTCAAGGTGAAATGAATATTTTTCGTTTTTTCAACTGCTTTCAGAATGTTGTTACTGTTTTTTTTTTTTCAAAACTTTGGAAGAATGTCTATCGCAAACACCGTTGGATAAATATTTTTAATAAATAATAATAAGATGAATACGCAAATTCTACAGGCGTCAAGGTTAAATGAATATTTTTCGTTTTTTCAACTGCTTTCAGAATGTTGTTACTGTTATTTTTTTCAAAATGTAGAAGAATGTCTATCGCAAACACGATTGTGTAAATATTTTTAAGAAATAATAATAAGATGAATACGCAAATTCTACAGGCGTCAAGGTTAAATGAATATTTTTCGTTTTTTCAACTGCTTTCAGAATGTTGTTACTGTTTTTTTTTTCAAAATTTAGAAGAATGTCTATCGCAAACACCGTTGTATAAATATTTTTAATAAATAATAATAAGATGAATACGCAAATTCTACAGGCGTCAAGGTTAAATGAATATTTTTCGTTTTTTCAACTGCTTTCAGAATGTTGTTACTGTTTTTTTTTTTTCAAAACTTTGGAAGAATGTCTATCGCAAACACCGTTGGATAAATATTTTTAATAAATAATAATAAGATGAATACGCAAATTCTACAGGCGTCAAGGTTAAATGAATATTTTTCGTTTTTTCAACTGCTTTCAGAATGTTGTTACTGTTATTTTTTTCAAAATGTAGAAGAATGTCTATCGCAAACACGATTGTGTAAATATTTTTAAGAAATAATAATAAGATGAATACGCAAATTCTACAGGCGTCAAGGTTAAATGAATATTTTTCGTTTTTTCAACTGCTTTCCGAATGTTGTTACTGTTATTTTTTTCAAAATGTAGAAGAATGTCTATCGCAAACACGATTGTGTAAATATTTTTAAGAAATAATAATAAGATGAATACGCAAATTCTACAGGCGTCAAGGTTAAATGAATATTTTTCGTTTTTTCAACTGCTTTCAGAATGTTGTTACTGTTATTTTTTTCAAAATTTAGAAGAATGTCTATCGCAAACACGATTGTATAAATATTTTTAAGAAATAATAATAAGATGAAAACGCAAATTCTACAGGCGTCAAGGTTAAAGGAATATTTTTCGTTTTTTCAACTGCTTTCAGAATGTTGTTACTGTTATTTTTTTCAAAATTTAGAAGAATGTCTATCGCAAACACCGTTGTATAAATATTTTTAATAAATAATAATAAGATGAATACGCAAATTCTACAGGCGTCAAGGTTAAAGGAATATTTTTCGTTTTTTCAACTGCTTTCAGAATGTTGTTACTGTTATTTTTTTCAAAATGTAGAAGAATGTCTATCGCAAACACGATTGTATAAATATTTTTAAGAAATAATAATAAGATGAATACGCAAATTCTACAGGCGTCAAGGTTAAATGAATATTTTTCGTTTTTTCAACTGCTTTCAGAATGTTGTTACTGTTTTTTTTTCAAACTTTGGAAAAATGTCTATCGCAAACACGATTGTATAAATATTTTTAAGAAATAATAATAAGATGAATACGCAAATTCTACAGGCGTCAAGGTTAAAGGAATATTTTTCGTTTTTTCAACTGCTTTCAGAATGTTGTTACTGTTATTTTTTTCAAAATTTAGAAGAATGTCTATCGCAAACACCGTTGTATAAATATTTTTAATAAATAATAATAAGATGAATACGCAAATTCTACAGGCGTCAAGGTTAAAGGAATATTTTTCGTTTTTTCAACTGCTTTCAGAATGTTGTTACTGTTATTTTTTTCAAAATGTAGAAGAATGTCTATCGCAAACACGATTGTATAAATATTTTTAAGAAATAATAATAAGATGAATACGCAAATTCTACAGGCGTCAAGGTTAAATGAATATTTTTCGTTTTTTCAACTGCTTTCAGAATGTTGTTACTGTTTTTTTTTTTCAAAATTTAGAAGAATGTCTATCGCAAACACCGTTGTATAAATATTTTTAATAAATAATAATAAGATGAATACGCAAATTCTACAGGCGTCAAGGTTAAATGAATATTTTTCGTTTTTTCAACTGCTTTCAGAATGTTGTTACTGTTATTTTTTTCAAAATTTAGAAGAATGTCTATCGCAAACACGATTGTATAAATATTATTAATAAATAATAATAAGATGAATACGCAAATTCTACAGGCGTCAAGGTTAAAGGAATATTTTTCGTTTTTTCAACTGCTTTCAGAATGTTGTTACTGTTATTTTTTTCAAAATTTAGAAGAATGTCTATCGCAAACACCGTTGTATAAATATTTTTAATAAATAATAATAAGATGAATACGCAAATTCTACAGGCGTCAAGGTTAAATGAATATTTTTCGTTTTTTCAACCGTTTTCAGAATGTTGTTACTGTTTTTTTTTTCAAAATTTAGAAGAATGTCTATCGCAAACACCGTTGTATAAATATTTTTAATAAATAATAATAAGATGAATACGCAAATTCTACAGGCGTCAAGGTTAAAGGAATATTTTTCGTTTTTTCAACTGCTTTCAGAATGTTGTTACTGTTATTTTTTTCAAAATGTAGAAGAATGTCTATCGCAAACACGATTGTATAAATATTTTTAAGAAATAATAATAAGATGAATACGCAAATTCTACAGGCGTCAAGGTGAAATGAATATTTTTCGTTTTTTCAACTGCTTTCAGAATGTTGTTACTGTTATTTTTTTCAAAATTTAGAAGAATGTCTATCGCAAACACGATTGTATAAATATTTTTAATAAATAATAATAAGATGAATACGCAAATTCTACAGGCGTCAAGGTTAAAGGAATATTTTTCGTTTTTTCAACTGCTTTCAGAATGTTGTTACTGTTATTTTTTTCAAAATGTAGAAGAATGTCTATCGCAAACACGATTGTATAAATATTTTTAAGAAATAATAATAAGATGAATACGCAAATTCTACAGGCGTCAAGGTTAAATGAATATTTTTCGTTTTTTCAACTGCTTTCAGAATGTTGTTACTGTTATTTTTTTCAAAATGTAGAAGAATGTCTATCGCAAACACGATTGTATAAATATTTTTAATAAATAATAATAAGATGAATACGCAAATTCTACAGGCGTCAAGGTTAAATGAATATTTTTCGTTTTTTCAACTGCTTTCAGAATGTTGTTACTGTTTTTTTTTTCAAACTTTGGAAGAATGTCTATCGCAAACACCGTTGGATAAATATTTTTAATAAATTATAATAAGATGAATACGCAAATTCTACAGGCGTCAAGGTTAAATGAAAATTTTTCGTGTTTTCAACTGCTTTCAGAATGTTGTTACTGTTTTTTTTATTTCAAACTTTGGAAGAATGTCTATCGCAAACACCGTTGGATAAATATTTTTAATAAATAATAATAAGATGAATACGCAAATTCTACAGGCGTCAAGGTTAAATGAATATTTTTCGTTTTTTCAACTGCTTTCAGAATGTTGTTACTGTTATTTTTTTCAAAATGTAGAAGAATGTCTATCGCAAACACGATTGTATAAATATTTTTAAGAAATAATAATAAGATGAATACGCAAATTCTACAGGCGTCAAGGTTAAATGAATATTTTTCGTTTTTTCAACCGTTTTCAGAATGTTGTTACTGTTTTTTTTTTTTTTTCAAAATTTAGAAGAATGTCTACCGAAAACACCGTTGGATAAATATTTTTAAAAAATAATAATAAGATGAATACGCAAATTCTACAGGCGTCAAGGTTAAATGAATATTTTTCGTTTTTTCAACCGTTTTCAGAATGTTGTTACTGTTTTTTTTTTCAAACTTTGGAAGAATGTCTATCGCAAACACCGTTGGATAAATATTTTTAAGAAATAATAATAAGATGAATACGCAAATTCTACAGGCGTCAAGGTTAAATGAATATTTTTCGTTTTTTCAACCGTTTTCAGAATGTTGTTACTGTTTTTTTTTTCAAAATTTAGAAGAATGTCTATCGAAAACACGGTTGTATAAATATTTTTAAGAAATAATAATAAGATGAATACGCAAATTCTACAGGCGTCAAGGTTAAATGAATATTTTTCGTTTTTTCAACTGCTTTCAGAATGTTGTTACTGTTTTTTTTTCAAAACTTTGGAAGAATGTCTATCGCAAACACCGTTGGATAAATATTTTTAAGAAATAATAATAAGATGAATACGCAAATTCTACAGGCGTCAAGGTTAAATGAATATTTTTCGTTTTTTCAACCGTTTTCAGAATGTTGTTACTGTTTTTTTTTTTCAAAACTTTGGAAGAATGTCTATCGAAAACACGGTTGTATAAATATTTTTAAGAAATAATAATAAGATGAATACGCAAATTCTACAGGCGTCAAGGTTAAATGAATATTTTTCGTTTTTTCAACTGCTTTCAGAATGTTGTTACTGTTTTTTTTTCAAACTTTGGAAAAATGTCTATCGCAAACACCGTTAGATAAATATTTTTAAGAAATAATAATAAGATGAATACGCAAATTCTACAGGCGTCAAGGTTAAATGAATATTTTTCGTTTTTTCAACTGCTTTCAGAATGTTGTTACTGTTTTTTTTTTCAAAATTTAGAAGAATGTCTATCGCAAACACCGTTAGATAAATATTTTTAATAAATAATAATAAAATTAATACACGAATTCTACAGGCGTCAAGGTGAAATGAATATTTTTCGTTTTTTCAACTGCTTTCAGAATGTTGTTACTGTTTTTTTTTTCAAAATTTAGAAGAATGTCTATCGCAAACACCGTTGTATAAATATTTTTAATAAATAATAATAAGATGAATACGCAAATTCTACAGGCGTCAAGGTTAAATGAATATTTTTCGTTTTTTCAACTGCTTTCAGAATGTTGTTACTGTTTTTTTTTTTCAAAATTTAGAAGAATGTCTATCGCAAACACCGTTGTATAAATATTTTTAATAAATAATAATAAGATGAATACGCAAATTCTACAGGCGTCAAGGTTAAATGAATATTTTTCGTTTTTTCAACCGTTTTCAGAATGTTGTTACTGTTTTTTTTTTCAAAACTTTGGAAGAATGTCTATCGAAAACACGGTTGTATAAATATTTTTAAGAAATAATAATAAGATGAATACGCAAATTCTACAGGCGTCAAGGTTAAATGAATATTTTTCGTTTTTTCAACCGTTTTCAGAATGCTGTTACTGTTTTTTTTTTTTTTTCAAAATTTAGAAGAATGTCTACCGAAAACACCGTTGGATAAATATTTTTAAAAAATAATAATAAGATGAATACGCAAATTCTACAGGCGTCAAGGTTAAATGAATATTTTTCGTTTTTTCAACCGTTTTCAGAATGTTGTTACTGTTTTTTTTTTCAAACTTTGGAAGAATGTCTATCGCAAACACCGTTGGATAAATATTTTTAAGAAATAATAATAAGATGAATACGCAAATTCTACAGGCGTCAAGGTTAAATGAATATTTTTCGTTTTTTCAACCGTTTTCAGAATGTTGTTACTGTTTTTTTTTTCAAAATTTAGAAGAATGTCTATCGAAAACACGGTTGTATAAATATTTTTAAGAAATAATAATAAGATGAATACGCAAATTCTACAGGCGTCAAGGTTAAATGAATATTTTTCGTTTTTTCAACCGTTTTCAGAATGTTGTTACTGTTTTTTTTTTCAAACTTTGGAAGAATGTCTATCGCAAACACGGTTGTATAAATATTTTTAAGAAATAATAATAAGATGAATACGCAAATTCTACAGGCGTCAAGGTTAAATGAATATTTTTCGTTTTTTCAACCGTTTTCAGAATGTTGTTACTGTTTTTTTTTTTCTAACTTTGGAAGAATGTCTATCGCAAACACCGTTGGATAAATATTTTTAATAAATAATAATAAGATTATTACGCATATTCTATAGGCGTCAAGGATAAATGAATATTTTTCGTTTTTTCAACTGCTTTCAGAATGTTGTTACTGTTTTTTTTTTCTAACTTTGGAAGAATGTCTATCGCAAACACCGTTGTATAAATATTTTTAAGAAATAATAATAAGATGAATACGCAAATTCTACAGGCGTCAAGGTTAAATGAATATTTTTCGTTTTTTCAACTGCTTTCAGAATGTTGTTACTGTTTTTTTTTTTAAAAAATTTAGAAGAATGTCTATCTAAAACACGGTTGTATAAATATTTTTAAGAAATAATAATAAGATGAATACGCAAATTCTACAGGCGTCAAGGTGAAATGAATATTTTTCGTTTTTTCAACCGTTTTCAGAATGTTGTTACTGTTTTTTTTTTTAAAAATTTAGAAGAATGTCTATCTAAAACACGGTTGTATAAATATTTTTAAGAAATAATAATAAGATGAATACGCAAATTCTACAGGCGTCAAGGTTAAATGAATATTTTTCGTTTTTTCAACTGCTTTCAGAATGTTGTTACTGTTTTTTTTTTAAAAAAATTTAGAAGAATGTCTATCTAAAACACGGTTGTATAAATATTTTTAAGAAATAATAATAAGATGAATACGCAAATTCTACAGGCGTCAAGGTGAAATGAATATTTTTCGTTTTTTCAACCGTTTTCAGAATGTTGTTACTGTTTTTTTTTTCAAAAATTTAGAAGAATGTCTATCTAAAACACGGTTGTATAAATATTTTTAAGAAATAATAATAAGATGAATACGCAAATTCTACAGGCGTCAAGGTTAAATGAATATTTTTCGTTTTTTCAACTGCTTTCAGAATGTTGTTACTGTTTTTTTTTTCACACTTTGGAAGAATGTCTATCGCAAACACCGTTAGATAAATATTTTTAATAAATAATAAAATTAATACGCAAATTCTACAGGCGTCAAGGATAAATGAATATTTTTCGTTTTTTCAACTGCTTTCAGAATGTTGTTACTGTTTTTTTTTTAAAAAAATTTAGAAGAATGTCTATCGAAAACACGGTTGTATAAATATTTTTAAGAAATAATAATAAGATGAATACGCAAATTCTACAGGCGTCAAGGTGAAATGAATATTTTTCGTTTTTTCAACCGTTTTCAGAATGTTGTTACTGTTTTTTTTTTCAAATCTTTGGAAGAATGTCTATCGCAAACACCGTTGGATAAATATTTTTAATAAATAATAATAAAATTAATACACGAATTCTACAGGCGTCAAGGTGAAATGAATATTTTTCGTTTTTTCAACTGCTTTCAGAATGTTGTTACTGTTTTTTTTTAACT
This sequence comes from Pollenia amentaria, assembly GCA_943735925.1. Taxonomy (NCBI): domain Eukaryota; kingdom Metazoa; phylum Arthropoda; class Insecta; order Diptera; family Polleniidae; genus Pollenia; species Pollenia amentaria. The sequence continues at coordinate 119,076,260 of OX031010.1, read as the reverse complement.
TTTGAAGAATGTCTATCGAAAACACCGTTAGATAAATATTTTTAATAAATAATAATAAAATTAATACGCAAATTCTACAGGCGTCAAGGATAAATGAATATTTTTCGTTTTTTCAACTGCTTTCAGAATGTTGTTACTGTTTTTTTTAACTTTTGAAGAATGTCTATCGAAAACACCGTTAGATAAATATTTTTAATAAATAATAATAAAATTAATACGCAAATTCTACAGGCGTCAAGGATAAATGAATATTTTTCGTTTTTTCAACTGCTTTCAGAATGTTGTTACTGTTTTTTTTAACTTTTGAAGAATGTCTATCGAAAACACCGTTAGATAAATATTTTTAATAAATAATAATAAAATTAATACGCAAATTCTACAGGCGTCAAGGATAAATGAATATTTTTCGTTTTTTCAACTGCTTTCAGAATGTTGTTACTGTTTTTTTTAACTTTTGAAGAATGTCTATCGAAAACACCGTTAGATAAATATTTTTAATAAATAATAATAAAATTAATACGCAAATTCTACAGGCGTCAAGGTGAAATTTTTTTTTTCTATTTTTCAACTGTTTACAGAATGTTGTTACTGTTTTTTTTTCAAGCTTTGGAAGAATGTCTATCGCAAACACCGTTAGATAAATATATTTAATAAATAATAATAAAATTAATACGCAAATTCTACAGGCGTCAAGGATAAATGAATATTTTTCGTTTTTTCAACTGCTTTCAGAATGTTGTTACTGTTTTTTTTAACTTTTGAAGAATGTCTATCGAAAACACCGTTAGATAAATATTTTTAATAAATAATAATAAAATTAATACGCAAATTCTACAGGCGTCAAGGATAAATGAATATTTTTCGTTTTTTCAACTGCTTTCAGAATGTTGTTACTGTTTTTTTTAACTTTTGAAGAATGTCTATCGAAAACACCGTTAGATAAATATTTTTAATAAATAATAATAAAATTAATACGCAAATTCTACAGGCGTCAAGGTGAAATTTTTTTTTTCTATTTTTCAACTGTTTACAGAATGTTGTTACTGTTTTTTTTTCAAGCTTTGGAAGAATGTCTATCGCAAACACCGTTAGATAAATATATTTAATAAATAATAATAAAATTAATACGCAAATTCTACAGGCGTCAAGGTGAAATGAATATTTTTCTATTTTTCAACTGTTTTCAGAATGTTGTTACTGTTTTCTTTTTCAAGCTTTGGAAGAATGTCTATCGCAAACACCGTTAGATAAATATATTTAATAAATAATAATAAAATTAATACGCAAATTCTACAGGCGTCAAGGTGAAATGCATATTTTTCTATTTTTCAACTGTTTTCAGAATGTTGTTACTGTTTTTTTTAAGCTTTGGAAGAATGTCTATCGCAAACACCGTTAGATAAATATATTTAATAAATAATAATAAAATTAATACGCAAATTCTACAGGCGTCAAGGATAAATGAATATTTTTCGTTTTTTCAACTGCTTTCAGAATGTTGTTACTGTTTTTTTTTTTTTTTCAAAACTTTGGAATAATGTCTATCGAAAACACCGTTAGATAAATATTTTTAATAAATAATAATAAAATTAATACGCAAATTCTACAGGCGTCAAGGTGAAATTTTTTTTTTCTATTTTTCAACTGTTTACAGAATGTTGTTACTGTTTTTTTTCAAGCTTTGGAAGAATGTCTATCGCAAACACCGTTAGATAAATATATTTAATAAATAATAATAAAATTAATACGCAAATTCTACAGGCGTCAAGGATAAATGAATATTTTTCGTTTTTTCAACTGCTTTCAGAATGTTGTTACTGTTTTTTTTTTTTTTTCAAAACTTTGGAATAATGTCTATCGAAAACACCGTTAGATAAATATTTTTAATAAATAATAATAAAATTAATACGCAAATTCTACAGGCGTCAAGGTGAAATTTTTTTTTTCTATTTTTCAACTGTTTACAGAATGTTGTTACTGTTTTTTTTAAGCTTTGGAAGAATGTCTATCGCAAACACCGTTAGATAAATATATTTAATAAATAATAATAAAATTAATACGCAAATTCTACAGGCGTCAAGGTTAAATGAATATTTTTCGTTTTTTCAACTGCTTTCAGAATGTTGTTACTGTTTTTTTTTTCAAAATTTAGAAGAATGTCTATCGCAAACACCGTTGTATAAATATTTTTAATAAATAATAATAAGATGAATACGCAAATTCTACAGAAATAAGCTCCAATATCCAGATAGTACTTATGTATATACAAACAGGATAAGCCAGGAAAAATATGCCATTTCCTAAATCATATACATACATAAGAGTTAGATAACAAAACGTTCTTAAATATCCCAACATAATAGCAGGCGATTTAATAGTTTTTTCACACCTAAAGTTAAAACATGGTTTTAACATTAAAACTATTAACAGCTGATTTTCCGTTGACATTACAAGTTAAATTGAATCAAGTATAAACTAATAGTTTGTCTTAAAATCGTGTGGAAAATAAAGTAAATTTTCGTAGAAATTAGTGAATTTGTATAAGAAACAAATGAAGTGAAGTTCTTAGAAATCAAACAATTTGATATAAAAAATTAATTTTACAATATTTCATCCATTTGACGTTATATTGTTTATTTGTTATTTATTCATTTTTATTGAGCGCCACCCAGCTAACATTCGGGTGATAATTTTTTGTAAATATTACCGAAATGAGTCTTCTTAGATCATTTTAGACGATTAAAAACTGATTTATCACTTGACCGATTGAAAAAGGATTCCTATATAGTTCATTGATATGTTCAAATAATTAATTCTAAGGCCCAAATTTACAGTCATTAGTTGATTATTAGTAAATTTAAATGATAACTATTGGTTAACGTAAATTTCATAACTGCAGTTTATTGGTTACTATTACATAACTAATGACTGTAAATTTGGGCCTTTATGTTTTAATTTTTAAACTGATTTGTCACTTGAGCGATTGTAGCTCATTGATTTCTCCTGTAAAATTTTCAAAATGTTATATATGGCCTTTTGCCTTTCGGGTAACGATATGATTCGTCAACATGTTCAAATATTGATTTCTTAATATTTATAAATATTGTAAAGTTTTGTTCATTCGTCTCGTCAATTAAATGAAAAAATATATAAATTTTCCTGTCAGCCAAACAAATAAAAGATTGGCTAAAAAAGAAGCCCAAAAATTATTGTCAATTAATGAAAATAAAAGTTAGTGCGAATGGTTTCTTCTTTTCTTTGCGAGAACGCAATAATAACATTGGTTCAAATAATCAAGAGACATAATGGTTCTGGTTTTATCGCAGAAAAAAATTAAAAACATGACAATTAAAAAATTATTGAAATATAATCAAAAACTATATAATTTACGATCAAAAAATGATGTGAAAAACACTCACTAATGATTATAAAAACTACCATTGAATTGCTCAAAAAACAATCAGAAAATTTTATCAGAAATGATTCTTTGAGATTATTTATCGTTAGGGTAGTATTTTTGCACAACGAGTGTATCATTTATTATACTCATATATGGTTATGTGAAGCTGATTCCTAAACGATTCGATTAAGATATAAAATGCTAGCTGGGATCAAGGCGAATAAGTGTTCTGTTACGATAGTTGTTATATGAACTCTTATAACAACTATCTTATAAGATGAGCTGTCAATACACCTACATACACGCATATAAAACAATAATAAGCCACCATTATTAAAATATGTAATTTATTAATGCAAATAGTGCCAATCTTGTGAAAAGTGTTTAAAAAAAACCATTTTTTAAACTAAAAAAAAATATAATAAAATAATAAACACGATACAAGTTTACAATACGAGTGTCAGCCGATTACGAAATCTTATAACATACTTGTTCCCCTTGTTTAATGTTAAGATTAACATGAAGAAATGTGGTCTCTCATTCTGACGACGTTCTCTCAGATATTAAATCATTTTTTTTTATTTTTTCTCCACTAAATCCCGCGAAGCTTTTCGCTTGTCTGCAGGGGACCAGAGTCTCTGGCTGGAATCGAACCTGCAACACCGGTACTGATAAACTAGCTCACTACCAGCTAGCCTACCGGGGCACCCATATTATCTCAGGTGGAGACCCTGTGTAAGAAGGTCTTAAAAAAATTGTTTTGTATGGTAAAACCAGGTTTTAAGGTTTGGTTTTATCGTTAAAACCAGGGCTGTGGAGTCGGAGTCGGAGTCGGAGTTGAAGAGTCGGAGTTGAGGTTTTTGTACCGGAGTCGGAGTCGGAGTCGCAGTACCCAAAAAAACGCGCGACTCCGACTCCAAAATTTTTCGGCATAAAAAATTTAAAAAAATTTCTAATATTTTCCAATATAAAAATTCTTCGAAATTGGCGATGCAATATTTTGCAGATCAATATGAATAAGTAGATTTTAATTTATTTTATGAGAAATAGTTGATTCAAGTACTTTACTATTTAAGTATATTTAGGTATATTTTTTATACGTGCGGGAAAAAGTCTAAATTACATTAGCAAAACTTATACTCAGTTATTGATCTAGTTGAAAAAGATGTGTGATTTTTTAAATAATTTACTCATGCTAAAAAATGTTAATGACAGGAATTGCCAATAATTTTAATATCAGAATTTTTTAACCATCAACGCTGAAATATTTTCAACATTGTACAGAATAAGTGTTGCTAAAGCGCATAAATACTAGTATGTATTAGAAAAATTATGACGTAAAATTATTTCTCTTTTGTGTAGAAACTAGGGAGATCGAACGGTTATTATTCGACCGGTTTTAACCGGTTATTTTAGCTTTGCTCAAGTCGGTTATTTTAAAATGACCATTTTTCGAATATCGAATAAACCGGTTATTTTGGTATAATAAACCGGTTATTTTAATAATGTGTAATTTATATACATTTTTCTTACTCTTGTTGTAGATGTACCCGTAATTTAAGTATTTCTCTAATTCTATATTAGGCAAATTTAAACTTTTTATGAACAATGTCAAAACAAAATGTAACTAAAGTAAAAAAAAAACATTTGAACACTGTTAATAAAAACCACTTATGAATGCGTATGTTCTTGTCCTCCAATCACCTCTAAAATGGAACTCGGCCTTCGAGGGATTAAGAAAACGATTGAAATGCGCGATCTGCAGTTGCTTTCTCTTTTAACAATTAAATAAAACATAATTATAAAACCCAAAATAAAATAAAAAATAAAGTTTTTCATATCAAAAAGCACAGTGCGTTAAACAACAAAACCCACAGTGTTTTTATATCTGAACAAAACCAATAAAAGTCTTGCGTATTTTGAGGAAAATACAAACTTGTCATGATAAGTTGTTATTGTATTTTTGAAAACTGTTCAAACAATAATTAGATCAGGGAAGCATTTTATTCAAAATACTTTAGACTAGTATAAAAGCGTAAAATGGCCTAAAATTTCTTTTATTTTATTTGTGCCTTATTGTTGTTTAATTACCACAATATCCAAAATAATAAGTTGGAAATAGTTCAATCTAGTAACCTGCCAAAGAATTTCATTTTAGAACAAAAATCCTCCAGCAGGCCGAATACAGCTATACATCAGCCCCTAACTGTCATCTTTATGGTCTTTCTTAGTGATATATTGCAAACAACAGCTACTACGTTATCTCTATACAACCCCTATTCAGTCGTGATCTATTAGAGATCTGACAATTTTAGTCCCCAAATAAGATTGAAGTATTTTTTGCATTAATCTTTTTCGTAACTGCAACAACAAAAGGAAGTTTATCTCTAAAGGGCGGGATTCACAATCCTACACATTCGTACGATTCATTCACACGAAAAGCTGACAGAATTCTATCTGACATAAAAAAATGTCTGCAAAATCTGTTGTCAATGCCACATTAAACATTTTCAAGTCGGACAGACTTGTTAAAAAAATCAATCGGTCAATTTCTTTTCTAACCACACTGTCATACTTGATGAACACACGATTTTTTGACAAATCTTACGACTGGCCTTGAGCCAGCGACACAATATCCTGTCCCGTCCGATTTTTATAATTTTAAGGGCAAAAATTGTTTGCAACTTTTCAAAAATATGGTTGAAGTCTACTGATTCATATAGAGATGGCTTAATCACCAACAAATTAAAACTCATTTAAAATAAATTTAGGAGAATATCTCAAATAATAAATTTATTAAATTGCTATAATATTTTATTTGCTCTTGCAAAACGTTTGGCTAGATCAAACATCATTTAATAGTTTTTAAATTATATTATACAATTATCGTCTAACAAAATAAGATAAGTAAATAAATAGAAATTGTTAAAAATGCGGTTAAAGTTTGATCATTTTACTGGTCTCGTTTTTTTGGATTTTATCGTCAAATATTTGTTAGGTCTGACCATACCTTAAGTCATATCTATGTATTTTGTAGGTGTTTTTATGTATTCGAATTAAAACCGGTTAACCGGTTAGTTTAAAAATGTTTAACCGAAACCCGGTTTTTTTAAATTAGCAACTATTCGTAATATTCGAAAACCGGTTATTGAAAAAAGTCGAATAATCGATCTCCCTAGTAGAAACATCTTTATCGGCCTGCCTTTAATTCCCATAACACTCATGTTTTTCTTATGCACATTACGCGGGGATTCCCATAATTCGTTTAATAAAGATGTTTCTACACAAAAGAGAAATAATTTTACGTCTCATTCATTTCGCATCACGGTTAGAGTAGGAGTCGTGAGTCGGAGTCGGAGTCGGAGTCGCACTTAAAAAATTTCAGCGTTTGGAGTCGGAGTCGGAGTTAGTACTTTTTTCGGACGACTCCACAGCCCTGGTTAAAACTAATATTTGTATTAAAACCTTAAGTGTGAAAACACTATAAGGTCGAATTTATCTAAAAAGTATGGAGTAAAAACCCTAAAAATTCTTAAATAAATAATAATTATTAATAATAAATAATAATAAATAAATTTTCCCAAATGCAGTTCAGCATAAGTTCTACTTTTTATCACGTTCGCCAATAGATATTTTTTTATTAATACATTTTAAACAAAAAATCGGCATTAAGATCCTATTAGAAAAGTATAAGTATATGAAAAGCAATACAAAAGCTTACGGAATTTTAATGTATCGTGCCGTACCATTCTGGGGGCAAATTATGGCATTCGATAGCGATTGAAATTTTCTTTTAAATTGTAGTGTGATTTCGATCGCCATCGAATGACGTATTTGTCCCCTGTATAAAAAACAATTCCACACCGTTGCACAGTGGCGCCCGTAGAGCAAGCGAGGTTGCAAAAATCAAAATTTTCATGAATGCCGACGAAGTTTTGAATAAACCCATGTTATAGGAAACTTTTCAACGATTTCAAATATGCCACTCTTAATAATATCACATTTTTAGTTTAGAAGATATAACCGTTCAAAGTTGACCGACTTTCGGTTTTCAAAAAAACACACAATTTTTAGTCAATTTGTTGCGATTTCAGGTGTAATATCACGAAAAATAGGTAACGAATCGCCTTATTTTTTGTTTGTATTGATTGATGTATTTATTAAATGTATAATGATAAAAAAAAAATTAACTGTTTGCTTTGTGTTTCTCCTGGTAAATCACTATTTAAAAACTATCCGTTTTTTCACTATTTTTCAACTTTGACGGAAAATAAAAAAAAACTATATTTTTCTATATTTGCCATATTTGCAAAACCTGTTCTTTGATTATTTCTTTACATAATTCAAAAGGTTTTATCTGCCCGTACGTGCCCGTTTGGCTTCTAGAGGTAAAAAAGTTTAAAAAGACATGGTTGCAGAAATTGTATGGCGTCCATCCCTTATATGTTTTGACTGACAGTAGTTTGATCTAATAGTTATTATATTAGCAGGTACGTACCTCACATAAACAATACTTTGGCGTACAAATGGTCAGGAACAATATTGACTTATGGTCCCTACAGGTAGGCACAAATCTTATTTGGACACGTGCATAATATCAAAATTGCATTATTCAGCATAAATCCATATGTATGCAGGGAACAGGTAAATTTTTAGGCATGGTAGCATAAGCCTATATATTGCAAAATAAGCATAATGCCTGGATTAGTCTACGCCTGAAAGTTGGCGCAACAATTACTGAAACCATTTAACAATTTAAGTACTGAAAACATGGCGTTGTACAATTTAAAATTATTTGAACTGTTTAGAAAGTCAACCACACCAAAGTTTTTCACGGAAGTGAAAATTCTTCCTGAGAAGTTGACATTGATCAGCAAATGAGGCTGCGATGGATCATCCGGACAAAGCGTTTATAAGCAAAGGATATCTCCCGATGACGCTACAATATCGGACGGAAATATGTTTATGGCATCTGTTGTTCCTTTGCGGCTAAAATCGGATGATTCCCTACACTGGAAAAATCCACGTCCGTCATCAGTGCATTATTGCCGACCAATAATGTTTCAGTTTGCAAGGGAATCGGCAGAACTCATAAGGACTACGGTGAAGGACATTAAAGAACAAATAAGCAAGATTAAGCCTACAAAGCTGCAAATTGGAGAAGGAAAATATATTGAATGCAATTACGAGTTCCACCTGACCATGGTTGACGGAAAAGTCGTAAACGAACTGACAGGAACAACCTCAACAATGTCATGCCCGATTTGCAAAAAGAGTCAGAAGAACTTTTTTCAATTCAATTCAATTTATTTCATATATAATATGTTACATCTCAATTTTATATAATTAGTTGTAAAGAGTTTAAGATTAGTATCTTTTTTTGCTTAATTATAACATATTTCAATTAGTTATCATATACATATATATAGACAGAATTATATTGGAGGTAAAAATTTAGCAAAAACCTATTTAAACCCCTTTTTTCGTTTTATTTTTATATTTTTTTTATCGATTTTATATTATTATTTGTCAGAAGAACTTTGGTAATTTAAACGATTCTACAAATGAGGAGAATTACGAATATGGAATGTCACCATTGCACGCAAGGATAAGGTGTATGGAATTCTTGCTAAAACTGGCATATACCCTACCACAAGAGGAGGAAAACTTCGATGAAAATACATCAATAAAGGATAAGGAAAAGATCAGAAAGAAGCAAATACAGGATGCTTTTTTTAAACAAGTTGGACTAAAAGTAGACTGTCCCAAGCACGGATACGGTAACTCAAACGATGGAAACACTTCTAGGAGATTTTTTGAAAATGATGAGGCAGTAACTAGAATCATTGGAATTGACAATCAAATCGTGAAAAGATTGGGAACGATCTTGGATGTTTTAAACTGCAAAGAAAATGTAAATTCTACAAAATATGGAGAATATGCGTCGAAAACTGCATCTCTTTTAGCAGAAATGTATCCACAGAAGAAGTTGACCCCGACCGTCCATAAAATATTGGCGCATGGTAAAGATATAATTGAGTACCAGTCTTTGCCAATTGGAGAGCTTTCTGAAGAAGCACAGGAGTCTCTTAACAAATTTTATAAAAAATATAGATTGCAGAACACATTCAAAGCATCAAGGGTAAGGCAAAATGAGGACCTCTTCAACATGTTGGCAGCATCTTCCGATCCACTTATTTCTTCCCTGCGGCATGTGAAGTCACGAATAGAGTTACAAAATAATTATAGTTTAGAAATGGTTAGTCTTTTAGATATACCTTCTCTTACGAATTGTGATGAATATTTTACAGAAAATTGAAAAAATAAATTTAAAAAATAAAATAATTTTTTTTTTAATTTGTTGGGTAATAATTTAAAACATAAAACCCTTAAGAAAAAAAATAAAAACAATCTAAAAATGTAAAAAAAATTTTTTTTAGTTACCATAAAATTGATTTTTCTACTAATTTTAACTTTGATAACCCATAAGTAGGCCCCTACAAAGCGTAGCACCCTTTCCAAACGCTCATTTCATAGGCTGAACAGTTATCTATCATATGCTGTTTAAACTGTTCAATTATCTTATTCGGTTCAAAAGATATGATTTTTGCAACGAAAAAACTCAAATGGCGCCACTGTGAGGCGTCAAGGATAAATGAATATTTTTCGTTTTTTCAACTGCTTTCAGAATGTTGTTACTGTTTTTTTTTTTTTTTCAAAACTTTGGAATAATGTCTATCGAAAACACCGTTAGATAAATATTTTTAATAAATAATAATAAAATTAATACGCAAATTCTACAGGCGTCAAGGTGAAATGCATATTTTTCTATTTTTCAACTGTTTTCAGAATGTTGTTACTGTTTTTTTTTTAAGCTTTGGAAGAATGTCTATCGCAAACACCGTTAGATAAATATATTTAATAAATAATAATAAAATTAATACGCAAATTCTACAGGCGTCAAGGTGAAATGCATATTTTGACATTTATTATTTGGACATTAAGCTCATTTTGTAAATTAGCTGCTACCGACCAAAAACTACAAATGTTTTAAGTTTTTAACGCAGCTGCAGCTGCTCGATATCAGCTAAAGCTCTAAATGGATTATTGATTGAATCAAAATTTGCAATTTCATTCGGGAACATTTTTACTAGAAGAGGTACAATACTACTATTTGTTTTACCTGAAATAACATTTTCGGGAGTAAATTTGTAGAACCACATTCAAACTGCGTTATTGAAGTAACTTTGGTTCTTAAAACTTCGCAAAATTTTACATAAAATTGTTTTGCCATTTCTTTCACTTCTTTAACACTATCAATATTGATATTATTTGTAGGGATATATAAATCCACTTATGTTCCGCAATAAATTTCTCCAAGGACATGTGATTTTTGTAAAGGTTACGATAGACATATTACATTCATCAAAAACATTTTTATTCATGATATTACGTGAAATTTTTATTCGTGATATTACGTGCTATTTGGCGGAACAAAGAAGTTAGCCTTTGTAAAAATACATGCATTCGAGCATCTTATGATTGCATTTCTAAATTAACCATGTTAATAATTTTAGGTTCATATTGCATAAATAAAAATTGCAATTTAGAGGAAGGATTTTGACATTCTAATGAACGAAATAATAATTAAAAAAGTAAATGCAATGAAAAGCACTCAATAATTTGTTTGCTATACTAAAAATTCAAAAAGGGTGAACTATGATACATTTTTAAATAATACCAAATGAGTCACGGTAGTACCACGGTGCTTTAGAAGGTCAAAATGTACCAAAAAAAGTACCATTGTACCAGCTTTAACATCCCTGAGCTGTGCTACTTTTTTTTTTTACTTAAAGAGAGAAATGTCAAAAGCTGCTTGTGTTTTGGACATATCGATCAACGAAAGCAACAAAAAATACATTTGGCGGATTCACAAGGTGTCATAAAGTCATACGCTTAAAATAATAAAATGAAAAAATACAACTGTTGTGAGCAACCCCTCATAATTTAATGTGCTATTAACTACGACAGCTCAATAAACACAGCAAGCAACGTTCTATTTATTTAATACACTTTTTGTTTACAAGCCAACAACAATATTTGTAAACCATTGTAAAATGTATCGACACAACCGTATATATGAATTCGCCTTGAATTCAATGAATAATAAATGTAGTGTCATAAGCGCTCCACCAATGGTGGTGGATGGTAAAAAAAAAACATTTGGGGGATTCACAAGGTGGCATAAAGTCATATGTCTTAAAATAATAACATGAAAAATACGACTGTTGTGAGCAACCCCTCATAATTTAATGTGCTATTAATTACGACAGCACAATAAACATAGCAAGCAACGTTCTATTTATTTAAGACACTTTTGGTTTACAAACCAACAACAATTTTTTTAAACCATTGTAAAATGTTAGAACATTATGACAATAAACCATGATAGCACACCTTGTGAATACCCCAATTGTGTTTTTAGTGTTGTAGTATCGACACAACCGTATATATGAATTCGCCTTGAATTCAATGAATAATAAATGTAGTGTCATTAGCGCTCCACCAATGGTGGTGGATGGTAAAAAAAAACATTTGGGGGATTCACAAGGTGTCATAAAGTCATATGTCTTAAAATAATAACATGAAAAATACGACTGTTGTGAGCAACCCCTCATAATTTAATGTGCTATTAATTACGACAGCACAATAAACATAGCAAGCAACGTTCTATTTATTTAAGACACTTTTGGTTTACAAACCAACAACAATTTTTTTAAACCATTGTAAAATGTTAGAACATTATGACAATAAACCATGATAGCACACCTTGTGAATACCCCAATTGTGTTTTTAGTGTTGTAGTATCGACACAACCGTATATATGAATTCGCCTTGAATTCAATGAATAATAAATGTAGTGTCATAAGCGCTCCACCAATGGTGGTGGATGGTAAAAAAAACATTTGGGGGATTCACAAGGTGTCATAAAGTCATATGTCTTAAAATAATAACATGAAAAATACGACTGTTGTGAGCAACCCCTCATAATTTAATGTGCTATTAATTACGACAGCACAATAAACATAGCAAGCAACGTTCTATTTATTTAAGACACTTTTGGTTTACAAAACAACAACAATTTTTTTAAACCATTGTAAAATGTAAGAATATTATGACAATAAACCATGATAGCACACCTTGTGAATACCCCAATTGTATTTACATAAAGTTAATATGACAAGTGTTATTAGGTCTGTCTGCCACATATTTTGCATAATTTTGTACAAAATGTCGCAAAATCTTGCAAAATGTTGTCCGCGTACTCCAAATCTCTTACAGCGAGAGAGCCAAAAAGCGAATTTTTTGACAGTTGGAAATTAGAGAACTTGCAAAATGTTACTGGAGAAATTTCCTCTGGTAAGATTTTGCAACTAGTTTGAACAGCTGTTTTTATATACTGTTTGAATGAAAGAGTTTACGTGTGCCAAGATAGCGTCGACGAAATAGCGTCGAATTCCTAAATTCGACGCTAACTTTTTGTTTATACTGCAAATACCCATTATTTGGGTATTTTGGTTTCCCGGTTTTTAAATTCCCAAATTGGACGCTATTTCTTCAACGCTATCTTGGCTCACGTTTGTTATTTCAATTGTTTACACACCGATCAGCTATTTTCTTGCAAGATTTCACTGGATACTGTCTGCGTACTTTTTGAGATATTCTCAGCCGAAAGAGTAAAATTTGTCTTACTCTCCCAAAAAAATTTACTGAGTATTTGCTACTGGAAAAGTACCCAGACAGACCTATTGGTTAGTTATAGAATAATAATAATAGCATTTTTCAATATATACTAAGCCGCATTGCAAAGATTCACAGTATAAGTTAAGACTTTATCGAGTAACATTTTGGCACTAACTGGGGAAAATTTAAATAAAAGAAAAAATGAAAATCTCAGCAATTTTTGGTATTATCTTCTTAATGGCTTTATGCAAAAAAAATGCAGAGCCAGCATATTGGGGAACAGCAAGGGGCATTGTAACGAGCTAATTTGGATAGAGATGTGTTTAAAAAAAATGACTAATGAAATATCGCATGCAATAAAAAATTTATAATAAATAAAAAATAAGCCTACTTGCACTTAATTTTAAAAAATGTATTTATAATAAAGAAATAAATATTCAAGCTCGAGGTCATTAGTTTTTTTAAATAATTATATCGATATTCCTTGAATATCATCATCAGGGATAATCTAAAAACAATAATATAAATTTATTAAATATCAATACAAACAGAAAAAATCACACAAAATTCAAACAGTTATAACAATACCAACAAGAACTTACTAAATTATTAATAAAAATCACAAAAACTTTTTTTCCTATTGTCTATGTAAGCTCTGTTCCAGATCAGATGCGGATCCAGCTTGAGCCTTAGGGGGGAGGGGGGGGGGGGCTAGTTTTTATGATACAAAACAAGTAAAAAATTTGTTTTTAAAAGTTTATTAAAAACGATATGTTTATATTATATTAAAAAAAAAACTCAACAAAAAGGTAAAATAAAATATAAGATCAGTTCAATATAAATTAAAATAAATTAATCTTTTTAACTAACGTTTTGGTTATAAAAATAATTTTATTTATTTTTAATGTTTTTTTTTTATTTGAAATAATTTATTTGACTACATCATACTAAATTGTTTGACCAAGTTTTCGACCAAAAAAAAAAACATATGCAATTGTTAACAAAATTTTGGAAGAAGGAATATGCTTCACTAAGTTTAAAATTAAGTTATGAATTTTAGTCGAACTGTTTGGGTTTTAATCTAAAGATACATATACATATAATTATTCTGTTAATTTTTTTATTTAAATTATTTTTATTAAGAAAGGAATTTTAAAGCTTATAACAATGGAAAGACAAAAATAATTTTGGCTGCACATACATATGTACCTTCAGTCGTAAATGCACTAATGCCACAATTTTTGAAAATTAACAGCCGTATTCGTAACGAAAATTTGGAATGAAGTTAGCACAAAGTTTATTCATAATACACCTACCAAACTCTGGCTAACGATTTGCTAAACTTTTGTCAACAAGCTGCCAAGCGTTTGCCAATTTGTGATAACAGCCGTTTTATGTTGAATAATTTTTGTTTGTTTTTTTTATTACACTGTTTTTTTTTAGTTTAGAGTCCTTTTTGAATATATTTTAATTTAAAAACAGTTAAAATTTTTATATAAAGAGGGAAAATAAAAAAAAAAAAATGAAATGAAATGACAAAACGAGCGATGATTAATGCAAAACGTGTTGCATTTTTAAGTATTATAATGCGGCATCATTAATATTGAGAGTTGATTTATTAAAAGTTAGCAGACGGATAAAATTTGTTATTAATAAACTCTATGCTAACAAGCTGCTAAGCTTAATCGGCATTCTAGTTAGCAGCTCGTTGTACGTAGTGTACAAACTGTGGCTTACTTTTTGTTATGAATATGGCTGTAAGTTTTTGATGCAGTTCAATAGAGTAAACAAAAATACATCGTTTGCAGAAAAAATATAAATATTTTTTTCTAGTTCTTGTTTTGCAACGATATGTAAAAGTTCTAAGATCAAAAATGCTAAAGAAAAAGCGCTAGGGCCCATTAAAATGTGAAAATTTCAAAAAAAAATTTGTTGACTATTACAACATTGAAATAAATAAAATAGTTTTATGGTATATTTTATTTTTGCAAATTGACATTCTAAAATGTACATTAAAAGTATAAAATATATAAAAGAAAAGGTGATAAGTCATAAAGAGCTATGTAAAACATAAATGTATTATTTTTAGTTGGTTTGCAAGCCAATAAAGACTTAAAATATATTCAGAACTAAATACCTTAGAAAGTTTTTTCTCTCTCCTATAAAATTTATACATTGTACTACATCCTTTTTGACTGAAGGTAATGATATATACTTTTGTATATAGGTACATTATATTAAAAAAAAATTACGGACTCATCATTGTTTCAATCATTTTTATATATTTTTATATATCAAAGAACTTTTCTTATTAATGCACTTGAAATTTGACAGTTAAATAATTCTTCTTTGGTGAACTTTTACTAGACCAATACATATATTCTAGGGAGATCGATTATTCGACTTTTTTCAATAACCGGTTTTCGAATATTACGAATAGTGGCTATTTTAAAAAACCCGGTTTTCGGTTAAGCAATGTTTAAATAACCGGTTAACCGGTTTTAATTCGAATACTTAAAAACACAAAAATCAAATAAGTTTTTAAAATAAAAAGTTAATTTGAATAGAAACAAAACAATCTGCAAAGGTAAGGAACCAACAAAATACGTAGATATGACTTAGATCAGACCTAACAAATATTTTACGATAAAATCCAAAAAAATTGGGACCAGTAAATTGATCAAACTTTAGCTAAATTTTTAACAATTTTTTATTGATTTACTAAACTTTATTTGTAAGAAGATAATTGTTTAATGTAATTTAGAAACTCTTGAATTATATTTGATCTAGACAAACATTTTGCAAAAGCAAATAAAATATAGGAATTTTTTAAAGTTATTATTTGAAATATTCTCTCAAAATTTTTTTTGAATGAGTTTTAATTTGTTGGTGGTTAAGCTTTCTATATAAATCAACCATATTTTTAAAAAGTTGCAAACAAAACCTCTTAGCCAGGATTATCTATTTCACATTATTTTGTTTCAGCATTAAAGAAACGAATACGTAGTGAACTGAACATTCTTTTTGTGTAAAATATTTGTCAATTTGTCGACTACAACTTAAAACATTCCATGACATTGTTTGATTGTTTTAATAAATAAAACTGGTAGAAATGTTGTAGTTTTCAGCATGAAGAGATGCTAGAACTACATAAGAGTTTTTAGTGCCTTAACGGGCATTTCGTCCTCGGCAACACAACGGGCTAATATTTCACCCAATGATTCATTTTTTGCAGCGTATTTTAGTAAAGTATTATTTGTCGTCTCCTTAGAACTACTTCGAACGGAGTTAAGTTTCATTTGGATCACATTAATGTCAAGCATGTATACTAATTAAAGGCGATTAATAAGTTGTGACATGGAAGAACCTTTGCAACTTATCATTTTAGTGCATTTTAGCCAAATATCTTTGTCTTTTTATTCGCATTCGAAAAATATCTAGAGATAACCTCTATAAAAAATATATTTAATATTTTGAATACTCCTGCACAAATTACTATTACCTTTTTAACCCTCATCATACCGACATAAAAACTTACAAATCCTACCAACATGTGTCTTTAAGACACATACATACAAATTAAAAGAAAAAAGCATAAGACAATTACAAATTAGTTTATGTTAAGTAATTTTTTATTGAATACATTCTTTACAATTTATAACTTTTGTAGCATGCTCATTGCAGACATTATTTTTACATATTTGGCAGCATTGCTTTATTATACGACTTATTTTTGGATCGCACATATAGCATCTTTTACGTTTATTTGTTGTAGAAGTGGTTGTACTTGGTGTATTTCCTTCTTGAAGAACTTTTTCCATGCATTGAACTATAGGACGTTGTAATTTATTTCTTGACCTTTGATGTATTTGGGGGGCAATAAGTCCTTCGGCAACTTCTCGTAAAAAGAGTTTTCGAGCTTTTTTTGCTTGTGTTGCTTTCCATGATGGATGTAAATTTTTCCAAATAATATATGCTGCAATTGCACAAACATCAATTAAATTGGAAAAGAACGTAAATGGCCACCTGTTTGATTTTCTCCGGCAAGTAAAACTATGTGCAAGTTGGTCCAAAGTGTCAACTGCTCCTTTAGTTCGATTGTAATGTAAATTTACCTCCGATTTGTTCTTATTTTGTGAGTCGCAGTGGGTGTCATAGTGCATTGTAGAGAGTAAAAGAACTGCTCTATTCGGTTTAGGGACATAAGATACCAAAGTTTTATTATTGGTAAAACCAAACAAATTTGTTTCAACTTGCCTTTTTCTGTTTGGCAAAAATGATGAAGGAACACAGCGCTTATTTTTCTTTAGAGTGCCCGTTATTGTCAAACCTTTAGCCAATAAGTTATTCGCAAGTTCCAAACTCGTAAAATAATTATCACATGTTATATTTCGGCCTGTGTTTTCATAGGGTTGGACTAACTCCTCCACAACTCTTTGGCCCAAACCAAAACCCCTCTGGTTGTTTATTTTGCCTAAGTAAGGTATTGCGTTGAGTGGGTAGGCTGTTTTGCTGTCACATACCCACCAAATTTTTAGTCCATACTTATCTGGTTTACTAGGCATATATTGGCGGAAAGAACACCTTCCACGAAACGGAACAAGCTGCTCATCGACAGTAAGGTTGTCACCAGGAGTGTAAAATTTTTTTAGATTTTTATTGACAATTTCAAATAAATCCCTTACAGGTGCCAGTTTATCCTTTTGCTGTCGAATGCTTCTAGTGCTTTTGTCGTCAAACCGCAAATTTTTGGAAATTTCCATAAAACGATTTCGACTCATAGTAGCCCGAAAAATTGGGCAACCATATCGTGAACTCCAAAACTCAGCAATCTCTGTGTTTGCTTCTTTTTTTGTCCCCGCTGTAATCAAAAGTCCAACATAGGCTCTTATTTCTGTTACATTTGTTGGACGCCAGGCATTCTGATTTGTAGTCACTGCATACAAATTGGTAAATTTTACAATTGAATCAAAAATTTCGTCATTCAAATATAGCTCGATTGCCTCTAAAGGGTCTTCAATTTGTTTTCCTGGTGGCAAGTTAACTTTGTTCAATGGGCACCGAATTATATTTCGAGCAGGAATACGCCTTTGAGGTTTTGGAATAGAATACCACTGAGTTCCGTCCTTACCAACAAATATTTCACCATATTCCTCACCTGCATCTTCCTCAATATCCGAAATAGTATCAGACATCTCGGAAGCATCATCTTCAATATTTTCATTATTTTGACTATCTTCGATATCAGATTGCAAAAACATATCCTCGTCTTCTATATCATCAACCGTATCTTCATCAATTTCTTCCGCGGCTAGTCGGATTTCCTCTTCTGTAAGTCGATTTGGCATATTTTTTTATAAAATGAACTTGCACATCAATACTCTACAAAATCTAACCGCAACTAATTTGTTGTTTTTCAACATTCAGTATCAGGTGATTATTGATTTCAATAAAAGGGAATTCCCCAAATTTAATATAGTGATATGAAAATATGCAATTTGTATAAATATATATGAAAGATAGTTGCTGCTAAACAAATATAAATTCTGTAACATATATGACAGATAGTTGCTTTTGTTCTAAATTTGCGCATTCTACTAAATTCTTTGTATGTGTCTCTGAGACACATGTTGGTAGTTTATGTTACATTTTTTTATTTTGGCTTATAAAAAATAGAGGATTTTAATTATTATCAACTTTGTTTTGTGAAATTATACTAAACAGATGTAAAATAAAAGTCATAAAATTTGGTGTCAATATGTAACAAAGTTTCGTTGTTTTATTGAATCAAACATCAAAATGTGTCTCACAGACACATGTTGGTAAGATTAGGGTTAACTACACACATTTTTGTAGTATTTTGGAGAGTTTTTGGTTTTTTTTTCTACAAGAACAGACGCTTTTATAAGCGATTTGTATTTACAGTCTTCATAATGTTTTTTGACCCTTGTTACATATTGTTTTCTTCATAAAAAGTTTAAGTTTGGCCAATATTCAATTAGAAAATACCTAAATTACGGGTACATCTACAACAAGAGTAAGGAAAATGTATATAAATTACACATTACTAAAATAACCGGTTTATTATACCAAAATAACCGGTTTATTCGATATTCGAAAAATGGGCATTTTAAAATAACCGACTTGGGCAAAGCTAAAATAACCGGTTAAAACCGGTCGAATAATAACCGTTCGATCTCCCTAATATATTCATATGTACAATATATATGAAAAGGTAGAATGGCAATGCATATAAAATTCAAATTCAAACCTACTATGATGAAAATATGATACGAAAAACGGCTATAACACAAATAAAAATATTGCATACACTAAGGCTTATTAATAATTCAACCGCTCGCATTTTCAAGCCAAACGTTTATTTTTCGGAAATAGATGGCACTTGCTGGGATTGAATGTAGAATAATATGTATTTAAGTACACTAAACTAGATGTTTCATTGGAAATATATAATAAATAACTATTAGGATAAATACTTGGATACTTATTAAAAAATTTGATTAGAGATTTAATAAAAAACAAAAAAAAAAACTTGAGGGAATTTCGAAAAATTTTGTACATTCGGAAATTCGTGTATTATCGAAATAAGCAAAACATATTTTTATAATTTAAGGGTGGGGGGGAATTTCCTTTTTTCACTCCCCCTGAATCCGCGCCTGTTCTAGATGCATAACGAAACAGTCCGAACTTGCACAAAGTTACCATAACAATTTTTGTGCAATTAAGAGAGTAATTGAGAGGGTATTTTTTTTCATTTCCTGTACAAATTTGCACGAACTTTTTCTTTGGGTATGTTCGGACAAGAATAAACAATCAGCTGTTTTTGTTTACATATGCAACTTAAAAATGAATCAGGAAATTTACAAGCAAAAGAAAAAGTTAAGTTTTTAATTAAAAAATATATTAGAAAGCAAAATGTAAAATTTTAATGGAAAACTTAAAATTAAACATTATTGCATACATATTTCCCTTAATCTTTAACATAAAAGAAAACAACATATAAAAAATGACAATGATGCAAATGTTTAGGTTTTTAATGTTATGACTTTTAAGCGTCTAAAATCACTTAAATATATCTTAATTTGAAAAGTAAGCATTATTATTATTTAAAGAAGTGCAAAAATGGTTTTTTGCGTTCCAGCCATTTTGGGTAGTTTTGGCAAATTCAGACAGTAAATTTCATTTAACTCTCATTAGTCCGAACTTGCCCGAGATCTTGTGGAACCAGAGATCAGCAATGAGTAGTGAAAAAGTGAGTAGAGCCGAATCATGACTCATAATTTCTTGTACTTATACGCACTCATACTTATTGTAATTCGATCGAAACTCATATTCACTCAGAAGTTTGATTTTACTCATCGTACTCATACTTAGAACATTTATGTAGTGGTTGATTTAGATTCAACAGAACTCAATGTGCATAAATATCAATAATAATAAAAAAATGTAATTTCCCCAAAATGTTTCTGTATAAACTTACAATTTTATGCTTTTTTATATTTTTATACATTTTATACTAGTTAGAAACTGTTAAATGACTAAACTTTTAAATATACTTGGATGAGTTAAATGAGCTGAATCAATGTGAGTATTATAAGTATTTTCCTGAAATTACAAATCAAATTGAGGTCATTTTTAAATGTGTGAGTATGAGTCGACGTCATACTCATATTTATTGCAACCTATACTTATACATCAACGGTCTCGTGAGTATGAGTGATTCAGAGTAGTTGAGTTAAAATGATTTCTACTCACTTATACTTAAAATTTCATGAGTCAGTATGAGTAGCGAAAAAGCGATTAATTGCTGATCTCTGTGTGGAACACACCTATAATGCTAGGAACACTACTGGGGCGAACGACGAATTTTTGGCCGCGAATATTCGTCGCCAAAAAAAAGACGTTTGCGTATATGAAAATGCACACAATCAAGGCGCCGCACAGTGGCGCCCGTAGAGCAAGCGAGGTTGCAAAAATCAAAATTTTCATGAGTGCCGACGAAGTTTTGAATAAACCCATGTTATAGGAAACTTTTCAACGATTTCAAATATGCCACTCTTAATAATATCACATTTTTAGTTTAGAAGATATAACCGTTCAAAGTTGACCGACTTTCGGTTTTCAAAAAAACATACAATTTTTAGTCAATTTGTTGCGATTTCAGGTGTAATATCACGAAAAATAGGTAACGAATCGCCTTATTTTTTGTTTGTATTGATTGATGTATTTATTAAATGTATAATGATAAAAAAAAAATTAACTGTTTGCTCTGTGTTTCTCCTGGTAAATCACTATTTAAAAACTATCCGTTTTTTCACTATTTTTCAACTTTGACGGAAAATAAAAAAAAACTATATTTTTCTATATTTGCCATATTTGAAAAACCTGTTCTTTGATTAGTTCTTTACATAATTCTAAATTTTTATCTGCCCGTACGTGCCCGTTTGGCTTCTAGAGGTAAAAAAGTTTAAAAAGACATGGTTGCAGAAATTGTATGGCGTCCATCCCTTATATGTTTTGACTGACAGTAGTTTGATCTAATAGTTTGAAAAAAACTACTCATTGAAATTAGCAGGTATGTACCAGAGATCAGCAATGAGTAGTGAAAAAGTGAGTAGAGCCGAATCATGACTCATAATTTCTTGTACTTATACGCACTCATACTTATTGTAATTCGATCGAAACTCATATTCACTCAGAAGTTTGATTTCACTCATCGTACTCATACTTAGATTTAGATTCAACAGAACTCAATGTGCATAAATATCAATAATAATAAAAAAATTTAATTTCCCCAAAATGTTTCTGTATAAACTTACAATTTTATGCTTTTTTATATTTTTATACATTTTATACTAGTTAGAAACTGTTAAATGACTAAACTTGTAAATATACTTGGATGAGTTAAATGAGCTGAATCAATGTGAGTATTATAAGTATTTTCCTGAAATTACAAATCAAATTGAGGTCATTTTTAAATGTGCGAGTATGAGTCGACGTCACACTCATATTTGTGAGTGTGAGTGAATCAGAGTAGTTGAGTTTAAATGATTTCTACTCACTTATACTTAAAATTTCATGAGTCAGTATGTGAAGCGAAAAAGCGATTCATTGCTGATCTCTGGTATGTACCTCACATAAACAATACTTTGGCGTACAAATGGTCAGGAACAATATTGACTTATGGTCCCTACAGGTAGGCACAAATCTTATTTGGACACGTGCATAATATCAAAATTGCATTATTCAGCCTAAATCCATATGTATGCAGGGAACAGATAAATTTTTAGGCATGGTAGCATAAGCCTATATATTGCAAAATAAGCATAATGCCTGGATTAGTCTACGCCTGAAAGTTGGCGCAACAATTACTGAAACCATTAAACAATTTAAGTACTGAAAACATGGCGTTGAACAATTTAAAATTATTTGAACTGTTTAGAAAGTCAACCACACCAAAGTTTTTCACGGAAGTGAAAATTCTTCCTGAGAAGTTGACATTGATCAGCAAATGGGGCTGCGATGGATCATCCGGACAAAGCGTTTATAAGCAAAGGATATCTTCCGATGACGCTACAATATCGGATGGAAATATGTTTATGGCATCTGTTGTTCCTTTGCGGCTAAAATCGGATGATTCCCTACACTGGAAAAATCCACGACCGTCATCAGTGCATTATTGCCGACCAATAATGTTTCAGTTTGCAAGGGAATCGACAGAACTCATAAGGACTACGGTGAAGAACATTGAAGAACAAATAAGCAAGATTAAGCCTACAAAGCTGCAAATTGGAGAAAGAAAATATATTGAATGCAATTACGAGTTCCACCTGACCATGGTTGACGAAAAAGTCGTAAACGAACTGACAGGAACAACCTCAACAATGTCATGCCCGATTTGCAGAAAGAGTCAGAAGAACTTTTTTCAATTCAATTCAATTTATTTCATATATAATATGTTACATCTCAATTTTATATAATTAGTTGTAAAGAATTTAAGATAAGTATCTTTTTCTGCTTAATTATAACATATTTCAATTAGTTATCATATACATATATATAGACAGAATTATTTTGGAGGTAAAAATTTAGCAAAAACCTATTTAAACCCCTTTTTTCGTTTTATTTTTATATTTTTTTTTATCGATTTTTTACTATTATTTGTCAGAAGAACTTTGGTAATTTAAACGATTCTACAAATGAGGAGAATTACGAATATGGAATGTCACCAATGCACGCAAGGATAAGGTGTATGGAATTCTTGCTAAAACTGGCATATACCCTACCACAAGAGGAGGAAAACTTCGATGAAAATACATCAATAAAGGATAAGGAGAAGATCAGAAAGAAGCAAATACAGGAGGCTTTTTTTAAACAAGTTGGACTAAAAGTAGACTGTCCCAAGCACGGATACGGTAACTCAAACGATGGAAACACTTCTAGGAGATTTTTTGAAAATGATGAGGCAGTAACTAGAATCATTGGAATTGACAATCAAATCGTGAAAAGATTGGGAACGATCTTGGATGTTTTAAACTGCAAAGAAAATGTCAATTCTACAAAATATGGAGAATATGCGTCGAAAACTGCATCTCTTTTAGCAGAAATGTATCCACAGAAGAAGTTGACCCCGACCGTCCATAAAATATTGGCGCATGGTAAAGATATAATTGAGTACCAGTCTTTGCCAATTGGAGAGCTTTCTGAAGAAGCACAGGAGTCTCTTAACAAATTTTATAAAAAATATAGATTGCAGAACACATTCAAAGCATCAAGGGTGAGGCAAAATGAGGACCTCTTCAACATGTTGGCAGCATCTTCCGATCCACTTATTTCTTCCCTGCGGCATGTGAAGTCACGAATAGAGTTACAAAATAATTATAGTTTAGAAATGGTTAGTCTTTTAGATATACCTTCTCTTACGAATTGTGATGAATATTTTACAGAAAATTGAAAAAATAAATTTAAAAAAAAAAATAATTTTTTTTTTAATTTGTTGGGTAATAATTTAAAACATAAAACCCTTAAGAAAAAAAATAAAAACAATCTAAAAATGTAAAAATAATTTTTTTTAGTTACCATAAAATTGATTTTTCTACTAATTTTAACTTTGATAACCCATAAGTAGACCCCTACAAAGCGTAGCACCCTTTCCAAACGCTCATTTCATAGGCTGAACAGTTATCTATCATATGCTGTTTAAACTGTTCAATTATCTTATTCTGTTCAAAAGATATGATTTTTGCAACGAAAAAACTCAAATGGCGCCACTGTGCGCCGGCGAAAATTCGCCAGACGCGGAGAACTTTAAATAGATTTAATTCTATTTCATACTCCGGCGAACGACAAACAAATCAGTACTAGGTGACCATGTATAAAGTACTAGGTGACCACATAAAGTTATTTTTTACTTTAATAATTGTTTTTTTTTTTTTTATTGTATAACACATAAAATAAGTATACAAAGTATTTTGCTATAAAAATAGTTTTTAGTTGTGTTTTTTGGATTACGTTTTTATTTTTAAGCATTATTTTTTTGAATATGGTCACAATATTTCTCTCTCTTTACAAAAACAGTGATCAACTTTCTCAATTATAAAAGCTTCCAGCTATTCGTCGTTATTGTGCTTAATACGACGAATTTACTCAGCGAATTTTTACGGAAAATTTCGTCGTGTTGGGCGAAGTCCGTCGTTCACCCCAGTTGTGCTCCTAGCATAATGTAGTGTTTACTACCATCGTCATGATTGTACTAAATTTGAATATTGCTTTGTCTTATTAACTAGATATCTATATTGTTTTGCACAGCCACTCTCTACATCGCTCTTAAAATTCATAGCTGTTGGTATATTGATAGTGCAGTTTTTTGTGCGTTGATCGGATTTATGGCCTGATATTCTATTTTTAAGTTTATTTGTGGTGGTCCGTACATACACTTCATAGCAATTTTCACCATTCTTCCCGTTGCATGGTATTTTATATACTACATTAGCTTTCTCCCATATTTCTACTTTATCTTTAGTATTGCTAAATAATTGCCGAAGCTTGTAGCATGTTTTATGAGCCATTCTATATTTTTCGGCATTATGTAGTCGGGATTTTTCAATTCTTTGGGACAGATCTGGAACATATGTCAACGATTTATATATGGTGGGGGATTCCTTATTTTCCTATTTACGTGTCTTTTGTTTTTTAAAATCTTTTATAAGTTTTGATGCAAAACTTGTCGGAAAGTTGTTGTTGTGTTACATGTCATTATCTTTTTAATGTTGTTATTATGAAATTCCTCGTCGCTAATATTTAAAACTCTCCTTATTATATTTGAGGCTGTATTTATTATTATTCTTTTGGGATGTTTCGAATAAAAATTAATAATTCTACCAGACGCGGTTGGTTTTTGGTACCAATATATTTTAATTTTATTATTTTGCCGTATTACTAAGGTATCCAGATATAAAAGTCTGCCGTCAATTTCTTTCTCCCTTTTAAATTTTATATAATGATGGAATTTGTTCAGACAATTCATTATTTCCTCTATTTGATTTTCTGTTACTATGCTAAGTAGATAATCTACATATTTCGTCAATATTTTCGGTTTCTGCGTCAAGTTTTCTATACAAGTGTCCAATAGTTTCTCCATCACGATATCAGCAATTTACTCATGTAAATTTTGACGAAGTGGTGGTGAATAAAATTTCACTAGCCCAGGGGACTAGTATAAATTTTGACATAAGCGTAGAAAATTTTGACAACCACAAAATTATCATAGACACACTCCCAGGCTGTGCAGCTCAAAGTCGCCTCTAAGCTGCTGCCGAAATTAAATTTTGAGTTGAAGTCGACGCTGCACACTGTTTCATATTTTGAGAAGGCGGCCAAAACTATTTTTTTATGTTCTCCGATTTTGAAATTTTTTTATTCATGTGAAAGTAAATACTAGTGAACCTCGGGAGCCAAAAAATTTCAACCCTATTTCAACTATTTCATTGAGAACAGGATGGTCCCAAATGGACTTTCTCAGTATTTGGTTATAGTTTTGAATTTCTGAGTAAACTTTTGAAGTTGAAATGCTCATAACTTTTTTGTTTTTCAAGATTTTTTGACAGAATAAGTTTTGTGTATTATCTTATTAGCTATACGTGGTTTAAAGCATTAAACTCTGCGACCTGTAGAACTATTTAATTTTCTTTTTTTTTATGTCAAAATTTCCCGGAAATTTCCTATTTTATAGAACATAAGTCCTGCCCGTTATAAACTTATTGTGGGTGAACGGATGCTGTAAAACGAATAGGCGACATAAATAGACTAACACGTTAGGTTTTTGAGTAAGTTAAAAGGTTAAACATTAGTAAATAGCCGCAACATAAACTGCATAGTTTAATTACCTGAAAATTGCAACTTAATTTAAAAAAATGGAAGAGCAGTTATATTTTACGTGAAAATTACCTACATGTTACCTGTTAATTTATTGCCGGTATGTTATCCTTTTAAAAAGTGTGAAAACAGGGGTTTTTTATGTTTCATAGATATGGTAATAAAAGATTAAATTTGTATTTAAAAAAGGGTTTTTATGTTTCCAAGAAGTGGTAACAAAAGATCATTTAAAAAAACTTCTATCAAGAGTATAAAAATGCATGCATTCATAATTTTACCTTCATTATTGTTTAAACAATGGCTAAGTTCAGTTATAAAGTTCTCGCAGATATATATTTTCAGATCCATATATGTCCAGTATTCGACAGAAATGGAAATCAACCTCAATCGAATAAGAGGAAGAAGCTAAACAACTTCTGGAAAATGAAACCCAACTCTATTTAGAAGAAATTTTTACTAATATTGTTTAATTTAAAATTATTTATAGATTATAATTTGTTTTTGATTTCAGTATATATTTGTATTAATATATAAAAATAAAATACACATACATCTCAAACCAAAAACAAAAGTTGAATTACCTAAAATGTTATCGATATCCAAGAATGCTATTTGGGCATTTTTCAAAATATTCCTTTTCAGTTTTATCCTTATAACAACTCGTCTCGTCCCAAAAAAGCCAACCTTTGGCCTCTGTGAATATTGGGACTAAAAAATCTACAGGGGCCAAATATTGGCATTTTCTGACAGGATCTAAGTTCGACAATAAAAAATAAGTATCAGTTGTAAAATACAAGAGAAATAATGATAAATTATAAAAAAATTCATATTTGAAATATTCAACTTTTACACCGAAACTCAACAATAAAATGAAAATGCATTTTGAACTCCCCATAACTTTTGCTCCTATCAGTCGAATTTTACGTTTTATAGCGCTAATTAAAGCCTAATATCGCACCTATCGAGCAAAAAAATACCGATCCAGTCAAAAGTTATGGAATTTTGACCGCCTTCTCGTAAAATTGCCCACTGTGCGCCGGTTCGAAAGTTATATTTACACTAATTTTTTTAGTCAAACTTTTCTTTTTATCCCTGTTGTGTATTTATATAAGCTATTATACGATCAAAAATTATTACATATTTAATTTTTTTATTAATAACATTTTTGTTATTTTAATTTGTGCATGTTGACGTCAGTGTCTAATAAAAGAAAAATACTTAAAAAAAAATTAAAAATCAGTAATAGACTACAGTACGCCAATTACACTTACATTACAAGCATTTTGTTATATTGCCAAGACGAAAACCATTTTATGTAAGTGTAATTGGAAGTAACTAATAACAATAACATGGAATTATATTCGATTGAGAGCCTACCTAAATAAAAAAACGATAAATAATGTTTGTTAGATCATTTATCTCATAATCAGCATATTCGGATTTGGGTTACCTAAAAACGAGCAATTCGCGAAGGTTTAAAAAAAAATTTAAAAAAATGAAAAAAATTTCCTAAAAGTTTAAAAAGCATAAAATATCTGTTTATGGGTTCCAACCAGTGGAGAATTAGAAAATCGCAGAAAAACGTCAAAAATTAAAAAAAAAAACTCCAAAAATTCTTCAAAATGTTTTCACAGTTGAAACCTGCAACCAAATCCTATTAAGAGCAAGCGCGAATTCTGAAAATTGGATTATAAATTAAAGAGTAGCTCAAAATTAAATTTCCGGACAGACAAATTGTCCGTCTGATTTCCAAAATTTTTTTTAAGTACAATCTGCTGGTGCACAAATGACGGAGTAATGCGGTAACAAACATTAAAAAAAGCAACATACAACCGAATTGAAAACCTCCTTCTTTTTTGCAGTCGGGTTAAAATATATTTATGATAATAACAAATACATAGATATATTTAAGAAATAAAAAATTGTAATAGATAATTTTTTAATTTTGAATAACTCATTCATTTATCAGGCTCTACCGGCTACTTTTTGCAAAACGCCGCCGTCAACAAATTTTCCGACTTAAGGGCATAATAAACCACACAAATGGCTTGGCAAACATGTACTTTGTTTTTTTAGCACAATTATCTTTCGTACAAACATTAATTTTTCATTTTGGTTTTGCTTTCAATGGATGCTAACGACGATTGTGCTGCGGCAATTTTGCTAGCTATTTGTTTAAAAGACAGAAGAAATATAAAATAAAGAAAAATAATTTGTAGTAAAGAGTGCTCTAAACAAATAGCTGTTTTGGGGCAAACAATGCTGCTAAAAAATTTGAATTTACGGCTAAAAAAGATTTTATTGCTTCTTCTTCTACGTCTTTACTTTGCAAAGATTTCGCTTAAATGATTACTTTTAGAACTAGACACCACAAAAAGTTTGACAAATATCCAACATGTCTGCCAAATATTAAAAATTTTTAATATTTCTACAAACATTGCTTCAAATGTTTGTCCAAACAGCAAACACCCCAATTAACAACACAAAATATTTGCACAAACGTAATATTTTGTCATGTTTGCCAAGCAATTTGTGTGGTTTATTATGCCCTTTACACTTCTGTTAAGAAATGTTAGAAAACAATTGTTCTTTTCTTTTACGTTGTCAAAAATTTTATAATTTCACACAGCACAATCATGAAATGTTTCTACCACAGACAAATTTTATTTTAGAATAGAACTTTGGTACCGTTTCACACACACCCTTAAAAGATAATTTTGTAATTTAATTTAGAAACTGCTAAATGATGTTATATCTATTCAAAAGTTTTGCAAAGGCAAATAATATTTTAAAAATAAAATAAGTGGTTACGTATAGGATGTCCAATATTTAAGTTGCGAAACCCGACCATACTCTTCACCATAGCATTTAGAGGCAAAGTTTAGTGAGTTTTTTCGCAATCCCAGGGACAATCATGGACCCAACAAAAGTACATTTAGTAACGAGGTTAAGATTCATATAAGAGTACTTTCTGCTAAATATTACGAGTATCTAGATATCTGCATCTGCATATCGTTGCCTAAAATGCAAAAGCCCAATCTAACATTTTAAAAAATTTACAGGATAAAAAAACTATTTTAAATGATAAGTTGATAAAGTGCTTCTAAATGCTTATAATTTATTTTTGTTCCATTTTTATTGTTAAACCTACCAGTTGTTTTCATAATTGACAACATTGCATATTATGCAAATTAAAGCGTTTGTCATATACAAAATGTTTTGTAGATAGGGTTGCTGGTTTTTGTTAATAATATCGCTATTTTTTTGTCGAAAGATTACAAAATTTTTTGTGAATATTTGTGTTGATCCAATACATCATTATCACAAAAAAAAGTCAATTTTTAATTATTGTTTAGTAACATCTTTTTGCATTTTATGTAACGATATGAGGAGCCACAAAACAAAACGTAGTTTGTCGAATTTTTTAATCAATTGGTTTTTTTTTTGGAATTTTTTTATTATTTGGGTTGAAATCTTCTATAAAAAAATAGGTTATCATAGTTTTCATGAAAGATGCAATCTCTATATCAATAAAGCTTTTTATGACCTTCCACACCGTCAAAAAGGGTACACAGAAAGAAAAATTGTACAAAATTAAATTTTTTCCACTTATTTTCATTCCAAGTCGGACTTAAAAATTTTACTATGAAAGTAAATTATATAGTCCAAAATGGCATAACTTCCGAAAACCAATCCCGGAATTTCTTAAAATAAGTATAAAAAATTTGTAAATTAATTAAATAAGAGCTTGACTCTTGATTGGTCGTGCCACTCTTTATTATAAAAAAGTTTGATATAGAAACAATAAATACAACAATGCAAAAGTAGATAAAGACGCTTTGCTTGTTTTGTGTAGAAACAAAGACATTACACGAAGAAAAACATGTTATTTTCATGATTATGTTCGGGAAAAAAACATGTGTACAGCGTTACCGGTGGGAAAAAATGGCATTTCAAAGTGAGAAAGGGTCAGGTTTTTTTAATAAGCAGTATTTACCAATAATTTGGTCGAAAAGGGCATTTTAAAGAAAAAATAAGGCCAAGTAAGCGACAGATTTAAAATTTTATCAATTGTTGTTGCGCTTGGATATTGAATAATAAGATATTGGATAAAATTTTAGGAATACGGAATATTTGTTTTTTTTTTTTGTAAATTGGTAAATGGGTATTTGTTGCTACATATGCCCCATACCGGGGTAGGTGTGCCATTTGGCCGGGCACATTCGTCGACCACAATTATAAAGGCAATTGTTTCTTAAGATAAAATAATATGCCATTTATGAACCAATTAAGGTTTTGTTATTCTATGGTTAAATTTAATGAAAAGTAAAGACATTTCTTGAATTAAAGTTAGTTCTATTTCGGCCCCTAGAACTAGTGAAATATTTTCATTTTCAGGCTTAACAAATAGAGATAAAATAAGTAAGTGTGCTATTTTCGCCTGTGCCAAATCTTTGATATCTTCCACCTACAGCTATAAATCCTAACTTAAAAAAATTCCGGAGTGAGCTTTGTATGGGAAATATGGTAAATTATGGGCCGTTTATCACGAAATTTGAGAAAGTGTTTTATAGTCTTATAAAACTATGATTGACCAAACTTTATTACAACAGTATTATTCGTTACGGCTTTACGTGTGCTTTAGTGTTTTTGGAGTGTAGGTCCTATAGTAAAACATGGAACTATCTTCATGAAAGTTGTGTGATTTCTATCCTTATGCCCTACGGTTATACGCGTACTAAACGGTTTTACGAGAGTAGGGTTCATATGGGGCTGCTGTAAACTATGAACCGATCTTCAGAAAATTTAATACGATACCACGGTTTTAGCCGTACTAAGCTCTTTTCCGAGCGGAGGTTTTATATGGGTCCTATTTTAAATTATGGACCGATCTTTACGAAATTTGACAGTGTGATATCTATTCCTATAAAACTATGACGTAGCACATTATAAAATGATAGCAATATTTATTACGGTTCTAAACGTACAGCACGATTCCGAGTCATATAGAACGAGTTTGTGCAAAATCTTTTATGTTATTTGGTTCTACATTTTGATTCATAGCTCTGATCCTACTAATCGGATTTGGCTGTGTTTCAATCCCCAACTGGTTATGATAAATAGAAGCAATTTGACACCAATACTGTTCTTTTGTTCGAAAGTTAGCGTGTTTTGAACAGAAGGACAGACGGACATGGCTATATCGACAGAGAAATACTCAAGAGGCCGGGCGTCTGAGATTAAAAATAAAAACATTTTAACACGAACTGACAAATCATTAGTCAAATATAAAATCAGTTTAAATTAAGAATTTAATCAAGTTAATTAAACGTTTACTTTTTTCAACAACATTACTACAGAAAATGTCGTTAATCCCCCAAAATATTTAATTGATACTATTAACATGTTTACTGGTGCAAATTTAATAAATTTTTAATTAATACCACAAATTTTTTATTTGAAAGCAATTTTTATTTTATGTATTATATTTAAAATTACTTACCTGAAATGAAGCGGTAAATGCTGATATAACTTCATAGGTATGTTCCCAGGGATGTGGAGGGTCAGGACGAAAGGGTGTTAATATATACTG
Organism: Pollenia amentaria; assembly: GCA_943735925.1. Lineage (NCBI taxonomy): Eukaryota > Metazoa > Arthropoda > Insecta > Diptera > Polleniidae > Pollenia > Pollenia amentaria. Next base: position 119,044,128 of record OX031010.1, on the reverse strand, counting down.
CAAGCCCAATAAAGGTACAAGTAATAACGTAGCACTAAATGCAGATTGAAAGAAAAAGTTCAATAGAATTTCTAAAAAATACATTATGTATATAAATTCTACTTAACAATTTTTCCAACTTAAATTAGTAAATATTTATAATAATCTTTTTTAAATTTATAGTTTTTAATGGTACGATAACAGACACTTAACAACAAAATAAAAGTGAAATATTTATATATTTGTAACTCACCGAAATGCCTGAAGCACGGTACGTGATGGGCCACAACTGTTTTGTAGGCTGGCGGGTGCTTTCATCTTTAATAAGACAACTCGAACAATATTACACAGGAAGAGCAAATTCAGGAACATTGAAATGCAAACAGGTACAACCAGAATATTGTCGAATTTTGTGGGATTCATCCAACAGCTGTGTGGTTTAGAAGATACGAAATAATGGCACAGTTAAAACAAGTAGTAATGGATAGTCGGTCAGACCCGACTATATGAAGCCCTACACCACTAAAATGTATACAGATGAATACATTAAGAAAATCCCTGAGATGTAACTGTGATAAGCCGAAACAAATTTGTTTAGTAAAATTTAAGAATTATATACGATATATAAATTAAAATAGGACTTACGGCCAATTTCACCAAGTTCAGTTAAAACTAACTATTACTTTAACTTTCAGTTCACAATATGTTTTTGACAGTTACATATAGCTGAAAGTTAATTATAACTGAACTTGGTAAAATAAATTTCTGGGAGTATAATTAATTAGAGCTTATATGGAAGATACGGATGATTAGCAAAATGTTGTTGTCTTATTAAAATACTTTTTTTCCTGCCAGTGCCGGACAAAAATTTTCCCCGTCAAGGGAAGAGTTATTTGTTCCCAAATAGCATTTCGAAATAATCGTGTTTTAAAGGTTTTGCACTCCTCAGAAAAAATAACGTCACTAACCTTTAATTGTTTGAGATATGACGACGTTGCAGCAAATGAGCGATCTGTAGGTGTTTAGCGCTCTTCTAATTAGATGAGCCCAGCAGTATTTCTCATGCTTAAGCGAGTGTGACCGCCAGTGTTTAAAATTCAGTAGCCAGTTCTTATTTTTGCACATTCAACTATACTGAAAATAGTTCGAACCATCATTTTTCATCCCCATTCATATTTAAAACAGTTGAATTGTGTGCGTACAGTTACTGAAAAAACGGTTACACAATTTTTTTTTTCAGCAGTCAAAAGAATCAGCAGCAGACTCCCACCATTTTATACAAACAGACTGCTGAACTTGCGACTGAAAACCAGAAACTGCTGTGCATACCAGTGTTGCCAAGTTAGGGATTTTCACCCTAAATTTAGGGCTTTCTTTTGCGTTTAGGGTCGGTTTTAGGGACTAAAAAGTAGTTACAGGGAAATTTAGTGTGTAAAAATTGTGATTGGGGATATTTTAGTGTGGATATCATAATGAAATAATCTGGCATTACTACGCCAGATGACGATTTTTTGCTCTTGCATTGTTTTTCCTTTCCCTTATCAAAGTTTTGTTTATGTTTACAAAAAGTTCACGTTTTGTGTTGTGACTAGAGTATTTCATTAAAGTTTTTGATAATTTTAATTAAAAATAAAAAAGTAATTAACAATAATGAAAAAAAAATTGACTAAAAATATACATATTTTATCACGTTCAGCAGCACACTTTGATTTTTGTTTAAGATAATTTTTGACATAAGCTGGGACTAATTTGTTGCCGTAGCGATTCCACCTGCATTCTTTCACGATGGTTGTTATTATTTTCCCAAATATTAGTAGGTTAGCATCTGCGTTACTGGTATTTCTTCCTGAGTTTGTGTATGGAAAAACCAGATCCAAAAGCGTTCTTTCGCCCATATTTGTTTGACAATCGCCTTCTGAGGGTTTACCAGTGTTAAACTTCCCATGTGGAGTTTAATGCATCGCAAGCCTAAAAGGTATATCTCTGACGTATATTCTCATTCACCATACCCAAATATCTTGAAAAGCAGCAGCTTTACCAGCTTCTGCTCATATTATTCAGGATTCATCATTATCAAAGCGTATGCACTGAAGCATCATTTTGAATCTGCAGAAAGACATTGCTGCCCATAAAAACGCCAAGAGAGTATGTTTCCACAACTCTGTTATGTGTTCTCTATTTGAGTTGTTGACGCCAGCGTGTATAATAATTACTATAAAAAGCATCTAATTCTTAAACACGGAATCGCTCCGATGTTTCAACTTTGTTTGCTGTTCTGCATATTTTTGTGCTGTAGTTGTTTATTATTTCCCCACCTTTATGGTAACAATCCACATAAAAAGGTTTAACTTCCGTATGTTTGCAATAAGGCAAATCATCGGAATAACAATTACAAATTTTTTGTTTTACATTTACTAACTTTGATATCCATAGATAAATATTAATGTTAAATTTTCAATTTGCATATCTTAGCAGTAATACGTTGCATAAGCCAGGGTATTTACCAAATCATGAAATGTTACTGAAAATGAACATCTATTGTAAGTTTCAGAGATATTTGTAGCGATTATGCACATATTTTCGACAACAAATTTCACTATAGGTACCCGGGTACCTTGCCATGCTGTTATAGGTGTTTTATTTGTCATTCACATAAGGGTTAATAAGATTTCTCTATAAAGTGATAAATTCCCAATTTTTATTTTTGATAAAAACACTGAAATTTATTGTTGGGAAAAAGCTAGTTTCTATGCGCACTACTGACTTCGAGCTCGTAATAAAATCATTTTTATTTATAATATATTTTTGTATATGAGATATGTTTGATTTTGACTCGTCCTTGCATATAACACATCACTCTTACTTGTTTATTAAAGATCACCAAAATGATTAAATGGGAGACTACTTAGAACATCTGTTTAGCATTACGCACAGTACAATCAGAGCATAAATGTTGGTGTAGGGTATCATAATACTTATAAGCGCTTAATTTATTAATTCTTAAAAACACAATTAATTTTTTACTTACTGAAGATTTTCGTTGCTTGATCCAATCAAACCACGTGCCAAGCCATAAACAAAAATGACAACAGCTGGTGAACCCCAACCAAACGCTATTAACCATTTAACCAACTTTTTCTCGGATATAAACGCTGACACTAGAACCGTATGTAAATAGAAACCCTCACACAGCATCCAGGAATAGTTAGATAAAAGGAAATACTGCAGTATCACATGGAGGGCTATACAAATTGGCTGGATGGACAAATGAAAGTTAAAAGGAAAAATTCATATATATTACAATGTTCGCTGTGTTTGAAAATTTAACCCTTAACGGCCAATTTCACCAAGTTCAGTTAAAACTAACTATTACTTTAACTTCCAGTTAACAATATGTTTTTGACAGCTATAACTGATAGTTAATTATAACTGAACTTGGTGAAATTGGCCGTAAGTGTATACCTGGGCCTGGCCAGGCATTTTTTGAATTTTTTCCAGTTTTTTTCATATAATTATTAAATATATTAGAACGGAACTTTATGTATTCCTCAATCAAAGTGTTTTTTTTTCCAAGAAAAAGAGAAACAAGTTTAAATTTAAACACCGTGGGCGTGTCAATTTGCCTAATAAAAATTTTGTGCATATTGTATCCACCTAGATGGGTCTGGCCTACTGAATATGTACTGTAGCAAATAAAATCAAACCGAAATGTATCAAAAAGCATAAGCAACATATACAAATTCTTTCTTTACTTTAATGTCGAAGAATAATTCTAATTGACAAGAAAATGTTCTTGCTACAGCCATAAAACTCCATACGTACAAAAGTAGTTCCAGCCAGGCCCAGGGGTTCGTTGTGTGATTTTTCGATGGCCACACAAAACTCCATACAAAATACGGGGGAGCCAGGTTGTGCCAAACAAATTAGGTATCTGCTTAAGAGTTAAACTATAATCTGAGTCTTACTACCTGTTTGTAGAACGCGAGTGCAAAAGTGAAATTTTGTTTTTGTTTTAAATGTAAGTTAAGCGAGTCACTTTTGCGCTCGCATTCTATAAACAGGCAGTTATTTTAAAGTTTTGCAAAAAAGAACTCCCCACTTACCGGATTTTGCTGAAGCAAAACTGTGTCTGGCATCACAACTAAATACCACACCAACCATAATGAGTTATTGACAGCGAAGGATGTAAAAAGATTCATGTGCAATGTAATACGAGCACACTTTAAGGATCTACAAATAGAGAAACAAATTTAGAATTTAGTATTTTTTTTAGTGATTTTAAACAACAAATCGATTAACGCCTTTTTATATTAAGCCATCCATATGAAGAAATGTATAAGTAAATGAAAGTGTTGTTAATCTGTTGTATGTATGTATATCTATTTTGGTTTTAGGAATTGTTGATGCTAATGTATTTGAAACTCTTCATGATTTCGAGGAGTAGACTAGATCAAACATATCTTCTTTTTATAATCTCTATATATATAAAAGAAACGTGTTTGTACATAACCGCTAAACTCAAAATTCACTACACCGATTTTGAAAAAACTTACACATATATTCTGTGGACCGTGAGTGGAGTTTTTATGTAGTTTGTCGTTTATCCAATAATTTTCGCGATTTTTTTAAATTTTTTTATTGGTTTTATTAGGTGTTTTTGCATATATTTGTTTTGAAAAACAAATAAAATTCGTTCAAACCAATATTATTAAGCTTAAAAAAATAATATGTCAAAGCAAAACCAGCTAATGATCTTTATTAATTAATTAGTTGAAAAATATACACGTACATGGGAGTATTTATTCAAATTTTGTATTTCAAAATGCCACGACCACGTAAACAAAAATAAGTTTCCTGATAAAATTTTGACCTGGTAGATAGCGCCGGGGTTAAAATATTAATAAAATTCTCCAGTATTTAATTTTTTATTTTTATTTAGAAAATCCCGAGCAGCGCCGGGACCATATATCTAGTTGTTCTATAAGAATTGAATACACTACGGTAAATTTGTGTCAATTGTTTTTTAAGCATTAATCCCATGACCAGTGAACAAAATATAATAATAAAACGGAACAAATAGGTAAACAAAGACTTGATAATGTGCTTATAGTATAGTTACTTCAGAGAAAAGGTAATTGGTATAAAACTCGTCATGTTACTGGATTTTGTTCGGGTTGTGGCTGATTCTCTCTGGTCTATTAATTTATAAAAGGGATCTATCATATTAACATCGTTCATATACGAAAATGTCAGCGACAGGAGTTATTTTAACCGATATTTAATGTGTACATTAAGATTATTTCAGTGACCTGTTACAAAGTGTGAAAAAGGTGCAAAATCTCTCGTAGGACCTCGCCATGTTAAAGTGACAATTCCCCTTCATATAAAGTGTTAGAACTCGAACCGGTCCCTACCACTTTTGCTTGATTTTATGTTTCTACGTCCAATACTTACTAAAATTCAAAAAGTACCAGTCAAATAACAAAAATAAAACAAAAACCCCCTTTTAGATTCTCATTCACGTAGGATCTTGCATGTTTATTTTATGTTCATAGGTCCAATATTTATGAAAAATAAAAAAAGTACCAGCTAGAGAACGAAAAGGTACCAAAAATAGATTATCATTCACTAATGAACTTGAATATTTCATTTTATGTTTCTAGGTCCAATACAAACAAAATAGAACAAAAAAATTCCCTAATAGATTCCTATCCACTCAGGGCATTGCATTTTGAATTTTATGTTTCTGATCCAATACTAATGGTAAATTAAGAAAAGTACCAGTTGTAGAGCCAAGAAGCCAGAGAAAGAAATTTATTTTCCCCTTCTTGGTACTTTTTTCGTCTAATTGAAGTTTCAAAAATTTTAATATTGTAGCAGGAACCCATAATTTAATACTCATTCGCCAAAGAATTGAGAAAAATGTTTTGTTAAAAAAAGTACCAACAATATTTACGATTTTCACCACTTAAACGTACGTATTACAAAAAGGTACCAAGTTCGTATTTGTATTTTTTAGATTAGCTTCGAATGGGGTCTAACCTTTATTTCTATGTTTATTGCTTTTAAATATTTTGGGTGACAAAAAAGTACCAAAATACAGTTTTTACCCGTTTATCCCCTAAATTCAAAAAAGTACCAGACACCTGTCCGCTTATTTTTCTAAAGAACACCGATAAGAATTACATTTTTTTCATCTCTTTTAGCTTTAGAGATATGAGTGAGGTTAGTTCTCTTCAAAAACGATAATTAATATTTTCTAAGTATCGGAGGTTAAGTGCCTCTGGACCCTATCCTAAGCACTTTAGTGGAATCTTTTCGCTTTTTGAGTTGGATTGACTGTTTACATTTATTGAATCAAAAGTAAAAGTAGCAGTTTTTTATACCCTTCACCACCACTGTGGTGAATGAGGGTATACTAAGTTTGTCATTCCGTGTGAAACTTTTTTATAATACATCTTAGACCCCATAAAGTATGTATATTCTTCCTCCTTGAGTAATTCTAAGTAGATTTAGCCATGTCCGTCTGTTGAAAACATGCTCAATTTCGACAAACGCAAAAGAAAAGAACAACCTTGGTCTCAAATTGCTTGTAGTTATCCTAAGCAGTTTGGGATTGAAATCCAGCAACATCGGTTTACTGTGAATCAAAATGTGGAACCACTACCCAAAAAAAATTTACAATTTTGATACAAAAACTAACATCATACTGTTAAGTTTCGTGGAGATAGGTCCATAATTGACCATAGGCCCCATATAAACCCTTCTGGCGGAAGACAGTTTAGTACGACTAAAACCGCAATAAATAACGCTTGCGTACTAAAATTTGGTACGTCGCAGTTTTATAGGACCAGAAATCACTCTGTAAAATTTTTTGAAGATCGGTGCATAATTTACCTTAGGCCCCATATTAACCCTTCTCTCGGAAAAGAGTTTATTGCGCCTAAAACCAAATAAAGCCCACTTTGGGAAAATAATTAAATTCGCCTAAAACCATCACAGATATAGATATTGCGGTGAAATTGTTTACTTAAATTCATATGGCCAGAAAAAATATCATGCAAATTTGTGAAATTCACTGTTAACACTTAAACTAATTGCACTGCTGTATTGAAATTTATTCTAATTTATTTTTTGTAATTCCAGAAATCAGTCTACAGAATTTTGGGATGATTGGTCCATAATTTACCATAGGTCCAATACAAATTACCCTCCTAAAAATTATTTTAGTTCGTCTAAAACTTTTATTATTCATGATATTTTACTCAAACCAGTTCAAAGTTCTAACAAGAAATGCATACAATTTTCTTATTGTCGGTCAATAACTTAATTCAGGTCTTAACCGCAACTAATTTTAATGCTGACGTTCGTTTTTGTGAAGATTAGTTAATAATATACATATACGTATTTATATATCATATAGAGCCCACTCCTGTCGGTGGAGGGTATCAAAGATTCGGCACAACCGAATATAGCACTCTAACTTGTTTTTGTTTTTGCCAATGACAAATGAAGAAGTGGAAGAAATGACAGTTTTTCCACTTTGACTGCAGTTTTTTAAATATAACAAGTCCAGTATTCTGTAGATGTACACTAAATAATTATCAACTTGAAAGAGTATCGACATTCCTTGATCTGGGTATTTTCTAGACCATAAATTGTGTGTTTAACGCTCACATATCGCAGACTATCAACAAGGCCAAAGGTGTTCTTGAATTTACCAAACGTTGGGGAAGAAGTTTGACGATCCTTATGTTATAAAACATTTATATATTTTATTCGTGACTCCCAGTATGAGTTACATTTAAAAAAAACTGGATTGCGTACAGAAGCCATTTCTTTTATTCGGTCTTCGAAAACTGCATAAACTAAAAAATCTTCCAACCTTAAAAAATTGGAGGATATATATGAACATCATGCTGAATTTGTTAAACGGTGAAATTGTCTCAGAATTCCTACTACGTAAGGTTGACTTTTCAATTCCTATTCGTCCTTCCAGAAATTATATAGATCTTAGACTTCAATACTTTCGGTCTAATTATGCAAATTTTGATCATATCCGCAGAATGAGCGCCAATTTAACAAATTTTATACGGATATTGATTTCACTGATCCTATTGGCGTCAAACAAAATCATTGTTGCTTTTTAAAGTAGTATTTCGCAATGTTGTATTTTAACAAGAATGTAAAGTCATATGTAGTTAAAAACTAAACATATCGCATGTCCAATTCAATTTCGACCTAATTGCAATTTTCCTAAATGTTGTGGTATTACGTTCAAAGTGCAAAATATAAATAATAATGATATTAATTCTAGCAGAATAATATGTTATTTTTAGGACCCTTCAAGTCAATTCTGTAGGCTTATTTAAAGGCCTTTTTGTATTTTGAATAAGCAGGAAGGCTTTAAACTTGATTCCTCAACATTTAGGAATTACGTCGATATTGCATTGGAGATGCGATATGTACATAAATGGGATGCATTAAAAAAAGAAGCCCAATATTACAATTAGACAAATACTTATATTACGGGAATATTTACAAGAAAATGTAAATAAATTACTCGTTATATTAAAATTTTTTTCGAATGTACTTCTATGAGTCAAATTTTAATTTATAAAGGGTTTTAACAATAGTCGAATTCCCTCAATGTATCAAATACCTTTTGCTGAAGCCAACTTTTGGTTAACATGGAAGCTATACATATGTGCATTAGGGTGGGTCACTGATGTATGAGAAAAAATAAAACTTCTCGAATCATATTCTAATAACAATATTTTGTTGTCTTACGTTAAAATAAATAAAAAATGCTGAAAATAAGTTAAAAAAAGGCACATATTGAGCCCGCGCCGGAGCTCCTAAGAATTAAGTATTTTTAAATTTTAATATTTTATTTACTATCAATTATTATTAATTAAAACAGAACACATTTTTAATTACACATACAAAAATAAAACTTTGGTTCCTATACAACATAAAACAATAAAAATACGAAATTTTATTAGTTATTTTTTGGTCACAAAATCTTGTATACTGTCACATCTGAGAATTTCAAAAAATTAGATTGTCACTCCTTTACACTCAACTGCCGCATTTATTTATTCAGTAGTGATGTTTCGAAGAATTGGTGGATCCAAAAACTTTTGATTCCAATTTTTTACTTCAAAGAAGTTACTTGCGTAAAAATTGATAGAAGGGGCCTTAAAGACGCAAGGTTTCTTCCGGGTATGAGATGAGCTTTGTGCTTCATGAACACATCTGGCTGCCAGTTCTCTCACTGTTCACCCAACAACATCGACAGAAGCAAGTTTTTCGCAGTTTTCTAATAAGTTGCCAATAGGACCAGCATGCGAATATGGTCCCTTGGTAACTCCATATAGTTTGTTAAATAGATGTTTTAATGGCCATTCGTTCAAATGTAAATAATCCATTGCAGTGGGCGCTGAAGTCTTTTTGCCAATACGCTTATTACTCCGTTAAATTTTCCAGTGGTACTGACTTTACTATCACAAACAATTGCCATCAAATTTTCTTTATTCATTTTTTGAGACGAAGGAAGGGCAATAATTGACATTTCAATATTTTTAGAAGTACTTCGAGCTGGTGTTGCATAGCCAACATAAACTGAATCTTTAACAGATACATGTTCCTCAATCAGTATTTGTCTATATTTCATAGCTCCCTTTTAAATAATATTAAGCGTCTTATCTTTTCGGCCTTCAAAGTATAAAGCTAATAGGTCTAGCTACTTCTGGTCTTGAATACTTATTTTTGATTTATCAATTGGTTCACTGCTAGGATATATATCTTGCAATACAGACGAAGCAATAGCAGCCGCTGCGCTATCGGAAACACGTTACAAGTCGTCACAAGAAGCACTGGAATTACTTACAGATTACTCCTGCTGTTTTAAGTTAATTTTGTCGTGACTTTTATTTACGTTTTTTTTCTGTATTTGGTGCTTGGACTGCTCTTTTTTGCAATTTAGTTGGAAGATCTCGAACTACTCCTCCCATACGCATCTTTCTCGCCCTCGCATCTCACTCAAAACCTCCTGTTCTTCTTTGGGTACCTTATATTGCCTTGGACATAAAGAAAGCTCAATTTGTTTACATCTACAGGAACAAATGTCGGAGAAAATTTTCTTTCCAATAAACGGACATTTTTTCAACGACTTTGTGAGATTTTTGTAATTGATATAATAACCGTTTATTACTTGTATGACTATTGTATTTGACACTGTAGGAAGAGATGATTTTCTCCAAACGCATTCTATCCTTTGAGCTACAAGTTTTGCAATATCTAAAAACGATGGTTCTTTGGTAGTATTCCTTGTTATTTTTAGTTGCTCCCTATTCCAATCATAGTATTTCGTAACATATTTGTAAGTTGGTAAAAGATTTTCATTATCTTCTACATTTTCGAATCTCGTGCAGAAATAATCTTGGCTTCTGGTTTCCATAATTACGGTTAGAAGTTAAACCAGTTAAAATAAATAAATAAACACACAACTTCACTGATCTTTTTATTGTGCATTATCTTATATGTATTCTATCAAAAATATTTCCTGGAAGAATATATACTTTTCAATGAATGAGTTGCTTGTGTCTGAATCCTCGAGAACTTAATAATCGTTAGGATACAGTAATATGCTATTATATAACAAATTTAACAAAATGAAGATCAAAGCGCGGGCTCATATACCAAAAAAAAATTAATAATATTTTACAGGGGTCTAATGCAGACAAATATACAACATATTTACGCTATTAGAAGTCGTTACGAGATATTTTTTGACCCACCCTAATGTGCATACATATCCTTAGTAATGATATCTAGTAAGAATATCTTGTATCTTCATGCTACATGTTTTACTTTAGCTGTTCTTTGGTTAGCAATGGAGAAGATTTTGTATGTTCAGAAAATGTTTTACAATTATCCAGCAGAATGTAATGCATTGTATTCAAATTATTTTAGAGAGATTAACGTTCTTGTTTCGCCAACTCGCACGAAACTTTGAACTTTTGGATGTGATAGATACATTTAATATAACTGAGTTCAATCTTAAATTAGAATCAACTTGTCTACATTTGAATGATGTTTATTTAGAGTAGAACTGATGTGGAACTACATATTTGTATATGGAAGCCAATGCAATTGAAAATAACAAAGTAATTCAGTTTGAAAAAATTCCACAAGACATTTATATCAAGTTTTGCGAAGCTTAAAGAACTAAATTCGACTTTTAAAATGTCATAAAACTCTGTGATTAGCGATATATAATAAATCATGGGTCTCTTATAGAGCCTTCTCTCGGATTTAACCTTATACGACCATTTTTAATACTGGCGTTCATAATTAATAAGAAATAAAACAATTTCGGATCTCTGTTTTATACTCACTTGAAATAGCCCAATATGCCCAAGGACAATAGTATGGCTACCAAAGAGATGCCGTAGCCTGTTTCATATACAAGATTTATATTGTGTCGCCACTAAAATGAATAGAGAGAAACAGATATAAGTGAGGTAGGGAAAGGACAACTTTTTAATATTCTCACCTCTAAATCATCTAAATTTATACACGTAGTATAATTTGACCAGGTTTTATTTGTTAACGGATGCTTGAACCACTCACCATTTAAATCGCATTCTTTGTGAGCGTATCCTGCAAATAAAATTAAAAGTTAAATAAACAACAATTTCAGCAAAAATTTATGTATATTTAAATATATTATTATTCCAATTGGTCGTCGAGATGAAAATTTACTGCGATAATTCCACATCAATATATATGTTATCTTATTTTTAAAACACGAAACTAATTTTATCGCATGCGAGACTGAACAAGCCAATTTCGAAAACCGAATCGATAAAAATTGATTTCTTATGAAATTCTACTTATTTTAATATAAAAATTCACGGCCAACTTCACCAAGTACAGTTATAATTTACTATCTATAACTGTTTACAAAACTGTATTTAACTGGCAGTTTTAGTAAAAGTAAATTATAACTGAACTTGGTGAAATTGACCGCAATAAATAACTCAAAACTAAATTACATGTTATTACCCAGGCAGAAATTACGACTCTTCTCAATATTATGTACCGCCGCGACCCTGTAAATACAAAATGTTGACTCTTCCAAAAATATTGTACCATCTCAACACTGAAGATACAAAATTACAACTTTAGTTTTTTAATACTGTTTTTACAAAAATTCTACACCGGTACAACACAGAAAATACAAATATACGACTTTAGTTTTGTAATGTCGTATTTACAAACAAACAATACTGCTAAAATACTGTATATACAAGAACTAAACCTTAATTTCCTAATACCGAGTTTACAATTATTCTATACCGCTACTAAGCTGTATAAACAAAATATAGTCTTAATATACTATGTAGTGTCTTATTAAAATTTAAAAAAAAAAACTATTTAAGGTAAGAAAATATATACAAATTTACTGCAAAATTTTGTTTGTTGATTACACGAATTTATGTAGTTACATCCATATGCACATTACATGTAATTATTTATGTAAAAGAGTAATATCTATTATTTCATCATTAAATTAATATTTACATTGTATGTTTATTGATCCGATGTTGTAAATTTAAATTTAGGGTTTTGTGACAATATTGAAAACAATAGTCGGAAGGCGGTTATTTGGCGTTATCATTTAAATTCGTAGATTCACGAGTTTACAACGTCTTACACCAAATGTGCGTCTTACGCACATTATCATTTTAATATTGTGAGTACATTGTATATTTGGTAAACAGTACGTTGTATTGATGTTGACAGTACCCCCATCAACATCGGCACAGCGTTGTGCTGATTGTCTTTTTCTGCCTGGGTACCTTTTGCATTTACTTTTATAATACATTCTTTTGAGTAAATTTGAGTCCCTTTTTTGATGGGGGTCACGACAAATGTCAAATTGCATGCGTAAAGCTACGGTCACACATTTTAAATATTTAACCAAATAAGCATAACCACTAATTTTGTTAATAGTTAGCGAGATTTAACATGGTCTTAGTATCACAAAATAAAATTTATTATACTGCCAAATACAGCAAATAACTGTATTTTGTATGATGTTGTATTATATTCAAAATAAATATTTCACTTAAAGAAAATTATATTTTATTTCGCCAGTTGGTTACGTCTATTTCATCAAATATTTGCCAAATGTGACCTTAGCTTAAGAAATCTCGTACTAAAATAGCACATTTTTCATATTTTATTTGACATTTTTTATAAAAAAAATTCACCAGCTTTTATAAATGTGTATCAGCACCAAGGAATTTCCCTTAGGCCGAACTTTCCCACAAGTGGTGAAAAATCCACTTTTTAGTGGAATTTTCAGGATGCCCCTTACCACAACTTTGGGTAGTAACCCACAACTACCACGTGATCCTATATCTTTCCAAGTATCTTTCCAAAAGAAAAGCGAAACTTCCACAAAAACAATCTTCCTGAAAGGCTGAAATCATTTCCCTCAAAAATCATTATAAAGAATGCCTTAACGAATAGTCAGTTGGTGCCTGCTCACCGGGGGATACTGACTCCCATGGTAGCAGGCAGGATTTCTGGCCAGCCACGATCACAGGAGATCGTAAAGATCTTGTTAGACCTGTCAATTTTGATTTTTTGCCGAATTAAAGATAGAAACATGCACAAATAAACTTGAACATCCAATCACACTTGCATTTTCAAGTAGTTGCACATAACATACATAGACAAAAGGACTAATAGCACGTAGACTATTTGAAACTTTGCAAAAAACTGTCACGGTTCTTAAAATTAAAAAAAACCGGTCAAAACTTACATAATGATTTCTCTGATTTTGGTGCAACACACTTTTGTATACACATATAGAATGATGCTTTGGCTTGTGCTCCTGAAAAAAATTGTATACCTTCAGTGTATATCACATACTTATAAGTCCATAAATCAGAATAAAATGACTTGTTGTAAAGAGGGTATATAAAGTTGGTCATTCCATGTAAGCCGTTTTTTATTATTCATCTCAGACCCCGTAAAGAATGTATATTCTTGATCCTTGAGTAATTTCAAGTCGATTTAGTCATGTCCATCTGTCTGTCCGTTTTAAACACGCTTTCTTTCGAAAAACTCAAAAGAAAAGAACAATATTTGTGTCCAATTGTTTCTAGTTCACCTGTGTAATTTGGGATTTAAATCCAAAAAAATCGGTGCAATAGGATAAGAGTAATGAATCCAAATGTGGAACCACCACCCTGAAAATAATAGTGTTACAAAAACTAACATAAATAGTGACGGCTAGATTTTGCACAAATGTGTCCGATATTGCTAGAAATCGTTCCACGAAATTTCCCGAAGATTGGGCCGTAATTTACCATATGCCTTATATAAGGCCATTCTCGAAATACACTTTAGTACGCCTAAGGCCGTAATGATTAATGCTATTGTAATAAATTTTGGTTTTGTATGAATAGAAATCGCACCGTGAAATTTCGTGAAGATCAGTCGATATTTTACCATACACAGAAAAAAATGTTGCCCCAATTAAAGCATTAATCAAAAATAAAAAAAGATTTTAAGCTGATATTTTTTGTTGATTTATGATTGCGGCAAAATTTTTCTGTGTAGGCTACAATGGAGCAGCCCCATAAAGCCCGCTCTCTTATTAAAATTTTGTTTTCCAAACTTGCTTCGATCTTTTTATTGAATTAGAAACTGCATTCCTTGCAGCCGTGATTTTAAAGTGTTTTACTATTTATTTTAGTGTAAAGCAAAAGTCTGCGTACAAGCAATTGATATTTTTTTTCAAAACTAAAAATTATAAAATATTTTTTGTAAATTAATAAAAAAATTCAGTTTCATTTGTTTATTAGATTTGTTTCTAAGAATATTTAAGCTTATTTTTAACAAAAACTATAATTCATAAATACAAAGGAATCTCACAGCCTTTTCAAAAAGCCATATGCAAAAGTATGCGTACAAACATTTCTTGTAATGCTTTTTGTTATAAATTTTCAAGTTGGCTTCACATGTAACAATATCAAAGCTTAAACAAACCAACAAGAATAAACAGTGGGTTTATCTTTTCTTACATTCCCCTACAATTGGCGGTTTTTTCCGACTCGAGTTGTAGTGTTTTTTCTTTTTACCCACTTACAATTACAATTCGAGTCGGAAAAAACCATCCAATTATAGTAGATTATAAGAAAATATAAACCCACTATTTATTGTTATTGTTTTGTTACAAGTAGAACCTGAGTGCTTGAAATTCTTATTGGCTTTACAGTTTTATTTGTATTATATTTTTAGCTTTTCTAAAGTCCTAAGAAAAAGGTTTCCTGACGATCTAGCCTAAGCAACCAGTGAAACTAGCTATCCCTCGGCAATAAATATTAAAGGGCTGCATGAAACACTTCGTTCAAAAACATACTGAAATGTTTATCCAATGAAGTTCGTGTTCAAATAAAATTCAGATTACTTAACAAGCTGTTTTTTTATTCATGCTGCTAGCAAACACATTTTGTTTCACATCGTAAATACAAAGACTTTGTTCAACGAAACGACGTTTGTTTTACAGTTTTAACACTCTCTAATTTTTTTTTTATAAATTCCCATTGGCAATGTTGCCACCGATTTATACACTTCCAAGCAAAACACATTGCTGAAAATATTTTTGAAAATAAAATAATATGTTTTTAAAACTTTACATTAAAAACAATTAATTTACATTGAAAACAAAGTCAAATTTGTTTTTTGCTATTTTAATGTTAATGTACTTCCTAATCTTATGGCTTTTACTCTTCATGGTTATTTTTGTTTTTTTTTATCTTTCCTTATGTTTTTCATTTCCTTCAACTAGCAATACTGACTTTTAAAAAAATGTGTTTTTCCATGAACTAATTTGACATTTATTCAGTGGTTGTTTTATTTCAGAGTTGCTAGTGTTCATATTCTCTTGTTTAAGTAAACAACCTAATTGCATCGTACTCGTCTCTTAAAATTCGTGTGTTTGTTGCTTTCGTTTTATAGTTATTCATCTTACTGAATAGAAACGAAGCGAATACAAAATTATAATGAAGGTCTCATGAACATCATTATTAAGTTTCATGCAGATGTTTAATAAATATCAGTGTATTTATCAAAAATAAAAATTTCGAATTTTGCACGTCATAAAGTCATATATTTAATAAAAAATTTTGTTCCAGTTTTTTATGTTTGTTCCGAAGAAATTGTGTGCTGTCGAATACGGCGATCCAATAAATCCCATAACTGTTCTACCGGACTTAAGTCTGGAGACAACGATGGAGTTTTTAGCTGTTGTGGGGTATTGTAAAGAGCCCAAGGCTTCGTATTATAAACCGTATAGCGCGTATAACGTGAAATGTTTCTATGGGTATGTTTTAAACCACGCCAAAGCGATGACATCTGAAATTTTTTGCGGATCAGTGGGTCAGTATGTTGGTGCTTAGCTCGCAACCGCATTTAATTCCATTTTTGAAATTGTTTTGAGCAAATCACGACCCTTTGGTGGAATGTACGTTTAGCGTTATAATCGCCAGCAAACAGAGTCCTAATGATTTATAATATTGGCTTTCTGATATTGAAAATCTAGTTGGAGCATGTAAATATGAAATGACTTTGTTTCGATTAAGCACTGCAATACAAATGTTCCTTGCTTGCAGAAAATCTTCAAAATGATCGCACATTAAGTAGTGTTTGATTCGGGATTTTATGAAAATGGCAGAACCTCCACAATGTGGACAATAATAAAAACTTTTAAAAAACAGCAAGCAAAAAGGCAAGTGATAGACAGTTCGTTTGGCTTTACAAAAAATATTGTCTTGGTGTCTTATTTAGATAGAAATGTCCCACAACCAAACAGAGAAGCTCTTTTGCGTTCTGCAATACATTAAAATACAATAACAAATTAGAGATAAATTTACATTACATTTGGTCACTTTGGATGAACTAACACATACCAACATATTCTGGAAATCGAAATCACGTTATATTTAAATCGAATAAATTTATTTTGAAAATTATCCTGTGTGTGAAGCTCATAGCAATATTTCCTTTTATAAACTTTATGCTTTGAAAACTAGTTTCCTTTACCAAAACTACTTTTAAAACCAGGAAAAGCTACATTTATTTTTGAATTGAAAATTAAATCAAAAATGTTTTCGATTTCCAGAACATCGCCGATAGTTTTACTTTCTCAAGATCAAGCAGGTGGCCATTTATATTTTTATGTAGGTTAATCTATGATTGTCGAAACTCTGAGTATAATGTTTTGAGTTAATCTTCAAAAGTAACTCCAGCAAAAAAAGTTTGCACACCATTTTTTCGACTGCCCAAATATATCAAAGCTCAAGAAATTAACTACAAGTACGTAAAATTAAATGTATGCAAGAAGTTATTCATGAAGGAAATATGTTATATAGAACCACTAGTAAAACAAATAACCGCAAAAGATTATATTTATGCAGTGTTGCCACTTTGTGGGTAATTTCCCGAATATGGTGTAATTTTTACTGTCGTGGGTAAAGCGGCGGTAATTTCTTTTAGGTGTAGATCAGGTGTAATTTGAAATTCTTTCGCTTAAAACAAATAATATAAAAATTTGATTTCAGTGAAAAACCGTTTGCCATTAAAAATTGTTGATCAGAGAAATGCCAATTTCACGTTATGTTTAAAAAAAAAAGATTTCCATCGATTAATATAGATTTTTAAAATCTTGGTAATGAATTACACCAGGTGGACATTTCTATTTCAATAAATATTAGCTTCATGGTGATATACATAGACGACTAAATTTATTGGAAAAAGGCAACTTTAAATTAACCTTAGGGAAGAGAGAGTTTCAACTTTACAAAGAGTAATCGATTTTATTAAATAAGGGATTCTAAAGCCCATGGAACTTTAAATTGTAAAAATAACACAAAAAAAAATTATATTCTATCCGAAAGAGTAATACATGGCATTATATTTGAATGTGATTTCCGACATATAGATAACGCGACTGTCTTTGACACGTCCAATTTTGGTAAACTTTTTCGAGCATTGCTCGTCATATGTTACGAATAACATGGCAATATTGGGATTGAAGGTTTCAATTGTTGCTGGCTTAGCAGCACAAAAAAATTCTTGATGAATTTAAGTCTGTTGTGGATTAGACTCACTCCATATGATTATTAAGAAACCCGTTTAAATGAATGATTACATGCGCTATAAAAATCATGTAGTTGCCTATAAGTTTAATTGAATCTTTGACTGATATTCAAAGTAAATTTAGATAATTTGGTAAAATGTTAATTTTATATCAAGTGTAATTTTATTTAAATAGCGTAATTTTTTTCATCGCAAGTGTAATTTTGAATTTTGTGGTGATAACACTGTATTTATGTGACCCTAAAGCAAGTTGAATTACGAGTATTAAGCAATCCGGTCAAAAATGAAGCAATAATGTCAGCAATGAACGTGCTTTAACATCATTTGTTTGTTGAGAATAAACTTACTAAAAAAAATATTTAACATACACTTGTTTGCAATTGTTTTTTTTTAAAGCATGTGGCTTAAAATACGGTCACATATGTCAAATATTCTCCCAATTTTTGTTTGACTGTGTTTGTTTAAAACAACAAAAATTTAATCTTCTGGTCACACTACACACATTCATTTGCCCATTTTTGTTTATTCAACCAGAAATTAAATAGCTTCAAATAAAATATTGGAAAACATGGTTTTCCTGTGTTCACATTTTAAAATATTTGCCTCAAAATATGTAAATATTTAGACAAATTGTCAAAAATAAATATGTAGTAAATAAACAAAAAGATTTTTTATTAAAGCTAAAAATCTACATTTTGATGCAAAATAACGAAACTGTTTTAATTGCATGCTACAGGAGAGGGATATCAGCAATATTAAAAGTAAAAGAAGACAAAAATAAAAAATAGATATAAGGAAGAAACATTTTTAAAGGATTGTTGAAACTTTTGGCTTAATATAGAAGTTTTTCGGCATAAACCTAACAAGTATGTACTATGTATTTACCTTGGGTTTTTTAAATACCAAAATTTTTCTGGTATTAACATGTAAGGGTGCTATATTGGACTCTGCATAGTATTAAAATATGCCAGAAGACCTAATATGAGAACTATGATAAATTACACTATGCGACAGTCAAAATCGGGATGGGATGAAACCAACGGGAAATGTTATATCGGTAAAAAAAGAAGTTATACGTGTTCCGGCGTTTCGCTGGATCACGTCTAGGAATCGAGATATATCGATTTGAAGTTAGTAACTATCATATAGGGGAAATTGTGACCTTTGGTGGTCTTTTTTTGACATAACTCGAGAACCACCAGTCCGATTTTGCTGAAATAAATTTAAAAAAATTACAATTCCTTTAATCTGTTTATACAACGTTTCGCTACATAAGCAACAGTTTTGCAGTTATAAATAAATGTATGAAGAAAAAAACTATTTTTTGCCTAAAAAATTTAATTTTTTTATTTTTAATTCATAAAAAATCTAAAACGGTAAAAAAAAGTGTCAAGTCCTATTACTTTCACGTAAAGTCACATAATCTTTAAACAAAATGAGACATAGATCATGAAAATCGATGGACGCGTTTCGCTTTTATTCACAATTAAGTGAAGGTATGAATTTCAAAAATTTGCTCGAGATATGCTCAAAATTCCTTGGAAAAAACATTGATGACTTTTTTTATGATTGTCAGAATTAAAAAAAAGTAATAAACAAAAGGTTATTTGATTTTTATGGAAGCGGTAACAAACTAAAAAACGGTCACAAATGTGCGTGGACAATTAAAAGGAAAAAAGAAAGTGCAGTTTTTTAATTATTTGGGTTTTTTCCGTTGGCTACCTGTATGATTTTTTTACACAAATTGCATCCACATTTATGAGTGGTTATGTTTTAGAACGTTTCGAAAAATTTGAAACGCACACGAATCAGGTATATAGCCACCCTTAAAAGATGCGCGAATTCATAAGTACCTCTCAGTAAAATATTGAAACTTACGTATGTCACCCAATATTTTCCCCATTATTTCCATTGTTTAAATTAACTGTTGGCAACCCTTCTGGTTGTCTGTTTTGTTATTGACTTCTTCCTTTTTGTCAACTCATTATTTTAGTAGAGTTCTTGCTTAATACTCATGGCGAATGGTCGCAACTAAATTAACAGCTATTTCAATTGATAATAAACATTAAAATACATAATTATATTATCGCGTTTTAATTCGGAATATTATCCGGTAAATTGCCCTCCCACAAAGCCATCCAAGTGACAATTTTCAGAAGTGGGATTGGTGCCGTATCGTGTGTTCGATAAAGGAAAAATATAATTGTGTACGCGAGTGTTGGTGAAAAGACTGCTACGGTACAGTAGTCAACGTATGGAGAAATTGACCATAGTGGAGCTGAAAGAAAAGCTACGGGAACACGGTTTAAAGGCGTCGGGAAACAAGAGTCAGCTTGTGACACGGCTACGAGAAGCAAACGTTCCGGAACCGAGTGACGAGGAGATAATTTCAGCTATGGAAGAAGAACAGAATTTGCAGAACATCGGGGTAGTACCAACGACAACGGAGAGTGTGGTGGGTGAATTGCGTGATGACGTTTTGCGTCTCCAGCGTACTATGGAGTCGCTCACACATCAATTTCAAACATATTCTACGACGACGTCGACGATGGGTACCAATGTGTTGCTGCCGCAAAATTCTGCTACGAGCAAAATTGAAAACTTTGTAACTGCCGCTTCAGTTACTAAGAGTGTACAACAGCATGTAGAAACGGAAAATAACATGTTTAAGCAAAATGAGATGCAACAGCAACAAGGGTGGGTTTTTAACAGTAACAACAACAGATCAGCGTATGTGAATGACAACAGCAGAGCATCGTATATCAACGACAGCAACAGGACAGCGTTTATGAGAATGTATGAGTGTAACGTGCCAACAACAACGGCAGTGTATAGTGAAAATAGACGACCACAATCGTGCATGTTTAATAATGCAACAAGTGTTAGGGGACAAGAGCGTAGTGTACATGTGCCAAATAATGTGAATTGGCCGTTACAAACATCAATGCAGCATTCGTCATTTGTACAGCCACATAATACAGTTGTGACGTCATCAACTAATTCATCGAGTACAGCGAACACGTTTGTGCCTGTATCAACGTATTTAAACCCTACAGTATCACCGGCAAATGCATTATATAGGCCGAATATGATTAACAACAACAATTTGATGACACCTAATGGAAATAATGATCCATCATTTATTTTTAATAATCGTTATAGTGTACGTGAAGTTATTGATGCGTTACCGACGTTTGATCCTAATAGTGACGTCATTACTTCAGATCAATTTATTGAAAGAGTTGAAGAATTAAAGAATGTTTATCAATGGAATGATGGCTTGGTATTATTTGCGGTTCGTAGTAAATTGCTGGGAGCTGCAAAATCATGGGTGGATGCTCAACAGGTGTTTAGAAGTTGGGAAGATTTTGTTATTGCCTTTGTGGATGATTTCCCGTGTGTGGTAAATAGTGCTGATATACATATCCAGATGATGAAAACGCGTCAAAAGAAGGGTGAACAAATGATAGACTATTATTATGATATGTTGGCAATCGGTCGTCGCGGTCAACTCGATGATAATGCGATAGTGCGGTATATTATAAATGGTTTGGATGATTATAATTTACGTAAATCGTTATCCGCAATGTCGTTTAGAAAGTGTTCCGATTTATTGAGATCGTTGCAAAGTGTCGGGACCGGTTTAAGTGGACAGGCTCAGGGTATACAGTCCAAACAGTTTTTGCCTGTAAAGAGGAACAATAATGACCGAAAGGACAATGAAAATGTGAGTGCGAAAACGGTTCCTAACAAATCAGGACCGACGTGTTATAATTGTCGTGAAATTGGGCACATTTCGCGAAGTTGCCCAAAACCGCAGAGGAAACCTAGAGATCCGGTAAATATAATCTCAAATTCGGGTATAAAGACAAAGAACGTTATCGTGGATAATATAGGATGCAATGCATTAATAGATTCGGGAAGCGTCGTGTCTCTTATTAGAAAATCGATCGTTGCGAAATTAAAATGTGGACTAGTGAAATGTGACAAGAGACTACAAGGTTTTGCCGGCGGTGAATATAAATGTGTGGAGAAAACCGTAAACGTTAATGTAATCATAGATGAGCAGTGTTTTAGTGCTGAATTATTTGTGGTCGACGACGAAACAACTCAGTACGAGGTAATAATCGGGTTGGACATATTATCGAACGGTCGCGTTATAATTGAAAATGGTAATTGTCAGGTGTACGCGATACGAGACAGCGAAATGCAGTGCGGCGATAACATACAGAGTGACGAAAAGAAGCAGTTAGCTGGATTGCTGAATAAATATGCAGATTGTTTTGCTGATAATTTAAACAAAATTGGAAAGTGCCACAATACGAAAATGGAAATTTCTGTAACGTCACCGAAACCAATAGAAAAGAAGCCATACCCCATACCGATTCCGAAACAACAGGTTGTTGACCGTATTTTAGGTGAGTTACTGGAACTGGATCTTATCCGTCCGTCAACATCAGCATACGCATCTCCAATAGTTTTAACTCCAAAATCCAATGGTGAAGACCGACTTTGTGTGGATTATCGGGCGTTGAACGCCGTCACCGAGAAACAACCATGGCCAATGCCTACTGTCGACGGAGTGCTTTCGACTCTTTCGGGTAAGAAGTATTTTACCACGCTTGATATGATGTCAAGCTATTACCAAATCGAGATTGAAGAAAATTCGAAGAGATTTACGGCCTTCATCACTCATAGTGGTCATTTCGAATTCAATCGAATGCCCTTCGGGCTTAAAAACGCTCCGTGTGTATTTCAAAAGATGATGGTGAAAATGATTGAGCCGTTAAAGGGAAAAGTAGTAAGTTACGTGGACGAGGTCATAGTGGCCTCAAGTACATTTGAGGAGGGTCTACGTAATCTTGAAGAATTGTTGGTAATTATTAAGCGAGAAGGTCTAACACTCCGACTGTCAAAATGTTTCTTTATGAGGGACAACGTAACCTTTTTGGGGCACGAGGTGGATGAGAGTGGCATAAGACCCGGTCGAATTAAGACTATGGCTATAAAAGAGTTTCCGAAACCCAAAACCGTTACCGAAGTTAGACGTTTCCTGGGGTTAACCGGATACTTTCGAAAATTTGTGAGGAACTATGCCCAAATAGCCTCTCCAATAATACGATTGACGAGAAAAGATGTACCATTTAACTGGTCTACCGAATGTGACAACGCTTTTGAAGAATTAATTGGTGCTATTTCCAGTGAACCCGTCTTAGGAATTTACGATGCCGAAAAAGAGCAAGAATTGCACACAGATGCAAGCAGTGTTGGTCTGACCGCAATTTTGATACAACGGGAAGCAGATGGTACGAAAAAGCCTATAGCTTATTATAATAT
Organism: Pollenia amentaria; assembly: GCA_943735925.1. NCBI lineage: Eukaryota > Metazoa > Arthropoda > Insecta > Diptera > Polleniidae > Pollenia > Pollenia amentaria. The sequence continues at coordinate 119,020,629 of OX031010.1, read as the reverse complement.
AATATAATAATTATAGTAGAGTTTGCAGTGACACCGAGAGCAGATATCACGCATATGAATTGGAAATATTGGCACTGGTGGAAGCCTGTGAACGATTCCGTTTGTATCTTCTGGGTAAGAATTTTACGATTTATACTGATTGTGCCGCAATTTCTTCTATGAAAACGATGACTCCAATGATTCCACGGGTCTCACGATGGTTATTGAAGCTGTTGGAGTATGATCTTACAACATGTCATCGACCTGGGATTCGAATGGGTCATGTTGATGCGATGAGTCGTTCTCCAGTTGAACCGCCAATACAGCCAGAGGATGTTACATCGAAGTTAATGATGGTAAATATTTCAGACGAAGATTGGATTCTTTCCATGCAAAAACAAGATCCTGAATTGAAGCAAATTGTAGTTGTGCTGAAAGGTGAAATCGAGTCAACTATGAAGAAAGGTTACGCAAATGATTTTGTAATTAGAAAACACCGACTTTATAAGAAAAACAACAACGGAAAAGAACTTCTTGTAATTCCACGAGGTCTTAGATGGCGAATTGTCAAACTATGCCATGACGATGTTGGCCACCCAGGTATAGATGGTACCGTGAAGAGAATTGGCCTGAACTTCTGGTTTCGACGAATTCGAAATTTTGTTAAGGGCTATGTGAAAAGCTGAGTGGATTGTTGTTATAGCCGTGAACCGTCACAGAAAGAATGCCAATTGTACGGGATGGAAATTCCACTAATTCCATTCGAACTGATTCATATGGATCATCTTGGACCGTTTATAAAAAGTCGACGCGGTAATGAACACATACTTGTTATTGTGGATGCAATGACACGTTATTCCGTTATTGTACCAGTAAGATCAACGAAGACGAAACCTGTACTGGATGCTTTAAATCATCTAACGTTATACTTTGGTCTACCCAAGCGAATTGTGACTGATCGTGGTACAGCTTTCACGTCATCAATGTTCAGGGAATATTGCTCCGGGAATGATATTCAGCATATTAAGGTAGCCGTACGTACCCCACGAGCCAATGGTTTGGCTGAACGTGTGAATCAGTCTGTCCTATCGTATTTGAAAACTTCATCAGACTGCAAAGACTGGGACAACGAACTACGTCACCTGCAATGGAAGATTAATACGACTGTTAACTCAACCACAAGATATTCACCAATCGATCTTATCTATGACTTTCCTCTAAAAGATATTAGTGCCAATAGATTGCTATCTGCAATCCATGATGATAATCCCGTTGTGACAACACAAACTCCAAATGAACGTCGTGAAGATGCCATCAACAATATTTCATCAGCTCGAGAAAAATGGAAAGCTAGATTCGATGCGAAACACAAAACACCACATCATTATCAGGATGGTGATATAGTTCTTATTGAAAGTGCAATGCCTAGTACAGGGGAATCCCGAAAACTTGATGCAAAATATAAAGGTCCGTATGTCATCAGTAAGGTCTTGCGATTTGATAGGTACGTCATTGAAGATATTGAAGGTGCACAGAGGAATCAACGAAAATTTAGCACTGTGGTCAGTAGTGATAAGATGAAACCATGGTGTACCCTTTTCCCAGAAATTGATGATGATTACCATGTTCACGACGAGGAACCAGATGACCCTGGGGCTGTATAACTCGGGGACGAGCTATCGTCAGGTTGGACGAACTGTCACCCAATATTTTCCACATTATTTCCATTGTTTAAATTAACTGTTGGCAACCCTTCTGGTTGTCTGTTTTGTTATTGACTTCTTCCTTTTTGTCAACTCATTATTTTAGTAGAGTTCTTGCTTAATACTCATGGCGAATGGTCGCAACTAAATTAACAGCTATTTCAATTGATAATAAACATTAAAATACATAATTATATTATCGCGTTTTAATTCGGAATATTATCCGGTAAATTGCCCTCCCACAAAGCCATCCAAGTGACACGTAGTATTTATAGGTGTTCAGTGATCTGTTTTTGTCATTCTTCAACAAGTGTCTCCGAACGCTCAAAGTACGGTTTTTTAAAGTGACGAAGAAGTAATACAAGTATAAAACCGAAATGAGTGCAAATTGTCCAGAATATCAATTTATTTTGTTACGTTTGTGGCAAAAGATCTTTTTCAACAAATGCTGCATTACTCAGTGAGCAAGTTGAGCGCGCTTTTAAACTTTATTTTGATTGCGAAATAATTCGCGGCGTTTCGTGGGTCCCAGACAAAATTTGTAAAACGTGCTACAATGGTCTTAACATGTGGATCCAAGGGAAACGCAGTTCACTTCGTTTTGGTGTACCAATGATTTGGGCTGATCCAGGAGAGCACAATTCCGACAACTGTTACGCTTGCGCAAACAAAATATGTGGAGTAAATCGTAAAGGCCTTAAACGAAGAGTTTACATATCTGTTAAAAGTGCACAAATACCTCTACCGCATTCGGATGAAATACCAATTCCACCGCTTCCAAGTCTTGACAGAGAAACTTCTTTTTCTATTGAAACAATGGATCAATCGGATTTCACCTATAAACCAACACCAGAAGCCGGCCCATCGAACAAAATAATTCCAATATCACAAGCAAGAATGGACAAGATTGTTGCAGAATTAAACCTTTCTCAACGTGAAGAAGAAAAACTTGCCCAGCTTTTGAAAGAAGGTACCTAATAATTACCTGTAATAATTTTACCTTCACTTAAATGTGAATAAAAGCGAAACGCGTCCAACGGTTTTCATGATCTAAGTCTCATTTTATTTAAAGGTTATGTGACTTTACGTGAAAGTAATAGGACTTGACACTTTTTTTTACCGTTTTGGATTTTTTATGAATTAAAAATACAAAAATTTAATTTTTTAGGCAAAAAATAGTTTTTTTCTTCATACATTTATTTATAACTGCGAAACTGTTGCTTATGTAGCGAAACGTTGTATAAACAGATTAAAGGAATTGTAATTCCTAATTTTTTCAAATTTGTTTCAGCAAAATCGGACTGGTGGTTTGCCCTATATGATAGTTACTAACTTCAAATCGAAATATCTCTATTCCTAGACGTGACCCAGCAAAACGCCGGGACACGTATAACTTCTTTTTTATCGATATAACTTTCTTCGGTAGTTTGAACCCTTCCCGATCACTGACCCCTACCATTTGTCTCACAGTGTTATCAACCCCAATTTGTCCCTGTTTAAGTGGTACTAAGTTGAATTCCAAGAGTATGCTTTATATGGGACCTGCATATGAATGTTAAATTATGGGCCGATTAACACAAATTTTAATTATTTTATTTCTAGTCATATAAAACTTATTTGGATCTAATTTAAATAAAATAACATTGTTCGTTTCGGGTTTAATCGAATTAAACTGATTTTTAAGGAGGGGACTTTAATTAAGACCTACGGTATCTTATCGATCTATTTTCAGGAAATTTGGTGGGGTACTTTCTAGTCTTATGAAACTAAATAAGAACAAATTTCGCAACTGAAACATTATTCGTAACGGTTTTAAGGGTAATAATCTGCTTTCTGACAGGGAGCTTATTATTAAAGTTATTAACCGATCTTCACGAAATTTGGAAAATAATTTGTAGCCATAAAAGTAAAATTTTTGCGAAATTTTATAACAATTGGTGTATTCCCTCACCAATTGGCGTTGGCGTTTGTAACAGAAATAGCAGTTTTTTCAGCAGGTTGTTTCTCTTTTTGGTCCCTAACTTTTTTCCTACTGAACCGACTGTGCTAGATTTCAATTCTAAACTGCTTGCGATTACTGGAAACCATTAAAAAATAATATTCTTATTTTCGTTTAAGTCAGCGTGATGGAAAGGCAATGGGTCCTCAAGGAGCTAGAATATATTTACTTTATAGCGTCTTATGTAAGGTTAGCTTAGGCTAGGTTAGGTGGCCGGTCATAATGATCCCGCATTGACCGAGATGGTCTCTAGCGTTACCACGATGTACGATAACCCTCAGTTGAAAGGGTTAGTCCGAAGTGATGATACCCAGAGTACTCCACACCCTCTTGGCGAATGTCAGGAGCAGTGTGACCAGATCTTAAAAAATTTTACAAATATGGCATTAGACGTGGCCAAAAAATGCTTAAAATTATTTAAAAAAATGCTAAAAAATAAAATTTTTAAAGATTTTTATTCGAAACTTAATACATTTTAGTGACTAATTTTTTAACGAAATTGAAATAAATGGTTCTAATTAAACACACACAGGTCGTGGAGATTAAATTTTAAATTAAGGGGACCCGCAAACATCTCATACGTGCGAAATTTAAACATTTTATTTCTATGCTTTACAAAATCTTTAGATCATTTTATTTCTTATAGCTTAAGAAAAGTTCATGTTTTAAAATTATTATTTTTTCCCCAGTTTAGAGCAAAAATTGTTTTCAAACATTTACACTATAGAATTTTTATCTATGTAAATACAAGAAGAAATTTCCTTGTACTTTATATCGTAATATCAGAGGAAAAGAAATATATTTACAATCAACATGATAAGGATATATCTAATACATATTCCCATTTTTAATATCAGAATTATTCATTTTCATACGAAATTCCATTTTGCGTACAACTATTTTTGGTCAAAATTTATTATATTTATTATAATTTATAAAAAAATTTAAGTAAAATCAATAAAACTACTCGTCAAAATTTGTAAAATAAATAATGCTAAAAGAGCTAAAAACATTTTATAAAAATGCTAAATAAAATGCCAAGTGCTAAATGAAAATTTTGCAGCTAAATAGACATTTTCAATGCTTAATTTAGCTGCAAAAATGCCAAAATGGCCACACTGGTCAGGAGTCTCAATAGTCCAATTCAAGAGGTTTCCCCTAGATCCAGGGAGTAATGGTCTCCCAGACAGTTCGCGTATGAGTGCCGGACAGTAGCAGAGTATATACTCCACCTGTTTGGAAAATTGTTAAAATTTTAAAATAAAATCATTATCTTCAAAAGCAAATAAATGTATTTATATATACTTATATTTAAGTATACAAAAAATAACATGTTATATTTTATTTAATTTAAATTTTATAAAGGTGGGCTTCAAAAATCTCAAGTGTAATATGTAATTGTATAAATGTAATTGTAAAAAATGTACTACTTAACTAACCACACTACATAAACAAGCGCCTAAAATCATCATTTGTATAACTTTTAAACTTATGAAGAGCACATAATAAAACATTTACAATATTTCGCTAAAAAGAAAATGAAAAATTAGTTCGAAGTTAGAAAAAGAGGTTTCCTGATGATCAGGCCTAAGCAACCAGCGAAATGCGCATAGAAACTAGCTTTCCCTCAACATTAAATTTCAGTGTATTTATCAAAAATAAAGATTTGGAATTTAGCACGTCAAAGGAATATTATTAGCAATAAATTTTTTATACCCAAAAATAAGTTTGAGAAAAATTAAAGTTTAAACTCGTTCTTTTCTGTCTTTTACGGTACAACATTGCAATAACCACATGTACGAGTGTGAAGAAATTTGCATAACTTTTAAACTAATAGATGTCTCACAATAGAACTTTTACAATATAATAAGAACACTAGGCTAGTTTCGGTTAATAAAAATGGGGTTAATTTAGAAAAATTTTGATTTAAATTGGTCATTTCCGGTTTTGCAGATGAAAACCACTTTTTTTTAAATAATTTTTTTTATTTAAAGATTAATCGATTTTCTATAAGAATTACTTTTTGATTAATTTTTGGTTCGAAAAAAGAATTAACTCGACAAATAAACATCATAGAAAAAAATAATCAGCACGCCTATTCATATCTACTAGAACTATATTTATGCCAAATATAAAAAAATTCCAACAAAAATTTTTTATTTTGGGTTGACCGCGTCACAAATAATGCCCCATATAACAATTATTTCTTGATTTCTATATTTGGCATAAAAATAATTATTATTATTTTGGAATTATGTTTTAAGCCAAAGCTTAACTTGCTAAATATAATTGTAAAAAAAGCTTGAAATATGAATCCGCAAATTTCGTTTCAAGTTAAAATAATGGTTATTGTTAAGCAAAATATAAAAAAAAATCCAATAATAGTCTTCATATATCAACCCAAAAATAAAAAATTTTAAATAATCGCTGTGTTCAAAAAAAAAAAAAAAAAAATTAACTTTAAAATAAGAACTATTTGCAATAAAAAAATATAACTCAAATAAGATTTTTACGAATTTTTTTTATATAGAGTATGAAAATTCAATAAAACCGAAAATATTTCAAATAAAAGTTGATATATTAAAAATCCCGAAAATCGCGCAAATTCGTCGATCCCAAAAAATTCCGGGATTTCGGAATTCGGGATTTGCTGTTTGGCATTCTTAATATGTGTATTAGTATTTGTGTCATGTACCCTTACAATTCATTTATTTCAAGTCATAAAACAAGTTAAAAGTGCAAAAAAGTGTTATTTCATGGAGCAGAGGAAGTAATTTGTTAGTTACTTTTTTATTAACCGACAATTAAGTTTAAAGGTCAACAAGATGGATACAAAAGTTCATTTAAATAGTTTTCATATAATTTTACTTTGTAACCATTAAAATAGATCAATTTTATTTAAGTACGAGTAGTAAGTCTTGCTATTCTATATTTATACATCTTTCTATATGACCTTTTAAAACAAATACGAAACTCTTTCTACTAATAAGTTTTTTTTTCTGCGTAAAACTGTAATTAACATTTTTGCTTACTTAGTAAGAAAATATTTATTTAGTAAATCTCCTTCATTAGCAATAAATATTATAGGACTTGTTTGTTTATTATGTTTTTAGTAAATAAATTTCTTCTTAGTCTTCGCTAGTTAGTAAATGCATGTTTTATTACAAACAAAAAGGAAACTGCCTATTGAAATGCAACATCATTAAAAAGCATCCTTGTACAAATACGAAAATAGGAACAAATGATAAATAACTACCTTTGGCAAGTATAAAAGACAAGAAAGAATGGCCAAGGCAGTCCGACCTAAGATTACCCTACATCTCCTACGACTACAAGAGGGAGCCTGATTCAAGATCTGTAGACACTTTTGAACTTTTCGTAGCAGAATTTGTTAGTGTTAATATGCGACTTGTAGGCAGTTGATTTACAACTGCCGCAGTACCTCAGATAATAATTTCATTCGCCAATAGTTAAATTTTTTTCTATCGCCGATTTCCAAAATGTAAGTTAAGTTAAGTTAATTTTATTGAGTCTTTTTTATAAACAATTATAGAATATAAAAGTAATATAACAAATTTGAAACAATTAAGATTATAATGTAATGTCTTAAAAATTTTATCATGAAAATTACAGTACCAAACTTAACAGAAAATGTATAAATTGTATAATGAATAAAAAAATAAAAATTGCTAACGCATTTCTCGTGTCACGGTTTTTGTAATTAAACTCCTCCGAAACGGCTTGACCGATTTTTATGAAACTTTGTATGTAAATTGCGTAAGTATGAGAATAGGTCGTAAAGTATATTTCATACGTTAGGTCATTAAAAGATCCCTTTCCAAAAAAAATTTTCCATTTTCCTGCCAAAAACTTTTTTTGAATATTGTGTTTATTTTGCATCAACAAATACGGTCACCCCAAATTTTCAACCTCCAACCCTGACCACCCATTTTAAATCGCAATTTTAGTAATTTATGTATGAGCAATATCCAAACAATTTTAAACAGAATGAAACACCACTACAGATGTTTATGAAATTTGCAATGTATATTTGGTAAGTATAAGAATAAAGTATATTTCATACCGTTAGCTGATTAGGGGGTCCATATCCAGATTTTTTTGGCATATTTGGTAAGCATGGTTGAAGGTCGTTAATAATATTTCATATCGGTAGGTCATTAGCAGAGCTGCCGTTTTTGGTTATTTCTAACCAAAATTGGTAATTTTTTTCTGAATGTGGAGATGCGAATATTTTTTTTTTCATTTTGGTTACTTTTTTCTAAAATATAAGATACGTATGAATATGTTTTTCTTGATACACTTGCAATTTATGCTTTCTAAATGTTTAACGCTTTTATTTACATGGCAGGTTATCGCGTATTTCGATTCGAAAAAAGTTATTTACGACTTCGAATAATGTGCTTTATCGAAAACAAAAAATTTATTATTTTAAGAGTAGTAAAGAAAAGTGATACTTAAAGCAGAAAATGCATAATATCTCACGGGGAATCGATTTCTGAACAGGACTGAAAAATACACATACGTTGTCTTATCTTAAAACTTGAATATATGTAAGTAAAATGTTCTAAATTTATATTATTTCTAATCGCGAAACGCCAGATTTATTTTATGATATTCTTAAACTCGTGCTTTTTGCTTGCGATCTGCTAAAGTTTCTTAAAAAGAGTTTAGTTCCCTTGAATATAGTTTTGCTGTTTGAAGTCGACAAACTTCTTGCGATTTACAAAACACCTATTATGCGATTTTAGGTCAGAAGCGCAAGTGTAACGCGTTTCGCGATTGTCCGAACATGCCTGTCTATTTTTTTTTTTTTATTGTTTTTTAGATAATGATTTGGCAATATTTTTAATTTATGAAAGAAAACCTTTTGACTCGTCACTCATTTTTCCTCATTGCATTTACGTTCTGAAATACGAATTTAATGATATTCGTCATAATATTACACAGTACAACACATGATTTGCCAACTCAATTCTGTGAACTGTATGTGAAATTAGACCCAAAAAGAAGAATTTCTGCATCATTCGTTTTGTCTTCTTACCTGCGATTTGAAGTTAGTACTATCGTATAGGGGAATTTATCACGTTTTAGGCCCTGTTGTTTGACATAGCTCGACAACCACTAGCCCAATTTAGTTGAAATAAATTTTAAAAAATTAAGAATTACAATTCCCTTAATCTGTTCATATATTGTTTTCCTATACAAGTAACACTTTCGAAGTTAAAAATGAATGTATGAAGGGAAAAAATTATTTTTTGCCTAAAAATTTAAATTTTTTTTTTTAAAAATACATAAAAAATCCAAAATGGAAAAAAGTTTCAAGTCTAGTTATTTTTTCGCAAAGTCACATAACCTATGAGCAAAATGAGACAAAGATCATAAAAATCGATGCACGCGTTTCGCTTTTATTCGCAATTGAGTAAAGGTATGAATTTCAAAAATCAGTTATAGCCACCACCCTTAAAATAAAAATAAAAATATAAATTAAAAAATTATCATGCAAAAAAAAACTTAATTTATAAAAACTTAATGAAAATAAAATAATATGCAATTAATACGCAATTATAATATGCATAAAAACAAAATTTAGAACATTTTTTCAATTATTGGCAATATCCATCCTTGTAGAAGTTGACGCTTGTGGTTCTGATGATCTTGTTTTCTTCGTAGGTTGTTCATATTCATGGTCTGAGTCTGTATCGTCATCCGAGATACACATACTATTCAAGGGCGTGTTTCTTTCACTGTGTCCACCAATTTCAATGTCTTCATCTTCAGTGCTTTCCTAGAACGCCTTCTATTACTTCTTTCAATGCGTTCCATGCATGTTGGTGGTCGTGTTGCTCTGAAAGCAAATGTGTGAAAGAATCACTTTTGATCAATTTCCGAATATCAGGTCCATTGAGAATACCTGTTTTAAATACATAAGAAAAACGAAAAAATTATTGGTAATGCGAATGTATAGAAATTAACAAATTTAGATATGACAATATTGAAATACAGAGTACGATACGTACCGTTTTTAATTTTCTCATCACTGAGTTTCGGAAAGATGGATTTCAAACAGTCAAAGGCGCCGTTAACTTTTTTGACCACCACTTCAACGAATTTCCCAGCTATTCCCAGTTTCATGTGGAGCGGTGGCAACAAAATATCATCCAGGTCCTTTATCATAGGTTCATTGCGTAATTTTAATTGTTTGTTGAGCTCGGGAGTTCTTCCTTTCCAATCTTTACATTGACATTGATTTCCTTTGTATCGTGAATCCCAATTACAAAGGAAGCAGAAGTATTTTGGATATCCGCCCTTTTCTATAATCCCTTGTAGTATGTTGACCACCTTCAGATCGCAACAAATGTTCCATTTGTGTTCATCGTATTTGATTTTCTTCAAAATTTCGCCCAATGCTTCATACGTTTCCTTCATAGTTGTGCTGAATCCCAATGGAATGCATGGTTTTTTATTTTTTTTTGTGCAGCAGCACAGCCTTCAAACTAGTAACTGAACCATCGATGAATAAACGCCAGTCGCCAGCGATATAATCCATTCCCAATTTTTTCACTAAACCTGGGATATCATGGCAGTACGTGAACGTATTTGCTTCGTCAACGGAATAAAATTTCTGAAAATCAGCTTGGCGTTGTCGGTATGATGTTGCGCTGACATTTTGCTGTGTGAGTTTTCTTCTCTTCAAAAATGATGTCAGCCATTCGGAGTCGTGTTGTGATAGTCCCAGCTTGGCCACAATGTAATCCATTTCGATTTGTGGTAGCGGTTGTGGTGCACTATTTTCAATATCGGGTATCCAATCAGCATCATCCAAATCGGTCGGATTGGTGAAAACGGTTTCGGCTAGCAGGGACACAGTATCCGCACTCGGAGGTTTAGGTGCATCGGTATCAGCAGGGCGTTGCACTGGAAGTGTGGCAGTAAATGCAGCAGTGTATACTTTTGTTTTCAATTGTTGTCTGTTTAATCCAGGACGAAAATTTATGCATGCATAGCACCTGGATTCATCATGTCCAGTTGTGTCTTCCACCCAAATTACTGGCTTCATAAAAGATAACTTTCTACTTTTTCCGTGAATCCATTTTAGAAGGGTAGTATAACAACTGTTGCACACTGTGTTCGGCGTAAAATTTGCACCACTTAAATCTGCTTCATCGAAATAATTACAATACGCGGTTTTGAATTGCTCAGTAAACAAATTTTTTCGATCTTTTCTCTGTATTTTTCGGACGATATGACCACAAACGTAACAATATTCATCCAAATATGGGCACTTGTTGTTTTCCATATTGATATATTTTATGTTTTGTTGTTATTCACTTTTAAAAAACTGGAGAAAAATCACTTTTACTGTTCGCGTTCGTCGGCACTGGCTGAATGCCAAAAATCGATCAATGCACACCTATAAATACTACGTATTTTTGAATATTTTACTGCCAGGTACTTATAAATGGGCGCATATTTTAAGGGCGGCTGGCTATATACCTGATTCAGCACTTGTACGTTTCAAACTGTGCAAAACTTTCCAAATAATGACCACCCTTAAATGTGGGTGCAATTTCTGTAAAAAAATCATATAGGTAGCCACCGGAAAAACCCAAATAATAAAAAGGTCCACTTTCCGTTTAATTGTCCACGTACATTTATTACCGCAATCATAAAAATCAAATAACCTTTTGTTTATTCCTTTTTTTTTAATTCTCAGAATCATGAAAAAGGTGTCAATGTTTTCTCCAAATAATGTTGTGCATATCTCGAGCAAATTTTTGAAATTCATACATTTACTCAATTGCGAATAAAAGCGAAACGCGTGCATCGATTTTTATGATCTTTGTCTCATTTTGCTCATAGGTTATGTGACTTTGCGAAAAAATAACTAGACTTGAAACTTTTTTCCATTTTGGATTTTTTATGTATTTTTAAAAAAAAAAATTTTAATTTTTAGGCAAAAAATAATTTTTTCCCTTCATACATTCATTTTTAACTTCGAAAGTGTTACTTGTATAGGAAAACAATATATGAACAGATTAAGGGAATTGTAATTCTTAATTTTTTAAAATTTATTTCAACTAAATTGGGCTAGTGGTTGTCGAGCTATGTCAAACAACAGGGCCTAAAACGTGATAAATTCCCCTATACGATAGTACTAACTTCAAATCGATACTAACTTCAAATCGCAGGTAAGAAGACAAAACGAATGATGCAGAAATTCTTCTTTTTAGGTCTAATTTCACATACAGTTCACAGAATTGAGTTGGCAATCAATTAACTGAAAAATGTTGTACTGTGTTATACAATGATTCACAAAATATTTCAAGTAGATCAATTTTGAAACAGTGTTATAACAATTATAATTTTAAAATACAATTTACAAACAAGAGAAACAAGTTATACCTATTATAATAATATTAAAGATATAGCTAAATTATTCACAAAAAAAGCTTTCGCATATAGAGTACAGTTTCCAATTTCGCCAAAACAATCGCCATATTGCCAAACGTAAATTATCATCTTCAAAAAAAAAAAAAAAAAAATCGCCACACTTGACAACCCTACCACTGGAAGTTAAAAAGCGGAAAACAATTTTATTTGTTTTCCTTTTTTGGTGTTTATAACTGTAAAGTTCAAATTTCGTTTATTGTAAAGGACATTAAAAAAATTAATTTATTAACTTTCAATATACTGATGGAATACTGATGTATGGAAATTTGACAGGTTTAACTCTTATTAAGTAAAAATTCTTTTTATGAAAAATTTTGCGATACTATTGGAAAAATAACTAGAAAGCTGATTAGATGTAGTCAACGAAACATTTTAAGCAAACTTTTTTAATTCTGTGGCAAAAGGAAAAAGTACTTGAGTTACTGCAGTTTTGAGATCTTCACGTTCAAAAGTAGACATGGGCAAAGTTTCAATTATTTTGTTCGATTTTTCAAGCAGTTACAGCAAAATGACTCTTTGCGTATCTTTCTCCAATGTGCAATAATATTTGGAATAAAAACTTAAGTTAAAATTCCGATCTGTGGCATTAGGAATGATTAGAAACATAAACTTAAAAAAAATTTTGCCTCAGATAAGTGATAATTATATTATAATAGGAGTAAATTTTCAAAAATTACCTTTTAAACTAAAGTAAAATAGGCTTAAGCACTGTTTCTTTATTGTCCACAGCATTATGTACAAATATTTATTATATGGGGGATTTCTTGTCAAGTGATCCAACTTTTGAAATCGATGCCTTCAAAATGTCAAATTTTGACCCCCTCTAACTCAGAAACTGTTTTACCGATCTTGTTGAAAATTTGTATCTAAACTACTATCCAATAACCTTGGTGAAAATTTCATCCAAATCGGAAGACATCGATTTCAAAATTTGGGCAACTTGACATGAAATCTCCCATATACGAAGTCCAACTTTTGAGGCTAGGTCCTGTACCCGCTCTAATTTTGCTTTCATATCTGCAAAGCTCTCTGATAAAAAATAGATATTGTCGACATAGTCCAAATCCTCTACCAGCTCTTGCAGGCCCCATGTGAAACTCCTTCTTTCAACTGTTGATGACCGCATAACAATGTCCAACACTATGTTCAATAGTAAAGTTGAAAACAAAAATCGGTTTTAATTAAAACGATTTAAAAGTTAATTAAACGTTTACTTATATCAACAACATTACTGCATATAATGCTGGTAATATCGAGACATATTTAATGGGTACTATTAATTTGTTTAATGGAGCAAATTAAATAAATTTTTTAATTAATATTACAAATTCTTTAATTGAAACAAATTTTTATTTTTTTGTGTGTATAAAGTGGGAATCGCCATTCAACGGATTGTTCCACGATAATTAGAAGACTGTGATCGATACATTCTGAAGCCCTGTTTGCCTGCTCGCATCTTATTTCAGGTGAAAGAGCTGTAGATATACGAGCGTGAATTATTTGTGCATTTACTTTATTTAGCATGTTCAGTAGAATGGGCTTATTATTTCAGGGCTTATTAAGGGGTTCGCTTTTATTAGCTCGAGTTCATTGTTGTCCACACCAGGTGTCTTTCCATTCCTCAAAGATTTGATTGCAGCGACAATTTGCGCATGGTTAGCACAATTTACACCTATATCGGGCCTAGGCAGCTGGCATTGGTAAATACAATGCCAGCAAGTGCCCAGTTGTTATATCTAAAATTTTAATGCTGTTCAATAGTTAACATATTAAAGCTTAGGTAGTAAAAAAAATTAGTTAAAAATTTTGTTAAAAAAAAAAATTATAAAATTTCATGAAATTATAATTGGATAAAAATTCAAGAAATCATCTTTCCATCAAAAAATAAAAAATTCAAAATTATCTCCATCCGTCCCTACAAAAATCAAAAATCACTAAACTTATGATGTTTTCTTTTCTACAAAAAATACCACCATGTTAAAAGGTGCATGTATAAAATGTCTTGCTAACCCTGTAATAATGGTATTTTTTATTTGACGAGGACTAAACACACGTTATCAAAAAGTAGAATGCCATGTTTTTAGCCATGGTTTAACGATGATGAATCCAAAAATTTGATTTTTTGCCATTTCTGCGATTATATCCATATATTAACTTTTTCCTTTAAAAATGTTTAAAAATACTCAAAAGTTTTTTTTCACAAAATATACATATATAAAATTAAATCTGAGAATTATTTCTTTTTCATAAGTTACTTTAATATATTCAACATGTTTTATTTTTCAAATTTATTCTATGAGCTAAATTTCAGTTTTTTTTTTTTATAAAGCTTTTTGTAATAGTTGTATTACTTAAATATTTAGGAATGACTTTATACACTACCAGACTATTATATTGTATCTTCTTGCTACATTTTACCTTAGCTATCCTTTGGATAGCAATGAAGTTTAAAGTATTTAAAGAAAAATTTATATAAATAAAATAAAATAAAATAAAAATGTTGAATATATTAAAGTAACTTATGAAAAAGAAATAATTCTCAGATTCTATTTGTTAAAAAAGTTAAGTTAAATACATCCAATTTATAAAGTATCACTATCCAGTGTGACACAAAGAATGCTGACGAAGGCCGTAGCGGGCCAGAAAATGCATTACATTCTGGTGGTGTCTAATAATTGTAAAAGTTTCTTTAAATACAATATACTTCATTGCTATTCAAAGGATAGCTAAGGTAAAATGTAACAAGAAGATACAATTGGGGTATTCACAAGGTGTGCTATCATGGTTTATTGTCATAATGTTCTAACATTTTACAATGGTTTAAAAATATTGTTGTTGGTTTGTAAACAAAAAGTGTCTTAAATAAATAGAACGTTGCTTGCTATGTTTATTGTGCTGTCGTAATTAATAGCACATTAAATTATGAGGGGTGGCTCACAACAGTCGTATTTTTTCATGTTATTATTTTAAGGCATATGACTTTATGATACCTTGTGAATCCCCCAAATATAATAGTCTGGTAGTGTATAAAGTCGTTCCTAAATATTTAAGTAATACAACTATTACAAAAAGCTTTATAAAAAACAAAACTGAAATTTAGCTCATAGAATTAATTCGAAAAATAAAAAATGCTGAATAAAATATTTATGTAAATATGAAAACACCTTTGCCAGATTGCCGATTTATCGACACCAAGTTTTAAAGATTTTTTGATTTAAAGACTTTTTATGAGAACAATTTTATTTAACTGACATCCTACCATTAACAATGTAATGCTTTCTTATGTCTTTATATTTAATAATAGAAAAGATGACAAAATTTCATTTAAAACGCCGGATTTCCATTGAGCTCCGAATGAACCACCTCACACGGAGTTATGGCAAACATTAACAGGATATCATTTTCAAACAGTAAATTTCAAAAATTGGTCTTTCAACCGATAATAAAAATTTTAAGTTCACTTTAAAATATATGTTTTTTATTTTACATTATATATCAAACCTCACGACGAATCACCCCAAAAACCCAAGGAAAATTAACATTTTTGGCAAACTAACAAGGGAAAGTAGAACAAAATACACGGAGCTAAAAAAGGCAAAAAATACTGACAAGTTTAGCTTACGGCGAATTAACTAAGGAGAATTGAATTATCCATTGCCTCCACTACCTCATTTATGTGCCTTGAACCAACCAACCATATTGTATCAAAAAAAAAGGGATAAGCAGACAGCATTTAAAAGCGGGTGCATTGTGTTTTTGTTCACGATTCTATTAAATCTTGCCTAATTTGCTATGTTTCTGCCCAATGGTAAGTAGAATTACTAGGGATGTAACAATACGTCTTTTTGCCGATACGATACCGATGCCGATACTCAAAAAGAAATATCGGCGGAACCGATACAAATAATAAATTTAAATTCAATGTAAAATTTACAGAACTCACGTAGAATAATTTTTTTATTATACAAAATCATAGTGAAATTTATTAATATTAATATTTAAAATTATTAATATGATTTAAAAACAACGAATTTGATTTTATGGTAATATTAAAAAAAAATATAATACTTTTATGGAAGAAACAGTGTAAGAGATTATAAATATTTAAAATTTAAATTAATAAGATTTTTTTTTTAAATACAAGGTGTTCTCAACTTTTGCGGAGATTTCAAATCCTTTCGAACCAGGCCTGCATGGGAAAATAGTCTCTCAGGTGCGACAGAACTCATTTTAAAATTAAGTATTTCTGTTCCAAGCGGATCTGCGTTTCTAGAAATATTAAGAGATCTAAGGTATATCTCGTATTCTTCTTAAGCGAAACCACATCTGAGGATGAACATAGGCTCATCCTCCTCGGATTTTCTTATAATTTTTTCACAAACGCTATAAAGGCCATTTTTAAGACGATTTTTTGATACGATTAAAGCCGATTGTTTTTAAAGTATTCGAAGTATTTTAGATAAAAAAAAAATTAATTATTCCCTAAACCCTCAAATCTTTCATTCAGAACTAATGCTTAGTAAGTAGTACATTTTTGAGCATCTGATATATTCTCTATCTCAATTTAGTCATTCATTATATTTTCTTATCATGTTCGAAGACTGTTAACTAGCGGAATACCGTAAGATAATGTAGCAGTGACATTGCTTTTAGATTTTGTAGCCTCTTTTAAGTAACCCAAAATTTTCAGCAAAAGGATTTTTATTCTTACAAACATCTCATTAAAAATAAGCATTACCATCTAAAAATGTAAAACGTTTGTACATTATTTGTTCTACAAACACATAAAAGATTGAGCAGTGAGAGAACATTTCACTACTTTGGTGCAAAGCAAAACGGCTAACGCTGGAGGTCAACACTCATCATTCAATTCGATGATGCGTTAAGGCAACTGTCAAAAAAGTAGAATCAGTGTAAAATGTTATTGATAAGTTGTACAGCTGCATATACATACGTATAGAAAGCATTAAGTGGGATTACTTTCCGTATTTGCATGCGTCTTGAAAAAAGGTCAAGAGAGTATCAAGTGCTTAGAACGCGTAGTGTGCACCTCCCGAAAAAAAATTAAAAGAAACAATTTATTATTCTGTTTTGTTTTTGTGTTCTGCTTTTAAATGTGTAACTTCATTTAGTTATTATGCAAGAAATACCCATTGAAAATTAAGTTGTTTTTTTTTTAAAAAAAACTCAAAAAAGTATCGACGTATCGACAGTAAAATATCGCCGATACCGATATATCGGCAAACCATAAGTATCGCCGATATATCGGCACCGGTATCGGTATTCCTTACATCCCTAAAAATTATCCCAAGGATAGTTGATGGTATTTAAAACTTTAAGTAGAAGTTAATTAAATTGAAAAATTTACATAACAAAAGTTGCCAAATTTAATTTTTTACATAATTTTTGTATTTGATTCAAAATATGGTCTTCTTGAGCTTAGAGAAAATCCCTCCTAAACGTGAAAGGATAACAAAAAATAAATAGTCTTTAAATTGTTTTCTTCAAAGACATTAGGTTAATGTATAAACCAAACAAACATTCTCGACTTAAGTGCTGGCAAGCAAAATTACCGGCTGGGTGCCCGAGTACCTATTTATTGACCATTTTGGCTTATTATTAATTTAACAAGGTTTATGTATTCTTAGATGTTGTTTTAACCATTTAAAATGGCCTACTTTATCAAATTTTACCATAAAGTCTAAACGAAGAGCCAAGCAAACATAACCTATAATATAAAAAATTTTTTTTTATAACACAAACATCAAATTGTTACAATAATTTTTCCCATACAACATCTCAATTAATTAAATGAAAATCGTTATTATTTAATAATAGAATTTTTCAAAGTTTTAATTATTGACACATCATTCATTTAAAATTGATTATTTACTAATTAAAAATCTATTTTCATTGTACACGAAAAATTATTTGTTTGTATAAATGAATGATAGAATTTATTAACACAAGAAACCCAATTTCCAAAAATATGAGTTGCTTCCGGTTGTTAAATAATCGATTGTTCATTTTTGAACTTCATATTGTATTTTAGTTGAATACATTTTTACAGTTGTACATAGTTTGGATTTTGTGTCAAGGTTTTGTTGAACACAGTGAGTAAAAAACAAGAAAGAAAGTAAAGTCGCGCAAGACTGCACTACAGTATGGACCCGACAGAACAAAATATAATATGAGGGTAGGATTCATATAAAAGTTATTTGTACCGAATATTGTCTAGATATCACAATTTCATATGAGAATTTTTCGTCTTTAAGTGATTTATGTGAGGGGATTTATATTGGACATATGGTCATGCTGTAACATATTACCAACTTTTATATGGAAGTTATGATCTTAAAGGATATTTCCGCAGTGGTGTTTGTATGGGAGATATAATTAAATATAGAAAGTGATTCTGAGTCGATTAAAATTCTAAGTTTTGGAATTAGGATCAATATTTTTGGGTGTTACAAACACCTGCACAATCGCGTAGTCCTCCTCCACTATAGCTGCGTGGGTAAACAATATTTTAAGCAATTGAAATATACAAATTGTGATTTAAGAAAAAAATGTAAATAAAACTTGAAAATTGATAATCAACTAGAGGAAATTTCGATCTACCAATATTATTGGTTAAAGATTGATGTTTGGGTATAGATTGGTAGGCACCGCACACAGGGACAAATAGCCGAATTACGACGACCAAAATTGAATTTTTTATTTTGTTAAATGTAACCAGTATTGCCAAAGTTCAAGATTCTTTTTGACTTAAATCACCAAATAGTATATCAAAAATCGCCAAAATTTTATTATTTTTTTTATAGTTTCTTGGTGAAAAATATTCGACAGAAATCGCCAAAACAGTTTTACATAAAAACAAGTTAGAGTGCTATATTCGGCTGTGCCGAATCTTTGATACCCTCCACCGACAGGAGTGGGCTCTATATGATAAATACATATATATTATTAACTTAGCTTCACAAAAACGAACGTCAGCATTAAAATTGGTTGCGGTTTAGACCTGAATTAAATTATTGACCGACAATAAGAAAATGTTATTCGTTTCTTGTAAGAACTTTGAACTGGCTTGAGTAAAATATCATTATTCGTAACAGTTTTAGCCGGACTAAAATGATTTTTAGGAGCGTTATTTGTATTGGACCTATGGTAAATTATGGACAAATCATCCCAATATTCTGAAGACTGATTTCAGGTATTACAAAAAATAAATTAGAATTAATTTCAATACAGCAGTGTAATTAGTTTTAGCGTTAACAGTAAATTTCACAAACTTGTATGATAGTTTTTCTTGCCATATGTAAATATATAAATCCCAAAGTGGGCTTTATTTGGTTTTAGGCGCAATAAACTATTTTCCGAGAGTAGGGTTTATATGGGGCCTATGGTAAATTATGGACAAATCTTCACGAAATTTGGCAGTGTGATTTCTCGTCCTATAAAACTGTGACGCAACGAACTTCAATTTGATACCATTATTTATTACGGTTTTCCGGGAGTAGGGTTTATTTGGAGCCCAGTGTAAATTGTGGAACGATCTTCAAAAACCTTACAGTGTGATTTCTGGTCCTATAAAACTGTGACGTACCAAATTTAAGTATGCTAACGTTATTTATTGCGGTTTTAGGCGTCTAAACTGTTTTCCGGGAGTAGGGTTTATATGGGGCCTATTGTAAATTGTGGACCGATCTTCAAAAAATTTTACAGTTTGATTTCTAGTCCTATAAAACTGTGACGTACCAAATTTTAATATGATAGCGTTATGTTGTACGGTTTTAGGCGTACTAAACTGTTTTCCGGGAGTAGGGTTTATATGGGGCCTAGTGTAAATTATGGACCGATCTTTAAAAAATTCTACAGTGTGATTTCTGGTTCTATAAAACTGTGACATACCAAATTTTAGTATGATAGCGTTATTTATTACGGTTTTAGGCGCATTAACTGTTTTCTGGGGGTAGGGTTTATATGGGGCCTAGTGTAAATTATGGACCGATGTTCAAAAAATTTTACAGCGTGATTTCTGGTCGTATAAAACTGTGACGTACCAAATTTTAGTATGCTAGCATTATTTATTGCGGTTTTAGGCGTACTAAACTGTTTTCCGGGAGTAGGGTTTATATGGGGCCTATTGTAAATTGTGGACCGATCTTCAAAAAATTTTACAGTTTGATTTCTAGTCCTATAAAACTGTGACGCACCAAATTTTAATATGATAGCGTTATGTTTTACGGTTTTAGGCGTACTAAACTGTTTTCCGGGAGTAGGGTTTATATGGGGCCTAGTGTAAATTATGGACCGATCTTTAAAAAATTCTACAGTGTGATTTCTGGTTCTATAAAACTGTGACATACCAAATTTTAGTATGATAGCGTTATTTATTACGGTTTTAGGCGCATTAACTGTTTTCTGGGGGTAGGGTTTATATGGGGCCTAGTGTAAATTATGGACCGATGTTCAAAAAATTTTACAGCGTGATTTCTGGTCGTATAAAACTGTGACGTACCAAATTTTAGTATGCTAGCATTATTTATTGCGGTTTTAGGCGTACTAAACTGTTTTCCGGGAGTAGGGTTTATATGGGGCCTATTGTAAATTGTGGACCGATCTTCAAAAAATTTTACAGTTTGATTTCTAGTCCTATAAAACTGTGACGCACCAAATTTTAATATGATAGCGTTATGTTTTACGGTTTTAGGCGTACTAAACTGTTTTCCGGGAGTAGGGTTTATATGGGGCCTATGGTAAATTATGGACCGATCTTCACGAAATTTAACAGTATGATTTGCAGTCGTATATCATTATATCATTCCGTGCATTATTCCACCATTTATGTTAGTTTTTGTATCAAAATTATCAATTTTTTTTTGGGTAGTGGTTCCACATTTTGATTCATAGTTCTGATCCTACTAAACTGATATTGCTGGATTTCAATCCCAAACTGCTTAGGATAACTACAAGCAATTTGAGACCAAGTTTGTTCTTTTCTTTTGCGTTTTTCGAAAGTGAGCGTGTTTTCAACAGACGGACAGACGGACAGACAGACGGACATGGCTAAATCGACTTAGAATTACTCAAGGAACCAGAATATATATACTTTATGGGGTCTTAGATGTATAATAAAAAAGTTTCACACGGAATGACAAACTTAGTATACCCTCATTCACCACAGTGGTGGTGGAGGGTATAAAAATGCACAAGATAAATTTTTTCATCATTAAACTTCTCTATATTTTCTCTTTTCTTTGATATATGTTTATATTGTAGTACAATCTAAGTATTACTTTTTTTCCAGTTTGCAAAATGAGTAGAATTTGATTCAGAAGAAATTCAGTTTTTATAAGCAAGATTTTCTACTTGAAAATTAAGCAAAATATTGTCAAATTTTTTATTTGATTTTTTCCAAACATAATGAAAAGTTTTACTAAAAATGAAATAAATTAGACTTTCCAGAAAATACCCAATATCTAATGGCGATTTCTTTTCTGAGAAATATGTTGCATTAATGTTACATGTTCTACATTTTTGTGTTCGTTTGTACAAAAAATACAACTATGGGAAACATTTTCATATTCTTTTGTGAATATGTTATTGAAGAACATTCAAAACATGCTGCATATTTTACCTTTACTTTAACATAAGGTGTTCATACTGCCCTGTTTTACTACTTTGTTTGTACCATTTACCAATGTTTTATTTTGTTTGTCATAAAGCGTAGCACTCATAATTTTGTGTAGATTGTTTTAAAACAAAATGTAAAAATTTTTACATATTAAAGTAAAAAAAGTTTTTTTATATTATTATCGTATTAATTTTTCCAAGCCGTTAGTGGTGTTAATATATGTTTCCAATATTAGTTTCCAAACGAAATAGCGTGCAGAATCCTCTCAAATAGCTTTAAAATCGCCAATGAAGTACATTTATGATAAAATGTAATAGTTGTAAATAAAAGCAGCTAATTTTTTTCAATTGGAGTTGTACAACATGTAACACTTCAAGTGATTATATGTCATATTAGAAAGTGTTACATGTATATGCTGTAACATATTATTCTAAGAAGAGAAATAGCCATAATATTTCACGTCAATACAGTTTTCTTACCAATTTCATTACATGATTTATGTAAAAATTGCATTTGTACATATAAAAAAAAATTCTGAAATTTTTATTATTGTTATCGTGGTAAATTGTACACATTATTTACTGTAAATTATCAAAAGTCCCTAAGGATCCGTTACTATTTAAATCTTTTTATAAATTTTACTCACTACTAGCAATATCGTAGATTTATTGTAAGTTGCCCGCACTGCAAGATTAATGCCCGTCGCAAAATTTCTAATTGTCAATTGTAGCGAACTTTCGTTAACATCAAGTTGGTGTAACTAACCTTAACTTTTGCAACCAGTGTGTTTTTTTTCTTCTCTCAAAAACGAGCCCAGCGTTTACCTCTAGACGGCCATCTCCCCTTGGGAAGGATTTAAAGAAGATTAGTTAGCATTGGTGTCCAACTCACACACCAATACAATTTATTTTTAAAAATTACTTCTTCCTTCTCGATAAATCATGTAATATATAAAATAAGGATTTTCAAAAATATAAAGTAAAATTTTTTTAAATATTCTAAGAAATAAATAACATATATAAATAACAAATCATTTATTTATTCTAAGAAATATTTATAAAATATCTGATTTGATACCATTATATGGAGGGCTCAGAGCTAAAGGGAACCAATCAATAGAGAAAATTCGAAAATATTTTGAGGTTACGTTAGTGAACTGTCATTAATTAGTCAATGGTTCGACTACGGCGTATTACCGTTACCTTAGGAACGAAACACTTTTTGGCTTTGTCTTTTACAAAACTGAATAGACTCAAACTTTGCGGATAATTTTGCATCCTCCATATATAAACTGATATCCATGGTAATTTATTTTAAAAAGGGATTTACTTTGGGTACTAATTCAAGTACCCAGTATACATTATTAGTTTTAATTTTAAAATTCCATGTTATCGAAAACGATTCAATTTTAGAATTTATTCTCCGAAATAAATCATAAATTGACTAATTAATAATTTATCGGCGTAGATCCGATGATTGTTAGAAAATTATATTAACTCAAAATGTTGTATATTATGTGTATATATTTTAATATTTGAAGAAATTACGACTTCTAAATTTAGATTTATTAGATTAAACAGAACCCTGCAAAATTTTCTGTTCATAGGTCAATAATTTACCATAAGTGCCATAAAAATCTATACTTTTCAAACACTTTTATTTGTCAAAAATCGTAATGAATAATGATTCCAAATGTTGGCGAAATTTGGTTTAATTTGTGTTTATATGACAAGAAAAAATACCGTAAAAATTCG
Source organism: Pollenia amentaria (assembly GCA_943735925.1). Classification (NCBI taxonomy): domain Eukaryota; kingdom Metazoa; phylum Arthropoda; class Insecta; order Diptera; family Polleniidae; genus Pollenia; species Pollenia amentaria. The sequence continues at coordinate 118,997,085 of OX031010.1, read as the reverse complement.
TGGAGGGCGTAAGGAATCGGCACAACCGATTTTACCTTGTTGCTGTTAAAATATAGCTATTTTCAAAGTTTAAAATATATAAATAATAATATATAAATATATAAATAAATATATAAATAAAGATATATAAATTTCGACAATTCTTTAGGTTATTATTATTATTATTAATATTTATTTAATGCAAATTTAATTTACAGAAAATGTATAAAGAGAAAAGAACTGGCTGCCAAGGCCTTCGCCTTCAATAAATTGAGATTTTAAGTATTTACACAGATAATTGGTTACAAAAGAAATATATAATAAAAAGTATAAAATGGTTTATAATTTGTTTACTATGTCTTGAGGTAGATGTTTTTTTAGGTGATAATTATTTGGTTGTTTTTGTTGAAGCAGGATAAGATGCCGCAGTTAGGGCATGCTGGTTTTGAGGAGTTGTTCTTGAGGATGTATTCATGGGTTAATTTTGAGTGACCTAGTCTCAGCCTTGTAAACATTTTTTGTTGTTGTTTAGTAAAGTTGGTAGGATATGTTGGTTTTTGTAAAAGAGGGTTTATTTTTTTGTAGTATGCATTTGGTAAAGTGTTATTGTTTTGATGTTGTTTTGTTTTTACTAGATTTTGAATGTCTTTTTTTTGTGTAGTTATTAATTAAGATGGTTGGCGATTTGTTAGTGATTTAAGCAATCGTGTCTGCAAATTCATTTCCTTTAATGTTCATGTGAGCCGGTGTGTAGAGTATTTTTGTGTATTTGCTACGAACAAGATTTTCTTTGATGCGGGAGATTAGGGGATAAGAGTGCTTATAGGATTTCAAGGCGTTAACGGATGATAGGCTATCAGTGCATATTAGGAGGTTCACTCCAGATGGTTTAAGTTTGATTGCTTCTTCTATGGCTGTTATTTCTGATGTAAATATTGATGTAAAGTCAGGAAGCATTCCAGTTTTGACTATGGTATTGTTTTCATCTACTACAGCAAATGCATTGCCACTGGCGGTTTTGGAGCCATCACAGTACCAGATTATGTAGTTTTGGTTTTTATTAGATTATTTGTTCAAGGTGTTGCTGAATAATCTGGACTGAATTAAAAAATGTCGAACGCTTCACGATTTTGCGTGTCATCCTTGCGCACCGTAAAAATTCGTGGAGGGCGTAAGGAATCGGCACAACCGATTTTACCTTGTTGCTGTTAAAATATAGATATTTTCAAAGTTTAAAATATATAAATAAAGAAGCCACTTGTACCAAATTTCGACAATTCTTTAGATATTTAGGCATTTATATAGTATTTGTTTAAGATGTTCAACGCTCATTTTTCCAGTTCATCGCGCTTTTTAACAAATGTTTTGTATTAATAACCAAATTATTGGTTCTAAATTTCGACACATTTAACCGTTCTGTAAATAGCTGATCGTACAGTGGGATGTATTTGGATGGTGGTACTAACATTGTTGTGGTGGCAAATTGGTGATCGCGTGCTGTCTTGGTGCTGCCATTTACATATGAGTAGTGGAATGTTGTATTTTTCTAGTGGTTTTTGGTGCTGCCAAGTTCTGGTAAATATTTCGCAGCACATGTTGGTGTCATTGATTTTGCTGATTGCGTAGGAGAATTTTAAAACTGTACAAATACATATAGCCTATTTTAGGAAATAGATGTAAAATATTCTGGAAAATCGGTTCAGTAGTTAAGGAGTAGTGTTGCCACTTCGTGAGTTATTACCTGTTTTTGGTTTAAATCTAAAGCTGGAGGTCCATACCATGCGTTTATGCGCCGTTTCTTTTTATACCCTCTACCACTAGTGGTGAATGAGGGTATACTAAATTTGTCATTCCGTGTGAAACCTTTTTATTACACATCTAAGGCCCCATAAAGTATATGTATACATTCTGGCTCCTTGAGTAATTCTAAGTCGATTTAGCTTACGTCCGTCTGTCTGTCCGTCTGTCCGTCTGTTGAAAACACGCTTATTTTCTAAAAACGCAAAAGAAAAGAACAAACTTGGTCTCAAATTGCTTATAGTTATCCTAAGCAGGGATTGAAATCCAGCCACATCGGTTCAGTAGGATCAGAACCATGAATCAAAATGTAGAGCCACCACCCTAAAAAAATTGATAATTTTGATACAAAAACTAACATAAATGATGGAATAATGCACGGAATGATATACAATTTTGAACGAATTTGCTTTACACGACTGCAAATCATACTGTGTAATTTCGTCGGTCTATAGTTGACCATAGGCCCCATATAAAGCCTACTCGCGGAAAACAGTTGAGTACGCCTAAAACCGTAATAAATTACGCTATCATAATTAAATTCGGTGCGGTACAGTTTCGTAGGACTGGAAATCACACTGTAAAATTTCGTGAAGATCGGTTCATAATTAACACTAGACCCCATATAAATTCTACTCCCGGATAACATTTTAGTACGCCTTAAACTGTAACCAATAACGCTATCATACTAAAATTTGGTACGTCAAAGTTTTTTAGGACCTGAAATCACACTGTAAAATTTTTTGACAATCGGGCCATAATTTACACTTGGTCCCATATTAACCCTACTCTTGGAAAACAGATTATTGCCCTAAAACCAAATAAAGCCCATTTGGGGAAAATAATTTAATTTGTCTACAACCATTACAGATATTTTTATTGCGGTAAGATTTCTTTAAACTAAGATTCATATGGCCAGAAAAAATATCAAATTCACTGTTGAAGCTAAAACCAATTTAATTTATTCTAAATTATTTTTTGTAATACCAGAAATCCGTCTTCAGAATTTTGGGATGATTGGTCCATAATTTACCATAGGTCCAATACAAATTACCATCCTAAAAAGCATTTAAGTTTGACTAAAAATGTTAAGTATCACTATATTTTACTCAAGCCAGTTCAAAGATCTAACAAGAAACGCATAAAATATAGAATATAGCACTCAAACTTGTTTTGGGGTTTTGTTCAGGAGAGCCATTTTAAAGATTAAAATACGTGTATCTTTGGTGTACCATCACTGAGCGTGTTGGTATTGGTCTCATTTGAAAGCGACACATCTCATGACGTCAGAAACTTGTTGGTCAACCTTGAAAACGCACGTAGGTCATCCCTACCTCTTGTTTTGTGTAGTTGGTTTTTACTGTTCCTTTTACCTTACTGGTCCCTTTCTCTATGCGCTGTCACATATATATTTTTTTTATCCGATTTGTATAGTATGTGTGCTATTTTGGTTGTCTTATTTACTGCCTGGCCCACAATATCGACAAGAACATTTCTTTCGTATTTTTATATTGAAAACAAAAACAAATTTTTGTTTTTTATTATTGTTTTCAATATAAATATGCGAAAGAAATGTTCTTGTCGACATTGTGGGCCTAGCAGTTAATATTTTTGATTTTTGTTTGGTTTAATAAATTATTTTTCTTTGTTGTTATTTAGATTTTTTTTATTTCGTTTTTATTTATTTGTAAGTGGTTGCGGTTTTTTTTTATATTTATGTAATTTCTTTTTGCATGATAATATTTACTTTTTTTTAATCACAGACACACACGGACACTTTCATATTTTCACAAATTAAGACAAAAGACAAAACACCACTCGAATGATCTGAAAATTATTGTTACGGGAAAGCTAGTTCCTAGGCGCATTTCACTGGTTGCTTAGGCCAGTTCGTCAGGAAACCTTTTTCCAAAGACTTTAGAAAAGGTGCAAAATAAATCATAGACCCCATAAAAACTACCTTCCTAACATTACTTAAAGGTAAACAACTTTCATATAGATGAAGATATCTATATAATACTAGGACCGCCAGGTGGCCGAATGCTCATATCTCAGCGATTTGTAGACCTATCTGGCTGAATTTCAATAGCCGGAATATATGTGATATAAATATATAACAACTTAGTGCCCATGATATCTGGGGTCTTGGGAAAACCCATTTCAACATATACACGAACCAGCAAACTGAGAATCCATAAAATACAAGCTTTATAGGTCTTAAGATCAATATTGTAAAAATTCTATTGAAATCGCAAAATTATAAAAAATGAACTTATATGTTTTCACCCGTGGTGAAGGCTATAAAAATTATATTTTGCACTTGACATTACGGGTGAAATATTATACATTGATATTTAATTTTTAAAAGAAAAAAGGAATTCAGTACACAAACATATTTATCAATTACATTTGAATGGATCTAACGATTTCCGGCTGGCAGTCCATGTTAACATTGTGCGCAAAGTACAGTTTATTTTGGAGATAATTGTCACAGGGAACAAGACTTTTATGCCTAAAATGGTAAGAATCGGTCCATTATTTTACATAACCCCCATACAAGTTTCTTGCCCGAATGGAGTCTTTATGCCTATAAGCCGTCCTATTATTTTGGTATTTAAGTTAAATTTGGCCCAAATTTAAATTAAATTTTGCTGCAAAGTGAATCATCTTAACAAATTTTTTTAGAATCGTTTGATATTTGGCCACAACTCCCATGCAAATACTACACGAGAATAGCCTTTAATGTCATAACCTCCTTTTAAATGTTGTTATTGACATAAAATAGGTCCAAAATAAATTATAGATCCCATTAAAACCACAGCATCACTTAAAGGTAAAGAAATCTCATATAGATTTACATAAACCTTAACCTCATAACATAATTTTGTTTTGACGGGTCCTGAATGCATATGGGTCCCAAATAGGGTACATTTTCGATAATTTATTTTTAAAGACTGTGGTGCAGGATATCATATTGTCTGGCATGACCGACTTTTACTTTTGTTTACTTAAATTGGAGTTTTCACTTTTGTTTACTTAAAGTGGATATGGATAACTCAGACAACATTTTTTTTATGAATAATGGTGCTTAATCCTTAATTGTTTTTATTGTCTTACTGTCGAAATTTAGTTTTTAAAGACTGTGGTGCAGGATCTCATATTGTCTGGCATGGCCGACTATACTCTTGTATTTTTGTTTACTAAAAGTGGATATGGACAATTTCTCACAGACAAGATTTATGAATAATTGCGCTTAATCCTTAATTATTTTTATTGTCTTAATAAAGCGTGATATAAACAAATAACAAACAAATCTGGTTATAATTGAACAATTTTATTATTCCCTTTGCCAACATTTTTTGATCTAGTTAAAGTTTGTTTACTCCATATTGTGGAATGAGTAAACTGTTCTACTTGCCGTAGTATTATTTTATGTGAGTGAGATTTTATTTGTATTTTTTTTTTGTCTGAATCTCTTCAACCGCAAAAAGTTTTTGTATATGAATGTAAATAAAAAGTTATGACTTTAGTTTAGCTAAGTTTGTTTTTTTTTTTTTGGAGATTTTTTGTTTGATATGGTTGACCATCGTTAATTTTTACGACACATCCGGGAGGCGGATGTTTAATATTGACAATGGTGTTTTGCTAAAAAAAAACGCACAAACCACAAAACAAACAGCTGAAATAATCGAAAAAATCATGGTACCACGTTCAACAATAAAATGACTACAATTTATACCATAAAAACGAAACATTAAGTTTGAGTGGATTAGCTGGTTGCTTTTGCTGGCTGCTTCTTTATATACAATAGGGTGCTACTAATTAGAAAAAAATCTTTTGCATTTTCGTTGGCGTCATGATAACTTTGAAATACTTTTGGAAAAGAATATTGAAAACAAAATGCAAATAATTCACATGTAGAAACAGTCAGTGACGATTGTACGGAACTATAGGTGTATGGAACTCTAGCTGGTCTTAGGTTTCATTTACCATGACCGGTAGATGTCTAGCGGAAGTTATAAATTGAGTTATTTTGAAAAGACATAAGTACATATCTTTGTATGTATATGTTTGTATGTATTTTTATATTGAAAATATATTCAAAGCACCTAATACAGATTTACATTTATTTAAAAAATATTGCAATTGACGCTGGAGTCCCACAAGAAAGCATTGTGGGCCCTCTTTTATACTTACCCCCTTATTCATAAAAAATAAAACCTTTTATAAGCCAAAGGTTTACTAAACAAAGTTTCATAGAAAATTTGGCTAATAAACATTTTATAAGCCTGTTTTATCTTTTATGAATAAGCTTCTTAATATATAGTTCGTACATTCGAACAAGCAACTGCACCCAAACTTCAACTTTTGCTGACGTTACATCTTTTCTAAGCATCATGAAGCATCCCGTTACTTACAGGATCATATATTTTAAAAATGTGGTTAAAACAATGGAGGATAAAGGTCTATGTGCAAAAATGCGTACATATAACCTTCACTTTGCGTCGGAAAGCAAAAGGAATACTAGCAACTGAAAGTTCCCAAAGTGCATGATTAAAGAATAGAGTTACCAGCTTTGACATCAGAGAAATTAGAACATAAAGGTAATATCCGGAACTGCTGCTCCGATCTAAAATATTTTTTCAACCAAATAAAAAATGGATCCCCGGACATAGACTAGGTTCAACTAAGGTGCTTAGATTAGGGTCCAGGGGAGCTTAATCTCCTATACTCAGAGAATATTCATTGTTGTTTTAGAAGAGATCTATTAAAGAAATATAAATAGTAGTATCAAAGCCATTTTTATGTGAGTACGCTGTTCACCGTCCATTCTGCCTCCAGTCTATCTCTCCGCTCAACCATCCCCTGACCGAATGCGAATGTGACTTTTGCTATTTGGCCGATAAAGCGTAGTTTCGGCTAAATAGCCGATTTTAATGGAATTGTAAATGTAGGCTTTTTATTTTTTTAAAACTTGTACCAAGAAGGAAACATAGGGAGAATTACTGCCTCTCCGAAAATATCAAACCAATTTTGATAAAATGTCAATCATAGATAGATCGGCATAAATAAAACTCACAGGGTTTTTATTTTTTCAGAGCTAGGAATATGAAGCGATTTCAGCCGATCCGAAACTATCATACCGATTTTGATGAAATTTAAAACATATCGCACTGATTCCTCTAAAGAGGGTCAACTGAAAATTTTGAGATTTTCACTTTTTGCAAGAAATCGATGTACAGTGGCCTTTTATACCCACTGTAAAAATCTAACATAATTTTCTCTAGTATTTTGTCAAAACAAAAAAAAAATAAATCCATTATATCCCCCTTTGTGATATAAGAGTACATATAAAAAGAAAACAGCTTTTTGTCTCTACTGAAAATTTGTAAATTTTGAGTTGACACTCTTTAGAGGAAGCGGTGCGATATGTAGATCGATCTACATACAATAAAACACACAGGCTTTTATATATTTTTCTAAACCTTCTGCCTCTTCGACTATATCCAACCGATTTTAATTTAACTTTTTAGTAAGTCAAAATTTAACTCTGGGCGGGCAACGCCGTGGGCACATTTTAATGGCATAAAAAGCTTTAGGCCCTAATTACGTAAAGCGCAACGCAACGCTAATAATTACGGCCCTAATCATGATTCACTTAAGAATGATTCACCCAAAGAGAGCAAAGTGATAAGATAACTACTTAAAGAGTAATACTGTTCCCACTTATGTTTTTAAACGCGTTTAAGCACTTTGGACGTGACAAACATTGCAGTGACAAGCAGTGCAGTGATTTGTTAATCACTTTAAATTGACATGTTTAAAACTATTTAATTTCACTAATCACATAGAATCCTCTGAACATACCTCAAACTGAGTATGATGTACCATTGGCCACAATAAACGTGCCTCGCACGTGTACAACCGACCACGATTTCTTCTAAAAGTTTTTTAAATAATCCATAAAATTTCACAATTTCCTCATTACCTCTTAAGGGTATACTTGGTTCTGGACAGGCATTTTTTTTAATTTTTTTATTTAATTACTAATTATATTAGAACGAAACTTTATGTATTCCTTAATCAAAGTGCCTGGTCCTCGCCAGGCCCTGCCCTATTAAATATGTACTGTAGTAAATAAAATCAAAACGAAACGTTTCAAAAAGCATACGAAACACATAAAAATTCTTTCTTTACTTTAATTTCGAAGAATAATTCTAGTTGACAACAAAATGTTCTTGCTACTTCCACAATCGATAGCCACAAAGAACTCCATACGAAATACAAGGGGTCCCAGCCAGGCCCAGGTGCCAGTTTGTGCCACACAAATTAGGTGTCGACTTAAGAGTTCATACGTTTAAAATATTCTTCTGATAACTTTATTAAAGCATTTTTATCAATTTCTTATACTTTAACCCTCGTCAAGCGGAAAGGGTACAATTGAAACTTTTTCATTTTTAAAATGTCTTAACTTTTTTCCCTTAATCATCAGATGCCTGAAAGTCTGTGATATCTCTACACTTATAATACGCAGTGCATTTCTTAAAATTATTAAAAAAATGTCGTGAGGCTTTCCGTTAAAAATAGGGCCTGGTTAATTTAAAACCCTTAAGAGGTTATATGGGTACAATTGTACCATCGCATATTTTTTAATTAAAATTTAAACTCGTTCTTTTCTGTCTTTTACGGTACAACATTGCAATAACCACATGTACGTGTGTAAATAAATTTGCATAACTTTAAAACTAAAAGATGTCCCACAATAAAACTTTTGAAATATAATAAGGACACTATAGGCTAATTTCGGTTAAAAAAAATATATATAAATAAGGAATAAGTTAGAAAAATTTTGATTTAAATTGGCCATTTCTGGTTTTGCAGATGAATTTTTTTTTTTCAAATGAATTTTTTTTATTTAAAGATCTATCGATTTTCTATAAGAATCACGTAAAATTTTTTTTTGTTTGATTAATTTTTGGTTCGAAAAAATAATTTAAAAAAACAATTTTTTGAAAACGGCAAGAACATACCACCCCGTAAATCGACAAATAAGCATCATAGAAAAAAAAAATATTTCGCACACTTATTCATATCTCCTAAAACTATAGTTATGCCAAATAAAGGATGGATAAATTTTAAGGGCCGATGTTGATTTTAAATAAAACACAAATTATTTAGGAAATTATTGTCATTTCTTTTTATTATGATAATGTTGGTATGGTTCAATTATGTATGAAACAAAATATCGGCCAACTGGCCGCCGCGACCTCGGCGGCACACCTCCATCCGATGGTTCAAATTTTCGATGACGCTGAGGCATAATTTAGGTTCTATGCCGTTAATGTACCTTTAGCTCTTGCATTGTTGCTGGCTTATCGACGTACACCTTTTCTTTCATATAACCCCAAAGAAAGAAGTCCAATGGTGTTAGATCACATTATCTTGGGGGACAAATGACATCGCCACTACGTGAGATAACATGGCCATTGAATTTGTCGCGCAAAAGAGCCATTGCTTCGTTCGCTGTGTGGCAAGTGGCACCGTCCTGTTTGAGCCACATATCGTTTACATCCATATCTTCCAATTCGTTGTAAAATTATACCGCCTGACGAGGGTCAAAGAAATATAAATTTGTTTGTTGTTTCTTATTTATTGATCAACTGCCATCTTAATCACCTCAAATGTAATGTGAACGGCTTGGATTAACTTAATCAATATTTTGCTTAAACGCGTTTAAAAACACAAGTGTGAACAAAGCATTACATGAAAAAGGTCATATAAATATGGAGCACCCTTATATTTTCATGTGAATATTTTTTTTGATGTTTCAGAAAAAAAACTTCAATGTTTTTGAGGAAAAAAAAAACATTTAAAAAAAACATTTTGTGTTATCAGAAGTGTATAAAATTAAAAAAAAAGATTTGAAAAAATAGCGGTCAATGTGAAAAAGTTAGCATGAAAGTATAGTCGGTCAAGCCTGAACATAGGATACCCTGCATCAGAGTATTCACAGACTAATTTTCGAGTCTTCGAAATCCATCTGTAATCATGAACCTGCTTAAGCAAAATTATGTTATAAGGTTAAGACTCATATACAATTTCTTTCTGCCAAATATTATTTAAATACCTATTTACATCTTTATTAGATTTTTTCGTCTGCAAATGATTTTAAGGACAAATTAATTGCATTTCTGACAGCATAAAAAATACTTTCTTAGGATTTTTTTCTACATCAAAAAATATAGCGCTCCTTTTCTGAAATTTTTTTGATTTGTGCAAATATATCGGTATGACAGAATTTAAAGAATATTTTTCTTGTATTTCAATGCTGGTTAACAAAACAAAAACAATTTTCAATAAGTTTTTATAGAGCAAAAATATTGTTCTTTTTTTAAAATTTTCAAATTGTTTTTTTGGACAAGAACAAACCGAGTAATTTCTTGTATTTCAATAGCTGAAAAAATTTAGCCTATACTGATTGTCTAGATTTTATCAAGTTTATTACAGGGTTTTTTTTAATGTTAGGCGTTATTGAAAGAAATTTTATTTTCACACATTAAATTTCCAATTTAAATTTTTATATTTCTGTGAATTGTGATACACATATCGTTAGCTAAAATGCTAAAAGGCGTAATTAACAAAAATATAATTTTACAGTAGAAGCAAAAAACTTTGTAAAATGCAAACTAACAAGCGTGATTTTTATTCGTATAAGTGTAACTTTTTGTCAAGACATGTAGCTTAATGGCATTCATAAAAATCAATCAAAAACTCGATTTTGAATTTATTGTTCGTTACGGCTTTTTGCATTTTCGCTAACGATATAAAAATAATATTTCTAAAAGTTTTCTTTTGCAATCGAATAAGGTTTTACTTTGTGCATTAAGCACATAGACGACAGCATCTGCAAATCCTGCTGTTGTAGTCGTGTAGTGTGTTATTTAAGGACCAACTAAATGATACAAGCATTTTGGTAATACATAGTACCAACAATTTATTTGTGTGAATATTAACAATTTTTAATATTCACACAAACATGCTCCATAACTTTTTTTTATATGTTTGTTTGTGTTTTCATTAAATTATCTCTCAAACTGCAACCTGTTCTTTAAGTGCAAGGTTTACATGGATAGCCTTCCAACCGAACGGACCGACCGACATAGTTAAATCGAGTCAAACATCAGCACAAGCGCATAATACCATATCCACTATTATGGGTATTAAAAATCTCATTTATAGGGTGTTTTTTTCAGCTGCATAAGAACTTTCGATATCGATTACTATGGTTTGACAGCTAAGCATGTAAAACTGTATTGGCACGTCTGTTATGTAAGGATTGGCAACTTATCATGAAGCGTTTAAAGTTCATAACGAACTCAGTCCATTTTACAGTTAACATAATCGGCCTAGTGAACAAGCAATTCGTGCAGTTTTTATCATATCTACACTAATTTTACTCTTCTCGTTTCAAGACCAGCAACAAGACAAAAAATTGCGTACTGAAAATATTAAGAGAATATGAAAGAATATGAAGGCAAGGAGCCATGCTTCAGAATATTTGTTTCCAAAAATTAATCAGCAAAACATCAACGACAGATATTTGGTTCCAAGAAGATGGCGCAACTTGCCGCACAGTGCGCTTTACCCCCCGTTACCACATGCAAGTGCAAGTGGAAAAACTCAATACAATCACACCTTTTTACTAACACCATTACATATTTAGCGCAACTTGCAAGAGAATTTGATTTGAAGTAAATTTTTGACACTTTCAGCAAGTAAAATGAGAAATTATGAAACAGTTTTACTGTTGATTAGTTTTGCATCAATTGACTTCAACTAAAGACCGGGATTCACGATCCTACACAATCTTACGAATAATTCACACGAAAATCTAACGGAAATCTATCTGACATAAAAAAATGTCTGCAAAATCTGCTGTCAATGCCACACTTTCCCTTAAAAAAAATACAAACGCAAATGACTTAGCTACTTTAGAAGAAAATACAACTCTGCTCACTTAGAATCTATCATGTTATGATAGATTAGACTTGTCAAAAAAAATTTGTCACTCAATTCGCTTTTAAGCCACACTGCCATACATTACGAGCACACACGATTTTTTTTGGCAAATCGTACAACTGAATATGATGTGTATCGCCGGTTTAAGTTAAAAATAAATTATGTTTTTAGCTGATTTTCTGTCTACATATTTATAAAATACAAAAAAAAAAAAAAAAAAAAAAAAAAAAAAACATTACTATACATGCCTATGTAGAAGTCAACTTTACTTTACTTAGTAAACTCACAAAACGAAAAACAGTGTTGTCAAATACTGAGTTTGTTGTTAACTCACCAGCATATTTGTGTATGAAGCATATTTAGAAATATCAAAGAGGATAATTTTGGAGGGAAGTTTTAACATTAATATCACCCTTTTTATAAAAATAAAATATATTACCAAATAATGTGTCTACAGGAAACGCTAAATATTGACTACTTGGCAACACTTCGTTAACAACTGAGACATTTTAAAGATAAGCTTACACTGTGCTGTGTAGCCCTTAAAAAAATTGTGGCGTTTTTTTTTAATTTTTTCTGATTTTCGTAATGCCATGTTCACACGGACAGCAATATTCGTGTTTCGCTCTCCCATTCCTGTTTCGCGCCCGAAATCTGATCGAAAAAGCCTGTTTTGCCATACAAAATTTTAAGAGCGAAACAGGTCGTTTCATTTTAAAACATGCTGAAAAACAGGAAAAATGTGTTATCATCTCCAATTTCGATAATAATTATCGTTAGTTTATTTGAACTAGCTCTTAAAAAAAAATCAAAATAAAATTCATGTTTTATAAAATAAAGTGATAATTATTAAATAATAATATTAATATAAGTATTTAATAATGTATTTTAAATGTTTACGTACATTTTGATCTGTTTTAAATAAAATCACACAACACAAAGTAAATGTCAAAATGACAAAACGTTTGGCAATCTAGTGTCATAGAGCGAAAAAAGTGATTTATATCAGTTGTGTTCATTGACTAAAAATTGTTACAAATTTGTAACAATTGTTACTGGAAAGTGTTCATTAACCCAAAAAATTTGCAAGTTGAGAGCGTCAAAAGAGAGAAAAAAATTGAGAGACAAAAAAATTCTTGCAAATTTTTACTGGTAAACTTTTTACTTGGAAAAATGTTTGAAACAGTTGTTTCATGTTTTTGTTTATAAAACAAACTTTTCAAAACAAAGTTTTAAATAAGGATATTTTGCAAAATTTCAGATGAGCGATAAACACCAACATATGTATGTGAACAGAAACCGTGATGACGAAGTTATTTGTCTGGGACTGGCAAGACATAAAATGATGTTTAAGGATAACATTTGAATAATTATTGTCAGTTCATATTTACTATATGAAGATTCAATAAATAAATAATGAAAAATAAAAAAACTAGAGTTTGCCAAGTGTTCGAAATTCGACTATAATTTTTTATGCAAATATGAAGAAAATATACATATATATATATATGAATTTAAATGTTTAGAGAATTCGTTTTTTTCGTCTCAGTGGATCGATTTGGCTAGGTACCAACCTCCGAACCAAAAGTTCTCTTCTAACCAAGTCCGTGAATGTTTAATTTAGTTTTTTAAGTTGAATTATATGAAAAAAGTCAGAAAGTACCAATTGAAAAGGAAAAAGTACAAAAATTTCGCCTCTTAAATATAGTTTCTCAATCACTCAGGACTCTGCATGCTGAATTTTATGTTTCTATGTTCAGTGTTATTAAAAATTCAAAAAGTACCAGTTAAAGAACGAGAAGTACCAAAAAGCTCTTCCTTACAGATTCTTATTCACTCAGAGACATGCATGTTTAATTTTATGTTTCTAGGTCCAATACTAACGGAAATGCAAAAAGGACCATTTGAAGACCAATAAAGTTCCCTCTTATAGATTCTCACCCATTCGGGACATTGCAGGTTTAGTTTTATGTTTCTAGATCCAATATTTAAGGAAATTAAAAAGGTACCAGTTGTAGAACCTCTCCCGAAATGAAAAGAGAACCAGACACCTGTCAGCTTATTTTTTTAATGAACAACGGTAAGTATAAATTTTTTTTGGGTTTCTATTAGTTTTGAAGATATGAAATCACCGAATTTTTATCCTTTTTAAACTCTTAATATACATTGTGCAATCCTGTAGGTAAATGCCTTTTAAATGGTGTATTTTTTGTTTAAATCGGTTGAGAAACAGAGACGGAAAGTGTTCTTAACCATTTTGCCTTTGCCGATTTATAAATAGATATTCAAGCCACTATTAAAGCCATACTACCGGATTTATTGGAAAAAGAAGTAAAAAATTGGAAAAATTGGTAACTCATAGTAGCGGCGTTTAATGACAGAAATCATATTTAAAAAATAAATATCATGAAATTATCTACCAGATAATAATAAGAAATTTTATTCCAATAATAATATCCTTTTAAGTTTTCATGCACCTAAAAATACCCCTTTCCTGTATACAGAAAAAATTCTCGCCAATTAATTAATTAAACGATTTCTTATGTAAAATTAAACGTTTACTTATATAACCAACATTACTGCTGAACATGTTGTTAACAGCAAAAAATATTTAATTGATACTATTAATTTGTTTACTGGTGCAAATTTAATTAATATTACACATTTTTTGATTGACATTAATTTTTATTTTTCCGTGTAGATATCCAGTTAAAATTTGTCTAAAAAACTCTTACATGCGTTTTAACCCTTTAATATAAATTTTGTCGCGGACGCTATGATTGCCTGTTGGATCCAAATGGGGTAAACTTTCGAAAATTTGCTGTGTAGGGTATTTTATAGTCTGACTTGATCGGCTATTCTCCCTTCCTTGTTCAAAATGAAAAATTTTTGCATTTTGTTCTTCCTGTTTATTACTTCATCATCATCATCGACGCCATCATCATGCTTCAATAAAGTTACAACTTGTTTTCCCACAGTTTTGAAGTTTTCTGCTTCTTTTTTTTACAAATGGGAATTTTATTATGCTTGAATGTGTGTGTTTGAGTGTAGTTATCAGCAATTTGTTGTTTAAGTTTTTAATTGTTTTTTTCCACACAATTGATTTTATTTTATTTAATTTCAAAATGATTTATTTAATTTTTCCAAAGAGATTTACACTAAGAGTAAAATTACAATCTAAATTTAAGAACAAAATTCTTGAATTTAGAAATCTTAAGATTTTAATCTTGAAATTTGGTAAGTAATATCGACGTTCTCAAACTTAAGCATAAATTACTAATTTTGAGAAGAATTCTACAATTGAAAAATGTAATCTTAATTTTAAGATCGTATTCTTCAATTTAAGAACGTGGTCTTAAACTTCAAGAACGCATAATTAAAATCAAGAACGTAATCTTAATTTTAAGATCGTATTCTTGAATTTAAGAATATATTTCTAAGGCTAAGAGTTAATTCTTGATTTTTTTTTTTCGAAATCTAACATCAATGAAAGCGTGTTGTGTAATAAATTGTAAGACTCTGAACGAAATATTACATTATTGTAAAAGGCAATTAAAAATGGAAAAGCAGATAACAGATGAAATGGTGTTTATAACTATATCTACCAGTAAGTGATCAGCACGCCGGAGGAAATTGCACAGTTCCAAATGGATTTAGTTTAGTGATTATTACAGGGACCGTAACAGTTATTACTTTTTTCATAAAAGTCTGATAATAACAGTTATTTTTTTATTTTTATTTTTTTGAACCAAAATAACAGTTATTTTTTTATTTTTATTTTTTTGAACCAAAATAACAGTTATTTTTTTATTTTTATTTTTTTGAACAAAAATAACCGTTATTTTTTTGATTTTTATTTTTTCCACGCAAACAAATTTTTGCGAAACTCCATTTTATGTCCAAGAGGAGGAATCGCTGATTCTATGACTTCTTTTTTCATATTCTGTAAATTTTTAAAAGTCACTTTTGAGTGTGAAACAAATGAACTTATTATCCAATAACAGGTGGTAAAATAAATCTATGAATTTAAACAATTTTTTATTTGCACATATTTCTTTTAATATTCCAGGGACCGAAAACAACAGTTATTTTGAAATTTTAAAGCAAAAAAAGCATATAGAAGTAAATGCAAACAAATTTAAGTACATATTGATCCTTATGAACTTTTCTATGATAAAATATTATGATTTTTAAGTTTTGATTTTTATTTTTTCGATCAAAAATTACGGTTATTTTTTGATTTTTATTTTTTTGGACAAAAGTTATTTTATGATTTTTATTTATTTGAACAATAATAAATAACAGTTATTTTTTGATTTTTATTTTTTCCATCAAAAATGACAATTATTTTATGATTTTTATTTTTTCAATTATTATATGATTTTTATTTCATTTTCTATAATTCTATATCTGCCCAGGATCTTAACTGTGAATTAATTTAGTCAAAATTTCGTTATCATAATCTAATATTACTCGCAGCTCCTCACAAAATTTAAAAAATTTAGACGATCTGAAACTTGAAAAAATAGGTGAATGCAAAAAATGGCCATTTTGGCATTTTTGCAACAAAATTTGGCATTAAAAATTTTTATTTAGCTGCAAAATTTTCATTTAGCACTTGACATTTTATTAAGTATTTTTATAATACATATATTTTTAGCTTTTTTTTTAGCATTATTTTAAAAATTTTGAGGAATAGTTTTATTGATTTGACTTAAATTTTTTTATATACAACATTTTTTTTTTATTTTTCGAATTTATTCTATGAGCTTAATTTCAGTTATGTATTTTATATTTAAGGAATGGAACTATTACAAAAAGCTTTATAAAATACATAACTGAAATTTAGCTCTTAGAATAAACTCGAAAAATAAAAAAAAATATTGAATATAATAAAGTAGCTTATGAAAAGAAATAATTCCCAGATTCTATTTGTTAAATATTTTTAAAAATTATAATTAATTTTAACTAAAAATAGTTGTACCCAAAATGATATTTCGTATGAAAATTAATGATTCATTCTGTTGCTTGTAAAAATGATTTGCCCTTTGATATTACGATATTAAAGTACAAAGAGATTTCACATTGTATTAAGCTAAAAATTCTATATTGTAAATGTTTGAAAAAATTTTTTTGCTTTAAACTGCTGAAAAAATAATTATTTAACCCATTTTCGGCCACTGTTCGTACTTGCGAACAGTAAATTTATTGAATTTGATTGCCAAGTTACAAAGTTTTGTACATTTATTTGTTACAATTTAATGTTTCCATTATTTAATATAAAGTCTTAATTTTAATTAGCCGTTATAAAAAAATAAGAAATGTGTTTTAGGTTTTGCCTGCAGGGGTATTTTTGGGGACGCTTTTTAGGAAGATTTTTATATAACTGCAAAAAAACATAAATTGTTAAAAAATGCTCAAACTAAATAAAGAGAATTTGTCTAAATAATTTAAGTGACCAAACATAAATAAAAAACCTAAATAAAAAATAATATTTCTACTAAATTATAGCTGTTTGTTTCACTGTTCGCAAGCGCGAACATTGGCTGCTATTTGGAGAATACGCTTCTTTGATACAATGTTGTTTTAAAGCTGTGCTGATCATAAACAATAACAGATCCCCTGTGACGCAACTAACAAAAATTGTATATCCGGAAAAAACCAATACGTTTTAGGTACAAGATTTGGTGTTTGTGTTCGAGGGGTTATTTGCTTAGTTGTATACCATATTCTAGTTCTAGTGACAACTACGATCGACAAATTGGCTTGGGTGCAGAGGTGGTTATAAGACTATTGGGATGTGTAAAATATCCCATTATCTATCAAATTTGTTTTGACAACTTTTTCACATCAAATTATTTGATGTGCCTTTTAAGTGAAAAGAGGTTTTGCGCCACGGGATCGAATTGCAAAAGCCCCACTACTCATAGGAAAGCAGCTGAAGCGGGGAGAAAGTGACTATCAATATGATAGAACAAATTCTATATTGGTTTGTCGTTGGGCAGATAACAAAGAGGTAACGGTTCTCACCAACTTCGAACAAATTGAACCGATGCGCAGCGTAAAGCTATTGAAAAAGGGGTAAAAAGTACGAGAATGTACCACAACCACTGCTTCTCAACTCCTACAATAATGGGATGGGGGGCGTAGACCTTCACGACAATGCTGTCTTAAATTACAGAAAAAATAAAGGTTAGATTAAGTTCCATGGCAGCCATCATGGGGCAGCTCACTTGGGTCCTCCAGCATTATCGGATTGAGTAGGTGGTCCTTGATTCTCCTTGAGGATCATCCAGAACACTCCCATTAATTTTTGTTTCACCAGGTCCTACTTGGTATGAGAGATGTCACCATTATCAACACATCTGTCGATGATAGTCCGCACAAGGTGACCTTTGGCCACCTCGCTGAAGGACTTATTCATCGATTTCGATGCAATTTTGGGACGTTTCGTCCCTGGTTGCTGTTTCACGGCTGCAGGTTTCTCCTCCGAACGTTGCCGTTTAGGCATTGTCCCCTTTGCAGTGACTGAAAGAGTAGCACTTGGCAAAGAAGTGGTATTGGCCTTTATTTGTTTCAGTTCTAAACTCCTCACTCCCTAATGCTTGAAACAAGAAGACAAGAAAAATATACTATCTCAAAAAAAATTCAGAGTAAGCGAAAGCAAAGCTTTGCTACTTAGTTCTTAAACAGATGCAGATCCGTTCAGGAAAGATCCGACAAAAACGTAGGATATCAATTGCCAAATATTGTAGGGGAGCATATTCCTATAATTCAGCCACAAGGGAAACCTCGCAGGTGCCAACTTAAAGGATGTGGCATACCAATCAAATGGGTGTGCCATAAATGCAACGTGCATTTGCATCCAAAAGGCTTTGAAAAATGACATATAAAATAAGACATTATTCTTTTATTACCCTAATAAATATATTTTGAAACATTGCTCATTTGTTATTATCTTACTTTTAACATTTTTATAAATGAACAAAAATTTGTTGATATTGCAAATTCATGTCAAATAGCAGCCAGTGTTCGCACTGCGAACACCCATTTCCGGGACTCATGGACAATGCAGCGTTGTTGAATTAAGAAATTTCGCATTTAACAGACTATTAAGTTTGAAATGATTTGATTTTGAACGTAAAATCTTTATTTTAGCACGTTTTTTCCCTTAGTGTACTTGTTGTATTAAATGTGCAAAAATAAAAACAGATTTTATGTATTGAAATGTTAGAGGAAGCATGAAAACCATAAATATTTTGTACGAAGATTAAATTAAGACAATTTATTTAGTTCATTGATCCTTTAAAGTTTTGTTATATTGAATTTAAATGCCTGATAGGTCAAACCAAACATTTTTTATCTGATTTTTTTTGTAATATGAAACTTATTAGTCATATGTATGGCTAAGTTTTCTCAGATGGATTGAAGAACTTAAAACGTTTGTAATTATTTTCACAATTTCAACCTGTACTTTGTTGAAAAGGCTTAACACACACACTCGCAGATAGCTAGCCAGCCAGCAAGCCACAAGCTATCCTGCCATCCTGTCAGACGCACAGACTTTTTAAAGAGGGTATCACTATCGTTAGTTAGATAAAAAAAAGTTTGTTATTAATCTATAAAACATATTGAGTTCAATTTAATTTTTAAACTACTTTAAATCAAAGCATATTATTAGGGAGATCGATTATTCGACTTTTTTCAATAACCGGTTTTCGATTATTACGAATAGTTGCTATTTTAACCTTTATGTCAACAGCAGAAAAGTTATACTTACGTCAACAGTATGCATACCCGGGTATGCAAGCGCATTTTATATGGGAATTCACATGTTTTGTTGTTTTTTTGTTTTATTTGTATTTTTTTTTTGTGTTTCTCCCACTTTGATTTGTTTTAGTGCAGGAATGCTAAAAATAGCGGTAGTTTTAGCAGACTTATAAAACCCTATATATTATGAAATAAACTTGCAATATTACTTTATTTTAATTTTTTCATATACATACCCGGGTATGGTAGGGATGAAAAAAAGCCGATGTACATGGTCTGGTTTGTCCAATTTTGTTCAAACCTTAGAATTAGTTAGAAAACACTTCTAGTGGGTATATCATGAAATTTAAAAGCGATATGAAAGCCACTTTCAGAGATACAGCGTTATTAATATTCAAAACATACCCGGGTATGCAGTTGTTGACGTAAGGGATAGGAATTAAAAAATGACCACATCCATGGTCTGCTTAGTCCAATTTTATTCAAACATCAGAATATGTTAGAAAACACTGCAAGTGAGGATATCATGAAATTTCAGAGCGATATAAAAGTCACTTTCAGACATACAGCGTTTTTAAAATTCAAAACATACCCAGGTATGTAGCTGTTGACATAAAGGTTAAAAATCCCGGTTTTCGGTTAAGCATTTTTTATATAACCGGTTAACCGGGTTTAATTCGAATACATAAAAACACAAAAATCAAATAAGTTTTTGTAATACAACGTTAATTTGAATAAAAATAAAACAGTTTGCAAAGGTAAGGAACCAACAATATACATATGTAGATATGACTTAGATCAGACCTAACAAATATTTGTCGATAAAATCCAAGAAAAGTGGGACCAGTAAATTGATCAAACTTTAACAATGTTTTGTTGATTTACTAAACTTTATTTGTAAAAAGATATTTGTTTAATGTAATTTAGAAACTGTTGAATGATAGTTGATCTAGACAAACGTTTTACAAAAGCAAATAAATTATAGGAATTTAATAAAGTAATTATTTGAAATATTCTCCCAAATTTATTTTGAATGAGTTTTAATTTGTTGGTGGTTAAGCATGTCTATATAAATCAACCATATTTTTAAAAGTTGCAAACAAAACCTCTTAGCCAGGATTATCTATTTCAAATTATTTTGTTTCAGCATTATATAAACGAATAGTACAATGAACATGCTTTTTGTGTGAAATATTTGTCAATTCGTCGACTACAATTTAAGACTTTCCATGACATTGTTTGATTTCTTCAATGTTGTTTTTTAGTTCTTGGTGTTTTAATAAATAAAACTGGTAAAATTTTTTCCCATATCGTTGATTCCGCCGGAATTTTGTAGTTTTCAGCATGAAGAGATGCTAGAACTACTTAAGAGTTTTTAGTGCCTTAGTCCCCTATCATAAGTTACATTCGATAAACGATTTTCGCTGGCTATCGAACATCGAAAATTTCGTTGTGCATCGAATTTTTCAACGAAAACAAATTTACTTTCGACGGTGTAAATAATTAAAAAAAAAATTGTTTAAAATGTAAGTTTTTGTTAATTTATTAGTTTTGGTGTGCAAATTCCACATTCTTAATTATTTTTGGTTATTTTATGCAAGTCTAAGGTCGACAGTAGTAAGCAGCAGTTGGAAAAGCTTGTTTCCCTTATGGAACAAAATCCTTTGTAGGCAAAAGGAATTTTTACAAAAGTTCCGGCTACAGGTACAGGCCAGTGCCAGTATTCATCAGATGAATCATCGTACTATAAGTCCGTCGTAGTCATGATTTATATTAGTTTTATTTTTTAATTTTTTAAATTTGTTAACAAAGCTGATAGAAAATGTACTACTGTGAATAAACTAAATCACAATAGTACTTTTTTTATCGAATGTGTGCCATAATACCAAATGAAAACTCGTTCGATCAACTAATTCGACTGCTGTCGAAAATCGAATTAAGTTCATAATAGGCACCTTAAAGTGCATTTCGTCCTCGACAACACAATGGGCTAATATTTCACCAATGATTAATTTTTTGGTCGCGTATTTTAGTAAAGTATTCTTTGTCGTCTCTTTAGAACTACTTCGAACTGAGTTAAGTTTTATGTGGATCACATTAATGTCAAGCATGTAGACTAGTTAAAAGTGATTAATAAGTCGTGACATGGAAGAACCTTTGTATCTTATCATTTTAGGGCACTTCAAGCACCTAAATTTGTCTTTTAAATCTCGTTCGAAAATCTCTAGAGATAACCTCTATAAAAAATTTATATTTTATATTTAGAAAACTCTCGCACAAATTCTTACTTTTTAACTGCACACGCTTTTGTAGTATTTTGAATAGTTTTTGGTTTTTTATAAGAGATTTGTATTTACAGTGTTCATAATGTTTTTTGACCTTTGTTACATTTTGTTTTGACATTCCTCATTAAAAGGTTAAGTTTGACCAATATTCAATTAGAAAATACTTAAATTACGGGCACGTCTATGACCAGCGTAAGGAAAATGTATATTAATTACACATTATTAAAATAACCGGTTTATTATACCAAAATAACTGGTTTATTCGATATTCGAAAAACGGGCATTTTAAAATAACCGACTTGGGCAAAGCAAAAATAACCGGTTAAAACCGGCCGAATAATAACCGTTCGACCTCCCTACATATTATATATCAAAACGAAACATATTAAAATAAAATTAGTACAATGTGTCGAACCTAAACGCAATATTATCAACATCGAAAATATATTTGACGAGCTTAAAGCACAAGGGGTTCAATTTCCTTTTTTTAAATTGAGTTTACATATGGAATTAGTAGGCGAAATTCAGAGCACAAGAGGTGAATGTCGGACAATCATCCGGTAGAGAGATATGACGACCAATTCTAACACTTGTCATTAAAATATCTTTTTTGCTTGGAACACAAGGGGTACATAAGTACTTAAACCCCCTGTGCTCTAAGCAAATATTAAAATTAGTTTTTCACATGCACTGGGTGAATAAATTCAGAGAAGTCCTGAGCTAAAATCTGGCGCCATATTGTAGCACTTCTGTTGTTAAACATCTGAGAAGTTTTAAATTAATTTAAGAATTAAATAATAAAAAATCCGTCAATTTATTATCTTATAGTGAGTATAGTGCGCAAGAAAACTTAAACAAAGTAAACATGAAAGATCAAAATGAGCAGGGACAACTTCCGACAACTTCCTACAAAAACAGCGTCAAACCAATTTTTCTCAAGAAATTTAAGAATCTTTATGATCTTCTTTGATATATACCACCTATTTACCATAAATGGTTCAAGGCACTTTCTCACGATAAAATGGAAGAAATACCGGGAATAATCGAAAGCTAAGGCGAGGATGAAGATGAGTCCTATGATGTCATGGAATCTAATTAGGACGACTAAGCAGTGCAACAAGGAACAATAAAAGATTTTCTTAATAAAAGTGTATTTAAAAAATTAAGTCTATGTGACTTTCTTATTAGATGTTACTAACATTCATTTGAAGTAAAAATTTATTTACTTAGAAACTAAATAAAAAGTTAAATCACAAGGGGTACCACAAAGGTAATTTTTGAACATTTGTATATAAGCATTTCCATGAGAATGCCAACGACGATTTAAAAAATAAAAAACCTTGTAATTTTTTTTCAAAAAAAAAAAAAAAAAAAAAAAAAAAAGGACTTTATAGATTTTTTAAAAGAAAAAAAAAAATAAAAGTTTAAACTGACTAACTCTTTCATTCATTTTATGTTACATCCATCAACAATTTTCACTTCTCTGCCGAATACATACAGATACTGATAATATTGGAATTATACTTTAAAGTTAATGTTACAACAATAATGAACAATATCCATGAGGAAGGACCAAATATATAGTTTGATTAGCGGTATATTTTTTGGTTTGTTTTTGATCCCAATGTCACGTACGTGGTATAAAAACATCATTTGTCTATGTTATTTGTATTTGATCAGTCGTAGGTGTTTCAAAATAAAAGTTCAAAGCAAGAAATATATTGATCGGATTTTTTTTTTTAAATTGGTATAATAAAAATGTTATAAGCTTTTAAAGTTCGTCACTTACGATATTGTAAGTACTAAAAATGCTACTCAGGGCCATTATTACAAGCTAATGATAAAGTTGCTGATAGTTAACGTGAACAATAGCTATCTTGAACGATAAAGTGACCAATAAGTTTTTTCTATTATTACAACTGTCCGATAAAATAAAAAATGTAATTTATATACTGTGGCAACATTGCAGTATATACCGACTACTTTTGGTTGTTAAAATACGTAGTGGCAACGACTTGCTTTTGTTTCTTTCTTTAATTAAAAAAAGAATTCAATTTTTGTGCTTTATTTTTGTTCTTAATGGTAAATTGTTTTGTTTTTTGTGTTAAATTGCGTTTTTTTTTAAGTTTGCATAATTTAATTTGACTTAAAACTGTCACTGATGCTACCATATCTTCAGCAGAAAATATGGCATCTTCAAGTTCTTAAAGTTCACTTGTAAAGTTACCATGAGGACAAACCTGATGTTAGCTTATCAGTCACTTTTTAGGTTAATGTTAACTTGTAATAACCAAAAACTATTTATCTGTCAGATAGCATCCTAACAATAACTATTTGTAAGTTGTAATAATGGCCCTAAATGTATGATCTTATTATATTGGTATTAAGTTAAAATTTGGTAGAAATTTATTTTGTTGCAGTCTCAATCATCTAACCAAATATTATTGGAATCGGTCCATATTTGACCATATCACCCATGCGAATACTACTCTCGAAAATAGCTTTTAATGTCATAACTTCCTTTTAAATGTTGGTATTGACATACAAACTGGCGATAGGTACTATGTCAGGACAAAATGTTGTCTGGTATTTATTTATTTATTATATATTTATTTATTATATATATTTAGGTCTATGGATAAGTCCTTACAGCCTAATACAAATGAGTATTTAACTTAAGTATAATATTACGTTTAACAATATTTACATCTAGAGAAAAATCAACAAGTTCAAACATTTCATTAAAGCAACAACACAGTTTTCTAAATGGGTCTGCCATAGCATAGTTAGTTCGGAAAGTTTTTATAAATAAGGGATTATAGTTCCGTACCGTACGTCTTGGAATGTTAAATGATAAACCAATTAATAAAAAATTGGAGCATACTTTTCCATTTATTAAGTTAAGTACAAATTAGACATTTAGCATAACTCTGCGACTTTTCAGTGTTGGCAAACGTATTAAGGATAATATTGTAGAATATGAGTGAAGGTTATCATATACTCGATATGTATCTCTCAGGCAAAAAAGCAAGAATTGTTTTTGAATGGATTCAATATGATCATTATGAACCATATAATGTGGATTACACACAACCAAACCGTATTCCATGATTGGTCTAAAGAGAGATGTGTTAAGTTGTTTAGTGACAAAAGGATCATTGAATTCTTTCGCCCAACGTTTAATAAAAGCCAGAGTACAACAAGCCCTGTTGATAGTCATTGTTATGTATTGAATAAAATCCAATTTTACATCCAGCAAGATGTCAAAATCCATAATTGTGACCACTATCTCGATTTTATAGTCACCGAGTTTATAGTTATTTATAATTCTTCGTTTTCTAGAAAAGCGCATATGTTTACATTTCATTAGGTTTAATTCCATTAGGTTAGGTTTACACCAATTATAAAAGGTATCTTAGTCTTCTTGAAGATAAATGTGATATAAAGAATGCGTGCATTAAAAATGTGTTAATAACGGTGAAACTTTATGAACCAATGAATCTAAAATGCATTTTTCAAAAAGTTTTGGAATTGCGCTAAGTTTGGCTCTGTAATAACTCATATTTGATTTATTTCCAGATTTGAACAAAGGAATTAAATATAACTCTTTCCATATTTTTTGGGAAATAACCATTTTTCATAGAAATATTAAAAATAACTGACAACGGCACTGCTAAAGCTTCCATACGTTTGATTCAAATACTGCTTGTTATACCATCAGGACCCATTGCGTTTGAATATTTAAAAGATTTTAAGCAATTGATAATATTGACTCTGGTTATTAATGAAAATGATATAGTTTGACCAGTAACTATATTAAATTGATAATTTACGTTTTCAGCACAATGTGCATCAGATAATGTGGACGAAAAAAAGTCTGCGAATAAATCACTGATTTTCTTTTCATCATGTGTTTCAGTACCCAGTGTTTTAAGTTGTTTTTTATTTTAATCAAATAATCGTTACATAATTTAACGTGTAGCAAATTATATTTTGCACGAAGGACGGAATACTTGCTGTTATCGAAGTGGGATCTTTTTGAGATTTTTAACGAAGAAAGTTGTTTATTGCCCCATTGTGGTCCTGATTTTGAGCACAGTGAAAATTTTGGTATACATTCCCTCATATATTGTTTTATTGTACTGTAAAAATTTTTAATCATTTTATCAATTGTTTCTGGTGCGCCAATGCGAATGGATAACAATTGATACCAATTTGTGTTAATTAAAAGGTTAAAGGTGTTGGTATTGTTGGTATACAAATTGGCGACAATAACTTTCACAATAGGTACTATGTCAGGACAAAATGTTGTGCTGATATGTCTAAAATGTTGTGCTAGTATGTCCAAAATAGGACCCATATAAACCCCCTTTGCCTTAATCGGTTAGAGGCAAACAAATGTCATATAGATGAAGATATCTAAGTAACATTCGGTACAAATAACTTTTATATAATTCTTAACCTCATAGCACATTTCTGTTCTGGCGACCATGAGTGGCCATGGGCCGAAAATAGGGTTTGCTCTCAAAATTTTTTTTTTAATATTATGGTGTAGAGTATCATATGGTCGGGCTTGAGCGACTAAACTTTCATATTTGCTTGTTTTAAATTTTTGTTTACATATATTTACCAAAAGTATATTTCATACCTTGTTAATTCTAAAAGAGAAAAAGATTTTTTCATTTTTTTACATTCACCCCAAAATCAATTCTGTTTTATGTCACGTACGATATGCACCTATTTTGCTTGATATCTTGGATAACAAGGTTCCGAATGTGATTATTATTTTTTCCATATATTGTACCCTCTAAATGAAACACAATCATACAAATTTCTTTCAGTCACCACTATGTGTGCAAAATCCCTACCGCTCTAAAGACATACAAATGTCACGTACGATGACATAAAAATGCCTCTATGTAAAAGATAATATTTTTTTGCTTGTAAGATAAAAACATATCTCAGGACCTCTATTAAGTAAAAAGTGGTACTCCAGATAGCATCTAATATTTTTTTTATTGCAATTTAACTTTAACCTCTTTTCTCATTATTAAACATAAGTCACTTGAACTTCTTGTGCTTCAACCACCTCTTATAATTTCTTTAATTAATAAAATAGATTGCATATTACGAAAAAATAATAAAATTGATTTATATCGTTTTGTTATGGAACTACTCACATTCATATAATTATTTGATCCTATACATTTTAAGCTGCATATGTTCATATGTACATTAGAGCGTATTACCAAAGACTATAGATTTATAAAGATGTTGCACTTAGTACATTTGGAATTGACAAAAATGTTGTGCTTCTTAATGATGAGGGGGGGAAGTAACAAGGAATGCAAAAACTTCGTGCTCAATTCAGAAAACTGAAGAGAGCAAAAAACCACATGCATTAATACATGCATACACATGTTTTTTGTTTTTGTCAACCAACGTGTGTGTGCGTATGTTTTTTTCGTTAAAACCGGTTTTCGTGCTCACATTCAGCGTTACCGTTGGATATTTTCAAAAAGTACCAAAAAAAAGGGGATTTTTACAAAAAAAGTGGCACCAAAAATTAGATTTAAGAAAAAAAAAGGCGGCACGTATTTTAAAATAAGAAGATGTACACAAAATAATGTTTTTGCACGTGTTTTGTTTAATTTATTTTAAAATTTCCTATAACATTTTTAAATGATACAAAAAAAAAGATTTAAGCAAACACTTTTATATGTGATTTTAATTGACCCTAGCTTGCTGAATCCAAATCTGTTCAAAGATTTGAGTCATCCATATACTTTTTTTATATTTTCAACTGTTTCGAAGTTATTCAGAAATTAGTGGCAATATTTTTTGCAAAATTAGTACTATTTTTGCTTTAAAAAATTCATACAAAAGTTATAAGGACAAAAATTTGGCATTTTAATCATTAATTTAAAAATCACGAGTATGAATAAAATACGGCATATTTCATGAAGATCGTAGGACAAATGTTAATTTTATGTATTATTCATTGTTGGGGGCATGATGCTAATACATATGTATATTTCATCATGAATTGGGAGCGGTATGTCCGAATTGGATGATATTACAAGCGAATGATTTGGAATTTAATTCCCTTTTAGGCATCTTACCAATGGTTTTTTTTTATTTTTAACAGTTTCGGAGATATTAAAAAAATAATTGGTAAATTTTTCAAAAATATCCAAAACAAATAAACGTTTTCAAAAATTTACAAAAAAAAATTATAATAGCAAAACTTTTACATTTTTATAAATTATCGAGGCTAGGTATATAACGAATAAAAAAAGCCATAAGCCATGAAAATGTTTATTTAAATGTTAAATAAAAATAAAATATTGTGATTTTTGGCGAATTTTTCATAACAAAAATCTTAAGAAAATTAAATTTGTTGGTCACGAAGGTGAAAAAAATCTGACAACCCTGATTTATACAGGCATACGTATACGCCATAATATAAGTATTTATTATATACCGCATACGCACAAAAACAAGCGGTACTTCCCAAGAGCACTTGCTTGCGAATAATTAATATGTACACATGTAACATAATATATTTGCAATAAATGCATAAGCTTATTACGATAGGCAAAAAATTATTTCAGATAAGCTTGCTTAAATATATATTAAAACATTTATAGTTTATATTAACGCTGGTAGTTGTAATAAAACGGAAAGTTCAAAAATTATCTCATCATTTAGAAAAAGTACCAAAAAAGTGGCAAGAACTACAATGGTAATTTTATTTTTTAAGTGATTTTGTTTTGTTTTCAAGCAATTTATGTGCAAATAACCTACGTAAGAACAAATGCGACCGATTGTTTAATTGGTAGGGTAAGAATATGTGTTTTATTGTTGTAAAAATGAAATTATAACGATTCGAACCGAATTATAATTAAAATTTTTAGACAATTCAACTATGTAGGTATGTACTTATAATATGTATATGTAGGTATGTATCAAACGAATTTATTATAAAACAAGTGTGTTTTCTTAGGACGTGTGTGAGGCGATAGAAAAGAGAGAATGGAAGTAAAATGTTGACACTTCTGAAATTAATGAAATTTCACTAGCCCTGGGGGCTAGTAGAATTTTTAAAACAGCCAACAAAATTTCTGACAAGCAGCAAATCGCAAATTGTAATTGAAGTCAAATAAAAACGTTTAAAAAATTTTGTGAATTCAAAACAAAAATATAAATTAAAATGCATAGAGCCAGCTGCAAAAAAATTGTATTTTAATAATTTGTTCATTATTTTATACAGTACTTTTCGTTTATAGTCATTTCCATTGTTAGTCACATTAGCGATATAAGTCCATTTAATCTTTATTTTTGCCGCTATACAGGAGATTAATAGAAAGTATTTACGTTATAGTCCATTTAGCGATATAAGCACATTTACAAAAGTAAAGCAAATTGTTAACGTTTTAGTCACATAAGCCTAAGTTTTTTGTTTGCTTCCGAAGTTTCAAACCATATCAAAGAATCAAGAAGTTAATCGTTTACTTTTTATTATCAACTCTTCAATCGAAAAAAATTAGTTTTTGTGTTTGGTAACAGTGATGAAATATCTTATTATTGTTTTAACTTTTTTAAAACAGTTTGCAACTCTGTTGCAAAGCCATAATCCCGCTGTCAGTGTTGTTAATATTTTTCAATATTTAGCATTACTCCAGTAGAGTGTTTTTATTATAGTTTTTTGAACGATTTAAAATAAATTGGGCATGCTCTGATAATCGTAAAACGCTTAACATTCTAACTTGAAATCGTATAATATGTGTGTTATGTAAATCGCAATAGCATGAAGGTTGGCGAATTAAAATTACAAAAGTATGCTGAAGGAAACTAGAATTTTTGTAAGAAACTATGGCAGATCGCAAGCATAACGCACGAATTTCCGAACACTGTAAAATAAATCTGGTGTTTTGCTTTTTTAAATCGTGCGAATATCATAACAAGGCTGAATATCTTAAAACTTAGAACTTGAGAGATCAGTGAATTGAATTTTGCAAAAATATTAATTTTAAGAAATTTTTAAATTTCCATTTAATATACAATCAAACGCGTTTAAATGTTTAGAATTTATTTTCCAAAATAAATTAAAAATTTACTTGTTTTCTTGTAGAGATCCGAAGTTTGATAACTTTTGGCAAGGAAAATTCCAAGTTTCTAAAGTAACCATTTTTAAATGTGTTTAATGTAATTATCTGGCAATATTATCAATTTTTCATCTAAAACATTCTCATTCGTATTGCGATTTTAAGATTTGTTAGAAATTTAAAAAAAACTATAGCCTTGCTCATAATTTTTTTTTATATAATTAAGAAAGAAAGGTAAATTGCTTTTCATAAATCGCTTACTTTTTTAAATTTTGCCAAAAATTTACATATGTATGTATGTGGAACACATATACACATGTGAACTAGGCGTATAGTCTTTCTAGCGATATAGTCCACGATTTGTGACTATAGGCAAAAAGTACTGAACATAGTATTTTTTTAAAATATTTTAACACAACGATATTTTTCAAAAAAGTTCTTATAATATAGACCATAACCAAACAAATAGTAGTTAATATAACATACACTGTCCCGTGTTCGAGCACTAGTATATTTACAATCATTGTGTACTTACAAGTTAATTTTTGATAAATTAACTTGTAAGTACTGCAATACATACATAGCTATGTATTAGTATAATTAAAATGGGAAATAGCTTAGAAACAAAAGAAAAGATTAAGGCACCATATCGGTGTAGCCACCATTTTTTTTTAATATACCTATAAGTTTGGCAACATGTTGTTATCCCTAAATGGATTAACATCGGTAATTTAATTGCAGTTTATTTCGTTGACTCGTCTATAAATGTGGTATACTACCGTAGTCCCATATTTTGAATATATCCTTATTTATCTAGGTATACGATGAAAACGCATTCTTTATTTCGTTAAAATATATCATTTCACACAGCAGAAACATGAATTTTTCCCCCACATGGAAATACTTTGTTACCATAGTACTTTGCTACCGTTTCACACACGCCCTAACTATTTACCACGAGTATTTAGGTAATAATTTTACTTATAGGCTCTTTACAAGTTTAATAGTTACAAATTTTAACTTTTTCAGTATGTAATCGATGATTTGAAGGTATTTAAATGTATCCCATGTGTATTGCTTCGGTCATAATATAAGGATGGACTAGTAAATTTAACATCTCCATCCTGTCTTTATAACATACGTTATTCTCCGCAAACCAAAAACAATAAATAAATTAATAAATTTTTCATTTTCATTGCTTTATTTTGTAAAAATATTTTTGCAGACCTTTATAAGAATTTTAAAAACTTCTTAAAGGTAGACTTCCAAGGCCTGACGATTTTTCATAATTTGTAATAACTATTTGTTGTAATAATAAACAAAATTGGATTTTTCATCGGAAACAATTTAATAATTTGACAAATAATACAATTTTAATAAAATGTATTGAAAGTTTTCATAAATTTAGACAATAACAGCATTTGAACTTCGGTGCAAATCGATATACTTTCATCTGTACAACAATAAAACACATATTATTGCCCTACAATAAAAAATCGGTCACTTTTGCGTTTACATAGGTTTTTTTGCACATAAATGGCATTCAAACAAAACTTGTTTTATTACTTAAATGTGTTTTCAACGAGAAAAACAAGACTTCTTTTAGTTTTTTTATATTTTTTTCATTGCCATGTACATACGAGTACATACACACACGCATGCACGCAGATATACGCTGATAGATGAGAATAAAAAGTTCTTTGAGAGTAAAAACAAAGACTATAATTTACTCTCACAAGTGGATTTAGCGGCTTAATCCACCAGAAAAATTAATATAGACAGAAAAATGTATGAACTTTGTATGGCAGTGCAATATCTTTATAAATCTATAGTCTTTGGTACTACATTACAAGCAACAAAAATAAGTGTGCCATACACCCCCTTATATGAAGTATTTTTACAAGGTCGCCGATCGTAGATGTCACCTTCTTAAGTAATTTATTTCGTTTTATTTTTGGCTTTTATAGTCGGATCTTTAAGTTTGACATACCAAAGTTTTTTACTCGAGAAGACAAATATTTTGCTCTTAAAGCCGTTGACCTCAAGTATCCCGTTGTCAATGGAAGTGATTTCTGACGAGATAGTTTGGTTACTTTCGAAATATGTAAAATCGTCATGTACGTGAACGTTGGTTCGATTCCCCAGTAATTCAAGAATGAAAAATTGTCAATAAATTTTAATTCATTTCATGTTGTGAAATTCCCTTCTTCATAAAAATAATTTAATGAAAATTAAACTAAATGAACTTTATCCTGATTAAAAAAAATTTAAATATGGATTAAAAACCATAAACAGTTCAATAAAATAACCACAATTCCAATTATTACAAAAAAATCTCATAAAATGTTTCTTGGTTAGAATTCTCGAGGGAGAAATTAAGTGGCATCTCAAACAGTTTTTTAATAAATACATTTATGAATAACTAAATACATATAAAATTTTATAGAAAATAGTGGAAACATAACCACAATATTTTTCAATTCTTAAGTAATTTGTTCTTACTTCGTACAAATATACATATTTCTAAATTTAAAAACTTATTCAAAATATTTGCTGACACATCTCAATTAGGCAACGCCCGTCAATCGAACGCAAATGTTAAAAAAAAGGAAAATTTGTGTTTATTTGAAAGGTTATGAGCTGTTGGGGTTTTTCATTTTTTATTCTATTAAAATTTATTTGTATTCTGTAAATGAAGACCACCACATAAGTTGATTTTATGTCCTTTTAACAAATACAAAAAGACACAAAAAGTTCTTCAACACAACTACAAACACATATTCTATTTGTTAGACGTGATAGCATATTGGAGACTTAGAATGGGCGTTCATTTGTGTACATATATGGACGTTTAAGTATTGTTACAAACTTCTGTGTCGGTACACGTTTGCAAACGTTAGGAATTTGGCAAGGTTATTGATTTTCTATTTGATTTATACCCTTGCAGTGTTATTAGATAAAAGAGTATTTTGCAATTTTAAACATATAAAGATAGACCTTAGAAAACTGTATTTCATTGAATGGAAATGTCAGATCGAATGTTGCTTATTTCATATACATACAACATTTATAAATAGATTACACCTATGACCTTTTAAGTCAATGGGACTGTTTTACTGACCTCATTCTACAAATTGGTCAGAAATAGACTTCATGCAACAGCGAACATTAAAAAAAACAAGTAGTAAAGTATAGATGGTCCAGCCCGACCATTTGATATCCTACACCACAGTATTTACAGTCCGATTTTTAAAACTGTTCCCTGATTAGCACTCATTGGGAATCAGGGACCCGACAAAACAAATTTATGTTATGAGGTTAAGATTCATATAAAGAGTGTCCCAACTAGAACGCAATTTTTAAATTTTAAATAAAACACAGATATTTAAAAAAAATCCTGAAACTTTATTATATCGTAAAGTAGACAGAATGAGGTTATGTATGGAACAATATATCGTGCAGATGGCCGCCGCAGCTTTGCTGGAACACACGCGATCTTTTAATGAAATTTTCACTGACCTTTTTGTTGACTCTTTTGGAGCATTATTGTGACCCCAAATTGATCGTAATTTGCGAACTGTAGCCGCAAAACTTTCACCATTTTGGTAAAACAATTTCACAATGAGAATGCGGTGTTCATTCGTGTAGCGCTCCATTTTTACTAACCTCGTACCTTCTACTAGCAAACAATAACAATTGTTCAAATATCAAACAATGACACTTGGCATAGCGCCCAATTTTAAAATCGCGTTCTAGTTGGGACACCCTTTACATAAAAAAAAAAATTATTTTAATTAAAACATTTGTGATATTAATTAATATTGTGGTTATTTTATTGAACTGTTAATGGTTTTTGTTAGCAGAGAAATAAAATGAAAATCGTGTGTTCTTCGTTAAAAGACTTGTGATAGAGTGACAACAATTTATTTTCAATTTGATTTAAAGCAAAAATACATTTTACAATATTTTCAAAAGTAAAATGTTTTCAATAACAAATTATAACAAGTATTCAAACAACAAGTAAATATATGAATGAATAATCCTGAAACAAACTGTTATATTCTCAACAGTTTTTAATCCAAATTTTGATATTTTAATCAGGCTAAAGTTCATTGAATTTAATTTTTATTCACCACTATCGTGAATAATTTTTCCCTCGTGATGTGTTCCCTTTTCGCGTATTTGCGATCAGGAGAAACTCCTATGAAAAAAATAGTTCATAGGAGAATAATAACGTGTAAAAAATGATCATGGGAAAAAGTCCCCTTTATCGTGAACAATTTTTTTCCTCGTAATTTGTTCACTTTTCCCTTTGAATTTCTCACTTTATTTTTGCTGGGGAACAAAACATTTATGTAAGTAATTCTTCTTATAATTCGAATATTGAAGTTTACAAAATTAATTTTAAGGTCAATTTTCGTTAAAAGAGGCACAAACTTATACATATGTACATATATTGTTCAACAAAATCCAAAAACAGGTCGATTGCCTGAGGAGTTATGAAGCTTTTCAAAGACGTGGTGGCAGAATCTTAGAAATTATTTTACTACATAAACGCGCAATAAACTAATGGTGCAATCAAACTATCACTCCAATACAATATATTTTAATTTGTCCTTTTTTCACTTTTCTCTTAATGTTTTTTAATATTTCTTTTTTTACATTCACTGAGAACTGATAGCGCGAAAAATTGTTCACGGGAGTTTCACGATAGCATTTTTCCCTTCGAGGGGAATCAAAAATACCACTTGTTTTTCACGATAGGCGTCATCAGTGATGCAAAATGTGGCACAATTGGGCCATTTGTGGCACTTTTGAATGTTTGCTGGCCCTGTGGTACTTTCTAATTGATTTTGGCCCTTTCAGCTCAAAATTCAACTAACTACTATTAACCGTTCGGTACATTTTTTAATGTAATTTTCAAACTGTTTCAAACATGAATTTTATTTACAACATTGTTTTGTTTGTTAAAGAAAAACTTCATAAATTTATTGCCAAACCTTGTCTTGTCTTAAATAAAAATTCTTTTTTGTAAGTTGTATATCAAGTTAATATCAAAAAACACTGCAGTATACTGTCAAATAACTTCTCTTCTGTCATTATTTCCTCCTACTGGAGCATAGGACCTCAACGTGCACCTGTCTTTCAATATGTTATTCGCTTTACTGTGATTTGCGGCACGCAGCTCCTCATCGATAGCTCTCCTCAGGGTTATTTCAAGGGCGCGACGGAACCCCCACACTACCTATATGGTTCCTATTAAGCGCTTGTTGAGCAAAATGTTTGCTGGTTATAATATATGGACAATCCGTCGCCATTTTCGACGTTTTATTTTATTGCACTGGTTTTGATTTGCTACAAGACTACATAACTACAAGACTACATTACTGATTCTATTTAGCCACAATATACACAGGATAATTCTGGGGGAAAATTTTGGCCCTATAAAAGGTATATTGGCCCTTTTAAATCGTCCATTTGGCCCAAAAATTAAAACCTCAAAATGCATAACTGGGCGTCATTAAATTATTTTTATAAAGAAAGGAATTTTTACAACATGAAATTAATTAAAATTTATTAATCATTTTTCTTTCTTGACTGAGCTGGGAATTGAACACAGGTTTTTACCTGTGTTCAAATCCGATTGTAACCACACAATCTCTTTAATTATTGATTAAAAAATTAATAACATTTTCACAAGTAAAGAAAATAATAGCGCCAATTAAATATTTTTGATATTATTAATATTTTCTGAAATACAGTGCACTCGCGCTAATATGAATACTTTTTCAAGATTGTTCATATTCGCGAATTACTTCTAATTTTGCTTTAAAAATGTTTTAACCATTAAGGTAAATGTTTTTTTTTTTTGCGAATGTTTTTTTCAATGTTTATTGGATTTAAAAATTTCTTAATTTTTTAAAAAGAAAAAAAAACTTTTAGTTACTATGCGAAATGTCCGCTAATAGTGCTCTTTTTTCTCTCATATTCAAAGACCATCGGTATATGTAATACATTTTCCATTTTTGGGTACTCAAAAGGCCGCACGTTTTTCTTTTTCCAAGTCATATAAACGTATTGTAAGCACATTTCTTCGCATTTTGTAAATTTTTTGCACCCTCTTTTTAAAGTTCTTCAATTTAATTTTTTTTTTAAGTGAAAAATGTTTGATTATATTTATATTAATTGAAAACAAACTGGCGAGAATTTTTTCTGGTTAAGAGTTTTTTGTGTTGAATAGTATCTAGATATCCACAAGCAGTGAAAAAATATGTTTATATATGGTCACCTCCAACAAAACTATTTTTAAAGAAAATTTTAAACATATGATGTTTAATTTAACTATATTATTGTCACCGACAACCATATTATTGTTAAATTAGTCCTCCATCAAGAAGCCACAACCATATTATGGTTGCCTCTCAACATCTTATGGTTAAATATGACAATAATTTGTTTTTAAATTAACAATAGTATTTTCCTCTTTTCCAAGAGCAACATTCTATGGTTGAAAATCAACCATGTTATTATAAATGTTAATCATATTTTAGCTATTATTAACCAAAACATGTTCGGAGCCATCGATTATATGGTTATGCTTTTTGATGGAGGTCTAATTTAACCCATAATATGGTTGTCGGTGACAATAATATGGTTAAAATAACCATAGTATGTTTACAATTTTATTTTAAAATAGTTTTGTTGGAAGTGACCATATATGTATGTGCATATATGTATGTGAGATGTTTTTGTCTTTAAGGGGCTTTATGAAGGAAGTTATATAGGACATGGTGGATTCTGGAACAACTAGCACAAAACGACTTAGTAACTATTATAGAAGTTATAATTTTGTATTATTGTCAACTTTTATAAAGGTATCCATTGACTACAGAATATAATTTCTTTAATTAATTCATTTATTAATGATGTGCTAATAATCCCAATTTTTTAATGAAAACACTGAAATTTATTGTTGTGGGAAAGCTAGTTTCAATGCGCATTTCGCTGGTTGCTTAGGCCAGCTCGTCAGGAAACTTTTTCCAAATACTTTAGAAAAGCTAAAAATATTATACAAGTAAGACCATAAAGTAAATAAGAATTTTAAAACACTTAAGTCTTACATGTAGCAATATCAAAGCTTCAACAAAGATACAACAATAAACCGTCAATTTTTCTTTCTTACATTCCCCTACAATTGGCTGGTTTTTTTCCAACACGAATTGTAGTTGTAAGAAAATAGAAAGAAAAAAACAAAATTTAAAAAAAAAACAAGTTGTTTAAATAAAGCAGATTGCCATTTCAGTTTTTTATTTGCCGGGCACATGCAAATTTATTATCAAAAATTATTTTCGGGAATGAAATATTTTATTAATTAATTAATTTATTAATGATGTGCTAATAATCCCAATTTTTGAATGAAAACACTGAAATTTATTGTTTCTTTATTTTTATTGTCCTATTGTTCTACACCACTCAATAAGCACACATGTGCTTATTGTACAATGTTGTCAACACCTTACAAAATATATGTCAAAAGGTCTTTGATTGCATCCAATATAATGTGCCATCTACTTGTGTGATATGCACACGGGCCATTTTATTGTACAGTATCAATTACGGAACAATAATATTGCAAACAGCTAACTTTGGGAGTGATATTTGCTATTTTCGGTAGTGGTATTTGTATGGAAGCTAAGCATGAACCGATTCTAATATTATTGGGTGAGGTGATTTAGGTTTGGATAGAAGATTCTTGAACGAAATTGTATCTTAATGCCAACATAAAATTATGACTTATTGGCACAAGAACTCTTCTGGAATGAAGTTTGTATGGGAGCTATGTGCAAACGTGGGCTGATTCTATCCAATTTTCAATAGGCTTATGACAAATAACCATCAAAATATTACAAAAAAAAGTCAAGTGGTATTAAATTACATGATCAATGAACAGCTGAATTTTGTAAAATAAAGCGATCGTCAAATTTGGTTCGTTCATTGTTTCGGTGCCTGTGTGACATTGCGGTTTAAAATTTCAAACGCTGCATAGCTTGTAGCATTGAAAATTTTAAATCGGTACATTAATTTCTGTAGAAAGCTACAAAAAAAAAAATTACGAAATATTTATGACATTGTTTGTGCTTTGAATGTTAGACTTTGGCGTTGCGTTCCGTGTTACATGATTAGGACCATAATTGCTGTCTCAGAAGTCACCATAATCATTCATGTTGAAATGCAATTATCATAAATTTTACGCAATAAAGTTTTTACTCGTACAGATCTACCATTTTCATTGTGGATTTTTAATATTTCAGTAATATTTTCGAGACTGAATTCATTGAAACAACTGGCTATGATTCTTCTATTGATGTGTCAGCAAGTAAAATATAACAACTCTTCTATTATTCCAATGTAAAACTGTTGATAAGCAAATATATTGTTAAAAAATCGATTACATCTTCTACAAAAATATGGCGGAAATATTGTTTGAGTCGTATAGTTTGCAACATGTAGAAATATAACTCGTATTTGTCTATTAAAATCAAGATAGCGCTTACGAAAAGGAATCTAGAGGGAAATTTAAAAATGCCATTTATCTCACATACAAATTTTCTGTATGATTAATTTGTGGGAATATAAACGTTAACACGGGGCAAGTTTGATAGATAAAATTAATATATGCAAAGTTTGTTCGATAATAAACTAAAAGTCGATTCATAATTGACTGCCTTTCAAAAGAAGCGCGGAACCAGCACTCAGAAAAATTTTACGAAAATTCTTGCGAAATGAAATCTGTGGCAAAAAGGAAAAAGTGCTTAAGTCGATTCAGTTAAGTTTGAGTTTATGGCAACTTTGTTATCTGCATGTTTAAAATTAGCCGTGAACAAAGTTTCAATTACTTCGTACGGTTTTTTTTTTGGGAAGTTACAGCAAAATTACTTTTTGCATATATTTTTGTTCAATCTGAAATAATATTTGGAATAAAAACTTAAGTTTCCTTCCGATCTGTGACGTTTGGAGTATTAAGCGATAAAAAAAAACTAAAACTAAAGTGAAGTGATATTTTATTAAAATTAAAATGTATTTTTTAAAATAACCTTTAAAGTTAAAAATTGTTTTTCTTTAAAATTAAAATATATACTTAAGCACTTTTTTCTTATTGCCACAGATATATTTCATCCTAGAAATTATGTCTTATATATATATATATTTGTATATATTTAAATATGTTGCATTGTAACTAATTTGTTTAGTGCTTTTTTTATATCTATAAAAACTGAAAAGAGTAGCGAAAATAAAGACGAAAATACCCGCATTCAGTTTAACAAACAAGCAGCCCATCATCGCTTTACAAATGTTTTGTTACAACGCACACTAGGTTATTTAAACCACTTTTTAGGCCAAAATTATTTACAGCCAAACTTTTGGACCGATATGGCTGAAATTTGGAATTTAAGAGTTGTTCATGGACAGGCACGCTGGGGTTTTTGATTTTTGTAATAGTTGAAATGTTTAGGGTTGCCAGCATATGAAAAAATAAATACAGAATATCTCGAAAACTAACAGATATATTTTTTCGAAATTCGGCACGATTAATTTACGCAAGGGGGCTAACAAAATAGCATAACAGCCACGCAGACAAAATCTTAAATAAATAAAATTATTAATTTCTTTTTTCAAGTTCATTGTTCAAATTTATTTCATGTAGTTTTTTTTTTTTTTTTGTATTCATAACTTAAAATTCAATAGCAATGAAAACTGAATTGATTTAAACTTAAAAATAATAAAACAATTTTAACTACATATTTTCTAAAGTTCATTATCTAAATTAATTTCATCCAGCTCTCTTTGGTACGATTCACTTAAAACTAAATAGTCAATATTTTCTGAAAATTCTTCGTCTTCACTTTCCTCTTCACCTTTAACTCTTCTGGTATTCACTTTCAAAGTTTCTGGTACTTCTGGAGAAGCAAACATGTTCAAAACTTCACGTGGAAGCTGCAATCGGCTCCTCTGCTCAAGGCGTTTCTTTAAATTTATTCAGGAAATAATGGGGTCAGACATGTCCA
Source organism: Pollenia amentaria (assembly GCA_943735925.1). Taxonomy (NCBI): domain Eukaryota; kingdom Metazoa; phylum Arthropoda; class Insecta; order Diptera; family Polleniidae; genus Pollenia; species Pollenia amentaria. The sequence goes on along the minus strand of OX031010.1, from coordinate 118,957,059 downwards.
AAGCCCTGTTAAAAACATCCATTAAATTTGTTTTTCGGGAAGTTTTGCGAGCGTGGTTTAACCTATCCAATTTGTAATGCTTGTTACGCGACTCTGCAGCTTCTTCTCCAAAGCAACCTATCGGTAATATTGTGTGCTCGATGATTTCTTTTCCGTGAATTAACACTTTGTGTACTGTTGCAGTCATTGGGAGCCAAGGATATGTTGTTTGTATTATTCTTGCAGTATTGTGACAATAAGCTTGGAATTTTTCAACGTCCAACGGATAAAGGCAGCATATCGAAATAAGAATTATTTTTAAAGAATAAATAAGTTTAACGTCATTGCCTGTTATTTCTGAAAACATATCATGGTCGGTAAAGGCTCGACGGGAAGTGTTGCCATCATTTGTACTGCCAAATCCACCCGTTTTTGGCTTATCAATAAGGAGACCCATTTTATCCCAAAACAGCTTTTGCATTTGTGTCTTTCCTTCGGAAATAGTTTTACGATCATCTTCTGTGCGAATTTGCCATTTTTTTACTCTGCACTTGTAGCCTGCATGCAGAACGAATTCGAATAAGCGTATCCAACAATGCAAAGGGCTAAGGCCATACTTAAGGTTAACTTCTTTAGCGTGAAATTTCTCGCTTCCAAAGTCCGTGATACTTATAAAATCTTTCGGGGTGGCTTTACATATTGGACAAGCTTGGCTTGATTTTGTGTCAGTTAAAACGATCAATACTTTACCATCAATAACGGTTAGAAATAGTTTAAAATTAATAACAATAGCCTTACCCTCACCAATTTCGATTTCCAAGTCCTTTAAATCATTTATTTGTTGTTTCAACATCAAATCTTCTTGCAAAATTGTTTCTTTTGTTTCTTTAATAAATTTGATGGGACGACAAAACCTTATTGATTGTGGTGCGCGGTTATTCCACAAAGGATTTCCGGACGAATCTATTAGTCTAAGAGGAGTCAATGTAGTTGCAAATAAGCATAATTCAGAACCCGTAGACGTAGAAGGCTCAACAGATCTCTGCTTATAATTCGAATATCCAGAGCTGCCATCAAATCCATAGCTTACAATCAAATCGGCTTTAATTAAATTATTATTATTATTGGTCATTGAATTCTCTAAAACCTCCATCTGCATCATTATAATTCTTTTCGCAGTATGTGTTAATAGCGCTTGGATAGAAACCATGGCCTTTTCTTCACTTACTTCAACACAATCTGGCCGGCATTTAATTTTAGAATCTGCGACGTCTTTATAAAGGGGATAAATATCAGCATTTCTAATTTTGTTTTCATGTCTGGTGTTTAGGTATTGCTGTTTTGTGAAATTGTTATCCAACAAATAAGCTAAGGCTTCGTCTGCGGTGAAGCCAATTGGTACTTTATCTGAAGCAAAAGTAACTTTCCTTATCATTGAAGGTCTATCTGGACTAGCTAAAGTTGCTTTGAGTACCACAGCCATATCGGCTTGCTTTTGCTTATTTGCCGATACTGCAGCTGCACGTACTAGTAACTATGTTTCATGGCAGTTACTTTTTGCTAAATTCTCTGCATCTCTCCTCCTTGATCGTTCAGATTTCTCTGAATACCCTTTTCTTGGACGCCCCCTGGAAGAAGAATCAGATATAGGCGAATACAACTTAGTTTGTAAAATGAAGGTACGTGGTAGCCAGTTTTGGTTTTGCTGGAAAAAGACGTTCATTTTTCTGCGAGCCTTGTGCCACCTTAAAGATAAATTTTTACAAAAAGTTTGTACCTTTTGCTTTAACGAAGCCAAATCTTTTTTTGAAACATTATTTAAATCAATTTTACTGATAATAACATTGTATACAGCATCATTTTGTTTCTTTTTATTTTTTTCACAAATCCAAATATTAAAAAGTTCGCTATATTTTAAGCTGAGGCTGTCTGAAAGAAAATGATATAATTCAAAAAACGCAAAAAATCGCAACTTAAAATAAAAATAAATAAATTCAGAATGCTTTTCTTAACATTTTTCATCAAGGAAAAACACGGCAGTCCACGGCCAACATTATCAAAAGCTTATGCAAAGTTTATATTTATGGAATAAGTCATTTATTTGAGGTTATGTTAGAAATACACGTTTTTTTTTACCAAAAGCAATAACGTCCACCAAAATATTTTGGGTTTTTTTAATTACTTACTATCCCCTCTCTTCTCCATATTATGCACGATTTCCTCCTATTTGTTTAATAACTGATAAAAACCGTTTTAATTTATTTCAAAATTCACTTTTTATTCTGTATTTATTGTGCACGTTGATTGGAAATATTAACTTTGACTTCCCATAAATCAGCTGATATTTTTTTTTTACAAAAACCTAATATGCAGTTATTTGCTTTGATATGTTCTTAATCGAACGTCATTAGCAAAAACATTATTATTGTTAGTGCAAAAAATTATTTTTGGCCAAGATTTCGGGTCAAATTACCTATAGTGCAACGGTGTGGAATTGTTTTTTATACAGGGGACAAATACGTCATTCGATGGCGATCGAAATCACACTACAATTTAAAAGAAAATTTCAATCGCTATCGAATCCATAATTTGCCCCCAGAATGGTACGGCACGATACATTAAAATTCCGTAAGCTTTTGTATTGCTTTTCATATACTTATACTTTTCTAATAGGATCTTAATGCCGATTTTTTGTTTAAAATGTATTAATAAAAAAATATCTATTGGCGAACGTGATAAAAAGTAGAACTTATGCTGAACTGCATTTGGGAAAATTTATTTATTATTATTTATTATTAATAATTATTATTTATTTAAGAATTTTTAGGGTTTTTACTCCATACTTTTTAGATAAATTCGACCTTATAGTGTTTTCACACTTAAGGTTTTAATACAAATATTAGTTTTAACGATAAAACCAAACCTTAAAACCTGGTTTTACCATACAAAACAATTTTGTTAAGACCTTCTTACACAGGGTCTCCACCTGAGATAATATGGGTGCCCCGGTAGGCTAGCTGGTAGTGAGCTAGTTTATCAGTACCGGTGTTGCAGGTTCGATTCCAGCCAGAGACTCTGGTCTCCTGCAGACAAGCGAAAAGCTTCGCGGGATTTAGTGGAGAAAAAATAAAAAAAAATGATTTAATATCTGAGAGAACGTCGTCAGAATGAGAGACCACATTTCTTCATGTTAATCTTAATATTAAACAAGGGGAACAAGTATGTTATAAGATTTCGTAATCGGCTGACACTCGTATTGTAAACTTGTATCGTGTTTATTATTTTATTATATTTTTTTTTAGTTTAAAAAATGGTTTTTTTTAAACACTTTTCACAAGATTGGCACTATTTGCATTAATAAATTACATATTTTAATAATGGTGGCTTATTATTGTTTTATATGCGTGTATGTAGGTGTATTGACAGCTCATCTTATAAGATAGTTGTTATAAGAGTTCATATAACAACTATCGTAACAGAACACTTATTCGCCTTGATCCCAGCTAGCATTTTATATCTTAATCGAATCGTTTAGGAATCAGCTTCACATAACCATATATGAGTATAATAAATGATACACTCGTTGTGCAAAAATACTACCCTAACGATAAATAACCTCAAAGAATCATTTCTGATAAAATTTTCTGATTGTTTTTTAAGCAATTTAATGGTAGTTTTTATAATCATTAGTGAGTGTTTTTCACATCATTTTTTGATCGTAAATTATATAGTTTTTGATTATATTTCAATAATTTTTTAATTGTCATGTTTTTAATTTTTTCTGCGATAAAACCAGAACCATTATGTCTCTTGATTATTTGAACCAATGTTATTATTGCACATACATAGTATTTCTGGAAGACAATTTTCAGGAAAATGTCGTGGACGACAAAATACTCAACATTGTCTAGTGCACTGTCTTCTAAAGAAGTTTTTAAACGACGACATTATCGACATTGTCTTGTAAGGTGTCTTATATCAACACCTGTACACGACAGTACGAGCGACAGTAATAGTTATCATCTTTCAATAGCTAAGCACGATAATATGAGCAACATTGTCTTGCAAGCTGTCTTCTAGACAAAAGAAAAAAATAATTTGTTCGATCGAATGAATGACATGAAGAGCGACAATGTCTTTCTTTCTGTCGTGCACGATTCTCGCGACACTTGTTCAAAAATTTCGTTGACGATTTTTTCTGGCTGTCCCTCACATGTCGTGGAGGAATTAACTTTGGCGTGCATCCGTCTTTAAGGATGTCTTAAAGACGTGGCCAACTGGGTAAGTTCGCATGCAATTTTTAAAGTATGAATGTATTCGTGAAAAAGTGTAAGTGAATTGATACTTGAAGCAAGACTTGATCGTGTAATCCCCAAGTTAGGGAAGGGCAAATTGAAAAATTACATCGATATATATCGTATCGATATTTTTTTTAAGAGTATCGATAATTATTGATTAAAAATATCGATGTATCGAACGTATTAAGCTGAAATATTTATTGAAATTAATTTAAAAAATTTATGCGAACGAAGTTTTCGTTTGAAATCGAGGAACCGGCAGTTAATTCTACAATAAAAAAATTGAAAAAAAAGTAATGAATACAAAAAAATTTTTTTTATTCGCCATATGAAATCTAAAAAAAAATTAATTGGGATTGTATAATGCCAGATTATATACTTCCGGTAAACGAAACCTGTGACACATACTATACAAGTAAACTGTGCAATATTTTATTTTTAATATATAAGGACATAATATTTTTTTTTATTATTAACATTCCAACTTTCATGAGTCTATTGCTGCTAATACGCCATAATTAAGGCGATTCTTTGCATAATTCTAGGAACCCTTTCCAGAATATTTTTTCCGCTTTTATTTTTTTGTTTTTATCTCTTAAAAAACCGAGACAAAACCGAACTGTTTAATCTATGAAAATGTACAATGGAAAAGCGCCGGTATTTTCTTAATATTAGTTAAAAAACACATGATGCAATTCTTAAAAAACAACAGTATTGTAAGCAGTTGAGCAACGGCTAAAATGTTGAATTTTATTATAAAGAGATCTTAAAAATATCGAATTCGATAGTCGTAGATAAATATCGATGTATCGATATATGGGTATTTTTAATATGGGCGATATAAATCGATTATAATTTTTTTAAATATCGATATTTTGGTACATCGATATTTATTGCCAACCCTACCCCAAGTTAGGTGAAATATGGAATATATTTTAGCCATTTTCATTACCAAACAAGTTTGTTGTCGAAATATATTTCTGATAGGTTAAATCAACCAAGAATGTCTTATATTATAAAGACGATCCATCATTTCTATAACTGGCTAGCATGAACTAAAAAAAAAATTCAGATAACACACTTCGGACAACTTTTAAAATTGAAAAGTGTAAAAAGCAATAAATTCAAAAGTGGTAGTTCAACGATTATCATATTTTGGTGAAGTAATAACACCTAGTGGTCTTAAGTTAGTTATCTCAAAAAATATTTTTTTTTGTAACTTGACCACTTTAGTTTCCGGGTAGACAACTGCTAAATAGTATTTCTTATATTTTGTGGGGTCGCCAATGATAAATTGCATGTTGCCACAAAAGTAAAAATCATATAATATATATCCACGTCCTTTTCGACGTTTAGGTGCTGCACACGACATGTTTTTTACATCTGACTTGTCAACTTTACAAGTCACATGTAATTGTGCATGTCTGGCAAAATTGCTGTTTTACATAAGGTTTATTATTATTGGTCACACACGTACATGTAATTTGCTTCTGACATTGTCTCTGTTTTTTTTCGCAAAGTTATTGCAGAAACCAAAGTAGGTCTCGGTTTCAAAATAGCGTGCTGCCGCCACAAAAATTTTTATTTGCACCGTTAAAGATTTCAGTCATCTTAAAATGTTTTTCTTTAATTTTTAACAAACCAATTTAGGATATTATAATGAAACGTTTTTTTATATATATATATATGAACATAATTTCTATTCAATGGTGAAATTATTAAAAATATCTGTATTATAAAATATAAACTTCAGCCGTCTAATGATTTCTTCAATAGTGCATTTTTGACACAGCTGATTTCAGATGGTTTGTCAGAAGTAAATAGAGCACGCTCTAAACCTATTTTCTCGCAAAGAAAAGAAGAAACCATTCGCACTAACATTTATTTTCAGCAAATGACAATAATTTTTGGGCTTCTTTTTTAGCCAATCTTTTATTTGTTTGGCTGACAGGAAAATTTATATATTTTTTCATTTAATTGACGAGACATATGAAAAAACTTTACAATATTTGAAAATATTATGAAATCAATATTTTAATATTTTAAAATTGAAATTTTCTCAGATGACTTTGCGTCTGACTTTTACAGATGCAATGTTTTAAAAATAACACACGACATGTATGTACATATTTAACAGTGGGAAATTTGACATGTCAGATGTAAAAAACATATCGTCTACGGGCACCTTTAGTTAAAAATATTTGTTTTCAAAAAATAAATGTAGTATGTAGCAAACGCAACACAAAACAAAATAAAAAGTTTAATAATATAAAGTGCTATAAAACCTAAAGGCACTTAAAATGTTGCGATAATTAAACATGGTCAAAATGAAATTAGATTTTTTTTTACAGTATTTATTTATTGAATCTTCATATATTAAATATGAACTCACAATTATTTATAAAATCTTATCCTAATATTTACTTTATGTCCTGCCAGTGCCAGACACTAAAGATTTCGTCATCACGGTTTTAGTTCACATATGTTGGTGTTTATCGCTCATCTGATTGGGTGAGTGCTGCAGTGTTTCTTCTTCTTAAACGAGTGTGGCCGCCATAATTAAAAATATTTCGAGGTAATGGATTTGGATGCAGTTCCAGCCTTTTAAAATATTTTACTGCATATTTCGTTATCATAGTTTTTACTAATGGCACATTGAGATCCTTGTGGATATTTGAGTTTTTAACGTACCAGGAAGCGGCTGTGATTATTCGAAAAAGTTTATTTTTGCGCCTTTGAATTTTTTTCGATGTTAGAATACCGTAGCACCAAATTAAAATAAGTAAGAAAATATAGCCGGTGATATTATGACCTACACCGCAGTGTTTACAGCTAAATTTTGGAGACTTGCAAAATCAAAATTATGTTATGCGGTAAAAATTCATATAACAGTTCTTTATGCCAAATATTGTCTTAATATTTACACCTCTATGCGATTTGTGCTTCTTTAAGTGATTTTATGAAGGCAGTATATATGGGACCAATGGCCGACTCCCGGAGAATTTTTATTGATAATTGGGCTGTATGTTGGGCTTAAAATAAAATTTTGTTCCAAACTTATTTTATTGCAGTCAAGATGACTTGGACCAAATTCGGACTATATGGTCCCATGCAAACACTACCTCCGAAAATAGTTTTTAATGTCACAACTTTCTTAAACGTATTGGTACTGATATACAATTTGATAACTTTAATAATACTTAGCTACTAATTCATGAGTTGTATGCTGTTAGGTCGAGCATTGACCAAAGTTCCAAAATGAACCCCCTCACATAAAAAGCTTTAAGACGAAAAAATATCTTATAGCTGTTGATAACAAGATAATGTTCGGCACAAATATCTCTTATGTGACTTTTAACCTCATAATATAAATTTAGAGAGCACCACCTTACAAGCATTTTTGCAAGGCAGTTTCGACAGTCTCTTAATCCCGAGAGTAGGGATTACATTTTTGTTATATTTTTGGCATTTACAGTCGGATCTTAAAGTACGATACATAACACAGTGCGGCAAATGTTAGGGTTCAGTGATTTATATCAGTAAAAAAATGTATACGTGTCTCGGCGTTTTGCTGGGTGAAGTGTTGGAATCAAGATACATATATCGATTTGAAGTAATTAGGTATCGTATAGCGGAAATTGCCATTGTTTGTGAATTTTTCATTCATTTTGCCATCTGAATGTCCAAATATCACAAAGTCGTGTTTAGAAACTTTGTTAATCTAAATGCTGGCTACATCATTGTCAATAAAGTGAGCCATTATTTTTGAGTGGCACCCTGGAAAATCAGCCGATTTGGGCTGTCGCACAGTGTTATTTACCATAATTTATCAAAGATTCGGTACATACGAATAAAGCGATCAACCTTATTTAAATTTTTTTTGTATATTGAAAAATGTTTACCATATTTCTGCTGGGACTATTTAATTACTTCCTCCTACTTCAAAGAACGGCATACTTGAGGTCAATGGCCTTTAGAGGAAAACATTGGTCTTCACGAGACGAAAACTTTGATATATTATACTTTAAGTTGCGACTGTAAACGCCAAAGATATAAGGAATAATTAAAAAAGACCACCGCAGCGTACAGCGTAAAATATTTTTTTTTCGAAACTGCCTTGCAAAAGTACTTTATATTAGAGGGTGGACCGAATTGTATTTCTTTTTTGAGGTACGCTCTATTGCACATGGATCGCAAATAGGTTACACTCTTGTTTGGTATAGTTTCATATGGTCTCGCTTGATCGACCTTACTTTCTTACTTGTTTGTATTTTTTTTGTTTTTTGTAGAAGAATTGCATAATTAAAATATAAATTTGTAATCTCTGAATTCATTTATGAAGTTCATTCTGATTCTAACTTTTTTTTGTGAAGTGTACTCACGATTCGGCGTAGTCGAATAGAGCATTCTTTCCTGTTATTGCTACAAATAAATACTTTTTATATGGCCTTGCTTTTCCTTCTTTGCGGTTTCCTACGAGTTTTGGTATTTTTGCAAATCCTTAAATAAAGATTTTCAACATTTACTTTAAATTCTTAAGACATCTGCAAGTCCCCACCTCTCTCACCACATGGGTGGTACAAATAAAGAAAACTAAAAAACCACAGGACAACAGCAATTTAGAGACAAAACCCGTAATGAGCAAAATAAAAATGGACAAAACAACATTTTGTTAATAAGCCATAACAAATAGAAACAACAAATTGGATCTATTTATATGAAGAGAGAAAATTGGAAATTTTTTTAAATTCTTTTCAAACATTTTCACAAACGATGGTCGAATTTAAAGTAAAGCTATTGGGATAAAATATCTCAATTTAATTTAAGAATACAAAGGTAAGAAATGTGCTACAACAATTTAAGTATAGGTAAGTAAGAATATTTATTAGAAGCTGTTAGTTAATTTTTTATTTTTAATAAAATAAATAACTAACAAGTTAAAAATACATTTTTATTTAGTTGTCGATATCAAAGTTATTCGTCACAAGAAATTATCAAATAAATCGAGACCTTCCCTTGGGTCTCAAATAGAATCTACTCTCGGAAATATGTCTGTAAATACAGTGGTGAAGGGTATCAGATGGAGTAATAGGTTAGATTTTGGCAGTCAATCTAGCATAGCTCACGTGGTTCCAGTAATTAGTTATAGTGGTGTCACTGTCCCCCAGACATCCTCTATTACCTGGCTGCTACCACTATTCCTCAGACTGCCGGTTGATTCAATGAAGGAGTGGATCCACATCAAATCAGTGTCAGAGTAACCATTTTTGCCTTTAAAGTGTTATATGGCCACACATTTTGATACTTATGTCCCCAAATGCCGGACAACGACAGAGAAGAGATTCAGTTGACTCCTCTTTTACTTTTCATTGCAACTTATACAAACGTTATTATAAGGAAGTCCCAGCCTCTGAACGTGATTACATATTGGCCAGTTCCTAATTATAGCCCCAATTAGGTTTCTAAGTTGAGGTCTGGACAGCTTTAACGCGCGCTGAATCCTTTTGTCGTCTATGATGGGCCAGATTTACCCGGTTTCCACACAGGTAGTCTCATCAAACCATCTCTGACTGGCGATAAGATAAAGTTGCAATGATTTGCACGGTCCTCGAGAGTGGATCAGCTATACAATATATCTACCCTAAAAAGACAAAACAATCCATCCGTACTAAGATCAAGTCGAAGCGGTGTCAATAGTATGGTTAGTTCGAATTTCCTTAAATCAAGTACAGAATGCTTGATTCAAGTACGAATTATTGAATTATTAAATACTTAACTTGGTCATATTAAATCTCTGCAGCGTATTTAGAATAATCCGAAAACGGGATTGACTTCATTTTAAGTAAGATAAAAATTAATCTCAAACTGTGCTTTATTCAAGAATTTCAAAGTTGGTTTTATCCCGACTCGAATTGAAATAATTCGAAAGTGAGATTAGTTTCTAACCTAACTAAACACTTACCCCAGAGAACCGAAGATAGAGTGAATAATATTATTTACTTGCCCGTTACACATGTTTGTTCCACTTTTGTGCCGCCCTTTGTTTGCAGAAAAACTCTTAACTACAAGACACCTCCAGCATGCCCGATATGGTTTTCGTATTAAGTCTACTTTCAAAATTTGATGTATTTAACTAAATAATTTTTACATGTACAATATTGAAATTATTCTTTTTTAATTGTTGTTGTTGTTTCTTCACAAAACAAACAATAGGGTTTTAATTTCTTTAGAAGTATTGTTGTTGTTTCTGCCACAAACTTTTACAAGCACATGCATATTCGGCTTTCGAGTATTTTTAGTGTTATTCGTACTAAAATTTTAAGAACGACTCTTACGAAAGAAAGTTAAATTTAGTACTAGTTTTTTCTTTCTGTGTATATGTATTTTTGTGCCTAGATAAATATAACAAAAAAGAATATATATATATATATATATATGCACAGTGTATAAAAAGCGGTCATGTTGTTTAAATAATCAATAGTTTGCAGTCATTTCGATAGTTTGCGGTCTGACTGCAAACTTTTGACAAGTATTCTGTATAATACGCGGTCGTGATACTTTGCGGTCGTATTTTAAAAAAAAATTTTTTTTAGTTAAATTTATTCCTCGTATTGAATTGTATTAACAAAACTTAATTTTGTATCTATATATGTTTGTTTATTGATATAATTGGCTTTTTAAAGTTAAAATGTGCTTTCTTATATTGCCATACTAAGCACATAGATTTCCCGGTTTCGGACAAACCTTTTTTTAGGAATGTAAAGTTTAAACGCCCGCAATATTTTACAATTAATAACCAGGTGATTGCATTTCTACAACAATCGCAACAACAACAGGCTTGTGGTTTGTTTTCAACTTTACTACATGTGATTTACATTAAATAACAAGGTGATTGTATTTCTACAACAAACGCAACAACAACAGGCGTATTGTTTGTGTTAAACTATAATACATGTGATTTACATTAAATAACAAGGTGATTGTATTTATACACCAAACGCAACAACAACAGGCGTATTGTTTGTGTTAAACTTTACTACATGTGATATACATTAACAAGGTGATTGTATTTCTAACGCAAAAAACAATATGTTAATGTTTTTCTAAGCTTTTGTTTATTGTGTTTTAATAAGTTAGCTATGCAAACAAATGAAATATGATGGGGAATAAGCTAATATTTTTGCTTTTCAACTTTCGGTATAAAATTTTATATTTTGAATGCCAAATAACTTTTTAGTACTCTGAAATGAGGTTTTAGAAATCGGAGTTTTTTGACGCCAGCACGAGTTGTTTTGGAGTTATGGCCCATTTAAATTTTGAATTTCTTTTTTACTATCTCTTTCAGTACAAATTTGATTTTAACAATGAAGCTATCGTTGGAAAGTGCTTTAAAATACCTTTTATTTGGTTTATTAAACATGAATAATTAATAACTCATTAAGAACCAATTTCGTTTATACTGTGCTTATACCCACACCGCAATAGTGGAGAAGTTATTATGTATTTGTGTTGAAGTGTGTAACACCTGAAAATATTGGTACTAGAGCTTCCTTAAAGTATACCGATCGACTTTCTATCGATGTCCGTCCGGCTGGCTGGCTGTCCATGTAAACTTCTGCGCAAAGTACAGGTCGCAATTTTGAAGATAATTTGATGAAATTCAGTACATGGGTACTAATTGCCACCAGGACTGAGCTTATTGGGGCGAATCGGTCCATGATTTGATATAGCCCCCATACAAGCTGATTTCCGGAATAGTATATTTGTACCCACTATAAAACCAATTTTAATGGAATTTAAAACATATATAGATCTATATTTCTATGGACACATAAGCTATGCATTTGTTAAAAAATAGGACCACGATGAAGGATAGGGGGCAATTTTTTCCTCTCAGAAACTATCAAACCGATTTTAATGAAATTTAAAAAATAGATAGATCCCTACTCATATAGCCACATTACATATGCATTTTTCAAAACTAGGTCCACGAGGGCAGCGAGGGGGCAAATTCTGCCTCTCCGAAACTATCTAACAAATTGTACTGAAATTTAAAACATAGTTAGATCACTATTCATATATACACATAAGCTATCAATTTTTTAAAACTAGGTCTACGAGGGTAGGTAGGGGGCAATGTCTGCTTCTCCGAAACTATCTAACAGATTTAATTGAAATTTAAAACATAGATATTTACCTATTTCTACGGACACATTAGCTACGAATTTTTTAATAGAACAACGAGGGAAGGAAGGCGTAGTAGCACACGCCGCGTATCCGCTAGTAAATTTCATGTAGATGAGGATATCTTATTAATAACATTTATATGAATCTTAAACTCAATAACATATTTTTTTCCAAATAGTCCATGATTGCCCATGGGTCCCAGATAAGGCAACCTTGCAAAAAGTTGCTCTCATATAGTGTGGTGTAGGCTATTGTATGGTCGGGCTTGTCCGACTATACTTCCTTACTTGTTTTTTTTTATACAAAATGGTTGATAAAGTAAAATTTTCCGAAAAACATTTGAAATTTTATATTCCTTTTAAAGAAAACTGTAATAACAGGTCTGTTATATGCATTCAGAATATTTTGATGTTTGTCATCTAAAAGGAAAAGCAATTCAATATTTTTATGCATTTAAGGAAAACTATAATTTATTTAAGGGTTGCTACAAGCAACAGAAAAGCAATCAGAATTTTATGGAATTTAAAGTGTTGAATGAAAACTAAATTCTTTAATGTTGTAATATACAGAAATTTTGAGAAAGTATTCTGAACAATTTATTAAATATATATCTGCGGCAATGAGGAAAAAGTATTTCATTCCATTTTTTAATTTTGTAGGAAAGCAATTTTAAACTTTAAATGTTATATTTGAAAATATATTTTTATTCAAATAAAATCATCACTTCTGTTCGGTTATATTTTTTTATGTTTTTATTACTGAATACGCATTTCGATATTTAAATATATTTAAGGAAAACTTAAATCTATTTTGTACACTTAAAAAACTTATTTGCCAAACAGGGTTGTTATCTGCAAAATTTTTAAAATGCAATCGGAATATTTTTTATTTAATATTTATAACACGAATTTGTGCGGAGAATCTCCAAAAAAGCAATTGGAATTTAATGGTGCTTTTTGCAAATTCTGAAATAAAATAACTGGGCTGTTATACAAAAATTTTCAGAAAAGTAATCCAAATTTCGTTATTTACAAAAAGTAGCCGTATGGACACGATTGCACCGAATGAACGTAGCGAGCGACGTAAATATAAAACGTTGTTAAATTTTAACGTATAATATTTAATAATTAGGCACACAATAAGTGGTGCAAACTAATATCTACGTCATACGGCAGTTTAAATCTACTTCATGTTCAAACGTTGGTTGCGTTCGTATTGTCATAGAAAAAAAATATATATTTGTGCGGATAATTTTCAGAAAAGCAATTGAGATTTTATATTTCGTTAACCGAAACATGAAGAGAATAACAGGGCTGTAAAATGCAAAACTTTCAGAAATGCAATCAGCATTTTTATGTTATCTACAACAAGTAAATTATATACAGAATTTAAAAAAACCAGCCCGTTATTTTTATATATTTCAGGAAAAGTAAGTTCTATAACTGGTCTGTTAAATGCAAAATTTTTATAAATTCCATCATAATAATTTATATAAAATATACATAACAGCGAAATTGTGCGGAGAATTTTCAGAAAAATAATTGAAATAGTACATCCTATTTAACGAAACAGTACATCCTATTTAAATAATTTTCTTTTAAAGGTACTTACTCAAATTAAATGTAACTAAAAGGGCAAATTAACAAAAAGCTTAAATAATTAATAAAATTAAAAAACAATAAAATTTAAAAATAAATAATTTTTTAAGCAGTTTGGCAACTGTGTTTTTTAAATTTCTCTGGCAACATTCTCTTGATTTACTTTAATTACAGCAAGAATGCAACTCTGCAACAAAACAACCATTGTGTCATGCAGTGTGACCATTGTAGCATTTGTTCAGCTTAATATAACATTAAACATTTTTATTAAGCTGTACAATTTTCATTTAGGGTCTGGCTTTATATTTAACATTTTTATTAAATCTCTTAAGCTTTTTTAGCTTTATTATAAAAATACTATTATTGATTTAACTTAACTGTTTCTGTATATTTAATTAAAATTATTGGTGTTTTAAACTCCGGCTAAAGTTCATCAAATTTAATTTTCAATAAATTGTTTTAATGATGGAATTTTACACCTTGAAATGAATTGAGATTTATTGATAAATTGTTATTTCTGTCTGAACCAGGGCTCGAACTATGGTCGAATTTACATGTTTCGAGAAAAACCACATTCTTATCTTAAGAATTTTTTGCATTTTAACCCTTTCAGCCACTGCGACGGCTGCCAGTCTATGGTCAAATATCAATCTACCAATGGGATTGGTAGATTTCCTGTAATTGATTATATTTATTCAATTTATTTACATGTTTATTCCTCGCTTCTGTTTCTTTTTACAAGAAGTCTTCCGTTATACAAAGTAAATTTTTTGTTTTTACGTTTTCTTTTTTCAGTGGCCTTGTTTATACCTGAGCTCAAACCCTGGTTCAGTAAGGAATGAAAAATTATCAGTAATAAATTTTAGTTCATTTAGCCCTTACTTTTTTATTAAATTGTTGTATAATTTATTTTTTTATATAAAAAAGAAAAATCTCAGGCTCAATAAAATACAACAATTAAATTATGAGTTCATTTAATGTTCTTATATTCCTTCCTGAACTAAAGTCTGATTTAAAAATATCAAAAATTTTAATTAAATCCACGAACCGTTCAATTAACCACAGACTAATTGTTAATAAAATAGCTGTTTAAGTTATTATAAATTTAAGTTATTATAAATAAAAAACGGATAATTCTTTTTTGAAAAATTACAATTTTAAAATTTCAAGTTCTCTTAAATTATAAGAAATCAAATAAAAAATAAATAAAATAACCTTTTTATTATCTTTTGAATGAAAGCACAGCATGGTACAAAATGAAGTTTTATGGCCATTATTACAACTTGCCGATAGTTAGAGGTAGGATTTGGACCACGTATAAAAAGTTTTTCACTTTTTAAATTTGGCTTAAAACTTAAGTGAGCAATAAGTTAAAGACAAGTTTATCCTACCGGGTAGGCTTAAGTTAAGTTAAACAATAAATAACTTGTTATACGTCCGACAAAATCCTACTTTTAACCAACGGCAAGTTGTAATAATGGCCCTTAGTGTTTGTAAAAACTTAAATAAAGGTAAAATGTTCTAAATTTAGATTATATCCTGTAGCAAATTTTAATATTTGGAAATAAACATAGACATTTTAAAAATTTTTCAAAAATAGATTGATATGTTATCTATTATTTTAGAGTTTATGGGATTTACTGTTAGAAAATGGCTGCGAACTTAAGAAATTTGAAATATTACTTTTTATAACTTGTAAGTTTGTATATTTAATTAATGTTTTTTAGATTATTATTTGTCATGTTTGCCATGCGTTCAGACTAAAATAAATATTTGCATCAAATAATTATTTAATGAAAGTGTTCAAAAATAAAAATATATTTCTCAAATAGTAAAAATGAGCGCAAAAGCTAATTTATTTATTTTATTCTGTGGATCAGCATCTCTTATAGTGTTAGAACAGGAGAATTTAAAAGAAAAATAAATGGAAGCCACTGGGTAACGGGATTATGGCTAAAATTTGCGAAAAATTGCAAAGTAGGAAACAAACCCTAAAATATATTTGAAGTCGCTAAATCGGTTAAAAACAAAATGTCAAGAAAAAAATACAAAAAAATGTTGTAAAAATAGCGAAAATTCGCGAAAAATTAAGATATTTCAAACAAGCCATAAAATTTATTAAAA
The DNA here is from genome assembly GCA_943735925.1 of Pollenia amentaria. NCBI lineage: Eukaryota > Metazoa > Arthropoda > Insecta > Diptera > Polleniidae > Pollenia > Pollenia amentaria. The sequence goes on along the minus strand of OX031010.1, from coordinate 118,940,873 downwards.
GTGCCTAAAACTAAAAGGAATGGCAAAATTTCGATAAAAATTGCTATATTAGCGGAAATTCGCAAAAATTTGGTAATAGCGGTATGATAGCAAATAATTATTATAATAATTATAGCCTAATAATTATTAAAAATGGTTAAAGCTCTAAAGATTCACAGTGAAAAATCGCTACTTTGCGAGCAGGGCTACAATTCGCGAAAAATTGCAAACTTAGAAACAAACCCTAAAATTTATTTGAAATCGCTTAAAAAACAGATTGTCGGAAAATAACAAAAAAAAAATTTTTTTCCAAAAATAGCGAAAATTCGCGAAAATTTTTGATATTTCAAACAAGCCATAAAATTGATTAAAAGTCCCTAAAAGTATAAGGAATGGCGAAAATTCGGTAAAAATTGCTTAATTAGCGAAAATTCGCAAAAATTTGCTAGTAGCGGCATGATACCAAACTTTAGTACTCATAATTATTAAAAATAGTTAAAGCTGCAAAGAATCACAGAGAGAAATCACTTCTTTTGCGAACATGGATAAAATTCGCAAAAAAATGGCAAACTTGGAAACAAACCCTAAAATATATTTGAAATTGCTAAATTGGTTAAAAAACAAAATTTAGGGGAAAAACAAAAAAAAAATTTGCAAAAATAGCGAAAATTCGCGAACCATTTTAATATTTCAAACAAGCCATAAAATTTAGTAAAAGTGCGTAAAACTATAAGGAATGGCAAAAATTCTATAAAAATTGCTAAATTAGCGGTAATTCGCAAAAATTTGCTAATAGCGGCACGATAGCAAAGTCTAATAATTATAAAAAATCTTTAAAATTGTAAAGAATCCGAAAACTTACAGGAAAAATTGCTTCTATCCGGAACATTGCTAAAATTATTTGTCGTTGGTTGCTCTTACAATTTTTTTGTAATATCAAATAAATGTTTGCTCAAAAATGACTAAAATATTTGATTTTTTGTGTTCACAATATGTTCACATTGAACAAATATTTGTTTGCCGGCAAGTACTTTTATTTGCTCAAAATCAGCTGTTATTTTATTTGATACTCAAAAATATTTTGTGTTCAGACTACGTTAATGAAATATTTATTGTTTGCTTTCAAATATTTCATCAGTCTGAACGTACCTTAACATTTATACATATTTTAGATATACAACATTTTTTTATTTTTCGAATTTATTCTATGAGTTAAATTTAAGGAATAGAACAATTACAAAAAGCTTTATAAAACACATAACTGAAATTTAACTCATAGAATAAATTCGAAAAATAAAAAAATGTTGAATATAATACAGTTGCTTATGAAAAGAAATAATTCCCAATATCTATTTTAGATATATGTAAATTAGAAAATATTTACAAAAAATGTGTTTCGCATATCACCAACCGTTTCCAATTTCGCCAAAATAATGGCCTTATCGCCAAAAGTATTAAAAACGCCACATTTGACAGCCCTGCCACTGACAGGTAAAAAGCGGAAAACTATTTAATTTTTCCTTTTTTGTTATTTGTAATTTTGAAGTTCAAATTTTGCCCGTTCTAAAGGACATATTCAATTTCTTAGCTTTTAATATACAGAATTTTGTGTGGAAATTCAACGGGATTAACTAAAATAAAAATATTTTTTAAGAGAAAGGTCTCAAATAAATAAAAACTTAAAATTAATTTTAATTTGGTTATATTTTTCAGACTTGGTTCACAAAATTAGTTGTAAAAATTTCATTGGTCGTGGCAACACTGTTGCTGAACACGTGTATCAGGGATGGTAAAGTCAGTACTCTTGTTCTTTTTGCAGTTTTGTTAGCCAGGGCTGTCAAGTCGTCAAAAAAATAGTTCTAAATACGACCGTGGCTGTGAGATTTGGCGATTTCTCGCCAGACGTGACGATATTTGAAACTCTTTGGCATTAAAAATTTGTGTTTGGCGACGTGGAGATTTTTTTTTTTGTTAATATAAAAGAAAGTTTGTGAATTTTTTTTTGTTATTTATATGGAAAAATGTCTATCGCTTAAAATTAAAAGAGTTGATTTTGCGATTTTTGGCTACGAATGCAATTCTTTAACGTGCACTGCTACAATCGGCAATGTAATTAAAATTAAATTCGCCGCAATATTAGCGTTTAATTTCATCGCTTAAATATTTAAATTTTGTATTCTCTAACGCGAAAAAAATTTGTTTAATAAAATAATATAAAAAAAGACCTCAAGCTTAAAAAAATTAATATAAATTTAAATAATAAAGATCGAATAAGAAAATATTTATGTTAACAAAAATAATTTCTGCAAGATGTCGTCACTTTTTACACTGCACCTTCTTCCTTGAAATTTTTGCAAATTATGAGTTAACATATATACGTTTTCCCATGCCTTTAACATAAGCTGAGCAATCAGAAATATTCCTTTGTTACTCTGACGACGTTATTGCCAAATTGCTGCGATTTTTATCTTTGGTGTAGACCCGGGGTCAAAAACACTTAATTTTTTGCAATATGCTAAAAGGTGTGTAAAATAAAAAAATAAAGTCTTGGAAATTCTGCTTTGCCTTGATTCTGTTAAATAGAAGCAAAGAAAAAGTGTTTCAACTTAATATCTCCAAAACATTAATATCTCCAAAATTATAATTTAATTATTTTACTTCAAATATAATTTGCTACCATTTCACAAACTATATTTTTCTTTTTGCTTCTTCTTTGCAATTCACAACCAAATTTGACGTTTTATGTTAGCAATAATTGCCAACGAAAATTAACTAACAATTATTACGACATTAATTGCTGGCAATAACTATGTACAAAAAGTGCTGTCTACATTAAACATAATCTAATTTTGACATATACTGCAATATATGTCGCAATATTTTTATCTCTGGTATAGACGGGCAGTGAGAGCAACAATTATTTCTTTTGCGTTAGAGAATACAAGCGATGACATTAAACGCTAATATTGCGGCGAATTTAATTTTAATTACATTGCCGTTTTTAGCAACGAACGTTAAAGAATTATAAGTACATTCGTAGCCAAAAATCGCAAAATAAACTCTTCAAATTTTATGCGATAGACATTTAACTTTAGCGAATTACAGAATACGGCTACTGTTCTCACACATTTTTCGATTCAAAAAAGGGAAGGTAAAATTCGTTTTATAAATTGCCAAAATATTAGCCAACTTTCTTAAATATTGCAAAAAAAAATCGCCACGTCGACAAACACAAATTTTCAACGCCAAAGCACGTCTGGCGAGAAATCGCCAAATTTGACAGCCATGATCGGAGCTAGAACTATTGTTGCCGCGACCAATGAAATTTTTACAACAAATTTTTTGGAAAAAATTACCAAATGTGAAAAAATATAACCAAATTATAAATGCTGGTTGTTTATTGAGAAACGCGTTAAAATTTATTTTAAGTTGCATTGTAATACAAAGGTTATCTGCACTTTAAAGGTTAATATTAATTACAAATCAAGAAAATAAAAGCAGAAATGTAATTCTTTTACAAATTAAAAAAAATAACGAGAAATTTAAATTAAAAGTTTTTATTTATTTGAGACATTTTTCGTAAAAAATGTTTTTATTTTATACGAGTTAAACCCGTCAAATTTCCATACAAAATTAAGTATATTAAATGTTAGGAAAATGAATATGATTCAATAAGTCCTCTACAATAAACAAAATTTATACTTCAAAATTATAAATAACAAAAAAGGAAAAATTAAATAGTTTTCCGCTTTTTACCTGTGGCGTTTTTAATCCTTTGATGATGAAAATTTATGTTTCGGGATAAGGCCATTGTTTTGGCGAAATTGGAAATGGTGGGCGATGTGCGAAATGCATTTTTGGTAAATATTTTCTAATTTACATATATCTAAAATATTTTAAAAACGTGTATAGCTTTTTCTCTTGTTTTTAAATTTTATTGGAACTTACACTCAATGGGAAAAAAGAATACGTCTGGCAATCAATGGTTTATTTAAATTTAAAATATTGCCAAATACATACATACTTACAAGTTTTAAAAAGTAAAATTTAAAATTTCTTAAGTACACAGCCATTTTCATACAGCAGATTCGATAAACTCTAAAATCAATTGATTTTTGAAAAATCTTTAAAATTCCTATGGTTATTTCCAAATATTAAAATTTACTACCGGAAATAATCTTAATATAGAACATTTAACTTTTATTCATGTTTTTAGAAACACTAAGGGCCATTATTACAACTTGCCGCTAGTTAAAAGTCGGATTTTTTCCGACGTAAAAAGTTTTTTTTATTTTTTTAACTTAACTTAAGCATAACCGGTAAGATCGACTTGTCTTTAACTTATTGTATTGCTCACTTAAGTTTTAAGCAAAATTTAGTAAAAGTTTTTTATATGTGGTACAAAATCCTAATTTTAACTATCGGCAAGTTATAATAACACAGTACAACACATGATTTGCCAACTCAATTCTGTGAACTGTATGTGAAATTAGACCCAAAAAGAAGAATTTCTGCATCATTCGTTTTGTCTTCTTACCTGCGATTTGAAGTTAGTATCGATTTGAAGTTAGTACTATCGTATAGGGGAATTTATCACGTTTTAGGCCCTGTTGTTTGACATAGCTCGACAACCCCTAGCCCAATTTAGTTGAAATAAATTTTAAAAAATTAAGAATTACAATTCCCTTAATCTGTTCATATATTGTTTTCCTATACAAGTAACACTTTCGAAGTTAAAAATGAATGTATGAAGGGAAAAAATTATTTTTTGCCTAAAAATTAAAATTTTTTTTTTTAAAAATACATAAAAAATCCAAAATGGAAAAAAGTTTCAAGTCTAGTTATTTTTTCGCAAAGTCACATAACCTATGAGCAAAATGAGACAAAGATCATAAAAATCGATGCACGCGTTTCGCTTTTATTCGCAATTGAGTAAAGGTATGAATTTCAAAAATCAGTTATAGCCACCACCCTTAAAATAAAAATAAAAATATAAATTAAAAAATTATTATGCAAAAAAAAACTTTATTTATAAAAACTTAATGAAAATAAAATAATATGCAATTAATACGCAATTATAATATGCATAAAAACAAAATTAAGAACATTTTTTCAATTATTGGCAATATCCATCCTTGTAGAAGTTGACGCTTGTGGTTCTGATGATCTTGTTTTCTTCGTAGGTTGTTCATATTCATGGTCTGAGTCTGTATCGTCATCCGAGATACACATACTATTCAAGGGCGTGTTTCTTTCACTGTGTCCACCAATTTCAATGTCTTCATCTTCGGTGCTTTCTTCAAACTGCATAATTGTGGAACTCCACCAACAAACCTCCGCAAGCAATGCATCCAATTTTTTGCTTTTGAACCGCTTTTCAACAAAATATCATCCAGGTCCTTTATCATAGGTTCATTGCGTAATTTTAATTGTTTGTTGAGCTCGGGAGTTCTTCCTTTCCAATCTTTACATTGATATTGATTTCCTTTGTATCGTGAATCCCAATTACAAAGGAAGCAGAAGTATTTTGGATATCCGCCCTTTTCTATAATCCCTTGTAGTATGTTGACCACCTTCAGATCGCAACAAATGTTCCATTTGTGTTCATCGTATTTGATTTTCTTCAAAATTTCGCCCAATGCTTCATACGTTTCCTTCATAGTTGTGCTGAATCCCAATGAAATGCATGGTTTTTTATTTTTTTTGTGCAGCAGCACAGCCTTCAAACTAGTAACTGAACCATCGATGAATAAACGCCAGTCGCCAGCGATATAATCCATTCCCAATTTTTTCACTAAACCTGGGATATCATGGCAGTACGTGAACGTATTTGCTTCGTCAACGGAATAAAATTTCTGAAAATCAGCTTGGCGTTGTCGGTATGATGTTGCGCTGACATTTTGCTGTGTGAGTTTTCTTCTCTTCAAAAATGATGTCAGCCATTCGGAGTCGTGTTGTGATAGTCCCATCTTGGCCACAATGTAATCCATTTCGATTTGTGGTAGCGGTTGTGGTGCACTATTTTCAATATCGGGTATCCAATCAGCATCATCCAAATCGGTCGGATTGGTGAAAACGGTTTCGGCTAGCAGGGACACAGTATCCGCACTCGGAGGTTTAGGTGCATCGGTATCAGCAGGGCGTTGCACTGGAAGTGTGGCTGTAAATGCAGCAGTGTAAACTTTTGTTTTCAATTGTTGTCTGTTTAATCCAGGACGAAAATTTATGCATGCATAGCACCTGGATTCATCATGTCCAGTTGTGTCTTCCACCCAAATTACTGGCTTCATAAAAGATAACTTTCTACTTTTTCCGTGAATCCATTTTAGAAGGGTAGTATAACAACTGTTGCACACTGTGTTCGGCGTAAAATTTGCACCACTTAAATCTGCTTCATCGAAATAATTACAATACGCGGTTTTGAATTGCTCAGTAAACAAATTTTTTCGATCTTTTTTCTGTATTTTTCGGACGATATGACCACAAACGTAACAATATTCATCCAAATATGGGCACTTGTTGTTTTCCATATTGATATATTTTATGTTTTGTTGTTATTCACTTTTAAAAAACTGGAGAAAAATCACTTTTACTGTTCGCGTTCGTCGGCACTGGCTGAATGCCAAAAATCGATCAATGCACACCTATAAATATTACGTATTTTTGAATATTTTACTGCCAGGTACTTATAAATGGGCGCATATTTTAAGGGCGGCTGGCTATATACCTGATTCAGCACTTGTACGTTTCAAACTGTGCAAAACTTTCCAAATAATGACCACCCTTAAATGTGGGTGCAATTTCTGTAAAAAAATCATATAGGTAGCCACCGGAAAAACCCAAATAATAAAAAGGTCCACTTTCCGTTTAATTGTCCACGTACATTTATTACCGCAATCATAAAAATCAAATAACCTTTTGTTTATTCCTTTTTTTTTATTTCTCACAATCATGAAAAAGGTGTCAATGTTTTCTCCAAATAATGTTGTGCATATCTCGAGCAAATTTTTGAAATTCATACATTTACTCAATTGCGAATAAAAGCGAAACGCGTGCATCGATTTTTATGATCTTTGTCTCATTTTGCTCATAGGTTATGTGACTTTGCGAAAAAATAACTAGACTTGAAACTTTTTTCCATTTTGCATTTTTTATGTATTTTTAAAAAAAAAAAATTTAAATTTTTAGGCAAAAAATAATTTTTTCCCTTCATACATTCATTTTTAACTTCGAAAGTGTTACTTGTATAGGAAAACAATATATGAACAGATTAAGGGAATTGTAATTCTTAATTTTTTAAAATTTATTTCAACTAAATTGGGCTAGGGGTTGTCGAGCTATGTCAAACAACAGGGCCTAAAACGTGATAAATTCCCCTATACGATAGTACTAACTTCAAATCGATACTAACTTCAAATCGCAGGTAAGAAGACAAAACGAATGATGCAGAAATTCTTCTTTTTGGGTCTAATTTCACATACAGTTCACAGAATTGAGTTGGCAATCAATTAACTGAAAAATGTTGTACTGTGTAATGGCTGAAAAACTACATTTTGTCCCATGCTGTGCTTTCATTCAAAAGATAATAAAAATATTATTTTATTTCTTATAATTTAAGAGAAGTTCAAATTTGAAAATTGTCACTTTTCAAACAGTTTAGTGCAAAACATTTTTTCAGATAGTTCGTTGGATTAACAAGAAATTTCCAAACATTTATACTTAAGAATTTTTCTTAATATATACTTCATATATAAATTAAATTTTTACATTGTGAAACTTTCTTGTACTTTCTTATCCTAAAATTAAAATGGAAAACAACTTCTACAAACACCATGATAAGATAATTGTTTAAAAAAGAATTATCCGTTTTCATACGAAATTTATTTTTGAGTGCACCTATTTTTAGTATAAAAACAACTATTTTATTAACAATTATTTTGGGGTTTATTGAACTGTTCATGGCTTTAATTAAGGTACGAGCCATGGTTAGGTCAGAAATAAAAACTTGTGAATAAATTTCAATTCATTTCATGTTGTAAAATTCCATCATTAACATAATTTAATGAAAATTAAATTTGATGATCCGGATTTAAATATATAAAAAATACCAATTACATAAAAACAATTAAGTTTAATCAATAAAACAATTTAAAAAATAAAGCTAAAAAAGTTTAAGAGATTTAATAAAATTGCAAAGTATAAAATTTTGCAGCTAAATAAAAATTTCTTTAGCTGCAAAATGTCACAATGGACACACTGCATGACACAATGATTTTTTTTATTGTAGAGTTGCATTCTTCATGTAATTAAAATCCCTACAAGAAATGAATAACCAAAATATTAACAAAAAACATTTTTTTAACTTACACACTTGCAACAATTTTATATTGAATTAATGAGTTAGAGAGGGAGACATAATAAGCTAGAGAGAGAGAGAGGCAAAATCGCATGTACACAGGGTTTTGGTCACTTTTTTCATATTGCTCTTAATAAACTAATAGAAATTATAACTAATATATAAGTTATCACTACCGGTCATTTTACTAGTAAAATGACCAGTAGCCTTCTTGTAGGGAATATAGCAAGAGAATGTTGCCATTATGTATTTTATAAACTATAGTTTTTTAAATTTATTAATTTAGCTTTTTGTTAATTTGACTTATTAGTTATATTAACTTTACTGGAGTAAGTAGCACCTTTACAGCAAAATGTACATTTTTAAGAAAATTAGTTACTGTATTTCATCTTTCGGGTTGATTTTCTGAAAGTTTTGCGTTTAACAACCCTGTAATTTTACTTAATGTTTTGTTAAAAGAAGCACTTTTCATGTAACAACCCAAGGAACATAATTCGTTCGTACTTAATAGGAACGTAGGACGTAAAGCCGTCAATTTCTAAAATCACGCACCGTTTAGCCATAATTCTGTCGTAAACGTATTTTGTTTTCTTATAAAAATATATAGTATTAAAAAACTCCAAATTAATTCAAATTGTTGCTTATTTTGATTTCCGTTCTTTTAAAGTATTCAATTTGAACACACAAAAATAGTTTCATTTTATTTTTCTAATTTTTTTTCTATGACAATTCGAACGCAACCAACGTTTGAACATGAAGTAGATCTAAACTGCCGTACGACGTAGATGTGCTATTAGTTCGCGCCAGTTATTGTGTGCCGTCTCAATAACCAAAATGCATTTATAATTTGGTTATATTTTTTCACATTTGGTAATTTTTTTCAAAAACTTGGTTGTAAAAATGTCATTGGTCGTGGCAACACTGTTGCTGAACACGTGCATCAGGGATGGTTAAGTAAGTACTCTTGTGCTTTTTGCAGTTTTATTAGCCAGGGCTGTCAAGTCGTCAAAAAATAGTTCTAACTCCGACCTTGGCTGTCAGATTTGACAATTTCTCCCCAGACGTGACGATATTTGAACCTCTTTGGCGTTGAAATTTTGTGTTTGGCGACGTGGCGATTTTTTGGCAATATTTAAGAGTGTTAGCGAATATTTTGACAATTTATAAAACGAATCTTACCTTCTCTTTTTTTTATATGGATAAATGTATGAGAACAGTAGCCGTATTCTGTAATTCGTTTAATGCCATCGCTAAAATGCATAAATGTTGTATACTCTAACACCAAATAAATAGTTGTTGCTCTCACTGTCCGTCTATACCAGAAATAAAAATATTGCGACATATATTGCAGTATATGTCAAAATTAGGTTATGTTTAGGCCCTAATCATGTACAACGCAGCGCAACGCCACAGAACTAACGCAACGCCAAAGAATAACATTGAAAGCACAAACAATGTCATAAATATTTTGTAATTTTGTTGTTGCTTTCTACAGAAATTTACATTGCGTTTTAAAATTTCAAACGCTCCATTGCTTGAGTCGTTGAAAATTTTAAAACGGTACATGAATTTCTTTTGAAAGCAACAGCAAAATTACAAAATATTTATGACATTGTTTGTGCTTTCAATGTTATTGTTTGGCGTTGCGCTGCGTTGTACATGATTAGGGGCTTAATGTAGACACCACTTTTTGTACATACATATTTATTGCCAGCAATTAATGCTGCAATAATTGTTAGTAAATTTTCGTTTATAATTATTGCTAACGTAAAACATCAAATTTGGTTGCGAATTGAAAAAAAGAAGCAAAAAGAAAAAAATAGAAGCAAAATGAATGGGAAAAAAATGAAGTTTGCAAAATGGTAGCAAATTATATTTGAACTAAACGAATTAAATAATTTAAAATAACCACGAAAATAATTTTTTTTAATAAGCACTAAAATAAAATTGCAAAATTTATTTTTGATAATATACATGTTTCTTATTCGTCCTTTATTATTTGAATTTATATTAATTTTTTAAGCTTGAGGTTTTTTTATATAAAAATATTAATTTTATTTTAACAAAAAAAAATAATAAAAAATATGTTTAATAAAATAATATAAAAAAAGACCTCAAGCTTAAAAAAAAATTAATATAAATTTAAAAAATAAAGATCGAATAAGAAAATATTGAGATTAACAAAAATAATTTCTGACAATTTTTTAGACTGCACCTTCTTCCTTAAAATTTTTGCAAATTATGACTTAACATATATACGTTTTCCCATGGCTTTAACATAAGCTGAACAATAAGAAATATTCCTCTGTTGCTCTGCCGACGTTATTGCCAAATTGCTAAGATATTTACTTTTGGTGTAGACCCGAGGCAAAAACACATAAAAGAATAAAGTCTTGGAACTTCTGATTTGCCTTGTTTCTGTTAAATAGAAGCAAAGAAAAAGTGTTTTAACTTAATCACCCCTATCGTGAAAAACAAGTGGAATTTTTGTTCCCATGAAATTTGTATTCCCCTCGAAGGGAAAAATGCTATCGTGAAACTCACGTGAAAAATTTTTCGCGCTACCAGTTCTCGGTGAATGTAAAAAGAAGAAATATTAAAAAACATTAAGAAACATTTTTTTGTTCAAAAATATACACATATATTTTAAAGAAAAGTTAAAAAAATAACAAAATAAAATATATTGTATTGGAGTGATTACAACATTAGCTTATTGCGCTTTTATGTAGTAAAACAATTTTAAAAATTCTGCCACCACGTCTTGGAAAAGCTTCATAACTTCTCAGGCAATCGACCAGTTTTTTGCATTTTGCATATAAGTTTGTGCCTCTTTTAACGGAAACTGACCTTAAAATTAATTTTGTAAACTTCAATATTTGAATTATGAGAAGAATTACTTACATAAATGTTTTGTTCCCCAGCAAAAATAAAGTGAGAAATTCAAAGGGAAAAGTGAAAAAATTACGAGGGAAAAAATTGTTCACGATAAGGGGAATTTTTCGCGTGAACATTTTTTTCACGTTATTATTCTCCTATGAATTAATTTTTTTCATGGGAGTTTTTCATGATCGCAAATACGTGAAAAGGGAACAAATTACGGGGCAAAAATTATTCACGATAGGGGTGAATATCTCCAAGACATGGTGAGAAATTTGCCGCATATTTTTCTAAGCCTTCCTCCAATTTTCACCATTTTTAAACGCTCTCCCCTAAAGTGTTAAGTTTATCTGCTCAGGTGTCCCAATGCTCAGCAATGCTTTTAGCGCCGGTGGAATGTACAAATCTTAAAAAGTTATTTTTTATGTATCACTTGACTTAAAGTTGAAGATAATTTTTTACCTGTAATGGGCAAATTCTTTGTGCTCCTCTTAATATAGAATGAGCATGTTTTTTGTTCTTTTGTCACCCTTTTGGTTATTTCTTCCATTATACTGTTAAAATTAATTTTATTTTAGAAGACACCTTAAATTAAAAAACAATAGTATATAATTTCCCTCTTAGTACCAAACATTAAAATTTACTACAGGAAATAATCTAAATTTAGAACATTATGCCATTATTCAAATTTTTAGAAACACAAAGGGCCATTAGTACAACTTGCCGTTAGTTAAAAGTACGATTTTGTCGGATGTTTAACAAGTTATTTATTTCTTTAGCTTAACTGAAGCCTACCCGTTAGGATCAACTTGTCTTTAACTTATTGTTTTACTCACTTAAGTTTTAAGCAAAATTTAAATAGCTTTTTATATGCGGTACAAAATCCAACTTTTAACTATCGGTAAGTTGTAATAATGGCTGTTAAACTACATTTTGTCCCATGCTGTGCTTTCATTCAAAAGATAATAAAAAGATTATTTTATTTATTTTTTATTTTATTTTATTAATATAAGAGAATTTGAAATTTTAAAAATGTCATATTTGCAACAGTTTAGAGCAAAACATTTTTTCAGATAATTCTTTGGACTAACAAGAAATATCCAAACATTTATATTAGAGAATTTTTTTAAAATACACTTCATATATAAATTTAATTTTTACATTGCAACGTGAAATTTTCTTGTACTTTTTTATCCTAAAATTAAATTTTTAAATAAATGGAAAACAACTTCTACAAACACCATTTTTAGTCAAAATTTATAATTTGTAAAAACAGCTATTTTATGTACAATTAGTCTGTGGTTTATTGAACTGGTCATGGCTTTAATTAAAATTTTCGATATTTTTAAATCAGACTTTAGGTCATCAAATTTAATTTTCATTTAATTCTTTTAATAAACATTAAATGAACTAAAATTTACTCACAATTTAATTGGTGTATAATTTATTTATTTAAAAAAAAAAAATTATACAACAATTTACCAAAAAATTAAAGGTTAAATAAACTTTAATTTATTACTGATAATTTTTATTCCTCACTGAACCAGGGCTCGAGCTCAGGTGCAAAGAAGGTCAATGAAAAAAGAAAAACAAAAACGAAAACGCAAAAACAAAAATTTAATTTGTATAAAGGAAGAATTCTTTAAAAAAAAGAACGAAAAACAGAAACGAGAAATAAACATGTAAATAAATTGAAAAAAGATAATCAATTACAGCAAATCTACCAATACCATTGGTTAAAATATTGATATTTGACTAAAGACTGCCAGCCGTCCCAGCGGCGGAAGGGCTAAAATGCAAAGAACTCCTAAGATGATAATGTGGTTGTTCTCGAAACATGTAAATTCAACCAAGGTACAAGCCCAGGTTAGGTCAGAAATAAAAATTTGTGAATAAATTTCAATTCATTTCATGTTGTAAAATTCCATCATTAAAATAATTTAATGAAAATTAAATTTGATGATCCTTAGCCGGAGTTAAAAATATCAAAAATTTCAATTAATTACATAAAAAAAATTAAGTTTAATCAATAAAGCTATAAGTACAGCTAAAAAAAAGCTAAAGAGAGTTAATAGAAATGCTAAATATAAAATTATAAAATGACACAATGGTCACACTGCATAACACAATGATTGTTTTGTTGCAGAGTTGCATTCTTCATGTAATTAAAATATATCAAGTAAATGTTGCCAGCGAAATTTAAAAAACAGAGTTGCCAAGTTGCTTAAAAAATTATTTATTTTATAAACTATAGTTTTTTAAATTTATTAATTTAGCTTTTTGTCAATTTGACCTATTAGTTATATTTACTTTACTGGAGTAAGTAGCACCTTTACAGCAAAATGTACATTTTTAAGAAAATTAGTTTATGTATTTCATGTTTCGTTGTTTTTCTGAAAATTATCCGCACAAATTTACCTGTTATAAATATTCAATATAAATTATTCGATAAAAATTAAAAGTTTTGCATATAACAACTTTGGTTAAGAATTTGCTGCCTATTCGCTAAATTCGAAAGAACTCTTTCTTTCAACTACATTGAAAGAAAAAATAAATTCTAAAAATTTTGTTTTTGTTTGAAATGTATTAGAAAGCGTTGTTATCTGCCAATATAAAAAAAATATACAATTTACTTATTGTTGATAACACAAACAAAAGTTTGCGTTTAACAACCCTGCAATTTTACTTAGTGTTTCGTTAAAAGAAACACTTTTCATGTAACAACCCCAGCAACATAATTCGTTCGAACTTAATAGGAACGTAGGGCGTAAAGCCGTCAATTTCTAAAATCACGCACCGTTTACCCACAATTCTGTCGTAAACGTATTTTGTTTTCTTATAAAAATACATAGTATTAAAAAACTCCAAATTAATTCAAATTGTTGCTTATTTTGATTTCCGTTCTTTTAAAGTATTCAATTTGAACACACAAAAATAGTTTCATTTTATTTTTCTAATTTTTTTTCTCTGACAATGCGAACGCAACCAAAGTTTGAACATGAAGTAGATATTAACTGGCGTATGACGTAGTTGTGTTATTAGTTTGCGCCAGTTATTGTGTGCCTTCTTAAATATTATACGTTTAAAATTAACAACATATTTATGTCGCTCGTTACGTTCATTCGGTGCAATTGTGTTCCTACGGTTAGTTTTGTAAATAACATAAACATTTGGATTGCAATTCTGAAAATTTTATAACAGCACAGTTATTTTATTTCAGAATTTGCAAAAAGGAATATAAAATTTCAATTGCTTTTTTGGAGATTCTTCGCATAAATTCGTGTTATAAATATTAAATAAAAAATATTCGATTGCATTTTAAAAATTTTGCAGATAACAACCCTGTTTGGCAAATAAGTTTTTAAGTGTACAAAATAGACTTAAGTTTTCCTTAAATATATTTAAATATCTAAATGCTTTTTTTCTTCTGCATACAATTAACTTTCGCAAATAGCATATAAATTCCGGTTGCTTTTCTAAATATTTTGCATATTTTTTTATTAGCATTTCTGATAATTCTCTCTAATATATGTAGCAAAAAGGAAAAAGTGCATAAGTCGATTAATGGTTTGTGGTACACTTGCAATCTCCATGTTTTAAAGTACCCATGGATGAAGTTTCCATTATTTTGAACGATTTTTTAGGAAGTTATAACTAAATTACTTTTTGCTTACTTTTTCCCGATGTAAAATATCATTTGGAATAAATCTAAAATTTTGTTATGTCTAAATTTAGATATGTGACATGAATATTATTTAGTAATAAAAACATAAAAAATATAACCGAACAGAAGTGATGATTTTATTCGAATAAAAATATATTTTCAAATATAACCTTTGAAGTTTAAAATTGCTTTCCTAAAAAATTAAAAAATTGAATTAAATATTTTTCCTTATTGCCACAGATATATATTTAATACAATGTTCAGAATACTTTCTCAAAAATTTTGTATATAACAACCCTATTAGAGAATTTAGTTTTTCTTCAGTGTAAATAAATTTTCAATTGTCGTTCTTTAAATACTATAAAATTCTGATATCTTTTCTGAAAAATGTTTCTTGTAGCAAACCTGAAATGAGTTATAGTTTTCCTTAAATGCATAAAAACATTAAATTCCGTTTCCTAACGTTTAGATGACAAACATCAAAAAATTCTAAATTCTTTTCTGAAAAAATTTAATAAAACAGTCCTGTTATTGTGTGTATTACTGTTTTCTTTAAAAGAAATATAAAATTCCAAATGTTTTTTTTTTTTTTGGAAAATTTTACTTTATCGACAATTTTGTAAAAAAAACAAGTAAGAAAGTATAGTCGGACATGCCCGACGATATGATACCCTACACCATAGTATACAAGATTTTTTTTTGCAAATTTGCGCAATTGGCAATCATGGACAGTTTAGAAAAAAATATGTAATTGAGTTAAAGATTCATATAAAAGTTATTATTTAGATATTAGATATATAGTTATTATTTATCCACATGAAATTTACTTGTGGATACGCGGCGTGTGCTACACTACACATTCCTCCCCTCGTTGTTGGATGTTTTATGAATCTATAGCGGACATAGGAAGATACATTTGTATTTTATATATATGGAATGAAGTATCAAACATTTCAATATTGTTGTAAAATATTGTATAATAGTCACCATTTTCACGCCTTACGATTTTCACGCCTTAAACGTTCGAACTTCGAAAAAGAATCCAATTTGTAGTTGTATTTTCTTAGATAAGTGTTGAACGTGATATAATGTTTATTTTTACGTTTATTGGTTTAAAAGATTACTCTCTTAAAGAGCAGAATTTCAAAAAAGTACCAGACACTTGTCTACTTATTTTTCTAAGGAACAGCGATAAGTTTTAAATTTTTTTGTATCTTCTTAAATTGGGGAGATATATGGTTACCGAGTTTACCCGTTTTTACACTTTTTTACCCCCTAACCATTCGAATTTTCCAGTCTTAGTGGATCGATTTGGGGAGAGAACAACCTCTGATTAAAATTTCACGTTTGCAGCTTCAGGCGTTTAGGCTGTGCGATAATGAATCAGTGAGTTATTCAGTAACGATACAAATTCATATCAAAATATTATAGGTTTATAGCAGGTTTATGAAACGAATTTTCTATGAAAATTTATATAATAACCCTCTTATTAATCAAAAAAATATTTTATGAATATGGGGGAAAGATTATATATAAAATAACATTAATGGTAGTTATTTAATATTCAACTTCTTTACTAATACTGGAAAAATGTTTTTTGTTAGTTTTTTTTTAAAAAAAAAGTACTTTCTTACAAATGCTCTTTTTGAATATTTTCAACGGCAACGCTGTTTTTTATTTACTGCAGTACATTCATCTTCAATACTCTCATACGATTAAACAAAACAGCTGGGTTATTGACACCACCTGATAATAATAATGCAATTTATACATACACAACAACAAAAACACGTTACCAAATGAAAGAAAAAGTCAGCTGTTGTAGCGCTGGTACCTGTTTGAAATTTCTAAAAAAATTAACGGACGTCAGTAAAAACAGGGAAATATGTGTGTTGTCTGGCAACAGTAATATAAGGTATTATATGCAGTCACGACTTCAAAATATATGTTCGGCAGTTTCGTGACTGCGAAATACGGGGAAAATATTTAAAATGAAATAATTTTCCTAATATAAAGAAATATATAAAAATATCGGGGTACTGGCCCATATTTTCTCTGAATTTAACAAATTGCATTTAAAAAAGTAGCAATTTTTTGCGACCGCATTTAATCGGCTGTGCATATATATATATATATATATATACATATAAATATTATTTTATATATATATTAAGGCGGGTCGATTTAAAAATCGCCCAAGTGACAAAGAAAGTCGTATTCTAGGGATCAAAATAAGAAATTTTTACCAAGGAACCATACCTCTAAAATTAATTCTGATGTTCCTTAATTTCACCCAAAAGTCAAAATTTTAAAAATCCCACTTTGACCCATTTAAAGTGCCCCAATCGAGTCTAAATGTATGTCCGACCCCCACTAATTTTGGCGGGCCAACACGCCCTTTTCACTTGCGCGATTTTTAAATCAACCCGCCCTAGTGTACATATTTGTTATAAATATTTTTTTAAGAAAAATCTGCAAGAAAAACATCTGTGAAGTTACTTGGTTACGTATGAGTATTATTTAATTCCAATTTATTAATATGCACACGCCAAGTGGTACAAGTAGTAAATCAAACTTTTAAAAAAGCAATAAGCGAATAAAATAAGACTTTTTGTAAAAGTAAGGCTTTTCTGAAGAAAGTAAAATGAGGCTTTTTTCTAAAATTCTTGGCTTGTTGTAGAATAGAGTTACTTTTTGTAAAAAAAAAAGGATTTTTATAATTACTTTACCTATCTTGAAAATATGTGGTGAAAGTTTACGGACTTTTAAAATAGTCACTTTTGGTGAAAAAAATTTCACTTTTTGTGAAAAAAGGCACTTTAATTGAACAAAATGTGATGGCGGAACGTATGTTGAATCATCGGGATGCATTAATGACATAACCGTTGAACTTGTGAATTCATTTTCCATCACAAATGCATCGACTGTTAGTCTTCTCTAATTAAGTATGTTGATGGTGCATAAACTCTTTGAGGCGTGTCGTTTTTTCACAATTAGTCACATTTTGTTCACCAAAAAATGTCTTTTTTCACAAAAAGTGAATATTTCTTAATAAAAAATGTAACTTTTTTCAAAAGTCCGTAAACTTTCACCACATTTTTTCAAGAAAGTTAATGTAATTAAATTAAATTTTTTTTTACAAAAAGTCACTCTATTCTACAACAAGCCAAGAATTTTAGAAAAAAGCTTAATTTTACATGACTTTCTTCAGAAAAAGCCTTACTTTTACAAAAAGTCTTATTTTATTCGCTTATTGCTTTTTTAAAAGTTTGATTTACTACTTGTACCACTTGGCGTGTGCATATTAATAAATTGGAATTAAATAATACTCATACGTTACCAAGTAACTTGACAAATGTTTTCCTTGCAGATTTTTCTTTAAAAAAAAAATAGATAGCAAATATGTACAGCAGGGCAGGTCGATTTTAAAATCGCCCAAGTCTCAAGGGCATGTCGGCCCTCCAACGTAAGTGGGGGTCGGTCATACATTTAGACTCGATTAGGGCACTTTAAATGGGTCAATTTGGGATTTTTCAAAATTTGACCTTTGGGTGAAAATAAGGAACATCAGAATTCGTTTTAGAGGTATGATTCGTTGGGCAAAGTTTCTTATTCTGATCCCTAGAATACGATTTTCTTTGTCACTTGTACGATTTGTTTGTGTCCCTACAAATATATATTTATGTACTTAATAAATATATATGTACTGAAGGTACAATTCTTATGGCGGCACAAATCTGTTTTCAGATTGACTAAGCCTAGTTTAACTGAGATTTCCAAAAACCAGCCTATGTTATCTAAAAATTGTATGCTGGTTAATCCAGAATACTCATGGTCTATTCAAAAACACACCTCCGCAAAATCACTTTAAGGCAAAAGAATTTCAAGAAATTTCCATTAGGTAATTCATCTAAATTTAAAAATTATTTGTAAATGAAAATAACACGAAAAGAATAAAATAATTAACATTAAAGGACGCAACATGCCTTTTCATTTGTTGTTAAATATAGTCGTGCTTCTTATTGCCCTATTTTTGTATTAAATTATTGTATTATATTTTGGGTATACTTACTTAAAGGATCAAAGCCAGTTATAAATTCAGGACAGCGTTCATAAGCAGAAGTGCCAGCAGGAGTATCCGGCCAACAGAGCCAGCCATCAAAAGTGCCAGGACAAAATTTATCTAAATAAAAAAAAAAGAAGAAAGCTCTTAATACTTGCAAAGGCTGTTCTTAATAAGCAACAAAAATTAACACAATTTTTAACAATAAAAAGACATTGAAAGTCACCAACAAAGGAAACATAGCGTTGTTAGCAAAAGTGAAAGTTAATGATAATCTAAGGGTAAAAACAATTAAAAGTGCTTTATTCGGCATTGTCGAATCGTATACACTAAATATACTCCTTACTAGAGTATCCACTCAATTAATCGGTGTTCGATTAATCGAAGAAAATCTTCGCCATTATTTGATCGAATAATTAAAATAGCTAATTTCAAATAACGAATAATACAAACAATTTATATCAATTAATCGATTAAGATTAATTTCTTAGAAATTTCTCCTTTTTTTCATATAAAAACATTTTTTTTTAGATTTCTTACTAATAAAATACATAACAAATAAATAACATGTTGTTATATCCTGTATCTATTCTGAACAAATGTTAGTCCATTTTTAAATGTGGGTGTGGCGTGTGAGACAAATCATGTAATAAACGATTAACTACTAATTCCATACGTATAAATGTTCGTACTAAAATAGCGCTTTTTCATATTAAGTTTGACGTTCATTGTAAAAAATGCATCGGCTTTTTATAAATATGTAAACCATGCACTGTCAGATTATAGGTTACCTGTTTTTACCTTTCTTCAATTTCTTTATTACCTATTACCATCCAATCAGCTGGATGAATTTTGACATTTTAGGTATTGTTAGATTCGTCTTAGAAACCGAAGTCTCATTAGATAGATAGTTGAAAACAAAATCATGGATTTTTGGCGCAAAATAGTAATACGTTTAAGAAACAAATTACCCAAAACTATAGAGTAGACCTTTAGAATGAAGAAAAATAAAGTTATGAGCCATGTTCGGTAAATCGAATACATATGAGTGAAATTGAAATCGAACAAACTTTGAAAACGATCCAGTTTAAAAAGTTTCGTCATACTTTGAGTTCTTATCTTAAGCATTACTTCTCTTAAAATCAGGAAAAATACGTTGATTTAAATAAAATTAACTGAGAATCTCAATTGATTTAAATTTTATTGATAATATATAATATATTAGTTAAATTGAATTACGAATAATAAATTTGTTTTAATGTGCTGGACCTCCCATGCAAATACCACGACAAAAACGTCTAAAATAAAATAAAGAATTGAAATATAAGTAATAAAAATATGATGAAAGCCTATGTTAAATTCCCGTATTAGAGTTAGCAGGCGGTTCATAATTGCAAAATATACACGGAAATAAAATTAATGTACCCCGATTGCTGCTGAATCTAATGCATTTGTTAAACTTTGGCTTTCATATCATTTTATAGTCTGTTCAACTAAAGAAGTGCTTACTTTGTTTATAGTTTATTTTTATTTTATTTCTTTAATCTTCTTTCGGTCTCTTTAGCGCCTTAAAAACTGTATATTTTGTATAAGTGGTATAAATGAATTGTTATTTTATTGTTTGTTGTTTAACTATATTTTTATTTTATTGTTTTCTTTCGGTTTATTAATATAATAAAAGTATCAAATCAAATAGACATGTATGCTTTTCTAATTGTATAACATTATTTGAATTACTCGAGTTATTTGAACATATTAAAACTCTTATTCGATTAATCGAGCAAAATTAAAATTAAAAAATCGATTAATTCCTTACTCGAACAAAACCAAAAGTCAAATAATTGAATAATCTTCTCCCTACCATAACAGCTCATTTTAAATGGGATTGTAAAATTTATTATAAAATGTTTCTATGTTAAGCAACGACTTGCCCGTAACGCCATTACTACTTAAGGCCATGATACACTATCACAGAAGTCGTACGTATTTTGAAAAAAAATAAAACCTTTTTACGGTAATTTGTTATTGTTTTCTGAAAATTTTCAAACAACAGTTAGTAGATCAGAGACACATTTTCTTTAAAATACCTAGGACTTGTGTGATAGTACATCATGGCTTTTTAAGGCATTACCTATTATACCTAATCGCGACAGCAATAAGCCAATTTAAAAACAGACATCCATCTAGCCAGCCGGATGGACGGACATCGCTATATCGGTTCAGAAAGTGATTCTGAGTCGACCGGTATACTAAAGGATGCGTCACAAACACAATATGTACTCTCTCACTAATGTTGGTGTAAGCTATAATGAACAAGTAAGAAAGTATAGGCCGCCAAGCCAGACCATATGATACCCTACACCACAATAATTGAAAAGAAAAACGAGAGTGTACCCCATTTGGGACCCATGTGCAATCATAGAATCGTCAGAACTTAATTATGGTTTGAGGTCAGGATACATTTAAAAGTTATTTGTGCTGAATATTATTAAGACATCTGCATCTAAAGACTTGTCTCAGTAAGGCTGCGTTTTTGAGATCCTACTTTAACTAGATTATGTTAATCTGAAAACAGATTTGTGCCGCCATTATCAAGTTTGTATACAACATTTGGACGGAATTGCTTAGTGTTGTTTTAAATGTTGGCATTTAATGAAAAAATAAAAATAAATCACATTTCGCCAGGCAATTTTTGTTTGATGAAACAGTTGGCAAACAGTGTTAAATAAAATAAATTATTTCATGTTTGGCATGCGTTCAGACTAAAAGAAATATTTGCATCAAATAATTATTTAATGAAAGTGTTCAAAAATAAAAATATATTTCTCAAATAGTAAAAATGAGCGCAAAAGCTAATTTATTAATTTTATTCTGTGGATCAGCATCGCTTATAGTGTTAGAACAGGAGAATTTAAAAGAAAAAAATGAAAGCCACTGGGTAACGGGAACATGGCTAAAATTTGCGACAAATTGCAAAGTTGGAAACAAACCCTAAAATATATTTGAAGTCGCTAAATCGGTTAAAAACAAAATGTCAAGAAAATAACACAAAAAAATGTTGCAAAAATAGCCAAAATTCGCGAAAAATTTAGATATTTCAAACAAGCCATAAAATTTATTAAAAGTGCCTAAAACTAAAAGGAATGGCAAAATTTCGATAAAAATTGCTATATTAGCGGAAATTCGCAAAAATTTGCTAATAGCGGTATGATAGCAAATAATTATTATAATAATTATAGCCTAATAATTATTAAAAATCGTTAAAGCTCTAAAGATTCACAGTGAAAAATCGCTACTTTGCGAGCATGGCTAAAATTCGAGAAAAATTGCGAACTTAGAAACAAACCCTAAAATTTATTTAAAATCGGTTAAAAAAAACAGATTGTCGGAAAATAACAAAAAAATTTTTTTTTCAAAAAATAGCGAAAATTCGCGAAAATTTTTGATATTTCAAACAAGCCATAAAATTGATTAAAAGACCCTAAAAGTATAAGGAATGGCGAAAATTCGGTAAAAAATTGCTAAATTAGCGAAAATTCGCAAAAATTTGCTATAGCGGCATGATACCAAAGTTTAGTACTCATAATTATTAAAAATAGTTAAAGCTGCAAAGAATCACAGAAAGAAATCGCTTCTTTTGCGAAGATGGATAAAATTCGCAAAAAATGGCAAACTTGGAAACAAACCCTAAAATATATTTGAAATTGCTAAATCGGTTAAAAAACAAAATTTAGGGGAAAACAAAAAAAAAATGTTGCAAAAATAGCGAAAATTCGCGAACCATTTTAATATTTCAAACAAGCTATAAAATTTAGTAAAAGTGCCTAAAACTATAAGGAATGGCAAAAATTCTATAAAAATTGCTAAATTAGAGGTAATTCGCAAAAATGTGCTAATAGCGGCACGATAGCAAAGTCTAATAATTATAAAAAATCTTTAAAATTGTAAAGAATCCGAAAACTTACAGGAAAAATTGCTTCTATCCGGAACATGGCTAAAATTATTTGTCGTTGTTTGCTCTTACAATTTTTTTGTAATATCAAATAAATCTTTGCTCAAAAATTACTAAAATATTAGATTTTTTGTGTTCACACTATGTTCACATTGGACAAATATTTGTTTGCCGGCAAATACTTTTATTTGCTCAAAATCAGCTGTTATTTTATTTGATACCCAAAAATATTTTGTGTTCAGACTACGTTAATGAAATATTTGATGTTTGCTTTCAAATATTTCATCAGTCTGAACGTACCTTAAGTCTTCTTTAAACTTCTGCGTTAGAGTATGACAAACTTTAAATTCTTAATACAAAATTCGTCAAATCTAAAACTGGATTTTGTCTTATTGATTCTTTAAAATCGTTGACTTCTATCCAAAAAGATCTGTTCGTTGTCCAATCTTCTAACCTCTCTCACCAATAAACTCAAGAATTGCTGCAACAAAAATTGCAAGTCTGGATATTCCTTTGTAGTTAACTTTGTGCTTACTTATTAAACAGTTGTCATACTAAAAGATTGCTGCATAATTAATTCAAAAAATTGTAAAACAAAATAAAAATTGTAAAAAGCACTAAAGGCACAAACGAAAAATTTAAACAGCACTCAGTTAGTGCTTTTTCTCTGTTTGGCACTAAAGATAACATTTTGGCGTTTCGAGGCATCAAAAAGCACCATAAATGATGCCAAAAGCACTAAATTGGCATTATTGATCACACTCAGGAATTGTTTTTGTCTTTTTTGCATAATCCCGAGATTTCACCAAGCCCAAAAAAGTCATACGGCATTTAAATGATCTTGGTGGGCAGTTTTCATCAGAATTTCTTGATATAATTTGTTCTGGAAATCGTTGCTACAATAAATGGATTGTTTCATGCGCAGTGTGGCCGTTGGTGCCGTCTAGTTGAAGCCACATGTCGTCCAGATGCATGCCGTCCCTGTAAGGAATGCCGTTCACAGAACGATGCCCAATTGCTGTTTTTGGGAACGCCTCGATAACAGGAGCAATGTTTTTATGTTTACCAGTTCGTTGACCTTCAGGAGTCAAACTGTCTATAACTGACCCAGGTTCTTCAGATTTTTGAACACTCTTCGAATGGTTATTACATTAGGTAAACTATCTCGACTGTAAATTCATCGAAGCTTGCGCGTGGTCTCAGCATATTTTTCCGAAGTTTTTTAAAAAGCTTTCATAACGCGTTGTTCTTTCGTAAAGCGCTCCATTTTAAATAATCGGAATAAATATGTATATGTGACAGCTGCCAAATTTTCGTGTCGCAATTGCACAAAAAAAGGTGACATTAAATTAAAAAAGTTCACTCTTGAAAGCAAACATCAAATATTTCATTAATGTAGTCTGAACACAAAATATTTTTGAGTATCAAATAAAATAACAGCTGGTTTTGAGCAAATAAAAGTATTTGCCAGCAAACAAATATTTGTCCAATGTGAACATAGTGTGAACACAAAAAATCTAATATTTTAGTAATTTTTGAGCAAACATTTATTTGATATTACAAAAAAATTGTAAGAGCAAACAACGACAAATAATTTTAGCCATGTTCCGGATAGAAGCCATTTTTCCTGTAAGTTTTCGGATTCTTTACAATTTTAAAGATTTTTTATAATTATTAGACTTTGCTATCGTGCCGCTATTAGCACATTTTTGCGAATTACCTCTAATTTAGCAATTTTTATAGAATTTTTGCCATTCCTTTTAGTTTTAGGCACTTTTAATAAATTTTATGGCTTGTTTGAAATATCTAAATTTTTCGCGAATTTTCGCTATTTTTGCAATATTTTTTTTGTTTTTTTCTTGACATTTTGTTTTTAACCGATTTAGCGACTTCAAATATATTTTAGGGTTTGTTTCCTACTTTTAAATTTTTCGCAAATTTTAGCCATGTTCCCGTTACCCAGTGGCTTCCATTTATTTTTCTTTTAAATTCTCCTGTTCTAACACTATAAGAGATGCTGATCCACAGAATAAAATAAATAAATTAGCTTTTGCGCTCATTTTTACTATTTGAGAAATATATTTTTATTTTTGAACACTTTCATTAAATTATTATTTGATGCAAATATTTCTTTTAGTCTGAACGCATGCCAAACATGAAATAATTTATTTTATTTAACACTGTTTGCCAACTGTTTCATCAAACAAAAATTGTCAAATATTTGAGCTTAGTTTGAACATTAAACAAAATATTTTTTTGTTTCACACAGTTTGAAGCAAATATCAGAACAAATATTTTCGTCAAATATTTCATTAGTCTGAACGTACCTTTAGTTCGATGAACTACAGTATGTCCAAATAAGAAACGGTTTATCCTTGAACTCTATTAATTCAATTCCTCACATTAAATATGAACTTCGTCGAAACAATTCATGCTGTAATGATTTCACTCTACCACCTAGTGTCTGCAGTGATATATTTTCGAATGAAACATACAAAAAATCAAAATATTACTTAAAAATTTTGTTATGACCCAATTGGATAATATTATTTTTATTGAAGATGATAACAATAATTTTAAATAACACATATAAAAATTTGTATATACAACTCTAAATATGTTTTGATTTACTTTTATATTATATACCATATTCTTATAAAAACTTTTTTCTAGCTGTGTACATTTTAAGTTCTGAAATAAAATAACAATTTTTTAATTTATAGTTTTAAAAACCCTATAAATTGTGTTAATTAAAGTTATGTACGAAAATGGTCCCCGAACAACACCCTCGCCACTTTTTTTTAAAATATTTGGTAACTTCTTTTGTGTTCAATTATCGATTCAATCGAAAAAATGGCTTAGTGCTGTTTTACGTTTATTTGCTTGAAATAGTGCTTTTTAGTGCTTTTTTAAAATTTTAAAGTGCTTTTTGCTCTAAAAAAGTTGGCATTACTGAGTGAGATACATCCACATCTCTGTGAAAAAGTCATGGAAAATTTCATGAAAAGAGTTATCAGAACCGTGGGGGCCATTTGACTGATATTATATTCCATACATAACTGGAACATGCCTTTTTACAATCCAATAAAAAAAAATTATTCACTCGGCACTGTGTTCTCAGACAAGACCAGATTCTATAAGGTAATGTCGTTAATTCAAATTCGGCATGATCCAATCAAAATAATGCTATATAATTTAGCAGAAGAATTGGCTTGGTATCTATTAGGGATAGGCAATAAATATCGATATATCAAAATATCGATATTTAAAAAAATTATAATCGATTTATATCACCGATATTAAAAATACCCATATATCGATACATCGATATTTATCTACGACTATCGAATTCGATATTTTTAAGATCTCTTTATAATAAAATTCAACATTTTAGCCGTTGCTCAACTGCTTACAATACTGTTGTTTTTTAAGAATTGCATCATGTGTTTTTTAACTAATATTAAGAAAATACCGGCGCTTTTCCATTGTACATTTTCATAGATTAAACAGTTCGGTTTTGTCTCGGTTTTTTAAGAGATAAAAACAAAAAAAAAAAAAAGCGGAAAAAATATTCTGGAAAGAATTCCTAGAATTATGCAAAGAATCGCCTTAACCCTTATGTGTGTGGAAAAAAAACACCTTCTATAGGGTGGATAGGTACCTGGGTACCTTCATGCAAATTGTATGAGAAATCTTATTTTTTGTCTTGTATTGTGCAAAAAATCGATGGTTAATGATATAATATTAGAATTATACTCTGGTTTTCCCCTTTTCATATATTTTTTAAAATCCTACACCCATAAAAAAAAAATTGTAATATCAGCACCTTTTTTGCTGTTAGGATCTTTGCAGAAAAATATGCTAACATTAGCAAAAAAAATTGCTAAACTCAGCAAGTTTTTTGCTGAATTTAGCAACTTTTGCTGAATTTCGCAACTTTTTCTGCTTGATTATCACACGTTAATAAAGCAACTAATTAATTTTTTTCATGTGCCTCCATATAAAACGTATACAGGTACCCAGGTACCTATTCACCCTATTAAGGGTGCAAAAAGCAAATTGATATGCCACGCACCCCCCCAACTGATATTGTATATAAACACCTATGAAAATATAATAATAACAAAAAGTTAGGAGTTCTCATGAAATTGTAGAATTGTAGACTAAAATCTTATATAAAAAATTTCGATTTGAAAACGCAATAGGTACACAGGTACCTGTCCACATACATAAGGGTTAATTATGGCGTATTAGCAGCAATAGACTCATGAAAGTTGGAATGTTAATAATAAAAAAAAATATTTTTTTTTTATTTGAGCATGTCCTTATATCTTAAAAATAAAATATTGCACAGTTTACTTGTATAGTATGTGTCACAGGTTTCGTTTACCGGAATCCCAATTAATTTTTTTTTTAGATTTCATATGGCGAATAAAAAAAATTTTTTTGAATTCTTTACTTTTTTTTGAATTTTTTTATTGCCGGTCCCTTGATTTCAAACGAAAACTTCGTTCGCATAAATTTTTTAAATTAATTTCAATAAATATTTCAGCTTCATACGTTCGGTACATCGATATATCGATATTTTTAATCAATAATTATCGATACTCCTAAAAAATATCGATACGATATATATCGATGTATTTTTTCAATTTGCCCTTTCCTAGTTCGTATTCTTCATCTTTCATGGTGAATGTTTTGGCGGCACAAAAGGTCGAAAAGTATATATTTAATCACAAAACTACCCATACGTCATCGTTGTCTACAGTGTGGTGGCAATACTCAACACAAATGTTGGATATGCCAGGCGAATTTGCCTCCAGGACTTTCACAATGGCGCTGGCCCAGATGATTTTAAAATAGCAAACACTTGATTTTTTCAAATAAATTTTAAAAATATGTAATAAAAAATAATTTTTTGAATTATATATAAAAATTGTCATATTTGCAACTCATTACGGAGAGGGGTATTTTAATGC
Organism: Pollenia amentaria; assembly: GCA_943735925.1. Taxonomy (NCBI): domain Eukaryota; kingdom Metazoa; phylum Arthropoda; class Insecta; order Diptera; family Polleniidae; genus Pollenia; species Pollenia amentaria. The sequence goes on along the minus strand of OX031010.1, from coordinate 118,913,003 downwards.
CCATTTTCATAATAAAACGTGTGTTGGCCAGGTGTGTTATCAAATTGCATTTAATATCTCTTACAGTTTTAAGAAGTCGCCTAAGATTACTTTAAACGCAGGGCCCTTTTTGTTTTTTGCTCTATTAAGGAACCATTTTTAAAAAAATTTTCTGACATACAAAAAACATTCATTTTACATGTTTGATAACTAAATGCAAAAACCAGAAAATTTTATTGCATTTTTCCAGGTTCAAAAACGTCTAATTTGAAATAAAAATTTAAGTTTCAGCAATTATTTCTTCTGCGGCCATTGCTAGAATTTGTTTACTGTCTTATTTTTTTGGGGTATTAAAATACCAATTAGACAGGAATGGGTTAAAGATTTTCGTCCCATACAAATCTCATGCAAAACTCTTTTAATAATCATAAAATAATGTGGTTAAAGCGGAATTATGATTGCCTATGGGTGCAAAAAATGAAACACTCTCAAAAATTTGTATGTAAATACTGTGGTGTCGAAAATCAAATGGTCGGACTTGACCGATTATACTTTCTTAATTGTTTTAATTCTTATTTTCTATCACAGAAAAAATTATTTAATTTCTCCAATCACCAAATTTATTCCAAATTCATAATATCAAGCAAACAAGCTGTTGATTTTGCACCTATTACCAAAATGATTTTATTGATTACTAAAAATTTTAAAATTTTGAAAAAATATTTTCAATAAATAATATTTTTAATTTTAATTAAAAAAGTGATCAAAAAACTTTGCCATTTCAAACAATGTGTTAATTTATTTAAATAAATATTGATAATAATTCCCAACAACAATTCTACATGTTTAAATTATTTTTTTTTTTTAACGAAAAAAGTCAATTAAAATTTTTTGTTATTTAATTAAAATTTTAATTGAATATTTATTTTAAAACAACTAAAAGGATAATTAAATCAAAATTAAATTTTTAATTTTCTTTCAACTAAAAAAATTATTTATTCAATTATCACATTAATTAAATTTAAATACTTTTTAAGCCATTTTTTTAATTGATAAAACACTTTTTTCTGTGTAAAGAACAAAAAAAAAAAAAGCAGAATTCAAGCATTAAGCCCCTTATCTAACAGCATTGTTGGCAATTTACAATAGATGAACATATAAAAACCCATTTTACTTACCTGCCACCTTATCAGCTGCTGTTGTGGCCAAAGCCACAGATTGGTTAAGGCGTTCATAGCATTCATTTCGTAAAATGTCAAAAGGATCTGGTGGGGTTTCGTTAATTTCTGTTAGAGCTTCTACTTCTGCGTCTGCTAAAGCTGTCACAGCCCTTGTGGCTTTGGCCATTATTAAGGAACTAGTCGTAGAGGTTTTTGTGGCGATTGTATCCATATTGCTGCCACTATTTAACATGACAAAACCAGTGTTTTTGCTTTTACTTAATTTAACTAAATTAACAAATTCGTAACTTTTTTTTGGAATATCCTTGTAGCAAATTGCAGTCTGTCGTAAAGTAAGACAAAAACTTCAGTACACAGTTATAGTTTTAACATGCACCATTTAACACAGTTTTGCAAACACCCATAATTTTAGTCAGATTTGAGTTTATGAATTTTCATGTCCTTCTTCTTCTCTGCGAAGCTGAAAATATTGGTATTATCAAAGTTCACTTTGCAGAGTTACTGCTTCTTTGCTAATGAAAGGATTTAATTTGCTTATTGTTGTTCGTCGTCCTTGTTTTATTTTATTATGGTTTTGGTTTCCTTTAAGCTTTTTGCAAAATGTTTTTATGTTTTTAATAAGTTGTGTAATATGACAATGGAATTGTTTTAAAACCAAATTGGATTCTGTAAAGAAAAAATGGAAATGCTAAATAATTATGAGGGACATTTTGTATAAGGAGGAAAATAAAAATATACTTTGATATTCATATCATCGTTTATATACTAAGAGCAAGAAAATTAAGTATGTTTATTAAAAACAGAAGAAATTTATGTGGCTGAAACTGCTTGGTATTTCAAGTATTATGTATTTCAAAGTCGATCCAAGGATATTTGACAGTAGATCTAACAAGATATTAATTGTCGCACTCTAAAATAATAAAAATCCATACAGTGGTTGCAATATACATATTAACAACGAACCTATTGAACGAGTTTCAAGATTTAAATATCTTGGCTGTTGGCTACAAGAAACTTGGGAGTGTGACAAATAAATTAATGTACGTATAGAAATGGCTAGAAGCTCATTCCTTAAATTAAAGAAGTGATTAACAAGCCGTGACATTAATATAAATCTCCGTATTAGATTTATGAAATGTTATGTGTGGTCAGTACTATTGTACGGAGTCGAAGCATGGACACTAAAAGTTGTTCACATGAATAAATTAGATGTATTTGAAATGTGGTGCTATCGCAGATTATTAAAAATTCCATGGACTGACCGAGTAACGAACACAGAAGTATTAAATAGACTTCAAAAAGAACGTGAAATTCTAAAAACTATAAAACGTCGAAAAACCTCCTATCTCGGCCACATCATAAGAGGTAATAGATACGAATTGCTACATTTGATCGTACAAGGCAGAATTGAGGGAAGAAGAGGCATTGGGCGAAAGCAAATGTCGTGGTTGAGAAACATAAGAAACTGAACTGGTTTAAGAACAATAGGTGAATTAGTTCATACAGCGAGGGACAGAGAAGAATTTATACAAATAGTCAATAATATTATATAAATTAAGTTTTAATTATGCATTGTATATACATTAGACCGACTCAAGTTGTATGGAACCGAAAAAAGTGTTTTAGTTACCCCTCTGATAATAAAGCTTTATATGTTTTATGATAATTCCCAAAATATTTTGGTTCTAGCGTTGACCATCCGTGAGCTGGACCATTTTTAACAAATGTCTTTTTTCAGTTTTTCGAATTTTTTTGTACTTCGCTCCAAGACAACATAAATAAAATTTGGTATCATCGAAAATACATTTTAAAGCAGCATCCAATGGTATATAAGACTTGACCACTTGCGACCTACTAATTGAGATATTTACAGCCTGTTTTTAGAAAATGAAAATATTTGTTCGTTCGTAAAAAAAACGAACGAAGACTGTTTTAGGTTTTCATAAAATTAAAACACATTTTAGGTGAGTGACTGAAAAAGCTTTAATTTTTTCCACACACCTTTGGTTCTTATAAAATGAACATCTTCGTAATAAATGAACACAAATGCCAAAATAAGACGATAAGTAAAAGGCATTCGTTTAAAAAAATAAATAAATTAAATAGAAAATAAAAAGGATATTTTACTGAAAGAACCCTTAATTATTTACAATATTATTAAAGGTTTGTGTATCTATATACAATATATGTATATAGAATTGTAACATTATTGACTGATTGATTTATGATCGCATAGCCTAAACGCCTGAAGCTAAAAACTTGAAATTTGTACCGGTGGCTGGACTCTTCCCAAATAGATCCACTAAAACGGGATTTTTGGAAAGTCGAATGTTTAGGGGGTAACAGGGGTAAATTCGGTAACCTTATATTTCCAAAATTTATAGAGATACAATGAAATGTAATACCTATCGTTGCCTTTAAAAAAATAAGAGGAGTATTTTGGTACTTTTTTGTCATCCCCCTATCTTTTAAGCCAATAAACATAGAAATAAAAGTTATATCACATTCGAAATTTATCTTAAAAATGAAAAGTCAAATTTGGCACTTTTTCGAAATTCAAACGTTTAAGGGGCGAAATTGGTAATTTCTTTTTTGGTACTTTGAAGAGACTCAAAATTAAGCTGCAAGGTCCTGAGTGATTATCATCCCATAAGATAAAAAATGTCAGTAGCAGAACTATAACCTTAGGCACACAAATATGATATGATAAGAAAGGGCCGGACAAAGTAGCGAATTAAATGCTAGCGTTTAAACAAGTTAAAACCTAGAAAAATAAACATTGGCATAAAAATATGCTTAGGAAAGAAGAGGAGACGTTAATGAAGTAGCGGGTTAAATGCTACTAATTACATAAATATGTATTTACAGGTCCAAAAAATTCTAGAAACAAGTATGTACATAAGTATGTATGTATGTGTGTATGTAAGTTCTTCCATATGTTTATAAAAATTAGTGCTTTCACGCGAATACCTTCACCATTTCTATATGTTGATGTGTAGCAAAAAATCGTCTTCATATATTGCGTTTATTTATTGCAATTTTTGTAAACATTTTAATTCAAAATTTTTAGTTTTAACAATCAATAACATTTTTTTATAGAAGTTTTTGTTTTTTAAATTTATAATTTATTTTTGTAAACAAAAGCCAGGGTTAACCTTGAACACAAAATCTTTATATGTAAAAAGCATAAAAAGGTACGAAAATAAACGTATTGGCAATAACGTTATTTAACGATTGAAAAAAGCTCTATTTATGTCAAACATGAATAGACGAAAGCTTTTAAATGTTTTTTAAAAACCATATTTAAAACGTTTTCGTTTTAATACGAAAACTTCAAGTGAGAACACTTGTGTTTTACAAAAACAGGCTGTTAACTAAATACATATTTTCGTTTCGGGTTTTCATACAAATTCTACGTATTTTTTTTATTAATTTTATATTTTTTATTGTATTTTTCACGTTTTGATAAATTAAAAATGAAAAAATTTGAGGCAATAGGGGTAGCCTATATATGAAAAAAAGATCAAATATATTGCGATTTTCGTGTTTTATGTGAATAATTACAAAAAAAAAAATAAATTAACATTATTTTAAAAAAGATTCAATTTGAAAAGCAGAACATTATTTCCACACACGTAGAATATGTACACGCAGAGAAAAAATATGTTTAGATATGGTCACCTCCAACAAAACTATTTTTAGATAAAATTTTAAACATATTATGTTTAAATTTAACCATATTATTGTCACCGACAAACATATAATTGCTAAATAAGTCCTCCATCAAGAAGCCACAACCATATTATGGTTGCCTCTAAACATGTTATGGTTAAATATGACAATATTTTGTTTTTAAATTAACAATAGTATTTTCCTCTTTTCTAAGAGCAACATGCTGCTTCAAGAACCCTTTTCGATGATAACAAATTTTATTTATGTCGTCTTGGAGCAAAGTACAAAAAAATGCGAAAAACTGAAAAAAGACAATTTTTAAAAATGGTCCAGCTCACGGATAGTCAACGCTAGAATCAAAATATTTTGGTAATCATCATAAAAAATATCAACCTTTATTTTCAGAGGGGTAACAAAATAACTTTTTTTTTTGAGTCGCTCTAATATACATATGTTATACCTAACTTTAAGTTATTTTCAAATTTAATATTTTACTGATTTTTAACTTGCATGTAATCACTTATATTCAGAATTGGATATACAATAACAGAAGAAAGAAGAAGAAGAAAATAAAAACAAATAAAAGTAATATAAACAACTGTGCCGATTCTTTAATACCATCCGCGGAGGTTTAGAATACTTCGGGAGGTTTTATATGGGATCTATGAAAACAGTATCGAACAGTATTTATTAAGAGTATGTGCACACCTTTTATAAACATTTAAGCCTGCTGTTAGGTTTGGACCATTTTAGTTAACTTTTGTTTTCTTTTTGCTTTGGCTACGGAACGGTACAATATGTGAACTTAAAACTTTAGCTAATGGGCTGTTTTTATATTTTATTACTTCTGCAAAATTTTTAATCATGAAGGATGTAAACGGACCATTTTGGTCCGTTCTTGTTAACAATTTTTTGCTATGAAAACGATTTACAATTAAGTGAAAAAATATAATTCTCTACACATTACATTATGAACAAATTATCTCCCGCTGCAACTTGCATATAAATTTGATGCATATGATACATTTGCCATCGCACTTAGAAACGGAAAGTCGTTTTGGCCCCGACATCGTGGATATGTTATTTTCAGCTGAAGTTCATATACCACTGTGTAAAGGAGATGAAGTTTATTGAATTTCATTTACAGTTCTACATACAATTCTTCTACATCACCGATAACTTCAGCATTCTCTTCATTTTCTGAATCAGAAGAATTTCTTCCGGTGGTTTCATATTCAATATCCTCGTCCACGCTACTACAAATTGAAATATCAAAGAGACTTTCATTTAGAATGTGAGCAATATCATTGCAGTTAAGTCTTCAATTCTCCATTATTTCAGCAAAGAAAACAGTCAAACACTGAATATAAACTGAAGTAAGACTAGCGTGTGATTTTGAAGAATCACAAATATAAAGCAAACTCAACTTAATGATGCAATGACAAACTGGGTGCATCACAAATATATTTCGACATTAGTTACAACAGTCTTATCTTTAACATTTTTATTACCAAACAAAATATCAAACAAAATTGAAAGTTGGTTAGAAAAAGATATGGAAATTACCTGTATTTGTCTGCAGACTCTTGAGAAAAGTAAAAAAAAAAAAAAAAAATATGTAAAAAAACAATATTGACCAAAATTTTAGATTCGTAAGTTTTTATTAACGTAATTGCAGGGTTAAAGCTTTTTTATATCATCCTCACCTAAAGGGTGGTTAAGCCATAATGCATGATGTTAATTGTGAGTCACATCTTAACGTCAAGTTTTTTGCCCAACTTAATTTGACATTTCTCTGTTTCAGTGTTTGACAAATTCAACCATGGAGAGGTACACAATTGAGCACCGCGGTAAGATTGTTGATACCTTTTACAGAAATGGACGTTCAAATCAAAATGCATTTCGTGCACTTCGTGAATTTTTGGTCAGCCTAATCGACCTTAGTGGATTCGTTTACAAACAGAATAACCGCATTTGGACAAATAAGAATCTACGAGTGATTGTTGGAAAGACGATGCATCAACAAAGAGGGCCTCTTTGGTGCGGCTTATGGGATGGCGGCGTCATCTTCGAAAATAGGTTCGGCCAAGCAGTTACCGTGAATGGTGTTCGCTATCTCAAGATGATAACAGAAATTGAGGATATGGACCTGGCAAATATATGGCTCGAACATGATGGTGCCACTTGGCAACAGCCAACGAAACATTGGCTCTTTTGCGCGAGAAACTCAATGGCCGTGTTATCTCACGTTGTGACGATATTAATTGGCCGCAACGATCATGTGAGTTGACAACGTTGGACTTCTTTTTTTGGGAATATTTAAAAGAAAAAGTGTAAGTCAATATCTTGGCTTATATACAAGTCAAGAGCTAAAGAATGAATAAGTTCAGTACGTTAACGACATTGAACCACAATTATGTCTCAGAGTCATTGAAAATATGGACCATCGGGTAGAAGTGTGCCACCAAAGCCGATGCCAGCATTTGATTGCTTGTAATTGTCATAGATCCTTCTACCATAATAAAAAATATTAAGATTATTCTCTGTCCACTTTTTGTTTTTTTTTTTACTATTAACATCGTGCGTTTTGGATTTAAGATGTGAAGATTAAACTTAAAATAAATTACTTTGTGATGATCGGGCCTGATTTACTTAAGTAACCGTATCAGACTTTAATACCTCTTAAGCCGCAGTAAATCATAATAATATGATGTCAAGCTTTAAAAAGGTTGATTCATAATTTTTAGATCCCATATAAAGCCCACTCCTAAAATATTCTCACTCTCGGTTGAGTATATCAAAGATTCGGCACAGCCGAATTTTACACTTTTACTTGTTTTTAAATTTTTTTATACAGTGCAAATAAAGAATTCTGAATAAAACACTGAACGATTTTTGAGATAAAGGCCCCTATTTTGAGTTACATTCGATAAACGATTTTCGCTGGCTATCGAACATCGAATGTTAAATTTGTATTAGTTCTGTCGAAAATTTCGTTGTGCATCGTATTTTTTAACGAAAACATTTTCAAAAAACTTGTTGAAAATTTAAGTAATTATTAGTATTGTGGTTATTTTATTGAACTGTTAATGGTTTTTAATCCAAATTTAGATCTTTTAATTAGGCTTAAGTTCAATGAATTTGATTTTCATTAAATTATTTTTATGAAGACAGGAATTTTACAACATGGAATTAATTAAAATTTTATTTATAATTTTTCATCGAAATTTGCTTTGGAATGAATAATTATCCATTTTAATTGATTTACATGTTCTTCCTAACTTCTGTTTTTTCGTACTTTTTGTCAAAAATTCTTCTTGAAATCCAAAGTACATTTTTGTTTTACAGGTCTTTTTTTCTTGTTGACCTTTTTCAGCACAACTTGAAGGACAAATGTAAACATAGCTCGTCGTGCCTTAGCTGTTAATTAGGGCTGTGGGAAAAATCGCCCAAAGAAAAATGGCCCAAAAAAAGAAATGAAAAATCGCCCAAATGAAGAATCGCCCAACAGAACATGAAAAATGACCCAAAAAGTTATATATGAAATTTTGCCCAAAAGAAACGAAAAAGGGCCCAAAAAAAAAATGAAAAATGACCCAAAAAGCAAAAACGAATTTTTTCCCGGTGGCATGTTATAACGTCCAGTGTCATAGTGTCCATGGACGTTATGACAATCCAAAAAGTGTCATAGTGTCCATGGACACTGCGCTAACTAAAGCTTCTCTGCACAGCCGGACTTCGGCCGGGCGCAAGGATTTTCTCCTCTATGGTATAACAAACACCGGCTTCGCTAACTAAAGCTTCTCTGCATAGTCGGCTTTCATTTGGAAACAAGGCAGATTTAAGAAGCTTTACTTAGCGAAGCCGGTGTTTGTTATACCATAGAGGAGAAAATCCTTGCGCCCGGCCAAAGGCCGGCTGTGCAGAAAAGCTTTAGTTAGCGAAGCCGGTATTTGTTATACCATAGAGGAGAAAAACCTTGCGCCCGGCCGAAGGCCGGCTGTGCACAGAAGCTTTAGTAAGCAAAGCCGGTGTTTGTTATACCATAGAGGAGAAAATCAAAAAAATGGGCCATTTTTCATAAAACATTTTTCATTATGAAAAATCACCCAAATTTAAAAAACGAAAAATCACCCAACAATAACGAAAAATAGCCCAAAAATTTTAGGTCACTTTTCATATGAATTTAGGCCCAATTTTACATGGAATTTTTTTGGGCGATTTTTCATTTCTTTTTTTGGGCCATTTTTCTTTGGGCGATTTTTCCCACAGCCGTTAATTAGGCTTAAGTTCATTGAATTTAATTTTCATTAAATTTTTTTTATGAAGACAGGAATTTTACAACACGAAATTAATTAAAATTTTAATGATAATTTTTCATTCAACAGTTCAATAAAATAACCACAATACTAATTATTGTTAACAGCTCTAAGTCAATCTAGTAAGTAGCTATTGAAAAAACTCATTAAAGTTCAGTCTGTAAAACCGTGGGATGAAATCTCGCAGGAGCAAAATTATTTGCGAACGCCCGTTACAATTTTTGCTTTATTCCGCTGTATAATTGTATTTGATGCAACTTGTGCAAATACAATTTTCTAAAACTTCCAGTTTAAACTTATTTTCATTTCCAAGGGTAAGTGCAAGTGGGACGAATACCGAATATAGCTGGACAAAATTATTTTCTGGTCATTCTATTTGCTTTTGAGGCAACTAAATTAAAAAAAAACTGTAAAATATTAAAGCTCAATTTTTTTAGGCAATACGATAGAGTTTCGCTATTTCGAACCTGGATTGTGATATTTTTCATATAATATTGAAAAATTCTCATTTGCTTTTAATGTTTTAGTGATATTTGAATTAGAAATATTATTTAAAAATTTCAAAATCATTTAAAAAACCGTTATGTTAAGGTATTCCGAATTTTATATTCAAGATTTTTTAAGTCATTTTGAGTTATCAATCAATTTAATATTTTGCTTTCATTGTTGTCTAAATAAAAGAAAAATCTATACGAAAATTTTTTGTAAATCCTTTATGGCACAATTTTCCTACTAAGACTCCTACTATATATTTATAAGAAGTCACAAAAAAACGATAAACAGTGGTCATATATACCCACTGTTAAAATCTCAGAGCAATTTCTCTAGTATTTTGTAAGCAACAAAAATGTACAGTTGTATACAAGCATACATGATATAAGCATACATACATATAAAAAAAAGTTGTTTGGCTCTAATGAAAATTTGAAAATTTTGATAAGTTTAGAGGATATGGATTAATTTTTTTTTTCATTTAATAAAAGAAAACTGTACATTTCAAAAACTAATGGCGATTTCTTTTCTGAGAAAAATGTTGCATAAATGGTACATGCTCTACACAAAAGAGATAGAGCATGTACCATTTATGCAACATATTTCTCAGAAAAGAAATCGCCATAAAGCTGTTAGAAATCCCCCAGTATATTTTTTAATAGTCAGGGCCAGAGACATACATATGTACCCAATAGCAGTTGAAAAAATCAGGGAAGCAAAAATTGTGTTGACCAGTGTTTTACAATATTTCTATTGACGAAAACTATTTTATACATTTATACATATCAAACGCAAGTCAACGATATAAATGAAATCCCTAAATCACAAAACGCCACTGCTTTTTAATAAAATGAAGTGTGAACATCAGCATAAAAAATGTACAGCGAAAAACAAAATTATTCATCGTAAAACTGTCAAATAAATCTGAATGACATTTTACAGACGGCGATGTCTCAAAAATTTGTGTCAGTATTTCTAAAACAAAGTAAAAAAAAAAACACGCAACACAATTGTTTGTGTCAAATTCACATTTTCATTTAACATTTTGTTTTTAGGAAGGGAGACTGTCATATTCGATCATATAAAATAAATTGTATTCTTATACATTATGTGCACATGTGTATGTCTACATAAATAAAACATATATGTAGATATACTCGCGTATTTGCATTAGTGAATACTTAGATTATTTGTGATAACAAGTTGCAGCGGAATGACTTAACCATTATACTATACATTTGTACGTCATATATACACAGTGAGTATGTACATACGTATTTATGTATATTATATTGCAATTTTATACGAGTAGCACTCATACGTACTTATTGTGTGTGCACCAAATGGTATTGTAATATAAAATATACATTTTGTTTTTTGTATAAAAAGTAACAACTACATTGTAAGCAAAAATGAATTGTGGATACGTTTCATACATGTTTGTGTCAAGTTGTAATAAACCAGCAACATTTTCGTTTTACTAAATCCTTATTCGATACATATCAGTGATGAAAAATTCATTACTATGGCACTATTTTCAGTACTTTTTCTGTTTAAAAATACCACAGTACGCCCACGTCAGTTTTAGTACTCATTTCTTTTTATGCTTTCTTGCAAAGAAATCCAGGGTGACTTTTTTTAAACATTGACAATACAGTCTACATGACAATAACTTACATTGTACACATACAATATATTTTTGTTGAAAAAATTTTGATATTCTTCAAGCACCAATGTCATTTTGAATGCGATTGAACTACTGGTTTCGATAACAGTATAACATAGTATGTATTTACTATTTTTACTCACCAATAGTTAACAAACTTATTTGGAACACTACTTTTGTTGTACCTTTACAGCCGTACCTAAACAAGAGCGGAAGGCGGAACGTTTTCTTCAGCGTAGCTTTTACGCTGATATGCCATACCTAAATAAGAGCGTCAGCGTTGTGCCATAACTTTCGTGCCGACTAAAACCCTCATAAAAGACATAAGAAATTGAATTAAAACCGCTTGTTTGACCTAAAAATAGCTAATTTGCCATTATTTATTATCAAACAATAAAAACAGGGTTGTCAAAACAACAAATATAGCAGCCCTGTTTATTTAAACGCGCTGTCAAAATCGGATTTTCCAATTGCAAAGCGCTACCGTTGCATTGCCGTCGCGCTGTTTCGGTATGCTACATACAAATTGTATGGGCATGAGGATTTTTGACAGCTAGAAAACGCGTTCCGCTCTTGTTTAGATATGGCTGTTAGAGGTTAAATAAAAAGCACTTTAAACAATTACTAAGGCCCTAATCATGTACAACGCGTACGCCAAACAATAACATTGAAAGCACAAGCAATGTCATAAATATTTTGTAATGTTGTTGTTGCTTTCAACAGAAATTCATGTACCGTTTTAAAATTTTCAACGACACAAGCAATGGAGCGTTTGAAATTTTTAAACGCAATGTGAATTTCTGTAGAAAGCAACAACAAAATTACAAAATATTTATGACATTGTTTGTGCTTTCAATGTTATTCTTTGGCGTTGCGTTAGTTCTGTGGCGTTGCGCTGCGTACTACATGATTAGGGACTAAAACTATTTATTATATAAAAAACACGAGATCGTTTGCTTACAGGATGAACGGTTAACGATAGAATGCTCTAGAAAAAGTAGTTAGAAAAATGACAAATAATTAAGTACTAAAATAAAAGAATGCCAGATTATACGGTCGTTGGTAGGGTTACCCCTAACATCTCCCTTTCTTAAGTTGCTGGAGGTGATCTGGATATTAGTTCCACTTGTTGTATCCGAGAAGTTATGCGTCTAGGAGCCTTGTGGGTAAAGTAGGAGGAGTAACGAAATTATACTGTGAAGCTGATGTTTTAATCCGGAACTCATTCAATAATATATCCAAATAATAAAAAAAATATGTAATCAACTTTTAAACTTTACAAAAAATAGAAGCTGCTTCCAATGGGTAAAAATTAATAAATTTCTAGAAAGTATATGTACATGAATACACACAGCAAAAAAAAAAACAAATGTCACAAGGTGCAATCTTGATTGAAAATCATAGTAAATTTAAATTGTGATTGTTTCAAATTAATTTTAAATTAAAAATGTTAAAATAACCTATTTCAATATTGGATTAATAATAGCCTGTTTTACATGTTTTGTGTGGAACTACAACACTACAAAAAGCAAAATATAAATTTTATTTGTTTTCATATTTTAAAATATTTATAAAGAGAAGTAAAATTCCCGTGTTTTTTTTTTTTTTTGTTTTAATTATTAAGTTAAATACATTAAATTTTTTAAGTAGAATGATGACGAAAACATATCAGGCCTTTTCTACTTGCGTCATTTAATTTTGAGTGCTTCTACAAACATCGGGGTAAACAACAAAGTGAAACATGTGCAACAGGAAAATAAACAATAACATTTTTTCTCTCCCTCTCTAGTTCAGGGGGTAAGTGTTTACAATTATTCTTAGCCCTAGCTCTGGAACTATTTACATATGTACGTTTGTCATTTTTAGACAGGCTATAATTAATACATTTCTGGTCCGATTTGAACATGGTTTGGAGTCAGTGATAATTTTGTATGCTCTACGTGAAAATATAAGAGATTTAAAATAAAGTTCTTTTACCGTTATTTTTTTGGGATTTTCAGTTTTTTCTTCGTTATATGACACTATTTACGTTTGTAAATATATTTTTATTCTGGTGTTTTTTTAATGCAATTAAATTAATTTTATTTAGTTTTTATATTATACAATATAAAAAAATCAGTCCTTTAAACATTGGTTGCACATCGTTTGCGCTTTGGTATGTTCAATGCAGAAAGGCTTTTTTACATTGGCCACATATTTTTCAAGTTGACCGTTATAAGTTCGATGCGTTCTTCGTTGGAGAATATGATACGATCCGGGGAGTTCATGCTTTTAAAAAACGGCGACAATCTATTTGCAGTAAACGAAAAGAATCTAACCTTCTGTGGTAAAAATTAAAAAAATGATGTCTGTTTCCGATGGGAAACGTATTATTTTCAGAGTATATTATAGAAAAGAGCAAGTGGCCACTGATTTGCAGTACGCTGAATATTGTCTTAGCATACGGTTCATCACTTCAACGCCTCCATTTGTGTGGTTGTGAAACTATATTTTGTTTGCTTTTTTTCTACATTAGAAATTTTGTCGCCACAGGGCATTGATGAAAGCAAAACGGCCGCCTTATTTGTTGGGAACATTGAAACAAATTGTCCTAGTTTTATCATTTCCAAATAAGGTTGGATGCTCTATTCATTGTGAAGAGGGTTTGAAGTACATAGGCAATATGATTAATTTTTTGCAAACCATAGACAATACCCAACTTGTAAGCGTTTCAACTAATGTAGGACTTGCAAAGAAATTGTTGCACATGACATTTGAATCTGTTTTTTTTTTTACTGATCAAATCCTTTACTTCTCTCTTCTTGATTTGTATCTCTTATGTTGCCCGATTTTCCTGGATATTAAAATTTTAAACGCAAACCTACCGCAAATTTAGGTCGCATTTGGCATTTGGACGTAATTTACAGTGTAAATTTAATAAGATCTCCGAAAGAAAATAGCTGCTTATCTACGGTTATGTTTTCATTTCGCCTATAGTTTGATGAAAATTTGCATTTAGCATGTCAAAAAAGTCCGATATTAGTGCAGCTGTGTCCGTTCTTTCTTCTCTCGTACTTTGCTGATCAAACCAGATGAATCTCGAATATTTTCTGTAGTGGGTTGGATTTACGCAAATAGCGAAAGTGTTGGTATTCTTAACTTTTTATACATATTTATGAATATGTAAAAATATTCAAAACACAATAAAACATATAAGCTGAGTTCAATAATTGATGCGAACGGTATTGCGAAAGTGCGAATGCAAAATAATGTAGCTTTTGTTAGCAATCCACCAACAAAATACACTGAATGGCAGTTGTCACATCATTGCTTTTGCGCAATACTAAAACTGTATAGTTTTTTCTGATTGGTGTATTGCGTTTGCATCTCTTTTTCTTCACAGCTGACATTTGTAAACAATAAATTAGAATCGTTAAACAAATCTACGAATGCTGCGATAATGTTTTTATTTTTACTTCTTTTTTAAATTTTGATGACCAATAATTCTGTTTGTGTATCAGCTGTTACCTAATTTTCATCTAACATTGCAAAGTTGGCTAAAATACCGCTCACTGTCAATGACAAAATTATTGCAATAACAAACAGTTGTAACATAAAACGCACCAAACACTGAATGCCGCTATTGTGAAATTCCAAACGAAATGTAAGAAATAAAACGTATTTAAAAATGTAAATAGTGCCAGCATTCGTAGAAAAAGATTGGTGCCAGAGCTAGGGTTAAACAAATTTATGTTGTCTCTGAAGCTTTTTTCTTACTGTTATTTTACACTCAAATTAAATTGATTCTACATTAAATTCACATTGTTTCAACTTAAAATAACACTCATTCAACGTGATTGGTAGAGTTATTTCAATATCAATGTCATTTTGCGCAACTTTACTGTTAAATCTTAAGTTTATATGCACGCAGAGAAAAAACATGTTTAAATATGGTCACCTCCAACAAAACTATTTTTAGACAACATTTTAAACATATTATGTTAAAATTTAACCATATTATTGTCACCGACAACCATATTATTGTTTAATTAGACCTCCATCGAGAAGCCACAACCATATTATGGTTGCCTCTAAACATGTTATGGATAGTATTTTCCTCTTCTCCAACAGCAACATGCTATGGTTGAAAACCGGCCATGCTATTATAAGTGTTAAACATATTTTAGTCATTATTGACCGAAATATGTTCGGAGGCAACCATAATATGGTTGTGCCTTCTTGATGGAGGACACATTTAACCATAATATGGTTGTCGGTGATAATAATATGGTTAAATTAACCATAATATGTTTACAATTTTCCTTACAATTTTTTTCGTTGGAGGTGACCATATTTAAACATAGTTTTTCTCTGGGTGTGAATGAAAGTTATTTTGAAAGAAAAAATGTTGCTCGCAAGTTACTGTAAAATCATGTTAAATTAACATGAAGTAACGAAAAATATAAAATCAACCCCGTTTTAGACGATTTTACATTGATTTTGTTCTGTGCATTTACATATACTTTTATATTAAAATGTATTAATTTTTAGTTTCTTAACCAAACTTTTATATGTTTTATACTAAAATTATTTTTATTTTTAATTTTTTTTTTAAATTTTTGTGTTTTTCATCACTGATACATATGTTAAAATGTGTGTATATGTACGACCTTTACATCAATACTTAAATACTGGGTTTGGGTAAGAATTGTTGCGTTTTTCAAGAGTTCAAATTACTCGACAGTCCCAGGGAACTTGATATCGCCAAATTGCAAGGCGACATTATTTCAGACAGTGCTAGATCTACAAGCTCTTTTACGTTCATTTTTGCTTCATTTTAGATTTTTGATATTAAGGGTGTGAAACGGTAGCAAAGTTCTGTTGTGAAATAAAATTTGTCTGTGGTAGAAATATGTATCTTATATTTGTGCTGTGTGAAATTATAACATTTTTAACAACGTAAAATTTTGACATAAAGAAAAGAACAATTGTTTGCTGTAATTTCTTAACAGAAGTCTTAGTTGGCAAATTTTTGGCGGTGGATGTTCAGCAAAAAGTAGCCGGTAGTGGATCACCTGACAAAAGAATTAGTTATTCAAAATTAAAAAATTATCTATTACAATTTGTTATTTTTTTAAATATATGTATTTTTTATTATAAATATACTTTAACCAGACTTCAAAAAAGAAGGAGGTTTCCAATTCGGCTGTATGTGTGTTTTTAATGTTTGTTGCTGCATAACTTCGTCATTTGTGAACCGATTTTTTTGCATTTTAATGGAGCGTGTCAACAGATTGTACTTAAAAAAATTTTGAATGCTGTCCGGAAATTTTATTTTTGAATTACTCCATAATTTATAAACCAATTTGCAGTATTCGCGCTTGCTTTTAATAGGATTTGCTAGCAGGTTGCAACTGTGAAAAATTTTTGATTTATTTTTGGAGGTTGCACATTTGGCTTTTCCAAAATTTAAAAATTTTTTTTAATTTTATGCTTTTTTTAAACTTTTACAAAATTTCTCATTTTTATAATATTTTTTTTAAATCTTCGCGAATTGCGCGTTTTTAGGAACTTAAATCCTAATATTTATGGGATTATTGGATGAATGATTTAACAAACATTATTTATCCGGTTTTTTTATTAAGATTACCTCTCAATCGAATATATTTCCATGTTCTTGAGACTGATTTCTACCAATTACATTTACATAAGATTGTTTTCGCCTTGGCAATATAACAAAATGCTTGAAATGTAAATGTTAAAAGCATTCTGTAGTCTATTACTGAATTTTTAATTTATTTTTATTAAACAAAAGTATTTTACTTTTACTACAAATTCATGTCAACATGCACAAATTATACTTATCTTAAAATAGCTTATATAAATATACAACACGTCTAAAAAGAAAAGTTTGACTAAAAAAATGAGTTCAAATATGCTGTTCGAACCGGCAGCGGCTTCAACTCTAAATTAAACTTCGGCGGCGGCTTTGAGGCTACTTTGAGCTGCGCGAACTGGGAGTGTGTCTGTGATGACGCTAATGTCTAAATTTATAATAGCCCCCTGGAGCTATCGTTTCACACACCCCCTAAGAGAAAAACAATTAATACTTACCAATAAAAAATTTGCTTTTAGTATTTTGAGATCCAAAGCTTTTCACCAATTAAAGCATTGATTTAAAATTTAATCAAGTGAACTAAAAATTAAGTCAAGTGTATTAAGCGTTTAATTGATACTATTAATTTGTTAACTGGTGCAAATTTAATTAATTTTTTAATTAATATCACAAATTTTTTAAATGAAATCTTTTTTTATTTAATTCTTTGTAGAGTTAAACGTTTAACATTAAGCTCGAATTCACTTGTTATTTTTGATATCAATAGAGCTTTATGTGATGAGAAGATTTTCAGCTTAAATAATGCCAATGCATGTCCCTTTTTGACCGACTGTTACTATTTTCATGTTTTGTTAACCAGAGTGGAAATTTGTAACAAAAAAATTTATATTCAACATTTTTTATTTTTCGAATTTATTCTATGAGCTTAATTTCAGTAGTATAAAGTCATTCCTAAAAATTTAAGGAATAGAACTATTACCAAAAGCTTTATAAAATACATAACTGAAATTTAGCTCATAGAATAAATTCGAAAAATAATAAATGTTGAATATAAAAAAGTAGCTTATGAAAAGAAATAATTCCCAAATTCTATTTGTTAAAAAAATTATAATAAATAGAATGTGAGAATTATTGGTTTTTACAAGTTATTTTTATTATATTCATTGATCACAATCGAAAAATAAAAAATGGTTAATATAAAAAAAAAATGTTAGGTTAATTTAATATATATATCCGAAATTACAAAAAGTGCGATTTATTACTCGTTATTGCGATTAGAAGAATATAACACGCGTTAATTCATCGACGAGTATAGAGCGTTTAAAAACTTTAGCGGATGCAAAATGGCAAGATACACAACGAGCGTTATAAAAGCGTTTTCTTTCAGCTGTTTTGTATTGATTACCTCTTTTTATAGAAATCCAAGCATCAGCTCTTTTATAAACTCTTCAATAAGTTTTTCCTCCATGAACCACAAGTTTGTTAAATTATTTTTTTATTGTCATTGTTCTGATCACTTATCAGAAATAAAAAAACGAGTTAAAAAGTTCAAGGTTTTTGATTTACTTGTTCTATGAAAAAACACTAGTTTAACTTTATTGTGACAGAAGTCTACAGAGCGCTCGCGTAGTAACGCGTGTTATGTACTTCTATCTGAAAGCATAGGGCTTGGAAAATCTCTAAACGAATTTAATACTTTGAAAATATTTATGGGTGCTAAAAAATGGTACAAAAATGTATTTCGCAATAAAAAATTCTAGATGAAACGTGTCTCCCTTACAAACCTGCTCCAATTTACCTTGAAATAATCTATCCAATATATAAATAAAATTTGCCACAAAAGTTTTATTTTAATATAGAAAGAGTATTTTAATTTCTTGGTACATATTTTGAGACCCAAAACATGTCCTGGATAATATTTTTTGGATGTTTTCTCTAACATATCTTAAGTAAAGCAATAAAAATATACAGACGTACAAATGGATACATATCTTTAAGTGGAAACTTGCACAGAAATCCATAAAAGTGTTGTTTGTCCTTTTGACACGTGTGAATTATTTTACAACTTGGAAATATTTCTTTTTTCACTTCACGTTTTACGCAAACATATTCGCAGCACACAATGACACTTTGTGTACTGCCATAAAAGAACGATAAAAGAAAACAATAGCAATGAAAAACTACTAAAGCTCGATTAACCCATGCGTACCAAAGAATATTTTTGTCCGCACAATTTTTTTTTTTTTGAGTTTGACGTCTTACTTTTAAGATTATTATGTTCGGAAAGTTTTTCTTGAATTGGTTTAATTTTAATTCTTGTTTAGAACAAAATGAACTGAGATGCCACTTTTTATCCATTTGTACATAAAAGTTGAATTGAGCTGCCACATCATATCGCATTTTTGCATTTTTTATATTACTAAATAATTAAATTAAAAAAATAAATATAACAATAAAATTATTTTTATTTCTTAGGCCTTTTTCTTTAACACACTTTAAGAAAATGATTCGATATAAGTAGTAAAAATATTATTAAGAACGCATGGATGAATCCACCTTAAGACCCCCTTTTACATTGTGAAAATTGAAAGTCAGACAGACGAAATTTTCGGGCAAGGGGTTGAATAGGTAGAGTTTGTAGTACACGGCAATGTGTACTAGACATTTTTTGTTTAACTTTTCCACTATTTGCAATTTTTTGGTCTTACTTCATATCAATTTTTTCACATCGATGTCAGTTTAGTATCACTGCCTGTTAAATGTCCATTCATCTCCGTCAACTTAATATATACCTCAGACATGCCAACAAATAACCACACCCTAACTTCAACATTTGCTGATGATACAGCTTTTTTAAGCGTACACGAAAACTGTCATGAAGCATCTCGCTACTTGCAGAATCATATATTTGAATTGGAAAAGTGGTTAAAACAATGGAGGATAAAGGTCAATGAGCAAAAATGCGTACATATAACATTCACCTTGCGTCGGGAGTCATGTCCCCCTATTAAAATCAATAATCAATTAGTGCCCCAACAATCGCATGTAAAATATCTTGGTATTCATCTAGATCGGCGCTTAACATGGAAACGCCATATAGAAGCAAAACTAACACAAATGAAACTAAAAGCAATTCAAATTAATTGGCTTATTGGAAGAAATTCTGTTCTTAGCCTCGATTGCAAACTCCTACTCTACAACTCTATATTAAAGCCAATCTGGTGCTACGGTATTCAGCTATGGGGCACTGCCTCGGCCTCAAATATCGAAAAAATTCAAAGGCGCCAAAATAAACTCCTTCGAATAATCACAGTCGCCCCCTGGTACGTCAAAAACTCAAATATCCACAAGGATCTCAATGTGCCATTAGTGAAAACAATGATGACGAAATATGCAGTAAAATATTTAAAAGGCTTGACCTGCACCCAAGTCCACTAGCTCGATATATTTTAAATGACAGCGGCCACTCTAGATTAAGGAGAAGAGATACTGCAGGACTCATCCGACGAGAAGACCGCTAAAAATCTACATATGTGAATAGAAACCGTGAAGAGAAAAAATTTTCGTCTAGCATTGGCAGGACAAAAATAAAGTATTAGTATAAGATTTGATTAATTATTGTTAGTTCGTATTTAATATATGAAGATTCAATAAATAAATAATGAAAAAAAAAAAAAAAATCTCCGTCAACAGCGAAAAAGAACGAAATAAGGAAACGAATAATTTCTCTCTGTCTATTAATTTCGCGATTGTCAGCGTTACCGTTGGTGCTACTAAAGTAGCAATTTTCCACTTTTTCGAATGATTCGGTACTATTTTGCTACTTTTACAAAATGCACCCAAATGTGATACTTTTTGTAATTCTTGCCACTTTTTTTTTGTACTTTTTACTAAATTTTTAGATACTTTAATAGATGAGCTTTAATAGCTTTAATATAAACTGTAATTGTTTTCATATATATTGTTACGAAACTAGATTTGTCTAAGAATTTTTTATGGTTTTAGTTATAAGTAATCTTGTAAATTACAGTTTTATGTCATATAAGTATCTATTTTTATGAACGCCACTGTACTCAATTTTCTAGCAATTGTAATTGTAGACTTTATGCCGTATTCATAAAGAATAAAATAGATTTCAAATGTATTTTTAAACTAAATTTCCATACAAATTTTCATTAAAATATATCTCAAATCCAATTTAGTTTTTTTTATGAATGCGGCAGTTTTAGATTTAAATGCATAACAGTTATTTTAAAATAATTCGAACACAACATTCTAGAATCTACTAGACGGTTCTTGAATCAACTAGGAATAGTTTTGAACTATAAATACAGGCTAACTCATAAAAGCTTAGTTTTGATTGGAGACATTAAACGGTTCAGATCATTACTTACAATAGTGTTTAAAGTTTGTGAATTTCAATAAAGTTTGTTAAATTGAATTCATGTGCGTATTTATTTTGATTTGCAATTAAAAGAACTCAAAGGTTTATTATAAAGGGAATAAACCTTAACGCGTTTTATTAAGTAAAAACGTAACAATATGTAGGCAAGCTTATCTGAAAGAATTTTTTGTCCACAGTTTTAAGCTTATGCATTTATTGCGAATATACTTATCCCGTGACTAGTGAACAAAATTTTTTAGTTAAAAGGAGCGAATTGTGATATGTGAAAACAAGACATATCACTTAACTGATGATAATGTGTTTAGGGTGTAGTTAGTCCAGAGGAAAGGTAATTCGCACAAAACTATTCATGTGACTGGGTTTTGTGCGGGTAATGGCTGATTCTCTCTAGTTCTATTACTTTATATGAAGGGGATCTATCATATTGACATGGCTCATTTGGGACAATATCTGCGACAGGCATTATTTTAACCAACATTGGAAGGTTATTTCAGTGACCTGTTACAAAGTGTCAAAAAGGTGCCAATTAACCCCCTCGTAGGACTTCACCATGTTAAAGTGACTTGTCGCGTGACAAGTTTAGTGTTAGTTCCCTTTCCCGTAGGGATGTAACATGTGTACATATTAATTATTCGCAAGTAAGTACCATGATGAAATAAATACTTATACCATCGCGTATAGTTATGCCTGTATAAATCAGGGTTGTTAGATTTCTTTCACCGTCGTGACCGTCGACAAATTTAATTTTTAAGATTTTTGTTATGAAAAATTTGCCAAAAATAACAATATTTGATTTTTATATAACATTTAAATAAACATTTTCATGAATTGTAGCTTATTTTATTCGTTATATAGCTTTAATTCGTTATATACGAATATAATAAAATTATAATTTATAAAAATTTAACATTTTTTGCTTTAATAATTTCGGCATAGAATTACTCAAGGAGCCAGAATATATATACTTTATGGGGACTTAGATGTATAAAAAAAAGTTTCACACGGAATGACAAACTCATTCACCACGAGTGGTGGTGGAAGGTATAAAAATGGAAATAAGGCCTAGTGAAAAAATTCCCATCTTACCTGGGACCACATTTACCAGCGCCTAAATTTTGAAAATAAAATTAATTTTACATAAGAACAAAAAAATGAAATAAAGCCTAAAAAGATTTTCAATGAAATCAACTCCAATTTATTCTGTTGAAAAACAACTATTTCATTGGGCGCTATTTCGCGTCGCCAAATTATTCCTTAAATGCATGAATAAAAATTTGGGCAAATTTAGTTTTTGCCAATCACTCACTCGGGCATATTAAAAAAAGAACAACATTTTACTGCCATCATTATGTAGGAAAATTTGCTTCTTTTTACGCATGTGGTTTTTGATGACTTCTTTCAGAACACTCAGTTAAGCAGTTTTAACTCAAGTGAAGTCGATAAATTGTTCTGCATTTTGACGTTAAGTTAACACATAAAGACTGTCACAGTGACATTTAGAAACTATTTTTTTTTAATGTTGTCGATAACGTCTGTGTGGTACAAGCAAATACGGTGGGGTGCTTTAAAACCATGGGAGATAAGGCCATGATGACTTTATCTCTCATTCAAAAGGGAGATAAAGTCTTTTATTTTTTTTTTCATTTGAATGGGAGATAAAGCCATCATGGCCTTATCTCACATTAGCGATATTAGAAAATGGCTTTATCTCTCATTTCAGTTTTGAAGAACTTTTGCATTTTACATTGATTAATAGTTTTCACTTCCGGAAACACTAAAGTCAAGTATTGAAATCTGGCTTCGCATACTAAAGTTTTTCTGCGTGGCGGCCTGCGGCCGCGCTTAGGGGTTTTTTCCTCCAGTAGGACACGGCAGGTGGCTTCGCTGAATAAAGTTTTCCTGCGTGCGTCACAACTTTAGGGTTTCTTTTCCCGGAAACACTAAAGTAAAGTATTGGAATTTGGCTTCGCATACTAAAGTTTAAAATATGGTTTTATCTCTCATTTGCGAAAAAAAAATATGGCTATATCTCTCATTTCGCAAAATTTTAAATATGACATTATCTCTCAATGATTGGGCAATAAGGCCATTATGGCTTTATCTCCCATTCAATTGAGCAATAAAGCCATCATGGCCTTATCTCCCATGGTTTTAAAGCACCCCACCGCAAATACATTTTACATTTAATATTGGCTGTGAGTTTTTGTAGAATTTTTTCTAATATTTGATATTTTATATAAATCAGATTTGTTTAGATCTGTTTTATGAGATTTTTTGTCATTGTAATTGGTTTTATTAGATTTTCTTGAATTCTAGAAACATGTCAATACTAATGCAAAGACATTTAGTGATCAACAATCAAAATGTTTGTGATGTAAATGTATTTGGAATATAAGCACACTCACAATATTATTACATTAACGGACTGTTGGTTATTCAATAAGTATTCCGGTCAGTCATTTTTAAATAACTAAACATTTAAAATTCCAAGCAAATAAATTTTTAACTGATTCTACCATTTATTAAAAAAACTAAGAGCACATTAATACGGATTTTCGGTTGCATTTAATATTGTCAGTTGATTAAGTAAAAGTATTCTGTATGAAAAATTAAATGAAAATGAAATTTAAAACAACTTATTTTGCATTTTATTTTATTTTAACGAAAAGTTAATTTCATTTTTACTGTCAAAAGTTCAACCGTGAATTTCATAAAAAATTATCCACAAATTCCGTAAAAATAAATGAATTTTCAGTTATTGTATTAAAATTAACTATCAAAAAAATAACCCACAAATTCCGTAATAACAAATGAATTTTCACCTATTTCCTATAATTAAACTACCAAAAAATAAATCTATTTATAAATCTGTGGCAAAAAGTAAAAATAAAAAACGATTTTCTTGTTTTGTGTAGAAAATTCCCATATTCTATTTGTTAAAATTATTTAGTTAAATACATGAAATTTGTATGGTAAAATAATTGCAAATACCATATCGGGCATGCTGCTGGTGTCTTATAATTGAAAGTTTTTCTGTAAACAAAATGGTCAGTACAACAAAACTAAAACAAACATGTATAACGGGGTAAGTAAATAAAAATACATATTCTCTCTCTCTCTCTCTCATTAGAAAAACAAGCGGACAGGAGTCTGGTATTTTTTAGAAATTCGAGTAAAACGTGTATTATATAAGTTACTAAAATAATAATTTAAATTACTGAATTACATTGTCGGTTATTTTTTTGATAGTTAATTTGAATAAAATAACTGAAAATTCATTTGTTTTTACGGAACTCGCAGTTGAATTTTTGCCAGTAAAAATTAAATGAACTTTTCGTTAAAAATAAATGAAAAATATGTAGTGCGGTTTTTAACTGGATATTCATTTATTTTATATTACAATTTCATTTAATTTTACGAACAAAATATTGTGAGTGCATAATTAAAATAATAAATAAAAAAACATGTAAAAAAATTATTTTTATTATGCAAATATTCGCTCACGCCTGATCATATTCAATCATACACCACAGCACTAACAGTCAAATTTGGTATAGTGTAGCCTATTTGGGATCTATGTTCAACCATGGGCCCGGAAAAAATAATATTATGTTTATTAATTTATTTTTTAACCCTGTGTCTAGACTTCTATTTGTATTTGTTCACAAAGCAATAACGTCTTCAGAATGACGTAACAAAAAAAAAAAAAAGATTACCGTAATGAAAAAATTATAAATTTGTAAATTTTGAATTGAAATTTTTTACATTTAGAGTGGGGTTTTAACATCGAGTTTAATCTTCGCAGCAAACTATAATTAATTAATCTGATTTTATTTATTTTTATTCAGAACAATTTGCATTTTATACAGAAGAAGAAGAAAATTCACCCTTTTAGTTCCTATAAAAAGAAAATTTCTTCTTATAATTGTTTTATTTAAGTTTTCATATGTTTCAGAATCACTAGTCTTCATATTCACTATAGTATGATCCATTTTTCTTTTATGTATGTATGACATACATTGTATGTATATTTTTTTTTTTTTTTGTTTATATTTAAGCTATGTTCACATTATGTACACACGACAAAGTGGATTGTCACTTTTTCAGATGTTTAATTTGTACATATCGTCCGAACACCTCCGAACACTATCATGTGCTATTTCTCTGTGTACAGTACATATGACATTTTTTATTAAGAACGAGCTCTAATTTCAAGTGACAAAGTACCTGATATCAGCTGGTTCGTTTTAGCAAAATTGTGGCGGCGAAAATTAATTTAAATTTTAGCATATATAAATAATAATAGTAAATAAATAATAAAAAAATAAAAAATACACAAACAATTATTAATTTTTGTACATATAACAACTCAGCTGTTTTAAATTTGTTTTTCT
Organism: Pollenia amentaria; assembly: GCA_943735925.1. Classification (NCBI taxonomy): domain Eukaryota; kingdom Metazoa; phylum Arthropoda; class Insecta; order Diptera; family Polleniidae; genus Pollenia; species Pollenia amentaria. Next base: position 118,887,299 of record OX031010.1, on the reverse strand, counting down.
TGATAGGTTTTGTCAAATGTAATTAACATACCAACATTTGAACATGGAAATTATAAACCTTATGTATTATTCAAATTTTGACATACACATGAAATTACATGTGTGTAGAAAACTGACATTCCACATGACAAATGCACATAATGTGAATATGGCTTTAAACAGCTGCTCTTTAGTCCATGCAAACATGTGTATGTGTTGACATTTGTTGATTAAGTTTAAACCACCAACATTGACCGCTTAAACTGGCAAATAAAATTAATTAATCCTCATCTTAAAAGGTGGAAACACAGATTAAAGATGACTAAATCTCTGATCTCCATGTTAAAACCCCAACCCTAGTCTCAAATTTTTTGTCTTTTTTGTAACTGATAATTGATTTTAACAGCTAGTGTTAAAAGATAATTGCTCAGCAATGTATTATATCATTTATTGATGAACATGTGCTCTAATACATATTTATGCGGTCTTCACGTTAATATTTAGTATTGGCAATATAAATTGACAATTGCCACGGCAATTATTTTCAAACTAATTGCTTGTCTCGACGTAGGGTAAGAGGTACAAATACAATTACAAACAAGTAAGTAAGTATAGGCGTTCAAGCCCAACTATTGCTACCCTACACCATAGTTTATATCTGGGACTCATCGGAAATAGTTTGAGGGCTGCAACTTCTACAGAGGTGTACGTAAAGAGAAAAGTTAGTGAGTGATTTTCACTTGGGAGTGACTAGAAATGATTCTTCGGCCTGACTCTCTTAGTAGTTCACTAATTCCGGTCATAGACCGAGTAATTCTCGGGTAATAGATTTCCAGCTAACTAGAGTGAGAAGGGGGAGAAGGAGTACATCATGATGTCTTAGGAAAATCGGTTAACGATTTATTAATGTTTGTTGAAGCATAACTGCAACATAAGATTGGTCACAGAAATAGTAGCCCTATCACTAATTTAGAAAGAGAGGGTGTGCACCAATTATTCTGAAATGAACAAAGCTAATGAATCGCTCGGTGACCTATGATTCAGTTGGAACATTGGATCATATATGTTTATATATAGATATATCACGGACAAACATGTGTTAAGACAAAAGTGTGTTATGAGGTTCTTTGCGCCGAATATTCTCTAGATATCTACATCATAATCAGATTTGTTCTTCTTAAAGCGATATTAAAGAGGGGGCTTATGTGGGACCTGCGGTCAATTTTAGGCACCTACCAATACAAAATTTGTATTTGGTATAGAGGCTATTATAAATTTTTTATCAGTACCAACCTTTATAGGGAAGTTTTTGCATGTTCAGATATTTATGAACCGATTTAAAAAAATATTGTAAGGCGACTACGATGGACCACATCTCTTTTAAATACAAGCATAATAAGATAATTGCTGTGCACAAATACTGCATTACGGAAAAAAGTTTATATGGACCGATTCTTGCCATTTTTAAAAGAGTTTGTCATTATTGCAATTGAAACAATGTTATATGGACAGTAAGTGAGTCTGAGTCGATCGTTATACTTAAAGTTGGGTGTAGGACCAATATTTTTTAGTGTTTTCCACATCAGCACAAACGCAAAATGCCCTGCCCACTGTTGTGGTGTATTTATATGTATTTATTTTCTAAAGCTATGTTCACACCTATTAAATATTTGACGTCCTACACGTAACCATTAGGTTTATTAAAAAATTGTTTGCCTTTGCAAAGCGTTTGCTGGATCAAACATCATTTAACAGTTTCTTATTTGAATTATAAAATTATCTTCCTACAAATAAAGATAAGTAAGTCAACAGAAATTTTTAAAAATAAAACTAGAGTTTGATCAATTGTCTGGTCATGCTTTTTTGGATTTTTTTCGTCAAATATTTGTTAGGTCTGAACATATCTTAGGTTAATAAATCGAGCGAAAGTAACATAGATCTACAGCCCTTTGGAAAGTCCGCCAAGTTCGCATTGACACCCAAAACTATGTTATAAGGTTAAGTTTTTGAGACGAATATCTACAACTTTATTATTATTTTTTAGCTTAAAGGCGCAAAAACTATTTTCCTTATTCTTTTTGAATATACAAAATGTTATGAAAGTATCTCCAAAATTGCGGCCGGTACTTTGCGCACAAATTTTACATGGACAGACAACCAGACCTCTAATTCTACCTATCTTGGTGTAGGGTATACCAAGCTCAAGGGTCCCGAAAAGTGAGCAGCTTTAAACATAAGCATTTGATATTTATAAGTAATATTTTAGAATATTTGATAAGTGCTAAAAGTCACAAGCAACAAATTGATCAACCGAATTTTTCTTAATCTTGTTTGGCTTTTGAACTTCACCAAAAAAAGAAAAAAAAAAGTTTAAAATAGAACCAAAAACCCCACTGGTCGTTAAAAATTTAACAACGGAATTGTGCATAAATAGAAACCATTGAAAGTAAAATCTCTAGTTCTATGAACTTAAGCGATAAGAATGTCATTTAATTAAGAGCAAGTATACAACTTTAGTTAGGTAAGCCCAACCAAATGATACCCTATACAACTGAATGGTCTCAACTCAAATATATGAGCAATTATGGCCCAACTTGCACAACATTTTGTTATGATGTTTTGATTTATACTTATACTTATATATAATGTACTATGTATATATATATAGGGAGATTCATCGTGAGGTTTAATTTTCAATATGCTTTTTTACAGATCACGCGTGACTAAAATCAAACTGCTTTGTCATTTTTGTTCAGTATCGTTTGGCAAGTCATCAGAAAGACACACACCACAACAGCAACTCGAAATTGTTCAGCTGTTTTACGAAAATCAGCTCAATGAAAATCCGGTGTTTTATCGTGAAATTTTGTTCAGTGATGAAGCACATTTCTGGCTAAATGGATACATTAATAAACAAAATTGCCGTATTTAGACTGATGAGCAACCCGAAGAGCACCAAGAGCTACCATTACAATCCATTAAAAACAACGATATGGTGTGGTTTTTGGGCTGGTGGAATCAAAATTAGGAAGCTTAGAATAATACCGTCAAAGGTAACCGTTACCGCACCATACTATCGGACTATGTGCTTCCTGAAATTCAAGCGCATGGTTTCGATGAGCTCAGGTTTCAACAAGATGGCGCTACGAGCCATACAGACTGTGAAACAATGACTTCGTAGAGAATTAATTTTCCTGGGTACTTAATTTCACGTTCTGCTACGGTAAATTGGGCACCGAGAACGTCACACTTTTGGACTTTTTTCTCTGGGGAGATGTTAAGTCTGAGGTCTTCAGGAATACCCCAGCTACGATTGACGATTTGAAGCCAACAGTACTTTTGTTATTCGCGATATACTAGTCGATATGGTCGAAAGAGTCGCCCAAAATTAGACCTTCCGAAGGAACCACCTCGTACATAGTAAAGGCCAACATTTACATGATATAATTTTCAAGCAGTTAGGCCGGGTTTTTGAGATGTGGATTAAGTTTAAACTTAGTTTAACGTACTCAGAAACTTGGATTTTTCCGGCGAAATGTGATTTTTTTTATTATATTATTTTCTATACAAACTTATTAATAGCGGCACAAATCTGTTTTTAGATTAACTAACCCTAGTTTTACTGAGATCTCAAAAACTCAGCCTAAATGATATTGCAAAATTTTACCACAATACAAACATTGTTTAGGAATTTTTGGCAGTGAAAGCAATTTTGGTAAGCAGTATTTGTATTTAATTGTATTAGTTGCCTCCGTAACCTTCCAAACAACGTTTACGTGGACCCACTGAGAGACAGATATATAGCCTACCAGACGGACGGGTGGACATACCAATTGAGATTTGCACAAAAATAAGGGTCTGATATATTTTAAGGCACTAAAAACTTCGGCATAAACAGATTAAAACCGAAAAATAATTGTTTGTGTTCTTGATTAGATTTAATCAGGGCTGTGGAGTCGCAGTTGAAGAGTTGGAGTTGAGGTTTTTGTACCGGAGTTGGAGTCGGAGTCGAAGTACCAACAAAAATTCGAGACTTCTAAAGTTATTGTGTATGATGCGTACATAATAGTTTGGAATTGCATTGCCTACTTTGACTTTTATGTGCTTCGTTTTGATAAGGTAGCACTACCCAGTGATGTTATACGTAGGGAAAAATCCATATTCGTAGGGATTTTCTTCTTAAAAAAATGCCCATAGGGAAAAGAAGGATAGATATTTTGAAATCATTAAAATGTAGGTACTTTCCGAAAATATTGCAAGATTTTATATTATTGGCAATCTTTTTCGGTGTATGACAAAACACTAATAAAATTGTTGATATTACAATTTTCTTCAAGTAATCGCTTGCCCCCATTTCAACTATGATTTTAAGGTTAATTTGTTTAATTCTCTTTTACAAGAATTTAATTTTTCGGAGCAATAATAGAATAATAGATAACTTGTTTAATATGGGGACCAAAATGCAAAATTTGAATGCAAATTAAATTTTCCTCCTTTAGTAGAAATTAGCTATACTTGATTCATCACTGCCTGATGATAATAGAGATAACGATCTTAAAAATAAAGTTTCGTTAATCAATAGAATTTGTTAAAAATAAAGCTAAAACTTTACTAATTTACTAGACAACCTTTTTTTTGGATTTTTTCGTCAAATACTTGTTAGGTCTGAACATATTTTTAGTCATAAAATTGTATCTTCAATTGGCATTGTCCGACCTTTTTTACAACGACGAATGTACCTTCCAGTGCATCGAAAATTATTTAAAACACCTGTACGATTGTTAGATCACCAACGATTTTATTTGCATTAATATTATCATTTAAAAGTTGTAGGGATTTTTTTAGGATTTGAGAACGTAGGGAAAAATAGCGATTTTTTCGGGCTACGCAGGGACTTTTCAAAAAAGTCTATAACATCACTGGCACTACTCCACCACTGCATAGTATTATGATGTTTTGGAACTCAGCTATGAAATAAAAGGCGATGTGATATGATAAACTTTGTGCGCTGTCAATGTTTGTTTGATTTAAATTGAGGTTAATTAACACAATTTCCTATGCAAACAAATTTGATTCGGATTAATATTATATCTCCAACTCTATTTGCATGGGTGTAAAGTTGTATCATTTTTCTATTCATAGAAAAAATGTTCAGTAGTTTTTAATCAATTAAAAAAATAGTTTGAAAAGTATTTCAATTTAATTAATGTACAAATTGAATCAATAATTTTTTTTAGTTGAAAAAAATTATATCTGTATATAATTTGGATGTACTTAATTAACATTTTAGTTTTTTTGAAAAAAATTTTGAATTGAAACATAAATTTGATAACAAAAAATCTCAATGGATTTTTTCGCTGAAAATTAAAACCAGTCCTATATTTTAATAAATCAATTAACACGTTGCAACGCGTTGTTTTAAATGGCAGAGGTTTTGATCATTTTTTTAATTAAAATTAAAAATATCATTTATTGAAAAAAATTCGCTATTTATACAATTTTTAGTAATCAGTATAATAATTTTGGTAATAGGAGCAAAATCAACAAAATTGTTTGCTTGGTTCTAGGAATTTGGTAATTAGAAACAATTAAATTATTTTTGTGTTTGCTTTACAATAAAATGTTTATTCTTAAAATCTACTTTGAATAATATTTTTATTTGCTTAAAAAAGTACAAAAAATTTCCAAAGAGTGTATCCCTTCAAATTATAATATTCCCAGCAAAAATTTGACTTAAAATGCTACTTTTAATGACTTCCAGAATTCATTACTTGCAGCTTTTTTCGCCACTTTTTGCATTATTAGTTATATATAAAATAATAACTTTATTATTATATCTTAAAAAAGTCATAATTATACATTACAAAAAAAAAAAAAATTTGGTATAATGACATAAATAAATTATTAGTATATGATTTCAAATAATTTTTTAAATCAATTTGCAATATTTGTTAGATATCCGGTAATATTATAACATTTTAAGAATAATTTTGATGTGAAATACATGGAAAATCCAAAAATCAATCAAATGTATGTAAATATATACATAAATATGTTCCAAAATTACCAACACAATATATTTCTGTTGTTAGAAAACTATAAGTGATATCAATCTAATGTTAACGATGTTGTTTTGAAGAACATAATCAGGCCTGTCACAGAAATTGTTCGGAATGGTTTTGAATTCGTATTTTCATTTCGATCGATTTTCGTAATTCCGACAAATTTTAATTTTGTTATTTTAAGTTAAATGTGGAAATATTGTGCAAACCAAAAACAAAAATCTTTTTTGGATCGAAAAATTTAAAGTGATTTCATTCCGAGAAAATTTATCGGTTTTCGTTTTCTGAAGAAGCTTTTTCGGAATGAAAAAAGCGATCGAAATTGATATCTGTGACAGGCCCGTATATTTACATATATTAATCCACACATTGTTATTAAAGTGTTAGAGCTATAAATGATTTTGTGCAGCAAAAGTACTCTTTATTTAATATTTTCTTACATATCGAAAAATTTATTATTATGCACACTTTTTCAATAACAATTACATAAGATTTCAGAGCAATTTTAATTTGTTAACCGTTTTAAAAGTTAATTTGTCTCTTTGGGTAACTACACATTTTTATACAACTTTTAAGTATAAAATAAAGGTATTATTTTTAGGTTGTAATTGGCCAAATTATAAAGGATTACTTTTGGGACATCGCTAACAAAAATAAGTACTTTTTCTAGTAGAAAAGTAAGTACTCTCTTCCTCAAGTTCTCATTATTTTTCTGCTTATTTTGTAAGCAAAGTTTTTGCTGGGTTACTTATAATATGATTTTAGGGTCAACGTGATTTTTTCACTTTTTTCCTTAAACTGTTTTGCAAAACAAACGTGTTAACAAAAAAAGTACAGCTGTATACCCTTTTTGCCACTTCAAACCAATAATTTTTTTAATGCCGCAAATGATTTTTTGGGCCTACAAATAAATTCAGTTTGTCTAAGTCTCTTTAACAATAAAAAGGAAATTTTTCTTTTTTAAATTTCTTAAAATTTTTTGTTCCATTAAGTCATTTTTACGGTTCAAAGACCTTTATTTTATTTATGTATTGCTTTTAACTGGAATTTTGCTTAGATTACCATTTTTAACAATCCATAAAGTAAAACCAAATAAAGACGTGTTAACAGAATTAAAAATTAGGTAATATATTATTACCATTTTAGGTTTTTTTTTTATTTAATTCTAAAAAAAAAAATTAATCTAAATTTCATATTATTATAAAGGAAAGGATATATTTTAAAAGTCCCATTATTTATCCGTTTTAATTCTTTAAAAGACCATCTATCAAAGTAGTACTTTCTACGGAACACACTTTGAAGGTTGGACAAAGAACATAAAATTGCGTTAAAAACTAAAGGCTGCAGCTTAACCGGATCCTATAGCAATTTGCATACACGCAAAGAAAAAACATGGTTGATACAATCACAATCGCAAACTATCATTTATGTTGGTGGTTGGGATTGTGTCAAACACGTCTTCAGTTACAATATATGTTCAGACATGTTTATAGCTTATTATTGTCTCAAAAATATTTTTATGTTTAGAAGAAAAACAAAAATGATCTTCCTAACCATGTTTCTTTTTTTCCCAACACCATGCAAAATGTCTATTTTAACATGTTTATGGTTCTCATAAAAAACGAATGAAAGAATGTATTTAAAAAATTTTATGTTTTATTAAAAATACATACATATAATTTGCAACATACATACATATACAGCTTAGCATATATTAATAAATTAAATTAAATACATGCATAAATATATACATATATATAACTTACCAGTTTCATTAAAACGTATAATAATATATTTCCTTAAGTTTGCAATCATGCATGGCCTTTTTCTCCCGAAAAACTTTTAATTATTTTGCAGTCATTCATGTTTCCCGATTAACTGGCTCTTGCAGACGGAAAATGACGTGGAAGATGATTTTATTTGCTTTATAAATACACACTATTTAATTTGATAATAAATGTTTGCTCATTTAGAGAATGTGTTTTAAAGCGAACAAAAATGATGGTATCAAACATATATTTTGTGTACAGATTATATTATGATTTTAATTGTATAGTTGAAAATGTATACATTATAGTAGCAAATATTTCACATAACTTAATTTCTTTAGCTAGATCATGGAAACTTTTTAGGTGTAAAACACCATATAATATTATTATAATGAATTAAAAAATGTTAAGGAGAAAAAATATTTTTTCAAGTTAAATAAGGATTATTAGGGTAAACATATTAGGCAAATATGAATAAAAATAGTCGTAGTGATCATTGATTAATCATGTTTTTTCTCTGCGTGTACTATTATTCACAAAATTTTGGGTTAAGGAAAGTAACTCAAACCTCTGCCTTATAATTATATTAGGATAAGGCTATATATCTGTGGTCATATGAAAGAGTAGCTTTAGTCGATAAATGAAAGAAATAATTTATTGTTACTTATACGATAAAATATAGACTTAGAGCAATAAACTCCTTGAATAAAGCTTCAAACAAAACTGAAGACATCTCGAAACTACAATTAAATATAAGCTGCATTTCCGTTTTGCACAGATTTAATTCAACAATAAGAGTTGGCCTAAGTTTCTATATTAAACAAAGACTTGTATTTAGCGCCATTGGATTCAGAGTACTCGAATTATGTTAAAACGTCAGGTGCCAGGCTTGTCTCAAAAAAAAAAAATCAAATTCTAGCACAGTATTATTAAATGTTTCAAATAAAATTCTACTTGAATTTACAAAGAAAAAACGTGATGAATGAATGGTCACTACGACCATTTTTAATCATATTTGCCTAATATGTTTACCCTAATAAACTTATTATAATCCTTATTAAACTTGAAAAAATATTTTTACTTCTTAACATTTTTTAAATCATTATAATAATATTGTATGTTGTTTTACACATAAAAAGTTACCATGATCTAGCTAAACATATTAAATTATGTGAAATATTTGCTACTATAAGGTATATATTTTCAACTATACAATTAAAATCATAATATTAGCTGTACACAAAAAAGGTATGCTTGATATCATAATTTTTGTTTGCTTTAAAACACATTTTCTAAATGAGCAAACATTTATTGTCAAACAAACAGTGTGTGTTTATAAAGCATATAAAATCTTCCACGTTATTTTCCGTCTGCGAGAGTCAGTTAATTGGGAAACATGAATGACTTCAAAATAATTAAAAGTTTTTCGGGAGAAAAAGGCCATGCATGATTGCAAACTTAAGGAAATAAATTATTTTACGTTTATTGAAACAGGTAAGTTATATTAATGTATGTATTTAATCTTATTTATTAATATGTATGTATATGCTAAGCTGTATATGTATGTGTGTTGCAAAGTATATGCATGTATTTTTCATAAAACATAAAATTTTTGAAAGAATTTTTTTTATTGTTTTTATTGTGAGACCCATATAACATGTTCAAATAGACATTTTGCATGGTGCTGGAAAAAATAGAAACATGGTTAGAGAGATAATTTGTGTTTTTCTTCTAAACATAATAATATTTTTGAGACAATAATATGCTATAAACATGTCTGGACATATATTGTTACTGAAGACGTGTTTGACACAATCATAACCACAAACATTAATGATAGTTTGCGATTGTGATTGTATCAACCATGTCTATTCTTTGCGTGTAAATCTTTAGCCCATTGTAGTGAAACAGACCAGAGTCGTTATCAGATATCGCACCTACAACCCCCGCACTAATAATCTGGCTCATTACCAATCTAGTAGTATCCGAATCCGAATTTTAACTGAAAACAAAACCGGACTCTTTTAAATCGAATAAAAAACCATCTAAACTTTTGTAATTTTTACCATTTGATGTCATATTACTAAAAAAAAAAAACCAGTGTTAGTGTTATATTCGGCTTAGCCGAATTTTTAATACTCTTAAGGCAGAGTAAAAATATTTTAGGATTTGTATTTATATCCACAAATTAAAAACCAATTTAAAAAAACTGACCTGGCAGTATTATAATTTGTTGTGCTTTAATGCGCTTAAAAGTCTATTTAAAACTTACGCTTTATATGGGGAATATGGTAAATTGTGTACTATTCCTTACGAAATAGAGAAGAGAATAAGAAAAGGAAACACTGCCCAGTCAGAAGAGCGCTAAGCACTTATGTGAACGGGAACCATGATAAGAAGAATTTTCGTCAGGCATTGGCAGGGCGCAAACTAAGGACTAAGAATAAGATTTGAATTTTTATTGTGTGCTTATATACGAGTATATGAAGATAAAATAAATTATGAAAAATCAATCCTTTCGAAATTTGGCAGCGTGATTTACAGTCGTATAAAAGTTTTAGGAGTACTAAAGTGTTTTCCGAGAGTGGGCTTTATATGGGGCCTAAACACGCAGAAAAATATATGATTGGAGGTAACTATGCGCTTAGAACAACATACTATGGTTGGATTTTAACAATGTTTATGTTTCAGGTTACTATATTGTGGTTAAATATGATCATACTATGGTTAAAATTAACAACAATTTGGCCGAAACCCAAAATGATATGATCAAAATTAACCACAATTTCTACCAAATTAACCATATTTTAGTCAATAGTAGCCAAAATAAGGGTCAAAATTAACCAAATTATGATGAAAATAAACCAAAATATGGTCAAAATTTAGCAGGATTCGGACAAAAGTAGCCATACATGGTTATAATTAACAATTATATGGTGAATGTTAACCATATTATGGTAATTTATTTCACCCATTTTAACAATTAAGTTAATTAATTTTATTTCGTTTTTATTCCTGTTCCGTGTTATATTCCGCTTTTATAAATAACCCCCTTTTAATTCATGTAATGTATGTAATTAAGTCAGTACGAGTAATTAAAATAAAGTGCTAGCCGATGGCCCTGGCAGCCAGAGCTATTATTATATATTAATTTTATATTTATATAACATTAATATCAAATAAATAAATAAAATAAAGTGATTGTGAATCTTAAGCAAACCAAGCAAGTATGAATTTGAAAAGCATTCAACTATTGTAGAGAGCAAAAGAACCATAATGTTGTTCCTTTAAAAATGTTATTTTAAATTTAAAATTAAACATATAATGTTATAAAATATTATAATTTAAAACATATTATTGTTCTTATTATGAACCATAACATGTTTGGAAACAACCATAATATGCTTATGGCTTTTTAATAGGTGACTTTTACCATAATATGGTTGCAGTGACAGTAATCATAATTTGTTTAATTGTTTGGTTGTAGCTTTATATTATTAAAACATTACATTGTTAAATTTAACCATATATAGAGTTTTAAGGGAGTTAAACACTTTATTGTTAAATAGAAGCAAATTATTATCAATCGTGAAAAAAGTAAAGTTAAAGACTACAATGGTTTGTTTGTTGTGTAGTAAATAATATTTATATCGATCGTCACGAAAATTGGCGGTGTGATTTCTATATTTATGCCATTGTGACACGCTTAATTTCACTACCATAGCGTGATATTCGTTGCAGTTTTGGCGTGCTAAAGTGATTTCTATAAGTGGGCTTTATATGGATAATTATAAGCCGGTTTTTCCAAAAAAAAAAAAAAATCAAATCCCTGATTCAGATTTAGCAAAACTTGATCCCTTATAAAAGTATACTCTTTTCTATGGGATGCAATTTTTTGGCCTGGATAATCGGTGCATTTCGTCAGCAATTTATGATAGTTTTTGTAATAGAAATATGAATTTTTTAAGTGGGCGTTCCACATTTGGGCTTAAAACTATTTTCCTCCTGAACCGATGTGCTTGATTTAAATCCCAAACGACTTAGGAGAACTAGAAGTAATTCGACACAAAATTATTTTTTCTGTTGAGTTTTTCGATAGCACGTGTGTTTTGAACAGATGGACACGGCTAAATCGATTTTGAATGCCTTAAGGACCTCGTAAAGTGGCTTAGAGGAAGATCCAAAAATTTTCAAGCGGAATGACAGTCTACGTATACCCTGATTTTGTAGTTATGCCTTCTAAATTGCTTCTTTTGTCGATATAAACAAGTCTAACGCTCGTTGATGGTGACAGGTGCATTTTCTTCTGCCTTGAGGTTTATAAATAGACTAGAATTCCAGTATTCATAAAAATACATCTGAGTAGAACTTTGAGGTTTTGTCAAATAAATTCGAATTTGGTTATCAACAACATTTTCATGCTCTTCTTGATCTTCTAAATTTGGGGCTGTGTCATGTTCTTTCTATAAATATTGGAGTATCCACTCGAGTAATCGTTGTTCGAATAATTGGTTTAGAAAGTTTTTCATAACTGGCAGACACATCTTACTATTAAATCTAAAATAAAATAAAAATCTGAATTGTTAAATCCCGGCATTAAGTAAAGCAGGCCGCACACAATTGCAAATTATAAACTGATATAAACTTAATGGGTCCCGCTTATTGCTAAACTTAATAAGTATTAACACTTCGCTGTTAGATAATTTTTTAGTCTGTGGGCAAATTATGGCAGTCGTGATCGAATACTTTTACGATTCGAAAACAATTTTATTTCGAATTCTTTCAGTCGAATCGAAATTATTTTTCCATTTTTGTGAAAACTCAAGTTAATGCTTAACAACACTGAAAAAGTAATTTCGATTCGTTCAGTATTAACTGAAAGATTTGAAAATTGCTTTCAAATCGAAACAGTAGTCGATCACGACTGCCATCATTTGGCCTCTGTTAAACCAAGGCAGTGTTTACTTTGTTAATATTTTGTTTTAAATTTGTTTCCTACATCTTCTTCCGGGTTTTTAATGCATTTAAAACCTTTTTAATGCATTTAAAACCTTTTTTTTCAGTATCAAATAAAATAGACACTTATTTTTCCCACTGGATAAAATTATTTGAATTATTCGAGTTATTCAAATAATTCAAAACCCCTATTTGTTTAATCGACATTAAAATTTAATAATCAATTAATTCCTTACTCGAACAAAGCTTAAAGTCAAATAATTGGATACTCTAATAAATATTAACCTTTTTATGTACGTTAATTTTTTACGAAATTGTATCAAAACATTGAACTTATCATTAAGAAATTGTTTTATTTCAAATTTAAGCAAATATTAATGTGCCAAGCGACGATCTTGTAACCATTTTTCTTACTAAGTTGGGTTAATTTAATTTAATTTTTCCGAGCGCCATCTGAACCGAACAATAATAACCAATAATAAAACTGTGCCCGAATTGGATCCTTTTTTTCAACAAACTGGGCACACTTCCGGTCAAGCTAATTTGAGTACGCTCGATTAAATGGGGCTACTAATTTTTCGCAGTTAGCGCTAGAATTAGCGATTCAATAATAATGAAGTATAAAACGATATTTTTTATACCTTTGGGATCATTGTTCAATTTAAATCAATCCAAATCTGTTAAAGACCAGTTTTCATTACATTTTTCCGCGATCATTTTTTTTAACGAAATTTCTTTCTTAACTTTATTGAATACAGTGTGTTAGTCGAAACTTCTAACAAGCACCCTACTGGTAAAGCTAATTATTCGCGATATTCGCGATTTGATATTTTATGGAAGATGTACTTTTTTCGCAATATGGAAGATGTACTTTTTTCGCAACGAAGAAACGTTTTGACTTTGCAATTAATTCATTATCAACAAAAACTTTCGCAAAAACTACACTGTAACGGTATTTTGTGTATATTCAATAGGGTTTAGAAAAATAATTAATGGAGTTAAGAAAAAAATTTTCCTTTAAAAATCACGAAAAAAAAATTAAAATGAAAAAATACCAAAATGATTATAATGATTACATAAAATTGTTTTAATCGAAAATTGTGTTTTTTTTCAATAAATTATATATTTAATTTTAATTAAAAGTATTATCAAAAAAACTTTGCCAATTCAAGCAATGTGTTTATTTTATATAGGTTTTGACAATTCCCAACAACAAGCTTAAATTATTTTATTTTACTATAAATTTTCATATCGAATGTGTATTCTAATGGCTAATAAATCAGTGAGTGTTTAAACGCTGGTTTAGTTGAACTAAGCTTAAATTGATATGTAGTTTAAACTCAACAGTTGTAAATCAGTGTCCCATGTATTATATGTAGTTTAAAAAGTAACGTGGCAGCACTACGATAAATGTTGACAAATTCATATGGTTTGTATTGGTAGCGTAAACGCCCAATTTTATGCGTTTAAAGATGGTTTATATGTTTTCTGATTTATAGATTTGTTGGCTTAAACACATTTTAAACCAAAAAGCGAGTTTAACTAGCTCTGATTTATTAGCCCTAAGTCAAATAACAATTTAAAAAGCTTTCATACTTTAATAGTCTTATTCCTAGAATATTTTTCTAGAAATATTTTCTATGCACTATCAGATTTTTTTTTAATATAATAAAAATGATAATCAACATGATAACTAAAATTGCCATATTTTATTTTATTTTACATTAAGGTTTTTTGGTATTTAATGAAAAATTTATTCTATATGTTATTTAAATCAAAATGATATTTAAATTTTTTTTCAACTAAAAAAATAATTGATTCAATTATCACATTAATTAAATTGAAATACTTTTTAAAGAATTTTTTTAATTGATGAGTAAAATACTGATATTTGTTTCTGTGTACCATTTGAATTTAATATTATTTAATTGGAAATATGATCGCTAACTTTGAAAAACGGCTATCACCTCATTAAACTCATCGTACTCGAATTAGCTTTGCCAGTAGCAAGCCCAGCGTATTAAACGACGAGTATGTATCGGACATTTAAAAACTTCAGCGCATGAAAAATGGCAAGTTACACAAAGCGCGTTTTAAAAGCCTTTTCTGCTAGCTGTTTTTTTATTTGTTGCCATTTTCTTATGTGGACTGTTTAACATTTTGCTTATAGAATTCCAAGCTTCGCTTCTTTTTTTTTGTTGTTTATGTAATCCTGAATTCCTTTTTGATACAATACTTTATGTTTTTTAGTTTTTTCTTCATGATCCACAAATCTGCTTAAATTATTCTTTTTTATTGTCAGCTAATTATTTCGCAAAAATACACTACCCGCTAAAAGGTTCAGAGTTAACCAAATGCCGCAAAGGGGTCAAAATATTTATTATGTAACGTTTAACTGTTTTTGACAGAAGTACACAGAGTGCTCGCGCATTAACGAGTGTTATGTATATATACCTAAAGAATAGCATCTAGATAAAAAAATTTACAAAAAAATCTTATATAAACCTTAACCTTATAATTTAATTTTGTGCTGGGAATTCCATATTTGCCCATAGATTTCAAATAGGGTCCACTATATACTCACATGTGGTGTGTGAGGTGCAATTATATGCCCGGTTATGCTTCACCGAGCGTAAAAGGGCATAAAAAAGTTTGTCATTCTTGTAATTTCTACATTATTGATCTTAGATCCTATAAAGTATATATATTCTGGGTCATTATGAGTAGCGAAGTTGACTAAACGATGTCCGTCTGTCCGTTGAAATGGATCTTCCCCAGACCCCAAATATGATGGGGACTGTGCAGTTAAATATTTATATCACATATAGTTCAGTATTATTTGCAGCTCAGCCTTATCGGTCCACAAATGGCTAATATATGCGCAAAAAAATGGTCGTGGTACCTCCCATACAAAGATATTATAGATTTCTGTATATTTGGAGAATGGCAAGAGTTTTAGTTTCCAAATAAAGAACAAGCATATTAGTTATCAAAACACGACAAAATGTAGTCGGAATTGGAGTAGTGGGGGGGGCGGGGGCAAAATATATTATATTTTTTTTTCTTTTCGCACCACGGTAAAGGGATTAGAAGATTCGGCATAGCCAAATATAGCACTCTTGTTTTTTTTAATTCACTTTAACGAACAATTATTATTTCCAGAATATATATGTATATATATATATATATATATTTATGTAGTTTGATTTGACCGACTTTACTTTTATATGCATTTTTAGAACATGCTCTTTTACTCATAAAACTCGCAACATATTTAATAAAGTTTATTGAATTGGTTTTTTTAAAGCTTCTAACTAAAATATTTATTAAATTATTTAATTTTTTTTTATAATAAAACTTTATTATTTTTATTAATACTTTTTGTTTCATGATATAAATTTTCCATTTTATAGTTTTTCATAAGGCTCTTTATTAAAAATTCATTCTGGGCCATCTGAGAGTCGGAATTTCTTTTTGAACGTTGTTTTTGTTGTATTTTATTTTCGTAAGCACTTTCACAGAATTTCGCAAACTGTAGTCCGTAGTAGTAGCGCGCTTTCTTTTTCGTCAAAATTTCTGTACACAATTCCTCCAGCATTTTATCGACAGCTTCTTTGCCCATTTTTGGAGATTTCTGGGCCATCACCCAGGCCAAGGTGAGTGATATCAATAGTGTGACAAAGAAAAATTTCATTCTCTATTTAGCGGCTTTTAAATAATTGTCTTTTTTGTTAATATGTTTTTTTGTTTTTTTGTATAAAAAAATTAAAATTTATTTCTTCGCCAGTGTAGAAATCCTCTTTTTCATTAGAACTCTTAATTGCAACTGATTGTTTTTTGATAATAATTTAAATATTAAATTTATAAAACCTTAAAGAAAGTATAATTTTGTTCATGTTCTTGTTGCTGCTGTTGCTGCGGCTAATAAAAACTATAATTCGTTAAAGTAGATAATCAGATCAAAAGTTGTCGGCGCAGTTGTTTAATTCACTCTTAATGAAATTCAAATTTGATAAGAAATCAATTGCTTCAAATCACTGACATGTAGTTCATGTCTCAATGGTAGACTAGAAAAATTTATGTCAATATTTTAAAATACATACTACAATTCATGGAAATGCACTTTAATCGTAAAATATATATTATAATCGCAAAAAAATGGGCGGGTTATTAAATTATCAGGAAAAAATTATTACAAATATACGTTACATTAATATGCATGTAAACATACACATAAGTAAACAATGTTATAAAGTTTCAGTGTAGGGTTTTAAGCACTTGTATTAGTATAATTGACACTTATTCCACTGCCCTCGTACTAAAATGCCCTGATTTGCGTTTAAAATGATTTAAAACAAAAGAGATATGAAAGCACATCTAAAACACATTAGCCAAGTGGTGATTAGCGTGCTTCTCCAGACTAAAGAAGAATATAAACTGGCTTTAACCCATTTTCTATTTATTAAACTATTATTTCACTTCTATTTATAGCAATTAAAATAAAACAAATCTAGCAAAGATTCTTTCACGCAAAAGTATTTAAAAAAAAATTTGTTTTTTGACATTTCATAAATCTCTTTCTTAATCCGCTTTATTACAGAAAAATTTTTTGCAAAGTGTATTATCATTAAGGAATATAGCGTGAGCATTTAATACACGTGCTGCTGATAAAACGACGAGCGCAGGCTGCCAAAAAGGACTTCTCAGTTCAAGCAACTCGTAACTTACGCACAAATAGTCTAAATTTAATTTAAGATGATTAAGAACAAATTTTTACTAGTATTTTTTATCAGCATATTTTAGTGGGTGAAATGTGAAATATTGAAGGAATTGATCAAATGATACCCTATAACTTCAATTAGGGACACCGAAAATGTGCTCTTGAAAAAGTGTTTTGTGCGTATTAATATGCTCTAGAAAATATGAACCGATTTCAATAAAATTTTGTAAGTTGATTGGTTATAGAAAATTATTTGTGGACTGAATTAAATATTAATAGAAATGATGGCTTATGAACAAAAAATTAGGAAAAAAAAATTATATAGGGGCTATGTGAAGTTGTGGACCGGTTCTTTTTGCCTAATTACAATTAAAACATCTGTACCAAATTTCTTCAAGTTGTATCCTAAATTTCGACCTGTATTTTTCACACAAGGTTAACAACATCAGGTTACCAACCAGTCAGCAATGCGGTCATTGTTAGATCGCTTTAGAAAGTGATTCTCATTTGATCGGTATATTAAAAGGTGGAAGTAAAAACAATATTTCTATGTATTCCACACTTCGCCATAAACGTATAATACTATTGCGGAGTCTTGAATCCAAAACTACTCAGCTGCCGCCTCACAGAGAGTATTTTGCCAATCTAGCCGGGCATTACTTTTAATTGGTTTATACTGCTTTAATAAGCTATATAAGTTATTGAGTGCCCTTAGATCGATGAAACTTAGCAGAAATATGTGTTGTAATTATAGGTTGGTAAAGCCCAAAAATAAATAAAATCGCACCAAGGAGGAAAAAGTTCCCCCTAGAATAACTTTTCCTACCTCTGAAAAATGCCATTTTTTAATTTTTCCCTTTTGTTAAGCAAATGCAACTTTTTAAGTAAATTTCTATTTTTCGTCTCCGCCCCTTTTGTCGGCGATTACATAAAATAGTATTTGCAAAAAATGATGTAAATATTAAAAGAATTGGTATTATTAGGCCTTAATACCTTACAAATTTAATGTTCGAACGCTTATGGGCAGGAGGAGGTATCCCTTAAATCCCAACCCCCGGAACGACCCTGTCAAAATAATTTTTTTCAGTTAAAGGAAAGATCGGACAAAACTTTTTTATTATTTCAACTTTACTTTAACCTACCCGGCATCATCAATTTCCCTTTAACATATTTCCTACTTTGGTTTAAAGTAAAGTTGTAGAAGTGAACAACTTTTTATATGTCGCTCAAAATCTTACCTGTAACTAACCACAAGTTGTAATAATGACCCTTAATGTGTTGTCAACATTGTACATGTCTGCATTGGTTTTATTTACTTTCTGTTTAATAAAACATATTTGTTTTTATATTAACAAGTCGTCAATAACATCAGTAATAAAGTATTCTATAATATTGCAAATGTATAGGTAAATTAAGTGTCCCTGCGGGAAAACTCAGAAGACCTTCTTACTTCAGGCCTTTTTAAAGGCCTTCTTAAAATTTTTTTTTACTCAATTACTATTATTATCTAACTGCTAAAGAATGCCTCATAGAAGGCCTTGGATCTTTGGTACAAAAGATAAGATACTCCTTCCACACTCGCTTCTATGACAAGCGAGAAGCGAAGGAGTAACAATTTTTGTTTTGTTTTTTGCACAAGCAAAAAAAATTTTAGTTGATTTAGTTGAAGTAGTGAAAAGAGAAAAAGTAACATTTTTTGTTTTGTTTTTCCGCCAAAACAAAAGCTAAAGAATTCAGATCCCGTTATAAAAACCAAGTTACATAGGTACATACATACATACATATTAAAATACCAAATGAAAACAATAATGTAAATCATTGTGCTAAATAATGAAAATGTTATGTAGTATGTATTAATTATGTATATATTTATTATTTTTTATTTAATTTTATATTTTTTATAGTAATTATAGTACCTATGTATGTGTAATTCTGTTAATAAATATGTATATACATATGTATACTAAACTAAACTTATAAAACACTAAACTTGTATACTTTTTTGAAATTTATTCATATATTATATTTTATATTTATTAAAAACCCTTCAATATGACCTTTAATCAAAGGCATTTTTACAAGTATATTCTGATAGGCATTTTAAGAGCCATTAATTGAAAGGCCTTTTAACAAACCTTTCTTAGATACCCTTTAAGATAACCTTTATTCTAAGGCCTTTTGAAAGTCATTCTCTGGAAAGCCTTCTGAAAGACATTTATTTTAATGCCTTTCAAAAGGCCTGCGAAAGAAAGGAAAGCGGAAGGCCTTTCCCGCAATGACAACGTGTGTAAAAAAGGTATGAGTATGGAATGGAGCGAGCAGGCCTTGTACATCCAAAAGTAGGGGTACAGAGGCCTTCTAGAAGGCCTCCGTACTCCTTATTTTTCCCGCTGGGGTCTTCAACTGTCCAATACAAAAAAAAAGGTTAAAGGTTGTATTAGTGGACCAATGCATTAAGCCCATATACTTTTCTTAGGCTAAGGCCCTTTTTTAACAACACCTTTAGCTAAAGGTAGGATTTTATCGACCGTGTTAAAAATGTGGTGATTAATTCATAGAAGCCGTAGTTTTAAATTTAAAAATTTTATTGATTTAGAAAAAATAGTTTAAAAACTATTTTTTTAAACCCGTTAAGCGCATTATTGTTGTTTGGAAAACAAGACCTTAGTTCACAATTTATGCTTTAATTCAAAGACCAATTTTTGTTTTTCACAAAATTTTTTACAAATTTTTTCAAAAAAATTACATAAGAGAATATTATAATTTTTTAGTATGGAATAATCAAAAACGTTAAAAAAATGGAAAAAAAAATTTTTTTAAGTATAAATGCTGAAATTATCCCAATTTTGGACCTTTTTTTAAAAATATTGTTAAAAATATTTACACATAACTTAAAAAAAAATTACTATGCATATACTTTAATATCTAATACTGAAGGTTCCATTATAAAAGATTTACTTTTAATAGATTTAATTAAATTAAATTTAAAATTTTTTCACTTAATTAGTATTGTGGTTATTTTTGTTGAACTATTCATGGTTTTTAATCCAAATTTTTTACTATTTTTAATTAGGCTTAAGTTCATTAAATTTAATTTTCATTAAATTATTTTTATGAAGAAAGGAATTTTACAACATGGGAAATTAATTAAAATTGTTATTGATAATTTTCATTCTTGACTGACCTGGGATTCGAAGCCAGGCTGGCTGGCGTGTGATTCGAACCCAGGCGGCTGGTTACCCTGACATGTTTCGACCTCAATCACTAGGTCTCCTCAGAGCGATTTGCCGTCTTACACTCGCAGCCATCGATGACTGCTGACGTCAGTAGTCAAACATCAATCCTTAAACCAAATTGTATTTTAACCTTTGGTAGATCGAAATTTGCTTTTTGAAAGATTATCCATTTTTAATTGATCTCACATGTTTTCCTTACCTCTGTTTTTTCGTACTTTTGTCAAGAATTCTTCTTGAAGTCCAAAGTACATTTTTTTGTTTATCATGTTTTTTGTCTTTCTTTTTTCTTGTTGACATTTTTCAGCACAACTTGAAGGACAAATGAACACATAGAGCTTGTGCCTTAGCTTTAACAATAATTAGTATTGTGGTTATTTTGTTGAACTATTCATGGTTTTTAATCCAAATTTTTACTATTTTTAATTAGGCTTAAGTTCATTAAATTTAATTTTCATTAAATTATTTTTATGAAGAAAGGAATTTTACAACATGGGAAATTAATTAAAATTGTTATTGATAATTTTCATTCTTGACTGACCTGGGATTCGAACCCAGGCTGGCTGGCGTGTGATTCGAACCCAGGCGGCTGGTTACCTTGACATGTTTCGACCTCAACCACTAGGTCTTCTCAAAGGGATTTGCCGTCTTACACTCGCAGCCATCGAAGACTGCTGACGTCAGTAGTCAAACATCAATCCTTAAACCAAATTGTATTTTAACCTTTGGTAGATCGAAATTTGCTTATTGAATGATTATCCATTTTTAATTGATCTCACATGTTTTCCTTACTTCTGTTTTTTCCGTACTTTTGTCAAGAATTCTTCTTGAAGTCCAAAGTACATTTTTTGTTTATCATGTTTTTTGTCTTTCTTTTTTCTTGTTGACATTTTTCAGCACAACTTGAAGGACAAATGAACACATAGAGCTTGTGCCTTAGCTTTAACAATAATTAGTATTGTGGTTATTTTTGTTGAACTATTCATGGTTTTTAATCCAAATTTTTACTATTTTTAATAAGGCTTAAGTTCATTAAATTTAATTTGTTATTAATTAAGGTGTAAAATATTAATAGAATTGGCAAATTATACTTATTTATTTCCTGAGAGATTGCTAAAAAATATTCGACATGCGCTTCAATCATTTGTACGTTTTCTCCAGTTTGATTGACTTGGGATGTTTAGGTATTCCCCGTTTACGCTTTCTTTCATATTGAATCTCGAATGTCTCTCATTCTGCGTTCAGCTTTCCGATGTGTCTTAGCCAGCGCAATCGTTGTATGTTTATAAGTCAAACTGTGTTCACAGTGGTGTAGATCTCATGCAGATAATGACTCATTCGTCGCTTACACTATGTGTCAGCGCATATGGGCTTATATGTTTATGAATTATTTTTCTCTCAAAGATGCGTTACATATATTTATTGGTTTTTGCAAGTACCCATGTTTCGGAACGGGTATCACAAGAGGTTTTCGTTTTTCTGGGAATGGATGTGCTTTTGAAATGTTTGCTTAGTCCATAATAAAACCTTTTTGCAAGCACGGTTTATTTTAAGGATGATGCTATTTTCTCTATTTACAGTGAATCTTGATAGATTAACTCTTTTACTATCTTGAAATTACAACTGCTTGCTTGAACTTCGTCGCCATATTTTATATGCGTTGACTTTTCTGCAGTTGCAATCAATATCTTTCTTTTACCCTCGTTTATACCCAGACCCCTTTTAGCTGAATCTTTCTCAATCTTCTCATATACAACAGTTACATCTCTAATGTGTCTTTCAACAATATCATATCGCTAAGCGATGAGCATATGACTTTTGTTTTCAGCGTTACCTTTTAATTCGATTATTTTTTTCACTAAAAGGTTGAAAAAATTACAGGATAAGTTTTCCCATTGTCTGAGATATCTTGTGGTAGTAAATAGTTCGGAGATGACAGTTTTAATTCATACTTCTTACAACGGCGCACTTATTTTACATAAATACCGTCATCGGACAATTATAAAGCATTCCATTAATCGTCCAATGTATACAAACTGCTCTAAAGAGCTGCACTTTAATTTAATTTCTTTTGTTCTTACTATTTGGCTGACTTCCAAAACGTACCAATACAAAGTTTGTATACAGTTTTACTACTGTATTTTAACCATGTACATGTACAAAGGGCCGAAACAATGCAACTATGTGTTTGTTTATTTAAACGTTTTGAAATGTAAGTGATGCAATGGATAATATTAAAAATAAACATGTTGTGTTTGCAAATGAAATGTTTAATGTCACAAAGCATCAATTTTAAAACCGATGCCCTGATTGTTGTTTTACTGCGTTACTAATACTTAACAGTGATGTTTTGGAAGGGTTTGCATTGTATATATTTTGTACTGCGGCGTTATGAAACATTATGCTCTGTTCTAATACAAAGCAATTGCCGTTTTGGAAGTCAGCCTTTATTGAGTTTTGGTTTTCTTTATGTTTCTGTTTGAGAGTGTTAAGAGTAAATTGGTCTCTCATGCAAATGACAAAAAAAAAAAAAAAAAAATTAGCTAGAACGCTGCAAAAATACAAAATTTTTTTTAAAGTTATTAGTTCTCAAGAAGTGTCAGACATGCACATTATCTATTTCAATGAGAAAATTTGTGTTGAAAACGACAAAGGTATCCGGGTACCTTGCTGCGCACATAAGGGTTAATATCACAACTTTTTTCTGTGCTATTACATTTCACGATTGTATGCGCTTTATGGATTTTACATATATTGTTGTCAATGTTGTTTACTTCTCTACAATGTGTGTACTTAATAAAAGAGAATAAATGAGAAAAGAAACAATGCGGCGCCCTGGATTTGCCGATCGCAGCTCTAAAGCAAGAAAAAGCTTGTTGTTTCAATTAAAAATTGGCTATTTTTAATTAAAATCAAACTAATACTTTTCTATATTTTTTTAATAAATTGTGATTTTATTGTAAGTTTTTATTTACTCCCAAACTAAATGAATTATCGATAGTGCTATCGATTAGTTTCAGACTACTACTCTTGATATTAGTGTTGTACCCTCATTTGAAATAAAATTGTTTCTTTTGTATGAAATTGGACAGTTTGGAATAAAAATTTTCTAGAGTGAAAAGAAAATGTAGATGGCGAAATATAAGCAAAAGGTTTAGTACGCAGGTAGATATTTGAAATAAAAAAGCCATCTGTTAACCAAAATTACAAACATTCAGCTGCGAAAGCAGTTGTAAGCATTTTAAAAAATCTACAAGTATAAAATATGACTCAAAAATAATGAATATGCGCCACAAACTTAAAAGATGCTTTTTAACCAAAATACGCAAAAAAACGCTGCAAAGGGCAATAAATGCAAAACAATGCACTACCAAATCGATGCCAAAATAAATAAAAAGCTCTGAAACGGATTAATAATTGTTTCTGCCTGCATCGATCGCATAAAGTAAAACATCCAATTGCAAGTTTACGGTTTCCCTGATTAAAATACGCGAATTTTCGAGAAATTTCTTTTTAATTTGGGACCCCTAAAGATTTCCCAGATATACTACAATAATTTGAATGGACTACGAGTTTCTTTAAAAGTAAAATTTAGTCCTTATTTTTGTTTATGATCAATGTTTTATTTATTGTTATGATTGAGTTGTGTTATTCACGGGCTTGTTTTAATCAAACATTTGCTTAAACAAATGTAATAAAAAACGTTTTATGGTTGTTTTACCCACCGTTTCATTCTCGTTTTTCGAACTTCTTTAGGAGAACTTTTATTTCCTTAAGAATAAATGTGCATTTCTTCAGTAAGAAATTATGAATTGATTCACAGAAAAGATTCTCGCAAATTTTTCACCAATTAAAGCATTAATCAAAAATAAAGTCAGTTTAAAAATGTAATCAAGTCAATTAAATGTTTAATCAAGTGAATTAAACGTTTAATGAGGTGAGTTAAACGTTTAATCGATACTATTGATTTGTTTAATGGGGCAAATATTAATTAATTTTTAATTTATATCACAAATTTTTTAATTGAAATCAATTTTTATTTTTTTCTGTGATTGTGATCTTTTTTAATAGGCTTAGTTCTTGTGACAATGAAAGCCTCAAATTATCTCTTCAATTGCGCAGAAGGTTAACAAGGACTGTCAGCCGGACGGACGGTCATCACCTGATCGATTCAAACCGAGATTTTCTGTCGATCAGTGTTACACACACCCACACAAGCCCATAATACCCATTATGTGGTAGTGTCGGGATAAAAAAAAGAATAATTTGTTGTTTCAATAAGAGGTGTGTACGTGACGATAATCATTGTGTTACGCGTGAATCATTATTGAGTAATTTTGTTTACTTTTAATATTAATCACATGGAAGGAGTATGCTTGATTGCAACATAAAGTAAGCGTGCACGATAACAAATTTTAAGTCCACCTAGATCTCCTACTCACGAGCTTTGTGTTAAATTTAAGAACTGATTTGTAAGTAAGCGAGTGCAATGTTAAGAATTTTAAATTCTTTGTGCTTACTAGGGATGCCAATCGGGACTGATTTTTGAAAATCCCGGGATTCGGGATTTTGGAAATTCCGATCGCGGGATTTTCGGGTACCCGGGATTTTGGGATTTTTCGGGATCAATGTGTTTCTTTAAGATGCTACTTTTTTTTAATAAACAACATTTTTTGAATATTCAAAAGGTTTTATATACGTAACATAAATTTTTAAAAAAGGAAAACAACAAAACAATTTATTTTATACATATCGCTCATTTCGTGCAAGACCGTCACAACTCAAAATTTGGCATTTTTGAGTTAGTAATGCAGAAATGTTCTTCTCTTAAATCTCTACAAATTGATCTAAGAACGGAGAGAATTATCGAAAAAATAACGGTAATACAGATGCTTGTGACGCTATGACCTCTCGTAACAAACTTGAGCAATTAGCATAAACAAGGTCACATTTCAGTTTGTTTTAGGCATTCCTCTTGTACATGTGGTTTTCTTTGTAGCAAAAAAAGAAACATTTGATTTTATAACTGTATTTTAGTGAAAAAGAAGGTGAGAAATAATAGTTTAGAATTTTAAAAAGGCTCTCCTGTAAAGTTTCAAATTTTGAGTTGTGACGGTCTTGCACGAAATGAGCGATATGTTTATAACACTGGCCTCACCCATGATCAAACAGATCAGATTCTGAAAAAAGCTTAAAAAAATATACGTATCTCTTAGTTTTCCTAGATCAATTCATTTCGGGTTTTTGACAGCAATTAAATTTTTAATGTGAATTAAGTTGAGACGACATTAATACACTGCAAAGTGTAGTCCCTCGTCGATCTCGATAGCTGAGTTAAAAACTGTAAAACTATGTCGACAGCAGTGTACACTTCCAGGGTGAGGTCGAGATTCATAATCAATAATTTAAGTACGTTTGAAATTTATTTTAAAACAAAATGTGTATACAAATGTTTCTTAAAGCAGATTTCAAGTTTAAATAATTTATTTATGAATACGTCAAACAGTGTTTATTTATAAAAAAATTATTTTATTTACCGTATGTTTTTTAAGCAAATTTTTTATTATTATTGGATTATATGAGCTATATGATGATGTGGAATCTTTCTGCTACCTTGGTAGCATATTCGACAGGAGTGGTGGCTCTGGCGCAGATATCTCCAGCCGAATAAATAAAGCTCGTCAATCATTTGGGCAGCTAAATCCTGTGTGGAACTCGTCATACATGTCACGTCGTACAAAGCTAAGCCTTTTTAATTCAAATGTAAAATCCACCTTGTTATATGGATGCGAGACGTGGAATGCAGCAACTCGAGACATACAAGCCATACAAGTTTTCATAAATAAATGTCTACGCAAGATTCTGCGGGTATACTGGCCCTCAACAATTTCCAACACTCGACTGTGGTCAGAAACCAACCAACAACCGATTCAAAATGAAATCCGCAAGCGAAAATGGTCCTGGATAGGTTACACTTTACACAATATTACGACTTAATTGTTATAATTATATCAACTTTTATTCTTTAGTTTCTGAATAAAACTTTAATTGGATCGTGAATAATTTTTATTTTTTGCTTGATATATAACAATTATTTCTGGATTTCTAAATTTTGCATAAAAATAATCATTTTTATTTTGGTATTATGTCTTAAGCCAAAGCTGAACTTGCTAAACGTAATTGTAAAAAATGCTTGATATGTGAATCTTCAAATATCGTTTCTACTTAAAATAATGGTTTTTATTAAGCAAAATACAAAAATCCAGAAATAGTCGTCATATATCAAGCAAAAATTAAACATTTTAAATACTCGCTGTGTGCCAAAAACAAAAATTAAACTCAAAAATGAGAATTATTTGCAATATAAAATGTAACCCAAATATATTTTTTAATAATTTTTTTAAATAGTATAAAAATTCAATAAAAACGAACAGTTTTGTACATAAAAGTTAATATGTTAAAAATCCCGGGATTCATAAAAATAAATCCCGGGATTCGGGATTTCCCGTTTGGCATCCCTAGTGCTTACGCGTGCGTGATTACATTTCCTTTCTTAAGGTCGCATTAGCCGACCGTAAATGAAGTAATGTAAATTTAATGTAAACAGCTGATCGTTTCTGTTATATGGAAAGCAATACAAATGCTTAACTGACTGTAATGTCACTTA
Organism: Pollenia amentaria; assembly: GCA_943735925.1. NCBI lineage: Eukaryota > Metazoa > Arthropoda > Insecta > Diptera > Polleniidae > Pollenia > Pollenia amentaria. Next base: position 118,859,913 of record OX031010.1, on the reverse strand, counting down.
ACCGTAACGTGCCAACCTGTAGAAAATAGAATTTCATTACGAGGTTACGTGACAGCTGTAGATAGGGATGGGCTGCTTGTATATTGAATGGAATGCGGGTAAATTCACCCTCTTTCTTTGGTACTTTTTTCAGCAATAATATCTGTGGAATTTTGACAAAATAACTTACAATACATAGATATTATCATTTATACAAATATATGTTTACATGTATAAAATAAAAAATGCATACATATAGACAAATCATAAAAACTGTGGTTTTTAATGGCATCAAAACCTAGTTTTGTGTATGAACATTTTCAAAATAATATAAGTAAACGTGTATGTTTATGCTATAATACATATTTGTTTATTGTAAATCTATAATATAAACAACAAATATTAAATTATTTATGTATTTATACATACAAGAAATACAGTTTTAATACCTTTTAAATCACTTGGTACTTTTCCTGCAAAGCGGTCACCATTTGAACATTATAAATTCCCATCACTGTGTGTGTTGTTTTATGTATACTAATGCTTCTTTGTTAATGTTTTGAAAAACAGATGACACGTTCTTAAATGTTCTTTAAGCGCACAAACGAGATTACAGTCCGTTGCAGTGCATTTTATTACATTTACGGTCGGCTCAAGGCGAATTCAACTACAGGTGGTGTCGAAACCTCATCTGATTTTGACAGTTCGAGCCAATTTGTTTTTATTTGGTAGTGTTTTGTTTGGAATGGTTGACATTTTAGACCGTAAACACTAACAATGCAATGCAAAAAACCCTATGTTGTTTCTGTTGTTTTTGGATTGTTGTAGCTTCGATACCACCTGTAGTTTAAATCGCCTTGGGTCGGCTAAAGTGGCCTTTACTGAGCTAAGTACGTGATCATTGGCTTAAAACGACTCAAGTGCACAGCTCTATTTCAAATCACAATATGGTGTGTTTAATATTATACAAAAATAATTTAAATATTTAGATAAAATTGCTTAACAGTAACCAGCCGCCTGGGTTCGAATCACACGCCAGACAGCCTGGCTTCGAATCCCAGGTCAGTCAAGAATGAAAATTATCAATAACAATTTTAATTAATCTTCCATGTTGTAAAAATTCCTTTCTTCATAAAAATAATTTAATGCAAATTAAATTCAATGAACTTAAGCCTAATTAAAATATCTAAATTTGGATTAAAAACCATTAACAGTTCAATAAAATAACCACAATACTAATTATTGCTTAACAATATTATATCTGAAAAATTATTCAAGAATTGGCCCTTACCGTTGCCCGTACAGATATATATATATATATATATATTTATTATCCTTTGATAAACTAAGGCTGTTAATTTTGATACATTTTTACCTAATTATTAAATATTTGGAATCACAATCGTACACCAATCATTTGTTTTAAGCAAAAGAAATAAAATTGTTTCTATTATACTGATTATAAATAATATTAAATAAATTTTACGGACGATGCACAGTGCTCAGCTCCCATACAGTGGACCGACAAAACTAGAGTTCTTATCGCAGAACGGCAAACGTAAGTATACTGATACTTAATGGGTAAGTTAAGAAAGTCTTAGAAAAATCCCTGCAAGGATATGCCTACCTCCCTGAATTAACCTACCATACATCTTGAATTAAGAAATTTTATTTTTAGCCACAATTTATATCAAAATGAAGCAAAAACTGGTATTTGTCTGTAAAATTTCACTTTCTAACGCTGTTGCAAAATTTATTGTATTCGGTACAAGGACATAACTACCTTCCATATATCGTTTTTTTTTTTAACTATATCTTAGCTGCATTTATGATTAGAATGCACTAAAAATTAATAAGTGATTCTAAAATGATGCGTTATAGATCTGTAGCAAAATTTGGTTTTATTCGGTTCATACATTTAAGTAAAATTTAATTAAAATGCTATTGCCTTTGTTTTCTTATTATAGAATTTTTAGCTTTATTCGCTTTCAGTCAAATATAGCTTAAAATCTTTGTAATCAAATGAACTATACAAAAGAATTATAAAACTATGGATTTTAATAATAACTGTGGTACAAATCATCTTCCGAAGTGACAATAAATGGTGATTATCCGAACTTTATATTTGCAGCATCTACATATTTTATTAGAAATTATGTAAAAAACTTTTTCATCGTAGTCCTGTGTAATTAATCTGTTTTCTGAGAGTGTTAAAAATACAAGGTCGGTAGACCTCCTAACGTTGGATCTGAATAATAAAAAAGCATTTTTTATTTATATATAATTTTAGTATCGTCAAACTTTTTAAAATATTAGTGGAGACCAAAAAAATTATACTTAAATTTTCTTTCAATTTAAAAAAAAAATACTAAGTACATAAAAACTTAGCCAGTTTTTTAAAGTAAAGAAGAAAAAAGAGATTTATAATTTAATATTTTTTTATTTTGGATTTACCATAAACTTACCTCTTTGTAATTTTTTTGGTAACTTAGAAAATATGACTCCAGAAATGAACGCAATTTTTATATTTCCAGCAGAAAATGCTAAGTCTTCTTTGCAGATTCTGTTACAACACTTTAAAAAGTAATAAACTCATAAATGAAAATTATGGTACTCTGAAAATATAGTTAATTATACTCTACCAAGCTTTAGCGATTTCAGGATGTTCCACTAAAAAAATCTCAAAGTTTACAATAATACAAAAATTTTTTTCAGTAATATTGTCTACCAACAATTATTTCCCTATTTTGTACGTATAGCGGTTAACAAAACTACTAAGTTTAAAAAGAATATATTAAGAAATGAGTTTTTGACAATTTGTTTTTAAGCAAAATATGTAAAGGTCATTTCTTTATTTAACAGTTTAGCTCAAAAAATTTAAGATTTTGGTGCCCTCCACTGTAAATAAAAATTGAATTGAATGAATTCTACTTACCAATCTATTTAAGGTACTTTGTTAGCTTTACAAAAATTATTTTACATAAATATTCTAAGTACTTTATAATTTTTCGTTTTGCCTATGGAACAGAGCACTGTTCGACGTACGTCATACTTTTAAGCAATATCATCTTAAAATTTCACAAAAATCCGAAGGGGATGGTCTTCCATTGAACAGTCCGCTTTCAATTCTCTTATATCTTTGTAAGTTTCGAATGATACTCATACTATAAGTAATTATTGTGATTTTTTCAGAACTTTTACCAAGTTAAGGGGTGACCGTGTCTTACACAATTTCAGAATTCATAGTCATAGTAGTTCAGTAAGAGATTTTTTCGATACGATTGAAGTCGATTGTCTTTAAAATTAGGGATGTAACGATACCCCTTTTTGCCGATACGGTACCGATACTCAACAAGAAATATCGGCGATACCGATACGAATATTAAACTTGAATTCAAGGTAAAATTGGCAAAACTCAAGTAGAATAATTTTTTATTATATAAAGAGATATAAAAAGATTATTTATATTTAAAATGCATATTAAAATGATTTTAAAAAACAACGAATTGGAATTTATGGTAATATAAAAAAAAAATTTATGTTTTTATGGAAAAGAACAGCGTAAGAGTTTTAAATATTTACCGCCTTATTTATAAAAAAAAATAAAATATGTTTATAAAGGGTTTATTAAACAAACTTTCATAGAAAGTCCGTTTCATAGAGCTTTTATAAACATATCTTATTTTTTATAAATAAGACCGTTAACATTTTAATAAAAAAGATTTTTGCTAAAAATAGAAGCTATTCTCAACTTTTGCGTAGAAAATTGTCTCTCAGATGCGACTTAAGTATTTCTGCACCAAGCGGATATGCATCTCTAGAAATATGAGGAGATCTAAGGTATATCTCGACTTCCTCTTTAGCAGAACCACAGCTGAGGATGGACAGAGGCTCATAATCCTCGGATTTACTTATAATTTGTTCACAAGCGATTCAAAGGCCATTTTTAGACATGCCAGAACTTTTACTAAGTGTAGGGGTGACCGTGTCTTCCACAATTTTAGACTTTATAGTCATTTTTTATTCATTTACTATATTTTCCAATAATTGATTTGTTGCCTCTTCGAAATTATACACTTACCCCTTTAGTTATAAAAAATAAAACAGGTCTATAAAAGGTTTACTAAAACAATTCCCATAGAAAAGAAAAATTTTATAAACCTGTTTTATTTTTTATCAATGTTCGAAAATAAACATTAAATACCGTTCTTTAGTGGTCGGTTCTGTAGATTTGTGTAAATGCGAACAGTGTTTGCGTAGTAAATTATTAAAAAAAAATAACGGTTCTCTGTTTGGCATCTTCGAACACAAAAATAATACTGTACTAATCCAAATCAACAAAATGATCTGATTTTTTCAACACAAACATGTTCGACAATAAATGTTCGCTCGTTTCAGTTGTGTGTTCAGCACCTTTAAGGCTGGTAAAGAAAACAGAAAATTTTTTACAAAGAATAAGATTTGATTAATTACACTGTGCATGAAATTTACACTTTTTTTTCGTGACAAGCTGGGCACCTGGCGTTTTAACATAACTCGGGTATGCTGAATCCAGTGGTGCCCGCGGTTTTTTAAGATTGGCTCTGGTTTTCGAGATATACCGTTATTTCCAAAATGGAGGAGGTTGCACAACATATGCTCGCGTAACTCAAAAACCCTTTAGCAAATTGAAAAGTCTTAAAAAACCGAAATTCCGCAATAAAATTTCCTTTAAGAAAAATAAAACTTCTTTCTAATACCCGTAGTCGTTTTAGAAACATAATTAAAAAATGCAGCTAGGCTTCTAATTTTTTGCAGACATAAAAAACGAAGTTGCAAACAAAACAATCCATAAATGATTAAAATCTGTTAGCAACTTTTGATTTTATTCACAAAAGTCGGCAAATTTTAATTAATTTAACAATTTCATAAAACGCTCCCCTAAGGTATGATGATAAACGTAAAGTATAATTTGAGAAAATGTTAAGACCAAAAAAATAATGGAGGTCAGTCATACATTTTATCCCCCTAGGGGCGACTCCTGGGCATTTATAGTACTTTTTCTCAAATATATTTCTAGTCTGCATTGAACATTTTGTATGGAAGCCCCCTTAAGGAATGGAGATAGCGGGTGGGTATGTTAGAAATAAATGATTGAGATGAAAAATAAAGTGGAGTTAATCATACATTTGACCCATCTAGGGGCATCCTAGGCGCTGCAGGGGCCAAATTTAAGAATTTCATTAAATGGCCATATTTGTATGGGAGCCCCCATAAGGGGTGGATATATATGGCAACTATGATTTAAGAAAATGTTAAGAACAAAAAACATTGGAGGTCGGTCATACATTTTATCCCCCTAGGAGTGAATCCTAGGCCTTAGAAACAAATGATGGGAATGAAAAATAAAGTTGCGCTTGTCATACATTTGGCCCGTCCAGGGGCATCTCAGGCGCTGCAGGTTTAAGTGATTAAAGTCTGTCTACAACTTTTGATTTTTTCAGAAAAGATGAAATTTTTTTATGTTTTATAATAACCAAACTTAAAAATTTTAAAACATTTATTTTTGTTGTTAATTAGTTAAAGTTAAAGTTTTTATTTAGAAATTTTTTCTTCTTCCTCCTGCAGATTCCAACAAATATCCCGTAATAGCGAATCAAGTTGTTTGCCGCTATATCAGTATTCGAGCCTGGCTGTTACTTGGTGAAATCTCTCGCAATGTTCATCAGACTCGGCTGGTGATTGTTCATTAAATTTTTCGGCATGGTAATGCAAGCCCAATCCCGTGTATTGTACTGGTCGCCATCGTAACGCGTATTCCATAAGCACATGAAGCACATATTTTTAGTATAGATTGCATGACTCTTAAAAGAGCTACCACTTTTAAATCTGCGCATATTTTCCACTTGTGGTCTTCATATTTAATTAACTGTATTATTTTTTCATTGATGCGTATGTCTCTTTAGTATTTGTGCTTAGTGCTATGGGAATAGGACTTTTTAAATTAGTGACATGTGGCAAAACTGCTTTTAAGCTACTTTTGGAATAATCAATGAATAAGCGCCATGTCAGTAGAATACGCGATAGAATTATTCTCAATAGATTTAAAAAAAAAGTCGTTAATCGTCTATGGCGACCGATAGCCTCGTATATTTGTACACCTAGTTCTAAAATATTAGCTCTTTTTAACTCTTTTGTCAAGAGAATGCTCTGTGTTTGAGATAATTTTAGACGCCGTACCTAGTGGTATATAATGTATGACCGACCTCAATTAATTTTTTATCCTTAACATTTTCTCGAGACATACTTGCCCCTTATCTTCACTTCTTAGGGGGGCTCCCATACAAATATTGCGTTTTATGAAATTCTTAAATTAATTAAAATTTGTCGACTTTTGTGAATAAAATCAAAAGTTGGAAACAGATTTTAATCATTTATGGCTTCTTTTGTTTGGAATTTCGTTTTTTATATATCTGCAAAAAATTAGAAGAATAGCTGAATTTTCCAATTTTTTATGAATTTTTAAAAAACAAAAATTTCGAAATTTTGTTAAAAAAATTATTTTTTTTTTCCAAAAAAAAAATTATGTTTCTAAAACGACTGCGGATATTAGAAATGGGTTTTTTTTTCTTAATGGAAATTTTATTGCGGAATTTCCGATAAATGTACATAAAAAAAATTACTCATTTAAAAAACTTAATTCCTTGTTCAATTCGATTAAAAATATATAATATCTAGGGGGAGTTTTTTTCTTCTGTTTTTGTTGGTGCAATTTGCTGTAAATTCCATTTTCAGTTCATTGTTTCATTACTTTTGCATATAAAATTGTCTTCTTCTGCTCATTAGTTTGGCAAGGAAACTACATTTTCTATTCCTCCTACTTTCAGAGCCATTACGATGCACACGAGGAACATGATGATGTTGGCATGTGGCATGAACAATAATAAATGAAACGACAGACACGAAACTAATGGAACTTGATTGCTAAATTGTTGTCATTGGTTTGTTGGTTGGTTAGTAAGTAAGAGTATTAAATACTGCAACATGAAAAGAAATAAATTTTTTATGTCATCAACAGAAGCACATTGGATGTGTCACTCACTCATTTAATGGTGATGGTTAGAAAATCAATTTTAAAAATCTCTTTCTTCTTTATAAAGTTTTAAATAAAAAACTTTTCGCCAGTGCAAAACTTTTTATACGAGATTTTTTAAGACTTTAAAGCTTAAAAAACTTTACATCGAAGCTTATTTAATATTCCACATATGCATATTTTCATCCGTCTGTGTATTTCAGTATCTAACAAGAGAATGCCGAATTTAAATATCTAATATACAAAATCCAAAGGTTGCTTCACATTTTTGTTTGTTTTAATCTTAATAATACGAACGAGTATAATAAGTTTTCTTTGCTGTAGATAGTCTGTATGTTGAATTGCCAAAAAGAAAACATTTAATTATATTCACAAGGGTCAGCCGCAGGCTAAAGACATACAGACGAATAAACAATAAGACATGCATATGATTGTATTTGGATACATTTAAGTTCAAAGCAGACACTAATGTCTACAATATGACATTTGCAATGACTATACATATACCAAAAAAAAAAAAAAAAAAAAAACAAGTTGCTCCTATCAATCATGAAGTCATTCATTTTTACATTTATTTGTGTATAACACGGAGAGGAAGGAGTTGTTATATTCTTCAGCATATATAGAGTGAACCAATTATCCTAAATTTGGTATTATTTTAACTATTACGGCAAACCCGAAGGAGATTGTGTGGTTACATTCGAAACATTTCAGGACAACCTGCCCGTGAAAACCTGGGTTCAATTCCCAGCTCAGTCAAGAATAAAAAATTATCAAAAAATTTTAATTCACTTCATGTTGTAAGATTCCTTTCTTCATAAAAATAATTTAATTTAATGAACTTTATCCTGAATAAACTATTAAAAATTTATAATCAAAACCATAAACAGTTCAATAAAATAACCACAATACTAATTGTTAAACAGCTAAGGCACAAGCTTTATATTTACATTTGTCCTTCAAGTTGTAATGATAAAAAAGGTCAACGAGACAAAGAAAGAGAAAACATGTAGAACAGAAAAATGTACTTTAGACTTCAAGAAGAATTCTTGACAAAAAGTATGAAAAACAAAAGAATTAAAATAGATAATCATTCAATAACAAATTTCGATCTACCAATTTGGGTTAAAGATTGATGTTTGGCCATTGACTGCCAGCCGCATTCGCTGGCGGTGAGTGTTAAAACGGCCAACCCTTTTGAGGAGATTGTGTGGTTACAATCAAAACATTTCAGGACAACCTGCCCGTGAAAACCTGAGTTTAATTTCCAGCTCAGTCAAGAATGTAAAATAATCAATAAAATTTAATAAATTTCATGTTGTAATGTAAAATTCCTTTCCTCATAAAAATAACATAATGAAAATTAAATTTAATGAACATTTGCCTGAATAAAAAATTAAAAATTTGGAATCAAAACCTTAAACAATTAATAAAATAGCCACAACACTAATTATTACCAAAAAAGATAACGATTGATTTTGTCTTTCTATTTGTGATAGAAAGACAAAATCCGTGGAAGCAGTACAATTGGTCTATAGATAGACCAATTTCTTTACGCATGTCTGTAAAACAGGACTAGATTTGCTGAAGTAGCCCTGATAAGATGTAGTGTGTTTGACAAGTCGTAGTCACCATACCTTCTGTATGTCACACGAGGTCTGAAGCAACAATGTCCACAAACAACAAACCCATCAGCGAGAATTTGCAACGATTCATATTCACACTGATTTAACAAAATAATATTATATTTAAGAATAAAGTTTATTCCCCTAGGGGCAACTCCTAGGCAGTTATGGGACTTTTCTTCCATATATTTGTATTGAAAATGTTGTATGCGGGGCCCCCTTTTTTTTGTTTATTCAAAACGGTTTAAAATTTATAGTGATACTATTCAAGAATCTTAATTATTCGATTTTGAAGTTATCTCGATTCTATCTACATCTATATATATAAAAATGAAAAATGTTTGTCAGTTTGTTTGTTTGTTGGCTTATAGACTCCTAAACTACTGAACCGATTTTCCTGAAATTTTCACAGTAACATCACGTTACTGTTTTTCGATAGGGACAGGGGAATATTAAATATCACATATCTGAACACAAAAGTCATCAACCTTTATTAAACACCTTTCAAACATGAGCCCCGAAAATAAAATAGGCTACTTATTTTTTCGATAGACCCACGGGAAAAGTAGTACCCCCCATAGGATACCAATATTAAGTTCGGATATCTTAAGAGCCACTGCATCCATTTTCTTGAATTTTTTGTAGTAGGATCTTCTGAGCATCGAAATTGAAGTAAGATAGCTGCAGGGGAAGTGCTACTGCCCCATAGGACTCCAATGTTTAATTTCGCATATCTAAGGAACTGTTATAGTAAGAATGTTCAAACTTGGTAGGGGTCACTCTTATGGAAAACTACACATTTAAAAATATCAATAAAGGGGGTAGGCGCCGGGGGAGTAACCCCCCATTGGAAGCATATATTTAATATCGCGTTACTGAAGAACTATAACAGCGAGAGTCTTTAAATGTGGATAAAGTAACTATTTTGGTAAGCTATAAATTTCTAAATAAAAACGGGCGGGGTAGACGAAGTAGGAGCAATACCCTCCATAGGACGAAAATATTAAATACTTCATATCTGAAGACAAAAGTCTTTAAGCTTTGTTGGAACCACTCTTATGATAAACTACACCTTTCAAAATAAAAATATAATATACGAATGAAAAAGCGTATGTTTGTTTGTTCTCTACAGACTCCTAAGCTACTGAGCCGATTTTCCTGAAAGTTTCACAGTAATTCCTGATTACCCGACGCTTAACATAGGCTATTAATATATTTTAATTATCAAGTAGGCGTGGCACCAACCATACAATAAAAATCTGAATAATCTTATGTCTGGAGACGGTGACAGTAAGAGTTTTCCAATATGAAACAAATAACTTCGTTATTAATACACAACAAAAGTCGGCTGGGTTAGACAAGCGAGCGTGGCGTGGCGCCTCCAATACAATGGCAATAAAGATTTCTACGTATTTGTAGTACTGTAATAGTGAAAGTATTCCAATTTTGTACAAATAGCTTAGATAATAACCCACAACATATTTCAAAAGATATGTTCAATAGGAAATAGTCACTTGAAATTTCTGTATATCTGTTGAACGGTTACTGTAAAATCATTCAAATTTAGTCCAAGATGCTTTGGTTTTTAAAAAAATCGTTAAAATTTTATTTCGAAGGGGTTAAGCTAGTTGGAAATATAAAAGCAAATTTGCAGCCCTTCATTAACAATTAAAATGACTAACGATTTAAAATTCGTGAGCTTTAAGTCAAGCATGCTGCGATTATTTGTGTTTTAATTACAAGCTTTAAAGACAAAATATGCCACACAAATGGCTCGGCAAACATGTGCAAATTTTACGTTTGTACAAATATTTTGCATTGTTATATAGGGTGTTTAATGTTTGGACAAACATTTGATGTATGTTTGTTGAAATATTGAAAATTTTTATATATGGCAGGCATTCTAAATATTTGTAAAATGTTTGAAGAGTGTAGCACTACAATGGAATAATTTCAGTGAAAAGTTTGCAGAGTGCAGAAGAGAAGCATTACAATCATTTTTGGCTGTAAATTGTAATTCTTCAAGGCCTCAATAGTTTTTACTTTCTGTTGCCGTTCTGTTTCGTTCCTTTCTGCAACAAATATTTTGTGATTACTTTTTCTGCGAAAGGAATCTGCTAATTTTAAAAGCAAAAACATTAAAATTGTGAAAAACAAAACTTTTCGTAAAAAATTAAAAATTAATATTTTGTGTCAAAAGTACATACGTACATTTTTCTAGTTTTAAACAAAAAATTACTTTCTATTGAACAGAAACAAAACAGCTGATTCGTAACAGAACAGAATGTACAAACTAATTCTGCCTTTAAGCAGCTTTGTTTGTCCCATAACAACTCTTTGTTAAAACCACCATTTAATTCATATTCTCTTTTTTTTTTATATTTCTCCTTTGTTTTAAAGAAATAGTGAGCAAAATTGCCGCAGCACTATCGGCGCACAGTGGCGCCATTTGAGTTTTTTCGTTGCAAAAATCATATCTTTTGAACCGAATAAGATAATTGAACAGTTTAAACAGCATATGATAGATAACTGTTCAGCCTATGAAATGAGCATTTGGAAAGGGTGCTACGCTTTGTAGGGGCCTACTTATGGGTTATCAAAGTTAAAATTAGTAGAAAAATCAATTTTATGGTAACTAAAAAAAATTTTTTTTACATTTTTAGATTGTTTTTATTTTTTTTCTTAAGGGTTTTATGTTTTAAATTATTACCCAACAAATTAAAAAAAAAATTATTTTTTTTTTTAATTTATTTTTTCAATTTTCTGTAAAATATTCATCACAATTCGTAAGAGAAGGTATATCTAAAAGACTAACCATTTCTAAACTATAATTATTTTGTAACTCTATTCGTGACTTCACATGCCGCAGGGAAGAAATAAGTGGATCGGAAGATGCTGCCAACATGTTGAAGAGGTCCTCATTTTGCCTTACCCTTGATGCTTTGAATGTGTTCTGCAATCTATATTTTTTATAAAATTTGTTAAGAGACTCCTGTGCTTCTTCAGAAAGCTCTCCAATTGGCAAAGACTGGTACTCAATTATATCTTTACCATGCGCCAATATTTTATGGACGGTCGGGGTCAACTTCTTCTGTGGATACATTTCTGCTAAAAGAGATGCAGTTTTCGACGCATATTCTCCATATTTTGTAGAATTGACATTTTCTTTGCAGTTTAAAACATCCAAGATCGTTCCCAATCTTTTCACGATTTGATTGTCAATTCCAATGATTCTAGTTACTGCCTCATCATTTTCAAAAAATCTCCTAGAAGTGTTTCCATCGTTTGAGTTACCGTATCCGTGCTTGGGACAGTCTACTTTTAGTCCAACTTGTTTAAAAAAAGCATCCTGTATTTGCTTCTTTCTGATCTTTTCCTTATCCTTTATTGATGTATTTTCATCGAAGTTTTCTTCCTCTTGTGGTAGGGTATATGCCAGTTTTAGCAAGAATTCCATACACCTTATCCTTGCGTGCAATGGTGACATTCCATATTCGTAATTCTCCTCATTTGTAGAATCGTTTAAATTACCAAAGTTCTTCTGACAAATAATAATATAAAATCGATAAAAAAAATATAAAAATAAAACGAAAAAAGGGGTTTAAATAGGTTTTTGCTAAATTTTTACCTCCAATATAATTCTGTCTATATATATGTATATGATAACTAATTGAAATATGTTATAATTAAGCAGAAAAAGATACTAATCTTAAACTCTTTACAACTAATTATATAAAATTGAGATGTAACATATTATATATGAAATAAATTGAATTGAATTGAAAAAAGTTCTTCTGACTCTTTTTGCAAATCGGGCATGACATTGTTGAGGTTGTTCCTGTCAGTTCGTTTACGACTTTTCCGTCAACCATGGTCAGGTGGAACTCGTAATTGCATTCAATATATTTTCCTTCTCCAATTTGCAGCTTTGTAGGCTTAATCTTGCTTATTTGTTCTTTAATGTCCTTCACCGTAGTCCTTATGAGTTCTGCCGATTCCCTTGCAAACTGAAACATTATTGGTCGGCAATAATGCACTGATGACGGACGTGGATTTTTCCAGTGTAGGGAATCATCCGATTTTAGCCGCAAAGGAACAACAGATGCCATAAACATATTTCCGTCCGATATTGTAGCGTCATCGGGAGATATCCTTTGCTTATAAACGCTTTGTCCGGATGATCCATCGCAGCCTCATTTGCTGATCAATGTCAACTTCTCAGGAAGAATTTTCACTTCCGTGAAAAACTTTGGTGTGGTTGACTTTCTAAACAGTTCAAATAATTTTAAATTGTACAACGCCATGTTTTCAGTACTTAAATTGTTAAATGGTTTCAGTATTTGTTGCGCCAACTTTCAGGCGTAGACTAATCCAGGCATTATGCTTATTTTGCAATATATAGGCTTATGCTACCATGCCTAAAAATTTACCTATTCCCTGCATACATATGGATTTAGGCTGAATAATGCAATTTTGATATTATGCACGTGTCCAAATAAGATTTGTGCCTACCTGTAGGGACCATAAGTCAATATTGTTCCTGACCATTTGTACGCCAAAGTATTGTTTATGTGAGGTACGTACCTGCTAATTTCAATGAGTAGTTTTTTTCAAACTATTAGATCAAACTACTGTCAGTCAAAACATATAAGGGATGGACGCCATACAATTTCTGCAACCATGTCTTTTTAAACTTTTTTACCTCTAGAAGCCAAACGGGCACGTACGGGCAGATAAAACCTTTTGAATTATGTAAAGAAATAATCAAAGAACAGGTTTTGCAAATATGGCAAATATAGAAAAATATAGTTTTTTTTTATTTTCCGTCAAAATTGAAAAATAGTGAAAAAACGGATAGTTTTTAAATAGTGATTTACCAGGAGAAACACAAAGCAAACAGTTAATTTTTTTTTATCATTATACATTTAATAAATACATCAATCAATACAAACAAAAAATAAGGCGATTCGTTACCTATTTTTCGTGATATTACACCTGAAATCGCAACAAATTGACTAAAAATTGTGTGTTTTTTTGAAAACCGAAAGTCGGTCAACTTTGAACGGTTATATCTTCTAAACTAAAAATGTGATATTATTAAGAGTGGCATATTTGAAATCGTTGAAAAGTTTCCTATAACATGGGTTTATTCAAAACTTCGTCGGCATTCATGAAAATTTTGATTTTTGCAACCTCGCTTGCTCTACGGGCGCCACTGTGCGGCGTCTAGAATTCATTGGACACAATAATGAAAAATTTAAGTTTGTACAGAATATGTTTGTGTTGTTTATTTGCAAACAGAAAGAGAAAATCATCGTCCAGATATGCAATTTTTGTTGCAGCAATTCTTGAGCTTGTTGTTGACAGTGGTAAGAAGATTGCGGAGTGGTACTCAGTTTCAATTTTCTGCAATTTTGTTTTTTTCTCACACTTTTTTACTTGAAGTTGGCTGTAGATATATTTGTATTTATATATAACACTAGCTTAACCCGGTGCGCTTCGCTACACTGACCCCGCACATTTTTATATTGAAATTTATAGTTTACTATAATAGTAGCTTTAACCACGTTTGAAGACTCTCCCTTTAATAGTTCTTCAGTTGAGCGATATTTAATGTATGCATCCCATGGGAGGTATTTCCCCCCCTGCGCCTACCCGCTTTATTTTTATTTTCAAAAGTGTAGTATACCATAAGAGTGACTTTTAGAAAGTTTGACCATTCTCACTATTACAGTTCTTAAGATATGCGATGTTAAACATTGGCGTCCTATGGGGTATTCCTATACCCCCGCTGCTATTTTATTTCAATTCCGGGGCTCAGAAGATCCTACTACAAAAAGTTCAGCAAAATGCGTGCAGCGGCTCTTAAGATATGCGATAATTAATATTGGCATCCTATGGGGGTACCAAGTCCCCTGCCCCTATCGAAAAAATAAGTAGCCTATTTTATTTTTAGGGTTCACGTGAAGTTACTGTAAAAATTTCAGGAAAATCGGTTCGATAATTAATATTGGCATCCTATGGGGGGAACCAATTCCCCTGCCCCTATCGAATAAATAAGTAGCCTATTTTATTTTTAGGGCTCACGTGATGTTACTGTAAAAATTTCAGGAAAATCGGTTCGATAATTAATATTGGCATCCTATGGGGGGTACCAATTCCCCTGCCCCTATCGAAAAAATAAGTAGCCTATTTTATTTTTAGGGCTCACGTGATGTTACTGTAAAAATTTCAGGAAAATCGGTTCGATAATTAATATTGGCATTCTATGGGGGGTACCAATTCCCCTGCCCCTATCGAAAAAATAAGTAGCCTATTTTATTTTATTAGGGCTCACGTGATGTTACTGTAAAAATTTCAGGAAAATCGGTTCAGTAGTTTCGGAGTCTATAAAGCGACAAACATACATAATTCATTTTTATATATATAGATATAAAAAGGAGAAGAGTGAAGGCATGATTAATATAAAAAAATTGCAAGACTAGAATTTGATGATCTGGACACTAATGCAATTTGAAAGCAGAATTTTAAAGAATTGCAGCAACAAAAATTGCAAGTCTGGACAATGACAAACAAGATGTGTGTGTTTGCCAAGCCATTTGTATTGTTTATTTTGCACTTTACAAGGACGTTCGGGCAAATTGTTAGAGTGACGCAAAAATTATTTTTTTGTCGCGAGTTGTATCAAAAGGTTGATGTATCGTATTTTAGCATTTATCATCATTGTTATTATTAAATAATAAAGTCTTGCAGATAATAATAAAAGTTTCTTTGGCTCTTCTATTAAAATCTAACAAAAAAAAAAAAAAAAAAAAAAATTATATTAAGAAACAACGACAAAATTGCCCTACAAAAATCACATGAAACGAAAAGTAAATATTGCCATTTAGGATTTTATTAGAATGCCATTCATTGTATAAGTCTATTCATTTCTTTTTTTATACTATGTCTTTGATTCTTTTGTTGACATTAGATGAACAAGTATTTTCCAACATGCTATTACTATACATAAATACAGTAATAGACGTTAATATTTGGACATGAAAGAACACTTTAAAATTTCATAAAGAATCCAAATATAAATATTTGCAAGTAAATAAGATTTTAAAAAAAGTTTTTCTTTATTGGGTTACGAGGATTGTAAAGAACGGACGGAAATTACGAAATTTATTATATACTATATATTTGAAAAGTATTTTGAGTTGTTAAGCAGTTGAATCTTTCAAAGATTAAAGAGAAAAATATTGCTCTTCCTTGTGAAATCTTTAAAACTGGCTTCGTGTGTAAATAACAATGTCTATGACTGTTTAAAAGTATTAGTGCATGTTTAATTTGTATTATGTGTAACGTAAGTACATACTGACAAAAGCTATTATTGCAAACAAACTTAAAGATATAAATGAGATTCAGATTAAAGAAATGGCTATTGAAAAGTTTATTCAACTACCACGAAAATACTCTTTAATAAGAATAATGTCAACCAGCGTTGCCACTCAAAAATGTTTTACCCCACCAAAAAAGTCTATAAAACCTAACAAAATCCTTTGAAACTGTCCAATTTTTTAATATTTAAAAACAAATCTTAGCATTTGTACTTTTGATTTAAAATATGATTTTTATTTGATCAAGTTTAAAATTATTCTTGGAAATTTTACAATAAATAATAACAACAATGAAAATAAAAAGCAATTTTGAAGAAGCAATCAATCAATTGTAGTAACATTCTAACTCTTAAAGCTTAAAGGGAAAATCAAGACTATAATTGATTAAATTTCTTAACAAAACGTTTTAATCTTGTTTAACTTCTAAATCGTCGTTCGAATTAAGATTTTTCTTTTATATAAGAATAAGAAAAGTTATTTAATAGCCAATAAGAATATGAATAGTTATTTTATTATTGAAATCGACTTCAGTATCGCTGTGTATCAAATTTGTATACCATTGATCTTAGACCCTATATACCCAGGAAAAACTCTTTGGATTTTGGTAAGAGGTATTAGTTATTTCATACGTTACCTGCTAAGTACTTGTCATTACAATTGTCATTATTCTGATAACCTTAATAAGTACTTACTAGTAATGACATCATTAACACTTTTTACTTTTATTAATTTTACTAATTATGTAATATTTGTGTTGTTTTCACTACTGATTATTAACTTACTCGTATCGAGCTCAATAACTACTTATAAGGTCTATTAACTAGCGACAATAATATAAAAACTAGTAATTTTTTAGCTTCTAGAAAGTGGACAAATCGAACAAAAATAAGTAGTTATACAGCCGAAAAATAAGTAGTGTTCATATATCTCCAATATTGCTGACTTACCAGGTAAGTAAAGTTTTTGATGGGTAGAAATATATTCTGGGTTCTTATGAGTACCAAAGTTGATTTAGAGATGTCCGTGTGTCCTTTGAATTAAGTTTTCCGAAAACCCCAGCTATGATGGGGACTAGGTTGTCTTATATTTACATCACATATAGTCCTGAAAATTCGCTATTAAGATTCGCTATTGAGATATGAACAAAAAACTACAACTGCCACTAATTTTTTTTATATCTAAAGAACAGCAAGAGCTTAAGTTTCCAAGAAAGATACAATCTTCTTGGTTATCAAAAGACAACATCCGACAACATATGGCCGAAATTGGATGATAGGACGTTGCACAAAAAAGATTTATTTATATCTTAAGAACGGTATATATAAACCTTTCTGTTCCTATCGTAACTTATTTGTTTTTAATTTAACTCAAGGCGAATTCATTACAGGTGATCCTAAAAGCCCTGCTGATAACTTTTTTTCTTTAGCTTTATAATTGTTGGATGTCAAAATTTTGTTTATTATCTTTGTTTCTGTTTTGATTTGTTTCGGTTTTTGACATTGTACAATGATTTTACAAAAACAAATTGCTTGTGGTTTTTGTACGCGTTGTACTTGTTGTACTGCCGAGATTACCTGGAATGAATTCGCCTCGATTTAACTAATCAAAATGATTACAAATCAGACTTTAAACTTAAATAAAAATATTCTACATATTTTATTATTCGAATTTATTCTTTGAGCTATATTTCAGTTATGTATTTTATAAAGCTTTTTGTAATAGTTCCTTTCCTTAAATATTTAGGAATGACTTTATACACTACCAGACTATTATATTGTATCTTCTTGATACATTTACCTTTCTGACTAAAGTTCTTTATTAAGATTATTTATATAAGACCAAAAAAAAAACTTGCATTTGAATTTTATAAGATATATTTGTTGCAAATTCTGCGGCTCTAATACCATTCACTTCGTGAAAGCCCGGAATAAAATATAATTCTCATAATACCTCGCTCTAGGGAAAGACATCTTGTATAATAAATACGAAATTTCTTAAGGTAGCAGAATAAAAAAAGATATCCTGCAGATAAAGATGTTGCGAACTTAATAAGCCGTGCGCACAATGCTAATTGATAACTTTAAGCAATCTCTGGAACTCTTCGCAAATATCAAAGAGGCACAATATAAATATATTAAACTTTCGCGTGTTATCAGTCCTTATTTAAGACATAGAAGTTACGTAATCAATATCGTCCAAATTTTAAGTGTTAGTAAATATATGTCTGCGCAAAATCACAGAATATTTGGCCCAACCACATCTCAAATGCCGCCCTGTTGTCATGCAGCAACCAAACTCCCATAGTACGTGATGTTCGCCGTCGTAAATGGACATGCATGGGTCATACGCATTTCAGATACAGCAAAGAAACCCCATAGAGAAGATCAGTGGAAGCTGCGCACCGACAACGAGGGCTAACATGGCCACAAAAACGTCACCTGGCGCTGGAGTCCTCTTGTGAACACCTCTACCTAAAATATACTTACTAACACAATTCTTTTTAGATAATCTAACATAAATGCATGCACAGAACATTATTCAATATAAGTTTCTGAAAATTTATTGCTAGATGCTCCTTCTCTAAAGCAACACTTCACATTACTGTGCTAACTAAACAGACCAAAAAATATCTTATCTTTAGATAAGTGGTGAAAATGTAATTAATTTTTTTAATTAATATCATAAATTTTTTAATTGAAATCTATTTTTAGTTTTTTTCTGCACTTAAGTCCCCGTCCACAATATAAAACAGTTGCTGTGAAACATTTGAGTTTGATAGTGATAAGGGAAAGACGTTTGAAAAGTTAAATTTGTGAGTTTTTTATTGAGAGGAAGACGAAGAAAGAGATAAGGCATATGAAATACTTAAATACCGCAAAACGAAAGCTTTATTGTATGCAGAGCTGCCGTTTTTGTTTATTTCTAACCAAAATTGCTTTTTTATTTTTCAATGTGGAGATGTGAATATTTTTTTAATTTTCGTTACTGTTTTTCTAAAATAATAAATACGTATGAATATTTTTTTCTTGATACACTTGCAATTTAGAATTTTTAATTTTTTATTTACATGAGGGACGTGGGGGGAGGGGGGGGGGGGGTGGGTTATTGCGTATATGGATTCGAAGGAAATTATTTATGACTTCGAACAATGTGTACTTTGCACTGCGATTTTCTCATTATTTGATTAAAATGAACGGAAGTTCTTTATACTTTATCGTAACCAAAAAATTCTTTTCAAAACAGCTTCCAGATATTTTTTTAGGATTTATGCTATGAAAAACTGCCATGTTTTGAAATTGAAATCAAATGAAGTTTTATCGATGGAGATTTTCAATTAATTTTTATTTAAATGAGCGTAGTTTTTCTGATTTTAGGAGTGGTAAAGATAAGTGGTACTTAAGGTAGAAAGTGCATATATCACGCGGAATCGATTTCAGAAAATGACTGAAAGAGTACACAAATTAGATTTGGTGTTTCCAAAACCTTGAATATAAGGAAAATGTTTAAAATTTGCACTATTTCCAGTAGTATATTTTAATATATTGATATACACATAGGCATTTTAAAGATTTTTCAAAAATAAATTGATATAAAATATATAATTTGAGAACTTGCGGAATTTACTGTAAGAAAATATATAATAATTTGGCAATATTTTGAATTTATAAAAAAGGCCTTTGACTGTCATTCATACAAATTTTCACCCATTGAATTAACGTTCTGAAATCGAATTTGTTTATATTCATTATAATATTATACAATCATTCACGAAATATTTCATATAGACAAATTTTGAAGCAGTAATAATTACAATTATAATTTTAAAATACAATTAACAAACAAGAGAAATTAGTTATACCGATTTTAATAATATTTTAGATTAAATTCACAAGAAATGCATTTCGCATATCGCTTAAACAATAGCCAAGACAATCGCAATATCAGCTAGCAACTAGTAGTGAGTTAGTCTATCAGCGTCGGGGTTGCGAATACGATTCCCGCCAGAGATTCTGGTCTCCTGCAGACAAGCGTTTAGCTTCGCGGGATTAGTAATATTTAAAAAAAAAATATGTAAATGCTCATCGCCAAAAGAATTTAAAAATAGCCACATTTCATAACCCAGCCACTGACAGTTAAAAAGCGGAAAATAATTGAATTTATTCATTTTTTGTTATTTATAACTGTGAAGAACAAATTTCGTTTATTGTAAAGGACATATTCAAAAAAATTCAATTTATTAACTTCCAATGTACTGATTTTTGTATGCAAATTTGACGGATTAAATCTGCTGTTTTCACAACACAAGTATTTGAACGTGTAGTAATATTAATATTAAAAATAATCAAAAAACTGAGTGCTTTTCATGTAAATCTTACTGCACGTTCAATCACTTGTGTTGTGAAAACAGAACAAAACTCTTACAAAATAAAAATATTTTTCATGAAAAAAGTCTCAAATAAATAAAACCTTTTTATTTAAGTTTCTCCTTATTTTTTAATATGTACAAAAATTAGATTTCTTGTTTTGTTTTTTTAATTTGTAATTAATATTTTCATATTAAGTGCCAATAACCTTTGTCTTACAATGCAACTTACAATAAATTTTTTTGTTTTTCTCAATTCACAAAAGGCATTTCTAATTTGGAGTAATGTAAAATAAATCAACTTTATTTTTAAGTAAGATTTTAAGTGCACCAACATTACCAGCCATGAAGTAAGCGCCGTCTATTGCCAATCCTATCCAATTTGTCCAAACCGATTTTTTAAAAGAACATTGTTTGTTGACAAACATTTTTTTATGAGAAGAAAAATTTAAACGGTATCTGACCAAAGCTACGGTCACACTGGTCAAATATTTGACGAAAATGATGGGACCAACAGCTTCACTAAAGTATAATTTCCTTTGATTCCAATATTTATTTTGATTATAATGCCACATCTTATATAAAATAGTTGTTTGCTATATCTAGCAGTATAATTAGTTTTATTAATGATACTTAGACCATGTTAAATCCCACTAACTATTAACAAAAGTAGTGGTTATACTTATTTGGTCAAATATTTAATAAGTGTGACCGTAGCTTAAGTAGTAAGCTCGAGTAGAAAAATAAAACCATCCTTTTTACAACTAACACCGTCAACGTAACGAACAAGCCGGCTTAGCTTACCGTCCTACCAAACCAAAATTATCGTAATAAGTTTGGCCAGAAAAGACCAACTATGATGGCAACGCTGACACTGTCAACCAACTAGATTGTTATGTACTTGTTATCGCAGAGCACAATTTCCAAATAAATTTTTTATTGCATGAATAAAAGCAATTTGAATAAAGAGTATACTTTTTTCAGGATTTAATATATACATATGACAATATACTCTTTATTCTTTCAATAAGATGTTAAATTTTTTTTTTAATTTTTCCTATTTACAGCTCATACACACTGAATACAAAGTGTGCGATAGTTTGGGAAAATCATTTTTCAAAACAACTTTTATATTTTATTTAAAAAAGCTTTGCATATTTATGCAAGTGCGAATAATTTTTCGGGAAACTGACGAATTCCTACGTGTATAGCTTATCGTAAAAACATATTAATAAACTGATTTTACATTTTACGAAAAAAAAAATTGTAAAACTTTCTTTACTTTTTATTAAAGTAAAAAAAAAATTTTTTGGGAAACTCTTTTCGTATTAATGACAAAATTTTCTTATAAAATAAAAAATAAAACAGGTAATCGTTAGTCTTTGTCACTCTAGCGAATTCGTTGATAGTCAAGTTTTTCGTAAATATAAAGAAAGAAAACAGTTTCCTTAAATCTTAAACATTCAAACTATCGGGCTGTTCTAGAAATCGAAATGAATTGAATAAACTCGTTAAATCGAGCAAATTTTAAGCCGACCCTGTAATTAAATTTCCTCGAAATATTCCTTTTTTTATACACTTCATAGTTTCAGTACCTTATCTTTATAAAAACCACTCATTAAATCAGGAAAACTGGGATCATTATGTGGAAAAAACTCCAATTTTGGTCTAATTTTAGTGATATTAAAATTATCATGTCGATTTCAAGAACATGGCCGTACATTTTATCAAATTCTTAAATGATTTTCAATTTTTTGTTTACTATTCTAAAATCTTAATCAAAATTATTAAATACTATCTACAATAAATGAAGCAAAGCCGCGAATAACGTTGTAAAAGCGATTTTTGCAAAAACTGTTTTTTGCAGATTACCGTTAACATTAGCCGCTTTCACTGTTTAAACTTCAAATCACCCAAAATTATGCACATTAATGCCGTCAAAATGAGATACAAAGAGTCAGGCAGTGGAAGAACGTTGAAAGTTACAAACAAATTGATACACACGAAATTGTTTTGAAACATGGATTAACGTTTTAAATGCCACTTGCGTAGTGGAAAAACGTTTTAAATGACATCGCAATTGTGGATATGAAACGTTTTTCCACTAAAAAAAAAAATTATAAACTGCAACTTAGGGCTAATAAATCAGAGCAAGTTAAACTGTTTTTTTGGTTTAAAATGTGTTTAAGCCAACTAATCTTTAAATCAGAAAACATATAAACCATCTTTAAACGCATAAAATTGGGCGTTTACGCTACCAATACAAACCATATGAATTTATCAACATTTATCGTAGTGCTGCCACATGTTACTTTTTAAACTACATAAAATACATGGGACACTGATTTACAACTGTTGAGTTTAAACTACATATAAATTTTAGTTAAGTTCAACTAAATCAGCGTTTAAACACTCACTGATTTATTAGCCATTAGCAAGTAATTTAAAATTCGTTTTTTTTTCATATTTTGCATAAAAGTTTTAATTGTCATTATTTTTGATAATCTAAAAGAAAAATTGGAAACAAATAATCCTGCTTGTTACAAACTTTTTTTTGCTCTCCTGAAAAATAATTATTTTGTAACTTACAGCGTTATTCGCGGCTATGCTTCAAATGCAATTAAGAACGGATTTTTTAAAATATACAAAAAAAAAAAAAAAAACAAGAATGCTATATTCGGCCGTGTGCCCGTTGAATTAAGTTTTCTGAAAACCCCAGCAGCGATGGGCTAGTCCCCAATGCTATATTCGGCTATGTCGAATCATTATAGCCATCACCAGGGTTTTCAGATTTTATTTACCTTCATCGCCAAATAGTATACCGAAAATCACCAAAAAAAAAAAAAATGGCCCAAAAATTTTTTTTTTTTTTTAGATTTTTACTGGTTTAAGTAAATCGCGAATTTTTTGACAGTCGCAAGCCGCTTAACATTAAGGATTCTGGCTTAAAATCGCACAATAGGTGTTTTATTAATCGTAATCGCAAGATGTTTAGCGACATCCAATTGCAAAAATATGCTGATGGAAACTAGAATATTTTTAAGAAACTATGGCAGATTGCAAGCAATGCACGAGTTTCAGAACACCGTAAAATAAATCTGGCGTTTTGCTATTTTAAGTCGTGCATAACAAGGTGGAATATCTTCAAACCTAAACCTTGTGAGATCAGTGAAATGAATTTTACAGAAATATTTTAAAGCCTGATTAAAATATCAAAATTTGGATTAAAAATCATTAACAGTTTAATAAAATAAACACAATACTAATTAATCATTTTAAATTTTATCAAGTACGCAAAATGAGTAGAGTTTTATGCAAAAAAATCAGTTTTTATAAGCGGGATTTTCTATTAGAAAATAAGTCAGAATATGGTAAAATTTTGAATTCGATTTTCATTGGAACAAAATGTTACTTTCACAAGAAATAGAGCAAAGGATAAATGTGTTAAAAGTTGTATTAAAATTGGATATTTGGAATTGGATCGGAATACTTTAAGCCAACTGAACTTCTTACCAATTTCATTACATGAATTATTTTTGAAAATTAACTTCAAGCCCAGATTCGTTGTCAATTCTATATAAAAACAAGGTTTTGTGATTTTGTTGTGATTTTTTTTTTAATTTTCGAAGTAATGTTTATAAGAAATTTTTAATTTTATTTCGTAAAAAATCGAGTCAAAATACATATATCAAAAAACTGTGACTTTTTCGGTCTGTCGCCACATTGAAAAATATGATAAAAAACCTTTTGAAATGTAATTTACTTTCGCTATTAATTCAACTATTTTTGCAGACTTCCCAGTATACATTCATTATTATTCTTAAAATTTTAAAAATTTAACAAACGATTAAGTTTTTAGAATTTATTTTCCAAAATAAATTGAAAATTGACTTGTTTTTCGGTGGAGATCCAATGATTGATGAAATTTAATAGAGCTTGAGCTGTATTCCATATTTCTATAGAAACAATTTTTTATAATGTTTTCAATGTAATTTTCTGCCAATATTATCAATTTATCATCTAAAACCATCGCATTTATTTTGCGATTTAAATTTTTTTTTTAGAAATTCAAAGAAAAAGCTCAACCCGTATTCATAAATTTTTTCATATAAGTAAATAAAAAGGAATTTTACATATCACCAAACTAATCGCAAACTTTTTTCTTAGTTTCGCCAAAAAATCGCCAAACACAAAATTTCATCGCCAAATAGGTTTATAAATCGCCACGTTTGGCGAAAAATCGCCACATCTAACAGTCCTGCCCTTCACCATGGTGCGATAAGAGCAGAAAGTCATACAAAAACAAATTTATTTTCTTCCACGCTCACTTATCAATCCTCCCCACATTTTGTCGGATGTTGTGTGGACGCTTGTGCGCAATTTGAAAACTTTGACTCTTGCCGTTCTCCAGACATAAAGAAATTTATAATGTTTTATCTGGAGAAAGGAAAGTTGAAGATATTCCGAATTAGGTACAAGCATCTTTGTTATCAACACACAACGTGGGCGGGCTTGGAGAAGTTGGCATGGCACTTACCATACAAAGACATAATAGATTTCTGTATATCTGGAGAACGGCAATTTGGTACAAACATCTTAGTTATCAGTAGACTATATTCGACAAGATGTAGGCGGGAGTGAAGAAGTGGTCGTGGTACAAATTAGATTGTTTTATATCTAAAGAACTGTGAGAGAAAAATTATCCAATATTGGTACACATCAGCGATGCCAGAATGAAGAATTTACCTTTATTTTCAAGATTTTTTAGTCAAAATAAGATTTGAAGATCCTTTTTCCGAAATTAAGATTTTTTGAGATTTATAAGAAACTTGAAATTTTTATGTTTTTTAGTACACAGATATAGATATGTATTTATTGTAGCTTTATTATATAGTAGAATCGCTAAAAAGTTAACTCTCATAAAAGTTAATCTCGCAGTTAAGTTAACA
Source organism: Pollenia amentaria (assembly GCA_943735925.1). NCBI lineage: Eukaryota > Metazoa > Arthropoda > Insecta > Diptera > Polleniidae > Pollenia > Pollenia amentaria. The sequence goes on along the minus strand of OX031010.1, from coordinate 118,834,543 downwards.
AAATTTTAGCGCCTATGTGCCGCTCTAAAAAGTTACCTCTAAGTTAACTTTTCTATGCGTATTGTAAAAAAAAAATTAAGATAAATCAGTACAAAACATAACAAATCTAATTAGGTTTTATGCCTAAAGTGAAGAGTTTGAAAGCAATTGAAAAATACATATAAGAAAAACGATTGGAGTTGTATTTTTGTATATCTGAAGTAGCCATCTCAAAAATAAAAAAAAAACGTCAAAAATTTCTCGAGGCTTTGGTAAACACAGAAAAAAGCACACAGGAAAACATTATATAGACCGAAATATGCTGATCTTAATACTAATAACCGATTTCACCAATTCTATTTAAGTATCAATTTAGGTTCAAAATTCGTTTTTCATGTCAAATGAAAATAAAATTACATAAAAAACTATATTGAAATATGAATTGTTATTTAAATAGAATTGGGGAAATTGGCCATAAACCAATTGAAATAAATTAAGTATATTATTTCCGTAAAATCTAGGTATGTAAACTATTGCATTTTTTTATAATTTAAAACCACTTAAAAATAGTTATTAATTCGTAAAAGTTAACAACCATTGGGCCATTTCGGTTAACTTTTTCGCGATTATACTGTAATTAACATGAATATATTTTTTCATTACACAAAATGAAAACCCAAAAAAATTTTCAAGATTTTTTTTCTCATATAAAGATTTTTTTCACATCATGAAGATTTTTCTCCGATAGATTCTGGCACCAGTGGTAAACATAACTAGCTTATCAATAAACAACCTCTCTTAAAAGAATATGAGCGGGATTGGAGAAATGAGCGTGGCACCTCCCGTACAAAGGCATTATAGATTTTTGTATATTTGGAGAACGGCAAGAGATAAAACAAATTAGGTACACGGGGTTGGAGAAGGAAGTGTGACACAAAATATATTTATTTATAACTAAAGAACATTATTTATATAACATATAGTTCTTATCGCACCACAGTGGAGGGTATAGCAAATTCGGAGGGTATATAAAATTCGGCCGAATAAAGCACTCTTACTTGCTACTTAAATTTTTTTGCTTGTTTTCTTGTAGCATTTTGTGAGGAAGACTTGAGCAAGTTAGTATGAATAAATTAACTTAAATATTCTAATTTTTGGTAGATGTCATCGAAGATTCAGCACAGCGGATGTAGTATTATTACTAATTACTAATAGTCTTTTGTTAAAATGTTATTTCAGCAAAAATATGCATATTTTCAGCTTACTGTCATATACAGCAGCTTATGTTATAATAAATTTTAGCTTATGCTCTTTAATGGAAATGGTGTAAGTTAATGTGATGTTCATGCTATACAACTTAATAACTTTAGCCTTATTTTCCTAAATGTCTGTGCTCTTTCCACGGCTCAGTTTATCTTATGTCTTGATTGTTTGTTAAATGTCTATGTAATTGTTATTTTCGTTTGGTTTTATTACAAATGTTACACATACACATACTTTAGGAACACACAGGCCGTCCGAATAGCTATCTACTTTTAAGATTGCCTTCTATAATAACAATAAATTTTAATTAATAGAAGTCAAAGAATAAAACGAACAATATATTTAATCTTCTTGTGGTTAATGCGGGTATTCTAAGTTTGCCATGCCATGTAAAACTATTTTAATATTTATTTAAGAGTATCTATATATTCTGGGTCATTGAGTAATTCTAAGTCGATTTAGCCATGTCTTTTTCTCTGTCCGTCTGTTGAAATCACGCTCATTTTCGTACGACTAAAAAGAAAAAAAAAAACAATATTGGTGTCGAACTCTTTCTAGTTATCATTTTGGTTTTGAAATCGACTGAGTAAGAATAGAGTTATGAATCCAAATGTGAAATATCCAACCAAAAACTTGATATATCTGTTACCAAAACTAACATTAACTTGTGACGAAATGCACGATTGTTGTCAAATTTTTCAAAAGCATGTTTTATATCACTAGAAATTAAATTACTAACCGAATAAAAAATTTTCCTATTTTGCGAAGCGAGTGAGAACTCGCCATATAAAATTCATGTCTTCCCTAAGCGATATGGTAAGCGAAACTTTTACGTTTATCCCTTACAAACCTGCTTCGTTAGAAGCTCAATTTTTATTGGGAAAGTACGTTATCATCGGCCCACAATTTACCACAGGTCCAATATAAAACTGCTCATGAAAATCACTTTAATAAGCCCGGCACCAAAACGAATTATGTTATCGTAAGGAAATTAGGTCCAATTTTCTGTTACAAGATATACAATTATTAAAGTTTGCGATTATTAGCGCATAATTTATAAATATGTATGTACGATAAAGAGGCAACACCTGAAATAATCTCGCTCGCTGTGTAGGATATCAAAGATTCAACATAGCCGAATATAGTACGCTTACTTGTTGTGATTTGTTGACTGTGTTCACAAAAGATAACAGTGAAGTGGCAGTGTTCACAAAAGAAGTTGATGTTAATAAGCCTAAATTCAACAAACGGTCAGCCAGTCAGACTGACGGACATTGCAAAGTTGACTTGGAATTACTCAAGGACCCGAAATTTATATACTTGGTGGGGTCTTATCTGAATATTACCAAAGTTTCATACGGAATAACAAACTCAGTACACCCTCATTCAATACTAGTGGAGGCGGGTATAAAAATATAAAATAAAATACTGGAAAGCATTTACTCGTTATTTACTGCTTACTCCTCACTTTCCAATAGGTTGCGCAATATAAAAAAATATATGGCTCAATTTTTCATTCACAATGTTGTACAATGTTGGCAACGTATTAAAAAATATTTATTTTTGTGCCATATTAACCAAGAGTTTCAGCCGCCATATCCTGGAGAGAGAGGAAAGAAATATTTTTCTCTTTTCCCTTCTATCCTTAAAGCTCAGGACATGACGGCTAAAATTTAAAGAGTGCGAATCATTACTTGCATCCAATATATTGTACCACCTACTAATATTTTCTTATATTCTCAATATCAATTATTAAGCAATCACATTCCAAATGTGTGGGTACTACCCTGGGGTTTGGGATCCCGGAATTAGAGTTTTTTTTTAATTAAAAGATAAATGATTTTCAAATATATTTATAAAAAAAAAGAAGGCTTAAAAACAAAACTTCTACCCAGTAAAAATTTTGTTTCCTTTTTCAAAATCAAAATGAATAGACTCTTTCACTTATTATTTAGTAGCTTTCTTCTATAACTACAGCTTTAACTACTTATTTAACTAAATATATATGTTTTCCAGTTTTCTTAGATGTATGTAAGTAAAAAATAATGACTATCTTTGGAATGCGTTCATTTTGGGACATACCTTGCAAAATTCATTGGTTCTTTCAGTAGAAATGTAAGTAGTCTTTTTAATTTTTCCTGATTACTGAACACATTAATTTGTAGGCGCAGTTTTTACTGGGTTATTTATTAAATATAGTGGAGTTCCATTATAACTTACACCGGTTATAACGAATTATAGCGTATAACGAACAATTTCTCTGGTCCTAATTTGTATATTTTATACATAAACGAACATATATATATTGGAATATAACAAAAAAATATTAAGTGCACACCAAATTCGTAGAATCAAGCAAATAATTTGTTGGTGTTGCACATATCACCACTAAGATGATCACATTGATTACTTAAATTCTTTAAAATTCAACATTGTGTTTTTTCTAAATTAATGAATAATTTAGTTTATCATATAATTTTAAAAAGACTGTACGATTTCAAACAATGCGTTAATAGATTCAATAAAAAAATAATAATACACATAAAATCTATTACCCTATTAATCATTTACTTGATCCAAAATAAATAAAAACATTTAAGAGTGCTATATTCGGCTAAGCCGAATCTTATCTACCCTTCACCATGGTGCGATAAGAACAGAAAGTAATATAAATACCGTTCTTCAGATAAAAATTAAATATATTTTGTGCCGTGCCCACTTCTCCAATCCCGCCCATATTTTTCCAGATGTTGTGTTTCGACAACCAAGATGATTGTGCCTAATTTGGAAACTTTGGCTGTTGCAGTTTTCCAAATATACAGAAATCTATACTGTCTTTGTACGTGAAGTGCCATACCCACTTCTCCAGTCCCGCCGATATTTTTTAAATATATTGTGTATTTATAACCCTGCTATGTGTACCTAATTGGACAATATTTCATTTACCGTTCTTTGTATATAGAAACAAAACCATTTTGTGCCACGCCCATTTCTCAAATCGCGCACATGTTTTTTGGGGTGCTAATACCTTATTTGGAAACTTTTGCTCTTTTCGTTCTCCAGACATAGAAAAAAATAAATAAAAACAACAAAAACAAAGGATTTATGGGTAAAATTAGAGGCAGGCGTAGTGTTTTTCTCATATCTCCGCCAATTGTAGAGCGATCAGGCTGAATTTCAATAGAAAACAATTCCGGACTATTTGTGACATACATATAGAACTGCCTAGTCCCCATCGTATTTGGGATCCTTGGAAACCCCATTTCTTTCGTATTGTACAATATATCGCCAATGTGTATTTGATATTCGTAGGTGCCACAATATATTGGCAACAATCAAAATACTTTCGATTTTTATTGCACAACAAAAAGAAGTGCAATATACTGTGAAATGTGTTGGCAACATTGTTCAATGTTGTTTTTCCGCAAAAACATAACAACAACTCCGTTTGGTTAAAGGAATTTTTTGGCTTGTGAATATATAAATTTTAATCCCAGTTTATTTATTACAATAATTGTATAAAGTTATACTTAATTTACAAAATACAAGTACATAAATATTTTAATATAACAAAAAATATATTGTTTCTACAGTGGAAACACAATTTAAGTGAATATGTCCCATAAATTGGAAGGAAGGAAAATTTCTTTTGGAGTGTATTGAACTGTATTATTGTAATCGGTAAAAGAAGAATCATAAAGAAAGATTTAGTTAGGTCGATAAGACTTAATTGAAATTTTGTAGAAAACCAAACACAGCAAATTGGTCCATATGTTTTTAGGTCATGTTTACCTTTTTATTGAAGGAAAGTTGCGCCATATTTAAATTAAAACCACTGTACCACTGATTGCATAATATAGGGCATAATGAAAATAATATGAATATGGCGGACAACGTCACCAATAGTATTGCAAGTGCATGGGCCGCTTAAGGTCGATATTGGAGAAATTACACACGGAATGACAAACTTATATATATACCATGTTTCCTTCGGTGACGGGTATAAAAATAATTAATATAGTAATTGAATTGAATTACTAATTTAATTAATTTATTTGTAAGATTCAATTAAAATTTTCCCACTTTCCCACAACAATAAATTTCAGTGTTTTAATCATAAATAAAGATTGTGATATCGGGTTTAATGCATAAAAACGAGTAAACGCGCAGAGTTGAGGCAATTGCTCGTAAGTCGAGTTCGACAAAACAGCAATAGCTTTTGATCAATTTCGTATGCATAAAAATGAGTTCAAACCAATTGCAATTACTTGAGCAAAGGGAGATCAAACGTCTAATTGTTATTGTAGTGCAAACATGTCGTCAAGTGAAAGTGAAGTAGAATCAAATAATAATAATAAAATAGAAACTGAAAACATTTCTAAATTTTTAGTAGAAAAAATAAAACAAAATAAATATTTACTAGAAAAGGGTCAATTACCAAGCAAATATACTCATACATTCTACAAATATACTCATCGCTTTGATTTGTGGGTTTTTTAATTTTTGTATTAGTACAATCAATCACTCCAATTGCAAATGGAAAGCAATAATTTGCTTGCCATTTCATGTGGGCATCTTTTATTTTATCTGCATTTTTCGGGAATTTTATCCTCTCGCTTGCTTTCACAACTTCCGCAATAGTTCGCGATCTGTGTCTATACCCTTTTGGAATCCAGGATCTGCTCAAAATCTTAAATTTAGTCGAATTTTATCAATGTTGCTGAGGGCACCACCACGTCTTTCTTCTGACTTCACAAAAAAATAATTAGCTAATCATGTATTTATCATTTTATTATCAATTATATAAAAAAAATTAATAATTAAGAATACAAAACTGTATAATTTTTTATCTTCACTTGCTAAATTTGTTTTACGCTGTTGATAACATTTTGTATTTCTTTGTGGTACAAAATATTCAGCCATGATTCCTTTTTAGTGTACGCGAGTCAACTATAAGGCAGGCTCAACAAAATTTGAGCAAGAGCTCACAAAAGAAAGCAAAAGCTTGTTTTTATGCATATAAAAATGAGCACAAGCTAATCTAACTTAGTGCAAACTGAGCAAGACGAGATCAAACGTTAGCAGTGAGTAAAAGCAAATACATCAAATTTTATTATGCATACGACAAGCACCTTTTACTCAAAAAATCGAGTAAATCGAGCTCAAGCTCACGTTTTATGCATGAGACCCATTAGCAAATCATTAATAAATTAATTAATTAATAATAAATATTTCATTCCCGAAAATAATTTTTGATAACATTTTTTTAAATGAATTTAGAAAAATAATTGAAAGTTTAATTTAAAATTATGTAATTATGAAAATCCACTTATTAATTAACCATAAAAATCTTACATAAATAAGACTCATTTTTTACCCCCTCCTCCAATAATGGTACCAAATGTGACGTGTATAATAACACTATATTATTTCGTAAAAAAGCTACATAATTGACCGTAGGTCCCATGCTCACCATTGGAAAACACTTTAATACGCCTAAATCTGTAACGAGTAAGGTGCACCTAATATTTAGATGATGCAGCAGTGGAATCAATTAGAAAGTAAGACCACACGGAACTTTCGGTCTTGAACATTTCAAAAGATTCTCTTTTTTTTAATTAATTTTCATCTTTGATTATTTTCAGCACTTCTCACATTTAAATTACTTTAAGGTTTTCATGATATCGCTTAAAAGCCTCCCAATCTGTGCAAGCTGTACATTTTTACGCCCTCGCAAATGAATGCTCAAAAAATGGATGTATGAGAATTCATTTGCATTGATCTTTCCCAAAAAAAAAATTTAGCTTCGGACGAAGCAGTTTTGTAAGATATAAATGGAAAAGTTTCGCTTACCATATCGCTTACGGAAGACATGAATTTTATATGGCGAGTTCCCACTTTGAAGCAATGAATTTTTGACACAGAAAGCGCATTATTCAGCGCATAAAAAATTGGTAAATGTAACGATCACCTTTGCAGGGGGATGACTAAATTTGTTATTCCGTGTGAAACTTTTTTATTATACATCTAAGACCACCATAAAGAGTATATATATTCTGGCTCCTTGAGTAATTCTAAGTCGATTTAACCATGTCCGTCTATTAAAAACACGCTCACTTTCGAAAAACACAAAAGAAAACAACATATTTGGTAACAAATTGCTTGTAGCTATCCTAAGCAGTTTGGGATTTTAATCCAGCAACATCGGTTCAGGATGAACCAAAATGTGGAACCACCAGCCTAAAAAATTATAATTTTGATACAAAAACCAACATAAATATTGGAATAATGCACGGAATCAGGGCTGCCAGATTTGACGATTTTTGGTTCCGAAATTAGCAAAGTGCCGATTTGCTGATTTTTTTCTAAAAAGTGACGATTTTATTCAGTCTTCAAAATAAGACAATTTTAAATCTTTTGATTTTTGTAAACAAGAAAGCTTAAATATTTATATTCATCCCTATTGTAAATAAAATTATACTAGAAATTTTTGCTCTTTTCCATAAAAAATTTATGAGCAAAAGCAAAATTTTGAGTCAAGTCAATTTAAGTTAAAATTCGTATCAAAACCTTGATTTTGAGTTCACTCGTGTGGGGAGCAGGTGAAGTTATGAACTGATTTGGCTCATTTTTAACATATAATACTCCATATATATAAAAAATTGTTAAGCCAAATTTGATCCTCCTAGCTTATATGGGTGCATAAACTATAATTTCGAGAAGAAAGATTATATCAGGTAAAAACGAAAAAATAATAATAAATTATAAGAAGATTTAAAGAAGTTAAGGCTTGCAGGTCAACATTAGAGATTTATGGGTATAAATTGCAGGCAGTCGTGGTTTTTTGTTGATATCTTAGGCAATTGTAGACCGGTCTGGCTGAAATATAATAGCACACTATTCCGTACTATATCTTATATAAATGTATAAAAATGTTTATATACGAGTCTTCGGAAATCCATTTCAAAAAATACATGGTTAGATTGACATCGTTAAACCAACTTTGCTATTCATAAGAACTCAGAATATACATACCCAATAAAAAATTTTCCTATTTTGCGAAGCACTAATTGTACATTTTAAAAAGTAAGCACACATTTATGCGCTACGCAATAAGACATACACAGATGCAGTAAGGTAAGTGAACGAATTCTTCATAAATTAAATAAATTTTGAAGTGCCACGACATTCCCTTACTACGAAGCAGGTTCGTAAGGGAGCTTATAAAAGAGTAACGGTGACAAAAAATTCAGTGTGAAAAGCTGATCGTGACATTCACTAATTTTTATATGAGCTGAATAAAGCGCTTTCTGTGTCAAAAATGTATTGCTTCAAAGTGGGAACTCGCCATATAAAATTCATGTCTTCCGTAAGCGATATGGTAAGCGAAACTCTTACGTTTCTCCCTTACCAACCTGCTTCGTTGGAAGCTCCATTTTTTATTTTATAGGGCCTAACCCTTATTTATATTGTAGCATTTACAAATGGAATGACAACCTTATATAAAAACGAACTCGTATATATACCCTCTGTGGTGAACGGTATACAAATTTGATTTTTTTTAGACAATGGCCCGATTGAAAATATCTTTTATTCTTAAGACTTTGAAAAAAACCTTAGATTATTATAATATAGTAATTAAAGGTTTACAACACAAATTTTTTATGAAAATTTTCCTTAACAAACGTTTGTTATATTAAATAAACAATTTAATAAGCAACGGGGGTATATGTATGTATATAATATGTTTTTGTTTGCTTGGTTTTAAATAAAAATCGAACAAACTTTGTTTAGAATCTAAATTAAAAATATCCTACTTTTTGACGATTTTTTAAATTTGGCACAAATTCGTTTTATACGACTGCAAATTATACTGTTAAATTTGGGGAAGATCGGTCCATAATTGACCATAGGCCCCATATACACCCTACTCGCGGAAAATATTCTAGTATGCCTAAAACCGTAATAAATAACTCTATCATACTAAAATTTGGTACGTCACAGTTTTATAGGAAATCACATTGTAAAGTTTTGTGACCCTACTCCCGGAAAACAGATTGGTCCTTAAACCGTAATACATAATGCTATCATAATTAAATTTAGCCGTCACAGTTTTATTTGACTAGAAATCACACTGCCAAATGTCGTGAAGATCGGTCCATAATTTACCATAAAGCCCACCTTGGGAAAGATAATTAAATTCGCCTACAACCGAAGTAGATATAGATATGGCTGCACGCAGAGAAAAACCATTTTTCAATATGATCACCTCAAACAAGACTATGATTACCGAAAAATTTTAAACATATTATGGTTAATTTAACCATATTATATTCACCAGCAACCATTTTATGGTTAAATTAGTCATCCATCACGAAGCCACAACCATATTATGGTTGCCTCCAGACATGTTATAGTTAATTATAATTAAAATATGTTTAACACTTATAATAGCATGGTTGTATTTCAACCATAGTATGTTGCTCTTAGACAAGAGGAAAATACAATTGTTAATTTAAAAACAAATTATTGTCATATTTAATCATAACATGTTTAGAGGCAACCAGAATATGGTTGTAGTTTCGTGATGGATGACTAATGTAACCATAATATGGTTGCTGGTGAATATAATATGGTTAAATTAACCATAATATGTTTAAAATTTTTCGGTAATCATAGTCTTGTTTGAGGTGATCATATTGAAAAATGGTTTTTCTCTGCGTGATGTAAGACTTCTTCCAACTTAGATTCATATGGCCAGAAAAATATCATGCAATTTAGTGATATACGGATATAAGGTATTTTACCTTAGATCCCATGTTAAGCAACTTTCTGGAATTTACTGCAAACGCTAAAACTAATTTCACTGCTGTATTGACCAATAATTTATTTTTTGTAATATCAGATATAAGTCTTCAGAATTTTGGTTTCCTTTGAAAAATATCTTAAGGAACTTGATGCAACTCCTCAATCAGACTACTCATTATGGCCTGCAGCAAGAAATCTTAAAAGACCAGTTATCACTAAACCAGCATTAAGAAACTTAATTGGAAATTGGGCACGAAATGATATAGAAAAAGGAAATCTTTTTGTTAATCATTTGAAAACCGTATTTACCCCTCATACATTTTTCGATACTGCAATCGAGTTACCACCTGTTTCTGTTAGAGCAGCTGTTCCACTACGATTTGAGATAAGAGAAATCGAAAAGGCTATTCATGATTTAAACCCCAAGAAAGCCCCTGGCTTTAATAATATCAATAACAAAATGCTCTTGGAGCTAACCAGCATAGCAAAGAAAATTATTCTCTTAATTTTTAATGCTATTTTACGCCTTGAATAGTACCCACAAGAGTGGAAAGTAACCTTAGTTACCATGATACCTAAACCAGGAAAGGACCCCACAAAAGTTGAGTCACATAGACCTATAAGCTTATTGTCTAATATATCAAAGCTGGTTGAGAAGCTGTTAATGTCAAAATTAGGCCCAACTTTAAATGAAAATAGATGTATTCCTAACCATCAATTCGGCTTTAGAAGAGAACATAGCACAATTGAACAAACCCATCGTATAGTAAACGCCATAAGAAAAGCCTTTGCAGAAAAAAAATATTGTTCCGCCCTCTTCATCGATGTTTCTCAAGCTTTTGATAAAGTCTGGCAGGAAGGATTATTACATAAATTGAAGATAAACTTACCAGTAAGCACACACAAGCTGTTAGAAAGCTACTAAGTCGGTCGAAAGTTTATTATCAAAAAAGGGGCATTTTTAAGTTCTCCTCAGCCAATTGACGCTGGAGTCCCTCAGGGAAGCATTATGGGACCACTGCTACACTTAATATATACCTCAGACATGCCAACAAATAACCACACCCTAACTTCATGACAGTTTTCGTGTATAAGCATCTCGTTATTTGCAGGATCATATATTTGAACTGGAAAAGTGGTTAAAACAATGGAGGATAAAGATCAATGAACAAAACATTCACCCTGCTTCGAGAGTCATATCCCCCTATTAAAATCAATAATCAATTAGTGCCCCAACAATCGCATGTAAAATATAAAGGTATGCATCTAGATCGGCGTTTAACATGGAAATGTCATATAGAAGCAAAACTAACACAAATGGAAGAAATTCTGTTCTTAGCCTCGATTGCAAACTTCTCTTTTATAACTCTATATTAAAACCAATTGGGTGCTAAGGTATTCAGCTATGGGGCTGAAGGCGCCAAAATAAACTTCTTCGAATAATCACAGCTGCTCTCTGGTATGTTAAAAATTCAAATATTCACAAGGATCTCAATGTGCCATTAGTAAAAACTATTATTACGAAGTACGCAGTAAAATATTTAAAAAAGCTTGAGTCGCACCCAAATCCACTACCTTGATATATTTTAAATGACAGCGGCCACTCTAGATTAAGCAGAAGAGATACTGCAGGACTCATCCGACGAGAAGAGCGCTAAACATCTGCATATGTGAACCGAAACCGTGAGGAGAAAGATTTTCGTCTGGCATTGGCAGGACAAAAATAAAGTATTAGTATAAGATTTGATTAATTATTGTTAGTCCATATTTAATATATGAAGATTCAATAAAAAAATAATGAAAAAAAAATAATTTTGGTATGATTTATATATTTTATAATTTACCATTGGTCCAAAAAAAAATTTCCCTCCTAAAAATCATTTTAGTTCGGCTGAAACTGTTACTGTTATGATGATATTTTACTCAAGCCGGCTTAAAGTTCTAAAAACACGCATAAAACTTTCTGATTGTCGGTCAATAATTTAATATATGTATGTCTAAACCGCCACCAATTTTAATGCTGACGTTCGTTTTTGTAAAGATTAGTTAACAATTTTTAAGTAGATATCCTTTAGAGCCCTCTGTCGGTAGAGTGTATCAAAGCTTAGGCACAACCGAATATATCACTCTAACTTGTTTTTTATTTGTTTTGCTTGTTTACCGTTTGAAACATATGTATTTTTGCTTCACTAAATTTTATTACAAAAATTTCTGCAGTAAAAATTTTAAGTCAAGAACGGCCACTTTACGCTCTCAATTTGTGTTCACTTTTACTGTATTTTGTGTACGCGAACGCAATTTAGCAAAATGCAGTAAAGCTCAGTAAAAAATAGTAAAAACTTTTAAGTTATCGAACGCACCTTTTATGTACGACCATTTGTTAGTTATTAAATTGAAAGCATTTAAATTTGCTAAGATATATTTGATAAAAATATGTTTCTTGGGAATTCCAAAAAAATCCTTTCCAAATAGGAACCCTTAAATTGCCAGACTACAATTGACATTAAACAAAATATTGGGTTGTAGGGTATAAATCTAATGACCAAAAACTTCAAAAAATGTAATCAAAATAAAATGTGGGTGAAAAACATAGAATTTATGCTTAAAAGCGAAATGTAATGTGAATGATATTAAAATAATTGTAATAGTACTCGTATAAGTTAAAAAGGGGAGGCGTAGAAGAAAATGTATATTTTGGTAACATTGAACATGTAATATCGCACTTGATCATTAAGAGGGCATTAACTCAAAACTTTAATTTTTTCACTTTTTGGAAGAAATCGACAAGAAATATTCTTTTCTTCTCTCTCTAAAAATATAATACCATTTTGTTTATTTTTTGGTAAAGAAATGGTTGGTTTAACAATTCGTTTTCGTATGCCTTTAATATTTAATTAAAAAATTTCTTTGCTTCTACTGAAAATTTTTAAATTTTGAATTAATACCCTGTTTATGATCAAGTGCGCTATGTTGTATGTACATATATGGATTATGTTTTTTATGCCGGAATAAAACATTTGTAAGATGATATTAAACGAGCTTAGGCTTTTGAAAATCAATCTTTTGTTAATTCCAACAAACAAAAACAACAATGACGGTATAACCTCAACATGTAAAATTTGTGGCAATATATTGGTTTTAAATCCATGGTGATACTGGCTTTTTTTGGAATTTAAGAAACAATTTTTTTTTAACAAGCACATTTTCTTAAAATATTTTATTTAACTTCTACGATACGGTTGTGTTAACAAGGAAATATGTAACAGACAGGGAAAGTTTTGAAGCTTTTTGCGTGAAAAATAAGTTTTTGCATATATTGCAAAATTTGTGTTGACATGGTTTTTTTTATATATAAATGGATATTATGCAATTAACAAGGGCGGTTCCTGGGAGGGAAGGTAAGCCCCCATATAATAAAAATTTTATTTGCCAATAGTAAAAATTTTTTTTTTAATACAAAAAAAAAATTTTTGTATAAAATTTTACATTATTATTTTTTTATAGAAAAAAAACATAAAAACAAGTTTTTCAATTCGGGTGGCTTAAGTATAATGTTTTTGCAATAAGCCCTTCAATTGTTTTTTTTCTGGTTTTTATTTCTGTTTGGCCAAAAATAATTTATATATTTGATTTTTATCTTTTTTTGCAGACATTTTGGTTTTATATTCGGTTTTTTCTTTTTTTTTTTTTTTGCAGAAATAAAAGTTCATAATTGATTTTATTCCATAAACTTTCAAATTCACTCTTGAATCAAATACAAAATTTACTAAAACTTTAAACGAATTTCACTTAAAAACTAAAAGGAGAATTAAAGAAATAAGTTTTGTCTGCGGAAAATGTAGTAGTGATAGAAATAGATTTAGTTATTTTCTTTTATTTTCTATCTTTATTCTTTAAAATTGGATATTGCATTAGCTTAGGAGGTCCATCACATAACGCAACAATTCCACTTTAACAATTTTTTGGATAAACAAATAGTATTAGTTAAAGCCAGTAGGATTCTATATAATTTTTAAGCACTTGTTGTTGTAAAGGGTGGTAAAAAATAATACACGATAGTAATTGTGAGTCTGGCCTTACTTACTTACTAGGATATTAATTTAATCGAGCTTTTGCTTTAATCGGTTAATCGCTCGATTAATTAACCTAGGTTTTGGTTTAATCGGTTTATAATCGCTTAATTTCGTAATTGATCGGTTAACCGATTAATGAAGTGTTTTTATAAATTAAGTCATTTGAATAAATACAAAATAAAAATGCATAAATTATTTATTATTTGGAGTTTTTTAGTAAAAAAAAAAAAACAGTAACATATCAAACATAACAATTCTTGAACTAAAACGAGCAAACAAAAAAATTATTCGAAAATATGTTAAGCTATATTCGCACCTATAAAATATTTTACGTCCTACTCGCAACATCTAGTTTTATTAAAAAATTGTTTGATTTCAAACATCATTTAATAGTTTCTTATTTGAATTATACGATTATCTTCTTATACGCTTAAAACATATTTTTTAATTAATACATAAATATTATGTAGTAATTGAAAAATAAACTATAAACTGTAATAATAACTCAGTAAAAACTAGGTAATGACTTGAAATTACTGCACAACTTACTTTTCAATGACTACTTCATACCATCTGCATTACATAGATGTAGTTAAGTAATGGTTGACATATAATCTGATACATAAGCACTTGTTTATGAGTTGATTAACGAAATTTATAATTCATAATAAAATACATTTAAGGTTTTATTTATTCAAATCGAATACAAATTGATTTTAAATACATATTTGTTCTTGCAATTTTTTTTTTTTTTATTTGTTATAAATGAATATGAAAAATTTAAATACTTAATTGATTTTGATATGTATTTTAAAATTAAAATTTTGAATAAAAACTACACTTATCAATCAACCATACGAAATTATAACGATATCGTCTAGGTGATATAAATTATAATATATGATATCGATCTTGTGTCATAAACAATAGTATTTAAATTGTACCTTTCCTTATACTTAATATCGTTTTTTCATGAAAATATATCGTTTTTGAAATCATATCGTTCTCTGGCTTATTGGGTATGAATATGTCCTTGATGCAGGTGGAAAATTTTTGCATTAGAAGGCAAATTAAATTTAAGACACAATTTGTTTGACAAATTCAGTTTTGTTGATAACAATGTGAAGTGTATATTTGTAAGCAAACGTGATAGTACTTGCCTCAAATGACATCACCGTGTTAATATAATGAGTTAAAATGCCAATGTATAAGTATTGAAGAGAAGTTATATAAGCTTTTTAACTAATTACTTTGCAATGTTAGTTTTTGCTGGGAATATTCAACATTTTTTATTTTTCGAATTTATTCTATGAGCAAAATTTAAGTTATGTATTTTATTTTTATGAAAAAGAAATAATTCTCAGATTCTATTTGTTGTAATAATAATATTTATTTGTTATTTTAATAGTTTAAAGAGACATAAAAAAATAATCTTTTAGAAAAATAATTTGGTTTAAATGTTTAGGATTTAAGCGATTCTTTTCTTTAGTTTTGATAAAACTTGACTTGGCAAATATTCTTTCACATATCGTCAATGTTGGAGAAATCGAAAGCAACCCATAATACAGAATATCTAATTTAAACGATTAACGGTTAACCGAATGAATATCCTATTACTTACCCTACTTAATTTGACATTTCTTTGCAAAATTAATTTATAAAGTGGCCTCACTACTACAACAATGAAACAAAAGAAAAAACAACAGGCATTTTGTTGCTAGAATTGTAACGGCAAATATCAAAATAAGCTTATTCGCCTTGATCTGAATGTAAACTAGAAGTCAATTCGCCTATTTTTGCTGTAAAAATAGCCAATTTGTATTAAAAAATGACATAAAATTCAACATGGCTTAATGCATTATGGTGCAGTATTGCCATATTTGCTTTAAAAAAACTGACAATTTCCACAAAAAAAAATCGGTTTTTATGGAAAAAAAACTGCACCTTAAGGATTGTTTACACTATCACATATTTCTTACGTATTCCATTACACAGTACAACATTTTTCAGGTGATTGATTCGGGACTCAATTCTGATAATTGTTTATGAAAGTGGACCCAAAAATAAGAACTTCTGCATAATTCGTTTGGTCAAGGTACATCAAATAATAATTTAAAAATTAATTTGAAGTTAGTAAGTATCGTATAGGGGAATTTATCACGTTTAAGGCTCTTTTCTTTGTCATAACGAGAGCCACTAGCCCGAATAAGCTGAAACAAATTTAAAAATAAAGAATTACAATTCCTTTAATCTGTTAATACAACGTTACATAAGCAACAGTTTCCCAGTTATAAATAAATGTATGAAGAAAAAAAATATTTTTTGCCCAAAAAATTAAAATTTTTTATTTTTAATTTATAAAAATCCAAAACGGTAAAAAAGTGACAAGTCCTATTACTTTCAAGTAAAGTCGCATAACCTATGAACAAAATGAGACATAAATCATGAAAATCGATGAACGCGTTCCGCTTTTATTCACAATTAAGTAAAGGTATAAATTTCAAAAATCTGCTCGAGATATCCACAAAATTCTTTGGAAAAAACATTGATGACTATTTTATGATTCTCAGAATTAAAAAAAGGAATAATCAAAAGGTTATTTGATTTTCATGATTGCGGTAGCAAAGTAATAAACGGTAATATATGTGAGTGGACAATTTAAAGGAAAGTGCACTTTTTTAATTATTTAGGTTTTTCCAATAGTTACCTGTATGATTTATTTTCAGAAATTGCACCCACATTTATGAGTGCTCATGATTGGGAACGTTTTGAAACTATATTTCATAAGTACCTGCCCGTAAAATATTGAAATATTTGTAGTATTTATAGGTGCTCTTTGATCGATTTTTGTCATTTAAAAAGAGTAGACGAACGCGAGAAGTACAAGTGAATTTTTCTCCGGTTTCTGTACCCAAATTTGGATAATTTGTGGTCATATCGTCCCAAAAAGAGGCCAACTTGATCGAAAAAAAAATTGATTACTGAGGAATTCAAAACAGCGTATTGTCATTATTTTGATGAAGCAGATTTAAGTGGTGCAAATTTTACGCCGAACACAGTGTGCAAAAATTGGTTTAATACCCTTATAATGTGGATACATGGAAAAGGTGGAGAGCGTTCTTTAATGAAGCCAATTTTGGTGGAAGATGAATCCAGGTGCTACGAATGCATAAATTCTCGTCATGGATTAAACAGAAAACAATTGAAAACAAAAGTATACATTGCTGCTTTTACCGCCACACTTCCAGTTAAACGCGCTGCTGGTACCGATACACCTAAACCTTGAATATTACGTCTATCTCGGATGATGATGCAGACTCAGAACATGAATATGAACAACCTACGAAGAAAATAAGGTCATCAGAACCACAAGCGTCAACTTCAACGAGGATGGAAAGTGACAATAATTGAAAATGTTCTAAAATTTGTTTCCATGCATAATAACATATAAAAATCGCATATTTTCTGTGTAAGAATAGCTGTAATATGAATCGGAATGTTTATTTTCATGCAAAATAAGGAATCAATAAGAAAGTCATCAATGTATTTTCCAAAGGATTTCTTATGAATTAAAAATAAAAAATTTCAATTTTTTAGGCAAAAAATATTTTTTCCCTTCATACATTTATTTATAACTGGGAAACTGTTGCTTATGTAGCGTTGTATGAACAGATTAAAGGAATTGTCTTAATTTTTTTAAATTAGTTTCAGCTTATTCGGACTAGTGGTTCTCGAGTTATGACAAAGAAAAGAGCCTTAAACGTGACAAATTCCCCTATACGATACTTACTAACTTCAAATTGATTTTTAAATTATAATTTGATGTACCTTGACCAAACGAATTATGCAGAAGTTCTTCTTTTTGGGTCCACTTTCATAAACAAATATCAGAATTGAGTCCCGAAATCATGTGTTGTACTGTGTAATATTTCTTAGTGGGCCGCAATTTGTATGAAAACTGTTACGTCATCGGTCGCTTGCATTGTCGATCGACTTGTCGTGCTGAAAATTGTTAATGGGCTGCAAATCAGCTGTTTGTCGTTGAAAATGCAAGCGAACGATAGCGTTCGACGTCGGGGACCAGGCTGTTAATTTAATAAATGTTAACATAAAAAATGTAAACAAATTAAATTAGCCTTCGGTTGTAAGGAAAAGCATTCCAGAGCGTTGATCAAAATTTGCCATTCCAAAACTAGGCATCGAAATTTCGGACATATCATTCTTTTACCCCTTGTTGATCTAGCAAATCTTATTTTTTCAAAGAGGTATTTCGGCTTTTCGGTGTAAGCTACTTTATGCAAAAATAAAAGAATCCTTGTCTTAAGAAGACTTTATACAGAGTTTTCAAGTATGCTGAGACTTGGTAACGCTTTTTTAGTCTGTGATAATATCTTATGGTGTTGTTATGTAATACTTTAGTTTGTTTTTTGTACTAGTGGAATCGCAATGAGAAAACAACTCGCATCCGTATGTAAAGCTTGGAACCAAATAAGCTTTTTCATATAAGATTGTTACATTCAGCGGTGTAGTTTAACATAAATGTGTCCCACTGCTGTATTTATATGGCTTGACCAAAATTTTTTGCCGTTGTTAATTTGACCATAATTCCCATGTCAATGATGTCAACTTTCACATTGATTATTAGGATATCATTTTCGATAAAAGGTGTGACTGTTAGTTTTTTTTTTATTATTCCTACACTAAATCCCGCGAAGCCTTTTGCATGTCTGCAGGAGACCAGAGTCTCTGGCGAGAATCGAACCCGCAACCCCGGTACTGATAGACTAGCTCACTTCCAGCTAGCCTACTGGGGCACCCTTATGAATATGACTTGCAGAAAATTTCAGCCTAAAGTTTTTAGATCCTAAGGCAAAAAACAATAAAATAAAAAGATTTCTTTAAAAAAATATTGAAACGCAGTTTGCGACTTTTTTTGTACTTCTAAACAAATATTTACACGGTCGACTGAAAACAGTAAAGTAGTGAAGAAACTAACAAAAACATATTCATAGCAAAAAAAGGTTGTTAATTAAATTAAATAAAATTAAAAAAACAATTTGGCATTACATAAAGAACAAAACAGTGTAATAAAAGAAATGAATGTGCTGACATAAATGATAAGAAAAATTTTAAATAAATAAAATTAAGTTAAATTATTAAATTAAGTGCGTAGTTTTTTTTTATTTGAGCCAAAAACTCTGAAATTATCATAAATGTCTTAGTAAAATTCCATAACGATATTTTCTAACTGTTATCTTTGAAAAACATTATCTTGATAAATAAAATTTTATGAAATCTGGATTAAGTTCAGAAATATAAAATCACATGACTCCAGTGTAGTTACTCGAGAAGTTTATCTAAGATAAAAAATTATTCAAACTTGATTTTACTTAAAAAAAAAAAAAAAAGTTTTATCACTTTTATAACTACGAGCAAATTACAAAAATTATTTTGCACTATAAATTAATCTGATTTTAAGATGTTAAATATTAAGTTTGAATATTTTATAAGTATACCAAGTAAGAAAGTATAGTCGGTCAAGCCCGACCAAATTATACCCTACGCCACAGTATATGGAAATAATTTTTGCGGGTCAACCCTATTTAGAACCCATGGGCAAGCCTGAACAAAATTGTGTTATGAAGTTAAGATTCATGGAAAAGTTCATTGTGCCGAATATTATTTAGATATCTTCATTTATATGAGTTTTTAGAATAGGGGCTTATTTGGACCTACCATAACAACATTTTGTAATGACATTGTAGCTATCGTAAAACTTGTTATCCCTTTTTTATGTTAGTAGCAACATTTATAAGGAAGTTATGGCATAAAAAACTATTTTCAGGAGTTGTATTTGTATAGCAGCTGTGGTCAAATATCCTTTGCCTATTTAACAATACTGTCGATATGCGAGGACTAAAGTGCACTCTACGGTTCTGATCCCCTGTGCTAATGTATACGCTTGATTCATTCTTGCTGGAGGCCTTGAATACTGAAGGAGTGTGCGACCAAAGGTGGTAGTTAAAAAATAGCATCACTAAAGCTGGTAAAAAAGAGTGCAAACATATTGTTTTGCAGTTTTATTTAGTGATAGTGCACTGCTGATTTAAATCAACATTTAGTGCAATCAAATGGACTATACAATTAATTTATAAGGCCATGGATTTTGTAATTTTTAAAAGGAAAAAAATTTTCAAAAAACGAAAAAATTTTCTGAAAATCTTGGATTTAACCCGATATAACTTAGCTATTTTTTAAACGGGTGACGCCTTAAAGAGAAGTATAACTACATTGGTGCATGTAATAAATCATATCAATATCGTTTCCCGTTACTTTTACGACAATAACTATAAATAATAGTTTAAGAAAAAAACTTGCAACAACTATAATTTCGCAGGCCTGTCTAATTAACTGCTCTTTGTATTATAAGAATAAAATTGATTGAAAACACGGGGTTTGAAATAAAAAACTGCAAAAAAGATATATCGGCACACTTGGCAACGCTGAGATGGTGTGTTGTGTTTTTATTGTCAATGATACAATTGAAAATTTAACAAATGACTACAACAAGTTAAAATATCAATTAAATTCTACTTGCAAGCAACTGTCGTTATTTTTGGATCGGGTGTAGTTGCAAAAGTATTGGTACCGATTTACACGAAATTTGGAAACTTCACAAGCCGTTCATCAGATATAAAGAAATCTATTTTGTACCACTGTTGCATATAATTGTTATTTAATCATTTATACAAAAATAGTTACTGATTACTTGTTAATTGGACGAGCTTAAAGTAGTATAACTTAACTTACAAAGAGACAAGAATAAAGACAGTCAAAAGGGAAGCAAAATGCGACTTTAAGCCGGCGATACAGTATCCCATTCAGTCGTACGATTTACGATTATTTAAAAAATCGTGTGACTAATAAAAAATGGTAGTGTGGCTTCAAAATGAATTGAGTGACAAGTCTGACCGACTTCCAAATGTTTATGAAAATTTTCATAAAATGATATATTATATGAGATTTTCTTTTTGCATCTTTTTTGTGGGATAGTGTGGCATTGAGAGCAGATTTGGCAAACATTTCTTAATGTCTGGTAGAAATGCGTCAGATTGTGTAGGATAGTGAATACTGGCCTTTAGTCGCATAACGGTAAAGCCAGCGTTACGGCGAAAATGAATGTAAATAAACAATAAAATTTACAGTTGCCGTCACACCAAGGCGAAAAACACTGTGACCAGCTGGCTTTCTGAGGCCACCTCCTTATTCCATCATGTTTCTTTGTTTCAGTGTTTGATAAATTCAACCATGGAGACGTACACAATTGAGCAGCGCTTTAAGATTGTTGAAGCCTTTTACGAAAATATGCATTCAAATCAAAATGCATTTCGTGCACTTCGTGATTTTTTTGGTCAGCATAATCGACCAAACGTGTGCACAATTGGTAGAATTGGGCAAATGGGAATCCACGAGTAATTGTTGAAAAGCCGATGTATCCACACGGAGTGTCTGTTTGGAGCTGTTTTATCGATGTGATCTACATTTGTATTTCTATTCTCTGCATTTTATTAAACAGGACAAGTTCACATTACTAATCAAGAAACCGTGTTGACGCTCTTATCTGAGTTTGTCATTGCAGCGTTAAACCTAGACGCTAAAAAATAGTTCGCCTTATACGCTAATTTAGGTTAGCCTGTTAAGCGTTGGGGTTTTATGCGTTAAGATTCTGTTTTCTTTGCACCCAAATGCGAAAGTAGACCTCATTATTTTAAGTTTTAATGTAAGTCTTGTAAATTTATTTTAAGATACTAAATAAATCTAAATAGTAAGATTAAATTTATTTTCTTTTAATAATTTGCTTGTGCTTTTCTTATTTTTTTTCAATAATAAAATTAAAACGTTTATTTAATATTCACGAATAATTTAGAATTTTGCTGGTGGTATCCCTGCAATAAGCGCAACTAGCGAACTATTTAAATGGGGGCAATGCTTTGGCAAGGTTTAAAATGATTAAAGCCTTTTTCGTAATCGTATGCATTTGAGATTGAAAATTAATGCAATTGTTAATATTTTCTATAAATTTTGAATGACATCTTTGGTTTTGTTTAAAATGCTTGTTGCAAAATACGAACTAACAGCTGATTGATAATTGCTTTACTGAATGGCAGCTACCAGTTGGAAATGGCTTAATCTGTATGTCCGTCCCGCGCGTTTTCGTTTCTACGCATTGCACGATTTTTGCACCTTACATGGGTTCTTCGCTTGAAGTTTCATGCCGACGCCTTTCATGCGGCATCACCACAATTTAAATTAAATTTCATTTCACAAAATCAGCTGCTTTATTATACTTTTATAAGCTTGTAACGCTTATAATAGTAGAAAGTAAACCTACTTTTCGCATTTAACGCCTCGAGTCATCCTACGCTTTTATGCAACTATATTTGACAGCTGCAAAGGCGTGTAACGCGTAAGTGTTGCTAGTGGTATAAAGTTTTGCATATTATCAAATGAATATCCAGTGCTTTATGTTTCGTGGCTGTAGATTAAAAAATATACTATACCCTTTTGCAAGCGCTACGATGCAATAGCATTTGCATAACAATATGAATAAGACTGATTTGCGTTGTTGTAAAGTATAATTGCTAGATTAAACGCTGCCTTGACGTTGCGTAGAGGCGTTTAGGATGACATTCACAATGAAGTATTCATCTTAGACCAAATTAAGCTTCCCAGCACACATTTCACTACATTTATAAAGACTTCCGAAACGCATTTAACAGCTCAGTTCACTAGAACGCTAAACAAGCAACAACGAAACACGAAAGACTCAAATTCAAATCTCAGTAATGTAACCATATTCGCGCAGTTATAACATATCGAAAATGGCGAAGAACAGGGTGTTTTTAATTTTAAGGTTATATATCTAAAAAACCTGATGGGATGGAAATATTTTGAGTAGAGATTCGGATTCAGACCACCTCAAATCCTAAGAAAAATACGCTCTTGTCTATGGGTTTGTAGCAGCCTTAACCCAACTTTAGTTTGATGACTTGGAATTTGGAAAATAAAAATCACATGCAACTTGGTTGATTTCAAAATATTTACAGAGTATTAGTCACAAACAACAACTTCAGATGATTACATATTATAATAAAGTGTTGCCACTTAAGCATTTTTTATTAAATAGATTTCAAACTTCAATATATTACAGCGCTAAAACTTTGTTAGCCTGGGTTTTTGAATATTTTTAAAGGCCCAACTATAATATGCTTAAGTTGGCCTAAGCAACTGTGCGAATACATGTAAATCATATGTATGTGTCAAACCATATTAAAATTAATGAACTTTTTTTAGGTATTATAAATCTGTCATTTCCTTAATCAAAGCGCGAAACTGATCGCATTTTCCTTACGGAATGAAATGTTTTTTGATTTTGTTTTTTTAAATGTATTTGAGAGACTTTTTGTTACTTTTTGATAGAAGCTTAAGCTTCTTATGCATATTAAATTTTTTAAAGTAGATAATTACTCGCGTGGTTTGTTGAGCTTTTCCTTTTGAATTCCTGAAAAATGTTTAATAAACTTGCAAATAAAAAAAGAAAAATTTAAAGGAAAAAACATCAAAGCGATTATGACACAGATAAAACAACTTATGTTTACACAGGTGGTTTTCCTGAACAAAAATTTATGTTTAAATATTTTACAAAATTGGTAATTTAAAAATATGTTCAGACATAACAACAAATGAGGGTATAGATTCTATACCGCTTTTGGTATATACTATAGAGCCTAAAGCTGCAATCTCCATACATTGTATAACCATTTATATACGTACGTAATCCCTTGATTTACGTCGCTTCGATTAACGTCAATTGGCGTCGCTATTCGATTTGCGTCGTCACATTTGTTATGCCTTATAAATGTTGACCTTGTGCGCAAAGTACTGTTCTCAATTTGGGAGATCATTCCATGAAGTTTTGTACACATGCAGGTCCTTACTGTAGCAAGAAGCAAGTCTATTGAAAATGGTGAGAATAGGCCCATAATTTGGCATATCCCCCAGACAAGCTTCTCTGCGGAATAAAGTTTTTGTGCCCATAAGCCATCTTATTATATTGGTATTTCGCTTAAATTTGCTACAAGCTTGTGTAAAACGCAATGCAACGCCAAACTTACATTGAAAGTAAGAACAAAGTCAAAAATATTACATAATTTTGTTGTTGCTTTCTACAGAAATTCATGCTGCGTTTTAAAATTTTCAACACCACAAGATATGCAGCGTTTGAAGTTAGTTAACTAGTTAGTTGGTTAACTTTATTAAGACTTCTTTTTTTCATATTACAAGATTTAGAAATATTTAAAATTATAAGAAAACTTAAAACTATAGCGTATTATTTTAATTTCATTAGAATTTATTTGGTAATGCGACTAGCTTATCAAAATTCAAGAAAACTTAATTATATGTAATATTAATTATTGATGTTCAATAAAACAATGCTCGCTCCTGACATTCAGCAATACTGGTAGAGCTGTATCTACATTTTTTAAATTTAATACTAAAAAAATCTTAAAAGCTAATCTGAAAAAAAAATAAAAAACTTTAAAAATAATATAAATAATAACATGAAAAAAATGGTAACTAATTTAAAATAATAATAATGTTTGCCCCCTATGTATTCCGGGAGTTGTTTGTGTAAAATTCCGACTGTGGAAAGATAGTTAGTGTTTGACCAACTAAATTCTTGCTCGGATGACAAAATATCTTGCATTACATTGCCTTCAAAAAAGGACAGTCTGTCAACAAATCTTTTTGTCAACTCGAGCATAGAAAGAAAAGGGACATATTTTGCCCTCCTCATAAATAAATTTATTTGAAAACTATTTATCAAAAGTCTTGAAATTCTTCTCTATGCACTTTCGTACAATATGCCGTTCAAAAATTTCCATCTTCCTCATCAACGTTTTTGAAATGCTGAGCCATACTGGAAACGCATAAAGAAGAATTGGTCTTACACTTACTTTATATAACAGTAATTTAGTATTAATTGGCAAGGATTTACTATTAAATAGTTTTGAAAAGGCACCCTTAACACGGTTAGCCCTCTCTAAATTATAAGCAACATGTTTATTAAACTTTAATAGTTTGTTAAAGTTAACTCCAAGTTATTTTATGTCGTCCTTAAACGTGATTTCAGAACCATTTAATATTAATTTCAAATTCTTGCTCTCCGGAACAACAATATATTTACATTTCCCGGAAGCATTTCTTAAACATATTGCATTGCTTTTCGAAGCATTAATTTGTATTCCCCAAAATATCAACAATCAATATATATAAGGCGTGACTAAACACGTTGGAGCGCAATTTGAGGTAACTCATCATGAGCATTAAGTAGAGAATCGTCGTCATATAGTATTCCTTTGGAATCATTATCTTCATGGGTAAAATCATACATAAAAATATTATATAAATGAGGTGCTAATACAGATCCCTGTGGAACGCCACAAGAGACACTACCGTGAGATGATAACACACTAAAAATCTCCTGTCCACGAATAAACTTTGAAAA
The DNA here is from genome assembly GCA_943735925.1 of Pollenia amentaria. Lineage (NCBI taxonomy): Eukaryota > Metazoa > Arthropoda > Insecta > Diptera > Polleniidae > Pollenia > Pollenia amentaria. The sequence continues at coordinate 118,808,851 of OX031010.1, read as the reverse complement.
AGTTTTAAAATTGATGATTAAAAACCTATCCTTATCATTTTGAATAATATGCCATCGTGGTAGGCCTTATCAAAAGCTTTTTCGATGTCAAGAAAAACTGCGACAGTGCATTGACCCTGTCTTAAATTCTGTACTACTTCAGAGTGGAATTTCTAAAGAGCGTGAATCGTTGAATTACCCTTCTTTAAATCGAATTGGTTCTGAGGAATATACGCTTCATTTAAATATATATCCATTTTATACCGTATAATTCTCTCAAATATCTTCCCCAGATTAGAAAGTAACGAAATTGGTATCAAGTCGTTAACATCGCTATTAACATTCTGCTTCGGAATAGGAAAGATTTTTGCAATTTTCCTCCCACAAGGAAAATAGCAATTATTCAAACAATTATTAAACAATAACTATATTGTACTCAAAAGCCTTAACTGGAAATTTTGGAATTAGATAATTCGATATTTGCCAATTTAGATATGTGCAAAAGAGAATTTAAATTCGTTAATTTTGGGTTGTCTAGATTTTTTAATGATGTTATCTTATCATTGAACGTTATACAATTTGAAACTTGAGAAATATTTTCGGTGATTGCTACATATATTTCCGAAATATTTCTATTTGGAGGAGAACCTTCATAAACCGATGTGAAATTTTTCTTTAAAGCATTTAATTTTTGATTAACCTGAGTAATTTTGACACCATTTACTGAAACATCCTTAGCTTGAGAACGATTTTTATTTCCTATCATTGTAAAAATTGGTTTATAAGCGCATGGACCAGGCCTTGTTTCCCTTAATATTTTATTAGAAAGGGTTGCCGGTTCCTTTTCGATCTATTCCCCAATTATAATTTTAAGTAAATCTATTTGTTTCGAAAGAAGCTCAATTCGTCTGTAATGAATATCTGTTATAAAACTAACAGATGTATTAAATTCTTCTATAAAGTAATTTATTCCATCGTTAGTTAAATTTCTATTTTTGGGGGGATAATGATGTAATAGGCTATTACTAATATCCATTTTAAATGAATTCCAATTTGTTTCCTTAAAAGGCACAAACGATTTGGAGTTTCAAATATAAAGGTTGAAAGCTGAAAGGAATATTTGAAGTCCCAAAGGTGTATGATCCGAAAAAGTAGGAAGTATAGATATCTTAAAATTAAGGTGGAAATTATCAATAATATTAGTTCTTACTATCAAGTAGTCTAAGTGAGTGGATCCGCTATGGTAAGTGGGGTATGCATCACAAATTCTAGTACCTGAAATGGATTCGTTTTGAAGCCAACTCGATTACACGTCACCATTGAAATTGTTTTTGGAGTCGCCACAAGAAATGTGCTTTGCATTAAAATCACCACCTAGGATCAATCCATCATAAGTATTTGAAAGATTCAAAATTGAAGAAAGGCCTCTAAAAACAATTTTACGATTACAGTTGAATTAAAAATATATAGAACCACAGTTATATTCTTAATAATACCATTTATAGATACATTTACTTCGACAAACAAATTTGGAAAAAGAAGATTAGGAATACTGATCCTTGCAAAAGATACCGAATTTTTAAGAGCTATACCAACACCTAATGAACGACCATCTCTCAAAACCGCAGTCCGCAGTCAAATGCATTTCTTGCAAAACAGCAATCTCAATATTAAATTGATTCAGTATCCCATTTAGCTCAATTTTCCTTCATATATGGAGAAGAGATCCGACATTAAATGTAATTAAATTTAGAGAATTATGGGCCAAATACATCGCGAATATCTTTAATTTAACTGAAGCACTCTTTCCTTGTCTGATCTCTTGACATAGTCCTATAATTTTGCATAAAATTATTAACTCTATCCTCTAAAGTAAGAGGCTCTGAAGCACATAAAATTTTCGGTAGCTTAATAAATTCCAGAATAAATACAGGTTTTTCTGGTTTGCTTTGTGTTGGAACCTCATTCAAAGCCTTGAACAAATTCGCAAGTGGTATGTCCGTTAAAACGGCTTTAGACGTATTTACCGCTCTGGCAACATTGCCAGCAGCAGCCAATTTCCCATTTCTTGTAAGCGGACAACCCCTGTCATTTGACGTATGGCCATTCTCGTTACAGTTAACACAAAATGGTGTTATATCACCTTCAGAAGTAAAACTACATTTCCCAGGGTCGTGCTTTTCGCGGCATTTTACACAAGAAAATGGTCGACTACAATTTCTCGAATAATGTCCCCAACATTGGCACCTCCAACATTGGGGTATTTTTGTACTAGCCTTTGGTCGATCCCATGATACCACCTGATTCAAAATAAACTATAAACCGAGCAGCTCATTAACTTTAGGGTGCCCCGGTAGGTAAGAGGACAGTAGATTTTTTGTGTGACTTGTCCTTTTGTTAGATTATGACTTTTTTTCTTTAAACTCAAAAACTATAAGTTTTATTTTCCCAAAAACTCCAAAATTTCAACATTAATACAGCAAAGCGCGCTTGTTGACATTAACGCCACCATTTGATCGAGCTCTACAATTGTTCGTGCCATTGAAAGAATATTTTCTCTCTCAACAAAGATGTCCGATTGGGCTAACTCATTTTTTTTAAAAAAAATTTCCTAGCACCACTTGAGAGACAATACAAAATTAGTGATAAAAATTGTGCTGGTCATTTTGGCAGAAAACTCTTCCGCACCAAATGCAATTTCTAAAAATCTACACTTATTGTTTTTTTACTACATTAGCGGATTTCCGAACGAGCCAATGCAAAAATTCGTATGGCTTCTGTTAAATCTAAGAACAAAATACAAAGAGTTTCCACTAGATTTCTTAAAACAGCTACGATAGATATACTTTAGCCGCTCAAAATTGCGACAATGGCAATTTTAATGGTAAATTTTTTTTTAATATAGAACAAATTTCAACTTGTTTGAGTACGAGAACTTTTTTTAAAGCAGCGAAAAAGAAAGATGGCGTTTGTTAATATTTTTATAGCATGTTCTATTTGACATTTGCAAAAAAACTTTAAAAGTCTTAACCCTAGTGCCTGATAATATTGCAATAATTATTTTTATGATCCATGAACTAAATTGTGGTTACTTTTGGCACATATCCAAGCCTTAATCTATGTATATAAAATTGTAACGTTACTGACTGACTGACTGACTGACTGACTGATTCATCATCGCACAGCCTAAACGCCTGAAGTTAAAAACTTGAAATTTGGACCAGGGGTTGGTCTCTCCCCAAATCGATCCACTAAGACGGGATTTTTGGAAATTCGAATGTTTAGGGGGTAAAAAAGGGCAAAAACGGGTAAATTCGGTAACCTTATATCTCTAAAACTAAAAAAGATACAAAAAAAATATAATGCTTTTCGTTGTTCTTTAGAAAAATAATCGGACAGGTATCTGGTACTTTTTGGAAATTCAGCCCTTTAAGGGAGTAAACGGGTAAAACCTGCATTTTGGTACTTTTTTGTCACCCCATCTATCTTTTAAACCCATAAACATAGAAATAAGGGTTATACCACATTTGAAACTGATCTAAAAAATCCAAATACGAATTTGGTACTTTTTCGAAATTCGGACGTTTAAGGGGTAAAAAGCGTAACTATTTTTGGTACTTTTTTTATAAAACATTTTTTTATTTATTGACATAAACGTATTAAATTATGGGCTCCCACTACATTATTGAAATTTTTCATGCTTCAATGGGGAGAAAAAAAAGTACCAAAAAGGGGAAATACGGAGTAAACGGGTAAAATCTGTATTTTGGTACTTTTTTGTCACCCCATCTATCTTTTAAACTAATAAACATAGAAATATAACCCTTATTACATTTGAAACTTATCTAAAAAATCCAAATACAAATTTGGTACTTTTTCGAAATTCGGACGTTTAGGGGGTAAAGACCGTTTCTATTTTTGGTACTTTTTTACAAAACATTTTTTTTTATTCATTGACATATACGTATTAAATTATGGGCTCCTACTACAATATTGAAATTTTTTATGCTTCAATGGGGAGAAAAAAGTACCATAAAGGGGAAATACGGGAAATTTTATTTCTTACTTTAGGTTTTGGTTCCACAACTGACAATTTTTTTAATTATCGTTAATATTGGACCTAGAAACATAAACTTCAACATGCAATGTCCTAAATGGATAAGAACCTCTAAGGGTACTTTTTGGTATTTTTTGATCTTTAACTGGTACTTTTTTAATTTCCGTTAGTATTAGACCTAGAAATATAAAACTAAACATGCAAAGTCCTGAGTGAATAAGAATTTGTTAGAGGGATCTTTTTGGTACTTTTTTATTCTTTAACTGGTACTTTTTTAATTTTCTTTAAAATTAGACCTATTGACATAAAATCAAACATGCAAGGTCCTGAGTGAATGAGAATTCGTTAGAGGGGCTTCTTGGTACCTTTTGGTCTTTAACTGGTACTATTTGAAGTTCCGTTAGTATTGGACCTAAAATCATAAAATTCAACAATAAATGTCCTGAGTGGACAAGAACCTATAAGAGGGATCTTCTTGGTACTTTTTCGTTTTTTAACTGGTACCTTTTTCATTTTCGTTAATATTGGATCTACAAACATAAAATTAAAAATGCAATGTCCTGAGTGAATGAGAATCTGTAAGAGGGGTGTTTTAGTACTTTTTGTTATTTACCTGTTACTTTTTGAATTTCCGTTAAAATTGGACCCATAAACATAAAATTAAACATGCAAGTTCCCAAGTGAATGAGAATCTGTAAGAGTGGTTTTTTGGTACTTTTTCGTACTGTATTATTTGCCAACAGGTACTTATTAAATTTTTGTTAGTATTGCAGCTACAAACATAAAATTAAACAAGCAAAGCGTTGAATGATCATCTGTAATAGGCAATTTTTGGTACTTTTTGTACTTTATTTTGTGCTTTTATTGTTAGTCATTAAATAAAAAAGAGAACAGGTGTCTGGTACTATTTCGAAATTCGGCTCTTTTAGGGAGTAAAAGTGTAAAACCTGAATTTTGGTTCTTTTTTGTCCCCCATCTACCGTTTAAATCAATGCACATAGAAATAAAAATTATTTAAAATTCGTAACTTATCTAAAATATGCCAAGTGAAAATGTTGTTCTTTTTCTGAATTCGAACGTTTAAGGGGTAAAAATCGTACGTAATTTTGTTACTTTTTCCAAGATATTTTTTCTTCATCTATTTATTTTCATTGCACAGCCTAAACGCCTGAAGCTAAAAAGTTGACATTTGGACCTGAGGCAGGCCTCTCGCCAAATCGATCACGCTGACCTCATATCTGCTAAGCTAAAGGAGATACAAAAAAATTTAATACTTATTGTGGTTCAATAAAAAAAGGTGGTGAAAACGGAAATTCGCTAACCTCATATCTGCTAAACTAAAAGAAATACCAAAAAATTTAAACCTATTATTGTTCATTAAAAATAAGCGGACAGGTGTTTAGCACTTTTTTGAAATAAGGAGTAAACGGGTAAAACATGAATTTTAAAACTTTTTTGCTATACCATCTATATTTTAAACCAATAAACATTAAAATAAAAAATATATCACATTCGTAACTTATCTAAAAAATACAAATTTGATGCGTTTCGAAATTCGAACGTTTAAGGGGTGAAAATCGTACCTAATTGTGTTATTTTTTTCAAAACATTTTTCTTCATCTACCTATATAATATAAAATTGTAATGTTACTGCATGATTCATCATCGCACGACCTAAACGCCTGAACTAAAATGCTGAAATTTTCCCGGGAGGTTGGCCTGTCGCGAAATCGATTACCTATGATGGGAGTTTTGGAAATTGTTATGGTTAGAGGGTAAAAGAGGTTAAAACGGGAAATTCCCTAACCTGATGTTCATTAAAATAATAAGCGGTTAGGTGTCTGGTACTTTTTTGAAATTAGACCCTTTTGGGGAGTAAACCTGTATCTTGAAACTTTTTTGCCACTACATATATCTATTAAACCAATAAACATTGAAATAAAAAAATATCACATTCGTAACGTATCTAAAAAATACAAATAAAAATTTTCGAAATACGAACATTTAGAGGTACAAATCGTCCCATTACAAAGTAGCGGGTTTAAACCTAGAAACATAAACTTTGACGTAAAAATATGTCCACATAAGAAAAAGGGGCGCTAACGAAGTAGCGGGTTAAATGCTAGTATTCCATAAATATATTTGTCGTCTAGAGTCACAGCACATTTCAAGGCCTGAAGCCGCTCTTACTTACAAGGACTTTAAATAAAAATAAATTGCACGCAAAGATGTGTTTTTACCATTGATTATATAAACCATATTTGCATACAAAGTTGGCAGGTAGTATTCTGTATGACGACTTAAATCAATGGACTGCAATGTTTACAAAAATTTAACATTTTCATTGGGTGAGAAGTGAAAAAAAGATGATACATCAGTGGATCAATCATAAATGAAAAAATATAATGAAGCTTGTAAAATTTTGTTTGCGTCTGCCGGCCTTTAGTGCGCCAACAAAAAGATTACTTTCAATTGCTAATCATTTTTGGATTATCATTAAAGTCCCAATTAAAAGAAGTTACTTAAGAATCACTTCTAATAACAAAGTGCAATTTTCAAATGGACTGTGCAGAATTTAAATTATTTTTATCCAAAAACAGTGATATTAAAAAAAATACACATTCTACATAAAAATATCAATTATATTAATTTAAAAAATTTTTTGTTTTAAAGACTTTTACACAATTTTTAATATGAATTTCTAGGTATATTTTATTTATTTTTTCATAGACAATAAAAAAAATGTATTTCGTTAGCGAAAATGCAAAAAGCGTAACAAACAAAAATATAATTTTACAGGAGAAACTAAAAACTTTATAAAATGAAAACAATAAACATTTGTAACAAGGTTTTTTTTAAGTTAAAAATACATTCATTGGTATGTAAGTCGTCCATGGAATTCTTCAAACAATTTTCAAGGAAATCCATTTCATTATATGTATTTTGTTCGAAAAAATATGTAATTACTGCATTTTGCATTTATAAAATAAACACACATGTAGTAAAGTCTAGTAAATGTTAGTAAAAGCGTCATTTTTGAGCGCGGAAGTGCAAAATTTTGTTTATGGCATTCATAACTATCAATCAAAAACTCGATTGTGATTTTTTTTAATTACTACTTTTTGCATTTTAGCTAAGGATATGTATTTCTAGTTGTTCTACTTGCAATAACCTTGATACACGCAAAGAAAAAATATGATTGGTAGGATCAGAATCAAAAGCTATCATTAATGATTGGTTTTTATAATTGTGCCAATCATAAAAAAAATATCTGAAAATTAAGAACACAATATGATTGCTACAACTAACTACACAATTATCTACTCAAACATATTATTTTTACAAAAATGTATAATATTGTGTTTGTCAAAACTAAATTGTAAGTACTATAGTATAATCCTAATAATAAAACGAAATGTTTAATATTTTCATTTCACTTTATTTATATACATATCGTTAGCAGAAATGCAAAAAGGCGTAACTACCAAAAAATACAAAATCGAGATTTTGATTTATTATTATGAATGTCATTAAACTACATGTCTGGACAAAACTTTACACTTTTGCAATCGAAAATGACACTTTTATTAACAAAAAACAAAGGGACGTAACTACAAGTGTGGTTATCTGATAAATACAAAACGACGTAATTACATATTTTTTTCCAACAAAATATAATGAAATGGTTTTCTTTGAATATTATTTGAAGAATTCTATGGATGACTTATCAATGAATGTTTTGCTGACGTGAGAAAAAAATTTCGTAAAAAATGTTTATAGTTTTAATTTTACAATGTTTTTTGCTTCTCCTGTAAAATTATATTTTCGTTAGTTACGCCTTTTTGCATTTTAGCAAACGATATGTTAGTATGTATGCACATATGTATAAACAAATTTTTGTTTTAAACAATAGTTATTATATAACAAACATATTATATTAATTAAACATATAAAATATGTTCTAATTTAATTTAAAAACAGTATGATTTCTTTTGTAGATCAAATATTGCCAATATAATTAGAATCTAATGATTTTATTGGAACAGATAAAAAAAATGTCTTCCCATTCAATACGAAATGTCTGGTAATGAGCATCGAAACCATAATTTATGAAGTTGTTGGTAGAAATGTCCACATTTGGTGTGCTGAAAGATCATATACAAGATTCACTGCAAAAAAATAGGTATAACGTATAATAATTAAAACAAAACTTTTACATATGTATGCATATACATATTTACCCGCTTCAATAAACTTATAATAATTAAAATTATTATCTGAATTATCACAATTAACTGCAAAAATTTAATTTTTTTTTCTCCAAATGCTGTTTTAATTAACACCATTTCTTTCATATTTTATTTAAAATTTCCACCACTTTCAAAGAAAACTCAAACAAAATTATCGTTACAAACAAACAACAAATGCGGCATTTTCATATGTATGTACTTACGTATTTTAAGCAATATACGTTTGAAATAACAAGTACATTTTTTTAAATTTTAAGATGATGATTTAAATAAAAAAATTAGTTAAAAGAAAAAAATAATATAAATAATAAAAACACTGTTAATATTTTTATGCACATAATGTGAATTTTTTTTTATTTTATAGGCACTTACGTGGGCATAATATTTATCTAATTTATTTACCATTGCACGTTTAAGTTTAAATATTTTTTACATAAACAAAAGAAGTTAACTACATACATACAATAGATACATTCGTCACAAAAATTGATATATCAATTAATCATTTTCACATTCTAATAATTTTCTTAGTTATTAATTTTCGTTTTTAAAAAATATTTTTAATTATTTTTCTTTATTACACAATAAACAATGTATTTTTGCATATTTTTAATTAAATGGGGAATTCCATGTCAAATCGACCAAGAGTGGGACCCTACCCCTTTTAATTTGAATGAAAACATATATGATCGAAAAAAAATTTAAACAAATTATTTTTTTCAAAAGTTACGTCCTATTTCGCCGAATTAGCCGAATGTAATGAGTTTATTTTTTCAAAATCTCAAAAACTACTGCACATACGAAGATGATTTGTATGTAATTTTAAAAAGAATACTTGGGGCTATAACCAATATATTGAAGAAATTTTTTTTTTTTTTTTTTGGAAAAATTTAATATCTGCAAAATATTAAATTTTTAAATTGGACTAAGTCATAAACCTTATTTGTTTGCCTAATTTTTTTTTATATAATATCTCAAACTGTTTTTTAAAAATCCTGAAACTTTGAATAGGTGTTTCTTTTAGATATGATTTTTAAAAATGAAATTTTAAAATACTAATTTTGAGCAATAAGTAGTTATTAAATCTGATTCGTTTGAAAAAGTAACACCATTGGTAAGGTTGTTTTTGTTTATTTGTTGCATCTTTTGTTGGGGCTCAATGTGGGCATTTGAGCCCACGTTACGTCTTTAAAAGTCGGTTTTTCTTCGTCTCTTTTTCTACTGATGATGCATGGCGGCTTTCTACAGTTACTGCAGTGAAAAAATTAGTTGTGAAGATCTTCCTGATAAAGAACGCATTACTCTTAATGCTAGAAGTTGTATTGCTCAGATGGAGGCATAATTTGTTGATATTTTTCCAATTCAATACTAAATTTTTTCCAACACGAAATACACAGTTTTTCGCGGGTGCAATTTAAGGAAAAATTACCTTAGCTTTAGTATAAATCTTAAAAGTAACTACTTTCAATGATTTTTGTACTCGAGTTACATGAATATTAAACGGATCAGCACATATTTTTTGATTTAAAGTGTTTTATTCACAAAATTGTCTATCATACTTATCGCAAACAAGACTGACCACAATACCACTTCTAGCATTAAGAGTAATGCGTTCTTTATCAGAAAGATCTTCACAATTAATAAGTTTTTCCTTAGAGCATACCTCATTATTAACTATGCCAATCGTATTTATATGTAAGTATAACTCGTTGAAAGCGTTTAAAGGAACTACACATTACTATGATTGCAAGTATAATTTTGCTCCAAGAATGTAAAAATTATTACGGTGTAGCAAAAAGTTTTCTTATTCTAGTTTAGTTAATAACACCATAATTAATGGTTTATGAACCGGGATCATGTAATACTTTACAAAATTTTAAAATGATCAAAACAAAAATTATATTTTCAAAGCCAGTTTACATAAAAATGCTTTAATTGTTGAAGGGATCATTTTGCAATCATATTTTCCCTTTGCGTGTACTATGTATAATCGAAATGTCGTTTTTTCGTTGAAAAATATGGTCACCGTAATTATAGACAGGCAAAAGCAAATTTTATTTGTTAAAACCGATTCTAATTTTAAAACAAGCCGAAGTTGCTTTTAACAAATTTAATAACACGTACCATCAGCTATTTATGTGAAGAAATAAAAGTGTCATATTTATTCATATATTTAGCACAAAAATAAATATCAAATATAAACACACATAATTCAACCCACTTCAAATCAGGGCTGATGAGCGGTTTTTGTACAGGAGTCGGAGTCGAAGTACCCACAAAAACTTGCGACTTCGGCATGAAAAATTAAAAAACAATTTCTTAAATTTTCCAAAATAAAAATTCATTGAAATTAACGATGCGATAGTTAAAATATCGATTCAAAATTTTTATAGAATAATTTTCTTGCTATTTTTAACCATTTAAAAGGTATTAAAAAAATGAGTTTAAAGTCAAATAAGGACCATTTTTATATCAATGTAAAAGAAGGAATCGGAGTTGGAGTTGGAGTCGAATTAAAAAATTTCAGTGGTTGGAGCCGGAGTCGAAGTTAGAACTATTTTTTGACGACTCTTAAAAATGTTTCAACTTGAACCCGACTTTTATTTTGACTATATTGGATTACAAGTTAAAAACAGGGTTTTAATTTAAAGTTGTTTTTAAAAAGAACAGATTAACCCCCAAATCCAAAAAAAAAAATTTAGATTTATGGCAGGCTTATGAAACGAATTTTCTATGAAAATGTGCTTAATAAACCTTTTATTAATCTAAAATATTTTTTCGAATATGAAGTTAGTTTTTAACTATGATTAGGGGCCATATCGTTTAATTCAATGATATAAATATGAATATTGTTTTTGTTAAAAATATCAACTATAAGTGTATTAAATTACAAAATGTAGCTGTGACCCCAGTCAATTTTGTTTTTAATTAATGTGCCCATGACAAAAGCATAATTATATGTAAACATTTGTGCTCGCAAGAGTTCTAGCTAAAATCATGGATTAATTTTTAATGTCAAACAAACAACTCTAGACAAGTCTTTTCTTTTTTATTGGAAGCTGGTTCAAAGCAGAGACTGTTATGGTAAGGCAGACAAAAAACTTACAGAAAACGCAAATGATTTAGCTGCTTTTAAGAATGTATAAAAAAATCCACTCAACAGGCAAACAAAAAGTATATTGTCACTTTGCTTGCGTTATTTCGTAGAGTAATTATTTAACTTTAACTAATAAACTATTTTCTTAATTTGTAACGTGCTTCTCGTAAATCATTAAATGCCTAATATCTAAGTGATTCTTCATTATCTAAAATAATTGAATTAACAAGTTTTATAATCAGTTGAACATCTTGTTCTTAATACAAAGATTGATGTCATTAAAACTAAATTAATAGAAACTCAACTAAATCTCTTGTAAGTCATTATTTATAAATTGAGTAAGTAAAACAGGCAAAAACTAGCATCAGTATCAAGATGCAACACACACTGGCTACAAATATGCAAACTGTAAAGCACATACATGTATATTCAAAAACTTTATTGGCAATTGAAAAGAAGTAATAATGTTAAATTAGGCTTAGCCGAATGCTTGATACCCTCCGCAAATAATTGGAATTTTTCTGGTGTCAATTTAATCTGGTATCTGTGAAAAATCATAAGTCAACTTTCATAAAATTATAATGTCAGAATTTTTAGTCATATAAAACTGATGTGTGGGAAATTTCGTGACAGTGTGATTATTCCTTCTCGTTTTAGGTATTAAGGTTTTATATGAGATCTATTGTATATTATGGAGACAACATATACGGGGGATTCACAAGGTAGTTATAAAGTTGTAAGGTCATAATAACAAGAAATACATATGACTTATGTGGACAACCGCTTATAATTTAGATTTCTACTGCACGTTATGACGAATCAATGAACACAGCATTAAAATTTTTATTTTGTTTGAAACACAACAATATTTTTTTTTAAAACAATTTTAAAATATTATTTGGACATTATGATGATATGACGTGATAGCACACCTTGTGAAGTCCCCAATACTGTCTAAGTTTCAATAGAAAACAAGTAGAAAGTAAAGTCGGAATGTCCGACCATTTGCTTGCCAACACCACTCTTTATAGAGACAAGTTTTCGAGAATGTGCCTGAGCTAAATTTAATCTAAGTACAAACCAAAAAATAATTTTTGTCGGTACAAAGACCATTCCGGAATGAAGTTTGTATGGGGTTTATGAGAAATTATGGAACGATTTTCAGCATTTTCTATATGCGTCCAGATTAAAACTTAAACGTTTGTACCAAATTTTATAAAATGATCTCCAAAATTGCGACCTGTACTTTACGCACAAGACTCACCAAGTGATTCTTAATGCTAATAGCCCAGTGTTGCCAGCACTGAACAAAAAAGTTACACGAATGTTCTGTACAAATTGTCGGAAAATGTTTGTACTCTGCTGAATCGACATGTGCCGAAAAAATATTTTTGAAATTCCCAGGAATTAATAAAGGAGATGTTTGGGAATTTTTTGTTGGGATCTAACTTAAAAATATATATATATATTCCTTTTGGAAGATAAAGTTTTCAGTGTCGGTGAAAATATCCTCGGATTTATGCAAATTTTCGAAAATATAAGCAAAAACAGAACTTTTTTTAAACAAATATGAGAAAATATTAGTAATTATATTTTTGAAAGTAAATTTTCCTAATTTCTTTTACGATTTGTTCCTTAAATCTTGATTTGACATTAAGATTTGACGGCGATGACGAAACATTTTGATACATAACAAAAGTTGAGCGACATATTTTTGGTTCTTATATCCGAAGTAGAATCCTAAACAGTATTCTTAATATCGTGCATAAAATAGACCCGGAGTTAAAGTTAAAGACGACAATTGAAAGAAAGTTAAAAATGGTCTCAATCGGTTCTCCATTTCACTTAGTAGTTTTTTAATAATTATTAAGAAAGTGACAACGCTGAAATACCAAAAATAAGCAAATAGTTCGCAAATCCGAATGCGAAACCGAACATTCAGCGCTTCTTTGCTGAACAGTGTGTAAACCAAATAAAAAAATGTTGGGGAGGTTGGTCAACACTTGGGGCGTTAACTCTTTTTCAATAACCCAGTTTAGTCAGATTTTATTTTCTGACTGCTGGGAAGCGCATATATTAAAATTTTTTTGAATAATGCCTCAACCCCGTGCGCTTTGCTACCCTCATTAACATAAAATATGTAATTTTTTTTCTTAAACACAGATATTGCGCATTGTTTACGAAACTATTTGTAACAAATTTTGAATACTCTTACTATTACCAGTTACACAGAAATCTATATAATATATGTATTGGAGGTGCCCCCCGCCTATGCCCACTAAATTACATAAATTGTTCATTTATAGGCAAGTTATTCGAACCAGATTTGTATATTGTATCTTTTGCCATTCTCTAGATATACAGAAATACAATTAGCGCCACGCCCACTTCTCCAAACCTGCACATAGTTTAAATAGCTCACTGTATGTATATTAATAACCATTTTATTTTTATCAAATTAGTACAACTATACTTACGGAATTCTATCTTGTGCCACGGCAACTTGTCAAACTTTAGAAAACTTAGCTGTTACTATTCTCTAGATCTACAGAAATCTCTTTTGCCTTTTTATGTGAGTTGCGATGCCCACTTACCCACTCCTTCCTTCGTTTTTGAAAATGTCGTGTAATGATAACCCAGCTATGTATACCAAATTTGGACAATTTTTTTCTTACTATTCTTTGCATATAAATAAGTCTCCATTTCTCCATTCCCGCTCAGATTTTGTCGGATGTTGTGTTTTGCAAACCAAGATGCATATACCTAATTTGGCAGCTTTAGCGTTTACGTTCTCCAAATAAACATATATCTATAATATATTTGTATGAGAGGTGCCACGTCGACTTCTACAATCTAATTCATAAGGAAAGTGCCACACCCACTTCTGCTAGCAAACTCATTTCTTCGCTAAATGTTCACATGGATGTTAAAGTGTCCCGTGCAAAATTTAATAAGTTTAGTTGTTATAGTTTCGCATATATACGGATTTTAGTATTAAATTCATATAGGAGCTGCCGTGCCCACTATTGCTAATGCACCCACCATTGCTAATGCACCAAATGTTCATATAGATGTCAAGGTTGCTCTTGCAAAATTTTGGTACTCTAACTATTATCGTTTTCTAGGTATACGAATTTTAGTCTTTAATTTATATGGGAGGTGCCACGCCCATTATTACCAATGCATCCATTTCTTAACCAAATTATCATAAAGATATCAAAGTTTCTCTTGCAAAATTTGGGTACTCTAATTATTATCGTTTTCCAGATATACGAATTTTAGTATTTAGTTTATGTGGGAGATACTACGCCTACTGCTGCAGGTCCTCCCATTTTTTTTACCCAAATGTTCGTGTGGATGTCAAAGTTGACCGTACTTAATTTGAAGACTCTAGCTGTATAAGTTTTCGAAATAAACCGTTTTAAATATTTATTTTTTTATTGGACCTGGCACCTCGCCTACTTCCAATTTCAAAATATAGCCTATGTTTCCTTCCAGACATACAGGAAGACGCTGTGAAAATTTGAAGAAAATCGGTCCAGCCGTTTAGTCGTCTATAGACTTCCAACAGACATACAAACACACATTAATTTTTATATATAGATAGTATCCACCTTTTTGGAACATTTATTTTTGACAATTTTAAGAAGTTGTGGTTGTGCTTAATCTTGTGCCTTTAGCAGCCTTGATTACAATGAATAATCGAAAATCTACATTTTGAAGCGCAAAATAATCCTTTTCTTACAATTTTAATTTGTAACATATAATACTGAGACCCTCTGGCCTTTTGATCTTACTTCTTTTTTATTTAGTTTTTGAAAGAGCAGATATGTCTTTGTTAGAAAATGAACCAAGAAAAAATAAAGAAGTGTCTGGATGATTACGTTTTCATTCTTTGAGGTCTCTTTAAAAAAACTCAAGATTATCTGCAGTATGAGGTAAAGGTGATTTGTGTGTGGGTATGAATACAGTCTACTATAGATCGAACAGTTTTATTACGTGGGTACTTCCTCACTACAATTATTAGCTTTCAGTTTTTTTGTGTCAAAGCCTATAGCTCGTTAAGTACGTGCTTGGTAGTCTTGAACTACAGGACTCACTGTGTCGCAAGTCGCATACTTTGATACTTCCATCATTGTACCACACTCATAAAATATAAGTCACAATGATTATGTAGTTTTCATAATGACAGACCGTCTAATCACAAAACTAATTCTTTTGTTAAAAATAACACTAAAAATAAGATACCCTTCATTTGCACTCGATGTCCAGCATTCCATTGTTGTTGAGCATATCTCAAGTTCATTAGAAATTGCCTAGATTAGCTTTGATATTGTTGCTTAAAACGATTGCCTTTACATTTTGCAGTGTGGCTTGTGGGTATCCAAACATTTTGCAATGTAACGAAAACCTTTATGTTCCACGATGGTCAATGGCTAATTCCTTGTTGAAATGTATGCGAATATTTAAAGCGAATATCTAATGATGGCAATATCCATATCATCTGGAAACTTTATTAAGATAAAATAAATTCTAACAAACGTCAAGAACACGAAAATACTTATAAGCAAACATCAAAAAGCTTATTTAATTAACCAATTCTCATTGGTGATAAGGCATCAAAACTTATGTTTACAAGACATAACTGTGCTTAATTAAAATATTAATCGCAACATTTTTATAATCGCAAAATCTTTGCAAACTTTAATATAAATTATAATTTTCTCGAAGGTTTTCAATATCTGCATCAGCCATTTCAACATCATATAAATAATTTAGTTCGAAATACTGACCATACATATGAATGCCTCAAAATTCATACAAAAAAACTACAAGAATAAAAAAATATTCTTTTCTCGTATTGAATTTAACGAATTTCAAAATAAATTCATGTCTTGTCACAAAAAGCCAACAAAACCGCAAACTATTGCCATGTCGCAGATCGAAAATAAGGTCGCGAAGCAAGTTTGAAAATCGCGACGTTTGGCGAGAAATCGCCATATCTGACAACCATGGAAGCAGGCTGCTTTGCAATGATCTTAAAATGGGTTAACGATTATTACCGAAATTTTTCCGACCACAACAGATGCTTGAAATTATATAGTCTTATTACGCAATTAGTTATCAAATTGTTTTTGATCAGGGAGGAAAATAATAGTTCTTTCAAGTGGGAATTCGCCATATGAAAATCATCATCTTGTTAGCAGTTATGTAAAGGAAAATTCTCTCCCTTACAAAACTGCTTACCAGTAAACTCCATTTTTTTGCTGAGAAGTTATTTCTCGTTTTCGTCTTTTGGGTTACATTATTTACTGTATGATATTTGCAGATAACAATATTTCTATTATTTCAGTTAAAATCAAATATTATAAACAGGGAAACCAGAAATATGCTCTAAAAAACGAGGTTTATGCGCATTAAATATGCAGTCCGAAAAAAACAAAAAAAGCTAATTTGAAAACAAAATATTCAACAATTTAAAAACATTTGCATTAAAAAAAATCAATCCTAAAATTATTACCGGCGAAGCCCAAACGCCAGACGAATTTTCGAGATTTTACCCCATTTGGAAACGATGGGCAGTCATGGGCTCACAAAAACAAAGTTATAATGGGTGATTCAAGTAGAGATACTTTTTTTTTAATATATATATATGTATTTTTGTTTAGTATTGTTTGGCATTTCATAATGGAAAGACTTACGCCTGAACATCGTTTACAAATCGTTCAACTTTATAACGAAAATTCACGTTCTGTGAGGAATGTGTTTCGTGCACTTCGTTCAACTTATGGTCAACATATCGGCCTACTGAGCGTACTATTCGCAACACCATCACCCATTTTGAGACCCAGCGTTCATTATTGGATAATATTCGACCGAATAGACCACGTCCAGTACGCTGTGGAGAAAATATAGCGGCCGTAGCTGAAATTGTACACGAAGGCCGTGGAGAGTCGATTCGGCGCCGTTCGCAGCAACTCGGACTGACGGATCGAACGACTTGGCGCATTTTACGTCGAGGTCTTAAATTGAAAGCGTACAAAATACAGCTTGTGCAACAACTGAAGACGCTTGACCTTCCCAAGCGACATCGCTTCGCTCTATGGGCTCTTAAAAAGTTCCAAGAGATCCGACGTTTTCGAGGAAAATTTTGTTCAGCGATGAGAACCATTTCTGGCTCAATGGGTATGTAAACAAACAAAATTGCCACATTTGGGATGAAGAGCAACCTGAAGAGATTCAAGAACTGAAACTTCATCCAGAAAAAACAAGGGTTTGGTGTGGTTTGTGGGCCGGTGGAATCATCGGTCCATATTTCTTTAAAAATGATGACGGTTCGACCGTAACCGTCAATGGCGACCGTTATCGTGCCATGCTAACCGACTATTTGATGCCTGAAATTAAAGCTTGTGATCTCGGCGACATTTGGTTTCAGCCAGACGGACGCCACTTCCCACACATCGCATCAATCAATGGATTTATTGAGAGAACACTTCGGTGAGCACATAATTTCACGTTTTGGGCCGGTCGATTCAGGCCTTGGAGGAAAACATCACGCGTGTCATTCGCCAATTACCAGTCGAAATGCTCGAACGAGTCATCGAAAATTGGACTCAACGGATGGACCATCTGCGACGTAGCAACGGCCAACATTTGATAGACATAATCTTCAAAAAATAAATGCCAAAGAATGTTCTTTCAAATGATAAATTTGAATTTTCTGTTTTTTTTTTAAAGTAGGGAACCTCGAAATGGATCACGCGTTACTATGAGGTTTAAATCCATATGCAAGACGGACGGATGGTCATCATCAGACCACGTTAAAAAGAGATTCTGAGTCAGTCAGTTTACTAAAATACTATATATTTATACTATTTGAAAGCTTAAAATAACATTTATGTTTAATGACAACCTGCTATGGCTTACAATTTTAGATTAGAAACTAAATTTAAAAGAGAAAAACCAGAATTTTGAAAAAAAAATTTATTTGCTGCGAAAACTCTTGTAAGCATCTAAAAAATTTAACATGTATCAAAATTATCCTCAAAAAGCAAAAAAATTCCGCTATAAACTTAAAAAATGCACCAAAAATGCTCTTTTATCTAAATTATGCAAAAAAAGAGCAAAATCTGCCCTAACGAATCGATGCCAAAGTCCATAAAAAGCTGTAAAACGGATAAATAAATTGTTTCTACCGTCATCGGTTGCACAAGGAAAAAATATGTAATTGCATATTTATTGTCTCCCTAATTATTAATAATATACTAAAGTATTAGATATTATTAAAATATCGAAACATTTTTTTATATTTATTTTTATTTTTTGAATTTAAAATTTTAAGGCCCACTTTTTAATCGATTTTCATCAAGCGGATCGGCAGACAGATTTGTAATTACTCAAGGAACAAGAATATATATATTTTTTTATGTTATCTTTAATAAATCTTTCTTACTACTGCTATGCACGGAACGACAGACTTAATGCATTCTAATTCATTACTCGTCTTTGTGGAGGGTATACAAAATGAAATAAATAAATTGAAAATTACTTCCAAGGAAGTTGTTTTTTTTTTCAAGTGCTGCTCATGTTGTACATGCTACATGGCTATGCAAAGCAGCAACTAAAGAATAACAAGAGCTGCCAGCATCTAAAATGTAAGAAAAAAAACTTGTGATGCAAATTAAAAAAAAAAAATATTTAACATTTGATGCATCACTTAAACCATCGATAAGACTGGCAGAAGCCCAGCTGTTCCATGTTACACTCGTTCAAGAAGCGTGAACATGAGCAACCACTTCTTCGTATGCCATTTTACACATTGGCAAGTGGAACAAAAGGAAAACATTAGAGGAAAAAAGCAGAATATACATTTACATGGAGTGAATAGTTAGAATCGAAGAGAAGTTGTTTTATATTTATTAAGTGACTTGATGTTGTTCTGTTCGATGTAAATATGTGGATAGCACAGTAATCCCAATAGGGAAATTTAAAGTTGATGCACTTAAGAGGTATTAATAGAAGCTTGGATAAGGCCAAGAAATCGATAATTAAAATGCGAATATACAAAGTGTTGTTAGAAAAGTGCTAAAGTTTTATGAAATTATCCTTTAAATTGTTAAAGTGCAAACATTTAGTTAAAATACTTCATTGTAGATTAAGTCCAATAAAAATTATACTTTGGAAACTAAGCAGATGAATTATTTAATTTATTAACATTTTTGTAAAAAAATTCAAATAAGACATTTAATGATCAAGAAACGTATATATATATCGGGTGATTCATCGTGAAGTTTGATTAATAATGTAAAATAAAACACATAAATTTAAAAGTGAACTCGAAATTTTTACTGTCGGTTAAAAGAACCATTTATGGCATTTACTGTTTGAAAATTATATCATGTAAATGCTTGCCATGATCTACGTCTGAGGACGAGTCAATTTTTTGCGAATCGCTTGAGCATAGCGACTGATATCTGACGAATAACATGTTATTCCTGAAGACCTCGGACTGTACATATTCCCAGAGAAAATAGTCCAAAGGAGTGATATCGCACGATCTAGGTGACAAATGATTTCTCAACAAGGTCATTGTTTCAAGTGCTGTATGGCTCGTAGCGCCGTCTTGTTGAAACCAGACCTCACCGAGACCATGCGGTTGAATTTTAGGAAGCACATAGTCCTTTAACATGGTTCATTGTACCATTGACGGTAACAATCTGAATTTCCTCATTTTTGAAGACATATGGACCAATAATTTCACTAGCCCATAATCCAGGCCCTATGCTCCTTATAGGATCGATGGGAACATAAAGGGTGATTTTTTAACCGTAGTTTCTTTAAAAATCTAATAAAACACTCAAATTTGCATCATATATTCAAAATTTTTATTGGAATCGAAAAATTGGTCTTTGCCATTTACTTTTTAAAAATAACTTCATGTAAATGTTGGCCGCGGCTCCGGTTCAAATGGTCCATTCATAAGGTCCAATTTTGCACCACTTTTTTGAGCATTTCGGCCTGTATTCCATGAATAACACGTGTTAAGTTATACTCTAAGGCTTCAATCGTGTTTGGCTTGTCCACATATACCAACGACTTCACATAACCGCACAAGAAATAGTCAAGCGGCGTCAAATCACATGATCTTGGCTAACTCACAGGGCCATTTCGAGAGATAAACTGCTCACCAAATTCATCCTTCAATATGTCCATTGTAACACGAGCTGTATGGCATGTGGCACCGTCTTGATGAAACCACATATCAACCAAGTCCAACTCAGCCAATTGGGGCAAAAAAAAGTTGCGTATCATGGTTCGATATCGTTCGCCGTTGACGGTAACGTTTCTTCCAGTGTTTAAAATTCAGTCGCCAGTTTATATTTTTACACATGCAACTATACTGAAAATAGTTCGAACCATCATTTTTCATCACCATTCATATTTAAAACAGTTGAACTGTGTGCGCACAGTTACTGAAAAAATAGTAACACAATTCATTTATTTTCAGCAGTCAAAAGAATCAGCAGCAGACTCCCTCCATTTTAAACACACAGACTGCTGAACTTGTGACTGAAAACCAGAAGCTGCTGTGTTTACAGTTGACGTAAACTCTTTTTTTTAGTTTACTAAACAACGTAGCTAGAAACTGGCAGTTTGACTATACAGTAACGTAAACACAAACTGGTTTGTTGAATGAATTGAGTAATGTTAAGTTGAAAACACATTTGTTTTGTTGTTTAAATCAAATAAAAGAAAGGAGAAAAACAATTATTTATAGAATGAAACAAATAATTTTTAATATTTCGAATGCCAATTACAATACATACTTTTTATTTTAAAATATTAATTTTTGTTATACCTACATATAAATTTTATGAAAAATTAAAACACTATTTTCTAGCTTGATAATAATTCAGTGAAAATCTCAACCATTAAAACACATTAAAGATAATATGAAAATAAGATTTTCTATAGTAAAAATAGTAAATATAAAAATTTTTTCTGTTAGTTTAAAATATAACATTTTTATACCTTCCACCAACACTAGTGGTGAATGAGGGTATACTAAGTTTGTCATTCTGTGTGAAACTTTTTTATTACTCATCTCAGACCCCATAAAATATATATATTCTGGGTCATTAAGTAATTCAAAATCGATTTAGTCATGCCCGTCTGCTTGTCCGTCCATCTGTGCGTCTGTTGAAAACACGCTCACTTTCGAAAAACTCAAAAGAAAACGAGAATGTTGGTGTCAAATTGCTTCTGGCTATCCGAAGAAGTTTGGGATGGGCATTTAGTAAAATCGGTGCAGTAGGATGAGAGATATGAGTCTAACGGATTAATATGAGATTTGGCACAAATTCGTGTTATATGACTAGACGTTACAAATAATGCTACTGCAGCAAGATTTGGTAAGTCACAGTTTTATAAGACTAAACATCATATTGTAAAATGTCGTGACGATCGGTCCACAATTTACCATAGGGCCGATGTAAAGCCTACACTCAGAAAAAAAATTAGTACGCCTAAAACCGTAACGAATAATGTTTTTGTAGCAGAATTTGGTATTTCATGGTTTCTCAACAGCTTCAAATCACAGTAGAAAATATCGTGAAGATCGGTCCAAAATTTACCATATTCCCCATATAATGTCCGCTCTGAAAAATTATTTAATAATCCTAAAACCGCAGATATATATATTGTCGTAAAATTTTTTCAATTAAGCTTCATATGGCCAGAAATAATACCATGCAATTTTGTAATAATCGGTACATAATTTACCTTATGTCACATATTAAGCAGCCTTCTGAAATCCACTTTAAAACTATTAAAAGCTATAACACATTTCAGTTCTATATCAATATATGTTCTAATTTGTTTTCTAATACCAGAAATCAATTTACAGAATTCCTCTCTCGAAAAAAAGTTTTAGTTCGGCTAAAACTGACATTTTACTTAAATTTGCTAAAATAAAGTTTAGTATGACCGAAAATAAAAGCATACAGCTTTTTGATTGTCCGTCAATAATTTAACATATGTAGGTCTAAAACGCGACGAATTTTAATAGTGACATCCGTTTAAATAAAGATTAATTCATTATTTAAAGATCCCGTTTAGGGTCCACGCCTGAAATACTCCAACTGTCGGTGGAGGGTATCAAAGATCCGGCGCAGCCATAAATGTCACTCTTACTTGTTTTCTACTTAATTATTATATTATAAATTATTTGTGATAATCAGGGAAACCTGAAATATGCTCTAAAAACGCGTTTTATGCGAATTAGATATACAGTAAAAACTCGAAAAAATGCACGGAAATTGGTTAAAAACAACCCATTTAAAAAGAAAATATTCAACAGTTTAAAAACATTTGCATTTAAAAAAAATACCAAAATAATACTCGGTAATGCCCAAATACTAGACTAATTTTCGAGATTTAACCCTATTTGGAAACAAAATGCAGTCATGAGCTAAAAAAAAAAAATATGTTATAAAGTTAAACTTCATATGTGAGTTATTTGTGGCGAATATTATCTAGATATTAACATCCATATGAGATTTTTTTTGGCTTAAAAGGTTTCATCATGATGATGATGAATTTTCAACATTTAAATTTAAATTAAATCAAAAATGTTTATTGTATTTTTATCAATTTTATTAATTTTTATATGATAATTAAAATTATTATTTTAAAGGAAAACGGGAAAAAAATTATGGCTAAACAAGTAGTAAAAATGGCTAAAAAAATGCATATTTGTGGTTTCCAAGTCTAAGTTTTTATTTTTTTTTTTAACGATTGTCTTAATTAAAATAAATTTATATGTTTATATTATGTTTTACAAACCCATATACCTTATATTTTCTATTATCATTTCCCTTACAAGGCAAAAAATTTGTACTTTCTGTGAGCACGGGCTTTCAAAGTAAAAGGACATTTTATTATCTGTTGTAATAAACATACGGACTTAAAACTTCTAAAATACCACTTAACACTATATAGGCAATTCACAAAGTGTTTTTTTGTGTCGTATTTTTTGTACATGATATAAATTTATGAATGTGACATTAATAAAAATATGGCACAAAACCATTATATACCACTGTAGAACACTTTCTGAATTGCAGCATAGTCTTCAAAATTTTGAAGGAAAAAAAAAGAAGAAAAAACTTTTTATTATATTCCAAATTTTTCATTTTTCGAATTTATTCTATGAGCTTAATTTTTTATAAAGCTTTTTGTCCTTAAATTTTTAGGAATAGAACTATTACAAAAAGCTTTATAAAAAACATAACTGAAATTTATTTAGCTCATAGAATAAATTCAAAAATGAAAAATGTTGAATATAATAAAGTAGCTTATGAAAAGAAATAATTCCCAGATTCTACTTTTTATTATTGGTAAGTTTTTCTCAAAATAGCTTTTCTTTTAAATAATTTTTGTGGAAACTTATAAGAGTTTTGTTACAAAAAATGGCCTAAAAGGGTAAAAAATTAAAAACACTGTCTGGTTGACTGAATTGAGTACGGTTTAGTTGTAAACACATTAGTTTTGTTGTTTGAGTGAAATAAAAGAAATCAGACTGGCAATTATTTATAGAATGAAACAAATATTTTTTTGAATTTATATGTACATATATATGCACACATTTTATTTATTTTAGTAATTCTATATATTTAATGGATTCTAATCCATTGGATTCTAATCATAACATAAGGGAGTCTAATATGGTTTAATGTTTCACCTTCTTATATAGAAAAGATACGGGATTTCGAAAGAAAATGTTTAACAACTTGCACTTCGTTATATAGATCTCCAAACAGCAATTTTTTAAAGTAAAATAAAATTAAAAAAATTTAAGTTGGTTTTTATCAATAAAATAAATGGTTTGAAAATTATAATAATTAAATTAACGTGTTAATTGAATCAATTATTTTTTTAATTGAATAAAAACTTAAAATAATTATTTGATTCAATAAAAAATACGTTATTAATATATTAATTAAAAGAATTAAATTCACTTTTTGTTTTTAATAAAATAACTTCAACTTGTATAATTGTATTTGTTGTTGTCAAAAGATTAGATTTATTTATCAAAAATAATTTTTAATACAATAATTGTTTTAAGTTTTTTAATCTAAGAAATTTCTCATAAAGATTCCAGATTATAAAAGTGTTTTAGTGTGATTTTTATTCTCAGGATTCTAATTTGGACCAAATGGCATCACAACATCATTTTTTGTGTTAGTTTTGGACTTGTTTAAGTGTTTTCCATGGGCGAGCTTTAGGGATACCGGGCTTAATAAATGCTTTTTATAAATATTTTTTATATTATATATTATATTTATTACTAATATTTGTAAAAATTGAAATTTGTGGTTTGTTTTCCTAATAAATGATTCATTTAATTAAAAGTATGATAAAAAAACAACATCCTATTTCCAACAATGTGTTAATTGATTCAATTAAAAAATAATTAACATAAAATCAATATTTAACTCAATTAGCTCAGTTGTTTCAAACTAAATAAAAAAATAATTAATATAGTTATCGAATAGAGCAAATTAGTAAGTGATTTATTTGTAAGATTCTATTAAAATTTTTATTAAATGAATTAAGATGAATAATTGAAATTTGAATTCGAAATAATTTACAAAATCAATATTTTCAGTTAACCATAAAAATCTTATTTAAAAAAAAACACATTTTTATACCCACCACCACTCGTGGTAGGAATTATGTAGTGTATAAATAACATTACTTAATTTCGTATAATCACTCTATGAATTACCTTAGATCCCATGGCCATTCTCAGAAAACACTAAAATAAGCCTAAACCTGTAACGAGTAAAGTTTAAATTCTGGATTTGGTGCATCAGTGGAATCAATTAAAAAATAAAACCACACGGAAATTTTAGATTTTTCTCTTTGTTTTGTGCATTTCAAAAGACATTTCTTTCTTTTCTTTCAGCACTTCTCACATTTAAATTTCTTAATAATTGTTGGACACGCTTAAAAAGAATAACAAAGTTTAACTTGCTTCTTTTGTTTTTAATGACAGTATTAACGGAGTTAATCAAATAAATATTAAAGATCAATATTGTGTTCCCTATCCTCTCAATGAAGAATGCCATGATGATTTTTTTTATAAAAAATGGTAAAACAAAAAAATTATCTTGACGAAAATCCCGGGATTGAAAAATTCAAGGCCCGGGATTCGCTGAATCCCGAAAATCCCGAGATCGGGATTTGCATCCCTACTGGGCTTTATATGGGAAACATGGTATGACCGATCGTCACAAAATTACATGGTACAATTGCTAGCAAAACTAGATTAATTAATTTGTTATACAAATTTAATTTATGTTTTTTGATCATATTTTTAATTAAAATTAAAAATATCATTTATTGAAAAAAGATTCACAATTTTTAATTTTTACTACTTTTATCAGTCAATATAATCATTTTGGTAATAGGTGCAAAATCAACAATTTGATTTCTTGATTCTAAGAATTTGGTGATTAAAACCATTTTTTCTGTAACATCAAATAAAAAATTACATAATAATTCAAATATAATTAGAATAAACAATTTTATTATAAATTTAAATATAAATAATATTTAAGATGTACTTTATGTAAAGAAAATAATCTGGTAATTGCACCGTACTATACAAATGAAGAATATATATACATAAGACATTGCAAAATGGATTTTTTCAAACTGATGCATTTGTATATGTACCGCGATAGTATAGGGGTTGTACAAAATAAAAATGGCATAATAGTCTTATATCAGAATTATAGACGGGCCAATATAAAAGCGGTAAATTGCAATGAAACAAATAATTATAATGTACGTCACAACACAAGTATTCTCCAATACAAAAGTTCGTAGTTTACAATGTTCTAAAACCAAAAAAAATTGGTGGCATTTTTACTTTTCGACCATAGTTTTTAACAATTGCCATATAGGTAAATCTAATGTTTTCAAACAATTTGTTCATAACATTCTTAAATTAAATATAATATTTATCTTCATCATTTGAAGTTCAAAATCAAGACCTATTTCTGAAAATCAAAATCTAATCCATATTAATAATACTCGCGAACTTGTTTTTGAGACTTTTTAATAAATGTGTAAAAATTAATATTGTTTACTAGTGTTTATTATAGTTGAAGTTTGTACAATATAATATTGTACAATTAATAAACGTTAAAAAAAAAATTTCAGTAGAAAAATATTATAGGTATTTTAAAGTAACAGGAAACATTTTTATATTTACTATTTTTACTATAGAAAATCTTATTTTCATATTTGGGGGATTCACAAGGTGTCATAAAGTCATATGTCTTAAAAAAATAACATGAAAAAATACGACTGTTGTGAGCAACCCCTCATAATTTAATGTGCTATTTTGAATTTAAATCAGCTGATTAAATAAAATATAAAAATTTTCCACAATGCCAAAAATAAGTGAAAAAACTAAAATAATAGCCAGTTTGTGTGAAAAATACATTTTAGATGTTGTGATGGCAAACTCAAGTATTTTCCATTTTTCGGTTTTGTTGCAAATTACAAATAAATTTTATTTTGTTTGTTTACCAAACAGCAGAGTCCTAAGCCGATCTAATTTGACGCCGCAAGTAATTTGTCGCAAAAATTGCTAGCCGCAGGTTAAATACAGATGTTACCCGGATAAAACTATACCATCAACGGCAACGGCTACAAAAAATAACGCGGAACGGCTCAGCCGCTCAGCGCTGGACTTTTCTGATCAATTACGACAATACAATAAACATAGCAAGCAACGTTCTATTTATTTAAGACACTTTTTGTTTACAAACCAACAACAATATTTTTAAACCATTGTAAAATGTTAGAACATTATGACAATAAACCATGATAGCACACCTTGTGAATACCCCAATTATCTTTAATGTGTTTTAATGGTTGAGATTTTCACTGAATTATTATCAAGCTAGAAAATAGTGTTTTAATTTTTCATAAAATTTATATGTAGGTATAACAAAAATTAATATTTTAAAATAAAAAGTATGTATTGTAATTGGCATTCGAAATATTAAAAATTATTTGTTTCATTCTATAAATAATTGTTTTTCTCCTTTCTTTTATTTGATTTAAACAACAAAACAAATGTGTTTTCAACTTAACATTACTCAATTCATTCAACAAACCAGTTTGTGTTTACGTTACTGTATAGTCAAACTGCCAGTTTCTAGCTACGTTGTTTAGTAAACTAAAAAAAAGAGTTTACGTCAACTGTAAACACAGCAGCTTCTGGTTTTCAGTCACAAGTTCAGCAGTCTGTGTGTTTAAAATGGAGGGAGTCTGCTGCTGATTCTTTTGACTGCTGAAAATAAATGAATTGTGTTACTATTTTTTCAGTAACTGTGCGCACATAGTTCAACTGTTTTAAGTATGAGTGTGGATGTAAATAAAATACAGTTCTTTTTTTTCAGCATGTTACTGAAAATAAATGACATTTTTAGCAAATTTTGACTGCTATTAGCAGTTGTTCGAAACCCTGGTTTCTTCCACGGTTGTCTTTGAAGAAAAATGGAATGATGATGCCACCAGCCTATAAACCACACCAAACTGTCGTTTTTAGGGATGCATCGGTAACTCTTGTACGGCATTTGGCTGTTCTTCACCCCAGATGCGGCAGTTTTGCTTGTTTACGTATCCATTTAGCCAGAAATGAGCCTCATCGCTGAACACAATTTTTCGATTAAACAGTGGATTTCCATCGTGCGAATTTTGACAATAAATTTCAACGATTTGCAGTCGCTGCTCGTTTGTGAGCTTCTCCATGATGAAATGCAGAGTATACTGAACACTTTTCACTTTAACAGATGTTGTTTGACACAATTACGAACCAGTGCTGCCAGCCCGAAAAACTTAATTCATAAAAAATCACACTTACACACAAATAGGAAAAAATTCAAAATAGTGCATATGCTAAAAATTAAAAAATCCTCGTCTTAACTTAGAAACTATTTTTTTTTTATACATAGCCCACTCGCGGCCCAAATAGCCGCGTTTCGAAAATGTTTTCGAAAGATTGAAGAAATAGCTATCGAATTTGTTTGGGACAAATTTTGCTAACACCAGTAGATAATAAGTTACATGGATGAGAAAGAACACCTGTTTGGCCAATATGTCAAATTTTTACCCCCCTCTAACTCAGAAACTTTTTGACCGATCTTGTTAAAAATTTGTGTCTAAACTACTATCCAATAGGGCTAATCTTGGTGCATATTCATCCAAATCGGAAGACATCGATTTCAAAAGTTGGGTCACTTGACATGAAATCCCCCATAACTATAAATTATACATATGTATAAATGTTTAGTAGGCGTGGCACTTCCCATACAAAGTAAAAACTTATTATCGTATATTTTAAATTACTCAGGATAAATAAAATATTAATCTACACACCACGTTGAGACTAGGATAAGTAGGAGCATGGCGAAAGTGACCTCACATTTAAGTATCGACTTGTGAGGAAACTATAAAATTTTTAGCTTTATCATGCACAATACATTATCAGTGTGCATTTACTTAAAATTGTTTCGGTGGGAGCAGCGAGAAAGTTATCTCGTATAAAGTGTAAATACTTAATACCGCTTATTCAGAACATTTTAAGACTCGAGTTTCCTTACTATCTGGTGCTCAATGAAATATCAATCTGCATTACCAGGTTTGAGATTAGCTCGGTAGAGAGCAGGGGAGCAGCTATTCCCTCTACTCAGTTAAAAGTTATTAAAGATTACTTACAAACTAAGAAAGCTAGCGCTTAAAATCTCTCTGGGCATAAAAAGTGTATTAATCTTCATTAACTGATTTAAAAAAATGTACTCGATAGTAGCAAGAAGGGAACTGCCCCAGTAAATAGTAGGTACTTATTTTCGTTTACTTACAGGCCAACCTAAAAACCTAATGTTTTTTTTATTTTTGTTTCAAAAATACTTATTTTCATACAGTTTATACCAAACAAAACTATATAACTCAAATTCAATAAAGGCGACAGCAAAATCCGGTTTTCCAAATCTTTACGTCGGTAAAGATTTCTGGTAATTCACAAAACAATACTTAAAAAAATATCATGATAAGATTGAGTCTATATTTCCAAAATACTGAACCAAAGTCAAAAATAGATAATTTTAGTTTTCAATGTCGGATAGTTCGTAGGTTATAAAATACTTTTATTAAAGATCGACTACTACATTTCATTGATAAAATTGTTTTAATAGGGCTAAAATTAAGAGTTCGTGAACCCTTTAATTCTTGTCATACCCAAGGTTTCCTGCTTTGGGAACCTAAGACGGCCCTCCTGATTTGTTTATATTTAGAACCCCAAATCGAAAACTTAATCTCGAAAACAAGTCCTTAATTGTCATCTGACCATTTAGTTCAATCGTAATCACCGTTTACAAAATCCAGAATTATTTCCATATTTTTCTAAAATCTTCCATAAATTTTGTTAATCAACCTGCATTTACCAACAACTGTAAACGTATTTTGTTTTCTTTTAAAAATAAAACTAAAAATTCCGGAATTTATTCAAATAAATATTTATTTTTTCTCTTTTATTTTGTTGGAATATTCAATTTTAAAACGCAAACGTAATTTCATTTTACATATCGCACTTAATCAACAAGAGGGTATTAACTCAAAGGCCCTAATCATGTACAACGCAGCGCAACGCCAAAGAATAACATTGAAAGCACAAACAATGTCATAAATATTTTGTAATTTTGTTGTTGCTTTCAACAGAAATTCATGTACCGTTTTAAAATTTTCAACGACACAAGCAATGCAGCGTTTGAAATTTTAAGACGAAATGTGAATTTCTGTAGAAAGCAACAACAAAATTACAAAATATTTATGACATTGTTTGTGCTTTCAATGTTATTATTTGGCGTTGCGTTAGTTCTGTGGCGTTGCGCTGCGTTGTACATGATTAGGGCCAAAATGTTTTTTTTTCTTTTTTTTAAATCGACACGTTTTTGGTAATGATGGTTTAAAAAATATTAAGCTTCTACTGAAAATTTTTAAATTTTGAGTAAATACCCTTCTCATTACAAGTGTGATGCGTATATATTAATTTTGCTGTTTCTATGACAGTACGGTCCGCAACCGGCGCGTTAGTTTTTCACCTTCTTTGTATCACGTTTTCCAATTAACTTACATTTAATCTGACGCCTGCTAGTAATAGTTTTTAGATAGCAAATTATTATTAAAAACTGTGCATGGGGAATACCCTTTTTTTATTCTCCAGTCCTATTTCGCCAATAATATTTCTTACTTCGAGGCTTGCTCTCTCTTTTTATCTTCTTTGAGCCAACACTCAGGGAATGCCCCATACAAATGCAATGCATTGGTTGGAAAGAGGGAGTAGTGTTTGTGGACATTTAATTTGAATTTTTCCAAATTGTAGGCGACTGGGAAGACTTTTGCCGGCCAGTTTGGCTGAAAAACGAATTTTCCATGGAATGCTGTGTGCGATACACTGGGCAGTCGACAACGAACGGATGTGATCTAATGGAAAGGCGAGTACTATAGGCATGCAAGCGCGTCTCATGGATAAGTTCGCCCATCTCAACTGAATACTTGCCGTGGTGATATCGATAGAACAATGTCGCACAACCCACATTCCGACGATGCTCCAATGACCCAATAGAGCTGGATACCCTACTGTCATTGATGAGCTTCAACGCAATCCTTTGCACCCGATCCAGAAAATTTAATATAAACCTTGACGCACCTGCCCAGATATTGAAGTTGTTTTCCATTTTTGGTTGGATATAGGCGGTATAAATAGTGAGGAGATCATACGGAGGGAAGTAGTTCTTGCACTGTTTTAAGAAACAAGACACTTGAATGCTTTTTTCGAAATCCGCATCCGATATCACACGTTTTCAAAGTGAAGATTAACAAAAATGTGTTATTATTTAAATTTTTCTCCTGAATAGGTGTATTCTATTCAGATTTTTTTAGAATGGCAAGATCAAAAATTATTTTTGATAACAAATTGACCACTGTAAAAATTTTGAAAACAGGTTTTTTCAATGGCTAACTTAAACACACATATAAAATATTCTAAATATATATGGAGATGAGCCCTTTTCGAAATTCATTTTAAATTTCACCGCTATGGAAGGGGTATATAACCTTTCATCCTCACAGTATACCGGTCTATATGTGTAACTCCAGAACTAGCAAAAAACTTAATTTCCAAATATCTATAGATACCTGAGCATTTTTCAAACTAAACAATTCAATTTTAAATAAATGAAAATTAATTAAGGTCAGTGTTTTTTTGTAAATAAATGTACCTTTTTATTTCATTCCAATATTTCGATCTTCATTAAAGACACTGTTCTCGACTTGATTAATTTTTATTTATTTATTAAATATAATACTACAACCTCTTTCAAAATCCATTAGGACGTCAACTATCGAATGCCTAAAGTTAAACAACAGCAATATAAGGGATAACCCTGTCTCCAAAAATTAATGTATAATTTTTAGAAGAATGAGGCACTCCGCTCAAGTATCGATGTGCAGCCAATGATAGGCACCCCATTGACATGGAACATCTAAATGACTTAACGTATGCTGGTGACATCTCATTGATATCCTCAAAACAGAGTGTGAATAAATTGCAGATTAAAGTGGGTAAGACTATTTCCATGAAAGTAAACGTACCTCACTCTTGCAATCTGCTCCTTAGTAGCAAAATTTTTGAAGAAGTAAACAATTTTACTTACTTTAGCAGCCAAATAATACGAGACGGCGGCACTAAGAACAGTATCCATGACAGGCTCTCCAAAACAAAAGGAGGATTTCCAAAACTATGCAAAATATGGAGGTGGTGGAAGTTTTCAAATGCAACAAAAATAAATTCAATTCCAATGTTAAATCTACATTTTTTAAGGAAGCGGAACATGGCTCGTATCCGCGGGGGGTACAAATAAAAACATTAATGGTAAATTTGTTGCCCCACAACTGGCACTCTAACACCGTATTACATACAAGATGCAAACAAATACCAATTTAGAACGAGATGGCTTGTAAAAAGTGGAAATAGATTGGACACACGCTCCGGAAACCATCAAGTAATATCACCAAACATGACTAAAGACTAAAATCCACCAGTTGTAGAGAAAATCATGGCATAGAATGAAATTAAGTCAGCTGGACGCAGGTTAAGGCAATATCTAGTAAAAGTAGTAAATGTAAATAATTTTGGACGGCACTACACACCCATTAGCCGGCGCTAAAGCAATTAATAATAATAATAATGTTTTCGGTTTTAGAAGATTTTCTAATAAAACCAAGTACAATTCACAAAGTGTTATATTGTGTCATATTGGTTGTATTGTCACATTTATAAAATTATAGCATCTACAATAATCAGGGCTGATAGAAGTCAATTCCGATCGAAAGTGCGATGGATTTCATACCTTGCTCCGCAAAAAAGAACACACTTTCGATCGGACTTGATTTCTGTGACAGGTCTAAAAATATAACACTATTTGAATTGCCTAAATATTTTAATTCTTGTCTTTTTTGAAATAAGTTTCACTCTTTAGTTGCATTTATTCCGACTTAAGTTTTAATTAATTATTTTTTTCTACACTTGACTGTGAAGGCAACTGCATCTTCTTTTAAAACACGTCCAAACGTAGAAAATACATGATTGCCCGTTACAGAAAATGCTGGAATATGCAAAAGCATTTATCAGATTTCCAAAGTTCAAGTTTTTTGCAATTTGTTAAAATATTTGTTTACAACAATTTTATTAAGAATTTTGACATTCGTGTATACGTTAGAACGTGAGTAGTTTTGATATTTAAATCTCATGGATTTTTTATCTTTCAATTACTCTTACTTTCTCTCACGAGTCATTAATATTTAATGTTATCATGGTAACTCGTGATTCACGTCGCAAATAAGTTAAAAATGTGTATATGTTGGTTATACGTTCACTACATGCCAAGTAAATTAAGTAGCAAATTAAGAAAAGCAATCAAATGTGAAATTTTATATTATTTATGTGTTAAATGTCATTGGGTGACTTGTGAAATCGTATCTTTTCTAAAATGTTCTTTAAAAGTGTGTCCAACTTTCAAATAATTCACATAAATATATAATTTTTTTTTTTCATATTTCTGGCAAGTTTCTGTATATGACAAATACTAGATAATTCTATCAAATTATGCATACGGTGCACATGCACATATAATATTTGAATAAATTTGTTCAAATCTTCTTACACATATGTACAATGCAGATTTGGTTTTAACAAGAAAAATATCATTACAATTTCTTACTCTTAGGATAAACAATCAAAAAAAGGAAAGAAAAAAGAGAAGAAAATAAAAGACACCAAAAACTAAAACTGGGCAGTTTTGGGTTTACACAATTATGGCGACTTAGCAAAAATTTTTTATGTAGATATTAAATGTTATCATCCGAATATTTCTATAAACTGCCAAATGGTATTAGAAGTAAGTTGTACAATCTAAAGTATGGAACACATGTTGCTCAGAAGCACTTTTTGGAATAATATCTGAGGCTTGGTGCTAAAAGGGCCAATATCTATATTTCGCATTAGGTGTATTTTCTTACTCTCTTT
This sequence comes from Pollenia amentaria, assembly GCA_943735925.1. Lineage (NCBI taxonomy): Eukaryota > Metazoa > Arthropoda > Insecta > Diptera > Polleniidae > Pollenia > Pollenia amentaria. Next base: position 118,774,802 of record OX031010.1, on the reverse strand, counting down.
TATTTTGCTGAAACAGAAATTGTCTAATATAACCCCGAACAACTCAAGCTCTTCCACTAGCTTCTCCAACTGGCACTTACTTTTTTATAAAATCAAAGGCAATTAAAGACAATATCAATGCCGATTTTTCTTACAAAATAACAAACATATCGAGCCATAACCGCAAAAAAACTTAAGCGATAACATTTTCAATTTTCGTTTTTTTAATAAATTAATTTATTGGCAACGCTTGCAGCATCTCCTACAATCTCATGGTGGCAGAAGGTAATGTGAGTGTGCGTTCAGACAGCTCATGTTTTATTGACATGATTGCTACTTTATAGGTGAGAGAGACGAGGGGAAAAGAAACGAATACACACATGCATGTACTGTCAGTACGCTTTGCTTTCTCATTCGCCGTTTTTCTTATTCGCATTTAAAAACTACACAAAAAAAAAACATGTCGTCAACATGACATGAATCATTTGAACACCAATTCATGTTCAAAGAAGAAAAAGGAAGAATCATGCCAATAAGTGATGAGTCGTATAAACGCAGACTTACGATTTTATAGCAAAAACAATTTTGGCTTAAGCGCCAATTTTCGTACAAAATTTTTATGAAATATAATAAAAAAAAAACCTTCTCCTGTAAAATTTTGTTTTTGTTGCTTGAGATTGTTTTGCGGTTATGGCTCGATATGTTTAACAGTCATCAAAATATTGCAATATTGCCGTCGCCAAATAGAATGAGGGTGAATATTTTGATGACAGATTAGAGCTAACACTTGAACACATACAACTCATTTCTTAATTTGGTTCTTGGATAACAATGTTTCTGTTCCCAGAAAGTATACAAGTGTATTAGACCGACTCAAGTTGTATGGAGCCGAAAAAAGTGTTTTAGTTACCCCTCTAAAAATAAAGCTTGATATGTTTTATGACGATTCCCAAAATATTTTGGTTCTCGCGTTGACCATCCATGAGCTGGACCATTTTTAAAGAAGGTCTTTTTTCAGTTTTTCGAATTTTTTTGTACTTTGCTCCAAGACGACATAAATAAAATTTGGTATCATCGAAATGAGTTTTTGAAGCAGCATCCAATGGTATATACAACTTGACCACTTGTAAATTATATTATTATATTATGTGGAGGGTGTGGCTGCTAGGAACTTATTTCGATTCTACGAATCTTGTTTGGTTAGACATAGACGGAATGATCACTCTAGAATTTTTTATGAATCTGATCTTGATCTGGGTAGTACTGCCGGTGTTTATATTGTTGACACTGACGTGAATAGGACATTCAGACTCCCGAATGAGTGCAGTGTCTTCCACGAGGGATGCGAAGGTGATACTGGATCACAATGTAGGGGGATCTATGGTGGCAATTGAAGTCAATATTCAGGTCGCTCAGATCATTGACAAATTAAACGGTGCGATAGTGTCTGGTCGCTCGGTGGAGGAATGCTCTGAGGGAGCTTATTGCGGTATTCACACTAAGGCTTTGTTGGGTGAGAGATTCTGTGATGCCGTTACTCGGTCCTGGAGGGATAGAACGGATTGCATTGTTTCTAGGGCACTATGGCCCGGATTGGACGCATGACAACCAGGGTTCTATTAGGATTGGATAGGAGTGGTCTTAGGACACTTATAGGGTTTTTAACGGGTCATTGTTCTGTTCGGGCTTTTCTGACTAAATGGGACAATACTATACTTCTGGACAATACTATACTTCTGCAAGGATTTTGAGAAGCTAGAGACGATTGAGCATGTACTGTGCCACTCTCCTAGGATGCAGGGTCTCAGGCAGAAATTACTTGGATATAGATTTCACGATTAACTGGGGTGTATCGCTAGATGTAACCCAGTCGATCTACTGGGGTTTGTCAAGGAAATGGGACGGTTGTTTCTGATGAGAGAACTGTAGAAGGAGTTGTTCTCCGCATTGTTCTCCAAGTGAAGAAGTGCCCTTGGGCGCATAACCCTTCTTAACCTTACCTAACCCATATCATCCAATTGAATTTCAATTATTATATATTCTAGATTCATAGTTACTATCCCTTTTTAAAGATATTTTTTTTTTAATTTAGGCGGTTTCATTTATTTTTAAAAATAGGCTACTTATCTGATACTACATTAAAAAATTTTGTGTTAGGGTTTTTTAAATGCCCTTATGCCGCTAGGGCTGTTACTTAACTGAATATTATGAACCATATTGTTAATTGATTTAACCCTGCATGCTTAACATTAGTCGTTTCGACTAACATTGTTACTTTTTCTTTGATTTGACTGATAAGGAACAGTAGAATATTTATTTATAAATAAAATAAAAAAACAAAACAAATATAAATGCTTTTTGTTTTTATATACAATAAGGTATAGTATTTTACTTTTCCAAAAACTTTTAAGGACAAGGAATTGATTTTTAGGGCAGGTTAGTCGAATCGACCAACATTAGTCATAACGTATAAAAAATAACCTTAATCATGCAGGGTTAAAATTTATTATAGCATGCACCACTGTGCAAGTAAACCGGTGTTCCTTATACAAAATGTTTATCATTATCTTATTATTTGTTTTTTGTATCACAACGACATTTTTCACAACAACTTTAAGCATTTAATCCCTGGGTATACACAGTAACAAATTTAAACTCTTTATGTCTGGAATAGTTTTGGTGTGTCCGTCGTAAAAAGAATTGTAAGAATTTGAAATGGAATTATATTTACAACTTATTTCACAAAAAATGATCGTACGAACAAGAGTCAGTATTTATTGTGGAGGATTTAAAAAACCTCATCATATTCTTATCAGTGACCTACTGTTGTAATTACTTAGTTCTGTCATTAGATTGTTGTTATTTAAGTTGCTTTGATGCATTTTTTTGCGCAGTTTTGTTGATGCTCGAGTTATTAAGAAAATGGGCTATATAAAACAAAAACAAACAAATCATTATTATTTTAAAGTAAAATACACAGTTATGAATAGAAAAATAGTAAACAAATAGTTAAACAATAAAAATGATTTTTTTTTTTTGGAAAGAAAACGAAAAAGAAAAAATGAGCAAAAATTCTCACATTATGTTTCAATTCACAAAATTGACGTAGAAGTGCAAACCAGTAAATCGGATAGAATGCTGATGAAGGTCGTCGCGGGCTGAACAATTAACTACATTCAATTTTACTTCACTGTCAATCGAAGATAACCGTATGAAAGTGGAACATAACATGATGTAACAGGATTATAAAAACGAAATAAAATTATAACTTGTTACCTCGTATATATGCACGTTAAACGGTAAAAATTATTATTGTTCTAATAAAACACTGTTTTAATAATTATAAATGAAAAATATTTCATTTTGTCGCTATCTTTAAATGACAAGCAGGCCATGTTTGCTTGTTTGCTTTTCGTGCGTTTTACGTTTCACGTCGCATTGGCTAGTGGCGTGGCGTCGTATAATTGTACAGAGTACAAATTCTTGCGGGTTCAACATGAACCATATGCAATCGTTTATAACCAATTTTCTTTTTATAAATAATTTTAACGTGTTTTGTCTGGTAGAAAGCCAAGGAAAAAAACTCAAGAGTGACCGGTGAAGTACCATAAAAAAACTCTATACGCTTACAGGTGGATACCAATATACTCTAGAGTCGATTCTGGAAGTCCTTTGCCTTCCTATACGAATGTCTAGGTAAACCGAGAACTAGTGGATGAGGCTCCAAACAAATCGTGTGATAAACTGGCAATATAACTAATCGCCAAGTACTTTTTAAATAAAAAAAAAAAAAAAATTACTTAATCTTAGCCATTGCCTTGAACGCCACATCATTTGTCCGAATAGCACGGCAGGCTTTTAGATTTTCGATGTTTAGTGGTCTTTAGTATCTTCAAATCATATCAATTGCATTAAATAAAGTGTTAAATGTTAAGTTAAGTAATATATTAATACATAAATCTCTTGCATACTGTCCAAAATACCGATGCATTCTGCCAAATCGATGAAAAATTTAATATCCTTCCAAATGGTAGGTAATTTTTTTTTTTGCAATTTTTAGATCGAATGGTACCAAGAAAAGTACAATTATACAAATTCTGTCAAAACTCCGGGGGAGGCATAAAATCGTTGATATATTACAAGAAGTGATTGTCGACTGATTGTGCACCTAATCTTAATTGGCCTATTTATCTATCTCATTCAGAAGTTAAATAAAGAAAAAGATTATATTTTTCAGCTGTTTCGATACTTTGTAGGTAAGTCAATGCTGTTACCTATAGTCCGATAGAATTGTCGAGTTCGGTGTTAGAATCTGGTAAAATTTTCGCAGAATACCGAATTTTGTATTATAATTTGTATGTATATATCGTGGTGTGTTTGCCGCATGGAACTGTTTGGTTTAAATTGAAAATAAAACAACTTCTTAAAGATAATTTCGTTGTTTTGCTGACACCCAAAAAAAAAAAAAAATAAAAGGGGTGTTAAGCATAGACCATGTGTTTCAGTTATTAAATGGAGCTTAAATTGTTGGAAAAAGTCTGAGAAAAAATGCACATTATATAATATCACTGGTTGGCAAAAAAAAGTCGGAGGCAAGAACTCTGTTATGGGATTTTAATTAATTTCAGCGTGCCGAATCCAAATCTCTTTACAGATTGCTTCAATCATGTCTAGTTTTTTTATGGGCTAATTTTTAAATATTTCGCCCGAAATAAGGCGGTTATGTTAATACATTTTATCATGAGAACGATTTGTCCAATATTGATCAAAACACTTACAGATGATTAGGAATAAAATTTCCTTTCAGTCATCAAAATTTTTTATATTTTGAACCGTTTCAGAAACTAGCAGTGATAATATTTTTTTGCAAAATTAGTACCATTTTTATATACAAAAATTATACGGACAAAAATTTTACATTTGTATCATTAATTTAAAAGCCAGTTGTATTACGAATAAAAAATACCATATAAGTATCATGAAAATCGTAAGACAAATAAGGCGATTATGCTAATACATTTCATCTTGACTTGCGAACGATTTGTCCGATTTGAATACAATTAACAGCGAAAGATATATATTTTCTTTAAGCCATTTTTACATTAGCTTTTTATATTTTTTAAACCAGTTTCGGATATATTCAGATAAAAGTGGCGGTAGATCTTTTAAAGAAAAATTAATAATATTTTTGCTAACAAAAATTAATTCAAAAATATTATAAGAACAGAAATTTAAAATTTTTATAATTTATCGAATAAAATAAGCACAATCGGTTGACAAATTTTGATTCACAACTTATTGACATTTTTATTTATAATACGTATACAGAAATTCCATGTAAGTACTTTCATGTGTAAATGCAGAGTTATAAAAAAAATACAATATTGCAATTTTTGTCAATTTTTTCTAAAGTTATCGTCCTCACTTGCAATTTTGGTTTCTGCAACATTTAAAAATTCTGCTTTGAAATTGCAGATTATTGATATAGTGTCCAGATTATGAAATTATAGTTTTGAAATTTTCCACTAAGTGAGATCAACTCTTAAACAGCTCTGCTTTTGTGGTCCGATTATCAAAAATATTGCTATTAAATAAAGATGTTTGTTTACATGAAAAAACTGTAGTTTGTATATAAACTTTGACAGCCCAATCACCGAAAAAACCCAGTTGTTGACTTGACCCACCTTCTAGTTAATTCGCCTTTAAGCCAAGTGTGTAAATATTAATTATTCGCAGGATATACATAAGCTTATCACGCTTAACAATAAAAAAAAAAGAGATTTACGCTTTCTTACATATATACGAAAACAGTATAACTTACATTAAAGCTGCGAGTTTTAGTAAAGAAGAAAGTACAAAAAAGTATCATATCATTCATTAACTATAATTAAGTAAAAAGTATCAAAAAAGTGGAAGAATTACAAAAAGTGTCATTTTTGGGTGCATTTTGTAAAAGTAGCAAAATAGTCGAAAAAGTGGCAAATGGCTAATTTAGTAGCACCAACGGTAACGCTGGTTGGAAAAATGCAGATATATTCCCTTTACCCAATTTAGTATTTGTAAGGATAAATAACTTTCTGTTTTTCCACTCTGCTAATAACTAGATTTAAACATCACTAACACACTGGTCTGTTTAAATATTAGCGTTATTCCACAGGAATTCTACAATATTATGATGATTTTCACAAAGATCACTTTCAGTGTTTGGTTCGGTACGATACGTTAAAGTCTGTTTTGTTCACTTTCCATTGATGACTTTAATTTCTGAAGAACAAGAAGACCTATAATAAAGTTGGAAGTATACCAAAGGTGCTGATAGGTAAATACGTAAAATCACAACTGTTTTTTTTTACTTCAAAGTTGTCAAACTGCATTAGCATACCTACACACGTATGTACACACGTATGTACATACGTATGTATTAGGGATGCCAAACGGGAAATCCCGAATCCCGAAATCCCGGGATTTTTCGGGATTGATTAATCCCGAATCCCGGGATTTATTTTTATGAGTCCCGGGATTTTTAACATATCAACTTTTATGTACAAAACTGTTCGTTTTTATTGCATTTTTTTACTATATACAAAAAATTATTAAAAATTATATTTGAGTTTAATTTTCTATTGCAAATAATTCTTATTTTTGAGTTTAATTTTTGTTTTTGGAACACAGCGAGTATTTAAAATTTGCAATTTTTGCTTGATATATGACGACTATTTCTGAATATTTGTGTTTTGCTTAATAAAAACCATTATTTAAGTAGAAACGAAATTTGCAGACTCACATCTCAAGCCTTTTTTACAATTACGTTTAGCAAGTTCAGCTTTGGCTTAAGACATAATTCCAAAATAAAAATCATTATTTTTAATACAAAATATAGAAATCAAGAAATAATTGTTATGTATCAAGCAAAAAATAAAAATTATTCACGATCCAATTAAAGTTTTATTTAGAAACTAAAGAATAAAAGTTGATATAAGTATAACAATTAAGTCGTAATATTGATGAAATAGCTCATATTCCTTCCGGTCCAATAATAATAAAAAATTTGCTTAAAAAAACATACGGTAAATAAAATAAATTTTTTTTTATAAATAAACACTATTACGTATTCATAAATAAATTATTTTAACTTGAAATCTGTTTTAAGAAACATTTGTATAAACATTTTGTTTTAAAATAAATTTCAAACGTACTTAAATTATTGATTATGAATCTCGCTCTCACCCTAGAGGTGTACTGCACTGCAGTCGACATAGTTTTACAGTTTTTAACTCAGCTATCGAGATCGATGACACTGCAAAGTGTAGTCCCTCACATTAAAAATGGAATTGCTGTCAAAAAACCGAAATTAATTGATCTAGAAAAACTAAGAAATACGTATGTATATTTTTTTAAGCTTTTTTCAGAATCTGATCAGTTTGATCATGGGTGAGGCAAATGTTATAAACATATGCATAATATAAATTGTTTTGTTGTTTTCATTTTTAAAAATTTCTGTTACGTATATAAAACCTTTTGAATATTTAAAAAGTGTTGCTTATTAAAAAAAAGTAGCATTTTAAAGCAACACATTGATCCCGAAAAATCCCGAAATCCCGGGATCCACAAAATCCCGGAATTTCGGGATCGGGATTTCAAAATCCCGAATCCCGGGATTTTCAAAAATCAGTCCCGATTGGCATCCCTAGTATGTATGCACACATGTATATATTTTATAGCTTAATAGAGGTAAAAATACGAATTGGCCAAAATTTTGATAAAAATAAACAAAAAAATCGAATTTAAAAGTCCAATAATCGATTTTAATATAATCGATTGCGAAAAATCGATTTTCTTAACCACAAATTCGATTTTCGATTGGAATCAAAATAGATTTACCAAGCCCTAGTTTCGGGTATGGTTTAAGATCGGGTTGATTTTAAAAATCTACCGAAAAAGTTCGTTTGGTCGGACGATACTTTTATCGCGCAACGCCTAACTATTTGATTGCCTTGAATTTTTTTTCAAACTGTTAAAAACGGCTTAAAAGACATCATGTGCTCTTATGCTCTAAGAACATTGGGTCGGATGGGATCATCGTAACAACCTGTCCTGTGTACCTAATCATAAAGCTTTTCGCAATGGGTGATAGTAGTACAGTGGCTGAGCCCAACAAGCATGGAAAGGTAGCTAGTTGATCAATATAATACAGCAGAATTATACACTCGCCGAACTTCAGTTTCTGACTGAACCTGTTCTCCCCCAGAGGATGTAAAACTAATAGCTGACATATTTAAGGATGCTAATAACAGATTATATATCCTCAAAATGGTTTAAGTCTTAAATTCTGGCATAAACAAGTAAAATATAACACAGGTATAACGCACTCAAAACGGCTCGCTATATCTGAATATTGCTCGCTATATCCGTATCGAAGAATTTCCAAAAATGTTAATAAGTTGTTAAACAATAAATTTTTTACGAGGACTTACTTTAATTTTTTTAAGCTATTAATTTTCCAACAAGCTAAATAACACAATGCTCAAGGAGACAAAACTCTGAAATCAGATTAATATAGACTTTAGGAGCCAATCATCATAATTTTCCAAATACAAATGTTTTAAGAAGAGTTTCTTTCAAACGTAGATATTTGGTAAAAACGTAGTGAGTTGTCTGAACTTTTAAATTAAAATCAATGGGACCAAAGACATGTGCGTGTAACAACCGGTGTTCGTAACAAACGTTTTCGACAGTTATAAACTCACTGGATGGTTAAGATAAGAAATATCTTAACCGTTTTTATATTTAAAAAAGTACTTACCTCTGCCTAGTGATAACAACAGCTAATTTTTTGCTCACTTCTTAATGCGTCAAAATACTGCAAACAAGAAAACAAGAACCTGCAAATTAAAAATGAAATGAAATCAGAAACATCATCACATTGTATAGATGTTATGAAGTGTCAGTCTTTATAAAATGTTTATTATTGCAAATGCAAATAAAAATAAACAAATAAATAAACTAAAATGCGCGAAAACATCAAGTGCTTTTTATTTCAACAAATGACTTTGTCTGCCAATAAATTAAATATTTCAAAACAAAATTATACAAATTTGAAAGACTGTACAGGTACTGATAAAATTTACCTGTATTATTTAGCAGGGAGATCGAGCGGTAATTATTCGACTGGTTTTAGCCAGTTTTTCTTTTGTTGTACTTAAGCAGCAAATAAGTCGATTATTTAGGTAAAATTAGCCGGTAATTTTAAAAATGTGTAATTTATAAACGTGTTCATACTTTCGGCGTAAAATACCCCTAATTTTAGTTATTTTCTTATTGTAATATTGGGGTGCCTTTTTAAATACGGATGACAACGTTTTACGTAGAATGTTAAACAAAATATAACCCCGGGTCTCCACGTAGCAATATGTATTGCGGCAAATGTAAAATTTGATTGCTCCATTAAATTTGCGACGTGTGGACAGCATATTGCCATGATTGGCAATCCACTGCGCAATGATTCTTCTTCGGATTGCTTGAGAAATTATTGCTTAGCAATCTACTGTCAAATTATTTCTCTGTACGTTTGTTTATTATTATGCATGTGCATTTTATTTATTACAAAAGCAATCAAAATGACGACAAAGTGTTGGTTTTCATTTAATTTTCTACGCAAATTCTTTAACATTTTCTGATTTTAAGTTTAAATCAGCACATATATTTTGTTAAGTATAACGTATTAATTTTATTGTTTGTTATTCATTAAAATTTTTCTGTTTTGTTTATTTTTATTTTTAACTACAATAGAGCGCATATACAAACATTAAAATGCTTCTTTAAATAAAACCAAAAGAGTTTAAAATACATTAAAGCATATACAGAAATACATAAAGACATGCCAGACATTAAAGTGACACAGAAATTTTCTGCTTTTATCAGTGGCGGTAAGAATATCATGATAGATTGCGGTAGTCATGTAGGCTATAATGTATAATAATACATATGGGGGATTTCATGTCAAGTGACCCAACTTTTGAAATCGATGTCTTCCGATTTAGATGAAATTTGCACCAAGATTGGTCCTATTGAATAGTAGTTTAGACACAAATTTTCAACAAGATCGGTCAAAAAGATCGGTGTTAAAATTTGACATTTTGGACAAACAGATGTTCCTTCTCATCCATGTAACTTATTATCTATTGTTGTTAGCAAGATTTGTCCCAAACAAATTAGATGTTTAAAAAACGTTTTTTTTAAAATTTTTTTTTTTTTATTATTTTTAAGCGGGTACTTTTTTTTTTTTTTTTTTTTTTGCTAAAAAGAAAGCTTAGGTCTTTTCCTTTAAGGTAGTTCTGGTCGCTTTTTGGGACGCGAGTGGGTTATGTATAAAAAAATGAAAATCTTTCGAAAGATTGAAGAAATAGCTATCTAATTTGTTTGGGAGAAATTTTGCTAACTCCAATAGATAATAAGTTACATGGATGAGAATCACAATCACTTATTAACCAATGTTTCCTCCTATAGATCGGGCCCGCATCATTGTAAACAAAATTAAACTTTTCAGAGTTGAAAAGTCCTTAAAGTCCTTACAGTTGAAATAAAAAAATACATACATTAAGTAAAATGTCTCCGCAAATACGAATATCTAAATAGCATCAACATAGAATAGCACTACATATCGGGTACAGTCATACATACACAAAAAAAACACATACATTCTGAAGTGCAGGCAAATTTGACTAAAAAGGAGAAGTTTGTTAGTAACTTGACCCCAACGATATCTACCGGGTCAAAATTTTATCAGGAAAGTTATTTTTGTTTAGTAAATATATTTTGTGAATTTCCGCCAAATCGTACCATAAATAAAAAAAAATTAAATATCACGACTACAGCGCCACCTATCGGGATTAAACTTAAGAGACTAAGCTCCAGACTGAGCTAATTTATTGCCCAAGTTTGGTGGCAATCGGTCCAGCGGTTCTTAAATTTTAGGAGCACATACACGGCACACACATTTTTATATATTTATGTTCTCCAAAGCGCCCAAAGAATTTGTCCTGGGCATTTTTGAACAATTTTATGGAACCTTAATATGAATTTTTGACAGATATGCACAATTACATGTGACTTAAAAAGTTGACAAGTCAGATCTAAAAAAACACGTCGCGTACATTAACCTTTCTTATGTGTGTTATTTTTAAAAATTATTTGAGTTTTTAAATAAGCTAAGAACTTTTGGTTGTAACTTTTCAAAAATATGTTTAAAGTCTACTGATGATTTGGTAAGCCGCCAGAGCTGTAAAAGATTGCAAAGCACATGATTTCTCGTTATTGATTTCGAATTTTTAAATTGCACTCAAAATCGGAAAACGGATTTTATAATTTCAATTTAAAATCATTAAATCAATACGAAAAAAACAATTGAATCAATCTTTTGAAATCAATTATAGTATTTTATATATATTATGTGCAAAATTAAATTTGATTACAATCGATATAATTGCAATACTTTAATTGAAATCAAATCCAATAATTGCAATCAAAATTAACTCAGAATTAAGATCTTCGTTCTCTTCACATGAAACTCCTTCTTCTAGACTGACTTCAATAATTTTGCATTGCCACAATGTTAACTTTTGTTCACAACCGCTATAAACCAGGGGTATATTATAAAGTTGGACTACAGTTGTGATTTCAGAGAAATTGATCGAAATCAAATTGATTACAATTAATTTAATTGCATTCAATTATTTCTAAAAATAATGATTTTAAAGTAATTGTAATGATAAAGTTTTACTGCCGTATTCATAAAAAATAAAATACATTTCAAATGTATTTTAAAACTAAATTTCCATACAAAATTTTCCTTAAAATAGATTTCATATTCAATTTAGTTTTTTATGAATACGGCAGTTAAAATTTTGAAAATATTTCATTTTTATATCTAAAATAATTTTGAAATCAAGGAATGAAATCAGTCTGGTTGAAATTATTTTTATTTCAATACCGATTAATTGCTGTCTTTTACAGCTCTGTTAACCACCAACAACTGAAAGCTTTTTTAATATACAACTGGGAGTATATCTCAAATAATAGGGCAATTAAAAAAAAGTATTCTAATGGGTCATGTTGGTTGTGTGTAATATAATTTTATTAATGTGACTTTCATAAAAACATAGCAAATATAACCAATATGACACAATAGAACACTTTGTGAATTGCGTAAAACAAAGTATTAAATTCCTGTCATAACTATGTATCTTGTTGGCTTCTAACATATATATATTGTTTTGTTTTTATTCAAATAAACATTTTATTTAAAATTTTTGATATTTTTTAAATTAGGTTAAAGTTCGTCATATTTAATTTTCATCAAATTATTGAAATGAAAAAAATAATTTTACTGCATGAAACGAATTAAAATTTTTGGTAATTTTTATTCTTGATTGAACGGAGGATTGAACTCGGGTCGAATTAACATGTTTTGAAGATAACCATATTCCCATCATCAGAATTCTTTGCAGCTCTATCGTTTACGCTACTGCGGCGGCTGCCAGTCTATAATCTTTTCTGGATTTGATGGATTGAAATATTTAAGAGTAGATTTATATGGAGCCTATTGTCAATTATCAATAATGGCAAAAAAAAATTCCATGACATTGTAGCTATTATAAATGCTATTTCCGCGAAATTGTACATCATCATTATAGCAATTTATGGGAGCTATGGTCCAATGTAGACCGATTCCAATAAAATTTGGAAAGATGATTTAATCTGCAATAAAATTATTTTGACCCAAATTCAATTAAAATGCCAACGTTAAAAGATGGTTTATGGATACGGAGACTCAATTCCACAAAGAAGTTTGTATGGGAGAAATTATGGACCGATGCTAATTTTTTTTCAATAGGCTTGATAAATGTAGCAATTAGATCCCACGTGTAATATATATTGATCGAGATCCAGCATCGCGATATTATTTGAACGTGTTCAATGCAGTATTGATAGAACCATATCGTATAATAGAATTATTTTATATGATCCATCAATCCGAACGTGTAGCAGTGCCCCTAGAAAACCAGCCAGCCGGCTGGACGGACATCGTTAGATCGATTCAAAAAGTTATTAAAAATCAATCGGTATACTTAAAAATAGGTCTAGGACTTATGTTTAAAGTTGTAATACCCTTTTTTGATACAGAATTCTTAATTTCGGTCCGATTTTAAATGTGGTTCTCGAAGCAAATTTGAGAAAATAGCGGCAGACATTTTAAACAGTAATATGAAGTGAATTGTGTCTTAATTGCAAAAACTAATATAATCTTTAATAGTTGTAAAATTCATTGAAGACATTTTGCAAAGAAGTGCAAAAATGGGTTTATTCAGCTTCTGTTCATAATTTGCATTTTTAATTAATAATTCAATTTAAGCTTTTTAAATTAATAATAATTTTTATTTTTTAACCAGGGGTAATTTTCATTAAATTATTTCTATGAAAAAAGGAATTTTACAACATTAAATTAATTAATAATTTGTTGACAATTTTCTATTCTTGACTGACCGGGTGATCGAACCCACGTTCACAGACAGGTCGATTTGACATTTCACTATTGACTGCCAGCCGTCGTCAATGCCGGTGAGTGTTAAACGTCGAAGATTTCTGACGAGATAGTGTGGTCAGTAAAGAACAGTGATGTCCAAAATGTAGACTGTGGATGTATTGCTTTATATTAGTATTAGTGAATAGAAAGACATGTACTCTAAAAAATATATAAGAAATATGTAAGCATCCGCTGCATGTGCACTCGTCATTTGATACTTGAGATATGAGGATTTTATCTTTTGGGTTGTCTGGGCGTGGCACTGCCTCTTTTTCCAACCACATCTTTATATAGCTTAAAGTTCAGTAACTCAAGGTAGTCGCCTACTGTGAAAATTTGATGATGATCGGTTCAGTAGTTTATTAGATATGGTGGTTTTTCCTTTTTCTATAAAGGGGCGTGGGTCCGTCCTCTTTTTTCATGGAAATTATTTATATTCATACTAACACCATATTTACTAAATATCATCATCGTATGCCAAAAAATGCCTAAGATATAACGATTTTATTAATTAATTCATTTATTAATGATGTGGTAATATTTTAAATTTTGGGTTGTATGGGCGTGGCATCGCCCCTTTGCCAATCTCAACTTTATATAGTCTAATGTCTCTTCCAGGATCACAGTTATATTCTGTGAAAATTTCAAGATTACCGGTCATGTGGTTTGGCCTCCTATATGGCACACATATATAAATATATATGTATATATATGTATACAAACATACATTCACTTTTATATATATAGATATATTCTTAGATTAACAGCATTTGTTGCACAATTCTATTTTGTATTCTAAACACACGGTCTTAGCACATTTCCCACATATTGACTTTGCCTTTCTGTGCATCAAGTGCAGCATTAGCCTCTTTATTGTCCCTTTCACCATACAATTTTTAGAACTTTGTTATAAAACGACGCCTGAGAATACACAAGTTTTCAAGGTGCTCGTACAAACAAAAAAAAAAAAAAAATCGACTAACACTAGTGTTCTAGGGATAAAGTACGCAGATATAGATTTTGAAGCAGATATAGATGTTGTGGTAAAATTTGATCCAATTTTGCTTCATATGGCAAGAAATAATACCATGCAATTTCATAATAATCCGTCCATTATTTACCTTAGGCCTCAAATTAAGTAGCCTTCTGAAAACCCCTTTAAAATTATAAAACGCTTTAACAAATTTTTAATTTAGGTGTTTTAATACAGAATTTTGTGATGATCACATATAGGACCCACGCCTGAAACATTCTAACTGTCGGTAGAGGGTATTAAACATTCGGCACAGCCTAATATATCACTCTTACTTGTTAGAATAAAAATACAGAACAAGAGTTTCATATTAGAAATTTAACGATACATAAAAGTGGTGCAAATAGATAATTAAGAAGCCCAGCAATAAATGACATTCTTGAAAATACGTTCCAAATATTTTTTTTATACTACATAGTGCAACACATGAAATGTGCACTCTTTTTTAACTTCTGTTCTTAAAAGTACTAATCGAAACTAGCAAAAACCCCTTAGGTTTTAATGGCCTAGCTCGGATTAAAAATGGGAACTTTGGCCCAAAAATTGGCAAAAAAAAAAAGTTTAAAAAAATGGTAACTTTAAAATTTTTTGCGATTTTGTATAAGTTTAAAGGCAGGGTGGCGCATCATGAACGTCATGATTTACGTAAATAAATATATTTTTGCTTGCGTTTTTTTTCAGACTTACCTTTGAATAACTTGGGAAATGCATGATGGAATGACTCCGCTAAGAATATATAACCAAAGTTATTCTATTTTATTTGGAAAGTCAGTGAATCGAATATTCAGACCCAAAGATCAAATGGAATAATTAGCGGTAACGAGCATTTTCACCTTAATGGTCACCCCAATAAAAATATGGGGCGGGGTACCCACAATCCAAGTATAATTGTTGAACATCAAATGCACTCACTTAGATGCAAAGTATTGTACGGAATAACTTCAGAAAATATCATTGGACTAAATTTTTTTGAAACGACGAACAAGTCGCGGTTAATGTGAATGGCATTCAATACAATTTCAATAATTGAAAATTGTTTTTAACACTTTTTTAAAAATACCGGATTTTAAGAAAATAAGCAACTATATAAATTTGTAGTTAGAAGAGTATCAAAATTAGATTTGTCTATAATAAACTCAGATAATTGACGATTGAAAAACGATATGAAATTGAAACTCAACTTTTCAAGCTTCTGCTTATAAATTTCTTGAAAATTAAAAATCTTAAGGCCACCATACACTATCGGAATGCCTGATGTCAAGCTAAATATCTAAATTAGTTTAATTTTCACACATACAAATACATTTTCACTAATACTACATAGACCACATAGAGCACGATGAATATTTAAATAAGTGTATGGTGCCCTTAAGTACATGAAAAAATTCTTTTGATTTCATTAGTGAGAAGAATTCTCAAGCGTAGAGTGAGCTTTAGGATAAATAAGGAATAAGATCTTTAACACATTTTATAGTTATTATTTCCGAAAATGTTCGGGATACAAAGAACAATTTTACCAGCTTCCG
Organism: Pollenia amentaria; assembly: GCA_943735925.1. Taxonomy (NCBI): domain Eukaryota; kingdom Metazoa; phylum Arthropoda; class Insecta; order Diptera; family Polleniidae; genus Pollenia; species Pollenia amentaria. The sequence continues at coordinate 118,758,682 of OX031010.1, read as the reverse complement.
GTAATAAAAAAATTTCAAATAAACTGCAAATGTATCAATTTTAGTTATTTTTAAAAAATAAAATTTAATTTTTTTTACTAAAAAATAATTCATCCAGAACAAAGCTTTAAAATACAGTTGAGTTCAGTCAAATACAGAAACGATGCTCACCGTAACTATATAACAAGAGAAATTTTACAACTATATATAGCGTTATGCTGTATGCAAATATTTTCTTCTTTCCGTACCACTGTTTAAACGTTACCTTCATGTATTCTTTTCATACAATTGCGTGGATACAATAAATCAAACAGTAAGATAAAAATGATACTTGTTTAACTAAAGCTTTTATCTCTTATTGAAAAAGAAAAAATAACAAAAAAAAAAAAAAACTATAAAAACAAATATAAATAGAAAATTCTCACTTACAAATGAGCAACAGTTTTACAGTTGTGAATACAATCATCTTTTTATTATCTAGACAAACAATACCGAGACATATTTTATGCAAAATAAAGAAAAAAAAACTGTATTTTGCATAACAATCTGTTAGACTTTTTCTAGAGTTTATACATTTATGGGTGTAAATAATCGTAAAATATATAATCGCATTAGAAGATAAAGATTTTCAAAGATTCATACTCTGTGTATATACTTGAACAATAGAATAAAATTATGGAAACAATTTTAATACTGTAAAATTGTTAAAATAAAAAAAAAAATTTATTAACTTACTTTATCTCATTCCTTACGTTTCATCTTTCTTAACCCCAGTTAGCTAACAGTAACAGTAATGTTGCCGCACAGTAAAAAAGTATGAAAAACTATTTTCTACATATTTAGACGTTACAGTCTTAATGCTAACTATAATCGTTCCAATTGCTATATTAAAGGCAGAATTAGTTTACACGTTCTGTTCTGTTACGATTCAGCTTTTTTTCTGTTCAAATGAAAGTCTGTATGTGTGGTTTGTTTGTACTTTTTCGTTCTGCTCTGCTGCGGACTAATCTGTTGAAAATAGAATTCAACGTTCAGTTACGGCCAAAGTGTATATGTATTAAGTTAAGTTAAGTTAAGTTAATTTATTGAGTCTTTTTTATAAACAATTATAGAATATAAAAGTATTATAACAAATTTTAAACATTTAAGATTATAATGTAATGTCTTAAAAATTTTATCATGAAAATTACAGTACCAAACTTAACAGAAAATGTATAAATTGTATAATGAATAAAAATAAATAAAAATTGCTAACGCATTAGCTCCCGATGCTAACAGTTTCGAGGATATACATCCGTAAAAAAAAGTTCACAAACTAAAAAACAAAACTTATATACTAAAAATAAAATTTAAAAAAAAAGAAAAATATAAAAAAATATAGAAATAAAAAATATATAAAAATACTTTCATCAATTAACCTCTGTGTGTGCCAGGATAAGTTTTCTTAAAGAAATCCGAAGATGAATTAGCCAAAACAAACAATTCATTTTGCAAACCAATGGGAGATAAATAATGGGTATTAGTCCAGCTAAAGCCCCTTTGAGTTAAAATTATATTTTTAAGGACATAATTTTCATGAAAATGTAACCTGGCAACATAATTTTCAATCATTTTGATGACATAACTTATGGGTTAAAATTCTTCCTAAACAATGTTTCACTTTGTAGACTTTATTTAATATAAATTTACCATGGCCATTAAATTTAAAAAGTTTATTGAAATAAATACCAAGGTATTTAAATTAACCTTTAAAAGGAATTTCAATTTCATTCAAAAAAAGTTTTAATCTTTTACTCTGAGGGACAACAAAATATGGACATTTTCCCGATGCATTTCTTAAACAAATGGCTTCACTTTTTGAGGCATTTATTTTTGTTCCCCAAAAATTATAGAAATAGTTAACTTCATTTAAATGAGCAGAAACGATTTCAAGTGCTTTAATAGGTGATTCATGGTGAGCATAAAGTAATGTCATCGGCATAAAGTATGCCAGTTGAGTTTAAAAAATTGTGTGGGAAATCAAACATTAAAATATTGTATAAATGAGGCGAAAGAATAGAGCATTGTGGAACACCACAAGAAATTGAACCAAACTCAGATAAGGAATTATTTAATTGTATACAAAAACTATTATCAATTATCGAAAAAACTTTTAAAAAGTTTAACTACGTGATGATCAAACCCAATTGTGTGTATTTTGAAAAGAATTGTACTATCAAAAGCCTTTCCTACGTCAAGCGAAACTGCAACTGTACAAAAGCGCTGTCTCAAATTACAAATAACATCATTCTGAAATTTAGATAAAGCGTTAACAGTAGAATGTCCTTTTTTGAAACCAAATTGTAAATTTGATATATAATTACCGTTTAAATTTAGATTCATTTTCTCACGAATGACTTTTTCAAATAATTTACCTAAATTTGGCAATAAAGAAATGGGTCTCAGATTATTGATATCTGTTGAACTAGGATTCTTTTTAATTGGATGAATTTTCGATATTTTCCAACTAATTGGAAAATACGCATTATTTATACACTTATTGAAAACTATCACTAAAAATTCAAAAGCTTTAATCGAAAATTTTTTAATTACAAAATTCGAAATGTTATCAATACCTGCGGATTTCTTACTGTTTAATTCTTTACTAAGAGAAAGTATATTATCTAAATTTGTAAATCGAACAAAATTTTGATTGTTTAAAGCAGGAAAAGAATCATTAAAAGTAAATAAGCTCTTTCTTTCTAAAGAAGACAAAAAGGTATCAATATCAGAAGAATCTCTAGCTAAAGAATTTCCAGAAAAGACCTCTGCAAAATGATTTTTCAATATATTTAATTTATTGGTATCATTTTTAATAATTAAGCCATTAACTGACAAATCTACAATATTCGTCCTTCTTTTATATCCTAAAAAATTATAAATTTGTTTATGTGCTCGAGTACCCGGTTTTATTTTTTCTAGAATTTCACAAAAAAAATTAATATTCTCCTTACTTACTTGTTTCTTAATCAATATGTTCAAAAGCAGAATTTGCTTGGATATTAATTTGTAATTATTATTATAGCTATTTAATGTTCTGTGGTAAATCCTTTTTCAATTCTATTTGCCAATTATATTTAATTTTAAATAATTTTTTAACGAAATCAGAAGGAACAACTTTTTTTTGAATTAAGTACAACTTTCTTAGAATGAACATCACAGCAAGAATTCACAGATAAGGTAAACTTATTAATATAAAAATCGATTTCAGAAGGAAAACTTTCTAAGATTAAAGTAGTCAAATCGTTCTTAAAACAATCCCAATTAGTATCTTTATATGATAAATATGAAACCGCAGGAATAAATATGAGTTTATAATGCAAAAAATTTCAAGTTCAAATTTAGAGGAAAATGATCAGAGAAGGAAGGAAGACTAGATATATTGTAATTTGGACTTATAATATCCACAATATTAGAGCTTAAAACAAAATGATCCAAAAAAGAGGAACCGTTAGGATAAGAAGGCTTTAAGTCACATAGTCTAACAAAGGAGTGTGAATAGAGATTTAACCAGTTAGAAAAAGAATTACCATTTAAATTGTTTGTTTGCCCACTTTCAAATTTAACAGAGTCAAAGTTGCTGGGAATATAAACGGAGCCAACTAAAATTTTTTTAATGACATTATTGATAGAAATACGTACCTAAATAAAAATATGGGGAAAAAGTAAGTTAGAGATTTCTACTTTAAAAAAGTAATAATTTTTCTTAATGGCAATGCCACCTTGTGAAGTGAAGTCTCTAACAAAGAAGTAGTTATATAAATAAACTTTATGATTTGATCCAAGATGCGTTTCATGAATAAAAGCAAAATCAATGTTATTTGAATTGAGAACATTTGCTAAATCTAATCTTCTACTAGACTCCACAAGAGATCTAACATTAAATGTTAACATTTTAAATGCATTACGGACCATAAATTGTAATAACTTCTTTAAAAAGACTTTTACATTTGGAGATTGCCTCAGATTTCGAGAAAGATTTAAAATTTTTCATGAAATTCATAATTCTAATTTCCAAAGAATCAGGTTCACGTAAAACCTTAGCTAATTTCAAAAATTCATTAATAATTTTAGGTTTGTTTGAAGTTTGATTGCTAAAAAGACTTGCAAAAGAACGATTAGAATCAACAATGTTTGAATTAAAAGTGATTGAAACTATTTTGTATGCCAGATCTGTCTTATCTTTCGTTTTATCAGAAATGTTCTTAATCGTTTCTAAATACCTTTTAAATGAAGGACAACCACGCCAACTTGCTGGATGACCATAAGATTGACAATTAAAGCAAAATGGTTGACCATCATCATCAGAATTAAAAGTACATTTACCAGGTTCATGATTTGAAGAGCATTTAACACAAACATAGGATCTGTTGCAATTCTTGGCCATGTGACCCCAATTTTGGCAACGACTTTCTGATTTTTCTTTGGTTTTTCCCAAGTAACTACCTGATTTAAAATAAAACGAATACTAGTTAAGTCATTTAAGCACTTACCCTCTTAAAAAGTAATTAAGAAAAGACCAATTTCTAAATTATTTTTTTTGGAAAAAGGGGTATTAAACTTTGTGATAGAATGAACTGTATCAGGAGCAAGTTTATTTAAATCAGATTCAATATCCAAAATATTGGAATCAAAATAAAGACCTCGTAACACTACCGATTGTCGTCTCAATTCCATAGGTGTAAATGACTAAGAATCAATATTTTTTTCCCTAAGAGTCTGCATCATCTCTAAGTGCGCTGAAACATCTTGTAAATAAAGCTTACTTTTATAATTACTTTTATTAACTATTTTAAAATTAAGACCTTTTATTTTTTGTTGTTCAACAAGAGATTTAATGTTTACACGATAAAGAAAAATAGGTGGGCAACACTTTTTAATGTGTTTATGCTTTTTCGTGATCGGATTAATTTGTACATTGCTATTTGTGTTTGATTCTACATTTAAATCTTCAAAAATCGAAAATCTATTATGACTACAACTAGGTCTAACACCAATTTCTGTGGATCTTAGATTAGAATCGACTTTTAAATTGCCTTGGGAGTTTCTTTTGAATTTTTTATAATTTTCAAATCATTATCACCTGAGGAATTCGCCATAATACAATTTTCATCCTGAAAAAGGAAACCGGAAAAATCCTCATCATTGGAAAGTTGAAAACTTAAATCTTCTTGTAAATTTTGGTCTAATTGGGAATCCATTTGAAAAGAAACTTCACGCACATTTTTAAAAGAAACACCAGAATCATTGACTGAATGTTGAACGTAATTTGATGATGACCCAGAAACATTAATATTTGTCGGAAGGATATTTGCACCATCATTTATATGACTAATAAGTAGAGTTTTAGGATTGTCCCAATATTTATCTGGAGGCTTCTCAGTTTGCTTAACCGCCGGAAGTAGAGGTTTATCCATTTTGCCAATCAAAATAAAAAATATATGTATATGTATGTTTTTTATAGTTGACCTTTTGCGATATATATAAATTATTAGTTGTTTTTGTTTGGCTGTAGGTCCACGTAAATAAATAAAATAAAAAATAAAAATTCGTAATATTTTCGTTTTTTATATTTTTATTATTTTCCCAATATTTTGGTAAGCATCGCTAACCATCTTCAGGGGTCTGAATAAATAAATACAATAATAATTATTATTAACATTAAACAAAAAACACAAAACATAATATTACAAAGATAATTACATGTAAACAATTAAAAAATATAATAAACACAAAACTTCACAATAACACTTGTGCCACTTCTTATTAGATTTTATTAACTAAATCTATTTTATCGATCGTCTGTTTTTGTTTATTAATTGTATGTATATATGTGCACAATTTTCTGTGTCTTGTCGGTAATTTAGACGAAGCTGTGGATTAACATCAATAATATGTAGCATCTCTAATGTAAATCTCCTCGAATAATTCCTCTCTTCATGTAATATTTTTACTCCTTCAAAATGTGGTTTATGATTTTTCAACGTACAGTGGGCTGCTAGTGCAGTTTTTTGTTCAATAGGTTTGTCAATAGCTTTATGGTCAGATTTGTGCGAAGATATTCTTGTCTTAAGTTTTGTTTTTGTCGTCCCGAGGCTGTTGGTTTTTGATACCAATCAGTTATTTAGCAAAACAAAATCAAAAATTAAAAAGGAAGACAAGTCAAATGTGGTATATAAAATTCCCTGTAGTGGCGACGGGCTCAATATATGCGATAAAGTATACGTTGGGACGACAAAAACAAAACTTAAGACAAGAATATCTTCGCACAAATCTGACCATAAAGCTATTGACAAACCTATTGAACAAAAAACTGCACTAGCAGCCCACTGTACGTTGTAAAATCATAAACCACATTTTGAAGGAGTAAAAATATTACATGAAGAGAGGAATTATTCGAGGAGATTTACATTAGAGATGCTACATATTATTGATGTTAATCCACAGCTTCGTCTAAATTACCGACAAGACACAGAAAATTGTGCACATATATACAGACAATTAATAAACAAAAACAGACGATCGATAAAATAGATTTAGTTAATAAAATGCTGCTGGTGTCTTATAATTGAGAGTTCTTCTGTTTACAAAGGGCGGAATGCAACAATAGTGAAACAAACATGTGTAACGAGTGAGTAAATAATGATATATTCGCAATTTGATTTAAGGTTAATTACAATGACTCAATTTCACATGCTGCTTTTTAAAAACGACTCCGACTCATTATTTCTGATGACAGTTTGGTCAAATGATGTTAAGACTGTCATCACACTGATGGAAATTGTCATGGGGTTAATAACGAAGACACTTGTCATAGTACTGATGTCAAAATACATCAGAGTTATGGCGCCTTGTCTATCAGTGTAATATTTGAATGATACCTATAGTCAAATATGGACTGATTTGCTTAGATGATTTTGATTGCAATAAAATAAGTTTGGACCAAATTAAGCTAAATACCAACACAATAATATTGTCACAAATACCATATTCTGGAGAAAAGCTTGTATGGGGCTTTTCGAAATTATGGAACTTTTCGACTCTTTTGATTAAGCTTGGTTCTTGTACCAATGAGTGCCAAATGTGTCAATTTGCATCCTATTATCTTAAAAATTGGGACCTGTTCTTTGCGCACAAGCTTTATGTTTATGTTAACAAATATAGCATTTAATTTAAATTAAAATTTAATTAAAAATTTAATCAAATGAATTAAACGTTTAACCAAAAGAATTAAACGTTTTATTGATACTATTAACCTGTTTACGGTTTTGATTGAAATTAATTAATTTTTTTTTTTTTTTTTTTTTTGTTTGTTAGACATTTTAATATTTTTTTTATTTACGATGTATTGATTTTTTGCTTGTTAAATTTTATTTCTGTACTATTTTTTTGTTTGCGTTTTTTGATTATTTAAATTTTTGGTTGATTGATGCTACACCGCCTTCAGTTGCGCAAGTCACTTGCCGAGCACGACAAAGTCTGTATTCAATTTGTTTTCCCTTAACCCGAACTTAACTCTGTCATCTACAAACCAAGAGTTGCGCAAGAGACTTGCACAAGTAACTTGCCAAGTCTGAAAGGGATCTTAGATGTGAACAATGCCATAGCTTTTTCACACTTGCATATATTTTGACAGAACGCAGGAAAAATGTTGTCAATGTAAAACATGCATTCACACTTACAACATCTACTATCAATTAAAAATGCCACCATTACTGAAAAAAACTTTTTTTCTACAAATGTGACAAATCTTTAAACAAAAAACAAAAATATAATTGGAATTCATTACATTTAAAAATATAAACAAAATTAATGCAAACCAAAAAAAAATACTTGTAAAAACGGTAAAACTTATTATATAAAATTAATTTAAAATATAATCAATTTTAATTTCGATCTACCAAGTTAAATTACCATTTGGTTTAAAGATTGATGTTTGACTAATGACGTCATCCGTCGTCAATGGCGGTGAGTGCTAAACGGCAAACCCCTCTGAAGAGATTGTGTGGTTACAATCGAAACTAGTCAGGGCAACCTGTCCGTGAAAACCTGGGTTCAATTCCCAGCTCAGTCAAGAATGAAAAATTTATCAATAAATTTTTATTCATTTCATGTTGTAAAATTCCTGTCTTCATAAAAATAATTTAATGAAAAGTAAATTCTATGAACTTAAGCCTGATTAAAATATCGAAATTTGGATTAAAAACCATTAACAGTTCAATAAAAAAACCACAATACTAAATATTATTAAGATATATATTTAAAAAATTTATTATGCTACTAAAATTTTACTAGCAAACTGTTGACATTTTATGAAAATCGCAAAAAGGTTTTTTATCACTTTTACTTCCATTAACAGCTTTGTTTTTTTATAAACTCCTACATTTTATCGTCTTTTTGCATTAAAATTTCAAAACACAAGCGAGTAAGATGAACAACCCTAAAAAAACTTTGTAAAAGTATATAGAAATGACAAATATTAAAGAAGCATCATAAATCCCAAAATCATTTAGCAGACAATTTGTTACAAGCACAAAACATATTTTGTTTAATCTTCCGTTTGCATTAGGAGGAGCTACAGCAAAAGATTAGGTTCATTATAAATATTAAACAATAAGGCACAAGAAACAGGAAAAGGAAACAGTGATATCTTTGAGCTTTGAACATACACATAAGATGAGAATGCACAAACATGCTTATAATTACGTACTTGATTTTTATGTTCGGTAAATAAATACAAATAATTTTATAATAATATGAATACAAGTATGTTAAAGTAATTATTAAAATATACAAATAACTACTTTTAGGATGCTATCTGACAGATAAATGGTTTTTTGGTTATTACAAGTTAACACTGAAATAAAAAGTGACTAACAGCAGGTTTATTCTCATGGTAACTTTACAAGTGAACTTTAAGAATTTGAAGCTGCCAAATTTTCTGTTAGGGGTTTGGTTCCTTTAATGACAGTTTTATTTCCATTTAAATTATTCATACTTTTTCAAAAAAGCACAATTTAACACAAACAACAAAGCAATTTACATAAAAAAAAACCAGCTTTTAATAATATTGTAAAGTGTGATTCATCGTAATGTTTGATTTTCAATATGTTTTTTTTACAGATCACGCGTGACTCATATCAAACTTCTTTGTCATTTTTGTTCAGTATCTTTTGTCAAGTCGTCATGGAAAGACTCACACCACAACAGCGTATCCAAATGGCTCTGAATAGGCTCTGAAAACCCCCAAAGAAAATTCGGTGTTTTATCGTGAAATTTTGTACAGTTATGAAGCACGTTAATACAAATTGCCGAATTACCGAAGAGTACCAAGAGCTACCATGATTTATGAGCTGGTGGAATAATTGGTTCACATTTCTTAAAAAATTAGGAAAATTAAAATATTACCGTCAATGGTAACCGTTATCGCACCATGTAAACGGACTATGTGTTTCCTGAAATTCAAGCGCATGGTCCCAGTGAGCTCTGGTTTCAACCAGACGGCGCAACGAGCCATACAGCGCGTGAAACAGTGACCTTGTTGAGAAATAATTTTGGTGAGTGGTTAATTTCACGAATACAATTTGTGCCTATAAACCATTTAATTATTTTGGTATTTAGATTAAATTTGATCTAAACTTATTTTATTGATATCTAAATCATCTAGCCAAATTTTATTGGAAGCGGACCACATTTGACCATAGTTCCCAGACAAATTATATCGCAAAAATAGCTTTCATTGCCATAACTGCCTTATACAATAAATGTTGGTATTGACATAAAATTTAAAGACAGTAACTTTGGCAATAGCTGCTACATAGTGTCAACATTTTGTACTGCTACCTCTCTCTAAAGTCACTTAAAGACAAACACATAACATTATTTTTTCGGACGGATCCACGATTGCCCATGGGTCTTAAATATGGTACACCCTCGAAAAGTTGTCTCTAAATACTGTGTGGAAGGGTATCACATAGTCGGGCTTCGCCAGAAATGGTGAAAAAAGATATAAAAATGTTTCTACATTTAAGTAATGTTTAGGCACAAGGTGCAGTTTTTCGCGTCAGTTTATTTTGTATGGGGCCGAGGCGGGCACGATAACTTGTTAAACAAAACTGAAAAAAAATCATTATGAATTTCTAACTTTTTTCTTCTTTGGCGTGTGACTTTTTTTATCGAAGTTTTAACTGTTTTTTTTTTTAATAAATGCTTTAGGACTTGTACTCAAGAGGTCTTAATTATAAACTTTCTTATTTTTTTGCAAAATTTTTTCTACAAAAGTGCCAAAATTTTAAAAGAAAACAGCAAAGCGTTTCTGGAATACAATTTGTTTCATAATATAAAAAAAATTAGACAAAATAAGACTTGTAAATAAAAAAACTTGAAAAGATTTGCAATTTTGTCAGTGATTACACTTTTCTAGTGATGACACTAAAATAATCAGAAGATGTAGAGTGGAATACAATGAAACAGGCACATCTTGTAATGATGTTGATTTTTAAGCTCTATGTATTTCTTATGGGAAAATTTCAACATCTTCGCAAATTGATAGTAGATGTTAGATGTGGACAAATGTGAAAAGGCCAGAAGGGTAATTTTCCAATGCATATTTCTTGCAAATTTTTGAAGGGGATTTTCATTCTTGAACAAGAGTGGTTATCCATGCCTGATCCAGTTTGTGTGATGCCGAGTTTCCGTAGATGAACTTGACTTCTAGGGGGCACCGTTGTCATTAAAATTCATCTTATTTAATCCTTTTCTTGTAAGAACTTCGGGCTTAAATAACATTTTCTGTATCTTTTCGCTCTTAAAGATCACTAAATTTTCTAATAACAGTATAAATTTTTAAAACACACTTTTTTTTCTTTTCTTTTATTTGTGGATTACTCCAGCTATACTCGAAGTAGGAAGCCAAACACATTAAGGGCTAATAAATCAGAGCAAGTTTAACTCTCTTTTTGGTTTAAAATGTGTTTAAACCAACAAATCTGTACATCAGTTAATATATAAACCATCTTTAAACGCATAAAATTAAACTCTTTTATTTTTAAACTACATAAAATACATGCACTGAACCAAAAAGTGTTCATAATATTAACGAACCACGTTTATTAAAATAATTTTCATAGGCTCAATGAGTTATTCCTTAATATAATGAAACATTAATTCATTCATATATTTCAATTTACGAACCATTCGTTGACTCAATGAACATGCATTTATTAAATTTTTCGTTGACATGAGTTTATAATAAATAATGTACAATTTTTTGTAATAATGAATGTTCTTAAAAATTAATAAATCTTTCATCTTTCTCAATTGAAATGAACATAAAAGTTAATAAAATGTTCGTTGAGCTAATGAACCATTTATTTAGTCATATTAACACAAAAGCACGCGAATTTTATAATCTATTCGTTGTCCCGTGGAACTCGTACGTTAACATTAAGAAAGTGTTCGTTGAGCTAAAATTTACAATTGATTCGTTGGCTTAACGAATGAGTACGTTGAAGTTATAAAAGTTACATGAGGGTAACGAAACGTTTGTTAAGTTGATTCTTAAAACAGTGTTAGTTTACCATCTTTTGTCATTTCGTATTATACTTTTAGTCGAACTAGTTCTTTTTAAGGTATTATTTAAACAAAAAAGAAGAACATTGTAAAATCAAATTTTACAATTAATTAATTATAATTAACACTTTCTAAAATTAAATAAAAGTGTATAAGATTGTTGAATTAAATTAAGTAAAATGATTTGCTATCTGAATATAATAAAATTAAGTTCGGTGGATTTTTTGATAGTTCATTAAAATAAAACATAGTTTAATTACGTACAGTACTTTTAGATGTATTGAAAATTCTTGTGGTCAAGTGCTTTAAGTGTTTAAAAATTCCAAACTTTTATTTTTAATACTATAAAAAATTAATCAATTAATGTCAGATTTTGTTAATATTTTTGCAGATAGTCGAGATGCGGCAATGCTTTGGGATTTGCATGGTAACCTGATTTCTACAATGAAATTTGTGCGCAAAGATTTAAGTATAAAGAACCAACTTCAAAATTTACAATTAAGGATTCACAGGAATCGTTTGTTTACGTTGCAGCATCAGTTGGAGTGCAAATAAAAGTCCCAAAGTCTGGCTTTAATTGGCAATAAACGTTGTAAACATTTAAAATAAGCTGTGTATATATTTTGATATAAATATCATCATACATATAAATACTATAATAAATTTGCGCAATTTTTGTCAAAAATATATTAATTTCAATTTTGAGTTTTTAATTTTATATAGGGTTACAGAAGTGAATTTTGAGGGGGCGGGCAGGTGGTATAATGTTGCGGGAGGAAATTTAAAAAAATTGATTCATTGAGACAATGCACTGTGTTCGTTGAGCGAACAAATTTTAAAAACAAAATTATTCGATAAATTAACGTAAAGGCTTACTGAATTAACGAAAAAGTTCATTGGATTCAAACATTCTTTCATTAAATTATTAATTTGCAGAAAATAGTATTGACGATCTTTGTTCGTTAAGTTTATAAAATTTTTATGATATTAACAAACAGTTAATATCAAATCTTTTTAACCCTAATCTTACCAACATGTGTCTGTGAGACACATTTTGATGTTTGATTCAATAAAACAACGAAACTTTGTTACATATTGACACCAAATTTTATGACTTTTATTTTACATCTGTTTAGTATAATTTCACAAAACAAAGTTGATAAATATTAAATTCCTCTATTTTTTATAAGCCAAAATAAAAAAATGTAACATAAACTACCAACATGTGTCTCAGAGACACATACAAAGAATTTAGTAGAATGCGCAAATTTAGAACAAAAGCAACTATCTGTCATATATGTTACAGAATTTATATTTGTTTAGCAGCAACTATCTTTCATATATATTTATACAAATTGCATATTTTCATATCACTATATTAAATTTGGGGAATTCCCTTTTATTGAAATCAATAATCACCTGATACTGAATGTTGAAAAACAACAAATTAGTTGCGGTTAGATTTTGTAGAGTATTGATGTGCAAGTTCATTTTATAAAAAAATATGCCAAAGCGACTTACAGAAGAGGAAATCCGACTAGCCGCGGAAGAAATTGATGAAGATACGGTTGATGATATAGAAGACGAGGATATGTTTTTGCAATCTGATATCGAAGATAGTCAAAATAATGAAAATATTGAAGATGATGCTTCCGAGATGTCTGATACTATTTCGGATATTGAGGAAGATGCAGGTGAGGAATATGGTGAAATATTTGTTGGTAAGGACGGAACTCAGTGGTATTCTATTCCAAAACCTCAAAGGCGTATTCCTGCTCGAAATATAATTCGGTGCCCATTGAACAAAGTTAACTTGCCACCAGGAAAACAAATTGAAGACCCTTTAGAGGCAATCGAGCTATATTTGAATGACGAAATTTTTGATTCAATTGTAAAATTTACCAATTTGTATGCAGTGACTACAAATCAGAATGCCTGGCGTCCAACAAATGTAACAGAAATAAGAGCCTATGTTGGACTTTTGATTACAGCGGGGCCAAAAAAAGAAGCAAACACAGAGATTGCTGAGTTTTGGAGTTCGCGATATGGTTGCCCAATTTTTCGGGCTACTATGAGTCGAAATCGTTTTATGGAAATTTCCAAAAATTTGCGGTTTGACGACAAAAGCACTAGAAGCATTCGACAGCAAAAGGATAAACTGGCACCTGTAAGGGATTTATTTGAAATTGTCAATAAAAATCTAAAAAAATTTTACACTCCTGGTGACAACCTTACTGTCGATGAGCAGCTTGTTCCGTTTCGTGGAAGGTGTTCTTTCCGCCAATATATGCCTAGTAAACCAGATAAGTATGGACTAAAAATTTGGTGGGTATGTGACAGCAAAACAGCCTACCCACTCAACGCAATACCTTACTTAGGCAAAATAAACAACCAGAGGGGTTTTGGTTTGGGCCAAAGAGTTGTGGAGGAGTTAGTTCAACCCTATGAAAACACAGGCCGAAATATAACATGTGATAATTATTTTACGAGTTTGGAACTTGCGAATAACTTATTGGCTAAAGGTTTGACAATAACGGGCACTCTAAAGAAAAATAAGAGCTGTGTTCCTTCATCATTTTTGCCAAACAGAAAAAGGCAAGTTGAAACAAATTTGTTTGGTTTTACCAATAATAAAACTTTGGTATCTTATGTCCCTAAACCGAATAGAGCAGTTCTTTTACTCTCTACAATGCACTATGACACCCACTGCGACTCACAAAATAAGAACAAATCGGAGGTAAATTTACATTACAATCGAACTAAAGGAGCAGTTGACACTTTGGACCAACTTGCACATAGTTTTACTTGCCGGAGAAAATCAAACAGGTGGCCATTTACGTTCTTTTCCAATTTAATTGATGTTTGTGCAATTGCAGCATATATTATTTGGAAAAATTTACATCCATCATGAAAAGCAACACAAACAAAAAAAGCTCGAAAACTCTTTTTACGAGAAGTTGCCGCAGGACTTATTGCCCCCCAAATACATCAAAGGTCAAGAAATAAATTACAACGTCCTATAGTTCAATGCATGGAAAAAGTTCTTCAAGAAGGAAATACACCAAGTACAACCACTTCTACAACAAATAAACGTAAAAGATGCTATATGTGCGATCCAAAAATAAGTCGTATAATAAAGCAATGCTGCCAAATATGTAAAAATAATGTCTGCAATGAGCATGCTACAAAAGTTATAAATTGTAAAGAATGTATTCAATAAAAAATTACTTAACATAAACTAATTTGTAATTGTCTTATGCTTTTTTCTTTTAATTTGTATGTATGTGTCTTAAAGACACATGTTGGTAGGATTTGTAAGTTTTTATGTCGGTATGATGAGGGTTAAGAATGGCCATTTATTGTTACAACGAACAAATAAATTGGACGAAAATTAATAAATTTTTCACTTACTCAACGTAAATTTTCGTTGTCTTCACGTACCTATTTGGTTCAGTGTGGGACACTGATTTATAGCTATTTTGTTGAAACAACATAAACTTAAGTTTAGTTCTACTAAAACAGCGTTTAAACAATATTCACTGCCTTGTTAGCCATAAGCCTTTCACATTTTTAAAGGTTTTGATTAACAGCAAAAATATTTCTGCATTTTGTTTTAAATGTAACTGCCATTAAATAATTATTAAAAAAAATCATAAATCTGACATGTCAACCAGATTTATATGACTTTGCTGTATATTTGATTTTATTTCTAAACAGACAGAATTTATTATGTGAAAATTTTCTTGTCACTTGAAATTTAAATACCAGAACGACTGATAGATGACATTTGAAAACCAACCAACAACCGAGTCTTAAACGATTACATAACAAACATTTTAACTTCTTTAGGTGACACAAGTGTAACCAGAACTCCTCCGGAACAAAGTACAGCAGTGAAGTAGCAGAACGTAAAATGAAAATGAAAACACTCTTGTATTTGCAGTTGAACACACAGAAATATACAAATATTTTTGAATACATATTTACATTAAAAAACAAAGACTATTTACTCAAGTTTTCTTTAGCAAATATATACACACGTGAGCATTTAAGGCAGTTACAGCGTTTGCATAAATGTCAAAGATATTTTATTTTAAACTGTAGAAGAAAAAAGTAGTTAAAAGGAAAATACGATTTTTTAAGAAGACCCAATTTCAGTCTTTATAAGTATAAAGTTTTTAGCTAGTATTTTGTATTAAAGAAAATTTAACATTTAAGTTAAATTATTTTAATAACTTAAATATTAATAAGTAGTATTTGTTTATTTTATTGAACAGTTTATGGTTTTTTAATCCAAATTTTTATATTTAAATTAGGCTTCATAAAATTTAATTTTCATTAAATTATTTTTATGAAGGAAGAAATTTAACAATAGGAAATGAATTAAAATTTATGGATAATTTTTCTATTCTTGACTGACGGGGGGACCGAACCCATGGAAATGGACAGGTTAATTTGACATTTTTCGATAGTAACCAAAATATCTCCTCTGAATTCTTTGCCGTTTTGCTCTCACCGCCACTGAAGACGGCTGTTAAATTAAATATTTATTAAATGTTACAAATACAATTACTTATCATATTCTAACTTTATATACCAAGCAGTCGCAAAGAGTTTGTGGAAGAAATCAAACACGCAACCCTCTTACTGATAGAAAACAAGAATTGAAAATTTGTAGGCAAATTGGTAAATTTTTGTATAAACTGTTTATTTTTAAATTTTTGATACCCTTCACCGAGAGTTACGATACTTCAAGAATAGCCTTTATATGAGATTATGTACCAATCTTAAAAAAAACTGACCTAACTGTATTCTAATTCGTTGCTGTTTTAGGCGTATTAAGTTAATAACGGGTGGTTAAATCTTAAGGGCCGATGTTGAATGTGAAGCACACCTAAACGTCAAGTGAGATGATAACGAACTTTTTATGGCCCGAATTGGAAGATATGGATGTGGATGATATGTGGTTTCAACAGGACGGTGCCACTTGCCATACAGCTAACGAAACAATGGCTCTTTTGCACGACAAATTCAATGGCCGTGTTATCTCACGTGGTGGCGATGTCAATTGGCCGCCAAGATCATGTGATTTGACACCGTTGGACTTCTTTCTTTGGGGTTATTTGAAAAAAAGGTGTACTTCGATAAGCCAGCAACAATTCAAGAAATAAAGGATGAGATAATTCGGCACATTAACGGCATAGAACCTCAATTATGCCGCCGCGTTATCGATTTGGCCGATATTTTGTTCAATAATAGTTACAATAATTTCCTAAATAATTTGTGTTTTATTCAAAATGAACATCTGACCTTAAAATTTAACCACCCTTTAAAAGAGAAAACGCTTTATATGGGATCTATGTAAAATTATGGGCCAAGCATCACGAAGTTTTATGATCTTATTTCTAGTCATATAAAACTTATTTGGTACTAAAATCAATTTGTTAATGTTAATCTTCTTTTCGGTTTTGGACGTATTAAGATGATTCTCAGGAGTTGGTTAATGGTATGGACCTATGGTAAATAATGGACCAATCTTCACGAAATTTTATGTTATGATTTTTGTGATATAAAACAAATGTAATGCAAAATTTAATGGCAATCGCTACGCTTTGTAGGTGGTTTTCATTTGGGACCATAACTCTTCTCCAACCAGGGATGTTAAAGTTGGTACAATTGCACATTTTTTGGTATATTTTTACCTTCTTAAGTACCGTGGTACTACCGTGACTTATTTGGTACAATGTAACAATTTGTCATAGTTCCCCCTTTTTGAATTTTTAGTATAGCAAACAAATTATTGCGTCCTTTTCATTGCACTTATTTTTTTAATTATTATTTCTTTCATTCCTTCTTTTAAATTGCAATTTTTATTTATACAATATGCACTTAAAATTATTAACATGGCTAATTTAGAAATGCAATCAGAAGATGCTCGAATGCATGTATTTTTACAAAGGCTAACTTTTTTGTTCCGCCAAATAGCACGTAATTTCATGAATAAAAATGTTTTGGATGAATGTGATATATCTATCGTAGACTTTTACAAAAACCACATGACCTTTGAAGAAATTTATTGCGGAACAGAAGTGGATTTATATATCTCTACAAATAATATCAATTTTGATATTGTTAAAGAAATGAAAGAAAATGCAAAACAATGTTATTTCAGGTAAAACATGTAGTATTGTACCTCTTCTAGTAAAAATGTTCCCGAATGAAATTGCAAATTTTGATTCAATCAATAATCCATTTAGAGCTTTAGCTGATGTCGAGCAACTGCAGTCGTTAAAAACTGAAAACGTTTGTATGTCCTGAATGTCCATATGTTTCCTGACATTTATAGAGTCGTTGCTGGAATTTTATCTATTGCACACTCGTCTGCATATGCGGAAAGAGTTATTTTTTTTCAAAATATAATAAAAACTACGGAATGACACAGACTACATGTGCCAACATTATTAAGTCTCATACAAACAAAGTATATTAATAGTTTATTAACTTAACAAACTAGTGCCCGATTTTGATCTCATATATTTATAAGACTTTTATGTACCTTATTTTATTCAAACATATCGTTCCCTTAATAAAACAATAGTGTATACGCATGTACATCATTATTTTTTATTGCATAATAAGAATCTACATAACTGATTCCTAATGTGGTCAAAATTTGGTGAAATTCTACTTTCACAAAGTGGGTCAAAAGATTGATTGAAATATTATTGTATAATTGCGTGTTTGATATTTTTCATTAATAATTATGTAAGTGCAGGTAAGGTGTTTTAATTAGTTGGTACTCTGAATATCATTTCAAAGAAAATAGGGTATAAAAAGCATACACTGTTTTAATTATTAACTATTTTTATTATTTCATAACAAAATAAAATCGAAAAATGACGTATATTGATATACACAATTTTTTAATAATATACATATTTGGTGTAAAATATTCAAATAAAAAAGTGTATCCCATACAAAATAAAATAGTGTATTATGATTTTCATACATATTATAAAACAAATAAAATAGCCTAATGTCCAATTTTCAGGATTGACATTAAAACACATTTATGTTTAAAATCGTTTTAAATACAAAATTCTCTTCTTCACTAAACACTTAAATGAAACTTAAGTCACCGATGTGGTACATTTAAATTCAACTTAAGTTTCCATTGGATTAACTTAGCAAGGTGGCCTCAATATCACAACAATAAAAAAACAACAGACAAAGTAATAACAACCAGCTGTTGTTTGAGACCACCTTGTAAATAACTACACTTTTTTTATGATAATTTTTTGTGTTTAGTTGTGCTACCATACTTTTATCTTAATTAAATAAGACTTTTCATATAAAACTCAAAAAAACAATCTGTAATTAAATACGATTTAAGTTTTTATGAAAATTAACATAATATAGATTTAAATACTATCCTGAAAATTGGGCATAAGTGACATCATGGTACTTTGAATCCCATTTATTTGCAATTAAAGCACTTGTAAATTAATGAAATAACATCTACTAGTAGCCTGATTATTCCATCACATATTTAAATGACCACAACTCTAAAACATCGATTATTTTCTGAGATATTAGTGTTTTCCCATTTGTCTAATAACTCAAAAAATTTAAACTCTATTATCTCGAAATGGCAAAAAAATTATACACTATTGTTTTATTAAGGGGACGATATAATGTATGCTAATGTTAAGTTTTGTTTTTTTTGTGTACAATTGAATTTTTATGTACTTTTTTGTTGTTTTAGTAAATTAAAAAAAAAATGGTACCGTGAAGGTCCAAAAAGTACATTTTTAGTTGGTACAAAATTTAAAGCCCCATTTAACATCCCTGTCTCCAACTAAACGTGATGCAAAAACGGATCCATGTTCTGTAACTTTAGTGAGAACTTCTCTCATCGAAAAGATGTAAAACAAAATATTCCATCGCGTCTCGAAAAGTGAATAAAGTGTGTCTGTAACTCATGTCGAAAACTATTAAAAGGGACTATCTCATGACGTTATATATGTCATATTATTCCACTCGAAGCCCGAAGCTCGAAAATTGAAAAATTTTCAACGACGCACAGTGGCGCCCGTAGAGCAAGCGAGGTTGCAAAAATTAAAATTTTCATAAGTGCCGACGAAGTTTTGAATAAACCCATGTTATAGGAAACTTTTCAACGATTTCAAATATGCCACTCTTAATAATATCACATTTTTAGTTTAGAAGATATAACCGTTCAAAGTTGACCGACTTTCGGTTTTCAAAAAAACACACAATTTTTAGTCAATTTGTTGCGATTTCAGGTGTAATATCACGAAAAATAGGTAACGAATCGCCTTATTTTTTATTTGTATTGATTGATGTATTTATTAAATGTATAATGATAAAAAAAAAATTAACTGTTTGCTTTGTGTTTCTCCTGGTAAATCACTATTTAAAAACTATCCGTTTTTTCACTATTTTTCAACTTTGACGGAAAATAAAAAAAAACTATATTTTTCTATATTTGCCATACGTGCAAAACCTGTTCTTTGATTATTTCTTTACATAATTCAAAAGGTTTTATCTGCCCGTACGTGCCCGTTTGGCTTCTAGAGGTAAAAAAGTTCAAAAAGACATGGTTGCAGAAATTGTATGGCGTCCATCCCTTATATGTTTTGACTGACAGTAGTTTGATCTAATAGTTTGAAAAAAACTACTCATTGAAATTAGCAGGTACGTACCTCACATAAACAATACTTTGGCGTACAAATGGTCAGGAACAATATTGACTTATGGTCCCTACAGGTAGGCACAAATCTTATTTGGACACATGCATAATATCAAAATTGCATTATTTAGCCTAAATCCATATGTATGCAGGGAACAGGTAAATTTTTAGGCATGGTAGCATAAGCCTATATATTGCAAAATAAGCATAATGCCTGGATTAGTCTACGCCTGAAAGATGGCGCAACAATTACTGAAACCATTAAACAATTTAAGTACTGAAAACATGGCGTTGAACAATTTAAAATTATTTGAACTGTTTAGAAAGTCAACCACACCAAAGTTTTTCACGGAAGTGAAAATTCTTGCTGAGAAGTTGACATTGATCAGCAAATGGGGCTGCGATGGATCATCCGGACAAAGCGTTTATAAGCAAAGGATATCTTTCGATGACGCTACAATATCGGACGGAAATATGTTTATGGCATCTGTTGTTCCTTTGCGGCTAAAATCGGATGATTCCCTACACTGGAAAAATCCACGTCCGTCATCAGTGCATTATTGCCGACCAATAATGTTTCAGTTTGCAAGGGAATCGGCAGAACTCATAAGGAATACGGTGAAGGACATTGAAGAACAAATAAGCAAGATTAAGCCTACAAAGCTGCAAATTGGAGAAGGAAAATATATTGAATGCAATTACGAGTTCCACCTGACCATGGTTGACGGAAAAGTCGTAAACGAACTGACAGGAACAACCTCAACAATATCATGCCCGATTTGCAAAAAGAGTCAGAAGAACTTTTTTCAATTCAATTCAATTTATTTCATATATAATATGTTACATCTCAATTTTATATAATTAGTTGTAAAGAGTTTAAGATTAGTATCTTTTTCTGCTTAATTATAATATATTTCAATTAGTTATCATAGACAGAATTATATTGGAGGTAAAAATTTAGCAAAAACCTATCTAAACCCCTTTTTTCGTATTATTTTTATATTTTTTTTATCGATTTTATATTATTATTTGTCAGAAGAACTTTGGTAATTTAAACGATTCTACAAATGAGGAGAATTACGAATATGGAATGTCACCATTGCACGCAAGGATAAGGTGTATGGAATTCTTGCTAAAACTGGCATATACCCTACCACAAGAGGAGGAAAACTTCGATGAAAATACATCAATAAAGGATAAGGAAAAGATCAGAAAGAAGCAAATACAGGATGGTTTTTTTGAAACAAGTTGGACTAAAAGTAGACTGTCCCAAGCACGGATACGGTAACTCTAACGATGGAAACACTTCTAGGAGATTTTTTGAAAATGATGAGGCAGTAACTAGAATCATTGGAATTGACAATCAAATCGTGAAAAGATTGGGAACGATCTTGGATGTTTTAAACTGCAAAGAAAATGTCAATTCTACAAAATATGGAGAATATGCGTCGAAAACTGCATCTCTTTTAGCAGAAATGTATCCACAGAAGAAGTTGACCCCGACCGTCCATAAAATATTGGCGCATGGCAAAGATATAATTGAGTACCAGCCTTTGCCAATTGGAGAGCTTTCTGAAGAAGCACAGGAGTCTCTTAACAAATTTTATAAAAAATATAGATTGCAGAACACATTCAAAGCACCTCTTCAACATGTTGGCAGCATCTTCCGATCCACTTATTTCTTCCCTGCGGCATGTGAAGTCACGAATAGAGTTACAAAATAATTATAGTTTAGAAATTGTTAGTCTTTTAGATATACCTTCTCTTACGAATTGTGATGAATATTTTACAGAAAATTGAAAAAATAAATTTAAAAAAATAAATAATTTTTTTTTAATTTGTTGGGTAATAATTTAAAACATAAAACCCTTAAGAAAAAAAATAAAAACAATCTAAAAATGTAAAAATAATTTTTTTTAGTTACCATAAAATAGATTTTTCTACTAATTTTAACTTTGATAACCCATAAGTAGGCCCCTACAAAGCGTAGCACCCTTTCCAAACGCTCATTTCATAGGCTGAACAGTTATCTATCATATGCTGTTTAAACTGTTCAATTATTTTATTCGGTTCAAAAGATATGATTTTTGCAACGAAAAAACTCAAATGGCGCCACTGTGCGACGGCGACAAAAACTTATTTTTAATAAAATTTTTTGTGTTAAAATTTTTTCTAACCCCGTTTTTATTCGTGAGTTTATTTAACAGTTCAAAGCGGGAACTTTCTCACAAGAATTTTACAGATTTTGTGCAACTCAAGATTATTGTAAGCAACTATTTAATTTTAAAAGCTTTTTCTAAATGTATAAAAATTATTTTAAATTTCATAGCACATTTCGCATGAATTTCAACAGGAAGCATAATCAACTATGTCATTTCCTTTGTATTTGTTTGCAATAACATCCACATCCTGTTTGTGTTTGCAAAACATTAAAGTAACAAGAAAGGATTTTTACAGGTCACTTTACTTTTATTTACACATGTAAAGTTGATGTCATGTTGCTTACTGCAAATTTTATAAATAAATTTATGTAAGTCAGTTATTTAATACCCAACAACGTGTAAAGGGTTTGTGAAATGTTATAGAGAAAATTGAAAATAATTGCTATACCCTTAACGATTATTGAAAAATATATAATTAAAATTTGTCAAATGGGGACAAAATTTGATTTTTGTCGTATGTACTTAGAAGTTAAAAGTGTTTTGGGAATCACTTCATATATTATGAGCCGTTTGATTTAGTAGAAGGTCTACTTAAGAAATAGAAAATGCTTACTCGGCTCTTCCGAATCTGCGATACCCGCAACCATTTATTAAATTAAACGATGACAAATTATGAAGGACAAATGGAATAATTAAAGTTAATAAGAATTTTGCAAAAAACTTTACAGTATTTATTGTCGTTTGAAAAATGTGTTTTTTTCATTGTAACATGCAGGGTGGCGCAAAAGTAGCGTTATGATTTACAATCTTCAAAAGAATGTTTTCGAGAATTGCCTTTATCTGAGCCCTATGGTAAATTATTGCCATGTTTTAACGAAATTTGGTTGTCTGTTTTCCAGTTTTATACAATCATGACAATTAATATATACCACAATTACATTATTAGTTACAGTTTTAGGCCGTCTTAAGTGTTTGCCGAGAGTAAGCTTTATATGGGACCTATGGTATATTACGGGCCGATTATTATGAAACTTTGCAATGTCAGACTAGAAATGTCTTATTAAACTATGACTGGCCAGCTTTTACTATAACAGTTGAATTCGTTACGGTTTTAGGCATACTGAAGTGTTTTCTTAAGAGTGCCTTTATATGGGGCTTAGGGTCAATTATAGACGGATCTTCACGAAATTTAGTGGTATGATTTATGATCAAATTAAATGATTTTGTGAAAAATGTAATGACAATTAATGCATTTCGGCCCCAATTTATGCTAGTTTTTTTTAACAGAAACATCAACTTTTAAGGTGGTTGTTCCACAATTGTGTTTTTAATTGAAGAACAGCCGCGAATATCGTTTTAAGTTATTATTTTTTTATTTTTCAGTAGAGACAATAAAACGTTTTGAAGAGTCATGATAATTTATTTTTAATTTAGTAAAAATAATAACAATTAAAACTTTTATGCAAAATATAAAGAAATTTTAATTTGAAATAACATGCAAATTTACAGTTAAAAAAAAATTTTTTTAATGGAAAAACGTCATATTTCCACAATCGCGATGTCAGTTAAAACGTTTTTTCACTACGCAAGTGGCTTTCAAAACGTTTTTCCACGTTGCAGAACCATTTCGTTTCTGACAATTTTCAATAGGCTTGGTCCTTGTGACAATTATAACCTTTGTACCAATTTAATCAATTTATCTCCAAAAGTGCGACCTGTACTTTGCGCACAAGGTTTACACAAACAAACAACCAACTAGCCAGCCATCCAATGGACGGACAATATTAGATCGATTCAAGGCAGATCGGTATACTATAAAGTAAATAGTTTTGCTTAAGTCGTATTCAGTTGGTTTGATATGAAAGCTCTTAAGCAATTGTTAAGTATACAATTATCTCTGAAAAATTTAATAAAAAGAACTTTTGATACAGTTTTAGAATAGTCTACTCGTCAATATTGAACAATAATTTCGATTGTTTAACTTACAACCAAATTATAAAATTTCTAGGGATGTAACGAAACGTCCTTCTGCCGATACGATACCGATACTCAAGAAGAAATATCGCGGATACCGATACCAATACGAATATACAATTTAAATTCAAGGTAAAAATAGCAAAACTCAAGAAGAGTAATTTCTGTATTATACAAAATGACAGTGTTAGAGATTAATAATATCAAAAATAATTTTAATAAGATTTTAAAAACAACGAAATGAAGTTAAATTCATGGTAAAATAAATGAATTGTTTAAACAAAAAAAAAAATAATGTAAGAGATTTTATGTATTCGCAATCAATTAATAAGATTTTTGATATTAATATTGTGGTTATTTTATGGAACTGTTAATGGTTTTTATTCCAAATTTAAATTTTTTAAATTTTAAATAGATTTTTGTTTACTAGTACTGTATTCTCAACTTTTGTGGAGATAATTTCGCAACTCTGTTCGAGGCAGACCTGCAGTAAAAAATCGTCTCTCAGATGTGACTGAACTCATTTGACAACTTAAGTCCTTCTGTGCCATGGTCTTAAATTTTGAGTATTTGCGTCTCTAGAAAAATTAAAAAATCTACGGTATATCTAGACTTTTTCTTTAGCTGCGCCACAGCGAAGGATCGACAGAGCATCATCCTTCTCCATATTTTCTTTAAAGTTTTGCACAAAGTTCAGTTCTTATAGACTTATCGGAACGTTTACTAGGCGTAGGGGTGACCGTGTTTTCAACACTTTCGGAATATAGAGTCATGTTGAGTAGATCAATAAGAAGCTTTTCGATCTATTGTCTGTAAAATTTTCTAGTTTTGTATCGAAGGTAGAGAATTTTAAAAAACCATTAATTGCATTATTCTCTAAGTACACAAATCTTTCATTCAGAGCTAATCCTACGTAAATCGTCAATTTTTGGGACTTTAAGTTATTCTGCATTTTAGTCTATTCGTCTATAGTATTTTCCAATAATGTTAGCGTCAGAATATTTAGCAAAGTCTTTGCTTATGGATTTTGTGGTCTCTTCGAAGTAACCCAAAAGTTGTAGCGAAGTGATTTTTATTTTCACAAAATTCATTAGAAATTTGCAGAAAAGTCTTCTGCAGGTCCAAACCATGCGTTCAATGCGTTGATGCATCAGTCCCAAGTTACACACCAAATGCGTAAAATGCACGTATGTGCGTAGCATGAAGTAGGACAACTTTCTACTTTAGCATGCGTCTCGAAAAAATGTTAAAAAACAAAGACACGCGTAAATCACGTGGTGTGCACCGACCTTAAGAATTAAAAGAAACAATTTATATTTCAGTTTAATTTTTTTTTATTAGTTTTTTTTGCAAAAAATAAGTATTGAATATTAAATAGTTTGTTAAAAAAAACTATTAAAAAAGTATCGGCGTATCGACAGTAAAATATCGCACATACTTCACGTATGCCGATATATCGGTATCGGTATTTGTTACATCCCTAAAAATTTGTTTTTGTCTCAAATATACAACAACAATTTTTCGACATTGACAAGTAGAACATTGTTGAACTCAAAAAGTTCATAAAAAATTTTAATCAACAAATTTTTCCCAGTTTTAGTACTAAATCGTAAAGTTGCATCTTTTAAAAATAAAAAAATTGTTCTTCATTAAAATCAATGGAAAAATTCCGGTTTTATTTCCGATAAACTAAAAGTACCTTTGACATTTTTATCGCAAATTTATTTAGAGCTAAAAATCACAAAATTTTACCTTTTTATTACACAATATTTGTTTTAATCCGTTACTTTAATTATTATACCCTCCACCAACACTGTGGTGAATGAGGGTATACTAAGTTTGTCACTCCGTGTGAAACTTTTTTATATAAAGTATATATATATTCTAGCTCCTTGAGTAATTCTAAGTCGATTTAGCCATGTCCATCTGTCTGTCCATCTGACCGTGTGTCCGTCTGTTGAAAACACGCTCACTTTCGAAAAACGCCAAAGAAAAGAACAAACTTGGTCTCAAATTGCTTGTAGTTATCCTAAGCAGTTTGGGATTGAAATTCAGCAAAATCGGTTTAGTAGGATCAGAACTATGAATCAAAATGTGGAACCACTACCCAAAAAATATTGTTAATTTTGATACAAAAACTAACATAAATGGTGGAATAATGCACGGAATGACATAAAATTTTGCACGAATTCGCTTTATACGCTTCATACTGTTAAATTTCGTGAAGATCGGTCCATAATTGACCATAGGCCCCATATAAACCCTACTCCCGGAAAACAGTTTAGTACGCCTAAGGCCGTAATAAGTAGCGCTATCATACTTAAATTTGGTACGTCACAGTTTTATAGGACCTGAATTCACACTGCAAAATTTTGTGAACATCGGTCCATAATTTACTCTATGCCCCATATATATTTAACCCTTGACCCCATAATTAACCCTAGACCCCATATAAACCCTAATCTCGGAACAGTTTAGTACGCCTAAAACAGTAATAAGTAATGCTATCATACTAAAATTTGGTACGTGACAGTTTTATGTGACTACAAATCACACTGCCAAATTTCATGAAGATCGGTCCATAATTTACCCTAGCCCCGTTATAAGCCCTACTCTCGGAAAACAATTTATTGCGCCTAAAACCAAATAAAGCCCACTTTGGAAAAATAATAAAATTCGCCTAAAACCATAACAGTTATAGATATTGCGGTAAAATGTCTTCCAATTTAGTTTCATATGGCCAGAAAAAATATCATGCACTTTTGTGAAATTAACTGTTAACGCGAAAACTTATTACACTGCTGCATTGAAATTTATTCTAACTTATTTTTTGTAATACCAAAAATCAGTCTTTAGAATTTTGGGATGATTGTACCATAATTTACCATAGGTCCAATAATAATAACCCTCCTAAAAATCATTTCAGTTCGGCAAAAACTGTTACGAATCGTGATATTTTGCTCAAGTTCTAACAAGAAACTCATAAAACTTTCTAATTGTCGGTCAAAAATAGGTCTAAACCGCAACCAATTTTAATGCTGACGTTCGTTTTTGTGAAGCTTAGTTAACAATATAAATGTATTTATCATATAGGGCCCACTCCTGTCGGCACAGCCGAATAAAGCATTAACTTGTTTTACTATGTTTTTTCGATTTCTGAAAAATGAAGTTTTTTGAGTTGATAAACTCTTGAACTAGGCGTGCGATGCAACATGTTATGGCAATGCTGATGTTTGTGATATAGTGCACACTTAAATGTGCCAAAGTGTCGATTCTTTTTATACCCGGTGCCAAAAAACATAAGAAATATAGTTACTGTTGTTTTTATATTATGAGTTAAAAAATAAAAGAGTGAAATATATATATTTTGTGTATTCTGTTAGTTCGACAGTTTGGTGCATAACTTTTTTTTACTAAATCGATATTATTATTTATCATTTCCAAACTGCTTAGCAAAACAAGTAACCAAAAGTAAGCCTTCAGACAGACGGACAGACATTACTTAATTGATTTAGAATTTTTGAGAACCAAAAATGTGTATACTTTATGGGGTCTAATATGAATATTTTTATGTGTTACACGTGCAATGACGAACTTAAAATACCCTTGTACACCACTTGTGGTGTCAGAGCGTATAAAAAACTTTAATGTACCGCGAAATGAGTGATTTTATATGGAACGTTTAGTTTTACTACCGTAACTGTTGTAACAAATATTGTTATTATAAAATATTAATATTTAATTAATACGCAACAAATTAAAAAGTTTAGACAATATGAAGTATTTCACTTGGTTAGTAATTTTATTCGTACAAATTGTCATTATTTCATCTTTATCTCAAAAGAGACTGCACCAACTCTGTAATGAAATCCTTGAAGGCAACGAACCGACGACGAAGCATCGGATAATGCAAAAGACAGCATGTGAAGAGCTTTTAATGGAAGAAAATGAAGAATCGCTACTTAGGGGAGGTATTTCTGCAACTTAGTAAATAGTTATACAAGTAAATAAATAAAAACTTTCTTAACACTTGCATATTTATATTATTGGCGTACGAAAATTTATATTTTTATCAGGGAAATACAGTGCATTACTTAGTTATACCCACACCACCAAAGATGGAGAGGGTCCCAGTTGGCAAAATAAAAAAAAATACTCGACATTGTATAGTACACTGTCTTCTAAAGAAGTATATAGAGGACGACATGACCGACATTGTCTTTCAAGTTGTCTTTTGTGGAAGCCTATCTACGAAAACATGACCGACATTGTCTTGTAAGGTATTCTCTATTAACAACTCTACACTAGTGTGTCCCATTAAAAAAAAAATTTTGGGGATCATTCTTAATTTGAATACTCATAAGGCTAAGAATTTTTGAGATTTTTTTCCGATTTTTCGGAGGTGGTTTAGAGGTCGCGCAAATTGATTTTGTACCAAAAATCGACCTTTTTGGGTTTTTTTTAATTTCGGTTGAAAATTGGTAAAAAAATAGATATTTCTTCAGCTTCTGAGTCAATATTCTTAAAGAAAATTTTCCGATCTTTAATTTTATGTGCATAAATAATAAGTTTCGTCAGGGATTTTCCACATTTTGATACATTATATAACAGTTTTTCTTACATTTTCAGCAAATATGAAAAAAAATGCTTTATAACTTTTAAAATTTGTATTAAGACTAAAAAAACTAATGATGCAGTTTAAAAGATTATGAAGTTTTAAATAAATTAGCAAAAAAAAAAATGAATTTTCTCTCACCGTTCTCGAGTTATACCCTTTTAAAGCTTTGTACACATTGTATGAAATGTATAATACTATAAGGTGTGAACTAGGTTTGCATTGCTTTAAACTTTAAATAATTGGATTTAGAAAATGTTTTACAAATAAAATAATAGTTACTTACCAGTCATACATAACAATAACATATGTAATTATTACAAGAAGTCCCGTCTTTTTAATTAAAATATTTTGTTAATCCGAAGTTTTTTTTTTTTTTAATTTCGAGTTTGGTTTTTCTAGACTAGATTTATTTAAAACTTCATAATCTTTTAAACTGCATCATTAGTTTTTTTAGTCTTAATACAAATTTTAAAAGTTATAAAGCATTTTTTTCATATTTGCTGAAAATTTACGAAAAACTGATATATAATGTATCAAAATGTGGAAAATCCCTGACGAAAATTATTATTTATGCACATAAAATTAAAGATCGGAAAATTTTCTTTAAGAATATTTACTCAGAAGCCGAAAAAATACCGATTTCTTAGCAATTTTCAATAATAATTCAATAAAAGTCAAAAACGCTAGATTTTTGGTACAAAATCAGTTTGCGCGACCTCTAAAGCACTTCCGAAAAATCTGATAAAATTCTCAAAAATACTTTACCTTATGAGTATCCAAATTAGGAAAGATCTTCCGAGAAAATCCAAATTTTTATTTTTTTTGGGACAACCTACTCTACACGCCAGTATGAGGGACAGTGTCTGCAAAGCCGCCCTATATCAAAGTGCCTCCACGACAACATGACCGACATTGTCTTGTAAGCTGTTTTTTAAACAAACAAAAATAATTTGTTCCGAATAAAAATAAGAAATAGCTGTAAAATAGCGATATGAATAAGAAACAATCAAAGCAAAGTGAAGAAAATCAATCAGTCGAGTGTAACTGAGCTACCTAAACAAGGGCGGCAAGCGTTTTTTAAACATGAAAATTCTATTTTAAATACATTTTCAATAAGACAACTCGAAATAGCGATTTGTCAAATAGGATTTTCCAACCGGGTGGTGTCGAATTCGCGTTGTAAAGGTTTTTTTCGTATAAACTTTATGCAAATGAAAAGTTTTGACTTACAAAAAACGCTTGCCGCTCTTATTTAGGTAGCTCAGTAAGAAGTCAAAGACTAAAGTATGATTTAAAAAATATGTGCTGTTGTATTTTTGTATTTATTATAGGTTTATAGGCGACATCGTCGTGTAAGCTGTCTTCGACGCAAAGTAAATGCCAATGACTGGAACACGGTCATCAACGACAACTATACGCAGTCGTTGACGACAAAGAAGAATCCATTGTCATCTATATAGTCATCAAAGAAAATATGGACGACAATGTCGTGTATGTGGTCATCGACGACAAGTTAGGTGACATTGTCCTGCACACATTCGTTGACGAGAAAGTATACGGTATTGCCCTCCACTTGTTTAAAAATGTCATCGACGATTTGTACTAGTTTTCCCTTACGTGTCGTGCAGGAATTTACATTTACATTACGAAGCATTGATGATTCGTGCACGACATAGCCAACTGGGGCATTATGCGTTTGTGCTTACGTGTGCAACACATAGAAATACTCGTTCCCACTCACACAACTTTTAGTATACCGGTCGACTAAAAATTACTTTTTAACTCGATCTTACGATGTCAGCACTCGGGATATAACTTTTGGCGTTTTTTGCAAATATCAAAATTTGCCTGGCAGGCCAATGGAAAAATTTTAATATAAGCTTTTTAACTTTTTTGTGGTCGTTAAAAAAAGGTTCCACAAAAAATTCGAAACTTTAATTTTTTACTTTAACCATACAATTTTTTGCAATTTGTCTACAGTATCTTATTAAGTAAGCCCTTTAATTTAATTTGTAATCGTTGCCTATCAGCTGGCCTTTTTCATGACGCATACAAAATTATTATTATTATATTTCGGAAACTAATATACGTGCAAACGCATGTGTTTGTAAAAGTTTGTTCTAGAAACAACAACAGCACTACAAAAGAAATTAAAAAACGATTGATTTGCTTGTCTTGTGAAGAAACAACACCTACACTATAAAAAGAAAAATACAGATTATTTTCATGTTTAAAAGTAAAATAAAAAGCAATAGTGTTAAAATTATTTAGTTAAGTACATAAAATTTTCAAAGTAGAATTATTTCGAAAACCATATCGGGCATGCTGAAGGTGTCTTGTAGTTGAGAGTTCTTCTGTAAACAAAGGGCAGAACAAAAGTGGAACAAACATGTGTAAGTAAATAAGAATATTCTTCTCTATCTCTGATTCTCTGGGGTAAGTATTTAAGTAGGTTAGAAACTAATCTCACTTACGGATTTTTTCAAGTACGAATCGGGATTAAACCAACTTAGAAAGTCTTGAATCAAGCACAGTTTGAAATTATTTTTTATCGCACTTTTAGTTAAGTCAATCCCGTTTTCGGATTATTTCAAGTACGGATCAGATATTAAATATGACAAAGTTAAGTATTTGGCACTGAATAATCCATACTTGGATCAAGCATTCTGTACTTTATTTAAGGAAATCCGTACTAACCGTACTATTGACACTGCTTCGGCTTGATTTAAGTGCGGATGGATCGTTTTGTCTTTTCGGTGTATTCCGGTCGACTAAAAAAAAAATACTTTTAAAATCGATCTTACGATGTCCGCACTCGGGATATAACTTTCGCCATTTTTTGCAAATTTAAAAATTTGCCTGGCAAGTCAATGGAAAAATATGAATTATAGAGTTTTTACTTTTTGGGGATCGTAAAAAAAGGTTCCACATCAAATTCGATAAATGCCAAAAATATAACAAAAAATTCAAACAGGCAAAAAAAATTTTTTTCGAAACGATTTTGAAAAGAATTTTTGGCAACTAAAAACTAGTTAATCTCTTATAAAAATAACACCATTGTTAAAAAAAAAAAGTTAAAAGCAAATAATACAAGCAAATGTACTCAGTATTTGTACCAAAAATGTCTGTACACTTTTCTTTTAAGTCATCTATTTAACGTTTTTAATTACACTGGACTAGTGCAAAATTTTTATCAACAATATGTTTTTGCCATCCATATAAAAATTAATTAAGTGAAAAAAACTGAGAAAAATTACGTTTTAAGGTACTTTTAACCGAAATATTCAATCTTAATAATTTTTAAAATAGGAGCTAACCTAAAAACACGGTTTGCACCATTGGATTACGCGTATTCGAATTATGTTTACCCGCCGGGTGCCCAGCTTGTTGCAAAAAAGTTTCCTATACAAGCAGTGTTATTTGTATTGAGCATAGAGGGAAATGAGTTGTTGCTACGCGTTTCTGTTTCCAATCAGCATCTCAGTGCTGTTAAATTATTAGTGTTTAATAAAGGAAACGTAGTTTTGGTAGATTCTTAAACAAATATACTAAATGAAAACGATGAAATATTTATTTGCTTTTCACACTGTTGCGTTTAAGACAAATTGTTAACAAATTTAAAAAATCTTGACAAACATATTTTTTTTCTTGATTCCAGACATGCATTGAAAATTATTTTAAATCAGGAAAAATCAAGTTTGCCTGGCAAGCCTTTGTCTAATATACATATATTTCAAGAGTTCTTAGATATATAAAGTTTATGAGACGAAATAAATGACCCTCAATATCTACAGAAATATGTTTAATTTGACCTGCAAACTGCTCTTTCAGTTTTAATACGCACTAGTATTTTATTTTCTATAACCAATATGCATACAATTCTCTATAATCTTCATAATAACTCTTAGCATTTGAGTAATAAAATTTCACAATAAATTACTATCAAATCAATATAATGTTTTCTATTTTGTTCTATTCCCATTCATAATTTAATTCCAATTAAAAATGTATGTAGAACTAAAAAAAGTACTCAATATTGTGGAATACAATTTCATAATGACCTACACACATATGCACAAATGAACAATGAGAAATTCAAGTTTTTGATATTAACCGAACTTAAATTACTAAAAGAAATAACATGATTTTAAAGGCACAACCAGAAATTTAAATGCTAATTTTATTTCATGAGTATTTTGATAGATACACTGATAGAAAAGGCGCCATAGCGCTGATGTATTTTGACATCAGTAATATGGCAAGCGTCTTCGTTTTTGAACCCTTTAATCCTTTACTGTTAATTATAAGACACCAGCAGCATGCCCGATATGGTTTTCGTAATAATTCTACTGAAAAAATGTGGGGTATTTAAATAAATAATTAAAAAAAAATAGAATATGGGAATTATTTCTTCTAATTTTCCGTTTTAGGCATGAAAATAATGTTAATAATATATTATGACATGATATTTTATGTCATCGCACTGGTGACAGCTTGTCATCACACACTGATGATATTATATTTCATGTGATCGCACTGATTACAGTTTGTCATTGCACTAATGACAGTTTGTCATCGCACTGATGGCAGTTTGTCATCGCACTGATTACACTTTGTCTGTACTGATATCAAAACACATCAGCGTTATTACGCGTTTTCTAACAGTGTACACAAAATGTGGCGTCGAATTGATGTCACTGTAGTCTTAAAAATACGGCGAGCACCACTGGACTCAGAGGGTGCCCCTCTTGACCGTTTTTTCAAACTAGCAAAGTGTAATAGGCCGACCATCAATATATATTAAATTTATACACGTAACGACAAAACAACGACAATCAAAAATTTCAAATTATGGAAAAGTTGGCTCACCGTCAAGAAGCCACAACCATATCATGGTTGCCATGAACTGTTATGGTTAATTATAAGTGTTACTTTAAACAATGTAAAAAACATAAACATTTTGATTTAAAATCGTAGTCGCAGGAGTTTGTTTGCGAATACGATTAAATGCCGCAGTAAATCGACATTACGATTATAATAGATCTGCAACCCCTACTCAAAATCTTAGGTTTTTGTTACAAAATGTTTTCAAAACAAATATAACCCAACCATGAAAATGTTTTCCAAAAAAATTATAATCAAATAAATTTGCTATGAAACTACAATCCTTGAGCCCGGGCATACCTTTATTTACCTTATTAAACAAAAAAATATCAGCCTATATTTTTTTTGTGATATGGAATAAAAAGACTTTCACCTGAACAGTAGTTATAAAGTTCGTTTGATTTTGAGAAATAACGCATAGAAACGATGCACATTGCACAAACTTAAGGGTTTGAGTGAATAAAAAGTATACAAATTTTATTCCTAATCATTTTTTAAAGGTCACCATCGCACAAATCGTTCT
The DNA here is from genome assembly GCA_943735925.1 of Pollenia amentaria. Classification (NCBI taxonomy): domain Eukaryota; kingdom Metazoa; phylum Arthropoda; class Insecta; order Diptera; family Polleniidae; genus Pollenia; species Pollenia amentaria. Next base: position 118,724,219 of record OX031010.1, on the reverse strand, counting down.
TAATTTATGACATAATGTATTAGTATAACCGCTTTATTTCGGACGAAATGTTAGTCTAGCCCATAAAAAAAACTAGACATGATTGGAAAAACTAAAACTGGATTTGAATTTATATCTTCAAAATTTTTTATTTCAGGTCAAAAATCAAATCAAAATTTAGGGATATTTCGTCACATAAAACCGCATTAACAACCCACTGTGCTAGTTTAAATAACTATCCGAACTTTGAGAAAGTATCAATTTTAAACACAGAAAAAATGAAAAGCGCCGTTATATGCTAGAAATGTTGCATATCATTAAGGTATTAGAATTGTTAAGGATTCATTTAAAATCGGACACTGAAAATTTAGCAAAAATTTATAGACATTTAGTTAATAAAAACTAGGGAGATCGAACGGTTATTATTCGACCGGTTTTAACCGGTTATTTTAGCTTTGCCCAAGTCGGTTATTTTAAAATGCCCATTTTTCGAATATCGAATAAACCGGTTACTTTGGTATAATAAACCGGTTATTTTAGTAATGTGTAACTTATATACATTTTCCTTACTCTTGTTGTAGATGTACCCGTAATTTAAGTTTTTTCTAATTGAATATTGGCCAAACTTAAACTTTTTATAAAGAATGTCAAAACAAAACGTAACAAAGGTCAAAAAACATTATGAACACTGTAAATACAAATCGCTTATTAAAACGTGTGTTCTTGTAGAAAAAAAAACCAAAAACTATTCAAAATTCTACAAAAACGTGTGCTGTTAAAAAGTAAATAGTAATTTATGCAAGAGTGTTCTAAATATTAAATATATTTTTATATAAAGGTTATCTCTAGATATTTTTCGAACGCGATTAATAAGAAAAAGATAGTTGCCTGAAGAGCCCTAAAATGATAAGTTACAAAGGTTCTTCCATGTCACAACTTATTAATCGCCTTTAATTAGTATACATGCTTGACATTAATGTGATCCAAATGAATTTTAACTAAAATGCGCTGCAAAAAAATAATCATTGGGTAAAATATTAGCCCGTTGTGTTGCCGAGGACGAAATGCCCGTTAAGGCACTAAAAACTATAATTTAGAATCTCTTCATGCTGAAAACTACAACATAACGCGGAATCAGTTCTATTTATTAAAACACCAAGAACTAAAAAACAAAGTTGAAGAAATCAAACAATGTCATGGAATGTTTTATATTGTAGTCGACGAATTGACAAATATTTTACACAAACAGAATGTTAAGTTCACTATTCGTTTTTATAATGCTGAAACAAAATTGCTAAGAGGTTTTGTTTGCAACTTTTAAAAAATATGGTTGATTTATATATGCATGCTTAGCCACCAACAAATTTAAACTCATTCAAAATAAATTTGAGAGAATATTTGAAATAATAACTTTATAAAATTCCTATAATTTATTTGCTTTTGCAAACCGTTTCTCTAGATCAAATGTCATTCAACAGTTTCTAAATTACATTATACAAATATCGTCTTACAAATAAAGTTTAGTAAATCAATAAAAAATTTGTTGGAAATTTAGCTAAAGTTTGATCAATTTACTGGTCCCACTTTTCTTCGATTTTATCCTCAAATATTTGTTAGGTTAGAACAGACCTAACCTAAGTCATATCTATGTATTTTGTTGGTTCCTTACCTCTGAAATTGTTTTGTTTTTATTCAAATTAACGTTTTATTTAAAAACTTATTTGATTTTTGTGTTTTTAAGTATTCGAATTAAAACCGGTTAACCGGTTATTTAAAAATTGCTTAAACGAAAACCGGGTTTTTTAAAATAGCAATTATTCGTAATATTCGAAAACCGGTTATTGAAAAAAGTCGAATAATCGATCTCCCTAATAAAAACAGAACAGGAAATTAAAAATTTTTTAGAATGTAATAGATTATCTGTATAAATGTTTTAAATTGTAAATTATTTTTTTTATGTGACAATTGCTATTGTTTTTTTCATTATTTTAAAAAAACGTTAGTTTACTTGCTTAATTTGTATCGAAATATTGGAGTTATAAAATAAATGTAATAAAAATTTTATATAAAAAAGAAAAAAAAACCTCAAGCTTAATAAACTATACAACAATTCATATATTTTTGTTTGAAATGATTTTTTTGCCAACCGTTTCATTAAGTTTTTTTTATTAAAATTTTATCTAGCGCTTTTTGGTTGGCGGCACGGCGCTCTTTGATCAGAAATTGTTCACAACCCTGAAGGGAGCATTAAAATGAATAACGGTAACAACTAAAAATTCTGTGTATAGAGTTGATCAGTTTTGTATGCGTTGAATAAGTCGCATTCTGTGTCGAAAATGTATTGCTTCAAAGTGGAAACTCCTCATATGAAACCTGCTGCTTTGGAAGCTCAATTTTTTTTTTTTTTTTTTTTTTGAAGTATTAAGTAATTAATCTTTTTAACTTTTTAACAATCTTTTATCACTTTACTATGAAAAGGCACACATTGTGCAATGTTTCTTTCAAAGTTAATGAAATATTTGGTTTACGACCGTCGTTGTAAATGTTTGATAAAAGATAAAAAAAACATATCTAATTAATCGTGTTTTAATAAATCAAATGTCAGCCACAGTTGTATTCACTTTTAAAAAAGGACGATGTTAAGATAAAATAATGTAAACAAATCCCTTTGATATAATTTTAATTAGAAAAATTATTTAATTTGCAGCAACTTAAATAAATGACCCAACAACGGCATAAGAACACCGCAAATCAAAAAGTAGCCCAAGCAAAAGAACAAATTGGCCTTAATCTCAAAGGTAAATAGATCCTTAATCAAAAATTCTAAATAAAAGGAAAATTAAAAACATCTTTTAATTTTTTATAAAAGTGTTTCATTATTCGCAACATAAAAAGCAAGAAAAATCGTTACGCTTAAAGAAACCTTCAATACCTTTTTTACCATCTTTCTCATTGCATTTTTGGTAAATTAAATATTATTTTATCAATTGGTTGCAGAAAGAAATAGCATTTAAGCTAATTTTTGCTGCTATTTAGTTAATTGAATTTATTTATTTATTTCATACATCTTCTTGAAACGGACATACCAAAGAAGTTTATTTTGCCGAAATTCCTTTATATTTGGCATAACTTTAAGTAGATATGAATGTGAGAGCCAAATATTTTTTAATGATGTCTATTTTTAATGTTATGAGGTACTAAAGTGTTGCCGTTTTTGAAAATTTGGATTGTTTAAATTATTGTTTCGAACTCAAAACAAAAAACTAAGATGAGTGATTCTTATAGGAATTCCTTTGATATTTTCAACAAAAAAAATCATCTGCAGAACCGGAAATTAAATTAATTAAATTTTCCAACTTATTTTTCGACCTATTTTTCTCTTTGATTTTTATTTTAACAAAATTTGCCTTGGGTGTCCTCATTAGACAATAAAATTTTGAGAATGCGATCTCCATAAGTTTAAGAGTTAGGCCAATTTCTTTACACCCGTAATGCACTTCAAACCCGGAAGTTTTCAGTTTGAATTCCAATTTTTCTAACCTTACCCAAATTTTTATTTATTTATTTTAAATGCGAAATTTTCCCAGACTATACTCTTAATTCTGTAAATGATTTTAAGGGGGCTATACATTTTTAATAATACGTTAATGAACTGTCCATGATTGTCGCACTGCAAAATCGAAAGTGACAATTTTAATAAAATTTTTTCAACTAAGACCCATTATTTTTGTTTTCTTTTTAAACGAAATTAGCCTTCGTTGTCTTTATTATATTGAAAATGGTTAAAAATGGGATATCCATAAGTTAAGAAGTTATGCAAATTTATGTACATCAGCAATGGGATAGTGATGTATGGAATTTTTTAGCTACAGGATTTGGAAGCGCTTGACCCCCTAGTTTTATGTGATTCAGAACAAACATGCATGAGCCAAAAAATGGTGGGGGATGGGACAACGGGAACTAAAAGTGGGGCAAAAAGGAAAAATTTTATATGAAAAACTTCATAGCTGCCACAGAGTTACTCCAAGTGAGGTAAAATTTGGAACCGACCCACCTTAATTTTTCCATACTTACCTCCCTATCTTCATTCCTTAAGGGTGCTCCCATACAAGGCTTAACATTTTATGAAATTGGAAAATTTGATATAAAAAACTTCATAACTGCCTCAGAGTTACTCCTAGTGGAGTAAAATGTGGAACCGACCCTCCTTAATTTTTTCATATATACCTCCCTATCTTCATTCCTTAAGGGGGCTCCCATACAAGACTTATCATTTTATGAAATTGTAAATAATTGCACAGCTCCTACGATGACCCTAGGCGAATGGTCGACTTTATTTTTAATCTCCAACATTTGCTTCTACCATACCTGCCCGCTATCTCCAATCCTTAAGGGCGTTTCCACACAAAATCCATACCAAGAGCTTTAAAAAAAATTATATATTGTATGGGAGCCCCCTTAAGGAATGGATACAGCCGGTACGCATGTTAGAAACAAATATTGGGGTTGGTCATATATTTTACCCGTCTAGGGGCATCTTAGTAACTCTTACGGTTCATTTGCTAGGGCTTAAAAATACAAAGTTTGCACAGAATGCGCAACTTTTAAGCAATATCATGAACACCGCTATTTTTTACTTTGATTCAACCTAAAAATTAGGTAAATTGTTGCCGGTTTGGGTAAGTGAGTGAACTGTTTAAATTAAAAAAATATATATAATTGGCATTTTTGACGTTCCCACATTTAAATAAAAAATGTAAAACGGACAACAATAGAAAATTTTTTGATCTATTCAAATGAATTTATCTGGCCTTTATTTCTTTTTATTCAATTGTAAAAAAATTCCATTATCATGTGTAAATAAATTTTTATGTTGTACGAGGGTTGCTGTATATCTTTTGAGAGCCAGCAGCACTGAGTATCATTTGTTTATGGGTATTTTACACTATCACACAGGTCATACGTATTTTGACGAAAATTCTTCCCTGATCTAATTATTGCTGGAAATTTAAAAAAATAACAACTTATCAAGACAGGGTTGTATTTTCCTCAGAGACTGCAAATGGCGGTTATTTTTCAAATTTAAACTACAAAAAATCAAACTAAAAGAGAAGTGCTACATGCATAAGGAATAAATCAAGATAATCCTTGTTACATGGGCTACCTTTAAATGTATCAATTTTTATTTTCTCAATTTTACCGGTTGTTTCTTAATTTACTTTATTCCTTACACAGAAAAAAGTGTTTTGTCAATTAAAAAAATGGCTTGAAAAGTATTTAAATTTAATTAATGTGATAATTGAATCAATTATTTTTTTAGTTGAAAGAAAATTAAAAATTTAGTTTTGATTTAATTAACATTTTAATTGTTTTGAAATAAATTTTTAATTAAAATTTTAATTAAATAACAAAAAATCTTAATTGACTTTTTCGTTTAAAATATAATAATTTAAACATGTAGAATTGTTGTTGGGAATATTCAATATTTATTTTAATAAATTAACACATTGTTTGAAATGACAAAGTTTTTTGATCACTTTTTTAATTAAAATTAAAAATATCATTTATTGAAAATATTTTTTCAAAATTTAAAAATTTTTAGTAATCAATATAATCATATTGGTAATAGGTGCAAAATCAACACCTTCTTTGCTTGATATTATGAATTTAGAATAAATTTGGTGATTGGAGAAATTGCATAAAATTTTCTGGGTAGGAAATAAAAATTATTTGTGAATTTTCTTCATGTATTTCCGAACTTACATGTAAAACAAAAACAAATTATAAAATATTGTTGTTAAGCGAACGAAGTCTTCGTTCGAAATCGATGGACAAGTCACAAAAGTTACTTCTTGAGTTTTATTTATTCCTCAAAAACAAAAGTTATTTTTTATTTTTTTAATCGAAGATATTAAATTTTAGTTTTTGCACGGACTCTGAGGATGAACTCGCCCTTAACTCTATTAATATAAATTATGAAGCAGAAAATTACTTTTTTTTAAGAAAAAAATAACACTAAAAAATTATTTTTATTTCCTGAGGCATAAATAAAATCAAATACAGTTTTTATTGTCTAATAAATTAATTAAACCTTAAATGCCCAAGGACTGAGGAATAAATTAAACTCAGAAAATAACTTGATAGAATAAATTCACAAAATCGTTTTGCAATTCTGGAGGATGAATCTTCTGAAGCACCTAACGTCATAAAATCGTCGAAGCCACCCCCGATATATCTTAGAGAGCAAAACTCAAGTGAGCTTATAAAAAGTTTAATCTCGGTGATAGGTGAAAATTCGTTTTACGTTGCTGCAATCAAGCGTGGAAATATAAACGAGACAAAAATACAGATTAATCATGAGAATGATTTCCGTAAAATAATTAATAAGTTTGAAGCACTTAAAAAAAGCTTCTATACATACCAACTGAAAAGCAGTAAAGGTCTTCAAGTTGTGATTAAGGGCATTGACTCATGCGTGGACCCCGACGAAATAAAAACATTTTTAGAAGAAAAAGGCTTCAAAATAAAAAATGTTACAAATATTAAAAATAAAGAAAAAAATCCCCAACCTCTATTTCGAGTGGAGTTAGAGCCCGGCGATGTTAAGCTAAAAAAAAATAAAACGCATCTCATTTACAGTTTAAAATACATTCTGTACAGAAAAATCACGATAGAGGAGCCGCACAAAAGAAATGGGCCCGTTCAGTGTTTAAACTGCCAAGAATTTGGTCATACTAGGGCATACTGCCATTTACCCCCTGTTTGCGTCGTATGTGGAGAATTACATGGTACCGTCCGGTGTGATAAGTCCAAAAATGACCCTAGTGTAAAAAAATGTAGCAACTGTGGTGGTAACCACACTGCCAACTATAGAGGATGCCCGGTATATTCGATTGTCAAGCGTTCTGTTGGACAGAAACTTAATCCCCCTCAAACGCAGGCAACTAATCAAGCAAACACGTACGGCGTCCAGATGCCTCAGCCAAATAATAACAGAACCTCGTACGCTAATGTATTAAAATCTAATCCTATGCAACTGCAAGGCGATGTACCAAATAACGACGAAATTCCCATTTCTAATTTAACTCGGCTAGAAAAAACTATGGAAACATTAGTGCAAACAGTTAACAATTTTACTAACACAATGGGTAACATGATGCAAGAAATGTTAAGAATGCAATCGATGTTATTGCAAGCTGTACTAAACAAGCCATGAACTGTTTAAAAATTTGCTTTTGGAACGCAAACGGCATCCGCCAACACAAAAATGAACTAGAATACTTCCTTAAAAATAAACAAATTGATGTTATGAGGGTTTCTGAAACTCATCTGACCTCAAGAAATACGTTTAAAATCAATGGTTATATATTATATGATACCAAGGACCCTCGAGACAGAGCTTGTGGCGGTTCTGCCATTTTGATAAAGAACCGAGTAAAACACTACTTAATGAGTGATCATCGTGAAGACTTTCTCCAAGCAACGAACATTTGCGTTGAGGAATTAAATCGAAACATAGTAATTTCATCATTATACTCATTAGGACCTTGCTTCCGGGCTGCTGGCGATTATAACGCTAAACACACTTTCTGGGGTTCACGACTTATTACACCTAAGGGTCGTGTTTTGTTTAACACAATTTGTAAAATGGATCTAAATGTGGTCGCGAGCGGACAACCAACATATTGGCCTTCTGATCAGAAAAAAGTTCCAGATGTTATCGATTTTGGAGTGTTAAAAACATCCCCGCAGAAACGATTTATGTTGAAGCTTCCTTAGAATTATCTTCTGATCACACACCTACAATTCTTACAATAACAAATCCTAATAGAATTGTATCTCCGTCTGGTTACTTAGTGACGTCAGCCACACAAATAAATTGGTTAAAATATAAAAAATATCTCAGTACTCACTGCACTGAAAATATTCCGCTTAGTACACCGGAGAATGTGGATATTTCTATTGTAAATTTTGACAGTTATCTGAAACTAGCTGTTCAACATTCTAGTATAACCCTCAAAAAAACCAAAAATAGTAAAATATATTCTGCAGATGTTGAGCGTCTCTTGACTGAAAAAAGGAGAGCTCGAAGAGAATGGCAATTGCATAGATCCCCTCAACTTAAGAATTTACTAAAAGAGTGCACAAAAAGGCTAAGAAAGTTACTGCAGTCTCAGAAAACGGCTTCCCTGGAAAAATATCTTAAGGAACTTGATGCAACTACTCAATCAGACTACTCATTATGGCGTGCAGCTAGAAATCTTAAAAGACCAGTTATCACTAAACCACCATTAAGAAACTTAAATGGAAGTTGGGCACGAAATGATGAAGAAAAAGGAAATCTTTTTGTTAATCATTTGAAAAACGTATTTACCCCGCATACATCTCCCGATATTGTAGTCGAGTTGCCACCAGTTGCTGTTAGAGCTGCTGTTCCACTTAGATTTGAGATAAAAGAAATCGAAAAGGCTATTCATAATTTAAACCCCAAGAAAGCCCCTGGTTTTGATAAGATCAGCAACAAAATGCTTTTAGAGCTACCCAGCATAGCAAAGAAAATTATTCTTTTAATTTTTAATGCTATTTTACGCCTTGAATACTACCCACAAGAATGGAAAGTATCCTTAGTTACAATGATACCTAAGCCAGGAAAGGATCCTACAAAAGTTGAGTCATATAGACCTATTAGCTTATTGTCTAATATATCAAAGCTGTTTGAGAAGCTGTTAATGTCAAAATTAGGCCCAACTTTAAATGAAAATAGATGTATTCCTAACCATCAATTCGGCTTTAGAAGAGAACATAGCACAATCGAACAAACCCATCGTATAGTAAACGCCATAAGAAAAGCCTTTGAAGAAAAAAAATATTGTTCCGCCCTCTTCATCGATGTTTCCCAAGCTTTTGATAAAGTCTGGCATGAAGGGTTATTACATAAATTGAAGCTAAACTTACCAGTAAACACACACAAGCTGTTAGAAAGCTACTTAGTCGGCCGAAAGTTTATTATTAAAGAATGTGATTTTATAAGTTCTCCTCAGCCAATTGACGCTGGAGTCCCTCAGGGAAGCATCATGGGCCCACTCTTATACCTTATATATACCTCAGACATGCCAACAAACAACCGCACCCTTACTTCAACATTTGCTGATGATACAGCTTTTATAAGCGTACACGAAAACTGTCATGAAGCATCCCGTCACTTGCAGGATCATATATTTGAACTGGAAAAGTGGTTAAAACAATGGAGGATAAAGGTCAATGAGCAAAAATGCGTACATATAACATTTACCTTGCGTCGGGAGTCATGTCCCCCTATTAAAATCAATAATCAATTAGTGCCCCAGCAATCGCATGTAAAATATCTCGGTATTCATCTAGATCGGCGTTTGACATGGAAATGCCATATAGAAGCAAAACTAACACAAATGAAACTAAAAGCAATTCAAATATATTGGCTTATTGGAAGAAATTCTGTTCTTAGCCTCGACTGCAAACTTCTACTTTATAACTCTATATTGAAGCCAATCTGGTGCTACGGTATTCAGCTATGGGGCACTGCCTCGGCCTCAAATATCGAAAAAATTCAAAGGCGCCAAAATAAACTTCTTCGAATAATCACAGCCGCTCCCTGGTATGTTAAAAACTCTAATATTCACAAGGATCTCAATGTGCCATTAGTAAAAACTATTATAACGAAGTACGCAGCAAAATATTTAAAAAGGCTTGAGTCGCACCCAAATCCACTTGCTCGAAATATTTTAAATGACAGTGGACACTCTAGATTAAGGAGAAGAGATACCGCAGGACTCATCCGAAGGGAAGACCGCTAAACATCTACATATGTGAACAGAAACAGTAAGGAGAAAAATTTTCGTCTAGCATTGGCAGGACAAAAATAAAGTATTAGTATAAGATTTGATTAATTATTGTTAGTTCATATTTAATATATGAAGATTCAATAAATAAATAATGAAAAAAAAAAAAAAAAAAAAAAAAAAAAAAAAATAACTTTTTTCTAATGGCCAATTTCACCAATTTATATAAATATCAATTCATATTTAAATATAGTTGTTCATTTAATTTATTTTTATTAAACATGATAAACGAATTTTAAACACAAATTGTAATTTAAATAGAATTGGTGAAATTGGCCATAAGTGAAATATAAAATTCAGAAAAAATGATTAAAAAGTAATTTTTAAAATAAAACTTATAACCGTTACAGTCCCTGATTTTCCTCAAAATACGTAAGACTTGAATGAGAGGGTAAAGTACCTTTGACGTTAAATTGAATATTTTGTCTTACAAAAAAAAAAAAAAAAAAATGGAAGAGACTCAGAATTTTTTTTTTGGCCGATTATGTTTTATGACCTTTGACGTGGGTTATCTTGGGGAGTCTTATGGGAAAGTGAGGCTCAAGCAAATTTTAAAATGTGTCCATACAATAACTCCTTTCTTAATGTCTAAAAGACTTGGTGTCCCCTTTCCGCTAAAGAGGTTCTGACGACCGACCTGGGGCGGGGAGACCTAATATTTTGTATGTCTAAATATGCACGCCTAATGTCGACGTTGGCAGCCCCATCACCAGGATTGGACGACATGGCCTAATAAGCCGTACGTCTAAACTATAAGCCTTATTAATGAAATCAGAGCAAGAGTAAAAACTAATGTTGTCTCTTTACATTAGAGCGAAATCTTGTAGATTTAATTTAAAATTTTCTTTTAAATCAAGTGCGTTTACATTCCAATTTTTTCAATTAGCTAGATTTTGTTTTCATAAAGCCTCTAGTACACGGCATGTAAAAAGCCACATGCGCATGTGGTTCAGACGTAATTTTGACGTCATCACACAACACGCAATGCTTATTGTGGCTTTGCATTGACGTCAACTTTACGTCAGAACCACATGCGCATGTGGCTTTTTACATTCCGTGTACTAGAGGCTTAACTAAAACAGCTGACTGAAAGTTTTTTGTGTAATACATACATACATCCATATAAGAAATAAGCATTTGCATCATTTCATTTTATTACTACTTCGTTAACAATTTTGAATTTTTTTTAACAGTTTTAAAAAGCCGTCATAGGTATTTGTTTTTTGTTAGCATGTTATTTTTTTCTTATACAGGGAAGTATTTTTTAGTACTAAATGGAGCAAACGTTATAAATAAATCTTATTAATAATAAATTTTGTTTTCACAAAATAACTTTTGATAATAAATTTGCATGTGCTTGGCAAATAAAAAACTTAAATGGCAAGTTGCTTTATTAAGCAATTTGTTTTTAAAATTTTGTTTTTACTTTTTACACTTCTACAACTACTTTTCGAGTTGGAAAAAAGGAAAAGAAAAGATAAACTCACTGTTAATTGTTGTGGCATTGTTGAAGCCTTGATATTATTACAAGTAAGACCTGAGTGTTTAAAATTCTTATTCTATAGTCTTATTTGTCTAATATTTTTAGCTTTTCTGAAGTTCTTATAGAAAGTTTCCTAACGAGCTGGCCTAAACAACAAGCAAAATGCGCATAGAAACTCGATTTCACTGAACAATAAATTTCATTTTTTTATCAAAAATAAAAATTGGGAATTTAGCACGTTAAAATAAATCTTATTAATGAGAAAACCGTAGTTGTATTACTAAGTACACCTAGATTTTGAGTAGATTTCGGCAAAATCTAGTCACTTAGTCATCGTCCAGACTTGCAGTTTTTGTTGCAGCAATTCTTGAGTTTATTGGAGAGCGGGGAGAGAAGATTGCGGAAGGGTACTCAGTTTAATGTACTCTGCAATTCTGATTTGTTTTGTTATTCTCACAGCTTTTAACTTGAAGTTGGATGTAGGTGTATTTGTATTTATAAACGAAATATAAAAAGGAGAAGAGGAAAAACAATATAAAAATACAAAAATTCCAAAACTAAAATTTCATAAACTGCAAGGCTGGATGATGACGATGTAAGTAGATTTAGTTTTGTATGGTAAATCTAGTCGAAAAGAACTAGATTTGTCTCGAATTTTCAAAAGTACTAGGTTTCGTTCTAATGTAAACGGGCTATAAAACAATTTTACCATTTATTTGTGCAACATACATATTTAGAAAAAAATGTTGCATATATTTTTAAAATTAAACAAAAACCCAAGCGAATAGAGTACATGCAACATTTGTGTCAGTAAAGAAAACACCTTAAGCTCTTGTGAAACGCTGATACAAAGATTTTAATCGTGGCAGCAGTTTGACCAAAGCCGCGAAGGTCGTGTAAATCCAGTTGTTGTGCGAGGTACAGTGTTGCCACTTTGTGGGTAATTACCCGAATTCGGTGTAATTTATACCAGTGATGGAAAACTTAAAAATTGAGATGGTACTGACCACCAAGCAAAAGAATACTTTTTTCAATATTTTGGTACTTTATTCAAACATATTTTTTATTGCATACATATTTTTTTTTCACTATGATTTAATATAAGGTACACACGTTTAGATGTCTAAGACTGTTAGGCAATTTGTTTATTTTACTTAATGAGATCATTAGTTATATTATAATTGTAACAACAAGAATCATTTGATTTTAATTGATCTTTAGTTTTAATTCAATTTGAAAGAGTTTGTACTTGCAAACAATTCCTTTTTTTTTATAGCATCTTGCACTGAAAACGTGCGCTCGACTGCTGCTGATAAATGGGGTATTGATAAAATTCCAATAGCAATACGTGAATTATCAGGAATCATAAGTTCGTCCATTTCGTTCTTAATTTGGCTTAACATGAACGAAAAAAAAGAACAATAAATTTTGTGTAGGCAATGTTGTCAATGTTAAAAAAAATACAAACGCTAAATTTCTCAACAAAGAAGCATAACAAGAAAGAGTACTAAAACTGACATGGGGGTACCGTGGTATTTTTGAAATAAAACAGTACTGAAAAAAGTATCGGGTGTTTTTTTCAGTGGTATAGAACTTCGAATTGAAATAAAACACAGTAAAATCGTTTTAATGACCATCAATTTGGCTTTATTGGAAGGATAATTGTATGCCATTAATGTTTAAATATGATTTCAGGCATGTGGCCGCCGCGGCTGGCTCGAATAAAGCCAATTCTACATGTCCAATTTTCAACCACTTTTTCGAGCATATGGGGCCGTATGTCGGCAATAACGCCACGAATGTTGGCTTCCAATTCCCCTAACGTTTCTGGTTTGTTGGCGTAGACGAGCGACTTCATCACATAGAGTAAACGTAGTGCGAAAACGATCCATGGTTAACCGAATTAATTGCTCTGATGGACGATTATGTCGACCATAAAATGGACGGAGCTTGCGGTAAACTTCGCGAACTGAACCGTTATTTTCGAAATAAATTTGCACGATTTGCAAGCGTTGTTCTTTTGTCAACCTGTTCATGATGAAATGGCAAACCAAACTGAACATAAATGACATTAGAGTTGACAGATTTGACCACAAAATTCCAGTTTTATCTCTATTCGAAAAACAAACCTGTAAAAAAAACACCCTGTACCATAGTACTGAATTTTCCATCACTGATTTATACTCTCGTGCGTTGGGTAACATTTAAAATGCTTCAGTCAAGAAATATTTAGCGTTCTAAACTAATTTGAGAAACAGACTGTCATCTGAAACCATTACAGGAATTCTTTAATAAATAAAGTATACAAAGGAACGGCAATGAATATTTTGAACATTCCCTAGAGGTTTTTAATGTTATTTTTGTTAAATTATTTTGAATTACTATATGAATCATAAAAGTATGACTAATATTGATCTTATTTAAGGGAATAGGATATAATGAGTTCGTGCGGATGTGTAAAACACATACAAGTATTTGTTGTAGTACACCGATCGACTTAGAATCAGTATCTTCCGTCCTGCTGGTCGGTTGTCTGACCATGTAGACTTTCTGCGCAAAGTACAGGTGGCAATTTTTAAAATAATTTAATGATATTTGGTTTTAGAAAATTTTGAGAATCGGTCTATAATTTCACATTGCTCCCATACGATATTTTTCATAATGGAGTCTGTGTGCCCATACACCATCTTGTGATGCTGGTCTTTGGGCAAAATTTGACGCAAATATATTTAATTTCAACCTGAATTTTCTTACGAAATTTATTTTGGAATCAGTCCATATTTTACCATGGCTCCCATACAAATACCACTCATGAAAGAAACTTGTAATGGTATAAATTATTATAAATATTGGTACGTATTGATAAAAAATAGCTACTACGTTATGGCAAAATGTTATGCTGGTAGGTAAAACATTGAACGTAGATCATATATAAACCCCTTCCCTTAAATCACTTTAAGGCGAAAAAATCTGAAATATATGTAGTTACCTACATAATATTGGGCGTTAAAAACTCTTATACTATTATTCTTAACCTTATAATTTAATATAAGCCAAGTCCATAAATGCGTATGGGACCTAACAAGGGAACACTCTTAAAAATGTGTCTGTAAATATAAAATTTTCGGAATTTACCGACTAGACTTTTTAATATGTTCTTTTTTGTAAAAGTTTTTTTTTATAATTAAACGTTATTTTGATAACAGGTAAAATTTCATTTAAATGGTTAATTTTGCGTCATCGCAAGTGTAGTTTTGAATTTTGCTGGTGTTAGCACTGGCGAGGTAGGAAAAATTATGTACAAAAAACTAATAAAGCAAAAGCAGCATGTGACATATTGGGAGAATAAGCATTGACATTTAATTGTCAAAAAGGCTTGTTTGTGTTGGATTCCGCGCAATTTTGCACAAGTTGAAAAAGATACAGGTACATTTACACAGTTACACATTGATGCATTTAAAAACTTTATTTCAGCGCTACGTCAATAGGTACGAAATTAGGTCCCAAAAAGGTATTATAAAATTTGTTCCAGAGTATGCAAAAGTAAATTATTTAGCATTACGGATGATGCTTCGAAAATAATAAGGCGATTTTCAATAACGTATAACTGTTTCATTATTAATAAAAACCAACCCTCGTTTGTGTATTTTCTTCTTTTTTTTTTTGTGACACCCCATTGAACTTAAACCTTTTGTGCAGGAATCAAAAACACAATAAATTGTTTTTTATTCCAAATAATTTTAAACACACGACCACTTTGAACAAACAATGAAAAATAAGGCCAGACAGATGCTCAAAAGTAGAAAAAATCTCTCAAATTTTTAAAAGTGATTTTTGTACCCTTCGCCCCCTCTAGTTTAATTTGTCATTCCGTATGCAACACAAAAAAATATTCATCTGTGATCCATAAGCTATTTATATTTAGAATCCATAAAGCCTCTCATAGACGACATGTTTTTTATATCTGACTTGTCAACTTTTCAACTCACATGTAATTCTAAAATCTGTCAAAGTAGCAGTTTTATAGAAGGTATTCGGTGACAAACGTACATATTAATTCCTTCTATTATATTTTCTATTTTTTGCATAGCTTTTGCAGCTGTGTTGCCATAACTGTTGGATGAGAATATGCCAAAACCTAAAAAAAAATCTGCTATATTCTGCTAAATCTTAAAACGAAGAAAATATTCTAAAAATCTGCTAAGATTAAAACCTAAAATTTTTATATATTAAATTTGCTAAAAATATTTAATAACTAAAAAAATATATAATAATTTAACTGCTAAATAATAAAAAGGAATAATATATATTTCAAAAAACACTTATTTCTTAAAAAAATATGCTAAAAAATTCTGCTTTTCCTGTTTTTGGACGAGGAAATATGCTAAAAAGCAGTTAGCGTATTTAAAAAAAAAATATTCAATTCCCTAATTTAATTTGCTAAATCTAGCAAAAAAATATGCTAAAATGGTAGCACTGTTTGGCAGATAACAAAGTTGTTCTCGGTGTCCAAAATAGCGTGCGTGTACTTTGAAGTAATTTTAAGTCGATTAAGCCATGCACGTCTATCGAAAACATGCTTTCTTTCGAACTTGTCAACAGAAATGAATGACTTGTATGTCAAATTGTTTCTCCCAACAAATTTAATATACATTATAATACTTAGAACCGACATTTACATTTGTTTTATCTATCTTAATTAATCACATATCCAATATGTAAATCAAACTTCCAAAAAATTCAATTATTTGTTAGAGGTAGTCAAAGATTTGGTACAGCCGAATATATCACCCCTACTTGTTGTTTTGTCACCCTGGTAAATAGTTTGTCTTTTTGAAACTTGAGCAAAGAAATTCTATTGAATTTATGTAAACGATATGTGCACAAATTATTTATAATATATATTTCTCTTTTGATTTGTTGAAAAAACGTTTGTTCCATTTTATCTTTGTTTGTTCATTCTTCTTGATAGACATAAAATCTATCAAAAGTTATTGTCTAAAGTAAACAGCAGAAATAAATCATTTGCATTTCTATCTGATTGAAAAATATCGATTTTGTTTATTGTTTGCAAAAACTCAAAAGGTAGTGAGTAGCTAATAGCATTTTAGAAAATTTAAAACAAAAGCTTTTCTTTCTGGGCCACTGCACAGTGTTAAAGATGCAAAATTTTTGAAAATAGAACTGTTTCCTTTTACATTAAAACTTTACTTAATCTGAATTCATGGAAGATATTTTTAACATTTTGCTTTTTCTGCTTTTTATTTTTTTATAGGGAAATTTCAAAATTTATATGAGATTATTAAAAATACTAAAGTTTTGATTAAACTGGCGAAATTTACTGCCTGTTCAACGATTTGGAACGTTAACGCTCGCATAGAAAATTACATTTAAAACCAAAACAAAAGTTCAAAATTAAATTTGAAACAAAAACAAAATTTCAAAATTTGCTTTTTTTTAAAATGTAATTTTGTATGCGAACGTTATCGTTCGAAATCGATGAACAGGCAGTTTAACCGTGTATACAATATTCCCGCCATCGGGAGTGGATTTACTAATTCTCAAACTTACAGAAGCACAGAAGAGTGCTACTGGGCACGTCCATAGCTTGCGGATAGTGAAAGGTAGATATAAGTAGCAGCTAAAAATGTAGTGGCGGACAATGAGCGGTTCCAAGTGAAGAGTATCAGGGGGTTTTCGTATGGTACCGGACTCCAGGCCAATGGCCATTAACGGCCAGCTTCTGTTCCCTATTTAAAATATTAAATTAAAGTGACAAGTATTTGTATTACCGGGGTACTTTCAGTACACCATCAGATTCAAAACTCGTTGATACAGGATAATATTTTTCTTTAATATTTATTGGTGCATATAAATTGCGTCCTTATTTAAATGATTTAAAATTCTTAGAATATATTGTTTAGTTGCTCAAAATATACGAGGGCGGTTCAATAAGTCCGTGACTTTTTATATGAATTTCAGGGTTTTGGATAAAGAAAGTATTTTATTGTGCAATGTAAGTCTTTGCACTACACTCTTTGTCCAACGTTTCACCAATTTTTTTATCCCTTCTAACAAATAAGATTAACCACCTCCATCAAAATACGTATTTATTTGTGAGATGATTTTGTCCTCGGAGTTTAATGTCTTTCGTCGAGCCATTTCTTTGGGCTTGGGTATATGAAATAGCCCATCGAAACCCAATCCGTGGAATAAGGTGGACGAGGAAGCATTTCTCATTCTCATTTAATCGAGGCAATAAGATGGCATAACATAAGTAATTGATTACTTCACCCTTTTGAAGGAAGTCGATGTGGGTTATATCGCGCGCATGCCAAAAAATGTTCGCATTGACTTTATTGACTGGCAAACTCATCTTTGCCTACCTTGGCGACGATTCACCCCGAGAAACCCAATGTTTTAACCAGAGTATATTTTGGTGGATCCGCGTTTCTTCCACAATTACGAAACGTCACGAAACCACTCAACCATGTTAGAAGCCCCTGACTTCCACAATCGCACTTTTAATCTCCGATCGACCAACAACTAATTGTGAATTTTGTTTAAATTATTTTGAACATAGCGACCTCAACTGTGCGTCAAGAATATTCGGTACCTTCCTGACTTGTACGGTAACAACCAAATTCAGCAAACCACTTATTACCATTGAAATTTATTGTGCAGAGTACCTACAGTACTTATCAAGTTAAGCCTTGTTTTGAGCACAAGAAATTCACTTTTTCTTTAAATAGCGCAGCTTATATAAATTTCGACAACTTTAAGCTAAGAGATGGGAATTCAAAAAGTTACAGAATAACTGACCACCCTTCGTATATTTTAACACGCTAAACTCTTAAAATTTATGTAAATAACATTCGTTACTAAAAAGTACGAAAATAAGAAGTGGAAAAATTGATGTAAGCGAAGTTCATGTTTGCAAGACCAAAAAAGCATATACAAAATATATTTGCTCTTTTGTTTAATCCAAGAATAAAATACACAAAGTTTTCTTTGAATCTTATAAAAGAGCTACGATATTTTGCATTTCCTGATTTGCAATACCATATGCACTAAACACTGTAACTTATAGAAAGACACGATAAATGTTCCAGTGACAATAATCGCACAATGTAAAAGGGCACTTAGTTTTTTTTTCATTTACAATTTCTACAATATTGGTCTTAGACCAGAAGTGGGCACAACTTAAACTGTGCTTGTATTGATGCTTATTAGTATTAGTGAGATGGCAGAAGTACCCACCAACCACAAAGCCAGCGAATATAAAAAATATCCGATTCATTTGCATTCGAATAAGAATACGTGTGAAATCTCTCAGCACAATTGTCCTATGGAGCGCCCACCTTTGTCTTAGACTCCATGAGGTACAGTAAAGGAATAGAGTCTATATGCATCCTACTTCTTTGCGATTTTTGGTGAAGTGATACATGTTTTACCATTAATTAAGGCATTATTAAATAAGGGTTTTTGAAAAAAATAATGTGAAAGAAAAACGTACACGGAAATTAAAGGGTTAAACCAAATTATAAGAAGCACTAAAGTTTGAATACAACGTGACTATTCTAGGACAACTTCTAAAAAACAAAATGAAACTAGAGGAATATCATTCTTAGTATTGTGGTTATTTTATTGAACTGTTAATGGTTTTTAATCCAAATTTAGATATTTTAATTAGGCTTAAGTTCATTGAATTTAATTTTCATTAAATTATTTTTATTAAGACAGGAATTTTACAACTTGAAATTAATTAAAATTTTTATTGATAATTTTTCATTCTTGACTGCGCTGAGATTTGAACCCAGGCTTTCACGAACAGGTTGCCCATACTAGTTTCGATTGCAACCACACAATCACGTCGGTGGGGTTTGCCGTTTTACTCACTCGGCTATTGCAGCCGGATGACGTCAACAAGAAAAAAGAAAGAAAAAAACATGAAAAACAAAAAATGTACTTTGGATTTCAAGAAGAATTCTTGACAAAAAGGACGAAAAAACAGAAGTTAGGAAGAACATGTAAATTGATTAAAATAGATAATCATTCATTCAAAAAGCAAATTTCGATCTACCAAAGTGAAATACCATTTGGTTTAAGGATTGGATTTCAAGAAGAATTCTTGACAAAAAGGACGAAAAAACAGAAGTTAGGAAGAACATGTAAATTGATTAAAATAGATAATCATTCATTCAAAAAGCAAATTTCGATCTACCAAAGTGAAATACCATTTGGTTTAAGGATTGATGTTTGACTATTGACGTCATGCGGCTGCAATAGCCGAGTAAGTAAAACGGCAAACCCCACCGACGGGAATTTCATTCGTTTAGTTGATATTGTATTTTTCTTGTCAAAACAAGTGCATATTTAAATTAAAGTCATTTCACGCAAAATGTTGATGTAAAACATGCGTTCACACTTGCAACATCTAACAAAAAAAAGTTTTTAAACAAAAAAAAATTTTTTGGAAATGGGGACATATTTGATTGATAGTAAAACTCAAAAATTACATATACTTTATGAGGTCTTAGATGCGTAATAAAAAAGTTTCACACGGAATGACAAACTTAGTATACCCTCATTCACCACTAGTGGTGGAGGGTATAAAAAGAGTTTAGCGTTTGGAGTCGGAGTCGGAGTTAGTATTTTTTCTGACGACTCCACAGCCCTGGTTATAAATAAAAGTATTTATAAATGCCTTTAATATTGGCATACAATTTTTTTTTTTTTTTCAATATTGTTACTCTTCCCAAAAACCGTAAAATAGTAGTTTGTTTGTAGTTGTACAAACATTTAAATTGCCATACAAAGCCTACTGAAAATAGTGAGAATCGGTCCATTATTTCATATAGCGCTTTTACAAACTTCTTTTTAAAATATTTTAAAAATTTAAATAATTTTTTTTAAATCAAAAATTTGTTTCGAAAGAAATATTCTTCTCGACATCATAGGCCAGGCGGTAAATGTTAGCCAACATTTTTCTATTGTATCCTAAATCATCTAACCAAATTTATTGTAATCGGTTTTTATTTGAACATAGCGTTCGTACATATATCACTACCGAAAATAGCCTTAAATGCCATAAATTCCTTATAAATGTTAGCATTAATATAAAATTTTGTGACGATTACTTTTATAATCGCTAGTATGTAGGGTGATCATTCAATTATCCGATTAATTACTACCCGATTAACTGATCGGTTATTTTAAAATTGGCTATTTTCGATTAACGATGAACTCGGTTAATTTCAGTCGATTAACCGATTAACCGACGTAACAAAATTTTTAATTTTTTGTAGTATTATAACATATTTTTTTTGTGTTTTTAATTATTTGTTTCGTCTCATATGCAAGAGTTATGCGTTTAGAAAATATTTTTTTATACAAACAAAGCAGCTTTTTGTTTCACGTACTTTTTATATGGGCATTTCCATTGCGACGTGACGTGAAATTTGTACTACAAAATGTAAAAATATTAAATTAATAATTCAAATTTGTAAAAAGTTTTTTTTATATTAACAAAGTAATAAATCAGCACTATATTCAGAAAAAACAACAATCACCCCTAAGGATTTGAAGATATAAGCAAAAATATGCGCCGGCAAAAGTGGATTTCGACTTGCATTACAAAACTGCATAAGTCTGCGAATTGAGCAATGCTTTTTGTATTAGACCTTTTTTAATAAGCTTTGGACTTATAAAGATTTATTTTCCAAGTTATCAAATTAAAAAATCTCTGCTCGTTTTAGGTACACATCCGAATTTCTAGCGAAAAGTCTTCTTTTTTGTAATGCAACGCCAGAAAGCAAAGAAGCTTGTATTTTAGGACCATGTTGTGCAATAGTTATCCCTTTTGTAACTTAATGTAGAGCTTGTTGCGCTTTACAAAACATATAAAAAAGTAAATTATACATATACAACTTTTTATAAACGATTTAAACTATTTCTGCGTTACGTTACAAAAAGGAGACTTTTCGCTGGAACTTCCCATATGAATGTATGTGTTTAGTTATTTGTTTCTTCTCATATTTTATTATATCAATCTTTTAACAGAATTAACTGAAACAATTAGGAGAGTTGAAAATTTAAAAAAATTAAAACAGGACTCTAATTGCGTAATGGAAGATTTTATACGTTTAGAGAAATCCAGGAAATGGACTGAGAAATTAGATATTCTGTATTATGGATTGATATATAGATATTCTGTATAAGATATTCTGTATTATCGGTTTCTTCAACATCAACGATAACTGAATGGCTTCGAGCCCCGTTGTCCGGACCTAAGTCCGAAAATCGGATGGTCGCTGGACTACGACTAGTCAGGAAACACTCGAGGTGTTAATTGACACTCACTTTCCTGGAAACTCCCAAGGGAGCTTGCGGGATCAGGTTTGTGAATCGATGACCGGTCCTATGTCCATCCCAATGGACTACGATAGGATTAAATGGGCTGTCTATAGCTTTGACCCGTACAAATCTCCGGGTATGGATGGTATAATTCCGGCGGACCTGCAGAGGATTGTACCTTGGCTGATGGCTATATACAGGGGATGCATCAGATTTTCGTATGTACCTGTGAGCTGGACCTTGTGTAGAGTGGTCTTTATCCCCAAGGGAGGGAAGACCTCTTACACTGAAGCGAAGGATTACAGACCGATTAGTCTTGTATCCTTTCTTCTCAAGACTCTTGAAAGAGTTATAGACATTCACTTAAGGATGACCATCCCAAGCTGTTTACTCTTCACCTCTCAGCATGCCTACACAAAGGGTAGGTCTGTTGAGATGGCTCTCCACTCACTAGTTGGAACTATTGAGAGATCACTCGAATTTAAGGAGTGTGCTCTGGGGGCCTTTCTCGACATTGAAGGGGCCTTCAACAACATCAACCCGGATTCTATTGTTGCATCCATTAGGAGTCTGGGAGTTGATGATGGTATATGTAGATTTGTAGATAATCTACTCAGGAATAGGGTCATTTGTTCCACGATAGGTGAAACCAGCGTTCAGAGACTGGTAAACAGGGGTACTCCCCAAGGGGGAGTATTATCCCCACTATTGTGGAACCTGACTATGAATACCATGTTGACGAAGATGGATGACATGAGGATTAAAACTGTGGCGTATGCTGACGATGTTGCAGTGGCCATCACGGGGAAGCATTTTAATATAATGTCTCAGTGTATGGAGGCTGCATTAAAGGTACTTAGCACCTGGATCATATCATGCGTATTGGGTGTTAATCCGTCTAAGACGGAACTGGTACTCTTCACGAGGAAGTATAGGACCGAGGTCATGAGACTTCCGAGGCTCAATGGAACTAAACTTAAGTTCTCTCATAGCGCCAAGTATCTGGGCGTAATCTTGGACAGCAAGCTGTCGTGGGGGCTGAACATCCAGACGAGGATGGAAAGGGAAATTGTTGCCATTTATGCGTGCAGAGGTGCAATCGGCAGGAAATTGGACATGGGCCCGAGGTGTGTCAATTGGATCTTTGAGGCTGTAGTAAAGCCGACTCTGTATTACGGTGTTCCTGTTTGGTGGCCTGCGCTGGACAAGGGCAGGTACCGTGGGATGCTTGAGAAGGTACACAGACTGGTCGCATTGATGCGACCACCAGAGCATTGTTTACAATGCTTACCTGGCTCCCGGTTGATATCACGGCCAGACAGATGGCTCTATGCTCGGCGAAACAGTTGAACGCGGTACACGGGTGGTCAAACCGTGGCTATGGCCACTCCAAGATAATTGAATGCTCGATTGTCCCTGTGGGAGTGGACTACTGTACCCCGGAGCCTTTCTTTGGTGCGAGGTACGCGACACAAATAGCGCAACAAAGTGCGCTGTCGGTCATGGAAGCCTTTCATGGACCAGCCCTGCAGGTATACACTGATGGTTCAAGGAAGGGGGGAAGAGTTGGCGGAGGTTTCAACATAGTGAAACTGGGCGTAGAAGTCTCTTTTCGCCTGCCGGATGGATGTAGTGTCCTGCAGGCGGAAATCTCGGCTATAAAGCGAGCAGCCAACTGGCTAAAGTATTATCGCGTATCTGGAGATATACGTATATTTACTGATAGCAAGGCTGCCATTGCTTCTCTTGCGGGTGTCTACACTACATATAGGTTAACTGTGGAATGCCGGATGTCTTTGAATGAGATTGCTGAACATTCAGAGTTAACGCTCATATGGATACCAGGGCACTCAGACTGCCCGGGAAACCAGATAGCAGATGAGCTGGCCAAGGAAGGTGGTCGCATGGATGAAACATTCATCGATCAATTCAATGGCCTTCCAATGGCTCACTGTAAGTCACTCATTCTGCGCGAGAATTATAGAATTGCGCAAGAGGGATGGACCTGTGAGTCCACCTGCTCCATATCCAGGGCACTTTGGCCTGGCTATGATGAACGGAGAACCAAATCTTTACTTAGATTCAATAGGGACCAAATCAGGACTGTGGTGTCGGTCATGACTGGACACTGGCCTGTTGGGACTCATGCTAGAAGAATGGGTCTAAAATTCAATGACTACTGTAGAAGTTGTCATGATGAGGAGGAAGAGGAGACTGTGCTTCACTTTCTCTGTCAATGCCCTGGGCTACGGGGCGTCAGGGAAAAATCCGTGGGAGAACCGGTGTTTTTCTGTTTAGAAGATCTATCTAAAATAGAACTAAGATTGCTTCTTCTCTTCATTAGGAAGACGAATTGGCTCAACTTTGCAGTGACGCCATCTGAGTAACTGCTTTTTGGGATGGGCATTGGCGCTGGGTATCACAAAGGGACCGCTGAAGGACCCAAGTGAGCTGTCTCTCGATAGCTGCCCATAGAACCTAACCTAACCTAACGATAACTGAAAGTATTTTTTCCAAGTCATGATTTATCAAAACTAAAGAAAAGAATCTCTTAAATCCTAAACATTTTTATAAAAGATTATTTTTAAGGTCTCCTTAAACTACTGAAATAACCTATCAAACAGTTTATTTTTTAATTACTACATAATATTAAATTATTTATTAAAAAATATGTATTTCATATTTATGAATTATTGTTTGTTCGTGTAAGTTCAAGAATTGTTATGTTTGTTATGTTATTGTTATTTTATATTAATAGACTCCAAATAAATCATTAATTTATTTTTATTTATTGAAATAACTTAATTTATAAAAAAAAGATTATTAACCGGTTAACCAACCGATCAATTACAAAATTAACCAATTTTTAACCGATTAATCTAAGTCCTTGGTTAATTAATCGAGCGATTAACCGATTAAATCAAAAGCCCGATTAAATGAACACCCTACTAGCATGTCATGCCAAAATGTTGTGTTGATAGATTCAGCATTGGACATTTGTTCAATATAAATCCCCGCCCTTAAATTACTTTAAGACGAAAAAATCTCATATAAATGTAGACATTTGTATAATACGAGTATTCTGCAAAAAGACCAATCATATAAATCTAACCTCATGACATAGTTTTGTTTTGATGGGTTCATGATGATTGCCCATTGTTTCCAAATAGGAACACTTTTAAAATCTACGACAATTCTTTCTTACTAGTTTTTTTAACATCAGTGTTTTCCTTTTATTTTTTAATTGATTTCTGTATACAATCGCTGAAGTGATTTAATAATTTAGTTAGTTGATGAAGATATATTTTTCTTTGTCATTTTATTGCATTTTCTTATTTTTTCTCCATACACATTACACCGTTTGTCTTTGTGTGTCAATTTTCTGCCAATTAAAATCATCAATCACATCAGACTCAAACTTTGTTTCATGCTCACGTTAAAGTTAATAAAAATCACAATGTCAACATCACGGAATATATTGTTTTTTTTTTTGTACCAACATGATGAGGTTATACTGGTTATATCAGTATGTTTGTAACATAACAACCAAACAATTTTAGGTTGTATACAAAATTTTTTAGACGTATGGACTGTCATACAATGTAAAATAAAACACAATAATTTTAAATTTTTGTTATCGATTAAAAGCATTTACTGTTTGAAAATGATATCATTTAAATATTGGCCATGACTACGTCTGAGGTGGTCCATTCGGAAGGTATAATTTTGGGTGACTCGTTCGGGCATAGGGACTGGTATCTCGCGAATACCACTAGTATTGTTGTCTTCCAAAGCGTCAATCGTAGATGAATAATTCCAGAAGACCTCAGACTTTTCATATCCCCAGAAAATATATTCCAAAATGCGTAGCAAAACGTGAATTTAAGAATGAATACCCACCAAGGCCATTATTTCACGCGCTGTATGTCTCGTTGCGCCGTCTTTTTGAAACCAGAGCTCACTGGGCCCATTCGCTTAAATTTCAGGAAGCAAATAGTCCGTTAACATGATGCGAAAACGGTTACCATTGACATCAACGTTCTGATTTTCCTAATTTTTGAAGAAATATGGACCAATGATTCCACCAGCCCATAAACCCCACCATACCGTTGTTTAAAATGGATGTAATGGTAGCTCTTGGTACACCTCGGGTTTCTCATTAGCCCCAGTGTGGTAATTTTGGTTATTTTACGTATCCATTGAGCCAGCAATGTGAACAAAATTTCACGATAAAACACCGGATTTTCAGTTCTCAAAGGCTAAACAATTTGGAAACGCTGGTATGGTGTGAGTCTTTCCATGATCACATATCACAGGATACTGAACAAATATGACAAAACAGTTTGATATGAGTCACGCATGGTCTGTAATAAAAAGCATATTGAAAATTAAACCTTACAGTGAATCACCCTTTATATGGGCATTTCCTGTGGTTACGAACTTACGTTCGTACGCTTTTGATGTCCAAATAATATAGAAAACAAAAGTTTTCCAAAAGATGGATTTCATCGAGTTTAAGTTTTCATACTTATAATAATAAACATGTGCTCACGAACGTACGCAAAATAGAAGTCAACTTTGGCTGACAGTAGTGAACTGTAAAAAACCTGAAAATGGAACGGATTATTCAAAGGTGATTAATTTATTTTAAAAGTGAATGTAGGGGTCTATCCAGTATTTACACAATAAAATATCTGTACTGGTTTTTGTTTAATTGGCTTAAGCACCGATCGTGAACATACGTGTCGCGAAAGTGCGATTTTTGCATATGTTTTAACCTTTAACTAACTGTTAGTTAACCGTTTATCGAACCTTTTTGTCCTCCTTTCACTTTTCTCTTTTTAATTGATTGTAATAGAGAGATTTTTAAGAAAGAGAGATTTTTTGCATGTAAAACCATTATATATAAAAATGTCTTTAGAAGTAGCTTAAAAAGAATATATAAAATTTTCCAGTTTCCAGCTAAATTTCCTCAAGTAAAACAGCCGATATATGCCAAAAAAAAAAAACCATTCTATTATAAACACATTAGGGTATTCATTCAATCGGGCTTTTGCTTTAATCGGTTAATCGCTCGATTAATTAACCGAGGTTTTGGTTTAATCGGCTAATAATCGGTTAATTTTGTTATTGATCGGTTGACCGATTAATAAAGTTTTTTTTTATAAATTAAGTAATTAAATATATAAAAATGCATAAATTATTTGTTATTTGGCGCTTATTAGTAAAAGAAAAACAAACACATAACAAACATAACAATTCTTGAACTAAAACGAGCAACCAAAAGAATAATTTATAAATATGTAATATGTACATATTATTTAATTAATACATATTATGCATTAATTAAACAATGAACTGCAAGATTATTTTATTATTTATTTTAATAGTTGAAGAAAATCTTATAAAATAATCTTTTATACAAATAATTTGATTTAAGTGTTTAGGATTTCATCGTTTATTTTCTTTAGTTTTGATTAAATTTGACTTTGAAAAACTTCTTTGATTTATCGTAGATGTTCGAGAAATCAAAAGCAACC
This sequence comes from Pollenia amentaria, assembly GCA_943735925.1. Taxonomy (NCBI): domain Eukaryota; kingdom Metazoa; phylum Arthropoda; class Insecta; order Diptera; family Polleniidae; genus Pollenia; species Pollenia amentaria. The sequence goes on along the minus strand of OX031010.1, from coordinate 118,696,983 downwards.
TATAATACAGAATATCTTATTTCTCAATCCTCTTCCTAGATTTTCCTGTTTTAATTTTTTAAATTTTTTTTAGACTTCGCATTATTTCGGTTAATGCTGTTAAAAGATTGATATGAGAAGACGAGAAACAAAAAGCAGTTGATTTTAAATGAAAATCACTGAAATCCTTCTTTGTTGGTATGAAAAAATATTTTCTTAACACATACGTTTTGTATATGGGGCAAAACAATTAATTGAAAACACAAAAAAATATGTAACAATGCGACAAAAAGTTAAAAATTTTGATACATCGGTTAATCGACTGAAACTAATCGGTTTAATCGTTAATCGAAAATAGACAATTTTAAATTAACCGATCAGTTAATTGGGTAGTAATTAATCGGTTAACCGATTAACGGTTAACATTTCTCTTCTTCTTCTTTTATTGTTTTGCTTTTTTCAAGTTTCAGAGTTGCCGAGCCAATTATTTAGGACGAACTTCTGGCATTCGTTCAAAATAATATTTATTCTTATTAGTTTTCATGATATTTATAAATTTTAATTAGAATCATTGTGTTCTTAATATTTAATTGAAAAAATTTATTAAAATTCTTTATAGATACGAAAAAAAAAATTTCAATTGGCAACACTGCTTAGTGATTGTCATTTACATTCATGAAATCGCTTTCTTGAAATTTTCATTGAAAGCTAGCTGAATGTTGGACTGAAAGTAGAAAAATGTATGCAAATGTCCAGTGAGGGCATAATGAAATGTTTTCTGAGATTTTGCTTTATATGGGGCATTTCGATAATTTCGAGTCTTATTAAAGTAAATTTTGCTAAATTGCAGCACAATATTCGTTGCGCTTTTAGCTATACTTACATGATTCCGGAGAGTGGTCTTAACATGTGGCCGTAGGTAAGCGATGGACCAACCTTCACGAAATTTGGTGAGTTATAAAAAGAATTTGTTGAAATTTAATTACAATCGGTGCATTCCGCCACAAATGTATGTTATTTTTTGTCAAGTTTTTAGAGAGGTAGTTCCACATTTGATTCTGCTAGAGTTCAATCCCAAACAGCCTAGACGAACTGTAAACAATTTGACACTCAAATGGTTTAATCGACTTAAAATTACTGAAGGACCCAGAATATATACACTTTGTGGGAACTTAGTTGATTATTTAAAAAAAAAAGATTCGCATGGAATGACAAATTTAGATAATAGACCTTCATAAACCAGTGCTGATAAAGGGTATAAAACTGTAAAAAATATGTAATTAAATACGGCGAATCTCTCCTTTATGCTTAATTTGTTAAACGGTGAAATTTTTTCAGAATTCTTACTTCGCAATGTTGAGGTTTCAGTTCCTATTCGCACTTCAATTTTACAATGTATATTGATTTATATAATCCTATTGGCATCAAAAATAACCTATCGAGTGTTTTAAAATAACTTTACCCTTAACTTTTTTTTTGTTTTTGTTATATAATAGACACTAGATTTTATTATTATAAAGCATACTAGGCAGTAAGAAATACGAGTTTCATTGGAGAAAAAAGTATATAAATAAATAAAACATTTTGAGCAGGATCCAAAAATGCGGGGAAAAAGAAGCTTTAGCTCTAACTTAGGCAAATATCATTTGCGAGTTTTGCTCGAATATAAATAAAACCAATAAGAAGGCTATATTCAGTCTTGTCGATTATGTAAAACCCATTGTGTTTAATAGAACGACCGAAAATTATAAACGCAATAACGGAATACGTTCAAAATATTTTCCAAGACATAGGGTACGTTCGTAAATGCAGTTGTTGCGCATCACCTACACATCAGTAAAGTTTAAGGTTCGTAAAAGCATCACATGTAAGAAACTTGACATCACTCTCATAGGTCAAAAGTTTTTTTATGCAGTGATGCCGCAGCTCTGCAGCAATTTTTGCAATTATTGCATCAGTTATTTTTCTGATGCAATAAATTTTTATATAAAAGAAATCGTTTTATTTTTATTTTTTGAAGCTTTTTCTTGTTATTTATAAGAAAACTGTCCCATTTCAATATGTTCAATAAAATTTGTCATCACTATTGTTGACAACATTTTTATTATTATTTTATGTTCGTTTATGAAACTTTTGAAATTTAGTTCGTGCTCAAAAATTCAAGCTTTGCACAGCTGTTGTGCAGTAAAAAAGCATCACAACTGCAACTGGTGATAACGCATCAGCAACAAAATTTTGCATCACTGCAGCAGTGATGCACAGTTTAAATGCATTTACGATCGTACCCATAGTTGTCCAATTCACAAACTTGTTATGTATAAATATTATTATTATATACTTTGGCTATTACTGTAAATAGTAATGTTAAATATTAAATGTATCTCATGTAATGTTAGTGTTATCAGTTAAATAAAGAATAATGTAATAAAAGAGATAAGTCTTAAGCCAACCATCAACGTTATTGTTTTAATTGAATATAACAAAGACCTGGCATATGGTTTATCTTTTAAGCAAATACGATTTTTGTTCTCTTTTTCTTTTATAAAAGTTGGTATTCAAATTTTAAATTGCTGCAAATAATATCTTTATTTAGTTTGGATAATATTTAAAAAAACGAAGCAGATATTATTGATTTCATACAAAATTTCATTGATGTTCCATCTCTAATAAATAAAATAGAAATTTCCCTAAAGAATCTAAAATTGCAAAAATGGAAAAATAAAGAAGTACTCATTAATTTTGAATTGAAGTCTGCAATTCTTTGGGGGAAAATCCTTTTTAAGAACTAGCTAACTTTATTGTTCGTATAATTAGATTTCATTTGAAATCTCTATCAAAATCTACTGCGTTTACATTTGTCCCATTCACAAACTCAGTCGTATGGCTTATGGTTTAAAAAAATACGATTTTTGCTTATGCACTTGTAAACAGACAAATTTGCTGTATATTTACTTTGTCGTATTGCTTACTGTAAAAAATATCAATTCTGTGTACATTAGGGGTATAACTTTTGAACAATTTTTTAAATTATCAAAAAATACCTATCCATTCCATATAGACCATGAAAATCTATGATGAAAAGTGGGGTCACTTTTTCGCGGGCGTTAAAAAAGTCCCCCCCCCCCCAAAACACTTTAAAGTTTAGTATTTGGATTTTTTTTGTTTATTAAAAATACAATATTGCAGAACAACACGCACTTTAACTTAAAGTTTATTTCCTTCAACAAAGATAATTTTTAGTATCTGAAGTTAATATAAAGTACATGACTGTATGTATGGTATTTAAAAAATAAAAATTCAAATATTATTAATTTTTGGAAGCTTTTGGAAAAACCGGTTTGGGGGGGAGGTTTTTTATCCAAATTGATCTCAAAAAACTGTTTTCTTGATATATACATCAGTGCCCACCCCGTCGTGATAGGTATTTTTTTTGGTTATACCCCTAGTGTACATACATTGTCAATTCACTTTGAGTAAACTATTTAAGAAGGTTAACAAATTTCTTTTTACCATATAATTAATACATATGAAAAATAAAACTAAAAAAAGCAAATATTTTTTTTTTTTTAAGTTATAATTTTTTACTTCACTCTTGTTTTTCATTTATTTTTACTTATTCTTTAATAAAATATGCTATTCATGCTGGCTGATATAATTAAATTAAGCCAGATATGGGAGCTTTAATTTGATGTGAAATGGAAATAAATATTAATTGTTAAGCCTTTTTAATTACATTCGTTTAAAAGATAATTTGAAATGAATTAAAACATACATTAATCTTAAGAAGAATTAAACTTGTGGTTTTATTATCAAAATCTAAAAAGATTTGTACAAATTCACCAAACGAAACGAACACTTTCAGTCCTGATATGAATGCAACATTTTTCAAAACACATAACACACAATCGTATTATGAGAAAACACTTTTGTATGAAAATTACTAACAACAAAAATTCAATATTGTAAAGTTATACGATTATACAACGAATACAACGTTACTACGAGCTAGTGAATTGGACAATAAATTATTGGAAATTTAATAAACTGGTGCTTATTTAGTTTACCGACGTATGTAATTATATACGTATGAGTAATATTTGTAAATTGAGATACAGGTGATATTTGAAATAATTTATCTATTTCGATAATTTTTGAAACGAAACACTTGTTGTGAAAAAAAAGTATTAATGCCAAATTATGTTGCTTAGTTCTTGCAAAAAGTCTGTTTTATGGCGAGGTAAAGTAATCGACCGAACAGGTCCATTTAAAGTATCAAACATTTTTTACATACATGCATATGCATATAAAAAAAAGTATTTAAGCCATTTTTTTAAATTTTATTTCTTTGCGTGTGGATCTTACAAAAGGCCTTGCTCTAGAAAGATGTTTTCATGGCGGCTAGTTGAAATAGTCCATTTTGGTTACAAAGTTATCTTTTTATAACATAACGATGCCTTACTTTCTCAATCTCGTAACTTAACAAAATACGGTTTTGACTTGTTCATATTAAACGATTGCTATTTTTGTATTCTATTACTGCAACAACTTATTATTTCAATACTATATCTCAATTCTGTAAAAATTATTAAATTACACTGCGGAACAAAATTGAACTTTTTTTGTGCGGCCGGGAACTTTGTGTAATTTTTTTTACTAATTTGAGGTCGCTGATTCCAAATCTAATCTTTTCTCTATCAGCTCCAGTTTTAGAGATATACCGTTATGTCCAAAATAAAGGTACTTTCAGCACATATATTGAAATAACATGAAAATGGTGCATCATATTCCCTTAAAAAAAAAAACCGAAATTCGCTAACAATATTATCTTTAAGACGTACTAAATTTGGCCAGTAATTTCAGAGATATCATTGAAGTTTTTAAAAAAACAAATAAAAATTTAAGAAAAAAAAAACAAAAAAACAAAAACAACTTTTGATTGTATTCACAATTTATCCATAAAAAAAAACATATTTTATTGTATATTTTTTTTTTTTTTTTGTTTACACATACACATTAAAATACGTTTTTTTTTTATGGAAATCGGAATTTTTATCAATTCGGTAAATTGTGAACACAATCAAAAGGTGTGCACCGATTGCATTGAAATAGAGCTCATTTCATTCGAAATATGTTGAACTAAATGCTTTTAGACCCAAACTGTGACTTTTGCTGCACATTTATTTTTTATGAATTATTAAAGAACAAAAAAATTTTTTTTTTCTTAAATTTTTATTTGTTTTTTTAAAAACTTCAACGATATCTCTGAAATTACTGGTTTTTAGTACGTCTTAAAGATAATATTGTTAGCGAATTTCGGTTTTTTTTCTTAAGGGAATATGATGCAACATTTTTATGTTATTTCAATATATGTGTTGAAAGTGCCTTAATTTTGGACATAACGGTATATCTCTAAAACTGGAGCTGATAGAGAAAAATGAAGATTAGATTTGGAATCAGCGACCTCATATTAGTAAAAAAAATTACACAAAGTTCCAGGCCGCAAAATGGCTGTTCCGCAGTGTTATTAATATAATAAGTTGTTGCAGTAACAGAACACAAAAATAGTAATCGATTGATATGAAAAAGTCAAAACCGTATTTTTTTAAGTTACGAGGTTGAGAAAGTAAGGCATCGATAAGTATTTGTGCTAAATTGTGTGACTTAAGCTCTCCCTTTAGTCGTATACTAAGGGGCATTTGTATACGGGTTATGTAAACTAACTAATGAACCGATTTGGTCTAATACCAAAAAACCGTCATCTAAAAATCGCCTTCATCAAATTTTATTTCCGTTAGTCTCCTTTTTGTCTTAGATTTTTACAAAGTTCCAGAATGTAGGTAAATTAATATTTTAAAGCGTTTTATTCACGAAATGACATAATAAATACACACTCTTTTTGTTGGTGATAAGGCTCAAGAGCAAACCAACATTTTCTTAGATGCCACCTTAAGAATCTTCCGCTTTGACATATTTTATATTTCAATATTGTCTTCACCAAGTGTTCTTATCTTAATTCCTTAAGCTGGGATAGGAAAACAGAAGGTGGTCTTAGAAATTCTTAGGTGTAGCACACAATTTTAAAATTATTTTTCCTGCATCGAAGAAATAATATTTTTCTATATGGTCACCTTTTGCAAAGCATTTATAACAAAAATTATTTATCGTGCCAAAACTTAAACTTCTAGCTTACTTTTTTATGCCGGCTACGTGATACTAAGATCTAAAGTATGAGAAAAATTTTATGTACAGAAATATTTTACCCTTATTTGATCTTATATTGAGCAAGGTCCGTTCATGAGAACTTTGTGATATGGTACCCAGATTTCAACCATTTTTATACCAAGCTTAGAATTTCTGCACTAGCGGTCACAAATTTACAATTTTTGTTCCTTATGCTTATTTTCGTATTTAACAAATGAAATGAACACATCGATATCTGTAAATCCTATTATTTTAGAAAAATGGGCATATGCAAATTTTATCTTAAAATAAATCGTCGTGTCGTAATTATCTTAACGTGTAACACAAAATCAAAAAATGACAACGTTTCCTGTGGTAAATTTTATAGATCTAGCAATCTGCGAAATTCCAAGGCCTTATGGAACTCGCTTCCTAGCTTGTTTTCTTAAAAATGATGTTTGCCTTCCCTTGCAGAAAATTTTTGTTAATTATTTACACAGAAAAAAGTGTTTTATCAATTAAAAAAATGGTTAAAAAAGTATTTAAATTTATTTAATGTGATAATTGAATCAATTATTTTTTAGTTGAAAGAAAATTAAAAATTAAATTATGATTTAATTAACATTTTAGTTGTTTTGAAATAAATTTTCAATTAAAAATTTAATTAAATAACAAAAAATCTTAATTGCCTTTTTACGTTTAAAATAAAATAATTTAAACATGTAGAATTGTTGTTGGGAATTGTCAATATTTTTTTAAATAAATTAACACATTGTTTGAAATAGCAAAGTGTTTTGATCATTTTTTTAATTAAAATTAAAAATATCATTTATTGAAAAAAAATATTCAAAATTTTACAATTTTTAGTATTTAATTTACTCATTTTGGTAATAGGTGCAAAATCAACAACTTGTTTGCTTGATATTATGAATTTGGTATAAATTTAGTGATTGGAGAAATTTAATAATTTTGTCTGTGTAAGTAAAGATAACTTTGGCACGATTATAATTTTGGTGGATCTATAATGTGTTGCGATTAAAATCTGCAAAATAACTCTGTTTTCAAAATATATAAAATAGTTTGATAATGGATCCAGTGCTTTATCCGGTGTTTTATCGTGAAATTTTGTTCAGTTATGAAGCACATTTCTGGGGCAATGGATACGTTAATAAACAAAATTTCCGTATTTGGGTTGATGAGCAACCCAAAGAGCACCAAGCCATTCTGAGAAGCTTTAGTTAGCGAAGCCGGTGTTGTTAACATCCATTTATGAGCTGGTGGAATCATTGGCCTATATTTCTTTAAAAATAAGGAAAATCGGAATGCAACCGTCAATGGTAGCACTAATGGTCGCACCATGTTAACGGACTATGTGCTGCCGGAATTTTAAACGCATGGTCTCGGTGAATTCTCAAACAAGATGGCACTGCGATCATTACAGTTCGTAAAACAATGACCTTATTGAGAAATTGTTTTGGTGAGCAATTAATTTTACGTTTTGCTACGCTAAATTGGCCACCTAGATCTGGGGATGTGTAAAGTCTGAAGTCTTAAGGGATAAATAAGCTTTGGAAGCCAACATTACTCGTGTTATTCTCGGGATATCAGTCGCTATACTCGAACGAGTAGCCCAAAATTGGAACTAACCAATGGACCACATGACATCACTTTCAAACAGTTAATGCCATAAATTGTTCTTTTAACCGATAAAAAAATATGTTAAGTTCACTTTCAAATTTACGTGTTTTATTTTACATTATAAATCTAACCTCACGATGAATCACCCGATATGATGGTTAGGCAATTAAAAAATATAATGTAAGAACTGTGGGCAAGCGATACAAACATGGCTTTTTTCTAAAAGTCGCAAAAAAACTCATAAACCTCTTAAAAATATTGGTAAAGAGTAAAAATACGGCACTAGTAGCTTTAACTTTAATGTTACAAACCTCTTGTACCGATTAGGGCCCATTCCAAAAAATTATTTTAAGCAGAAAATAATTTAAAAAGTGTAAGAACTGAAACTTAATGTCAAGAGTTACTCTTATGTTAACGTTAATGAATCCACACGAAAAATAAATTTGGATAAATATCTTATAAAATATGGTTTCAATTAAGGAGATCGATTATTCGACTTTTTTCAATAACCGGTTTTCGAATATTACGAATAGTTGCTATTTTAAAAAACCAAGTTTTCGGTAAAGCAATTTTTAAATAACCGGTTAACCGGGTTTAATTCGAATGCTTAAAAACACAAAAATCAAATAAGTTTTTAAAATAAAACGTTAATGTGAATAAAAACAAAACAATTTGCAAAGGTAAGGAGCCGACAAAATACATAGATATGACTTAGACCAGACCTAACAAATATTTTACGATAAAATCCAGTAAATTGGTCAAACTTTAGCTAAATTTTAAAATTTTTTTTATTGATTTACTAAACTTTATTTGTAAGAAGATATTTGTATAATGTAATTTAGAAACGGTTGAATGATAATTGATCTAGACAAACGTTTTGCAAAAGCAAATAAATTATAGGAATTTTATAAAGTTATTATTTAAAATATTCTCTCAAATTTATTTTAAATGAATTTAAATTTGTTGCAAGCAAAACCTCTTAGCCAGGATTATCTATTTAAAATTATTTTGTTTCAGCATTATAGAAACGAATAGTGAACTGAACATTTTTTTTGTGTAAAATATTTGTCAATTCGTCGACTACAATTTAAAACATTCAATGCCATTGTTTGATTTCTTCAATTTTGTTTTTTGGTTCTTGGTGTTTTACTAAATAAAACTGGTAGAAATTTTTCCCATATCGAGATTTTTGCCCTTATCGGGCATTTCGTCCTCGGCAACACAACGGGCTTATATTTCACCCAATAATTCATTTTTTGATGCGTATTTTAGTAAAGTATTATTTGTCGTCTTCTTAGAACTACGTCGAACGGCGTTAGTTTCATTTGGATCACATTTATGTGATGATTAATAAGTCGTGACATAGAAGAACCTTTGTAACTTATTATTTTTGGGCACTTCAAGCACCTAACTTTGTCTTTTTAATCGCATTCGAAAAATATCTAGAGATATCATTTGTATAAAAATATATTTAATATTTAGAATACTCTTGCACAAATTATTATTTACTTTTTAACTGCACACGTTTTTGTAGTATTTGAATAGTTTTTGTTTTTTTTTCTACAAGACACACGCTTTTATAAGCGATTTGTATTTACAGTGTTCATAATGTTTTTTGGCCTTTGTTACATTTTGTTTTGACATTCTTCATAAAAAGTTCAAGTTTGCCTAATATTTAATTAGAAAATATTTAAATTACGGGTACATCTACAACAAGAGTAAGGAAAATGTATATAAATTACACATTACTAAAATAACCGGTTAATTATAACAAAATAACCGGTTTATTCGATATTCGAAAAATGGACATTTTAATATAACCGACTTGGGAAAAGCTAAAATAACCGGTTAAAACCGGTCGAATAATAACCGTTTGATCTACCTAGTTTCAGTCCTAACATATTATAAATTACGGCATTCATACACGGTATGGACCTCATTATCAACCTTAATCATCTTACTACACCAAAATGCTAAAGGGCATCGCAAGAAAAAACTTTATAACAGTTTTATTTGTGCGCAAAATAAATGTCGCAATTTTGGAGATAAATTTATGATACTTCGTTTTAATTGTCATATGCCTGTTGAAAATTATGAAAATCGGTCCATATTTCACATAGCCCCCATACAAATTTCTTTCCGGAATAAAGTTTGTGTGCCCTTACACCAGCTTATTAAGTTGATATTTGGTTTAAAACAGAGCCCAAAAAGATTTTATTGCAATCTAAATCATCTTCAATCCTCGCCGATTTTTTTTTTAATTAAACCATTAAACAAAATTAAAATCAGTTTTAATTAAATATTTATTTAAGTAAATTAAACGTTTGCTTATACATATCAAAAGCATTACTGCAGAAAATATTGTTAACATTAAAAAACATTTAGCTGATACTATTAAATTGTTAACTGGTGCAAGTTTTATTAATTTTTTAATTAATATTACAATTATTTTAATTGAAATAAAGTTTTATTTTTTGGGTGCAGCCTAACCTCTTCAGCAGTTGCTTCGGTCCCAAAGGTTTTAATGGTACAACTGATAGAATAAGTTCCGAAAATCGTTTTGCAATTCTGGATGAAGAATCCTCTGAAGCACAAAATTTTATGAAATCGTCTAAGCCACCCCCGATATACTCGTATCTTAGAGGGCAAAATTCAAATGAATTAATAAAGAATTTGATATCGGTAATAGGTGAAAATTCTTTTTATGTAGATGCTATAAAGCGGGGTAGTATAAATGAGACAAACATTCAAGTTTATCATCAAGATGATTATCGTAAAGTAACAACTAAATTGGAAACACTTAATAAAAACTTTTATACATATCAACTTAAGAGCAGTCAAGGCTAAAAGAGATAAAAAAATTTTTAAAAGAGGAGGGCTTCAAAAGAAAAAAAAAGTAATAAATATTAAAAATAGAGAAAAAATCCCCAACCACTATTTCGAGTGGAGTTAGAACACGGCGACGTTAAGCTTAAAAAATTTTAAACGCATCCCATTTACAGTCTGAAATATATCATGTATAGGAAAATTACGGCAGAGGAGTTGCGCAAAAGAATCGGTCTCGTGCAATGTTTAAACTGCCAAGAATTTGGTCACACTAAGGCATACTATCATTTAACCCCTGTTTGCGTTGTATGTGGAGAATCGCATGGAACAGCTCTCTGCGATAAGTCTAAAAACGACCCCAATGTCAATCACACTGCCAACTTAGAGGATGCCCTGTATACTCTAGAGTCAAGCGCTCGGTTGGACCGAAACCTAATCCTCCTCAAATGCAGGTAACAAATCAAGTTAACACTAATGACATTCAGGTACCGCAGCCTTGTAATATCAGAACATCCTACGCTAACGTCCTAAAATCTAACCATATGCCAATGCAAGGTGAGTTGCCAAATAATGATGAAACTCCAGTTTCTAATTTAAGTCGTCTAGAAAAAACTGCAAATCAGATGATGCAGAAAATGTTAAGAATGCAATCGATGTTATTGCAAGCTGTACTTAACAAGCCATGAATTGTTTAAAAATTTTTTTTTGGAACGCAAACAGGATCCGCCAACATAAAAATGAACTAAAATACTCTCTTAATAGTAAAAAAAATTGATGTTATGATAATTTCTGAAACTCATCTGACTTCAAGAAATACGTTTAAAACCAATGGGTATTATTATATTATATGATACCAAGGACCCTCGAGACAGAGCTTGGAGGTTCTGCCATTTTGATAAAAGCCCGAATCAAACACTACTTAATGTGTGATCATCGTGTAGACTATCTGCAAGCAACGAAAATTTGTGTTAAAGAGCTTAATCGTAACTTAGTTATTTAATCTTTATACTCTCCACCTAGATTTTCATTATCAGAAAGCCGATATTATAAATACTACAAATCATTAAGACCTTGTTTCCTGGCTGCTGGCGATTATAATGCTAAACACACTTTCTGGGGGTAACATCTTCTAGCACCAAAAGGTCGTGTTTTTTTTAATACAATCTCTAAAATGGATTTAAATGTGGTCGCAAGCGGACAGCCAACTTATTGGCCTACTGATCATCAAAAAATTCCAGATGTCATAGATTTTGCCTTGGTTAAAAACATCCTTATAGAAACGATTCATGTGAAAGCGTCCTTAGAATTATCTTCCGATCACACTCCTACAATTGTTACTATAATGAATCCAAATATAATTGTATCTCCGTCTGGTTACTTAGCGACGTCAGCCACACAAATAAATTAGTTAAAATATAAAAAATATCTTAGTGCCCATTGCACAGAAAATATTCCGCTTAGCACACCGGAGATCGTGGAAATTGATATTGCTAATTTTGACAATTTTCTTGAACTGTTCAACATTCCAGCATAACCCTAAAAAAACCAAAAACAAAAAATATATTCTACAGATGTCGAGCGTCTCTTGACTGAAAAAAGAAGAGTTCGAAGAGAGTGGCAACTGCACAGATCCCCTCAACTTAAGAATTTATTAAAAGAGTGCACAAAGAGTCTAAGAAAGTTACTACAGTCTCAGAAAACGGCTGCCCTGGAAAAATATCTTAAGGAACTTGATGCAACTCCACAATCAGACTACTCATTATGGCGTGCAGCTAGAAATCTCAAAAGGCCAGTTATTTCTAAACCACCATTTAAAAAACTTGAATGAAAGTTGGGCAAGAGATGACATTGAAAAAGGAAATCTGTTTGTTCATCATCAGAAAAATGTATTTACCCTTAATATATCTTACGATATAGCAGTCGACCTACCGCCTGTAAATGTTAAAGCAGCTATTCCCCTACGATTTGAGATAAGAGAAATAGAAAAGGCTATTTGTGACTTTTTAAACACCAAGAATGCACCCGGTATATAGCAAAGAAAATAATTCTTATTATTTTTAATGCTATTTTACGCCTTGAATACTGCCCTCAAGAATTGAAGGTTTGGTAACCATGATACCAAAGCCAGGAAAGGATCATGCCAAAGTTGAGACATATAGGCCTATTAGCTTATTACCTATTATTTCAAAGCTAATTGAGAAACTACTGGTGTCAAAATTAACGCCGATATTAAATGAAAATAGATGTGTTCCAAACCATCAATTCGGTTTTAGAAGAAAGCACAGCACAATTGAACAAACTCATCGAATAGTAAATGTCATAAGAAAAGCTTTGAAGAAAAAAAACATTGCTCAGCACTCTTCATCGTTGTGTCCGAAGCTTTCGATAAAGTCTGGCATAAAGGATTACTACTGAAATTGCAGCAAAACTTACCTGCAAACATACACAAGCTGTTAGAAAGCTAGTTAGTCGGTCGTCAATTTATTATTAAAGAAGTTGACTTTTTAAGTTCTCCATAGCCAATTAACGCTGGAGTCCCACAAGGCAGCATCCTGGGCACTCTATTATACTTAATTTATACTTTGGACATGCCAATAAACAGCTTCACTCATACCCCAACATTTGCGGACGATGCAGCTTTTCTAAGCGTACACGCAAACTGTCAAGAAGCATCTCGTTTCTTACAGGATCATAAATTTGAACTGGAAAAGTGGTTAAAACAATGGAGACTAAAGATCAACGAGCAAAAATGCGCAAATATAACATTCACATTGCGTCTGGAAATATGCCACCCTATTAAAATCAATAATCAATTAGGGCCCCAACAATCGCATGTAAAATATCTCAGTATTTATCTAGATCGGTGTTTAACATGAAAATGCCATATAAAAGTAAAATTAACACAAATGAAACTAAAAGCAATTCAAATTTATTGGCTTATTTGAAGAAATTCTGTCCATAGCCTCGATTGCAAACTTCTACTTTACAACTCTATATTAAAGCCAAGCTGGTGCTACGGTATTCAACTTTGGAGCACTGTATCGGCCTTAAATATCGAAAAAATTCAAAGGCGCCAAAATAAACTTCCTCGAATAATCACAAACGCTCCCTGGTATGTTAAAAACTCAAATATTCACAAGGATCTCAATGTGCCATTAGTGAAAACTATGATGACGAAATATGCAGTAAAATATTTAAAAGGCTTGACCTGCACCCAAGTCCACTAGCTCGATATATTTTAAATTATAGCGGCCACACCCGCTTAAGAAGTTGAGAAACTGCGGCACTCACCCAATCAGATGAGCGTTAAACACCTACAAATGTGAACAGAAGCCGTGATGACGAAATTTTTTTGTCTGGCACTGGCAGGACATAAAGTAAATATTAGGCTAAAATTTGATTAATTATTGTTAGTTCATATTTAATATATGAAGATTCAATAAATAAATACTGAGAGAAAAAAATTCCATCAGTTTTTAATTTGTTCTACAACGAGGTTCATACCGGAAAATAGTGAAACTTTAACTGGATTTATCTATAAATTGAATTTATTAAATTCAATGAATTGATTGCAGTAAAGATGTATGGCTACTTTGGGAACCCTGAAAACAAATTATTTTCGCACGATTCATTATATGCGGGACTATTTAATAATTCAACTGTTACACCGTTTGAACCGTTTGATGTTGTTTTTTAGGATGACTCTTATAATGATATCCCAGGAAAAACTTCTTTTACTTACATCCTTTAGTGAATGTTAAATGATTTCTTACTTATTTGTTAAGTATAATAAAGAAAGCTTAACCACTTTTATATTTATATGTTACATTTCCTTTTTAATTAAAGTTCTTAAATTATGCACAGGTTTCTTATATGTATTCCTAACCTAAATACATGAATCCTCCTGTGAGTAAATTTCAGCCCCATTTCCATTAAGTAAATTTCAAAGAGTATTAACAAGAACATATTTAATTACACCGAAAAAAACTCAAGTAGAATAAGAGATTTTAAATACTTAAAACTTAACTCCCATATTCATAAAAAAATATTTAAGATTTATTTGTTTAGTAAACCTTTTATTAATTAAAAATTTTTTTTGGAATATGGGGGTAAATGTGTAAGATTTTTGTTTAAAATACAAGGTATTCTCAACTTTTGCGGAGATCACAAATCCGTTCGAACCAGACCTTTAGCTGAAAATAGTCTCTCAGGTGCGACCGAACTCCTTTTAAAAATTAAGTATTTCTGCACCAAGCGCCCCTTGAAATATTAGGAGACCAAATGTATATCTCGACTTCTTCTTTAGTAGAACCACAGCTGAGTATGGACGGAGGCTTATCCTCCTCAGTTTTTCATATAATTTGTTCACAAAAGCTTCAAAAGCCATTTTTAGTCTTATCAGAACTTTTATTAAGTGTAGGCGTGGACGTGTCTTCCACAATTTTAGGTATGCATGGTCATAGAAGCTCAGTTATAAATACTTGAAGCCGATTGTGTTTCAAATATTCGAAGAATTTTAGATAAACAATAGATTTCATTATTCAATATGTGCTCAAATCTTCCATTCAGAACTAATGCTAAGTAAGTCGCCATATTTTGGGCCTCTGAACTATTCTCTATCTCAGTTTATTCATTTGTTATATCTACTCATAATGTTCGAGGACTGTTAGCTAGCGGAATAACGTCCGACAATGTAGCAGTGGTCTTGCTTATGGGTTTCGTAGCCACTTCGAAGTAACCCAACATTTTCGGCAAAGCTATTTTTATTCTCACAAACATCTCTTTACAAATAAGCAAAAAATCTAAAAATGTACAAAATCTGTTCGTTTTTCATACCACAAATACATAAAAGATTTAGCAGTGAGAGAGCATTTCACTTCTATGGCGCAAAACAAAACAGCTAAAGATTGGGGTCCACACTACGCGTTCAATTCTTTGTTGCACTTAAGCATCTGTCAAAAAAGTAGAATCTGTGTAGAATTTAATTGACAACTTTCACAGCAAACGCGTATAATACATATAAGTATGGAACACATTAAGTGGGATTACTTTCCACATGCGTCTTGAAAAAAGTTCAAGAAAGTATCAAACGCATAAAACGCGCGGTGTGGACCTCAAGCTAAGGAATTAAAAAAAACAATTTTTTATTCTGTTTTGATTTTATGTTCTCTTAGTCGTTAAGCAAAAAAAAAGGATTGAAAATTAAATTGTTTTTTTTAAAAAAAAAAACTAAAAAAATATCGGTGTATCGACAGTAAAACATAGCCGATACCGAAATATCGGCAAACCTGGAGTATCGCCGATATATTGATATCGGCATTCGTTACCTTATTTCTGTGTTTCTTACTTTTTGTCAACAAATAATTTAATATAATTTGCTAATTTAACGAAAAATATATTTTTTATTCAAAGATTTTGCGAAACTCTTTTCTATAAAACAAATCAAGTACCTTCAATTTACTAAAATTCAGGCTACAAATGAATTTTTTAGCTTCGTAGAATTTCATAAGGCTAAAATAATTTTTTCGTATTTTATACGAAACTTTGGTAAATAATACGAAAAATATTATGAAAAGTTTATTTTGCCAAATGTTGTTTGGATTGTTTTCAGTGTAGTTTGAGAAAATTAAATTTTCTTGTATAACACTCAACAACCAACTTCCAAAACGATAAAATATGCAACTTTATTAAAAGGGGCAGCAAAGAAAATAATGTTGGAGGGGGGTGGTAACAACATGTACATGTTAAAAGTATTAAACTGTTAAAACGTTTGTAACGGACGCAGAATTCATAATGACCGTGTGTCTGTTTTCGACAAACGGAAATCAGTTTGTACTGGATTTTTTTTTTTAAACTATTTGTACGTTGCCAATATACGAGTACTCTATACAATAAAACAAAGATTTTATGGCTTTTTAGTCAGAACTCAGCACTTTTTTAATCTCAGAGTTTATTGTTGAGATTTGAAAGACAAAAAATTTTTTTAATTTACTAAATCCCTTTTTGGTTGTTTTCTAAAGCCATAAAAGACTGTGCCGAATCGCTGGTAGACTTCACCAAGAACTTTTTTTTTGTTTTTGTTAGAAGTACTCACTGCCTTGTGTTGAAACTAGGAAAATAGATTATGGGAAGAAAAATAAAGGGTGTAGTGCTTGTGTACATTCCACTTGAAGTTATTCGTGTTAAAGGTGAGAGGTAAGACTTCCGCAGGAATGGTATTCCCCATACGAACAGTCCGGCTAAACAACGAATTCTCCCTGTAATGCTTTGAACGATGCACCGGCCAATTCATCACAACCAGATGTGCTCTTGAGGAAAAATGCGTATTACGAACAAACGTACGAGTTTCGGGAACCAGATCCCTAATTTCATCAGAACACATCCCATTGTAGTAACGAAAAAAACAGACATATACAACCCACATTTCGAGGTCGCCAATGGGACCTTCGCCCTCTCCTGCACGCGGTCACCTGCACCGGCCCACACATGAGATATGTATTCCATTCGCGGTCGGATATATGTGGTTAAATCAGTAAGGAAATCTGATGGAGAGAAATATCTCTTTAAAAATCCGATACTCTTGAAAACTTCTTTCGAAACCTTGAATATATGTTTTGTCCATCGGACATTACATTGTATTCTCATGCATATAACAACAAGAGATCCCGATTGCTTAATAATTATATCTACAACCCATATATACAAAGGCACCTTGGTCCTTTGTGAATTTGTACGTAAGCGCGCAACACTGGGTTTCTCGGGTACTAAAATTTTCCCTATTTGCAGGACCCTATTCCGAATTTATATCAAGATCTCGAGCAAGCGTATCGTTCATGTTTTGCCTCATAGCACCAACATCTGATACGCTTGCTCCAAAATAAAATGAACACGAATGGCAAAGGTTGCTGTCATGTGCAATAGGGTAGAAAAGGTAGAAATAAGAATTAAAGCCAGAGAAAGAGTGGAGCCTTGCGGTACCCTATAACAAAAAATAGATATCTGCAAAAAAAAATTAAATTAAACGGTATGATTAAATAAAATTTAAGGTAAATTTATCCAAGTTGTTCGGACAAAAACATTTTTACTTAGAGTTTTCGGAACACGCGGAGAAAGAAAATGTTTCAATATTCACCTACAACAAAACAAATTTTTATGAAAGTGACGTCGACATAAGTCGACGGCACCGGGATAATAATTATATTTTCTTATTCGTTATTGACAATAATTGATTACTATTGACTAGAGATGAGCGATCCCGTGATTTTTAAAGATCATCGTGATTTGTGAATGTGATTTAAAAATCACTGCTCCTTTAAACTGTGACTGTGATCACGGTTTATCAGTTTTCTGTTCTTTTAAAGCAATTGCGGCCAAGCTATATGTACAATGCGCGAGCTTTTGCAAGAGCTTTTGTAAGCACTTTACAAAGAAACAACAAAAAATTGTAAGAGCTTTCAAATCTGTTTACTTTCAAATACAAACATACTTGAACAAATAAATTTTGGCATAAAAAAAATCTAATAAGATAGAAGAGAGAATGAAAGGAACAGCAATATCATTCGACATTTCATTCAAAAAAAGCTATTACCCACACAAACAGTGAAATATCATAAATTTGTATATGTAACAAAATACAAAAAGAACGACTTAGAAAGTACCTGTTACTTGACAAATTTGGTCACAACTGTGATTCGTGATTTTTCAGTAACAGTGATTAAATCACAGGTATAGAAATATCGCTCATCTCTACTATTGACAGTCACTTGATATTTTCTAATGCGTTAAAGCAATTGTAAGTTGAATGGAATGTAAGCGTATTAATTAAATACGTTAAAATAAAAAATGCAAATTTAAAAGAAGTTATGGGATCAAATTTTATTATTAAATTAAACGCGAAAATTCGGAAAATTTTGCCTCAAAGAGCACCATACGCGAAACTGCAAAAATTTGGAAAAGTTTGCAAAAAATAGGGAAAATTTGCAGAAATTTTTAATATTTCAAACAAGCCATAAAATTAATTAAAAGTCCCTAAAACTACAAGGAATGGCAAAAATTCGGTAAAATTGCTAAATTAACGAATATTTTTAAAAACTTGCTAACAGCGGCAAAGTCTAATATTTATTAATAATTGTTAAAGCTATAAAGAATCAGAAAACTTATAGCAAATAATAGCTCTTAGGAACAAGCTCTAAAACAATTTACTGGGAAAGAAATTGATAAAAATCGCGATTTCCATAAAAAAAAAAACCATTTTTTATTATTTGAGTTGGAACAAAATTGAGCTTTTTTGTGTTGACTGGAACTTTATATTGTGAATGAAGTCAAAACTTGGGCACCTATTGTTTAACTAAATGCTTTTAGACAAAAACTGTGATTTTTCTCTCATTTTTATTTTTTTATGAATTTTTTAAAGAACAAAAAAATTTTTTTTTTTTTAAAATTTTTATTTTTTTTAAAACCTCAATGATATGTCTGCAACTACTGGGCCAATTTAAAAACAGCGTAAGCAGGCTTAAAGATAATAGTGTTGCCGATTTTCGGATTTTTTTTTAACTGAATATGGTGAAGCTTTTCAAAATTATTCCAATTTATATAGTGAAAGTACCTTAATTTTGGACATAACGATATATCTCGAAAATTCGAGCTGAAAGAGAAAAATGGAGATTAGATTTAAAATCAGCGACCCCAAATTAGTAAAAATTTGCAACAAAATTCCAGGCCGCACAAAAAAAAATTAATTTTGTTCCCTTGTGTGATTGGAGATGGGGATTTTTTTTTTTTTTTTTTTTTTTTGTAAAATTTTCGATAACTAGTCGACGTCGACACAACTTTCTTATAAAATACCAAATTAATGTCGAAGTTATGTAATCGTCGTCTTGATGTGACAACAAATAAAAAATAATGTCGACAACGACTTACATAATTGGGGTGATTATGTTTAATCTAACCATATTACTCCCACCGGCAACTATATTATGGTTAAGTTAATCCTGCATCAAGAAGCCACAATCATATTATAGTTGCCTCTAAGCATGTTATAGTTAAATATGAAATAGTTTGCTTTTTTAAATGAACAATAGTATTTTCCATTTTTCCAAGAGCAACATGCTATGGTTGAAAAACAACTATGTTATTATAATTGTTAAACATATTTTAGTAATTATTAACTATAACTTATGCGGAGGCAACCATAATATGGTTGAGGCTCCTTGATGGTAACAATAAAATGGTTTCATTAAACATAATATGTTTAAAAGTTTCTTTAAAAATAGTTTTGTTGGAGGGGACCATATTGAAACATGTTTTATCTCTGGGTGCAGCACGATTTACAAACTTCGAAAAATTTGCGCGGAAAATCTGCCATATGTACACATTCTGTTAGTTTTATATGGTAGTGATACTGCAGCGGCTGATTGTATTTTGCTTTATTTTTTTCTTTGGTGAAAACTTCATTTTTTTTTTATTTCCAAAAATTGTCAATCACAATTTAATTTCACAAGCCCAAAATTATTATGCAAATTAAATATATGAGTAGTCCACTTGCAAACACCGCTTAGTTAAAAAAAAAAATTCTGCGAAAATCGATTTAAAAAGATTAAAACAGTTTCTTTAATACTGAAATGCCAAACACTGAATTTTGCAGGAGTATTGACTATCTAACTAGAAATTGTGCGTAACTTAAAGATTTTTGAACGAGATTGGCTTAGGAAGGAATTAAAAAAACAAATAAAATGGCAGCTGTTAAAGATTTTTTACTATTTTGACTTAGCGATGTTCGCAGTGGACTACTCATATAGGGAGGGAGTCCTTTAACATTTATAAGGAAATTATATCATTTAAAGCCATAATTGATTTAATAGTATGGTCAAATATAGAACGAGTTGAATAAAATTTGGTAAGATGATTTAGTTTGCAATAAGATATTTGTGAGCCGAAATTAATCTGAATACCTTATCTAAAGACTCTTCTTCGATAAGAATCTTGTACGACACATCACAATCGGTATTTTATATTCTACACACATAAACACAAACGCATAATACTGCCTCATCTATTGTGGTGGGGTGTAATAAGTGCCCAGTGGGAAAACGCAGAAGACCTCGTTACTTCAGGCCTTATTAAAGGCCTGCTTAAAATTTTTTTGGATTCAATTACCATTCTTATCTAACTGCTAAAGAATGCTTAAAGAAGGCCTCGGCTCTTTCGTATAAAAGATAAGATACACATTCCGCACACGCTTCTTTGAGAAGGGAGACGAGAAGAAGTAGCATTTTTTGTTTGTTTTCTGCCAAAGCAAAAGCAAAATAATTATTTTTTTTAATTAAGTTGTCATTCTTATTTATCTGCCAAAGAAGCGAGATCGGAAGGCCTACCCCGCAAAGACAACGGGTAAAAAAGATATGAGTATGGAATGGAGTGAGCAGGCCTTGTACATCTAAAAAAAAGGAGTACAGAGGCCTTCCAGAAGGCATTCGTACTCCTTCTTTTACCCGCTGGGTGAGTTTCAAAAATATAAATAATGGCCTGTTCATCGATTTCGAACGAAGCCTTTGTTCGCTTAACTAACAAATAAAACTTAAAACAATATTTTATTATTTGTTTTTGTTTTAAATGTAAGTTAAACGAACGGATCTTCCTTCGCAAATAGGTGAACAGGCTGTAATTGTATGAAATGTGGAATTTTTGTCACTGTTCTGTTCTAATTCAATTTAAAACTAAAAAAAAAACTTACAAAACATTAACGGCCTAAGTTATAAAAAAAAACAGATTAATAAAGGATTTAGGAAACGGATTTAAATAAAAAATCTGTCTTGTTTTAATTTTTATAACTTAGGCCGCAAGAGAAAAATAAAGAAGTAAATATAAATACTTAATTAAATTTAACAAATAAAGTGAAACGAATTGCATTTTTTTATATTTTTCAGAAAATATTTCATTAAAAATAACAATTATTTATTTTTTATTTATTTGCAAAATGTTATACCGCAGCCACTAGCGAATTTCCTTTAACGCATTTATCCGCATTTCGCCCCACTTTAATTACATCAGCTCATTGATTTTAAACAGTTTTAGAGCAGCAAAAGTGTTGAAAATGTTAATAGATTTTTGAACTCATTAAAATTGTGTAAATATTTACAATGTTCGAATATAAAAAAGAAAAATTTTTAGTAGTTTTTGTTCATCTATTATTTGCTAATTTTTCGATTGCAAACAGAAAAATAGCAAGTAATAATATAAAGCCAGACAAGTCCGGTCATATGCTACACTGCTTCATATATCATGCATTACGTAGCCTAAGTCTAAAGTTAACTTAGACGGATCTTTGATACCCTTCACCAAAAACTATCAAATTTCATAACGGTAATCTCTGTATTCCGAGAGAATGCTTTATATGTGACCTATTAGTAAATTAAAGGCTGACTATCACAAAATGTTTTCTCATTTGCAACCACTAAATTTTAGAACTTCAAAAAACAGGAGTCTAAAATTTGTTGCAATAAGACAAGTTGCTATACACAGAAAATATTATTTAATTTCTCCAATCACCAAATTTATTCCAAATTCATAATATCAAGCTAACAAGTTGTTGATTTTGCACCTATTACCAAAATGATTATATTGATTACTAAAAATTTTCAAATTTTGGAAAAATATTTTCAATAAATGATATTTTTTAATTTTAATTAAACCATTTTAAACAATGTGTTAATTTATTTAAATAAATATTGACAATTCCCAACAATAATTCTACATGTTTAAATTATTTTATTTTAAACGAAAAAAGTCAATTAAGATTTTTTGTTCTTTAATTAAAATTTTAACTGAAAATTTATTTTAAAACAAATAAAATGTTAATTAAATAAAAATTTAATTTTTAATTTCCTTTCAACTAAAAAAATTATTTATTCAATTATCACATTAATTAAATTTAAATACTTTTTAAACCATTTTTTTAATTGATAAAACACTTTTTTCTGTGTATATAGTACGTCGATTTGTAAAATTTATGGCATAAAATTAATTACAAAATTTAAATTGTTTTTATGACAATTTCGAACTTAATGAAACGATTTTCGTAGCGGGAATGACGCGCTACGTTGGCTCAAAAAAATTGACAAAATTCATTGCAAGAATGTAAAAAAATCATTATTTTTACGTGTTTTTCTCTTGGTGTAATAGATTTATTAAAAAAAAAGTGCCAATTGCCGAATTTACAAGTTGTTCTGAGAAATTATTTCAGGTAAAATTATTGGATGACTTTTAATCAGTTCACCATTAAGAAATAAATGATTCTGAAAGGCCTATCTGACGAAAAACCGTTCGGCATAGGCCATAAGCCGTTATGTTTTCCGGGAAACATATTGCAATTTAGCCTTCTTATTACCAGGATACCAACCTCAAATCTCAGAACCAGGGACTTAAGTCTCTGATAAAACTGATGAAGTAAATGTTAGAATTATGATTTCTAAGAATTTTGGCGATAAACGGACAAAGACCATAGCTCTAATAGTCTTAAGCGAAACGTCAAAAATCGAATTGATGGCGACAGCGATAACAAAACATTAACGCATAAGATAAGCAACAAATATGTATTAACTGTTGATGGAAAGTGTATAATTCAAAGCCGTGAATAATACATTCGAAAGTACAATATCATGGAGGGAGGTTACCGTGTATTTCGATTCGAAAGAAATAATTTACGAGTTCGAACAATTCGTACTGCGTATTATGATTTTTGTACTCGTTTGAAACGATGCACATTGGGTTCAAATGGTGTCAAAGTGGCGATTAATTGAAACTTAGAAATAAAGTTTTCATAACAAATTTTGTTATAGGGTAAAAGTAGATAAAGTTCTATGTCACTAGTTGAAAATCAATCAACTAAGTTGTTTACTTTCTCTTCAGTGAGCGGTCGCTCAAAGTTAGCAAATTATTGCTGTTTTAAAAAAAATTTGTGTTAAATGTCTTAAAAGTAAATCTTTTATAATGGAACCTTAAACATCAGCTATTAAAGTATAAAGTAAATTTTTGGAATAAGTTTTATGGATTTTTGAAAAGTATAGCTTATATTTAAAGAAAAAAAAAAGAACAGACAATACTGGGCCCTTTTATTATTTTCATTTTTGTGGAAAAACTCTGGTTGTCATTTATTCTCTTTATTTTTGGTATTTTATTGTTTTTGTTTTTGTTGATGAATTTTGTTGTTTAGAGATGAGTGCGTGAGTGAATTTACAGGAAGTAAAAATGTTTTTAATACTTTTAGCTAAATTGAAAGGATTAAATTTTAATTTAATTACGAACACAAATGGTTATGTTATATTAATTTTATTTAACAATAATTTAAGCAAACAAGTTTTAAAAGATTCGGAATTATAGTTAGTTTTGCAAGATATTTCAAATGAACATTTTGATAAAGATGATGGTAATGAAGATGGTAATAAAGATGCCGATGATAATAACGATGAAGATAGTGATGATGATATTGATGAAGAAGATTATAACAATGACGATGAAGATAATGACGATAATGATAATTTGTATAGTTGTGATGAATTTGAAAATGCAGAATAATGCAAATATTTTAATATTGTTTTTATTAAATAGGTAAAACGAAAACAAAGATTCCCCAAAAAGTTCTAAATTTTTAATTTTTTTAGATTAATTTTAAAATTTACTGAATTTAGTGAGAGCAAAAACTGGATACAAATTTTTACTAATAGAAATACATATTATTAACTTATTCTTTGAATTTATTTTGATTTCAAAGTTACAGCGAAAATTGTGGATCATAGTTTTTCCGAAAAACAAAAAACGAATAACAGGTTAAAAAAAAATATATCTTCCATTTTTTTTTAAAGCTGTGTTTTTAATTATTTATGATTATTCATTACTAAAAAATTATAATATTCTCGTTCGTGACTTTTTTGACAAAAATGTACAATTATAAAATTATATGTTGTGGCTTCTGTACTTCTTGAGATCACCAACTCTGAAAGTCTGGATGATCGCTCTTCAATTTTAAAGAGGTTTCATGTGTATCATACAAATTTAAGAAACAATGGGCCAGTGCGAACTTTGTCAGCAAGAATACCTCTACTCGGAATATCTCACCAACTTAATAATCTCCTTAAGGTAAATCTAAGAGAGAGCAACATGTAAAATGAGACACAGGAAACTGATTGAGATTGAAATAAAAGTTGTATATGCCCAGGGAAGGAAATGACTAACGATAAATGGATCTTTCTTAAAGGATCTAATACACTCATAGAAAAATGCATCTTCATATTAATGATGCCCTAACATTAGAATTGTGACATAAATGTTATTACAAATGGCATCAATGAGGCGAAAAGTGACATCAATCCACTAACGAACGTTATCATAAAATTTTGTCATATTTTGTGCACCCATTTCCATATTCTATTTTTTTAATTATTTAGTTAAAAGTAGAATGACTACGAAAACCATATCGGGCATGCTCCTGGTGTCTTATAATTGAGCGTTCGTCTGGCGGAATACAACAAAAGTGAAACAAACATGTGTAACGGGTAAGTAAATAGCAATATTCCCTCAATTTTACTTAAGTCAATTCCAATGACAGTTCGTAATTAAGTTGAGCCTAATGCGACATTCCTCTGATGCTACTGAGTCATCGCACTGATGACATGTTTTATTAAACCGTCAGTTCTGTGATGCAAATGTGTCATCCCATTGATGACATAATTGAAATTTTTGACCCATTGACAATTTGGCCAGTTGATGTTAAGGTTGACATTCCAACGATGAGAAGTGTCAAAAAATAAGACATTTGTCATAGTACTGATGTTAGGAAGCCTTGTATATCAGTGTACCAACTAATATACGACAAACTAACTAAAAACAATCACCCCTATTATGTAAGGCGTTGTCGACGTCGGCATTAATTTTTATTTGTTGTCATATCAAGACGACGACTATATCACTTCGACGTTAATTTGGTATTTTATAAGAAACTTGTGTCGACGTCGACTAGTTATCGAAAATCTGCCAAAAAAAAAACCCATATCTAATTATTTTTTCTACTATTTTTGTTCTTCATCATTAAAGCTAATTTTTTTAACTCTATTTATGATATTTTCCAACATTTTGTTTTTTTTTTTATATATTTAGCGATTTCAAAATAATTTTAGAACTTGTTTCCGATTTTGATTTTTTTGAATGTTTGCGATAAGAGCTATTTTTTACTGTAAGTTTTCTGATTCTTTATAGCTTAAACAATTATTAATAAATATTAGACTTTGCTATCATGCCGCTGTTAGCAAATTTTTGCCAATTTCCTCTAATTTTTACCGAATGTTTGCTATTCCTTATAGTTTTAGGGACTTTTAATTAATTTTATGCCTTGTTTGAAGTATTAAAATTTTTCGCTATTTTGCAAACTTTTCCAAATTTTCGCAATTTGGCGTAGTTTTGTTGCTCTTTGAGGCAATCGTCTTAAATTACAAATTTTCGCGAATTTTCGCTATTTTAGCAAACTTTTCCGAATTTTCGCTTTTAATTTACTAATGAAATTTGTGCCCATAACTTCTTTAAATTTGTTTTTTTTTTATTTTAACGTATTTAATAAATATCTTTATATATTTTACTTAAAATTTGTTTAACTTTCATTTGAGTCGTCGCAAAATTTCCTGTCGACTAAAACCGAGACAATTCTACTCGACGTCGACTTAAAGGCGCCTTAGAAAATATCAAGTGACTGCCAAAAGTAATCGTTTATAATTATAATTATAATTATTGTCAATAACGACTCAGAAAATACAATTACTGTTCCGGTGCCGTCGACTGATGTCGACGTCGACTTTCATAATAGTGGATATCATTTTTAACGTCGGCGAGTAGCGACAAGATTGAAGTATTTATGAACGAATTTCATCATTTCAAATTTGTTAAAATTATCTTTTAAAATTTTGTATACAATGAATGATTTTGCCTAGAAAATAATGAATTTATGTATAGGGACAAAGTCAAATCGACCTAATGGCAAAAAAAGAACCTATACCAGCGATGTAACAACAACAACAGTATATTTTTGTGAATGTTGAAAATTTTTTGCACATTTTTTATATTTTTAATCAAACAACTCAAAATAGTTGACCCTTTAGAAGGTGATTGTACGACGCTGATCGATGGATTATCTACTCTAAAAAGTTGTTAAATATTTCATGTGTTACAAACATAAGAAAAGACGAATGATAACCACTCCACGTTAAGTAGTGTTGTTTATAAATGTTAACCGCAGCAGCAAAATAATCTTTAAACATTTAGCGGATTTTACGTCGAAGCCAACCAAACACATGATTGCTTGTTTTTCTTTTTGTTAATAATTCAAAATATTGGCCAAATGCCTGGTAACGTCAGTTTTTCTAATTCGTTTTGGTTTTTTATTTTATGTTTATGGAAAGAAAAAAGACCTAATTTTTTTATATTTAAAAACTGCATGAAGTCTACAAACACGCACATTTTTAACATGGCACAGTGCGACCTCTGCTGGGTCTGTAATGATGATGAGTAGACATAAACTTGAGACAGCAGGTCCAATATTACTGGGTGGTTTATTCATTAGTAGTCCGTCTACAGATAAATAATTGCAAGTACAAATAACATTCACATAATGACAGGCTTGTGAAAATGAAGAAAATATTAGATGCTATAAAAAAATGAAATATTAGAAAAATAATTGAAAACTCACAATAACTCACAATAACACAGAAATTTAGGTAAAATAAATTAAAAATATTGAAATGTTAATAAACAGCAGTATTTGCAGTGGAAATAAATTGAACAGAATGGACTTTAATCCAACAAAGATTTAACGACTACTTTATTTCTTACATCGATTTGGACAAAATGTTCAACTTTTAAATCCTTGGAAGGTTACAAGACAAGAAATATACAGATGGGCCCAGGATGAACTCAGCAGTTCCATAATGATTTCACTTCAAAAACTGTTTTTATTGAATTTAATTCGACACTCTATAACATACATATATAATCTTTGTTATAAACCATACCAACATTTACATAATTCGGTGTTATTCAATACCAATAGCAATTAAGAATGCTATATTCGGCTCTGCCGAATCTCTGTTGCCCTGTTCTTTTAGTTAGAATCTTTCAGGAGTGGGTTTTATACGAGCCCTAATCACTACACATTTTTTGACAAATCTACGTTTAAAACTCCTTTACAAAAAAAATTATCAGTAGTTTTTTATCAATTAAAAAAAAATGTTTAAAAAGAATTTCAATTTAATTAATGTGAATCACTTATATGATAATTAATTAAATTATTTTTTTAGTTGAAAGAGAATTAAAATTTTAATTTTGATTTTATTACAATTTTAGTTGTTTTAAAATAACTAAATAATTTAAATATTAATTAAATAACAAAAATTTTTGATTGACTTTTTGCGTTTAATGAAATCAATTAATACATTGTTGGAAACGGCAAAGTTTTTTGATCATTTTTTTACTTAAAATTAAAAATACATTCGTTGTTCAGGGAAGGCTGTTTATCAGGTTTTATGATTATTTAGTTATATTCTTAACAACAAAATACATTTATCTAAATTGTTTTTAATATATTTTGTTGCTGTTAATATAGCTATATAACAATATAACCAGATAATCCGCTTTTTGTAAACAACCCAACAATTTATTGATATATGAAAAATTTTCAATTTTAACAATTTTAAATAATCAATATAATCATTTTGGTAATAGGTGCAAAATCAATAAATTGTTTGCTTGATTCTATGAATTGGTGATTAGAGACAATTTTTAATTTTTTCTGCACTTTAAATATAAAAAAACGATAATGGTGTCCTGTTTCCGGTGTACCCAATATAGTTTTGTTACCCCTGATTATCGTTTTTTGTACTTAAGTTAAGAGTTTTTCATTAATCTTTAAATAATAAATTTAATTAAATTATTTTTGCGACACCGAGTGAAACAATAACATTTAGTTCTTATTTGCTGACGTATTTGTTCACTCTTTAAGGGTTTTGCATATATGTCCAACCATTTTGTAGGTATGTTTCTAACAGTTCACCGAAGTCTTTTATTTTAATATAGCCGCTAAAGTTTTTTTGTTTCTGGAGGTATTTTGGAAACCCGTTATCTTTTTGTAACATAATTGCAATAATTTTTTACATTTTTATACTTTTTTTACGATTGATTCGGAAAGTTAAATAAGACGATATTTCGACATGACTCCTTCCCGATTTGAATTTATAAACGAGTAGAATTCTAATTTCTTCACAAACTGCCTTACCACGCTTCATTATCGAAATTAAAATGAAGCCAAGATAAGAAATTCCGATTTTTTGGGTCCCTTAAATTCCTTTACTTTAATTATCTTTTCCATTACCTGCCTTGGAAGCATATGGCTTCACAAAGCATCACCATCTTACACAATTTGTTGCAGCTGTTTTCGCTTCTTCACGTGTAAGATTTCACTGTTCTTGTACCGATCCATTCAATATTGTAATTTTGCCTTCTATCAGTTTCGTTAATCGGTTTTTGTTCCTGCATTTTAGCGGGACTTTTGTATTGGGGCTCGGTAAAACAATGGCCCGATTTTTACCATTTTCCATGTCTATTTTCTTAATTTTATCTTCCTAAGCTTTACTGCGGACTCTGTCGTGTTTGTCTTAAATTTTTTTTTTAATTTCACTAGAATCTAAAATAGGGATCCGGTGATTTATTTAATATGTTAAAAACGAAATGATATACCTCCTTTGTATCCTTGTGGGGCTGTGTGAAATTACGGATCGATTTTCACTAGTTTCAATAGAACTTATTTTTTCGATAGGAGCAGGGGAAGTGGTACCGTCCATAGGATGCCAATTTTAAATATCGCATATCTTAAGAGCCGCTGCACCCATTATCTTCAATTTTTTGTAATAGGGTCTTCTGAGCCCCCAAATTTAAATAAGATAGTAGCAGGGGAAGTGCTACCTTCGATAGGACGCCAATGTTTAATATCGCATATCTTAAAAAATGTTATAGTGAGAACGTTCAAACTTGATAGGAGTCACTCTTATGACAAACTACACATTTAAAACTTAAAATAAAGGGGGTAGGCGTAGGGGGAGCAATACTCCTCATAGGAAGCATATATTAAATATCGCGTAACTGACTTACAGCGAGAGCCTTCAAACGTGGTTGAAGCCACTACCGATTTTCACTAGTTTCAATAGAATTTATTCGAATGACAATGAAAATATATCGCACTGGTTCCTTTAAAGGGAATCATCTTACATCTAATTTTGTTTCTAAAGATCAACAACCCAAATAACACCTGTAAAAAATCGAACTCACTGCCAGGTTTAGCTTTTTTTTTTTAAATTAAAATTTTATTTTTAATGCATTATCCATATTGAACTGCATACGAAAAAGAAACAAAATATGTACCTGTTGCTACAACATTGAGGGCACCTAATCAAGCACATACACCATGTGGTATATGAATCACTAAAATTTTGCAGAGCCGTAACTAATGGAATCGAAACGGTTGTCTTTTTATGAACAACAATGTTTTTGTCACGCTTCTAAAAATTTTTTGATAAAATAAGATTCGAAAATAAAAAAATCGCACACCGCGCACCGACTAAATAATTTTTGCGTCGAAATTTTAAAAAGAACTTTAAACGAAACGCACACTCAAAAAAAAGACATATGGTTCAATAAAATGGTTCAAAAATTTCCTGAATTTAAAGTAAAATTTTATGAACTTAAGTAAAATTTCCTAAGTTTTAGCTAATTTTTTTTTTGAGTGCATCCCTCTTTAGAGAAAATGGTGCCATATGTTTCAAATTTCATCAAATCTCTGATAATTTGCTTTAATCCACTATTTTTGAAAACAGAATTTTTAGAAAATTTTTTTGAAAAGAACCCATCCTTTATCTTAAAATTTCTAAATCTCTGAAAAATAGCTGAAATTTTTTTGTACAACAACCCAATCATAATGTTTTTGGGGGTTTTACCATACATTTTTGGGAATACAATTTTAGATTTGTATTAAACATCATTTCTATCTACTGCTCCACTAATTTTTATTCAGTGCCAAACATAATCTTCTGACACTTTCCTATCAGTGATGCTCCAAATGCAATTTATTTTTAATTTCTTTTATCTACATTTCATTTCGCGCTACATGAATGTTAATTAAATGAACGAGCAAATAGATGTGCGATTGTGAAAACGAATTTGAATATTATATTTCTACGAGTAGAATGCACGTGATATTAATTAATTTTTTTTTTTTTTTTACTTTATCAAAAATCTTCGCAATATTTTGTTTGAGTTAGACAGAACAATAAAAATGTAACAAACGGGAAATTGGCAAACTCTATGCAAACAGTAGAATATTGATTACACAAAAATGTGAATACACAGAAAAAAATTTTTTAATCAATTAAAAAAAATGTTTTAAAAAGTATTTGAATTTAATTAATGCTATAATTGAATCAATAATTTTTTTAGTTGAAAGAAAATTAGAAATGTTATTTTGATTTAATTAACATTTTAGTTGTTTTGAAATACATTTTTAATTAAAAAAAAAGATTTTGTTTGTTGTGCTTAATTGATAAAAAATACTGAAATTTATTGTAAGAGGATAAGCTGTTCCTATGCGCATGTCACTGGTTGCTTTGGCCAGATCATCAGGAAACGTTCTTCTGAATAGTTTTAGAAAAGCCAAAGCTATGAGCAAACAAGACTACAGAGGGAATGAGAATTACCTACAAACACTCAGAAAGTCGTTTTTGCAACGACATCAAAGCTTAAACAAAATACCAAACAATAAATCAGTGATGTGTTTATCTTTTCTTACATTTCCCGCTACAATTACATATTTGAAATTCTCCCAACATTAATTGTAGTTGTAAGTGGGTAAAGAAAAAACAGATTAAAAACAAAAACAAATTGCTTTTATTGTTTTCGCAAGAAATCAAAATAAAAACAATTTGCCAGTTCAGTTTTTTATGCACGTGCACTTGCAAAAAAATTTTATCAAAGTTGGTTTTGGGAATACAATTATTTATTGAAAGATTTTATTTGTTGTGCTTAATTCCCTATTTTTATAATTGACAAAAATTAAAATATTAATTAAATAATAAAAAAATCTTAATTGACTTTTTTCGTTAAAAATAAAATAATTTAAACATGTAGAATTGTTGTTGGGAATTGTCAATATTTATTTAAATAAATTAACACATTGTTTGAAATGGTAAAGTTTTTTGATAACTTTTTTAATTTAAATTAAAAATATCATTTATTGAAAAAAAATATTCACAATTTTTCAGTTTTAGTAATCAATATAATCATTTTGGTAATAGGTACAAAATCAACAACTTGTTTACTTGATTCCATGAATTTGGTATAAATTTGGTGATTAGAGACCATTTTTAATTTTTTCTGTGTAGTTATGAGAATCTTCATTTTAATAATAGTAAGAATAGAATAGAAAAAGGTTTCGAAAAGTATAAATATAAACACAGAAAAAATTATTAAATTTCTCCAATCACCAAATTTATACCAAATTTAAAATATCAAGCAAACAATTTGTTTATTTTGTACCTATTACCAAAATGATTAAATTGATTACTAACAATTGTAAAATTTTTAATATTTTTTTTCAATAAATTATATTTTTAATTTTAATTAAAAAAATTATCAAAAAACTTTGCCATTTCAAACAATGTGTTAATTTATTTAAATAAATATTGCCAATTCCCAACAACAATTCTACATGTTAAAATTATTTTATTTTAAACGAAAAAAGTCAATTAAGATTTTATGTTATTTAATTAAAATTTTAATTGAAAATTTATTTCAAAACAACTAAAATGTTAATTAAATCAAAATTTAATTTTTAATTTTCGTTCAACTAAAAAATAATTGATTTAATTATCACAAAAATTAAATTTAAATACTTTTTTAACCATTTTTTTTATTGATAAAACACTTTTTTATGTGTATATAAATCTTGACATAAGCAACTACGACAATAGTACAAGAGGTAAAATATATTAGTTGACCCAAATGTGGCTCAAGTCATCTCAACCTTTTTATCTATTAAAAATAAAATCTAATAGGTACATTATTTTTATTTGATATTTAATATTATACATTATATAATGCAATAAAAAATCCTTCAAGTAAAATAATTACCAGTCGACAAAAAAGAACTACAACCTGCAACAAATGCTGTAGGTAGAAAGAAACTGCTACTCGTTCCAACTAAAAACACGACACAAATGCACTTTTCATGTTCATCTTTAACAAAGTTTAGTTCCAACAATTATTTATTGTTTTTCTTACTAGTTTTTATTTGTATGTTCGTTGTTTGTACAAAAAGATAACAAAAACAGGGGGCAAAAATATTGTGCGGCACACCCGTACTTGAAATTCCCTACACCAGTAACAGTTATCTGATAATCTATATATATATAAATGAAAAATGTTTGTCTTTTGGCTTATAGACTCCGAAACTATTGAACAGATTTTCCTGAATTTTAACAATAACATCACGTGAGACCCGAAAATAAAATAGGATGCTTATTTTTTCGATAGGAGCAGGGGAAGTGGTACCGTCCATAGGATGCCAATATTAAATATCACATATCTTAAGAGCCGCTGCACCCATTATCTTCAATTTTTTGTAATAGGGTCTTCTGAGCCCCGAAATTTAAATAAAGATAGTAGCAGGGGAAGTGCTACCTTCGATAGGACGCCAATGTTTAATATCGCATATCTTAAAAAATGTTATAGTGAGAATGTTCAAACTAGATAGGAGTGACTCTTATGACAAACTGCACATTTAAAAATAAAAATAAAGGGGGTAGTCGTAGGGGGAGCAATACTCCTCATAGGAAGCATATATTAAATATCGCGTAACTGACTTGAAGCCACTATAATGATAAACTGTAAATTTCAAAATAAAAATGGGCGGGGTTGACGAAGGAGGAGCAATGCCCTCATGGAACGAAAATATTAAGTACCTCATATCTGAAGACAGAAGTCTTCAAGCTTTGTAGGACCTACTCTTATGGTAAACTACACCTTTCAAAATAAAAAAATAATATATAAATGAAAAAGCGTAAGTTTGTTTGTTCTCTACAGACTCCTAAGCTACTGAGCCGATTTTCCTGAAATTTTCACAGTAATTTCCTGATTACTCAAAATATTAATATATTTTAATTTTCAAGTAGGCGTGGCACCACCCATATAATGAAAATATGAATAACCTTATATCCGGAGGACGGTTACTGTAAGAGTTTTCGAATATGAAAGAAATCACTTAATTATCAATACACGACATCTGCCTAAAAGTCGGCTGGATTAGACAAGCGGGCGTGGCACCTCACATACAATGGCAATACAGATTTTTACGTATTTGGAGTATTGTAATAGTGAAAACCTTCTAATTTTGAACAAGTAGCTTAGATAATAATACACAAAATCTTCCAAAAGGTAGGTTCACTGAGACAAGTAGGCAAGGCACCTCCCATATGAAGACACTTGAAATTTCTGTATATCTGTAGAACGGTTTCTGGAAAAGCATTTAAATTTAGTACAATATGCTTTGTTATTGATAACGAGATCTGTTTAAAAAAAATTTTACTAATTTTATTTCGATGGGGTCAGCAAATCGCACCGGGTTAAGCTAGTATATATATATATTTAAATGTAACGTTACTGACTGGCTGACTGACTGACTGATTCATCATAGC
Source organism: Pollenia amentaria (assembly GCA_943735925.1). Taxonomy (NCBI): domain Eukaryota; kingdom Metazoa; phylum Arthropoda; class Insecta; order Diptera; family Polleniidae; genus Pollenia; species Pollenia amentaria. The sequence continues at coordinate 118,662,586 of OX031010.1, read as the reverse complement.
ACAGCCTTAATTCCTGAAACTTAATAGTTTTAATTTGGACTGGAGGTTGTTCCCTCGCCAAATCAGACGTATTTTTTGGAAATTCGAAGCTTAAGGAGTAAAAAAGTTAAAACTCGCTAGCCTTATATCTCCTAAGCTGAAAGAGATACAAAAAAATTAAACACTTATCGTTGTTCATTAAAAAAATTAACGGACATAGATCTGGTACTTTTTTGAAATTTTGCCCTTTTGAGGAGTAAACGGACAAAACCTGTATATTTAAAATATTTATTATCCCATCTTTCTCTTGACCCAATAAACATAGAAATACAAATTATACAATAGTAGTAACTTATGTGAAAAAGTACATACACATATGTAATGTACAATTTTGGTACTTTTTCAAAACTCGAATGTTTAGGGAATAGGCAGCCGATTGACAAAATGCATCCTTTCGTCTGCCGGATGAAATCTCGATCCCTAAAGGAATGCATTGGCCTCCCAATGGCTCACTGTAAGTCACATATCAAGCGAGAGTCTCATAGGATTGCGCTGATGGGATGGGCCAAATAAGAACAGTGGTATCTTAGGTTCAATAGGGACCAAACTAGAACAGTGGTATCAGTTGTAACTGTGCACTGGCCTGTGGGGACTCATGCTAGAAGAATGTGTCTGGAATTCAATGACTACTGTAGAAGTTGTCACGATAAGGAGGAAGTGGAAACTGTGCTTCACTTTTTTGTCAATGTACTGGGATCAGGGGCATTAGGGAAAAATACCTTGAAGAACCGGTGTGTGTCTGCTTGGAGGATCTATCTAAAATAGAACTTAGGTCGCTTCTTCTATTTGTAAGGAAGACGAATTGCTTGAACTCTGCAGTGATGCCATCTGAATAACTGCTCTGTAGGATGGGCACTGACGCTGGGCTATACAAAGGGACCACTGAATAACTCAAATGAACTGTCTCTCGATGGCTGCCCATGGAACGTTACTTAACCATAGCACAATTGAGCTGAGACAACTTACACATATTCTTATAATGTTTCATTTAGTCGGCAATGAGACAATGACGAGTGCGAAAATAATATAAATAAAAATTGCGACATGCACATGATTTCCCTTTAGATGACGTAGTCCAACTTTAAAAGACCCCTAAATTTTCGAACTTCTTATAAGATCGGTATGTACTTTATAAGAGCTAGTAACCCCGCAATTAAACAACAAATATCTTGAGTTTGCAAGCTCGAAATGATCAGCCTAAAGAAATGCTGTAAGCGTGACGTCATTTGTGACCTAAGCAGCAGACTTAAATTTTGTTTTCGGGATGGCGTAATCTTTATTTCTATCATTCTTAGAGGAGTGCACATAAGGCGGATGAGTTTTTTTTTCAACAATACTTATCGAGCAAACATTTTAAGTTAATAAAGATATTCGAAAAATATTTCATTTTTTATAACTCTCGAAAAATATGTTATCAAATATTTAAGGAAAAAGGGGAGTACGTCATTAAAATACATTATGGTTCTTTTCATAGAGATATGAATGAATTTCAGGGTAAGGAAATTCAGTCAGATGATTTTTCTAATTTTCACAAAACTTCTCTCATACAAGACAATCAAAAAAATGTCACAATATTTGAATATACTCTACTTATCTCTGACAGCAAATATTTTATGACCTTAATTTCCTTTGTTTAAAAGCTCGTCACATTTAAAACGCATTTACTGACTATAGTTTAAGGGGCTGATAAACCTTTTTCTTCATTCATTGTTATATACATACGTATTAAATTATTGGCTCTCACTACAATATTTAACTGCCTGGCCCACAATATCGACAAGAAAATTTCTTTCGTATATTTATATTGAAAACAAAAACAAATATTAGGTTTTTATTATTTTCAATAAATTTCAATAAAAAAAATGCGAAAAAAATGTTCTAGTCGACATTGTGGGCCTGGCAGGAAATTTGTTTAAAAATTGAGAGGGAGAAAAAAGTATGAAAAAAGTATCTTTTTCTCTTACTTTTCCGTTATACATGTGGTACTTTTTGAACTTTTAATAATATTGAACCTAGAAACATAAAATTACAGATACAGGGTCCTGAGTGAATGACATCTTATAAGATGATGGTACCTTTTTGTTAACACATAGAACATAAACTTTGGCATATAAATATGTATGTCCACGAAAGAAAGGGAGACGCTTACAAAGTTGCGGGTTAAATGCTAGTTGAAATATAAAGTTAGCTACTGTGATATATTAACTCCATAAATTTCAGAAATATTATTGAGCTTTCAGTGGTTGAGCTTTATTGAAAGACACCACAGTGCAACATGTGTATAATCAGCAAGTGCAAACTCCTTTTCGTGTGGAATTTCTCAAAATACTTATCGGAACTAAAAAAAACTCCATTTGGGTTGTTATAGTTTTAGCTGCTATTTGGTATCAAAACTTCGGGGTTTATGGCCTCGTGCATATTTTGGCTTAACTTGATTTCTCCAAGGAACATAAAATTTTTCTAATTGCTATATCTCGGAAACTAATTGGAATTTTGTTGTCCTGTCTTCAAAACAATTATTGTCTAGGAGAAAAAAAGTGTAAAACAAACTAATCCGAAAAAACTGCATCAAGGGCCGCACAACTGATAAATGGTCGAAACCAGAGAATGACAACAAGTACCCATAAGAATAATATACAGAGGTATTTACCCACGCTTTACGTAATTGAGTATATCCATACTTATAACACAAATAATAACAACAGCTATGGTTGTGCGTTGCAAAAAATATGTGCATTACTTATATGCACGGCAATATTTCACGCAACCACATTCAGTAAACTTAAATACATGAATGTTATGCAGATATTATTCAATACCCATGAATGCGTTTTGTTTATCTGCCATACATATAAAATATCTATGTGTAAGAAAATATACATGGGTACCTTCAGTATTTTTGGCACTACTGCGTAAATATGAAAAAAAAAATTTCGTATGAAATGTTTTAGCAAAAATGTGCTTTGATCACTAGCCAGGTATGGGACTATGTACATTTGGTATCAAAACTTCGGGGTTTATGGCCTCGTGCATATTTTGGCTTAACTTGATTTCTCCAAGGAACATAAAATTTTTCTAATTGCTATATCTCGGAAACTAATTGGAATTTTGTTGTCCTGTCTTCAAAACAATTATTGTCTAGGAGAAAAAAAGTGTAAAACAAACTAATCCGAAAAAACTGCATCAAGGGCCGCACAACTGATAAATGGTCGAAACCAGAGAATGACAACAAGTACCCATAAGAATAATATACAGAGGTATTTACCCACGCTTTACGTAATTGAGTATATCCATACTTATAACACAAATAATAACAACAGCTATGGTTGTGCGTTGCAAAAAATATGTGCATTACTTATATGCACGGCAATATTTCACGCAACCACATTCAGTAAACTTAAATACATGAATGTTATGCAGATATTATTCAATACCCATGAATGCGTTTTGTTTATCTGCCATACATATAAAATATCTATGTGTAAGAAAATATACATGGGTACCTTCAGTATTTTTGGCACTACTGCGTAAATATGAAAAAAAAATTTTCGTATGAAATGTTTTAGCAAAAATGTGCTTTGATCACTAGCCAGGTATGGGACTATGTACATATTTTTTTTGAAACATAAAATAAATTTTTTGTAACATCAGCAGTGCCAATGTATGTCTACATACATAAAAATAAGGCGATCTATATATCTATACTAATATAAAGAGGTAATGTTAGTTTGTTTGTTTGTTTGTAGGAGGTAATCTCCATAACCGCTGATCCGATCTTTTTAAAACTTTTACAGTATATTACTGATGGTCTGGGAGATGCTATAGGCTATATATTTTTTTGAACTTTTAAGTGGGCGGGGAACCAAACATACAAAGACATTATAGATTTATGTATATCTGTACGACGGCAAGAGCTAAACTTTCCAAATTTCGTACGAATATCTTGGTTATTACACAATATCTGACAAAATCTGGGCGGGATTGAAAAGTGGGTACATCAGTCAAAAAGTTGGCGGGATTGGCGAAGTGACCGTGGCATAAAATAGAATTCTGTATATCTTAAAGGCTGTTGGCGTAAAATTGTCCAAATAATAAATAATTGGGCTTTTATGCTATAATATTCTGTTGGATAGTTTCGGAGAAGCAGAAATCGCCCCCTGCCAGCCCTCGTGGTCCTAGTTTGAAAAAATTCAAAAATACTGTGTCCATATAAATATAATCTATCTATGTTTTAAATTTCAATTCAATCTGTTAGATAGATTCGGAGAGGCAGAAATTGCCCCTGCCACCCTTCGTGGTCCTAGTTTGAAAAAATGCATAGTTGATGTGTCCATTTAAACAGGGATCTATCTATATTTTAAATTTCATTAAAATCTGCTAGATAGTTTCAGGGAAGCAGAAATTGCCACCCACCGCCCCTCGTTGTCCTAACTTTTCAATGTTTTTTTTTTAACCATCAGTGAAAGTACCCCTTTCCAACTCATGTATTGGTTTGTAAATGGGTTGAGTGGTGCTCGAGTTATAAAACAGCTTTGAAAACAAAAAGCTTACCGCCTAAGTCAAATCTTAAAATTATTAAAAAATGATATCGCTATTTTCCTGAATAAGACCCAAAATTTAATTTCGGCCTATTTCCAAAATTTTTAAAATTGCATTTGCCATCTCTGCGACGGTATACATACTCTGTGTATACTTACATTATACAAACGTAAATACACATACTTTTTTATTCTTATGGGTATTGCAGATCGCCAATACAAGTTTTATTTATATCTGCATGTACTTTCTAAAAGAAGAATGAATATACAAATACACATTGCCCGCGTATAACTAATAGTTATTAACTATACATCCATATTTAACTTCAACTTGTTATGGGTAATGGTATGTTTGTGTATGGTTTTGATCTTTACCCATACATGCCCATTCATGTTTTCTCACTAATACTAAAAGAGTACTTCAAATGATACTTTTGTCATTCTCTGGTCGAAACCTTTTAATTTTTTGTATCTTTTTCACCATTGTATGCAAATAGCTATCAAACTGGGGAAAATTTAGATAAGTGATCTTCAGAAAGAATATTCCTAATAAAACATATTTAAACACTGATTAATGTTTTTTCACATTTTCCACTGTATTTTACTTCAAAAATTACCATTGCCCACCGAATCGGATGAACAAGGAGAGCGATTCCATCGGGTCACTATGTTAATGGAAAAACGATAAAAAGGAAAAAGCTGGATGCATTTCTAGCAGAAGTTTGTTAATGGAGTCATAAGGTATCCCAATATGAAGATGCGGAGCACGATAGATTTATATGTCATTAATATAATTGAACTCAGATGATTCAACAATTGCAATGAATATTGATTTATTCGTGTTCTTTTTGCCTTTTGCTTCATTCTTCATATATATATCTCGAATTTTCGATTAAGATTTTCCGCCACTTTTTGCATCTTATTTGAAAAAAAAACATGACTTAAAAAAAATTACGTATCCCTCATCATTATTTCTATACATAATAAACATTATGTTAAACTTACAGTAATGTTAAAGTAGGGTATTCAAATAGAATTCTTGTTAAAATTAGGTGAACAAACAGTCTCTATTTTCTAACAGTGATTGACATTAGAATAAAAACTTTTAAATTTGTTGCAACTTTAATTATATATTTATTTAAAATGCAATTTATTTTTGAAAATATCGATTTATTTGGTCATGAAAATGTGGGGGAAAAGTTTTTTAATTAAATTTGAGTTTTTCAGAAGGATTTTTGTAATACAATGGCAACAAGTAAGGCACAAGCGTTTAATACTTTTACATTAGTTTTGTTAAGGAATGGGTCACATGTTTGGTATAGATTTTTCTTTATCTAGTCTCTAAGTTGTAAAGTTTTTATGACTGATTGTCTTTATCCGTATGGGACCTTTGGGTAAAGTTTGCTTTTTTTAATTTAGTTGTTAACTTTTGGTAAATAAGTTTGAGCATAAAATTTTTGTAACTACGATTAGAATATATTATCAATTAATTACACTGTGCTAGTTTAAAAAACTGATAAGCGAGCACCTGGTGTTTAAGCCTAATACGGGTACGCTGAATCAAGTGGTTCCAACCGCTTTTTTATGTTAGCTATTGTTTTCGAGATATACCGTTATTTCTAAAATGAAGAAGTCGAACAACATATATTCGCTAAACGGGTTTTGAGTTACGAAATTCCGCAATAAAATTATTTGTAAAAAATGTTAACCTTTTTTGATATGTTTAGCCGTTTTAGAGATATGATTTTTTTGGCAAACATTTTTTAGCAAAATTTCGAAATTTTTGTGGTTTAAAAATTCATAAAAAATTTCAAAATGCAACTATGCTTCTAATTGTTTTCTACACGTATAGAAAAAGTTCCAAACGAAACAAGCCATAAATGACTAAAATCTGTCCACAACTTTTGATTTTATGCACAATGATAAACAATTTTAATTAAACTTAAGAATTTCATAAAACGACATATTTGTATGGGAGCCACCCTATGGGGTGGTGAGAAAAAGGGCAAGTAAGTTTTTAGATAATGTTAATGAAAAAAAAATTAATAGCTAGGTGCGACTCCTAGGAAGTTATGGGAGTTTATCTTCAATATATTTCTAGCCTGTATTGAAAATTTTGTATGGAGATAAATAATTCAGTGCGGTTGGTCATACATTTGACCCGTTTACTAACATCCTATGCTCTGCAGGGGCCAAGTTAAAGAATTTCAGTAAACCGCCATATTTGTATGAAGCACCCCTCATAGATGGCGCTAAGGGACAAGTATATTTTGAGAAAATTTTAAGCACAAAAAAACTAATTGATGTCGGTGATATATTTTTCTCAATAGCGGCGACTCCTAGGAGGTTATTGGACTTTTCCTTCAAAACAAAAAGGTAAGGACCACTGGATTCAGCGTACCCGAATTAGTAAAAACGCCAGGTCTCCCGCTTGCTACAAAAAAAAGTGTCAAATTCTGCCACAGTGTTATTTTTAATTTGCTTTTCTTTATTTAAGCTACAAGATATTGGTATGTTTTTTTGCTTTATCAAATGCGTTTTGGCTCATTCCCTTTATAAATATACCTTTAACTCTTTTAATTGTAAATAAAAATAAAAATTAGCGCACTGATTCAGCTTAACAAGCTTTTTGTAGGCTGGTTTTTACCAAAAACATAAGCTTCGTCCTTATAAAAATTAAATCATATCGAGCCATTACCGCAAAAAAAGCTTAAGCGACAACATTTTCAATTTTCGTTTCCTTTAATAAATTAATTTAGTGGCAACACTTGCATCATCTCCTAAAATCTCATGGTCACAGAAGGAACCGTTACGATTTCATAGCAAAAACAATTTTAGCTTAAGCACCAATTTTCATACAAAATTTTTATGATATATAATAAAAAAAACCTTCTCCTGTAAAATTTTGTTTTTGTCGCTTGAGCTTTTTTGCGGTTATGGCTCGATATATAGCAAACCTTATCAAATTATCTACAAAATTGCAACCTGTACTTTGCCTTTAAGGCCAGACGGATGGACGGACATAGACAGATCCTTCTGAGCCGATAGGTATACTGAAAGAGAGATCTAGAGTTTTTCGTATTTTGGCACACACGTATTTATATAATTGTTTTTCCTTATGTATAAGATTTGACAGTTTGGAACAACATTTCAAATTAAGATTAAAAAAGCTTAAATATGCGCTATAAACTTAAAAAATGCTCTTTGAACCAAAATATGCACAAAAAAATGCTGCAAAATTTTTCGCACACTCATTCATATCTACTAGAACTATAGTTATGCCAAATATAAAGGAATTCTAACAAACATTTGTATTGGGTTGTCTGCTTCACAAATAATGCCCCATATGCAAAAATATGCACTAATAAATCGATGACAAAATTCAAAAAAAAAGCTCAAAAATGGATAAATATATTGTTCATGCCATTATTGGTCGCACAAGAAAAATATGTAATTACATATTTATGCTTTCCCTGCATATAACTAATACTATAAATAGTTCTTAGATAAATTTAAATTCGTAACAATATATATATTTTTTAACTAAAAATTCTTTAGCTTCTATTTGATGCAAAATTTCCTATCGCCTAAAAAAGATTGAGTAAATGCTACTCGATGTCGAATTAAAAGGCGCCTTACAAAATACCAAGTGACTGTCAATCGATTTTTGTCAATAACGACTAAAATAATTACAATTATTGAGCCGTTGACGACGTCGAACTTATTCAAGCCTTCAAATTTTGTTTACATTTTTAAAAATACATTCAGGTTTACATTTCTATACCCTCCACAACTAGTAGTGGATAAGGGTATAGTTAGCTTATCATTCCGTATGAAACTTATTTTGTATTCATCAAAGATCCCGCAAAGTATATGTATCCTAGTATTTTAGTAATTCTAAGTCAATTAAGCTTTTACTGTCCGTCGATTCGGCTGTTGAAAATATGCTCACTTTCGAAAGAACAATTTTGATGTCAAATTGTTTTTAATTCTCCGAAAGGCTTATTCACACTATCACACAACTCTTACGTATTCCATAATACTTTGTGAGATAGATATCTAATGAGTTTTGTTGCGACTGTTAAAAAAAATCAATTTTCACATTACAGCTTGTGTTCACACTATCACGCATGAACTTGCTTTTGTTAAAATGCAACCCTGAACTAATGAAAGTTATTATTGGGGTTTATTGGGATGTCGAATTTTTTTTCGTAACACTTGTCTTTTTTATAAAACATTGTATTCATACTAACAGACTTTTACATATTACTTGAGTTTTTGACATGTATTATTACAAAGTATAATATCGTAAACTAGCGCAATAGGTTCAGTAGGAAAACAGTTATGGACCCAAGTGCAAAACAACCCCCCTAAAAAATTTATATTTTTGATACGAAAACTCCTACCTCCCCGGCGAAATCAATGACCGAATTCCCCTATTCTCACTTAAGTTTGCACAAATTCGTTTTATATGACTAAATTTTTTTGTAAAGATCGGCCCATAATTTAAAAGGCCCCGTATAAGCCGTCATTTTGAAATAGACTTTAACACGCCTTAAACCGCAACGAATTATAATCAGTCAGTCAGTTTTTCTTAATACTGTAGCCCGTTTCTGTATTTCTCGCATCGTAAAATTTCCCGCATGAAACAAGTGAATTATAACAAAAACAGTGCAATATGAAACAAAAAATGGTTTTCCTCACATAAGTGTTTCTGTATCTTTAATTTGGGAGAATTATCTGTCATTTCAATAATTTTCCAGCATTTATTGGAAGGATGTGAGAAAAAGTGTTTCTGTATCAATATTTTGCTAAAAGTTTCTCACAAGAACTGTCAAAATAAGTTACATTTAAAATTGATGCGAGAAAAATAAAATTTCAAAAAATGGAGCACAAATTATGTATGTCTGTACACAAGAATGTGTATTATTTTTTTTTATTTAAAGAGAAAGAATTTAAATGATAAAAATAATTAAAACACAATTGTTATATTATGTTATTTTAATTTTTTTAAGCCCTTCATTGTTTTCTTTATATGGAGGGCTGCCAGATAAATTTGTGAAAAAATCGTTAATTTCCTAAGAAAAAATAATAAAAATCGGTTAATTTGTTTTAAAAAATCGGACAATTTAAAATTAGTTTTGACAAATTTTGTCCGATTTTTATTACAACATAATCAAAAAAAAAAAAAAAATTGGCAAAGTTCATGGGTAAAATAAATATTTTATATATATGTATATGCATACATATTTAAACTGAAGGTCTATTTAAATAAAATTAATTATTTTATTTTTCTCTTTAATCCGATAACAATGCAAAATTTCAGATTGTTTTTTTCCTGAAAAGATCACTTAAAGGCGTGACAAAATATCATATTGAACTTGCCAAATAAGGCAACAATTTCCTATAGTTCATTGATTGGAAAATGGGGCAATTGTTTAATGTTTTGATCACATAAACAAATGTATTAAATAATCTAAGAAAATAAAAAGGCAAAAGTGCACTTTACGGGGCGTACGAAAAAAAAAAAATTGGACCCCCTCTGGAATAAAAAAAAGAAAAAAACCTAAATTAAAATTTAAGGGGGCTGAGGCCCCTGGGACCCCATCGGCCCGCCCACTTAGTGGTATGTGTGGGTACTCAAATTAAAGGTAATTGTGTAAAAAATACGAAATTAATAAAATTTAGGTCGAGCGGGACTTCTGGGCCCCTCTGGGGGTAAAAAAATTGCCCCTCCCACCCTTATAACTATGTGTGGGTACTCGAATGAAAGGTATTTTGCTTACGATTGTAAATATTTGTTTTTATTTTGCTTTTTTAATGTTATACCTATGCGCCGTAGACAAACAATTTGTTATAAAAATCGCGGGATTTTTTTTATTTTTTTGTAACTAAAGCTTTTTTGTATAGCCGGCCTTTGGCCGGGCGCAAGGATTTTCTCCTCTATGGTATAAAAAAGACCGGCTTCGCTAACTAAAGCTTCTCTGTATAGACGGCCTTCGGCCGGGCGCACGGATTTTCTCCTCTATGGTATAACAAAGACCGGCTTCGCTAACTAAAACTTCTCTGCATACCTATAAAAGATACATAAATTAACCTAGAGAGGAAAATATTAAACGAATACAAAAACAAAATACATATTTGCAATCGTGAGCAAATTACCTTTAATTTGAGTACCCACACAGATATACATAAGTGTTATGGGGGGACACTTTTTTTGCCCCACAGGGCCCTAGAAATGTCGCCCACCCAAAATTTTATTATTTTCGTTTTTGTTGCACAATTACCTTTAATTTGAGTACCCACACATACTATTCAGTGGGCGGGGCGGTTTTTTGGACCCAGGGGCCCCCACGGGCCTCAGCCCCCTTAAATATTAATTTTGGTATTTTTTTTTTATTCTGGATCGGGTGGCATATTTTTTATATTTTTTTTTCGTACGCTCCGTAAAGTGCACTTCAGCCAATAAAAATTAAACAGTTTTTCCTTCGAAATTTTGATTTTGCCCATAAATTTTTTATGCTGCCTTGTTTTTAAATATATCGTTTTTCTTTGGTGCCGAATATATAAACATATTAAACTTATTAAAATTATTTTATTTCGAAGACTGAATAATATCGTCACTAGAAAAAATTAGCAAATTAATTAGCAAAAAATCGTCAAAATGACGATAAATCGTCAAGTCTGGCAGCCCTTTTTTTATTATATCTATTTCTTTCGTTGACGTTTCGCTTGCATTTGACACTTAATTACTGGAAGTATTCCAGTTAAGACAGAATCTGTGTTGTCTGTTCTCACAATCAAATACAGAAACACTTTTTTCTCACAAATCGAGAAACGATGGAATTTTTTGTTTCACACTTAATGTGAGAAATTTTGCAATGCGAGAAATACAGAAACGAGCTACTGGTCTATAAATTTATGATATTATCCTAATTATAACTCTGAGTGGAGGGTGCTTAAATTTCGGCACAGCCGTATAAAGTAATTTTACTAGTTTCTATATCAAAAAAAGAAGAAGAAAGTTTGGTTTGCGACTTAAAAAAATATTTGTATTCTCATGAATATCTTAATAAAGCACGTAGTGTCTAAGGCATTACACACAGACTGTATTATAATGTTTTCTAAATATAAAATATAATATATTCACTGGATTGCCCTAAAAATACATTGTGAATTTAGATTTTCTCTATATCCATATGGCTTCGTTTGTTTTTCTATCTAAACATTCGAATGTTTAATCGTCTGTCCGAATTTTGATGTGGGTCTATTCTACCCACCGTTCATTAATAAACAAATAAGTATCTTATAAATAATTTTGCATTTCATGGCAAAGACGTTGCCAATTTAAATGGGTTTTTGTGTTGGCATTACAGCAAAGGAATGGTCAATACATTTTATTGGCCAAATGCCACATGTGTTGAAAAGTTACCTCAGGCTAGAAAAATATTTGCAAAATATTATTTATACTTCTAGGAAATTATGTGAAAAGCAAATATTGGAAGCAATAAATAGTTTTATTAAACTGTCAGCTAAAATCTCATTTAAAATTTACTTTAGAATAATTATTTATTTAACTTTCATGTTTGATTAAAAATGTATTATTTGCGTTACAAAATTGAAGTTTATTTTGATAAATCATTTAATTGTAGTTTAGCTCTTGTTTGAACACAATCACAATTAATCATAATTAATTAACATCATATAATGCTAATTCAATAATATTTATAATCTTGTTTATGTAAAAATGTTTAATTGTTACCTTTAATTAAAGCCACATTATATTTCCACAGAATTGCATATGAATTTGTTTTTATGGCATCTGAAAATTTTACAAAAATAAATATATTTCAGTATTTGTATGAGAATCATTATTATCTTGAATGTATAAACTTTTTACTGCTAAGTCAACAAAAAGCACATATATTTTTGTATAAATAATATATTAAAATAAGTTTTACGAATTTTTTTTTTTTTTTTTTTTTTTTTTTTTTTTGTAGTTTACACACAAATAAAATTATTTCTCCCAACGATAAACATTTAAACATTTTTAATCTTTAAAGTTGTAAAGCTGTTGATGAAAAAAACAGAATGTAAAAAATTAAAAATGTTTCAGTTTAAATCATCCTAGACTGGAGAGAGCGTTTGAGTTAGGCTTGTCAAACGGTTTTGATTTTTCTTGAATCTTAAGTGCTCGTCAAAAATCAAGAAAAATTATAATTTGTCAAGATTTTTAAGCCCCAACCAAAATTAAATTTTTTAATTTTATTATGTATATGGTATTTACAAATTTGCTTACACACTAATATATACAATGTGAGTTAGCGAGACAGGGCTCAGAGATAGAGGATCCTTACTGTATGGAGGCAGTGAGGCCTCCAATAGGCTTCTACTTTTTCTAAGGATCAGGGAATGGATTATGGGCACGACCAATCGGGCCTGGGGTAACCGAACGGATTGTCGGGTATCAAGGACGCTGTATTCGGTGCTTAGAAAGTCCGATTCGGAGTCGCTGCCGGGAAGAAGTAGGGTCTGCGTTAGGACCATGATAGGAATTTTCACGGGCCACTGCATGATAGACAGGATGGCGATGAGGATGGGATTCGACGTGTCGGATATGTGCGGGTTGTGTGAGGAGCCGGAGGAGTTAGAGACAGTTGAGCACATTCCGTGCCACTGTCTCAGGCTACAGGGCAGCAGGCTGAGGTGGCTGGGCAGCAGATTCCTAGGCGAATTAGGGGATGTCTCGGGCTGCATGATAGACAGGATGGCGATGAGGATGGGATTCGACGTGTCGGATATGTGCGGGTTGTGTGAGGACCCGGAGGAGTTAGAGACACTTGAGCACATTCCGTGCCACTGTCTCAGGGTACAGGGCAGCAGGCTGAGGTGGCTGGGTAGCAGATTCCTAGTCGAATTAGGGGATGTCTCGGGCTGTGGACTTGCGAGTCTGATAGGATACATAATGGTGATGGCCTGGCTACGCGGCAGATCACTGGCAGCTAGCCGCACATACGGCGGATTTGTGTTGAGTGTAGTTCTCTCTCGGGTTTGGTCCGAAATCTTCTATTCTTATCTATCGTTTTATTTTTTCTTATGCTTTCGCTATTTATTTCACCTACTTTCCAGCTATCTATATCTAAACAAGGCATCAGAATGGACCATATTGGTCTCTGGGTGAAGGTGTGCAGGAGACTTCACACCAGCCTTTCTACCTGCCATATATACAATTTCAAAGAGTTTAAGGATTTTTCATTGTTCTTCTGAAATATTATATTTGCTTCCTGATATAATTAATTGTAATCTAGTATAATAAGTGGAAGTGCAATTTCCAAAAACCTTTTGGTATTTTTAAATAAATCTTAAAACTACTCTAACCAACTTACTAATCTATGGGAGGGGCAAGCTTAGCTATATGATTTTATTCCGTGTAGGAACATTTTATATTAAAACCTTCAGACGAATTTACTATCCTGACTGCAACCAAATCAAAATAAGTCATAATTTTTAAATTTTGTTACAGTTTTCTTAAACAAAGCTGTGGAAAAAGTAAAAAACTATTTCATCGTTATTATTTCAGTGTTCATATTTGTTTAAAAATCTATCAAAACTACGTCTACTTTATTCAACACTAATAATTTGACAACACTCAGATGCTGATTTGAAACAGAAACCCGTATCGACACTTGCTTTTCCCTCTATGCCCAACATTTATAACACTGTGCTTCAACGGGAAACTTTTTTTTTTGTAACAAGCGGGGTACCCGATGGGTAAACCAGTGGTGCAAACGGTTTTTTAGGTGAGCTCTTATTTTAAAACTAATTCAGAGTGCACTCATAGAAAAATGCGTATTCATATTGTTACGAAGGTAACTTTAGCTAAGAATAAGTTTAATTTATTAGTTATTTTGTATTTGCTAGTAATTTTATTAGTTTAAATTGTTTTTGTATTAGTTATGCATATTTCTATGTACAGAATTTTCTAGTACATATGTAATATTATTATTGTTATACATCATTGTATAACATAATAGTGTTAAGATTATTATTAGCCCATAAAGTATGCTTTAGTTTATTGATGTATAAATCAATTGAAATTCAGCCACAGTGTTAATGCATAATGACATTAGCTATATATTATCTGAAAGCTCGAATGGCCCAGAAATGTGGAAAATGTTACAGACATTTCGAAAACGTCGAATGTTCTAGAGACACCTAGATGTCATCGAATAGAGTATAAATACTCGCGAAGGTAGGCATCGATAATTAGTATTAGTACGAACATTTAAGTGTGTAGATCGCAAGTATAAGTGGTATAATTGACTAAGTTCTAAATAAAGTTGTGTGAGTTTACAGTACAGCTATAAATTAAGTGTTTAAAGTATTTTATTTATTTTATTAAAGTTGCAATAAAAGAACTGAAGAGGTTTATTATAAAGGAAATGAACCAAAAACGTTATTGAAAGGCAGTAACGTAACAATATTGATGATGCCCTAATATCAGAATTGTGACATCAATGTTATTCCAAATGGCATCAATGAGGCAAAAAGTGACATCAATCTGATGACGAACGTCATAATAAAATGTTGTCATATTTTATGTGACGTCTTGGCTATAACTACAGTGACATCAATTCGATGCCTAATTTTGTGTATTATTAACATTAATTTCATGTTTAAAAAGTAAAATAGGAAGCAAAAATTCCCATATTAAATGATTACGAAAACTATATCCGGCATGCTGCTGGTGCCTTATAATTGAGAGTTCTTTTTTAATAAAGGCCGGAATACAACAAAAATTAAAGAAACATGTGTAACCCGTAAGTTAATAATAATATTCTCTCACTTTGACTTAAGTCAATCCCAATGACTCAATTTAATGATAGTTTATCATAAAATTGACCCTAATGTATCCCTTCTACGATGTTACTGAGTCATCGCACTGATGCCATGTTTTATTAAACTGGCTCCGATTGATCATTTATGTGATGCCGATGTGTCATTCTATTGATGGCATAATTTAAATTTTTGTCCCTGATGACAATTTGGCTAAATGATGTTAAGGCTGACTTCACACTGATGAAAAGTGTCATGGGGTCAAAAAAGAAAACATTTGTCATAGTATTAAAATCAAAATACATCAACGTTATGTATTAAACCTTGAACTTCTGTCGGCAAATTTTCAACATAGTCACTGACGTGGTAGTCAATTTTACCCCCTTTTAATTTAACAAGAAATTTTTGGTAAAAAACTTTTTTTTAAACTACTTTAACCGAAGGTAAAAGGGTATATATAAGTTTGTCATAGTTTTTAAATTATTTTTTTGGGTATTAGAAGTAAGCTGCCTAGAATTTTTTTGGACTCGCATTGCTGAAGACTGTGCAACAGAAGAAAAAACCACCCATATTTAATATTTTAAAAGAATACCCAATATCTAACATTAAAACAAATCCGATGCATAACTGGCAAACGCATTAAAATATTTTTAATTTCACAAAATGGGTACAAAACTTAAAGAGGGTATAACTTTGGAACAGTAAGAGCAAATTCAATGATTCAATGAAAAAATAACCGAAACTTTTAATATCTGCACAGAGAAGTAAAGTTTGAGAAGTTTTCTTTAAAAAAAATTTACTTAGTAACAAAGAAAATCGTTAAATTCGATTTTAGCGACCTCTAAACATCTTCCGAAAATCTGAAGAAAATCACAAAAAATACTTCACACTATAAGCTTTCAAAAAACAGGTGGGGCATTAAATTATATTTTTTTTTTTTTTTGGTACACACTAATGTTCAGGCCTAACAAATATTTGACGATGAAATGCAAAAAAATGTGTGACCAGTAACTTAATCAAACTTTAGCTTTATTTCTAACAATTTCTATTTATTTACTAAACTTTATTTGTCAGCAGATCATTGTATAATGTTATTTAGAAACTGTTAAATGATGATGCGAATAAAAAAATATAGGGATTTAATAAATTTATTATTTGAGATATATTTATTTTAAATGAGTCTTAATTTGTTGGTGGTTAAGCATATGAATCAGTAGAATTCAACCATATTTTTGAAATGTTGCAAACAAACCCTCTTAGCCATTATTATATATTTCAAATTCTTTTGTTTTAGCATTATAGAAACGAATAGTAATATGAACATGCTTATTGTATGAAATATTTGTCAATTCGTCGACCACAATTTAAAACCTTCCATGAAATTGTTTGTTGTCTTCCATTTTGTTTTTTAGTTCTTAATATATAAAACTGATGAATTTTTTCCATATCGTTGATTTCGCCAGAATGTTGTATTTTTAAGCATGAAGATATGGTAAAACTACTTAAGAGTTCTTAGTTCACAGCCCGTCCTGCATTCTGCGTCCAAATTCGTCCCATAAATGTCCAATGAAATTGAAATCGGGACTTTGTACAGGGGTGGTGTATACACCACCCAATTTTCACATCATGTGCTGAATTCTTCGGGTCGTTATCCTGGAAAAATTTGAAACTAGCTTCAAAGCCAAGATTCTTAGCAAATTATATCAAATTGGGATTCAAATTTATTAAATTAACATTCTTGTTAATTATTTCATCGATAAAATGCAAGTTGTCAACTCCCGAAGCCGTCACCAAGTTTAACTGCTTTTCTTAATTTTGTGCATTCTAGCTCTTTGTTTAGTTTGCGCCATAATAAACCTCTTCTATCACACCTCAATAAATTAAATTTATTTTCATCAGTATATAATAGGGTACTCATTCGGTAAACCGGTTAACCGATTAATTACTACCCGATTAACTCATCGGTTAATTTAAAATTGCCTATTTTCGATTAACGATTAAAATTAATTTCAGTCGATTAACCGATGTAACAAAATTTTTAAACTTTTTGTAGTATTATTATATATTTTTTTGTGTTTTTAATAATTGTTTTCTTCTTATATACAAAAGGTATGTGTTTAGAAAATATTTTTTGCATACAAACAAAGAAGGTGTTCAGTGATCTTCATTTTAAATAAGTGTTTGCTGTCAACCTCTTTTAGTTTCACGTACTTTTATATGTATGCGTTTAGTTATTTGTTTCTTTTCATATATTTTCATATCAATCGTTTAACAGCATTAACCGAAATAATGCGAACGAGGTCTGGAAAATTTTTAAAAATTAAAACAGGAAAATCCAGCCTACCGGGTAGGCTAGCTGGTAGTGAGCTAGCCTATCAGTACTGGGGATGCGGGTTCGATTCCCGCCAGAGACTCTGGTCTCCTGCAGACAAGCAAAAAGCTTCGCTGGATTTAGTGTAGGAATAAAAAAAAATATTCTGTATTATAGGTAGCTTTTGATTTCTTGAATATCTACGATAAATGAAAGAATTTTTTCAAAGTCATATTTAATCAAAACTAAAAAAAAAAACGCTGAAATCCTAAACATTTAAGTCAAATTATCAGTATAAAAGATTATTTTATAAGATTTTCTTAAACTATTGAAATAACTTATAAACTGATTTAACAGTTTATTGTTTTATTAATACATACTATATATGTATTAATAAAAAAAATATGAATTACATTTTATGGCCTAAGTTATAAAAAATAAACAGGTTAATAAAGGGTTTATGAAAAGGAGTTTGTATGAAAATCTAAGAGCTTGTGTGTGTTTACTGGTAAGTTTAGCTTGAATTTATGTAATAAGCCACCAGACTTTATCAAAAGCCTGAGAAACATCGATAAAGAGAGCGAAACAATATTTTCTTTCTTCAAAGGCTATTCTTATGGCGTTAACAATACGATGGGTTTGTTCAATTGTGCTGTGTTCTCTTCTAAAGCCGAATTGATGGTTAGGAATACATCTAATTTCATTTAAAATTGGGGCTAATTTTGACACCAACAGCTTCTCAAACAGCTTTGATATATTAGACAATAAACTTATAGGTCTATATGACTCAACTTATGTGGGATCCTTTCCTGGTTAAGGTATCATGGTAACTAAGGATACTTTCCACTCTTGTGGGTAGTATTCAAAGCGTAAAATAGCATCAAAAATTAATAGAATAATTTTCTTTGCTATGCTGGGTAGCTCCGAAAGCATTTTGTTACTGATCTTATCAAAACCAGGGGCTTCTTTGGGGTTTAAATCATGAATAGCCTTTTCAATTTCTCTTATATCAAATCTTAGTGGAACAGCTGCTCTAACAGCAACAGGTGGTAACTCGACCGCAGTATCGAAAGATGTATGAGGGGTAAATACGGTTTTCAAACGATTAACAAAAAGATTTCCTTTTTCTATATCATTTCGTGCCCAACTTCCATTTAAGTTTCTTAATGGTGCTTTTGTGATAACTGGTCTTTTAAGATTTCTAGCTGCATGCCATAATAAGTAGTCAGATTGAGGAGTTGCATCAAGTTCCTGGGACTGCAGTATCTTTCTAAGCCTTTTTGTGCACGCTTTTAGTAAATTCTTCAGTTGAAGGGATCTGTGCAATTGCCACTCTTTTTGAGCTCTCCTCTTTTTAGTCAAGAGACGCTCGACATCTGTGGAATATATTTTACTATTTTTGAGGGGTATGCTAGAATGTTGAACAGCTAGTTTAAGATAATTGTCAAAATGTACAATAGAAAGATTCACATTCTCCGGTGTACTAAGCGGAATATTTTCAGTGCAGTGGGTACTGAGATATTTTTTATATTTTAACCAATTTATTTGTGTGGCGGACGTCACTAAGTTATCAGACGAAGATACAATTCTATTAGGGTTTGATATAGTAAGAATTGTAGGTGTGTGATCAGAAGATAATTCTAAGGAAGCTTCAGCATAAATCGTTTCTGTGGGGAAGTTTTTTACCACTCCAAAATCTATGACATCTGGAACTTTTTGCTGATCAGTAGGCCAATATGTTGGTTGTCCGCTCGCGACCACATTTAGATCCATTTTACAAATTGTGTTGCACAAAATAGGCATTTTAACTCATTTTTTTAACACGGTGCTGTCATTGGAGGCAAGTACTTACCACCCTCGCTTACAAATAGGGAGTTAAATAAGTCATAACCACGTTTGCTTACAAATAGACACTTCACACTGTAATGAACAAAACTGAATTTGTCAAACAAATTGTGTCTTTATTTAATTTTGCTTTCTAATGCAAAATTTTACTACCCTGTATCAAGGACATATTCATACCCAATAAACCAGAGAACGAAAGAATTCTTTCGCACATCGGAAATAGGCTATAAGTATTTAAATTTTTCATATTCAAATTCATATTCATTTATAACAAATAAAAAAAAAACAAATTGTAAGAACAAATATGTATTTAAAATCAATTTGTATTCGATTTGAATAAATAAAACCTTAAATGTATTTTATTATGAATTGATTATAAATTTCGTTAATCAACTCATAAACATGTGCTTATGTATCAGATTATATGTCAACAATTTCTTAACTACTTCTATATAATGCAGATGGTATAGTCATTGAAAAGTAAGTTGTTCAGTAATTTCAAGTCATTACCTAGTTTTTGCGTGTATTTTGAGTGTACTTCCATTTAGACTATAAATAATTTAATTTCAAAATTATTTTGGAAAATTGTCACCAGAAGTCTTATTTAACAAACAAGTTGCTTCGTTCAGACGGTTGTCAGATCAATAATGTGCAAAAAAAAATGTTTTACAGCCGTGCGAACTGCCAATTTTTGTTTGACAACGTTGTCACAAAAAGCTTTGTCAGTCCATTGCAAGACAACAATATTGGTAGATAACTGACAATTGTGTCCGAAGGTAAAAGGGTATATATAAGTTTGTCATAGTTTTTAAATTATTTTTTTGGGTATTAGAAGTAAGCTGCCTAGAATTTTTTTGGACTCGCATTGCTGAAGACTGTGCAACAGAAGAAAAAACCACCCATATTTAATATTTTAAAAGAATACCCAATATCTAACATTAAAACAAATCCGATGCATAACTGGCAAACGCATTAAAATATTTTTAATTTCACAAAATGGGTACAAAACTTAAAGAGGGTATAACTTTGGAACAGTAAGAGCAAATTCAATGATTCAATGAAAAAATAACCGAAACTTTTAATATCTGCACAGAGAAGTAAAGTTTGAGAAGTTTTCTTTAAAAAAAATTTACTTAGTAACAAAGAAAATCGTTAAATTCGATTTTAGCGACCTCTAAACATCTTCCGAAAATCTGAAGAAAATCACAAAAAATACTTCACACTATAAGCTTTCAAAAAACAGGTGGGGCATTAAATTATATTTTTTTTTTTTTTGGTACACACTAATGTTCAGGCCTAACAAATATTTGACGATGAAATGCAAAAAAATGTGTGACCAGTAACTTAATCAAACTTTAGCTTTATTTCTAACAATTTCTATTTATTTACTAAACTTTATTTGTCAGCAGATCATTGTATAATGTTATTTAGAAACTGTTAAATGATGATGCGAATAAAAAAATATAGGGATTTAATAAATTTATTATTTGAGATATATTTATTTTAAATGAGTCTTAATTTGTTGGTGGTTAAGCATATGAATCAGTAGAATTCAACCATATTTTTGAAATGTTGCAAACAAACCCTCTTAGCCAGGATTATATATTTCAAATTCTTTTGTTTTAGCATTATAGAAACGAATAGTAATATGAACATGCTTATTGTATGAAATATTTGTCAATTCGTCGACCACAATTTAAAACCTTCCATGAAATTGTTTGTTGTCTTCCATTTTGTTTTTTAGTTCTTAATATATAAAACTGATGAATTTTTTCCATATCGTTGATTTCGCCAGAATGTTGTATTTTTAAGCATGAAGATATGGTAAAACTACTTAAGAGTTCTTAGTTCACAGCCCGTCCTGCATTCTGCGTCCAAATTCGTCCCATAAATGTCCAATGAAATTGAAATCGGGACTTTGTACAGGGGTGGTGTATACACCACCCAATTTTCACATCATGTGCTGAATTCTTCGGGTCGTTATCCTGGAAAAATTTGAAACTAGCTTCAAAGCCAAGATTCTTAGCAAATTATATCAAATTGGGATTCAAATTTATTAAATTAACATTCTTGTTAATTATTTCATCGATAAAATGCAAGTTGTCAACTCCCGAAGCCGTCACCAAGTTTAACTGCTTTTCTTAATTTTGTGCATTCTAGCTCTTTGTTTAGTTTGCGCCATAATAAACCTCTTCTATCACACCTCAATAAATTAAATTTATTTTCATCAGTATATAATAGGGTACTCATTCGGTAAACCGGTTAACCGATTAATTACTACCCGATTAACTCATCGGTTAATTTAAAATTGCCTATTTTCGATTAACGATTAAAATTAATTTCAGTCGATTAACCGATGTAACAAAATTTTTAAACTTTTTGTAGTATTATTATATATTTTTTTGTGTTTTTAATAATTGGTTTCTTCTTATATACAAAAGGTATGTGTTTAGAAAATATTTTTTGCATACAAACAAAGAAGGTGTTCAGTGATCTTCATTTTAAATAAGTGTTTGCTGTCAACCTCTTTTAGTTTCACGTACTTTTATATGTATGCGTTTAGTTATTTGTTTCTTTTCATATATTTTCATATCAATCGTTTAACAGCATTAACCGAAATAATGCGAACGAGGTCTGGAAAATTTTTAAAAATTAAAACAGGAAAATCCAGCCTACCGGGTAGGCTAGCTGGTAGTGAGCTAGCCTATCAGTACTGGGGATGCGGGTTCGATTCCCGCCAGAGACTCTGGTCTCCTGCAGACAAGCAAAAAGCTTCGCTGGATTTAGTGTAGGAATAAAAAAAAATATTCTGTATTATAGGTAGCTTTTGATTTCTTGAATATCTACGATAAATGAAAGAATTTTTTCAAAGTCATATTTAATCAAAACTAAAAAAAAAAACGCTGAAATCCTAAACATTTAAGTCAAATTATCAGTATAAAAGATTATTTTATAAGATTTTCTTAAACTATTGAAATAACTTATAAACTGATTTAACAGTTTATTGTTTTATTAATACATACTATATATGTATTAATAAAAAAAATATGAATTACATTTTATGGCCTAAGTTATAAAAAATAAACAGGTTAATAAAGGGTTTATGAAAAGGAGTTTGTATGAAAATCTAAGAGCTTGTGTGTGTTTACTGGTAAGTTTAGCTTGAATTTATGTAATAAGCCACCAGACTTTATCAAAAGCCTGAGAAACATCGATAAAGAGAGCGAAACAATATTTTCTTTCTTCAAAGGCTATTCTTATGGCGTTAACAATACGATGGGTTTGTTCAATTGTGCTGTGTTCTCTTCTAAAGCCGAATTGATGGTTAGGAATACATCTAATTTCATTTAAAATTGGGGCTAATTTTGACACCAACAGCTTCTCAAACAGCTTTGATATATTAGACAATAAACTTATAGGTCTATATGACTCAACTTATGTGGGATCCTTTCCTGGTTAAGGTATCATGGTAACTAAGGATACTTTCCACTCTTGTGGGTAGTATTCAAAGCGTAAAATAGCATCAAAAATTAATAGAATAATTTTCTTTGCTATGCTGGGTAGCTCCGAAAGCATTTTGTTACTGATCTTATCAAAACCAGGGGCTTCTTTGGGGTTTAAATCATGAATAGCCTTTTCAATTTCTCTTATATCAAATCTTAGTGGAACAGCTGCTCTAACAGCAACAGGTGGTAACTCGACCGCAGTATCGAAAGATGTATGAGGGGTAAATACGGTTTTCAAACGATTAACAAAAAGATTTCCTTTTTCTATATCATTTCGTGCCCAACTTCCATTTAAGTTTCTTAATGGTGCTTTTGTGATAACTGGTCTTTTAAGATTTCTAGCTGCATGCCATAATAAGTAGTCAGATTGAGGAGTTGCATCAAGTTCCTGGGACTGCAGTATCTTTCTAAGCCTTTTTGTGCACGCTTTTAGTAAATTCTTCAGTTGAAGGGATCTGTGCAATTGCCACTCTTTTTGAGCTCTCCTCTTTTTAGTCAAGAGACGCTCGACATCTGTGGAATATATTTTACTATTTTTGAGGGGTATGCTAGAATGTTGAACAGCTAGTTTAAGATAATTGTCAA
The DNA here is from genome assembly GCA_943735925.1 of Pollenia amentaria. NCBI lineage: Eukaryota > Metazoa > Arthropoda > Insecta > Diptera > Polleniidae > Pollenia > Pollenia amentaria. The sequence goes on along the minus strand of OX031010.1, from coordinate 118,638,926 downwards.
AATGTACAATAGAAAGATTCACATTCTCCGGTGTACTAAGCGGAATATTTTCAGTGCAGTGGGTACTGAGATATTTTTTATATTTTAACCAATTTATTTGTGTGGCGGACGTCACTAAGTTATCAGACGAAGATACAATTCTATTAGGGTTTGATATAGTAAGAATTGTAGGTGTGTGATCAGAAGATAATTCTAAGGAAGCTTCAGCATAAATCGTTTCTGTGGGGAAGTTTTTTACCACTCCAAAATCTATGACATCTGGAACTTTTTGCTGATCAGTAGGCCAATATGTTGGTTGTCCGCTCGCGACCACATTTAGATCCATTTTACAAATTGTGTTGCACAAAATAGGCATTTTAACTCATTTTTTTAACACGGTGCTGTCATTGGAGGCAAGTACTTACCACCCTCGCTTACAAATAGGGAGTTAAATAAGTCATAACCACGTTTGCTTACAAATAGACACTTCACACTGTAATGAACAAAACTGAATTTGTCAAACAAATTGTGTCTTTATTTAATTTTGCTTTCTAATGCAAAATTTTACTACCCTGTATCAAGGACATATTCATACCCAATAAACCAGAGAACGAAAGAATTCTTTCGCACATCGGAAATAGGCTATAAGTATTTAAATTTTTCATATTCAAATTCATATTCATTTATAACAAATAAAAAAAAAACAAATTGTAAGAACAAATATGTATTTAAAATCAATTTGTATTCGATTTGAATAAATAAAACCTTAAATGTATTTTATTATGAATTGATTATAAATTTCGTTAATCAACTCATAAACATGTGCTTATGTATCAGATTATATGTCAACAATTTCTTAACTACTTCTATATAATGCAGATGGTATAGTCATTGAAAAGTAAGTTGTTCAGTAATTTCAAGTCATTACCTAGTTTTTGCGTGTATTTTGAGTGTACTTCCATTTAGACTATAAATAATTTAATTTCAAAATTATTTTGGAAAATTGTCACCAGAAGTCTTATTTAACAAACAAGTTGCTTCGTTCAGACGGTTGTCAGATCAATAATGTGCAAAAAAAAATGTTTTACAGCCGTGCGAACTGCCAATTTTTGTTTGACAACGTTGTCACAAAAAGCTTTGTCAGTCCATTGCAAGACAACAATATTGGTAGATAACTGACAATTGTGTAAGTACCCCTCGTTCACATTGACATCATTGTCAGAGACCCTTTTCTATTGGCAACGCTGAAAATATAAACGTTTCAGGGATGGAAATTGGGGCTTCGGTTTTTGTACCAACTTCAAAAACAATATGTAGTTTTAAGACTATGACGGTACCAATTTTATATTTTATTGTGCATCTCTTTATATATACTTAGAAAAAAAGGCTTTATTAATTACGAAATTTTTAAGAATTGCCAACAATTTATCAAAAAAAAAAAAGTACAATTATACCATAGTTTCCATGCCTGATATGCACAAGTGAAAAGAAAACATAAAAAAGTTTAATATTGCAAAATTGAAATCAATTTTAATGAAAATTAATAAAATCTATTTTAAAAAAATAAAATCTTTATCTCTTCAATAAAAATATTTCCACTTTTCCAATATATAAAAATACACGCAATTTGCATTTTCTGACAATATCTAACAACAGATCTTGCCATGCGTTTATCATCTGACAACCGTGTGAGCTGACAAATTTTGTTGGTAGATGAATTTATTGTCAGTCAGTTGTCAGCCAATATATTTATAAGGCTTTCTTACAATCGTGCATTTGTATTGTCAGCACATTGCCCGACCTTACAATATTGTAAGATCTGAAAACAAAGGTGCTAACAAAGTACAAATGTACCATGATTTCCATCCCTGTTTTCAATGGTGACTATGCTCCTATTCATCGTTACTACCAGGACAATATAATGCTGCCCTTTGCATATTTTATACCCGAATGAAATTCGTTCCAGTATTGTTTGATATTGTGGCAAAATATGCAGCTGACAAATGTTTTGTATGTGGCAACATATAAATTTTGTGGTGACAAGCAGCTTAAATGTCAACACCTAAATGAACTGAAATGAATACAGGAGTATCTGGTGCGTATTTTTTATATAGTAAGTCACACTTAAGAAAATACTTCAAGTTATCGTTATTATACTTTCATATGTATATCTGTTTTTTATGATTATTTTTATACTTCTACACACTTTTTTAAGATTATGAAATTTTACAAGATGTTGCCTAAATGCAAAGCAGTAGTAGTATTTAAAGCTTTTAAGGTGGGTTGTGATTTCAAGTGGAGCCAAAGTCTAAGGAAGAAGAAGCAATAAGAACATAATTTTTAAATTATTAACGATAAATAAAGTAAAACCAAAATTATACAAATTACATGAATCAGCACTTAATTCAAAAACTGCTTACGTTGCTGAGGTAATTTGAAAATAATAAATTCCGAAGGATAAAATACAGTAAAATTAGAAAAAGAAGAAATTACAAGAATTACAAAACTGTAATAAATAATTTGTTATTGCTTTTTTGAGTTAATAGAAAAACAGCAACCAAAACACTTTATTTCTTTCATACATTTAACATAAAAAAAAGGAAAGTCAAGCCCGACCATTTGATGCCCTACACTACAGTTTATGCAAACAAATTTTCGAGAGTGCCCTATTTGGGACCCATGGCCAATGATGGACCCGTAAAAATAAAACTTTGTTATAAAATTAAGATAAACATTCGAGTTCTTTGTGCGTCAATTATCTAGATATCAACAACTATATGAGACTTGTTCGTCTTAAAGCGATTTTAGAAAGAGAGGGTTTATATGGGACCTGTTACCACTTTCATGGCTTAAAAGCTATTATACAAGTTTTCATCGGCCAATTTTATATCAATGCCAACATTTATAAGGAAGCTATGGTCAGATATGGGCAGATTTAAAAAAAAATGGTAACACGACTGATGTTGCAATAAAATATTTTGGGGCACCAAGGCAATTCCCTGAAAGAAGTTTGCATGGGAGCCATTCAAAACTATTTATGGACCGATTCGCACCATTTTCAACAGACTTCGTCCTTATGACAACTGAAACGCATGTCTTCAAATTTGCAATCTGTACTCTGCGCATAAAGTTATATAGACAGACACCCAGCCGGACGGAGTTAAATCGATTAAAAAAGTGATTCTAAGTTGATCGGTATACTAATAGGCGGAAGACCAACATTTTAAGTTGTTACAAACAACTGCACAAAGGCAAAATGCCTTTGGTATAAAATGGTATAATAAATATGAATATTCCTTGAAAATGTTACAAATCCAAATAAATATGACACAAATCCGACTACTGTTAATAAATTCTAGCAAATATCTGTATAAGTGGAAAGAGTCTTTGATCTTTTCTCATATTTGTTTTAATTATTCACCACTTTTCATAAACAAGCAACTTTCTTTAAAGTCCTGTCTAATTATTGTTAAAGTCATCTCCAAGCAATTTTAATATTCTTGCATTTCTTAACCCATTTCTTTCAACAAAGAATTTAAGCCATAAAATATGCAAAAAATACAAGATTCTTCTCCTTTCATTACTTAATTTTATTCATTCTTGTATTTGCATCTCTTGTTGTAAGTAAAAAAAAAAAAAACAATATTCTTTGGCGTCTTTATGAATCGTTTGCTGTTAAGATTTTTCTTCACAATGTGTTTGAAAATGCAAAAAGAGGACTGGGGGAAAAGGAGGTGCTGTGCGGCTGATTGCCGACATAAGACACCACATTCTGGTGTTTGATGGACGTACTAAAAATAAGAATGAAAAGTATTCCTACACTAGTAGTATTTTTAACAAATGTTTTCTTCTTAAATTGTCACTCTTAAACATGCAGGAAATTCTTGTGGAGAATTTTGACGCAGTTATGAAATGAAAAGCGGTGGCTGGCAATTGGTTTCATTTGTGTTATGTTTTGCTTTATTCACACTTTAAGGATACGAACAATTATTTTCCTTTTTGCATGACCTACACAAAAGTGAATGTTAAAAATCAGTTTAGGACTATCTCTCAGACAGAAGCTGAATTTATGCTCTGTAAAGAATACAAAAGTTTAAAGAACAATGCGTATGTACATATTTTACACTACGAGCTCAAAAAAGTACATTAACCTCATTTACAACCAGAAAATAAATTAAAGTAAATTTAGAAATCTTAAAATAAAATTTTCATATAAAAATCCCGACACTATGTAGAATCCCAGCAAAAACTTTACTTACCTGGTAATTTAGCAAGTAATGTTGGAGAAAAATAAACACTACTTATTTTTCGGCTGAATAGCTACTTATTTTTGTTCGAGTTATCCACAGAATTCAGTACTTACTATACACTTACTAGAAGTAAAAAAACACATAGTTATTATTTAACTACCAGTAAGTTGATTTGTAAGTACTTACGATCTGCTTGTTAGAAGCCAAAAAACTAGCTATTATTTAGCTGCCAGTATATTAAATTGTAACTAATTATTTTTCGACTGTTAGGGAGTTTAAGAATATGTAGTTATTTCTTACTTACGGGAGATGGAAAAATCACTAATTACGCAAATACTGCTAAATAAGTACAAGTAGTTACCAATCTTATTACTTACCTGATAAATATTTAAATAATTTCTTTATCAAAATCAGCAATTATATTAAATAACTTTTATTGAAAACAAGTTAGAGTGCTATATTCGGCTGTGCCGAATCCACCGACAGGAGTGGGCTCTATATGATAAATACATATATATTATTAACTAAGTTTCACAAAAACGAACGTCAGCATTAAAATTGGTTGCGGCTTCGAACTATATTAAATTATAGACCGACAATCAGAAAGTTTTATGCGTTTCTTCTTAGAACTGTGAACTGGCTTGAGTAAACTATCATGATTCGTTAAAGTTTAAGACGAACTAAAATCATTTTTAGGAGCGTAATCTGTATTGAACCTATGGTAAATTATGGACCAATCATCCCAAAATTCTGAAAAATGATTTCTGGTATTACAAAAAATAAATTAGAATAAATTTCAATACAGCAGTGTAATTAGTTTTAGCGTTAACAGTAAATTTCACAAATTTGCATGATAGTTTTTCTTGCCATATGAATTTAAGTAAAAAATTTCACCGCAATATCTATAAATCCCAAAGTGGGATTTATTTGGTTTTAGGCGCAATAAACTGTTTTCCGAGAGTAGGGTTTATATGGGGCCTATGGTAAATTATGGACAAATCTTTGCGAAATTTGGCAGTGTGATTTCTCGTCCTATAAAACTGTGACGCACCGCATTTCAATTTGATAGCATTATTTATTACGGTTTTAGGCGTACTAAACGGTTTTCCGAGAGTAGGGTTTATATGAGGCCTAGGATAAATTATGGACCACTCTTCACGAAATTTCGCAGTGTGATTTCTCGTCCTATAAAACTGTGACGTACCGCATTTCAATTTGATAGCATTATTTATTACGGTTTTAGGCGTACTAAACGGTTTTCCGGGAGTAGGGTTTATATGAGGCCTAGGATAAATTATGGACCACTCTTCACGAAATTTCGCAGTGTGAATTCTCGTCCTATAAAACTGTGACGTACCGCATTTCAATTTGATAGCATTATTTATTACGGTTTTAGGCGTACTAAACGGTTTTCCGGGAGTAGTGTAACGATCTTCAAAAAATCTTACAGTGTGATTTCTGGTCCTATAAAACTGTGACGTACCAAATTTAAGTATGCTAACGTTATTTGTTGCGGTTTTAGGCGTACTAAACTGTTTTCCGCGAGAATGGATTATATGGGGCCTAGTGTAAATTATGGACCGATCTCCAAAAAATTTTTCAGTGTGATTTGCAGTCGTATAAAGCGATTTCGCTTTACCACCATTGATGTTAGTTTTTGTATCAAAATGATCAATTCTTTTTGGGTAGTGGTTCCACATTTTTATTCATAGTTCTGATCCTAATAAACCGATGTTGCTGGATTGCAATCCCAAACTACTTAGGATAACTACAAGCAATTTGAGACCAAGTTTGCTCGCCAATGGATATTAAGATCTATTAGTCAAATTAAAGGTATTTGTATTCTGGGTCTCCGAAATTTCTTACAGACATAAAAGGACAGTTTGAAAAAAAGATTAGATGTTTTTATTTTTGTAAAACTGCACAATTATCAAAATATCTAGATAAGGTTAGGTTTAATGGGCAGCCGAACCAGGATGGCTCACTTAGGCATCACTGCAGCCTCCAGCCATTTATTTCATTTTCTTGCTGAAAAGAAAGAGTGGCCTTAGTTCCACCTCATATAGAACATTAAAACATTGCAATTACAGTCTCGCAAAACCATTTATCTTAATATTCTGAGACCAGGGCATTGGCAGAGTAAAAACTAAAGTGCCGTATCTTCCTCCTGTTTCTTCTGATAGCTCCTACATAAGTCATTGTAATCCAGAATCAGCGCCTCTATCAGCCAGTGCTAAGAACGATATCACTGTTCGAATTTATCCCCACCAAACCCAAGTAGCATGCGGGTCTTCCCAACATCATATCTAGACCATAGAATTCTGGTCAGAGAGACTCTCGCTTGAGTCTTCCTCTATGATTTTCGTATAATAAGAATACTTCAGCGAGCCATTGGAATACTAGCTAGGCTATCCAGGAACATGTCGTCCATGGTGCAACCTTGCTTGGCTAGGACGTCTGCAATATGATTTCTGCGATATACACTCTTATAATGGCTCGCAATCTCGTTCAGGTATACCCGCCGTTCTACAGTTTAATTTGCTGTGATGAAAACACCGCCTAGAGATGCAATAGCAGCATTGCTCTTCGTAAATATCCATACATCTCTCGGTATTCGATAGTACCTTTGCCAATATTGCCGGCTTTATAGCAGAAATTTCCACTTGCAGGGTTCTGCTGTTATCCGGCAGCCTAAAAGGGACTTTTATAGGCAGTTCCACGATCAAAAAGCTTCATCTATCTTACTGCCTATCTTAAAAACATCCGTGTTTATCCTTCAGGTTAATTATAAAGACCACCTCCTCATTGACGGAATGAGTTGTATATAATGCATCGAAAATAGGTTCGGAATGCAGTAGTCTAGTCCTTTTAGGTTACACAAAATGTATAGGATGATCTTAGCATGGTTAAGACCTCTATATTCTTTACTGTCAATAAAACTGTCATGAAATTTACCACGTGAAAATGAGAGCAAGAACAAATTTCTTACGTAGACAGACAAAAGTACGGGAACTCAAAAAATCCAATTGTTAACACAAAGTAGAACGTCAAAGTACCTTGATATGTTTTTTTTTATACAAATTTTTCCTTTTTTTTTAAACAAGGCGAATTTATTACAGGTAATCTCGGTACTACAACAAGTACAACTCGTACAAAAACCACAAGCAATTTGTTTTTGTAAAATCATTGTACAATGTCAAAAACCGAAACAAAACAAAACAGAAACAAAGAAAATAAACAAAATTTTGAGATCCAACAATTATAAAGCTTAAGAAAAAAGTTACCATCAGGGCTTTTATGACCACCTGTAATGAATTCGCCTTGTATTAAAAATACAATTTTTTTGATTCTATTTTTTTAAATTCTCTTAATTAAAATCACGTTTTTGCTTGTCTTTTTATTTTAATTATGCTTCAACACCTGTTTGAAAATTTACAAAATTTGCACGAAGAAAAAGTCTGGGCTGCTTCGTGCAAGAAAAAAAAGAAACATTTTATTCTCCCAAGCCCGTTATCATTATCAAAAATTTAAGTGAGGGAACGCCTTATAGTAAAAAAACTGAAATTTTATTAATAAATGTATTTTTAAAATAAAAATACACAAAAAAGTTTGATGTGATTTAAAATTATTTTTTTTTTTTCTTTTGCATAATACCTAATATGAAACGACATTGTTTTGTTTGGTAGAAATTTGTTTTATAATACAGGAAAATCGAAGCTTATAGGGGAAGGTTACATTTGGATTTGAAGTATATTAACTAGACTGATTTTGCTTTTTTTTTAATCCCAAACAGTTTTGTGGTACTTTTAGTATAAATAAGAGGAAAAACAATAGTTTCGGCCATATGGTACCCTAAACCACATTATTATTTTTTTAAAGTTAACAGAAGTGCTTCTTTGGTCATTCCGCTTCGATCCGTCTGTCAAAATTACGATCTCATTTGAATGACTCAAAAAAAAAAATTAACTATTGTCTTAAATTATTTTCAATTTCCCCTAGAGTTAAGTATATAAAAAAGCTAAAGATCCAAATGTGGACAAACCTTCCTAAAATAATTGATATTTATATTTTGTTTACGCATTTTCTATATCTCTTTTGAATTAACATTAATTGTTTTTGCTCTACTGTCCTAAATCCATGTGCAGACGGTTGTCAGATCTTACAATTTTGTTAGGTCTGGCAATGTTTACTCTCCAAGAAAAAAAATTTAGTTGAATCTAAAAATTTTCGTAATAAATACAAAGTTTTTTTTTCTAAATATATCAGTAATTGTCTAATAAGTATTATTTGTTATTAAAGTTGGTATTAAACCCCAAATCCTATTCACTGATACATATCGTCACTTAGAATGCAAAAGGGCGTAACAACACTTTTTATTTTGTTTAGAGGAGAAGCAATCTGTCATTTGATATAAATAAATATCATCATATATATACTAAGAATATTTCTTCCACAAAAAAATTAAGCAAAAAAAAAAAACTTTACAAAATTCTTGGCGTTTCTTTAATGAAGTCGCCATTTTTGGTCACAGGGATCCAAAATTTTATGTGAACATGTAGTTTAATAAAAGGATTGTTCCTTCAAAAACTCTACTTCGAATTTGTTTTGTTGTTAAGCCCTTTTGCATTTTATATTAACATATTAACATACCTAATATTAGCAGCGTTGCCAATAGAAAAAATTTTCTGACTCTGGTGCTATTGTCAGGTGCATTGACTTCACACTTTGGCTTGAAAGAAATGAGCTTACAATTTCTGGCAACTATCTTACATTGCTTTGTCAGCATGTTTACACGGTTATCAGATGTCTGACAATATTGTTGTCTTACAATTAACTGACAATGCTTATTCTAACAACGTTGTAAAACAAAAGGTTGGCGCTGTATGACAAAACATAGATTTTATGTATTAACGGAACAACATGCCACAAATTCGCAAAAAACCAGTGGCGGAAAGTAGGTATCGTCATTAAATTTGACACACATTCGTTTTGAATGTCTAGAAATAAAACCTTGATCATAAACGGCCCAAAATTTACCATAGGTTCCCATATAAAGCCCAAGGATTAGTCGAATATTCGAGAAATTACAGTCGAGTTTCAATTATGCATAACAATTTTAACATTCCATTTTTACTAGAAAATTCTGTACAGTGACTTTTACACTAGAAATATGCATAATTATTACACCAACAATTTAAACTTATTAAATAGCTAACAAATACAAAATAAATACAAGATAACTAATAAATAAAACTAATTCTTAAATAAAGTTGCTTTCGTGACAATATGCTTAAGTTGGCTTAAGCCTATGCGTATACAAGTAAGTCATATGTGTCAAACCAAAATAAACTTAAGGAAACTTTTGATTAAGTTAAATGAATCTGTCGCACTTTCCGTACGGAATCAAATATTTTTTGATTGTGTTTTTTTAAATGCAGGCTTTTGGTTAATTTTTGACAGAAACTTAAACCAGCTTATGCATATTATAATTGGGCCTTAATTATTTCATTAATTTTCAATTTAATTTAAATTCTAAAATTAAATGTAAGTTTTTCAATAATTAGTTTCAAAGTTTTTAAAATAGTGTTTAATAAGGGGACTTAATCTATACTGCGATACGAAAGTCAATACGATGTGCAAATAAGACGCGATGCGAAAATAAATTTGTATTCTATGACACGTTCGTATTCGCATTCGAATTTTATATTAAATCAGGAACACATTGGTCAAAAAATCACAAATAAACGTCAAATTTAAAATAAAATATTTTTGTGGTTTTGATTACAAAATATGTATGTATGTATAGATATGTATATTTAGCAATATATAAAAAACGTATTTTCCAACTTAAGGATATTTATACCAAATTACTTCTATTCGTTGGGGGATATATTCGGCTACCTAGAATGAGCATTTGGGTGGCCCTCATTTATCCGTTCGGTGAAATATAGGATGATAGTTGCGAGTTTAGTTTTTCAACTAAATTCGAATTACACGCCGTAGTTTTTTAAATAATTAAAAAACAATTGGTTTTTTTAGTGCAACCGAAGTAAAATGAAGCAAATTGCAAATACGTCGATTTTGTTGTTGTGTTGTGCACTACCCATCGTGATTACCCTTGTTAAATGAAATTAAAGGAGATATTTACTTACATATGAACATATATTATAATAAAAATAATAAAATAAAAAATAATTATTTTTTAAAACCGATAGCTTAAAAGCTATTACCCCACATTAAAAAATTAAATAAATTATTGTCATTTTAAGAATAAATAAATAAAATATTTTTCACTTACATTTTTGTGATTTGCGAATGCTGTTTTGCCGTCAAATTAATTTTGCGTGTTTTACATTTGATTTCGCATTACAGAATACCGACTTGCCACTATTTTTGAGACTTTAGCATCGCAAAACAGAATAAGTCCCCAGGATACAAGACGTGATATAAACAAGTTAGAGTGCTATATTCGGCTGTGCCGAGTCTTTGATACCCTCCACCGACATTTCGAATATTTCAGGAGTGGGCTCTATATGATATCTACGTTTGCGGTTTAGACTTATATTAAATTGTTAATCGACAATCGGATATGTTTATGCTTTTCTATTAAAAAATTTGAACTAGCTTGAGTAAAATATCATATCACAAAATTGCATGACATTTTTTATAGCCATATGAAGCTAAGTTGGAACAAATTTAACCGCAATATCTATATCTGCTGCGGCTTTAGGCATATGAAGTTAATTTCCTAGAGTGGGATTTATATGGGGCTTATGGTAAATTATGGAGCGATCATCACGAAGCTTATTAGTATGATTTCTAGTCCTATAAAACCGTGAAGTTTCAATTTTTATTAAGATAGAATTATTTATAACGGGTTTGGGCGTAATAAACTGTTTCCCGCGAGTAGGGTTTATATGGAGCCTATAGTAAATTATGGACTGATCTTCACGAAATTTGGCAGTGTGATTTCTAGGTCTATGAAGTTGTGACGTACCGATGTTTATTACCGTTTTATTATTTATTACGATTTTAGGCGTACTAAACTCTTTTCCGAGAGAAGGGCACCGATCTTTACGAAATTTAACACTATGATTTCCAGTTAGTTTTATGTTAGTTTTTGTAACAAAATTATCAATTTTTTACAGTGGTGGTTCCAGACTTTGATTCATAGCTCTGATCCTACTGAACCAATTTTGCTGGATTTCAATCCCAAGCTCCTTAACTACAAGCAATTTTACTTTTTTTTCAAGTTTGTTCTTTTTTTTGAGTCTTTCGAAAGTGAGCGTGTTTTCAACAGACGAACAGAAAGACGGACATGGCTAAATCGACTTAGAACTACTCAAGGTGCCAGGATATATATAAAGGGTGGTTAAATTTTAAGGGGCGATGTTGATTTTGAATAAAACACAAACTATTTAGAAAATTATTGTCATTTCTTTTTATTATGATAATATTGGTATGGTTCAATTATGTATTGTACAAAATATCGGCCAAATGGCCGACGCGACCTCGGCGGCACACCTCCATCTGATGGTCCAAATTTTCGATGACGCTGAGGCATAATTAAGTTTCTATGCCGTTAATGTACCGAATTATCTCATCATTTAGCTATTAAATTGTTGCTGGCTTATTGACGTACACCTTTTCTTTCAAATAACCCCAAAGAAAGAAGACAAACGGTGTCAAATCACATGATCTTGGCGGCCAATTGACATCGCCACCACGTGAGATAACACGGCCATTGAATTTGTCGTGCAAAAGAGCAATTGTTTCGTATGCATGCTTAATGTTAGTCATTTCGACTTACATTTTTATTTTTTCTCTGATTTGACTGATAGAGAACAGAAAAAAATCTATTTATAAATAAAATAAAAAATAAAACATAAATAAATGGTTTTTTATATATGTATGTACATACAATAAGGTTTAGTATTTTCCTTTGCCAGTAACTTTTATGGACTAGAAGCACTTCCCGTTAAACAGAGTTTATATTTTGGGCATGTTAGTCGAATCGACGAACGTTTAGTTTGTCTTCTTAGTTGCAAATAAAGTTATCGATAGATTAACATTTGCCTTTTTGGGAAATAGTTTTAACTGACGTAACAATTTAAATTTTGTCGGTAACAACTTTAATACGCATAAAATACAGAATAATGATATATTGATACAGTTTTGAACAATTTTTATGACTAGAAACAAACCCAATTTAATATCAAGTCTTGTCACAAAAGACACTTTAATACCCCACACGAAAAATGATTTACTGATGACACTTGATTCAATTCGGTGTTATTTTGTTTTGTATGACAAAAAAGCACACAGTTAAATTTTGTGACGATCTATTTGATCATCTTTAATAGTTCTAATAAAAAACTTCCTACCGGATATACTTAAATTCACAATAAAAACTTACATTGTCATATACGCCCAAAAATTTTCCTTTATTTCATAATTCAATACATCACAATATGTATACACAAGTTATTGTCCCCAAGAAGATCTTGTAAGATGATTTAGGTTACAATAACATATTTTTGGTCCAAGTTTGTTTGAAATACCACCATAATAAGACGACTAATGGTCGCAAAGAATCTATTTCGGAAAGATGGCAAAAAGCTTCGGTCTTGAAAGAATTGCGATCAGAACTTTGCTCACCAGAGTTTAATGGACGAGCGGTCATTATTAATCGACTCAGAAAGGGATTATGAGTCGATCGGTATACTAAAAGATGTGTCTAGCAAGATCAAATATTTGTATATGTTACACAAATCAGCCCAAACGCATAATACCCTTTCACCTATTGTTGTGATGGTATAGTAAAGTCCACTTTCGAAAATTCTAATTCTTGGCGGAGGGTATCAGAGAATCGGCACAGCCAAATATTGAGAATTTTTACTTGATTTTGTATTAGATGAACGCTAACATCAGCACTATCTCGTTTCCTCTTAGTGATTCGTTAAGATGTCATAGAGAACAACAAAAATGTTTTAAGATGTTTGACCCATCCTGACATTTTTCTTTTATACACTTAAGTCACTTCAAGGCTGTCACATAAAGATAAATCACTTTTAATTTTCTTAGCAGAAAATGCTCTCAGCCATTACAAAACAATTTGTCCGTCTAAATATTCATTTTATTTTTATTGTTGAAAAAAAACAAGAGAAAAATATGTTAGAGGCTATAAGGAATCTTATATACCCTTCACCATGGTGCGATAAAAACAGAAAGTAATATAAAAACCGTTCCTTAGATATAAATAAATCTATTTTGTGCTACAACCACTTAAGCAACCCCACCCACATTTTGTCGGCTGCTATGTTTTGATAACCAAGATGTTTGTACATTTGGAAACTTTGGCTCTTGCCGTCCTACAGGTATACAGAAATCTATAATGGGCATCTCTTGTCCAATGCCGCCCATATTTTTTCGGATGTTGTGAATTGATAACCAAGATGTTTGTACATAATTCGGCTCTTGCCATTCTCTAGATAAACCGAAATCTAAAATGTCATTGTATGGGAAGTGTCTCGCCCACTTGTCCAATCCCGTCCGTTTTTTAGAAAGCTTGTGTATTGATAGTCCAGAAAAGTATTCCAAATTTGGACAATTTTTCTCTTGTCGTTCGTTAGATTTAAATAAAACTGTTTTGTGCCACACCCACTTTTCCACTCCCGCTCACATTTGGCAGATGTTGTCTATTGATAACCAGAACGCTTGTACATAATTTTGAAACTTTGACTCTTATCGTTCTACAGATATACCGAAATCTATAATGTATTATTTTTGGAAGTGCTACGCCCTCATGTTGTCATTTATTGTGTATTGATAACCACGATGCTTGTACCTAATTATAAAACTTTTACTCTTGCAACAACAAGAGATTTATGGGTAATATAAGACAGTCGTTGTTTTTTGCTCACATTTGTGAACCGATCAGGCTGAATTTGCATATCAAACATATACGGACAATATGTGACATATAAGTATATATATGTATCTTAACCCCAGGATTACCGTCTTGGTCTGGCCAGACCAAATTTGTGTTTTGTTTGTAATATTTTGCGCATATAACAAAAATCCAAAAAAAAACAGGGACGTGAATTCTATAAATGATATTTTCTGAATCGAATGAAACTAATTTGGATTCGATTGGAGCAAATAAGTGGGGTTAAATTCCATTTTTATGTAAAAGTCTATGAAATGACCCTCTTGGTCTAGCCAGACCAAATTTTTTTTTTTCCTTGAAAGATATTTCAAATAGGACCAAATATTAAAAAAGCAGATACGTTAATTCTAGAAATGATATGTTCTAAATCAAATGAATCAAGTTTGAAACAAATCAGAGAACTTCGGCCCATTATGCGTTTAGGTCAATCTTACTACAAAAGTTAGAGGTAAGGGACAGAGGGGTAAAACCCCCCTTATGTCACTACTATGGGGTGTTGCGGGAAAGATTTCGTGATGCCGTTAACCGGTCCTGGAGGGATAGAACGGATTGCAGGGTGTCAAGGGCCTTATGGCCCGGATTGGACGCAGGTGCAACCAGGGTTCTATTAGGACTGGATAGGAGTAGTCTCAGGACTCTGATAGGGTTCCTGACGGGGCATTGTTCTGTTAGGGCTTTTATAGGTAAATGGGACATTGCGAGACCGGACTTCTGCAGGTTGTGCGGAGATGCCGAGGAGCTGGAGACGGTTGAGCATGTACTGTGCCACTGTCCTAGGATGCACGGCCCCAGGGAGAAATGGCTAGGGGCTAGGTTTTACGACGAACTGGGGTGTATCGCTGGATTTAATCCAACCGATCTGCTGGGGTTTGTCAGGGAAGTAGGACGGCTGTTTCTGTTGGGGGGCCGTAGGGGGGAATTTGTCCTGCGCTTCTACGAATATACCGAACCTTAGGTCTATTTTCTACTATTCTTCTTTACTTCTCTTTTTTCTCTTTTTCCTTTTTTCTCCTCTACTGAAGGGATTCACAATGGACCTCATTGGTCTCCGAGTGGAGTTGCGCCCTTGGGCGCATAACCCTTCTTAACCTAACCTTACCTACTACAAAAACCTAACGCTAAACTCGTTTCAGCTGTTGTAGATGCGAAATCGCAATGTGCGAAATTAAAGACTACATTTTCGATGACTTGCATATGGAATAAATTGATGAAATAATAAAATAATATAATAAATTTGTTTAATCTAAAGTAATTGCATACTTTCAAATATAAAAACTTTAGTTCCGGGAACGTGTTACGTTTTGACACTAAATTAGGACAATAAATTACTTTAGTCTGCAACCAGGCTTATATTTAGTTAAATACCGATAGGTGGCGCTGTTGTCGTGATATTTAAATTTTTTAATTTATTTCTTTTTATTTATTTCAACTGTTAGGACGTTAGGAATAAAATTATTTTATAGTCCAGAGGACTACGATTTGGCTGAAATTCATTAAATATATTTTTTAAACAAAAATACATAAGTTTCCTGATAAAACATTGACCCGGTAGATAGCGCTGGGGTCAAGTTATTAACAAAATTCTTCATCTTAATCTACTTTGCCGGCACTTCAGAAAACATATCTCATTTTTTGGGTATGTATGCATGGACCCTACATATAGCGCTATGGTGATGCTATTTAGATATTCATATTTACGGAGACATTTCACTTAAACTCAGAATGCATATTTTATCCTCATGACAACTTGTTTTATGGACGTTCGGAAAAAAATTTCTTACAACAAATTGTAAAAAAAATTAAAGTTCCATGAAAATATTTAATTTTTCCGGAAAATTCAATTTCGTTTTTAGTAATGCCGACCCGATCGAGAGGAGGAAGCATAGCCAAAAGTGATTGTGGGTTTATAGGTATACAACCCAGCGAGCATAGGCTGTTTGTTAGACGATTATGTTCAATATACAACTCCTAAAAGAGTCTTCTGATGATTATCTGACGAGTTACAAAAACAAAAATATCTACATATTTTTTTATTTATTACTTTTATTCTATTTTTATATATTTTTGACACGCTCGTTTTTTAATCTTGGAATGAACCTTTTGCGACTCTCTGTAAGAGTCATACAAGAATTACTGAGCTACCTAAATAAATGCGTTTTTGAAATATGAAAATTCTATTGCCAATACAATTTCAGTAAAACAAGCCAAGCCGACCTAAGGATCTGTAAAATAAGATTTTCCGACAGGATGGTGTTAATTTCGCGACCTTAAGGTTTGTTTGATATAAATTGTATGAAAATTAGAAGTTTTGACATGAAAAACACGCGTGATGCTCTTATTTAGGTAGCTCAGTTATACGGCTGAGCATTTCACGAGTCGTAAAAAAATACCTACGTGAGTCCCATACGACCCTTGGCATGCTTTTTGAAAGATTCGTTAGATAATCTCTACATACATCATAAACGATTACCTTTAGGATTAATATAAGAGTCGTTTGCTGTGTTATAGAAGAATCTCTTTTACGAATCAGCACGTGTAACAGTTTCTCCCGTGCGAGGAATCGTCTACAATTAAAAAATGAGCTCGTCGACGATCAAAAACACTCGTTATGAGATTCCCAGTAGACTCCTAGACGATTGAAAATGCTAGCTGGGAAAAAGCACAATATCCTCTCTTCTATTATGGTGTGGGTAAAAAAAACATTTGAGGATAAGACAATGTTTTATCGAAATATATCTATGTATATGTCTGTGGTCACAAGCGATAACCGCCTAAGTCGATTTAATAAACAATTGAGTTTATATTTGTTTTTATTAAATATTTCTGAAATAAATACAACTTTCATTATAATTTTTTTATCTTAGCATTGTGGGGATAAGAATCTTTGATTCTGAATTATTTTTTTTCTAATACAATTATTTTTTTTTTTTTGGAAACGCAAGCATAAATATAAAGTGCCTTTTCTCAAAAACTGTTTCGACTTAGGCGGTTATTGTTTGTGACCACAGATATATATTTATATATAGATATATATATATCAAATATATATTTATTTATTTATACCTTGTCCCCGTCATATTTGGAGTCCCCAGAAAATCCATTTAAACGGACATCGTTAAATCAATTCCTATCCTCAAAACGACCCGAATATATGCACATAAATACTTTATGGGGCAAAATTTAAATTGTAAAAATTACAAACGGAATGACAAACTTATTTAAAACCTTTTACGTTCGGTGACGGGTATAAAAAAAGACTGTCACTTAAATTTTTAAAGTACGAGTAAATTTCAAAAAAAAATGCACACAGCTAAATGTATTTAAAAGTGTTATAAAGCCAAAGTCGGTATATGAAGACGAATTGGAGTTAATAAAATAAATGTGTTAATTTCGCTGAGCCATCACTCTATATTTTAAACAATTTGCCATTTTTGTCAGGGAACAGAAATCCATAAATTTCAAAAGCCTGATTATAACCGATTTGTAAGCACATCGCCACATGGTCATTATTATTTCTATTAATTTATGCATTTTACTACCTTCTATTGAACAGTGTTGTTGTTGCTAATTTTTGCTCATTTTGCTTGCAATTTAATATTTTTAAATAATTGATATTTTTATAAATTTTTTGTGCATATTCAAAAATTTTTTTTATTTTTTTAATTAAAACGCCACGCCACACCAATCAAATGCTTTTAAGTCTAAGCATTGAAATTGCTTTTATTGTTCGTTGTTGTGTTTTTATGATTTAACGCCGTGCCGTCATCACCAACAACGTCGGCAATCAAGCATTTTTTAATTGGTCTTCTATTTTCATTCATAAAGCTTTACGATAATTTTTCTGGTGGTGTGTTTTTAAGGAAATAAGCAGTACTAGAGACGTCATTAACCATGTTTACTTGCACAAAACAGGGGATTTTTTCGAAATATGTTATTTTTTCGTATGTTCGAATTCCAACTAAGGATTTACGTAACTTAAGTAAATTTTTGATTCTTACCGAAAAATATACATCACGTACAAGGTCTATCCATTAGGTCTGCTTAAGGAGCCAGATGTTTATTTGGTTTTTCCTCAACCATGTCAAAAGTTGTTTACATTTTGCTTATACATGTATATTTTTGTTTACGTTTTTTGTATTTTGCCACACATACATGCATACAAAACACGGTTTTCCTTTTGTTTTCCCTATGTAGTAGTAAGATTTTGACAACCGTGAGGAAAATTACACAAACAAAATGCCTGTTGTTTTTTGTACTGTTGTATTGTTGTAGCGGTAAGCAGACCTATTGGATAGGCCTTGATCACGTATTTATTGCGATAAGAAAGTTATGTCTAGCTAATAAGATCAGAAGAGTCCGACTATTACTGGAGAGCAATAGCGACAACAATTTGTTTTTTCAAAAAGAGAAGTAAAAAAGACGCTCAGAATATGCTACCAGACACCAGGGATGTTAAATGGGGTTTTAAATTTAGTACCAACTTCCAAAACAAAACGTACTTTTTGGACCTTCACGGTACCATTTTGTTTTTAATTTGTTAAAACAACAAAGTACATAAAAATTTAATTGTACACAAAAAAAAAACAAAACTTAACATTAACATACATTATCGGGTATGTGATGAAAATCGATCGATTTCAAAACGAACGTTTTCAATAGGTGTGATGAATTTCGAGCGATTTAAAAATCAATTTCTGAATTATAATCTTAAGTTTTTGTTTAAAATACCTTACAATAAACTCATGAAATACACAATTTTAAGGAACAGCGACCGGAAATAAGAGGAATATGTATAAGAAATTAATTTTAAAAGGATCTAAAAACGATATTATCGTTTTAAAATCTTTTCGTTTTCCAAATCGATTTCCATAACGTATGAATAAAATGAGGAGCATAAAAGTCTTATAAATATATGAGATCAAAATCAGGCACTTATTTGCTTAGTTAATAAATTATTTGGAATTTTTACATCATGGCAGTGTGAATTTGTCGATCTTAGCCAATCCTTTGTTTGTATGAGACTTGATAATGTTGGCACATGTAGTCTGTTTCTTTCCTTAGTTTTTATTATATTTTGAAAAGAAAAAACTCTTTCCACATTTGCAGACGAATGTGGAATGGATAAAATTCTAGCACCGGCTCGAGAAATGTCAGGAAACATATGGACATTCAGCTAATTTTGTAAATTAGCTATTGCTGACCCAAAACTACAAACGTTTTCAGTTTTTAAAGACTGCAGTTGCTCCACATCAGCTAGAGCTCTAAATGGATTATTGATTGAATCAAAAATTGCAATTTCATTCTAGAATTTCAATTCCAATTTAATTTTTACCAGAGAGGTACAATACTACTTGTTTTATCTGAAATAACATTTTCAGGAGTAAATCTGTGGAACCACATTAAAACTTCGTAATTAAAGTTGACTTTGGTTATCAAAATTTCGCAAAATTGTATATACAGGCCTGTCATAGAATTCCATTCCGATCGAAAGTGGTTTTAATTCCGTATTTTGCTTCTTCAGAAAACGAAAAACGAAAAATTTTTTCGGAATGAAACCACTTTTGGTTTTCTAAGTGGAATTGATTGTTTCAGTATTTTATAACCGAAAAAAACTACTTAAAACTATTTTTTATGGATAAATAAATGTTTTTTATGATATCGATTGAAGAAATAACACACTTTTGATTTATTTATTTTACTTTATATTGATTTTATTAAAACATAATAAATTCTTTACCGTTGCGTTGCCACCTTTTTTTTCCTCACAAACCACTTTTTTCATTTCTACGCTGAACATTGCCATACTTAACACAAAAATCATATGGTTTTAACGTAAAGTTGCCATATCCAATTGTAAAACAAGAGTTGTTATAAAAAAAACATATTTAGCAAAATCGATCGGAATCTGAAGAAGCTAAAACTAAATCGATCGGAATTGAACATACGGATTTAAAACCATTCCGATCGGAATTTGTGACATGCCTGATAAAATTGTTTTGCATTTTCTTTAATTTCTTTAACAATATCAATATTGATATTATTTGTAGAGATATATAAATCCTCTTCTGTTCCGCAATAAATTTCTTCAAAGGGCATGTGAATTTTGTAAAGTTCTACGATAGAGATACCACATTCATCCAAAATATTTTTATTCAAGAAATTACGTGAAATTTTTATTCATGATATTACGTGCTATTTGGCGGAACAAAATGTTAGCCTTTACATAATACATGCATTCGAGCATCTTCTTATTGCATTCCTAAAATAACCATGTTAATAAATTTAACTGCATATTGCATAAAAAAAAATTGCAATTTAAAAGAAGAATTTTTAAATCCTAATAAAAGAAATAATAATTAAAAAATAAATGCAATGAAAAGGAATCAATAATTTGTTTGCTATACTAAAAAATCAAAAAGGGGGAACTATGACAAATTTTGAAATTGTACCAAATGAGTCACGGTAGTACCACGGTCAAAATGTAGCAAAAAAAAAAGTACAATTGTACCAACTTTAACATCCCTGCCAGACACTCATCTATTATTTTTTACTACGAACTACGCTCTTCCTTATTTTTTCTTACAAACAAGAAACAGTAAGAACATGCTCAAAAGTATAGTCGGTCAAGCCCGATAATTTGATACCCTACACATAAAAGCTAAATTTTCGAGAGTATCATCTGGGACCCATGGCCAGTAGTTGAACCGACAAAAAAGTTATATTATGAGATTAGGATTCATATAAGAGTTCCTTATGCCGAATATTACATAAATATCAACATCTATATGAGATATGTTCGTCTTAAAGCTATTTTGGAGAGAGTGTCTACATGCGGCTAATTTTGAATTATAAATTTTATATAAGGATGTGCGCCATTCAAAGTAATTTTCGGATGTGGTATTGTATGGGAGCTATCGAAAATATGCACCGAGGCACAAGGAGTTTTCAGGAATAAAGTCTGTATGAAGGCCATATGAAATTATAGACCGATTCCCAATATTTTTAGGTATACACTAATTCCAAAATTGCGACCTGTACTTTGTGCACAAAGTTAAGTGGACAGACAACCAGCCGGAGGGATGGACATCATTTGATCGACTCAGAAAATGATACTGAGTCGATCGGGATACTAAAAGGTGGGTATAGGACCAATATTTTTTATTGTTACACACATCAACACAAACGCATAACACCCTCTCCATTATTGTTGTGTGGGTATAAAAAAAAATTAATACCAAGTTTTACTTATTCCGACTTGCAGTCCAAACTTCATCAAACACCCGTTTCAATTGACGTGACATTTATTTTGATCGATACAGTAACAGCTGTATCAACAGGAAGTTTTTTTCTTAGGGAAGAACTGCTAATGACAGCAAGCCTGTTACAACAACAACTGCTATTAATTTAGGAAACAGTTATAGCTAAAAAGGGCTTGAATGGTTTTTAACTAAAAATCTAACTGAAATCAAGCAATATTGTTTACTAGCTACGTTTTCTTTTCTGGCATAAATGTTGCCTTTGTTCTGCCGTTGACTCTTGTTCGTGTTTTTTTGTTTTTTTTTTTCTAAAAAATAATGCAACATGTGCTCTTTTCAAATAAAGTTGCCCAAAAATATGTTAGATATTTCTCCCTTAATTTTATCAGAGGGTTAGAAATGCAGCATTTTTGTGTTCTTTGTATTTTCTGATTTAAAAAGTTAAAGTGGAATTGCTTAAAACTTGCAAAAAAAAGAAAATTACATAATGGCAATGATTTGGGTTTTTTTGTGATCGTTTACTATGTTACATATTATGAGAATGTGAGTAACTGCTAATAAGGGGTATAAAATATGTTGGTAACAAATAATTTAATGAAATTTATTTTGATGAATTTAAGCCTGATTAAAATATAAAAAATTGGATAAAAACCCATAAATAGTTCTATAAAATACCCCCAATACTAATTATTGGTAATATTTTATGTAAGATAGGAAAATGCCATAAATAACAACGGAAATTTATTTTGCTAAAAAAAAAACTTAAGTTAAAACATTTCCGAACGAAGCACCCTTTATATTCATAAATGTCTGTCTAAATGTGTACGTTTCAACAAATATAAACATAAATAAATTTTCTTGAATTTTATCGATTTGTTCACAAAAAAATATATAAAAATAAGCATTGGTGGGGGTAATAAACATCGTTGTCGCTTCCTAATGTGTTGATAAAATAAAGGTGCATATCGATGGTCTCAAGTAGAAAGGCCCTAACTCGCATTTTTTACAAAATGGAGTTTTCCAGTGATTCCAATAAATTTTACACAAATACACCTCGTCACAAAAATTCATTGCAATATTGTAAAGAATAACGGCTTTGCAAGGAGTTGTATGAGCAAGTTTACATTATGATACATACAGTTTCTATTATGTTTTTACCTTCTCCTATACAGTTACAATTATCTGAGTTAGGGCCTTTCTACTTGAGACCAACGATATGTAAGTTTGTAAAGGTGTTTAAATAAGTGCTAAAATAAGGTGAAATTAAAGGAAAATAATAATTAAGCTAAGGAAGCACAGAGGCGTCTTTTCAAATAACGAGTGGCCATCAATAGAAAGACTTATTGCACAACGTCAAAATGTTGCACACTTATTTATATTCATAAAAAATAAAACCACTCAAAATTTTCAGCATGTTGCCGCAAGGATTCAAGTTCTTCCCATATATTCTGACATTAAAATATTGCACAGAAGACAGAGAAAATAACTTCCACTCTTTAAAATTTGTTGTGTGGATTAAATTAAATAAACTTTCTATCTCTACCAAATTTTTCTGATATTGGATCAAGGATACGCTTAGCTCAAATATGTCCTTTTAAAAAACGCTTAAAAATTAAAACTTTAATCGCTTCCTTCTTTAATATTTTTAACTCGCTATGTTACTGATATTTTTTGTAGTCTTGTGCCAAATCGTTCATTTCACTGACCGCTCTTTTCGTTCAATCATTAAAAGCTAACCCGTTCGTGCAATCAACAAGAAGAAAGAAAGGGGCAAAAATATCTTCTAGTAGAAAAGGGATAATTGTGTAAAAACAAATAGATATGTATGTATTTATATGCTGTGTGAGTCGTTCAACTGAACGTGATTGTTCATAAACGACACAACTCTAATATTTGTTATGTTGCGAACTGAAAAATCAAAAAACTAAATTATTTAATTATTTGCTTATATTTTTTGGTGCAGTGTAATAAAGTCGAAGGTAATAAAACCACATTGAGAAATAAGGCCATATTAGTTGCGGTTTAGACCTGAATTAAATTATTGACCGACAATTTTATGCGTTTCTTGTTAGAACTTTGAACTGGCTTGAGTAAATTATCATGATTCGTAACAGTTTTAGCCGAACTAAAATGATTTTTAGGAGGGTAGTTTGTATTGGACCTATGGTAAATTACACAGTACAACACATGATTTGCCAACTCAATTCTGTGAACTGTATGTGAAATTAGACCCAAAAAGAAGAATTTCTGCATCATTCGTTTTGTCTTCTTACCTGCGATTTGAAGGTAGTATCGATTTGAAGTTAGTACTATCGTATAGGGGAATTTATCACGTTTTAGGCCCTGTTGTTTGACATAGCTCGACAACCCCTAGCCCAATTTAGTTGAAATAAATTTTAAAAAATTAAGAATTACAATTCCCTTAATCTGTTCATATATTGTTTTCCTATACAAGTAACACTTTCGAAGTTAAAAATGAATGTATGAAGGGAAAAAATTATTTTTTGCCTAAAAATTTAAATTTTGTTTTTTAAAAATACATAAAAAATCCAAAATGGAAAAAAGTTTCAAGTCTAGTTATTTTTTCGCAAAGTCACATAACCTGACAAAGGTTATGCAAAATGAGACAAAGATCATAAAAATCGATGCACGCGTTTCGCTTTTATTCGCAATTGAGTAAAGGTATGAATTTCAAAAATCAGTTATAGCCACCACCCTTAAAATAAAAATAAAAATATAAATTAAAAAATTATCATGCAAAAAAAAACTTTATTTATAAAAACTTAATGAAAATAAAATAATATGCAATTAATACGCAATTATAATATGCATAAAAACAAAATTTAGAACATTTTTTCAATTATTGGCAATATCCATCCTTGTAGAAGTTGACGCTTGTGGTTCTGATGATCTTGTTTTCTTCGTAGGTTGTTCATATTCATGGTCTGAGTCTGTATCGTCATCCGAGATACACATACTATTCAAGGGCGTGTTTTGAAAATCAGCTTGGCGTTGTCGGTATGATGTTGCGCTGACATTTTGCTGTGTGAGTTTTCTTCTCTTCAAAAATGATGTCAGCCATTCGGAGTCGTGTTGTGATAGTCCCAGCTTGGCCACAATGTAATCCATTTCGATTTGTGGTAGCGGTTGTGGTGCACTATTTTCAATATCGGGTATCCAATCAGCATCATCCAAATCGGTCGGATTGGTGAAAACGGTTTCGGCTAGCAGGGACACAGTATCCGCACTCGGAGGTTTAGGTGCATCGGTATCAGCAGGGCGTTGCACTGGAAGTGTGGCAGTAAATGCAGCAGTGTATACTTTTGTTTTCAATTGTTGTCTGTTTAATCCAGGACGAAAATTTATGCATGCATAGCACCTGGATTCATCATGTCCAGTTGTGTCTTCCACCCAAATTACTGGCTTCATAAAAGATAACTTTCTACTTTTTCCGTGAATCCATTTTAGAAGGGTAGTATAACAACTGTTGCACACTGTGTTCGGCGTAAAATTTGCACCACTTAAATCTGCTTCATCGAAATAATTACAATACGCGGTTTTGAATTGCTCAGTAAACAAATTTTTTCGATCTTTTTTCTGTATTTTTCGGACGATATGACCACAAACGTAACAATATTCATCCAAATATGGGCACTTGTTGTTTTCCATATTGATATATTTTATGTTTTGTTGTTATTCACTTTTAAAAAACTGGAGAAAAATCACTTTTACTGTTCGCGTTCGTCGGCACTGGCTGAATGCCAAAAATCGATCAATGCACACCTATAAATACTACGTATTTTTGAATATTTTACTGCCAGGTACTTATAAATGGGCGCATATTTTAAGGGCGGCTGGCTATATACATGATTCAGCACTTGTACGTTTCAAACTGTGCAAAACTTTCCAAATAATGACCACCCTTAAATGTGGGTGCAATTTCTGTAAAAAAATCATATAGGTAGCCACCGGAAAAACCCAAATAATAAAAAGGTCCACTTTCCGTTTAATTGTCCACGTACATTTATTACCGCAACCATAAAAATCAAATAACCTTTTGTTTATTCCTTTTTTTTAATTCTCAGAATCATGAAAAAGGTGTCAATGTTTTCTCCAAATAATGTTGTGCATATCTCGAGCAAATTTTTGAAATTCATACATTTACTCAATTGCGAATAAAAGCGAAACGCGTGCATCGATTTTTATGATCTTTGTCTCATTTTGCTCATAGGTTATGTGACTTTGCGAAAAAATAACTAGACTTGAAACTTTTTTCCATTTTGCATTTTTTATGTATTTTTAAAAAAAAAAAATTTAAATTTTTAGACAAAAAATAATTTTTTCCCTTCATACATTCATTTTTAACTTCGAAAGTGTTACTTGTATAGGAAAACAATATATGAACAGATTAAGGGAAAATTTATTTCAACTAAATTGGGCTAGTTGTTGTCGAGCTATGTCAAACAACAGGGCCTAAAACGTGATAAATTCCCCTATACGATAGTACTAACTTCAAATCGATACTACCTTCAAATCGCAGGTAAGAAGACAAAACGAATGATGCAGAAATTCTTCTTTTTGGGTCTAATTTCACATACAGTTCACAGAATTGAGTTGGCAATCAATTAACTGAAAAATGTTGTACTGTGTTATGGACCAATTATTTCAAAATTCTGAAGACTGATTTCTGGTATTACAAAAAATAAATTAGAATAACTTTCAATACAGCAGTGTAATTAGTTTTAGCGTTAACAGTAAATTTCACAAATTTTTCTGGTCATATGAATTAAAGTAAGAAATTTTACAGCAATATCTGTGATGGTTTTAAGCGAATTTAATTATTTTCCCAAAGTGGGTTTTATTTGGTTTTAGGCGCAATAAACTATTTTCCGAGAGTAGGGTTTATATGGGGTCTAGAGTAAATTATAGACCAATCTTCAAAAAATTTTATTGAGTGATTTCTGGTCCTGTACAAATGTGACGTACCAAATTTTAGTATGCTATCGTTATTTATTGCGTTACTAAACTTTTTTCCGCGAGAAGGGTTTATATGGGGCATATGATCAATTATGGACCGATCTTCACGAAATTTAACAGTGATTTGCAGACGTATAAAGCGAATTCGTGAAAAATTTTATGTCATTCCGTGCATTATTCCACCATTTATGTTAGTTTTTGTATCAAAATTATCTATTTTTTTAGGGTGGTGGTTTCACATTTTGATTCATAGTTCTGATCTTACTGAACCGATGTTGCTCGACTTCAATCCCAAGCTGCATAGGATAACTTCAAGCAATTTGAGACCAAGTTTGTTCTTTTATTTTGCGTTTTTCGGAAGTGAGCATGTTTTCAACAGACGGACAGACAGACGGACATGGCTAAATCGACTAAGAATTACTCAAGAAGTCAGAATATATATACTTTATGGGGTCTTAGATGTATTATAAAAAAGTTTCACACGGAATGACAAACGTAGTATACCATCATTCAGCAAGTGGTGGTGGAGGGTATAAAAAAATTCTGTGAAATGCAAACGATAAAATATGATATAGTTGTACTCTATTTATACCACGAAAAACATTTGAAATATTTCTAGCAACATTTTTATTTTTCGTGCGAAACAAGTTCAGCAGAGGGCCAATTATCGTTTTATGAAACTTCGAAATGAAAAGTTTGTTTCACATTTTCATAGTACTTTTAATTCCTGTTTAGTGAAAAATAAAAAAGGGCTTACAAATGTTTTACACATGAAAAAAATGGAACGAAACAAAATATTTTTCATAGTAACACAGCTGCGTCGATTCCCTTATGTGATACAGTGAAAACTGGTGCCAAGATATTTTCTTATGAAAAAATTATTTACATAGAAAATTTTTTTGTGAAAAAGAATGAAAAATTGATAAAGAGTAAAGTGAGCAAGAGCAAATTAAAGGAATATATAATGAACTCTTTAGAAGTGAATGTGGAAAATAAAAACTAACGCAACTAATTAAATATTTAAAGAATTGTTGATGGCGCCGAATTTAGAGGTGACAAGGGAAAAGAACCATTAGTATTGTAAAATTGACTTGGTAAGGGCAGAGAAAATATTACCCTCACATAAAATTAATTCTTATTTTCATTTATTTAGAAGCTATTAAAGCAATATAACTTTCTTAGCATCAACTAGGCTTTAAAAAGCAGAAGTTTTTTTCGTGGTGGGATACAATGGAAAAAGTATTGCATTCATTTAAGGTTGATATTAGTTAATAAGCTTCCCCAAAGGTGGTTAGACTGTACATCTGTGGTTTTCCTGGGCAACCGCGTATGTCCATCTTTCGAGATGATGATTTCATATTTCCTTAATTTAAACGCTAAAAATTCTAAAAAAAAGATGGACCAATTCCGGGCTTTAAACGTTAAAACCAAGTTCTAAGGGTTCAATACCTAGCGTATAGTTTGATCTAGAACAGCTTTTCGGCACTCCTGAAAAACTGGATTTTAAGGTATACGTGGTTGCCCATGAAAACCAGAGATATATGAAGTTAGATTCGGCAGAGTCGAATATACGTAGCACATTATATTGCTATATTTGCTCTTCTATACAAACTTTACACTTGATACGCACAAAAGAAAAGATTATTACAGAACGAAAATAAAGGCATTCGACGGTGATGAAAACGCCAGGAGAAGGATTTAAACCTAGTTCAGCCATATCACAAAATACCAATAGCAATATTGAGTAGTGACTTAGTGTATCTGCTGACACTGTGCAGGAAATGGTGCCTCTTGAAGCTATGCAATATCTGGTGGTAAAGCTTCAGGTGCTGGCTTTAAATATATATACCAACAAGAAAGACGAAAGAGGAAGTGGTGTATATCAAAAAAACTTCTAAAAATTAAAGATCAAGACGCGAACAAATAGCTGTTTTAAAGAAGCAGCAAATGCTACTTAAAAACAAACAAGTTCTATTTGGAATCTTGCTCTGAAAGAATTTGTATTTTTTTATTATTTTATTTTAAATTTGATTTTAAATTTTGATAACTTAGCTACAGAAGTTTCATATGTACAAATTGAATGATACATTATTTTCTTAGCATTGACGAGAATACCAAAATATGTATTTATGAAAAGCTAGAGTCATAAGTTTCGGTGAAATCTAAAATGAATTTATTATTTTCACTTCTCATTATCATAAAACAGGAATTGGCCCCCAGCTTATAATTCTTTGTAAGTTTTTATTTTGTATTTGTAAAGTGGTTTTTATAACAAGCCTTTTACAAAGAAAAATGTAGAAAAATGCTAAAATTAATAGCAAAATAAAACTTTTTTGTTTTTTGATTTTGAGAGAATATAAAAATAAGATTGTTTTACTTTTTTTTAACTGCAAATAAAAAAAAACATAATTTTTGTTTACCTTCGCAAAACAATGTTGTATACTTGCAACTAATTAAAACGTTAAGTTTTGAAAAATCGCGAGATAGATATTATTGATACATGTCAAAATTTTCGTCTGAAATAATCAATGTTGATCATCATTTTTCGCAAGTTCGAATAGAGAACTAGGCGTAAGAAGTGAAATAAATCCATTATGGTATTATTTCTCTTTTAAAATTTTTTTTGTTTAATGTAATTCTTTAATTTTTTATGAATAGTTATCCCAAAAAAAGTTAAAATTAAAAAAACTATAATCCCGATTTTTAAAATCCTGAATTAAAAAATCCCGAATTTAGAAGCAAACATACGATAACCTATTGCCGACAAAAAGTCCGAAATAATATTTTCTCTACTTTATTTATATTTTAATTTCTCCGCCTTTGCCTTTACACAGATGCCAAGATACAGTAAATAAAGCAAAATCTCTTGCATAAGACCCCTTGAGTGAAATCAGAATGTTTCCTATTTTTGATTTTAATTTACTGAATGAAAAAAATTTATATATCGCACCTATTCAACAATAATGTATTAACTCAAAATTTAAAAATGTTCAGTAGAAGTAAAACAATTTTTAATTATACATTTAAGCCATATGAAAAAGAATTTTTAAATAAGCCGTCTTATAAGCAAAAAGTAGACAATATAGCACGAAATTTTTACAGCGGTTAGATATGAATATTACGTTTCGATTTTTTCCAAAAAATTAAAAAAAAAATTTCTAGTTAATACACTACTGTTGAGCAGTTGCGATATGTATATAATTTTAATATAAATAACAAATCTAAGGTAGATACAATTAGTCTAGGCAAAAAAATAAAATAAGAAAACGCTTTATAGATGATATTTTGTCAGGCTAAAGAGCCTAAATTTCTTCGAAGTAAATAAAATTCAATTTTAAATTACTATTTTTGTTCCCCCTTTTTTTAAATAATAGCCTACAGTGTCCGACTGCCCAAATTAAAGACCTCTGTTCGCCAATGTCTGATAAAAATATGTCATGTTTCTTTCAATATATACACATGTTTGATAACTTTAATTGATTGACACTAAAGAATTGTTAATATTTTAAATTCGTTATTATTTAAGAAAATGATTGATTGGTTGTTTTAACACAATTTTATTTTGAAATAAACAAATGTGGTATACAAATAATATGATAATAAACTCAACGAAATAAATTCGTTATTGAGAAAAAAATAGCATGAACTACTTTAAAAGTATTTTGCAAATTTTTTTAAAACAAAAACTGTATTAAAAAGTCCTATCGATGCCTGGCTAATGTCGTTCACAAATAAATATGGACCGATGACGTCGGCAGCTCAAAGTTGCCACTAAAGAGTGATGTTTTCGACATTCATTGGACGCTCTTGGTTTTCATCTGAATTGGTGCTGTCCCCAATTCGACAATTTTACTTGTACCAAATTATGCGTGTTGTTATCCATTGATGGTTATTTCGCAAAACAAACGATTAGACAGAATTAGATTCAATATGGCCACTTTCAACTATCAAGATCAAGAGACAGTTACAAGGGCTGTTTAAAAATGGGTTGCATACGGGAGCTAAAGTATAAGTATTAATTAATTAGTTATTTTTTTCTTCTTAATTGTATATATTAATCGCGCAGTGGACCAATTTTAAGGAAGGATGATTAAAAATAGGTTTTATACGGGAGTTATTTATTAATTAATTAATAAATTTTTTATTTCATGTCTTCATCGCATCTGGCATCCGGTCGCCAGAGACGGAAATTGTCGGAAACTGCGAGACTATGAGCCCCGATAGTTGATCATGGTCGAGTGGTATTATGGTAGGGGTCTATATTGAAAGCCCGAAAATCGATATATTCTACCGTCTTTCGGATCAAAACTCAATCTTCCAGGCGGAAGTCCGTGCTATAACGGAATGTGTGAGATGGATTGAATCAAATGTCAATATACTCGTCAATATACTCGCTATCGGGGAAAAAGAACTCGAAGTAGTCAACCTAACGAATGCGAAGTCGTTCGCGACAACTAAGCCAGAATTGAAGGCGTGGCTAGGGAAACCCACACGGCCAGTTGGAAAAGTGGGACTGTGGGTAGGACCACTAAGATTTCATGGGGTAACCCAGAAGAAAGGAGGACAAGAAGCCTCCGTAACGAGAGTAAGTCCGACGTTAGTATGATGGTGCGTATCCTGACTGGTCATGCAGGACTACGGCAGAAACGACGAATGTAGAGCGTGCAGCGGGAAGAGCGAGACACTGGAACACTTTCTCTGCTAATGTCAGGTATTCGTCGAATTAAGATCTAAACACTTCGGGAGCGATGTCATGTTTGACTTGGGATCCCTGAGGGACGTTGACTGGCAAGCCTTGAGGAAAAACGTCCGGGAAACTGGGAGAAACAAACTATTTTTAACGAACACTTTTAAGCATATTATGGCTAATTCAACCTCCGGCAAGCATATTGTGGTAAAATTAGTCCTCCATCAAAAGGACTAATAACTACTTACGTACTGCAAATGATCGTTAAACGAGAGACGACAGTCAATCATAACGCCAAGATATTTAAGGTACGGCGTTGCCTCTATACAACATGTTCCAATATTTAGCTTTAACGTTTCTCTTGATTTTCGACTACTGATTAGTACCGCTTCGGTTTTATGATCGGCTAAGGTTAGTCCCACAGATGAGAGCCAAGATCGCACGAATTGTATACTAGCATTGTTAACAGTTTCCGCTTCTTGTAGCTCCTTGGCTTGGATTGGAGCCCCTTCCGGTAGTTCTAGCCTTAGAACATCATCATACATTACGTTCCATAGCAGAAGGCCAAGGACAGATCCTTGGGGAACGCCCATCGTCACCTTATACTGCTTTGTTCCTCCATCAGTATCATAAAACAGAACCCTGTTTCGGAAATAATCCTTTATTATGGCCAAGAAGTGTTCAAACGAGTAAGGGTATTCACAATTACTTCCCAAGTGTGTTGAAGGCGTTTTTTACATCGAGCGTGACGACTACGCAGTACTCTTTTGCACCATTTTTCCAGCACCTCCCTTCAATTGCCTTGGCTGCAGTTTCCACAACAACGTTGATGGCATCTACAGTTGACTTCGCTTTCCTGAAGCCGAATTTGTTATCTGATAGACCTCCGACGGTGTCGATACAGGTTACCAATCTTTTACAGATGATTCTCTCAAACAATTTTCCGCTTGCGTCTATCATACAGAGGGGTCGATAGGAGGACGGTTGATCGAGAGGTTTCTTATCTTTTGGCAACAAAACCAGTTTCTGTCTCTTCCATATTGATGGAAAGGTGCCCTCGAGACACGCATTTATCACTGATGCAAATTAGTTTGGACAGCACTTGAAGGCTTCTTTCAGTACAAGATTTGGTATACAGTCCAAACCTGGAGCTTTCTTATCTTGGAATTTTACGATTGCATTTTCGATTTCAGAATTTGTCACGAGGGGATAGGTATATAAATCTTCGTGGATGTTACTATGGAAGGTAGTCGGTGTTTTGTAAGGAAAAAGTGTTCTACGATTCCTGTAAGGACTAACTCATCTGTAGGAGCTGAGGGATTTAAACATTCAAGTTTCTTTGTTACCAATTTGTAGGCGATTTCCCATGGGTTATCCTCAAGATCAACACATATACCTAGAAAACATCTTCTCTTGCTTTTACGTATCGCTAACTTAAGCGATTTTCTCTTAGCCTTAAACATTTGGTAGTGACTATCATTCTCCGGTCTGCTTCGCGTTCTCGTATATTGTCGCCTAGCATGTAAACATTCTGATCTCAGTTGAGCTATTTCGTCATTCCACCAATAGACTGGTTGCTTATTTATGCTGTTTTTCCTTCTCACCATGGATGCATCACATGCTCGGGAAATTTTTTTAACTAATTGTTCTGCCATAGCTTCGGGTTGGCCATACAGATTCATATCCTCCATTGTGGTTTTGAATACATCTTTATCAAGTGTGTTAACTTTCCAGGCTGCCAACTTTGTTGTCTGTCTATTGACAGGTGCGGGTGATGCTATATTGAAAAATATAGCATATATATATATCTACATATATAGAATAATATGTAGTTTTCTTTGTGTGTACATAATAGCAAGGGGTTTTGTTGAAAAATTCCGATTGACCAAACATTCAATGGTTTCCTTGTTTTCGTAAAGTTTTATTAAATATTTCACCTCGTTAGATTAAATATTGTTTAGTCGTTTTATGCCTCTTTCAAATTTTTTTATTAATTTGATTATAATATTTATTAACACAAAAAAATGTTCGCCTAACTGCATTTTAATTAAAACAAGTTAGAGTGCTATATTCGGCTGTGCCGAATCTTTGATACCCTTCACCGACAGGAGTGGGCTCTATATGATAAATACATATATATTATTAACTAAGCTTCACAAAAACGAACGTCAGCATTAAAATTGGTTGCGGTTTAGACCTGAATTAAGTTATTGACCGACAATAAGAAAATTGTATGCGTTTCTTGTTAGAACTTTGAACTGGCTTGAGTAAAATATCATAATTCGTAAAAGTTTTAGTCGAACCAAAATAATTTTTGGAGCGTAATTTGTATTGCACCTATGGTAAATTATGGACCAATCATCCCAAAATTCTGAAGACTTATTTCTGGTATTACAAAAAATATATTAGAATAAATTTCAATACAGCAGTGTAATTAGTTTTAGCGGTAACAGTAAATTTCACAAATTTGCACGATATTTTTTCTGGCCATATGAATTTAAGTAAAAAATTTCACCGCAATATCTATAAATCCCAAAGTGGGATTTATTTGGTTTTAGGCGCAATAAATTGCCTATGGTAAATTGTGGACAAATCTTCACGAAATTTGGCAGTGTGATTTCTCGTCCTATAAAACTGTGACGTACCGAACTTCGATTTGATAGCATTATTTATTACGATTTTAGGCGTACTAAACGGTTTTCCGGGAGTAGGGTTAATATGGGGCCTAGGGAATATTATGGACCACTCTTCACGAAATTTGGCTGTATGATGTTTCGTCCTTTAAAACTGTGACGTACCAAATTTAAGTATGCTAGCGTTATTTATTGCGGTTCTAGGCGTACTAAGCTGATTTTCGGGAGTAGGGTTTATATGGGGCCTAATGTAAATTATGGACCGTTCTTCAAAAAATGTTACAGTGTGATTTCTGGTCTTATAAAACTGTGACATACCAAATTTTAATATGCTAGCGTTATTTATTACGGTTTTAGGCGCAATAAACTGTTTTCCGGGAGTAGGGTTTATATGGGACCTAGTGTAAATTATGGACCGATCTTCAAAAAATTTTACAGTGTGATTTGTGGTCCTACGAAACTGTGACGTACCAAATTTAAGTATGCTAGCGTTACTTATTGCGGTTTTAGGCGCAATAAACTGTTTTCCGGGAGTAGGGTTTATATGGGGCCTAATGTAAATGATGGACCGTTCTTCAAAAAATGTTACAGTGTGATTTCTGGTCTTATAAAACTGTGACATACCAAATTTTAATATGCTAGCGTTATTTATTACGGTTTTAGGCGCAATAAACTGTTTTCCGGGAGTAGGGTTTATATGGGACCTAGTGTAAATTATGGACCGATCTTCAAAAAATTTTACAGTGTGATTTGTGGTCCTATGAAACTGTGACGTACCAAATTTAAGTATGCTAGCGTTATTTATTGCGGTTTTAGGCGTACTAAACTCTTTTCCGGGAGCAGGGTTTATATGGGGCCTATTGTAAATTGTGGACCGATCTTCAAAAAATTGTACAGTGTGATTTGCGGTATTATAAAACTGTGACGTACCAAATTTAAGAATGTAAGCGTTATTTATTGCGGTTTTAAGCGTACTAAACGGTTTTCCGCGAGAAGGGCTTATATGGGGCCTATGGTCAATTATGGACCGATCTTTACGAGATTGAACAGTATGATTTCCAGTCGTATAAAGCAAATTCGTGCAAAATTGTATGTCATTCCGTGCATTATTCTACCATTTATGTTAGTTTTTGTATTAAAATTATCAATTTTTTTGGGTAGTGGTTCCACATTTTGATTCATAGTTCTGATCCTATTAAACCGATGTTGCTGGATTTCAATCTCAAAATGCTTAGGATAACTACAAGCAATTTAAGACAAGCAATTTTTCTTTTTCGATTTTCGAAAGTGAGCGTGTTTTCAACAGACGGACAGACAGACGGACATGGCTAAATATATTTAGAATTACTCAAGGAGCCAGAATATATCTACTTTATGGGGTCTTAGATGTATTATAAAAATGTTTCACACGGAATGACAAACTTAGTATACCCTCATTCACCACAGTGGTGGTGGAGGGTATAAAAATAATATTTTGCTTTAGATTTGTGTTAAAGCCAAAAACTACAAAAAAAAACGTTGCAATTCAGTACAGAAAAATGTTGCTTTCTCTTTTTTTGGAAAACGGTTTTAATCATAAATTTTGCACAAAATATCTGCGATATAGGCGAAACTTGGCGGATATACAATGGGGTATATGGTGTAGAAGAGTGTTAGCGCTACAAAATGGTACAATATTTCTTTGACGTATTTTGACGGGAAGGAGTTTAGGCCGTGTCAGATACAACTTCGTCGCGTTACGTAACGTTGCTAACTTTGACAGAAAAGCGTAAAGCAAAAGGTGTATGACACAATAAAAACTCTGACAACACTCAAGCATAGTTAGCATATTTTGGTTACTAAATTAAGTATTTGTTATAAAAATAAAAGTTAAACATTTTAATTAAAGATTTATTGGAATTGCATTTATTATTGCATTATACTAGCTGATTGTCAAAGCGATGACAAAGATGAGAGTTCTCTAACTTTTCGCTTTGCTCTGCTTTAAAAGTAATTTCTGTGGTTTTCACGAATAATCGCGTAAGTCATAAAACCAAACTTTTCAGGAGAGCAAAAACAATTATTTTTTTCAATTGCGGCTTCTGTGGATGCTTTTTTAAACTTTTTACTTTACTATCCTCTTAACAGTGACTTTATACGTATTATACATAGTTTTCATGAAAAAATCCTCACAGGATCACAATCTGTAAAAAGATCAAAAATGCATATGTTTGATTGACTCATTAAGTGTGTGCAATATAACATCATATCTCCACATAAGTTCTTTTTTGTGAAAATAAATGTTATCATTTTAATCACACATGACGACTTACGTTGTTATTTTTATGACTTTAGTTGTTATTAATAGAAAATACTTTCATATTTTTTGCACGAATAACACCACATTTGCTTTTTATTTGGAAACATATTCAGCAATTTGACAATTTTTGGCGATGTATGTCGACATAAATCGTTATAATAGCAAAATATTTTATTAAACAGTTAATTTAAGTTGTTTTTAGCAGAAAAAAATTAATAATACTTCATTATATTCTAAAAAGCTTAATACTTATAAAAACCTAATGCAAAATGTAGCACTTTGACATCATTATCTCAATTTCGGTAAAAACCGACTTACGCGATTATTCGTGAAAACCACAGATTTATGTGACATGTTTCGTATAAGTATGTATATTTCATCTTAGATGTCAAAGCGAATCTGTAACGCATGGCGAAGCAAAAGTTTTATCTGACATAGCCTTTATGCTCTATTAAGTCGAAGATTTTGAAGAACTTGGACCTTTATAATATATTTTTAAAATTTCCTAAGAGACTTTTGTGTGTGCCCTAGCACTAATAGCTAATAAGTTACATAGCTATATAAAATTTATGTGTCCTTAAAATCACTGAAAACAAAAGTTATAGTCATTTAAAAATCAAAATTTATGAAGAAGGTTTAAATTTGAGCAAAAAAGATTTTTTTTGGGTAACCCTGTTCTATGTGATATAGTCGGAAAAGAGTTCTATTTTTTTGGCTCTCGAGGTTCACTTGTATTTACTTTCAAATAAGTGACATAACTTTAAAATCGGTAACCATGAATAAATCATTTTTGACCGCCATCTCAACATATGGTCCACAGTGCACCGTAATTAATAAAGTAATTTTAAGAGAGGAATTTTTATGGAAGCTATTAAAGCTTGTAAAGCTATTAAAAAGTTTTTTTAATAAATTTTAGTAAATGTTGGAGGAACAAAATATAATACAGCTACTCACACTATAAATGGGACACATATAAAAAGTCTTATGTTTCTGTGTTTGGAATTGAAAATAAGAGAAATAACACTGTGTTAATTTAAAAAACAGACAAGAGGGGCACATAGCATTTTAACCTAATTCGGGTATGCTGAATCCATTGGTGCTAACCGTTTTCGCATATTAGAAAAAAGTTTAACATTGCTTAAAGGATATGTTGGTTTTTTTTAGTTTGTTCGATAAAATAAACTCTTTTTAAGTTACGCGAATATATATTGTGCAACCTCCTCCATATTTCGGTATATAACGGTATATCTCGAAAACAAGAGGTAACCTAAAAAAACGTTTACCACTACCCTATTCTCCGTACCCGAATTAGGGTACGCTAGGTCCCCCGTTTGTCTCAAAGAAGTCTCAAATTCTAGCACAGTGTCAATTATATATATTAAATAATCATAATTTAATTCATACCTACATAAAATAATTAACATTAAGTCTGAAAGCTATGTAAGTATGAGGTGTCCAACTTATAGTGTGATTAGCTGTAAGAACTGGTGTGATTACGATGTAACGTAAACTAGATTCTAAATTCTTATACAAAAATGACTATTAATACGAAAAATTCATTGAACTTCTCGTTATTCAAAATTTATCATACATACATATCTGCATATATACATAGATATGTACATTATGCATATAACCAAATTTTACGAACAGTTTGGCATACCACTACATGGTGGCAAATAATTAACAAGCAATGAATATCACTTTTTTAGGCAAGTTAGATTCAAAAATGTTCCGCATTAAATGTGATTTATAAAACAAAAAAGGCAGTGTTTTTTTTAAATATTTTTATTTAGAAACACAAGTTTTCAACTGTTGTTTCAATTGATTTACACAATAGCAAAATGTTTATTTTAATTTTAATTGCACGTTCTGCGCAGAGGTTGCTTCGCCGAACTTCCTGAATAGCTGATGGTTTTTTGACCCAATGTCCGAGAAAACATTAATTTGCTTTTGTACAGCCGGAAAATGATTTTTGTAGTGTGGCAAAGTTATTTTTGTTGAAAGTATGATCAGAAAACCAGAATTCGCTCAAAGCACCACATACAAATTCTCAAAATAATTGCAATCGATATTCCGATACAAGTATAATAGACGAAAGAGCCAGAATAGCTCTAAATTTTCCTATTTGTAAAAACTGTAAAAAGTTATATGCCTAATGTGCATACTTATGTATATGAAAATTTTATTGTTATAATTATTTTGTAGTGTGAAAAAACTATTGCTTATTTTCAATTTTATGATAAAAAAAAATTATTTTGTCACTTTTGTGATTAATGTTAATGAGTTTTGGTAAAAAAAAATTGGTTTAGTAGCAGAGTTGCCGTTTTGGCTACTTTAAACCATAATTGGTTACTTTTTTTCTCAGTGTGTACTTGTGTACTTTTTTCCTATTTGGTTACTTTTTCCAACTCAAACAATTACCAATGTTTGTTTTACTTACCCTCAAGCTTTTATACCAATTCACTCATACTTTTTAAAATTGAAACGAGTTTGCATTTAGTTTATCTTTCAAGATGAGTGTTTCCATTAACGTTCAAGAAAACAGCTAATTACAATTTTAGTGAGCCTCTTTTTCTATTGTCTTTATAAGTTGTACAAGCCTGTATTACAGCTTTAAATTTTTGTGAACTTTGACAAGCAATATGTGTAAAAAACTTGAAAGCAACACTTAATCGTGTGGCTGCAGGGTTAGTACTACCATTACTCGCTTCGCTTTTCTGAACATACATAATTGTGTATAGTATTGATGCATTCAACATTCATATTTTTCATTCACTTTATAACGATTTTTAACCGATTATATAAATATAAGTGATATAAGCTGTATATGTATACTGTAAAAATAACCACTATCGGGTATGTTCTGTAAATCACGTGATTTCAAATCACGTGCTTTTAAAATCCTATTTGTGATTTTGGGGTGGTCTGAAAGTCATACCGTTTTTGTGTTTCTCGGTGTGCTTTCAGCAATTGAAAATCACACCGTAACACGCAAAAACGTAACACCAAAATATCACACGAGTTATTTTTAAAGGCACATGTGATTTGAAATCACGTGATTTGAGTTAAAGTTATTTTCAGAACAGACCTGTATCTGGGGTATCCTTTTCTCTACTCCCATCGAGGCAATATGAAACCTGGTAATGTATATAGATTTATAGTATGTAGATTCTTTAAAAGCTTTAAAGCTCTAACTCATACAGTTTTGCAAATAGACGAAAATAATTGTTAGCTTTATTTGGGAGGTGTCAATCCTACTAAAAGATTTGAAAAATTACAAAGCCTTTTGTACCTTCCAGAGCATCAGTAAAAAATCGATCTAGAGCTTTATGTGTCTATGCATCAACATACATTTATATTTCATTTTACGGCCCATTTCTGAGTAAATGGCAACATCAGTAAGCGAAATGGTCGTATTTGGAGCGAATGCAATCCTCAAGCATTTAACGAAGCACCATTATATCCATTAAAATTTACTGTTTGGTGCGGGTTAAACGCTCTTTCGAAATGAGCAAGAAGCTGCAGTTACGGAGATTAGCGAATGCTATTGAGCCCAGCTGACTGAATTATTGATTCCATACGGCCAGATTTATTGGAAAACGTAGTCAAAAATTGGACTGATAGCCGCGGCGAACAAATGCCAGAAATCATATTTTAAAAATAAATGCTGGGCATTTATTTCTGTCTTTTATTATCATTTTTAGTTCTAATGTAGCTAGAAAATACACCATACAGTTTTTTAGTTGTTCTTTAAAAAAAAAATTGGCAACACCGCAGTGTGCTATTTGAGCTAAGTTTATTTAAGGGTGTTCATTCGGTAAACCGTTAATCGGTTAACCGATTTATTATTGCCCGATTAACTGATCGGCTAATTTATAATTGGCTATTTTAAATTAACGATTAAACCGGTTAATTTAAGTCGATTAACCGATTAATCAATGTAACAAAATTTCTAATATTTTGAAGTTTATAACATAATTTTTTGTGTTTCCAATTATTTATTTCGCCTCATATACAAAAGGTATGTGTTAAGAAAAAATTTTTTCATACAATACAAGAAGGTGTTCAGTGATCTTTATTTTAAATAACCCAGCTATCATTTAGGTGATCATTTTTTGTAAAAATAACCTAAATGAGCCTTTTCTGATTACTTTTGAGATTAAAAACTGATTTATATAATGATTTCCAAATGTTTTGAATTTAAAACTGATTTGTCACTAGAGCGATTGAAAAAGGATTCGGTGGGTACCATTTTCTCACAACGAGAGTATCGTTTATGATCGAAAAATTAGCTCATATGTGGCTATTTTGCTCTTGAAGCTGATTCCTAAAAGATACAATTATGATACAAAATGCTAGCTGGGGAGTGTTTGCTGTCAACAGCTTTTTGTTTCACGTACTTTTTGTATGTATGTGTTTAGATAATTGTTTCTTCTCATATCTTCTAATATCAATCTTTTAACCAAATTAACCCAAACAATTAGAAGTGTTAAAAGCTTAAAAAAATAAAACAGGACTCTAATGAAACGAGTATGATGGAAGATTTCATATATTAAGAGAAATCCAGGAAAAGAACTGAGAAATTAGATACTCGGTACTATGGGTTACTTTCGATTTCTTCAACATCAACGACAAGTGAAAGAATTTTTTCCAAGACAAAATTTATCAAAACTAAAAGAAAAAGAACCGCTTAAAACCTAAATATTTAAACCAAATTATTTTTCTAAAAGATTATTTTATAAGATTTCATTAAACTATTGAAATAACTTACATTTTTTTTTTTCAATTAATACATAATTTATGTATTAATTAAGAAATATGTATAACATATTTATGAATTTTTTTGTTTGCTCGTTTCTTTTTATGTTTGCTATGTTATTGTCTTATTTTACTAATAAACTACAAATAATAAATAATTTATGCATTTTTATTTATTAAAATAACTTAATTCAAAAAAAAAACTTAATTAATCGATTAACCGATCAATATCAAAATTAACCGATTAAACCAAAACATCGCTTAATTAATCGAGCGATTAACCGCTTAAAGCAAAAGCCCGATTAAATGAATACCCCAGCTTATTTATAATGAAATGTTTTAAGTAGAAATTATTTTTAAAAAAATCACTAGTGGCAGAAGTAACTTATAAGATTATATTCTCTTAATAATTTCATTAGTCTAAAAAACTTTTTAAGATAAACCAAATCCCTAATTTTATTAGTTTTAAAAATGTCTCACCCTTCCACGTCAAAAAGCAATCTGTCATCTTTGGCAATTGTCAGTTAACCGTGAAAAAATTAGCAATGATATTTAAACATCATCCTTTAAACTTAAATAATGGCCTACTTATTTGTTGTTTTTTTTTTTTTTTATTTGATATCTGACATGAGATAAGCTCAAGTAGTAAATGTCATATACAACACCATACGAGTATGTGCGTATTTTTATTTATAAACAACAATTTAATTGCAATTACCCACTTTATCATAAATTATATAAAAAAAACGATCCCATTTGGAAATTTCACAAAAGTGGTCCCAAATCATAAATCTTTATTATTAATTACTGCTCTAAAGTCTGCAAAGAATGTAAAATAAATGAAGTAAAATTAATAAAAAGAGAAAAAAAATTTAACAAAAGCAGAATAGAACATGTACATTTCACCTGCATGTGATATTAATCATCATTAAAAGAGACGTAACTGATATGGCTGGGTATGAATTTTTATTCCGCCACATGCTCTAAAAGAGGCCTGATTTGTGAACATTTATTCATCCAAGCTGCAAGAAACTGGGAATGCCATTCTAGCTTCCCTTTTTTTGTTTCAACATGACCAAGATTTTTTGCCACTTGCAACATATGTTGTTTGGTGTACCACGTGACTTACTGAAGCACAATAAAAAATATCAACAACTCCAGGAACAACTAACAAGCCCACCGAATATCAGACACGCAATGTCGTGCCACATTTCCAGAAGAGTGGGAAAATGTCTAGAGATATTTTTATAAGAAACTTTTTGTTTAACAGCAATATGAAATATTTAAGATTAAAAAAAACAAACAAACCAATGAAGACACACAAAAATGCATGAATATTTGGGATTCTCAAAAAATAATGATAAATTTATAAATAATTACTGGCAAATATGTACGTTATTCATACAAGTACGAGTACATACATTCTGAAGACTTATGGTTATTAGAAGTATAATTAATAACAAGCTTAAGTACCATGAATTTTGATTTTGGAATGAGAAGAAATTCCTTAAATTTGTTATATTTGTGTATGTGAATTTATGTGAAAATATTTCACATATACAGTAGTGGTCAAAACATTTGCAACTATTGTTTCTTACAAATCTTGAAATTAATATAAAATCTGGCGATAATAACAAAAATTTGTTTTGACCATAAGTTTCATGTAAGCCCCGTCTATGAAATCCCATAAAGACAGAAATATTTCTTATACTTAGATATTGTTAACTAGATAATAATCGACACCAATTCTTCTTGTACAGGGTTATACATTTAATGGTTTTACGACCGCCGCACATAGGGGCTTTTTGCCAATCTAGCCGGACATTACTTTTTTTTCTAGCTTATATTGCTTCTTAAAAGTTATTGAGTGACCCTAGATTGATGAAACTTGGCAGAAATATGTGTTATTGTCATAGGCAGGTAAAGATCAAAAATACTTAAAATCGGACCAAGGGGGAAAAAGTTCCCCATAGAAAAACTAGTCCTACCTCTGAAAAATTCAATTTTTTTAAAGTTTTCCTATACTTTTGTTTGGCAAATACAACTTTTAACATCGGCAAAAATTAAAAACCCTAAAATTGGACCCATGAGATCGTAAAATTTCACTTTTCACCCCGCCCTTTTTGTGGGCGGTTACATAAAATAATATTTAAAAAAAAAATGTAAATATTAAAAGAAAAAGGTTACTAACGCCTTAATTCTATAAAAATTAAATTTTTGAACTTTTATGGGCAGGGGGAGGTATCCCTCCTAACCCACCCCCCGGAACGACCCTGTCAAAAAAAAATTTTTTTTTGCTAATTTCCAAAAAATATTCATTTTTAAGATTTTATGTGACTTTTATGTATTTCATAGTATTTAATTTATATGAAAAGAATTTATTTATTCGTAATTATAACTAATTTATAATAGTGACAACTAATTTTATTTAAAATAATAACTTATTTATTTACAATAACTTCTCTTTTGCACTAAGATGATGATGAGTGCCATGGTTCTTCTTTGTCTGTTTCTTCAAAATCCTCTTCCGAATCGGAATTCTCTTCAGAGCCAAGTACAGGTGGAAGCATAAAAGAAATTGCTTCTTTCGTAAAGGGTAATAACTTTTTTTTTGGAGTTGGTCTTATGCTAGTAATCAGTGGGTCAGAACTGAGCAAAAGTCTATTTATAATATCTTTGTTACACTGAACCCTCGAAAACTTTCTAGCAAAATTCTGCCTGTAAAGCCGAAAATGCTTATTTCGTGCCTCAGACGCTTCTTCTGATAATAGCCCGATAGGCAACAATGCCTAGCTCATTACAGTTGTACCATGTATTAAAATCTTGTGCATTGTAGGTGTCATAGGATACACAGGTGGTTAAAAACCGTTACGTACTGTTCGCACATTCCTTTTTTTACACAGGTAATATTATTCTTAGATGTAATAATTTAAATAAAAAACATCTACGTACAACCAAACATTTTATGACTGACGAAAGGGTCTCTTTTATTTTGCTCCATAAAATAACGCCATTTAGCTGCTGCACAGGTGGTTAAAGACCGTTACGTACTGTTCGCACATTCCTTTTTTTACACAGGTAATATTACTCTTAGATGTAATAATTTCAATAAAAAATATCTACGTACAACCAAAACATTTTATGACTGACGAAAGGGTTTATATCATATGTACCTATGCAAGATGAGCAAAAACAGAAAAAGGTGAAATTTTCAAAAAATCATTAAAAAAAATGGCGCAACAACGCGCAAGGTTTTTTTCTTGAATTTAAAAGTAGAGATCTCAAATTTTAACGTGATGTTTAACATTTTTATTGACTCTAAGGGTTGCACCTTCAAAAACCTTTAAATTTTTTTTTTTTTTACAAAAAAGTGAACAAAAAAATCGTTTTTTTAATTTCGAACGAATTTTTTTACCATAAAAATTGCTAATAAAATTTTTCTAAAAATTTTTATAAGTAGCTGTTCATATAGTCTTTCAGAGAAAAAAAAATCAATGTAAAATCTTTATTCGTTTACCCACAAAAATATATATTGTAAACCTCCCAAAACCGTAAAAAGTCAATAAACACGCATGCAATTTACTCAACTTTCTTGACTTTTTAACAGTGTCCCAAAACCACAAGTCTCAAGCAAATGACTTGAAAATTCACTATACGATGCAGAATTTTGTTGTCTGTCGAGCTGCGTACTTACATTTTTACATTTCTTAAATTTAATTTTTCGCCTAATGTC
Organism: Pollenia amentaria; assembly: GCA_943735925.1. NCBI lineage: Eukaryota > Metazoa > Arthropoda > Insecta > Diptera > Polleniidae > Pollenia > Pollenia amentaria. The sequence goes on along the minus strand of OX031010.1, from coordinate 118,594,402 downwards.
CGGCTAGATTGGCAAAAAGCCCCTATGTGCGCCGGCCTGTCAAGGCTGTCAAGTGTTAACTATTTGTCACCTGACGATTCGACAAACGTAATTTTTGTCGACATATATATTCACTTGCAGTAACGATAGTGTGATACTTTAGTTTATTTTAAACGGTTGTAAACAGATGTAGTTTTTGTAACATCTCTGTCTATAAAATGTGAAAATAAACGAAAAGCAGAAAAGAGAATAAAGAAAAAACAAATAAAATTGTGCTTAAGTTACTGTTTTTATATTTGATTTTGTGAATTTTACATTTAGAATTTTTTTTTTTGTTCATAATTTGCTTGTTTATACATTTTGAATGTGATGTAAGAAGTCGGGCCTCATCCACTTTAAACATAAAATAAACTTTATCCATTAAATAAACACAACGTAAATTATTGTCGTCAAAATAACGAAAAAAACTGCTAACAGCTGACTTTAATCGACAGCGAATATCGTTTAAAATGTTACTGAATAGCAAATTCGATAAATTTTCTTTATATTTAATTTAACGATACGATTATCGTAAAAAAAGTTAGTAAATCGCACTACTGAAGTGTCAATTGTTTAGTGAAAGGGTTGACCTTTACGATTATGGATAATAATTACTACAAAAGTAATGAATATGGTCATCATAATCACTACTTTCCAACTGTGCAAGATATGGGAAAGATTATAACAAATTGGCAAGATTATGTACACAGAAAAAAGTGTTTTGTCAATTATAAAAAAAATGGTTTCAAAAGCATTAAAATTTAATTAATGTGATAATTGAATCAATTATTTTTTAGTTGAAAGAAAATTAAAAATTTAATTTTGATTTAATTAACATATTAGTTGTTTTGAAATAAATTTTCAATTAAAAGTTTAATTAAATAACAAAAAATCTTAATTGAATTTTTTCGTCTATATATATAAAAATAAAATTATGTGTGTTTGTATGTTTGTATGTTTGTCGCTTTATAGACTCCGAAACTACTGAACCGATTTTCCTGAAATTTTTACAGTAACATCACGTGAGCCCTAAAAATAAAATAGGCTACTTATTTTTTCGATAGGGGCAGGGGAATTGGTACCCCCCATAGGATGCCAATATTATACTGAACCGATTTTCCTGAAATTTTTACAGTAACATCACGTGAGCCCTAAAAATAAAATAGGCTACTTATTTTTTCGATAGGGGCAGGGGAATTGGTACCCCCCATAGGATGCCAATATTATACTGAACCGATTTTCCTGAAATTTTTACAGTAACATCACGTGAGCCCTAAAAATAAAATAGGCTACTTATTTTTTCGATAGGGGCAGGGGAATTGGTACTCCCCATAGGATGCCAATATTATACTGAAGCGATTTTCCTGAAATTTTTACAGTAACATCACGTGAGCCCTAAAAATAAAATAGGCTACTTATTTTTTCGATAGGGGCAGGGGAATTGGTACCCCCCATAGGATGCCAATATTAATTATCGCATATCTTAAGAGCCGCTGCACGCATTTTGCTGAACTTTTTGTAGTAGGATCTTCTGAGCCCCGGAATTGAAATAAAATAGCAGCGGGGGTATAGGAATACCCCATAGGACGCCAATGTTTAACATCGCATATCTTAAGAACTGTAATAGTGAGAATGTTCAAACTTTCTAAAAGTCACTCTTATGGTATACTACACTTTTGAAAATAAAAATAAAGCGGGTAGGCGCAGGGGGGGAAATACCTCCCATAGGATGCCAGTGTAGCGAAGCGCACCGGGTTAAGCTAGTTTTAAATAAAATAATTTAAACATGAAGAATTGTTGTTGGGAATTGTCAATATTTATTTAAATAAATTAACACATTGTTTGAAATGGCAAAGTTATTTGATCATTTTTTTAATTAAAATTAAAAATATCATTTATTGAAAAAAAATATTCACAATTTTACAATTTTTAGTAATCAATATAATCATTTTGGTAATAGGTGCAAAATCAACAAATTATTTGCTTGATATTATGAATTTGGTATAAATTTGGTGATTGGAGAAATTTAATAATATTTTCTCTGTAGAGACTGGCAGTGTTATAGATATTATCGGGCCTTTGAATCATCGCAATGTGCACTCTAGTTACAACAAGACGGTGCAACGAGACACGCAACAGGACTGATTTTGGCTTTATTGCATGGGAAGTTTCCAGAACGCGTCCACAAAATATGCACCGTTTTAAATTTTAAAATTCAATATGAATTTTTGTAGAAAGCATCGTTAATCGATTAACGGTTAACCGATTAATTACTACCCGATTAACTGATCGGTTAATTTAAATTGGTCTATTTTCGATTACCTATTAAGCCGGTTAATTTTAGTCATTAACCGATTAACCGACGTAGCAAATTTAAAATTTTTTTGTTGTAGTATAACATATTTTTTTGAGTTTTTAATTATTTGTTTCGTCTCATATACAAATGATGTGTGTTTAGAAAATATTTTTTCATACAAACAAAGAAAGTTTTCAGTGATCTTCATTTTAAATAAGTGTTTGCTGTCTACAGATTCTTGCTTCACGTATTTTTTATATGTATATATGTGTTTAGTTATTTCCCTGTCGGAAAATGAGTTTGCTTAAAGTTAACTCATGGTTAATCAGAAGAGTCACAGGTGACTCACAAGCTAACACATTTACATGGTTAAAGCTATTCAGTTTTTACACGCAATGTCCGCAGTACGAGTCAGTGCTCACTCACCCTGCATAACTTTAAGATAATCATAAGTTAGCTCATTATGAGTAAGCTTGTGGTGCATACAATTGGGGGATTCACAAGGTGTGCTATGAAGTCATATCTTCATAATGTCCTAAATAATATTTTACAATTGTTAAAAAAAATATTGCTGTGTTTCAACCAAAATAAAAATTTGAATGCTGTGTTCATTGATTCGTCATAACTGAACAGTAGAAATCCAAATTGTAAGCGGTTGCCCACAGCTGTCAACAATATTTCTTGTAATTAGTTTACGACATATGACTTTACAATTTATGACTACCTTATGAATACCCCAAATATGTTGACTTTAATAAAAGAAGAAAAAAAATACGTCTTTTTGCTTTATTTATTTTTTAAAGAGAGACAGAGAATATTACACATATGTTTTCTTTCACGTTTGTTGTATTGCCCCTTTGTCTACGGAAAAACTCTTTATTATAAGACACCAGCAGCATGCTGGTTTTCATAATAATTCTACTTTGAAAATGAGATATATTTAACTAAATAATATTAACAACTAGAATATGGGAACTTTTGCTAATTATTTAACTTTGAAAAAGTACACAAAACAAGCAAAACGTTTCTTTACCAAAGTCCACTGCATCAGCTTTTAGTTAGCCAAACGCTAGTTCAATACTTATCGAGAAGAAGTTAGTTAGTTGTACAGAATACAAGTGACTCAAATCTGTACTAATTATGAGTTAGTTTACTAGTCAGTTGTAAATAAGTTAGCTAAAAGTCAACTAAATGTTGAACCAGCTCATAAAAAGAGTTAAAAATTAAAAAAAAAACAGGGCTCTATTCGGAAAATTGCTTGAATTGGGACTATATAAAAATTATGGTCCAATTCTCACCATTTTTTGTAGGCTTCGTGCTAATGTCAACTAAAATGTATGTACCGAATAACATCAAACTGTCCTAAAACTGCGACTCGACTTTAGCACACAAAAATTACATGGACAGACAAGCAGCCAGCCTGTCGGATAGACGGACAATGTTTGATTGATTCAGCAAGTGATTTTAAGTCGATCGGTATATTACAGGGTGTCCGTGTCTAGAATAAATATTTTTATGTGTTACAAACATTATTACAAACGTATAATACCCGCCCCCATCTATGGTTGTGTAGGCAATCCGTTTCATTACTTTATTTTAAAATATAGACCGTTGTAACCAAGAACCTGTAAAACGCAATTTTAAAAATACAAAAAGAAAATTTAAAGAATAATGTTTCACGCTCTCATTTGGATGGAGTCTTAATATAAAAAAGAACTTTATTTTACTTAGTTTTACTGTAGATGCGTCATGTTCCAGTACTAATACACCTCATTAGAAGCAGTTTTGAAACTTGTTAAATTCCAATTAACAACTGGTGTAAGTCACCACTGTCATTGGCAATCTACAAAAAAATATGATGGCCAAATATGGAAAGAAGATTTTTGCCAATACTAGGAAACCTAAAGAAATGGCAGGTTTTTAATTTTCAAAGACCATAAAGTTGATACGAATCTCAATAAAAAAAAATTAAAAGACGAAAACAAAAAGCCACCAAACAAAAAAAAAGCCAATAGGTAATTTAATTTATCATTTCGTTTCCATTAGCTGTTGCTATCCAATCTCTCTGTGTATTGTTGCAACACAGTTATCCATGGTCCAATGGTTGCAAGTCTTGTGGCATAAACCAGCCAACAGCACTCAGTATCTGGTCAAGTTTACAATATTGTTGGTTTTTTGCTTGGTCTTCAAACCATTTTAGGTTGTATTTATATCCATTTATTAACTGCACTTAGTGTTAATACTACTTCCAGTATAATCAACAATACGGTCTAATGTTGCTTTTTGTGTTTTATTTTTTATTTTTTCATTGTCATGATTGTCATCATCAGCATTACCATGGTCATGATGTGAAACTTAATTATTTCGATTATCATCATTATCTTAAGTTTCCTTGACTACCGACTCGTGTTTGTAGTGTGTAATTGAGCTTGTGGTTTAAAGACTTTAATTGAACCCCCACATTTAATTATTGGCTGCCTGCATTTGTTGTTGTGGTTTTTGCGTTAGCCGTCCATAGTCTTCGGTCCATTTAAGCTAATCAGTGCCAAGATGAAACGCCTTTTAACTTTTTTCACTATAAAACTAAGACAAATTAAACTAAGAGAAAAACCAGAAGCAAACTTTAATGCATGTTTGCAAAAAAAAAAAATTATTCCCATGTTCGAAAAAATCATATTCTACACAAGGCAAGAACTTATCGAACTCCAGAAGTTTTTCAATGCATTAATTCTAAGTTTCTTTATGCAGCTTCGTAAATATGTATAAGGAAATTGTTCTTGAAAATATGGCTTTTTTTCGTCTTTTTTTACTTCCCGGGAAAGCGGAATCAATTCTAAATTTTTAAGGAACCCCTCTTAAAAAAAATAACGAATCCTAAAGGCCCAACCATAGTATGCATAATTTGGCTAAACTTACTGCCAAAAATTAACGAAAAGTCTGTCAAATGCATAAGAAAATTTAAAAAGACTTCTAGGTGGCCATAATCTACTTACATAAACTTAAGCATCATGTTGCATATTTCTGCAATATTTTGTTTTCTTGCGAGTACTTCAAATTTAAAAGTACCAACAATTGCAGCCCTATATTTGTTTATTTTATGTTTTATTATATCTGTGGTCACAAGCGATAACCACCTAAGTTGACTTCAGAAACGCTGAGTTTATATTTGATTTTATTAAATATTTCTGAAATAAATACAACTTTCGTTGTTATTTTTTTTTTATCTTAGCATTGTTGGGATAAGAATCTTTGATTCTGAATTACTTTTTTTCTAATGCAATTAATTTTTTCAGAAACGCAATCATAAATATAAAATGCCTTTTCTCAAAAACTATTTCGACTTTTGCTTGTGACCACAATTAACTTTTTAAAAAGACCCAAAATTGGTGATTGTTGTACATATAGTACTTTTTGCTTATAGTCCATTCCGCTTAAAGGCCAAAAACGGATTAAAGCCAAAACTGTCATATTTACTAGCAGACTTTTTCGAATTTCATAGAAATTATTTGTTCTAAGGTCCATTTCGCTTGTAGTCAGTTTTTGCTTAAAAGCCACTTTTTCTTTGCATGCGCATCTAATACCTAATGGAAAAAAATTCTCTTACAGTCCACTCTGTTTTTTATATATTTTTTAAACAAGCTGGTAAAATGTTTTTATTTACACTTCTGGCAACTTTTATAAACGTAAAATTTTGGTTAATTTATAAAAGTAGAAAAAATGTTTAAACGCGTTATATTGAGTGGTTTTATTGAAGAAAGTAATTTTTATATAGTCCAAAATGTAGATTATACTAGGATTCACATATTTGCCATAAAATGGCATATAAAAACCAATCGGTTTTAGTCCAAATTCGCTTATAGTCCACAAAAGTTGTGCAACTATAGTAGTGGACTATAATCGAAAAGTTCTGTACTTATTTATAATACAAATAATACAAATTAAAAATATGTAAAATTCTTCTATTTCTTTATTCCTTTTTTTCTTTATCCACTTCAATTTATTTAATTCTTTTTTTTTAACAATGTACAAACAGCTGATTCCGTACGGAATGTGGGTTCAGTTTGGCTTAAGCAAATGACATTTGACGAAACTTAACGAAAAGTTTTATTAAGTACATTATAGTTGGCCATATATGTTTTATATGTATTCGCACAGATGCTTACGTTGACTTAACCGAAATCATGCATATTATGGTTGGGCCTATACATTTCAAGTTTTTGTTAATTAAACCCTCCACAACTAGTGATGAAGACCTTCATTTGTCACTCCTCATGAAACTCTTAATATTCATCTAATACCCGATAAAGTATAAATATTCTGAGTTCTTCAGTGATTCTAGGGCGATTAAGCCATGTCCGTCTGTCTCTCCTCCTGTTTAAAAAAGACGTGCACTTTCAGAAGCTTCAACAGAAGAGAACAAATTTGGTGTACAATTTCTTCTATTTCTCCTTAGCAGTTTGGGATTGATACACAATCGGATCAGTAGGAAAAGACCTATTAAATCAAATGTGGAACAGCCTCCCTAAACAATGGATATGGGTACAAAAACAAATTGGTGACGGAATTCACCAATTTGGTGACGATCGGTCCATAATTAACCATAGGCCTCATATAAAACACACACTCGGAAAAAGCACTTTAGTACTTCTAAAGCCGCAAGTAATAATATTGAATGTTTTTTTTCAAATGTTTTCAAATTAATGGCTTTTAAGAAATTAACAAAGTTTCAAACAGTCGGTACTGTAAGTTGCAAATCGGAATGTGTTGAATAAATGAAAATAACTTATTACCTAATTATACTCTTCACCGATGATTAAAGGGTATATATAGATTTGTCATTCCGTTTGCAATTTCTACAATATTGATCTTAGACCTCATAAAGTATATATATTCTGGATCCTTATGAAAAGAGAAGTTTAAATCCGGTTGTCCGTATGTCTGTTTGTCTGTTCGTTGAAATGGGTTTTCAGAAGACCCCAGATATGATGGGTACTTGGTCATTATATATACATATATATGTCACATAAAGTCCGGAATTGTTTGCTGTTTAAATTCAGCCTACACGATCTGCAGAGGCTGAGACACCAGCAAAAAGCACGATTGCCTCTAATTTTACCCAGATATACCTTGTGGTTGTTTTTTTTTTTATATATATATCTGGAAAAAAGCAGGAGCCAAAGTTTCCAAATTCGGTACAAGCATCTTAGTTATCAAAACACAACATCGGACAAAAAATGGGCGGGATTGGAAAAGTGTGCCTGGCACTCCCAATATAAAGACATTATAGATTTCTGTATATCTAGAGTATGGCAAGAGCCAAAGTTTCCCAATTTTGTAAAAACCTTTTGGTTACCAAAACACAACATCCGACAAAATTTGTGTGAGATTGAACAAGTTGGCTTGGCACTTCCAATAGGTTAGGTTCCATGGGCAGCTCACTTGGGTCCTTTAGCGGTCCCTTTGTGATACCCAGCGCCAATGCCCATCCCAAAGAGCAGTTACTCAGATGGCGTCACTGCAAGGTTGAGCCAATTCGTCTTCCTAATGAAGAAAAGAAGCAGTCTTAGTTCTATTTTTGATAGATCCTCCAAACAGGAAAACACCGGTTCTCCCAGGTATTTTTCCCTGATGCCCCGTAGCCCAGGGTATTGACAGAGAAAGTGAAGCACAGTTTCCTCTTCCTCCTCATCATGACAACTTCTACAGTAGTCATTGAATACCAGACCCATTCTTCTAGCATGAGTCCCAACAGGCCAGTGTCCAGTTATGACCGACACCACGGTCCTGATTTGGTTCCTATTGAACCTAAGTAGAGATTTGGTTCTCCGTTCATCATATCCAGGCCAAAGTGCCCTGGATGTGGAGCAGGTGGACTCACGGGTCCATCCCTCTTGCGCAATTCTATAGTTCTCGCGCCGAATGAGTGACTTACAGTGAGCCATTGGAAGGCCAATGAATTGATCAATGAATGTTTCATCCATACGACCACCTTCCTTGGCCAGCTCATCTGCTATCTGGTTTCCCGGGCAGTTTGAGTGCCCTGGTATCCATATAAGCGTTAACTCTGAATGTTCAGCAATCTCATTCAAAGACATCCGACATTCCACAGTCAACCTAGATGTCGTATAGACACCCGCAAGAGAGGCAATGGCAGCCTTGCTATCAGTAAATATACGTATATCTCCCGATACGCGATAATATTTTAGCCAGTTGGCTGCCCGCTTTATAGCCGAGATTTCCGCCTGCAGGACACTACATCCATCCGGCAGACAAAAGGAAACTTTTACGCCCAGTTCCTCTATGTAGAAACCTCCGCCAACTCTTTCCCCCTTCCTTGAACCATCAGTGTATACCCCCAGGGCTGGTTCATGAAAGGTGCCCATGACCGACAGCGCACTTACGTGAGCTATATGTGTCGCATACCTCGCGCCAAAGAAAGGCTCTGGGGTGCAGAAGTCCACTCCTTCAGGGACAATCGAGTATCCCATTATAATGGAGTGTCCATAATCACGGTTCGACCAGCCGTGTGCCGCGTTTAACCGTATCGCCGAACAAAGAGCCATATGTCTGGCCGTGATGTCCACCGGCAGCCAGTTTAGCATTGTGAACAGCGCCCTGGTGGGAGTGGAGCGCATTGATCCTGTGATCATCAATGCGACCAGTCTGTGAACCTTCTCAAGCATCGCACGGTACCTGCCCTTGTCCAGCGCAGGCCACCAAACAGCAACACCGTAATACAGAGTCGGCTTTACTACAGCCTCAAAGATCCAATTGACACACCTCGGGCCCCCAGTTCTTGCCGATTGCACCTCTGCACGCATATATAGCAACAATTGCCCAGTTCTTGCCGATTGCACCTCTGCACGCATATGTAGCAACAATTGCCTTTTCCATCCTAGTCCGGATCTTCAGCCCCCACGACAGTTCAGGATTACGCCCAGATACTTGGCGCTGTAAGAGAACTTAAGTTCAGTCCCATTTAGCCTCGGAAGTCTCATGACCTCAGTCCTATACTTCCTCGTGAAGAGTACCAGTTCCGTCTAAGACGGATTAACACCCAAGCCGCATGATACGCTCCAGGTGCTAAGTACCCTTAATGCAGACTCCATACACTGAGACATTATGTTCAAATGCTTCCCCGTGATGGCCACTGCAACGTCGTCAGCGTACGCCACAGTTTTAATCCTCATGTCGTCCATTTTCGTCAACATGGTGTTCATAGTCAGGTTCAGGGATTGTACTCCTCCTTGGGCAGTACCCCTGCTTACCAGTCTCTGAACGCTGGTCTCAACTATCGTGGAACAGATGACCCTACTCCTGAGTAGATTATCCACAAATCTACATATGCCGTCATCAACCTCCAGACTCCTCATAGATGCAACAATAGAATCCGGGTTGACATTGTTAAAGGCCCCTTCAATGTCGAGAAAGGCCACCAGAGCACACTCCTTAAATTCGAGTGATCTCTCAATAGTTCCAACTAATGAGTGAAGAGCCGTCTCAACAGACCTACCCTTTGTGTAGGCATGCTGAGAGGTCGAGAGTAAACACTTGGGGATGGTCATCCTCAAGTGAATGTCGATAACTCTTTCAAGAGTCTTGAGAAGAAAGGAAACAAGCAAAGACTATAGATTTATAAAGATGTTGCACTTAGTACATTTTGAATTGACAAAAATGTTGTGTTTCTCAATGATGAGGGGGGGAAGTAACAAGGAAAGCAAAAAGTTCGTGCTCACATTCAGAAAACTGAAGAGAGCAAAAAAACACATTCATTAATACATACATACACATGTTTGCTGTTTTTGTCAACCAACGTGTGTGTGTATGTTTTTTTTTTCTGTTGAAACCGGTTTTCGGTATTTTTTTTAAAATGATTTTGTTTTTGTTTTCAAGCAATTTATATGCATATAACATACGTAGGAACAAATGCGACCGATTGTTAAATTGGTAGGGTAAGAATATGTGTTTTATTGTTGTAAAAATGAAATTATAACGATTCGAACCGAATTATAATTAAATTTTTCAGACAATTCAACTATGTAGGTATGTACTTTTAATATGTGTATGTTTGTATCAAACGAATTTATTAAAAAAAGTGTTTTTTAAGAAAAATGTTGACACTTCTAAAATTAATTACATTTCAATAGCCCTGGGGGCTAGTAGAATTTTTGAAACAACCAACAAAATTTCTGACAAGCAGCAAATCGAAAATTGTAATTGAAAAAGTCAAATAAAAACGTTTAGAATATTTTGTGAATTCAAAACAAAAAAAAAAAATATATATAAAATAAAATGCATAGAGCCACCTGCAAAAAAATTGTATTTTCCTAATTTGTTCATTATTTAATACTGTACTTTTCGTTTATTGTCATTTCCATTGTTAGTCACATTAGCGATATAGTCCATTTAATCTTTATTTTTGCCGCTATACAGAAGATTAATAGAAAGTATTTGCGTTATAGTCCATTTAGCGATATAAGCACATTTACCATATATTCCATCTATCAGGGGCTAGAAACGGCAAAAGTAAAGCAAATTATTAACGTTTTAGTCACATAAGCCTAAGTTTTTTGTTTGTTTTCGAAATTACAAACCATATCAAAGAATCAAGAAATTAATCGTTTACTTTTTCTTATCAACTCTCCAATCGAAAAAAATTAGTTTTTGTGTTTGGTAACAGTGATGAAATACCTTATTATTGTTTTAACTTTTTTAAAACAGTATTCAACTCTGTTGCAAAGCTAAAAGCCCGCTGTCAGTGTTGTTAATATGATTTTTTATTTTATAAATTCATATTAAATTTTCTAAAAATCGGCAAAAAAATTTTCAATATTTAGCATTATTCCAGTAGTGTGTTTATATTGTAGTTGTTTGAACGATTTAAAATAAATCGGTCATGCTCTGACAATCTTAAAACGCTTAACATTTGCGATTCTGACTTGAAATCGTATAATATGAGTTCTGTAAATCACAATAGCACGAACTTTGGCGAATAGAAATTACAAAAGTATGCTGAAGGACACTAGAATTTTTGTAAGAAAAAATATCAATTTTAAGAAATTTTTAAAATTCCATTTAAAATCAAACGCGATTAAATTTTTAGAATTTATTTTCCAAAATAAATCAAAAATTGACTTGTTTTCTTGTAGAGATCCGAAGTTTGATAACTTTTGGCAAGGAAAATGTCTGAAAATCAAATAAAGCTTAAGCTTTATTCCAAGTTTCTAAAGCAACAATTTTTAAATGTGTTTAATGTATTTATCTGGCAATATTATCAATTTTTCATCTAAAACAATCGCATTCGTAATGCGATTTTAAAATTTGTTAGAAATTTATAGAAAAAACAGTAGCACATAATTTTTTTTATGTAATAAAGAAAGAAAGGTAAATTGCTTTTCATAAATCGCTAACTTTTTTAAATTTTGCCACAAAAATCGGCATGTCGGCAAACACAAAATTTCGTCACCAAATAGGTTTATAAATCGCCACATCTGACAGCCCTGCTCATAGTGGCACACATATACATATGTGAACTAGGCGTATAGTCATTCTAGCGATATAGTCCACGATTTGTGACTTAAAGCAAAAAGTACTGTTCATAGTATTTTCTTTAAATATTTTTACACAACGTCAAAATTTTATATCGTCAAAAAATATATAATTTTTTCCAACGATATTTTTCAAAAAAGTTCTTATAATGTAGACCATAACCAAACAAATCGTAGTAATATAACATACACTGTCCCGTGTTCGAGCATTAGTATATTTACAATCATAAAATCTAAGGTGTTTTTTTTGGAATATTGATAAATTAACTTACAAGTACTGCAATACATACATAGCTATGTATTAGTATAATTAAAATGGGAAACAGCTTAGAAATAAAAGAAAAGTTTTAGGCACCATATCGATGTAGCCACCATCTTTTTTAAAATATAAGTTTGGCAGCATGTTGTTACCCCTAAATGGATTAACATCGGTAATTTAATTTCAGTTTATTTCGTTGTCTCGTCTCGTCGTATATATCCTTGTTTATTTAGGTATACGATGAAAAAGCATTCTTTACTTCGTTAAAAGATATCATTTCACACAGCAGAAACATGAATTTTTCCCCACACGGAAATAGTTTGTTGCCGTAGTACTTTACTACCGTTTTACACACGCCCTAACTATTAACTACGAGTATTTAGGCAGTAGTGGTCTTCAGGCTCTTTACAAGTTTAATGGTTACAAATTTTAACTTTTTCAGTACGTAATCGATGATTTGAAGGTATTTAAATTTTTCCCATGTGTATTGCTTCCGTCATAATATTTATAAGGACTAGTAAATTTAACATCTCCAATTAAAAATCGGTCACATTTGCTTTCACATAGGTTGTTTGGACATAATTGCATGAAAACAAAAATTCTTTTGTTGGGTTTTTTCTTTATTTTTACTAAAATGTGTTTTCAACAAAAAAAAAACTTTTGGTTTGTTCATATTTTTTTATTTGCCATGTACATACATACACACACGCGTGTATACATACATATACGCTGAAAGATAAGAAATAAAAGTTCTCTGAGAGTAATAAGTTCTCTGAGAATCAAAGTGGCAGTAGTCGTACTGCCGTTCAACAAATTTAGCACTGGCCGTACAATGTATGGCAGTGGGATATCTTTATTTATTTATAGTCTTTGATACAAGACTAATCGGTCTGTAATCCTTCGCTTCGGTGGGAGAAGTCTTCCCTCCCTTGGGGATGAAGACCACTCTACACAAGGTCCAGCTCACAGGTACATACGAAAATCTAACGCATCCCCTGTATATAGCCATCAGCCAGGGTATAATCACAGTCGAATTCCTCTGCAAGTCCGCCGGAATTATACCAGCCATACCCGGAGATTTGTACGGGTCAAAGCTGACGACAGCCCACTTAATCCTATCGTAGTCCATTGGGATGAACAAAGGACCGTGCATCGATTCACAAACCTGATCCCGCAAGCTCCCTTGGGAGTTTCCAGGAAAGTGAGTGTCAATTAACACCTCGAGTGTTTCCTGACTAGTCGTAGTACAGCAACCATCCGATTTTCGGATATAGGTCGGGACAACAGGGCTCGAAGCCATTATCTTACGTAAACGGTTTGTCTCAGAGGATCCTTCCACGCCGCTACAGAAGTTCCTCCAAGCACTCCTTTTCGCCGATCTCACCAAGTTTCTGAATCTATTCAGTGAAGACTTCTACTCCGCCCAATTACCATGACGCTTAGCCATATTGAACAACCTACGACAGTCTCTTCTTGCCTGCGCAATATCAGGATCCCACCACGGTGGACAATCCCTGCCCCTATGCACCATTGGCTTGCACGCCAAGGAAGTCGCTAACTGCAGTGAGGCTGTAAGCAGACCCACTGCCGCTGGCACTTCCAATACAATTTCACAAAATTCAATTCACCATATCCGACAAATTGTGGGCGGGATCGGACAAGTGATCGTGGTACAAAGTTGAATTATTTATATTTAAGCAACGATATTTTTATAACTTACTGTTATTTTCGAACCACGGTAAAGGGTACATAAGATTCGGCATAGCCGAATATAGCACTTTTACTTGTTTATAATGCTTTTGTAAGGAATTCTTGCGTTTGGCCAGTATATTCAGCCAGTAATGCCTCCAAATCCTTCCAGAATTTATGGCATAAAAGCTTATGTAATAAATGCCATACAAATACTTTAAAACTTTATGTAAACATAATCATTTGTGGCTGAGCTGAGATTCGAACTTGGGTTACTACCAGTGTTACCAACTGCCAAATTCAAAACTACACTTGATATGACGCAAAATTACCAAATTTTAATGAAATTACACCTGCTATCTAATTAACATTTAATTATAAAGAAAAAACTTTCACAACAAATAACCAATTAGAAAGTACATAAGGACATATTAAAATAAAATTATGTTATAAGGCTTACCCTAATAAAATAAGAATTCTTAACGCCGAATATTATCTAGTTAACTACATATATTTGAGATGTTTTCGTTTTGAAGTGATTTATTAGTTAAAAAGTTCGTAGGGGGCTATATGAAATTATGGACCGGACCGAGTCTCAAAATTTTCAAAAACGTATGAACTAAATTTCATTAAATCGTCTTTAAAATTGCGACCTTGCGCAGAAGGTCTAAATGGACAGACAACCAGCCAGCAGGACGGACGACTCAGATACTGATTCTAAGTCGATCGATATACTATAGCAAATATTTGTATGTGTTTCATACATCAGCCCAAACTTAAAACGTTATTCACTTAGATACGCTCAATATTAGTCATACTATTAAATTTCCTATAGTAATTTAAAATTATTTAACAAAAATAACATTAAAAACCTCAAATAAATTAATAAATATTACATCAAAATTTAAAATAATGAGTTCTACTTCCCTATATTTAGGGAAGGTTCAAAATGGACATTGCGGTTCCTTTGTATACTTTATTTAGTAAATAAAATTCCTGTAATGGTTTTAGATGACAGTTTGTTTTTCAAATCAGCTTAACAAATGTTAAAGGCGCTAAATATTTCTAAACTAAAGCATTTTAAATGTTAAAGCAAATACAAAATTCATTACATCTTGTAATATTGAAAACATTTCTTCCTCCAGGGGCTTTTTTAGTATAAATTCCTTCTTGTTCCAATAAACTTCGGGTTCTTAATCACTATGAAGCTCATATTTATCTAAATTTACTTGTCCAACTGGCATCAATCACTATCAATCTTTTTCTTCATAAACCATGGAAATCTGTTTTTTTTTTTTTTTTTTTTTGTATATACATATATACAGTGAGATTGGTTAAATATACTGTACAATTTTTAGATTACCAATATCTTAACTAGTATAAATTTTATCACTAAAATCAAGTCCTTATATTATTTTTTTGTTTTAAAATGAAGAAATAAAAGAATCTCAAATGAAACCTGATCTACACCTTAAAGAAATTACCCACGTTCTACCCACGAGAGTAAAAATTACACCAAATTCGGGTAATTACCTACAAAGTGGTAACAGTGGTTACTTCTGACAGATAATACTTTTGTTGTTAGTGTTCTCTTACCTAGTGCTTCACGCCCGTATTATTCATCTATCAGTTAACAACAACTAAACATGCTGTAGCTAACTGAGCTACGTGGTTACGCGAACTAATGCATAAATTACAAAAAATTATTTCATAAACTGGTGTAATGTGATGGGGTTTTTAATGGCAAGACGCTATTTAACTTTAAAACTTACCGGAGTAGATAACTTCTGCACATTACTTTGTAACCAATTAAACAACTATCACCCATTGCCATAATGATAAAAAAGATTGTTGGGCTATATTTACTTGCCATACAAAGTTTACACAAAAACAACTTTGGGCACTGCCCTTTGGGCAGGTTAGTTGTTTTTGTGTTAACGAGCGAAATGTTGATTCATAACCGATTGGTATAAGAAGCTTAAGGCTTTAAAACTGTCAATATTGACGTTAGTCGGAGTTTTAATTTATGCAATTTAATTTTTTATTGGCTGCTAGAAAAAACCAAAACAAATGAAATTCAATTGAAAATTTCATTTCAAGATCCTTTATAAGCATTTAACAAAGGGGACTTTAACATTCGTTTTTCTAGAGAATGTGAAATAGCAGATGGTCATTGAATTAAAAGCCCAAAGCTATTATTAAAGTAACTTTCGCCATATTTTATACTAATACCAAAATAAATATTTATGTACGTAATTACTGGAAAGCGTTTTTTCGGGAGTGGGGAAGTGGGAGATATGGTCACATATGGATCAATTTCTGGAAAATTTTGTAACCCAATTCCCACCGTTTCACTAGGATTGTGTAATAAATTTTAATTAACATCAAAATTGCGACCCATTTTTTGTAACTCAAAGTTACACATCAACAAGTAAAATACGTTTGAAAAGAAAAACCGACATAAAAATAGTGAAGGATATAAAAACAATATTGCACACCTCTGCATCGAACTAACTTCTTTGCAATGTCTGGTCAGCATTTAGTTATAACGGCAACAGTCTTTAATTAAGTTTAATTTAAAAAACAACACCCATTAATTAAACTTGAAATTTAATCGGTTTTTTTTTCTTTTGTTAAAGTTTTCAAAGATCCACGAGAAAAAAGTATGTAATCGAAACTTGTTTTATAAAAACTATTAGATTTTTTCTACGATTATTTTTTAACACTTCTGACTTAAATGAATAAGCTTTAACTCAATTATTAAACTTTATAATACAGGGTGTTCTTTTAGACGTTTATAACATAGATTACATAGATATGAAACTCGCTTGTCAAAAACTTAATTCTGTTATCAAAAAAACTTAAGTGATGTATTAGCAAAAATTTTATCATTGTGTTACTGTGAAATAAATATTCCCCACATTTCCACCAAAAACAAATATTGATTTTATTTGAATTTTCTTAAGAAATTCACAAAAAGTTCTCTTTTTTTTTTGATAATGCTATAAGTTTTAAATGATATTTAACCATTTTGTAGCAATATATATTTTAGAATAGACTTAATTAAATATCATTATTAATTTCACATCAAGCTGTACTGTTTGCTCGGAATATTGCATCACTTTAATGATATTTACCTAATTATAAAAAAACAAGTGAGAAAGCCAAACACAAATTTTGGAGAGTATACCCTTTTTGGGACTAGTGTGCAATCATGGATGCCCAAAACAAAATTATGTTATTAGTTTAAGATTAATGTACTTATAGAGTTCTTTGTGCCGAATATTATCTAGATATCTGCATCTGAATTAGATTTTTTGGAAAGCGTTTATATGGGACCTTTGGTCAGTTTTGGACCTTCATGTCATGACATTGAAGTTATCGTCACCAAATTGCGTAACAATATAAATATTTATAAGGTTGTTATGGCGTTAAAATCTATATTGGGAGACGGTATTTTTATGTTAGCTGTAGTCACCTATAGTCTGGTTCAAATAAAATTCGGTTGAATGATTAAGGTTGGAATAAAATATTTCTGGGCCATGTTCAATCGAAGTACCAGCATAATAAGATGGTTTCATATAAGCCAAGGAAGACTCTATTCTGGAAATAAGTTTATATAGGGGCTTTAAGAAGGCCGATTCCTGCTATTCGTCCTAGTGAAAATTTAATCATTTGTACCAAATATTATCAAATTGACTCTTAAATTGTGAACTGTAATTTTCGTGCAACAGTTTACAGCCAGCCGGATGAACGGACATCGCTAGGTCGATTCAGGAGGTAATTCTAAGTCATTTACTTTACGTTTAACAGCTGTTCAAAGCATACAACCTCGTGGATATTTTTAAAAATTTCGAATGTTCATTAAACATTATTTTTTGCGAAAAAAAAACCGTCAATCAAACCAAGGAAAAGCTTGATAAATACTATGGGGACTCTGCACCATCGATTTCAATGGTGAAGAAGTGGTTTACTGACTTTCGTTGTGGTCGCACAAATACAAATGGCGCTAAACGTTCTGGGCGGCCAATTGAAGGCACTACACCCTAAAATGTAGAAAAATTCACGATATGGGTGCCGCTTTTGCTCTCAATTGGCCATAAACGTAATCGTGTGACAACTTCAAAGAATTGTTTGGAGTTGTTTAACCGCAATTCGAATAAGTTTTTGTGGCGTTTTGTAACTGTGGATGAAACATAATGCTAATTTTATGGACCTCGAAAAATCCTATTTTTGGAAGGGATACACAAATTGGAGAAACTTTGGACTAAGTGTATTGAGCTAAGAGGAGATTATGTTGAAAAATAATTTTTTTTCCATATAACTACGAAAGAAGTTTGAAAAGTCGCGGACTTATTGATCCGCCCTCGTAAAATAAGGGTCGAAAACTAATATTTTTATGTGTTACACATATCAGCACAAGCAATACCCTCTCCACGTATGGTGGAGTGAGTATACTTACTGGTTACCATAATTCCAGATGAGACTTTGGTCAACCTTTGTTGATTAAAGGTGTAAATTTGATGCTGTCTAATCTTGAAATATAGACTGCTGTTTTATTCAGGGTGCAACGCCTAAAGAACAAGCTCCTCAACACTCATACGAACAACCCACGGAAACAATTAAAAACGCTAATGTGGCTTGTTTTTCTTTTGTTTTTTCTAGGTTTAATATGATAAGGAACCAGTGCCAAGGAAAGAACGGAATACAACTTTAGGCATTGTTTTAAATGCAATAAAATATAAAAAAATAAATTTCTTTTAAAAATTGTAAAGAAACACATAAAAAAAATTTTTAAAAAAAATTGGTTTTTTAATTGTTTGTTGTTTACAAAATATTAGTCAAAAAATTTAGGTAAACTTTTACAAGTGAATTCACACATTTCCTATATGTGTGAAGAGGTAAATTTTTTTTTATTTTAAATTTTAAAGGATTTCCATATCTATGTAATCCATGGCTTATAAGTTCCGATAGGGATAGCTGTAAAACTAGCTGTCATGGTAATGAAGTGTGTTTGAGTTTTTTTCAGTATACTTTGCAGTGTAACCACCAACAAAATTCAAAATTACACTTGAGATGAAGAATAATTATCCGATTGAACTAAAATCACTCCTGATATAAAATTATGGTTTTATTTTATAAAAAAGCTACCAAATTATTTAAAAATCAGTCACTGATCCGCGCAACTTAAAGGCTAATTTTTATAGCGCACATAATCGCCTATCTGAACAGATTTAAAAAATTAAGCCAAAAGGATGATTTTGAGAAAGATACCTATCAATTAGTCTGCAAGGTCGTGCGATTTGACACCTTGAAGGAACCTTGTTCGTGACCGTCAGGAACAGCCACGGTACCCGTATGCGCGAAAATATTTTCAAATGTTAATGTAATGAAATTATCTTTTGAAAAAAGTTTATTTTTTGTACTTTTTTTTACAATTAAAGCTTAATGGGCTTTTAGATATACCGCCCATCATAAACCCTTTATTTACCTGTTTTATTTTTTATAACTTAGGCCGATATTCTTCATGGTTTCAGAAAGTAGTCTGTTTCTTAAATCAGTTTAACAACTCTTAAGGGTGCATAATATCCTCCCAACTAAAGCATTTGGAAGTGGCAATATAAAATGAAATTTTTACTTTTTAAAATAAAGGAAACATATATTTTAGTTTGAAGACCTTTTTCCAATAGACTTCGGGCTCTAAAACGTTGGAAATATTTCGTACTAACACTTGATTCTGACGGTGATTTTATCCATGTTTTTTAAGACATTTTTTTACAAATAAGCAAGTAAAGAAGAATTGCCGATAGCGGGGAAAAAATCAACCCTTAAATCATGGGGAATGAATCATTTTAAATCGCGGTCTGAATCTAGTGTAACAAGCCGTGACTTTGGTTGAGAAGACTGAGCATTTTTTTAGATCAACAATATTTTATATGGTGTACATTTTTTTCTGAAATCAAATGTTTTCATTTTTTATTTTAAAACGAAATAATTTCAAACTACACCTGATCTACACCAAAAAGAAATTACCCACGCTCTATTCACGACAGTAAAAATTACACCAATTACCTACACAGTGACAACACAGATACTTTGGCAAATCATCGTGCAAAACTTGAACTAGAACAATGTTTACAAATCGTGGGGAAATATTTCCAAAATTCGCGCTTTGTCGCCAAACTTATATAGCAATTCGCACTGTTTTCGGTGCGCATAATCGTCCATCTCTGCAGCTAAAACCCAATACTATGGATCGATTTATGACCACATTTACTCTTTTGGATAATATGTATCCAAATTGAGGACAGAGCTTGGCCTACATGCATATAAGATCCAACTGGTGCAAAAATTAAAGCCAGCGGACCCATAATTTTCAGGAGAGCTAAAAAACGTTATTAAAAGGCTGGAGTATTAACTTTTTAATTTTTAGATTATCAAAAATAATGTTAATAGAAAGTTTAATGAAAAATATCGAGAAATTTAAATTTACAGTTTATAATTCTTTTTTTAATGGAAAAACGTTTTATATCTACAATCGCCACTACCCGAGCACTTTTTAAACGTTATTCCACGTTGCAAAACCATTTCGTCCCATATTCTTAGTGCGTACAACGTTCTCCCACTGGCTGACACTTTGTACTGCATTTTGACGGCGGTAAGGTGCATAATTTTGGGTGATTTGATGTTTAAGCACTATAAGAGAGTAATGTTAACGGTAATCTGCACAAAAACGTTATTCGCGGCCTTGCTTCAACTGCATCGTGTTTTCGTTGAATGGGCTGAGAATCAACTGGAAGTTGAATCAGATTTGTATCATTAAATAATCTCGAGCGATTAGGATTATTTCTGGATTAATGGGTCCGTAAAAACCAGAATTGTTATTTTTGGAGAGAGCACAATCCTCATGAGATTCTTAAGAAATTTATTACATCCCGAAAGAATCTCTTTTTGGTACGAAGGCGACATCCGCCCATTTGTCTTTAAATACAAGACCAGTGCCAACATTACCGTTAATTGCGAACGCTACAGGCAAATGAATCGAGATTTTTTTATTCCTTATTTACATAATTGGAAATCATTAGGAGGATAAATTAATCCAACAAGATGGCGCAACGGGCCATACTGCGCGTGAAACCATCACTTTGATGAGGCAAACGTTTGGTGACCGAATAATCTCTAGAAATGGCCACCTCGTTCGTGTGATACCAAATTATGTTGTTACATTTATTGACATGATATTTGTGACCTAATAAGGCAAACATTTTGATAATTCCATTGAATTTGTTGTGTTTTATTCTTAAAAAAATCTTCTATGCTTCTAAAAAAACTCCCCTTACAAAGATAAAGAGGAAATTATTGAATTATAAATAAGACGTTTGTTTTCTATTAAAAAGATTTTCCGTAGTCGCAAACTCCACAAATTGTTTGATTTCAGATTTTGGCCATGACAATGACAAAAAGTTTTGATTTAAATAAAAGCTTAACAAAAAAAAATTCACAAAGTATAGTCAAACAAGACTGACCATATAATACCCTACCCCACAGTATTTACAAGATATATTAAGGGAGGGATAATTTAGGACCCAATAATATTCATGGACCCACCAGACTAAAACTACTGTATGAGGTAGAGTTTCATATAATCAGTATTTATGCCGAATTTTATCTAGACATCAAAATCTCTATGAAATTATTTCGTCTTAAAGCGATTTGTAGGAAGGGGGGTTATATGTGACCTAAAGTAAATTCTGGACCTGCCATCATAAAAAGTTGCCATTAATATAGTAGCAATTATAAGACCTATTGTCACGAAAATGTATAAGGTATTTTCAGAAGTATGGTCAAATATGAATCAATTCCATCAATATTTGTTAAGGGGATCTAGATTGCAATAAAATATTTTTAGGCCGAATATTATCTTAAAACCAAAACTTCGTGTGGCAATAAAAACGTATGTACCGAACTGTACATTGTGCACAAGGTTAACGGCCGAACGAACAGACATCGTGAGAACTATTTTAAGCGTGATTCCGAGCCAATCGGTATTCTAGAACCAATATTTTTATATTTTACACACATAAGGCACACATATTGCCAAACTATCGTGCTGTAGGGCATAAAACGTTCTTAAGTGGGCTGTACATAAAATATTCATTTAAATGTTTAGATTAGAAAAGAAAAGACGAAGAATTATGAAAAAAAAATATGTTTATAATTTTCAATTATTATATATCTTTATGAATAACCACCCGTGCCTGCAATTGAATAATGTTTTATAAGACTTTTTATTTCCTCAATAGATTTTACTTTGAATTTGTATCATCTGAATACTTGTGCCTGTTGGGAAGAAATCTTTTGAAGGCATCTGCTTTTGTTTATTTGTTTTGGTGTTAGAAACATTTTAAAAGTTTGTAATGATTTTTGCATTAAAACTTATTGATTTTTTATTAAATAAATTGGAAAAATATAATTATTAATTATTTTTATATCAGGCAAAAAAAGCAAAATTTATGTATAAACTCATCATTCATTTAAAAAAAATTATTTTTAATTTAATTCAAAACTGTTTAAAAGCGTTCATTTAGTAAACAAATATAAATTTTTAAAAATCTTTTGCATAAAATTAAGTAACACTATGTTTTATTTATTGCCAAACCATTAATTTATTTGGGATAAATTCTCTGAAAAATAAATTTAAGTTTAATATTTTAATTTAAAATTTTTTGTATACCACACAGAAAAAATAAAATCAGTTTTCATTAAATATTTAATCAAGTGAATTAAATGTTAACTTATATCAACAACATTACTGCAGAAAATGTTGTTAAGATCAAAAAAATATTTCATTGATACTATTAATTTATTTACTCGTGCAACATTAATTATATTTCTGACTAATAGCACACATTTTTTTAACTCAAATCTTTTTTTATTTATTTTCTTCTGTGCATTTATTATGAAGTGATTAATTCTTGCTTAATTCTTCTAGCTAAATATAGGAGCATTGTTAAATGAATTCCCAGGTAAATGAATTTATGTTGAATGTGCATTTCAACATAAAATTTATTTATTTTACATTTTGAATATCTTAGTCAATTCCTTGAATTAGTGGCATAGTGCTACAAATTACATGATATAAACACATTTTAATTGATCTCATAGCAGATTGGATTTGAAAAAAAAAACTACTAAAAAAAATTAAATATTTAAGGCAGATTCACAATGAAAGCATTATTTTCACTGGATGTTCACAATGATGTTCACTTTCAGACACGTGATAGTGTCAAACCACATGTCAAATCAAACTGTCCGTGAACGTTGGATCAATCCAGTGGACTCAAGGATGAAAAACTATAATTAAAATTTTAAACCAAATTTCGATATTTTAATCAGGCTTAAGTTCATTGCATTACATTTTTATTAAATTATTTTTATGATGGAAATAATTTTACAACATGAAATTTATTGATAGTTTTTCATTCTTGACACAGCTGGGAATTGAACCCAGGTTTTCAGGGACAGGTTGTCCTGACTAGTTTCGATTGTAAACACACAATCTCTTCAGCGGGGTCTGCCGTTTAACACGCACCGCCATTGGCGACGGATGACGTCAATAGTCAAACATCAATCTTTAAACCAAATGGTATTTTACCTTGGTAGATGGAAATTGCTTTTTTAATAATTTTAATTCATTTTATATCGTAAAATTCCTTTCTTCATAAAAATAATTTAATATAAATTAAATTTAATGTAATGTAAGCCTGATAAAAAAATATACAAATTTGGATTAAAAACCATAAACAGTTCAATAATATAACCGCAATTATAATTATTGTCATTTATAATTTCATACAAATTGTTGCTGAATTAAAAAAAAAAAATTTACATTTTTGTTAAAAAAATAAAAGCAAAATCTATGATATACTAAACTGAGAAAAAATAAGCAAGAAAATATAGCCGGTCATGCGATATAATACCCAACACCACTGTATAAAAAGAAACATTTTGGAGAGTGTACCATATTTGGGACCCATGGGCACTCGTGGACCCGCCAGAACAAAATAATATTATGATTCACGTAAAAGGGCTTTGTGCCGAATATTATTTAGATTTTGATATATTAAAAAAATGGTTTAAAAAGTATTTAAATTTAATTAATGTGATAATTGAATCAATTATTTTTTGAGTCGAAAGAAAAAAAAAATATAATTTTGATTTAATAAGCATTTTAGTTGTTTTGAAATAAATTTTTATTTAAAATATTAATTAAATTTCAAAAAATATTAATTAACTTTTTCGTTTAATATAAAATAATTTTAACTTGTAGAACTGTTATTGGGAGTTGTCAATATTTAATTAAATAAATTAACACATTGTTTGAAATGGCAAAGTTTTTTGATAATTTTTTTTAATTAAAACTTCACAATTTTTAGTAATCAATATAATCATTTTGGTAATAGGTGCAAACAACTTGTTTGCTTGATATAATGAATTTGGTATAAATTTGGTGATTGGAGACAATTTTTAATTTTTTCTGTGTATCTTTATCTACATATATGAGATTTGTTTGCTCTTAGGACAGGGGTTTATATGGGACCTATAGGTAATTTAAGACCTACCAGCATAACATCTTGACATAGTGGTTATCGTAGAAGTTATTGTCGCCAATTTTTATGTCAATGCCAACATTTATAAGGAAGTTATAACATTTAAAGTTATTTTAGAGAGTAGAATTTGTATGGGCGCTAAAGTCAAATAAGGACCGATTCAAATAAAATTTGATAAGATAATTTAAATTGCTATAAAATAAGTTTGAACTAATCTTAATCTAAATACCAACATAATAGGATGGTTCATGGGCACAAGGACTATTCGAGAAAGAAGTTTGTATGGGGGCGATGTGATATTATGGAATGATTCCCACCATTTCCTTACGACAAATGAAAAATATGTTCCGAATTTCATCAAATTATCTTCAAACTTGCGTCACTACTTTACGCACAAGATTACATGGCCATACAACCGGCTAGCCAGCGGGACGAACGGTATACCAAAAGGTGGGTGTGAACCAATATTTTGTATACTAAAAGTTGGGGCCAGGACCAATATCTCCGATGTTACACACATCAACACAAATTGTTGATTTTGTTTTTTTTTTTTTTTTTTTGGACATGTCCGTATAATTGTGAGATATCAGACAAATGTCGTCAGCACAATCTACCCATGCAACCGAGTACCAAGCCCAAGCAATACTCCCCGCTCTTCTGCAAGGGCTTCTCTCATGACTATGTCCAGAACAATGTTAAGGAGCAATGGAGATATTATGCATCCCTTTCTAAGACCTTAATATAAAGGGATTCTGCGTCTGACTTTGTTTTCATGAAGGATTCGACAGTTTTCTTCCCTATATAGAGCTTTTATGAGGTAAACTGGCTTCTCAATAACGCCTTTGCATGCCAGCGCGGCCTATTTAACTTCATGGTTATTATTATTATTTTCTTTTCCATTGCACAGAAAAAAAGAAAATCGACTTTAATTAAACAATTCGTTCAGGCAATCAAATTTTTACTAATTTTGACCCTGCAAAAGAATTGAATACATCAATTAACGGATTTGTATTTTCGAGTCATGCCACAGAAATTTAGTCAATTAAAAAATTAATTGCATAACACAAAAGTTTTAATTTATGTGTTTTGATTAAAAAAATTTATTGCAGCAAACAAAAAATTAATTGAAAAAATTATTGTACACCAATTAGTTATTTAATTGAAATATTTTTTGCAAACATTTTTTCTGTGTGCGAATAAAAAAAATGAGCCGCTAAAAATAGTAGCCAAAATGTTAAAATTGCACAATGAAAAAAGTAGCCAATTTTGGATAAAAGTTACCAAGACGGCAGCGCTGTTCAAAATCATTTTTTCTATTGAACTAATACTGGTATTCAATCTGAATCTGCTTAGAAAATAAAAATACTATAATAAGTCTAAGACTCATAAAAAAAAACTCTAAAAAATTTACTTTGTAATAAAATGGGGTTTGAATTTTTTATCTAAAGGACCGAAATAATTAACCTTTTTATTTCCCAAAAATTATGTTTTAATAAATTATAAAATAAATTGTATTAAATGTTATAGTCAAATTCTGTTTAAATTTTACTACATAGAAAAAATTAATATTTTTCTCCTATCACCAAATTTTTACCAAATTAATAATATCAAGCAAACAAGTTGTTGATTTTGCACCTATTACCAAAATGATTATATTGATTACTAAAAATTGTGAAGTTGTGAATATTTTTTTTTTTTTTCAATAAATTATATTTTGAGTTTTAATTCAAAAAGTGATCAAAAAACTTTGCCATTTCAAACAATGTTTTAATTTATTTAATTAATTATTGAAAATTCCCATAAACAATTCTACAAGTTTAAGTTATTTTATTTTAAACGAAAAATTCAATTAATATTTTTTGATATTTTATTAATATTTTTATCAAAAATTTATTTCAAAACAACTAAAATGCTTATTAAATCAAAATTATATTTTTAGTTTTCTTTCGATTAAAAAAATGATTGATTCAGTGATCACATTGATTAAATTTTAATACTTTTTAAACCTTTTTTTTTAATTGATAAAACCCTTTTTTCTGTGTACCTTAATCATCACGATTTTTTTTTAGCTTAATAAATTTTAGAAATATGTTTTATTTACTTTTGGTTGTTTTAGAACATGAACCTTTTTACTTTTGTATTTTTATTGCGTTTATTTAAGAGGTAATCCTTTTTTTGTAGAATGCCCCACGGATGTACCACATAATAAGCCTAGAGAACAAAGGACAAATATAACAATTGATAATTTTGTTGGGGTTTATTTTTTTTGTCAGTTTATATGTCTGTTTGTGGGTGTTTTTGTTTTATGAGCTTAAACTGATGATAATTTTATTTTCGTTTTCAACTTCAAATGAAAACATACAATCAAAAGGTTAAATCGGATTTGGTGCATAAAATATTTAGCTTCTTGCTTTGGGCGATAAAATGAAAGCAAAATAAAATAATCAAAAAACGAACTACAATCAATGCCGAATCTACGAAACCCTCCACTAAAGTCAGATTAATGAAAACGCAACAGGGTAGAGTGCTATATTCGCCTGTGCCGAAACTTTCAAACCCTCCACCGACAGTAAGAATATTTCAGGAGTTTGCTCAATGTGGAATCTATAAATAATTAATCAACCTCTACAAAAATTGACGTCAGTAATTTAATTTGTTGATATTTCAGACCTATGATAAATTATAGGCCGACCATCAGAAAGTTGTAAGCTTTTATTTTTAGTCATATGAAACTAAATTTGACCTAATTTAAATACAATATTAAATATTATGATACGTATTAGTTTTAGCCGTATTAGAGTTATTTTCAGGAGGGGATTTTACATTGGACCTTTGATTAATTATGGATCGATCATCATAAAATCCAATAGAGTGATTTCTGGGGGCTAATTCAGCCAGTCGTGATTGAATACTTTTTCGATTCGAAAGCAATTTTATTTTTAATTCTTTCAATCGATACTGAATAAATCGAATTTTTTTGTTCAGTGTTCTGAAAAGTCGAATAAAGGCTATGCAACACTGAAAAATAATTTCGATTCATTCAGTATCGATTAAAAGAATTAAAAATAAAATTGCTTTCGAATCGAAAAAGTATTCTATCACGACTGCCAGAATTAGCCCCCTGGTATTAAAAAAAACCTTAATTGGACCAAATTTTAATACAGTAGTACAATTTTTTTAACGTTTTATGTGTTCTAAACTGCATTTCGCAAGGCCGCTTTATATGCGACGGTTGGTAAATTATGGACCGGTTATTCCAAAATTGCATATTGCTTTTTCCAGCCATATACAACTAAATTGGACCAAACTTAACCAAAATATCTATATTTGTTACGGGTTAAGGCTTATTTAAATAATTCGCAAATGATTCCCTTCATGTAGGTCTTTTTTCTTTACTAGAAGAGGTCCTAGACACGTTCGGAATGCAATGACATGTTCACAAAATTTTTTCTGCTTTACCGTACCTCAACTTTGCTTAATATTGTTAGTGAAAAATTAGGAGTCCCTGTAAGTTATTTGAAAAAATTAAAAACAAATTTTTTTCTTACTAATTTTTTTTTACAAAGAAAGTGCACGAGAAGCTCTTTTTTGGCAAAAAGAAATATTTCAACAAAAATTATTCGGCGAATTCTTAGCTGGTTAAGCGGTATCTCTTTCCAAAAATCTTCATTTGTGGCATAGTGTAATTTTTCATACGTCTACAACAGCAAAGAAGTTTTATACTGTGAGGATATATTTTATAAAGATTGGTTAATAATTTAGAAATTGTATATCAAGGTCAATCCTACAATATTCTTACTATCGGTGGAGTGTATTAAAGATTCGGCACAGGTGAATATAGCGCTCCTACATGTTTTCTGTACAAAAATTAAATTGATTAATTTTAGCTTGATGAAAAAAATTTCTTTTTTTAATTGACCGCGTAGGAATTTTTGATAAAAAAAAATTTGGCAACACTGATATCAATACGAAAAGGGTATTTGTAAGAAAAAAGGCAAAAATCTGGTTCAAAGAAAAAACTTAATTAATATCAAGTAAACAAATAACAAAATTTGTTATATTTCTTAATCATATACTAAAAATTTAAATAAATCGTCTGATGCTCTATGCATTAAACACATTCACGGCAGCATCTGTCTTCTGTCGTTGTAGTTGAATAAAAGTAAAAAGTTTCTGAATTAGAGGGGAACAAAATTTGGCATTTTGGACAAATATGAGTTCTTTCTCATCCATGTTACTTATTACCCATTGCCCAATAAAAATTTTTCTTATTTTGCGAAGCACTAATGGCACATTTTAAAAAGTAAACACACAATTATCAACTACGCAATAAGACATACAGAGATGCAGTGAACGAATAAATTTAAAAAAAATATATAAAGTTTGAAGAGCCACGACATTCCCTTACTACGAAGCAGGCTTATAGAGAGCATATTAAATAATAACGGTTAGAATAAAGCGGTTTCTGTATCAAAAATGTATTGCTTCAAAGTGGGAACTCGCCATATAAAATTCATGTCTATGATATGGTAAGCGAAACTTTTACAACTCTCCCTTACAAACCTGCTTTTTCGGAAGCACAATTTTTTATTGGGTGGTGTTAGCAAAATTTGTCCCGAACAAAGTAGATAGCTATTTCTTCAATCTTTCAAAAGAAAACTTGTTGTTTTTTTCAATTTTTTTAAAATAATTTCTAACTCAAGACGAGGGGTTTTCAACCTAAAATGCGATCTTGATGCGAGCACTGGAGGCTTACTTTGCTAGCTTAGAAGGTATACATTCAAAGAATGAGTGTAAAAACAAATATCGTACGGATGCAGTAGAAGGTATTGGACAAATAAAAGAGAAATACAAAACGTCACAGGGTAGAGTTGAAAAAGTTCAACTTCTTACGATTGCTCCATCGACATGGAGTTGTGCAAAATAATGACTGAGCATGTGATGGTATTGGAACAAACAAAGAAATGCAGCGACGTATAGCCTACAGTGCTCTCATCAAGATCGCATTTTAGATGCGACTGCTTTATTCTATTGAGCAAATAATTATTGTAAAGAAACAGAAATAGTTCTTTTTTTAATTATTCCTACACTAAATCCCGCGAAGCTTTTTGCTTGTCTGCAGGAGACCAGAGTCTCTGGCGAGAATCGAACCCGCAGCCCCGGTACTGATAGACTAGCTCACTACCAGCTAGCCTACCGGGGCAAAGAGGATCATGAGGAAACATTGAAAACACCGAAGAGCAGATTCGATGTTGCAGTAACAAACGATGGCACCGGTCAATACAACGCTTTTATACCGCTTGTCGATGGAAGACTCAAGTTGAAAAAGTTTTCTGCCTCTACTCAATGCGATTTCTTTCCAAAGCCAAAAAATAAACCATCAGCGAAATCAACAGATGAATATAGTAACGCCAAAGACTGGGTATTTGAAAATTTGCAAAACTACTTCATCAGCTATAATAAATTAAGTTTAAAAATTGTTATGGTATAAAATGATCTAATATGATTAAGATTAAATTTTATTAAATTATTTATCTTTTTATTTTTATTATTATTATTAGTTATATAATTTAATTATTATTAAAATAAATAAAAAAAATTTTATTTTATTAATAATTTTATTCCTGTGGGAATTACAGTATCGAAGGTATAAAATGCTAGTTAGGTATGTAATATACCTTCGGAAAGGTTAACTTGTCTAGATTCTCAGCGTTAGTTCTATTTTTAACGTTTTAGAAACACCTACACACAAAAAGGAAACAATTTTAAATTGTGAATATGCTAAAAATTGAAAAACCCTCGTCTTGAGTTAGAAATAATTTTTTTTATACATAGCCTACTCGCAGCCCACTAAGCGACCAAAACTACCTTAAAGAAAAAGACATTAGCTTTCTTGTTTGGGATAAATTTTGCTAACACCAATAGCTTATAAGTTACATCGATGAGAAAGAACATCTGTTTGCCCAAAATGTCATATTTTGCCCACCCCAGAAACTTTTTGATCGATCTTGGTTTAACCTACTATACAATAGGACTAATCATGGTGCAAATTTCATCCAAATCGGAAGCCATCGTTTTCAAAAAATGGGGCACTTGAAATGAAATCCCCCATAAGAATTCATATTTTTACAGGCTTATATGAAGCTCATGTACAAGTCTGGAATTATGTATGTTTTTTCCATTTGGAAAAGCTGAAAAATAAAAAATGATAGTGGCACCACTAAAACATAAAAACATAGTCATCGTCCAGACTTGTAATTTTTGTTGCAGCAATTCTTTAGTTTATGGGTGAGAGGGATGAGAAGATTGGGAAGGAGTATTTAGTTTCATGTACTCTGCAATTCCATTTTGTTTTGTTATTCTCACACCTTTTAGCTTGAAGTTGGCTGTAGGTGTATTTGCATTTTATATCAAATATAAAAAGAAGAAGAGCAAAGACAAGAAAAAATATAAAAATGGCAAGACTATAATTTCATAATCTGGACACTAATGCAATTTCAAAGTAGAATTTTTCCAAATTGCAGCAACAAAAATTGCAAGTCTGGACGATGACATACTAAACAAAAAAAAGTTGTTTATATTTTTTCAATTGTAGCTGTCGTCTCCAAAAAAAATCAATAGCTAATTACACGACTACATTTGCATCCAGCAGCATTTGTAGTCGTGTATTCGTGCAGCCTGTTGTGGTAAATGTGTTCAATGCATTACTGTTAATTTATTTCGTAGATATTGATATTCGACAAATGTTTTAATTTAAATTAAATTGTCTGAACTTGCTAATGATTTAAATTTAGAAGATTAAATTAAGTTCGTACATTGGTATGATTCTTAAAATTATTAATAGCAAAATAAATAAGTCGTCATCATAAATTTATAATGTAAATACCCAATTTCCGTTTTCCTTTTCAAGCATATCAACTTAAACGAGTAGGAAGTTCAAACTCGTAAATAAGGGTCATTATATTTTTATTTACTAACGCAAACAACAATGTCCAACATTTAAAGCACACTTAGAGAAAAAATTAAAAAAATAAAGATTGATAAACTATCATTAAACTAGTTGTAGAACAGACTTACGCATCCAAAGTTTAGACAGATTTTGACTACTAAGTTTCAGAATGACCACCAAAATTTTATAAATTTTCAAGGATTTTCTACTACTGATGAAGTTTTCATACAAAATTCAAAAAAAAAACCACCAAGAAAAAATTTGTTGCTATGACTTTTTGTTTAATATTGTTAATTGTTAATTTTTTTATTTTATTTATCTTATGTTGTATTGTTAGCCTTTATTTTAAATAAACCACGTTAAGCACCGACAGATGGCATAAATAAAATCAAAATAATTTATTTTTATTAAAATGCAAAACCCTCTATCTTTTCATTTTCATACATACATATTGAATATTTTTGAGAAGCAAAACCCTCTATCACGCATAAGTTCCCCAATAATGCAAAATTTAATCAGCCAATTATATGTGAGATTCAGTAGTTGATTTAAAAAATATTGTAGAATACCGAATTTTAATAACTCAAGTAATACGCGAAAAAAAACAGTTTTTTGGCTCTCCTGAAAATTTGTGTTTTTTAAGATAGAGGATTTTGAATATAGGCCCTCGATATATTATATAATTTTATTTTAATATATCATACCCTGGTGATTCCAAAGCTCCGGTTTTACCGAAGTCCATTTCAATGCCAAGAATTTATGTTAGTATAATATTCAGTAATGTAACATGCACATATTTAGGTTTCAATTCTTAATGAATTTATCACTCCAACTTGTGGAATGATGTATATTTATACCCATACCACAATTCGTCTCTGCTGATGTGTGTAACACCTAACGATATTAGTATTAGTGAACCGATCGACTTAGAATCACTTTTCGAATCTGAGTTAATACAAAAAGTACTGCAGTTCCCAATTTTGGTAATAATTTGATAACATTTAATACAGAGTTTCCAATTGTCACATGGACAAAAACTGTCGAAAAGGGTAAAAATTAGTTTTCAATTTCACATAGCCCACAAACTTCTTTAAGAAATATGAGTATTTGTGCCCAAAACTCATGTTATAATGTTTGTTAGTATTTAGATTAATTTTGGCCCAAAAATATTTTATTGGAACCTAAATTATCTAACCAAATATTATTGGAATCGGCCCATATTTGGCAATAGCTCCGATACAAATACCACTCTCTAAAATAGCTGTCAATGCCATAACTTCAACATAAATGTAGATATAAAATTTGGCTAAGATGACTTTCATTGAAATATTTTGTAATGCTAGATCCAGAACTAACCATCACTTTAATACGAGCATATCATATATACAACTTCGACTGACTAATTTGAAATACTTATAAAATTTAATACAATTTTAAAATGACATCAAACTCAATGCAAAATGTTTAAAAATGGTTCAATTTTATTTTGTTTGTTACAACGCAAAGCAAATACCGCTATCATTTTAATACTGCAACTACTTCCGGTGTAAGCATGATAGACACTTTAATTACTCGTTATGAGAACCAGCGTTCAGGATAAAATTAATCGCGAAAAGCTGTTTGTTACTTGACACCTACGCACTGGAAAAGCTATGGATTCTGTATGATAAATTGTCCACACGGATACACTTGGCTCTACTCGTCAACGTACTACACGTACTACTCAATTAGCAATCTCAAAAACATCCTTGAAGCGCATTCTAAAAGTTAATCTGGGGATGTTTTCATGTAGAGTTCAATTTTTTCAAGTATAGAGATGCATCACACGGGCTACAATATGTCAGCCATGTATGTACAGTACACTCACAATATTATTACAGTAACTGACTGTAGGTTATTTAAGAAGTAATCCGTTCAGTCATTTTTAAATAAATAAACATTTAAAATTCCAAGCAAATTTATTTTTAACTGATTCGAACATTTATTCAAAACCTAAGTGCACATTAATACGGATTTTCGGTTCATTTAGTAAAAGTATTGTGTATGTACAATTAAATGAAAATGAAATTAAAAACAACTGTGAATTAACTTAATAGCCGATCTACTTATTTTGCATTTAACTTTTACAGTCAAAAATTCAACAGCGAATTTCGTACAAATTTACCACAAATTCCGTAGAAACAAATGAATTTTCCGTTATTTTATATAATTTAACTGCCAAAAAATAAATTTTCAGTTATTTATTTATAGATCTGTGGCAAAAAGTAAAAGTAAAAAACGATTTGCTTGTTTTGTGTAGAAAATTCCCATATACTATTTGTTAAAATTATTAAGTTAAATACATCAAATTTTAAAAGTAAAATAATTGCGAATGCCATATCAGACATGCTGCTGGTGTCATATAATTGAAAGTTCTTCTGTAAACAAAATGGTCAGTACAACAAAAGTAAAACAAACATGTATAACGGAGTAAGTGAATAAAAATAAATATTCTCTTTCTCATCTGGTATTTATTAGAAATTCGAGTAAAACCCGTATTATATAATATTACTGAATTACATAAAATAACTGAAAATTCATTTGTTTTTACGGAATTCCCAGTTGAATTTTTGACTGTAGAAGTAAACTGAACATTTCGTTAAGAATTAGTGAAAAATAAGTAGAACGGGCTTTAACTGAATATTCATTTATTTTATATTACAATTTCCGATAGTTTTACGTACAGAATATTGTGAGTGTAGATGTATTTTTCTATATAATATTCAACCCAAGCACGTTTTTCAAAATGCTTCTTTTATGTGTCTAACCGAATTTATAAATGTTGACTTGGGCAAAATTAATTTAATTTAAGCCAAAACATAACACCTAAATATTAGTCGACATCTAACACTATTTCACAAAAAAGATATTATAACCTTAAATTGCATTAGGATATTTCTCTTAATTCCAGTGTTGCCAATTCGTGTGTAATTACACATATTGTGTGTAATTTCTACTTGCATGTGTAGCTCATGTGTAATCTGTGTGCAATTTAACTTTGTGTTCTAATTTTTTCATTAATTTTTGACAGCCAAGTTTTTCCTTTCAAACTGTTAACTTGACATTTGTTATTTGCTCAAGTTAATCAAAGAAGTGTGTACTTTCTATAGATTTTGGAAATTTAGAGGTAAGTTGCTAATGCTTCATAAAATAAATATTTGAGCAAATTATTTTAAGACTATCGAGTGGATAATAAATAAATACATATATCTGTGCAAAAAATATAAAATAGTGTTTATGAGTTATGTCGCCTTTGTAATCTCCATGTCTAAAAGTATCACTTTACAAGGTTTCAATTATTTACGATTTTTTAGGAAGTTAAAAGATTTTGTTTGTTGTGCTTAATTCCCTTTTTTAATAATTGATAAAAAAATACTTAAATTAATTGTTGGAGGATAAGCTGTTCCTATGCGCATTTCACTGGTTGCTTAGGCCAGATCATCAGGAAACGTTCTCCTAAATAATTTTAGAAAAGCCAAAGCTATCAGCAAACAAAACTACAGAGGGAATGAGAATTACCTACAAACACTCAGAAAGTCTTTTTTGCAACGATATCAAAGCTTAAACAAATAATTTCCTTAAAGAAAAGTAAAGCTTCTTTCTAATATCCGTAGTGGTTTTAGAAACATTATTTTTTTTTTTTGGAAAAAAAAATAATTTTTTTATCAAAATTTCGAAATTTTTGAAATTCTTAACGCCCCCTTAGGGGGCGTTTTATGAAATTCTTAAATTAATTAAAATTTGCCGACTTTTGTGAATAAAATCAAAAGTTGCTAACAGACTTTAATCATTTATGGCTTGTTTTGTTTGCAACTTCGTTTTTTTATATGTCTGCAAAAAATTAGAAGCCTAGCTGCATTTTTTATGAATTTTTAAAAAACAAAAATTTCGAAATTTTGATAAAAAAATTATTTTTTTTTCCAAAAAAAAAATAATGTTTCTAAAACCACTGCGGATATTAGAAAGACCTTTTCTTAAAGGAAATTTTATTGCGGAATTTCGGTTTTTTAAGTTTTTTCAATTAGCTAAAGGGTTTTTGAGTTACGCGAGCATATGTTGTGCAACCTCCTCCATTTTCGAAATAACGGTATATCTCGAAAACCAGAGCCAATCTTAAAAAACCGCGGGCACCACTGGATTCAGCGTACCCGAATTATGTTAAAACGCCATATGCCCGGCTTGTCTGTTTTTTCAACTAGCATAGTGTTATTAAAAAAGAGAATTAAGCACAACAAACAAAATCTTTTAATAAATAATAGTATTCCCAAAAACAACTTTGATAATAAATTGTTTAGGAAGTTTTAGTAAAATAACTTTTTTCTTATTTTTTTCCACGTAGAATAACATTTAAAATAAAAGCTTAAGTTTGCATCCATTCTTTGACAGAGTACTTAGGAATAAAAACCTTAAAAGAAACTATAACTGAACAGAAACGATGATTTTTATTATATATTAAATATATTTTAAAAAATTAACCTTTTAAATTTAAAATTGCTTTCCAGCAAAACTAAAATATTTGTGCAATTTATTTTAAGACTGTTGAGTGGGCAATAAAGGATACCTATAAGTCAATAAATTTATTTCCATTAAATAGAATAATTTAGTAAATTGAATTTACAGCGAATTTTAAAAGTTGATGTTCCTTATGCTTTGACATACATAGTTCTGTACTGTTTTTTTGCCTACGGTATTGCTTATGTTTGAGACGTGCCGTTAAAAATGTGCACACATTTCTTTTTAACTTCAGGAGTAGGTAATATTTGCCTTTTTTTAAACATTACCATTTCATTGCAAACAAGGATTAACAAAAAGGTGATGCGGGCGAGTTTTTTATCAAAGCAATTTTTTCGTTTTGTGTGTGTAATTTTGCTTCAAATGTTTAATTTGGGACACACTCATGTGTAATTTCCGAATTCTTCATTGGCAACACTGCTTAATTCACACTGAATTGGTCAGAGCTTGCAAAAAAACCTTTTTTTCAACAAAATTGCTATTTATGTCGTAGGGATGATACTGCGGAACTTGTGTCTTTAAAAGTACTTAACACAGTACTAAATTTTCCATGCTATGACCATGGCCCAATTAGTAGGTCTGCTCGAAACGCCCGCTGTTTTTTTTTTTCTTTTTGCAGAGTTTGGTTTTGTGCAATTGTTTTTGACGTCTTGTCCATTTTTTACACAAACATATGCATTTGCTTTTGAAATCTTTAACATAATGTACACAAACAAATTGCGTGTTGTTTTTTCTATTGTTGCATTCTGATAGTTCTGTGCAGACCTACTAATTGGGCCATGGCTGTGACTTAATCTTTTGAATCGATTTCAACAAAGTCTATACAAAAAACCAAACAACATGTAGAACAAAAAGACCATAAAATCTTTCGAAATTTCCGGGGTCTTTAAGATTTGGTTTGTGAACTGGGTTATGAAAAAAATGATTTTGATAAATTTTGAGTTGTGATTGTTTGTGATTAGGTGTGCGCTATAAATATAAAATTCTACCGTTAATGCCTGACTTATTCATCATCACACAGCCTTAATACCTGAAGCTAAAATTAAAATTTGTTCCGTTGGTTGGTCTCTTGAACAACCTCTAAGAAATTTTTTGTAAAAAATGTTTCTCCCTTCATTGACTTATGCGTATTGAATTATGGGCGACCACTACAATATTGAAATTTATAATAATTCAATGGCGAGAAAAAACTATTCAAATGGGGGATATTATTTTTTTTTTACTTTTCCGTTCTACATGTGTCACTTTTTGAATTTGTTTTAATAATATTGAAGTGAACTAAAACCTATAAGATGAAAAAGTTTGGTACTTTTTGGTTAAACCCTAGAAACATAAGCTTTGGCATATACATAAATGTGTGTCCTCAAAAGAAAGGCAGACGCTTACGAAGTAGAGCCTTAAATGCTAGTTAAATCAAATATTTATTTCTTGGTTTATTTATGAAGCAAACTGGCTCAACATACATTTCTTAGTACTGAAAGTTCTGTTCAACACAAATTTTCCTTAAGTGTACAAAAAAAGGACATCAATACAACAAATAATCCTATTTCGTGAGAAGTGGCAGAGTATAAAAACAGTTTTAATGATATTTATTTTACGGTTTTGTAACATCCGAAAATGAAAATAATAAAGAAAAATATGGGAGTATAGTTTTCCTACTCCACAAGAGTATAGGTGTTAAGGGTATAATGTGTTCGTGCTGATGTTTGCACCACATAAAAATATTAGGCCTAACTGTGTAAGACGCAAACGCAGCGCCAAAAATTACATTGAAAGCAAAAACAAATTCAAAAATATTTTAAATTTTGTTGTTGCTTTCTACAGAAATTCATATTGAATTTATGAATTTCAAACACTGCATTTCTTGTGGCGTTGAAAATTTATAGAAAGCAACAACAAAACTATAAAATATTTTTGAATTTGTTTTTGCTTTCAATGTAATTTTTGCCGTTGCGTTGCTTTTTACACAATTAGGTTCTTAGTCTTAGACTAATATTTTAGTATACCGGCCTGTTCCTATATAATAAAACCCTCTCTAAACTCGCTTTAGCAAGAACAAATCTCATATAAATTTAGATATCTAGATAATATTTGGCCCAAATAACTCTTATATGAATCTTAACCACATAACATAATTTTGTTTGCCGGTTCGATGATTGGCCATTGGAGCCTAAAAAGGGTACACTCTCGAAAACTAGTCTGTAAATAGTGTAACGTAGGGTATCATATTGTCGGACCTACTCAACTTCACTTACTTACCTATTGTTTTTTCCTCTGTGAATTAAATAAAAAAAACTTCCTTGAGCCAACAATAACATCATCAACCTTTCAAATACAAATACACACCCTCACATCCAATAGATACAAAACAACAGATACAAGTTATTTTTTTGGTTAATTTATATCCATGCCTTTTAGTGACTTCTTTATAAAAAAAAACATATAGCTTTTTCATAGAAATACTTGTGGATACTACTTGTACTATATATGTATGTATATGTGATAGTAACATTGTAAGCATTTGACATTGTGGCACAAGTATCTATCAGTTTTATCTGTGGGGCATAAAAGATCAACAACATAAACTACAAAAGAAAAAACTCTTTTTATATGCACGAGTATCAAAAAGGAAATGAGAATGGAAGAAAAAGTTGACTAAAACGACACATTTAGCTTAAGCTGCTTTTTCTTAGGCCCAAATTTACAGTCATTAGTTAATTACTAGTAAACTAAAATTATAACTGTTGGTTAACTAATATTTCATGTTTACAATATATCCGTTAACAAAAATTTTTTATCAGAGGAAAAAGTGGTCTATCAAAATAATAAATTTCAATGTTGGTAGCATGTGTATTGCATGTATGTATGCATGTGTTATAAGATTTCTTATGAAAATATAAGTTAGCTTTTTAAATTTGAACAATACCAGAATGTTAAAGAACACGAAGAAAGTGACAGTGTAACTCCTAAGCAAAAAGAAGATGCGTGGCAGCATCTTTGTACAATTTATAACAGTCAGTAACAAAAAAAAATTAAATAAGAATTTTGAACGGAACAGCTGTTGTCTAACTATTAGTTAAATTTATAAATGATTTGCTGATGATTTCTCAACTTCTTCCAAACGATCTTAATTGTTTTTATGGGTGGTGTGAAGCAAACATAATGGAGCTTAATTGGAAGAAGAGTAAACTAATGCGTTTTTCAAGAAATAATCCAGTTACAGTAAATTACTTCCTAGGAGCTATTCAAGTTGATATAGTTGATGTCTTCCATGATATTGGAATACTACTTGACCCTAAACTGAGCTTTAATTCGCATATTACGTTTATGATAAATAAATGCACACTTGGATATATAAAATGCTGGGCAAAAGAGTTCGAACGCCCGTATATTACAAAAACCTTATATATGTCACTTGTTAGGCCGGTTCTTGAGTATGGATCGATTATATGGGACCTCATTTACCAAACGTATTCTTATTCAATCGAATCGATACAGAAACAATTCCTGCTCTTCTGTCATCTTGGATTACATTTCAATCCACTAATCATGCCTTCATACACAGCTCGACTGGCTGCCTACTTTAAAAAGTCGTAAAAAAAATGCTGAATGTGGCGTTTATTTTGAACATTATTAATGGGGATATCTGCGCTGGATTTTTAATTAATGAGATTTAATTAAATATTCCTCAACGTTTATCTCGAAATTTTATACCGTTATCTGTCAAATTTTTCAGAGCGAATTACAATGTGTTACACATTCTTACAAGAATATGTAACACCTTCAGTCAATTATATAGATTTATTGATTTTTCATTGGCACCAAAGTCAATAAGTAAATTAATAATTGATTTTCCTAATTGATATGTAGCAAAATTAATGTTATGTAATCAAATGTTAGTTTATGGTCTATTTTATTTAAGTGTAGATTTAAATAAATAATGGGCCAAGTCCGTGATATCGTTCACTGAGAGTTTTAATTTTTCATTAGAGGGTTCTACATGAGATATGTAATATGTAAATGAGAAACAAATCATAAAATCTGACCTCACAGAATTAGTATGCCCTTCACCACAGATGAAAGAGGTATACCT
Organism: Pollenia amentaria; assembly: GCA_943735925.1. Classification (NCBI taxonomy): domain Eukaryota; kingdom Metazoa; phylum Arthropoda; class Insecta; order Diptera; family Polleniidae; genus Pollenia; species Pollenia amentaria. The sequence goes on along the minus strand of OX031010.1, from coordinate 118,554,389 downwards.
GAATATAAGTTTGTCATGCCATCTGTCATTTCTACAATATTATATAGGCTGTGGGAAAAATCGCCCAAAGAAAAATGGCCCAAAAAAAGAACTGAAAAATCGCCCAAAAAAATTCCATGTAAAATTGGGCCTAAATTCATATGAAAAGTGACCTTAAATTTTTGGGCTATTTTTCGTTATTGTTGGGTGATTTTTCGTTTTTTAAATTTGGTGATTTTTCATTATGAAAAATCACCCAAAAATGTTGTATGAAAAATGGCCCATTTTTTTGATTTTCTCCTCTATGGTATAACAAACACCGGCTTCGCTTACTAAAGCTTCTCTGCACAGCCGGCCTTCGGCCGGGCGCAAGGATTTTCTCCTCTATGGTATAACAAATACCGGCTTCGCTAACTAAAGCTTCTCTGCACAGCCTGCCTTTGGCCGGGCGCAAGGATTTTCTCCTCTATGGTATAACAAACACCGGCTAAGTAAAGCTTCTAAAATCTGCCTTGTTTCCAAACGAAAGCCGACTATTCAGAGAAGCTTTAGTTAGCGAAGCCGGTGTTTGTTATACCATAGAGGAGAAAATCCTTGCGCCCGGCCGAAGGCCGGCTGTGCAGAGAAGCTTTAGTTAGCGCAGTGTCCATGGACACTATGACACTTTTTGGAGTGTCATAACGTCCATGGACACTATGACACTGGACGTTATAACATGCCACCGTAATAACGTCCAGTGTCATAGTGTCCATGGACGTTATGACACTTTTGAAAGTGTCGTAGTGTCAAAGAAATGTCGTAGCGTCCGCGGACGTTATGACACTTTGCAAGGTGTCATAATGTCCACAACAAGCAAGAATGTAAACAAATTTGGGATCATAGCCGGCCTTTGGCCGGGCGCAAGGATTTTCTCCTCTATGGTATAACAAATACCGGCTTCGCTAACTAAAGCTTCTCTGTACAGCCGGCCTTCGGCCGGGCGCAAGGATTTTCTCCTCTATGGTATAACAAACACCGGCTTCGCTTACTAAAGCTTCTCTGCACAGCCGGCCTTCGGCCGGGCGCAAGGATTTTCTCCTCTATGGTATAACAAATACCGGCTTCGCTAACTAAAGCTTCTCTGCGCAGCCTGCCTTTGGCCGGGCGCAAGGATTTTCTCCTCTATGGTATAACAAACACCGGCTTCGCTAAGTAAAGCTTCTAAAATCTGCCTTATTTCCAAACGAAAGCTGACTATTCAGAGAAGCTTTAGTTAGCGAAGCCGGTGTTTGTTATACCATAGAGGAGAAAATCCTTGCGCCCGGCCGAAGGCCGGCTGTGCAGAGAAGCTTTAGTTAGCGAAGCCGGTATTTGTTATACCATAGAGGAGAAAATCCTTGCGCCTAAAAGTGTTTTCGTTATATATTTAATATAAACACCCAGAGAAAAAGCAGCAAAACCATTTTAAAAATTTTTTTTTTACCATATTATGTTTCATTTAACCAAATCATTGTCACCGACAACCATATTATGGTTAAATTAGTTTCTTTAAAAATAGTTTTGTTGGTCGGGACCATAATGAAACATGTCTGCGTGTATGCAGATCATTTTTTTGTATTTAACTTCTTTAGTAATTATGGACCTAATGACACTTTTGAAAGTGTCATAATGTCCATTTGCAAAGTGTCATAGTGTCCATGGACGTTATGACACTTTCAAAAGTGTCGCAGTGTCCATGGACGCTATGACACTTTTTGGAGTGTCATAACGTCCATGGACACTATGACACTGGACGTTATGACATGCCACCGAAAAAATTCGTTTTTGCTTTTTGGGTCATTTTTCATTTTTTTTTGGACCCTTTTTCGTTTCTTTTGGGCAAAATTTCATATATAACTTTTTGGGTAATTTTTCATGTTCTGTTGGGCGATTCTTCATTTGGGCGATTTTTCATTTCTTTCTCTGGGCCATTTTTCTTTGGGCGATTTTTCCCACAGCCTATTATATATTATGGGTCCTTATAAGGCGCTAAGTTGATTTAACGATGTCTTCTGTCTGTTGAAAACGAAAAATCGACCAAAAAATATTTCAAAAGTATAGTAAAAGTAAATTATTTCATAAAAATTACGAAAAATTGCCCAAAAAATTGGTTCCATTTCTTATGCAAAATCACCCAAAGTTGTATGAAAGATGTATGTGCAATTTTCCACACATTGCTTTGGGTAGTTTCGCCGAAAGCCTCTATACGTATCATTATTCGTTAACGGTTAAGGCATACTAAAGTGTTTTTCTATTTATGGGCCTATTATCAAAAAATTTTGCTGTGTGATTTCTAGTCAAAACAAAAATTAATTATTGTAATATAATTTGTGAGAATTTTAAGAGTATGAAAGTTATTTATGGAAGTACGCAATCTATGGGTTCTTTAATAAGTTATAGACCGATCATTATAAAAATTGGGCATATAATTTAAACTAAATTTAATGCCTTTCACCACAAATTTCACGTAAGTATTTTATCGTGTTAGTACATTTAGTTCGATTTTTCTGATGTCATAGAAAAAGTAATTAACGTCACTTCTATATAGTGAAATATAAACTTTTAGGGAGGATTGTACTGAGGTTCAATACCAAACTGCTAAGGAAAACTATAAATAATCTTACACTTAAATTTTTATTTTCTATTGAATCGTTCGAAAGTGGGCGTCATTTCAACAAACGGACATGACTTAATAGACTTCAAAATCCCAGCATATACAAACATACATATATGCTTTATGGGGTCTTTAATTCATATTTGAAAAGATTCACAGGGAATGACAAACCAAATATACCATCATACATGCTTACACCACTCGTGTTGGAGGGTATAAAAGCAATTTTAATGGGAAGTACTCTAATCAGAAATGTATTAGTATGATGAGTACTAAAAAAAAGTGTATTATTATTACTATACTATTGATGTTTTAAGAAATTGGTATAATGGCTACATTAGGTCAATTATTAGGTCCTATTTACTTCACCAAACTCAATGTCAAATCGCTTATTTGCTGCAACATTGTTATGACTAAAAATATTAGCTTTACATAAAAAGAATTTGAACTTTTAAATGTATAGGTACTAGGGCGGGAAAAATCGTATAGCAAAAACGTAATCTACATAAAATTCTAAGAAAATTCTCCGAAGAAACCATGGGTCTAAAATCCAATCCTAATCCGCGCCTCTCGACTTGAGAGTTTTTTTCCTCTTCTTTCGCTAAAATTATTTTTTTTTTTTTAATATAATATGTTTTATTATATTATAACTGAAGTTTTCTTAGTATTCTATAATTGCTTCTTTGTATGTATTAAAGACCTTATTTGTTTTAATGAAACAAAATTTGTTTATGGTAAAAAAATTACTGAAAAATTACTGAAATATTGTTTGAGTGAAAACACTTTTTTTGTTTGTTTTTATTTGCATTATAAAATAAGAATTGTTTATCGAAACAAAAAAAGGTTATTTTATAAATACTGAAAACAATTTTTTGAGTGTAATTTTTTTTTTTTTTTTGTATATCCAATCTTTTTCATTAAATTATGAAAGAAATTTTTTTTATCTATGTTCCTTATAAAAATATTAAATATAAAATTATATACAAACTTTTTTCTTGGGTGAATATTTTCAAGTCGAGAAGCGCGGATTAGGATTTTATTTTAGATACATGGTTTCTTCGGAGAATTTTCTTAGAATTTTATTTAGTTTACGTTTTTGCTATACGATTTAAAAAAAAAATCGACCCGCCCTAATAGGTACACACCAGAGCTGTTAAATTTGGATTATGATCAGTAATCAATTAGATTACATTTTAAAAAGAATGGTATTGATTACATTATTCTCTTTTTAACAATTCCTGATTATTAATTTATTATGATTTCAAATAATTAAAAAAAAATTAAGATTAGTTAGGATTACGAGTAAATAATCAAAGGTAGTCAAAATAAATTATTGACTACTTTCAAAGATAATTTTTGATTATTTTCGATTATTTTTTAAAATTTTAGAATGCGCATAATTTTATACATACATTTTATTTTAAAAAAATTTGCATTTAAAACGTAAAAAAATTGTGAACAAATAAAACAAAATTAGAAAGTTTTTGTATACAAAATATATGTATATTCCAATAACCAATACCAATTTTAGTACTTCCTAAATCAACAAAAAAGGGAAAAATACGTGGAAAAATTATAAAGAAAACAAATACATTCAGAATACATTCAATTCACAAAAAAAAGTTTTATAATTTACATATATTTACAATTGGCCTTCATTACAACTAATTTTTCAAAAGAAAATTCAGACAATGATTGCCGCCTTGGACTGTTGACGATCCCGGCAAATGCAAACAGTCGTTCAACTGGAGCTGAAGACGTTAAGGGCGTGTTAAAAAAAATTAATGCATCCCTTAGTAAATCATATTTTTGATAAATCTCGTCAGCACTTGCTTTTGCTAGTTAAACTCACACCCCCCCCCCCCCCCCCCCCCCTTTATTTTTCATTACTTGACATTTTGTTTTTAAAATATTTCAAAACTCACTACAATTTTTATTACCAAGTATAAATGACATAAAGTGTAACATAACAGTATAAGAATTATAAAAAGTAAATAAAGTGTAACATAACACTCACCAAAAAATATACGCAAAAGAAATATATATTTTATACAAATAGAGCACAAACCCGTGAACCCGTGATAAATTAGCAGAATGCAGAATGCAAACAGGTTATCAATTATCAAATCGATGAACATCCATAATAATAACAAAAAATAAAAATAAGCAACTTACATTAAACAGTATTGCCATAATTTCGCAAAATAAAAAAAAATAATCAAAAACAATCAAAAGTAATCTTCGAAAGTAGTCAAATTATTTTTCGATAACTTTATTATTATATTTGATTATTTTCTCGTAATTTTTTTTAATCTTGATTATTTTTCGATTATTTGTAATCGTAAAGAATTATTAATCGTCCGAATCTGAAAATAATCGTAATATAATCATTACTTCACCTTTCAAAAAACAATAATATAATTATTAATTATTATGATTAGTAATCATTACTTAACAGCTATGGTACACACAACATAATGGAAAAACAAAATTGTATTCTTCCCTCAAGAGTTGAGCTTAAAATATCTTCATAAGGTATATTTACAATATCTTATTTTGACTTGCAAATGAGCAATATATAAAATATGTTCCAAATTCTGAATTTTTGAGTTATTAAATTTTAGTTTCTATGTTGAAGATTAACGTGGATTACTGACATTATGGCCTTTCCTCTTAGTGTGGAAACAATGCAGCTACTTACTCTCCTATATTGGCACCTACATACAGGTTGCAATGTAAGAACATGATTGCCTGACGCAAGCGGTAATTAGGGATCATTTTAAGGATATTTTACCTTTTGCAATCAATACCTTGGATTCTGCAAAAATCGAAAATTGACCGATCTCAAGAGATCTTCATGATTTCTTGCGATACCGGCTGACCAGAGATCATATCTGATACCAGAGGACTCAGTAGCCCCCGGTGACACGGCTATTAGTTAAGACTTCCTTTAATATGCTTCTTGTGGAAAATGCTTCCTGTCGTTCAGGGAGATTGTCTTTGCGGAACTTTCGCCTTTTCTTTTTTAATTTTGGGAGTCTCGCTTTAATATGGGCCCAAAATTAAAGGGTTGACCAAAGTGAGATAATAGTGTTAAGAAATCTTAAAGAAAATGCTGTACTTAAGATGATCAAAAAATAAATAAAAAAAGTTCAGGGAATTTTTTTTCTGTAAAACACAATTTAATTTTATATACTACATGTACCATTTAAAAAAACTTACAGAAACTGTAATTGTAACCTTTTCAAAAATTATTTTTGGGAATACAAAATATTATTAAGATTTCTCTATGACGTGCTAAATTCCCAATTTTTATTTTTGATAAAAAAATACTGAAATTTATTGTTAAGGTAAAGCTAGTTTTTGTGCGCATTTCGCTGGCTGCAAAGGCCAGCTCGTCAAGAAACTTTTTCCAAAGACTTAAGAAAAGCTAAAACTATTATACAAATAAGACTATAAAGTGCATAAGAATTTTAAGCCCTCAGGTCTTACTTGTAACAATATCAAAGCTTCAATAATAAACAGTGAGTTTATCTTTTCTTGCATTCCCCTTGAAACATTTTTATTTGTAATACAATTGAAATCGTTAAATTAATAATGTAGGATGCAGACTGCACAGAAAAAATTCTCCAAAAAGATTAATTGATACTATTAATTTGCACCAGTAAACAAAATAGTTACAACTTCGCTTGATTTAACGTTTAAATCACTAAGTTAAATTTTTAATTAAAACTGATTTTATTTTTGATTAATGCTTTAATTGGGGCAACCTTTTTTTCTGTTTGCATAATATTTTTATGGCGAAAAATCATGCGACTTTGTACTAAAGAAAAAATATATAGAGCAGACTTATTTTTAAGTTTTTTTGTTCGCAGTTCTGTTTTTAGTTTGTTTACTCGAATTTTACACCCAAAACTTTTATGGCGGACGGAAATTTGAAAAAGATGTTTGTGTTAAGATTTTCTTAATACCTGCATTTTATTTGAATTGTTTATGTATGTTTTTTAGTTAAGTGAATATATATAAACATTTTAAATTTTGAATACAATATATTCGCTGGATGTCCTTCTATAGATAAGAAGAAGCTCAACACCACTTATAATTACATTATTCGCTATCTTTTCGGTTTAAATAGATTTGCTAGAGTCTCGGATTACGCAAGTAGATTTATGAATTTATCTTTCAATAACCTATTAAAAATTAAATGTCTAATTTTTCTCCATAAAATCATCATGAGGCAACCTATTTAATCGATTACGATTTGCCAGATCGCGTAGAGGAAGATATATAATTCAATTTCGACATCGAAGTCATGCATCTGAATGCCAATTTCTTGCCTTATGACGTATGCTAGTCTCTGGAATCAACTCCTAAGTCACATCCAAAACACAAACAATGCAATAAATTTTAAGAATATGCTTCCCGAAATTTTAAAGTAATTTTCCATTTTAATATAATAAATTTTTTTCTTTTTAATTCCACTAGATAAATATATTTTTATTAATTGTTACTAAACTATTATTTTTTTAAATTGCTCATTGTTTTTATGTATTTTACTAAAAAAAAGTTTGTTAAACTTTTTTCATTTTATATTTGTATTTAACTATTCTGATTCTAAAGCTATAATTTATAAGATATACTATTTTGTTGTATTAGAAAATCGATATTTATAAATAAATAAAAATAAATAAATCCAGTTTTCCAATATCTGAATTTTATTTATTTATTAGAACAATAATTAGTATTGTGGTTATTTTATTGAACTGTTAATGGTTTTTAATCCAAATTTCGATATTTTAATCAGGCTTAAGTTCATTTTCATTAAATTATTTTATGAAGAAAGAAAGTTTACAACATGAAATTAATTAAAATCTATTGATAATTTTTCATTCTTGACTGAGCTGGGAATTGAACCCAGGACAGATTGCCCTGACTATATTTGGATTTTAACCACACAATCTCTTCAGAGGGGTTTGCCGTTTATCACTCACGGCCATTGACGACGGATGATGTCATTAGACATACATCAATCCTTAAACCAAATGGTATTTTACCTCGAATCGAAATTTGCCTTGAATGAATGATTACCTATTTTAGAACTAATAACTGGTGCCAAACTGTACTTTTTTGTTTTAAAATTTTCACAATCGAAAACATGAACGAATTTGAAAACGTATCGCGAGCTCACTGTACTAAGTTTTAGTCCGATACTGTAAATACCCTAAGGATATAATCTACACATCCCCATTTCGAATTCTAATAAATTTCCTTTTTGGCATACCCCAAAAATATGGGATATGGACATTTCCTCCGAATAGTCAACCAGGATGGAAAAAATAAAATGTTGATAATCATCGTGTTTTATTGTTTATAATTATAAAAAAAAAGTATATGTTTTTATAATAGAATGGTTTCATAGCATATCTCAGCTGTTTTACTTGAGGAAATTGGTCTGGAAACTGGAACATTTTACGAGTATATTTTCTTTTTAAGCCATTTTTATATTAAATTATTTTACATGCATAAAATATGTTATGTTTGCACTCTTTCTTCAAAATCTCTCTATTCCAATCAATTAAGAAGAGAAAAGTGAAAGGAGAAAAAAGTTCGATTAACGGTTAATTAACGGTTAAAACATATGGAAAAATCGTACATTCGCGACCCGTACTTTCGCGGCCGGAACTTAAGCCAATTAAACAAAAACCAATAGGGATATTTTATTGTATAAATATTGAATAGAGACCTACATTAATACACTTTTAAAATAAATTAATCAATCAATTTTAATTTTTAAGAAAAATGTCTGTAACATGTAATTGATATAGTTTTCCCACTACTTTGATTTACATACAGATTCCAAACTCAAGTTCGAATACATTTGTCATATTAAACTCGGACTATCCGGCATTGTGTTTCTTTATTAAGTAAAGAATTCAGGGGTGTCATAGAAACCAATCTTGTTGGAATTGGATTTGAAACCGACAAAAAAAAGTACATTAGTGTCATGAAATCCAATGTTATGGGTTTTTTTGTTCAAACTGAAATTAGTGTCGGTTTTAGGTGTAACAGAAACCATTATTATCGGTTTTTTATTGAAAATAAAATAAGCAGCTTACAGCTCTTGCTTTTTATTTGAAATAAATATGGTTGGTTGAAGCTTAATTTTTTATTTTATTTTATAAACAGTTAGTTTTTTTTTGCATAGATGGAAGTAAATAGAATTGGTAAAATAGTATTTTTTGCATTCCTCTGTCAGTCTCCGGCAGCGGGCTCCTGCAAACTCGCAAAAGTATTCTGCATACAGAAAATTTGCAACAACATTTATTTATTTTATTTTTTTATAAACAACAGTTTTTGTGTATTTTTAATAAATTCGCTTTTTGTTTTTTACAAAACAATAAAATTTCACAAATGTAAACAACAAAAGCAAATAATACAACGATGGCAAAACATAAAACAGCTGATTCGAATATCGGTTTTTGTATTCGAAAATAGCAAAACCGGCTTGTTTTTATGACGCCAAATGAAACCAATATTGGTTTGAAAAACCGACAATTAGCAAAACCGAATTGGATTCTGTGAGACCACTGAATATTTATTTTATTTAGATTTTTGTAATGTAAAAAAAATTAAACAATATTTTCTAATTTGTCGCTTCATTATAGTGATTCAAGCTAGTCATCCTTCCCTGCAGACGAATTATTTTGTTTTTTATTTCTTATGTAAATATTTTTCTTCGCTTTTTGTTATCACTCGTAAATCGTCTTTTCTTGTATCTTTTTTCTAAATAGAAACATTATTTATTTTATTTTTTTTTATTATTACTGTGTAAAATTTCAATGGTATTAATTTCCTAGAAATGCCTTCCATGTTTCTAGGATTACTCAAGTTTTATGATAGAGAAAACAACTCGAATCAAAAATAATACTGTGTTAATATGAAAAAATTAAAGCCAAACAATTCGAAATGTAAAAGGAATCAATTAAGAATTTTTTCTGGTAGAACATCTAAACAAATAAAATTTATACATATTTAAAATTGGTTTAGAAGTGTATTAAAGCAGAAATAAGAATTAGTTATAAAAAGTTTAATATCTGACTGAGAATGTTTAATATGGCTTTAAGCCTATTACTCTGTTCCAATTTGTAAAAAATATTCAGCAAAATCTTTTATTTCATACGAAAAATTTGGCATGTATCAATGTTACCTAACTCACGTTTTTAATCTTTCAAAGTATGCGACATTGTTTTGAGTATGTAATAGGGTATTCATTTAATCGGGACAGCAAAAACTTCACTTCCATTTTACCAACGGCTACCTTCGCCACAGCTTCCTAAGCGTATTACTCGCTGCATTACATTATCCCAATTCATTAATTCATTATCCCAATATCCGTAGCTCAGTTAGCTAGAGAGTTAGGACAAGTTTATAAAAATCGAACCTAATTTTAAATATACAAGCAAAAAAGAAATAAATGTGATCGGAAATATGCAAAAAAATGAATAATGGAGTTTTCTTTTCTAAAAAAATGTGTATGATAACCCTTTCAGACCTGACACTAAACTACTGGGAATTTGCCTATAATTTTTTAATTATATGGTCATTATATCGTATTCTGTCTGTCGCGCTCGTTGAAGATAGACGTGTTTTCTAAGCTCGGCATACGGTTTATTTTTTTTTATAAAAACGTGAACAAATAAAGTATAAAAAAAAAGTAAATAAAAGAAAAGAAAAAAATACATGTATGTACATACATACATAAACATACACATTTTTTATTCTCGGTGTTGATAAACAATAACAAATAAGAAGAGCACAACTGTTAACAGTAAAAAAAAAAAACTCTTATGAGTGCAAACAGTGCAAAAACAATTAAGCTTAATGATAGAAATGCATATATCACAGTGAGTGTTAACGAAACAAATGCAGAAATAAAAAAAAGAATCGATGATAGCAAATACCTAACGGCTAAACCTATTACTCGTACGCGATCCCTCTCACCTTCTGTTTTTAATAATACGGTTGATACACTAACAAATATAAAACCTTCAAGCATTGCCTCAACGGCAAAAACAATTTTAATAAGTGATAAAAATATTAACCCTCAATCAGGCACAATAGAAAACTCTGTATCACCTTCGGTGTCTAATAATACGGTTGATTCGAATACAATAAAAAATATAAAACCTGCGAGCGGTGCCTCAGTGGCAGAAACGATTTTAACAAGTGATGAAAAGATTACCCCCAAATCAGGCATGATGGAAAACTCAGTATCACAGGTGAAAAGCGGTCAAAAGCCTCAAGTACAAGTTGGAATGGATAGGTACATAACAGTGCTAAAACGGGGTCGCAGCCCAACTTCTTCTGCAGTTGCTTCTGTCCCAAAAGTTTTAAAAGAGGGTACAGCTGATAGAATAAGTTCTCAAAATCGGTTTGCAATTTTGGAAGAGGAATCCTCGGAAGCACAAAACGTTACAAAATCTTCTAAGCCACCCCCGATATATCTTAGAGAGCAAAACTCAAGTGATTTAATAAAGAATTTGATCTCGGTAATAGGTGAAAATTCTTTTTATGTAGCTGCAATAAAACGTGGTAGTATAAATGAAACTAAAATACAAGTTAATCGTGAAGATGATTTTCGTAAAGTAATAACTAAATTAGAAGCACTAAAAAAAAACTTTTATACATACCAACTGAAAAGCAGTAAAGGTCTTCAGGTAGTGATAAAGGGCATTGATTCATGCGTAGACCCAGGGGAAATAAAAACGTTTTTAGAAGAGAAGGGCTTTAAAATTAAAAATGTAGTTAATATTAAAAATAGAGAAAAAAATCCCCAGCCACTATTTCGAGTGGAGTTAGAACCCGGCGACGTTAAGCTTAAAAAAAACGAAACTCATCCCATTTACAGTCTGAGATATATCCTGTATAGGAAAATAACGATAGAGGAGCCGCATAAAAGGAACGGTCCCGTGCAATGTTTAAACTGCCAAGAATTTGGTCACACTAAGGCATACTGCCATTTAACACCTGTTTGCGTTGTATGTGGAGAATTGCATGGTACAGCTCTCTGCGATAAGTCTAAAAACGACCCCAATGTAAAAAAATGCAGCAACTGTGGTGGTAATCACACTGCCAACTATAGAGGATGCCCTGTATACTCTATCGTCAAGCGCTCGGTTGGACCGAAACCTAATCCACCTCAAATTCAGGAAACACATCAAAATAATACTAATGACATTCAGGTACCGCAGCCTAGTAATAACAGAACATCCTACGCTAACGTCCTTAAATCAAACCATATGCCAATGCAAGGTGATTTGCCAAATAATGATGAGACCCCAGTTTCTAATTTAAGTCGTCTAGAAAAAACCATGGAAACACTAGTACAAACAGTAACAAACTTTACGAATACAATGGGTAATATGATGCAGGAAATGTTAAGAATGCAATCGATGTTATTGCAAGCTGTACTTAACAAGCCATGAATTGTTTAAAAATTTGTTTTTGGAACGCAAACGGCATTCGCCAACATAAAAATGAACTAGAATATTTTCTTAAAAGTAAACAAATTGATGTAATGATGGTTTCTGAAACTCATTTGACCTCAAGAAATACGTTTAAAATTAATGGTTATATATTATATGATACCAAGGACCCTCGAGATAGAGCTTGTGGAGGTTCTGCTATTTTGATAAAAACCCGAATCAAACACTACTTAATGTGTGATCATCGTGAAGATTATCTGCAAGCAACGAATATTTGTGTTGAAGAGCTAAATCGAAACTTTGTACTTTCATCTTTATACTCTCCACCTAGATTTTCAATATCAGAAAGCCAATATTATAAATATTTTAAATCATTAGGACCCTGTTTCCTAGCCGCTGGCGATTACAACGCTAAACATACCTTCTGGGGTTCACGGCTCATTACACCAAAGGGTCGTATTTTGTATAACACAATGTCTAAAATGGATTTAAATGTGGTCGCGAGTGGACAACCAACTTATTGGCCTACTGATCAGCAAAAAATTCCAGATGTCATCGATTTTGGCGTGGTTAAAAACATCCCCGCAGAAACGATTCACGTTGAAGCTTCTTTAGAATTATCTTCTGATCACACACCTACAATTCTTACCATATCAAACCCTTATAGAATTGTATCTCCGTCTGGTTACTTAGTGACGTCAGCCACACAAATAAATTGGTTAAAATATAAAAAATATCTCAGTACCCACTGCACTGAAAATATTCCGCTTAGAACACCGGAGAATGTGAATCTTTCTATTGTAAATTTTGACAATTATCTCAAACTAGCTGTTCAACATTCTAGCATAGCCCGCAAAAATATCAAAAATAGTAAAATATATTCTACTGATGTCGAGCGTCTCTTGACTGAAAAAAGGAGAGTTCGAAGAGAGTGGCAATTGCACAGATCCCCTCAACTTAAAAATTTACTAAAAGAGTGCACAAAAAGGCTAAGAAAGTTACTGCAGTCTCAAAAAACGGCTTCTCTGGAAAAATATCTTAAGGAACTTGATGCAACTCCTCAATCTGATTACTCATTATGGCGTGCAGCTAGAAATCTTAAAAGACCAGTTATCACTAAACCACCATTAAGAAACTTAAATGGACGTTGGGCACGAAATGACATAGAAAAAGGAAATATTTTCGTTAATCATTTGAAAACCGTATTTACCCCTCATACATCTTTCGATACTGCGGTCGAGTTACCACCTGTTGCTGTTAGATCAGCTGTTCCACTAAGGTTTGAAGTAAGAGAAATCGAGAAGGCTATTCATGATTTAAACCCCAAGAAAGCCCCTGGTTTTGATAAGATCAGTAACAAAATGCTTTTGGAGCTACCCAGCATAGCAAAGAAAATTATTCTACTAATTTTTAATGCTATTTTACGCCTTGAATACTACCCACAAGAGTGGAAAGTATCCTTAGTTACCATGATACCTAAACCAGGAAAGGATCCCACAAAAGTTGAGTCATATAGACCTATAAGCTTATTGTCTAATATATCAAAGCTTTTTGAGAAACTTCTAGTGTCTAAATTAACGCCGATTTTAAATGGTAACAGATGTATTCCCAATCATCAATTCGGTTTTAGAAAAAAACACAGCACAATTGAACAAACTCATCGAATAGTAAATGTCATAAGAAAAGCCTTTGAAGAAAAAAAATATTGCTCAGCACTCTTCATCGATGTGTCTCAAGCTTTTGATAAAGTCTGGCATGAAGGTTTACTACTGAAATTGCAGCAAAACTTACCAGCAAATATACACAAGCTGTTACAAAGCTACTTAGTCGGTCGTCAATTTATTATAAAAGAAGGCGAATTTTTAAGTTCTCCACAGCCAATTAGCGCTGGAGTCCCACAAGGCAGCATCCTGGGCCCTCTATTATACTTAATTTATACTTCGGACTTGCCAACAAACAGCTACACCCATACCTCAACATTTGCGGACGACACAGCTTTTCTAAGCGTACACGCAAACTGTCAAGAAGCATCTCGTTATCTACAGGATCATATATTTGAACTAGAAAGGTGGTTAAAAAAATGGAGGATAAAGATCAATGAGCAAAAATGCGCACATATAACATTCACATTGCGTCGGGAAACATGCCCCCCTATTAAAATAAATAATCAAATAATACCCCAATACTCGCATGTAAAATACCTCGGTATACATCTAGATCGGCGTTTAACGTGGAAATGGCATATAGAAGCGAAATTAACTCAAATGAAACTAAAAGCAATCCAAATTAATTGGCTTATTGGAAGAAATTCTGTTCTTAGTCTCGATTGCAAACTTCTACTCTACAACTCTATCTTAAAGCCAATTTGGTGCTACGGTATTCAGTTATGGGGCACTGCCTCGGCTTCTAACATCGAAAAAATTCAAAGGCGCCAAAATAAACTTCTTCGAACAATCACAGCCGCCCCCTGGTACGTCAAAAACTCAAATATCCACAAGGATCTCAATGTGCCATTAGTAAAAACTATGATAACGAAATATGCAGTAAAATATTTAAAAAGGCTGGAACTGCACCCAAATCCATTAGCTAGAAATATTTTAAATTATGGCGGCCACACTCGCTTAAGAAGAAGAGACACTGCAGCACTCACCCAATCAGATGAGCGATAAACACCTATATATGTAAACAGAAACCGTGATGACTAAATCTTTTGTGTTTGGCACTGGCAGGACATAAAGCAAATATTAGGATAAGATTTGATTAATTATTGTTAGTTCATATTTAATATATGAAGATTCAATAAATAAATATTGAAAAAAAAAAAAAAAAAAAAAAAAAAAAATAAATTATATCGTATTAAAATAAAATCAATGCTTAGGTCTTACTATTTGTACATCCTTAAAGGAGTTTCAGGACGCGCACAATTTGATTAAATTTTTAGCTAAAGCGCATTGTATCAAATGACTTTTATTAATTTTAACAATTAAAATTTATTTTTTTTTTTTTAGCTAAAATAAAATATACTTCACTTTTTGTTAACAAAAAGTACTTTTTAAATTGAAAACACATCTTACTATTGCGCCACATTTTGAGAAAACTGAAATGTGATGCAAGAATTGCGCAATAATTGAAGTAACGATAAAGGGAACAGCGGAATAATGTGAGAAAAACATAACGAACAATCAGCGCAATCGATGCATGCCAGGCTATTTGACAATGGACAAATAAAAACGACAATATTGAGACCAAAGCCCACTCGCACAATCGATGCATCACGGTCTGAAAGGGATAAGTGTCACATGTGATTTGTCAACATTTTTATATGTTTAACTGATTTTTAAGAAATGTTGCATATTTTACGTTTACAAAAGAACACAAGTTTGGGCATTAAGTGGTGGTTTGCACAGTTCAAGTCTTAGCTGTCAAGTCTTGAGTTTTTGGGAGAGAGAGGAAAATAAATGGCATCCTTTTTTCCCTTCTCTCCTAAAAGCTCAAGACTAGACGGCTGAAACTTGAACAGTGTGAACCAGCACTAAGCAATAAAGTGCAATTATTAGAAAAAAATATAAGAAAAAATAAGTAGAAAAAAAAACAAAAACTATATAATTACCACGAGAGACGAACTGAAAAATAATTTATTTTTTCACAAATAATAACTATTTTCGCAAGAAACAAATATTACGTAGCGTTATATTTTTCTTTCTAGTACAATTGTATTGAAAATAATTTCTTCTCAAAAGAAAGAGACAATTGCAGCTGCTATTGGATAAAAAGAAACATGAAAAAAGTGTGTTAAAAGAAGTACTTGGGTCAGAGAGTGGCTCAAAAAAAGAAGAACTGATGGTGCATACCGAAAAAACATTAATGGAGTTAAGAGAAATCGAAAATCAAAACTTTTTATTTAAAAATTTCATAAGTATGGACGACAAAACCTTTAAGGAATTGTTGCTACTAGTCTTTCCACTTATTAACAAAAACAAGACACAAATATAAATAAATAATTATTAATGTATTAACAATAGTAAAAGCTTATTTTACTTACAGATATATTATTCCACGACTAAAGAAAAAATAAATATTGGCGCGTATTGCCCACTTGGATTGCCGCTCAAGAAACCAATAAATATTAACGCAATTAAAACATTCCAGTGTCGCATTATTTTTTATCGAGTAGTTAAACGATTGCCGTAACAGGGTTGCATTTGATTGGGCCAAATAAGAAAAATATTGTCGAAGGTTGCCGTATGAACCAATAAATTGTGCGATTACACGATTGGCGCATAAAGTAGACCAATAATTGGTACATTATGGCAATCGTGTAACCCTAGCTTTAAAGTCAAATGTCTTAAAATAATAACAAGAAAAAAATATGAGTTCTGTGACCCCCTCATAATTTAAGGCCCTAATCATGTAAAACGCAACGAAAAGCCAAAGAATTACATTGAAAACAAAAACAAGGTCATAAATATTTTATAATTTTGTTGTTGCTTTCTACAGAAATTCATGTACCGTTTTACCATTTTCAACGCCACTAGCTATGCAGCGCTTAAAAGGCAAAAAATAAAGCAGCAACCAAATTACAAAATATGTATGACATTGTTTTTGGTTTCAATATACATAATTCTTTGGCGTTGCGTTTTACATGATTAGGGCCTTCATTTCTATTGTGTAGTGACAAAACAATAAACACAGCATAAAAGTTGTCATTATTTTAACACTGAGCATCGCTACAAAAATATTTTTCAAAATTCGATTTATAAAAAAAAAACAAATCTGTCAAAGCGAAATAGTTCAAAAATTAGCATTTTTAAATTCCCTAATGGTGAGTGGAACAAACCAGTTTTTTAAGATCATATAAAAAAAGGCATGCTACGATACAATCTATATATTTATTCTCATAAAGTGCTAAAAGATCTTTCGAAAGCAATTGTTATCTCAATTTTTTAATTTTTGAAATGAACGAGTTTTGCCACTCAAATATTGTACAATTTTCCAGTTATTCAAAATCTATCGAGGCTCGATGAAGGCATGGACATCATTAACCTGCAACCAGTAAAAACTAATTAACTGATACACAAAGTCATTCTGATTCTGTTACTATTTATTTGAAATAAATTTTTAGCCAACATGTTTAAAAAAAAACTCGTTAACACTGTACAACTTTGTTTTTTATAGAAGAATTACTGTAATTAAAAAATCATAAGAATTCACAAATTACTCTTAATCTATTAATTATCAATTGAAATGGTCATTACTTTATTCCATTTTTCTTTTTAGAGAAGGCTTTTGCTTTAAAGCAGCATCTAAATGAATTGTATATGAATGCAATTCCTGTTTTTTTTTTTTTCATATAAAATTATATAATCTTGTTTTACTTGTCTCTAGATCTAACAAATATATGAATGATTCTTTGCGCTTTTTTATCTTTAGAATTATAAAAATTTATATGTATAAAAAAATTATTGGTTGGCGTTTCATGGAGCTCAAAAAATAAATAATCGCATTATCTCTCGTCTTCACAGATAACAACAGCAAAATATTAGTTTTGAAATGATTTTTTTTTTTACTCAAAAATAACTAGAACTACAATCACAGTAAAATGACAGAAAACTTTTATTTTATTTAATTATTTACATACTCGTACTTGCAGATTGTGTTGTTGGTAAATAAAAAAAATCATATTTCAAATCTAAAATTTTTTCATTATTTTCGTTTTGTTGTTATACTCTACACCACTAAAGCGGGAGATTAAAAATTTTTGCCCACCTTTTAGTATGTCAAAGGACTCAGAAAAAATATTATTCGATCTAATCGAATTGATCAACCACTATTACACTCACAATATTAATAAAGTAACGGACTGTAGGTTATTCAAGAAGAATTCCGTTCAGTTATTTTTAAATAAATAAACATTTAAAATTCCAAGCAAATTAATTTTTAACTGATTCTAACATTTATTAAAAAAACTAAGAGCACATTAATACGGATTTTCGGTTGCATTCAATATTGCCAGTGGAATAAGTAAAAGTGTTCTGTATGTAAAATTAAATGAAAATGAAATTTAAAACAACTGTAAATGAACTTAAAACCGATCTACTTATTTTGCATTTAATTTTAACGAAAATTTTTTGAACTTCGATGAGGAGCATTTGGGCTTATTGGCTAATAAGTTTCTAGCAAAATCAAACTCAACAAAAGCAAAATTAACAAAATTGTTAATAACTTTATTAATTTTTATATAAAACTTTCAAATCAAATATTACAACGTTTTGATTTTAAACAATAATCTTTTAAATCTTTAACGCTAACAAAATTATGAGAAAGGAAAATATTTCTTTTATGGAAATTCTGAAAGAGGAAAAACAAATTTTAGACCCTAAATTTAGAGAGTTAAAATGTTAAAGCTTTTAAGAAGATTTAGAAGGAATTGAAGTAAATTTGCAAACTTTTTATCAAAAAATTTTGGACTTAAAACGTTTGGATTCTACGGATGCATATCCAGTGCTGTCAAATTTTGTACAACAAATTATGGTCCTTCCACTTTCTTCCGCAAATGTGGAAAGAATTTTTAGCCAAGTC
The DNA here is from genome assembly GCA_943735925.1 of Pollenia amentaria. NCBI lineage: Eukaryota > Metazoa > Arthropoda > Insecta > Diptera > Polleniidae > Pollenia > Pollenia amentaria. Next base: position 118,535,714 of record OX031010.1, on the reverse strand, counting down.
AACCTTAATAAAACCAAATTTCGATATTCCCTGGAAAATGAATCCTTTCAAGGATTCTTTTTTCTAAAGATTACTTAAAATTTGTTTGTTAAAATAAAATGTTGAAAAAAAATTTACTGCTATAAAAACAATTTTAACCTAATGTACAAAATTTTTTTTAAATTAACTACAATTTATTTATAAAAATATTCTTTTTTATTAATTTTTATGTTTTTTATGGATTATATGTAAGTTAATGCTGAATTAGTCTGTTTTGTTATTTTTTATGTTAATAAAAATATGTTTTATTGTTCTTAACACAGGGTCTCCACCTGAGATAAGATATACAATTTTTATATTAACAAACGTCAAATTCAATCGCAGAGAGTATTATCTTACGTGTGGACTCTCAAATAGTGTTAGTATTAATATGATAATAAAAGTTATGAGACAGTTTTTATAAGAAATCTTATAATAACTATCTTATAAGATGAGCTGTCAAAAATACACATACATACACACACATAAAACAATAATAAGCCACCATTATTAAAATGTGTAATTTATTGATGCAAGTAGTGCCTATCTTGTGAAAAGTGTTTAAAAAAACCATATTCCTTATTTCTGCGGCAGTAAGGAAAAAGTGTTTAAGTTTTCGTTTATATTTTTTTTCTAATAAAATCGCCACTTCTCTTTGGTTTTTTTTTTAATTTTAAAAACTGAATACTCCAAGCGTCAAGGATCGGAAGTCAACTTAAGCTTTTATTCTAAATATTATTATACATTGAAAAATATGCAAAAAGTACTTTTGCTAGCTTTGTGCATCGGTACTTTCAATATGAAGATTACAAAAGTAGCATAATCTCAAATTTTGTTTAAGTCGACTTTATGCCACAGATTTTGACAGTTTATTTTAAACATTATTTCTTCAAAAAATTCTGGAAAAGAAAAACTTTGCTATCAGAAATGAATGAAAAAATAGAACAGAGAGTAAAATTACACACAGATTACACATGAAACAAATTACAATCACGTTCTGAGTCTAGCAAACGGTGTTTGTCCTTCTGTCCATATAACAGTGTGCGCAAAGTACAGGTCGCAATCTTAAAGATAATTTGATTAAATTTGAAACATAAGTTTCAATTATGATGAAAATCCATAACTTTCTTATAAATGTTGGTGATGATATGAAATTTGGCGACGATAGTTTTTATAATAGCTAATATGTCATGTTATTTGTACTGATAGGTCCAGTATGGACTATAGGTCCCATATAAATTTAACTCCCTATACAAAATCGCTTTCAGGCGAGCAAATCTCATATTGATGTTTAAATACTATTCGAATAGTATTTAAAAGAAATCTTATATGAATCTTAAACTCATTACATAATAAGGTTTTGCCAGATCAATGATTGGCAATGGGATCCATATATGGTACAATCTCGAAAATTTGTATATTTATGTATACTGTGGTGTAGGGTATCACACGGTCAAGCTTGGCCGACTATACTTTCTTAGTTATTTTTATTTGTTATTTGATTTAATCATCTTAAGATTAAGCAATTAACTACGGATTAATTTTCTGCTTCATTGTTCATTAGCACAGTTTTTTGTATACGAAATACAAAAGCAGGTCATTAAGTTTCGCAAAATGAATGCAGATTATAATGCTTTGTTATAACATAAATACGTCTTTAACCAACTCGTTTATGTATTGAAAAATAAACAAGCATTATACAAGTTTTTTGTAGCTGGTATTAACTAAGAACAAGCCAATAAACTAATTTGAAAAATTTTAAAAATTTTCAAATAAAAAGAAAATATTTAAAAACGAATCTTAAAACATTTTGAAATACCAAGTCATTGTTGCCGGCTGTAATGTATAAACTTTTTTTATGAGAAGTACGAGTGTTATGTATGATTTGCAATATCTTTAAGCATAAATATATAAAGTTAAAGCTGAAATTGACGTTTTTTATCGGTTTTCGATTTCGGTTTTTAGGCATTAAAAACCGCGGTTTCGATTTCGGTAAAAACCGAATAGCATTCCCTAGCTATAACCGATTCAAAACATTCTAGAAAAATACGGCTCTCTTCAGTTGATGGTTTTAAAGAATTCAATTTTAGCTTTTGCCACAAGGACAAGAAAAATTAAAGGTAGCAACGAACAATATCACCGTTCAACGATATTTCAAAATGTTATTGATTTTATTTAATGAAAAAAACACACACATACAAGAAGAACGTACAGGTATTAAAAATATTTATCTTTATCATCATTCTAAATTTTGTACATATTTATAATTCATTAGTCTCAACATAACGTTAGTTAATGTAAAAAGAATTAATTACTTGTATAACAATTTTGTTTAGCCAATTAATTATAGTCCTACAAGTGTTCTTCTTCTTAAAGGTATTTTGACTGGTATTACCATAAGCCACAGTAGCAACAAAAACAACAACAATCAAAAGATGTTTCATTAATACATACATAGCCCAGTAACCAATTTTTGTCGACATGACTGATGTCAGACACAATCTGAAACTTTATCAGAAAATTAATCGAAATGTCGGAAATTCATTTAAACGAACGTCATAACATTTTAGTGTTTGCAGTTTTGGCACATATTCTGACGTTTTAAAAAAACAAATTAAAAATTAGCACATTTTTGAAAAAAAAAATTATTTATTTCATTATTTTAGTTTCTATATAATTGTAAGAAAATGCTTGTCTGAATATTGTCTAAGGAAAACATAAAGAATAACAAGTATAGACTAGGGTGTCTGACGTGGTTTTCCAAGAGATTTTAAAACCGGGGTTTTCCGCACTAAAGTTTTCGGTTTTTTCAAAATGTTGATTTTTCAAGTGTCGAATATTCCGATTGTTTTAATTAAAAAACCGGCTCAGTCGAATACTTCTCCATTTGTATATTTTGCAAAAAAATTGTTTTTACAATATAAAAACTTAGACGCACCTTTTTGTTGATTTTCCTAAGAAGAAAAAAGTAAAGTGTGGTACGAATACAGCTTTCAATATGTAAAAAGCTTTACTTTTTTCCTCTCTTGCCTACAACCTTCGTCTGTCTGCCCTTAAATTTACAAGATGTAAAAAGGGTCTAAGCTTAAATTTTTTTATTTTTGTTTTTTTTTTTTTTTTTGTCACCAACATTTACTGAAAAATGCAATTAAGGTGAATCAATTTTATAAGGTTCTAGTAGGTTGAAACTAAATTGCGATTGACATCAATTGTACATCGAAATACAAGTAATTTCAAACTCCATATATGAAAAGCGTTGCTGAGTTTTGATGGAAATTTACTTCATATTCTTTATGGAGTCTGACATCCACCGTAGACCAAAAATGCCTGTTTTTATATTGGTGTATTTATTGAGTATGACATCAATTGTACATCAAAATACAATTCATTGTATTTAATTTAATTGTATGTTGATTGTGATTCACAAGAAATAAGCCAGAAGCAAAAATATAATTCTGTTTAAAACGTACTTTAAAAACAGTCTGCGGCTTAAAAATATTGCAATTGAAAAAAAAAAATTCGGTATATATAATTGATATATTTACATTAAATCTCAAATGTAAGTAAACAATTGGTATCTTGTATATAATGTTTACATGACTATACAGACTAGGGTGGGTCGATTTAGCAATCGATATTGTGCCATAGATTTTTCGATAGCTTTCGGCATGAGGAAAAAAAGTTCCACTACGCCATATCAAAAAAATCATTTTCGAGGTGCCCAATTTAAATTTTCTTACTTTTTTTCAACTTTTATTTTTAATGTTTTTTTAGTGGGTAATAAAAAAATCGGCTGATTTTTTTTTTTATTATTATTAAATAGGTTAATTTGTACGCTAAAAACGATCGCTATAGCAGTTTTTCCAACAAAAAAAATGTTTTTCTTGGGGTTTTTACGCGTGAATTTTTAAGGTTTTTTAAGAAGGTATGTTAAAAAAAATTCGCCGATATCAAATTTGTTTAAATATATCCTATCCAAGGTAAAATTCTACGCTTAAAACGATGGCGATATCATTTATTTATATAAATTATCTCTTATTCGACCTTTAAATTTTTTTTATTAATCCTTATTATTATTAAATCCAATATTTCGGCACTCCGTTGTGCCTTATTCAGGGATTTTTTTCTTGAATATTTGACAAAATTAACAATTTTTAATAAACTTAACATATGTACCAAATTTATTATTTCAATTAAACACAAAAAGGTTTTCCAATTCAAACCTAATCTATTGCAGTTTAAATTAATTTAATTATAAACGTAGATTTATGTTAGAAATATTGCAAATTATAAAGGTACCAACAATATCTAGAATACATTTTAAGTCAGATACGGAAAATGTAACCCAAAATTATAGACATTTAATTTATAAAAATAGAAATGGAAATTAAAAATGCAATTAAACTATAAAAGATTAGGTTTGAATTGTAAAACCTTTTTGTATTTACTTGAAAATATGACATTTTAATAAATTTATTAAATTTGTTAAATTTATTAAAAAATTTTAATACTGTCAAATATGTATTCAAGAAAAAAAATCCCTGAAGAAAGAACACAACGGAGTGCCGAAATATTGGATTTAATAAATTTAATATTTTTTATAAAAAAAGGAAAAGAATTCAAGCTTAACCCTAGATGATTACTGTTCGTCGAATCGCCGAAGCTCATTTACTCTTTATCATACAACTTTTTTATTTGTTTTCAAATTACTCTCTTTTGTTCAACAACGCTAGCTGATGATGAAAGTTTTAAAAATATTATTAATTTGAAAACACAAAAAAGTGTTCAAGTATCGAATTTTAAGAGGGAAAAATAACGTTTATTTTTCATGCTTTCTTTTATTTTATTTTTTAATAAAATGACATAAATAGCCATTCCGCTAGAATTTTTTTTAAATACTTCGTCGATTTGACGAAGAGTAACCTTAATGTACTAAAATGAAGAGTAACCTTTCAGGGTTAAATAAAAGGATTAATAAAATTTTTTTAACAAATAGAATCTGGGAATTATTTCTTAAAATTTAGGGAATATAACTATTACAAAAAGCTTTATAATATACATAACTGAAATTTAGCTCATAGAATAAATTCGAAAAATAAAAAAATTTTGAATAAAATTTTTTTTTATTTTAATTATTTTTTTTTATCGAAAGCAATAAATTTTTCGACCAAAACTCGTTCAATATTATTTTTTTCGAAAAACTGGTTTCCCCATCATCTTTCACGTGCGAATTTCCTTAGAAACGAGCTATTTGATACGGGGAAAATACATAAAAATTGGCTTGGAGCCTTAAAAATAACAAAAAAAAAAAAAAGAGTGAAAGAAAATCGAAAACAAACGCTTTTTCGATAAAAACTCGTCTAGAAACACAAAAAAAAAACATATTTTTCAAAAAAATTATATCGCCATCGTTTTAAGCGTACACTTTTACCTTGGATGGGATATATTTAAGAAATTTTAAATGGGAAAATTGTTTTTAGCATACCTACTAAAAAAAACCTTATACATTAAAGCGTAAAAATAATTTGTCGACAAAACCCCGTCCACATTTTTTAATTAGCTACTAAAAAAAACCTTAAAAATAAAATTTGAGAAAAAGTCAAAAAATTTAAAAGCCATCTAAAAATCTATAGCACAATATCGACAAATTGTTGTCCTTACAAATTGGCCCACCCAAACACACACATATGTATATGAAGTTAATTTTAATGTTTCAAATTTAATTTTTAAATTCATTATAGTATTTACATGTACTGTTAACTTATTTTATACCCTCCACCACCACTAGTGGTGAATGAGGGTATACTAAGTTTATTATTCCGTGTGAAACTTTTTTATTATACATCTAAGACACCATAAAGTATATATGTATATTCTGGCTCCTTAAGTAATTCTAAGTAGATTTAGCCATGTCCATCTGTCTTTCCGTCTGTTGAAAACACGCTCATTTTCGAAAAACGCAGAAGAAAACCAGCAACATCGGTTTAGTAGGATTAGAACTATGAATCAAAATGTGGAACCACCCCCCTAAAAAAATTTATAATTTTGATACAAGAACTAACATTAATGGTGGAATAAATCACGGAATGGTATACAATTTTGCACAAATTTGCTTTATACGACTCCAAATCATGCTGTGAAATTTCGTAAAAATCTGTTCATAATTGACTAGAGGCTCCCTATAAACCATACTCCCGGAAAATAGTGTAGTACGCCTAAAACCGTAATAAATAATGCTATCATAATTTAGATATTTTTAGTTAGGCTTAAGTTCATTGAATTTAATTTTTATTATATTATTTTTATGAAGACAGGAATTTTACAACATGAAATCAATTAAAATTTTATTGATAATTTTTCATTCTTGACTGCGCTGAGATTTGAACCCAGGCTTTCATGGACAGGTTGCCCAGACTAGTTTCGATTGTAACCACACAATCTCGTCAGTGGGGTTTGCCGTTTTACTCACTCGGCTATTGAAGCCGGATGACGTCAATAGTCAAACATCAATCTTTAAGCCAAATGGTATTTCACATTGGTAGATCGAAATTTGCTTTTTGAATGAATGATTATCTATTTTAATTGATTTACATGTTCTTCCTAACTTCTGTTTAAAAAATTACACTTCAGCCATATACGCAGACGACACTGCCTTAATAACGCGAGGAAAAGTTTCAAATGCAATCGTAAAAAGAATGGAAAAAGGTCTTATACACGCAAAGAACTATTTTATTAAATGGAAAATCAAGATAAACGAGGCAAAAACGCAAGCAATAATATTTCCTTTTAACAAATCGCCAAAGAGGATACCTAGTATTAATCTCTCAATTCAAGGAGCAAACATTCCATTGCAAGATTCTGTTAAGTACTTAGGAGTTACATTAGATAAAAAATTGACTTTCAATCAACACATTGAACAAGCTTGTTCTAAAGCTATAAGATGCTGAAGGGCGCTTTTTCCTTTATTAAATCGCCGATCAAGCTTAAATTTCATAAATAAGATTTTACTTTAGAGAATGTGTATAAGACCGATAATGACTTACGGCTCAAGCGATGAATTAATTAGAAATTTGCACAGTTAACTCCTTTTATGAATTTAGGAATAAAGTTTATAAAAGGGGTAACGTTAGAATTTCTTATAATTTTTATTTTTATTAGTACGTAAGGTATTTGCTCTATCTTTTTAACCTAACAAGTAATAGTATCCATAATTGTATATTTTCCATAACTCATAAAATAATTCAATATTTGCTGCAATACTTTTAGTAATACCTCAACCCTTGTAAATTATAATTATTTTAATATTTTTAATGTTTAATGATGATAGCTAAATAAATAAAAAAAAAAAAAAAAAAAAAAAAAAAAAAAAAAATCTTAAAAAGCTATGTACAGACAAAGAGTTCCGATTTCATGTCAACCCTCTTTAAAATACTCGCTACATTTTTGTCAAGACATTGGATGTAAACGCGGCAACTTTTTTCTTAAAAATTTTGATAATTTTCGGCAAAAAATGTTTACGGGGTGGAGTATTTATCTTAAAAAAAACACACAATTACAATTGTGTGTGTATCAAAAGTATTTAAACATAATACGAGCAAAATTGTTTCAACATATTTTGCAACAAAACAAAAAAAGAGAGAAATAATGACAAGAAATATTAATTGGACTTCTTTTTATTCGAATGAAAAAGGAACCTCCCTCGAAGCATGGAAATATTAATTATAGGTAATCAGCCTAAAGAATAATCTATGAATTGAAAATGTATTTATTATTTTTTTTTAAATAAAACACGGTTCCATCAACTTTCTGTTGAAACAGAATGAGTCCAAATATTTAAGTGGTAGTTTGTAAAATTTGATTCGTGCTTATTCTGCTTCTCCTCGCATCGCAATCATTCATCACTCAAGTTTCATTAAAAAATGTTTTTAAATAAATGAATGGTTTATTTGCCAAAATAAATTTCAGTTGTTTGAAAAGCTGTTTAAAATGTTTTTGGAATGAAAACAATTTGGTCTAGTGAATTTGAAAGAGAAATATGCAAAAAAATTGTAATCCAAAGATGCGAATATGCATTGCAAAAAATGTTTTTTAAAGTTTAAGTTTCTTGGAAAATAGTTTTACATTTAGTTTTTTATTATTTAGTTTTTTTTTTTTTTTTTTTTTTTTTTTTTAAGCAGACTGTTTGTAAAGATAAACAAAAGGTTGGTTGTTAAATGTTGTAAATCATAATTACAATGATATTAAATTTTTATCAAATTTATATATAAATAAGCTAAAACGGTAGCTTATCAAATGTACTCTATTTTGATTAAAGTGTGCCGAATATTATCTAGAAATCTATCTCTATATGAGTATTTTACGCCTTAAAGTGATTTTGTTGAGGGCGTTTAATGGAACTTACAGTCAATTCCGGATCAATCAGTACAAAATGTTGTCATAACATGGTAGCTATTAAAGAAGTTATCATCGTCAACTTGTATATTGGTCAAATATAGACCGATACCAATAAAAGTTCGCAAGATAATTAACGTTACAATAACAAATTTTTAGGTCAAATTTAATGTAAATACACTGATAAAAAGGCGTCAAAACGCTGATGTATTTTTACATCAGTATTATAAGTGTCTTCGTTTTTGGTCCCATGACAGATTTCATCATTGTGATGTCAGCCTTAACATCACTTGGCCAAATTGTCATCAGCGTTAAACATTTTAATAATGTCACCAATTGGATGACACATTGGCATCACAGAAACGACGAATCGGGGTCCGTTTGATGAAACATGTCATCAGTGGCGTTTGGTACCGTTTTATTAAATCCATTTTTTAATCATTTTTTTTTAATCCGCTTAAACAGGATTTCCAACGTGTGAAGTAGGCGTTCGATATCTCTCGGCTGCAGCTCATGTGGTACCTAATTTTCATACTTCTGAAACAGTTTCTATTCCAATTGATCTTAATTAACTACGCCTTCCGTTCTAGATTCTCAAACATTTGTAAAGTTTCGATTTGTAGAAAGTTGGATTCAAAGCGAGAGATTTTTATAATAGAAATGTTTAATAATATATTTGTGTAGAAGAATTTATTCTATTTTTTACAATTGTTAATTATTAATTTAAGAAAACAAGTAGCGAATTTTATTTAAAGCATTTATTTATTAATTTAAGAAAATAAGAAGCGTTCCTCTTGACGAATAAAAAAATAGTTAAAGAATGATTTTGTGTAAAAGAAGTTAAACAAGCAAGAAGTAGAAAAATACTTTTTTTTGCTAGCATTACATTTGTATGTATGTTTGATGTTTTTACAATATATGCATTGCATGATGCAGCAGGTAGAAAAACATTCGATCTTGAACAACAACAAACTTACAGAAATTACATATTATTTTTGGCGACTTAAATTAATAATAAAAAAGGTATATAGGGTTTGCCATTAAGTAAATTGTTTAGGGAAAAAATCCCAAACATTCTCCCCCGCCAGGAACGTCAGTTTTTGGTATCATTACGAATATCAGTAGGTTTTTCTGCGTCCTCGTTCAATGGAAGTAGGCATATCTTCGCAATAGGCCGCTTGATGAACTTTTTGTTGCAATAAAGAGTTACTACTCTTACTAGACCATCTGCACCTGGATGAAGTTCTTCAACTTTTGCTAATGGCCATTGACCAGGAATACTTTTCTCATGAAGTAGAAGTACTATATCGCCAATTTTGATATTTCTTTTAACTTGATTCCATTTAGGGCGTGCTTGCAGACGACAAATAAACTCCTTATGCCAACGGTTCCAAAAATGTTGTTTTATGTGTTCAATTATTTTCCAACGTTTGAGGCGATCGATCGGTTGATCCAGGAGATCTTCATCTGGGATGCAATTTGTTGGCTCGCCAATTAAAAAATGTGCAGGTGTCAGCACGTTATTATCAGCAGGGTCTGTGGAGAGCTGGCACAAGGGACGCGAGTTAAGGCAGCTTTCTATTTGTGCCAGCAGTGTGCTAAGCTCTTCGTAAGTGAGAACACGATCCTTCATGATGCGACGTAAGTGGTGTTTGGTAGATTTTACTCCCGCTTCCCATAGACCGCCAAAGTGCGGGGATGCGGGTGGTATGAAGTGCCACTTCGTGCCTTGGTTGGCTAGCGTTTCTTGAAGATAATCGGAAAGCGATAGCTTATTACGTTGGTAGAGTACTTGGAGCTCCTTGTTAGCTCCAACAAAATTTGTGCCACAGTCGGAATATAGGTCGGTGCACTGTCCTCTTCTTGAGATGAATCTTCGGAATGCTGCCAAGAAGGCATCAACATTTAAACTCGTCACAGCTTCTAAATGTACAGCTTTTGTACACATACACACGAACAGACATATATAGCCCTTTGTTGTTGACGCATTTCGAAGAGAAGACAATTTTATAGATATAGGTCCGGCGTAATCTAGTCCACTATGTTTAAAAGCTCGAGTGGGTTGAACACGAACAGCCGGTAGGTTTCCCATTAGTTGTTGACATGTTTGGGTTTTATATTTAAAGCAAACTATGCATTTTCGCTGAATTTGCTTAGCCAAATCTCGTGCAGATAGTATCCAATAATACCGAGTAATGTACGATTGCATTAACTGGAGACTGCCATGGAGAGTCTTGATATGAGCTTCTAAAAATATAAGTAAAGAAAGTGGATTTCGTTTAGAAAGTAGTATAGGATATTTTGTTTGAAATGGAAAATCAGCGTTGGAAAGGCGTCCTCCAACTCGCAAAACATTAAACTCGTCTAAGAACGGCGAAAGTTTTCCAATTTTACTGTTAACTGGAAGAGGTTTATTTGATTTTAAGCAGAATATTTCTTCAGAAAATGAAACAACTTGAGTTAATTTGACTAGCAAAATTCGTGACTCCGCAAGCTCATGTGTTTTTAGAAAACCTGCTACTTTATACCTTTTCTCTAGACACCGTTTGACATTGTTGTAAAATCGCAAAATGTAAGCAGTAACTCGTACCATAGTGGTCCATCTTGAGAATTTTGTAGTTATTTCAGGGTACTGAAAAACATTTGAAGATTTAGAGGAATTATAATTGTTCCTGTTTAATACTGCTGAGTGTGTAAAATTAAGAGGAAATTCAGGCCACGACTCTGATTCAAACATCAGCCAGGAGGGGCCTTTAAACCAAATTTCATTATAAATCAGGCGATCAGGTAGATTTCCCCTCGACGCACAATCTGCAGGGTTGTCACTGGATGGTACATATCTCCAGTCGTTTACATTAGAAAGTCGTTGTATAGTAGCAATTCGATTTTTTACGTAGACTTCCAATTTTGTAGAATGATTTCGAAGCCACGCAAGTACTATAGTGCTATCCGTCCAATAAACAGTATGACTTATTTTTAGCTCTGTGTTGTTTTTTATAAAGGAAACAAGCTTGACTAGCAGCACAGCTGCGCTTAATTCTAGTCGCGGAATTGTTTCCGTTTTTAGTGGCGCAACTTTAGTTTTTGCTTGTAATAAGTTCACAAATACCTTACCAGATGTAGTAATAACGCGAGCATAAACAACAGCGGCGAACGCTAATTTTGATGCATCGCTAAAGCCGTGAAGTTCAACCGTAGTGTTTGTAGACCTACACCCTATCCATCTAGGTATCTTAATTTCTTCCAAATATTTAAGTTTCGATCTATAATTGATCCATCTTTGAGCAATCTCTTCAGGTAGAGTATCGTTCCAGTCTAGTTTTATTTTCCAGAGCTCCTGAAATGTAATTTTTGCCAAAATAGTTGTAGGGGATAACCAACCTAGTGGATCAAACAATTTAGCGGCCTCTGAAAGTAAACTGCTTTTAGTTATGGTTTCAGAAAATTTAAAGTTAATTTTGAAGAAAAAATAATCGTTAACAGTGTCCCAGTACAATCCAAGTGCCTTTGCAAAATTTTTTGTTTGTAATGAAAAAAGTTCCCTTTTTTCACGATCCTCTTCAGGAATGCATTGAAGTAACTGGGTAGAGTTAGAATTCCATTTACGCAGTCGAAATCCTCCTGACTTCAAAAGTGAGCTCAATTGTAGCTGTAATTCGTAAGCTTGCTCAAAGTCGTCTGCACCGGAAATGATGTCGTCAACATACGTATCACTACGTAGTGTTTTACAAGCTAATGGAAACCTCTTTTCTTCATCTTGAGAAAGTTGTTGCAGGACTCTTATGGCCAAGTAGGGGGCAGACGTAGTGCCGTAAGTAACGGTTTTTAACGAGTAGACACAAATTTTGTTTGTTTTGTCTCTCCACAAGATACACTGGAAATTTTGATGTGACTCACATACATTGATTTGTCGAAACATTTTTTCTAAGTCAGCTGTGAACGCTACGCGATGTTTTCTCCAACCTAGAATTATAGCTGATAAATCATTTTGTAGAGCAGGTCCGGCCGATAGTTCTTCATTAAGTGACATCTGAGGAGGTTTTCGATTGCTTCCATCAAAAACCACACGTAATTTTGTGGTGCTACTACTCTCCCTGAGTACACCATGGTGTGGAAGGAAGTAGGCATTAGTTGGAATTGCTTCAGGATACTCACCCAATTTTACCATGTGGTGTAACGAATAATATTCTTCCATAAACTTTTTATAAAGTTCAGCGAAATGAGGTCGCGAATTGAATGAGATTTCTAGCTGCTTAAATCTTTTTAGGGCGTTGTAATCAGTAAACGAGAATAAAGGTGGTGATTCACCATGTAATAATCTCTTAAAAGGAAGTTGTACAGTGTATCTCCCTGATTGATCTCGGTAATGAGTTTTAGCAAAAAGTTCTTCACAAAGTTGCTCTTCATTTGTTGAAGACTTACTTTCTAAAAGCTCCTCCTGTTCCCAGAAAAGCCTCAATTGTTTCTCCAATGAGCATACGTTAGCTGTAATTTTTCCATCATCTATTGTTTTACATGTAGGTCCAGATACCATCCACCCAAAATAAGTCTCTTGCAAGAGAAAACTATTCTTAAACTTTTTCATACCGTTTAATAGCAGGTCACCGTAAACGTCATTTCCAAGGAGGAGGTCTAATTTCTCGGGAACCATAAATTGGGGATCTGCAAGATGAAATTGGGAAAGGTCAGGAAATTGATTCGGAACAATTTTACGGGGAACATATGACGAAACAGAAGGAATTACTAACGCAGTTACTTTTAAATTAAAATTTTCATCGTAGAGTGAGCTTAGTATCAAATTTACAGACTTCTTTATAGTAAAGGTTCTTTTGGCTCCAATGCCTGATATTTCTGCACTTATTCTATTCTTTGGTAGTGGTAAGAGTTGTGACAACTCTTCTGATACAAAGGAGACTTGTGAGCCTTGGTCGACAAGAGCTTTAACAATTACATTATAATTTTCAGTTTTGATACTAACCTTAACAGTTGCTAGTAAAGCTGGATTTAATTTATTTGTTTTTTCCAACTTAGATAGATGCGTACTTACAGAATTAGTAATAGGTGTGGAAGTAGTAGTTGGATTAGTGAATGGCCGATCTACAGTATCACTGGGAACAATTGTATGTGAAGACTTTTGATTACTAGATGGAGTAGAAAATTCGTTATGTATTACAGTGTGATGAGGCTCACCACATACATGACATTTAGATTTTAATTTGCAAGTAGTATGCAGATGTCCAGAGCGAAGGCAGTTTCTGCATAAATGTTGTTGATTAACAATTATTTTCTTCTCCGTAGAAGATAACGTTGCAAACTTAAAACATTTGTACAGTGGATGACGCTTGGAGCAGCAGGGGCAGCTGTCATCCAACAAAGCTGTTGTAGTATGAGTTCGAAGAGCCTGAGTTTTCTTTCGACGAGATTCTAAAGATTTCTCCTTGTTTAGTTTATCTGAATAAGGTTCGGTGACATCATCCACCGACTCTAAGGCTCTAAAAGTTGTTTCTAGAAAAGAAAGCATATCTTTTATAGGCGGTATTGCTGAACCCGTTTTTAAAGATTGTTCCCACTCCTTGCGGGTTTGATGATCTAACTTTTGCGTGGTTAAGTAAATTAGGATAGAATCCCAGGAGGAGATGTCAACATTAAGTGTTTTCAATTGGGCTAAGCAGTTTCTTGTAGAGTCAAGTAATTCTTTAATACTGTGAAATGAACCAGTAGACGATGGAATGGAAAACAATTTCTTTAGAATTTGCTCTACCAGTTTCCTTTCATTATGAAACCTTTTCTCTAATGCATCCCAAGCCAAATGGTAGCTTGAATCGGCTGCAGGGTACTCATTTACTAAACTCAGAGGTGTACCAACGCAAGATCCCTTTAGATAAAAATATTTTTGAACTTTGGACAGAGAGTTATTGTTATGAACGAGTGACAAAAACATATCACGATAAGATATCCACTCCAAATAGTCACCAGAGAATTTAGGTAAGTCGATCTTTGGCAGTCTTGCACCAGCACTAAAAGTTTCATTACGGCTCGATGTCGCGAAAGCACTTGCGTGAACGGTTGGAGTCTGTGGAGAATCAAAATCAAAAATTAAGTCGAGTAGACTTGATTTAAAGGAAATATAAATGTCATAACACTTATAATAATCGTCTCTACTTATATATGGCACATCCTTTTCATTTATGGTATTATCTCTTACGATATCCATTATTTGTTCGTGACAATCCTTAAACGTTTTGAAGTTAAGCTCCAAATCTTCCAACATAGTTTGAGTGTAGCCCTTTGACTTGGCCTCCTTTGGCTTTTGATTGAAGCCAGCTTGCATACGTTCAATGTGGCAGAGAAGATTCTTTTGTCCTTCAATCACAGCAGCGATTGATTCCATTTTGCAGAGATTTTGGTTTAAAAAATCTGATACCACAAAACAGAGAACACCGTAGGCTCGACGGTAGTAAATTTATTGAATGTAAAGACCGGGTAATGTTTCAGTATAAGAAAGCGTCCCGGGTTTCGGCACCAATTTTATGTAGAAGAATTTATTCTATTTTTTACAATTGTTAATTATTAATTTAAGAAAACAAGTAGCGAATTTTATTTAAAGCATTTATTTATTAATTTAAGAAAATAAGAAGCGTTCCTCTTGACGAATAAAAAAATAGTTAAAGAATGATTTTGTGTAAAAGAAGTTAAACAAGCAAGAAGTAGAAAAATACTTTTTTTTGCTAGCATTACATTTGTATGTATGTTTGATGTTTTTACAATATATGCATTGCATGATGCAGCAGGTAGAAAAACATTCGATCTTGAACAACAACAAACTTACAGAAATTACATATTATTTTTGGCGACTTAAATTAATAATAAAAAAGGTATATAGGGTTTGCCATTAAGTAAATTGTTTAGGGAAAAAATCCCAAACAATTTGCATTTTATTTAAAATGAAATCTAAGAATAACACCAAATTTTAAAAGCTTATTAAGAGTAACTGCCTGTTTGTAGAACGCGAGAGCAAAAGTGACTCGTTTGACTTACATTTAAAACAAAAACAAATTTTGAAATTTTTTTTTTTTTATTTTAAATGTAAGTTAAAGGAGTCACTTTTGCGCTCGCGTTCTACAAACAGGCAGTAAGTGTTACTTTACAATGACTTCAGTGACGATTTTGTCAAGTCCATACGACGATTCTGACATTTTTTTCCTTAAAAAAATTTACGATTTTCAACTGGTTTTATCTGGCAACTATGGTAAGTGCTTAGAATTATTCTCAAACAAATACACGTGATGTCTCTGAATCGGAAGTGCCGATTTAGAGCCTTTGGCGCTAGATTTTGCGCTTTTTTTAACAGTCGAAAATTTGCATATTTTTCTCTTAGCGCTTTTTTTAAACCGCTTTTCAGCCATTATTTTTTCAAATTATATATACCCAACATTTTTGAACTCTTATCTGCATACATTATTTTCCATTTACACTGAACCATTGAGCAATAATGCCTTCAATATTTTACCAGCACGGTATTTCAAACAAATCGTATACCTACTCTGTCTCTTGGTAAGAGGCGGGCGGCATTGTGAGTAACTTTTCAACCAAGATCATGTTAAAAAAAAATATTAGCTAGTCACGAAGCTCTTATTTCTTGGCTCACTTAGTTTCTTCACTTTAGCCGACAGTTTTTATTAATGATGGGCAAATTAAAAAATATATCGATATATGTATATCGTATCGACATTTTTTAAGAGTATCGATATTTATTAATTAAAAATATCGATATACCGATGTATCGAACGTATTAAGCTGAAATTATTACCAAATTAAAAAACTTAATATACCTATGTAAATACATATTTACATATGTACAAACATATTACATGTAATTCCATTCTAACTTTTTATTGTTTCCTTTAATTTCAAATTTACTGCCTGTCCCTCGATTTCGAACGAAACTTTCATACGCTTAACTTTTATTTAAATTAAATTTTAAAATTTAGTTTTTAAGGCAAGTTATGTGAACGAAGTTTTCGTATGAAATAGAGGGACCGGCAGTTAATTCTACAATAAAAAAATCAAAAAAGTAAAGAATACAAAATTAAGGCGATTTTTTGAATAATTCTGGGATCCCTTTCCAGAATATTTTTCCGCGCTTATTTTTTTGTTGTCATCTCTTAAAAAACCAAGACAAAACTGAACTATGTAATCTATGAAAATGTACAATGGAAAAGCGCTGTTATTTTCTTAATATTAGTTAAAAAAAAATATGATGCAGTTCTTAAAAAACAACAGTATTGTAAGCAGTCGATCAACGGTTAAAATGTTGAATTTTATTATAAAGAAATCTTAAAAATATCGAATTCGATAGTCGTAAATAAATATCTTAAAAAAACAATATTTTACACTACAAACAAAGAAAAATAATAAAAAACGACATTGTACGAAAATCAGTAAATTATGAAATCTTATTAGATACATGTTCCAATTGTTTAAGATTAAGACTATCATGAAGAAATGTGTTCTCCCACTCTGTCGACGTTCTTTTACATATTACATCAGATATTATCTCAAGTGGCGACCCCGTGTAAGATGCGCAAAAGTTTTCTTACTATTATTTTGATACATTAAAATCAAGGCACATTAAGCCAAAAATTTTTTCGGTTTTCAAAACCCCTTGATATAAAATATTTTTAAATATATACTTTATGCCTACATATCGTAACCTAAAATGCAAAAGGGCGTAACAACAAAAAAAAATCGAAATATAGTTTTTGGTTGATTTTTGTTCGTACATATTCACAAAAAAATTTAGATCCCTTATTTTACGCTTTTTGATTAGAGGCACGGCGCTTTTTGATTAGAAATATTTCACAACCCTGCTCTAAATCTTATTTTCCCTGCTTCTCTGCTTTAATTTAAAAAGCAAAAAGTATGAAAAAAAGATTGAGCGGATTAGAAAAACTCTATTTTACTTTAAACTTGTACTTATACTGTAACTAGTTTAAAACTATTATAAAAATGAACTAGTTTGACTCCTTTGGCAATCCAACATTAATTAAGATATTAGAAAAAAACAAAGTGCAAGTTTAAAATAAATATCAACCAGTATATTTCTAGCGACATATTAGTTACTCTATCTGCAGGGACTTTTATATGTTACACACATCAGCACAATACCCTCTCCATTTGTGTGGCGTAGGAAAAAAAATTTATATTTATTTTTGCTTTTTTAGAGGTTTTGTTGTTTTATAAAAACAAAACTTCTAAAAAACTTTAAATTAAATTCGTTTGTTTTAAAAAATACAACCCTAGGAGTTTTAAAAAATCATATTAAAAATACTACTTTCATGTTTTGTGGTAAAAAATATGTTTGATAAATACATACATTCATAAATATATGTGTGTACGTGTGTTTGTTTAAAAACGCTAGTCCTTTTTTTTAGAATCCTTGATCTGATTATGTTGTAGTTAACTTTTTTATATCAAGGAATAATTTTGCTGGAAAAAATAAGAGATAAGAATCTATTAGCTGCAAAAGGACTGTTAAAATAAGCCCCAAAAAAATGTTGTTGACAATATTTCTTTTTTGCTCTGTTACAATGTTTTTCTAGTAGGTGGCCTGTTGTTTATTCATATGAATACAAAGTTTATATAAATTTACAGTTGGTGCTAACAGTGTAACCAGAAGTTGTGAAAAATTCATACATATACACAGAGGAAAAAAATACGTTAAAAAATTGTCAACCAATGGTATTAACACGACAACGAAGTGGTGTCAATATTTCGTCAACATATGATGTCAAAACGTTGTCGAATTGATATTAATGATGATAAAATACCATACTTTACACTATCACACAAGTCTTACGTATTTTGAGGAAAACACAATCCTGTCACGATAAATTGTTGATGTTTTTTTAAAAACTTTAAACAATATAAAGATCAGAGAGGCATTTTTGCCAAAATACGTAAGACTTTTGTGATAGTGTAAAAAAAACGGCCTTTTTATACATTTGCACCATCTTATGATGTTGGTATTTCGAATAAACTTAGTCTATACTTATTTTATTAGAATCCAAATATCTTACAAAACTTTATTGGAATCGTTCCACATTTGGCTATAGCTTCCATACAAAAACTACTCCCGAAAATATAATTTTATTTCTTAACTTCCTTATAACTGTTGGTATTGACATACAATTTAGCGATAATAACTTGTATGCCAGATATTATATCACGGCAAAATCTTGAGTTGGTAGGTCCAGAATTGAACCTACATCCTAAATAAACTCCTCTTTCAAATCACTTTTGTTGGTAGGTCCAGAATTGAACCTAGATCCTAAATAAACTCCTCTTTAAAAACACTTTTGTTGGTAGGTCCAGAATTAAACATATATCCTAAATAAACTCCTCTTTTAAATCACTTAAAGACAAAAAAAACTATCATACGGGTGTAGATATCGAGATAATATTCGTCATGAAGGTTTTGTAAATGAATCTACACATAACTAACATAATTTTGTTTTGGCGGGTGCCTCCGTGATTGCCCATTTGCCCCTTTGGTGTATGGTATCATGTGGTTGACCTTGAACCACTATTCTTTCTTAATTGTTTTAATTAAATTTTGTTTACAAAAAATTTAGGAATAAATGTGAGAAGAGCTATTTCTGACGTGTAGGAAAATATCGAATTTTTTAAGACTGCGTAGGTAATTTATAAAAAATTTTCTGGCAATACTGATGTCAAATAAACACAACATTTGCATAAACTTTTTTACACACACAATAAAATAAAAATAAAAATCTGTAACAAATGAAAATATAAAAAAATTTCGTGGCAAAAATCCTTTTAGGAGTTCATTTACGCTTGGTTGTATAAACAAAAAAGAAAGAAAAATACTTTATCGCTTTTTAACACACCATTCATGCAAATTAAAAACATGTTAGAGCTGGGTATGAAAAACAGGACGATTTAAATTAAATTCTTAAATGAATGACATAAATGAAATGTTTATTGCACCTAAATACAAACAATAATCTGACCGAATGCGATTTTTGTTAGGAAAGAGTAGAGTTTTTTGGTATTTCAATCTCACGATTTGCGGGATAATTCAACTGTTTACAATTTCCGCTTTGCCGAGAATTAAATTCGTGTTTCTGGGAAATTTTTTAAATAAAAAATTATGTTTCCTTTAATATATTCAAAAAAAGGTCGATTATCTTACTAACATTTGGAATTTATAAAAAATTAAAAGCATTCGAAGAAGATTTTAAAGACTTTATTATATTGAGATAATTGCACAGTTTTTTTCTGATTTTGCAACAATATTGCACCAATTGCTTTGCCTACAGCTTGTGAAATCTTAGTTTTTCTTTTAGGACTACGCCGATATCAAATACAGAAATTAAAATTTCAAAATCCCTGATGGGGTTGACTCCGAAAAAAAATTGTGGCAGGCCAAAATAACTAAAAAGGTTAATTTTATTATTTTTCGAATGTGCTTCTTTTAGTAAAATTTTAATTTATAAAGCTCTTTTGAAATAATCATAAGCCAAACTTTGGAGCATATTAAAACTTCAGACAAGCCCATATACTAAGGAATAATTCTAACCACTTCCAGAATATCCTGTATTATAAAAATGAAAGTATAATTCCCATTTTCTATTTTTTATAAAGGTAAATATTAAAATAATTTTTTAAAAATGTTGCTTTGTATGTTTTGAGTCTATTACACTCTTTCCTGATCAGTTCTCTAACTTTCACCGAAAAATTGGCTACTTTTTTCATTATCAAATAGATTTTTGTAATTGAAATTTTTGTCAAAAATGCAGTTTACGAGGCACACTAAAAAAATAAAAATAAATTGGATCCCCTTTGGAATTAAAAAAGAAAAAAGTTTACCCACCCCTATTTATATTTACGTGTGGGTACTCAAAGTAACGGTAATAGCTGGCCTTCGGCCGGGCGCAAGTATTTTTTCCTCTATGGTATAACAAATACCGGCTTCGCTAAGTAAAGCTTCTCTGTATAGCCGTCCTTCGGCCGGGCGCAAGGATATTTTCCTCTATGGTATAACAAACACCGGCTTCGCTAAGAATGCGAAGATGCAGACAAGCATCTAAAAGATCCTTAAACTAATCTAGAGGGGAAAATAATGATCGAATACAAAAACAAAATGCATATTTGGAATCGTGAGAAAATTACCTTTAATTTGAGTAACCCCACATACATATTAGTGGGGGTGGTGCACTTGTTCTGCCCCAGATGGCCCCAGAATTCCGAGCCGCCCTAAATTTTATTATTTTCGTTTTTCCTACACAATTACTTTTCATTTGACTACCGGGGCGGTTTTTGGTTCCAGGGGGCCCCATGGGCCTCAGCACCCTTAAATTTTAATTTTGGTTTTCTTTTTGTTTTTAATTCTGGATCGGGTGGCATATCTTTTATATTTTTTTTTTTCGTGTGCCTCGTAAACTGCATTTCAGCCACATTTTTTTTATTTATTTTGCATAATTAACTTTTAAAATCTTAGTCGTGTTTTTAGGTTTAATAATCACCAATTGAAATAAAATTGGTTAATATTTCTTCTTAGACATTTTTACAATATATATCGATGTCATACAGAGAATTCGTTATCGATAAAATTTTACGAAAATGTGATCTTACATCAAGTTCAAATCTTGGGGTTGAATATGTTTAAAAATCGTAGTACATACATACTTTAAAAACCTTTAGCATAAACCTTTACTGAAGGAAGAAAGGGTATATGTAAGTTTGTCATTCCGTTTGGAATATGTAGGGTCTGTAGATTGGTATAACTTCATAAATATCAGATTTGTCCCGTCAATCGAATAATGAGCACCATCGATAAAACATCATTTATAAACTACGCAAATCGATTTTAAAAGTAAAATTATATAATTTTGTAATGTAGCTCAAGCGTGAATCTCTTCATGATGATTTGCTTAATTATAAATGTTAAAAAGTGAGCCCACTGTCACAGTTCGCTCGCTTAACAGCTAACCCTTTCGTAAGTTCTATCGGGGTTAAAGAAAAACAACCTTTATAAAGGATTTGAATGCATTTTTTTCTAAACAGGTTTATTTTTAAATCGATATGTCATTCATCCAAAAAAAAACAATAAAATGAAAATAACATTTCGTCAACAACACATAATAATAATATCAACACCGAAAATAACACCAAGAACTCCCATCAACATAACAAGTCCTTGACTTTTAGTTTGAATTTGTTATGCAAACGAGCTCTTTATTTATGATTATGCACATGAGCTTGTTGTTTTTGTCTAAACAACTCCAACGCCCAAACAATATACAAAAACAAGTAAGAAAGTATAGTCGGTCAAGCCCGTTCATATGATACCAAACACCACAATAATTAATAACAAATTTTCGAAACCCTAAATGGAACCCATGGGCAGTCATGAACCCGCCAGAACAAAATTATATTATGAGGTTAAGATTTATGTAAAAGTTCTTTGTGCCGAATATTATTTAGATATTTTTATCTCAATGAGATTGGTTTGCCTTTAAGTTATTTAAGGAAGTTGGTTTTTATGGGACTTATGGTTAACTTTGGACCTACCAGAGCCGATTCGCATAAAACATGGTACGCTGATTTGGATTGCAATGAAATAAGTCTGGACCAATTTTTGTCTCAAAACCAACATAACTATCTTATGTTTATGTGCACAAAGACTTTATTCCGGAAAGAAGCTTGTATGGAGGATATGTGAAATTATAGACCGATTTAGGCAATTATGGACACAACAACCAAAAATTTGGTTTTGACGTAAACATTTATTTAAGAGTTATTTTTGCCAAACTGTATCACAGTAGCAACATTTTATAGAAATGATTATCGGGAGTATTAATTGAGGAGTCGCAGAACAAAACGTGATGTCTTTGCAATAATATGCTTAAGTTCTATTGAAAGAAATTTTATTTGTATTATTTTTTTCCTTTTCTCATAGAAAAAGTTGATCTAAAACAATTTATGCAGAGCATAACGTGTTTTTTCTTTTATTTTAACAAAACGCAGGTTTTTCATAACAATTTATTTTATTTACTAATCGGTTATTTGGAAAATTTCGTGATTTTCTCGTATCATGCGTGATTGACGGATGAGCGTGCATGATACGAGAACATCACGACATTTTTCAAATATCATTTTATATATTTTTTGCTTGATTAACATTTATTACCTGAATAAGAGCGGAAAGTGTTCTCTATCTGTCAAAAGTTCGAAATAGCGAGTAGTAGGAGTCAGTGCCTTGCAAATGGAAAATCCTATTTTGATAGCGCGTTTATTAGTGAAGTTAGCTGTTTTTGCTAATAAATAATGGCAATTAAGCAGCGGTTAAAAAACTGCAGTCAATGTTGAAAAACTGCCATTTCTTCCACTTCTTTATTTGTCATTGGCCCAAAAAAAAAAGCTGTTGCTTTTACTTCTGATTCATTAAATGTAAACAGGCGCTGTCAATCCAACTCAAAAATCAAAAAGTTGTATACAAATTTTCGTTTTTTGTTCGACCGTTTTTAGTTTCGACTGCAGATATTTAAACCCTTCAATTTAGTTATTTTACGTCAATCTAGCGGTTTTATCTCCATTTTTTATACTACTGTTTGTGACGCAACGTTGACTCTTTTATTTAGGTATGGCATTTTAGCGTAAAAGCTAAGCGGAAGAAAACGTTCCGCTTTTATTAAGGTCTGGCTATTGCTTTCATTATTTGTTTGATGTTTAAAAGAAAAGGTTTAATTTATATTTCAAAAAGGAGCCTGTATGGAGGCTATTGGAAATTATAGACCGATTTTCATTATTTTCGATCGATCGATCGGTGTGCTTAAAGATGGAACAATATCTTAAGGTGTTACATATATCATCACAAACGCATAATGCCCTCTCCATTATTCTGGTGTGGGTAAAAAATTTTTGTAACAAAATGCACTTTTTTATTTTAACAAAACGAGCCTTTTTCTCATTAAAAGTCCTTTAATTTCTTACATTCTTAACATTTATTGCTGCGATTTATTGTGGTCTGATGCATTTTATGATAAGGAAGAAACATTTTATATTTTCTGGGTTCATGCTAAATAATAAACTTGGATTTCCCAACATTTTGAAATAATCAAAAAGTCACGTTTTGTTCTGCGACTCCTCAATTGTATTGTAAAACGCGTGATTAACGCATTTGAAGGCTACTTTTGGTTGAAATACCAAGATAATTAAGGGGAATGTATAAAACCAGGCCTAAACTAAGGGAGGATATTCAATAATCTTGGTTCATGTGGCGTTTATAACAAAAATTGCGACCTGTACTTTGCGCTGAAGTTTTAGTTGGACAGACAACCATTCTGCCACCTGGACGAACATACATCGTTAGATCGATTCAGAATAATTTTCATATGTGTTGCATACATAAGCATGGTAAAATAATGTATTGAAAAACTGTTAAATCTAAATACTTTCAAAGAAACAAACAATAATTGCAATATAAACATAGAAAACAATGTAGTGATCGGTCTATAATGGATCATTGTTATTCTAATCAGTCAATTTTTTTAAGCTGTCAGACGATAAAATGTATTTTAAACATATAAAATTTTAATCGTGCTGTAGGGTATAAATTGCTCAAAACACACACAAAATTAAGTAAAATGAGAATATGAAAATGTCAAAAAAAAAACAAAAACACTTTGCAAATCAAAGTTATTGTACTGTTAATGACCCAAGGATTTATAAAATATATCAATCAAATTCAATTTCTGTAAAAGACTCATTAATAATTTACAGTTTGATGATGAGCACAATGTTAACATGAACCTTAATTAAATATTTAATCTTAATTAATAATTTAGTATTTGGTTATTACAATACAAAGTGACGGGGAGAAAAAATGCACGCTCTTCTTATTTACATGTTGTAAAATGAGTTAAACATGTTGCTCTATACAAATTTGCGATAAAAAATGTCAAAACTTCGTACTTTCAGTTTATCGGGAATAAACCAGGAATTTATCCATGGATTTTCATGAAATAAATTTTTTTTATTTCTAAAAGATGCAACTTTACGATTAAGTACTAAAACTGGGAAGTATTTGTTGATTGAAGTTTTTTATGAATTTTGATTTTAAAAATTTTTTAATTAAACAAAATAAAAAAATTCCACTTGTGCCTCATTGACTTCAAAACTAATGGCTATATAAAAAATTATATTATAAAGACTTAAATCTGGTGTAAGTTAGAATTTTTGACGGATTGCATAACAAAATCGAGTACGTCGTTCCAAAGTTACGACAAGATGTATGTAGCAGCACCTTAAAAATTTCAAATTTTATAAAAAAAAAAATTTTTAAAAGAAACCTCACCATAGAATTTGATATAATGATGACTTTTGCAGTAACGTGACTATAGCGGATCAAAAAAATATAGGGGGCAAAATTTCCCATTTGTTGCATAGCATTATTGCGAATGTTGTCTGCTGTGCCAGGCAGTGGTCGGATAGTACTCTTAGTGGTTCCAAAGCCAAATTGACAGGTGTGAAGAAAATTATTATGAACAATATGTTTTTAATGTTGTTACTTCAAGGGGTGCTACACAATTTTGGATTAAACAGGTAACATGAAGGGCGGCCGTTAATTGTCAGACACAATTGTTGAGTTATTTTCACTTATGGGCAGCGTTGCCAAATGTGCAGATTTATCTGCATTTTGCAGTTTTAAAGGTTTTTGTTAAAAAAATAAGTTTTTTTGTAAATTGTGCAGATTTTGCAGTTTTTGCATTAACATTTTTTAATTTCAATTTTGTTATATTATTTTTTATTTCTTAAGCCATAATTCTACTTAATTTGCTTAATAGATACTCGTATAACAGAGGCAAGTTTTAAGAGCCAAACAAAAAACTCAATCGGCTTGGGAAACACGCACTTCCCGTTACCAAAGAACCCGCGCAAGCCTAATTAATAATTTTTCAATCAATTCTAATAAAATAGTTGTATTCTCTTAAATCTTTATGTTTCGTCCTTTCTCTTCTTGACTCTGCAAAATTTTCACTTAATTTATTAAATTTAGCACTAGATAGTGCCAACAGTTTGGAAAATATACAACATTTCGATTTTTCTACAAACGTGATTTAATCGTTTGTCAAATTCCCCTATGATCAACGCAAGAGGATTGTACAAATGTACAATTTTGACATGTTTGCCAAACCGTTCGGGCAGTTTATTTGGCTTTTACTTTTGAAAGTTTAATTATGTCCCTGTTTACATTTTGTGATTTTCGATGATTCTTTTTTTAAAGTTGCACTTGAGTTTTCATTGTAAAAGTTTACTTGCAGCAATTTTTCATGTATGCTCACTTGACAAATTGGAAATCTGAGCCCGAACTAAAATACATTTTGTATTAAATGAGGAAACAAAACAAATCGCTAGACTACATGTCCTTGTGTACTAAACATCTGCATGAAACTTAATAATGATATTCATGAAACTTTTATTATAATTTTGTATTTGCTTCGTTTGTATTCAGTACAATGTATAACTACGAAATGAAAGCAACAAACACACGAAATTTAAGAGACGAATAAGATGCAGTGATTTTGATTACTTAAGCAAGAGAATATGAATACAAACAACTCTGAAACAAAACAACCACTGAATAAATGTCGAATAAGTTCATGGAATAATACATTTATTTTAAAGTCAGTATTGCCAGTTGAAGGAAATAAAAAACATTAGGAAAAATAAAAAAAACAAAAATAGCCATGAAGAGTAAAAGCAACAAGATAAGGAAGTACATTAATATTAAAATAATAAAAATAATACAAATTTGACTTTGTTTTCAATGTAAATTAATTGTTTTTAATGTTAATTTTAAAAAAAAATTCATTTTATTTTCATAAACATTTTTAGCAATGTGTTTTGCTTGGAAGTACATAAAAAAGTTGTTAGGAAAAAAATTTAAATTTAATTTAAAAAATGCTTTACAAATTACATTTATTATTGTAAAGGTAACAAAAAAGAAAAAATTACATAAATTTACTAAGTGGCAACATTGCTTTTGAGTATTTATATAAAACAAAATGAGAGAGAGTGAAAACTGTAAAACAAAATTCGTTTCATTGAACAAAGTCTTTGTGTTTGCCATATGAAACGAAATGTGTTTGCTAGTAGAATGAATAAAACAACCGTTTGTTCAGTGGTCTGAAGTTTGTTTGAATACGAACTTCATTGAATAAACATTGCAGTATGTTTATGAATGAAGTTATTCATGCAGCCCTTTATTGCAGTGTTTAAATTGCTTGCTTTAAAATAGCAACAGTCGCACATTTTTGCTTTGTTTACATTTTTTGCAGCAAATTAAAAAACTGTGTGTCTAAGTGTTTACTTAACTCTTTGATAACGAGTCAGCAAAAGCAAAAAAGCAAAAGCAAAACAAAGAGAGTAAATAATTTGTTTAAACTCGCTATGTGCATGTACTCTGCTAAATCTGTCAGCAAAGAAGCCACTTAAGAAAACAAATTTTCTGTTGCTGTAAGTATTAAGTTTTTGATTGTTTTTTTTTTGCTTTTGATGCGCTTAAAGTCAGCAAGTTAACTTCTTTGCTGTTGCTGGAACTTAATATATTATGAACGAATTTGTTTCGAATTTTTTTGGTATTTTGCGTTTTTTTTTTAATAAATAGGTACATACATACATAAATGAAACTACACGTTTTTTTAAACTAATTTGTTTATTTTGTGTTATGTAATTATGTATATCGTTACCTTAATATAAAAAGGCCCCAACTCATTATTTTTGGAAATCCGTTTTTTTATTGATTATTGTAGAATGGTTGCTAATACACATTCTATTAAAATTTCAAGCAAATTAGATTAAAAATAAAGAAGTTATAAGCAGAATACAAAAGGCCCTAACTCATACACACAATTTTTCTAAAGAAAAAAAGGCCTAACTCATACACACAATTTTTCGAAAGAAATACATATTATGTATTTCAATCTGAATTCCTCGTTTAATTTTAATAAAGATGTTTTTTGACAATGGTTGTGTAGCTATATTATTTCAGCTTTTATTAAGTTTTTTCCTTCTCCTGTAAAAAGTGTTTTTGATGAGTTGGGGCCTTTTTATATTAAGGTAACGATATACTTATTCTATGAAACTAACGCCTGCAACAGCAAGCAACAGCAATGAAGTCAAAAACAGCAAAGAAGTTAATACTCGCTGAATTTAAGCACATCAATTTACAGTTAAGCCAAAGCAAAAAAAAAAAATAAACAAAAACTTATTACTTACAGCAACAGCAATTTTTTTTTCAAGTGGTTGCTTGGCTGGCTTTTTAAGCTGAGAACATAAACATGGTGAGAATAAATAAATTATTTACTCTCACTTTTTCTGCGTTTGCTTTTGCTTTTTGCTTTTGCTGTGTTCTTTTTCTTAAGTTAAGTTAAGCAATTACAAAAACATTAAAAATAGTCAAGCATTTTTAAACACTGCTTTATTGTGTACCCCTCTTAATTCCACTCTCTTTCATCTAGCCAACAAAGTTACAATATTCGTTAATAATATACAATGTAATATTGTAATTGTTTATGTATTACACGTACATACATATGTTAAAAAAAAATTAAGTAGATGAAATATTTTTATTTTGGCTATTTTTATGAGCAGTTTTTTTTTGGTTAAATTTTGTTTTTTTTTTTCTTAAGATGAAGTTATTTTAAAAAAAAATTATGGTAAAGCTTCTTATGGGAATTTTCTTTGCAATCTTCCAAAATAACATGAAGTATGACGTTATTAATTTTGTATTGACTTGATGTGGTATATGATTCCCAGTAATTGGCATCAGAATCCTGATAAGCTTGAGTCTGAAACTATCAAGTGCAATGGCATTTGATTTGATTAGGTTGAAGGCTGTGAAGATTTTGGACAATTAAACTGGATGAAGTAAAATAAAGTAATTGGAAACAGATCTATTGACTGTTCTATTTTTGTTATATACTATTTGTGATGTAACGTGATTCCTACAGCGGAAGAAAGCTTTCAAATTACCATCGTTCAGATAAATGTGACCAGAAAGCAAGGTCCCTATGCACGGAAAAAATATCAATGTTAAATTAACATGACGCAATGTTTATTAAAAATCTTAGTAAATTTCTGCATAAAGCCTAGTACTCTGTTCCAATTTGTGAAAAATGTTCAGTAACATCTATTATTTCATGCGAAGAATTTGACATGTATCAATGTTACGTATCTCGAGAGTTTGCACAATTTGACGTTTTTAATCTTTCAAAGTATGCGACATTGTTTTGGATATGTAAAGAAAACCCACATATATTTTACTAAAAAGTATTTTTTTAAATAAAAAATTAAGTAAAAATGAAAGTAAATATTAATGAAAAACTGTTACCGGTTGTGTTATTTATGTTTTGCAGTTCTCATTTTTATATTAAGTTTAAACTTTTTTCAAAAATTATTTTCGGGAATGAAATATTTATTAATTAATTCATTTATTAATGATGTGCTAATAATCCCAATTTATGATAAAAAAACACTGAAATTTATTGTTGTGGGAAAGCTAGTTTCTATGCGCATTTCGCTGGTTGCTTAGGCCAGCTCGTCAGGAAACTTTTTCCAAATACTTTAGAAAAGCTAAAAATATTATACAAGTAAGACCATAAAGTGAATAAGAATTTTAAACACTCAGCTCTTACTTGTAACAATATCAAAGCTTCAACAAAGACACAACGTGTTGGAAAAAACCCAGCCAATTGTAGGGGAATGTAAGAAAGAAAAAATTCACTATTTATTGTTGTGTCTTTGTTGAAGCTTTGATATTGTTACAAGTAAGAGCTGAGTGTTTAAAATTCTTATTCACTTTATGGTCTTACTTGTATAATATTTTTAGCTTTTCTAAAGTATTTGGAAAAAGTTTCCTGACGAGCTGGCCTAAGCAACCAGCGAAATGCGCATAGAAACTAGCTTTCCCACAACAATAAATTTCAGTGTTTTTTATCATAAATTGGGATTATTAGCACATCATTAATAAATGAATTAATTAATAAACTTTTTTCATTTGCTTAAAATTCCACGTGAAATAAGTGCAGCTTATATTATTTCGCAGTTGTAAAAAAAATGTTGCCAGACACATTTCGCAACTTTTTCACAAATTAAACAGAGTACAACTCTATCAACATTTTTTCATAGAAATTCCGCACAAGTTTTTTTCATATGAGTTTTGACAGCATTTCACGTGAAATGTTGAACAGAGTACTATGCTTAAGCCTAGTGTTTATTTAAAATTATCATTGTTTCATATTAATGTTAAATAAAAGGTGTAAAAATAACATTGTTCCGTATTGAATCCATAAAAGCCTGTTTTACTTGTTTTGTATAGAAACAGCAACAACACTTCCAGAACAAAAACATATATTTTTTTATTTTCTAGTTTAAACTAATTTATAAAAAGCAGAATAATTGCCGTTTTCTTTTTTTAATATTTAGTTAAATACATAAACTGTCATTCAACGTGAATCGTAGTGTTATTTCAATATCAATGTCATTTTGCTCCAACTTTACTGGAGTGTTAAATTGACATTAATTATAGTTTAAAGCAAAAAATTTTTTTCGGAAGTTATTGTTAAATCATGTTAAATTACCATGAAGTAACTATGAAGCAAAATCATTACCGAAACATAGTAGGCGCTTATGTTTAGATTTTTTGGAATTGTTGAGTTTTGTTTTTAATTTTTGTGTAATTTAATTGACCTTTTAATTAAAATTTATTATTAAAATGTTATTAAAATGTTTTAATTTTTTTTTGTTGTTAAATACTACACAGAAAAAAGTTTTTTATCAAAAAAAAATGGTTTAAAAAGTATTTAAATTTAATATCTAGTTATTTTTGTAGTTGAAACAAAATCTAAAATAAAAATATGATTTAATTAACATTTTAGTTGTTTTAAAATACATTTTTAATTAATATATTAATTAAATAACAAAAAATCTTAATTGACTCTTTACGCTTAAAATAAAATAATTTATGCCCCAATCATGTAAAACGCAACGTAACACCAAATAATTGCATTGAAAGTAAGAACAATGTCATAAATACTTTGTAATTTTGTTGTTGCTTTCTACAGAAATACATGTACCGTTTTAAAATTTTCAACGCCACACGACATGCAGCGTTTGAAATTTTAAAACGCAATGTGAATTTCTGTAGAAAGCAACAACAAAATTACAAAATATTTATGACATTGTTTGTGCTTTCAATGTTATTCTTGGGCGTTGCGTATCGTTTTACATGATTAGGGCCTTAAACTTGTAAAATTGTTGTTGGGAATTGTCAACATTTAATTAAATTAATTAACGCATTGTTTGAAATGGCAAAGTTTTTTGATAATTTTTTTAATTAAAATTAAAAATATCATTTATTGAAAAAAAAAATTCACAATTTTACAATTTTTAGTAATCAATATAATCATTTTGGTAATAGGTACAAAATCAACAACTTGTTTGTTTGATATTATGAATTTGGTATAAAAGAAGATAGTGGACGGTAAAAAATCGGACAGCACATGAAAAAAACAACCCTACCAAACAGAAAACTGCCCTACATGAGCCCAGTCTCCAGCCTCCTGCCGCGCAGCCAGGTCATTCCTATTACGAATCCCGTCAGATTCTCGAGCCCGCAGCCCGAGACATCTCCTAATTCGTGCAGTAATCTGCTACCCAGCCACCTCAGCCTGCTGTTCTGTAGCCCATAAGGAGGGTATTAAGTCAACATTTTAATTTCTTCACTTTTTAAAAAAAAATTTACAGGTAATATACATATCTACCTTTTGTTTACTCTTTGGTAATTAAACGGTTGGTTTAAAAACTATTTTTCATTTAACTTTATTATAAAATTATTTTTCTTGTACTGAAAATTTTGAATTTAAAGGTAATACCAGTGTTGCCACGTAAATATTTTTTATTTTTTTATTACACTGAAATTGCAGAGAAGAGATTGTTTTCTTTGTGCAAATAAACTCTTAATAATAATAAAATAAACATAAGAAAAATCGTGGAATAACGAAAAATTCAAGATATCGATATAATATCATTTTTTATTGTAAATGTAGTTTGCGTTAACTAATTAAGAAAACACATAAATATCATATGGAATAATGAGCGATGAGGCCCATTTTCGACTTAATGGTCATGTGAACAAGCAAAATTACGAATATGGGGCACACAAAAAATTTAAGAAAAATTCTTGAACATCAAATGGACCCACTTAAGTAGGTGCACATATTTTTTTCGAAAACGGCAAACAAGTTGCGGTTAATGAGAATGGCATTCAATACTAGGTATTGATTGAACATTTTTAAGACCCGCTGTAGAGAACAATCCAGAATTGTGGTTCCAACAAGATGAAGCCACAGCTCGTCCAACTATTTCTCTATTGCGCGAAATTTTTGGCGAACGAATAATACCGCGTTTTTTATTATAACTGGACGCCGCGATCGCCAGACTTTACGGCTCCCAAAAACCATACAACAACTTAAGGCGAATATCCGAGAGTATTTGAAATGAAATTCCAAGAAATATTATGAAACATGCTCTGGAAAGAGCACGTCAGGTCGAAGCAAACAATGGGCAGCATTTGAAAGATATTATCTTCAAAACTTAATTGGAAATCATAATCTAAATTTTTATAAATTAAATCAGAAAGAGAAAAGTTATTCATAAAATAAATCATAACATTACTTATGCTCCACCCTGTATTTTACCTTAAACCTTACTGTAGTATTTTTGAACTGTGGGCCTATTACAAAAATGTACTATAGTTCCTACATAAAACATATTACCTTAAGTGAATTGAGGGACCCATATATGTCTCCTGCTTTTAAGAATGCACGAAATAAGGCGGCGCAAAAGGCTAATCGATTAATTATTCCATACTTTCTTCAGTTACTCGTAATGGTAATTTCGTGTGGAAAATGGAAAAATGTAGAAGGTTATTGTACCTTGCCCCTACACTGAATTAGTGTTTTTAAATTCAACGGCCACACGGTATGAGCTAAAGAACGAACCTTATATCGGATAAATTAGCGTTATCAGATAATAAAATGTAAGACCTTATATCTGCACGGCAAAATGAGCTATTGAAATGTATGATAACAAACAATAAAGTGAAAAATATTTTACGGCAATAAATGAATTAATATTGTGATCTTAAAATTTATTGATGACATTTAGGTATAAGCATAAAATATTTTGCTGAATTTCACCCTGATACTAAATAGAATAATTTGTTGGCGTTATTGCACGGAAAGAAGTTTATTTTCGAAATTAATCAATTTCGTATCTATTTTCGTTCGTATTTAGTCAATTTTCTTATATAGAGAAACATTTTCTCATGATCAAAAAATTAACGTTTTTGGTATATGCTCAAAAATTTCTTAAAACAAGATTTTAAAAAATATCTAGTTTTAAAAAAAAAAAAAAAGAAAGATATTTCTGAGTTCAAGCTGCATTTATTTAATATTAGCCTAGTTTTCTTGATTTTAAATAGAATCGAATTGCTTGCATCAAGAAACAAATGCTAGGGATTTTTAAAATTTTTTTCAGAAAATACTCAAGAAAACTTGGTTTGATTCTAATAATTTTTATTTGAATCGACATGGTTCTTTCGCCGACGCCGATGAAAGTGTGTCGGCTTGGTTTAATTTGCTGACAATAACAAAGCAAAAATTAAAAAGAAAACGTAAAAAAATAGGATCACGGAAACTAAAAAACAATCGAATAAAATGTGATAAACTCAATAAAAAGTGGAGAGAAGATAATTGTTCTTTAAAGATTTTTTCAGTCAGCTGTGAATTTCATGTTTTATTAAAAGCGTTATAAACTTAACCAAAGAGGTCATTCACAATCGATAGAAAATATTGACAATTGCATAAATTTGCAATCTCAAATGCAGAAGATCGTGAATTGGACTATTGTTAAGATACAAAAGTTTTTATACCATATTCATGAGAAACTTTAAAATTCTGATAAGTATTTTAAAAGCTTTACATGGAACGACGGGAAGGCATCAGTTCTAAATCTTAATTCCTTCTTTGAATTCACCTATTTGAATTCACAATTATAATTGTTAAGCCTCAATAATAATTGTTAAGCAATACAATAATTATTACAAAGTGGCCATCTTTCAGTCCGACCTTAATTTTATCAAGTTAGTAACTATGAAAAGGCGCCTCTAAGAAAATATGTAATCCTCGAAACTGTTGGACCGTCTCAAGACTGTCTTCGATTTTTGGACTCTAGTGCTGTAATTATAAATTGCTTTAATTCAAAGTAGTGAAAACTGTTTTTAGAAAACACTTTTTTTTAAATGTGTTATACTTCCTGACACAGTCTGACATGTCGTTTGTCAGCTGTGATCAATCAAGCGCAAAAACTCAACAAATAACCGTTGATCGTTATTTTGCAATCATTAAAAACCGCATGTAGAATATAGTACTCAACTTTAAAATTTATACTTGAGTATTATAATGTATTTAAGCTGATAACTTTAGAAAATTTGTGGTTTAAAATCTCGAAATAGTGAAGGCCGTCTCAAGCCGATACTGTCTGTTTTTGTGTTCAAGAATCTTCTAAGTTTTGTTGTTGTCACCTTTTGTATATAAAACCACAATCGTTTTCTTATTATTCTATTGTTTGCACCCTTCTATTTAATTTTTGTGCTAAACATGGAAATAGCTTTACGTTGTTATTCGAAAAAGGTCAATTTAAGGCAAATTACTGAACAAATAGACAGGCCTTCCACATGCAAGTGCATGTTCGGAAAACTCCATACACTCGCACTTTTTTTCAACAGATATACACACACTTTTCGTACATTCAGCAAATCTGCTATTTCTTCTATTTTTCGTCGGTTATACGTGTACTCTACTTGCAAGTTAGTAGTTTCGTGTGTAAACGGGGTGTTAGTAAGATCGATCTTTTCTCGATTCTGAAGAGAAACTGATCACACTTATGTTTCCGATAATACCTTCAGAAGAACCAATCCCGATGGCCAACAATCTGACGGTTCGCTATGTGGATGGTCACATTGATACCATATTCAAACTTAGACTTACAATATCATGAATAGGATGTTTTATCTTCAATATCTTCTTTAGTGGAGAGGGTTTAATGCTTTTGTGATGATATTTGTAGCACCTTAAAATATTGGACCTTTTAGTATACCGATCGACTTAGAATCACTGAGTCGATCTAAGGATGTCCGTCAATCCATCCTGATTGTGCGTAAAATCCAGGTCCCAATTTTGGAGAGGGTTTCACACAGTCTCCATATAAGTTTCTTTTCGCAATAGAGTTTTTTCCATAAACCATCTTTTTATGTTGGTATTTAGATTAAATTTTAATTTAAACTTATTTGATTGCAATCTAAATAATCTTTCCAAATTTTATGAGATCGGTCCATATTTGACCTTAGTACCCATACAAATACTTTCCCGAAAATAGCTTTTAATTGCATAACTTCCTTATAAATATTGGTATTAACATACAAATTGGCGACAATAACTTTAACGATAGTAACTACACTGATAGAAAAGGCGTCATAACGCCGATGTATTTTGACATCAGTACTATGACAAGTATCTTCGTTTCTGACCGCATGACAGTTTACATCACTGTGATGTCAGCCTTAACATCACTTGGCCAAATTATCATCAGGGTCAAAAATTTAAATTATGTTATCAATGGGATGACCCATTTGCATCACAGAAATGACGAATCGGAGTCGGTTTTATAAAACATGTAATCAGTGCGATGACAAACTGTCATCATATTAAGTCATTGTAATCAACCTTAAGTCAAATTGGTAGAATATCAGAAGAACTCTCAATTATAAGACACCAGCAGCATTCTCGATATGGTATTCGTAATAATTCTACTTGAAAAATTTGATGTTTTTAAATAAATAATTAAAAACATTGACTATGGGCATTTTTGCTTCTAAATTTACTTTTTAAACATGAAAGTAATGTTAATAATATATTATGACTGATGACAGTTTGTCATTGCACTGATGACTGTTTGTGATCGCACTGATGACAGTTTGTCTTTACTAATGTCAAAATACATCAGCGTTATGACGCCTTTTCTATCAGTGTACACAAAATGTGACGTCGAATTGATGTCACTGTATAGATGACGCATAAAATATGACAACATTTTAGGCTGACGTTCGTCATTGGATTGATGTAACTTTTTCCTTATTGATGCCCAGAGAAGACAAATTTGCTTATTTTGCCTTTTTCCTAATTTTTTACTGTAAAATAGCTTTTTTGACACAATTTTTACATAAAAAATATTTTTTTAAAAAAAAAATGAGAAAAAAAATTAATTGACAGATTTTTTCTGAGTTAAAACAAAAATATGTTAGTAGTGGACTCAACGTTGTTGGGCCAAATTCAATACGGTTTATTACAACTAAAATTAAATAAGCTTACCATCCCAAAAAAAAACAACCATGTAACTAATTTGAGTTTAAAACAAAATAGGTAAACCGGCCGTTGTGAACGAAAAAATAATAAAAAAAATCCCGAAAGAAAAGTCAAATATGTTGTTTTTGCTAAAAATGGTAAAATTGTATCCTGAAGTTTTTAAAGTTGAAAAAGATTGGCTTTTTTTAATGTGTGTTCGAGTAAAATTAATAGCGAAAAGAAGTTCAATGTGGAGCAACATTTTAGTACAAAAAAACACAAATTAGCTGCTTGCCAAGAAAATCGTCCTCAAAAACTTATAACGGAATTTCCTGTTACTATTACTGCCAATACATTTCACGAAGATATATATACATTTTTGTTGGAGACCAATATACCAGTAAAAAAGTAAGCCATCCCAGTTTCAAAAACATCTTTCAAAAATACGCCAATTTGTCAGTTCCAAGCGAAAGTTCTATTCGAGGTAAATACATACCTCAAATGTATACGGAAGCTTTGGGAAAAATGCGTGAAAAGGCTAAAGATAAAAATATATGGATTTCTGTTGGTGAAACAACAGACAGCGAACAAAGATATGTTGGCGTTTTAAATGATGATGTTGGAAATAAACCTTTTTTATTGAACATGGGTGTTCTCGAAAATGCAAATGGGGCTTCTATTGCAACTTTCTGCAACGATTCATTACAAATTTTATGGCCTAATGGTAAGTGAATATTTGATTCATAATTTTTTTTTATATTTTTATGTTTTTTTTTTAATTTAATCTAGGCATTCAATACGACAAAGTATTGCTAATGGTAACTGATGCAGCGGCATACATTTGAAGTGGAATTTCGTCCCTTAGGATAATGTATCCTAAAATGATACATTTGACATGTTTTGCTCATGGACTTCATCGTGTTGCTGACTTCATACGCTAAGAGTTTCAGCATGTAAATAAATTAATATCTACCACTTTAAATTAATTTTTATTCCCACACCTCAAGACTGGAGAAGGTATTATGCGTTGGTGCCGGTGTGTGTTAAACTAAAAAATATTAGTCTTAGACCCAACTTTTAGTATATCGATCGACTCAGTATCACTTTCTGATTCCAGCTATAGATGCCCGACCGTCCGTCCGGCTGGTTGCTTGTCTGCCCATGTAGCCATTTGCACAAGATACAGGTCGCAATTTTGAAGATAATTTGCTGAAATTTGTACTTAAGTTTAAATTGTCATAAGGACTAAATTTATTAAAAATGCATTACTTCACATGACCCCCATATAAACTTCTCTCCGGATAAGTCTTTGTTCCCACAAATTTTCTTATATCTTGGTATTTAGAATAAATTTGATCTAAAAATATCTTTTTGCAGCATAAATCGTCTTACCAAATTTTTCTAAATCGGTCCATATTTAAACATAGCGTCCATTCAAATAGCACTCTTGAAAATTGCTTTAGTGCTATTACTTCCATAAACAAAATTGGCAACAATGCTCTTATGATAGCGACTATGACTTGGCAACAATGTGTACCTGTAGGTCTGAAATTGACCATTGGTCTCATATACACCCCCTCTCTAAAATCGA
The DNA here is from genome assembly GCA_943735925.1 of Pollenia amentaria. Classification (NCBI taxonomy): domain Eukaryota; kingdom Metazoa; phylum Arthropoda; class Insecta; order Diptera; family Polleniidae; genus Pollenia; species Pollenia amentaria. The sequence goes on along the minus strand of OX031010.1, from coordinate 118,498,223 downwards.
TTTATGCCAAACAATTCTTATATACATCTATAGATGTTGATATTTAAATAATATTCGTCATAAAGAATGCTTTTATGAATCTTAACCTCATAATATAATTTTTTTACCGTGTCCATGATTGGCCATGGGTCCAAAATAGAGTAACATCTCCAGAAAATGTGTCTTTATATACTGCGGTGTAGGGTATCAATTGGTCGGTTTTCACGGACTATACTTTCTTACATGATTTTTTACATTAAACACAATATAAAAAAAATTTTATAACACCTTCTGCCGAACCCTGTATATTTACAAGAAGGTATATGAACAAATTTTGAAAATTAAGTTTCAAATCCTTAACGGAACCAATTTTATCAATTCAAAAATCTTGAAAAATTTTAAAATACTATTTATGAACAATATGCATAACACAAAACTCACTTTAATTTTTTCCTGAATAATTAATTAGCACTTTAAAAGATTTTTGTTAAAATTTTTTATATTCTTCTTCACTTTTTTGATCTTAAATTTTTATTAATACTTTTTCATAAATTTTTTTGTTTACTTATTCATCATTTAAATTAAAACAAACAATCTTACACATTTCACTAATTAACTTTCTTGTTTATTTTTTTTTTAACAATATTAAATTTTATTTAGAAGATTCTTTAGATGTTTCCTCAATTTATTTCATAACTAATAATAATAACTATGAATTGTTTATTTATTTTTGTAATCTAAACAACAAATTTTCTTTATTATATTCTAATGAATTTATTATCACTTTAACAACTTTTTTTTTAATTTACGTTTAAAACTTCTACTTTAAGGTCGATTGTCGAATCGTTTCGCTCGTTATTTCCTTTTATTTCGTCCGCTTTTTACAATTTAAATAACCGGCAGTTTGGTAACGACTGATTTTGCCATCTGTTTTGTATGAAGAAGATTTTTTCTTGTGCGTGCGAATTTCTTCCATTCTGGCATTTATGTGTTGGTACTTACAACACACACAGATACAATGAGATAAACATTTGTTGCTTGCAACATATTGTTTTGTTGTTAGTCGTTTCAAATGGTGTTGTGCCCTGCAACATTGTAGCTAAATGATACTGCTTCATTGTTGTGGGGGAGAAGAAAGTTGTTTGTAGTTTTGTGTGCGGTGGAGCAATGAAAAAAATTTATTTTTTTTACGTTGCAACATGTTTGAAAAAAGGGGCGTAGAAAATAAGTGGAACAAAGGAGAATATTATAGTCGGATGTTTTAGAAAGTATCTGATATTTAAGGTAAAATGTGCACCAATTTATAATGTAGTGATATCAAGGCCAAATCATTTCACTGTTCTGGACGTATATAGTATTTAATCCGTCAATCAACCAACTAATGCCGGGTTTTTGAGATATGGATTGGGCTTAAACGTAGTTTCACTTTCTCTGAAACTCGGATTTTCCGGCGAATTGTGATTTTTTTTTTTATTATTTTATTAAAGTCCAACATTTAAAGCAAAACTAATCTCAAAACCCCAGCCTAAATGTCTACTAAGCTGTATGTCCACTGTATCTCGGCTTACCGGATCGAATCCGACAAAGAGCTTGACATTCAAAGAAAATGCTTTATTGACAATTAAAAATTCCGAAGTGCATTCACCTTAATTTAAAAAAATGTACATCAGATATACCCTTCACCACAGCACTATAGGAAATTATACCTCTTTTCTTTTGGCTAAAATGCAATATTTAAATTTTTGCAGAGATAATTTTTGTTCTCTTTTTAAAATTTTTTGGCAAAATCGATTTTCTTTTCTTTATCAGTTGTTTTGCTTGTGATTTCTAAATTAGTAATTAACTCAGGATTGAGTACAGGACTGAGTGAATTGTGTGATAGTTTCTAATAAAAGTTTAGTAATAAAAATGTATAGTTTTGCAAAATTAAAGAATAGAAAATAATGTCGAAAGTAAGAACTTTAATAAAATAACGGAACTCAGAACTAAATTTTAACATAAAATGGCTGAACTCAAAAACAATTTTGTAAGATCGTTCGATACACATGCTTCAAGTTTTTATCAAACATCGTTAATAAATTATTATTATAGAATCAACATGAGTTCCGATTTTTTGCGCGTTGGAATTTTTTCCGTTTCACATTTATAGCACAATCCTGCTTTCAAAACATCAGAATAAAAATGAAAAATTAAAGAAAAAATCGCCATCAAACGAACACATTCATCTGACGATCAACTTAACTGATCGTCTGTTGAATGAAAATTATTATTTTTTTTTTTTTTTGATTTTTGATTTTTTATTCAACTGGCAATCAACCGTTGGTCAACCATAGCTCTTACGTAACAATTAATTGTATAACTTAATCAAATTGTACAACAAGTCGCCAAGTGTATGGGCCTCATTAAGAAACGTCTTACCTGGTTTGTAATAAAATAAAGTATTTAGGAAATCTAAGAAATGTCTTATTAATATTGAGTGTAAAAATTATTTGCCATTTAATTATTACGATATTAAAGTACAAAGAAATTTGACATCCGTCATTTAGAAAAATAAGAGAAAGAGTAGGGAAAAGACTTTATTACAAAGAAAAAAATATTTTGCATAAACTGAACACATTTTTCGTTTTCAAAAACTTGCATAATATAGGTATTTACATCAAAAGTTGCTCTAGCGCGAAAAAACGAAATACTCGTAGCAATAACATAACAAAAACCACATAGACAAATATTTAATCGAAAAATTCGCCTTTGTGGTTGTTGTTATGTTTTTGCAATTTTGCTTTTTCACAGGAGTGCAGCTTTTGATGTGAATATCTCATATATAAAAAAATTTAAAAAATCGATTCATATTCATTGAATAAGTTTAATATTTTTAATACTTTAGTTTACTAATAAGTAAACAAATAATTTAGTGGTGTTAATTAGGGCTTTCAATCAAGATTTGTATATCTAATTCCGGGATTCGCGATTGAAGAAAATATTTCGGGATTTTTGGGTTTTTTTTTTTAATTATTGTTTTATTTATACCCAATATATAATAACTTTTTAAACAGTATGAAAAACAACTTTATTTTTTAGCAAAAATACGTATTTCATGAACTTATATGGGCATTTCCATGTCATCGTGCGTGACATTTGTACGCCTTCGGAGCGATAGAGTTTTTGCACAAATAGTAGTAACTGGAAATTTTTTTTATTATTATGTTTCTCTTAGAGGGTACTATATATGAAAAAAATAATAATTACTTTCGGAACCTTGTTGTCCAAAATATCTTCTAAACCACATATTTTTCCTTTATAATACGTAACTGGAAAGAAAAATATTTTTCTGGATGGTTTTATAATGAAGAAAATGTAATATCTTTCGTGACATACCGTAAGTTACAGATTTTTCTCTTATAGTATTCACAAGGTATAAAATATAATTTTGGTAAATATATATATACAAAAACTTAAAACAAATAACTAAGAAAGTAAGAAGAAACAAGTAAGAAAGTATAGTTTAGGAAGGGAATTTACAACATTTTGTCATGACATAGTAGCTTCGTCATCATTGTCGCCAATTTTTATAAAAAAATGTACTGTAACGAAATTATGGAATCAAATGATATTTTCGGGAGCAGTATTTGTATGAGTGCTATGGCCAAATATAGACCGACACCAATAACATTTGGTTAGATGATTACGGTTGCAATAAAATAAGATTGGAACACATTTTAAATTAATACCAACATAATAAGATGATACATTTAGGCATTCATAGTACTTACAATATCGTTTGTGACGTCCTTGAAAAGCTTATAAAATTTTTATTATACCTATTTAAAAAAAATTTCCGATCAATATTTTTTGCAACAAATATCTACGACTGATCAAATACAAATGATGGTTTTGCGCCCCGCACGTGACATTGGAATAGCATCCAAAACAAACCAAACAAGTTAGAGTGCTATATTCGGCTGTGCCGAATCTTTGATACCCTCCACCCACAGGTGTGGGCTCTTATTAACTAAACTTCACAAAAACGAACGTTAGCATTAAAATTGGTTAAGACCTATATTAAATTATTGACCGACAATAAGAAAGTTTTATGCATTTCTTGTTAGAACTTTGAACTGGCTTGAGTAAAATATCATGATTCGTAACAGTTTTAGCCGAACTAAAATGATTTTTAGGAGGATTTGTATTGGACCTATGGTAAATTATGGGCCAATCATCCTAAAATTCTGAAGACTGATTTCTGGTATTACAAAAAATAAATTAGAATTAATTTCAATACAGAAGTGCAATTAGTTTTAGCGTTAGCAGTGAATTTCAGAAGGCTGGTTACTGTGGGATCTAAGGTTTTCACCCATATGAATCTAAGTTGGAAGAAGTTTTACCGCAATATCTAAACCTGTTATTATTTTAGGTGAATTTAATTATTTTCCCAAAGTGGGCTTTATTTGGTTTTAGGCGCAATAAACTGTTTTTGGAGAGTAGAGCCTATGGTAAATTATTGACCGATCTTCACGAAATTTAACAGTATTTTATTTCATTCCGTGCCTTATTCCACCATTTATGTTAGTTTTTGTATTAAAATTTTCAATTTTTTTAAGGTGGTGGTTAAACATTTTGATTTATAGTTCTGATCCTACTGGAACGATGTTGCTGGATTTCAATCCCAAACTGCTTAGGATAACTACAAGCCATTTGAGACCAAGTTTGTTCTTTTCTTTTGCGTTTTTCGAAAGTGAGCGTGTTTTCAACAGACGAAAAGACGGACATGGCTTAATCGACTTAGAATTACTCAAGGAGCCAGAATATATATACCTTATGGGGTCTTAGATGTATAATAAAAAGGTTTCACACGGAATGAAAAACTTAGTATACCCCCATTCACCACTAGTGGTGGTGGAGGGTATAAAAAAATACCGCTAATCGAACTATGTATTTGGTTTTTCCTCCTGCATCTTATTCATTGTTGTTGTAACATTAATTTTATCGTTTAATTCCAATGTTACCAGTATCTGTATTTAAGCGGCAAAAAAGTGAAAATTGCTGATTTCAGTTACTAAAAATAAATCAAAGAAATAGTCAGTTTTAACTTTTATTTTTTGCTCTTTAAAAATAGTAATAAGCTATAAAAACCTTTGCATAGTAAAGTTTGGATTTTTTTTTACTTTCTACCATATTTGAAAAAAAGTTTCAAGGCTTTTTATTTTTTGATTCGTGGTTGATATTCTCATGGAAATGCCCACATGTATTATTTGTTTGTAAAAATAAAATAAAAATAAACTTAAATTATTAATTGATCACAATTCATAAAGATCATGTAATTAAAAACGTACCAAAAAAAAATTATTTTTATCCATATTTGTTTATTGATATAAAAAATTACACCATTTCCAATTGCATTTTCAAATTTACCAAATGAATTTTAAAATTGTCCAAACATATTTTTAAGTTTTCTAAATGTATTTGGAATTTATTTAAATATTTTAAATTTGTCGAAATATATTTTAAAATTGTTCAAATGTATTTCAAAATTGTCCAAATGTATTTAATAATTTTCTAAATATATTTCAAAATTATTGGAATGTATTTTAAGATTGTCCAGTTGTATTTTAAGATTTCCCAAATGCTTTTTAAAACTTGTGTACAAGAAAACATTTGGACAATTTTAAAATACAACTGGACAATTTCAACAAAAAAATTCGATAATTTTAAAATACATTTGAAAATTTTTAAAAATACATTAATAAATAAAGTATTCCCACAAACAACTTTGATAATAAATACATTTGGAAAATTTCTAAAAAAATCTTTATACAAATTATTAAAACAATGTAAAAATAATACCACAATATAGGGATTGGCAAATTGAAAAAATATATCGATATATATCGTATCGATATTTTTTAAGAGTATCGATATATATCAATTAAAAATATCGATATATCGATGTATCGAACGCATTAAGCTGAAATTATTACTAAATTTAAAAACTAAATATACCTATGACAATACATTTTTACATAGGCACAAACGTATTACATATTACAAAAAAATTTTAAAAAAAGTAAAGAATACAAAAAAGTTTTTACTTATTCGCCATATGAAATTTAAAAAAAATAATAAGGATTATATAATGCCGGATTATATACTGCCAGTAAACAAAACTTGTAACACATACTATACCATTCGTTCGGTCGTGCTCGTTGTCAACGGACGTGTTTTTTTTAACTCCGCATACGATTCTTTTTTTTAACATAAATTGGTTAATAATATTTAACAAGCGAATTTGGACGCTCAAAATTAAAGTGAACAATAGAACAAGTAAAAAATAATAAGTAAAAAAATACATGAAAAAAAAGTATACGTATGAACGTACATACATACATAATACAAATAATCTGTGCAAAAAATTATTTATTCTTTTGGTGTTACAAAAACATAATACATAATAAGAAGAGCACAGTCAACAAAAAAAAAAAAAAAAAAAAAAAAAAATAAAAAAATAAAAACAACGGTGAAAAAAAACCAAAAACAACTCTCTATATGAGTAATAACAATGAATCAATAACAAAAATAAATAATATTCATGCTAGCGAAAGCAATGTGGAAATAAACATAACAACAGAAAACAATAACAACAACCTAACGGCAGAACCATCAAGTGTTACTATTTCAAAGACATTCCTAGTAGGAAATGATACCATGAACTCAAACACAGACGCAACGGAAAACACACAAGTAAAAAATTTTCAAAAACCACAAGTGCAAGTTGGTATGGACAGGTATATAACAGTTCTCAAACGGGGTCGCAGCCCAGCCTCTTCAGCTGTAGCCTCGGCCTCTAAAGTTCCATCTTTTGATAGAATAAATTCGCAAAATCGTTTTGCAATTCTGGAGGATGAATCTTCTGAAGCACCTAACGTCATTAAATCGTCGAAGCCACCCCCGATATATCTTAGAGAGCAAAACTCAAGTGAGCTTATAAAAAGTTTAATCTCGGTGATAGGTGAAAATTCGTTTTACGTTGCTGCAATCAAGCGTGGAAATATAAACGAGACAAAAATACAGATTAATCATGAGAATGATTTTCGGAAAATAATTAATAAGTTTGAAGCACTTAACAAAAGCTTCTATACGTACCAACTGAAAAGCAGTAAAGGTCTTCAAGTTGTGATTAAGGGCATTGACTCATGCGTGGACCCCGACGAAATAAAAACATTTTTAGAAGAAAAAGGCTTCAAAATAAAAAATGTTACAAATATTAAAAATAGGGAAAAAAATCCCCAACCCCTATTTCGAGTGGAGTTAGAGCCCGGCGATGTTAAGCTAAAAAAAAAATGAAACGCATCCCATTTACAGTTTAAAATACATCTTGTACAGAAAAATCACGATCGAAGAGCCGCACAAAAGAAATGGACACGTTCAGTGTTTAAACTGCCAAGAATTTGGTCACACTAGGGCATACTGCCATTTACCCCCTGTTTGCGTCGTATGTGGAGAATTACATGGTACCGTCCGGTGCGACAAGTCCAAAAATGATCCTAATGTAAAAAAATGTAGCAACTGCGGTGGTAATCACACTGCCAACTATAGAGGGTGCCCGGTATATTCGATTGTCAAGCGTTCTGTTGGACAGAAACTTAACCCCCCTCAAACGCAGGCAACTAATCAAGGAAACACGTACGGTGTCCAGATACCACAGCCAAATACTAACAGAACCTCGTACGCTAATGTCTTAAAATCTAATCCTATGCCACTGCAAGGTGATGTACCAAATAATGACGAAATTCCCATTTCTAATTTAACCCGGCTAGAAAAAACCATGGAAACATTAGTGCAAACAGTTAACAATTTCACTAACACAATGGGTAACATGATGCAAGAAATGTTAAGAATGCAATCGATGTTATTGCAAGCTGTACTAAACAAGCCATGAACTGTTTAAAAATTTGCTTTTGGAACGCAAACGGCATCCGCCAACACAAAAATGAACTAGAATACTTCCTTAAAAATAAACAAATTGATGTTATGATGGTTTCTGAAACTCATCTGACCTCAAGAAATACGTTTAAAATCAATGGTTATATATTGTATGATACAAAGGACCCTCGAGACAGAGCTTGTGGAGGTTCTGCCATTTTGATAAAGAACCGAGTAAAACACTACTTAATGAGTGATAATCGTGAAGATTATCTCCAAGCAACAAACATTTGCGTTGAGGAATTAAATCGAAACATAGTAATATCATCATTATACTCCCCACCTAGATTTTCTATATCAGAAAGCCAATATAATAAATATTTCAAATCATTAGGACCCTGCTTCCTGGCTGCTGGCGATTATAACGCTAAACACACTTTCTGGGGGTCACGACTTATTACACCTAAGGGTCGTGTTTTGTTTAACACAATTTTTAAAATGGATCTAAATGTGGTCGCGAGCGGACAACCAACATATTGGCCTACTGATCAGCAAAAAGTTCCAGATGTCATCGATTTTGGAGTGGTTAAAAACTTCCCCGCAGAAACGATTTATGTTGAAGCTTCCTTAGAATTATCTTCTGATCACACACCTACAATTCTTACTATATTAAATCCTAATAGAATTGTATCTCCGTCTGATAACTTAGTGACGTCAGCCACTCAAATTAATTGGTTAAAATATAAAAAATATCTCAGTACCCACTGCACTGAAAATATTCCGCTTAGTACACCGGAGAATGTGGATATTTCTATTGTAAATTTTGACAGTTATCTGAAACTAGCTGTTCGACATTCTAGTATAACCCTCAAAAAAACCAAAAATAGTAAAATATATTCTGCAGATGTCGAGCGTCTCTTGACTGAAAAAAGGAGAGCTCGAAGAGAATGGCAATTGCATAGATCCCCTCAACTTAAGAATTTACTAAAAGAGTGCACAAAAAGGCTAAGAAAGTTACTGCAGTCTCAGAAAACGGCTTCCCTGGAAAAATATCTTAAGGAACTTGATGCAACTTCTCAATCAGACTACTCTTTATGGCGTGCAGCTAGAAATCTTAATAGACCAGTTATCACTAAACCACCATTAAGAAACTTAAATGGAAGTTGGGCACGAAATGATGAAGAAAAAGGAAATCTTTTTGTTAATCATTTGAAAAACGTATTTACCCCGCATACATCTCCCGATATTGCAGTCGAGTTGCCACCTGTTGCTGTTAGAGCTGCTGTTCCACTTAGATTTGAGATAAAAGAAATCTAAAAGGCTATTCAAGATTTAAACCCCAAGAAAGCCCCTGGGTTTGATAAGATCAGCAACAAAATGCTTTTAGAGCTACCCAGCATAGCAAAGAAAATTATTCTCTTGATTTTTAATGCTATTTTACGCCTTGAATACTACCCACAAGAATGGAAAGTATCCTTAGTTACAATGATACCTAAGCCAGGGAAGGATCCTACAAAAGTTGAGTCATATAGACCTATAAGTTTATTGTCTAATATATCAAAGCTGTTTGAAAAGCTGTTAGTGTCAAAATTAGCCCCAATTTTAAATGTAAATAGATGTATTCCTAACCATCAATTCGGCTTTAGAAGAGAACATAGCACAATTGAACAAACCCATCGTATAGTAAACGCCATAAAAAAAGCCTTTGAAGAAAAAAAATATTGTTCCGCCCTCTTTATCGATGTTTCTCAAGCTTTTGATAAAGTCTGGCATGAAGGGTTATTACATAAATTGAAGTTAAACTTACCAGTAAACACACACAAGCTGTTAGAAAACTACTTAATCGGTCGAAGGTTTATAATTAAAGAAGGTGATTTTATAAGTTCTCCTCAGCCAATTGACGCTGGATTTCCTCAGGGAAGCATCATGGGCCCACTGTTATACTTAATATATACCTCAGACATGCCAACAAATAACCACACCCTAACTTCAACATTTGCTGATGATACAGCTTTTTTAAGCGTACACTAAAACTGTCATGAAGCATCTCGCTACTTGCAGAATCATATATTTGAATTGGAAAAGTGGTTAAAACAATGGAGGATAAAGGTCAATGAGCAAAAATGCGTACATATAACATTCACCTTGCGTCGGGAGTCATGTCCCCCTATTAAAATCAATAATCAATTAGTGCCCCAACAATCGCATGTAAAATATCTTGGTATTCATCTAGATCGGCGCTTAACATGGAAACGCCATATAGAAGCAAAACTAACACAAATGAAACTAAAAGCAATTCAAATTAATTGGCTTATTGGAAGAAATTCTGTTCTTAGCCTCGATTGCAAACTCCTACTCTACAACTCTATATTAAAGCCAATCTGGTGCTACGGTATTCAGCTATGGGGCACTGCCTCGGCCTCAAATATCGAAAAAATTCAAAGGCGCCAAAATAAACTCCTTCGAATAATCACAGTCGCTCCCTGGTATGTTAAAAACTCTAATATTCACAAGGATCTCAATGTGCCATTAGTAAAAACTATTATTACGAAGTACGCAGCAAAATATTTAAAAAGGCTTGAGTCGCACCCAAATCCACTAGCTCGAAATATTTTAAATGACAGCGGCCACTCTAGATTAAGGAGAAGAGATACTGCAGGACTCATCCGAAGAGAAGACCGCTAAAAATCTACATATGTGAATAGAAACCGTGAAGAGAAAAATTTTCGTCTAGCATTGGCAGGACAAAAATAAAGTATTAGTATAAGATTTGATTAATTATTGTTAGTTCATATTTAATATATGAAGATTCAATAAATAAATAATGAAAAAAAAAAAAAAAAAAAAAAAAAACATACTATACAAGTAAACTGTGCAATATTTTATTATTAATATATAAGAACATGCTCAAATAAAAAAAAAAAAACAAAATATTTTTTTTATTATTAACATTCCAACTTTCATGAGTCTATTCTTTGCATAATTCTAGGAACCCTATCCAGAATATTTTTTCCGCGCTTATTTTTTTATTGTCATCTCTTAAAAAACCAAGACAAAACTGACCTGTGTAATCTATGAAAATGTACAATGGAAAAACGCATATTAGTTTAAAAAAACCTATCAAGGGTGTGCTGGAAATCGAAAACGTAAAACGCAAGAACTTTAAGAGTCGTTTTTGAATAAGATTTCTGTAATAAAAGAATTTTATGACAAATATTATACAAATATTTCTCTATTAAACAGAATTTTATAACAAGAATTATAAAAATTAGATTAAAAGTGTATCAAAAATAGCTTCCAAATTCTTGCGTTTTACGTTTGCGATTTCCAGCACACCCCTGTATGATGCAATTCCTAAAAAAACAACAGTATTGTAAGCAGTTGAGCAAGGGTTAAAATGTTGAATTTTATTATAAAGTGATCTTAAAAATATCGAATTCGATAGTCGTAGATAAATATCGGTGTATCGATATATCGTTATTTTTAATATCGGCGATATATATCGATTATAATTTTTTTATATATCGATATTTTGATATATCGATATTTATTGCCCATCACTACCACAATACTAGAGTATTGTTTATCAAATTATTTATTGTCAAATATTTAACGCCCTGTTGTCATAATTATGTTTATCGTAATAAAAAATGCAATTTTTTATAAGTTAATTAAAATTAGGGGAAAAAGATGTTAAATAAATAATAAAAAAATAATTGCACTGCACTTTTGTCTTTTTAAAAAAATAATTTGTGATTTTTGTTTTGTTGTTGTTTAAAAATGTAAAATAAATAAAGAAATTTCTTATGTTTTTTATTGCTCAGGTTTAGAACAATGTGTTGTCAAAATGACACCATTATGTTGATAATATATTCCCATTTTGTTGTCAGAATGAGACCAAATGGTGAAAAAGGTCAATGAGGTGGTTACAAAATGTTGATACCATCCGTTATCAAATTGAACACACACGAAGTTGGCTCACTTTTGACAATGGATGGTGTCAATTTTGATATTTTAATACCGGAATGTTTCCTCTGTGTACTGAAAAAAAATTCAGTAACCTGTAACATCCAGTAATCGGTTAATTTTTACATATTAAGTTTCTATCAACTGATAATGCTTACAATAAAAGTTTTTTTTTTATTAAAATTATCTGAAAAAGTGAATACTGATTTTTTCAGAAATTTCAGAGAGCAGTAAAACTTTACTGGTAAATACCATTGTACGGCCCCATTGTACGGTACCATTTACGGCCTTAACAAATTTGATCACATACCTCAGTATTCGACTCTCTGGAACCAACTCCCTGCTAATTTTCAAAATACAAGCAACGCAACTAAATTTAAAAATTTACTCTTGCAGTTGCATGGTAACATACTGTAACTTTTTCAATCTTTTAAACTTTTAACACAATCATAAACATAATTTTTCGATTTCCAGAACACCACTGATTATTTACATATAATGTTTTGTTATTATAATATTTATAAATTGTTTAATGTTTTTTAATCATTTACTATTAATTAATCACATTATGTAACTTGTCGGATTTTAATACTTTAAATTATAACATATTATGTCTTGCTGTATTAGAAACTCATATTCTTAATTAAATACAAATACAAAGATAGTAAAGTACAAATTAAAAGTAAAATTTCCGTAGTAACCTAACTTATACGAGGGCAGATCAATAAGTCCGTGACTTTTCGAACTTCCCTCGTAGTTATATGAAATGCAACACTGCTCCCATCAAGTACCACCTGTTAATAGACTACTGTCAAGTTTTGAGCAAGTTCCGTCATTTACTTTGCGTTTAACAGCTGTTCTAAACATACAACCTCGTGGATTTTTTTTAAATGGATAAAAGTGAATTTCGAGTGGTCATTAAACATAATTTTTTTCGAAAAAAAACCGTCAATCAAACCAAGGAATAGCTTGATAAATACTATTGAGAATCTGCACCATCGATTTCAATGGTAAAAAAGTAGTTTACTGACTTTAACGATGATTTAACGAGGATTTAAAAAAAACGACCCCATATGGCCAAAAACAAAGTTACTTTTCATCAAGATAATGCACGGGTGCACACGTGTGCAGTCTCAATGGCAAAATTACATGGATTGGGCTACGAATTGGTACCTCATCCGCCATATTCTCCGGATTTAGCCCCCATTGACTATTTCCTATTTCCGAGCCTAAAGAAACGGCTCGGGGGAAAGAGATTTAGCTCCAACGATGAAATTATTGGTCAAACAAATGCCTATTTTATGGACCTCTAAAAATCCTATTTTACGGAAGGGATACACAAATTGGAGAAACGTTGGACTAAGTGTATTGAGTTAAAAGGAGATTATGTTGAAAGATATTTTTTTTTTTTTTTGTAAAAAAAAACGGTGTTTCATTCAAAAAGTCACGGACTTATGTACATATTTGTTTTTTTAATTTATTGAATGACTTAAGTTAATAAATAAATAAAGTTATTATTTTGAGCACTAGCTGCTTGTGAACCTTTTAGAAAATGTCCAACGGTAGCCCTGTCTGCAGAAAATAGACTTTTTTAATGTACGGTAACGTTACTGTAACTGTCAGCTAACTGGGGTTTTATATTAATGTACTTTGTTATTGATTTCTTGTTAAGTTCTGGCTTACAACTTGTTCGATGTAACATCTCTCAAACATGCTGTATTACAGTTGCGATTTGGCGGTGTTTTGAAACAAAACAAAATATGTATGTGGCTTTATTAACTTTTAAGAAAAAAATCAACCATCCATCCATCATCCATAAGCATCAACACTTTTATACGTAAGAAAAAGTCAACAATTAGAAACATTCGTATGCCTTTTTATCTATTCACTGGAATCCGATTAAAAAATTGTAATCAACAAGTGGCAGAAAGTTTAATAGGGTGGTAAGACATGGAGAAAAAAACTAAAAGCAGTGCAGACATTGTACTTCATACATACGTACATATATACACTTCAATATTTAAAAAATTCTTTTTACATTTCTTTAAAGATACTCAAGAGACTTAAGCGATGGCTTTATAAAATGAATAAGTAGCAGAAAAGTAAGAAGCAACAACTCCAAGATTCAGTAAAGAAATATTTATGCGAAGTGCAATGGACTAGAAATAATGCGTTTTTTGGAATAAGTAATGAATTATTATTTATTATAAATAGAAATCTCCAATGACCGCCAATACATACATAAGTACATACGTACGTACATACATATGTATTAATAAAAGAGCAAAATATGAAAGCGAAAGTTTTCAACTTTAAAAAAACATATGCATGGGTATGTAAATTATGTAAATAATCTGTAGAGTTGCCATTTTTCAACAATTCATTTAGCTTTTTTCCGTATTATTTTTTTATTGAATCTTCTTATATAGGGCGATTCATCGCGAGGTTTGATCTTCAATATGCTCTCGTTAGTCGTATAAAGCGAATTCGTGCAAAATTATATGTCATTCCGTGCATTATTCCACCATTTATGTTAGTTTTTGTATCAAAATTATCATTTTTTTTGGGTAGTGGTTCCACATTTTGATTCATAGTTCTGATTCTACTAAACCGATGTTGCAGGATTTCAATCCCAAACTGCTTAGGATAACTACAAGCAATTTGAGACCAAGTTTGTTCTTTTCTTTTGCGTTTTTCGAAAGTGAGCGTGTTTTCAACAGACGGACAGACAGACGGACATGGCTAAATCGACTTGGAATTACTCAAGCCAGGGTCTTAGATGTATTATAAAAAAGTTTCACACGGAATGACAAACTTAGTATACCCTCATTCACCACAGTGGTGGTAGAGGGTATAAAAATGTGGTCCAATTTTTATACTACCGGCGCACAGACAGGTATTTGGCCCTAAAAGTCGCTCAAAAAAAATTTGTTTTTTCATTTATAATTTTATATTAGTATTTTATTGGATTTAAAAGTAGGTTAGGGTATTTCAGTGTAGAAAAAGGCAAAAACATAGTTACAAATCTTATTTATTCGTCATTTTCCACAGTGCCGTCTTAATTTTCAATATTAACATTACAAATGTCGTTTTCGTCAAGAAAATTTAAGACTTCAATCAAAAGGGGTTTCTTCTTTTTCGATCTTGATTGCATTCTATTCTTACAAATTTTCTGGAATAATCCAGCTTGTATGTCCGAACATGTTTATTACGGGCTTCTGCCGCTTCTTCGGAGAGTTAACCGATTGGCAGAATCGCCTCCCTTTTTACGGCTTCTCCATGTGCAACTCCTTGTGCAATGTCGGAGACATAGGGTGAAATTGATAAAGGGAAATATACAATTCAGCAGATTCCTTACAGTAAGCCTCAAACTTTTCTGTGCTTATTTGAATACCACAGCACATGACATCTAGTTTTATTTTTAACCGGAAGATTACATTTTTGTCAATCCCAATTATCTCTGTTGATCTATCGTATTCTTTAGTGTTGCCGAAATTCGCCTTAGGTATGTCCACCAATAAGCCCAGTTGGTCTCGAAATTTTTGTTTGTATTTCCTTTTTTGGTTAGCCACCAGATCCTACTCCTCGGCGGACAAGCGAGCTGTGCACTTCCTTACAGGCAATTTGTATGCAACATGTAGGATGCTCTCAAAAAATCTAATTCGAGCATGCAGCAACGTCAGGCCAAACCTCATATTTTCTGTATTGCACGGCCTCTCCTTTGTAATGCCGTTAAATTGTGCCAATGTAGCGCCACATATATAGGATTTCATAGTGTAGTTGGTATGTCGCAGCGTTACATACTTTGCCATCCACCATTGAAAAAACAATTTTTTGCTTGACGGATATGTCGTCCATTTTGGTCTTGTCCAGTTCTTTAATTTGATTTTCAATGTACTCAATTTCATCATTGGTCACATCAGTTGTTTCCTTTATGAATCTAAGCCGAATTGGTCTGCAATAACGTGGCGAAGAAGGGGTTGGATTTTGACAGATTATTTTTCGTTCCTTTCCGTACACCAATTGTAGTGGAACAACAGAACTCTGAAATATGTTGGCGTCGGAATTTGTCTCATTCTCAAACTTCACTTTGTGCTAAGTTTGTTGTGACCCATCACAACCCCATTTGGTTATCAGTACAAATGATTATTTTTCCGCTGTTGTCAATTATTTCAGCACCTCCTCGCCAAGATGTAACAAGAGTCGTTTGGTAGTATGATCTATTAAACTTTGTACCCTGACTTCAGTGAAAGTTTCAGAAAAGCGGTGAATTTCAGGATAGCAATCCTTCTTCAGTTTTTGTAGAATACATAACAAGGGTAAAACCCTGGATTAGATTCTCTTACTATATCGCATTGTGTTTGCGTCAGTCTCGATTCAGCGTACATGAACAATGCACGTAGATGTACCAATTTTGCTGAGACTTCTTTGTCTTTATCAGCGGTACTTTCCTTAATGGCTGCAGCATATGTTGGCATTTAATTGAAATTCTTGATTAGCCTAGTTTTCAAAGCCCATGTAATTAAAAACAATAGCTAAAAATTTAGGGGTGGATTGGGGTGTCTGTTTTTTGCTTTTTAAATTTTTTGAGGGTCTATTCTACAAAATACTATCAAACTTTAAGCTCAGAAATGAACAGAAATACTTTAAAACCTTTGTAATATGTGTGCTTTTTTGCATTTGTAGAGCTTAACCATTAAGGGCAAAAAAAACTAGTAAATAATTATAAACAATGTAAAACTTAAGTTTAAGATAAAGCACTTACCTGATTGTACACAATCCATGATAGAAACTAGCACAAAATCCACTTTATCACCATAAAACGAATATTTGACTACTGTAAAGTTTTGAGCGTATCAAACAATCACACGAACACGTTTGGCGAACGGTAACTTCCGACTGGCTTCATGCAGCTGGTGAAAGGTTCAAGCGCGCCATGTTGCTTCTATTGTTTGCAGGGATTACCTGACTTTTTAAAAGTAACAGTAAAAAGTGTTATAAAAAATGCATTTTGAGCGATTTTTTGGGTCAAATACCTGTCTGTGCGGCAGAGAACCAGTCAGAGAAAATAAGTTTGGCCCCGGTTGAACAGGCTGCAGCTGAGATTCTACAGGGGCAGTAAATCTTAAAGGGCATGTCTTTTGGACAAACTTAGCTGAAGCCTTGAAACATGAAACTGAGCTCTAAAATACTAGCGAGCGATATTTATTTTTTTAGTTATCAAACTGTCAAAATAGCCCTACAAGAAATGCATAACCAAAACTAAAAAAAACAACTTACTAACACACTTGCAACAATTTTACATTCGTTGCTCCACTCTAACACATAAGTTAGAGTGGAACCTATAACACAACCTAAATTATGCCAATTTTTTAATATAACTTTTTCATCCGCTTGGCCTATCGTTTCTTGTAAAAAAAATAGAATTGTTTAAATGTTAGTTCTGTGGTTTAAATTAAATATTACAAAAGTTATTTGCCATGTTAAGTTAAAAAATTAATTTGCTTATCTAATATGCAACTACGTTGCATATAAAAGTAAAGGAGGGCGTACTGATTGGCGGCTCCAGAAAACGTGGTGGTAAATTTTCTGGAACTAACAGGTCATGTACGAAACAGTCGTGTTAAAAGAATAGGTCTTCCATCAGGTAGCGGTCATTCGGGTGGTTGCTATGGCCGGGATAATCGTTAAAGATTTGGTTGTGATAACAAAGGAGCAAATTATACCAAATATTTAAAATCCTGATGACTTTTCAAGTATGTATGCATGTATGTACTCGGCTTTTTAGTCACAAGTTGTTAACAAAATAATATTTCTTTATATGATCTACGAGAAATTAATTGGTAATGAGTATGTTTACCTCCATTACAAAAGAACTTTTATAAATAAGATCCCAAAACGAAATCCAGACCCATGTGAGAAAGGAACGTTATAGAGCAGCCACAGAAATTACGTTTCGTGGTCCCGCATCCACACCTATTATATACTTTAATAAAGCCTGCTTGATTATATTTTTTTAATAAAAACTTTATTTTAAAACTAAAAAAAAAATAACATTATTTTATAAAGGTTAGTACTAACCAATGTTTACGCTATGAATAACTAGTTATTGCAAACCTCTATTTACGTTATGACTAACTAGTTAGTATTAACCATTATTTACACGATCACTAACTAATATAAAGCAGCGTAGTAAGCAGCACAAGTAAGCAGTACAGATATATGTTCCGTAGTCGAGTGGAACTAGTTAGTTAGAAAGAGAGGCAAACTCACATGTACACAAGAGTTTCGGTTAGTTTTTTCATTTTGCTCTTAATAAATTAATAGAAACTTTATCCAATATAGTGGTCAAAACTACCGGTCAATTTACTAGTACAATGACCGGTAGTCTTCTTGTAGGGAGCATTATCGAAAACTATTTGGCAACTAAGCAATGTTGCCGTACCTAATACCAATTTAAATATCTGTCTCGTTGACAAAAAGTTGTGTTGCCATCCATAATCGACCCATTATATGTATGTTCAGTGCACGTCCAATAGCACGTACTTTCGTTTCCACAAATTTTGAATAGTACGAAATGCAATTTTATTGCATTGACTGCTCTAAAGCACGAATAAAAAAAAATTGCTGTTAGATAATACAAATAAATGCATTTTTCTTAAGAATCTGTTAAGTTTTCTATATTAATTACTGATTTGGCTAAAATTTTTGTTTTGCTTCGAAGTTTGTTATTTTTGTATGATGATTCTACATTTGGATCACACAAAAATCCTCCCCATCAAAGCTCCTCTCTTGCAAAATATTGCTCGAAGTCTTCCTCTTGAAGAAGAATGGGAGCAAATAATTATATACAGCAACATTTAGGTTAAATACGTGCCGCTTAATGTCACCCTCTAATTCAACTGACGGACCAGAATGTGACTTTGAAAGATGAATTATTGCTAAATAACGGCCCTAACTGAAAATTTTGAAACATCTCTCAGAAAATAAAAATTATTTATCACATTATCTTTTAAGATGCACTATCATGATAAAAGTTCTCAGGTGATTTTCTAAAAAGTTGTGGAAAAATATTTAAGGTGCCAGCGGTTTTAATGATGAAGAAGAAATTTTCTTTTTTGCGCACAATAAATTGACTTATATTTTAGAAACTTTTCATTTGTTCTATAACAAACACAAAATACTGTTTAAGTCGCTTGGTACGTTTTTTTTAACAGCGGTCACCATTTGAACAGTTTGCATATCCATCACTGTGTAGGTTGTTTTAAGTATAATATTGTTTTTTTGTTTATATGTATATGTGAAAACATATGACACGTTTTAAATGTTCTAATCCGTACGGTACGTTACGCATACAGCAACGATCGGCTAACGGGGCCTTAATTCTGCCTTAATAAAAACTGTAACTAATAAAATAAAATGTTGTTGGACTCTTCTTTTTTAATTTGTAATTTAAAATTTAAATTGGTAGTTGCGAAAAACAAATAAAATCAAGGCGGCAAAATAAATATTTTATATTTCGTACTGTTGATGTTGCTGCTTTATCGAAGTACAAGTAATAGAGACCTAACTGTAAGCTTTTCTTTTATCTTAAATTTCCCTTAACGCTCCGAGTAAAACTGAATTTTTGACATAACCCTTTTCCTTTCTTTAAGTTAATACTAGTTAATACTAAAAAGCTACGAGCACAATATGACCTACATGCTATTAGTTATCAGAAAGTAAATTTTAAATTAAATTTAACTACAAGCTTACCTCTGCTCTGGCAATACCGTAATACGATAAAAATGACCATATACTCAGTTAGTCTACTTACCACATCAGCACGTTGGCGCTGTAATTCATAGCAACATCCAACAGCTGTTGACTTTTGTTTACACTTTTAACAAAAATTTTAATTTGGGCCAATTTATAATTATAAGTACATATATAAATAAATCAATTGTATTTAGAATGTCACAACCTCCGCCAAAACGTGTAAAAGTCGATCAAATTACACAAATAAAGGCAATACTACCCAATGAGTATACAGAAAGTGTAAAGAATGTAAAAGTTTTTGTGACCACAGTGGAGGATAAGAAGAATATATCAAGTATCATCCAGAAACTAGCTACCAAACTCCCATTAAGTAGTCTTCAGCACTTAAAGAGGGTTAATGGAAATAAGATTATCGTATGTGCTACTAGTGATCCTGAAAAATATAGAAATTTAACAGATTTCTTGCACCAGAAATTGGAAGATACAGAACTGATAGATTTTTTATCACCACGGATTGAAATTTTGGAAGTTCCTAGCGCTGCACCAAAATTAAGATGGCAGTTTGACAAAATAAGCATGAAATGGCCTTGCAAATTCCATCCGGAAAAATACATGGAACAAAGATACCAAGGCTCAAATTTTTCTACAGAGGAAAAAGAATTTCATTTAAAAATTGCTTTATTGTTGCAGACACTGGCCACAAAATTTACAGAATGCACGTGTTATGGAATATGTGTAGATCCAAGATTTAATAGTATTGTAGCTTTGGCTGGTAGCGAAAAGAAAAAAAGGCCAATAAAGCATGCTCCAATGGTATTAGTAGATTTTGTAGCAAAATCCCAAGACGCTGGAGCGTGGAATGATGCACTCGACGAAAATGGCTGCAAACAGAATTTTGAAAAATCGAATGAATTAAATACGGCTGGTATTCCCAAGATTTTTGAAATATTTCTTAATGAAAATAATGACTTTCATTGTTTAAAACTAGGAGCAGAAAGAGTACACGAAAAGGAAAAGCTAAAATTTAAAGATCTGTCTTCTATAGAGGGCGACAATTTGGCTAAATATGGACCTTATTTATGCACAGGATATGATATTTACCTTAGCCAAGAGCCCTGCTTAATGTGCAGTATGGCTTTAGTCCATAGCCGTGCCAAAAGGGTATTTTTCTTGAAAAAGTCTCTAAATGGAGCCTTATTAAGCCAATTTAAACTACACGCTGTTCCAGAATTAAACCATCATTATGAAGTTTACCAATTTGTGTATGAAACCAATAATCAGGCAAAAAATAAAAGTTAACAATTATCTTTAATGCAAAATAAACAAACAAAAAAGATTTTTTAAGCACTCGATATTGACGTTTTCATAGCACCCTGTCTGGCAGGGGAAGAAAGTAAGCCAATTAACTGACAATCAGCTTCCAAGATCGTTAAGTCTTTTGAAGAACCTAAAAACTTAGTAGACATCTCTAAATCTTTAATCCTTAGGCGTACTCGAGCACCACGTACGTAATCTTCACCATTGCGGGCGGGCCTAGTGCAAACACAGTGGAACTTCCAACCAAAGTCAATATACAAATCGTCACCAACAACGTGAAAGATTTTACCAGAAACAATTTTGCCTTCAGGATCACCAAGCTAAAAGAAAATATATGTATAATATATATATGTGCATTTATATTTTTACTTACATCAATAAACTTCGAATTTCTTAACATGGAAGCAAAAGTTTCAGTGTCTATGGGCTCTTCCTTTGGTTGTAGCGCTTCACTGTGACTTTCATAAGCTTTTGCAAAACCCTTTTTTTCAACATTCTGTTGCAAAGGAACAGTCTCCACAGCAATGTTGACTGATTGATTCTGTATATCTTTGATATCTGTTGAAAAATAATGTTGTGATGCGGAAATATTTCTAACACAAATCTGCAGCGTTAATCTATTAAACCGGCACAAAAAAGACATTTTGAGTTCAAGTAATAAGAAATGTAAAAAATTCTAAATTTTGCGTAAAGAAAGGTTATGTAAAACAGCTGTTATGTGGATGTTAAGCTATGTTCAGTAGTAGTAACAGTGTAACACCAAATTTTCAAGATGATTTTATCCCCTACTTTTAAAACATGGTATTTTCGTTCGATATCGAGCAGGGTTTTAAGTGCACTAATAACACTATACTAGTCGAAAAACAGACAAGCCGGGCACATGGCGTTTTAACATAATTCGGTGCCCGCGGTTTTTTAAGATTGGCTCAGGTTTTCGAGATATACCGTTATTTCGAAAATGGAGGAGACTGTACAACATATATTCGCGTAACTCAAAATCGGTTTAATTTATTGAAATTACTAACAAAAAACGAAATTCCACAATAAAATTTCATTTAAGAAAAGTAAAACTTTTTTTCTAATATGAGTAGTCGTTATATTGAAACATAATTTTTTTTTAAAAAAAAAAATTAATTTTTTTACCAAAATTTCGAAATTTTTGTTTCTTAAAAATTCATAAAAAATTAAAAAACGCAGCTTTTAATTTTTTGCAGACATATAAAAAACGAAGCTGCAAACAAAACAAGCCATAAATGATTAAAATCTGTTAGCAACTTTTGATTTTATTCACAAGTCGACAAATTTTAATTAATTTAAGAATTTCATAAAACGCAATATTTGTATGGGAGTCCCCTAAGAAGTTTTGATAAGGGGCAAGTATGTCTCGAGAAAATGTTAAGGACAAGAAATTAATCGAGGTCGGTCATACACTATATACCACTAGGGGCGACTTCTGGGAATTTATGGGACTTTTTCTTTAATATATATGAAGAATATAATTTATATGGAGCATTTCATAGGATTTTTTTTTAATTATTAAATTCTTTATTCAACATTATGTATATGAAGAATGTGCCAATGCAGAAAATTTATTTTCAATGAGATTTGGACGTAAAGTTTTTTAAATGCGGTTTTTGTGCCATTTACAATACAAAACAAAAGAACAAATATTCAAATTTATGCTATTCCAAAGAAATATGCATGCATTATTACCACACTTTCACTTTGCAGTAGGAATTTTGGAAAATCTACATTAACCGATTAAAAAATTCTTAGAATTAAGAAATAAAATCATAAATGCTTACACCTTTGTATTTTATTGTGCTTACAAAACCACACAAATCGGTCTTTTATTGTGCAGTCAAAGCCGCACTAATCGGTCTTGTAAAAAACTTAAATAACATATTCTATTGTTATACCTGGATTAAAACAATTACAGTATAAATAAGAGTTCCTCAACCCCTTCACTGTCATATGGAAAGTGCTTGCGAAAGTGATTAGTGAAGTTTAAAGCCTTTAACAGTCTTGTATCTAATCAGTTATATTGAAATATCTAAGATGGAGGCGTGTAAAAAGTTTAATTACTTTTGTTATGTGTGTGGGAAATATAAAAATATGCCAAGTCGCCGTAAAATCACTATTGAAACAAGTACATTGTATGAATCATATTTTTCTTTTAGTGTTATACATGGTAAGAGTTGGACACCATCAATAGTGTGTACACACTGCATTTACCATTTAAATAAGTGGGGAAAAATGGAGACGCCATGCCATTTGGTGCTCCAATGATTTGGAGAGATCCCATAGTTCTTGTTGAAGATGAGTGTTATGCGTGCATAAATTATACGGCGGGTATGAACAGAAGAAACATGACTTATATATCTTATACTAGATCTTCTGGATATAATGGTACGGCGTCTAAAATTATCTCAAAGACAGAGCATTCTCTTGACAAAAGAGTTAAAACGAGCTAATATTTTAGCACCAGGTGTACAAATATACCGGGCTATGAATCGCCATAGACAATTTACGACTTTTTTAAAATCTATTGAGAATAATTCTATCGCGTATTGTACTGACATCCGCGGCTTGGTTTTAACAATGCATAATGAATATAATCCTGGAGATTGGCGCTTATTCATTAATTCTTCCAAAAGTAGCTTAAAAGCAGTTTTGCCACATGTCACTAATTTAAAAAGTCCTATTCCGATAGCACTAAGCACAAATACTAAAGACACATACGCATCAATGAAAAAAATAATACAGTTAATTAAATATGAAGACCACAAGTGGAAAATATGCGCAGATTTAAAAGTGGTAGCTCTTTTAAGAGGCATGCAATTGGGCTATACTAAAAACAAGTGCTTCATGTGCTTATGGAATACGCATTTCTATGGCGACCAGTACAATACACGGGAGAAAAGCAGATTGCATAGAAATTATTTTATTGAATTACCACTTGTGCCGATGGAAAAGATTTTGCTTCCTCCACTCCACATCAAACTGGGTATTGTAAAAAATGTTATAGAAGCATTGAGCCCAGATGGTGTTGCTTTTACCGAATTGCACCGAATTTTTCCACGATTAAGCGGCAAGAAAGTAAAAGAAGGTATGAACTCTAACTACTTTATTAAATTAGATTTATATTTCATATCATAATATTTTTATTTTACAGGAATTCTTAATGGACCGTCGTCTTATGAAGAACCATCAATTTGAGGTTGCATTGAATGATATCGAGCTATTGGCCTAGAATTGTGTGAAATCAGTAATAGAAAATGTATTAGGAAATCATCGGTCTGTAAAACTGGCGAATTTTAATCAAAAATATGCTAACCGCATTTAAAAACTTAAACGTTAGAATGTCATTGAAAATATATTTTTTGCATTACCATGCCGAAAAATTTAATGAACAATCACCGACACCCAATTTTCACGATGATTTTTTCCCCTATTTTAAAATCATGTCTTTATTTGTTTGATAGTGAGCGGGGTAGAGAAGTAAGCAGGGTAGAAAAAAAGACATGAATCGTATTTCTGTGTTTCTTTTTTGACATTCCTCTTTGCACTTATTTGTGTTTTTTAATTTCTGGTTTATTCTTATTTCAAAATGACATGTGCTTATTAAAATATAGAAAAATAAAAAATTTTAATTAAAAAAAAAATTCAAAATATATCAAAATTATGTGGAATAACGAAATTTTAAATATTTTTACGAATAAGAAACTAAGGAAATCAGAAAAAATCAACTCTGACTGCAAAAAAAACGAAACATGGTGAAAATTTAACAAGTTTTTGGAAGTTTCTTTAAAAAAGAAATACAAAAAAGACATGTCTTTTAAATCATCGTGAAAATTGGGTGCGAGTCTGATGAACATGGCGAGAGATTTCACCAAGTAACAGCCAGGCTCGAACACTGGTATATCGGCAAACAACTTGATTCGCTATTAGGGGATATTTGTTGGAATTTGCAGGAGGGAGAAGAATAAATTTCTAAATAAAAACTTTAACTTTAACTAATTAACAACAAAAATAAATGTTTTCAAATTTTTAAGTTTGCTTATTATAAAAAATAAAAAAGTTTCATCTTTTCTGAAAAATCAAAAGTTGTAGACAGACTTTAATCACTTATAGCTTATTTTGTCTGGAACTTTGTTTTTTAAACGCGTAGAACCCTAGCCTTAAATTTTGCACATGCAGCGCCTGAGATACCCCTAGACGGGCCAAATGTATGACCAGCGCAACTTTATTTTTCATTTCCATCATTTGTTTCTAAGGCCTAGGATTCACTCCTAAGGGGATAAATGTACGACCGACCTCCAATGTTTTTTGTTCTTAACATTTTCTTAAAACATAGCTGCCATATATCTCCACCCCTTAGGGGGGCTCCCATACAAATATGGCCGTTTAATGAAATTCTTAAATTTGACCCCTCCAGCGCCTAGGATGCCCCTTTTGCTTTTTACATAGTTTTGTTTAAAGAAAATTGTAAGAATATTTAAAAATTAATAACGAGTTTTTTGATTGGGCTTTAAGAAATTTTGACAAAGCCTATTGTACCTTGAATCTTGACAATCACTGAAAATTCTTGTAAGGAACTACGTAATTTTCTTTGCAGTACATACATTTTTTCAGGTGTATTTAGCTGTGTCAAGTAAGCAGGAACAACCTGCTGTTTAGTTTGTATTTAGCTGTGTTTAGTATACAGAACAACCTGCTGTTTAATTTGCTTAGGCTTAAATGTATTGTAGTCACCCACTGTTCCAACTATTATTTTTATCAATAAAATTGAAAAACACGAGTTACGCGTTTATCTCCATAACTTACCTAATTTTTTAAATATAATTTTCTTCTATTAAATTTTTAATAGAACCTTTGCAGAATGATTCAACAACAACGTCAACGTATTGAACAAGCTGTCACTGAAATGATCGACGACATGGATAAAACACATCTACGAAAAATGCAGGTAATAATAGGGCACTGAACTCCGCTATAGGAAATTGGGAACAAATCTAGTTTATCGGCGCAGCTCCAAATAAAAAGAATGTTGCTACGGTGATAGAAAATGGAAAAATAAGAAGAAAAAATAAAAAAAATTGGCGCAACCACTTTGTTTTTGGATTATGAACGTTTAAAGTTTTCATATAAATATGCGATTTTCCACTACAATTCTAAACTTATACGGCCAATATTGATATCATCTTGAATATATTTTTCTGAATATACAAAATTTGTTTCAACATTTTTAACTCTTTAGCTCACATTAGTTTTTTTTTTACATTTTAAGTCAACATTTTACGGAAGTACACTAGGAAAGTATGTACATAGTTTACTTAAATAAAACTAATACAAATTTTATAAAATAACAAACACCAGCGTCGCAAATAAACTTCCCTGCATAACCGGCCTTCGGCCGTAGGCAAGGATTTTCTCCCCTATGGTGTAATAAATACCGGCTTCGCTAACTGAAGATTCTTTGCCTAGCCGGCTTTCGGCCGGGCGCAAAGATTTTCATTTCCATGGTATAACAAACTCTAGCTTCGCTAACTAAAGCTGGTCTGCATAGTCGGCCATTGCCCAGGCGCAAGGATTCCCTCCTCTTTAGTATATTTGCAAACTCATCCCACTTCATAAACTAAAAATATTCAAATAAATTCTGTATGTCCAGAAAGATCTAGTGAAAAGCTTTGAAATGATACCAATATTAGCCATATACGTTTGGAAATGTAGCGGAAAGTCGCATATTTATATGAAAACTTTCATCTTAGGTACTTTTTGTTATTTCGAGCTGCGTAGGCTAACCAGATTTAACCCGGAAATTGTTTTGCAATCACTGTTTAAAGACGATTATGGCAGATTTACACACTTCTGAACTTTTGTTTCATTATTAATTTTTTCTTATTTTGTGTAGACAGATATGCACTTGTGTGCCGCCAAATGTTGTCAGGATACCAGCGCTAGTGTAGATAGCGTTCAACGTTGCGTTGACAGATGTTCTCAACCCCTGACCAGAGCCCAAAATTATGTCCAACACGAATTGGGAGAATTTCAGGGTAGATTACAAAGATGTGTAATGGTACGATAACTAATTGTATTTTAGAAACTAGTTTTGATTAACTAATTTTTTAAATAGCAATGTAATGACGATATTAAAGTTAAAATGCCTGCTAATCCTAGCGAAGATGATATTGCCAAATTTACTGATCAATTTGAGCGTTGCGCTGTAAAGTGTGTTGACAAACATGTCGGTTTAATACCCAGTATGATGAAAACTATGAAATCCGTGTTGGCCAAGGGACCCGAAACAATACCACAAGTTTAATTGTCGTTATTTTATTAAGCAATTTCAATCTTACTGACTGGTTTTAATTATGCGCGAATATTGTTATTCAGTTAAAGTTAGTTTTTTTTTAATAAAAAAGGAAAAACAAGCAGGGCTTGTTTTTGGTTTTTCAAAATTGAAAAATTTTATTATTGAACAGCAATTACATTTAAATATGTACCGTTAAAGGGAAACAATTCTGTATAAGAGTTGTGGTCAATTTGGGCCTATCCAAGACAAGGTGTAAAAAAAGTTAATTTTGTTACTTTTTAAAGAAATTTATAAAAAGTCAGAATTATAAAAAGCTGTGGTAAATTATGATCGACTTCAACACAATTTAAAGGATTTCGTAATTTTTGTATAAATGAGATTTGTGATACAGCCCAATTATGAAAGAAAAACTCCCCGGGAGTTTTCTCCCTTCTCCCATTTTTCCTATGTTAATTCAATTGTAGAAATGGGAAAAGGGAAAAAACTCCCAGGGAATTTTTATTCATAATTGGGCTGATAGTTTTTTAAAGATGTTTTTCAAAACGAAAGCCTTAAAAAATTCTTTATGATTATAATTTTTATTTGATTTGTCATTTTAAATTTAAGAACAATTACTTATTTTTTAAAACCTCTTAATATTTTTTACAACCTCTTTTTGTTAAATAATTATTAGAAACCCAAAGACCCCTAAATTAAAAAGGCATTTTAATAATAATTTTTTTCTGAGTGTATTAATTTGGTTTTTTGTATTTATTTTATAATAAAAATTTGTAAAAACAAAATTTTTTTCTCACAATGATTGAAGACCAACGAAAACGCATCGAAAAAGCTGTTGGCGACATGATTCAAGATATGTATAAGACCCATTTAAGAAAAATGCAATCCGACATGCATTTATGCGCTATGAACTGTTGTGATGATCACAGTCGTCAACCTAGTCTAGATAATGTACAATCCTGTATAGAAGATTGTGCTGTACCGTTGCTGAGAGCCCAAGACTACGTACAACACGAACTTGGTGAATTTCAGTCAAAACTTCAAAATTGCATAATGGTAAACAAATCTAAATGTTTTTAACATTTTTATCAAAATTCGTTTTTTTTTTTAGCAATGCAACGACGATGTTCGTAGCAGTGTACCATTTAATACACATGAGTCAGATATACCAAAATATCGTTATCAGTTTGAACGATGTACAATAAAATGTGTGGACAAACACATTGGTCTTATACCCAGTATGATGCGTTCGATCAAAACAGTTTTGGCTAATGGTCCCGACAATTTGAGACAGGCTTGAGTTTATAGGTGATGTAAATAAAAGTTTTCACTCTTTTTTAACGCGATGACATTTTTGGAAATTACCGTAAAAATAAAAAGAAAGGCATTATTAATGGGATTATTGTAAATTTGTAAAGAACATATTTTTAAACCATTTAAACTTAAATTTATTTCAAAGAGGATACAAATCTGTTATCAATAGAAGGCAATATCTCACGTTTAAATTAGTTTTTTTTAATAAAATCTAAAATTAAATCAACTTTCATCTTCTGAACAAATTTGGGTTCTACGGCGGTTTACTTTGTATCTATGACAACATCTTTGTCTCTCCTCTTAGGTGATTTTACAAAAACCTAATAATTAATTCTACGTAAGCGAAAACAATTTCTTATATGTGAAGGATTTTTGTGAACAGCCGAAAGAAATAGTTTTGGATTTTTTTTTATTTTATTATTTTACTGAGGATTCATCAATGTTAAGTTATTAAATTGAGAAAAACACCGAAGAGTGCTAGGCCGAGGTGATATATATACTGTAACGTTTGGGATTATTGTAAATAAAAAATAAGCTATACGTACATATGCACATACATATGTATGTATATACACGGTAGCTTTTTCTTATTTCGTGAGGATATTTGTGCTTAGAATAGGTAAAATAATGAATCCATTATTACAATAAGAGAGTATCACCACAGTATTTAATAGGGATGATAAACGGGAAATTCCAAATCCGGAGATTTTTCGAGATTAGCTGAGAAAATCTTTCACGCACCTTAAATATTTTTGAAATTGATTTCTGCAATATAACTTCTTATTAAAAAAATTGTCAGACATGAATTTTTTTTTGGTTGGCGTTAACCTGTCAAAAACGACAGCATTTTTCGGATATTTTTCAAATATCCAATTTCAAATTTTATAGCCTATTTCCGATGTGCGAAAGAATTCTTTCGTTCGAATAAAAACATTGAAAACAAAAACAAATTTTTAGAATTTGTTTTCAATGTAGTTATACGAAAGAAAGAATTCTTTCGCACATTAGAAATAGGCTATTAGAAAATTTTCTACAACAAAATCGAAAAAGTTGAGAAACAATCTCATGTGCGGTTTTAACAATTAAAGGGATAGAACATGTAGTTAAATTTATATGAAAAGCACTCTGTTTTTCTAGTGCTTTTTATATTAATTTTACTACTCGTTCAACCACTTGTGAAAACCGCACAAAAATTTATATAAAAAGCACTAAAAAACCGAGTGCTTAAAAATTTTACAGCTAAATCTGACATAAGACATGGCCAAAAAATGCTAAAAATGATTTAAAACAAGTTATAGTGCTATGTTCGGCTGTGCCGAATCTTTGATACTTTGCACCGACAGGAGTGGTGGGCTGTATATGATAAATATATATTATTAATTAATCTTTAAATTTTCCCACATATTTCTCAATATATTCTTTTTCATTTCAACTCTATTTTATCATCTTCTATATTTCCTCCGTCATGAAAGGTATCACGAGTAGTGCCTATTCCTAAATCGAAAGCAATACATAGTGCAGAAGACTTAAGACCTATTTCATTCCTTCCCACACTATCTAGGGTAATGGAAAATATTCTCAAAAACCAAATTTTATCGTTTGTTAGTCGGGACATTGTTGCTTTTCAATATGCTTTTCGTCGTGGACATAGCACTACTTCAATGTTGTTAAATTTAACTTTTAACACTAAAAATTACACTGCGTAGATAGCCAAATTAAGAGACTTGTTTAAATTTTCTAGAAAGATTGGTTTATTTTTACTTATAAAGGGTGTTTTTTTAAGCTAGATAGAACTTTAAATTGTAGAAAGTAACACAAAAAATTAAATTTTGATGAAATATTTTTTTTTATCGTTTCAGTATACTCTGACAAATCATCATGAATAGACTCACGCTTGAACAACGCTACGAAATTATCCAAATTTACTTTGAAAATCAGTCGTCGATTCGCGCAACTTATAGACGACTTCAAGTTCTATCGGGCTTAAAAAAACACCCTTTATAATAGGTCTGCATGTAGATTGATTTATTCTTACTTCTATATATGTATGTACATTAGACCGTCTCAGTTTTTATACTTTTTTCGAAATTCCTTCATGAACATCGATTTTCTTTATCTTCTATAAAAACCAAGAATTTTGGTGTATAAAACTTAAATATTGATGAACGGGAAGTGATCTCTCAAATCGTTTTTTAATTTTTTTAGGCAAAATGCCTTTTTTCCAAAAAATTAAAAAATCTTGATTTAGTAATTCGCCTCAAACTCAAGCAGATCTAAATGGATTTGAACATCATTACATGCATTAGAACGCTTATTAAATTTCCTAAATGTTTCTTAAAGCAACATTGCCATTTTGTTCGATTATTTTTTATTCATAGCACTACAAATTCAGATTTTCAAATACAAACTTAAAATTTTTTTTTTAATTTTTGCTTACCTTTTCATATATAAAAATTGAACGAGGCAAAACTTTTATATTCTGTAAATGCAGTATGGTAGGAAATTTTAAAATAAAGATTTTGGTGTAAATAACAGTTGCATTCTGTTAAGAAAAACTGCAGTTTTAGTTGAAATAAGTAAAGTTGTTTATTTCTAAATTTGCTTCTGTTCCATAAATACATTATAAAGTAAGAACATATTTCTTACCATACTGCATTTACAGAATATAAAAGTTCGATGGGGTAGCAAAGCGCACCGGGTTAAGCTAGTATATAATAGAAGTCAATTTAATTTTGATATTAATGGAGTCTACTATGATATACTTTCCTTGTCATCAGGTGTTCCCCAGGGCTCAGTTTTGGGCCCCCTTATTTTGTGTTATATGTAAATGACCTCCCAGGATTTATTGATACTAATGTGTGTAGGTCTTTCATTTTTGCTGATGACTTTTTCTTTTATTTAGTAGGAATAAAGATAATAGTGATGTTCTACAATCTAATGCAAATTATAGTCTTGAACGTTTCCGTCAAGGCGAATTCACTAGAAGGTGAGGTCAACTCTACAACAATACTTCTTTTGTGGTCGGATTGTCAAAAGTATTGCTAGTAAAAAATAATGTTTGTTAACATAAAAAAAACTAGTTTGTATACAAACTTTGACAAATCGACCACCGAAAAAAATAGCCATATGTTGACTTGACCCCACCTTCTATTGAATTCGCCTTGGTTTCCGTCTTTGGTCAATTTTCATATAAATATTTCCAAAACTAAAGCAATTATTAGGTGTGTTCCACAAGATCTCGGGCAAGTTCGGACTAATGAGAGTAAAATGAAAATTACTCTCTGAAGTTGCCAAAACTACCCAAAATTGCTGGAACGCAAATAACCATTTTTGCACTTCTTCAAATACTAATGATGCTTAATTTTCAATTTAAGTCAATTTGTCATTTTTTATATTTTGTTTTCTTTTATTTTAAAGATTATAAGAAATATGTATGCAGTAATGCATTTACCACTTTAATTTTATCATTAAAATTTTACATTTTGCTTTCTAATATATTTTTTAATAAAAATTAAACTTTTTCTTTTGCTTGTAAATTTCCTGATTAATTTTTCAGTTTCAAATTAAAAAAAACAGCTAATTGTTTATTCTGGTCCGAACTTACCCAAATAAAAAGTTCGTGCAAATTTGTACAGGAAATTAAAAAAAAATACTCTCTCAATTACTCTCTTAAATGCACAAAAATTGTTATGTGGAACGCTTTTGGGTAACTTTGTGCAAGTCCGGACTGTTTCGTTATGCATCTGGAACAGAGCTATTATTTGTATGTATATTTTTTTACTAACACGTATTAAAAGGAATTATGTTAGTATTGTTTATGTTTGGTTAATTTAAGTTGATAAAATATCCATATCGACTCCAATATCCACTTTGGGCCCGGTTTTTATTGTTATTTTATTACTAATATTTTATTAGGCTGGGGAGCCAATTCATAATTGTACATATAAATTTATTTTTTATTAATTGTGCTTCAATTCAGAATTTACATTTACATTTGTAATGGCCCTGGAGACTATCAAATAAACCCATCAATCAGTGGATATGTGTTAGTGTCGTTTATTTCAGACTTTTTCAGAGACGTACAAATAAACACGTCCTTCAACAATTGTATTTTGTAAGAAAAAACAAAATATTTATATTTTTTATGACAACAAACACAAAGAAAATAAAATTTTTTGTCAATCACAACAGGAGACTATGAAATAATCTGCCATCAAATAAAAAAATCAAAACTTTTTGATTTTCATCAAGCATTGCCGACAACGCGTATGTGTAGCCGAAAAAGAACGACTGCACGCACACAACTATGTGATTGATGTGATTAGTTGATAGACTCCAGGGCGCTTTATATATAATTTTTGGGCTTATAGGCTTTTTATATTACTTGGGTTGAAATAAATAAATAAAAAAAAAAAACGAACGTCAGCATTAAAATTGGTTGCGTTTTAGAACTATATTAAGTTATTGACCGACAATCAGAAAGTTTTATGCTTTTCTTTTTAGAAATTTGAACTAGTTTGAGTAAAATATAAATTGATTTTCAGGAGGGTAATCACAATCGATAGTTTTATTTTTGGCTGACTATCGATAGATTTTTATCACTATCGATACTATCGGAAAATTTTAAAAGTAACTACAAAGTTGATTAGATGTCAAAGAAACATTTTTAACGACTCATTCGACGCAAATTTTTTGCAGTGAATAAAGGCCGACTTCCAAAACGTCAATTGCTTTGTATTAGAACAGAGTATAATGTTTCATAGCGCCGCAGTTCAAAATATAAGTTATTTTTGTTCCATAATAACACAGGTTATTTTATTTTATTATAAATCCTTTATTTATTTGTTAACAAATTACAATTTTTATTCTTATTCGACAAAAAATTCACCTTTGAGGAACACTGCATGCAGCTGAGAAAAAATTTAAATGCTAGATTAAATATTATAAAATACTTAACCTCGAAGCACTTCAATATACATATATCTACAATGTTAAACATTACACGTTCTATAATTCTCTCCAAAATGGATTATGCCCTACCAATCTATGGATGGTGTGCTCCTTCCCATATTAAACTAATTAAAACTCCCTACCATGCAGCCGTTCGCTACAGTAGTGGAGCTTTTCGCACTAGCCCAACAACAAACTTACTAGTTAAAGCTGGTATGCCTTCAATTGAAGATCGCACCTCTTTACTCACGCATAAACTTATACCAAAACTTTTAACCTGTCGCAGCAAGATTATTTTTGAAGAAGTTTCAAAAGCAATTAAATACAAGAAAACACCCAGAATGAAATCCACAATATTGAGATATATCCACTTCTCCCGCTCAATGGATCTAACGCTTCGGCCAATTCTTATAAAACAATCATTAGAGCCTCCTTGGCTTATTAATAATTCTTCCTTCATTTTATCCCTGGTTAGTCTCCCGAAAACAGCTACTCCACCTAATGTTTATCAACAAATGTTCAAAAGTACAATTGAGAACTTTTCACAACAAAACTGGAATATTTTATTTACTGATGGATCCAAATCGAACAACTTTACAACATTTGCAGTCGTCCAACAAGATGGCACACTTATAAAAGCTGGTTATATTGATAAATACTGTTCCAACTTTACAGCCGAAGCTTTAGCTATAGCTAACGCTACTGAATTTGCCGATGTAAATGATGCCAAACACATAATATGTACTGATAGTCTTTCATCTATCCTTGCAAATAAAAACTCTTTACATGAATCTCCGTTAATTAACAAAATTCGTAACATCATTAAAAAAAATCAGAACACAATTAAATTAATGTGGGTTCCGTCGCACGTTGGTATCTTCGGCAACGAATATGCAGACACTGCTGCCAATGAAGTCAGAAGTAGACCTCTTATCACCTTTCCTACTTGGAAACATCGTGACATTATAAGCAACATTTTCTCTCATTTAAGTTCAGCTCAAAACTTAAGGTGGTTGTCGTACCAACATCCATACAAAAACATAAATCCTCTCGGTATTAAGCCAACATTTTCCACATCGTGTTCCAGGAACGAGGCTTACATCATAACGCGACTCAGAATAGGCCACTGCAAATTTTCACACAAACACCTCTTCGAAAAGGAAAATCCTCCCATATGTTCAACTTGCAACACTCAACTTACCGTTAAACACCTTCTAGACGAATGCGGGTCATTCAGTTACACCAGAGCCAAAATATTCGGATCAAATCCACCTTCAAATTTTTTACAAAATACTTGTGATAATAATGTAAAGTTAATCAATAATTTTTTGATAGAAAATAATTTAAAAAACCTAATCTAATTTAATTAAAAGTCGGAGTTGAAAGCCTTAGTAGCTAGTACTCCTTATGTTTTTTTTTTTCTTTAGTTACAACAATTAATATTTTTGTAATTAAATTTAAATAAATAAATAAATATTCTTATAGAATACCCTTACAATGATTTATTTTAATGTGTAGTTCTGTGCCTAAGGGAGCCACACAGAACTATAACCAATCTTCACTTTTATTGCAGAGATGCAGGGTACCTTTATTTTTGGGAAAGCTTTAAGTGCTGATTGGAATACAATCACTCATAAGAGTGATTATAATTGTAGGGTGAGAGAAACGAAATAAATGACAATTAGATAAGTATGTAATTGTTATCAATTTATATGGGTATAAATCTGGTTGCGCAAAGAATTGTCTAAGGGTAGGAATTGAGAGTGTTACCTTTGGTTGCTGAGGGTTTATTTTCCTTGTAGGGGGTTATGCAGGTGATTATTCCAAATAATCAAAATATATTTAAGTTTAAATTTAAAGGTAAGTACAATTTTATTTTTTCCTTTTTTTAGGTTAAGTTAACAAGTAGTAATAATAATACTAATTAGGCTGAAGACAAATTCAACTTTTTTACGCTGTTGCTAAAAGCCAACTGAACTATACAAAATGTTTAATCCAGAATTTACCAACATCTTCGGTTTACGGATAACCGAAGAAGATTGGAATAATTCCGTAATTACCAATGTTCAAATTAATTCTATCTACATCCTTTTCTATCTAAAACTAGCGCTTAGATATCAACGCCCTCTATACTTCAATATTCTTAACTTATTTTGAAAATTCATTAGGGAAGTTAAATTTCATACTTTAAATAACTTAAATAAATACAATAACAATTTAAATTATACTTAGCATAACGATAAATTCAATTTCAAAATTCATATAGCTCTAATAATTCATTCATAAGTAAAATATAATAATAGTGTTTAAACTTATTTAGACATAATGTTAATATTTGAATGTTATTACTTTATTATTTTATTTAAATGTTTAATCTTGTTATTTTATTTATATTGTTTTTTATCTTATATTTTATTTCTGTTATTTATTATCTTCATAAAAGTTCTTAATTAATGTTTTATTTATTTATTCCCACTATGTAGGCTTGAGTACTATTCAATACCTAAAGTGACCAAAGACAATTTTGCATATGTTGCATGTACACGACATGTTTTTTACATCTGACTTGTCAAATTTCTCACTGCAAAAGACATACATGTCGTGTGTTATCTTTAAAACATTGCATCTGTAAAAGTCAGAAAATTTCAATTAGAGCGTGCTCTATTTTCTTCTGACAAGCCATCTGACAGAAATCAGATGTGTCAGAAATCTATGCCGGGAAGAAACCCTCAGCGGCGGTGCATTGTTGACGGAATCATTAGCCGGCTTTAGTTAATATTTTACAATACCGATAAATGTATAATAATTTCACCATTGAATAGAAATAATGTACATATGTATATAAATAAAAACGCATCATTATAATATCCTAAATTGGTATATTCGAATTTAAAGAAAAAAAATGTTTAGATGGCTGAACTTTTTTACGGCGGAAATAAAAATTTTTGTGGCGGCAGCACGCAATTTTGAAACCAAGAACTACTTTGGTTTATTCCATAACTACAGAGAAAAAAGATAGACAATGTCAGAAGCAAATTACATGTACGTTTATGACCAAATGTTATTAACCTTCTCTAAAACAGCAATTTTGACAGACACTCACAATTACACATGACTTGAAAAGTTGACAAGTCAGATGTAAAAAACATGTCGTCTACGGGCACCTTTAACTTGCAAACAACACATCAGAACTTTATTGCAACAACCAAGTATAAGCATACATCGTCGCCCCCTTACCAACAAACTTCGTCTGTCCGGCAAGAAATATCCATAGTGTAAATTGCGACTAACGCAGAAAAACAGCAATCAGGGCATCGGTTTTAAAATTGATGCTTTGTGACACAGATTACACACAGATATGTCACGAGATGGAAGATTTTTGTCTCTTTCTTAGAAAGCTGCCCTTTTTTAATTTCAAATTTATTTCGTTGAGATTTATTTGCAAAACTGTTGTAAAAAATAACTTTTAAGCTTATCGCAACACTAGTAAATAAAATTTAAGTAAGTAAATAACTTTGATTAAGCAATTTGTGTTGTGGCAATGTGTAAAAACAGGCCTCTATAAGCCTGATTTTACACATTGCCACTGAACTACCAAAAAAAGCTTTTTGTCTCTTTCTTCGAAAGCTGCCCTCGCAACTGATTAGGGCCTTTTTCACACGTCACTATTTACATATCTGTGTGTAATCTGTGCTTTGTGACATTTAACATTTCATTTGCAAACACTACATGTTTATTTTTAATATTACCAATTGCATGACTCCCCTGTCGGAAAAGTTAACTCATGGTTAATCAGAAGTTAGTCAGAGGTGACTCAAAAACTAACTCATTTGCATTGTTAAAGCCATTCAGTTTTTACACGCAATGTCCGCAGTACGAGTCAGTACCAACTCACACTGCATAACTTTCTGCTGACCATAAGTTATTTCATTTTTAGTTAGTTTCTGGGCGATAAAAGTTGAGTGCACTTTAAGTTAGCTGCAACCTGGCTAATTAATGGTTGGCCCATTATGAGTTCTTGTGGTGCATATAATATGTTGACTCTTACGTTTTTTTTGTTTTATATTTGTTTTAAATCAAGATTGTAATTCTTACACTAACCCCTCCCAGAGAGCCAGAGAATATTAATATTACGTAATTACCCCCGCCGTTATACATATGTTTTCTTTCACTTTGTCTACAGAAAAACTCTCAATTATAAGACACCAGCAGCATGCCCGATATGGTTTTCATAATTATAACTTTAAAAATTAGATGTATTTAACTTAATAATATTAAAAAATAGAATATGGAAATTTTTGCTTCTTATTTAACTTTGAAAAAGTACACAAAACAAGCAAAACGTTTTTTTTTACCAGTTTTTGTACAACGTTGTATTTATATCTGTATCAGCTTTGAGTTAGCCAAAATGTAGTTCAAAACTTATCGAGAAGAGGTTAGTTGAACAAAAACCACTCACTCATCTCTGCATAACTTTTGAGTTATGACTGCCAGCCAGGGTTTTTAGATGTGGTGTTTTCTCGCCAAATGTGGCGACTGCTTGTAATTTTTTTTCTTAACGAAAAATCTTAAAAAATATTAATGGGGCTATTTTGAAAAACACATATATTAGTGTGGTTTCTAGTCATCCCATATCATATCGGGCATTATTCCACCAGTTAACAAAATATTGTATTACGGCGCCATCATTGCTTATTTTCTGAATGGCAGTTTTATGTACATGCTGTTCATTTTTGGAACAATCTTCCACAAAGTTAACAACTAGGGAGATCGAACGGTTATTATTCGACCGGTTTAACCCTGCTATTTTAGTTTTGCCCAAGCCGGTTATTTTAATAATGTGTAATTTATATACGGTTTCCTTACTCTTGTTGTAAATGTTTCCGTAATTTAAGTATTTTTCTAATTGAAAACTTTTTATAAAGGATGTCAAAACAAAATGTAACAAAAGTCAAAAAAAAAATACGAACAATGTAAAAACAAATCGCTAAATAAAAGCGTGTGTTCTTGTAAAAATACCAAAAACAATTCAAAATACTACAAAAAAGTGTGCAGTTAAAAAGTAAGAATTTGTGCGAGAGTATTCTAAATATTAAATATATTTTAATATAGATGTTTTCTCTGGAGATATTGCGTACGGGATTAAAAAGACAAAGTTAGGTGCCTGAAGGGCCCTAAAATTATAAGTTGCAAAGGTTATTCCACGCCACGACTTATTAATCACCTTTAATTAGTCCACATGATTGACATTGTTGTACTCCAAATAAAACTTATTGCCGTTCGAAGTAGTTCTAAGGAGACGACAAATAATACTTTACTAAAATACTCCAAAAATGAATAATTGGGTGAAATATTAATACGTTGTGTTGCCGAGGACGGAATGCCCGTTAGGGCACTAGGAATTCTTAAGTAGTTATATAATTTCTTCATGCTTAAAACTACAAGATTCCGGCGGAATCAACGATAGGAAAAAATTCATCAGTTTTATGTATTGAAACACCAAGAACTAAAAAACAAAATTGAAGAAATCAAACAATGTCATGGAAGGTTTAAAATTGTGGTCGAAGAATTGACAAATATTTTATACAAAAGCATGTTCATATTACTATTCGTTTCTATAATATTGTTGAAGTCTTCCGATTCATATATGTAGATATGCTTAACCACCAACAAATTAAAACTCATTTAAAATAAATTTGGGAGAATATATCAGATAATAAATTTATTAAATACCTATAATTTTTTATTTGCTTTTGCAAACCGTTTCTCTAGATCAAACATCATCTAACAGTTTCTAAATTACATTATACAATTATCTTCTTACAAATAAAGTTTAGTAAATAAATTGAAATTGTTAAAAATAAAGCTAAAGTTTGATCCATTTCTTGGTCACACTTTTTATAGAGTTTATTGCCAAATTTTTGTTAGGCCTGAAAATACCTTAAGTCATATCTATGTTTTTTGTTGGTTCCTTAACTTTGTGAATTGTTCTATTTTTATTCAAATTAACGTTTTATTACAAGAACTTATTTGATATTGTGTATTTTGTCTGTTTAATGTCTTCGAACTAAAACTGGTTAACCGGTTTTTTATTTTTAAAACTGGGAAACGGGTTTTTTAAAATAGCAACTATTCGGAATATTCGAAAAGCGGTTTTTGAAAAAAGTTGAATAATCTATCTCCCTATTAACAGCTAAACAGCAATGCTAATAGTTTCAAAACATTTTTATTCAATGTTTATAAATAATTTTTGATTTTTAATATATATTTTTTTATCTTGGTTTTTTGGTATATCAATATTGTTATATTTACTTGTATCAAGTTTATTTTGTAACGTAACACGTTCCTGTTCTATAAATATAAGACCCAGTCTTGTTGTTTAGGAAATGGAATCAATAAATGAATAATAAATGAATTGATTTTCAGTCGGTCGTGCTCGATGAGAAAAGACGTGTTTCTTTTAACTCCGCATACGGTTCTTTTTTTTTTAACATAAATTAATTAATAATATCAGTGTAACAAGCGAATTTGGACGCTCAATATAAAAGTGAACAAAAGAATAATTATAAAAAAATTAAGAAAAAAAAATACAAGTAAAAAAAAATATACTTACATATGTATGTATGTACGTACGCACATACATACTTGCAAATAATCTGTGCAAAAAAATATTTATTCTTTTTTTCTTTTATTATCTCGGTGTAACAACATTATACATAATAAAAAGAGCACAGTCAACAAAAAAAATAAAAACAAAAAAATAAAAAAAATAAAAAAACGGTGAAAAAAACAAAAACAACTCTATATGAGTAATAACAATGAAACAACAACAAAAGTAAATGATATTCATGCTAGTGAAAGCAATGTGGAAATAAACACAACAACAGAAAACAATACAAGCGTTACCGCTGTTACCATAATCCCAAACATAGACGCAATGTTAAACAAACAAGAAAAAAGTTGTCAAAAACCACAAGTGCAAGTTGGTATGGATAGGTATATAACAGTGCTTAAACGTGGTCGCAGCCCTGCCTCTTCAGCTGTTGCCTCTGCCTCGAAAGTTCCATCTTTTGATAGAATAAACTCGCAAAATCGTTTTGCAATTCTGGAGGATGAATCTTCTGAAACACCCAACGTCATAAAATCGTCGAAGCCACCCCCGATATATCTTAGAGAGCAAAACTCAAGTGAGCTAATAAAAAGTTTAATATCGGTGATAGGTGAAAATTCGTTTTACGTAGCTGCAATCAAGCGTGGTAATATTAACGAAACAAAAATACAGATTAATAATGAGAATGATTTTCGTAAATTAATTAATAAGTTTGAAGCACTTAAAAAAAGCTTCTATACTTACCAGCTGAAAAGCAGCAAAGGTCTGCAGGTTGTGATAAAGGGCATTGACTCATGCGTGGACCCAGACGAAATAAAAACATTTTTAGAAGAAAAAGGTTTCAAAATTAAAAATGTTACAAATATTAAAAATAGGGAAAAAAATCCCCAACCACTATTTCGAGTGGAGTTAGAGCCCGGCGACGTTAAGCTAAAAAAAAATGAAACGCATCCCATTTACAGCTTAAAATACATCCTGTACAGGAAAATAACGATAGAAGAGCCGCACAAAAGAAATGGGCCTGTTCAGTGTTTAAACTGCCAAGAATTTGGTCATACTAGGGCATACTGCTATTTACCCCCTGTTTGTGTCGTATGTGGAGAACTACATGGTACCGTTCAGTGTGATAAGTCAAAAAATGACCCTAATGTAAAAAAATGTAGCAACTGTGGTGGTAATCACACTGCCAACTATAGAGGATGTCCGGTATATTCTATTGTCAAGCGTTCTGTTGGACAGAAACTTAATCCCCCTCAAACGCAGGCAACTTATCAAGAAAACACTAACGGCGTTCAAATACCGCAGCCAAATAATAACAGAACCTCGTACGCTAATGTCTTAAAATCTAATCATATGCCATTGCAAGGTGATTTACCAAATAATGACGAAATTCCCACTTCTAATTTAACTCGGCTAGAAAAAACCATGGAAACATTAGTGCAAACCGTTAACAATTTTACCAACACAATGGGTAACATGATGCAAGAAATGTTAAGAATGCAATCGATGTTATTGCAAGCTGTACTAAATAAGCCATGAACTGTCTAAAAATTTGCTTTTGGAACGCAAACGGCATCCGCCAACATAAAAATGAACTAGAATACTTCCTTAAAAATAAACAAATCGATGTTATGATGGTTTCTGAAACTCATCTGACCTCGAGAAATACGTTTAAAATCAATGGTTATATATTATATGATACCAAGGACCCTCGAGG
The DNA here is from genome assembly GCA_943735925.1 of Pollenia amentaria. NCBI lineage: Eukaryota > Metazoa > Arthropoda > Insecta > Diptera > Polleniidae > Pollenia > Pollenia amentaria. The sequence goes on along the minus strand of OX031010.1, from coordinate 118,456,382 downwards.
TAGAGCTTGTGGAGGTTCTGCCATTTTGATAAAAAACCGAGTAAAACACTACTTAATGTGTGATCATCGTGAAGATTATCTCCAAGCAACGACCATTTGCGTCGAGGAATTAAATCGAAACCTAGTTATTTCATCAATATATTCACCACCTAGATTTTCAATATCAGAAAGCCAATATAATAAATACTTCAAAGCATTAGGACCCTGCTTCCTGGCTGCTGGCGATTATAACGCTAAACATACTTTCTGGGGGTCACGACTTATTACGCCTAAGGGTCGTGTTTTGTTTAACACAATTCGTAAAATGGATCTAAATGTGATCGCGAGCGGTGAACCAACATATTGGCCTACTGATCAGCAAAAAGTTCCAGATGTCATAGATTTTGGAGTGGTTAAAAACATCCCCGCAGAAACGATTTATGTTGAGGCTTCCTTAGAATTATCTTCCGACCACACACCTACAATTGTTACTATAATGATTCCAAATAGAATCGTATCGCCGTCTGGGTACTTATCCAAATCACCCTCACAAATAAATTGGTTAAAATATAAAAAATATCTTAGTGCCCATTGCACAGAAAATATTCCGCTTAGCACACCGGAGAGCGTGGATCTCGCTATTGTTAATTTTGACAGTTATCTCAAACTAGCTGTTCAACATTCCAGCACAACCCTCAAAAAAACCAAAAACAATATCATATATTCTGTAGATGTCGAGCGTCTATTGACTGAAAAAAGGAGAGTTCGAAGAGAGTGGCAATTGCACAGATCCCCCCAACTTAAGACTTTATTAAAAGACTGCACAAAAAGGCTAAGAAAGTTACTGCAGTCCCAAAAAACTGCATCCTTTGAAAAATATCTTAAGGAACTTGATGCAACTCCACAATCAGACTACTCATTATGGCGTGCAGCTAGAAATCTTAAAAGACCAGTTATCACTAAACCACCATTAAGAAACTTAAACGGAAGTTGGGCAAGAAATGATATAGAAAAAGGAAATCTTTTTGTTAATCATTTGAAAACCGTATTTACCGCTCACACATCTCTCGATATGGCGGTCGAGTTACCACCTGTTGCTGTTAGAGCAGCTGTTCCACTAAGATTTGAGATAAGAGAAATCGAAAAGGCTATTCATGATTTAAACCCGAAGAAAGCCCCTGGTTTTGATAAGATCAGTAACAAAATGCTTTTGGAGCTACCCAGCATAGCAAAGAAAATTATTCTCTTTATTTTTAATGCTATTTTACGCCTTGAATACTACCCTCAGGAATGGAAAGTATCATTAGTTACCATGATACCTAAATCAGGAAAGGATCCTACAAAAGTTGAGTCATATAGACCTATAAGCTTATTGTCTAATATATCAAAGCTGTTTGAGAAGCTGTTAGTGTCAAAATTAACCCCAATTTTAAATGTAAATAGATGTATTCCAAACCATCAATTCGGCTTTAGAAGAGAACATAGCACAATTGAACAAACCCATCGTATAGTAAACGCCATAAGAAAAACCTTTGAAGAAAAAAAATATTGTTCCGCCCTCTTCATCGATGTTTCTCAAGCTTTTGATAAAGTCTGGCATGAAGGCTTATTACATAAATTGAAGCTAAATTTACCAGTAAACACACACAAGCTGTTAGAAAGCTACTTAGTCGGTCGAAAGTTTATTATTAAAGAAGGTGCTTTTATAAGTTCTCCTCAGCCAATTGACGCTGGAGTCCCTCAGGGAAGCATCATGGGCCCACTGTTATACCTAATATATACCTCAGACATGCCAACAAACAACCACACCCTAACTTCAACATTTGCTGATGATACAGCTTTTTTAAGCGTGCACGAAAACTGTCATGAAGCTTCTCGCTACTTGCAGGATCATATATTTGAACTGGAAAAGTGGTTAAAACAATGGAGAATAAAGGCTAATGAGCAAAAATGCGTACATATAACATTCACCTTGCGTCGGGAGTCATGTTCCCCTATTAAAATCAATAATCAATTAGTGCCCCAACAATCGCATGTAAAATATCTCGGAATTCATCTAGATCGGCGTTTAACATGGAAATGCCATATAGAAGCAAAACTAACACAAATGAAACTAAAAGCAATTCACCTTAATTGGCTTATTGGAAGAAACTCTGTTCTTAGTCTCGATTGTAAACTTCTACTTTACAACTCTATCTTAAAACCAATTTGGTGCTACGGTATTCAGTTATGGGGCACTGCCTCGGCTTCTAATATCGAAAAAATTCAAAGGCGACAAAATAAACTTCTTCGAATAATCACAGCCGCTCCCTGGTATGTTAAAAACTCAAATATTCACAAGGATCTCAATGTGCCGTTAGTAAAAACTATTATTACGAACTATGCAGTAAAATATTTAAAAAGACTTGAGTCGCACCCAAATCCACTAGCTCGAAATATTTTAAATTACAGCGGCCACTCTAGATTAAGGAGAAGAGATACAGCAGGACTCATCAGACAAGAAGAACGCTAAACATCTACATATGTGAACAGAAACCGTGAAGAGAAAAATTTTCGTCTAGCATTGGCAGGACAAAAATAAAGTATTAGTATAAGATTTGATTAATTATTGTTAGTTCATATTTAATATATGAAGATTCAATAAATAAATAATGAAAAAAAAAAAAAAAAAAAAATAAATGAATAAAAATTATCAAATTTTTAGGGTGGTGGTTCTACATTTTGATTCATAGATCTGATCCGATGTTGCTGGATTTAAGACACAAACTGCTTAGGATAACTACAAGAAATTTGACACCAAGTTTGAGCTTTTCTTTTGCGTTTTTCGAAAGTAAGCGTGTTTTCATTAGACGGGCAGACAGGCGGACATGGCTATATCTGCTTAGAATTATGCTAAGAGTCGGAATATATATACTTTACTTAGATGTGTAATAAAAAAGTTTCACATAGAATGACAAACTTAGTATACCCTTATTCAAAACTAGTGGTGGTGGAGGGTATAAAAATGCTAAAAATAATTCTAAAATTTCTTCAAGGTTTTTGTTAAATATTTATTAGCAGTATAAAATTTTATTCTGTAAATAATTTCTAATTTGTTCTTTTTTGTAAGTTTTTTTTATAATTATACGTTAATTTGATATCAGGTGTAATTTCATTTAAATTGGTTAATTTTGCGTCATCTCAAGTGTAGTTTTGAATTTTTCTGGTGATAGCACTGTATTATACATCAATAAACTAAAGCAAACCTTAAGGATTAACAATAATTTTAAGAATATTAAAATTATCCAAGAATGATAGAAATAGAGATTACGCCTTGCGCATGTGATGACGTAGAAGTTCCCTTATAAAGGTTACCAAGTCTGTTTCATATGTGAATTTTATAATTTCTTGGAAAAAATGTATGTATTGCGTGATATTTGGCTACCCTCCAATAAATGTACTCAGAGAGTTTTCAAAAAAATTTATATCAATTGTCCATGGTACAACTACACAAGGTAAACTCATTGCTACAACAAGTACAACAAGACAAAAACAACAGGGGAAATTGTTTTTGTATTTGAACCAAGCCCTCAAAAAAAAAGCAACACTGTGCCTTCAAAATAAAAATACAAATTTAAAAAAACAACACGTGCAGACATTTTAATTATTCGAGTTGTGGTATCTGATTTGACTAATCATGAATTAGAAGTGTTACCCAGAGATTTGCAGCTTTGCTCAGATGTCGGTACTGGTGTCGACTGTTTAGGTCAATTTCAATGGGGTGACTTGGTACAACTAGAGTAAGTGAAAAAGGTTAAAATATATTTGTTAAAGTTTGAAATAACATTTTGATTTGTTCAATAGCGCACAAAATGTGGGAGTTATTACTAACCCTCCAGTTTTTTCCCATATCCTACTGCTTTTTGAACAATTTCCTTATAGCGATCCATGGGCTTGTAAAGCTTCATGCCTAGAAAATGATAATGGTATAAGTTTTTTGCTAGTCCGAAAGTGTTTTTTTTTTAGAATATAAATATTCAACGTATGCATGTATTTTGTAAATATGTACATACATACACATATCTGAGTACGTACGAACATACATCTGCACCACAGCACTAATCTATAGGAAGATCCTACACATGTACATACTTATGTGCCATAATCAAGCTTTTCATCTTGGTTCATTATAATTTATGAAAGTTGGAACTCTTAATTTTTGCAATTCACGCTTTACAATCAAGTATATTCGGAGCACGCACTCCATTTGTGTAACACATTTTATTAATTCTAGAAATGCCCTTTATCTCTGTACTCACTTTCAAAGTCACCGGTATCAGCCACGACAGTAGTGTATTTCTTTAACTGCTCCAAGGCCGACATTTTAGATCTTTTTAGCTCGACTTCAGATTCCAGTTTTACACCGCAAATTTCACATAAATTTAAACTTAAATTTTTTCACAAATTTAATTAAAAATCACAACAATTTTCTATTTAATTAAAATTTTTCCAAAATCAATGTTTTTCACAATTTTTTTTAATTCAACTGAGTATGTAAAAAAACATAAACAACTTTTGACTTTAAGGTTCAAACTGGGGTAAACAGCTGACAAACATCTGGGCCAACGAGTCTACCTTGTGTATATGTACCTTGCAATTGTCAAACAAATTACAAATTTTAATAAATATTTTATATTGAGAATATTGTTAAAATAATTAATTAATATTAAAAACGTTAAAATTCGTGTTTTTAAAGTTGTACAGCAAAAATAAAAATTGTGCAGTGGGCAAATGCAAAGAAAGTAACAGCAAAAAAACAAGTGAGAAATTGTGTAAAATATAACGTTTTGCCTTTTATATTTTAATATGTTTATATTTTTGACTATAGCTGTATCATTTTACAATTTTCCAAAAGATGCAGCTCAAAGTAAGCTATGGTAATATTTTGCAAGCGAGTGAAACCAGTTAATTTAAATAAAGAAAAAATTTGTGCTTTACATTTCAAACAAGAAGATTTTGAAAGAAACTTAAAATTTGAAATGGGTAAGTTACCTAAAATTAAATTTTTGCAGTTCATTACTAAATTATTTTAAGTAGGATTTAGCAATCGTCGTGCACCAAAATTAAAACTCGGTGCAGTTCCGTCCATAGACACGAGTGCTATTGAAAGTTATAATGAAATTAAAATCCCAAATGAAGTTGAAAGCGAAATTAAAGTTGAAATTCCAAATGAATTTAAAAGAAAATGCGTCGAGGAAAACCCTCCAATGATAACTGATGTTAAGGAAGATAGTCTTTACCTATACATAAAAACTTTGGAAACAAAAATGTACATATAAATGTAAGTTTTTCAAGAGTAGACAAATATTTATTTTAATCATTTGTAGAGATGCACTGCGCCAGGAGAATAATACGCTGAAAATGGCACAAAGCCAATCTGATATAACAATAAAAAATTTGTCTATTCAAGTCCAAAAGTTAAGTTTTGCAAACGTAAATCTTGAAAAAGCATTGAGACTTTTGTTTACTGAAAGACAAATAAACTTAAAAATAACGATAAACGGTACACTTTGACAGAAGCAGATATTGTCCAATCAATAACATTATATTCATCAAGTGCCAAGGCTTACAGATTGTTACGAAAAAAACATTTCACACTTCCTTCGGTGAGAACATTGCAAAGATGGTCACAAAAATTAGAAATTTTAACAGGTATTCTGAAACCTGTGGTTAAATTACTGTCTTCGGCTAACCAAATGTCTGTAACAGAAAAGCTTTGCGTATTGAGTTTCGACGAAATGAAGGCGAAAAAAATATTGTTATGACAAGCCAACAGAATCTTTGCTAGCACCAGCCAATTATATACAGGTGGCTTTGTTGAGAGGTGAGTTATTTACATCAACTTCAAGTGTTTTTTAAAAACTTTGTATATTTGATAAAAAGGCCTAATTTCGAGTTGGAAAAGTAGATTACAGAAAGCCTTGGTACGTTTCAAACAAATATGCAACAATCGCTTTTTATCATTGCATTTTTAAATATATAGGATTTTGTTCGACAATACCAATATATGTGTGTTTAACAATGTTCCACATTTGATTAAACTTTTTAGAAATCATTTCGTTGATAGTGGTTTCATCATTTAAAAAGGATATAATCTTAAATCTACTGAACCTCCAATGCAATGACTTGAAGATCACACATAAAATATCAGCACAAAATTTAAGTGTGGTTGGAGCTGAGAGACAGAAGGTGAAAACAAACTTTTCTCACATACAATTGCACAATCTAATACGCGTGCTGCCAGTTTGGGATATTTAAGCAACGAAAATTGGAGCGAATGTAGTCAACTAATTAAACTGGTGATAATTTTATTTTTCAAATTAAAGCAAAATAACTTTTGTGATTTTTCTATTCCAGACAAACGATTGGTTTGACGTTATGAATTCAAATGTACCGAGACAAGATACCAGAGAACGACTCCACGCGTATGGCTTGGCATTGGAAATACAAAATAATATTCTTAATAATATGTCGCAAATTATATCAGAGATACGTGTGATTGGAAAATACACTGTTACCTTTTGAAAAAGGTAAATATATTATATTGTATTTAAAAAAATTTTTGACTTAAGTGTAATACTCGTATTTTACAGGTATCATTCAATCAAATAACGCCTTGAAAATGCTTTATATCGAATTGAAGAATCGATATAATATTGAGTATATTTTAACATATCGCCTAAATCAGGATGTCCTGGAAAATTGTTTTGGAATTATTAGATCAAAACGCGGACTTCACGATCACCCCGATCGTCAAGAATTTAAATATAGACTTCGGTCATATATTCTGTGATACAATGAAGGCATTTTAGGTACTAAAGCAAATGTCGAGGTTGACGATACGCCCGATTTAGATTTACACAATTCTTTAACAGGTAAATTAAAATATACAATTTCAAATAATACAGTGTGTTATTTTCCTAGTGATTTCTTTAGGAACTATACTTAATAGAGTTAAGTATCAAAAAAGACACATTAAAAACACCGAGTAATGAAAAAGAGTTGGAAAACAATCATTATGATGGTTTGGAGAATTTGGCCGGATATATCTGCAACAAGTTAAAAAATGAAAACCCTAATCTTGCAGCTGGTACCCAAGATAACCTGAATTAGTCATGGGCTAACCACCTAAGTGAAGCTGGGTTAAGTAAGCCATCAATTTCATTAATAGAAACGTTGAGATCATGCGATGCTATCTTTTTGAAATTAAATGGCGAAAAATTGATGATTAAAAGCGGATATTTGCAAAATCATTTGTTGGAAGCAAAGGAAATTGAAGCAAGTAAAGACGTGAAAAATCTTTTTTTTAGATTTAGATGTAGTTTAGAATGAGGTTACTAAATGCTGAGATTGATCAAAATACCAACAAGCGAAAGAGGAAACTGAATAAAATTACAAATTAAAATATTGATTAACATATTTTAAACAAATTATGTGTACGTCTATAAAAGTAGTTTCCCTTTTTCGTCAGCTTTTATTTATGTAGTTAATATAGAGCTAATGTTCATTATGTATATATTTATGTAATAAATAAAACTATGAAAAAATGACTTTAAAAAAATTTAAATAGAAAAATTATAAATTGTCCCACTGTTATGTTTACAGATTAATATACATATCAGTTTGAGAACTAACAAATTTTAGCCAATGAGAACACAGGTTGTGTGACGTCAGAGTTACTACATGCGCGGTAAAAAAATTTTATGCCTGCCTATCATTCTTGAAAATTATCTATATCGAAAATTACAGTGGGGTTGAAGTGCAATTATGTATAACAATTTTAACATTACACTTGTACTAGATAACTCAGGGACTTTTACATTAGAGAATATGCATAACTAATACAATAACAATTGAAACTAATAACTAACAAATATAGAATAACTAATAAATAAAACTAATTCTTTACTAAAGTTACCTTCGTAACAATAGCTTTAGTAAGGCAAATTAATTTCAGGTTGAACTTGACAGCCCCGTTGATAATTTTTTCAGTTTTATATGTAATTGTCGGATGTTAAAAATTTGTTTAACTATTTCTGTTTTGGATATGATAGTTTTTTTTTTAAATCACGGAAATAAATTTGTATCCTGGAACGGACTACTGGTTGAGGCATACATTTTGTAAAAGAATGCTTTTCGTCAAGAAAAGATGGCTTTTGCAAGAAGCGCACCTTTTTTGAGAAGAGGTGTCTTTGTGCTTGAAGAGATAAATTTTGTGGGAAATACATTATTGAGGTAGTCGAAAGGGTTGATGATGATGATGTGCTGCTTTTGCTAAATAGAGAGCGGTAAATGGTGGAAAAGTTGGTCGAACGGCGAAGACTTAGATTCGGTAAATGGGTGAAAAGTTGAGGAACCGTGGAGTTAGTTGGTTGAAGACCTGGATTTGGCGTACGAATGAAGGGTCGGGGAACTGAGGATAAGGAAGAGTGGAGTGTGTTGGATGCACGGTAAGACTTGGATTCGGCAACTGGATGAAGAGTCGAGAGCCGAGAATGACAACTGTCATAGGATATGTTTTTTGCAGGAGGATGATCTTCCACAAACAATGCTTTTGATATGGGAATTTGCTTTTATGGATCACGTGATGGCTACGGTTTAAGCACAAAAACTACAAAAAGGGGGTTCCTGAACTGCAAGAGAGCTTTTCACTTTAGGAAGGTTCGAGTTGTCAGGACGGAGCAACCCTAGGTACTGTTGCTAACCAACAAATGCTGCCGGAGATTTCTTAAGCAGCCGAGATTGAAATGTAATATCAGGTGTTCCTCAGGGTAGTCACCTAGGGCCCCTACTATTTACACTATTTATAAATGATCTTCCTTCTGCAATTAAACACTCAAAACTTTAATGTATGCAGATGATGTAAAACTATTTATTTCCTTCAACAACTTTGATCAGCAAGTTCTTTTACAGAATGATATTAATAATTTAACTACCTGGTGTAGCATGAACTTAATGGATCTTAATGAGAAAAAATGTAAATATATGATTTTTACAAGATCAAGTCCAATAAATGGTAGCTATATTATGAATAATATAGTTCTAGATTTGGTTGATAATTTTAATGATCTTGGCGTACTTTTGGATACACAATTAAACTTTAAAAGTCACATATTGTTAACAGTTAATAAGGCTACTGGAGTACTTGGGTTCATAAAACGTTGGGCTAAGGAGTTATCCGATCCATATACAACAAAGCAACTGTTTACTACCTTAGTTAGACCAATTCTTGAATATGGATCTGTTGTTTGGGACCCTCAATATCAAGTACACTCTAACAAAATTTAGTCAGTTTCTGTTGTTTTGTCTTCGCGGTTTGCGTTGGAACCCTAACATAAGGTTGCCATCATACGAACATCGCCTCGCCCTTATTAACTTGCCAACATTAAAAAGTCGTAGACATCTGTTAAATGTTACTTTTTTGTTAAAATTAATGAACGGTAGTCTTCATTCCGAATTTCTTCTTAGCAAAATAAATTTACATATTCCTCTTCGATCATTAAGAAATTATAACATCCTAAGCATAAAATATTACAGCACAAACTATGCTAATTTTCGCAGAATCTGTGATGAATTCAATTTATTGTATCCATTTATAGATTTTAATAAAAGTTTGGAAATCGTGAAAAGAGATATTATATTACACTTAAATACAATAACCTAAAAAATTTATTCTATTTTAATTTTCATATGTAAAAATGTCATTTATATTTGTTTTTTTGTTAAATTATTTGTAATTTCTTAATTATGTTTTGTATAAATTGTATATAAATTAGTCTGTAGGATTATTCCATAGACTTTAACAAATAAAATAAAATAAATAAAATATATATCTCCAGCTTATAAACAATAATGGTGAAGGGTATATAAAATTCGGCAAAGTCGAATATAGCACTCTTACTTATTTTTATTATACCCTCCACCACCGCTAGTTGTGAATGAGGGTATACTAAGTTTTTCATTCCGTGTGAAACTTTTTTATTATACATCTAAGACCCCATAAAGTATATATATTCTGACTCCTTGAGTAATTCTAAGTCGATTTAGCCATGTCCGTCTGTCTGTTGAAAACACGCTCACTTTTTAAAAGAACAAACTTGGTCTCAAATTGCTTGTGGTTATCCTAAACAACTTGGGATTGAAATCCAGTAACATCGGCTGAGTAGGATCAGAACTCTGAATCAAAATTTGGAGCCACCACCCTAAAAAAATTGGCACGAATTTGCTTTATATAACTGCTAATCATACTGGTAAATTACGTGAAGATCGGTCCGTAATCGACCATAGGCCCCATATAAGCCCTACTTGCGGAAAAAGGTTTAGTACGCCTAAAACCAACAGAATCTTGGAATTATTTCTTTTCATAAGCTACTTTATTATAATCAACATTTTTTGTATTTTTCGAATTTATTCTATGAGCTAAATTTCAGTTGTGTATTTTAAGTCATTCCTAACAATTTTAGAAATAGAACTATTACAAAAAGCTTTATAAAATACATAACTGAAATTAAGCTCATAGAATAAATTCGAAAAATAAAAAAATTTTGAATACGCCTAAAGCCGTAATAACGCTATCATACTAAAATTTGGTACGACACTGTTTTATAGGACCAGAAATCGCACTGATAAATTTCGTGAAGATCGGTTCATAATTAACCCTAGACCCCATATAAACCCTACTCCTGGAAAACATTTTAGTACGACTAAAACCGTAATAAGTAATGCCATCATAATGAAATTCGGCACGTCACAGTTTTATAGGACGAGAAATCACACTGCCAAAGATTGGACCTTAATTTACCCTAGGCCCCATATAAACCTTACTCTCGGAAAATAGTTTATTGCGCCTAAAACCAAATAAAGCCCACTTTGGGAAAATAAATAAATTCGCCTAAAACCATAACAGATATAGATATTGCGGTAAAATTTCTTTCAACTATGATTCATATGGCCAGAAAAAATATCATGCAATTCACTGTTAACGCTAAAACTAATTACACTGCTGTATTGAAATTTATTCTAATTAATTTTGGTAATACCAGAAATCAGTCTTCAGAATTTTGGGATGATTGGTCCATAATTTACCATAGGTCCAATACAAATAACCCTCCTAAAAATTATTTTAGTTCGGCTAAAACTGTTACGAATCATGATATTTTACTTAATCCAGTTCAAAGTTCTAACAAGAAAAGCATAAAACATTCTTATTGTATGTCAATAATTTAATATAAATGTATTTATCATTTATAGCCCGCTCCTGTCGGTGGAGGGTATCAAAGATTCGGTACAGCCGAATGTAGCACTCTAACTTGTTTTATACACATATTGGTATAGAGTATCATACAGTCGGGCTTATCCAACTATAGATTTTTTACTTGTTCGATATACTTATGTATGGTAAGTTGAAATATTATAAAGACAATTGTTAAGAAATTTACAAATGTATGCTAACGAAAGTGCACGCTTTATTGAAGAATATAAATTTATGCCTGCAGTATTTTGTCTGCATAAATTTAATACTGCAAACATAAATATAAAAAAAACACAATCATATACATATGTACATACATACATATGAATCAATAATATTGAAAAAAATAATACATACAATACATGTATGTATACATACATGTATGAAGGTAAATATATTTTATATTTTGCATCCTGATATTTTTAAGAAATTCGCTTACATAAATATTTGCATTGCACACACAAATATACTTTTTATATGTGTGTATGTATATGGATGTATACAATAAATAACTTAAAGCTGTTGAAATATGATTTAGTCATTAGATTTTAGTTTTTAAATATTGGAAGGGTGTTGATGACTGCAGATGTTTACTTCAACAAAAATAAACATACAAAATAAGTAAAGTAAATACTATGGAGATCGATTATTCGACTTTTTTCAAAAACCAGTTTTCGAATATTCCGAATAGTTGCTATTTAAAAAAACCAGTTTTCGGTTAAGCATTTTTAAAATAACCGGTTAACCGGTTTTAACTCGAATACATAAAAACACAAAAATCAAATAAGTTTTTGTAGTAAAACGTTAATTTGAATAAAATAAAAATGGTTCCTCAAATAAAGTAAACAAAGTAAAGGAACCAAAAAAAAAAAAAAAAAACATAGATATGACAATAATTTGACAATAAACTCCAAGAAAAGTGTGACCAAGAAATGGATCAAACTTTAGCTTTATTTTTAACAATTTCAATTTATTTACTAAACTTTATTTGTAAGAAGATAATTGTATAATGTAATTTAGAAACTGCACAGAAAAAAAATGTTGCCCCAATTAAAGTATTAATCAAAAATAAAATCAGTTTTAATTAAAAATTTAATCAAGTGAATTTAACGGTTAATCACGTGAATTAAACGTTGAATTGTAACTGTCGATTTGTTTACTGGTGCAAATTAATAGAATCAATTAAACTTTTAATTCACATGATTACACGTTTCATTCACTTAATTAAACGTTTAATTCACTTGATTAAATTTTTAATTAAAACTGATTTTATTTTTGATTAATGATTTAATTGGGGCACAATTTTTGGAGAATTTTTTCTGTGTGTTAGATGATGTTTGATCTAGACAAACGGTTTGCAAAAGCAAATAAAAAATTATAGGAATTTAATAAATTTATTATTTGAGATATTCTCCCAAATTTATTTTAAATGAGTTTTAATTTGTTGGTGGCTAAGCATGTCTATATGAATTAGTAGACTTCAACCATATTTTTGAAAAGTTGCAAACAAAACCTCTTAAGGTAGGATCACACGATTGCCGCAAATGCACCAATACGACACAATTTCGATTGTGCGGTATTGATGCACAATAAGGAAATTGCGCCCAATCAAATATTCTGAAATCATACGATTTATACAAATTTAATTGCCGCTAGTTGGTACAAAGCGAAATGGGTACAAACTCTCATTGTCGAAAAATCTGAAGATAGAATTTGTTGAATAAAAGGGTTTATATATATATATATATATGAGCAAATCCCAGAAACTGTCCACCAGCCGAAAATTTTTCATATTAATCTAATAACAGTTTTTTTTAATGTAATATTGGACTAGATGTATAATTTCAAAAATATAAAAAAAATTTATTTCGATGATCATAAATACAAAAATTATAACCAAATCTTAAGCCTATAGTACACGGCATGTAAAAAGCCACATGCGCATGTGGTTCTGACGTAATTTTGACGTCATCACAGAACACGCAATGTTTATTGTGGCTTTGTATTGACGTCAAAACATGCGCATGTGGATTTTTACATTCCGTGTACTAGAGGCTTTACCCTACATCAGATCTTTTAATTTAATGCTAGAAATTAAAATTTTTTTAGGTGCTCATAAAAATACTTTAGTGCTAATATAGATGGTCCGATTGTAAGCTATATTTTTATTCACTCAGTTCTCTTAAATTTTGGTATAAAATTATTTTGTTTACTATTTTGGAAAGATTGATATTAGGTATGAAATATCAGGTCCGAGGGTTGTAGCGTGCGTCACGAAAAATAAGGGGCTTTTTTTTTATATTGTGAGTAGAATGAATTTTTTTTTCAAGTCATCTATAATTTTAAATCAATTTCTTTGCCTCCTTTTAAGCAAATAAAAAATTTAAATTCTACAATAAGAAAATAAAAAAAATATTGCGTATAAATTCTGAAGCGTGCGTCTCGATTTGAGTTCTTCCAAAAATTGTATTAAAAACTGATTCAATAGTTATTTTCTTTTCTTTTATCTTCGCTTTTTATTACTTTTCTTCAGAGTTAGAGCTGTTGTGAAGCGAAATTTTATATAAATAGCATTTATGTTTTGAATGTAAGCATATAGATATATATAAAAGCCAGTACGAAAGTATAGTCGGTCAAGCCAGACCATATGACACCCTACCCATGGGCAACCATTGACCCGCTACAACAAAATTATATTTTTAGCTTAAGATTCATATAAGAGTCCGTTATTTATATAAATAAATGTAGCAGTATGAATTTTTTCGACTTTTATGGCTATTAAATTAGTGAATGTTTAAACACAGCTTAAACTCACCAATTTTAAAGTGCCCCATATATAATTTGTAGTTTAAAAAATAATAATGCGGAAGCCCAACGATAGTTGTCAAGTTCATATGGTCTGTATAAGGAGTTTAAACACCAGTTTCATACGTATATAGATGGCTTATATGTTTACTGATTTCAAGATTTGCTAGCTTAAACACATTTTAAACCAAATAGAGAGCTTAACTTGGACTGATTTATAAGCTCTAAAATATTTTAGGGAGGTGGTTTATCTGACATCTTTGGTAAATTCTAGACCCACCAGCACAACATATTGGAATAAAATAGTAGCTATCGTAAAAGTGTTGTCGCCATATTTTTATTACCAACAGTTATAAGGAAATTAGGGTATTAAAATACTCTTTTCCGAAAAGCAGCTTGTGATTGCCACCATTTTCAATAGGCATGGTTTTTATGAAAATGTAAACGCGTATACCAAATTTCATTTAGTTATATCCAAAATTGCAACATGTACTTTGCGCACAAGGTTTCATGTACATCCAGCCATCAAAATATAAAATTCTTTAATAAACAAATTTACATTCATTGATAAATGCAATTATAAATAAAAATTTGTATTTAAAAATGTTAATAAAAAATATATAAAATTTTATTTGTTAAACTAAATACAATTGTGTTTCTTTATATTATAGCTTGGGAATAATGATTAGAAATCCTAATGATTAGCAATTGGATTAGAAATTTTAATTGTGCTGAAAAATTGATTATTTATGATTAGTTAGCCATTTTAGACGATTACTAATTGATTAGATTAGAAATAATCAAAAATCTAATCACAATTAGTGACGATTAGCATTTCTAATCAAATCTAATCAAAACTAATCCAAAAAATAATTGATTAGATTTCTTGATTATTTTTGATTAGATTTGATTAGATCAACTATTTTTAACTATTTTTGTGAAAAGAAAATATTTATTTATCACATTTGTTGCTATATTTACATAATGTAACAGTTTTTGATCAAAATTCAATTCTAATGATTAGATTATTTTATTTCTCTAATCGTAATGATTTCTAATTCTAATCGAAATTCCCCAGCTATGCTTTATATGTTACTGGAATAAATGTAACATGCGTCGCAATGGGTTCACGGCATTTGTTAAAAAACGGCAACGAAATTTTAAGCGAAATTCGCTAAACAATACGCAAAAACAGTTCAACTTTTAAATGTTCTTCCACTTTTTGTAGCGTACGTCACAAAACTCTATGATCAATTATTTCGCAACAAATACCTGCTAAGAAATTAAAATATATGCCATTCGATAGTGCACAGTAATGTCACTAAGCACTATGTATAAGATGAAGCTATCTCTTTTTAAAGATCAAAAATTGTTTATATATAAATCAGAAAACGCGTACGAATATAGCAGTCGTCACGCAGGATTTGCCCATATGTATATATTAAAGGGCTGCGCAAAATATTCTTAATGTTCTGTGTTCTACTTCACACAACTATCAATCATATTATTTCACTGTAAACATACATAGCAAAACAAACATAACAACACATTACTCTCACCAAAACAAAACAAGCATAACTTGAAAAGTTTTTCTCTTCTGCTTTGTTAGTGCTTGTATTATCAAAACAAACAGAATATCAACACAATAACAGACAATGAAATAAAGAAACGGTAAATTATAGTAAAAGCATCGAGTGCACGTAATTAGGAATTTAAAAAATTTAAAGTGATCTTAGCTTATAACAGAAATGGATGCATTAAATGTAAGCAAAATTGATTTTTTTGAATTATTTCCTAAATGTATATTTTATTTTAGTCGACCTTTATTATTATATTAGGTATAACTAAATTATCAAGCTTGATGCCTTTTTTTATTTTTATATAAAACTTTAAACGTTTATTTAACCAATATTTCTAATTAAAAAATTTTTTAATTTGTCAGTTATTGTTAAATTTGTTAAAAATTGTTGAAAATTTATAAAATAAGGAAGAAAAAACCCTAAAGAAGGCACTCAAAGGAGTGCCGAAATATTGGTTAAATAAACGTTTAAAGTTTTATATAAAAATAAAAAAAAGACTTTAAGCTTAATAATTTAGTTACCTATATTATTTCCTAAATTTTTAATAATATTTTAAAGAAACCTACAACGGAACCCATTGAAAACCACTCAAACGAAATTAAATCAAAAGTTTCTTCCTTTGCAATTTTCTCTTTGGTTTATGTTTACAATCAAAACATTCAAACATGCTTGGAATGTTCTATTTCTGTTTTAATGTTCTACTTCATCTTTGTTCTAATTCAGCTTTATTTTAGTTCAGCATTGTTCTTGTGCAGTTTTGTTCTATTCTTCTATATTTTGATCGTAAAGCAAAACAATTGTTTTTGGAAGTATGAGTTTTGTAATGAGAGAGTAATTTACACATACTATCTACATTTAATGAAATTGCTTGTAAGCAATTTTTCTTGTGCTTGTGCAGCTCTTTAGTATATATCTATTAAACCATTATTGTTTTCAAGACAAACAGAAATTTATCAAGTAAATTTACAATTGTAAAAAGGAATAGAGAACGGTAAAAAATGTATATACGAAGGCGGATCAATAAGTCCGTGACTTTTCGAACTTCCCTCGTAGTTATATGAAATGCAACACTGCTCCTATCAAGTACCACCTGTTAAAAGACTACTGTCAAATTTGAACAAGTTCCATCATTTACTTTGCGTTTAACAGCTGTTCAAAACATTCAAACTCGTGGATTTTTTTTAAAAATGGAAAAAAGTGAATCTCGAGTGCTCATTAAACATTTTTTTTTGCGAAAAAAAAACCGTCAATCAAACCAAGGAAAAGCTTGATAAATACTATGGGGACTCTGCACCATCGATTTCAATGGTAAAAAAGTGGTTTACTGACTTTCGTTGTGGTCTCACAAATACAAATGACGCTGAACGTTCTGGACGGTTAATTAAAGTCAATACACCCGAAAATGTCGAAAAAAAAATCACGATATGGTGTTAGCCGATCGAAGAGTAGATGTGCGTGAGATCGTTGATGCCATAGACATTGCATATGGCAGTGTGGTTTCGATTTTAAATGATTCAGCTGGGTTTAAGAAAGCTGTCTAAAAGATGGGTGCCGCGTTTGGTCTCAATTGACCATAAACGTAATCGTGTGACAACGTCAAAGGATTGTTTGGAGTTGTTTAACCGCAATTTGAATGAGTTTTTGCGGCATTTTGTAATTGTGGATGAAACATCGATCCATTACGGCTCCGAAGAAGGCCAAGGTAAGTTTGTCGGCCAATAAGGTGACGGCAACATTTTTTTGGAAGGCACGCGGGATAATCCATATCGATTACCTGCAAAACGGAAAAATAATAAACGGCGAATATAATGCCAACTTATTGAACCGATTTAATGAGGATTTAAAAAAAACGACTCCATATGGCCAAGAAAAAAGTCTCAATGGGGTGCAGTCTCAAAGGCAAAATTACATAAATTGGGCTACGAATTAGTACCTCATCCGCCATATACTCTGGATTTAGCCCCCAGTGACTATTTCCGAACCTAAGGAAATGACTCGGTGGAAAGAGATTTAGCTCCAACGATGAAATTATTGGTCAAGCAAATGCCTATTTTATGGACTTCGAAAAATCCTATTTTTTTGGAAGGGATACACAAATTGGAGAAACGTTGGACTAAGTGTATTGAGTTAAAAGGAGATTATGTTGCAAAATAAATTTTTTTTTTGTTAAAAAAATCTGTGTTTCATTCAAAAAGTCACGGACTTATTGAAATTTAATTTTATAATAAAATGCAAATTTTTTAGTTTGTTTATCTAGGCGTATGAATAATAAACAAAAATCTTTGCTTAAAATAATCATTCGCTTTTAACAAATTTAATCATTTTCCATAATACGATGATTAATTTAAACGTAAAACTGCAATTCATTTACATATGTTTATTGAATTTCAGTATAAGTGCACATTAGTATTTTCAATTTAAAATTTTTTTGTATTATAAATGAATATTTTGCATGCATTAAAATATTTTCGGTGTGTTTTCTTAGAAGTCATCTTTTAAGTTTATGTTTCATAATATTTTAATAGATCAATGCCAATTATTCCAATACCAAACTTAACACTGTGTGTCTGAAATAATAGGCACAAATTTAAATTTTTCTTTAACATACATTTATTGATGTATCCTCAAACTTTAAGTTATAAGCCATCTAAAATTGCCAATACATAGAAATCACTATCACTGCACTATGAGTTAATGAAAACTTAAGCTTCAATTCTTATAGCAGTTACTGTTAACCGTTAACTAAACAACCAGTTTTTCCATAATAAAAGGCAGATGCAGCAGCCCAAAAAAAATTTGCAAATACTAAATATTCGTAACCACTTACTTTGAAGTGCTCTTGTAACGCAAAGTACTCGCGATTCTACTTGTATAATAATGAACGTAATACGCCTGGTGTGTGTATGTAGCATATGCAATATGCTGCACAGTGGTGTTGAAAATTATAATTCATGATGGTTTCGACAATTATAGTTCATAAAAATCATACTGCTAATAGTAAAGAAATACAAATATGCTGGTTCTTTTTTTAGCACTATAGGTTGCAGTACCTCTTAAATTAAAAAAAAAAAATTTATTAATAAGTTTTTTAAAACACCTAAGTATGTAAAATTGATATAGAAATGTAAAACTTGAGCTGTGATGGCAGGTTATACAATTTATACTCTTACAAATAAGAGCTGTCAATTTAGCATTTTTTCATTCTTGGAAGCCATTAAAACTAAATTCAGCCATTAACCATTTTTTACCCTCCATCATTAGTGATGAAAGAGGATATACTGAGTTTATTATTCCCAACGAAATTTTTTTAATATTTATGAAAGTCCCCATAAGGTATTGTGCTTGGCCGTTAAGTAATTTTAAGCCGATATAACCATATGTCTGAGAGTCTGTCTGTCCGTCAGTTGAAATTACGCTCTTTTTCGAAAGACAAAAGAAAAGAACAATAAAAATTGGTGTCAAATTTTTTTCTAGTTCAATTTAGCAGTTTGAGACTTAAGCCAGCACAATCGGTTTGGTAGGAAAAGAGTTACGAACTCAAATATGGAAAAACCTCTCTAACAAATATATATTTTCGTTACAAAAATAACATAAATTGGTGACAGAATGCACCGATTCCCATTTTATACGAATGTAGGTGATACCACAAATTCTCGTAAAGATCGCCCTATAATTTACCATAGGCCCGATATAAAGCCCACTCTCGGAAAATAGTTTAGTACGCCTACAACTATAACAAATAACGCTATTGCAGTAAAAATTGGGGTTTCATCAATTTCTTGAAGATCGGTCCATAATTAACCAAAGGCTTTATATAAATGGGCATCATTTAAACCCGCTACCCATCTAGATATTGCGGTGAAATTTGTTTGAATTTGGCATTATTTGGGTAGAAATAACACCACGCAATTTTGTGATAATCGTTTCAGAATTTACCATAAGTTCCATTTAAACCGTCCTTACGAAAAAAAATTTAAGAGTAATTAAATTCTAAAAAATGGTAATTACTGTATTGAAATTAAATCTAATTTAGGTTTGTTTTTAATACTAAAAATCCCTCTACCGAATTTTGTAATAAACGATCCATAATTTTCGATAGGACCATTATAATTTCCCTCACTTTAATACGTTTAATAATATTTCTGATGCAAGTCATGAAAATTTATTCAGGTTTTTAAAAGCTAATTTATCACAGATCCCATATAAAGCCTATTTGAAATCTCGGCGAAAGATATTAAAGTTACGGCACAGCCCTCTATAGCACTCGTACTTAGTTTTTTTTTAATTTTAAAACTTAGAATCATTCAAAGTAGGTGTACTTTTTCGTAATGTCAATTTTCAAAATTTTTGACAGAAATAAAATTCGTAATAAATCAAAATGCGATCCAAAATCCAAAATAATGTCAAAGTCATATTTGTATTATAGTGTTTAGTCAACGTTTCGCTTCATCCCGCGTAACAGTTATCGATAAAAAATTTCTTGTTCCGTGTGTACATTTGCTTACATTGCACTAGTGGTAAGCGATATACATACATCGATGTTTAAAAACCACTCGATGTTATGTATCGATATATCGAAACATTCCGATGTTTTTTTTAATCATCAACACCGAATGAACATTGATTTTATTTATTTGATGCAGCATATATATTTTAAATGCCATTATCATCAACTATTGCCTTGTGCTTCCCCATAAAAAAATCTGCTTTTTACAGCCGGCGATAAATTGTCCCATTCAGTGTTACGATTTGTCAAAATAATCGTGTGTGCGCATTAACTATGATATTGTGGCTTAAAAATGGAATTGAGTCTATCCGACATGCAAATGTTTACGAAAATTTCAGAAAATGATAGATTCTATGCGATCAGAGTTGCATTTTCTTGTATTGTAGCTGAGTCATATGAGTTTGCATCTTTTTTGTAGGATAGTGTGGCATAGACAGGAGATTTTGCAGACACTTTTATTTTGTCAGATAGAATTCTGTCAGCTTTTTGTGTGAACAAGTCGTACGCTTGTGTAGGATAGTAAGACCCTGCCTTAACTTAAATTGAACTAACTGAAAATCAATGTTTCCAGAAGTATGACTTATATAAATTTTGGCGACTCTTTTTTTAATTTGAGTTAATGATTTTTACTCCAAGAAAGCATTTTTAAAACACACACACACACACACAGACATATTGTGCCCTATTTTTTATTATTGAATATTATTTTGATATAATGGAATTATTTACATTAATTGAATTTTGAAAACTGATTGATCAAAATAAATAAATTTTTGTTTTAAATTGTATTGTAAACGTAATAAAGCTCTTTGTTGTTTAATCCCTGTTTTTTATAAATCACATTCATAAATATTCCACCTAATTATAAATAAAAATTCCCCGGGAGTTTTTTCCTTCTCCCACTTTTCAATTTAAATTCTACTGAGGAAATGGGAAAAGGGAAAACTCCCGGGGAATTTTTATTTTTAATTGGGCTGATTATGTTGCAAAATACAATCGATGTATTGCTGTGAGCCCACTAATTTACTAACACTCTTATGCTGGGTACAGACAGTGCAATCTTGATCAATACAATCTCAAAATATCAAAACGTTTTGAGGTTGCTAAAATCGAGAATGAATGAAAATGAATGAAGTTTGCCATATTGCGTAAATGCATTGCATAGTGTGTACGAGGGTATTCATTTAATTGGGCTTTTCCTTTAATCGGTTAATCGCTCGATTAATTAACCGAGGTTTTGGTTTAATCAGTTAGTAATCGGTTAGTTTTGTAATTTATCGGTTAGCCGATTAATAAAGTTTTGTTTTTATAAATTAAGTAATTTCAATAAATACAAGTGCAGAAATTATTTATTATTTGGAGTTTATTAGTAAAAAAAAACAATAATATATCAATTCTTGAACTAAAACGAGCAAACAAAAAATAATTCATAAATATGTAATATCTTTTTTTAATTAATACACAAATATTATGTGGTTATCAAAAAATAAACTGTACGATAATTTTATTAGTTATTTCAACAGTTTAAGGAGGCCTTAAAAAAATAATTTTTTAGACAAAAAATTTGGTTTAAATGTTTAAGATTAGAGCGATTCTTTTCTTAAGTTTTGATAAAACTTGACTTGGAAAAAATTCTTTAATTTTTCGTAGATGTTGGAGAAATCGAAAGCAACCCATAAGTCAGAATATCTAATGTTTCAGTCCCATTAGAGTCCTGTTTTAATATTTTTAAATTTTAAACTCTTTTATTGTTTCGGTTAATTCTGTTAAAAGATTGATATGAGAAAATATGCGAAGAAACAAATAACTTAACACGTACATATAAACAGTACGCGAAACAAAAAGCTGTTGACAGAAACACATATTTAAAATAAAGGTCACTGAACACCTTCCTTGTTTGTATGAAAAAATATTTTCTAAACACATACCTTTTGTATATGAGACCAAATAAATAATTAAAAACTCATAAAAAAACATTTTATAATAATGGGTGATGATTCACTTTTTTTCAATAGGCTTTTTTTGACAGATCACGTGTGAGTCGTGTCATGCTGTCATATTATTTTTGTTTGGCATTTCATAATGGAAAGACTTACGCCTGAACAACGTTTACAAATAGTTCATCTTTATTACGAAAATTTACGTTCTGTGAGGGATGTGTTTCGTGTACTTCGCTCAACTTATGGTCAACATAATCGGCCTACTTAGCGTACTATTCGCAACACCATCACCCATTTTGAGACCCAGCATTCATTATTGGATAATATTCGACCGAATAGACCACGTCCAGCATGCTGTGAAGAAAATATAGCGGCCGTAGCTGAGAGTGTACACGAAGACCGTTTAGAGTCGCTTCGGCGGCGTTCGCAGCAACTCGGACCGTGCCATGATAACCGACTATTTGATGCCTGAAATTTAAGCTCGTGATCTCGGCGACATTTTATTTCAGCAAGACGGCGCCTCTTCCCACACAACGCATCAATCAATGGATTTATTGAGAGAACACTTCGGTGAGCACATAATTTCACGTTTCGGGCCGGTCGATTAGCCACCAAGATCGTATGATATCACACTGTTAGACTTTTTGCTGTGGGGCTATTTAAAGTCTAAAGTTTATGCGGACAAACCCGCTTCGATTCAGGCCTTGGAGGGAAACATCACGCGTGTCTTTCGCCAGGTTCCCGTCGAAATACTCCAACGAGTCATCGAAAATTGGACTCAACGGATGGACCATCTGCGACGTAGCAACGACCAATATTTGATAGACATATTTTTCGCAAAATTAATGCCAAGGAATGTTCTTTCAAATGATAATAAAGATTCCCCATTAAATTTGAATTTTCTGTGTTTTTTTCTTTAGAAAAGTAGGGAACCTCGAAATGAATCACGCTTTACTACAAAAAATTTAAAATTTTGTTACGTCGGTTATTAGACTAAAATCGTTAATCAAAAATAGCCAATTTCAAATTAACCGATCAGTTAATCGGGCAGTAATTAATCGGTGTGTACCCAGCATTATGTAGGGAAAATATTTGTATAAAAGCTATGTGGAATAGCGGACCGATCCAAGTTTGAATAAGCATGGCAAGAAGTACAGTCGGTCCGATCCTACATTAGAGAAGTCAACTTGCAAACACCCCTAAGTTAGAAAAATTCTGGTAAAGCCGCTATTTAATTTGTTTTATAAAATGCCTCCCTAAGCTATTATCAGTACCGTTCAAAACGTGGTAAGTTTCGCGAAATTTCTGGTTAAATAATCAATACTCCTGCAAAACTCTCTATATGGCCTGGCGTTTCAATTAAAAAAAAAACAGTTTTAATGGATTTTCTCAAAATTTTATTCGGTTCGGCCATTAGTTCGGTGTATAAAAGTCATTATGAGGTATTTGTTCAGAATTATTATTTCTAAACCGATATATAGAGGCCATTGACAATTTTGAACCGATTTTAAAAGTGTTTTATTTTCTTGGTTTTAGGGATTTTTAAAATCGGGATCTATATGGGAGCTATGCTAAGGTATATATCTATACTTTCCAATGTTTTCTGTAAAATTACACTCAGGTAGATGAGCATTCGATCAAAAAAACCATATTATCCTTCCCATCTGAAGTAGTGTAGGGTATAACAAAATATTTATGAACAATTTGTTCTTCGCGCTAATCCGATAAGATTAACTTTTGCATTTGACCGATTTATTTTATTTTTAAGTCAAAATAATTTGTCATCCACAAATTATTTCTGCAATGATTTATACCTCTAGGTCGCCCGGCATATGACACGCCAGTAAACTGGGTTGGAAGATCCTTGACATTTTAGAAATTATAGCTTGTTGTACGTAGCGCGGAAGGATTCCATCTGGCTCAGGTTATTTGAAAGGGTTAAATTTGAATACAGCGAATTTCACGTGTTTTACATCAAAGATCCTGCCCGTTAAACTGATATTCCTTTTGAACGCCGGTGATGAAAAAGGTAGACATCAGAGACACTAGTAGGAGCTCGCAGGTTTCCTTTGGCGATTCAATAAAAATACTGTCTGGCTATTTAAGCGCGCAAAAAACAGTTGCGTGATCCTGAAATAGCGCCTTTTGCAGCCGAAGTGACCTAGGAAAGTTGTCAATTGCGGTGCAACAATTCAGCCATGTTGACCGTTTACTTTCCAATTTCCTTATTGTATTGAGTGAACGCAGCTTTATAAACGCTCCACGCACCATTTTCCTAATTGGCCTCAGCCTTTAGTTTTTCCAGATGCTCATTTCACCAGCGAACGTCCCTATCATTCATACGGTCAGCATCAAATAACCCACCAAGGCTTAACTCCAAAAAAAAAAAAAAAAAAAAAAAAAAAAAAAAATGGAATAACCCCCCAAAGCGTGTGGACTTTTTTCATATGAAATAAAACCCCAGTCTTGGCAATGAAATGAAATAACATCCCAACCAAAATGAAATAATGCCCTAATTTTTGGGGCTTAGCTTCATATATAATAAGACCCCAATTTCTGAAATGGCATTAAACCCCACTATGTGTAATACAGTTAATATCCGTCCGTCAATCCTTCCATCCGTCCGGCTGGCTGTTCATGTAAACTTTGTGCCCAAAGTACAGGTCTCAATTTTGGACATAATGCGATGAAATTTGGTACATAGGATCTAACTGTCACATGGACCAAGCATAAATGTGGAGCTTCGATCGATAATTTCACCCCTCATACAAGCTTCTTTCCGGAATAGGGTCTTTGTGATCATAAATCTGGTTATTATCTTTGTATTAAGATTACGGTCCACACTTTTTATATTGTAGTCCAAATAATTTTACCAACTGTATTGGAATCGGTCCATATTCGACCATAGCTTCCATACAATACTACTCATGAAAATAGCTTTTGTTCCCATAACTTCCTTATAAATGTAGGTATGACATAACATTTTGGCTACAATGTTCTGTAAAAATTTTGTGTTGGTAGATCCAGAATTGTACATAGCACCTATATACCCCCCACCTCACATAACTCAAAGTAAATGTCTCTTACAAAGGAAGATATCTAAAGAATATTACGTAACTTTGTTCTGCTGGTCCATGATTGTCCACTGTCGAAATTTGTCTCTAATTACTGTGGTACAGGATATCATGTCGTCAGGCTTGACATATTATTCGTTGTTACTTGTTTAGTATGTATGGATGAAAATTGGCTCGAATTCGTTATTTTTAGGCATTCATAGGTCGACAAAAATTTCTTGTAGTGTATAGTATCATATGGTCAGGCCATTCATATTAATCATAGTTTTTTTGTTTTTGGAAAGCAATTACGTCTTTATCAAAACCTACTGTGCGCTAAATATAAAGGTAAATGTGTAACTGTTGCTATGGATAAGAGGAAAGCACGTATGAACAACATCTTTATGTAAGTGTATGACTATTAATGAACTCTAATTGCTATGGTAGCATGCTACATAATACGTTTACGAAACATGCAGTTACCTTTATTTATCTATACGATTCGGCTTTATGATAGAAAGAACTTACACTGTTCATTTTAATTGTATGTAGTTCGCAAAAATTGTCATTGAAGTTTTAGTTAAAAATTTTAAGAATTTGATTTTTTGGCTATTTGTTTTAGAAACGCAATCAAAAATGATGGTATTAAAATCAAGAAACAAGTTTATGTCAATCAGAAACAATATGTCCTTAAATTTATGTTGTATGTATAGGTATGTATGCCCCATCTAATATTTGTCTGGCTTAGTGGCGCTAAGGGCTTTTAAACTCTAACCCAAATTGTCCGGGCGCTCCCAATGGTAACGCGAAAAGGGAAACTTTCCTTACGTTAGAGGCGGCTTGTATATATTTACAAATTGTTTGCTGGTATTTTGTGTTTTAATGTGAGTGTGTATTTACGACAAGCTTGAAAAAAAGTAGAGAATTAATTGTTTTTGTTTTAAATGTAGTTGTACGAACGAACGAATTCTTTCGCACATCGGAAATAGGCAGTTAATGTGATAATTGAATCAATTATTTTTTCAATTGAAAGAAAATTAAAAATTTAATTTTGATTTAATTAACATTTTAGTTGTTTTGAAATAAATTTTTAATTAAAATTTTAATTAAATAACAAAAAATCTTAATTGACTTTTTTCGTTTAAAATAAAATAATTTAAACATGTGTAATTGTTGTTGGGAATTGTCAATATTTAGTTAAATAAATTAACACATTGTTTGACATGGTAAAGTTTTTTGATCACTTTTTTAATTAAAATTAAAAATGTCATTTATTGAAAATATTTTTTAAAAATTTTAAAATTTTTAGTAATCAATATAATCAATTTGGTAATAGGTGCAAAATCAACAACTTGTTTGCTTGATATTATGAATTTGGAATAAATTTGGTGATTGGAGAAATTTAATAATTTTTTCTGTGAAGGGATTCACAATGTAGTCATAAAGTTGGAAAGTAATATGTCTTTAAATATTTACAAGATATATATATGACTGCTGTGGGCAGCCGCTTAAAAAGCTTACTCTTAGAGCATTAGACTTTTTGAAGGCCAGCTATTGGAAAATTTTTATGCAAAGCCAATCATTTCATTTTTCGGGGACCAAATGATGGGCCTAAATCAAATTTACGCTCTTTCACCGGGCAGGGTGATGGGCTTTATACGCAGTCCAAACCTGACATGGTGATATACACAGGCTGCACAAAATATCCTCTGGGTCACCTTATCCTCTGGGTTTGGCCTTATTCATATCTAAATCATTTCATATTCCAATAGTATGACTTCGTTCTTTAGTAAACACGGCTGTATACAATAATAAGAGAAAATCACCCAAGACTTGGATCCCTCCGGGAAATTTGTGTCAATTTTTCCAGCAGACTGGTCCTGAGATTTGTGAAAATAGAACAAGCACAAAAAAAGAACTCATGACCATTGAAAGGAGAACCAATCCTTTAACTTGTAAAAAGTAGAAAAATTAATGAATTTCAGTATAGTATTCACCGGTGGTGTAACACTTTTTTTTGGAACTTTCTAAAATTTGGTTCTTAAATTGAATTCATGGACTTGTTTCATTGAAATAATACTCCATTGTAGGAACTAACACTAAGCACGTTCATTGAGAATAGATGTGTGACTTGTCATATGGTGGCTGTGATAGGTCACATTCATATAAAGTGAACCGGTCCCTACCACCAAAGACCTATCACGGGACTACTTTGGTGTCAGTTTGCTTCTCTCTAGGGATATTAAGTTTGGTCCCCATGTACAGCAAGTATATATCTTATTAATTTTGAGATTTATCTAGGGAAAAATCGTAAATTCAAGATAGGAACAGAGTCTGGTAAAATGATCCAGAGTATCCAGTACAAAATTTCCAATTTGCCTTCTATTTCGATAATATATTTACAAAATTTTCTCTGCTAAAATATTTTAAATCTCGTGGACAGCCACTGGAACTTATCGAAAAATCCGCATACCAAAAACTTGCCCTTTTTATTTTTGACAAAATGAGGTTTTTTCGACTCTTGTTCAACAAATATTTTGGTATGTCACAAAATGGAACGACAGTCCGGTTGTCTCCAGTACCTATGGAGCATTCGACGTTCATCCATTATCAAGTGCCTTACGATATTCAAATCTGGTATGAAGGGGGGGAAAAAATACCGGAAACGGCCATGGGTTGTAACTAAATACAACAAGTTTATGGCTGGAGTAGATTGTATAATAATGTTAGCCTCTATCTTATTGGATATAAAGGATATAAATGGTTGTGCACAACTTTTACATTAATGGATGATGAACATATCGCACACTAAGCCATAAACAGGCACAACTCAAAATTTATCAAAATCGTTTTTTTTTCATAAGCCAGTTAACAATCAAATCTATAGCGAACACAAAAATGTCACTGTCTTCTTTGACATTTCATCTTTAACATTTGTGAAACTTATAGCCAAGCCACGATGTCCCAAGTTAACGTTTGCATAGAAAATTACATTTAAAACAAAAACAAATTCTAAATTAACTATTGATTAAAAATTTTATTTAAAAATGACAACCATGTTTTTGAAGACAGTTTTCTTCCTCTCCTAAATATTTTTTGAGTTTTAAGTTGTGCCTCTTTATGATTTAGTGCGCGATATGCATTTAAAATGCTTGGCAGCTTCACCGGAAAGAAAATACTTATATAAGCTAATTGAAACGTTTTGCTCAATATTTCACAAAGAATAGAGTAAAAATATATGTCTAGAAGGTATGTACATACAAAGTTAATTTTTATAACTATTTTGCAGTAAGCCAAATATTTTTAAAACTTTTATCACTTCTTTTTGAGCAAATCAATATATTTAGTGTCGAACGTGACCATATGGTAACGGCATATTATTCCCGGCCCAGTGTCCGCATTTAAATTTTAAGTACTTAAGCTTCGTACAGAGGGTGGTCAGATCATACAATATTGTAAGCACGATCCGAGATGGCAGAAGGCGCCCAGAATTCGATGTCGGATTAAAAAGTCACCGAAGACAAAAATGAAGCCATAGTAAGGCCGTTGAATAATGATATTCAAAACGATGAAATCGGAGTTGAAACAGCTGCACTATACATAAGAAAAGTGAAATATAATATATATGTAAAGAAAAAATTGGCCTAATTGCTGGGCGTGGCATACAAGTGAGTACAATAAAAGTTAGAAGTACATAATTTTAGAAGGGCTTTCTTACCAAGTGCAAATTATTGGACATTTTATGTCGGATTAAAAAGTCCCTAAGGCCAAAATGAGGCCATATCCAAGCCCATGAATAACGATATGCAATAAGAGGCGGGGCAAAAAATTAAAATTTTTTTTTCTAGAATCCTTTTCAACTAATCCTTCATCCTAGGAGGTGACAGGCTCAACTTTTTTTCGAACCACCTTAATGCACATAATACACAAACAGTCAACAACACTACACAACATTTAAATATAAAGTACGTCTATAGAACCACTACAATTGAACTGTTTTATTATAAAACAGAACACGACATAATGTTTGTTACTTTTCTTGAAAATATGTAAAATTGTCTAAATTTAATGCAATTAGAACTATCAAAACACAGACAGACATCTTTTTTTTTTTATTATTATTCCTACACTAAATTCCGCGAAACTTTTTGCTTGTCTGCAGGAGACTAGAGTCTCTGGCGGGAATCGAACCCGCAACCCCGGTACTAATAGACTAGCTCACTACCAGCTAGCCTACCGGGGCACCCTGGGTAATGTGTGTGATTGGAAAATTGGGCGTTGGTCAAACTAGATTTCTGAATATCTAGAGAACGGCCACAGCTACAATTTACAAATTTGGAACAAATTGCTTGGTTATAACGAACAAGATCTGTAAAAGGCCCACTGTCTAGGCGGGATAACTTGAATAGAAATACCATATAGATTTATGTCCAACTAGTGAATGGTAACAGTAAAAGTATTCAAACTTGGTACAAATAACTTCATAAGCAATGCACGAAAACTATATTGAAAAAATTACATATATTATTTTAATGAGGGTAGCGAAGCACACTGGGTTAAGCTAGTACATATATAAAATAAAATTATTTTTGTATTTTTAAATTGAAAATTTTAAAACGAAATAAGACGAGAAAAAATTCATACCAATTTTAAAAAATTTGGGATTTTTCATGGTACTTATAATACTATGAAATTTTCCAATATTTTTTTTTCAAAAGAAAACAAAATGAAGTAAATGCAGAAGGGTGTTTAAAAAAATTTACGGAGTAACGTTCTTACGGTATACGACATTGTGTTCCTTTAATAAGACGTACATGTGTATGCACATAAATATCGCTCAATTGCTGCAAAATCATCATAACTTA
This sequence comes from Pollenia amentaria, assembly GCA_943735925.1. Lineage (NCBI taxonomy): Eukaryota > Metazoa > Arthropoda > Insecta > Diptera > Polleniidae > Pollenia > Pollenia amentaria. The sequence continues at coordinate 118,426,363 of OX031010.1, read as the reverse complement.
AAAGTATTAGTTTTGTATAGAACGTCTTTAAAGATTTAAAATTACATAATAGAAAACGAAACTTATATTTTTCTCTCAAGAGTTGAGTTTCCAATATCTTAATAAGTTATATTTACAATATCTTGATCAGAATGATTAACTATGCTTCAGCGATATTAAGTCAAAATTGCGATTTTGGAGTTATGGCATTGTTGCAGCAAATAAGCGATTTGTATTTTTGATGACATTATTTTTTTTTTTTTTTATCAAAAATTAATATTTTTTAAAATGCCTGAACAATTGTCTGATAATAAAAGATCTGATGTCGATTTAATTATTATTTTATTGTTAATAGCAATTAAATTTTTTTTAATTGGAATTTGTTTTTGGTCCATGCAGCTAAACGATGTCAAACAAAGTAAACGGCATCAAGATCATTTAGAAAACCTAAAAATACAGGCAGGTAACGAAATCCATTTAAGATATTGATATTATTTGTTTTATTTCAAAGATTTAAAATTTAAAGCAGACAAATCTTTGCACATTGATATCAAGTAAAACCTTTTGTAAAATATGTATGAAATTCAATGGAACTGGGCTGTAGTTATTGTGCTGGTGATATTTAAATTAATTTTCATTGTAGCGGCTTCATATGCAATTTATAGATGGTACTGGAAATCACATTCAACAAATCAACAACAATAATAAAATACAATTGATTTTCAAATTTCGTAAGTACATTGAATGGATAAGAACCCAGTTTTTGACTTCGTACTACAATGTTATTTATCTTGAAGCTCTATTTAAATTTGAAATTGAGTTTTCTATTGCATTTTTAATTAATACTTAAACAGCATTGTTGCATTTTTTAAGTCTATTTATGTTTTCATGGCGTATTAACTTGATAAGATGGCCTTAGTTTTTGTTTTTCAGTTCTGTTTAAATACAAAATTCAGCTTTCCACTCCTTTTAAATGGTACTTGAACAGCGTGCGTCTCTTTTTTTAACATGTTTATACTATATCTTATTGATGCCGGTCATACTTATGCCTAAGGATATCTCAGTCTCGCAATATGTCAAAGGCTGATCTTGCTTTATCAGATTGCGTACAGTATCAATGTTTTCTTGCACAACATCTGCTTCTGTACAACCTTTCATCTTCTTCTCTGATCAATTAAATTCGTTATGCCAGCGTTTCGGCGTGGCCGAGAATGGAGCTTGATCGTTAAAAGTTCAAGTTAGTTATTAGTAAAAAATTTAGCCATGTTTTGGATATGAAGTGCTTGTGTAACAAATTTAAAACGAAATCAAATTTTAATCTTTGACTCAAATTTTTTTTAAACGACTAGATTTATTATAATGAAGACAATCACCCCTGTCATGAAAAACAAGTGGAATTTTTGTTCTCATGAAATTTTTATTCCCCTCGAAGGGAAAAATGCTATCGCGAAACTCCCGTGAACAATTTTTCGCGCTATCAGTTCTCAGTGAATATAAAAAAGAAGAAATATTAAAAAAACATTAAAAAACAAAAAAAATTTTGTTCAAAAATAAAAACGTATATTTGAAAAAAAAACAGAATAAAATATGTTGTATTGGAGTGATAGTTTGATTGCAACATTATCTTATTGCACTTTTATGTACACGCAGAGAAAAAACATGATTAATGAATGGTCACTACGACCATTTTTATTCATATTCGCCTAATACGTTTACCTTAATAAACTTATTATAATCCTTATTTATCTTGAAAAAATATTTTTTCTACTTAACATTTTTTAATTCACTATAATAATATTATGTGGTGATTTACACCTAAAAAGTTACCATGATCTAGCTAAACATATTAAATTATGTGAAATATTTGCTACTATAATGTAAATATTTTCAACTATACAATTAAAATAATAATATTTGCTGTACACAAACGGTATGTCTGATACCATCATTTTTGTTCGCTTTAAAACACATTCTCTAAATTAGCAAACATTTATTGTCAAAACAAACAGTGTGTGTTTATAAAGCAAATAAAATCTTCTTCCATGTCATTTTCCGTCTGTGAGAGTCAGTTAATCGGGAAACGTGAATGACTGAAGTTTTTCGGGAAAAAAAGGCCATGCATTAATGCAAAATTAAGAAAATAAATTATTATACGTTTATTGATATATATATATAAATGTATGTATTTAATTTTATTTATTAAAATATGCTAAGCTGTAAATGCATGTATTTTTAATAAAACATAAAATTTTTAATATAAATTTTTTTATTGGTTTTATTGGTTTTATTGTGAGAACCATACAACATGTTCAAATATACATTTTCCTAACATCTTCTAAACATAATAATATTTTTGAGATAACAATAAGCTATAAACATGTCTCAACATATATTGTTACTGAAGGCGTGTTTGACACAATCAAACCCACAAACATTAATGATAGTTTGCGATTGTGATTGTATCAACCATGTTTTTTCTTTGCGTGTAGTAAAATATAAAATTCTGCCACCACGTCTTTGAAAAGTTTCATAATTACTCAGGCAATCGACCTGCTTTTTGCATTTTGTTGAACATTATACATATAAGTTTGTGGCTCTTTTAACGGATCTTGACCTTAAAATTAATTTTGTAAGCTTTAATATTCGAATTATTAGAGGACTTACTTACATAAGTGTTTTGTTTCCTAGCAAAAATAAAGTGAGAAATTCAAAGGGATAAGTGAACAAATTACGAGGGACAAAATTGTTCACGATATGGGGAATTTTTTCCCGCGAACATTTTTTCACGTTATTAGTCTCCTATGAATTAATTTTTTTCATGGGAGTTTTTTATGATCGCAAAAACGTAAAAGGGGAAACAATTACGAAGAAAAATTATTCACGATACGGGTGAATAAATCGATGGCTGAAAATATTAAAAAAGGCGTAGCTCATATAAATAGCGTTTTTGGTTTATTCTAGTAGACAAATTCCAAATTGTCATTGGTTTAAAATTTCAGTGCGCTACAGTGTAAAAATTGTTGCATATTTTTATTGAAGATTGTACTAAAAGCTTTTCTATATCAAAAGTTATAGCGAGTGTCTTTTTTAGCTGCATGAGAGCTTTCGATATCTATTATTATTATGGTTTGACAGCTAAGAACGTCAAACTGTATGGAAATTTCTGTTCCTTAAGGTTAGGCAAGTCATCATTAATCGTTTAGGGCTAGAACCAAGCTTCCACATAGTGAAAGTGTATTTTGCAACTGTTCGCAAAGTTCACTTCGTCTATTTTACGAAGCTCTCATTTCTGGTACGTAAATAAGCAAAATTGCCGTATTTGGAGCGAAGACAATCCTTAAGCCTCAACCGAATCACCAATACATTCATTAAAATTAATTATTTGGTGAGATTTACACGCTTTATCGAAATGCATAAGGAGGTGCTGTTACGGTGAATGGCGTTCGCCATCGAGCCATGCTAACTGAATTTTTGTTTCCAAAAACTAATCGGCTAACATCAACAAAATTTGTTTCGACCAAGACGGCGCAACTTGCCATGCAAAGCGCTTAACAATCGATTTATTGCAAAATCAATTTGATGTCAAATTTATTTCTCGAAGTGGTCCCGTTCATGGCCGCCTCGTTCGTGCGATTTAACGCCTCTGGATTACTTTTTTTGGCTCTATGCTAAGTCATTTGCTTATGCCGACAAACCAGCATTTCTTGAAGCATTGGAACTCAATATTCAAGCCGCCATTGATGCCATACTGCCAGATTTATTGGAAAAAGTAGTCAACAATTGGACTGATGAAATGAATCATGTAACTCTTAGCTGCGCCGCACAGTGGCTGAAAATCGTTTATCATCGGCCAAAAATCTGTAACTTTTGAAGCGATAGAGATAATTTTGCAACTTTTTTTTTGCAGGAGAGAAGACTTCTTGAACTTTTTTGCAGTGTTAATTTTGTTTAATAAAAATTTAAGGTCAAAGTTGAACTTTTGATGTTTTTTAGTATTTAGTATGAAAATGCTAATGATTGAGATTGAGAATTATGGTATTTTTTATTCAAAAAGTGGGATGTTTTTCTACCCACTAAGAACTTTTTAATCTACATAACTGCCAAATTTCATTAATATATCTTTGTTCATGTCAGATTTATAGAATGTCAAACCTTAAAATTATTATTTTTTACTCATGTTGAAAGCCCTTTTATTCATTTACACTATATAAATAATAATTTTAATGTTTGACATTCTATAAATCTAACATGAATAAAGGTATCATAATGAATTTTGGCAGTTATGTAGATTAAAAAGTTCTTAAAACAGTGGACTGAAAAACATCCCCATTTTTGATTAAGAAATACCCAAATTCCCAATCCCGGAAAACGGCTTTAAATTTTTTTTTTTTTTGTTCAAAAAAGGCAATACAATTTACCACTCGATATTGATCAGAATTTTCTAGAAAATAATGGACATATTAGAAAACATTACTGTTCTAATTGTATAAAAATCGGTGTGTTGAATCATTAGAATTTTTTACTCAAATTATTTTTTTTTTTGTTTGAAAAATTTGATTTGGAATAGGGCATATGGGAGTAAAGATGTTAAACAGACTAAAAATTGCTTCTACAAGAATACTCATAATGTTTTCTTTCGAAAAATATAAACATTTTTATTTATTTCTGGAGAAAATATTTTTTTTATCAGCGAAAGAACAAATGAGTATTCGTATTACCTTTATATGCATATACATTCGCCTCGTATATACCATTATACCTTTAAAAAAAATGCATAGGCATGTAATAATACCTATGATCATTTTGTGAATAGGTTTCTACATTATCAACTCTACAACAGGTTCAACTGGAACCAGTTCCACTAGAATACTTTTTAGATTAAAAAAATAAATAAGTGTAAATTATTAAATGTTTATTTTCTTTTTTATTTAAATAACAATAAGGACAAAAAACATATTTTTTGCTTAAATAACAATAAAAGTTAATTATATCTAATATTCATTCGGTTGGAAAATTGCCTCCAAATATTCCATATTTGGTTTTGTATTACGTCTGTCCTGTATCAGCCCTTTTGCTTCTTCATCTAAGTCCCGATGTTCTACTTTCCATTGACTACAAAAGTGTATTTGGGTTTAAAGTGGATACTTTCACCTACCTACAGCTAGTAAAATTTCTTTAACCCCTTTTGACCTCATAAATTCTATTCTTCTGAACTTCAATTTGACTAAAATATAGAACCTGAAAAGCAGTTATAATCGGTACAGTAATACAACATAACATTGTTTAAAGACTGCTTTACTACCAATATATAAAATTTTAAACCCACTATTGATAACAGTTTGACATAAAACATAATAAAAATCAAGCCAAAAAATCCGTTTTATCCGAATATCTCCAAAAGCAAAGGAGATAACCTAAACATTTAAGCTTTTTTTTTGTAACTCAGCTTAAGTTAAATTTTTTTTTTTGCAATCCATAAATATATTTTTGGTGAATTTTTTAAAAGTTTGAATTTCCGAGGTTACCAATTTTAGAGGTCCGCAAGTCACTCTCCCGACCCTCCATGGACCCGTCTTCTTCCAATTCAACACAAAAGCTACACGGCCATGACAGTTTAAAATTTCATTCAAATATGTTCAGCCGTTCATAAGAAGCAAAATTATTTTTCAAAACAAAACGCTCGTAAACCATTGTGTTATATTTCAGTCATATGAGCAGCTTAAATAAAAAGAGCAAAAAAAATGTTGCGAGTAAATTCATTAAAATGAAAAAAGTATTCAACAGACAGTTCCAAACAGTTGCACAAGTATATATGGGGTTAAAGAGGACACCTTCAGCTTTCTGATGGTACTAAAATCTCTTTGACCCCTTTTGACCCTAACAAGTTCTATTCCTCTAAAATTCGGATTTAGCTAAAATATAGAACCTGGGGAAACATTTAATAACACATCAGGTATAAATAAAACATTGATGTAATGTTCCATTTCTTAAAGACTACTATCCCATTAATATAACAAAAAAAATTTTGACCAATTATAGATAACGGTTTGCGAGAAATCATAACTTAGTTCTGATCAAATTTACAAAAATTCATTTTTTTCTAAAACAAAATAAAATATTTGTTTCCAGCAGGATGCCACAGCCACAATTACGAATATTTTAATCTAGTTTTTTTGATACCTTAGTTCTAATGTGTTTGCTATCGAATGGCATTTAAATTTGATGAAATTCTATTTTCAGCCACAGTGCGGCGGACAAACATATGCCGGAAATCATATTTAAAAAATTAATATCATGAAATTATCTATCAGATTAGAATAAAAAATCCATTCCAACAATATTTCTGTCTAGTATTATCATTGTTAGTTCTCATGCAGCTAAAAAAAACATTAATGATATGCGATAGCTAAAATATCTTTTTCAAAAAGAAAGTTTTAATGAAAATTTAGCAGCTGTGTATAAATATTCATCCATATTCATACTTAGTCCCTGCCCAAACGTGACATTTTTGATGCAGCAATTCTTGAGTTTCTGAGTGAGAGAGGTGAGAAAATAGGGAAGGCGTTAAAACCAACTTGAAGTCGGTTATGGCTGTATTTGAATTTATATGTATGAATATAAAATATAAAAAAGAGATAAAAAAATACGGCATAAAAAAACAAAAATTGCAAAACTAGTATATAATTATATGGACACTAATATAATATCAAATTAGAATTTTAAAAAATTGCAGCAATAAAAATTTAAAATTTGGACGCTGACTATTATTAATTTTTTTTTTTTGCTTAAAAGCATATTTAATTTCCCATATATGAATTCGAACTTTTAAATAGAGCAACTTTTACAGGATAAGTCCTTGGATTATAAAATTACATCGATTAATTAAAATTCACATTGTAGAAACAATTTTGTGCAAGTCATGATTTATAAATAATTTTAATGTTTTTTTTTTTTTATTTTCATCCAACAGTTAAAATTCCACGTCATGTATTGTTTTGGCTTCTGTAAAATTCTCTATCGTCGAATGTATTTTAGCATTTATATCCATAATTTTAATCAGTTTGAAAAACATTAATGCTGTGTTTCATTATATTTTATTTTCAACAGTTTTCAATACCATCATTCAAAACTTCAGCATCGTTATCGTCATCCTTGTCGTAATTAATAATACAGATGAAAAGGAGTTGCTATTTTTTTTATTATTGTGGGAAAATTTATGGAAAAATTTCACTCGCTCTTATATTTTTATTTATGTTGTTGCTGTCGGTCAATGTTGGTGATTTGCACCATTACAATTATTAATTGTTAAATTCAATAAAAAGAAAAAAAAAAATAATTAAATAATATTAATATTTCGTTTAATTTATTAAAGCAAGTATTTGATAGTGTGAGTAATTGCAGTTGTTTGAATAAAATATTATTAAATTGTTATTATTTACCCATTTATATTAAATATTAATACTGAATTTATGATAAAAAATTCGCCAGTATACACTCGATTAAGTTTATATCACTGATAATTATTTTTTCTTAAAACACGCTGTGTAATAAAATTAATGGCTGAAACAAAAAAAAAAAAAAAAAAAAAAAAAAAAAAAAAAAAAAAATCTTTGTTCAACAAGGAAGAACTAATTCCTCCATCTCACACTTAATTACATTGGAAATAAACGGAATATATTTCACGAAAAACTTTCATAGGACATTGTCCTTTTATTTTTGGAAATACTATAAGCAGTTTACCATTTGCCATTATATGAACCTAACGATTTCGTTTTTAGTCTAGTTTTTCGCAAATATAAAGGGTGGTCCAACCAAAACACAAAAAGTTAATTGTAAATAAAATAAAAAGTTTTCAGAGAATTATCTTAATATTTTTCATTATGAATGAAGGACATATGACAATTATATGTGAAACAAAGTATCGGCCAAATGTTCGCCACGGCTTCGGTTTATCGGATACCTCTATCCGATGGTCCACATTTTAATGACTGAGGCATAGTTGGGGTTAAATGTCGTTAACGTGTCGAATTAACTCATCCTTTAGCTCTTGCATTGTTCCTGGCTTATTGGCGTACAATTTTTCTTTTTAATATCCCAAAAGAATGAAGTCCAACGGTGTCAAATCACATGATCGTGGCGGCCAATTAACATCGCCACGATGTGAGATAACACGGCCATTGAATTTATTGTGCAAAACAGCCATTGTTTCGTTTGATGTGTGGCAACATCTTGTTCGAACAACATATCGCCCAGGTCCATATTCTCAATTTCTGGCCACAAAAAGTTCGTTATGACCTCGCGATAGCGAACACCATTCACAGTAACTGCTAGGCCAACCTCATTTTTCAAGAAGTACAGCCCGATGGCACCGCCAGCCCATTAACCGCACCAAATAGTCACTCTTTGTGGGTGAATCGGCTTTTCAACAATCACTATAGAATTCTCATTTACTCAAATGCAACAATTCTGCTTGTTAACGGTCGATTATGCTGACCAAAAAACTATCAAAGTGCACGAATGCATTTCGATTTGAACGCCTATTTTCGTAAAAGGCTTCAACAATCTTAACGTGCTGCTCAGTTGTGTATCTCTCCATGGTCGAATTTGTCATGCACTGAAACAAAGAAATGTCAAATTAAGTTGGGCAAAAAACTCACAACTAACATCGTATTAAAAAAAAGTAAAATTTTATATTCGGCTGTTTCAAATCTTCGATATAGTGGACTAGTGGGGAGTGTTTGAATATTTCAGGAGTGGGCTTAACAACCAATATTATTAAAAACTGAACTTACATTACAATAATTCGTTATATTAACGTATTACCCGCTTATGTCTTTTTTTGGACTTTTTTAAATGTGTCAAAAAAAAAAAAAAAAACACTCACATGTAACGGATAATTTACTATTAAAAACTTTCTTCAATGCCATTTAAAACAAAATTTGACATTATTTATATAAAACATTTGTTTCAGTACAAGGCACAAGGATATATTTTTTTTTAATTTTTAATGCCCTCTCCTAATAATTTTGTAATTTTTTTTCTATGCTAGTCCCGCGAAGCTCTACGCTTGTCTGCAGTCAATAACTAGGATTCGGCAAAGATCAAAAATTGACACCACTGGTATCCCAGTGGTGCGATTCACTTACTTTTAACTATCCGACAATCATAATTTTTGTCGACATATACATTCGCTTGCAGTAACGATAGTGTGATTCTGTAATTTATTTTCAATGATTGTAAACAGCTGTTGTAACATCTCTGTCTACAAAATGTTAAAATAAAGGAACAGCACAAAAGAAAATAAAGAAAAATCAAATGAAATTGTGGTTCATTTAAAATTTTGTTTTTGTTCATAATAATTTGCTTTTTCTTGTACATTTTGAATTTCGAATTTTGTTTTTGTTCATACATATACATATATATGTATGTAGTATGTATGTTAGAAGTCGGGCCTCAGCCACTTTAAACATAAAATACACTTTATCGATTAAGTAAATACAACGTAAATAATTGTCGTTAAAATAACGAAAATCTCAGCAGATGTTTCTGGCTTTTATTCAAATTCAGCGAAGATAAGATAGTTGCGGAGCCAAGAGAAGGGGCAAGTGTAAAGTTTTACCGGACTATGAACTCAAATTGCTGCCGGGGTGTGTTTGTTGCGCTCACACTCGAGGGCTTTTGGTAAACGCATTGTTATCCGTCTAATTCTTTTTCACAGCTGTTTCAGTTTTTGGCGTATATAAGTGATTTTCAGGAGGGGATTTTTTTACTTGCCATATGGAAAATTATTACTCTAATCTAAAATATAAATAAGACTAGATTTCAATGCAACATTTAGACGTATGAAAAAGTGTTCTTAAACCAATACAAAAAAAAAAGTTTTTTTTATATTAAAAAAGTTTTTTTTAAATTAAAAAAATGGTTCAAAAAGTATTAAAATTTAATAGAAGAAAATTAAAAATATAATTTTGATATACATAATTAATATTTAAGTTGTTTTGAAATAAATTTTTAAATAATATATCAATTAAATATCAAAAAATATTAATTGAATTTTTCGCTTACAATAAAATAATTTAAACTTGTAGAATTGTTGTTTGGAATTGTCAATATTTAATTAAATAAATTAACACATTGTTTGAAATGGCAAAGTTTTTTTAATCATTTTTTTAATTAAAATTGAAGATAGCTATTTATTGAAAAAAAAAAAATATTCACAATTTTGCAATTTTTAGTAATCAATATAATCATTTTGGTAATAAGGGCAAAATTAACAACATGTGCTTGATATTATGAATTGGGTATAAATTTGGTGACTGGAGACAATTTTTAACTTTTTCTGTGAATAGTTTCATCATGATTATGATATTTATTTAGATGATATACATATATGAATATAACGTGTTTATGTTCAATATATTGTATGAATATTGTTGATCAAGTGCAATATGTATATTATATTTAATTATCTTCTTAAAAATCAAGTTCAGTAAATTAATAAAAGTTATTAAAAAAGATAAAATTTGATAAATTAACTGGTCAGGTTTTTTTTTTGGATTTTTGCGTCAAATATTTGTTATGTCTAAACAAACATTTAGTCTTGAATCTTACTCTACTCCATGTTCATTTTATTTAATTGACTGTAAGCTAGAGTATCCAATTATTTGACATTTGGTTTTGTTCGAGTAAGAAATTAATTGATTTTTAAATTTTAATTTTGCTCGATTAATCGAATAAGAGTTTTAATATGTTCGAATAACTCGAATAACTCGAATAACTCGAATAATTCAAATATTAATATCCAATGGAAAAAACATACATGTCTATTTGATTTGATACTTTTCTTGTATTAATAGACAGAAAAGACAATAAAATAAAAATGTAGTTAAACAATAAACAATAAACTAACCCTTCATTTATACCACGTATAATGTTTTAAAACTTTTAAATAAAATAAATAACTAAAAAATCAAAAACCCTGCTGCAAAACATTCAGCTTTTAAGGCGCTAAAGAGACCGAAACAAGATTAAGGAAATAAAATAAAAGTAAACTATAAACAAAGTAAACACTACTTCGGTTGAACAGACTATAAAATGGTCTGAAAGCCAAAGTTTATTACATACATTAGGGCCAGCAGCAGTCGGGATCCATTAATTTTATTTCAGTGTATAATTTGCAATTATGTCCCGCCTGCTTAACTTAATACGGAAATTCAACAAAAGGTCTCATTAGTTGTTACTTTCCGTTGGCATTGTGTTTCGTTCCTTTCTGTAGCAAATATTTTGTAATTACTTTTTCTGTGAAAGGAATCATCTGCTTTTAAAAAGAAAAGCATTGAAATTGTAAAAAAAAACTTTTCGTAAAAAATAAAAAAACTATTATTTTGTGTCAAAAATACGTAAATTTTTTAAAATCATTAATTAAAACCAATTTTTTTTAGCTCTAAACAAAAAATTACAGATTTTTCATATCACAACAAACTAAAACATACACACTTTGGCCGAAACTTAACGTTGAATTCTATTTTCAACAGATTTGACCGCAACAGAACAGAACGAAAAAGTAAAAACAAACCACACATACAGACTTTCAATTGAACAGAAACAAAGCAGCTGATTCGTAACAGAACAGAACCTACAAACTAGTTCTGCCTAAAGGCTTTTATCTCACATTTTTATAAATTATCTTTGAAATAGGTGTGTTCCACAAGATCTCGGGCAAGTTCGGACTAATGAGAGTAAAATGAAAATTACTCTCTGAATTTGCCAAAACTACCCAATATTACGGGAACGCAAAAAACCATTTTTGCACTTCTTCAAATACGAATGATGCTTACTTTTCAAATTAAGATCTATTTAAGTGATTTTAGACGCTTAAAAGTCATAACATTATAAAACCAAAATATTTGCATCATTGTAATTTTTTATATTTTGTTTTCTTTTATGTTAAAAATTAAGGGAAATATGTATGCAATAATGTATTTACAACTTCAATTTTTTCATTAAAATTTAACATTTTGCTTTCTTATATATTTTTTAATAAAACCTAAACTTTTTCTTTTGCTTGTAAATTTCCTGATTAATTTTTCAGTTTCATATGTAAACAAAAACAGCTGATTGTTTATTCTTGTCCGAACTTACCCAAAGAAAAAGTTCGTGCAAATTTGTACAGGAAATGAAAAAAAATACTCTCTCAATTACTCTCTTAAATGCACAAAAATTGTTATGTGGAACGCTTTTGGGTAACATTGTGCAAGTTCGGACTGTTTCGTTATGCATCTGGAACAGAGCTAATATTTATTTTATTTTAGACGTTCTTGTCGCGGTATTTTTATGAGAGGTCCAGCCTATTTGAAAAAATGTATTATTTATAATTCAATTTAACTAATATATTATCCTAAAAATCAAGAAAATTTGAAATCAATTGAGACTTTTTTTAAATCACTGTATTTTTCCTGATTTTAAGAGAAGTTATGGTTAAGATAAGAAATCAAAGTACATATGAAGAAACTTTTTAAACTGGATCACTTCCAAAATTTGTTCGATTTCAAGTTTACTCATATGTATTCGATTTACCGAACATAGCAGATAATTTTATTTTTCTTTATTTTATAGCTCTACTCTATAGGCTTGGGTAATTTGCCTCTTTAACGTATTACTATTTTGCGCTAGCAATCCGTGATTTGGTTTTCAATTACCTATCTAATGACTCTTCGGTTATAAAGAAGAATCTAAAAATACCTAAAATCAAAATTTATCTAGCCGTTTGGATGGTAAGAGGTAAAAAAGAAATTGAAAGTCGGGTAAAAACAAATAACCCATAATCTAATAGCGCATATTTATAAATGCTGATGCATTTTTTACAATAAACGTCAAACTCAATATGAAAAGCGATATTATAGAACGAAAATTCATGCGTATGGAATTAGCAGTAAATCGTTTATTACATGATTTGTCTCACACACACCCACATCTAAAAAGGGACTAAAATATGTTCAGAAAATATACAAATAAAACAATATGTTCTTTAGTTGTTATGTATTTTATTAGTTAGAAATCTAAATAAAAAATATTTTTATATTAAAAGAGTATAATTTTCTAAGAAATTAATTTTAATCGATTAATTGACATAAATTGTTTGAGTTATTCGTTATTTGAAATTCGTTATTTTGATTATTCGGCCAAATAATGGCGAAAATTTTCTTCGATTAATCGAACAACGATAAATTGAGTGGACACTCTACTGTTAACAGATTATTTTCAGATACCAGCATAAATTTGTACTAAAACTCAGTACCAAAGTTGGGACTTAAACTTGAATCATTTTTAGCTTGTTGATTTTTTAGTTTTGCGCGAATTACCATATGAATTATGAAAAAGTACTTTGTGAATAAGTGTAACGTAATGCGCCGAGTAGCGACTACGTATGAAAGGTATTGTGTTTGGTTAGTTGTTGCACAGGTCCATGTTGTTAAAATGTAAGTTAAGTTTTTGCAGGGTAAGGTTATTATTTCCTGTTGTTCTTAGAAAATGTTTGTTTAATTTAAATATGCTTTTTTGCTTAATTCAAATATACTTATGCCTGGCTTCATATCAATATTGTTGGTAATATTTTTCGTTCTAATTTTTTTCCAACAATTTTTCTGTGTTTCTTTAATATCCAATTTTCTTTTAATAAGTACTTAACATTTATGTACAAGAGAGATGCTTAACTGAATTGCAATTAAAAGGATTTTGTAAAGAAATTAAATAAAAAAACTAAAAATTACTACTTCTCTCAAATAAATAGCTCTTGGAATACAACATGAGAACATACGAATTTACAAAATACTTGCACTACATTCATTCATACAACATCAGCAAATTAGATGTGTTGTAATTGTGCAAGTACGTGGGTGGCCGAGTTTCTATGGAAAATTTTCAGAGGGGTGTTCACTGTTTCGAATAATTGCTTATAAATGTTTAATAAAACTAGAAGTATTTTCCAATTTTTCGGTCCGAGGTTAAAATTCGATGTCATTATTAAAAGATAGTTTTCTGACGGCATATAAAATTTTTATAACTGTTTATATAAATAAAGATATAAAATGTTTTCAATTGACCACCGTGTTTAAGAATCTCTTATATTCGTACTAAAATTGCACTTCCATTTGAAATCCCTAAATGTACACCTACAATTCAAGCTGTTTTGTATTGCAGTTTTTAGTAATTAAATGTAAAATAAAAAACTTTTGATTAATGTAATTAAAATTACAAAAAAAAAAAAAATAAAAATAAGGAAGCAAAAAATAAAATGAATTAACATTAAATACTTTTTGTTTCTAAATTCTTAAAAGCTAATTTGCTCAAAGTCAGAGTGTAGCTTTTAAATGTAAAATGTAAATAAAGTGCAAACTATTTTATAAATTAAGACTTAAACTAAAAAAATTCTAATCATGTTATAAATTTAGTCTGCGTCCATACGGCTCATGTTTTATTGACATGATTGCTACTTTATGGGTGAGGGCAGCGATAGGAAAAGAAACGACTACACACATGCATGTACTGTCAGTACGCCTTGCTTTCTCATTCGCTATTTTTTTTCTTTCTGTTTCGTATTTAAAGACTATCAGCCATGTCACAGAGCTTAATTCCGTTCGGAAGTGGAATTGATTCCGTATTTTGCTTCTATGGAAAATGTAAAACAAAAATTTATTTTCGGAATGATACCACTTTCATTTTTCAAAGTGGAATTCATATTTTAAGCATTTTTCAGGTGTACAAACTATTCAAAATACATTTTTATCAGTAAAGCACGCTGTCTTCTTGCTTCCTTATCTAAAATAAATATAAGTTTATGTGATTTAAATAAAAAAATTTTAATTTTTCTAAATGCCTTCCAAAAACAAAAAAAAAGAAAACTAAACGGAATTTGTCACAAATCACAAATTTTTACTTTGATAGAAAAAATTAAATTTGGCTGGTTTTCAGGATCAGCTGTTTTCTTGTTTGTTTTGTTTTCTACATTCGTTGCAGTGTTGCCATATTTAATACACAAAAAGTGGTTTCATATTTCTTTGAGGTTTAATGAATCCGAACGGAATCTATAGAAGCTACAACCATTCCCATCGGAATGGTAACTACGGAATCATTTCCATTCTGAATGGAATTCATGAAATGCCTGTATATATAAAAAACATGTCGTCAACATGACATGAATCATTTGAACAACAATTCATGTTCAAAGAAGGAAACGGAATCATGTCAATAAGACATGAGCCGTATGAACGCAGACTTAGAAAGAAATTGTACCAACAATAATTTATTTGAAATTTTAGGGATTAGTGGCACCTTCCATCTAAAGTAAATACTTACCGGTGTTTATTTGAAAAATCATACAAGCTAGAGCTTTTAAGCTTCCTGAGAATCACTAAGATATTAATTTGCAGCATTGCAAACTTTTAAATTTTATAACGTTTAATTTAAAACTTTTAATTTTAACATATGGGAATTTCCATAAGAATGTAAACCACTACTCAAAAAATAAAAACTCTTGAAACTTTTTTCCAAATATGTTAGAAAGTAAAATAAGTTATGCCGAATCTTTGATACCCTCCACCGACAGGAGCGGGCTCTAAATGATAAATACATTTATATTGTTAACTAAGCTTCACAAAAACTATATTTAATTATTGACCGACAATAAGAAAGTGTAATGCGTTTCTTGTTAGAACTTTGAACTGGCTTGAGTAAAATATCATGATTCGTAACAGTTTAAGCCAAACTAAAATGATTTTTAGGAGGGTAATTTGTATTGGACCAATGGTAAATGATGCACCAATCATCCCAAAATTCTGAAGATTGATTTCTGGTATTATAAAAAATAAATTAGAATAAATTTCAATACAGCAGTGTTATTAGTTTAAGCGTTAACAGTATATTTCACGAAATTGCATGATATTTTTTCTGGCCATATGAATCTAAATTGGAAGAAATTTTACCGCAATAAACATATCTGTTATGGTTTTAGGCGAATTTAATTATTTTCCCAAAGTGGGTTTTATTTAGCTTTAGGTGCAGTAAGCTGTTTGGCGGGAGTAGGGCTTGTATGGGGCCTAGGGTATCTTCGCTAAATTTTACAGTGTGATTTGTAGTCACATAAAACTGTGACGTACCAAATTTTATTATGATAGCATTATTTATTACGGTAGGCGTACTAAAGGGGTTTCTGGGAGTATGGTTTATATGGGGCCTAGTGTAAATTATGGACCGATCTTCAAAAAATTTTACAGTGTAATTTCTGGTCCTATAAAACTGTGACGGACCAAATTTTAATTATGGTGCGTTATTTATTACGGTTTTAGGCGTACTACTCTGTTTTCCGCGAGTAGGGTTTATAAGGGGCCTATGGTCAATTATGGACCGATCTTCACGAAATTTAACAATATGATTTGCAGTCGTATAAAGCGAATTCGTGCAAGATTTCATTTCATTGCCTGCGTTATTCCACCATTTTGTATCAAAATTATCTTTTTTTAGAATGGTGGTTCCACATTTTGATTCATAGTTCTGATCCTACTAAGCCGATTTTGCTGGATTTCAATCCTAAACTGCTTAGGATAACTACAAGCAATATGAGACCAAATACTACTCCCGAAAACAGCTTTTTTATGCCATTACTTTCTAACAAATGTTGACATTGATTTAAAAATTGGCGACAATAACGGTAGGTACTATGTCGTGACAAAATTTTGTGCAGGTAGGTCCAAAATTAGTCATAGGTTTCATATAAACCCCGTTCCTTAGATCGATTAGAGGCAAACAAACCTCATATAGATGAAGATATCTGAATAATATTCGGCACAAATAACTTTTATATAATTATTAACCGCATAGCACAATTCTGTTCTGGCGACCATGATTGACCATGAGTCCAAATAGGGCACACTCTCAAAAATTTGTTTTTAAAATATTATGTTAATACTATAAGAGAAAAATTTGTCATATGCGGTATGTCACAAACGATATTGCATTTTGCTTAAAATAAAACCATTAAAAAAAATTTCGGATTATAAAGAAAAAATATGTGGTCTAATGTTAAAAATCAAAAAAAGGAAAAATGCATCCCACACTTCGCAGATTTTCTTATTTTTTTTACATTCACCCCAAAATCACTTCCGTTTTCTGTCTTGTACGATATGAACGCATTTTGCTCGATCAATAGAATCCTCTAAATGAAACATAATGATTGAAATTTTTTCTAGTTACTACTTTTTTTTTTGCAAAATCTCTATCTCTCTGAAGGCGTACAAATGCCCCGTACGATGACATGGAAATTCACATATAGAACGTGGGAATTATTTTATTTTTTTAAATTAGGGTGTGTGTGAAACGGTAGCAAAGTTCTATGGCGAAATAAAATTTATCTGTGCGGCGGCTCAGCAAAAAGTAGCCGGTAGTGGATGACCTGACAAAAGAATTAGTTATTCAAAATGAAAAAATTATCTATTACAATTAGTTATTATTTGAAATATATGTATTTGTTAAGCTAGATTTACACGATTGAAATTTTCTTCAAAATTGCTCTTCAAAATGCTTCAAACTCGTGTAACCAGCAAAATTTCTTCAAAATTTATTGATCAAAATTTATTTCAATAATATTGATCAATCAATTTTGAAGAAATTTTGCTGTTTACACGAGTTTGAAGCATTTTGAAGAGCAATTTTGAAGAAAATTTCAATTGTGTAAATCTAGCCTTATTAATATAAATATATTTTAACCCGACTCCGGGCGTGTCAACAGCTTGTAATTACAAAAAATTTTGAAAATCAGACGGAAATTTTATTTTTGAGCTGCTCCATAATTTATAAACCAATTTTCAGAATTCGCGCTTTCTTTTAATATGATTTGTTAGCAGGTTGCAAATGTGAACAAATTTTAAGGAATTTTTGGAGGTTGCACATTTGGCTTTTTCAATATTTTTGCATTTTTTTTTAATTTTTGAAATTTTCAGCGATGTTTTTATTCTCTGTTGATTTGGAACCCATAACCAGATATTTTATGCTTTTATAAACTTTTAAGAAATTTCTCATTTTTATAAAAACGTTTTAAACCTTCACGAATTACGCGTTTTAGGTTACCTAAATCCTAAAAAGCTGATTATGGGATTAATGATCTATCAAACATTATTTATCCAGTTTGCTTATTTAGATGTTATTGTGAGTGGTTTTTTCTAATTACAGTTACATAAGTTTGTGCCTTGGAAATATAACAAAATGCTGTTAATGTAAATGTAATTAGCGTTCTGTAGTCTATTAATGAATTTTAAATTTATTTAAAAAAAAGTATTTTAATTTTATTAGACACTAAGTCAACATGCACAAATTATAATAACAAAAATTTTACTAATAAAAAAAATTAAATATTTAACTTTTTGATCTTATAATAGCTTATATAAATATGCAACACGGATAAAAAGAAAACTTTGACTAAAAAATGAGTGTAAATATTTAAATTCGGCGGCGGCTAAGATGCGACCTTGAGCTGCACGACCTGGGAGTGTGTCTGATAATTGTGTGGTTCTCAAAAATTTCTACGCTAATGTCAAAGTTTATACTAGCCCCCTGGACTAGTGAAATTTTATTCACCTCAAAAGTGTAAAATTTTTACTTTCATGAGTACTTTGCTACCGTTTCACACACGTCCTTATTAAAACATATTTTTTCGAATTTTAATGTAACAGAAGGATACAAGATATGACGGTTGTGATCAGGAAGTACCATTAAAGGCCGTTTTACACTATCGCACAAGTCTTAAATATTTTGACGAAAATACTTCTCTGATCTTATTATTATTGTTTAAAATTTTTCAAAAACAATAAAAACTTATCAAAACTAAGTTGTATTTTCCTGAAAATACGTGAGACTTGTGTAATAGTGTAAATTACCCATAAGTGCTGGTTCACACTGTTCAAGTTTTATCCGTCAAGTCTTGAGCTTTTAGGAAAGCAGGGAAAAGAGCATGCCGTTTCTTTTCCTCTCTCTCCTAAAAACTCAAGACTTGACGGCTAAAACTTGAACAGTGTGAACCAGGACTAAGTATATAGTGGAGCGTCACAATTTTTTAGCTAATTTCAATTTCGAATAGCACATAAACGTTGCATTGCATTTTTAGGTACATGGGAAAAATAATGAAACAAAACAATCGGGACCTAATTTTAGCCCTCTACTTCAATTCGCGAAACATCATCATTACACTCACTTTTTTACATTCAAGGCCAGATGAAATTATGAGACAAATTTTTGAATCTCGAAATGTTTGTCATATCTTTTGTCTAATGTTTTCCTTTTTTGGCGAAAATTTCGAGAAAGGCTGATCTGAATAAAATCAGTTTTACACTGTTAAATATATCTCTTTATATTCTTTCAGCCAATACAACAATTGTATTGAGTTACAGGCTTTAAAATTTCAAAAAAATTTATTTTTTGACATTCGAATTAGGAGATTTGAAAAATATTAACATGTCGTATGTTAGTTTTAATTAATCTTGCAAAGTTTTTACTTTGGACTTAAGTGTTTTATAAATTTTTGTGATTTCACTTTCTTTTTAAGACTAATTTTCTAAGACAAATTTTATTAAAAAAAATTAATAACTACATATCGCACTGGTTCAACAGTACTGTTTTAACTCAAAATTTAAAAATGTTCAGTAGAAGCAAAATGATTTTTAATTTTACATTGAAGGCATATTGAAAAAAATATTTAAGCCAACCGTCTCATTACCAGAGAGTAGACAATATACGCACGACATTTTACAGCGGTGAAAATATAAAAATTTTGAGTTAATACACTATTGTTAAACAAGTGCGATATAATTAAATATTGCTTTTTCTAAAGCTTGGATCTTAGTAATGCTCAACCCAACCAGATCTGCAAATATAGACGATTTTTTTACTCGAATTTTAATAAATTTACATATTGAAAGATTTCTAATTTTACCTACAAGCTTTCTAAATATAAGGACGATTTCATTTTCACAATGCGGACTTTTCTTTTTTAATACGATACTGTATGTTTTATAAGCTTTTCAATAAGTTTTTCCTCCATGATGCACAATTTTGTTAAATTTTTATTTCTTGTTGTCAGCTGATTACTTGTCAAAGATACACAACGCGTTAAAAAGTTCAAAGTTAACCAACTTTCTGCAGCGTACGCGTCAAAAAAATTGTTGTGTAACATGTTTTATGAAAACACGCTAGTTTAGCTTTGTTTGACAGAAGCAAGAATGATAGAAAAAAGATTACGACAACACGAACTCAAAAATTGAATTTTCTGCGCAGGTGGGTCAAATGACGTCACGAAACATACACGAATAGGTAACCCTAGCTTGGGTTAAGCTACGTCATCTAACGGGAAAACATGCGCATGGCGTAATCTCTTTTTATATCATTCTTGGACAGAAGTCTACAGCGCGCACTAACGCGTGTTATGTAGTTCTACCTTTATGGCCAATTTTCAGGATTGACATTTAAATACATTTATGTTTAAAATCGTTTTAAATCCAAAATTCTCTTCTTCACTAAACACTTAAATTAAACTTAATTCGCCGATGTGGTACATTTAAATCCAACTTAAGTTTCCATTGGATAAACTTAGCAATGTGGTCTCAATATCAAAACAATAAAACAACAACGGCTAAAGCAATAACAACCAGCTTGTAAATTTTTATAATATTTTTTTGTATTTAGTAGTGCTACCATACTTTTATCTTAATTAAATAAGACTTTTTCAAATAAAACTTACAAAATCAATCTTTGTTTAAATACGATTTAAGTTTATATGAAAATTAACATAATATAGATTTAAATACTATCCTGAATAGGTGTGTTCCACAAGATCTCGGGCAAGTTCGGACTAATGAGTGTTAAATGAAAATTACTCTCTGAATTTGCCAAAACTACCCAATATTACTGGAACGCAAAAAACCATTTTTGCACTTCTTCAAATACGAATGATGCTTACTTTTCAAATTAAGATCTATTTAAGTGATTTTAGACCCTAAAAAGTCATAACATTATAAAACCAAAATATTTGCATCATTGTAATTTTTTATATTTTGTTTTCTTTTATGTTAAAAATTAAGGGAAATATGTATGCAATAATGTATTTACAACTTCAATTTTTTCATTAAAATTTAACATTTTGCTTTCTTATATATTTTTAAATAAAACCTAAACTTTTTCTTTTGCTTGTAAATTTCCTGATTAATTTTTCAGTTTCATATGTAAACAAAAACAGCTGATTGTTTATTCTTGTCCGAACTTACCCAAAGAAAAAGTTCATGCAAATTTGTACAGGAAATGAAAAGAATACTCTCTCAATTACTCTCTTAAATGCACAACAATGGTTATGTGGAACGCTTTTGGGTAACATTGTGCAAGTTCGGACTGTTTCGTTATGCATCTGGAACAGAGCATTAGTTCATTCAGGTTAGTTAGTTCATATAGGTTTTCGGGAATTAAGATTCCTTGTATTTCCTTCACTTGTGAGCATGCGTGATCGTTAGTCTAAAACTGCGATAGGCAACATACATATACTATTACATTTTGCGATTTTATGCGCTGCATGCATTTTACATATCATTACCTAAAATGCAAAAGGGTGTAGCCAGATTTGTTATTTGTTTACAGGAGAAGCTAAATACTTTACAAAATCAATAAGAACAAGGTTGCACTTGAATTTCTTTAATAAAGTCGCCATTTTTGATCGCAGGGATCAAAATTTGAACATGTAGTTTAATAAAACGATCAAAAATCAATCAAAAACTCTATTTTGAATTTTTTGGATGTTACGCTGTTTTTGCATTTTAGGTGACGATATGTTGTTGTTATTATTGTTTAATTCTCTTCAATGTGTGTGCATACGTACATAATAAAAGAGAAAATCCGAGCTCTAAAATTGGCGATCGCATGTCTAAAACCACTAACGCGCACGGATATGACTACAATTTCTAAAATAAATATTGTTTATCATTTTCTATGATAAAGGGCATACAGTATTCGACACAGCGGCAAAATCCCTTTTGTTTGTTTGTTTTCATATGGAATTAGCGACATCTGTAATTTTTTCTCTTAAACTTATTAAAAACATAAACATAAAATAATGAAGGAAAACTCATACTTTTCATCTAAAGAATAAAGTGTAAGGAAAAGAAAAATTAATTATAAATGTCAAGATTTATGGGATTATAATATAACTTTTTTAAAATAAAATTGAGTGCAAACACTAATCTCCTCTTAAGAGTTTCCTTTAGAAAGTTAAATTATTTAAATGATTTTTTCTATTTACATTCAAGTATATAAATGAATTCAGCAGACACTGGAAAAAAAGATTTATTAGTAAGTGCAATACGAGGGGAATAAGAGACTTACAGTCTAATTCATAAACGCATTATTGCAGCTTTATTAGTCTTTATAAGCTTAATAAGCGAAAGTCGAAAAAAGAATATCCATAAATGTTTAATAGCATATTCAACGTTTAATAATCCTTTCATAAATTTTAGATATTTATTGCAACCTTTACCCTACTTTAAGCGTTTGATAAAGTAACATTTTAATGTTTGTTTACATAACATTTTAATAAGTGCGCGAAAAGTTAAACATTTTTGTCTTTTTTATTTATTTTAATAAAAACGATTTTTAAATAAATAAAAACTAGCAAATATAACAATGGATAAAATATATTTGATTTCCAGAATTGGCGAGTGTAATAAATTTGTGCAAGTAAAACCATTAAAAAAAAATCGGTTTAACAGGCTAAACTTATTATAAACTTATTCGGTTGTGCTTTGTATGAACAACTACACACAAATGACAAATAAGCGTTTATAAATTAAACTTTTTATTAAAGGTTTATAAAAGAAATAGTGTTTGATAACTATTGAAAATATTATATAATATTATTTGTATGGAGCCGAAAAAAGTATTTTAGTTACCCCTCTGAAAATAAAGGTTCTCAATTAGTAGGTCGCAAGTGGTAAAGTTTTATATACCATTCTGCTTCAAAACCCCTTTTCGATGATAACAAATTTTATTTATCTCGTCTAGGAGCAAAGTACAAAAAATTCGAAAAACTGAAAAAAGACATTTTTTAAAAATGGTCCAGCTCACGGATGGTCAACGCTAGAACCAAAATATTTTGGGAATCATCATAAAACAAATCAACCTTTATTTTCAGAGGGGTAGCAAAATCACTTTTTTTTTGAGTCGCTCTAATGTATATATAATATATATATATATTTATATTAAACTAAATCTTTTCAATTTGTCCATATCCAAAATTAAATATAATACAGTCCAGCTGTTTGTTACTTTTTGTTATCAAGCTCAAATATTATTAAAGTTTTTAGTAGAAGCTCCTTTCATTTCGTTGAATTCACTAGATAGGCGCAGGTATCTGGAGAAATTGGGTAGTAACTTGAATGAACTTTTTGTCACACTACCTGCTTATTTTTATATACCCTTAAGCTAGAAATAAGCCTCATTGATGGAGATGATTTGACGTTAAAAGTTCATTCTCAGCCCACTCTTTAATCGGGCTCTTGCTTTAATCGGTTAAACGCTCGGTTAATTAACGGAGGTTTTGGTTTAATCGGTTAATTTTGTTATTGATCGGTTAACCGGTCAGTTAAGTTTTTTTATAAATTAAGTTATTTCAATAAATAAAAATGCATATATTATTTACTAGCTGACCCGGCAAACGTTGTTTTGCCCGGTTCAGGCGTTCTTGAATTATAAACGTAGTAACTATCGCCACTTTTCTTTAAATATATATATAGGAGATTAATCACATCAACTTAGAAACCTCCGTCGGCTCATGCACAACTACTTTGATACAAATCAAAGCATGATCAATTGCATAGCTTACGATTTGATTAATTTTCAATGGCACTTCTTGTCGGAAATTGTTCATACCAACATAGAAACCTTTGCCGCACGCAGAGAAAAAACATGTTTAAAAATGATCACCTCCAACAAAACTATTTTTAAAGAGAATTTTAAACATATTACGTTTAAATTTAACCATATTATTGTCACCGACAACCATATTATGGTTAAATGTGTCCGACATCAAGAAGCCACAACCATATTATGGTGGCCTCTAAACATATTATGGTTAAATATGACAATAATTTGTTTTTAAATTAACAATAGCATCTTCCTCTTCTCCAAGAGCAACAAGCTATGGTTGAAAACCAACCATGCTATTATAAGTGTTAAACATATTTTAGTTATTATTGACCAAAACATGTTCGGAGGCAACCATACTATGGTTGTGTCTTCTTGATGGAGGACACATTTAACCATAATATGGTTGTCGGTGATAATAATATGGTTAAATTTAAGCATAATATGTTTACAATTTTCTTTAAAAATAGTTTTGTTGGAGGTGACCATATTTAAACATAGTTTTTCTCTGGGTGCGGCTCATGCGCAACAACTTTACTAAAGACCATAGCATGATCAAATGATATAATTTATTTTGAGTAATTTTCAATGGTGCCGTCTATCGGAAATTGGTCATACCAACCTAGAAACCTTCGTATGCTAATGCTCAACATCTGTGCTAAAGATCATAGCATGATCAAGTGCACAGTTTATGATTTAACTCATTTCGAGTCATTTTCAGTGGAGCCAGCTGTCTGAAATTGGTCATATCAACTTATAAACCTTCGCCGGCTCATGCTCAACAACTTTGCTAAAGATCATAGCATCGTCAAATGCAGAGTTTACGATTTAATTCATACTGAGTAATTTTCAATGGCGCCACCTATTTTAGATTTTTTTTGCTATTCTTCTTACTTGGTCAGAGACCATTCCGAATTGGTACGAATCATCGAAATCGGTCCAGCCGTTCTTTAGTTATAAACGTAGTAACTAACGCCACTTTCTTTTATATATAAAGAATATTTGGAGTTTATTAGTAAAATTAAACAAAAACATAGCAAACATAAAAAGAAACGAGCAATCAAAAAAAAAAAAAAAAAAAAAAAATTCATAAATATGTAATACATATTTTTTAATTAATACATAAATATGTATTAATTGAAAAATAAACTGTGAGGTGATCTTTTAAAATAATATTTTAGAAAAATAGTTTGGTTTAAATGATAAGGATTTAAGCGATTCTTTTCTTTTAGTTTTGCTAAATTTTGACTTGGGAAAAATTCTTTCACTTGTCGTTGATGTTGGAGAAATCAAAAGCAACCCATTATACAAAATATCTAATTTCCCAGTCCTTTTACTGGATTTCTCTAAATATATAAAATCTTCCATCATGTCATTAGAGTCCTGTTTTATTTTTTTAAATTTTTAGCACTTCTAATTGTTTTGGTTAATTTTGTTAAAAGATTGAAATTAGAAGATATGAGAAGAAACAATTATCTAAACACATACATACAAAAAGTACGTGAAACAAAAAGCTGTTGACAGCAAACTCTTCCCAGCTAGCATTTTGTATCATAATCGAATCTTTTAGGAATCAGCTTCAAGAGCAAAATAACCGCATATGAGCTAATTTTTCGATCATAAATGATACTCTCGTTGTGCGAAAATGGTACCCCGCCGATGAATCAATTAAAAAAATCATTTGTGATACAATTAGCTGATTCCTTTTTGAATATATGTACGAATCATATGTGAATCCGTTTTCAATCGCTCTAGAGATAAATCAGTTTTTAATCTCAAAATTAATATAAAAAGGCTCATTTAGGTTATTTTCCAAAAATGTATCACCCAAATGCTAGCTGGGTTATTTAAAATAAACATTACTGAGCTTCTTTGTTTGTATGAAAAAATACTTCTAAACACATACCTCTTGTATATGAGACAAAATAAATAATTAAAAACACAAAAAAATATGTTATAATACTTAAAAATATTAATTTTGTTACATCGGTGAATCGGTTAATCAATTTAAATTAACCGGTTTAATCGTTAATTGAAAATAGCCAATTTTAAATTAACCGATCAGTTAATCGGGTAGTAATTAATCGGTTAAACGTTAATTAGAATGAATACCCTAGTAAATACTGTGGTGTAGGGTATTATAAGTCTTGCTAAAACTATAATTTCCTATTTGTTTAAATTATATTAAATTTAAAATTCTCACACAGTCCTCGCTTAAAGTTTTGTAAACAAACTTGATGAACATTTAAGTGTTCCATTGTTTATTGAGAAGATTACATGACAGTCGCACCACCCAATGACACCCTAACAATTACAACAAGTTTTTTAAAATAAAATAAAAAAAAACTAAACTTTTAAGTTTAAAGAAATAATGGAAGTAAAACTTGTTAAAAAAAACTAACAAAAGACATTTTATGATTCTATAAAATATTTCTAGTCTTCGCAATTTTTTTTCTCTCAAAACTTTCGAACAATGTTTTAAGTTTCCAACAATAAAGTTGTTTCTATGTCTTTTTTTTAAAATATTTCCTTGCAGGCTGCAACTCATGGTCTTCCAATTCTTGTCAATTTGTCATCTGGTGAGTATTCTGCCATTTTCTTTTTTACAATATTTTCCATAAGTTTTATAATTTAGAAACTAAAATAAAAAATTCTTTACTGAACTATAAAACTGTCTTGCATTTTTTCCTCATACTCTGCTTTGGGTTGGGGGGTCAAACAACTTGTGTCTGGTTGATTGTATTCCTGATGGTTTATATTGCTCAGGAAGGAAACAGAATGGGCTAAAAACGATTAGTTTAAGTAAATATTCAAAGATAAAAAATTTTCAAGTAAAAGTTTTGTTTCTATAGTTTTAAATATGGCAGTATTGATCGCTCAAATAACAACTTTCAAAATAAAACTTTATAAATGGTTTTTTTTTACCATAAATCATGATTTTTGTAAGAATTTTTTTTTATTCTATAATAAAAAATTCAATTCAAATTATTCCCCTTTGACGACTAAAGAAAGAAAGAAAGTTCAACCATCTTTAAAATGTGTTTAAACCAACAAATCTATAAATCATATCAATCAAAACATATAAACATATCTCTAAACGCATAAAATTGGGAGTTTAAACTACCAATACAAGCCATATGAATTTGACAACATTTATCGTAGTGCTGCCACATGTTATTTTTTAACCTACATATTCACCCCTATCGTGAATAATTTTTCCCTCTTAAGTTGTTCCCTTTTCACGTATTTGCGATCATGAAAAACTCTTATGAAAAAAATTAATTCATAGGAGAATAATAACGTGAAAAAATGTTCGCGGGAAAAAATTCTCCTTATCGTGAACCATTTTTTCCCAAGTAATTTGTTCACTTATCCCTTTGAATTTCTCACTTAATTTTTGCTGGGGAACAAAACATTTTTGTTAGTAACTCTTTTCATAACACTATGGAACATTTTTGGGATTATTGTCTGGGGGGTGAGAAATTCCAAGTCAGGGTGATGGTACTAGGTCAGTATAGTAAAACCCTCAAAGGGTTTGGCGTTCGTATGTGTCAGTTTTTTTTATGACATTTTAAATTTTTTCCTTATCTTGATGTTTTTTCGCTTAGTTGTAACATTTTGGCAAAAACGTAGTTTAACATAACTCGAGAACCACTTGTCCGATTTTGCTAAAACAAACTCAAAAAAAATTTAGAATTTCAATTTCTTTATAATCAACAGTTTTGCCGGTAAAAATAAATTTGTGGAGAAAAAAAAATATTTTTTTGCCTAAAAATTTAAATTTTTTTTTTTAAATTCATAAAAAATCCAAAACGGAAAAAAGGATCAAGTGTTATTGATTTCATGTAAAGTCACATAACCTATAAACAAAATGCGACATAGATCATAGAAATCGATTAACGCGTTCTGCTTTTATTTACAATTAAGTGAAGGTATCCCATTTTGACAAGAATATTGATATTTGTTTTTAATCAAAAAAGTCTCATTTATCGCCTTTTTTATAAATTTTCCCCAATAACTCCAGACTTCTGGCCATAAACTACTAAAAAAATTAAGTTAACATTTGAGGGTTTTACTATACTGACCTAGTACTATCACCCTGACTTGGAATTTCTCACCCCCCAGATTGGCTGTTGTACTGTGTAATGCGAATATTGAAGTTTACAAAAATAATTTTAAGGTCAATTTCCGTTAAAACTTATTTGTATGTGCATTAGGGGTATAACCAAAAAAAATACCTATCACGACGGGGTTGCCACTGATGTATATATCAAGAAAACAGTTTTTTGAGATCTATTTGGATAAAAAACCTCCCCCCCAAACCGTTTTTTCTAAAAGCTTACAAAAAATAATAATATTTGAATTTTTATTTTTTAAATACTTTACTTACAGTCATGTACTATATATTAACTTCAGATACTAAAAATTATCTTTGTTCAAAGTGTGTGTTGTTCTGCAATGTTGGAAAATATTTTGCACAAAGAAACAAAATAAAAACAAAACAAATAAAAATAAAAGTAAACAATTGGGATTGTGAGGCTAGTTCCATTTTGTTCATAAAAAGAGTTTCCGTGTTATTTTAACATACTTTTAACTGTTTGGATGTAGTATAATTGGTGGTATAAGTCTTATTTGCGAAATAGCATAAAAATATAAATGAATGGTTTGTGTTTTTACAATGAGGATATTGTATTTTTAATAAACAAAAAACATCCAAATACTAAACTTCAAAGTGATTTGGGGGGGAATTTTTTTAACGCCCGCGAAAGAGTGACCCCACTTTTCATCATAGATTTTCATGGTCTATATGGCATAGATAGGTATTTTTTGATAATTTAAAAAATTGTTCGAAAGTTATACCCCTAATGTGCATTTATTTTTCAACAAAATGCGAAAAACAGTTCGATTGTCTAAGGAGTTATAAAGTTTTTCAAAGACGTGGTGGCAGAATTTTAAAAATATTTTTACTACATAAAAGCGCAATAA
Source organism: Pollenia amentaria (assembly GCA_943735925.1). Taxonomy (NCBI): domain Eukaryota; kingdom Metazoa; phylum Arthropoda; class Insecta; order Diptera; family Polleniidae; genus Pollenia; species Pollenia amentaria. The sequence goes on along the minus strand of OX031010.1, from coordinate 118,397,452 downwards.
GCTAGTGTTACAATCAAACTATCACTCCAATACAATATATTTTATTTTGTTTTTTTTTTTAACTTTTCTTTAAAATATACGTGTATATTTTTGAAAAAAATTTTTTTTTTAATGTTTTTTAATATTTAATCTTTTTTACATCCACTGAGAACTGATAGCGCAAAAAATTGTTCACATTTTTCACTTCGAGGAGAATAAAAATTTCATGGGAACAAAAATTCCACTTGTTTTTCACGATAGGGGTGATTATACATGGGACCATATCTGCCAGATAAAATGTATCGAAAATCGGCAAATTTGGCAAAACAAATCTCAAAATCGTCAAATTCACTAAGTTAAATCGTCACAAAAATTGTCCCTGTAAAAACACACAAACTTTTGTTATTTTTTGAAAATTTTTAGCTATTTTTCGTTTGTACTATTTAAAATAAAAAATAAAATCATACATACGTATGTAGTTCTTGTCTAAGAAAATCGCAAAAAAATAAAACCGTTGTTCTCACTCCCATTGACTAGAAATGCAGGTTTTAACTCCTTTTACAGAGCAACTTAAATAAGAGCGGCAAGAGTTTTTTATATATGAAAAATTAAGGTTTTAATAATTAAAACTAGGAAAATATTTGCAAAACATTTTGGTAGTACATATAAGCAACGACGAATAATAATGGTTATTTTTTATTTTTTTTAAAGAGTACAGGAAGATTCCCTTTATTTGCATTTGGTTTTTTAATTATTATCGGTACATATATTTTAGTTTGGTTATCGTAACCAATTAAAGTGAAAAATGTTATTTTTTGGTTATAATTAACCATTATTTCGGTCAAAAAAATTTTTGGGTTACAAATATCTATTATAAAAAATAATATTTTTTTTGGTTACAAATAATCATTATATCAAATAATTTATTTATTTGCTTACAAATATCCTTTATAAATAAGTAAGAAAGTTTAAATGTTGGCATTGCCATAAAAATTGAACACAATAACATTTACAATAGACACACACTATGTCGTAGAACTGTAGCCCGTTTCTGTATTTCTCGCATCGTAAAATTTCCCGCATGAAACAAGTGAATTATGACAAAAACAGTGCAATATGAAACAAAAAATGATTTTTCTCACATAAGTGTTTCTGTACTTTTACTTTGCGAGAATTATCTGTCATTTAAATAATTTTCCAGCAATTATTGGAAGGATGTGAGAACAAGTGTTTCTGTAACAATATTTTGCAAGAACTTTCTCACAAGAACTGTCAAAATAAGTCATATTTGAAATTGATGCGAGAAAAAAAAATTTAAAAAAATGGAGCCCAAATTATGTATGTATGTACACAAGAATGTGTATTATTTTATTTTATTTTAAAAGAAAGAATTTAAATGATGAAAATAAGTATATAAAACACAATTGTTATATTTTGTTATTAAAATTTTTTTAACCTTTCATTGTTTGTTTTATGCAGGGCTGCCAGATAAATTTGTGAAAAAAACGTCAATATCCTAAGAAAAAAAAAAAAAAAAATTTTTTTCGGAAAATTTAAAATTAATTTTGACGAATTTTGTTCGATTTTTATCATATAATCACAAATTTTTATCATATAAACACATAATCAAAAAAAAAAAAAAAAAAAAAAAAAAAAAAAAAAAAACATTAAGTTAATGGGTAAAATACATATTTTATACATACATAAGCTTGAGGTCTATTTAAATAAAATTATTTATTTTATTTTCCTTTATCCGATAAGAGTTTAAAATTTCAGACTGTTATTTTTCCCTGCAGAAATCACACAAAGGAGTGACAAAATATCATATTGAAATAAAATTAAGACTTTTGGACAAGGTAAAAGGCAAAAATTTCCTAAAGTGCATTGACTGAAAAATGGGGTAATAGTTTAATCTTTTGATCACACAAACAAATGTATTAAATAATCCAAGCAAATAAAAATTAAACAGTTTCCGTTCGAAATTTTGCTTTTGCCGATACATTTTTTAATCTGCCTTGTTTTTAAAGATATCGGTTTTCTGTGGTGCCTAATACACAAACATATAAAACTATTTAAAATTGTTTTATTTCAAAGACTGTATCGTCACTAGAAAAAAATCAGCACATTTTCACTTTGGCAATTTTGGAACACAAAAAATCGTCAAAATGTCGATAAACCTTTAAATCTGGCAGCCTAATATTAATTATATATATTTCTTTCGTTGACGTTTCGCTGGCATTTGACACTTAATTACTGGAAGTATTCCAGTTAAAAGAGAATCTGTGTTGTCTGTTCTCGCATTTAAATACAGAAACACTTTTTTCTCACAAATCGAGAAACGATGAAATTTTTTGTTTCACACTTAATATGAGAAAATTTGCGATGCGAGAAATACAGAAACGAGCTACTGGTACCAGTAGGTCTAAAACTTACCATATGTACCAGTGATGGAAAATTCAGTACTATGGTACTATTTTTAGTACTTTTTCTTTTCATAAATACCGCAGTACCCCCACGTCAGTCTTAGTACTCTTTTCTTGTTATGCTTCTTTGTTAAGAAATCCAGTGTTGCTATTTTTTTAAATATTTCCTACCTGCCAATAACATACAGAGTACACATACACTTTAAAGTTCTTTATCGTTCATGTTTTTTCTTGCAAAATATTGATATTCTTCAAGCATCAATGTGATTTTAAATGTGTTTTAATTACATGGTTTCGATGACGGCATAACATACCAATAATTAACAAACATATTTTGAACACCACTAGAAAATATGTAATAACATTTTTGTTCGGGAATAAATAATGAATTAATTTTTAGTTTGTTAAGCAAAATTTTATAATTTTAATATTAATATTAATTATAATTAAAAGTTTATTTTTTTATATATCTGTTTTTTATATTTTTCAAAAAAAAAAAAAAAAAAAAAAAAATTGGTTATATAAAAAGTACAAAAATGGTTAATACAGTACTCTTTTGATTAGTGGCCAGTACCATCTCAAATTTTAAATTTTCCATCACTGATATGTACGATATAAACCCTCTATTAAATCACTTAAAGACAAAAAATTTTCATATGACTGAAGATATCTAAATACGATTCGGCATAATGAACTTTTGAATGAATCCTAACCGCATAGCATAATTTTGTTTTGCCGGATAAATGATTGCGCATGGGCCAGAAATGGGAACCGACTTTACTTATTTATAATGGTTTTTTGTAACCAAAAAAAAAAACAAATTATTTGTTAAAACGGTTATTTGTTACCAAAAAAATTATTCTTTTTTTTTTTATTGATATTTGTACCCAAAAAAATTTTTTGGTTGAAGTAATGGTTATATGTATATAGCCAAAAAAAAAATATTTTTCACTTTAACTGGTTACGATAACAAAAAATAAAATATATTAAATGATAATTGTAAATTAAAACCTTTAACTATAATTCATTAATATTAATGATTAAATATGATTTTTTTCGTTTCTCTTATAACTGTTAGGGTCCCTGCACATAAGTCAATTGTCGAAGCTTGTCAACATACGACTTTGCTTGTCTTGTATTGTATATGATTTTCTTAGTTACAAGATTAATAAGCGATTCATAATGATTCGAATTTGCCACAAAATTTTAAAAACTTAGAATTAGAGATGTGACTTAAATAAGATCTTTAATCATTCATTTAAAAGTACGAAAATTGGGTGCCAGATGAACTGAGAGATTTCGAACACGGATTTTGCTCATCCGAAATTCTGTTTTAGTGCTATAAAATGGTTAAATAATTGATCTATTACCAGAATCCCAAGTGTAAACTATTATATTTGTATTTGTATTATGAACTGCTTACATGGGCCAGTAAGTGGCAACCAAATAAACTTGTAAATTAGTTCAAAATTTATCATTTGAAAAATCGTCAAATTTAGGGTATAAATCATCAAATGGTTAATGGGCCATTTATGGATCCCAAAATCGTAAAAATGCAATAAATTGTCAAATCTTGCAGCCATGCATGGGACTCTGATTTTCACTGCTGAGTTTAAGCTACATATGGGCACTTCCAGCGTAAAGTATTTGTATTTAAGGCCCATGTTATTCAAATGTTATCCCTTTTGTTACTAAATGTAGAGCTAGTTGCTCTTTACACCAAAATATAAACATGTAAATTATACATTTACAATTTTATTGAGAAACTTTTTAATTATTTGTTGACGCTTCGTTACAAAAAGTAGACTTTTCACTGGAAAGCCCATATACATTGAAGCTTTGCTCAGCTTTCATCGATTTATTAGCCATAAGTTTTGTAGTGTTCTATCCAATAACTTTCATTTTAATTATGTAAGTAATGTTAGACTTGTTAGAAAGGTCCCAAAGGTAAATACTACGGTGGATGGTATCAAAAGCTCGGGCTAACCTGCCCGTACATTCTTATTCTATGGTATAACACATACTGGCTTCGCTAACTAAAGCTGCTCTGATAAGGTAAGCTCGATTTTATAGCAAGCCCTGGCTTCGCTTACTAAAGCTTCTTTATTCGAGATTTGATATCGGGGGTTTTAAATTCAGGATACAAAAATTTGGAATTATAATGTTCGGGTTTCGGAATTCTGAAATTCCGGATTAAAAAAATCGGGATTTTGATACTAGACCAGTAAGAGTTCATATGCTGTATGGTAATTTAAAATATATTTTAACCCTAAAATATCATACTTATTTTTATGACGTAAATATCATATTTTGTCGAATCGACGAAGGTGATACTCACAAGAGCAAAAAGTATAAAATAACGTTCAGAATATATTTGAAATTTGTCTTGTTCAATAACTTGTTATAGATATTAATGAAATAAAATAAATAAAAACTCTTATTTTAATTTTATATAATTAAAACAGAAGGTTTCAGACTACTACTTTGTTTATCTTGTTTTTCAAAATATAGCAAAAAAAAAGAAATTATGAAAATTTGACACCAACATTGTTCTTGTCTTTTGAGTTTTCGAAAGTGAGCGTGTTTTCAACAGACGGACAGACAAACAGAAATCGACTTAGAATTACTCAAGGATCCAGAATATATAACTTTATGGGGTCTTAGATGCATAATAAAAAAGTTTCACACGGAATGACAAGCTTAGTATACGCTCATTCACCACTAGCGGTGGAGGGTATAAAAAGAGTTTAAAGTCAAATAAGGACCAGTCTCAGACACATTTAGCATCAAGGTTAGAGGCGGAGTTGGCTTAAATATATATAATCCTTTAAACTTGTTGGCATCGTAGAATTAACTTATTAATTAAACAAATTTAACGGTTTTCAGTAGGTTCAGTCTTAAATATTTGCAAGAGCCACGAAGTTCTATTTCGTGCTCCGAACATAGGCTTCTACCATTTTAAGCACACTAGTTTTGCCATTCGTCGTTGAAACGGAGAACAAAAGACGCATATCAGTAATTTCTTTATCAGTCAAAACTGCTATATTTGCTATTATATAAAAAACACAAAGCCTAAAATACTAGCTGAAAAAATATACACTGGGAGTTTAAAGTAAAAGTTACATAAACATCATACTGCGTCGTTTCGGCGACGCATATGCAAAGAAAAACCTATTTAGCCAATGCAAGAGTATATCAACGGCAGCCGCCATATGAAAAATTAGCTTTAAAAGAATATAAATACAGAAAAAGAAATGCGAAATAAAAACATGCGTCGTCTATTCGACGAAGTATGACGTTCTAGGTTTAAGAAGTCAGTTTTTGTATAAAATTAATGTTTATTACTTTTTTTCCTTTGTAATAAAATGTTTAAAAAAAAAGAAAAATTTGATGATATTCTTTTCAAAATTACATATAGAAGCAACACTTACTGTCAGTTCATCGATTTTGAACGTTCGAAATCGTTGAACAGGCAGTAACTCAACTTTCGAAATCGTTGCACAGGCAGCAACTCAAATGAAACTTAAAGCAATTCAAATTAATTGGCTTATTGTAAGAAATTCCGTCCTTAGTCTAGATTGTAAGTTTCTACTTTACAACTCCCTTTTAATGCCAATGTGGTACTACGGTATTCAGTTTTGGGGCACTGCATGGGCCTCGAATATTGAAAAAACCCACCAAATAAACTTCTTCTAATAATCACAGCCGACCCTGGTATGTTAAAAACTCGAATATTCATAAGGGTCTTAATTTTTTTTATTCCTTCAATAATTATTCTTCATGCACATTACATCGCACTTATTAACTCAACATTTTTTTTTGCATTTTTTGGAAGAAATCGACACGTAATATTTTCGTATTTTATTGCTGTAAAAATATCGTGTTATTTTGTCAACTTTTTCGCAATTAATGTAATATTAAAAATAATTTGCTTCTACTGAAAATTTTTATATTTTGAGTTAATACAGTAATGTTGGGCAAGTGCGATATCTAAAACGCAATATATATTACAACTCCTAGTGGGAGCATAGGGCGGAAACAAAATCAATCCATTGTCGTCTGTCTTGTGCTATCGGTGTTAGCTGTTGCCACGTTCCTCTGGATCTACATTCTGCATCTCACCCACATACTATTGGATCTTCCTTGACTACTGGAGCCCTGAGTGTCCCATTCAAATGCAATTTTTGCAAAGCCATTGTCAGGCTTACGTAGCGTGTGTCTAGCGCCATTGTCGACGGTTTATTACAACCATTATTGGTTAGTTGTTAGTAATCCTAAGTAAATCCACGTTGGAGATTGTGGAAGCCAAAATATTCGGCATATACATCACAGGCATTAATTGATGAATACCTGAAGTTTGCTTCTGTTACTTTCCAGGTTTCAGAGCCGTATTACCGGTTTTATGCTGGTGTTAAAAATTCTCAATTTTGATCGCTGGGATTTGTTTCATGTCCACCCAACTTTTTTTGTTTTGTTTTACTTTATGGTATGCGTGACGGGCTTTGTATATGCGGGACACTACATCCTTATTCGCTCCACCATCTTCAGATACAATGCTACCAAGAGAGGAAAATTGTGCCACATCCTCTATATTGGCTGTATCGTTTGGAGTCTCAAATCGTATTAGCTTGGTTTTCTTGACGTTAATACGAAGACCAACCATGCCCGCATTATCAATAAAATTTTCCAGTTTGCGCCTCGTTACAGTTAGTGCATGTGACGGCATAATCCAAATCTACTAGCTTTTTGTATGGACGCTACTGTACACCATCGGGTACTTCGGCTTTTGTTTTTGTTAGAACGCTATCTAGTACAAAAATAAAAAAGAGTGGTGACAGAACGCATTCTTGCTTTACACCCCTTTAAATGGAACATTTTTCGCTGTTTTTTCTTTGCATCGGACAGAACACTGAACATTTGTTTATTATTCTCGGATTAAAGTTATTATCTTCTCCGGCACGCCTTTATTTCGCAGAGAGATGGTATCAAAAGGAGGAAGCGCCATTTTGAGGACTGTTCTATAATAATACGTAGGGTGTTTATATGATCACCGCAAAATATGTCCTATCTAAAGCCGCTTTGTTCTTGTCGTAACGTAGTATTTATGGCTGGTGATATACGATCGATGATTATAAATGCTAGTTCTTTAACAACTGTGTTGAGAAGCGTGATTCTTCTCCAATTTCCAAATTTGTTTTAAAATTGATGTGCCACAAGTAAAAACTATTATCACGAAAAATTCGGTTTAATATAAAGCAAAACTTTAACGTGTGAACGGTCTATGTTGTATCTTGTATTTTGCTAAATATTTGGCCAATGTGAATGAAGTTAATTTCTGACTTAAATTGTTAAAATTGTTTTAGTTTTTATTTTTTGGCACAATTAAAGCAAATAAAAAGTTTTATTATCAATGTTGTTTTTTGGGAATACTATTACTATTTTGTTTGTTGTGCTTAATTCCCTTTTTAAGTAATTGATAAAAAATACTGAAATTTATTGTTGGAGGATAATTTTATGTTCATTCTGTCCGTCTTTGGAACACTCTACCTTCGTCCATACAATTTATAAGCAACGCTCTGCATTTTAAAAGAGAACTTTTTCAATATTACGCATAAAAACACTATTCAACTTTTGATTCATAATGTTGTTATTATTTTATTATTATTTTTATTTTATCATATTCGTATGTTTTGATGAAATTATTAAATGAACAATGTAAAAATCCTTTACTTTAATTATAAGATTATAAATCTTGTTGTATTGGAAAGTAATTAAATAAATAAATAAATAAATAAATAAATAAAATAAGCTGTTCCTATGCGCATTTTACTGGTTGCTTAGGCCAGATCATCAGGAAACGTTCTCCTAAATAATTTTAGAAAAGCCAAAGCTATCAGCAAACAAAACTACAGAGGGAATGAGAATTACCTACAAACACTCAAAAAGTCTTGTTTACAATGATATCAAAGCTTAAACAAAATACCAAACAATAAATCAGTGATGAGTTTTTATATTTTCTTACATTTCCCGCTACAATTATTTGGAATTCTCCCAACATTAATTGTAGTTGTAAGTGGGTAAAGAAAAAACATATTAAAAACAAACACAAAGTGCTTTTATTGTTTTCGCAAGAAATCAAAATAAAAACAATTTGCCAGTTCAGTTTTTTTATGCACGTGCACTTGCTAAAATTTATTATCAAAGTTGTTTGTAAGGAAAGATAAAACTCATCACTGATTTATTGTTTGGTATTTTGTTTAAGCCCTGATATCGTTGCAAACAAGACTTTTTGACTGTTTGTAGGTAATTCTCATTCCCTCTGTAGTTTTGTTTGCTGATAGCTTTGACTTTTCTAAAATTATTTAGGAGAACGTTTCCTGATGATCTGGTCTAAGCAACCAGTGAAATGCGCATAGGAACAGCTTATCCTCCAACAATAAATTTCAGTATTTTTTTTATCAATTATTTAAAAAGGGAATTAAGCACAACAAGCAAAATCTTTTAGCAAATAAAAAGTTTTTACCTTAGATGTAAATCCAAGAAGTTAATCATTTCTAACTTAAAGGGTATAACAAAAGCTTATGTTTTTATAGATATTTGATAATAACTTTTGTACAAATTTTGTTATGAATAAATTCTTATTTAACAAAAATAAAAGACAGAGCTGTCGAGTCGGAGTCGAAGAGTCGGAGTTGAGATTTTTGTACCGGAGTCGGAGTCGTAGTACCCACAAAAACTCGCGACTCCGACTGCAACATTTTTCGGCATAAAAAATTTTCCAATATATTCCAAAATAAAAATTCTTCGAAGTTGGCGATGCAATATTTCAAATATCGATTTTAAATTTTTACAGAATTAGTTTCTTGCTATATTTATCTTTTTAAAGGGTACTGCATTAAAAACACGTTAGAGTGCTATATTAATTAATCTTTATAAAAACGGAGGTCAGTATAAAAATTGCTTCCGGTTTAAACCAATTGGACGACAATCAGAAAGTGTTTTGCTTTTATTTCTAGGAATTTGAACTAAGTTGAAGAAAAAATCATGATTCGCAACAGTTTATGCCGAACTAAAATGTTTTTCAGGAGGGGAGTTTATATTCGACGCACGGTAAATTATGGACTTATCATCACGAAATACTGTAGAGTGGTTTCTTGTATTAAAAGTCTAAATGGAACAAATTTCAATACTGTATTCAAATTTGTTTTGGCGTTTAAAGTGCTTTTCAGAAGGCTGCTTAAAATGGGATCTAAGGTAAACCCGATAATCCGATAATCAGAATATTACATGATATTATTTCTGGTCATATGAACCAGAATTGGACCAAATTTTACCACAATAATAATCCGCATGTAGATCGCCGAGGTTGAATGCATATTTAAATGATTTCCCAGAGGGAGCATAACATTGGACATTATGTGGTAAATTATGGACCGAGCTTCACGAAGTTTTATGGTATGGTTTTTAGTTTATTAATCTTTGATTTTCCAAATTGTAATACAATAGTATTATGTATTGCGTTTTCCGAGAGTAGGTTTAATATGCGCCTAGGGTAAATTATGGACCAATATTCACGAAATTTTATATTATGAGCTTTAATCATATAAAACTGTCACGTACCAAAGTTTGAAATATTTTGTATAATTAAGGGCATTTTTCACTATTTTGAAAATGTATTTTTTATATTTTAATACACATGCAGTAAAAATAGCATATTATTCTTTTTAGTCTGATGTAAGAGTTCACCGATAGAAGCGAAGCGAACGTAGAAGCGTTAAGAGTTTGTGCTATATCAATTATAAGTTTTTTTGTATGAAAGATGGATTCTGATGATGAGTTTTTCATGTCAATTAATACTTTCAATACATTTTTGTAAAAAAAAAAAGAAATATTGGTATTGATTTCCATTAGTTCAAATCTGTTTTATTTAACAGACAAGTTTCCTTTATTTGTTTTAGTATTTTTTTAATTTACTTTGAATTTGAAATTTATAAATGCGGCCGTTGTTGTTGAATAATAACCTTATGAATATTTTTTAATGCAAAGCCAACTTAAATGTTGAACAATGCAGTGGGTCAACACTTCACTGCACTATTTCTCTGTTTTTTTTTTAATTGAATAGGAAAAATATTAAAAATAAAAGTAAAAGATTTATGTGTGAGCATAACTATTTACCACAGATGGGGGTAGTGCACTCATGTTGCAGTTTCAACTCACAGTTAGTGATAGTGCAAAATTATTGAAATCATTTTGTTGATGTTGAGTGATGAATTAAAAATTTGCAGCCTCACTTAACATGAGTGGTAGTGATGCTAAAAAATTTTACACTCAAAAAAAGAAATTGTTTGATTTAAGAAAAAGCAATCATCTGTTTATTGCAACTTTTTTGCTCTTCAAGCATTTAATTGCAACTTAAAATTTTGCACTTAATTTACAAACATGATTATAGCCATGAGATATTCCGTTATTGACATGTTGTTTAATTTCCTTTCTTATGCATATCCTAACAAGAGTCAAAAATTATGCTCATACAAAATTACATTTTTTAAATTTTAGTGAGAGTCTGCTTATATGCATCTCTTTTATTGCAAGTACAAATTTTGCACTATTTGAATTGAGTGCAGATTTTTGCATTCAATCTTCGGTTAGTGATAGTGAAAAAATTTGCAATTTCACTAATTTTTTTAGTGGTAGTTAAAAAAAAATAGCAATCATCACTTAAGCTGGTAAAAAAAGAGTGCAAACTAATTTTCTTGCAGTTTTATTTAGTAATAGTTCACTGCTGATTTAAATCATTATTTAGTGCACTACCCCCAACTATGATATTTACACACAAAAAATTAAAAATTGGCTCTAATCCCCAAATTCATACCAAATTAATAGAATCAAGCAAACAATTTGTAGATGCCGTTGCTAAGACGAAAATGTTCGGCTCAACAGTTGTCAACAGTTTTCTAGCAGTTGAGCTCAACAGCTACGTCTTATGAACGTTCCCAATGTGATCATAAAACTTTGCCGTTTCAAACAATGTGTTAATTGATTTTATTAAATATAGCTTAGGTTTTGGCAATTCCCAACAACAATTCTACAAGTTTAAATTATTTTATTTTAAACGAAAAAATCAATTAAGATTTTTTGTTATTTAATTAATATTTTAATTAAAAATTTATTTCAAAACAACTAAAACGTTAATTAAATCAAAACTATATGTTTAGTTTTCTTTCAACTAAAAAAATATCACACTAATTGAATTTTTTTAATTGATAAAAAACTACTGCTCATTCTTTTTGTTTACTCGCCCTTTGATAATCTAGAGGTTATTGTTAATTTGTTTCAAATACAGAACTTTTATTTTGAAGTCCCACTTCGAAAATCTTTACTGGGCTGACATTAAAATACCGTTAATTCTGCAGCAAGCTGGTGAAATAATATTAAAGTTGTAAAATATTTTCCAAAACTATTTGTACTACGTTTCGTTCAGTTTTTTAAACGGCCCGTTAGTTGTGCTAAGTTTTTTTTTAACCACCCACTTTGCTGAACGTAACGTTTTATGATATCCACGAAGAATTTTTCAGTTTTTCTAAACCGGAGTTCAGTAAATAAATATTTATTTGATTCTAAGCGCTGAAAAAAGGGTTTAGCTGAACGCCGCGTAGTAAATAGCAAAATATGCGTTCAGAGATTAGTTTTCTGAATGCAACTTTAGAGGAAAGTTAATATGACAATAGCATTAGTTCTACTTTTTCTGAATGTTGCGTTCAGCTTATTTAATTTTTTCTTTGTGTATTTAAGTAACTTTATATTCTGGGCCCTGAGTAATTCAAAGTTTCGGGAAGATCAGTCCAGAATTTAGTGTGCCTAAGCCCGTAACGATTAATGATGTTGTAATAAACTTTTTTCTGTCATAGTTTCATAAGACAGCACAAAATTTTGAGAATTTTGGTCATATAAAACCCACTCCTGGAAAACAGTTTAGTACGCCAAATCGTAATCGTAACGAATAATGCCATTGTATTAAAAATTTGTCTGACACAGTTTTTTCCAGAGTTCCAATATTAAACCCACTGTGGGAAGTCATTAAGCCACGCCTTAAACCGTAGCAAATTTAGTTATTTGTGTAAAATGTGGTCCCATTTAGCCTTATGTGGCCATGATATGTTAATCAAATTAAGTTTTACATTACTAGAAAAAAAGCATATAACTTTCTGATGGTCGGCCAATAATTTATCACAGGTCTTAATTGTTTATAATTAGTTTTTATAAAGATTAAGTAATAATTTATGTATCCTCTATAGAGCACACTCCTAAAATATTCTAACACTGGCGGTGGAGGGTATCAAAGATTCGGCATAGCCGAATATAGCACTCTGACTTATTTTATTCAAATTTTAAATCATAAGACATAAAGATGTGTAAAATATCTATGTTATATAAGATTTGTTCTTTTTACTAAAAAAAAAAAAAAAAAAAAAAAAACTATTAAACACTGAAGTAAAAGAAATAATTTTTTTTTGAAAAAAGAAATAAAACTAAAATACTATTACAAGATTTGTAATAACAATATGCGGTAATAAATTTAAGAAATTTTCTATTAGAAATTTTAACTTTATTTTTATGTCTGAATTATTTGTGCAATCGTTGTTTTTCTTAAAAAAAAGTTATATTTGATTATTAAGTTTCCATTTCAAGTTTATTATTTTATTTGTAGTTTATTTTATATAATTTTTTATTTTGAGTTATGTTGCTTTTATTGTGTCCATTTTATAGTTGTAAAGAAAAAATAAGTTCTGAAAAAGAATATACAAGTAATAAATAACTATTTAATAACTTGTATAAGAACAAATTTGCAAGCTTTTGTATAAACCTGATCATATAAAGCACAATCGATTTTTTTTTTGAAATAAATTCACAACGCAGCAGTGCACACTGGGGCCTGCTATACATTTGGTCGTCAGCAATTTTCAACGTTACATCTTAAGATAGAAAATATTATAACAATATCGTTATATATTAAGGTTTTATACGTTTTAAAGGGATTTTTGGGAGGGAGTTTGGAGTTATGGGCGGCATATGGTATTTTATTAACCAATCATCATAAAATCTGGAAGAGCGATTTCTAGTAAATTATCGCAAAAGTTGAGAGTATAGTTTTAAAGGATGTTTAACAGATTTATTCAAGTTTCATGGCAATACCTTTTATAATACTTTGTTTGCGCACCGATAACTGTTATTATACTTTTAGGGGCGTATGACATTGTCAGTGTTTAAGACTGTTTAGGAGTGCATGACTTTGTTCGGTTGCATTGCAATTGACGCTTTGGAATTCAGCCTACGTTAACTGCAAAATGAAAATTGTTGTAATGTTAAAATTATTATACCCTCAACCACTAGTGGTAAATGAGGGTATACTAAGTAAGTCATTCTGTTTTAAACTTTTTTAATATTCATCTAAGACCTCATGAAGTATCATATTCTGGGTCCATGAGTAATTCTAAATCAATTACGCGATGCCCGTCTACTTGTCTATCTGTCTGAAATTTAGGATTAAATCGAGCATTATCGGGTCAGTAATAACAGAGTTATTAATCCAAATGTGGAACAACTACCCCATAAATTGATAATGATACACCCAGAGAAAAAATATGTTGAAATTTGGTCACCTCCAACAAAACTATTTTTAAAGAGAATAGCAAACATATTATGTTTAAATTTAACCATACTATTGTCACCGACAAACATATTATTGTTAAATTAGTCCTCCATCAAGAAGGCACAACCATATTATGGTTGCCTCCGAACATCTTTTGGTTAGTAATAACTAAAATATGTTTAATATATATAATAGCGTGGTTGATTTTCAACCAAAGCATGTTGCTCTTAGAAAAGAGGAAAATACTATTGTTAATTTAAAAACAAATTATTGTCATATTTAACCATAACATGTTTAGAGGCAACCATAATATGGTTGTGGCTTCTTGATGGAGGACTAATTTAACAATTATATGTTTGTCGGTGACAATAATATGGTTAAATTTAAACATAATATTTTTAAAATTTTGTCTAAATATAGTTTTGTTGGAGGTGACCATATCTAAACATATTTTTTCTCTACGTGTACAAAAAGATAATATAAATTGGTGATGAAATGCACCGACTACACAGCCGAACAAAATTGAACTTTTTGTGTTTTGATTGGACGTTTGATGCAATTTTTTACTAATTTGAGGTCGCTGATTTAAAATTTAATCTCAGTTTTTCTCTATCAGCTCGCATTTTTAAGTTTCAGGTACTGATCGAATTTTTAATTTTTTCCAAAAATTAAAGTTTAAAAAAATCATAACTTCACTCTTCATGAAGCGATTTCCAGAATTCTTCTTTATTTTAAAGATGTAATTGTTAGCTTTAAAAAACAATTTGCAAATAACAAAAAAATGGCTGATTAATGCTTGTTTACGTAAAAAAATTTATTATTATTTTTAAAAATCATGAAAAATCCAAAACATAAAAAAGTCAAAGTCTTATTACTTTCGCGTAAAGTCACATAAACTATAAACGAAATGAGACATAGATCATAAAAATCGATGAACGCGTTTCGCTTTTATTCACAATTAAGTGAAGGTACGTAATTTTTAAGGGAAGGAAAAAACGTCCATAAATAGAACAGCAGCAAACATTAGAAAATTTTATTTTTGTAAATTGTGAATGAAATCAAAAGTTATGCACCGATTACAATGAAATAAAGCTCATTTCATTCGTAATATATTAAGCTAACCGTTTAAGTTTTTATGAATTTTTCAATAAAAATTTTTATTTGTTTTTTTTTTAACTTCAACGATATCTCTGAAACTACTGCGCAAATTTAAAAACAATGTAAGCACGGCTTAAAGGTAATATTGATACCGAATTTTTTTGTTAGTGAATGTAGTGCACCGTTTATATTTTATTAATATATATATGTAGTGGAAATAACGGTATATCGAAAAAAACTGAGTGCAGATTTGAATTCAGCTTCCCAAATAACATTAAAAACAATATTTAGTTCTTAATCAACATAAACCTTGTTCCCTTCTGTTATTATTAAATTTTAAATAACTAGAAATTATACTACTAGCCTACTGGGTGCCCGCTAGGAGCTAGTCTATCTGAGGGGGTTGCGGGTTCGAATCCCGCCAGTGACTCTGTTCTGTTTCACTACAACGGGCTAAATGCCTATGTTGCTATTGCTCGGTTAATAAAGACACAATATAATTTGTAATTGTATTTGTAACTGATAGTTAATAAATAAAAAAATACTATTTAGTTTCTTAAAGTTCGGTCGAAAGTTTACAATAGGTCCAAATAAATCCCACTTTCGTAAAAAATTTTTTTCCTTCTAAAACCGTAATAAATAATGCTCTTGTGTAAAAATTTAGTACGTCTTAATTCCAGAAGACTGGAAATTACACTACCAAATTTCGGATCGATCGGTCCATAATTTTCCATAGGCTTCATATGAAGCCAATTCTGAAAAAGCACTTTGATTCAACTAAAGCCATTTCGGAAAATAGTATCGCGGTGATATTTGGTAAAATTTAGTTCCTCTTATACTAGAAGTCAATTAACCGATCATCATACTTTATTACGTCTAAAACCAAAACGAATCATGATATTTTATTAATAGGTAATAGGACCAATTAAGTTTAATATAACTACAAATAAAATCATAAATCTTTGTAATCATCTGCCCATAAGTTAATATATGAAGCCCACTTCTGAAATATTTCTACATATGGTGGATGGTATTAAATATTGTGCACAGCTTAATAAAGAACTTTTACTTGTTAGGTGTACTATTGAAGAAAATATGGTGATTTTATGATATTCCTAATTTTGCCCCTGCAGCTAGGAAAACCCTATACGGAGCGAATCTATGACCCACCCCACTTAATTTATCATACCAAATATTTGTTTCTGACATGCCTATCCGCTATCTCTATTTTTAAGGGGCCCCCACAACAAAATTTGTAATACAGACTAGAGAATATATTAAAGAAAGAGTTTCATAACTGCATCGGAGCCCCTCCTTGGAGCGTTAGTGTTCCGTCCTTAATATTATCTCAAACCATACTTGTCCCTTACTTTCACCCCATGGAGGTGCCTCCATACAAATTTGTGGGTTAGGGAAATCCTTAAATGTTTACGTAAATTTAAAACTAAAATGTGCATAACTTTTAACTTTGTTGAGATCCCATGTCAAAGCTTTAACAATATAATTCAGACACCGTATGCCAATTTTGTTCAAAAAAAATAAAAGAAATAAGGTATCCACGTTAGAAAAATGTTAACTTAAGTCGGTCACTTCCGGTTCCGCAGTACAACAACTATGGATAGTTATTTGCGTATCTTTTAAGCCAATACATATCCCACTTCAAAACGTGTACAGTATTACAAGTACGATAAAGGCTAATTTGGGATTAAAAAAAATTGGCCTAAGTTAAAAACTTTGGAATTAAAAAGCATTAGAAGTGCTTTGCGCCTGTAAAGAAATTTGCATAACTTTTAAACTTATGGATATCCCATTTTCAAAGGACATCTTTGGCTTGTTTTGGCAAAAGAAATTAAAAAAAGTTATCTAAGTTCGCAAAATTTTAATATCAATTGCTCATTTGCGGTTTTTTAAATGAACATTTTTTTTTTAAAACGGATTAAGAATCAAAATTTTTTCTGGTTCGAAACGATAATTTAAAAAACGGTAACACTTAACGGTAAGCACCCTAATACTCGACAAATAAACCTCATAAAAAAAGTTTTGGCACACACATTCATATCTATTTGAAGTTATACAAAATATGAAAGAATTTGGGCATATTTTTTTGGCATATCCGTTTCAAGAATAATACCTCTTTTCAGGAAATTAGAAAATAACTTCTGAATAGCAATAGCTCACGACCTTGAACACCATAACATGCTAATTGTTGCAATAAAATTTGGTGATCCACTAGATCAAAGGCCTTTGTAAAATCAAAGAACATAGCTGCCACTCCAGTAAAGCCTTCATCCAAACCCTTACAAATAGATTTTACAACATTTAGCACGGCATTATCTGTACCACAACCTCGCCTGAATCCAAATTGATAATTATATAAAACTTTATTCACTTCCAAAAAATTTTGAAGTTTATCATATAACAATTTTTCAAAAGTTTTATCAACCGTTGATAAAACTGATATTGGACAATATTTAGCAATCTCGATTGCGTTAATCTCTTTAGGAACTGGAACTACTTTGTGAATTTTCAATACATCTGGATAAACTGAGGAGTCAATCATCTTATTGAAAATATCAGCCAGTATTGGCAAGATTACATCTTTGCATTCTTAAACAAATTTGGGTGTTAAATTATCATTGCCAGGACTTTTGTTATCGTTCATATGCAATATTATATCTTCAATATCTGCGGAGGTGATACTATGCAATAAAAACCTTTGTAGGAATACAGAAAATGTACGAAGTGAGTTAAAAGTGTCCCCTGACTGAACATTAATTTGTTGTTTAAGATCATGTATACTACTCAAGCAGAAATCATTAAAGCAATCAACCTTCTCCATATCACTAAAAATTCTTTGGCCAGTAGTATCTTTCAGAATTATATCTTTCGTTTTACATCGACCAAGTGTATTATTAATGAAATTCCAGCACTTTCTTGGATCATTACCAGTTTTAGCTAATCTTTCAATATAATAGTTTCCTCTGCGTTTTTTGACTGCTGTTTTAATTACCTCACTAATTCTTTTCAGTGTCTCATTATATTTATATAAGTTGAGTGCTTAATAGCAGCTTCCATGTTAAGAATCAACTTGTTTGTTAGATCCGAAACACTTAACGACGAAAAATTAGTTGGTAAATGTTGACGCTGATAGTTTTTAGCTTTATCGTAGTCGCAGTGAGTTTTAAAAATTTTCTTATGATTTTTTTTAACTAAAGTTTCATTTTGTAATTTGCAGCTTAGTAAAATGTAAGTTGTGATCTGATAAATTGCATTCTATTGCATCAACAAAAAGTTCCTCAGAGAAATTACTAAAAATATGATCGATGCAAGTGTTGGTGGCTGGTCTTGTTATTAAATTGTGGGCATTACGGCAATCATAGTTTTGGAACAATGATAATAATTCAAGAGTATGGGGACTTGAAAATATATCAATGCTTGTATCTCCAACAAAAATAATCGGATTTTGCCCATATTCGCTCAAAACATTTTCAAATTCATTGATAAAATCCTGAATACTGCATTTCTGCGACCGATAATAGGACATAATTCTCAATGGTTTATTTTTAATTGTAAAATTACGCAGAGTAACAACTATACAGTCGACAAAATTGTTGCTTTTACACATTTCCACAGAACAAATTTAAATTGTCAGTAATATATAACGACGTACCGCCATATTTCTCATCTCGGCAACAATGTACGCTTTTAAAACCGGGCAAAATGTAAATTTGAGTAAGAGTGTTGCCAAACCAAGTTTCTTGTAAAGAAATTAAATCCGGTAAGTTAGAAAAGCTAGAAAGCAATGATTTAAATTTGTTACATTAAAAAATTTAATATTTAAATTACCAATATATTTATTAAAATTACAAAATTTTTAAAGTATTGATTTTTAATCATAATTAAATTATTGTTAACATTTAACGAAAATAATAAAGATATTATATAAACAATATTCTAGAATGAAACCTTATCATAACCTTAACCACTGCCATCGACTAACTCAAGTTCATTTTCTTCTATTGCGTATCTTCTTCCCCGATGTTTACCAATAGTTGCATCATAGAGCATCTGATCAACAACATCTTCATTTTTTATTAGAAACGGTTTACCTGACTCGTTTTTTCTGCAAAAGATCTTCCCGTTTCGAGCAGAGACATGTTGATAACCAATACTTTTTAACGAATTTGCATGATTCCAAAGGTTAAGGGTTTCCTTGCTGTGAAAATCATGTACATATATATCTCTAGTTGCTTCACTGTCTTTTAGCTTTGTTTTTGATGACATCAATTTATACTTGTTTAGTTTTGATGAAAATTTTACGACCACCGTTTTCCTGTCATTAGCATTGTTGTTAAAATTTCTCATGTAATAAGCATCATCAACAGCACTGGATTCAGAATTTCAACTTTCAAACTTTTGTTTTCTTTTTCTATTTCACTTATTTTTTTTTCTTATTTTCAGCTACATTCTTGAGAATCTCATCAAATTTGGCCGCTATGAAGTTAATTGAATCAGTCAGATGGTCGAGTTTTTCCAGTTTCTCTAATTTTTTAGCTCGGTTTTTATAATAGTGAGTTCTTTCCTTATTTCAACTTTTTCAACTTCTTGTTTATTTGTATTTTGTTAACAAATGTTAAAAATAAATTGATCTTTTTCATTTTTTAACAACAACTCAAAAGCTCTGTTACTCAAACCAGAGCATTGTGAATGAAAGCTTTCCAAGCACTTGTCACATTGTATAAGGTTGTCAGATTCTTCTTTGATCTCATGTTCGCACTTAAAACAATTAACTACGATTTAACTTATGTTTCGACGACGATTTTTAGGCATTTTTCTATTAGTTTATATTCAGTTTAGTTTACTTTGAATGTACACCACTTCTTTTTATTTATGATAGAATACTTTTACTCAAACTAATTAATAAATTTTCAATAACTTGACTATGGAAAAAAACACGTTCAGTATCCAGGGCTGCCAACGTTTTTTTTTGCAAATTGCTTCAGATAAAATTTTTCTATTTGCTCTAAAGCTACAAGAAGCTTTTCGAGTTTATATATATAGTTCTGCCATTTAAAAAAATAAGTATATGTAATAAATGTTTTTTTCTTACTTTTACCATCGTCACGTACATGTTACATTTATCATGCACAATTACAGCGTACTTTTACATACATACTTTTTTGTTTGTAAAATGCCAAGGAAATAAAATGCAATACAAAATGATTAAATTTTTTTAGTTTTAATTAAATTTGTAAGCCCACTCACAAATTTTCTCAAGGAAAAAATCTCCAATTATAATTTTAGGCTAATTTTATTCGAAATAGGTAATTTTATTCAAAATAAAAAAACTAGAAAGACTATCAATAGCTTTGCAGTTTTTGTTTGCATCATGTTGCCGTACTAACTTCTGTCCAAACCAATGTATAATTCCAAAGGCGATTAATTTAATAAATTAATTAAAAGCAGTATTCGAAAACAAACAGAACACTATTAAGCGTACAGCTCACACACCCAGAAACGATATCTATTTTTTTCAAGGTTTCTGTATACGAACACAACCCTTAATACCGTTCGTAGATATTTTCAAGCAAGTAACGAACATTATGTAGAACACCATATAACGAAAACAAAAATTGTAGTGGTTCTGTTGACATACATCATATTTAAAAGTTCTATAGTGTTTTTTTTTTTTAAATTGATAAAGTTATGAGAAAACAAAAAAGTTTTGCAGCGACCACAGCGCAAATAGCTTTTGTGTGTATTGTGTACATGTATTGTTTGTGTAACATTTTTTTACTGGTTTGTTTGTTTTTCTTACATGTATTTTGTTTTTGTAAAATATTTTTGGTTTTCTTTACTATCCAACAGGGTGCTAAGCATAACTGAAACGAATGAACATTAATATGCAGAACCGAGCACAACGAAGTTTGTGGTTAAAAAAAACCGGAACGCAGATAAATGTTCTCATGTTTTTGTTGAGTTGGATAAGTACAGTATTTTTTTTTTGTGTTCTTAGATAACAAACAGAGAAACTTTTTTGTTTTTAGTGATTTACTACACAAACGCTATTGGCGTTTATGTTTTCCACAAATCTACCAAACCAAACACTAAGGAACGATATTTAATGTTTATTTTCGAACACTTATTGTAAGAATATTGACAATAAACATTTTCCCACTCAGTGACATAATTATTCGGAGGCCGCATGGAGTTAAGTTCGTTTTCAGCATCCATCTAAAAATCCTACTTACAGTTTTTTATAAACTCCATTCTGGGACTTTTGTTTTTTGGGAAAACGTGAGAAATTTCATGAGGAGTTTTGAATATTTTTTTTTCGATAACGTTACACGATCTTTTCCATCCATTTTTTTTAATTAAAAACAGTCGGAAAAAAACATACAGCACTTGCAAATAAATTGTTACGTATTGAAGTAATAATTGATTTTTTTTGTTAAATTCATATTAAATCTTGAGGCATTGAAAATTTTAAAACGCAATATGAATTTCTTTAGAAAGCACCAATAAATTATAAAATTTTTTTGACTTTGTTTATGCTTTCAATGTAATTTTTTTTGTGGAAAATATTTTAAAATGTCTCAATTCTGTTAAATTTTACGTATGAAAATATTTTGCTTGCAAATATAACACATACGTACACGTGATTGTAAAGAAACAAAAGAAATATATATTGCATAGCATATTTTAGGGGTGTTAGTATTAATATAAGGTGTGTACGTATGAGCAATAAATATTACTAATAGCCATGGTTGTCAGATTGATTTTGAACTTTTTTGCCAAATTCAATGTCAAAAATGGCCAAAGCATTTATGTTTTAGTTTTTGACAATAATATATGTATTTTTAGAATAATTAAAAATATTTTTTTATAAATCCCAAAATAAAATTTGTTCCGTATCGCTAAAATCCGCCAAAAATTAAAAAAAATCGCCATGAAATATTTTGACTAATTTTTATTTAGAACAAAATAAAAATGATTAGTGAACACAAAAAAGGTGCAATGCTTAAAATATTGTATAGTAGTCTACTTAAAGCAACAAAAAAAGAATTTTTGCGGTAAGTATAAAACAAATATTGGATATACAATACATTTGTATTTAGTTGCAGTTTTATTATATATCTAAAACGCTTTATACTTGACCGAGAAGCTCCATTTTTGTCTTCTTTTTTGTACTACATTGTGAAGGTAAAAAAGAAATGCAACGTGTTCTTTTTATATTCATATAACTTTTAACTCGTAAAATCGTGTTGAAAACTTCATATCGCATTCTACTTTGATGGCAAATTGCAGTGGAGTTCATTATTTCAACACAGGCAGTACTAGTTGTAATAACCAGCATATAAAGAACAGCCAATGCAAGTTCCTTAAAATGGTACGTACCTGCCCTAGCCTTGCACTATTAATTGTTGGCCTAAATTTAAATTAGATTGAATATCATCATTACAATTCTCTTTTAACAAACGGTATTTTTTCCATTGTGTTTCATTAACAGCCAAAGGTACGTTTGAATTTAAAAAAAAATTTTAAAATATGTTTAACAACAACGAATTTCATCTGTGATAATTTGTCGCATTTTATAATGGAAAAATATTCATAAACTTTATTTATATTCATTTTTTAACGAATTCTACTTATTACTTCTTTCAAGAGCACATTTAAATGTGAAAAAAAATTTTCTCGAAGATTTTCTTTATCTTCGTCAGTAATTTCAACATAATTTAGTTTTAAATACTGGTCATACATATTAATGTATCAAATTTCCATACATTGAAATACTAGAATAAAAACAATATCATTTCTTCGTATTGAATTTTAAAAATTTCAAAAGAAATTCATGGCTCATCAAAAATAGCCAACAAAATCGCCAACTATTTTGTATATCGCCATGTCGCCAAATCGAAAATTAGGTCGCCAAACGAGTTTGAAAATCGCCACGTTTGGCGAGAAATCGCCACATCTGACAGCCCTGCTTATAGCTGCTTTACACCTGTGTTGCAAAATTTAAATTTAGAAATGGTACTGAACTTTAACTTAAAGATTAGTTTTTCTCACCAAATAGAACTTTTTGCTAAAAATTAAAATAATAATTTATTAAAATAAAAATAAACGAAAATATTTTATTGGAATTACTTTTTATTATCTTATTTAAAAACATAAAGTATTAATATTAAAGGTACATGTGTTAATAAAATTTTGCATAGGCGTAAGGTACATTTTTTCCATATTTTCTAAAGAAAATGATCTGAAATAGTTGATATTTTAAGAATAAGTAAATAAATTAAAAAATTAGATTTTTTAAGGGATCTTTAGAAATATTATAACTATAATAGCAAAATTCGATTTTAATAGACCTTTAGTTTTTATCAAACTTGAAACATCTTTTTGAATTGAAAACGTGCGTTCAACTGATGCTGAGGAATGTGGCAGCGATAAAATTCCAAAGGCAATACGTGAAGTGGAAAGAAACTTTAGTTCATTCATTCCGTTTTTTTTTTGGCAATATTTTTCCAAAAAAATTAAATACTTTCAGTTGTGAAATGCTTTATTTCTGGAAGTTCCATTAGTGCACGAATTTGAAAATTGATATTTTCTTAGTTTTCTTTCTCGTTTGGAAAAAACCTTAATAATAATGGTATTATGCTATTGGTTTTCCCGAAAAAAATTTTTTTTCTAAAGTAAAGCTGCCTATCATTTTGAAGGTTTTATTGTCAAAACAAAATTAAGTTCTTATTGATTAGCAGCATCTCAAATATATTGATTTTGAGCTTTCTTTTAATATATGAATAATTTCTTTGTTAACTTTGCATGTTTCTAAAAATATGTTAGATCGAGTTCCACAAAAATAAAATTTAAAGATTAAAATTTAAATTATTAGAGTTTGTTACCGGGATTTCTCGTCCCGGGATTTTCAGTTGTTTTTAATTCCCGCTTTCCCGGGAATTTATTGCGGGATTCCCGGGAAATTGTGAAGAAAATCTTTTTTTAAAACTTTAGTAAATTTATGTCAGACTTGTGTCTTTAGTTTTTTTATCCAACTTAATTTCACCACAATATTTAATTTTTCTACAATTTAAGGCTTTTAAACTAATTTTTGAGAATGGGCTTTATATTGGGCCTATGATAAATTAAAGAATTAATGAAGGATTCACAATAATATTAAAAAAAGGATTCACATGGAATGACAAACTTAGTATACCTACATACACCACTGCTGATTAAGGGTTATAAAATTGTAAAAAATATGGTATTAAATATATGTAGTAAATAATAGGGTATTCATTCGGTAACCGTTAATATCGGTTAACCAATTAATTACTACCCGATTAACTGACCGGTTTATTTAAAATTGGCTATTTTCGATTAACGATTAAACCGGTTAATTTCAGTCAATTAACCGATGAATCGACGTAAAAAAATTTTTAATTTTTAGTAGTATTGTAAAATATTTTTTTGTGTTTTTAATTATTTATTTCGTCTTTTATGAAAAAGGCAATGCGTTTAAAATATATTTTTTTATACAAACAAAGAAGGGATCTTCATTTTAAATAGGTCTTTGCTGTCAACAGCTTTTTGTTTCACGTACTTTTTATATGGGCATTTCCATTATGACGTGGCGTGATATTTGTACGACAAAATGTAAAGAAATTGAATGAAGAATTCAAATTTGTAAAAAAAATTTTTTTTACATTCCAAAGTAATAAAGCAGCACTATATTCAGAAATAAATTTACAACAATCAACCCTAAGGATCTGAAGATATAAGCAAACAATGCGCCGGCGTGAAGTTACAAAAAACAGAAGTGAATTTTGACTTGCATTACAAAACTGCATAAGTCTGCGAATTAGGCAAGACTTTTTGTATAAAACCTTTTTTAATAAACTTTGGACTTTTAAAGATTTATTTTCCAAGTTATCAAATTTAAAAATCTTTTCTCGTTTAAAGTATATATTGGAATATCCAGCGAAAAGTCTACTTTTTGTAATGAAACACCAGAAAGCTTGTATTTTAGGACCGAATTTGTAAAAAGTTCTTTTTATATTACAAAGTAATAAAGCAGCACTATATTCAGAAAAAAATCTACAACAATCAACCGTAAGGATTTGGAGATATAAACAAAAATATGCGCCGGCGTGACGTTACAAAAAATAGAAGTGGATTTTGACTTGCAATACTTTTTGTGTAAAGCCATTTTTAATAAGTTTTGGACTAATAAAGATTTATTTTCCAAGTTATCAAATTTAAATATCTTTTCTCGTTTAATGTATATATTGGAATTTCCAGCGAGAAGTCTACTTTTTGTAATGAAACACCAGAAAGCTTGTATTTTAGGACCATGTTGTTCAATAGTTATCCCTTTTGTAACTTAATGTGGAGTTAGTTGCGCTTTACACAACATATAAAAAAGTAAATTATACATATACAATTTTTTATAAACGATATAAACTACTTCTGCGTAACGTTACAAAAAGGAGACTTTTCGCTGGAACTTCCCATATGAATGTATGTGTTTAGTTATTTGTTTCTTCTCATATTTTCTCACACTTTTAACAGAATTAACCGAAACAATTAGAAGAGTTGAGAATTAAAAAAAATTAAAACAGGACTCTAATGACATATTAGAAGATTTTATACGTTTAGAGATTTTATATTCTGTATTATGGATTGCGTTCGATTCCTCCAACATCAACGATAAGTGAAAGATTTTTTTCCTAGTCAAGATTTATCAAAACTAAAGAAAAGAATCGCTTAAATCCTAAATATTTTTCTAAAAGATTATTTTAACTATTGAAATAACTAATAAAATTATCAAACAGTATATTTTTTAATTATTACATAATATTTATGTAGTAATTAAAAAATATGTATTACATATTTATGAATTACTTTTTAGTTTCTCGTTTTAGTGCAAGAATGGTTATGTTTGTTATGTTATTGCTTTTTTTTTAAAAAATTAACTCCAAATAATAAATAATTAATCCATTTTTATATATTGAAATTACCTTATTTATAAAAAAAACTTTATTAATCGGTTAACCGATCAATTACCAAATTAACCGATTATTGACCGATTAAACCAAAACCTCGGTTAATTAATCGAGCGATTAACCGATTAAAGCAAAAGCCCGATTATATGAATTCCCTAGTAAATAACATTTCGCCTTCCTGCTGAACTTGTTAAACGGTAAAATTGTTTCAGAATTCCTATTTCGTAATGTTGTGCTTTCAGTTCTTAATCGCCCTTATTATTTCCCGCTTTCCCGGGAATCCAAAAATTGTGTGAATAAAATAACTCTATGTATTATCCAATGCATAGATTTTCATAAAATTTCTTGCCCCTTGAAAGAACAAATATTTTATTCTGGATAGCAAAATAGGAATCCAAGCGTCCTCGCTTTGCATTACAATATTAACGTCGTTAATTTTTTTAATATATATGACAAAAATACGAAATACATTTTTGTTTCAGGTTTTTAAATTTCTGTTTCAATGAATTTGATTCGTTCACTCTTATGACCGCTTTCAAAATTATTTATATTTAAGTAATATGTCAGCGCCTCCCATTGTTCTAAAAATCTTTGAACAACTGCCTGTCTAGAAATCTGTCTGATTTGTAAAAATCTTAATAATACAAGGTAGTGGTGTTTCTATTACCAGCAACATACGTTTTGCAACAAACATATGATTCAAAAGTCTGCCTTCGAAATGATCGCAGCACACAGTTTTAGTCTACCGCTGCGGTGAGAATGTTGCTGACAAATTAAAAGTTTAAAAGCGCAAAGGATAAAAAAGTACTAAAAACAACGCGAGGGTACTGCGGTATTTTTGATATGAAAAAGTACTTAAAAAAGTACTAAAGTACTGGATTTTTCAACACTGCTTTACGCTATCACACAAGTATTACGTATTTAAAAAAAAAAAAAAAAAAAAAAATTAGATCAGGGAAGCATTTTCGAAAAATACTTAAGACTTTGTGGGATAGAGTATAACGGCCTTTATGCGTACCAAGAGCAAAGGCTTTTTTTTTTAAAACGGAATTCGGGGTTTTAAATAAATTTTCGTGGTTTTCAATTCCTGACAATATTACTTAAATTAAAAAAAATATATACGAGTATATATATAAAAAAAACAATACCTTTACATCTTTAAAATGCGACACAAATAAAAACTCAAATAAAATCGCCCATAAAATTAACAATTGGCCAAAAATTCTTTTGGCTTTTGTGGTTTTGTTAAAAGATGTGCAAACTGTTAAATGCAAAAAGCGATAAATACTGTATATGTTGATCACATAGCACCAGTAGCATTAGCACCAGTCTTCCTCTTGCGCTCAGGAGGGTCGTGGATTGGAATATTTCAAAGTTATTTTAGATACATTGGGATTATCCCCCAACAAGTGTAAAACAGCTGAACTTATATATGAAATTCGGTTCAGTGGAGTACAAGAATCACTCCAAGAAATCAGTTTGGTAAAGTTATTTTCTTCAGCAACTTTATACATCATATATTTTGAATTCAATAGCCTTCACGGCCTGAAGAATTCTCCGTCCACATTACACAGTATTAGGGTTTGGACTGGGAGAGGTGAGCAGTTCAGTTATAAACTGTTAGTTTCCTTTTGTAAAAAACAGGAAGTTTTCAATTTATACTCGTCATTTCTTCAATTTATACTCATCATTTCTTGTCTTATACGGTACAATAACCACATGAAAGAGTGTAAGGAAATTTGCACATCTTTAAAGCTAATTGAGAGCACGTAATAAAACTTTTACAATATAATAAGGACAGTGTATGCCAATTTCGGTTTAAAAAAAAATAAAAAAATTAGGACTATGTTAGAAACATTTTGATTTAAATTGGTCATTTCCGGTTTTGCAGATGAAAATTTTTTTCCACCTTATTTTTTTTTAATTTAAAGATCGATTTGCTATAAGAATCTCTTTCACTTTTTTTTTTTAGTTTTTAGTTGGAAAAAATAATTTTAAAAAGCATTTTTTGGAAACGGCAACACTTTAGCCTCCCTACAACCCTCCCATAAAAAAAAAATTACAAAAAGTTTATTTATTGGGTTGTCCGCTTCACAAATAATGCCCCAAATGTTAATGAACATCGAAAAAGGATAAGCAAAGAGGCGTTTGGTATAACTTCCGTAAAATTCGTACAAAATAATTGAATCTTTGCCCTTGGGTAGTTTTGTACATGAAAATCTCAAAGGTGCTATTAACCAGGTCTGTGGATTCATCAAAAAATAGTCCTAACTCCAACTCCAACCACTGAAATTTTTTAAGTTCGATTTCTACTCCAACTCCGACTCCTAATCTTATATTGATGCTAAATGTATGTGAGACTGGTCCTTGTTTGACTTTAAACTTTTTTTTAATGCAGTAACTTTGCGTACTTAGCAAAAAAGTTATTGTATAAAAATTTCGAATCGATATTTTAAATATTGCATCACCAATTTCAAAGAATTTTTATTTTGGAAAATTTTAGAATTTTTTTTTTAAATTTGTTATGCTGAAAAGTTTTGGAGTCGGAGTCACGAGATTTTGTGGGTAGTTCAGCTTCGACTACGACTCCGGTACAATAACCTCAACTCCGACTCTTCAACTCCGACTCCATAGCTATTAACTCAAACTTACCTTAAGGCCAACTAAAGCACTTTTCCTTTTCTATCAGATTTTCACATATGAAAGGATAAATTGAGCTCTGTATTTAAAATGAGTCCATATATTTTATAGGGTCCACTGCCGTTTCGTTAGTGTTTTTCAAAGTCAAAGCACACCCTAAGTATTCTCGGTTAGTTGAACTTTTAATGTAGCAAAAGTAAGTTCTTTCTGCCGAATAGAACCTTTTCAAATCCTATTGATTAACCAACTCTCAGAGTAAGAATCGATTTCAGCTTGTACTTTCATTTTAAGATAGTATATGGGACTGCTACTTCGCGAAAATTGTAATACAATGTTGTTTAACCCATTTTTAACTAAAAACGCCATTTTGACAAAATTGTTAGTTGGAACTATTATGCTAAGGGCTCGAGATTTTTTAGCATGACTAATTATAATCACCTTGCAGAAATTTTAATTTTTTTAAATTTTTTGTATACATTTCACTACAGGTGGAAAGTTTGTATTTCCGTTTGTCATTTATATAATATTGAAATTAGACCATAGAAAGTATATATGTTTGTATGTATGTATAGTTTCGGTCCATGTGAGTAGCGAAGTTAATTTAAGGGTGTTCGTCTGCACATCTGTCTATCAGTATGGTGTAAGGGATGAATGTTCTAAACACCGCAGATATGGTGGGAATCATCTTGTTATATATATTTATACCACAAATAGTTCGAAATAATTTGCTATTGTAGTTTAGCCAGATCGGTCAACAAACGTCTGAGATATGCGCAAAAAAGACGACTTCCTCTAATTTTTAACCATAAATCTCTAATTTTTATCCCTCAAATTTTCAATTTGGAAGTGGAATAACTATTTATATTTTCACTTTAACCTTAAGAAAACATAGTAGATTACTGGTAGTGTAAATTAACCAAATCGGCTTATAAATGACCGAGTTGTAGATAAATAACTATTTTTTTCCAAAATAATAGTTTTTGTATAAGCAGCCCATGCCATATGAAATAGGAGGAGCAAATTTGGATTAAATATTTCTGTATTATTTATGTAGACTGTTAATTATTAAAAAAAGCTAAATCGGTCAATTATTTCACCTTTAGGGTCCATACAAAAAGTTAGGCTAATAAAATTGAGCTCAACTAATCTCTTTGTTTCATTACTGGTGAAGGAAAAAAAATCACTTTAATTTGTTCAAGTTCAAAAAGTATGCAACTACACCAAACTTTTTTTAAAAATATTGTTACGTTTTTACTTTATAAAACGCGTTAAGGTTTATTCCCTTTAAAAGAAATCTCTGAGTTCTTTTAATTGCAAATTAAAATAAATACACACGAATTCAACTTAACAAACTTTATTGAAATTAATTTTAATTTATACAATTGTAAGTAGCGATCTGAACCGTTTAATGTCTCCAATCAAACTAAACAAAACTTTTATGAGTTAGCCTGTATTTATAGTTCAAAACTATTCCTAGTTGATTCAAGAACCATCTAGTAGATTCTAGAATGTTGTGCTCGAATTATTTTAAAATAACTGTTATACATCTAAATCTAAAGCCTACAATTACAATTGCTAGAAAATTCAGTACAGTGGCGTTCATAATAATAGGAGCTTATATGACATAAAACTATAATTAACAAGATAACTTATAACTAAAACCATTAATAATTCTTAAATAAATCTAATTTCGTAAAAAAAACGGCGATATGCACGTTGGTTAAAAAAAATTTATATTATCGACATTATAAAATAAAATTCAGTTGTTGTAGTTGATTGTTAACAATTTTACACATCTTCTTTATAAGAATCTAAAAAAAAATTAAAGAAAATCATACTAAAATAATGACGTTATATACCATTAAAATCCCTTTATTCACTTGAGCTACCCTGTAGTTATTATATGAAAAACACTCAAAAAACTGAGGGCTTTTCATATAAATTTGTCTACACGTTTAATCACTTGTGTTGTGAATACGGCACATCAAACTCTCTTTCATTTTTTTTTTGACATTTTTTAAATGTTTTTATACAAATACAAACTGACCCGGCACACGTTGTTCTCCATACAAATTATTTCTAGTTAATATTTTGGTTCTTTAATAAAAAATAACGAAGGTATTCTAAGCACAGATATGTCACGAGACGGAAGAATTTTTTTCTCTTTCTTAGAAAGCTGCCCCTTTTTTCATTGCTCTTTGAACCATCTTTTATGCCGCAAAACAATGAACACAAATTTATTTAGTTGAGATTTATTTGCTAAACTGTTTTAAAAATTAACTTTTAAGTTTATCGCAACACTAGTAAATAATATTTAAGTGGTTTGTGTTTTGTTATTTTTGTTTTGATCACGCAATTTGTGTTGATTGTAGAGGCCTGTTTTTACACATTGCCGTTTCACTACCAAGTAACGCTTTTTGTCTCTTTCTTCGAAAGATGCCATCGCAACTGATTTATGCCTTTTTCAAACGTCACTTTTTACATATATGTGTGTAATCTGTGATTCTAAGTGTGCAGGGATGGGATCGATGACGGCAAGCGGAATGTACCAGTGAAGATGATGAACGCCGATAAAAAAAAACATAAACAGAAAACACCAATAACAACAATAATTTGAGGTAAGCAAATTTCTTATACACAAACAAAAAATGTAGGCAGAAAAGTAGGAAAAGTTTTTCTGGAAAGGGACATCCTATTCTCATACTTACCAAATATACATAAAACATTTTTAAAAAATAAGTTGAGCCATCTCGGAGGAATTCAAACACAAACATCGTGACACGAGATTTTTATATGTTATAAATCAAAAAAAATCTCAACGTATCTTGGTATGCAATGGCAATTGGGTAACACAAAATTTTGTTACTATGTTAGTAATAACTCTAATAATAACCTTAAAAAGACAATGTTTAGTTTTGCTGTTTTTTACTTTAGAATATTTCATCATTGCACTCTCCATTCTCAGGGGCGTTTTAACGATTTGTTAGAATAAAGCCAAAAATTGCCGTTATAAAGGGGATTGAAAGGGTTTATAAATTAAACAAAAATATTTGCGGTAATATCTTCTACAGAGTTGCTTAACATACCTTATACCTCAGATGTAAAGAATACATAATTTCATATACCAATATGCTGCACGAACAGGCCTTAAGAAGCAACTTTAACCCCCCTTAAATAAAATTCCGATGTGAGCATTTAAAAGGCCTACAAATGTATATCTTTTCGGTCTCCTCAGCCAGAATCCATTGTCATAACCTCTTAATTTTTTTTTTGCTTTGCATTGTACAGTGTTATTAATAAAATGACTTGTTATTTGTGAGGAGATCACATTGAAAAGTTAATGTTGCGGTTTCATATACATATTTCATAGTTCAAAAATTATTCTGTGTCACATAAGAAATTTTTTAAAATTTGGTGAATGGAAAAATTGTACATTGAAAAATCAATTTACTGACAAAGTAAAAAACCTTTTTCTGAGATTGGAATCAATTAATAGAAGCTTTACAATTTTTCCGCTGCCAAGCGTGTTGTAAATATTGTTGCTTTTTTATACTTTCTTACTTATTGGTACAGTGCTGTGTTTTTGTAATTGAAAACAGGCGAAAAGCAATTAAAATGTTCGTAACCAAAATTTGTAAAGGTTTCCTTTGCAAAAACAAAAGCTTTAGAATACATGTGATCTCATACATATGTATGTATGGATGAATGCTTTCGACAATTTATGAAATTTACTTGTACATACAAAATATGTGATGCCTACCTTAAGGCGTATAAGGATTTTCATTGCATTTAAATCTGGTGTTGTCATAAATTCAAAAAAGGGGAAACAATTAATAGAAGTTGAACGTTCGTCTGTATAAAAGGAGGTGTTTGCTTAAATTTAACAGGGTGGCCCAAATAGGACCTACCAATATTAAAAACGTCTAGCTTTTTTATTTTGTAATAAAATTGTTTTTTTTTTTTAATTTTGCAAGTTAACCGAATTGTTGCAAAATTATAGTGAATGCATACTACAAATCACGTTATCAAATTTCGTGAAGATCAGTCCACATTTATCATAAGCCAGATACAAATCGTACTTTTAGAATAGAATTTTAATATGCCTAAAACTGCAATGAATTTTATTAATGCAAGGACACTACACGCAAAGAAAAAACATGGTTGTGGTAAACATATTCTAAGAGCAACATATTACGATAAGATTCATCATTGTAGTCAACACATTGCGATTATCATTGAATCATTTTATGACCAAATATACTCATAATATTACAGTATAATATTTTTCCCTTAATCCTAATTTGTTTTTATTATATCCTGTTAAAAGACATATTTTTATTTTTCGAATTTATTCTATGAATTAAATTTCATTTATGTATTTTATAAAGCTTTTTGTAATAGTTCTATTCCTCAAATTTTTAGAAATGACTTTATACACTACCAGACTATTATATAAAGTCATTTCTAAAAATTTGAGGAATAGAACTATTACAAAAAGCTTTATAAAATACATAAATGAAATTTAATTCATAGAATAAATTCGAAAAATAAAAAAAATGTTGAATATAATAAAGTTGCTTATAAAAAGAAATAATTCCCAATATCTATCCTGTTAAAAGTTAATGTAATCATATTATTATCATGTTAATCATAATAAGTTAAGAAGTAATCATATTATTATCATGTTAATCATAATAATATGTAGATAAAATCTAAAACCGAAAAATATTTTTACTATATATATTTTTATGCTTATTTACTTACTGGCAACCTTAACGTAAAACTGTTGCAGATATTTCACATCATTATATGATGCAACTTTAAACATAATATTTTTAACCTATTTTTGTCGTAAGTCGCAATTATTTATAAATTATTTTATAGAATTTTCGTTCGTTTTCTCTAAAATAACACAAAACCATGGTCAATATTTTTGCACCATTTTCAAACAGTATTAGATTTTTTTTAGCATTGATATTTTATTTTGTGACACTTTACAATTTTTTTTAATGTACCTACACTTTTTTTATTTTTTAATTTCTTTAAACTTGGTTTTTTTCTATGAATAACAAATAATTCGATAGGCACATGTAAAACAAATGACACAACTGATGCAAAACTATTTTACAAATGGCGATAACAAAATATTATAAGAGTAAAGATATTTTGTTTGCATCTTAAACATATTATGAGCACACGTATGGAAAGTTATCATGTTATGGCTATTAAATATCATTAAATGGTTGTGAGGAGTATAAAATGTTTGCAAAGTTATCATTATTTAGGTTTTATAAAAATGATTATTTTTCAGTCAACAATACGTAAATTTATAATTGCGGTAAACATTGACATGTTGACAGTAACTATAATATTGTTGATATTAAATAAAAATAACATAGTGTGACATGAAAGTAAACAAAATAGCACGATATTTTTACAGTGGGTAGATATCATAGATGGGGTTAGTGCACTCATTTTGCAATTTCAACTCACAGTTAGTGATAGTGCAAAATTATTGCAATCATTTTGTTGATTTTGAGTGATGAATTGAAAATTAGCAGCCTCACTAAACATGAGTGATAGTGATGCTAAAAAATTTTGCACTCAAAACAAAAAAAAAAATATAGAGATATTCCGTTATCGACATGTTGCTTAATTTCCTTTCTTATGCATATCATAACAAGTATCAAAAATTATGCTCATACAAAATTAAATTTTTCAAATTTTAGTGAGAGTCGGTTTATATGGAGCTTTTTTGATTGCAAGTACAAATTTTGCACTATTTGAATTGAGTGCAGATTTTTGCATTCAATCTTTGTTTAGTGATAGTGAACAAATTTGCAATATCACTAATTTTTTTAGTGGTAGTTAAACAAATAGCAATTATCACTAAAGCTGGTAAAAAAAGAATGCAAACTAATTTTTTTGCAGTTTTATTTAGTGATGGTGCACTGCCGATATTTATGGTAGATATGAATATTACGTGTAAATTTTTTCCAAAAAAAGAATAAATAAAAACCCTCTTGCTGAATAAGTGCGATAAGATAAATAATATAGGCATGCGAAATTAAAGTTTTTAATATTTTTTATCTCAAACTATTATTATTTGTAATTATTGTCTTAAAAGTAACGAAAAACGATATTGATATGATTCTTAGCGCGTCACAATACGTTTTAATGGTACAACCCTTTACACAATTCTTATCGTATAGTCTTTGACCAAATAGCTCAAAAAATAATGTCAAGAAATAATATCATACAAAAACTCGCAAGGACCAGCTGGGATGCTTCCGCAAACTTTCTTGGAACATCTGCAATAGCATTAGTCTTTTCGACCGAATATGAAGATTCAATCTCGTTAAAGGCTCCACGTGAAAAAATTGCCAGCTTGATACCACAATGCGAATAATATCTGGGATCCTAAACGCTATGCCCGTCGAATGGCTGCCAATGCCAGCAAACCTACATCCTCCTAACCTAGACGAAATCATGTGCTTCTTCGGGAATATGTTAAGATCAATACAAACTCCCACATCACACCAAACTCTGACCTTATCACTCATTATCCATCTTCATTGATATCTAGAAATCTTCCTCTGCTACTGGCTTAAAAGTTCCGCGATGGTTATTTTGATATACACTCTACAATGACAAGTGCAGACTTACAAATGACGCCAGCATCCCATGAGTCCACCCTTCCCCAACGGTTGACAGCATAATAAATAATTGCGCGACCACGTACTTTCCAGGAAATACTGAAGAAATGATGCTCCTGGCTTAATACTTTCAACTTGTAGATTTAAATAAGTTTCAATCTGACAGACAAAACAAAAACACGTCCACTCTGTATTTTTAAATTCATACAGTAAATATAAATTAGAAATTAAGTCGGCCGCTTTTAGTAAAGAGCGTCAGTGATCGACCGTCCTGGAAGAGGTGCTCAGCGAAATATTCGCACTGATGGTAACGTTAAAGCTGTGCTTCAGAGTGTGAAAAATAATACAGCTGTCTTAACTTGTCGTCGTTCACCATTTTCCAGCACAACATTGCGTATAATTTTAACGTTGGAACTTAAGATATTCATATATAATTTCCGTAATTCCTATGTGGAACTTAGGGCCTCAACAAATAAGTTAGAATTTTAGTATATTCAAAGCTAAGGCTTTCAGATACCTCGATGTTCGTCCTGCTGCTAGTCCCTCAGTTTCAACTAATCTCCTCCATGTATTAGCAGCTCTTCCTTTTCTTCGGCTACCCTGTGGATTCCAGTCAAACGCCGTTCGAGTGATATTATCTTGGGGCTTCCTCAACGTATTGCATTTACATCGTAGAATTTTGGTTGTTATTGGTAGTGAGTCTGTTGCTGCCCTTAATGTGGCGTTTGATATAGTTTGAGGCTAGAATACGGACAAGATTTGTCATTCACACCGGCTTAGAAATACTTTGAGAGCATTTATTTGTTTAGTAGCAACGTGCCATGTTTTGTACCCATACAAAACAACGGATTTTACACTAGCGTCAAGGGTTTTGAGATTGGTGTGCTTAGAGATGAACGCTGATTGCCAGACTTTATTCAGCATCCAAAACGATGTTCTACCCTTTGTGATACAGAATCTTATATCATCAATTGCTTCACTCTTACTGTAAATGATACTTCCCAGGAAGCAGATCTGTTTGCCGTCTAAAGGGTGCCCCGGTAGGCTTGTTAGTAGTGAGCTAATCTTTCAGCACCAGGGTTGCGGGTTCGATTCTCACCAGAGACTCTGGTCTCATGCAGACAAGCGTAGAGCTTCGTGGCATAATCATAGGGGAGGATATATATAGAGCTTGAATATTGTCGGTATTAATGCTCATTCATAGCTTGGCTTTTGCAAAACTTATCCTGAGGCCTTATATATTTTTCGCGAAATAAGAGTGTTTGTGTGCCATAATCTTAAGATGCATTCACACAAAACTTCCAATTATGCAAGCACTGCTATTGCAATACCACTAATAATGACTACAACAAACATTGGAAGGTCTTTTTTGGGCAACCTTTTATAGTTTGCATTCTTAAGTAAGTATAACTACCAACTAACATTAGAAGAACAAAAATTGCAAACAGAGTTACGAGCTATAGAAGAGAATACATCAGAACACTTTGAAATGTTCATAACTAACAGAAGTACAAAACTAAAAAATAGAAATAACTTTAGAATTTTCTTAAAGTAAACTAAACGACCACAGATATAACGAGTATTCTGCCTTTGTGCTGATATTTGCAACGACTAGGAGAACTTGGTTTTAGTATATTGACTAACTGACTAAAAAAGTGATTAAAAGCCAATTGGCTCTGAGTCACTTTCAATGTCAAACGGTTAGCGATACTCCAAAAATAACCAAAAATAATTGTTTATCCTCTGTATCTTAAAATATGCACACTCACAATATTATTACAGTAACGGACGGTTATTCAAGAAGTATTCCGCTCAGTAATTTTTAAATAAATAAACATTTAAAATTCCAAGCAAATTTATTTTTAGCTGATTTTAACATTTATTCAAAAATCTAAGTGCACATTAATATGGATTTTCGGTGGCATTTAATATTGTCAGCTGATTAGGTAAAAGTATTCTGTATGTAAAATTAAATCAAATTGAAATTTATAACAACAGTAAATTTACTTAAAAACCGATCTACTTATTTTGCATTTAATATTAACGAAAAGTTAATTTAATTTTTACTGTCAAAAATTCAACAGCGAATTTCATAAAAAATTAACCAAAAATTCCGTAAAAACGAATAAATATTCAGTTATTTTATATAATTTAACTATCAAAAAAATAATCGACAAATTCTGTAAAAACAAATAAATTTTCCGTTATTTTTTATAATTTAACTATCAAAAAAATAACTGACAAATTCCGTTAAACCAAATGAATATTCAGTTGTTTTATATAAAACGATTTACTTGTTTTGTGTAGAAAATTCCCATATTCTATTTGTTAAAATTATTTAGTTAAATACGTCATACGCTATAGAGGGTGCCCGGTATATTCGATTGTCAAGCGTTCTGTTGGACAGAAACTTAACCCCCCTCAAACGCAGGCAACTAATCAAGGAAACACGTACGGTGTCCAGATACCACAGCCAAATACTAACAGAACCTCGTACGCTAATGTCTTAAAATCTAATCCTATGCCACTGCAAGGTGATGTACCAAATAATGACGAAATTCCCATTTCTAATTTAACCCGGCTAGAAAAAACGATGGAAACATTAGTGCAAACAGTTAACAATTTCACTAACACAATGGGTAACATGATGCAAGAAATGTTAAGAATGCAATCGATGTTATTGCAAGCTGTACTAAATAAGCCATGAACTGTTTAAAAATTTGCTTTTGGAACGCAAACGGCATCCGCCAACACAAAAATGAACTGGAATACTTCCTTAAAAATAAACAAATTGATGTTATGATGGTTTCTGAAACTCATCTGACCTCAAGAAATACGTTTAAAATCAATGGTTATATATTGTATGATACAAAGGACCCTCGAGACAGAGCTTGTGGAGGTTCTGCCATTTTGATAAAGAACCGAGTAAAACACTACTTAGTGAGTGATCATCGTGAAGATTATCTCCAAGCAACAAACATTTGCGTTGAGGAATTAAATCGAAACATAGTAATTTCATCATTATACTCCCCACCTAGATTTTCTATATCAGAAAGCCAATATAATAAATATTTCAAATCATTAGGACCCTGCTTCCTGGCTGCTGGCGATTATAACGCTAAACACACTTTCTGGGGGTCACGACTTATTACACCTAAGGGTCGTGTTTTGTTTAACACAATTTTTAAAATGGATCTAAATGTGGTCGCGAGCGGACAACCAACATATTGGCCTACTGATCAGCAAAAAGTTCCAGATGTCATCGATTTTGGAGTGGTTAAAAACATCCCCGCAGAAACGATTTATGTTGAAGCTGCCTTAGAATTATCTTCTGATCACACACCTACAATTCTTACTATATTAAATCCTTATATAATTGTATCTCCGTCTGATAACTTAGTGACGTCAGCCACTCAAATTAATTGGTTAAAATATAAAAAATATCTCAGTACCCACTGCACTGAAAATATTCCGCTTGTACACCGGAGAATGTGGATATTTCTATTGTAAATTTTGACAGTTATCTGAAACTAGCTGTTCGACATTCTAGTATAACCCTCAAAAAAACCAAAAATAGTACATTATATTCTGCAGATGTCGAGCGTCTCTTGACTGAAAAAAAGAGAGCTCGAAGAGAATGGCAATTGCATAGATCCCCTCAACTTAAGAATTTACTAAAAGAGTGCACAAAAAGGCTAAGAAAGTTACTGCAGTCTCAGAAAACGGCTTCCCTGGAAAAATATCTTAAGGAACTTGATGCAACTTCTCAATCAGATTACTCTTTATGGCGTGCAGCTAGAAATCTTAATAGACCAGTTATCACTAAACCACCATTAAGAAACTTAAATGGAAGTTGGGCACGAAATGATGAAGAAAAAGGAAATCTTTTTGTTAATCATTTGAAAAACGTATTTACCCCGCATACATCTCCCGATATTGCAGTCGAGTTGCCACCTGTTGCTGTTAGAGCTGCTGTTCCACTTAGATTTGAGATAAAAGAAATCGAAAAGGCTATTCATGATTTAAACCCCAAGAAAGCCCCTGGGTTTGATAAGATCAGCAACAAAATGCTTTTAGAGCTACCCAGCATAGCAAAGAAAATTATTCTCTTGATTTTTAATGCTATTTTACGCCTTGAATACTACCCACAAGAATGGAAAGTATCCTTAGTTACAATGATACCTAAGCCAGGGAAGGATCCTACAAAAGTTGAGTCATATAGACCTATAAGCTTATTGTCTAATATATCAAAGCTGTTTGAAAAGCTGTTAGTGTCAAAATTAGCCCCAATTTTAAATGTAAATAGATGCATTCCTAACCATCAATTCGGCTTTAGAAGAGAACATAGCACAATTGAACAAACCCATCGTATAGTAAACGCCATAAGAAAAGCCTTTGAAAAAAAAAATATTGTTCCGCCCTCTTTATCGATGTTTCTCAAGCTTTTGATAAAGTCTGGCATGAAGGGTTATTACATAAATTGAAGTTAAACTTACCAGTAAACACACACAAGCTGTTAGAAAACTACTTAATCGGTCGAAGGTTTATAATTAAAGAAGGTGATTTTATAAGTTCTCCTCAGCCAATTGACGCTGGAGTCCCTCAGGGAAGCATCATGGGCCCACTGTTATACTTAATATATACCTCAGACATGCCAACAAATAACCACACCCTAACTCCACCATTTGCTGATGATACAGCTTTTTTAAGCGTACACGAAAACTGTCATGAAGCATCTCGCTACTTGCAGAATCATATATTTGAATTGGAAAAGTGGTTAAAACAATGGAGGATAAAGGTCAATGAGCAAAAATGCGTACATATAACATTCACCTTGCGTCGGGAGTCATGTCCCCCTATTAAAATCAATAATCAATTAGTGCCCCAACAATCGCATGTAAAATATCTTGGTATTCATCTAGATCGGCGCTTAACATGGAAATGCCATATAGAAGTAAAACTTACACAAATGAAACTAAAAGCAATTCAAATTAATTGGCTTATTGGAAGAAATTCTGTTCTTAGCCTCGATTGCAAACTCCTACTCTACAACTCTATATTAAAGCCAATCTGGTGCTACGGTATTCAGCTATGGGGCACTGCCTCGGCCTCAAATATCGAAAAAATTCAAAGGCGCCAAAATAAACTCCTTCGAATAATCACAGTCGCTCCCTGGTATGTTAAAAACTCTAATATTCACAAGGATCTCAATGTGCCATTAGTAAAAACTATTATTACGAAGTACGCAGCAAAATATTTAAAAAGGCTTGAGTCGCACCCAAATCTACTAGCTCGAAATATTTTAAATGACAGCGGCCACTCTAGATTAAGGAGAAGAGATACTGCAGGACTCATCCGACGAGAAGACCGCTAAAAATCTACATATGTGAATAGAAACCGTGAAGAGAAAAATTTTCGTCTAGCATTGGCAGGACAATAATAAAGTATTAGTATAAGATTTGATTAATTATTGTTAGTTCATATTTAATATAGAAGATTCAATAAATAAATAATGAAAAAAAAAAAAAAAAAAAAAATACGTCAAATTTTTAAAGTCAAATAATTGCGAATACCATATCGGGAATGCTGCTGGTGTCTTATAATTATAATTGAAAGTTCTTCTGTAAACAAAGTGGACAGCACAACAAAAGTAAAACAAACATGTATAACGGGGTAAGTAAATAAAAATAAATATTCTTTCTCTCTCATTAGAAAAACAAGCGGACAAGTGTCTGAAATTTTTTAAAAATTTGAGTAAAACCTGTATTATATAAAATTACTGAATACATAAAATAACTGAAAATTCATTTGTTTCTACGGAATTTGTCAGTTATTTTTTGATAGTTAATTTATAAAAAATAACTGAAAGTTCATTTGTTTTTACGGAATTTGCAGTTGAATTTTTGACAGTAAAAATTATATGAACTTTTCGTTAAAAATAAATGAAAAATAAGTAGACCGGTTTTTAACTGTATATTCATTTATTTTATATTACAATTTCAGTTAATTTTACATACAGAATATTGTGAGTGCGCCCATCAAAAGAACTCCCACCGGTTAGTTTTTGGAGAAAATAAAAAAGAAACAAGACAAGTATATTTAAGTGGGAAACAGAATAGTCGCTGTAGTACAACGTAACGAATAGCGCTGCAAGCTCTGAAAAGTTAAAAAGGCAGTTTCAAAGTAGTGCCAACACAATACGTAGTTGTAGTAGTCGTTGCAGTTGAAGTTGAAGCGCAAAGTTCGAAATTTTGAACTTTGTTGCGCTACAGAGCATTCGTTAGCTTCAGCTACTACCACAACTACTTTATTCTGTTCCAGGCCTTAGAACAGGGATTTCCAAAAATTTTTTGGTTGTGTAGTAGTGAGTACCAGATAGTAAAAAAAATTGAGAGAATGCATTCATTTACAGCCGAAATAAAATGTTAGTAATATATTTTATAAGTTGTATAACACAAAGGTACAAAATTAAAAACTTTTGGTGTTGATAAAAAAATTTGTAACAATTCTTTACCAATTCAATGTCGCTGATTTTAAAACTGCCCTTTTTTTTATTTGGAAGCTTTTTGACTCTAAATCAGTTTCAAATATCTTATCAAACAATTGTAAAAAAATTAAAGATTTTTAATTTTTAGGAATTCATAAAAAATAAATATTGCACGCAAATCACAGCTGATAGAAAAAACCTGCAGTTTTAAAATCAGCGACATTGAATTAATAAAAAACTGCTACAAATTTTCTATCAACACAAAAAATGTTTTATTTTGTTCCCTTGTGTTATACAACTTATAAAATAAAATCTTCTAAATTGATACTTTTCTGGCAGTTTCGTAATAGT
The DNA here is from genome assembly GCA_943735925.1 of Pollenia amentaria. Classification (NCBI taxonomy): domain Eukaryota; kingdom Metazoa; phylum Arthropoda; class Insecta; order Diptera; family Polleniidae; genus Pollenia; species Pollenia amentaria. Next base: position 118,355,165 of record OX031010.1, on the reverse strand, counting down.
AGAAAGCTTATCAAATGGGATGAACTTAATTTATTACGTTGCTTGGAACAAATGAATTTTAAATCCGAAAAAATTTGTTCGCATAGGTAAGTAGTGCCGAATAAAGAGAGGCACTTAAATTAATTTTTTTTTTTAGTTCAGGATAGAACTCGCCATCCAAATCTTTCCAGAACTCTACAATATTATTTTCGTCTGGAGCATTAACTTCGCTTCGTAGTATGATTAGTTCTGATTGAATATCAAATTCGTAGTTGCTTACATCGCAACGAAAAGGGTTTTCGAAAAGATCTAATAGCGGTTGTAAAATTACAAAATCTTGAAACCTGTCTTGAAAATTTTTGAAAAGTGTTTCAAATATTTCGGCATATTCATATCTTTTGTCGATTTCGAGATTTCTATATACAAGTGAAGTTTTTGGAAAATTGGAAAAATCACCAGTTTTAATTTGGTAAAAAATTAGAAAAAGTACAGTGTCTTTTAAACACTTTTAAACAGTGTCTTTTAAACATTGTACTAAAACTTTTTATATTTTCTCAGTTTCTAGGAACTGAAGAACTTCTTCTCTTAAATTATAAAGTCTATTCAGCCAATCACCGCGACTTAGCCACCGAACTTCTGTAAACATTTTCAGGTCACAATTCACACCATTTTTGTTTTTTAAAAATTTTATTTATTTTATCCTCTGCTGTCTTTGTAGCTGGGGTATCATTTATGAATTTCGATGCAAGAGCGGTCGGATGAATTATGCAGTGCAAATTATGAACTGCAAATTCGTGTTTTTTTAATTGGCCTATAAGCCCATTATATTTGCCCAACATTACATTGGCTCCATATGTGCAGACTCCAGCAAATTTATTTATGTCTACAATGGAAAGAAGCTTTTCTGTGACAACATCATACACCAACGTACCAGTTACATTTCCATAAAATGTTTGTAAAGTAAACATTGGCTCAAAAATATGGTATTCGCTGTCTACGCGACATACAAATTACAAGTTCACACAGATCATTAATAGATCATCACAGATCATCATAAGGCATTGGATGTTACGTGCCATCATAAAGTTTTTTTTTACCTACTGTCACATTTACTTTTATGTGTATAGGTTTACACATAAATTGTAGGAAAACAAGACTTTATTAATTTTTTTTTAAATATTTTTACTTACTTAAGAAAAGTGGTTTCAAAGAAAAAAAAATAAACCCACCGACGCGATTGGTACAGAAACAAAAATATTTTTACAAGCACAAAATACCAACAAATTCTTGTGGCTATTTTTTTTCTTAATAATTTCTGCATTTAGGTTCGACTTTTTAACGAAAGGAAAAGAGACCCTTTTACAGGCATCAAAGAATTTTTTTCACAAACAAAACACATATCGTTAGCTTATATGCAAAACAATGTAGATATTATTTGAAAATTTTTAATTTTTGTTGATTAGGATTCACGTTACATATGTATTTTTATATAATTTTAAGTTATTTACAAAATTAAAATTGACGTATCATCAAATACATATATAATTTTTTTTAACAGCATAATGTATAATCACACTCAATAAAAAAATTAGCAGAGTTTTTTATAAGAACACATTAATATATTTAAAAAAAAAAAACTGGGTAATCTGTTTTATAACTATTACCACGGTGTTAGTGGAATTAGTGATCAGATAATAATTTTTAGTATTGCATAAAAAAAAATAAAAAAGTGCTGTAAAATTATAAGAACCGAATCCATATACGTATGTAAAATAAAACCTATAATAAATGTGACTATCAGCTTCTTCCACATAGGACTGTTGGACATTTTGAAATTTTTTATCTGAAATATTAAAAATTGCTTTTAAATCTCAAATAATTACCATTTAACAAAGTTCTTTGCTTTGCATGTAAACTTCTGAAATGTTACATTTTTCTACATTTAAGTCTTAAAATTTAAACTCTAAATAAAAATTGCACGCAAGGCATTGGATGTTACCAAAAGCATTTTTGACCGCACAATATTTTTTGAGTGTAAGCTGAAACAAAATAATATAGCATCCGCTAGACATGCACACTTGTCGAAGTTACATCGACGACTGAATTGAAGAGTATAAAAATATGTGTTAGTAGTGGTGTGCACAATTGTGCAAAGAAATGGAAACCCTGATTTAGAAATAATTAAATTAAAGGCTGTTTTTGTAAAACACAAGTTCTCTCACATATTGCCAATGCGTTTATTTTCATAGCTTTTCATGGTTTTTGCATATAAGGATTTTGTGGTCAAGGTTAACCCTGGCTTTTGTTTACAAAAATAAATTATAAATTTAAAAAACAAAAACAACTATAAAAAATTTTTACTAAATTGGAAAAAACTAAAAATGTTGAATTAAAATGTTAACAAAAATTGCAATAAATGAAGACGATTTTTTGCTACACAGCAACATATAGAAATGGTGAAGGTATTTGCGTGATAGCACTAATTTTTTAAAACATATGGAAGAACTTACATACACACATGCATACATACTTATGTACATACTTGTTCAAGGCGAATTCATGTATACGGTGGTGTCGATACTACAACAAGTAACAACACCAAAAACACAACAATGTATTTTTTCGTTGCTTTCGTTGATCGATATGTCAAAAACACAAGTAACTTTTGACATTTCTCTTTCTAAGTAAGAAAAAAAAGTAGCACAGCTGTGCTTTCAACGCCACCTGGTAAATGAATTCGCCTTGTACTTGTTTCTAAAATTTTTTGAACTTGTAAATACATATTAGGTCTGTCTGCGTACACATATTTTGCATAATTTTGTACAAAATGTCGCAAAATCTTGCAAAATGTTGTCTGCGTACTCCAAATCTCTTACAGCGAGAGAGCCAAAAAGAGAATTTTTTGACAGTTGAAAGTTAGAGAACTTGCAAAATGTTACTGGAGAAATTTCCTCTGGTAAGATTTTGCAACTAGTTTGAACAGCTGTTTTTATATACTGTTTGAATGAAAGAGTTTACGTGTGCCAAGATAGCGTCGACGAATAGCGTCGAATTTGGGAATTTAAAAACCGGGAAACAAAAATACCCAAATAATGGGGATTTACAGTATATGAACAAAAAGTTTGCGTCGAATTTAGGAATTTAAAAAGGGGAAGTAAAAATATATTTATATTTTTAATAAAAATATTAAAAATATTTACCACAGGCTTTTGCACGGTATAAACTGTATATTTTCTGAAAGTAAATAGTTTTCTGGACAATATGAGCGATGCGTGCAAAAAATATATACATAGTTTATACCTGTGGTTCATTGCATAAATCAGTAAAGATTTTTACTGACCATTTTGGATGAACCCAGATTTCTCGGAAACTGTCCGAACGATTTTTTGCACGGATCGCTCATTTTGTCCAGAAAACTATTTACTTTCAGAAAATATATAGTTTATACCCTGCAAAAGCCTGTGGTAAATATTTTTTGTATTTTTATTAAAAATATAAATATATTTGGGCTTAAATCTAGTTTACCGACGCAGCTCCAAATATAAAAAAAGTACCTAGGGTGATAGAAAATGGAAAAATAAGAAGAAAAAATGAAATAAGAAAGTTGGCGCAAGCGCTTAGTTTTCGAGTTATGGGCGTTTTAAGTTTTTATATAAATATGGGATTTTGCAGTACATTTCCAAATGTATATGGCTCATATTGGTATCATTGCAAATCGTTTCACTAGATCTTTCTGGACATAGAATTTATTTTAATATTTTTAGTTTATTAAGAAGTGGGACGAGTTTGCAAAATACAAAAGTTTAAAAACAAATTTATTAATTTTTTCTAATTCTTTAATGTATGTATATACTACATACTAATTTATTAAAAAATTTTAATTAAAATACAAGTAAAACCTTCTTTATGTTTATGTTATACTAATGAGGAGAGCATCCTTGCCCATGGGCAAAGGCCGTCTATGCAGAGAATCTTTAGTTAGCGAAGCCGGTATTAGTTATACCATAGGGGAGAACATACTTACGCCCGGCCGAAGGCCGGCTATGCAAGGAAGCTTTAGTAAGCGAAACCGGTGTTTATTATACCATAGAGAAGAACATCCTTGCGTCCGGCCAAAGGCTGGCTATGCAAAGAATTTTTTTTTGCGATGCTAGTGTTTGTTATTTTATAAAATTTGTATTACAATTTTATTTAAATAAACGACATTCTTTCCTAGTGCACTTCCGTAACATTTCGACGTAAAATGAAAAAAACTGTAATGTGATCTAAAGAGTTTAATATTTTGAAATAAATTATGTACATCCAGAAAAATCTGTTCAAGAGCTTTAAAATGATATAAATATGTGGAAAATCACATATTTATATGAAAACTTTAAACGTCCATAACTCGAAAACTAAGCGTTTGCGCCAACTTTTTTATATTTGTACTTCCCTATTTTAAATTCCTAAATTCGACGCTAACTTTTTGTTTATACTGCAAATACCCATTATTTGGGTATTTTGGTTTCCCGGTTTTTAAATTCCCAAATTAGACGCTATTTCTTCAACGCTATCTTGGCTCACGTTTGTTATTTCAATTGTTTACACACCGATCAGCTGGTTTCTTGCAAGATTTCACTGGATACCGTCTGCGTACTTTTTGAGATATTCTCAGCCGAAAGAGTAAAATTTGTCTTACTCTCCCAAAAAAATTTACTGAGTATTTGCTACTGGAAAAGTACGCAGACAGACCTATTTATGTATTTAGTAGCATTAAACCCGCTACTTTTTTTACGTCTCCTTTTCTTTCGTAAGCATATGTTTATGCCAAAGTTTATTTTTCTAGGTTTTAACTTGTTTAACCCTCTCCGGTTTTTGTCGAATATATTCGACATTACATTATAATCTGATTCTTTGCGCTTCGGTATACAAATTTAAAGCTTATTATAATATAGAGATTGCATTTGCTTCTTTATTTTTGAACGGAGATGGCCAAGATGAAAACTACTATTTTTCCTGGCTTCAGCACCATCATATTATCTAAAATATAAGTTTTTAGATTTTAAAATTATTTTTGACCCGGAAAGGGTTAAATGCTAGCATTTAATTCGCTTCTGTGTTCGGTCCTTTTTATGGTCATATTTGTGTGCCAAAGGTTATAGTTCTGCTACTAACATTTTTTATCTTATGGGATGATAATCACTCAGGGCCTTGCAGCTTAATTTTGAGTCTCTAACTTCAATATAATAACAAATTCAAAAAGTACCATATGCAGAACACAAAAGTAAAAGAAAGATATTTAATTTTTCGTATTTATCCTTTTTGATACTTTTTTTCTCCCCGTTAAACTATTAACAATTTCAATATTGTAGTGGGAATGGAGAAAAATGCTCTTTTAAAAAAAGTAGCATAAAAGAAATTACGATTTTCGCCCCTTAAACGTTTGAACTTCGAAAGTACCAAATTTGACTTTGCATTTTTTAGATAAGTTTCGAATGTGATATAACTTTTATTTCTTTGTTTGTTGGCTTAGAAGATAGGTGGGATGACAAAAAAAGTAGCAAAATACTCCCTGAAAGAGGAGAATTTCAAAAAAGTACCAGACAATCGTCCACTTATTTTTATAAGACAACGATAAGTATAACATTTCATCGTATCTCTCTAAGTTTTGGAAATATAAGGTTACCGAATTTACCCTTTTTACCCCCTAAACATTCGACTTTCCAAAAATCCCGTTTTAGTGGATCTATTTGGGAAGAGTCCAGCGACCGTTACAAATATCAAGTTTTTAGCTTCAGGCGTTTAGGCTGTGCGATCATGAATCAATCAGTCAATAATGTTACAATTCTATTTATATAGAAAGATACACAACCCTTTAATAATATTGTAAATAATTTAGGGTTCTTTCAGTAAAATATCCTTTTTATTTTCTATTTTTTTAGTTATTATTTTAAACGAATGCCTTTTACTTATCGTCTTATTTTGGCATTTGTGTTCATTTATTACGAAGATGTTCATTTTATAAGAACCAAACGTATGTGAAAAAAATGAAAGCTTTTTCAGTCACTCACCTTAAATGTGTTTTAATTTTATGGAAACCTAAATCAGTTTTTTTTCGTTTTTTTACGAACGAACAAATATTTTAATTTTCTAAAAACAGACTGTTACAGCCTGTTTTTGTAAAACACAAGTGTTCTCACTTGAAGTTTTCGTATTAAAACGAAAACGTTTTAAATATGGTTTTTAAAAAACATTTAAAAGCTTTCGTCTATTCAGGTTTGACATAAATAGAGCTTTTTTCAATCGTTAAATAACGTTATTGCCAATACGTTTATTTTCGTACCTTTTTATGCTTTTTACATATAAGGATTTTGTGTTCAAGGTTAACCCTGGCTTTTGTTTACAAAAATAAATTATAAATTTAAAAAACAAAAACTTCTATAAAAAAATGTTATTGAATGTTAAAACTAAAAATTTTGAATTAAAATGTTTACAAAAATTGCAATAAATAAACGCAATATATGAAGACGATTTTTTGCTACACATCAACATATAGAAATGGTGAAGGTATTCGCGTGAAAGCACTAATTTTTATAAACATATGGAAGAACTTACATACACACATACATACATACTTATGTACATACTTGTTTCTAGAATTTTTTGGACCTGTAAATACATATTTATGTAATTAGTAGCATTTAACCCGCTACTTCATTAACGTCTCCTCTTCTTTCCTAAGCATATTTTTATGCCAATGTTTATTTTTCTAGGTTTTAACTTGTTTAAACGCTAGCATTTAATTCGCTACTTTGTCCGGCCCTTTCTTATGATCATATTTGTGTGCCTAAGGTTATAGTTCTGCTACTAACATTTTGTATCTTATGGGATGATAATCACTCAGGACCTTGCAGCTTAATTTTGAGTCTCTTCAAAGTACCAAAAAAGAAATTACCAATTTCGCCCCTTAAACGTTTGAATTTCGAAAAAGTGCCAAATTTGGCTTTGCATTTTTAAGATAAATTTCGAATGTGATATAACTTTTATTTCTATGTTTATTGGCTTAAAAGATAGGGGGATGACAAAAAAGTACCAAAATACTCCTCTTATTTTTTTAAAGACAACGATAGGTATTACATTTCATTGTATCTCTCTAAATTTTGAAAATATAAGGTTACCGAATTTACCCTTGTTACCCCCTAAACATTCGACTTTCCAAAAAAAGTCCAGTCACCGGTACAAATTTCAAGTTTTTAGCTTCAGGCGTTTAGGCTATGCGATCATAAATCAATCAGTCAATAATGTTACAATTCTATATACATATATTGTATATAGATACACAAACCTTTAATAATATTGTAAATAATTAAGAGTTCTTTCAGTAAAATATCCTTTTTATTTTCTATTTATTTTATTTATTTTTTTAAACGAATGCCTTTTACTTATCGTCTTATTTTGGCATTTGTGTTCATTTATTACGAAGATGTTCATTTTATAAGAACCAAAGGTGTGTGGAAAAAATTAAAGCTTTTTCAGTCACTCACCTAAAATGTGTTTTAATTTTATGAAAACCTAAATCAGTTTTCGTTCGTTTTTTTTACGAACGAACAAATATTTTCATTTTCTAAAAACAGGCTGTTAATCTAACATTTTTTTTGTGCCGTAAAAAATTTTATTTAAAAGTTATATTTTTGTAAAATTAAATCGGAAGTTTTATTTACAACGTAAAATCTTAGATCTGAGCGGAAATCAAGCTCCAGAAAATACATAAGGTTGTTTGAATATATGTGTGTCCATATGCTAGTCGCAATAGAGCTTTGTCCTATGGCAGTATCTTTAAAGCGAAAGATAAAGGTAAGTACTTATTAGGGAGATCGATTATTCGACCTTTTTCAAAACCCGGTTTTCGAATATTCCGCATAGTTGCTTTTTTAAAAAACAACAGTTTTCGGTTGAGTTTAAGAAATAACGGTTTTAATTCGAATAAATAAAAACCCGAAATTAAATTATCTTTTGAAAAAAAGTTAATTTTAATAAAAATAAAACAATTCACAAAGGTAGGAAACCAATAAAATACATAGATAAGACTTATATTTTTTGAAGAACTTTGGATTTAAAAACCTAAAGGAATTTTATAAATTTACACTGAACGAAAAAGGTACGTGGAGTCAATGAAAATTTACGTTGAGCAAACGAAAAATTTATTAATTCTCGTCCAATGAGTATATTCGTTGGGACAATGAATGACCGTTCATAAAAAGATTTGATATTAATTATTTAAAAAACTGTTCTCTAATATAAGAAAAAAGGTTACGAAATAATTAGTAAATGCATGTTCATTGAGTCAACGAATCGTACGTTAATTGAAATATCTAAATAATTTTATTTTTCATTATATTAACGAATAACTCATTGAGCCAACGAAAATTATTTTAAGAAACGTTGTTCGTTAATATTATGAACACTTTTTGGTTCAGTGTATTCTTTGAGATATTCTCCAAAATTTATATTAAATGCGTTTTAATTTGTTGGTGGTTAAGCATGTCTATATGAATCAATAGACTAAATAAGAGAAACTATATTTTTGAAAAGTTGCATACAAGACCTCTTAACCAGGATTGTATATTTCGAATAAATTTGTATTAGCTTTATAAATATAAACCAATAGTAATATGAACATGTTTTTTGAATGAAATATTTGTCTATTCGCCGACCACAATGTAAAACCTTCCATGACATGATTTGATTTCTTCAATTGGGGCTTTATAGTTCTCGGGGTTTGTTTTGATTAATAAAATTGGTGAATTTTTCCCACATCGTTGATTCCGCTGGAATGTTGTAGTTTTAAACTTGAAGATATGCTAGAACTATTAAGATTTTTAAGTGCCTTAATGGGATAGCATTTTGTAATTTTTGGCAGCGTATTTTAGTAATGTATTATTTGCCGTCTCTTAAGAACCACTTGGAACGGAGTCAATATTTATTTGGCACACATTTATGTCAAGCTTGTGGATGATTAATAAGTCGTGACGTCAAAGAACCATTCCAACTTTTCATTTTAGGGCACTTCAAGCACCTTTGTCTTTAAAATCCTGTTCGAAAAATCTCCAGAGATGACATATGCATAAAGATATATTTAATGTTTAAAATACTACAAATTGCTATTTACCTTGTTTTTAGTTTTTTTATTACAGGAACACACGATTTTATAAAATAGAAAAATTCTTATAAATGACACATTATTTATGTTCATACATTCACATCGCTTGTTTTTGTTTTCTTTATTTGTTTTCTTTTTTTTTGTTTGTTAATTATTTACGCTGACTCAAAAATTTATTTTTTTTGCCCAGTAATAAACACACACACACACTTGCATAAAAACTTTATGTAACCAAAGAAAATTGTCGCAATAATCCAATGAACCACACTGGTCAATGCACCAATAAAAAAGTGCAACTTAGCAAAGTGTAAACTTAGCAATTAATTATAAAAAAAATATCACATGTATGTATGTATGTTTAACTAAATAAGCAGCGTTCCCATTTATCCAAAGGGAACACACTATAAAAAAAACAACAACAACAAATTGTAAACTTAGCAATAATTTAGTATTTAAGAAAGAAAATTTATCAATAAAATTGTCAGAAATTCACGACTTGTTAGTGTCTCGACTTCTTTCCACCTTTTCTCCGCTGCAACCAAGTTCAAGTGCTTGAGTTGCTCCAAACTTTATCTTGGTGATTCTGCCTCGATAAAAAACCTAACACAAATTCATTGAAGGACAAAAGAGTCCATTCAATATACATTTGGTGACCCCTAGTTCTTTTATAGAACATACAAAACACGCAACATCGCGAATTACGTCAGATCCTGCAACATTAAACAGGATCAACGTATCGATTTGCTGCAAAAATTGGATAGTTGTCCACACAGCAATCATCAATATACATTCAGCAATAGTCCTGAAAATTATCAGGATCAACAAAACAACTCGCAACCGCAGTCAGAGAACCAATCAACAGAGCATTGTGCTAGCTTCCGAAGATGGCAGAACAAAAAATCAGTATGGACGTATTGGCTCAATCCCAACGCGAAACGGGTGACATCATACAGGGAATCATAAAAAATTATAAGAAGGACTCCCAGTCCAGGAAGACCCTAGAGTACTATAAGGAACGCCTAAGGAGGTTGAATAGCGCATGGGCGGATTTCGAGATAACTGACAACAAAATACGTTGTCTTGAAAATCCACCATTAAACCACGATTATTTTGTCAGTAATTACTACACTGACATAGCGGTGCTCGTGGAAAAATACAGGCAGGAATTTGAGTCGGCAATGATGCAAACACCGGTTAACCAGCAAAAAGGTCCAACCAATCCAGAAGCAGAGTATCAACATCAAGAACTGGCCGCCGCTAAGTCAACTATAACAATGGCAAGGACACAAGCTCATCATCAGCCTCCACAAATTCAACAGCAGGATATGGCTTCCCCAACACCTACTCCACCCGTAAGAGCGTCGCAAATTACCTTATCCATTAGAAGACAAAACGTAATGATATCGTCTCTAAAACGGGTAATCACAACGGACCCAACAGTAACAAACATGAAATTGAAAGAGAAGCTATGGGAACAGATCCAGGAGCTACATTTCTCAATTTGGGAAAACTGTGTCAACCCACTCGAAGAAGGATATGACATGGACTCGTACACGGATCTAGAAAAAATGGTGATACAAAACTTCAAACATACAACAGTACCTACAGCACAATATGGGGCAGAGTGTGCACAGACGAATGCATTGCCACTTCCCAAAATTACAACTCCGAAATTCGACGGGGATTATTTGAAATGGCCTTCGTTCGCTGATCTTTTTTCACAGCTGGTAGTCAACCAAAACATTCCCGTTGTACAGAAAATATGGTATCTCAAGGCGAACGTAACCGGTGAAGCTGAAAAACTCATCAGCCATCTTTCCGCAACAGCTGATAATTATGAGACAGCCTGGAAAGCATTACAAGACCGGTACAACAATAAGCGTGTACTGGTATCAACACTAATGCAGAAACTAATCGATCAGCCGTCATCTGGGACGTCAGCAGCCTCCATAAAACAGCTACATGATGTCACTCAAGAGTGTCTGCATGCCCTCAACAATATAGGGGTGGACACTTCTTCATGGAGTCCAATGCTGCTTCATCTTCTCATAAAAAAGTTAGATCGGGGTCTTCACTCGCAATATGAAAAAACAATAGAAAATCCAAAGGAATTGCAGCATGTGAGCCAATTCCTAGAATTTCTAGAAACCCGGTTTCAATCAATGGAAGCCATGGGGCAGAAGGAAAAAGGGTCAGCCAAGTCGTGCGCTTCAGTAGCTTCAACACACCAAGGCAATTGGGCATGCACGCTATGCAACAATGGCACTCACAAACTATTTCAGTGCCAGACCTTTTTGAAATTAAAACCCACGGAGCGACTTAACTACACACAAAGGCAAAAATGTTGTGTGAACTGCTTACGTACGGGACATTCAGCAAACCAATGCACTTCACGATGTTGCATGAAGTGCAATAAAAAACACAACACACTGTTGCATTTGGACAACAAGCAAGAGTCCTCAAACAAAAAGGACAATCAAAAGGCATCATCAGCCGCATCAACTAAAACAGCGGGGGGCGCAGGGCCTTCATCTTCAACGTCATCATCTCAGGCGACCAACGACATAGAAGCTACCTCATTAGCAGCATCTAATATTCAACAAGCAAGTTCGTACGTGATACTCAGCACAGCAGTTGTGAAAATACAAGCAAATGGAACAGAAGTGGAATGCCGTGCTTTACTCGACTCCGGATCACAAGTCAATTTCATCACGGAACGTCTAGTAAAATGTCTCGGCATTTCCAGACAGATTTCGAATATAAGCATCAATGGAATCGGTTCAACAAATACAAAGACAAGGCACCGAGTAAATGTTGGACTCAAATCCCGAATTAACAAATATTCGACGCGACTTGAGGCCTTTGTTCTGCCGCGTATATTGTCACCACAACCATCACAGTTCATCAATACTGACAAATGGCCACTACCCAAAAATGTGGCACTCGCTGATCCAGCTTTCAACCGCCCCGGTAGAATCGACATTCTGCTGGGCGCAGAGCACTATCACGACTTGCTAGCGATCGGACAAATAAAATTGGCAAATCAGCTTCCAACAATGCAGAACACTGTATTCGGATGGATAGTTTCTGGAAAAATACAGGAGGAACAACCCAACAATTTGACGTGCGGAATATGCACCGCTGATGAATCACTTGATGCTTCCATCGCCCGACTTTGGGAACTAGAAGAGATCAAAACATCCAGTAAACCAATGTCCATCGAAGATAAACAATGCGAAAATCACTTCGAACAACACACCATAAAGGATAATCAAAATCGATTTGTGGTACAGATTCCTTTTCATCAAGGTCCTGAGGCTTTAGGTGACTCACACGGAATCGCAATCAATCGCTTCTTTTCTCTGGAACGGCGATTGCAGAAAACCCCGGAATTAAAAGCTCAATATGCTAATTTCATGGAAGAATACGAAAGGCTGGGACACATGACAAAGATACCAGCAGAAGCGATTCGCTCTCCAAACTATTTCATTCCACATCACTGCGTGCAACGACCGGAAAGCTCAACCACAAAGCTTCGGGTCGTATTTGATGCTTCAGCAAAAACTTCATCGGGACACTCACTGAATGACCTAATGTACACAGGTCCAACTGTTCAAAGTGACTTGTTCTCCATACTTCTACGGTTCAGGTTGCCCAAATATGTATTCACAACTGACATCGAAAAGATGTACCGACAAATACTCGTCTCGCCTAAGGATCGTCACCTTCAATTAATAATTTGGCGAAAGGAACCCTCGCAACCCATAACTTACTATCAACTAAACACAGTTACGTATGGCACCAGAGCGGCACCATACTTAGCAACAAAATGCCTGCAGCAGGTGGCCAAGGCAAACACAATACGGTACCCGCTCGCGTCGCAGTTTCTCCAAGAGAACTTCTACGTTGATGATGGCCTGGGTGGATCCGATAGTCTGGTGACAGCATTAACACTACAACAGCAACTCATACAAATCATGAAGGAGAATGGCTTTAACCTACGCAAATGGTGTGCCAATAACCCACAATTGCTACAGCACATTTCGAAAGGCGACCAGGAAGTCAATTTAGACTTTGAAAGCTCAAAGGTAGATTCGATCAAGACGTTAGGCCTCACATGGCTCCCAAAGGATGACACCTTCTGCGTAAAGGTCAACATTGACTCGGTTCGGAGAATCACTAAACGATCGGTCACATCCGATCTAGCAAGGCTTTTTGATCCGTTGGGGTTATTATCACCAGTCATAATAACAGCAAAAATAATTATACAAGAGTTATGGGAATTAAAGTTTGACTGGGATCAGTCGCTGCCAGAATCGTTACACACTAAATGGGCTACATTCAGAAACGACCTGAACGCGTTAAAAACTCTTCGGGTATCGCGGCACATTGGTAAGGGAAAGGTGCCCCAGTCGATGCAACTACACATCTTCACCGATGCATCAGAAAAAGCATACGGCGCAGTGGCATACATCCAATCCACATTCAAGGATGGAACCACCATGAGTCGAATTCTTTGCGCAAAATCTCGGGTCGCCCCTCTTAAGCGACAAACTATACCAAGGTTGGAACTCTGCGCGGCAGTACTTGGAGCTCAGCTTGCATCAAGAATCAAAACTGATCTTCAATTATCATGTCCTGTCTGGTTCTGGACCGACTCAGAAATCGTTCTGGCATGGATTAATTCATCATCTGCCGCCTTTCATACATTTGTGGCAAACAGACTGGCAATCATTCAAGAGTCAACCCAAGCAGATCAATGGCGTCATGTTGACTCAAAAAGTAATCCAGCCGATGTTTTATCTCGCGGGATTTCACCAGCCGTTCTAAAAGATTGTGCACTTTGGTTCTGTGGCCCTCTGTTTCTACACGGAAACGAGTCGATGTGGCCACCCACATACAATTCACAACTGGCAATCCCACCGGAACTAGAAAGAAAACGTAAGGCGCCTGAGGCTCTTGTCACTTCAGTAGCTTCATCTGACTTTATGTATCTAATCAGACACAACAACTCATTTGCCCGTCTACAACGCATTATAGCTTATATGCTGCGTTTCAGTAATCGATGCAGGCGCAAGGACATCAATCAACAGACTCAGCAGGCACTTACCACAATCGAACTAGACACGGCCCTGATGTACATAGTCAGGGGGATGCAAGATTCGGACTTCAAGGAAGAGATTGACCAGCTAAAAAAATATCAAGAATTGCGCGGAACAAGCAATTTACGCAACTTATCACCATTCCTGGACAACTTCGGCTTACTACGCGTTGGAGGTCGTCTTGACGAATCATCGTTGCCATTCGACTCAAAACATCAATTGTTAATTCCCTACAATGATCCAATTTCAAAACTCATCTTTGAAATGGTCCATCAGGAGAATAAGCATTGTGGAGCGCAAACTCTGCTGGGAATCGTACGACAGCGATTCTGGCCACTGAAAGGAAAAATCATGGCTCGAAATACTGTTCACCGTTGCATAAGATGTAGCAGAGCTAAGCCAGTACTGCTCAACCAAGTCATGGGAAACCTGCCTTCAACACGGGTAACACCAGCACGACCGTTCATTAATACCGGAGTTGACTACTGTGGCCCTCTAACAGTCCACTACAAGCTGCGGGGAAAAAGGCCACATAAGGCCTACATTGCAGTTTTTTGCTGCTTCGCGACAAAGGCTGTGCACCTAGAATTAGTGAGCGACCTCACAACTGAGGCCTTCATAGGTGCCCTCAAAAGATTCATTGGACGACGAGGCCGCTGCCAAAGAATATATTGTGATAACGCAACAAATTTTGTGGGAGCGAAAAATAAGTTACCAGAGCTGTCAGAGGTTATACACACCCCTGCTGCGCAAGAAGCCATTACAAACGCCTGCAACAACAAGGGTATCCATTTCAATTTCATCCCGCCAAGAGCACCACACTTTGGTGGCCTCTGGGAAGCGGCTGTCAAATCAGCCAAACATCTTCTGGTAAGAAGCGCAGCAAATGCTTCCCTTACTTATGAGGAACTTGAAACATTAATCGTAGAAATCGAGGCAATACTGAATTCAAGGCCCATCTCTCCAATGTCAAACGATCCAAATGACATAGGCGCGCTGACCCCGGGACACTTTCTGATCGGTGAACCACTCACGGCCCAAGTTGACGCACAAGCAAGGCCAGCGGCGTCGAGCCTGGCCACTAGATGGAAACTAGTCTCCCAACTTAAGCATAATTTCTGGAGCAGATGGTCCCGAGACTATCTAAATGAATTACAGTATCGCAACAAATGGCAAGAGCAGTCGAAAAATCTTGAACCAGGAACCATTGTCATCATCAAAGAAGATAATGCTCCAGTAATGCAGTGGCCACTAGGGCGCGTCATAAAGACATACAGAGGAAAAGACAACACAGTTAGAGTTGCAGATGTAAAAACAGCCTCCGGTGTGCTCAAACGAGCCATCCACTATTTGGCACCACTGCAGAGACTCAAACAAGACACCACTAGCGAGGAACAACTAACCACGTCGCAGCCAGTTGATACAGATGAGGAAGAGGAACAAGCTTCGCTAACTTCAAAAGACGAGAGTCCAAGCAGGAAAAAACGAAAGACAGTCACCTCCGGTGTAATGATGACCATGTTCGTTGCATTACTAGCTTTTCCACTAATCTGCAACGCGAATAAAATAGAAATAACTAAGTTTCAACCAAACATTGGCATACATTTTGAAGGCATCGGCACAACACGAATTTCACGGTCAGAATGGAAAATCATAACATATTATGAATTACAACCGTACTGGCGAGAAATGCAGACCTTCACAAAGGGCACGGCATCCCTACAGCATCTATGTACCCTCGTATCTCAAAAAACAACATGTATAAACGTTCTCCAAAGTCTCAAATTTGGCTTCTCAGATCTTAAAGATGGAAACACTTTACTCAAGAACAAAAGAAATAAACGTGGTGCAGTAGATATCGTGGGAAATGTTGCCAACTCATTGTTTGGGGTACTGGATTCAACCTATGCTGAACAAATGTCGAACACCATCGAACAGATCAAGGAAGATGAAACTTATCTAATGCAACTGTTAAAAACCAGACCTCATTCATAGACTCAACCCTCAACATCTTTAAGCAAGATGAAACTCAGATCCAGAGCAAATTCGACAACCTCGACGAGCAAGTAAACAGAATTGACTCCAGGTTACGCGACAACGTACAACAAGATCATGAACTTAAGTTAATACAAAGTTTTGTTCTGCTAGCTACACAATTGTCATTGATGTCAGCAAGACTACACCGAACTCAAACAGCAATAATCACTGCATTGTCTGACTCTCAACATGGCAAGATCAGCCCATTACTGCTGTCACCATCACAACTTCAAGCCGAACTGATACAAGTGAGAAATAACTTACCCTCAGCACTACAACTACCAGTCAATCAGGACAATCTGCTTCAGCTCTATAAAATCATGAACGTGAAGGGAGGAATCGCAAACAATCACATAATTTTCCATATAACAATTCCTCTATGTGATCCAGAGACGTTGGAACTTTTTAAACTGCACCCGATACCAGCTCTTCTCCACAACACGATGACAGCCATCCAGCCATGCAGTCAAATCATCGCCATAAACGCTCACCAAGACGAATATTACACGTTGACTGAACAGCAATGGGCATCTTGCACACCATTAACAGAAGATGAAGTCTTGTGCTCAAGCATGCAGTCTAAATTCAATTCAGATGCAGCCAAATGCCTATGTGAAATTTCGTTGCTGAACAATGTCACTAGTACCAACTGCAACGTAGCTCCGTTTGTAGAAAACACATCACTCATCCAATTGAACCACAACAATCAATGGATGTACACCATGCCGCACTCAACCCCTATAACCGCCGTGTGCAGCGAAGAACACATTCGACTCAACCTACAGGGCACTGGACTAATAAAAATAAGCCCAGACTGCACACTTAAATACAAGGCTATGTTCATTCAGGGACACGAAATCTATTCAACATCCCTATACACATCATATACTGCTACTGCCAACATGAGTGAAATTAATTACCCTACCGAAGAAGAAGTCAGCAGTATTCACCTCAAAAGGTACATAGACCATATAAAAAATATATCGGATATCCAACAAGAATTACACCAACAGGTACTCACTAATCTACCCCAACAACTGACTCACATAAAAAGACACCATGCAGCAGTAGCTTACGCCGCCCTTCTTCTTACAATTGGAGTCATCATTGCGACAATCTACCAGAAGCTACAAGGTCGAAGAAGAAAAATAGGTCAACAAACCTCACCAGCAGCAATTTGCCAGCATGCAGCGTCATCAGAATTTACAGTAACAGTAGCTTGAACAACAAAGAAATAAAATTAAAACAAAAAAAAAAAAAAATTTTTTTTACTAGTGACTAAGTCAGGAACATTCAAACCATTGAAAATATCAAATATCAATACAATGTAATTTGTCGAGCATAGCTCAACGGCGGGGAGCATGTTCATACATTCACATCGCTTGTTTTTGTTTTCTTTATTTGTTTTCTTTTTTTTTGTTTGTTAATTATTTACGCTGACTCAAAAATTTATTTTTTTTGCCCAGTAATAAACACACACACACACTTGCATAAAAACTTTATGTAACCAAAGAAAATTGTCGCAATAATCCAATGAACCACACTGGTCAATGCACCAATAAAAAAGTGCAACTTAGCAAAGTGTAAACTTAGCAATTAATTATAAAAAAAATATCACATGTATGTATGTATGTTTAACTAAATAAGCAGCGTTCCCATTTATCCAAAGGGAACACACTGTAAAAAAAACAACAACAACAAATTGTAAACTTAGCAATAATTTAGTATTTAAGAAAGAAAATTTATCAATAAAATTGTCAGAAATTCACGACTTGTTAGTGTCTCGACTTCTTTCCACCTTTTCTCCGCTGCAACCAAGTTCAAGTGCTTGAGTTGCTCCAAACTTTATCTTGGTGATTCTGCCTCGATAAAAAACCTAACACAAATTCATTGAAGGACAAAAGAGTCCATTCAATATACAATTTAAATAACCGGTTTATTAAAGCAAAATAATAATTCGATAAATTTTAATATAACCGGCTTGGGAAAAACTAAAATAACCGGTTAAAACCGGGTTGAATAATAACCGTTCGATCTCCCTAGTACATATTCACTAAAATATTAAAAATTAGTTTTTGTTTATTTACGCACCGATTTTTATTGTTTAGTTTTATTCATATGCTGAGCTTTAAACAAGCAGGTTGATTGTTTTTAAGCACACATCGTTTATTTTTTTATATCCTCCACAACCACTAGTGGTGAATGAGGTTATACTAAGTTTGTCATTCCGTGTGAATCTTTTTTATTATACATCTAAGACTCCGTAAAGTTTATATATATATATTCTGGTCCCTTGAGTAATTCTAAGTCGATTTAGCCATGTCCGTCTTTGTAGTTTGCTTGTAGTTATTCTAAGCAGTTTGGGCTTGAAATCCAGCAACATCGGTTCAGTAGGATCAGAGCTATGAATCAAAATGTGGAACCACCACCCTAAAAAAAATTGATAATTTTAATACAAAAACTAACATAAATGGTGGAATAATGTACGGAACGACATAACATTTTGGACGAATTCGCTTTATACGACTGCAAATCATACTGTTAAATTTCGTGTAGATCGGTCCATAATTTACCAGAGGCCCCATATAAACCCAACTATCGAAAAACAGTTTAGTATTTTTTTTAAGATCGGTCTATAATTAACCCTAGACCCCACGCCTAAAACCGTTATTAATAACGCTATCATACTAACATTTGGTACGCCACAGTTTAAATGGAACCAGAAATCACACTGCCAAATTTCGCAAAGATCGGTCCATAATTTACACTAGAACCCATATACATCCTACTCCTGGAAAACCGTTTAGTACGCCTAAAACCATTATAAATAATGCTATCATAATGAAATTCGGTACGTCAACGTTTTATAGGACGAGAAATCTCACTGTCAAATTTCGTGAAGAGCGGTCCATAATTTACCATAGGCCCCATATAAGCCCTACTCTAGGAAAACAGTTTATTGCGCCTAAGGCCACTTTGGAAAAATAATTAAATTCGCCTAAAACCATAACAGATATAGAGATTGCGGTAAAATTTCTTACTTAAATTCATATGGCCAGAAAAAATATCATGCAATTTTGTAAAATTCAATGTTAACGCTAAAACTAATTACACTGCTGTGTTGAGCTTTATTCTAATTTATTTTTTGTAATACCAGAAATCAGTCTTTGGAATTGTGGGACGATTGATCCAAAATTTACCATAGGTCCAATACAAATTACCTTCCTTAAAATTATTGTAGTTCGGCTAAAACTGTTACGAATCATGATTTCATATTTTACTTAAGCCCGTTCAAAGTTCTAACAAGAACACATTACACTTTCTTACTGTCGGTCAATAATTTAATATATGTCTAAACCGCAACCAATTTGAATGTTGACGTTATAATATATATGTATTTATCATATAGAGCCCAATCACTGTCGGTGGAGGTTATTCGACACAACCGAATATAGCACTCTAACTTATTTTTTTTTAATTTAAATAATTCATTGAGTAAGATTAATATATTGATTTTGGATTATTTTAAAATAGTTTTTAAATTAGTTATATCTGGTTCAGTAAAAGTGGGGAACTCAAAGTTGTCGGATGGAGTAGTGTGCGACTTATTGTGTAATATTGATAATGTTCCTTTTAATTGCACGGTTGAAAGCAATTCTAATGTTGAAGATGTGCAGATAGAGAATTCGTTAAGTGGAGAAGTTAAAGTAAAAACTGGGATTCAGGAAGCATCTAATATCCAATTAATTGTTAAAGATGTTTTGGAGGCTTGCACTGACGATGAAATCGACGTTGATGCATCCGTACAAGACTTTTTTTATTAACACGATAAATAGTGATAATGATCCTGAACTTCCTCCTGACATAGCTTATAGCTAGAGGGAAACGAACTGACACTAAAGTGGTGGCAGAGACTGGTTTTAGTTCTTTATATAGATTGGACCTATCACTTTTGCATTGAGTTGTCACTAGAGGGAGTTAAATGACACCTTACAGCTACGATTTGATTAGTCACACATTTATTCTTAATAAACGTATTAAGTCTTAGTTACTAAAATACTAGTCCTTGGTATTTTTCCAATAAAAAAGTCCGAGAATTAATATTAAGAGCAAATTTTTGAATAATCCCGAAGAAATGTATCACACCTCCGATGAACACTGACCTTGTTACAAAAACAATCCAAATAAATAAATAAAAAATAATTTTTATAAAAAAATGAATAAAATGAAATTAATAGAAAACAAGTAAGAGTGTTATTCTCGGCTGTTCCGAATCTTCGATACCCTCCACCGACATTTCCAATATTGTAGGAGTGGGATCTATATGATATCTATATATTATTACTTAATCTTTATAAAAACGGACGTTTGCGGTTTAGACCTATCTTAAATTGTTAACCGAGTTAGAGTAAAATATGATGAGTCGTAACAGTCTTAGCCGAACTAAAATGATTTTCAGGATGGGAATTTATATTTGAACCAAGGTAAATTATGGACGAATCACCCTAAAATTCTGTAGAGTGATTGATGGTATAAAAAAATAAATTAGAAGTAATTTCAATGCAGCAGTTAAATAAGTTTTAGCATTTACAGTGAATTTAAGAAGGCTACTTAATATGGGATCTAAGGTATATTGTGGACCGAATATCACAAAATTGCATGATATTTTTTATAGACATATGAAGCTAAATTGGAACAAATTTTACCGCAATATCTATATCTGCTACGGGTTAAGGAGTATTTAATTAATTTTCCAGAGTGGGCTTTATATGGGGCCTTTGGTAAATTATCATCAAAATATTTCATTATGATAGCATTATTTATTACGTTTTAAGGCGTCCTAAACTATTTTCCGAGAGTAAATCTTACATGGAGCCTAGGGAAATTATGCACCGATCTTCACGAAATGACAGTGTGGTTTCTAGTCCTATAAAACTGGGACGTATTAAGTTTTATTATGATAGCGTTATTTGTTACGGATGCTTAGGCATACTAAACTGTTTTCCGGGAGTAGGCTTGATTTAGGGTCAGGGCAAATTATAGACCGATCTTCATTAAATTTGATAGTGTGATTTCTAGTCCTATAAAGCTGCGAATTATAAGTTTTATTATGATATTATTATTTATTACGGTTTTAGGCGTAATAAAGTGTTTTCCGAGAGTAGTCTAAGGTAATAAATAGACTGATCTGCACGAAATTTACCATTGTGAATTCTCTTCTCATAAAACTGTTACATGACAAAATTTATTATGATGGCATTATTTATTGCGGTTTTAGGCGTACTAAACTGTTTTCCGGGAGCAGGGTTTATATGGGGCCCAGGGTAAATTATGGACCGGTATTCATGAAATTTTATACTATGATTTCCAGTCATATACAACGAATTTGTGCAAAAGTTATGTTATTCCGTACATTATTCCACCATTTATATTAGTTTTTGTATCAACATTATCAATTTTTTTAGGGTGGTGGTTCCACATTTTGATTCAAAGTTCTAGTCCTACTAAGCCGATGTAGTAATACGAAGCCGATGTTACTGGATTTCAATCCCAAACTGTTTAGGCTAACTACAAGCAATTTGAGACCAAGTTTGTTCTTTTCTTTTGCATTTTTCGAAAGTGAGCGTGTTTTCAACAGGCGGACAGACGGACAGACAGACGGACATGGCTAAATCGACGTTGAATTTCTCAAGGAGCCAGAATATATATACTTTATGGGGTCTTAGATGTATAATAAAAAAGTTTCACACGGAATGACAAACTTAGTAAACCCTCATTCATCACAAGTTGTGGTGGAGGGTATACAAATAGTAATAGTCAATGAGCTAAACTGACACAAGCCCAATTAATATTAACTCCAACAAAGATTTATATTATCAAAAGTGTCATAATTCGTAGGGATCTACTACCATTATATTTTCTGACACAACTAAAAATAAGCCACTTTTATGAATTGCAACATAACTGTTATTTAGCAACAGTTAACAACAGCTAAATACCCTGAATGTTCTTTATAGAAAACCAAGTTTAAGCATATAAGCCCGAAAAATTAAAATTTTGAGTTGAGTTACATTTGAACTAGGTATCCAATATGTATGTACTAGTGTTACATAACCAGAAATAAAGATTAAAAATTATGTAAATATATGAAAATCAGATCACAAATATCCGTATATCCCATACAAGGCCCACTCCCGAGAAGCCTTTTAATAAAATTTTTTCAGATTCATATATCTATTAGAAATATGCCAAATTTTTTTTGCGTCGATTCAAAATTTTCAATAGGAGCACACTTCTCAAAGACACTCTGATAAGATCCTAAATGTAGTTTTGTACGGCTACTCACACTTCAAATGGGACACATATGTATAAAAAAATCCTATGTTGATATGTTTGGAACTCAACATAAAAGCCTTACCCAATAAAAAAATTGGGTAAAAAAACGTAAAAGTTTCGCTTACCATATCGCTAACTGAAGACATGAATTTTATATGGCGAGTTCCCACTTTGAAGCAATACATTTTTGACACAGAAAGTGCTTAATTGAGCGCATATATAAATTGATTAATGTAACGATCTGCTTTGCAAACTGAATTTTTTGTTATTCTTTTATATGCTTCCTTACTAACCTGCTTCCTAGTAAGGGAATGTCGTGGCTCTTTAAATTTGATATATATTTTTTTAATTTCGTTCGCTTACCTTACTGCATCTCTGTATGTCTTATTGCGTAGCGTTAACAGTGAATTTTGAATGATATTTTTTCTGGCCATATGAATCTAAGTTGGAAGAAATTTTACCGCAATATCTATATCTATTATGGTGTAAGGCGAGTTTAATTATTTTCTCAAAGTGGGCTTTATTTAGTTTTATGCACAATAAACTGTATTCCGAGAGTAGGGCTTATATGGGGCCTAGGGTAAATTATGGATCGGTCACGAAATTTGGCAGTGTGATTTCACGTCCTACAATACTGTGACGTACCAAATTTTAGTATGAAAGCGTTACTGATTAAGGTTTTAGGCGTACTAAACTGTTTTCCGGGAGTAGGGTTAATATAGGGTCTAGGGTTAATTATGGACCGATCTTCACGAAATGAAGCAGTGTGATTTCTAGTCCTACAAAACTTTACCGTACCGAACTCAACTAAACTGTTTTCCGGGAGTAGGGTTTATATGGGACCTAGTGCATATTATGGACCGATGTTCAAAAATTTAACATTGTCATTGCTGGTCCTATAGAACTCTGACGTACCAAATTTTAGTATGGTAGCGTTATTTATTACGGTTTTAGGCGTACTAAACTGTTTTCCGCGAGTAGGGTTTTTATGGGGCCAATGGTCAATTATCACGAAATTTAACAGTATGATTTGCAGTCGTATAAAGCGAATTCGTGCAAAATTGTATATAGTTTCGTGCATTATTCCACCATTTATGCTAGTTTTTGTATCAAAATTATCAATTTTTTTAGGGTGGTGGTTCCACATTTTGATTTATAGCTCTGATCCTACTGAACTGATTTTGCTGGATTTCCATCCCAGACTGCTTAGGGAAAAATATTGTTCTTTTATTTTGAGTTTTCGAAAGTGAGCGTGTTTTCAAAAGCCGGACAGACAGACGGACAGGGCTAAATCGAATTTGAAAGAGTTTTTTGGATTAAAGGTTATCTCCAGTTTAGTGAAAACCAAGTTCAATTTCCAGGAGATATCTGTCTTCCGGAAGATATAAAAAATTTACAAATCCCACACCAAGTTTGGTATCATTTATTTCCACACTACTTAGAGGAACCTAAAGTTCGAGACTCCATTAAATATTTTTTATTTATTTTAAAAAAATTGTTTTATTGTATTGCTGGATCAATTATATTATTACATTATGCTTTTGTCTTGCCTCTTCTTAATCCATATGAATTAAGCAACGTTGTTATATTTTCCGCTCGATATATTTCGAACTAAAATGTTTAATCCAAATTACATTAATAAAATAATCTAAAAACTACATAAATTTTTAAAAAATTACATTTAAATCAAATAAAACCTACTTTACTACTATATATATAATTTACATTTTTAAAAGAGTTATTAAATTACAATATGTATTAATATACAGATTTTAGATTATTTTATTAATGTAATTTGGATTAAACATTTTTTAATCATATAAATTAGATCCTGAAGTTGAACTGTTAGTTCGAAATATATCGATCGGAAAATATAATAACGATTTTTAATTTATATGGATTAAGAAGAGGCAAGACAAAAGCGTAATGTATTTTTTTATATAGTTTTAAAGTAATTACATTTTTCGTTTCTCTAAATGTTTTTGTTTAATTTTTACAATAATTTATATAACATTTTTATATTTTTATACAGAACCCCTGAAGAAGGTCAACAATGTTGACCGAAATATTGGGAAATAAAAGAATAAATTTAAAACAAAATATATTTATATTTTTATTTAATAATTAGTATTGTGGTTAATCTTTTGAACTGTTAATGGTTTTTAATCCAAATTTTGATATTTTAATCAGGCTTAAGTTCATTGAATTAAATTTTCATTAAATTTTTTTTATGAAGAAAGGAATTTTACAACATGAAATGAATAAAAATTTATTGATACATTTTTCATTCTTGACTGAGCTAAGAATTAAACCCAGGTTTTCACGGACAGGTTGCCCAGACTAGTTTCGATTGTAACCACACAATCTCTTCAGTGGGGTTTTCCGTTTAGCTCTCACCGCCATTGACGACGGATGACGTTATTTAAATTTGTTTAGAACTTATGACCTACTGCCAAACAAAATCAACAAACTAAATAACCAAAGGTCAACTATTCACAACTTTAAACATTCTGGAAAAGATCAATTTATCGGGATTCTTTTCTTTATGAGTTATAACAATCTTTCAAGTTTAATCTTTCATTGTACTATCATAAAAATCCAAGTGAGCGGAAGACGTTTAAAAAAAATTCGTGAAATAATTCATTTCATTGATACAACTAAAAAGCCTGCTCAAGATGATTCTACTCATGACAATTTTTAATTTATCTAATATGACTTCTTATTGAAAATCTCAATAAAACTACTAACAAACAAACTACTAACAAAACTACGAACAGTACACACCGAATAAGCCAACAAAATGGGGCTTTAAACTTTTTGAAGTATATAGGGGATCGGCTAAAACTTGTGTCGAAGGAGAACCTGACCTGCAGGCTTCCGCGAATATATCCTTTTTGTTTTTAAACAATTTCATGGACTTGTGTAATTTTTTTTAGTAAAGGGAAATAAAATTTTTTTTTTTAAATTCTAGTTTATGTTTTCTATGTATTTATGCTTTGAAGTAGTACTTTCGTATGCAAAGTACTTAAGGGGCGTGCTTAGGGAATCTTTTAAGATACAACCACTATTTTTTAAATAACTTAAAACAAATTTTTTTTTTCTACAAAGTTGGTACGCAGTTGATTTTTTTTACCATTTTACACATGATATACATTTTTTTTTATCAAACTTAGTATCATTGGGGTTTTAAAGGTTAGAGTCCTTCAAAAAAAAAAAACAAAAATAAAAATTTTTTGGCTATCATCTCAAAAGTTTCTTGTAGGGGTAACAATATCTGCTCCATGTTTTGATCGGAAATTTGTCATCCTCTTTTGTCAACTTTGAAACCAACCAAGCCAACTATTGTAGTGTTGTTGTTTCTAGAACTAACTTCTTGGCGATATTTTATCATCTCTCTTATTGTTGTACTTCTTTTAAGTATTCAAACAGAACTGCGTCGAGAACACATTTTCCATACAATTTGACATACAATTCGTCGTAGAAAGCCGTCGTGAAATAAAATCTATTTTATTTTGAGATCGTGTTTTCTTATTCTGTCACCTAAAGACTATTTTTCTCCCAACAATGCTACCATACATTCATTAAATTTCATACATTTTGTAAATAGAAAATGAAAAACAAAAGAAAATATAAACTGAAACAATAAAATGAAAGAGATTTTAAAGTTACTGCCGACATTTTAATTATGGGCATTATGATTGTTGCCTGAAGTGGACTCAATTCTGTTTGAACACTAATGTTTCTTAGCTGTTCATAAAAAAAACACGACAATATTGGAGTGCGTTAAGTTTTTCATACAAAAGTAAGTGGCCGTTTATATTATGCGATTTTTGTTGCTACGATTATAAGTTTTTGGGGTAATTAATTCCACTGTCTCCTCTAAGAAAAGAAACGAATAACACGTATATCCTATTCTTGTATAGTTGTCAACATTTTTGTAGATTAAATTAAAATCAAGGAGAACTCATAACAGGTTATCCCGGTACTACACAAGTACAACTCGTACAAAAACCACAAGGAATTTGTTTTGGTACAATTAAAAAATACAGAAAAATATAGAAGCAGTAAAATAAATTTTCTAGAATATTAATAAATTTTCAAACAAGCGTTTGTTTCAAAATATTTTAGCAATAATTTTTTCTGTGCATAACTTCCTATCTATTGCTGTTTATTTATGCCCTTTTTTATATGAATACATTACGCTTGATATACACAAATACTCATTTATTTACATTGTAATTTACATACACATATGATATGTTGTGAATCTAAAGTTTTTTTCTTAAGCCCCATCTATTTTCTTAAAAATGACTTCAGTTTAATAGATTTTTTAAGTTTCAAATAAATTTTTGCCTCAGTTGCTTTCTTAATTCATGATTTATATTGCAAAATTTTTATATGTCAAAGACCGTTATAACTAAAACCAATTGATCAATAAAATTCTAACAAGGTAACAGGCACATTCAAACGGAAAAAATTCAAAAAAGAATTTGAACAGAAAAGCACTTTCAAACTGTCATTTGATTTAAACAGCACGTACTTGTTACTCATTATAATTTCCGTGGTGACATAAATCATAAATTCAATTGCTTGGAGACTAAAAAGAAAATAACACACAAATTTTTGCAGGAAACAATGAATTTTACACAAAACAACTAAGCAACAACAACAAACACATTTCAACACAAATATACATACATTCTGTCATTCAGATACAATTGTATTTGCCTCATAATGACAAACAGAAATGCAAATTCATGTCACTTGTTGAATTACAAAATTGAAGCAAAATCTCATTTCGGCTTTGCTGTCATCATCAACAGTTTTCCAACGGAGACAATGAATAAATGAATCGTCATTAGATTAGTGAATGGATAAATAAGTGGTTTTAGCAGGACAATTTGTAGTTCGAGGGGGGGAATACAAGCAATTGTGTCAAATTGTTGAAGTGGATATTTTGATTAAGAAGAAAAAAAAAATAAATAAAACAGACGAGCATTTAAAATAATGACTGTAGGAAAAAAATTACACAAGATGTTCCCTTTTTGGGCTTACTGAAAATTTGTAAACTTTTAAAATTATTGATATTTAAACAAATAAATGTCGCATAATTTTCTTAGAGCACTCATCAAATAGAGCGTATTCGAATCTATAAGAATACATTATTAGTTCATTTCGACAAAAAAAATAGTTTCCTATCTGCACATGGCATTTTATTTAGAATAACAACAAAAGCGAAAATAGAACAAAACAAAAACGAATTAAATGCCTATCCATGCGTCGTCGTGCAACTTTTTTAACCCCGTTTTCTTCCCTACACCTCTTACTAACAAACAAAATGTTGCATGTACAAGTTGCGGCGTTGATTGCATAATGTAAATAAGGTCTTCGAATTACTTAGATGTAGGGATGGGCAATAAATATCGATATATCAAGATATCGATATTTAAATATATATATAAAAATATATATAATATATATATATATATATATATATATATATATATCGCCGATATTAAAAATACCCACACATCGATATTTATCTACGACTATCGAATTCGATATATTTAAGATCTCTTTATAATAAAATTCAAAATTTTAACCGTTGCTCAACTGCTTACAATACTGTTGTTTTTTAAGAATTGCATCATGTGTTTTTTAACTAATATTAAGAAAACAACGGCGCTTTTCCATTTTATAGTTTCATAGATTACACAGTTCAGTTTTGTATCGGGTTTTTAAGAGATGAAAACAAAAAAATAAGCGCTGAAAAATATTCTGGAAAGGGTTCCTGGAATTATGCAAAGCATCGCCTTAATTATGGCCTATTAGCAGCAATGGACTCATGAAAGTTAAAATGTTAATAATAAAATATTTTGTTTTTTTTTTTATTTGAGCATTTTCTTACATATTAAAAATAAAATATTGCACAGTTTTCTTGTATAGTATGTGTCACAAGTTTCGCTTACCGGCAGTATATAATCCGGCATTATATAATCCCAATTAATTTTTTTTTTTTAGATTTCATTTGGCGAATAAATAAAATTTTTTTTGTATTCATTACTTTTTTTTGAATTTTTATTTTAGAATTAACTGCCGGTCCCTCGATTTCAAACGAGAACTTCGTTCGCATAACTTACCTTAAAATCTAAATTTTAAAATTGGTTTTTGTTTTAAATAAAAGCTAAGCGAATGAAAGTTTCGTTCGAAATCGAGGGACAGGCAGTAAATTTTAAATTAAAAGAAACAATAAAAAGTTAAAATGGAATTACATGTAATATGTTTGTACATATGTAAATATGTATTGAAAGTTGGTAATAATTTCAGCTTAATACGTTCGATACATCGATATATCGATAATTTTAATTAATAAATATCGATGCTCTTAAAAAATATCGATACGATATATATCGATATATTTTTTCAATTTGCCCATCCCTACTTAGATAAATATTAAAAGAGTTTCACAAGAAGAGACAAACTTAGAAGTGGATGGTATAATAAACAACAATAAAAATTTAAGCTTGTCTAATTATATTTTTAAAGAAAACAAAATACGTTAACATCGGAATTGTATCTGAAGGCTTCTTTTAAAAAATTTATTGCGATCCAATTGTGTTCTTAGTTTATTTATAAAAAAATTTTATAAGTACTAGACATATTTTTCTTATTGTCTATTAAAAAAATACCTGTTTCACTACATGGGACATGTCGCGCTGAAATATTTAATGAAACAGAGGATTGGTGACGTAAAGCTTAGAGACGTTTGGTAGTTTCGCTTATTGCACAAAAATAGTAACGCTTGAACGTGTACGAGTTGTCCAAGGGATTCAAAACAAAAAATTACACCAATATTGTTGCAGAGTTATGTCTAGGGAGATCGATTATTCGACTTTTTTTAATAACCGATTTTCGAATATTCCGAATAGTTGCTATTTTAAAAAAACTGGTTTTCGGTTAAGCATTTTTTAAATAACCGGTTAACCGGGTTTAGTTCGAATACATAAGTACACACAAATCAAATAAGTTTTTGTAATAAAAAGTTAATTAAAATAAAAACAAAACAATTCACAAAGGTAAGGCAACAACAAAATACGATAAAATCCAAGAAAAGTGTGACCAGAAATTTAATTTTTAACAATTTCTATTTATTTACTAAAGCTATATTCGCACCTATTAAATATTTGACGTCCTACACGTAACCACTAGGTTTATTATAAAATTGTTTGCTTTTGCAAAACGTTTTCTGGATCAAACATCATTTAACAGTTTCTTAATTGCATTATACAATTATCTTCTTACAAATAAAGATAAGAAAGTCCATTAATATTGGTGAAAATAAAGCTAAAGTTCGATAAATTTGCTGGTCATGTTTTTTGTATTTGTCCGTCAAATATTTGTTTGGTCTGAACATACCTTAAACTTTATTTGTAAGAAGATAATTGTATAATGCAATTAAGAAACTGTTAAATGAAGTTTGATATAGACAAGCGTTTTGCAAAAGCAAATAAAAAATTATAGAAATTTAATAAATTTATTATTTGAGATATTCTCCCAAATTTATTTTAAATGAGTTTTAATTTGTTGGTGGTTAAGCATATCTATATGAATCAGTAGTTTGTCTCTTTAATTCCGATCGAAATAAGATTACGTCTATAATAATATTTAGAATACTCTCGCATAAATTAATATTTACTTTTTAACTGAACACGTTTTTGTAGTATTTTGAATTGTTTTTGGTTTTTACAGGAACACACGCTTCTATAAGCGATTTGTATTTACATTGTTCATAATGGTGTTTGACTTTTGTTACATTTTGTTTTGACATTCTTCATAAAAAGTTTAAGTTTGCCAAAATTAAAAAATACTTGAATATACGGGTACATTTACAATAAGAGTAATGAAAACGTATATAAATTACACATTATTAAAATAACCGGTTTATTATACCACAATAACCGGTTTATTTGATATTCGAAAAATGGGCATTTTAAAATAACCGACTTGGGCAAAACTAAAATAATCGGTTAAAACCGGTCGAATAATAACCGTTCGATCTCCCTAGTTATGTCGTATAATCTGAACCAGTGCTCATGTTCTGTAACTCCCGCGTCGAGAAATTTTTCGATGGAAATGTAAGAAATGAAACAAAAATGCTATACATTGTCACAAACAGCTGTTTTTCTCACTTAACTGTGTCTGCAACATGTTTGGCGAGTAATAGCTGTCACGTATGGAATATGAGAAAAAATTTTAACACTAAAAAACAAATTAAAAATGCAAATTTGAATGAATATAAATCTGTTCTTGGCAGATTTGTTCATTGTTTTATTATTTTGCTTTTAACATTTTAAAAAAATATATGAATGTTTCCAAAGCAATTTTGTGATCAACAAACATTAAAGTCGCACTCTACATTTGGACGGCTGTATTTTCGCCGCCGTCGTTGAAAATTCATTAATTTTAGTCAATTTTGATCGCCGTCAACGATATATTTGACTGGCGTTCTCAACGTCTGCCATTTAATATAGGCTTCGAGTGGAATATTATGACATTTATAACGTAACGACGTAAGCTCTTTTGATAGTTTTCGACATGAGTTACAGACACACTTTTTCTCACTTTTCGAGAAACTATGGAATATTTTGTTTCACATGTTTTCGAAGCGAGAAGTTCTCACCAAAGTTACAGAGCATATTTTTTCTATATTAAAGTTAAGATGGATTAGTTATTCTTTTACACGTCAGTCCAGAATGTACTTATAAAGAGGCCTCAGTTCTACAAAAACAAAAAACGATACACATTTTTTTCTTCGTGTTCTGACGTTTGTTGTCTTTGTTTTGTTTAGTTACATTTTTTATAAAGGTATTTTGACATTAACCGTTGCAATTCTAGCAACAAAATTCCTGTTGTTTTTTTTTTTTTTATTGTTGCATTG
This sequence comes from Pollenia amentaria, assembly GCA_943735925.1. Taxonomy (NCBI): domain Eukaryota; kingdom Metazoa; phylum Arthropoda; class Insecta; order Diptera; family Polleniidae; genus Pollenia; species Pollenia amentaria. The sequence continues at coordinate 118,323,634 of OX031010.1, read as the reverse complement.
TTGTAGTTAGAAGTGAGGTCACTTTATTTATACATATTGTTATTTCTATGGAAATAATGGAAAAGTAAACGCTTCAAAAAACTTAATCTACAGTGTTAGCTAGTGCCAGGACAGCTGCGACTGATGTTTAAACTATGGCGTTTTCCATACTCCTGTGCAAAAAGTGCTTTAGTCTGTTTTTTTAGTTTTGCAGAAAAGAAATTTAAATTTTATTTTTGAAAATATATTTTTATTTTCATTCTTAAATAATCCTACTTCCTACTACCGTCATATATCGGAAGTAAACTGAAGTTTTTATCCCAAATGTAATTGCACATTGAAAAAAATTAAGCAAACAGGAATTTTGCTATAACTTAATTAAAAATCGTACAAAATAATTGAAACTTAGTCCAAACAGAAAAAAATTAAAATTTATTTCAATTAAAAAATTGTGATATTAATTAAAAAATTAATTAAATTTGCACCAGTAAACAAATTAATGTTATCAATTAAATATTTTTTAGTAATAACAACATTTCCTGCAGTAATGTTGTTGATACAAGTAAAGGTTTAATTCACCTGATTAAATTTTTATGATTTTATTTTTGAATAATGATTTAATTGCAAAAAAAATATATTAGCGAGAATTTTTTCTGTGCATGGGTACTATTAAACATGGAGATAACTGAAATTTTGCTCAAGTCGACTTAAGCACGTTTTATATTTTGCAACAGAAATAATGGTATAATTTGCAATAGAAAACCTTTTTGTAACAAACCAAAACGTCCTTAAATTAAAAAAAGCCAAAACGCTTCGCTGTTGGTGAAAAATCCTAAACGTATGGCATTATGTATTTGCGTTAAAGTGAGTTATGTGCAATCTCTGTAAAAAATGTGCTCTAAAAGGAGCAGGTTTTATGTATGAGCTCATACCTTAAATCGCTTCATACCTGCTGATGGGATGCCTGATTTGTTGTATGGGGTGTTCCTGGCTTGGAGGACTATTTTCTGCTGACAATAAGCTCTACTTTTAGCCTAATAAAACACAAAAACAATGCAATCCTAAAGAGCTTTTTTAAGGGCTAACTTTATTTACATATTCATTAATGTTTTGGTTTTATGTGTTTCAATGCCTTTTCTCAATCATTTTCGTAAATCAAAATTTTCTTCGTTGTCAGAACTAAAATAGTAGTTTTTTTTGTATATTTTATTCGTTATCATTTACTGCTGTATAATAGACCTCTTATTGAAGAGCTCGATTATGCGCTATTTCTCTTGAGTGCTTCAAAAAACACAAATTTCATTACTGGGATAGTTTTCTGTGGTGATCTAACGATGTCCATCCGTCTGTATTATTCTTCTTCTCAAAAATCGCAATTTTTCAAATAATTGAATCTTAAGCGAATTATTTATTAAATTCACATTTAATATTAAAACTCTTCAAAAAGTTAATATGGTTTAAAAAAGACTATGGTGGACGGTATTTAACAATCGGCACACTCAAATATAGGTCTCTTACTGGTAGATCACCTGTGATGATATATATATATTAATATGGATAAAACGGATTTAAAAAATTCATGAGTTTTTCACTTAATAAACTTTGTGTTAACTGTTTATTGTATTATTTATATTTATAGTTAAATAAATATAAATTATTAAATACATTTATTGATTTTATATAAATTATTTACAAATTCAATTAAAAATATAATATTTTTTAAATATCTTTATTTTTGTGTGTTTTATTGTTTAAAAATCCTCTGAGCATATTTTTAATTTAATTAAAGTTAAACACATACATACATTTGTTTATTACAAATACAGACACAAAACTTTTATACTCATGTGTATCGTAGTACAAAACTCATGTATTGCACATTTTTGCGGTTAATGAGGTTCTTTTGTTGAAATTATTGAAAGTGCATTGAGTTTAAATTAAATTGAAAAAAAAAATAAATTTTCAAAGCTAAAAATAGTTTAAATAACTTAACTAATTATATATATTCGTTTTAAATACAGTTGAAAATGTTTTTGTTCTAATAATTAATACATATGTTAAAGTTTTAATTGAATATATCTGTGAATATTAAAAAACTTTTTTGTTTTTTTTTAGTTTGGGTTCTTAATAATCCTGATAATAATTAGTTAACTTGAAGTTTTAATAAAATTTATTTTTAAAGCATATTATTATAATTTAATTATTTAAACTTAAACATTTTATATACTAATGTTCGACCGAATGCACTTTTTTAAAACAGTGAAATTTACAATAATATTTTTCAAATTGTATTCCTATTCTTGCAAGCCAAATACACTTTATTCAATTAATTTTTTTCAAATGAATAATCCGGTATGTGATGGAAAATGATTTTGAAAGCAAAACGATTGGAAATCGAAAATGGAGTTTTTAGTATATTTGAAAATTGATTTTTAAACTATTTACCTCTGTTTTCTTTCTATATTTTTTTACATTTTATATTAAAAATGTTACCTGAACTGTACCCATGTTCTGTAACTTTGGTGAGAACTTCTCGCATCGAAAGCATGTGAAACAAAATATTCCATAGTTTCTCGAAAAGTGAGAAAAAGTGTAACTCATGTCGAAAGCTATCAAAAGAGATAACGTCGTTGTGTTATAAATGTCATAATATTCCACTCGAAGCCGATATAAAATTGCAGATATTGTAAACGCCAGTCAAACATACGTTGACGGCGACCAAATAAAATTGAAAAATTTTAACGACGGCGGCGAAAATACAACCGTCCGCTACACCAACAAATGTAAAAACGACTTTGATGTTTGTTGATTACAAAATTGCTTTGAAAACATTCGTATGGTTTTTAAAAATGTTAAGAGCAATATAATTTAACAATGAAAATCTGCCAAGAACAAAATACTTATCTCTTCCGTGCTAATATTTATTGCATTTTGCATTTTTAATTTTTGTTTTAATGTTAAAATTTTTTCTCCCCCGTTTTTTGCGTGAGTTTATTTGACAGTTTAAAGCGGGAACTTTCTCACAAATATTTTACAGACACACTTTTTCAGTATATTGGCGAGAAATTTCCTTACGTGACAGTTATTACTCGCCAAAAATGTTACATACGCAGTTAAGTGAGAAAAACAGCTGTTTGTTTCAATTTATGGCATTTTTGTTTCATTTCTCACATTTCAATCCAAAAGTTTCTCGCCGCGGGAGTTACAGAACATGGGCACTGTATGTTGAAGAAAAGATTAAACCCCTTATGCAAAAAAAGTTAAAAGTCATATTAGTTAACCAGCACATAAAAAATGAATGGGCTTAATGTGTTGGTTAACTAATGTGAAATGTTATTTTTTTTACACAAGGGGGTAAGATTATAATTCACAAATGGTTTTTAAAATCGCTCGAAATTCATCACACCTTTTAAAAATGATCGATAGATTTTCATCATATACCTGAATATAAAAATATATTTAAATTTATGTAACGGGTAGTTAAATTTTAAGGGCCGATATTGAATGTGAACGACACCTAAACGTCAAGTATTTTTCTGCATTTCAATTGACATTTATAAATTTCAGACTTACTCAATTTGAACCATGGAAAGATACACAATCGAGTAACGCGTTAAAGTTATTCAGGCTTTATAGTATTTTGGTTATTTTTATTGAACTGTTAATGGTTTTTAATCCAAATTTAGATATATTAATTAGGCTTAAGTGCATTGAATTTAATTTTCCTTAAATTATTTTTATGAAGACAGGAATTTTACAACATGAAATTAATTAAAATTTTATTGATAATTTTTCCTTCTTGACTGCGCTGAGATTTGAACCCAGGCTTTCACGGAAAGGTTGCCCAGACTAGTTATTCAGGCTTATTATAAAAATGGGCGTTCAAATTAAAATGCATATCCTGAAAATCATCTTCAGTGATGAGGCACATTTTCACCTCAGTGGATTCGTCAATAAGCAGAATTGCCGCATTTGGGCGAATGATAATCCAAGAGTGATTGTCGAAAAACCAATGCACCCAAAAAGAGTCGGGCCATATTTTTCCAAAATGAGGTCGGTCAGGCAGTAACTGTGAATGGTGTTCGCTATCGTGAGATGATAACAAACTTTTTATGGCCCGAATTGGAGGATATGGATGTGGACGATATGTGGTTGAACACGACGGCGTCACTTGCAACACAGCTAACAAAACAAAAGCTTTTTTGCTCGACAAATTCAATGGCGATGTCGATTGGCCGACAACATCATGTGATTTGACACCGTTGGACTTTTTTCTTTGGGGTTATTTAAAAGGAAAGGTGTACGTCGATTTGCCAGCAACAATGCAAGAGCTAAAGGATGAGATAATTCGGCACATTAACGGCATAGAACCTCAATTACGCCTCAGCGTCATCGAAAATTTGGACCATCGGATGGAGGTGTGCCGCTGAAGTCGCGGCGGCCATTTGGCCGAAATTTTGTTCCAAACATAATTGAACCATACCAATATTATCATAATAAAAAGAAATGTAAATAATTTCCTAAATAATTTGTGTTTTATTCAAAATCAACAATCGGCCCTTAAAATTTAACCACCCTTTATAAGAAAAAAGATATGTACATTTGTTTTAAAAAATTTTTATTTCAAAGATTTGAATAAAATTTAAATGTTCCAAACTTCTTGAATAAAATATTTTAAGACTTTGTATTGAATAATTTTAAGATTTAAATTTTTTTTAAATGATATAATTAGTACTTAAAGTAAGGAGTATTTAGAAGGAAATATTTTTTGCGAACATTTAAGACAGCGTAATTTTCAAAATTTGTGGCATTTTTATTTCACTCGAATTCGATTTCCAGGAAATGGCTGTATGTTGCTATTCTGAAATATTGAAAAAAAAAAAAAAAAACAACGGCAAGGAAGTCTTACGATACACTGTTTTGATACAGTTGTTTCAAACGATTCAACCTCTAAACAACCTCACTGAATTGCACTTTTAAGAAATCAAACATTGGTTTTAGTTTTTGGCCAGTTCTTCCTCCCCTCAAATTTATGCTTTAATGGCCTACACTCCTGTTCAATTATTAGACCTACATAATTCAAATATCTTGAAGGTAAAGTGCGATGGCATTTTTAGGGTAATTTTTTCGAAAAATTAAGAAAATAAAGTGTTATTTTTGATTCACTTGATTATACCCATTTAAATAATTAGACCTTAAACCTTATTTTTTCATTGTTTTGCAAAAATATTTTTAATAATTTTATTTATTTATAATATTGTAGACATATTAGCAGTGGGTATGTCCTCCACGATTTACAATAACTTCAAATAACCAATCTTTAAGTGAGTCATAAAGTGACTTCAAATAGTTTACTTTTTTCGCGGTGCCGATTCAAATTATAACTTTATTTAATGTTTTGTCGGGAGAAATTCTTTTCTTGAAGGACAGTTGTATGGAAGGTAGGTAAAATCAAGCATGGATTTTCAACACTTTTAATTGACCTCGTCCTTGGATAAACAAAAGCTTATTTAATAAATTATCCTTTAAATTCCGGCCTGTTCTTAGAATACAGAATCAATTTAATATAAATAAATCTTATATTGATATTTTTATCTGTATCAATTGAATACATACAATATTTATCTGACCCCATAACTGAACGTAGATCCCTTATAAGGCCCAATACACAAAATTATTATTTCAGTTCTTATACCAGTTATACTTTCTAATTTGTTATATTACAGGGAAAGCGTATATATTTCACTTGTCTTTTTTATTACGGTTTATGTTAAAAATAATTAGATTTCGTAATCTTCTAAAATGAAATTTATTTTCTTTTGTTTCATACTGAGTGTATTTATTTAGGTCAGAGCATACGTATTATTATCTTCATTATCCTTGTATTACAATGTTTTAGTTTAGCATTAAAAGCGAATGGACAAAAAATGTAACACCTGTTCATCTCAAACACATACAATGAAATTTAAGTTCTAACGAACATTAAGGCATGTATAGACATATATAAAACAAGCAAGAGTGCTATATTCGGCAATGCCGAATCTTTTATACCCTTTATGATAGTGCAATAGCAGCTTATATAAATACATAAAATATAAAGAGGTAATCGTGGTTTTTTGGTTATATCCCAGCATTTTGTGGACCGAGCTGGCTGAATTTCCGCATTTTATGCGATATAAATATATAGAGCTAGCTCACGAATATTTTTATTAATCAAGAATGACAAAATTAAAGCTTTTTTTTAAATATTATGTTTTTTTTTAACATACACTCAAAAGAAAAATCAACCCATCCGTACTCAAATCAATCCGAAGCGGTATCAATAGCACAGTGAGTACGGAGTTTCTTGAATCAAGCACAGAAAGATTGATTCAAGTACTATTATTCAATAGCGAAATACTTAACTTATCTATATTCAATCTACGGCTGCCAGATTTGACGATTTTTAGGTACAAAAATGGTTTACTGACGATTGGGCGATTTATACCCTAAATTTGACAATTTTTCAAATGACAAATTTTATACAAATTTACAAATGTTTTTGATATAATTTCACATTTTATTTTAGATTCTAAGATACACTTTCATTTATTTGATTGGCAGTAATTTTCTTGACTTAGCTGATCATCATATAAAATACGATTTTTTTAGCACAAGGAATATTTTTAAGAGTTATATTTGATCAGTTAGTTCTGTTTTATTACATCCATTTTACACCCACTATCTTTAGTCTGGCTTCACACTATGAACGTTTTCTTTCAGAAATTCTGAGTTCATTTCAACAGACGGACGGACAGACGGATAACCGGATTTGAGCTTCCCTTCTCATAAGGAGCCAGAATATATATACTTTATAGGGTCTAAGATCAATATTGTAGAAATTACAAACGGAATGACAAAGTTATATATGCCCTTTTACCTTTGGCGAAGGGTATAAAAAGTAGGAAAATAAAAATTTGGTTTAGCGAGCTTGCAATCAATGCGGACTATAGAGTATGTAAAAAGTCATAAATTCAATTCGGATTACTGGATAATTCGGATTACTCATTAGTCCTCCATCAAGGGGGCACAACCATATTAAGGGTGCCTCCGAACATGTGTTGGTTAATAATAACTAAAAGATGTTTGACATTTATAATAGCATGGTTGATTTTCAGCCAAAGAATGTTGATCTTGGAAAAGAGGAAAATACTATTGTTAATTTAAAAAAGAAATTATTGTCATATTTAACCATAACATGTTTAGAGGCAACCATAATACGGTTGTGGCTTCTTGATGGAGGACTAACTTAACAATAATATGGTTGGCGGTGACCATAATAAGGTAAATTAAACATAATATGCTTAAAATTTCCTTTAAAAATAGTTTTGTTGGAGGTGACCATATTTAAACATATTTTTTCTCTGCGTGTAGTTCGCATCATATCTGTGGTCTTTGAGAACCCATTTAAACATACATGAGGACAGACGGTAAGCCGGAGATCACTGAATCACATTTTGTACTCTTAGTCTGGGATTTCAGTAGAAAAGATTTCTTTCGGATAGTCTGAGTTTTTTGGTGCTATTCCCTTCTACCCTCTCCCCAATAAACTCACACTTTCTGGAAGAACATTTTCATAGTGAGTGTGAACCCTCACTAATCGAACCAGAATATACAAGGTAGGTAAGGTTCAAAAACTTAATAACTATTTCGTTTATATGTTTTTTAGATTATATAAATAACACCTGGAGATTAAATAATGGAAAGATTCACAACGAAACAATGAACTAGAATTTTATTATTTAAACTAGCGTTCAATTATTTTAGCACAAAGAACATATCGTCGACACTTTAAAGGCAACATGGCACCGTAAGAGATTTGCCTCGAAATGATAGGCCACGTTTAATTCGCACTGCGGAAAATATTGAACGCATAGAGCAAAGTGCTAACGAAACACTAGAAACATCTACCAAAAGGCGTTCTGCTCAGCTAGGAATTTATTTATTTTATTTATTTATTTATTTATTTAATTACTTTCCAATACAACAAGATTTATAATCTTATAATTAAAGTAAAGGATTTTTACATTGTTCATTTAATAATATCATCAAAACATATGAATATGATAAAATAATAAAATAATAACAACATTATGAATCAAAAGTTGAATAGTGTTTTTATGCGTAATATTGAAAAAGTTCTCTTTTAAAATGCAGAGCGTTGCTTATAAATTGTATGGACGAAGGTAGAGTGTTCCAAAGACGGACAGAATGAACATAAAATTGCCACTCAGATATTAAACATCGATGTCTTATGTGTATAATGTCATTTGATCTTCTAGAGCGTGTAAATTGGATTTTCTCAAAAAGGTATGGTGGTTCACGGGTATATACGATTTTGTGAAGGAGGATCAAAGTTCTTATTTTCAACAAATTACTTATTGTTACTCCATAGAGCTTTTTCGCGTACTGAGAGATATGGTCATATTTTCTCAAATTAAAAACATATCTCAGTATAGCGTTATACGTGGATATAAGTTTTTTTAAACTTCGGGAGTCGCAACTGGCATATATTTCGCATCCGTATAATAATGTAGGTATTAAATAAGATTTTGCAAGTAGAATTCGAATATTAAGTGGAGTAATAGACTGGGTATTCCAAAGAATTCTTAGCTTTGCAAAAGTTTTCCCTGCAGCAGAATTTATGTGGTCAGACCAGGACAGTGTGCAATTAAAAGTGATACCAAGATTTTTAGCTGTAGATACAGTTTCAATTTTTTGATTATCAAGTATTATTGAAGGTTCAACGGGCAACTTAAAATTTTTCCTTGTAATTAACAAACATTTAGACTTTTTGGGATTTATACATAATCCATTTGTATTTGCCCATTCATTAATGTGTTTTAGATCCGTATTTAGTTTTTCCACACAGTTATTTATCTCCATTAAGTCACTACTTATGTAAAGTTGAACGTCGTCCGCGTACATGTGTACATTACAGTATTGAAGTTTTTTTTCCAAATCATTTATATAAAGTGCAAAAAGTATTGGCCCAAGTATTGATCCTTGTGGTACACCTTTCAAAACAGGTAACGATCGAGACGTTTCATTATTTTTAAAAACGGATTGACTTCGACCTGATAAATACGATGACATTAAACGTGTTGATAAGGGGGAGAAATTAAACATTTTTTGCAGCTTTAAGCGGAGGATTTCATGGTCCACAGTGTCAAATGCCTTGGAATGGTCCAGAAGAACAAGGAATGATATATTACTATCATCAAGTTTACTACGTATTTCTTCAGATACGTCAATTAGGGCGGTTATGCAGCTGTGACTGCGTCGGAATCCTGATTGCCTTTTTGCAAGTAACCCGTTATCATTAACAAATTTCATAATTTGTTGATGGAGTAATCGTTCAAACATTTTTGATAAGAATGGCAATATAGCAATTGGGCGATATTCTTTGTTTGATTTTAAGATGGGTATAATTTTGGCATACTTCCAGTTTTTGGGATAAGCACACTTCGTGATGATATTATTGAAAAATATGTGATATAAGGTACGATCAGCGAAATTATAATCCGTAAAAATTTAGGATGGATGTTGTCAAACCCAACAGCATTTGACTTTATAGCAAGACAACTCGATATAACATCTGACTCAGTTACGCAATTAAAACTGAAATTATTACCAGGAATAGCAGGCCATCGTTCATAATAATTAATATTCGAAGGAACATTAGGAAGAATTGTAAACGACTTATTGATTTCATCGACGTCTATTGCAGTACCATCCACAGATGTGGATTTACCAATACCGATTTCACGTATAGTTTTCCAAGTGTTTTTTGATCCAATAGCTGATGAAAAACGACTGGAATAATACTCATATTTTGCCCTTTTTATCTTCCTATTTACTTCTTTTCTAGCAATACAAAAGTCAGTATGGAATTCAGTAGTTTTGAAAGTTTTCCAACGTTTATAATACAAATCTCTACGAGCAATTGCTGATTTGATTTCTGCATTAAACCATGGTTTTTTCCTAGCGTTTTGCTTAGCTGTTTTGACTGGAACAGTGGTATTAAAAACGTTTGACAAATTATATTCTAAGAAATTAAGTTGGTCTTCAACCAAAGGCATATAATAGATAGAGTTCCAATCAATATTGGATAGTTCAAAGGACACCAGATCATAATTCATATTCTTAAAATCATAGAAGGTGGTTTCATTATATACATACTGCAACTGGAAATTATAAGTTAGGAATATTAAATCATGTTTGGAGAAACAAGGTACTGATAACTGGTCATATAAAAGAACTTTTTTCATATCGCTGACAAAAAATAAATCCAATAATGTGCTAGACGTAGCAGTGAAATGTGTTGGCACTGTGCAATTTGTTGGAGCCAAACCAATCGATTTCATATCATTTATAAGATGACTTTCAACGATTAAATTGGAGTTAAAATCTCCACATATAATAATATCATCATATTCTAAGGTTAGCGTTTCCAGCTTTTCCAAAAAAAAATTCCGTACTGTCTCTTGTATTTGGTCTGTATACAGATCCAACAAGTAATTTCCGACCGCCAGCAAATATTTCGATGAATATATACTCAATTTTATTACGTGAATTATTAGAAGAAACGTCAACAGGTTTGGAACTACAGCATAGTTTACAATTAATCGTATTCCGTACATATATAGCCACACCACCACAAGGAGTTTCTCTATCACAACGAAAAATTTTGTAATCTTTTAAATTAATAATATTATCAGGAACAGAGTCGTTGAACCACGTTTCAGTCACGCATACAACATCCACACCAGAACGTTCAAAAATGAAACGAAACTCATCGATCTTGAACTTTAAACTCTGAGCATTAATATGACACAATTTAGTACCTGATTTCTGTTTACACAGTATTCGTATCATATCTGAAGTAATATCTTTGGAACTGAGAACTACACTATCCGTATAAGATGTCATGATTAAAAAAAATAATTAATATAAGCAACGCTAGCAAAGAAAAATTTTTCATATTCAAACTTAAATAAAGAAATTACAAAATAATATAAAGAATTATGTTCAAAAAAAGAAGAATATTTAAGTAAAATAATAAAAACATATTTAGAAAAACAGCTTAAACATGCTTGACGAAAATTTACTGTTGACATAATTAAAAAGCTTTTAATAGTTGTTTGGAGATTGGTTCGCATTGGGTTGGTGCGCATCAGGAAAAAAATTGAGCAGGTCTTCCAAGCTATCAATACGCACAGGATCTTCATCACTATTAAATTTTATATAAATTAAACCACGCATCGTAAAAACAGATTTTAATCGATTGGCTTTTTTAAGGCCCACTGCAGACTGGAGTATTTTAAAATTGGACGAGGTTAAATTTTCATTTATATAAAATGGAAGATCACAATTTTCTCCTATGTGTTTTAACAATAGCGGCGTTTTGTTCCGTTTTCTAAAATTAGCAATTGATTTAAGAATAAAATTTTTATCATACGGAGAAAATAATTTGACCATTATGACAGCATTCGGAGAATTATCTTTATGTTTGTTATTAAAATTTTGAAGACGGTAAATTGACTTAACCGCTGGTGTATTAACATTTAAAGTGTTACATATAGTTGTAAACACTCCATACAAATCTTCCTCTCTACGGTAAGGTATACCATTAATTCGAAGATCAGACGCAATCAAAGAATTTTCTTGTCTCTGTAATTGTGTTTTCAATTTAGATACTTCATCTTTTAAACTTACAATATCATCCGCAACCGTTTCTAACTTAGTTACGCGTTGGGTTATATTTAAGATGTCAATTTTTAATAAATCGAATCGTTTATCAAATTCTTTTATCATGCGAGTTTCACTTTCATGGATCAGTGTTTTCATTACATCAGTTATTTTTTCAAGTCTTTTATCCACCAGATTAAGTAATTTGAAGGGTGAATCATTAGTCGATAATCGCGGTGTTTTTGATATGTTTTCAAAAAGAGAGTTCTGCAGAAGAGAATTCTGTAAAGTCTCTCTTCCTCTTTTTGGTGCTGCAGTTAAGAGTTCAATATTGTCATTATTACTCTTATCAAGTGAATTTGAGCTCGTAGCCTCACTTGCACTCATGTTTTGTGTTATATTATTATGTTGTGTTTTTAATTTTCTACCGCGCTTTGTTTTTGTATGCATTGATGTTCAATATTCTTTTTTATAAACACAATTTTTGTTGTTAATATTTATTTGCTTTTTGTTTTCTTTTTTACACTTTGTTGTTGATCTATAGATTATTATTTTGTTGTTGTTGCTTAGAGAGTTTATTTGAAATTATTTTCTGTGAGTTTTGCTTTTTATATTTTTGGTATTTTATTTTTGTGTATGTTTAGTTTAATTATATGTAACTTTGTGCTTCGAGATTTTATTAAGAATTATGATTTTATCTTTGTTTTTACTTATCTGCTTCTGTGTTTGAACGCAGAAAATATTGTTTATTATTTAAGAATAAATAATTATTTAAAAATAACTATAAGGAATATAGTTTTCACGAAAAATTAAATGATATTAAGGAGCTTTCGAAAAAACACAACCAACAAGTTCAACAGTCGAATTCACAAGTATTAACTGTTATTCCCATATAAGGTCCAAGAATTAAAGCCCGCAGATTATCGGCAATGTCTCGGAATTTCGATATTGTTATATAAAAACAAAGTACAAATTAAACAAGTCATAATGCTTTATCCGGCTATGTCGAATCTTTGGTACACATTTCGAATATTTCAGGAGTGGGCTCTATATGATATCTATATATTATTAATTAATCTTTATAAAATCGGACGTTTATGGTAAAGACCTATGTAAAATTGTTAACCGATATTTGGAAAGTTGTATGCTTTTCTTTTTTAGAAATTTGAACTAGCTTGGGAAAAATATCATGATTCGTAACTGTTTTGGCCGAACTAAAATGAATTTCAGGAGGGGAAGCTAAGTTGGTACACATTTTTAACGCAATATCTATATTTGCTACGGCTTAAGGCGTCTTTATTTAATTTTCTAGAGTGGGCTTTATATGGGGCCCATGGTAAAGAATGGACCGATCATCACGAAGCTTATAGCTATGATATCTACACCCATAAAACTGCGAAGTATTAAATTTTATTCTGATATCATTATATATTACGGTTTAAGGTGTACAGAACTGTTATGCGAGAGAAGGGTTTATATGGGGCGTGGCGTATATTATGGATCTTCACGAAATTTACCATCGTGATTTCTAGTCCTATAAAACCGTGGCGTACTAAGTTGTATTATTAAATATTATGGCAATAGCGTTATTTATTACGGTTTTAGGCGTATAAAACTGTTTTCCAGGAGCTGAGTTTATATGGGGCCTATGGCAAATTATGGACCGATCTTCACGAAATTTGGCAGTGTAATTTCAAGTGCTATAAAACTGTGACGTTCTACGTTTTATTACGATATCATTATTTATTACGGTTTTAGGCGTAATAAACTGTTTTCAGGGAGTAGGCTTTATATGAGGCCTATAGTAAATTATGGACTGATCTTCATTAAATCTACAGTCTGATTTCTCGTCCTATAAAACTGTAACGTACCGAATTTCATTATTATAGCATTATTAATTACGGTTTTAGGCGCACAAAACTGTTTTCAGGGAGTAGGGTTTGTATGGAGCCTAGTGTAAATTATCGACCGATCTTCACGAAATTGTACAGTGTGATTACTGGTCCTATAAAACTCAGACGTACCGTTATTTGGTACGATAGCGTTATTTGTTACGGTTTTAGGCGTACTCAAATGTTTTCCGGGAGTAGAGTTTATATGGGGTCTAGGGCTTATTATGGACCAATCTTCACGAAATTGAGCAGTGTGATTTCTGGTCCTACAAAACAGTAGCGTACCAAATTTAAGTATGATAGCATTATTAATTACGGTTTTAGGCGTATGGTCAATTATGGACCGAACTTTACAAAATTTAACAGTATGATTTGCAGTCGTATAAATCGAATTCGAAATTTTATATCATTCCGTGCATTATTCCACCATTTATGGGAGTTTTTGTATCAAAATTATCAATTTTTTCAGGGTGGTGGTTCCACATTTTGATTCATAGTTCTGATCCTACCGAACCGATGTTGCTGGATTTCAATCCCAAACTGCTTTGGGTAACTACAAGCAATTTGACATCAACTTTGTTATTTTCTATTCAGTTTTTCGAAAGTAAGCGTGTTTCCAACAGACGGACAGACAGGCGGACATGGCTAAATTGACTAAGAATTACTCAAGAAGCCAGTATATACATATATGGGGGATTTCATGTCAAGTGACCCAACTTTTGAAATCGATGTTTTAACAACATCGGTCAAAAAGTTTCTGAGTTAGAAGGGGTCAAAATTTGATATTTTGGCCAAACCGGTGTTCTTTCTCATCCATGTAACTTATTATCTATTGATGTTAGCAAAATTTGTCCCAAACAAATTATATAGCTATTTCTTCAAGCTTTCGAAAAATATTTTTTTTGTTTTTTTTTAAATTTTTTTTTTTAAATTTAAAACTTATTTTTTATTTTTTTTGAAAAGGGTATTTTTTTTTTGCTCAAAAGAAAGCTATGGTCTTTTCCTCTAAGGTAGTTCTGGTCGCTATTTGGGCCGCGAGTGGGTTATGTATAAAAAAATAATTTCTAAGTCAAGACGAGGATTTTTAAATTTTTAGCATATGCACTATTTTGAATTTTTTCCTATTTGTGTGTAAGTGTTTTTAGAATTTTAAAAATAAAACTTATGCTGAGAAACTAGACAAATTAACCTTTCCGACGGTATATAACATACCTAACTAGCATTTCATTCCCTCGATACTGTAACGCCCACAATATGTTAATCCCAGGAATAAAATCACTTTTTCTATAGAGATGTTGACAAATAAAATTTTTTTTATTTATTTGTAATAATAATTAAATTAATATAAAATAATAATAATAAAAATAAAAAGATAAATAATCTAAAAAATTTAATCTTAATCACATAAGTCCTTTAATAATTTTTTTTGTTTTTTTTTTTTAAATTTTTAAAATTTTTTTTTTTTTTTTAATTTAAAACTATTTTTGTATCTTTTTTGAAGCTAGTATTTTTTTTCTCCTCAAACGAAAGCTTAGGTCTTTTCCTTTAAGGTGGTTCTGGTCGCTTTTTGGGCCGCGTATAAAAAAAAAATAGTTTTTAAGTCACGACGTCATATGCTAAAAAACTTAAAAATCCTCGTCTTGACTTACAAATTTGTTTTTTTTTGTACATAACCCACTCGCATCCCAAATAGCGACCATAACTAACTTAAAGGAAAAGACCTAAGCTTTCTTTTGAGCAAAAAAAAAAAAAAAAAAAAAATACCCTTTTCAAAAAAAATAAAAAATAAGTTTTAAATTTAAAAAAAAAAATTTTAAAAAATATAAAAAAAAACAAAAAAAATATTTTTCGAAAGCTTGAAGAAATAGCTATCTAATTTGTTTGGGACAAATTTTTCTAACACCAATAGATAATAAGTTACATGGATAAGAAAGAACACCGGTTTGGCCAAAATGTCAAATTTTGACCCCCTCGAACTCAGAAACTTTTTGACCGATCTTGTTGAAAATTTGTGTCTAAGCTACTGTTCAATAAGACTAACCTTGGTGCAAATTTCATCCAAATCGGAACACATCGATTTCAAAAGTTGGGTCAATTTAAGTTTTCAAAAAAGAAAAAAAAATTTCCGGCTCTATCTGGTTTTACAATATATCGTTCGGGCTTATTAAAAAGTAACTAATATTGGTTGTATATAGTAAACACTATGTGAGAAGAATTTAAATATAATTTTTTCTGGGGTTTGGTCTTTATTTGTTTATTATAAGATCTTAGATGAATAATTTCTGATGTCACAGATGATTTGATAAACCTTATATAGTCACAGTAGTGGATGATGTAAAAAGAACACTTAAACTCAAACGCTTATACAAATTTCCTAACATCTATGCTTGTCTCAATTGAACTTTTGACTGAAAGTTCATAATATTCTTATTTTAAGTGATATACTAGATTTTCCATAACATACGTGGTTTTGTAATTTTCCGACCTGTTTTTAGTCTCGTTAAAGTGTACAGAAGTTTTTTCAGATAATTAAAATTTATAGAAAAATATATAAGATAATATTAGATTTCGTTTAAATAAGGTACATTTAAAATTGAATCATGAATTTCGAAAAAGGGTTTAGATGCAAAAATACAAATTGTTCAGGAGATACAAAAACTGAATATCTATTCAACCATTTGACTTTTTGAAGCAGAGTTTTATGGAGAGGAGCCATTTTCGAAATTCATTTTAAAAAGCCACCTGTTTTTCAAAACTATGGAAAGAATTTATGAACTTGACACGGACGAATATGAACTTCTCACTTGTAAACCCAGAGAAAAATATGTTTAAATATAGTCACCTCCAACAAAACTATTTTTAAATAAAATTGTAAACCTACTATGGTTATTTTAACCATATTATTGGCATCGACAACCATATTATGGTTAAATTAGCCTCCGAACATGTTTTTGTTAATAATAACTAAAATATGTTTAACATTTATAATAGCATGGTTGATTTTCAATCATACAATGTTACTCTTGGAAAAGAGGAAAATACTATTGTTAATTTAAAAACAAATTATTGTCATATTTAAACTTAAATTGATGGAGGACTAATTTAACAATAATATCGTTGTCGGTGACAATAATATGGTTAAATTAAACATAATATGTTTAAAATTTTCTTTAAAAATAGTTTTGTTGGAGGTGACAACATTTAAACATATTTTTTCTCTGCGTGTATTAAGCCTGATTCTCTGTTCAACATTTCACGCTAAATACTCATATGAAAAAAAAAAATTTGGCATAAAATCTATGAAATAATGTTGCCAGGATCATACTATATTCATTTTGTGCAAAAGATACGAAATGTTTCTGGCAACATTTCTTGCACAGCTGCGAAATAATATCGGGTTATTCAGCGTGAGGTTTAATTTTTTATGTAAAACAAAACTCATCAATTTGAAAGTGAACTTAAATAAAGAACAATTTATGGTATTAACTGCTTGAAAATTATGGCCATGACTACATGTGAGGTGGTCCATTCGGAAGGTCCATTACTTGGGGGACTCGTTCGAGCATAGGGACTAGTATCTCGAGTAATGTTCAAAAGCGTCTATCGTAGCTGGATTGTACCTGAAGAAATTGCACGATCTAAATGGCCAATTTACCGTAGCAAAACGTGAAATTAAGTGATCACCAAAATGATTTCTAAACAAGTTAATTTTTTGACGCGCTGTATGGCTCGTAGCGCCATCATGTTGAAACCAGAGCTTACCGAGACCATGCGCTTGAGTTTAAGGAAGCATATAATCCGTTAACATGGTGCGATAACGGTTACCATTGACGGCAACATGCTGATTTTCCTAATTTTTTAAGAAATATGAACCAATGATTTCACCAGCCCATAAGCCACACCATACCGTTATTTAAAGGCCGGGTTTTTGAGACGTGGATTAAGTTTAAACTTAGCTTAGTGTAATGTGAAACTAGGATTTTTCCAGCGAAATGTAATTTTTTTATTATATCATTAAATACCAACATTTTAAGCAACACTAAGCTGTTCCGTCAATATTTTGTACACAAACCTGGAAATGGCGGCACAAATCTGTTTCAGATTAACTAAACTTAGTTTAACTGAGATCCCGAAAATACAGCCTTAATGGATGTAATGGTAGTTCTTGGTACTTTTCGGGTTTCTCCTCAGCCCAATTTCAGCAAATTTGCGAATGGTGTTGGCAATAGTGGTTTCAGTAGGTCGATTATGTGCACTGTAAGTTTCACAAATTTGAACAGAGTACCATAGGTTGGCTTAAGAAAAAAAAGTATGTGAAATATTGTAGGAACAAGACTATTGTAAAAAGCTTTGTAAATTGAAATACAACTCATAGAAACACATTCGAAAAAATGGTTAACATAATTGAAAATAATTTATGAAAAAGAAAAATTCCCATACTCGATTTTTAATAGTATTTTTAGGTAATTATTGATATTTTTATAAAATTATGTTTATCAATAATATTTAAAATTTTACAAAGTATATTTAAAATGCAATAATTAAGTGAATAATGTAATGCTTCGATTAAATATTTTATACAATAATTCCGTCACCCTTTTAAATTGTTTTTCCTGTTGCACAATATTTGTTCATGACCTAATTAATACTCTATTATAAATGCATACGCCATAACCATTCATGGTGGCATAATGCGTTTGAACTGAATTGTGTAACGCATATGCATATTAGACCGTCTCAGTTTTTATACTTTTTTCGAAATTCCTTCATGAACATCGATTTTGTTTATCTACTATAAAAACCAAGAAATTTGGTGTATAACACTTAAATATTGATGAATGGGAAGTGGTCTCTCAAATCGTTTTTTCATTTTTTTAGGCAAAATACCTTTTTTTCAAAAAATGGAAAAATCTTGATTTAGTAATTTGCCTCAAACTCAAGCAGTTCTGAATGGATTTGAACATCATTTCATGCATTAGAAAGCTTATTAAATTTCCTAAATGTTTCTTAAAGCAACATTGCCATTTTGTTCGATGGTTTTTTATTCATAGCACTACAAATTCAGATTTTCAAATACAAACTTAACATTTTTTTTAATTTTTGCTTACCTTTTCATATATAAAAATTGAACGAGGCAAAACTTTTATATTCTGTAAATGCAGTATGGTAGGAAATTTTAAAATAAAGATTTTGGTGTAAATAACAGTCGTATTCTGTTAATAAAAACTGCAGTTTAAGTTGAAATGTTGAAAGTTGTTTATTTCTAAATATAAAAAAAAAAATAATATTTTGGTAATAACTTTTTTGTATCTGAACCGATTTTTCCGAGTTTTTCAGCAAATATGTTTTACTAAAGATTTCCGATCTTTTGATATATTAGACGTATCCATAGGTCACATAACAGCTCTAAAATTTAAGTTTTTATAAAAATGTGGATGCTTTTTAGCCCATTTTTGGAGTATTTTGCTAATAACTTAACCATTTCTTAACCAATTTGGCAGATTTATATACCCACGTCTTAAGGAAGAAATTTACCATTTACTTAGATTATAACGCTTGGACTCGGAAAGATCTATTGTTTCCGAAAATGGGTATGTTTAAATAAAAAATTTTATTTTGGGCATTACTCTTCCATTTTTGGGAAAAAACTTGCAGGGTTTTCGGGAAATATATTCTGCTAAAAATTTCTGATATTTTGATATATAAAACGTGTTCATATGTCATACTAGAGCCCTAAAATTTAAAATTTTGAGTATTTTCAATAATATCTTTGTACGGGAGGTACCATGCCCACTTTACCAATCCCGCCCATATTTTGAGGGATGCTGTGTATTGATAACCGATATGTTTGTTCCTAATTTGGGAACTTTAGCTCGCTTCGTTCTCCAGATATACAGAAATGTATAACGTCTTTGTATGGGAAGTGCCACACCCGAAATGATTTAATTTAAGTCGTCGAGCATTTTCACAAAACGCATCCAAACTCCAACAAAAGCATAATTTTACCAAATTTTAAAAAATAAAAAAACCAATATGTTCTTACTTTATAATATATTTATGCAATAGAAGAAAATTTAGAAATAAACAACTTTACACATTTCAACTAAAACTGCAGTTTTTCTTAACAGAATACGACTGTTATTTACACAAAAATCTTTATTTTAAAATTAAATCTAAGTAAATGGTAAATTTCTTCCTTAAGACGTGGGTATATAAATCTGCCAAATTGGTTAAGAAATGGTTAAGTTATTAGCAAAATACTCCAAAAATGGGCTAAAAAGCATCCACATTTTTATAAAAACTTAAATTTTAGAGCTGTTATGTGACCTATGGATACGTCTAATATATCAAAAGATTGGAAATCTTTAGTAAAACATATTTGCTGAAAAACTCGGAAAAATCGGTTCAGATACAAAAAAGTTATTACCAAAATATTATTTTTTTTTTTTATATTTAGAAATAAACAACTTTCAACATTTCAACTAAAACTGCAGTTTTTATTAACAGAATACGACTGTTATTTACACCAAAATCTTTATTTTAAAATTTCCTACCATACTGCATTTACAGAATATAAAAGTTTTGCCTCGTTCAATTTTTATATATGAAAAGGTAAGCAAAAATTAAAAAAAATGTTAAGTTTGTATTTGAAAATCTGAATTTGTAGTGCTATGAATAAAAAACCATCGAACAAAATGGCAATGTTGCTTTAAGAAACATTTAGGAAATTTAATAAGCTTTCTAATGCATGAAATTATGTTCAAATCCATTCAGAACTGCTTGAGTTTGAGGCAAATTACTAAATCAAGATTTTTCCATTTTTTGAAAAAAAGGTATTTTGCCTAAAAAAATGAAAAAACGATTTGAGAGACCACTTCCCATTCATCAATATTTAAGTGTTATACACCAAATTTCTTGGTTTTTATAGTAGATAAAGAAAATCGATGTTCATGAAGAAATTTCGAAAAAAAATTAAAAGTGAGACGGTCTAATGCATATGCTTTGAAACAATAACAACCAATTAACAATTGAACGAAAATAAGTAAAAGAACTACATTCTGCTGTGGCGAATATGGTTATGCCAGATGATATGAAACAGTTAAGATAAAGCTTATGTGCACAGAAAGAAAAAGATATTTAAAGATTGCAACTGTTGTCAAAGTGGTGATGGGACCTATGACAGCAAGAGGAATGCACCACTAAAGACTGTGGTCGCCAAACAAAAATATATTTATAAAAGCAACCAATAACTACAATAATTTCAACTGTTGCATTCTTTCATACAAACAAAAAGTTTTGGCAAAAAAATAGGAACATTTTTTCTAATGATCTAGAGGTATGAAATAAACTTCACGACCTATTCTCATACTTGCCTAATTTCATAAAAATCGGTAAAGCCATTTCGTTCTGTTTGAGATAATTTGGATATTTCTCATACAAAAATATTAAAATCGCGATTAAAAAAAACGGAGCGTGCAAATATACCTGTTAATTACACTGTGCTAGTTGAAAAAACTGTCGAGCGGGGCACACGGCGAGTACACGAAACCAGTGTCGCTTACCGTTTTTTGTGTAGCTCTTGTTTTTGAGATATACTTTTATTTCGAAAATGGAGGAGGTTGCAGAACATATCGAGCCTTTGCTGCAATAGAGTCATAACCCAAAAAACCTGATTTTTTAATTACTGTATTTATTTCCATTGGAGCATTGGCCCGCCTAGAAACCAATAATGTGGAGTTAATAGCCATATTGTTTCTTCATATTGTGTAAAAATTTTATACACATATCTTATATGCTCAACTCTGGATCGAAGAACTAGATTTAAAGGTGCTAGAAAATTCAAGAATTATGACCCTATTGCAGCAAAGGCTCGATTTATTATCGTGACTCAAAAACCGTTTAGTCTATTGAATAAACTAAAAGTACTGAAACCGTCGCCTAAAAATAAATTTTTTTTTGTTAGCAAAATTTCAGAATTGTTATATCAAAGTAAATTTTGGCAATAAAAAATGTATTATTATTAAGATTTCTCTATAGCTTGCTAAATTCCCAATTTTTATTTTTAATAAGTACACTGAAATTAATTGTTGATGGAAATCTAGTTTATATAGCATTTTCAGTTTTAGTAAAACCTTTTTCAAATAAAACGAAAACTTTTTGAAATTAAACAAAACCTTTTTCGGTATAAACGAAACTTTATTCAAAATAAATGAAACTTTATTCAAAATAAACGAAACTTTATTCAAATTAAACGAAACTATATTTAAAAAAAGTAAAAAATTTTTCAAATTAAATAAAACCTTTTTTAAAATCTTGTAGGGAATTGAGTTGTTTTTGTGCTAAAGAAGGTGAAAGAGCTCATGGTGTTTTGCCATGACAAAGGACATGACTCTAATTGCTTCGAAAGATAATATTGGCGCTGTTTGCCATATAGTTATTTCTGTTTCCACTGTTAATTCGGCCCGTTTCCAAGTGTATTTCTTCGGGAGCTCTTAGATATAATTGAAGGCAGCCCAATTATACGAGTACAAAACTCATTTTTAATCATAGATAATGCCAGAATCCATAAATCCCAAGTAATATGACTTATGGTGGACATTAAAATGTTACCACTTTATTCTCCTATGCTGAACCCGATAGAAAAGAAATTTTTAAAGTTAAAATTTCATGCCCAATCATTATTAAGCTTTTTTACCACTGATCGTAACATATTAGTGTCGCTTCTTCATTAATCAGTAATTCAAAGCAATTCAAAGAATAAATTCCCTACAAAATTTTAAAAATGGTTTAATTAATTTTGAAAAATGTTTAACTGTATTTGAATAAAGTTTCGCTTATTTTGAAAAAGGTTTCGTTTAATTTCAAAAAGGTTTCGTTTAATTTGAAAAAGGTTTTATTTAAACTGAAAATTCTGTATGCGCATTTCACTGGTTGCTTAGGCCCGAACATTCATTTATTCTTTTAAGTTATTTATATATTTTTTTATTTAGGTCAATGGATTCAAAATCCTTACAGACTATAATTAAATTACAAATAACATTATTCGGTTATGTATTTAAAATTAAGATATAACTGCGTTTAACAACTCTAAAATTTAAAGAAAATTCAATTAAATTATATAAAATTTCATTAAAATCTCTGCATATTCTCCGAAAAGGATCCGAATTTGCGTAGTTTGTATGAAGAAAGTTGAGGATCATTGACTGTAACATTATTAAGCAGGAATTAAGAGCAAACACTACCCTTAAGCAAATCAGCTAAGAACGTAATTTTTCTTAGGCTTTCCGGTGAAGACAATTTAACTTTCCTAAGCAGAACAATAATTTTTTTTTGGACAGATTTTATTCGATTTATATGAACATTATAATCAAGATCCCAGATAATACAATCATATTCGATGAATGGTCTTACCAAAGATGTGTATAACTGCTTTGTCATTTTAGGATCAGTGAACTCTTTAGCCCAACGTTCTATAAAACCAAGTACTCCACGAGCTTTGTAATGCATTTTATAAAATCTAATGTTGAATCTAGTATAACGCCAAGATCCAAAATCACTTAAACTAATTCAAGTTGGCTGCCACCCAAAGTATAGTTACCCAAAGAGTTCCATATTCTACAAAAACGCATGTGCTTGCATTTTGTTATATTAAGATTCTGAATAATTTTGTAGCTTAATAAGATTTTTACATCATCAGCATTAGAGATGAGCGATCCCGTGATTTTTAAAGAACATCTTGATTAGTAAACGTGATATAAAAATTACTGCTCCTTAAATTGTGATAGTGATCACGGTTTGTCAGTTTTTAGTTCTTTTATAGCAAGTGAGTCCAAGTTGTATCTACATTGCGCGAGCTTTCGCAAGAGGTTTTGTTAGTACTTTGCAAAGAAACAACAACAAATTGTAAGAGCTTTCATATCTGTTTACTTGCATATACATACATACTTGAACAAACATTATTCGCCATTGCATTCAAAAAACGCTATTACCCACACAAACAGTGAAATATCATAAATTTTTGTATGTTACAAATACCAAAAAGAACGACTTAACAAGGACCTGTTGCTTGACAAATTTAATCACAACTGTGATTCGTGTAACAGTGATTAAATCACAGGTAAAGAAATATCTAATCGGCATACATTAATACATCACAATTGTGTATTTCACTCGGCAGATCATTAATAAAAAGTGAGAATAAGATTGGACCAATGTGGCTTCCCTGCGGTATTCCAGAACTGATGTTAATTTTATTTGATGTTGTATTATTATCATCAGGAAAACTTTTTCCAAAGACTTTAGAGTAGCTAAAAATATTATACAAATAAAACTGTACAGCGAGTAAGAATTATACACACACATGTCTTACTTGTAACAATATCAAATCTTAAACAAAAACACCAACAATAAACAGTGAGTTTATCTTTTCCAACTCAAATTATAGTTGTCAGATGGTAAAAAGAAAAACCAATATTTTAGTTTTTTAAACGGTATAAAAAATACGCTTCTCTATACGTTTTAACGTATATAAAACAAAGTTCCAAACAACGCCAGCCGTAAATGACTAAAATCTGTCTAAAACTTTTAATTTTATTCTTAAAAGATGAAAAACGTTAATTAAGTTTTAGAATTTCATAAAACGCTAATTTGTACGGGAGCCTCCTTACGGGGGGAGATAAAGCGCAAGTATGTTTGAGAAAGTTTTAAGGACAAAAGCTAATAGAGTTCGGTCAAACATTTAATCCCCCTAGAGGTGAATCCCAGACAGCTATGCGACTTATTTTCAATATATTTATAGCCTGTATTGAAAATTTTGTATGGGAACCCCCATAAGGAACGGAGATAACGGTATGTTAGAATCAAATGTTTGGGATGAAACATAAATTAGGGTTGGTCATACATACGGTTGCCATTCGTACTGTTTTTATTATTACATGTACTGTTTTTTGTTCAAAGTACTGATTTATGCATTACAAGCAAATCAGTACGCAAATGTACTGATTTTTTCATTAATGTACTGTTTTTGTACTGTTATTAAATATTAATTTTGGTCAGTATATAGTTTGTCATATTGTCAAATTGTTTGCGATACAAATATTAATATAGATGTCCTTATCGATGAGTTATTAACATTAAAGATTTTTGCCGAATCAGTACGAAAAAAGAAGACAGTAGAAGAAAAATGGAAAGTGTTTCTAAATGGTGGTGCATTAACGAATTTGAGGAAATGTGTTATTTTATTTCTTCCATTCCACATTCAAACGCTTTTCAGAACGAGTCTTTAGTTTTCAAAGTGGAGAAAAGAGAGTAACATGCTCCTAATATAAAATCTAGAAGGTGAGATGAAGATAAAGACAAGCTTTAGTTATAGTTGTAATGAGTTTTACAATTTCTTGAAGACTGAAGACAGGAAAAAATGGAGGCAATGTACAAAAACGCCATAAATAATTTTAACTTGTAACATTGTAAATATTTATAAAAATAAATAGTATAAGATCGTCTGAAAACCGATTGTGCCTTTTGCAATAATTAGAATTATTAATAGTAATTAGTTGTAAATCACTTTTAAATATTTTTTTTAAATTATCTTGAGATAAATACATAACAAGCTTCGTTATTTCAAGTGTTTAATTTGTTTTTTAACATTGTTGTCCTTATATCTGTAGCTTGGTGCTAAAAAGGCCAATGTCAAATAATTCATTTTTGAGAAAATTTAAATTTTAGTATTTTATAGAAAAGTTCTAAGTGAAATTGGCTAGCAAACCTTTTTGAAGCTGTTCTCGGTTAATTTAGACATAGGCTGTTTCCGAAAAATAAAAGAGATTCAGCATGACGTTTTAATTGCAAAATAATTATGCTGGTAAATATAGCAAAAAACTACTTTTATTTAATTCTATGTTGACCTATATTCAAAAAATATAATAGAATAAAGGAAATAAAATTTTAGTTTACATGTTGGTCACGTTTTTTTTTCGTCAAATATTTGCTAGGTGTGACCGTAGGTTATGAAAAGACCTAATGCAACAATTAACTCAAACAGCAAAATATTAACCTTGGCCCTTTAAGTACCAAGCTTCAGACATAATAAATTAAATTTTTGCTTTTAATAAAACTAATGTTTTTTTGAAAAATATTAAACCAAGTAGCTAGCAAGAAATAAAGACTCGAATTTTTAACAACTTGTTGGGTTTTAGATTTTTTTGTTATTCTCTTTGTATTCCCGCTAAAAATATATACGGAATTGAATTATTGTTTTGAAAAAGTTCAGTTTAATTAATTAAAATTTGTCACTGTTCAAAAATAGACTGAAGTTTTGGTTTAAAAAATATTAAAACTTTTTATGTTATTAATATAAAATTTTATAGTAAAAAAAGTAAATGTACTGTTTTTTATGCAATTGTACTGATTTTTTCTCTTATGTACTGATTTCTCTGATTTCAAAACTGGCAACCCCAGTCATACATTTGACCAAGGGCAGCCTACGCGCTTCAGTGGTCAAATTTAAGATAAAATGGATGGTGAGAAGGGGCAAGTATGTTTTGAGAATATGTTAGGGACAGAAAGCTAATGGAAGACGGTCATACAGCTTATCCTCTGATGGGCGATTCCTAGGCGGTTATGGGACTTTTTCTGCAATATTTATGAATTATATTCATACACAGGGAAACCTTAAATAAGCAATTGCATGTTTTCCTTGTGCGAGCATTGAAAGAAGGAACAATATATTTATCCGCTTAAGAGCTTTTTACAAATTTTTTCATCGACTTGTAAGGGCATATTTTGCCCTTTGCAGTTTTTTTTTTTGTTGCATAATTTAGTTTAAAGGTCATTTTTTAGGCTTAGATTTTTAAACCATATTTTGATACATGTTTATTATTTTTTTAGATGCCAACCAGTGCTTTCTCAGCGAATTGATTTTTTTTTAAATTCTGGTTAACTGCTTTAAATATCTTTCTGTATACAAAACGTATTGCTTGATTTTCATCATGGACACTTAATTTACACTCTACATTTATAAGCTAATGCAGGTTGTCATTAGAAGTTAATGTCATTTAAAACTGTCAAATATTGAAACATAAGTAATAATTAAAAAATAGCAATTTTATACGTTTCTGCTAATGTGTGCATAATACAAAGTAATCTAGATCCAGCTTCTAGTATGTATATCGAACCAGAATCATTTTTAAAACGATTTAACGATGTCCATCCGTCTGTCTGGTACAAACGTTGTCGTATTTTTTTCCAAATATCTTTTAATTTCTGAAAAAAAAACTTATTTTCTACCAAAAAAACTATTTTTTTACTATTTTTTTACTTCTTAATAAGAATTGTTTACACTGCATGTGTTTTTATTTTTTTTATTAAACAACATAATATAAAATTGTACATACATATATGTATATAAGCTTATAAATATATAAAAAAAAAATTTAGTTCATCCATTTGTTTTATATCACGTATTAATTTTTTATATTTTGAAATGAACTAAGCTGAGTGAAGATAGTTTTTTTAATTTCAGAAAAGCTTTTTTTAATAAAAAAAAACTTACAAACTTTTTTGCATCTCAAAAAACCTGCAAAAAAAGATAAATCTTACGATATGACAACACTGGGTACAAGTTGCTATTTTGTAAATGAATTGATAAATAGTTTAATTGAACTCAGAATGAGATTAAACTGTGACAAAATGACAATGAGGTGGTTAAAAAATACTGACACCATCCGTTATTAAATTGAACACAAACGTGTTGACATTTGACAACGGATGGTGTCAGTTGTGGTAATTTTTAACCCGATTTTTCCCTATATGTATAAAGTTTGTTCGAAATTGAAATGGAAAAAATCGTCCTATTACCAGCTTTCGCCAGTTTTTTTTACATTTTTCTAAACAATAAGATTTTTTTTATGTTATAAAATAGCATTTTTATTAAAGCACAAAAAGAAAATCAGGGCTGTGAAATTGATATTTTGTTCGCAAATTCACAAAGGAATAGTACTACCTCTGAATGAACTCTTACACAAGCGGTAAAAATCAGCGTTTTTAGCATTTTACTTCCCGCGACTTTGAACTTATTAGGTAATCCCTAAGTCAAAAAAGTATCTATCCGTTACACCCAATATATCTTAGTTCTGAAGCTTAACCCTGTAAGAATTTATTATCAGAAAAGTAAAACTTCCGCAAAGACAATCTTCCTGAAAGACAGAAAGCATTTCCCGCAGGAAGTATACTTTTTTTATTATTAGGGTCAGCACTCAGTGTTGGAACTAGGAAAATATGTCCTGTAAAGGAGAATAATGGGAGTAGTGCTTGTGCATATTCGATTTGAATTTATTCATGTTAGAAGTGTGAGGAAAGCCTTTCGCAGTCCGGCCAAAGAACGAATTTTCCCTGTTATGTGTTGTACGATGCATCTGCCAATCGACCACAAAACAATGGGCTCTTGAGAAAAACGTGTATTGCGAACGTTTTCGAACGAGTTTCGGGTACAGGATGTGTTCTGATGAAATTAGGGGTCTGTAATTTCATCAGAACACATCCTATTGTAATAATGACAAAACAGGCAAATACAACCCACATTGCGACGCACTATGGGATTTCTGCTGCAAAAAAGACATTTTTTGACTATTACTTTTAAAAAATCTAATCATGCTTTTTTATAGAGAAGAGTCTGCCAAACAAAAATCTGCATTTCTTTTAAGATATATGTATATATATTCTTAGAAAACATCGGTTATCAGGTAAATGTTGTGAAAGGGAAATATATGGTAATTTTGTTCAAATTCAGAGATTTATATATCGAGGATGTTTCGAGCGGAAAAATCTGAGTGTCGATTTTATTTAAATCCGAAGCCTTGCTTTTAATTTAAAGGCAAAGAAAAAGTTAGTGCGTTCATAGTTTGGGAGATATGAGTGCATCAAAATTGTCCTTAAAAATTCAGCATTGGCTGTTTTCGTTGGAGAAGAAGTCAGTTAGCTCGGTTTACCTCCGTGCTCTCAGTATAACGAAATGAAAGGTAAAAGGCTCTTCTTTCGAATTAGTCAACAAAATTCACCAACTTTTGTCAATCTTTTAAAAAAATCCAAATTTAGTAAAAAAGTCACGAATATTGCAACCTAGTATTTGTAATAAAAAAGTTTTCATACCTTTAGGCTTAACCTGCCTGTTACTGTCCACAAAATTCTTATTCATGGAAAGGACATAATAAATGCAGCAGTACTCCCAATTGGTATGCTCTCGGAGGAAGCAGAAGAAGCGCGTAATAAAGATTACAGGAACTATAGATTAATGTTTTCTAGAAAGTGCAGTAGAACTGCAACGAATACTGATGTTTTTCATCGTTTGCTTGAGTCGTCCGATGCATATATTAGTAGCTTAAGACGTCAACCTCATAAGAATATTTTAGAATTGAATGGATGTAGTTAAAGAAATGATAGTTGATGAATAAAATGCTTAAATGTTATTTACCTATATGAATATTTTTTATTCGAGCTGGGAGGGAAATGGGTAATTTTAAGCATTTCTTTAATTGAATATTACTAGTATTTTCCATGAGAATTACATTTCTACGAAATTTTTTCATTCAGTTTACATACAAGACGACGCATTTCAACCAAAGTTAGTTTTTCTTTTATCTATTAATAGGTGTGTGCCAAATGTAATCAAATTCTATTGAGAATTGCGCCCTATACATTGAAAAGAAAAATATGTGGAAAAATGGGGGTCCAAGGGAGGTACCCTAGGATTCGACGGATTTCAGCCAAAATTTGTAGTGCTCTTTTTTAGATCAACTTATAGACATCTGCTAAATTTTATTAAATTCCGTTGCGAATTGCGGCCCACACGTTGAGAAGAAAAATAAGCGAAAAATGGGGGTCCAAGGGAGGTACCCCTAATAGTACACGGATTTAAGCTAAAATTAGCAGAACTATCTCTTGTATAAATTACTAGATGTCTGCAAAATTTCATCAGATTATATTGAGGATTACGGCCCATACATTAAAAAAAAAAGAATTGAAAAATAAGTTGAAAGTTGGCGGTTCAAGGGAGGTACCCCTAGGAGTCGACGAATTAGTCGAGCTCTTTCTTGGATCAACAAATAGACGTGTGCCAATTTTCGTCAAATTCTATGAAGAATTGCGACCTATACATTGAGGACAAAAATTCGTGGAAAATGGGTCGACGGATTTTAAAAATGTTTTGATTTTTTCTTTTCTACTTAAAATTGAACAAGTGCGAAAAATATCATCGTTGTATGACGAAAAACCACTGTGCGACGGTGCTCAAGGGAGTCAATAGCATTGGATATCCTTCTGTCACTAATGAGAAACTTCGCCTTTTCCTGCACATGAGAGTTGTCGTTCATTCTCGATCGGATATAGATAATATAGATACTTGAATTTCATAAGCGTCCAGTATTAATATACACTTCAAAGTATGCCCATTGATTATTTGAATGTGTTACAAACTGAATGTAAAAATTAATATAGTTCTATCTTTTAAGTTCTATGTATAAAAACCAATATTTGATCGAGATTGCAAATTTATGCAATCATAAATATTTTGTATGAATTGTGAATGACCTCTTGTGTTGCTTGTTATAGATATTTGTTCCCCTCGATCCTGTAAGGAGCATTGGGCCTCAAATGGAGAATGTGCATTGCAAGTAAAGGTGGAAAATTCTTGACTGCTACTCTCTTGGGAGTGGCCAGGAATGATTCGTTTGTTGCAATATCTTTGCAGCTCACAACCTCCGGCTTTAGGCCAGCTATTCCCTGGGAAATGGCTATTGAAAACCCGTCAAAGCTAGTGAATGTGAGAAGGCGGCTTAGTAACCTGATGGTTTAAATAACGTTTTAGGTAAGTAGGAGATAACTATCTCTAAAACTTAGTATTTTACCAACAGAGTGTTCTGAATGGCTTGATTAGAGTCTCAGGAAGTAGTAGGAAGAAGAAAAGTATATCCTTCGAAAAACTCACAAACAACGCTTGCCTGGAAGGTAGCAGCTGGTAGCCCCAGCATCATGATCGGATGCGAAAGCCTAACCAGGTACTTCGTCTTAAAAGTAAATAATCACCGAAACCGAAACAAATGAAAACTTAGTTGCTTGTTGCAAAACACTAAATTCATAGCTCAGTGTCAGTACTTGGTTTGCAATTAAGTGCTGCATTCCAGTAAAAAAAATTTGTGATTTTTGAAGCACTTAAGAGAAAAAGCGCATAATCGAGCGCTTCGATAATAGGGCTCTTATAAAGCAGTAAACGATAACGAATAAAATATACAAAAAAGCTGCTATTTTAGTGCTGACAACGAAGAAGGTTTTAAAGCGATAACAAAATAAAAATATATTATGGTTTACGAAAATGCTTGATAAAAGGCATTTAAACCAGTAAAAGAAAAACATGAATGAATATGTTAATTTAGTTAGCCTTTAAAAAAGCACTTTAGGAGTGCTTTATATGCGTGTTTTATTATGGTAAAAGAAGCGCTTATTGTCAGCAGAAATTAGCGCTCCAAACCGGGAACACCCCATACAAAAATCAGGCATCCCATCAGCAGCTTTGAAGCGATTTGAGGTATGAATTCATACATAAAACCTGCTCCTTTTGGGCTTATACATTTAGTTTTGCGCCACTGTACCACACTCAAAGAAGAAAAATTGCAGCAACATATTTGTCCTTTTCTCACTCTCTCTTCATATTGTGTAATTTGTTAAAGCTAAATTATACTGCTGCATTCACTCAAAATTTTCTAATCAATAAAATGTTTCTACAGACATACAACCCAGCTCATAATGTATATGTATGCATTTTATTATGTGTAAACAACTCACATACTCACACACGCTTTAGTTATCGGAATTATTATTTACTCTATTATATTAAAAATCAACAAATTAATAGTGTTTTTAATTAACATTTTGGAATATTCAATCAAATATTCAATTCATGGAATGGAAGAGAATAAAAAGCTTATTATGCTAATTGCATGCATAAGCAAGCAGGATTTTGTGGCAGTCACTTAAATGTATTCATGGGCACACAGTTGAGTGCGTGTATTTATATATTTTAATTTTGTCGTCTATTGAATTAATTGGTTGAAAAATTTGTATTAGCTTTTTAGTTAAACGGCAATGTTAGAGTGTTAGAGTCTTAATTTATTTAAAATGATAAATTTGAAAATTAAACGAAAATAATCCATACACAAACAAAATATTAATATGATTATGTGGCAAAAAGGAATAACGACTTAAGTCGACTTAAGCTAAGTTTGAGATAATGTCACTCTTGAAATCTCTATATCAAAAGTATCTATCGGCAATGTAGCAATTAAATTGTAGGATTTTTCTGGAAGTTATAGCGAAATGACTTTTAGCTTTAATGTTCAATATTATTTGGAATAAGGACTTTACGTTATACATGACTTGTGCCATTCAAAGATTTGTCACAATAAAAAAAAACTTCTTCCACGGCTCTTTAATTGTTAAAGTGTGAATAGTTTAGGTTGACATAAAATATTTTTCCAAAAAATAAACATTCGGCTCAAATATGTATATTGAAGGTAAGTTATTTTACTAAAACACTAGATGTTTTATATACTTTCTCATATGACGTAAGCGATTTTCCCATACGATTTTTCCATACCGCCATCACTATAAAAATTATTTTTTCTGGATTCTCGTTTCCAAATGCTTGCATTCTAAAACTTTGCTTTGTGCAGTCGAGGTGTGTGTCTGAATTTGAGGTATCAATGGTCAATGGAAATCACTACTGGGAGATGGTTCGACCTTTTTGTGGCGGAAAATTTATGATTTAGACGTAGAGAATTTGTGTATTCAACATGATGGTGGCACAAAGCAATAGAAACAACGGATCTTTTAAAAGAACAGTTCGAAAATCGCATTATTTATCGTAGAGGAGAAGTGAATTCGACACAAAGATCGTGCTATTTAAAACATTTAGACTATTTTAAGTGGGGCTTTAGAAATCGAAAGTATGCAGCAATAATCCCAAAACAGTTAAACAGCTTAAAAACAACAGTTTATTGAAAAACGTGTTTGAGAATTTTGGTAAAAGATCGGGAGCCTGCCGAGCCAGTAGGAGAATCGCTTGACCTACATCATATTTCATTTTAAACCGGAACCAATTTGTAATAATCTGAAATATAAATATATTTTAAATATCTTGTTTTATTTTTTTTTTTTTGGAATTAGCATAAGTGATTACCACTGCAAAACAACAAGAACAAAACGCATAAGGGTATCTTGTGTTTTGTAAATGATGTGTTTTGAGTTAAACTTGCATGCTATATTAAAAACTCAGTTTACATTTAAGGTGGACTTATCATATTTGCCGACGTAGCCACTATTTCCTAATTGCTACAGATTTAATTTTTGCTAATTAGACAGCTCTTTGTTATTTTAAATGTTTTTAAGGCTATAACAAGTATTTTCAAAATGGAAATTAATTGAGGTTGTATTACACAAGCTGAATAAAAATTGTATATAAATCACTGTTGCCACTTTTTGGGTAATTTACCCGAATTGGATGTAATTTTTACAGTCGTGGGAAGAGTGTGGATAATTTCATTTAGGTTTAAATCAGGTGAGATTCGAAATTCTGCATTTAGTTACCCGAACAAAACCGATCTTAAATTTCAGTTAAGACATTTATTTCATTTAAAATATTGTTGATAAAAATTACCCAATCTTCGGAATCACATTTTCTTTCTTAAAAAAGACTTTAACCGTTAAATATACATTTTCAAAAGTTTGGAAATGAATATCGTTAGATGGACTCTTAGATTTGGATAAATATGACTATTATATAGATTTAGAACCTGAAATTTATTGAAAAAGGATATTCAATCTAAGAACTAACCTGGGGGGTTCCAATATTTCAACATATGTGACCTGTAGCCCGTTTCTGTATTTCTCGCATTTTAAAATTTCCCGCATAAAACAAGTGAATTGGGACAAAAACAGTGCAATATGAAACGAAATGTGGTTTTTCTCACATAAGTGTTTCTGTATCTTTACATTGCGAGAATTATCTGTCATTTAAATAATTGTCCAGCAATTATTGGAAGGATGTCAGAAAAAGTGTTTCTGTATCAATATTTTGCGAAAAGTTTCTCAAAAGAATTGTCAAAATAAGTCACATTTGAAATTGATGCGAGAAAATGAAATTTTAAAAAATGGAGCCCAAATTATCCGAAAAAATAATTATGTATATACATATACACATGTATGTGCATAAGAATGTGTATTATTTGTTTTTAATTTGAAAATAAAGAATTTAAATGATGAAAATAAATAAAACACAATTGTAATGTTTTGTTATTTTAATTGCAGGGCTGCCAGATAAATTTGTGAAGAAAAACGTTAATGTCCTAAGAAAAATAAAAAAAAAATCGGCTATTTTGTTTAAAAAAAATCAGACAATTTAAAATTAATTTAGACAAATTTAGTTCGATTATAATTAAAATATAGTCAAAAAAAAAAACATAGTTAAATTTCATGGTTATTTTTTACACACATACTTAAGCTTGGGGTCTACTTTTATAAAACTAATTATTTTACTCTTTCTTTAACCCGATAGCAATTTAAAATTTCAGATTGTTATTTTTGCCTGAAGAATTCACACAAAGGCGTGACAAAATATCATATTGAACTAAAAATAAAATTTTCGGCCAAAAAAAAGGAAAAATTTCCTAAGTGCATTGATTGAAAAATGGGGTAATACGAGTAGTTTATTGTTTTGATCACAAAAACAAATAAAAATTAAACAGTTTTCCTTCGACATTTTGCTTTTCCCGATAATTTTTTTAGGGAACAGACAAACAATTTCGAGGATTGGCAACTCTGCTTTTAAGCTGTCAAAACGTAAAATACTTAAGCTGTGCTATTATTTCGTTTATTTTCCAAGTTAATTTAATAGTTACACGTTCTAAACCACTGAAATATAAACTATCGGTGAATTCTGCATACCAGTTTGTTGGAGTACAGTACAAATACAGCCAGTATTCAATATTTTTGATGGATTTTTTCAACTGGATTTGGTATACATAAGTATTTGGTGATATTGTTGTAACTTGCGCTTTTTTTTCCTTTGTAAATATCAGCTGTTTTTGTTATTACTTAAAGATTGCCTCGCATTATATTTATTAAAGAGCTGCACAAGCACAAGAAAAATTGCTTACAAGCAATTTCATTAAATGTAGATAGTATGTGTATATTACTCTCTCATTACAAAACTCATACTTCCAAAAACAATTGTTTTACTTTACGATCAAAATATAGAAGAATAGAACAAAACTGCACAAGAACAATGCTGAACTAAAATAAAGCTGAATTAGAACAAAGATGAAGTAGAACATTAAAACAGAAATAGAACATTCCAAGTATGTTTGAATGTTTTGATTGTAAACATAAACCAAAGAGAAAATTGCAAAGGGAGAAACTTTTGATTTAATTTCGTTTGAGTGGTTTTCAATGGGTTCGGTTGTAGGTTCCTTTAAAATATTATTAAAAATTTAGGAATTATTAAGCTTAAAGTCTTTTTTTTATTTTTATATAAAACTTTAAACGTTTATTTAACCAATATTTCGGCACTCCTTTGAGTGCCTTCTTCAGGGTTTTTTCTTCCTTATTTTATAAATTTTCAACAATTTTTAACGAATTTAACAATAGCTGACAAATTAAAAAATTTTTTAATTAGAAATATTGGTTAAATAAACGTTTAAAGTTTTATATAAAAATAAAAAAAGACATCAAGCTTGATAATTTAGTTATACCTAATATAATAATAAAGGTCGACTAAAATAAAATATACATTTAGGAAATAATTCAAAAAAATCAATTTTGCTTACATTTAATGCATCCATTTCTGTTATAAGCTAAGATCACTTTAAATTTTTTAAATTCCTAATTACGTGCACTCGATGCTTTTACTATAATTTACCGTTTCTTTATTTCATTGTCTGTTTTTGTGTTGATATTCTGTTTGTTTTGATAATACAAGCACTAACAAAGCAGAAGAGAAAAACTTTTCAAGTTATGCTTGTTTTGTTTTGGTGAGAGTAATGTGTTGTTATGTTTGTTTTGCTATGTATGTTTACAGTGAAATAATATGATTGATAGTTGTGTGAAGTAGAACACAGAACATTAAGAATATTTTGCGCAGCCCTTTAATATTTATTATATCACTGTATGCCTAAAAGTATGCCCTTACTTTTTTTAAATACAATAATAACCAGTGTTTAAAAACGCTAAAATAATAACCAGGGTCTAAAAAGCTTAAATCAAAGCTACGTAAAGACTAGCTTTAGTAAAAAATAAAAACAAAAAACTATTGAGTTTTAAGCGCCACAGAAATTTTTCATCACCGGAACAATTAATCAATAACAAGAAGCAATTAACGACTAATATTATGGATAATCAAACTATTCCTGATGTATTTTCTTGGGATAAGCTCTGTAACCTTTTAGATGCAAAATTGAAAGATGTCACCAGAAAGGAAGACCTTGTATCAATCAAAACAGAAATTGAGGAACTTAGAGAAGAAAACGTTAAACTAAGAAATGACATCAACAAACTTACAACTCGCCTTGAATATATTGATCGAAGGACTCGTTCAGCAAATATTGTTGTTAGTGGCTTAAATTGCAATAATAACAACGAAGCTAAAAATGAATTTACTAAATTATGCACCAACGTACTTAAGGTTAAAATACATGTTATAAATGCGCGTAAATTGCCATCGAAAAATACATTTTTATTTACACTGGAAACAAATATGCAAGCTATCAATGTAATAGCTGCCAAGGGTAACTTGAATGATGGTTCGATTTTTATTCAAAAGGATTACACCAATGAAGAACAAAATGTGAGATATAATTTAAGGCAAATAAATAAAGCTGTTGCAAATCGTCAAAATAATTTGAAGGTCAGGATGGGTGAATTCTGTATTTTTATTAATAACAAAAGATACACTTGGTCCATGGGAAAAGCAGTTGCTAATTGTAATGATGATGCTGAGTTTTTAAGAAATTTATTGTCTGAAGCCAATTCCTCTATAGATGTCACAGTTCGAAATATGAACAACAATGTTGCTGCAACCTCAACAATTGTCCCCGCACAATAGCAATACAATACATGCCGTTTAGTCTCATATAATGTAGCAAACCTTGCCAGCTCTCTAAGTTTAGGAAATTTTGTAACTTTTATAAATAAATTTGATATTTTCTTCCTTTTTGAAACTCATGTCATAGCTGAAAAACGACAACTTTTTACTACATACTTTCAAAATTACAAATTATATTGGATTGATGCAAAGAAAACCCATAATGCTGGTCGTGCTAGCGGCGGATGCTTGTATGGCTTCAAAAAGGAAATACAAAAAGCTTTTAATTTAAAATTTTCGATTCATGCAAATAATAACGTTTTACTAACAGCTAATCTTGATGGTAATTTGTTTTATTTTATACCCCGCTATTTAAACTGCACTAATTGGAACGTAGATTTTGAATCGTTTGAAAATTTTTTACTAGAACTTTCTCCTACAAATTTTTGCATAGTTGGTGATTTGAATGCACGTATAGGTGATGAGCAAATTTTAGATCCTAACCTTCTACACAACCTTCCACATATAAACAAGATCAGACTCTCGAAAGACACAACGTGTAATACAAAAGGAAGCAGGCTTGTAGATTTAGTTGAAAACTTCGGAGGCATAGTACTTAATGGTAGGACTGTTGGTGACGCACAGGGTGAATATAGTTTTTGTGGCGGAAGTGGTAGCTCTGTTATAGACTACTGTATTGGTTCTCAGAGTTTTTTGAACTTCGTTGATGATTTTAGTATTGCTTGTAAACCTTAAACTAATTGTTCCAATGTCTTACAATAGAGCTGCAGCCGATTCAGTACCTCAAAGAATACGATGGAACGATAAATTTGCGTTAAAGTACTTAGAAAATTTAACGATTCTTACTAGAAATACAAATGTTGCACCCAATATCTCTGTTGATGAAATGGTACTATCTGTTAAAAACAAAATCTTAAAAGCTAATGTTACTACCAACAATAAGTTTTGCTTTGAACCAAAACAAAAATGGTTCAATTGGAAATGTGCACGCTCTAGAAAAAATATGATGAAACTTCTTAACAAGTATAGAAAAAAGCATACAAATGCAAATAAGGCAAAGTATCTTTCTGCCAAAGCCAAATATCTAAGAATATGCAAAAATAGTAAACTTGAATTGTATGAAAAAAATTTAGAACAACTTAACTTTGTTAACTGCAGTAAAGGCTGGTGGAAACTGTCAAATGATATGAAAACACGAACGTGCATTACGAGGGGTGACTTAACATCAGATGACTTTCATACACATTTTAGTACTATGCTCGAAAACACAGAACACGCAAATTTATTACAATGGTGTATGCCTTGTTTTACTGATGCTTTTCTTGATTCACCAATTGAACTCTGTGAGCTCTTTTCAGTGCTACGTTCATTAAAACATAACAAAGCTCCAGGCTCTGATGGTATCAGTTATGAATTTTATAGATATGCTCCCGTTTGTTTCGTAAACGAAATTCTTTGTCTGCTTAACCAAATTTTTTTAAAGGAAACCATACCAAGCAGCTTTAAAAAGTCTATTCTGATTCCGCTTTTGAAGAAAGGAGATCCAAATAGTCCAACAAATTATCGAGGATTATCGTTAATTGACACATTGTGTAAAATTTTTAATAATATTCTCTTAAACCGTATAACTAATTGGATTGATGTCAATAACATATTAAACGAGTATCAGGCAGGCTTTAGAAAAAACTACTCTACAATTGATAACGTTTATAATCTCGCTAATATTGTTCATTTAAATAAGCTTAACGGCAAAAACACATACGCTTTCTTTGTGGATTTTTCCTGCGCATTTGATATGATACCAAGGAATTCTCTTTTTTACAAATTATCCTGTATGGGGTTATCGTCAAAGATAATTCGTATCTTACAACTTTACTATGAAAATAACACAAGTCAAGTACTTTATGGTAACACATTTTCTGATCCGTTCAGTGTAGACAACGGTGTGAAGCAGGGATGTATACTTAGTCCTATTTTGTTTGCTTTATACCTTAACGACCTGGCTGAAGCATTACCTGGTGGTGTAAATGTAGTAGATGAACCTATTAAAATTCTTCTATACGCTGATGATATTGTCATCTTATCTGATTCGCCAAATATCTTACAGAATATGATTGATGAACTTTATACGTACTGCAACATTTGGTCCCTAAAGGTAAATCTTGCTAAGTCTAAAATATTAATATTTCGCAGTGGAACAAGAATATCGAATAATCTGAAATGGAATTATGGCGAAGATGACATAGAAATCGTTAATAACTATAGATATTTGGGCATGGACCTTAATTTCAACTTGTCTTTCAAAAAACATATAGAAAATAAATTAACTACTTCTAAAATGGCGATTTCTTCAACATGGTCAAAATACATAAACCACCCCAAAATTTCAAACAGCAACAAACTAAAAATATTTAATGCAGCATCAAAATCTATTATGTTTTACGGAGCCCAAATCTGGGGTTTTAAAAAATATGATGAAGTTGAAAAATTGTTCAGGTTTTTTATAAAAAAGATGCTTCTTTTACCAAGCAATACACCAAATTACATGCTTTATATTGAAACTGGCTTAAACTCTCTATACGTTAATACTTTAAAGCTCCACTTTGATTACATTAATAAAGCACTGCGCATGCCTAGTTGTAGATTGCCACGTATTTTAGCTGAAAAGGTAATAGCAAAAAAGACGTATTGGGCAGAGGAATGGATCACTTTATGTGGAAATATTAAATTTGTACCCGACAATGCTGAAAACCCTATATGTTTATACTCAAAACAAATTCTAGACCTTTTATCAACTAAGGAAAGAGAAGATCTATTGGTTAACGCAAGAAACTCTCAATTTCACGATTTATATTCGCAGGTTGATTATTGCATGAAACCCCTTTCTGCTTTAGATTTGTCTTCTCGAGCTGCGAGTTTAATAATAAGAGCAAGAGGTGGATTATTAGATATTAATGCCAGGGCCTTCAAAAGTTCATCAGTTGGCC
This sequence comes from Pollenia amentaria, assembly GCA_943735925.1. Lineage (NCBI taxonomy): Eukaryota > Metazoa > Arthropoda > Insecta > Diptera > Polleniidae > Pollenia > Pollenia amentaria. The sequence goes on along the minus strand of OX031010.1, from coordinate 118,283,903 downwards.
TGTGCTCACTTTGTAGCCTAGACGCTACAGAAAACACTCTACACCTAATTGGAATATGTCCAATATACTACGAGTTCAGATTAAAATATTTTGGAAAAACTACTTTAGATTTGAATGAAGTTCTGAATATATTAAATGGTTTTGAATTTGATTACATTACATTGTATAAATATTTGGAAATTTGTCTTAAATACAGGAAACTAATATTAAATGAATTTGAATAAACTCTGTATATTAACGAATTTAATAACCTCCTTATTATAAATTTTATGAAAAGAAAAAAAAAAAAAAAAAAAAAAAAAAATTTAGTAACAAAGTAAATAAATGAAATAACTCATAGCTTTATATATGTCAATCTGGCTCACAACTATCATGTTATGCCAAATATAGATAATATAGTAATATTTAATCTCTAAGATTGTAAATATGTAATATAAATATCTATTAAATAAATAAATAATAAAATAAAAATTTCGAGGACAATTTTCACAATAGGGATAAATATAAAAATTTAAGCTGCCTTGTTTCTAAAGATATCTTTTTTCTGCGGTGCCTAATACACAAATATATAAAAATATTTAAAATTATTTTATTTCGAAAACTGAATAATATCATCACTAGAAAAAAATCAGCAAATCTGCGCTTTGCCAATTTCGGATCAAAAAAATCGCCAAAATTACGATAAGTCCTCAAATCTGGCAGCCCGATTTTTATTATATCTATTTCTTTCGTTGACGTTTCGCTTGCATTTGACACTTAATTACTGGAAGTATTCCAGTTAAAACAGAATCTGTGTTGTGTGCTCTCGCATTCAAATACAGAAACACTTTTTTCTCACATATCGAGAAACGATGGAATTTTTTGTTTCACACTTCATGTGGGAAATTTTGCGATGCGAGAAATACAGAAACGAGCTACTGTGTCAAAAAACGGGGTTGGACTTAAGAGTGGATTCTGGTACCTAAAAGGGTGAAGAATAAGATGAAATGAGTTAGATTTCTAATAAAAATTTATTTATCCCATAAAAACGTACAAAACGATCTTGGGAATATCGATAAAAATGAGAAAAACCTTAAAATGTTTCTTTTTTTGATTTTTGGTTTTAAATTGTTTTTTTTTCGCCCGTCTTCGAATTTTTTTGGAGTTTGGACTTTTTTTCGGTGTTTCGTGATATGGTACTTCGATTTTCTTCTGTTTAACAATTTCAGTTTTTTATTTTTTCGTCGCTTTGGCTTCAGCTTTCTTTTTCTCGTAATCCGTTGCTTCGATTTTTTTTTCTAGCTATATTATAATTAATTTTATCTTGTAACTTTCAAATGCTTTTAGAATATTTAAAGGAATTACGAAAGAGACAGCTGAATAAAACTCGTAAATTAATTTTATTTACTTAATAAGGTATAAAGGATGTTTTTAGAGACCATGAAACTAAAAATTGTAAAAAACACAAAAAAATTAATTTTAATCAAAGATCAATATGAGGCGTTAACATTTAAAGCTGATCTCCTTGAGAATCCGCATTGTAAACGTCCAAGAACATGCAGAACTTATGAGAATAAGCCAGTAACATCACGAGAAAAACATCGCATGAACTTGAAGGCTAATTGACAGGTTATTTTCTCGAAATCAAAAAACTGCTTAATTTGTGGAAAAATAAGTTGCACTATTGAAATCATGAAGTCGACTTTAAGCTTCGCAAATCGATGGTTGATTTTCAAAGTAACTTTGGATAATTCGGCAGCGCTGTTCAAGCATAAATCTTTTAATGATGATTTTTTAGTGCAAACAATGAGAGCAGTATTACAGCTAACAGCTAACTTTCGTAAGTTCTATCGGGCTTAAAAACATCCACTATAATGGAACGGCAATGAAAATTTCGAATCTTCCCTAGATATATTCACCAAATGCGGAAGTTGAAATCATTGTTTTAAAAGTTTTATTTTTTGTTTTACTAATTTGATTTATTTCTATAATCTTTTTTTTGTGAATTTATTTCATATTACTATAAGAATCTAAATAGTATGACTAATATTGATCTCCTTGAATTGTATTTATTGTGTTTTTTCTTTTTTGTAAATGGTTTTTATTAAATTAATATCAGGTGTAATATAATTTAATTTTGCTTGATCTCAAGTGTAATTTTGAATTTTTTAACACTGATAAAAACATGAAAATACAGTTGGGGGATTCCAGGCGCGGATCCAGCTTGAGCTTTAGGGAGGGGGGGGAATTTTTTATGGTACAAAACAAGTAAAAAATTTGTTTTTAAAAGTTTATTAAAAACAATATGTTTATATTATATTAAAAAAAAACTAAACAATAAGGTAATATAAATTAATCTTTTTAAATAACGTTTTGGCTATAAAAATAATTTTATTTATTTTGAATGTTTTTTTTTTTATTTGAAACAATTTATTTGACTACATCATACTAAATTGTTTGACCAATTTTTCGACAAAAAAAAAAAAAAAAACATATGCAATTGTTAACAAAATTTTGGAAGAAGGAATATGCTTCACTAATTTTAAAACTAAGTAATAAATTTAAGTCGAACTGTTTGGGTTTTAATCTAAAGATACATATCGTTACCTTAATATAAAAAGGCCCCAACTCATTATTTTTGGAAATCCGTTTTTTTATTGATTATTGTAGAATGGTTGCTAATACACATTCTATTAAAATTTCAAGCAAATTAGATTAAAAATAAAGAAGTTATAAGCAGAATACAAAAAGCCCTAACTCATACACACAATTTTTCTAAAGAAAAAAAGGCCTAACTCATACACACAATTTTTCGAAAGAAATACATATTATGAATTTCAATCTGAATTCCTCGTTTAATTTTAATAAAGATGTTTTTTGACAATGGTTGTGTAGCTATATTATTTCAGCTTTTATTAAGTTTTTTCCTTCTCCTGTAAAAAGTGTTTTTGATGAGTTGGGGCCTTTTTATATTAAGGTAACGATATATAATTATTCTGGTTTAAGTTGATTACAGTTAATTTTTTTTTTAAAATTATTTTTATTCAGAAACGAATTTTAAAGCTTATAACAATGGAAAGACAAAAATAATTTTGGCTGCACATACATACGTACATATGTACCTTCAGCCGTAAATGTGCTAATGCCACAATTATTGAAAATTAAGTTTTTGATGCAGTTCAATAGAGTTAACAAAAATACATCGTTTGCAGAAAAAATGCAAATATTTTTTTCTAGTTCTTGTTATGCAACGATATGTATATCCAAATGCTAAAGATGTAATTCCAAAAATGCTAAAGAAAACGCGCTAGGGCCCTTTGAAATGTGAAAATTTAAAAAAAAAATTTTTAATATTTGTTAATAGTCAACATTAAAATAAATAAAATAATTTTATAGTATATTTTATTTTTTTCAAATTGACATGCTAAAATGTACATTAAAAGTATAAAATATATAATAGAAAAGGTGATAAGTCACAAAAAGCTATGTAAAACATAAATGTATTATTTTTAGTTGGTTTGCAAGCCAATAAAGAGTAATCAATGAAGCAAAACTGGATTTACAGACTTCAAATATATTCAGAACTAAAGACCTTAGAAAATTTTTTCTCTCTCCTATAAAATTTATACATTAGACTGAAGGTAATGATATATACTTATATTAAACAAGTACATTATATTAAAAAAAATTACGGACTCACCATTGTTTCACTCATTTTTATGTATTTTTGTATATCAAAGAACTTTTCTCATTAATGCACTTGAAATTTGACAGTCGTATGTGGATTTTTTGCGGTTTTGAGTTAAGATTGATTCCTTAGGTTTTCCGACCTGATATTTTATTTGGCGTAATCAGTTTTTCGATACCTCATACGGTTTTCGAGATATGGAGTGTTGAGTTTGTCGTTTGTGGTATTTGCTGAAGCAATTTTCAAATTAAATGTGTTCAAACTCAGTGTACTCGAAACTATCGGAATCCACATACGACAATTAAATTATTAGCCGACGAGTTATATAATTCTTCTTTGGTGAACTTTTTCTAGACCAATACATATATTCATATGTATATATGCTCGCATATTCAACCCAAACGTGTATTTTTCGAAAATAGATGTTTCATTGGAAATATATCATAAATAACTATTAGGATAAATATTTGGATACTTATTGAAAATTTGATTAAAGATTCCATAAAAAACAAAAAAAAAACTTGATGGGATTTCCAAAAATTTTGTACATTCGGAAATTCGTGTATTATCGAAATAAGCAAAACATATTTTAATAAGTTAGGGGGGGGGAATATCCTTTCTCCCCCCTGAATCCGCGCCTGGGGGATTCACATGGTAGTCATAAAGTCATATGTCTTAAAACAATATCAAGAAAAGAATTAGTTCTGCGAGTAACCACTCATAATATTTCTACTATTTAGTTATGACAAAACAAGAAACAGCGCATAAACAGTCTTATTAATCTTGGATTTTTTTTTGGTTTACAACGCAACAATAAGTTTTATTATTACTATTGTAAAATTTTACGATATTATGACAATATGCTTCATAGCACACCTTGTGAATCCACCAAATATGTAATATATAATACCAGATTTAGATCGTGATTAAAAAATCATGTCGTATTTTTTATTCCTTTTAAAAGTTGCTTCCAAACACACAACCGATTCAAACGATGATTTTCACTCCATGATTTTGGGTAGATTTTTTCCTGTTATCGATAATTCTTCTTTATTTGCTTATTTGTAAAAACAAATAATTTAAATCCGCTTCATGTTTTGTATTGTAAGGAGATGTTGTCACATTGAATTAAAACATAAATAAAATGAAGCACCGTAACAAAACTACGAATGTGTACAAAGAAAAATATCAAAAAAGACACAGAGAACAGAAAATATGATTTTTCCCCTATCCCAGTGGCTTTTCTACACCTTTCGCCTACAAACACCAAAAATCATGGCTTAAAAAACATCGGAAAAAATCAGCGTCTGAATCTGGTGATAAAAAACCATGAATAGGTTATTTCGAGTAACACCATCTCTGGGCTGTGCACTGCGGTTGCCAAAACTAATTAAGAAAAAATGCTAGATTTTTTTGCGAAAAAATGCAAAAATATGCCGAAGAACCTTGTTTTAATTTAACAAAATAGTGATGCTAGCTTAGCCCTTTTTAAATCCGTGAAACGTGAAACAAAATTTTTGGCCTTAACAAAAAAAAAAAAAAAAAAAAAACGCTCATTTTCAGCCTTTTTGGGTATTACAATTTTGCCCCTCTATGCTTTAGCTCCGGTATTGTTGCATTTTTTGTTTTCGGCTATATCGAATTGTGAAGATTTGAATACGTCAGAATAGAAAACATATAAAGAGAACGGATAATTTGTCTTTATGTTTGATATTGGTAATAATCCATTCGTTCAACTTTATAGTTTTCTATAAATATATTCATATATGCATTTATCGTTTTTACGTTGCTTTTGGGGTGCTTTAAAACGAAAAATGCATATATAAAGACTGGTTTTTATACACATACTTTGCTTATAAAAAGCTCGCTTATTTTCACCAGCCTCATTAAAAAAGCGATTTTGCTTGCATCAAAAGTTCAGGAATACATTCGAAATTAAAATTTAGCAAATTTAGTTTTGATGAAATAATTTTCGTGCGTTTTTTATTTTATCGAACTCAAGTTTGAAACGATGCTTATATGAGAATTTTTTTTAATAAAGTTTTTTAAAATTGTATTTATTATATTGTGATGCATAAATGCGGGATATGCATATAAGCAAATGCTTATATACTAAATACACTTCGGCTTTTTTAATTATAAAGCTGTAATTGCACAAGTTTGGATGCATAAAAGCGTTAAATGCTTACAGCTAATAAATAAGTGATAAATACTGTATCCCTAATCAAATGCTGAAGTTGAGCAGACTTTTAGTGCTTAAAATGGGATAGTCGTTGTTGTTCCAGCTACGAAGTACCTGCCGACTTATGCTTAAAAATTAATTCTAAAAGTCAAAATATTATCTAGATAGTGATTTATATAATGAAAACGAGGACGGTCAAGAACTGGAAATGCCCCCGACGAAAAAATAACTCAAAATGGTAGCATGACTCGAAGTATTTTGTAAAAAAAGCAAAAGAATTTTTTAGCACACAATTTTTTTAATAAAGCATATTTATTTGTAAAAAATATATTTTTTATAAAGAAATTTGTGGTCAGTTGTTAAATTGAACGTAAAACTTTCAAACAAATGGAAAGGTAAAGCAAATTAAAAGGAAAACAAAACTTGATCGTGCACCCAAAGAAAAAATATGTTTAAAAATGGTCACCTCCAACAAAACTTAATTTAATCACATTATTTTCAGCGACAACCAGCTTATTGTTAAATTGGTCCTCCATCAAGACGCCACAACCATATTATGGTTGTCTTTAAACATGTTTTGGTTAAATATGACAATAATTTGTTTTTAAATTAACAATAGTATTTTCCTCTTTTCTTAGAACAACATGCTATGGTTGAAAACCAACCATGCTATTATAAGTGTTAAGCATATTTTAATTATTATTAACCAAAACATGTTTGGAGGCAACCATAATATGATTGCGGCTTCTTGAATGAGGACAAATTTAACCACAATATGTTTGTCGGTGACAAAAGTATGATTAAATTAAACATAATATGTTTAAAATTATTTCTTTAAAATAGTTTTGTTGGAGGTGACCATTTTTAAACATATTTTTTCTCTGGGTGTGAGACTTCCAAGTAAAGCAAAACATTAAAACAACATTTTAATTGAAAATATTATTTTAAAACATCTGTTTAATTGTTTGTACATATAAAAATATATGATCTCCACACATGTTTTATTTTTTTTATCGTTGTAAAAGTTTGATCAATTAGTATGAATTGTTACGTTTGTTTTGTTTTTTTTTGTTAATAAAATATAAAATACTTGTAATTAATAATGTTTATTTACTCAAGTACCAATTTTTTTCAAAAATTATCGAAAAAAAATCTCCTAATTTATAAAATTTCTGGATTTTGAAGTATTCGATTAATCGATTAATCTTAAAATGTTATTCGTTTAATCGAATAAGTAAAAATGCCAAATATCGATTAATCGTTTAATCGAACAAAAAAAGCCCTACTTGAGGCTGTCATTGGAGGGGGCTAATTGACACCTAACAACCGCCATTTGACCAGTCACACATGTATTCTTAATAAACATGTTTAGTGTTAGTTTATTAAAGGCTAGTCATTGATATTCTTCCAATAAAATAGTCCTAGAATTAATTTTAAGAACTAATTTTAAAAATAGTTCCAAAGAAATGTATCACACCGGTGATACTGAACCGATTACAAAAACGGTCCTTATAAATAAATAAAAAACCATTTATATAAAAAATTATTAAAACAAAATTAAAAAATCTAACGTTTTACTCTTGCTTAATATACTAGTTAAGTAATAATAGTACCATGTCATTAGTTATTTCTTTTTGTTTTTGTTCTATTTTCTCATCTCCCAGGACCAGTTCTGGTGGAACATTTGACACAAATTTTCCGCAGGGTATCTTCTAGAGTATTCATTTTATCGGGCTTTCGCTTTAATCGATTAATTGCTCGATTAATTAACCGAGGTTTTGGTTTAATCGGTGAATTTTGTTATTGATCGGTTAACCGGTAAATAATGTGTTTTTTATAAAATAGGTGATATCAATATATTAAAATGCATACATTTCTTTGTAAAAAAGTTTTTTAGTAAAGGAGTTTTTTAGTAAAAAAACATAACAAACATCAGTGATGTTAAAGTTGGTACAACTGTACTTTTTTTTGTACATTTTGACCTTCTAAAGTACCGTGGCACTACCGTGGCTCATTTGGTACGATTTAAAAATTTCCCCCTTTTTGAATTTTAAGTATAGCAAACAAATTATTGAGTCCTTTTCATTGCATTTATGTTGTACAACAAATCGTTAATATAATAGGCGCTTGAATATGCGACTAGTATTGTGGTGTATAGAGCGCCTTTCACTTGCAACATTGTAAAAGGGGACTTATGGTACCCACAAACGAGGAAACATTAGTGAAAACCTGTGTTACTACTACTGTTTCCTTTTTACCACAGATAACGACATTAAAAGCAAAACATCAGTAATATTTTTTTTAATATAGAAGTACTAAAGCGTGATCTATTTCGAGGTTCCCTAGTTTTTTAAAGAAAAAAAAAACACACAATATTCAAATTTAATGGGGAATGTGTATTATCATTTGAAAGAACATTCTTTGGCATTTATTTTTTGAAGATTATGTCTATCAAAAGTTGGCCGTTGCTACGTCGCAGATGGTCCATCCGTTGAGTCCAATTTTCGATGACTCGTTCGAGCATTTCGACTGGTAACTGGCAAATGACACGCGTGATGTTTTCCTCCAAGGCCTGAATCGAAGCGGGTTTGTCCGCAAAAACTTTAGATTTTGCATATCCCCACTGGAAAAAGTCTAACGGTGTGATATCACACGATCTTGGTGGCAATCGACCGGCCCAAAAAGTGAAATTATGTGCTCACCGAAGTCTTCTCTCAATGAATCCATTGATTGATGCGATGTGGGAAGTGGCGCCGTCTTGCTGAAACCAAATGTCGTCGAGATCACGAGCTTCAATTTCAGGCATCAAATAGTCGGTTATCATGGCACGATAACGATCGCCATTGACGGTTACGTTCGCACCGGCATTATTTTTAAAGAAATATGGACCGATGATTCCACCGGCCCACAAACCACACCAAACCGTGGTTTTTTCTGGATGAAGTGGCAGTTCTTAAATCTCTTCAGGTTGCTCTTCGTCCCAAATGCGGCTATTTTGTATGTAACGCATTGAGCCAGAAATGAGCCTCATCGCTGAACAAAATTTGCCTCGAAAACATCGGATCTTCTTGGAACTTTTCAAGAGGCCATAGAGCGAAGCGATGCCGCTTGGGAAGGTCGAGCGGCTTCACTTGTTGTACAAGCTGTATTTTGTACGCTTTCAATTTAAGATCTCGACGTAAATTGCGCCAAGTCGTTCCATACGTAAGTCCGAGGAAAATAAATTAATCCTTTTCCTTTCCGGTCCTTTTCCTGGATTTCTCTAAACATATAAAATCTTCCATTGCCGTTAGAGTCCTCTTTAAGTTTTTTAAAATTTTAAACGTTTTTAATTATTTCCGTTTATTCTGTTAAAAGAATGATATGTGAAGACATGATAAGAAACAAACAAGCTAACACATACATATAAAAAGTACATGAAACAAAAAGCTGTTGTTGTAATTTTAAATGAAGATCACTGAACACCTTCTTTGTTTGTATGAAATTATGTTCTTAACATATTTCTTTTGAATATGAGACGAAACAAATAATAAAAAATACAAAAAAATATTTTATAATACTACAAAAATTAAATATTTTGTTACATCGGTTAATCGACTGATATTAACTGGTTTAATCGTTAATCGAAAAAAGCCAATTTTGAATTAACGGATCAGTTAATCGGGTAGTAATAAATTGGTTAACCGATTGACGGTTAACCGAATGAATACCCTAGTATCTTCACAACATGTTAGTGTGGTTTCCAGTCATACAAAACGAATTTGTGCAAAGTCTAATGATAATTGATGAGCCTTATAATATATAAAATAAATATAAGTGCTTCTTATTATACAGTTGCGAGTTTAATGCTGCTAGATTTGGAATTTTGACCATTGTGCGACGCCCTGACTGTGTGTATTTTCGTGTATATGAAAAAAGTAATATTCGCAACCAAAAATTCATCATGATTTGCCCTTGTTCTAAATATTCCTGGCACTAGTCAGTCCGTCAAACTTGGCCTTACCTTTATATATCGTTTCGTGTCCACCTGTTATGGAGGCCTAAAAAGCATCCATTGATTTCGGTTGTAATGCATCATATTGTCGGTTTTATGCAACTATATTTTCTTACTTATTTCAAACTATCTCTTCAATTTACGACAATTTATAAAAAAATTATTATTTTATATTCAAAATGGAATTCTTTGTTCAGCCAATTGTAGTACTACTCAAAATATGGCATTTTGATTATAAATAAGAGTCCTTTTTTATTGGAAATATGTACGCGATTTATAATACAAAAGTTCACATGAAGATACAGTTCTTCTTAAACATACTTGAATTTTAAAAAACAGTAACCTAAGCATTTTCTTATTTCATCTCTTTTAAATACTTGAACAAAATAAAAATACAAATGTACATTGTACACATGTACACACAAAAACTTCAGAACTTTATTGTATCCAATTTAACTTTATTAAAAGGCAAGAGAAATATTTGCTACGTCATTTGATTGTTAGAGTTTCCAACAATACACATTAAAAATTTTTTACTATAGAATTTAAGTTACATTCATCTTACTTTTTTTTTTGTTCCTAATATCAAGGAGTTTGAATTTGATACCAAATTATTTAAATTAACATTCGAAACCTAACCCGCAACCTAACGGTGTCTTTCTGATTTGAAAGGCCCACATAATTGTAAATGTTAATAAACAAAATTGCCTACTGTGGAATTTTTTGTGCGGGAATTTCCAGGATTTGTTTTATTTCATTATGGCAACTTTACTGCTGATATAATTGTTAATAAGTTATGTCAAGAAATATATGTATATTTAAATCCAATTGTTACTATAATGAATCCAAATAGACTCGTATCTCCGTCTGGGTACTTATCGACATCAGCCCCACAAATAAATTGGTTAAAATATAAAAAATATCTTAGTGCCCATTACACAGAAACTATTCCGCTTAGTACACCGGAGAACGTGGACCTCGCAATTGTTAATTTTGACAGTTATCTTAAACTAGCTGTTCAACATTCCGACATAGCCCTCAAAAAACCAAAAACAATAACATATATTCTACAGATGTCGAGCGTTTATTAACTGAAAAAAGAAGAGTTCGAAGAGAGTGGCAATTGCACAGATTCCCCCAACTTTAAACTTTATTAAAAGAGTGCACAAAAAGGCTAAGAAAGTTACTGCAGTCTCAGAAAACGGCTTCCGTGGAAAAATATATTTAGGAACTTGATGCAACTCCACAATCAGACTACTCATTATGGCGTGCAGCTAGAAGTCTCAATAGACCAGTTATATCTATGCGAACAATAACAAACATGAATGGAAGTTGGGCAAGAAATGATATTGAAAAAGGAAATCTGTTTGTAAATCATCTGAAAAATGTATTTACCCTTAATATATCTTACGATATAGAAGTCGAGTTATCGCCTGTAAATGTTAGAGCAGCTATTCCCCTAAGATTCCAGTTCAGAGAAATCGAAAAGATTATTTGTGATTTAAGCACCAAGAAGGCACCCGGTATTGATAAGATCAGTAATAAAATGCTTTTGGTGCTACCAAGTATAGCAAAAAAAATTATTCATATTATTTTGAATGCTATTTTACGCCTTCAATACTACCCTCAAGAATGGAAGGTTTCCTTAGTAACCATGATACCAAAGCCAGGAAAGGATCACACAAAAGTTGAGTCATACAGGCCTATTCACTTATTATCTTATATTTCAAACCTATTTGCGAAACTACTAGTGTCAAAATTAACGCCGATTTTAAATGAAAATAGATGTATTCCAAACCATCAATTCGGCTTTAGAAGAAAGCACAGCAAACTCATCGAATAGTAAATGTCATAAGAAAAGCCTTTGAAGAAAAAAATTTTTGCTCAGCACTCTTCATCGTCGTGTCCCAAGCTTTCGATAAAGTCTGGCATGAAGGATTACGACTGAAATTGCAGCAAAACTTACCTGCAAACAAAAACACACGCTGTTAGAAAGCTACTTAGTTGGTCGTCAATTTATTATTAAAGAAGGCGATTTTTAAAGTTCTCCTCAGCCAAGTTAGTAAGTATCGTATAGGGGAATTTGTCACGTTTTAGGCTCTTTTCTTTGTCATAACTCGAGAACCACTAGTACGAATAAACTGAAACAAATTTAAAAAAAATTAAGAAATACTACAAATATTTCAATATTTTACTGGCAGGTACTTATGAAATATGTTTTCGAAACGTTCCCAAACATGAGCACTCATAAATTTGGGTGCAATTTCTGTAAAAAAATCCTACAGGTAACTAACGGAAAACTCCAAATAATTAAAGAAGTGCACTTTCCTTTTAATTGTACACTCTCATTTATTAACGCTTATTACTTTGCTACCGCAATCATAAATATCAAATAACTTTTTGTTTATTCCTTTTTTTAATTCTGAGAATCATAAATAAAGTCATCAATGTTTTTTCCAAAGAATTTTGTGGATATCTCGAGCAAATTTTAGAAATTCATACCTTTACTTAATTGTGAATAAAAGCTAAACGCGTTCATCATGATTTATGTCTCATTTTGTTCATAGGTTATGCGACTTTACGTGAAAGTAATAGGACTTGACAATTTTTTACTGTTTTGGATTTTTTATGAATTAAAAATAAAAAATTTCAATTTTTTGGGCAAAAAATCTTTTTTTCTTCATACATTTATTTATAACTGCGAAACTGTTGATTATGTATTTTTTCAAATTTTTTTTTTAAATTTGTTTCAGCTTATTCGGACTAGTGGTTCTCGAGCTATGGCAAAGAAAAGAGCCTAAAACGTGACAAATTCCCCTATACGATACTTAATAACTTTAAATTAATTTTTAAATTATTATTTGATGTACCTTGACCAAACGAATTATGCAGAAGTTCTTCTTTTTGGGTCTACTTTCATAAAAAATTATCAGAATTGAGTCCCGAGTCAAGCACTTGAAAAATGTTTTACTGTGTTTGGGTAAGATATGATTTATTATTGTTAGTTCATTTTTAATATATAAAGATTCAATAAATAAATATTGAAAAAAAAATATTCAAATCCGAAAAGAGAGGCAATGGTGTTTGATGTTCTCCAATTTTGTACTAGTAAAAGAAGAGGAGTTAAAATGTACACAATTTAATATTTTTTTAAAGATCCAGATGTATTTTTTAAAAACGAAAAAAAGTTGTTCAAAAAATCAAAATATTTAATGTATTTTCAATCAGAGCAGCTGTAAATATTATTGCTGTAATAGAAATTGCCAAAAGTGAAATATTAACACATAAAAATATTTTGAATGCAGCACTTAGTAAAAAAACGCTAAGTCGATTCAAAGTAAGTAATTTTCAATTATTAGTATTGTGGTTATTTTATTGAACTTTTCATGGTATTTAAACCAAATTTTGAATATTTTATTCATTCATTTCATTCTTTACTGAACGGGGGACTGAACCCACGTTCACCGACAGGCCGATTTGACATGTTTCGATAGTAACGACACTATCATCCAATTTTAACGGGGGCTTATACGACGTCGTTTTTCTTCATTCCCTTTTGAAGCAACTTCCAAAAACCCTTTGCATTTATACGATGATTTTTGGTTGCAAGTCTTTTTTTATTTACTTTACGGCTTTGATTATCTGTAATTCGACCAACCAGCAGCATCAATTAAACGGGAAATAAAAACAATTTGTTGGCATTTTATATTTTCGAGATTTTACTGCATATTTGACGAGAAAAAAAACGCATTTTTAGATTATATTTCTGGTTTCGCTGTTCATTACATATTTAGACGTATTTAAGTCTTTTGGGGCGAAGGCTTTATGTACGACCTATACATAGTAAATTATAAGCTGATGCAGTGCTTTTTATATTAATTCAAATGCATTTTAGCCAAATTAAATACAATATAAATATTATGTAAGTGTATAGCATAAAATTATACAAAAACAATGTGTTTTTAGGAATAGATTTAATTTTCCACAGACAGCTCAATAAGTTTAAAATTATTGAAGGATCCAGACAAAATATGAATTACTAGGGCCTTAAATGAATATTTCTTTATACGCTATTCTACCATTCGTTGTGTTAACAAATAATCATGCACGTATTAAAATTACAACTTGGAAATAATTTTGAACTCTTTTATAAATTTCATACTCAGCAGTGCTCTCTATTTTTCAATATTGCTACTTACGAACCCACATTATGTTGAATCCTTTAAGAGCTTACAAATTGCCTTATACTTTCACAGTTTTTTATTCTTCTTTTAACTTTTTATCAATAAAGCTTGTTTGTGTGCAACAAATTTCTTTGTGATCCTTTAAATCGAAGAAAAATACAAAAAAAAAAAAAAAAATTTTGAGTAAAAACTCTTGTTTCTTTTGCTAAAATATTTTAAATAGTTATTCAAGTACATATAAACTAATCCCAATCTATCTTTTGTCTATATATATGTAAAAAATTAAAATACGTTTGTTTGTGTGTTTGTTTGTTTCCTAAGGACTCCTAAACTTCTGAACCGGTTTTCCGCAATCTTTCACAGAATTTTATAGACTAACCATCGGTTGACATGGGCTATAAATATTTGTAAAATGAAAGTGGCACCTCCCATACAAAAATAATAGATACTTCTGCATATCTAGAAAATGAAGACAGTAAAGGTTTCCAGTTTTAACAGTAAAAGTTTATATATTTCGCACAAATTGCTTGGTTATCAATATAAAGCATCTTTCAAAAAGTGGATTGAGTGAACTTTCCGTACAAAGACATTTACCAATATCGTCAATAAAATTTCCTTCGAAATATGTTCCCTTTTACTTAAAAAATATATTGGGAAAGCAAAATCTGGGGGGAGAGGGGGGGGGGGAGGAGAACTATTCACTTTATATTCGCCATGGGTGTGAATATAAATTTCTGCATATCTGGAGAGCAGTCACAATAAAACCTTTCAAATTTGACTCAAATAGCTTGGTTATTAGTGCAGGGTTTTTATTTGGTTAACCGATAAATAAATACCCAATTTATTGAGCGGTTAGTATAAAATTGGCTTTTTGATTAACGATTATACCGGTTAATTTCAGTCGATTAACCGATTAGCCGATGAAACACAATTTTTAATTTTTCTTAGTATTAAAACATATATTTTTCAGTTTTTAATTATTTGTTTCGTCTCATATACAAAAGGTATGGGTTTAGAAAATATTTTGACATACAAATAAAGGTGTTCAGTGATCTTAATTTTAAAAAAGTTTTTGCTGTCAACACCCTTTTCTTACACGTACTTTTTATATGTATGCGTTTAGTTATTTGTTTCTTCTCATATCAATCTTTAAACCGAAACAATAAGAAGTGTTAAAAATTTTTAAAAATTTTAACAGGACTAATGGCATAATAGAATATTTTATACGTTTAGAGAAATTCAGGAATTGGACTGAGAAATTTGATATTCTGTATTATGGGCTGCTTTTAATTTCTCCAATATCTCCGATATATGAAAGAATTTTTTCGAAGTCAAGTTTCATCAAAACTAAAAGAGATTCGCATGAATCATAAATATTTAAACCAAATTGTTTGCATAAAAGATTATTGTATAAGATCTCCTTAAACTATTGAACCCAAACCTCGGTTAATAAATCGATTAACCGATTAAAGCCCGATTAAATGAATACCCTAGTGAACAATATCTACCAAAAACGAGGTTGGATTAGAGAAGTTTCATCAAAACTAAAAGAGATTCGCATGAATCCTAAATATTTAAACCAAATTGTTTGCATAAAAGATTATTGTATAAGATCTCCTTAAACTATTGAACCCAAACCTCGGTTAATAAAGCGATTAACCGATTAAAGCCCGATTAAATGAATACCCTAGTGAACAATATCTACCAAAAACGAGGTTGGATTAGAGAAGTGGGCTTTCCACACTTAATACAAAGACCATATCACCCAAATTATGATAAAATAAAATTCCTCGAGTGTTTTTTCCTTCTTCTATTTTTAAAATTATATTTAAATAAGAAAAATTGGAGAAGGGGAAGAAACTCCCGGAGAATATTTATTCATAATTGGGCTGTATTTATTTCTGTATATCTGGAGAACGCTAACAATTAAAGTATCGAGTTTTGGTTCATCAAAATTAAATATCGGTCAAAAGAAGGCTGTGTTCAAGAAGTGGGCATGGCATGTTATATTCCAAGCCAATTCTGTACATCTTGAAAACGGTTACAATAAAAGTTTCAACATTTGATACAGGGTATTTGTTGTCAATACCAGTGCTACCAAGAGCAAAATTCAAAATTACACTTAAGATGAAGAAATATTACCCGATTTAACTTAAATTACACCTGATATAAAATTATCGTCTTATTAAAAAAAAACGCTACCAAATTATGTAAATTAACTTTCAGAATCAGACGCCGATTCGTACAACTAAAAGCACACATAATCGTCTATCTGAACAGGTTTGTTATATACAAGACCCAACAGAAAAAAATTTTGCTCCAATTAAAGCATTAATCCAAAGATTAAATCAGTTTTAATTAAAAATTTAATCAAGTGAATTAAACGTTTAATTCACTTGATTAAACGTTTAATTCACTTGATTAAATTTTTAATTTAAACTGATTTTATTATTGATCAATGCTTTAATTGGGGCAAATTTTTTTTCTGTGTGGCGCATATGGAGTTAGACCAATCCACAACAGACTCCATTAGTTTACTGGTGGCACCGTCGGTCCTAGAATTTGTGATTTAACACTTCTCGGTTATATCGTGAGGTCACTGGTTTATGCTTATAATCCAGCAACAATTGACGCTTTGAGGCTAAATAGGCTCCCAACTTAAGCATTTGGAAGTGGCGAAATAAAATGAAATTTATTACTTTTTAAAATATTTGAAACATTTTTTCTTACTTTGAATACCTTTTTCCAAAAAACTTCAGGTTCAAAAACGATGGGAATAATTTCTTAATTAGAAACCTTTGGTTTAGAATACAGTGATTTGTTTTCTTCTTTGGATTAACAATATTTTAAATGGTATACATGTTTTTCTGAAACCAAATCATTACATTTCAAACTACATTAGATCTACACCTAAAAGAAATAACCCACGCTCTACCCACGACATTAAAAATAACACCCAATTCTGGTAATTAGTCACAAAGTGGCAGCACTGGTCAATACATAACATCTATCAAAAAGTAGTAGGAAGACAATCTATTTTTCTGTATATGTACCTGAAGAACTTTTAAATGCACGAGATCTGTTTTCAAAAAATCTTACTGAGCTTCATACTTAAATAAGAGCTGCAAGCGTTTTCTTTATGTCAAGACCTCTCATTTTTATGCAGTTTATACGAAACTTTAGAAACCTTGAGAACGGGAATTCTACACCACTTGGCTGTCAAATCTTATTTGACAGGTGGCTAGGTCGTTTTGTTTTATTGAAATGTATTTTAATGTTTAAAAAAACGCATGCCGCTTTTGCTTAGTTAGCTCAGTTACTTATTATTTTTTCATTTGAGGTAGCGAAGCGCACTGGGTAACATCAGTTGTATATGTGTATGTATATGTATATTTTAAGCTTAAATAAAAAATATATTTCTACCACTTTTACACATTTTAAGTTCATTTTAAAGATTATTATATGTTACATGAGATAAATAAATAGAATAATATAGAAAAGAGGAAATAATAAGAATTTGAAGGAACTGATGAAAGGGAATAACATGATTCAATACTGCAGACATTATAAATTATTTTCAGGTTATGTTTATGGTAGATTCAACGTAATTGATTGAAAATTACACTCGAATTTTATACATTTTAACAAGGTGGTGCTAGTCATTTTTCGAAGTTATCGCTCGTATCCGCCGTATATTTTTTGCTTTGACTTTTCAAATTCAATATCAACAAAAAAAATTTCGCAAAAAATATACACCCTGGTTGTGTAAAACGCAACGCCAAAAATAACAATTAAAGCAAAAACAAAGTCAAAAGTAATTTATAAATTTTGTTGTTGCTTTCTACAGAAATTCATATTGAATTTTTAAATTTGACTAATTACACAGCGGAACAAAAGTCCAATTTTGTTCCGCTTTGTAATTAGTCAAATTGTGTTTTTGTGTGTTAATTGGAAGTTTGATGCAATTTTTTACGAATTTAAATTTTATCTCTGTTTTTCTCTATCAGCTCGCATTTTTAAGTTAAAAGTTCTAATCGAATTTTTTATTTTGTCCAAAAATTAAAAGTTCAAAAATCATAACTTCACTCTTCATGAAGCGATTTTCAGAATTCTTCTTTTTTTTAAAGATGAAATTGTTACCTTTGAAAAACAAATCACAAAAAATGGCTGAGTAGCGATTGTTTACGTAACAAAAAATAAAAAAAAAAATCCAAAAAATTACAATTTTTTATTTTTAAAACTCATGAAAAATTCAAAACTTAAAAAAGTCATAGTCTTATTATTTTCACTTAAAGTCACATAACCTGTGAATAAAATGAGGTATAGATCATAAAAATCGGTGAACGCGTTTCACTTTTATTCACAATTAAGTAAAGTGAAGTGAAGGAAAAAACGTCCATAAATAGAACAGCAGCAAACACACACACATTTAAAAATGTTATTTTTGTATGGAAATCGCGATTTTTATTAATTTAATTGGCTCAGTAAATTGTGAATAAAATCAAAACTTGTGCAACGATTACAATGAAATAAAGCTCATTTCATTCGAAATATGTTTTTATACCAAAACTATGGCTTTTCAAAATTACAGTTTTTATGAATTTTTAAATACAATTTCTTTTTTTTTAATTAGTATTGTGGTTATTTTATTGAACTGTTAATGGTTTTTTAATCCAAATTTCGATATTTTAATCAGGCTTAAGTTCATTGAATTTAATTTTTATTAAACTATTTTTATAAAGAAAGGAATTTTACAACATGAAATGAATTAAAATTTATTGGTGATTTTTCACTCTTGGCTGAGCTGGGAATTGAACCCAGGTTTTTACGGACAGGTTGCCCTGAAGAGATTGTCTGGTTACAATCGAAGCTAGTCAGATAATTAACTACGTTGTCATTGTTGTGGCGAACTGGTGTTCTTAATACTTCGGAAGTTTGGATATCTCGCAAGTCTACAACTTGCCGAGTAACTGAATCTTTTGAAGACGATCTTCATCTTTTGTGATTTGTTTACCAATTGTATTTGCGTACCTTTGTCATTACCGGTGAATTAATATTGCTTACAATTGTTGTAGATGTTGATGAAGTTAGTCTACTGGTCGAATATTTATGTTAAAGTTAATCTAAATTTTTATTTAAGAGATAATCTTCATAAATAGACCAATGGAACGCCAATTCTGATCAACATTATTACAAATATCATTGATTTTTGCTACAATTTTATCCATCGTCGTTTGACTGGCGAAATCACAGGCTTTCTTTTACCAACAGCACTACCAACACGTCTCCTTATACCAGGGAATGAAGTAAAGCCAAATGAAAAGGTTGTTGAAGAGGAATTAGAAGTGTTAACTGACGTATAGTTTAAATCGCGATAAACAACTTTAATGAATTGATCAACTTTAGGCAACATACCATCCACGGATTCCTCATTATGATTTTTGGATGATTGAGCTAAATATTTCGCTCTGTTTTTCTTACTCATGTTAGGCAGACTTAAACGCGAACTCGTTACTTTTCTAAATGATGAATTCGTTTTTTTGTATAAAACTTAAAACGTTTTTGTTTGACACTCAAAATGTGAATGAAATAAATACAATCTAATTATATTGAAATTATGAAATATGAAAAACTGTATAATTGATTAATTTATTTTAGAAATAACAAGAGGGCTTGGAAACAGGTTACTACACAACTTCAACCGAATGGTAGAAATATTTCACAGGCTGTAATTGGCATTAAAAGGCTAATGTGTCACAATTCTCTCTTAAAACATTCGAACCAGTGTAACGTTGCGTTTTATGACATAATTTATATTAAATTTCACCTTCTGGTCTAATATATTCCCTTAGGGAATTTTTCAATCTTATTTTAGTGATACTTATTTCTATGTGCTCTCCACCTACACCTTTTATTTTGGTATATGGCAGGAGTACGGCATGGTGACGCCAAACAAATATTCGCATCGCGGTAAGTTGGCCATTCCGTTTGCGTTATGATAATTATGTTTGTTAAATTAAAACGGAATTTTTTACTAGCTCTTTAATTTAATTAAAATTTGATAACAGAATTAAATAAAAAACTAACACCCGTATTCATAAAAGATTTTAAATGACAAACGTTTATTATGTCAAATTTTCGAAGAAAATTTGTTTTGTAAGTCTTTGTTAAATTAAAAATATTTTTTGTCATAGTTTGAACAAACAGTTAAATTGCTATTTACATCGTTTTCCCCCCAATATCTTTAATTTATGCTCCATCAAACATAGTTGGAGAAAAGCTAAAAGGGACTTCGTAAAACATAAAAGTTTTACGATAACAGCAAAATATTTTAGCCACTTGTTGTTATTGTATATTAAATTAAACAGAACACAAGAACGTGCACCGCCTGAAGCATTAAGTTTCATGGAATAGAAATTAAATGTGAAAAATTTCATATGGTTGTCTAACAAAGGATGTCGGTGATTAGGGGAGTAGTGGCAAAAGTTTAATAAACACTTTTTCAGACATTTTCCTGTCGCTTTAATTCAGTGCACGTAGATGGCAAATTTTATGTCGTAGCCCATAAAATGCGACATTACTTACTTGACAACTAATACCTTTAACACATACTTTCTTTCTAACATTTAAGCACTAATACTTATACAAATGACAATGGTAAACGTTTTCTTTAATATGACAGGTAAAAAAGACAGATATTTTCATAAAATAAACGACCGTAAAATGGAATGCGAGTAAGTGTAAGAAAGTAAAACATAAAATATTTTTGAAATGTCTTTATTTAAATTTGTATTGTTTTAATACAATAAAAAAATTAATGGAATGAGTACTTAATGCTAAACGTTAATCATGGCATTAAGGCCTAAATAGTTTTGTTATGAAATACGGAATGCAGTAAAAAAAATTTATTATATAAAAATTATGTGCATATTGTCAGCTAGAATACAAAACATCGTACCATCAAAAGTCTCGAAATTAACTGCCTGACCCACAATGTCGACAAGAACATTTATTTCTTATATTAATATTGAAAACAAAACATAACTTTAGGTTTTACCATTTTTTCCATACAAATAATGGGTGATTCAAGTAGAGATACTTTTTTCAATAGCCTTTTTTTGACAGATCACGTGTGAGTCGTGTCATGATGTCATGTTATTTTTGTTTAGTATTGTTTGGCATGTCGTAATGGAAAGACTTACGCCTGAACAACGTTTACAAATCGTTCAACTTTATTACGAAAATTCAAGTTCTGTGAGGAATGTGTTCGTGCACTTCGCTCAACTTATGGTCAACATAATCGGCCTACTGAGCGTACTATTCGCAACACCATCACCCACTTTGAGACCCGGCATTCATTATTGGATAATTCTCGACCGAATAGATCACGTCCAACCCGCTGTGAAGAAAATATAGCGGCCGTAGCTGAGAGTGTACACAAAGACCGTGGAGAGTCGATTCGGCGCCGTTCGCATCAACTCGGACTGACGTATGGAACGACTTGGCGCATTTTACGTCGAGATCTTAAATTGAAAGCGTACAAAATACAGCTTGTTCAATAACTGAAGCCGCTCGACCTTCCCAAGCGACATCGCTTCGCTGCATGGGCTCTTCAAAAGTTCCAAGAAGATTCGACGTTTTTGAGGCAAATTTTGTTTAGCGATGAGGTCCATTTCTGGCTCAATGGGTATGTAAACAAACAAAATTGCTGCAATTGGGACGAAGAGCAACCTGAAGAGATTCAAGATTTTTTTATCCAGAAAAAACCACGGTTTGCTGTGGTTTGTGGGCCGGTGGAATCATCGGTCCATATTTCTATAAAAATGATGCCGGTGCGAACGAAACCGTCAATGGCGACCGTTATCGTGCCATGATAACCGACTATTTGATGCCTGAAATTAAAGCCTGAAAATTGGACTCAACGGATGGACCATCTGCGACGTAGCAATGGCCAACATTTGATAGATATGATCTTCAGAAAATAAATGCCAAAGAATGTTCTTTCAAATGATAATAAACATTCCCCTTTAAATTTGAATTTTCTATGTTTTTTTCATTAAAAGAGTAGGGAACCTCGTAATGGGTCACGCTTTATATACGAAAGAAATGTTCTTGTCGACATTGTGGGCCTGGCAGTAACTTTTTTATTGATTTCTCTTTGCTATATTACAGTATATATATGTACGACTTTTACCGTTCTGCTTATGTATTATGATCAAAGACAAATCAAGATATCAATCGCACTGCACTGGATCATGAAGAGGGTATTTATTCAAAATTTTTATTCGTTCACTTTTCGGAAAAAATACCGCGATAAAAAATATCCTGCTTTGTGTCTACTCTTTGTTCATATGCTTTTAATATAAAATTAACAATTGTTTTGCTCTTATTAAAAATTTTCGAATATTGAGTTAGTACTAGGGTATTCATTCGGTTAACCGTTAATCGGTTATTTGTGGTGCCATTCCCACTTCTCCAATCCCGTTCATTTTTTGAAGAGGTTTTGTATCGATAACCCAGCTGTGTGTCTTGTCTTATCGTTCTTGACATATACATACATATATAAACCAAGATGCGTGTACGCAGTTTAAATCCTTGGCTCTTGCCGTTCTCCAGATATAAAGATATTTTTAATGTCTTTGTACGGAAAGTGCTACGGCCACTTCCCCAATCACGACCAAATTAGAGAGTTTGTGTATTGATAACCAACATGATTGCACCCATTTTTTAAGCTTTTGCTCTTGCCGTTTTTAAGATATACGGAAAAAACAAGAACAACACGGGATTTATACACTGAACCAAAAAGGTACGTGGAGTCAATGAAAATTTACGTTGAGCAAACGAAAAATTTATTAATTCTCGTCCAATGAATTTGTTCGTTGAGACAATGAATGACCGTTCATAAAAATATTTGATATTAATAATCTAAAAAACTGTTCGCTAATATAAGAAAAAAGGTTACAAAATAATTAATAAATGCATGTTCATTGAGTCAACGAATCGTAAGTAAATTGAGATATCTGAATAATTTTATTTTTCATTATTTTAACGAATAACTCATTGAGCCAACGAAAATTATTTTAATAAACGTTGTTCGTTAATATTATGAACACTTTTTGGTTCAGTGTAAGTGTTTAACTAAGTGTTTTCTGAGAATGGACTATGTATGGGGCCAATGCTTAATTATATTATTAAACAGATCTTCACAAAATTTTGTGCTACGATTTCTAGTCATATAAAACGAATTTCTGCAACAAATTAAGAAAATCCGTGCATCTGCGCCCATTTAATGTTCATTTCTTAAGCAGAAGTATAGGGCCTAATTGTGTAAAACGAAACGCAACGAAAAAAATTTAATTGAAAGCAAAAACAAATGCAAACAAATTTTATAATTTTTTTGTTGTTTTCTACAGAAATTAATATCGTCGGCTTAATATGCAAACCTGCTAAGTCCACTTTTAAAATAAATTGAGATTTTGATGCCGTGTGGTAGATAAACACAATACGCCTCGCCGATCATTCGTACCAATTCGTGACCGTGGATAAAACTGTTTTGTGAACTGTGTTATCAAAGTTATATAATGAAGTCTATTACATTTAATAATATGCAATAAAAAACTCAAGGTTTATTTTAGTTTTCCACAAATTAAACCCACTTAAAAAAAAATTGTTGTTGTAGCCTGAAGTCGATCACCGCGGTTAATGAAGAATTTAAAATCGTAATCACGATTATAAAAAATTGCGATTGAATGCATACCCAAGTCCAAAATGAACCATTTCGAAATTGGCATTAACTGTTACAAATCCAACAAGAATTTGGCAAAAAAAACATAAAGTTTTTTAAAGTCAAAATTAAAGGAATAGTAAATGAATAAAAGACTGTGACTCGTACTCTCCCAAAATGCCCGAAAAATCCAAATGAGTCCCATTTAAGTTAAACTCCCTACTCAAAATTAGCACCTAATGAGTTATAGAATTTGCGCTTATGAAAACCTTACTCCTATATAAAACCCCCTACTGTCATAAATGTCAAAAACATTGTAACATCAAGTCAAAAGTTGAATGGTTCTCAGTCTTTAATCACTTTAATATTTAAATTTTTTGACACATTTATTTTCCAATTAAGTTGAATTTAAGTGTTTAATTTACATTTATTGGCATATTTATCATTTGTGTCTTAGACTATTCCTGCCCTCAGGGTCTTGTCTGCAAATTTTAATATTTATTGTTGTAACTGTTTTAAATTCTTCGTTTTTGTGTCAAATATTTTTTCTGTGGTTTTATTGAGTAGGAATTTTTTCTATTTTTTTTTAACCCAAACATTTCTTTATCTGCCTTATTTAAGTTTAAATTTTGTTGTATTTTATTATATTTCTTTGTTTCCAATTTGTCTTTTCTGCAGTTTTTGGCATTTTTTTTGCCCTACACCATCATACGTTGGAATGGTATTGTGTATCTGTGTTGAAGTTTGTAACGCTAAAAAACCTTATTCCTACTAGACCACCTTTGAGTTTATCGACTACCTTAGAATCACTTTTTGCATATCCTTCCGTCCATTCGTCGTGTCGATTAGCTGTCTATGTGTCAGTTTTGGTAACTTTTCATATCAAACAAATGGTTACAGAGTTGCAACAAAATCTAAATTGTTTTAAAAATAATAATATTGAAAATAAGAAAGATCATTTAAAATATTTCTAGCTGAATTTGGATGCAGTTTAAGCCTTTTTATATATTTTATTGGATATTTAGTGATCATAGTTTTTGCTGATGCCTCATTGAGGTCTTTGTGAATTTTCGAGTTTTCAGGGACCGGTCATGATGATTCGAATAATTTTGTTTTGGCGCGTTTTAATTTGTTCTATACTGGAAGCCGAGGCAATACCCCGTAACTGCTACCGTAGCACCAGATTAGCTTTAGGATAGAGTTGTAAAGTATAAGTTTACAATCTAGACTAAGGGCAGAAATTCTACCAATGAGATAATTTAATTGAATTACTTAATTACTTTTATTCTAAGATAACTTTTAGTCTCGGCACACAGAAAAAATTAAATAAGCTGAACGCAACATTCAGAAACAGTCGAACTAAACGCTATTGTCATATTTACTACGTTCCTTTTGGGTTGCATTCAAAAATGCTTAGAGATTAGTATTTTCTTATTTAGAACTGGACGTTCAGCTCGCAAATGTCCAAGCTATCAATTGACTTAACGAAACATTGCACAATGGTTTACAAGATCCATTTTTTTGGCCAAAAATTAGAAGCTTTTTTCTTATATTTGTTGTTGGAATATTGCAGCAAACACAAAACAAAAAAAAAAAAAAAATAATAAGTTTTTGCAAACTTCAATTAACCGTTTTTCTATGAAGTGAGAAAGTTCAATGCTTCAAGTACAGCAGTAAACTGAAACACGTGGTGTAGTTTTTTGTTTTATTTGAGTCACAGGTTACACGAAAATAAAAAACTTTTTAAATATTTTAGTTATGGATATTAACGACGATGGTAAGTATTTCAAGTTGTAATAGTGAAATATTCAATAAAAATTGTGGCAATAAGAAATTACATAAAAAACTTGCACAACCTCAAAATTAGTGATTTTAACTTTTTCTAAAAAGAAATATAGTGCATAAAATACAAATTTCAAGTGATTTCAACGAACCAAAACACACAAAATTACGAATCTTCAATAACTTTTATCTAGTTATTGCTTATTTTTAAGAAATACATTTTTGTCTCAGGAAACTTTTGCTTCAAAAATTGTGATTTACTTAGGGTTTGGCAGAGTGGAAGTAAAAAACAAGAAAAAGACGAACGTGTTTTGAATTATATTTAGGAAAAAATCGGAGAAACAAATGTTTTTAACGAATATAAGAATTATCTTATTAAACAATTCGGGAGTATTGCGTGAGACTGGATGTGAAATGGCAGAAATCTTCTAGATTCAATTGACCAATTTAACACACAAAATGATAATTAGCTTTAAAATAACATTCAAAAATCCCAAAACAAGTGCCTCAACTGAAGAAAATATCTTTTTTTTGGAAGAAGAACACTCAGTAGACAAACCTTCATCATCTTGGGGACGTCCTCGAATTAATTTTTCGGGCATGTCTGAACGCAGTAAAAGAAGATAGGCGGCGGTGCTATCGAAGTCTACAGCAACTGAAACTGAATTATTAATAAAAGCATCAATAAAGTCGGCCTGAAAATAAGGTTCGTTATTGTTAACAGCTACGGCACGAGCTATATGTTTACATTTATCCTTCATGTAGTGCTGGAAAGGTCAACAAGAAAAAAAACATGAAAAACAAAAAATGTACTTTGGATTTCCAGAAGAATTCTTGACAAAAAGTACGAAAAACAAAAGTAAGGAAGAACATGTAAATCAATTAAAATAGGTTATCATTCATTCAAAGCAAATTTCGATCTACCAAGGTAAAATAACATTTTGGTTGAAAGATTGATTTTTGACTATTGACGTCATCCGTCGTTAATGGCGGTGAGTGTAAAACGGCAAACTTCTCTGAAGAGATGGTGTGGTTACAATCGGAACTAGTTAGGGCAACCTGTCCATGAAAACGTGGGTTCAATTCCCAGCTCAGTCAAGAATGAAAAATTCATAAAAATAATTTAATGAAAATTAAATTCAATGAACTTCCCAGGAAAAACTTTTTGAATTTGGGTAATAGGTCGTAGTTATTTCATACGTTACCTGGTAAGTAGTTGTCATTACAATTGTCATTATTCTGAAAACCTCAATAAGTACTTGCTAGTAATGACCTCAGTAAGTACTTTTCACTACTATTATTTGTATGTATTGTAACTACTGAATTCTTTGGACAACTCGAACAAAAATAAGTAGTTATTCAGCCGAAAAATAAGTAGTATTTATATTTCTCCAACATTACTTGCCTACTTACCAGGTAAGTAAAGTTTTTGCTGGGTTATTTTATTACAAAATTACAAATTAAACAATATATAATATTAAAATATCACACAAAGGAGTGTCGAAATATTTGTTACAATATAATAAAATTTTGTATAAAAATAAGACCTCAAGCTTGAAAATTTAATTATACATTTAAAATTGATAAAAAAAAAAATTAATGATTTAATAGAAAAGAACAGTGTAAGAGATGAGAAATATTTAAAATTTAAATTAATAAGATTTTTGTCAAAAAACAAGGTATTCAAATCCGTTTGAACCAGACGTCCAGTGAAAATAGTCTCTCAGATGCGACAGAACTCATTTGAAAACTTAAGTATTTCTGCCCCAAGCGGATCTGAGGCTCTAGAAATATTATGAGATCTAAGGTTTATCTCGTCTTCTTCTTTGGAAGAACCACAACTAAGTATGGATAGAGGCGCATCCTCCTCGGATTTTCTTATAATTTCAGAATGCTTAGTCATAGTATTTCAGTTAGACGTTTTCTCGATACGATTGAAGCGGTTTTCTTTAAAATATTCGAAGAATTTATAAAAAATAATGGATTTCATTATTCTCTTAGCCCCAAAATCTTTCATTCAAAACTAATGCTAAGTAAGTTGCCAATTTTTGAGCCTCTGAACTATTCTCTATCTCAGTTTATTCATTTATTAAATTTTCTAATAATATTAATTTAGCGAAATAGCGTCAGATAATGTCAGTGGCCTTGCTTATATATTTTGTAGCCTTTTCGAAGTAACCCAAAATCTTCAGCAAAATGATTTTTATTCTCACAAACATCTCATTAAAAATAAGTATAAGAATCTAAAAATGTACAACATTTTTACGTTTTTTTGTACTGCAAAGACATAAAAAATTTAGCGGTGAGAGAACATTTAAATGCTATGCCGCAAAGCAAAATGGCTAAAGCTTGAGGTCCACACTACGCCTTCAATCCATTGATGCATTAAAGCATCTGTCAAAAAAGTAGAATCAGTGTACAATTGTATTGAAAAGATACATAACAAAAGCGTTAATGCATATCCGATAGAACGCATTAAATGGGATACTTTTCACATTTGCATGCTTCTTGAAAAAAGGTCAAGAAACTATCAAACGCATGGAACGCGTGGTGTGGACCTCTAGCTAAAAAATTAAGAGAAACAATTCATTATTTTATTTTTATTTTATGTTCTGCTTTGAAATATGTTATTTCGTTTAGTTGTTATGTTAACAAATTTGCTTTGCAAATTAAATAGTTTTTTCAAAAAAACTTAAAATAAATATCGGCGTATTGGCAGTAAAATATCGCCGTTCCCAATATTTCGCCAAACCTGAAATATCGCTGATATATCGGTATCGGTATTGGTTACCTCCCTAGCTTGGCTTAGCTTTCTAGAATCAAATAATTAATTTTTTATTGAACCAAAGTTTATCACAACCAGCGTTGCCATATATATTTTTTCTAAAAAACCTCTTATAACTGAAAAAAACCTTTTTTATTTAAGAAAAAAACTTGTTTAACAAAAAAGCCAAAACTTTTAAAGAAAACACAAAAATTTATATGGAATACATTTTATTTAAAAATTAAAAAATAAAATTAAATAAAAAAACACACAAACATTAATTTGGAATTCATTTGTTTAAAAATATAGAAAAATGTAAATAAAAATAAAATTTTTTCTTTTTAGCCAATAAAAATAAAAGGAAATACTTATTAAACACATAAAAGTTGCTAAGACTTTAACGTGAATTAGAAAGTCATTATTAACACGAACTTTACAAATTTCAACATAAAACCTTAAATGATAAACTCTAAAGTCCATTTTATCACCTTCAGATAACTTATATGAATCTAGTGTTAAAATACTTCAGCACCTAAAAAATATAGTTGGGATCTTTATGGTAAGAAGGACTCAACACAATTAAACACTGTTGCAATTATAAAGGTCGGAGAAAATATAAAGTAAGATTGTTTAATTGCATAAAAAACACTTAATATTTTCCTCCAATATACTGGAAATTTTAAATTATTTATTTATAAAAAACTTTAAAAAACTTCTTATAAATTAAAAACTTTTTTGCATTTAAAAAAACTTGCAAAAAAAGGGAAAACTTTACAAATGGCAACGCTGCGCACAACTGAATGCAAAATTCATCACACTTCTTCTTGGGATCAACGTAAAACTGGAAGTTTTATTCGTTTTTTACTACACTCAAAAGAAAAATCAGTCCATCCGTACCCAAATCAATCCGAAGCGGTATCAATAGTACGGTGAGTACGGATTAGAGTTGTGTCGGTCATGAACAACCTCGTTCAATTGAACGGATCAGTCAGACGAACGATGAACGGCCGTTCAGTTTCATCGTTCAATTTCGTTCAATCGTTCACTTGGGTCACTTGGGTCTTCTTGTCAGACGTTCACTTGTGTAAAGAAAAACTGGTTGAAAAGAAACAACAATACGGTTGTGGTTTATATGTTATACATTATTGTTTTATATTCTTGTATACATATGTATTTATTATACGAATATGCCATATCTTTATATGTATACTTGTTTCTTTTAACACGTTGCCGTATTCAATCAATTGTGAATGACTGAACGAAAATCACAAAAGACAAACTGGTCCAAAAGACAAACTGACACAAAAGACCCACTGACACAATAGGCAAAGTGACCTGAAATGAACGATTGAACGAAAAGAACGAGTTCGTTCACTGATTCGAATTGAACGATAATTACCGGTCACTTAAACGAACGATTAAGCCCAAGACTAGTACGGATTTTCTTGAATCAAGTACAGGAAGATGGATTCAAGTACGGATTATTCAATCGCGAAATACTCAACTTATCCATATTCAATTCCGAATTCTTACTTAAAATATTCCGAAAATTAGATTGATTTAAGTAAAACTGAGATTGAATCAATCTCAAAATGTGCTTGATTCAAGAATTATAAAATTGATTTAATCCCGAATTCGTACTTGAAATAAACCAAAAGTGAAATTAGAAGAAGAATATTATTATGATTGATTTACTTAACCGTTTCACACTTTACAAAATTCCAATTATAAAACACCAGCATCATGCCTGATATGATTTTAACTTTAAAAACTTAATGTACATATTTAACTAAAAATATAAACTAAATGAGAACTCTTGCTTTCAATTTTACTTTTAAATGTTTAAAAAGTAAAATTGATTAAGATTTAAACATGACAATAATGCGTTTTCTTCTTGTGTTGTGTTGTTTTTGATGCTTCTACACACAACAAGCAAATCGTTTTTTAGCTACTTGTGTGGTGTTGTTGTAGTGGCTACAACAATTTTTTATAAGTTATATGAGGTTAAAACGCTCATTTTGTAATTTTACTCTCAGAGTGGCACTACCAACGAAAAGTTCAATCTATTTTTTTACTTAGTTTAAGAATTTTATACTTATTTTAAGAAATTCGGGGATTGATTTTTGAAAGTTATCCCATTTAGGATTGTTATGAGTACGTTTTAGTGTTATTCGTACTTGAATTTTTGAGTACGACTCGTACTTAGAGTAAGTATAAAAAGCTTAATTTATCCCGAATGTTTTTCTTTCTGTGTACGGGCGCGTTTAAGGTGCAAAAAACCTAATAAATATTCAGAAAAACTGAACGTTTGTTTAGTTTTTTACTACGTTACTTTTTTTTTGTGTAGGTTCAGAATTGAGCATACGTCCTATAGAAATCCCAACATCGAATCACACAAAGATAGAAAAATCTTCTATAGACGCAGATATATAAAAAATATTCTACAGAAATAACTTTTACATGAAAATTAACCTTATAACATAATTTTGTTCTAGGTCCCAAATAGGATACCTGTCCTAAAATTTGTCCCTAAATTCTGTGGTGTAGGATATCATATGATCATCTTGGACCGACTGTGCTTTCTTACTTATTTTTGTCTGAATAAATGAAATTAAAAATGGCAAAATTGACAACACTGCTATGTATACATGTTGTTTACAAAGGAAAGGTCGGGATTTTATAAATTAATTGATGATACATGTTTGTTATAGGTCCAAGAGCGAAGTTTATTGAAAATGGTGTGAAAAGGTCCATGATTTCACGAAGCCCACATACAAATTTTCTACTTCGACAGAACAATTCTGTTAATAAATCGTCTAATTATCCGCCATGTTATAGAGTACAATTCCGTTCGGAACCGTAGAAAACTTATTCGTTTATTGATAGAAAGTATATTTTGAGAGCTATTTGGCCTTTAAGATACACAAACAGCCATTCCGTTCATGAAAACAAAAATGGTTTCATTCCGCAAAGTTCTTTCGTAATTTTTTGAAGCACCAAAATACGGGATGAATTCTTTTCCTAACGGAATTGTACTCTGTGACATGGCTGTATGTTAGTATTTTATTGATCTTTAACCCCCATATTCATAAAAAATATTTTTGATTAATTAAAGATTTATTAAACAAATTAAAAAAATCATAAACCTGCTGTAAACGTAAAATATATTTTATGAATATGGGGGTAAATATTTTAATATTTAAAAATTATACTTCCATACAGGTATAAGTCTTTATAAATTCTCCATAATGCTATAAATTCTCTATTGATTTTGGTGTAAAGGTACTACAAACGTCGATTACGTCCTATAATGGTCCGGGCGAAACGCTCATACGTTTCGTGGGGGAAAGACTGTATTTAGGGATGGATTTTGGGAATATCTATAAAGGATCCAAACACCTTGTTGATTTTCCCAGAGAAAACACCGATTGTGTTTCTCAGGATATGGAGTGTATGGAGTGGCTTTGGGACTCAGCGCTAAAATATCAACCAAGTATCCAAACAACTTGGTGATATTACGAGTATAACGGCTAGAAGAAGAAATAAAAAAGGTTCTTATATCTAAACAAAAAGAAAGCACTTCTACCAATATAATACTTTCCTTTTTTCCGTTTAAACATTTTAAAATTTCCATTTATTTGCAATTCAGTGTAAACGTAACTATAAAATATTTACTTTCAAAATGAATAGAAAAACCCAGCCGTCCAATATGGCTCTCAAACAACGATTCGACTTAGATAAAAAAATTTGTAAATTACAATTATAATAAAATTGAGACAAAAAAAAAAACATACAAATCAAAAAAAATATTAAAATATAGAACATGATGACAGTGGCGCCTCAAGTTGTCAATTCGTCTTAGGGCACATCATCATTCAAATAGAAACCAGGGATGGTAAATCCGCTGCCTTCGATTCAGAAGTGAACAGGTACAATTTGACAGAATTTAATTTTATAATAGCAGTTCTATCATAATCAAATTTTGTGATGCTAGATTTCGAAACTGAGAAAAGACAAATAAATCTTAAAGCTTTTAGTGTAGGAAGAAACGTCGGCCTAAATATTGGGTTAACTGAAAATTAATTGCTGATTGGTCCCAACTAGGGATACGTAAGCGGTGTAGTGTATTACAAGATTGGGCTATACTACATTTCAATGTTCTTGTTAAAAATTTTATTATGTATTTAAGCAAATTGCTGTTTAGTTTATTTTATTGTTGTTTTTTATTAACTTGTTAAAAAGTCTCAATAGTATCGTATTCATTTCATTCAAAATGCTTATTTAGGTATTTAGTTTTTTTAAACCTTTTGCCAACGTTAGACTTATTCGTAGTTTTTATCCTTCTATAGTTGTTTGTTTCTGATAACATCAATGTTATCGTTTATATACATACAACAACTTAAATTATGGTTAAGTTTAAGTAAAAGAAATACTTTTCTGTAAACTTTTTATTCGGATGATTAATTTTTCATTGGTAATTTTAATTTAAGTTTTTATAAAATAAAAAGTTTAAAAACTATATTTTTTTTTTTTTTTTGGAAAAATACCGGTTGTCCTTAATGCAAAATTTTATTACTCTTAAAAATAATTGAGTATAGATGGAAAGAAATTGTAAAATATACAAAAATGTCCAAATCATTATTTTTAAGAGGAATTACATTTTGCATTAAGGACAATCGGTATTTTACATTTTACAGCAAAATTAACATTTAGAAAAAGGGACTGCCTATGGGATCTCCAGCATCTCCGATAATTGCGGACATTGTGATGGAAAAACTTTTAGATTCGGTAATTGAAAACTTATCCGAAAAACGAAAAATATTGACGAAATATGTGATGACATTTTTTTTATAGTTAAGGAAAGTGAAATCCAAGAGGTATTGATCAAATTAAATAGTTTTAACCATAGGATTGAATTTACGAGCGAACTAGAATGCTATTCCAGGTTATCATATATAGACATTGTGGTTATAAGAGAAAGTAAAATATTAAAAACATATTGGTATTAAAGACCAACAGCGTCGGGCAGGATTATTAATTTTTTCTTTAAACATCCGAGTCGAATTAAAATTAATACTGCCAACAATTTGTTACGCAGAGTGTTACAACTTAGTGATGTAGCATTTTACAAAAACAATAGGAAGAAAGTCCAAAACATATATGACAACAACTTTCCAAAAAACTAACAAAAAAAAACTTATTAAAGACTATGGCAAGGACAAGGACAAGGAAAAGGAAAAGAGGACTAAAACAAGTGATGAACCAAAAATAAATAAATCAATTACATATATTCCTGAAATGTCGGAAAGATTTAAAAAATCCCAATTGCTTAATGCAGAATATATTCTGGGAAAATTTTTCTGTAAAACAAAAGACAAAAAAATTTCAAAAATGGAAAAAGCAAATGAAGTTTATCAGATTCCTTGCATTGGTAATTAAACTGAAACGTGTTAGAAAGTGTATGCTGGAACAACTAAAAATAAATTAAAAACTAGAATTGCAGCACATAAATCTGATCAAAAACATCGCTTAAGTAATTTAAGTGCAAAAACAGCATTAACAACTCACCGTGTTGAGAGGAACCCTAATCCTGATTTTGATAATGTACGAGTGTAAGAGAGCGAACAAAATTATAAACGACGTTACATGCTAGAGATGCTACACACCATTAACATACCAACAACAAAATTTATTTTAAAATTGATGTGGTGAAGCTACAAGCACTTAGTAAATAAGGGGAAGAGTGTATACAATATTTATTATTTAAGTTCAGTTTAATAACAGACGATGCTAAAGAAAAACCCGTAATTTTTAGGTCGGTTGTTCAATATAAATTATTTTTTGTAAATTTACGTATTACGCCTGGTACTCTGTTCAACAATGCTGTCAAAACACATATAAAAAAACTTGTGCGGAATTTCTATGAAATTATGTTGATAGAGTTGTACTCTGTTCAATTAGTGAAAAAGTAACGAAATGTTTCTGGCAATATTTTTTTACAACTGCGAAATAATATAAGCTGCACTTATTTCACGTGGAGTTTTAAGTAAATGAAAAAACTTTAAACTTAATATTAAATGAGATTGGAAAAACATACATAACACAACCGGTAACAGTTTTTCATCCATATGGGTTTGTTTACATATGCAAAACAATGTCGCGTACTTTGAAAGATTAAAAGCGTAAAATTTTGCAAACTAACGAGATAGGTAACATTGATGCATGTCAAATTTTTCGTATGAAATAATAGATGTTGCTGAACATTTTCCACAAATTGGAACAGAGTACTAGGCTTTAATGTTGACATAAATTTTATTGTTGTTTTTTCTATGTGGTTTATTATGACTGTTAATTGTGTGTTTTCTATATTGTACTTACACAGTTTAAATTGTTGTTTGATATATTCTAATGTTTATAAAAGTATTGTTCAAAATGTTCTTATATTTATAGCCCAGATGATAATACTCAAAGAGTATCGAAATATCGGCAACAAATAAATTTATTTTTACTACTGACCTCGAGCTCATAATAACAGCATTTTTATTTATAGCAATTGCAAGGACTCTTGAAGTCAGCTCTGTAGGCATATTTTAGGGCGTAATTGTATTTTGAATCACCAAGAAAACTTTAAACGTAATTCCTCTACATTTAAGAAAATTGCAATTACGATGATTTTCATTGAGGTTTGCTAGATAACTTACGAAAAAAATGATTTAAACCCGATTTCTTTAGTGACTCTGTTCTAGCCGGCGTTAAGGTTAACAACTTTTCTGAACATCACTTTTCGATATTCGGACACTTGGATGGGCAAAATGATAGAAAATGCACAAAAAATTACAATTTCCTCTATACGACACGAAGGGGCACTCCATATTTGTCTTATGCTTTCCAAATGGCTTTGTGGTTCATTGAATCAAAGGCTTTTTTATAATCCACAAAAACCATATAAAGTGGCGACTGCCACTGTACTGACTGTACTGATTATTATCCAAGGCGGGGCAGCTGTTTGGTGGCCGGCGCTCAAGGCGAAGAGTCATCAAACCAGGTTTGAACGTTCAATGAGAATGGTGGCGATAGCGGTAACAGGTGCCATTAGAACATCCCCCTCTAAGGCATTGTTTACGATTCTAAACTGGTTACCACCAGACATTTTGGCGAAAAGGTGAGCTGCGAACGCGGCGGTAAGACTAAGGGCCACCGGAGCATGGAGGGATTATAATATCGGACATGCTAACATTCTGAATGATATTAATTGGCACATGGATGTTGATTATGTCACACCCGAGCCAATCTTTGATCCTGGCTTCACGTTTGTCGCATTGTGGATAACGTGGTCCACTATGATGACTTGCAAATCCCCGCGAATGCGATTCGAATCTTCACGGACGGGTCTAAAACACTGTATGGTGTCGGTTCTGGCATATACTCCGAGCAACTAAACTGGAGCATTCCTATAAGGCTGCCGGACCACTGCAGTGTCATCCAGGCCGAGATAATGGCCATCCACATAGCCGCGAAACGCATCCAGTACGGTGAAATATCTGGAAGGGATATTCACATTATTACCGATAGCAAGGCGGCCATAAGATCCCTGGAGAATGTGTTCATCACATCGAGAATTGTCCGAGAATGCCGGATGTCTCTGGAGGAGATAGCGAAACATTCACTGGTCACCCTTAATTGGGTCCCCGGACACGGGGACATACATGGGAACTGCATGGCGGATTCGTTGGCGCATGCAGGTACCACCTTGAATCGGGACTGTTCCACATATGTAGGTGCTTCACTCCCAAGGTGTAAGCAACTTATAGCGCACAAGTTTCATCTTATCGCCAGTCAGAGGTGGCACGATGAAACCACCTGTGGGGAAACCAGGAAAATCTGGCCCATCATAGATGAAAAAAGGACACGGCGGGCATTACAGCTGTCCAGACATCATCTAAGAAACCTAACTGCGGTTATAACTGGCCACTGGCCAATTGGGAGGCACGCCCAGAGGCTGGGGCTCCCTTATAACGACTTGTGCAGAAGTTGCGGCGATGAGGAGGAGGAAGAGTCAACGGAACATCTTCTCTGGAACTGCCCGGCTTTCGGAGACTTAAGACTCAAAATGTTTGGTCGAAGAACCCTTGGGGACAAAACTTGTCTCTCTGATGTTGATGTAAACAGGATCCACTCCTTTATTGAATCGACCGGTTGGCTGCATGGGAATACTAGCAGCCAGATTTCATAGGACCCATGGGAGACGGCGTGATGGTAACACAACGGGAACTAAGTAATGGACCCACGTGAGCTGTGCTTGATCACGGCTGCCAATGGAACCTAACCTAACCTATTATCCAAAGGGGTTTTCATCTGGTCCACACAGCTACGATGTGGCCAAAACCCTGTTTGTGCGCGCCGTAGTGATTCTTCTATGCACTTTAATCTGTTGTTGATAACTGTTGCGAGGATTTTAGAGGTGGTGTTGAGAAAGGTAATACCGCTCAAGCTGTCACACTCTGTTAGATCTAACTTTTTCGGAAACTTTCATTTTGGTAATTTATTATGATTTCATTCTGCCATGCTTCTACTAAAAATGGATGCAAGATTTTGGCGGAGGCTAAAGTGTTACTGTATGAGCTCGGCACTTATTCATTTTAAGAATTTGTATTTCTTCAACGATTTCGTCAATGGTGGCGGGATCTAAATATATTTCTTCATAATCACCTTTTCTATCAGTTTGGCTGCTGATTTTTTGAAATGTTGTTTCGATCACTGCATTTCTTATTGTTACTCCATTAACATCTTATATGATATATTTTTTCTTGTTAAACGTCCAATAAGTTGATGAAGTTTTCTTGAATTATTCGAACCAGCAGCATTAAGCTTTTGGCAATTCGAGCGCTTGTTTTGACAGCTTTGACAACTGTGTTGTATTGCCAGCTTAAGTTTGGATCGATGATTTCCCACGTACGGTATGCCACTAACGATATAAGCTTTTGATCATTATAAAACAATAAAAAAAAATTTTTTATTAATAAAAAAATGTTGGTTTTAATGCAAGAAATTAAGAAAAAAAAGTCACCTCGCACAATTCGCCGATTTTCGATTATTTTGACATTCACTTACGAAATCACTTGCATTTTATGCCACATACGATATGCACATATTTTGCTTTATATATTCAGGATAACAAGGTTTCGAATGTGATAATTTTATTTTCAAATAAAGTACCCCCTTAATAAAAAAAAAAAATAATGAAAAAATTTTCCAGTTACTACTGTTTTTGTAAAATTTATACCTCACGGAAGGCGTAAAAATGTCACGTACGATGACATGGATATGCCCATATACGATTTTTAAAATTTGTTTAAAATTATATTGTCAACACTATCTATAGCATGCGATAGTTTTTTAAAAACCATCGATAGCTATTGATAATTTTTAAAACTTACAATATTTCCTACAAAATACTAAACATTTATAACAAAATCAGTAAGAGATTTTAATCAAATAAAACTTTATACTAAAATTAAAAAACGTAGAGTCCCAAGTAAATCATCAGAAACCAAAGTCTACTAGAAAAAATTGTGTTTCTTTAAGCGGTTGTAATTTTTTAGTCATCGTCCAGACTATCAAACTTTTATGCTTAATTTTTTTAAAATTCTGCTTTGAAATGTCCAGATCAAAAAAATTCTAGTCTTGCAATTTTTGTATATTAATCTTGTCTTTCCTCTTCTCCTTTTTATATACAAATTCACCTGCAGCCAACTTCAAGTTGAAAAGTGTGAGAATTTCAAAACAAAATAGAATTTCAGAGTACATGAAACTAAGTACCCCTTACCAATCTCCTAACCTCACTCACCAAGAAACTCAAGCATTACTGATGACTTATACTGGCAGACGGAAAATATAATAAGTGAGATTTACAGAAATGCTTTATAATTCTGTTTTATATTAATATATCAAGCTAAAGATTATTCAAATACAAAAAAGTGACTTGTAGGTGTATAACTTTGGAACTTTGTTGACAATGGCAGCAACATTTTCACTTGGTGTTCACAATAAAGCAACAATTTTTTTCGCAACCACACACTTCTTCATTTAGGAAAACGTTTGCAAATTTATTCCATAACAATATAACGTATTTACTATTTGTTAAAATTTTCATTCAAAACTAAATAAAATTAATGTAGACGTCTTTTATAATTCCATAAAAATTGTTGCTGAAATAGAAGTATCTAGACTCAACTTTTTAAAATAACTTTTACTTCAGCAACAATTTGTATGAAATTATAAATGATATAAATAATAGTTTTATATAGTTTTGAATAAAAATTTTAACAAAATGTAAAAAAAATTATAATAAGTACGTATTAATATTGTGGGAAACATTTTCAAACATTTTCCTACTTGAAATTGCCCGTGGTTCGAAAGAAATTGTTGATTTATTGTGAACACCAATTGAAAATGTTGCTGCCATTGTGGACGAAGCTTTATTTAACAAAAATTGTTGAAAATACAATTATTCAAATAAAAACATATTTAGCTTGCAGGAAAAGGAATACATTTTTAAAAATATAAGGTGTGTTCATTTACTTTACTAGCAGAAACTTGCAACAAGAGACTAAATTTAAATTTTACAAAATATTTTTCAAAACTAATATAACAAAAAAAAATATTCCTACTCCTTTAATAAAACACAAATTTGTTCCTTAAGAAACCCTTTGGGTTACATATATATACGTACACATAATTAGGAATGATCCTAAAAAACAATTAATTCTGACATTCTATTAGATAAAAAGATTATCATAAATCAATAATTTGAAGAGATAAAAACTATCGAAAACTATCAATAGTATTGAAAACTATCCATGGTGATACGATAGTCAAAAACCATCGATTGAATCGATAGTGCTATCGACAGATTCAGACCGCTAATTACTTGCCCTGGAAATATTATGAATTTTTGAAAAAATTATTAAAACTTCCGTTTTGAATGTTTTGCTTATTTTTAAAGAATTGTACCGTTAATAGTATATATCTGTCATATTTGATTATATTGTCTATCCTTTAATATTTGATCGTGTATACACACAAGAAAAACTGAAAAAAATCTTTTGTGTGTTTTGACCCTTTTACTTTTGCGCCCTTTCATAAACAAAATTGCTCAAAAATATTCGTGAAGTACAACTGTTACTTAAAATTCCAATAAAGCATTTCGAACATGCCAACAATAACTTGCATTCTTTTACTTGAACCTTACTCCTAAGAAGTCACCCATGTGTTTTACACTTTTTATAGCATCAAACGACATTCAGAAGTTCAAGTCGTGAACAAATAAAACATAAATTACTCCTTAAAAAAATTTCACAAACATTGTTTTTGCTAATTTTATTTCCCACTGTTAACTGTTACTATTAAAAGCAAGGACCAAAAGTCCTTTAACAGTTTCAAGTTTGTAAAACCAATTGAAAACAATGTTGGCCAATTTCAAGGAATTTAGAAAAACATACCACTTGTAAAATTATTATCGCTAGGGATTTATTTTCGTATTTTATGTAGATATTTAATGTGTGTTAACAAATTATTTAAAACACAAATCGGAAATTGAACTAATAATGTGGTAAAGAAAATCGATTTCTTTATTTACTTTTTGCACTACATAAGCTATAAGTTTGTATGTTTATTTTTATTTTATTTAGCGTGGGCTTAATTATTAAATTAACCGGAATAAAAAAAGTTATTCGTATTTACAATTTGCAATTATGTAATTTTTTATTTAAATAATGTTAAACACAACATATTTGTTGCGGTTTTAAACACGAAAACACTGATTAAATTGCTGCTTTATAGGGTTTAAGCCAAATTTTGTTAAATGTATAATTGCCTTAAAGTGTTTTTTATTTAAAAACATTTATATTTTTGTTTTGTTAATAATACGCAATGTAGTACAGCTGAAAAAAGTAAGAGAGTCAAGTCCGACCATATGATACCCTACAACACAGTATTTACAGACAAATATTCGAAAATGTATTCAATTTGGGCCCATGGGCTGTCATGGACCCGCCAAAATAAAATTATGTTATGATATTAAATGAAAATACTCAAGCTCGATGTCTTAAGTATTTTCATTTAATATTGAATTTTAAAGGTCGAATAAAAATATAACTTAAGGAAAAAAATTATGTTATGATGTTAAGATTCATATAAGAGTTCTTTGTACCGAACATTATCTTGTTAATATATAGTAGATATCAAAATCTATATCAAATTTTTCATCTTAAAGTAATTTTATATACAGGGCTTATATAGGACCTATCAGCACTGCCATAATAAAGTAGTTACACGGCTAGAAAAGACGTCATAACGCTGATGAATTTTGACATCAGTACTGTGACAAGTGTCTTCCGTTTGGAACCCATGACACTTTAAATGACTCTGATGTCAGCCTTAACATCAATTGGATTAACATCAATTGTCATCAGAGTGGTGAAGGTTTATCTGTGTCACCTTCAGCATACCCAGTGTCGACGATCGTGACATTGGCGTACTTCCGGTCTGCTTCCAGGAAGGCGTCTTTATCAGCCAATTCACTAATGCGTTCAAAGAGGTCACCCAGCATGTCAGAGACGGACGGGGTGTCTTCTTTGTCGCATGGACGAACGGAAACGTCCTCTGTCGTGCAGTCCGCAGACCGCGTAGGATTTGCACCCGTCAGAGCGGGTTCGCCCTTGTCGTCGTCTCGGTAGAAACGAAGCAGGATAGTACTAAAATCATAGTAAATCTTGCCCTGTTTCTCTCTCAGCGGTTTCAGAGAGTCCTGGTTCAGAACTACGATCGCCGTTCTTGCGGATCCTTCACCTGCTGAAACCTTGACAACTTTCCAATCCTGAGCACGTTCCCTAGTTCGTCAATCGCTTCGAAGGCATGTCTTCCTGAAGACACCCAACATTCGCTGCTTCACCAAGTCTCACTTAGAGTGGGACATAGATCCATCAGCTGCAGCTCTGTCAATAACCGCCCTCATAAGGTGGTCTTTAGCCTCCTCGCTTTAGGACCTGTTAGCTATCTTTGGTGCGTGTCTGAGACGTTTTGTCCCTGTTTGCTGTCTGACGGCTGTCGCTTCTTCCTCCGAACGTTGCCGTTTAGGCATTGCCTTCGCAGGGGCAGGAGGTGAAACGCTATGAAGCCCAGCAGTTTGGATCTTAGCTCATGCCAATGAAGCTACATGTTCAGCGGTTAGCTCATCAGCCTTTCTTTGAATGCCCTCTGAATGCCTTATGAAATGGGGGTAAATTTTAAAATCGTTGTCGATTTCTTTGGGTTATCTAATAGTGCACAATGTCTTTTATTAAAACTAATCCAGTCCTTTAAATTATGTCTCTTTGGCAACCAGATATAAAATTACTTGTTTCTGGAAAAACCATTTAGTTAGTAAAAAATGTATTCCGTTTTGATCTTTCGTTTAATTAAGAAAAAAAAATCCGACCTTAAAACCAAACGACTGTTGTCTTCAATAATTGTTTCCCTCTCTCCTTAAAACAAATATTTTCTTTCTGACTTAACTTTAAATATTTGTATCCTAAAATTTAATTTAATTTATTTTTATAACCTAAAGTATAAATTATTGTAAACAGTATTGAGCTATTAATTGCACGACCTCACAACTGAATCTATCAATTTTATATCTTCTTCAAAATCTTGTTTATTTTAATGATTGTTTTGCATCTTAATAGAATAATAGAATGGAAATATAATTATAATAATAAAATTAAGAAAATCTGCCTAAAATTAAAAAAAAATCCCCAAGTAAAACACCAAATCAAATTTAACCGTTTTCAAAATAAAATTCTCAGATTATTTTAAGTACGAATGAGAGTTAAAATACGGCTTAAGTTGAGTATTTGATACTCCGTACTTGAATCAAGCATTCTTTACTTGACTTAAGAAAATCCGTACTTACCGCGTAACTGATACCGCTTTGGCTTGATTTAAGTACGGATTGATTTTTCTTTCGAGTGTACTGCTAAGATTTCATAAAAATCGATTTAGCGATTTAGGCCTGTATGAGGTAGAAACAGTCATACAACCACCGTTTCTTCATTATATATACAGTATCTTCTTTGTATGTATGCATGTATATTTTGTTTCTGCTTTATATGTATGTACATAGAAAAAATAAAAATTGATTACAATTAAAATATTTGTGATATTAATTAAAAAATTAATTAAATTTGCATCAATAAAGAAATTATAGTATCAATCTAATATTTTTTGATATTAACAACATTTTCTGCATCAATGTTGTTGATATAAGTAAATGTTTAATTAATTTAAAATTAAATTTTTAAATTTTTTTAAATGGTTTATTGAAAAAAAAAAAAAAAAATTGGCGAGAATGTTTTCTGTGTACATAGCCATAGATATTTACATAGATATATACATGCATATATTTTTGCCAGAAATAACATTTTCTTATTTGCCAATTTTCGTTTGAATATAATTTTCGCAATTAAAATCCATAAAGATTTATTTTCCATACAGTTCTTAAAAGCATTGCTACAATCTACTTGACCAGTAAAATGAAATAAAACAAAAATTTTGAGAAATAATTTTGCACATGTTGCACTATACCACTACATGATTTCATTAAACAGATCTCATACACATTAATTAGGCCTTTTTGGCGAATGGTAAACTTTTTTC
Organism: Pollenia amentaria; assembly: GCA_943735925.1. Classification (NCBI taxonomy): domain Eukaryota; kingdom Metazoa; phylum Arthropoda; class Insecta; order Diptera; family Polleniidae; genus Pollenia; species Pollenia amentaria. The sequence goes on along the minus strand of OX031010.1, from coordinate 118,240,912 downwards.
GTTTGTCTAATGTAGAATGTAGGGATGGTCGAATTGAAAAAATATATCGATATATATCGTATCGATATTTTTTAAGAGTATCGATATTTATTTATTAAAAATATCGAACTACCGATGTGTCGAACGTATTACGCTGAAATTCTTACCAAATTTAAAAACGTAATATACCTATGTCAATACATATTTACATACATATGTACAAACATATTACATGTAATTTTATTCTAAGTTATAATTGTTACTTTTAATTTCAAATTTACTGCCTGTCCCTCTATTTCGAGCTTTCATTAGCTTAACTTTTATTTAAAATAAGAACCAATTTTAAAATTTAGTTTTTAAGGTAAGTTATGCGAACGAAGTTTTCGCGCATAATCGAGCGCTTCAATAAGAGAGCTCTTATACAGCAGTAAATGATAACGAATAAAATATACAAAAACAGCTGCTTTTTAGTGCAGACAACAAAGAAGGTGTTAAAGCGAAAAAAAATAAAAATATATTATGGTTTAAGAAAATGCTTGAAAAAAGGCATTTTAACCAGTAAACGCAAAACATTAATGAATATGTTAATATAGTTAGCCCTTAAAAAGCACTTTAAGAGTGCTTTATTTGCATGTTTTATTGTGTTAAAAGAACCGTTTATTGTCAGCCGAAAATAGTCATCCAAACCGGGAACACCCCATACAAAAATCAGGCATCCCATCAGCAGCTTTGAAGCTTTTCGATGTATGCATTCATACATAAAACCTGCTCCTTTTGGAACACATTTTTTACTGGGATACTATACAAGTAAACTGTGCCATATTTTATTTTTAATATGTAAGAACATGCTCAAATAAAAAAAGACCAAATATTTTTTTTATTATTAACATTCCAACTTTCATGAGTCTATTGCTGCTAATACAACATAATTAAGGCGATTCTTTGCATAATTCTAGGAACCCTTTTCAGAATATTTTTTCCGAGCTAATTTTGTTGTTGTCAACTCTTAAAAAGCCGAGACAAAACTGAACGGTATACTCTATGAAAATTTAAAATGGTAAAGCGCTGTGGTTTTCTTAATATTAGTTAAAAAACACATGATGTAATGCTTAAAAAACAACAGTATTATAAGCAGTTGAGCAACGGTTAAAATGTTGAATTTTATTATAAAGAGATCTTAAAAATATCGAATTCGATAGTCGTAGATAAATATCGATATATGGGTATTTTTAATATCGGTGATATATATCGATTATAATTGTTATACAATCGATATTTATTGCCTATTCCTAGTAGAATGGCCCTTCCTCAACTTTTTTTTCAAATCGAGTTTTTTCTTTATTTCAATACATTTCACACAAATACACGTCGTCATAAAAATTGTATGCAATAGTAGTGAACAAGCATTGTACAATAAGGTGGACCTTATTTTTTGTGTGAGGTTAGTTTAAAAAAAAATTACAAGCATTTGAGTTCAATCGGTTAAATTTTGATTCGGCGATCCCATTCACATTTAAAGTGTAATTCCATTGGTTGATATTTTTGTAATTTTTCGTGAATATTCAGTTTTTTTTGTATGAGGACCCACTGCAGTGTTGGAGATAGAGGGTAAGTCTTTTCTAGAGAAATATTAGGGACATAATAATAATGGGTGTTGCTCATTTTACCCCCTAGGGTGACTCCTGAGTAGTAGCGACCTCGAACTTTAACCAATGATATAACGTACTTTAAAAAAATAGCAGCGTCAGTAAGAGGATAATTCATAATCACCGAGCCCAAATAGCTTAATTGAAGATACATTAAATTTAGACAAATATAAATTTAGGCAAATACTTTTTAAACAAGTAAAAGTGCTATATTCGGCTATGCCGAATCTTTGATACAATTTACCGTGAGTAAGAAAACTTCCGAAGTGGGCATTATGGGATTTTTAATTTATAAAAAAAATCTTTACGAAAACCTCACACTATTTTAATTTCTTGCGGTTTTATTCGTATTAAAGCCTATTATGTAAGTACAAATTATATGTAAATCCACATCAAAATTTTTCATCAAAATTTTTTTTTAATTAAATCAAATAATGCTGTATCAAAAAATTTTTTTTATTGTTTCAGTTAATTTGCCTTAATTATAATGATGACACACAAACTTCAAAATATTTTATGTTGCATTAAAGTTTCAAACAATTATTTATTTGTTTCAATGAACTCTGTTGATCGAAAGAAACATTTTGATTTGTGTTAGTGTTTTAAATAGCCTCTTTCGCTGGTGGTCACATTTCAATTAAACCTATTGACTGAAACTCAACAGCAAGAAAAGCTCAAACTTACAAAAATGTTAATTGATATGATAAATTTGTTTGCAGGCGGAAAATCGGTACGGAATTTAATAAGTAGTACAAATTTCTAATTTATATGTTAATTGAAGTTGGTTTTTCCTTTCTTCCGTGTATAATTTGTTAGGCGTATTAAACTAATTTTCAAGAGGGAATTTAAGGTAAATTATGGTTTGATCATCATAAAATTAAAGTTGATTTCGAGAATTGGCTTAATATGAGGACCATTTTAAACTTTAACAAGCCAAATTTGAATAAAGGGTGGTTAGATTTTAAGGACCGATGTTGATTTTTAATAAAACACAAATTATTTAGGAATCTATTGCCATTTCTTTTTATTATGATAATAATGGTATGGTTCAGTTATGTATGGAACAACATAACGGCCAAATGGCCGCCGCAACCTCGTCGGCATACCTCCATCCGATGGTCCGAATTTTCGATGACGCTGAGGCATAATTGAGGTTCTATGCCGTTAATGTGCCGAATTATCTCATCCTTTAGCTCTTGAATTGTTGCTGGCTAATCGACGTACACCTTTTCTTTCACATAACCCCAAAGAAAGAAGTCCAACGGTGTTAAATCACATGATCTTGGCGGCCAATTGACATCGCCAACAAGTGAGATAACACGGCCATTGAATTTGTCGCACAAAAGAGCCATTGTCCTGTTGAAACCACATATCGTCCACATCCACATCTTCTAATTCGGGCCATAAAAAGTTCGTTATCATCTCACGATAGCGAAAACCATTCACAGTTACTGCCTGACCGGCCTCATTTTGGAAAAAATACGGCCCGATGATGCCGCCAGCCCATAAACCGCACCAAACAGTTACTCTTTGTGGATGCATTGGTTTTTTTGACAATTACTCTTGAATTATGACTCCCCCAAATGCGGCAACTCTGCTTATTGACGAATCCACTGAGGTGAAAATGTGTCTCATCTCTGAAGATGATTTTCACGATATGCATTTTGATTTGAACTCTTATTTTCACAATAAGCCTGCATAACTTTAACGCGTTGCTCGATTATGATCTTTCCATGGTTCAAATTGAGTTAGTCTGAAATTGAGAACTATTAAATGAAATGCAGAAAAAAACTTGACGTTAAGATCTGCTTCACATTCAACATCGGCCCGTAAAATTTAAAAACCCGTTACAATAGCAATATTCGTTAATTTTTAAGGCTAACCAAAGCATTTTCCGGCAGTGGGTTATAAATGACCCATGCATATACGGTTGTCATCATCAGTGATCCCGAAACTTAGTGATAAAAAAATGCTAGATTTTTGTGAAAAAATGCTAAAAAATGGCAAAAAATGCTTAAAAAAGTGGTAAAAATATTATATAAAAATAATAAGACAAACGATTTAATTTGACATTCATTAGAACATTATTAGCATGGTATAAAATTACATGAATTACGGCCAATTTTACCAAGTTCAGTTAAAACTACCTATTACTTTAACTTCCAGTTAACAATATGTTTTCGACATTTATAACTGATAGTTATTAATAACTGAACTTGGTGAAATTGGCCTTTAGTACTTTATAGTCTTTCACAATTAAATTTACAAATAAAATGTAAAAGAAGTAAGAGTGCTATATTCCGCTGTGCCGAATCTTGTATAACCTTCACCGCGAGTTCCAATAACTCGGCAGTGGGCTTTATTTATATTTTTGCAATAATTATAAGCCAATCTTCGTAAAGCCTGACCTCACAGTAGTATAAATCGTTGCCTAAGTTAAATGAAATATTCTGTTTTGTTCCAGAAATATTATTAGGCGCATTAAAGTTATTTTCAGGAGCGCAGAGTTTATGTTGAAGGGATCGTAAATTATGGATCGGACATCAAAAATATTAAGAAAACTTAAATTAAACCGAACCTTTGTACAGTATTACTGTTTTATTTGAATTTAATGTTTTTTTAAAAGATTTTAGGAAGGACGCTGTACATTAGGCCTATGGTACATGAAGGACCCATCTTCATAAAATTTTAATGCGATATCCTGCCGCTTAAAACGAATTTGTTCAAAATTTGATTAGATCCGGTACATTTCACCACTTAACATTTTTGTTAATTTTTGTAACAAATATGTAAAATTTTTTAGGGAGGTTGTTCCACATTTGGGTTCAAAAATTGTTTTTACTCAGCCGATTTCATATAGATTTCAGTCCCAAACTGCTGCAGGGAACAAGATAGACTTATGTTCTTTTATGTTGGGTCTTTCGAGAGTAGGCGTGTTTCAAACAGACGAACATGCAGGCAGACATGTCTAAATCGAATAAGAATTACACAAGGATCAAGGGTCTTAGATGAAAATTAAAAAAGTTTCACATGGAATGACAAACTAAGTACACCCTTCTTCACCACTAGTGGTAGAGGGTATAAAGAGCACATAATTGTAATGTTCTCTAACATTCAAAATAAATCAAAAAGATGCAAAAATTGATCTTTAGTGAATAAAGAAAAAAATAACGTAGCTTTAAACAATTTATATTGAATCACATTTAAAGTTAACTGGGTTAAAACGACAATTTATTTTTATTTTTAAAATATTAATAATAACAATATCATTTTATATCTAATAAAGCATTAAAAATATTTATGTACATGTTTGCACATCTAGTAAAAAAGCTATAAATTAATGTGAAAAATAAAAATTCATCACTTAAACTAAAAAATGCTAAAAAGACACTGAATAATTTTGGGAAAGTGCTGATAAAGTGCTTTATGCTAGAAGCGGTTTTTTCTTACTCAATGAGTTTAAAAAATGCTAAATTGGCAAAAGCGGTCATCATTAGCATACGGCAACAACTTTCTTCCACTACTTATCCGATTTTCGATCGAATTTATAAAGGTCAGACATTTAATCAGCCAAGTCGACGCCTTCCATTTGTGACATTGACTTAGTAGCGTTTTTTTTTTTAGAAGTCCAGATGAAGTGCACTTGAACTCTGCTTATCCTCTTTCGAGCTTGTTACCTAAAAACTTATTCATATTTTTCCGTTTGCAATAACGGTACCAACGGATGGAAATGATATTGTGTCCAATAAATGCACAGATGTTAAAATGAACTCACTGTTAGCTGACTCATTATAGACAAGTACTTCTTCGGCAGCCGCTATGTCACTTGCTAAATCTTCGTTATCGCTAGGGACACAAAACACAAGTTTAAAAGAGCTTCCGTGGTCTGATAAATCTTCGATATCGCTGAAGCTAGAGACTCCACTTGGTACAAATACGTTAGAGATACCTTCAACAAACATTCTAAGGCACTAGCAGCTTTATTTTCCAAAATATTTCGAATGTCTCCGGAATCCATTTTCTATGACAACAACAAATTTTCTTCAAAACTACTGGTACATATAAATACTTACCTGACGCAATTGTTAACACTTCTTAAAATTTTAATTCTGCTTTATTTAGAAAAATTTCCCGAACTTTCGCGCATAATATCATGCAAAACCCAATTATGAACTTTCTTTGAAAACTTAAAAAAAAAATTTACGTGCAGAAAAGAACCTTCAGCAACCGAAGTACTACGATTACATAAGTCATACGTATTTTGAGTAAAATATAAAAAAGGGTCCGCCGTCTAACGTTTTTTTTCAACTAGTGCTTATTTCGTGAATGGCAACACTTAGCTCATGTCTGATTTGACAGATAATTAGTTTTATCCTTCCGCTGGACGAATATGGTTGTGTATACGCTTGAACAACGCTGGGAAATATTGCGACATTACTTTGAAAATCATGGTAATGTTGCAGAATGTGTGCGAAAATTGCGTACGGATTTTGGAAGAAGAGAAGCACCGTCAGCTCCGTATGTTCGTTATCTTGTGAAAAAAGTGAAAGAAACTGGCATCCTCATCAATAAACTAAAGCGTGAAAAGCCAAAAACAGTGCGTACACCCGAGAATATTGCTGCTGTGGCAGAAAGTGTGCGTGAAGCGCCATCAACATCAATTCACCGTCGTTCTCAACAATTGAACATTTCGGAGACATCATTGAGACGAATTTTGCATAAACACCTTGGTATGACGCCATAAAAAGTCCTATTGGTTCAGGAGTTGAAGCCAACTGACCATCCAATGCGTTTTCGCTTCGCTAAGTGGGCCTGCGATCGACTTACAGAAGATGCCGATTTTGCCAAAAAAAAATCATCTCTTCAGATGAAGCTCATTTTGATCTTAGCGGGTATGTAACAAGCAAAATTGTCGCATTTGGGGCACAGAAAACCCGCACGCATACATTAAAAAGCCGATACACCCAAAACGAGTCACTGTTTGGTGCGGATTTTGGTCCAGAGGCATAATTGGGCCATTTTTCTTCGAAAATGAGCAAGGAGTGGCCTTTATAGTCAATGGCGATCGTTATCGGGCCATGTTAAAAGAATTTTTGTTCACAAAAATTGAAGAGAAGGATATTGGCAACATTTGGTTTCAACAGGACGGCGCTACGTGCCACACAGCCGAAGCTACACTCGATGTCTTGCGCACTGTTTTTGAAGATCGCATTATCAGCCGCAGAGCTGATGTCGTTTGGCCACCTCGGAGCTGCGATTTGACACCGTTGGATTATTATTTGTGGGGTGCCGTCAAAGATAAGTGTTACGCCGATAATCCAGATACAATTGACGCTTTAAAGGACAATATTCGTAAAGCCATTGGTGAAATACAGCTGCACACAATCGATAATGTGCTTAAAAACCGATCGTGTAGGCTACTGCATGGCCAGCCGAGGCAGCCATTTGAATGAAATTATTTTCCATTATTAACCGGAAGGATTGTACTTTCAAATAAAAAAAGAAATTTGAGAAAATATTCAGTGGTTTTATTTTTTATAGCATTTAAAAAAAAATGTTATTTGGTGGATTTATAATCCTGTTATGATGAGTGGTTTTTGGTTTTTTAAAATTTTCAAACAATAAGTAGATCAGGGAATAATTTTCGTATAAATACATACGACCTGTATAACCGTCTGTACCCCCCTTTAATATGTTGTATTTTACAAACCCGAAAAATACCAAAAATTAATTTAAAGTTGTTACTTTTTACACATGTATCGATAATTGATTTCTTATTTTCAAGCTTTGCCTTCATAAATAGAAAATACAACAAATGTTTCCATCACACTGCCTAACTCCATTAAAATTAAACAAAAGGCTGTTAAAACATGTTCTAGTTAAGATATGAATACTTTTTGTCTTGAAAAAATGTTTCCTTATGTTTCATTAAAAGTTTTTTCAAATAAAAATTCAATAGATTTTTTTTTCTTAACTTCACCAGACTCGCCTGAACCAGAAATACAACAAAAAGAAATAATTGTTCATGTAATTTGAATACAAACGAAGTTAAACACCAAGAAACAACACAAAAGTCTGGGAACACCATTAACCCTTCTCATAGTCGCACACAAAAACAAAGTGGTATTGGGGGAATACAAAAAGCATTTTTCCTTGGTTTTGCCTGGAAACATTAAGTTCCCTTTGTGTTGCCACAAACTGAAAACCAAACAGACCGACAACCAGTTTAACTTCATCACAGGCTAAGCAACCACCCAGAATATTGTTAGCAGCATAATAAGGCAGAATAGAACACAACAAATGTAGTTACGAAATCATGGTTTAAGGCAACAAGACTTACAAACGTCATTATCATGTACATAATCATTATTTTTCACATTATCATCACCATTAAATTTTACACACACACACACACACACACACACACACACATACACACTTATACTTAGTTTTCACCACCAGTATCCTTTAAATTGTTTCATTTTATGGGGTCTAAGCCTTTTCTAGGTTTCTTAATTAGTAATTGTTGTTAGGTGTGTGGATGCCTGCCTGTAAACAATAACATGGAGTTATTATTTAATAAATATTATGTTCCCAGTTCTTTCCTTTCTTTGTTCTTGTTTCCCTCTTTTACCTTCATATACCCGTTGGCCAGCTTTTAAGGGAAATTTGTTTATGTGCTAAATGTAATTTCACTTCTCTAAGCAATTGCACAATCGGTCCGAAAAACAAATACGATACTTTCGAATTTCCTTTTTCTGAGTTTGAATTTAATGACGGTGATCACAGTTCTTTCAAGATAGGGCACACAATTGGATTGCCTACATTATAGTATTTGCAAACAAATTTTCAAGAGTGTACCTTATTTGAGACCCACGGGCCATCCAGCATAGGGTTAAAATTAATGTAAAAAAAGTTTATGGCAAATATTATCTAAATATCAACATCTAAATGAGTTTTTCTATAGTGGAGAGGGTACAATCTGTTTCAAAAAATGGACAATTGAACAGCGCTACACTGAAAAACGAAACTTTCGTAGCTATTTTTTTTTCTATTTACAAAAGTTTCGTATACAATAAGAAAAAAGTTTACTCAAACATTTTTAATTTTTACGAAAAAAAAGAATTCTTTCATATAAATTTCCCAATTTCTTATTTTTTCCGAACCAACTTTCGTAAAATACCGCATGTCGCTCATTTGCTGCAACTTTGTAATAACTCAAAAAATACATTTCGAAAAAAAAACGTGTTTAAGGTTTTTGGTTTGCTCGGAAAGTATTTAAAAGATATAATGATGAAATTTATACACAAATTATAAAGAAAACATAGCGAACAATTCTGCATCAGTAAGTCCAACATTTAGGACATAATTGTGTAAAACGCAACGCAACGCTAAAATTACATTGAAAGCAAAAACAAAGTCAAAAATTATTCATAATTTTGTTGTTGCTTTCTGCAGAAATTCATAGGGGGGTGCTTTAATACCATGGGAGATAAGGCCATGATGGCTTTATCTCTCATTCAAAAGGGAGATAACGTCTTTTATTTTTTTTGTTCATTTGAATGGGAGATAAAGCCATCATGGCCTTAGCTCCCATAAGTAATATTAGAAAATGGCTTTATCTCTCATTTCAGTTTTGAAGAACTTTTGCATTTTACATTGATTAATCGTTTTCTTATTTTTATAATTAAGAGGTAATGATTTTCCCTTTTACGAAATGTTTACATTAGGTGTAAACATTCTGTAAAAGGGAAAAATCAATAGTTTTCATTGAAGGCAGAAAATCTAATAATATTAATGATAATAATAACATTCTGTAAAAAAATGTCTTCCCGGAGACACTAAAGTTAAGTATTGAAATCTGGCTTCGCATACTAAAGTTTTTCTGCGTGGCGGCCTGCGGCCGTGCTTACAGGTTTTCTCCTCCAGTAGCACGCGGCAGGTGGCTTCGCTGAATAAAGATTTCTTAGTTGTTATTTTTCAATGATAACTAAAGATTTTCCCTTTTACAGAATGTTTACAACATGCATAATAATATTCTGAAAAAATATGGCTTTATCTCTCATTTGTGAAAAAAAAATATGGATATATCTCTCATTTCGCAAAATTTTAACTTGAATAAAAAAATCATGATTCGTAACAGTTTATGACAAACTAAAATAATTACCAGGAGGAAAATTTATATTAGACCCATTGTAAATTATGGACTAATTATGACGAAATCCTGTAGAGTGATTTCTGTTATTCAAAATCTAAGTGGAACAAATTTCAATGCAGTAGTGGAATTTGTTTTAGCGTTTAGGTGCTCTTCATCAGGCTGCTTTATATGGGATCTAGGTAAACATGGACCAATAATCAGAAAATTGCATGATATTATTTCTGGCCATATAAACCAAATTAAGACAAAATTTTACCACAATAACTATATCTTCTTCGGTTTTAGGCGTATTTAAAAAATTTGCCAGAGTAAGCATTATATTGGACATTATATGGTTAATTATTGATTGATTGATTTTAAGTCCTATAAATCTTTGACGTAACAAATTGTGTTACAATAGCGTTATTTATTACGTTTTTTAACATACCCTGATAGAAAAAGCGTCATAACTCTGATGCATTTTGACATCACTACTATGACAAGTGTCTTCGTTTTTGACCCCATGACACTTTACATCACTGTGATGTCAGCCTAAACATCACTTGGCCAAATTGTCATCAGTTTAAAAAATATATGCTATGTCATCAATGGGATGACACATTGGCATCATAGAAATGACGAATAGGAGTCGGTTTTATAAAGCATGTCATCAGTGCGATGACAAACTGTCCTCAAATTGAGTCATTGTCAAGAGTTATATTCGGGAATACAAAATTCATTATTATCTAATTCATTTATTAATGACGTGCTAAACTTCCAATTTTTATTTTTGATAAAATATACGCATTTCTATACGCATTTCGCTGGTTGCTTAGGCCAGCTCGTCAGGAAACTTTTTCCAAAGGCTTTAGAAAAGCTTCTTAAAATATTATACAAATAAGACCATAAAGTGAATAAGAATTATAAGCTTTAACAAAGCCATAACAATAAACAGTGAATTTATCTTTCTTACATTCCCCAACAATTTGCTGGGTTTTTCCATCACTGAAATTGACCTTAAGTCAAATTGAGAGAATAAAACTATTTACTTACCCGTTGCACATGTTTGTTCCAATTTTGTTGTATTCCGCCTTTTGTTAACAGAAGAACTCTCAATTATAAGACAACAGCAGCATCCGATATGGTTTTCGTAATGATTCTACTTGAAAAATGTTATGTATTTAAAGAAATAATTAAAAAAAAAAAATAGAATATGAGAAGTCTTGCTTCTAATTTTACTTTTTAAACATGAAAATAATGTTAATAATATATTATGACATGATATAAAATGTCATCGCACTGATGACAGTTTGTCTTTGCACTGATGACAGTTTGTCATTGCAATGATGACAGTTTGCCATTGCAATGATGAACATGGTACATTATGTCAACTCACTGATGACAGTTTGTCATTGCACCGATGACACTTTTTCATTGCACTGATGACAGTTTGTCATTGCACTGATAACAGATGGTTATCACACTGATGACAAGGTATATTATGGCATCGCACTGATGATAGTTCGTCATCACACTGAGGGCAGCTTGTCTGTTCTGATGTCAAAATACATCAGCGCTATGACGACTTTTCTATCAGTGTACACAAAATGTGGCATCGAATTACTGTAGTAGATGACGCTTAAAATATGACAACATTTTAGGATGATGTTCATCTTTGGATTAGTGTCACTTTTTGCCTCATTAATGCCATTTGTAAAAACTTTGATGTCACAATTCTGATGTTAGACCATCTTCAGTATGAAAACGCATTTTTCTATGAGTGTACTATACTGTTTTCCAGGATTAGGTTTTATATGCTGCCTAGGGTTAAGTAAAAATGATATAAGTATGATTTCTAGCCTTATAAAATTGTGACGTACCAAATTTTATTATGGTAGCATTATTTATTACGGTGTTAGGCGTACAAACTATTTTCCGGGAGTAGGCTTTATATGATGCCTTTGGTAAACTATGTTCCGATCTTTACGAAATTTGACAGTGTGATTTCTAGTCCTATAAAACTATGTCATAGTTTTTTAATATTTAACATTTTAATATGGTATCAATATTTATTACGGTTTTAGACGTAAAGTATGTTTTCTAGTCATATAGAACGAATTTGTGCAAAATCTTATAAAATGCCCTACATTATGCCACCTTTTATTCTAGTTTTTGTAACAAAATTGTCATTTTTTTAGGGCTGAGGATAACTGCTAGCAATTTGACTCCAACACTCTTCTTATATTTTGAGTTTTTCGAAAGTGAGCGTGTTATCAACAGACGGACATGGCTGAATCGACTTAGAAATACTCAAGAAACCGGAACATATATACTTAATGGGGTCTTAAATCCATAATAAAAACGTTTCACACGGAATGACAAACTTGGTATACCCTCATTCAGCACAAGTGGTAGAGGGTATAAAAACAGTCGGAGTCGGAGTCGCACTAAAAAAAATTGGAGCGTTAGTGCTCGGAGTTAGTGCTTTTTACTGACGACAGCCCTAGCGACTTGTAAAGGGTGTCTTAGTAAGAGCGCACTTTTTTTAATTAACCCAACAAGCGTAAGCTAAATTAATTGTAGAATAAGAGATTTCCTTCAACATGACAGCAAATATGATTGCAAATGACTTATTCTCGCTATACTTTTGTAAGTCTTTTTGAAACTAATGCCCCGTTATTTGATGCGAGCCTAAATTTGGAATTATTAGTTAAAGTTTTCAGTCTTTGTGTTTTGTTCGAAGAGTGAAATGTTTTAAACCGAGCTCACTTTAAAAAATTAATTAAATATTATAGTTTTAAAAAACTTTTTGTAAATATGCCATATAAATTTTAATAGAGAGTTCGTAAAGTATTGTTCTGTAAATTCGAAAAGTATTTTTCTGTAAGCTGATTATATAATTAGACTTCTAGACAATATATAGACAATGTATTATAGACAAGTAATTTTATCTCAAGGGTTCAGTTTTCATTATTAACCAAATATTAATAAGCCTTTTATAATAGTAATCACAACACTTTTCTAAGCTTAAAGCCTCAGTTAGCTGACAGTAACAGTAATGTAACCGTAAAGTTAAAAAGTAAGAAAAATCTATTTTCTGCAAAATTAGACGTGACGGTTAAAATTACATCTTACTGCTTACTATAATCATTCTAATTGATTTACACACAAGAAAATGAAGAAGCTAGCTGATTTGCCACGTTACTGCTACTGTCAGCTAACTGGGGCTTAAGGATTATGGTATCAAGCTTGCTACAAGTTCTTTCTAAATCGTTTTGGTTTATTGGGTAGTGTAATTTTTTTGTGAAAGTGACAATTCTGAAATTTGGCTGCTGTGACATATGTTTATTCCGATAATTAAAAAATGGAGCGATTCACGAAAGAACAACGCGTTATAATTGTAAAAAAACGTGCTTTTATTTTACAATGAAAAAGTACATTCTTACTGGGACACCCGTTATTATAGACTGAACTAGCCCTTACTGTTTCTTAACCTTATAATATATTTAATAACCGTGGAACAACGTTTTGGAATTGAGCCAAACTTTTTCGAAAACTAAATAGATAAAAGAAATAGGCTTTTATCAGACCATGGTGAAGGGTAAGAACCGGCACAGTCGAATAATCAAAGTTGCTTTCAATAGGTGATTTTTTTTTTTTTTTTAATTTGCAATCGAATTAAAGTCTATTGAATCACTAAATCTTTTTCCTTTAATTAAAATCAGTAATAATTGCAACGTATTATATTAAAATTATAAAAACTTTTCATTTAACAAAATTTTTATGATTTAATTTCGTCTTTAGCATTAAAAAAAGCATAAAAGAATATTGAAGAGAAATACTTTTAATTCTATTAAGAGTACCTTTTTAATATTAACAAGTGAAATATTTTGCCAATTTAAAATGCAAAGAAATTTTCTTTCTTGTTTACTATTTCCACTCCTAACGAAAGTCTTGAGTATATTATTAAAAAACTATTTGCACAATCAAATACAATAAGGAAAAATGATTGTGAAAAATTGTTAGAAAAAATCAATACTGCACATTTAACAAGAGAGAAAGTATGGCGAGGCTATATGGTACACTACAGCACTTGTGAGTATTGAATAAGGCTGCCAGTAAGATTACCCTAAGCAAAATAGCCCAAAGCAATGTATAAGAAATTTTCCCAAAAGAAAAATCACCAAACGAAAAACAAAAATGGCCCAAAAAATAATAATGGAAATTATATCCAAAATTTGTGAACAAGGTCCGAAAAATAATGGAAAATTTTATTTTTAAGCTTTGATTTAATAATTTTTACAAGCTATTTTTATACATACATTCTTATTTAGACTGGGATAACCCTAGGGGAAAGGGAACTTACACTAAACTTGTTACGTAGTCACTTTAACATGGCGATGTCCTATTAGGGGATTAATTGGCACTTTTTTGACGCTTTGTAACAGGTCACTGAAATAACCTTCTAATTTCGGTTAAAATAATGCCTGTCGCAGATATTGTCCTAAATGAGCCATGTCAATATGATAGATCCCCTTCATAAAAAGAAATAGAACTAGAGAGAATCAGCCACTACCCGCACAAAATCCAGTCACATGAATAGTTTTGTGCCAATTACATTTCCTCTGGACCAACTACACTCTAAACACATTATCACCAGTTAAGTGATATGTCTTGTTTTCACCTATCACAATTCGTTCCTTTTAATAATAAAATTTGGTTCACTGGTCACGGGATAAGTGCTTTAAGAGCAATTGACACTTACTCTCGAAAATTAAAATCCCGAATTGTAAAATCCAGAATCTCTTAATAAAACTTCACTGCATAGCCGGACTACGGCCGGGCGAAAAGATTTTCTCCTCTATGGTCTAACAACTTTCAGCCTCGCTACGTAGCCTTCAGCCGTGCTACAAGCAATTTAAGAATTGGAGGCCCAAATTTTCAAGGACTTGTATACAAGGGTACTTCTCAAGAACATAGTTGTTTTTTTGTGTACGGATCAGTGTTTCCGACTTTTGTGTATTTTTATTTTACCATATAAAGAATTTCGTAATTGAATCAATTAAAAAAGTGATCCAAAGCAATATATTTTATAAATATATCACCCATTTACCACCCGCAACGGGATGCATGTACAAGTAGATTGAAACAGCTACAAATTTACGAAATTCTTAAAACTTATTTGTAATTTTTTGAAACATTTATTATTTCTTCCAAACATTAATTAATTGTTAGGCCACAAAATGAAAACAAACAGTAACATTTTCTTATCGATGATAATAGTTTTTTACGAACGACAGAGCAGTTTTCTCGTTCCTCGTTCATTCATTGTTCAAAGTAAAAAACGGGAACGATGAACGAAAGGAACGACCTGGTTCCTTTAATCTTTATGATCGGACGGAACGATTCTACAAAAGGAACGATATTGCCCAACTCTAGTTGCCACTATGGGTAAACACTTTAATTTAATATCCCAACGTATGGATCTGGAGTATCTTCTGTGGACTTAGTGTGAATCTACTTGCAATAGTATGGACCAGGAATATCTTCTGTGGGCTAGGGGATAATGCCTATTACAAGGGTCGGTAAGGCTGTCGTTAATTATTGTCTATGGACAGCTGCAATAATCGCCAATATCACTTTTCATTTCGAGGATGGACTGTCTGACGAATTGCGGTCTACTAAATCGACGCTTCTGGTCTATACAAATGGCTTAAAATAGGTCGTGAGTTGACGTCTCTTCATTAAATAACCGAAAATTAAGGTTTCTTGACGGCTGCCGGTCGACACCAGCGTCCCACAGGAGGAAGCCAGTGATATCAAGCGAGTAGCAAACTGGCTAAGGTATTATAGTATTTTGAAACAGGAATATTAACGGATAGCAAAGCTGACATTGAATAACAGTTAACTGCAGAATGACGGATATCTCGAAACATTCTTAAGTAAGTTAGTAAGTTGGTATGGATTTCAGAGTACAGTGGGTGTCAGGAAATATTTAATGCATAGACACCAACCAAATAATATGTGTTAGGGACGTTGTAGTTGGCATTTCTCCGTAGGACTTTTATTAAATGGAAGACGTAAACAAAATTCGATCGAAGATGGCAAAATTCTTGCTTTTCGGTCAAAACTCTATGACCTAGATATGAAGGGAGGAAACCCAATGTGCCCCAAAGCTTTAATAGAGTCCAAATTGAAACAGTGACATCGGTAATTATGGGTTGCATGCAATGAGACTCGGGCCTACGGTAAAATCTATAATGATAAAGAGAAGGAAGAAATTATTTTTATTTTCTTTGTCAATATCGTGGTCTAAGGGATATTCGGATAAGGCATTTTTGGAAACCAAAACAGTGCTGCATAGATGTTCTTTCCGAGGTGGGACTAAGAGCAATTTCTATATTCAGCAGCGAATCAATGAGCATGCGATGATGCACAAGTAGTAATCTCGCTCTAACACTGGTCACTGGCCCAGGCTGCTTATTAAACCTAACCTTATATTATATTTATAAGTAGGCTTAGGCATTAAAAATTATTTATTCCCTACACCACCATTGATGGTGAGGGCTTATACACAGAAAAAATTAAAAAATTTCTCTAATTACCAAATTTATATCTAATTCATAATATCAAGCAAACAAAATGATTATATTGATTACTTAAAATTGGGAAATTGTGAATATATTTTTTCAATAAATGATATTTTTAGTTTTAATTAAAAAGGGATCAAAAAACTTTGCCATTTCAAACAACGTGTTAATTTATACAATTAATTAATATTTTAATTAAAAATTTATTTGGAAGCAACTAAAATGTTATTAAATCAAAATGAAATTTTTAATTTTCTTTCAATGAAAAAAAAAATTGATTTAATTATCACATTAATTAAATTTAAATTCTTTTTATACAATTTTCTTAATTGATAAAAAACTTTTTTCTGTGTATACTTGTACTAATGTATGTAGCACATATAAGTATTGGTTCGGACCAAGGCGAATTCAACTACAGGTGGTGTCGATACTACAACAATCCAAAAACAACAGAAACAACACAGGGTTTTTTGCATTGCATTGTTAGTGTTTACTGTCCAAAATGTCAACCATTCCTAACAAAACACTAACAAATCAAAACAAAGTAGCTCGAACTGTCAAAATCAGATGGCGTTTCGACACCACCTGTAGTTGAATTCGCCTTGGGTTCGGACATACGGATGAACGTGGTTAGAACTAGGGATGCCAATCGGAACTGGTTTTCGCAAATTCCGGTATTCGGGATTTCAAATAATCAAATCCCGGGATTATTCGCGAAATTAGGGATTCGGGATTTTTGGACGTCTAGAGATAAATGATTTTTATAAGAAGTTATTAAAAAGTCTTTAAAAGAAGTTTACAAACATGAGTTTTATAATTCATTTAATATTACAGAGTTGTTTACTAAAATATGTAAAAATTTAAAATCGTGATTTTTTTCTTAATTAATGATTAATTTAATTGAAAATATGATAAAAAAAAAACAACGTACGATTTCCAACAACTTGTTAATAGATTCAATTAAAAAATAATTAACTTAAAATCTATATTTTACTCAATTACTGCAGTTGTTACAAACTTAATAAAAAAATAATTAATATAGTAATTGAATAGAGCAAACTAGTAATTGATTTATTTGTAAGATTCTATTAAAATTTTTAATAAATTAACAAGATCAATTTTTTGGTTAGACATAAAAATCTTATATTAACAAAAACACATTTTTATACCAGGAATTATGTAGTGTGAAATCGCTCCATAAATTACCGTAGGTCCCATGCCCACCCCACTCTCGGAAAACACTTTAATAAGCCTAAACCTGTAAAAAGCAAAGTTTAAATTTTGCATTTGGTGCACCTGTGTTATCAGTTGGATAATAAAACCACATGGAACTTTTGGTTTTTCTTTTTGTCTTGTGCATTTTAAAAGACATTTATTACTTTAATTAATTTTCATCCTTTATTACGAGTATTTTCAGCACTTCTTACATTAAAATTTCTTAATAATTGTTTGACACGTTTAAAAAGAATAACAAAAATTTAACTTTCTGCTTTCGTTTTCAATGACAATATTAACGGGTTTAATCCAATAAATAAAAAAAACCAATATTGTGTTCCCTATTCTCTCAAGGAAATGATTCTTTTTTTTATAAAAAAGGTAAAACAAAAAAATTAAGTTAACGATTTCGGGATTGACTAAATCGCAAAAATCCCGGGATTGAAAAATTCAAATTCAGGAATTCGGGATTGGCATCCCTAGTTAGAACCAATATTTTTATATGTTACACACATAAGCATACTAAATAGTTTATACCCTTCCCGACTTTGGTGGTGTAGGTTATAAAAATGTATCACTGGGATATCAAGAGTCTGATTGACTTTGGAACAGTTATCATTGAAATATTTTAGCAAAAGACAAACTTTTAAATAGCTGCAGCGACGTCAAGAAGAACTGCACTAAATTTAATGTATCCGTACTTGATTCAATGTTATAAATTTGTAAGAACAAGACGAATTGAATAATATTTTCTTCCTCTCTGAAAATAAAAAATACAAAATTGGTTTTTGTACATATAATATTTATGGAGACATTCTAAATTTAAGTAAATAATTTAAAAATTTTGGATTTTGTTCTTGTAACCATTATTTTAACATTTTATTGATTTTATATATAAAGTTAGTTTTTTAGATTAAATATCAATCGTTCTGTTTGTTAAAAACACATTTATTTCTGAAAAACGTAAGAGAAAATAAAATCAAGGCTTTTGGTGGAAATAACGTATCTATAAAAACTTGCTTATATGCATATGCTGTGATAATTGAAAAACTGGTCTAATTTTTTTTAACATCATGCGGACATGTATTGATTTCAGATTAAACTAAATTTTTAGCTTATTTAGTTGTTATAATATAAATTATGTACAGTTTTTTTCTGTAAATGACTTAAAATTAAAACGATGCTTACATGAATTCATAAGATAAGGAGAGACAAGGAAAGAGCTTAAAACGATAAAAACAGAGTTGACAAAACTAGAAAACACATGCAACAAATGCAACAACTAATAAACATTGGCAACGTAGATCGTTTGTGATGAATACAGCTGATAGTAACGCTAATGATACATCTGATGATAGGGAATTGTGGTTTAAATTATAATTTTCTGAATACAATAAGCATAAATATCAGAAGCTTTTCTTCTATTGAAAAATTAACTGCCTGTTTTTTACACTTCGTTTAGAAATTTATATTGAAAACAAGAACAAATTTGAGTTATTTTATTGTTGATTTATTATAAATTCCCAAGCGAAAATTGTTACTGGGCAATTCCATGTCAAATCGACCAAGAATGGGACCCGACCCCTTTCGATTTGAATAAAATTTGGTGAGAACTTCCTTTCATCCTCTAAGGAACATATATCAACGAACAATAATTTAAAAATTTTTTTTTTTTTCAAAAGTTATGGCATATTCAAAATGTCATAATTTCGCCGAATTAGCCGAATGCGTTGAGTTTATTTTCTCAATATCTCAAAAACTACTGCACATATGAAGATGAATTGAGTGCATAAGGTCCCTTTAAAGGGACGGTCAGCTTTTGCTCTCTTACTCTCCCATTTTGCAATACAGATCTCATGTAAGTTGATGGTATAGTTGTTGACATTACACCAAACCAGTTTGTGATTGATTGCAGTGCAGTAAACTTTAAATTGTGTGATTTTTTTTGCGAAATATGGAACAACAACTAAAAAAAAATATCAGAACACGTGGGAGGTAAGTAAATGTGAATAACAAATAAATACAGGTGAAATTATTTAACAATTTTAAATGCAATTATCTTAAATTTATTGTAATAAACAAATTTAAGTTGTTGTGAGTGATAAAAATATTGTAATTTGTGAATAATACCGTTACTTATCCAACGTCCCTTATAAGGGACGCTATGCAGACAGGACAGTTAACAATAATATTTTATTACAACAATAATATTTTATTACATACTAACAGTAGCTGAAATACTGGAAGAGATTGAAGCTTTTGATGGTCAGTTGCAAGAACTTGACATTTTTGCAATCCCACCATTGGTGGAAAATGAGACCGACCAGGATTCGGACGGTAGTGATGAAGACCACGAGGCGAACTTGGATCATCTCGGCCCGAAATTATTGACTGCGGAAGGCGAGATCCAAGACGAATTCGATGACTGGAGTGACAGTGACGATGAGCCACTGGCTAAATACAGAAAAACCGTCAGTTAGAGTGTGCGTGCGGGAAATGCCTTGCGTTGGCGAAAAGTGGACCCGGTGTACGACATTCAAACGGAATGCGAAACAATACCGCCGAGTGCCGAAGCTCAAGCCGCCAGTTCGCCTACTGATTTCTTTGAGCTATTTTTTTCTGAAGGCATTATAAATTTTTGTGTTGAGCAGACAAATTTATATGCTCTTCAGAAAAATGTTGACCTGAGAATGAGTATGGACGAGGCGAGAGTTTTTATTGGCGGTATTTTGATGTCGGGGTACGCAAAATACCCCAACAAACGTTTGTATTGGTCGGAGAAATCTGATTCGCCAAGATTGCTAGCGAACAGCATGAGGCTGAATCGATTTGAAAAAATTCTAAATAATTTCCATCTGAATGACAACACGCAAGCCCAGGGTACCGATCGGCTTTACAAAATTAGGCCACTAATTACTCACCTGAACGAGGCGTTTCTAAAGCATGGTAGAATGGACGAGAATCTCTCCATTGATGAGAGCATGATACCGTATTATGGTAGACACTATGCTAAACAGTATATCCGTGGTAAGCCCATTCGATTTGGATTCAAAAACTGGGTTCTGCAGCAATGGATATATGCTTCAGTTCGATGTGTATATGGGCAAAAATGCAGAGAGCGTCCCACAAGGATATGGAGTAGGAGGTGACAAAGATAATAATGTGGTGACCATTGGCTCCAACTTTGATACCAACGATATCGGGACGTGCAAGCGCTACGCGAGAGGGCAAGGTGCGATACAGATACCACAGCCGAAACTTCTTCAGCGCTATAATCAAGGCATGGGAGGCGTTGATAAAATGGACCAGATGGTGGCTGTGTACCGGTCTAGGATTAGACAGCGTAAGTGGTGGTGGCCCATATTTGCATATTTGTTGGACGCATCGATCGTAAACGCATGGATCCTTATGCGGAAAGTTCATCCGAACGACCCAAATTGTGGCACTCTGCTAATTTTTCGCAGGTACATAGCCATTTCGTATCTAGAGAGATACGGAATGCCGTCCTAAAGAGGATCGAGTAGAACCAGCATCAACCCTGATGCGCGCTACGATGGAAAAAACCATATGATTGAGTACTCGAATACGGATAAGAGATGTGCCTATTGCGGAAAGAAGTCAAACTTTTTATGTACTAAGTGCGAGAAAGGGCTTCATCCGAAAGAATGCTTCAAGCAATATCACACTTCAAATGCCCATACTGCATAGTGTCCCTTATAAGGGACGGTCCCCAAAACCCCCAAAACACATTTTTTTTAATAAATCAAATTAAAACTACTTTATTAGACTTATTTCAATGCATAATGATTTAAAAAAAAGGTAAGTATAGCGCCAGGGAACTTCATGCACTAATTGTTAAAACAATTGTAATATCTGCAAAAAATTGTAATATCTCAATTTTAAAAATGGACTAAGTCAAACACCTAATTTTTTATTTGGTTGTTTTTTTATATACTACCTCAAACTGTTCTTTATAAATATTGAAAGTTTTAAGGAGGTGTTTTTTTTTTCTTTTTTAAGATATGATTTTTTTTTTCGCAACCTGTAAAAAAATCATCTTAAAATAAAATTTTCATAGTGTAATTTTGAGTAATAAGTATTTATTAAGTCTGATTTGATTTAAGGAGTTTAAAAAAGTAAAGAAATTGATAAAGTTTCTTTTGTTTATTTGTTGCATTTTTTCTTGGAGCTTAATGTGGGCACTTCAAAAGATTAGTTCACTTTTTGTCACTTTACGTCTCCAAGAAATAATTTTTTTTTATACACAACCCACTCGCGGCCCAAAAAGCAACCAGAACTACCTTAAAGGAAAAGCTTTCTTTTGAGCAAAAAAACAAAAAAAAAACAAATATCAGCCTAAAAATATATAAAAAAAAAATTTTAAATTTAAAAAAACAAAATAAGATTGAATAACTAGCTATCTAATATGTTTGGGACAAATTTTGCTAACACCAATAGATAATAAGTTACATGGATGAGAAAGAACACCTGCTTGGCCAAAATGTAAAATGTTGACACCCTCTAACTCAGAAACTTTTTGACCGATCTTGTTGAAAATTTGTGTCTACTATCCAATAGGACTAACATTGGTGCAAATGTTATCCAAATCAGAAGACATCGACTTTAAAATTGGGTCACTTGACATGAAATCCTCCATATATATATATTTTTTCACTTACCATAATGCTATTGTTATTGTAATAAGAATATTATTATAATATTATTTTATTCTTACATATCTGTCAATAAAGTAGAATCAGTATATAAAACTTGACCACTGCCGACCTACTAATTGAGATATTTAACTAAATACATATTTTCGTTTCGGGTTTTCATACAAATTCTACGTATTTTTTTATTAATTTTATATTTTTTTTATTGTATTTTTCACATTTTGATAAATTTTAAAATGAAAAAATGTTATTCCCATTGCCATTGCCTATATATGAAAAAAGATAATATATATCGCGATTTTCGCGTTTTATGTGAATAATTACAAAAAAAAAAAAAAAATAAATTAACATTATTTTAAAACAGTTTCAATTTGAAAAGCAGAACATTACTTCCACATACGTAGAATTTGTATGAAAACCCGAAACCAAAATATGTATTTAGTTAAATATCTCAATTAGTAGGTCGGCAGTGGTCAAGTTTGGATGCTGCTTCAAAAACCCTTTTCGATGATAACAAATTTTATTTATGTCGTCTTGGAGCAAAGTACAAAAAAATTCGAAAAACTGAAAAAAATACCTTTTTTAAAAATGGTCCAGCTCACGGATGGTCAACGCTAGAACCAAAATATTTTTGGAATCATCATAAAACATATCAACCTTTATTTTCAGAGGGGAAACTAAAACACTTTTTTCGGCTCTATACAACTTGAGTCGGTCTAATATACATAGAATTTTTTTATTTAATATGTAAACATTTTTATAGTTTTTTTTTTTTTTTTTTTTGGAATATTTTCACAAAATTTTGACAAACAAAATAAAACCTTTTGCTTGTAAAAACAAAGTAGAAGGTTCAAAGTTGTAAAACAGGGCAGTATGAACACCTTAAGTAAAAGTGAGGGTAAAGTATGCAACATGTTTTGCATGATTTTCATGAATATTTTCACAAAAGAACTTGAAAAATTTTCCCTCAGCTGTATTTTTTGTACAAACGAACACAAAAACGTAGAACATGTAATATTTATGTAACATCCCAGGCAGAAATTACGACTCTTCTAAATATCATGTACTTCCGCGACCCTGTAAATACAAAATGTCGACTCTTCCAAAAATATTGTACCATCTCAACACTGACGATACAAAATTACAACCTTAGTTTTTTAATACTGTTTTTACAAAAGTTCTACACCGGTACAACACACTAAATACAAATATACGACTTTAGTTTTGTAATGTCGTATTTACAATAAAACTATACTGCTACAATACTGTATATGCAAGAACTTAACCTTAATTTCTTTATATCGAGTTTACACTAATTCTGTACCGCTACTAAGCTGTATAAAAAAAATAAAGTCTTAATTTACTATGTAGTGTCGTATTAAAATTTAAACAAAAAACTATTTAAGGTAAGAAACGTGTTGATTAAACGAATTTATGTAGTTACAAAAGAGTAATATCTATTATTTCATCATTAAATTAATATTTACATTTTTTGTTTTTTGATCCAATGTTGTATATTTTAATTTAGGGTTTTGTGACAATATTGAAAACAATAGTCGGAAGGCGGTTATTTGGCGTTATCATTTAAATGTTGTTACCACGTTGTAAATTTGTGAATCCAATATTGTAAATTTAAATTAAGAGTATTGTGGCAACACTAAAAACAAGGGTCGGAAGACGCACATTTGGCGTTATCATTTTAATATTGTGAGTACATTGTAAATTTGGTAAACAGTACGTTGTATTGATGTTGATAGTACCCCCATAAATATCGGCACAGCGTCGTGCTGATTGTCTTTTTCTGCCTGGGATATTTCTCAGAAAAGAAATTGCCATAATTAAATTTTTTTTTTTTTGGATCACAAATAGAACTGGGTCTAAAGTTCTTTATGTGAAATGCTAGCAAAAATAACAATTGGTTTTCGTATTTATAAAATGTTACACAGAATTTTTTCTATAATTGATTATAAATTTAATTTAACAACGCCGAAAATGTGTTTTACTTAAGCGAATATCTATAAAATTTACTGTTGGTGGACACATAAATTTCAGTGGTCCAACACACGTCTTTCATCCGAAATAGCCTACATACAATTGTTATCCAAAAACTGAAAATACAAATTATCCCAAATAACTTTCATAATTGCTATTATGTAAATTCAATATATCATGATTCCGAAAGTCGCATTAACCCATAATTGTCGGAAATATATTTTTCAAAAACAAATATAATTTTTTTTTTAATCAATGTACTCGATTTTTTTTTAACAAAAACGGATTAAAACCAATAAATTTCGTTTAGATTTAGGCATTTAGTAAGTTGCGGCACAAATATTTCTTCAATAAGTTTAACCTTTATGTGCTCGGGATCGAAAACTTACGTGGGCGGCCGGAAGACTACATTTGTAGTAACATTATTTTTGCACTACTTTATCCTTATAAACAAGAATAAAATGGTTATATATATTTTATTGTATTTATTTTTTATTTATGTAGGTACATGTAGATATAGAAAAACTTGAACAAAACAATTTTAAACATTTAAGTTTCATTTATAGAGCAGCATTTTCCAAAAACGTAAGTTGTGGAATGTGCATCGCACACCGGTTTCTTACACCAACTGCATATCTTTCGTGTGTTTTTGCGATTTCCTATTTCACATACCTGACATCGTACAGGATGTTTTGGCAGCTTATCTTCAGATGTATCGGGAAATTGATTAGTAGCTTAAGCGGAAGAAGTTGAATTTGGCGAGTGCCCTAGCGCCATTTCGATAGCGAGTGTAGCCTATTACCCTTGGAATTTTTGACCGTTCTATTGCTGGCATAAACATCTGTTTTGCCAAACTTCTCAAGAACTTTCTGCGTTTATCTGTTTGCTGAATATGGCTATTATTTTCTATATAAATGATATAAGTAGCTAAGGTAGATATATCTAGCAAGTTGAAAAACATTGCCAATGGCCATCGCAATGTTTTGCCTTTTGTAGAATATGCTGACAGCATTTTGTCCATTGCATCGACGCCTCCTTTGCTGACGTTATAGTCAAGTAGATACTGCGGCTTATTTTTTTTCTCTGCCACAATATCATTATTCAAAGTTGTACCTGACAATATAACAACTGCCTTTCCCTTTTTTGGTACATAAGATGATAGTGCAAACTTTGAGTCCAAAAAATTAAAAACTGATGAATATTCTGCACGTTTACAGTTAGCTTTCATTTCGTTGGGTACAAAGGTTTTATTTTGGCGAACTGTACCAAGAATTGCAAGGCCTTTGGACAATAAATATTTACCCAAATTTAACGATGTGAAAAAATTGTCACAAACTATTGTTCTTCCGGTATTCTCCCAGTTAGAAACGAGTTTTTTTACTACATTCTCTGCAACATTTGCAGATCGACTTGTATTCGGGTTCTTTCCTACGTAGATTTCGCTTTTGAGCGGATAAAATGATTTTGCATCGCAAGCAAACCAAACTTTAATTCCGTATTTCGCAGGCTTTGAAGGTATGTACTGTGTGAATTTGGTTCGTCCACGATATGGAAACAGTTATTCATCCACTGTTATTTCTCCATAATACTAATATTTGTCTTTGCTCTATTAATTTTGATGAAATGTTATTACTTTGATGCGCTATCAGCATACAAGTGATGCAAAGAATTCTTTTTTTAGAAAAATAAAAGAAAAAAAATGTGTGCAAATGTAATAAGCAACAAATAAAGCTTATTTGCATACAAATCACATAGTTACTACAAATGTAGACTACCGGCCACGAGATGATCATTTTAAAAAATATCCCTTTAGCACCTACGAAATAATTTTTTTTACATCATTAACGTTTAAATCTGCTTAAAACAAGATTTTAGGAAGCTACCAAAAACCTCAAATTGTTTTACTGACGTTTTTAATTTTTATTCCCTTATCTATTCAAAATTACTACAAATGTAGACTTCCGAGCACATAAAGGTTAAGCATCATACAAATATTTTCTGCTAATATGTATTTTCATAATTGCCGACAGGTCTCATATAAGGACTTGTCAGTAGTACAATATCATTTGGTTGGACGTGCCAGACTACACTCTCTACTTTGTTTGTTTTTAATTCATTATCCTTTCCAACTCCTAGTTACTACTTCATAATAAATGTCACTCAAATAAATGCAGGAACTTTATTAATTACTCCCTGCTGCATTTTCATAATAAAATAAAAAAGAAAATAATAAACGAGAATAAACATGTTAAAGGTAGAAGAAAATCAAGTATAAATAAAGAAGTGAGCCGTGCCGAATTTTTAACACCTACAATTATGAAATTTAACAATGAAAAACCAGATAGAAAGTGTGATTGGTCAAAATAGTTTTAATGGTTGTTGAAATACAAATTGGTTATGTAAAAATTATTTTTCTATTTCTGCTTTATTTGTGTCTACACGGAAATAATTATTTACTAACGGCCTAAGTTATAAAAAATAAAACAGGTTCTTGATTTTTTCATACAAAATCCGTTTTATAAACCCTTTATTAACCTTTTTTTTTATTTTTTTATAACTTTGGCCGTAAGTCACCAGAAAATATGGCTTGAACCAAAACAATTTTGCATGATCTAGTCTGAGCCAAAACTTCTTTATTCTAACAATATGAGTGGTTTGGTTAAAGCAAACTGTTTCTTTATTTATAGTGCATTTACATTGTCTCCAAATCTAGTACTTATGAGATTTCGAGCTAAATCTAGTTGTTTTTTACTAGATTTTCCATACAAAACGAAATCTACCTTGTCAGTAGATTTCAACGAAATCTACTCAATATCAAGTACTACTTACCGATACAACTATTTTTTTTCTGAATTGTACCAAAAAATACTACTATGTAGAAGAAAAAATGACATTTTAATTAAAAAACAAAACAAACAAAATACTGCGAGATTTTAAAATTATTTATAAAATATCTAAAAATGGAAAATAAAAATAAAATAAATGAAGTAGAAATTATAAATAAAAGGTAAAGTAAATTTTTGAATGGACTATTTCTTTATAATGCCAAATATGTATGTACATACTTGTGTTACAGGAAACAAATTTACAAGAAAAGAAATGCTTGGAAAGCGGAGGAGGAGTCTCTCCTAATGAACAAAATACTATTAAATGTCCTATATTTTCCATTATTTTTTGGTATCAAATACAATTTTGATAATTTTTTTTTTCTTTTTAATTTTTGTTAGCTGTTTTTGTTATGAAAATGAAATCTTGCTAATGTCAAAAAAATACAATGTAAACGAACTTGATTTTAAGATGAATTTCAAATCAAATCTACTAGATTTCGAGGCAATGTAAATACACTTTTAAGAAAATTTTACTAAATACGCACGAAATTAGTTAAAAATCAAGAAATTATTATAGATTTTCTTGTTTTAAGAAACGAAATTGATTACTTTAGAAAATGAACTTCTTGAACTTGTAGTTTTGTTGAGATTTTTTCAATGGATCACGAGCAGTATGATAACACTGTGCTAGTTAAAAAAATAGACAAGATAGCGGCTAGGTATGTAAGAAATAAGTGATGGAATGTTGGAATAAAATTCTTAAATTTGGTCCCTCCAGTGCCTCGGATGCCTCCAGATGGGTGAAATGTATGACCAACCCACTTTATTTTTCATCGCCATCATTTATTTCTAACACACCTACCCGCTATCTCCATTTCTTAAGGGAGTTCCCATACATAATGTTCAATATAGACTAGAAATATATTGCAGAAAAAGTGCCATGAATGCCCAGGAGTCGACCCTAGTGGGATATAATGTATGACCGACCTCAATTAGTTTTTTGCCCTTAACACTTCTTATGGGGGCTCCCATACAATAAATGCGTTTTATGAAATGCTTAAATTAGTCAACATTTTTCATCTTATGTGAAAAAAATCAAAAGGTATTAATAGATTTTAATCATGTATGGCTTGTTTTGTTTGCAACTTCGATTTTTTTATGTCTGGAAAAAATTAGAAGCATAGCTGCACTTGCCAATAAAACATTTGGCTTCTAACGCGACTGCACATATGAAGCAAATTTTATTGCGGAGTTTCGGTTTTTTGAGTTTGTTCAATGAACTGAAAAGTTTTTGAGTTACGCCAACATATATTGTGCAACCTCCTCCATTTTCGAAATAACGGTATATCTCGAAAACCAGAGCTAACAAAACCTAAAAAACGGTTAGCACCACTGGACTCAGTGTGCCCGAATCAGGTTAAAACGCCAGGTCCCCGGCTTGTCTAAAAAGAGTATCAATTTCTAGCAAAGTATCAATTTCTGCGAATAAAATATAAACTTTTGAAATTTGGGTGGTCTAATGGGCAATCATGGTCCCGGCAACAAACAATTTTTCAATCTCAAAGTGGTTTTATGAACGGGGTTTATATGGGACTTATGGTCAATTCGGTACCTATACTATAAAAGTTATTATTTTATATTAATAAAGGGTGATCCATCGTGAGATTTGATTATCAATATGCTATTTTTACAGATCACGTGTGACTCATATCGAACTAATTTTTCATTTTTATTCAGTACCGTTTGGTAAGTCATCACTACAACAGCGTCTGCAAATTGTTCAGCTGTATTCTCAATAAAAATCTGGTGTTTTATCGTCAAAGTTAGTTCAGTGATGAATCTCATTTCTGGCTCAATGGATACGTTAATTAAAAAAAATTGTCCGTATTTGGGCTGATGAGTGACCCAAAGAGTACCAAGAGCTACCATTACATCCATGAAAAACAAGGGTATGGTGTCGTGTATGGTTATGGAATTACTGGTCCATATTTCTTCAAAAATGAGGAAAATCAGAAAGTTGCCGTCAATGGTTACCATTATGGCCACGTGCTAACGGACTTTATGCTTCCTGAAATTCAAGCGCATGATCTTATAGCGCGTGCAACCGTGACCTTGATGAGAAATCATTTTGGTGAGCACTTAATTTCACGTTTTGCTACGCTAAATTGGCCATTTAGATCGTGCGATATGACACCTTTGAACTATTTTCTCTGGGTATATGTAAAGTCTGAGGTCGTCTTCAGGAATAAGCCAGCTACGATTGACACTTTGGAAGCCAAAACTACTCGTGTTATTCGCGAGATACCATTTTCTATGCTCGAACGAGTCGGCCAAGGTTGGACCTTCTGAATGGGCCACCTCAGACGTAGTCATTGCCAGCATTTACATGATTTAATTTTCAAACGGTTAATGCCATAAATTGTTCTTTTAACCGATATTAAAAATTTTAAGTTCAGTTTAATATTTATGTGTTCTATTTTATATTATAAGTCAACCTCATGGCATTGAAATCTATTTCCGGGAGTAATATTTGTATGAGAGGTAAAATCAAACCGATTCCAATACAAAATTGTAAACGGATTTGGGTTGAAATAATATAGTTTTAACCCCAACTAAATTAATTCCCACCATTTTGAATAGGCTTCGTTCTTATGACAATTAAAACGTACGTGGGCGTACATGCGTTTCCTGTATGTACAACCAACCGAACGCTGAAGCGAACATCGTATGATGGATTTAACAATTTATCCTGAGTTGTTCGGTTTACTAAACTGTGAGTCTTACACAAATATTTTTAAGTGTTACAATTATCAGCACAAACGCATTTTGTAGCGAATCACAATACTCTCCAAAACAGAGCGTTTGGTAAAATATGAACGAGAATTTTCAAAAATTGTATTTTCTTTAGTCATAAAATTTGTTATTTATTATATTTGATGGCAGCACTGTTACGTTTTAGGATTTAAGGTGCATTTTAAGGCTTTTTTCAAGATTGTGGTTTACACATATCCCAGCCAGCAAAATACTCCGACGTTGACAGAATTAGACATTTCTTACGAATTCCTGACTTAATTCCTTGAGGCTTCGTTAATATTTCTGTCAGACATTGAAAATACGTACTCAGAAAAAATTATCGCCAATTTTTTTTCAATTAAAACATTTATCGAAAATAAAATCAGTTTAATAAAAATTTTAATCAAGTTAATTAAAACAGTATTGCTGTTAATATCAAAAAATATTTAATTGATACCATTATTTAATTTACTGGTGCCAATTTAATTAATTTTTTAATATATAAACCAAATTTTTTAGCTAAAATTAATTTTGAATATATCGGGAGAATTTATGTACCGGTATATCTAATAGATTTCTGACTGAATTCAGACAGATGTGTCTGGAGAGGGAGACGTGTTTTTTTTTGCGAAAACGATGAAAATTGTCATTAAGTTGAAAATAATTTTAATTTAATTTGATTGTTTAGAAAAAAAAGATTAAAAAATGATACGTATGTATGTACATGTTAAAGTTTAAATTATATATTTTTATTTTGCCATCAAATTAATTCTTTCAGCCAACAATAAAAATGTCGCCTAACAAGTAAGAATTTCCCACGACATGTCTTCCAGAATTCGTGTCAATCACTTTATGTTGATGCATTTTTGGCCGAGAAATCTGACAGAATTCCGACTTTTTTGTCTACGATTCTCTCGGATATCTGGAAGACGTCGGATTATTTTACTGGCTGGGATAAGACTTATGGTTAATTAAGAAACAACTCTTACAAAATTTGATGTCGTATTTTTTGTTTTATTTAACAATTTGAATCAACACTTATATCGCACGGACATTTAAATGGGTACCGTTTCGTATGGTATCTATCGCGCCAAGTTAAAAATATGAGTCATTCGAACTATTATTAGTATGAATCAATCTAACTAAATATAAAGAAACAATTTTCGCAGAATTTTGGCTACCTAACACGATTTTGATATTTCACAAATATCCAGAAAATATAAACTCCGATCTTTGTCTTGATGTGTTACAAAATGAGTGACAAATTCAATATAATTCCACTTCTTGCTGCTGTATTAAAAGCAAACATTTTTATATTTTCTCTAACACTTTCAACTTAAAGTTTTTACGAATTTTTAACTTTGTTCCACAAGAAAATGTTTAAGTTATGTCGTTAAAAGTTCATCTTGAAAAGACTTAATAAAATTATACAAAACCTGAAGTAGAAAACAAATATTAAGATAAATTTATTATGTATACACAATGTATTAGGGTATTCATTCGGTTACCACCCGATTAACTGATTTAAAATTGGCTATTTTAGATTAAAAATTAAACTGGTTAATTGCAGTCGATTAACCGATTTAGCGAAATTTTTAATTTTTTTTTTAGTATTATAAAACATTTTTTTGTGTTTTTAATTATTTGTTTCGTCTCATATAAAGGGTGATTAAATTTTAAGGGCCAATGTTGATTTTGAATAAAACCCAAATTATTTAGGAAAATATTGTTATTTCTTAATTAATTCATTTATTAATGATGTGCTAATAATCCCAATTTATGATAAAAAACACTGAAATTTATTGTTGTGGGAAAGCCAGTTTCTATGCACATTTCGCTGGTTGCTTAGGCCAGCTCGTCAGGAAACTTTTTCCAAATACTTTAGAAAAGCTAAAAATATTATACAAGTAAGACCATAAAGTGAATAAGAATTTTAAACACTCAGCTCTACTTGTAACAATATCAAAGCTTCAACAAAGACACAACAATAAATAGTGAATTTTTTTAGCACATCATTAATAAATGAATTAATTAATAAATATTTCATTCCCGAAAATAATTTTTGATAATAAATTTGCATGTGCCCGGCAAATAAAAAACTGAAATGGCAAGCTGCTTTATTTAGCAACTTGTTTTTTTTTAATTTTGTTTTTTTCTATCCTCTTACAACTACAATTCGTGTTGGAAAAAACCCAGCCAATTGTAGGGGAATGTAAGAAAGAAAAAATTCACTATTTATTGTTGTGTCTTTGTTGAAGCTTTGATATTGTTACAAGTAGAGCTGAGTGTTTAAGATTCTTATTCACTTTATGGTCTTACTTGTATAATATTTTTAGCTTTTCTAAAGTATTTGGAAAAAGTTTCCTGACGAGCTGGCCTAAGCAACCAGCGAAATGCGCATAGAAACTAGCTTTCCCACAACAATAAATTTCAGTGTTTTTTATCATAAATTGGGATTATTAGCACATCATTAATAAATGAATTAATTAATAAATATTTCATTCCCGAAAATAATTTTTGATAATAAATTTGCATGTGCCCGGCAAATAAAAAACTGAAATGGCAAGCTGCTTTATTTAGCAACTTGTTTTTTTTAATTTTGTTTTTTTCTATCCTCTTACAACTACAATTCGTGTTGGAAAAAACCCAGCCAATTGTAGGGGAATGTAAGAAAGAAAAAATTCACTATTTATTGTTGTGTCTTTGTTGAAGCTTTGATATTGTTACAAGTAAAGCTGAGTATTTAAAATTCTTATTCACTTTATGGTCTTACTTGTATAATATTTTTAGCTTTTCTAAAGTATTTGGAAAAAGTTTCCTGACGAGCTGGCCTAAGCAACCAGCGAAATGTGCATAGAAACTAGCTTTCCCACAACAATAAATTTCAGTGTTTTTTATCATAAATTGGGATTATTAGCACATCATTAATAAATGAATTAATTAATAAATATTTCATTCCCGAAAATAATTTTTGATAATAAATTTGCATGTGCCCGGCAAATAAAAAACTGAAATGGCAAGCTGCTTTATTTAGCAACTTGTTTTTTTTAATTTTGTTTTTTTCTATCCTCTTACAACTACAATTCGTGTTGGAAAAAACCCAGCCAATTGTAGGGGAATGTAAGAAAGAAAAAATTCACTATTTATTGTTGTGTCTTTGTTGAAGCTTTGATATTGTTACGAGTAGAGCTGAGTGTTTAAGATTCTTATTCACTTTATGGTCTTACTTGTATAATATTTTTAGCTTTTCTAAAGTATTTGGAAAAAGTTTCCTGACGAGCTGGCCTAAGCAACCAGCGAAATGCGCATAGAAACTAGCTTTCCCACAACAATAAATTTCAGTGTTTTTTATCATAAATTGGGATTATTAGCACATCATTAATAAATGAATTAATTAATAAATATTTCATTCCCGAAAATAATTTTTGATAATAAATTTGCATGTGCCCGGCAAATAAAAAACTGCAATGGCAAGCTGCTTTATTTAGCAACTTGTTTTTTTTAATTTTGTTTTTTTCTATCCTCTTACAACTACAATTCGTGTTGGAAAAAACCCAGCCAATTGTAGGGGAATGTAAGAAAGAAAAAATTCACTATTTATTGTTGTGTCTTTGTTGAAGCTTTGATATTGTTACAAGTAGAGCTGAGTATTTAAAATTCTTATTCACTTTATGGTCTTACTTGTATAATATTTTTAGCTTTTCTAAAGTATTTGGAAAAAGTTTCCTGACGAGCTGGCCTAAGCAACTAGCGAAATGCGCATAGAAACTAGCTTTCCCACAACAATAAATTTCAGTGTTTTTTATCATAAATTGGGATTATTAGCACATCATTAATAAATGAATTAATTAATAAATATTTCATTCCCGAAAATAATTTTTGATAATTGATATTTCTTTTTATTATGATAATATTGGAATGGTTCAATTATATATGGAACAAAATATCGGCCAAATGGCCAACGGGACCACGGCGGCACACCTCCATCCGATGGTCCAAATTTTCGATGACGCTGAGGCATAATTGAGGTTCGCCATTAAATTTGTGGCGCAAAAGAGCCTTTGTTTCATTGGCTGTGTGGCAAGTGGCACCATCCTGTTGAAACCACATATCGTCCACATCCATTTCTTCCAATTCGGGCCATAAAAAGTTCGTTATAATCTCACTATAGCGAACACCATTCACAGTTACTGCCTTACCGGCTTCATTTTGGAAAAAATACAGCCCAATGATGCCGCCAAAACAGTAACTCTTTGTGGGTGCATTGGTTTTTCGACAATTAGTCGACTATCATTCGCCAATATGCGGCAATTCTGCTTATTGACGAATCCACTGAGGTGAAAATGTGCCTCATCACTGAAGATGATTTTCACGATATGCATATAGATTTGAACGACCATTTTCATAATAACTTTAACGCGTTGCTCGATTGTCTATCTTTTCATGGTTCAAATTGAGTTAGTCTGAAATTGAGAAATGTCAAATAAAATGCAGAAAAAAAACTTGACGTTTAGGTATGGTTCGCATTCAACATCAGCCTTTAAAATTTAACCACCCGTTACAAAAGGTATGTGTTTAGAAAATATTTTTTCATAGAAAAGAAGGTGTTTAGTGATCTTCATTTTAAAAAAGGTGTGTTCTGTGAACATAATTTTGTTTCACGTACTTTTTATAAGTATCGGGAATGTTCTGGAAATCGAAATTACGTGGAATTGGAAACTCTACCGTGTTTAAAGTTCATATAAATATGTCCTGTTCTATACCTCATACTTTGAGGATCAACTTCTGCTTTCGATTTCTCCAAAATCAACGAGAAGTGAAAGAATTTGTTCAAGTCATGTTTTATCAAAAGTAAAGACAAGAATCGCTTAAATCTTTAAAATTGTTCTAAAAGATAATTCTTTAATGTCTCCTTACACTATTGAAATAACTGATAATATTATCTTACACTTTATTTTTTAATTACTACATAATATTTATGTATTAATTAAAAAATATGTATACCATATTTATGAATTATTTTTTTTTATTGTTTTTTTATATTTATCGACCTTTTTCTACTATATTAATGTTTTTTGGGATTTCCAAACAGGCTTTCAAGGTCTAATTATTACCTATATGTAAATAAAAGATTTAGTTCATATTTTCCTCCGACGTTTCGTAGGCTGTTTTCCTACCTCTTCAGGGATTATTTTTATTGAAATATAAAATCTTGAATTTGTATTTACATTTCCATTTTTAATTTAAATGTGGTTTTAAACAATACACACAGTACAATTAAACACACACATAAAACAAAAATATAAATGTATAATTAATAAAAAATATCACAGTTCAAACTTTTCTTAATGCCAGTATCACAGTTGAAAATTTTTTTTTTTGCTTGCTAATTTTAGTTCAGGAATTGCTATATTTGTTATGTAATTTTTTTTTACTAATAAACTCCAAATAATAAATAATTTATGCATTTTTATTATTGAAATTACTTAATTTATAAAAAAAACTTTTTTAATCGGTTGACCGATCAATTACAAAATTAACCGATTATTAACCGATTAAACCAAAACCTCGGTTAATTAACCGAGGGATTAACCGATTAAAGCAAAAGCCCGATTAAATGAATACCCTATAATGTATACTCTATACATATGCATGTATTACGATTTTGCTTTAACATGGGACAGATGTATGAAGGTGTCATAAAGTATTTGGAATAAGAAAATATAAAATAAGTTTTTCACTTTGACACCAATTATAACTTAAATGCATAAGCTATTGCTGAAAAGTAGCTCAGTTCATATATAAAATAATGGATAGATTGCGGTTATTATTAGCAGAAAATTATTACGGACGACGAAATTGTTCCTTAATAACCCAGTTCAAGAAAATAGGCCATTTTTGATGCCAAACCTGTGTAGAAATGTAAAATAAGGCTACATTTCGTAACTCTAGCCCTTTTTGCGTGCATTTTGTGGTGCAAAACCCTTTATTTCGAAAGACATTTGTATTAAGGCTTTGTGCGATAATACTGGTACACACACCACATGTTTCCTTACTTCCGTCCATTATTTTTAGTGTAATTGAGAGTGCTGATTACGATGGCATCATTATTGTTTTTCTAGCATCTTTAGATATGATGACATTTAATATTTGCATAATTAACACAATTTTTTGTATAATTCGATTGATTTATCACGAATGACGAAACAAACTTTAAAATATTTTCTGGATTATTATTCTCCACAAAAATCTCTTTCATTTGAGTAGAATCACATTGGTTAGTATATCAGGATAACTAACTTGTATTGAAAGGATGTTCAAAATTATGTACACAGAAAAAAAGTTTTTTTTTTATAAATTAAAAAAAATGGTTTAACAAGTATTTAAATTTTATTAATGTGATAATTGAATCAAAATTTTTAGTTGAAAGAAAATTAAAAATATAATTTTGATTTAATTCACATTTTAGTTGTTTTGAAATAAATTTTTAATTTAAATATTAATTAGATATCAACAAATATTAATTGATTTTTTTCGTTTAAAATAAAATAATTTAAACTTGTAGAGTTGTCGTTTGGAATTGTCAATTTTAAAAAATAAATAAATTAACACATTGTTTGAAATGGCAAAGTTTTTTGATCACTTTTTTAATTAAAATTAAAAATATTATTTGTTGAAAATTTTAATTCAAAATTTTAAAATTTTTTAGTAATTAATATAATCATTTTGGTAATAGGCGCAAAATCAACAACTTGTTTGCTTGATATTATGAATTTGGAATAAATTTGGTGATTAGAGAAAATTTTTAATTTTTTCTATGTATTTTTAGATTATTCTTTAAAACTTTGAAAAATCCCATTGTTTCCTCCCATTTTCAATGTATGCACACAGTAAATTTTAGTAAATTTTTTTCGCCGTATATGTGATTGGCGTTTTCAACGTCTGCAATTTCACATCGGCCTCAAGTGGAATATTATGACATTTATAACGTAATGACGTAATATTTTTTGTAGGGATGTAACGAATACCGTGAAGAACGCCGATATATCGGTATGTGCGATATTTTACTGTCGATACGCCGACACTTTTTTTTATAGTTTTTTGAACAAACAATTTAATTTTAAATACTTATTTTTGCATAATAACTAAGAACAAAAAATAAAACTGAATTATAAATTGTTTCTTTTAATTCGTAGGCTGGAGGTCGATCCACACCACGCGTTTATGTTTATGTTTCTTTTTTGATATTTTTTCGAGATGCATGCTAAAAAAGAAAGTATTGTTACATCATGCTCTTGATACGTATATGCGTTTCACGCGTTTGCTGTGTAACTTGTCAATACAATTTTACACTACGACTTTTTGGAATGTTGCATAAGCGCATTAAACGCTTGGTTTGGACCTACAGCAGAATTTTTTAATGATTTTTGTGAAAATAAAAATCTCTTCGCTACAACTTTTGGGTTACTCCGAAGAGACCACAAAAACCATAAGAAAATACACTGTTACATTTTCTGGCGCTATTGCGCTAGTTAACAGTCTTCGAACTGTTTTAGAAAATACGATAAATGAATAAGCTGAGATCCAGAATAGTTCAGGTTCCTAAAAATTGGCGATTTACGTAGCTCTGAGTGACAGATTTGAGTGTTTTGAGACTAATGAAATCTACCTTCGATACAAAGCTACACAATTTCAAAGACAATAGATTGAAAAAAACGTCTTATTGAGATACTCAACATG
Organism: Pollenia amentaria; assembly: GCA_943735925.1. Classification (NCBI taxonomy): domain Eukaryota; kingdom Metazoa; phylum Arthropoda; class Insecta; order Diptera; family Polleniidae; genus Pollenia; species Pollenia amentaria. The sequence continues at coordinate 118,203,319 of OX031010.1, read as the reverse complement.
ACTCTACATTCCGAAAGTATTAAAGACAGTGTCACCTCTACACCTAGTAAAAGTTCTGATAAGTCTAAAACAACTGACTTTTGGAGCGTTTGTGCAAATCTTAAAAGGTTGGTACATGGTATATCACACGGATCTTCAAGAAGTGACTTTCAACCTTGATGTAAAACGGGAAGTGTAAATCCACCTGCAGAACTGGTGGGGTAGGACCATTGCATATATTTTTCAAAACCGCTTTTACTACTTAAACAAAAATAGCAATCAGTTCCATGGCTCGATGTTTCTCTCCACAGCATAGGTTGTATAGTTTTCTTGTGTGTTCTATAAGTAGGAAAAAGTAAAATTATACACATATTTAAAACTTTGTTTAGAAGTACTTTGCCGCACACAAACCAAAATATATCCGGCTCATTTTTACACGACATTTTTTGCTAATTTTTTATTTTAAATTAATACTTGTCTTGTCTACAATCACTTCTTGAGTAATGCAGAATGTACAAGGTTTTGCCTTTATACACCTTTTTAAAATAACGAAATTTTTGGCTCTACACAAATTTCCGATTAAAAAATTTTACAAGTAGGTACTTTTACTTTACCAATCATAAAATAATAAATAACCCATCAATTTTCATGTAGCTTTAAGAGAAAATAATAAAACTATTAAATATTGTGTAATAAATAGGATTAAACCGTTAACAAATCACAACACGTTTAGCTCTTCATAAATTTGTGATAACAAATCGTCGGCTGATAATTTAATGGTATGTGGATTCCGATAGTTTCGAGTAAATTGAGTTTGAAGTTTGAACTCTTATAAAATCCACATACGACATTTAAATAAAAAATACATTTTTTGGTCGTTTTATATGGAAATTTGTCGTATGTGGTAGTTACATACGACATTTAATTTGAAAATTGTATCAGCAAATTCCACATACGACAAACTCAACACTCCATATCTCGAAACCCATATGAGGTATCGAAAAACTGATTACGCCAAATGAAAGATTAGGTCAGAAAACCTAAGGAATTGATCTTTACTCAAGACCGCAAAAAATCCACATACGACATTTAAATTATCAACCGACGAAATGTCAAAAGTAGGTACTTTCACTTTATCAAGAATAAAATAGGATTCTATCCATGGATTTTCATGAAATAAAATTTATTTTTTTTTCTAATTTATGCCGCTTTATAAAAAAATTAAAATAAGGGATTAAAAAAAATACTGTGCAATAAACAGGGTAAAACCGTTAAAAAATCACAAAAGTTTTAGCTCTACTCAAATTTGCGATAAAAATGTCAAAGTAGGTACTTTTACTTTATCGGGAATAAAACAGGATTTTATCCATGGATTTTCATGAAATAAAATTTAATTTACTTCTTATACATGCAGCTTTAAGCTTAAGTACTAAAACTGGTAAGTATTTGTTGATTTCAATTTTTTATGAATTTTTTGAATTCAAAAATTTTATAAAAAAACAAAAAAAAATATTTTTTTTGCCACTTCGGCCTCAATTACTCCAAAAATCTGGCGTAATTTAAAATGTTTTGACGGATTGCATAACAAAATCGGGTACCTCGTTCCAAAGTTAAGATAAGATGTAAGGAGCAGCCTTTTCAAAAATCTCAATTTTTAAAAAAAACCTTACCATAGAATTTGAAATAATGATGATTTTTGCAGTTAGGTGACTATAGCGGATCAAAAAATATAGTGGTTATTCAAGGAATTTTTGCTTGTTGCATAGTGTTATTTAAATCAATTTACAATATATTCTATTATTATTTGTTATATATTCGGCAATACTAAAAATTTTTTTGAAAAATAATTTTGATGTGAAATCCATTAAAAATCCAAAAATCAATAAAATGTACGTAAATATATATAGCGTGATCCATTTCGAGGTTCCCAAATTTTTTTAAAGAAAAAGAAAAAACACAGAAAATTCAAATATAATGGGGAATGTTTATTATTATATGAAAGAACATTCTTTGGCATTTTTTGAAGAATATGTCTATCAAATGTTGGCCGTTGCTACGTCGCAGATGGTCCATCCGTTAAGTCCAATTTTCGATGACTCGTTCGAGCATTTCGACTGGTAACTGGCGAATGACACGCGTGAAGTTTTCCTCCAAAGCTTGAATCGAAGCGGGTTTGTCCGCATAAACTTTAGACTTTACATATCCCCACAGGAAAAAGTCTAACGGTGTGATATCACACGATCTTGGTGGCCAATCGTCCGGCCCAAAACGTGAAAATATGTGCTCACCGAAGTGTTCTCTCAATAAATCCATTGATTGATGCGATGTGTGGGAAGTGGCGCCGTCTTGCTGAAACCAAATGTCGCCGAGATCACGCCATAAGTTGAGCGAACTGCACGAACACATTCCTCACAGAACGTGAATTTTCGTAATAAAGTTGAACGATTTGTAAACGTTGTTCAGGCGTAAGTCTTTCCATTATGACATGCCAAACAATACTAAACAAAAATAACATGACAGCATGACACGACTCACACGTGATCTGTCAAAAAAAGGCTATTGAAAAAATATCTCTTCTTGAATCACCCTTACAATAAAATTATTCCAAAATTGCCCCGACAATATCGATCGATAACGATCTAATGTAAACGATGTTTTTTTGAACAATATAATATTTATAATATTATTACAGACATTGTTATTACAGTGTTAGAACTGTAAATGATTTTGTGCAGCCAAAACACCCTTTATTAATTAATTTTTCGCCGGCCGGTGATTATAATCACCCGCACTCATATTGCTTATTTTTGTTACAATGTTTTTTTTCTCTGTCAGTTACTTAAAATCTTATTTCGTTGTTCGGCGAAAAATGAGTTAACTGTTTTCTTACATTTCAACAAATTTGTTATTGTGTATACTTTTTTAACAAAAATTCCATAAGATTTCACATGAATATAAGAGCAATTTTAAGTATAAAAAAGGTATTCTTTTTTAGGTTGTAATTGGCCAAGTTAAAAAGGATTACTTTTGGGACGTCGCGAACAAAAATAAGTATATTTTTTTGTAGTAAAAAAATAAGTAGTATTTTCGTCAAATTCTCATTATTTTTCTGCTTATTATTTAACCAAAGTTTTTGTATGGTTACAATTGAAATACAGCATCCTCGGTTGATTATCAATTGCACCTAGGGGAATCCGACAGCTGGTCCAACTTTCCCACATTAGGTACAAAAATTAGCTCTTAGAAAAAAAGTGATTATAACTGCCAATATGTTCATGCACTGCAAACTTAAGTACAAACCCCTGAATGTAATTTCTAATAGTGTTGGCACAAAAGCGACACATATTTAAGTAGGATTATCAATCTATTTCAGCCTCAGTTTGATATAAAAAGTTTCGAGGTGAACAAATAAAATAAAATTCAGCAAAAATTTTTCTTTACAACTGCGTCGGATAACAGCGTGAAACAATTTACTAAAAACTTTTTACACACACAGACAAAACTTATTGCACGCTTAAAAATATAAAACAAAAACAAGCTTCATTCGACCGTACGGTACTATTAATACTCTTTAATAAAGTGTAAAATAAAAATGAGTTTTATCGATCTCTCGGTGGACGGCTTTTATCTGTTTTTCAAAAAATGGCCAAATCTTGATTGCTTAGATTCTTTAATGCAAAATATTCTATTGTTTCCGGATATAAATCTTTTTTCTCATTAAGTCAAACCGAAGACAAGATTTGGCTTAAATTTGGAATATCTTCTAATAAAAAACATTTTCTTTTTGTCATTTAGAACAAGGTCAAGCAGAAGGGTTTACCCAATATAAATAAACTAGACTAATTTTCCTAATAAATTTACAATAGTGAATATAAGCGAATATAATTCACGCAAAAAATACAAGCTAAGAGCACTGGTCTGCAGTAAAAATATGTGTATGGACTATAAAGATTTTAACGTGCTTAATTAAAATCCGGTTTGAGTTTTTTTCTATCAGTGTGAGATTTTTTATGCACAGAAAAATTCTCCAAAGTTGTTCACCAATTAAAGCATTAATTAAAAATAAAATCAGTTTTAATTAAAAATTCAATCAAACGCTAAATTAAGTAAATTGAACTTTTAATTGATACTATTAATTTGTTTACTGGTGCAAATTTATTATTTTTTTAATTAATATTACAAATGAAATCAATTTTTATTTTTTTTTTGGTGTGGGCTGGAATAATACTTCGCCCGAAATAAGGCGGTTATGCTGATACATTTCATCATAACTTGAAAACGATTTGTCCGATTTTGACCCCCCCGACCGTCCAACAAAAAATGGTCATGAGGTTTAGTCATGACCAGGTCTGTGGAGTCGCCCGACTCCAAACGCTAAAATTTTTTAAGTGCGACTCCGACTCCGACTCCTACTCTTTATATACCCTCCACCACTAGTAGTGGTGAATAAGGTTATACTATGTTTGTCATACACTCGGAAAACAGTTTAGTATGTTAAAAAACGTAATAACTAATGCTATTGTAAAACAATTTGGTACGTCAAAGATTTAAAGGACTAAAAATCACACTATACAACTTTCTGAAGCTCGGTCCATAATTTATTATATAGTATCCAGTATTATTCCCACTCTGGGAAATTATTTAAATACGCCTCAAACCGTAGCCGATATAGGTATTTGGTCCAATTTTGGTTCATAGTGACAGAAATAATATCATGCAATTTTCTGATTATAGATCCATATTTACCTTAGATCCCATATTAAGCATCCTTCTGAAAAGTACCTTAAATGCTAAAATCAATTTCACTACTGCATTGAAATTTGTTCCATTTATATTTTTAATAGCAGAAATCACTCTACATGTTTTCGGGATGATAATCCCATAATTTACCATGGGTCTAACATAGATTCTACTGACGAAAATCATTTTAGTTCGGCATGAACTATTACGAATCATGATATTTAATTAAAGTTAGTTCAGATTGCAAGAAATAAAAGCATAACACTATCTGATTGTCGTCCGGTTTAGACCGGAACCAATTTTTATACTGACGTCCGTTTTTTAAAAGATTAATTAATAATTTATAGCTCTCATATAGTCTAACTGTCGGTGGAGGGTATCAAAGATTTGGCACAGCCGAATATAGCACTCTAACTTATTTTTAATGCAGTATCTTTTAAATCGTTATATATAGCAAAAAAATGATTCTGTAAAAATTTCAAATCGATATTTAAAATATTGCATCACCAAATAAGTTAAGTTACAACTTTTAAACTTAAGAGCTTAAATTTCTACAAAAATATTCATAGATACACATTCATATTGCTGCATTTCAAAATGTATAGTTTTCCTTTTTTCCTGTTAGCGTTTTTTCATTTTATTGTTTTTTATTCCACCGAGTTTATACTTTTCGTTTTATTTAGGTTTTTTTTTTTTTTGCAAATTGTCATTTAATTATTTGGACATTTGTTGACATTTTCAGATCATTAACAATATTTTTTTTTACTGTTTTTATATCAACCACCAAACATATTTGGTTATACTAATTTATTCATACCATTTGCAACAAATCAAAATTATTATATGTACATACACTGGCGAGCAATTGTGGCTTCATGCATATCAAATTTTTTCTACAAATGCATTCCAAATTATTTAAAAGCCAACCAGGTTTTCAACATAAACTCTTCACTGCGGTATTCTGTATATGATGCATGAAGAATTCCTTAAAATTAAAAAGTAACACCTAAGATTTCGTTAATTTTGTGAAAAAAGTCAGTGGCGCATATTCATAAATTATCACTAAAATTACTCTATTTTAAGTGCCTATTTAAGTTATTTACAGTGGGCTACTTTCAGAACGAAAAGTTTGCACTTAATGATGGGTAAAGCTGGAACTAAATGTTAACTTACCAATACATTCAAAGAACAGCTGATTGATTTAATTTCGCGTCCGCATCTACTGCACCCAAAAAATAAGAAAATAAACTAGAAATGACTTTATTTTTACATGCTCTTATCTTAATTGATTTATATATAAATTGTAAACTCAACATCTTTTTATTTTTTTTGGATTTATTCTATGAGTTATCATCATCATCATATATCATCATCATCATATATATATATATATATATATTAATAGGCAAGTGGATTTCTTAGGATCCTTTTTACGCCTTAACTATATATTGTATTTTAACAAATGATATATCATTCGAAAGATATTTTTTGGGAGATTGTGTTAATTTAAATTTTGTTAAAATTATAGTTATACGCGTTAGAAAGTGGTACTAATACATTGAAACAATTCACATACGTGTGAGCAAAAACAATGTAAACACATAACAGTTTTTGTGTTTACATAGTAAAAAGAACAACAACATGCAGAGTTTCCTGCTATGCATTTTAAATATTTTGTTTTCTTTTTGGGAAAGTTGTTGTTTTTAAATGTTACCGTTGATTTCTTAAATTTTTGCGCTTATGAATAATTTTAATGTTATTGTTACATTATTAATATGGTTTCATTGTGAAGAATGTGTTTATTGCATTTTTTTTTTTAAATAAAGTGCGATGTGTTGATTGGCTGCGATTTTATATAACAGACACTTCCGATCATGGTCATTTGTTATATGATAATTATGTATTTACAAAAAATATATATGTACATAGAGAGGTTATAACAACATAATTCATCAACGAAATAAATATAAATGGAAAATATATAAAAGGCTTTGTTATAAACATTGAGATTAGGGAACTTATGTTATACATATATACATTTTTAGAAAAATTGTCACTAAATTTCATATGCCTAAAAGAAATATGCCTCATAAAATTAAAAATTGTTCTGCTCTACTGAGAACTATTACATTTTGAGTTACTACCCTGTTTATAGTCAATTGCGATATGTTTTTTAACATTAAATAAATATATTTCTACATATGTATATACATACATATTTAATAAAGTTTTTGATTAACCCATTTTCGGCCACTGTTCGTACTTGCGGACAGTCAATTTACTGAATTTGATTGCCAAGTTACAAAGTTTTCTACATTTATTTGTTACAATCTAATGTTTCCATTATTTGATATAAAGTCTAAATTTTAATTAGCCGTTATGTATTTTATGTTTTGCCTTCAGGGGTATTTTTGGGGACGCTTTTTAGGAAGATTTTTATATAACTGCAAAAAAACATAAATTGCAAAAAAATTATCAAACTAAATAAAGAGAATTTGTCTAAATAATTTAAATTACCAAACTATTTACCTAAAACCTAAATAAAAAATAATATTTCTACTAAATCATAGCTGTTTGTTTCACTGTTCGCAAGCGCGAACATTGGCTGCTATTTGGAGAATACGCTTCTTTGATACAATGTTGTTTTAAAGCTGTGCTGATCATAAACAAAAACAGAATCCCCTGTCACGCAACTAACAACAATTGTATATCCGGAAAAACCCAATTCGTAGTGCGTACAAAATTTGGTCTTTGTGTTCGAGTTGTGGGTGCAGAGGTGGTTTTAAGACTTTTGGGATGTGTAAAAGATCCCATTATCTATCAAACTTATTTTGACAACTTTTTCACATTTTAAAGTGAAAAAAGGTTTTGCGCCACTGGAACCGTTCGACGATTACAAAAGCCCCACTAAGCATAGGAAAGCAGCTGAAGCGGGGAGAAAGTGACTATCAATATGATAGAACAAATTCTATATTAATTTGTCGTTGGGCAGATAAAAAAGAGGTAACGGTTCTCACCAACTTCGAACAAATTGAACCGATGCGCAGCGTAAAGAGATGGAAATAGGATGTAAAAAAATACGAGAATGTACCACAACCAGTGCTTCTCAACTCCAACAATAATGGGATGGGGGCGTAGACCTTCAAGACAATGCCGTCTAAAATTGCAGAAAAAATATAGGTTAGGTTAGGTTCTATTGGTAGCCATCGAGAGATAGCTCACTTGTTTTCTCCAGCATCATCGCATTGAGGAGGTGGCCCTGGATTATCTTTGAGGATCGTCCAGAACACTCCCATTAAATTTTGTGTCACCAGGTCCCACTTGTTATGAGAGATGACACCATTATCAACACTTCTATCGATGACAGCCTGCACAAGGTGACCTTTGGCCACCTCGCTGAAGGACTTATTCATCGATTTCGATGCAATTTTGGGACGTTTCATCCCTGGTTGCTGTTTCACGGCTGCAGCTTCCTCCTCCGAACGTTGCCGTTTAGGCATTGTCACCTTCGCAGGGACTGAAGGAGTAGCACTTGGCAAACAAGTGGTATTGGCCTTTATTTATTTCTGTTTTAAGCTCCTCACTCACTAATGCTTAGAAACTGCACTGCTTCTTTAAACAAGACGACAAGAAAAATATGCTATCTCAAAAATAATTCAGAGTAAGCGTAAGCAAAGCTTTGCTACTTAGTTCTCAAACAGATGCTGAATCCGCTCAGGAAAGATCCGACAAAAGCGTTGGTTATCAATTGCCAAATATTGTAGGGGAGCATATGCCAATAGTTCAGCCACAAGGGAAATCTCGCAGGTGCCAACTTAAAGGATGAGGCAAACCAATCAAATGTATGTACAATAAATGCAACGTGCATTTGAATCCAAAATGCTTTGAAAAATTTCATATAAAATAAGGCATTGTTATTTTATTACCATAATAAATATATTTTGAAACATTGCTCATTTGTTATTATCTTATTTTTAATATTTTTATAAATGAACAAAAATTTGTTGATATTGCAAATTCATGTCAAATAGCAGCCAGTGTTCGCACTTGCGAACACCCATTTCCGGGACTCATGGACAAAGCAGCGTTAAACCGACATCGGATTTGGATTCAAAAGACTCAAATTACTGTAAAAAGAGTATAGATTTTTAAAAATATCACGTTTGAATTTTCTTGGCCGAATATGGGTTAAATAAATATTAGAAATAACGGTACAAAAAGTTATTTCTAGATTGCGGTCGATTGTGTCGACTGCTGGCCCATACTAGTAATAATAAAGTTGCATATAAAAAGAAATAGTTCCCAATATCTATTTGTTCAAATTGTAAACTTTTAGAATTTTTTAAAATTTGCGTGACATCTTTTAAGAAAAATTATTGTTTTTTTTAACCGTTTAATAAGCTTTTTAATTAATTACAGTATCTATGGCTCAAAATATTATCGACATTTTATTTGTTCTACATGCCAATATGCAGGGATGCATTTCTTCTATCAGCTGAAAGTAGTTGCTACGCTAGTTATGAATTGTGAATAGGATTCATAACCATCTACTAACTATTTTTTAGTTTCTGTTTTATTAGCTTCGACTTTAGTTATGATGTTTAAATAAAATGTTAACTGCAATCGAATAAAACGTTTTTATTGTCAATATTTGCAAAAATCTTCAACTTAAAATCAAAATGAAAAAAAAAATCGCTAGCTTAGATAATCAAATTGTTGAAATTATGAAAAACAATTACATATTCAGCACCTAATACTGCTTAAAAATTAGGAATTTGCCACCAAACTGTTCTTTAAGTAAGAAAAAAAATAAAAGCGCGTAGGCAGCTTTCTGCAAAAAACGTTCAAAAGTGGATACCTTCGATTTTTAAATGAAATATATTTAAAATTATCTTTAAATATTCCTGAATTTCTTTTTGGTTTGTTATAGTCTTACTCTCGGTAGTTGTACAAATAAAATTCCGAAAAGGTCTTATTATGTATATTTAATGTATTTAACTTCAGCTTAAACTCTTTACTAGTAATCATGTAGCCACGATTGCTCGCCAGTGTATTTGTTGTGGCTGCTTGTACAATTATAAGAGGAACTCACTCTAATAAGGTTTATTATTTCAGCTAGACCTCATACCAAGTTCCCCACACACAGAAAAAAAATACCAATGTCACATTAACATGGCGCAATGTTGATTGCAAATCGTAGTAAAATTCTGCAAAACTACACAGAGCGAACAAAGACGTTAAAAAATTGTCAACCAATGGTACTAAAATGATGACAAAGAGTAATCCATATTTCGACAATATCTGTTGTCAAATTTTTAACAAAATGTTGTCGAATTGGAACCAAAGAAAAAAAGTACCGTCAAATTGATAACGACCTGTTGTCATTATTATTCGCAGTTTATCGAAATAAAAAAGTGCAAATTTTTATAAGTGAACTAAAATTTGTGAAAAATAAATAAAAAATAAAACATGAAACGTGAAAAAATTTAATAAACTGTGACGACTACGTTTTGTTATTACGTATGTGATTTTTTTTTTTTGAAGAAAATATAAATTTCGACGTAGAAACATATTAATTCATTTTCGACAATGACGATAAGGAATTACAAAAATCCTTATAACTATAAATATGATTATGGTTATTTAAGCTTACCTTTTAAAATGTACATTTATTTGGAATTTGTAGTTAATTTTACAATTATTTTATTTAAGATGCTAATGAGACATACATACTCTTGAAGCTTGCGTTTAACATCACACTAAGGGGTCCTCCAGGGCTGTGGAGTCGTAGTGGAAAAGTCAGAGTTGAGGTTTTTGTACCGGAGTTGGACACGAAGTATCCACAAAAACTCGCGACACCGACTTAAAAATTTTTCGGCATAACATATTTAAAAAAATTTTCTAAAATAAGCGATGCAATATTTAAAATATCGATTCGATATTTTTATAAAGGAATTTTCTTGCTATATTTAAACATTTAAAAGGTACTGCATTAAAAGAGTTTAAAGTCAAATAAGGACCAGTCTCATATACCTTTAGCATCAATGTAAGAGTAGGAGTCGGAATCGGACTTAAAAAATTTTAGCGGTTGGAGCTGGAGTTAGAACTATTTTTTGACGACTCAATAGCTCTGGTCTCATCGCTCAATTCAGAGAAAAACTGTTTCATGAAAAAAATACAAGTATGTTTATTGTACTGCAATTTTATTTTATTAAAAAATAATTTGTAATATGTGTATTGTTGTTTAAAATGTTAAATAAAGAAATAAATTTCTTATGTTGTTTATTGCTTGGGTTTAGAACAATGGGTTGTTGAAATTATAACTAGATGTGGTCAATATACCAACGATGTTTTGTCCAAAATTAAAAACAAAATGCTGTCGGAATAACACCATTATATTGATGATATATTAAACTTTTGTTGTCCGAATTTTACCAAATGTTGACAAAATGACAGCGACACCAGCCGTTATTAAATTGAATACAAACGTAGTTGGCTCACTTTTCACAACGAACGGTGTCAATTTTGGTATTTTTATACCTCATGCCCATAAAGTTTGTATGAAGCATCCCTAAATAGCGCGGCGTCAACACTCTGCAATTGGAAAATCCGATTTTGGCAGCGCGTTAAAATAAGCAGGGTTGTTATATTTGTTGTTTTTACAGCCCTGTTTTAATTTTTTGATAAAATTATGGCAAATTAGCTATTTTTAGGTCAAACTAGCGGTTTAAATTCCATTTCTTATTTCTTTTATGTTGGTTTTATGTTGGTAAGCACGAAAGTTAACACTATTGTTTGTGACACAACGCTGACGCTCTTGTTTAGGTATGGCATATCAGCGTAAAAGCTACGCCAAAGAAACCGATTCGCTTTCCGCTTTTGTTTAGGTACGGCTGTAAGTGTTCAAAATTATTCTAAAATAAATACAAATGTCGTCTCTGAAAATTCAAATCAAGTGGATTCGAAATGAAATTAACGTTGACGTGATTCGTAGTGTACTTTCATATATCAATGTCATTTAGATCTATCCAACTTTATTGGAATGTTAAATTATAGTTATTTAAAAAAAAAATGTTGTTCCCAAGCTATTGTATGAAGCAAAATCACCACCGAAAATATTTCATACTGATTTTTTCTGTGTTCAGGAATTAAGGTTTTTATTCCCACACCCCAATAGCGGATAGGATATTATGCGTTTGTGCTGTTGCTTGTAACACCTTAACATATTGGTCTTAAATTCACCTTTTGGTATTTCGCTAGACTCAGAACACCTTTTGAATCGACCCAACGATGTCCATCCGTCTTGCTGGCCGGCTATGTAAACCTTGCGCCAAAAATACAGGTCGAAATTTTGAAGATATTTTGATAAAATTTGTTATATAGGTTCAATTGTTCTAAGGAGAATCGGTCCATGATTTCACATAGCCCCCATACAAGCTCCGTTCCAAAAAAGAGTCTTTGCGCCCAGCAATGATCTAAATATGTCGGTATTTATATTACATTTGGCCTAAAATTATTTTATTGCTATCTAAATCAACCTGCTATATTTTATTGTAATCGGTCCATATTTGACCAAAGCTGTCATTTACACTTTAAAGACCTTAATTTCTGGGGAACTTGGTATGAGATCTAGCTGAAATAATAAACTTCATGATATGCAACACTTCTTAGAAGTCTACAAGCAGCCAAAACATATATCGATAGCTCAATTCCAAAACATGCTGAGTCGACTTAATATGTTTTTAATTTAAAATTCTACGTTTTTAATTGAGTATTGTTGAACTTAAATTCTGTTAAATTTCGGTGTTGATCCCATGTTATGCACAAAAAGTAACTAAGCATACAACTGAATGTGTTTATCGCCCGTCATCTTTAACCCTATAATGATAATCATATCATCACATACGCTAAAGATAATCTTGCGTAAAACTGATGCATTATTTTAACTTTCAATATTGTTGTATTATTTGATTTATTAAGAACAAACTAGTGTGGATTATAAATTTACACATATATTAAAAAAAATACGGAAATTTAAAATATTTGTAAATATATTTATTTTGAGAAAAGAAAAAAAAACAAAAAAAACTTCTTAAGTAATCTAAATCTTCAGTAATCAACGTAAAAATCGTATTCCTTTGAAAACTGATCACTAATCTGTGTAATTTTGAATCACTTTGACTCATAAACTTGCTGCATTTCGAAATTGGCAATACCTACCGCAGCTAAAGTGCATGCGTAAAATTTACGCAGATTATCTTTCTAGCGTTAAGAGCTTCTCCTGCAAAACTCACTTTTTCGACTGAGCCTGTGTTGAAGTTGAGGTATCGACATATATATGAATCTTAACCGCATAAAATAATTTTATTCTTAAGGGTCCATGATTACCCATGGTTTACAAATAGGGTGTATTCTCGAAAAATTGTTTTTAAATATTGTGGTGTACGGTATCAACAGGTGACCGATTAACCGATTACAATTTCTTACTTGTTTTTTATTCAACAAGTTTAATAGACAATAGTTGGTTTTTGTTCTCACTTTAATATTTTATAGTATAAAAATAAACGGTTTTTGTATTCCCAGTATACATTCGTTTATTAAGACCATTCAGTCGTACGATTAAAAAAAAAAAATCATGTGTGCTCATAAAGTATATGATAGTGTAGCTCAAAAATGAAATTGAGTGATCGATTTTTTTTAAAGCCTTTTCGACCTGCAAATGTTTATGAAAATTTTCATAAAATGAAAGAGTCTATGCCATCAGAGTTGCGTTTTCTTGTAGTAGCTGAGTCATATGCGTTTGCATCTTCTTTTTTTGGCATAGTGTGGCATTGACAGCAGATTTCGCAGACATTATTTTTAAGGCGGATAGAATTCTGGCAGACGTTCGTGTGAATGAATCGCACGATTGTGTAGGATAGTGAATCCGGGCCTTTATATATGGACGTTATTATATGTAGATCGATACGAAATTGCTTTTTTTATTTGGGTAATTTCCGGTTACATTTTTAATTACACATTTTTTGTTGAATTTATTTCTAGTGAAAATAATATTAGAAATAATTTTCGTTGGAATTTTCGGTGGAAATTTTTGCGTAAAAATGTATACTGGGTGAATATTTTTTTTTAAAGAAAATTTATTCGGCAATAAAAATGTTATTAAAAATATATTCAGTGTGGTTTTGGGATGAAAATACTTTCGCTTTGAACAAAAACCTTTTCAGTGAAAAATTTTGGATTAAAGATCAATTTATTTCTATTAATATTTTTGTTTTAATTTGGTAAACTATTTGAATAAAAATATTTCCGGTGAAAATTTTAGGGCGAAAAAATATTCGGTAAACATTTTTGGGCAAAAAATTTTAAGGGCAAAAGTGCTAAACGTTTTTAGATGAAATTGTTTCCGATCCAATTTTTAGGTAATAAAAACCAATCCATCTGTACATAAATCAATCCAAAGTGGTGCCAGTAGTCCGTTAAGTACGGATTTACTCAAATAGGGTACAGAATGCTTGTTCAAGTGCCCCGTACTTAAAAGAGTCCGAAAACGGCATTGATCTAAGTTAAAGTGAGATAAAAATTAATCTCGAATTGTGTTTTATTGGAGAAATTCTAAGTTGATTTAATCCCAAATTCGTACTTGAAATAATCGGAAAATAACCTTATTGAAGATTCTAAATACCCTCGAGAACCAGAGAGAGAGAGAAAGAGAGAATATTGTAATCTAATTTACTAATCCGTTACACATGTTGTTTCACTTTTGCTGTATTCCCCCCTTTGAAGAACTCACAATCATATTTCTTTTTTTTTTTTTTTTTTTTTTTTTTTTTTTGTATTCATTCCTTTTTGAACATTTGATGAAGCGTGATCCATTTCGAGGTTCCCTAATTATTTAAAGAAAAAAAAACACAGAAAATTCATTTATTATCATTTGAAAGAACATTTTTTGGAATTTATTTTTTGAAGATTATGTCTATCAAAAGTTGGCCGTTGCTACGTCGCAGATGGTCCATCCGTTGAGTTCAATTTTCGATGACTCGTTCGAGCATTTCGACTGGTAACTGGAGAATGACACGCGTGATGTTTTCCTCCAAGGCCTGAATCGAAGCGGGTTTGTTCGCATAAACTTTAGACTTTACATATCCCCACAGGAAAAAGTCTAACGGTATGATATCACACGATCTTGTTGGCCAATCGACCGGCTCAAAACGTGAAATTATGTGCTCTCAATAAATCCATTGATTGATGCGATGTGTAGGAAGTGGCGCCGTCTTGCTGAAACCAAATGTCGCCGAGATGACGAGCTTCATTTTCAGGCATCAAATAGTCGGTTATCATGGCACGATAACGGTCCGAGTTGCTGCGAACGGCGCCGAATCGACTCTTCACGGTCTTCGTGTACACTCTCAGCTACTGCCTCTATATGTTCTTCACAGCGTGCTGGACGTGGTCTATTTGGTCGAATATTATCCAATAATGACTGCTGGGTCTCAAAATGGGTGATGGTGTTGCGAATAGTATGCTCATTAGGCGGATTATGTTGACCATAAGTTGAGCGAAGTGCACGAAACACATTCCTCACAGAACGTGAATTTTCGTAATAAAGTTGAACGATTTGTAAACGTGGTTCAGGCGTAAGTCTTCCATTATGAAATGCCAAACAATTCTAAACAAAAACTACATGACAGCATGACACGACTTACACGTGATCTGTCAAAAAAGGCTATTGAAAAAAGTATCTCTACATGAATCACCAACTATTTAACTAAATATTTTTAACAAAGACAATTTGGGAATTTTTGCTTGTTATAATACTTTTTAAACATAAAAATATATATGTTTTTCTTCTTTTTACACAAAACAAGCAAATCATTTTTTGCTTTCTCTTGCGGTTTTTTCTACTTGATTTTCGAAAGTTATACCATTTTGGACTGTTTTAAGTACTTTAGTAAGGTAAGTAGAAAAAACTTAAATAAAGTAATGATTTTTTCTTTCTTTCGAATTTATCATGCACAAAATCTTTTACAAGTATATTTTTTTGGGCTTTTTATTAGGGGCTAACGTAATAAATTTACTGCAATTTAATAGGGGTCTCCAAAACATAGTTTAATGTGTTTAAAAGTCGTATTTATCTGTTACTCATAGTTTGTTATCTTCGTATAAAAAAAAAGATATGGGAACAATTTTTTTGACTTATGTATACTTCTAAGTGTTCTATCGTCCACAAATACTGATAAAGAATTTATGTTTTAAAAGGTATTCTTGAGTAGATATGCATAATATCAATATTTTTCTAAGTTCTTAGCATAGAAGTGGTAAAAATGCGTTTCAAACTTTCTAATTGCAAATATACATGTACACTAGTGTTTTTCATACGGGATTACCCGTAACGAAAATCACGGGATTTCACGCGTTTTTCGGAAATTCCCGCACAAATTTACCGGCATTTTTTGCTTAATTAAGGTAACTTTAATGCTGATATAATGTAAAAAACTTATGCCAAGAAGTAAATGTAACTTAAAATTCAATAAGACAGGCCATGTTTATTAGTTGATGATCCGAAATTTCGAACTTGAAAAAAAGAGAAGTAAAAATGTATGCAATTTTAAATTTTGTTAAGGACCCAAATTTATTTTATAAAAAAGTTTAAAAACAAAGTTCGCCTTGCTTTAAAAAATCTGTTGATTTTGTTATGGAAAACACGTGCATAAAATATTGTTTGGATTAGATTCAGAAAATGCTGTAAATACTACCTCTGCAAGACAAATTGTGAATGCAGCACTTAGTAAAAAAAACGCTGATTCGTTTAAGAAAAAATCATTTTCTTTAATCAAAGAATAACATGTTTTTGAAGGAAGTGGTTAGAAAAGTGTCCATTAGGGGCATAACCAAAAAAAAAAATACCTACCACGACGGGGTGGCCACTGATGTATATATCAAGAAAACAGTTTTTTGATATCAATTTGGATAAAAAACCTCCCCCAAACCTTTTTTCCAAAAGCTTCTAAAAAATAATAATATTTGAATTTTTATTTTTTAAATACCATACATACAGTCATGTACTATATATTAACTTCAGATACTAAAAATTATCTTTGTTGAAGGAAATAAACTTTAAGTTCAAAGTGCGTGTTGTTCTGCAATAATGTATTTTTAATAAACAAAAAAATCCAAATACTAAACTTCAAAGTGATTTGGGGGGAACTCTTTTAACGCACGCGAAAAAGTGACCCCACTTTTCATCATAGATTTTCATGGTCTATATGGCATGGATAGGTATTTTTTGATAATTTAAAAAATTGTTCAAAAGTTATACCCCTAGTGTCCATAGATAATAAAATGTTTTTTTTTTTGACTAAAAAGGCAAACATTCGTAGAAAGTGTTTTCTTAGACCCCTTTCAGACAACCAAAGTTTACTTTGCAAAGTCTTGAGTTTATAGAAGAGAAGGGAAAAGAGAATAGCGGGGGAGTACATACTTTGCTGTACTCACAAATTCGTTTTGTTTTTCGTTCGTAGATTATACCTGAAATTGGCTGCAACTTTATATTTATATACAGCGTTACCAGAATCTTTGGAATGAAAATTGTCATATGGCGAAAGAAATCATATTTTGAAAAGGAAACTCTTAAATTTTTTTTCTTAATTTAAATTTTTAAAACAAGTGCAAAGGAGTAAAAATTATTAATTTTTTATAAAAACATACTTCTTATTATTTAAATTGAAAAACATAAAAACATAATTCGTCAGTATATGAAACTTTATAAAAATACATTTTTTCTTTTCAAAAATATTTTTTTTTATCAATATTCTAACTGCCTACTTCCGATATGCGAAATAATAATTTACTTCGTACAAATACATTTAAAACAAAAACAAAGTTTTTAGAATTTGTTTTTGTTTTAAATGTAGTTGTTCGAAAGAAGGATTTCTTTCGCACATTGGAAATAGGTTATAATATGCCTTTTTTAATATTTTTTATGTACAGAAATAATGATGCAATTTTGTGTATTCTAGATACTGGGTACAAAATTCTGCAGCACCAATACACATCAAGCTGAAACAAAACTTCATTGTTTAAAAAATTGACTGTTTAAATAATCGTGTATTTTGTATAAGCAAAATTAGAGTAAAAATAAGAATTTCTAAAAATAAAAAATCATCATTTGAGAAAAAAATCTTTAATCATATTTTTGTTTAAAAAAATAATCCAAAATATGATAAAATCATCATTCTGGCAACGCTGTTTATATATTATATTCAAACAAGAGAAAACAAAAATTTGTCAAACTAAACTTTGTGTGTCTGAGCACGAAACAAAGTTTAAAAGAGAATTCAACAGACTTTGTCAAAGTACACTTTGAACAGACTCGAAGCGTTGCAGATGCAGTAATGCCTGTGCATCATCGCAATGTGTGCATCGCTAAAAATATCGCTTCTGGTAGTGAAAGTGCTGCGAATAATCCGTTCAGTTCTACAGCGTTCTCAGCAATTGAGCCTATCTTACGGCTTATTATGGCCTGCAATTGAACGTGATGATATGTGGCTTCAACAAGACGGTTCCAGGAGCCACACAACGCTGGAGCGTTAGGGGATCATCATTTAAGTCATGAAAATTACTTTGTATTTCGTACGCAACGCCCAGGTCGAAGCATTATAATGAAATAAAATTTTTATCGAAAACGTAGCTTTATGTGTATTATTTTTATTATTTCTCTTGAAAATATGTACAATGTGTAAAAATGTTTTTCATATGTCTTTGCGCGTTTAGTGTCGCAAGAGTTGGCACTACTGTTCAAAGGTCACTGCAAAAAGAGAACAAGTGGTTATTGTTGTTGTTTTATACTTACAACAGGGATGTTAAAGTTGGTACAATTGTACTTTTTTTTGGTACATTTTGACCTTCTAAAGTACCGTGGTACTAATGTGACTCATTTGGTACCATTTAAAAATTTGTCATAGTTCCACATTTTTGAATTTTTAGTATAGAAAACAAATTATTTAGTCTTAATATGCGCTTAAATATGCGACTAGAATTGTGTTGTATAGAGCGCTTAGTCCCCTTTTACAATGTGGCAAGCGAAAGGCAGACAGGCGAAGTTTCTTGGTAAGGGGGCGTCGCGACGCGGTATACGTGACACACTTTACTATTTTCCTCTCTCGCCTACAAACTTCGTCTGTCTGCCTTTCACTTGCCACATTGTTAAAGGGGAATTATTGTAAAAGGGGAATTAGTCAGAACCTGTGTTACTACTTTTGTTTCCTTTTGACCACAGACGATGATACTAATAGCCTATTTCCGATGTGCGAAAGAATTCTTTCTTTCTTATAACTACATTGAAAACAAAAACAAAGTCTAGAAATTTGTTTTTTTTTTAATATAGAAGAACTACTTAACTTAACAAATATATGCGAAAGAAATTTTTCATATCCAGCTTTTTTAATTTTTATAACTTACACATTTAACGTCCCATAATTCTGTAAAATTTTTAAATCCATTTCTAAAATTTCTCCATTTCTCATTGCTTTCAATGTTCGTAATTTTTCATTTTTTGTTTTTTTGTGTGTATAATTGAATTTTTATGTACTATTTTGTTGTTTTAATAAATTAAAAAAAAATAGTACCGTGAAGGTCCAAAAAGTACATTTTTTTTGGAAGTTGGTACAAAATTTAAAACCCCATTTAACATCCCTGACTAACCAGCAAACATGTATAACCGTTTAATGGTTTCTCTATAATTTCTTCTATTCGTTCTCTTAAAATATGTTGAGTTAGTAGAGTGTAGCCGTTGGTTTTAATCAGCTATTTAATAGATAATAATAAACATTATAGCATTTTTGTTTTCTTAATAATTTTTTTGAATGAAGTTTAGTTTGTTTCTGACTTTTAAAGAGATAGATCACAATGTTAATATCATCAATTTTGTTGGGTACTTTAGTCACCATAATTTCGTATTTCATAATCATCATGAAAACGCGTTTAACTTATTGGCAGTCATTGGGTATTGCCTGTGAGAAACCAAATCCTGTATTGGGAAATTTTACTGGCCTTAGAACTCACCGATCTTTTGCCAACATCTGGTTGGAACACTACAAACGTTTTAAAGGCACAGGACCATTTTCTGGTTTCTACTGGTTTAGTCAGCCGGCTGTTTTAATACTGGATACGGAGCTTATGAAGACTGTATTGATAAAAGAGTTTCATAAATTTTCTGATCGAGGTTTTTATCACAATCCCGAAGATGATCCCTTAACTGGGCAATTATTTATGTTGGCTGGGGCTAAATGGAAAACTATAAGGCAAAAGCTAACACCTTCATTCTCGTCAGGTAAAATAAGGTTAATGTTTAACACCGTCAAAAGAGTGGGTGAGGAACTGGTAACAGCATTGGAAGAGAAGTCCTTAGAAGAAAAAGATAATATTGTGGAACTGGTAGATATTTTAGCTAGATTTGCCACCGATATTATAGGATCTTGTGCTTTTGGCATAGAGTGTAATAGTCTTAAAAATCCTGATGCTAAATTTCATATAATGGGTAAACGTATGTTAAGTGAACAACGTCATGGTGCTCTGGGTAACGCCATAATCTTTAACTTTTCGCATTTGGTAAAAACACTGCACTGGAAAATGATACCGGATGAGGTTAGTGATTTCTTTATGGGCATGGTTAAAGAAACTGTCAACTATAGAGAAGAAAATCAGATCAAAAGGAATGATTTCTTGGATATGTTATTGGAATTGAAAAATAATAAAATGATAAAAACTGAATATGGAGAAGAACTGACGGAGCTGACATTAGAAGAAATAGCGGCACAAATAGTTTTATTTTTTACAGCCGGATCTGAAACAACTTCCACGACTGTGGCATTTAGTTTATATGAATTGGCCAGGCATGAGGATATTCAACAGAAATTGAGACAGGAAATAAATATGATATGGCTAAAATATGATAAAGATTTTAGCTATGAAAGTTTAAACGAAATGATTTACTTAAATCAAATTATAAAAGGTAATTTCTTACTTTGTTTATTTTATAATCCGAGACCTTATATCGTTTTTATTTCACATGTGTATCGCTTTCATTTTAGAAACCTTACGTTTATACACAGTTTTACCTGTTTTAAATCGTTGCTGTTCGGAGGATTATGTAGTGCCCGGTCATCCTAAATATGTCATCAAAAAAGGCATGAATGTACTTATTCCCATTCTAGGTGTTCATCGAGATGAAGAATTTTATCCCAATGCCAATGAATTCAATCCTGATCATTTCCACTCTTCCAAAGTCCAAGCGCGTGACTCAATTTTGCATTTACCTTTTGGTGAGGGTCCTCGCAATTGTATTGGTATTCGTTTTGGTGAAATGCAAACTCGTTTGGCGTTGGCTTTACTAGTTCAGAAATTTAAATTCACTGTTTGCCATAAGACGCAAATACCCCCAGTATTCGATAAGACTACATATTTTCTGGGAGCCGAAAATGGACTGTTTTTGAAAGTTGTGAGAATTGAATGAAACTTGTTTTTTATGTATGTAGTATAATTTTAATAACGAGAGTTTGTATTCTGTTTATATTTTGGTAATTTTTCTATTTCTTCAATAAATATATTTATTTTTTTTCGTGATGTAATTTATGTGGGCATTTTTAATTTATGACTAATGAAGCGGAAATTTGCAGAATAGTTTTAGGAATTAATGATAAAATATTAAAATTTAAATAATTTCTTTAAACAACTAAGAAATTAAGGTCAAGTTTGCTCGACCTCACACTACGTGTGAGTATAGAAATATTGATTTTCCAGATTAAACAAAATTATAAATACGCCGGCATGAAATAACCCCCCCAAAAAACAATAAAATAGCCTCCGAAAAGGTGGAGCCTTATTTCATATGAAATAAAACCCCAATTTGTCTGGATTCACATTATGAAAGTTTGTGTTCAGAAAGTCTGAGTTTATGGGTGAGAGGGGAGAGATCAATAGCCTGTTCTCGTCTCCTCTCATCAATAAACTCAGACTTTCTGAAAGAAAACTTTCATAGTGTGAACCCATGCTTTTTTAAAACAAATAAACCCCAACGGCATAACGCACTAAACAGTAATGAAATAATACCCTCATTTGTGGGCGCTGACTTAATATGAAATTAGATCCTAATTTCTAAAATTAAATAAGACCCTTACACATATAATAAAATTAATTTTTCCATCTTGGGTTAAAGAATCGCGCGATAGGTAGCATGGCTGTGTCATCGACCGGGCGCAAGTCTTTTCTCCACACAGAGAAGAAAACCCTTGCGTATGAAAAAAAAACCATTCAATTGAAATAAACCCCAAATAAAAATATATTAAAACAAAATAAAATAACCCCCAAAAGTCGTTGTTGTTGTTATTTGCTCACCCTTTTGGGGGGTTATTTCATTATTTTTTTGGTAGGTTATATGTTGGTGGCTCATTACTTGGCGCCTATTAATACATATACAGAAACAATTCCATTTTTTTTTCAATTAAACCATTAATAAAAAAAAACTAAATCAGTTTAAAAAAAAAATTTGACTAAGTGAATTAAACGTGTACTTAATCAACAAAATTGATACAGAAAATGGTGTTAATTTAAAAAAATCTAAAAAACGGCAGGTTTTTAAAATAATGCAAATAAATTGCAATTTTTTTTATGCAAAAGCGCTAATATATTTATATTGTATTAGCATATAACATTTTTTAAGTTGTGTATAACCAAAACTAAAAACAAAAGAATATACCAGTAATTAATATACATAAATAAGAAGGCAAAATTATAAAAATGCATTAATTAAGTATTTAATTGTTATTGTTTCTATTTGTTTATTTAAAATTTGTTTTAATTAAAAGATTTTGTTTGTTGTGCTTAATTCCTTTTTATAATTGATAAAAAAAATACTGAAGTTTATTGTTGGAGGATAAGCTGTTCCTAAGCGCATTTCACTGAATGCTTAAGCCAGATCATCAGGAAATGTTTTTTTAAATAATTTTAGAAAAGCCAAAGCTAACAGCAAACAAGACTACAGAGGGAATGAGAATTACCTACAAACACTCAAAAGTCTTATTTGCAACGATATCAAAGCTTAAACAAAATACCAACAATAAAACAGTGAGTTTATCTTTTCTTACATTCCCCACTACAATTAGTTGGAATTCTCCCAACACAAGTTGTAGTTGTAAGTGATTAAAGAAAAAACAGATTAAAAACAAAATTTTCTTGCTTTTATTGTTTTCGCAAGATATCAAAATAAAAACAATTGCCAGTTCAGTTTTTTAGGCACGTGCACTTGCAAAAATTTTTATTATCAAAGTAAGTAGTCCTGTTTGCTGATGGCTTTGGCTTTTCTAAAATTATTTAGGAGAACGTTTCCTGATGATCTGGCCTAAGCAACCAGTAAAATGCGCATAGGAACAGCTTATCCTCCAACAATAAATTTAAGTATTTTTTTTATCAATTATAATAAAATCTTTTAATAAATATTTGTATTCCCAAAAACAACTTTGATAATAAAAGTTTGTTTTAATTAATAAAAGTATAAATATTTAATTGATATTATTAATTTCTTTACTGGTGCAAGTTTAATTAATCTTTTAATTAATATCACAAATTTTTTAATTGAAATTAATTTTTTTTCAGTGTAAATATACACAGTTATCGTTACCTAAAATACGAAACAACGTTACATCACTTTTCAAAAGTTTACAGGAGAAGCTAAAATCCTTATAAAATGGAAACTGCTTGCAATATTGGAACGGAATTTTAAAATCTGGATTTAAATGAAACAAAAAAAAAATCTCATACATTTAGTATACGAGTATTTCATGCTTTTGGCTTACGTTATTTTAAATTCGTACTTTCTGAAACAAAATAACGTATCATCAATTTAATTTTGTTAAAAAAAGAACTTAAATTTATTTAAAACTAAACAAAGAAACAGGTTCTTTTGTATTTTTAGCTTCTTTTTATTTATATAAATTACGTACAACTGCTGACAAAAACATTTCACTGCACAATTGATGGCGCAATATTGTATAATACAGAAAATATGCTTTTGAAATTGAACGCCT
Source organism: Pollenia amentaria (assembly GCA_943735925.1). Lineage (NCBI taxonomy): Eukaryota > Metazoa > Arthropoda > Insecta > Diptera > Polleniidae > Pollenia > Pollenia amentaria. Next base: position 118,179,521 of record OX031010.1, on the reverse strand, counting down.
GCAATTTTCTACGTAAATCAGCTATTTTATAGAAACTACAATACCATTAGTTCCATAATCGTTATGTTGGTCCCATGACATCCGCCATAAAAGTTCAAATATTTCCTTTCGAAAATTTCCGGAAAAAGAGAACAATGCCGAGTTGAAGATTGTTAACAATATTTTGACGTGAATCCAGAGTTCACTTCTTTGGGCTTTCTGATGCAAATATTTCCTTCTGTTAATCTTTTATATTCTTTACTATTTATTCGATTTTTTCTTCTTTTGTCTGTTTTGTTAATTTTTTTAGACACTTGTATAAAAAACATAAACGATGAACAAAATCAAATGCATCAGAGTTCATAAATTAAAATTTTAGTTTTATTTTTTTTCAGCCAAAGTGATGATACGACGTTTTGCATAAGAAAATTACATTTTTATTATAGCTTGGTCATTTCCTTTATTAGAAGTTTAAAACTTTGTACACATATGTATTATGATGCAGTCGACATAAATCAATAAAAAAAAGTTAATTTCGATTTTTTTGATGATACGTTGTTTTGTCTTTCAGGTGAAAATATGCAAGTGATCTGTGTAACCCACACATCATCTACAAACCCCCCAACTGACTAGCCCATGACAATCTTCTCAGAGGAAGCGTGAGCCAAGATAATATTTTTCACTTGGTTCAGTGATGTTAACTTTAATTTTTTTTTATTGTATGCAAAAGTTTGTAATTTATTTAAATTTTAAATGTGTCTTGCGTTAAATTTGAATGCAAATTTTTGTTTTAAATACATTTTAATTATTGTGTGTTTTTATGAACACGGTAGTAAAATCATCCTTTATATCAAATTGTAACGTTAATTTTTTTTCATTTCGTATTTCTTTATTGTATCTTCAAAAATTATATGAACTAACAATAATTGATCCAATATAAATCCAATTCTTAAGTTTGCGCCCTGCCAATGCCAGCCGATAGTACTCAATAAAACGGTTCTAGTTCACATCGGTGTCTAGCGCACTTCTGACTGGATAAGTGCTAGTGGCAGGTGAGCGCTGGCAACTCGACTGGTGTATCGTTTGTTAAATTAGGGGTGAATACATTTCTTAAGTGCTCAACAAACAAACAGGTTTCCTTTTTCAACATCATTTCTTGCCCAACCTCCATTTGTGTTTCGCAAAGTTGGTCTAGAAATAACCGGTCTTTTAAGATTTTTAGTTGCACGCCATAATGAGTGGCCACTTAATAAAAAATGGAGCTTCCAACGAAGCAGGCTAGTAAGGGAGAAACGTAAACGTATCGCGTACGGAAGACTTGAATTTTATATGGCGAGTTCCCACTTTGAAACAATTCATTTTTGACACAGAAAGCGCTTTATTCAGCGCATACAAAATTGGTGAATGTAACGATCAGCTTTGCACACTGAATTTTTTGTTACCGTTATTCTCTTATATGCTCCCTTACAAACCTGCTTTGTAGTAAGGGAATATCGTGGCTCTTCAAATTTTATATATTTTTTTAATTTATTAAGTCATACTGATTCTTTGTATGTCTTATTGCGTAGCGCATAAATGCAGCTGTAGTTAAATAAGCAGTTTTATTAGTGAAGAATGCTTGATTAAAGTACGGATTATTCAAGGCAAAATACTTAACTTTAGCCATATCCGTATATTAAAAAAAAATTTGAAAACTATAGTTAAATTTATCACGACCTAAAACAAACCTCATAATTTGAATGTTGTGATAAAGGAATAAACTTACAGGATATAGGTTACAGTCCAAAAAAAAAAAAAACATTTTTTTTGCACATCTAAGGTAAAATCTCAAAAAATTATTTGTAAATACTGTGGAATAGGGTGCCATATGGGGAGGCTAACTTACTTTCTTACTTGTTTTATTTATTTTGAGTTTTATTTTGAGCACGCACATTTTGCTTTTATACTTAATTTTAAAAACTCAATACCTTGTATTTTTATAGGTTTCATAAATAAATTGCATGCCATTTGATTACGCATAATATTGTGAATATTTTATTAGGTCACCACATTATTATTGCAAATTTTATGTTTAACTAAATGTATGAGTGCATGTCGGAGAAACAAAAATACATACATAAAATATTTCATTGCTGAAATTTAATAATATTTTTAATTGAATTTGTGGTTTGTTTTTGAACATAGGAACGCAGCACTAAAGAACACAATATGTTTTTATGATTTTTGAAATCTAATGCAATACGCATTTTAAACATTGACGAAAGGACCGGAGTCACATACGGCAAACATTTGACAAAAAATGTCAAATATTTGTTTGCCTTAATCTGACCACAAAATATTTTTGAGGGGCAAACAGAAAAACAGCTGATTTTGGGCAAACAATTCGATTTGCAGCAAACAAAAATGTTCCTAATGTGACCGGTATATGTCAAATATTTTCCTCGTTTTTGAGCAAATAAATATTTGTTCTTACACAAATTTTATAAGAACAAACAGCGTCAAACAAAAAGTAAAAAAAAAAATTGAAAAATTAACAAAATTAACCCATTTTTAAAGGAGGAAAACCATATTTTTTTAAAAAAAATTCCTGTGTTATTTCTATGATTTAATATGTTACAAAATACATTTTTCTAAAGTAAATTAACATTTTATTTATTATGGGTAAAATGGGTAAAAAAAAGTGTACAAACTTTGGGACCCATGGACAATCATGTAACCGCCAAAATGTAATTATATCATGAGTTTAAAATTTATATAAAACTTATTTGTCCCGAACAATTTACCGACATCGTCATCTTTTTTAAATTTGTTCATCTAGAAGTGATTGTAGGGAGTGGGTTTATATGGACCTACCTAGGCAAAATTTTGACATGACATACAAGTTATTATGTATAGTAGAGCAATTCACCAAAAAAGTGCTCGATATACCCAACTTATCAATATTGGTATTGACGATAATTCCTATACATTAGAGCGACTCAACTTTTATGGAAGCGAAATTCGTGCCAGGTGTACCCCCCTCAAAGTGAACGTTGGACTTTTCTAAGATAACATTTAAAATATTTCGGCTCCAACTTTGACCTCTCGTGAGCTGGACCATGTCAAACAGACACGAAACGAGATTTCATGTTTGTTTTTATGCTTTTGATGTTTTTTAATTTATATATAAATAGATATTAGATGATTAGACGTGTTAGAAAAGACATCGTAAAAAGCCAATAGGTTTTTGGAAGCATGTCCGAAAGAGAATGAAAAAAAACAGAAATGTCTAAAAGGAGACCGTGCAAATGCCCCCATAGACTATACCTGAATCTTACTTTTTCGTAGAACTTAATTATGTAGAACATGTCAATGGCGGTGAGTGTTATACGCCAAAAATTTTTTGAAGAGATAGTGTGGTTGCTATCGAACATCCGCCGGTCAGTCAAGAATGAAAAATTATGAAAAAATATTAATTAATTTTATGTTGTATACTTCTTTTCTTCATAAAAATAATGGAATGAAACTTAAATTTGATGAACATTAGCCAGATAAGAATGAAAAAATTTGGATTCAAAATGGATCAAAATGTTTAAAATCAAACTTAAATAAAGAATTCTGATGGGTTCTTAATTTCTGTCATACCCGTGGTGCCTTACTTTGGGAATCTTTGTCGGCTCTCCTGATGTCTATTGACCCCAAAGCGTAAACTCGACCATAAGTCTTTAATTACCATCTGAAATTTAATTCAAATTGGAGTTACCGTTGACAAAAATCTCCTACTGTCTTAAAATTATTTTTAATTAAATTTTATCTTTCTCAGTTCATTTTGGGCGCCTTGTCGCGCTTTCAACAGACAAACGAACAAACTCAGCTATCTCTTCTTAGAATTTTGCAAGTATCCATTTGTATACCAGGGTTGGCAGATTTATTTTTAACCCTTTTCGCAAAATTTAGTGTCAAAATTTATAATTATTAATAGTAATTAGTTGTAAATCACTTTTAAATATTTTTTAAAACTATTTTAAAGATAAATACATAACAAGCTTCGTTATTTCAAGTGTTTAATTTGTTTTTTTAACATTAGCTTGGTGCTAAAAAGGTCAAAATGTCAAGGAATTCTTTTTGGAGAAAATTAAAATGTTAGTTTTTTTATACAATAGTTCTAAGTGAAAGTGGCTAGCAAACTCCTTTTGAAGCTGTTCACAGTTAAATTAGACATTGGCTATTTCCGCAAAATAAAAGATATTCAGCATGTCCTCTTAATTGCAAAATTAAATTAATTATGCTGGTAGATATAGCAAAAAACTACTTTTATTTAATTTTATGTTGACCTATATTCAAAAAATATAAAAAAAGAATAAGGGAATTAAAATTTATTGCACAGGTTGGTTACATTTTTTTCGTCAAATATTTGCTAGGTGTGACCGTAGCTTAAGAAAAGAAATAATGTAACAGTTAACTCAAAACAGCAAAATATTGTCACTGGCCCTTTTAGTACAAAGCTTCAGACATAATGAACTCAAATTTTGCTTTTAATAAAATTAATGGTTCTTTGAAAAAACAAATAAAGAAATTAAGAATCAAATTTTTAATAACTTGTTGTGTTTTAGATTTTTTTGTTATTCACTTTGTATTCCTGCAAAAAATATAAATAGGGAATTGAATTATTGTTATAAAAAATTCCGTTTATTTAATTTAATGTTGTCACTGTTCAAATTACAGAATGAATTCAAGTTTTGTTTTAAAAAATATTAAAACTTTTTATGTTATTAATATAAAATTTTAAATTAAAAAAAGTAAATGTACGGTTTTTTATGAAATTTTACTGATTTTTTGCCCTTATGTACTGATTACTCTGATTTCAAAACTGGCAACCCTACATTCACCACTTGTGATGGTGGAGTGTATAAAAATACTAGAATAACAATTTTTTTTATCGTATTGAATTTAACGAATCCAAGAAAATTCATGTCTCATCAAAAATAACCAACAAAATCGGCAATTATTTTTTATAAGTTTGAAAATCGCCACGTTTGGCGAGAAATCTCCACATCTGAGAACCCTGATGTGTACTTTACAGGGTATGCGATGACTATTTTTATGTGTAACCAGCGGAATGGCAAAATCAATAAACCACCAACTTTTTTTTTTGGGTATAATAAAATCTACCACAAAAAAAAAAAAAAAAAAAAAAAATTAAATAAATAAAAAAACAATATATTAAGCCTTAGAGATTAAAGAAAAATAAAATGTATACATATGTATCGACAACCGAATTTAAGACAATTTTTTATTAACATAAGACCTTTAGCTCGTATTGTGTAAACAAAAGCCAATAGGAAGAAAATGTAAAGAAATAACTTTCTTTCATTAAACTTTGTAATAAAACATTATATTTTGTTTACGTGCCAGTAGAAGTGGTTTATATTAAAGAACCCAGTTGGCCATATTTTCAAGGCAACATCGACGATGCGGACAAGACACATATAAAAATCTTGAACACATGTTGGCGACAACACATATAAAAAAAAGATGACTTTTTCAAAGAGATGTGCGCAATATATTTTACGACATTGTAAGCGAATAGTGTAAGCGAATTGTGAGCAAATAGTCACTGGCTTTCTAATTGAAGAGACTGTACAATTATATGTCGTGACCGACTTTCTCAAGCAAATGCCCACTAAATTATCTGCTAATTTTTTTGTCTTTTACATTAATTAAGGTTTAAGTTTTATTTTTCTTCTCTTTATATTTCAAACTAAATGTCTGTAAAAGCTTGGAAGGCTTTTTTATATTTCAAACTAAATGTCTGTAAAAGCCTGGCTTTAGCTTTATTTATTAAATAAATAATTTGCAACTAACACGATGCTCTAGAAATATATTCTTAAGTTAGGTGACTCAATTTGTTTTGTGGAACACTCTGGGGGCATAAAATAATCCCCAAAATAAAATAAAATACTGCCCTTAAATGTGGGGCTTTATTTCATATGCAATAAAATCCCAAATTTTAAAAATTTAGAAAGACCCAAATGATGTTAAATAATAGCCCCAAACAGTTATGAAATAATATACCTTTATTATGGCTTTATTTCATATGAAATTAGACTCCAATTTTTAAAATGAAATAAGCACCCTACCAATACCAAAAAATAAAAAATGGCCCTAAATTAAATCGGAATTTTTTACTTTGGGACTATTTGTCATTTACTTATCTTGAAAGCTTTAGTTAGCAAGTGGTTGTATTCAAAGTCCCGAATTCCAAAATCCCGAAATTCCAAATTCCAAATTTAAAAATGCGAATTTCAAAATCCTGAATTTAAATTGTACATTTTTAGTTTTAAAACGAATATAAAGAATAAAATATTACCCAAATAAATTCGCAAAATTTACTTTGGGACTATTTTTATACCCACACCACAATAGTGAAGAGGATATTATGCATTTCCGCTGATGTTTGTAACACCTTAAAATGTTGGCCCTAGACCCACCTTAAGGTATACCGATCGACTCAGAATCACTTTCTGAGTCGATCTAACGATGTCCGTCCAGCCGGACGGTTATCCATGTACACTTCGTGCGCAAAGTACAGCTCGGAAATATTGGGCGAATCGGTCCATAATTATGCAAGATTCTATCCGGCTTATGTCATTGTGTACATTAACCATCTTATTATGAAGGTATTGAAATTAAATTTTGGCTAAACTGGTTTGAGCGCAATCAAAATCATCTTGCCATGTTTAATTAGAATCGGCCCATATTTCCCAATAGCTTCCATACAAATATATAGTATTCCTAGAAATAGCTTTTAATGCCGTAACGTTAGTATTTACATAAAAATTGGCCAACATGCCTCCTACGATAGCTACTATGTCATGAAAAAATGTTGTGCTGGTGGGTCCAAAATTAACAATAGGTCCCTTATGAAACCCTTTCCTAAAATCAATTAAAGACAAACAAATTTCATATTGATGAAGATATCTAAAATAATGTTCGGCACAAAGAACTTTTATATGAATCTTGAACGCAATAAAATAATTTTGTTGTGGCGGGCACATGATTGCCAATGGTTCCCAAATTGGGTATACTTGCCAAATTTTATTCTTTTATACTATGATGTAGGTCAGGATTGACCGAATATAATTTTTTACTCGTTCATTTACTAATATATATGGAAATTATCACGAAAAAAAAATTACCCCAAAAATTCAATTAAAGAATTTGGTTCGATTATTCATTTAAACAATAATTTGAAATGTGTGTAGTTAAATTTTGCGATACTTTTAGAAAGGTATTAAGACCAATTAAAATATAAAATAATATTCCTGAAGTTAAACTAATTCTCTTTTCTAATTAAAGTGTTAACTACTCTTTGATTAATGACTTTTTTTTTAATTTTGTAAAACACTTAGACCGGTGTTGTGAGATGTAGGTTAAGTTAAAACTTAATTTAACGTAGTCTGAGACTCATGTTTCTTGTGGTCGTGCTAACTCCTTGAGACACGATGGGTGTCGGAGGTCGAAGGGTCGAATTATTAATAATTTCCGAAATGTGTTCCTTGAATCGCTGCACTTGGTCTACAATCGATTTGAGGAGGTTTCCATCATTGTTTTGAATAGGTCGTGATTGCCCTTTAGAACATTTAAGTTATACCATTTCAAGACATTGCCGTTCATCTTGTCTTTAAAAAAAATTGAAACGAGACAATACGCATACAATTGTTACTTAACTAGACCTTGATGTATTATTATTATTATTATTTGAACATTTGCAAGATAATCCGTTTCCTGGTAAGAGAAAGTTTTTGCTGGGATATACGTTAGTTTTTAAGAGAAGTTTCTGCTGGGACTACCGATATTTTACAAACATGAAAATATATGTACTAAATATTTTACGGCAAATATAAAATTATAAATAGCATATTTTTATGAGCTGTTAAATACAAAGTTGTGGTAAAAAAGCGAATATTGATTTCTACATTTTTAAGGGCGACATTGTATAACACAGTACAACATTTTTCAGCTTAATAATTTTCGTTTTTATTGCCCACAACAAACGACATACACAGAGAATTAAATCCAAATCGGTAACGCTGATATAAATTTTCAAGTTAATGAGTAAAACAAAACAAACCAATCGACTGATAAAAAGTAGCATATTTTTGGATTTGTAATCCAGTTGTTACGTTTTTTCTTTAAAACGCGTTAAGGTTTTTCCCTTTATAATAAACTTTGAATTCTTTTAATTGCAAATCAAAATAAATACACACACGAATTCAACTTAACAAACTTTATTGAAATTAATTATAATTTATACAATTGTAAGTAGCGATCTGAACCGTTTAATGTCTCCAATCAACCTAAACTAAACTTTTATGAGTTAGCCTGTACTTATAGTTCAAAATTATTCCTAGTTGATTCAAGAACCGTCTAGTAGATTTTAGAATGTTGTGTTCGAATTATTTTAAAAAAACTGTTATACATCTAAATATATCTGTAAACTTATGCGACAACCGTTTCTAGAGTTGCCTTGGTGGAGTTGCCAAATATGTTTCTGGTGTCTCTAAACATTTTGAGTCGCTTTTCGCTAATTTGTTGCTTTTTGGTTGCTGTAACCACAAACCATATGCATGCATGTATGTAGGAACATGCAAACAAAATAAATGAACTATTATAATTTTTTTTCGTTTTTATTTTTTTTAACAGCATAAATTGGATATTTATATGAAAAAGTGGACACCATATTTTTTATGTGTGGAGCTAATTTTGATATTATGTATATGAAAATATTTTAAAACTGCGCAACAATATTATTAATATTCAGGTATACAAAATGCTAGTAAGCAAGGGTTTTGAAAAACTATTACAGAAACTTTTTGTACGAAAATAATTTTAAAATGCCAAAAATTTTGGCCATTTATCTTAAATGTGCAGGTATAAAAAGTGCAGTTAAAGACGAACTTGTATGGGATTTTTAAGAATAATGACAAAAATTATTAATTTTGTGCAGTTAAGTCTAAAGAGCACTTAAGCAAAAGCCTGTCAAGTCAAAACTACTGCATACCTATTTTGTGCCCCATATGCCATTTATTACACAAATTTTTTTATGGCTTCCAAATAGGTTAAGGTATTTACTTAAGCAAACACAAAATAGAAACTACATAGGGTATCATCGAGTGGTTACTGGTTTGCCGCACATAACAAAAATTTGTTGATCTTCATTCTTTGAATAGAACATACCGCATAACAATAACAAAAGATATTATATTTTTACTTTAACATTGGAAATTTGCCTAATAGCACAAAAAGTGCTAATGTACCTGCTGATGTCAGTTTTTATGAGCAAAATCAATTATCAAGTCAGCAAAATGAGATATTCTTTTTTCACTGTGTAAGCAAAATTGAAGTACAAATGAGATGTCAATACATAAAATCGAATGCAGTGGGCTTTGATGACATTAATCCTAAATTCTTCAAAACTATTATTCCCCAAATGCTGCCATATATCACATACATTTTCAATAATATAAATACAAAAAGCGATTACCCGCGAAATTGGAAACATGCCAAGATCATACCTACTCCAAAATCGAACAATGAGTATCGTCCTATCGCTATTCTACCCTACTTATCAAAAGTTTTTGAGCGACTACTTCATCAACAAATAAATAAATACATCAACGACATTAACTTGCTGACAAATAGACAATCTGGACTTCGAGCAAAACACAGCTGTACAACAGCTTTAATTGATGTATCCGAAGGTATACGAGAAAGCATTGATGTTGGTGATATATCATTCCTTATTCTACTGGACCATTCCAAAGCGTTCGATACGGTCGATCATCAAGTTCTTTGTTGGAAATTGGACAAAATGTTTAGTTTATCACCTTCATCCATCCGTCTGGTTGCTTCGTATCTGTCTGGCCGTAGTCAATCTGTTATTTTAAACAATATTACCTATTCTTAGGGGAGTGCCACAGGGATCGATACTTGGGCCACTTCTATTCTCAATTTATATAAATGATCTAGATAAACAATTGTTACACTGTAATGTTCACCTATATGCTGATGATGTACAACTCTATATTAGTAGTCCCTTGATAAATATAAATGATTGTGTTGAAAAAATAAATATTGATTTAAATTTTAAATTATTACACATGGGCAAATGGAAATGGTTTGTGTATAAACCCCACGAAGTCCAAATGCTTGATAATAACGAAAAAAAACACTGAAACTGTCGCTTGAACCTATGATATTACTGGACAACAAACGAATTGAAATTGTACAAAAAGCTAAAAATCTTGGCATTATTTTTAACAACACACTCACATTGTCTGAAAACATACTCAATGCTGCGAACGCTATGGAACACCCAACACATCACACCCTTAAATATTCGAATGTTACTTGCAAAAACGTATATCATGCCAATTTTACTCTATGGATGCGAACTGTTTGCAAGTTGTGACTCAACAAGCCAGGGAAAACTTGAGAAAACTTACAATGCTGTATTGAGATATATTTTTTTAACCTAAGAAAGTATGATCACACTTCCCGTGTTAACTTTATGGCGTTTCTTTGAATAATCTGTTAAAAAAAACCTTAATGCTATTACACAAAATAATTTTCAAGCATGAACCAGTGTATCTTTTTGACAGAATATCTTTTACGCGTTCAAGAAGATCATATGATATAATTCATACTAGATATAGAAGTCAGGTTTCTGAGCGTCATTTTTACATAAATTCAATCCGCCTTTGGAACTCGCTACTACCGGCCAATAAATCCATTAGCAACGTCTTGCTTTTTGAGAAAGAATTATATAAATTTTTTATCACAAATTAATACTGTTTCCTTCTTATTATGTTTGTATTTAACTATTTTAAACTTATTTGTTTATTTCTAGAAATTATTATATTATTTTTCATAATAATATATCATTTTTTACTCTACAATGTAATTACAATACAAAAATCCAATACTATAATTATAAGATTTGTATCTTGTTGTATTGGAAATCAAATAAATAAATAAATAAATAATAAATAAAGTGACGACTAACGCAAGGCAATGTTTAAAGATCTCTAAAATTCAGATATGAGACAATGTACGGCTTGATATATATATCTTAATACATTCAAGATATCAAAAAATTGGATTAAGGATTTAATACAGAATTCATTTATAACAAATTTTTTGTAAAAACTTCCCATGCAATATGTACTATGCATATGGATGCTGGTATAGAGCAATTCCATATGAAAACGATCAAAATTGGCAAATTTTTGGACGACCCCTCTCCGATTTTAAAATAAATAGTCTCAATCGATTGCCCAGCAAAAAATAATGTACCTACATATTTTTTTTTTTTTTTATAGTGACTGGTTTAGTGGTGGTGTACACCACTGTCATGTGAGAAAATTGAAGAATTCTTCATAAGGGACCTCATTGAAAGTTGTTTAAAAAAAAAAGCGATCGCAACGAGTGATAGCTCGTTGGAAAGGTATTGAATCAGGCTTTAATTGAAAAATAAAATTTTCCTAATTTTTCTTAGAAATTGACCTTTAAATTTTCCCAAGAAAATTAAATTTTCCGATTTTCTACAGAAGCTCCTAAATTGTCCGGCTAATTTTTTTTTTTGGATTCCTCATAATTTTTGCTTTAAGAATCAGCAATAAAAAAATGGGCCCCGACTCCTTGTTTGGACAGGAGAAGAGCATTTAAGAGACCACCTTGTTAAAAATACATTTTAAAAATTATTTTACAGTTAAAAATACATTTATGAAGAAAAAATCAATTTTTTTTTTAAGAGCCCCAAGTTGAGTGTGTAGTGAATATGGTCTGCCTGCCTTCACAAGATCGGCCATAAATCCATGGATAATGGCAGCAGTGGCATGTAATGGCACACCAAACCCGACTGAGGCTACAGGTCATAAAATGTTTTGTAAATTTTTTAAATTACCAGGTAATAAATATTTCGCCTAAAATAACACGTGCAGAAACAAGTCATAAAACACGGATTTTCCATAAATATGGCGAAATATTTATTACCTGGTAATTTAAAAAATTTGCAAAACATTTTATGACCTGTGGTCGGCTTATTGGCAGTAACCAATTAAGTCCCTTTTAAAAAACATTTTATGACCAGTAGTTCACGCAAATTTTCCTATTAAAGAAAAGCAAATATCGCTTATTTTTTTTTACCTATTTTTTACCAAAAAATAAATATAAATACTTCACACACTCTGAGTCAAAATTCAGTTGAATACTAAACGTGAAAGTGTTAAAGTGTTTTTTTTTTGTAAAGTAAAGAGTGAAGCTGTAAAGACAATTTACTGTAAAATGAATAAATTTTGCTGCAATCCGTTTAACAAGAGTGGACATCGTTCGAAAAAGATAAAAGTATTAAAATTAACTGGTGTTTCGAAGCGATACATGAATGAATTAAATATACAATACGGTGAAGAAGCAGAATTCATTTGCCCCAAGTGTAAAATCGATTTGTCTCAACAAGCAAATGCATTGAAACAAATGCAGCCACAATCCGAGTGTGAAATGACAAGTGAACAAAATGTTTCATCTGATAGTGAGGCAGACATTCCGATGGTAAATATGTCTTTGAGTCCTTTGAATGAGGCTATTACCACTTTAGGTGAAACGCCAATTAGAAAAAGAAAGTTGCGAAGTGAAACATACAGGAAAGAGAAAAAAGGCAAGGTTATGAGCGCAATCGCGACAATATTTGATGAAGGCTCTGATAACGAATACAGTCAAGCAGATGACGTTGATGACGGCAAACAAATGATTGAGCAGTTGAAAAGAAAATTCAATTTAGCGACCACTTTTCCGGAGAAATATCTCATTTTATCTGTGCTGCCTCAATCATGGTCTATACGCAAGATTTCTGAACAGTTTCAAACATCTTTTTACATCGCGAGAAGAAGCAAAGAATTAGTTCAACAGAAGGGCATATTGGCGACTCCCACCAAGAAATTTGGCTCAAGGACCCTCAGCGAAGCAACGGTGAAATTGATTCAAGATTTTTACTGCAATGATGACAACAGCCGCGCCTGCCCAGGTACACGTGACTATGTTATCACACGTGAAGATGGAGAAAAAGTACACAAGCAGCGCAGATTATTATTATGTAATCTATCCGAAGCATACCATCAGTTCAATGAGAAATACCCAGCAGAAAAAGTGGGATTTTCTAAGTTTGCCATCCTACGACCAAAAGAATGCGTGCTGGCATTAGACAGGCACGGAACGCATTCAGTCTGCGTTTGCATGTTTCATCAAAACATCAAATTAATTTTCTTTCCATGCAAGAAATTGAAAGTATTTCACGGTGAAATTGAAACATATAGGGACCTCCTGTCGAAGTCGTTGTGCGCATACTCCACGGAAAATTGTCATCTGTCCAAATGCGACAATTGTCCGAAGATTGACGACCTAGAGCAATATTTGGCGGAAAAGTTTGAACAGCTGTTAATTCAGGAGGTGCATTTCAAACAGTGGATAATTAGCAGCGGCAGATGTTCCCTTGAGACCGTGGTAAAGCAGATTCCGGAATTCATCGAGGAATTCGGATTCAAGTTGAATGAACTGAAGGCGCACCATTTCATATCCGAGATGCAATCGAAATTTCTAAAGGAAAGTAAGGAGAAATTAGGCCAAACTGAATTCATTGTGATAAGCGACTTTGCCGAGAATTACACTTTTCTCGTTCAGGATGAAATTCAGGCAAACGACCAGTGCACGGTGCATCCTTTTTGCAATTATTTCAAAAACGAAGATAACGAACTACAGACCGTAAGCCTTGTTGTTGTCGCGGAGAGTTTAGCTCATAATTATGTGTCCGTTTATTTATTTCAAATGAAACTGTTTGAATTCTTAAGATCAAAATTCGATGCAATCGACAAAGTAACGTTTTTCTCAGACGGCGCGGCTTCTCAGTACAAGAATAAAAAAATTTTTACAATCTTTGCATAATTGAAGAAGAACAAAACTGCAAGGTCGAGTGGCACTTTTTCGCGACGTCCCACGGTAAGGGCCCATGCGATGCGTTAGGGGGAACCCTAAAACGCATGGCGACTAAGGCAAGTTTGCAAAGGCCATATACTGACCAGATCTTAAATGTACAACATTTGTTTTCGTGGATTCAAAGCAAGGAAATTGCCATTAACACAGTTTTATGCACTCAAAAAGAACACGATGCCATGGAGCGACGAATTCAAAACAGATATAATAATGTCAAAACTATAACTGGAACGCAAAAGTTTCATTGCTTCATACCAAATATTTCTGATATGTCAATTAATGTAAAGCGGTACTCTTCGTCTGCCGACGTGCTAAATTTAAAGTTACTTTAATTTTATAATGATGCCAAGACAATTGAAATTTTTAATAAATATTGTAATTAAGTATAAGCAGCAAAATAAGAAAGATTTTTTCTTCATAAATGTATTTTTAACTGTAAAATAATTATTAAAATGTGTTTTTAACAAGGTGGTCTCTTAAATGCTCTTCTCCTGTCCAAACAAGGAGTCGGGGCCCATTTTTTATTGCTGATTCTTAAAGCAAAAATTATGAGGAATCAAAAAAAAAAAAATTAGCCGGAAAATTTAGGAGCTTCTGTGGAAAATCGGAAAATTTAATTTTCTTGGGAAAATTTAAAGGTAAATTTCTAAGAAAAATTAGGAAAATTTTATTTTTTAATTAAAGCCTAATTCAATACCTTTCCAACGAGCTATCACTCGTTGCGATCGCTTTAGTAGTTTTTTTTTAAAACAACTTTCAATGAGGTCCCTTATGAAGAATTCTTCAATTTTGTCACATGACAGTGGTGTACACCACCACTAAACCAGTCACTATAAAAAAAAAAAAATATGTAGGTACATTATTTTTTGCTGGGCAATCGATTGAGACTATTTATTTTAAAATCGGAGAGGGGTCGTCCAAAAGGTGATCGCTTTCATATGGAATTGCTCTATAAAGTATACATTCAAGTATACTATGTACGAGTATATATAAAAAGTGTTCAAAAAAGGAAACAAATTTTGGTTTAATGTGCCTTCGTTTTAATGTATGAAAATAAAAGCACCAAAAAACAACAAAAATCGCTAAATCAGCAACTCTGATTTCCGTATTTTCTAAAAGAAGCATACTCTAAGGCTTTCTATAATCGTAACAATTAGTTACATTAAAACTTTTGAGTAAAATAATGACTGTTATAATATAAACATTTGTTAAAACTTTTAACATTAATTAATATAAATGTTGTGGCTTGTGCTACGTTTTATTGTAGCCTAAAAAAAAAATTTCAATATACCATCTTAAAACAGAAATTATTGAACACCAATACACAAATAGAAGTGCCGTTTAAAAACTTTATCATCACAAGGCTGTTCCATAATTCGATGGCTAAATATAAAAAAGGCATAACCCCATTTTTTTTTAGTTTACAGAAGAGGTATTATCTTAATGAAGTTATCTAAGATGGGCCATTTTTATACCCACACCGTAATAGTAGAGGGCGTATAACGCGTTTGTGCTGGTGTGTGTAATATCTTAAAATATTGGCCCTAAGCCCACCTAATTGAAAATGAGACATAAAATAAATATTCATGAATAAACAGCTATTTTAAGAGTATTAAATACACAGAAAAAATTATTAAATTTCTTCAATCACCAAATTCATAATATCAAGCAAACAATTTGTTGATTTTGCAACTATTCCCAAAATGATTATATCGATTACTTAAAATTGTAAAATTTTGAATATTTTTTTTTCAATAAATTATATTTTTAATTTAATTAAAAAAATTATCAAAAAACTTTACCATTTCAAACAATGCGTTAATTTATTTAAATAAATATTGGCAATTCCCAACAACAATTCTACATGTTTAAATTATTTTATTATAAATGAAAAAATTCAATTAAGATTTTTTGTTATTTAATTAAAATTTTAATTGAAAATTTATTTCAAAACAACTAAAATGTTAATTAAATCAAAATTAAATTTTTACTTTTCTTTCAAATTAAAAACTAATTGATTTAATTATCACATTAATTAAATTTAAATACTTTTTAAACAATTGTGTTAATTGATAATACTTTTTTTCTGTGTATGAAATGAATTTAAAAAAAAGTTATTATAATATAAAATACACTGTATAACAATTTCAAGCTTCAATTGTTCTAACAGAAGTGGTCCTGGGATTTGTAAAAATATAATAAGAATAAAAAGAAATAAATAATGACATGTGAAAGGAGAACTTATCACTTAACTGGTATATTAAGTAAGAACAAAAATGTAGATTTATTAATTTTGTATTCATTTTGTTTTCATAATTTTTTTATATAACTGATTTTTTATTTATTTATTAGGACCGTGTTTATAACAGGTTCAGTATTCACCGGTGGTGTGATACACTTCTTTGGGACTATTTAAAAATATGTTCTTAAAATTATTTCTAGGACTTCTTTGTTGGAAAAATATCAAGGACTAGCATTGTAGTAACTAAGACTTAACACGTTTTTTGAGAATAGATGTGTGACTGTTCAAATGGTGGCTGTAAGGTATCAATTAACCCCCTTTAATGGCAACACCATGTAAAAGTGATAGGTCCCATTCATATAAAGGGTTAGAACGAGGACCGGTCTCTGCCACCAAAGAACCTACCGCGGGACTACTTTACTATTCGTTAGTAGTTCGCTTCCCTCTAGGGTACATACCCGGATATCTCTAAAAGTGGCTATCACATCGCTCTGAGATTTCATGATGACATATTCGGATGTTTGAATAAAATTGGACAAATGAGACCAATGAAAATAAATTAAATTAAATAAATAATTTTTTTTCCTATGCAGTAGACAGAATCTCTGGCGGGAATCGAACCCACAACCCCTCCCGCGTGTTGCGGAATTTCAGTGGAATGTGCGACACATACGGAGTTTTTGCATAATAATCAAGATTTCTTAGTTGTAACACATGCAAAAAAAAAAAAAAAAAAAAAAACAGCATAACTATTGCACATCGTTATTGATGTCTTGTCTATATTATCTAGTCCGGCGAAAAATTCTTGGCGCCACTTATCCATCTCGGATCATTTTCTTTTTGTGACCAATTTTGTGCACGTGGCAAGAAAGGCCATCTAACAATTTATCCGTCCAGCTTTTTATATTCAAATGTATGTCACGTCCCATAATTATTGCACTTTTGGTGTTTGATATATAGTTTATATAGTTTTTCATTTTAAGCCCGATTTCATTGTATCGCATATGATTGCTTATGTCTTCACTATGGCTTTATTTTTGTCTTTGTAAACTTTCTAATCCGACTGCGAACTCTGGGTGCCACCTGTGGCATCTCGGATCCTTCCGCCATAAGTCACCAAACGGAAAAATGAGGTCATAGACTAGCCCTTAATAACGATATGCAATATGCTATTATCGGAGTACAAATTGCGACGCTGTGTACAAAAACTAAAAAGGTATACAGAGACGTGGAAAAAATTAAGAAAATTTTTTGTGGAATTTTTTCAATAAATCTTTAATCATAGTTGGGTTGGTTGATTAACGTGGAGCACGCCCAAAACTAGGCGTGCTGCAAGCAGAGTGGACAGCAGCTCCATTTTGACACCACACAACTCGTCAAGAGTAGGAGCCCCGAATCAAGCGTGAGGTGGCAATAATGAGGTGGCTAGATCCAGCCCGTTGCGTTGAGATATTTCACCAAATTGCCGAGTTTCACATGTGATATCTCAGAGAGTCCTTGTAGAAGGTAGTTCCCAAATAATCAATGACGTGTTGTATTAACGACTGGGCAATCACATAGGAGATAAAATACCGTCTCTTCAGTTCCAGCTTGTCTGCAGCTGCGGCAGCATTCATTACAAGGGGGACCGAGTGTCATAGCGTGCTTACCGATCGCCCAGTGACCAGTAAGTACGTATACCAGTCTCGTAATGTCCCTGCGTCTGAAGATTTAATCCATTTATCATTAGACATATTCAGATAGTGTCGGAAGATTTCGCTTCTAATAGATCACAGGAGTGTTGCGACTGGCACACCCTGCGAAATATCAGAAGCATTTCCAGTCTAAGCGAGCATGTCCGCATGCTTATTACCATAATGGTCCGTATGCACAGGGATCAAAATTAAGGCAATGCCAGTTAGGCTGCCCAGTCTGGATAGTTCTTCCTTACACTGGCTAAGGAGAATAAACGTTGCTTTATGCGACTTACGTGACCGCAGAGCCACCTGGCTATCGACGAAAATACCAATTTTGCCGCTTATATTCATGCTAAGCAGTGTTTTACATGCCTCTCTTATCACCAGTATTTCATCATGAAATACGCTTGCCTCATGCGAAAGACGGAAAGAGAGATTTACTTGCAGCTCCTCCGAGAAAATCCTAGAGCCAACACCGCATGTCATCTTTGACCCATCAGTGTAAACCCCTGTACGGTATTCATTAACCAGGATTCCCCTACTCCATTCCCGCCTTGATGAATATATGACCTTGAATTTCTTTTCAAAGTCCCTTCGAGTTATCATGTAGTCATTGGTCGTTTCAGAAATGTGGGTTGCTTTTGTAAGATCCTTGCATGACTGTACGTCCTCGCCCTCCAACATCCCGATGCAGAGAGCCTGAACACACTGTTGACGGATATGGCCATGAGGTGTCATTCTGCTGCACCTTATTCCGAGGTGCAGCATAGTATTCAGCGCCTCTGAAGGACTAGTGCAATGCTGGCTGATCTTTCTACGTCAGGAATAGAAAGCAACCGTAGCTTTCCTGACCCTGTGTTGAGTATTCATGCTCCATGATAATTTTGAGTCCAGGATAATTCCCAGATATTTCGCGTTGTTAGACAAGGGAATTAGACGGTGAGTGGCCCCACTTTTTTTTCAAACCACGTTAAACAAGAGCCCAGCAGATTGGTTTATTTTTATTGAATATTGAATTTGGATATTTTTTGCTATTTGTGTTAAGTTTTTGGCTTCGGTGGGTTCTGACATACATGTATCGTTAAACTTCATGGCCAACATAAGTTTAAAATATTTCATTGCCTCCCTCTCCCTTCTTTGGATGTTTCTTAGGATTTGTTAGAATAGAGCCAAAAGCTATTGTGAGTTAGAGGGTTAATATTCCACAAAAATATTTATCGTAATTGTTTCTACAAAGTTGCTAAACACATCTTATATCACAGATGTGCACCGTTATCATGGAAAAAATGAAAATCTACAGTTAAAAAGATTTTCAACCTTGTAGTGGCTCTGTTTTTTTTTGTGGGGGTGGCGGGGGGGGTTGCCATTTTCTCTTTTAAAAGTGAATCAGGAAAGATATCTATAATTACCGATTTTAATCCCATTGAGAGAAATTCGTAATCATCAGTTATATCTGTTATGAAACAAACTGATTTTAATGGGTCATATACGTATGCCAGGGCTTATGGCATATTAACAGTAAGATCACCAATACCTCTGCCTAAAATTTCATATAAGGTTTTGAGTATATAAATTTCTAGAACTTTTATAGTATGCAATATTTTTACCTGGACGCAGAGTATCGTTGACTGATGGCAGCAAGTTTTGAAAAGTATTCGTAATGTGAATAGTGATTGTTAATTATGTTGCAAATTACCATGTCCTATCACAGCGAACATCCTTTTTAGATGGAATAGTTTTGTAAAACCCAATATAAAAAAAAGTTTTGGGTTTTTCTTAAAAATTTTTTTCTACACTTAAAAAAAAAAGACATATACTAAATTAGAGGAAAACGATTTCCTTCAAAATGGTTTAAAGTAAAATTTTATGAAAATGTAACGAGTAAAAATATAAAAGTGTATTAACTTAAAAATAGTTCATAAATACACACAGAAAAATGATTTGACGTTAAGGCGCCATACGACAGCCACAGTGTACTGAACTTAAGTAAAATTTCCTAAGTATTAGTTAATTTTTTTTTGAGTGTAGTGACTTTGAATTTTTTTAATCGTTATAAGTCTGTTATTTGCAACGGTAATCCCATGAAATTTTAAAACAAGATGCATTTGGTATTTTGTTGCCTACCAGCAAGATAACCTTAATAGGCTTTTCATACTTGCATACATTTCGGAGGAGCGCATGGAAGATGTTGAAAATGTAAAACATGCATTCCTATTTCTGAAAAAGCTACTTATTTTCTGCACAAATGCAAAAATTTTACAAGAAAACACAAATATGTATTTAGAATTATTGTTGTTCAAGAATACAAAAGAGCTTTCGAAAAAAGGAAAACCTTACAAATAGTAACGCTGCTTTCAAAGCAGATGTCATTTTGTCAGTGATGCCACAATAATAGAATTTTTTGACAACTTTCTAGTGATGACACTTAAATAATCGAAAGATGTGGAATGGAATATAATAAGATAGGAACATCTTGTAAACATGTTGAAAGCTGTTGATTTTTAGCTCTATGTATTTCTAATGGGAAGATGTTGACATCTTTGCAAATAGATGGTAGATATAAGGATGTTGATCTGTGTGAAAAGGCTTAGCAAAATCGTGCAAAGTCGTTCTAAGAAAAATAATCCGAAGTAAACGAAAATTGGCACAAAAACTAAAACTGGATATTATATCCAAAAATTATGAAAAAATACCCAAAAAAAAAAAATTAAGGAAAAATCACACTTGACAATTGCAGTTAAAATAAATCCTTTTATGCACGCATGGAATATGCAATTCTTATTTAAAAGGGCTAACTAAATTTAAGAAAATAACAAATGTCTTTTCATATTTCCCTTTATTCGTTATTATTAAAGCATTTATTTACTATTTTTACCTAAGGGTAAAAACCATTTAAAACCATTTTTAACATTTAAATACGTGTATCTTTGGTGTACCATCACTGAGCGTGTTGGTATTGGTCTCATTTGAAAGCGACACATCTCATGACGTCAGGAACGTGTTGGTCAACCTTAAAAACGCGCTCAGATGTTTTCCACATCAAAAAAAAGTTAAAATTGATTTTTTTTACCCTTAGGTCCCTTTCGCTATGCGCTGTCACATATACCTATATTGAAACAACAATAAAAATATTTGAAAATTTATGAACGAAAAGTTTTATATTATTTTCCAAACCAAAAATTTTGTGTGTGTGTGCACGCAAATTTAAAACACTTTAATCCTAAAAAAATTAGAAAAAAAATTTATATACCTACACAAAAATTCTTTTAAAACGATATATATTTCATTAAAATCGGTGGACGATAAGATACTTAAAAATCAACTATAAAAAAATTGTTCCCGTATTTATATATAAGATATCGAATCGGTAAGTTAAGCTTTTCTGCATAGACGGCATTCGGTCGAGCCCAAGGTTTTCATCCTGTCTGGTATTACAAAATCCGTTTCCGCTTACTGCACTTCTAAGTTCGGAATTTGATATCCAGATTTTTTAATATATGATTTCAAAATTCGGGATTATAAAGTTCGAGATTCATGATTCTAAAATTCGGGATTTTGATACTATCCCAAATTTTTTTATAAAATGACGTCAGTTGTATCTGCTACTACTGTTTGGCAGTATGGGCATTATATGTGATTACCTCCGTCTGATATTTTAAAACACTTTTACTGTTGGCACCATAACATTCTTATATCAGATTAATTTATAAATGAATAATAAAAAATCAATAACTGAACACAAAAGTTGTTTTACTACATCTTACAGCCGTTATTTTTTACTACCTCGTTGATCAGTGTGTTAATATAGGAAAACCTAAATCGCCCAACTATGGTTTATGTTACTTATTACCAAGCTCGCGTTTTATGCGCATAAAACATGCACTAAAAATAGCAATATATGCTCTAAAAATTTAAAAAATTCTTAGCATTTTTTAACACATTTATTAATGATAAAAAAAAACATTAATACAACAAGAACAATAAGTACAATAAACCCAAAAGTAGAAGTTTAAGGAGATTGTGTGGTTACAACCGAAACATGTCAGGGCAACCTGTCTGTGAAAACCTGGGTTCAATTCCCAGCTCAGTCAATAATGAAAGATTATCAATAAATTCTAAATAATTTCATATTGTAAAATTCCTTTCCTCATAAAAATAATTCAATGAAAATTTAATTTAATGAACTTTAGCCTGAATAAAATATAAAAAATTTGGATTAAAAACCATAAACAGTTTAATAAAATTACCACAACATTTTTTTTTTTTTTAATATTTTCAAAAGTAAAGTTAAGGCGGCCTAGCCTCAAAAAGCTCTTAAACATGGAAAATGACCGTTGAACGTGATGGAAGTGATCAAAACATGATTAACTGTGTTATGCTGAGTATAACTTTTCTACTTGGATTGATTCGTGGTGAAATGGATTCTACGTTCCTGCTTAGTAAAATTAACTTTAGGGTTCCAAATAGGCCAACTCGTAACTTTCAGCTCATCATTCTTAACTACTACAGATCCGTTTATGCTAATAATGACTCCTTTCGTCGCATTTGTGAAAATTTTAATAAATTGTATCATATTATAGATTTTTCTGAAAGCAATGATATTTTAAAAAGAAAACTAATTTTGTATTTAAATAGTTAATTGTATTCACACCTGTATTACATTCTTTAGTCTGTAAGGATTTATAATCTATAGACCAAATAAAAAAAGGAAAAAAAATATACATTTTCCACTACGCTGTTTTCATAAAAATTTTAATTAATATGAAGGCAGTTTGTTTTATTGTTTTGAAGCCTTCATTTTTGTAAGAACTTTATCAGGCTTGAAACAAATTTGTTTACAAAAGTTAAACTCAACTGCATACATTTTATTTATGGCATTATCAATTAATTTTTGCTTTCCCGACGGACTAGATTTCTCTAATTTCACAATAGTCTCAGAGATAAATCCATGATTTGCAGACAAAAGCATTATCTGAGCTTATATATTTGCGAAATTTCCTTTTTTTAATGAAACTGCATCACCATCGTTGAGTCCTTTATCCACATCCTTGAATTGGTTCCCCACCTGGTTGTTATAGGCGGAGGAAGAAATAAATTGGGATACTTTTCTTAATATTCGGCAAATTGCGAGGTTTAAGTTGGCTCTTATCTCTTCTGCAACATAAAACCAGTTTTGTTATCAAAAGGTGCGTTTGAGTACTTTTACAGTAAAATGCAGTAAATGAGTAAACTTAAAAATTTGCTCTCACAAAAAGCTGTTGACCAAAAAATACGCGAACGCAAAATTTGTAAAAATTCGTAAAATAAAGGCAACAGCTGATCGCAAATAATTGAAGTGTTGAAAAATGTTTACACTTTTGACTACTTAACTCGTTTTCTTATCGGTACTCGATTAAATACTTTTAATAACACGAATATTTTTGGAAAATACAAACAAATTATTTTATGTAATCTTTCATATTTGTTTGTTTTTTATTTTATTTGAATTTGCTAATTTGTGTCCGGCTAAATTTGATCAATAGTACACGAATACTTTTTTTACTATTGATTACTATAAAAACAAGGGCGGTTCTAAGTACCCGATTACTTGACACTTTTACAACTCCAAGAAATTAACATACCAAAACAAAGTTTCAAAAGTTGGTATTTAGTAGGGAGATCGAACGGTTATTATTCGACCGGTTTTAACCGGTTATCTTAGCTTAGCCCAAGTCGGTTATTTTAAAATGCCCATTTTTCGAATATCGAATAAACCGGTTATTTTGGTATAATAAACCGGTTATTTTAATAATGTGTAATTAATATACATTTTCCTTACTCTGGTTATAGATCTACCCGTAATTTAAGTATTTTCTAATTGAATATTTAATGAAGAATGTCAAAACAAAATGTAACAAAGGTCAAAAAACATTATGAACACTGTTAATACAAATCTCTTATAAAAACGTGAGTTCTTGTAAAAAAAAAACCAAAAACTATTCAAAATATTATAAAAACGTGTGCAGTTAAAAAGTAAAAATTTGTGCGAGAGTACTCTAAATATTATATACGCTGGCAAAAATGAATCATTGGTGAAATATTAGCCCATTGTGTTGCCGAGAACGAAATGCGCTTTCAGGCACTAAAAACTCTTAAGTAGTTCTACCATCTCTTCATGCTGAAAACTACAACATTCCGGCGGAATCAACAATATGGGAAAAATGTCTACCAGTTTTATTTATTAAAACACCAAGAACTAAAAAACAAAATGGAAGAAATCAAACAATATCATGGAATTAAATTGTAGTCGACGAATTGACAAATTTTTCACACAAAAAGCATGTTCATTATACTATTCGTTTCTATAATGCTGAAACAAAATAATTTGAAATAGATAATCCTGGCTAAGAGGTTTTGTTTGCAACTTTCCAAAAATATGGTTGATTTATATAGACATGCTTAACCACCAACAAATTAAAACTCATTCAAAATAAATTTGGGAGAATATTTCAAATAATAAGTTTATTAAATTCCTATAATTTATTTGCTTTTGTAAAACGTTTGTCTAGATCAAATATCGTTCAACAATTTCTAAATTACATTAAACAATAATCTTCTTACAAATCAATTTAATGGTCCCACTTTTCTTGGATTTTATCGTCAAATATTTGTTAGGTCTGATCTAAGTCATATCTATGTATTTTGTTGGTTTCTTACCTTGACAAATTATTTTGTTTTTATTCAAATTAACGTTTTATTACAAAAACTTATTTAATTTTTGTGTTTTTATGTATTCGAACTAAAACCGGTTAACCGGTTATATAAAAAATGCTTATGCTATTAATGCTATTCGCAATATTCGAAAACCGGTTATTGAAAAAAGTCGAATAATCGATCTCCCTAGTATTTAGCCATATAAATTCTTCACAAACAAGTTTAATTTATTAATATTAATTCATTTTTTGTTGTTATTTTAATTTTATTTCAATTTTTCTTTTTTAAAATAATTTTTTCACAATTTGTATGCCTTTTGTTTGTTTACCTTTTGAAACGTATGTTTTTTTGTTTTACTAAATTTTACTGCAAAAATTTCTGCAGTAAAAATTTGTAAGAACTCAGTCAAGATCTGTCACTATACGCTCTCAATTTGTGCTCTCATTTACTGTATTTTGTGTACGCGAACGCAATTTAGTAAAATGAAGTAAAGTTCAGTAAAAAATAGTAAAAACTCTTGTGTTCTCGAACGCAGCTAAAATTTGCAACAAAAATTTGCAATATATGCAAGAAAATGCATTTAAAGCAAAATATTCAAACATATGCTCTAACAAATCAATGCCGTTCTACTCCAAATTTCATGATTCGCAAAGATATTAAGTTAATGATAATCTCAGACTGAGCACACCAAATATGCTTAAAAATACGGGTCTTGCTTATTACCCAAAAATTTGTATGGAAAATTTTTGAGGAATTTTTGACACATTGTTTTGGGCGATTTTGCTGGCATATTTTGCTAGTATCATTTGTCTACCAGAATAAAAAAGAAACGATATTAAAAAAAAAAAAAAAAAAAATTGAGTTAAGTCTTTTTTCTATTAAGCCATTGAGACTCTTAATTAAAATACGTATAAAAGTTTGCATAAGTTAAACTGAATAATTGCATGTCTTAAGAAGCAATTTGTGTGGTAAACTACTTGTATGAAATATATTTTAATTGAGATTTTAAACTATGAAATTGATATGATAAATAAAGCATTAAGATAAGTATCTATTAAGATTAATTAGTACAAATAATCAATAATAAAGGCATAGGAAATAATTGAAGTGTATACATTTAAGAGAACTGGGCAAGCCAAACAGGTAATTCAACAGGGGTAAAGGTATAATTCTTAAAAATAAAATCTTTAATTATATCGTTTATTGACTATCTAACTGAAATAGTTGTTTCGAGAAAATAAGCAAATTTAGCTACATTTTTACAAAAAGCCAAGCAGTTTGGGATTTAAGTACAGTAAATTCGATTTAGTGGAAAAAAATTATGTGACAAAAGGTGAACGAACCTCTTAAAATGAATGTCTTATAAACACGTTTATGTTTTCCTTTCAAAGATAGAAAGAAAAGTCAGTCAAGACTGACCATAAGACACCGTACACCACATTATTTTAAAATTAATTTTTTAAAAGTGTGCGCTTTTTGGGAGCCATGAACAATCTTGGACCTTCCAGAAAAAAATTAATTTAAATGTTCTTTGCGCCGATTATTATTTAGATATGTGTCTTCATATATATGAGATAAGCTTGCCTTTAAGTGAATTTAAGAAGGGGTTATACAGGAAATTTGGTTAATTTCGGACCTATCAGCCAATTTTTATGTCAATACCAATATTTATACGGACGTATTGGCATTTAAAGCTTTCTTCGAGTGTAATATTTATATGGGGGCTATCTATGGTCACATATGGACCGATTTCAACAAAATTTGGTAGAATGATTAAGATTGCCATGTAATAAGTTTAGACCAAATTAAATCCAAATAAAACCCAAATATGGACCAAAAAACTATATTCCGAAATAAAACTTGTTTGCTAGCATAATGTGGGTACGTGAAAATATGAACTAATGGTCACCATTTTGAATTGTCCTTGTGACAATGGGCACCTATGTACCAAATTGTATTTAATTATGTCAAAACACACAGACAAAATTATTAAATTTCTCCAATCACCAAATTTATTCCAAATTCATAATATCAAGCAAACAAGTTGTTGATTTTGCACCTATTACCAAAATGATAATATTGATTACTAAAAATTTTACAATTTTTGAAAAAATATTTTCAATAAATGATATTTTTAATTTTAATTAAAAAAGTGATCAAAAAACTTTGCCAGTTCAAACAATGTGTTAATTTATTTAAATAAATAGTGACAATTCGCAACAACAATTCTACATGTTTAAATTATTTTATTTTAAACGGAAAAGTCAATTGAGGTTTTTTGTTATTTAATTAAAATTTTAATTAAAAATTTATTTCAAAACAATTAAAATGTTAATTAAATGAAAATTAAATTTTTAATTTTCTTTCAACTAAAAAAATAATTGATTCAATTATCACACTAATTAAATTTAAATACTTTTTAAACCATTTTTATAATTGATAAAACACTTTTTTCTGTGTACCGAGCTGTACTTTGCGCACTAGGCTTACATTGACTGCTAGCCAGTCAGCCGGACGGATCGACATGGTTATATCGATTCAAAAAGTCGATCGGTATACTTAAAGTTGTATCATTGTTTTAAGATGTTACAGCATAAACGCATAATAACCTATCCACTAGTGTGTCCCAAAAAAATATTTTTTTTTTATTTTTATAGGTACCCCAGCATTTTTGAGAGCTTACAAACAAATCATTTAATGAAGCAAAGAACAAAGTTCAGCAATTGCACAAGGTAAGTGATGTCGCAGAACGCGGGATGGCCTTAGCTAATACTTACATTAATCTAACAACCTCTGCAACAGACTTTCAGAATTTATTGCAGGGCATAGAGCTTCATCGTAAAAGCTCTAATAAATAATTGAAAGCTAAAAAAAATAGTTTTTTCATTTTTTTTTTTTTTTGGTATGAGAAGTAAGCTGCCTAGAATTTTTTGGACTCGCATTGCTGAAGTCTGTGCAACAGAACAAAAATCCACCCATATTTAATATTTTGAAAGAATACCTAATATGTAAATATCTAACATTAAAACAAATCCGATGCATAACTGGCAAACGCATTACAATATTTTTAATTTCACAAAATGTGTACAAAACTTAAAAAGGGTATAACCAAAGACTATAGATTTATAAAGATATTGCCAGTGTTTAAATTGCTTGCTTTAAAATAGCAACAGTCGCACATTTTTGCTTTGTTTACATTTTTTGCAGCAAATTAAAAAACTGTGTGTCTAAGTGTTTACTTAACTCTTTGATAACGAGTCAGCAAAAGCAAAAAAGCAAAAGCAAAACAAAGAGAGTAAATAATTTGTTTAAACTCGCTATGTGCATGTACTCTGCTAAATCTGTCAGCAAAGAAGCCACTTAAGAAAACAAATTTTCTGTTGCTGTAAGTATTAAGTTTTTGATTGTTTTTTTTTTGCTTTTGATGCGCTTAAAGTCAGCAAGTTAACTTCTTTGCTGTTGC
This sequence comes from Pollenia amentaria, assembly GCA_943735925.1. Classification (NCBI taxonomy): domain Eukaryota; kingdom Metazoa; phylum Arthropoda; class Insecta; order Diptera; family Polleniidae; genus Pollenia; species Pollenia amentaria. Next base: position 118,151,443 of record OX031010.1, on the reverse strand, counting down.
TGGAACTTAATATATTATGAACGAATTTGTTTCGAATTTTTTTGGTATTTTGCATTTTTTTTTTTAATAAATAGGAACATACATACATAAATGAAACTACACGTTTTTTTAAACTTCATAATTTGTTTATTTTGTGTTATGTAATTATGTATATATTGCCTGCAACAGCAAGCAACAGCAATGAAGTCAAAAACAGCAAAGAAGTTAATACTCGCTGAATTTAAGCACATCAATTTACAGTTAAGCCAAAGCAAAAAAAAAATAAACAAAAACTTATTACTTACAGCAACAGCAATTTTTTTTTTCAAGTGGTTGCTTGGCTGGCTTTTTAAGCTGAGAACATAAACATGGTGAGAATAAATAAATTATTTACTCTCACTTTTTCTGCGTTTGCTTTTGCTTTTTGCTTTTACTGTGTTCTTTTTCTTAAGTTAAGTTAAGCAATTACAAAAACATTAAAAATAGTCAAGCATTTTTAAACACTGGATATTGCACTGTCATACAAAGTGTATACATTTTTCTGTCTATATTAATTTTTCTGGTGGATTTAGCCGCTAAATCCACTTGTGAGAGTAAATTATAGTTATTGTTTTTACTCTCAGAGAACTTTTAATTCTCATCTATCAGCGTATATGTACGTGCACGCGTGTGTGTATGTATGTAGGCACAATGTACATTGTACATATATGGCAATTAAAAAAATATAAAAAACGAAAAGAAGTCTTGTTTTTCTCGTTGAAAACACATTTAGGTAATAAAAGAAGTTTTGTTTTCATGCCATTTATGTGCAAGAAACCTATGTAAAAGCAAATGTGACAGATTTTTAAATGTAGGGCAATGATATGTTTTTTATTGTTGTACAGATGAAATTATATCGATTCGCACCGAAGTTCAAATGCTGTTATTGTCTAAATTTACACAATTGTAGGAATATAAGAAATAATTTTTCTAAAAAAATTAACTTCTTTGTTTATAAAAGATATTTTATGTTTACTAAAGCGACATAATCAGAATACTTTTGATTTTCATAAAAATTTGCAGCCAGTTTGATGTGTGTGCACGTTATTTCTTGAAATTTTATTTATTTTTTGTTGAAAAATGTAGGAAAAAGTTAATTTTCAAAGTTTTTTATAAAAATTGTATTATTTGACATATTATTAAATTGTTTCCGACGAAAAATCCAATTTTATTTATTATTACAACAAATAATTATTACAAATTATGATAAATAATCAGGCTTTGGAGGTCTTACTTTTAGAAGCTTGTAAATAAAAAATTTTTTGTTGAACAATGCGTAAATTGAACCAAAATTTAAATTTATTCTTTTTGGTTTACGGAGAATAACGTATGTTATAACACAGAATGGAGATGTTAAATTTACTATTCCTTATATTATGACAGAAGGAATACACATGGGAAACATTTAAATACCTTCAAATCATCGATTACATACTTGAAAGGTTAAAATTTACAACCATTAAACTTGTAAAGAGCCTATAAGTAAAATTATTTCCCAAATACTCGTAGTAAATAGTTCGGGCCTATGTAAAACGGTAACAAAGTATTTCTGTGTGGGGAAAAATTCATGTTTCTGCTGTGTAAAATGATATATTTTAACGAAATAAAGAATGCTTTTTCATCGTATACCTAGATAAACAAAATATACCAGTGCTCGAACACGGGACAGTCTATGTTATATTAACTACTATTTGTTTGTTTATGGTCTACATTATAAGAAATTTTTTGTAAAATAACGTTGAAAAAATTATATCTCTTTTGACTTTATAAAATTTGGATGTTTTTGCAAAAATACTATGTACAGTACTTTTTGCTTATAGTCACAAATCGTGGACTATGTCGCTAGTATGACTATACGCCTAGTTCACATATATGTGTGCCACTATGAGCAGGGCTGTCAGATGTGGCGATTAATAAACCTATTTGGCGACGAAATTTTGTGTTTGCCGAAATGTCGATTTTTTTTGGCAAAATTTAAAAAAGTTAGCGATTTATGAAACGCATTTTACTTTTCTTTCTTAATTATATATAAAAAAAAATTTTTGTACGACTATAGTTTTTTCTTTAAATTTCTAACAAATTTTAAAATCGCAATACGAATGAGAATGTTTTAGATGACAAATTGATAATATTGCCAGATAATTACATTGAACACATTAAAAAATTGTTGCTTAAGAAACTTGGAATAAAGCTTAAGCTTTATTCGATTGTCAGACATTTTCCTTGCCAAAAGTTATTAAACATCGGATCTCCACAAGAAAACAAGTAAATTTTTAATTTATTTTGGAAAATAAATTCTAAAAACGTAATCACTTTTGATTGCATATTAAATGGAATTTTAAAAATTTCTTAAAATTAATATTTTTTGCAAACTTCAATTAACTGATATCCCAAGTTCTAGGTTTTAAGATATTCAGCCTTGTTATGATATTCGCACGATTTAAAAAAGCAAAACGCCAGATTTATATTAGTGTTCTAAAACTGTAGCGCTATGCTTGCGATCTGCTATAGTTTCTAACAAAAATTCTAGTTTCCTTCAGCATACTTTTGTAATTTACATTCGCCAAACTTCCTGCCATTGTGATTTACAGAACACATATTATATGATTTTAAGTCAGAATCGCAAATGTTTAGCGTTTTACGATTGTCAGAGCTTGGCCGATTTATTTTAAATCGTTCAAAATACTATAACATAAACACACTACTGGAATAATTTTAAATATTGAACATTTTATTAAAGGTAAAATACACTTGTACTCCTCTTTGCCGATTTTTTGGCAAATTTCAAAAGAATTTAAAAAAATAAAAAATCATATTAACAATACTGACAGCGGGCTTATTACTTTAAAACAGAGTTGCAAGCTGTTTTTAAAAAGTTGAAACAATTTTCACACTTTGTATTAAGTGTACCACTTTTTATATTTAATACGATTTTATACTTCAAAGCGCGAGTGTCTTTTTCGTATGCATTGTAAATTAATGAATTTGCTGAGTGAGAGAAAGAGACAGATAAAGTTTCTTCAACTGTTTTATTCTGGTAAATTCACACACTTTGTTTACTACTGCTTTTTGTGGGATTTTTCAACCACAGCGTAGTATATTTTAGTCTAATACATTTTGTTGTTGGAGTGTTGTAAATGTTAGTATTTTTACTAAAATTATAAGATTAACAAGGTCTACAAGGGACTTTACAATCAAGGGTGAATTCCGCTAATAAGATATTTCATCACTGTTACCAAACACAAAAACTAATTTTTTTCGAGTTGGTTAGAAAAAGAAAACGATTAATTTCTTGGTTCTTTGATATGGCTTGTAACTTCGAAAACAAACAAAAAACTTAGGCTTATGTGACCATAACGTTAATAATTTGCTTTACTTTTGCCTTTTCTAGCCGCTGATAGATGGTAAATGTGCTTATATCGCTAAATGGACTATAACGTAAATACTTTCAATTAATCTTGTGTATAGCGGCAAAAATAAAGATTAAATGACCTATATGGATAATGTGACTAACAACATAAATGACTATTAACGAAAAGTACTGTATAAAATAATGAACAAATTAGGAAAATACATTTTTTTGCAGGTGGCTTTATGCATTTAATTTAATTTTTTTTTTTTTTTTTTTTTTTTGAATTCACAAAATTTTTTAAATGTTTTTATTTGACTTTTTCAATTAAAATTATTAATTTCTGCTTGTCAGAAATTTTGTTGGTTGTTTCATAAATTCTACTAGCCCCCAGAGCTATTGAAATGTAATTAATTTTAGAAGTGTCAACATTTTTCTTACATTAGCACTTTTCTATCGCCTCACACACGCCCTAAGAAAAAACACTTGTTTTATAATAAATTCCTTTAATACAAACATACACATAGGTATTATAAGTAAAAAATTTAATTATAGTTCGGCTCGAATCGTTATAATTTCATTTGTACAACAATAAAACAAATATTCTTACCCTACCAATTAAACAATCGGTCGCATTTGTTCCTACGTAGGTTATTTGCACATAAATTGCTTGAAAACAAGAACAAAATCACATTAAAAAAAATACCGAAAACCGGTTTTAACAAAAAAAAAATATACACACACACACGTTGGTTGACAAAAACAGCAAACATGTGTATGTATGTATTAATGCATGTGGTTTTTTGCTCTCTTCAGTTTTCTGAATGTGAGCACGAAGTTTTTGCTTTCCTTGTTACTTTCCCCCCTCATCAATAAGAAACGCAACTTTTTTGTCAATTCCAAATGTACTAAGTGCAACATCTTTATAAATCTATAGTCTTTGGTATAACTTTGGAACAGTAAAAGCAAATTCAATTATTTTTTTTTTTGCAATGACTCAGAATTTATCCACCTTTTAAACTGAATCATTAGTTTTTTTAGCTTCAATATAAATTTTAAAAGTTACAAAGCTTTATTTTTTAAATTTATGCTAAATTTACAAAAAAATGTGATTAGGGTGACCGAAACTTTAAATATCTGCACAGAGAAGTAAAGTTTGAGAAGTTTTCTTTAAAAAAATTGAATTAGTAAAAAAGAAAATCGTCCTAATGGGCCGAGTAATCAGCAAAATTCAAAAAAGTCGAGAAAACACGATTTTTGGGTTAAATTCGGTTTTAGCGACCTCTAAACCTCTTCCAAAAAATCTGAAAAAAATCACAAAAATACTTCACACTATAAGCTTTCAAAAAAAGGTGGGGCATTAAAAAAAAATTTTTTTTGGGACACACTACTCTCCACTATTGTGGTGTGCGTATAATAATATGTATCCTCCTCAGTCCTAAGGAAAAACTTAGCTTCGTAGTCTTCATTTATACTATGCTTCCGAAAGCAACAATAGGCTAACAGTTTTGTTCAAGACCACAAAGGACGAAGTGATGCTGAGATATTGCTGGTGCAGTCGGCTGGACATTTGCTTTTTTTTAGTTTTTATACTTTTTTACTTAAAACACAACTACTATTGTTAAGTGCGTGTGCTACGATCAGCAGATCCCATATACAAAATAAAATTGCTCAAAGTGGCCAGTTTCCGAATAAAAGTTCTGGATTTTAATGCAAAAAACAAAATTGTGCAGTAGGCTCACATGGTGAACGAAGAGGGTAGATTATCAATATTTTCTACACCGAATTTTTTTGGACACGTCTTACCCAGCAAAAACTTTGCTTACAAAATAATGAGAACTTGAGGAAAAGAGTACTTATTTTTTTACTAGAAAAAGTACTTATAATTTGGCCAATTATAACCTAAAAAATAATAACTTTATTTTACACTTAAAAGTTGTATAAACGTATGTAGTTACCAAAATTGCTTTGAAATCTTATAGAATTTTTGTTGAAAAAGTGTACAAAATAATAAATTTTTGAAATGTAAGAAAATATTTAATAAAGAGTGCTTTTTCTGCACAAAATCATTTACAGCTCTATCACTGTAATGACAATGTGTATATTAATATATGTAAATATACGGGCTGTCATAGAAATCAATCGAAAGTGTTTTTAATTCCGAGAAAGCTTCTTCAGAAAACGAAAACCGATATATTTTCTCAGAATGAAATCACTTTTAATTTTTCGATCGAAAAAAGTTTTTGATTTGGTTTGCACAATAATGCCAGATTAAACTTAAAAAACAAAATTAAGATTTGTCGGAATCACGAAAATCAATCGAAATGAAAACACGGATTCAAAAGCATTCCGAGCAATTTCTGTGACAGACCTGATTATGTTCTTCAAAATAACATCGTTAAGATTAGATGGATGTGACTACTAGTATTCTAAAAACAAAAATATATTGTGTTGGTAATTTTGGAACATATTTATATATATATATATATATTGCTTTTTGGATTTTCTATTTATTTCACATCGAAATTATTCTTAAAATTTTATAATATTACCGGATCTAACAAATATTAATATAATATATCGCAAATTGATTTAAAAAATTAATTAAAATCATGTAATAATAACTTATTTAAGTCACTTTACCAAAGTTTTTCTTTGTAATGTATAATTGTGACTTATTTAATATATAATAATAAAGTTATTATTTAATATATAACAAATAATGCAAAAAGTAGCTAATAAAGCTACAAAGTAATGAATTCAGGAAGTCATTAATATAAGCATTGTAAGTTAAGTTTTTGCTGGGTAATTCTGGGTCTTTTTACAAATAAAAAACCAAAAGCAAAATACAAAAGTTAGTTTTAAATAGGCAGAAAGTATTTAGTTAGATATTTTTTTTATTTTTTTCAAAATTTATGTATTGAGTCTTCATATCTTAAATATGAACTAACGTTAATTAGTAAGATCTAATTCTTAAGTTCACGTCGTGTCTTAAGCGGACGAAATTCTTCTTATCACTCTTCCCATTTACATAGATGTTTACCGCCCTTTTGATCGGATAAGTGGCGGTAACCATCAAACTAGTGGATTTGGGCGAAGAAAGGGGGCTCTGTGATTATTCGCAGAAGTTTATTATGGCGCCTTTGGATTTTTCATAACTAAATACCGTAGCAACACAGAAAAAAGTGTTTTATCAATTAAAAAAATGGTTTAAAAAGTATTTTAATTTAATTAATGTGATTTTTGAATCAATAATTTTTTTAGCTGAAAAAATTAAAAAATTTAATTTTGATTTAATTAACGCTTTAGTTGTTTTGAAATAAATTTTCAATTAAAATTTTAATTAAATAACAAAAAATCGTAATTGACTTTTTTCGTTTAAAATAAAATAATTTAAACATGTAGAATTGTTGTTGGGAATTGTCAATATTTATTTAAATAAATTAACACATTGTTTAAAATTTCAAAATTTTTTGATAACTTTTTTAATTAAAATTAAAAATATCATTTATTGAAAATATTTTTTCAAAATTTTAAAATTTTTAGTAATCAATATAATCATTTTGGTAATAGGTGCAAAATCCACAACTTGTTTGCTTGATATTATGTATTTATAACAAATTTGGTGATAGGAGAAATTGAATAATTTTTTCTGTGAATGCTCTGGTTTTAAGATAGAATAGTAAGACTTTACAATCCAGATTGAGGGCAGAGTTGCTTTCAATAAGCCACTCGATTCGAAACTCTTTTAGTTTCATTAGAGTTAATTTCTACTTATAATAGCATTTCCATGTTAAATGTCGATTAAGATGTTTACAGAGATATTTTTCATTCAAATGTTGAGGTATTATTTGATTATTGATTTGAATAGGATTCTGTACGTATGTAATAAAAATCTGTGTGGGGAGTAAAGGGATGGAAGCAATAGGCTTTGATTAAATTTTTCGATTTAAAAATTTGTTGCTTGACCTTGGCCTTAACAAGGATTTTTATGTACATCGTTTACCAATACCCAACCGGATGTAACGGCAAGTTCTCGTCATAAAATTTTTTTTTCAGTTTTTTTTTAAGAAGTTGTTAAGAAGTTTTTAAGAAGTATAGGCTTATATTAAAGACAATCTTCACAAAGAGCATATATTATGTGACGTAGTGTTTGAGTCAAACTTTTATTAAATTGTTCGTACCACCTCTACAGCTCCACATCGAGAGTTATTGGTATTATTTCAAATAAACTTTTTTAAGTCAAATGAGTCTCAGAAATGGGCACTATACCAATTTATCTATTAGCAAGGAATTATTTGAGCAAATTTTTGTGTTTATGGATACCGTTTGCGTTCCAAGAGTAAATTTTCAGAATCTGTTCACTAATTTGTTCAAGTTTTGATATTAACCAAATCTTATGATCGTTAAATATCAAACCCTTTTTCTACGATAAGAAGATCTTTATTCAGCTTTTTAGATATCATAATAATAAGTTTTCTGTTGCTTTTGTTTTTGCCCCAATAATAGCAAGAACAAAAGTTAAAATCATAAAATGGTTGATTAACCCAAATGAAAAAATAAAATATATTGTTCATATTTTTGTGGTTTATCTATATAAACAAACGCTTTGACAATTTGTTAAATGATATTAATTTATCTACCATAAACACACTAAAACCTTTTATTGTCAATAATATTTATTGTTCTATAATTAATTTGAAAATTAAATTTAATATTAAATGAAGCGTTAACAATCAAAGGAATATGAACAAAGTTGTAGAAAACAACTACATTACAATAATGACTACTGCAGAGGAAAATATTAAATTTTCTGCTAACGAATTCAGGAATTTCAGTGCTTAACGTTTATTAAATACAAATTGTGCCATCATTTATTTAACATTGTCTTAACATCCGTCAACAAATAAAGCATTTGCCTTGTAATAAAATGGACAATTTCCGCAATTAAAATTATATTAACTGCCAACAGGTCACAGTTTGCCAATAGCATTTTTCCCACAAGGGCTTTTGTCTTATTCATATTATTTCTTTAAAAAAAATTTCGTCATTTTAACCAAAAAATATTTTTATTCAGCGCATTCTGTACCAGCACATTCCCAGGCTTTTAGGTGAGTAGTTAATTAAGCACTAAGTTGTTTCACTTTCCACATCGTCCTTTTATAGACACAATATCTACCATGGAAAACGCTCTTGTGTTAATGTAAAAGAGTAAACTAAAGCAAACAGGTTGTTTTTTCATAAATCTTCTATGCGCTGTCATTTAAGAGCATAAGTAACATAGTTTGGTTTATATTTAAGAGATTTTTTTTAAAATATTCTCTTTTATTAAAGCAATATACATACATATATAAGCCAAAGTTTGTACATATGTATATTTCCAAGCGAATTCTTCACATAATTATTGGGTTATTGAAAAAGTTTTTTTATATACTCTTTAGGTTAGGTTAGGTTCCATGGGCAGCCATCGAGAGATAGCTCACTTGGGTCCTTCAGCGGTCCTTTTGTGATACCCAGCGCCAATGCCCACACCAAAGAGCAGTTACTCAGATGGCGTCACTGCGGAGTTTAGCCAATTCGTCTTCCTAATGAAGAGAAGAAGCAATCTTAGTTCTATTTTAGATAGATCCTTCAAACAGGAAAACACCGGTTCTCCCAGGTATTTTTCCCTGATGCCCCGTAGCCCAGGGCATTGACAGAGAAAGTGAAGCACAGTCTCCTCTTCCTCCTCATCATGACAATTTCTACAGTATCATTGAATTCCAGACCCATTCTTCTAGCATGAGTCCCAACAGGCCAGTGTCCAGTCATGACCGACACCACAGTCCTGATTTGGTCCCTATTGAACCTAAGAAGAGATTTTATTCTCCGTTCATCATAGCCAGGCCAAAGTGCCCTGGATATGGAGCAGGTGGACTCACAGGTCCATCCCTCTTGCGCAATTCTAAAATTCTCGCGCAGAATGAGTAACTTACAGTGAGCCATTGGAAGGCCAATGAATTGATCAATGAATGTGTCATCCATGCGACCACCTTCCTTGGCCACCTCATCTGCTATCTGGTTTCCCGGGCAGTCTGAGTGCCCTGGTATCCATATAAGCGTTAACTCTGAATGTTCAGAAATCTCATTCCAGACATCCGGCATTCCACAGTTAACCTAGATGTCGTGTAGACACCCGCAAGAGAAGCACTGGCAGCCTTGCTATCAGTAAATATACGTATATCTCCCGATACGCGATAATACTTTAGCCAGTTGGCTGCCCGCTTTTAGCCGAGATTTCCGCCTGCAGGACACTACATCCATCCGGCAGACGAAAGGAAACTTTTACACCCAGTACCTCTATGTAGAAACCTCCGCCAACTCTTTCCCCCTTCCTTGAACCATACTTTTACAACAGGTGAAAATTGTATAATAGTTTTGTATAGGCTTGCCATTTCGTTTTGTTATAACTACAATATGGATGTAAAACCCTATAAAGTATATTTATTCTTGGTCTTTTTGTCTAGCGGAGTGGATCTGGCGATATCCGTTTTTCCACCTGACCTTCTGTCAGTGTGTTGTTTGGATTCGAATTTCCAAGTACCCTATTTATGACTCGGATAAGATTGTTACATACATATTTATAGCAAGGTTGGCAGCCGATAGCGTTCCTAATATCGATACCGTTTAAAACCCGTTTAAAATTTAATACCAATAGTTTCGAAATGCGCAACGGTTTCCAGCAATCCTTTTTAGAAATCTTAAATAATTCCTACTCTATAAAAATTATATTTATTAAACAAATACAAATTTTGCAAATTTTTTTTATTATATCAAATTCATTTTACCACCAATTATGTGTCAGCTAACTCTTTCGGGCCCCAGTTGTGTTCCTTTTTAACATTCTTATTTGATTTGGTTAATTAAATTGTAAAATCGAATATAATTATTGTTATGTTTAGCCATCATATGGTTATGGATTCTTAATTGAGGACTAAGTTAATCATAATATGGTTGCCGGTGGCAATTAAGTGGTTAAATTAACCATGGAAAGCTTAAAAATGTTCGTTAAAAATAGTTCTGTTGGATAATGTTTTAAAAGTTTTTGTACCGATTTAGTGATATAATTAAAATATCGATACCGTTATAACTAATAGTATAATATCGATATTGATAGCGAAATAACAAATACTTATTAGCCCATACGGGCATGAAAATGCGTTTCGGTTGCCAACCATGATTCTATAACCTACTATTTAAATTTACCTAGATCGGTGCACAAAAGTCTGAGTTATGAGCCAGAACCCACAACTATCTCTAATTTTAAGTGTTCAAACAGAACTGCGTCGATACCACATTTTCCATACAATTTCACATAAAGATTTGTCGTAGAAAGCCGTTGTGAAATATATATTAAAAACAGAACTGGGGCTAAACGCTGCTTTTCATACAGTTTGACATAAAGTTTTGCATGAATATTTTTGGCTTCTTGGGTGGCCTAAATATTAAAAGTGGTTAAAGATTTCTCTTTCTTATGGGGGAAGAAAGGAGAAATCTTTGAACCGTGATAATTTTAATCTCTCCGCGGAGAATTATAATTATCGGTGTTAATAAGGGAAAGAAATTAAAGGGGGTTTATATTTCTTCCAAGGAATTAAAGTCACTTGTAACTTACCGGGTTTCTAGGTGTCCAAAAAAAAAGAAAATGGTGGGTTTTTCTTCAATGTCGGCGGCTGCCTTTTTTTATTGTTGCACAAGGGGTTTTCGTTACAGTGGATGAGCGACCGTTCACGGTGAGTTATGAGAATGCATATATCAAAATATCGATATTAAAAAAAATTATAATCGATATATATCGCCGATATTAAAAATACCCATGTATCGATTCATCGATATTTATCTCGACTATCGAATTCGATATTTTTAAGATCTCTTTATTAGAAAATTCAACATTTGAACCGTTGCTCAACTGATTATAATACTGTTGTTTTTTAAGAATTGCATCATGTGTTTTTTATCTAATATGTATTCTTTACTTTGTTTTGAATTTTTTTTATTGTAGAAATAACTGCCGGACCCTCGATTTCAAACGAAAACTTCGTTCGCATAACTTACCTTAAAAACTAAATTTAAAAATTGGTTCTTGTTTTAAACAAAAGTTAAGCTAATGAAAGCTCGAAATAGAGGGACAGGTAGTAAATTTGAAATTGAAAGTAACAATAAAAAGTCAGAATGGAATTACATGTATTGACATATGTAGGTATATTAAATTTTTAAATTTGGCAATAATTTCAGCCTAATACGTTCGATACATCGATATTTTTAATTCATAAATATCGATACTCTTAAAAAATATCGATACGATATATATCGATATATTTTTTCAATTTGCAAATCCCTAGGCCACACTGGCTCTCACGTATAGACACTTATTCTACCGACAGTGCTACCACACTTTCATTAAATTTTATACATTTTGTAAAGGGAAGATGAAAAACAAAAGAAAATAAAAAAATTTAATAATAAAGTAAGACAAAATTTGTAGTTACTTTCGAGTTTTAATTATGGGCTTTAGGATTTTTGCGTGAAGTTCTGTTTGAACACTAACCCACAAAGCTCTAATTTTTACCTATAAAAATTTACTTTTGGATGTCTATTTATATTCTTCACCACATGTGGAAAGAATAAATATTAGTTTCTCAATCCGTACGTAATTTTAACGATATTGATCTTAGAAGCTATAAGATATATATTATATATTCTTTATGCGGAGCGAAGCTTATTTAACGATATAATGGGCAGCAGACCCATTGACGCATATCCTCCGTTCAGCTTAGGTATTGAAAGTCAGCCTGATCAGAACATAAATGGCTAAGATATGATCAAATAACAATGACTTTACCCACCAATCTCTTGTTATTGTTGCTGTTCTTTTTCTGTATATTTGGAGAACTGCAAGAGCCAAAGTTTTCAAAAAAGGTAGAATCATCATGGTTATCAATGCACAATATCCGACAAAATATCGGCGATATTGGCGAAGTGGGCGGGACACATGATTGAGGTTTTCCAATTGAAATTATCTTCGATTGTCACAAAAATTCATGGAATATATTGAAAATATACGTTATAGTACTCACCCAATAACATTTTTTTTATTTTGCGAAGCACTTTGCGCTACTCAATCAGACATACAGAAAAGCAGTTAGGGAAATGAACGAATTCTTAACAAATAATGGCCAAAAATGGTATATTAAACGGAAACAACTACACCCAGAGAAAAAACATGCTTAAATATGGTTACCTCCAACAAAACTATTTTTATATAAAATTGTAAACAAACTATGGTTATTTTAACCATGATATTGTCATCGGTATTATGGTTAAATTAGTCCTCCATCAAGAAGGCAAAACCATATTATGGTTGCCTCCGAACATGTTTTGGTCAATAATAACTAAAATATGTTTAACAAATAAACCACGCTATTATGGTTTATTTTCAACCGCAAAATGTTGCTCTTGGAAAAGAGGAAAATACTATTGTTAATTAAAAAAAAAATTATTGTCATATTTAACCATAACATGTTTAGAGGCAACCATATTATGGTTGCGACTTCTTGATGGAGGACTTATTTAACAATAATATGGTTGTCGGTGACAAAAAATGGTTAAATTAAAAATAATATATTTAAAATTTTCTTTAAAAATAGTTTTGTAAGAAAATATTCTAAGTAAAACGAATGCAAAACAGTTTTTAGATGTCTATAGTAGTTTTCGATTATAGCTCATATAGTTAACTTTTCTGAAAACTAAAATTTTCCCTTAAAAGTATATAAAATATGCATGTACCTTTAAGGGTTAAACAACACAAAAGCGACGACAGCACAACTTTCTTGGTAATGCAGTTTTAAACATCATAAATTATTTTAATAATAATTCTGCTTTTGTTGGGTTTGTTGTATCTTAATTACAGTTCTAATAAATTAAGTTCAAACGCAAATACAATTTTATCTCCTGAATCACATATGAGGATTCGCAGAACAAAACGTGCCTTTTGATTATTTTAAAATATTGGAAAATCCAAGATTATTTTGCTTACCCGATTATTATAAAGCATGAGCCCAGAAAATATACTCGTAACAAGTTCCTTCCTTATCATAAAATGCATCAGACCACAATAAGTCGCAATAATAAATGTTAAGGATGTACGAATTTAAAGGACTTTTAGTTTGAAAAAGGACGTTTTGTTGAAATAAAAGTAAAAAAGTACGTTGTCCGCCTACGATTGCCCTGATTTTTTATTAATTTTTTTGTAATGGGTACTCGAATAAAATTAGTTTTTTTTTGCTGAATTTCTTAAAGTGTAAAATAAAAACTCTCCAGTAGTGCGATTCACTAACTTTTAACACTTTAGCAGGTGTTAACTTTAACCACACATTTTGATGTTTGCACTAACCACTATGTGATTCACAAACTTATTTATAACCATGGTAAATAGTTTTATATTTCTTTGTATTCAAATTGATATATCGTGGCAACTCTGCCAACCGAAACATCAAAATAGGATAAAATAACAAAGAAGAATAAAAAAAAACAAAACAAAAACCTTTTGATTTATAGATTTTATAGTTTTGTACAAAATGCGTAAAACATAACTAATTTTTATTATTTAATTAATTATTTTATTTTATCAATTTAGTAAACGCTTGTAGATATTTTAATACAATGGCTAGTACTGCTGCCAAAAAAAGCAGCGCGTCTGCCAAGCAGCTGAGTCAAATGGTTGGATTTATGATAAATAAGAAGGAAGCTCCACGAAACATTGGTGTGCGACAAGAAGTGGATAAATTGTAGGCTAAATACCTCTAAGTCAAAATATCGACAATAAATAAACACTTTTCTAAACGGATTAAACCCCATCAAAAATGCTGGTGTTAATAAACCACAATTTGTTTTGTTACAAATAACAGCTGACTGAAACAGCTGGCTTGAAACACCATCAGATATCGTTTAAAATGTTAGTGAATAGCAAAATGGTTAATTTTGTGGTTAACATTTTTAAACGAAACATTTGTGGTTTAAAAAGCATAGTGAATCGCACTACAGATGTGGTTCATACTTTGAAATGTTTTGCGGAAAATATGTTTGGAAAACAAATTTTGAGTTTAGATGCGAAAAGGGTTCGCAATTTTAAGAAGTTTTAATATTTGTATCGTTCTTTTAAAGGACATTTTAGAGAATGAGAGAATAGGATCTTTGCACAGGAATGGAAAAAAATGTATTACATTATCAGTGGCACGTATACAAAAATTCAATAGGGTAATCTCTTTGAGCATTTTTAATTTAAGGATATATGGGCAGGATACAAATCCTTGTATAGATTTTAAACAAGTTTACAACCTTTATTAAATCTATTATCGGTTATCAGTGGTGCATGTACGAAGCAGCTTTGAAAGGAAGAACATTAAAGAATAACTGTAACCAGCGTGCCCGTTTGCCCTACTAAGCTCGCAATTCAACACTTTGTTTTAAAGGTCGGCGACTTTTCGTGAGACTGGTAACTGGTGAATGACACGCGAGATGTTTTCCTCCAAGGCCTGAATCGAAGCAGGTTTGTCCGCATAAACTTAAGACTTTCCATATCCCCACAGGAAAAAGTCTAACGGCTTGATATCACACGATCTTGGTGGCCAATCGACCGGCCCAAAACGTGAAATTATGTCTCACCGAAGTGTTCTCTCAATAAATCCATTGATTGGTGCGATGTGTGGGAAGTGGCGCCGTCTTGCTGAAACCAAATGTCGCCGAGATCACGATCTTCAATTTCAGGCATCAAATAGTCGGTTATCATGGCACGATAACGATCGCCATTGACGGTTACCTTCGCACTGGAACCATTTTTAAATAAATATGGACCGATGATTCCACCGGCCCACAAACCACAGCAAACCGTTGTTTTTTCTGGATGAAGCGGCAGGTCTTGAATCTCTTCAGGTTGCTCTTCGTCCCAAATGCGGCAATTTTGTTTGTTTACGTACCCATTGAGCCAGATATCGGCCTCATCGATGAACAAAATTTGCCTCGAAAACGTCGGATCTTCTTGGAACTTTTCAAGAGCCCATAGAGCGAAGCGATGTCGCTTGGGAAGATCGAGAGGCTTCAGTTGTTGCATGGGAATTTTCAAGACTATAACTGGAGATTTGTAAAGTCAGGAATGTGCAGAAAATAACATGCGTTTTTAATAGTTTTTTCGGTCTCAAGATGTTTATATGATAAATATTTTTAGCTAAACCAGTAGTCGTAATTACAAGCATTAAAAAATGTGTGATATTAATTTAGTTTGAACCAGTAAACAAATTAATCGTATTAATTGAATATTTATTTTTATTAAAACGTTTTCTGCAGTTATGTTGTTGATAAAAATAAAACTTACTGCCAATATGAAACAAAAACAAATTGTTGAGAATTTGTTTTTGTTTTACATGTAGTTGTGCGAAAGAAAGCGTTCGTTCGCATTAAGTGAAATAGGCAGTTAATAAAATATTTTATTAAAACTTATTTTATTTTTGATTAATGGTTTAATTGAAAAAAATGTTTGATAATTTTTCTGTGTACTATTAAATCAGTTCTTTTTATAAACTAAAAACTAAATAAGCAAAAAATAAGAAGAACCAGTTATATTCACTTAAAATCACATTGATTAATGTATATGGTAATTTTGGATTTTGTTTGGATACTATAAAAATTAATTGTTTTTCCGTATTAGTTTTGACCTGTGATTTTAAGGATACATTTCAAGGAATTTTCAGACATAAAAAATATTTTAGGATTTAATCCATAAAAAGTATGACCCGTAAATTGATCAAACTTTAGCTTTATTTTTAAATTCTATTGATTAACTTATTTCATTTTTAAGAAGAGAATTCGCACTTAATTAACAAGAGGGTATTAACTCAAAATTTAAAAATTTTCAGTAGAAGCAAAACAAGTTTTAATTCTACATTAAAATCATATGAAAGAAAAACAATTTAAAACCACCATTTCGTTACTACAAAGAAGACAAAAAAGCACGATATTTTTACAGCGGGTAGACACGAATATAACATGAAGATTTTTTCGAAAAAGTAAAGAAATAAAATGTTGAGCTAATAAGCTCTTATTGATTATGTGCGAATTGTTAAATATTACTTAGAAACTGTTAAATAAAATTCGATCTAGCCGAACGTTTTGCAAAAGCAAATAATTTTTTAATAAAATAATTGGTTCAGTGTAGGATGTCAAATATAAAATACGCGAGAAAATACTTTTCGCAGTCTGTACTATCAAGTGGCAGTGAACAAATCAAAAATAGCTTGTTTCGACTTAGGGGGAAAATTAAATTTCATTAAAATTTTTCGTTTTGTTGACTTTACTTCAAAAGTTTTCGATGCCGATCTGAAACAAGTTATCTATTTGTTGCTCTAAAAATTTAGATTTTAGTAAAAGAGAGTTTCACAAATTTACCTTAATATCGAATTTAAAATGGGGGCAAGCGATCAGTCAAAGAAATTTAACAATTTATAATGTTGCCGTATTAACAATTGTATTAGTATGTTGTCACAAATCGAAAAAGATTGTCCAATATATATAGTTTTGCCACATTTTTCAAAAGTCCCCACATTTTAATGATTTCAAAAAATCTGTCCTACTTTTCCCTACGGCCATTTTTTTAGAAGAAAATCCTCACAAATAGGGATTTTTCCGTATGTATAACATCACTGCCTCTGTGTGACGGTAAAATTCAATTCCATCCATGATTTGAATCTTTTATTACTAAAATTTTTTTCAAATCATTATTTTACTCTTATACAATTTTTCTAATAATTAAGGAAATTATCTCATATTTTAAATTTTATCGTTTAAAATTTTCAAGTTTTATTCGCCTTAATATTGATGCTTTTGTTGTATTTAAATTTTGTGTAGCAATTATTAAGCCATTTTTTTAACCTTCTTTCTTTAAAAGTTAGCCATTTTTGGTTATAAAATCTTGACAACACTGTTGTACTATACATTAAAAAAGTGCAGGGGTCAAATTGCGGCATTTGATATCTATCGAAATTTCCATTTAAATTGTATTGTAATTTCTGTCGATTTTAAATGGGGGAGCCAACCCAGACTTATGTATTTTTTTAAATACCACACTGTGCCCCACAACGTATAATCAATTTTTGCATATACAAAATATTTCAATAGGTATACACAAATATTGTTTAGCAAAATCTTGAAGAATTCTACTAAATTTTGTTATATTATTGTTTTTGATAATTTATTAGATTTTTAACAGCGGGATTCAAATAAATGTTTTCCTTCAAGTAATTTGCTACGTTGAAACTGTACATAAAATTATGTGGGAGACCCCACAAAGATAGGGAAATTTTACTTGGCAAATTCTTAAGTTAAAAGAAGAGAGGAGAAATGAGAATTCGATAGAGTGCGGACTTTCTGGTACTCGTAAATTAAATTTTGTTTGTTGTTTGTAGTTTATACTTGACGTTGGAATCTTCTTGCTTTTAAAGTTTTCTTGCTTACAACCACACACAACCACACTATGCGTTTGTGCTGATATGTGCAACACTGAAACATATTGGTTCTATACCCACATTTCTAAATGGATCCATCCGCCCGTCCTGCTGACAAGCCGGCTGTATATCTATCTATCTATATAAGCTTTGTTACAGCATGGACCAAAATTTAAGATAATAATTTGACATTTGGTTTGCAGAAAATGGTGAGAATCGGTCTATAATATCACATATACACCATACAAACTTCTTTCCGAAATATGGGGTTTGAGCTGATAGCCTATTTTTTTATGTAGGTATTACGATTATGTTTGGGGAAAATGTCAGTTAAAGTAACAAAGAAGAGACGCCGTTCCTGCGAGGAGTTTTTATGTACAAAAACTTTAAAATTGTTGATACAAAAACTTTAAAAATGTTGATAAAAAAACTTTAAAATTGTTCATAAAAAATTGTTGATACGGACAATGAAGTACAATAACTGAAGATTGCATATATATTTTTTATATATAAGAATTGTTTGATACTCTAAATGGCTCATAATGTTGCATCCGATTTTCTCCTTTTATGATTGAGTTGAAATATTAATTTGGAACAAATATATCCCTTATACAAATAGTGTTTGACATTACATTAGATTAGATAGAAGTTGCAGTTAGTACTTAACTGATATTTATACCCATTACTCCATTGTAGTACCATGGAATTCTACTCAACAGAACTCCCACCGTAGCACTTAACCTATTTCCTCACTAAGTACAATGTAAACTTCAGTCGAATGCTAGAGATATCATACAGCTTTATTAATACAGCTACGGTAATAATCATAGTATCTTTCAGGCTTCCAAGAGCGACACATTCTTTCTGGTGATCAACAGGACAGGATATGCCTGTCATCTATACGGGGCCACAATTGCCCGGCAATCATGCAATCTGTATTTGTGGCTCATCTTTTGTAAGCATTATGAGTTTAACTGAACAGGAGAGCGAAGGTTCCCACGCGCCTGCCGATTCCAGTGGAATTCGTAATGTGGTGAACAAATGGTGAAGGTTAAATGATTGAATAAATATACACAGAAAAATGTGTTTTTTTTCAATTAAAAAAATGGTTTAAAAAGTATTTACATTTTATTAATGTGATAATTGAATCAATTATTTTTTTAGTTGAAAGAAAATTAAAAATTTTACTTTGATTTAATTAACATTTTAGTTGTTTTAAAATAAATTTTCAATTAAAATTTTAATTAAATAACAAATAATCTTAATTAACTTTTTTCGTTTAAAATAAAATAATTTAAACTTGTAGAATTGTTGTTGGGAATTGTCACTATTTATTTAAATAAATTAACACATTGTTTAAAATGGCAAAGTTTTTTGATCACTTTTTTAATTAAAATTAAATATATCTTTTATTGAAAATATTTTTTCAAAATTTTAAAATTTTTAGTAATCAATATAATCATTTTGGTAATAGGTGCAAAATCAACAACTTGTTTGCTTGATGTTATGAATTTGGTATAAATTTGGTGATTGGAGAAATTTGATAATTTTCTGTGTGTACGGAAAATTCCTTAGAGCCTACTTTAAAATGCTTTATTCTGATGAATATTTTCTAGAACTGAGAAGAACATTTAAGAAAATTTTCGTTTGAGTAAATCTAACCAAGTTTTATCATTAAGCAATTATACATTTGGTTTTTTTGTTAACTGTTGTATAATTTGCACTGTTTTTTAGAGTTGCTGAATCCGTTGGCTCTTTAATTGGCCTTCATATTGTGGTCATAAAGGCCATTGTATTCCTTTTTCTTAAACACTTCATAAATAATGTAAGGATATTTAAAAAGTTACTTTAATCAGGTTCTGGAGATTTATATTTTTAATTTTGGTCAATAAAAATAATTAAAGCGTACTCGCGCTTAATTAAATACATAATTAAATACATACAATATTTTGATTGTAATCTCCGTCTATTATAAATAATATATCTTGTTCTTTTATTTAACTGAGCTTGTGAATGTTTGTGCTGACTTAAGTCTATTTACACAGTTGATTAACTACCCAAGGCATTGTTGGTTTAGCACCCACATTAACACGCAAACAGACAAACAAAGAACCACACGCATACGCAGGATTTAAATGTGTTTGATAAGATGTTGCAAATTTCAATAATGTGTTTAATAAAATATATATTTAGCGTATGTACATAAATTATAAAATTATTCATTTAATTTGTTTTCCAAAAGATGTATTAAAATAAACTCAAATGTTTTCGTTCTTTAATAAGCAGGTATGTCAAGAAAATAACAAAACATATTTTGCAATAGGAGTACTTTAGTATTGTTTTATAATAGAAAAACTTGATTTGTTTTTAAAATTTCCACTTAATAAAGGGTGGTATTTAAGCCCGCCAGAATTTATAGGAGGTTTAACTTTCATACAAACTGTCATACGTCTTCTTGATATTTATGGTCAGTATATTGTGGAAAAAAATCATGAATTGTAGTCTGGTGGCATCATCGGACTTTATGTCTTCAAAAATGGAGCTGGAGCTTTTGTTTTAGCATCATAATCAATGATTTATTGATTTTGAAAATATGGATGACATTGATTCGGGCAAGATGTGGTTTCAACTGGATGTCGCTACGTGACATACGGAAATCGCAATTATCGAATAAATATAAGTTGATTGCAAGAAATGGTCCTAACAATTGGCCTCCAATGTCGCGCGATTTTACATTTTTCTATTATTTCTTATGAGGCTACGTAAATTCACTGCATTATGTTGAAAAGCCAGAAGTCATTGACCTCCAAGGCGTCGTGACACACGGCTGCCAATGTTCGGAAAAGTTGCCCAAATTGTGCGTTCATAATACGCCTTGTCACGAATGGCCACGGTGCATATGTATATGCCCAAAATAATTTTTTATCCAGTTCTATAAGGCTTAAAAAAATTAATAAAAATTCTTAGTCCCTAAAGTAATTCGAAAAAAGTTAAATAATTTTTTTACTATTTTCTCTCAACAAAAGTGCACAAAAAGCTATTTTTTGGCAAACAATTTTAACAGAAGGCATTCGGCGGACACAATATTATTCCCACATATGGTTATGAGGTATCACGAAGCCTGAATTAGCTGTTGGTCAAAAACTAATGAAACCTTTTTTGAGGGCCCACCGATTTTCAGAATTTTTGGAGGCACGTAAAAAAATTTGTGAGCAAAATCGCCAAACTGATTATAGGGGTTTACTACTGGTTGGTTATATAATCGAATCTACACTGTCCCGTACGTGTGTTTTTCCAAAAGTCTTCATTTGTCGCATAGTGCAATGTGAACTTTGTTCGCAAAGTAGGGCTCGCGATTTTTGCGATAATTTAAGGAAATTTGGGACATAGATTTTATTTGTCACAAGGACCAAGCCGGTTAAAAAGGATGAAAATCCGTCATAGAGTCTTTGTGCCTATAAACCGTTATACTATATTGTTATTTAGGTCCAAACTTATTCTATTGCAATCTCAATCATCGTACTTAGTTTTATTGGTATCGATCCATATTTGACCATAGCTCCCATATAAATATATACTACGCCTGAAAAAGGCCTTCAATGCCATAACTTCTTTCGAAAATTTTGGTTTTGACATATAAAATGGCAATAAAAAAATTAACGATAGCCAATATCGTTATATACCCCATATAAACCCCCTTCCCAAAATCACTGAAAAGTAAACAAATCTCAGAAAGATGAAGATAACTAAACTATATTTAGAGCAAAAAACTTGTACATGAATCTTAGCAGCATAACACAATTTTGTTCTGGTGGGTTCATGATTGCCCAGGGTTCAAAATAGGGTACACTCTCAGAAATTTGATTTTGAATACTTAAGTGTAGGTATCATATGGCCGGCTTGACCGACCATACTTTCTTATATATTTTTGTGTTAAATTGATTCAGTACAATCGGCAAAGTAGAGATAGAGTAATGGGCCCAAATATACTTACAATTATTCAAGACGCCATAACATGTGTACGCAATAGGGGTTAGGTGGATATTTCTTGGTGTCAAGCTCGGTAGACAGGCACTGGTATTTTAAAAGCATTTATTGGGTTTGGCGGCTGTGCGACTAAATTTCCACTATTAGGCCCCTCTGAAGCGCAGCCTTCAATTCGCCCTAGCTTGGTGTAAAAAACAAAATGGCAAACATACATTTGAATATAAATAGGACAAAATGGAAGAGGGGAAAAAACTCCCGGGCAATTTTTATTTATAACTCAGTTTTGTTTACTCGTAGTTATGAAACGCACGAAAATAGCTTAACAATGATTAATCTTTGTTGCGGTGAATACAAAAACTGTTTAGTAAATAGAAAATACATAAATTTTAATTGTTGATATAAATTATTTAGCAAAACATTTTAGTGTCCACTTCTCAGGTGTTTTCACCTCTATAAATTATTCTACTATAGTCCAGCATATAAATAAATAAAAAAAATAGCACACAAACACACACCCAAACTTGAATAAACGCTATGGAAATATATTAAAGACCGTTGGCAAGTGTTTTAAATATTGCTTTTTAATGTTCCCCAAATACATGTCACTGCTATAATGCAATAATTCTTTAATGGTGCTTTTGTTGCCATTTTAATTTTATTTTGTCATTTTTGTTGTATTTTACCATTTTGTAGACAGTTTTTGCTTGTTATTTGTTTGTAGTGCCTGCCTGCTTCAAAACAAGAAAAATGTTTTATGTGCTAAGGGGTTTAGTGCCACTGTGCATGAATATGAATGTGAGTATGTATGTATATGACTTCCTACAGTCGCGTCCATACTAATATGTACTAACTATTTTAGAAAGGTCGTATTTTTTGAAATATTCTGCATCAAGGCGAATTCATACAGGTGACCGCATCATGAGATAGAAATATGCCAGCTATTTCTTTTTTTTTTGAAAAATACTATGTATTTTATTAATTAATTCATTTATTAATGATGTGCTAATAATCCCAATTTTTTAAATGAAAACACTGAAATTTATTGTTGTGGGAAAGCTAGTTCCTATGCGCATTTCGCTGGTTGCTTAGGCCAGCTCGTCAGGAAACTTTTTCCAAATACTTTAGAAAAGCTAAAAATATTATACAAGTAAGACCATAAAGTGAATAAGAATTTTAAAACACTCTGGTCTTAAATGTAACAATATCAAAGCTTCAACAAAGTCACAACAATAAACCGTCAATTTTTTCTTTCTTACATTCCCCTACAATTGGCTGGGTTTTTTCCAACACAAATTGTAGTTGTAAGAGGATAGAAAGAAAAAAAACAAAATTAAAAAAACAAGATGCTTAAATAAAGCAGCTTGCCATTTCAGTTTACTATGTATTTTGTTTTTGTAAAAAGTTAGACTGAATGTCAAAATTATTTGTTAAAAAAATGAAAAAAAAAACAAATATTTGTTTGTTAAATTTTCCAGCATTAAAAATTGTTTATGGATTTGTACTCAATTTCCAAAAGTTTTATAAAGACATTAGTGATATAGAAGATTAAGGCCCAGAGCTGCACAGAAGTTTAACATGAATGCTTTAAGTAAATGATTACATTTTTTAACAATGCAAGAAACTACTATATCTACATTTAGTGTATAAAATAATAGTTTTGATTTTTTAGTTGTACTTGAATTCAAACCATCAGGCGCTTCCATACCAGTAACAGAAGATAAGAAACGAGAATATGTTGAACTCTATGTAAATTATAGATTCATGCGGGGAAAATTTGTTTGTATTTCAATAGAAATTAAGCTATTTAAGTGAATAGAATTTTGCAAAAGGCTTTTATGAGGATCTGGGTTGAAAACGATTGAAATAGTTGGATCTGCATTGTTTCCATAAAATGATCAATACAAATACCTGCAGACATTTCGTGAAATCTACATCTGGCAAATCTCGCTCCACTTATTCCTTCTATGTTCATCTTTGGGAACATTAAAAAGTACCACTTCCCACTTGTCTTTTCTTTTTGAAAACTAAGCACTTACGCATTTTTGATTTCTTGCTTTTATATTTTTTCACTTTTTTTTTAATAAAATTTAATAAATTTGTATTGTATTTCAAATATTTAGATTTTAATTGAATTTTAAATTTCAACTGATATTTTAACAAAATGTTAACAAAGTTTGACATTCAGCATATACACAAATAAACAAAAAACAGATGGCTCGAAAATATCACCTGTGTGAATTCGCCTTGTTCTACCGACGACACCAGTTTTAAATCGTTGGCACGTATATTTTCTAATAATAAAGGTCGATGCGAGTATCTGTGATTATACATTCTACCTGTTTCTTCTCTTTTTTCTTGCGTAATGAATGTCGAATATGATGTCGGTTTTCTCGCTACACGTATATCTTTCTTTCAGACATCAAATTCGAATTCAATGAAAAGGAATTATATCTCGTTTTAGAGGCTGCTCAATTATTATGGAATTTTTTGCTTTAATCTGAGTTCGGTCCATAACAGATTAAAATTTTTGTAATAAAACGGACTATACAAAATTTTAAAATTATGGATCTTGTTATTAACTGTGGTACAATGAATCTACCAAAAGACAATGATTAGTGAGAAATGTTGAAATTTTTATTAAATCCCACTATAACACGGGCATTTTTGATACGATCAAAGCTAATTATCCCTTTATCTAATAAGTGTGACCTGATCGAAGAAAACTGAGCTCATATTAGGGTTAAGCGTGCCAAAAACATAAGAATGGGTTGGAATTTTTTAATAAATTTGTATTAAAATAAATAAAATTAAAAAGTATATTTTTGGAAAAATAACACTAAATGTATTCATCCTGACGGGTGTATTAATTCAAGTTTTACTCATATTTATTTATTTCTTATAATTAATTAATTATTTTATTACTTATTTAGAGCTATGTATGTATGTATTAATTAACAATATTTTCCCAACGCTGTTAAAGAGACTTGGTCTTATAGCATTGGCGTGCTAAATAAATAAATAAACAAATTAAAGCT
The DNA here is from genome assembly GCA_943735925.1 of Pollenia amentaria. NCBI lineage: Eukaryota > Metazoa > Arthropoda > Insecta > Diptera > Polleniidae > Pollenia > Pollenia amentaria. Next base: position 118,126,520 of record OX031010.1, on the reverse strand, counting down.
CATATGCCCATATTATGAATCCACAATTATGAATCCACACTGTTTACACAAGGGAACACGGTTTTTGTTGATTAAGAACTGCAAGCTGGGTCCAAATCTGCACTTAGTTTTTTTCTTTCAGCTCGAATTTTCGCGATGTCCAAAATTAAGGCACTCCCCCTACATATATTGGAAAACCTTAAAAACTGTTCACCATATTCGGTAGAAAAAAATTCAAAATTCTTCAATAGTATTATCTATAAGCCACGCTTGCGTTGCCTTTAAAGTTGCCCAGAAGTTTCTAAGATATCGTTGACGTTTCGAAAAAAAAGGAAAAATTTTTGGAAGAAAAAATTCATAAAAAAATAAATATGCGAAAAAAATCACAATTTTGGTCTAAAATAATTTAGTTAAATACATTTCGAATTAAATGAGCTTTATTTCATTGCAATCGGGGCACAACTTTTGATATTATTCACAATTAACTGAGAATACTAAATTGATCAAAATCGTGATTTCCATACAAAAATAAAATTCTTTTAATGGGTAACTCATTTAACTTTAAAATGAGTTACCATCACTTAATTGTGAAAAAGCGAAACGCGTTCATCGAATATTATGATCTGTATCTCATTTTGTTCATATTTTATGTGACTTTACGTAAAAGTTATTAAACTTTAACTTTTTTCCCGTTTTGACATGGTTCATGGTTTCTAAAAGTACAAAATTTGTATTTTTTTTACGAAAATATACATTAATAAGCCATTTATTTCGTGCTTTTAAAAAAATTATTTTAAAATGTTTTAAACAAAAGAAAAGTTTGAAAATCGCTTAATGAAGAGTAAAGTGAATTTTTGAACTTTTAATTTTTGGAAAAAAGTCAAAAATACGATTAGTACCTGTAACTTAAAAATACGAGCTGATAGGGAAAAAAGGAGATTAGACTTGAAATCAGCGACCTTAAATTAGTAAAAAAAAAAAATGTAATCAAACTTCCAATCAACACAAACAACTTTAATTTTGGTCCTTTGTGTAATGAATCCGCTGCTTCATAGCAATGGGCCCATTTCGCGTTAGCTACCTCAAACGGTTTATTCTCCTCTCTGATAAATAGGATATAGCACGCTGAGGTTCGAATTATTGGCTAAGCTTTCATACTACCAGATAATACAGACTAGTTGATGCTTCCGTCTTATCGACTCTTATCCACCAGACTTTTACATAAGATATAAACGAAAAATATATTTCTTTTACATACTTACATATGTATAAATTATTGGTAAAGAAATATTATTGTAAAAAAATATATAAAACGAGTGGTGATGGAGGATAAACTAAGAGTATGTCATATCGTGAGAAGCACAAAAAAAATCCAAAAGAATATAATGATTTTGTCGCCATAAGTTTCTTGGTCTACTGAGCAAAGTAGAAATAGACTTATGTATGTACAGAAATGATTATTATTTCAACTAAGGTAGAGGAGACATCACAAAAAAAACTTAATTTTGTTCAACAAAATATCAAACATATTGCAGGTATTATCATGCTAATTTGCACAAATTCGTCTTATGTGACTAACAATTATGCTTACCAATTTTCAGTCTATAACATACCACAGGTCACAAAGCCCGCCCTTCCGAAAAGCACTTCTTTGCGCCTAAAACACAATCGAATATTGAAATTTTGAAAAATTCAATATTTTTAAATTTTGTATATATGACTTAAACTTTGACATTTTGCGTTGACGCCTAAAACCATAACTAATAAATGACTGTCGTGAAATTTGTCATGTTTGTTTTTGAAAACGGCTAAAATCCAGGGTAGGAAAAAATTCTACTCGCGAGCACAATTCGAGTCAACTCTCTCATGTTAAAATTTGTGCTCGCGAGTTTTATTTTTAAACTCGCGAGCACAAATTTTTTACGAGTCATAAGATTTTTGTGCTGGAATCGTAAGCAGATAACAACTCGTTTTAAAATTTGTGCTTACGAGTTTAAAAATAAAACTCGCGAGCACAAATTTTAAAATGAGAGAGTTGACTCGAATTGTGCTCGCGAGTAGAATTTTTTCCTACCCTGATAACAATCAATTTTTTATATTTATTTTTTTTTTTTTGAAAGAACACACCTTAAAATTCTTTAAATAATTAATTATATTTGTATACATGTTATGAAATTTTTTAATTCTAAAAAGTTAAAATACCACCGCTAAAGCCTTACTTCTGATCCTTTTGCTAATGCTTTTCTGTGTTTCGATGAAATATTCATACATACACACATTTATCCACACATACAAACAAATAAACAGGAAAAAGATATTTTTAATTAAAAAAAATTCATACGCAAAAATAAAACTCGCGAACAATTCTTTTTAGCTCGACTCGCGAGCTGAGTTTTATTTTTGACTATTAAAATTTGAATTCTTTTCGCGAGCAATATTTTTCAACTCGCAAAAATAAAACTCGCTCGCTTTATTTTTTAAACTCGCGAGCAGTAAAGAATAATTCTTTTCAATGTAGAAAATAAAACTCGCTCGAATTGGACTCGCTCGCGAGCGAGTTTAATTCGAGCACTCTCCGTACTCTGCTAAAATCTATTTATTCAAGCCTATTGTAAACAGAAAGTGAAAGGGTTTTTTCTCAAAATTTTGCTCTTTGAAAAATTTTTATAGGGAAATGGGAACAAATGCCAAGGAAAATTTTATTCACGATAGAGCTGAATACAATTTCAGGAAGAACAGCAGTATTGACAATGAAGAATTCAGAAAAAACACATGACTGTGTACCAAATTGCACATTTGAAGCAAAATTACACACACACAAATCGAAAATTTGCAAAACCTTATTGATATTCCTTATTTGAAATTAAATAATAAGGTTTACAAAAAAGCAAAGCCTACCAATTGCTCTAGTAAGAAAAACTGGATGAACATTTATAACGGCACGTATCCACGCGAAGTACTTATTTCTAATCATAAGCGGTAACGTCGGAAGAAGAACAGCACAAAAATGCTTTTGTACAAGCCTAAGAAACATAAATCTTTGAAATTCGCTATGAGTGGTTCTGCTTAATGCAAACAAACTAATTGACTTAAGGTACTCATGCACTATACAATACTGCGACGGTTCCATATGGAACCACTTTTAGCCTTACAACACTGTAACATTCTGACATTAAAGGCCGTGTCAGATACAACTTTGTCGCTTTGCGTGACGTTTCTACCTTCGGCAGAAAAACGCAAAGCAAAAGGTGTATGCCACAATGAAAACTTTGACAACACTCACGCATTGTTTGTTTACTTATAAAAGCGGTTGGTAATTTGTACATTTAATTATTTGTTACAAAAATTAAAGTTAAAAATTTAATTGGACGGTTTTTTGGAATTGAATTTGGCAAAAAAAAAATTAAAAAAAAAGAAAATTATACTAGCCAATTGTCAAAGCGCGCAAAAAGATGAGAGTTGGCTAACTTTTGCTTCGCGTTGCGTTACCGATTCGCTTTGACATCTAAGATAAAATATACGTACTTATACGAGACATGTCACATAAAGTACTTTCAAAGCGGAGCGAAGCAAAAAGTTAGCCAACTCTAAAGGCCGTGTCAGATACAACGTTGTCGCTTTGCGTGACGTTTCTACCTTCGGCAGAAAAACGCAAAGCAAAAGGTGTATGCCACAATGAAAACTTTGACAACACTCACGCATTGTTTGTTTACTTATAAAAGCGGTTGGTAATTTGTACATTTAATTATTTGTTACAAAAATAAAAGTTAAAAATTTAATTGGACGGTTTTTTGGAATTGAATTTGGCAAAAAAAATTAAAAAAAAAGAAAATTATACTAGCCAATTGTCAAAGCGCGCAAAAAGATGAGAGTTGGCTAACTTTTTGCTTCGCTCCGCTTTGAAAGTACTTTATGTGACATGTTTCGTATAAGTACGTATATTTTATCTTAGATGTCAAAGCGAATCGGTAACGCAACGCGAAGCAAAAGTTTTATCTGACATGGCCTTAAAGGCCGTGTCAGATACAACTTTGTCGCTTTGCGTGACGTTTCTACCTTTGGCAGAAAAACGCAAAGCAAAAGGTGTATGACACAATGAAAACTTTGACAACACTCAAGCATTGCTTTTTTTTCTTATAAAAGCGGTTGGCAATTTGTACATTTAATTATTTGTTATGAAAATAAAAGTTAAAAATTTAATTGGACGGTTTTTTGGAATTGAATTTGGCAAAAAAATTAAAAAACCATAGAAAATTATACCAGCCAATTGTCAAAGCGCGCAAAAAGATGAGAGTTGGCTAACTTTTTGCTTCGCTCCGCTTTGAAAGTACTTTATGTGACATGTTTCGTATAAGTACGTATATTTTATCTTAGATGTCAAAGCGAATCGGTAACGCAACGCGAAGCAAAAGTTTTATCTGACATGGCCTTAATTCCATTTTTTTCTAACGGCAAATCAATGCCACAAAACATGTGCCTCTTTTGTTTTGGTCATTCGAGTTACAAATGCCGTTCTAAAAGCACGCACAAAGTGATTAAAAAAAAGATCTACACAAAAGTAAAAAAATGAGTTCTCGCAAGACGTAAGTACAAATTAAATATATGTTGTAATTTATTTTCAGTGAAACCTTAATATATAATGAAACTAGAATAAATAAGCTGCAAAGTGGACAATATGAATGGACGATATGAAAAAAAGTGTTGTTGGTTTTCAAAACGTTTGTTGAATTAAAGCGGTTCAATATGGTACCGGCCCAGTGATTCCTTACAAATTGACCACCACAATATTTATTCTATTTTACGTCAATTATGTATATGAAACTCGTTTTTTATATAGTTTTTTTTTCATGTTTGTTTTTGAAAACGGCTAAAATCCAGGGTAGGAAAAAATTCTACTCGCGAGCACAATTCGAGTCAACTCTCTCATGTTAAAATTTGTGCTCGCGAGTTTTATTTTTAAACTCGCGAGCACAAATTTTTTACGAGTCATAAGATTTTTGTGCTGGAATCGTAAGCAGATAACAACTCGTTTTAAAATTTGTGCTTACGAGTTTAAAAATAAAACTCGCGAGCACAAATTTTAAAATGAGAGAGTTGACTCGAATTGTGCTCGCGAGTAGAATTTTTTCCTACCCTGATAACAATCAATTTTTTATATTTATTTTTTTTTTTTTTGAAAGAACACACCTTAAAATTCTTTAAATAATTAATTATATTTGTATACATGTTATGAAATTTTTTAATTCTAAAAAGTTAAAATACCACCGCTAAAGCCTTACTTCTGATCCTTTTGCTAATGCTTTTCTGTGTTTCGATGAAATATTCATACATACACACATTTATCCACACATACAAACAAATAAACAGGAAAAAGATATTTTTAATTAAAAAAAATTCATACGCAAAAATAAAACTCGCGAACAATTCTTTTTAGCTCGACTCGCGAGCTGAGTTTTATTTTTGACTATTAAAATTTGAATTCTTTTCGCGAGCAATATTTTTCAACTCGCAAAAATAAAACTCGCTCGCTTTATTTTTTAAACTCGCGAGCAGTAAAGAATAATTCTTTTCAATGTAGAAAATAAAACTCGCTCGAATTGGACTCGCTCGCGAGCGAGTTTAATTCGAGCACTCTCCGTACTCTGCTAAAATCTATTTATTCAAGCCTATTGTAAACAGAAAGTGAAAGGGTTTTTTCTCAAAATTTTGCTCTTTGAAAAATTTTTATAGGGAAATGGGAACAAATGCCAAGGAAAATTTTATTCACGATAGAGCTGAATACAATTTCAGGAAGAACAGCAGTATTGACAATGAAGAATTCAGAAAAAACACATGACTGTGTACCAAATTGCACATTTGAAGCAAAATTACACACACACAAATCGAAAATTTGCAAAACCTTATTGATATTCCTTATTTGAAATTAAATAATAAGGTTTACAAAAAAGCAAAGCCTACCAATTGCTCTAGTAAGAAAAACTGGATGAACATTTATAACGGCACGTATCCACGCGAAGTACTTATTTCTAATCATAAGCGGTAACGTCGGAAGAAGAACAGCACAAAAATGCTTTTGTACAAGCCTAAGAAACATAAATCTTTGAAATTCGCTATGAGTGGTTCTGCTTAATGCAAACAAACTAATTGACTTAAGGTACTCATGCACTATACAATACTGCGACGGTTCCATATGGAACCACTTTTAGCCTTACAACACTGTAACATTCTGACATTAAAGGCCGTGTCAGATACAACTTTGTCGCTTTGCGTGACGTTTCTACCTTCGGCAGAAAAACGCAAAGCAAAAGGTGTATGCCACAATGAAAACTTTGACAACACTCACGCATTGTTTGTTTACTTATAAAAGCGGTTGGTAATTTGTACATTTAATTATTTGTTACAAAAATTAAAGTTAAAAATTTAATTGGACGGTTTTTTGGAATTGAATTTGGCAAAAAAAAAATTAAAAAAAAAGAAAATTATACTAGCCAATTGTCAAAGCGCGCAAAAAGATGAAGGCCATGTCAGATAAAACTTTTGCTTCGCGTTGCGTTACCGATTCGCTTTGACATCTAAGATAAAATATACGTACTTATACGAGACATGTCACATAAAGTACTTTCAAAGCGGAGCGAAGCAAAAAGTTAGCCAACTCTAAAGGCCGTGTCAGATACAACGTTGTCGCTTTGCGTGACGTTTCTACCTTCGGCAGAAAAACGCAAAGCAAAAGGTGTATGCCACAATGAAAACTTTGACAACACTCACGCATTGTTTGTTTACTTATAAAAGCGGTTGGTAATTTGTACATTTAATTATTTGTTACAAAAATAAAAGTTAAAAATTTAATTGGACGGTTTTTTGGAATTGAATTTGGCAAAAAAAATTAAAAAAAAAGAAAATTATACTAGCCAATTGTCAAAGCGCGCAAAAAGATGAGAGTTGGCTAACTTTTTGCTTCGCTCCGCTTTGAAAGTACTTTATGTGACATGTTTCGTATAAGTACGTATATTTTATCTTAGATGTCAAAGCGAATCGGTAACGCAACGCGAAGCAAAAGTTTTATCTGACATGGCCTTAAAGGCCGTGTTAGATACAACTTTGTCGCTTTGCGTGACGTTTCTACCTTTGGCAGAAAAACGCAAAGCAAAAGGTGTATGACACAATGAAAACTTTGACAACACTCAAGCATTGCTTTTTTTTCTTATAAAAGCGGTTGGCAATTTGTACATTTAATTATTTGTTATGAAAATAAAAGTTAAAAATTTAATTGGACGGTTTTTTGGAATTGAATTTGGCAAAAAAATTAAAAAACCATAGAAAATTATACCAGCCAATTGTCAAAGCGCGCAAAAAGATGAGAGTTGGCTAACTTTTTGCTTCGCTCCGCTTTGAAAGTACTTTATGTGACATGTTTCGTATAAGTACGTATATTTTATCTTAGATGTCAAAGCGAATCGGTAACGCAACGCGAAGCAAAAGTTTTATCTGACATGGCCTTAATTCCATTTTTTTCTAACGGCAAATCAATGCCACAAAACATGTGCCTCTTTTGTTTTGGTCATTCGAGTTACAAATGCCGTTCTAAAAGCACGCACAAAGTGATTAAAAAAAAGATCTACACAAAAGTAAAAAAATGAGTTCTCGCAAGACGTAAGTACAAATTAAATATATGTTGTAATTTATTTTCAGTGAAACCTTAATATATAATGAAACTAGAATAAATAAGCTGCAAAGTGGACAATATGAATGGACGATATGAAAAAAAGTGTTGTTGGTTTTCAAAACGTTTGTTGAATTAAAGCGGTTCAATATGGTACCGGCCCAGTGATTCCTTACAAATTGACCACCACAATATTTATTCTATTTTACGTCAATTATGTATATGAAACTCGTTTTTTATATAGTTTTTTTTTCATTTTGTGTACGAATGCAAGGTTTTTATGAGATTTTTCAATTATCGTGTTTTATTTTAAGTATGAAACTGCATGAAATACAAGACTATTTACAGTCTTTGCTTGAAGATGATTAAGAAGAGGAAGAAATTGCTGCCGTATATTTGCAGCCACCGGATTCCGCTTATGATTCAGCTGAAGATGATGCAGATGAAAATGAAGCAGAGTCGATTATTGATTTACATCACAATCTGTTGTGTCAGGTGGCAGAAATTGAATTTGTTGGCGGATCAAATTGTGATGGTGTTTTATTCGAAGAGGGAAAAGATCAATCAATCGTAGAAGATTCGAAAATTCGAATATCTCACGGATTCCACTGATGCCTTCGGTTTCATGGCGATATGCTGGTCCAGAAATGAAAATTCCGTCGTCTGTGCCACATTTGAAGGACAAATTTAAATGGTCTAAGTCCGCATTTCAGGCTAAATGGTGGTGGTCTATATTCACATGGTTGTTGGATGTATGTATAACTGCAAAATGCTTGGTAACTGCAAATAAAAGCAGGAAATAATATCACGCAACTGCAGTTTCGACGAAACATTGCTATGCATTATTGCAATTCTGTTTCGATTCGTGTGTCAAACACAATTGTCCAGTGTGTGATCGCTTCGAAGGAGAAGAGCACTATCCGTCCAAAAGCACCAAAAGGCGATGCCAAGGATTAAATTGCACTCGTAGATCGCGTGTGAAGTGTGAAAAATGTAATGTGGCTCTATGCATTTATCCATGTTTCAAAACATATCACATTTTCAGTCAAGAAAAGTGATTGATTGATTTCTAGAAAATCGTACATTCATGCATTTATTTTTTTTCGTTTTTTTCTTACTTTCATACATATTCCATGTAAAATAACTGGGAAATAAATATGTTACTTTCATAATCTCCTGAAATAAATAGAATTTCCTTACAAAACACAGGTAAAGAAGATTTTAATCATTTTATAAGGTGTCACTGCGTCGGTACCATATGGTACCACCCAACAACAGGTAAACGATAAATCGTACAACATTTTTATTGTCATTTTCGGACTTAGGAGGTCAAAATTACTCCATGTGATAATTTTCAAGAACAAATTCGATAAAAAATACCTTCGCAGCGATTGTATTTAGTATTATATAGCGCAAAAAACAAGTATCAAAGAAATTAAAATCAGAATTTACAGTTGATGTTAAATTTTATTTCTTCAAAAAATCTGTCTATATATGTATAATATTGCGGTCTAAACATGGGCATATGGTGTTAGAGTGGGTTCACACAAGGAAAGTTTTCTTGCATAAAGTTTAAGTTTATTGTTGAGGGGGAAAGAGGACATGCCATGGAAGGTGAAAAAAGTCAGGGCATAAAAAGCAAGTTTGACTGTGATGGAAACTGAAAAAGTACCAAAAATTAATGTTCGAAAAGCAACTTTTAACTGTCAAAAATTAATGAATAAATAGAACTAAAAGAAAATTAGACATAATATGTGTAATTAAACATGTATTGGCAACACTGAATAAGAGGGAAATAGGTTATGTCACGACAGCGTTCATACGAGATAAGCTACGAGAAAAATAGTAGGTTGTGTTATTGAATGCGTAGAGTTTGTAAATGGGCAAAATCATAAATCATTTTTTAACTCGTACAAAATTCACCAAAAATAAATATAGGAAAAACACAGTATTGTCCAGCAAAACTATAAACTCAAATACGTGATTTATTATTTATGCTAATAACTGTAATTTTATATTGTTGCATATGTGTGTATTTGGTTAGCATGTATCAGGGTTGGAAAACCAAAATTTCGGAATGGTGCTGAATTTCTACAAAAAGGCAATTTTGATTTTATTTTTAATCTGTTCATAGTAGAGTAAGTGCGGGTAATGTGGTATAGGCTGGTAATGTGTTACAGTGCCTTTTTTCTTAAATTAACAAATCAAGCGAAATGAAACCAATCTAAATGGTTTGCCGCTCCCAAAAAATTAAGAAAACTTTGATCTGCTTTATTTTTGAAAGTCATTCTTGTCGAAAAATTCGATTGGCTGCGAAGTCGACTTTTTTTTTGGGTGCTGTTAACAAATAAGGTTTTGTTGTAAAGGTGCATTTAAAAGTTTTTAAGTGTATAACTAAAGTAATTGGGAAGTACGAAATTAGTGAACAATATATGCAATAACTCAAAAGCTGTAGTAAATAATTTAAAATAAATAAATATCTGCATTAACCTCAAGTGCGCCTAATGTGGTATACCTTAAATCAGCTAATTTGTTATAGTATGCCACATTACCTGTCAAATAAAATATTAATGAAATTGTTGTTTGTTTTCATGAGTTCTTGTTGTTTTCTTGTTTTTTTTTTTTTTTTGCAATAAAGTAAAAATTTATATTGGGAATTATTTCTTTTTCATAAGCAACTTAATTATATTCACAATATAATAGTCTGGTAGTGTATAAAGTCATTCCTATAAAAATTTTAAGAAATAGAGCTATTACAAAAAGCTTTGTAAAATACATAACTGAAATTTAACTCAGAGAATAAATTCGAAAAATAAAAAATGTTGAATGTAAAAATTTATATATATATATTTTAAAGAAAATATTATGATTTGGTAAAGTTGTTCACTATACCACATTACCGGCACTTGGTGTACCACATTACCCGCATATTTTTTAAAGTCGTATCTAATGAGATTTGCAATATTTTCTTATATTCCTCTGAAAGTGTGGGTTTAATATTTTTCGCAAATGGCTTCGTGGGAGCCCAACATATGAAGCATGTTAATAGGTTAATCATATTTTAATCAGACAAAAATTAAAAATTTGTAAAACAAATAGGTATACCACATTACCCGCACTTCCTCTATTAGTCCACATTTAGCAATACATGCCAAAGGAATCTTACACACTAGTCATAGGTTATTATTTTCATATAAATAAATTCTATAAAGCTACGAGATTAAGCAAGGAATTATGATTAATAAGAATAAAACGTTAATATCACTCGCCTTTTAGTTTGTTTTAAAATTCTTGTTATCGTTGCATGATAGCTCAGAAATTATTTTTTTTTTTTTTTGACCAAAAGTCCAATATTTTCCAATGTCCTAGACTTGTATGCTATTCAGTAGCAAGCACATTTAAACAAAAGTGGCCAAAAAATTAGTTCAATTTATTGGTAATTGTTTGCATGACGTGCTCTTAACAAAATACATTTTTTTTAGAAAAAATTTCCTCGCAAGCTATTGTCAATAACGGGTTAAATTTTTTTTTGTTATATTTTATAATTTTCAGTCTATAACTCGCCACAGCTCACAAGGCCCACTTCCGAAAAGCACTTGAATAGGCCTAAAAAGCAATCGGATGATGATATTATGATAAAAATGTAATATTTTTAAGTTTTATATGTTTAAAACTTTAATATTTTGCGTTGACGCTTATCACGAATAAAAAGTGAAAGGGGTTTTCTCAAAGTTTTGCTTTTGTAAATGGTTGTTGTATCACTATATTATGAGGACCAAAAGGGTTCACACAAGCAAAACAACTAGCGGAAAGGTGAAAGTATATATGCCTTTGTACTAGCCTGGATTAGCCTTTTTGGACTATAGAAAAAAATATGTGCTGATGTGTTTAACATATAATAATAATTGTTCTAGGCCCTTCTTTTATTTTACCGTTCAAATTTATTTCCTGAATAGTCTCTTCGCCGATAAACTATTTTATAATGATGGTATTTAGATTAAATTTGGCTCGAAAAATATGTCGTTGTGATGTTTATAAAGATATATTTTCGAGAATGTACCCTATTAAAGTGATTTTAGGAAGGTGGCTTACTTTATATCCGCTCTATAGTTAATTCTGGAAATACTAGCATTCAACTTTGTCTTGACATAAAAACCATAAAAGTGTCGCCAAAATGTTACGTAAATTTCAACTTTAGAGTAGTGTTGCCAATGAAGAATTCGGAAATTGCAATGACTGTGTACCAAATTACACATTTGAAGCAAAATTACACACACACAAATCGAAAAAGTAGCTTTGATAGAAGAATTCAGCTTGCAAAACCTTATTGATATTCCTTATTTGCAGTTAAATGAAAAGGCTTACAAAAAAGCAAAGCCTACCAATTGCTCTAGTAAGAAAAAACTGGATGAACATTTATAACGCACGTATCCATGCGAAGTACTTATTTCCGGTCATAATAAATTTAATAAATTTCAACTTTTATAAGGATGTTATGATATTAAAAGATACTTTCGGAAGTGGTGTTTGTATGGGAGCTATAGTTAGATAAAATGTTATAGGATGATGAAGGTAGTAAATCTAGTCCTAATTGTAGTATAATAAAACTGATTATTGTCACAAAGACTCTATTTCGAAAAGAAGTTTGTTTGGTGACTTTGTGAAATGATGGTCCTCTTCTGACTATTTTCAAAAGGCTTGGTCAATGTAACAATTAGAAACTATATGCCAAATTTAATCAAGCTATCTTTGAAATAACTGGAGAAAAATTCTACAGAAAATTATTGCTTATTTTCAATAATTATTACTGGTAAATGTTCACGTACTCAACAAACTTACAAGGAGAGAGTGGAAAAAGTGCATGCCAATTTGAGAGACAAAAAATTTGTTGAAAATATTTAATAGAAAAATGTTTAGTAGCAATAATTATTCAACCACCTGTTTCTTGTTTTTGTTTACAAAACAAAAATACTTTTCACAATTTTTAAATTAAAAGTTTTTCAATAAAATAGGATATATTTTTTTTCTAAAATTTAAGAACAATATTTTGCGCAAATAGTTGAAATCAATTGAATTTGTTAAGAAATAATCTCGCATCTTCCAACTGAATATTGTCAATATACCTAACTTACTAGTTTTAGCTGGTAAAGCGTTCATTTTGAGAAAAATTTTGTAAGTTTTAAATCTACTCTCTCGTTGCAAGTTTCTTCTAGTAAAGTAAATGAACCAACCTAATATCTCTTCATCAAAAAAAAATATTTTTTAAACAAAGCTATAGGCTCAGAAGCTACAACCTTTTGGCCAATAAAAATTTTTCTGAGCCACTGTGCGTCGCCAAATCTAAATAAATGTGTACTTGTTGCTCATGTCGCCCAAGATTTAAGACAAATGTCGTATCATAAAGTATATGAATTAATAATGAGGAGCATGCAGACTCGTTTATTTTAGACTTCAGTTAAAATTTTGTTTTAAGTGTTTAAGCAACCTGAATTTGAAAAGCTTCAAACAACACTTAAATGTTGCATTATGTTAAGAAATTTGTACGGTTTCTGCTTTCAAACTTAGGCGCTAATCATGTAAAACTCAACGCAACGCCAAAGAATTACATTGAAAGCACAATCAATGTCATAAATATTTCGTAATTTTGTTATTGATTTCTACAGAAATTCACATTGCGTTTTAAAATTTCAAACGCTGCATGTCGTGTGGCGTTGACAATTTTAAAACGGTACATGAATTTCTGTAGAAGGCAACAACAAAATTACAAAATCTTTATGACATTGTTTGTGCTTTCAATGTAATTCTTTGGCGTGCGTTGCGTTTTACATGATAAGTGCCTTAAAGACATGATATGAATCACTTGGTTCGCTTTCTGAATCTAGAATGCAAACTTTGTTGTTCACACGATTTATTCTTGAATTATTTTGACATTACTTCGTTGTCTAAATACTTTTGATTTATTGGAACTTTTATTTGGTTTGTTGTTTTAGTGGAAATTGTTCAAAATTTATAGAATTAAGTCAAAATTAAAAAATGTTTTTGGTGTTCATAATTCTATTATTTGATTTTAATTAATTTTTTATTTGATTTTCTTTTGAGAGCTATTTCAGATTAATTTTCGATCATCAATATTGGAGATGATAGCAGTCTTTTCGTGGTTCACGGAAAGTTTCAAAATTTTCTATAGCGAAACCTGTTGTTTCAATAATGCTTGGAGCGCGAAGCATGAATATTTTTGTCCGTGTGATCATGACATAAAATAGGCTGGTCCAAAAGTTTGTTGTTTCAAAAAGTGATTTTTGTGTAATGGCCATATTAAACTCTTTTTGGCCTAAATTTAACTTCCATTTTCATGTTTAACTTGAAATATTTCATTTAGCTTTTAGCTTTCTGTCAGCCTTTTTATACAATGCATTTAGCTATTTCTTTAATTTCAATTTCGTGTAATTAGTTTATATATACAGCTTATAGTTAAAATGTAAAAGTTTGGCAGCGCAGAAACAATCGCCGTTGCAGATTTAGGCCCTAATCATGTACAACGCAGCGCAACGCCAAACAATAACATTGAAAGCACAAACAATGTCATAAATATTTTGTAATTTTGTTGTTGCTTTCAACAGAAATTCATGTACCGTTTTAAAATTCTCAACGACACAAGCAATGGAGCGTTTGAAATTTTAAAACGCAGTGTGAATTTCTGTAGGAAGCAACAACAAAATTACAAAATATTTATGACATTGTTTGTGCTTTCAATGTTATTCTTTGGCGTTGCGTTAGTTCTGTGGCTTTGCGCTGCGTTGTACATGATTAGGGCCTTAATCTATGTATAGTTATCGATGTTTTGTTCTTGTTAAAACAGCGTTGATAAAACAATTGTTTGCATAACAATGCAGTATTGCCATATAAAAAAACGCCATTTTGATTGTTATTGCTGTAACAATCAATCAATCGATAAACTTCAAAAAAATATTGTCAGAGAAAATTAGAACTACCTTGTGTAAATTGGAAATACCGATGTATAATGGTATTTTCTATAAATGTACAACAGCATTCTATTTGCCATCCCTGTATGTATTTATTATGTAAACTGGCGTTGCATACTTCTAGGCAGTGTAGTCTATAAATTCCTTAAGATAATTTATTGCTTTGAGAATAAAGCTAAACTTGATTTTACCTCTAAGATAAAATTCAACAAGAAAAAATAAATACTTAATAAAACACGTATTTAAGTGACAATTATATTTATTATTTATGCAAATATTTTTTTTTTACCTTTCAATGATTTTTAAAACGTGTCAAAAAGTTTAAACAAAATAAATAAATTTTTTCAAAGTTACTTAAAATAATTAAACCGAAAATAAAAGTTTTGTTTCCAAATATTCATATCACACTTTAATTTAAGTGCACAATCCCAGGGTATGTGAAAATGCGAAAAAAGGACATTTCTCTCCACACAAACTGTTATACATTTGATATGAATATTGATCATTTTTGTGGACTAGAAAATATATGAAGGTATTTTAGTGCTGTTACAAATATTATTGAAAACCGACAATTAATTACTTCACCTGTGAATATTAATAATATAAAGAAGTTAATAATATGGGAACGTGTTCAAACGTTTTTACTTTATTGATTCTTAAACAAATTCAAACAAAAAATATTCATGCTGTTATTAGGATGATGTTATTACGTTCAGGGGAACAAAGATTTCATTCCAGAAAAAAGTCTGTATAAAGGGCGGTTAGATATATTGAGAAGAGCATTCCAAGATGAACGCTATACTCAAAGGTTCAACAATATTTCCGTACGTAACAGACATTAGCAGAAACGTATACTATTATCCCTCTATTTTTTTAAGCAAATACTATTTAAAATTTTCTTTATAATATTGTTACAAACTTTGTTATAATATTTAAAAATTCAGTTTATAAGAAACCAATTTTGCAAAGTATTTACAAACTTAAAGAATAATGGCCTTATGCAAAACAAGTTTGAGTGTGTGCAGAATCTTTCCAAACCTCCACCGACACTTAGAATATTTCAGGAGCAAGCTGGGTCCTAAGGCTAATTTTGCAGCGATCTTTAGTCTTATATAATTGTGACATACTTAATTTTATTGCAATAGCGTTATTCATTATGATTTTATGCGTACTAATCGGGTTTTCCAGAGTAAAATTATGTGGTCTGAGGTAAATTATGGACCGATTGTCACGAAGCACGACAGTATGATTTATATACTAATAAAACTGTGACATACAAAATTTTAATACAAAAGCGTTATTCGCTTCTTTATGAGGCGCATTTGGTAAATTATGGATCGATTTGCACGAAATTTGATAGTATGATTTCTAGTCCTAAAATATTATTACAATAGTATTATTTGCTACGATATGCGGCGTAATAAGCTGCATTTCGAAAGTAGCTATAATATGGGGCGTATGGTAAATTATTGACCAATCACAAATATACACAAATATATAAAACAGGTATGGGGCACAGAGTTCCCACCAGCAAAATTCAAAACTACACTTGAGATGACACAAAATTACCTAATTTAATGATGTAAAAATAACGTTTTATTATAAAAAAACTTTTACAAAAAAGAACAAATTAGAAAGTATAGTCGGTAAGTTTATATTTACAGACACATTTTTAAGAGTTTTGCCTTGTTAGTTCCGATATGCAATTATGGACCTATAAACACAAAATTATGTTATGAGGTTAAGAATAATAATATAAGAATTCTTCACGCCCAATATTATGTAGGTAACTACATCTATTTGAGATTTTTCGCCTTAAAGTAATTTAAGGTAATGGATTTACATATAACCTACGTTCAATGCTTTACCTACCAGCACAACATTTTGACATGACACAGTAGCTTTTTGAAAACACTTATGTACACCTAGAACTAGAGTATCCATTCAATTAATCGTTGTTCGATTAATCGAAAAAAATGTTTGCCATTATTTGATCGAATACTTAAAATAGACAATTTCAGATAACGAATAACTCAAACAATGGAAATTTATCGATTAAAACTAATTTCTTAGAAAATTCTACTTTTTTAATGTAACAATATCTTTTTTCAGATTTCTAACCAATAAAATACATAACATGTTGTTATATTCTGAATCTATTCTGAACATATTTTAGTAAACTAGCCCTCAACTCAATATCAAGAGTTTGACGTTCATTGTAAAAAATTCATTAGCATTTATAAATATGTAAACAATGCCCAGATAATGGGTTACCTGTTTTTACCCGACCTTTAATTTCTTTATTACCTCTTACCATTCAAACGGCTGGATGAATTTTGACATTTTAAGTATTTTAAGATTCGTTTTAAAAACCAAAGAATCATTAGATAGATAGTTGCAAACAAAAGCATGGTTGGCGCAAAATAGTAAAACGTTAAAAAGTAAAGAACCAAATTACGCAAACCTCTATAGGAGCTTTAAAATTAAGAAAAATAAAGTTATCAGCCATTTTCAATAAATCGAATACATATGCGAGAAACTGAAATCGGACAAACTTTGAAAACGATGGAGTTTAAAAAGTTTCTTTATACTTTAAGTTCTTATCTTAACCATAATTTCTCTTAAAATCATGAAAAATACGGTGAATCTCAATTGATTTCAATTTTACTTTATTTTCAGGAATAATATATTAACTAGTTCGAATTACTCTCATCAAAATACCGCGACAAAAATTAATAACTAAAAACAAATTTATATAAATATGAGATGATGTTGAATTCCCGTATTAAGTTTGGCAGGCGGGACGTAATTGCAAATTATACACTGAAATAAAATTAATGGACCCCGATTGCTGCTGAGCCTTATGCATGTATTAAACTTTGGCTTTCAGATAATTTTATAGTCCGTTTAACCGAATTAGTGTTTACTTTGTTTATAGTTTACTCTTATTTTATTTCCTTAATCTGGTTTCGGTCTCTTTAGCGCATTTAGAACTGTATTTTTTGCAGCAGGGTCTGTATCTTATGTATTTTTTTAAATACCACACTGTGCACCACTACGTATAATCAATTTTTGCATATACAAAATATTTCAATAAGTATACACAAATATTGTTTAGCAAAATCTTGAAGAATTCTACTAAATTTAAAATCGACAGATATTACAATACAATTTAAATGGAAATTTCGATAGATATCAAATGCCGCCATTTGACCCCTGCACTTTTTTAATGTATAGTACAACAGTGTTGTCAAGATTTTATAACCAAAAATGGCTAACTTTTAAAGAAAGAAGGTTAAAAAAATGGCTTAATAATTGCTACACAAAATTTAAATACAACAAAAGCGTCAATATTAAGGCGAATAAAACTTGAAAATTTTAAACGATAAAATTTAAAATATGAGATAATTTCCTTAATTATTAGAAAAATTGTATAAGAGTAAAATAATGATTTGAAAAAAATTTTAGTAATAAGAGATTAAAATCTTGGATGGAATTGAATTTTACCGTCACACAGAGGCAGTGATGTTATACATACGGAAAAATCCCTATTTGTAGGGATTTTCTTCTAAAAAAATGGCCGTAGGGAAAAGTAGGACAGAGATTTTGAAATCATTAAAATGTGGGGACTTTTGAAAAATGTGGCAAAACTATATATATTTGGCAATTTTTTTCGATTTGTGACGACATACTAATACAATTGTTCAAACGACAACATAATAAATTGTTAAATTTCTTTTACTGATCGCTTGCCCCCATTTTACTTTGATTTTAAGATAAATTTGTGAAACTCTCTTTTATTAAAATCTAAATTTTTAGAGCAATAAATAGATAACTTGTTTAAGATCGGCATCAAAAACTTTTGAAGTAAAGTCAACAAAACGAAAAATTTTAATGAAAATTAATTTTCCCCCTAAGTCGAAACAAGCTATTTTTGATTTGTTCACTGCCACTTGATAGTACAGACTGCGAAAAGTATTTTCTCGCGTATTTTATATTTGACATCCTACACTGAACCAATTATTTTATTAAAAAATTATTTGCTTTTGCAAAACGTTCGGCTAGATCGAATTTTATTTAACACTTTCTAAGTAATATTTTACAATTATTAGCTCAACATTTTTATTTTTTTACTTTTTAGAAAAAATCTTCACGTTATATTCGTGTCTGCCCGCTGTAAAAATATCGTGCTTTTTTGTCTTCTTTTAAGTAACGAAGCGGAGGTTTTAAATTGTTTTTCTTTAATATGATTTTAATGTAGAATTAAAACTTGTTTTGCTTCTACTGAAAAGTTTTAAATTTTGAGTTAATACCCTCTTGGTAATTAAGTGCGAATTCTCTTCTTACAAATGAAGTAAGTTAATCAATAGAATTTAAAAATAAAGCTAAAGTTTGATCAATTTACGGGTCATACTTTTCCTAAAATATTTTTTATGTCTGAAAATTCCTTGAAATGTATCCTTAAAATCACAGGTCAAAACTAATACGGAAAAACAATTAATTTTTCTAGTATCCAAACAAAATCCAAAATTACCATATACATTAATCAATGTGATTTTAAGTGAATATAACTAATTCTTCTTTTTTTTTGCTTATTTAGTTTTTAGTTTATAAAAAGAACTGATTTAATAGTACACAGAAAAATTGTCAAACATTTTTTTCAATTAAACCATTAATCAAAAATAAAATAAGTTTTAATAAAATATTTTATTAACTGCCTATTTCACTAAATGCGAACGAACGCTTTCTTTCGCACAAATGCATGTAAAACAAAAACAAATTCTCAACAATTTGTTTTTGTTTCATATTTCTTTCGACATCGTTCTTTCGACATCGTGAAATTGGCAGTAAGTTTTATTTTTATCAACAACATAACGGCAGAAAATGTTTTTAATAAAAATAAATATTCAATTAATACGATTAATTTGTTTACTGGTTCAAACTTAATTAATATCACACATTTTTTAATGCTTGTAATTACGACTACTGGTTTAGCTAAAAATATTTATCATGTAAACATCTTGAAACCGAAAAGCTATTAAAAACACATTTTATTTTCTGCACATTCATGACTTTACAAATCTCCAGTTATAGTCTTCAAAATTCCCATGATATAAGATTTTACAGTATATCGATCTGTGTTGCTTCTTTTGCCAGCGTTTTCGTTGAAATACTCCTCTATGCATTGATATTATAGAATTTTTTGAAAAGTCTCTACGCAGCCCGAAGGAAATACCTGTTTTTCCCTACGCGCTCAAAAAATTGTCCCTACAAAATCCTCTAAAACTTTTAAATGATAATTTATCGATGCAAATAAAACCGTTAATGTTAATGTATATACATTTTATTTAAAGTTGTTATAAAGGGTGATTCAAATAGAGATACTTTTTTCAATAGCCTTTTTTTGACAGATCACGTGTGAGTCGTGTCATGCTGTCATGTTATTTTTGTTTAGTATTGTTTGGCATTTCATAATGGAAAGACTTACGCCTGAACTACGTTTACAAATCGTTCAACTTTATTACGAAAATTCACGTTCTATGTGGAATGTGTTTCGTGCACTTCGCTCAGCTTATGATCAACATAATCGGCCTACTGAGGGTGATATTCGCAACACCATCACCCAATTTGAGACCCAGCATTCATTATTGGATAATATTAGACCAAATAGACCACGTCCAGCACGCTGTGAAGAAAATATAGCAACCGTAGTTGAGAGTGTACACGAAGACCGTGGAGAGTCGATTCGGCGCCGTTCGCAGCAACTCGGACTGACGTATGGAACGACTTGGTGCATTTTACGTCGAGATCTTAAATTGAAAGCGTACAAAATACAGCCTGTGCAACAACTGAAGCCGCTCGACCTTCCCAAGCGACATCGCTTCGCTCTATGGGCTCTTTAAAAGTTCCAAGAAGATCCGACGTTTTCGAGGCAAATTTTGTTCATCGATGAGGCCGATATCTGGCTGAAACAAAATTGCCGCATTTGGGACGAAGAGCAACCTGAAGAGATTCAAGACCTGCCACTTCATCCAGAAAAAACAACGGTTTGGTGTGGTTTGTGGTCCGGTGGAATCATCGGTCCATATTTCTTTAAAAATTATGCCGGTGCGAACGTAACCGTCAATGGCGACCGTTATCGTGCCATGATAACCAACTATTTGATGCCTGAAATTGAAGCTCGTGATCTCGGCGACATTTCGTTTCCCACACATCGTATCAATCAATGGATTTATTGACATAACACTTCGGTGAGCACATAATTTCACGTTTTGGGCCGGTCGATTGGCCACCAAGATCGTGTGATATCAAACAGTAAGACTTTTTCCAGTGGGGATATGCAAAGTCTAAAGTTTTTGCGGACAAACCCGCTTCGATTCAGGCCTTGGAGTAAAACATCACGCGTGTCATTCGCCAGTTACCAGTCGAAATGCTCGAACGAGTCGTCGAAAATTGGACTCAACGGATGGACCATCTTCCGCGTAGCAACGGCCAATATTTGATAGACATATTCTTCGCAAAATAAATGCCAAATTATGTTCTTTCAAATGATAATAAAGATTCCCCATTAAATTTGAATTTTCTGTGTTTTTTTCTTTCGAAAAGTAGGGAACCTCGCAATGGATCACGCATTATAAATGAATTGTTATTGTATTGTTTTTTTTCTGTTTATTAATATAATAAAAGTATCAAATCAAAAAGACATATTAGTTTTTTCCATTGGATAAATTTTTTGGAATTATTCGAGTTATTCGAACACATTAAAACTCTTGTTCGATTAATCGAGCAAAATTTAAATTGAAAAATCGATTAATTCCTTACTCGAACAAAACCAAAAGTCAAATAATTGGATGCTCTACCTAGAACCCTAAGGAATATTGCTTCAGAGGGGAAGTTTGGTATAGGTTGGTTTCATAACAATAGGCCATCGAATAGCACTTTAAAAATAAGAAAAAAATCTGTGTTGATATATGCTCCAATTTAGTTTTTTCTTAATACTAAAAATCACTCTATAGCATTTTCTGAAGATCGGTCCATTATTTCCCATAGGTCGAATATAAGAACCATCTGAAAATTTATTTATTACGCTTAAACCCGAATCAGATCATGATACTTTAATGAAATTAGGTACAATTATGTTCTGTATGGCCCATCATTTAAAATGGATACCATATTGACCGTTCTCTTGAAATAGAACTTATACGACACGACAACAAATTTTTCAACGTTATCATCCCCTATTTAGCCTCCTGAAATATTTTAACTCTATGTGGAGGGTATCACAAATTCGGAACAGCTGAATGTAGCATTTTCACTTGTTTAAACTACGAATTGTTTACGTTTTTCACATTTAACATGATAGAACAAGTGTTACAAAGAAATTGCAATATACGTATTTTATCCTTTGAAGTAGAGAGAATAGGAGACTTTAACAATGTCGATATTTTTCAAAGGAAGTTAAAAATGAATAAACAGAAAAAATAACAAGAATGTTTATTAAGACTCTTAGTATGCCATAATATAATAAAAAAAATATATAAATTTAATAAAGATATAAAACAAGTCTTCTATAAAAATTTTACTTAATAAATCTCTGGCAATAAGGAAAAAGTGCTTAAGTCTATTTTTAAGTTTTGTAGTAGAGCAATTTTAAACTTTAAAAGTGAATTTTAGTTATTTTAATTATTATCACTTCCCTAATTTAATTATCACTTCCCTGCGGTTATAGTTGTTTTAGGTTTTTTATTAATAAATATTCCTCATGCCACAGATCGGCAACCAACTTATGTTTTTATTCCAAATATTATTGCACTGTGAAAACAAGAAACAAAAAGTCATTTTGCTTCTTGAAATATCGTGCAAGACTATTAAAACTTTGCTTATGTGTACTCATGAACGTGAAGATTTCAAAGGTACGACAAACGCAAATTTACCTTAAGTGAACTTAAGCAGTTGCATCTTTTGAACACAGAGTTGTTTATATTGCATATCCTTTTAAGTGATTTTTGGAAGGGCGTTTATATAGACACGTCATAGTAGCTATCTTAAAAGTTGCTGTCGCCAAAATGTCAATACCAGGGTTTTTAAGAAAGTTATGTCTTTAAAATTAATTATCGGAGTTTGCATTTGTGTGGGAACTCTGGTCAAGTATGGACCGATTCCGAAAAAAATTTGGAAAAATGATTAAGATCACAAAAAGATAAATTTGCACCAATTAAATTTAAATAACGACATAATGATATCATTTATGAGCACTAAGACTCTATTCCTTAAAGAAGCTGGAATGGAGCATACACGCAAAGAAAAAACTTGGTTGTGGTAAACATATTCTAAGAGCAACATATTATGATAAAATTCATGATTGTAGTCAACATATCACGATTATTATTGAATCATATTATGGCAAAATATATTCGTAATATTACATCATTACATTTGTTCCTTAATCCTAATTTGTTTTTATTATTATATCATATTATAATTAAATGTAATCATATTATTATCATGTTAATCATAATAATATCTAGATTAAATCTAAAACCGAAAAATATTTTTGATATATATTTTTATGCTTATTTACTTACTGGCAACCTTAAAGTAGAACTGTTACAGATATTTCACATCATAATATGATGCAACTTAAAATTATTTTATAGAATTTTAATTTTTTTCTCTAATACAGCACAAAACAATGGTCATTTTTTTTGCACCATTTTCAAACAATATTAAAATTTATTACCAAATTTGTTGTTGGGAATACTATTATATATTAAAAGATTTTGTTTGTTGGGCTTAATTCCCTTTTTTTAATAATTGATAAAAAATATTGAAATTTATTGTTGGAGGATAAGCTGTTGCTATGCGCAGTTCACTGGTTGCTTAGGTCAGATCAAGCTATCAGCAAACAAGACTACAGAGGGAATGAGAATTACCTACAAACACTCAAAAAGTCTTTTTTGCAACGACATCAAAGCTTAAACAAAATTCCAAACAATAAATCAGTGATGAGTTTATCTTTTCTTACATTCCCCCTACAATTATTTGGAATTCTCCCAACATTAATTGTAGTTGTAAGTGGGTAAAGAAAAAACATATTAAAAACAACAACAAAGTGCTTTTATTGTTTTCGCAAGAAATCAAAATAAAAACAATTTGCCCGTTCAGTTTTTTAGGCACGTGCACTTGCAAAAATTTATTATCAAAGTTGTTTGTGGGAATACTATTATTTATTAAAAGATTTTGTTTGTTGTGCTTAATTCCCTTTTTTTAATACTTGATAAAAAAAATACTGAAACTTATCCTCCAACAAAAAATTTCAGTATTTTTTTATCAATTATTAAAAATAAGGGAATTAAGCACAACAAACAAAATCTTTTAATAAATAATAGTATTCCCACAAACAACTTTGATAATAAATTTTTGAAACTGCACGTGCCTAAAAAACTAACGGGCAAATTGTTTTTATTTTGATTTCTTGCGAAAACAATAAAAGCACTTTGTTGTTGTTTTTAATTTGTTTTTTCTTTCAATAAACATAGTGTAGTTGCCGTAACCATGCATAACCATATTTCTTCTCTGCGTGTATGTGGAATTATTGACCGATTGTGACCATTTTTGATTGGTCGCTAGACAATTGAAACGAACATAAAAAATTTCATTAAATCATCTCCAAAATTGCGACCTGTAATTAAAGCACACGGTTAACATGGACAGCCAGTGTTACACACGGCAGCATAAACGCATAATACCCTTCCCCTGTAGTGTTGATTTACTACAGAACCACTATTAGCGTTTGTGTTTTCCGCATATCCACCGGGTCGAACACTCCCTATTCGGACAGATCTTTTGACAGAAGCGATATATCAAATTTAACCATCCTTCAAACTTTTAATGTTTAGACCCTTAAAATAACTCCAAAATGTAGAAGTGTCTGCAGAGTATTAAAAATGGCTTAAGCTTCGTACAGGCGGGTCACAGTGGGTAAATTCAAGAGAACGCGGTAATTTTTCGGTATTTTTATGCGATTTTTTTCATATTTTGAGAAGGCGGCAAAAATTATGTTTTCTAAATTCTCCAATTTCAAAGTTATTATATTCATATGAAAGTAAATACTAGTAAACCTCGGGAGCCAACAAATGTTAGCCCTACTTCAACTATTTCATTGAGAACAGGGTGGTGCAAAATGGACTTTCTCAGTATTTGATTATAGTTATGAATTTCATAGTCAATTTTTAAAGTTGAAATGCTCATAACTTTTTTGTTTTTTAAGATTGTTTGACAAAATAAGTTTTGTGTATTAATTTATCTTCTTAACTATTATCGGTTTGAAGCATTAAACTCTGCGATCTGTAGAACTATTTAATTTTTCAAATGTCAAAATTTCCCTGAAACCTCTTACTTTATAGAGCATAAGTCCTGAGCGTCAAAATGAGTCAAAAAAATCTATACCTATATCTATATCTATAGTTTACAGATTATCCCAGCCGGAAAATGAACTAGTTCCTAACTAGTACAAAAATATCCAGTACTAGTTATCAATTGTAAATATTTCTATACCATCTTAATGCTCTAATTAGCATTGAGTGTGCTTGAAAAATCACTAGTACTATTGGTTATAGACGTGTACTAGTACACTACAGGCAGAGAAAAAATATGTTTAAATATGGTCACCTCCAACAAAAATTTTTTAAAGGAAATGTTAAACATATTATGTTTAATTTAACCATATTATTGTCACCGACAACCATATTATTGTTAAATTAGTCCTTCATCAAGAAGCAACAACCATATTATGGTTGCCTCTAAACATGTTCTGGTTAAATATGACAATAATTTGTTTTTAAATTAACAATAGTATTTTCCTCTTTTCCAAGAGCAACATGCTATGGTTGAAAATCAACCATGCTATTATAAATGTTAAACATATTTTAATTATTATTAACCAAAACATGTTCGGAGGCAACCATACTATGGTTGTGCCTTCTTGATGGAGGACTAATTTAACCATAATATGGTTGTCGATGACAATAGTATGGTTAACATAACCATAGTATGTTTACAATTTTATTTAAAAATAGTTTTGTTGGAGGTGACCATATTTAAACATATTTTTTCTCTGGGTGTATGACAACATTGGGTGCTTAAGAACTAGTTTGTTACTAGGTCTTGTCTATAGAAAAATATTAGCGTTATGCATTTTAACATTTTTTTTATAATAAAAATGGAATAAATAAATGATTTGAAATCAAATTTAAGAAACAGTATAAAAATACAAAAATATACGCAAATTTTAGTTTTGTTACAAAAAATTCTATCAAGTGGTGCCCTTGTACTACATCAAGTTCTGGTACGCATAAGCACTAGAATTTTTTTTATTAAACAACTCTAACCCCGGTAGCACTAGTACTTCTTGTTCTAGTAATTGTACAAGTGTACATATTAAACCAAAAACAAAAGTTGAATTACTTAAAATTTTATTGATAGCCAGAATACTATTTGGGAATGTTCTTTTTCAGGTCAAGATTTAAGTTCGAGAATAAAAAATAAGTATCAGTTGTAAATTATAACAGGAAAAAGGAGAGATAAAAAATGTATATATTTGAAATATTCAATTTTTACACTGAAACTCAACAAAAAAAGGAAAATGCATTTTTAACTCACCATAAGTTTTTCCTATCAGTCGAATTTTACGTTTTGTCGCAAAAATTAAAGGCTAATATCCCACCCATCGAGCAAAAAAAAAATCGCATAAAAATACCGATCCAGCCAAAAGCTATGCACCTTCTCAAAATATTAACCAATGTGCGGTGGTCAAAAAATTGCCGAGCTGTAACCAAAATACTGAAATTCCAAAAATGTCCCTTCACCAGAAAGAAATTAAGTATTTAAAATATACAACAACTTAATTACATGAAATACGAGTAATTTTAGTGTTTTGATCATAACTCGTCCTTTTTACCGATTTGACCGATTTATATAACAACGTCTATAGTAATAAAAGTTGGGCTCGGAAAGATTTATGGTTCCCGAATAAACATATTTATAAAAAATATTTTGGTTAAAACTTTTTTGTACTAGAACCGATTTTTCCAAGGTTTTCAGAAAATATGTTCTACTTAAGATTTCCGATCTTTTGATATATAATACGTATCCAAAGGTACTATTTCAGCTCTAAGATTTTAGTCTTAATTACAAAAAAGAGTAAAAAAATCGGAAAAAAATCAAAAAAAAAAAACTCTTTTTTCGAAAATATGATAACGCCATCGTTTTAAGCGTACAACTTTACCTCTGTTAGGATATACAGTATTTTTCGGTTAATTGACCCTACGGTTAATTGGTTTCCACGCTTAATTGAACCACATGATCGGGCAAAAATACATATTGCATACGAAAACCATGTAAATTTCCTCGGATAATTGAACCCGGTTAATTGATTTTCCCGCTTAATTGGTTCAAAATTCATGTCATCAAAAATAAATTTCCTCTTACTTTTACCCGGTTAATTGCATTATTATTGAAAAATAATCTGGCATTTTTGCACATATTTGACATCATTTGTGAAAATCACTGGGTGTTTTTTACAGACGTTTTTAAGTAATTCTTTTAAAATGTAAACAACATGTTTATTTTTCTTTTTTAAATAATGATCTCGAAAAGTGTGAATATGTACAACATGAATTTATTTGTTCCTTTTTTATTTTTTTAAGCACTATGTAATATTTTAATTTTTACGTGAATGGAAAAGCTGTATGTATATGCATATTAGTTGTTTTTATTCTTTGTGCACTATTGTGCACATAAATAGTGCATTTAATAGTACATACCTACAATAATAAATACCTGGTATACACATATATGTACATTTTTTTCTGTTACTTGCATTTTTTTCGTTTAAGGTAAAAAAATTATTTTGAAAAACTTAAAGTGCACACATGCGATTTCTTTTAATTCATTAGTAGTTCCAATTATGCGTGATTTCTGTAATTGAACAAACTGTTCAATTAAACGGGATTCTTGTAATTGAACGAATTGTTCAATTAAGCGGGTATCGGCTAATTGGTTCCCCGGTTAATTAAACAAAAAGTTGTGCAAATTTTGATGTGCAATTAACCGAAAAATACTGTATGTATTTACAAAATTTTAAATCGATGTTTTTTTTTAACATGCCTGCTAAAAGCAATTTATTTTTTTTTTGTCAAAAACTCGTCCAAAACCTCAAGAATTTTTTTTTTTTTGGAAAAACTGCTATCGCCATCGTTTTTAGCGTACAATTTCACCTTGGAAAGGTAATTGTTGCCGACAATTATTTAAAATTAACAGCAAGTCGACACTTCCCACTTTTATACACGTAGATGCAATGGTAACCCCTTCTACAACTGTGTTATTTAGATTATTCTTTCTTTTGTACTAAATTAAATTACATATACATATTTTTTGATTAATAAGCTGTAATTTCGCCATTTATAAAGTTGTAAAAGAGCGCGGTGGTCGTCAATTAAAGCTTGTCAAACATAAGTTTAGAAAACTAAGGTAAAATTTGTATTATTTGTAAGATATTGAATTAATAAAAATGTCGCTTTCAGAATTTTAAAGCGACGAATCAGTTAGCTACTAAAGCTTGGTTTTTTACTCAACAAGTTCTTTAAAATTCTTAAAACCATAAGAATATGGCGACATCTGCGAATTTAACTAACATCTGCCCGGTATGTGTAGACCCTCATGATGGGAACATGGTGACTTGCTCCAAATGCCTAACCAGCTATAACAACACATGTTGTGATGTTGCAGAAGATGAACTTTTTGTATGGATTTGCCAAAAATGCAAAGACCCACAAAATTCCACACATAATCTCAATCTGCGAAATACAATAGAGGAATCAAGTGTTGAATACATAGAGACTCATCTTCAACAGCAGTCCACTTCGGAAAATGTCACATCGTCACGTACACCAAACATCCGACCCGAGATAAGTGAAAGGAAGAAACTTCAACTGCAACAACTGGAGGAGGAAATGCAATTAAAAAGGGAGTTTATAAGGCGTAAATATGAATTGCTACAGGCTGATGAAGATATTGAGTGCCACGGCATTGTTGATGATTTGCAAATGCGAGATTCATGGCCTTTGGTTGATTATTCTACAATTAATATGCCATCGTGTGTGAATAATGATCATCAACATAATCTTTGTCTACAAAAAAATCGTGTTCATAGAAATACTCCACTGTTAAATGGCAATACCACTCAGTGCAATTGTTCGTACTTAGCAAATACACAAACCTGTCAATTAAATTCACAAGACACAACTATTCACAATAATGTATCTAACCAAATCAACCGCACACATGACATTTCTAATCAAAATAATAACAAACGGGATTGTCAAAATAATATAAACAAACATAATCATACCAACACGACAAATAAAAATAGTCTAAACAATATTACCACAACACAATTTGTGGCCCGTCAATGCATTTCTAGGGATTTGCCCGCATTTAATGGAGACCCAAGGGAGTGGCCCATATTCATCAGTGCATTTGAACAGAGCACCCGTGTTGCTGGTTATGGCAACGAAGAAAACCTCATAAGGTTGCAAAAGTGTTTGCATGGTAGGGCTCGCAATGCAGTACGGAACTGTTTGATGATACCTGATATGGTACCGGACATCATAAGAACACTTAAGATGTACTTTGGCCGACCCGAGTGTATCCTAAAAAATTTAATTGATGAAGTGCGGAAAATAACTTTACAAAAAGGCAAGCTTGACAATTTAATTGAGTTCGCATTTGCAGTAAAGAACATGTGTGCTACGATTCGGGCGTCACAATTAGATGAATATTTGATCAATCCGACCCTTTTACAGGAATTAGTGGATAAATTACCACCAGACACACTGCTGCAATGGGCCCTTCGCTCCAATGATATACATCGGCCAAATTTAAAAGACTTTTCTGACTGGTTATACACCATAGCAGAGGCAACATGCAGAGTGACCGTTCCTGTATTTGATACCAGCCACGATAAAAGGCCATCAAAAAGGGAAGGCCATCTCAATACCCATACAGTTTCAACACCACAAAATTCACAACAGCAGTGTGTTTTATGCAACGACCCTCACAAATTGACACATTGCGAAAAATTTAAGGACTTGTCTACAGCTGAAAGGTGGAATTTCGTAAAGGCCAAAAATGTATGTATGTCGTATTTGTTTAGGCAACCACAAACGTAGGTGTTGGTTTCAGAAACAGTGTGGTGTAAATGGATGCACTGTCCATCACAATGAACTTTTGCACGATGAAGAGCTGCGGACTAGTAATACAGTAAGTACACTTAATAACCACAAAGGCGAGGGTGAATCCTATTTTCGTATTGTGCCAGTCACTCTTCATAGTGACACAAAATCGGTCACAATATACGCCCTTATGGATGATGGTTCAACGCTAACGCTCCTGGAGGAAAAGGTGGCCAACGAGTTGGGTGTAAAGGGCATTAACGATCCACTTTGCATCCGGTGGACAGGTGACGTATCTCGGTATGAAGACAGCTCTAGGAGAGTAAATTTTAAGATTTCTTCAGCAAAGTCGAATTCAAAAATGTATCCAATCAGCAATGTGTACACTGTAAGAAATTTGAATTTATCGGCTGAAACAATGGTTGTCGAAAATATTAAGAAACAGTACCCTTACCTCGATGATATTCCCCTGGAGGGTTACTCCAAAGCAATTCCAACCATGATTATTGGCGTAAACAACCCCAATTTAATTTCTTCAATTAAGACTCGTGAAGGCGGCTGGCAGCAACCAGTAGCATCAAAAACTAGATTGGGGTGGACACTTTTTGGTGGTGGATCGAAGGTATGTGGTAGACTAAATTTTCATAAATGCAGCTGTGATGAACTTCAGGGCCTAGTAAAACAATACTTTTCTGATGAGAGTGTGGGCATAACATCCCCGGCAGTTGTACCCATGTCAAAGGATGATCAAAAAGCAATAGCAATTTTAGAGGAAACTTGCGAATTTGTTGATGGCCGTTATGAAGTCGGGCTTTTATGGAGATGTGACCCGCCAGAGTTGCCAAATAGTTTGCCAACAGCAATGAAACGTTTTCAGTGTATTCAACGAAAGGCCAATCGTGACCCTAAATTATCTGAATTGTTGCAACAACAAATTTCAAATTTAGAAGAGAAAGGCTATGCCGAGAAGTTGCCAACGAGTGCCCTAGAGGATAGGGGAGATAAAATATGGTATTTGCCCACATTTATTGTTAAAAATCAAATTTCGAATGGGAGCCGTGGCCGTTTGCGGAGATATAGCTGAAATGTTTCATCGAATAAAAGTACGTAAAGACGATGCCGGCGCTCAACGTTTTTTGTGGTGGGACAACAATAATTCCTTGGTGATTTATCAACTTAATGTTCTCACTTTCGGTGCATCATGTTCTCCGTTTATTTCTCATTATGTGAGAGATATAAATGCGCAAGTTTTTAGTGACGATAAAAGAGTTATTGAGGCCATTACAAAACAGCATTATGTGGACGATTTCATCGACTCTACAAACACTATCGGAGAGGCAATCGAGCTGGCTATAAAGGTCCGAGATGTACACGCTAATGGTGGGTTTAATATGCGAAATTGGTCCTCAAACTCAACAGAAGTTTTAAGTGCACTTGGCGAAGCGAAATTTGTTGAAAATAAAAGTTTTGAAAATAACGGAAATTCAACTCAATTTGAAAAAATTCTTGGCTTATACTGGGACCCCAAAGTTGACACTTTTAAAATGAATTTAAAATTTGTACGACTCCGCCGACCAATTCTTGACGAGGAAATAGTACCTACAAAACGGGAAGTTCTTCAAGTTTTGATGTCTGTTTTCGATCCTATGGGGTTTGTAGCCTGTTTTATGTCATATTTAAAGTCCATACTCCAGGAAATTTGGCGTTGCGGCATAGATTGGGATCAGCCTCTTAACAATGCTCTTTATTGCAAGTGGAAAAAATTGGGTAACATTCTTACCCACGATAGCAGCTGTTTCTATACCACGATGCTATTCGACAGCCTTACAACATAACTGCATTGTTGAATTGCACACATTCGTCGACGCAAGTGAAGATGCATATGCAGCCGTTTCATTTTTTCGTATTGAACTGAGCGGTAATGTTGAAATAAGACTTGTTGCAGCCAAATCAAAAGTTGCCCCGCTTCGACCGCTCTCAGTACCTCGACTAGAATTACAAGCAGCCGTCATTGGGGCTAGGCTCACGCAAACAGTTAGTTCTCACAACATAAAATTTCAGCGAAAGGTAATGTGGACCGATTCAAAGACAGTCTTGAATTGGTTAACTGGGGACCCTAGAAGATATAGACAGTTTGTTATGTTTCGTGTAGCTGAAATTTTAAAGTTTACAAACGCTACCGACTGGAGATGGGTTCCGAGTGCTATGAACGTAGCTGACTTTGCCACAAAATACAGACCGCCTACAGATATTTACAAAGATTGGTTTGATGGCCCATCATGGTTATTACTCCCTGAAAGTGAATGGCCTAAAGACTCAAACATATTCGACTCAAATGTAGACGAAGGGGTTTCTTGTGAAATCCGCCCCCGTTACTTAAATATACACACTAGTAAGTCAATTGAGATTTCAATTAATTTTGAGTATTTTTCTAGTTGGTTTAGACTTAACCGTGCTGTTGGAAACTGGTTGGTTTATATTGAACGTCGATACGAAAACTTAAAGAAACAAAAGCCAGAAGCGACTCTAAATGCATCGCATATCATCAGGGCGAAAAATATTATTTACAGAATGAGCCAAATATCAAGCTTTGCTGATGAGTATGCGGCCATTCAATATGGCAAAGCTGTTTCAAAGGGTAGTACTTTAAATAACCTCAATATATATATAGATAATGATGGCGTCATAAAAGTTAAAAATCGTGCACAATATGCGACCCAATCCTGTGGACTTCAACGTGACTTGATTGTACTTAAGGGTAATCATCACGTAACAAGGCTTATTGTAAATGATTATCATCGCGCTTATCACCACTTAAACCATGAAACGGTTATAAATGAGATACGGCAAATTTATTTCACAGTCAGGTTGAGAGTGGTCTACAAAATTATTCGTAGACAGTGTCAGCAATGTAAAAACGAATCGGCAAAGCCACTCTCACCTCAGATGTCACCCCTACCGCCAGCACGCCTAGGAGCTTTTCAACGGCCGTTTACGTTTGTCGGCGTTGACTATTTTGGCCCAATAGCGGTTACATTTGGAAGAAAATCATTAAAGCGGTGGGGAGTAGTGTTTACGTGCCTAACAATGAGAGCTATACATATTGAAATAGCTCATACCCTTTCAACTGACTCTTTCCTTATGACACTGAGGAATTTCATAGCAAGGCGTGGCACTCCTGCTGAAATTTATAGCGACAACGGCACAAATTTTCGTGGTGCCGATCGTTTCTTAAAGGAAGAAATAAAAAATATAAAATTTGACGATATTCACTCTGAATTGGCATATAAAGGCATTACATGGAAATTCAATCCACCAGCAGCGCCCCATATGGGGGGAGCTTGGGAGAGGTTAGTGAGATCTATCAAAACTACTTTATACAAAATAATACCCTCTCAGAAATTTACTGATGAAAGTCTCAGATGTGCACTAATGGAAGTAGAAATGGTAGTCAACTCTAGACCCTTAACGTATGTGTCACTTGAAAATGAAGATCAAGAAGCTATCACCCCTAATCATTTGCTCTTGGGCAGCTCGAATGGTGCAAAATGTCGAAAATATTAAGAAACAGTACCCTTACCTCGATGATATTCCCCTGGAGGGTTACTCCAAAGCAATTCCAACCATGATTATTGGCGTAAACAACCCCAATTTAATTTCTTCAATTAAGACTCGTGAAGGCGGCTGGCAGCAACCAGTAGCATCAAAAACTAGATTGGGGTGGACACTTTTTGGTGGTGGATCGAAGGTATGTGGTAGACTAAATTTTCATAAATGCAGCTGTGATGAACTTCAGGGCCTAGTAAAACAATACTTTTCTGATGAGAGTGTGGGCATAACATCCCCGGCAGTTGTACCCATGTCAAAGGATGATCAAAAAGCAATAGCAATTTTAGAGGAAACTTGCGAATTTGTTGATGGCCGTTATGAAGTCGGGCTTTTATGGAGATGTGACCCGCCAGAGTTGCCAAATAGTTTGCCAACAGCAATGAAACGTTTTCAGTGTATTCAACGAAAGGCCAATCGTGACCCTAAATTATCTGAATTGTTGCAACAACAAATTTCAAATTTAGAAGAGAAAGGCTATGCCGAGAAGTTGCCAACGAGTGCCCTAGAGGATAGGGGAGATAAAATATGGTATTTGCCCACATTTATTGTTAAAAATCCCCATAAACCAAATAAAATACGACTTGTGTGGGATGCTGCCGCTAAGTCTGGTAATTTTGCTTTAAATGATTTTTTGTTGAAGGGGCCTGACCTTCTTGTGCCCTTAATGAATATTTTATTCAAATTTCGAATGGGAGCCGTGGCCGTTTGCGGAGATATAGCTGAAATGTTTCATCGAATAAAAGTACGTAAAGACGATGCCGGCGCTCAACGTTTTTTGTGGTGGGACAACAATAATTCCTTGGTGATTTATCAACTTAATGTTCTCACTTTCGGTGCATCATGTTCTCCGTTTATTTCTCATTATGTGAGAGATAAAAATGCGCAAGTTTTTAGTGACGATAAAAGAGTTATTGAGGCCATTACAAAACAACATTATGTGGACGATTTCATCGACTCTACAAACACTATCGGAGAGGCAATCGAGCTGGCTATAAAGGTCCGAGATGTACACGCTAATGGTGGGTTTAATATGCGAAATTGGTCCTCAAACTCAACAGAAGTTTTAAGTGCACTTGGCGAAGCGAAATTTGTTGAAAATAAAAGTTTTGAAAATAACGGAAATTCAACTCAATTTGAAAAAATTCTTGGCTTATACTGGGACCCCAAAGTTGACACTTTTAAAATGAATTTAAAATTTGTACGACTCCGCCGACCAATTCTTGACGAGGAAATAGTACCTACAAAACGGGAAGTTCTTCAAGTTTTGATGTCTGTTTTCGATCCTATGGGGTTTGTAGCCTGTTTTATGTCATATTTAAAGTCCATACTCCAGGAAATTTGGCGTTGCGGCATAGATTGGGATCAGCCTCTTAACAATGCTCTTTATTGCAAGTGGAAAAATTGGGTAACATTCTTACCCACGATAGCAGCTGTTTCTATACCACGATGCTATTCGACAGCCTTACAACATAACTGCATTGTTGAATTGCACACATTCGTCGACGCAAGTGAAGATGCATATGCAGCCGTTTCATTTTTTCGTATTGAACTGAGCGGTAATGTTGAAATAAGACTTGTTGCAGCCAAATCAAAAGTTGCCCCGCTTCGACCGCTCTCAGTACCTCGACTAGAATTACAAGCAGCCGTCATTGGGGCTAGGCTCACGCAAACAGTTAGTTCTCACAACATAAAATTTCAGCGAAAGGTAATGTGGACCGATTCAAAGACAGTCTTGAATTGGTTAACTGGGGACCCTAGAAGATATAGACAGTTTGTTATGTTTCGTGTAGCTGAAATTTTAAAGTTTACAAACGCTACCGACTGGAGATGGGTTCCGAGTGCTATGAACGTAGCTGACTTTGCCACAAAATACAGACCGCCTACAGATATTTACAAAGATTGGTTTGATGGCCCATCATGGTTATTACTCCCTGAAAGTGAATGGCCTAAAGACTCAAACATATTCGACTCAAATGTGGACGAAGGGGTTTCTTGTGAAATCCGCCCCCATTACTTAAATATACACACTAGTAAGTCAATTGAGATTTCAATTAATTTTGAGTATTTTTCTAGTTGGTTTAGACTTAACCGTGCTGTTGGAAACTGGTTGGTTTATATTGAACGTCGATACGAAAACTTAAAGAAACAAAAGACAGAAGCGACTCTAAATGCATCGCATATCATCAGGGCGAAAAATATTATTTACAGAATGAGCCAAATATCAAGCTTTGCTGATGAGTATGCGGCCATTCAATATGGCAAAGCTGTTTCAAAGGGTAGTACTTTAAATAACCTCAATATATATATAGATAATGATGGCGTCATAAAAGTTAAAAATCGTGCACAATATGCGACCCAATCCTGTGGACTTCAACGTGACTTGATTGTACTTAAGGGTAATCATCACGTAACAAGGCTTATTGTAAATGATTATCATCGCGCTTATCACCACTTAAACCATGAAACGGTTATAAATGGGATACGGCAAATTTATTTCACAGTCAGGTTGAGAGTGGTCTACAAAATTATTCGTAGACAGTGTCAGCAATGTAAAAACGAATCGGCAAAGCCACTCTCACCTCAGATGTCACCCCTACCGCCAGCACGCCTAGGAGCTTTTCAACGGCCGTTTACGTTTGTCGGCGTTGACTATTTTGGCCCAATAGCGGTTACATTTGGAAGAAAATCATTAAAGCGGTGGGGAGTAGTGTTTACGTGCCTAACAATGAGAGCTATACATATTGAAATAGCTCATACCCTTTCAACTGACTCTTTCCTTATGACACTGAGGAATTTCATAGCAAGGCGTGGCACTCCTGCTGAAATTTATAGCGACAACGGCACAAATTTTCGTGGTGCCGATCGTTTCTTAAAGGAAGAAATAAAAAATATAAAATTTGACGATATTCACTCTGAATTGGCATATAAAGGCATTACATGGAAATTCAAT
Source organism: Pollenia amentaria (assembly GCA_943735925.1). NCBI lineage: Eukaryota > Metazoa > Arthropoda > Insecta > Diptera > Polleniidae > Pollenia > Pollenia amentaria. The sequence continues at coordinate 118,090,106 of OX031010.1, read as the reverse complement.
CCACCAGCAGCGCCCCATATGGGGGGAGCTTGGGAGAGGTTAGTGAGATCTATCAAAACTACTTTATACAAAATAATACCCTCTCAGAAATTTACTGATGAAAGTCTCAGATGTGCACTAATGGAAGTAGAAATGGTAGTCAACTCTAGACCCTTAACGTATGTGTCACTTGAAAATGAAGATCAAGAAGCTATCACCCCTAATCATTTGCTCTTGGGCAGCTCGAATGGTGCAAAGCCATTCAGTTCACCTGAACATATTGATCATCGAATGTGCCTGCGCCAAAGCGAAATATTTGCCAATTTGTTTTGGCGTCGTTTTGTAAAGGAAATGTTGCCAACATTGACCCGTCACAGTAAGTGGACCCAGCGAGTAAGGCCAATTAAAGAGGATGATATCGTACTTGTGGTAGATGAAAATGCAGAGCGCAACTCATGGTTGAGGGGCAGAGTGATCGAGGTTACGAGAGCAAAAGATGGCCAAGTACGAAAGGCGAAAATAAAAACTAAAAATGGAATCGTGGTAAGACCCGCCGTTAAGTTAGCAGTACTCGATGTCAGCAATAGCTCAGAGAAAGGCCCTAAAAGCGGTGCCTTACAGGGGGGAGAATTGTTGCCGACAATTATTTAAAATTAACAGCAAGTCGACACTTCCCACTTTTATACACGTAGATGCAATGGTAACCCCTTCTACAACTGTGTTATTTAGATTATTCTTTCTTTTGTACTAAATTAAATTACATATACATATTTTTTGATTAATAAGCTGTAATTTCGCCATTTATAAAGTTGTAAAAGAGCGCGGTGGTCGTCAATTAAAGCTTGTCAAACATAAGTTTAGAAAACTAAGGTAAAATTTGTATTATTTGTAAGATATTGAATTAATAAAAATGTCGCTTTCAGAATTTTAAAGCGACGAATCAGTTAGCTACTAAAGCTTGGTTTTTTACTCAACAGTAATGTTTAAAAAAAAATTATATCGGCCGATTTTTTTATTACCTACTGAAAAAAACCTTAAAAATAAAAGTTGAGAAAAATTCAGAAAATTTAAATTTGGACGCCTCGAAAATGATTTTTTTGATATGTCGTATTGGAATTTTTTTTCCTCATGCCAAAAGCTATCGAAAAATCGATGGCACAACATCGAAAAGTTTTTGTTTTTACAAATCTGCCCGCTCTAATAATCATTCAAAAACAGACTTCGATCCACCAAAAAGTTGAAAATTCCATTTGCTTTAAAGATTGATGTTTGACAATTGACTGCCAGCCTTCGTCAATGGCGGTGAGTGTTAACTTAGCATTTATTAGGGTATTCATTTAATCGGGCTTTTGCTTTCATCGGTTAAACGCTCTATTAATTAACCGAGGTTTTGGTTTAATCGTTAATAATCGGTTAATTTTGTTATTGATCGGTTAACCTATTAATAAAGTTTTTTTTATAAATTAAATAATTTCAAATTTAAAAATGCATACATTATTTGTTATTTGGAGTTTATAAGTAAAAAAAAAACGAAAAACATAACGTCGGTCACAGGTTCACAACTCTTAACATGTTTTTTTTACTCTTCAGGAGACAAAAAAAAACGTTATTACTCCGTTACTAAACCGTGTTGGAAGTAAATAAAAAAAACCAAAATTAGTAGGAGATATTTATTGTAAGATGGTGTAAAGAAAACAAAGGTATGGAAATAATTTCAGATTAAAAAAAATTAAAATAAATAATACGAGTTGACAATTTCAAAAAATTTAAAAGTGAGTTAAGAGTTGTCAACCTGTGACCGACGATAACAAACATAACAGTTCTTGAACTAAAACGAGCAAGCAAAAATTAATTAATAAATATTTTTTAATTAATGTATATTATGTATTTCAATAGTTTAAGAAATTCTTATAAAATAATTTTTTAAAGTTTCTTTTAGTTTCTTTAGTTTAGATAAAACTTGACTTTGAGAAAATTCTTTAATTTATCGTAGATGTTCAAGAAATCAAAAGCAACCCATAACACAGAATATCAAATTTTTCAGTACTCTTTCTGGATTTTCCTGTTTTAATTTTGGTAAAAGACTGATATGAGAAGAAACAAATAACAAAACGCATAAAAAGTGCGTGGAACAAAAAGCTGTTGACAGCAAACAATTGTTATAAATATAGATCACTGAACACCTTCTTTGTTTGTATGAAAAAATATTTTCTAAACACATACCTTTTGTATATGGGACGAAACAATTAATTAAAAACACAAAAAAATTATGTAATGATACTACAAAAAGTTACATTGGCTAATCGAATGAAATTTATCGGTTTAATCGTTAATCGAAAATAGGCAATTTTAAATTAACCGATTAGTTTATCGGGTAGTAATGAATCGGTTAACTGATTAACAGTTAACCGAATGAATACCCTAGCATTTACACATGCCACTGCCAGTTCGAAAAACTCAATACACTCACTATTTTTTACTAATACACTCACATTTTTCGCAATGTTACTTGCATGTCACTTAATGTCAAAACGATAAACAATGTTACCCCGTTCAAAATGCAATGCAAGCTTGCTGGATTATTGTCAAGTTGTAATTAAAGTTTTAACTTTTAAATGTATTATTCAGATTAATTTTTTGAAACGCGCTTTAAAACAAGCAAGTTTGTTAATTATAGAGCAATAATATTGTTAATTAATTAATTAATATAAATAAATGAAAACTATTTCCCCAAAAATGTGTCTATGTGATGAGCTCGGTAACTCTATTTGGTTTTGTGGTACTTTTTTTTAACTTGAGAAGTAAACATTTTTTCTTAAGTTGACGCATCGACGACATTTTTAAAATGAGCTCGCAATGGCATCCGTAAACAGAAAAGCAAATGGCATGAGATTCGATTATTTCGAACAATTTTTCTATGATAATATACGGACTCAACGGATGGACCATCTGCGACGTAGCAACGGCCAACATTTGATAGACATAATCTTCAAAAAATAAATGCCAAAGAATGTTCTTTCAAATCATTATAAAGATTCCCCATTAAATTTGAACTTTCTGTGTTTTTTTTCTTTAAAAAAGTAGGGAACCTCGAAATGGATGACGCTTTACATACAACAGTGGCATGCCACCACTTGTAGGTGTAAAGGCAGCGTAAATGTCAAAGCTTATCTGAAGACAGAGTGTGGTTACTATTGCAACACGTTATAATCCACCTGCCCGTGAACGTGGTTTTGATCCCCCGGTCAATCAGGAATGAAAAATCATCAATAAAAATTTAATTAATTTCATGTTGTTAAATTCCTTTCTTCATCGAAATAGTCTAATGAAAATTAAATTTTGATGAGCTCTAGCCTGATTAAAATGTAAAAACTTGGACTAAAAACCATAGAGTTCAATAAAATAACTACAATAATAATTAAAGAAGATTTCCCTAATGGGTTAAAAAGCATTTAAGCCTAGTGAGTTCAGTAAAACTCCCAATATAATAACGGAATTCTGTCTTGTATCGGCTTAAGCTACCCACTAAAAAATGTGCTCCAAAAGGAGCAGGTTTAAGGTATGAATGCATACCTCAAATTACTTCAAAGCTGCTGATGGGATGCCTGATTTTTGTATGGGGTGTTTCCGGTTTGGAGGACTATTGTCTGCTGACAATAAGCGCTTCTTTTAATACAATAAAACGTGGATATAAAGCACTCCTGAAGTAATGTTTAAGGGTTAACTATATTAACATATTTATTAATGTTTTGCTTTAACTGGTTTAAATGCCTTTTTTCAAGCATTTTCGTAAACCATAATATATTTTTATTGTTTTCTTTCGCTTTCCATGTTGTCTGCCCTAAAATAGCAGCTGGTTTTGTATATTTTATTCGTTATCATATACTGCTCTATAAGAGCTCTCTTATTGAAGCGCTCGATTATGCGCTTTTTCTCTTAAGTGCTTCAATAAACACAACTTTTTTTTACTGGGTTATCTTACATATGACCACAATTATATCGAGCCTTTGCTGCAATAGAGTCATAACTCAAATTTGAAATTTTTATCACCTTAAAATTTAATTCTTCTCTCTAGAGCTGAGTATAACTATAAGATATTTGTATGACATTTTTTACACAGTATGAATAAACGATATGGCGTTTAACTCCATATTATTAGCTAGTAGGCTGCCCTATGTTCCACTGGGAATTAAAGAATTAAAAACATTAGTTCTAAAATCAGGCTTTTTGAGTTATGATTATATTGCAGCAAAGGCTCGATATGTTTTTGACTTATTAGAAGTAATCCCAATTTTTTAATTTGATAGGCTACTTGTGTCATGGATTTTACATCATTCATTATATATTTCTTAAAACAACCTGACATAAAATTGTTGAAGTAACAATGTCTAATGCAAAAGGCCTCAAAATTATATATTACGAAGTCTTTAAGTATAGAAGAAACAAAAAAACTTTATATTTTCTTTTTAATTAAATTATGGAACTTTTTATAGAAATAACTTTCTTTCACGTTTTCCATTACTACTCATACATATTATGACTGTTTTCCCCCTGTTTAGGTAAAAGCTTATTAAATGCTGCTTTTTCTAATATTTATTACTGCATTATGGTTAATTAAACGTACTTATGCATGGCTTCATATGAATAAAGAAAAGTTGTGTTTAACTCTTTGTATATGTAATGTTTTTTATGCCTTTACAATAATTTGTTTTCTTTTTATTACCACTTAATATTTGTGCGCCACAATGATGCTCAACTAATTTACAGTTAACTGAATTTTTAGAAAAAATAAATAAATCAAGTATGAAAGAAAGTTTGAGACCCTAAACTACATTTCAGTTAAGCAGTGATATTTTACGTAGGGAAAAATTCCTATTCGTTGGGATTTTCTTCTAAAAAGGCAGGAGAGATATTTTGATATCACAAAAAAAATGTAGGGCCATTTTAAAAATGTGACAAAACTGTATATATTTGGCAATCTTTTTCGATTTGTGACAAAATTTTAATAAAATTGTTGTTACGCCAACATTTCAAATTGTTAAATTTCTTTGAGTAATCACTTGCCCCCACTTTAACTTTGACTTTAAGGTAAATTTGTTTTTAACTTTTTAGAGCATTAAATAGATAACTCGTTTAAGATTTTTTCAGTATTTATTTTTTTAATCTTCATATATTAAATATGAACTAACAATAATTAATCAAATCTTATCCTAATATTTACTTTATGTCCTGTCAGTGCCAGACAAAACAGATTTAGTCATCACGGTTTCTGTTCACATGTGTAGGTGTCTATCGCTCATCTGATTGGATGAGTGCTGCAGTGTCTCTTGTCCTTAAGATGGACATCAAAGCTTTTAGAGTAAAGTCACCAAAATTAGTCGAATTTAGCTAACGTGAAATAAGCCACATGAAAATACAAATAACGAAAGGTCTTTACACACCTTTTAAATATTTTGACGTCCTAAACGTAACCACTAGTTTTATTAAAAAATTATTTACTTTTGCAAAACGTTTGGCAAGAGCAAACATCATTTAGCCGTTTTTAAATTAGATTACACAATTATCTTCTTAAAATTAAAGTTTAGGAAATCAATAGAATTTGTTAAAAATAAAGCTAAAATTTGATCAATTTACTGGTCACGCTTTTTTTTGGGGTTTTTGAGTCAAAAAATTGTATCTTCAATTTGTATTTTTTATAAGACGAATGTACCTTCTAGTGCACCAAAAATAATTTAGTATACATATTTTTATTTGCTTCGCTCTTTTTAACCAATAAACTAAATGTTATTTAAAGTGAATATCACTTGTTTTTGGTTTTTTTTATTTTTTGCTTTTTTATTTTTTAACAACTTTAAATAAAATTAATATACATTAACACCAATAGTTTTATTTGCATTGATTTGTCCTTAATTAAAAGTTGTAGGAATTTTTGTAGGGACCATTTTTTTTTTGAGCGCTTAGGAAAAAAACAGGAAAATATTGGGTACAAAATATAAATAGAAATAATACAAATTAAAATGGTTTTTTTATACCCTCCACCACCACTAGTGGTGAATTAGGGTACACTAAGTTTTTTATTATACATCTAAAACCCCATCGAGTATATATATTCTGGCTCCTTGAGTAATTCTAAATCGATTTAGCCATGTCCGTCTGTCTGTCCGTCTGTTAAAAACACGATTACTTTCGAAAAAAACTGCAAATCATACTGTTAAATTTCATGAAGATCGTTCCATAATTGACCATAGGCCTCATGTAAACTCAACTCTAAAAAACAGTTTAGTGTTTCTAAGACCGTAATAAATAATGCTATCATAGAGTTTAATAGGACTAGAAATCGCAGTGTCAAATTTAGAGAAGATCGGTCCATAATTTACCCTAGGCCCATATAAACCCTACTCCCGGAAAACAGTTTAGTGCGCCTAAAACCACTTTGGGAAAATAAATTAATTCGTGTAAAACCGTAATATATATATTTATTGCTGTAAAATTTCTTCCAACATAGATTCATATGGCCAGAAAAAATATCATGCATTTTTCAACCTTTGCAGTCAAATCTCTAGCAATAATTTGGCCTTTACAGATTTAAAAAATATTAATTAGTCGACAAGTTATAGGCAAAAAACCATTTAAACAATATGCTGAAAATCGGCATTTGACTGCAAAGGTTGAAGGTCGATTAAAAAAAAATTCGAACTAACATAAACAAATGCTGCGATACGGGTCTTCTAATTTAACTTTTGCTAACCTGATTTTTTGTTGATAGTACGTCGAGAAAAGTGCTTAAGGTTAAATTAAGTTAAAAATGAGGTTAAGCTCATTTACATATAAAGTATACAACCCTGAAGGAAACTTGGGGTGCAAGTGTCTCCATGTAACCAGTTTTGTCGACTATTTTGGTGACTTTTTGGCGACATTGTCAACGAAGTGTCTACACTTTTCTATTTACCTTGAAAAAGAAATAAAATTTTGCTATGAAGTCGTATTTTTATTTTTTTTATAGAATGATTTAATGTTTACAAAAGAAATTTTCAATTCGACATCTTCTTTAATACAGTACCAAAAGTGTAGACTAGATTTACTAAAATGTACTTGAGATTCTCTGGTTCCATGGTCTACATATGGTCCTAAAAGAGCTACTTTGTCAATAGTACCAACGTCAGTGGTAGCTTTCAATTACACGCACATGTTAAATGTCTATAGCAAATAACATTGTCTGGAATACAATAAGTCACTAGTACTGGTGGCTGTTAAGTTGAGTTAATATGTTATGGCTTATGTATTATTTTCCAAAAAGTCTTCAGTTAAAATATAAATGCGTATAGTTTTATTTATAATGACATTTTATACTTGAAGTTTAGCTGAGTGATATATCTTAAAGAAGAGAATAAGAAAATTTAATAAAATGAAAAAGCACTTATGTCAACTTAAGCCATTATTACTTTTTGCCGCAGATATAATAATACTACCCCTGATACATTTGACAAAATCATAGAAACAATAAAATGTAAACCTGTTGCATAAGCAATTTTGAATAATGCAAATAAATATTTAATTTCAGTTTATTTCCGGTCACGCGGATAAATTTATATAGAATTATTTGCCAATAAAACTGTAATTCTGCAACTAATTATTTTAATGTTAAAATAGTGCGAAGCTTGCAATGTCATATTCATATTTTTAACTAATCAGATTCATTCTATTGCAGCGGCTGCTAAAAATTGAAGCAAAATAAATTTATATAAGCATTTTTGTAATTTAGTCTTGGTTGCTCCTTCAACAGTAAAACGCAATAAAATATTAAAATAAAGCAAGAAAAATTAATATTAAAATTAAATAAAATACAAAATTCGCAGGGTGGCTGGCTTCTTCCTTTTAACTGTTTTCATTTTGACATACCAATTGGCCACAATAACTATCACGACAGCCTCTGTGTTATGACAAAATGTTGTGAAAAAATGCTAGATCCAAAATTAGGCATGGGTCACATATAAACCCACTTCCCATACAAACCAAATACACAAAGAACTTTCGCATGAATCTTAACCTCATAACATTAATTTCTTCGGGTGAATCGATTAGAGGGTACACCCTCAAAAAATTGTTTTTAAAAAATGTAGTGTATGGAATCTTATAGTCGTGCTTAACCGACTATACATTCTTACTTGTTTTTTAATTAAGAGATTATTAACAATTTCAATTATAATATAAATGAACTATTACTAAAGATTGCTCTCATTAGTTAGAACTTTATTAGAAGATTATAGAGTTATAAATACAAGTTGAACTATTGATAAAGTTTTTAAAGAGTTTCCATAAGTTTAACAAATAGGGTTTTAAGGGCAATTTTTATACAAAACTAGTTTTATATAATCTAAAAATTGTATTAATATAATAATGTCGATATTACTCTTTTTTACCGTGTTATAAACAATATTTATTAACAACATAGCACTCGTAATATTAAATTAAGAGTTTAAAAATTAAACCGAAAACAAAATAAAGCTATTTAAAATTTAAATTTAAGAAAAGCAAGGAAGAACTTGGGCTTTTGTAGAAATATAAAAATATCACCAACAATTTTTATTTAAGTTGAATTTTTTATGATTTCCCTTTTTCAACTTCCTCTGGTCATACAAGTTTTGAACAATGTTGAAGTTTCAAACAAGAAATATGTGTCTATGCATTCTTTTCTTGCAGCCTGAAACTCGTAAACTTTGTCAACTTGTTAAACATTCTTTTTTTCAGTTTTCTTCAACATTTTTTCAAGAGTTTTTCTTTATTTCATTATTTGTATAAGAATCAACATAAATTATATCTTTGCTAAACTATAAAACGGTTTTATGTCTTGCGTTTTTTTTTTCACAATCTCTGTATGAAAATATTAAAGAAAAACTGAGTAATATTGAAGTTTTTATATTTCTAGTAAATAACTAGAGTTGTAAGCGTGAGTGATGTTTAGCTTACGAGCCCTCACGAAAAGTACTGTATTCACGTACGCTCATGCACGAGGGATATTAAAATTAGTGGGAAAAGGTGAGGAATGCTTGACAATAAGTTTGTACCTGTTATAATTATAAGGGTGTTTTTTAAGGCTAGTTTACTTGGTAATACAATGTACTCGTATTACTACATGTAAAAAAATGATGTAGAATTAGAAAAATCTTATCATGTAAAAGCAAAATGCATTGAGTGAGAGAGAATACGGATCCAAATTTTGACAAGCGGTCGGTAAATGTTTATTTTCTAAACCATTTCTGAGACTTTTGTACTCTTATCACACCAGAGGTGTATTTTAACAGTATAAATATATTGAAGGTGGTAGCATTTTTATACAATTACAAAATCAACTAAGGAAATTTTAGTGTTGTTTTTGTAAATAATGTATATTGTAACCATCTGCTTTTTTGTTATTAACTCAGCTGTTTAATATCTTTGCTTTGATTCTACTTATACCACCCGTGAAAACATAGACAATACTTGCAACAGACTTTGATTTCTTTTTCTTCAACACGGTGATAATTTCATGATATTTTAATTCTACAAAGTTAAAATACATTGTATTACCATGTAAACTAGACTTTATAGGCATAGACTTTTTTTTAATAAAATCCAAAAGATTCGATGGCATTGTATGGTACTTAATTTTCAAATATAATTTCTGGCATATGACCTCCACGACTGCGCCTCATAAACACCATTGTGTTGGTCCAATTTTGCACCACTTTGTCAAGCATACTAGGTCTTGCTTCGTAAAAAGTGAGTCGAATGTTGGCTTATAAATGAATATTAATTGCTGGTTTATCAACAACAATGAAGTACCTGCACAAAAAGTAGTCCAAAGGATCCAATTCACAGATATGAGGTGGCGAATGCACAGGTCCATTTCTTGAGATAATTTGGTCAACAAACGATAGACTCAACAAAACCTTGCGCCGTCTTGTTGGATCCATTTATACTCGGAATGATTTATAATGGCATAAGGAAAAAAAACATCACAAATCATATGCTTGTAGCTTTCGACATTCACGAATCACACTTAGCTCCTTTTTATTATAATATTTTGTTCACTGGTCACAGGATAAGTGCTTTAAACCAATTGCCACAAATTTATCGCAGGGTTAGGTACAAATGCTAAAATATTGTAGCAATATAAATATATATTTGTTTTTATTATTTTGATCAGAATTTATTGTATTTTGATTAGATTAATTACCTTTATTGCCTTTGAAGTTCCGTCCAAAACTGTGATTGTTTCTAAAATATTTACGATATTAAAAGGTCTGCCAAAAGAAAAAACTATCGAGTGTTATTACAATTATATAACCACGTGATAGACAATTTATCATAGAATAATTTAAGGCGTAGGCTAGGTTAGGTTAGGTAAGGCGGCCGGTCATAAGGATCCCGCATAGACCGTGTTGGTCCCTAGCGTTGTTGTGTTTTGGTTGTACCATTACCTTGCCTCTTTTTAATTTTTTTGGTAACTTAGAAAATATGACTTAAGAAATTAACGCAATTTTTATATATCGGGCAGAAAATTCTGGGACTTCTTTCCAGATTCTATTAAACACTCCAAAAAGTACTAACATTTAAAAAAAACTTAAGTACTCTGAAAAAATAGTTAATTATACTCTACCAAAGTTTAACAATTTCGTGGAGTTCCAAGAAAAAAAAAATCTTAAAGTTTGCGATAATACAAAAATTTTTCTCAGTAATATTGCTTACCAACAATGATTTCCCATTTTTGTGCGTTTAGTGGTAAACAAAACTACTAAGTTTGAAAAAAATATACACATTAAGAATTGATTTTTTGGCAGCTTTTTTTTTAGTAAAACATGTAAAAGCCATTTTTTTACTTAACAGTTTAGCTCAAAAATTGTTTGACTTTGGTGTCCTCCACTTTAAATAAAAATTGAAAATAATAAATTCTGCTTACAAATATATTTAAAGTACTTTGTTAGATTTACAAAAATATATATTTTTATAAAGCTAAGCACTTTATTCATCTTCAGTTTTGCCTATGGGACAGAGCACTGTGTGTCTATTCCTCGACAATATTAGTTTAGGCATATGCAATTCAAACAATTTAATTAATCTATTAAAATGTCCTTCTGACGATAACATATACAGAGTACATATATAATTTTTTACAACACATTAACTTACATAATAATAAATGACCTTAATATTATTTATTTTACTATAAACATTTGATCAAACCTTTCACATTAATTTCTTTTATAAAGCGTGATCCATTTCGAGGTTCCCTGCTCTTTAAAAAAAAAAACAAAGAAAATTCAAATTTAATGGGGAATGTTTATTATCATTTGAAAGCACAATCTTTGGCACTTATTTTTTTGAAGATTGTCTATCAATTGTTGGCCGTTGCTAATATGGTCCATCCGTTGAGTTCAATTTTCGATGACTCGTTCGAGCATTTCGACTGGTAACTGGCGAATGACACGCGTGATGTTTTCCTCCAAGGCCTGGATCGAAACGGGTTTGTCCGCATAAACTTTAGACTTTACATATCCCCACAGGAAAAAGTCCAACAGTGTGACATCACATGATCTTGGTGGCCAATCGACCGTCCCAAAACGTGAAATTATGTGCTCACCGAAGTGTTCTCTCAATAAATCCATTGGTTGATGCGATATGTGGGAAGTGGCGCCGTCTTGCTTAAACTAAATGTCGCCGAGATCACAAGTTTCAATTTCAGGCATCAAATAGTCGGTTATCATGGCACGATAACGGTCCGAGTGGCTGTGAACAGCGCCGAATCGACTCTCCACCATCTTCGTGTACACTCTCAGCTACGGCCGCTATATTTTCTTCACAGCATGCTGGACGTGGTCTATTCAGTCGAATATTATCCAAAATGTAATGCTGGGTCTCAAAATGAGTGATGGTGTTGCGAATAGTACGCTCAGTAGGCCGACTATGTTGACTATAAGTTGAGCGAAGTGCACGAAACACATTCCTCACAGAACGTGAATTTTCGTAATAAAGTTGAACGATTTGTAAACGCTGTTCAGGCGTAAGTCTTTCTATTATGAAATGCCAAACAATACTAAACAAAAATAACATGACAGTATGACACGACTCACACGTGATCTGTCAAAAAAGGCTATTGAAAAAAGTATCTCTACTTGAATCACCCCGTACAAATCAAGCTGATAGCCATTGCTGCTAGTGCTTTTCTTAGCTTTAAGATCTATTGTAATTTAATTATAACAAATAAATAAATAAATAAATAAAATAATTTTTGTTTGTTTTGATTTAATACAGTGCATCCATGCTTAACTTAGATATGCATCTACAGCTTACGAATATACTTCCATCGAGTTTTTCGAAAATATCACTTTTTTGTTTTATTGCAAGTTTAAATAATTTGGAATTAAATTTTTTATTAAAAGCAAATAAAACAACATTATATGAAAAGAATTTCTGTAAAACTCTTGTAAGAATAAAGTAATTAATATTAAGTCAAGTTATTTAATACAAGCTGAAAACTATTTTTTTTTTTTTGTCAAAGCTTAACTGTACTGTAAATCGTTAATATTTTATTCTTTAAAACATTTCTGTCATTTAGACAACAATTAAAATAAAATATTACAAAAAAAAAAAAAAAAAAAAACTCGAAATACCTGTGAAGTTCGAGAATATCTATAGCATTGTTTTTCCAATGCTATAGATATTTTTAAATAATTTTCCAAACTTAAAAATCACAATTTGTTAACATTATCATGTATGTGATGAAAATCGATTTCGATCCAAAAACGGTGTAAAATCGAAAATAGGTGTGATGGCATACTTATTTGTGCTTTGTTTTTTTCTTCTTCTTGTTTGTTTGTCAAATCGAATTCGATTTCTTTTCCATTTTGTTCTATGAAAATATAATATAAAAAAGAGTGTGATGCAAAACGAAATATTACTGTTTTAACCGTTTTAAAATCTAGCACTCTTGTGTACTCGATTTAGTAAAAGAAAACACGAAATTGATATTGGTAAAATAATTAAGCGAAAATGTAAGTATTTACATACATATGTATATATTAAAAAAGCTTGTAGTTTAAAATTAATAAATATTAAAATGAAACTTTTAGGGGAAAACACACATCGCACTTAATCAACAAGAGGGTATTATCTCAAAATTTTTATTTTTCCACTTTTTCGAAAAAATCTACACGCTATATTCATATCTGCCCGCTGTAAAAATATCTTGCTATTTTGTATACTTTTTGGTAATGAAACGGTTGGTTTAAAAATTCATTTCCATATGCCTTCAATGTTAAATTAAAAATTGTTTTACTTCTACTGAAAATGTTTAAATTTTGAGTTAATACCCTCTTGTTAATTAAGTGCGACATATAATGCCCACGAAGAATACATGGTGACTTTTATGGAAAAACACCCACAACTGGCGAAGAACTTTTTTAAAGGTGATAGAGTCGAAGCGGAGAAGCTTTGGCAAACATTTGCGCTAGAGCTTAATAAGATTGGTCCACCACTAAAATATTGTAACGGATGGAAAAAGGTACATACATACATATGTACAGATACTATACAACTTTAAATTAAATTTACGTTTCCTTGTCTAGATATGGAGTGATAAAAAGTCTTCAATAAAAAAGAAAATTTCACAAAACAAAAAAGAGGCTCGTGCTACCGGTGGAGGACCACATAACCAATTATATATATCAAGTTTAGAAAAAGCTATAGGAAAACTATGTGGTCTTTATGATTGTGTCGATGGCGTAGAAGGATGCTTTTCATATGGAGGGCAAAAAGAAAACAGCTCGTTATCCGAAATCGCCATCGATATTAGTTCGGATTGTATTGGGGCAGAAAATTTAGAATCCGATCAGCCGAGCACTTCTAAAAAATCGTGTAAAAGAAAACGACCAGATACATCCTCCCTTGAAGAAAGTCTTAAATGTTTCATGCACAGCGAAAAAAATAAAAATTCTGAACTAGAAAAAAGTTTAAAAGACATTACCAACAGTTTAAAAACAAGTTCAGAAATGTTGAAAAATAATGAATGAAAAAAAATTTTAAGGAATAGAGCTATTACAAAAAGCTTTATAAAATACATAACTGAAATTTAACTCATAGAATAAATTCAAAAAAATAGAAAATGTTGAATATAATGAAAGTTGCTTATGAAAAGAAATAATTCCCAATATCTAAGAGGGGTACTCGTAATATCAAAATGGTGCTCTAATTTGTAAAAGTTACACATATTGTGTAGTTATTATTTTTACAATTTTCTGCGGTTTGTACCATAAAGCGCCAGACAAGCAACGGAATCGACTTTTAAGAATTCCGATTGTTCTTTCAATTATATTTCTAGCTGATGTGTGAGCTTTATTAAATTTGTGTTGAGCTGATTCTGCGCTTGGAAGCCTATATGGAACTAATACAAAAGGCTCTAATGCATATCCAGAGTCGGCTAAAAGCCATGACCCACGATCTGCATTTTCAAAATTACCAAGGTAAAAGTCTCGTGCCACACTTAAATTCCAGATAAAAGAATCGTGACTGGAACCGGGTCGAGTTGCATCAATCGCCATAATATTCATATTGTGATCACATATCTAAAAAAATTTAATTATAATAAATGCATTCTTTTTTTTTAACTTTTTTACTTACTATCAAGGCATTAATACTATAATAACCTATTCTATTATAGTATAAATAGTCCTGGTCCCCTGGTTTTATTATTCTAACGTGGGTTCCGTCAATACACCCAATTACGCCAGGAATTTTGAATTTTTCAAAGAAATGTTGTTTCGACTTTTGAACATCATCTGCATCAGCTGAAATTTAATCCAATATTCGCATAACCTTCTTTCTAAAACAACTACCATCTTGGAAAAGGATTTAGAAAAAGTAGTTCTGTGCATTGCTACAACAGAGTCATTCCAAACCGACCTTTGAAAGCTACCTTCGGCTAGGAATCTTAATGTGGCTGCTTACTCGATTATCAGGGGAATTGATTTGGATTCAACATCTGATTCAATTTTGTTTTAATATCCAAGAAAACCCTTCCTTATTTAAACGAAAATATTCTTTAAAACTAAAAATATTTGTAAAAGAACAGGTCATGTTATTCAAGCTGCTTTGCTGTGCTCTTACCTATTTTCCGGCATATTTAGTGGATTTGATGCATCCCTCAGCCTTTTTCGTTGAATATTTTCAATTTTGTTTGAATATTTAATATTTAAATTTGATGCCGATAAAATAAATGCCATTTTTGTTGCTTTTAAAATTCAAACGAATGCTTACTTTTTAAATCAGAAAGTTGTAGTTTGACATAAAACGATTTAAAATGAAACAAACAATGGAAAGTGAAACCGATCGTTTTTCATCACATCTCATATCAAAGCGTTCGCTTTCAATATTCGATTTTACTTAAAAACGAATCGATTTTCATCACATACCTGTATATGAAAAATTAATACTACCAAAGTTCGCAATATCGAAACTCCATCGTTTTTCCTTAAACAATTGAGCTAGAATTTATTAACCGGGTGCCGCGGTAGGCTAGCTGGTAGTGAGCTAGTCTATCAGTACCGGGTTTGCGGGTTCGATTCCTGCCAGAGACTCTGGTCTCCTGCAGACAAGCGAAAAACTTAGCGGGATTTAGTGTGGGAATAAAAAAAAAAAAAAAAAAAAAAAAAAAGATTAAAAAAAAATAAATTTAAATTCAGCAGCCCCAAAACCAAATGACTAATCTGACTATCAAATAATTTGATCTACCTATATTCGACATTCGGGCCACTGGTTGGGGTAAGCTTAATAGCAAAATTTAGTTCGTCCTAAAGATACAAAATATGATAACTAATAATTCAGCTCTCACAAAAATATCTTCTTGAAATTAGGTTTCGATACAAAAGTGGCAACAATCAATTTTTAAGTACTGCAAGATTTTGGATTAAGTTAAATAAGCAGAAAGCATTTTATAAATTCGTTAATTTGAAAAGAAAATCCATCGGACTTCCATCTTCAATGAAATACCTTGCCACCGAGTCTTCCAATCATATGGACACAAGTAATATGTTTGCAAATTTTGTGGCTTCAACCTACTCTAATGAGAAATATCATTTATCGAAACCCTATCCATTTTATATCCCTGAACAACACCCCATTTCATTTCCATTCATCACTACTGTCAATATGACAACACTATTATTGAAACTAAAGTCGTCATTTTACAGTGGACCTGATGGTATTCCTAGCTGCCTTCTAATAAACTGTGCTCAAGTTCTAGCTATACCTTTAACAATTTTATTTAATATGTCGATATAACATGGTTACTTCCCGAAATCGTGGAAAAAATCTTTTATTATTCCACTATTTAAATCAGGGAATAAATCGAACATAACGGACTACAGAGGTATTGCAAAATTAAGTGTCATTCCCAAACTTTTTGAACAGTATCTTACTGAATTTTTGAGCCGACAAGTCACTTCCATACTCACACCTTTCCATCATGGTTTTCTTAAAGGATGTTCAACTACGACTAATTTACTAGAACTGACAACAATAATTAACAATGGTCTTAAAAACGGATGTTATACCGATGATATATACACTGATTTTAGTAAGGCTTTTGACAGAGTTAACCATGATCTTTTATTGCATAAGCTGTATTTAATGGGATTTACGAACTGCTGTTTGAATTGGATAAAATCTTATCTTTTACGTCGTGATTACTTATCTAAACATATCATCGTCAACTCTGGTATTCCACACGGTAGCCATCTCGGACGAATACTTTTCCTATTGTATATCAAAGGCCTGCCTACCACAATTTAATTTCCCAATATATTTATGTATTCTGACGATGTAAAATAATTTTAAGTTGTGCCGACTCCATTTTTCAACCCCACTTACAACAGGATTTGAATTTATTCTTTAATTGGTGCCAAACAAACTTATTGGATATAAATTTAAAAAAATGTAAACATATTCGTTTTTCCAGAAAATCTAGACCTATTGGCTTCTATTTTATTGGTGACTACAAATTGGAAGTTGTTAATGTTTTCTTGGATCTTGGTGTATTATTTGACACTAAGTTATCTTTTACTGAATATATAAATATGTGTACTAATAAAGCTCGTGGTGTACTTGGATTTATTAAGCGATGGTCAAAGGAATTCTCTGACTCATCTATAAGAAACCAGTTGTACATAGCACTTGTCAGACCTATAATCGAATATGGCTCAATAATTTGGGACCCATATTACAACGTCCATAGTGATCGTATTGAGACTGTCCAAAAACAATTTTTGCTAATCATATTACGGAGCACTTACCCAAATCCATCTATATATCTTCTGTCATATAGAACCAGGTTATTGGAGATTCATTTACCAACTTTAAAAAGCCGCCGAACAATGCTGAATGTGATATTTGTTATCAATCTGATTAAAGGCAATATTTGCCCGGAGTTCCTGCTAAATAGTTTATTTTTTATAGTTCCCCAACGCCCTACACGTTATTACCAGCCGTTATCAATTGAATACTCTCAACAAAATTATGCAACTGCCGACCCTATTCGTCGAATATGTTTAAATTTTAATGATCTTTACAGTATTATTGATATAACTTTGGATATTAACACTTTCAAACACAATTTAATTTTATATTTAAATAGATGATGTTAAATTTATTTGTAAAATTTTGTAATATTTTGTAATTTTTGTCTGAAAGGAGTTAATCCATAGACTGATAAATAAATAAATAAATAAATAAATTAAATTATACAGTGATTTTCGCAAAGTTTGGTGCTGAAATTTTTAGTCTTCTGAAACTTTTTCTAGCATACCCGGCCTTATTTCGTCCAAAGTGTGTCGAATGTGGGCTTATAAATAATTATTCATTGCTGGTTTAACAACACAGATCAGAGATAATAAGTACCTGCAAATGAATATAGTCCAAAGAAGCCAAATCACATGTCTTCTCTTGTTGGAGCCATTTCTTCTCGAAATGATTTTCAATGACATGACGAATAAAAACATTACAAATCATTTGTATCTAGCTTTCGACATTAGCGAATCACAATTAGATCCTTTTTATTATAATGATGTGCTCACTGGTCACGGTATAAGTGATTTAAGACAAATTTCCACAAATTTCCCGCAGGGTTAGGTTCAAATCCTTAAATATTGTAGCTATATATACTGAAATTTAACTTAATTAAATTTCAGGACAAATGCATTGCTTTTTACGGTTTAAGGTGAAATAAAGTTTTTTTCGAGCTTGGGCTTTATATGGGAGCTGAGGTAATTTATTGACCATCCTTCTTAAAATTGTATGGTATGAGCTCTGGTTATATAAATTTACAGGACAATCGATTCACCAATTTATGTCAGTTTTTTTAGGGAGGTTGTTCAATATTTGGATCAATAACTCTTTACCTACAGAACAATTTGACACCAACAATTTTCTTTTGTGTTTGTTTTTACTTATTTCAGTTCGTGTCCAAAATTTTTAGTTAATTTTGAAAAATTTTATGTAATAAAAATAAGTTTTAGCTTAAAATTTCAACGAGAGGCATCAATTGAAGCACAGCCGCGAATAACGTTGTAAGTTACAAAATAATTATATTTCAGGAGAGCAGAAACACGTTTTTACCAGGCAGGATTATTTATTCTGTCATTTTTTTTAAATTATCAAAACTAATGATACTAAAACCTTTTATGCAAAATATCAAGAAATTTTAATTTCAAATTACATGCAAATTGAGAGTTTATAATTTATTTTTTTTAGTATTCATTACGCAAGCGGCTTTTAAAAGTTTATTCCACATTGCAAAACCAATTCGTTTGTAGCATTTTGCTATTGACTTACAACGTTCTTCCACTGGCTGACTCTTCACAGCGAGAAAAAGAGGGAGTACGGATGACTTCTATAAGGCCTCTCTACTCCTTCTTTTGGATGTAGGAGGCCTGCTCATTCTTTTTACACACGTTGTCATTGCAGAATAGGGTTTCCGCTCTCACTTCTTTCGCCAGATTGTTAAAGGCATTAATGGCTTTTAGAAAGCATTCCAGAGAAGGGTGATTTTATAGCGGGATCTGAATTCTTTGGCTTCTGCTTTGGCAAAAAACATAGAAGGAAATGTGTACCTTATCTTTTATACGGAAAAGTCGATGCCTTCTTTGCAGTTAGGGCAGAATGGTAATTGAATCAAAAAAATCTCTAAGCAGACCTTCAATAAGGCCTGAAGTAAGAAGGTATTCTGAGTATTCCCGCTGGGTTTAAGGTGTATTATTTTGGGTGATTTGATGATTAAACAGTGTAAGAGCGTAATGTTTAAGGAAATCAACAAAAAAAAAACATAATTTGCAAAAAGTGGCTGTTACAACGTTATTTGCGGCTTTGCTTGAATTGTGCGTATCCTTAATATCATTGAAGGATATAAAATGGTAAAACCTAAGCATTGATTTTATTTTCATACCATATGGAGACCGTTTATTTCAAAAATCATTAAAAAAAAAATTTACAGTAGCACTGGCTAATAAGCAATATTAGTTTCATTGGCAAATTGATTAAATATATATGTATTTAAAAAAACTCAAAATAAAAATATGCCATTATTAATAATTAATCGAACCATAAAACAATGCAACTAATCAGTTTACAATGGATAATTTCTATATTGAGCCTCTGTTGTGACTGAGGTAGTGATCCAAACAAAACGCACGATGTCAAAAGTTATTTTCGGGAATACAAAATTTATTATTAATTAATTCATTTATTAATTTTAAATTTTTAAATATATATAATCAATGGACATTATCCTTACTGACTAATAACAAGATTTACTTAAAATTAAAGAATTGCATGAGGGACTTAAAAATGTACATAAAAAATTACTAGTTAAGATAAACAATTATTTTATGCTTTATAACATTTAAATTTAAAGAAAAATCAACAAATTGAGACAAAGAATTAAATTGTCGACATAACCTTGAAAAAGGATCAGCAATAGCGTAATTTACTCTACAAAACTTTACAAAAAGCAGATTATAATGACGAGTATTGCGACAAGGTATATTAAATTTAACAGAATTTAACAGAAATTCACAACAAATATTACCATTAATAAGATTAACCATAAAAGATACATTTAACATTGTACGACGACTTTTGAGCGATGGTAGTTTTATTAAAGCCAGTCTGCTAGAATAGGAAGGAAATCTTGTCGAGTGACTCCATTGAAGACCACGTAAACAGAACAACAAAAATTGTTTTTGGACAGATTCAATATGAGAATTATGAATGTTGTAATATGGATCCCAAATAATTGACCCGTATTCTAAGAAAGGTCTAACGAGTGACACGAAAAGTTGCTTCGTTATGTATGGATCAGTGAACTCTTTAGCCCAGCCTTTTATAAAGCCAAGAATACCTCTAGCTTTATTTACAGTTAACTTTATATGTGAAACAAAGTTTAATTTATGATCCAGTAGGACTCCGAGATCAAGAAATGAATCAACCAACTCCAATTGATGACCACCCAAAGCATAGTTAACAGCAATACAGTTATTTCTATAAAAACGCATGCATTTGCATTTCAATAGATTCAACTCCAACATATTATGATTACACCATAACAAAAAGTTATTAAGATCCGATTGAAGATAAAAATGATCAACAAAGCAATTAAAAGAATGGAAAATTTTTACATCATCAGCATACATCAATATATTGGCGAAGTGGATAACATTGGGCAGATCATTAATAAACAGCGTAAATAAAAGTGGGCCAAGATGACTGCCCTGAGGAACACCGGACGAAACATATATGTATGTACTTGGATATACAATTATTGAATTGTACTTTTTGCTTTCTGCCAATTAAATAAGAACTTAACCAGCTTAAACTTCTACGGGATAAACCTAACAAATCCAACTTAGTAAGAAGAAGTTGATGGTTAACTTTATCAAATGCTTTACTGAAGTCAGTATAAACAGCATCAGTTTGTTTCCTTTGTGTAAATGCAGAGTTGATCAAAGTTGTTAAATGAAGTATATTGGTTGTAGTCGAACAGCCTTTCCGAAAACCATGCTGGCATGCTGCCAGCAATGACGATGTGTGATGGCATAGGAAATCAGCAACAAGTTTTTCAAATAGTTTTGGAATAGCACTTAATTTGGCAATCCCTCTATAGTTTGTTATATCCGATCTATTACCAGATTTAAATAAGGGTTTTATATACGAGTCTTTCCATAATACAGGAAAATAACCACATATAATCGAAGCATTAAACATTAAAGTTAATGGCGTAACTAATGATTCAGCACATTGATTTAAAATACATGTTGGAACAAGATCAGGACCATGATTAAAAGACATCTTTAACCTTTTTAAGTTATGACGTGCTTAACTCCCAATTTTTATTTTTGATAGGAACATTGAAATTTATTGTTGTGGGAAAGCTAGTTTCTATGCGCATTTCGCTGGTTGCTTAGGCCAGCTCGTCAGGAAACTTTTTCCAAAGACTTTAGAAATGCTAAAAATACACAAATATGACCATAAAGTGAATAATAATTTTAAACACTCATGTCTTATTTGTAACAATGTCAAAGCTTCAACAAAGCCACAACAATAAACAGTGAATTTATCTTTCTTACATTCCCCTTCAATTGGCTGATTTTTTTTTCCAACTCGAATTCTAGTTGTTAAAGGGTAAAAAGAAAAAAAAAAACAAAATTTAAAAAACAAATTACTTTGTTAATTGTAAATTGTAAAAAAAAAAACAAAAAGTTTTCAGAAAATTATCTTAATATTTTTATTATGAAAGAATGATCTATGACAATTATGTGTGAAAGAAAATATTGGCCAAATACTCGCCACGGCATACCTCTATCCCATGGTCCATGTTTTCAATGACTCTGAGATATAATTGAGGTTCAATGCCGTCAATGTGCCAAATTACCTCATTCTTTAGCTCTTTAAATATTCTTGGTTTATTGAGGTACACTTTTTCTTTTAAATATCCTCAAAGAAAGAAGTCAAATCACATGATCATGGTAGCCAATTAACATCGCCACGATATGAGATAACTCGGGCATTGAATTGCTCGAGTAAAAAACATCGTTTTGTGGCAAGTGACACCATCCTGTTGGAACCGCATATCGCCTGGGTCCATATCCTCAATTTCTGGCCACAGAAATCCGTTATCATTGTGCGATAGCGAACATCATTCACGGTAACTGTTTGGCCGACCTCATTTTGGAAGAAGTATAGCCCGATGACGCCGCCAGCCCATAAACCGCACCAAACAGCACAAAATGTGTTTTCACATTTCCTACAGAAACGGTTTGCTGTAATTTGCGCACAATTCTCCAGATTCTGGATACATGTAGTCGATTATGCTGACCAAAAAAATCACGAAATGTACAAAATGCATTTTGACTTGAACGCCCATTTTCGTAAAAAGCTTCAACAATCTTAACGCCCTTCACAATTGTTTACCTCTCCATGGTTGAATTTCTCAAATACTGAAACAAAGAAATGACAAATTAAGCTGGGAAATAAACTTGACTTCAAGGTGTGACTCCCAATGAACATCGTGCATTATGGTTGGACCACCCTTTACAGTGTAATCTCCCTTCCTTAAAGGAATACCTCTCTACGACGGACGCTGTTTTCTAGTTTCGTCAGCATTCCCTTAGGAAGGCATGGTCCCTTCGGTAATCGGTCATGTGAGCTTTTACTGTACATTATTAACTGCCAGGCCCACAATGTCAACAAGAACATTTCTTGAAAACAATAATAAAAAATTTAAATTTGTTTTTGTCTTCAATATAAGTATTTTTTTTTTTTTTTTTATCAGTATTTATTTATTAAATCTTCATATATTAAATATGAACTAACAATAATTAATCAAATCGTATCCTAATATTTACTTTATGTCCTGCCAGTGCCAGACAAAAAAGATTTAGTCATCACGGTTTCTGTTTACATATGTAGGTGCTTATCGCTCTTCTGATTGGGTGAGTGCTGCAGTGTCTCTTCTTCTTAAGCGACTGTGGCCGCCATAATTTAAAATATTTCGAGCTAATGGATTTTGGTGCAGTTCCAGCCTTTTTAAATATTTTACTGCATATTTCGTTATCATAGTTTTTACCAATCGCACATTGAGATCCTTGTGGATGAGTTTTTGACATACCAGGGAGCTGTGATTATTCGAAGAAGTTTATTTTGGCGCCTTTGAATTTTTTCGATATTAGAAGCCGAGGCAGTGCCCCATAACTGAATACCGTAGCACCAAATTGGCTTTAAGATAGAGTTGTAAAGTAGAAGTTTGCAATCGAGACTAAGAACAGAATTTCTTCCAATGAGCCAATTAATCTGAATTGCTTTTAGTTTCATTTGAGTTAATTTTGCTTCTATGTGCCATTTCCACGTTAAACGCCGATCTAGATGTATACCGAGGTATTTTACATGCGAGTGTTGGGGTATTATTTGATTATTGATTTTAATAGGGGGGCATGTTTCCCGACGCAATGTGAATGTTATATGTGCGCATTTTTGCTCATTGATCTTTATCCTCCACTGTTTTAACCACCTTTCCAGTTCAAATATGTGATCCTGTAGGTAACGAGATGCTTCTTGACAGTTTTCATGTACGCTTAGGAAAGCTGTGTCATCCGCAAATGTTGAGGTTTGTGTGTAGCTGTTTGTTGGCATGTCCGAAGTATATATTAAGTATAATAGAGGGCCCAGGATGCTGCCTTGTGGGACTCCAGCGTTAACTGGCTGAGGAGAACTTAAAAAATCGCCTTCTTTTATAATAAATTGACGACCGACTAAGTAGCTTTCTAACAGCTTGTGTATGTTTGCTGGTAAGTTTTGCTGCAATTTCAGTAGTAAACCTTCATGCCAGACTTTATCAAAAGCTTGAGACACATCGATGAAGAGTGCTGAGCAATATTTTTTTTCTTCAAAGGCTTTTCTTATTACATTTACTATTCGATGAGTTTGTTCAATTGTGCTGTGTTTTCTTCTAAACCCGAATTGATGATTAGGAATACATCTATTTTCATTTAAAATCGACATTAATTTTAACACTATTAGTTTCTCAAATAGCTTTGAAATATAAGATAATAAGTGAACAGGCCTGTATGACTCAACTTTTGTGTGATCCTTTCCTGGCTTTGGTATCATGGTTACTAAGGAAACCTTCCATTCTTGAGGGTAGTATTGAATATAAGAAAGAAATGTTCTTGTCGACATTGTGGGCCAGGCTGTAAATTTTTAAGCCACAATTTAAACTAAAAAATTTATTTACAAATATTATTTTAACAAAAAAAATATTATAAACGTTTTGAATTTTAGTCGATTTTTCTTTCGAACTTATTAGATATCAATCGATCTGCAAACTCCAATCATATGTGACTATATTTAGCAAAAACGCTTAAACTTTTTACAAAATTGTATTTAGTAAATTTCCTAAAATTGCTTAGAGAAATAAACGAAAAATATTATATATTTATTTTTCGCTTTTTTTTTCTTCAGCAAAAAACTGATGAAAATGACAAATAAATAAAATTGATTAAATAGATTTACAACTTTTAGCGGCAGCACAACTTTTTATAATTTGTTTCTTAACTGGGAGTCAAACAGACCACTCAGTTGTCGTTTTATCTTCAAATTTTATTCTTACTATATAGTTTTTTTTTATTTTTTTGTTCCTGCAAACATTTTGGTAACAATCAAAGTTGCAGACAGTTTTTAACAAAAAAAAAATTCTTTTTTAATTCGTAATTCTAGGAAACTTTTATTTCCTCTGTCACTAGCAGCCAACTGCCGACTACAAATTGTATTCAACACAATGGTTTTGTTGAAAAACCAGTATGAATGATATTTTCGGCTTTGCCGAATCTTTGATAGCCTTTATTAAGAATTTGAAATTTTAGAAGATATCGGAATTTATGAACAATCATCATAATGTCTGGCATTAAAATTTCTAGTTATAAAAAACTATTTTATGACAAATACCATGACAGCATCATTATTCGTAGGCAATTTAGGCGTATTAAAGTTTTTTTGTTAGGGCGAGATTGGGGTTTATATAGGACCCGTTGTAAATTATGTAACGTAATTCGAAAAAAATCCCTTTGAAATATGCAGCTTTCACGAAGTCTAAAGGTTTACAATACTGTTCAAGGATACAGCCACCACAAACAACACAAAAACTGCCTGGTCTGTTTTTACAACGTTTTTTCTACGTAGCAATTAAGTGAATATTGATAAATTTGACATAAAAACCAAAATATTTTGGATGGAGTTAAAAAGAAAAATTTGAGGAATATTTGTAAATTAATGCTAATGCTAAACACTAATAATATATTCGTAATCAGTGGAAAAAATATAAAATGATCAATTATTATTAGTTCAAACAGTTTACATTAAAAAAATATAAAGGACTAAACCAAAACAGAAATAATTCAAGCAATAGACATGCATTTCTATTTTTTTTTTTTTTTTTTTTTTTTTTTTTTTATTGTTGCTACACACTAAGTCCCGCGAAGCTTTTTGCTTGTCTGCAGGATACCAGAGTCTCTGGCGGGAATCGAACCCGCAACCCCGGTACTGATAGACTAGCTCACTACCAGCTAGCCTACCGGGGCACTTTGAGTTGATACTTTTATTATTTGAATAAGACGAAAAAAACAATAAAACAAAAATGTAGTTAAATAATAACCAATAAAATGACAATTCATTTCTACTCCGTTACAGTTCTAAAACCTTTAAATAAAATAAATAACTCAAAAATCAAAACCAGGCTGCAAAAAATAAAGTTCTTAATTCAATAAAAGGACCGTAACCAGATTAAGGAAACAAAATAATAAATAAACTATAAACAAAGTGAACACTATTTGGCTTAACAGCCTATAAATTATCAGAAAGCCAAAGTTTAATACATGCATTAGGTTTAGTTTCAGACGTAATCAATTAGTTCTGCTTAACTAAGTGCGGATATTTAACACAGGCCTTTATCTCATATTTATTTAAATTATTTCTTAATTACTTATTTTTTTTTTAATTACGAAAACTATTTCCACCAATTTATTATTCGTAATTAAATTTGACCAAATTATTATTCCTGATAATCGAGTAAAAGTTGAATCGATGGAGATTCTCAACTAAGTTTATTTTAAATAACCGCAGTCTTTCCTGATTTTAGGAGAAGTTCTGAAAAATATAAGAACTCAAATTATGAAGCATATAAAAGAATATAACGATACCACAAATGTCAAAATCCATCCAGCCGCTTAGATGGTACCAAGAATGATAGAAATAAAGATTACGACATCAGACATACATAAAACATTTTTACTGCGCATGTAGGAACCCTGACGTCACACAACTTGCGTTCTCATTGGCTAATTCTTTTAAGCTTTCAAACTGTTGTGTTTATGTGTAAACATGATGGTCGCAATTTTGGAGATAAAGATAAAGTTTTTCATTGTCACAAGGGCTAATCAATTAAAAATGGTGAGCATCATATTATATTGATATTAAGATTAACATTTGTCCAAAAATAATTTATCGCAACCGAAATCATCTTACCTAATTTTATTAGAATCCGTACATAGATTCCATACACAAACTACTCCCGAAAATAACATTCGGTAACGATGACTTTTGTAATAGCTACTGTCTCAATGGCAAGTGGCAGTTGGTGCTTTATCATTTACGACGAACAAATCTTATACAGATGTATGTATCTAGATAGCACTCGGAACAAAGAACTCGTATATAAATCTTATCCCATTAACTTATTCCTGTTTAGCCGGGTCAATGATTGCCCATTTATCCAACAAGGGTACCCTTTTGAAAAACTGTTATAAATGCTGTGGTGTAGGGTACCAAATTATCGGGCTTGACCGACTGTATTTTCTTACATGTTTTGAAAACGATAAAACTTAATTTTGTAAAAATTAACACAAACAAGTCGATTTCAATCAAATACATTTTTTTTATTCGAAATATGGCATTAACACTTGAAAATTATTTCGGCGCTTGTCGTATGTTACACGAAGAGTTTTGGCTTCCAGGGCATCAATAGTTGCTGGCTTATCAGCACCAACCAGGGACTTAACGTAGCTCCAAAGGAAAAAATAGAGCGATGTCAAATCGCAAATTATTGGAGGCGGATTTCTTAACTTATCGTAAATTGTTTATGTTTATAAGATGACGGTTGCGGTCGACGTATGGCACGTAAAGCCAAACCTGCGCAAACCACGTTGTGCCTGGATCAATATCACCTGTATTTCGAAACTTAAAGTTGAAGATCATAGTGGGTTGACGATCTCCATTGACCATAACGTGAGCTATGTCTTCCGGTGTACTGATTTTACCAGCGTGTAAGTCGCACAAAAACATGCAATTTTCTGGATATAATGAAGTCTTTGACGAACGTTGGGGATTGCTTTCTCATTCACATAGGGCAATTGTACTAATACCAAACCCGTTACTCGCTGAACACGATTTTGCCGTTTATAATTTAAAAAATTCGATAGCGTTGTTCACCCGTTAATCTATTTATGATGATTTTCTAGAGTTTACTGATGATATATGTCAAAAAGTGAGCGTAGTATATTCATTTGTAGAAATGCTGGGAAATGACCTTGCTGAAGAAAATGAGAAACTTATGACACCAAAATTATTATTTTCTGTTTAATGTTATATTTACTAAAGCGCTCAGGTAAAATCATTCCGCTCTGTTTCATTTCTTAACTACAAAAGGAAATAAATGGGGTCTTACATAAAGACTTTTTAAGGCATGTTCAGATCTAACAAATATTTGACGAAAAATCCAACAAAAGCGTGACCAGTTAATTAACCAAACTACAGCTGTATTTTTATCAATCTCCATTGATTTACTAAATTTTATTTGAAAGAAAATAATTGTATTATGAACTTTAGAAACTGTAAAATGATGTTTGATCTAGCCAAACGTTATGCAAAAGCAAATATGGAACGTGAAATATTAAACGGGTGTGCACCGAGCGTTAGTGTTTCACACAAAATGACAAGCTTTATATACCCTTATTTACTACTCTTAGTAGTGAAGGGTATAGAAGCAGAAAAACATCATGCACATACATTCATATCTTTTTAAATTCCAAAGCCAATGGGAGAAGGAAAAGTGAAAAATAAAATAAAGCTGCTTTAAACCTTCAAATACTCACTTCAACGTATTTACCCTCAAATCTATTTTAACACCCAAGATTACTTCCTGTCTCCTAGATTTCTACATTCCCACACTACCCATTTTTATTTTTTTGGGTTTGTGTGTGTGTATTTATGTATATATATATTTTATATTGGTTTGGGTAGATAACTGTATTCTTGAGAAGTTTATTTTTCTTCGAAGAATAAAAAAATATTTCAATTGCCTAAAGAAACAGGTTAAAGTACAAATAAAGTTTTTGACCTTTTTTTTGAAAATATAACTTATTTTCCCTTTTAAGAAAATCTTTTATTTTACTTTGTTTTTAGAATGTTTTAAAAGCTCTGATTTTTTTTTCTTTGAAACTTGCGGTGTGTTTTTACGGACTTTTTTGACATAATATGTTTACAAAATTAAGTTTTTTTTTTAATAAGTGAATATGAAATATTTTTAATATATTAAATTTTTACTACAGTTTCTTGCATGTGAATTGAGAAAAAATTTTAAGTAAAAATCTTAAATCTCAGTGAATACGAAATTATAATAAAAAGGATCAGATTGTTAGATGAAAAAACACATATCGTTACTCTATAAGGAGCTAAGTCAAATTTAATAGCTTTTGTGGGAAAGCAAAAAACTGGCAAAAACTTTTTAAGTTCTCAATATTTTTGGAG
Organism: Pollenia amentaria; assembly: GCA_943735925.1. Lineage (NCBI taxonomy): Eukaryota > Metazoa > Arthropoda > Insecta > Diptera > Polleniidae > Pollenia > Pollenia amentaria. The sequence continues at coordinate 118,061,249 of OX031010.1, read as the reverse complement.
TCTGTAAATGCAGTGCGTTTTGATATGCAAGACATTTACAACTGAAAATTAAGATCTTTTCTGTTAAATATTTTGTACTTTTAATTAGGACTAAGCACTTTTTTCTTCCACTCGTTTCGACTTTTATACAATATAATTTATACGTTTTTAATGAAGAATAAAGTATTTTAGCGGGATCTCCATGCTTACTAGGCTTGCAGATCATTGATGGGAAGGTACTGGGGACTCAGGCCGTGAGTAGTGGAACTGATACTTGTCCCTCCGTGTACTGGTTAAAATAGATTGTCTGAGCTTTCAACTTAATTGGCTATTTTATCCTTACCAGATTCGTTCATAAGTGTCTGAGTTAAAAAAGTAACTATCTTTTTCGTTCGTAAATAAAGATTTTGGAAAATATCAGGATGAAGCCAATTTGGATCGATGTTTATTTTAAGAAATTATCCAAGTCAATCCAAATTGTACTTCTAAAAATATCTAAATATTTTAAAAAGGAAAAAATATCATATTATTTTGCCACTTACAAATGCTTTATTTGGGAGAATATTTAGCGCCCTTAACAGTTGTAACACTGATTTTAAAAACAGACTATTGTCTGAAACCATAAAGATTTTAAAAACAGACTATTGTCTGAAACCATAAAGAATATTCTTAAAGCCCATAAATCTTGAAATTGTAAAAATAAGTACAAAAAATAAATTTTATTCGAAAGACAATTCCATGACATTTGAACACGTTTTCGGCCCTTTGATCACCGGTCGGTCAGAGGTCCAATTTCGAAGGCGGATCAATAAGTCCGTGATGTTTCAAACTTCCCTCGTAGTTATATGAAATGCAACACTGCTACCATCAAGTACCAAATGTTAATAGACTACTGTCAAGTTTTGAGCAAGTTCCGTCATTTACTTTGCGTGTAACAGCTGTTCAAAACATACAACCTCGTAATTTTTTTAAAAATGGAAAAAAGTGAATTTCAATTGCTTATTAAACATTATTTTTTGCGAAAAAAACCTGTCAATCAAATCAAGGAAAAGCTTGATAAAAACTATGGGGAATCTGCACCATCGATTTCAATGGTAAATATTGGTTTACTGACTTTCGTTGTGGTCGCACAAGTACAAATGACGCTGCACGTTTTACACGGCCTATTGAAGTCAATACACCCGAAAATGTCGAAAAAAATTCAGGATATGGTGTTGGCTGATCGAAGAGTAAAAGTTCCTGAGATTGTTGATGCCATAGGCATTTAATATGGCAGTGTGGTTTCGATTTTAAATGATCAGCTGGGTTTAAGAAAGCTGTCTGCAAGATGCGTGCCGCGTTTGCTCTCAATTGACCATAAACGTAATCGTGTGACAACTTCAAAGGATTGTTTGGAGCTGTTTAACCGCAATTCGAATGAGTTTTTGCGGCGTTTTGTAACTGTGTATGAAACATGGATCCATTACAACACTCCGGAGACCAAGAAGCAGTCTAAACAATGGGTTTCTCCGGGTGAACTGGGTCCGAAGAAGGCCAAGGTAAGTTTGTCGGCCAATAAGGTGATGGCAACAGTTTTTTGGGATGCATGCGGGATAATCTGCATAGAGTACCTTCAAAGAGAAAAACAATTAACGCGAATATTATGCCAACTTATTGGACCGATTTAACGAGGATTTAAAAAAAAAACGACCCCATATGGCCAAGAAAAAAGTTATTTTTCATCAAGATAATGCACGGGTGCACACGTGTGCAGTATCAATGGCAAAATTACATGAATATGACTACGAATTGATACCACATCCGCCATATTCTCCGGATTTAGCCCCCCAGTGACTATTTCCGAACCTAAAGAAATGGCTCAGTGGAAAGAGATTTAGCTCCAACGATGAAATTATTGGTCAAACAAATACTTATCTTATGGACCTCGAAAAATCCTATTTTTGGAAGGGATACACAAATTGGAAAAACGTTGGACTAACTGTATTGAGCTAAAAGCAGATTATGTTGAAAAATATATTTTTTTTTCTTTTTTGTAAAAAAAAAACTGTGTTTCATTCAAAAATCCCTCGTATGAGACACTTTTTCAAGCATTTCTGGCGGTATGTCATGAACAATGTGCTTTCAGTTGTTGCTGGTTTATCAGCATAAACCAGTCGAGAGGTGTCAAATCGCACTAGCTTGGAGGCTAATTGGCAGGTCTTTTTCGCAAAATCAACCTATTGGGTTCACTAATGAAAAAATAAGGACCGATGATGACACCAGCGTGCAAACTGCTTCAAAAGGTGAGTATGCTGTAGATTGTTCTCACTCCATATGCGTCAGTTTTGTTCATAACAGACATGTTCAGATATGCAATTATATGCGCTATAAAAACCATAAAGTCGCCTTTTAGTTTCGCGAATAGATGACGGATTTTTTAAGTTAATTTTAATAATATAGTAGCGTTTTTATAAAATAAAACGTTAATGGTATATCAGGTGTAATTTTAGTTAAATCGGGTAATTTTTCTTCATCTCAAGTGTAATTTTGAAGTTTGCTGGTGATAACACTGCTTGGCCACCTTTTCCATGGACAAACAACGTCCGCTAACGCGAAAGATAAAATTATATTCAATCCCTCTGGAACCTGTTTTTAACAATAACATTTAATACAATTCAAGGCGAACTCATACAGGTGACCGCATCATGAGATAGAGCTATGCTAGCTATCCCTTTTTTAAAAAATACTTTGTATTTTGTTTTTGTAAAAAGTTAGAGTGATTTTTTGTTTGTTTATCAAATATATACAATTGCTTTAGAAGGTAAATCTTTTTTCTGTATTGCAAATTTAGTGTGGCTCCACTTATTCCTTACAAACTTTTTATTCCTTGATTTTATCAGCCTGGCCCACAATGTCGACAAGAACATTTCTTTCTTATATTTATATTGAAAACAAAAACAAATTTAAATTTTTTATTGTTGTTTTCAATATAAAAATGCGAAAGAAATGTTCTTGTCGATATTGTGGGCCTGGCAGTATATTTTATAGGTATTCACTTTTTATGTTTTATAAAATTTAAATAAGTTTTTTTTTCAAGTAATTAGATTTTTATTGAATTTTAAATTTTAACCAATTTTTTCACAAAATATAAACACACAAATAAATAAACAATAAGAAGATGGCTCGAAAATGTCACCTGTATGAATTCGCCTTGATACATTTAAATAAATTGAGTAATTCACAAGGTGCTTTATTGTGTCATATTGGTTTTATCAGGTTATTCATCGTGAGGTTTGATTTATAATGCAAAATAAAACACATAAATTTGAAAATTTACTTTAATTTTTTATTATCGATTTAAATAACAATTTATGGTTTTTACTGTTGCAAAATGATAACAGGTCAACGTTGACCATGACTTCGTCTGAAGAGGTCCTTTAGGAAGAAACAATTTTTGTATCTCGCGAATAACAGTAGTAATGTTTATTTCCAAATCGTCAATCGTAGCTGACATATTCCTGAAGACCTCAGACTTTACATATCCTCACCAAAAAGATTTCTCAACAAGGTCTTTGTTTCACGAGCTGTATGGCTTGTAGCGCCGTCTTGTTGAAACCAGACGTCACCGATATCATGCGTTTGAATTTCAGGAAGCACATAATCATGTTAACATGATGAAATAACGGCTTCTATTCAAGATAACGACACCGAACGATCCGTCACGATCCTCGCGTACACTTTCAGCTACAACTGCTATATTCACTTCACTACGTGATGGATGTGATCTAACCAGTCGAGTATCATCCATTAATGTAAACTGGGACTCAAATTTGCGAATGGTGTTGACAATAGTGGTTTCAGTAGGTCGGTTATGCGCACCGTAAGTTCCTCGAATCGCACGCAAAACATTTCTCACAGAACGCTGATTTTCGTTATACAGCTGAACAATTTTACAATAACTTGCCAAACGATACTGAACAAAAATGACAAAGCAGTTTGATATGGGTTAAGCGTGATCTATAAAAACCATATTGCAAATCAAACCTCACGATGAATCACCCTTCATTTGTTATAATTTTATAAATGTGTCATTATTCACCTTTTTCCTATTGTACAGTGTTGCCAATTGAGACATTTAATTGCAATATTTTTTTTATTCGTATTTAGCGAAATTTCCTGTAGGTCTTTAATTCATTGAAAGCAAAAACAAAGTCAAAAATATTTTATAATTTTGTTATTGCTTTCTACAGAAATTTTCAAAGCCACAAGATATGCGGCGGTTGAAATTTAAAAATTCAATATGTATTTCTTACGAAAGCAACAACAAAATTATAAAATTGTCTTACTTTGTTTTTATTTTCAATGTTTTTTTCGACGTTGCTTTGCGTTTTACACAATTACGGCCTTTATCTTCTTTGGGGTCATGACCTCCTGGGCTAGTGGAGCACTAGTATTGTGAAATCATAAATTGGGTTTGGTGGCTCTTTCGAATGAATTTTCATTATGTGCCCTTGGATCCACCCTTGCTAGTTCTTAGCCATTGTTTTATACATTTTTTGTGGAGGAGCATGGACAACAATGATTTTATATAAAATTCTAAAACTTAAGTTTCTTGACATGTTAAATTTAATTTCATTTTGTTTATGTTGTTAAAACTAAACTCTTTGTAACATTAACCGAAAACAAATTTCCTTGATTAGATTCCAAATGCTTTTCGTTCAATACCTTATTTATTGTCATGTTTAAATTGTAAAAAAACCTCAATGCAACAAACATATCAAATTAAGCCTGTAATACTTTCAAATAAGTTTAGTTTCTAAATAACAACTGGTTGTATTAGAAAATTGTATTGGGTTTAAAAAAGAAAGTACAAAACCACAAAAAAATTTGTTCATCTATTTTGGTAATATAGCACACAAATTGCTGTAACTTACTGGACTTCCTTAGAGCTATTGCTGTTTACAAACCATATAAAATGATTATCGAAAATAAAACTTACTCTGTTCGTACTCTAAAAACCACAGACAAATGTAATTTCAACGTAATTTTGTCGACTAGTTTTAAAATGTAAACCGAAATCATTGTTACCACCAGCAAAATTCAAAACTACACTTGAGATGACGCAAAATTACCCAATTTAAATGAAATTACACCTGATATTAATTTAACGATTAATTACAAGAAAACTTACATAAAAGAACAAGTTAGAAAGTATTTACAGACAAATTTTAGAGAGCGTTCCCTTGTTCGGTCCCATATGCAATTATGGACCTTTTAAAACAAAAGGATGTTATGAATTAAAGATTAATAATATAAGAATTCTTAACGCCGAAAATTATCTAGGTAATTACATCTATTTGAGATGTTTTCGTCTTCTAGTGATTTATGGGAGGGGGTTTATGTATGACCTACGATACTAACATTACAAAATTTTGCCATGACATTGTAGCTATTTTTTTTTTTATCAATACATACCAATATGGGAGCCATGGTCAAATATGGACTGATTCCAATATCAATTTCGTAAGATAAGGTTAAAATAAAATATATTTGGGCAAAATTTGTCCAAATGCCAAGATAATTAGATGGTTTATGGACACAAAGCCTCTTTTAGGAAAAAAGTAATTATGTGGCCGATCCTAAAATTTTCAAAATAAGATAAAAAAAATAAATAAAAAAAAACTTTGAAACAAATTTCATTAAATTATCTTAACATTCGAGTTCTGTACTTTGCGCAGAAGGTCTGCACGGACAGACGGACGACTCAGATATTGATTCTAAGTCGAATGGTATACTACAACAAATATTTGTATGTGTTTCATACAGCAGCATAAACTCATAATACCCTTTTCACTGAAATAAGATCAATATTAGTCATGCTTCTAAGATTCATATAGTTATTCAAAATAATTTTACAAAAATAACATTAAAAACCTCAAACAAATTAATAAAAATTAAATAAAAACTTAATATATAATATCTACTTCCATTTATCTAGAGAAGATGCCAAATGTTGATGTTCATCTTTTGTATACATTATTAAGTAAATAAAATTCCAAGTTTAACAAAAGTAAAGGGCGGTAAATATTTCTTAACTAACGCATCTTAAATGTTAAAACAAACACAAAATGTGTTACCTTCTGTAATATTCGAAAAATATCTTTCTCCTGGGGGTTTTTTTAATATAAATATGTACTTTCTTTTTCCAATAAACTTCGAGTTTTAAATCACTTTCAAGCTCATGTTTATCGATATCTAATTGTCTACCAGGCGGAATTTTTTTTTTAACAAACAGTGACTTTGGCTGAATATACTGTAAATTTTTTAGATCAACGATATCTAAACGGAATAAATTTTATCACTAAAAATCAAATCCTTATATTATTTGTTTTAAAATGAAAGAATTTTAAATTATACCTGATCTACACCTCAAGAAAATTACCCATGCTCTACCCACGAGAGTAAAAATGACACCAAATTCGGGTAATTACCCACAAAGTGGCTACACTGACGGAAATACATAAATTTACGTAAACAAAGTTTTTCAATTCGGATCAAAAATTTTAAAAAAATTATCATACAGAAAACATTTGTTATCCAAAATATACAAACAGCTACTCACACTATAAGTGGTTCACATAGAAACGTCTTATATCGCTATGTTTGGAACTCAAAATAAAAGCCTCATACTAACTTTATAATTTTCATTGAATAAACTACATTTTCAGCAATGTTCTGAAAATCGAATTGGAGTGAATTTTAAATCGAACAAACTTTAAAAACAATCCAGAGTATAAAGTTCATTTAAATATTCTGTTTTATATACATACTTCATACTATGAGAACAGCTTATCTTTCAAAACAATTGGACTGGAAACCTCCATCGCTTTTAATTTCACTCGATTTTGATTTCCAGAACATGGCTGTTTGTATGAATTAAATCATCCCAATTTAATTCAAATCTACATAAAATAAGTAAGAAAGTGTATTCGGTCAAACCTTAAGGGCGCATTCGGTAGTACCGAATTCAGCGTTAGTATACAGCCACTTCTACTTTAAGTCGAATAGCTCATAAAAATACTTAAGCTTAGAGTACACGAAATGAGCTACCAGCTCATGTGGTTCTGACGTAATTTTGACGTCATTACAAAGCCACAAAGGCCCTTAAAGTTTATATGATGACCTCAGAATAACGTTAGACTAACATGCGCATGTGGATTTTTACATTTGGTGTACTCTAGGCTTTTCTTAACATACTTTATGCTAATTATTATAACCACACCACAATAGTGGAAAGGGTCTTATGGATTTGTGCTGATATTTATAACACATTAAAATATCTTTTAGTATACCCATCGAATAATTTTTATTTGCATAGTAATATCTAGTTTTGGTTAAAATTACAAATAAACATGTAGCCCAATTATAAATTAATAATTTCGATGAAGTGCGGCAGGAAGTTTTGTGGAGAAGCGAAGAGTCAATATTCAACAAAACTTATACTGACAACAAGAACCAACATATATGAAAATTTCAAACATTAAGAGGATGACCAAGAGGGGAGCTTAATACAAGGTTTAATGAAATTGAGTTTGTCAACAAAACTTAAATTAAAATATACCTGAAGATATATGATGCCTGTTTTCCCTTGGTCCCAAACACGCAACACCTACGATAAGGGAAAAATTTCCACTGTTTAAATTTATTGCTGAATGACAGGACTGCATTCAAACGATAGTGGAAAAAGAAGAACAGGAGATGGCGAGAACAAGACTCCGCATTATGCTGGATAACTATATGAATAAACAAAGTTTGAGTATAAGAACCGACATATATTTAATACAGTGAAACAAACTGAATAATTATTGAACAGAAACAAAAATTTATTAGTATTGAGTGTTGGTAAGGGCAACGTCACAGTCGCGATGAAAACGATGATTATAAAAGATATAAGATGACTGCTGCCCCGGGAGTTTTTCCTTTCTTTCATTTTTAAGCCGACACCGCACTTGTGGAAAGCTGATGTTTGTAACACCTTAACATATTATTCCTAGCCCCACCTTTTGGCATACCGATCGACTTAGGATCAATTTTTGTATTGATCTAACGATGTCTTTCCATGCGTCCGGCTGGCTGGCTGCCAATGTAAACATTGTGCGCTTAGTACAGGGATAATTTGGAGATAATTTTATAAAATTTGGCATATAGGTTCTAGTTAGCATAATGAACAAGCCTACAGAATGGGGTAAATCGGTCCATTATTTTACATAGCCCCATATAAGCTCCTTTCCGGAATGGGGTCTTTGTGCCCAAAAACAATATTATTATGTTGGTATTAAGATTAAATTTGGTCCAAACTAGTTTTATTGCAATCAGAATCATGTAAACAAATTTTATTGGAATCGGTCCATATTTTAACATAGCTCCCATACAAATACTATTCCCGAAAATAGCTTCCCAGCTAGCATTTTTCATCGTTTAAGAGTCTACTGGGAATCTCATGAAGAAAGTTTTTGTTCGTTGACGAGCGCATTTTTTAATCGTAAAAGAATCCTCGCACGAGAGAAACTGGTACACAAGCTGATTCCTCTGTGAGAAAGATCTACAACAAAGCGAAAGACGTTGATATTAATCGTAGAATGAATTAATTAATAATAAATATTTCATTCCCGAAAATAATTTTTGATCTTAGACGGAATTGTTTGCGATGTGTGTAAAGATTATTCAACGAGTCTTTCAGAAAGCATGTCAAGAATCGTATGCGCCTCATGTTGGAATTACCTAACAACTCATAAAATTTTTAAGAAAATCGCGAATTCAACTCTATCCGGATGGAAAATCTCATTTGGCCGGTCATAAGTTCCATTTGTTTTATGGAAATTGAATTGACAGTAGAATTTTCATGTTTAAAAAACGCTTATATTAACTCAGTAATTGTTATATGACTCATACAGAGAGTCGCAAAAGGTTAATTTAAAGATTAAAAGACGACCGTGTCAGAAAATGTTTAAAAAGGTAATTAAAAAAACAAAAGATGTTTTTTTTATTATACTTGTCAGATAATCAACAGAAAATTGTTGTATGAGTTGTATATTAAATATAATCGTCAGGTAAACAGTGAGCCAAAATATCAATAATCACTGCCTTAAATATATACATTACAATAATTAAACCACATTTCGAATTTGGCTCAACAATAATTTATACATGCTGTACAGATCAACAAATAAGAAGACTGCAAAACAAGGCAATATACTAAGATGTAACCGATATGCACCAATAAATTATATGTTAAATTGTCTTAAATGGCTTAATATACGACAAAGACCTAAATTAAACACTCTGATTGTTATCCAAAAAATTAAGATGGGAGGTGCGCCACAATACCTATGTATGTGAACAACTTATATATGTTGGAGATGCTCAACCATATATTTAATCTGAGAAATTCTGAACACTTTAGGCTACAACAAATATCAAACAACACAATGCAAAGATCGCTATTTTACAAAGGCTTAAGTGAATATAATAAATTACAACCTCATATTGGAAATGAAAGTAATATTAATGTATTAAGAAAAGAAATTGTAGAATTTGTGAATAACCTATAAAGGAAAAATTAATGTTTGAATATTTAATGTATATGAAATTTTTAAAGTATGTTACATACTACTAAATAAATAAATAATAATAATAAAAATAAAATAATAAATTTAATTTTACTGCCTATTTCCGATGTGCGAAAAAATTCTTCGTACAAATACATTTAAAGCAAAAGCAAATTTTTTAGAATATGTTTTTATTTTAAATGTAGTTGTTCGAAAGAAAAAATTTCTTCGCACATCGGAAATAGGCTATTATAATTTTTTTTTCTTATTTTTTTTTGCATGAAAAATGTATTATAAATAGTTTGGTGAAATTGGCCAAAAGTATTTAAGCACAAACAACTTTTCCTTTTATAACCTTATAGCTCTTCGAAATATTTATAAAATGATAAAGTTGATTATATTTTTCACAAATTCGATGAAAGGTGTCATTGTAAGCGCAAACAGATCTACACTAATTAAGACTGATCAGCTCAAATTTATGAGTTTGCCTAATTGAAACAGAAAAGTAAATTTTACCGATAAGATGCTCGGCATCATTTTCACCACGAATCAATCCTAGTAGGAAACAGATAGTGTTCAAACACAATTGCGTCTTCAACTTCAGGCAAAACTCCTAATAGTCGGCAGTAACTTTAAACTCTCTCGCATTTAGTTGTTTTAATTTTTTATTTTCTTTTGTTTTTAATTTTCTGGTTGTAAACATGCAATTTAGCCCTAAAAGGTTACTCTTCGTCGAATAGACGAACTATTTAAAAAAAAAACGAAAAAGGAACGATTTTAAAGTAAAAAATCAACCAAAATATTTGAAGTTAAGCATTTTACAAAGAAATAAAATGAAATAAAGCATTAAAAATAAAAGTTCTTTTTCTTTCTCAAAATTCGATACGATTTTGAGCACTTTTATGTGTTTTAAAATTAATGAAATTTTAAAAGCATTCGTCGTCAGCTCACGTCGTTGAAAAAAGAACGTAATCTGAAAACACATAAAGAAGTTATATCAAAAAGAGTAAATGAGCTGCCTCAATTCGAAGAACAGTAACCATCCAGGGTTAATAAACTCTGGTGGCACTGTTGGGAGAATAAATAATGAAACAGAATTGAGTCTTTGACTTCAGCAAACATTCTAAAGACCATAACTAAAACGTCGGCAGTAATTTCAAATTCTCTCTAATTTCTTTTTTTCTTATTTTTCTTTGTTTACAAAATGTATGAAATTGAATGAAAGTATGGTAGCATTCTTAAGGGAATTAGTGTCTATATGTGAAAACATTAGAAATAACGTTCTTAAAATAAAATTAATTTTATTTCACGACTGCATTCTCTGTCCAAGTTTTATGTCAAACTGTATGGAAAACATCGTTCAGCCCCAGTTCTGTTTCATCATTAACCCTATGATTACCGCCTTGGTCTGGCCAGCCCAAATTTGTGTTTTGCTTGTAATATTTTTCGCATATAACTTAAAATCAAAAAAACAGGGACGTGAATTCTATAAATGATATGTTCTGAATCGAATGAAACTAATTTAGATTCGATTGGAGCAAATAAGTGGTGTTAAATTTCATTTTTATGTAAAAGTCTATGAAATTACCCTCTTGGTCTAGCCAGACCAAATTTTTTTTTGTCCTTGAAAGATATTTCAAATAGGACAAAATATTAAAAAAACAGATACGTGAATTCTAGAAATGATATGTTCTTAATCGAATGAATCAAGTTTGAATTAAATCAGAAAACTACGGCCCATTATGCGCTTAGTTCAATCTAAGTACAAAAACCTAACGTAAAACTTGTTTCAGCTGTGGTAGATGCGAAATAGCAATTTGCGAAATTAAATACTACATTTTCGATGTCATGCATATGGAATAAAATAATAAAAAAATAAAATTATATAATAAATTTGTATAATTTAAATTAATTACCAAACGTTCAATAAAAAATATATTTATTTACTTTTTATTTTATTCAGGTTTTTAGCTGTACAAATTGTGGTCTGGCCAGACCAAGAGGAGAACTTAGTGGTAAAAAGTTACCGAGAATCCTTGGGTTAAGTGTCTATATGTAAGAGCACTAGAAAAAAGTTCTCAAAATAAAATAGATTTTTTTCACGACGGCTTCTAGATAAATTTGTATATCAAATTGTATGAAAAATGTGGTCTCGACACAATTCTGTTTGAACACATACTCTGCATCGCACGGCGGCTTTTTAAAGTTGGTAGCTTAATAAGGGAAAGTATACCGATGCATGGCGGTAGAACACATGAATTCCATCCGAGGTCTCGTAAACAAAAAATCAGAAACCGTTTTTTACACCGATTCAATACGATTTATATGAATGGGGATTCCATACGATAGATCCGTATTCAAGAATAGGCCGAACAAAAGAAGTATAAAGTTGTTTCGTGATATATGGATAAAAAAATTTTTTAGACCATCGCTTCATAAAGCCAAGAATGACATTAGACTTGTTGATTGGTAATGCAATATGATCACGGAAATCAAGCCTGTGATCTAACATAAATCCCAGGTTAGTTATATTGTACACTTTTTTCAAAATTGTTTCCCTAACATAATAAAGAGCATCTAACTGTTTTATTCGATAAAATTTTTTAATGTTTAGGTTCATTAGGTTATTTGTACACCAATGAGTAAGTTTGTCAATATCGAACTGTAGTTAAAGTTGTTAATCAAAGTCACTGAATCTTTTGATGAATATAGTGACATCATCTGCATAGATTAGCACATTAGAATGCAAAATAAGTGAGATACCTTAGGTCTCCTTATATTTCTAGAACCGCAGATCCGCTTTCTTTTTTAATAGCAACAAAATATATATATAAAAAAATTTTAATAACTGTATTTTGTTGTTGTGAATATAACTGAATAACCATATAACCTGATAACCAGCCTTCGTGAATAACCCAAATATAAAATGTAAAAGAATTTAGCTACACCCAGAGAAAAAACATGTTTAAAAATGGTCACCTCCAACAAAACTATTTTTAAATAAAATTGTAAGCATACTACGGTTATTTTAACCATATTATTGTCAACGGCAACCATATTATGGTTATATTTTGATTACCTTCGAACATGTTTTGGTTAATAATAACTAAAATATGTTTAAAACTTATAATAGCATGGTCGATTTTCAACTATAGAACGTTGGTCTTGGAAAAGAGGAAAATACTATTGTTAATTAAAAAACAAATTATTGTGATATTTAACCATAACATGCTTGGAGGCAACCACAATATGGTTGTGGCTTCTTGATGGAGGACTAATTAAAAAATAATATGGTTGTCGGTGACAATAGTTTGGTCAAATTTAAACATAATATGTTTAACATTTTGGCTAAAAATAGTTTTGTTGGAGGTGACCATATTTAAACATGTTTTTTCTCTACGTATAGGAAAGAGGAGTTAAATATATTAGAAAGTAGTTCTTGAAGATACTAAAAACGGCATTATGGATTTCAAATCGTTTTGTTTTCAAAATCGTCTTCCATCACTTACCTGAACGTCTTTCGCCATTATTTTGCTTATAAAAAATTACTCTACTTGAGTTTTAAACTTGAGATTTAAACTTTAATTCAAATTAAGTATGCGTATCGGTAACGACGACATTTTATTTTGAGTATCGGTATCGTATCGGCAGAAATTCATATCGTTATATCCCTAATCAAAATGTTACCAAATTGGTCGAGCTTGACCGCCAATTCTGTGAGTTGGAAGCCTCAAAGATTGGTTTATGGTTTCTCCTAGTATACCTGGCACTGACCGGGTTCTCCAAATTTAAATATAAGTAGAGGACTTATACGACATAAAATTCTATAAAGACACAAGAGTGAACACATATTTTTTACTCTTTTTGCTACAACATGCTCAGTAGGGGTATAACCAAAAAAAATACCTATCACGACGGGGTGGGCACTTTTGTATATATCAAGAAAACAGTTTTTTGAGATCAATTTGGATAAAAAACCTCCCCCCCAAACCGTTTTTTCTAAAAGCTTCCAAAAATTAATAATATTTGAATTTTTATTTTTTAAATACCATACATACAGTCATGTACTATATATTAACTTCAGATACTAAAAATTATCTTTGTTGAAGGAAATAAACTTTAAGTTAAAGTGCGTGTTGTTCTGCAATATTGTATTTTTAATAAACAAAAAAAATCCAAATACTAAACTTCAAAGTGATTTGGGGGGGAACTTTTTTAACGCCCGCGAAAAAGTGACCCCTTTTTTCATCATAGATTTTCATGGTCTATATGGCATGGATAGGTATTTTTTGATAATTTAAAAAATTGTTCAAAAGTTATACCCCTAATGCTCAGTTTACAAAAATTTCATTTATTTTGGAGTTAAATTGCTACTGTGTTGTCATTTGTGTTTGCTGGCATATGAGAATGTTTGTAACTGAATTAATCAAATTATGTTGCCAACAACGACAAAATACTTTAACAGATGTATGTATTACTACCCTCCAAGCAAATAGTGGTCGTCATCCGTCACATTTGGTAGTTAAACAGTAGATTTTGCGGAAATTAACAACAACAAAATACAGTGGAATCGAATTATGATTTCTTAATTGTTCCGATTGGTTCAGTACTTTGTACTTCGTTACTTTTGTTCTTGATTTAAATTTGAAATTCAAGAGTTTTTTAATAATTAAGTTGCCTTTGGTTTTGGAAATTTATTTGGAAATAATTTTGCATAGAGATATCGCTTTAATATTTTTTTTAAAAATTGAAATTTGATGTTTTACTTGCTTAGGGAAAGACAATTTTATCAGGTATGCCAATTTTTATATTATTTTATTTTTTTTTAATTTTGTTTTTGTGATTTTGGTTAATGCTACTTTAATATATACAAAACTAGCTTAACCCAGTGCGCTCCGCTACACTCATTAAAACAGAATATGTAATTTTTTTCAGATGATGTGTATGATGGTATTTGTACCATGCTTAAATATACTTACTGTTACGGAATGTTACTAGTTGCACAGAAATCTATATGGTGTTTGTATTGATGTTGTTCCGCCCATGTCGGCAATAAGGCAGTGGGTATTGTTTCTTTATAACTAGACCTAATAACCTGATGAAATTTGGTTTGGTTTGGTTTGGGAAGGTTGCTCTTGCTTCTAAGAATGGCAACTTGATAATACAAAATAATTCTTTTGCTTTTTCTTTGGCAAAAAAAAAAACAAGCCTATGGGGCACCCATCTTTATTACGACAGAGCCGAGTCCTTTTATGAGGGATTCTTGAGCAGGCCTTTCATAAGGCCTGAAGTAAGAAGATCTTCTTAGGTTTCCACTGGGTAGCTTCCATTTCATTCTTTCTTATAAAAATGTTGGTATTGGCATAAAATTTGGTTACAAAAACTTTCACGATAGCTTCAAGACAAAATATTGTGCTGGTAGGTTCCAAAATTAACCAAGGTCCTTATACAGGACCTATGTATAAGGACCTATGAGGTTGGCAAACCAACCTCATATAGATGAAAATATTTAAATAATATTCTGCACCGAGAACTTCTACATAAATCCTTATATCATACTACTATTTAGTTCTGGCAGGTCCATGCTACCAAATAGAGTACACCAGGGATGTAAAAGTTGGTACAATTGTACTTTTTTGGTACATTTTGACCTTCTAAAGTACCGTGGTACTACCGTGACTCATTTGGTACAATTTAAAATTGTTTCATAGTTGCCCCTTTTTGATTTTTTAGTATAGCAAAGAAATTATTGAGTTCTTTTCATTGCATTTACGTGGTACAACAAATCGTATATATAATGGGCGCTTAAAAATGCGACAAGGATTGTGGTGTATAGACTTAGTCCCCTTTTACAATGTGGCAAGGGAAGGGCAGACAGACGAAGTTTGTTTTTAACGGGCGACGCTGTATGCGTGACACACTTTACTTTTTTTCTCTCTCGCCTACAAAATTCGTTTGTCTACCTTTCACTTGCCACATTGTAAAAGGGGACTTATGGTACCCACAGACGAGGAAACATTAGGGAAACCCTGTGTTATTAATTTGGTTTCCTTTTTTCCACAGACGATGACACTAAAAGCAAAACATCAGTATTGTGGTTTTTTTGAATACAGAAGTTCTACTTAACTTAACATATATACGCGAAAGAAATTTTTCATATCCATTAGCTAATATAGAAATTGAGCTGAATGTCTATATGTTTCCTGACATTTCTAGAGCCGTTGCGGGAATTTTAGCCTGCAAATGTGGAAAGAGCTTTTTCTTTTCAAAATATAATAAAAACTAAGGAAAGAAACAGACTACATGTGCCAACATTTTCAAGTCTCATACAAAGAAAGGATTGGTTAAAAATTCCAAATAGCTTATTTACTAAACAAATAAGTGCCTGATTTTGATCTCATATATTTATAAGACTTTTATGTACCTTATTTTATTCATACAAAAAATGTATGTTAATGTTAAGTTTTGTTTTCTTTTTTGTGTGCAATTGAATTTTTATGTACTTTTTTTGTTGTTTTAATAAATTAAAAAAAAATGGTACCGTGAAGGTCCAAATTTTTTTTTGGAAGTTGGTACAAAATTTAAAACCCCATTTGACATCCCTGGGGTTCACTCTTAAAAATTCGTTTTTATACCCTCCACCACCACTGTGGTGAATGAGGGTATACTAAGTTTGTCATTCCGTGTGAAACTTTTTTATTATACATCTAAGACCCCATAAAGTATATATATTCTGACTTCTTGAGTAATTCTTAGTCGATTTAGCCATGTCCGTCTGTCCGTCTGTTGAAAACACGCTCACTTTCGAAAAACGCAAAAGAAAAGAACAAACTTGATCTCAAATTGCTTGTAGTTATCCTAAGCAGTTTGGGATTGAAATCCAGCAACATCGGTTTAGTAGGATCAGAACTATGAATCAAAATATGGAACCACTACCCAAAAAAAATTGATAATTTTGATACAAAAACTAACATAAATGGTGGAATAATGCACGGAATGACATAAAATTTTACACGAATTCGCTTTATACGACTGCAAATCATACTGTTAAATTTCGTGAAGATCGGTCCATAATTTACCATAGGCCCCATATAAACCCTTCTCGCGGAAAACAGTTTAGTACGCCTAAAACCGCAATAAAAAACGCTAGCATACTTAAATTTGATACGTCACAGTTTTATAGGACCGGAAATCACACTCCTGTCGGTGGAGGGTATCAAAGATTCGGCACAGCCGAATATAGCACTCTAACTTGTTTTTTTTTAAAAAGGAGGGTTTTATATGTTTGGACTTGACCGACTATACTTTCAATTACGTGTTAAAATTGAAATTAAATTAAAACAAGTTAGAGTGCTATATTCGGCTGTGCCGAATCTTTGATACCCTCCACCGACAGGAGCTTTTAAGCTTCACAAAAACGAACTTCAGCATAAAAATTGGTTGCGGTTTAGACCTGAATTAAATTATTGACCGACAATAAGAAAATGTTATTCGTTTCTTGTAAGAACTTTGAACTGGCTTGAGTAAAATATCATTATTCGTAACAGTTTTAGCCGGACTAAAATGATTTTTAGGAGCGTTATTTGTATTGGACCTATGGTAAATTATGGACAAATCATCCCAAAATTCTGAAGACTGATTTCTGGTATTTCAAAAAATAAATTAGAATAAATTTCAATACAGCAGTGTAATTAGTTTTAGCGTTAACAGTAAATTTCACAAACTTGCATGATAGTTTTTCTTGCCATATGAATTTAAGTAAAAAATTTCACCGCAATATCTATAAATCCCAAAGTGGGCTTTATTTGGTTTTAGGCGCAATAAACTATTTTCCGAGAGTAGGGTTTATATGGGGCCTATGGTAAATTATGGACAAATCTTCACGAAATTTGGCAGTGTGATTTCTCGTCCTATAAAACTGTGACGCACCGAACTTCAATTTGATAGCATTATTTATTACGGTTTTAGGCGCAATAAACTGTTTCCGGGGGTAGGGTTTATATGGGGCCTAGTGTAAATTATGGACCGATCTCCAAAAAATTTTACAGCGTGATTTCTGGTCGTATAAAACTGTGACGTACCAAATTTTAGTATGCTAGCATTATTTATTGCGGTTTAAGGCGTACTAAACTGTTTTCTGGGAGTATGGTTTATATGGGGCCTATTGTAAATTGTGGACCGATCTTCAAAAAATTTTACAGTGTGATTTCTGGTCCTATAAAACTGTGACGTACCAAATTTTAATATGATAGCGTTATTTTTTACGGTTTTAGGCGTACTAAACTGTTTTCTGGGAGTAGGGTTTATATGGGACCTAGTGTAAATTATAGACCGATCTTAAAAAAATTTTACAGTGTGATTTGACGTATTATAAAACTATGACGTACCAAATTTAAGTATGCTAGCGTTATTTATTGCGGTTTTAGGCGTACTAAACTGTTTTCCGCGAGAAGGGTTTATATGGGGCCTATGGTAAATTATGGACCGACCTTCACGAAATTTAACAGTATGATTTGCAGTCGTATAAAGCGAATTCGTGTAAAATTTTATGTCATTCCGTGCATTATTCCACCATTTATGTTAGTTTTTGTATCAAAATTATCAATTTTTTTTGGGTAGTGGTTCCTTATTTTGATTCATAGTTCTGATCCTACTAAACCGATGTTGCTGGATTCCAATCCCAAACTGCTTAGGATAACTACAAGCAATTTGAGATCAAGTTTGTTCTTTTCTTTTGCGTTTTTCGAAAGTGAGCGTGTTTTTAACAGACGGACAGACGGACAGACAGACGGACATGGCTAAATCAACTTAGAATTACTCAAGGACCCAGAATATATATACTTTATGGGGTCGTAGATGTATAATAAAAAAGTTTCACACGGAATGACAAACTTAGTTTACCCTCATTCACCACAGTGGTGGTGGAGGTTATAAGAATGCGAGAAGGGAAAGAACTCCATAGTTCCACAGAAGTGTCATGTTACGCCACCAAGCAATTAATCATTTACTTTAGACACATGTTGTTCAAATTGTTCCTCTCTTTCACTGAATTGCACTTTATACTAAAAGACAAAAAAAATTTAATTATATTTTAATTATTCAGTATTGTAGTTATTTTATTGAACTGTTAATGGTTTTTAATCCAAATTTAGATATTTTTAATTAGGCTTAAGTTCTTTGAATTTAATTTTTACAACATGAAATTAATTAAAATTTTTATTGATAATTTTTCATTCTTGACTGCGCTGAATCGAAACTAGTCTGGGCAACCAGTCCGTGAACGCCTGGGTTCAAATCTCAGCACAGTCAAGAATGAAAAATTATCAATAAAAATTTTAATTAATTTCATGTTGTAAAATTCCTGTTTTCATAAAAATAATTTTATGAACATTAATTTCAATGAACTTAAGCCTAATTAAAAATATCTAAATTTGGATTAAAAAATATTAACTATTCTTTGAGAAACAATTTAAAATGCTTGGTGGCGTAACGTGACAAAAAGTAGACTTTGCTGAGGAAATACCCATATAAAATTAGATAAATTCTGCATTACATTATAACTTTGGAACCTTTTTTAAATTGTTTTTTTAAAAAATTGTTTGTTTTAATAAATAAATTGAAGATTTTTTTTTTTTTGCTAAAAATAAATGGTGAATGGCTAAGCTTAGTTTTTCGTGTCTCAAAGAGACACTGGAGACAACGGCAAAGTCTAGCCGCTTAATGACAAAAGAGAATTAAAAAATAAAATTGATTTAAAATATTTCAACTTCACGTATACCGGTTTAAAATTAACCTAAATGGTTAAAGTTTATTGTATTAAATTCTGAAAATAGAATAGTTTGAATCAGGTTCCCAATTAGCCGTCGCACAATTACCCTCCTTAAATTAAGATTTTGGAATTATTAGCCTCATATTTGCCCCCTACTGTATTTCTACAATATTTGTATAGAATTTTTTATTTAATACTATTCCTATTATCTAAAATATGAGTATGAGTTTTGAGTTAAAGCTTTTGTCTATGATAAAGTTTACTTAAAGTTTGAAAAAAGGGTTATTTAAAAAGTATTTATTTCGTCCATATAACGGCAACTACAAAAATACCACCTGCTAAAAGACAAAGTTTTAAATACGTTCAATATTAAAGTTCTAAGGACAAAATAAAAGTAAACGAGTAAGTTTATGTAAATGAAGAATAATTATTTGCATAAATTAAGATATTTAAAAATAGTTGGATAATAGGACTAAAATTTATAGTCCATTGTGTGAAAATAAAAAAAAAACAGGCTTAATTCTCTTGAAGTTAAATTTATACATACGTTGTTAATACTTTATTAAATAGATAATATTGTTAGTTTCAAAAAAGATTAACTTTAAGACAATGGGAAAATATTATTAAAAATAAAATAAAAACACTAGTTGACCCGGCCAATGTTGTTTTGCCATATGACTTATTTTTAGTGAATATTTCGGTTTTTAATTAAAAAATAACGAATGTATTGTAAGATTATGAGGATGGGATCAATATCTGAAAGAGGAATGATCGGCGATGAAAAAAAACAATAGCCAATTACTTCTTTATATATTATACAGGGTGGGCCAAAAGAAACCAAGGGGTGTAAAATTTGAATAACTTTTTCGTTTATTAATTTTTTTTTATTTTTTCTTTCAGATTTTATAATATACAAAAGGGAAATTTTTTTACACTAAGTATGAAAAATGATGTCTCTTAAATGACCACCGTTTTCAGCTTCGCACTGGGCTCTAATTAGAGCATTTTCCATAACATCTTTCAAAACTTGTGGCTGTAGCGTTTGAATTTCTGCAACAATGTTTGCCTTGAGTTCAAGGATTGTCTCTGGCTTGTTCACATACACTCGCTCCTTAAAATAACCCCAAAGAAAATAGTCGGGTGCTGTCAAATCTGGCGATCGCGCTGGCCAAATAATTTCCGAATTTCTGGAAATTATTCGCCCTCCAAAAATTTGTCTTAAAAGTGCCATTGTGTCTCGGGCAGTATGGGCAGTGGCTCCGTCCTGCTGAAACCACATACCAGGTCTGTTTTCAAGAGCAGGGCGTAAATTTTCTATCATAAACCGCTACCGCTCTCCATTTACGGTTACAGCATTTCCATCTTCATTCTCGAAGAAGTAAGGCCCAATGACATTTTCAGATGTGATCCCACACCATACTGTACACCTGATGGGGTGCAATTGGCGTTGATGGACGGCTCTTGATTTTGAGAACCCCAGAACCTACAGTTCTGCTTATTAACAAAGCCATTCAAATGAAAATGAGCTTCATCACTCATAATCAAATTTTTAATAAAGTTGATTTCATTTCTGGCCAACTCTTGAAATTTAACTGCAAAGTTTAGACGTTGTTGTTCAATTGTGAACCTCTCCATTATAAATTCTCCAAGTGTTGTCTATATAATCTGAAAGAAAAAATAAAAAAAAATTAATAAACGAAAATGTTATTAAACTTTTACACTCATTGGTTTCTTTTGGCCCACCCTGTATATAATTTGTCAGTTCTTCTTTAGCCAACACAGATAAGGTTGATGATTTGCCGACGCGAGAACATGCCACGTATAATTGTCCGTATGAAAAACATGGTGTGTCCAAGTCTAAGCCGCAAGCCGACACCGTTTGGCTTTGCGACTTATTGATTTTCATTGCAGATGCCAATCAAATAGGAAATTAAATGTGTTTGAATTCAATTGGAACGTCTGTGGGAATCATCGGAGTTCGTGGCAGCAAAATATTTTCATCTCGGAATTTAGCATTAAAATGGTGGCTTCGATAACGTTTTTTTTTTATTAATTTCTTAAATACCAAACGTTTACCATTGCACAGCCATGGTGGGTTCAAGGTCCGAAGTACACTAGTCGGCATAAATATTTTGACGATATACAAATCGTACATTTTTACGTCTGATTTTTAAAGATCAAAAGCCGTTTAAAAATCAAACGTAAAAATGCACGATTTTTATTTCGTCAAAATATTTATGCCGACTAGTGTAGAATAACCTGAGATCCAGCTTTCGGTCGTAGAAGATGTGGTGGCATGCCAGGCAAAAAAAAACTCTGTTGGATAATTTACAGCTTCGTTAACATCGGTAACTGGATAGATCGATTTGTATGATACTTAGTCGCCTGGCAACGACTGCTGTATCTTGAAGTTTAAATCGTCGACGTCCACATTTTTCGCTACCAAAATAGCTTTTACCGTTTTTGCTTTATTTTACGCCCTAAATGTTAAAATGTATAGCCTTAAGATACTTCAAGATATTGGGAGGAGTAGCTTTAACCCCTTTTGTCCTATGTTACGCCCTATTCTCATTTTACTACCTATTCTCATACCTAACAAATACACATACAAAATTTCATAAAAATCGGTCAAGCCGTTTCGGAAGAGTTCAATTACAAACACCGTGACATGAGAATTTTATATATATGTATATATATATATATATATATATATATATATATGCACAGCGTCTATTCAGCGAACAGAGTTTCGGGCTTGCACATAAAAGGCGGACATTTGCATAATTGGCGAACAGTCCGCCAAATGATCATGTGCCTTGAGCATATTCACCGGACACGTCAATTTTCCCAAAAATTTTTTAATTTTTTTTTTTTTTACTTTTTTTTACTTTATTTAACTACACCGTGGTTATATATCGATCAATTTCTATTAAAACTTCGATATATAAGGTTTAAGTGCGTTAATTTTTTATTTTTTAACAAATTTTGTTGCGTAGTATTGCCAAGTATTTTTATATTTTCCCGTTTTTACTCTGTTAAAATTACATACATGTGACTTCGACGCCGCCAATACTCTTATGTTTTTACGCCGTTTAGAATGTTTGCTTCACAGCTGATCACAAAATTTTATTTATATGCGTTCAAAAAAGGAAATGCAAAACCAAAAATTATGTATTAAGTGTTTACATAATCCTGTCTATCCTTTTAATAGATTTGGAAGCTAGTTTGCCATTTTTCTTTGGTTTTTCCTAAATGTCGGTCGAAGGATTGGTACTCGCCTACAATTACAATGTGTTTTATCGCTGGTATAAGACAGACAGACTTATTTGGTGTGGCCAAAAATTGTGGCAGTGGTTGTGTTACTCTTTTAGGGAGTTTTTATAGAAATTTAAATAGCACCCGCACAGCCATGAGACACGTATTATTCATATCAAGATCGTGCTATTTTGTCAACGTTTTATACCCACACCACAATAGTGGAGAGGGCATTGTTATGCATTTGTGCTGATGTTTGTAACACCGATCGACTCATAATCACTTTCTGAGTCGATTTAAATATGTCCGTCCGGCTGGCTGGCTGTCCATGTAAACCTGGTACGCAGAGTACAGGTCACAATTTGGTAGATTATTTGATAAAATTTGGAACATAGGTACTAATTGCCACAAGCCTATTGAAATTGGAGCTAACAAATCTATAATTTCACATGGACCCCCATACAAGTTTTTTCCGGAATGGGGTCTTTCTGCTCATACACCATCTTATGTTCGTTTTTATATTAAATTTGGTCCAGACTTATTTTATTGCAATCATAATCAGCTTACCATATTCAATTGGAATCGGTGCATATTTGACGATTGATCCCATACAAATACTACTCCCGAAAATAGCTTAAATGGCATAACATTCTTCGCAATGTTATTATTAACATAAAAATTGGCGACAATAACTTTTAAGATAGCTATTATTTCTTGTAAAAACATTGTGCTTATAGTTCTAATATTACTCATAGGTCCCATAAACCCCCCCCCCCCCCATTCTAAAATTACTTAATGGCAAAAAATATCAGATGAGGCTACCTAAATAATAATAACGGGTCCATGATTACCAATGGGTACCAAATAGGGTACTCTCGAAAATTTGTGTTTAAATACTATGGTGAGGGGTATTATATGGTCGGCCTTGATTGTCTAACTTGTTAGTTATGAAACGGTGTCATTTCTAGTCATATAAATCGAATTTCAAGAATGACATTCCGCTACTAATTATATTAGTTTTTGTAACAAAATTATCAATTTTTTATCCCACTGAACCAATTTGACATTAATATTATTCTTTTCTATTGGGTTTTTCGAAAGTTAACAGACGGACATGGCTAAATCGACTTAAGATTAGTTCACATTTATCAAATATTTAACGAAGAAATCCCAAAAAAGCGTAACCACAAATTTCATCAACCATTTACATCGTAACAGTTTTTACGGATTCACTACACAATATTTCTTAACACAAATCATAGTAAATTGTTATTAATAAAGTCTTATTGATCTAGTAAACGTTATGTAAAATCAAATATGTATTTGATAATGATTGTGGTTACGTGTGGGACGTCAAATATGTGTTAGGTGTCACTCAGAATTACTCAAGAACTCGGAATATATACATATGTATGTATAAATACTTTCAGGGTTCTGAGAGTAATAATTAAAAATTTCACACAGTATGATAAACTATAAGTATACCCTCAGTCAGAACTAGTGGCGGAGGGTATAAAAATATGATGTTCATTTAATGTGAAGAAAAAAACTTGATATTGATTAATAACATTTTTTTCATTTTTTAGTATTATAATGTTTTGAAGAATTATGATATACAAGCATTTAACCCGCTCTTTGTTAGCGTCTCCCTTTTTTTCATGCACATGTTTATATGCAAAAGTTTATGTTTCTCGGTTTTAACAAAAAAGTTCCAATATTTCAATATATCCGATTATTTTTTTTTTTTTGATGAAAAACAATAAGTATTCATTTTTTTGTATTTCTTTTAGCGTTTGTTTTCTAATGAACAACAATAAGTGTTTGACTTTTTCAATTTTTTTTTAATTTTGGTGATATGATGTTACCCAATTTACCCGTTTTTACCCCTAAACGTTTGAATTAATTCACATCTTAGTGGATCGATTTGACAAAAGACCAACCTCCGGTTCAAATTTAAATTTTTAAACTTCAGGCGTTTAGGCTTTGCTATGAAAGATAAATAGATGGAGAAAAAGTACTAGATTAATTTAAAAAAGTACCAGTTAGAGAACAAAAATGTACCAACAATTTCCTCTCACAGAATCTCATTCACTCAGTACCTTGGATGTTTAATTTGATGTTTCTAGCTCCAATATTAAAGAAAATTCAAAAGGTACTAGTAGAAGAACAAAAAAAAATACCAAAAGTCCCTCTAACAAATTCTTATCCGCTCAGGACATTGCATGTTTAATTTTGTTTCTAAGTGCAAATAAACGAAAATTAAAAAAAAGAGTACCAGTTGTAGAACGAAAAAGTACCACAAAGCCCCCCCCCCTCCCTTACAGTCTCAGGAGCTTTCGTGTTTAATTTAATGTTTCTAGGTCCAATACTTACGAAAATTCAAAACATACCAGTTGAAGAACAAAAAAGCACCAAAAACTTCACTGTTATAGATTCTCATCCGCTCAGGGCCCTGCATGTTTAATTTTATGTTTCTATGTCCAATGTTAACGGAAATTCAAAAAGTACCCGTTAAAAAACAAAAACGTACCAAGAAGCCCTTCTTACTTTTTGAAAAACAAAAAAGGTCCCTATTATTGATCCTCATCCGCTCAGGATAGTTCGCTGTTTAATTTTATTAATATTAAAAAAAGTACCAGTTAAACGACGAAAAGGTACCAAAAAGCCCCTCTTACAGATTGAAAAACAAAAATGTTCTCTCTTATAGATTCTCATCTGCTCCGGACATTGCATGTTTAATTTTATGTTTCTAGTTCCAATATTAACGAAAATAAAAAAGCACCAGTTCAAGACCGAAAAATTAACAAAAATGATCCCTTTTCTCATTCACTCAGGACATTGCATGTTTAATTTTATGTTTCTAGGTCCAATATTTATGATAATTAAAAAAAGTAACAATTGAATAAGCAAAAATCTAAAGAAATTAATTAAATTTCCCCTTATTGGTACTTTTTACACCCCTTTGAAGTATCAAAAATTTCAGATTGTCAATCCATATTGTCAATGAACGGCGAAAAATTATTTGTAAAAAAAGTACCAAAAATAGTTACGATTTTCACCCCTTAAAAGTTCGAATTTCGAAAATGGTCCAAATGTGTCTATATTAGATAAGTTTCGAATGTGATATAACCTTCATTTCTATGTTTATTGGTTTAATAGATAGATTATGGGCTTAAAGCTCAAGGGGTCAAGTGCCTTTTTTAAAATTTAGATTACATATGGAATTAGTAGATGAAGTTCAGATCACAAGAGGTGAAAGTGGAATTCTCATCCGGTAGCGAGATATGGCGACCAATTCTAGCAGTTGTCATTAAAATACCTGTTTCTATATGAGCAGTTAATCTAAATTTAAAAAAAGGCACTCAAACCCCTTATGCTTAGCCCCTCAGATGGTATGATAAAAAAGCACCAAAAAAAAAAAAGATTTTACCCCTTTACTCCCTAAAAGGGCCGAATTTAAAAAAGTATTAAACATCAAAAAACGTGTCGCATTTAGTCTTTTAATCCATGAAAATTAATTCGATTTACAAATTGCATTTTATGGCATGCAAAAAGGCTTTTGAAATTTTGCCATTTTTAGATTGCCGAACTAAATTGAACCTATTGCAAAGATATTTTTATTTCAATTAACTTTAAAAAATATATTATAGATATAAGCACAATTTGAAATAATAAATTTCGGTTTGCTCTTTATCAAGCTAAGCTCTAACATAGTTCGTTGCACTTCACGATCGCCGGCGTTCTCGTAGTCGAAACGCTTTGTACCAATAGCATCTAGTTCATCAATAAATATAATGGCTGGAGCCTTCTCATTTGCTTAAAGCATCTCTGACTAATTTGGCACCATCACCAATAAAGATTTGCACCAATGTGGGTTTTGTTTGAGCAGCTCGAGCCAAGAGTTTTTCCAGAACCAGGATGGCCGTATAACAAAACACTCTTGGGTAGGTGAATACCTAAATTTTTTCATTTCTCCTTGTCATTAGCAAAACGACCGCTTCAATCACCTCTTGGATTTGTTTGTCCAAACCACCAATGTCCAAGTATTATTCTGTAGGACGTTCAGCTCCTTTTATAGCATTTGCACGAGTACATATTTGGCGAGCAAAGATTCCAAAATCAAATATGAATTTGTATTGACACCGACTAAATCCCTAGCTATTAATTTTTCCGCATCTACCAACCCAATGACAGGCAAAAAGCAGGCTTATATGCATTACTTAACTCTTCATTATTTTTATTTCATTGTATATCAAACGCGTCCTGCTAATAATTTCAACCATGGACATACGAATCACTTTCTCATACAGTTCATCACCATACTCCAAAATCGATTTTTCTGCCAACGTAGCGGCCATTTTGATGAGCTTGTAATAAAAATGTAATCAGATAATGTTAATGTTTTGCTATTTTATTTATATTCAATACTTTAATAAATTTTGTAAATATATTTTTGCTTTACTTGCGATCACTTGTAAATTTGTCACTTTATTACAAGAAAAAAAAAAACAAACACAGAGTTGCAATTATGGACAGGGTTCGGAACAAATCTAGTTTACCCACGCAGCTTCAATGATAAATTAAATTACCCAGAATGACAAAAAATTATGAAGAAGGAGTAAGAAGAAAATGTTAAGGGGCAGAAGTTGCGCAAGCGCATAGTTTTCATGTTATAGACCTCGAAAGTTTTCATATTCATAAAAATGCGATTTTCCACTACATTTCTGAACGTATGACAAATATTGGTACCATTTCAAAGCTTTTTAATAGATCTGTCTGGTTTTACAAAATTTGTTTAAAAATTCTTAACCCATTAAGACTCGAAGATGAGTTTGCGAATATACAAAAGTTTTTAGTAAGCATAATAATTGCTATGGAGAAAAATTTTAGTTAGCGAAGCCAGTGTTTGTTATACCATAGGGAAGAAAAAGTAATCGAAGCCAATGTAACTTAATAAATTTTTATTTTTTACGTTTTCATTGGAATAAACTGCACAATTATTTAGCTAGTGCACTTCCGTAACTTTTTGATGTACAATTTTGTTAAAACTGTAATGTGAATTACATTTTTGAATAGCCTGAAAGATATTTCCAAAAGCTTTAAAATTGTACCAATAATGGCCACATTCGTTCAGAAATGTAGTGGAAAATTGCATATATATATATATGAAGAATTTATTAGAGGTCTAAAACTCGAAAACTATGTATTTGCGCCACTTGTTCACTTTATATTTTCTTCTTATTTTACACTAGGTAATTTAATTTCTATTTGGTTAACTAGGTTTGTTCCCATTTTTATGCAAACATTTCATTAAAAAGGCTAACTAGTATGTAATAACCTTGGTCCGGATTTTTATGGTGCTAAAATCGCGTTAAATGCGCATAAAACATTAACTAAAAATAGAAAAATATGCGCTAAATATTAGAAAAATATACACCTAAAATGTTTTTAGAGAACACATGATAAAAAAAACTAATAAATATAACAAGAAGAGAAACAAAAATGACATAAAAGCATAAAAATTCAGTATAATAAACGAAAGAAGGTACAATAAGCACAAAAGTAGAAGTTAAAATAAAGTGAAGCACAAAAATATAAAGAAAACACAAAAGCAAATAATCATATAAATTAAGTCACTTATTAGCTAGATATTTAAACCGACATATAACGTGAATTAAGAACAATAAGAAAAAATTTTGTTTATATAAATACATACAATTTTTTTAATATTTTTAAATGAAAGGTTGAGGGATCTTGGCCTCAAAAAGATTTTAAACATGGAAAATGACCGTTTAACGCGGCGGATGTGATCGGCACATGATTAAATGCTGATAGTTCCTTTGTGGTATATTAATTATCCACTACGCTGTTTTCGTAAAAATTTAAAATTAATATGGCAACAGTTTGATTTACGTTTTTGAACCCTCAATTTTTCTAAAAATTTTTTCAAGCTTGATACGAATTTGTTTACTAAAGTCACCCTTCACTGCATACATTTTATTTGTGGCATTATCAATTAATTAAATTTGCTTTCTCAATGGATTGGATTTCTCTTATTTCACAATAGTCTCAGAGATGAATGCGGTGGGCCACATCCTTGAATTGGTCAAAATTTTCAGCATAATACATAACTCAACCACGATCCACACCTGGTTGTTATAGGAAGTGGAGGATGAAATAAATCTCAAATATGTGGAATAATGGACGACTGCAAATCATACTGTTAAATTTCGTGAAGATCAGTCCATAACTGAACATAGGCCCCGTTTAAATTCTACTCCCGGAAAACAGTTTAGTACGCCTAAAATCGTAATTATTAACGCTATCATAGTAACATTTAGTACGTCACAGTTTTATATTACTAGAAATCACATTGCCAAATTTCCTGAAGATCGGTTTATAATTTACCATAGGCCTCATATAAACCCTACTCTCGTTTTGTACGCCTTAAACCGTAATAAATATTAATGCTATCATAATAACATTTAAGACTTCACAGTTTTATAAGACTAGAAAACACCATAATAAATTTCGCGATGGTCGGTTCATAATTTACCCATATAAAGCCCTCTTTGGGAAAATAACTAAATTTGTCTAATACCGTAGCAGATATAGATTTTGGGGTAAATTTTCTTCATATGGCCAGAAAAGCTGTCATGCAATTTTGTGATATACGGTCCATAATTTACCTTTGATCCCATATTAAGTAGCCTTCTGAAATGCACTGTTAACGCTAAAACTAATTGAAATTTATTCTCATGTATTTCTTTAATCAGAAATCAGTCTTTAGAATTTTGGGATGATTGGTCTATAATTTACCATAGGTCCAATACAAACTACCATCCCAAAAATTATTTTAGTTCGGCTAAAACTGGTACGAAAAGAAACGCATAAAACTTTCTGATTGTCGGTCAATAATTTAATATAGGTCTAAACCGCAACCAATTTTAATGCTGACGTTAGTTTTTATAAAGATTAGTTAATAATATATATGTATTTACCATATAGAGCCCTCTCCTGTCAGTGGAGGGTATCAAAGATTCGGCACAACCTAATATAGCACATGTTTTATAAAAAAGTTTCCTTAAGCGTAATTAAATAGTACTGCTAGGGATAAAAAAAAGTATAATATTAAATATCCTTTAAGATTTCATATGGCGTATATGTGCACTTCATAGCCTCCAAACTAAAATCTGTTTGCACAAATTTTATACATATTTGTATCAATAATTTAAGAAGAGAAAGCCATAAAGCTGTATGAAAATGGCTAAGATTGATAAGTTATACCTATTGTAAACTTCTGCCCTCTTTATGTGCGGTTTTCACAACACAAGTGATGAACTGAGTGTCTTAAAAAAACTTAGTGCTTTTCATATAAATTTTGCTACACGTACAATCACTTGTATTATAAAAACAGCATATTAGTTACTTATAATGAAACTTTTTATAAAAAATAAAATGGATTTTATATTAAACACCCAAATTAAGACCATTGAATTTTGTATAAAGATGGAAGTTCTTAATTTAAATAGTTCATATAAAATCTTTTATTTTTCAATTTATATACATATATAAACATATGAAGTTGTATAAAAATGGTTGAGATTGATTTAGTTACGCCTATTGTAAACTTCAGCAATATTTAGTAACTTTTAATGAAACTTCTTTTTTATTTATAAAAAATAAAATAGATTTTATAGTGCTGGTTCACCCTCTTCACTTTTATATAAAAAGAATTGTTATATTTGCTTTGTCTTTGTAATCAAATGTTTGAATAAAAAAAATATATAATTTTTCTTATCAAAATATGATTTTTGATCGCTAATAAAACTTTTCTTTCCAATAGTTCTGGCAACGCCGCCTTGAATATAACCATGCAGTTTTTGCCGGAATCCAAATGTTTCGTCGTGAGTAGTAATGTTTCTTGATGTGGTAACATTTCTTGTTTTTGGTTTCTCAAATATCAACATTTTTTGATATCTTATGTCATGGCCCAATTATTAGGTCTGCTCAAAACGCCTTCTGATTTTTTGTAGACTTGTATTTTTACCGTGCCATTGTTTTTGACATCTTGTCCATTTATTGGGGTTTGACATCTTTAACATAATTCACACAAACAAAATGCGTGTTGTTTTTTCTATTGTTGCATTGTTGTAGTTTCGCGCAGACCTACTAATTGGGCCATGTCTTACGTTTACAAACACAATGTTTCATTGTGTTTAAAGAAAGAAATCGGAAAATAGGAGCAATTGTAAATAATATAAATGAGAAAAAAATTATTTCGAATTGAATATAAAAATTTTCCAGATATATGGAACGTAAAATGTTAAAGGTGTTGGAAAAAAACAACTAAGCCCAAATTACAGCGTATTTGTTGCTTAATTATATAAAAAAGGAGTAAAAATTGGGATTTCAGTATTTTGGCCATAACTCGGGCATTTTTCAACTGATTTGATAGATTTATATACCGACGTCTTTAGGAAGAAATTTACCATTTACGCGGAATGATCTGTTATTCCCGGAAATAGGTATTTTTAAAAAAAAAAATTTATTTTGGACATAACTATTTTAGACGTATCCATAGGTCATATTACAGCTCTAAAATTTTATTACAATACAATTAAAATGGGAATTTCAATCGGTATCGAATACCGTAATTTGGCCCCTGTATTTGTTGTATAAAAACTGAAACATGAGTAGTAATAGTGCATGTTTCAACTTATGTTGCAACGGGCAGCATTAAACAAAGCATTAGAATTATCCAAAATTGTATAAATTACACAAAACAAAATTTTGTGTTTAATAATAAGTAACACTTTTCGCTCCTCCTAATGTTGTCGGTTAAACCTAAAAGTAAACAAGTACTACTCAAAATTGGTAATATAGATATCAGCCTGAAATCCTTATTATCCCTTTTACCAACAAGTACATACTTATTTGGTATATACTTCTGTTCTCAATATGCAAATTAATACCAATTTTGAAAACTTTTACGTTGAAGAGGTTACCCAAATGTTAATTTTGATAATGATTTGTGAACAATTTTAGAACCTATTCAGCCAAAATACGCACAATCATTTCAAATTAAATCATTGTGACATTTCAAGAAAAGAGTTCAGTTCGTTGAAATCTATGACCAAAAATTGGATGATAAAGGGATATAAAATGTTTTTTTTTTTGGATTAAAATGAGCACAAACTTTACGACAACTTGGATGTTGAAAGCTATTGGTCAGCGGTTTTAAATATATTAATAATTAATTTATAAACGTACATACATATATGCATACATATGTGCTTATTTTTGTATTAAAATAGTTGTTTATTTTATATGTATACACAAATAAATACAAAAGGCGTTACTAATTACATTATGTGACACCTAATCTCTATGTTAAATTAATTGTCCGCTGAATCCGAGTATGAAGTCAGAATGGTCAAAAGTAGAACAAATTTCGAGATATCCCAAAATAACCGTTATTTGTGTTTTTAAAATAATTGATATCACTTAAATGTAAATATCTTCAAAAATGTAATGCAAGATAATAAATTTATTAAAATAACCAAAGGTCCTTTGTAAAAATCGGTCAAGAAGTAGCGGTTGACAAAAGTTCAAACTTCATGAACAAATTTGGGGGTTTTTTTTTTTGCATTTTTTCTGTTTTCGAGTTATTTTTTAACACAAAACAATAACATTTTCGATACGAACATTTTGTGTCCAATAAAATCCAGATTGCTGGAAAAATGACAAAGTTACCGAAGATTTATTTAATTATCCCACTTTTCAATTTTTATCAAATAAAAATGAAGGAAAAACACAACAAAGAACTAGGTATGCAAAGCTAAATGTTAGTAACAATAAATATTAAAAATAGCTTAAAACTGTATTTGTTGTGAAAACACTCACCATGCTACTCACTTTCATCGCCAAAGTTATTTGGTTGGAATGCTCACGCCAAATTGCGGGAAGATCAAATGGCTTATACCGAATGCAGTATAGTAAATTAGCTAAAGGGCAGAAGGCATATTTTTAAAACACAAAATTACATAATTACTTACTTTGCGCCCGACATCAACATAGTTAAACAACTTTTGCATGAGTTGTATAAAGCACTTAAAACAACTGAGTGCTTTTCATATAAATTTAACTACACATTCATCACTTGTATTGTTAAAACAGCACATAAAGAGGGCAGAAACTTACAATAGATGTAACTTATCAATCTCAACCATTTTTATACAACTTTATAGCTTTCTATTCTTATATTAGTGATACACATATGTTTACAATTTGTGCAAAAAGATTTTAGTTTGGAGGCCATGAAGTACATGCGTCATATGAAATCTTAAAGGTGATTTAATATTATACTTTTTTATAAATTGACTCTTATTCGACCTTTAAACATTTTAATTAATCCTTTATTTATTATACTTTTTGTCCCTAGCAGCACTATTTTATTACTCTCAATGAAACTTATTTATAGAACAATCTTTGATATCCTCCACTGACAGGAGAGGGCTCTATATGGTAAATACATATATATTATTAACTAATCTTTACAAAAACTAACGTCAGCATTAAAATTGGTTGCGGTTTAGACCTATATTAAATTATTGACCGACAATCAGAAAGTTTTATGCGTTTATTTTCGTACCAGTTTTAGCCGAACTAAAATAATTTTTGGGATGGTAGTTTGTATTGGACCTATGGTAAGTTATAGACCAATCATCCCAAAATTCTAAAGACTGATTTCTGATTAAAGAAATACATGAGAATAAATTTCAATTAGTTTTAGCGTTAACAGTGCATTTCAGAAGGCTACTTAATATGGGATCAAAGGTAAATTATGGACCGTATATCACAAAATTGCATGACAGCTTTTCTGGCCATATGAAGAAAATTTACCCCAAAATCTATATCTGCTACGGTATTAGACAAATTTAGTTATTTTCCCAAAGAGGGCTTTATATGGGTAAATTATGAACCGACCTTCGCGAAATTTATTATGGTGTTTTCTAGTCTTATAAAACTGTGAAGTATTAAATGTTATTATGATAGCATTATTATTTATTACGGTTTAAGGCGTACAAAACGAGAGTAGGGTTTATATGGGGCTTATGGTAAATTATAAACCGATCTTCAGGAAATTTGGCAATGTGATTTCTAGTAATATAAAACTGTGACGTACTAAATGTTACTATGATAGCGTTAATAATTACGATTTTAGGCGTACTAAACTGTTTTCCGGGAGTAGAATTTAAACGGGGCCTATGTTCAGTTATGGACTGATCTTCACGAAATTTAACAGTATGATTTGCAGTCGTCCATTATTCCACATATTTGAGATTTATTTCATCCTCCACTTCCTATAACAACCAGGTGTGTATCGTGGTTGAGTTATGTATTATGCTGAAAATTTTGACCAATTCAAGGATGTGGCCCACCGCATTCATCTCTGAGACTATTGTGAAATAAGAGAAATCCAATCCATTGAGAAAGCAAATTTAATTAATTGATAATGCCACAAATAAAATGTATGCAGTGAAGGGTGACTTTAGTAAACAAATTCGTATCAAGCTTGATAAATTTTTTAGAAAAATTGAGGGTTCAAAAACGTAAATCAAACTGTTGCCATATTAATTTTAAATTTTTACGAAAACAGCGTAGTGGATAATTAATATACCACAAAGGAACTATCAGCATTTAATCATGTGCCGATCACATCCGCCACGTTAAACGGTAATTTTCCATGTTTAAAATCTTTTTGAGGCCAAGATCCCTCAACTTTTCATTTAAAAATATTAAAAAAATTGTATTTATTTATATAAACAAAATTTTTTCTTATTGTTCTTAATTCACGTTATATGTCGGTTTAAATATCTAGCTAATAAGTGACTTAATTTATATGATTATTTGCTTTTGTGTTTTCTTCATATTTTTGTGCTTCACTTTATTTTAACTTCTACTTTTGTGCTTATTGTACCTTCTTTCGTTTATTATACTGAATTTTTATGCTTTTATGTCATTTTTGTTTCTCTTCTTGTTATATTTATTAGTTTTTTTTTATCATGTGTTCTCTAAAAACATTTTAGGTGTATATTTTTCTAATATTTAGCGCATATTTTTCTATTTTTAGTTAATGTTTTATGCGCATTTAACGCGATTTTAGCACCATAAAAATCCGGACCAAGGTTATTACATACTAGTTAGCCTTTTTAATGAAATGTTTGCATAAAAATGGGAACAAACCTAGTTAACCAAATAGAAATTAAATTACCTAGTGTAAAATAAGAAGAAAATATAAAGTGAACAAGTGGCGCAAATACATAGTTTTCGAGTTTTAGACCTCTAATAAATTCTTCATATATATATATATGCAATTTTCCACTACATTTCTGAAAGAATGTGGCCATTATTGGTACAATTTTAAAGCTTTTGAAAATATCTTTCAGGCTATTCAAAAATGTAATTCAAAATTGTATACTCTTAAGCTCACATTACAGTTTTAACAAAATTGTACATCAAAAAGTTACGGAAGTGCACTAGCTAAATAATTGTGCAATTTATTCCAATGAAAACGTAAAAAATAAAAATTTATTAAGTTACATTGGCTTCGATTACTTTTTCTTCCCTATGGTATAACAAACACTGGCTTCGCTAACTAAAATTTTTCTCCATAGCAATTATTATGCTTACTAAAAACTTTTGTATATTCGCAAACTCATCGCCGAGTCTTAATGGGTTAAGAATTTTTAAATAAATTTTGTAAAACCAAACAGATCTATTAAAAAGCTTTGAAATGGTACCAATATTTGTCATACTTTCAGAAATGTAGTGGAAAATCGTATATATATATATAGATGTATATATATAAAAACTTTCAAGGTCTATAATTCGAAAACTATGCAATTGCGCCACTTTTTTCACTTAAGGCTAGTTTACACGGTAATACAATGTGTTACGACATGTCAAAAAATGATGTAGTATGAGAAAAATCTTATCATGTAAAAGCAAAATGCATTGAGTAAGAGAGAATACGGATAAAAAATATGACAATCGGTCGGTAAATGTTCGTTTTCTAAACCATTTTAGAAACTTATGTATTCTCATCACACCAGAGTCGCATTTTAACAGAGTATATTGAAGGTGGTAACATTTTCATAAAATTACAAAAACAAGCAGAATCCACTCAGGAAATGTTCATGTTGTTTTTGTAAATATTGTAAAACTGCAACCATCTGCTTTTTTGTTATTAACTCACTTTGCTTTTATTTTACTTAAACCATCCGTGTAAACATGAAAAATACTTAGAAACAGATTTTTATTTTTTTATTTTAAACACGGAGAGAATTTCATAATATTTTGATTCCACAAAGTCGTAATACATTGTATTACCGTGTAAACTAGCCTTTAACATTTTCTTTTTATTTTTCAATTTTCTATCATTCTAGGTAATTTAATTTTTATTTAAAGCCGCGTCGGTAAATTAGATTTGTTCCGAACCCTGCCCTTAAGTTGCAACTCTGTGTTTTTTTTGTAATAAAGTGTCAAATTTACAAGTGATCGGTAAAGCAAGAAATTTACAAAATTTATTAAAGTTTTTAATATAAAAAAACATAACTAAAGTTGCAATACATTTTTATTAAAAACTTATCTAAATGGCCGCTACGTTCGAAGAAAAATCGTATTGGTGCGATGTTGATGAACTGTATTAGGAAGTGATGCGTATGTCAATGGTTGAAATTGTTACCTAGAATTGGGTTGGTGATTAAGTTGGTGTCAATAAAAATTCCTATTTGATATTGGAAACTTTGCCAGCCGAATATGATGCTCGTGCAATGGCTATGGAAGAAGATGAATTTCTACAGAATAATACTTCCTAGAGGTAATTGAAGCGGCCGTTTTGCTAATGACAAGGAGAAATGAAAAAATTTAGGTATTCACCTACCCAAGAGTGTTTTGTTATACGGCCATCCTGGTTCTGGAAAAACTCTTGGCTCGAGCTGCTCAAACAAAACCCACATTGGTGCAAATCTTTATTGGTGATGGTGCCAAATTAGTCAGAGATGCTTTAAGCAAATGAGAAGGCTCCAGCCATTATATTTATTGATGAACTAGATGCTATTGGTACAAAGCGTTTCGACTACGAGAACGCCGGCGATCGTGAAGTGCAACGAACTATGTTAGAGCTTAGCTTGATAAAGAGCAAATCGAAATTTATTATTTCAAATTGTGCTTATATCTATAATATATTTTTTAAAGTTAATTGAAATAAAAATATCTTTGCAATGGGTTCAATTTAGTTCGGCAATCTAAAAATGGCAAAATTTCAAAAGCCTTTTTGCATGCCATAAAATGCAATTTGGAAATCGAATGAATTTTCATGGATTAAAAGACTGAATGCGACACGTTTTTTTGGTGACTAACAGGTGTGTTCTAGAATCCGAATCCACTCGAAAGTGGATTACTTCCGCATTTTTGGTGTTCTGCATTTCACATCCGCATGTTTTTATTCGTTTTCAATTAGAGCAGTTAGGGGTTGGTGAAAGTAAAACGAATCGACTTTTATTCTTATATGTGATAAAATTTTTAACAAAAACAAAATTTAGGTTTTTAGTTTGAAATGTTTTTTATTCAATTTAATAAAAAAATATATATTCCTTTACACAAATATTAATAAAAATAAAATTTTTAACATATCCAAAAATTTAAGTTGTTTTTATTAAACTCACTTGTGTAAAAAAACAAACATGGAGTCAAGCATTATTTTTTTTAACAAATTTTTTTAACCAATTTCTTTGAACTTTTTGAACATTATTTTCTTGTCTCCGCAATTGTATATAAGATAAAACAAAGGCTCGAGGCATTTTTATGACAAAATTTTATTTTTTAAGAATAATTTTTTATACAAAAAAAATAAAAATTTTTTTTTTTTTTTGAACAGCTGATAAAAAGCTGTTTTTTTTGTTTTTGACATTTAGATTTTTTTTCGAACACAAACTTCGAATACACAAAAACATGCGGATTTGAGAACACCAATTTATGAATTATGCGGATTCAAAAAAATTTGCGTTTTCAAAACGAGTCGAAACCTAGAACAGACCCGTAATACTTTTTTTAAATTTTGCCCTTTCAGGGAGTAAAGTGGTAAAACCTGTATTTAGGTACTTTTTGGTCACACCATCTATCTTTCAAACCAATAAACATAGGAATGAAGGTTTTATTAGATTCGAACCTTATCAAAAACATACAAATACAAATTTGGTACGTTGTCGAAATTTGAAGATTTATGGGGTGGAAATCGTAACTATTTTTGGTAATTTTTTTACACATTATTTTTCTCCATTCATTGACATATACGTGCTCCCACTACAAAATTGCAATTTTTGAATCATTAAAGAGGAGAAAAAAGTACCAAAAAGGGGAATTTTAATTTATATCTGTAGCTTTTTGGTTTTTCAAGTGGCACTATTTTTAACTACCGTTAATAGGGAACTTTTTCGTTTTTCGATCTCTAAGAGGGGCTTTTTGGTACTTTTTTGTTGATTAACTGGTACTTTTTATGAGGGAATTTTTTGGTACTTCTTGTTCTTTAGCTGGTACTTTTTGAATTTCCATTAGTATTGGAAATATAAACATAGAATTAAACATGCAAGATCCTGAGTGAATGAGGATCTGTAAGAGGGATCTTTTTGGTACTTTTTCGTTCTCGAACTGGTACCTCTTTTAAATAAACAGGTACTTTTTTAATTAAATACTTATTGTTGCTCGTAAAAAATAAGCGGTATCTGCTACTTTTTGGAAATTGGTCCCTTTTAGGGAATAAAAGTGTAAAACCTTTATTTTTCAATTTTTTTGACCCCCATCTATCTTTGAAAAAAACACTCATTTAAAAAATACAAATGCAAATATGGTACTTTTCCCATATTCGAGCGTTTAAGGTGTTAAATCGTACATATTTTTGTCACTTTTTTCAATGATTTTTTCTCCATATATATATTTATCCTTCATCGCATAGCCTAAACGCCTGAAGCTAAAAAGTTTAAATCTGGACCGGAGGTTGGTAAAAACTGGTAAATTTGGTAACCTCATATCTCCAAAATGAGGACATAAAAAACGTTAGCACTAAAAAAGCTTAACACAAAATTTAACTGTAAAAACGAGTCAATTCGCTTACCTCATATCTCCTTAACTATAAAGAGAAACAACAAAATTTAATATGTACTTATTATTGTTCATTAAAAAAATAACCGGGTAGGTGTATGGTCCTTTTTTGAAATTTGTTTTTTTTGGGCAGTAAACGGGTAAAACCTGTTTTTTGAAACTTTTTTGTTACGCTTTCTAACTTTTTACCAAATAAACATAGAAATAAAAAATATATCACATTCGTAACTTATCTAAAGAATACAAATATAAACTTGGTACTTTTTCGAAATTCAACGAAAATCTTACATAATTTTGTTACTATTTTCAAAAAGTTTTGTCCATCTATATAAACAAAACAAAATTGTAACATTACTGACTGATTCACATGGGGCATTCTAAACGCCTGAAGCTTAAATGTTGAAATTTGGATCGGAGGTTGGCCTTTCGCCAAATCGATACCCTTGGCGGAGGAAATTTGATGGAATTTGTGGACAACGTGGTCTTTTATGAAAATCTATTCTCAGAACCTTAAAGGTGTTGCATCTTTATACGAATTTTTTCAATTCGTCCGTATTTTCAAATTCTCTGTAAGATGAATTGCAGGAAAACGCATGAAATTTTATGGAATTTGTGGACAAAGGGGTATTTTATGAAAATTAATTGCCAGAACCTTAAAGGTTTGGCGGCTTTATACGAATTTTGCAACACTTTTAAGGTTCTGACAATTAAGTTTCATAAAAGACCACTTTGTCCACAAATTCCATTAAATGTCTCCGCCCATCTACCATCGTTTTCCTGGAAGTCATCTTAGAGAATTTCCAAATTTGAAAATATGTATTGACAAATTGCAAAAATTTGTATAAAGACTCAACACCATTAAGGTTCCGACAATTAATTTTCATAAAATACCACTTTGTCCAAAAATTCCATCCGCCCATCTCCTACCGTTTTCCTGGAACACGGAAAAATATTCCAGAGAAATTGTAAACTTGAAAAACTAAAAACACCACTGTCGGAAAATACTAAATAACGCGTAAAACTGTAACGACTAATGCTATTATAATGTCGCTTTTATATGATTAGAAACCACACTGTCAACTTTCGTGAAGATCGGTATAAAATTTATAATAGGCCCCATATAAACTTTGCACTCGGAAAACACTTTAGTTACACATATGAAATATTTGACGTCCTACACGAAACCACTAGTTTAGTTAAAAAAAATTTTTGCTTTTTCAAAACGTTTTTCATATTTTCTTTAACGGTGTATTTTCTTATGTAATGCTTAAGGTTTTATTTAATTGTTTTATTTATTCCACGGCAAATCCACAATTTTCTTCAACTGCTTTTGTTTGTTTATCATAAAGCAGTTGATATCTGTCGTAGGGTGCCAAATCAATACTATTGAAACATGTATGTATGAACTTTCGGTAGATTTTGTGTGGGCACATCTTGGATTAAGTGTATGGTGGAGTCGTGGCCCTACAGCACCTGTTGAACCCTGTAAAGCATGGAAACCTTGTAAAGGAACACGTAATGAGCCCGTAACAAATTGCAAAAGTATAGACGACATTTCCTATGAATAGCATTCAACCACCTTTAAAAGATGAAATAAAAAATAAGCAAAATAATTAAAATTGTGTTGTCTAATTAACAACAAAATATAGTAAAACACACCTGCCAAAACCATATAACTTGTTGAGTATCTGGTGCAATGTTTTAGTTCACAATAACCTTTTGAAAAATTAAATTAATTAAGTTGTTTAATTTCTATTGAAATATAAAAAAATTACCTTTTTGTAATGATACAAATTTTTGTTCAATACCCCGCATAAATCTACATTTTACAAAGAGTTTAATATATTCTCATGTACAACTAAAGAACCAAGACCATTATTTTCTACACTTAATGTAGAAAAAACGAACAAAATTCCTTAAATTTATATTTTTAACAAATATTTTGAAAAATTTGCATTGACATGCAACTTATTAAATAAAACCAATTTAGTGTTGTCATGTTTCATTTTGTAAAAAATTTTTTGCGGGTTTTTTGCAAAAAAACGCTTCATTGTTGAAAATTAGCGTTGAAAAGAATGATTTATTGTTTTGACAACACTAATTAAAATTAATGTACACTCCAAAGTCGGCAGACATTAATAACGTGCCCTATAAGAATTTGGGAATAATAATGTGGAAACATGGCAACAAAAAATTTCATATACACGGAGCATATTAATTAGTCATGTTCGCCAATTAAATACAACGTATAGAGCTGCTCGTCAATTATGCGCTGTCCACAAAAACCCATTTTTAAAAGACTTCTAAAAAGTTTAGAAGAAAAATATTGAATTTAGATTTCTAAAATATTGCAATTTATAATATTTAATTAAAAAATTTCAAGATTTTTTCTGTTCGCCAATTATGCCCTGTGCATATATATATATATATATATATATATATATAGATTGTATTTAGCCCTAGAACACTAATGTTAGCCGAATCGACAGACAGTGCTTATATTTCTATACACAGCACATTATTATTATTATTTTTTTTTTTTGTTTGCACGAGCATTTTGAGCATTTCTTGCTAGCAATCACATTTCTTCAGTGAGTATTGTTTTTTTTTTAGAGATCGTGTAAGTCGTGTCGACTAATGATTAGTGCCTTTGTAACTTTTAGTGTTATGCTTTTAATAGTTATTGTTTTTTTAATCCAAATTTCGATATTCGAATCAGGCTTAAGTTCATTGAATTTAATTTTCATTAAATTATTTTTATGAAGAAAGGAATTTTACAACATGAAATCAACTAAAATTTATTGATAAATTTACATTCTTGACTGAGCTGGAAATTGAACCCAGTTTTTCACGGGCTGGTTGCCCTGACTAGTTTCGATTGTAACCACACAATGGCTTCTCGTTAACACTCACTGCCATTGACGACGGATGACGTCAATAGTCAAACATCAATCTTTAAATCAAATGGTATTTTACCTTGGAAGATCGAGATTTGCTTTGAATTAATGATTACATATTTCGATTGATTTACATGTTCTTCCTTACTTTTATTATTGATCTCTTTTATAGGACGAAAAAAGAGTTTTTAAAAAATATTAACTGATAATCTAATAACGAAGTGCTTTAAATTGTGAGGTGAAAAGAATAATAAAGAGGCTTATGCTGAACTTTAAGCACCAAAAGGCAAAGTCAATATGTGCGAAATGTGCCAAGACCGTGTGTGGAGAACACAAGATAGGATTGAGCAACAAATGCTGTTAATATATTTATATATGAATATTTTTTTGCTTTTGACATATCATTTAGTTTAGTTCGTTGTAAATTGTTGCTATTGATTTGTTACTTAAAATAGCGATCTCACACAGTGTTCCATAAAAACTTTTCTTATAAATATTTAAAAATATATGGATTATACACAAAAAAACAAAAAGATTTCTGGTTTGGTTCAATTCAAAACAAAGCGAAACAATGTACTGATACCAAGCCAATGACCAGTTTATTTACAGATACGGAAAAAATCGGTTATATATATATAAATATATATGTGACGCGCAAAATAGAAAGGGATCTAAGGGTTTTGTTCAGGAGAGCCATTTTAAAGATTAAAATACGTGTATCCTTGGTGTACCATCACTGAGCGTGTTTTATTTGAAAGCGACACATCTCATGACGTCAGGAACGTGTTAGTCAACCTTGAAAACGCGCGTAGGTCGTCCCTACCTCCTGTTTTGTGTAGTTGGTTTTTACTGTTTCCTTTACCTTACTGGTCCCTTTCTCTATGCGCTGTCACATATATATATGTATATATACATCGACATATGAGTTTGGTTTACTTATTTGCAAACGGTTTCTGAGTTGAAAATGTGTGTGGTTTTGAAAAAAAGAAATTAAATTTTGGAATTGTTTTTTATTGAGAACACTAGTGAAAATGTTGCTGTTAATGTGAACGTGGCTTATAACATAAATAATATGATTTCCAAATACAAACAATATGCAAAAAAAGCTGGAAAATTAATACCAAAATTTTGTTGTATTTTTTTTAACTTAAATTTGATTAAAAATATAGAAAATAATAATATTCAAGTTTTAAAATAAATTAATCAATAATCGCTCTAAAAAAATATATCGATAACTAAATGTTAAAAGTGATACTTAATTTGGTAATTTGGAATTTTGACTATTAAAGATTGAATCTAAGATAATAGATGCTGAACATTAAGAATTTCAAAATCGAAAAAATATGCTCAAACACAAGGTTTTCGAACCACCTCACCAGTATTTTTTCAATCGGACCAACCGTTTACAAAATTATTTCACATTTCTTTTGCAAAATCCCCCTTTACCAAAACAAAAAAATATATATACGTGTTTCGGCGTTTTGAAAGATGACATCCGAATTTTATTTGAAGGAGTGTTTAAAGTTTTACCCTTTTGGACTGTTCGTGCAGTATATCGGTATATGAAACTATTTCTTCTACTATTTTACATCTGAGGCAACTTTGTAGAAAATGCTAGGGGTAAAAATGTTGTGAAGCATATTGACCTCTAACTCCTCTTCATAACGGTAATTTTTGGCTCTTTTCTTACCAATTGTATAAAACACCCCTAAGAAGGGCGAGGGTGGTGATTGAATGTTAGCCATCAACTTTTACCATGTATGTCAGAACTCACCTAAGCCCAAAATTTAACACAAACAGCAAAAAAGAGCTAAGCTCATAATTTCCCTTTAACACATTTATTTATTGTAATGACATTGCACACTCGGAGATTTTAGAAATAATTTAAAAAAGTTCTGGATATTGTAAAAGGAAATAAAATTGCTGAAAGAAAAAAGTACAAACTCCGACTCAGACTCCAATCGCAGAAATTTTTTAAGTGCGACTCAAAGTTTGTCATTCAGTGTATATATATTCTGGTTTCTTGAGAAATTTTAAGTCGATTTAGCCATTTCCGTCTGTCTGTTCTTTTATCTGCCCGTCTGTTGAAAACGCTCACTTTCGAATAACTCAAAAGATAAGAACAATTGTTGGTGTCATATTGCTTCTAGTTAAACTTAGTAGTTTGCTATTGAAATCCAACGAAATCCGATCAGTAGGGCCAGAGTTATGAAGAGTTTTCCCTTAAAAATTTACAAATAAAACAAATTTCACTACTGTATTGAAAGTGGTTTAATTTAGAGTTTTCATAACAGAAATCATTCTACAGGATTTCGTGATGATTGGTCCACAGTTTACCATGGGTCTTATATAAATTCCCCTCCTAAAAATCATTTTTGTTCGGCATAAGCTGTTACGAATCATGATATTTTATTCAAGTTAGTGCAAGTTACTTGAAATAAAAGCATAACACTCTCTGATTGGCGTCCATTTGGTTTAAACCGAAGTCTGTGCTGAAGTCGGTTTTTATAAAGATTGATCAATAACTTATAGCTCTCATATATTGTAACCAGAGAAGACAAAAAAAAGCAAAAAACAAAGTGTTTACAGCAAAAAAAATATATAAAAAAGCACAAAAATTTAGAAAAAAAGCATTTTTATTTTTTTAATATATACATTTAAATATAAAAAATTACAGTTATTCTATTTCTTCAGATTCGTGAAAACAGTTACAATAACCAATCATGTGGGCTTTTATATTTGTAAACGTCATTTTTCTTCGTCTTTCTGTTAAAAGTGAATTGTATAAGTAGAAACTTCTTTGCACGTCAATGGATGGTGTTGGAGCAAATTTATATTTCAAAATTTTATTTCGTCATCAGGTTTAGCACCAGTTTGAAGAATGCTGTTTATTTGTAAAATTTGTTTGAACCCCGGATTTCTTTGAAATACATACTGCATTAAATTTCTTCATATATATTTTTTCATGTAGATTCTCAAGAGCTTTTCGTACATTTGACACAATATTTACACTTTCGTGAATAGCTAACCCAACTGTTTGTAGCTTTTTTTATAGAAGACGCAATAATTTAAAAATTGTTTTTGATAAACGCAAGTTGGGAACTTAATCCGGGCAAGTTATATATTTCCTTGGCCTTTACTTTAACAAGGTATTCTGCATATGCATTGTGGCTTCTATTCAAGTACCCCAACGTGTAGTGCATGAGAACGGTGGAAGAGCCAAATTTGGATTCATTTGTAAAAATAACTGCTTTCTACGAGG
The DNA here is from genome assembly GCA_943735925.1 of Pollenia amentaria. Classification (NCBI taxonomy): domain Eukaryota; kingdom Metazoa; phylum Arthropoda; class Insecta; order Diptera; family Polleniidae; genus Pollenia; species Pollenia amentaria. The sequence goes on along the minus strand of OX031010.1, from coordinate 118,016,336 downwards.
AGCCTATGGAAATTAAAATTTTAGTTTGTATGTGTGTAAATACGAGTTATTGAAAAATTAACTTAACAAAAACGGATTTGGTACAATATATTAATTTATTTACATGCTGAAACTCTAAGCGCTGCATCAGTTACCATTAGCAATATTTTGTCGTATTGAATGTCTAGATTAAATTAAAAAAAAAAAACATAAAAAATAAAAAAAAAAATTATGAATCAAATATTCACTTACCATCAGTCCATAAAATTTGTAATGAATCGTTGAAGAAAGATGCAATAGAATGCCCATTTTCATTTTCGAGAACACCCATGTTCAATAAAAAAAGGTTTATTTCCAACATCGTCATTTAAAATACCAAATATAAAGTTGGCCAAATATATTTGTTCACTGTCTGTTGTTTCATCAACAGAAATCCATATATATTTACCTTTAGCCTTTTCACGCATTTTTCCCAAAGCTTCCGTATACATTTGAGGTATGTATTTACCTCGAATAGATCTTTCGCTTGGAACTGACAAATTGGCGTACTTTTGAAAGATGTTTTTGAAACTGGGATGGCTTACTTTTTTTACTGGTATATTGGTCTCCAACAAAAATTTACATATATCTTCGTGAAATATATTAGCAGTAATAGTAACAGGAAATTCCGTTATAAGTTTTTGTGGACGATTTTCTTGGCAAGTAGCTAATTTGTGTTTTTTGTACTAAAATGTTGCTCCACATTGCACTTCTTTTCGCTATTAATTTTACTCGAACACACATTACAAAAAAGCCAATCTTTTTCAACTTTAAAAACTTCAGGATACAATTTTACCATTTTTAGCAAAAATAACATATTTGACTTTTCTTTCGGCATTTTTTTTTATTATTTTTTCGTTCACAACGGCCGGTTTACTTATTTTGTTTTAAACTCAAATAAGTAACATGGATGTTTTTTTTGGGATGGTAAGTTTATTCATTTTAGTTGTAATAAAGCACCCAAAAACGTTGAGTCCACAACTAACATATTTTTGTTTTAACCCAGAAAAAAGTTGTCAATTATTTTTTTTTCTCATGTTTTCTCAAAAAAATATTTTTTACGTAAAAATTATGTTAAAAAAGCTATTTTAGAGCAAAAACATAGGAAAAAAGCAAAATAAGCACCATAATAACAAAAACAGCAAAAAAGAAGCAAAACAGCAAAAAAAGCAAATTTGTCTTCCCTGATTGTAACTGTCAGTGGAGGGTATCAAAGACTCGGCACAGAAAATATATCCTCTAACTTGTTTTTAATGCAATACCTTTTAAGTGGTTAAATATATCAAGAAAATGATTCCGTAAAAATTTTAAATCGATATTTGAAATATTGCATCGCCAATTTTGGAAAAAGTTTGGAGTTGGAGTCACGAGTATTTGTGGGTACTACGACTCCGACTCCGGTACAGAAATCTCAACTATGACTGCAACTCCACAGTCCCGCATTTCGGTATTACAAAAGATGAAAATTATCCCTATTTCTTAATTTTTGTCCGATTTTAAAAAGTTTTTATCAGAAAAATTTAATAGTCGAGTCTTACAAGAAAGTAAGGCACATGCATATTTTATCACTTAATGACTTATCTCAAAGTCCATACCTAATAATGGGAGACTCCAACGTGGATTTCTTGCAAGGCTCATCTTCACATATTTTAATGGATTTACTTAATTGTTATGATTGCCGTAACTGTCATAATTTGGTATCTAGACCTATTAGCGGAACTTCCATTGACAATATATTTAGCAACATTGAAAATATACTTCAAATTGATTCTATTGAATGCAGTATTCCGGGCCATAACATAATAGGCTGTAGAATAAAGCAACCAGTTATAACTCGTCAATTTTACGAAACAGAGAGATCGAGCTGCAACTATGAACTTGTAAGTGAGAAGCTCAGTAATGATTCGGAAATTTTTTACCTAACTGGAAATCCTAATGATGACACATTTAAAGTAATTGGTTCCATCACAAATGCTGTGTCTTGTTCAACAGTTACCTACAAAACAATAAAAGATGTAAAAGATGATATAGCGCCGTGGATGAACAAAAATATACATAAATTACTATTATATAAAAAGAAACTTCAAAAATTAAAAAAGAAAATGCCAAACAATGTGGATATTAAATATAATCTTAAAAGAATTAGCAAAGTAATAAAAATTGCCTGTAAACAATCGATGAAGGATTATTATTATGAAAATTTATGCAAAATCAAACAAGAGCCAAAAAAATGCTGGCAGTTTTTGAATAAAACCCTTGGAAGAAATACCAAAACACTTTATAATATTGGTAATGATATAACTGATGAAGATAAGGCTGAAATATTCAACCATTATTTTATAAACTCTGTTGAAACTTTAAAACGTAAAATTGAAAGCACTGCTGTAGATAATTTCAATTCCCTTAGAACTTTAAAATACATTCGAAATGAAATACAAATTCAACACACAAATTATAGTGAAATCGAAAATTTAGTGTTACATTTAGAAATGAACAGAAGCCCTGGAAAAGATACAATTACTGCGAAATGTATTTTTGAGTGCAAAGATGTAATTATTCCTTTCTTATTGAAAATTTTTAATGCTATAATCGACTTTTCAGTATATCCAGATGCATTAAAGGTACATAAAATTATAACTATTCCAAAAGAAAAAATAAGTAATACTGTTGACAAATTTAGACCCATTGCAGTTTTATCCACAATAGACAAAATTTTTGAAAAGATATTGTATAAACAACTTTCAACGTTTATTGAAAATGTATCATTAATGTTTCCTAATCAATATGGCTTTAGAAAAGGATGTGGGACGGATGAAGCAGCATTAAATGTGGTAAATTTTATATGCAACAGTTTGGACATCGGCTTTACTGCAGTAGGAGGAGTGTTTTATGATTTCACTAAAGCATTTGATCTTATAGATCACTCCATTTTGCTTATTAAACTACAATTTTATGGATTTCGAGTAAGAAATCTTGAACTTATAAGAAGCTATCTGACAAATAGAAAACAGCTTGTGCAGATAAATGCAAGTAAGAGTTCGCTGCAAAACATAAAGTATGGTGTTCCACAAGGCAGTGTTTTGGGACCTCTACTATTTGCCATATATTTAAACGATATCAATAATTTGGAATTAAATGGGAGAATGTTCATGTACGCAGATGACATTTGTGTATTGTACCCCTACAAAGAAAATTTAGTTCTAAAAACTTATGTCGAACGTGATGCAGCTTTAATATCGGAATTTGCACGAATAAATAGATTAATGCTGAATCCAACTAAAACTAAATTTATTCGATTCATGCCCAGGCCAAATTTAAGCAGTAATATAAGCATTTGTATGGATGGTAACGAAATTTTAGAAGTAGATACTATTACTTACTTAGGGTTAAAAATGCAAAGCAATTTATCGTGGCATCATCATATTGAACAAATAAGATCTAAAATACCACCAGCACTTGGAGTATTGTATAAATTAAGATATAATTTAGACACAACAACAAAACTTATAATTTTTCAATCACTTATACAGAGTCACCTCAATTACTTAACTCACATATATGGATTTCGGAAAAATGCAGACCTAAAGTCTTTACAAGTTATTCAAAGCAAAGCTCTTAAACTTATTTATAATCTCCCTCTCTTGTACCCTACACTCTCTTTATATACTGATGTTGTGAAAAATATTTTACCAATATATGGATTATATAAAATGAAAACATTAATGTATGTTTATAACGCACTACATGGAATTGGTCATCACACAATATGCTTTTCAAGAAACCAAACTGTTTTCAACACTAGAAATAGCCATAACCTTCGCGCTGTGAGATGTCGCTTAGAAATCACGAAGCAAAAAATTGAATATGCAGGTAGCCTGGAATATAATAACTTGCCTCAACATATAAAGGATTGTTGCACAATTTCTTCTTTCAAAAACAAATTAAAAGAATATTTATTACAAAATATTGAAATGCTTTTAATCTTAAAAAAAAAAAAAAAAACCTTTTTCTTATGATTATATGTATTAAATAGTTTTTATTATTTAATTTTTTTTAATTGTTAACTTTGCCAACTTGTCTCTTTAAAGCCCTAGCGGCGCTGAGACACCTAAAATGTATGTAAATTACAATGAATTTTAATAAAAATTAAATAATAAAAAAAAGAATCACTTGTCCCTTTTTGTTTTAAATATTTTGAAGGTGTAGCACAATCATGACAACATTCACCCAACCTTTTGAGTCAAAATCTACAATTAAAAATAAAAAAAATAAAAAAATATTTTATTGTTATGGTTTTATTGTTATTAACGTTTGCTAAATGTAAACTATTATTAGTTTTAACAATGTTTACTTATCTAAATATCCTCTCTACTTCAGCATTAGATCATGGAAGTGAAAGAAAATTTAAATTATTATTTTAAAGGAAAACGGCAAAAAAATTGTATGGCTTAACAAGTTGAAAAAATGGCTAAACAGATAAAAAATGGCTAAATCTTGCCACTAAATGGCTGAATTGGCATCACTGGTTAATATATTACGGAAAGAAGAAAAAAAAAGAAAAAATCCCAGTAGTTTAGCGTCATGTCGGGAAGGAATACTCGAAAGAAAATAAATTTTACGCGTACAACAAAAACTTTTTCGATGCAGATAGAGGTCTGTTATAAGGTAACAGCCTTATTCATAAAAAATAAGGCAGGCATACAAAAGATTATGAAAAGAATTTTCTATGAAATGTTGTTTGATAAACATTTTATAAACCTGTTCTATTTCTTTATGAATAAGGCTGTAAATATTTAAATAATAAGATCTAACCCGCTAAGTTATAAACAAGGCACGTATTTTTATGCAAATGCATATTCGTTTTCGTCTGTCTGAGATCAACATAAACCAAATATCTTTGCGAATCATGAAATTTGAAGTAAAATGGCATCGACTTGTTAGTGCATATTTTGCTATAAATGCGTATTCTTGCATAAATTGCTGACACTGCATATTTTTGTTGCATATTTTGGAAAACAAAAATTTTTTTTGTTTGTTTTAATTTTCGATGCACCGTGTTACAGACGTGATAAGAGGCAAGTGAGATGATATTGTGTATTGATTTCGAATGGGAAAAGATATTTAGCAAAGCACTGTGCGATTTTGCGGATATTTAGAGAAGTATCCCGTTATGTTTCTTCCTCCACAGCCTAAACCACTATGTGGGGTATTATGCTGAAATTTTTGAACAATTAAAGGATGTGGGTGGAAGGATTAACGATGATGCAGTTTCATTTAAAAAAGCAACTTTTTCAGATAATGTTTGTGTTATTTAAAATTGTGAATTTATCTCTGATACTATTGTGAAATTAGAGAAAACTAATCCATTAAGAAAGCAAATTAATGAAATTAATAACGCCATAAATAAAATGTATGCAGTGGAGGGTAACTTTAGTAAACAAATTCGTATCAAGCTTGATAAAGTTTTTAGAAAAATTAAGGATTCAAAACAATAAAACAACCTGCTGGCATATTCAATTAAAATTTTTTCGAAAACATCGTGCTGGAAAATTAATATTACACAAATGAACTATCAGCACTTAGTCATGTACCGATCACTTCCGTTGCGTTGAGCGTCAGTTTCCATGTTAATGCTATATTCATACGACGATAGAAACCACCTCGTTTCCCTCTCTGAAACTAGATTGCCAAACATGCTGTTCATACGATTCATTCTTGTTTCATTTTGACATTTTGTGTTGTTAGTGTGATTCTATATAAAATAGATTAAAATGTAACTTAAAATTAAAAATATTGTATTTAATGCTTTAATTAATATTATTATTTAATAATTATCACCTTATTTAATTAAACACGAATTTTTATTTTGTTTTTTTCTTTGTTTCGATATTTTTTTGAGAGCTAGTTCAGATAAACTTGCGATAATTGTCATCAAAATAAAACAAAATAAAGGTTAATTAAACAGATTTTCATACCCGATATATTATACCCTTCACCGAAGGTAAAAGGGTATATATGGCTCAAAATCTCCAAGGAATGACAGTTTTGTCATTCCGGGAACGACTGATCATTTTCGGGAACATTAATATTTTTCAATAAAATACACGCAGAGAAAAAATATAGTTACGGTAACTACGGGTATAGTTACGGTAACTACAGTATGTTTATTGTAACAATATATTGTTGTCGTGCACAAAATATTGTTATTTTTATTTAATATTAACAATATTTTAGTTACTGTAAATATGTCAATGTTTATCGCAATTATAAATTTAAGTTTGGTTCACTGAAAAATAATCATTTTTATGACAACTAAATAAGGATAACTTTAAAAATATATTATACTCCTCACAAGCATTTAATGATATTTAATAGCCATAACATGATTTCTATTCATCCACTCATAATATGTTTAAGATGCAAACAAAATATCTTTACTCTAATAATATTTTGTTATCGCCATTTGTAAAATAATTTTGCATTATTTGTGTCGTTTGTTTTACATATGCCTATCGAATTATTTGGTATTCAGTGGTTAAACAATTTAAAAAAATACCCATTAAAAAACCAAGTTTAAAGAAATTAAAAAATGAAGAAATTGTAGGTACATTACAAAAAATTGTAAAGTGTCACAAAATAAAATATTAATGCTAAAAAATTTTAATATTATTTGAAAATGGTGCCAAAGCTTTGCAAAGTAATGACCATTGTTTTGTGTTATTTTAGAGAAAAGAAGGAAAATTATATAAAAAAATTGATAAACAATTGCGACCTACGACAAAAACAGGTTAAAAATATTATGTTTAAATTGGCATCATATTATGATGAGAAATATCTGTAACAGTTTAACGTTAAGGTTGCCAGTAAGTAAATCAGCATAAATATATATGAAAAATATTTTTCGGCTTAAGATTTAATCTACATATTATTATGATTAACATGACAATAATATGATTTCTTCTTAACTTATCATTATTACCATGATAATAATATGATTACTTCTTAGCTTGTTAGGATTGCCATGATAATAATACGATTACATTAAACTATAATATGATGTAATAAAAAGAAATTAGGATTAAGAGAAAAATATTATGATGTAAAATTACGAAAATAGTTGGTCATAATATGATTCCATAATAATCGTAATATGTTGACTACAATCATGAATCGTATCAGAATATGTTGCTCTTAGAATATGTTTATCACAATTATGTTTTTTCTTTGCGTGTACGCATAAATTGAGCTTTTTTTAGAAAGGACATAGTTTGTTATATAACAGAACTTTCATTCTGTTCATGTAACATTAATTCCATTATAACAGTTTTGAATTTTTTGAAATTTCTTAAATCTTGTGCACGTTAATAGCAACTTCTTTAATTTTTAAGCGTATTTTGCTTGCAGAAGATTTTGTATGTATTGTTTTTACTTATGTTTATATAAAACAGATTCATAATAAGCCCATGTTATTAAACGATGCTTAAGTTATGTACTTTGATTTGTTTTTGTTAATTATATCAAACTTAAGAAAACGTTCCCAAATTGATGGTTTTCTGCAAGATATTCACTAAAAAGCAATATTATAAAAAAATTGTAGAATTGTGTGCGCTGCCCTGTCAAAGTTTATTAATATACACATTTTGCAATAGTATAAACTAAAAGCCATCACTATAGCTTAAAATATTTTCTGGCATAAAATCAATCTTGAAATTTACAACATTAGTAATTTTGGGCCATATAAGTTTGTCATTCCTTTTGTAATTTCTACAACATTGATGTAAGACCCTATAAGGTATATATATTCTGTGTCGTTATGAGGAGCGACCATCTGTCCATGTATCCGTTGAAATGGGGTTTTCGAAGACCCCAGATATGATGGGGACTTGGTAGTGATATATTTATGTCACATATAGTGCGGAGTTGTTTGTTATTGAAATGGCTGAGATATGAGCGAAAACCCACGACTGCCTCTAACTTAAAACAAAATAACTTGTTGTAATTTTTATATTTTTTTTATACATATGTATATATCTGGATAACGGCAGGAGGCAAAGTTCCCAAATTTAGGTATTAGCATCTTGGTTATCAATTAACAACATCCGACTAAATGTGGGCCAAATTGGACAAGTGGGCGGGGCACTTCACATACAAAGACATTATAAATTTGTGTATATCTGGAGAACGGCAAGAGCCAACGTACAAGTATCTTGGTGATCAATACACAACACCCGCAAAATTTGGGCAGGATTGGACAAGTGGGCGTGGCACAAATAAGTCTTTTTTATATCTAAAGAACGGTATGTATATAACTTTCTGTAATTATGGCACCATGGGGAAGGGTATATAAGATTTGGCAAAGCCGAATATAGCACGCTTACTGGTTTTTTATAACTAATGCTGTTATTTTAAACTACACTCAGGTCTTTTTTTATGCGAATTTGAATTTATTCGGTTTTTAAATATTCAAATTTTTTTATATAAAAATAATATTTAGATAATTGATAATACTGTAATGTAGTTTTTGCCATATAATGTATGCTCTCTGTAAAGCTTTGAGATTTCTGTTAAGGTTTGTACTTTCTGTTAAGTTAGTAGATTTCTGTTAAGGCTTGTGCGTTCTGTTAAATAATGCGTTTAATGCGAATACCAGCAAAGATTATTTGAAATTTGGGATTTCCCTTATTGATTTTGTAAGCAGGCGAAGAAGAAATGTTCTAACGTACGTTTGCAGTTAAGTCATTGAGCTGCAAAAGTAACAGTTGCATTTTGCATTAAATTTAAAATATTTATTGTGGTGGAATTTTACTCAGATTTTTATATTTTAATTATCGAAGGTGTTGAAGTTTCGCTCCAAAATGGAGGTGTAATTTTTTTTATTGTTTCAATGCTAACATAAAATTTTCGGATTCGATTTTAAGATCTTGATATGGAAAAAATAATAAAAACGACAAGCGATTTCTTTAGATATCAAAATCGAAATTTTGGACCGCTTAGCAAATGAAGCTAAAAATAAGGCTCTGGCAGATCACTTTAAACTAGGCGATCATCAGTCAGAGCCATCAAAAAAAAATTTAATTTCCATAAGAAATTCTGTACTTTCAGACACACAACTGAGCAACAAATATTCATATTATTCAAGAGACTCTATTATCGAAAAAAAATGGAGAAATCGTTAATTCTAAGGATTCATGCCAATCACTTATAATCCTATTTTATCTTATTTTTCATGAGAACTAAAAACGGTTTTAATGCTATTTTTAACCTTTTTTAATATTTTATTTTGATTTACTTTATATTATTTTTTTGTTAAGTTTTTTGTTTAGTTTTACTGAAATAAAATATTTGTTCACATAAAATTGCAATTATAAATATAATGTTTTGTTTTAATTAAATTAAAAGAAACACATTTTTAATACTTTGATTTTTTGAAATTCCGGAACGTATCCCTAGTTTTTGTATGGAGCTAGAGTCCTTTTTTATGCGATTTTTTTTATGCGGTTTTCTGCGGAACGCATCTACCTGACCTGAGTGTACTATGTATTTTTTTTTTTTTTTTTTCAAAAAAAATTGAAATTACTGGTTCATATTTCTTTGAAGATAGGCAAAATGACTCACTAAGGAGCAAATGATTACAATTGGAGGCCGTTGTGCTAGACTTTAGTTATTGATACCAAAGGAAGAAATAGAAAAAATGAAATAAAAGTCAATTAATAGCTCAAAGTGTACTTTTTTTTTTTAATTATTTGACATTTTTTTGCCTAAAGATTTATCAAGCATTTTACATATTTTATCTTGAAAATATGCCTTGATGTTGCTGTTTTTATTAAATACTAACCCCTATATTCATAAAAAATATTTTTGGTTAACAAAAGGTTTATTAAACAAATTTTTATGGAAAATTAATTTCATATACCTGCTATACACCTAAAATATTTTTTATGAATATGGGTTGTAAGAGTTTTATAAAATATTTTTGTTAGTATTCGTATTTAAGTATTTAAACTGTTGAAGTATTTTTTATTAAAGAGTTATTTTTATTGTATTAAAAATATTGGTATTTGCTGTTGCTGATTAAATTTTAATTAATTAAGTTTGTGGTTGTGCGCAAGTTTAAAAAAATATATAACATGTTTGTTAAAAATTAACAGATAAAAAAAAATTAAACAAAAAGACTGTTTCATTATATTCGCGTTTAAGTCGCAGCACTTATGCACAGCATTTTATAAATTCTCATTTTTATTTTTATTTGTTGACGGAAAACACATTTTACTGTGGTTATGTTTACCTTACGTGACAGCTTACAACAAAAAATAAAAGTAAAACAACAAATAAATAAAAAAAATACTTGTACATATTAAAATAAACAAAAATGAGTAAGCGAAATAAAAGAACAGACGTTGGCTTTGTCAATACATGAAGACATGAATTTGTTTGCAGATCAGTGATGGGCATATTTTTAATTTCTTTGAACATCAAATTCTTCTTATGTGACATCGACAAACGTTTGTATATGGTGAAAGTCTCTCTCTGTTCTTTATGTTTCTCTGTAAAAATACAAAAAGATTAAATTATTCTTCGCTATGCTGTTGCTTTATTATTATAAATAGAAAGCAAATTAAGTAAATTTTCCACTTAAACTAAATTTCATATAATGTCAGTTGCCCACCACTGATGTAGATTCTGACGTAATTATTTGAACGTATATATATGGGGTATTTCATTAGTGGTAATTATAAGTTGATTAGTATTAAATTTATATATCGTTTATTTTTTATTTTTTAATTCAGTTTTTTTTTATAAATCTCAAAGTGTTAACAAAGATATACCGAAATAATAGACCTAGAAAATTCTTAGGTATTAGAAGATATTTAAAAAATTATTTCAAAAAATTTTAAAACTTTTGAAAAACGAACTTGCTTTAAAAATTTGTTTTACAAACCTTTTATAAACCACCCAGCAAAAACTTGGTAATGACTTGCAATTACTGAACAACTTACTTTTCAATGACTACTTCATACCATCTGCATTACATAGAAGTAGTTGAGTAATGGCTGACATATAATCTGTTACATAAGTACTTGTTTATAAGTTGATTATGGAAATTTATAATTCATTCATAATAAATTGCATCTACGGTTTAATTTTTTTCAAATCTAATACAAATTGGTTTTTAATATTTATTCTTACAATTTGTTTTTTTTTTTTTTTTATTACACTGAAAGAAAAATGCTTCATATATTTAATAAATCATTTTCATAAAAAAATTTTCCTTGGGTAAATGAAAATTTTCATAGTCTAAATAGAATTTCATAGTTAGAATGAAGTATTTTCGTTAAAATCGCTTCATTGGATTTCGTAATTACGTTAAAAATTTTCATTGGATATATGAAAACTTAAGTTTGTCCAAGTTAAACAAAAAATTTTAATTGGGAACATAAAAAAACAATATACAAACATAACTATATTCATAAATTAATACAAAATTATAGTTTCCTTAAAAAAATGTTTAATTGTTAATTAAAAAAATGTAAGATTTAATTATTTCATACATCTAATGTTACATGTTTGCCATTAATTTTATGAAATCAAAAAATTTTTTTATAAAAGCAACATATTTCAATAATTGCCTTCATAAATTTAAATTTTCATTATGACAATAAAAATGTCATTTTAGTAATGAAACAAAAACTTTCAATCCACTTTCAATCAGCGTTTTTATTGTTATTATGGATAATTTAATCTCATATTTACGCTCTTAATAATTGAGTAAAAAACATAGTTTTTTTATGCAAAAACTACAATGCCCCAGTAGACAAGCTGGTAGTGAGCTAGTCTATCAGCACCGAGGTTGCGCGATCGAATCCCGCCAGAGGCAGAAAAAAAAACAAAGTAAAAAAAAAACAAAGTAAAATAAAATAAGAAAAAATAGAAAAACAAATAAAATAAGGTAAAATAAATAAAATAAGAAAAAATAGAAAAAAAAAAATAATTAAAAAAAAATAATAAAAAAAATTTTTTTTTAAGTCATTATTTAAGTCCCTATTTGTAAGCGAATGTGGTAATGACTTATTTAACTCCCTATTTGTAAGCGAATGTGGTAATGACTTATTTAACTCCCTATTTGTAAGCGAGGGTGGTAAGTACTTGCCTCCAATGACATCACCGTGTTAAAATAATGAGTTAAAATGCCAATGTATAAGTAGTGATGAGTCGTTATATTAGCTTTTTAACCCATTACTTTGCAATGTAAGTTTTTGCTGGGGCAGTTTATTTTTTTAGGAGTTAAATCTAATTATTTGGGAACTGAAAGTGGTGCTCTTTCCTATACCATTTACATACTAATCTTACTTTGAACCGTAAACTTATATCTTTTTTATATTTCTAACATAAAAACAACGAGGTTGTAGGGACCATCTAAAGGATATTTCACCTTTTGGTGTTAAATCCTCCATTGAAATCAGATGCAATCAATACTAAGGATTCGACAAAAATGCTAGTAGCTCTTTCTACAAACCAGAAATCCTATCTGGTAGCCCGGGAGTCAGTATAAAAAAACATTTGTGTTAATTTATGCAAAACATGTGCCAAGCTGAAGTCCACTGTACGGTTTACAGGTTGGGAATAGTGAACAATTTTTAGAAATAACCCAATAAAAAATTTTCCTTTTTTGCAAAGCACTAATGGTCCATTTTAAAAAGTAAGCACACATTTATGCCCTACGCAATAAGACATACAGAGATGCAGCAAGGTAAGTGAACGAACTCTTAATACATTAAAAAAAATATTTAAAATTTGAAGAGCCACGACATTCCCTTACTACGAAGCAGGGTTTTAAGGGAGCATAAAAAACGTATTGCTTCAAAGTGGGAACACGCCATATAAAATTCACGTCTTCTGTAAGCGATATGGTAAGCGAAACTTTTACGTTTCTCATTAAAAACCTTATTCGTTGGAAGCTTCATTTCTTATTAGGACAAGTTAGCTGCGGATAAGTGTTTTTCACAAATAAGAATTCCCGGACAGTCGGCGGATGCTTGGCTTGTTGCAACATCAACAAGGTGAATATGTACCACTTTTCAATTTTGTACTTCCCGAACCGTAAATCCCTCAAACATCACAGTGTCTGTTTACCTAATTGGTGCGTCTGTAAGCGGGCGTCTGTACTTAAGCGGTTCGCTATTCAAACGTGGAATATGTACAGCCACTTAGATCATCAGATCATCAGACTTGTATGCAGAAGACTAATAATTTGCTCATCCGAGATATCAAGATTAACGAAACCTCAAATAACATGAACGAATTATCCTTTCTACCCTTGACGACATTTAGCATGAAAACGAGGATTACTACTATTGAAATACCCCATATATGTATGTATATTTATGAAATCTCCATCAGTGGTGGGCAACGCACATTATATGATATTAACGTCTAGCGGATAATTGACAAAAAAATACAGGAATGATTTGGGAAGCGTCATACTAGAAGAAGTTATCAGCAATGATGTCACTCTGCAGGAAAAAATTCTCTGTATAAATAAGGATATTGTGAATATTTTTACATATGAAAAAGTTGTTGATGTAAGTCAGATTTTTAATTCGTGTGCTAAATGTATCTTTAAATATTTCTTTCTTTTCCAAAAGGAGTACAACTTTCTACCTAGGCATGGACGCAAAAATTGAAGTCAAGAAAATATAAACTCAAGGTTACAACGATACAGCTTCTTCTACTGAAACATTACGTGATAACAGTGGACTCTTAACTGAAACAAACAAAGAATTTAGAACATATTGCTCTGATTGGAATGAAGTTGCTGACAAATGAAAATTAGCATTGAAGATGCGTCAGCAGTATTTTAACGATGGGAAGCTTTATTTTTTTAAATCTAGCCTAAATTGTCAGATACCAGAGCACCTGAATTGTTTAATAATTTTAGTTTCCAAAGGACAGTTATTGTATTTAAAAACCATTTTAAAAGCAAACTTATTCTGAAAATGTAATGCAAAAGGTTTTAGTTTCTTCTAGTCATTTGAAATTCAAACTGGACTTAGTTCAGAAACGGAAAATGTAAACGCCTTTACATAACTATTGTATAAAGAATACCAAAGCCTTTATTATTCTAAAGACCAAAAAGAACTATATATACAAATTAAAATGTTATTAATGATTAATTTTTTATAACCCTACTAAAATAAATGGCCCAAAATATTAAAGTTTGTTTATTTGGATATTTGGATGTTTGTTTGTTTGTAGTTTAATCACGCGAAAACCGCCTCTTGGATTTGGCTGACAATTTTTAGACGGATAGCATATGGCCCGTATTCAAATATAGGGTTTATTTTGACGATAATAATCGCTGAAAAAAATTTTGCTCACTTTGAAAATCTGGTATGCTGAATGCATATGGTCAGGATTAAAATATAGGGTACATTTTAAGGGATCAAGTTGATACTTTTTAAGGGTTAAAAATGAGATAAAATAGGTACTTTTTTCTTTACAATATATTTAATAAACATACAGATTATAGCCTCCATTAACATACAGTGTACTTTCTGGGGGCCTAAAAAATGGTACTCTTGGTACTCTTTTATCTTTGGTACTTTTTATTTTTGCGAAAAATTTGGTATAGAGATAAATATGATGTAAAACGAAGAAAAATGGGAACTTTTTCTCTTTTGGATAAGTTTAGTATACAGAATTCATATGGTCCAGTGGCCGGAATATACATATTTAGACATGAATGTCGGTTGCTCCACATTATCGAGTGCTCGAAACGTAGATGTGTCTGTTGGCAAACTATAATAAAAATTCCTATAATTCTGTTTATATAAATATTGCCCAGATTTAAGTATAATGTATAAGATGGGGAAAAAGTGGTACTTTGGTACTTTTTCTCTTTTTGATAAGTTTGGTATACAGATTGCATATGGCCCAGGTTTACCGAATCTTACTTTTTAAGGGATAAAATTGGTACCTCTTTCTTTTCGATAAATTTTTTATACACACAAATTATAACATACATTTACATATAGGAAAAGCTGTTACTCTTTAGCTCTTGATAATTTTCGAAAAATTTGGTATAGGGATAGAATATGGTGGCTTATGAAGTAAAACCGAAAAAATTGTACTTTTGGTACTTTTTCTCTTATTGATAAATTTGGTATACAGTTTACATATGGCCTAATGGCCGGAAAATACTTATTTAGAGACCCCCTGCTTTTCATATGGACAGTTGAATGTCGGTTGCTGAAGAGCATCGAGTGCTCAAGACTTGCAAGTATGTGTTGACGAATAACAATAATTCCTGCAATGTTATTAATAGAAATATTTAAACATCAAATAAGTAAATAAGTCTTTAAATCGTGTTCTAATATTCAAAAGAACGAAGTCACGGGTAAAAGCTAGTATTACATATAGAAATGTTAATTTTGTTTATCTTTAATGTGTTTTATTTGGACTTTTCTTGATATCACTTAAAAGTCTTGCAATCTGTGCAAACTGTACATTTTTAAGCCGTCGCAAATGAACTATCAAAAATTGTATGAGAATTAATTAACACAAACTTCGTAAATTTGCCCAACAATTTTCACTCGTAAAGCTGCACTGTTGAATTTTGCATTTAAACAAACAGATATTTTGAATGTTTTCCGTCGATTTCAATTCGAGTGCTAACAAATCACAACCAACAAATTCTTGGAATACAATTAGCAAATTATTTTGGATTTCTGTATGCATTTTTGTAAACGAATTTCAGCTTTAATTTTATACATTTTTTTCTAACACTAGATTAAGACTGTGATTTCATGTCTTATTTTTAATTCCTTTTAAAAGTTGCTTCCAAAAACACAACAGATTCAAACGATACTTTTTTCCCCATGATTTTGGGGTTAATTTTTATCCCGTTATCGGTAATTCTTCTTTACCTGCTTATTTGTAAAAAAAAAAATTTAAATGCGCTTCGTGCTTTGTATTGTAAAGAGGTGTTGCCACATTGAAATAAAAAATAAAATGAAGCAACATTACAAAAATACGAAAGTGTGCAAAGAAAAATATAACAGAAACTTTGATTTTTTCTCTACCCCGCTTGCTTCTCTACTACGTTAGCCAACAAACACCAAAAATAATGTCTCAAAAAACATTGGAAAAATCACCGTCTGAATCTAATGTTGTATAATTTTTTTATTGACGTTTCTTACAAACTAACATTAGGTGTGTTCATTAACAAAAAAACAGAGCATACAAAATTTTTTTTGTGAGTTTCTTATAGTAACATTTTTATTTTCAAGAATTATTCAACCATATTTTTCATATTTTTGTTTTCAAAAATAAATTAACTTTCATAATTTTTAATTTAAAAGTTTTTAAATAACATAAAATAATTATTTTTCCAAAATTCCAGCGTAAATAGTTCAAAATAATTGCATTTATTAAGAAACAAACTCGTATCTTACAACTGAATAGTGTTAATACAACTTGCTAGTTTTGGCTGGTTAAGTGTTCATTTACTTTTTTATTTTTTAGTTATTGGGAGATCAATTTGTAAATTTTAAATTTACTCTCTCGTTGCAAGTTTCTGCTAGTAAGTAAAATTAATAGCTTAAAATTACAAAAAATTTAAAAAGGGGCTTCATGAAACGTGTCTCGCAAGTTTGCTCATTTGCACATATAAGAATTTTAAGCCAGTTCATGAAAACCCTAATCATATTAATACTCGTATATTAAAATGTTAATTTTGTTTATTAAAATTTTTTTTTAATGAAACTACAAAAAACTCAAAATATTACACCATCAGTTTGTTTGCTGGGTTGTGAGTTAAATCATTGTAATTTTAAACAGCTCGAAACTAAAAGGAAACATTATCAAAATAAGATTTAACTTTCCTGAGTCAATCATGTATTAGACTTGAAATAAGTTTACATTGAGCTTATTTCAGGACAGCAAAAATATTTAAAGAAAATTTTTAATTTCAAAAGAAAAACGAATCTATTTTAAAAAATATCGTTCTTAAATTAATATTATCATCTATTTTTTATGATATTTTGGGCTTTTTTTAAGCCTGCTAAGCTTGAGTATAGCTTGTTTTTCCCCTCAGTGTAATATAGATATTGAAGGTTTTTTTTTATTTAATTGCTTCAAACAAATAATTACTTAATTTTAGAAACTACAAAACATGAGTTTTTAATTGACCTTCTTTCGTAGAGGAAAATTTAAAAAAAAACTTTATCTTCTTATCCTCAGCATTACGATTCAATGCCCGCAAAAAAGAACTAAATAGTATCAATACTAATTAAATCTCCAAAGTTTCTACTAATCTTAATTAATTGTATAAATACGAAGGAAAAAAGGAAATAGAAAGAAAAAACTTATTCTGCCATTTTTTATTTCGAATAGTCCTTTTCTACGAATAGTTGAAAAAAATGTTCAAAGTTTTTGTTATTATATGAAATGTTTCTTCATTTTATTTGTGTTAAACATTGTAAGTTTTTATTTGTCTTATAAAACATACACAACTACTAAATTGCAAATAGAGTTTAGTTAATTTATTTTTATTCCTAGAACATGTACTCATTTCCTAATTTTCACATAATTAATCAATTTTCACGTAAAATGAAAATATACAAGACATCACGTAACAAAGAAAGTAAAAAGGTACACACAAAGAAAAAACATGGTTGTGGTAAACATATTCTAAGAGCAACATGATTGTAGTCAACACATAACGATTTTTATTGAATCATATTATGACCAAATGTATTCATAATACTACATCATACTATTTTTCCCTTAATGGTAATTTGTTTTTATTACATCATATTATAATTTAATGTAATCATATTATTATCATGTTAATCATAATAATTTAAGAAGTTATCATATTATTATCATGCTTATCATAATAAAATGTAGATTAAATCTAAAACCGAAAAATATGTTTAATATATATATTTATGCTTATTTACTCACTGGCAACCTTAACCCTGCCTTTACACATGCAAGTAATTACTTGCAAGTTGTGTATATGTATTATCAACGGAAATGTCGAAGAAATAGCCGAAAGTCTAGCAAGTAGCCTGAGCGTTTACACAGTCAGTCGCAAGTTTATTTTTCAAATGTTCTCGAAGCGAAAACATCTTATGAAATAAGCTTCATTTTTGGGTTTAAAAACATTATCATGTTAACGATACACGAAATAATTTAATAATTTCTTCTTAATTCTATTTTTGGTCCATCTTGATGAAAAAATTATGTTTATAAGTTACCGATATCATAATCATATCATAATCGAAAATGTTTCGATTAACAATTTTTTTTTCAAAATGCTTTCAATTTATGTTTAAAAATACCATTAAGATGTGTTGCTATATAGTTGTGTTTTTGTTTTGTTTTTATTTTTATGAACACACAGAAAATCAGCTAAAAAAATAATTTATATTTAACTAGGTACTAGTAAATGGATACAAAAGGCATCCACGGTAACACTGTTTCTTTATTTGTCATTTTACTGCTGCAAGTGTCAAAAATTTACTTGCAAGCAAATTCTCTTGCAAGTTGGGCTGCAAGTACGAAAAATTTGATGGTGTTAGTAAAAATGTGTGAGAGTATTGAGTTTTACGAATTTGCACTTGCCTGTGTAAACCCTGGGTAACGTAAAACTGTTACAGATATTTCACATCATAATATGATGCAACTTTAAACATAATTAGTCAATTCACAAGGTA
This sequence comes from Pollenia amentaria, assembly GCA_943735925.1. Classification (NCBI taxonomy): domain Eukaryota; kingdom Metazoa; phylum Arthropoda; class Insecta; order Diptera; family Polleniidae; genus Pollenia; species Pollenia amentaria. The sequence goes on along the minus strand of OX031010.1, from coordinate 117,997,599 downwards.
TCCTAACATGTCATATTGTCAAAATGTCCTAATATTTCACAATGGCTTAAAAATATTGTTGTTGGTTTGTTAACAAAAAGTGTCTTAAATAATTAGAACGTTGCTTGCTGTGTTTATTGTGCTGTCGTAATTAATCAGAAAAGTCCAGCGCTGAGCGGCTGAGCCGTACAACAATATTTTTAAACCATTGTGAAATATTAGGACATTTGACAATATGACATGTTAGGATACCTTGTGAATTGACTAAATATATTTAACCTATTTTTGTTGTAGGTCGCAATTACTTATAAATTATTTAATAGAATTTTCATAATTTTTCTCTAAAATAACACAAAACAATGGTCAATATTTTTGCACCATTTTCAAATGATAGTACCATTTTTTTAGCATTGATATTTTATTTTGTAACACTTTACAATTTATTTTAATGTACCTTCAATTTCTTTAAACCTGGTTTTTTAACTTAAATTGTTTTTTTTTTAATTGTTTAACCACTGAATAACAAATAATTCGATAGGCATATGTAAAACAATCTGATGCAAAATATTTTATAAATGGCGATAATAAAATATTATACGAGCAAAGATATTTTGTTTGCATCTTAAACATATTGTGAGTACACGTATAGAAAGTTATAATTTTATGACTATTAAATATCATTAAATGGTTGTGATGAATGTAATATGTATTCAAAGTTATAATTATTAAGTCTTATAAAAATGATTATTTTTCAGTGAACCATACTTAAATATATAATTGCGATAAACAATGGCATGTTTACAGTAATTATAATATTGTTGATATTAAATAAAACTAACAATATTTTGTTTACGACAACAATATATTGTTACAATAAACATGGTGTCGTTGGCATAACTTTGCCCAACCATATTTTTTTGCTCTGCGCGTAAGAAAAACACAGGTCTAACAGGCTTAAATGTATAATTTGGGTTTGACGAATTATTTATGCCCTTTTTAAAGAGTCAGCATAATTACCCAGAATTATAGTTGAAACTTGAACTTTTAGAAGTAAATATTAATTTTTTTGTACTCTGACTTATTTAACCGTATAACAACATAACTGAGAATGGTATTATCGTTCATGTGAGTGCTTTTGATAATCGTAAATCTACGTCTTTTATTTATCAGCATCCATTTTGACTGGTGCACGCCCGTCTGTCTTTGTGTACAAATACAGCTTATTATAAGATACAGGGTGCCAAACTACGGCAAAATAAATAAAAATTGTCGCGCATGCATCTCTTGACCCAGAGAATCCCGTTGAAATTGGTGAAATTTTTTCTAAGTTTTAAAAAATTTACATGCTGTGGTTCGATTTTCACAATGTTTATGTTTGCAGGTTACCATATTATGGTTAAATATGACCATTATATGGTTAAAATTAACAAAAAAAAATCCCGAAATCAACTATTATTTGGTCAAAATTAGCCATACTATGGTCAAAACTAACAATTAACAAAAATTAACAATGTCAGAATTAACAATTATATAGTCATAATTAGCCATATTATGGTTATTTTTCAGCCATTTTTTCAATTTCAATTTAAATCTCAATTTATAATTTTAATTAGTTTTTTTATTCCTGTTACGTTCCACTTTTATAAGCAATCCCATTTAAATTATTTTCTAAAATAAAATGAATGAGAATTTTATACAAACCTAGAAAGTATGTAATTGAAACGCATTCAACAAAACGATCATTATGTTGTTTCATTTAAATTTAAAATTAAAAATACTATGTCTTAAAATATTATAATTTCAAACATATTATTGTTATTTTTAACCATAGCGTGTTTGGAGACAACGCTTTTATGGCTATGGCTTTTAAATTTTTTTATTTAACCATAATATGGTTGCTGGTGACAATTTAATGGTTAAAGTAACCATAATATGTTTAAGTATATGGTTGTAGCTTTATTTAATTTATTTAACCATATTTGAAGAGTCTTGGGAGGTAAACACTTTATTGTTTTGATACAAACAAAATATTATCCATCGTGAAAAAAGTTATGTTCAAAACAACAATAGTTTGTTTGTTGCCATTGCGGAGCCATAATTTGTTTTTTAACCATACTTCAACCATGTTTTTTCTCTGCGTGTATATAATTTTGGTCCAATAGGTCGAATTTACCATAGATGCCATATACGAATGAAAATCGCTTTAACCCGAAAAGTTTTATAAGAAATTAAACCCAAAACTAATTGGCAAAATTTACTTTTATATTGTTTAAATATTAATAAATCACATCATATATTCAGAATATAAGTCCTTATGCTGGAAACGCCTTAATCCTCAGATAAAAGTGCTACTATCAGTATATTACAACATTTAATAAATTCCTATCTTTTAAAATTTTCACTGAGAAGACAAAATTTTGTTCTTACGGCAACATAAGTAGCGTTATGATCTCCAAAAAAAAAAAGTGAGTCTTTCCATCATAAATGTACCAAGTTTTTCAGAGTCAATTCTAAAAGAAAAACAAAAAAAAAATAATGCGCCACCCTGTACAAGGGTATTCAGTAATCCAATTTTGGACAAATACCTTATAAAATTTGTAAAAAAAAATTAAGCAAAAGTTGTTAAGGTTTTGAAGTTTATCTGTACGTATGTGTAACATTTGCTTTTAGGCTAAGTTTTAGCGATATTAGTCATACGCAAATTCTGTTCAAAATTCATTTCTAAAAATTTATGGAATAGAACTATTACAAAAAGCTTTATAAAATACATTACTGAAAATTTAACTTAAAATAATAAAGTTGATTATAAAAAGAAATAATTCCCAATATCTATTTGTTAAAATAGTTGAGTTAAATACATTCAATTTATAAAGTATCACTATCCAGTGTGACACAAGGAATGCTGACGAAGGCCGTAGCGGGCCAGAAAATGCATTACATTCTGCTGGTGTCTAATAATTGTAAATTTTTCTGTACATACAATATACTTCATTGCTATCCAACGGAAATCTAAGGTAAAATGTAACAAGAAGATACAATATAATAGTCTGGTAGTGTATAAAGTCATTTCTAAAAATTTAAGGAATAGAACTATTACAAAAAGCTTTATAAAATACATAACTGAAAATTTAACTCATTTAAAAAAAAAACTTTTCTAATATATTAAAAATTTTTTTAATTAACATGTTTGGAAACTGAACTATTATTGACAACATAGTTCATCTTTGGGGTAAGCAATATTAACATTCATTTTATGATTCATAAAGAAATATAAGCGGGTCTTTTCTTCATTCTACTTTTCAAATTATTCTTGATAATACTGTATGTTGATGTCAGAACTTCCTAGTCCTCCAAGTTCGAAATCTGCAATAAGTTTTTGGGTTACTTTTATTATTTTTAAATAAAACATTCTTTGAGTAAGCAAACATTGATTAGCAACAAAAGAGTTTGTTAATATGACTAACTCGTAATAAAACACAATATTCGATTGTTAAAACTCATTGCTAAAAATATTTTTTGATTATTAACAATTCAAATTAGCAAAAGTAGTTTTTTATATTTATAAATGCTCTTTTCAATTTAAAAATTAATGGTATTGACGAATATGGTATTCAATATGACAATTTACTTTTTCTATTTTTCTCTGAATAAAACAAGAACGCAAAACCAGACCTTAATATTATGCAAACAAGAAGAAAAGTATAGGGTACGTTGCTCTATCAGTACCAGGATTGCGAGTTTGGTGTCCGCCAAAGACTCTGGTGAGTTTCACTATAACGCACTATACGAAATTTTTCCCTCTTTGTGGCCAAAAGCTAAATTTTTTTATATGTGCTTATTTATTCTATAATGTGGATTTGCCATTTCTTTATAAAAGCAAAAACGTGAGATTTAAGGGAGTAAAATAAAATTTCTAAATAAAACTTTTGATACAAATCACTTATAATTACAAAAAATAAAATAGGGTCTACTTAATTAATTTTTATTGAAATATTGGTGACCTCTTATATAAGTACGATTATATCGGAAGAATTAAAGTAAATTAAGCAACAATAAGGAACAAAAACAATAATTGTTACAAGTACTATCCGAGCACAGAAAAAAATACGTTGTACTCTGTTCCATTTTTTTAAGCGCCTAATTGTGTAAAACCCAACGCAACGCCAAAAATTTAACTGAAAGCGAAAACATATTGAAAAATATTTTATAGTTTTGTTGTTGCTTTCTACAGGAATTCATATTGAATTTTTAAATTTAAGGCACTTCATATTTTGTGGCGTTGAAAGTTTTAAAAAACAATATGAATTTTTGTAGAAAGCAACAACAAAATTATTAAATATTTTTGAATTTGTTTTTGTAGGCCCTAAATTAAAATGAAATAAAATATGGATGAAAAACTGTAACTAATTTATGTCTTTCCGCTAAATAATTTAAAGTTTAAGCTTTTTTTTTATTTGCCTAAAATTTCACGTGAAATAAGTTCAGTATATCAACATAATTTCATAGAAATTCCGCCAAAGTTAAATATGAATGTTTCGACGGTAATTCACGTAAAATGTTGAACATAGTACCAGGCTTAAATTGACGAAACAATATCATATAAGCGGTTTTTTTGTGGAAAATTTAATTTTGTACAAGAATATCACCATCAAAGTTATAAAGAAAAATTATTTTAGTAATTTGATTTGCAAAATTAGAAAAAAAAAATTTCTCACGTTATTTATATTGAAAAAGTTAAAGTCGCTGACCGTCATGTAGAATCAGAATATGGAGCCGATATTGTGGGAGAGCTTTTTTTATGTCTCTTAAAAACTTAAAAAAAAACAAAATAAAATTTTTTTAAGCATGCCAATTTGATTTTTCGAATGAAAATTATTGGCCAATTTCAGTAATTCTATTTAAATATCCATTTTATTTTAAAATTCTTTTTTCATGTCAAATAAAAATAAAATTGTAAGAAAAACTAGGTGTAAATATGAATTGATATTTAAATAGAATTGATAAAACTGGCCGTAAATCCTTAAGATATTTGAAAAGCGTCGAGTATATAATACAAAACAACAGAGAAGAAGTGTGCACCTTTCATTACAGTGGCCATTTTTCAAAACCAAAATACAAAAATTTCATTTGGTTTCAAAACCAAAATTATTATTGAAAACTTTCGAGAATGGCAATATCATTTCGTGTTTTTAAAAAACATCGGATTTCAAGCAAAAAAAAAAAAAAAAAAAAAAAAAAAAGAATTGAAAAAACTATCAACGATAGCTTTGTCGATAATCATAAAGAATATGTCCGAACTTAGAGAGACATACGTTGGCATTTAAAAATTAATACCCAGCAATATAGTTCAATGGCTATTTTTTAGAAATTATGTTACAAACTTTTTTGGAAACTAAGGATTTTTTTTACATATTTTTTGTTAAATTTTAAAATTAATTATTTTTACTTCGTTGGTCTCCAAAGGAGTGTGTATGAGAGTGAAGTACTCCTTAGAATGAATTGCGAAAAAAGTAAGATTTGCAATACTTTTAAAAAATATGAATCCGTTAAAATTTTCCAAAAAAAAAAAAAAAAAAATATTTGTTATATCTCTACGGGAAAGGAAACTAACACTAAACTTGTCACGTGACAAGTCACTTAACATGGCGATGTCCTACGAGGGGGTTAATTGGCACCTTTTTGACACTTTGTAACAGGTCACTGAAATAATCTTCCAATTTCGATTAAAATAATGCCTGTCGCATTTATTGTCCCAAATGAGCCATGTCAATATGATAGATCCCCTTCATATAAAGTAATAGATCTAGAGAGAATCAGCCACTACCCACATTTGTGCCAATTACATTTCCTTTGGACCAACTACACTCTAAACACAGTATCACCAGTTAAGTGATATGTCTTGTTTTCACATATCACAATTCGTTCCCTTGAATTATAAAATTTTGTTCACTGGTCACGGGATAAGTGCTTTAAGAGCAATTGACACAAATTTCCCGCAGAGATATATTTAATAGAGTGCAAATACAAAAATAAATTAAATAATATGCAGAAAAATTAAAGATTTTTCACTAGAAAATTCGTTTGTTCAGGGACCGTAAATTACAGTTATCCGGAAAATTTAAACATAAAAACTGTTCATGTTAGAGCCAACGGAGACATATAGTGTCATATACCAATAGATTCGTACTGACGAGCTTATTTTTTCCGTTTAAAATAAAACTCATTTTAAGAGTTTTATTATTTCCGTCTAAAATGAAACTCATTTTAAGAGTTTTATTATTATCTCCTAAAATGAGTTTTATTGTAGATGGAAAAATAAAACTCCTAAAATGAGTTTTACTTTAGACGGAAAAAATAAAACTCAAAAAATGAGTTTTACTTTTGACGGAAAAAATAAAACTCCTACAATGAGTTTTATTTTATGATGGCAAAATAGAACTCTATTTTTAAGAGCTTGTTTCGACCTTTTATTTTTACGTTGGAAAATAACTGTCAATGATGGAGTTTTTTTTAATTCATAAAATAAAACTCCTAAAATGAGTTTTACTTTAGACGAAAAAAATAAAACTCAAAAAATGAGTTTTACTTTTGACGGAAAAAATAAAACTCCTACAATGAGTTTTATTTTATGATGGCAAAATAGAACTCTATTTTTAAGAACTTGTTTCGACCTTTTATTTTTACGTTGGAAAATAACTGTCAATGATGGAGTTTTTTTTAATTCATAAAATAACTGTTATAAATTAACTTTTTTGGTATCACTTATAACCGTTACGATCCCTGCGTTTGTTTTTGTTGTACTTATGTATTAAATAGAGTACAAATATAAAACAATTAATAAAATGCAGAAAAATTAATGATTTTTCACTAGAAAATAATTCACAAAGAACAAAACTCTAAAATGAAGAACTGTTCTGTATAATACACAAAGGATGGCCACCGTTCTTGTCATAATATTTCCAAAAAAAAAAAAAAAAAAAATGTTACTTTATAAACTATTTAGAGTAGCAAGACTGGTTCAGAGTTTACTGATATGTTCACAAGAGTGGTTCAGCTTTACCATGACTACAATTTTGCTAAATATTGATAGTGAAAAATTAGGAGTACCTGTAAGTTTTTTAAAAAAAAAGTGCAACAAAAATTGTTTTTACCACAGTTTTTAAAAAAATTCACGAAAAAGCTATTTTTTGACAAAAAAAAAATGGTAACAAATTTGTTCGGCGGACTCTAAGCTATATGATTGCCATATATAGGTAAGCGGCATCGCGCAGTCTGAATAAGCTGTAGGCCAAAAACTAATGATACCTTCTTTTTTAGGGTCCACCGATTTTCAGAATTTTTGAAAGTCAAAAAAAAAATCGTCACCATAATCGCAAAAATAAGTATTGGGTTTTGCAATCCGTTACTAAAACAATCGAATCTATACTGTCCAGTCCGTGTGTTCAATCATTTGTCTTCATTTGTCGTATTGTGTTGTGCTTATCTCAGTACTATTGATTAGTGTTTTTAAAACTCCCAACAGGAAGGCGAAAAATATTCTGAGAGAGAAGGGAAAAAAACGATGATCATTGTTTATAATAAATTCATAATTAAGAATTAGAAACCCAAATTTTGTAATAAAAACTTGATTAAGACGGAAGTTTATTTTATGTGTGAATAACAAATGTAATGACTTTAATAGAAGGGATCTACAATTTTCGCATGTATGAACAAAAAATGTATTTGCAAGAACGTGCGAGTGCGTTTAATAAAATTACCATTTTTTCCCTGAAAGTGCTAAAGTGCGCGCTTCCAACTTTTTCTCCGTATAGTGCAATGGGTGAAAGTCAGTCTGAGTCAACATTGCTAGTTTAATTAAGCTAGAATAAAATTTGTAATTGTTTCTCTTAATAAATAAACTAACTATTCTTAAAACTTTAAGTTTTCTTTTAAGCAGCAATTTAATTGGTATTGAACTTTCGAATTTTTTAACATCTTAATAAACTTTACTGCCCTTCAGCAGGTCTAATTTAGTTCGTACAGAGCCTCCCCCTTATCATAATAGGAATGTTAAGCAGACTACTTTTTTACTTAATAAAAAAATTAGGGGCTATTTTGAGAAGGAACACTTAAAGCATAAAAATCTTTAAATAAATATTGAAGACACTTGTTGTTGTACATAAAACTATATGCATTATAAAGCATGTTCATGGGTCTCTTATATTAAGTTACTAACAAATAGAAATGAAAAAACTGTAAAACAAAAACTAGAATTAAGTAGGTCGTTTTTTAGGCAATAAACGTTAAAGTAAGTGGTTATACACATCCGACCAATAATTTTTTCCCCGCCCTTCTTTATGACAAGAAGTTAAATTTTTTAGCTGTTTACTCTTCAGCAAATAGTGATGATTGCAGGAGTAATGGTGGCATTAAAACCAAACCTCATGTTGGGTATATTCCGGCCTTCTTAGCTTATTAAACACGTACTTTAGATCTGTGTCTTTTAATTCCATTCACGTAGATAACAATTTTATATTGTAGGCCATAAAATGTAACATTGCTTACATACTTGACTAGGAGTAGTGTGAAAACCTGTACGTACACTTACACGTTTCAACATTTTAACTAATACAAGCGACAAAAGCTAACATTTTTCGAAACATGACAGGTAAAACGACAGGGACACTTTAATAAAACATAATAAAATAGAATAAGAGTGTAAGGTAAGGATTTCGAAAAGAAGACACAAAACATTTTTAAATATCTTCATTCACAATTTAATTGAACTTAAATATTATGAGAACATTAAAAACTGTTAAGAAGTCTTAATACCTTTTGTAGTTATTTAAGTAAGGATTTAGTTTTTTTATACCCTCCACCACCACTGTGGTGAATGAGGGTATACTAAGTTTGTCATTCGTGTGAAACTTTTTTATTATACATCTAAGACCCCATAAAGTATATATATTCTGGGTCCTTGAGTAATTCTAAGTCGATTTAGCCATGTCCGTCTGTCTGTCCGTCTGTCCGTCTGTTGAAAACACGCTCACTTTCGAAAAACGCAAAAGAAAAGAACAAACTTGGTCTTAAATTGCTTGTAGCTATCCTAAGCAGTTTGGGATTGAAATCCAGCAACATCGGTTTAGTAGGATCAGAACTATGAATCAAAATGTGGAACCACTACCCAAAAAAAATTGATAATTTTGATACAAAAACTAACATAAATGGTGGAATAATGCACGGAATGACATAAAAATTTACACGAATTCGCTTTATACGACTGCAAATCATACTGTTAAATTTCGTGAAGATCGGTCCATAATTTACCATAGGCCTCATATAAACCCTTCTCGCGGAAAACAGTTTAGTACGCCTAAAACCGCAATAAATATCGCTAGCATACTTAAATTTGGTACGTCATAGTTTTATAATACGTCAAATCACACTGTAAAATTTTTTGAAGATCGGTCCATAATTTACACTAGGTCCCATATAAACCCTACTCCCGGAAAAAAGTTTAGTACGCTTGCTAAAAAATAACGCTATCATATTAAAATTTGGTACGTCACAGTTTTATAGGACCAGAAATCACACTGTAAAATTTTTTGAAGATCGGTCCACAATTTACAATAGGCCCCATATAAACCCTACCCCCGGAAACAGTTTATTGCGCCTAAAACCGTAATAAATAACGCTATCATACTAAAATTTGGTACGTCACAGTTTTATAGAACCAGAAATCACACTGTAGAATTTTTTAAGGATCGGTCCATAATTTACAATAGGCCCCATATAAACCCTTCTCGCGGAAAACAGTTTAGACGCCTAAAACCGCAATAAATAACGCTAGCATACTTAAATTTGGTACGTCACAGTTTCATAGGACCACAAATCACACTGTAAAATTTTTTGGAGATTGGTCCATAATTTACACTAGGCCCCATATAAATCCTTCTCGCGGAAAACCGTTTAGTGCTCCTAAAACCGCAATAAATAACGTTAGCATACTTAAATTTGGTACGTCACAGTTTTATAGGACCAGAAATCACACTGTAAGGTTTTTTGAAGATCGTTCCACAGTTTACACTAGGCCTCATATAAACCCTACTCCCGGAAAACCGTTTAGTACGCCTAAAACCGTAATAAATAATGCTATCAAATTGAAGTTCGGTGCGTCACGGTTTTATAGGACGAGAAATCACACTGCCAAATTTCGTGAAGATTTGTCCATAATTTACCATAGGCCCCATATAAACCCTACTCTCGGAAAATAGTTTATTGCGCCTAAAACCAAATAAAGCCCACTTTGGGATTTATAGATATTGCGGTGAAATTTTTTACTTAAATTCATATGGCAAGAAAAACTATCATGCAAGTTTGTGAAATTTACTGTTAACGCTAAAACTAATTACACTGCTGTATTGAAATTTATTCTAATTTATTTTTTGAAATACCAGAAATCAGTCTTCAGAATTTTGGGATGATTTGTCCATAATTTACCATAGGTCCAATACAAATAACGCTCCTAAAAATCATTTTAGTCCGGCTAAAACTGTTACGAATAATGATATTTTACTCAAGCCAGTTCAAAGTTCTTACAAGAAACGAATAACATTTTCTTATTGTCCGTCAATAATTTAATTCAGGTCTAAACCGCAACCAATTTTTATGCTGAAGTTCGTTTTTGTGAAGCTTAATTAATAATATATATGTATTTATCATATAGAGCCCACTCCTGTCGGTGGAGGGTATCAAAGATTCGGCACAGCCGAATATAGCACTCTAACTTGTTTTTTTTAATTTAACGCCCTGTACAATAACAAGTTTTACATTTTTATTATTCCATGCTTAAGAGCTATAAACTGTAGATGGGCAATTCGCACGTCGCTAAGATTAAAAAAAAAAACAAAACAAAAATAAAAATTATGTGACACATTACCCTTGTATCCTTAAGGTAAATACTAATGGACACTATTTTGTCACGGATTTATTTCAGTTACTTATTTCATTCTTGCGTAGGGAAAGTTAGAGCACTTAAAACTGGAGGCTTTAAAAAAGTTTAATAAAGTTATTTTGTGTTTATGTTGCTTTAATATGCTTATGGGCCACCCTGTACTCAAATAAGGCCAACCAATGTTAAACACATAAAACTTTATTATTTTTTAGTATCGTTTGTTTTTTTTTTTTTCTTTTTGCAGGTTACAACAGAATTTTTTAAGATCTATAATGAATGTCATACAGTACATAACAACGCGTCAAAATTATTGAATTTTTTATTTTATTCGCAGCGAAAATTTCGATATTTTAATTCCATGTCCTTCATGATTAGGAATTTATCGGTTGTTTTGAGGAACGTGATTCAGTGAGCGAACGTCCTGAAAGAGGAAGGCAACGCGGAGGCTGTGCGGCAGAGTGTAAAAAATTATCCATCTGTCTAAACTCATCTTTGTTCCGGCCAATTGTATATTTCTAGAAAAACATTGCACAAAATTTTAAAGCATCAATATAATATTAAAATTATGCAGGCATTGCTAACGCAATACAACCAACATCGACATTGTTATGTTTTATTTGTATCACCCTGTCGGTACCTTATGGCAAACACGATCATCAGATAACATACACAACTTGTAATTATTCTATGGACAATTAAGGACCAAAAAAATTTACGATTATGTTTTTTATTAGGGTAATTTCTGACTAATTTTTTCATTTTAAAGTAAATTTCAAGATTATATAGGAGTAATAGTCAAGTTTGGACTTATCATAGCATACTTGCTATGATGAGATTTTAATCTTGGTGCACAGTGTTACCATTTTAGCGAATTTTCTGCTAGATTAAGCAGAAAGAATGAAAAAAATATCCTAACTGCCTTTTGGCATATTTCCTTGCCAGATTTTTTGGCATATATTTACTTACTAGAACCCCCAGGTGACCGAAATTCGACCGCTTGACATTAACAGTTAAAATAAATCGTTTTGTACACGTATCGAATATGCAATTCTTATTTAAAAGGGCTTCCTAAATTAAATAGAGAAAAACCAATATCTTTTCATATTTCCTTTTATTTGTTATTATTTAAGCATTTATTTACTATTTTACCAGTTTTACAATTTGCATGTGATAAAGTTTCGAGTATAAAAGGTTAACTAAAGTTTTCTTAGAAATAAACTAAAAAAATAAAAAAACAATAAAAAAAAATTATTATTATCAAAATTGTTTTTGGGAATACAATTATTTATTAAAAGATTTTGTTTCTTGTGCTTAATTCTCCTTCCATGTTAGAAAATATAAAGTCATAGGAGTAGTGGTGGCATTAGGAACAGCTTATCCTCCAACAATAAATTTTAGTATTTTTTTTATCGAATATTTAAAAAAGGAATTACGCACAACAAACAAAATGTTTAAAAAAAAAACAATATGTATATTGACACAACAAAAAAAAAAAAAAAAAAAATACAAATTTCTCAGCGAAAATTTTAATTTAATTTCCAAAAAATTTTCGTATGTTCGTGTGCTTGCAAGCAAATTTAAAACACTTTTTAAACACTTTAATCCTAAAAATATAGAAAACAGTGTATATTGTGCATATCTACACAAACATATCTTTAAAACGTATATATTTTACGATAAGATACTTAAAAATCAACTACAAAAAAATTGTTTCCGCTTATATATATAATACTCGTATTATAAAGGCAAATTTTTTTTTTGCATATTTTTTTTAAAATATAAAATTATTTATGAAATATTTACTACAATTCCTTTTTTTTTATTTTATAAAAATTCAGCAGATCTTTAGCATTATTTAGCATATGTTTTTAGAAAATTTAAATTATTAAAAATTTTAAGTTTAATTTTTATCAGGTTTTTAGCATATTCTCTTCATTTTACGATTAAAGTTAGATTAATTTCTTATGATTATCTAACTATGAATCCTGGTTTAATCTTAAAGTTAAAAACTTACTCTAAGGGCTAATAAATCAGAGCAAGTAAAACCCTTTTTTTATGCCCTCCACCACCACTAGTGGCGAATGAGGGTTACTAAGTTTGTCATTCTGTCTGAAATTTTTTATTATACTTCTTAGACCCCATAAGGTATATGTATTCTGGAATCTTCAGTAATTCCAAGCCGATTTAGCCATGTTCGTCTGTCTGCCCGTCTGTTGAAAACACGCTCAATTTCTAAAGACTCAAAAGTTATCCTAAGCAGTTTGGGATTGAAATCTAGCAACATCGGTTCAGTAGGATCAGAGCTATGAATCAGAATGTGGAACCACCACCCTAAGAAATTGATAATTTTGTTACAGAAACTAACACAAATGTTGGAATAGTGCACGGAATGATATAACATTTTTCACAAATTCGTTTTATATGACTGGAAGTTATAGTATTAAATTTCATGAAGATCGGTCCATAATTTACGCTGGGCCCCATATATACCCTGCTCCCGAAAAAGAGTTAAGTACGGCTACAACGGTAATTAATAATGCCATCATTATAAATTTTGGTATGTAATAGTTTTATCAGACTAGAAATCACACTGGTAAATTTCGTGATCATCAGTCCATCAGTACAAAGAAAACTCTCGTAAACAGTTTATTATGCCTTAAACCGTAATAAATAATGCTATCATAATAAAACTTAACACTTCACAGTTCTATAGGACTAGAAATCACAGTGTAAAGATTCATAAAGATCGGTGCATAATCTTCCCTAGGCCTCATATAAACCCTACTCCCGGAAAACAGGTTTGTACGCCTAAAACCGTAATAATTAACGCTATCATACTAAAATTTGGTACGTCACAGTTTTCAACAGGGTTCAGACAAATTCACATATGATCGCTCATATTTAACAATTCATGAATTTTTCATAAATGAGACATTAAAAATGTGTAACTGTCATGGATAAATTGTTAATTTTTCGGCAATTCATTCATGAGGGTGAGGAAATATAAATTGTTGCCTTTCTTCAGTCATAAAGAATGAGAAAACAAAAAAATTTTAGTAACGCTCCTCACTAATAATGCTGTTGTTGCTCGACAGTTTGCATGTGCACATCACGAAACATCACGTGTTTGTATTTTGTTTTTTTTTTAATATTTTTTGTAAAGGCAACCAGCCAAAGTGTTTGTTGGATTTTTTTGTAGGCAAAATTTATTGAAAAAAAAAACTAAAATAACTGCACGTATCGTCATATGAAATGCAGAATAATGTAACATCACAGTTTACATGAGAAGCAAAAAACGTAAAATGGAAATTATTTGAGATATTAAAGCAATTTCAAATATGCGATAACCCATAAATTTTTGAGGAAAAAATATTATTTTTATTTTTATTTATTTAGTTATTTATGTTACGTTATTTTAACTTGTAATTATCTGAAACAAAACGACGTATCATCAACGAAAGTATGTTAGTATTAAGTAAAATAAATATTTAAAATATTAAATAATTAAATATTTTTGTCAAATTACAGGTATAATAGAATATAAAGATGAATTACTTGGTTATAAATGCAATACTGCGCTTAAACAATAAATTTAAATGTGGTTAAATACACCTATTTAAATTATAATCACTAGAGTATTCATTTAATTTGGCTTTTGCATTAACCGGTTAATCGCTCGATTAGATAACCGAGGTTTTGGCTTAATCGGTTAATTTTGTAATTGATCGGTTAACTGACTAATAAAGTTTTTTTTTATAAATTAAGTCATTTCAATAAATAAAAATGCATAATTTAAAAAAACAATAACATGACAAACATAGCAATTTTTGAACTAAAAAGAGCAAACAAATAAATAGTTCATAAATATGTAATACATATTTTTTAATTAAAACGCATTATGTATTAACTAAAAAATAAATTGTACGATCATGTTATTAGTTATTTTAATAGTTTTAGGAGATCTTATTTAATAATCTCTTAGAAAAATAATTTGGTTTAAATGTTTGGGATTTAAGCGATTCTTTTCCTTAATTTTGATAAAACTGGACTTGGAAAAAATTCTTTCATTAAGCGAAGATGTTGGAGAAATCTGAAGCAACCCATAATACAAAATATCTTATTTCTCAGACATTTTCCTGGATTTCTCTAAGCATAAAAAAATCTTCCATTATGCCATTAGAGTCCTGTTTAAAATTCTTAACACTTCAATTGGTGCGGTTAATTTTGTTTAAAAATTTATATGAGAAGAAACAAATAACAAAAAGCTGTTGACAGCAAACACTTATTTTAAATCAAGATCACTGAACACCTTCTTTGTATAAAAAAATATTTTCTAAACACATACCTCTTGTATATGATACGAAACAAATAATTAAAATCACAAGCAAATATGTTGTTATACTACATAAAATTAAAAATTGTGTTACATCGGTTAATCAGTTAATCGGCTGAAATTAACCGGCTTAATCAGTAATCGAAAATAGTCAATTTTTAATTAACCGATCAGATAATTGGGTTTTAATTAAACGGTAAACCGATTAACGGGAATTAACCGAATGAATGCCCTAATATTCACACAATAAATATGTAGCATCATTTCAATTAGTAACTGCTTAGGAGAACCAGAAATAGTTTGACAGAAATTTTGTCCTTTTCTTTTAAGTAATTTGGAAGTGAGCGTGATTCCAGCAGACGGACAGACAGATGGAAATTGCTAAAAAAAAAGACTAAGACTTTCTTCAGGACCCAGAAAATGTTTTTATTAAGGGACTACATTGAAAATAAGCCCACTATAAAAATCAAATGTATGTACAAAGCATTTGTGTACAACTACAGGGATAAATAAAATACGGTAAATAAGAGGTCAACACCACGCGTTTAGATGAATATTAAAAAAGTTTCAGACCGAATGGCAAACGTACCTTACCCTCAGTTACCTCTAGTTGTGGTAAAGGGTATAAATATGCATTTGTGCCCTTTACTGTGGAAATCTGCCTAATATTTTCCGCAGAGTATTTTATTGTTACGAAGAACATTTCTGGGGGGAGTTACGCATCAATTTCGCATATTTAAAAATAAGGCGCACCCTAATGTACAAATTAATAAGATTAGTAGTTTGATATCAATACGAAAATCTCACAAATGTTTATACTAATTTAAAAGAGTGGAACCACGTATATGAAGGGCAAGACCAAATATGAGCAGGCCTAAGCAAAATTTTGTTGTTCACATAAACCTAATTGTGATTGTGCAAGATATGAGAAACTTATAACTAATTAAATTTAGAAATGTTCTCAAAAAAGATTTGCAATAATTCCTGAGGGCCTAAATGCTGGATAGAAAAGAAAAAATTATTCATAGAAGAAGGCTTCTTTCTATATTTTTTTCTTCTTTCCACTGCGAATTCGTGTTCTTGCTCAAGTTTTATTTTGTATTGATTTGTTATAAAATTATGTGATTATTTGTGACTTAGAGCATTAAGAAAGGATATTATTGAATTTAAGAGTTGATATTGCGTTTTGTGTATCTTTCTTATTTCCTGTAAAACTTTTGGCTTTTTACTTAACAATCTGGAGTTAAAGAAACGCATTTTATCACATCAGTTTATGTACCACACCAAGTGTTGTTTTCGTTGCTTCTAGTTTTGCTTTTGACTAGTTAATTTTCTGGTTTTCTCTAAAGTTTTTGTTGTTAAAATGTTTATCATGTATTTAACGAAATTGCCATTTAGCTTGTTCTTCCTTTTGTTTTTATCTTGTTAACAAGTCTCAATAGTGTCGTTTACATTGAAAATGCTTATTAAGGGATTTTTGTCTTTGCTGTAGTTTGTCTGTTACTTTTAGGCAGTTTGTTTTTTTGTTACTTAATGATTTGTATAAATATTGTAGGAATTTGTTTGTTGAGATTTAAATTAACTTTAAGTACAACATACATGTGCACATAGGTATGAATAAAGACTTGTAAAAAATATTTTACTTAAAGTTTTTGCGTGCATTCTTAAAAGGTTTTTATGTTTAATGAAATGTTCAAACATAAAATTTGTTAATAAATTTCTAAAGGACCAGAAACGAAGTTCCGTACAAGTTGTTATTAAGGGTCTGCATACACCCACTATGTTTAACTATGTTTAAATATGGTCACCTCCAACAAAACTATTTTTAAAGAAAATTGTAAACATATTAGGGTTAAATTTAACCATATTATTATCACCGACAACCATATTATGGTTAAATGTGTCCTCCATCAAGAAGGCACAACCATATTATGGTTGCCTCCGAACATGTTTTGGTCAATAATAACTAAAATATGTTTAACACTTATAATATCATGGTTGGTTTTCAACCATAGCTTGTTGCTCTTGGAGAAGAGGAAAATAATATTGTTAATTTAAAAACAAATTATTGTCATATTTAACCATAACATGTTTAGAGGCAACCATAATATGGTTGTGGCTTCTTGATGGAGGACACATATAACCATAATATGGTTGTCAGTGATAATAATATGGTTAAATTTAAACATAATATGTTTAAAATTTTCTTTAAAAATAGTTTTGTTGGAGGTGACCATATTCAAACAAGTTTTTTCTTTGCGTGTACATGTATTTAAAAATAAGCCCACAATAAAAATCAAATGTATGTACAAAGCATTTGTGTACACCCACGGGGATAAATGTAATACGGTAAATAAGAGGTCCACACCATGCGTCCAATGCGTTTATGCAGCTGCCAACAATGTAGAGTATTAAATTTTATTGACAAGTTATATAGTACAAGCGGAGAATTCATATAAGCATCTAAAGCACTAAGTAGCGTTAATTTATACTTTTGCAGGTGTCTGAAAAAAAGGTGATGAAGGTATAGAACGCATGGATCGCGAAGAGTGGACCTTCAGCTTTGCTGCTCGTTGCAAAATTTAAATAGAGTTATAAAGGTAAGAGAATTAAAAAAAAGGCTCTTCCTTTAAACCCTCTCAATACAGTAAAAAAAATGTTGCCTATTCTTCTGGTATTTAAAAATGACCTTGTGCAGTCATTAAATTGTCAAAGAAATTGACATACAAAATATTGCGTACGCACATACTCCAAACTCACATTTAAAAAGAGAACGTGTGCATGGTCTATTCCCACTGTCATTTCTGCGTGTATTTTTAATTCACTTGTTAATGTTGGAGTGTATTTTTTATACCCCCCTCTCATTTAACTTCGAATAAAGCGAAACATTTGTCTTTCTGAGTGACAGCGCCACTACAGTATACCGATGTCATGATTAAAAAAGTTTTGTTTTATATTTATTCATACATTGTTTAGCTGCTCTGAAACTTTAAATATGTTTTGATTTAACAATCTAATGGTTTACTCATATTTTGCAAAATTACACTAGTAGAACATATTTAAACATTTTATGTTTAGTTTTAAAAACTAGCCCCGGTAGGCTAGCTGGTAGTGAGCTAGTCCATCTGTAACGGGGTTACGCGTTCGATTCCCGTCAGACATCCCGGAATTAGCGTAGGAATAAAAAAAAAGAAATAGGTTTAAAATGTCAAAATTATAGTTGTTTTTTCACTGCAGTGTTTCAATTTGTTTTTCAATCACTTGCTTGGTCTCCTCAAAATTCTTAAATACATTTTCATTTAATTTTTTTTTTAAATACATAAAATTTACAATGTAGAATTTTTTTTTCAAATGCAATACATGCTATTTACTACTTCAGTTCTAATTTAAAGAATATCTTATAAGAATAGAACATTACATGTAATACGGCTTAATCAAATTTAATAATATTACAACTTGACCCATAAAGGACATTGGGAATATAAATAAAAAAAATAATCATAATATGGTTAATATTGGGCATACTGTTGTTGAGTTTACCCCTAATACCGTAAATTGTTAACTTTGACTATATTATGTTTCATTTTAAGCAGATTAAAGCCCTGCTTAAACATAATATTATTACCTACAAACTTTAGCATTGCTAAAGTTTAACCACAATAAATTACCCCGGGTCTGCACGTAGCAATATATATTGCCGCAAATGTTTAATTTGATTGCTCCATAAAATTTGCGACATGTGGACTGCATACTGCCATGAGTGGCATTGTATCCATTGCGCAATGATTGCTTGAGCAGTTATTGCTTAGCAATTTTCTTTCAAATCAGTTGTCATTTATCTGACATTAATCAACAATTATTGTGTCATTGTTCTGCCAACGTTTTTGCTTGTGCTTAGCAAAAATTTTACACGTGGAGACACAGCGTTACACTTAGCATAAGATTACCTCCAACAATATTGCTTTTCTGCCGCAAACCATAACATGTTGTGTACTACCCGAACGCACGCTAATATGTTTGGCAATTATTGCCGTGGGAACTATTATATTGCTATAACAAGATATTAACGTGTGTCGTGCATATATATGTTATAATACATTGCTGGTTATTTTTAATGGGAGCAGCGTTGCCATTTTAGCATTTCACTGCTTCTTTTTGGGTTAAAGCAATTAAATGATAAAATAATAGGCCAAATGCTATTTTAGCTTAATTCGGCTGCAGAAAAAATTTTTAACTTCTTCAAGTGTAATAATTTGGTGTAAAAGATTTTTTTATTGTTTATTAAGAGATGTAAAAATAATAGAAAAGGCTAGGAAAAATCAGAAAACCCCTAAATATAAATGGAAAGGTAAGTTTTATAATGAGCACAATATATGGCTGTCAAATATACATACTTAATTTAGCGATTCTTTTTTTAAATACTATGCACTCAAAAAATATTAACCTTTATGTCAACAGCTGCATACCTGGGTATGTTTTTAATTTTAAAAACTCGCTCTGAAATTTCATGATATCCTCACAAGAAGTGTTTTCTAACATATTCCAAAATTTTTATGAGAAATGAGAACATCGACGCACAGTGGCTGAAAATCGTTTTTCATCGGCCAAAAATCTGTAACTTTTGAACCGATAGAGATAATTTTGCAACTTTTTTTTTGCAGAAGAGAAGACTTCTTGAACTTTTTTGCAGTGTTAATTTTGTTCAAATCGCTTCAGTAGTTGTTGAGAAATTTAAGGTCAAAGTTGAACTTTTGATGTTTTTTAGCATTTAGTATGAAAATGCTAATGATTGAGATTGAGAATTATGGTATTTTTTATTCAAAAAATAGGATGTCTTTCTGCCCACTGTTTTAAGAACTTTTTAATCTACATAACTTGCAAATTTCATTAATATATCTTTGTTCATGTCAGACTTATAGAATGTCAAACCTTAAAATTATTATTTTTTACTCATGTTGAAAGCCCTTTTATTCATTTACACTATATAAATAATAATTTTAATGTTTGACATTCTATAAATCTAACATGAATAAAGGTATCATAATGAATTTTGGCAGTTATGTAGATTAAAAAGTTCTTAAAACAGTGGACTGAAAAACATCCCCATTTTTGATTTAGAAATACCCAATCCCGGAAAACGGCTTTAAATTTTTTTTTTGTTCAAAAAAGGCCATACAATTTACCACTCGATATTGATCAGCATTTTCTAGAAAATAATGGACATATTAGAAAACATTACTGTTCTAATTGTATAAAAATCGGTGTGTTGAATTATTAGAATTTTTTACTCAAATAATTTTTTTTTTTTTTTGTTTGAAAAATTTGATTTGGAATAGGGCATATGGGAGTAAAGATGTTAAACTGACTAAAAATTGCTTCTACAAGCATACTCATAATGTTTTCTTTCGAAAAATATAAGCATTTTTATTTATTTCTGGAGAAAATATTTTTTTATCAGCGAAAGAACAAATGAGTATTCGTATTACCTTTATATGCATATACATTCGCCTCGTATATACCATTATACCTTTAAAAAAAAATGCATAGGCATGTAATAATACCTATGATCATTTTGTGAATAGGTTTCTACATTATCAACTCTACAACAGGTTCAACTGGAACCAGTTTCACTGGAATACTTTTTAGATTAAAAAAATAAATAAGTGTAAATTAGTAAATGTTTATTTTCTTTTTTATTTAAATAACAATAAGGACAAAAAACATATTTTTTGCTTAAATAACAATAAAAGTTAATTATATCTACTATTCATTCGGTTGGAAAATTGCCTCCAAATATTCCATATTTGGTTTTGCATTACGTCTGTCCTGTAGCAGCCCTTTTGCTTCTTCATCTTAGTCCCGATGTTCTACTTTCCATTGACTACAAAAGTGCATTTGGGTTTAAAGTGGATAATTTCAGCTACCTACAGCTAGTAAAATTTCTTTAACCCCTTTTGACCTCATAAATTCTATTCTTCTGAACTTCAATTTGACTAAAATATAGAACCTGAAAAAATATTTAATAACACAGCAGGTATAATCGGTACAGTAATACAACATAACATTGTTTAAAGACTGCTTTACTACCAATATATAAAATTTTGAACCCACTATTGATAACAGTTTGACATAAAACAAAATAAAAATCAAGCCAAAAAATCCGATTTATCTGAATATCTCCAAAAGCAAAGGAGATAACCTAAACATATAAGCATATTTTTTGTAACTCAGCTTAAGTTAAATTTTTTTTTTTTGCAATCCATAAATATATTTTTGAATTTTTTAAAAGTTTGAATTTCCGAGGTTACCAATTTTAGAGGTCCGCAAGTCACTCTTCCGACCCTCCATGGACCCGTGTTCTTCCAATTCAACACAAAAGCTACCCGGCCATGACAGTTTAAAATTTCATTCAAATATGTTCAGCCGTTCATAAGAAGCAAAATTATTTTTCAAAACAAAACGCACGAAAACCATTGTGTTATATATATTTCAGTCATATGAGCAGCTTAAATAAAAAGAGCAAAAAAAATGTTGCGAGTAATTTCATTAAAATGAAAAAAGTGTTCAACAGACAGTT
The DNA here is from genome assembly GCA_943735925.1 of Pollenia amentaria. Classification (NCBI taxonomy): domain Eukaryota; kingdom Metazoa; phylum Arthropoda; class Insecta; order Diptera; family Polleniidae; genus Pollenia; species Pollenia amentaria. Next base: position 117,975,777 of record OX031010.1, on the reverse strand, counting down.
CCAAACAGTTGCACAAGTATATATGGGGTTAAAGAGGACACCTTCAGCTTTCTGATGGTACTAAAATCTCTTTGACCCTTTTGACCCTAACAAGTTCTAGTCCTCTAAAATTCGGATTTAACTAAAATATATAACCTGGGGAAACATTTAATAACACATCAGGTATAAATGATACATTGATGTAATGATCCATTTCTTAAAGACTACTATCCCATTAATACAACAAAAAAAATTTCGACCAATTGTTTATAACGGTTTGCGAGAAATCATAATTTAGTTCTGATCAAATTTACAAAAATTAATTTTTTTCTAAAACAAAATAAAATATTTGTTTCCAGCAGCATGCCACAGCCACAATTACGAATATTTTAATCTAGTTTTTTTGATACCTTAGTTCTAGTATGCTTGTTATCGAATGGCATTAAAATTTTTGAAATCGGCGATGACAAAAAAATTGGACTTTTGGCCGATGAAATTCAATTTTCAGCCACAGTGCGACGTATGTATATAAAGAAATGAATATAAAGTAATATTGTATGTTAATTTCATAAGATTTAAGAGTTTTACTAGTCTGCTAAGACAACCGCTATTTTAAGTATTCCTGCATAAAAAGAAATCAAAATAGGAAAAAACACAAACCAAATACAAATAAAACAACATCAAAAATTTGTTTGCATACCCGGGTATGCTTGCTGTTGACGTAAGTATAATTTTTCAGCTGTTGACATAAAGGTTAAGATATTAAAAAATATTTCAGCATTATATTGTATGTATACAATACTTTAAATCCGAAAAAATCAACTACATATAAAAGAGTTTGAGTTTAATATATCAGATATTAATATAATTCAAAATCAATGGTCATATGCTGTGAAACAACATTGGGATGAAAATAAGAAATAACGTCTTGTTGTATTCAAATTTTAAAAATTCAATCGGCGAAATTAACCTTTATGTGCTCAGAAGTCTATTTTTGTAGTAATTTTAATTTAATTGACGAATAAAAATTTAAAGCGTCAGTAAAACAATTTGAGTTTTTTGGTAGCTTCCTAAAATCTTGTTTTAAGCAACTTTAAACGTTAGTCATGTACAAATATTTATATCTGAGATTCCAAGCGATGTTATTTAAAATGACCATCTCGTGGCCGGTAGTCTACATTTGTAGTCGCTATATGATTTGTATGCAAACAAACTTATGGTATTTTCTTTTCTACAAAACTGTTCGGTTCTTAAAAATGTTTTGCTCTCTTAAAGGGTAGCATGTTTTATTTTAAAAAATTACCCATACTAATGGCATAAGGCATTGATTGGACTTTACGCCCCGTATAAATCGACAGTGTTGATAATGCCCTGTAAAGAGATGGTATTTCTTTGTAGAAAAAAAAACTCCATTAAATTTTGCTTATTGCGTTTGCGCTTAATTTTTGTACACACGTTGATGAGAAAAAAATTCTTTGCATCACATGCATGCTCATAGCGCATCAAAGTAATTACATTTAATCGAAAAACAATAAAGCAAAGACAATGCGTACGTAAATTTTTTGATTCTACATTATTTTGTGGGTTTTCTCATTTACCCAGTCAAGCAATGCGAAAAATGCTCATAACGTGTTCCGTGATACCAATGTAGGCCCATCCCGAGCCACTAAAGGAATAACTGAGTCCGCCATATTTGATCTTATATTCACTTCACCGATGTTCGAACAAATTTTATTTGATAGTAATGAATAAATGTTGTATATATTCTCCTTAGCTGCATATATAATCTAAATTGAAAATAATAGTCATATCCAGCAGACAGACAAACGCAGAAAGTTCTCAAAGTTTGGCAAAACAGATGTTTATGCCAGCAATTGAACAGGGGTCAAAGATTCCAAGGATAATAGGCTACATTTAAAAACGCCTTGCTATCGAAATCGCAATAGGGCACTTGTCAAATTCAGTTTCTTCCTTTTCAACAATTAGTCTATTTCCCGATATATTTGATGAAAAGCTATCCTTACATCCTGTATGATGTCCGGCATGTGAAATGGTAAAGCGCAAAAACACGCGAAAGATCTGCAGTTGGTATAATAAACCGTTGTGCGATGCACATTTCACAAGTCACGTATTTGGATAATGCTGCTCAATAATTAAAACTTAAGGCTTTAAAATTGTTTTATTCGAGTTTTCATGAAAATAAAATCAAAAGAAAATTATAAAATCATTTTCTTTCTTGTTTAAAGGGATAAAGTAGTACAAAAATAAAATTACTGCAAATGTAGTCTTCCGACCGCCCACGTGAGTTTTCGATCCCGAGCACATAACGGTTAAATTCAAGAAATATCGATATTCGTAATGCCATTGCTTGTTTTACCCTTTTTAAGCGTTAACGTTAAGCCTCTTTTAAGTGCAATGGTTCTAATATAAAAACCAAATTCACAATAAAATAAAACCTGAAATGTTAGGCTCAGTTATGCAAATTCAAGAAGGACTAACATTTTAAAAATTATCAATAAATTTTTATACTTTTCATATTGTAAAATTCGCTTTTTCATAAAAATGATTTTAAGATAATTAAATTTGATGAACTTTAGCCGGATTAATATGTAAAAATTATGATTAAAAACCATAAACAGTTAAAAAAAATAACCAAAATACTAATTATCGTGCCAACGCATTTAAAAAATACCTAACCATATTGTTAATCAAATAAAATCTTCGGGAAAATACCAATATTATGACATTGCTGAAAATATATCAGAAATACTAGAACCAATTAAAAACTTATTATAAAATATCAAGTTTTTAATTGAATTTTCATCAATTTATTTTTTACTAGCCGTGCCCGCGGCATTGCTCGCATTGATTTTTGACTTATGCCCGTAATTTCTACTAACAGATATCTGGTCGCGTTCGAACCTAACAGTTATCTTTACTTATCCGGAAACACTTTTTTGTCAATTTTAACGTTAAATTGGCCCACGTGAATTAACTATCGAAAATCGATGGTGTAAAATACACTACACTTTAACCCGTAGGTAAGAAATAGGTTTTAAAATTCGTTCGGGCATAACTATAAAAATAAAATAAAAAGGGCTTTTCTGTCTCCTTTTGGTCCAAGGTTTAAAAAATATGTAAAACCTGCTTGTTTTATTATATATAGATCGATCTACAAATGTATTAAATTTCATCAAAAACGGTAAGATAGTTTCGGATAGGCAGAAATTGCCCATGAGTCCTTTAATACTCCTGGCTTTTAAAAACATATAAGCCCTGTGTGTCTTATATATGAGGAGCCGCAGAACAAAACGTACTTTTTCACACATTTAAAATTTTTGGGAAATTGAGGATTATTTATTTCGATCCCTTAAAAAACTGCATGAACCTGGAAATGGAAACAAGTTTTTTGCTTACCAAAAGATGAATCAAACTGCCGTAAGTCAACACATTAAATGTCAAGGATGTTTAATATCAAACCAATTTTATATCGAAAAAGTACGTTTTGTTCTGCGGCTCCTCATATGCTGAACTATCTATAATTCACATTTTATAAAAATTGGTAGGATATGTTCGGGGAGGCAAACATTCTCCCTATGTCCCCCTCTGGGTCCTACTTTAAAAAAAGTCTATATTTCCAATTTCATCAAATTTGGTTCAGCTATTAAACCAATAAAGCAAAGCAAACGTAAAACCACTTCCGCATTCGGTCAGGGGACGGTCGAGCGGTCAGATAGACTAGCGGCGAAGTGGAGTTTGAACAGCATACTCACTTTTGAATGGATTTGTTTTTCTTTAACATAACTCTTCTAAAATTATCATTTAAATTTCCTAATCACTCTACTGGAACCCATTATAGCATTAGGAGATGACCTCTTACACAGATATTACCATGCCAACATACAAACATATAGATAGATATTATTCAAAATGATAATGATTGAATTTCGAAATCTTTTTTTCTTTTTATAAGAAAATCTATATATAAGGCAATGACTTAAATGCTAATAATATGAACTTATATATAAGCGTTTTAGCATTCTTCCAGACAACTTTCATTGCAACACTCAATTTAATTTTTTTTTAAACACTACAAATAAAGAAGCTAATTAATACATGCTTTTAAAGAAAGCAAATATTTAATATTTTTATTTTTAGCGCTCATCTTTTTCTTCACTATGAAAACAACACATCCTCCTACTCTTTAGCAGTTTTTTCAATTTATGTTTTATCTAAGAGTATATGGTGAACACCTTAAATATGAGCTTGACCATTGGCAATTTGACGAAACTATTCTGCCGGCGTTATTGCTTGTGTTTAGATATCACAAATTGCTCGTGTGGTCGTAAGATAGGGGTGAAAATTTGGTAACACATTTAAATAAAAGTTATATAAAACATTTGTTATCAATGTCTCTACATATACATACGTTTATTTGGTTTTATGTTTTATCTAAGCAATATTTTGATCTAAACCATTATTTTTTTTACTTGAAATTGCAAAGCTATTCCTTTTCCTAATCGTTTTTTACGGTTGACCACATGGTCTTTAATAATGAATGATTTAAAATAGTTCGGCTTGCTCTAGCATATGTCCTGTCTTGTTTTAATTTCCTTTTAAATACAAGTAAAGCAAAGAAATATAATTAAAAAACTTATTTTTACAGTTCAATTAAAATAATTAAATGCTATTTTCATATTCTTTTAATCTGTTTTACCATAAACTATGAACTTTTTAATTAGAAAAAAGACAAAAATAAAAGAAAATTTCTTGAAAAGACTTGTTTAATTTTTTTATCTTTTAGAATAAAAAGGAAATAATTTAACTTAATCTCATGAAGATAAATTGTATATAACAAATACATAAGTAACCAGTTTTAATGCTATCATAATTCATTATACGTTTTATGATATTTATTTAGAAAATAGATCGATAATGAGACTACACTGTGGTGCAAAAAACAAGCGCAAATTACGTTTTTAGTGCTTTATTCTTCAGAATAAATAACACTATTACTTCCAAAAATAAAAAACCACAGCGTAATATTTTGGGGTTTTTTTTCTCTTTATTTGTTGGATTGGATCTTAAGACTAGTTTTTGTGGTGATCTTACTTTAGTATTTATAAGAAATTCTTAATTCTACTTATGAATGGATATTTGGGTCATGAGTGTTTACAATCTGGGTTATTCTAGTGGGTTTACAATTTGGGTTATCTTAGTTAGCAATTTGCTTATGCTAATTGGTTTACATATGGGTTTACTTTAAGTTGTTAAATGTATTTATGGTTTATTGCTTAGGTCTACAAAATAATGACAGTGTAAGTGACACCGTTGGTATTTTTGTGGATTTGTTTATTTTTTCGTTAATGAGGTTTTTGGGTGGTTTGTTTTTTAAATTGTGAAATTGATTCTGCTTATTTGACAAAAGCGGCACAACAATCAATTAGGTATTGTTGGGGCGCTTTTATGAGTACTAGAATTTAAATAAGTGTGTTATTGGATGTAGTTTATTGTGTCATGTATTTTTGTACTATAATATTAATGTCGTTGTTGTCGGCAATGATATCTAGTTCGGGTTGCATGGAGGGCAAGTACGTAACTCCTCCCCCTGTTGATATGGGATTCTCCTGAATTCTGTTGATTTTTACATAGCCGTATATTATTAATATGCTTAGAATTAGAACTATGGCTATTAGACTTGTGTCTGAGATTATGTTTCTTATTTTAAGTTCTCGTATTTCTTTAATATTCTCTACTTCTTTTATGATTATTTCTTTGAATGATGGTTTGTTTGTGAAATTGTAATTTACATTTGTTTTGTCTTCTTCGAATTTTTGTATATATATATCTTGTTTATTTGAATATTGTTTATCTTGGATTAAGATTGTACAGTTTATGAACTCCAGGAGTGTATTATTAAGTATTGTGTGTATTGTTTCTGTTTCGTTGTATTTTGATGTGATTAGTAGTTCTCCTGGGTTTTGTATAAGCAATGTGCCGTCATTTATTACTTCTATTTTTGTATTGAGATCTTTAATTAGTTTACAATTGTTTTTAACTACGCAATTGCTGCTTAGTTTAAGCTCGTTGAGCATTTTATTTTCTACAAAGGAGAATGTGTTATTTTGTATTTTTACAATCTTTTCTGATATTTCATCTATTTTTTGATGGTTTTCGTTTGTGATGGGTACAATTGTGTATTGTGTAGTTTTTATGCTGTTAGTCGGTAACTTAATTGCTAGTATTATTGAGTCGTTATACATCATGACTCCTATCCTACTTAGTTTAATTTTTAGAAAGTCAATCTCATATTTATTGATTTCCTCTGCCGTTAGTATGGATGGGTGTAAGGTGTTGTATTTCGCTGAGGCTATATTGTCTAATATTTCGTCAACTTTGTTCTCTAGGTATTGCAGTTTCAGTAATTGATCGTGGTACGTTAGTAATATCGTTAGTATGTGTTTGTATATTATTTATGTAACTTAGTATTTTGTCTCTGTCGTCAAGTATTGTTTCTTTTAGTATTGAGATTGAGTTATTAAAGTTCGTATTTATCTCGATTTGTCTGTTTATAGTATTTATTGTTTGTAGGTTGTTAATTCTGTTGTTATTGAGACGTTGTTCGATTTGTTGTCTATCGTCGTCGTTCATAGTTCCAAAGAGCCATTTTTGGGCGTCTCCCACTATATTCAGGATGCCTCGTTTTTGTCTCCTGTAATTGGGTGTTATAGACCTAATTTTTGCTTCTATTGTTTTTATTTGAGTTAGTAGGTGTTGTTTTAAATCTACTGATAGGGTTTTTATATTTTCTTGTATGTTATACAGTATGTTGCTTAATTCATGTGGTTGTATTATGTGTAATATTAGACTCGTTTCGTTGACTATTTCCACGGTTTCTGTTGGTAACATGCAGTATCCGTTAGTTGCGGTTATTGGTGTTAGCGTTATCGATGCTGCAGTTAGGGGAATTGTCATCGTTAGCATTAGTAAGATTAATACCTGCAAATTTGGATGATCGTTTTATATTGGAAGTATGAATATTTTGTAGATTTGCTTTTCTGTATTTCGGCTGTTCTTTGTGTCTGACATTTTTATAATTTTTTATAAATCCGATGTCCCTGTTTTCATTGTATGTTTCCCTATTTGCATTAGCTTTTTCTAATCTTGTTTGCTTTGCTTTTGTTAGTCTTTGGAAAATAGTGTTATGATCTACTTTAAAATTCTGTACTTCGAGTGGTGAGCATTTTATAGTGCTATGGAAGTTACTATTGTAAAGTGTGACTGCTTTGTTAATTTGTGTTGTTATTGGTAATTTCTCCTCGAGGTTTAGTGTTCTAATCTTTTCTGTTAATGTATTATTGAGTCTTTCTATATCACTATTACCCGTGTGACTGTTCGGTTTTGTTGCATGATATTGAATACCTTGTTGTTGTAGAAACTCCCTTATTGTTGTAATGTTAAATTCGTTATCGAATACGAATTTGTTAGGTTTTCCTTTTAGCGCTATGAACTCTTGAATTTTGTTTTCGAGTGTTTTTTGGTTCCTATCTGATAGATACAAACAAGTAGCGTGTTTCGAAAACTTGTCTATGAAAACGATAAATGAATGTTTGCTATTTACGTATGTATCTACGTGAATTATTTCATTTATCGTTTTGGGTGTTTCTGTTAAATAAAATTTGTTTTTAATTGGGTTTCTATCGTATTTTCCTCCGCTGCACATATCGCAATTATTTATGATCTTATAAATTTGCGTTTTGAGGTCTGGGTTGTATATTAGCGATTTTAGCTTTTCGTATGTTGCTGTTATACCGCAATGGCCGCTTTCATGTTTATGAAAATGTGCGATTTGTGTTTTTAGTTCGTCCTCAGATTCAATATTTTTTGCTATATTAGAGCATTTTATGAATTTGATGTGGGGATTTCCGGAATATTCCTTTTCTATAGTTTTATGGAGTTGGTAATATTCGTGGTCGTTGAGGTAGGAGTATATCCCTACCCTTCCTTTCGTTAATTCTCTGCGTAGGATATCGAGTGTATATCCTTTATCCATATCGTTCTTTTCTATGAAAATGACTTTGTTTCCAAAAATGGTTTTTAATGTTTCGGTTTTCTCTTTTACGAGAATTATCTGTGTTTTAAACCTGTTCAATCTGCATTGAACTTATACAATAAAGTTATTTAGATGGGATAAATGAATTTATTTAAATTTTGTACAGTACTTATGAATCATGAATTATGTATGGAATGCCAGCCCTGGAATACAATTTTAGTACTCGCTAAAACTAACCGGATAAAGTGTCAGCCATTGGGTTGTAAAGTCCGAGGTTGCATTTGTTGTTAAAGTAATTTATTTTGGTCACTCACTTGTTTGCGCTCGACTATACCAGTTGTCAACCTTAAAAAATATCTTAAACACTAATTATACTTACCTACATATAAGCAAATACTGAAGAAATAAACCTTATGCTAGAATGAACTGAACGACCTACGTTTTTTGCTCACCAAGTCTCCCTAAATAAAGGTAAGCCAGTTTAGCTCTAATTCCTTACCATAGAAAGAAATACTAACCAGTTGTTTTTTCTTTCGTTTCCTCCCAATCCCCATAATTATAACTACTCTGGGAGTAATTATAATATAATTGTTTTAGGAGTTTCTCAATTTCTTAAAACCCCAAAGAAAAGAGAACTCCATAAGCAATTTTAAAATATAATATCAATTATATTCATGGTCCTTCGACAACAAAAGAAACAACCATCCCATTGCTCAAGCCAATCTCAACAATAATCAGCTGGATTATCGAGGTCACCTAATAGATAACTCAACAAAGTGTCTCATCAAAAAGTCTACAAGCAAAACACAAACAAAAGAATGAGATAAATCAACGAAATCAAAAAAAGATTCCTCAGTAAGTAGCAAACAAGTGAACTGTAAGTAAAAGAAATACATTGTGATAATTTTTACACGGCCTAAAAACCAAAAAAGAAAAACACTAACAACACACAGGTTACAAAAATAAATAAAACAAACGTAAAAAAACCCCAGTTCTAAGGAATAAAAAAAGGGTAGAAGTGAGTGTTAGTAAAAAAGTTAATGTCGAAAATATAAGAAAAATCTAGTAAAAAAAAAAAAAAAAAAGTGCGGTTAGATAAAAAGTCGGTTAATAGATAATTATTTACATGGTGGAAAAAAGGAAAATAATATATTTACACATGTAAATAAGTAAAAGTTTTTATTAAAAATTAAAAAAAAAAGCCGCTACTTTTTCCCCTACATTAGTACATACTTCATAAAAAGTAAATACATAAAAAAGTGCAACAACCTTCAAAGTGCAAATTGTCTCAAATTAAAAAGGGAAAAGGTACATAGAAAAAAAAAAAAAATTTCCGCCATAATTTGTTCATAGAAGTTAACATAACCTAAAAGTATAATCAAAGCTACATACATATGTATGTAATTGGAAAAATAATATATGTATGTATGTGCATAAGTGAAATTTATTTAAAATAAAGAGACCGCTACTTTTTCCCCTACCTCATTATATACATCATACATATGTAACTCGAGCTTAAAGTAAATAGGTATGTAAAAAAGTTCAACTGGTTTGCCTAAATTTAAAGAAAGAATAAGAAAGAAAAAGAAAAGTAAACAAGAGCAAACAAATTTGGTACATATGATGCAAAAAGTAAGTCTTGAAAAATTTGAAAGAGGGGAAAGTAAAAATTATATAAAAAAGTCTACAAAATTGTAAATAGAAGAGAAAAGCCAAGCGGTTCTTATAAGCTAAGTTGAGATAACAATTTCAACCCCCAAAATTAAACACTGTAATTCGTACTATAGAATTTGCTCCTGTTTACAATCAAGTTAGTTTGGGTTTTTTTTCATCATTATAAACAATTTGCTCGTTATTTAAGAGTGATTAATCCTGGTCATAAGTGATAATCTAAAATTTAAATTTTGCATAAATTAAAACGTATAGAATTAATACAATTGAAATTTAACCGCAGTATTAACAGAAGCAAAATTTAAAAGTTCTGGTTCATTGGCGGACAACTCATGCGATCCATTTAAAACAGTAAAAGCTAAAATGATAATTCGGGTCAGTTAAAGCCAAAATACATAATTAATATAAAGTTAAGAAAGTAAAGGAAAATTTTGTAAAAGGAAAAAGAAAATTAGTTGGAAAAAAGCATATTAAACAAGGAGTAGTGAAAATAAAAATACTGCATTGGTTAAATTTAAAGAAAAACAAAAAAAGGAAAAAAAAATTTTTTTAATGCCCTTTTGGCAGTTATCAAATTAGGAAGAGAAAAATAAAAAATAATTCTAAATAATCAAGTAAAGATTAAATAGCATTCTCTTAAACCAACAAATCAAAGTGAGAGAAGTCTCTTAAATTTTTGCCGTTGTTAGCCTTTTAGTTTATTTGATTCGCTCTTCAGATAAACAGAAAAAAGATACAGTACGCAAAAAAAAAAAAAACAGCAAGCTGAATAGAAATTAAAATCGAAGAAATTTATTTAAAAATAAAGGTTTTCAACATCATAATAAAGTAATTAAAAAATTTAAATTTAAAGCCGTTTTTATTTTAATATCAACACAGATTAATGCACTAATACAAAATATTTAAAATACTAACACCCACAAAAAATACCAACATAACTAAATTCCTATATGTTATTTTGATCCCTAAATCATAAATATGGTGCGAGAACCTATCTGGTTCTGGTAGGATATTTGTGTTTCCGAATAAGACACTTTGAAATCGGTTATCTCCTTTTTATAACTTACGGAAATATTCGTAAGCAAAATTTTACGTTGTAAATATATCTTTTTAAAAAACTGAGTTCGTGTTAGATTCAATGTTATTATAATTCTATTTGAAACTAGATTACAAGATCTAGTGCTATTTCTATAGCCCCTATTCCATATAAATATTGTAGATAAGTAAATAAGTGATCTATATTACTTTTGATAATAAACATCTAGTGCTACTTCGTAGCCCCTACACCCAAAGTTTAAATAGGAAACGGATCTAGTGGTATTTCTATAGAACCCATTAACCGGGAAAAATATAAGGAAGGCTTTAGCATTTTGATCTAAATATTAATACTAGATAGCAGGTATCTAGTGCTATATCCCTTTAAATCTTTGTAGAAAGTAAACACGAGAATTCAAACTCTATTTTATAAACTCACGTTTCAAATATGACTTCCATAAATGAAACATCGGCCATGGCCTTTAACCCCTTATATAAAGAGCAGTTCATGTTTGATTGTGGTCAGTTAATTGAGATCTGTGACACATTCACTACTAGCACTTTGGAGGAACATAGTGAATCCATTCTGGAGGTGAAATTAAAGGAGCTAGACTCAGAATGGGAAAAATTGAAAGATTCGTATCGCAGGGTAATATTGTCACAGGCCGAATTAGTTGAAAATGATTTCAAGACAAAGGCGAAAGATGAATATAAGGCTTGTTCAGAAGCATATTACCACTGCCACTCTCAAATGAATGACTTGCTTAAGGTTAGTCGAGTGGATGCAGCGCAAAGCCAAGTATTCCAGTCAACAGCTCGCTATCCTGGACCACATCCAAACTTTGTCCCGGACAACTCAATTAATTGCGTAAAACTTCCTCCATGTGAAACAGAAGTGTTTAAAGGTAGCTATGAGCAGTGGCCCTCATTCCGAGACATGTTCACAGCATTATACATAGATCACTCGAAGCTATCTCCCGTTACTAAATTATATCATCTTCGGAACAAAACAAAAGGTGAAGCAGGTGACATAGTTAAACGTTATACATTATCTCATGAAAACTTTGATCTGGCATGGAACGCATTAAATACCCGCTACGAAAACAAACGAGTTCTGGTTGACAATCAGATTAAAATCTTGTTTAATATTCCTCCAGCCACTCACGAAGACAGTGAGTCAATAAGACGTATACAGTCTTCAGTTAATGACTCCCTTGCAACGTTAAGAACACTCGGGGTAGAGGTAGAAAGTTGGGACCCAATTCTAATTCGCTTGATATCGACAAAGCTACCCGATTTAACTCTTTTTCTTTGGGAACAGTCGCTCACATCTCCTCGTGAGCTTCCGAAATGGTCCCAAATGTCTCAATTCCTGGTAGATAGGTATGAGGCAGTAGAAAGACTCACAAGTATTAAAAGCTCTAAAGAAATATTTAGTATGTCGAATTCACGTTCTAATGTTCAAACATACACGTTACAAGAGAATTTTAACTCGAACTGTAAACTATGTAAAGAACATCACAACCTCAGAGTTTGTCCTAAATTTCGAGCCTTCACAGTACAGCAGAGGATAGATTATGTCTTTCAAAACAAATATTGCAATAATTGCTTGGCCTTATCCCATCTCAAGGCAAATTGCAAAAGTAAACATACTTGTATTTATTGCAAAAAATCCCATCACACGTTATTACATTTAAGTAAGCAATCTCAAACCATCCATCAAAATAATGAAAGCTCCCAAAGAAGTATCTCAAATGACAAAATTAACTCTCGAAGTAATTCTCTTAATATAACTCAAAACGCTAAAGCCGACACTCAGGCTGAGCAACCTTCCACATCCCGCCAAATTCAAGCCAATTGTTCAACAGGCAATCGAAATATACTCTTACGCACTGCCTTGATACAGATAGAATCCAGAGGAGAACGGTTTACTATTAGAGCATTGATAGACCCCGGTTCTCAACGAACCTTTTTAGCTGAGAGGGTTAGAAATCGACTTCAGCTCCCTTATCAAAAATCGCATTTTGAAATCATTGGCATTGGCGGACAAAAGCAAATTGCTAACAAAGAGTGTGAATTTACACTATACGTTAAAAGAACAAACTCTAAAATACCTATAAAAGCTATAATCTTGCCAAAAGTTACAAGGCGTCTTCCAGCTTACAGCTTTGATATTCCAGATTCTAAAGAATTAAAAGAATTGGATTTAGCAGATCCAACTTTTAACAAAGCTTCCCAAATAGATTTGATTCTCGGCAATGATTATGAGCATTTCATTAATATTGATGGTATAAGGAAAAACATTTGTGGTCAAACGTCGGCCTACAACACAATTTTTGGATGGGTACTAAGCGGCCCAATAGAGACTCAACCCATTCAAACTTTCACTACCTCAGTCAGTGAGTCAGGGAACAATAATCTGCATACAATCTTGAGAAAATTTTGGGAGGAAGAGGAAATACCTGCAATATGCACAAACTCTAAAGAAAATGATGTATGTGAAAAATACTATTCTGAGACCACTACTCGTCTGGGAAACGGCAGATATGTAGTAAGACTTCCGTTTAGGAGTGAATATCCTGGGGAAGTCTTCCTTGGTTCTTCTCGGTTTGTAGCTTTAGCCCAATTGTCCAGAATGGAAAAAACATTGTCGAAAAATCCAGATCTTCAAGCCCAATATAACTCCGTTCTCAACGAATATTTGACGCTAGGCCATATGGAGGAAATAACGTCACAGGAAATCACAACGCAGGGTAAATACAGCTCATTTTATTTGCCCCATCATGCAGTGGTACGCCCAGAACACAAAACCACAAAGGTAAGAGTGGTATTTAATGCTTCGAGAAAATCAAAGTCCCAATTCTCGCTTAACGATGTTCTCCATACAGGGCCTGTTCTTCAAAATGAATTAATAACTATAATTCTCAATTGGAGAATGTACAAATATGTCTTCAGTGGCGATATTCAAAAAATGTATCGCCAAATTCTTGTTCACCCAGATGATAGGCCGTTTCAAAGAATTCTTTTTCAAAAGAAAAGCGAACACCCAATCAAAGATTATCAACTAAATACAGTTACATTCGGGCTAAATTGTGCGCCCTACCTCGCTATACGTACACTTCTTCAGCTTGCGTCAGATACGGAATCCGAATTTCCACAAGCTGCCCAAATACTTCGAAAACAAACCTATGTAGACGACATTCTCTCAGGAGGGTATTCAATAGAAGAGACTTTATCCGCCCAATCCCAACTCATAAGCGCACTTAAGTCTGCGGGATTTCCACTTAGGAAAATTACAGCAAACGATCCCAAGCTTCTATCACATTTGTCAAAGGAAGAGTTATATGATTCAGAATTTTTGCAGCTTAAAGAAACAAGTTCAACTAAAACACTTGGTATTATATGGAATGCAATCTCAGATGCATTTTCCTACCGCTTTGATCCACTCGATCAAAAGACTTAAATAACGAAACGCCAAATTCTTGCTTCAGTGGCAAAACTCTTTGACCCGGCTGGATGGCTAGCACCCATAGTCATCAAAGCCAAAATTCTAATGCAGCAATTGTGGCTAGAAGGGATAGAATGGGACGAAGATATATCAAAGGAATCCCTAAAGAAATGGAACGAACTCGTATTAGACCTATCACAAATAGAAACAGTATCTATACCCCGGTGGCTTCAATACATGCCTACAGACACAGTTCAAGTCCATGGCTTTTGTGATGCTTCAAAAGCGGCATATTGCGCCACAGTGTACCTTCGAATGCAAACTGAGTCTCAATGTACATTTTCAAATTTATTACTGGCAAAATCTAAGGTAGCACCAATTCAAACTGTGTGTCTTCCAAGATTAGAACTTAATGGTGCTGTGTTGTTGGCAAATCTCGTTAGCTATGTAGAAAACTCTCTAAACTTCAAGGAAACGGAAGTATATGTATGGACAGACTCTTCGATTGTCCTTGGTTGGCTCTCAAAGCCGCCATCAACATGGGAAACTTACGTCGCAAATAGAATAGCGCAAATTCATCGCCTTATCCCTAAAGAAAAATGGCGACATGTTTCTACTCATCACAATCCTGCTGATCTTGGGACACGCGGGAGCAAGGCCCGTGAACTCGCCAACAACTCGCAATGGTGGCATGGCCCGCCATGGTTACTCAAACCTCCGTCAGAATGGCCTAAACGAAACCCTCTAAAATCTATTGGGATCCCGATGAAAACTCATACATTCCATGCTGAGGTCAGACAGGAGGATATTTTAGAGATATTTTCGTCATACAGTAGAGCTCTACGTGTTTTAAGTTATGTTTTCCGATTCTTTTATGCGTGTATTCACAAGGTCAGATCAGGCACAGTTTACGCGGCTGAGAGTAACTTAACACAACAAGAGATAAAACACGTAAAATTTAGACTCATCACTCTGGCTCAGAAAACATATTATTCAGATGAGTGTCGATGTTTAGCAAACAACCAAAGTATTGCAGGCAAAAGTACATTAAAATCCTTAAATCCATTTTTAGACGAGAACAATCTTGTAAGAGTAAATGGCAGATTAGTTCAGTCGTCCCTACCCTATAATGAGCGTTATCCGATTATTCTACCCGGAAATTCTCGACTTTGTCAACTGTATCTTACACATTTGCATCAGTTTCTTTTTCATGCTGGATGCAGCCAAATGTGCCGAATGGTGCAAACAGAATTTTTTGTTTTCAGACTCAAGCCACGGGTAAAGAAAGTGATACACCATTGTAAAACATGTATTATTTATAAACAACAGCCATGTTCCCAAATAATGGCACCCTTACCGCCTGAAAGATGTAATTTATCTCTTCCCTTTCAGGTCACAGGAATTGATTTTGCGGGACCATTTGACCTAAAAGCATCACACTTGCGAAAGGCTCCCGTTATTAAAGGATATGTCAGTGTCTTTGTATGCTTTAGTACAAAGGCTATCCACTTGGAGCCATGCTCAGACCTATCCTCAGCGGCTTTCCAGGCTGCATTTGCCCGCTTCGTTGGGAGGCGAGGACTCCCCCAAAGGGTAGTAACTGATAATGGTAGAAATTTTCTAGGTTCCAGCAGAATACTTGAGCGTGAGTTTAACAAATTCATAAAAACCGCAGCGCAGGATATTGCTATGAAGTACATTATACACGGGTTTGAATGGAAATTTATACCTCCACACGCTCCTCACATGGGTGGATTATGGGAAGCCGCAGTGAAAAGTTGCAAGTTTCATTTAAAACGAGTGGCCGGTGCCCAAAAGTTCACGTTTGAAGAACTCGCCACAATTCTAGCTCGCATTGAAGGAGTTCTTAACTCTCGCCCAATATCTGCCTTGTCAGAGGACCCGGAAGAATTTACGGCACTAACTCCTGGTCATTTCTTACGAGGTGCTCCTTTGATGGCGTTTCCAGAACAGAATTTGCAAAGTATCTCTCTTATCAATAGATGGGAGAAATTAAAATCTCTTCACCATCAATTCTCCATTCGCTGGAAGGAAGACTATCTGAAATCATTGCACAAACGATACAAATGGAAAAACTCGGCACCAAATATGCATGTCGGTGATCTTGTTGTAGTGATGGATGATATACAACCTCCACATGAGTGGCGTCTTGGGCGGGTGGAGAAAACCTTTCCCGGTTCTGACAATAACGTACGTACGGCTGATGTACGGACGGCGTCAGGAACTATAACTCGACCTATTGCCAAATTATGCTACCTACCTTTTATGAATGCTGAACCTCCCCATTAACAGCGGCTCCTATCATGTTATTCCGATATTGCTCGCAAAATTAAATTTTTTTGTTTGGTTACAACCCTAACCTCCTACTAATATACTTGCATATAATCCTACACCAACTCTGCACATTACACAACCTATTTAAAATTTATACTTACATTTCCTCATAATTTGCCTATCTTAATTGTTTTTGTTCTTTTCACAGCAGACCCAACAGAAGACTTCAACGAACCCGCCCATCACCGCGGCCAAATCAGCGCGCACGTAACCAACGGAATTCTGATGTCTATAAGTGTGTGCTGTGCCAGAGCTTCCACGCCCTAAGGTTCTGCCGGAAATTCCTCAGAATGACGGTAGAAAAGAGGGAGAAATTTGTTGACAGGCATCGATACTGCCTTAATTGTTTGGCCAAGAGTCATGACCTGCGGGCATGCACGTCTAGAGATACCTGTCGAAAGTGCGACAGGTGGCACCACACACTTTTGCACCCCAAGCCAGCACAACCAAACCGTAGCTCTAAACGAAGGGCACGTTCCCGTCGACCATCAGGAACACCGCCGAGGGAAGTACCAGGCCCAATCAAACCGCAGCCAAGGGCACTAACTGCCGAACCACAGCCAAGGGCATCAGCCATCGAACCGCCGTCGAGGTCATCAACCACAGACCCAAAGCCGAGGCTATCTACTACACCAGACGCCAAAATTATTATTGAGGCAATTCGGTCGTTGGCCTAAGTGCTGTGTAGCAACGAAGCTACCCCAAATGTTGCCTAGCGGCAAGGCCGGCGCCATGTTCAATCTACATTGAACTTATACAATAAAGTTATTTAGATGGGATAAATGAATTTATTTAAATTTTGTACAGTACTTATGAATCATGAATTATGTATGGAATGCCAGCCCTGGAATACAATTTTAGTACTCGCTAAAACTAACCGGATAAAGTGTCAGCCATTGGGTTGTAAAGTCCGAGGTTGCATTTGTTGTTAAAGTAATTTATTTTGGTCACTCACTTGTTTGCGCTCGACTATACCAGTTGTCAACCTTAAAAAATATCTTAAACACTAATTATACTTACCTACATATAAGCAAATACTGAAGAAATAAACCTTATGCTAGAATGAACTGAACGACCTACGTTTTTTGCTCACCAAGTCTCCCTAAATAAAGGTAAGCCAGTTTAGCTCTAATTCCTTACCATAGAAAGAAATACTAACCAGTTGTTTTTTCTTTCGTTTCCTCCCAATCCCCATAATTATAACTACTCTGGGAGTAATTATAATATAATTGTTTTAGGAGTTTCTCAATTTCTTAAAACCCCAAAGAAAAGAGAACTCCATAAGCAATTTTAAAATATAATATCAATTATATTCAAAACCTATTGACGATCGTCTCTAGAATAGGTACATTGTAACCTAAGTCCTCTTCTTGGGAATGGACAGTCTGTACTTCTAACGAGGCGTTGTCGTCTTCTTGCTCTTCCTGAATTTTCGGGGTTTCCTCAAGATATATTTCATCTTCCCAGTGATGTATTTCATCGTTTCTAATCCTGCTTAGGAAATCGGCTATATTGTTGGTTTTGCCCTTTATATATTCGAGAGAGAAGTTATATTCTCCTAGGCTTATGAGCCATCTTTGGAGTCTTGGATTTATATCCTTTCCTGAGTATTTCGTCATTAACCATTTGAGTGGTTGGTGGTCACTTTCTAGGTCAAATTCTCTACCGAATAGGTATGGCCTAAAATATTTAACTGCCCACACAATCGCTAATAGCTCTTTTTCTATTGTTGCATAGTTGCACTCGTGTTTATTTAGGGTACGAGATGCATATGCGATAGGGTGTCCCTCTTGTGAGAGTACTGCTCCTATTGCGAAATTGCTTGCGTCAGTTGTGACTTTGAATTTTTTGTTAAAATTTGGGTACCTTAATATTGGTGAGTTTGTCACTAAATCTTTCAGTTTCTCAAATGCTACTAAATATGCAGGGTCGTTAATGTTGATTTTTTGATCCTTTTTTAAGCATTTCGACATTGGATACGCGATTTTCGCGTAATCTTTTATAAATTTCCGGTAAAAGCCAGTCATCCCCAAGAGAGATTTTATCTGCTTTCCCGTAGTCGGTATTTTAAGTTTTTGAATAATTGAAACTTTGTTGGGGTTTGGTCGAATACCTTGGGTCGTAAGGACGTGACCTAAGAATTGCGTTTCTTTCTTCAGAAAGTCGCATTTATCAACTTGAATTTTTAATTTTGCCTTCCTTAGGAGTTGAAATATTTCCCCCAGGGTGGTTATGTGTTCTTGTAGGGATGTGCTGAACACAAGGATGTCATCCATATAGACGACACATGTCTTGTTTATGTGGTCTCCAAGGACCTCGTTCATTAGCCTTTGAAATGTAGAGGGGGCATTTTTCAGCCCAAATGGCATTCGAATGAACTCGTAATGTCCCGATGGTGTTGAGAAGGCTGTTTTCTTCCTGTCTTCCTCCCTGACCATTATCTGGTGAAAGCCTTTAGCTAAGTCGAGAGTAGTAAAGTATTGTGATCTTCCCAGCTTATCTAATAATGAGTTTAAGTTGGGGATGGGATATTTATCGTCTACCGTAAATTGATTGAGTTTACGATAATCGATGACGAGTCTATATTTTTTTATGCCCGAATTATCCAATTTCTTTTCAACTATCCACAATGGGCTATTGTAGGGTGAGTTGCTTTTCCTTATTATGTTTTGTTCTAACATTTCTTTAATTTGTCGATTTATTTCCTCCTCGTGTATTTGTGGATACCTATATATTTTTGAGTAAAGTGGCTTATCGACGGTTGTGGTTATTTCGTGGTGGGTCTCATTCGTTGCCGAGAGAGTATCACCTTCTTTAAAGAAAAGATCTTTGAATTTTACAAGTAACCTTTTTGTCGCTTCACTTTCTTCAAAATTGAGGTGGTCGAGGTTGAAATTTCTACTGTTTTCTTGTAATAGTTCTAATGTGGAAACATTCTCGATTTCCGCTGGGTAATTGTATTCTTCGAAGTACAATTCTGTTCCCAACATATTAATAAATTTATTTTCAAAATTGGGGTTTTTCTAATTCTATTTTCGGGTATTGCTCCATTAGTATATTAGTTTTTAATATGCTAGTTGTGGAGCCCGTATCGATTAGGCATCTTATTTTCTGTTTGCCTATTGTAAGAATTATTATTGGGAGTTTTGATTTAGAGGCCGCATTATAAAATTTACGCTCTCTGTGTCAGATTCAACTTCTTGCATTGTATCCACCTCCATATATGTGGGGTGATTTGTCACGTTCGGTTGTTGCGCATCGACGCTCATATGTGACGTTTTTGTTTGTGCTGAATTATTTGTTTTATAATTCTGATAATTTTTTTTGTGGTATTCGGATTGATTTTTATTATTTTGTTGAGTCTGTTTATTATCGTTATATTGTGTTGGTTTGTTAGTGTTGTATTGTTGTGATTTATTACTATTGTATTGTGTTTGTTGTTTGTTTTGTGTTTGTTCTATTTTATTGTTACTGTATTGTGTCTGTTGGTTTTTCTTCCTATGACGGTAGTGTATCGTCCTAGGGTCATCCAAAGCCCTAATTCTAGTGTAATTTGTTATAATTTCGTTTAGTGTACTATTTTGGTCGCTGTGTGATCGTAATGGTATATCGATCTTTTCAATTAAAATGTTAACTAGGTCTTTATCGACTCGATTTGGCTCATATATTTCTGGCCTTGTGTCGTCGTACATATATATCTTATTTAGCTCAGATTTGCTCTTTTCAAAATATGTAAATAATTCCCTAAGGTTACTCACTTTTACGTTTCTGCATCTGCTGAATATGTCTGAGTATGTTGTTCTTGGTCGGTGGTGATCTATCAATTTCGCCTTTATCTGGTCCCATGTTGCATCCGTTCCTAGTCCTCTAATGTAGTCGCCTGCATCGCCGCTAATTTTCTCGTTCATGATTATGGCGGTTGCCAAATTTATCAGTTGCTGGTTTTCTCTAGGGCATAGTGCTAAGACTGCTTCTACCGATGCTATGAAGGCTGTTGCATCGTGGTCCTTATCTAGGCTTCTCAATTGCCTGAATTGTGTTAACAGATCTTTTGGTGTTAACCATAGACCTTGTTGTGGTTGTGCTTGTGGTTGTTGCTGCTGCTGGAGTTGTTGAATTTGCTGAAGTTGCTGTTGTACTTGCTGTTGCTGGAGTTGTTCTTGCAATTGGTGAATTGCAGCTTCCTGTCTTCTTATGACTTCATTGAGTTCATCTTCGTGGTTGATGTTACGGTTTTCGTTAAATCGGTCTTGTAGCGACATTTTCCTTTTTCTTTTAATAACTTCGCTTTGTTTGGCAAATTGTTTCGCACTTTTATTTTGTTTTTACCTCTTACGTATTTTTGTTTCACCGAAAAATATTCTATCGGGGGGTCCTTCGGGATTTTCAGTGTTAAATTTTCTTTAAATTCTTCAGAATGCGCCAATTACGTTTTTAGTGCTTTATTCTTCAGAATAAATAACACTATTACTTCCAAAAATAAAAAACCACAGCGTAATATTTTGGGGTTTTTTTTCTCTTTATTTGTTGGATTGGATCTTAAGACTAGTTTTTGTGGTGATCTTACTTTAGTATTTATAAGAAATTCTTAATTCTACTTATGAATGGATATTTGGGTCATGAGTGTTTACAATCTGGGTTATTCTAGTGGGTTTACAATTTGGGTTATCTTAGTTAGCAATTTGCTTATGCTAATTGGTTTACATATGGGTTTACTTTAAGTTGTTCAATGTATTTATGGTTTATTGCTTAGGTCTACAAAATAATGACAGTGTAAGTGACACCGTTGGTATTTTTGTGGATTTGTTTATTTTTTCGTTAATGAGGTTTTTGGGTGGTTTGTTTTTTAAATTGTGAAATTGATTCTGCTTATTTGACAAAAGCGGCACAACAATCAATGAGGTATTGTTGGGGCGCTTTTATGAGTACTAGAATTTAAATAAGTGTGTTATTGGATGTAGTTTATTGTGTCATGTATTTTTGTACTATAATATTAATATCGTTGTTGTCGGCAATGATATCTAGTTCGGGTTGCATGGAGGGCAAGTACGTAACTCGCATGCAGTTTTTAGAAAGTGTTAATATTTGTAGAAAAAAAAAAGCTTAAAATTTCTGTTTAAATTATTTGAAAAACCATTAAAAATATTGATCGAAGATAGGAAAATCTTAAAAATTAAATTTATAAAGTTCACAAAATTGTGAAATCTTACTTTAATGAGGAATATATGACTCTTACTTCCGGAAATTACATTAAATTCCAAATAATTTAGTTTAGAAATAGATTAAAGAACAAATAAGTTGCATCATGATTATCAAAACCCCGTTGTCAAATTTGGGTAATAGATGATACCTCATATTAAACTCCGATAATTATAAAGAAATTTGGCACGTGTAATTTTATGTTGGGATTGTAGCTCTAAAATTGGTCATACGTTCCACATAAGTCCCACTCCCAAATTTGTTTTAGGCCCGACAGAACCTGATAACAGGGTTAGCAGTCATACTGCTCTAACTTTTTGACATTTATGATCAGTATAATCCGAATAGATTCACACTTACACAACGCTACCAAGTTATCCAAATTTATATTGAAAATCAGTCACCGTTTCGCGCAAGTTATAGACAACTCGTGATTTTTATGACGCATGGCTTATTTTTAGCTTAACGGGGTAGCCAAATGTACATACGTGTATGGAGTGATATCAATCCTCAACAGACCCCTAAGACTCTATGACGACCAGAAAAATGCACCGCTTGGTGCGGTTTACTCGCTTCGTGATATACGGCTAGAAAGGCTAAGAATAGAATTCGCTTTGTCAGCAACAGCCGTGGTGCTTATATGCCCAAAATCATTATGAAATGTTAATAATATTTCGAACAAAAATTGTTTTTAATAAAACTTAATTTTTTGTGTTATTTTTAACAATTAAATTCCAATCTGTGTAAAAAATCACTATTCGGTGATAATTTCTCACGATTTATAGCGAGTTTTCTCAGAGATGGGGTTTCGTCAAACGAGTTTAAGATTCATTCAAGGGCCGCAAGGCTCTGTTATTTCTCCTACTCTATTCCTTATTTTTCTTAATGACCTTCTAAGTCAAATTTCCAACCCTATCTACTCTTTTGCAGATGACAGCAACATTTGCCATTCGTATTAATTTGATTATAGATCAAGCGTATCCGATGTTGGTGATATGAGCCAGAACATGAATGATACGCTTGGCCGAGACCTTGATATAGTCCCGGAATGGGGTCGATTTTCATGCCGAAATATCTAATGTTGCATGCTGACGGCCCGACAGAACAAGGTGCCTCATCTGTATGGGTGGTATAATTATTGAGGAATCAGTATCTCTTAATGTTCTGGGCATGCGAATACAATGTGATGTCCGATGGGCAGAAAATATATTTAAGGTGTCGAAAGAAGCATTCAAGTGCCTCAGTTTTAACAGTGTAAGATATACTTCACTCTTTCTTATCTCCTTACTATTTATATCACCTATATCCGACCGCGAATGGAATGCAACTCTCATGTGGGCCGGTCATTCTAAGACTATTTAGGAGCTTCTCGACCGCGTGCAGGAGAGGGCAAAGGTTCCCAATGGCGACATTAGGGTATTCAATTCTATTGACTCCCTTGAGCATCGTCGGAACGTGGGTTGTATTTTCCGGTTTTATCGTTACTGCAATGGGATGTGTTCTGCTGAAATTTGGGATCTGCATCCCGAAATCCATACGTTTGTTTGTGATATACGTTTTCCCTCAAAAGCCCATCCTTTTGTGTTTGCAAACACTGCTCCCGCTTTCCTGCTTCCCATAACCTTTTTAACTAGTTCCAACACAATGTATTGCATTTGTAGGGGTCCCCCCTTGAGTGCTGGTCCTAAAACAAAAATCTTCTTCTATTCTATTTATTTCTATTTTAGCGATTCGAGCATTTTTAAATAACAATAAGCAAAATTAATAATACATATTTGTTTCAGATGTATTTTTAATTATATAACACAAAAAACAAACAAAATATATAATAGACCTAAACTCTTATTTAGAAAAAAAACCATAAAAAATGGTTTACAAATGCGTACATACGATCTGTATATCAAAAAAAAAAAAAAAAATATTGTTCCGATACTGAAAGTCACAAGTTTTTTTTAAGTCTACTATAAATAAGGACTACTATAAATATCTTTACCTGTCTGTAATCTTCGTAGCGTGTAGTCGAATAAATTCTCTAGTGCTGCGAACGTAATGGTTTGCTATTTTTCCTAACGCTTTTCTGTCATCATTTGGGTGTTTAGATTTTTCAGATTATTCGACTCGTAATGGCAGATCAGACAATCTTTGACAATATGAGCTGTATGCTTCGGATTATCTTCAACATCGGATCAAATTCAACTCTAACCAAGATTAAAAATATAAGTATTAACTTTCCTACTCCAAAAGCAGCGATAATACTCCAAACTATTACGCTGCCTCCACCATGGTAGCGACTAAGTTCTTCAGATCTTATGCCGTATTTTTCTTTCGCTATACTTTATCTCTACCATGACTTCCATATATGTCATATTTTGACTCGTCAGTGAGTCGAAGAACGAAGTTTCTGATTTTCTTTGCGAATGAGAAGTTTCTTGCGACGATTTCTGCTATGGTATTGTTGGGGTTGTAAAAAAGACAATTTATATATATTTATTAAAAAGTTATTTTATTAATTTAATTTTTTTTTCAACCTGGAGTGCTCCGTGGAGATCGCAGGTATTTTTATTGTCTTACTAATTACAACTACCATTTTAAAAACTATTCTTATCCACTATTTAAACCTAGTTCTTAAAATTAAAATGCTGACTGCACTAAAGTCAGTATGTTGCTAAAGTGCTGACTCGCATAATTGAGTCAGCATAATTTTTCATTGTTTAATTCTAAATAAAACTTATAATGTACGAGGGTGACTCTCAACAGTATCCTTTCGTGGCTTTAAAATTATTTTAGATCTTTCTGTGATTATTTGGGGGCCTTTACTTTCGAATATTTCTTGACTTCTTTTGAAATGAAGCTAACGTCTCTTCGACTAAATTTCATTGGGTGGTTTATTTTCAACTGTACCAGTGCTTTTAAAATTGTTGACTACTGTTTGTACTGTAGACTGACTTAAATTAAAATCATATGTTTGAAAATATTTAAGAACTTGCCAAAACTTATTTAAATATAGGATGTACTTATTAATTGCGCACGTACCGTATCTTATTTAAGTGAAATAATTATAATTAATAATTGAAATAAAATGAAGTTAATATGATTATAAAGGCCGTGTCAGATAAAACTTTGTCGCTTTGCGAGACGTTTCTACCTTTGGCAGAAAAACGCAAAGCAAAAGGTGTATAACACAATAAAAACTTTGACAACACTCATGCATTGTTTGATTACTTATAAAAAGGGTTGGTAATTTGTACATTTAATTATTTGTTACAAAAATAAAAGTTAACCATTTAATTGGACGGTTTTTTCAATTGAATTTGGCAAAAAAATTAAAAAACAAAAGAAAATTATACTAGCCAATTGTCAAAGTGAGCAAAAAGATGAGAGTTGGCTAACTTTTTGCTTCGCTCCGCTTTGAAAGTACTTTATGTGACATGTTTCGTATAAGTATGTATATTTTATCTTAGATGTCAAAGCGAATCGGTAACGCAACGCGAAGCAAAAGTTTTATCTGACATGGTCTTAAGTTGTAAATGCTTGTAGGATTGTATGTATGATCTTATTTGTTCACTCTCTTTTAATTTCTCTTATACATCTTGTTTGAATCTACAAATTACATACTTACATATATGTATGTTAATAACTGTGTATTAAAAGCTACAAACTACAAATTACATATACATACGTGTGTTAAAAACTTCCCAGCAAGCATTTTCGATCGTAGAAGAATCTTCCGCGACCAGAGCAAGCGATTGAATTAATCGTTCGCCATATCGTACTCCGATCGCGCAAGTTCAGTACAACGGGAGAAACTGTGTCCTGACGGCGACTCTTCCGCTTGAGGCGTCTACGATGCGGCTAAAAGAATTGTGTAAGACTCTTTTATTCCTACTTTAAACGAGTCTTAAATAAATCGCCAGAATGAGTCTTCTACGATGTGCCAAAAATAATCGTGTTAGACTGTTAAAGTCCTACTTAAAGATAGTCTTGAAACAATCGCCAAAAATACCTTTATTCATCCTAAAATGTGAGGTACCATATAAAAACCATTTTTTGTGTTTTATATTGTTTAATAAGAAATAAAAAATAGTAAATATAAAAAAATTAGGTTATTCTTATTATTACATATTTTAGTATGTATTATATATTTTTCTAAGTCGGTCACCAGCATGAATTTCCAATGTCAGACATCTTTAAAAAGAAAAAGAAAGAAAAAATTTAAATGCCGTAAGAGAATGCGATAAAGAGAAGTTATGTGTTTCTTTACATTAAATTTTTGAATGCGGGGCTTCTCTTTTTGTTCCCCGACAGCTTAAATTTGCAGCATTATCATCGTTCAGAATTAATGCATCCTTAAGGCAATAGTGAACACACAGTCTGACAAGAAAATAACTAATTTTGTGGTTTTTAATCACTAAAAATACTAGTTGTATTCTTGTTGTTTAGTTAAATTTTTTAATTGAGTTAAAAAAAACACTTTTATTCAACAGAAAACACTTTAATTAAAATAAACACGGTTTTCTCACTCTTCACTTTTGCTTAAATCAATAATTGATTTTAAAAGAAAAAATAACTTTTACCAAATTTTTATAAACATAACTGTTAAATTCGCCTAAATATCGCCAGAATGCGTATACGGCGATTATAAAGAAACATACACAACAAAAAGACTCGCAAAAACATAGTTTACAAGAATAACATACGATTACGGTAAAAATACCTTAACGACGATTCTAGAAGAACATCGTCTTGCAAAATATCATTTACAAGAGTAATATACGATAACATTGAAAAAACATTCGTTCAATGGTCGCCACAATGCTAAGCGACGATAAATTCGTTTTAACAATCGTCAAAATGACTCGCAAAGTATCATTTGGAAGCGTAAAATGTATTCTTACTCCAATAATCGTCTGGACGATTAAAAGAAGAGTCGCGAAATGATCGCACCCGTCAAATAATGTTTCAAATGCTAGCTGGGTTCCCAGATAGCATTTTCGATCGTATAAAGAAACATGCACAACAAAACGACTCGCAAAAACATAATTTACAAGAGTATTATACGATTACGGAAAAAAATCGTTCAATGATCGCCAGATTACCTTACCGACGATTCTAGAATAATATCGCCTCGCAAAATATCATTTACAAGAGCAATATACGATAACGTTGAAAAAACATTCATTCAATGGTTGCCAAAATGCGTAAGCGCCGATAAGCTCGTTCAACAATCGTCAAAATGACTCGCAAAAGCATCATTTGGAAACGTAAAATTTATTTTTACTCCAACAATCGATAATAAATCACATTTTGTAACATTCATTCTGATTCGAACTTTAAGTGATAGCAGGCAGCCACGCTTTGAAGAATTAAACAAACGGAGTTGGCCAGTATTTTAAACTTTGTGTGCCATTAATGTTCATTCGTTCGGTCGTGCTCGTTGAAAACAGACTTGTCTTTTTTTTAAACTCCGCATACGATTCTTTTTTTTTTTTTTTAACATAAATTTGGTAATATATAATTTAACTAGCGAATCTGGACGCTCAAAATAAAAGTGAACAAAAATTAAGAAAAAAATAAAAATATATGTACGAACGCACAAAAATACTTACAAATAATCTGTGCAAAAAATTATTTATTCTTTTTTTTATTATCTCGGTGTTACAAAAACATAATACATAATAAGGAGAGCACAGTCGACAAAAAAAAAAAAAAATAAAAAATATAAAAATAAAAAAAAAACGGTGAAAAAAAAACAAAAACAACTCTCTATATGAGTAATAACAATGAAACAACAAAAAAAAAATGATATTCTTGCTAGCGAAAGCAATGTGGAAGTAAACATAACAACAGAAAACAATAGCAAATACCTAAGGGCAAAACCAACAAGTGTTACCATTGCAAAGACAATCTTAGTAGGAGAAGATACCATGAACTCAAACACAGACGTAATGGAAAACACACAAGTAAAAAGTTGTCAAAAACCACAAGTGCAAGTTGGTATGGACAGGTATATAACAGTTCTCAAACGGGGTCGCAGCCCTGCCTCTTCAGCTGTAGCCTCGGCCTCGAAAGTTCCATCTTTTGATAGAATAAATTCACAAAATCGTTTTGCAATTCTGGAGGATGAATCTTCCGAAGCACCTAACGTCATAAAAACGTCAAAGCCACCCCCGATATATCTTAGAGAGCAAAACTCAAGTGACCTAATAAAAAGTTTAATCTCGGTGATAGGTGAAAATTCGTTTTACGTAGCTGCAATCAAGCGTGGTAATATAAACGAAACAAAAATACAGGTTAATCACGAGAATGATTTTCGTAAAATAATTAATAAGTTTGAAGCACTTAAAAAAAGCTTCTATACATACCAGCTGAAAAGCAGCAAAGGTCTTCAGGTTGTGATAAAGGGCATTGACTCATGCGTGGGCCCAGACGAAATAAAAACATTTTTAGAAGAAAAGGGCTTCAAAATAAAAAATGTTACAAATATTAAAAATAGGGAAAAAATCCCCAACCACTATTTCGGGTGGAGTTAGAGCCCGGCGATGTTAAGCTAAAAAAAAAATGAAACGCATCCCATTTACAGTTTAAAATACATCCTGTACAGAAAAATCACGATAGAGGAGCCGCACAAAAGAAATGGGCCCGTTCAGTGCTTAAACTGCCAAGAATTTGGTCATACTAGGGCATACTGCCATTTACCCCCTGTTTGCGTCGTATGTGGAGAATTACACGGTACCGTCCGGTGCGATAAGTCCAAAAATGACCCTTATGTAAAAAAAATGTAGCAACTGTGGTGGTAATCACACTGCCAACTATAGAGGATGCCCGGTATATTCGATTGGCAAGCGTTCTGTTGGACAGAAACTTAATCCCCCTCAAACGCAGGCAACTAATCAAGGAAACACGTACGGCGTCCAGATACCTCAGCCAAATAATAACAGAACCTCGTACGCTAATGTATTAAAATCTAATCCTATGCAACTGCAAGGTGATTCAGCAAATAATGACGAAATTCCCATTTCTAATTTAACTCGGCTAGAAAACACTATGGAAACATTAGTGCAAACAGTTAGCAATTTTACTAACACAATGGGTAACATGATGCAAGAAATGTTAAGAATGCAATCGATGTTATTGCAAGCTGTACCAAACAAGCCATGAACTGTTTAAAAATTTGCTTTTGGAACGCAAACGGCATCCTCCAACACAAAAATGAATTAGGCTACTTTCTTTAAAATAAACAAATTGATGTTATGATGGTTTCTGAAACTCATCTGACCTCAATAAATACGTTTAAAATCAATGGTTTTATACTATATGATACCAAGGATCCTCGAGGTAGAGCTGGTGGCGGTTCTGCCATTTTGATAAAAACCCGAGTAAAACACTACTTAATGAGTGATCATCGTGAAGATTATCTCCAAGCAACGAACATTTGCGTAGAGGAATTAAATCGAAACCTAGTAATTTCATCATTATACTCCCCACCTAGATTTTCAAATTTTTTTTTAAATTTAAATTTAATTAATGTGATAATTGAATCAATTATTGTTTTAGTTGAAAAAAACAAATTAAAAATTTAATATTGATTTAATTAACATTTTAACAGTTTTGAAATAAATTTATAATTAAAATATTAATTAAATAACAAAAAATCTTAATTGGTTTTCTCGCTTAAAATAAGATAATTAAAATCTGTACAACTGTTGTTTGGAATGCTCAAAACATGATATATATTAAGTATATTAAATAAATTAACACATTGCTTGAAATGGCAAAGGTTTTTGATCATTTTTTTAATTAAAATTTAATATATAATTTTGGTAAAAGGTGCAAAATCAACAATTTTGTTTTGTTAAAGCGAATTTCGAGCTTGCAATGTCCTTTGAATATCGAAAACCTTCATTATGTTTAAAACTAAGGTTGACAATGACAAAATTCTATTTTTTTGGTGATATTTGATTTCACTTTAATAATTTCCACTTATAATAATTTAATTGTAAAAGATCTTTAATGTCAAATTGTAAACACAATACTAATATTTAAAAGACCTTAAAGTAAAAGAATCATTCCAGAAATGTCCGCACACAAAAAAAAAAAAAAAATTACGACAAACCAATTGTCATATTGAATACCATATTTGTCAACACAATTAATTTTTTAATTGTAAAGGCACCAACAACTGAATTTTAATTGAAATGTTTATTATTCAACAAATATTTTTAACAACGTATTTGTAATATAGAATAAAATATTAGTTGACAATTAAATATAAATTTTTATTACAAGTTTGTTATATTAACAAAATATTTTTTTGATAAATAGTCTTTTGCCTTTTGAAAGAATGGAATGCAATTACAATAGTTCCTCAATAAATTTTTTTGTTAAAAATTACATTAAAAATATTATTAATACTTATTTCGGAAGCAGTTTTAGACCTGTATTTCTCGCATCGCAAAATTTCTCACATGAAGTGTGAAACAAAAAATTCCATCGTTTTTCGATTTGTGAGAAAAAAGTGTTTCTGTATTTGAATGCGAGAATAGAGAACGAAGATTCTTTTTTTACTGGATACTTCCAGTAATTAAGTGTCAAATGTAAGCGAAATGTCAACGAAAGAAATATATATAATAAAAGTAGGGCGGCCAGATTTGCTGATTTATCGTAATTTGGACGATTTTTTGTTCCGAAATTGGCAAAGTGCCGATTTGTTTTAGTTTTTAGTTTTCGAAATAAAACAATTTTAAATATTTTTTTATATTTGTATATTAGGCACCACAGAAAAAAGATATCTTTAGAAACAAGACAGCTTAAATTTTTATATTTATCCCTATTGTGAAAATTGTCTTCGAAATTGTTTGTCTGGTCCCTAAAAAATGTATCAGAAAAAGCCAAATGTCGCAGGAAAACTTTTTAATTTTGATTTCTTTGGATTATTTAATACATTTGTTTTTGTAATCAAAACATTAAACTATTACTCCATTTTTCAGTCAATGCACTAAGGAAATTTTTGCCTTTTTTTTTGGCCAAAAATGTTATTTTTAGTTCAATATGATATTTTGTCACGCCCTTGTGTGACTTCTTCAGGGCAAAATAACAATCTGAAATTTTAAATTGTTATCGGATTTTTTTTTTTTTTTTTTTTTTTTTTTTTTGTTTCGTTATTTATTTATTGAATCTTCATATATTTAATATGAACTAACAATAATTTATCAAATCTTAACCTAATACTTTATTTATGTCCTGCCAGTGCCAGACAAAAATTTTCTTCATCACGGGTTCTGTTCACTTATATAGGTGTTTATCTCTCATCTAGTTGAGTAAGTGCTGCAGTGTCTCTTCTCCTTAAGCGAGTGTGGCCGCCATGATTTAAAATATTTCGAGCTAAAGGATTTGGGTGTTGTTCAAGTCTTTTTAAATATTTTACTGCATATTTTGTAATCATAGTTTTTACTAATGGCACGTTGAGATCCTTATGAATGTTTGAGTTTTTAACATACCAGGGGGCGGCTGTGATTATACGAAGAAGTTTATTTTGGCGCCTTTGAATTTTTTCGATATTAGAGGCCGAGGCAGTGCCCCATAGTTGAATACCGTAGCACCAGATAGGCTTTAAGATAGAGTTGTAAAGTAGAAGCTTGCAATCGAGTCTAAGAACAGAATTTCTTCCAATAAGCCAATGAATTTGGATGGCTTTTAGTTTCATTTGAGTTAATTTTGCCTCTATATGGCATTTCCACGTTAATCGCCGATCCAGATGTATACCGAGATATTTTACATGCGAATGTTGAGGAATAATTTGATTATTGATTGTAATAGGGGGGCAAGATTCCCGGCGCAGGGTGAATGTTATATGTACGCATTTTTGCTCATTGACCATTATCCTCCATTGTCTTAGCCATATTTCTAGTTGAAATATATGATGCTGTAGGTAACGAGATGCTTCATAACGGTTTTCGTGGACGCTTAGAAAAGCTGTGTCGTCTGCAAATGTTGAAGTTTGGGTGTAGTTGTTTGTTGGCATGTCCGAAGTATAAATTAAGTATAATAGAGGGCCCAGGATGCTGCCCTGTGGGACTCCAGCGCCAATCGGCTGAGGTGAACTTAAGAAATTTCCTTCTTTAATAATAAATTGACGACCGACTAAGTAGCTTTCTAACAGTTTGTGTGTGTTTGCTGGTAAATTTTGCTTCAATTTGTGTAATAAGCCTTCATGCCAGACTTTGTCAAAAGCTTGCGAAACATCGATGAAGAGTGCTGAGCAATATTTTTTTTCTTCAAATGTTTTTCTTATGACATTTACTATTCGATGAGTTTGTTCAATTGTGCTGTGTTTTCTTCTAAATCCGAATTGATGGTTTGGAATACATCTATTTTCACTTAAAATCGGTGTTAATTTTGAAACTAATAATTTCTCAAATAGCTTTGACATATTTGACAATAAGCTAATAGGCCTATAAGACTCAACTTTCGTATGATCTTTACCTGGCTTTGGTATCATGGTAACTAAGGAAACCTTCCATTTTTGAGGAAAGTATTCAAGGCGTAAAATAGCATTAAAAATAAAAAGAATAATTTTCTTTGCTACGCGAGGTAGCTCTAATAGCATTTTATTGCTGATCTTATCAATGCCAGGTGCCTTCTTAGTGTTTAAGTCACATATAACCTTTTCGATTTCTCTCATCTCAAATCTTAGGGGAATAGCTGCTCTAGCAGCAACAGGTGGTAAATCGACCGCAATATTGTGAGATATATTAGGTGTAAATACGTTTTTCAAGTGACTTACAAACAGATTTCCTTTTTCAACATCATTTCTTGCCCAACTTCCATTCAAGTTTCTTAATGGTGGTTTAGAGACAACTGGCCTTTTGAGGTTTCTAGCTGCACGCCATAATGAGTAGTCCGATTGTGGAGTTGCATCAAGTTCCTTAAGATATTTTTCCAGAGAAGCCGTTTTCTGAGTCTGCAATAACTTTCTTAATCTTTTTGTACACTCTTTTAGCAAGTTCTTAAGTTGAGGAGATCTGTGCAATTGCCACTCTCTTCGTGCCCTCCTTTTTTCAGACAAGAGACGCTCGACATCTGTGGAATATATTTTAATAGTTTTTGTTTTTTTGGGGGCAATATTGGAATGTTGAACAGCTAGTTTCAGAAAACTGTCAAAATTATCAATAGAGCGATCTACATACTCCGGTGTACTGAGCGGAATATTTTCTGTGCAATGGGCACTGAGATATTTTTTATATTTTAACCAATTTATTTGTGTGGCTGACGTCGCTAGGTAACCAGTCGGAGATACAATTCTATTGGGGTTCATTATAGTAACAATTGTAGGTGTGTGGTCGGAAGATAATTCTAGGGAAGCTTCAACGTGAATCGTTTCTGTGGGGATGTTTTTAACCACGCCAAAATCGATGACATCTGGAATTTTTTGCGGGTCAGCAGGCCAATATGTTGGTTGGCCGCTCGCGACAACATTTAAATTCATTTTAGAGATTGTATTAAACAAAACACGACCCTTTGGTGTTATTAGTCGTGACCCCCAGAAGGTATGTTTAGCGTTATAATCGCCAGCGGCCAGGAAACAGGGTCCTAGCGATTTATAATATTCACAATATTGGCTTTCTGATATTGAAAATCTAGGTGGAGAGTATAAAGATGAGATTACAATGCTACGATTCAGCTCTTCAACACAAATGTTCGTTGCTTGGAGATAATCCTCACGATGATCACACATTAGGTAGTGTTTGACTCGATTTTTTATCAAAATGGCAGAACCACCACAAGCTCTATCTCGAGGGTCCTTGGTATCATATAGTATATAACCATTGATGTTAAACGTATTTCTTGAGGTCATTCGGTCATATCGGATTAAAGAAAAAATTAAATTATTAATTTTAAAAAAATAGACCTCAAGCTTAAGTATGTGTTTATAAAATATGTATTAAATACCAATGACTATATTTTAATTAAAATCGAACTAAATTTGCCAAAATTAATTTTTAATTGTCCGATTTTTAAAACAAAAAATACGATTTTTTTACGAAGACAGAACAGTTTTACCTAACAAAAATATTGATTCAGCTTTCAATAATCTGCCTATTGTGATTTAAACCAAAATATTTGAAATTTTAGTATTTGTATTTAAAATTTTTTAGACACAAAAAATTTTTACTGAGATATATATCGTCATCTTAAAGCCCTAATAACCTATTTGCAAAAATTTCAAATTGAGTTTCTTATGAATTTTTATTCCCTATATATTAACGCATATGTGTGCAAAATTTTGAACATGTAATATTACAAATGATTAAGTGATAGCCAAATTACCAAATAACCAATCAGCAAGTGTACAAATTTCTGAAACCAAATAACCTAAGTAACTATTTATTTAATTTACTTTTTTTTGAAACAAAGTAACATTTGATTTGTTATTCTTTATGTTTTTTTAAATTTTATTTATTGTTAGAAGTGAAAAGCAATAAAAATTGTTCCATAGTCGATAATAGTTTTGAGGAAAACGTGAAAGTTCCTAAAAAGGCCAACAAAAAAGAAGAAAGAAAGAGAAATCTTATGAACGGTAAGGGATATGAAAGTTTTTCAAAAGGCAAAATCGTTTACAAAAAGCCAACTGAAATGAAACCTGGGTGCACGTCAAAATTTTGTTGGTGCAAGTCAAAATGTTGTTCTATTTTTTCCGAAAATTTACGTCAGGAAATATTTGAACGTTTTTGGCAGATGTTATGGGACCAGAAGAAAATGTATGTAACCAGTAGTATTGAAGTTTTCGCTGAAAAGAGAACATGTATAGAAAATGTCCGACGTACAAACTCAAAAGCATTTTTCTTTATATAATAGAACAAACTGTTTTTAAAATTTAAATTTCGACAGTTTTTGTACCAGAGGACTGTTACGCACTAAAAAAGGAGAAAAATAAATCATCAAACATTACGATAAAAGTTTAATTTTGTTGCATAGTGTAATTTAAAAAAACATTAAATACTTTTTTTTGCTTAAACCAGTTACGGAAACTATAACTGTTGTTATTTAATGTATATAATATTCATATGTATAAAAAAATTGTTATTTATTCATACTAATTAGAACTGCTGATAGGTTATTTGATTTCAAATTTTTAAAATTCCAAATAACCTAAGTGACATAACATAATGTTTAGAAAAAACAAAATTTTCTCAACCGATATATATTTCTGGTTTCATTTTAATCAAAATATGTAATTTTCGTTTCAATGTTGTAAAAAGTTCCAAGTTTATAACGTTTTTCAACTCTCCTGTAAACTTTTGAAAACTGCAGATAGGTTATTTCTTCTTTAAGGTGACGATATGTATGTATATTTATTCTTCAATTGCTTAATAATTGTTGCTATTTTTTTCTGTGTCTGAATATATTTTACTTTTTCTCGTATTTCTTTTTATTTCAATCATGATCTACTGCTTTTTTGGTGCTTCAATAATTGATTTTTTCTATACAAAGAAACCATAAGAGATTTCATATCACACTGACTTTCTTTATTTAATAAAACATGAAAAGTTTCAAGTATAAGTTTGGACAAGAAACAGATTTTCGTTTTCAAAGGAAGTTTTTCAAGCTAAAAGTCATTGGTTTTTGTTAAAATCCCATTATTCCCTAAAAAATTGTTTTCATACAATTTGTATGCAAACCTAAAACTGCACACAGCTTTTCGTATAACAAATACTCTTGCACACAATTTTACTTGTTTTTAAGATACACAAAACAATTGTTGTGTTCTGTTTTTAGCCTGAAAGCATAAAGTTTCATTGTGATGCCCACAATCTAAATTCGTACAAACCGACATGAAATTTACGTTTATCTACCCAGGATACAGTTAGTTGCATCACACAACGGAATATAACGCAACAAATTGTATTACAAAATCATGCATTGAGGCCAGAAACTTACAAACTTAATTACCACCAACATACCCATTACGATCTCCATCGTCATCATCTTTTACAGCTATTGTCTGCATTTACTGTTACTACTATTTCCACAACAGCATGTTTAACCCTGCCGTTAGGTTAGAAAATTCTTACGAATGTTTGGTTATGGAATCTTGTGGTCCATACTGAGATGTTTTTTTTAATCTTAATAGTATTTGTGTTCCTATTTAAATTTAAATATTCCTTTTAATAAAAAATACTTTATCCAAAACTTGGTCGACCTATTTTTCGACTATTTTTGACGGCCTATTTAAGATATAAAATACATAATACATTATATTTACAAGAGATAACGGATATAAGAACTAAATTTACATGCTTTTTGTTCACTTTTAATTTATTACGCTTAACTTGACAGCAGGGTTAATGTTCTTTAATTTTAAAGAATCTTTTGTTTTCTTAATTAGTAGTTGTTTGCAATTGTGTTTGGGTGTTTGTCAACAATAATACGCAGTAATTTTGCTGTGAATATTACGAACATACATCGTTGTTTTGGTCCTCTTTTATAAACGCATATCTTCCGGTCTGGCTTAAAGTAATTTGAAATTTAAATGCACGCAAGGCATTTTAATTTCAGCCCATTGTTTTGTGATTGCATACTCAAACACATTTAAAGCATGTTTGACATTATTCGCAAGACAAATAAATGTCCTTCAGTATTTAACGTTTTTAAGGAGGACTGCAATTCTTTAACCGCATTTTAATTAAAAATTAAGGAAATTGTTGAGCAACTTAAACCAATTCATCTTTTTTGCCTCATGAAACTTTGGAGGAAATAAAAACAAAAAAAAAAATAAATTCTTTATTTACGTTTGTGTACATATATTAAGAAAAAAAAAGAACTATGTCGATATTTAACTACTATTTGCAAAACATTTTCAATACTTTACGAAATTTTATTTTAAAAAATATAAAGTAAAAAAAAAAACATAATAATAGCCTTCAAAAACAAATTTCTATACTTGGTTACTTGTTGTCTTTATGCAGAAAAAGAAAATTTGAAATTGCAAAACTAGAATTTTATAATATAGACGACAATGTAATTTAAAAGTAGAATTTAAAAAAATTGCAGGCCTTGACCATGACTTATAAAACACAAAAGGCATTTATACTCAGGGAAAAGCTGTGACTGAAACAACGCTTTATATTAATTTAGTAATTTAAAGTATATCAGAAAAGTTTTATTGAAATACATTGAACGGGCCTCATTGTGTAAAACGCATCGCAACGCCAAAAATTACTTGGAAAGAAAACCAAAGTCAAAAATATTTTTTAACATTTTTTTGTCGCTTTCTACAGAAATTCATATTGTTTTTTTTTAATATGACGTTATTTTTTTGTCTGGGTGTAGAAGTAAAGCGGAAGCTAAAGGAACTACAGCATATTTTGTTTTGCAAAAAGCAAATTTATTAGAAATGAGAAATTTGTTTTCAAAACGTGTTGTTGTAGATATTGTCACCTGAAATGCAAAAGGGCGTTAAAACAAAAAAAATCGAAATAGAGTTTTTAATGATTTTTGTTCGAAATAATGTTGTGATTTATCATTTTTATTCAAATAGACGACCCTTGCAAAAGCCACCAAACAAGTTCCGAAAAGTCGGGTGAAATGTAATAAATTGGTTTTTTATTTACAGCGACATCATTCGATTTTATTAGCTTATACATGGACTAAAGACATAAATAATATTAAACTTTATTACTTTAACACAAATTTATTCGAATTCAAAATAAAAAATAAACAATTTTATTTAAGCGTTTTTGCAAAAGAGCGAAATGGACACAATAGGTTTATCATTTCTTTAATTTTTGGGAATTAAGTTTAACTTTGAGCTTTGTTTTTAGGGTTTTAACAATCGTATCCATATTTAGGGATTTATTTTCAATATACGGAAAAAGCACTCAAGTAGTGTAGAATTAGAGGTCTAAAATATTTTATTGTAGTTCGCTTAAACCATGTCCGTTTGCCTGTCCGCCAATTGAAAAGACGCTCACTTTAAAGACTTAACAGAAGAGAACAATATTAGTGTCAAATTGCATGAGAAAAGAGTTATAAACCCAAATGTTCAATAGGCTCCCTATTAAATTTATAAGTTTTACCATATAAGCTAACATAAATTGATGAAAGCATACACCGATTCTCATAATATTTTTTATATAAAATCATACTACAAGACTTTGAAGATCAGTCCATAGTTTACCATATACCCCATATAATGCCCACTATGGGAAGTCATTTAAATGCGACTTTAAGAGCCATTATTACAACTTGCTGTTTGTTAAAGGAAAGATTTTGTCCGCCCGATAAATAGCGTTGCCCTAACCGTTACAAATTTAGATATTGTAAAAAGTTGTCCCCTTAAGCTTTTTTATGTAAATTCTAATAAATGTGTATTGCTGTATGGATTTTTATTTTTGGTTTTTTAACACTAGGAATCAGTCTACCTAATTTTTTGATGAACGACCCCCTATTAAAGCTCACTATAATACTCCCAATAATATTTCTGAAAAACTGTTGATATAAAATTATTATTATATAATTTATAAAACCTGACTTCACCGGTTTTATAAATTTTGGCTTATAATTTATAAATCTCACACTCAAGATATTATGTAGGTAAATTCCACAGAAAATTCATTTAAAACAACTAAAAATTTATTTAAAAAACGGATCATTTACATTTCATTTAAAATTAATGAATTTTACATAAATTTTTTATTTTTATTTTTTTTTATTTAACAGTTTATTCCGTAAAATTTAACAGTGTTGTTGCTTTAAAAAAATATAATTTAACTGACAAAAAATCAAACTAAATAACAATAATATTACGGAAAAACATTTTTTTTTTGGACATAAATCGAGCCTTTGGTGCAATACCGTAGTAAGTCAAAAAATCGCGAACTGAGAAAAATGCATTTGAAGTTTTAAATCACCTTTTTGATAGTATTTTCGTTTACTAAAGTTATTTTTTTACAAGTTTTTTAATAAAGAGGAATGTTTTATAATTAAATTAGGTAAAAAAATTACTAAAAATATAAAATATTTATTTATATTTAAGTATTTTGTATCAACCTATCAATAATGTATCGTTATTGTCACAAAATTAACGACAAAATTATGAATTAATTCGGAATATATCGATATAGCAAATAAAGCATAAGAAGAAATGATAACTAATTTTTTTTCAACAAAGATGAATTGTGAAATAATACGAACAAGTAAAAAAGAACACAAATTATGCAGTTGTGTTTTTGTGCCTAAAACGTAGCAAAAAAAATTATTGCCTTATTGTTTTTTTACAATTTGTTTTCTGTTTGTAAGTTAAAGGAAATATTTCATTATTGCAAATAAATATTGTTGGACAAAGCTAGAGGCAATAAAGCCATTTTAAGCTGTAAAATCTGAACAGTTAGAGATAGAACCATAATCTTTTTTTCTTCAGATAGATATATCCCCAAAGATCATTACTGCATACCCAGTTCAAAAAATTCAAATTTTGAGTTACTACGGTCTTGCACCAAAGGCTCGAAATGTTAAAAAATAAACTGATTCGTAAAATAACTATATTTTCATTAAATTTCGACAGTACGGATTTAATAACCTACGATCAGTTCCTGTAATAATTTTATGAGTGTATTTAAAGTCAACTCCTCAAAAACTCTTGGTGGAAAGTATTGAAGATTCGGCCCAGCCGAATATATCACTGTTACTTGTTATTTTTTTATTGTTGTACAGTGTTTTTAACTATTAATGAAAATCCGTTAAAAATCGTAACAAAATTGAACACACATGACCTTTGTTCAAATTTATGTAAGTTAATGTACCTATTTTTATTGAAAAACGCTTCGATGTTAATTTTAGATTTACCACGCAAATTTCCCACATAAATCATCCAAATATTCGGTCTTTTTCCGAAAACATTATTTAACGCGTATAATGTCTAAATAAGTTGGTATGGGACTTGTGACTTGTATTAACCGAAATAATAATTTTATTAGATCCTTAATTTACCATAATTCTCATAAATTAGCATCGAAATGTTTAATAAAATACAAATATTGAAATAAAGGAGTTATGGACTCTATATTAATTTGTTGCCTTAAAATTTCAAAAGCATTCATTTAAGCTAAAAAAATATATTCCAAATTAATAAACTTGTAAAAAATTATTAATAAATTAAGATCCTTAAAGTACTTGAAATTATTTGCTTTATTTTAAGGTGTTTGATCGCCTTTTGTTTTCTTTGAAATTTCCTAAAGCACGTGCATGAAAACGTTAACAATACGTGACTGATTTATAAAATAGACTTGAGTTTTTTTCTTACTTTTTTCAGTTTCGCTCTTATACTCACCAACAAAGTTTTTCCTTAATTCACTTGTTGTCCTTTCCTTCTTTTTATGTACTTACAATATGACATGAGTTTCATATTTGTCTAACCATATTAGACAGTTTGCTGCTATTCCTTGCTTCCGTCCTACCTTTTACATAACTTCCACACTCTTACCTCGATCAAATAAAAGTGCGACACATCACAGTAAATGGTATACAATTAAATCATGCATAAAAAATGTATGCTGGTTATGTGGAAGGAAAATTTTTTGTCAGTTAGTGATGAAAGAATGGAGATGAGCCAATCTAAGTTTTAAAAGAAATATCTAGCATCGAATTACATGTTCAATTTAATGGTAACACTTTCCATATGTTGTAAGAATAAGAATTTAAAATAAAATGTAATGAAACATATTCAGTAGTAGGGCGGTTCACTAACTTTTTTTAGGATAATCGTACCGTTAAAATAAATGTTATATTATTATCATATAGTTAAGTTCAATTGTCAGCTTTGCACCTTAGCAATCTGGCATCACATAAATGAATTACAAATAAAATAGATTTTAAGATAACTTGTAAAAAAAGAAGAATGAAATAAACCTCACTTTTTTTCGTGTGCTTAACCTCGTGCAAGACACAACATATTGGCGACGAGAAGAACAAATTTTTTTTCTTTTGTTTTAAGTTATTAAATAATAACTTGTGCATTCAATATTAGCAAACTAAAAAGTCACGAAAAATAAAATTGTAATGGCAAATGATGGAAGTGGTGCGATTTCCAGGTCAAGTACACAATTTACATTGATGCAAGCTAATAATGTTCCAGAATTTTCGCCACATAACACAGCATGGCACATATGGAATGAAAGACTAGAAATTTACTTTTGCGAAATTGGTTGTACGGAAGATAACCAGAAAAAGGCAATATTACTTAAGTCAATGGGTGCAGAAGCATATAATGTAATACATAATCTCTGCAGTCCGAACTTGCCTTCGTCAAAAACCTACTAGGAGCTATGCCAAATGTTAAATATGCATTATACTCCACCAACAATAATTTTTCACGAAAGGAAACAATTCCACATGTCATACAAGCGTACTGACGAAACTGTAGCCGCATGGTACGCACGGGTTAAACAATTGGCATTTAGTTGCAAACTTGGCGCTCATCTGGATGCGTTTGTGTTGGACAAATTTATTGTTGGTATGTCGAATGACATTTTTGAGAGACTATGTGAAGAGGACGAGTCTATAACTATAGATCAAGCGTTGAGGAAGGCGTTAATTGTAGAAACCAAAATAGGTGCAAAATCTTCTCTGAAAGACAACAATGAGTCCCCAAATGGTGCTGTTAATTTTGTTAAACGTGGCCGCAAGAAGGACAAATCAGCAAAAATGGGAAACGTCGGCAAGGAGAATGAAGCGGCTAGAAAGAAACAACCTTGTTCACATTGTGGGTGGCGTAATCACGAGTCAACAGCATGCAGATATAAAAACAGTAAATGCCATAGTTGTAGCAAAATAGGCCACTTGGCATCAGTTTGTAAATACAAACATGAGAAAAACCGAAATGGTAATTATGTATCAAATGTTGACTATAATGAAAATGTTAATGATTTCTTTAACAGTAGTATTTTTAGCATTGATGATAACAGTCGTGATGGAGTTTACACACTACCAGTTGCAATTGAAGGTTTACAATTAGAAGCAGCATGTGACACGGGTGCGCCATGTACTCTAATACCGGTAAATTTTTTTAAACAAATGCACATATCTACATTAAGACCATGTAAGGTACTTCAGTGGTGATCGCATAAAAACATTAGGTGAGTTTGATGCATTAATAACGTTTCGTGAAATGTCTAAAAAGGTTGTTGTTGTAGTGACCAAAACCGAAAACCCACCCTTATTAGGTAGATCGTTTTTAAGAGCTTTTAATTTTGATCTTTGTCAAATTAACAATGTTAGGGCTGTCGACAGCTATGCTATTTTGGCAAATGAAATTAGGAACGAGTTTTCACCTGTTTTTACTGATGAATTAGGTGCTTTTGTTGGTGACAAAGTGTCATTGAAACTATGGGACAATGCTAGGCCTATATTTTTTAAGCCAAGACCATTACCATTGGCCTTTAAGGGCAAAGTAGAGCAGAAGTTGAGAGATTTAGTAAGTCAGGGAATGTTGGAATTTGTGGACAATTCCGAATGGGGCACACCGTTAGTTCCTATTCTTAAGCCCGATGGCGACATACGTGTTTGCGCTGACTATAAAGTTACAATCAACAAATATCTAGTGGATTTCAAGTATCCCTTACCGAGGATCGATGAAATCTTCTCGACTCTTGAAGGAGGAGAACTATTCACTAAGCTTGATCTATCTCAAGCCTATAATCAATTAATATTGGATGATGAGTCCCAACTTTTTTGTACTTGGAGTACACACATAGGGGTTTTAAAGGTCAAACGTTTGCCTTTTGGCATAAAGACGGCAGCGGCGATTTTTCAAAAAACCATTGGAAATTTATTGCGGGGCATTCAATTCGTTGTT
Organism: Pollenia amentaria; assembly: GCA_943735925.1. Taxonomy (NCBI): domain Eukaryota; kingdom Metazoa; phylum Arthropoda; class Insecta; order Diptera; family Polleniidae; genus Pollenia; species Pollenia amentaria. Next base: position 117,933,186 of record OX031010.1, on the reverse strand, counting down.
GTCTATCAGGACGACATCACGGTTACAGGTCCAAATATACAATCACACATTCATACATTAAAGACTGTTCTTAAAAAGCTGCAATCAGCTGGTTTAAAGTTGAATAAACAAAAATGCAAATTCTTTCAGAACAAAATTTCATATCTGGGTTTTACAATAGATAAGGAAGGGCTAAGGAAAAGTGACGAAAGAACAGCATGTGTGAGTAATGCACCTATTCCGGGCAATATTTCTGAATTAAGAGCTTTCATAGGTATGGTGAATTATTAGTCGAAGTTCATTGATAGATTTGCTGAGAAAATGGATCCTCTTTATGAGCTTTTAAGAAAGAATTCCAAATTTCAATGGTCTAGGAAATGTGACATTGCATACAATACAATCAAATCTGATATAGCATCTGACAATGTATTAGTACATTTTAATCCGGATAGGGAAATTGTTTTGACTACAGACGCGTGTAATACAGCAGTCGCGGGTATTCTTACTCATAGATATGAAAATGACGTTCTGAAGCCTATTGCTTTTGTTTCAAAAGCTTTACAGAAAAGTGAAAGACGATACAGTACTATAGAAAAGGAGGCATTGGCCATTATATTTTCAGTTTCAAAGTTAAGACAGTATTTGCTTGGCCGAAAGTTTACATTGCGAACGGATCACAAGCCTTTGCTAGCACTGTTTGGTGAGAATAAGGGGTTGCCATTGATGGCATCGGCAAGAATGCAAAGATGGGCCTTGCTATTGTCTGGTTTTAATTATTCTATAGAGTATGTAAAGGGCACATCAAACGCGGCAGATAATTTATCTAGAATTCCTCAGTTTGAGTCACCTGAAGGAGAAAATGCTGAACATAATTATATAAATTTTATTAAGGATCAAAATCGTTTGAACTTAAGTTTTAAAGACATTTCAATTCAAACTAGACGTGACCCCATACTATCAAAATTACTTGTTTCAATAGAAAACGGATCAGTTTCTCAGTTAAAGGGGGAAGAGTACAACCCTTATAAGGTCAAGGAAAATGAATTGTCAGTTCAACAAGGATGTATCATGTGGGGATATCGTACTCTGGTACCAAGTAAATTGCGGAATGAAGTTCTAATATGTCTTCATTCATCCCATTTGGGGGTAGTTAAAACTAAGGCCTTGGCAAGGTCATATGTATGGTGGCCAGGTTTAGACAAAGAAATTGAAAAACTTATAAGCGATTGTTCTCCATGTCAAGAGCTACAAGAGAGTCCTTGTAAAAGTGTCCTTACACCATGGGAACCGGAAACTTCAGTTTGGAAGCGTATCCACGTAGATTTTGCAGGACCAATTAAGAACCAATATATATTTATTATAGTTGATTCTTATTCAAAATGGCCAGAGGCGTTTATAACAAAACAAATAACTTCGCACTTTGCAATTGTAAAGCTTAGAGAACTATTTTGTAGATACGGACTAGTTGATACTTTGGTAAGTGATAACGGACGTCAATTTACATCGCTTGAATTTAAAAATTTTTTGAAGGGAAATCTTGTAAGGCATGTTCTTACAGCTCCAGGGCATCCATCTACAAATGGACAGGCAGAGATATTTGTGAAAATATTAAAAAAATCTGTCTATGCAGCTGTAAGGGAATATCCAAGTGAAGATTTAGAGACAATCACGAATCGATTTTTAGCGGATTACAGGAGCACAAGGCACTGTACAACAAATGAAACCCCTTGCAAATTATTTTTTGGTCGTAGTCTCAAAACCAGGTTAGATTCTCTTAGACCACCAACTACCAAGGAAATAATATTGCAAGGACAAAGGAAACAGATAGCAAACTACAAAGGTAGCCGTGCAGTAGAATTCAATTATGGTCAAAGGGTTTATATAAGGGATTATACAAATCCGAATAAACCTAGTAGGTCACCTGCAACAATAACAGAAAAACTTGGAACGAGAACGTATTTATGTAACATTGAAAAAAATGATCGAATAATAAAGCGACATACTGATCAAATAAGAGCCACCACCGACATAAAAACTGACGAAACACTGACTGAAAATGAAAACATTGCGCACACAACACATGTTCCTCTACAAAAATCCAACATTGAGACTAGGGTGGAAGCTTCATCCCTAGAAGAAACAGATGTAATAACACCTAAAAGAACTTTAAGACCACGTAGAGACGGCAAGGTTTTAAAGTAACTATAAGAATAACAAAAAAAAAAAAAAAAAAAAAATTTAAATTCAGCTCAAGAGGGAGCGTGTTATATTGTTATCATATAGTTAAGTTCAATTGTCAGCTTTGCACCTTAGCAATCTGGCATCACATAAATGAATTACAAATAAAATAGATTTTAAGATAACTTGTAAAAAAAGAAGAATGAAATAAACCTCACTTTTTTTCGTGTGCTTAACCTCGTGCAAGACACAACAATAAATATAACGAAGACTTATCGAATTTTCTATTCAGTAAAATTTTTAACGATATTCGCTGTCGATTAAAGTTAGCTGGCACTTAAAGCAGTTTTTTTTTCGTTATTTTAACGACAATAATTTACGTTGTGTTTATTTAACCCTTTAATGCATGATTTTTTGTTTAAAAAAAAAAAATTTATCAACTGAAAAATTAATGTGGGTTAAGGGAAAAAATAAAAGAAAAACGAAAAAATGCGTATTTTCTTTTTATTTTCAAAAAAACATTGTGATATATTTCTAAATCAGCATGAACAATACCTCCTTAAATTCTACTAATTTACCTCGTAGAATAATAAAGAATTTCAATCATGTATTACATTATATTACAAAACATGAAAATTCAAAAAACAATTATTTTTACCATTTATACATAAACGAACATTGCATTGGCCACATGACCACTGTGTGGTACCCTTACATTCTGGAATTTTGCATATCAATTTGTTGGAAAATATAGGCCAGTGACCAAAGCCATCTTTTCGTACATCTATAGACGGCATGGGATGAGGCGATACTCTATGTTTTTTTGTCAGTAAACTTTGTTGTAATGACGCATTAGAAGGCCGACCTCTTTTACTGTAGTTTAATTGAGATCCCACATTAAAGAGCGTCAGCATAGTCATTGTGAAACTGGCCAAGATTTGGTAGCTCTTTGTTCGGTGTGCCCTTTGGAGTCCGGTTTTTCTTCATTTATATCCACGATTTTTTTTTAATTTTTTTTCCTCCTATGCTAAAAACCAGAGTCTCTGGCGGGAATTGTACCCGCAACCCCGGCGTTGATAGTCTAGCTCACAAGGTCTAATAGGCGAGGTCTAATAGATGATAAAATAAGCGAAGATACCATTTGCGACTTTTGACTCTTATTCGGTAGCGACCTAAGTAGCTATCCATCAAATCCACTCCTCCTATATGCATATTATACTCTTGCACAATTTTCAGACAAGAGATATTTATTTTTTCCTTTAATCGCTTATCATATCGGTAGATATTACCAACAAGTTGGGACCCAATGTAATTAGACAACAAATGTACAACTTTGTTGTCTTTCCACACCGTCGCTGAAAAGTGTACCCCATCATAGTGAGCAATTCTTTCCTTAAAGTTCCCCTAGGTGTCGTTGTTTTCATTAGACCCTTCTTGTCCGGAAATCGACAGTTAGGCAATCTATTCTGCTGTACAGTTTCGACACAATAGAGTTCGTGTCTCGATAGGTAGTAACCCAAGGGCAATGATGTGTAAAACTTATCGAAAAATGGTATGTGATTTTCCATCTTTGGTATTACCCTGGCTAAGCGTAAGACGACATTGTTGGTGACTCCTAAATCTGGTTCATCTGTGTGTCTATTTCTTTGATCTTCTTGTCCGGAATACACTTCAAAACGGTAAGCATAACCCATTGGACTGCATAAAACAAATAGTTTGTAGCCCCACTTGTGGGGCTTATTTGGAAGGTACTGTTCTAGGAGATGACCTATTTCAATCGAACACATTTGTTCATATATTGACAGGCGTTGATCTATAGGAATAGATGAGACTGTTTCATTCAGGTGGTCTATAACAGGTCTAGTCTTGTGAAGACGATCGTGATTTGGATGATCTCTTGGAAGATGTTTCTCATTGTTGTTGAAGTTCAACATGCTTCTTATGGCCTCAAAACGATTAACTGGCATAACGGTTCTTATTGGTTCATAACCAAACTTATTATTCCAACAAGAACGCACACTAGGGAAATGCTGGGCCGACATAAATAGCAAAATATCATTGAATTTTTTTAATTCGCAAACAGTTGTAACAAAAGAGCTCGATGGGTCTGTTTGAATGGCACAGAGATTAGTCTCATCTACAATTTTTTGCAGAAATTCAGTAGAAAAATAATAGTGAAAACATCTGTATGGTGTATCTAGATCGGATACATTTGGATCTAATGTGAAGGCTTCATGTGTTATTTTAGAGGCATCAAAAGTCAGTTGGTCTTTTTCCCAGATAAGGAAGCTACCTATACCTTCAATTGGAACATATGGCGCAGGATTAGTTTGAATTCCAACTTCGTCTTCATTTACTTCTTTTTCGCCTATCTTGTCGTCTTCTCCCGTCAAATTTTGCACGATATCTCTAGCAATCATGTACCTTTCAGCCTCATCTTCATTTTCATCCTCCAAGCCATCGTCGAAAACACTACCGTTCTCAAAAGCAGCTATGATTTCTTCGATAACCTTAATTTTTACTGTCGAGACATGCTATGTTAATAAAATCGTTATCTCGTTAGATATTAGTATCAAAGTTATTTATTCACGTTAAATTTGAATATAATTTCGAATATAATTCGAAAATAAAATTTATAAAGAGTACATTATGTTTAAAGTGGGTGAGGCCCGACTTCTTACATACATACTTCATACATACATATCGCAATTGTTCCTTGAAACAGAGTAAACTCAAAATTTATAAATTTTCAGTAGAGACAAAAAACTTTTTTTTTTTATATGTATTCTTTTATTACAAATGGGGATAAAACTGCATTTTTTTAGGCAAAATACTAAAGTAATAGATCTAAGCTTTTTACAGTGGGTAGATATTAGGGAGATCGATTATTCGACTTTTTTTCAATAACCGGTTTTCGAATATTACAAATAATTGCTATTTTAAAAAATAACCGGTTAACCGGTTTTAATTCGAATACATAAAAACACAAAAATCAAATAATTTTTTGTAATAAAACGTTAATTTGAATAAAAACAAAACAATTTGCAAAGGTAAGGAACCAACAAAATACACAGGATATCACTAAGATCAGACCTAACAAATATTTGACGATAAAATCCAAGAAAAGTGGGACCAGTAAATTGATCAAACTTTAACTTGGTTTTCAACAATTTTTATTGATTTACTAAACTTTATTTGTAAGAAGATATTTGTTTAATGTAATTTAGAAACTGTTGAATGATATTTGATCTAGACAAACGTTTTACAAAAGCAAATATATTATAGGAATTAAATACAGTTATTATTTGAAATATTATCCCAAATTTATTTTAAATGAGTTTTAATTTGTTGGTGGTTAAGCATGTCTATATAAATCAACCATATTTTGGAAAAGTTGCAAACAAAACCTCTTAGCCAAGATTATCTATTTCAAATTATTTTGTTTCAGCATTATAGAAACGAATAGTAAAATGAACATGAGTTTTGTGTGAAATATTTGTCAATTCGTCGACTACAATTTAAGACCTTCCATGACATTGTTTGATATCTTCAATTTTGTTTTTTAGTTCTTGGTGTTTTAATAAATAAACTGGTAGAAATTTTTCCAATATCTTTGATTCCGCCGAAATGTTGTAGTTTTCAGCATGAAGAGATGCTAGAACTACTTAAGAGTTTTTAGTGCCTTAAAGGGCATTTCGTCCTCGGCAAAACAAGGGGCTAATATTTCACCAATGATTTTTATGATCGCTTTTAAAGCGATTTGTATTAACAGTGTTCATTATATTTTTTTGACCTTTGTTACATTTTGTTTTGACATTCTTCATTAAAAGTTTAAGTTTGACCAATATTCAATTAGAAAATACTTAAATTACGGGTACATCTACAACAGGAGTAAGGAAAATGTATATTAACTACACATTATTTAAATAACCGGCTTATTGTACCAAAATAACCGGTTTATTCAATATTCGAAAAATGGCATTTTAAAATAACCGACTTGGGCAAAGCAAAATAACCGGTTTAAGCCGGTCGATCTATAACCGTTCGATCTCCCTCGTAGATATGGCCAATGTTTATCGTTTTCTTGCAAAAAGTGAAAATTGAAAATTTTGAGTTGACGCTGTTTAGAGGAACAAGTGCGATATGTTCATGTATGAACAAAAACAAAATTCAAAATATATAAAAAAGAAAATTATGAACAAAAACAAAATTCTAAATGTAAAATTCACAAAATAAAATATAAAAGCAGTTAATTAAGCACAATTTTATTTCTTTTTTCTTTATTCTCTTTTGTGCTTTTCGTTTATTTTAATATTTTGTAGCCAGAGATGTTACAAAACCTACATCTGTTTACAATCGTTAAGAATAAAATCACAGAACCACACTATCATTACTGCAAGCGAATATATATGTCGGCAAAAATTACGATTGTCGGATCGTTAAAAGTTAGTGAAACGCACCACATAATAAGTTTCGGTGAGCACTCAAATGTACTTCAGCCTCACCTTCTTCGAGCTTAAACGGCAAAACAAAACATTCCGCAAATAATGCTTTCTGGGTAAAACGAGACACAAGCCATGTGTTGAAAATATGTTGTATCTACTGTTGTTAGTTCCACATTTTCAATTTAAATAATAACATTATTTTGTTTTTAATATTATCCCAGCAAAAATTTGGGCTTACTTGGAAGCAGGTTCGTAAGGCAGAGATCAGCGGTGCGATTCACTACAAAATGTTAAAATTAACGAAAAGCACAAAAGAGAATAAAGAAAAACAAATGAAATTGCGCTTAATTGAAGCCTCGTACACAATGCTTGCAACAATTTCGTTTTTTTATTTTATTTCTTCCCAAAGAATTTAAATTTTACCTTGCGTTGAAAATATTTTCATATACAATTATTTAAATTTTCAAAAATGTGTATGAAAATATTTTTCAAGTGAGGTGAAGTGTTTTACAAAATAACTCCCTCAATACCATTCTTTAGTGTTCGCTACGGTAAATACATAAAAAAAGTTTCTCGGTTTGTGAAATATGTACGCAATTAATATACTGTACTAATCCAACTCATCATAAAGATGGGAATATTTCATTGCATTCGGTTTTTCGTAAAAAACACAAACTTTATTGTGTTCGGTTCAGCACATTAATGTTCGTTCATTTTAGTTGAACTAAAACCAGCTCCATTGGCTGGTGAACACAACAACAGTTTTTTTTTTATAAAAACAAAATACATATCGCACTTGATCAACAAGAGGGTGTTAACTTCCGGTACCATAGAGGAGAAAAAAGAATTAGTGGCGGTGAAGACTAAATATCCTCAGGTGCGGAGGGTATATGTAAAATGTATAAATATTTTGGCCAATGCTAGACAGGTATTAGAAGATAGGCAGAAAAATAAAGCAGTGGTTCCCAACCTTTGTTCTATACCTGTCCCCCCTTGTGATACGGGCGTTTTTCATGGAGATTACGTTTCGTGGCCCACCTTCAGGGACATGTTTACGGCAATCTACATAAATAATTCGAGACTTAGCCCTGTAGAAAAATTATTTTAATTATTTCAAAAGACAGATAATGAGGCCCGGGATATAAATAGAAATATTGCCCTGACAGCTGAAAATTTTGAGATAGCGTGGAGCAATTTAAAGTCCCAATATGAAAATAAGCGCGTTTTGATAAATAGTCAGTTGAAAGCTTTATTTAATTTGGCTCCATGTCAACGAGAAACGGCTTCAGAAATAAAAAGGCTCCAAACGGAAATTAATAATTGTATTTCGGTGCTAAAATTATATAATGTAGATATTGCCTCATGGGACCCAATTTTTGTGTTTCAATGTTCGTCTCGGCTCTCAGAAAATACTTTACATCTGTGAGAGCAGTCGGTGAAAAATATAACAGAGGTTCCCAAATGGGAAGAATTGAATAATTTTCTGACCGATAGATTTCATGCCCTGGAAAGTGTTTCTGATATTAAAGTAGCGAACAATGTAGCTGCCAGTGGTTCCCAAGCAGGACCTTCACATAATAGTTCTATGTCTACAAAAGCTAAGCAGTTTAAGGCCCATCACACAAAAGTTGACTCGGGCTCATGTAAATTATGTAAAGAGAAGCACAAAATTAGTGTTTGCAAATTAGTGTAAGCATGGACTACAAGAACCGTGTTTCAACATTGAAAAGATTTCGTTTTTGCTTTAATTGTCTTACTATGGGGCATTTGTATGGTGATTGCAGTAGTCCTAATGGTTGTTCTAAATGCAATAAGAAACACAACACGTTAATACATAGGGATATAGTAAGAAATATAAACAACAATAATCAAAGCCAGCCAAGCACTAGTTCGCAGAGTCAGAGTCAAAATATTCAGAGTCAAATACAGTCCACTAATGTTGCCGGCCCTTCTGGTGTAGTTCAATCGCACCATACATCTGTTGCAAAAAAAGTGATGTTAGCCACAGCCTGGGTTAACATTGTGAGTTTTGGTTCCTGTTACAAGGTACGAGGGCTGATAGATCCATGTTCGGATGAAAGTTTTATTTAGGAAAAAATACAGAAGCTATTGAAGTTGCCGACTAATCCGATTTCTGCAGAAGTCTCAGGCTTAGGGGGAGATATAATTAGTACGTCTTCTAAGATGGCAGTTTTTACGATTGTTTCGCTTTTTGATAAGAACGTGGCGCTTAATATAGAGGCTCTAGTGGTTCCTCGTGTAACGTATTCCAACGTATTCTTTTTTGCCCTAGAAGGAGATTGAGCTGCCCAAATTATGTTATGCTGATCCGAGGTTTTATGAAAGCAGTGAAGTAGATCTATTGTTAGGAGGTGATTTATACCCTTCTATTCTTCGTGGCGGAGTTAGGCATGGTGTTTTTGAATCGCTAGTGGCTCAACAAACCATTTTTGGTTGGATAGTTACAGGTCCAACGCCTACTAAAGTTTCCACTCGAATACTAAGAGTGTCTCATATGACAAAAGTGGCGATTGATGACCAATTATCGAAGTTTTAGGAGTTAGAAGAAGTATCTCAAAGGCGAATTTTATCAGAAGAGGATAAAAAATGTGAGGAGATCTATAGTTCTACTACCACTAGAAACTCTGAAGGGAGATACACAGTAAGTCTGCCCTTTAAGAATAGTTTGCTGTCGCTTGGTCCCAATAGGCATATTGCTGTTTGTCAGTATTTGAGAAACGAAAAATCATTAATGCGCAATGCTGAGCGTAAGGCCCAGTACGATGAGGTCCTAAAAGAATATATAGCTCTAGGGCACATGGAAAAAGTAGAAATTTTTGAAGGTTATTATTTACCCCATCATGGCGTTTTTAAGCCAGAAAGTACAACTACTAAATTGCGAGTAGTATTCAATGCCTCGAGTCCCTCTGCAAGTGGCAGAAGTTTAAATTATTTGTTGTACACTGGCCCTATTCTGCAGGCTGAAATAGTTAATCTGATTTTGAGATGGCGATTTTTTCAGTTTGTCTTTAATGCGGACATTTCAAAAATGTACTGGCAGATTTTTGTAGCTCCCACTCATAGGCCCTTCCAAAAAATAGTTTTTCGTAGCAGTGGTAGTGCGGAAATTTCTGATTACCAACTGAAAACGGTGACTTTTGGCGTCAATTGTACCCCATATTTCGCCCTTAGGACCATTCTACAGTTGGCGAATGATGAAGAGCGACGTTTTCCGTTAGGCGCGAGAATTTTGCGAGAAAATATGTACGTAGATGATGCCCTAGTTGGTGCCCATTCAGTTGCTGATGCTTTGGTGGCACGGGAGCAATTAATTGGTATTTTAGATATGGGGGGATTTGAGCTCAGAAAATGTACCTCGAATTCGGAAGAAATTTTAAAAAATTTGCCCCATGATCACCTGCTAAATTCATCATTTTTGTCGCTCGATGAAAAGAGCACTACGAAAACGCTTGGAATTCGCTGGAATGCGGCAGAAGATATTTTTTTCTTTGTTTGTGAAAAGATAAATGTAAAAACCTCGTACACTAAAAGAATGGTTCTTTCTACCATTGCTCGGCTATACGATCCTGCAGGATGGTTGGCTCCGGTGATAGTTACTGCTAAAATTATTATGCAGCAAATGTGGCTTGATAAGATCGAGTGGGACGAGGCTATCAAACCCGTGGCTCTGCAGAAATGGCAGAATTTTGTTGCTTATTATGCGGATATTGAAAAAATTAAGCTTCCACGTTGGGTTCAATATTCGCCTGGCTGTAGAATACAATTTCACGGGTTCTGTGACTCGTCAGAGTTGGCATATGCGGCTACAATTTATATAAGGGTACAGCTCAAAAATGAAGTTTGGACAAGTCTGCTCACATGTAAAACTAAAGTGGCCCCAATAAAAAAGCCATCTTTGCCTTGTTTGGAGTTATGTGGAGCAGTTCTTTTAACGTGGACAAGTCCCCCCTTTATTTGTGGTCCGATTCCACGATTGTTTTAGCGTGGTTGAGAAAACCCCCTTGTAGCTGGAAAACGTTCGTGGCAAATAGAGTGGCTACAATATTAGAAAAAGTAGGGAATAAAAACTGGTGTCACGTTGCGTCAGGTGACAATCCTGCCGATCTAGCAACCCGGGGGCTGATCCCTGCGGATTTGAGAGAAAACAGGCTCTGGTGGCACGGACCTGAGTGGCTCAACTTAACGCAGTCTTCGTGGCCTGCGGGAGCAGCGGAGTTCGAAACGACAGAAGAGTCGAAAGGAGCTAAAGTTTTTGTTGCTAGATCTGCTGATAAAGAAGATATTCTAGACAGGTTTTCCAGTTTCTCTCGAGCATATCACGTAATCGCTTACATGTTTCAATTTGTCGCCCGGGCGAGTAGGAAAAGACGCGAAAATGTCATGCACAGTTCTTTGAGACTATCAGCTAGCGAGCTAAAGTTCGTAAGAAATCGTTTATTTTTCCTTTCTCAACAGATGTACTTCTCAGGGGAGTTTAACTGCCTCAAGACGAATAGGAAAATAGATTCATGTAGCCCCCTGTTGATAAAGACAACATTATTCGATCAAATGGTCGACTAAGCTCTACTACTTGTATGTCCTACAACGAGCGACATCCTATTATCTTAGCGTATGGCAGTAGATTGGCCCGGCTGTATGTAGAATTCGTGCACACCTTAGTCCTTCACGGAGGCCTGTGAAGATGACAATTTTCGATAAACACTTATCTTACACCTAGTTGCAGCATCCTCTCCACTTCACCACATAAAAGTTTTTCCCTGGCTGGTGAAATAGGGTAGTACCTTTGTTTGATAGGGGAGGAATTCCCAGTATCGATGTTGTGTTCTAGTAGTGTAGTGCATCCCAAACCGTCGCGGTCAGAATTTGGGTAATAATCAATAACTTTTTGTAATTGTTGCCTCTGGGATAGAGATAACGGTATTTTATCCGAATCTACGTCGGAAACTATCCCACTGATGGTTAGCATGGGGACGATTTGGATCCCAAATTTCTCCCAGAAGTCCATCCCACAAATCACATCCTGGGTAATAGAAGGTATTACTAATAAATCAATTGATTTCTTTTGACCACTGTACGTTATATCTAACGTCACGGTACCTAAAACTTGCTGTCGTTGTCCGTCTGCTGTTTTGACGTTACCCATACTACGTCTAAATTGGTGAAAATTTAATATTTCAACACCATGCTCACCACCAATTACATTGACATTCGCGCCACTGTCCATTAAAGCCAAATAATTATTATTAAAAATATTCAATCTAATGTAGGGTCTATTATCATCTTCCTTATTCACTAAAGACGAAACAACGTAAGTTCGAAAACGTTTTCTACGTTTATAAAATTCCCGAATCCTTTTGGATGATCGGGATGGCTTAGGTTTAGTATATATTTCGTTGAAAATTCTTGCCCTAATACGATTATATTCCTCAAGGCGAATGTGGTAAGGTCGTTGTAGAGGGTGTAATTTTGGTAAGTCAAATCCACTCCTGGTATTATCAAGTACGTTACGTAAGTCAGGTAAATTAGAACATCCCGGTTTAACATCCGAAGAAACGTCACGTGTTAATTGGTTTTCGGATGTCCGTCCTTCGTCGCACGAACATCCCTTTTCCCGTTTCCCCGCTTTGACAGACAATTAAAACAGTTGGGCTTATAAATATCCCTGGCCCCACAACCGTAACAAAACACTAGCCTCGTTCCCAAACTTATCATACCCAAACACAGAATCGTTACAGGCCCTCGTCTAGTCATAAATATTGTCCGGCAAGAGTGCTGGATCATTCGAGCGAAAAACCTGATAAAGACAGTGGTTCGTGCAAAGTCTGTGTTCTTTATAGAAAGAAGCTTCAAAATCAAATAATGGCGGCTTTGCCGGAAGAAGAAACTACCCTCTGTCGCCCCTTTACGAATACTGGCGTTGACTTTGCTGGCCCGTTCGAGATTAAAAGTTTCACAGGCAGATTCTGCAGAATCTCAAAAGGCTACGTGTGTCTCTTCGTTTGTTTCTCTACGAAGGCGATTCACTTTGAAGCTGTTAGCGATTTGTCTACCCCTGCCTTTTTAGCAGCCTTGGCCCGTTTCGTCGCCCGTCGCGGCTGCCCAAGCCGCATGTATTCCGACAACGGCAGAAACTTTGTTGGCGCCGCTAGAGAGATCGACGCAGACTTCGCCAAACACGTGAAAGAGCTTTGTGACACGGCTGTCGAAAACTATGGTCAACAGCACCTGTCGTGGCACTTTATCCCTGCTGCAGCGCCTCACATGGGAGGTTTATGGGAGGCAGGGGTAAAAAGCATGAAAATGCATCTCAAAAAGTCAGCTGGTCAAGTGAAATTTACGTTTGAGGAGTTTTCCACCGTTCTGGCAAAAATAGAAGCGTGTCTTAATTCGCGCCCTCTCGGCCCTATGTCAGAAAACGCTGAAGATATGTCTGCCCTTACTCCAGGTCACTTTTTGATAGGGACCTCTCTGCTTGCCCCTTCTGAGCCCGAAGTGCTATCGTCACCCCTAAGTATTGTCAATCGATGGCGTAAACTGAAGGCACTACAGCACGAATTTTGTCGCCGGTGGAAACAAGAATACCTAAGGGAGTTAAATAAGCGCAACAAATGGCAACACCCGCAGCTAGACTTAAGAGAAAGTGATCTTGTAGTTCTAAAAAGCGAACCAGGCTGTCCGAATGAGTGGCGTTTAGGGCGTATTATAAAGGTTTATCGAGGCAGTGACGGCAAAGTGCGAGTAGCCGATCTTAAAACTCAAAATGGCGTAATCACTCGACCGATACACAAACTGGTCACTCTGCCGTGATGCGGTTCCCCCTTATACTTATTTCCATGTACCCTCTCTTACAGATACTCATGGCCTTCAACCCCAATTTTCGATGCCCCCTGTGCGTGCGATTCCACGCTGTACGGCAGTGCTCGCGTTTTGTGACGCTCCCACCCGAGGAGAAGCTGGGGGTCGTGGCCCTGCACGCGTTGTGCGAGAATTGCCTGGCGCACTCCCACACCCGGGCCGCCTGCAGGAGCATCGACCGATGCCGGCGATGCCTGCAGCAAGACCATAGCTGGCTGCACCCGATGCCCGAAGGTCGCGTGTGGGTGAAGATGACCCCCGCCATGCGAATCCGGGCCCGGTCAAGTGGGGAGATATTTTGGTCGCGGGCACTACTAGACCCAACCGTAGCCCAATCATCAGTCATGCTGGACGAGGCCAGGGGCTTGGGGTGCCGCACCACAATTACGGTGTTCCACGGTGTCGCCGACCGTGAAAAGTTTGAAGTGGAAGTAGCGGTGGAGGAGCGCCCGTTTGGCAGATCACCTTCGGCCAGGGTTAAGAAGGGGACGAGAAGCGAGGGGGATGCTGCCCCAGCCAACCCGCAATGGAATTTCCTCGGCCCCTATTACCTGGTACTCGGGGCTGACGTTGCCCCGCGCATTTATATCGGGCCGGCAAAGGGAAGGCCAGGTACCCTGCACGCCCATGACACCGTTTTCGGGGCGGCTTATTTCGGGGAAGGAGTTATGTGGAGCCGTGGAAGGGTGTTGACGTTGCCCTTGGAGGCGAACATTTTGCTATTGTTTCTTTTGTTTTTTTTTGTAATCTGAATATTGTTTTCCTACTTAATTATCTTTTTTTCTCTCTACTTTTATTTTTTTGCTACAGTTTGTGAATTAAATTTTTGTTTTTAAACTTTGAGTTCTTATTAATACCTTGTTTTCTTTCCATTTTTTTAAACTTTTGTTTCCTTTGTTTAAAAATTAAAGGTCCTATCGGGATATATAATTTTTCTTTATATATCATCTTAGTCTTAAATAAATAATTATTTTGCACCACCGTTGCAAGGCGGGGTATATGTTGGCGTCTGGCTCGTGGGAATCCCGCCCCATAGAAACATGGGAACATCGGTCAGTGTGGAACGGGTTTCATGTTTCCCATTATTTTATAATATTTCTCTATGACGTGCTAAACTCCCAATTTTTATTTTTGATAAGATGCACTCACTGCTTATTGTTGTTGTTTATTTTAAACTTTGATATTGTTATAAGTAAAACCTGAGTGCTTTAAATTATTATTCGTTTTACAGTCTTATTTGTATAATATTTTTATCTTTTCTAAAGACTCTGGAAAAACTTTCCTGACGATCTGGCCGAAGCAACCAGTGAAATGCGCATAGAAACAAGCTTTTCCACAACAATAAATTTCAGTGTACTTATCAAAAATAAAAATTGGGAATTTAGCACGTCACAGAGAAATTTTATTAATAATAAATTTTTTATTCCCACTTTTGAAAAAAAAATTGTTTTGCTTCTACAGAAATTTTTCAGTTAATACAGGGGCTGATTAAGTGCGGTATGTGTGTTTAGCGAAAGAGAAAAAATCCAACAAATTTTTTTACAAAAACAAAACAAGTATATAATACGCGTACATGCAAATTGCTTTACTCATTCTTTCGTCAATCTAGAAAAACACTAAAGAACTTTAAAAAATAATGTAAAACTACTGAAACAGTACAGTTGTTCATTTTTAACGAAAAATAGAACACTACATAATGTATAATATTTTCGTGAAAATAGATGTGAACGGTATTAAGGGTTGTGTGCTAATACACAAACGCTAAAACAAATTAATTATAAGTTGTTCAAACAATTTTTATCAAAAAGAAAAAAAAAATATTTTGCATTTTGTATTAAGAACAAGTTTTGAACAATTGTATTATATTTGTATTTTTTTCTAGGCCAGGGAATAAAGACGTTGAGCTTCGGAAAAGTTAACGGAAAGCTTAACTTTGGCACGAAACGGTGAAGAAAATGGGGTTTAATAAAAACCTCGCTTATGGTAATATTTATCGAAACTAGAAAGAAAGTATGGTCGGTCAAGCCCGACCTTATGATATCCAACACCACAGTATATAAAAACAAATTTTCGCAAGTGTACCTAATTGGGACCTAGTTTTGTAATATCGATTAATTCGATTTATTCTTGTCGATTAATCGAACAATTTTAGACGATTAATTGTTCGATTAATTTAAAATTACTGATTTCGATTAAAGGATTAATCTAAGAATTTATACCGATTAATCGAATAACAATACATACATTTTTTTTCTGTCAAAGGTAAATTTTTTAAAGTTTTAAGTCAAATAAATAAACCAAATGTATGTGTCCGTTAGAATTAAAAGAAAAACAGTCCACCCTTTATGCCAATAGCTTTGGGTTTCCCTTTCATATAATTGTTTTTACGGAAACCTGGTTAAATAACAGAAAAAATATATACAATTATGAAATTTTATGCCCGAGATACCAGATTTTTAGATTTGATAGGATACATAAATCTGGTGGCGGTGTTCTTATCGCAGTGCTTGATTATTTTCCTTGTGAATATATAAACCTTACATCTAGCGATGATACTGAATTTGTTGCCGTTAAAATTAAGCTGTATTCGACTTATCTTTACATTTCCTGTTCCTATATACCTCCAAACTCGCCAGTTGAAATTTACAATAACCACATTTCTGCAATTAAACTTGTTCTTGGTCAGTCTAAACCTTCTGATTTGTTTATTGCCCTTGGTGACTTCAACCTTCCAAACATAGTATGGAGTAATCCTGTAGAAATAAACTATTTAATTCCATTACAATTAAATGAATTTATTCAGTCACTGCTGTCATGTGGACTTTCTCAGATAAACTACGTCTCCAACGCATTTGGGAAACTTCTTGATCTTGCTTTTGTTAACCAGCCATCAGACATACATGTGAGGAACACGCTACCTATTTCTCAACCTGAAGATTGTTACCATCCTACAATACAGCTAGATATTTGCCTTTCTACAAAAATCTTTCCCCAGGAATTAAGAGAAAATTTAAATAATTTGGTATTCTGTTTCTCCCGTACGGACTACACAAAATTTAATAGTTTATTATCGAAAGTCGATTGGGATACTCTTATTTCAGGAGATAATCTGGATAATGTCGTATCAAATTTGTATGCTGTATTGCATCACTGCATGTTGGAAGCTGTTCCCAAACAAATTATTCGCAGTAATAAAGGCCCTCCCTGGAATAATCGTTATTTATCTAAATTGAAAAATAGAAAAACCAAACTTTTTAAAAAATATAGGCTATCCGGCTCATCTGTTGATTTCACGAATTATTGCATTATACGATCTAATTACAACACGGCTAGCCAACTAGCGTATAAAAGCTATTTAAATCGAATGAAAATTAAAATGAAAACCAACCCCAGATCGTTCTACAATTTTATCAACAGTAAGCGTCGTGCAAGTGCGTATCCTAATTATTTGAAATTTGGATCTCGGAGTGCTGAAGATGATGTTTCTATTAGCAACTTATTTGCTGATTTTTTTGCAACCACGTATTCAAAAAAGTCATTTGATAGTCAAACTTCTTATCCCTATAGCATACCTCATTCTACAGGTATCAACTTTTCATTTATTGACACTGAAACAGTACTATTAAATTTAAAGTCTCTGCGGTGTTCTCTTAATCCTGGCCCGGATGGTGTACCTATTTGTATTTTAAAAAATTGTGCAGAATCCTTATATGTTCCTCTTACAATTATCTTCAATAAATCTATTGAACTTGGTTACTTACCACCTGAATGGAAAAAATCTTATATTACTCCGTTGTTTAAAAGTGGAAGTAAACTGGAAATATCGAATTATAGAGGAATTGCAAAGCTGAATGCGATTCCCAAACTTTTAGAAAAAATATTAACTGATAGTTTATATCATCAAATCTCTTCCCTTTTATCACCTTGTCAACATGGTTTCAGGAAATCACGTTCCACTGCTACTAACATTTTGCAATTAACAACTATTGTAAATGAAGGTTTTGTTAATAATAAACAAACAGACGTTATTTACACGGATTTTAGCAAAGCATTTGATAAAGTTAACCACGATATTTTACTTTACAAGTTATCACGTATGGGATTTAGCAACAACGCAATACAATGGCTTAAATCATATCTTTTAGATAGAACCCAACAAGTAAAATTTAAAAATGCTACATCAAAATTCATCGATGTTCTCTCGGGTGTGCCTCAAGGAAGTCATCTTGGTCCTGTTTTATTTACATTATTTATTAACGATCTGCCATCGGTTGTTCAGCACTCTAACATACTCATGTATGCTGATGATGTTAAAATTTTTAATTCTTTTAACGATATTATTGATCAATCTATTTTGCGGTCTGACATTGAACTTTTCTCTCAATGGTGTAATTACAACTTATTGGATTTAAATATAAAAAAATGTAAACACATGTCATTTTTCCGCTCATTTAAACTTGAAACTAGCTATTTTCTAAATGGAACATTACTGGATAAAGTTCACACTATTGGTGATCTCGGTATTTTATTGGATCACAAACTAAAATACTGTGATCACATTTCATTAATGGTCAATAAAGCTAATGGAGTTCTTGGTTTTTTGAAATGTTGGTCAAAAGAATTTTTTGATCCATATGTAACTAAACACTTATATACGTCTCTGGTTCGCCCTATCCTGGAATATGGATCAATTGTGTGGGATCCATACTTTAATATATATATCAACAGCATTGAATCTGAACAGAAACAGTTCCTTTTATTTTGTTTAAGAGGTCTTGGATGGAATTCGCTTGCACTACCTTCATATGAAAGCAGACTTGGTCTTATTAAGTTACCGACGTTAAAAAGTCGAAGAACAATGCTTAGTATTTCGTTTTTAATGGGTCTAATACGCGGTGATGTCGATTCCGGTTACTTGTTAAGCAAAATTAACTTTAATGTTCCAGTGAGACCTACACGAAATTTTCAGCCGTTAAATTTAACGTATTACCGTTCTGTGTACGCTAACAACGACTCCTTTCGTCAAATTTGCTTGAAATTTAATAATCTATATAATCTAATTGACTTTTCTGATAGTAATGATGCCTTAAAAAGAAAAATTATTGTTTATTTAAATTCAAATTAGTTAATATCATTATTCTATATTTATTATATGTACTATAATTTAAGCACTTATGTCTGTAAGGATTTTTAATCTATAGACTGGAAAATTAAATAAAATAAAAATAAAAATGTTTAGTGAGTAATCCACATACATGGGCGTACTGCTTACTGAAAAAATTTTCAGTAACCAGTAAATTTTTACTGATTTCTGAAATAATGCAGTAATCCGTTCATTTTTACTTATTATTGGAACAAATGCATAAAAAAATATTTTTATCTCTGGAGCCACGCGTTCAATAAATCACTTTCAAGTTGTTCACAAAAACTGCTTGTCAAAACTTGTTTGAATTGACAGGTGTGTCACAGGCTGCACCTTATTTGATAATCACTTTCATTTTAAAAATACCCCGACGTAGAAATGACTCAAAACAGTAGAATGACTCAAAGTATTTTGTAATAAAGCTCAAGAATTTTTAAGAACACAATTTTTTTTTAATAACGCACATTTATTTTTTATGAAATATATTTTTTTACAAAGAAAGCGCCAAAGTTAATTTGCTGTCAGTTGTTAAATTGAACGTAAAACTAGCAAACAAATGGAAAGGTAAAGCTGAGAGCAATCTCGTGGTCAATTTAAAAAGTATGAGTGCGTTAGTAAAAAGGTGAGAGAGTACGGCAAACTAAAAGGAAAGACAAAACTTGATCGTGTGGCTTCCAAGTAAAGCAAAACATTTAAAAAACATTTTATTTTTAAAAAAATATTTTAAAAGATCTGCTTAATTGTTTGTACATATAACATTTTATGATCTCAATATATGTTTAATTTTTTATCGTTGTAAAGGTTTTATCAATTATAAATTGTTACGTTTGTTTTGTTTTTTTGTTAATAAAATATTAAAATATTTGAAATTAATAATGTTTATTAACCTAAGTACCAATTTTTCTAAAATTTTCGAAAATAATCTCTTAATTTATAAAATTTCTGGATATTAAATTATTATTCGATTAATCGATTAATTTTAAAATATTATTCGTTTAATCGCATAAGTCAAAAATGCCAAAAAAAAAAGTAGCTTGAGGCTACATAAAATTACGGACTGATTCGCCTCATTTTCAATTGGTTTGATCCTTGGTCCAACTACAACCTATGTACCAAATTTCATCAAATTATCTTCAAAATTGCGACCTGTACTTTGCACACAAGGTTACATGGTTGGTCCCCATACAAAAACAAAAAAAAAATTAAGTTGTGCCAGTCGCCCCTTAGGATTAAGGATAAGTTTAGAAGGATTGCAGAATTTTTATTTTTTATTTTTTGTCATGCCTCTGGATATAGCCCTTTTAGTTTTTTGTATACTCCGCCGCCATTAAAAGTCCGATCATCACATATTGCATATCGTTATTCATGGCTCAAGATGGTTCTAGGGTCAATAGTTTAAGGTGATACTACACACATCAGCACAAATGCATAATACTTTCACAATAGTGGATGTCGTGTGGGTATAAAAATAATAATTGCCAAATGTGAAGCTTAGTAACTTGCCTACAAAAGACGTATAAAGCATAGATCCGGCTACAATTAAGAATTCTGGATCGTTTTTAATTTTTATAATACCCGAGTTGCCCTACTTTGAGAACCTAAGATGGTACTTCCGATACGTCTATGGCCTCCAAATCAAGAACTT
This sequence comes from Pollenia amentaria, assembly GCA_943735925.1. Classification (NCBI taxonomy): domain Eukaryota; kingdom Metazoa; phylum Arthropoda; class Insecta; order Diptera; family Polleniidae; genus Pollenia; species Pollenia amentaria. The sequence continues at coordinate 117,912,920 of OX031010.1, read as the reverse complement.
AAACTAGAATACATCTGAAATTTTATTCCAAAACACGTTTAGAAAATCTAGAATTTTAATTTTTTTTTAAATCTTTCAACTGTGTGACTTTCGCTTACTGCACGTTATAGTTTTTTGAAACAATTTCTCTCGAAACTCATAAGGCCTACGTAAAAATGTCCGCCCTTGTTTTTTGTAGGCAATTTGCTATTATACACATTTGACAAGTAGTATTTTTTGGTAAACATTGCCGTTAGCAAGATTTTTACTTAAAACATTTTTTCTGGACTCCGCGTAACATTGTTAGCGCCGCATGGGTGGGTCTACGGGTATTTTTGGGATGTTGTTTAGAACCACAAAATTTCTATGTTTGACATTTTTTTGTCTTTATTCCGCGGATTATGATATTTATTTTTTTTAAGAAGTTTGTTTACTTTTCTATTGATTTGAATATCGCACTTGATCATAAAGAGGGTATTAACTCAAAATATAAAAGTAGAAGCAAACTATTTTTAATTCAATATTAAAGGCATATGAAAAATAATTTAAAACCAACCGTTTCATTACCAAATGTACACAATTTATAATGATATTTTTACAGCGGGTATTGAGTATTATGTGTCCAATACGTAAAAATATATAAATTTTGACTTAATACGCTTTTTATAATCGAGGGCAATATATTTTTATAATATTAATTTGAATTAAAAAAATGAGCAAATGGATATTTTTCATGTACGAGATGAAATTTAATTTGCAAAACATTATTGTGAATTAATTGAAACTAATTAAAATTTTATTTAAAGAAATATTAAATAAATTAAACTTATTTAAATTTTTGAAATATAGTTTCAAACGGCAAATGATTGATTTCAATATAATTTACAATAAACAGCTATGATATGGACAATATTAAGACAACTAATAAATTGTCTACCACGTAAATACATAGGAATTTTAAGTTGGGACTCAGTGAAATTTGTAATATTTTTGGCAATTGAAGTTGTGTATTTCTTTGGAGTGCTTAATTTTCTGTTCTTTATTCTTATCTGGAGCTTTTATGATATCTGTTTTCGTAGAATTCACTACCACCTGATGTACACTTATAAAAATATATAGTTTGATTTGGTTACAAACATCTTTTATATTGTGGGTGCAAAAATTTCAAAAATTATTAATTTTACTTTAATAATATTAATTGTTAACAATCATAACCAAGTTATGATTAAATCAATCTATTACATGCCTTCTATAACACTGTACAACAATTTCACACTTTTTCCAAAATTACAGGGTTCTGTTACGGATTCTGGCAGAGGAGATAAAAAACATATACATCTGTCGGCGTTCAGAAAAATTATCAGAATTTTATTGTAGAGGCGGTAAAAGTTTCCCATCTGTGGCCTGTTATTGCAGCATTTTCGGTATATAAAGCTATGTTTTCTTGACATCTGAGGTGCAAGGTCTGCCCAGCAACTTTGTAGAAAATATTATGCCAAATATTTTTGTGGAACATATTAACCCTCTAAAAAAAACACCCCGAAAAAGGATGACGGCGGGGATGAAATGTCCTACAAAAATGTTGGCCATAAAATTTTACTGTAGATGCCGGAAAACACAAAAGCCCAAAATTTAACACAAATACCAAACACCAGTCAAATTCAAGATGGCCAATTAAGGGTTAATAAAGTTATTATTTAGAATTAGTACAAGAAAGTCTTTCAAACATTGATTTTTTAGGGTTGATGTTTATGAACAAATTATTTTATATTAAATTTCACTTTACATCAATAAACAAAACACTCTTTAAATGACGTACATATGTACAAAAAGAAAACTTTAGTAATTATATAAGCTCATACGTCTTCAAATCACTTCCTTCATCGCTCTTGGAAATTCGACACCATTATCGAACAATGTCCAACACAACTCTGTTATAAGAGGCAAAATGCTCTTGCCTTTATATCGTTCTGCTATAGGAAGACATACCTGAAAAGTCGATTTTTGTTGACATGTGAACCCTTAATTTTTCGAACTCTTCTAGCATGTTGTTCTTATATGTTTGAGCAGAAGGAAATCGACATTTGCCAAGAACATAACGTCCTTAATGCTTTTCCATGCAGTTAGTTCGTTTGGGGAGAGAATAATATCGAATTCAGCATTTTGTATGAGCTTCAGTATACCAGGCCCAACAAAAACACCTCCATGAGAGTTAATTTTTTAAATAATTTTTGCAGGCATATGTTATATTTTTCTAATTATTTGTATGCAGTTTTTTGAATGGGTTATAAAAAATCAATATTTGCTGTGAATTGAACAGTTGATCATGAGTTAAAGTGGTGGTGTGCATTTTGTTTGTCGATATTGCGTATGTGGGTCCTGAATGCTATCACATTATGAATATGAACTCACTGTGATTCTATGAATGTTACCATTTATGCAGGTATTAACCACAAAACTAAATGTATTGTGACGTATATACAAAAGTATTTACCCTTAACGGGCAATCTTGAATTTGACTGGTTTTTAGTATTTGTGTTAAGATTTGGGCTTTGGTATGTTCCGACATGTACAGTAAAATTTTGTGGCCAAAACTTTTGTGGCACATTTCATTCCCGCACTCCCCCTTTTCAGGGTGTTTTTTTTACGATTTGTTAGAATAACGCCAAAATATGCCGTTAAGAATGGGAGGTAGAGGCTAAATATGTTCCACAAAAATATTTGCTATAACATTTTCTACAAAGTTGCTGAACAGACCGTACACCTCAAATGTAAATAAAACACAGTTTTATATACCGATATGCTATGAAGGACAGGCCAAAGCTGGGAAATATTAACCGCATCTTAAATAAAATTTCGATGTGATCTTTCAAAGCGCCAACACACGTATATTTTTTTGGTCTTCTCTATCAGAATCCGTTGTCAGAACTCCGTAATTTTTTTCGTGTTGAACTGTGTAATTTTTAACATGACTGTTCATATTATTAAGGTTTTTTTTGTTGTGCCTAATTCCCAATATACGGTGATAAATATATGATATATTTTGTTGGAAGATACAATCGTTTCTATGCGCATTTCTGTGGTTGCTTAGGGCCGCTCATCAGGAAACCTTTTTCAAATTTTTTTTTAGAAAATCCAAAGATAATAGTAAAGAAAACTGTAATGTGAATGAGAATTACCATCACTCAAAAAGTCTTATTTGCAACTATATCAAAGCTTAAACAAAATACCAACAATAAACAGTCAGTTTATATTTTCTTACATTCTCCACTACAATTGGTTGTAGTTGTAAGTGGGTTATAAATTGTAGTTGTAAGTGGTTTAATAAAAAACAAAAAACAAATTGCTCTATTGTTATTGCAAGAAAATTTATATAAAAATGAAGTTAATATTTAACATTTTGCTTTATTAACTATATTTTTAGAGTATCGTTTTTTTAGTCATCAAACCACCATTTAATTCTTTGTATTTAACATATACAGATGGTTATGAAAACCGTAAATTAATTGTTAGCAACCATAAAATGTTTGTGGTGATCATATAAAAGAGTAATTTATTATAATAAAGTTTCGGATAATATTAATATGGTTGAAGTTAAATAAGGTTAACTAAATTTGGTAGCAGCCTTAAGCATAGCTTACTTAGGGCCAACCACGTGTAAACATTTTAAACACTTTTCTTAAAAATAATTTCCCAATTTGTGACCATTTCTAAACGTTATTTTTCTCTGCGTGTAAATAAATTCACAACTGCTAAATTCTAAGAGTATAGGAAACAACTTATGGAAATGTGTGCTTTTAAGTAGATACACTATCAGCACATGATTTTAAAATGCACATTTAGCAGACAATACATAATTGCATATCATGTTTCAAAATACACTCAATAAAACCTAACAAGTAAGTGCAGAATATTCGGCTTTGCCGAATCTTTGATACCCTCTAACACGGGCAAGAATTTAGCCGAAGTGGATCAGAAGTTCACTTTAGTAGGAGCTTCAAACCTTTAACTGGAATAGCATTTTATAATTTAGAAGCATTAAAAAAGTAATTCGTATTGGTTTTAAGCGCACATTTCTCTAAAAATACAGTAGAAATATCAAATTTTTGAGTAGATGAGTCTGTTCTTGTGGGCATAACTATTTTGGTACTAAGTCTACTGCGTTAAATTTTAATGCCCATCTACCATTAAAGTCCTTCTTTACTGTTGGTCTATTCGGAAGTAATCATTTTTAACACACTGGCCGACAGACAGAAATGGCTATAACGACTTACACATACTGAAAGAATATTATATACTACTTCATATACTTAACGGGGCCTTTAAAGGATGGGTCTAAATACGAAATGATAGACTAAACATTCCCGTAGTTACAATTTATTGTGGTGGATGGTATACAAATTTTGTTTTCTTCGATGCCTGGAAAGCGAAATTTTTTTTAACTTTTTTAACAATTACTTTTAAATAATGATATCAGTCTGCAAAATGCTGCAGGATACTGATATTAGAAAAGAAAATATGCAAACAGCTCCAACCTTAATTTGAAATTCTGATTAAAACTTAGATATTCTACACAATGAAATATTCACCCATTGTAGTAAAATGAAAACGTAAATTAACTCATGTGGATGCAACATATTTGTTAAAAGATATGCAACATAAAAATTCATAGAGGGTTTCTATATTTATAACTAAAACATTAATGTATATGCTTTTTTTATTACAATTCGTTCATTGTAGTGGAAAGCATTGTTTTGTTGAATAATTAATATGAAAATTAAAAAAAAAAAAAAATTGTGCTCTAATTATTTGATTTTTTTTTGAGAACAAAAAGACATCTACAATTGGTCGTCTGACCTAACTCTAATATATTTTTATATTTTTATGTTAATAAAATATTTTATTAACATTACTGAGGTAAAACTCTTTAAAGCTCCATTTAGACGATTAGTTCTAGCTTTGCATACATATTATTGGATAGTTCTCCTTGCTTCCGTTCATACAATTAAACACCTTCTTCGAACCATTTGAGTTTGACGGAGGGTAGGGATGGGCAAATTCAAAAAATATATCGATATTTTTTAAGAGTATCGATATTTATTAATTAAAAATATCGATATATCGATGTATCGAACGTATTAAGGTGAAATTATTACCAAATTTAAAAACTTAATATACCTATGTTAATACATATTTACATACAAATATATTACTTGTAATTCTATTCTAACATTTTGTTGTTTCTTTTAATTCCATATTTACTGCCTGTCCCTCGATTTCGAGCGGAACTTTCATTCGCTTAACTTTTATTTAAAGCAAAACCCAATTTGAAAATTTAGTTTTTAAGGTAAGTTATGCGAACGAAGTTTTCGTAGGAAATCGAGACCCCGGCAGTTAATTCTACTATAAAAAAAAACTCAAAAAAAGTAAAGAATACAAAAAAATTTTATTTATTCGCCATATGAAATCTAAAAAAAAAAGAAATTTATTGGGATTATATACTGCCGGTAAACGAAAGTTGTGACACATACTATACAAGTAAACTGTGCAATATTTTGTTTTTAATATATAAGAACATGCTCTAATAAAAAAAAACAAAATCTTTTATTATCAAAGTTGTTTTTGGGAATACAATTATTTATTAAAAGATTTTGTTTGTTCTGCTTAATTTCCCTTTTTTAATGATTGATAAAAAAAAAAAACTACTGAAATTTATTGTTGGAGGATAAGCTGTTCCTATGCGCATTTCACTGGTTGCTTAGGCCAGATCATCAGGAAACGTTCTCCTAAATAATTTTAGAAAAGCCAAAGCTATCAGCAAACAAGACTACAGAGAGAATGAGAATTACATACACTAAAAAAGTCTTTTTTTGCAACGATATTAAAGCTTAAACAAAATACCAACAATAAAACAGTGGGTTTATCTTTTATTACATTCCCCACTACAATTAGTTGAAATTCTACCAAAATTAATTATAGTTGTAAGTCGGTTAAAAAAAAACCAAATTAAAAACAAAAACAAATTGCTTCTATTGTTTTCGCAAGAAATCAAAATAAAAACAATTTGCCAGTTCAGTTTTTTATGCACGTGCACTTGCAAAAATTTTATTATCAAAGTTGTTTTTGGGAATACAATTATTTATTAGAATTGTATTGGGGAATGTAAGAAAACATACGCCTATGTGCTAGAAATCGCAAATCGCAAGAAAGTTGTGATTACGATTTGAAATCGCAAAGAAGGTGTGCTGGAGTTCGTAATCGCCTTACGATCACAAGCCTACAGTAATGTGATCCACATGTGAACTTGTAAATTTCCTTTAAAATTTATTTTCAACATCAATAAATAGCATATAAAAAGGAAATTTAATGTTTTTCTTTTCCATTTATTTTAAAAACTCATAATCTTTTGAGAAAATTTTCATAGAAAATATAAAATTAAAAACAACATTGTTTTAATACTGATTGTTGTTTAACAATTTCTTTTAAATTTGCGTTTTGATTGTGAGCAGCTGTTTCTATTTAACTTTGAAAAAAATATGTAAGAAATTATAACCATTTATCAACAACATGTACTTATGGTACTTACCATTGTTCAGGAATATCTCTTGGGTTGTAATAATCCATTAGAAGACGTTTTCTGATACGTTCTTTTTTAAAATACAGTTTTTTTAATGAAATAACACGTAATATAAAAGCTGCCGGCATTTTTCATGCAAATAATTATTTTTTTTTGTTCAAATTTGACAGCTAAAACATATGTTTTATTTTTCAACCACTACTTCGAAAAAAAAACAAAACGCGTGAACTCTAGCACATGCTTAAATAAAATTGGCGATTTTCAGATCGCATGTGATTTTCAAATCATGCGATTTTCAGCACATGGCCGATAAAGTCACTGTTTTATTGTTGGTATTTTGCTTCAGCTTTGATATCGTTGCAAATAAGACTTTTTGAATGTATGTAGGTATTTCTCATGTCCTCTGTAGTGTTGTTTGCTGATAGCTTTGGCTTTTCTAAAATTATTTAGGAGAACCTTTTTCTGGTGATCTGGCCTAAGCAACTAGTGAAATGCGCATAGGAACAGCTTATCCTCCAACATTAAATTTCAGTATTTTTTTATCAATTATTAAAAAAAAGAAAAGCTGTGTTTAACAAACAAAATCTTTTAAAAAACAGAATATTTTTTTTCATTATTAACATTCCAACTTTCATGAGTGTATTGCTGCTAATACGCCATAATTATGGCGATTCTTTGCATAATTCTAGGAACCCTTTCCATAATATTTTTTCTGGGCTTATTTTTTTGTTGTCATCTCTTAAAAAACCGAGACAAAACTGAACTGTGTAATCTCTGAAAATGTACAATGAAAAAACGCCGTTATATTCTTAATATTAGTGAAAAAAAACAAATGATGCAATTCTTAAAAAACAACAGTATTGTAAGCAGTTGAGCAACGGTTAAAATGTTGAATTGTATTATAAAGAGATCTTAAAAATATCGAATTTTATAGTCGTAGATAAATCGATATTTATATATGGCTATCGATATATGAGTATTTTTAATATCGGCGATATATATCGATTATAATTTTTTTAAATATCGATATTTTGATACATCGATATTTATTGCCTACAAATGGATAAGTGTACTTTGTTTCGTCTACAATAGAACGCTTAAAAAAATGAGTTTGCGATTTAGCCGAAATAAAAGATTTTGCGCGACAGCGGCGCAGGCGTTGCGCAGTTCAGTATTTTACAGTGCACCCACTTAAATATCCTCCCAAAATAAGGTTTTGGCACTATAGCGGTCGTACGAAATGTTCTAGGATAATAAAATTTGATTCAAATAATATTCATATGCAAAGTCTATTTGCTATTGAAAATTACCCATATTTACAAATTATTTCCCCTCGTAAACATGGATGTGTCAGAGGCTAAAAGTCCTAACTCCACAAAATAAAAAGTAGAGTTAATAGGTGATGCTTGCAATATTGATTTCCAACAATTATAATGCTACAAAAAGGAATTGGCCGAAACACGTGAAACGTAGTTATTCATATTACAGGAATATATTATGCCCTAATGTATATTTTCTTATTAAAAAAATTTAAAAAAATTTATATAAAATATATAAAATATATAAATAAAAGAAGAACAAAATAATTTTCAAAAATTCAAAACTTATTAGATAGTAATATAACAAAATTGAAATTTTTAAGACAAGTGGAGTAATGCTTTTAGCCACTGACTCATCTCGATATAAATGTCCTCTTCGAACTAAGACTAACAAGTTAAAACATTGCTCCCAGACTCACCTCACCTAGAATCACTGTTAAAATCTTTCTAACGATGTCCCTCCGGCTGGCTGGTTGTCCTTGTAAAACTTGAGCCCAAAGCACAGGTAACAATTTTGAGAAAATTTGATACAATTTTGTACATACATTCTATTTGTTTCAAGAACCTATTGAAAAGCAATCTAAATCATCTAACCAATTTTTTTTAAATCGGCCCATATTTGGCCATATCTCCCATTAAATACAACTCCTGAAAATAAATATACTTCAAATGACATTATAAGTGTTAAATTCTAAGCTCATTATATTATTTTGTTCTGGGGGATGACACGAAACCCCAATAGGAGTAAGTCCCGAAGGGTATCATATGGTCGGACCTTGCCGTTTTTTGCTTCCAACATGTTTTTACAACATTAGCATAGCTAAATTCTAGCTGTTTGAAGGAGGTTGTATGTGTGTTTTATAAGCTTTAGGCATATGTTCAATGTACATGTGTATTTGCCCATATGATATGTTTAAGACATATGTATGTATGTGTATAAACAAATACGTTTAGATCTGTGCACTATATAAATAAGTTTATTTACAGCATATTTGTTAATACAAACAGAAAAAAAATCAAATAAATTCAACACCTTGACTACAAAATTGTTTGTAGAAAGTAATTTAATGCACACAAAAAAAAACTAAGAGTTATTTACATTTGCTTATGTACTGTTACATACCAGTTTTTATATTTACAAATGTAAAATACACCTGCTGTCAGCAAATTTCACAATGAGGCAGAAAAAAACTATTTGGAAAATGGCTGGCGGAATGGACATTTTAGTAATGGATAGACTTATACGAACTTAGGAATGGTCAATAGAAATCAGTAACTTAAGTTTCATAGTATATGTAATAAGTGATATAGAAAACAACTCAAATATGACGATGATGATGATGAGCAAACAAATCAAATAACACGAAGATCCACATTATATAATACAATTGTCTTGCTGATAAAATAATTTTTATTGGTATTTTTTCACTTACTTATGATCAAAATCGGAATGTATAATAATGTGGTAAAAGGTAACCAAAATTTTTTTGAAATTAATGATATGACGGTAACAATCAACCCTAATATGGTCGAAAATAAACATAATACGATCAAAATCAACCATAATATTGTCAAAATTTAAAATATTCTTGTAAAATTTAATCACATTGTGGTTATTTTTAGGGATGTAACGTATACCGATACCGATATATCGGCGATACTTCACGTTTGCCGATATATCGGTATCGGTGATATTTTACTGTCGATACGCCGATACTTTTTTTATAGTTTTCATCAGCCGTTTTGCTTTGCACCATAATGGTAAAACGTTTTTCCATTGATACATCTTGTATGTAATTGTACGTTTTAAGAATTTTCTGCTGTTACCACACAATCTCGTCAGTGGGGTTTGCCGTTTTACTCACTCGGCTATTGAAGCCGGATGAGGTCAATAGTCAAACATCAATCTATAAACCAATTGGTATTTCACTTTGGTAGATCGAAATTTGCTTTTGAATGAATGATTATCTATTTTAATTGATTTACATGTTCTTCCTAACTTGTGTTTTTTCGTACCTTTTGTCAAGAATTCTTCTTGAAATCCAAAGTATATTTTTTTTTTGTTTTTCATGTTTTTGTCTTTCTTTTTTCTTGTTGACCTTTTTCAGCACAACTTGAAGGACAAATGTAAACATAGCTCGTGCCTTAGCTGTTAACAATATTAGTATTGTGGTTATTTTATTGAACTGTTAATGGTTTTAAATATAAATTTAGATAATTTTAATTAGGCTTAAGTTCATTGAATTTAATTTTCATTAAATTATTTTAGTGAAGACAGGTATTTTACAACATGAAAAATTATCAATAAAATTTTAATTAATTTCATGTTGTAAAATTCTAAGAATGAAAAATTATCAATAAAATTTTAATTAATTTAATGAAAATTAAGTTCAATGAACTTAAGCCTAATTAAAAATATCTAAATTTGGATTAAAAACCATTAACAGTTCAATAAAATAACCACAATACTAATATTATTTTCTGCTAAATTTTAATGATTTTGGTGAAAATAAGCTAGTTAACAGTCTTCTAACATTAGTAGAAAATACTATCAATGAGAGTATACTGGAGAACGGCAAAAGCAGGTTCCCAAATAAGGAACACGCATCTTGGTTATTAGTACACAACATCCGAAAAAATGTGGGAGGTATTGGGGAAGAGGGCGTTGCACAAAGTAGATTTATTTATATCTAAAGAACGGTATTAATTTTCTGTTTCTCTTTCTGTCATGTTCTGCTTCTCTTTCTGCCATGGTGAAGGTATATAAGATTCGCCTTAGTTTAGTATAGCACTCTTACTTCTTTCCCAATAAAAAATTTTCCTATTTTGCGAAGCACTAATGGTACATTTTAAAAAGTAAGCACACATTTATGCGCTACACAATAAGACATACAGATATGCAGTATGGTAAGTGAACGAAATTTTAATAAATATGTACAATTTGAAGAGCCACGACATTCCCTTACTACGATGCAGGTTTGTAAGGGAGCAAATAAAAGAATAACGGTTACAAAAAATTCACTGTGCAAAGCTGATCGTTACATTCACCAATTTTTATATGCGCTGAATAAAGCGATTTCTGTCAAAAATGTATTTCTTCAAAGTCGAAACTCGCCATATGAAATTCATGTCTTCCGTAAGCGATATGGTAAGCGAAACGGTAACATTTCTCCCTTACACACCAGCTTCGTTGCAAGCCCAATTTTTTTGGGTTAATACTGCTACATTTTGTGTTCCCCTTTGGCTATCCTTTGATTGAGTGTGAAGTAAAGTGCATGTAAACCGTTTTCAGTCCCTTCCAGAAGCTGATGAAGCCTTCTTTCTGTGTCCTAGTTGGTTCTACTTTGTAAATTACAGTTATTGTAATCAACAACTGAAGCACAGCCGCGAATAACGTTGTAAGTTACAAATTTATTTTTTTTAAGGAGCGCATCAAAAAATAATGTTTTGAACAGGCCGGATTATTTATTTTTCAATTTTTTTTAGATTATCAAAAATAATGATAATAAAAACTTGTATGCAAAATATCAAGAAATGTTTATTACATAAAATTAAATTACTTAAAAATTTACAGAAAAAAATGTTTTTAGTGGAAAAACGTTTCATATCCACAATCGCGATGTCATTTAAAACGTTTTTCCACTTAGCAAGCTAATTTTAAAACGTTACTCCACGTTGCACGACCAAATCATTTGTATCATATTGTTAGTAATTACGATGTTCTTCCACTGGCTGACTCTTTGTATCGGATTTTGACGGCGCCGCGGCGTGAATGTACATAATTTTAGGTGATTTGATATTTAAACAATGTTAGAAAGAAATGTTAACGGTAATCTGCAAAAAAACAGTTATGGCTAAAAGTGGCTTTTAGAACTCGTAATCTGACAGTAATCTGACAGTTTTAAGCAATTAATAGCAAAATAATCAACTTCCACCATAATTTTGTTACTTTCGGACATAATATTTTATAAGTTAAATATACAATATTTAAAAATATATTATTTTATTTATAATACGTATGATTGCAGCTAATTTTATTTCAACATTATATTATTATATCCTGCCAATATTTAATTTATGGTTAAATATTTACAAATCTTTATCAATGCGACGTTTTTTAATCGTACTTCTGACTTGTAAATGAATCGTACAAAAATTGTTCTGGCCATACATATAAAAGTTTATATCAGTAGAATATTCTGAAAATCCATCTGTCATTTGTGTTTAGAAATGATTGATTTATTTTTGATATACTTTGAATCTGCCCCACTGTGTATTGTATAAGGTTTTGTCGCTTGTGATTTTAGCTTTTGTTTAACTGGCAGTTAAAATTCAAATATTTTTGTAGGTTTGCTGAAAAAAATACATGCACAATATTTTGCCGGCAGGTAAGAGTAATTAATTCGGCTATGCCGAATCTCTTATACCCTTCACCGAGATTTCGAATATTTCAGGAGTGAGCTCTCTAAAATTAAATCTTTATTTTTATGAAGATTATCTCACAGTATAACAATTCGTTGCCTAATTTAAATAAAATATCATAATTTGATTTTCAGTAGCAGATTTTATTGAACTACCGTAAGTTCATCACAAAATTCAGTAGAGTGAGTTCTAGTTTAAAAAAAAAACCTAAATTCTACACAGAAAATATTAAAAATTATCTCTAAAGTTTAGAATCTTAACAGCAAATTCATGGAATCAAGCAAACAATTTGTTGATTTCGCACCCATTACCAAATTGCTTATATTGACTACTAAAAATTAGAAAATTGAATATTGCGAATATTTTTTTTTTTTCAATAATGATATTTTTAATTTTAATTGAAAAAAATGAGCAAAAAACTTTGCCATTTTAAACAATGTGTTAATTGATTTTATTAAATATAGCTAAGGGGCATATTTCCCTTAACTACAAGTCCACAATTACGAGCGTTTTTGCCTGTAAAATTGTGATCTTGTGAATAATTGTGTTTAATAAAAATACAATTACAACTTTGTGGCTACAAGTGAATTTTACAAGTAACAAGTCTACAAGTCATACTTGTGGAATTGTAGAAAAAAAGCTTAGGGCCGACGGAGACCCTCAGAAAAAATTAAACAAACTATATCACATTGTTTGCTTATTAGAAATTATCGATTAGCGGCAACACACCACTAATCACATGTTATAAACAAATAATGTTATCACTTTAAAAAACCAACTTGCCAGTGTTGCCCTTTTGATCTTTGCCCCAAAAAAACATCTCGCGCGCATTTGGCGTCTTTTGCACTTGTCATCAGTTCAAGTCAAGGCACCTCATACACACGTTCTCCCACTCTTTCAGATTTATCTCTTCGGTAATGCCTTATATATATTTATCGATTTTTGCAAGTACTCATGTTTCGGAACGGGTATCACAAGTGGTTTTCTTTTTCCTGGAGATGGATGTGCTTTTGAAATGTTTGCTTAGTCCATAATGACACCTATTTGCTAGCACTATCCTTCGGTTTTTTTCAAGGATGATGTTATTTTCTATATTTACAGAGGATTTTAATAGATTTATTCTTTTAATTTCTCGAAATTATCACTGCCTGCTTGAACTTTGTCGCCATATTTTATTTGCGTTGTTTTTTCTGCAGTTGCAATCAATATCTTTCTTGTATCCTATTTTATACAATACATATTTTATCTGAATCTTTCTCAATCTTTTTATATACAACAGCTACATCTCGAATGTGTCTTTCAATGATACCAATATTATCTGGATAAGCGGCGAGCATATTACTTGCCCTTTTATTACAAATTTTTTTTTTCATTAAAAGGTTGTACAAATTGCAGGATAAGTTCTCCCATTGTCTGAGACCTCTTGTGGTAGTAAATGTTTCGGAGATGACAGTTCTAATTCTTACTTCTTACAACGGCGCACTCAGTTTACAGAAATACTGTGATCAGAAAATTATTAAGCATTCCATTTATCGTGCAATGAGTACAAACTGCTCGAAAGATCTGCACTATAATTTAATTTATTTTGTTCTTATTATTTATTGAGTTTGGATTTTCTTTATGTTTCCGTTTCTCTATTTCATAAAATAAATTCTTCACGTTTATATTTTTTATGTGTCGACTATTATTAGCTTATACAAAGCTACTAATAGCTCTAAAATAGTTACTTAAAATTACCGCATTCCCATATAAAACACGTACAGGTACCCGGGTACCTTCCTCATTTTGTATTCTGCAAAAATACAAAATTGTTTTAAAGTTATTAGTTCTCAAGAAGTTTTAGATATGCAGATTATCAATTTCAATGAGAAATTTTGGGTTGAAAACGCGAAAGGTACCCGGGTACATTGTTGCGCACATAAGGGTTAAATGATTTTCAAGAGTGGGCTTAATATAGGGCCAATGTTAAATTATGGACCGATATTTACGAAATTCGGCAGACCGGTTTCTACAAGAATGAAACTATGACAGACCACATTTTACAGCAATATCATAATTTGTTACATTTTTAGGCGTACTAAAGTGTTTTCCGAAAGTGGGCTTTATATGGGGCTTATGGTTAAATATGGTCCAATCTTCACAAAATAATAGTATAATTTATACTCCTATTAAATGAATTAAATGAGAATCAGTGCATTCTGTCAGCAATTTGTTCTAGTTTTTGTAACAAACATATCAACTTTTTTGGGAGGTTGTTTCACATTTGGGTTCGTTGCTCTTTTCCTACTGAACCGATTGTGCTGGATATCACTCGCAAACTGCTTAGGAGAAATTGTAAGAGTTTGACACTAACTTGGTTTTTTCTATTGAGTCTTCCGAAAGTGAGCGTGTATAAGAAAACTTAAGGACCCAGAATACTTACACCTTATTGGGTCTTAGATGACTATTAAAAAAGTTTCACAAGGAATGACAAACTTAGTATACCCTCATTTACCACTAGTGTTGGTGGAGGGTATAAAAATATAATAACAACGTGTAAGTGATAGGAAACAGCAAATGTGTGAAAATACATTTATAAACAAATATTTTTGTTTGCCATTTGCTTCAGTAGTTAAAATCTCGATGCTGTCGGTGTTTATAAAAAAATTTAAATAAACAAATTCATTTTAAAATAGTTTTTCTTGTTATTCAGTTTAGTTAAATTTTTTTAAATAGTTATTTCTATGCCAGTTGAGCTACATACGTTCACCAAATATTTTTTCTTTTTTTTAATTTTGAAATTCATAAAACAGATTTCAATTAATTTACACAGCATCCAGTTATATATTGGGAAAAATATAAAAAAGAATAAAACGGTTTAGTCGAACAATTTTATTGCTCACAACATCAACAAAATCACTTAAAAACATTTTCAAGTGTATTTGCGATATCAATAGAGTTAGAATCCTCTGTTAATATCAGAAAGGATCTCTTTTATATGTATTAGTGCTGTATTAATGAAAATGTTGGTTTAATAAATCTTTAAATTATTAACGACTGAAAATAATCCATAATATTTTATGATTTTTAGCACTATGACCATATTGACATTTAGTCAATTCACAAGGTATCCTAACATGTCATATTGTCAAAATGTCCTAATATTTCACAATGGTTTACAAATATTGTTGTACGGCTCAGCCGCTCAGCGCTGGACTTTTCTGATTAATTACGACAGCACAATAAACACAGCAAGCAACGTTCTATTTATTTAAGACACTTTTTGTTAACAAACCAACAACAATATTTTTAAACCATTGTGAAATATTAGGACATTTTGACAATATGACATGTTAGGATACCTTGTGAATTGACTAATTATAAATTACCGCCGTTACTTTTGCATGCAACATTTCGTTTGTGAGTGAAAGGTGTACAGAAAAACTCTCCATTCTAGGGAGACAAAATTAAATATATTGGAAAAATATTAAACTAGACTTATGAATTTTGTTGCAAGGTGTTACTAGGCTAATATGTACCATTATCAAAAAAAATGGGGGAAATTGGATCACTGCCACACCCACCTCACATATAACTACAAACATTTATATCCGATATTATTTGCGTTGGATAATCAAAAAGTAAAAAAGAGGTAGAAGTAATAATAAGTGCTTAATTTTTCTTATTTAATTTTAAAATAAGAATATATTTCATAAGTACATATAAATTAAAGTAAAGAAAACAAATGTTAAAACTAATGGTTTTCTTCTGTTACTCGTATTTCTGGAGATTGCAATAAATGTAGTACTTCAGTACTTCCACAAATATGGTTTACGGAACAGTCAAGCGTTTAATTTTCGGTTGTTTTAAGTCATTTATCAAAAATTTCGAGGTATGTGGTATTATCACTCAGTATTTGTTTCTTTTTTTTACCGGCAAATCTCGGCAGATAATTCCTTAAGGTATGTAATTCAGACGTTCGTTTAAAGCTAATTTGGTGTTGAAGCGTTATGAAGAAAATAATTTATCGATTATAGAATTTAGTTTTTTTTTCTTAACTGAACGAAAAGAGTAATTGTTTGAATAAAATAGCACTAAAAGAATTTTTCAGTTCTAAAAATAAATTCTCACGATATTAACAGGGAATAAGTTGAGATTCAAAACAAAAAATCGAAGAATCGTTAAAAAATTCCATTCCAATAAAAAGTTACACGCTTTTAAAAATGAGCAATTTCATGTAAGTATTTTTGTTGTTTTAAATTTACTCAAAAATATTCAAGTTTTAAGTAACGTTATATTGTTGTTGTTGACAAATTAGGCAAAGTTTTTGCATTTTCTTATTTATAGCAAGTGCTCTTTCATATTTGATAAATATATTTACTCAAATTAAAACTCAAAAAAAAAACGACTTTTGTCCAGCTAGATTAGGCATTTCATTCCTTTTTGCAATCAAGAGGTAAAAACAAACCAAAATACTATGCTTTTTATAATAAATAAAATTTTAAGATTCTTGTAATTTACGTGGCGTGGTACTTATATATGTATGTTCAAAGATATCTTTTTAAGAATTACATATTTTATAAAAAATAATTATCTCCAAAAAATCTTAATTTTTCGGGACAGCCGCATTGTACATAATAGTACATTTTTAAAAAGTAAATTTTGTTAAAAGAGTACCTACGTTATTTATGAAGTAAATTTATTTTATTATAACTAAATATTAATTATATAAATTATTTTAAACCGAATTAGTATATACATAATAATATATTACATTTTAAAAACTTACGATGGCTCTTGTTTTTTTTATTCGTGTCTGTAAGAATGTTTAATCGCTTTGTAATGATTGATATGCCTGGTTGACAACACAGTTGTTTGTTTACATTTGATTGAAAAAATGCTTGGAAAAAATTTTAATGTAAATGTAAATAGAATTTCGAATCAACTATACAAGCAAAAAGAGAAAAATAACGAAATTAAAGTTTCGTTATTTTTCAAAATCTTCAACAAACAAAACAACGCTTTTGCTTGAATACCCAGCTGGCATTTGGGTGTTCATTTTTCAAATAGAATCTGGGAATTTTTTCTTTATCATAACTTACTTTATTATATTTAACATTAAATTAAAAATTCCCAGATTCTATTTGTTAAAATAGTTGAGTTAAATACATTCAACTTATAAAGTATCACTATCCAGAGTGACACAAAGACGGCGACGAAAAAACAACCATCAGCTATACCAAAATATGTAAAGTGCGACTTTAATGTTTGTTGATGAACAAATTGCTTTCAAAACATTCGTATATTTTTAAAAAATATTAAAAGCAAAATAATTAAGCAATGAAAAAATCTGCCGAGAACATACTACTTATCTCTTCCGTGTTAATATTCATTGCATTTTACATTTTTAATTAATTTCTTAAGTGCTAAAAATTTTTCTCACCCCGTTTTTACGAGTGAGTTTATTTGACAGTTCAAAGCGGGAACTTTCTCACATTGACGAGAAATTTCCTTACGTGACAGTTATCACTCGCCAACAATGTTTCTCGCCGCTGGAGTTACAGAACATGGGCACTGGTGTCTAATAATTGTAAATTTTTCTTTACATACCATATACTTCATTGATATCCAAAGGATAGCTAAGTTAAAATGTAACCAAAAGATACAATATAATAGTCTGGTAGTGTATAAAGTCATTCCTAAATATTTAAGGAATAGAACTATTACTAAAAGCTTTATAAAATACATAGCTGAAATTTAGCTTATAGAATAAATTCGAAAAATAAAAAATGTTGAATATAATAAGGTGATAATTTTTCGTAAAAATCACCTAAATAAGTCTTCTCAGATCACTTCTGGTGATTTAAAACTAATTTATCACTTGAGCGATTGAAGAATGATTTATATCGGTGCCTTACTTTCTCAACCTCGTATCTTAAACAAATACGGTGTTGTCTTTTTCATGTCAAACGATTGCTATTTTTGTGTTCTATTACTGCAACAACTTATTATTTCAATAATTTATTAATATTTACAGAATTGAGACAAAGTTGAGAGTTGAAGTTGAAGAGTCGGAGTTCAGGTTTTTGTACCGGAGTCGGATTCGAAGTACCCACAAAACTCCGACTCCAAAATTTCAAGACAGAACAAATTGACAAAAAATTTCGAAAATTTTCCAAAATAAAAATTATTTGAAATGTTTATAGAATAATGTTCTTGCTAAATTTAACTATTTTAAAGGTACTCAATTAAAAGAAAATTTTTAAGTCAAACTAGTCTCATATACATTAAGAGTTGAAGTCGGAGTCGAAGTTGGAGTCGGACTTAAAAAATTTCAGCGGTTGGAGTCGGAGTTATAACTATTCTTTGACGACTCTACAGCCCTGACTACGAATATTCGTATTCTAAATGCCGGATATTTGCCTTTTTAACGACTTTCGTATTCATCAAATTCTAGCCAGTATTTCGCTCATATTTTG
The DNA here is from genome assembly GCA_943735925.1 of Pollenia amentaria. NCBI lineage: Eukaryota > Metazoa > Arthropoda > Insecta > Diptera > Polleniidae > Pollenia > Pollenia amentaria. Next base: position 117,894,165 of record OX031010.1, on the reverse strand, counting down.
ACAATACATTCCAGAAGACAAAAATAAATACAAAAGTGTAAAATATTTAAACAAAAATATTTATTTTTAATAATATTTATGAAAAACAAACCTATTGTCTTTTACAAAAATTTAATGTTCTTTAAAATAAAAAGTATTTTTGTAAGGGTGTGTGAAGCGGTAGCAAAGTTCTATGGTGAGTACTTTGTTGCCGTTTCACATACACCGTAAGTATCAATTTTTGCAGGTAAATTTAGAATTAAAAATTTTTATTTAGCCGCAAAACTTTCGGCATTTTACTTTTGGTTTTCTATAAAATGTTTTCAGCTTTTTGTAAACTATTTTTAAGTTTGAAGGAATAGTTTTATTGATTACCTGAACTTTCTTTACAAACTATTATAAATTTTGACTGCAAATAGTTGCACTAAAAAAGAAATTTCGTATGAAAAAGGATTAGTTTTATCTTTAGAAACGTTTAAAGATTGATGACTACTGACGTCATCCGTCGTCAATGGCGGTGAGTGTTAACGGCAAACCCCTCTGAAGAGATTGTGTAGTTGCAATCGAAACTAGTCAGGGCAACCTGTCCGTGAAAACCTGGGTTCAATTCCCAGCTCAGTCAAGAATGAAAAATTACCAATAAATCTTTATTAATTTCATGTTGTAAAATTTCTTTCTTCATAAAAATAACTTAATGAAAATAAAATTCAATGAACTTAAGCCTGATTAAAATATCGAAATTTGGGTTAAAAAAAACAATTATTAAATTTCAGAAAGAAATTGGTCTAAAATTTCTTTTAATAGAATCTTCAAAATGAGAACAAAGCTTTAAAACTGCGGACCGCAGTGTTTTAAATTTTGTTTAAAATGGTTTCCTAAAATGTATGTAGTTTTTAATAAAATTCATACTGTTAATAAATTGTTAGCAAAAATTTTGAAATAATTTAAGCATTTTCAAAAATCATTTTAAGCATTTCCGGGCCTTGTCTTATACAAGATTTAGCTGTAAGCAATGTTAAGATCTGGGCATACTGATAATTACGCAAATAGTTCCTTGGAATTATTCTAATGACTTCAGGTGAAGTATACAATCTCTCACCGTGTATAATAGTTACTTGGCTGTATTTTTAGCCTTAATCTACTTCAGTGAACACATGGGCAGTACGTAAGACCCTTTGGGTCGCTATGCTTATGGCTTTTATATAATAATAAAAATTTAAAAATGTTCCGTAGTGGCATTCAGGTGCAATCGAAATATTGTATATGGGTTAATTCCAAACACAATGCTTTTTTTTCGTCTCAAGCTTTTTATTTCTTTCATGTAAAAGAAAATAAAAAAACAAAAACGGCAAGTAAGCTTTAAAATAATTAGCAACAAACAAAAGTAGTTGTTATTATTGTAAAACTTTCTGCTAAATTGTGCAAATGGTGCTTTAACTGTATATCATGCCTATTACATACAAATATACCTGTCTCCACACATGTTATTCATTAAGCAACATGGAAAAAGAGTTGAAAACAATAGAACAATAATAAAAAATTCAACTGTTTTTCAATGATTGTATTTATTTTTATTGCTTTTTCCTGGTTTTACCTGAAAAATGTTATCAATGTCATTTTGACGTTCTAATTTTACTTTGTCTCTGCGTTTTTTCCGTAATGTCACATTTTTTTTAATTAAGTCATAATCATTACTTGAGCTGTTTCGTTTGCTTTATGTGCATCGCTATTAAAAAGTGCAAGAAGTGATAAATTGATTAAGATAAAAAATAAAATAATAAAATCAATTATTTGGTGTTTTCAAGTGAATTTATAATCGCACGATGGTAAGTACAGCTAAAAATTTCCGTACTGTCACACAGTTATTTAATAAAAAATCGTAAAAAATAAAATAAATAAAAATGTATATTAATATATTACGAAGTTTTGATCACTTTTTCTTGTTTTTATTTTCCGTGAAATAACTTTTTAGAAGAAAAAAACAAAAAAATATCACAAATTTCTTTACTGTCACTTTTAAGTAAAAAGGTTTTTTTTATTTTAAAAGCTTATTTCTCGAAAATTCTGATTGATTTCAATACTGTAGTTCTTTTGATGTAAAGATAAAAACAAATAGAAAAAAAAACCAATCGGGAATCAATTTTTTATGAAATATTCACAGATTCCGATGAATAGATTTGTTCATGAATTTTTTGTTAATATAATTGGATTACTTTTATTTTTTGTTTCGTTTTTATAAAAAAGAAAAAACAAACAGTAACCAAAAACAAAATAATGAATAAATGTTTAAGTTTTCGTTACACTTGAAATTTAAATTGGATTTTCTTTACTGTCACAAAAAATTCCGTACTGTCACTTTTTATTTTTTCAAGTTTCCAGCAAAATACAACAATTTCTTCCAAATTGTTTGAAGCAAATTTGTTACTTTAAATGTAAGCTGCACAAAAACAAATTTTTGTAAAAAAATTACTTTTTTTTAATTCTTGAATTATAAAAGGAAAAAAAAAATAATTGGAATCTCTTCGAAAAATAACTTTTTGCTATTACTAACCCGTTTTTTTTAAGAAAAACATCCAAAGCTGGTAAATAATAAGTGAACGAATGCGATAGTAGGCTTTGTTCTAACATTTTTGCATTAATTTCTTAGTTTTGTAAATTTTTGTAAAAAGTGACATTCCGGAAAATATTTCACCAAAATGCAATAAAAAAGCAAAACAAATTTTTTTTAAAGAAACTAAAAGTAATTTCGCAATCTGCACAAATCTTAATGCAAGTAAACAATTTCAGAGAATGAATTCCTCAACCTTAAAAAAAAAAAAAAAAAAATGCTCATGTACACTACTTTCGGAATTAACCCATATACATCTAGTAGTGTGCCAGCTTTTTTTCTAATATATTGTAATGGACAAGAATGGGAGATTTTTTCAATAAAATTTAAAATATTTCAAATTGGATATTCGTAATCGGCGAATATTTGCGAAGGGCGGCATGAAATAACCCCCCAAAATATAACGCCCCAAAAAAAAAAATGAAATAACCCCCCAAAAATTTGTACAGAGAACAACAAAACGATTTTTGGGGGGTTTTTTCTTTTTTTTGGGGTGTTATTTCATTTTTTCAATTGGGGGATTATTTCATATGAAATAACTCCCCAAAAATCTGAAATGAAATAAGTCCCTAAAAATATTTTGGGGACTTATTTAATTTTTAAATTACATATTTTAAAAGTCATAATGATGACAAATTGTGTTTTGTTATATTCACTGCATACGTTTACCAAACATAAAAAAGGGACTTAGTATCAAAAACTATAATTTCAGAATCCTAAAAAAATTGGGATTATTTTTAAGTCCTGAATTTCAGAAATCGGAATCTCTAAGTCCCGAACTTTATAATTTCGAATTCGAAAATCCCGAATCGCTAATTTAAGCTTTTCTGCATAGCCGGCCTTCGGCCGGGCGCAATGATTTTATCCTCTATGGTATTTCAAACACCGGCTTCGCTAACTAAAGCTTTTCTGCATAGCCGGCCTTCGGCCGGGCGCAAGGATTTTCTCCTCTATAGTATTCCAAACACCGGCTTCGCTAACTAATGCCTTGTGCCCGACCGAAGACCGGGTTAGCAGAAAAGCTTTAGTTAGCGAAGCCGGTGTTTGGAATACAATATAGGGGAAAAATCCTTGCGCCCGGCCGAAGGCCGGCTATGCAGAAAAGCTTTATTTAGCGAAGCCGGTGTTTGGAATACTATAGAGGAGAAAATCCTTGCGACCGGCCGAAGGCCGGCTATGCAGAAAAGCTTTAGTAAGCGAAGCCGGTGTTTGGAATACTATAGAGGAGAAAATCCTTGCGCCCGGCCGAAGGCCGGCTATGCATTAAAGCTTTAGTTAGCGAAGCCGGTGTTTGGAATACTATAGAGGAGAAAATCCTTGCGCCCGGCCGAAGGCCGGCTATGCAGAAAAGCTTTAGTTAGCGAAGCCGGTGTTTGTTATACCATAGAGGAAAAGTCTTTGCGCCCAACCAAAACTGAACAATATGTATTATATTGGGGTCTTATTTCATTTCTGGAATTGGGGAACTATTTCATATGAAATAAGTCCCTAAATATTGGGGACTTATTTCATTTTGATTTTGGGAGTTATTTCATTTCATTGGGGGTTTATTTCATTTTTGAAATTGGGGTTTTATTGCATATGAAATAACGCCCCACACTTTGGGGGGTTATTTCATATTTTTTTTGGGGCGTTATATTTTGGGGGGTTATTTCATGCCGCCTTTGCGAAGATATTCGTATTCACATTCGCAAATATTAAAAATTTATATTCGTAACTTCCTGTATGTCAGTGTTGCCGAAATCCAAATACAGTTTTATACAGACAAAACATCAAAATGATCCCAAGTTTTATAAATGACATACATTTTGTGTTTCTTTGCTTCGCATATACGTATTATGTTGATTATATTTTCTATATCTTTTCGCAAAATGTCGGAAGTAGGGGTCATGATTTAATTTCAAATTTGGTTTTTGATTGGGGTATAGTTCTTGGATAGTGCAAGTGACCTCAAACCCATTTTAAATCATTTGAACGTAAAGGCAAATTAAAAACACAGTATCTGTTTTAATTCATTCGGTTTTTTTTCGATTAACGATTAAACCGATTAATTTCAGTCGATTAACCGATTAACCGACGTAACAAAATGTTCAATTTTTTGTAGTATTATAACATATTTTTTTGAGTTTTTAGTTATTTGTTTCGCCTCATATACAAAAATTAGAAAATATGTCTTCGTACAAACAAAAAAGGTGTTCAGTGTTCTTCATTTTAAATAAGTGTTTGCGGTCAACAGCTTTTTGTTTCACGTACTTTTTATATGTATGTGTTTCGTTATTTGTTGCTTCTCATATACAATAGGTAAGTGTTGTGAAATTTTTTTACATATCTCATATCAATTAACAAGTGCTTGCGTTCAAAAGTTTTCTCTTATATTTCATTTTGCGCCATTATTGGCATGATTGGTTTTTTGCAGTACAAAATTCATAAGAAAGCGGCAAATATTTTTTTTAATAACACAGACTGTGTGAGAATAATTTTACAAGTATGAGCTGCTACTGGAATTACTTAATATTACAAACAAAAGAGTATTTATTTAAATATTTTATATTTTGCAGATAAAATCCTGCGCAGATGCTCTATTTTAATTGACAAGCGCGTGTATTCCAACAGTTTTCTTTTACATTTACTTTTGCGCCACTATTGGTTTTTTGCAGTAAAAATTCATAGAAAAGCGAAAAATAGTTTACTTATATGACAATCTATGTGAAGATAATTTTTAAAATGTAAGTTGATACTTGAATTGCTTATTATTACAAACAAAATGGTCTGTATTTAAATACTTCTTGTTTTGCAGGTGAAAATCAGTTTAGTATGGAAATATTTTATTAAAGACGAGAATACAAGACAGTAGTAAAATGTTAACATTGCCCCAAGGTTTTAAAGTGCTGTGGTTCATCATCATCTTCATTGTCCTATCATCTTCACAAGGTTCACAATAAAAAATTGGATGAAGATGTGATACCAACAACATCGAAAAAAGAGTGTGGCCCAATGGAAAAATATATGAAATCAACTTCGGGAAGAAGTTTTCAGAAATCTAAAGAGATTTTGTCTCTGCTTAACATTAAAGTCTTGAAGAGGCCATCAAGTGAATGTACAATATGGAAATATTTTAGCGATTTTCAAAAAAAGATGAACTTATAGTTGATATTAAAAAAGTGGTAGAAAATAAAGGACGTTTCTCAATTATTGTAGACGAATGGTCTGATATATCATACCTTATATATATCAACGTTACCCTCAGATACTACGAACCAACATCTAGCTCTTTTAAAATTTACAATTTGGGATAAGAAGAGCTAAAGCAAAAAGGCACATCATTAAATATTACTGACACAGTAGAAAAATAAGTGCAAAAATTTGGGCTTAGTTTTGATAGACACATTGTTTGTTCTACTCACGACGGCGCCGTTCTAATGAAAAAGTATGGCAAAAGTATTTTCGCTGAATCGCAACTTTGCATTAATCATGCAATCCACTTATCCGTTGTAGACACACCTTATGCAAAGAAAGTTGAAGTACCATATCAAAATGAAAAATAGTGATTCTGAAATCGAAAATGATGATGATGACGATGACTATAGAGAGTGGGAAATAAAAACGGAATTTGAAATTAAAGCAGAAATTTACAAAATTATTAACCGTGTTCGTAAATGCTGCAAACTTTTTAATAAGTCAAATGATTTAGATCTTTTCACTTAAGTTTCAGAAAACTTAAGTAAAACTTTGGCTATGAAAGAGCTTAGTAAAGCCTCTGCTACTCTAATTGAGTTTGAGGGAATAATTAAGTTTTTGATTAATAATTTAATAAAAGCCAATAACACTATTGCCAACGATTTAATTAAAAATCTAAGGATTCGATTTAATGAAAGACGAATTCAAGTTTTAAATGGACTTATTTTATACCTCCACTCAGGCATATTTCTTTTTAACAATCGTTCTTAAAATACAGTACAAAAACAGAAACTTAGGAGTTCGGAAATAAACTTTTTTGCAGAATGTTTGGTGCTGAACGTTGCCAGGATAATTCAGATTATCACCTGAAAACAGAAGAATCTATCGATAGTAACACAAGCAATCTTTAAATAGAATTAACCGAAACAATAAGAAGTGTTAAACATTTTAAAAAATTAAAACAGGACTCTAATGGTATAATGGAAGATTATATATGTTTAGAGAAATCCAGGAAAAGGACTGAAAAATTAGATATTCTGTATTATGGGTTGCTTTCGATTTCTCCAACATCTACTATAAGTGAAAGAATTTTCTCCAAGTCAAGTTTTATCAAAACTAAAGAAAATAATCGCTTAAATATTAAGCATTAAAACCAAATTATTTGTCTAAAATATTATTTTATAAGATCTCCTTAAACTATTGAAATAACAAACAAAATTATCTCACAGTTTATTTTTGGATTAATACATAATATTTATCTATTAATTAAAAAATATATATTACATATTTATGAATTATTTTTTTGTTTGCTCGTTTCTTTTTATGTTTGCTATATAATTGTTTTATTTAACTAATAAACTCAAAATAATAAATAATTTACGCATTTTAATTTATTGAAATAACTTAATTTATAAAAAATAAACTTAGTTAATCTGTTAACTGATCAATTTTGTTATTTATATTTTTAACCGATTATTACCCGATTAAACCCAAACCTCAGTTAATTAATCAAGCGATTAACCGATTAAAGCAAAAGCCCGATTAAATGAATACCCCAGTATGTATGCACTACTAAAACCACAAGGTTAGATGGTTTTCCTCAGCTGACACATTTTGACCTCATTTTGATACAGATATTTTGCAAGCCACCAATTTAAGCCTCATGTCAGTTTTATTTAATTTTAATTTGCTGGAAAATCTTTAGCTGAATAGATCCGGAAACTGTACTTACTAAAATAATTTTTATCTTAAAAACTTTTGACCAATGGCTTTTAACCTTTGAATTGCCAGAACATATAGAGTATTCAAATATTTTGTTTTAATTGGCGGAGTGAAATACTTTTTAAATGAAACGAAAGAATTTGATTGACAAATTAACTTGTAAGTATAAGAAATGATGTTGGGGCGAAATTACACAAAAATTACAAAAAAAAACTTTATGATCGAAAAATAGTCCAAGAAAATTTTTTTTGTCTCATTGTCGGATAATTACACAGAAATCGGCAATGCTGATGTCTGTATTATAACACGCATATGATTGTTGCACTTCAGTGATGCACAATTGGGGTTTTGTGGCACTGTTGAATGTCAGATGGCCCTGTGGTACTATCGAATCAACTTTGTCCCTGTCCGGGCAAAATTTTTTAATGTTATGTTCTCACTGTTTTTAAACTTCTTTCATTTACAGCATTGTTTTGTTGTTTAATGACCAAATAAGCCACAAGCACGATTTAATCAAAAATATGAAACAAGTGTAAAGAAGCATGTTTGTACGAAAATCAAAAATTGTTAATGCTCATAAGTCCTCCTTAATTCACATAACTCCTTTTTTGCAAATCTATCTGGTTTTAAAATAAATTTGCTTGAGTATATCAATTAAATATGTACAAAAAGAAAATCAGTAGTATCTTTTTATATACAGAAATAAGAAAAATTTGTACTGAAAAATTAAATTTTGGCCTTTTGAATCGTCAAAAATTTTTGTGAAAATATTTTTCAAGAGAAGTGAGGAGAAATGTTTGAGATAATTATTCCAAAACCATAAAGGAAAAGACGTCTCAAATATTGCTTTCATATTACGAGTTTTAGAATTAATCTATTTCATTTAATACAATTCGCAGATTTCAACGTCTTTATAATTTTCCAAATATTTTCGATCAAACTTGACTTAAGCTATTTTTATGAGCTCTTCTTTGAGGATAAAGTCATGTTACAATAACTGACTAAGAGCATTAAAAATGTTCTGAATAAATTGATATGAGTAGTTCACAATCTTGTGCAAATGTCCTTGCGTCGTAGCATTTCCTGTATGGTATAGAATATTTTAACTATACACCAACAAAATATGCAGCAATGCACTTGCTACTCTTGTGCCAATATGCTATATTTAAAATCAACATGAAGTTTATATTTACACGACATATACAACACTTGATTGTAAGCCGATAGCTAACACTCAGTGAACCTTCTCTTACCTCTCACTCATACCTGCCGCCGCTGACTTTATTTGGCTCAAAAGCTAAGGCGGCTCAAAAAGCCCCTTGTAACTTTCCACAATTCGGAAGCGTTGTTATGGCGTTAAACTAAAAACATCATATATATCGATATTGAAAGTTCTCATGCAGTACAAACAACACCCGATGTTAGGGCTAGGAAAATTATAGATCGATTTGGTCCATTTTTAATATCAAGCGAATCTCTCGTTGCTAAATTTTATCTTCCCAAGTCCTCTATTGCGACTTAGTCGTGCTTTCAACAAACAGGCGGACACACGAGTTTCACAAGATGATTGTGATTACAAACGGAATGACAAAATCAATATGCCCCCATGCTTATGGTTGTGGATATAAAAATTAATGTCCAAAAATATATAAATGAGATTTGTTCACAATATAGATAGCGATATATTTCATTAAAAATAAATACTATTAGTAAAACGATTATATAAAATAAGATAAAATACACAGCTAAACTGTGTTCAAGGATTCTCCAATTAAATACACAGCTAAACTGTGCTCAAGGATTCTCCACTTACTTTCACTGCAAAATCACGTCAATTTAAAAATGCTAAAATATCCAAAAACCTTTATCGTGTTGGATTAAGTTATTGACACTTAAAAAGACACTTTCGTTAAAAGGGCAAAAAAGTATTTTATCGTTCTTAATAGAAATAAATGCCATTTTTTCAAGTTTGGTTAAATAAAAAATATTTATCTAAGTCTCTTTTTAATACCTGAGTGATTTGAGGCCTAAAGGTTTAAAGTAAATAAATATTTATTTCAACCATAAGGCGTTAATTGCGGAAAGCCATTCCTTTTTTCTGTTTTTTTTGTTAAATACACTGAAAAAGGTTTTATTTATTTATTTCGAAGAAGAAGAATGTAGAGAAATTGAAGATGACCATTTTTAAAACACTTTTTGTTTGAAGATACACATAAAAATTTGTTTTAGAAGGATTTTAAATGCAGCATTTCAATTTGAATTTGTTCCATTTTTACTGAGCTAGTTTTGTTTGCCTTCCTACTTAAGGATAAAATTATAAACAACCGTTTAGGCAAGTAACCGTGCACAGTGGGAAGAATGGAAATATATAAAAGTCTCAAAGTATGCCAGATAAAGTGTTTAATGTCATTTGTATACCCTTCACTAACATATCTGGGTAATGTGAGCGTATTTAATTTATCATTCCATGTGTAAAATCAAAAAATATTCATCTTATACCCCACAAAATATTCATATTGAAAGATTAACACATCAGAATATACCAAACAAGCACAGAGGTTTCACTTTAAATTGAAAATGGTTTCAAATCAAACCTTTTTCATATGACAATTGTTTGAAAATTATTTGAAAATCATAGAATTCTCAACAAAACGGAAAAATTAGAAAAGCATTTATTTTAAACATACTTTAAAAAGTTATTCTCAAATGTTTTTCAAATGTGGATTGCAATACAATGCACTATGGGTAATTTGACCCTAAATCTTGCCCAAAATTAATTGTTTGCACTAACAATAATAATGTTTTTGCTAATTAAGTTCGATTAGGAACCTATCAAGGCAAATAACTGCATATTAGGTTTTTGTAAAAAAAAATATCAGCTGAATTATGATCAGTCGAAGTTGACATTTGCAAGCATAAAAATTGCAATTTTAATATAAATTAAAACGGTTTTTTATTAGTTATTAAACAAAAAGAAGGAAATCAGTTTATATGGAGAATAGAGGGATAGTAAGTTATTAAAAAAAACCCCCAAAATATATTGGTGGACTTATTGCTTTTATTAACAAAACGTCTAATTCTATCTTAACCTCAAATAAATGCCTTTTCCCATATATATAAACTTCGCATAAACTTTTGATAATGTTGGCCGTGTACTGCCGTGTTTTTCCTTACTGAAAATTGTTAAGAAAAGAATTCTGAATTAATTTTTTTTTCATTTTACGTTGCGATTTTTTCCGTTTTTTGATTAATATAATTTTCTTTCCGAAAGCCTCAGCTTAAAATATAGCGAATTTTTTAATGTTTGGATTAATGAAAAAATAAAAAGAGAAAAAATTGATGCTGTTTACAATGTTATTATCCGTGAAATTGATATAAATATTTTTTTAAAAAAAAATTTTGCTTCGTTAAAGAAAAAGTTTCAAACTTAAAGGCCTAACCATAATATGCATGATTAAGTCAACTTAAGCAACTGTGCGAATACATTCAAACATATGTGGCCTGTAATGTACCTAATGAAACTTTTCGTTAAGTTTCGTCAAATGTCTTTTGCTTAAGCAAAGTGCCAAACTGAACGCACATTCCGTACGAATTCAGCTGTTTGTGCATTATTAAAAAAAAAAATTGATTGAAATTAGTAAAGAAAAATAAAAAATAAGAAAAAGAGAAAGTTTACATATTTTAATTTTGTATCCATTTTTTATTAATAAGTATGCACAACAAACACCAATTTTTTATTGTTTAAACGTTGCATGCAAATTAAATAAAACTTACAATAAACAAATACAGGACTGTAATTGTTGGTACTTTTTAATTTGCACAATTATGCAACATGGATCTTAAGTTTATTAAAGTACATTATGGCCACCTAAAGTCTTCTTTAATTTTCTTATGCATTTGACAGACTTTTCGTTAATTTTTGACAGTCCCTTAAACTCACATATACATATTACAGTTGGGCCTAAAGGCTTAAGGCTCGCAGAAAAATTAACGTCTTTTTCCAGAAAAACCAAAACTGGCTACAACGTACCTTCATTTTAAAAACTAACTTATATGCGTCTTCATCTGATTCATCTTCCAGAGAGCGCACAGTGGGAAATTTTACGAGAAGGCGGTCAAAATTCCATAACTTTTGACTGGATCGGTATTTTTTTATGCGATTTTTGCTCGATAGGTGCGATATTAGGCTTTAATTTGCGCTATAAAACGGAAAATTCGACTGATAGGAGCAAAAGTTATGGGGAGTTCAAAATGCATTTTCATTTATTTGTTGAGTTTCGGTGTAAAAGTTGAATATTTTAAATATGAGTTTTTTATAATTTATCATTATTTCTCTTGTATTTTATAACTGATACTTATTTTTTATTGTCGAACTTAGATCCTGTCAGAAAATGCCAATATTTGGCCCCTGTAAATTTTTTAGTCCCAATATTCACAGGGGCCAAAGGTTGGCTTTTTTTGGGACGAGACGAGTTGTTATAAGGATAAAACTGAAAAGGAATATTTTGAAAAATGCCCAAATAGCATTCTTGGCTATCGATAACATTTTAGGTAATTCAACTTTTATTTTTGGTTTGAGATGTATGTGTATTTTATTTTTATATATTAATACAAATATATACTTAAATCAAAAACAAATTATAATCTATAAACAATTTTAAATTAAACAATATTAGTAAAAATTTCTTCTAAATAGCTTTGGGTTTCATTTTCCAGAAGTTGTTTAGCTTCTTCCTCTAATTCGATTGAGGTTGATTTCCATTTTTGTCGAATACTGGACATATATGGATCTGATGTGCACAACAAAATAGTAATAAGATCTTCATTAGTACAACATCTGGACATTTTTCTTGTATTATGCTCGCGGAAGAATCTGTAGTCTTTGTTCCTTTTTTCTTGCGCTTCTTCAGATAGATCTCCAATTGGTAGGATATTGTGTTGAACTATTTGTTCCCCATGGTATAAAATTTTATGAACTGTGGTTGGCATATGTCTCCAAGAGTATTTTTTGTTATAAAGAATTGCTGTTTCATTTGCATACTGGCCAAATTTTTTTGCATTTATCTTTCTGCTACATGATATAACTTGTAAAATGATCTGGAATCGTCTTATTAATTCAAAATGTACTCCTGTGATAGATGCTGCAGTTTCTGGATCGGAAAAGAATCTCCTTGCAGTGTTTCCATTATTTGAATTTCCTTCTCCTTGTTTTGGCTGATCAATTATAAGGCCTAGGTGAAGGTATTTTTCTTGAATTTGTTTTTTTCTTTGCTTCCTTTTTTCCACATTTTCTTTGTTTTTTCTCACTGTTTCGCCTAACGGGCCAAATTCCAAATTATAACCCAATTTAAGAATATGCTCCATGAAACGAATTCTAGTATGAAGAGGGGACATTCCAAATTCGTATGCTTCATTGAAACTATTGTGTTGTGATGGGGGTTGGCTTAATTGACTTGATGTCTTTTGACATATGGTACAGCTTGACGAAGACTTTGTTTCGGTTAATGCTTGTGCAACTTTTCCATCGATCATTGTAAGGAACATTTGAAAATTAATTTCAATACATTGGTCATCAAATTTAAATATTGCTGGTTGAAGTTCTTTATTTTAATTTTTAATTTTTCGAACTTCTTCAGTTATGACATCTCTGCAATACTTTGTTGAAGAGGGAATTTCATTTTTCCATACATCCATTGCTGTAACTCTACTGGTTGACGGCTCTAAGCCAATATAAGTTTTTCTTAAACGTAATGGAACGAAAGATACCATGAATGAGTTAGCATCAGATGAGTTTTCTGAATTACATTGCTTGTATTGTTTCTGACCAGAGCTTCCATCACATCCCCATTTAGAAAATAAAGTGATGCTGCAATTTTTAAGTTTTTTTAAACAGTCAGCATCAAGTGTATTTAATAATCGTTCTGCAGTGTGTTCGAGAAGAGCCTGCAATTTTACTTCTGCTGAACTTGAAGTTACACTAATAGCCGTTTGTGAAGGTAAGCACTCTTTTTTGACAGAAACTAAATCTCGATATGCAGGAAAGATTCCACAATTTTTTTCATTGGTTCGCTTTCGCAGTTCTGTATACTGATTTTTTGTCAGTTTTAAATCCAAAAATAGTGCAAATGCTTCTTCTGGAGTAAATTTCATTTCTTCAGTTGGTGTAGGCATACTTTTTAAAATCCTCTTTGTGCGTTTAGGGCTCGCTTCCACTATTTTTTCAATTATTGCAATTTTTGTTTTCTTATTTTGCGTTGGTTGAATTTGATGCAGAAATGAATCCTTTATCATACTATGAGAAATTTCTTCATTGATATTTGCAAGCTTGCGTCTTCGTGATCTTTCACTGCAATTGTCAATTTGTTTTGCGGGCCGACCCACTTTTCCAGTTTCCTTAGCGGTAATTGACAGCTTCTTAAAAATCAGATCATTTGTTAGCCATTTTTCGTTGCGTAAGTAAAAAATTTTCTTGTTTCTAGAACATTTAAGGTACCGTTTTCTTAATGTTAATAAAAAATTTTTAATTTTTATCTTATGAATTTTGATTTCTTGTTCGTTGCATAATTTAAAGAATGGATTATTCATTATATGTAACACAAAATCTTTTTCATCTTTCTGTTGAAAATATATATCTGCGAGAACTTTATAACTGCACTTAGGCATTGTTTAAACAATAATGAAGGTAAAATTATGAATGCATGCATTTTTATACTCTTGATAGAAGTTTTTTTAAATGATCTTTTGTTACCATTTCTTTGAAACATAAAAAACCCCCTGTTTTCACACTTTTTAAAAGGATAACATACCGGCAATACATTAACAGGTAACATGTAGGTAATTTTCACGTAAAATATAACTGCTCTTCCATTTTTTAAATTAAGTTGCAATTTTCAGGTAATTAAACTATGTAGTTTATGTTGCGGCTATTTACTAATGTTTAACCTTTTAACTTACTCAAAAATCTAACGTGTTAGTCTATTTATGTCGCCTATTCGTTTTACAGCATCCGTTCACCCACAATAAGTTTATAACAATGGCAATACCTTTACCTTCTCAAAATTAATTGATAACCTGACGTGCTAGATAATTTATGTGGCCTGAACTGCTTTATTTGTCGAAAATTCTTTAAGATTCACCTTCTTTAATTTCAGTAATGTTTCCTTGCAGGACTTATTTTTTGAACCGAATATCTTACCTTGGGTCACAGAAATTGCTGTAGTTCGCAAGATCGTATCCAGATGTGTGTACAATGGGGTATAGAAATGTAGGTTAGATTCTGGACTGCAAGAGAGTATAGATTTTTTTTTGACGCGTTTTGACGGGCAGGACTTATGTTCTATAAAATAGGAAATTTCCGGGAAATTTTGACATAACAAAAAAAGAAAATTAAATAGTTCTACAGGTCGCAGAGTTTAATGCTTTAAACCACGTATAGCTAATAAGATAAACTAATACACAAAACTTATTCTGTCAAAAAATCTTGAAAAACAAAAAAGTTATGAGCATTTCAACTTCAAAAGTTTACTCAGAAATTCAAAACTATAACCAAATACTGAGAAAGTCCATTTGGGACCACCCTGTTCTCAATGAAATAGTTGAAATAGGGTTGAAATTTTTTGGCTCCCGAGGTTCACTAGTATTTACTTTCACATGAATAAAAAAATTTCAAAATCGGAGAACATAAAAAAAAATAGTTTTGGCCGCCTTCTCAAAATATGAACCAGTGTGGGGCGTCCAAGAAAAGAGTATTCGGAGAAATCTGAACGATCAAGGAGGAGAGATGCAGAAAATTGAGCAAAAAGTAACTGCCATGAAACAGAGTTACTAGTACGTGCAGCTGCAGTATCGGCAAATAAGCAAAAGCAAGCCGATATGGCTATGGTACTCAAAGCAACTTAAGCTAGTACAAAAATACCTTCAAAGATAAGTTGCTTTTGCTTCAGATAAAGCAACAATTCGCTTCACCGCAGACGAAGCTCTAGCATATTTGTTGGATAATAATTTCACAAAACAGCAATACCTAAACACGAGATATGAAAAAAAAATTAGAAATGCTGATATTTAACCCCTTTATAAAGACGTAGCAGATTCTTAAATTAAATGGCGGCCAGATTGTGTTGAAATAAGTGAATAAAGGCCATGGTTTCTCTCCAAGCGTTATTAACACATACTACAAAAATAATTATAATGATGCAGAAGGTGGTTTTAGGGAATTTAATGACCAATAATAATAATTTAATTAAAGCTGATTTGATTGTAAGCTCTGGATTTGATGGTTGTTCTGGGTCTTCAAATTATAAGCAGAGATATTTTGAGCGTTCTACCTTTGTGGGTTCTGAATTATCTTTATTTGCAACAACATTGACTCCTCTTGGACTTAAAGATTCGTCCGGAATTCATTTGCGGAATAACCACGCACCACAATCAATAGGGTTTTATCGTCCCATCAAACTGGAACTTATCAAGGAAACAAAAGAAACAATTTTGCAAGAATATTTGGTGTTGAAAAAACAAATTAAGGATTTAAAGTACTTGGAAATCGAAATTGGTGACGGTAAGGCTATTGTTATAACTTTTAAACTATTTCTAACCGTAATTGATGGACAAGTTTTGAGGGTTTTGACTGACACAAAATCAAGACAAGCTTTTCCAATATGTTAAGCCACCTCGAAAAATTTTATAAGTATCATGAACTTTGGAAGCGAGAAATTTCATGTTAAATAATATATCCATAAGTATGGCCTTAGCCCTTTGCATTGTTGGATACGTATCTTCGAATTCTTTCTGCATGAAGGCTACAAGTGCAAAGTAAATTCACAGAGAAGATGATCTTAAAGCTGTTTTGGGATAAAATGGGTCTCCTTTTTGATAAGCCAAAAACGGGTGGATTTGGCAGTGCACATGATGGCAACACTTCCCGTCGAGTATTTACAGACCAAGATATGTTCTCAGAAATTGGCGTTAATCTTATTTATTCTTTGCAAATAATTCTTTTTTCAATATGCTGCCTTTACCCGTTGAACGTTGAAAAATGACTGCAAAAGAAATCATCAAGCACACAATATTACCGATAGGTTTTTTTGGAGAAGAAGCTGCAGAGTCGCGTAATAAGCATTTTAAATTCGATAGGTTAAACACGCTCGCAAAACTAGCCGAAAGACAAATCTTATAGATGTTTTCAACAGGGCTTTGGACATGTCAAACCCCATTTTTTCCTCAATAAGTTTGAAGAAACGCGCTGAACAGAGGAGCCGATTGCAGCTTCCACATGAAGCTCTAAACATGTTTGCTACTCCAGAAGTACCACAAACTTTTAAAGTGAATAAGAAGTGAGGACGAAGAATTTTCAGAAACTATAACTATTTAGTTTGGAGTGAATCGTACCAAAGAGAGCTAGATGAAATTAATTTAAAAAATAGATTAAATAGTTTTATTATTTTTTAGTTTATTCAATTCGGTTTTTATTGCCTTTTAATTTTAAGTGATGAATAATAAAAAAAACTACATGAAATAAATTAAAACAATGAACATGAAAAAAGAAATAAATAATGTTATTTAGTTAAATTTTGGACAGCATGGCTTATACGTATTTTGTTAGCTCCCTTGCCGTTTTTTATAGGATGCCATGGAGAGATGTAGACTCTAGAGGGAGGGCCAAGCCTGGCGTTACATCCAGATATGCTTGAAGTGGTGGAAGATGTGTTTTTGTCTTTTTTTTTTTGGCTACTTCAGGCCCCGGAACAATTTATTTTTTTTTTCAATTTCGTAGCTGGCATATTTTTTTTTTGTACCCGGGTCAGCTGGTCAGCAAGGACCACTCCTATTCAGCAAGCTTAAGCCGCCAGCATACCAGCATCGCCGACATTCTGTCCACATTCTACACTGGTTGTTGTGATAAACAGCAACCAGCTGGTGATTCCCGTCCCGTACACTACACGTTGTAAAATTATACCGCTCGGCGAGGGTTAAATTCTGATATTTGCCAAATTTTAATTTTGCGGTTGTTAGAAAATAATTTGTATATAAAGTTTTTTTGCACCCACCACCAAAAAAATGGTGGCATATTGATTTTTTTTTTCAATAAAAGTCTAAAGTTTCCAGGTGAGAGGCAATTGATTGTAAAGTAAAATTTATATGAAAATCACTTTAACAAACTGAATGATTTTCAATAAAAATTTTACTACACAATCAATTGCTTATCACCTGGAAACAACACATAATACAGAATAAATTTGGTAAAATTATATTATGTCGAAAAGGTTGTCTGGTATTTTAAATTACCCAAATTGGTCCATTAATTTACATAGCCGCAATTCTCAATAACAGTTATTTAAGATCGGTCCACTGTTTCACCTAGCTCCACAAATTTTTACCGGAACTTAAACGGGGGCAATGCCATGCGGAATTAGATAAAACATTTAGTTGATCTCTTATGTGCGCGGCAAAAAAAACACCTTTTATTAAAAGTTATCCGGGTACCTATAGGGAAGTTGCGTAGAAAATAGGCATTTTCGCACTTAAATATGTATGGGATTGAAAACAGATTCTTACTGACGTACTTACTTAGATGGCACTGCAACCTGCTGTTGGTCTCTCCCTGCTAACATAAAATTGTCCATGCGCTTCGGACTTTTATATGGTGTGTTCAGTTCGACTTACTAGGAACCTTGTGGTATTTTCCTGCTTTTTTCACCGGTGTCTTGCTGTTCTCCGCTTACGCTTTCCTTCCTATAGATCCTCGAACGTCTTTCACTCTAAAGTATTCGCGTTCATTCTTCCGATGTGTCCCAGCCAGCGTAATCGTTGTATCTTAATGCATCTTTCTATGTTCTTGTAGATGTAAATCTTATTCAGCGATATTTTCATCCTTCGCCTATACTCTCCGTCAACTGATATGGGCCCATTAATTATACAGACCAATTTTCTCCCAAAAATGCCGAAAATATCTTAATCGATCTTAGCAAGTATCCACGCCGGAAGCATATTATAGCATGTCTGTCACAGGTGTGTTATGGAGCGTTGTTTTCCTCAATATGTCTTTGCTTTTAAAATGTTTGCTCTTTAATGACATCTGTTTACACGCACCATCCTCTATCTTTCTATCTATCCTTATTTTTATCGGATCCAAGGTAGATAGTTCTTCTACAATTTCTTGCAAGCACTTTGACGCCTTTTTTTATTCGTTTATTTGCAGTTGCGACAAATATCTTTGTCTGTCCTCGTTCACCTCCAGAACGATATTAGTTGATTGCTTCCCAATCTTCTCATAGACAGCAGTACAATTTGGTATGTTTCATTCAATAAACGCAATATCATCTGCATAAGCGATGATCTAATGCCTTTTGTCCTCAGCGTTGCCATTTTGTTAGATTCTGCTTTTTCAAAAATGTTTCATTAGTAGGTTAGAAAAGCTGGATACATTAATATTGTTACGTTTTTACATAATAAAACACGTTAAGGTTTATTCCCTTTATATTAAACCTTTGAGTTCTTTTAATTGCAAATCAAAATAAATACACACACGAATTCAAATTAATGTTCATAAAGTTAAACCACTTTTGTAAGTAGCGATCTGAACCGATTAATGTCTCCAATCAAACTAAACTAAACTTTTATGAGTTAGCCTGTATTTATAGTTCAAAACTATTCCTAGTTGATTCATGAACCTTCTAGTATTTTCTAGAATGTTGTGTTCGAATTATTTTAAAATAACTGTTATACATCTAAATCTAAAGTCTACAATTAGAATTGCTAGCAAAATTAAGTACAGTGGGGTTCATAAAAATAGTAACTAATATGACATAAAACTATAATTTACAACAAAACTTATAACTAAAACCATAAATAATTATTAGACAAATCTAATTTCGTTACAATATATTTAAGCCGCAAATCAAGCATGTAAAAAATATAAAAAAAACAACAACAACAAGGGATTTTTTGGGTAAAAATAAATGGCAGTCGTGGTTTTTTGCTTTATCTAACCCTTTTGTGAACCGATCTGGCAAAAGTTTAACAGCAAACTTTAGCAGAGTATACGTGACATAAGCATATAACAACGATGTCCCCATTATTTCTGGGAACTTTTTTGGGAAAACCGATTTTACGCACACACGGATAGACGGACATCCTTAGATCAACTTCGGTACTCATAGCGACCCAGAATATATCGCTCATTTCGTGCAAGACCGTCACAACTCAAAATTTGGCATTTTCGAGTTAGTAATGCAGAAATGTTCTTCTCTTAAATCTCTACAAATTGATCTAAGAACGGAGAGAATTATCGAAAAAATAACGGTAATACAGATGCTTGTGACGCTATGACCTCTCGTAACAAACTTGAGCAATTAACATCAACAAGGTCACATTTCAGTTTGTGTTTGGCATTCCTCTTGTACATGTGGTTTTCTTTGTAGCAAAAAAGAAACATTTGATTTTATAACTGTATTTTAGTGAAAGAGAAGGTAAAAAAATAAAAGGTTGGAATCTTAAAAAGGCTCTCCTGTAAAGTTTCAAATTTTGAGTTGTGACGGTCTTGCACGAAATGAGCGATTTATACTGTATAAGGGTAAGATCAATATTGTAATAATTGTAAACGGAATGAAAAACTTACGTATCCCCTTTCCACCTGTGGTAATGGGTATAAAAATGGCTTAAATAGATTCACTAATTTCATAGACTCAATACAAATGTATCCACGGAGTGAGACTTTTAGCGCGAAAGCTGCCGTACGAAATAAGCTAAAGCAACAAAATGCATTACAAATACTTCTTCTGCATAGTGCTCGGTAGCAGAAATGTGTCAATTCAGACCACTACCTTTGACAGTAAGACTTTTTGCATGATGAAGCAACTTTATTTCGCAATAATGCTTTTAATATATCGCAATTTTTCAACAATAGCGTATGAACTCAAAATTTTTATTCATTTACTTTTTGGAAAAAATCGACATGAATATTACATACCTAACCGCAGTAAAAATATCATGCTATTTTGTCTACGAGTACTTTTTGGTAATGAAACGGCTGGTTAAAATTTTTTTTTTCATGTGCCTTTAGAATAACATATAAAATTTGTTTTGATACTACTGAAAATTTTTAGGTTTTGAGTTAATATAGTGTTGTAGAACAAGTGCGAAATGTAAAATTTCTAATTTCGAAAATGGGCAAAATCGGTCTATTGTTTACCTAACCAATACACAAATATCCCCGAATACTTCAGAGCGAAAGACATTCGAGGATTTATAGGAAGGAAAGCGTAAAGTAGCATACTGTTGCCTAAATGATCACCTTAAACAAGAAGTGTTTGC
This sequence comes from Pollenia amentaria, assembly GCA_943735925.1. NCBI lineage: Eukaryota > Metazoa > Arthropoda > Insecta > Diptera > Polleniidae > Pollenia > Pollenia amentaria. The sequence continues at coordinate 117,873,371 of OX031010.1, read as the reverse complement.
TATCAAAATAAATAAAATCGGCTTACTATTTCATCTAGCCCCAAAAACAAATGATAATAAAAATCGGCGAAATCGAAAATTTTATTTTTATATAATCCTCTTACTCAATGTTACCACTAGAAAAATTCAAAATTACACTTGAGAAGACGCAAAATTACCCAATTTAAATATCAACTGATATCAAATTTACGTTTAATTATAAAAAAAACCTTTTACAAAAAAGTCGGTCAATTGCGAATATTTGACTTCCAAGACCACAGTATTTACAGAACAATTTTTACGAGTGTTGTCTTGTTCCCTTGTTAGGACCCATATGCAATTATATACCTTTTAAAACAAAATTATTATTTGAGGTTAACACTAATAATATAAGAATTTTTAACGCCAAATATTATCTAGGTAACTATATCTGTTTGAGATTTTTTCGTCTTAACGTGATTTAAGGGAGGGGGTTTGTTTATATATGACCTACTTTTAATGCTTTACCTACCAGAACAAAATGGCGCAGTAGCTATTTTTTTTATCAATATATATTTACCAATATGTATAAGGCAGTTATGATATTACAAGCTATTTTCGTAAGTGGTAGTTGTATCGGAGCCATGGTCTTATATATTAGGAAAAAAAAAATTGCGACCTATACTTTGAGCAGAAGGTCTACATGGACAGACAACCAGCCAGCAAGACAGACGACATTGATACTGATTCTAGGCCGATCGGTATACTACAACAAATATTTGAATGTGTTTCCTACATTAGCACAAACTTATAATACCCTATTCACTTAAATAAGATTAATATTATTCATACTATTAGGTTTATATAGCAATTCAAAATAATTTAACAAAAATAACATTTAAAACAATTAGTAAAGATTAAATAAAAATTTAAAATAATAACTTCTACTTCCATATATCTTGGGAAGGCTCAAAATGTTCATTGCTGTTTATTGCACTGTAATGGTTTCAGACGACAGACTGTTTCTCAAAGCAGTTAAACAAATGGCAGTCGCAAAATATTTCTCAAATTAAGCATTTTAAAATAAAACACATAAAACAGAAAATTCATTACTGGTTGTAATATGTATTGGGAACATATTCTCCACCAGGGGATTTTTTTTAGTACAAATAGCTTTTTTCGAATAAACTTCGGGTTCTAAATAACTATGAAGCTCATATTTATCGATCTCTAATTGTTAATTTGGCGCCATTCACTATCAATATTTTGCTTCCTTAACTATGGAAATCTTTTTTAAGAAAACAGTGTATTTGCTTAAATATACTGTACATTTTTTAGATCAACAATGGTGGCTGTTTTTGAAAACGCGTCGAAGGGTGAACATTTACATGAAAACAAAAACAAAATTTACGAAAATTGTTTTTGTTATCAATACACTTCTTAAATTAAATTAACGCAAGAATTTTAACGCGTTTCTGCCTCTTTTAAAACCTGTAAATTTTGTATGAAAAACAAAAAAATTTTTGTAAATTTGTTTTTGTTTTCTTGTAAATTTTCACTCCTTCGACACGTTTTCCAAAAAATAGCCACCAATATCTTAAATGGTATAAATTTTATTACTCAAATCAAATCCTAAAATAATTATTTGTTTTAAAATGAAAGAATTTCAAATGACACCTGATCTACACCTCGAAGAAATTACCAGCAAAAACTTTACCTTCAAAATAAGCAGAAAAATAATGAGAACTTGAGGAAAAGACTAATTATTTTTCTACTTAAAAAAGTATTTATTTTTGTTCGCGATGTCCGAAAAGTAATCCTTTATAATTTGGCCAATAACAACTTAAAAAATGATACCTTTATTTTATACTTAAAAGTTTTATAAAAATATGTAGTTACCAAAAGAGACAAAAAATACGTACTTTCAAATACGGTAAAACACACTTATTAAAATTGCTCTGGAATCTTATGGAATTTTCGTTGAAAAAGTGTACACAATAATAAATTTTTCGAACTTGAAAACATTCAATAAAGAGTGTTTTGGCTGCACAAAATCAGTTATAGCTCTAACACTGTAATAACGATGTGTGTATTAATATATGTAAATATACGGGCCGGGCCTGTCACAGAAATCAATTTCGATCGAAAGTTTTTTAATTCCGAGAAAGCTTCTTCATAAAACGAAAATCAATAAACTTTCTCGGAATGAAATCACTTTTAATTTTTTAATCAAAACAAGTTTTTGTTTTGGTTTGCACAATATTGCTACATTTAACTTAAAAATAAAAAAATTCAAATATGTCGGAATTACGAAAATCGATCAAAGTCTGAAGAAGGTAAAACATAATCAATCGAAATGAAAATAATAGTTTTGAATCCATTCCGAACAATTTCTGTGACAGGCTTATTATGTTCTTCAAGAAAACATCGTTTACATTAGATCAAGATCACTCCTAGTATTCGTATATACATATTTATGTACATATATATTTACATACATTGTATTGATTTTTGGATTTCCCATTATTTCACATCAAAATTATTCTTAAGATATCTAACAAATATTAATGGAATATATTGCAAATTGATTCAAATCATTCTTTAAAATCATGTGGTAATAACATATTTAAATCATTATCAGCCCAATTATGAATAAAAATTCCCCGGGAGTTTTTTCCCTTCTCCCATTTTTCCTATTAAAATTCAATTGTAAAAATGGGAAAAGGGAGAAAACTCCCGGGGAATTTGTATTCATAATTGGGCTGTATATTAAAGTATTCTTTTGTAATGTATAATTATGACTTATTGAAGATATAATAAGAAAGTTATTATTAAATATATAAGTAATAATGCAAAAAGTGGCGAATACAGCTACAAAGTAATGAATTCAGGAAGTCATTAAAAGTAGCATTGTAAGTTAAGTTTTTGCTGGGTACCCCCGATCTATCCACAAGAGTTAAACTTACACCAAATTCGAGTAATTACCCACAATTAACAAATATTACTCATACGTACAGGTAAACAAAAATCAATAATTTAATATCTAAAAGATAACACCGGTCAACAAAAGCAGAAAAATTATGTGTTTCCTGGGTTTTTTTTTGTTTCTATCTCAGTTTGACACATATTTTTCAAATATGGCAAACAATTTTCTTAAGCCCCTTTTGTTTTTCAGCCACGTCTAAATAGGCTCATTTAAATAGTTAATTTAAGGCACTTTTACACGTCATGTATTTAGCAGTATGTAAAAGCAAAAATAATTTCCTCCTGTAACCCTCGTCGAGCGGAAAGGATACAATTGTAACTTTTTCATTTTTGATATGCCCGCAATTCAGTGATATCTCCATACTGATAATACACATTAAATTTTTTGAAGTTGTTTAAAAAAAATATCGTGGGGGTTTCACCTAGTAATAGGGTCTAGTTAATCTTAAACCCTTAAGAGGCCATATGGGAGCAATTGTACCGCATATTTTATTTGAAGAGAACCCAAGAAAACAAAATAAAACGCTTTGACAGTGAAGACTTGATAATTTAAGAAGGAGCAAAGAATGTGCAAATATAGAGAAAAAATAATTAAAAATATGTTTACTGCTATTCTGCTATGAAACACATGTTGTATCTTTTAGTGAGTATTCATCACAGACATGTTTAGCATTGTATTCGTGGGTACATTGGCAAGTTAATAATTTAAGATGTTCAAATAGATATTAGATATATGTGCTATAAAATACAAAATAAATTATAAATTCGTAAAGATTTTAAGCTGCTGTTGTAGCAATTAAAAAGTTAGGTATAAAATTGTGTGATTAGCTTTTAAAGAAATCTTATATTTACACAGGAAAGTGAATTTTTATATGCAGGTACAATTGTACAAATTTTCCGCAGGATACATATGGATTTTACATCTGACAAAGCCACTGCAAAGCACATGTCGTCTAAAAGTACCTTTTTCGAATTTTGATTGACACTTTATTAAATATTGTTGATATTTTGTTCAAATAATCCAAACAGTGTTTGTGTTGTTTGTGGTTATTTTGTTCTTGAACAGTATCGTTAAACTTTAGAATTACTGAAATTTCATATTGTAGATATTTTAAAATTAATATCTTCAATCAGGACAAGCAATGGGTGCTTAATACTGTTTGCCAAAACTGAGAGGAATCTTTTATGGTAAAACGGTAAAATGTTCACCCCTAAATTTGCGATACCAATGACCTGGTGTGAGCTCCGTACTCATCATGAGGATTGTTGCTTTTGCTACTTTTCATTGTTTCGAAATATTTCAGGACCCATAAAATGGATTTAAAATGTTTTAAATGAAAATAATTCGTTGGAGTTTTAAAGTTTTAAAGACTTTCTATAAAAACATAATTTTGTCATCTTTGCAATTCAAGTTAAATATCCTGATGCACTCGCGAATGTACCTATTAGGGTATTCATTTAATCGGGCTTTTGCTTTAATCGGTTAATCTCTCGATTAATTAACCGAGGTTTTGGTTTAATCTGCTAATAATCGGTTAATATTGTTTTTTATCGGTTAACCGATTAAAAATTTTTTTTATAAATCAAACAATTTCAATACAGTTTATTAGTAAAAAAAACACCAATAACAGAACAATTCTTGAACCAAAACGAACAAACAAAAGAATAATTCATAACTATGTAATACATATTTTTTAATTAATAAATATTATGTATTAATAAAAAAATTAACTGTAAGATCAATTTATTAGTTATTTAAATAGTTTAAGAAGATCTTATAAAATAAACTTTTATACAAATAATTTTGTTAAAATATTAAGGATTCAGGCGTTTATTTTCTCTTGTTTAAAAAAAACTTGACTTTCAAAAAACTTTCATTTATTGTAGATGTTAAGGAAATCAAAAGCAATCAATAGTACAGAATATCTAATTTCTCAGTCCTTTTCCTGTATTTTTCTAAACTTATAAAATCTTCCATTATTTCATTAGAGTCCTGTCTTAATTTTTTTAAATTTTAAACACTTCAAATTGTTTTGGTTAATTCTTTAAAAGATTGATATGAGAAGATATGTAGAGGAACAAGTAACTGAACGCATACATATTGAAAGTACGTCAAAGAAGAAGCTGTAGACAGCAAACTCTTATTTAAAATGTAGATCACTGAATACCTTCTTCGATCGTATGAAAAAATGTTTTCTAAACACAACCTTTTGTATATCAGACGAAACAAATAATTAAAAGCACAAAAAAAATATGTTATAGTACCGTTAATCGGTTAACCGACTGAATACCCTAGTACCTATACTAAAATGAACGAGATTTTTGTGTAGATTAATCATATAGAAAATATTGTGCAAGAGCGTTCTTAAAATATTAAGCAAACGTTAAAAAAATGGTGTAAATTATGAAAATATTTAATAAATAGAAACGGGGAATTATTTCTTTACATAAGCTACTTTATTATATTCAACATTAATTTTTTTTTTTTCGAATTTATTCTATGAGCTAAATTTCAGTTATGTATTTTATAAAACTTTTTGTAGTAGTTCTATTCCTTAAATTTTTAGGAATGACTTTATACACTACCAGACTATTATCTTGCATCTTCCTGTTACATTTTACCTTAGCTATCCGTTGGATAGCAATGAAGTTTATTGTATGTATATTGTAAGAAAAATGTAACAGAAAGATACAAGATAATTGTCTGGTAGTGTATATAGTCATTCCTAATAATTTTAAGGAATAGAACTATTACAAAAAGCTTTATAAAATACATAACTGAAATTTAGCTCATAGAATAAATTCGAAAAATAAAAAATAAAATTTTTTTAAATATTAAATGTCACTATATCTTTAAAACTAGAGGAGCTGGAAAAAATAATGATGCCATCGTAAACAGCACTCTCAATTTAATCTCAAAATAATGAAAAGAAGTCTTAAAACTTTAATTGCCACGATTTTTTTAATACATTTTTGGACTGACTGATTTTATGTTTTTCAGTGTTGCCATAACTGTTTGAAGGAAATATACCAAAACTTAGAAAAAAAAAAAAAAAAAAAAAAACTGCTAAGATTAAAACCTAATATTTTTAATATGGGTATTTCCTCCGAATAGTCAATAAAATAATCAGCGTGTTTTAGTGTTTATAATTTAAAAAAAAAGTCTATGATTTTATAATAGAATGGTTTCATAGCATATCTTAGCTGTTTTACTTGAGGAAATTGAGCTGAAAACTGGAACATTTTATATTTTCTTTTAAAGACATTTTTATATTTAATTATTTTACATGCAAAAAATATGTTATATTTGCACTCTTTCTTTAAAATCTCTCTATTACAATCAATTAAGAAGAGAAATGTATAAGGAGAAAAAAAAGTTCGATTAGCGGTTAATTAACGGTTAAAATATATGGAAGAATTGTACGTTCGTGACCCGTACTTTTGCGACCGGTACTTAAGCCAATTAAACAAAAACCAATAGTGATATTTTATTGTGTAAATACTGGGCAAAGACATACATTAATACCCTTTAAAATAAAGTAATCACTTTTGAATATTCCGTTCCTTTTCGCAGACTTTTACATTTCACTACTGTTAGCCAAAGTTGCCTTTTATTCTACGTACGTTCCTTACAACATAATTATAACTATCATTATGAAAACTTAAACTCGATGAAATCCATATTTTGCACTAAACATAGAGCTACCAAAATGCTATCGAATCGCTTGTACATATCAAAAGCGTACGAACGTACGTTCGTGACTTCAGAATTGCCCATATTTAAAATTTGCTAAGAATATGCTACATTTTTACAAAAAAAAAAAAAAAAATCCTAAAAATATGCTAAATTTTTATAAAAAAATATACTTAAAATTTGCTACATAAAATCGAAAAATAAAAAAATTTGCTTAACAATTCTGCTTTTCCAAGAGTGAAAATATGCGAACAAATCTGCTTTTGGACAAGGATATATGTTAAAAAAGCAGATATGGTGAAATGGAAGCACTGATATTTTATAATTTTTCATTGGTTTATTTGGAAAAAATGGTAGTGAATATCAAATTGAATACAGTCGACTTCAGCCTTCTCACTTGCTAACATCTAAAAAGTATTACTTTTAATTATGTTTACAATTTCTTAACCTTTTCCTTCTACCTACCTTTCTTATGTTGCCATAACCACGATGCTGTCGATGCCGAATATTCAAAGAGCACTTCAAATATTTCCTACAATTGTCTCCAAAAAATCATTTTTTTTTTCTTAGCATTTCAGTAAAACCTAAATGCAAATGTCACATACCATCACGTTATTCCTGAAAACTCTTAAATTCATTGGAATATTCCAATTTGAAATTTTTTTTGAGATTTTTATCAACTTTGCTTTGTGCATTGTCAATGTATTGAGTAGCTCCAAGTTATTTGGCTTAGTTAATTAGCAGCAGTGCAATTTCCGTTTGTGAATTTGCAAACTTTGACAAAGGCGATGGCGTGTCTTGTGAGACGAAAAATTACTCAGCTATTGGGCCAAAGCTATTTAAGCATTAAACAACTAAATGCAAATTGAAATAAAATTCTCTTATCATGATAAAAGTCCCCCTGATAAAGTTGTCACTAAGTTGACAATCTTTAGATAAGTGTTACGTTTCTTAGTTCCAGAGAGAATTTTTCCTGCATTTGAATAAAGATCATAACAAATGTTGTGCAAAAATCATTTTCTGATTTAATCTCGCGGCCCTTGTCTGAGTCTTCATTATGTTCATGTAAAACACACGATTAGAGGAATAGTAAAATGTTACTTTTGTAACCAAAAGATAAAGATTGTTTCGATGGCTGAACTTAAAAAGCTGTAAAAGAATTCATTGGGGTTTTCCTAAATATTGTTTTTTTATCGTATTCGATTCATAATTTTCTTAAAAAATTTAGCCTCAATATTAACATAAAATAATATACAAAAAGCCTTTTTGGGCCATTATAACACCTTGCCGTTAGTTAAATGTAGAATTTTGTCACACGTATAAAAAGTCTTTCAAGACATTTTCAATTAAATTATGATATTAGATTTTCTTTTTATTTCAGTAACTGTACAGGAGCTACATAAAACAAATAAGAATATATAGTCGGTAGTCGGTCCACCCCGACTATATAATACCCTAAACCACACTCCACCCCCACTAGCGGTGAATGAGGATATACTAAGTTTGTCATTTCGTGAAGATCGGTCCATAATTGACCATAGGCCCCATATAAACCCTACTCCCGGAAGTTTTATAAGACTAGAAATAGCAGTGTCAAATTTCGAGAAGATCGGTCCATAATTTAACTTAGATCCCATATTAAGCAGCCTTCTGAAATTCACTGTTGACGCTTAATCTAATTACACTGCTGTATTGAAATTTACCAGAAATCCGTTTTCGGAATTTTCGCATGATTAGTCCATAATTTACCATAGGTCCAATACAAATTACCCTCCTAAAAATCATTTTAGTTCGGCTGAAACTGTTATTAATCATGATATTTTACTCAAGCCAGTTCAAAGTTCTAACAAAAAACGCATAAAACTTTCCTATTGTCGGTCAATTATTTAATTCAGGTCTAAACCGCAACCAATTTTAATGCTGACGTTCGTTTTTGTAAAGAATACTTTTATTGATAATTTTTCATTCTTGACTGAGCTGAGAAAAATTATCAATAAAATTTTAATTAATTTCATGTTGTAAACTTCCTGTCTTCATAAAAATTATTTGATGAAAATTAAATTCAAAGAACTTAAGCCTAATTAAAATATCGAAATTTGGATTAAAAACCATAAACACTTCAATAAAATAACGACAATACTAATTATTTTTGATATTAATTAAAAAATGTATTACATTTGCACCAGTAAACAAATTAATACTATCAATTAAACGTTTAATTCATTCACTTTTTTAGGTGATTTGGTTTTGAAAATGTGCCGCACCAAATGTGATGTTTTAAAAGAAGACAGATTTAAGATTTTTTTTTCTTTTTTTTTATTTGGAAACACAAATATTTACAATTTTTATATGAAATAAGTTTTCAATTTAAAGTATGCGGTAATTTACACAATAGAAAATTTCTTGAACAGTTTAATAGATGATGGTTTTTTGACCCAATGTCTGAGAAAATATTTATTTGCTTTTGTAGAGCAGGACAGGTTAAAAGTATAAACATAAAACCAGACTTTGCTCCAAGCATGACATACAAATCTTTAAATAGAAAATAATTGGATTCGTTATTCCGGAATATGTATAAAATACTAGAGTGCCAGAATAGCCTTAGAATATCAACGAGCATTGCTGGAATTGCTCTAAATTTATTATAGGGATAATATTTATTTTTTTAAAGCATTTAATGACATGCAATACATAAGTATTACATGTCATACTTTTATCACCTTTTTATCATTTTTACACAATTAATAAATGGCTGTGGGAAAAATCGCCCCAAGAAAAATGGCCCAAAAAAAGAAATGAAAAATCGCCCAAAAAAATCCCATGTAAAATTGGGCCTAAATTTATATGAAAAGTGACCTAAAATTTTTGGGCTATTTTTCGTTATTGTTGGGTGATTTTTCGTTTTTTTAAATGTTGAATGAAAAATGGCCCATTTTTTTGATTTTCTCCTCTATGGTATAACAAATACCGGCTTCGCTAACTAAAGCTTCTCTGCACAGCCGGCCTTTGGCCGGGCGCAAGGATTTTCTCCTCTATGGTATAACAAACACCGGCTTCGCTAAGTAAAGCTTCTAAAATCTGCCTTGTTTCCAAATGAAAACCGACTATGCAGAGAAGCTTTAGTTAGCGAAGCCGGTGTTTGTTATACCATAGAGGAGAAAATCCTTGCGCCCGGCCGAAGGCCGGCTGTGCAGAGAAGCTTTAGTTAGCGTAGTGTCAATGGACACTATGACTCTTTTTGGGGTGTCATAGCGTCCATGGACACTATGACACTGGACGTCATAACATGCCAGCGGGAAAAAATTCGTTTTTGTTTTTTGGGTCATTTTTCATTTTTTTTTTGGGCCCTTTTTCGTTTCTTTTGGGCAAAATTTCATATATAACTTTTCGGGTCATTTTTCATGTTCTGTTGGGCGATTCTTCATTTGGGCGATTTTTCATTTCTTTTTTTGGGCCATTTTTCTTGGGGCGATTTTTCCCACAGCCTTAATAAATATTCAAAATTTATGCTATTTCGAAAAAAAAATATAGTAGGTGTTCATACTTTTTTATGCCCTAATCGACTAAGCCATGCCACTTTGACTGCAGCAGTACCGGAAAGGCATTATATTTTAATACAATTATTATTAGTTTTAAATACAATTATTTGAGTTTTTGAACAACGATATGGAGCTAGCCTAATATTTGATATTTGTCATATAAATGAAATTTTTATTCTTCGACCTTTGAAAACCGACATTATTGTAAGTCAACCACATTATTTATGATAATTTTGACCGCATCGTTCATATAAAATTTCTGGTGTATAAAATTTTGTAAAAAAAAAACATATCATCAATAAAGAACTGCAGAGCTGGGTCAGCGGAATTTTTAAGGCTTTTTTATAGTGTGAAGGCCTTACTACAGGGTAGTACAAAGGCTCGCAAGTAAGTTCTTTGAGATTTACAACCATGTTCGCCCGACTATTTTTATTATTACCTTCTGAGTGATCCCTATTATTAAAAATCTTAAACATTTCAATGTGTGGAAAAAATAAAAAAACTTTATGAATTGGATAATAAGAATTTTTAACATGAAATGAGTTAAAATTATTATAGCCTCCACAACCACTGTGGTGAATGTTTGTCATTCCGTGTGAAACTTTTTTATAATATATCTAAGACCCCATAAAGCATATATATTCTGGCTCCTTCAGTAATTCTAAGTCGATTTAGCCATTTCCAACTGTCTGTCCGCCTGTTGAAAACACGCTCACTTTCAAAAAACGCAAAAGAAAAGACCAAACTTGGTCTCAAATTACTTGTAGTTATCCTAAGCAGTTTGGGTAGGATTAGAATTATGAATCAAAATGTGGAACCACCACCCTAAAAAAATTGATAATTTTGATACAAAAACTAACATAAATGGTGGAATAATGCACGGAAAGAAATAAAATTCTGTTAAATTTCGTAAAAATCGGTCCATAATTTGTCATAGGCTCTATATAAACCCTTCTCGCGGAAAACAGTTAAGTACGCCTAAAACCGCAATAAATAGCGCTAGCCTACTTAAATTTGGTACGTCACAGTTTTATAGGACCAGAAATAACACTGTAACATTTTTTGAAGATCGGTCCATAATTTACCCTACGCCCCATATAAACCCTACTCTCGGAAAACAGTTTATTGCGCCCAAAAACCAAATTAAGCCCACTTTGGGAAAATAATTAAATTCGCGTTAAACCATCACAGATATAGATATTGCGGTAAAATTTCTTACTTTAATTCATATGGCCAGAAAAAATAGGCAAATTTGTGAAATGTTAACGCTAAAACTAATGACACTGCTGTATTAAAATTTATTCTAATTTATTTTTTGTAATACCAGAAACCAGTCTTCAGAACTTTGGGATGATTGGTCCATAATTTACCATAGATCCGATACAAATTACCCTCCTAAAAATTATTTTAGTTCGGCTAAAACTTTAACGAATCATGATATTTTACTCAATCCAGTTCAAAGTTCTAACAAGAAATGCATAAAATTTTCTTATTGTCGGTCAATAATTTAATTCAGGTCTAAACCGCCACTATTATTAATGCTGACGTTCGTTTTTGTGAAGCTTAGTTAATAATATATATGTGTTTATCATATAGAGCCCACTCCTGTCGGTGGAGGGTATCAAAGATTCGGCACAGCCTTGTTTTTTGATAATTTTTATTCTTGAATAAACTCGGGTCGAATTTACATGTTTCGAGAATACATGTTCCCATCTTCAGAATTCTTTGCAGTTGTACCGTTTGCGCCACTGCGGCGGCAGCCAGTCTATAGTCCAACATCAATCTCTAACCAATGGTATTGGTGGATCGAAATTTGCTGCAATTGATTATCTATTTTCAATTTAGTATTGTGGTTATTTTATTGCATTGTTTATGGTTTTCACTTCAAATTTTTAATTTATTTACGTGCTTTCTTACTTACTTCTGTTTTTCGTAGTTTTTGTCAAGACTTTGTCTTGAGAACCTGAGTACATTTGAACCACTAAATGCAGAAAGGGAACTACTTACATTTATTTCATGTATCTTATTTAAGTATTGCTAAGACACTAGTTCAAAAAGTGTCATCTTAGACAACTTCAAATTAAAGTCAGTTCTCCTCTCCACGAGCTAAGAACATAAAACTTGCATTTATTATTATAAACTACAGTGTTTCAATTGATTATATTAAAATGATTATTTTGAAGTATTTCTCTTTCTGCACTTAGCGATTCATTTGTTTTTTGTGTGTTTTTTTTCATTTGTCTTTTTTTCGTTTACCTTTCTTTGTGCAACTTGAATGACAAATGTAAACTTTTTTATAACAATTGCGATTTTTATTGAACTGTGGTTTTTAAAATGAAATTTTTGATATTTTTATATTATACTTAATTTATCAAATTAAATTTTCAAAAAATTATTTAAATGAATTATTTTTGTGTTAATAAACTTATGTATGAAATAATAAAAATAAAATAAAAAAAAAACTTATAATTTAGTTACATATCGCACTTAATCAACAAAAGGGTATTATTTCAAAATTTAATAATTTTCAGTAGAAAAACCAATTTCAAAGCCGTTTCATTGCCATAAAGTAGACAAAATAGCACGATATTTTAAGAGCGGGGAGATATGAATATAACGTGTCAATTTTTTCGAAAGTAAAAAAATAAAAATGTTCAGTTAATACGTTTTGTTGATTAAGTGCGATATGAAAAATTCGTTTATTATAGGAAAATCAAAAGTGATATTGCGACAGGTTTTGCAATCACTAATCTGAGAAAATATACAGTGATATTTATATTTTTAATATTGGACTACAAATGGCTGCGTAATGGGTACTTCATTATAAGGTGCGTTATATATAGCCGTGGCAAACATTTTAAAATGTCAGTACAACGGCCTTTAGCAGCTTCAGGCACGAACTAAGTTTTATTGCTTTATGAAAAAAATAACAAAGTTATAGGGTTTGGCCGATATCTCCCACTGTGCATTGGGAGATATTGGGAGTTTGGCCTGTAATAGTTTAATATGACTAGAACTCATGATGCAAAATTTCGTAAAGATTGTTCCATAATTTTCGTAAGATCCATAGTATAAAATAGACTTTAATACGCCTAAAACCGCAACAATTTATTATGCTGTCAGATCAGTTTTTAATAACAATAATTAATATTTATAAATGTAAAGCTCAATCCTGAAATATTCTTACTCTGGGTGGAGCGTATTAAAGATGCGGCGCAGACGAATATAGCCTTTTTACATTGTATGTATGTGTATGGGTGTGAATTCTGTTTTTATCATTACCTCAACATTAGGCACAACTTTTCTTTTAGGCACAACTTTCTTTTTTTTCCTATTCCATTTTTAAATAATTAGAAAGGGGAAGTTAAAGATTTTTAAATTAAATGGTAACTTGTTTAATGGGGACCCCTGCATAATTTATTTTTTCTATATTTTTATAACTTTAATTTGAACTTTTTTTACTTTTATTTCGTTTTTTAAACTCTAAAAAATTTCATTAATTAATTCATTTATTAATGATGTGCTAATAATCCCAATTTTTTTAAATGAAAACACTGAAATTTATTAATTTTATTTTAAATTGTAGTGCTTCCAACATGGAACATGACCTATATCACACATGCCCTTTAAAAAAAAACTCTTTAACGTCATCATCAATTCTATGGAATCATTATTATTACTTTTTGTTGGTCGAATTTACAACTGCGACATATGAATACAAACATGCCACACAATGGAACAAGTGCCACTCCGAATGCACATTTTCAATTTAATTGCAGATTTTTTTCAATGACATTATTATTCAACAGTCAATGAATTTATTTTATTCCTACGAATCTGTACTACCATGCCTGATTGCAATATTATTAAATTGTTCAAATACTTGTAACACCAAAAATAATAGTCCCTAACATAGTATGTCAAATATCTGAGATAAATGTATACGATGACCAAGCATATCGAATTTAAAGAGAACAAAATCACTTACATTTATAGAAAAATAACACATATTGAAATTGTCGAAAATCGGCCAAAAATAAAGCCCTCATAGAAGAAGAGGCAAAAATCTATTTTTCGAATATGGCAGTTATTTTGTAGTCAATTTGATTTCCACAGTAACGGTATTTTCGTGGTCGTTCGAGGTTTTTGATTTTTGAACAGGTTTATGAAAAAAAAAACGATATTCATAAATTTCGAGTTCTAACTGTGAATGATTTAGTGTGCGATATATAGTTTCTTTCTTATGGGCCCCGTAAAACAAAAAAATTACGTGACCCTCAGGCTTACTAAGCCACTAGCCTTTCTTATCCAGCGTAACACGTTGTTAAACTATCGAAAAGTTAAACATAAGGTGTATTCATTTACAGAAATATTTTGCTTATTTTCAATAATTGTTACATTAGTAAATATTAACGTACAGGAAAAACTTTCAATGAGAGAGCATAACAATTTGAGAAACCAAAAATTTTTTGAAAATTTCTGATAGTAAAATTTTAATTAGCAAGAATAATTTAACCACCTGTCTCATGTTTTTCTATACAAAATAAAAATAAAAAAAATTTTCATAATTTTCAAATTAAAAGTTTTTCAATAACACAAAATATTTATTTTTCCAAAATTTTAAATATTCTTGCGCAAATAGTTCAAAATAATTGAATTTATTAAGAATTAATATTGTATTTTACAGCTTAATAGTGTCAATATGCCTAACTTGCAAGTTTTTGCTGGTAAAGTGATCATTTACTATTCTATTTTTTGGAGTAATTCGGAGAAACATTTTGTAAATTTTAAATTTACTTACTCTCTCGTTGCAAGTTTTTGCTGATAAAGTAAATGAAAACATCTATAATATATTTATATATTTATTAGGGAGATCGAACGGTTATTATTCGACCGGCTTTAGCCGGTTATTTTAGTTTCACCCAGGCCGGTTGTTTTAAAATGTCCAATTTTCGAATATCGAATAAACCGGTTATTTTGGTGTAATTAACCGGTTATTTTAATAATATGTAATTTATATACGTTTTCCTTACTCTTGTAATGTACCCGTAATTTAAGTATTTTTCTAATTGAATATTGGGCAAACCTGAACTTTTTATGAAGAATGTCAAAACAAAATGTAACTAATGTCAATAAAACATTATGAATAATGTAAATACAAGTCGCTTATAAAAGCGTGTGTTCTTGTAATAGACCCCAAAACCAATTCAAAATACTACAGGAAGGGGCAAACAGAAAAAAAACTTGTTTAAAAATGGTCACCTCCAACAAAACTATTTTTAAAGAAAATTTTTAAACATATTATGTTTAATTTAACCATATTATTGTCACCGACAACCATATTATTGTTAATTTGGTCCTCCATCATAAAGCCACAAACATATTATGGTTGTCTTTAAGCATGTGACTGAGATATGAGTAAAAACCCACGATTACCTTTAATTTTACCCAAAAATACCTTGTTGTTGTTTTCTTATTCTAGTTTTATGTATATCTGAAGAACCGAAGAGCCAACGTTTCTAAATTAGGTACAAGCATCTTGGCTATCAATACACAACATCCGATTAAATGTAGGGGGAATTCGACAAGTGGGCGTGGTACAAAGTTGATTTATTTATATCTACAAAACGGTATTTATATAAATTTCTGTAATTATCGCCCCATGGTGAAGGGTATATAAGAATCGGCATAGCCGAATATAGCACTCGTAATTGTTTTTTATTTAGATTATCAATAAAATAATAACATATTTAATGCAAAATACAAGGAGTTTTAATTTTAATATAATGTCCTTAAATTAACTATTCGATTTGTGTTTTTAGTGAAAAAACGTTTCATACCCAAAACGCTATGGCAGTTAAGACATTTTTTCACAGCATCATGATTTTTAAAACGTTATTCCACGTTTCATGAAAAACGTTTTTACATATTTTCTGCTCTGAAGCGTTTTATGGTGGTATGATCTTATTTTTCTTGTTTTAATGCATTTCTGCTATTTCTTAACCTTTTATTTTTCTGTCTTATCGATTCCCCATACAAGCTTCCGACAATTTCGTTCGTATAATTTTGTTAGCAACTTATAACGTTTTTCTCCTGATTTACTCCTTGTAATTTAACTTTGAAGGGTTCTTGGTGAATAATTTTAGTTGATTTGTTCGTTTAGCAATGTAAGAGAGTTATGTTAACGGTACTCCGCAAAAAACTGGTTTTAAAAATTTGACTTGTAAACCGTTATTCGGGGCTATGCTTCAATTATAAAATTTTTAATTAAAGGTTCAGTGTACCAATTGACTGAGAATAACTTTCTAAATCAATCTGGCGATGCACGTCGGCCTGCTTATTTATTGGCCGCCTGATCCGCTTTCCGGCTGAGTGATTGAATTTCCATGTGGGCAAGGTACAGGTTGAAATTTTCGAGATAACATATTAAAAATTATTAGATGCGATCCATAATTTAACATAGCACCCATACAAACTTTTTTTGAAATAGAGTATTTGTCCATGAACCACCGAATTCTGTTGGAATTAAGCTCAATTCGTAACGTCTACAATATCTACCCTGATATTGAAAAATACACGTTCAGAATTAACCTTTATGTGCTCGGAAGTCTACATTTGTAGTATTTTTGAATAGATTAGCGAATAAAAATTAAAAACGTCAGTCAAACAATTTGAGGTTTTTGGTAGCTTCCTAAGATCTTGTTTTAAGCAGATTTAAACGTTAATGATGTAAAAAAAATTATTTCGTAGGTGTTAAAGGGATATTTTTTAAAATGATCATCTCGTGGCCGGTAGTCTACATTTGTAGTAACTATGTGATTTGTATGCAAATAAGCTTGGAAATGTTGGAGAGAATGTAGTAAAAAAACTCGTTTCTAACTGGGAGAATACCGGAAGAACAATAGTTTGTGACAATTTTTTCACATCGTTAAATTTGGGTAAATATATATTGTCCAAAGGCCTTGCAATTCTTGGTACAGTTCGCCAAAATAAAACCTTTGTACCCAACGAAATGAAAGCTAACCGTAAACGTGCAGAATATTCATCAGTTTTTGGTTTTTTGGACTCAAAGTTTTCACTATCATCTTATGTGCCAAAAAAGGGAAAGGCAGTTGTTATATTGTCAAGTACAACTTTGAATAATGATATTGTGGCAGAGAAAAAAAATAAGCCGCAGTATATACTTGGCTATAACGTCAGCAAAGGAGGCGTCGATGCAATGGACAAAATGCTGTCAGCATATTCTACAAAACGCAAAACATTGCGATGGTCATTGGCAATATTTTTCAACTTGCTAGATATATCTACCCTAGCTACTTATATCATCTATATAGGAAATAATAGCCATATTTAGCAAACAGATAAACGAAGAAAGTTCTTGAGAAGTTTGGCAAATTAAAAAAAAAAAATTATAGAACGGTCAAAAATTCCAAGGGTAATAGGCTACACTCCAACACTCCTCGCTATCGAAATGGCGCTAGGGCACTCGCCAAATTCAACTTCTTCCGCTTCAGCTACTAATCAATTTCCCAATACATCTGAGGATAAGCTGCCAAAACATCCTCTACGATGTCAGGTATGTGAAATAGGAAATCGCAAAAACACACGAAAGATATGCAGTTGGTGTAAGAAACCGGTGTGCGATGCACATTCCACAACTTACGTTTTTGGAAAATGCTGCTCTATAAATAAAACTTAAATGTTTAAAATTGTTTTGTTCAAGTTTTTCTATATCTACATGTACCTACATAAATAAAATATAAATACAATAAAATAAATATAACCATTTTATTCTTGTTTATAAGGATAAAGTAGTGCAAAAATAATGTTACTACAAATGTAGTCTTCCGACCGCTCACGTAAGTTATCGATCCCGAGCACATAAAGGTTAATCAGAAGTCCGTCTTAAGCCCAATATCTTAAATCAGTTATTGTTAAGACTTTTATTACGATTTTGACATATACGTAGATTATAGTGGATAAATATTGTTTCATGCACGAGAAGAAATGTGAACCTCTACGCCAATGGCTCTAAGTCTCGAGAAATAGTAGGATTCAGAGTACATTCAGGGAAACTCAACCTCAATTTATAGCAAACACTTCTGAATTACTGTAGTCTCATCCAGGCGGAGCTACTTGCAATCAAGGAAGCTGAAGACTGGCTCAGACTTTTTGCTGTGGATATCTACACCGATAGCTATTACGCCCTTATGGCCTTGTATACCCCCTCCCTAAAAACGACTACAGTACATGCCTGCGGCTTATCTCTTAACAAGATGTCTGAGTAGTTTGATATGTGGATCATATGGGACCAAGACCACGGGGGGATCATTAGGACAGATGAGCTTGGAAAAGTTGATACTACCTTACGAGTTCCACTGGATGAGAAAAGCGTTGAGGTCCCTCTGCTCTAATGCAAAATCGAACTCCGGCGATCGTCTTTCGATGGGCCGCAAACACTGGATGAAGGATTTCCAGGCAATTGTGGTCCCGCATGGATGACGGGCGAGCCCTGTCTCTACTATCGATGACCAAAAGTGACGCATTAATCTTGGTATCTGATGTCACGGGACGCTGTCTTATAGGTAGACATGCACAGTGTCTGAAAACCGGACAACACGACTACTGCGCCGCTGTGAAGGACGAGAACGTAGAAAACCTTCTCTGTCACTGTCATGCACTGACGATAAAACGACTGGCCGCAATAAGATCCGCCACCTCTGACGGATTGTACAAATTCGCTGCCGTTTAAATGAGCGCATTTTGAATTTTGTTAGAAGTTCTGGATGGTTTTGCAGTTGGGGTTCTATTTAGTGGAATTTCATGGTATCACAATGGATCATTGGGTCTGATTGTCATTTCTACCTTACCTTATCTAGATTAGATTCAATACTAATAACTCTTATAAGAATCCTAACCTCGTAATACGTACCTCGTAGGTAAACTATTAAAATGTCTTTTAAAAGTACCGTGGTGTAGGGTATCATATGGTAGGACTTGAGCGCCCTTACTTTTTTACTTGTTTCAAATTATTGGTATTCTATTGTTTTCTCATTCGTTGACATATTCAGATCATTAATATTATTGTAAGAGTTTTTTTTTATTAAAGCAATGAGACTTTATTGTTTTCGTTTCAGGTTTCCCAGTTGGCAAAACTGCCGTCGACGACATTTTCGTCAACTATTTATGCACGACATATCCTCTATATCACTTAGGATTTCTGGAAGACAATTTTGAGGAAAATGCAGTGGGCGACCAAATACTCGACATTGTCTAGTGCACTGTCTTCTAAAGAAGTTTATAAACGACGACATGACCGACATTGTCTTCCAAGTTGTCTTTTATACAAGCCTATCCATGAAAACATGACCGGTATTGTCTTGTAAGGTGTCTTATGTTAACACCTATACACGACAGTATGAGCGACAGTGTCGTGCAAATTGTACTCTTTCAACAACTAAACACGACAATTTGAGCGACATTGTCTTGTAAGCTGTCTTTTTAACAAACACAAATAATTTGTTCGATCGAATGAACGACATGAAGAGCTACAATGTCTTTCTTTGTGTCGTGCACGATTCTCGCGACACTTGTTCGAAAATGTCGTTCACGATTTATTCTGGCTGTCCCTCACATGTCGTGCAGGAATTAACATTGTCGAGCATCCGTCTTCAATGATGTCTTAAAGGCGTGGCCAACTGCGTTATTATACATTTTGTTGTTTAAAAAAACTGTAGATACTCATACACATGACCGTTAAAAATATATTTGATAATGGAAATGTGTACTTTTTTCTTTTTCTTTCCCAATGCTATTGTGTTGCATTTTGAATTTTATTTATTTTGTTAGAAAAAAATCAATTCTAGAAATTGATGAAACCGATTGTTAACAGCAAAGAAGAGACACAAATAAATTTATGTTTTCGTTTGATTAAAGAGCAATACCTCCAGTTCAAATGCATTACAAATTTAATATGTTAATAGATGTAATAAAATAAAAAGTAATAAAATACTTTGCCGCATGATTGCACAAAATCTTACGCAGGAGCTCCTTGTTATCGTTGTAAAGCAAAACACAAAGGAATAATAACATAGCGAAAATACATTTTTACAATGGCTCAGCATAGGTCTTTAGCCTCGTTAGTTAAATAATTTTTTAAATTTCAGAATTTCGAATACACCCTTAAGATTTGAGGTTATTCATAAAGAGTATTAAATTGAAAAGTGTATTAAATTTGTTGTCTTATAGATAGCAATATATCAAAATCGACTCTTCGCGAAAAATAACTTTTTTATTGTTGAAAATGGCTGCTTGGGGCCTCGAAAACAATAGTTCTTCTACCACTTCTTCATATTTGGCCTATCCGAAAATGTACCGTAATTTTTCTGTTGTTGAAGAAAATCGCCAATTAGACCCACCAAGCCTCAAAATATGACTTAACAATGTTGCACAATTTTGTTTAAAACGATTGTTTCACTTTTTTTTTTAATATACCAACATCGAAAATTTTCAAGTAATGGCAAATTGATATAGTTTTGTAGCAAATGCTGGATAAGCGCCATCTTGCAGTGGCGTTTTAAAAAAAATGATGAAGCCTTATTTAGCTTCTCAACAGGACTCTATATTCTGAAAGTGTTGAATACACGGTCACCCCTATACATAGAAAAGTCTACAGGAACTGACTTTTGGAGCGTTTGTGCAAATCTTAAATGAAAATTTGGAGAAGGATGATCCTCTGTCGATCCTACGCTGTGGCTCAGCTAAAGAAGTCTACACGAAGAAAAAAAATATGTTTAAAAATGTTCACCTCCAACAAAACTATTTTTTAAGATATTTTTAAATATATTATGTTTAAATTAGCAATATTTTTGTCACCGATAACCATATTATTGGTAAATTGGTCCTCCATCAATAAGCCACAACCATATTTTTGTTGCTTTAAGACATGTTTTGGTTAAATATGACAATAGTTTGTTTTTAAATTAATAATGGTATTT
The DNA here is from genome assembly GCA_943735925.1 of Pollenia amentaria. NCBI lineage: Eukaryota > Metazoa > Arthropoda > Insecta > Diptera > Polleniidae > Pollenia > Pollenia amentaria. The sequence continues at coordinate 117,852,198 of OX031010.1, read as the reverse complement.
TCCTCTTTTCCAAGAGCAACATGCTATGGTTTAAAACCAACCATGCTATTATAAGTGTTAAGCATATTTTAGTTATTATTAACCAAAACATGTTCGGAGGCAACCATAATATGGTTGTGACTTTTTAATGGAGGACTAATTTAACTATAATATAATTGTCGTTGGCAATAGTATGGTTAAATTAAACATATTATACTTTAAATTTTTCTTTTAAAATAGTTTTGTTGGAGGTGACCATATATAAACATGTTTTTTCTCTGGGTGTAGACATACCTTAGATGTTAAAATTTTTCAAGAGACGCAGATCCGCTTGTTTACTGGCGCAATTAAATGTTATACTCAAAATTTTAAACCATTGCGCAGAAATACTTAAGTTGTTAAATGATTTCAGTCACATCTGAGAGACGATTTCTTCCTGAAGGCCTGCATCGAACGGAGTTGCGAAATTATCTCCGCAAAAGTTGAGAATACTTTGTTTTTTAAACAAAAATCTTATTAATATTAATTTTGAATACTTATAATCTCTTATACTGTTTTTTGTTTTGTTTAAAAAATAATTAATTTTACCATGAATTAAATTAATTTCGCTGTTTTTAAAATCTTATAACATCAATTTTAAATATTAATAATCACATACACTGCAATTTTGTTATAACAATGAAATTACTCTACTTAAGTTTTGTTAATTTTACCTTGAATTAAAATTTTATATTCTTATCGGTGTCGGTATCGGCGATATTTCACCTTGTGTATCGGAATCGTATCGGCAAAAATGCGCATCGTTAACTACCTCATTTGACCCCATTTTTTGTGTTTGAAAAAATTGAAAGAAGAGCGTAAATTGAATAGACAATAAAAAAGCTATATGATGAAAAGTAAACGAGCCTCGTCGATTCGACGAACAGTATCCATCCAGTGTTAAATGTTATGTCAAATAAGTTAAGGACGTCCATAGCAAAACGGAACAATTTCACATTTTTTTTTTTGGATAAACGAATAAATAATATTGATTAAAGTTAGTAGGATGGATATATTTTTTTAAGTACTTAAAGTGGTATAATATTATTAAAAATCATAAATAAATTGAATTATCTGCCAGTTATTTTTTAAATTATTTAGAAAACAAATTTCGAACGCAATGGAAATTGTGAGTTTTGAATTATGACCTTTTCATTTCAATAATATTGTAATTTTGAATGTTTGTTTTTTAGAAAATAACTAACAATTATTTTTTTATGTGTATTAGGTTATGTTACACTCACAATATTCTGTACGTAAAATTAACTGAAATTGTAATATAAATTAAATGAATATTCAGTTAAAAACCGGTCTACTTATTTTTATTTATTTTTACCGAAAAGTTTATTTAATTTTTACTGTCAAAAATTCAACTGAGAATTTCGTAAAAACAAATGAATTTTCAGTTATTTCATATAATTCAACTATCAAAAAAAAAAAAAAAACCAACGAAAGTCCGTAAAAACAAATGAATTTTAAGTTATTTTATGTAATTCAGTAATTTTATATAATACAGGTTAAACTCGAATTTCTAAAAAATATCAGACACCTGTCCGCTTCTTTTTCTAATGAGAGAGAGAGAGAGAGAGAATATTTAGTTATATTCACTTACCCCGTTATACATGTTTGTTTTACTCTTGTTGTACTGACCACTTGTTTACGGAAGAACTAAGACACCAGCAGCATGCCCGATATGGTATTCGCAATTATTTTACTTTAAAAATTTATGTATTTAAACAACTAGAATATGCGAATTTTCTACACAAAACAAGCAAATTGTTTTTTACTTTTTGCCACAGATCTATAAATAGATAACTAAAAATCAATTTTGTGGTAATTAAATTAACTGAAAATTCATTTGTTTTTACGGAATTTGTGGTTAATTTTTTATGGAATTCGCGTTTGAATTTTTGAAAATAAAAATTAAATTAACTTCTCGTTTAAATTAAATGCAAAATAATTAGTTAATCAACTGACAATATTAAATGCTACCGAAAATCCGTATTAATGTGCACTTAGTTTATTTAATAAATGTTAGAATCAGTTAAAAATAAATTTGCTTGGAATATTAAATGTTTATTTATTTAAAAATGACTGAACGGAATACTTCTTGAATAACTTACAGTCCGTTACTGTAATAATATTGTGAGTGTAGGTTCGGATAAGAAGGGTTATGCGCCCAAGGGCATACGTTCACTCGGAGAGCAATGCGGTCCATTGTGAATCCCTTTGATATAGAGGGAAAAGAAAAAGTGAAGTACAGAATTGATAAAAAGATTAAGACTAGTTAGTAGAAACTACCCAGCACAAACAACTCCCCCTACAGTTTCCTCATCAGAAACAACCGTAACACTTCCCTGACAAACCGCAGTAGATAGACTGGATTAATTCCAGCGATACACCTTAGCTCGTCGTGAATAGTGGCATAGTACATGCTCAATTGCCTCTAGCTCCTCAGCATCCTTGCATTATCTGCAGAAGTCCGGTATGGCACTGTCTCATTTGCTCGTGAAAGCCTTAACAGAACAGTGTCCCATCAAGAACACTATTAATGTCCCAAGACCACTCCTATCTAATCCTAATAGAACCCTGGTTGCCCCTAACTCCAAATCTAGAATTTAAAAAGCATATAATATTATAAAGATATTGTTAAGAGCGAATTCAAAAACAATAATTATTAAAATAAGTATAGCTCTGTGTTCAGGATTGATTGTTCAGAATTTGGAAAAATATTATTTTTGACATTTTTCCCACTTCTTACGTACTTAGGAGCTCGTTTCCAAATTTTCACATGTTTCAATTTTAAGCGAATTTATGAGGATTCAGGAGAAAATTAAATTCAATAAACTTAAGCCTGATTAAAATATCGAAATTTGGATTAAAACCCGTTAACAGTTCAATAAAATAACCATAATAATAATTTTTTTAACTTTATCTAAAAATTAGGTAAATTTTATACAAAAGCTGAAAAATGTAAATAAAATAATTATGAATTTATTTTAAGGTATTTAAAGATTTTCCTTGTTTTTAAGATCTTAATCATTAGGTGAAAATAGCTTGAAATAGGGTACTTCCCATTCTAGCAAAAAAGCATAGTTAAAGTAAAGTTTCCTGGGGAGCCATCAAAATGACAGCTTACTCGGGTCATTCACTGGTCCTTTTTTGATACCCAACTCCAATGCCCATCCTACACTCTCGAACTTAACCAATACGTCTAGCTAATCAAGAGAAGAAGCTCTTGTGAAGTTATTAGTTATGTTTATGTAAACTTATATATGTGCTCTACATAACTTTACTAGTCACCCTATTATCATTATATAGTTTAGTTTAAGCCCTTTAATGTAGATTGTGAATAATAAAGAGACTTTTAAAAACCAAATTTTTGAGCTAACGCATTTAATTCTTTAATTTCTTGTGGAACAAACGTCCGTCTGTAAATCAAACGTGAAGTAAATCACTATATACTTTCTTCATATTGTGTAAAAATTTCATGAAAATTTTTTATTTACTCAACTTTAGCGAGAAGAATTAAATTTTAATGTGCTAAAAAATTCAAAGTTAAGATACGACTCTATTGCAGCAAAGGCTCGACAAGATGTCCATTTTATAAAATAGAACAGAAGCAACTTTAGTTCTATCTTAGATAGATCATTTAAACAGACAGACACTGGTATTTCCAGTTATCTCTCTCAAATGTCCCGAATTCCAGGACAGAAAATAATAAGTACATTAGCAAAATATTTCTTTACTTCCTATACTTTTCACCACAGGTGGAGAGGGTAGGTGATATAGGATGTTTATGTATATTTTTACCCTTCACCATAGTCGGAAAGCGCATTTATAAATTTGTCATTTCGTTTCTAATTTCTACAATATAAAGTATACACATTCTGGGTCATATAAAATAAACCTTATCGAATAATCACAACCGCTCCCTGGTATGAGTAAAACTTAAATATCCACAATGATCTCAATGTGCCATTAGTAAAAACTTTGATTACAAAATATGCTGTAAAATATTAAAAAAAACTGGAACTGCATCCAAATCCGATAGCTCGAAATATTTTAATTTATGGCGGCAACACTGGCTTAAGGCGAAGACACACTGCACCACACACCCCATCGGAGGAGCGATAAACACCTTCATATGTGAACAGAAACCGTGATGACGAAATGTTTTTTGTCTGGCACTGGCAGGACATAAAGTAAAGTATAAGGATAAGATTTGATTAGTTACACTATGCTAGTTGAAAAACAGACAAGCCGGGCACATAGCGTTTTACCATAATTCGGGTTTTTTAAGATTGGCTCTGGTTTTCGAGATATACCGTTATTTCAAAAATGGAAGAGGTTGCACAACATATGTTAGGTGTCCAGCTTGTCACGAAAAAAAGTGTCAATTTCTTGCACAGTGTTATTGTTAGTTCATTTTTAATATATGAAGATTCAATAAATAAATACTGAGAAAATAATTATGGATCCTTATGATAAGCGAAGTTGATTTAGCGATGTCCGTCTGACCTACGGTCTATTGTAATAGGGTTTCCGAAGACTTCAAAGTTATGGCAACCAGGTAATTTTATATTACTACCACAAATGCTTCGTTAAATTTTGCTATTAAAATATATCCAGTCCATTTATGACTGAGATATGAGAAAAAAAAGAAAGTTCACATGCTAATGGATTTATTTTCTTTTTCGAAGCTGTGAAAAATTAATAAAGTTTCAAGACCTAAGAGCTCCCAAGAAGTTTAAAGTTTTGCTTGTGTCGACTTCAACAAACAAAAAGAAATCCATCTCAAACGTTGTACTCTAATTTGAATAAAATTCTTAGCAAAAGATATAACAATTTGTCTAAAGTATACCCTCACTGAAGGTTATAGAGTACATATCTGTGGCATTTTGACAAAACATCTTAAGTCGAGATAAGATAGCAAAAAAGTTTTTTAAAAAAACCATGTGAAAAAATCATTTTTATCAAATAATAAAATAAACCAAAATTAAAGAAAAATTTCGTTTATAATAAATAAATTTTAAAAACATAGACAAAAATGTTTTTTTAAGAAAATTCGTATGATTAAAAACATTTTTTTCAACTTTTTAAAATTGACTTAAGATGTTTTGTCAAAATGCCACAGATATATATATGAGTTTATCACTCCGTCTGTAATTTCTAAAATATTGCTCTTAGACCCTATAAAGAATATATATTCTGGGCCTTAATAAGTAACGAAGTTGATTTCACGATGTCCACCCTTCCGTTTAAATGTTCTATCCGGCGACTATGAAATGAGCTTTAGATTGCCGCTACGTTGTCTTTTCCGATGAGAAGAAATTTTATTTGGAAGGTCCAGAGGGCTATAACTACTATCTTCGCAAGGAGTAACACCAGTTGGATCGCCTTTATAGTCGGGTGGGTTGTGTGATGATGTGGGTAGACATATCCTACTTTGGTTGATCATTAAGAAAATCTAAAAGGAACTTGCAGACTGTAACCTGATGAAGCAAACACTATGTTAGTTTTTTCATTGAAAATAAAATAAAATAGAAGGAACCATGTAGCGGTAAATTTGCTGCTAATGTTTTCTTTATCAGAATAAGTGCATACAGTGACGAGGAGAATGGAATACTAAAAAGAATAAATGTATTCCAAACAAAAACACAGCTGTGAATATCACGAACTGATTTTCCAAAACCTGCAAATGGATTAGACCTTGGTCAAAAACAGTCCCTGAAAGTTGGTATATTATTAGTAAAATTCTTGAAATTGGTGCAAAAAGATACTGCAGCACTTATCTTATCAGAAGAGCGTTGAAGACAAATGTGAATAGGAACCGCGATTAGGTGAATTTTCGTCCGGCATTGGCAGTAGGTAAACTTAGGAATACGAATACGATTTAACTAATTATTGTTAGTTCAGATTTTAATATAATATATGTATGTATTATAAATATTCAATTAATATATTATGAAGATACAATAAATAAACTATGGGGAAAGTGATATTTGTGCACAACTTTTATCCAAATTAATAATATTTAGGTTATATTTTGAAATCATTTAAAAAATGCAAAAAAAATATTTAAGATATTTTTGTTGTTGTTTCACAGACTACTAGATGAACTGCAAACAATCTGACATCAAGTAATTTTTTTCCCCGATTTTTCGATTTTGACAGTTACACGGACACCGTAACATAGACCTCAAAATTCAAAACGAATATTCTTCTATTGACCACTTGTAATGGGATACTCGTAGCATCTAAAAATGTGCAAAATAAAAATCAAAACCTCGCAGGGATATCTGCAATAGTTTACAAAAATAGCAATTTAATAATCAATATTTGCCAATAAAATATTTAACTACAAACCTGATAAAAAAAATGTAACAAAAAACTAGTAACATAAACAAAGTAAAAACTTTTCCCTTTTCAAACAACCATCCTGTTGCAATTCAAGAAATTGTTTATTTCTTTTTTCTCTTCCCAAAAATATTTATTTATAAAACAAAGTACATATTTACGGCACAAATACACATAAAATAATACACAAATAAACAAAAACCTAGTGTTATACACTACATCATCACGAGTGGTAAATAAGTTTGTCAATCCGTGTGTAGCAGAAAGAAATGTTCTTAAGGTATATGGTAACTGTTCCCAGTCTTTCTAAGAAATTTGAGATTAGCATAAATTCATTCTATATGACTGGAAATTATTTAAACAACTTTCGTGATAATCGATTTAAAATTTTTCATAGGTCCCGAATGAAGCCCGCTCAAAAAACCACACTTAAACGCTAACAAATTAAAATTTTGTTATGAAAATCTACACATTTGCAATAACCATTCATATGGACTCTCAACATCTTATAAAGCAACGATTATGGAGTTGTGTGAGTTATGGAAATTTGTTGATTTCTAGTCTTATAAAACACACTACCAAGTTTTGTGATATATATCGGAAATTCAGAAACAAATTTCGATCTACCAATTTGGTTTAAAGATTGATGTTTGGCTATTGACTGCCAGCTGCCCTCGATGGTGATGGGTGTTAAACGGCAAACCACTCTGAGGAGATAGTGTAGTTACAATCGAAACATGTCAGGGCAACGGGTCAGTGCAAACCTGGTTTCAATTAACAACTCAGTCAAGAATGAAAAATTCTTAATAAATTTTAATGCATTTCATTTAGTAAAATTCCTATCTTCATAAAACTAATTTAATGAAAATTAAATTTAATGAATTTTAGCCTGAATAAAGTATCTACACAGAAAAAAATTAATAATTTGCTCCTATCACCAAATTTATACCAAAGTCATAATATCAAGCAAACAATTTGTTGATTGTGCACCTATTACCAAAATGTTTATATTGATTACTAAAAATTTTAATATTGTGAATATTTTTTTCAATAAATGATATTTTTAATTTTAATTAAGAAATGATCAATAAACTTTGCCATTTCAAACAATGTGTTAATTTATTGAATTAAATATTGACAATTCCCAACAACAATTCTACAGGTTTAAATTATTTTATTTAACACTAGGATTCTCGGTAACTTTTTACCATTAAGTTCTCCTCTCCATTTAAATGAGAAGGAAATAAATATATTTTTTATTGAACGTATGATTATTACTTTATATTATACGAATTTATTATATAATTGTTTTATTTCATTATTTTATTCCACATGCAAGTCATCCAAAATGTAGTCTTTAAATTCGCCCATTGCTTTTTTGCATCTACGACAGCTAAAACGAGTTTTGCGTTTGGTTTTTGAAGCTAGATTGAACTGCACGCATAATGGACCTTAGTTTTCTGATTTGATTCCAACTTGTTTCATTCGATTCAGAACGTATCATTTAAAGAATTCACGTTTCTGTTTTTTTTTTATATTTTGTCCTTTTTGAAAGATATTGCAATTAAAAAAAAAAAATTGGTCTGGCGAGACTTTTACATAGAAATGGAATTTAACCCCACTTATTTGCTCCAATCGAATCCAAATTAGTTTCATTCGATTCAGAACATATCATTTATACAATTTTTGTTATATACGAAAAATATTGCAAGCAAAACACAAATTTGGTTTGGCCAGACCAAGACGGTAATCCTACGGTCAAAACGAAAAAAGTCAATTAAGATTTTTTGTTATATAATAAAAATTTCAATTGAAAATTTATTTCAAAACCACTAAAATGTTAGTTAAATTAAAATTACATTTTTAATTTTCTATCAACTAAAAAAATAATTGATTCAATTATCACATTAATTAAATGTAAATACTTTTTAAACCATTTTTTTAATTGATAAACCTCTTTTTTCTGTGTAACATTTGCTTGAAACCACATTAACAGTTCAATAAAATAACCGCAATACTAATTGTAAAACAAATACATTTGAATCGTAGCTGGAAAATTCCTGAAGACCTCAGACACTCCATATCCCCAGAAAAAATACTCCAAAGGTGTGATATCGCACAATCTAAATGGCAAATTTACCGTAGCAAAACGTGAAATTAAGTGCTCACCAAAAAGATTTCTCTACAAGGTCATTGTTTCACTCGCTGTATGGACCGGAGCGCCGTCTTGTAAAAAGCAGAGCTGACCGAGACCATGTGCTTGAATTCCAGGACACGTTATCATGGTGCGATAACGGACACCATTGATTGTTATCAGCTACAACTGATATATTCACTTCACTACGTGCTGGATGTAGTCTAATCGGCCGAGTATCATCCACTTATGTAAACTGGAACTCAAATTTTCGAATGGTGTTGGCAAAAAGGCTTTCAGTAGGTCGATTATGCGCAGCGTAAGTTCCTTGAACCTCACGAAGAACATTTCTCACAGAAAGCTGATTTTCGTTATACAGCTGAAAAATTTGAAGACGCTGTTGTGCTGTGAGTATTTCGACGACGACTTGCAAAACGACACTGAACAAAAATGACAAAGCAGTTTGATATCATTCACGCGTGCTCTGTAAAAAAGCATATTGCAAATCAAACCTCACGATGAATCACTCTTTACTTTCGGAGATCACATTGAATACGTCAAAATACGTAACATATAATACAAATTTGGTGTAGTATGGGTCAATTTAGTTTAATTCGACTAGAAATTGCACTGCTGAATTTTGTTGTAATGACCGGCCCCATAATTAACCATATTTCTAATATAAAGCCCACGCTGACACACGTTAGTTTGTTATATCAGATTTTACGATGTTTGGTTCATAATCCCAAATAATTTTCACTCCCACAAAGTACTGAAGATTGGTCACGACGAATGTAGTATTCGAACTTGTTTCGTGTAGTTTACAAAGAATCCAATATTTGCAGAACTAAAAAAATATGAAACCAAATAAAATTCGATCAGAAAGTTTTAAAAGGTGCAAAAAAAAACATGTCAATGAAAACAAATTTACGTGTTTGGCAAATTGGTAAATTGCTAAAAACTTTGAAATTCAAATAAACAAAATCCATATACAAAAACGAAATCGTATCATTTTATAAATTGAAAAAATTGTTTGTGTTATTAAGAAAAGTTTTTTTTTTGTATGTTTGTTAAGAGAAATAGTTCGAACTTGACACCCGACTTAACAAAATGTAAAATAAAGTGTGAATATTCTGAGCTATAGGCAAAAACAAAAATTTAGGACACACAGAAAAATTTTCCCAGGTCTGCAAGTTGGTTAACGCCAGCACTACACGCTAAGACAGAATTAAGAAATAATCAGACAAAATTCCCAAAGTCCACAGTAGTATTTGAAATGTAATATGTTACTTAAACAGTGGCCAATTGACTACTAAGATCAAAAATGTAATCAAAGTTCCATGCAACATATTGCCCAGACAAAGGGATCAAAATTGAATATTTCTCAATACCTCAATGGAGGCTAATTTTGGTCTAATTTTTAGTTGATGTGCATGACATGAAGGATATGCTTTTGGTGGTTGTTAACTTTATTCGTTTCTTATGTGTTACTGTGTTAATTACATTCTGCAGTAACTGCATTTATGTTTGTCAACTTCAATGTAAGAAATGATTTTTGTTCTTTTTTACCGAGCGGCGCGAGATTTTCACTTCTTAACACTTTCGACCCTAACAGAAGTCTTTAATTTTATTTCGTTACACATTACCAACATTTGCGGAAGAAATCCTTTTTAAACTTACTCAAAAATTTAAAATATTCACTTTGTACACTGAACCAAAATCGTACGGAAAGCAACGAAAATTTACGTCGAGCGAATTAAAATTTTTTTTATTTTTGACCGACCGGTGAATCGAACCCACGTTCATGGACGGGTCGATTTGACATGTTTCGATAGTAACCACACTTTTTCTTCCAAAATCTTCGCCGTTTAACACTCACCGCCATTGACGACGGCTGGCAGTCAATAATCAGTATGCAGAACGATTATTCGATTTTTTTCAAAAACCGGTTTTCGATTATTCCAAAAAGTTCCTATTTAAAAAAACCGGTGAACTGGTTTTAATTCTTATGCATAAAACACAAAAATCAAATAAGTTTTTGTAATAAAACGATAATTTGAATAAAAACAAAACAATTCACAAAGGTAAGGAGCCAACAAAATACAGAGTTATGACTTAAGGTATGATCAGACCTAAAAAATATCTATATATATAAAATTGTAACGTTACTGACTGACTGACTGATTCATCATCGCACAGCCTAAACGCCTGAAGCTAAAAACTTGAAATTTGGATCAGGGGTTGGTCTCTCCCCAAATCGATCCACTAAGACGGGATTTTTGGAAATTCAAATGTTTAGGGGGTAAAAAAGGGCAAAAACGGGTAAATTCGGTAACCTTATATCTCTAAAACTAAAGGAGATACAAAAAAAAATGTAACACTTATCGTTGTTCTTTAGAAAAATAAGCGGACAGGTGTCTGGTACTTTTTGGAAATTCAGCCCTTTAACGGAGTAAACGGGTAAAACCTGTATTTTGGTACTTTTTTGTCACCCCATCTATCTACTAAACCCATAAACATAGAAATAAGGGTTATATCACATTTGAAACTTATCTAAAAAATCCAAATACAAATTTGGTACTTTTTCGAAATTCGGACGTTTAAGGGGTAAAAAGCGTAACTATTTTTGGTACTTTTTTAATAAAACATTTTTTTTTATTTATTGACATAAACGTATTAAATTATGGGCTCAATATTGAAATTTTTCATGCTTCAATGGGGAGAAAAAAAGTACCAAAAAGGGGATATACGGAGTAAACGGGTAAAATCTGTATTTTGGTACTTTTTTGTCACCCCATCTATCTTTTCAACTAATAAACATAGAAATATAGCCCTTATCACATTTGAAACTTATCTAAAAAATCCAAATACAAATTTGGTACTTTTTCGAAATTCGGACGTTTAGGGGGTAAAAACCGTTACTATTTTTGGTACTTTTTTACAAAACATTTTTTTTTATTCATTGACATATACGTATTAAATTATGGGCTCCAACTACAATATTGAAATTTTTTATGCTTCAATTGGGAGAAAAAAGTACCAAAAAGGGGAAATACGGGAAATTTTATTTCTTACTTTAGGTTTTGGTTCCACAACTGACAATTTTTTTAATTATCGTTAATATTGGACCTAGAAACATAAACTTCAACATGCAATGTCCTAAATGGGTAAGAACCTCTGAGGGTACTATTTGGTATTTTTTGATCTTTAACTGGTACTTTTTTAATTTCCGTTAGTATTAGACCTAGAAATATAAAACTAAACATGCAAAGTCCTGAGTGAATAAGAATTTGTTAGAGGGATCTTTTTGGTACTTTTTCATTCTTTAACTGGTACTTTTTTAATTTTCGTTAAAATTAGACCTATTGACATAAAATCAAACATGCAAGGTCCTGAGTGAATCTGAATTCGTTAGAGGGTCTACTTGGTACCTTTCGGTCTTTAACTGGTACTATTTGAAGTTCCGTTAGTATTGGACCTAAAATCATAAAATTCAACATTAAATGTCCTGAGTGGACAAGAACCTATAAGATTGATCTTTTTGGTACTTTTTCGTTTTTTAACTGGTGCCTTTTTCATTTTCGTTAATATTGGACCTACAAACATTAAATTAAAAATGCAATGTCCTGAGTGAATGAGAATCTGTAATAGGGGCGTTTTGGTACTTTTTGTTATTTACCTGTTACTTTTTGAATTTCCGTTAAAATTGGACCTATAAACATAAAATTAAACATGAGAATCTGTAAGAGTGGTTTTTTGGTACTTTTTCGTACTGTATTATTTGCCAACAGGTACTTATTAAATTTTTGTTAGTATTGCAGCAACAAACATAAAATTAAACAAGCAAAGCGTTGAATGAGCATCTGTAAGAGGCAATTTTTGGTACTTTTTTGTACTTTATTTTGTGCTTTTATTGTTAGTCATTAAATAAAAAAGAGAACAGGTGTCTGGTACTATTTCGAAATCCGGCTCTTTTAGGGAGTAAAAGTGTAAAACCAGAATTTTGGTTCTTTTTTGTCCCCCATCTACCGTTTAAATCAATGCACATAGAAATAAAAATTATATAAAATTCGTAACTTATCTAAAATATGCCAAGTGAAAATGTTGTTCTTTTTCTTAATTCGAACGTTTAAGGGGTAAAAATCGTACGTAATTTTGTTACTTTTTCCAAGATATTTTTTCTTCATCTATTTATTTTCATTGCACAGCCTAATCGCCTGAAGCTTAAAAGTTGACATTTGGACCTGAGGCAGGCCTCTCGCCAAATCGATCACGCTGACCTCATATCTGCTAAGCTAAAGGAGATACAAAAAAATTTAATACTTATTGTGGTTCAATAAAAAAAGGTGGTGAAAACGGAAATTCGCTAACCTCATATCTGCTAAACTAAAAGGGATACCAAAAAATTTAAACCTATTATTGTTCATTAAAAATAAGCGGACAGGTGTTTAGCACTTTTTTGAAATAAGGAGTAAACGGGTAAAACATGAATTTTAAAACTTTTTTGCTATACCATCTATATTTTAAACCAATAAACATTTAAATAAAAAATATATCACATTCGTAACTTATCTAAAAAATACATATTTGATGCGTTTCGAAATTCGAACGTTTAAGGGGTGAAAATCGTACCTAATTGTGTTATTTTTTTCAAAACATTTTTCTTCATCTACCTTTATAATATAAAATTGTAATGTTACTGCATGATTCATCATCGCACGACCTAAACGCCTGAACTAAAATGCTGAAATTTGCCCGGGAGGTTGGCCTGTCGCGAAATCGATTACCTATGATGGGAGTTTCGGAAATTGTTATGGTTAGAGGGTAAAAGAGGTTAAAACGGGAAATTCCCTAACCTGATGTTCATTAAAATAATAAGCGGTTAGGTGTCTGGCACTTTTTTGAAATTAGACCCTTTTGGGGAGTAAACCTGTATCTTTAAACTTTTTTGCCACTACATCTATCTATTAAACCAAAAAACATTGAAATAAAAAAATATCACATTCGTAACGTATCTAAAAAATACAAATAAAAATTTTCGAAATACGAACATTTAGAGGTACAAATCGTCCCATTACAAAGTAGCGGGTTTAAACCTAGAAACATAAACTTTGGCGTAAAAATATGTCCACATAAGAAAAAGGGGCGCTAACGAAGTAGCGGGTTAAATGCTAGTTTGACTATAAAATCCAAGACAAGTGTGATCAGTAAATTGATCAAACTTTAGCTTTATGTTTTAACAATTTCTATTTACTTATTAAACTTTTTTGTAAGTGGATAATGTAATTTAGATACTGTTACATGATGTTTGATCTAGACAAACGTTTGCAAAAGCAAATTAAAAATTTTAGGAATTTAATAAATTTATTATTTGAGATATTCTCCCACATTTATTTTAAATGAGTCTTAATCTGTTGGTGGCCAAGCATGTCTATATGAATCAGTAGACTTCAACCATATTTTTGAAAAGTTGCAAACAAAACATCTAAGCCAGAATTATATATTCCAAATTATTTGTTTCAGCATTATAGAAACGAATAGTAGTATGAACATGCTGTTTGAATGAAATCTTTGTCTATTCGTTGACCACAATTAAAAATGTTCCATGACATTGTTTGATTTCTTCAATTTTGTTTTTTAGTTCTTGGTATTTTAATAAATAAAGCTGATGAATTTTTTTCAAATCGTTGATTCCGCCAGATTGTTGTTTTTTAAACACGACGATATTATATAAATACTTAAGAGTTCTTAGCGCCATAGCGGGCATTCCGTCCTCGACAACACAACTGTCAAATATTTCACCCAATTTCACTCATTTTTGGCTGCGTTATTTAGTAAAGTATTATTTGTCGTCTCTTTAGAACTATTTCGAACGGAGCTAAGCTTTATTTGGAGTAAAATACATGCTTTACATTAAAGGTGAAAAACAAGTAATGACGTGGAAAAACCTTTGCAACTTATTATTTTAGGGCACCTCAGGCATATACATAACTTTGTCTTTTTAATCCCATTCGAAATATCTCCGGAGATAACATTTATATAAAAATTTATTTAATATTTATAATACTCTTGCAAAAATGTATATTTACCTTTTAACTGAACACTTTTTTGTAGTATTTTGAATTGTTTTTGGTTTTTTTTACAAGAACAAACGCTTTTATAAGCGGCTTATATTTACATTGTTCATCAAGTTTTTTGACTTTTGTTACATTTTGTTTTGATATTCCTTATAAAAAGTTCAAGTTTGCCTAATATTTTATTAGAAAATACTTAAATTAAGGGAACATTTACAACAAGAGTAAGAAAACGTATATAAATTACACATTATTAAAATACCAAAATAACCGGTATGTTCGATATTCGAAAAATTTATAACAAACTAAAATAACCGAGCAAAACTAAAATAACCGATTAAACCCGGTAGAAAAATATCCGCTCGATAATTTTTAGTAGTGATTACAGATTTTTGTTATTTAAGCTCTAACTCTTATAGTTTTCGAGAAAAACGCATTTAGAGTCTTTTATATTAAAACATACAAAAACCAATTTTTAGTAGTGATAAGAGATTTTTGCTATTCAAGCTCTAACTCTTTCGAGAAAGACGCATTTAAAGTTTTTCATATAAAAACATGCACAAATCCATTTTAAGTATTGCTAACAGCTTTTTGCTATTTAAGCTCTAACTCCTTTAGTTTTCGAGAAAAACGCATTTAAAGTTTTTAATACACAAACATGAAAATAATACATTTTTGATAGTGATAATAGATTTTTGTGAATTAAGCTCTAACTCTTATAGTTTTCGAGAACTATTATACCAATGCAAGGAATAATAATAACATAATGGGACCTCAGATAAAATTCAATTTAAGGTAATTAAATTCATAAAAACTTTCATCAAAAGTCCCCTTCTATTTTAAGTAAAACGTAATGTTTGTCTGTATTTGTTTACACTTTTGTCAATTTACACAGTTAATTAACTACAAAATCCACTGTTGTTTATATATAAAGTAAATATATAAAGTTTATATAAAGTTTGTATTATAAACCCATATACAACATACACAGTGACACAAGTTATTAGACGCGAGTGAAATTTTGATGTTTTCACTTAAAGATCCGTTTTCTGCATGAATTTTATAAAATTCATTTAGCGCATGCATAAATTAACAAATTATTCATAAAATTTATTTTAATTAATTCCAAATGATACATTGGAATTTAACTAGAACGTGAACAGTATTTTCGTAATTTATTATGGGTGTCCCATGAAAACATTGAAATTCTTATAAAGGAGTTTTTTATACCCTATACCACCACTAGTGAGGGTATTCTAAGTTTTTCATTCTCTGTGAAACTTTTTTATTATACATCTAAGATCACATAAAGTATATATATTCTGGCTGGTAATTCTAAGTCGATTATCCATGTCCGTCTGTCAGTCCGTCCATCCGTCTGTTTAATATACGCTCACTTTCGAAAAACTCAAAAGAAAAGAACAGCTAGGTATCAAATTGGGGACTACCGCATATTTCGATTTGAAAAGTAATATTTTTCAAAAGTAAATTCCGATCGAAAGTTAAACCGTACTGCATAACTCGTGCGAAATGTTGACAGAGTTGTATTTATAAACAAATGGGAAATATATTAAAAGTTGTTATCACTGCTATAAAAATACCAAAATGGGCAAAAATATCCAAAAACAAAAGAAATACTTAATATTATTCAATGTGTGAAAAATATTATCATTCTGTTTTTCTTGTAAAAAAAAGGATTGTAGCCTTAAGGAAGATTTGAAAAGTCTAAAGAAAAAGTCAACCATTTCTTCATACTGCTTTTTATTTGTATACGTAATTTTTTTTTTTTTTTTTTTGATAATATATAAAAACATTTATCTTTGTACAATAAAATACACCTGTTTTAAAACCATTCCATTCAACAGTGCAAAATTTTTACTAACAATTTTACAGGACACAATAAGAACAACAAGTAATGATGTTTAAGACGTACCAAATCGCATGCAAAAAATAAAACGGTCTCACTTTTGTAGATAATTGGTATTTTGTAAAGAACATTTTTAATTTATAATTTTAAATAAAAAATAATGGTGCGTTTTTCCTTAAATGGCTCTTTTTTTTCTCGATTTCGGTGCGTTTTGAAATTTCAAAGTTGACAACGCTGCAGATGATGAATTGGGATGATCTTGAATATGAGAGTATGGGACAGGTTCTCGCCTGGGATCATTAGAAATTGCCGCCTCAGAGAAAGAGAGAGAGAGCTTAAAAACGTGGAAAAGCTGTTGCTAAGTTAAGACGACTTAGTAATTTTGAGCCCACGCACTGAAGAAAGTGCAGGTTGTTCATTGCAGGAGGAGCCCAGTATATATTAAATAATGGCGCAAAGATGTGATTATGGGGCCCTTAATAGTAGTTAGAAGACACACTTTTGAAGAAATTTCATCATACCAAGTATGGTCGTACCATCTTCTAAAGAATATGAAAATCCTTTGTGGTACTAGCGGTGGTCATCTAAGTGTAAAGAAAACCGTAGAAAGCTTGAAGGAATGCTTCTTCTGGGGGTGGATGTGAACAGAAAGGAAACATCCAATGTGTATTTCAGGCAGGGGTACCTAATTATTATCCATTACACGTATTGGAGGCGGTTTCTTCTTTGGAGCGGAGAAATCCTTATGATTTTCATGAATTTGTACGAAACCGTATAAAATTATCTAGTGAACAGTTGAAAGCAAGATACGATCGAGCGGCATATTCTGATGGATTGAAGGAGAGCCAGTCGGATGGCCACAACGAAAGAAAGGATTATCTCCCAAACAACAGACACATTGGAATGGGCAATATAATGTGATAAAGAAATTAAATGATGCTAGAATAGAGAAATACAAAAGTCTAAGAGTTAGGATGAAAGTTACACATCTAGAACGGCTAGCCCCTTATGGAAGAGGTGAATCTTATCCTATTCAAGACGAATTTGCTTAACTGGGGGGAAGTGTTACGAAAGTAAATTTATATAAGAATAAATTGTGGTTATCTTGTATTAATTAGTTATCTTATATAAGAATAAACTAGATGACCCGTGCGAATATTTCGCACCGTTAGTTGTCATTTTTGTAACATAAAATGAAAATAATTAATAGAAATTTTAGTAACTTCAATACATTTTGTTAAAAGTATAAAAATATTAGAAATCATATTATATATCATACATATTTACATACATACATATGTTAAAATGCTTTTATAATACTTCTTTGAATACAATGTTAGAATCCTTAATACAAACAAAAATATCTTTAAACGTACGCAATTATATATAACTGACTTAGTAATAAACGGCATTATAGTAAATATTGCAAGAATGGATTTTAATACATACTATATTATGTAGAACTGCATTACTATTAAGCGACCCTGTATTACCACACTTGAACAAAGACATATAATCATAATGACAACAGTATTATCATGCATTTCTATATAAAATATAATTTTTATCAATGAAAATATTAATTTTTCAATTTCTAATTATTTTTCGTCATTAGTGTTAGAAATAAGCTTTAAAATTAGATATAATTCATTAAATTTGATGCGGTGGTATGGGAGATATTTGCAACCGACAAAAAAAGTGCTTTAGAAATAATATATATGATTGTGGTTATCTTGTATTAATTAGTTACCTTATTAGTTTAAATTGTTATTATATTATTAATGCGTAATTTTAATGTTAAAATCACCGTACAGAATCTTCAGTAAGAAATGTAATGTTAATGAGTAAATGTAATGTAAAAATATCCTTAAATTTAAATAACAGCTTCAATATTAGAAATGACACAATGATAAAGTTGGGTATGCCAAAGTATAGACGTTAAGTTCAAATAGTAATTAGTAAAAACTCGAAAATTTAGGAAATATCTAGAAACTTGAGATAGAGTATAATTACACTGAAAAAGATGACAAAGAGAGCCACTATAAGTCCGACCTTGAAGAGTGTAGATGAACTGTTTTATAAAAGCTGTAAATAAAGGTGGTGAAAGTGAATAAGTGTATTTACATTTTGTTTACATCATTATGATTTGCAATTAAAAGAATTTAAACGTTTATTATAAAGGAAATAAACCAAAGCGTAATTCAAAGGTATTATAGTAACAATATTATTAAACCAATTACAGTAAAAAGCCATTCCAAAGAACATATTCTTATAAAATTTTTACAGACAAAATATAGATTTTAAAACCCCATCTCTAAAGATCTGTATCTTCTAATACATTGGAAATATCTTTAAAATATTTTAGGCATGCCTTGCCTAGGACGTTTTCTTAAAAACGCATTCACTAGCTCTTCTTTTTTCAAACTTAAAGTTGGACCATTTATTGCCGCCCTCACAACACTGTGCGCGTAGGTATAAAAATCACCTCTACCATGTAGGATCAATTTCGGATTCGTTATAGTCGGATGTTTCCGAAACAGCTTTTAAACCAGAAATATCGGAGTCGTATTAAACATTTTTTTAAATCTGAATAATAGAGAACTTTTCATTAAAAACGTTTAGTCGTATTCTAATATTCATTATAATGAAAGGGACAGCCAAACAAATGCTAGTAGCAATTTTTCTTATTTTATAATGACAATTAATCAGCAAAACCATTTCAGGAATTCATTAGCAAAATGTTTTAGTGGAAGTCAGAAGGATGCGCTGAAGGTTTTCTTCAGTTTTGAACAGACAATGAAAGACATTGTTTTCTTTTTACTTTCGTAACTCGACCCTAAAAAAGTACTTTAAATCAACAATGTAAAGAAAAGTAAGAATATTTCCACTAATTTGAATACTACAGTACATCAAATAAAAATTTCTAAGAATATTAATAACTATGAATTTATTTAAATTAAAGAACATGCTGTGATTGGCAAAAAATTCACATTTGAAAAAAGAAACCCCTACTCTAATTTGTTAAGTTTAGATATACAGGGTGTGGCAAAAAAAATTAAACAACTTTTGCGTTCATATATATTTTTTTCAGATTATAAAATTAAAAATGGAAAATAATGGCACGTTAATGACTTGGAGAATTTTCCATAACATATTTCAAAATTTGTGGCTGCAGCACTCGAATTTCTGCCACAATGTTGGCCTTGATTTCAAGGATTGTTTCCAACATGTTCACATATACTCGCTTTTTGAAATAAAAACCAAAGAAAATAATCGCTCTCCAAAAATCTCAAATTCAAAAATCCAAAACCAGCCGATAGTTGCGAACCAACATTTGAAGCAAAACTAAGCTGTTTCGTCAAAATTTTTTGTACAAACTTGGTAATGGTGGTACAAATCTGTTTTCAGATTAACTAAACCTAGTTTAACTGAGATCTCAAAAACCTAGCCTTAGTGTAAACAATTACGATTTTGTATAATTTATAAGCTGAAAAAATATACATAAACGAATAAGCTTTAAAATTGTGACTTTTTTTTGGCTAATCCTGTATCAGAAATAAGCAGTACATCCTTCGTTTTGCTGGACTATGTTTTCGCATCAAGCAATAATTTATTTTTTTTATTTTCCTTATTAAGAACGACCTTTTCCAATTAGCGTAGCTGCGTAAATAAATTTTTAACTGTTAAAAAAAAGTTTAGAAGAAGATTAGCAACACTCTTAACAATACACTTTGAACTGTAGATGGCTTTCATCTGTCACTCTTTTATATTTCATAGGTCTAACTCGAACATAAGCTCGAAAACGATTATGTGGAAAGAATTTCCCTTACCAGTCGCATCCAGCTCAATGTGAATATTTCTAGTCCGACAGAGCATTAAAGCATTGCCATTGCTAGTTTGAAAAAGTTTTACTTGTTTGAGCAGTTGCACAAAAGGCAAATACAAGTGATTGGTCAAACTGTTATTACCACAAATTAAAATATATTTTACAGTTCTATAGACAATCGGTAAAATGACACAGAAAAAATTAAAAATTGTCTCTAATCACCAAATTTAAGCCAAATTCATAATATAAAGCGAACAATTTGTTGATTTTGACCTATTACCAAAATGATTATAGAGATTACTAAAACTTGTAAAATTGTGAATATTTTTTTTCAATAAATGATATTTTTAATTTTAATTAAAAAAATTATCAAAAAATTTTGACATTTCAAACAATGTGTTAATTTATTTAATGAAATATTGACAATTCCCAACAACAATTCTACACAGAAAAAAGTGTTATATCAATTAAAAAAATGGTTTAAAAAGTATTTAAATTTAACTAATGTGATAATTGAATCAATTATTTTTTTAGTTGAAAGAAAATTCAAAATTTAATATTGGTTTTATTAACATTTTAGTTGTTTTGAAATAAATTTTCAATTAAAATCTTAATTAAATAACAAAAATTCTTAACTGCATTTTTTCGTTAAGCTATAACTTTGTTTGGAGAGTTACCAAACTCGATGTGAATCTTTTGATTATCAGTAGCTTGAAAGCTACAGCTCTAAAAGAGTGGGTTACTTTTCCTATCTATTACAGATGCAATTTTTAAAACAAATTTTAGAAATTCCCGAAAAAAATGTGTCACACCAACGGTGATAACTGTATTGTAATTCATTATTTTTTTACCTTTTAGTTATTAATATACCACTTAAATGATTTGTTTTCCTTTCACTGGTCGTGAATTCTTTGTATTTGTACTTGCTCTATTTTCACAAATCCCAGGACCAGTCTGTTGGAACAATTGACACAAATTTTCCGCAGAGAATTAATGTAATATATCATAATTTGTTTCAGAAATATAAAAGTTTTCAGGAGGAGATTATATATGGGAGCTATCGTAAATTATGGATCGATCATCATTTCGATCGATCAGATAATTGTTTTTTTTTTTAGTATTTTATGAACCTTAAAGTGCTTTTCAGAAGGCTGCTTCTTATGGGTACGTGTGTTTGCAAAATAAATTACAACGCTTTTAAACACTTTGACTCTAAAAATTTAGCAAAGAAGTTTATATTGTGCTTATCTACACACAAATACCTTTAAAACGATATACATTTCATTCGGTGGACGATAAATACTTAAAAATCAACTGCAAGAAATTTGTTCCCGTATTTATACATAAAGGGCTCTGGAGACTTTCAAATAAACCCGTCAATCAGTGCATATGTGTAAGTGTCGTTTATTTGAGGCTTTTTCGGAGACGTACAAATAAACACGGCAATCAACAATTGTATTTTGTAAAAAACCAAAATATTTATATTTTTCATGACAAAAAACACAAAGAAAATAATTTTTTTTTTTGTCAATCACAACAGGAGACTATCAAATAATCAGCCATCAAATAAAAAAATCAAAACTTTTTGATTTTCATCAAGCATTGCCGACAACGCGTATGTGTACCCGAAAAAGAACGACTGCACGCACACAACTATGTGATTGATGTATTTATTTGATAGTCTCCCGGGCGTTTTAGATATATGTACATATATTAGTGTGTCCCAAAAAAAAAAAAAAAAATTTTCGATTTTTATAGGTACCCCAGCATTTTTGAAAGCTTATGGGATGGGGTAAAGTATTTTTAAGATTTTTTTTCAGATTTTTCGGGAGAAGCTTAGAGGTCGCTAAAATCGAATTTAACCCAAAAATCGATTTTCTTTGTTACTAAGTAAATTTTTTTAAAGAAAACTTCTCAAACTTTACTTCCCTGTGCAGATATTATAAGTTTCGGTTATTTTTTTTTTTGCTCATTTGGGTATCATTAATGACATTTTTTTTTTGTAAGTTTAGCATAAATTTAAAAAATATTGCTTTGTAAATTTTATAATTTATATTGAAGTTAAAAAAACTAATGATTCAGTTTTAAAGGTGGATAAGTTAATTTCAAAAATAATTGAATTTGCTCTTACCGTTCCAAAGTTATACCCTTTTTAAATTTTGTCTCATACCCAAACAAATTAATAAACAATTTTTTTTAGCTTTCAATTATTTATTAGTTATTAGAATAATTTAGGTATTAGCCAAGGCCACGCCACATTCTGTGACATCGTTTACCAAGTGCAATTGCTGAACTTTGTTCTTTGCTTCATTAAATGATTTGTTTGTATGCCATTTTTCCGGATCCGTTTGTAAAAATCCACTGAAATGTTGCTGGTTTCAAAAAAGGCTAGGCTGGCTTCTGATATTAAATCCTGAATTTGCTTGTTATTAAGCATGTTTTCGGATAATTCTGCTTTTACTAATTCTTTATCGTTACTTGGTGCGTGTAGATTTTGGGCCATTAAACGCAAAGTTTTGGTGTCGATACGTTCACCAAAAAATGCTAAGGCAGCCAACTTATCAGGTACCACTGATGCCGCAGAAAAGTTTTCAACGGGGTGCGTGCAATTGATTCGTGAAATCTTTTGTAGTCATCCAACTGCTTCAATAAACTTAAATCATTGAGGGGAGCGTATCTAGGGCATTGGCATACGTACCAATTTTTAAGGTATATTCTCAAATTCAAGCAAGTCGTCAATTTTTGAAGCGTTTATGAAGGATTGCAGCTGGTTTTGAAAAATGCATATTTTAAAGAATATATAATTTTCATCATCCAGCGTGCCTGATTAATGGCTCCAGGAGCTTTTATTGTCGGATGGGGATTAGATCTATCACCCAAAAATATAAGGCTCAGTTGAAGCAGTTCTTTGTAATCTTCTCTTGGGTGCATTTCCTGAAGTTGCGCTTTTATAAACTTTTTTAAATTTTCGCGTATATATTTCGGGATAATTTTTTCAAAAATTTTGTGGTTTATGCAATCAGAAATTTTGTCCTTGTTAATGGACTTCCAAGTTAGCTGAAGAGTGGCGAAAACCTTGATTTGTGGTGATGTCGTCTGTTCTTCAATATCAAGTGCCTTAACGCTGATCCTGCACCAAATGATGACGGCATGCTAAAAATATGAGCTCTTTAGTTTTTGGCAAAGTAAAACACATGCCCCAATTCGACATCCTGTATTGGAACTTGTTCACATAAATTTAATATTTTCAGTTAAGTTCCAGGGTTTTAGCATTTGAAACACTGCCTCGGCTTGATCGTCCCTTCCGGATGGAAGTGGTACTACTCGCAGAAGCTTGGTGTCGAAATTTCCGGTTGCACTAATATAAAGTCTATCCATTTTTTTCTTTTTTTCTGTGACTCGGGCATTATTTTTCCATCCCAATGTACTGTTATGAAATTTGACGCCTCAAACGATTTCTTAATAGACTCTGCGACAATCGTTCGCTGTTTCTAACGTTCCCTCCAAATTTAGCACTTTAAACATGCAGCTTTTGTTCTACTTTGTCCAGTATCTGACTACAACTACAAATGCGGCTTTACGGCAACTAGTGCCGATTCTGTTCAGACTTGCACAAAGCTGTTGCTTATTTGAGGAAGTAGCAAGTTCTTTTTGGACTAATTTTCTTGCTGGCTCATATTCAGAATCATTATCATTATCATCATCATCGCTATCAACGCGGCAGATATCCATGTTTGCAACAGATTCCAATTTTATCTTCCGGACCTGGTTTGAACTAGGAGATGTTGCAGAAGGTTGAACTATTTTGCCGAATACGCTCCTCGTGTCGTGCATGAAGTTTTCTTGTTTTACAATTTGTCGTTTACTTTTCAAAGATTTATTCTTATGTAACGTTAACCACTTTTAGTGCAATTTTATTATATCGCGTGCAATGTGATGAACCTTTCGATTCGTTTCCAACAAATCCATTAAATGTTATGCAATTTTTAGGCCGCTTTTGGATATAGTGTATCTTTCAACCAACTCTAGTTTGAAAAATCGTTGCAGTATTTGAATTTTCGTTGGCGGCTTAGCAGGATCAAAGGCATCAATCATTTTGCCCACAAGCCACACACATCTTTTCTTCAACACAGCCATATCTATTTTTAATCGAAATTCCTTATAATAATTTGACTACTATATAGTAATTTATACTTATCAATTCAATAGTGGTTCAGATTTATAAGATATTTATAAATATTAACGCGATCTGTTATAACTCTGAAAACCACTTTTTGCACACAGAACACGTTTTTGCTTTTTGTTTTCTCGGTCAGCTGACAGCAGGGGAAAGTTTACATTATGCTTTCTTTACACCAGCTGTTGAAAGATCTAGCTTACACATTAAAACAAATCCGATCCATAACTGGCAAACACATTACAATATTTTAAATTTCACAAAATTGGTACAAAACTTAAAAAGGGTATAACTTTTTTTAAATGACTCAGAATTTATCCACCTTTTAAACTGAATCATTAGTTTTTTTAACTTCAATAAAAATTATAAAATTTACAAAGCATTATTTTTCAAATTTATGCTAAATTTTCAAAAAAAAAAAAACTATCACTAAGGGGACCCAAATGCGCAAAAAAAAAATAACCGAAACTTATAATATCTGAACAGAGAAGTAAAGTTTGAGAAGTTTTCTTTAAAAAAATTTACTTAAGGTACGTTCAGACTGATGAAATATTTGAAAGCAAACATCAAATATTTCATTCACGTAGTCTGAAAACAAAATATTTTTCAGTATCAAATAAAATAACAGCGGATTTTGAGCAAATAAAAGTATTTGCCGGCAAACAAATATTTCTCCAATGTGAACATAGTGTGAACACAAAAAAACAAATATTTTAGTAATTTTTGAGAAAATATTTATTTGATATTACAAAAAAATTGTAAGAGCAAACAACGACAAATAATTTTAGCCATGTTCCGGATAGAAGCAATTTTTCCTGTTAGTTTTCAGATTCTTTACAATTTTAAAGATTTTTTATAATTATTAGACTTTGCTATTAAAGGGCTGCATGAATAACTTCATTCATGAACATACTGAAATGTTTATTCAATTAAGTTCGTATTCAAACAAACTTCAGACCAATGAACAAACTGTTGTTTTATTCATGCTACTAGCAAACACATTTCGTTTCATATGGCAAACACAAAGACTTTGTTCAATGAAACGACTTTTGTTTTACAGTTTTTACTCTCACTCATTTTTTTATATAAGTATGTACTCAATAGCAATGTTGCCATTGCTAAATTATATAATTTATTTCTTTTTTGTTACCTTTACAATAATATATGTAATTTGTAAAGCATTTTTTAAATTAAATTAAAATTGTTTTCCTAACAACTTTTTTATGTACTTCCAAGCAAAACACATTGCTGAAAAATGTTTTGAAAATAAAATGAAAATTTTTTGAAGTGTAAAAATTTACATTAAAAGCAACTAATTTACATTGAAAACAAAGCCAAATTTGTATTATTTTTATTATTTTAATATTAATGTACTTCCTTATCTTGTTGCTTTCACTCTTCATGGTTATTGTTGTTTTTTTTTTTATTTTTCCTAATGTTTTTCATTTCTTTCAACTGGCAATACTGACTTTAAAATAAATGTATTTTTCCATGAACTTATTCGACATTTATTCATTGGGTGTTTTGTTTCAGAGTTGTTGGTATTCATATTCTCTTGCTTAAGTAAACGAAAACACTTCATCTTATTCGTCTCTTAAATTTCGTGTGTTTGTTGCTTTCATTTCGTAGTTATTCATTTTATTGAATACAAACGAAGCAAATACAAAATTATAATGAAAGTTTCATGAACATCATTATTAAGTTTCATGCAGATGTTTATTTGCTATCGTGCCGCTATTAGCAAATTTTTGCGAAATACCGCAAATTTAGAATTTTTTATAGAATTTTTGCCATTCCTTATAGTTTTAGGCACATTTACTAAATTTTATGACTTGTTTGAAATATTAAAATGGTTCGCGAATTTTCGCTATTTTTGCAACATTTTTTTTTAACCGATTTAGCAATTTCAAATATATTTAAGGGTTTGTTTCCAAGATTGCAATTTTTCGCGAATTTTAGCCATGTTCGCAAAATAAGCGATTTCTTTCTGTGATTTTTTGCAGCTTTAACTATTTTTAATAATTATGAGTACTAATCTTTGGTATCATGCCGCTATTAGCAAATTTTTGCAAATTACCGCTAATTTAGCAATTTTTACCGAATTTTTGCCATTCCTTATACTTTTAAGGGACTTTTAATCAATATTATGGCTTGTTTGAATATCAAACATTTTTGCGAATTTTCGCTATTTTTGGAAAAAAAAATTTTTTTTGTTATTTTTCGACAATTGGTTTTTTTAACCGATTTCAAATAAATTTTAGCGTTTATTTCTAAGTTTGCAATTTTTCGCGAATTTAAGCCATGCTCGCGAAGAAGCGATTTTTCACTGTGAATCTTTACAGCTTTAACGATTTTTAATAATTATTAGGCTTTGCTATCACCGATAATTAGCAAATTTTGCGAATTTCCGCTAATTTAGCAATTTTTATTAAATTTTTGCCATTCCTTAAAGTTTAAGGCACCTTTAATAAATTTTATGTCTTGTTTGAAATATCTAAATTTTTCGCGAATTTTCGCTATTTTTGTAACATTTTTTTTTGTTTTCTTGACATTTTGATTCTAATCGATTTAGCGACTTCAAATATATTTTAGGATTTGTTTCCAACTTTGCAATTTTTCGCAAATTTTAGCCATGTTCCCGTTACCCAGTGGTTTCCATTTTTTTTTCTTTTACATTCTCCTGTTCTAACACTATAAGAGATGCTGATCCACAGAATAAAATAAATAAATTAGCTTTTGCGCTCATTTTTACTATTTGAGAAATATATTTTTATTTTTGAACACTTTCATTAAATAATTATTTGATGCAAATATTTCTTTTAGTCTGAACGCATGGCAAACATGAATTAATTTATTTTAGTTTACACTGTTTGCCAACTGTTTCATCAAACAAAAATTGTCAAATATTTGAGCTTAGTTTGAACATGAAACAAAATATTTTTTTGTTTCACACAGTTTGAAGCAAATATCAGAACAAATATTTTCGTCAAAACCTTTTAGTGCAGAAAGTAATAAATAATTCTGTTTTTAAACATATTTCCATATTACGAAAATATATTAATATTTGGAATATTACAAAATAAAAATAGACCATCGACTTAAAGGTGATTTTAAATGTGTATTTTAACTGTGACACTGTGTAAGACGTGACTTTTACCCTCTTTTTACAGGTACAATATTTTTTTCTGTTGATTTAAAACAAACTTGAAATCTAGCACGTCTTTTTATTTGCCCTACTATTTCAAACAGTTTGTTCGTATTTCCTTATGACTTCCTACTTTTCATTTACATTCTTCTACCATGACAAGAACCGGACTTTCTCAATAGAAAAATATTATGGAAGTAGAAGAAAAGAAAATGAACACCCTTTAAATGAAATCGTGTGAAAATTATGTGTGTTACATATAAGGCTTATGGCATATTAAATTTATGCACGGGCAAGGTTTTAAAGTTTTAAATAAAGTAGATTTTTAATTATGCCGTGTTGCTGGATTCCCTTATTGTGAACGCAATACATTATTGTAGATACAAATTCAAATTAATTATCTCCTTTTAAAATTAATCAACCCAATTATGAAAAAAAATTCCCAGGGAGTTCTTTCCCTTTTTGCATTTTTAGCTTTGAAATTAAATAGGAAAAATGGGAGAAGCGAAAAAACTCCCGGGAGTTTTTATTCATAATTTGGTTGATTCATTTACAAAGGAGAAAAATAATTTGAATTTGTATTTGTATTTAGGTGTATTTATATTTATATATAAAATATAAAAAAGGCTAGATAAATATACAAATATTGCAATCCTAGAATTTCATAAACTGGACACTAGTGCAAATTTACAGAAGAATTTTAAAAAGTTGCTGCAATATTAATTGCAAGTATGGACGATGACTAATTTTCCTCATACTGAATCAGGGGCAAGGACAGATATACTGTTATATCGGTTCTATGTTTGGCGATCCTGGCTTCATTTTTAATGTCATCACTTCCTGCGCAAGTGTTCAGCTGCTGTTGTTACGTTTTCCACCATACTTTTGAATCGATTTTATTACCGTATTAGACAGGGGAAATTTTGATGATAAATTAGAGAAAAGATTTGAAATGATGGATCACTTTCTATACGGCCGATGAAATCCTACCTTTAGTTATCGGTAAGTTGTGAAAACGGGCCTTAGTCTTCTAAACTGCAGCTTCAAAATTTGTGCATGAATGAATGTATTTATGTGCGAACTGACAGGTCAATTCCAATTAATTTAAGTTTTTGAATTGAGTATTGTTCAATTTAAATTTTGTCAAAATTGGCTGTTAATCGACTGTTAATCCACTGCAACGTTATGCACAAAAAAGTACTTAGCATTCTACTGAATGTTGCATCGCCCGAAAACTTTAAGAGGTGCTTCTGCAAAACTCAGTTTTTAGACTTTGCATGTTTTAGAATTGAGTTGTCGATACTATTTTTGCTCACTCTATATTACTCTGCACACGCAAAGAAGAAAACACATGCTTTCCAAAATAAAACAAATATACAACAAAAATTTGAGCTTGAAGTGGAGGATGAATGGCTCTAGCTTCTAAGCATGGATAAAGTATACTTTATTCATTCGATGTTATGTAAGGCATGTACGCAAGTTCATCAAAAAACATACCAGTCGAGTCAACTTTTTATATTTTCACTATTAAAAAGGTTATAATTTTAAGTGTCAAATGAAACTGTTTGTGTTTACTTACGTAATTTCTCTCTAGATTCTCCATTTTAAACTATTTCTAAATTTCAACAGACAAACAAAAGGGCATCACAAAATTTTTCTAGAATTTTACAAAATTTAAAAATATACATATATGTGACGCGCAAAATAGAAATGATCCTAAGGGTAAAAAAGTTTTTAAGGTAGACCAACACGTTCCTGATGTCATGAGATGTGTCGCTTTCAAATGAGACCAATACCAACACGCTCAGTGATGGTACTTCAACGATACACGTATTTAAATCTTTAAAATGGTTTTAAATGGTTTTTACCCTTAGGTCCCTTTCTATTTTGCGCGTCACATATATGTATATTTTTAAATTTTG
The DNA here is from genome assembly GCA_943735925.1 of Pollenia amentaria. Lineage (NCBI taxonomy): Eukaryota > Metazoa > Arthropoda > Insecta > Diptera > Polleniidae > Pollenia > Pollenia amentaria. The sequence continues at coordinate 117,822,675 of OX031010.1, read as the reverse complement.
TAAAATTCTAGAAAAATTTCTCTATGCGCTGTTACATATACATTAGACCGACTCACCTTACATGGTACAAAAAAATTTTAAAGTTATACCCCCCCGAAAATTAACTTTGACATGTTTACCGATAATTCCCAAAATATTTGGGCTCTAGCGATAATCTCCCGTGAGCTAAACCGCATCAAAAAAGGGTCCAAAAATGGTATCTTTCATTAATACTCGTAAGAAATTCGGTAATATTTTTTTGATTCTGCATTAAAACATTTAAAAATCTAACCACAGACGCGAGATCTTTATGTCAGTGTTTTGATGCTTTTCAATTCGATTTAAATGAAAATTTTAATAACTTAAACATTTTTTGTCTAATTTTCATTTCCAGCACGTCGAGATATTAACCCTTAACTACATGTCTAACTTTTGTAAAATCCACTTCGACATCATTAAAACCCCATGTTATAATTACAAAAAGCATAACATTGTTCAGGAAACACGTTTGATTAATATATTTAGCCAAGAATGATAGAAGAAAGATTACGACAACACGAACTCAAAAATTGAATTTTCTGCGCAGGTGGGTCAAATGACGTCACGAAACATACACGAATAGGTAACCCTAGCTTGGGTTAAGCTACGTCATCTAACGGGAAAACATGCGCATGGCGTAATATCTTTTTATATCATTCTTGATATTTAGCTACTATTTAATTCATTTTCATTAACTGGGCATTAACACATGAAAGTAGTTTCTTGAAAGTCGCAATACACCCACATTTTTTCACTAACACATTTACATTTTTCTACTTTCAGTCCAACTTTCAGATAGATTTCAATGAAAATTTCAAGAAAGCGATTTCGTGAAAGTAAATGACCATAACTAAGCAGTGTTGCCAATTGAAATTGTTCTTTTCGTATATATAAAGAATTTAAATATATATTTTTAACTAAATATTAAGAACACAATGATTCTAATTAAAATTTATAAATATCAAGAAAACTAATAAAAATAAATATTATTTTAAACGAATGCCTGAACTTCGGCGTGAATTATTGGCTCGGTAACTGTGCAACTTGAAATAAGCAAAACAATAAAAGTAGAAGAAGAGAATTTTTGATAGAAGTTTAGCCTTTGGCGACATTTTGAAAATGAAATTTCACTTTCATGTAAATTTTCATGAAAGTTTATTAATTTTCTGTGAAATTAGTGGTAATAATACGTATACAGCATTTTCATGAAAGTACTTTCATGTGTAAATGCAGCGTAAAATCGAATTGAAAGTCATCAAAAAACTGAAATAAACATCCCGCTGTGCACAGAAAAAATGTTCAACAAAATCTTTTCAATTAAATCCAGTAATGCGGTCTCAAACAATTTTTTTAATTGTTCCAATTAATTTGACTTAATTGAAAATGAATATTATAATGTTTGTGTATATATTTGCAAATATGAAAACATACACACAAACTTCAAAATATTTTATGTGGTATGAAAGTTTCAAACAATTTTTTAATTGTTTCAATTAAATGTGTTTATTGAAAAAAATATTTTATATTTTTTTTGACAGTCTAAGATTATTTATCGATAACACACGTATATTTTTTTGACATTTCAAGATTTTTTATGGTATAATCAAACTCTTTACACTAAGTCAGTTTTCCTATGCAAATATATTTGCACTGTTCTCCCTCCAATATAGAAAAAATACAAAAAATAGCAAGTATCATAACACCTTAAGCAAAAGAAAATAAAGAAAAAATTTCACGAAACAGCTTTTATACTGGAAAAATTTTGCTAATTGTTATTTGAAAAACTTTATTCCAAAATAAAAACCATAAAGTTTGCAACTGAAAACGGTAAACCGAAACTTCTGAATGTGTCCGTTTGGCTATATACTGCCAAAAATTAACGTGTTCGTCATTTAATCCACTTTATTTCATCCAATTTAGTTGGAAGTTCAACAACAAAAATACAATTTCATAAATTGAAATATTTCAGTATTTATAGGCTCCAGTTACCGCGAAAAATCTTTAATGAGAAGGCAATTCATATCTTCCAATACTTATATTTACGGATTAAGAAAATCTCCACCAGTTAAGAAACTTAATTTAACGGCAGAAATGTTTAAACTGCTAGAAGGTACTGATTATAAATTACAAGAGTCAGATAGTGAAAGTGACTCGAATATAAGTAGTTCGGATTCCTCATGACTTTTTTATTTTGCTTCACTTTTCTATTAATTTCTTTTAAACATCACGTTGAATTTGATATTTTTAATTTATTGTTAGCATTAAGCTTGTTTCTTAAATTAAAAAAAAAAATATATAAAAAAATTATTTCAAACTGTACGTATTTTTCATATTGAAAAGCAGGCGTGCCTGTGGACGGATTTGTCTAATTTAAAGAACAACTCTTCTTTAATATTTAAGAAATTAGAAATCCGCTTTTTACTCCTTTTATTTTTTCAGTAATTAATTTTGACCAATTTAAAAATCGAACACTGTGCGTTGTGGTGTATAATGCAACTTGATAAATTGAGAGAAGATTGGACGACTTCGATTACGCCGCACAGTGTGGCAAATCTTAAAATAGCAGCCAAAAGTCTATAACTTTTGCACAAGCGGAATTTTTTAATGCTGTGTTTTTGTTTTGTTTGATATGTGACCTTTACCCTTATTTTTGTATATTAGCTTATAAATTTTGTTGTGGTGGAATGCTATTATGATGTCTAGAAAATTAATAGTTATTTTCTTAAAAATAATTAGTTTTAATTTGAGTAAGAAATTGTTATTGTAATTTGTGTATGAAATTAAGGACAAACAATTGAGTATTTATTGTATTGTATAACATAAGAGCCTTTCTGAGTCCATCTTTTTGTCGAATATCAAAGATTTCCAATTTTATCGTGATGTATAATATTTTACGCGACCCCCACTTTCAAACCCCTTTTTATTTTAATATATTTATTTATTTTTTCAAAAAAGCGAACAAAAATTATCGTGTTTTTTTAATTTCGAACGAATTTTTTTATCATAAAAATTTAAATTAAAAATTATCTATGGACCTAATTCACAAAGAAGAAAACAAGGCAATTGAGAAAATTTCGTATGAAAAAAATACTCAAATTGAGCTCTGTTTCATACAAACTTTTTAAAATTGTCCTGCTGTCTTTTTTGTGAATAGGGGGTTAAAAGCTACTATACATAGCTATTAATATAGCATTTAACGCCTTCATTTTATTCAACTTTCCTGACACTAACAGTGTTCCAAAACGACAAATCTCAAGTACACGTCTTGAAAATTCACTATACGAGGCAAAATGTTGTTGTGTGTCCAGGTGCGTACTCAAATTTTTACATTTCTTAAATTTAATATTTTGCCTAATGTCCGGCTAGATTGGCTATATAACCTTTTGTTATCTGAATTGGATTAAAGTGCCCCTCGGGACTGGGAGGTATATGAGGGGTATGGTTCAATGTGGACCGATATATATCTCCACTGACATTAAAGCTAAGAAACCATTTTAAGGAAAACAATTTATTACATAAAAATCACTTTTGAAAGTAAAAAAGTTATAAGCGATTGAATTTTAACAATATATTACAAAATCATACTGTTCTTGTTAAGCAAATACTGGTTATTATAATTATTGCTGCCAAGTTTGATCAAAAGGTGAAAGAATATCGTAAAGTGTTGCCATATTGAATGCAGTCAGTTACTTTTGAAATATAAAAAATAATAACATTTATATCATTTGTATTTCTGAAACTGTATATATCATATGGCGTCGATAATATATAATCAGGCACGTTCCACACGCTCAGCTAAACGGCTTCTTGATCTTGTATCTGAACCTCCTATTGAGCAGGATATAAAAACTCCTCGTCTAACTAGTGAAGATAAAAGTTTTCTTGTTGCTCTCGTTCGTGAAAGTGAAACTTTAATGGCCGATTTCATCAAGGAGTCTATAGAAGTCTTTGGAAAAAAGCACTTTGAGTACATAAAAGCTTATTTCTTAAAGTAAAAATCGAATTCGGTGTTTTGTAGAAACTAAATTTTCAAATTTTAAGTCCACTCTATGTGACATCATTGAAAGGGTACGTAGTCTCGAAACCAAAAGCTTGCAAATCGAATGTCTTCAAAATGATATCAACGATTAAAAAAAAAAACTTTGAAAAGGAAAACTCTGCGGTGGCAAATAGTATCAAAATTTCTGGTGTCCCTTCTAGGGTAGATGAAAACCTGCAAAGTATTTTTAATAACATCTGTCTTAGCCTGAACATCAGAGCTCCAAATATTGAAAATATCTATAAACTTACCAAAATATATAAAAATAATAGACCTTATACGCCCAATGATGAGAAAAATGTTGTACTTAAGTCCATTGGCAAATATAAACCGGTCCAAAAAACAACCTAAACCTTGCGTCATGTCGGCAATATATCTCAATGAAAACCTAACTACGCACAATCACAAAATACTCACAGCTGCACTGCGCATGAAAAAAGAGCACAAAATTTACTCTGCATACTCCTTCAGAGGGTTAGTCTATATAAAAAAAAAACGTAAAACTGATGAACCTGTTCTTGTTGAATTTTTTGAAGACTTGGATCGGCTTTTTCGTTAGAATATGATAACGAATATAAGCTTTACCTGGTCACAGTTAAAATTAACTTACAGCATCTTTATAATATATAATTACACACTGACAAGCACAAAAGCAAAACTATATTATCCATTACCCACTATTTAACGAAGTATACTTTGTACTTCTTTTTAAATGTTGTTTCGTTGCCTTTAGGTGTGACGACAGACGTATCATCTGATCTTCTTGGTTCCCGAGAAGGCAACTATAATATAATTCGTATTTTAGCAAATCAAAATCGCGGTTTCAAAGTTTGTCGCATTAATGCCAAGAGCTTTTATTACAAAATTGATAAGTTTCGTTATCTGTTTGAAGATTCTGGTGTACACCAATTTCAAAATGTTTAAAATGTTATTAATGTTGAATGTTTATTTATGTCAAATTACACTAGATTAGTATACTAGTAGCTTCAACAAATGTTATTTTACCAATATTATATCTGATAACTCATCTGATTGTAGACCTGTTAATCATAAGATTTTATATCTTGTTGCTTTAGAAAAGCAATAATTAATAATAAATACAAATACAGTCAGATAAAAAAATGGCTTATATTGAATCACCCTGTTTATACGGAAAATGTTTACTTATAGATCTTTATTTTTGGCTTCTGAGGTTCTCAGGTGTTTAATTTAATATTTTTTTTTTTTTTTTGTTTCGTATTTATTTATTGTATCTTCATAAATTATATGAACTAACTAATCAAATCTTAATCTAATTCGTAAGTTTGCGTCCTGCCAATGCCAGACGACAGTTCTTCTAAAAATGGTTCTCGTGCTCATCGTTTTCTAGCGCTCTTCTGTAGTGAGATTCACTTAGTTTTTAGGAACCGACAATCGTTTTATTTGCCGACATTCATAGTCGCTTAAAATAACGATAGTGTGATTTTGTAATTTCCTTTAAACGTGTGTATAGAGCTGTGTTTTTATATTTATTTAATTAAATATAATATGGCATTTCTGTCTACAAAATGTCAAATACCCATAAGCCATTTCAAATGCAAAATACACTTTATCAATTTAATAAACCCCACGCTTATCGTCGCTTAAGTAGCGAAAAAATTCTGCTTAAAGTAACAGCTGGCTTCAACCGACAGCGAAGTTCGTTAAAAATTTTGCTGAATAGAATATTCGATAAATTTTCGTTATATTTATAAAAGTTAGTGAATTCCACTACTGCTGATCGGATAAGTGCTATAATATCTCTTCTTCTTTTAATTTTACTAAAAACAAAAATATAAAAAATTCAGTATATTGTTATTCAAATAAATTTATAAAACTATAGTTACTAATGTTTGTTTGTAAGAAAATCTTGTCTAATACTTGAAGAATGCCGATGCATTTTGAAGAAATTTATTTTCAGATCCCACTTTGATTTCAGATCAGATCAAAAATATTTGAAATTTATTTTATTTTCTAAGTCCTTAATTTTTTTTTTTTACAAAACGTTTTGGATTTTTTTTTAATTTATCGAGCTATTCTTCCTTCCACATTGTTAATTTTACTTTCTGCAATAACAATTAATTTGACTTGAGCTTAAAGTGAGCTAAATCCCTCCTAATTACTTAGTAATTGTTTCACCAATATATCCGTTGTTGGAAAATACAAATGATAATTGACTTCTGCTGTTATCTAAATTTAATATTTCTTTTACTTTTTTAATTGCACAATAATCGACATCAACAAGCTCTTCTAACATTCTTAAATTACTTGAAGTTTTATGAATAGTATTCTGAAGCATCTATCCAAGCCCCTATTTTGCTACTACTGGCTGCGGTGGAAGAGGAATTAGGGGATACATTTCATTAAAAATTGCAATATTATCGAATTGGTTTCTAAATTTTCTGCAACGCGGTATAACCCATGTGCTAAGCAGGTAGCTTATAACAGTTTTGGATAAAATATTTTAAAACCATTGGAAGCCTTAACCATGTAAGTTGCTGCATCGGTTTGAAATAAAAATATTGTATTTAAAGCAAGGCTCCAAAAGAATTTATTTATTATTTAAAAAAAAGCTTTGGAAAGCATTTTTTTGTGTACTTGAAGTTTTGTTTAAGAACTTTTTTATAATATGGAAATTAAAAAAAATACATCAAAACTGTAAAAATATGCGTTTAAAATCAAAATATACATTTTCACTAGTATATGCAACAATATGCAAAAAAAAATCGATGCCATTTAATGATTTGGAAAGATAATTGGTCGACATCGTTCTTAGACTATCGATAAAAAAACGCATTTGCATGGAAAGCGCATCCCTATTTATTATTTATTATTTTTTATAACAAAAAATTATGGAACGCTATAAATCAATATACATATAAGGGTATTGATTCGGTTAACCGTTAATCGGTTAACCGATTAATTAATAATAAAATAAAATTGGCTATTATTAATAGTTAACGATTAAACCGGTAAATTTCAGTCGATTAACCGATGTAATTTAAATTTTACATTTTTTGTAGTATTACAACATATTTTTTTTGTGTTTTTAATTATTTTTTCCGTCTCATATACAAAAGTTATGTGTTTAGAAAATATTTTTCATAGAAACAAAGAAGGTGTTTAGTGATCTTCATTTTAAATAAGTATTTGCTGCCAACAGCTTTTTGTTTCAAGTACTTTGTATATGTATACGTTTAGTTATTTTTTTCTTCTCATATCAATCTTTTCACAGAATTAACCGAAACAATTAGAAGTGTTAAACACTTAAAAAATTAAAACAGGACTCTAATGGCACAATGGGAGATTTTTTTGTCTTTAGAGAAATCCGGGAAAAGGCCTGAGCAATTAAACATCTACTATAAATGAAATAATTTTTTCCCAGTCAAGTCTTATCAAAACTAAGAGGCATTAGTTTTGATAAGACTTGACTACATTTAAAATAAAAACAAATTCTAAAAACATTGTTTTTGTTCTAAATGTATTTGTACGAAAGAAATAATTCATATAAATAGGCAGTAAAGAAAAGAATCCCTTAAATCATAAACATTTAAACCAAATTTTTTGTTTAAAAGATTATTTTATAAGATCTCCTTTAACTATTGAAAACATCTAATAAAATGATCTAACAGTTTATTTTTTAATTAATACATAATAATATTTATATTTATTACATATTTATCAAAAAACATTAGATTGTGCTAGAATTTGACTCTTTTTTTAAGACAGGCCTGGCACCTGGCGTTTTAACATAACTCGGGTACGCTGAATCCACTGGTGCTATCCGTTTTTTTAGGTTAGCTCTTGTTTTCGAGATATACCGTTAGCGTAGCAGCATTTCCAATTTTGGATGAATTTGGTAAAAAATTGTTTTTTTTTTGCCAAAAAATATCATGTTTCTAAAACGACTGCTCATATTAACAAAAAGTTAACCTTTCGGTTTTTTTGTAATTTCAATAGTCGTTTTTGAGTTATGCGAATATACTCCTCCATTTTCGAAATAACGGTATATCTAGAAATCAAGAATTAGGTTAAAGCGCCAGGTTCCCTGCGTGTCTGTTTTTTCAACTGGCACAGTGTTATCAATAAATTTTAATTAATTTCACGTTATAAAATTTCTTTCTTCATAAAAATAATTTAATGAAAATTAAACACAATGAACTTTAGCCTAATTAGTAATATGTAAATTTGGATTAGAAACCATAAAATAGTTCAACAAAATAACCACAATACTAATTTATGAATTATTTTTTTTTTTTTTTTGTTTGCTCGTTTTAGTTTAAGAATGCTTATGTTTGTTAAGTTTTGTTCTTTTTTTTACTAATAAACTCCATATAATAAATAATGTATGCGTTTCTATTATTGAAATTACTTAATTTATAAAAAAGCCTTTATTAATCAGTTAACCGATCAATAACAAAATTATCCGATTATTAACCGATTAAGCCAAAACCTCGGTTTGGCTCATCTACCACCAATAGTGGTGAATGAGGATATACTAACATTGTCATTCCGTGTGGAACTTCTTATTATTTATCTCAGACCCCATTAAGTATACAGTCTGGCTCCTTCAGTAATTCTAGGTCGATTTAGCTATGACCGTGTATCTCTCTGTCCGAAAGTGCGTGTGTTTTCACAAACTCAAAAGAAAATAACAATGTTCATGTCAAATTGCTAAGGAGTATGGGATAGAAATCTAGCAAATTCGGTTGAGTAGGATGAGAGTTATAAGTCTAAATAAGGAATTACCACCCATTAAATTTATAATTTTGTTACAAACCCTAAAATAAATGGATTGATACAAATTCGTTCTATATGCCTACAAACTATATTGTTAAATTTCGTAACAATCGGTCCATAATTTACCATAGGCTCCATATAGAGCCTACTCTCGAAAATCAGTTCAGTACTCCCAAAGCCACGACGAATCATGTTCTTGTAGCAGAATTTGGTCTTTAGTATTTCCAAACGGCTTCAAATCACAGTAGACAATGTCGTAAAGATCGGTCCATAATTTACCATATTACCCACATAATGCCCACTCTGAGAAATTCTTTAAATACGCGTAACACCGTAGCAGATATAGATATTGTGGTAAAATTTGCTTTCAATTTAGCTGGCCAAAAAAAATACCGTGCAATTTTGTAAACATCGGTATATACCTTATGTCCCATATTATGCAGTCTTCTGAAAACAACTTTAAAACTATAAAACCCTACGAAATCAAAATTTGTTTTAATTTAGGTTTCTTAATACCTGAAAACACTCTACAGAATTTTGTCATAATTGTTCCATAATTAATAATGGATCCAATATAAATTCCCTTCCCGAAAATATTTGCATTCGTATATAGGTCTTAACCGCGACGAATTTTTATAAGGATCAATTTTAGATTAGAGATTTAGATCTCATATAGCGCCCACGCCTGAAATGTTCTAACTGTCGGAAAAGGGTGTCAAAGATTCGGCACAGCCAAATATGGTAATCTTACTTGTTTTAATTTGTATTTAAAATTTTATTTATTATAATTTAAATGCCTTTCATTATTTCACAAAAACAAAAAAATCACACACTGCATTTATGTAGATAATTTCGACTAGCGACCGATAAAAACCAGTTTTAATTAAAAATCTATCATTTCATATTAACATTTATGTTAAACGAATAATAAGACAAACTACAGTATGTACACGGAAAACAGATTAACTACCAGGTCCACAATTTCGACAAGAACATTTCTTTCGTATTTTTATATTGAAACAATAATAAGAAATTAAAATTTGTTTTTGTTTTCAATATAAATTTACGAAAGAAATGTTCTTGTCGACATTGCTGACCAGGCAATTAATAAAAAAACAATTAGATCACAACGATATTAAATGATTTGTTATTTATTAAGTAGAATGTTGTAAATTTACCCCCACATTAATACACAGAAAAAAGTGTTTATCAATTAAAAAAATGTTTTAAAAAGTATTTAAATTTAATTAATGTGATAATTGAATCAATTATATTTTTAGTTGAAAGAAAATTATAAATTTTATTTTGATTTAATTAATATTTAAATTGTTTGGAAATAAACTTTTAATTAAAATATTAATTTAATATAAAAAAATATTAATTGACTTTTTCGTTTAAAATGAAATAATTTAAACTTGTAGAATTGTTGTTGGGAATTGTCAATATTTGATTATATAAATTATAAATTAATTTGAAATGGCAACGTTTTTTGATAATTTTTTTAATTAAAATACTCACAATTTAAACATTTTTAGTATTCAATATAATCATTTTGGTAATAGGTGCAAAATCAACAAATTGTTTGCTTGATATTATGAATTTGGAATAAGTTTGGTGATTACAGAAAATATTTTTATAAACGGTTTTTGAAGCAAATTTTACAAAATTCGTTTCACAAACCTTTTATTATTCTGTTTTACTTTTTATGAATAAGACCGTCAATCACTATACATATAAAAGATACGTGTTTGTACGTAACCGGTAAACTCAAAAACTACTGCACCGATTTTGAGGAAAATGTATACATATATTCTATGGGACCATGAGTCGTGTTTCTGTGTATTTTCGCGTTTGTCCAATAAATTTCCGGATTTTTTTTAATTTTTATAACAAAGACCCCATATAAACCCTTCTCTCGAAAAAATTAATAATTAAAATTAAGTTCGCCTAAAATCGTAACAAATAATGCTATCGCAATAAAACTTAGAACGTCATAGTTTTATAGGACTATCAATCACACTGTCAAATTTCGCGAAGATCAGTCCATAATTTACTATTGGTCCCATATAAACCATACTCTCGGGAAACAGTTTATTACGCCTAAAACCGCAATTAATAATGCTATCATAATAACATTTGGTACGTCAAAGTCTTATTGCACTTGAATTCACACTAATAAGCTTCATTATGATCGGTCCATAATTTACCATAGGCCCCACATAAAGACCACTCTAGGAAATTAACTAAATAAGCCAAAAACTGCAGCATTGCGGTTAAATTTGTTCCAACGTGGCTTAATATGGCCATAAAAAATTTCATGCAATTGTGCAATATGCGGTCCATAATTTACCTTAGATCCCGTATTAGGCAGCCTTCTGAAATTCACTGTAAACGCTTAAACTAATTCACTGCTGTGTTGAAATTTACTGCCTGGCCCACTATGTCGGCAAGAACATTTCTTTCTTATATTTATATTGAAAACAAAAACAAATTTAAAATTTGAAAGAAATGTTCTTGTCGACATTGTGGGCCTGGCAGTTATTCTTATTTAGGGTTTTTAATACCAGAAATCAGTCTTCAGAATTTTAGGATGATTGGTCCATAATTTACGTTGCGTCCAATATAAATCCCCCTCCTGAATATCATTTTAGTTCGGCAAAAATTGTTACGAATCATGATATTTTACTCAGGTTAATTTCTAATTTCTAAAAAGAAAATCATAGAACTTTCCAATTGTGAGTTACCAATTTCATATAGTTCTAAACTGCAAACATCCGTTTTTAAAAAGATCAATTAATAATATAAAGATATCATATCGAGCCCACTCGTGAAATATTTGAAATGCCGGTGGAGGGTGTCAAAGATTCGGCACACCCGAATATAGCACTCTAACTTGTTTTTATCTATAGCTGATTTTCTTTGTATGTATAAAAATAAAAAACAAAACAAAAACAAAGCAACACATATTCATGATATTTTAAAATATAAATTGCAAGCATTTAAAAAAAAATTGTTAATCAAAATATTTTCTCAGAAATTTTATGATATCGGTAACTACGGCAATACTGGATTCACATACTTTAAAAATAAACATAAGTTATTCATCAAGATGGACCACAAATAAAATAAAGAAACAACTTAAAAATTTATTAATATTATTAAATAAATTTCGTGATAACATTACCATTATAATGTGCTTTAAACCCAAATATAAAGCTTTTTCATAAGATTTTTTCGCTTCGGGAAAATAAACTTGCAACTGACTGTGTGAACACTCAAGCTACTTGCAAGACTTTCGGCTATTTCTTGGTCATTTTCGTTGATAATACATATAGACTACTTGAAAAGGGAGCAATCCAAAAAATTATTATTTGAATTTTTTATATATGAAACATTTTATTTATTAAAAAATAGATATTGGGAATTATTTATTTTCATAAGCAACTTTATTATATTCAACATTTTTTTATTTTTCGAATTTATTCTAATAGTTCTATTCCTTAAGGAATAGACTGAAATTTATTCGAAAAATAAAAAAATGTTGAATTTTATTTATTTATATTATAAAATTCTTCTCATGGAAAAATAACAAACAAAAAAATTTATGCAATACTCACACACAGGCTTTTCGTGCTATGGTCATGCAACTTGTCTAGCAACAACAACAATACAAGTGAAGAGCGTTGCTAAAATATCTTGTTATCTCATTCCTCATGAGTGAGAAAATGCAAAAAAAAAAAAAATTTATTCCTCACGTTCATGAGTGAATGTGCGAAAATTACCAATTTATTCATGACTGATGACATTTTTTATTTCTCATTAACGAGGATATTTATGAATGTGTAAATATGAACGATCGTATATGAATTTTTCCGAACTCTGCTCAATAGTCATGAATGAAAATGAACAGTAAAATAAATTTGTAAAAATTAAAATAAAAGAAATAAGTAAAATAAAAATAAATGAAAAAAATTGTAACGAATTAAAATAGTGTTAGGAAAATTGACACACGTTAATTTTTTATGACTAAAACATGTGATGGAAGATATTGTTATAACCCATATAAAGTCCCCTTCCAAAGAAATAAAAAAAAAATATTGTATTAAACATTTTAAATCGTAATGTAAATTTAACAATAATTTATGCAAATTTTGCTTTTTAATTCATAAAAAATTATAGTCTATATTATACAAATGTTTTCATGTGATGTACAGTCAACATCTACAAAAATCATTTAAAAGCACACTCTCCCAAACGCCACTGGCATTCAGGTGTCATTGAGGAAACATCATCACCTCTCTTGAGACCACCAACATTACGTCTATCTCTGTCGTAATTTTCTACAGCACACATTAAATAATCATCTTGAGAAAACACGACATGATCATTATCCAAAAATTCAATAGTCCAAATGTTATTCGATGGAAATGTATCAGAATCCCAACCAGCAATCTTCTTTGTGCTGGGTATCATGTAGTAATACAATTGATATTTGGTGCCCTTTAATAATATATTCATTCCTTTCTCACTGTTGGCATCAAAATCACCAATTTCAGCTTTAATATAGCCTGTATCGTCCATGGAGCTACTGTCATGCCACAGCCAAATGTAGCGACTTAATGGATCCATCTTACGATCAACAGCTGTGTAAATGTAAGTGGAATACTTGATGTTTAAAAGGCAGAAGTAGGGCATAAAGTACAAATATTTTAAAGCTTTAGGCAACTGTTCCACGACATTTTGCACTTGAAGTTTCAATGTTAGGCCCGTGTTATTGAATAATGGATCTTTCATAATTTTATACAACCTATTGGCAAATTGATGCAGAAATTTTCTTATATCGACATGATTTCTTTTGGCAATACTATTGTATAGTTGTAATTGGGCGCGCACCATCATCTCAAATGAATCGGAATCAGTTTTCTGATAAATCTGCCATAATATATATGGCATTGTGGGCAAATTATTTATCAAGATAAGCTCATCTATGGCTTCGGCAAATATACTGTCAAGCATTTGTTTTTCATAGCTCTCATTAAGATTGTTCAATATATATATCAGATTGTTTTCAGATGTTGTAATATTGTTTGCACTTATAGCATTGACCAATATTTCTGCATTTTTAGCTCTTAGATGTCGTTCCACTATAGTGCGTAATTCGGCTAAAGCTCGTTGTTCTGCTTTTATTTTGCTGTGGATTTTGTTGCTCTCTTGTATATCGTTGGCATTGCTTTCAGTGATTTTCTTCCAACTTTCTAACAAATCGTCACTGTTGCCATAAACAGACAATATTTGTAGAAAACAACTAACTAGAACGCCCAAAACAACATGAGATGTTTTCATTTTGAAAACTTTAACTGAACTGAAAGTGATATTGTAATATACAGCATTTTAAGTATAAAAAAAAACCATTAACCCTTTAAAGCGATTTGTTTTAAGGTCCAAATGTAATCTGCATGAGCTGGCTTAAGCAACTCAAGCAACACATTAAACTTAAGGAATCTGACAATCGCTTAAGTAAAGAACGATTGTTAGTGCAAACAACTGTAAAAATGGCAAAATAACAGAAACCGCAAAGAGGAATAAAAAAAAGCAAATCTAATTGTTGAAACTTAACAGTAGCGGTATTCAGTGGTTGGTGCGTTTTAAGTTGCAACTGTTTGTTATTGCAAGAATTATGGTTTTAGTTCGTTTTATCTTGTAACTGTTTTTTATTGCAAGAATTTTGTCATTGATAGTGAGCGGTATTTAAAGCAATTTTGCAATGCTAGATGCAAATTAGGTAACAGCTGATATACAAAATTACCGGTAGTGAAATTTTACAAAAAGGTGTTTGACCATTTTGTGAAATTGTTTTAAAATGCCACGAAGTAGTGAAAAAGAAAATATTATCCAAGCCTTAGGGAAATAGTTTCATAATTTTGTTGTTGCTTTCTATAAAAATTCATATTGAATTTTATAATTTTTAACGCCACAAGATATGAAGCGTTTGAAATTTAAGAATTTAAAATGAATTTCTGTAGAAAGCACGACAAAATTATAAAATATTTTTGACTTTGTTTTTGCTTTAAATGCCATTTTTGGCGTTCCGTTGCGTTTAACACAATTAGGACTTAATAATTTTTGTGCTCCACAGCTTTAATTTCGTTTGACGATTCTAAATTATGGTTTATAAATGTAATCTGTGCGAGTATCAGGGATGCAAATGCAATAAAAGCAGCAAAAAAGCCGCAAAAGCAATGCATGATATGACAATTGCAACTTTGTGTTTTTTTTTTTTTTTTTGTTGCATTACAAATTAAATCTACAATACTGTGCAAATGCACTTTCGCAAGACCATTTGCATTGAGCCCTGAACTCTACTATTATTCTTTTTGTTTTACTATTAACTATTAAATAAGATGCAAAATATTCACAAGCTATTTTTAAGTTATATTTTGTCTTTAAAATAAATTTATTTTTTATTTTTTCGATGTTAAACAATAAATAAGCAACATAAAAATTGTCGTATATTTACACAAACAGCTGTCTTAACGATAACAAGTTTCGTTCAAAATGTTACATAAAGGCAAAATTGTTAAATTGTCTTTCAAATATTTTAACAATGACAACTGGTGTTAAAACAACGATAGAAACGCACTACAGATCAGGGGTCCCAGAAGCAGTTTCAAAAATCCCTCCGCTTATGGCAAAAATCTCTTTTTTCCCCCCTAGAACAGCTTTTTTCCTCATTAATTTTTCCCTTCGCTGCTTTTTTAAATGTTTGTAAAAACAAAATTGTATTTTGAATTTGCGCATTTTAATAAAAGGTACATAAATAAAGATTGGGATATTAGCACATAATTAATAAATGAATTAATAAATAGTACTTAAATTAGGGTCGTTTAAAAATAATGCAAAAATAACATAAAATCGAACAAAAGTGACATAAGACAAACATAAGAGAAACATAAAACTAACATAAATTTTGGATAAACGCTTAAAAATCTAATCAATATTTCCTTTTGAAGAACAGTTATGCAAAATTGCACCCAATCAGATTTAATCGAATGCAGATTGTTTTGGTAACGTTTTACCCAACTCTTCACATTCACTGCCGATATAGACATCATCCTTATGGCATAATCCCTCTTTAGGCATTCCTTTTTAAGCGTTCTTTACACTATCATACAAGTCTTACGTTTTCCATAATACGTGGGTTTTGATTTCCAATATGCATTTTTTTTAGATCATCATCACTCTTATAACGAGTGACTCATATCAAACTGCTTTGTCATTTTTGTTCAGTATCGTTTGGCAAGTCATCATGGAAAGACTCACCACACAACAGCGTCTCCTATTTTCAGTAAATCGGCTTTGGAAAAACTCAACGAAACTCCGGTGTTTTATCGTGAAAATTTGTTCAGTGATGAAGCACATTCAGGCTCAATAAATACGGTAATAAACAAAATTGCCGTATTTGGGCTGATGAGCAACCCGAAGAGTACCAAGAGCTACCATTTCATCCATTAAAAAGAACGATATGTGCTTTATGGTGCTTTATGGGCGGTGGAATCAGCCATATTTCTTCAAAAATGAGGAAAATCGGAATTTTTCCGTCAATGATAACCGTTATCGCACCATGTTAGCAGACAATGTGCTTGCTGACGCTCAAGCTCTTGGTCTCGGTGATCTCTGGTTTCAGCAAGACGGCGATACAAGCCATACAGCGCGTAAACCAAATACCTTGTTGAGAAATCATTCTGGTGGGCCCTTAATTGCACGTTTTGCTGCGGTAAATTGGCCACCTCAATCGTGCGATATCACACTTTTGGGAATTTTCTCTGGGGATATGTAAAGTCTGAGGTCTTCAGGAATAAGCCAGCTAAGATTGACGCTTTGGAAGCCAACGTTACTCGTGTTATTTGCGAGTTACCAGTCGCTATGCTCGAATGAGTCGCCCAAAATTGGAACCTCCCAATGGACCACCTCAGGCGTAGTCATGACCAACATTTACAGGACATAATTTTCAAACAGTAAATGCAATAACTTTTTCTTTCAACCGATAATACAAATTTTAAGTTCACTTTCAAATTTATGTGTTTTTTTTTACATTATAAATCAAACCTCATCACTTTTTAGGATAAAATCTAATGGGTTTTGTTGCGAATGTCAAAAAATCTTATATAACATCGCACGGATATCTTTCTTTTTAAATGCCACCCTAATCAAATGAAAAGTAGTATTGTTTAGAAAAATTTCAAAAATGTCGAAGTCGTATGGGATGTAAATTTTTAATACTTGTTATTTTCTTAACACATTGCATTCACACCGTCACACTTTTTCATAATACTTGAGTTTTTGACATGTCCTAATACAAATTAAAATAGTATGAACTAGCCTTTATTAAGTTTTGCCTAAGTTAAAAAAAAAATATTAAACATTGTTATCAAGCCGAATTCATGTATACGGTGGTGTCGATACTACAACAAGTAACAACACCAAAAACACAACAATGTATTTTTTTTTTTTGTTTTTGTTGCTTTTGTTGATTGATATGTCAGAAACACAAGCAACTTTTGACATTTCTCTCTCTAAGTAAGAAAAAAAAGTAGTACAGCTGTGCTTTCAACGCCACCTGAAAGATGAATTCGACTTGATTGTTATCAAAGATGCCACATATTAGCTTTCTTCATATTAAAGAGGTATTACAAGATTAATGAATTAATGGTATATTAAAAAAAATATTTATAATGTAATTTTAAAGCTTACAGTTGGACATTTTTAGAAAATATCTGCAGTTGAACGAAATAAATCCATACAAGAAGGAAGAAATCCCTTCACTTGGCGTCACTATTACAGATTTTTTTGCATTTGACAGGCTTTTCGTTCACTTTTGACAGTACCTTAAGCCTTTATGACAGTACATTTGTAATGCATTGTTCAACTTTTGTTGAACAGTTCAAATATAATGTAATAGAAAAATTTACCAAGTGCAAAGAGTTAGCTGAGTTTTTGGATTAATAGCAAACTGTCAAAATTGTACTAAAGTTATCGATAAAAAAATTCAGTTATGACAAAAATTAAAAACTGTTCAACTTAAAACTGTGTGGCTGAATCAACAATTTAAGAAAATACAAAAAGAAAACAAAAACCTTTGCTTACATTTTTTTTATAGTTTGCTCTTTCTAACATTTTCTGTTTTTGTCTAACAATTCTATATCAATTTAATAAATAAAAAATTAAGTGCCAGAAGAGCTTTAAGCTAGCTCATTCATATTTTGGTTGCACCTTAACTATTTTACCTAAAGTCACATGATGTGACTGATGTGTAATTCTGAAATGTTAGATATCTTTTTCCTAAATTTTAAGTCAAAGGTAGATTTAGTAAAAAATAAAAATACACTAAAACGGTTTTACTTAAATCTTAATTATATTTACTATAAATATAAAGCTGCTATTTCTGTTCATATAGTACTTAGAAGGTTAATGATAATACAAAATTGTGAAACCAGCTTAACAACTAATACAATAACAGCTTTAAGCAATTAATAAATTTCTAAGAAAAAAATAATAAAATATGAATCAATGTATTTTTGTTATGTTCTAATAATATAAATTGTTATCTGCTAAAAGTTTTTATTCACCTACGCTACACCACTCTAGCGTTTATTCTAATGTTTGTAACACCTAAAATTATTGTTTGTTTTCCAAACTTTAAGTAAAACAATCGACTTTGAAACAATTTCTTAAATCTATTAAAATATTGATATGAAACATGAAAGCCTTCAAAAATCATAATCTAGCAAAGAAAAAATGTTCATACCAAATTCATAGAATCAAGCAAACAAGTTGTTGAATTTGCACCAATTGCCAAAATGATTATATTGATTACTGAAAATTGTAAAAATTCTAAATATTTTTTTTTAATAAATGATAATTGATTTAATTAAATATAGCTCAGGTTTTGATAATTCCCAACAACAATTCTACAAGTTTAGATTATTTTATTTAAAACGAAAAAATCAATTTAGATTTGTTTGGTATTTAATAAATATTTTAATTAAAAATTTATTTCAAAACAACTTAAATGTTAACTAAATCAAAATTATATTTTTAGTTTTCTTTCAACTTAAAAAAATAATTTATTCAATTATCACATTAATTAAATTGAAATACTTTTTAAACAATTTTTTTTATTGATAAAAAACAACTGATAATTGTTTCTGTGAGTGAACAAAAAGCCTCTTAGAATGTTTGTTAACATCTGTTACATGAACCATTAACATTTTCTAAATAACATGGATCAATCCTAATTGTATTGATGGAAAAACTTCGTAATTTCTCTGTATCTATAAATTGTTTTAAAAGAAACAACTTATTTAATAGTGAGATCGATTATTCGACTTTGTTCAAAAATCGGCTTATGAATGTTACGAATAGTTGCTTTTTTTAAAAAGCCGGTTTTCGGTTAAGCATTTCAAAAATGACCGAATGAAACTAATCCAATGATGAATGAAACTAATCCACTTCGCTGCAGCTCGAAAAATTATGATAAGTACTACCAGATTCCACCGCCATAACATACACAAGGCCACTTATCCATTGCCAGATCAAACGACAAAAAAACAAATTGATCTATCTATCACAACATAGATGGAAGACAAGCATATAGTGTATTAGACGTGCGGATGATAACGAGGTGCAAAATTAGAATCCTTTTTGCAGCTAAAATCTAAGACTATCCGCTCAGAAACCAAAAGAAAAAAGGCGTTAAAAAGCTGCAATGGCTACAGATAGCTAGAAACTATTCCATTTTTGTCTCCGAAATGCTAGACCAAAATGCTCAACTCCCTACTATAGGCTAGCAATGGACGCAAATGGCTCAATAGGTCTGCACTGCTGCCAAAGAGATGGTCGGTTGCGATCGACCTCAAAGGAACCAGTGGTATAACCAGGATCAACCCTTCAGCCATTTGCTGCGCAAGGCGAAAACAATGCAGCGGGCCTTTTATAAGAAGAAAAAGAAGAAGAGAAAGGATGAGCAACGCCTGTTCAGACGCAAAAAACAAGAACAAGAAAGGCGTGAGTGTGATGAAATTCAGATGCACTATAAAGGAACCAAATCCAGAAATTCTTTTAAAAAGCAAGCGTCACACAGTGTGAGAAGTGTCCAATCTAGCTGAGATTTATTAAAAACTTCTGAAATGAAGCTGATATTTTAATCCGGAAATTTTTTTTATATAGATAAGAATATAGTAAACAAAAAGTAGCACAAAGTGAATTTTTCGTATAAGCTAAAAATGTTTTAGTCATCTTTTAATCTATATATGTATATAAAAACGTTTATGCCGTGTATATCCTCCTTAGACTCAAGAACCGCTGGACCGATTAACGCGAAATTTGGACAATTATTTATCTTAGTCGGTAGCTAGATTTCTCTTAAGCTTAGGCGCTGTTGTCGTGATTAATACAATTTTTTTTATTAATGGTACGATTTGGTTGAAATTCAGCAAATATATTTATTAATCAAAAATAAGTAGATAGCGCTGGGGTCAAGTTGTTAACGAAATTCTCCAGGACTTCATTTTTTATTTTTATTTAGAAAATCCCGTGCAGTGCCGGGACCAAACAGCTAGTTTTCATATAAAAGTGCTTTACTCAGTATCTGATGAGGTATCAACTTGCACATTGCTTTCTTCATCTGCTTTGAAAAGAAGACTGATACAATCCTTATCTAATAGCTCAGCCTTTTTTGAAGAGGGCACTGGACCTTTCGATAACATGGTAATGAAAGGATCTGAAGAAACAAATAGTGTATGTGGCAAGTCTTCCATTGTGTTTTTCCGTAAATTTTTCCGACTTACATCATATGTAGCCGAAATTTTCTCAGGTCTTTATTTCTGGCCTCGAGAGCTTCTTCTTTTTTTTTTTTTTTTTTTGCAGTATTTATTTATTGAATCTTCATATATTAAATATGAACTAACAATAATTAATCAAATCTTATCCTAATATTTACTTAATGTCCTGCCAGTGCCAGACAAAAAGATTTAGTCATCACGGTTTCTGTTCACATATGTAGGTGTTTATCGCTCATCTGATTGGGTGAGTGCTGCAGTGTCTCTTCTCCTTAATCGAGTGTGGCCGCCATAATTTAAAATATTTCGAGCTAATGGATTTGGGTGCAGTTCCAGCCTTTTTAAATATTTTACTGCATATTTCGTTATCATAGTTTTTACCAATGGCACATTGAGATCCTTGTGGATATTCGAGTTTTTGACATACCAGGGAGCGGCTGTTATTATTCGAAGAAGTTTATTTTGGCGCCTTTGAATTTGTTCGATATTAGAAGCAGAGGCAGTGCCCCATAACTGAATACCGTAGCACCAAATTGGCTTTAAGATAGAGTTGTAAAGTAGAAGTTTGCAATCGAGACTAAGAACAGAATTTCTTCCAATGAGCCAATTAATTTGAATTGCTTTTAGTTTCATTTGAGTTAATTTTGCTTCTATGTGCCATTTCCACGTTAAACGCCGATCTAGATGTATACCGAGGTATTTTACATGCGAGTGTTGGGGTATTATTTGATTATTGATTTTAATAGGGGGGCATGTTTCCCGACGCAATGTGAATGTTATATGTGCGCATTTTTGCTCATTGATCTTTATCCTCCATTGTTTTAACCACCTTTCCAGTTCAAATATGTGATCCTGTAAGTAACGAGATGCTTCTTGACAGTTTTCATGTACGCTTAAGAAAGCTGTGTCATCCGCAAATGTTAAGGTTTGTGTGTAGCTGTTTGTTGGCATGTCCGAAGTATAAATTAAGTACAATAGAGGGCCCAGGATGCTGCCTTGTGGGACTCCAGCGTTAACAGGCTGAGGAGAACTTAAAAAATCGCCTTCTTTAATAATAAATTGACGACCGACTAAGTAGCTTTCTAACAGCTTGTGTATGTTCGCTGGCAAGTTTTGCTGCAATTTCAGTAGTAAACCTTCATGCCAGACTTTATCAAAAGCTTGAGACACATCGATGAAGAGTGCTGAGCAATATTTTTTTTCTTCAAAGGCTTTTCTTATTACATTTACTATTCGATGAGTTTGTTCAATTGTGCTATGCTTTCTTCTAAACCCAAATTGATGATTAGGGATACATCAATTTTCATTTAAAATCGGCGTTAATTTTGCCACTAGTAGTTTCTCAAATAGCTTTGAAATATTAGATATTAAGCTAATAGGCCTGTATGACTCAACTTTTGTGTAATCCTTTCCTGGCTTTGGTATCATGGTTACTAAGGAAACCTTCCATTTATGAGGGTAGTATTGAAGTCGTAAAATAGCATTAAAAATAAAAAGAATAATTTTCTTTGCTGTACTTGGTAGCTCCAAAAGCATTTTATTACTGATCTTATCAATACCGGATGCCTTCTTGGTGTTTAAATTACAAATAGCCTTTTCGATTTCTCTAAACTCGAATCTTAGGGGAATAGCTGCTCTAACATTTACAGACGGTAAATCGACTGCTATATCGTGAAATATATTATGGGTAAATACATTTTTCAGATGATTAGCAAACAGATTTCCTTTTTCAATATCATTTCTTGCCCAACTTCCATTCAAGTTTCTCAATGGTGGCTTAGAGATAACTGGTCTATTGAGGCTTCTAGCTGCACGCCATAATGAGTAATCTGATTGTGGAGTTGCATCAAGTCCCTTGAGATATTTTTCCAGGGAAACCGTTTTCTGAGACTGCAGTAACTTTCTCAGCCTTTTTGTGCACTCTTTTAATAAAGTCTTAAGTTGGGGGGATCTGTGCAATTGCCACTCTCTACGAACTCTCCTTTTTTCAGTCAATAGACGCTCGACATCTGTAGAATATATGATTTTGTTTTTGGTTTTTTGAGTGTTATGCTGGAATGTTGAACAGCTAGTTTGAGATAACTGTCAAAATTAACAATAGCGAGATCCACGTTCTCCGGTGTGCTAAGCGGAATATTTTCTGTGCAATGGGCACTCAGATATTTTTTATATTTTAACCAATTTATTTGTGAGGCTGATGTCGATAAGTAACCAGACGGAGATACGATTCTATTTGGATTCATTATAGTAACAATTGTAGGTGTGTGATCTGAAGATAATTCTAGGGACGCTTCCACATGAATCGTGTCTATGGGGATGTTATTAACCACGCCAAAATCTATGACATCTGGAACTTTTTGCTGATCAGTAGACCAATATGTTGGTTGTCCGCTCGCGACCACATTTAGGTCCATTTTACAAATTGTGTTAAACAAAACACGACCCTTAGGTGTAATAAGTCGTGACCCCCAGAAAGTGTGTTTAGCGTTATAATCGCCAGCAGCCAGGAAGCAGGGTCCTAATGATTTGAAGTATTTATTATATTGGCTTTCTGATATTGAAAATCTAGGTGGGGAGTATAATGATGAAATTACTATGTTTCGAGATAATTCCTCAACGTAAATGCTCGTTGCTTGGAGATAATCTTCACGATGATCGCACATTAGGTAGTGTTTTACTCGGTTTTTTATCAAAATGGCAGAACCTCCACAAGCTCTACCTCGAGGGTCCTTGGTATCATATAATATATAACCAACGACTTTAAACGTGTTTCTTGAGGTCAAATGGGTTTCAGAAACCATCATTACATCAATTTGTTTATTTTTAAGAAAGTATTCTAGTTCATTTTTATGTTGGCGGATGCCGTTTGCGTTCCAAAAGCAAATTTTTAAACAGTTCATGGCTTGTTTAGTACAGCTTGCAATAACATCGATTGCATTCTTAACATTTCCTGCATCATATTACCCATTGTGTTTGTAAAGTTATTTACTGTTTGTACTAATGTTTCCATGGTTTTCTCTAGACGACTTAAGTTAGAAACTGGAGTTTCATCATTATTTGGCAACTCACCTTGCATAGGGATATGGTTTGATTTTAGGACGTTAGCGTAGGATGTTCTGTTATTACTAGGCTGCGGTACCTGAACGTCATTAATGTAAACTTGATTTGTTGCCTGCATTTGAGGGGGATTAGGTTTCGGTCCAACCGAGCGCTTGACGATAGAGTATACAGGGCATCCTCTATAGTTGGCCGTGTGATTACCACCGCGGTTGCTACATTTTTTTACATTGGGGTCTTTTTTAGACTTATCGCAGAGAGCTGTACCATGTAATTCTCCACATACGACGCAAACAGGGGTTAAATGACAATATGCCTTAGTGTGACCAAATTCTTGGCAGTTTAAACATTGCACGGGACCATTCCTTTTGTGCGGCTCCTCTATTGTTATTTTTCTATACAGGATATATTTATGATTATAAATGGGATGCGTTTCGTTCTTTTTAAGCTTAATGTCGCCGGGTTCTAACTCCACTCGAAATAGTGGCTGGGGATTTTTTTCTCTATTTTTAATGTTTATCACAGTTTTTATTTTGAAGCCCTTCTCTTCTAAAAACGTTTTTATCTCACCTGGGTCCACGCATGAGTCAATGCCCTTAATCACTACCTGAAGACCTTTACTGCTCTTCAGTTGATATGTATAAAAATTCTTATTAAGTGCTTCAAATTTAGTTATTACCTTACGAAAATCTTCTTCACGATTAACTTGTATTTTTGTCTCATTAATACTACCCCGCTTTATTGCAGCTACATAAAAAGAATTTTCACCTATTACCGATATCAAATTCTTTATTAATTCATTTGAGTTTTGCTCTCTAAGATATATCGGCGGTGGCTTAGAAGATTTGATAACGTTTTGTGCTTCCGGGGATTCCCCATCCAGAATTGCAAAACGATTTTGTGAACTTGTTCTATCAGCTGTACCATCTTTTGAGACTTTTGACACCGAAGCAACTGCTGAGGAGGTTGGGCTGCGACCCCGTTTAAGCACTGTTATGTACCTATCAATACCTACTTGTACTGGAGGCTTTTGAGCACTTTTTACTTGTGGAGCTGAGTTTTCCATCATGCCTGATTTAGGGGTAATATTTTCATCACTTATTAAAATCGTTTTTGCCGCTGGGGCACCGCTTGCAGGTTTTATATTTTTTATTGTATTAAGATCAACCGTATTATTAGACACCGAAGGTGATACTGAGTTATCTATTATGCCTGATTGGGGGTTAATATTTACATCACTTATTAAAATTGTTTTTGCTGTTGAGGCAACGCTAGCAGGTTTTATATTTGTTATTGTATCAACCGTGTTATTAAATACAGACGGTGAAAGGGATCGCGTGCGAGTAATAGGTTTAGCCGTTAGGTATTTGCTATCATCGATTCTTTTTTTTATTTCTGCATTTGTTTCGTTAACACTCACTGTGATATATGAGAGCTTCTTCTGACATAAAAAATTCAAATTTTACGGACAGGCGAAGGCATATAAAATAGATACAAATCAACAAAAAAGTTGCTGCTCGGTATGCATACAGCTGAAAGGTATTGATTTCATATCGAGAAGCCATTGTGCGTAAAATAACGGTGAAACGATTACTTAGTGAATTTGTATAGCCATTTGCTTTCTCAGATTGGTTTGTATCTCAGTTTTTTTTTATCACAACTGGGAACCTGACAGTTTTTTTTTCGCAGATTGTAGAACATCATAGGTGGGAAATATATTTGCATTTCTTCTTTAAGTGCCAATGTGCAGGTCCATGTCAACGTTTTTGTTTAAACGCCATTAATAAATAAGGCTAAAGCTTCCTCTGCTGTGTAGTTAATTAGTTCTTTGTCATTGGATTCAACGGCAGATTTCAATATTGTTGGCAAATTTTCATCTGAGTTTAACATAGATACGACCATCGAAGCATTCCTCTTGCCAGTCTTGTATAACTTATAGTGCTCGCCGCAGACATTAGTACATCACACAGGATTTCTTTGGCGATATCATAGACTTTTTTTCTGACAATCGGTAAAGCTTATTTCGGGTCGCCCAGTACTTGGAGTTGGGTCTACCAATAAAAGTTCACCATCTAGCCAGACCTAATTATTTTTCTCAAATACTGTGCGAACTCGGTGGCTGTCTCTCCATTTCATGCCTATTTTTGAGGTGATATTTTTAAACCTTTTAGAAATATCAATGCATTGACCATTATTATATTTTATTCTATCATAAACATAGGATTCCACAGCAGATAATTTTTAGAAGCGTCATCTTCCTCACACCACACCAATTAACGCTCGCTTGGGCACTGTCATTCTACCTAAAATAATTAATTTATCAAAAAGTTGCAACCCAGTCTGGACATTTCACATCACAAGACTTTATATTAATTTTAAAAATAAATATTAGACCGAGTCCAGTCGAATCACAGAAGTTGAACTCCACAATAGGAGAAATCTATTGGTCAACATTATATTTCTTACTAGCACTATAAACATCAATAAAGCTAAAACTCGAAACAAAATTACAGGTCAAAAAATATTTTTTTTATGTAATACATACCTTGAACTTTAATAATAAGGACTAAATAGAATTTTACTGTCACTCCCTTGAATTTTATTAAAACTTGCAGATGGTTATTAAAACTGACGGGAAAACTCTTAGCTGCAGCTGCGAAACTAGTCAGACAACCTGTCCGTGAAAACCTGGGTTTAATTCCCAGCTCAGTCAAGGATGAAAAATTATCAATAAATTTTTATTGATTTCATATTGTAAGATTACTTTCTTGATAAAAATAATTTAATGGAAATAAGATTCAATGAACTTAAGCCTGATTAAAATATCGAAATTTGGATTAAAAACAATTAACAGTTAATTAAAAGAGCCACAATACTAATTATTATAAGTAAAGTACTTGTAAGTAACAAAATTTTTTTAAGAAATATTTCAACACTCTTCAGACATTCGCAAATTCCATGTTTCTTAAAAAATTTTGTTTCTAAACTCATATTAAAAAAGATATTAAGTTTGTCTTTAGTTTTCTGGAAAATGAGCTGTTGGCGCTTTGTTGGTTTAAAAAGTCACGCGACGATATATTTCCAAACTTGACGGTGACGTGTGAAGCGTCAAAGGTTTGCTTAGTGTGACCATAGTTGAAGTCTATAATTTCACTTATTTTTTCACGCCAACCACAACAAAAGATCTTTTAATATTCTACAAACTTATTTAAAAAGTGTCCTTTGGGGGTAATTGTACAAAAAAAAAGACATTTTTATAACTTTTGTGAATAATCAGACGGACTTTTGCCTGAGTTATTACATAATTGCTATAATGTTCTAGGGAAAATAACTGTAGCCTGGTGAACGTCCTTTTGGATTTTCTTCAGCATATCCTGAAACATACAAAGATAAAGCATGGGAGAATTTTATATAATATATATTCACCTCAGTTCCTAGAATACCAATGCGCCGAAATAAAATATTTCTGCTGATATATAGTTTTGTTAATTCTTTTGAAACGTCTTATTTACGATCAAAGTGTGGAAGCAGTTATCGGTTTCTGTCCTTTCAGTCCTTTTACGACTTTTGACTGAAGCGCCTAATATTCTTTAAATAGTTCAAATATATTAACATATATATTTCTTAGTTGTAGTTGTGGCTTTTTCAGTGGAAAATCTTAATCATAATTTTAACAAATAAGACTTTGATGCACCAGAAAAATATACAATTGCACAAACTTATTTTCTTGCTTGAGTATTTTGCTTAGTTAATTTTTACCAACTAAGCTACGTGCAAATTAAAATTATGTTTAAATTAAGTTTTTTTTTTTAAAGAAGCTATTAAGGTTGAAAATTAATGCGTTAAGGAATCTGTAGTATAAATTTTTGCTAACATGACAGCAAATATTATGTGGCTGTTACATTAATAAATATCAATAACAACAATAATAAATTAAATAATACATATAATTTCAAGTACAAGTTGGTATGGACAGGTACATAACAGTGCTTAAACGGGGTCGCAGCCCTACCTCTGCAGCAGTTGCTTCGGCCTCAAAAGTACCATCTTTTGATAAAATAAATTCTCAAAATCGATTTGCAATTCTGGAGGATGAATCCTCTGAAGCACCAAACGTCATAAAATCGTCCAAGCCTCCCCCGATATATCTTAGGGAGCAAAACTCAAATGAGCTCATAAAGAGTTTGATATCGGTGATAGGTGAAAATTCGTTTTACGTAGCTGCTATCAAGCGTGGTAGTATAAACGAGACAAAAATACAAGTCAATAATGAGAATGATTTTCGCAAAATTATAAACAAATTTGAAGTACTTAAAAAAAACTTTTATACATACCAACTGAAAAGCAGTAAAGGTCTCCAGGTAGTGGTTAAGGGAATTGACTCATGTGTGGACCCAGAAGAGGTAAAAACATTCCTCGAAGAAAAAGGCTTCAAGATAAAACATGTAGTAAATATAAAAAATAGAGAAAAAAAACCCCCAACCACTTTTTCGAGTGGAGTTTGAACCCGGCGACGTAAAGCTTAAAAAAAATGAAACGCACCCTATTTACAATTTGAAATATATTCTCTATAGAAGAGTAACTATAGAAGAGCCACACAAAAGAAATGGTCCCGTTCAGTGTTTAAACTGTCAAGAATATGGTCATACTAAGGCATATTGCTATTTACCCCCTGTTTGCGTAGTATGTGGTGAATTACATGGTACAGATCTTTGCGATAAGTCTAAAACCGACCCCAACGTAAAAAAATGTAGCAACTGTGGCGGTAATCACACTGCCAATTATAGAGGATGCCCTGTATATACCATCGTCAAGCAGTCAGTTGGACCGAAAACTAATCCCCCTCAAATGCAGGTAACAAATCAAGTAAGCACTGGTGACATTCAGGCCCCGCAGCCTAGTAATAACAGAACCTCTTATGCTAACGTCGTAAAATCAAACCATGCGCCAACGCAAGGTGCTGCGCCAAGTAATGATGAAACTCCAGTTTCAAATTTAAGTCGTCTAGAAAAAACCATGGAAACATTAGTGCAAACAGTAACTAATTTTACGAACACAATGGGTAATATGATGCAGGAAATTCTTAGAATGCAATCGATGTTATTGCAATCTGTACTTAACAAGCCATGAACTGTTTAAAAATCTGTTTTTGGAACGCGAACGGCATCCGCCAACATAAAAATGAATTAGAATACTTTCTTAAAAATAAACAAATTGATGTCATGATGGTTTCTGAAACTCTTTTGACCTCAAGAAATACGTTTAACATCAATGGTTATATACTATATGATACCAAGGACCCTCGAGATAGAGCTTGTGGTGGTTCTGCCATTTTGATAAAAAATCGAGTCAAACACTACCTAATGTGTGATCATCGTGAGGATTATCTCCAAGCAACGAACATTTGTGTTGAAGAGCTGAATCGTAGCATTGTAATCTCATCTTTATACTCTCCACCTAGATTTTCAATATCAGAAAGCCAATATTGTGAATATTATAAATCACTAGGACCCTGTTTCCTGGCCGCTGGCGATTATAACGCTAAACATACCTTCTGGGGGTCACGACTAATAACACCAAAGGGTCGTGTTTTGTTTAATACAATCTCTAAAATGAATTTAAATGTTGTCGCGAGCGGCCAACCAACATATTGGCCTGCTGACCCGCAAAAAATTCCAGATGTCATCGATTTTGGCGTGGTTAAAAACATCCCCACAGAAACGATTCACGTTGAAGCTTCCCTAGAATTATCTTCCGACCACACACCTACAATTGTTACTATAATGAACCCCAATAGAATTGTATCTCCGACTGGTTACCTAGCGACGTCAGCCACACAAATAAATTGGTTAAAATATAAAAAATATCTCAGTGCCCATTGCACAGAAAATATTCCACTCAGTACACCGGAGCATGTAGATCGCTCTTTTGATAATTTTGACAGTTTTCTGAAACTAGCTGTTCAACATTCCAATATTGCCCCCAAAAGAACAAAAACTATTAAAATATATTCCACAGATGTCGAGCGTCTCTTGTCTGAAAAAAGGAGGGCACGAAGAGAGTGGCAATTGCACAGATCTCCTCAACTTAAGAACTTGCTAAAAGAGTGTACAAAAAGATTAAGAAAGTTATTGCAGACTCAGAAAACGGCTTCTCTGGAAAAATATCTTAAGGAACTTGATGCAACTCCACAATCGGACTACTCATTATGGCGTGCTGCTAGAAACCTCAAAAGGCCAGTTGTCTCTAAACCACCATTAAGAAACTTGAATGGAAGTTGGGCAAGAAATGATGTTGAAAAAAGAAATCTGTTTGTAAGTCACTTGAAAAACGTATTTACACCTAATATATCTCACAATATTGCGGTCGATTTACCACCTGTTGCTGCTAGAGCAGCTATTCCCCTAAGATTTGAGATGAGAGAAATCGAAAAGGTTATATGTGACTTAAACACTAAGAAGGCACCTGGCATTGATAAGATCAGCAATAAAATGCTATTAGAGCTACCTCGCGTAGCAAAGAAAATTATTCTTTTTATTTTTAATGCTATTTTACGCCTTGAATACTTTCCTCAAAAATGGAAGGTTTCCTTAGTTACCATGATACCAAAGCCAGGTAAAGATCATACGAAAGTTGAGTCTTATAGGCCTATTAGCTTATTATCAAATATGTCAAAGCTATTTGAGAAATTATTAGTTTCAAAATTAACACCGATTTTAAGTGAAAATAGATGTATTCCAAACCATCAATTCGGATTTAGAAGAAAACACAGCACAATTGAACAAACTCATCGAATAGTAAATGTCATAAGAAAAACATTTGAAGAAAAAAAATATTGTTCAGCACTCTTCATCGATGTTTCGCAAGCTTTTGACAAAGTCTGGCATGAAGGCTTATTACACAAATTGAAGCAAAATTTACCAGCAAACACACACAAACTGTTAGAAAGCTACTTAGTCGTTCGTCAATTTATTATTAAAGAAGGAAATTTCTTAAGTTCACCTCAGCCGATTGGCGCTGGAGTCCCACAGGGCAGCATCCTGGGCCCTCTATTATACTTAATTTATACTTCGGACATGCCAACAAACAACTACACCCAAACTTCAACATTTGCAGACGACACAGCTTTTCTAAGCGTCCACGAAAACCGTTATGAAGCATCTCGTTACCTACAGCATCATACATTTCAACTAGAAATATGGCTAAGACAATGGAGGATAATGGTCAATGAGCAAAAATGCGTACATATAACATTCACCCTGCGCCGGGAATCTTGCCCCCCTATTACAATCAATAATCAAATTATTCCTCAACATTCGCATGTAAAATATCTCGGTATACATCTGGATCGGCGATTAACGTGGAAATGCCATATAGAGGCAAAATTAACTCAAATGAAACTAAAAGCCATCCAAATTCATTGGCTTATTGGAAGAAATTCTGTTCTTAGACTCGATTGCAAGCTTCTACTTTACAACTCTATCTTAAAGCCTATCTGGTGCTACGGTATTCAACTATGGGGCACTGCCTCGGCCTCTAATATCGAAAAAATTCAAAGGCGCCAAAATAAACTTCTTCGTATAATCACAGCCGCCCCCTGGTATGTTAAAAACTCAAACATTCATAAGGATCTCAACGTGCCATTAGTAAAAACTATGATTACAAAATATGCAGTAAAATATTTAAAAAGACTTGAACAACACCCAAATCCTTTAGCTCGAAATATTTTAAATCATGGCGGCCACACTCGC
This sequence comes from Pollenia amentaria, assembly GCA_943735925.1. Classification (NCBI taxonomy): domain Eukaryota; kingdom Metazoa; phylum Arthropoda; class Insecta; order Diptera; family Polleniidae; genus Pollenia; species Pollenia amentaria. Next base: position 117,791,215 of record OX031010.1, on the reverse strand, counting down.
TTAAGGAGAAGAGACACTGCAGCACTTACCCAACTAGATGAGAGATAAACACCTATATAAGTGAACAGAACCCGTGATGAAGAAAATTTTTGTCTGGCACTGGCAGGACATAAATAAAGTATTAGGTTAAGATTTGATAAATTATTGTTAGTTCATATTAAATATATGAAGATTCAATAAATAAATAACGAGAAAAAAAAAAAAAAAAAAAAACATATAATTTCATGTTATTTCAACAGGGTTCCATGTTATTTCAATATAACCATCATTTTAATTCTTAATGATTTAATAGTAGACTTAAAAGTAAGTTCGTGTTGATTTAACATGAAATTCATGTTATTTTTACATTTCTTACTGTTATTTTTAAAGGACTTAAACATAATTTTTACATGATTATCCCTTAAATTTTACTGGAATAAAAATGTTAATTTTAAATTGTTTTAATTTGTTTTTAATGCAAAAAAAAACAATAATTATTGTTTTATTGTAATATCATGTTAAATTAACATGAAACGCTAATGAAGCAAAATCATTATTAAAAAATGTTAAATTAATCTTGTTTTAATTGATTTTACAATGATTTTTTTCTGTGTGAATCTACACGAAAAGAATTATTTACTAAATCAACAGAAAATGTGGCTGACACAAGAAACTTTTGCATGATCTTGTCCAAGCCAAAAATTACTTACTCCAAATACATGTATGTGTGGTTTGGTTTAAAGTACTGCACAATTCAACATTTTATGTAAAAATGTCGTTCTCCATATTTTCATGCATTGACATGTTATGTTAACTCAGACAAGGTGTTATGCCATGTTATGACTATATTAACATACTGTCTTTGCATGCCTATGCAATTAAGTTAAACTGTTGTATGCTGTTATTTCAATAACATGTATTTTTAAATGTTTAACCTGCAGCATGTTTTTTAATGCTGTTTGAACCTGCCTGCCTTGTATTAAAAATATTCATTATTTCTTAAAGATTCTAAATTAAATAACAATTGTTGGAATAGAAAAAAACTTTTATTTTAAATTTTATATTAAATTTTGTTTTTAGAATACATTTTTTATTTCAAATAAGCTCAAAAACAATTTAATAAGTAAAAAACGGGTTTTGATGTACATTTCTATTTGAATATTTAAAGTTAAACTTTAAATCCATATATATTGGGTAGTTGCAAAATTAACATTTTTTCTCGATAAAACGTTTAACGTTAAAATCCTACTTTACTAATCATTTGAATTTGTAGTATTCAATGCATTCAAATCTAAATTGGTATGTAAAAACATAATTTGATTAACACTTTCGGGGTTTTTTCCGAGTACCGACCTTTTTTCGGATAACAAATGTCGAGCTTTTGAAAAGAGCCTTTCCGAAGAAGCTGAGCTGGCTGGTGTTGCTAATACAAAACAACTTAAATTGAAAAGCAAGGGATATTCTCTTTTGCGGGCTTCCCACCACTCCAGAGAATCAAATTCTTTGTGGTATAAAATTGTCTGGCTCTCATACCTCAAGATTTGATTGTGCACTTGGTCATCGTATTCGGGTGGAAAAACAGCCTGCACAAAATCATTAAAAGGATCATCTTCAGAATCTACTGATTCCATTGTAGTGTCTGCGACATTTGATGTGTTTTTGTATGTTTCTAACATTTTTATGCATTGTTCATGAATGCTTCTCTTCTCACTCTCCGAAAAATGTTGTAGCTTGTTCGCCGGTGGAAATAAAAAGAGTGCAATTTTATGAAAATCCTTTATGTTAGCATCAATCACAGATTTTATATAAAGCGAAATTTTTTCCTTAAATGTTCTTATAGTTTGTGAATCATTTTGTTCGTTTCCTATAACTGCTTTTTTAAGTTTTCTTATTTGAGGATAAACGTAATGAATTGTAGGATATTTTTCTCCTTCCAAAAGCTTCGATACTTCCTCAAAGGGTTTAAGAATCTCAATTATATCGTTTATATTAGCTATATTAAGATTTGTCGATGTCGATGAACGATGATATCGTTTTCAGTATCTTTAAAAATTTATTTCTAATCATTTTCCTCTGTCTTCCTGTTCCTATATATTCTTTTAAATTATTATTATATATGTAAAGTGAACTGTATTTTGAACAAAAAGTTAAGACTCTATGGATTTTAAAATCGGTTGAAATTCATCACACCTGTTAAAAACGATAATTTTTAAAACGATCGTTTTTCGTCACACACCTGAATATTTTTTTTTTCTAAAATCTTCAAGCAAAATCCTTGAAATTAATAACAATCATAATTAATAAGTTTTCCTATTTTATTTCTAGTTATATTGTTTATAATAAGCCATTCAAATGATGAATTGTAATTATTAACAACCTATACTGCATATGTCGCATGTGTCGCAAGTTAATGTTAATGTTGACATGTTAATTTTCCATGTTGATGTCTGTAAAATCACTGTTAAAACTATGCATTGTTTTGTTTTCATTTAATTCGACAGTGTCTTATTATGTTATTGTCAAACATGTTTGAGTGGCATAACATGAATTGACAATAACATTATGTGGCGATGTTAACATGATTTATAGTTCAACATTTGCAGGTCTTTAGTTTGGTTAAAGCAAAATGCTTCTTTTTATAAAAAAAAAACAAAATTAGTTAAAATCGAGAAATTATTATGGATTTTTTGCTAAAAGAAACGAAATCGATTACTTTAGGAAATTAACTTATTTCCGTAAAGTCTAACAGTTTCAGAAGAAACCATTAGGACTCGTTGAAAATAATTTTAACTTAAGGTTGTTGGTTATTATGTTTTATATACCCGCTTATTTTAGAATGGCACAGATTTGATTATATCATCCTTATAGGACCCATGCACAAGCCCAAAGTATTTTGCAAGTCAGTAGGGCATCGTATGTATGGTTCGGCTAACGTTATTTTCTTACATATATAAAAATTTTATTTTACGTTAAAACTTATCTGACAAAAATTCAACGAATTTGGTATAACTTATCTGACAAAAATTCCACGAATTTAGTATAACTTGGAATTATAAATTAATTAATTTAATTAGCTTATTTGTAAAAAACAAAATAATAAAATATGTAATAATAAATAAGTATGTAATGTACAAACAAACAAAAAATTTTTATATAAAAATATTTTATATAAAATATTTACTAGCCTATCACGTAAACATACCCTAAGGTCCAAATTTACAGTCATTAGTTAATTACACTTTGCTCGAATTTTAAACTTTTTTTATGAAACTTTATAAAAATACGTCTTTTTTACCAATACATTTCTTTTTTTTTGCAATAAATATTCTCTAAATAAACAATCTCTATTCAAGGCAGTGTTGCCTGTTTTTGAAAAATATATATGCATACTAAAAAAAAATCCCATTTTTCCTTACACGTTAAAAAATTTTCACTTCAAAAATCGCTATGCGTCTTAGTCATTAAAATCTAAGAAAAAGCAAGTAAGAGTGCTATATTCGGCTATGCCAAATCTTTGACACCCTCCACCGGCAGGAGTGAGCTCTATATGATAAATACATATATATTTTTAACACACAAAACGAACGTCAGCATTAAAATTGGTTGCGGTTTAGACCTGAATTAAATTATTGACCGACAATAAGAAAATTTTATGCGTTTCTTGTTAGAACTTTGAACTGGCTTGAGTAAAATATCATGATTCGTAAAAGTTTTAGCCGAACTAAAATAATTTTTAGGAGCGTTATTTGTATTGGACCTATGGTAAATTATGGACCAATCATCCCAAAATTCTGAAGACTGATTTCGGATATTACAAAAAATAAATTTAAATACAGCAGTGTAATTAGTTTTAGCGTTAACAGTAAATTTCCCAAATTTGCATGATATTTTTTCTGGCCATATGAATTTAAGTAAAAAATTTCACCGCAATATCTATATCTGTGATGGTTTTAGGTGAATTTAATTATTTTCCCAAAGTGGGATTTATTTGGTTTTATGCGCAATAAACTGTTTTCCGAGAGAGGGGTTTATATGGGGCCTATGGTAAATTATGGACCAATCTTCACGAAGTTTGGCAGTGTGATTTATCGTCCTATAAAACTGTGACGTACCGAACTTCAATTTAATAGAATTATTTATTACGGTTTTAGGCGTACTAAACGGTTTTCCGGGAGTAGGGTTTATATGGGGCCTAGGGTAAATTATGGACCAATCTTCAAAAAATTTTACAGTGTGATTTGTGGTCCTATGAAACTATGACGTACCAAATTTAAGTATGCTAGCGTTATTTATTGCGGTTTTAGGCGTACTAAACTGTTTTCCGCGAGAAGGGTTTATATAAAAAGGGTCTATTTTTCCATGTTTTGTTAATTTGAGAATCTGTTTCCTTACCAGCATTTTTTAAAACGCGTCCAACTGTATATACAATTTGTCCAAGTACGATCATTCATGTTATTTTTTTAAGGATATTCTGTAAAAAGAACGGGTTTTGAATTTTTTATTCGGGGTTGTTTGTAATAAAAATTCCAAATTAACATATTTTAATTTTTAATCGATTTAGTTAAATACGGGTCTCAGCTTTTTTGAAATTCGTGCTAGTTTGCGTTTTGACCAAAATACAATGGGGTGGTAACCGTTCGTTTTAAATAGGGCAATACGGATATCAAATTTTTTCTTTTACCAAGTACATCATTTTTGCAGAAATATAAAATCAAAGTTTGCTCTATGAAAAATTTCATGCATAAAAACAAAATTGTAAATTTAAGTTTATCAGTAACCAATATCGTTGTGTTTGAGCTAAAAAAAAATTTAAATAATTCTTCATTGTGTGGTGATTAAAATGCCTTTCGCGTTAGTTGAATTAAACCGAAATAGATTACCGTATCGGTAATCGTCCGGCTTTTATTGCGAGCCAGATCGTGTCGCGCAAGCAATATACTAAAATAGAATCACGAAAGGATTTGCTGTAACGCTTTTTAAAATCGCAATAAATGAGTCTTAAATGATATGTATAAAAGTTTTGTTAATATAAACAATAAAATTTAATAACTTTTTTTAATATGGGGAAAAAAATATGCCGCCAAAAAGTCGTGGATCATTTCTTTTTTATTTTCTTTCTTTAGTCCTATTTTCATCCATACATGATCTAGAAACTAAATCCGCTATCATATTAGAGTTACCATAAAATTGCATTTATATATATTCCAGAGCACCGTGTAAAATGCATCTAATTTGCAAAAATCTAAATTATTTACATATAAAGATGATGTACTTGGCAAAATCCTATGGGTTAACTAAAAGTTGTATGGATCATTTTTTTTTTGCTTTCGGTTATCTCTCTGTATGGGCATGTGTATTGGGTAAAGCAAATAGAATCCGTAGCAGTTTCGATAAATGTGGAAATAAAAATATTTAGTAAAAATGAAAAACTAAAATAACGAGGTTCATTTTTTTTCACCAAAAAACAACAAGCTCATACAACTTTATTGTTTTAACAAGTGTACTAAATTCGGCTATGCCCTTCACCATTGTGCAATAAGACCAGAAAGTTATATAAACACCGTTCATTAGATAAAAATAAATCAATTTTCTACCAAGCCCACTTTTTAATACCGCCCACATTTTGTCAGATGTTCTGTTGATAACCAAGATGAAAGAAAATTATACTTTTTTAAGATAAATAAACTTTTTTCTGATAAGCGAGGCACCCGGCGGTTAAACTAATTCGAGTCCGTTGAATCCAGTATACTACCCGTTTACTTAAGGTTAGCTCTTGTTTTCGAAATAAACCGCTTTTTCGAACATGGAGGAGGTTGTACAACATATATTAGCGTAACTCAAAAATGGCTTAGTTTATTGCCTAACACTTTCTGCAATAAAATCACCTTTAAGTGAAATTAAACCTGTTTGTTGTGCCCGGCAAATAAAAAACTGAAATGGCAAGTTTTTTTTCTTTTTACCCTCTTACAACTACAATTCGTGTTGGAAAAAAACCAGCCCACAACAATAAATTTAAGTGTTTTTTTTTCACAAATAAAAATTGGAAGTTTAGCATGCCATTAATAAACGAATTAATTAATAATAAATTTTGTATTCCCGAAAATTACTTTTGATAATAAATTTGCATGTGCCCGGCAAATAAAAAACTGAAATGTCAAGTTGCTTTATTAGGCAGTTTGTTTTTTTAATTTTGTTTTTTTTTTTTCTTTTTATTCTCTTACAACTACAATTCGTGTTGGGAAAACCCAGCCAATTGTATTGTTGTGACTTTGTTGAAGCTTTGATATTGTTATATTTAAGACCTGAGTGTTTTAAAATTCTTATTCACTTTATGGTCTTACTTGTATAATATTTTTAGCTTTTCTAAAGTCTTTGGAAAAAGTGTCCTGACGAGCTGGCCTAAACAACCAGCGAAATGCGCATAGAAACCAGCTTTCCCACAACAATAAATTTCAGTGTTTTTATCAAAAATAAAAATTGGGCGTTTAGCACGTCATTAATAAATGAATTAATTAACAATAAATTTTGTATTCCCGAAAATAAATTTCGATAAACCTCTTTTAAATCTGCGTAGTCGTTTTAGAAATATAAATTTAAAAATTAAAATAATTTTTTAGTGTAATTTCGAAATTTTTGTTTTTTATAATGTCATTAAAAGTTGGAAAATGCATATGTGCTGTTTTTTCTACACGTAGAGAAAACAAATTTCCAAACATTTCATTTTATTCACAAAAGATGAGACATTTTAGTTTTAATAATAACCAGACGAAACTTCAAATATTAAAAACATTTAGTTTGGTTGTTAATGAATAAGGGGGCTAATATTCATAAACGATTGTTTCATTTAACAAACGTTTAATAGCACAAATTTTCACACAAAATTTTTTTTGCAACTTTTATTAAATTTAAAATATTTTTATGAATATGGGAAATTTATTCTTCTTCCTCTTACAGATTACAAAAAATATCCCCTAAAAGCGAATCAAGTTTATTGCCGCTATACCAGTGTCTGGCTGTTACTTGGTGAAATCTCTCGCCTTTTTCATCAGACTCGGGTGGTGATTGTTCATTAAATTTTTCTGCATGAGAATACATAAAATGTATTTGCAAGGAAATTCTGACGTTTAAATTCTTAAATGCGGTTTTTGTGCTATTTGCAAGGCAGGAGAAAACATTTAGTTTTGGATAAGCGATTAAAAGCTCTTAGAAATAAAAAATAATATCATAAATTTTTTACATATTTGTATTTTATTTGAGAGTAGTGCTAAGCATATGTTTTTTTTATATTTTTATTATTTCTAAATTTCTAGAGAGGGAAAAATAATCGCGTAGGTATTTTTTGCAAAAAAAAAACAAAAAAAAAATTCATTATTCATAATAATTTTCAACGGAAGGGCTGTTGTCTTACGAGTAGTTTACCAATAAAATTTGATGATTTAACTTATGGTTAACAAAAAGCTGGCAAAATTATTGTTATTAGCTTACTAATGGCTATAAATTTGGGACTAAGTGTTATAAGTTATTTGTACTTAGAAGATAAAAAAACAAGTAAGAAAGTATAGTCGGTCGAGCCCGACCACATGATGCCCTACACCACAGTATTTAAAATGGCTATATGAATAGGAATCTATCTATGTTTTTAATTTTATTAAAATCGGGTGGATAGCTTCTGAGAGGCAGAAATTGCCCCCTGTCTCCCATCGTGGTCCTAATTTTTTAAAAATGCACAGCTTATGTGTCCATATAATTAAGAATCTTTTTACGTTTTAAATATTAATAAAATTGGTTTGATAGTGCGCAAAAAGACCCTATTTTGGAAAGTGAATGTATGGGGGCTATATGAAATTATGGACGGATTCGCCCCAATAGCGACCAGTACTTTACGCACATTGTTACTTGGACAGCCAGCCAGCCACCTGGAAGGACTTCGTTAGATCTACTCAGAAAGTGATTTTAATTTACAAAAATTAGATTATGACATCTCACTATTCGTGCTGTAGTCGTTGCTAAAATTGTTTGTTTGCTAATTTCTTTATCAATTAAAAAAAGAAATATTATTGAACATTAAAATATTATGTATGTCAACAGAACCACTACAATTGTTCTTTTTTTAACGAAAAACAGAAAACTAAATAATTTTCGTTACTTTATTCAAAATAGTAACGAGCGGTATTAAGTGTTGTGTTCGTATATACAAACACTAAAAAAATAGATATCGATTCTAGTTGTGTGAGCCGTACGCTTAATAATGTTCTGTTTATTTTCGAACTCTGCTTAGCCGTTTATTTATAATCCATCAAAAGTTATAATTCTAATTGGAAAACAAGAAATTTTAAAGTTTTTACCTGAAGTTATTTGCTTATCAGGTACACAAATTAAAAAAAAATATATAATGGAAAAGAAAGACAATAGGGTTTATATTATTACAAAATAATATACACAAAAAAATATTTGTTAAATTTAAACTCATTACACAGAAAAAAATAAATATGATTTCAATTAAAAAAGTTTTGATATTAATTTAAAAATTAATTAAATTTGCATTAGGAAACAAATTAATTGTATCCAGGGCCAGGAAAAATGCTATCCTCCGCCTCCCTTATTTAAAAAAATAAATTTCAAGGAAAATTAATATTCCTTCTTTATTTTAGAAGCCAACAAACACAGATAAATTGTAACATTTTTATAATTTTTTTTTCACGTCAAATGTGTACATCTTTACACTTTTAAATTATCACATGAGTGCAATTCTCAATTTTTCCTTTTTTGTAATAAAAAAAATCTGAACTGAGTACCTTTATACATTTTGATAAATGATTTTTAAGCTGTTTTTTTTCAAAATCATTGAGTTTTTCTTTAATACTTTCGTCGTTTTTCGCTTGCCTGATTTGATGAACTACAAATATACCGTCTTTAATTTTGGCTTCTTTAATTTGGATAATGTTTCTTTTATGTATAAAAAAACAACACAACATTTTATGCACAAGTTGAAATCCTAATAGAAGAGCAAAAAATCTCAAGAAATTTAGCGACACGCATGTAACGCACGAGCTGTGAGGAACCCACACGTTGTGTTTTTAACGGAAAGAAAAGCTAAATAACTTTCGTAAAATTTACGAATGGTATAAAATTTCTTCCTTCAGTTCTAAAATATATTTCACAAAAAATTAAACAGAACTTGTCTGAATCATTTGCACACTTTCTTGACTTTTAAGGAATCACTTCACTCAGCAAATACATGACACAGTCACTTTTCTGCAAGAAAAAACACTGAGTTAACAACAAGTAAACAAAAAAATTAATTAACATTGAGTTTGGCTAATAAAAGCTTAAACACAAAAACTAAACTTAATCCAATTAAAATGTATATGCTTATCTAGAGAGGTTAGATAGATGTTTCAAAATACGGCGCACACTTCTTGTTACAAAAATGTTATTCACCAGTGTTAATTATTATAATAAAACGACTTGTCGAATCAGTAGTTGGGTAAATTTTGCGATGTGTTACAAACTAAATACTTAGAAAATTAATATACAAGTTACTTTTGAATGTGGATATCAAATCGTTTATATCATTATCATCGAAAACCTGTTTTATATTTCAGCTTACTAGCTATTAGTAAACATGATGCGTAGTTTTAGTCTCAAACCACAACAACCAGCGCACAGTGGGATATTTTGAAAAAAGGGAAATAATTCTGGATTTTCTAAACGGTAAGTCCGATTGTTATAACATTTGGGGTGGCAATTAAAGATTTATAGTCCAGTTTTGGACTTAGTTTTGGACTTAGGGTCTATCGCATTATCAGTAGAGTCGCCATAGAATTCCAAATTAGGGCACATCGGGTATTCCAAAAATCTAGTACGATCCAGAATGCTTCCTTTCAGTCCGATTTTTTTTTATTAGTTAAATGCCCTGGTCGAGTTCTGAAAAAAATTTAGCGGCAGGCATAATTCATCTATTTTTGTTTAGAAAATACCAGACTTTGAAAATAAATTTGCTATTTTTGACTTACCTTTGTCTAGTATTTTGCAAATATAATTCACAAAAAACAAATATATTTTTTTTGTGAATTATCAGCAAATCTATTAATATTCCACAGAATTGTGAAAAAGCTTATGTTACTAAGAAGTTATATGCATTTAAGGTTAAAACTCTGAGAATAGTAATTTTTGCCAATATTTTTAGTTAAAAGAAGTATTTTCATTCTTTTTTATTTATCGAAAAAAAAAATTGTTAAGCAACATTTATTTTTGTTTATACTTTTTTGAAAGGTTACTTCATCTGTAATATTGCTATACAAAAATTTTTCAAAATATTTTATCATTGCGAGCGCAGGATCTGCCGAATAGACCTATTTTTTAAACAAATTTGAAATTGTTCTCCAACCGCAAAGGAAGAACCAACAATTTTAAACATTGTATGTATGACCCAATATGTCCCGTAATAATTGTGCAATAGGAATCCTGAGACCCGTGCTTGGTAGGCTAACATTTCCAAAAAACTAAAAAACTCATTTTTGGGGATTTTCAGGATTATTATTATTAATAGGTGAATTGTGGGATTCGTTTTTAAAGTTTAGAAAAAATTATAATTGGTTAAAAAATCTATTTACTTGTAAAATTTTATTAAAAAATATTAGTCTATAAAGATTTTATTGCAGAAATAAAATTTTTTTTTTATGACAATTATTCAAAAACACATTTTTGCACTTTTTGCATAATGTCTTAAACGAATTTTCCATTTTTAAAGTTTCTGATATTTTAATCAAATTTAAAATTCATTTAATAATATTTATTGAAGGAAGGAATTTACAACATGAAAGGAATTAAAACAATTTTTTTTTTTGATAATTCCAGACTGAACACGAGACGGGATTGAACTCGGGTCGAATTTACAGGCTTCGAGAATAAGCACATTCCCATCATCAGAACTCTTTGCGTTTTATCGTTTGCGCCACAGCGGTCCCTGCCACTCTATAATCAAATCAATCTTTAACCAATGGTATTGGTAAATCGAATTTGCTGTAATTAATTATCAATTTTCAATTTATTATTTACATGTTTTTTTTCCTTATTTCTTGTTTTTTCGTACTTTTTGTCAAGACTTTGTCTTGAAAAGTTAAGTTCATTTGTTTTTTATGTTTTTTTTCCATTTTGTATTTTTTTTTTTTTTTAGTCCTTCAATAAAAATAATTTAAGGAAATTATAAATTTGATGAACTTAAGCCCAATTAAAATTTCAAAAACTTCACTTCAGGTAATCTAGAACGGACAAAAAGAAAAAAACATACAACAACAAATGTACTTAAGTTTTCAAGACAAAAATCTTGAGAAAAAGTACGAAAAAACAAGAAGAAAGGAAAAAACATGTAAATAAAAATTGGAAAATTGATAATCAATTATAGCAAATTTCGATCTATTAATACAATTGGTTAAAGTTTTGTTTGACTATAGGACTGGCAGGCGCCGCAGGGGCGCAAACGGTAGAACGCAAAGAATGCTGATGATGGGAATGTGGTTATTCTCGAAACACGTAGATGCGACCCTATTCAGTCCCGTGCAATTACAAAAAATTTTTTTTATTAATTTCATGTTGTAATATTCCTTCCTTCAATAAAAATAATTCAATGAAAATTAAATTTGATGAACTTAAGCCTAATTAAAATATCAAAATCTTCAATTAAAAACAATCAGTTCAATTAAAAAAATTTATTTTATAATTTTTTAAAATTATTCTTATTTTTCAAATCTAGACATAACTTCCTATACATTGATGTATAATGTTTCTACCTTGTCCCGAATTGAATGCGTATAAAATGGGTAAGGCCAACATATAATACATCAATGCTTAGGGAATTATGTCTAAATATGTCTAGAATTTTTAAAATCGGACTAAAATTAAGAATTCTGGATGGTTTTGAATTATTTTAATACCTAGTTTGGGAACCTATGGCGCCTCTCCTTTTGAGTCAATAGAGCCCAAATCGAAAACTTTAACTCGAAAGCTACTCCTTAATTGCCAACCCAAATTTTATTCCAATCGGACCGACTTTTTAGAAAATCCAGAATTATTTCCATTTTTTCCAAAATCTCCCACTGTGCAGCGGCTTGTAGCATTTTACATTGATCAACATCTCGGTGAAACACATGGAAGATGTAGAAATTATGAAATTCTCGTTTATTCCCTTTGTACACTTGCATATATTGCAGAGAAACGTATAGAAGATGTTGAAAATGTGAAACATGCATTCACACTTGAAAAATTTTACATCTTCTATCAATCAAAAATTGCACCTTATCTGAAAAAATAACTTTTTTTTTAAAACTTTTTTTTAAAATTTTTTTTTTACAATATTGCCAACATTTTAAAAGAAAACATCAAAGTGTATTTGGAATTCATTTTGCTTAATAAAATAAAAAAAATGAATTGCCAAAAAAAAAAAAAAAGCTTGACAAATGGTAGCGCTGCTTTCCACACAAATGCAATTTTTTAGTGATGCCACAATTAAAATAGAATTATTACTTTTCTATTAATGAAACGAAAATAATTGAAAGGCGTAGAATGGATAGGAACATCTTGTGAGAATGTTGACTTTTAGCTCTATGTATTTCTTATGGGAAAAGTTTAAAATCTTCCAAAATTATGGTAGATGTAAGATGTTGACAAGGGTGAAAAGGCTATTTCATTGTTCACATCTAACATCTGCTATCAATCAAAAATGTAAAGAATCAAAAAACCCAAAAAAGTAATACAGAAATGAAATTTTGATTAAACTTTTTTTTCAAAATGAAAATTAACTGCATGGTCCAAAATTTCACAACTAGGTACTTTTACTTTATCGATCATAAAATAATTAATAGCCCAACGATTTTTATGTAGCTTTAAGAAAAACTAATAAAACTAGTATGTACCTGATTTCCATTATTCCAATAATAATGAAAATAAAATAGGCATAATCACAGGTAGTCACAACTAGAACATGGTATGCCGATAGTCTCAAATAGAACGCATGTAAATATATTATATAAAGACAACACAATAAAAAGGATTAAAAAATATTGTGTAATAAATAGGGTTAAACCGTTAAAAAATCTCAAAATTTTTAGCTCTACACAAATTTGCGATAACAAATGTCAAAAGGAATTTATCCATGAATTTTCATGAAATAAAATTTATTTTACTTCTAATACATGCAGCTTTGAGCTTAAGTACTAAAACTGGCAAGTATTTGTTGATTTCAATTTTTTATGAATTTTTTGAATTCAAAAATTTTACAAAAAAACAAAAAAAAATATTATTTTTCCCACTTCGGCCTCAATAACTCCAAAAATAATGGCTAAATTAAAAAAATAATATTAGAGAAATTTGGCGTAATTTAAAATGTTTTGACGGATTGCATGCCAAAATCGGGTACTTCGTTCCAAAGTTACGGTAAGATGTAAGGAACAGCCTTTTCAAAAATCTCAATTTTAAGAAAAACATTTTTAAAAAAAAAATATAACCATAGAATTTGAAATAATGATGATTTTTGTAGTTAGATGACTATAGCGCATCAAAAAAATATAGTGGTTATTCAAGAAAAGAATTTATTGCTACTTTTCTTCATATATACCATATTCCGAGCGACATCGCTGATGAACACTATTTCCAGAAAAAGGTTTCAAAAAATGCCGAAACACAAAATTAATAAATTACAATCATTAAAAACTAAAAATGTTATTTATTTTCGGTTTACAACAATAACGGATTATTAAAGTCAATGGAATGAAAATCGTCAAATCAGGAGGAAAAAATTGTCAAAATCGGTCCATTCACTTACCTAAATTGCCATAAAAATCGCCATAGTAAAATAACAAGGGACTAGGGATGGGCTAATTGAAAAACTATATCGATATATATCGTATCGATATTTATTAATTAAAAACAACGATATACCTATGTATCGAACGTATTAAGCTGAAATTATTACCAAATTTAAAAACTTAATATACCTATGTCAAAACATATTTACATATGTACAAACATATCACATGTAATTCCATTCTAACTTTTTATTGTTTCTTTTAATTTCAAATTTACTGCCTGTCCCTCGAACGAAACTTTCATTCGCTTAACTTGTATTTAAAACAAAAACCAATTTTAAAATTTTGTTTTTAAAGTAAATTATGCGAACGAAATTTTCGTTTGAAATCGAGGGACCTGCAGTTAATTCTACAATAAACAAAATTCAAAAAAAAAAAAGTAAAGAAAAAGAAAATTTTTTTATTTATTCGCCATATGAAATATAAAAAAAAAAATAATAATTGGGATTATATAATGACGGATACTATGCTGCCGGTAAACGAAACTTGTGACACATACTATACAAGTAAACTGTGCAATATTTTATTTTAAATATATAGAAACATGCTCAAATAAAAAACAAATTAAAAAAATTTTTTTTTTATTCACATTCCAACATTCATGAGTCTATTGCTGATAATACGCTTTAATTAAGCCGATTCTTTGCGCGCTTATTTTTTTGTTGTCATCTCTTGAAAAAACGAGACAAAACTGAACTGTGTTATCTATCAAAATGTACAATGGAAAAGCGCCGGTTTTTGGTTATAAATATCAATTATAAAAAATAATAAATTTGTTTGGTTACAAATAACCATTTTAACAAATAATTAATTTTTTGGCTAATTGGTTCATATTTGACCATAGGTTTCATACAAATACCATTCCCGAAAATAGCTTGAAATGTTGGTATTGACATAAAAATTGGTCACAACAACATTTACGATAGACACTATGTCGTAGAATTGGTACCAGTAGGTCCAAAACTGACCATATGTAGCATATAAGCCCTTTCTAAATCACTTAAAGACAAAAAAATTTCATATAGCTGAAGATATCTAAATACGATTCGGCAAAATTAACTTTACAATGAATACTAACCTCAAAACATAATTTTTTTTTTTGCCGGATAAGTGATTGCCCATGAGCCCCAAATGGTAACCGACTATATTTTCTTACTTATTTATAATGGATATTTGTAACCAAATAATGTAATTATTTGTTATAATGGATATTTGTATCCAAAAAAAAAAAAAATATTTCTATAATGGTTATTTGTAACCAAAAAAATTTATTCTTTTTTAAAATTTATATTAATAACCAAAAAAATTTTTGGGTTGAAGTAATGGTTATTTATCATACATGGGCATTTTTCAGTACCAGTACTTTTTCAGTATTTTCTTTTTTTACTGATTACTGAAAAAAAAATCAGTATTCAGTAAATTTTACTGCTTACTGAAAAAAAAATCAGTATTCAGTAAAAAGTACTGATTACTGAAAACAAAAATCAGTATTCAGTAAAAAGTACTGATTACTGAAAACAAAAATCAGTATTCAGTAAAAAGTACTGATTACTGAAAACAAAAATCAGTATTCAGTAAAAAGTACTGATTACTGAAAACAAAAATCAGTATTCAGTAAATTTTACTGATTTGTGTAAAAAAATGCAGTAATCAGTAAACGCTTGATAGTATTTACTGTATGTTTTTTAACTATTTAAAAACGAAATGTGTTACCCAATAAAAACTGATATATATAGCTGAGACTTCGAATTATTTCATTTTTTCACTATTTTGAAATTTTATAAAAATGAAATATTATTTTTTATAAATTTTTTAATAAGATGTTTTTGAGATTTATTAGATGCTTTTCTAAGCACAAGCATTTCAAAATTTTTGTCGCTAAGTTTTTGTCTTCTAGAGCGATTCACAATCCCAGCAAAAGAAAACAGTCGTTCTACAGGTGCAGATGAGGGTAGTGGGGTATTGTATTTCATAAATACGTTTTTTATTGCATTGTGCTGAAAGATCTTTTATGAATATCTTTTATATCTTGACTTAAAGTGTCCATTATTTTATTAAAATCAGTTGTAGCCAAAAGATTAAGTGTATGACTTGCACACGGAAAGTGTTTCGATAACCTTATATTTACAGGTTGAAACTGGTGGCCTAAAATGTTTGCTTGGTCATCCGAATCAGATCCAGAGTCCTCATCACTATCATTTTCATTCATATTGCTGAATTAGAGAAAATCAATAATATAATCACATTTGGAATAAGTATTTATCCCATACTTAAATCAACACCGAATTCCTTAAAAGCTTTAATAAAATTTGATCCATTCTCGGTTATTGTATAAACAATTTTGTCAATGGGTATTTTAAATTCTTTATTGATTGTGCCAATCAACTTCGTGATGCGATCAAAAGAATGGGTTCCTTTGAATCGTCGGCAGGCCAGTGCTACTGATTTCCTCTCTAAATTGTTTGCATCAAGCCAATGACAGGTGTAGCCAAAAAATGATTTTTTCCCACTGGACCACACATCAACAGTCACACAGACATATTCAACTTTTTCTAAGTTAATTATAATGTCTTTTATAAATTTGTTTTGCGTATCTAAAAGCAACCTTGTTATTGTACGTCTGCTTGGAATTTTTTTGCCGGGAAATAAGTTTTTGAAACTCTTGTCATCAATTATAGACAATGGAGAGGCGGTAGAGCAAATAAAATTCAAAATGTCCTCAACAAAGGAGCCTTTGCGACCTCTAATCCTCCTGTTCTCCTCCTTTCTTGCTTTTAAATCTACATAAATATGAATTTAAATATAAAAGATATTGGTCTAGTACTAAGTGTTTAAGGTTCTCATCCACAAGGTCGTGGGTTCGACTCTAAGCTCGGTCGGCTGGAAAATTTTTTTCATTGTAAATTAAAATAACTCGTTGTTTTAACTATGTTAATACATTTTTTTACACAAATCAGTAAAATTAACTGAATACTGATTTCTTTTTTCAGTAATCAGTAAAATTTACTGAATACTGATTTCTTTTTTCAGTAATCAGTAAAATTTATTGAATACAGATTTTTTTTCAGTAATCAGTACTTTTTACTGAATACTGATTTTTGTTTTCAGTAATCAGTACTTTTTACTGAATACTGATTTTTGTTTTCAGTAATCAGTACTTTTTACTGAATACTGATTTTTGTTTTCAGTAATCAGTACTTTTTACTGAATACTGATTTTTGTTTTCAGTAATCAGTACTTTTTACTGAATACTGATTTTTGTTTTCAGTAATCAGTACTTTTTACTGAATACTGATTTTTGTTTTCAGTAATCAGTACTTTTTACTGAATACTGATTTTTTTTTTCAGTAATCAGTACTTTTTACTGATTACTGAAACGCGTAATGCAGTAAAAAAGTAATGCAGTATGCCCATGTATGTTATATATAACCAATAAACAATATTTTAACTTTAATTGGTGACGATAACGAAAAAAAATATATTTAATAATAATTGTTAATTAAAACCTTTATCTAAATTTATCAATACGATTTTTTTCGTTTCTCTTATAACTGTCCCTGAAAATTTTAATTTATTTTTAATTTTCATTAAAACAGTGATCAAAAAACTTTGCCATTTCAAACAATGTGTTAATTTATTTCAATTAATATTGACTATTCCCAACAACAATTCTGAATGTTTAAATTATTTTATTTTAAACGAAAAAAGTCAAATAAGATTTTTTGTTATTAAATTAAAATTTTAATTAAAATTTATTTTAAAACAACTAAAATTATAATTAACCCCAAATAAAATTTTTAATTTTTCTTTCAATTAAAAAATAATTTATTCAATTATCACATTAATTAAATTTAAATACTTTTTAAACCATTTTTTTAATTGATAAAACACTTTTATATGTATATATCACTGGTTCACAAAGTTTTAACGTTTTTCCATATACAGAAAAATTAGATCTTTAATAGATAAAGTGGGGCTGCCGAACACGAATATGACATTCAATTATATTTCCTAGGTTCCAATTCATTCGGTGCAAGCGAGAGAGACAAGGGGAAAAGAAACCTGTACTCAGCTTGATGTTCTCGTCATATATGCTTTGTTTTCTCATTTGTAATTTAAAAAACGAACACATACGTGTGTACTTCATACATAAAAAAGGAATATTTCAGCAATAAGACAAGCATTGTGTAAATGCCGCACCTGATTCAAAGAAAAAAATGTGATAAGTTTATCAATAAGACTTGCAACGTATGAATTGGGACTAAGAAACGTTTTCGAAATATACACGTAAAACAAGTTTTGTTTTTGCAGTTTCAAAGGCTATTTCCAATAATTTCGGTAACTGATTATTTTTAATTACGCAAATTAAACACAGTTACAAAGATATATTTTTCCTCTTTTAGCTTATTATACTAAATTCATTTTAGATTGGAAAAAAATTGTTTTTTTCTACACTTTCCCAAAATTCAACATTTTCAGTTCTTCCGTTAAGGCAAAATAAAATTTTTTTTAAATTTGTTATCCCCTGTCGAAAAGACACTTTTCTTCCAATCATATTTGTCACAAAATTCTTATCATCGGAAAAAAAGTTGCAATATAATTAGCAAAAACAATGCCCTAATCCAATCAATGTAAAAACGCAACGCAACGCAAAAGAATTTAATTGAAAGCAAAAACAATATCATAAATATTTTGTAATTTTGTTGTTGCTGTCTACAGAAATTCATGTACCGTTTTAAAATTTTCAACGCCACAAGTTGTGCAGCGTTTGATATTTTAAAACGCAATGTGAATTTCTGTAAAAAGCAACAACAAAATTACAAAATATTTATGACACTGTTTTTGCTTTCAAGGTAATTCTTAGGGCCTAAGTGTTAAAAGATTATTTAATCGGTTTATCCTTTTAGGTTGCGATGACGTTTCAGGAATTTGCATCCATCATTATCACCCCTCATGGTCTGGTCCTAATGGCGCTGATAACGCTTTTCCATTAACCCTCTGCGACTGACGTGGTTGTCTAACATACACCAATAAAAGAAAAACGGGATTTTCTCCGTTCCTTCTTAACCATCGGCTCTCACGCATTCACTACCTTCTTACTACGATTTCATGTGTACGTTGGTGTGACAGTTTGAAATTGTTATACAGTGTTATTTGTCTAATACTAATGGGTCGATTACGGATGACAACTAAACTGAAATTCAGTTGCCAGCAGCGAAATTTTTCTTTTATTTTAACATTATCGACGATATCTGATTTCGCTCCTGGCAACTCAACTTCAGTTAACTTGTCATCCGTAATTGACCCATTAGTATAAGACAAATAACACTGCATAACAATTTTTAAACTTATTCCAAAATTAGTTGGCATTTTGAAAGATCAAATCGGAATTTTTTTTAGAGGCGGTTAAAGTTTTCCAACAGCCTGTTGGTTTTCCAATAGCCTGTTCTTGTAGCATATCGGTATATAAAACTATCTCTTCTTTCCATCTGAGGTATAAGGTTTGTTCAGCAATTTTAAAGAAAATGTTACGGCAAATATTCTTGTTGAATATATTTAACCTCTAACTCCCCCTTAATGGCCATTTTTAGCACAAGTCTAACAACTCGTAAAAAACACCCCAACTAGTTAGAATAGTACCAAAAATTGCCGTTATAAAGGGGACTTAAAGGGTTAAATTTTTTTCGATGTGATCTTTAAAAACGTTCAAGAAATTGAATAAAATCAAGAGTCTTTTGATTTATATTGCACAATTGTGCAATACGCACATGTTTGCGGTGGCTTTGTTTGTTTTACATATCAATAAAAATGGTTCCATATAAATATTTGCTTTTGTTAATGCCCAACTTATTGAATAATGTGGAGTAAATCGGCAATAACAACACCAATAAAGTACTCAATAATATTGATAATGTATGCCTAATTTTAATAAAAACAACAATTGCAATGTCTCTGTAAATTTTTAGCACAATGAATTCTTATAACCTAATATATTGATTTGCAACTTTACATGTTTATTTTTTTTTTTTTTTGTAATTTAACAAGTTTGTTTGAAAGGGTTAATTAAAATTAAAATTCGTCTCCGTCAAATTATTACACGTCATATTAAGTGCTGCATTTTTAGATGGGGGTATTTTAAATTTGTCAGTCAGTGTGAAACTTTTTTAATATTTATCTAAGTACCCAAAAAGTATATGTGCACATTCTGTGCCGTTAAGTTATTCTTAGTCGACTTAGCGATGTACGTCTGTAGAAATCACGCTCAGTTTAAAACAACTCAAAATAAAAGAACTTTGCTGTCAAATTGTTTCCAGTTTGGTAGTTGCAGTTTGGAATTGAAATTCAGCACTTTGGGTTCAATAAGAAACGAGTTTAGAATCCAAAAAACTAACAAAAGTTGGTGGAGAAATGAACCGATTGGTTTTTAATTATGCATAAACTAGAAATTATATTACTATAATTATAGTTCGAAAATTGTGTTCGATAATATACCAAAGGTCGTATATAAAGTCCACTTTCGAAAAACACGCCTTAAACCGTAACGAATAATGTTATTCTAATTTGGTCTACCATAGTTTTATTTCGAAAATCCTAGAAATACTGAAATCGCTGTTGAAAAGACAGGCATTTCCAAAAGACAGGAAATAACAGCAAAAGAAAAATTCGTAACGATGGGTCCATAAATTACCACACCGTTCATATAAAGTCAGTTCTCCAAAAGCACTTTAAAACGACGGAAACAGCAACGAATAAAAATATATTGGTGAAACTTCGTCTATTATAGCTTTATATAGCCATAAATCCTACCATCCAGTCTGATTATAATCGGTCCATAATTTACAATAGGTCCTAAATATATTAAGTGGCCTTTCAGAAACCAGTTTAAAACGTTAATAAAATGTATTGCAGTATTGGAATTTGGTCCAATTTGGTTTTTTGTGTACTAAAAATATTATTATTATTATTATTAATATTTATTTAATGCAAATTTTATTTACAGAAAATGTATAAAGAGAAAGGACTGGCTGCCAATACTAAAAATAACTTTTCCGAATTTTGTGATGACGGGTCCATAATATACTGTCTTGGTAATGTCATTTTCTATCTCTTTTACATCATTCATTATCTTCTATTTTTGTCATGTTATGTATGACCGGTTCGTCAAAAAGTCGCTTTGTTGCTGCAACAAAATCCCCTCATGTAAGCGAAAGCAAATTTAGGAAGGGACACAAAAAACTGGCTCTATTATGCACACACTGACTAATATTAAAAAACAGTTTGTTTTCGTTTAATTTGAGACAGTGGGTAAATTATTCGGTTTTGAGATCATCAGAATGATCAAAATCTTTCAAGACAAATGAGTATATCGATGAGCTCCCGCAATAATCATTTCTTAAAAATTAAGGATAATAAATATTTTGTTTTAGCAAGAAAAGAAAAGATGATATTATTTATGTTTTGAGTAAGCAAGTACTTGTGTTGTCTTTTGAGAACATGCGCATATTATTGTATGGTTATCTTGTTGCAGCAATTTAGTCCATTTAGTCCACAGGCCCAACATAAAGTTTTGTCCCGAAAATCAATTAAATACGCTTAAAACTACAACGAATCATGATATTTTAATTAAATTACTTCAAGTTAAATTTTAAAAGTTAAAGTAATGCATAGTTAATTACTCTTAAGAAGATATTGTTAACTCAACTCTTGAGATATATACAGACAGACAGGCATTAACTGGGCATCTCGGAATTGCGCAAGATCTCCGAATATAAGTAATTATTGGTGAGGCATACGAAATGTTGATCGTAAGGTACCTGTATTCAACATTCGCGCTGGTGAAGGGTAAATATTATGAGTTTTAATTTTGTTGTCGATGTACGTAGAAAGATTTATCTACCCGGTGTTTTCCAAAAAGCAAAAATGGGGTTGAAGAAGTTGTCCATTCATAGCGTCCTTATTTCCCATATTAGTAATCAGAAACTATTACAAATTTGTGCTGTTTAAATAAATAATTTGTTTCTTCGTTTCCTTAAATATAAACAAATTTTACATTCCACAGTAGGCAATTTGACCCGCATTATTGGCCAAAAATAATTTTTTGCACTAACAATAATGATTTGTTTGTTAATGACATTCGATCAAGAATATACTAAAGTAAATAACAGCATATTTGGCTTTTGTAAAAAACATACGTCAGCTGATTTATGGGCAGTCGAATTTGACATCTACAAGCATCGTGCTCAGTTCTTTTTAAAAAGTTTAATTTTTGTATATATATTAACGTTGTTTTTATTAGATATTAAGAAAAAGAAGAAAATCGTGCATAATATGTAGAAGAGAGGGGATGGTAAGTGATTAAAAAAACTCAAAATAATTTGGTGTACGGTATTCCTTTTGTTAAAATAACGTGTAATTCCAACTTAAACTCAAATCAACGACGTTTTCCATAAATATAAACTTTGGATAAACTTTTGATAATATTCGCCGCACAGTGGCTGAAAATTCAATTTAATGGGCTAAAAGTAAAATTTTTTGTTATCGCCGATTTCAAAAATTTTAATGCCATTCGAAAGCCAACATATTAAAACTAAAGTATTCAAAAAACTGAATTAAAATATTGGTAATTGTGGGTGTGGAATGCTGCTGGAAACAAATATTTTATGTAATTATAAAAAAAAAAAATTTTTTGGAAATTTCATCTGAATTAAATTATGATTTCTCGCAAGCTTTTATTAATATGTAATGGGTTAAATTTTTTTTGTTATATTAGTGGGATAGCAGTTTTTAAGAAATTGTTCGTTGTATTAGTGTACCATTTATACCTGGTGTGTTATTAAGTGTTTTCCCTGGCTCTAAATTTTAGTTAAATCCGAAGTTCAGTGGAATAGAACTTGTCAGAGTCAAAAAGGGTCAAAGATATTTTACTACCGTTAGAATGCTTAAAGTGTCCTCTTTAACACCATATATACTTTTGCAACTGTTTGGAACTGTCTTTAGAAAACTTTTTTTAAACTCTTTTTATTTTACTGAAACATAGCACAATGGTTTACGAACATTTTGTTTTGAAAATTAATTCTGCAACTGGTGCGATTCTTGGAAATGTCATAGCAGGGCAGCTTTTGGAGTGATTTGAAACTTTAAAAATTTGGCGAAAAATATATGTTTTTATGGATTGCAAAAAAAATTAGACTTTAGCTGAATTACAAATAATATACCTTAATATGTAGGCTATCTGCTTTGCCTTTAGATATATTCGGATAAAACGGATTTTGTGGGTTAATTTTTTGACGACTTTTTGAGGTTTTTAATCGGGTGGATTACGTTTAATATCAAACTGTTATCAATAGTGGGTTAAACATTTTAAATATTGGCAGGAAATCAGACTTTAAGCAAATTCTAGTGGTAAAAATGACAGTATTGTCATTTTTGTAAAAAAAATATTTTTTTAAAGCGTTTTTTCGAGATTAGGGATTTGGGGTTTTTCTTAATCAAAAGCGGGGATGCCTTTTTGGTCTACATTACCTCAAAATTTCATTGTGATACCACTATCCATGTCAGATTCATGGAATGTTAAACATTAAAATTAATATTTCTATACTATAAATTAATGAAAGGACTTTCAATATGAGTAAAAATAGTAGTTTTAAGGTTTAACATTCTATAAGTCTGACATGAATGAAGATATCATAATGAAATTTGGCAATTATTTAGATTAAAAACTTCTTAGAGCAGTGCACTTAAAAGGATTCACATTTTTGAATAAAAAATGCAAAAATTGTCCATCTCAGTCTATTCATACTAAGTGCCAAAAATATCAAAATATATATATTTTGACCTTAAATTTATCAACAACTGCTAAACCGATTTGAATAAAATTAAAACTGTATGAAATTTCAAGAAGTCTTCTCTCTTGCAAAAGTATCGCCATCGGTTCAAAAGTTACAGATTTTTGGCCGATGAAAAACGATTTTTCGTTTCGGTTTTTGTTTTATATTATTTTCTATCAGACAACCTCAGCTTGAAATATAGAGAATTTTATAATTTTTGGACTTGCGAAAAGAATAAATAGAAAAAACACCTGTTTTTAAAATTTTGTTATCATTGAAATTAATTACAATAATGTTTCCAAGCAAGATTAGGCTTCGTTGAAGCTAAAGGCACAAACTTTTTGTAAAAATTTATCTTTAAGATGGATCAAGGCCCATAGTTAATCAAACGACTTTTCCAAGCTTATCACCATTTTGTTAGCATCACTGCGTATTTTCATCGTACCGAAATTCAAACAAATTATCCGTCCGTTTCGAGATATTCAGTTCTTCAAGTTTTTTTTATATGTTGGCAACACTAACAATTTCCACTATTACAAAAATCAAAAAACTGGGCTGTGCGTGGTCATGAAAAACTAGTTAATTTCAAATTTCAGCCATATCAGTCCAAAACTTTGGCTGTACTTAATTTTGGCCTTAAAAGAATCTCAAATTACCCAGTGTGCATTCGAACAAATAATTATTTAATTGTATAAAGCAAACAAATAAAACAACTGATTATGGGAAAAGAAAAAGACTAAAAAATATTATTTTTTTATATATATATATTTCTTCATAATCATTACAAGTCAGTTAAAAGCGCACTCTCCCAAACGCCATTGGCATTCAGAATTTGTTGAAGAAACTTCTCCTATCATGCGACCTCTAACATTCTGTCTCTCGCCGTCGTAATTCTCCGCAGCGCACATGATATAGTCATTTTGAGAAAAAACAACGTGATCATTATCCAAAAACTCAACACTCCAAATGTTATTTGTAGCAGCTGAACTTGTATCCCATCCAGCAACCATTTTCGTGCTCGGCATTATATAATAATATAGTTGATAAGTAGTACCCTTTAGAAGTACTTTAAGTTTTTTTCTACCAATTGAATCAAATTCTTGAACTTCAGCTTTTATATAGCCTGTACTATCCATTGATTTATTGTCGCGCCACAGCCATATGTAGCGACTTAGTGGATCCACTTTTGCCTCAATGGCTGTATAAATGTAAGTCGAATGTTTAACATTTAAAAGACAAAAGTATGGCATAAAATATAAATATCTTAAATTATTAGGAAGTTGTTCTAATATATTTTGTACACTTGACTTTAAACTCAGATCCATGTTATTGTACAGGTATTCATTTTTAATTTTATACAATCTGTAAGAGAAATTCTGTAAAAACTGCTTTTCATCTTTATTATGCCTTCTGCTTAAACTACTGTAAAGTTTCAATTGAGAACGCAGCATAATCTCAAATAATTCGGAATCCTTTTGCTGATAAATTCTCCATAACAAGTCCGGCATTAAAGGTAGTGGTTTCATTAAAATTATTTCATTTATGGCTTCAGTAAAAATACTATCAACCATTTGATTGTCATAGCTGTTTGAAATATCTTTAAATATCTCCTTAAGTCTGGTTTTAGGCATGGAAACATCATTCGAACTTATGGCATTGGCCAATATTTCGGCATTTTTAGCTCTTAAATGTCTTTCAACTATAGTGCGCAATTCGGCTAAAGCTCGTTGTTCCTCTTTAATTCTATTATAGATATTGTTACTTTGGTGTATATCGTTGGCATAGTTTTTATTTATTTGCTTCCAACTGAGTAGTAAATCTTCACTAGCACAAGAAACGGGAAATATTTGTAAAATACAGCTGAGTATAACGAGTAAAATTGTTTTAGTTGTATTCATTTTGAAAATTCTAAAAGTACTGAAATCTCTGTTAAAAATCAAAGCATTTATGGTGTACAGCTAGGGTTGCCAAACGGCCTTGATTTTAAATGCGTGTCAAGAATTAAGAAACAATGTTATTTGTCAAGCTAAAACGGAATATATAAAAATTACGATTTAATGGTTAACAAAAATCATGAATAACCTTTTTGATTTTCTAAATTTTATTTGGACTGCAGTTAAAATAGATTTGTCAAGAAATAAAGGGAGAAGGAATTGTCGGACAGAGCTGTGGGAATTTGTATTCCAAGGAATATTAGATTTTGAATTGTTGCTTCTTGTTCGTAGCATAATGCATTACTCTTGGCTTTAGAAAACGATTCGTGCATAACTTTGGATTTTCATGGTATAATCACTAAACAAATGAAAGGGCTAATTCACCGAATTAGTGATTGTTTCTATGGTAGTAAATCTGAATTTAAATATTTTTTAAACATTAGCTTTGCAATGAAAAGTCAAAATTAACTGCCTATTTTCGATATGCGAAAGAATTCTTTCGTTTGTACAACTTCATTTAAAACAAAAACAAAGTTTTTAGAATTTATTTTTGTTTTAAATGTAGAATTCTTTCGCATATCAGAAATAGGCTATTAATTTATTTGTATTAAATGTTTTTGTTATTAATACAATTTCTTAAGTATTAACGTAAATGTTTCTTAAACGGTTAAAGTACCATTTATCAGTATATCCTCAAACACTGTCAAAAATGTTCCAAATTTATATTAATTAAGACGAAATTAAGAACATAATTTTCGCCATAATATTAAAGAGTCAATTGTTCCCATACAAACGGTTCGATTTGGCTTATTTTCAATATTAAATACTATTTATATATAAAAAATATCTGAGCAAAATTAATTGCTCCTGTCTCATATGGGTGTTACTACGACAAAACTATGAAATGAAGAAAAAGGAAGTTATTTGTCTCTAGGTCGGTCATTTATACATCGATTTTTTATTCTACTAAGTTTATTTTATGTGACAGTTGCAAAATAACATATATAACCAGACTTTAAAAAGTAAAGATTTATGGGTAAAAACTAGAGCCAGTTGCAATTTTTTACTGATATCTAACCAATTTGTGGAGAAATATCTGAATTTTAATGGAAACTATTAATTTCTATACGCGATAAAAATATACATATGTACATATAACAATCTGTGCCCATGTTCTGTAACTCCCAAGTCGAGAAACTTTTCGATTGAAATGCGAGAAATGAAACAAAAATGCCATAAATTGAAACAACCAGCTGTTTTTCTCACTTAACTACGTCTGTAACATTTTTGGCGTGTAATAGCTGTTACGTAAGGAAATTACTCGCCAATATACTGAATGGTGGTGCAATGCACTAAATAAAATCAGTTGCATCTTTTTTTTAACCATTAAAATTTTCTCATTTTTTCTATACTGGTTAGCTCAGATGTGAACTCAACCTAGTGTAATAAAAGGAAATTATAATTATTTTTTTTTTTTGGTTTTTGTATAGATGTAAGTTCTTTAGGGCCATTTTGTGCCATGCCATTAAATACGTTGTAAAATAAATTGTGGTGTTGTGCTCAATAATAAATTGCAGCAAATAACAAGCTATAACATTAATCTAAAATAAGAAATAATTTCAGAAGGTTTACAAAACAGGGGGGCTACTCTATTACTTTCGCAAGATTGTTTGAAAATTTAGCAATACTGGCATTAAAAGTCAAAGATTGCGCAGATTGCCAGTAACGAAATGTCAAAATATGTAAAAAGAAATTGAAATTTGAAAGTTTAAATAAAATAAATATGTAGTGATGATTTTTAAAAAGAAAAAGAAATATAAAAAGATATGAAAGAAAAATGCGCAAACGCATTAAAGAGTACCAATCATTAGATTTGCTAAAATTTTCTTTCGCATCGCAATAGAGAGTAGACCCCCAGAAACTGGAAAATATAAGCCATCATAATGGAGTCTAGCGTTGTACCACATCATTGGAATTGTTATTACAAAGTCACGTCTGTCGCAGAGCGTTACATATATGGATAATAAAACTGCAACTACATACAAATGGGTATCCAATATTCAGTTTATATGAACCGCGGATTTAAGCGTTTCGGAACAAATTTAATTTTTGGATTTCCAAAAAATATTTTTAACGATTTACAAAATATATTGGCGATTTTGGCGGTTTTTGACATTGAATTCGGCGAAAAACATCAAAATCAATCTGACAACCCTGCTGACCTATCCAGTAAATTATTTAATTGCTATGCTGATAAGAGAAGATTTCTTAAAAAAAATTTGTTTTGAATAGTAAATAAATAGAATATAAAGAATAAAGGTAAAAATAAATCAATCTTCTTATCTACATTTACACTCCATTCCATTTTGTCCATCTACATTTTGTCCTCCAATATAACGTCTCTTACACGGCGCACATTGAACATTCTTTTTGAGAAAACACAGCAGGTTCATTATCAAAAAAGTGTTCATCATATCTGTCTTCTATCTATATACATATATGAAAATGAATGTATGTATGTATGTTTATTTGTTTGTTTGTTTGTACCTTATATCTGCCTAAACCGCTCAACCGATCTTCATGAAACTTTAACAGTATATTACTGATGGTCCGGAAGGATGTATAGGCTATATATTTTTGTGGACGTGGCACCTCCCATACAAAGCCAATATAAATTTCTGTATATCTAGAGATAGGAAAGGCCTAAAGTTTCCAAATTTGGTACAAGCATATTGGCTATCAATGCACAGCATCTGACAAAATTTGGGCGGGATTGGATACGTGGGCGTGGCACAAAATGGCCTTATTTATATCTAAAGAACGGTAAGAGAAAAATTATCCAAATTTGGAACACATAGCTGGGTTATCAATACAAAAAATCTCTGACAAAATGAGCGGCATTGGAATGGTGGGCGTGGTATCTCCCATACAAAGACATTATTAGTTTATATATATATATATCCTGAAAACGAAATTAGGTACAAGCATTTTGGCTATCAATACACAACATCCGACAAAATGTGGGCGGGATTGGAGAAGTGGTCGTGGCACAAAATATATTTATTTATATCTAAGGAAAGGTAAGAGAAAAATTGTCAAAATTTGGAACGCATAACTGGGTTATCAATACAAAGCATCTCTAAATCAAATGATAGGCGTGGCATATCCCATACAAAGAGATTGTAAAATTTTTTTTATCTGGAGAACGACAGAGCCAATTTTTGTACAATTTACAAATTTGAATAAAATGAGGTATATTTATCTGCCTTATTGTAGACATAGGCGGGACAACTTCAATACAAATGCCATATAGATTTCTGTGCAACTGGTGAATGGTAACAGTAAGAGTATTTAAATTTCGTATTGAAAAAAATTACATATTTTATTTTTATGAGGGTAGCGAAGCGCACTGGGTTAAGCTAGTAGTTATATATACATAAGTCATTATTCACATGATTCTACTTTTGCTGTATTTCTTGCCAATTCCCCGTTAAAGTTGCCGAAATTATCACACGCAGCTATAAGAATAGTACTTCTAATCAACAACTGTTTTATTTACGGCGAATAACAGAAAAAATAATAGAAAAAGTTTACCTGCAACCATATCTTTGCATATACGATATTTATATATATTAAAAATACCAAAATTGACACCATCCGTTGCCAAAAGTGAACCAACTACGTTTGTGTTCAATTTGATAACGGATGGTGACAAAATTTTTTAATTACTTCGTTGCCATTTTGTCACCATTTGATCTCATTGTGGATAATACATCGTTCGTATATTGACAACATTCAGTTGTCATTTCAACCGCACATAGTTTTGAACCCAAGCAATAAAAAACATGAAATTTATTTATATGTTTTACATTTTTTTCAAATAAACATAAAATTGAATTTGCTTTTATTTTACTTCATCAATCTTAAGAGTAAACGTAATAATAAAAATCAAGGCCAACTGTTTTTTTTAGAAATGAAGCTCTGTTTCGCACTTGTTAACTCTGAGTGAGATAAAGAACTTTCAATATGTAAACATTCGTGCAACTTGCATGACATTCGACTATTTGATATTTAGTAATACGTATACTCTACTTGTAAGTAATTACTTGCATGTGTAACGGCAGTGTTAACTGTGAAGTCTTCGATAACCCCTCTCATCCATAGACCTTTTATCGTGCCACACCCAAATGTTGCGACCGGTGGATGCATAATAATATGCAGAATTTGAGTAACAACTTCTTTCGTCATCATGATGTTCGTCACTTAAACCATTATAAATTTAAACATGAGCATATTGTAAATTTTTTCATTATCGAAATTGTCCACCTTAATTTAAAAAACTTCTTTTGGGTAATTCTAAGAAAATAAATTGTCATTCAAACTTATAGCTAATACCATTCGTTCCACCTTTTAAGTTATTAAAATTTCCCGCACCATGATCACAAGTCCAGATAATTAATTTTATTAGGATAAAAAAAGTTTATACTGACAAATTTCGTTGACTAAGTTTGTACTGGTGTTAGTTAGTCCAGTAGCTCGTTTCTGTATTTCTCGCATCGCAAAATTTCCCACATGAAGTGTGAAACAAAAAATTCCATCGTTTCTCGATTTCTGAGAAAAAAGTGTTTCTGTAATTGAATGCGAGAACACACAAGACAGATTCTGTTTTACCTGGAATACTTCCAGTAATTAAAGGCCATGTCAGATAAAACTTTTGCTTCGCGTTGCGTTACCGATTCGCTTTGACATCTAAGATAAAATATACATACTTATACGAAACATGTCACATAAAGTACTTTCAAAGCGGAGCGAAGCAAAAAGTTAGCCAACTCTCGTCTTTTTGCGAGCTTTGACAATTGGCTGGTATAATTTTCTTCGGTTTTTTAATTTTTTTGCCAAATTCAATTCCAAAAAACTGTCCATTTAAATTTTTAACTTTTATTTTCATAACAAATAATAAAATGTACAAATTGCCAACCGCTTTTATAAGAAAAAAAGCAATGCTTGAGTGTTGTCAAAGTTTTCATTGTGTCATACACCTTTTGCTTTGCGTTTTTCTGCCAAAGGTAGAAACGTCACGCAAAGCGACAAAGTTGTATCTGACACGGCCTTTAGTGTCAAATGCAAGCGAAACGTCAACGAAAGAAATAGATATAATAAAAATCGGGCTGCCAGATTTGAGGACTTATCGTAATTTTGGCGATTTTTTTGTTCCGAAATTGGCAAAGCGCAGATTTGCTGATTTTTTTCTAGTGATGATATTATTCAGTTTTCGAAGTAAAATAATTTTAAATATTTTTATATATGTATTTGTGTATTAGGCACCGCAGAAAAAAGATATCTTTAGAAACAAGGCAGCTTAAATTTTTGTATTTATCCCTATTGTGAAAATTGTCCTCGAATTGTTTGTCTGTTCCCTAAAAAAATTATCGGGAAAAGCAAAATGTCGAAAGAAAACTGTTTAATTTTTATTTGTTTTTGTGATCAAAACATTAAACTACTCGTATTACCCCATTTTTCAATCAATGCACTTAGGAAATGTTTCCTTTTTTTTGGCCAAAAATTTAATTTTTAGTTCAATATGATATTTTGTCACGCCTTTGTGTGAATTCTTCAGGCAAAAATAACAATCTGAAATTCTAAATTGCTATCGGGTTAAAGAAAGAGTAAAATAATTAGTTTTATAAAAGTAGACCCCAAGCTTAAGTATGTGTGCAAAAAATACCCATGAAATTTAACTATGTTTTTTTTTTTTTGACTATATTTTAATTATAATCAAACTAAATTTGTCTAAATGAATTTTAAATTGTCTGATTTTTTTAAAACAAAATAGCCGATTATTTTTTTATTTATCTAAGGACATTAACGTTTTTTTCACAAATTTATCTGGCAGCCCTGCAATTAAAATAACAAAACATAACAATTGTGTTTTATTTATTTTCATCATTTAAATTCTTTATTTTCAAATTAAAAACAAATAATACACATTCTTATGCACATACATGTGTATATGTATATACATAATTTTTTTTCGGATAATTTGGGATCCATTTTTTTAAATTTTATTTTCTCGCAACAATTTCAAATGTGACTTATTTTGACAATTCTTTTGAGAAACTTTTCGCAAAATATTCATACAGAAACACTTTTTCTCACATTCTTCCAATAATTGCTGGACAATTATTAAAATGACAGATAATTCTCGCATTGTAAAGATACAAAAACACTTATGTGAGAAAAACCACATTTCGTTTCATATTGCACTGTTTTGGTCCCAATTCACTTGTTTTATGCGAGAAATTTTAAAATGCGAGAAATACAGAAACGGCTACAGGTATCTATTGCTTCTCGCATACCGCAGTAGACTGACAATACTTGTGAGAGGCAAGAGAAAGAGCGGAGGCAGAGTAGTTGTGTTTATTAAAAAATTTTAGGTTTAAATAAAACTGATAATAAAATATTCAAGATTTAGCGTTAAAAAAAAACAAACCAAAAAAAAAACAACAAAAACGGGATTAAAGTGTTTTAAATATTTTTTTAACTAAATAAGACTTCGTTAGAAATTCTTATCTGCGTTAATTCTAAGAAATATTTTCTAACTGCCGCTTTTGATATAAAAATCGATTAAGATCAATAAGAATTATTAGAAATCGCCAAACAAAGTAGCCCGACTACATAATACCCTACACGTACACAATTAAAAGAAATAAGAAAGTAAGAAAATTTTATTTTCTACAGACCTAGACGTTACGGTTAAGTTACATCTTATTGCTAAGTAGAATCGTTCTAATAACTTTACATACATTAAAATGAAGCGCTGGTTTGCAACGTTACTGTTATTGTTACCTTACTGGGGCTTAGCGTTGTTGCATTTAGGTAAAAATGCAAAACTATTGACGGCACTTTCGATGGTATCGATACTTCAATTATTAAAAGACTAACGATAGAATATTTCTGATGATGATACTATTGTCAGCATTCAAATCACCCAAAAATAATGGTGCATATTCAGAAATTATTACTAAAAGCGTCAGAGTAACGGAAAGTTCACTCATTACACTGCGGAACAAAATTGAACTATTTATGTGCGGCCGGGAACTTTGTGTAATTTTTTACTAATTTGAGGTCGCTGATTCCAAATCTAACCTTCATTTTTCTCTATCAGCTTCAGTTTTAGAGATATACCGTTATGTCCAAAATTAAGGTACTTTCAGCACATATATTGAAATAACATGAAAATGTTATAACATTGTTTTAAATTTGGCCAGTAATTTCAGAGATATTGTTGAAGTTTTTAAAAAAACAAATAAAAATTTAAGAAAAAAAAAAATTTTTTTGTACTACTGTGATTTTTGTTGCACATTTATTTTTTTATGAATTTTTAAAGAACAAAAAAATTTTTTTTTTCTTAAATTTTTATTTGTTTTTTTAAAAACTTCAACAATATCTCTGAAATTACTGGCCAAATTTAAAACAATGTTAGTACGTCTTAAAGATAATATTGTTAGCGAATTTCGGTTTTTTTCTTAAGGGAATATGATGCACCATTTTCATGTTATTTCAATATATGTGCTGAAAGTGCTTAATTTTCGACATAACGGTATATTTCTAAAACTGGAGCTGATAGAGAAAAATGAAGGTTAGATTTGGAATCAGCGACCTCAAATTAGTAAAAAAAATTACACAAAGTTCCAGGCCGCAAAATGGCTGTTCCGCAGTGTTATTCATTCATAAAAATCGTACCAAACTTTAGTTATTGAATGAAATCCAATGGTGTCAAATCGCATTATCTTGGCGGGCAATTGACATCGCCACGACGTAAGACAACACGGCCATTGAATTTGTCGCTGTGTGGCAAGATGCACATCCTGTTGAAACCACATATCGTCCACATCCATATCTATCAATTCGGGCCATAAAAAGTTCGTTATCATCTCACGATAGCGATCACCATTCACAGTTACTGCCTGACCGGCCCACAGTGGCTGAAAATCGATTTCATTGGCCAAAATTCTGTAACTTTTGATCCGAAGGAGATATTTTAGTGAAATTTTTTAATCGACAGACTGATTCTTAAACTTTTCTTCACTTTCAATTTCACTAAAATCGGTTGAGTAGTTATTGGGAAATTTAAGGGCAAAGTGGAACTTTAGATCTTTTTTACTTTAGCGTGAAATATGGTCTTGTTTTAGTTTTTTTGAATTATTTAAAAATGTCATATTTGGATTTAAATAATAATCATTAACATTTTTTGTAGTAATGGTCAACTCAAAAAAATTTAATGTTTACACTCAAAAACAGTTTTAACATTAAAAAAAAAATAGTAAAACCAACTGGAAATTTTGCTATTATTATTGAAAAATTAACAATTTTTTGCTGTCAAATTTGTTTACACTTAAAAAAACTTTAGAAATATTATCTAAAATCTTGCTATTAGTGCAAAAGAATGTATTATTTTCTGCTGTAAAATTTGTTAATATCAGCTAAATAAATCCGTTGAATTCTGTTTTTTTTTAAATTTTGATTCGAAAATATATGTATTTATTTTTTGAATATTTCTTATTTATTAAAAAATTTCATACATATGTGAATAAAAAAACCTCTTAAAAATAAAAGCAGCAACAAACTTTAATAGCTTTTGTAACAACGAGAGGTTCTGTTTATTTTTATTTTTTACTAATACAATTTCTGTCTTAGATCTAAAGATTGATTGCAAATATTCCATAATCTGTTCTGTGTTATTTCTGTTCGGATGTGACATTGCCAATAATATATTAAATAGATCTTCATTTGTGGAATTTCGTGAAATTTTTGTATTCCTTTTTTCTTGAGCTTCTTCTGATAAATCTCCAAGTGGCACCAATTTATATTTAATTACATCTTGTACATGATAAAGGATTTTGTGAACTGCAGCAGACATATTTCTCCATGGGTACTTAGTTGTATATATTTTTGCAGTTTCCTTAGCAAAATCTCCAAGTTTTCTAGAGTCAATTTCTTCATTGCACGCAAGTATCTACTCCTAGGATTATTTTAAATCTAAAAATGAGATAAAAATCAACACCTGTTATTTCAGCTGCTGTTTCTGGATCTGAAAAGAATCTGCTTACGGTATTGCCATCATTTGTATTGCCTGACCCTTGTTTTGGCTGATCTATAATCAATCCAAGTTTGCGATATTCATCTTGAACATGTTTCCTTGTTGAACTTCTTAACTCCTTGTTGGTTTCGTTGTTTCTTATTGAACCTGAAGATCCGAAATCGAAATCATAACTGATTTTTAGTATGTGTTTCATAAGTTGTATTCTTGCATGTAGTGGTGATAATCCAAATTCATATCCATCAGTATTATCTAATGATTTTGTCGAGGCTTGGTTTAATTGGCTTGATGTTGCATGGCATATGATGCAGCTGGATGCAGGCTTCGTGTTAGTCAAAGCTTTGCCTTTTTTTCCATCTATCATTGTTAGCACTAATTGGTAGCTAACTTCAATTTGTTGCCCATCTAAATCTAATTGTAATGGCTGTAGTGTTGAAATTTAGGCGTTGATATCACTAACTTCTTTGTTAATGGCATCATGAGTTTCCTTTTTGAATTCAAATTTGATAGGCCTGCAGTATTTCGTAGAAGATGGTGTCTCATTTTTCCAAATATCCTTTGTTTGCGTTGTACTAGTCGAAGGCTCTGAATCTTTCAAAATCCTTTTTAATCGCAATGGTACAAATGATATCATGAACATAGAATAAAATGGATTGAAAAATTTACAATCCTCTTATTTATATGCTATCAAATACCTGACACAAATATAACAACGCATTGCATAGTTATAGGGTCATAGAATATTATTAGAGTCATAAAAACAGATAAAATTAAGAGACAAAAAAAATAAATTTTAAAATCCCTTCTAAGGTGGCATTCACAATATACCTGTTTGGCGTAAACGCGTGTTTAAACTCTTTATTCTACTATAAATTACGCAAGTGAGAACGAAGTGTAACGGATAAGAATGAATCAGAGCAGATATACGTTTTTCTGATTGTGTAACAATAATAAAAATTTGTATATGTACTACCTGTATTCTGTTCGATCACGATCAATATTCCCTATATCATAAAATTTTGTGAAGGCAATAGCACATGATTTCTGTTACTTTTGCAAACATTTTTGCGGAATAAAAAAAATTCAAAAGTTATTTTCGGGAATGAAATATTAATTAATTCATTTATTAATGATGTGGTTGCTTAGGCCAGCGAAGTGCGCATAGAAACTAGCTTTCCCACAACAATAAATTTCAGTGTTTTTAATCATAAATGAAGATTGGGAGTATTAGCACATTATTAATAAATGAATTAAAAAATTGTAAAAAAAATTCAAACAAAAAAAAAATTTAAACAAGATAGATGGGATTTCTGGGGGTTAGATAGTTGGCTTATTAGAGTTTAGTGGACGTAGAGTTAGCTTTGCCTATAAAGGTATAAGTATAAGCCAACTAGTCAGGTTGTTTCCGATTACTTGTTATACGCGGCTTTATAATTTCTCGTCGCCAGGAGAAATTACAAAGGAATTAGAGTTTGGTTAAGTTTTTTGGGGTTAGAAAAAATAAAAGAGTTTGGGTTAGATTCAGTACAATTACAAATTCAGCTTTTATTGATGATGCTCACCGTTGGCTAGCTTCCAGACCAGTGCCATCTTTTTAATTTTTACAAGTTCAAGTTAGTTTCGTTAACAATTGTGTGTATAGCAAGATTCCAGTATAACATTTTAAAGTTTAATTCACAATAATAGAAACTTAATCGTTACATGATATTAACATTAAGGAGTAAATTCACTATTCTGTTGATATAATCCGTTAAAATTATGTAATTTCAAAATAAAAGGAAATTTGGTGCTTAAAATTTTGATTTTAAACAAAATTTTTTGGAGTAATTTCATTAAAATTAAAAAAGTGTTGCAAAAAAGCCAGCAGGTCATTATCGATGATAGTTTTTGAGCAATGATAATTTCTTTCGGATTTAATATAAAAAAAAAATCACTTTTTTCTGAATTATAAAAAAGTTGTGTTTAACAACATGGCACGACCTCAATTACCAATTTTTTGACCTAATTTTTTGTCTACCTTAGTTTTAATATGTTTACTATTAAATAAAATTAAAATTTTGGAAATCGGTGACCAACATAAGTTGGACTTTTGGCCAATGAAATAAAATTTTCAGCCACTGTGCGGCCTCATTTTTGAAAAAATACGGCCCGATGATGCCGCCAACCCATAAACCGCATCAACAGTCGCTCTTTGTGGGTGCATTGGTTTTTCGACAATCACTCTTGGATTATCATTCGCCCAAATGCGGCAATTCTGCTTATTGATGAATCCACTGAGGTTGCACTTTTCGTTTGTACTGCCACTCTGAGAGTAAAACTACAAAATGAGCGTTTTAATCCCATATAACCAGTGTGGCCATTTTGGCATTTTTGCAGCTAAATTTAACATTAAAATTTTTTATTTAGCTGCAAAATTTTCATTTAGCACTTGGCGTATTACTAAGCATTTTTAGAAAATATTTTTATCTTTTTTTAGCATTATTAATTGTAAAAGCATGGATGAATAATTTTATTGGTTTTTTATAAATTATAATAAATTTTAATTAAAAACAATTGTACCCAAAATTAAAATTTGTAGGGAAATGGATAATTCTTTTGTTAAGAAATGGAATCTTAGAAATTATCTCATTCTGTTGATTGTAGAAATGATTTGCCCTTCGATAGTTTTAGAATAGTTTTAGAACCTCAACTTTTCTTAAACTAATAGAAATAAATTGATCTAAAAAATTGTGTATAGCATAAAAATAAAATCGCTTAATTTAAAACTTAATCTCAACTACCTGTACTAATATTTATATGTATCAGATGCGTTAGCAAAATCTATCCACTTGTTTAGACATAACCATTTATTTCAATTTTGTTATAAAATAAGTCACTGAATGTATTTAGTTTCGAATAAAATCTCATACTGTTAATACATTTTTAACATAACGCTTTAAAAAATTTCAGCTTTATTTTTAGCATTTTTAAAAATAATTTTAAGCTTTTTTTTGGCCGTGTCTAGTGCCAGATTTAGCTGTAAAAAATTTTTTGATCTGGTCACACTGCATATAACTTATCCAAATTTATTGTAGCCACTACAGCAACACCACAAAAGTAGTTAAAAAACGATTTGCTTGTTGTGTGTAGAAACAACAAAAACAACAGATCAAGAAGTTCATGTTTAAGTCTTAATCAATTTTACTTTTTAAACCAGGCATGTCAGCGTCATACACAATTGTGTCAGCAAAACTCACATGTACGCTTACGCTCTTTTATTTTGCGAGCGTAAAATATAATTGTTTACTGCAAAACACTCATTCAGCGGGAAATACCGCACGATCGCACGGCCTGTTTTGAGGCCTCTAAACAGAAATAATATATTTATTATTTATTATCTTTGTTTCTGTTTTGTTTTATTTCTGTTTTTAACATTGTACAATGATTTTAAAAAAACAAATTGCTTGTGGTTTTTGTACGAGGTGTAGTGTACTTGTTGTAGTATCAAGAATAACTGTGATGAATTCGCCTTGATGTTGTGTTTATTGAGCTTCTGTAAACTTCAAATTTGAATTTTATTAATTAGTCTTGTAGACAGCGATAACGAGCATACAAGCGGATGAGTTTATTAAAAATTTAATCATCCAGATAGGGAAAATATTATTGAGTTCTGGAAAAATTTAGACGGGGCACTATATCCTGTATTAAAAAAAAATTCCTTCAAATGTTTGTCGCTTTCTTTCCTCAATATATCTTTGCGAACAAATATTTTCCGATTTG
The DNA here is from genome assembly GCA_943735925.1 of Pollenia amentaria. Classification (NCBI taxonomy): domain Eukaryota; kingdom Metazoa; phylum Arthropoda; class Insecta; order Diptera; family Polleniidae; genus Pollenia; species Pollenia amentaria. The sequence continues at coordinate 117,752,751 of OX031010.1, read as the reverse complement.
AAATACATTTGCTCAAAACAACGCAATAAATTAACGTCCGCAAACCTAAAAAATGTTTTGTTGTTTCGTAATTGCAATATAAATTTAGAAGATATTATTGGTAAATAAGAGTATATTTTTATAGGCTAGTAAAATCTTCTCTTTTTATAATGGCGGTTAATAATTATAGAATATTTTTAAACTTAATGGGGTTATTATTTGCATTAGTATGTGTAAATGAATTTTCATTGTTTGCATTCGCAAAGATATGTTGAGCACCAAATTAAAAATTTTGGAAAGAATTGTATAAGGTTGTAAAAAGACTTCAAATATTGTCAAACGCGCAATTTTTCAAAAAAAAAGCAAAGTTTCTGCGAAATGCAGGTTCCAAATTAAATTTATTTAAATAATAACTGATTCTGTCTGTCCATAACTCGAAATTTTTCGATAATTGTATTATTATTAATTGCTCTGAAGTCTTCATAGCAAAATATGTATGTTGATAAGGCCTCGTAATAGGCCTCGTAACCGCAGATTCCTCCCGCTGGGAATGTAAGAGACATGAGTATTCGCACCAACACAATCATAATTGACACCACTGTTTTAAACTTTAAAAATTAACTTGCTTTCAATTTCTCACTTCTCATTTAGTTTATATTCTTAGCTAAATATGAACATTAACTGCCTGGCCCACAATGTCGACAAGAACATTTCTTTCGAATATTTATATTGAAAACAAAAACAAATTTCAGTTTTTTATTATTGTTTTCAATATAAATATGCGAAAGAAATGTTCTTGTCGACATTGTGGGCCTGGCAGTAAGTTTTTAAAGTAAAAATCATATCGGCCATTGTAATGTACGTTTCTAAGAAATACTTGTTATTTGTAAAATTTGATTATTCATAGTTTCCTAGATTTGAATGTTTAGTCGTTAAAAAATAATAAAGAAAATAGTTTTGAAGAAGCAATTTTACAATTCAGGTGTGGGGTTATATATAAAATTTAAAAAAAAAAATGGATTTACGTCCAAGCCGCCAAAAGATAAAAGATGCTTTGATTGCATCAGGAGTGCAATTTCCTGAGTCTGCTTCTACGAGTCAACTAAGAGGTTTATATGACTCTTTAAACGAAACCCATGGAAGCCCTCCAGAAAGCGTTGGTTTAGCTTCTGAATCAGGTACAAATGTGTTTATTCCTGCAACTTCCGTTAGATACTTCTTGATGTTTATTCTGAACCAGTTCCAGTTTCCTCTGCTACGGCAACAGATACACTTACTTCCGTTTTGTCAGGTGTATCAACAACGATTCCGCAAGTCACTAATTCTATTGGTTCTCCAGAAGAAAAAGAACTTGAGAGCCAAATAAGAATTTTGAAAATGCGCTGTGAAATGGTAAATCTTCAAAAACATCTCAGTAATTTAGAATTGAACGCAGCAAATAAAGTGCGCAGAATAAATTATGATGAAGTGGAGAGAATGGTTTTAAGATTTGACGGAAATACTGATGGAGACATTAGTAAATGGCTTAAGAGATTTGAGGAATTTACATATGACTAGAACGATCAAGAAAAACTGTTGTGCCTAAAGTGGTTATTACGAGGAACAGCTAGAAAATTTATGGAAAGTGCCGATAAATGGACTTATAATGATTTAAAAGTAAGCTTGCTAAAAATGTTTAAACAGGTAGTTACTCGGGAGGATGTGTATCGCAAACTTCGTGCACGGTCTTTGAAAGCTTCAGAATCTTGTATAAATTATATAATTTCAATGCAAACAATTGCTGCTGATGGAGAAACTGAAGGCCAAGAACTAGTTGACATCATTATAGATGGAATGCAAGACAACTCCAACACTGTCTCCTTATTGTATGGTTCAACTTCAATAGAAGAACTGATTACTTGTATTGACCGATATGAAAAACGCCGAGGGAAATGTCATGTAAAAAAATCAAGTAATGGCTCCAATGGAAAAAAGATGCGCTGTTATAATTGTTCCCAGTTTGGTCATATGAAAAATGCATTTCCGAAACCAATTCGCCCCCCGGATCGTGTTTCGTTTGTCAACAAATGGGGCATTTTTACAAGAACTGTCCTAAACGTCAAAGAGTTGTGTCATCTATATTTCCGGAAAATAATATTAATATTAACGATATTGTTGACCCAATAATAATGGTGAGTGTGGCATTTTTTAACCCTCTCAGAAACAAATATGCTAATTATTTTAATGTTTCATGTCTGATCGACTCGGGTAGTCCAACTAATTTAATTTCCAAATCACTAGTACCGATGTTCATTAAATTATTTAAAGACCTATATCCAACTAGTTATGTTGGAATTGGAAATGGTGATATAAAAACATATGGGACTGTTTTATGTAAAATTAAATTTAAAGGCTTAATTAAATGCATCGATTTGATAATAATACCAGATAATGATACTCGAATTCCTATGATTTTAGGTAGGAATTTAATGGATAAATTTAATGTAAAATTGTTGCATTTTAATGAAAATAATGAATGCATATTTGATTCTGAAAATAAAATAAATAATAATAATAAAGCAATTTATTTGGTGTCTAAAACTGATGTAGAAGTTAATTCGGGTCATAATTTAGTGGTTGATATTAATTTTGATAGAAATTTAAACAGTGAACAAAAAGTCAGAGAATCTCATGATTATAGAATAAAAAATTAGAGTGTCTGATGTACCAATGTATAGTTCTCCTCGTCGTTTATCAGTACGAGATGGTGATGAGGTTCAGAAGATAACATCCGATTTGTTATCACGAAATGTTATACGTCCTAGTAACTCACCATATGCTTCTTTAATTGTTTTAACTAAGAATAAAAGTGGTGAAACACGAATGTGTGTAGACTACAGGTCATTAAATAAAAAGACAATTAGGGATCATTTTCCCTTACCTTTGATTGAGGATTGTATAGAATACGTTGCTGGAAAAAAATGGTTTACTCTTTTAGATTTAAGAAATGGCTTTTTATCATATTAGAATTGATAAGGAGTCGATACCTTATACTTCGTTTGTAACACCACAAGGACAGTATGAAGTTTTAAAAATTCCTTTTGGTCTTAAGAATGCTCCTGCTAATTTTCAGCGCTTTGTCACAAATACATACCGAGATTTAATAGACAGTAGAAAAATTGTTATATATATAGATGATATTTTGATAGCTTCAAGGGATTTTTGTTCGCATCTTAAAACATTGACTGATGTATTAAAACGTGCTTATGATGCAGGATTGGAATTGAAGCTAAAAAAATGCAAAGTTGGATATCAATCAATTGAGTATTTAGGATACTGTATTGATCCTTTGGGAATTCGACCAACTGAAAATCATTTGAATGTCCCTTTGCCGAAAATCTGAGAGAACTTCAAACTTGCATTGGTCTATTCTCGTACTTTCGAAAATTTGTTCCATCTTTTTCCACAATAGCTAGACCTTTATTAGATTTGCTAAGTAAAAATAAAAAATACTCTTTATCAGAAGACTGCATCAGGTCTTTTAATGAACTCAAAAAGTGTCTAGTGAACCAACCGGTATTATCAATATATTCCCCTAAAAGGGAAACTGAATTGCATTGTGATGCAAGTACTAAAGGGTTTGGGGCAATGTTGATACAAAAACAGGACGACAAAAAATTTCATCCTGTTTCATTTTTTTTCAAAATCAACCTCCCCTGCGGAATCTCGCTACCATAGTTTTGAACTTGAAACACTTTCAATTATTTATGCTCTGCGGAGATTTAGAGTTTATTTAGAGGGAATTCCTCTTACGATAATAACAGATTGCAACTCTCTTACAATGACACTAAACAAAAAACAAGTTAATCCAAGGATTGCGAGGTTGGCTTTGGAATTGCAAAATTATAATTATTCCTTCGGCCGGGCATGATCCCAAATTTGTTATGACATGCCAAAGAACTTGACACTAGAATTCAATTAACTCAGCAAAGAGATAGTAGCATTAAAAAATTGACCACGGAATTGCAAACTAAGGAATTTAGTGGATATGAGCTTGTGGATAGCCTGATGTTTCGTAAAGATCATATGGGAAAGATGATGTTATATGTACCCAAGAAAATGGAGGAGAAGATTAGACGGATTCATGAGAAAGTTCTACATTTGGGTACGGAGAAAACCTATGACCAGATTCGATTTAATTATTAACTTCCAAATAGAGGGCTAAGATAGATGCACATATAAAAAATTGTATGAAATGTATAGTATTTTCATCACCAGCTCGTATAAATGAACAAAATTTGTATAGTATTCCGAAAAAGCCTATTCCTTTTGATACAATTCATATTGATCATTTTGGCCCACTTCCATCATTAAAATCTAAACGTCAACATATACTTGTTATTGTAGATGCTTTTACAAAATATGTTCGATTTTATCCTGTAAATTCAACAAGTTCTAAGGAAGTTTGTTGTGCTTTGGAAAAGTACTTAAGCTACTATAGTCGATCGTCAGGAAACTTTTTCCAAATACTTTAGAAAAGCTAAAAATATTATACAATAATTTATACCATATAATAATTTATACCATATTATACCATAAAGTGATTAAGAATTTTAAAACACTCAGGTCTTAAATGTAACAATATCAAAGCTTCAAATATTCCGTCATAATTGACGGAATATTTGGAGGATAAGGTAGATAATCGGAATTGTCGAGATCTGGATTTGCAAAGATTGAGGGCGTTTGAGGCAATTGAACGATCTTAAAAGCATAACGAGAACTATTTCTACAAGCATCATGTGCCTGCAAAACAATATTCGGTAGGAGATTATGTTGTGGTCACGAATACTGATAATACCATAAGAACAAATAAAAAATTTATCGAAAAATATCGTGGAACTTTTACTATTGGAAAAGTATTATCAAATGATCGTTATGTTATAAAAGACATTGAAAATTGACAGTTTTCTCAAATTCCTTACAAAGGTATTGTGACAGCTAAACGTCTTAGAAAATGGGTAACACCAAATAAATTGTAAGTTTTATTAGCCACACAACCTTAATTTATTTTATTATTCTGAATTGCGAGTACTATAGGTTTTGATTGAGGTCAATCAAATTGTCAGATTGGCCGAACTGTAATGTACTTTTCTAAGAAATACTTGTGATTTGTAAAATTTGATTAATCATAGTTTCCTAGATTTAAATGTTTAGTCGTTAAAAAATAAAAAAGAAAATAGTTTTGAAGGAGCAATTTTACAGGCATGATGGTGTTTTATAATTGGAACTTTGTAAGGTGTGAAACAGGTAAGTAAATTAATTATAATAATATTCTTCTTCTAATTTCAGTTTTGGTTTATTTCAAGTACGAATTCGGGATTAAATCAACTTTATAACACTTGACTTAAGTACATTTTGAGATTGACTCAATCTCAGTTTTTCTTAAATCAATTTCATATTCGGACTATTTTAAGCAAGAATTCGGGATTAAATCAATTTTATAGTTCTTGAATCAAGCGTATTTTGAGATTGATCATTCTCAGTTTTACTAATTCAATCTCATTTTCGTATTATTTTAAGTACGAATCCGGGACTGAATATTGATAACTTGAGTATTTCGCGATTGAATAATCCGTACTTGAATCATCTTTCTGTACTCGATTCAAGAAAATCCGTACTCACCATACTTTTGATACCGCTTCGGATTGATTTGAGTACGGATCAGTGTGACCAGATTTTAAAATTTTTTACAGCTAAATCTGCCATTAGACACACCCAAAAAATGCTTAAACTGATTTTTAAATATGCTAAAAATAATGCTAACATTTTTTATAGCTTTTTGTTAAAAATGTATTACCAGTGTGAGATATTATTCGAAACTAACTACACTTAGTGACTTATTTTTTAACGGAATGGAAATAAATGATTATATCTAAACAAGCGGGTAGATTTTGGTAACGCATCTAATACATATAAATATGTAGTACAGGAAGTTGAGATTAAATTTTAAATTTAGGGGGCCCGCTAACCTCTCATACATGCAAAATTTAAACGATTTTATTTCTATGCTATACAAAATTTTTTAGATCAATTTATTTCCTATAGTTTAAGAAAAGTTGAAGTTCTAAAACTATTACTTTTCTGCAGCTTATACTATGTTTTAACTATGAGCAAAACAACTTGTTTTGAGCAAAACTTGTCAAAGTGTTTCCATTATGCTTAAGTCGTTTTAGTTTTCGAATTTTCGAAATTAATGTGACATTTATGTTGTAAACAAACATGAAAGCCAAACAAAATATGTGTTGAACAAATATATTCTTTTTTAGCATAGAATTTCCTTGTTTGTTTTTAATACACAGATATACATATACATATGTATGAAATTGAACGTACATTGTACGTGTAGAAAATCACATCATTTACTACCTTTTAATTATATTATTTCATTATTTTACGTTGCAATATAAAAAAAAAATAAGCTGGAAAGTTGCATTAACCTTTTTAAAAAGTCTGGTTATTTTGGTAAATATGCCACTTTTTCGAATTTGGCAATCATCAATAATGGATAACTCAGAGTTGTATTCATGATTTTCAAAAATTTTCGATATGTTTTGGAGCAAAACTAGTTTTTGTTTGGGTTTTTCGTACATGAAAAATGTATGGAAAAACAAGTAGCAAAACACTTGTTTTACAGCAAAACTGGTTTTGTGGCCCAAAACATGTAAGTGGAAACGTACTATAAAGCAAAAATTTTTTTTAAACATTTACCCCCATATTCATAAAAAATATTTTAGGTTTATAGCATTTAGGTTTATTAATTAAAAATATGTTCATGAATATGGGGGGTAATACTATAGAATTTTTATCTTAATACAAAGTGAAATCTCTTTGTACTTTAATATCGTAATATCAAACGGCAAATCATTTTTACAATCAACAGAATGAGGGAATTTCTAATATTTCCTTTCTTAACAAAAGAATTATCCATTTTCCTACGAAATTTATTTTGGGTACAATTGCTTTTAATTAAAATTTATTATAATTTATAAAAAAATTTAAGAAAAATCAATAAAACTATTCGTCCAAACTTTTAAAATTAATATTGCTAAAAAAAGATAAAATCATTTTCTAAAAATGCTAAATAAAATGCCAAGTGCTAAATGAAAATCTTGCAGCTAAATAAAAATTTTAATGCTAAATTTAGCTGCTAAAATGCCAAAATGGCCACACTGGTACGGATGGATTGATTTTTCTTTTGAGTGTAGGATTGGAGGATTTCGAACGGCTATCTGTGCAAACGATGTATTTTTTATTGAGGTTTTACATCATTTTAATACTTCAAATATGGCTTCAGCTGCGGCTTCGAATATTGTTGCATTTTGCGGTAGAAGTCCAGCAATTTTTGCAAGTCCATTACCATCAACGACAGCAAATGAAGCATACATTGGGGTTTTAGGAGCATCCGTGCATTTCGCTAAATAGTGTTCCAAAAATATCAGGAGATGTGGAGCTTTTATTGTAAAAGAAGAGGTTCTTTAGAAAGATTTTTGAATCCAATTGCCATGGTGGATTATTTTCTTTATGAGGGATAAATCTTTATATTTTAAATTTACTAATTTTGATACATTTATGTGCTAGGGTTAAGGGAAATTTCTGTTCAGTTTACCTTTTGTTCAACAAAGTAATATGTATATGTATTAGTGATGATTTTGTACAAAATAATTTATGAATTCGACGTAATTCTAATTTAGTAGCAACTTTTTGAAGTGGCTCAAATCCTCCTTCAGCTTGTAAACTTGTTATTGGTGTGTTTCTAAAAGCTCGGATACTTTCTATAATTGCAGCATTTAGTATACTTTCAACATTTCTTAGGACAGATTTAGCAGCTTTACAGTATATTACAAGGCCATAATCGATTTTCGCAAATACTATGGATTTTTCCAAAATCCATATGACTCTTTTCGGATGATAAATATTTAATGACATTAAGTCCACTTGTAAATTTTTTTTTAAATTGCAATAAGCTATAAATAATTACTAAATAACAACTAAATAATTATGACACGTACATTTCTTTAGATAATACCTTTTATTTTTGATCGAAAAAATCAAAATCAAAAAATAACTGTTATTATTTGTAAGGCCAGATGCAATATCATAGTTTCGGTTCTTCCAGTACTTCTTATTACTGTTTTATAAACTTGGTTCTACCACTGCACTTTTCACACTCTCCATATTAATTTCAGATTTTGGTTGCAACTTTATCAACAAATTCAGGTTTTAATTAAAACTCAATTAATTTACTGTAGGAGTTAGTTAAAAAGGGCAACAAATACATATGTATCAATATATGTATCCCATCAATTATTATACCATGGGAGATTTTGTTTAGTATATCCAACTGTGTTGCTAAACAATTGAATGTTGCCGGGGCTAACATACTGCTACTGGTGATGGTATAATAAGCATCGATATCTTTGCCCGTCACTCGTAACTAGACAATTGGTGATCTACCAATGCCACGTTCGTGTTGTAGATGCTCTATGATGTTGCTAAGAAATTGTATAACTAAGGTGGGAAAACAATACAGAGAGAATAAAGCTTAATATCTGTTCCAATTTGTGAAACATGTGGAGCAACATCCATTATTTCATACTGAATATTTGACATGTATCCCTGTTGCCCCTCTCTTGAGTTTGCCTTATTTGCCATTCGTACTTTTATAAAATAAAAATAAAAAAAAAAAAAATTAAAAAAAAAACCCAATTTTTTTTTGTTCCCAGTCTATTTTTATGTACTATTAAGTGTATATTTTCTCCATTTAATTAAAAGTTCACGTAAAATTGTTTTGTTGGTTGTTGGGACATAATTCTTTCGTAAGAATGAATTGTTGATTTCGAATGTTTTAATTTGAAATGCGCATAAATCGGCAATTGTAAGAGAAAATAAAATTGAAATATTTAAAATTCTAATCTTTCATGAAATTGTTTATCACAATGTTGACATCAAGCTAGATTTTAAAGAAGAATCTGGTGATCGAAAGTTTTATTTTACAGTTTTAAGCTAACTGCTGAAATAACACTTTAATCAAAGGCTATGTTTAATAAACTCGAGTTCTTGTTGCCAACATTGAAAATGCAATATTCTACACCACGATGTATGTCGTGCAACCGAGGTGTTATGGGGAACCTTTTGTTAAAGAGAAATTATTTTCCGGTTTACGGCGATTACTGTCACAACGTAAAAATAAAAGTGCTCTATAACAAGTCATATATTTATAACTTTGTACCATTATTACAATTGGTATAATTGCAAGTAAGTTATACAATATCCCACAAAGTGGTTTTTGGAAAACTCTTGTTTAATTGAGTATTAAATTTAATCTCAGGAAACAATTATAATTTAGAGCTGTGGATATTCCGGGGTCCACCACATATTTACCTATTCAACGATCCAATCACATTCATAATCAGGGGCAAACATAATTTTGATCATTGGTGGGTTCATGGAGTGAGCCACCCCTGTTGATTTTTCTCATGAGTAATTAGTATATTACAAAAAGCAAGTACGACGCAATTACTGTCTCTCTATGTATAAATATATATGTAGCTACATCTAGAGTGGATGAGCTTTAAACAAATAAACGAAACAGAAAAGAAAATAATAACTAGTACAGGCCTGCAGTCACGTTTTGAGAAGATAGTTAAATTCATTCCATCCCACCAGCAGTACTCTGATAAGCTATTTTTTTTGTGTTTACAACCTCCAGAAGGAAAAATCCGAGTAATCGAAAGCGTAAGGGAGCCACTATCTATCATTAGATCCTTTCCCCAGTCAGGGAGGGAAGTTGGCTACCATTAGGTTAAACAATTTGCTGCTCCAGGGCAAAGGAAAGAAGGGGAAATCAGTTCTTAATATCATCGTCCTCTATAGCATTACTTCCAGAATTAGTAATCTTGCGCCGGACCAGATCATCTTTTGTAACTATAGTGTTTATTGGACGATAATACCCACATCAAATATCGAAGAAGAAAAAAAAAACCCAAAATAAATTTCTGAGTGCTTTATTGAAATTGAAAAAAAAGAACAAAAAAAAAAAACATTTGTAAAAGACAAAGGTAGAAAAAAAAACCGTAAATTAAAGAAAAGAAAAAACAAAAAGAATCAGAATCAGTAAAGTTAATTATTCAATTGCATTTTTTTTTTATGTGGTTAATCCTCCGTCCATTAATTAACAATTCAATAGTGCAGTCCGATTTTTCTTTTGGGTATTTATCAGCCACAAAGTTTTAAAAAAAAAATTATTCTTTATTTTATACAGATTAAATTAAGTAATATACATTTGCATGGAAACACCTATATTGTATTTTACCTACAGACATACATTCATCTCTCATCCAGTACCAGCAATTGAAGAGGCCTCTTCAAAAGCTCGACGTACTTATTAACAACGATTAACATACATATATATGTATATTGGTGAGTGAATGTTATTAAATTGTATTAACATTTATTTATGAGTATATGAGTGTTGTCCAAGCAACCGATTGATAATTGCAAAGTTCATTTTATCAGGCATTTATTACATATGTTTAGAAACATTTTTTTTTGTATCCAACAACGACTTAGACTCTTAGTTGTTGTGTTTACCCCTTTGTTGCTTAATAAATCGCCAGATATACACATTCGATCATTTCCCATCTTCCATGCACATGCGAATTTCAATACCTACAGTTTTATATAATTAAACGTTTTTTCTTAATAATTACCTATAATTTCTTCCTGAATCAATCTTTATTTTTTTCTATGAAAACATGAATTGTCATACTAGGTTAGATGTATATGCTCAGTAAGATAATAATTATAATTAACGCTAAGATTCAGTTTTTTGATAATGCTAATTTGTATTGATTATGAATTAATTTTTTTTATTGTTTACTGAATAATTACGGTTGAGGGAACCTTATGTTCCAAAATATAATTCTAATTGAATAAAGTGAATTCTAATATGAAGAACTAAGTTAATTGAAAAGTTTTCTTACTGTATGGTGTGACAAGGATACGGTTGGGATCTTAGTCACTGCTAGCGCCACTAAGATCATTGGTAGGGGGGGTAACGAGGCGCGTCTCTACCTGATGACAGCTAGGAGAGACATGCGGTTTATGTTGATTTGTTTTTTTTTTAGTTTCCGTACTGTACCTCGATTTGAACGGGGTTTATTTAAACTTTCAATTCCACTCTACTTCATTTGTTAAAGGAGTCTACAACAATATTTATGTAGCAGTTTTTTTTTCTTGGCCACAAGATAACCAGACCAAGATTCCCACCCCAACCGACTGACCGCTAGTGGTTTCAATGGCTCCTTTTGTTTGGTATGAGTTATCTTGAATCAGAGCACCTTTTGCCAAGGATCGTTAATACCTTCGTTTGATGTCAGTAAGTTTTATCTCTTCGTAGTAGAAATGTGCAGATTTACGACAATAAACGATTTTGTTCATTACATATTGTTCAAAAAAATAAAAATCATTATATAACTGTTATTTTTTATCGAAAAAATAAAAATTTAATTATCATAGTTGTTTTTGGGAATACAATTATTTATTAAAAGATTTTGTTTGTTGGGCTTAATTCCCTTTTTTTAATAATTGATAAAAAATTCTGAAATTTATTGTTGGAGGCGCATTTCACTGGTTGCTTAGGCCAGATCATCAGGAAACGTTCTCCTAAATAATTTTAGAAAGGTCAAAGCTATAAGCAAACAAGACTACAGAGGGAAAATCATTCCTCCTCTAAGATTAAACATTTTGGGTCCAATTGACCAGTTTGAGAGTTTCTAAAGAACAATGTGCACACCAATTTTGCCAAAAGCTTTTATAAAATCTATTGATAAAATTGATGTGTGTTTCTCAGTAGAATGATTTTTAATGTTATTATGTGATCCAGGAACAATACAAACAGAAGATTTGAGCCCAAATTCTGGGAAAGCAGATTATGTTTATTAATAAGCCACATTAAGCGTCTATATATAATTTTCTCAAGAATTTTCGTAAGGATAGGATGTTGTCTATGGATTTATTATTATACTAGCATTTAACCCGCTACTTCGTTAGCGCCCCTTTTTCTTATGTGGACATATTTTTACGCCAAAGTTTATGTTTCTAGGTTTAAACCCGCTACTTTGTAAAGGGACGATTAGTACCTCTAAACGTTCGTATTTCGAAAATTTTTATTTGTATTTTTTAGATACGTTACGAATGTGATATTTTTTTATTTCAATGTTTATTGGTTTAATAGAAAGATGGCGTGGCAAAAAAGTTTTAAAATACAGGTTTACTCCCCAAAAGGGTCTAATTTCAAAAAAGTACCAGACACCTAACCGCTTATTATTTTAATGAACATCAGGTAAGGGAATTTCCCGTTTTAACCTTTTTTATCCTCTAACCATAAAAATTTCCAAAACTCCCATCATAGGTAATCGATTCCGCGAGAGCCCAACCTCCCGGGCAAATTTCAGCATTTTAGTTCAGGCGTTTAGGTCGTGCGATGATGAATCAGGCAGTAACTTTACAATTTTATATTATATAGGTAGATGAAAAAAACATTTTGAAAAAAAATAACAGAATTAGGTACGATTTTCACCCCTTAAACGTTCGAATTTCGAAACGCATCAAATTTGTATTTGTATTTTTTAGATAAGTTACGAATGTGATATATATTTTATTTTAATGTTAATTGGTTAAAAAGATAAATGGCATAGCAAAAAGTTTTAAAATACAGGTTTTACCCGTTTACTCCTTATTTCAAAAAGGTGCTAGACACCTGTCCGCTTATTTTTAATGAACAATAATAGGTATTCAATTTTTTTGTATCCCTTTTAGTTTAGCAGATATGAGCTTGGCGAATTTCCGTTTTTACCGCTTTTTTTCTATTGAACAACAATAAGTATTAAATTTTTTTGTATCTCCTTTAGCTTAGCAGATATGAGGTCAGCGTGATCGATTTGGCGAGAGGCCTGCCTCAGGTCCAAATGTCAACTTTTTAGCTTCAAGCTTTTAGGCTGTGCGATGAAAATAAATAGATGAAGAAAAAATATCTTGGAAAAAGTAACAAAATTACGTACGATTTTTACCCCTTAAACAGTCGAATTCAGAATAAGTACAAAACTTCACTTGGCATTTGTTTAGATAAGGTACGAATTTTATATAATTTTTATTTCTATGAGCATTGATTTAAACGGTAGATGGGGGACAAAAAAGAACCAAAATTGAGGTTTAACACTTTTACTCCCTCAAAGAGCCGCATTTCGAAATAGTTCCAGCCACCTGTACCCATGTTCTGTAACTTTGGTGAGAACTTCTCGCATTGAAAACATGTGAAACAAAATATTCCATCGTAACTCATGTCGAAGACTATCAAAAGAAATTACGTCGTTACGTTATAAATGTCATAATATTCAACTCGAAGCCGATATGAAATTGCAGATGTTGAGAACGCCAGTCAAATATATCGTTGACGGCGATCAAAATAGACTTAACTTGAAAAATTTTCAATGACGGCGGAGAAAATACAGCCGTCGGCTATACCAAAAAATGTTAAGTGCGACTTTAATGTTTGTTGATTACAAAATGGCTTTGAAAACATTCCTATATTTTTCAAAAATGTCAAAAGTAAAATAATTAAACAATGAAAAATCTGCAAAGAACAAAATACTTATCTCTTCCGCGTTTATATTAATTGCATTTTGCATTTTTAATATATTTTTTAGTGTTAAGTTTTTATCTCACCCCGTTTTTATGCGTAAGTTTATTTGACAGTTCAAAGCGGGAACTTTCTCACAAAAATTTTATAGACACACTTTTTCAGTATATTGGCGAGTAATTTCCTAACGTGACAGTTATTACTCGCCAAAAATGTTACAGACGCAGTTAAGTGAGAAAAACAGCTGTTTGTTTCAACTTATGGCATTTATGTTTCATTTCTCACATTTCAATCGAAAAGTTTCTCGCCGCGGGAGTTACAGAACATGGGCACTGTTCTCTTTTTTTATTTAATGAACAACAATAAAAGCACAAAATAAAGTACCAAAAATTGCCTCTAACAGATGTTCATTCAACGCTTTGCTTGTTTAATTTTATGTTTGAAGCTGCAATACTAACAAAAATTCAATAAGTACCTGTTGGCAAACAAAACAGTACGAAAAAAACCACTCTTACCGATTTTCATTCACTTGGGAACTTGCATGATTAATTTTATGTTTATAGGTCCAATTTTAACGGAAATTCAAAATTTAAGCCCCTCTTACAGATTCTCATTCACTCAGGGCATTGCATTTTTAATTTTATGTTTGTAGATATAATATTAACGAAAATAAAAAAGGTACCAGTTAAAAAACGAAAAAGTACCAAGAAGATCCCTCTTATAGGTTATTGTCCACTCAGGACATTTAGTGTTGAATTTTATGATTTTAGTACCAGGTACCAAAAAGCACCTCTTACAGACTCAGGAGCATGCATGTTTAATTTTATGTTCATAGGTCCAATATTAACGAAAATTAAAAAAAGTAACATTTAAATAACGAAAAAGTATCAAGAAGATCCCTCTTACGAATTCTCATTCACTCAGGACCTTGCATGTTTAGTTTTATGTTTCTAGGTCTAATACTAACGGAAATTAAAAAAGTACCAGTTGAAGATCAAAAAATGCCAAAAAGTACCCTCAGACGTTCTTATCCACTCAGAACATTGCAAGTTGAAGTTTATGTTTCTAGGTCCAATATTAACGATAATTCAAAAAATGGTCAGTTGTGGAATCAAAAACCTAAAGTAAGAAATAAAATTTCCCTTATTTCCCCTTTTTGGTACTTTTTTCTCCCCATTGAAGCATGAAAATTTCAATATTGTAGTAGGAGCCCATAATTTAATACGCATATGTCAATGAATAAAAAAAAATGTTTTGTAAAAAAGTACCAAAAATAGTAACGGTTTTTACCCCCTAAACGTCCGAATTTCGAAAAAGTACCAAATTTGTATTTTAATTTTTTAGATAAGTTTCAAATGTGATATAACCCTTATTTCTATGCATATTAGTTTGAAAGATAGATGGGGTGACAAAAAAGTACCAAAATACAGATTTTACCCGTTTACTCCGTATTTCCCCTTTTTGGTACTTGTTTTCTCCCCCATTGAAGCATGAAAAATTTCAATATTGTAGTGGGAGCCCATAATATAATACGTTTATGTCAATAAATAAAAAAAATGTTTTATAAAAAAAAGTACCAAAAATAGTTACGCTTTTTACCCCTTAAACGTCCGAATTTCGAAAAAGTACCAAATTCCTATTTGGATTTTTTAGATAAGTTTCAAATGTGATATAACCCTTATTTCTATGTTTATGGGTTTAAAAGATAGATGGGGTGACAAAAAAGTACCAAAATGCAGGTTTTAACCGTTTACTCCGTTAAAGAGCTGAATTTCCAAAAAGTACCAGACCTGTCCGCCTTTTTTTCTAAAGAACAACGAAATACATTAAATTTGTTTGTATTTGTTTTAGTTTTAGAGATATAAGGTTACCGAATTTACCCGTTTTTGCCCTTTTTTACCCCCTAAGCATTCGAATTTCCAAAAATCCCGTCTTAGTGGATCGATTTGGGGAGAGACAAACTCCTGGTCCAAATTTCAAGTTTTTAGCTTCAGGCGTTTAGGCTGTACGATTATGAATCAGTCAGTGAGTGAGTCAGTCAGTAACGTTACAATTTTATATACAAATGTATGTACCTTAGAGCGACTCAAAAAAAAAGTGATTTTGTTACCCCTCTGAAAATAAAGGTTGATATGTTTTATGATGATTCCCAAAATATTTTGGTTCTAGCGTTGACCATCCGTGAGTTGGACCATTTTTAAAAAAGGTCTTTTTTCAGTTTTTCGATTTTTTTTGGACTTTGATCCAAGACGACATAAATAAAATTTAGTATCACCGAAAAGAGTTTTTGAAGCAGCATCCAACGGTATATAAAACTTGACCACTTGCGACCTACTTATTGAGATATTTAACTAAATACATATTTTCGTTTCGGGTTTTCATACAAATTATATAATTACACTGTGCAAGAAATTGACACTTTTTTCGTGACAAGCTGGGCACCTGGCGTTTTAACATAATTCAGGTACGCTGAATCCAGTGGTGCCCGGGGTTTTTTAAGATTGGCTCTAGTTTTCGAGATATACCGTTATTTCGAAAATGGAGGAGGTTGCACAACATATGTTCGCGTAACTAAAAATCAAAAGTTGTAGACAGACTTTAATCACTTATAGCTTATTTTGTTTGGAACTTGGTTTTTTATACGCGTCTTAAATTTTGCACCTGCAGCGCCTGAGATACCCCTAGACGGGCCAAATGTATGACCAGCGCAACTTTATTTTTCATTCCCATCATTTGTTTCTAAGGGGTAGGATTCACTCCTAGGGGGATAAAATGTATGACCGACCTCCAATATTATTTGTTCTTAACATTTTCTTAAAACGTAGTTGCAATATATATCCACCCCTTAGGGGGGCTCCCATACAAATATGGCTGTTTAATGAAATTATTAAATTTGGCACCTGCAGTACCTAGGATGCCCCTAGGTGGGTCAAATGTATGACCAACCCCACTTTATTTTTCATCTCAATAATTTATTTCTAACATACCCACCCGCTATCTCCAGTCCTTAAGGGGGCTTCCATAAAAAATGTTCAATGCAGACTAGAAATATATTGAAGAAAAAGTCCCATAAATGCCCAGGAGTCGCCCCTAGAGGGAAAAAATTAGTATTTTGTTCTTAACATTTCCTCAAATTATACTTTCCGTTTATCACCATCCCTTAGGATGAAATTTGTCGACTTTTGTGAAAAAAATCAAAAGTTGCTAACAGATTTTAATCATTTATGGCTTGTTTTGTTTGCAACTTCGTTTTTTATATGCCTGCAAAAAAATTAGAAGCCTAGCTGCAAAAAACTTTCGAAATTTTGATAAAAAAATTATTTTTTTTTCCAAAAAATTATGTTTTTAAAACGACTACGGATATTAGAAACAGGGTTTTACTTTTCTTAAAGGAAATTTTGCGGAATTTCGGTTTTTTAAGTTTTATCAATTGGCTGAAGGGTTTATGAGTTACGCGAACATATGTTGTGCAACCTCCTCCATTTTTGAAATAACGGTATATCTCGAAAACCAGAGCCAATCTGAAAAAACCGCGGGCACCACTGGATTCAGCGTACCCGAATTATGTTAAAACGAGGTGCCCACGAAAAAAGTGTCAATTTCGTGCACAGTGTAATTTATAAAACAGTCTATTTCTGGGTATCGTATCGTAGGCGCACGAGAAATCGACAAGGAAAGCATACGTTCTTTTACCAATTAATTTATTCAAGTTTTCTATGCTTAGCAAACTAAAAATATTATCAACGGTAGAATAATGTTTTCTAAACCCGGCTTGATATTCGCTCAAAACATTGTTACTTTCTGTCCATTCGGTTATTCTATTTAGCAAAATCGAATTAAAAATTTTGCACAAAGTGTTGATCAAGTATAAGCCACGATGATTTGTTGACGAGTTCGGATCTCCTTTTTTACAGAGTGGAACTATGATAGAATTTCTGAAACTAGATGGTATTGATTCTTGTAGAAATATTTTGTTGAATATTGTTAACGCCATCCTGCCCTGGAGCTTTGTTTTATTTAAGGGACTTAATTTCTGTAAACAGTTCAAAGAATTGAATGGGTGAGTCTATCAGAGCATTGGTAAAATACGGCATGGACCAGCTGTTTGTATGTAAATTTTCATTATTTTGTAGTAGCGTACTGAAGTGGGAATAAAAATCATTTGTGTTCAAAATTCCTTTAACTATATGTCTAGATGGTATCAAAGATTTAGACAGTTTCCACTATTCACTAGAACATCTAACTGTATTTAGTTGCTGAAGGTTTTTGTTATATAAATCTAATTTCTTTGTATTACAGAGCCTTAAGTATTTATTTCTAGCAGTAATATAACGTAGTTTATTTACAATGGTGTTAGTCTTTCTATAGATATTCAGCATAAATTTACGGGAATTTACGGGAAAAATACGGGCTTAGCCTCCCGTATGTAGCGTCCGTGGCGTCCGTATGTAGGTTAATCTGAGTAGTATGTGTCCTAAGGAAGATGTGTGAACAAATACAATAATCAATTAATGAACTACCCATCGCACCACAAAAGCTAAATTCGCCCAGTGCATCATTTACCGTTCTTCCATTAAGCACAATACCACCAACATTTTCAACGACTTCTAATAGTTTCCTTCCTTGAGTATTGTAAATTCTATCCTTTGAGCACCTAAATGCACGAATATGTGGTAAGCCCTCTAGTAAATTTGTATCCAAGACCTGCTTATTTGCAATTCTAGCATTCAAATCACCAAGTATACAAAAGTTTGTGGGATTCAAATCCTGTAAAAGTTTTTCTACATCGGAATACCAATTGGTACAATTCAAATATCTGGGCATGTAGTAAAAAAGAATTCCATCCATTTTAGCAACCATAACATTGTTATTGTATATATTTAAAAATTTGAATTCATATATTTTCTGAGAGTTTTATGAAAACCAAACAAGCATCCAACACTTGCACGACCAAATTCTTGTATTCTCTTCGCTTCAACCCAGTGCAAAGTAAATTTTTGAAATTAAGATGAAAATAGTTGTTGTTTGCTAGCTGTTACGTGAGTTTCAAATAAGAAAAATACATCAAATTTATTGACATATTATATGAACGTGCCAAAGTTTATTGCTTTCGATAAATTAACTACATTATAGGATAACAATTTATATAAATTAAATTGCTATTGTGCTGTAATAGTCGTTCTATTTTTTTGCGCTTCTCTAACACATACATCCATTGGGTAATTACATTGGGCCAGTAAACCTATTAAAAGCTGTGCATCCATCTCAGAATTTGTCATAACTTTGCCTTTCGACCATATATATTTAATATTATTTAAATATATACAATATTCCCAAGCCTTACTTTAACATCTTTAAAACTTAATGACTATTACCAAACATTAAATTCACGATTACACTTGTATAGGGGCCAGGTGAAATAATGGACCGATTCGGTTTATTTGTAACATATAATACTCTGTATATATAAAAAATATCTGAACCAAATTTTGGTCCTCCTAGTTCATTTGGTATGGGCGCTATTGTGGCAAAACTATTATTTTGAGAAGAAAACATTAGTTATTTGTCTAAAACTCGAATCAAGTAGAGATACTTTTTTCAATAGCTCTTTTTGAAAGATCACGTGTGAGTCGTGTCATGCTGTTAAGTTATTTTTCTTTTATATTGTTTGGCATTTCACATTTCAGACATACGCCTGAACAACGTTTATAAATCGTTTAACTTTATTACGAAAATTCACGTTCTGTGAGGAAAGTGTTTCGTGCACTTTTTCGGCGAATTTTGTTCAGCGATGAGGCCAATTTCTGGTTCAATGGGTATGTAATAGGGAGATCGAACGGTTATTATTCGACCGGTTTTAACCGGTTATTTTAGCTTTGCCCAAGTCGGTTATTTTAAAATGCCCATTTTTCGAATATCGAATAAACCGGTTATTTTGGTATAATAAACCGGTTATTTTAGTAATGTGTAATTTATATACATTTTCCTTACTCTTGTTGTAGATGTACCCGTAATTGAAGTATTTCCTAATTAAATATTGGCCAAACTTAAACTTTTTATGAAGAATGTCAAAACAAAATGTAACAAAGATCAAAACACATTATGAGCACTGTAAATACAAATCGCTTATAAAAGCGTGTGTTCTTGTAGAAAAAACTATTCAAAATACTACAAAAATGTGTGCAGTTAAAAAGTAAATAGTAATTTGTGCAAGAGTATTCTAAATATTAAATATATTTTTATATAAAGGTTATCTCTAGATAATCTTCGAACGCGATTTAAAAGACAAAGATAGTTGCCTGAAGTGCCCTAAAATTATAATTTACAAAGGTTCTTGCATGTCACGACTAATAAATCACCTTTAATAAGTATACATGCTTGACATTAATGTGATCCAAATGAAACTTAACTCCGTTGGAAGTAGTTCTAAGGAGGCGACAAATAATACTTTACTAAAATACGCTGCAAAAAAGGAATCATTCGGTGAAATATTAGCCCGTAGTGTTGCCGAGGACGAAATGCACTTTAAGGCACTAAAAACTCTTAAGTAGTTCTAGCATCTCTTCATGCTGAAAACTACAACATTACGGCGGAACCAACGATATAGGAAAAATTTCTACCAGTTTTATTTATTAAATCATCAGGAACTAAAAAACAAAATTGAAGAAATCAAACAATGTCATGGAATGTTTTAAATTGTAGTCGACGAATTGACAAATATTTTACACAAAAAGAATGTTCAGTTCACTATTCGTTTCTTTAATGCGGAAACAAAACAATTTGAAATAGATAATCCTGACTAAGAGGTTTTGTTTGCTACTTTTGAAAAATATGGTTGACTTATAAAGATAGCTTAATAACCAACAAATGAAAACTCATTCAAAATAAATTTGAAAGAATATTTCAAATAATAACTTTAAAAAATTCCTATATTTTATTTGCTTTTTCAAATCGTTTGGCTACACTCATAGAAAAATGCGTCTTTATATTGATGATGCTCTAACATCAGAATTGTGACATCAATGATGTTACAAATGGCATCAATGAGGCAAAAAGTGACATCAATCCAATGACGAACGTCATCCTAAGATGTTGTCATATTTTATGCGTCATCTATGCTATGACTATAGTGATATTATTTCGACGCCACATTTTGTTTGTGTACACTGATAGAAAAGGCGTCATAACGCTGATGTTTTTTGACATCAGTACAGACAAGCTGTCATCAGTGCGATGACATAATATATCATGTCATCAGTGTGATGACAAACTGTCATCAGTGCAATGACATAATATATCATGTCATCAGTGTGATGACAAACTGTCATCAGTGCAATGACAATATGTCCTCAGTGCAATGAAAAACTGTCATCAGTGCAATGACATACTGTCATCAGTGCGATGACATAATGAATCATGTCATCAGTGTGATGACAAACTGTCATCAGTGCAATGACAAACTATCATCAGTGCGATGACATAATATATCATGTCATAATATATTATTAACATGTTTTAAAAGTTAAATTAGAAGCAAAAATTCTCATATTCTATTTTTATAAATTATTTATTTAAATACATCAAATTTTTCAAGTAGAATTACTACGAAAACCATATTACAATGACTCAATTTTATGACAGTTTGTTATCGCACTAATGACATGATTTACAAAAACGATTCCGGTTCTTAATTTCTGTGATGCCAATGTGTCATACCATTGATGACATAATTTAAATTGTTGACCCTGATGACAATTTGGCCAAGTGATGTTAAGGCTGACATCACAGTGATGTAAAGTGTCATTGGATTAAAAACGAAGACACTTGTCATAGTACTGATGTCAAAATACATCAGAAAAGGCGTCATTTTCTATCAGTGTAGATCAAATATCATTCAACAGTTTCTAAATTACATTATACAAATATCTTCTTACAAATAAAGTTTAGTAAATCAATAAAAAATTGTTAAAAATTTAGCTAAAGTTTGATCAATTTACTGGTCCCACTTTTCTTGGATTTTATCGGAAAATATTTGTTAGGTCTGATCTAAGTCATATCCATGTATTTTGTTAGTTCCTTAACTTTGCAAACTGTTTTGTTGTTATATAAATTATATAAATTATTTGTTTTTTGTGCTTTAAAGTATTCGAATTAAAACCGGTTAACCGGCTATTTAAAAATTGCTTAACCGAAAATTGGGTTTTTTAAAATATCAACTATTCGTAATATTCGAAAACCGGTTATTGAAAAAAGTCGAATAATCGCTCTCCCTAGTATGTAAACAAACAAAATTGCCGCATTTTGGACGAAGAGCAACCTGAAGAACTGCCACTTCATCCAGAAAAAACAACGGTTTGGTGTGGTTTGTGGGACGGTGTAATCATCGGTCCATATTTCTTTAAAAATGATGCCGGTGCGAACGTAACCGTCAATGGCGACCGTTATCGTGTCAGCTAACCGATTATTTTATGCCTGAAATTGAAGCTCGTGATCTCAGCGGCATTTGGTTTCAGCAAGACGGCGCCACTTTCCACACATCGCATCAATCAATGGATTTATTGAGAGAACACTTCGGTGAGCACATAATTTCACGTTTTGGGCCGGTCGAATGGCCACCAAGATCGTGTGATATCAAACCGTTGGAGGAAAACATCACGCGTGTCATTCGCCAGTTACCAGTCGAAATGCTCGAACGAGTCATCGAAAATTGGGCTCAACGGATGGACCATCTGCGACGTAGCAAGTGCCAAAATTTGATAGACATAATCTTCAAAAAAGAAATTCTAAAGAAAGTTATTTCAAATTATAATAAACATTCCCCATTAAATTTGAATTTTCTGTGTTTTTTTTCTTAAAAAAAGGAGGGAACCTCGAAATGGATCACGCTTTATGAACCGAATCACTTTCAAAGTCGGTCTAATGATGTCCGTGCGGCTGGCTGGCTGTTCATGTAAACTTTGTGCGAAAAGTGCTATTTTGGAGATAACTTGATGAAATTTGGTACACGCAAAGAAAAAACATGATTAAGGAATGGTCACTACGACCATTTTTTTTCATATTTACCCAATATGTTTACCCTAATAAATTTATAATAGTCATTATATAACCTTAAACATTTTTAAATTCGCTATAATAATATTATATGGTCTTTTACACCTAAAAAGTACTGTAATCTAGCTAAACATTTTAAATTATTTAATATGTTTGCTACTATAATATATATATTTTCCACTATACAATTAAAATCATAATATTGCTGCACATAAAAGGTATTTTAAATACCATAATTTTTGTTTGCTTTAAAGCACATTCTCTTAATGAGCAAACATTTACTGTCGAAACAACCAGTAGAAACAAATCATCCGCGAGCGTTAGTTAATCAGGAAACATGAATGATTACAAAATAATTAAAACATTTTTCGGGGAGAAAATGCCATGCTGCCTTGTAAAATTAACGATATAAATTCTTATGCATTTATTGAAACAGGTAAGTTATTTATATATAATTATAAAAATATATAAATAAGCAATTCCTTTGTCTTTCATGCAGCCAAAGAACCTACAACACTGAAACCAGCATAGAAATTTTGCACAAGATGTTGTCATTAGCCCCGTTTTTTTTCAATAACTGTTCAACAGCATATTGATATAGTATATTTCATAAAAGAAATAAAAGGTAAATTTAATTTGAATTTATCTTAACAAATCTCAAGTGCGCGGATAAAAATAATGAAAAGTGTTAATGCATGCCGAAGAAAGGCTACATATACATAGATCTCCTTTTTTTGGATAAATTTGTACCACAAAATATAATTTATAATTTATAAATTGACACACACACATGTATATAAATGTATGTATTTAATTTTATTTTTAAATATAAACTATATTTTATTTATTCATATATGCTGTATATTTGTAATAAAACATACATTTTTGAAATTAATTTTTTTTATTGTTTTTATTACGAGAACCATATTACATGTTGAAATAGACATTTTGTATGGGGTTGGAAAATAAAGAAACATTGGTTGAAAGATCGTTTGCGTTGTTCTTCTGAACATAATAATATGTTTGAGACAATAATTAGCTTAATACATTCTGTCTGAACATATATTGTTGCTGAAGACGTGTTTGGCACAATCATAACTACACACATTAATGATAGTTTACGATTGTGATTGTATCAATCATGTTTTTTCTTTGCGTGTACACATGTTCTTATTGGCACAAGGAGCCTATTGAAAATGGGACGAATTGGTCCATGGTTTCACATAGCCCCCATAAAAGCTACTTTCCGCAATAGGGTTTGTACCTGTAAATAATCTTATTATGTTGGTATTAAGATTAAATTTGGTCCAAACAAATTTTATTGGAATCGGTCCATATTTAACCATTGCGCCCTTACAAATACTAATCCTCAACATAGATTTTTATGCCATTGCTTCCTTATAAATGGTAGTCTTTCCATAAAAATTGGCGACAATGACTTTTACGAAAGCTACTAAGTCACGATAAAATGTTGTGCTGTTACACGCAAAGAAAAAACATGGTTGATACAATCACAATCGCAAACTATCATTAATGTTTGTGGTTATGATTGTATCAAACACGTCTTCAGCAACAATACATGTTCGGATTTGTTTATAGCTTATTATTGTCTCAAAAATGTTAATATGTTTAGAAGAAAAACACAAATGATCTTCCGAACCATTTTTCTATTTTTCCCAACACCATGCAAAATGTCTATTTGAACGTGTTATATGGTTCTCACAATAAAACCAATAAAAAAATTTATTTCAAAAATTTTATATATATGATATACTCTGCAACATACATACATATACAGGTTAGCATATATTAATAAAGGGCTTATTTTGTAAAACACTTCACCTCACTTGAAAATTATTTTCAAACAAATTTTTAAGAATTCAAAAAATTTTTTATGAAAAAATTGTTCAACGCAAGGTTAAGGGATTTATAAAATAAGCCCCTAAATAAAATTAAATACATACACTTATATATATAACTTACCTGTTTCAATAAACGTATAATAATTAATTAATTTTGAAATCATGCATGGCCTTTTTCTCCCGAAAAACTTTTAATTATTTGCAGTCATTCATGTTTCCCGATTAACTGACTCTCGCAGACGGAAAATGACGTGGAAGAAGATTTTATTTGCTTTATAAACCCACCCTCTTTGTTTTCCCTATAAATATTTGCTCATTTAGAGAATGTGTTTTAAAGCGAATAAAAATGATGGTGTCAAACATACCTTTTGTGTACAGGAAATATCATGATTTTAATTGTTTAGTTGAAAATATATACATTATAGTAGCAAATATTTTACATAATTTAATATGTTCAGCTAGATCATTGTTACTTTTTAGGTGTAAAACTTCATATAATATTATTATAGCGAATTAAAAAGTGTTAAGGTGAAAAAATATTTGTCAAGTTAAATAAGGATTATAAAAAATTTATTAGGGTAAACATATTAGGCAAATATGAATAAAAATGGTTGTAGTGACCATTCATTAATCATGTTTTTTCTCTGCGTGTAGGCCCGAAATTATCCATAGGTCCCATATAAAACCCCCTTCCTAACATCACTTAAGACAAATAAATTTCACATACATAGATGAATTTATCTAAAAATTATTCGGCACACAGAACTTTTATATGAATCTTAAACTTAATTACACAATTTTGTTCCGGCAGGTTCATGATTACCCATGAGTCCCAAATAGGGTATACTTGCCAAAATTTGTTCTTATATACTGTATTATATGGTCGGGTTTGACCGTCAATACTTTCTTACTTGCATAAAACTTGGCATTATTTAAAAAAGACACATTATTTATTCTAAAATGTAGTGCCTGGTTATGGTATGTAAACCACAACACGTACAAAGTGATAGATACTACATTGTCATGGTTTAAGCCAAAGTGCTGTCGGAAATTTACAAGAAAATGTGAAAGTAATCAATCTTACAACCATTAATTTAAGTTTCTTGTTCGTTTAAATGGGAGAAAATTTGAAGCGTCGTAGAAACAAATTAAAAATAGTTTTACTGTGTACTAAAATGATGAAGATTTTAAAGTTCAAAACAGGGAATTTCAGAAAAGGCAATGAAGAATTCGGGGATTTCTGGAGGAGGATTCGTTGAATAAACAAGAAGATTTTGTACAATTATTAAGAGCAAAATTTAGTAGAATTGGAATTCATCTAAAAGCAAAGAACTTGGGTGCCATATAAATGGAAGTAAGTAAATTTTGCTTATGATGCTTCAAGAAGAATATAAATTGTTGTCTCGGACAACTCCGAGCACAATTTGAGATATTTTAGTCGGATTCAAAGAGAAACGGTTAGAAAGTATAGTCGTTCAAGCCCAGCCATATGTGTCCTACATCACGGCATATGAGAGCAAACTTTTGCCATTGTACCCTATTTGGGACCCATGGTCAATCATGGACCCGCCAAAAAAATATAATGTTTTATCGACAATAATAAAAATTGCTAAGTGTAAGATATTTGTTTTTATTACCTTCTTTAGAATCTCTTTTTTGGTGAAATTCGTTGTGTATAAAGCAATGAAGTAACATGATACCTCATGAAAGCTCAAGAACACATTCACCTCATTCGTTCAGTATCCGTTGCTATCTATGTGTCAAGCTATACACACCAGGGTTGGCATTGAGAATTTTATAATTGTAGCAACAACCTTTAGAAATTATACTTTTTTGACCTTAATTGTACTAAAAGATTTTTTTAGTTTAAATTAACTTTATTCATGTCAATAAAAAAAAACACCACAAAATGTATTATAAATTTTATTTGTATATACTATAAAAAACAATTAATTTTTGTACATAAACTACTAGCTTTTACACTTCACTTCGTTCACGTGAAAATTGGTGCAAGATTTATAAAATCTTATGACGTTTTTTACATCTTTACTTATTTTGTGTTAAAATATTTTAATAAGCAACAATTTAGCAATTATTATTTTTCATCAACACATGCATACAAGTTTTGAGCACTCGATACTCTTGAGCAACCGGCATTGAACTGTCCATATGAAAAGTACAGTATATTTTGATCTGGGCCATATGCTATCTGTATACCAAATTTTTCGAAAGGAGAAAACAGTACCAAAGGTAGAAGAGTAACAGCGTTTTCTGCACGTTAATGTAGGCTATCATCTGTATGTATATTTAATTCATTAAAGAAGAAAAAACTCCTTTTGTCTGGTTTTTACTCCTTAAAAAGTACCAATTTTCTAAAAATATGCAATCTGCATACCGAATTTATCAAAAGAAAAAACGAACAGTTTTTCACCGATATAACTCTAAAAAAGCACCCCGTATTTGAATCTGGGCCACATGCTATCCGCCTACCAAATTTCATCCAAATCTATTAAGCGGGCTTCGCGTTCACAGAAAAAAGTTTTTATCAATTAAAAAAATGGGTAAAAAATATTTTAATTGATTTACATGTTCTTCCTAACTTCTGTTTTTTTGTACTTCGAAGAACATGTAAATCAATTAAAATAGATAATCATTCATTCAAAAGCAAATTTCGATCTACCAAGGTGAAATATCATTTGGTTTAAGGATTGATGTTTGACTATTGACGTCGCCCGGCTTCAATAGCCGAGTGAGTAAAACGGCAAACCCCACTGACGAGATTGTGTGGTAACTATCGAAATATGGGCAAGCTGTCCGTGAAAGCCTGGGTTCAAATCTCAGCGCAGTCAAGAATGAAAAACTATCAATAAAATTTTAATTAATTTCATGTTGTAAAAATTCCTGTCTTCAAAAATACAATTTTTTAATGAAAATTAAATATAATGAACTTAAGCCTAATTAAAATATCTAAATTTGGAAATTAAAAATATAATTTTTATTTAATTAACATATTAGTTGTTTTGAAAAAAATTTTTAATTAAAATATTAATTAAATAACAACAAATCTTAATTGAATTTTTTCTTTAAAATAAAATAATTTAAACTTGTAAATATTTAATTAAATAAACTAACACATTGTTTAAAATGGCAAAGTTTTTTGATTATTTTGTTAATTAAAAAAATCACAATGTTATAATTTTTAGTAATCATTATAATCATTTTGGTAATAGGTGCATAATCAACAATTTGTTTGCTTGATATTATGAATTTGTTATTAATTTGGTGATTAGAGACAATTTTTAATTTTTCTGTGTGATTGAGCCGCACTTAATGCCCAAACATACAAACTTTCACATTTATAAAATTAGTAGGATTTAAATATTTAAAATTTAGATTGGTAGGAGTTATTAAGAAAAAGAATGTACGTACTGGTTTTCAATTAAATTTCGGTAGCAGAAGTACAAATTTGATAATAAATTTGTTGGTATATTTACATCATAACAATCGCAATGATGTAAGTTCAATATGTCATTTGTTTGGAGTAAGCCGCAAAGATTTGCGGTTTTTAGTCTTTTTCACTCTTTGGTTTTGATATTATTTTGGTAAGAAAAGATTCTTTCCACATTTGCATATGAATGGGAAATTTATAATATTCATCTTACTATTTTCGAGATTTCTGGAAACATTAACTCATTTGCCTCATTTTTTATTTCCGAAACTGTTGCCCAGAAATCATTGATACATAAATCTTTGTTATTTTTTAATATTTAAATGTCAGCAAGATCTCTAAACATGGCTGAAAATATGATTTGCCATATGAAATTATTAAAACTATGAAAATTCCTTATTTGAACTAAATTAGCCATTGGTGTACTATTGTAGTTTTCAAGTTTTATTAGTACCAATTTTTCCATGTTTGCCATCCCTGATACACACATATAACAACTAATTCCGAACAACAAATTTTTGTTATGGTTTTACAATAAAAAAAATGATAAAGTGCGATGAAATATTAGAGAAATAAATATTTTGTAATTGTCGTAAGAAAACTAACGATTTTTGTAATTTTATTCCAAAAATATGTCGCTAAGTTTTTGTTCAATACAACCTTTTACATCTACATATATTGATTTAATCAACATTAAAACTATTCATACCGTTTATCAACTATTCGCTGCTTTTGGGGGTATAAGTTTACATATGTACATATAAGTCATTTAATACATGTATAGAGCAATCAATTAGAGAATGTCTAATATCTATATCAGAAAGAAATATTTTCGTCTTAAAGTGATTTTAGGAAGGGGTTTATATGGGAGCTATTGCCAATTCTGAGCGTATCAGCCACGACATTTTGTATCAATACCAACATTTATAAGATTTTAATTGCATTAAAAGCTGTTTTCGGGAGTAGTATTTTTATGGGAGTTATGATGAAATAAGGGCATATTGCAAAAATATATAGTACGATTAATTACGTTACAATTAAATATTTTTGGCACAGTATAATAAGATGGTTTATCAGCACAAAGAATATATTCCGCTCAAAAAAATTGATGCTTCCTCGGGAGCTGCAATGTTAGTGAGAATTCGGAGCGAAGCGTTTGTACTTCTACGAAATATTGTATGATTTTTGCTTGGAATTCCTCGCGTAGAAACTCTGCTTTGGAGATTTAAAATATTCTCATTTGACGCTTTCAAATATTAAATCATTTGCGTTAATAACGTTAGTGAAAAAATTAAGCAATGGAAAAATTAATATTTCAGCATTTAAAAAACTTTTTATGTATCAAAAATATTTTTTATTTTTATACCCTCCACCACCACTAGTGGTGAATGAGGGTATACTAAGTTTGTCATTCCGTGTGAAACTTTTTTATTATACATCTAAGAACCAATAAAGTATACTTATTCTGGCTTCTTGAGTAATTCTTAGTCGATTTAGCCATATCCGTCGGTCTGTCCGTCTGTTGAAAACACGCTCAATTTCGAAAAACGCAAAAGAAAAGAACAAACTTGGTCTCAAATTGATTGTAGTTATCCTAAGCAGTTTGGGATTAAAAGCCAGCAACGTCGGTTCAGCAGGATCAGAACTATGAATCAAAATGTGGAAAATTGATAAATTTGATACAAAAACTATAATGGTACTGTTAAATTTCGTGAAGATCGCTCCATAATTGACCAAAGGCCCCATACAAATCCTACTCGCGGAAAACAGTTAAGTACGACTAACACTGTAATAAATAACTATTATACTAAAACTTGGTACGTCACAGTTTTATAGGACGACAAATCACACTGTAAAATTTTTTGAAGATCGGTCCATAATTTATTTACACTAGGTCCCATTTAAACCCTGATCCCGGAAAACAGTTTAGTACGCCTAAAACCATAACAAATAATGCTATCATAATTAAATTCGGTACGATATAGTTTTGTAGGACTAGAAATCACACTGTAAAATTTTTTGAAGATCGGTCCATAATTTCCACTAGGCATCATATAAGCCCTGATCCCGGAAAACAGTTTAGTGCGCTTAAAACCAAATAAAGCCCACTTTGGGAAAATAATTAAATTCGCCTAAATCCATAATAGATAAAGATATTGCGGTAAAATTTCTTCCAACTTAGATTAATATGGCCAGAAAAAATCCCATGCAGTTGTGTGAAATTTACTGTTAACGCTAAAACTAATTACACTGCTGTATTGAAATTCATTCTAATTTATTTTTTGTAATACCATAAATCAGTCTTCAGAATTCTGGGACGATTGGTCCATAATTAACCATAGGTCCAATACAAATTACCCTCCTAAAAATCATTTTAGTTCGGCTAAAACTGTTACAAATCATGATATTTTACTCAAGCCAGTTCAAAGTGCTTACAAGAAACGCATAAAATTTAGTTAATAACATATATGTATTTATCATATAGAGCCCACTTCTG
The DNA here is from genome assembly GCA_943735925.1 of Pollenia amentaria. Taxonomy (NCBI): domain Eukaryota; kingdom Metazoa; phylum Arthropoda; class Insecta; order Diptera; family Polleniidae; genus Pollenia; species Pollenia amentaria. The sequence goes on along the minus strand of OX031010.1, from coordinate 117,722,236 downwards.
TCGGCGGAGTGTATCAAAGATTCGGCACAGTCGAATATAGCACTCTAATTTGTTCTTTTTAATAAGAGTGTTCGAGTTTTATATACAATTTAATTTAATTGTTGTAAACTTAAGTTACATTTTTTTAATCGTTTTGAAACACTTTTTTATTCGTTAAAAACAGATGACTTTCACTGTTTCAATGAAGCAGTAAAAAATTTAATCTTTAAAATAACGAATAAGAAGACACCCTACCCTATTTTATTATTTACAGCATTTTAAAATTTTAGGATTTTATGCTTAATCTTACATCAGTAGAGTAAGACAGTATGTTATTTTTAGAAGCAAAAAAGTAAGCGGTTAGGATGGAGTATAAGTATTTATTGCTTCCAAATCTTAAAAAAAATTTCTGGACAGAAAGAAGTTTCTATGGGAGTCTAAAATTATAAACCGATTCTCACCATTTTTAGTGAACAGCAGGACGCATGTTTTTCCCATATGAATTCTGATTTTTGATGTAATTTTTTTTTTTTTTTTTGGTTAGGACCAGCACTCAGGGGATAGCCCCTACAAATGCAATGCATTGTGTTGGAACTAGGAAAAAAGGTTATGGAAAGGAGGATAGAGGGAGTTGTGTTTATGAACATTCGACTTGAACTTATTCACGTTGAAAGTGAGAGGGAAGACTTCAGCAGGAAGGTTGTTCCACATGCGAACAGTTCGGCCAAAAAACGAATTCTCTCTGTAATGCGTTGTACGATTTACCGGCCAATCGACCACAAAAGGATGGGCTCTTGAGGAAAGATGTGTATTACGAACAAACACACGGGTTTCGGCAACCAGATCCCTAATTTCATCAGAACACATCCCATTGTAGTAACGATAAAACAGGCAAATACAACCCACATTGCGACGGTGCTCAAGGGAGTCAATACAATTGGATACCCTACTGTCACCAATGAGAACCTTTGCCCTCCCCTGCACACGGTCGAGAAGCTCCAAAATAAACTTTGAAGCACCGGCCCATACATGAGAGTTTGGAATACAACTCGCGGTCGGATATAGGTGGTATGAATAGTAAGGAGATCAGAAGGAGTGAAGTATGTCTTACACCGTTTCAAAAAACCGAGGCACTTGAATGCTTCTTTCGAGACCTTAAATATATGTTCTGTCCATCGGACATCACATTTTATCCTCATGCCCAGAACATCAAGAGATTCTGTTTCCTCAATAATTATACCACCCATATATACAGATGAGGCTCCTTGATCCATCGCGCGTTTATGCGTCAGCACGCAACATTGGGTTTTTCGGGCATTAAGATCGACCCTATTCGCGCGACCCCATTCCGAGACTATATCGAGGTCTCGGCCAAGCGTATCATTCATGTTCTGTCTCATAGCACGAACTTCGGATACGATTGGTCTATAATCAAATGAATACGAACGGCAACGATTGCTGTCATCTGCAAAAGAATAGATAGGGTTGGAAGTTTGACTAAGAAGGTCATTTAGAAAAATAAGAAATAGAGTAGGAGAAAGAACGGAGCCTTGCGGCACCCCTGAATGAATCTTGAACTCGTTTGAGGAAACCCCATCTATAACAACTCGTATAGTGCGATCTCTGAGAAAGTTCGATATAAGTCGAGAGAAATTGTCACCGACACCAAATGCAACAAGTCTTGAAAAGAGTGCACCATGCCAAACTCTGTCAAACGTCTTGGAAATATCTAAGCCAATTACCTGTCTTTCGCCAAAATGGTGAATGGAATAGCACCATTTTTCTGAGAACAGGGCCAGTAAGTTTCCAGTAGAGAAAGCCATACTGGCGGTCGCTTAGTAGCTAATTTGACTCTAAAAATTTGACAAGATGGTGGTTTACCATACTCTCCATAATTTTGGAAAGTGCCGAACAAATTGCAATTGGGCGGTAATTTTCAGGGTTATTAGCCACTCCTTTTTTAGGAATTGGCGTTACATTAGCAACTTTCCAGCAGATGGTAAATTCCCAGGCATAGTATAAAGTGCTGAAAAGATTTGCTAAGGGACGAGCTAGCGTCAAAGAGCACTGATTTAAGACCAGTGCAGTTATTCCCTCCGGCCCAGGAGACTTGTTTATGGCGATATCCGCAAGAACACTTTTAACAGCTCGAGCTCGAAAAAATATCTTTGGCATAGTAACCGATACTTTTTCGAGCTCAGGTAGTGGTTGATTGCTAGCCGGTAATAATTCGGCAAAACAATTAGCCTTATCAACCGGGTCCGTGAATGTTTGGCCATCCTTTAAAAGAGTTGGTATTGAGGAACTAGCATTATCCCTTACTCTTTTAACGAATGACCAGAAGCTTTTACTGTCCTGTGAAGCAGTAAGAACATCAGTACGAAGATGTTGCTCAGGAAGAGCTTTTTCCCATTTAAGTACTTTTGCACGCGAAGACCTTGCCATTTTGCGTAGCAATTCAGTATCAGCGTTTTCATTGTTACGCCAATTTCTAAATGCTTCCTCTCTGGAAGACAACAGGATCACTTTTTCCGACTGTCTCTCCAATTTTTCTAAAGGACAACATTTGTTCAAAATAGGCTAAAATGTTTGCTTATTCGTCTGATGTTAATTGCTTTCCTAGTCCTATTCTAAAAGAGTTTTTATGTTAAAATGTTCAATTTATCTTTCTTATTAAGACTGAACAATATGCGTAACAAGCTCCAGTAGTAGTGAGCTAGTCTATCGCCTGGGTTGAGGGTTCGATTCCCGCCAGAGATTCTGTAGCTCGTTTCTGTATTTCTCGCATCGCAAATTTTCTCATATTAAGTGTGAAACAAAAAATTTCATCGTTTCTCGATTTGTGAGAAAAAAGTGTTTCTGTATTTAAATGCGAGAACAGACAACACAGATTCTGTTTTAACTGGAATACTTCCAGTAATTAAGTGTCAAATGCAAGCGAAACGTCAACGAAAGAAATATATATAATAAAAATAAGGCTGCCTGATTTAAAGATTTATCGACATTTTGACCATTTTTTTTGTTCCAAAATTGGCAAAGTGAAAATTTGCTGATTTTTTTTTAGTGATGATACAGTCTTTGAAATAAAACAATTTTAAATAGTTTTATATGTTTGTGTATTAGGCACCACAGAAAACCGATATCTTTAAAAACAAGGCAGATTAAAAAATGTATCGGCAAAAGCAAAATTTCGAACGGAAACTGTTTAATTTTTATTTGCTTGGATTATTTAATACATTTGTTTGTGTGATCAAAAGATTAAACTATTACCCCATTTTTCAGTCAATGCACTTTAGGAAATTTTTGCCTTTTACTTTGTCCAAAAGTGTTTATTTTATTTCAATATGATATTTTGTCACTCCTTTGTGTGATTTCTGCAGGGAAAAATAACAATCTGAAATTTTAAACTCTTATCGGATTAAGGAAAATAAAATAAATAATTTTATTTAAATAGACCTCAAGCTTATGTATGTATAAAATATGTATTTTACCCATGAACTTAATGTTTTTTTTTTTTTTTGATTATGTGTTTATATGATAAAAATTTGTGATTATATGATAAAAATCGAACAAAATTCGTCAAAATTAATTTTAAATTGTCCGAAAAAAATAGACGATTTTTTTATTTTTTCTTAGGATATTGACGTTTTTTTCAAAAATTTATCTGGCAGCCCTGCATAAAACAAACACAATGAAAGGCTAAAAAAATTTTAATAACAAAATATAACAATTGTGTTTTATATACTTATTTTCATCATTTAAATTCTTTCTTTTAAAATAAAATAAAATAATACACATTCTTGTGTACATTCTTGTGTTTTCTCGCATCAATTTCAAATATGACTTATTTTGACAGTTCTTGTGAGAAACTTTTTGCAAAATATTGTTACAGAAACACTTGTTCTCACATCCTTCCAATAATTGCTGGAAAAATATTTAAATGACAGATAATTCTCGCAAAGTAAAAGTACAGAAACACTTATGTGAGAAAAACCATTTTTTGTTTCATATTGCACTGTTTTTTTCATAATTCACTTGTTTCATGCGGGAAATTTTACGATGCGAGAAATACAGAAACGGGCTACTGGTTTCTTTCCTGCAGACAAGCGTAGAGCTTCGCGGGATTAGCATAGGAAAAGATAGCGATAATGGAAATACTTGAGGCTGGATGTGACCCTGGCGACATCATACTGCACCCTCTTGTAGATGGGTAGGTAGCCGATGGAGAGGTAGAGACAAAAATGAAGCTAACTTGGATCACTTTCTTTGCCGAATATTAAAAATGTGTAGTAAATTATGCCCAGGGTCACTCCTATAACATCGGAATAAGCAATATTTTTTTGGAATTTGATTTTTTACTTATATTATTTGAAAGAAAATTATTTTTTTTTTATATTTTCATTACTGAAGGTATTGCCATTTGAGTAGGCTTGCTACGCTACATACGTAGATGGACTTTTTTATTCTTCTTTTGCACATTTTCTTAAAACAGTGTGGCTACCCAATATAATATGTAACCACCTACAAATCGGTTTTTGTTACTTTTCTCGAAATGTCACTTTTTAGCAATGACTACCACTGTGGTTATTTAAAATTACAAGAGAATATTGGAATGTTATGAATCAATTTTCATTAACATCATTAATACTCATATATAGCCATTTAGGAATAATATCATATTGTTACGAAAGAAACTTTAGTTAAGAATAAGTTTAATTTATTAGTTATTTTGTATTTGCTAGTAATTTTATTAGTTTAAATTGTTATTGTATTAGTTATGCATATTTCTAATGTAAAAATCACTGTGCAGGATATTTTAGTAAAAATGTAATGTTGTAATTGTTATACATAATTGTATAACATAATAGTGTTAAGATTATTGTTAACCCATAAAGTATGCTTTAGTTTATTGATGTATAATAGCTCAATTTAAATTCGGCCATAGTGTTAATACATTCTGGTATTAGCTGTTAAGATAATACAAGCTCGAATTGTCCAGAAATTTTAAAAATGTTACATACATTTCGAAAACGTCGAATGTTCTGGAGTATAAATACTCGTGAAGGTGGGCATCGATAATCAGTCTTAGTACAAACATTTAAGTGTGTAGATCGCAATTATAAGTTGTTTAAATGTCTAAGTTCTAAATAAAGTTGTGTGAATAGTTTATAGTACTAGCTATAAATAAAGTGTTTAAAGTGTTTTATTTATTTTATTAAAATTGCAATAAAAGAACTCACGAGGTTTATGGTAAAGGAAATAAGCCAAAAACGTTATTGAAAATGCAGTAACGTAACAATATTGTTACGTTTTACTTTAACAAACACGTTAAGGTTTATTCCCTTTATAATAAACCTTTGAGTTCATTAAATTGCAAATCAAAATAAATACACACACGTATTAAACTTAACAAACTTTATTGAAATTAACTATAATGTTCAAAAAATGTAACCACTATTGCAAGTATCGAACTGAACCGTTTAATATTTCCAATCTAACAAAAATAAACTTTTATGAGTTAGCCTGTATTTTAGTTCAAAACCATTCCTAGTAGATTCAAGAACCGTCTAGTTGATTATAGAATTTTCTGTTCGATTTATTTTAAAATAACTGTTATAAATCTAAATCTAAAGTCTACAGCATGTAATTCAGTTTATAATTTTTGTTATATATACCTTTCCTTCCTTCTTATTTAAATTTCCCTCTTTGCACAGAAACATGAATCTTTTGACCTATAGTGCAACGAGTTAAATGCTTAAGTTAATATTTCTCGGTTAATATACATAGTTAGAATAAAATTTGTAATTGTATTTGTATGTAGTTCTTAATAAATACCCAGCGGGAAATAGAGGGACGACGGATGCCTTCTAGAAGGCCTCTGTACTCCTTCTTTTGGGTGTATAAGGGCTCCTAGCTCCATTCCATACTCATATCTTTTTTACACACGTTGTCATTGCGGGGTGGCCTTCCGCTCTTGCTTCTTTAGCAGGTACATAAGAATGGCAACTGAATAATAAAAAACAAGTTAGAGTGCTATAATCGGCTGTGCCGAATCTTTGATACCCTCCACCGACAGGAGTGGGCTCTATATTGTAAATACATATATATTATTAACTAAGCTTCACAAAAACGAACGTCAGCATTAAAGTTGGTGGCGGTTTAGACCTGAATTAAGTTATTGACCGACAATAATAAAGTTTTATGCGTTTTCCGAGAGTAGGATTTATATGGAGAAGTGTGATTTCTCGTCCTATAGAACTGTGACATACTGAATTTCATTATGATAGCATTATTATACCCTCCACCACCACTGTGGTGAATGAGGGTATACTAAGTTTGTCATTCCGTGTGAAACTTTTTTATAATACATCTAAGACCCAATAAAGTATATATATTCTGGCTCCTTGAGTAATTCTAAGCCGATTTAGCCATGTCCGTCTGTCTGTCCGTCTGTTGAAAACACGCTCTTTTTCGAAAAACGCAAAAGAAACGAACAAACTTGGTCTCAAATTGCTTGTAGTAATCCTAAGCAGTTTGGGATTGAAATCCAGCAACAGCGGTTTAGTAGGATCAGAACTATGAATCAAAATGTGGAACCACTACCCAAAAAAAATTGATAATTTTGATATAAAAACTAACATAAATGATGGAATAATGCACGGAATGACATAAAATTTCGCACTTTATACGACTGCAAATCATACTGTTAAATTTCGTGACGATCGGTCCATAATCTACCATAGGCCCCATATAAACCCTTCTCGCGGAAAACAGTTTAGTACGCCTAAAACCGCAATAAATAACGCTAGCATACTTAAATTTGGTACGTCACAGTTTTATAATACCGCAAATCACACTTTAAAATTTTTTGAAGATCGGTCCATAATTTACCTAGTCCCATATAAACCCTACTCCCGGAAAACAGCTTAGTACGCCTAGAACTGCAACAAATAACGTAAGCACACTAAAATTTGGTACGTCACAGTTTTATAGGACCAGAAATCACACTGTAGAATTTTTTAAAAATCGGTCCATAATTTACACTAGTTTCCATATAAACCCTACTCCCGAAAAACAGTATAGTACGCCTTAACCCGTAATAAATAACGCTATAATACCAAAATTTGGTACGTCACAGTTTTATAGGACCAGAAATCAAACTGTAAAATTTTTTGAAGATTGGTCCATAATTTATACTAGGCCCCATATAAACCATACTCTCGGAAAACAGCTTAAAACCAAATAAAGCCCACTTTGGGAAAATAATTAATTCGCCTAAAACCATCAAATATATAGATATTGCGGTGAAATTTCATGCAAATTTGTGAAATTTACTGTTAACGCTAAAACTAATTACACTACTGTATTGAAATTTATTCTAATTTATTTTTTGTAATACCAGGAATCAGTCTTCAGAATTTTGGGATGATTGGTCCATAATTTACCATAGGTCCAATACAAATAACGCTCCTAAAAATTATTTTAGTTCGGCTAAAACTTTTACGAATCATGATATTTTACTCAAGCCAGTTCAAAGTTCTAACAAGAAACGCATAAAATTTTCTTATTGTCGGTCAATAATTGAATTTAGGTCTAAACCGCAACTAATTTTAATGCTAACGCTCGTTTTTGTGAAGAGTAGTTTATAATATATATGTATTTATCATATAGAGCCCACTCCTGTCGGAAGAGGGTTTCAAAGATTCGGCACAGCCGAATATAGCACTCTAACTTGTTTATTACAGTTTTGTTTGCCGGGAGTAGGGTTTATATGGGGCCTAATTTGACACAGCGATTTCTAATCTGACAAAACTGTGATATACAAAATTTTATAATGATAGCATTATTAATTACGGTTTTAGGCGTACTAAGCTGTTTTCCGGGAGTAGGGTTTATATGGGGCCTAGATTAAATTGTGGACCAATCTTCACGAAATTTAACAGTGTGATGTCTCATCCTGTGTGGACGTACAAAATTTAGTATGATAGCATTATTGGTTACGGTTTAAGGCATAATAAACTCTTTTCCGGGAGTAGGGTTTATATAGTGTCTAGGGTTAATTATAGACCGATCTTCACGAAATTTAACAGTATGATTTGCAGTCGTATAAAGCGATTTCGTGCAAAGTTTTATATCATTTCGTGCATTTATGTTAGTTTTTGTATCAAAATTATCAATTTTTTTAGGGTGGTGGTTACACATTTTGTTTCATAGATCTAGTTCTACTGAACCGATGTTGCTAGATTTCAATCCCAAACTACTTAGGATAACTAGAAGCACTCATAAATAAATCATACCCTCATTCACCACTAGTGGTGATGGAGGGTATAAAAATACTTTTGCTTTGGCAAAAAACCAAATCAAAAAATTGTACTCCTTCTCTTCTCCCTTCTCAGAGAAGCGAGTGTGAAATGTGTATCTTAGCTTTTACGAAAGAGCGCCTTCTATGAGTCAATCTTAAGCAGTTAGATAAGAATGGTAAATTAATCCCAAAAAAATTTAAGCAGGCCTGAAATCAGAAGGTATTCTGAGTTTTCCCACTGGGTATTTGTACATATATGTAAGTATAAAGGTATGTTAAGACGTAACAAATATTTGACGAAAAAAATCCAAAAAAAGCATAACCAGCAAAGTTATAAACTTTAGCTTAATTTTTAAAAATTTTTATTGGCTTCCTTATCTTTATTTGTAAGAAGATAATTGTATAATTCAATTAAGAAACTGTAAAATGATGTTTGATCCAGCAAACGTTTTGCAAAAGCAAGCAATTTTCTAATAAAACTAGTGGTTACGTGTAGGACGTCAAATATTTAATAGGTGTGAACATAGCTTAAGTAACTGCAAAAATATATGTACAGTGAAAGATTCAGTATATAAATTATAATAAAACAAACAAACAATAAATTCAACACGTTGGCCACAAAGTTTTTTTTTCGAAGTGAGTGCATAGAAACAAAAACTTTTATATGGATACATAAAATGTATTTCGAATATCCAACATGAGTGTGTTTTTGTTCATAAAATGTACTTACAGGCAAAACCGCACTATTCAACAGTACCACCTCCTCTTAAATTTGTTCCTTATGTGGTGTTGACAGGTAAAAACTTAAAATAATAAAATAAATGCAATATAACACATATTTACACAACATGTAACAAAAAGGTAGACACACAGATAGTTGAAAATTATATTCTTTGTCTGAATAAACAATTTGTATTTTTGTTTACTTTTAATTGAAGTTAACTAAAATTGAGGTGTCTCCCATAGTGGCTATGTAAGAAAGAAGAAAATTTGCGCATTGTAAAAATGATATTCTGTTTAATGTAAAAACCGTTAGCCAGAAGGAGACACAGGGGCACAAACATGATCTTTGTGATCGTGCCGTAACTGTGTCTCCCTTCCGGAAATGCGACTACACTCTCCACGTGAGGGCGGCTGGTAACAGATCCTTAGCACGGTAATGTCTCTGCTTTGGATGCTGGCTAATAGTAGTTGGACGTAGAGAAGACAACTCTAGTGTAAAATTACCCCAATCTACGGTGAAAGCAAAGGGAATTCTTTAGTAAGCGGACTCTGGATAACTGTCGACCTCCAGTTTAAATTTAAGACTTCCCATGGTACACGGGCTCTGCCATGGGTGACCATCCCAATCCCTATCATAAATAATAATGTATGGATGATTTAAATTTAAAAACAAAAAATGAGTTGGATGATACTCTAAAAACATCTGCACTGGAGACAGCAGAGGCGCCGTGCTCCCGTACTAGCCATTGGGCACGCCGATGCTAGTACCAAGCTCCAGAAAACGGACACGTGGTCTGTTGACGTAGGAGCCAATAAATCGACCTCAGTGGTCGGAAATCCGCAGCAGAAAATACAGCTTTCCAGCTCGGACAAACCACAGGGCGACGGACATGAGGTCCCCGTCTGCGACAAACAGTGTCACGACCGGAACGCTCAGGTTAACACAGCAGGATATACTGTCTTCTAGCTCAGACAGCGACACCGCGGATCAGGACGCAATCAGGACGCAAGTGCAGCCAGGGCTCGGTGGAGTACGAGTACGAGTCGTCAACCTTCAGGGGCTTAGCCTGAAATTTGGAGTAGGTTTTGCGAAGCTCAACTCTAGGGAACTGCGGCTATTTAAGGTAGCGCTTAAAAAGCACTCCCGAGGGAAGACGCCCTATAAGAAGCCACAAGGGCTCCGGTAGTTGCAATACTGAAAAGGAAACGTTCAGAAAACTCTCCCACAAATGGAGGTCCTGCCAATCGCGCCTGTGCGAATCAGACGAAGACCCAAACGGTTCATATGCCAAAGGGCTTCAGACTGGGCTTTGTCTCAGCATTGGAGACTCCGTCACTTACCGCCGACCAGATCGAGAGGGTCAAGGCGGCAATTTTGCAGGCGGTCATTGAAAAGTCCTGCAATTTCAAACCACAGTCCGAGAGCTGTCTACGACGTACTGATTGGTTGATGCTTGTGTGCGTTAATAATGAGACGGCGGAGTGGACAAAGGCCAACCTTGGAGTCATCCAAGCCAAATCAGGTGTTGACTGTAAGATAGTCCCTGAAGAGAAATTCCCTCGCACGCATTTTGTGCGTGGGTACTTCCCAAACAGTCTTGAGCTGCCTAATGAAAATGTGTTGGCCTTCATAGCAGCTCAAAATGACTTGGCTGCTGCACATTGGGCGGTGGTACAAAGGCAGACGCATGGAGAATTCCTTCACCTCCGTATGGCTGCTCCTACCAGAAACTGTTAAAAATGGGAGGTAAGATCAGCTACTGCTTCGGGCAAGTCAGGCTACACCTCAAGAGGACTAGCTCGAGTGACGTTGCCAACAAGCGAGAGAAGCCGGCAGGGGCCGCAACGGATGGACTTGAGGAACCACCCAGGCAAAACAGTTACGAAAATCACACGAAAGCCTCAGCCTTCGGCCAAACGCTGCACATCAAACCCTCAGGAAAGGCCGGAAAAACCGACCAAAGGTTCACAAGGGAAGAGACCCGGACGCAACAGGCTAGGGGACTTAGTGCAGCGCTCCATAAGAGATGGAGATGAGCACCATTAGGGTGCTACAGGCGAACCTACACCACGCCAAAGGGGCGTCGGCCACACTGTGTAGGATATTCGCCGAGGAGAACATCGGTCTTGCGCTTTTGCAAGAGCCGTGGGTCAGTGGTGGCCTGGTCCGGGGACTACAATCCCTCTCAAGTAAGTTGATCTATGATCGGTCAGTGGACAAACCTCGCACTGCGTTACTTGTCAACAAGAGTGTTGAATTAATTCCATTGACAAATTTTATTTTCAGAGATCTAGTGGCTGCACATATCAATATACCCACAGATCGGGGGTCGTCGGAGATCGTTGTAGCGACGGCATACTTCCCCGGCGAAGAAGTATTTGCTCCACCGAAGGAGGTGGTGGACCTGGTACGTCACTGCAGTATGCATGGTAAGCAGCTAATTATTGGCTGCAATGCCAACGCTCATCACACCGTTTGGGGTAGCAGTGACATAAACAAAAGAGGTGAGTTATTACTAGACTATCTGGTAGGCACAAATTTAGACATAGCTAACGTCGGCTGCAAGGCGACCTTTATAAATGCGATCAGAAAGGAGGCACTGAACCTTACACTGGTCAGCGGAGCCCTGCGCAACTTAATTCTTAGCTGGCGGGTAACGGACGAGGCCTCGTTGTCGGACCATCAACACATACGGTTCGACATACCGGGAAGGGCGGATCTGCGCAGAGGCGGATTTAATCCTAGACGAACGGACTGGAAGGACACAAAATATTCCTTTGAAATTAGCATTTAAGTACAGAATAACGGCATTATTTAAAAAAATTAAACAAGCAGTCTTGCTTGTTTTGTCCATTTTTGCGGCGAATATTATATAAACAATGAAAAAAGACGGTAATAAAAACAATGGTTTGACCAAAAAAGGAAACCACGTTATAAACATAACAATTTCTTTCTTTTATAATTTATTTTCTCTTTTTTGACACTTAAAAGAAATTTAGAAAATTAAAAATAAACAATGGAAAATAACAACAAGGGTATGTACACCTTAGTTTCTACCCAACTCACAATCCCATACACACACAGTACAATTCACGAACCCAACATACATAATCGCATCTTAAGATACTTATAAACATACCCTGCAGTTAAAATCGTTACTGGTGAGGTTATGGACTAGTTTATTATTAGTTGTCAGGTGTCGAAAAATTATAAAAACGATAACATTTCGACAGCACAGTTTCTTACGTGACGCCGTTTGTTGTAGAAACAACAACACTACAATATATGGTAAAAAATAATTTACAACTTGTTCGCTGTAGGAACAACAACAACACTACAAGAAGAAAAACGTAAATATTTGGTTAGTGAATGTATTTAAAATGGCAATAGTGAAAATTAGTTCGAACTCATTAATCCGTACTAACACTATTTTGTTTGCCTTCTTTGTCCTTCAAGAACTTTAACCTGAAGAACGATATTAGATCAGTGACTAAGTACACAGCTGATTGTTTACTATTGTAACTGAGCAAATTCTTTATTTACATTTCTCTTTAAAATGTCTAACATACACGCAAATAAAAAACATGATTAAGAATGGTCACTACGACCATTTTTATTCATATTTACCTAATATGTTTACCCTAATAAATTTATTATAGTCATAATATAACCTTAAAAATTTTTATTTGTCCCCAGCATTTTTAAATTCGCTATAATAATATTATATGGTCTTTTACACCTAAAAAGTTACTCTGATCTAGCTAACCATTTTAAATTATATAATATGTTTGCTACTATAATATATGTATTTTCAACTATACAATTCATAATATTGCTGCACACAAAAGGTATTTTTAATACCATAATTTTTGTTTGCTTTAAAGCACATTCTCTCTATGAGCACATTCAACAATAAAGCACATTCTCATTATTGTCGAAACAACCAGTCGAAACAAACCATCCGCGAGCTTTAGTTAATCATGAAACATAAATGATAACAAAATAATTAAAACATTTTTCGGGGAGAAAATGCCACGCTGCCTTGCAAAATTAACGATATAAATTATTATGCATTTATTGAAACAGGTAAGTTATTTATATCTATATATATAAAAATGGATTATGTATGTTTGTTTGTTTGTTTGTCGCTTTATAGACTCCGAAACTACTGAACCGATTTTCCTGAAATTTTTACAGTAACATCACGTGAGCCCTAAAAATAAAATAGGCTACTTATTTTTTCGATAGGGGCAGGGGAATTGGTACCCCCCATAGGATGCCAATATTAATTATCGAACCGATTTTCCTGAAATTTTTACAGTAACATCACGTGAGCCCTAAAAATAAAATAGGCTATTTATTTTTTCGATAGGGGCAGGGGAATTGGTACCCCCCATAGGATGCCAATATTAATTATCGAACCGATTTTCCTGAAATTTTTACAGTAACATCACGTGAGCCCTAAAAATAAAATAGGCTACTTATTTTTTCGATAGGGGCAGGGGAATTGGTACCCCCCATAGGATGCCAATATTAATTATCGAACCGATTTTCCTGAAATTTTTACAGTAACATCACGTGAGCCCTAAAAATAAAATAGGCTACTCATTTTTTCGATAGGGGCAGGGGAATTGGTACCCCCCATAGGATGCCAATATTAATTATCGAACCGATTTTCCTGAAATTTTTACAGTAACATCACGTGAGCCCTAAAAATAAAATAGGCTACTTATTTTTTCGATAGGGCTAGGGGAATTGGTACCCCCCATAGGATGCCAATATTAATTATCGCATATCTTAAGAGCCGCTGCACGCATTTTGCTGAACTTTTTGTAGTAGGATCTTCTGAGCCCCGGAATTGAAATAAAATAGCAGCGGGGGTATAGGAATACCCCATAGGACGCCAATGTTTAACATCGCATATCTTAAGAACTGTAATAGTGAGAATGTTCAAACTTTCTAAAAGTCACTCTTATGGTATACTACACTTTTGAAAATAAAAATAAAGCGGGTAGGCGCAGGGGGGGAAATACCTCCCATAGGATGCATACATTAAATATCGCTCAACTGAAGAACTATTAAAGGGAGAGTCTTCAAACGTGGTTAAAGCTACTATTATAGTAAACTATAAATTTCAATATAAAAATGTGCGGGGTCAGTGTAGCGAAGCGCACCGGGTTAAGCTAGTATAATTATAAAAATATATAAATAAGCAATTCCTTTGTCTTTCATGCAGCCAAAGAACCTACAACACTGAAACCAGCATAGAAATTTCGGCACAAGATGTTGTCATTAGCCCCGATTTTTTTTCAATAACTGTTCAACAGTATATTGATATAGTATATTTCATAAAAGAAATAAAAGGTAAATTTAATTTGACTTTATCTTAACAAGTCTCAAGTGAGCGGATAAAAATAATGAAAAGTGTTAATGCATGCCGAAGTAAGGCTACATAGATCTCCTTTTTTTTGGATAAATTTGTACCACAAAATATAATTTATAATTTATAAATTGACACACACACAAGTATATAAATGTATGTATTTAATTTTATTTTTAAATATAAACTATATTTTATTTATTAATATATGCTATATATTTGTAATAAAACATACATTTTTTAAATTAATTTTTTAATTGTTTTTATTGCGAGAACCATATTACATGTTGAAATAGACATTTTGTATGGGGTTGAAAAATAAAGAAACATGGTTTGAAAGATCGTTTGCGTTGTTCTTCTGACCATAATAATATGTTTCAGACAATAATTAGCTAAAAACATTCTGTCTGAACATATATTGTTGCTGAAGACGTGTTTGACACAATCATAACCACAAACATTAATGATAGTTTGCGATTGTGATTGTATCAATCATGTTTTTTCTTTGCGTGTATAGTTGAGAGTTCCTTCCGTAAACAAAAAAAATTCAACAAAGGTGAAACAAGCATGATGAAAGAGGAAAATAAATAATAATATTCTCTCCCTCTCTGGTTCCAGGGATGTAAGTGCTTAGAATTATCCTAGAATAAATACTTTTAATATATAAATCAATAATTAAGAATGAGGAAAATATTCAGTTTTAATTTTATTAGTTATTTAGTTATACTTTAAAAAAAGTTATAAAATTGCATCAGAATGAACGAGATGGGCCTACCACAACCCAACATTAAATACAATAGTTTGATATATGAAGAAATCAATAGTGCAACTAGTTTAAAGTCAAAACCAACCAATATTTTTCTACCTACTAGTTACTACGGGGTAGATATAAAAAAATAATATTTATTTTCCGGCTATCGTTTTTTATGTTGTTTAGAATCTGTGTTTGTAAACATGAAAATTAATGAAAACTAAATAAGCCAATGAATCATAAAACAAGGAAAATTTAGGTATTCATTTAATAAGAGGGGGGAAAATTAATTAAAATAGGTACACAATTCTGTCAATGTCATTAAAAAGGATATTGGAGTTCCTAACTTAAAGAATTTATATCATCATCTGGCACACTAAATTATAAACAGTCACAGCTTAAAATTTATAAATGAGTTCAAAAATTAAATTTGTTACCACCACGAATACCTTTGAACTTTGAGCTGTGACGGTTTATGATTGTGCATATCGTACACTAAATCATAAATAGGCACCACTCAAAATTAATCGGTTTTTCATAAGCCAGTTCACAATTCAAATCTTTAGCGACCACGAAAATTTCGTTTGCATCACCGTCTTCTTTAACATCTGTGAAACTCAATTTGATTTAAAAATTGCAACCATGTTTTTGAATCCAGTTTTCTGCCTCTCCTAAATATTTTTTAATTTTTAGTTGTGCCTGTTTATGATTTAGTTTGCGATATGTACAATCATAAACAGTCACAACATTTTACACCAATCCTTTTTTTAATATTTAAAGAGTGATCGGTTGCAAATATAGATTAATTCGTTCCGATATTCTATGAAGCTCCCATTAAAAATGGTCTTTTAGAATTACCTTTGAAAAATGGAATAACCCTTATATGATGGTAAGCAACAAAGTTATTATTACAGTTATTATTATAAGTGTTTCGTAGCAAGTATAATATGGTTCATAATTAAACCATACCCTGGACCCAATAAAGACGAGCTCCTCGATTAAGGCACAAAACAAAACAAAATCATTCGAAGACAATTACTTTTTATATATGAGAAATGCCTCTAATGCTTAATTTTTGGTAAAAGACTTCAAACTCACCTCTTTAAATCGGCTCCTTACAGATAATTGTCCAATTTACAAGTTCGTATTATCGTCATATGTGCTGTATAATCGTCTAATTATACAATAATATAAATATTTGTTGTTGGTATTTTTCATACAAAAGTGTTGCCTTATTCTACGATTGATTAGTATGGGTTCTTGTTTGATTTATTTGGTGAACTTGTAAAAATCTTTTTAGAATGTGATAAATACTAGCACTAATTTAATTCTTCTGAATGATTAATATATATTTGATTCATTTCAATTTATTTTCTTAACAATTTTTTATTGAAATTGCTTATTAATTAATATTTATTGCCATTTCATCTCAAATTAAAACTCCCATACCTGGTTTAATTTCGTAGTATCGACTAGGGCGATCGAACGTTTATTATTCGACCGGTTTTAACCGGTTATATTAGCTTTACCCAATTCGGTTATTTTAAAATGCTCATTTTTCGAATATCGAACAAACCGGTTATTTTGGTATAATAAACCGGTTATTTTAGTAATGTGTAATTTATATACATTTTCCTTACTCTTGTTGTAGATGCACCCGTAATTTAAGTATTTTCTAATTGAATATTGGCCAAACTTTAACTGTTTATAAAGAATGTCAAAACAAAATGTAACAAAGGTCAAAACACATTATGAACACTGTAAATACAAATCGCTTATAAAAACGTGTGTTCTTGTAGAAAAAAAACCCAAAAACTATTCAAAATACTACAAAAATGTGTGCAGTTAAAAAGTAAATAGTAATTTTTGCAAGAGCATTCTATATATTGAATATATTTTTATATAAAGGTTATCTCTAGATAATTTTCGAACGCGATTTAAAAGACAAAGATAGTTGCCTGAAGTGCCCTAAAATTATAATTTACAAAGGTTCTTCCATATCTCGACTTATTAATCACCTTTAACATTAATGTGATCCAAATGAAACTTAACTCCGTTCGAAGTAGTTCCAAGGAGACGACAAATAATACTTTACTAAATACGCTGCAAAAAATAAATCATTGGGTGAAATATTAGCCCGTTGTGTTGATGAGGACAAACTGCCCGTTAAGGCACTAAAAACTTAAGTAGTTCTAGCATCTTTTCATGCTGAAAGCTACAACATTACGGCGGAAACAACGATATGGGAAAAATTTCTACCAGTTTTATTTATTTAAACACCAAGAACTAAAAAACAAAATTGAAGAAATCAAACAATGTCATGAAATTAAATTGTAGTCGACGAATTGACAAATATCTCACACAAAAAGAATGTTCATTTTACTATTCGTTTCTAAAATACTGAAACAAAATAATTTGAAATAGATAATCCAGGCTAAGAGATTTTGTTTGCAACTTTTTAAAAATATGGCTGATTTATATAGACATGCTCAACCACCAACAAATTAAAACTCATTCAAAATAAATTTGAGAGAATATTTCAAATAATAACTTTATAAAATTCCTATAATTTATTTGCTTTTGTAAAACGTTTGTCTAGATCAAATATCATTCAACAGTTTTTAAATTACATTATACAAATATCTTCTTGCAAATAAAGTTTAGTAAATCAATAAAAAATTGTTGAAAACTTAGATAAAGTATGATCAATTTACTGGTCCCACTTTTTTTGGATTTTATCGTCAAATATTTTTTAGTTCTGATCTAAGTCATATCTATGTATTTTGTTGGTTCCTTAACTTTGCAAACTGTTTTGTTTTTATATAAATTAACGTTTTATTTTAAAAACTTATTTGAGTTTTGTGTTTTTAAGTATTGGAATGAAAACCGGTTAACCGGTTATTTAAAAATTGCTTAACCGAAAACCGGGTTTTTTTAAAATAACAACTATTCGTAATATTCGAAAACCGGTTATTGAAAAAAATCGAATAATCGATCTCCCTAGTATCGACCAATGTGAATGACAAATTTTATTTCAGAAGAAGAAAAATTAACAAAACCCAAGAGCGAAGTAAAAAATTATAACTAAAATTAAATAAATTTCTTTTGTAAGTTAAATTTTTCATTGTTTTTTTTATTATTTGTGGCAATAGCCACAAACGAACTATTGCTTCTTTAAACATCACCAAAGCCCGGATTATTATGCAATTGCATATGTGTTGTCGTCAGTCTGAGATCAACATTAACTGATATCTTTGCAAATCATGAAATTTGAAGTAAAATGACTTCGATTTGTTGGTGCATATTTTTGCATATTTTGCTTTAAATTCATATTTTTGCATATATGGCTCAATTTTCATATTTTTGTTGCATATTTTGAAAAACGAAACTTGTTTTATTTTGCAATGCACCGTGTTGGAGGAGAGATAATAGGCAACTGCCACGATATTAATTTTTTGATTTCCTATAAGAAAAAATATTTTGCAAAGCACCTCGCGCTTTGACGCATATTAAGAGAAGTATTCCTTTTTATTTTTTCCTCCACATCCTAAAACAGACAGGTGGGGAACATGGTTGAAAGCAGTTATGTATTATGCTGAACATTTTGACCAATTCCAGGATGTGGTGGAAAGATTTAACGATGGTGATGCAGTTTCATTGAAAAAAGCATATTTATCATATATAAAAGCTCAAATAATATTTGTGTCTTTAAATTATGAATTTATCTTTGAGATTATTGTGAAATTAGAGACATCGTATCTTTTGAGAACCTAGTGGAGGGTAACTTTAGTCAACAAATTCGTATCAAGCTGGATAAAGTTTTTAGAAAAATAAAGGATTCAGAGCAATAAACCAAAAGGCTGGCTTATTTAATTAAAATTTTTACAAAAACAGCGTACTGGAAAATTAAACGGTAACGGTAATTTTCCATGTTTAAAAGCTTCTTGAGCTAAACTGCCTTAACTTCACATTTGAAAATATTAAAACAATTTTATATGTTTATATAAACAAAATTGTTTCTTATTGTTCTTAGTTTAGTTTATGAGTAGGTTCAAATATCTATCTAACATGTATCATAATTAACATGATTATTTTGCTTTTGGGCATTCTTTATATATTTGTGCTTCAATTTAGTTCTACTTTAACTTCTATTTTTGTTTTCTTCTTGTAATATTAATCGTTATGTTCTTTAAATAGAAATGGAGTGGATTTATAATTGAACAAATTTTGAAAATAAGACTGTTAAGGAAGTTCATAAAAATATTCATTTTTGTATACTTCATACTTTGAGTACCAATTAACTTTACAAGAACAGCTCTTTAAAACAGAAAAAACTACAGTAATTTTGTAAATAATTATAATCAAAATCTCGTTCGATTTGAATTTCACTGCATTTCGATTTCTAGAACATGCCCGATTAATGTTTTTTATATCATTAAAAAGTGTGTTAAAAAAAATTTTAAGTGCATATTTTTTCAATATTTAGCGCATATTTTTCTATTTTTAGTGCATATTTTTTGCGCATAAAACGATATCCTTGAACATCATTATTGTCACGATTAACAAAATATCTAGCTCCCTTAAAACTTTGAATATGGGTGCACTTGACAACATAATGTTTAAATAAAATTAAGCTTCAATAATTGATATTACAAAATACAACAATTATAAAATAGTAATAATATGTTTCAAAGTCATTTTATATGTATATGAGGCATTATTCGTGAAGCGGACATACCAAAAAAAAAAACATTTTTTTGTTGAAATTTCTTCATATTTTTCATTACTACAGCTCTCGTAGATATGTATGTGTGTGCCAAATATTTTTGAATGTTGTTTTAGTTGAGCTATGGGGTGCCAAATTCATGCCGTTTTTTAAATTATCGTTTCGAACTGGAAACAAATGAAATATAAAAAAAATAAGTCATTCTTTTAAAACGTATAATTTTATAAAAAAAAAAAAAATAATTTAAAAAAACCGGAAATGGCCAATTTAAATAAAAATTTTTGAACTTAAATACCTTTTTTTTAATTTTTTTTTTACTAAAACAAGTCTAAGGTGTTCTTACTATGCTGTAAAAGTTAGAGAATTGGATATCCATAAATGTGATAATTTTTAATTCCAATTTCTCTAACATAGATTCATCTATTTTTTTCTTAATCCGAAATCAGACTATGTCATACGCATAGTATTGTAAAAGTTTTGAAGTTGGATATGCAAAAGTTTAAAAGATACGTAAATAACTATCCATTGTTGTTGCACCGCAAAACCGGAAGTGAACAATTTAAATTAAAATATTCCTTTCTCCTATACTTTTTTTCCTTTGATTTTGTTTACAAAATAAGCCTACGGTGTCCTAATTATATTGAAAAAGTGTTGATATTTATATGAAATTTAAATTTAAAAGTTATGCAAATTTATGTACAAATTTAAGAATTTCATTAAGCCGACACATTTGTAGGGGAGCCCTCTACCACCACCAAAGGGGTGTAAATAAAAGGCAAGTATATTCGAGAAAATGTTTAAGACAAAAATCTAATGGTAATTGGTCATACATTTGAGCTCCCTAAGTGAGACTCCCATACGGTTATGGGAAATATATAAAAAGATATATAAACTAGCTTACCCCAGTGCGCATAGCTACCCTGATTAAAATTAAATATGTCATTTTTTCAATACGGATCTCGTGCATTGCTTATGAAGTTATTTGTACCAAGTTTGAATACTGCTACTGTTCCCATTTACCAGTTGCACAGAAATCTATATGGTATTTGTATTAAAGTTATCCCGCCTATGTCTACGATAAGTGACGGGGTCTTTTACAGCTATATATACCAAGCTATTTGATCCAAATTTGTAAATTGTAGCTATGGCCGTTTTCTTTATATACAGATATCTAGTTTAATCAACGCGCACTTCTCCAATCCCGCATATTACTGTAATCTATATTGATAGCCATTCTTATTGTACCAAATTAAGCACATTTTACACTTTCCGTTCTTCAACTATACGGGATTCTATTTTTTCCATGCTTACTTTTCTTATCGCGCCCACTTTTTGACTGATGTTGCGTATTGAGATTCAAGCTATTTGTACCAACTTTGGAAACTTTAGCTTGAATGTTCTCTAGCTGTGCAGAAATTCCTTTGTAATTTGTATTAAGTAACCACGCTCACTTATCCACTCCCACCTTTTTTTTTTACAGATTTTGCGTGTCGATAACCCATGTGTGTGTACCAAGTTTAGACAACTATTAACTTACCGTTCTCTAGATACAAATAAATCTATTTTATGCCACGCCCACTTTGCCAATCCCGCAAAGATTTTGTCAGAGGTTGTGTATTACTAACCAAAATGCTTGTACCTATTTTGGAAACTTTGACTTTTGCCATTCTCCAGACATAGAGAAATCTATAATCTCTTTGTAAAGGAGTTGCCACCACCACTTTTCCAATCCCGCCCACACTTTGTCGAATGTTGTGAATTTAGAACTAACATGTGCTTACCTTATTTAGAAACATTCGCTCTAACCGTTCTCTAGATATACAGAAATCATTAATGTCTTTATATGGGTGGTACCACGCCCACTTCTCCAATACTGTCCATTTTGAAGAGAGTTTGTGTATTGATAACCCAGATATGTATACCAACTTTGGACAATTTTTCTCTTATCGTTCTTTAGATATAAATAAAGCCAATTTGTGCCACGCCCACTTATCCAATCCCGTCCAAACGTTAGATGCTGTGTATTGATAATTGTACCAAATATATACAGAATTTTATATTGTAATTGTGTGGGAAGGTCTACGCCCATTCAAAAAAAATCAGTAATATACTGTAAAAGTTTCATGAAGATCGGTTCAGCGGTATAGGCGGCTATAAGGTACAAACAAACAAACAAACAAATAAACATACGCACATTCGTGATAATATAGATAGCTTTGGAAAATAAATTCCATAAAACGACTTGATATAATATGTTTAACTTTAAAGCCAAAGTTCTTATGTTTAAGTTTAAGCAATTTTTTTTTCTTCTGTAAAATAATGCAAAGTTTAGATATAAACTCCATATAGTTCAACGATTCTTAGCTAACTCTATTCTAATATCAAACACTCACAAATATTTAATATTTTGTGTATCTGTAGAAAAATGTTTTTGTAGCATTTTATACACTATTGTTGTTGTTTTTCAGATTGCTTTCTATTGTTTTTTTTAACAATCATCTGCTTGGAATAAACCCCAGGGCAATGAAATCAACGTCACTAAATACTTATCAACTGAAATGTTTTCTACTCTTCATACAGATTTCTATTTCCTAGTATTTTAGCTACTGTCTGGTGTTTACTATTTAAGTATCTATTTGTACCACATATGCATTTAAGGACTTGTCTGTCTGTAAACAATACATGCAAATTTTTCGTATTCCCCAAGTGTTTCTATTCGGAAATGGTACATGAACAAGAAAACATAAATTTGTGTTTTCATATTAATTTCAAGTTTGAATATGTCGATATGTTCTATGAACATAATATGAATAAGTAGGAAAGTTTTATTAGGGTTCGCCGAATCGTTGACGCCCTTTTCCAAGATTAAGAATTTTAAAAGAGTGAAATTTATATCGCCAGCTAAACTCCAAAACAAGCTAAGTTGGCTTAGCATATTTTTAATTTTTTTGCGTTTTTGATTTGAGTATTGTTCAACTTAAATTCAGTAAACTTTCCGTTTTGGTCGGCTTATTCAACCCAAAGTTCTGCTCAAAAATGTATTTCAAAATACAACTGAATGTTATATCGCCTGAAAGCATTAAGAGCTTCTCCTGCAAAACTCACTTTTTCGACTAAGCATGTTTCGGAATTGGGCAATTGCTATGGAATCAGTGATACATTTTGAACTACTCTTAATGAAATTTGGCTTCAAAATATCATGTCATATAAAATTATTATGTATGTATGTAAAGCGTATTTAAAGAATATTCTGAGAGTGAATGAAATGCATATTTCTTCGTGTTGCACAAGGAATGACAAACTTAATAAACATTCGTTTACGAGTCCTCACGGTGGGTACAATAAAATTCAAAATTTAAATTGAATATATTGAAGTAAACTACTACGTATCGCACACTAATTCATAAGCAGGCACAACTCAAAATTCAAAACTGTAGGAGAGGCAGAAAACTGACTTCAAAGACATGGTTGCAATTGCTTAATCAAATTGAGTTTCACAAATGTGAAAGAAGAAAAATTAAGAAAGACAAACGAAATATTCGTGGTCGCTATAGATTTGATTTCTGAAATGTGGTTTCGATTTTGTGTGCGATATATGCTTTACCACAATTGGAAAGGGTATGTATACAAAAGTTTGTCATTCCGTTTGTTATATTCTCTGAATCCTTATGAAATTATTTTTCCATGTCCGTCTGTTCGTTTGTTGCTTAATAAAATGATTAAAAGAGAATAATGAAAAAAAGTTCATAAATGGCCAAATAAGCTTAACATTATTCTAATTTAAGAAGTCAAAATTTTGCTTAGATTAGGATTCATTATTTTATTTGATTTCCAAACAAGAGTCGTAAGAGTCACAGAAAAAAATGGGAACAGATATTCCTTATAAATACCTAAATTTAATTGGTAATAAAAATTCGCAAAATCGAAGAATAATATAATATCTCCTAGATGGGTTCTTAACTAATACGCCAATAAAAAGGGCTAGATTTTGTGTATGCGATGGGATAGAACGTGAATGTATATCAAAGAAAAATAAATAACATCGTTTAAAAATTTTAAATATACAAAAAGTTTTCAAAATTTCAGCTAAAACATTTAAATAAATCAACACAGAATAAAATGTTGCTCCAATTAAAGCATTTATCAAAAATAAAATCAGATTTTATTAAAAATTTTATCAAGTGAATTAAACGTTTAATTAAGTGAATTATACGTTTAATTGTAACTATTAATTTGTTTACTGGTGCCAATTAATATTATCAATTAAACTTTTAATTCACTTGATTAAACACTTAATGCACTTGATTAAACGTTAAATTCACTTGATTAATTTTTTAATTAAAACTGATTTTATTTTTGATTAATGTTTTAATTGGGGCAACATTTTTGGAGAATTTTTTCTGTGCAGTAAGAAATTCAAAAAAATCCAATACCACAGTACTCCCAGAAAATTTTTAAAGAGTGTACGCTATTTTGGACCAACGGCCAATAAATCAACCTAAACAAAATTTGGTTATTAGGCTTAGATTTATATAAAAGTTATTTGTGGCGAATATTATCTATACATTTATATAGGACCTATGGACCTACCACCACATCATCTTTCTATGGCATAGTACCCAAAGAAAAAGTTACATTCGCCAATTTGTACGTCTCTACGCATCTTTATAAAAAAGTTATGGCATTTAAAGCCATTTTCGGAAGTGGTATTTGTATGGGAGTTGTAGTCAAGTATAACCAGAATTTAATCAAATTCTGCAAGATGTTTTAGGTTACCATAAAATATTTTTGGACTAAATCCATCTTAAGACCAAAGAAGATGGTTAAATAGAACAAAGACCATATTCCGAAAATGAGTTTGTATTTGATTAGATCGGTCTCTAATTTACCATAGGTCCCACATAAGGCCCAATCCTGGAACTCCGTAGCGAATAAAGATATTGTGGTGAAGTCTGGTCCAATTTAGCTTTATGTAGCCAGAAATAATACCATGCAGTTTTGTGAAAACAAAACTTTTGATATACAGTCAGAGTTCTCTATAATTAACTTTTTTAAAATGTACCTCTTCCTATTACAAATTTATTTTAAAAACTCTATTTTCTCATTTCAATTTTAGTGTAATTTGACCTCCTTATAATGAGTTTCAATAAAGTGAATTGTTCTTTACAATGAACAATTATTTTAAAGATAAATTTGTTTTCATATAATAAATTGTTAAAAAAAAATCGGTAAGGGGATTCCCAAAGATAAAAATAAGAACAAAAAAAGGCTTTACGAAAACAATTTTGACAGCAGTCGTCCGAGTTCTGTGAACGAAAAAGTCGCTCAGGTGCAGTATTTTTCTTCAAAAAACGTTATTAGTATTTCATAAAGTTGAAAAATTATATAAACTAGCGAAAAAGTGTGGGATTCTTCCCAGCACTGTATCAAGTATTTATAAAGCCCATAATGCTCTTGTTCTAAAAATGTAGAAGAGAAGCATTAAGGCACTAAGCGCAATGGGCTTTGAAACTGCCATTTTTACAATTTTGATAATTACAATGCCACGCTCGAAATGGGTGCACTCCCTACATTATAATGTGTTTTAACATAATTCGTATATCAATGACTAAGGTTTTTGCTTGTTTACTTTTGAATATGAATGTTTATTCGCATGATATATGATCCTATTCGAAATTTTTATATTTTCAGTATCATAAGCCAATTTACATCACACAGAAAAGCATATATCCGTATAATCCCTGTATAGCCTACAGGTAGCTTATGAAAAAATTTTCTTTTAATAAGCGTAAAATACAATCTTAGTAAAATTAAATCAACTTCGAGCCCTTACCGGAAAAATAGCTAAAGCGACATAATTTTAAGCTTTTCTAAAGTCTTTGGAAAAAGGTTTCCTGACAATCTGGCCTAAGCAACCAGTGAAATGCGCAAAGAAACTAGATTTCCCTCAAACATAAATTTCAACGTATTTATCAAAAATAAAAATTGGGAATTACGCACGTCATAAAGAAATCTTATTAATAATATATTTTGTATTTCCAAAAATTACTTTTGACATCATTTTCAATTTTCGTTTTTTTCAATAACTGAATTTATTTGGCAACCTCTCCTAAAATGTCATGGTCCCATAAGGTACAGTTACGATTTTATACCAAAACAATGTTCATACAAATTTTTAGGAAATAAAGTAAAAACCTTCTCCTGTAGAATTTTGTTTTTGTCGCTTTAAGTTTTTTTTAAGGACTCGACTTTTTAAAGCTTGAAATTTTTTTAAGGGTGTTTTTAAAAATGTGGTTTTATAATAAATCTTTAATTTAAGCACCTTTATAGTTCAAATTTACTACAAATATTCTTCCAAACTAATTTAATGTTCAGGTGTAATAGCAATCATTTCTAAATATTAAAAAGGGATTTAAAAAATCAATATTTGTGGTTAAAAATGTGGCGCGGACATATTTTTTTTTTTATATACAGTGGATACTGATCAATTTCAAAAGAGAAATTTTTTTGATAGATATTTATAAGAGGCTTTAATGACTGCGACCCGTTGGATTTTGTCTGCACCCATGACTTTCACCTTTATAAGTAAGTATAAACCTCAGTTGGATACATGATGGGAATCCCATCATGGGATCCGCTACGAATTTCTATCTCTGTGCCCCCAAGACAGGATAGGTTCAGATCAAATATACGGATGTCTCATCATCTATCACAAAGAAACTTTTATTATTTGGTAATAATGTTACATTATATAATCTGATGGTATCTAAGACCGCAGTGCATTGTGAATACACCATTAAGTATTCTTAGTTCACTTTTTTGAAGCAAAAGTAACTTACGCTTTTCAACAAGGGACAAATTGACAAATCTTTTAGTATGTCGAAGCCCAAGAATATTTGTCCATAGACGAAGATATTTTCATTTCAAAGACGATAAGATCATCGCTTATCGTCTCTCTAATACAGCCAGCAGGAATATCAAAAAGGGGTTATATTTGCTAAACAATATGCCATTTTGTTGTATACATGGACCACATGACGAGGACCCCAACATAAAGTCAAATTTTGTGTTTTCCTAGATCGCAAAGAAATATAACACATCTTTGAGTTCTCCTCAAACCTCTAGAAGGTGCGTGACTATCTGTCTTAAAAGTAACCTTAAACCTTATTTTTAATGTTCATAGGCCGAATTTTTGGATGGGATGTAGCTTAAACTAAGTTTAACGTAGTCTGAAACTCGGATTTTCCGGCGAAATGTGATTTTTTTTTATTATTTCATTACAGATATCAACATTTTAAGCAAAACTAAGCTGTTCCGTCAAAATTTTGTATACAAACTTGGTACTGGCGTCACAAATCTGTTTTCAGGTAAACTAAACCTAGTTTAACCCAGATCTAAAAAGCCCAGCCTAAATTATGTCTACAAAAATTTTGCAAAGACTCTGATAAATAAAATTTATTTGTCTCAAGTAAAATAAATGTATCTCTTTTTTGCTTTGACAGCCAAAATGCTCATCTCGAACATTAAATAAACTTTCAGGAAATTCTTTTTAAAGGATATTTAATATGCACTAATCTACATATGTAAGACACTGTGGGTACATATCTAAAGGATTCATTTTTATAAACATCTGCTACAACCGTAAAATGTGAATAATAATGCCACATTAGAATGTGAATTTTTTCCAGTACTTCTTTTTATTGCTTTTTTATACGAAATAATATGAGCAATATTTCCAACCCATAAAAGTGCGAAAACGTGTTTGCATAAAAATTTGCGTGTTAAAGTTATTCTTGTCTAATGTAAAAACCCTGTTTCGGTTTTTATTGTACTGAAGTAGTTTTCAGTTGCATAAAAAAATCTATTAAAAAACTGATATATGAATAAAAATTTATCTCATGTTATAAAACACACTTGAGGTTGAATATTATTGTAATTACTTTAATGCAAATAATATTATCATATGATTTTCCATAATTTTATTGAAATAAATAATTTTTTTAAGTACTTTCATAGTGTTTTTTTTAGAGTAAGAAAACATTTTTAACGGTCTTTAAGGAAAATTATTAACTTGAATAAAAAAAGATTAAAATACTTTGGGTCCAGTAATATTTGTTTGAGTGCTGAACCGTTTACAAAAAAGGTAAAGTTTTTAGTCTTTTGAGAATTTTTGTATTTTCTCAAACGTGAGCCCTTTATGTGATATTTTTGCAATAGAATATGCAGGGCTGTGGAGTGGTGTAAAAACCTTTCTAACTCCGCCTCCACTCCACTCCGACTCCAACCGCGACTCCTGCTCTAACCGTGATGCTAAATGTGTATGAGAATGGTCAGTAGTTGACTTTACTCTCTTTTTTATTGCAGTACCTTCAAATTCGTCAAATATAGCAAGAATATGATTCTGTTACAATTTATATTTTAATTCTTAAAGTAGAAAAATGTTAAAGTCCGACTCCGTCATCGGTACAAAAAACTCAACTCAGATTCCACATCCCTGAAAATAATTAAGAGTGCCATACGAGGCTACACCGAATCTTTAATATCCTCCATCCTAAGAAGTAAAAACATTTCAGGAGTGAGCTTTATATATATGTGGTCACAAGCAATAACCGCCTAAGTCGAAATAGTTTCTGAAAAAGGCACTTTATATTTATGCTTGTGTTTCTGAAGAAATTAATTGCATTAGAAAAAAAACAATTCAGAATTAAAGATTCTTATCCCCACAATGCTTACATAAAAAAATTATAACGAAAGTTGTATTTATTTCAGAAATATTTAATTTAAAAAAATATAAACTCAATTGTTTCTTAATTAGATATAATAAGGGTTTTCATGAAATCGCTTAAAGCTGCCATTTGTTCAAATTTGCAAACTTGCGAGACTCGTTTCATGAAGCCCCTTTTCAAATTTTTTGTAATTTTTAGTCAGTTTTTAGGAAACGTCAATACAAAATTAAATTGAAAAAATATTTACAAAATATAAAAACTAAAGTTAAATTTTGTGTCTAAAAAGTGAAATTTATTTATAAAAATGCATAGAAAAAAAGACTGTTTGTTTATTTTAAGCTCAGAACTGATTGGTTGTGAATTTGTAACACTTGAATTTTTCGTTGAAAACGATAGTAAGAATAAAACAATCTGCTTGTATAAATGCAGAACTGAACAGCGCGAGTCAACGAGCCAAAATATTTGGCAAATTGAAGGAGTTTGTGTAAATGAATTCTCATACAATTTTGACAGTTCTTTTGCGAGATCGTAAAAATGCAAAGTTTGCACAGATTGTAAGACATTTAAGCGATATGATGAAAACCCTTAATATAGAAATTATGAAGCAATCTGTATAAAACACAAGTAAGAAAGTATAGTTGGTCATTAATTTACCCTACACCACAGTATATAATACCAAATTTTTGCAAGTGTGTACTTATTTGGCACCTAGTTTAAAAAAATATATGAATCTAATGCCGACAAAAAGAAAAAACAATTTTATAGCGTAAAATACATACCTAAACTTACGGATAAACAGAACATCAAAGACACAATAGAGAAGAAAAATATATGGTTTGCTTACAAACCTAACAAAACTTTAAGCACAATATTTACAAACGTGAAAAGACCAATAAATAAACAACAACAAAGCAATGTGGTTTACGAAATAACATGTAAGGGCAGAAAAGATCACAGCTGCGATTTGATTTATATTGGTACAACAAAGAGAACATTGGAAACAAGAATAACAGAACATAAAATGGACATAAACAAATTGAAGGAAAGTACAACTTTAGCACAACACATAAAAAATACAAATCATACAGCAGATTTTGACAAAGTACGAATATTGGATAGAGAAAAAATCGAAAAGAAAAGATTCACAATAGAGACGTTATGGATACAACAGAAAATAAAAAAGACAATGAACTTAAAAGAAGACACACAAAACATTAATGCCAGTTACTGTGTTGCAATATCTAACCTGTGATATAATTTTTTAAGCTTGTGTTGAACTTAATATTTCATGTTTTATGTTTCTTATGTTTGTCTACAACAAATTATTGTTCAATGTAATAAAAAAATAAATTCTTATTGTAAGTCATAATTAATTGTTGAAAAATGTTTGTTGTAATATTATTGTTAAATATATTTTTTTTAATTTATATAGACGAATCCCTTGATAAAGTGAATATAACATTCACGAAACGTTGGGAAAATATGGATTAAATGCATTTTTAATTACATATAGAACTTTAGGCCGTATTAGCTGAAATAAAATCTAATTTAATAAACAATTACATTGGCCAAAAAACAAAAATAATATATAGTGGTCTATCTATGTTTAAAATTTTATTCAAATTGGTTTGATGTTGGGCACATAGACCATATTCAGGAAAGGGTATATGAAATTATGGATCAATTCGATCCATTTTCGATAAGCTTGGTCCTTGTGGCAATTAGATGTACCAAATTTCTTCAAATTATCTTCGAAATTGCGACCTGTACTTTGCGCACAAGGTTACATGGACAGCCAGCCAGCCAACCGGACAGCCATCGTTAGATCGACTCAGAAAGTGAATTGATCAGTATACTTTAAGGTGGGTCTAGGGCCAATATTTTAAAATGTTACACACATCACCACAAACGCGTAATACCCTCTCCACTATTGTGGTGTGGGTATAATTAATGACTTCACAGTATCAAAATTCGTTGCGCTTTTAAACCTACGTTTCATTAAGGGTCGACTATAAGAAATTTTTATGTTTTTATTTTTGGTCATATGCAACATTATTTGACATAATTTGAATAAAATATCATAATTCGTATCTGTTTTTGCAGTATTGAAGTGACTTCCAGGAGGGAAATTTTTATTGGATCTATGGCAAATTATGGATCGATCAGTACAAAATTCGGTAGGGGAACCGCTGGTATTAAAAAGCCAAAATTGGACAAAATGTCAATACAATTCCACAATTTGCTTCTTGGAAAATCCCTTCATGTACGTCTATCAGAAAATCGCATGGTATTATTTATAGTCTAATAAAGCTAACTGCCAATTTCACGTCGGCGAAAAAACGCTTTCTTTCGCACAAAGACATATAAATTCTCAAAAATTTGTTTTTGTTTTACTCGCAACGGTACCTTCTGTGACTATGAGATCTTAGGAGATGATGCTATTATTGCCAATAAATTGATTTATTAAAGAGCAATTCCATATGAAAGCGATCACCTTTTGGACGACCCCTCTCCGATTTTAAAATAAATAGTCTCAATCGATTGCCCAGCAAAAAATAATGTACCTACATATTTTTTTTTTTTTTATAGTGACTGGTTTAGTGGTGGTGTACACCACTGTCATGTGACAAAATTGAAGAATTCTTCATGAGGGACCTCATTGAAAGTTGTTTAAAAAAAAAATACTAAAGCGATCGCAACGAGTTGGAAAGGTATTGAATCAGGCTTTAATTGAAAAATAAAATTTTCCTAATTTTTCTTAGAAATTTACCTTTAAATTTTCCCAAGAAAATTAAATTTTCCGATTTTCCACAGAAGCTCCTAAATTTTCCGGCTAATTTTTTTTTTTTTTGGATTCCTCATAATTTTTGCTTTAAGAATCAGCAATAAAAAAATGGGCCCCGACTCCTTGTTTGGACAGGAGAAGAGCATTTAAGAGACCACCTTGTTAAAAATACATTTTAAAAATTATTTTACAGTTAAAAATACATTTATGAAGAAAAAATCAATTTTTTTTTTAAGAGCCCCAAGTTGAGTGTGTAGTGAATATGGTCTGCCTGCCTTCACAAGATCGGCCATAAATCCATGGATAATAGCAGCAGTGGCATGTAATGGCACACCAAACCCGACTGAGGCTACAGGTCATAAAATGTTTTGTAAATTTTTTAAATTACCAGGTAATAAATATTTCGCCTAAAATGACACGTGCAGAAACAAGTCATAAAACACGGATTTTCCATAAATATGGCAAAATATTTATTACCTGGTAATTTAAAAAATTTGCAAAACATTTTATGACCTGTGGTCGGCTTATTGGCAGTAACCAATTAAGTCCCTTTTAAAAAACATTTTACGACCAGTAGTTCACGCAAATTTTCCTATTAAAGAAAAGCAAAAATATCGCTTATTTTTTTTTACCTATTTTTTACCAAAAAATAAATATAAATACTTCACACACTCTGAGTCAAATTTCAGTTTAATACTAAACGTGAAAGTGTTAAAGTGTTTTTTTTTTGTAAAGTAAAGAGTGAAGCTGTAAAGACAATTTAAAGTAAAATGAATAAATTTTGCTGCAATCCGTTTAACAAGAGTGGACATCGTTCGAAAAAGATAAAAGTATTAAAATTAACTGGTGTTTTGAAGCGATACATGAATGAATTAAATATACAATACGGTGAAGAAGCAGAATTCATTTGCCCCAAGTGTAAAATCGATTTGTCTCAACAAGCAAATGCATTGAAACAAATGCAGCCACAATCCGAGAGTGAAATGACAAGTGAACAAAATGTTTCATCTGATAGTGAGGCAGACATTCCGATGGTCAATATGTCTTTGAGTCCTTTGAATGAGGCTATTACCACTTTAGGTGAAACGCCTATTAGAAAAAGAAAGTTGCGAAGTGAAACATACAGGAAAGAGAAAAAAGGCAAGGTTATGAGTGCAATCGCGACAATATTTGATGAAGGCTCTGATAACGAATGCAGTCAAGCAGATGACGTTGATGACGGCAAACAAATGATTGAGCAGTTGAAAAGAAAATTCAATTTAGCGACCACTTTTCCGGAGAAATATCTGATTTTATCTGTGCTGCCTCAATCATGGTCTATACGCAAGATTTCTGAACAGTTTCAAACATCTTTTTACATCGCGAGAAGAAGCAAAGAATTAGTTCGACAGAAGGGCATATTGGCGACTCCCACCAAGAAATTTGGCTCAAGGACCCTCAGCGAAGCAACGGTGAAATTGATTCAAGATTTTTACTGCAATGATGACAACAGCCGCGTCTGCCCAGGTACACGTGACTATGTTATCACACGTGAAGATCGAGAAAAAGTACACAAGCAGTGCAGATTATTATTATGTAATCTATCCGAAGCATACCATCAGTTCAATGAGAAATACCCAGCAGAAAAAGTGGGATTTTCTAAGTTTGCCATCCTACGACCAAAAGAATGCGTGCTGGCATTAGACAGGCACGGAACGCATTCAGTCTGCGTATGCATGTTTCATCAAAACATCAAATTAATTTTCTTTCCATGCAAGAAATTGAAAGTATTTCACGGTGAAATTGAAACATATAGGGACCTCCTGTCGAAGTCGTTGTGCGCATACCCCACGGAAAATTGTCATCTGTCCAAATGCGACAATTGTCCGAAGATTGACGAGCTAGAGCAATATTTTGCAGAAAAGTTTGAACAGCTGTTAATTCAGGAGGTGCATTTCAAACAGTGGATAATTAGCAGCGGCAGATGTTCCCTTGAGACCGTGGTAAAGCAGATTCCGGAATTCATCGAGGAATTCGGATTCAAGTTGAATGAACTGAAGGCGCACTATTTCATATCCGAGATGCAATCGAAATTTCTAAAGGAAAGTAAGGAGAAATTAGCCCAAAATGAATTCATTGTGATAAGCGACTTTGCCGAGAATTACACTTTTCTCGTTCAGGATGAAATTCAGGCTTATCACTGGGCAAGCGACCAGTGCACGGTGCATCCTTTTTGCATTTATTTCAAAAACGAAGATAACGAACTACAGACCGTAAGCCTTGTTGTTGTCGCGGAGAGTTTAGCTCATAATTATGTGTCCGTTTATTTATTTCAAATGAAACTGTTTGAATTCTTAAGATCAAAATTCGATGCAATCCACAAAGTAACGTTTTTCTCAGACGGCGCGGCTTCTCAGTACAAGAATAAAAAAATTTTTTACAATCTTTGCATAATTGAAGAAGAACAAAACTGCAAGGTCGAGTGGCACTTTTTCGCGACGTCCCACGGTAAGGGCCCATGCGATGCGTTAGAGGGAACCCTAAAACGCATGGCGACTAAGGCAAGTTTGCAAAGGCCATATACTGACCAGATCTTAAATGTACAACATTTGTTTTCGTGGATTCAAAGCAAGGAAATTGCCATTAACACAGTTTTATGCACTCAAAAAGAACACGATGCCATGGAGCGACGAATTCAAAACAGATATAATAATGTCAAAACTATAACTGGAACGCAAAAGTTTCATTGCTTCATACCAAATATTTCTGATATGTCAATTAATGTAAAGCGGTACTCTTCGTCTGCCGACGTGCTAAATTTAAAGTTACTTTAATTTTATAATGATGCCAAGACAATTGAAATTTTTAATAAATATTGTAATTAAGTATAAGCAGCAAAATAAGAAAGATTTTTTCTTCATAAATGTATTTTTAACTGTAAAATAATTTTTAAAATGTATTTTTAACAAGGTGGTCTCTTAAATGCTCTTCTCCTGTCCAAACAAGGAGTCGGGGCCTATTTTTTTATTGCTGATTCTTAAAGAAAAAATTATGAGGAATCCAAAAAAAAAAAAATTAGCCGGAAAATTTAGGAGCTTCTGTGGAAAATCGGAAAATTTAATTTTCTTGGGAAAATTTAAAGGTAAATTTCTAAGAAAAATTAGGAAAATTTTATTTTTCAATTAAAGCCTGATTCAATACCTTTCCAACGAGCTATCACTCGTTGCGATCGCTTTAGTAGTTTTTTTTTTAAACAACTTTCAATGAGGTCCCTTATGAAGAATTCTTCAATTTTGTCACATGACAGTGGTGTACACCACCACTAAACCAGTCACTATAAAAAAAAAAAATATATGTAGGTACATTATTTTTTGCTGGGCAATCGATTGAGACTATTTATTTTAAAATCGGAGAGGGGTCGTCCAAAAATTTGCCAATTTTGATCGTTTTCATATGGAATTGCTCTAAAAACAAAAACGTAAATTTAAAATGATGCCGCTTAAGTTTTTTTTTTGCGGTTATGCCTCGATATGAGCATATGGAAAATTATGGACCAATCTTTACGACATTTGGCAGTGTGATTTATAGTCTAATGGGACTATGATAGACAACATATTATTACAATATAACAAATTGTTCCGTTTTTAGGGGTACTAAGATATTTTCTGAGAGTGGGCTTTATATAGGACCAAAATTTAATAAGAATCGTGGCATTCCGCCATAAAAGTTTTATTATTTTTTTTTTAACAAAAAATCAATTTTTTTAGTGGTATACAACACTTTCCATGCTTAACCTTTTATATTTGGTTTGAACTCCGAGCTGCTTAGGAGAACTAGAAAGAGTTTTACACCAAAATGGTTCTTTGCTATTGAGTCACTCGAAAATGATCGTGATTTCAATATACGAACTGACGAATTGACAGACAGACTTACATGGCTTTATCGACTCAGATTTACTCGAGGACCCAGATTATATCTCTTATTTGCTGCAACTTCGTACTAACTCAAAAAATAATAATTTCGAAGTAAACGAGTTTTAGGTTTTTGATTTGCTTGCACCGCTTAGAAAAATAACGAAACAATTTTTTCAAACGGGAAAAGTATAAAAGATATAACTATGAATTTTATACACAATATAAGGAAAAACATAGCAAACAATTCTGCAACACTTTTCTGATTAAAAATGAGTCATAATGCTGATGTATTTTGACATCAGTACTATGATTCATGACACTTTCCATCATTGTGATGTCAGCCTTATTTTCACTTGGCCAAATTGTCATCAGGATCAAAAATTGGAATTTCGTCATAAATGGGATAACACATCGGCATCACAGAAATGCGAAACGGAATTTTGTTTAATAAAAATGTCATCAGTACGATAAATAAGTAACATCGGCGAGCACAATGGGTCCTGGGCTCAATTTAATGTCAGCTAGTCATCGGGATTGGCTTAAGTCGAAGTAGGAGAATATTATCATTTTCTTACCAGTAAGATATTTTTGTTTCACTTTTGACGTATTCTTTCCTTTGTTTACAGAAGAACTCTCAATTATAAGACAACAGCAGCATGCCCGTTACACAGAAAAAATTATTAGTAGTTTTTTATCAGTTAAATAAGTATTAAAATTTAATTAATGTAATAATTAAATCAATTATTTTCTTATTTGAAAGAAAATAAAAAATATAATTTTGACTTTATTAACAATTTAGTTGTTTTGAAAAAAGTTTTTAATTAAAATATTATTTTTATATCAAAAAATCATAATTGATTTTTCGTTTAAAAAAAATAATTTTAACTTGCAGAATTGTTGTTGGGAATTGTCAAAATCTGAGCTATATTTAATTGAATCAATTTACACATTATTTGAAACGGCAAAGTTTTTTAATAATTTTTTTAATTAAAATTAAAAATATCATTTATTGAAAAAAAATTTTCAAAATTTTACAATTTTTAGTAATCAATATTATCATTTTTTTAATATGTGCAAAATCAACAACTTGTTTGCTTGATATTATGAATTTTGTATAAATTTGGTGATTAGAGACAATTTTCAATTTTGTCTATGTATGGGCTTCGTAATCATTCTACTTTATAAATTTTATGTACATATTTAACTAAATAATTTAAAAAAAATAGAATTTTAAGAAATAGAATTTGGGAATTTTTGCTTCTTGATTTACTTTTTAAGCACTAAAATAATACATGGTTTTCTTCTTGTAGTATTGTGCTCTACACAAAACAAACAAATCGTTTTTTCCTGTATTTTGTAGTGTTGTCGTTGTTTCTACAACAAACTTTTACAAACACACGGGTATGCTTACTTTATAATTTACTCTTTTTGTTCTCATTCTTATTAATGTTGATGCCAAATATGAAGATTTAATGTCATCAATTTGTGTGTTATATGGTGTATAAAGTTTAACTTTTGAATACGAATGTACATCAATGCGATGGCACCTATGCAGGTTTTAAAAATGTGTCTAAAAATAAAAATAGTAGATAAAATACTCTTCGTCGTTTATACTCACTTAATGTATATTTACCATTTCAGATAAGGTGTAAAGTAGCCCATGCACTTCTAATGTCGCAGATATCTTATTGTTTAGAAATTTATTCTTGTACCTCTTACGGCAATATTCGCAAAGTTGAACTTTTAATAAACAAAGTCATTCGATTTGTATTTGGTTTACGAGTGAGAGATCATATTGCAGGTCATGTAATTCGATTCTTGGGTTGCAATTTTTCTAATTTTCTAAATATTAAAATTCTTATGAGTTTTTACAAACTTATTAAGAATTCAACACCTTCGTTTTTAGTTCGACGCTTTGAATTTATGCATTCTGCAAGAAATGTACAAATTTTTATACCCAGAATTTACAATTCGATTTTTGAAAGGTCGGTCCTTGTAAGGGTTGCTAGAGTGTGGAATCATTTGCCTCCTAGACTTAGGAATTATCGTTTGTCTCCTTATACTTATCATAAAGCATTAATTGAATATTTCAATACAATTTAAGCTGAATCGTTAACAAAGTGATCTAATTTGACGTTATATTTATTGATTACATTTGTATTAAAAATTGTTGTAGGTTGATGCCATATTATATTAATTAGTATTATAGTTTTAAATTATAAATATAGAGTTACCATACAAACTTTAAAAATGTCTATTGTAATATTGTTTTTGGCCATGAAGGCTTTTATTATTACAAAATTTTCAAATAAAAAAAAAAAAAAAAAAAAAAAAAAAAAAAAAAAAATAAAATTCAGACGCTTTTTAAGCATTTTAACATGATTAAGTTCTTATCTATATTCACACTTAACCTGTTAATAATACACAAATCGAATCGAATTGATGTCACTGTAGTCATAGCGTAGATGGATGACGCATGAAATATGACGAAATTTTATGATGACGTTTGTCATTATATCAATGTAACTTTTTGCCTCATTGATGACATTTGTAATAACATTGATGTCACAATTCCGACCTAAGGGCATCATTAATTTAAAGATGCCTTTTTCTATGAGTGTAACTACAAATATTAAGAATGATTCAATACTTGTGGTGGAAAAGTGGTTAAAACTGCATCATTTATTCAGTCTGGTTTTCTTCATCACAATGATATAGCGTTTAACAACACATGCATGAGATACAATTCTTTAATCAAATTGGGTTTTCTATTCGGGCAACGCTTGGCGTGGTTCTCCAAATTTACAGTTGCCATCACAGAAATATTAAAAACGGTCTCTAATTACCAAATTCATTTCAAATTCATAGAATAAAGCAAACACTATATTGATTTTGCACCTATTACCAAAATGATTTTACTGATTTCTGAAAATTGTAAAAATTTAAAATTGTGAATATTTATTTTGAATTTCTATCTAAATTTTTATGTTATTTTTATCTAAAATTATCAAAAAAGTTTACGGTTTCAACCAATGTGTAGGTTGATGTGATTTAACATAGCTCAGGTTTTGACAATTTACAGCAACAGCTCTACAAGTTAAAATTATTTTATGTTGAACGAAAAAATCAATTAAAATTATTTTGTATTTAATTAATATTTTAATTAAAAATGTATTTAAAAACAAATTAAACGTTAATTATGTCAAAATAATAGTTTTAGTTTTCTATCAAATAAAAAAATAATTGGTTCAACTAATCAACATTATTTAAATTAAAAATTTTTTTAAACAATTTTTTTTAATTGATAGAAAACTACCGATAGTTGTTTCTGTGATAATACCGAAAGGACTATTTGAGTAAACAATAAACCAACAACCGTCGACGAAACGAAAGATCAACCGAAAACCGGCTGTTCATGAAAGTGTGCAGCAGAATCTAAGGCAGTCGATTTGGCGTTGGTCAAAAGATGTCGACGTTTTGTATTCCCCAACTTTGTGAATTTTGTATCGTGTCTTTGACCTGCACTCGTTCAATAATAAACTGATGCAGAAGTTGAAGACAAACGAAAACTGAAAGTGTTTAGTTATTGGGCCCTGGAGCCTTGTACGCAGCTATTTATTAAAATTTGGCGTATGAGTAGTATTTGCCAATTGCAATATTACTCATACTGAGCAAGTTCTTAGACAGGGCATCAAAATTTGTAAAAAGTTTTTTTTTTCTTCACTGGGAACCACATAGTAAATATGAATCAGTATAATATTTAAATGAATTCATACTGCAAAAATATTTATAAAAATCTAACCAATTTGAAGTAATATTCAAAGTAATGCAAGTGTTTAATAATACAATTTGTAAAACATTAACCCCCATATTCATAAAAAATATTTTTAATTAATAAAATGTTTATTAAAGAAATTTTCATAGAAAATTCGTTTCATAAACCTTCAATAAACCTGAAATATATTTTATGAATGTGGGGGTAAATATTTTGCAATATAAAAATGTTTTAATCGGAATATTAAAATATTTTTGGTCACAATAAATATTTAATATGTATTAAGGATTTAGATATATTTTTAATTAGGCTTAAGTTCATTGAACTTAATTTCATTAAATTATTTTTATGAAGACAGGAATTTTTACAACATGAAATTAATTAAAATTTTATTGATAATTTTTCATTCTTGACTGCGCTGAGATTTGAACCCAGGCTTTCACGGACAGGTTGCCCATACTAGTTTCGATTGTAACCACACAATCTCGTCAGTGGGGTTTGCCGTTTTACTCACTCGGATATTGAAGCCGGATGACGTCAATAGTCAAACATCAATCCTTAAACCAAATGGTATTTCACTTTGGTAGATCGAAATTTGCTTTTGAATGAATGATTATCTATTTTAATTGATATACATGTTCTTCCTAACTTCTGTGTTTTCGTACTTTTTGTCAAGAATTCTTCTTGAAATCCAAAGTACATTTTTGTTTTTTCATGTTTGTGTCCTTGTTTTTTCTTGTTGACCTTTATCAGCACAACTTAAAGGACAAATGTAAACATAGCTCGAACCTTAGCTGTTAACAATATTAGTATTGTGGTTATTTTATTGAACTGTTAATAGTATTTAATCCAAATTTAGATATATTTTTAATTAGGCTTAAGTTCATTGAATTTAATTTTCATTAAATTATTTTTATGAAGACAGCAATTTTTACAACATGAAATTAGCTAAAATTTTATTGATAATTTTTCATTCTTGACTGCGCTGAGATTTGAACCTAGGCTTTCATGGATAGGTTGCCCATACTAGTTTCGGTTGTAACCACACAATCTCGTCAGTGGGGTTTGCCGTTTTACTCTCTCGGCTACTGAAGCCGGATGACGTCAATAGTCAAACATCAATCCTTAAACCAAATGGTATTTCACTAATTGTATTTTCATGAAATCGCCTAAAATTCAAACTTATGCAAATTGGCAAATTTGCGAGCCTTGTTTGATAAAGTCCCTTTTAAGCTTTGTGTAATTTTAAATATTAAATATCAGATTATAAAAAACGTCGATACAAAAATAAATATTAAAAAAATAAAGTTAAAAATTTGTTTTTAATATAAATGCCTTAAGAAAGCCAAAAGACCAATTGTTCAGATTAGTCCTAGAATTTTTTTTTTTTGTGATTTGCCAATACTTGAATTTTTCGCTAAAAATGACGTTATGCATAAAAAAATCTATTTGTATAAATGCACAACTGAAAAACGCAATTTTGCGAGACAAAATTGTTGGGCAAATAAACGAAGCTTGTGTAAATGAATTCTCGTACAATTATTGTCAGTTCATTTGCGAGGCCGTACAAATGCACAGTTTGCAAAGATTGCGAGACTTTTAAACGATATCAAGAAAACCCTAATTGTTAAATCAAAATATTACTTCCACACATTATAAACTGCCAAGGTAAATGTGAAATGCATGAATATGAATTATATAACAAAACGCAATATTCCGTATTGGCAGTGATGGTAACTCTTCACTACTAAAAATGGCTAAAACTTAAGCAAAAAATGTCTAAAAATGGCTGAGCAAGATTTTATTACTCTAAGCGCATCAACATTAATAAAAAACTTATAAAATTTATTTATTACACGGAATTTGCACACAAATATTATTTTGTTTGTATAAATAAATTTTTTGTAACAATAAACAAAACATATGAAAAACTTTTAAATAATTCGAAATTATCGATAAAATTTATTGTTAAAGTATTTGCGTTAACTAATTAAAAAAAATCAACGTACAGCACTACTAATGCATTATTTAAAACATTTTTTGGTCTACAAATTTTAAAAACTTGAAGGAATTTTGGCTTAATAAAAATAACTACAAAATTGGACCTTCCGAATGGACCGCCTCAGGCGTAGTCAGGGCCAACACTGACATAACATAATTTTCATAATATCAGTAAACTTCATTAATTGTTCTTTCAACCAATAATAAAAATTTCAAGTTCACTTTCAAATGTATGTGTTTTATTTTACATTATGAATCAAACTTCACGATGAATCACCCATTAATTTCAATAATATTTTCTCTTGATCTCAAAATTTACGTATTTGGTATATGATCAAACATTTCATAAAACAAGATATACAAAAACAGCTCGTTTTTATTAAAAACAAAAGAAAGATATAGCTGAGTTCAAGCTGCGTTTATTTAATTTAAGTCAGGTTTTTTTGATTTTTAAAAAGAATCGAATTTCTAGAAAACTTGGATTGATCCCAATAATTTTTATATAAATCGACACATCAAGCAAATCTATCAAAAGTTTCTTAATGCTATTTAGTTTTCTGAAACTAAGTTATGCGTCAATTTTGTTATGTTTTCATGCTAAAAAATTAAAATTAAAAGCAAAAGTACCCGTTTAGTTTATACTTGCTTAAATGTAAATGTTATGTAAGTATTTCGCACATGAATAATCGAAACTTGAATCAATCTTTCTGTACTTGATTCAAGAAAATCTCTACTTTTCGTACTATTGATACCGCTTCGGATTGCTTTAAGTGGATTGTTTTTTCTTTTGAGAGTATGAGTTATGATTTTACTTGTAAAAGCAAATACAAATTTTTTTTTTTTTTTTTTTTTTTTTTTAAACTGAAAATAGAATTTCAAATTATAAAAGATATTTAAAAAATTTTTTATTGCAACAAATTGAAGAATTTGTAACATGATGAAACTACTTTGTAAAATAATCAATATTTATTATAATTATTTATTATTATTTTTTTTTTTTCTAACTAAATAATTGTACTACTCTACAATGTTATAATGCTAATTTTTATGCAAGTAAGTTTGTTTATTTAATTACTCAATTATTAATTTTTTTGCCAACTTGCTTCAACAATGCCTTTTAGGCGCTGAAGGTCAAAATTGTAAAATTGTTATGAGTTGTGAGTAAATAAAATAAATTTTAAAATAAAAATATTCGAATATTATTTAATTTGAAAGACCAAACATATGGGTAATTCCATGTCAAATCGAACAAGAGTGGGACCCGACCCCTTTTGATTTGCATGAAATTTGGTGGGAAGGTTAACTTTCATCCTCTAAGGAACATATATCAACGAAAAAAAAAAAATTAAATTTGTTTTGCAAAAGTTATGGCATATTCAAAATGTCTAAAATGTGTTGAGTTTATTTTATGAATATCTCAAAAACTACTGCACGTACGAAGTTGATTTTAAAGAGAATAATTGGGGCAACAAACAATATATTAAAAAAAATGTAATAACTGCAAAATATTAAATTTTAAAAATGGACTAAGTCAAAAACATAATTTTTTATTTGGCTGATTTTTTTTATATACTACCTCAAACTGTTCTTTTAAAATCCTGAAACTTTGAAGGAGGTGTTTTTTTTCTTTTTTAAGATATGATTTTTTTTTTCTTTCGTAACCTGTAAAAAATCATCTTAAAATCAAATGTTTATATTGTAATTTTGAGTAATAAGTATTTATTAAGTCTGCTTTGTGTTTTAAAATTTGTTTAATTTTATTTGTTTCATATTTTTCTTGGAGCTCAATGTGGGCACTTTCAAAGAAAAAAACGCTTTTTGTCACGTCGCGTCTCCAAGAAATTAAATGCGTTTTATACATTTTGTTAGCAAAGTCGTTTTTCATTGCCTATTTTCCCTTTTTTTTCGTAAATATATGTTCCTTATAGAATTAAAGGAACCTTCTCACCAAATTTCATTCAAATCGAAAGTCGAGTAAGTTTTGCTTACTTTTTTAAGAAAACTAGTGTTTTCCCAAACATCGACATCTAAGTATATATGAATTTACATGTTTCAAGCATTTACTTTTTCCATATTAGTCGATCAATTTGGGGAGGGCCTAACCTTGAGGTTGGTTGAGAAAGTACTAATTGAAAATGAAAAACTATCAAAAGGTCTAATCTTACAGATTCTCATCTACCCAGGACAAGCAATGTTAATTTTATGTTTTAATATCTAAAATTGACGAAAATTGATCAAAGTACCAGATGAACTTAGAACAAAAAAAGTACCAAAAAGCTCCCCCTTACATATTCTTATTCACTCAGTACTAGGCATGTTTAATTTAATCTTTAAAGGTTCCATATAAAAAAAAAAATTCAAAAACTAACTGAGTAAGAACAACAAATTACTAACTTTTTTTCATCTTATAGGTCTAATTCACTCAGGACCCTGCTCCTATAATATTATGTTTCTAATTTCAATATTATAGAAAATTCAAAAATTACCAATTAAAAGAAAGAAATTTAATTTCCTGTTTTTTCCCATTTTGATACTTCTTTCTCCCTAATTGCTGACTTATAAAGTCGATCGAAAAATTTAAAGACCGGTTTCTGAAAAATGTCGAATTATCGATCGCCCTATTTTTTTATTTTTTATTTGATAGAAAAATATTTGTGTAAGTGAAATAAAACAACATTTTTATTTACGTGGCTTGCATATGTGTTAGTAGCAAATTTGAACGCTTATAACTCCGAAAATACGGAAGGCATTTTATTAATATAATATATTTTGCACCATTAAAATGGTATATCGATGCCTTACTTTCTCAACCTCGTATCTTAAAAAATACGTTTTGGACTTTTTCATATAAAACGATTGATATTTTTGTGTTCTATTAATGAAACAACTTATTATTTCAATAATTTATTAGTATTTACAGAATTGAGACAAAGTATTGAAATAATAAGTTGTTGCACTAATAGAACACAAAAATATCAATCGTTTTATATGAAACCGTTGAAATAAAAAACGTTATACTATTTTTTATAAATTTGATCAATATATTTCGAACAGGATCTATACAATTTCAAAATACAATAATAAATTTTTATTTATAATATAATTTTTATAAGAATTTAACAAAAATTGAAAAAGTACCTGAATTTATTGAAAAAATAGGGATGTAATTTAAAATTTTTAAAACTTTTCTCCCAATTACTCAAAAAAATTAATATGTAAATGAACGCTTTACCAGCAAAAACTAGCAAATTAGGAATATCGACACTATTCGGCTGTGCTATACGAGATAAATTTTAGACAAATAAATATTTTATGTTATTGCAAAAATTTTAATTTAAAAATTATGAAAATTATTTTTGTTTTGTAAACAAAAACATGAAACTGGTGGTTGAATTAATCTTGTTTGTTAAAATTTTACTATCGGAAATTTTCAACAAATTTTTTGTCTCTCAAATTTTTATGCTCCTTTTTCGCTCTCTCTTTGCAAGTTTTTCGAGTAAGTGAACACTTACTTGTAACAATTACTGAAAATAAGCAATAATTTTCTGTAAATGAACTCACCTTATATATATAAAGGATACATATATATTATTTACTTTCTTAAAGGGCTAATTAAATTACAATATATGAATATAATTACAAGCAAGTTGCTCATACTTGACAATTTGATTCACTTCATGACAATTTGTAACTTCAATTTATTTTGTTCTTGTTTTAAAACTTTTGCGTTATCAAAATCAAACTCATTCTTGTTTGATCTAGAATGTTTGGCTAATGCTGATATATTAACTTTATCATTTAAACATTTGCAGTCATATTCATGTTGTTTTAATCTTTTTATTAATTTTTAAGTTGTTTCT
This sequence comes from Pollenia amentaria, assembly GCA_943735925.1. Lineage (NCBI taxonomy): Eukaryota > Metazoa > Arthropoda > Insecta > Diptera > Polleniidae > Pollenia > Pollenia amentaria. The sequence continues at coordinate 117,677,334 of OX031010.1, read as the reverse complement.
CCAATATAAACTATGTTACAATTTTTACAATTAATTTCATATACAACATCAGATTTTTGCCCAATTTTTAGTTTATATTTAAGGTTTTCGAAGATTTTATTAATGTCTTTTAATGGTGGTTTCAGTGCAAGTTTTACATTTGGGATGAAATATTTACATGCTATAGATAATTGTTCAGTTAAAACTGGAACATAAGTCATTGATGCAAAATAAACTAGTGATAGTGCTGTCTTAGTATTGGTTAATATATCTTCATCGTTAGTGGAAAGATACTCGTAACTAATTTCTGTTTCATTTGAATCGAGCAAGTATTGCTTACCTTTTCAAAAAACTTAAAATTTCTTTACTTGAATCGAGCTATAATTTCTTAAGTTGTTCAAGAAATATTTTCCTAAAACTACGGTCACACTTGTCAAATACAGGCAAACTATAATATGATTTCCCTTATTTCAATATTTATTTTGCTTATAATACCACATATTACATATGTATATATAACAGGTTTTGCTATGTCTAGCAGTATAATTAGTTTTATTTTGTGATATTAAGAACATGTTAAATCTCCCAAACTAATAACGAAAAAAGTGGTTATGCTTATTTGGTCAAATATTTAATAAGTGTGGCCGTAGCTTAAAGCAATGTACTTAGATGTATTATACGAATCTTTTGATTGGAAATTTAAGTCATTAACATTAACACTTTATTCAATTCACGAAAAGATTTCTTCATGTACAAATAAAATGTTTTAATTCGAGAAATTGATGGTTTGGCTTAAGCAGTCTTTTCTTGCTATTTCGTTCGTTGAATATATATCAACGAAAACTTTTGATTTAAGTAACCATAGAATTAAAAAGCATTTTTCTTTTTTTGCTGCATTCGACAAAATTTTTATTCGCTTTAGGTAATAAGTTTTTGCTTAAATCAAGCCACCCATCTATATATACACATTTAGAATAAGAAATGGTTTGCTTGGACGAGAATCGCGCAAAATGTTCTTGGTTCCATACATATTTTCTTGTGATTTAGGCGTTAATTGTGTAAACGCAACGCCAAAAATTATGTAAATTAAAAGTAATTAAAGTCAAAAAACTTTTTTTTAATAATTTTGCTGTTGCTTTCTATAAAAATTCATATTGCGTTTTAAAATGTTCAACGCCACAAGATATGCAGCATTTGAAATTTAAAAATTCAATATGAATTTCTGTAGAAAGTCACAACAAAATTCTAAAATATTTTTGACTTTGTTTTGGCTTTCAATATAATTTTTTGGCGTTTCGTTGCGTTTTACACAATTAGGGCCTTAGTAAATAATTCTTTGTATGTACTGCTATGCATTCTAATATATTACGTTGTTTCATATTATTTAATAATTTTCAGACTTTTTGTTAGCTTGTGTTTAAAATTATGCATATTCCAGACTTATATATATTAGTATTTTTAAACCATGATATTAGAAACCCTTTTATTATCGAAAAATCATCTTCAGTATGAGTAATGTTACAATTGTCAAATATTACTCATACGCCATATAGCGCCCTTTTACTTGTTTGTGTACCCTCCACCACAACAAGTTGTGAAGAGAGTATTCTAAGCATTCCATTCCATATTCATCAAAGACCCTTGAGTAATTATAATTCGATTTAGCCAAGTCTATCCGTCCGAAAAGAACAATATTCGTATCAAATTGCTTCTGGTTATCCTAAGCAGGTTGGGATTGACACCCAGTAAGGTAGGTTAGTGCGATAAGAGTTATGATTCCAAATGTGGAACTACCACCAAAAAATTTATCATTTTGTTACAAAAACAAACATAAATGTTGGCATAATTTACGGATATCACATCCCAGTAAAGAATGTGTTCCAAAAGGAGCAGGTTTTATGTATGAATTCATACCTCAAATCGCTTCAAACTTACTGATGGGATGCCTAATTTTTGTTTGGGGTGTTCCCGGTTTGGATGACTATTTTCTGCTGGCAATAAGCGCTTCTTCTAGCACAAGAAACAAATGCAAATAATGCAAATAAATATATATATTAATGTAACATATATATTAATGTTTTGCTTTTACTGGTTTAAATGCCTTTTTTCAAGCATTTTCGTAAAGAGCCCTTCTTGTTGTATATTTTATTTGTTGTCATTTACTGCTGTATAAGAGCTCTCTTATTGAAGCGCTCGATTATGCGCTTTTTCTCTTAAGAGCTTCGAAAAACACACTTTTTTTTGCTGGGATATTACATACATACATTAGATCTATACTACTAGAAATCGCACTTATAAATTTCATGAAGACCGTTCTTAATTTACCATAGGCCCCATATACATTCTACTTTCGGAAACCAGTTTAGTACGTCTAAAACCGTAAGTAATAACTCTATGAGAATACAATGTGGTATGTTACAGTTTTATATAACTATTAATCGCATTGTCAAATTTTCTGAAGATCGGACCATAAATTACCACAGGTGCCATATAAAGCCAACTGTGTTAAATAATTTACTAACATTTCGAAACTTTTACAGGAAAATCGAAAACCTAATTATGGCTTATAAATCAGTGAGAGTTAAAAGGCTGGTTTAGTTGAACTAACCTTAAATTTATATGTAGTTTAAACTCAACAGTTTTAAATCAGTATCCCATGTGTTATATAGTCTAAAAAGTAACATGTGGCAGCGCTACGATAAATCCTGTCAAATTCATATGATCTGTATTGGTAGTTTAAATGCCCAATTTTATGCGTTCATCCCTTTCGCCCCTAATGGGATTATATTTTTTTTTTTTTTTTTTTTTTTTTTTTTTTTTTTTATTATTCCTACTACACTAAATCCCGCGAAGCTTTTTGCTTGTCTGCAGGAGACCAGAGTCTCTGGCGGGAATCGAACCCGCAACCCCGGTACTAATAGGCTAGCTCACTACCAGCTAGCCTACCGGGGCACCTTATGTCCTAACTTTTGTTTTACCTTTTATATTATAATATTTAATGTATCCCAATAGAGTATTAAGTTAGAAAGGTTGGTTTTGCTATGGGAAATATTGTCCCAAAAAGATTGGGATTTATTATCGAGTGGGATTCATTATCCCAATATAAGTTGAAAATACGAGTTTTGTTGTTTTTGTGTATGCAGATTGGCACAAAATATCCCATCGAAAGAACTTATTGGCATTATTTGTCCCAGGGTAAAGGATTACCGTCTTCTCATGTATCCCCAACACCTAATATTATTGCCTTATAAATAAATTTACAATCAGAATTATAAAAAAAAAACCTAACAGATATCGAGAAAAAACTTCTGGGTGAAAGGGTTACAGATGGTTTATATGTTTACTGATTTATAGATATGTTGGTTTAAATACATTTTAAACCAAAAACAGAGTTTAACTTGCTCTGATATATTACGCCTCGAAATGATAAATTGCCTTAAACTGTGCCCATGTTCTGTTACTCTCGCGTCGAGAAAGTTTTCGATTGATATGTAAGAAATGAAACAAAAATGCCATAAATTGAAACAAACGGCTGTTTTTCTCACTTAACTGCATCTGTAACATTGTTGGCGAGTAATAACTGTCACGTAAAGAAATTTCTCGCCATTATATTGAAAAAGTGTGTCTATTAAATTTTTGTGAGAAAGTTCCCGCTTTGAACTGTCACTCGTTGAAGTCTCTCTCGTTAAAACGGGGTGAGGAAAATTTTTAACACTAAAAAATAAATTAAAAATGTAATGAATATTAACATGGAGAGATAAGTATTATGTTCTTGGCAGATTTATTCATTGTTTAATTATTTTGCTTTTAACATTTTTTAAAAATATACGAATGTTTTCAAAGCAATTTCTTCATCAACAAACATTTAAGTCGCACTTTACATTTTTTGGTATAGCCGACAGTTGTTTTCTCGCCGCCGTCGTTAAAAATGTTTAAATTTTAGTAAAATTTGGTTGCCGTCAACGATACGTTTGACTGGCGTTCACAACATCTGTAATTTCTAATCGGCTTCGAGTGGAATATTATGACATTTATAACGTTACGACGTAATCTCGTTTGACAGTTTTCGACATGAGTTACAGACACATTTTTTTCTCACTTTTCGAGAAACGGTGGAATATTTTGTTTCACATGTTTTCGATGCGAGTAGTTCTCACCAAAGTTACAGAACATGGGTACTGTTTACATTTTATTTTTCCTACTAAACCTACCAGTTGAAATTGACAATGATGCATATTATGCAATTTGGTAGTTACGTCTTTTAGCATTTATCATATAATATTTTGTAGATAGGGCCGTTTGTTTGTTGAATCCCAGATTTTTTGTGGATATATAAAAAGACGAATTTCTTTTTATAAATTAATAAATACAAATTAATTTTAAAAGGTATTTAAACCGAACAAAAATCTTTTGTATGATTATCCGTAAAAATCACTTTTGAGGTTACACTTAGCAATTAAGAAATAGTATTGGATACCCTTCCAACTTTCCTGAAAAACTTTGTTCATATTTATCTCATTTTATGGTTTAACTATTGCTATTATATTTAAATAAGTGCTTAACTTTGTAATTTTTATTGTTGTGGTTGTAAGAATTTCATAAAATTTGTTTCTTTTGGGTTTCCTTATAACATGTTCAAAAAAAAAAAAAAAAAAAAAAAAGAGAAAATTATTTAGCAATATTTTTGTGTCTGGATATGCCAGAAACATATTACAACTTCCATTGCTATGCAGTAGCATAGCAATATATTATTTTTGTGCTTTTTTTTATCTATTTAAGTTGTACATACTTATGAACTTTTTACAAACAATTTTTATGGTATTTGCTTTTGTATTTGGTCTAGTGTTGTTACTATTGTTTTGTGTTCTTTTTGTTTTACTTGTTGTTATAATATGTATGTATATGTTGTAAATGAAAATAAATCTATAACTTTTGCTTTATTTTTTTAGTTTAACCTAAATCTTGGACAGGTTGCTTAGTAAGAAAATTTATTTATTTTGAGGCTTAAGAATTATAAAAAATGGCTTTCAAACAAAAGGTACTTATTGTTCCTACAAAAATATTAAGCAATGTATAGGTAGGTACTTTAAAACAATTTCAAAAGGATTTGCAAAATTCTACACATATTTTATGTGTATGCCATATAGCATATACATATATACATAATATATATGAAAGTGGTTGACGTAAAATATACAGGTCGTTTTTACTAAACATATTTTTTATACACATACAGATATGTTAAATTGTATAAACATATTTCCGAAAACATTGTTATGATCCAAAGCTAGGCTATAAAGGAAGCTATTTCATAATACAATTTGTCTGCTTTGAGCCATTTAGGGCGTCCTTATGTCTACGGTCGTTAGTGAACAAATATGCAATAAATACAACACATGTGACAACCTACAACATCCATTTTCACTAATGATAAAATCAATAACATGTGTACATATTTTCATCGCATGCTTAATTGTTGATAATCACACCAGATCTCTTTTAAAGAGGACTTAAGGTTTAAGAAAATATAACATTTTCAAACAATTAAAAAGAAAGCATTATAAATTGAAGATTTTACCGAAAAGATACATTTGAATAAATATTAAAATAGTAAAAAACTTTTTAAATTGTTATTTAAAGTCTTTTATATTAATGTGAGTATTTAATTGTAGGTTAAGTAACAGGCAATTTTTTTTGCTTTAAGATATCTGGGTAGAAATAAAAAAAATATAAATTAGGAAATATCATGGTAAAATTTCTGATTAAGATTTGATTAAAAAAAAATAATTAAAAATTTAGTTTAAAATAAAAAAAAATCTGATATTAAAAGATTTTGTTTGTTGTGCTTAATTCCCTTTTTAAATAATTGATAAAAAAATACTGAAATTTATTGTTGGAGGATAAGCTGTTCCTATGCGCATTTCACTGGTTGCTTAGGCCAGATCATCAGGAAACGTTCTCCTAAATAATTTTAGAAAAGCCAAAGCTATCAGCAAACAAAACTACAGAGGGAATGAGAATTACCTACAAACACTCAAAAAGTCTTGTTTGCAACGATATCAAAGCTTAAACAAAATACCAAACAATAAATCAGTGATGAATTTTATCTTTTCTTACATTTTCCGCTACAATTATTTGGAATTCTCCCAACATTAATTGTAGTATTTTGTTTTTAATATGTTTTTTCTTTACCCACTTACTACTACAATTAATGTTGGGAGAATTCCAAATAATTATAGCGGGAAATGTAAGAAGAGATAAAACTCATCACTGATTTATTGTTTGGTATTTTGTTTAAGCTTTGATATCGTTGCAAACAAGACTTTTTGAGTGTTTGTAGGTAATTCTCATTCCCTCTGTAGTTTTGTTTGCTGATAGCTTTGGCTTTTCTAAAATTATTTAGGAGAACGTTTCCTGATGATCTGGCCTAAGCAACCAGTGAAATGCGCATAGGAACAGCTTATCCTCCAACAATAAATTTCAGTATTTTTTTATCAATTATTTAAAAAGGGAATTAAGCACAACAAACAAAATCTTTTAATAAATAAAAGTATTCCCACAAACAACTTTGATAATAAAATCTGATATTATTCGAAAGTAAAATTTTTTAATATCGGATATTTTTTAGCTTCTTAATATCCTTCGATATCGTCAACTATAGTTTGACAGCTGAGAATGTCAAATTGCGCTGGCATTTCTGGTCAGTAAGGTTAGGCAATTCATCTTGTATCATTTAACGCTGGAACAACGCTTCCAAATTGTAGAATTTAACTTTGAAACAATTTATCTTTTCGCGAAGTTCATAGAGCACTTCGTACATTTAACGAAGCTTATTTCTGGTTAAATGCCTACGTCTATTACATCTATTAAAAACAAGTAAGAAAGTATTGTCGGTCAGGCCCTTCCATATGACAACCAACACCACAGTGTATAAGAAGAATATTTGGGATATATTAATAGGGATTTATCTATGTATTAAATTTCATTAAAATTGGTTTGATAGTGAGCACAAAGACCTTACTCCGGAAAACCGCTTGTATGGGAGTTATATGAAATTTTGGAACGATCCGCGTCATTTTCAATAGGCTAGGTTCTTGTGCTGATTAGAACTTATGTACCAAATTTCGCAATTATCAACTCAGAAAATGATTCTGAGTCGATCGGTATACCTCAAGGTTGGTCTAGGGCCAATATATTATGGTCTTACACACAGCAGCACAACTGCATAATACCCTCTCTATTATTGTGTTGTAGGTATAATTACTGTTTGTTGCAGCTTACTCGCTCTTTTGAAATGAGCAAGAAGTTGCAGTTACTGCGTATGGCGAGCGCCACCAGCCATGCTGACTGAATTTTTTGTCCAAAAGATATCTGTCCTATGGACCCATGACGGACCAAGATTTACTACAAAAGCCGTATTCATTACATAGAATTACTTAAGAACCCAGAATGTAAATAAATGAAAACTTTTGTGGAGTCTTAAGTGAACGGAATGAGAAACTTATTACACCCTCATTCACCACAAGAGTTGACATTTTTATTTGGTGATTTCAAAAGCTTTTTTAAAGAATGTTCGATGGAATCGTAAAATTACGACAACGCTGTTTATTTTTGTATGAGTTGCAGTTTCAAGCATATAAAATTTTTTCAAAAACTGTTGCAGTGTGTATCAGATTTCTGAATTATGTTTTTACATTACTTATTCCGAAACGTATCTATAAGTGTTGGCAGAAGTAGGAAAAAACGCTTCTTGGGTGTTTTTTTATTCGCTTGAATCATATCCTCTATCTGGTCGGCTGGCGCTTAGTTTGTCACTTGAATCTACAGAGTACAATTCTGAAGAAAATTCTATGGAATATGCTACAAAGAAGAAGCCTATTAAAAATGTTAGCAATTGGTCCATGATATTACCTAGCCCTCATAAAAATATACTCTCGTATTTATAGAATTTTAATCAAATTTGTTTAAAAAATGTCTAATTGCAACCCTTATCATAATATCAAATTTATGGGAATCTGTCTATATCTGATGATGGCTCCCATACAAATGCAACCCCTGGAAGATTATATCAATACTACAAATTTCTAAAAAAAAATGATAAAACTATTATATGTATTTGAATTTTATTAGCAATTAATTTTTTACATTCCTATATTCCCACTTAACGACGTAAAATTTGTATAATAGGATACATTTTAATACACATTACTATAATTCTTTAAGAGGTTTGCCAAAATTTACCTTTAGCTAAAGTTGAGTATTAAGGAATTTTTAAAGTTTGTATACATATAAATACCAATGAAGCCAAACCAATTTATATCGAAATTGTTTCATTACCTTATCTTTTCCGTACATTAAATAATAGATCAATAACTCAAAACTCATGGGAAATTGCAACTTTTAGCAATAAATAGTCCGCGCCTATGAATGTATGTATATGGTGGTTAAATTTTAAGGGCCGGTGTTGATTTGGAATAAAACACAAATTATTTAGGAATTTATTGTCATTTCTTTTTATTATGATAATATTGGTGTGGTTCAATTATGTATGGAAAATATCGATGAAATGGCCGCTGCGACCTCGCAGGCACACCTCCAACCGATGGTCCAAATTTTCGATGACGCTGAGGCATAATTGAGGTTGTATGCCGTTAATGTGCCAAATTATCTCATCCTTTAGCTCTTGAATTGTTGCTGGCCTATCGACGTACACCCTTTCTTTCAAATAACCCCAAACAAAGAAGTCCAACGGTGTAAAATCACATGATCTTGGCGGCCAATTGACATCGCCACCACGTGAGATAACATGACCATTGAATTTGTCGCGCAAAAGAGCCATTGTTTCGTTAGCTGTGTGGCAAGTGGCACCGTCCTGTTGAAACCACATATCGTCCACATGCATATCTTCCAATTTGGGCCATAACAAGTTCGTTATCATCTCACGATAGTGAACACGATTCACAATAATTGCCTGAGCTAGCCCATAAACCCAAATGCGGCAATTCTGCTTATTGATGAATCCACTGAGGTGAAAATGTGCCTCATCACTGAAGAAGATTTTCTTCGAAAATGGACGATATGCATTTTGATTTGAACGCCCATTTTCATAATAAGCACGAATAACTTTAACGCGTTGCTGGATTGTGTATATTTCCATGGTTCAAATTGAGTTAGTCTGAAATTAAGAAATGTCAAATGAAATGCAGAAAAAAACTTGACATTTTGGTGTGGTGAACATATAACATCGGCCTTAAAATTTAACCACCCATTATATACGAATAAAGCGTGATCCATTTCGAGGTTCCCTACTTTTTTAAAGAAAAAAACACAGAAAATGCAAATTTAATGGGGAATGTTTATTATCATTTGAAAGAGCATTCTTTGAAGATTATGTCTATCAAATGTTTGCCGTTGCTACGTCGAAGATGGTTCATCCGTTGGACCATCATTACGTCTGGTAACTCGCGGTTGGCACGCGTAATTTTTCCTCCAAGGCCTGAATCGAAGCGAGTTTGTCCGCATAAACTTTAGACTTTACATATCCCCACAGGAAAAAGTCTAACGGTGTGATATCACACGATCTTGGTGGCCAATCTACCGTCCCAAAACGTGAAATTATGTGCTCACCGAAGTGTTTTCTCAATAAATCCATTGATTGATGCGATGTGTGGGAAGTGGCGCCGTCTTGCTGAAACCAAATGTCAACGAGATCACGAGCTTCAATTTCAGGCATCAAATAGTCGGTTATCATGGCACGATAACGGTCGCCATTGAATGTTACGTTCGCACCGGCATCATTTTGAAATAAATAGGGATCGATTATTCCACCGGCCCACAAACCACAGCAAACCGTTGTTTTTTCTGGATGAAGTGGCAGTTCTTGAATCTCTTCAGGTTGCTCTTCGTCCCAAATGCTGCAATTTTGTTTGCTTACAAACCCATTGAGCCGGAAAAGAGCTACATCGCTGAACAAAATTTGCCTCGAAAACGTCGGATCTTCTTGGAACTTTTCAAGAGCTCATAGAGCGAAGCGATGACGCTTGGGAAGGTCGAGCGGCTTCAGTTGTTGCACAAGCTGTATTTTGTATGCTTTCAATTTAAGAGCTCGACGTAAAATGCGCCAAGTCGTTCCATACGTCAGTCCGAGCTGCTGCGAACGGCGCCGAATCGACTCTCCACGGTCTTCGTGTACACTCTCAGCTACGGCCGCTATATATTCTTCACAGCATGCTGGAAGTGGTCTATTCGGTCGAATATTATCCAATAATGAATGCTGGGTCTTAAAATGGGTGATGGTGTTGCGAATAGTACGCTCAGTAGGTCGATTATGTTGGCCAGAAGTTGAGCGAAGTGCACGAAACACATTCCTCACAGAACGTTAATTTTCGTAATAAAGTTGAACGATTTGTAAACGTTGTTCAGGCGTAAGCCTTTCCATTATGAAATGCCAAACAATACTAAACAAAAATAACATGACAGCATTACAGGACTCACACGTGATCTGTCAAAAAAAGGCTATTGAATCCATTATAATTCTGAGTTTGTATCAAACACAACGAATAATATCTTTTTCACCCATATGTAATGACATATTGCAAATATTCCACACATACCATAATATATTTTGTCCCCAAAATCTAAATTTGTCTTTCCTTACAAATTTTTTTTATAAAAGTTTTATATAAATTAAAATAATTATGTATGTATGTATTTATGTCACGTCGATCAATCATCATCAAAATCATATCGTTATTATTTTCATACTTAACGCTCATTTCTGCAAACATTTTTTTAAATTTATTATGGCTTAACTCATAGTTTCTCGTATTAACGAAAAGAAGATTTAGAAATTTTTAACTTTTTTGTAAATTATTACAACTTACAAATAGTTATTTTTAGAATGCTATCTAATAGATAAATGGTTTTTTGTTATTGCTAGGGATGTAACGAATACCGATACCGATATATCAGCGATACTTAAGATTTTAAGACATTACAGTATCGGCGATATTTTAATGACGATACGACGATACTTTTCACATTTTTTTTCTTTTAGTTTTACAATTAAATTTTTAAATGTTTTTCTCTTTTTATAAAAACTAAGAGAAATATCGCATTTAAAAGCAGAGCATAACAAAATAGAATAATGAAATTCTATAGTTTTAATTCATAGCCATTTTGCTTTGTACAATAACACAGGGGTATGCAGTATATTTCAGACAAAACCTTAATGTTTTTTTTTTGATTTTTTAAAAATGTTGATGCAATATTTTAGCAAACACTTTAAATTTCGATCACTTCTTTAACTGCAGGTATGACGGATTTTTATCGCATCGTTTATATAAAATTTCTGGTAAACAAAATTTTTAAAAAAAAACTACAAAAATGTCGAGCCTGAGGTCTTCTTAAAAAAAAAACTTTAAACTTTTATTCAAACCAATATTTCGGCACTTCTTCGAGTGCCTTCTTCAGGAGTTTTTCTTTTCTTATATAAATTTTCAACAATTTGTAACAAATTTAACAATAAATGACAAATAAAAAAAAAATTTTTAAATTAAATACAAAAAAATATTTTCCAAATCCAACTTGATCTATTACAATATAAAAAATTTTTAACTTCCGTTTCTTTTTTTATAAATTAAGTGTTTATAATTTTGTGCTACATTTTCAGTTTGTGACTTAAAATTAATTCTCAACATTGTTGGAACCTTTTTATAATTTGTTACATTTTTAAAATAAATCTACGTTTATAATTATTTTCTGTGCTTAAAACAGTGGTATTTTCAAAATCTGGATTATGGTTTAGATTATCACAATTAGTTGATAAAGCTGTTTTTTGTAATGAAATATTTCTATATATGTGACCTTCTCCGAGAAAAGGGGCCTAGTGTGTCAAAAAACGGGTTTGGACTGAAGAGTGGATTCTGGTACCTAAAAGGGTATAGAATAAGATGAAAAGAGTAAGATTCTGACAAAAAAAATTATACCCCATAAAAACGTACAAAACGATCTTGGAAAAATCGATAAAAATGAGAAAAACATTAAAATTTTACTTTTTTGATTTTTTGGTTTTAAATTGTTTTTTTTTCGTCAGTCTTCGAATTTTTTTGGAGTTTGGACTTTTTTTCGGTGTTTCGTGATCTGGTACTTCGATTTTCTTCCGTTTGACACTTTTTCTTTTTTCGGCGCTTTGACTTCAGCTTTATTTTTCTCGTGATCCGGTGCTTCGATTTTTTTCTTGCTGGCAGGTTGAGATCTATTTTTCGATTTTTTTTTCGCTTTGGGTTCACTCGGTTTAGGAGCTACAAAATCCCGTTTCTGTGAATCAGTACATAAGACCCTGACATTCTCATACAAATACCACTTGCGATCTAATGATAAGCCGCTTGGTGCAATGAGCGTAGGTAATTCGTTTGGTAGCTCAGCCGTTAATCGCAGATTAAATCTTTTTACTTGCGAGTCCACAAGTTCTTTACATACAATTTCGTTTTTCTTGAAGTCAAAGTTGTGGTTCTTGGTAATACCTAAAATGCAAACGTTTACAAAATTAATTTTAATGAAATTTTACCTGGTAATCTTTTGTAAAATCCTTCGAAATGAGTATCCCATAGCATCAAGGTATTCTGTTGACAGACGTCACAAAGATCAGTTTTTAGTTTCATAGGTGAGATGTAAGTTCAGTACTTCATCCAAATTTTGTAAAAAGTTTTAATTGCGATTTTATCTTCAGTAAGACAAACTTTCTCAAAACGACGATAAACAGCACTTTTTGTTTCACTGGATGGTAGCAGCATTACTTTACAGTCTTTGTAGTTTGGCATTCTACCAGCAAGAGTTATTGCGAATTTTTTAGCAAAATTTTGAATAAATTGAACGATACGAGTAAGTGATTCCGGTGATAACACACGCGATTGCCGTTTTGAAGACTTGCCACTTAGTTCATGTTTTAGTTCAGAAAAGCCAACATTATCACTATGTCGAATCAAATTTTTATAACGTTTTAAACCAACATCGTTAATAAAACAAAACATCTTTCTACAAATATGAATGCAACGAAATATGTAAGTACACTATATCAACTCTGGATTTGTTTTTTACCTTTTGGCCATACTTCTTCCGACTTTCAGTATTAAAAACGTTTTCGAGCGATAAATGTTGTCGATGAAATTCCAAATGGCTCAAATTGACTAAATCTGGTTCTGGTTTACTTAATTCTTGGAAAAATTGCCGGTTTTGCATAGAAGGATTTTCTGGAATTATCTTATTACATTCTTTTGACAAACATGCTTCGGATTTTTCTCCGTACATCAAATCGATCTTCATCGACTCTTCTATATCTTCAACGGATTCCTCGGATATAATATTGGATTCGGAAACATCATGCAAAAAACTTTGATTTTCAGTTAGTCCCGAAGTATTAGCACCGACACTTTCAGATAACGTCATATCGATCTCATCATCGCCATAAACCGAGTCTAGTCTTTTTAATTATCATCAAAACTGTTAGAAATATCCATTTTTGCGAAACAAGTTTTGAGGTAATAATAACACTCGTTATACAGTTGGCACAAGACTGGAGCGTCACTTTATTCTTTTCCTTTCTTAAAGTTATTTTTACAATTTTCTTCGTATTAGTAAACGCACGTCAACCCTTTGCTGAGAGCGAACAGAGAGCGGCGTTGTTGCGTCGGTCACTGATTGCGGCTTAAGAATCAAGTATAGAGATCATAACAAGCAGAGCAGGAACAATAGCAAAGGTATTGTCACACTAAATGCGAAAAAATACGTCACCAAAGTCGGCACACAATCTTAACTAATCATACCAAATCGCATCTCCCAACTGAAGGTGTGTTCATACACTCAAAAGAAAAATCAATCCATCCGTACTCAAATCAATCCGAAGCGGTATCAATAGTACGGTGAGTACGGATTTTCTTGAATCAAGTACAGAAAGATTGATTCAAGTACGGATTATTCAATCGCGAAATACTCAACTTATCCATATTCAATGCCGGATTCGTACTTAAAATAATCCGAAAATGAGATTGATTGATTAAAACTGAAATTGAATCAATCTCAAAATGTACTTAAACAAAGTGTTATAAAATTGATTTAATCCCGAATTCGTACTTGAAATAAGCCAAAACTGAAGTTAGAAGAAGAATATGATTATAATTAATTTACTTAGCTGTTTCACACCTTACAAAGTTCTAATTATACAACACCATCATCATCAGCGTTACCGTTGGTGCTACTAAAGTAGCAATTTGCCACTTTTTCTACTGCTTGGATACTATTTTGCTACTTTTACAAAATGCACCCAAATGTGATACTTTTTGTAATTCTTGCCACTTTTTTGGTACTTTTTACTAAATGATGATATACCTTTTGAACTTTCTGTTTTACTACAACTCCCAGCTCTAATATAAACTGTAGTTGTTTTAATATATATGTAAGCAAGCCTATCTGAAATAATTTTTTGTCTATCGTAATAAACTTATGCATTTATTGCGAATATAATATGTAACAGGTGAACATATGAATTATTCGGAAGTAAGTGCTCTTGGGAAGTACCACTAGCTTTTGTGCGTATGCAGTATACCATGATGAAATAATACTTATACCATGGCGTATACTTATGCCTGTACAAATCAGGGTTATGAGATTTGTTTCACCTTCGTGACCAATTATACACCGAAAATCGCCAAAATTCGAAAAATTAAATTTTCTAAAGATTTTTGTTATGAAAAATCGCAATATTTGATACTTGCTTTTATTATTTTCTTTAATATCTCCGAAACTGTTGAAAATTAAAAAAAACTATTGGCCTAAAAGATGCCTAAAAGGGAATTTAATTCCAAATCATTCGCTAGTAATAGCATTCAAATCTGACATATCGCTCCCAAGTCATGATGAGATATACATACATATTAGCATCATGCCCCCAACAATGAATAATACATAAAATTAACATGTGTTCTACTATTTTCATGAAATATGCCGTATTTTATTCATACTCGTTGCTTTTAGATCAATGATTAAAATGTCAAATGTTTGTACTTATAACTTTTGTATGAGTTTTTGAAAAGAAAAATAGTTCTAATTTTGCAAAAAATATATTGCCACTAATTTCTGAACAACAGTTGAAAATATAAAAAAATTTATGTGGATGACTCAAAGGCTTTAAAAAAACCTGATAGAACCAATCATTGAACAGATTTGGATTCAGCAAGCTAAGATCAATTAAAATCGCATAAAAAAGTTTTTGCTTACATCTGTCTATAACCCTTACATCTGATATAATCTTTTCTGGATTTTTTTGTAACCATATAAAAATTTTATTGGAAATTTTAAATAACTTAAACAAAACACGTGCAAAAACATTATTTTGTGTACTTTTTTTCTTAAATCACCTTTTTGGAGCCACTTTTTTTGTAAAAATCCCCTTTTTTTGGTACTTTTTGAAAATATCCAACGGTAACGCTGATCATCATGCCCGATATGATTTTTACTTTAAAAACTTAATATACATATTTAGCTAAGAATATAAACTAACTGAGAAGTGAGAAATTGAAGGCAAGACCTGTTTAAAGTTTAAAAAATAAAATTTATTAAGATTTAAGGCTGAGTTAGGCGAACGTTGCTGTTCCCGTAACTTA
Source organism: Pollenia amentaria (assembly GCA_943735925.1). Classification (NCBI taxonomy): domain Eukaryota; kingdom Metazoa; phylum Arthropoda; class Insecta; order Diptera; family Polleniidae; genus Pollenia; species Pollenia amentaria. Next base: position 117,661,696 of record OX031010.1, on the reverse strand, counting down.
CTGTAACGGACCGCTTGCACGTTGGTGCACTTATAGAACATCTAAAAACGTCTCATATGTTTTTCACATACATTAACAAAAAAGCAATAGTATACATAAAACAACACACACAGTGATGGGAAATCAAAAGGTTTAAATGGTGACCGTTGTGCAGAAAAAGTACCAAGTGATTAAAATGGTATTAAAACAGTATTTAGTGTAAGTAAAAAAACAATTATAATTTAATATCTGATATTTATATTATATATTTACAATAAACAAATATGTATTTTAGCATATACATACAAATTTACATATATTATTTTGTAAATGTGCATAGACAAAACAATATTTTGTAACCAATTAAAGCCTTTTATATATTTCTGATTTCTATTGTATGTGCATATCCATTTGTTTATTTTGTACATCTAAGCATATGTATATTTATATATATGGAAATATGTTGTATTGTAAGTCGTTTTTTCTAAAGTCCATAGAAATACTGGGAAAAGTACCAAAAAAAAAGAGCGAAACTACCCGCATTCAATTTAATATACTAGCAGGCCATCACTGCTTTACAACTGTCACGTAACGACGGCAAGAAATTCTGATTTATACAGATTGAGACGTTCCGTTACGTGACATTTAAATTCGGTAAGCATTTACATTGTAAGCAAATAACAAAACGGACCAGACGTTTCGTTAGGGGACGTGGACGTTCGGCTAACTCTACCTTTAAACATGAAAATAATGTGTTTTCTTCTTGTTCTGTTGTTTTTTTTTTTTTTTTTTTTTTTTTTTTTTTTTTTTTTTTTTTTTTTTTTTTTTTTTTTTTTTTTTTTTGTTTCAACACACAACAAGCAACTCGTTTTTTAGCTACTTGTGTGGTGTTGTTGTAGTGGCTACAACAAATTTGAATAAGTTATATGAGATTAAAACGCTCAATTTGTAATTTTACTCTCAGAGTGCCAGTACCAACGAAAAGTTCAATCTTTTTTGTACTTGGTTTAAGAATTTTATACTTACTTTAAGAAATTCCGGTATTGATTTCCTAAAGCCTGGAACAGAATAAAGAAGTTGTAATAGTAGCTGTAACAGTAGCTCTGTAGCGCAACAAAGTTAAAAATCTCGAACTTTGCGCTTCGACTTCAACTCAAAGACTACTTCAACTACGTTTTCTGTTGATACTTCTTTCGAACTGCCATTTTTAACTTTTCATAGCTTGCAGCGCTATTCGTAACGTTGTACTACAGCGACTATTCTGTCCCCCACTTAAAGTTATCCCATTTAAGATTGTTGTGAGTACGTTTTAGTGTTATTCGTACTTGAATTTTTGAGTACGACTCGTACTCAAAGTAAGTATAAAAAGCTTAATTTATCCCGAGTGTTTTTCTTTCTATGCAGTGATAATGCGTTATGAAACTTTAAATGCGATTTTATCAAAACTTCATTTTCACACACTAGGTCCCTTTTCTCGGAGAAGGTCACATATTTGATCTGACTTATGTCCTGCTATCCTAGTTCTTAGTTTATATTTTGTTGCACCTATATTTACCTTATTACCACTATGTCCACTATCATTACTTACAAGGAATTTTATAAACAATATTTGACATCTCCATCTTCTTTATTTTGTCTTTCATTTTAGTAAATAGTTTACCTACTGATTATTTCTTTTCATAAGCAACTTTATTATATTCAACATTTTTTATTTTTCGAATTTATTCTATGAGTTAAATTTCAGTTACGTATTTTATAAAGCTTTTTGTAATAGTTCTATTCCTTAAATTTTTTAGGAATGACTTTATACACTACCAACGGAAAGCTAAAGTAAAATGTAACAAGAAGATACAAGATAACAGTCTGGTAGAGTATAAAGTCATTCCTAAAAAATTTAAGGAATAGAACTATTACAAAAAGCTTTATAAAATACGAAATAATATTGTTTACCTACTCACAGAAAAAATTATTAAATTTCTCCAATCACCAAATTTGTTCTAAATTCATAATATCATAATATTATTTTAATATTATTCATAATATTATTTTATTTTAAACGAAAAAAGTCAATTAAGATTTTTTGTTATTTAATTAAAATTTTAATTGAAAATTTATTTCAAAACAACTAAAATGTTAATTAAATCAAAATTAATTTTTAAAATTTTTTCAGCTAAAAAAATTATTGATTCAATTATCGCATTAATTAAATTAAAATACTTTTTCAACCATTTTTTTAATTGATAAAACACTTGTTTCTGAGCTGTGTTAAAAGATTTATTTTATTTTTCTAATCTTTCCGAAAATTTTGATATATTTATTAGCGATTTATAAATCCTCTGTTCTGTAATACTACTTCGGTTATTTATTCTACAATTATAAGGACAACTTACAAGACACTGCCACGCATACTGTCGTGTATAGTTATTGACAGAGGATACCTTGCAAGACAATGTCGGTCATGTTGTCGTGGATACACTTTAATGACGGACAGCTTACAAGACAATGTTGGTCATGTTTTTGTAGTTAGGCTTTGACAACAGACAACTTGAAAGGCAATGTCGGTCAAGTCGTCGTCTATAAACTTATTTAGAAGACAGTGCACTAGACAATGTCGAGTATTTTGTCGTCCACGACATGTTCCCTAAGTGATAGAAGACATGTCGTGCATAAATCGTTGATGACAATGTCGTCGACGGCAGTTTTACCAACTGGGTATGCACATATTCATATGTATGAGTACTTTGAAGTTGTATCTTTACAAATGATTTACAACAACCGCGCCCTCATGTTCATTATACCATTCGTTTTCTATTCTAAGTAATAAAATTGTACTTCTTTAGATTCTATTCATTTAAATAAATATGAATGAGTTTTTAGCAAAAATAGGTCATGGTTTTTTGTTGAAGAGAAATGAAAACAAATTGTAATTTAACATTGATTATTTATTTAACTGAAATTGTTTAAAAAATTAAAGATTTAAATATCATTGAAATGGATTGAATTGAATATGATCATAAAAAGGGTATTAATTCTAAATTTTTATTATGTTCTTGGAAAAAATTCAAACGTAATAGTTAACTACCTACTAATGAAAAGATTTGCTTTAAAATTATTTTTCATATGCGTTTAATACGCAATAAAAAATTGTTTTGCTTCTACTAAAAAATTTTGAAATTTGAGTTAATACCCTCTTTATGATCAAGTGCAATATTTAAAATGTAATTAATAGGAAAGTTTTGTATTTGGCAGAAACTTTTATAAAATTCATTATGAATACATAAACAAATTTTATAATACCAGTAAAAAGTAATCGTATTGTCAGAAGCATTAGCCCCTCAAAATAAGCCGAAGAAGATGTGCAGTAAGGAAAGTTATTATATTGACACAATTAAGAAACAAAATATAAATATAATTTAAGCCAGTGTTAGAAAATAAACATTAAATATCGTTCCTTAGTGTTCGGTTCGATAGATTTGTGGAAAACACAAACGCTAATAGAGTTTGAACTTATTGGCCATTGACCTTAAGTATCTCGTTCTGGTATTTACCCACCAGATCTCTGTTCGTACTACCCTAACATACCACCCTAATATCAGAAAATTAAATCTCGCAAGAAACTATTAAGCTTTTGCTAAGGAAGTATTTCGATAATTCCAGCAGCAACATTTTTAAATTTAATAAGAAAATTAAAGCTGGCAAAAAGTCATTATTTCGGGCGATTCATCATCGTGAGGTTTGATTTATAATGTCATATAAAACACATAAATTTTAGAGTGAACTTAAACCTTTTATTATCGGTTAAAATAACAACTTATAACATTAAGTGTTTGAATATGATATCATGTAAATGTTGGCCATGACTACGTCTAAGGTGGTACATTCGGAAGGTCCAACTTTGGGCGACTCGTTCGAGCATAATGACTAGTATATTGCGAATAATACGAGTAATGTTGGCTTCCAAAGCGTCAATCGTGCTGGCTTATTTTCAAAGACCTCAGACTTTACATATCTTCAGAGAATATAGTCCAAAAGTGTGATACCTTGTTGATTTCTCAACAAGGCCATTGTTTCACGCGCTCTATGGTTCGTACCCCCATTTTGAATCCATCTTGAATACAGAGCTCACCGATACCAAGCGCTTGAATTTTAGGAAGCACATAGTCAGACAACATGGTGCAGAAATATGGACCAATAATTCAGAAAATATCCGTATTATTGCGTTATTGCGGATTCAATATTATTATCTAAGAGAATTGTGATAACTCTTCTAAAAAATTAAATTTATAAGATTATGTTATTTAATTCGCCTATTTAAAGTTGAAAACAAATTGAAAAAGGCTAATGGGACGGTCACATATGGCAAACATTTGACAAAAAATGTCTAATATTTGCTTGCCCTAATCGGACCAAAAAATATTTTTGAGGGGCAAACAGAAAAACAACTGATCTTGAGCAAACAGAATAATTTGTCAGCAAACCAAAATGTTTATACAAAGAAAAAATTAAAAATTTTTTTTAATCACCAAATTCATAGAATTAAGCAAACAATTTGTTAATTTTGCAACAACTACCAAAATAATTATATTGATTACTAAAAATTTTAAAAATTCAAAATGGTAAAATTTTTTTGTTTTCCTATAAAAGAAATTTTGAATTTTAATTAAAAAAATTATCAAAAAACTTTGCCGTTTCAAGCAATTTTTAATAGATTTGACTAAGTATAGCTCAGGTTTTGACAATTCCCAGCAACAGTTCTACAAGTTTAAATTTTTTTATTTTAAGCGAAAAAATCACTTAAGAGTTTTTATTATTTAATATTTTAATTAAATTATTAATTAATATTTATTTCAAACCAACTAAAATGTTAAGTAAATTAAAAATTTTATATATTAAATTTTTTTCAACTAAAAAAATAATTGATTCAATTGTCACATTAATTAAATTGAAATACTTTTCAAACAATTCTTTTAATTGATTAAAAAATTTATTGAAATTTTTTTCTTTGTGATGTGACCAGTAAACGTCAAATATTTTCTTCGTTTTAGGTGAAATGAATATTTATTCTTACAAAAATTTTGTTAGATTAAACAGCGTCAAACCAAAAGTTTTAAAACAAAAAAAAAATTATCAAAATTAAATCATTTTTTAATGACAAAAAATCATATTTTCAAAAAATAGTTCTAACTCTGACTCCAACTCCAACCGCTGACATTTTATAAGTTCGACTCCTACTCTCAATTTTAATGAGACTGGTCCTTATTTGACTTAAAACTTTTTTTTAAGCAGTGCCTTTTAAAGGGTTAAATACATATAGCAAGAAAATTATTCTATAAAAACTTCGGCCCAAATATTTTTGATATTGCATCGCAAATTTCTAAGAATTTTTATTTTGGAAAAATTTTTTAAATTTGTTAAGCCGAAAAATTTTGGAGTCGGAGTCTCGAGTTTTTGTGGGTACTTTGACTCCTATTACAAAAACTAACATAAAGTAATGACGGAATGCACCGATTGTTTTTGTTTCATTTTGCACAAACTCGATTTTGATGACTAGAAATCATACAACCAAATTTCGTGAAGATCGGATAACGAATAATGCTTTAATGGGGGAAATATGGTCTAATTTAGTTTCATAACACTGGCAATTACTTCGCCCAATTTCGTGATGGTCGGTTATTTACCATTTGTCCCAAATTATCCATTTTTTTGGCCCCAATTATCCGAAAGAATAATTATGTATACATGTACAGTGGATCACAGCTTATTTTATGCAGTGCATTTTTTTTAGTTTTAAAGCTCTGCACAAACAAAACTAAAATGAACTTTAAAAAGAACTTGGAATCATTTTAAAAACAAAACGCTATTCTTTAAAAACAAAAATAATTTATTGCAAAAATTTACGTTTTAACTATTTTAAACTAAAAAAAAAAAAAAACAAAAAACTTTCTACTGTAACGGTACCTGAATGCAACTTCGTTGTTTTTTCTGTCATTCTTGTTTTAATTCTATGTTTTTCGTTGAATTGTTAGTCTGATTTTGTTACATGAAGTGTCAGTTACCAAAAATTCAAATGTATACGCGGACAACGATAGAGCAGCGAGAATTGGTTTTAAACCATTTTAAAAATGGCCACTCACAGCGAAAAATAGCAGAAATGTTTAATATTAATGCTTTCACAGTTCAAAAAATCATTGAGCGCTTCATCCGCGAAAATCGGGTTCATAACAAAGGCAGAAAAGCACCAAATAAAATGTTTACTGAACATGACGAGCGATACATTTTACGCAAAATGAGGGCAAACCCAAAGCTCTCAGCTCCGAAATCGACGTCGGAAGTTAAAGCTGACCTGGGCAAACAAAGTTGCGTAGAAACTGTTCGTCGTGAGAAACCGTTTATAAACCCGAAAAATAGGCTATGGAGGCTAAGTTTTGCCAAGGAACGCGTTTCAAAGGAATCTTCATTTTGGAATTCGGTCATCTTTGCCGATGAATCTAAGTTTAACCTATTTGGTTCAGATGGCATGTCGTATGTATAGCGGAAACCTAATACAGAACTAAACAGAGAAAACCTTAAGGCAACAGTTTTGGGTCTGTATGTCGGCTGCTGGTACTGGAAATCTAACTTTTATAGAAACAACCAAGGACAAATTTAAGTACCTTCAGATACTTAAGGACAACTTGTTGGAGAGTGCTGAGAAACTGGGTATAAAATCAGATTTTCGATTAATCATATATCATATCTTTAATCTGTCATAGATAATAGAGGGTATCACACACCCAGAGAAAAAACATGTTTATATATGGTCAGCTCCAACAAAACTATTTTTAAATAAAAATTTTGAACATATTATGTTTAATTTAATCATACTTTTGTCACCGACAAACATATTATGGTTAAATTTGTCCACCATCAAGAAGCCACAACCATATTATGGTTGCCTCCAAACATGTTTTGGTTAATAATAACTAAAATATGCTTAACACTTATAATAGCATGGATGGTTTTCAACCATAGCATGTTGCTCTTGGAAAAGAGGAAAATACTATTGTTAATTTAAAAACAAATTATTATCATATTTAATCAAAACATGTTTAAAGACAACTATAATATGGTTGTGGCCTCTTGATGGAGGACCAATTTAACAATAATATGGTTGTCGGTGACAATAATATGGTTAAATTAAACATAATGTGTTTAAAAATTTTTTTAAAAATAGTTTTGTTGGAAGTGACCATTTTTAAACATGTTTTTTCTCTGCGTTCACGAAATATTAAATTGGGTCATTTTCAGTTTTTGCTTCGAGCTTCTGAAACTTACGTGCCTGCATACAATAAGCTGTGAGATGAAAAAATTTAGCGTTTTTGGTTTTTTTTAGTTTTAATATATTGAAATGTACATTTTTGTAATAAATGAAATTTTTTGATAAATAATAAGGTAGGCCTTTTTAATGACACGAACTTCTTTTTTCAGTTCCTCTTAGTTTTTCTGTAAGTGTTAAAAATAAAAAAATGCAGTGCATAAAATAAGCTTTGAGCCACTGTATGTGCGTATGAATATGTATTTTTTTTTTTAATTTGAAAAGAAAGATGAAAACAAATAAAACACAATTGTTATTTTAATTTTATTTTAGCCTTTCATTGTTTTCCTAAGAAAAAAATAGAAAAATCGTCTTCTTTGTTCGATTTTTATTAAAACATAATCAAAATAAAAAACATAGTAAAAGTTCAGGTGTATTGTATATATATTTTCTACATAGATACTTTTGGTCAAAAAAGGCAAACATTTATTTTAGTGCAATGACTGGCAAATGGGGTAATAGTTTAATGCTTTAATCACATAAACATATGTATTAAATATTCCAAGGAAATAAAATTAAACAATTTTCCCTCGAAATTTCGCAGACAAACAATTTCCGGAACAATTTTCACAAAAGCGGTAAATATAAAAATTTAAGCTGCCTTGTTTCTAAAGATATCTGTTTTCTGTGGTGCATATTACACAAGCTTATAAAACTATTTAAAATTATTTTATTTTGAAGACTGAATAATATCGTCGCTAGAAAAAAATCAGCATATCGGAACTTTGCCAATGTCGGAACAAAAACTCGTCTAAATGACGATAAAACGTCTAATCTGGCAGCCCTATTTTTATTATATCTATTTCTTTCGTTGATTAATAAACTTAATTACTGGAAGTACTCCAGTTGAAACAGAACCTGTGGTGTCTGTTCTCGCATTCAAATACAGAAACACTTTTTTCTCACAAATCGAGACACGATGGAATTTTTTGTTTCACACTCCATGTGAGAAATTTTACGATGCGAGAAATACAGAAACGAGCTACTGGCCTAAGCAACCAGCGGAATGCGCATAAAAACTTGCTTTCCCACAAAAATAAATTTCAGCGATTTTATCCAAAATAAAAATTGGAAATTTAGCACGTCATTAATAAATGAATTATTTTTTTAGTTGAAAAAAAAATTGAACATATAATTTTGATTTAATTAGCATATTATTTTTTTTTTTGAAATACATTTTTAATTAAAATATTAATAAAATAACAAAAGATCTTAATTGATCTTTTCGCTTAAAATAAAATAATTTAAACTTGTACAATTGTTGTTGGGAATCGTCAAAACCTGAGCTATATTTAATTAAATCAATTAACACAATTTTGAAATAGCAAAATCTTTTAATTAAAATGTTAAATATCATTTAAAAAAAAATTTCACAATTTTAAATTTTTACAATTTTTAGTAATCCAAAAAAAGGTGCAAAGACAACCAATTTTTTGCTTGATTCCATGAATTTAGTGATTAGAGGCAATTTTTTAAGTTTTTTTCTGTGTATTAAAATTTATATATTTTAATCAATAGTTAAAATAAAATGATTGAGAATTTTAAGCAAATCAAGCAAGAATGTAAATGAACACCAGTTAACTATTGTAGAGAGCGAAACAACCATAACTTTGTTGCTTTTAAGCATATTATCTTAATTTAAAAACTAAACATACAATGTTTTAAAATGCTATAATTTCAAACATATTTTGGTTATTTTTAACCATAACATGTTTGGAGACAACCATAATATAGTTGCGGCTTTTGTATGGACGAAATTAACCATAATGTGGTTTCCAGCGACAATATTAACCATTATGTATTTAAGTGTAGCTTTGTAGCTTTATTTTATATAAGCATATTGTTAAATTCAACCATATTCGACGTTTCAAGAGAGGTAAACACTTTATTGTTAAATTGAAACAACAGAATGGTTTCTAAAGGTTAGAGGTTTAAAATTAAAAAAAATTAAATATTATATTATTTTACCTAGTCCCTCTAAAATATGGAGCTTCAATAAAGTTTCAATTTATTTTAAATTGTCTCGAAAGGGACAGGGGAAAAAAGCTTCTATACATATTGAATACGTATTTTCTATCATTCTTCCAAAACTTCTAAACAAAAAGTACGTTTCCAAAATTTAAAAACAATATAATTCTTTTTATTTTTTTTCAACTACAGATTCAATCAATATTATATTTTCATTTTGTTAGTGGAAAAACAAATTCAGTCATCGTATTATAATTATATTCACATTACAGTTTACAATTTTATACCAACTCAATTGCGCAGCGACAAAAAGTTTCTTTTGCACTTTAAAAACTCTGCTTTTGCATTTAATAAAGAAAATTTTTTATTTTAATTTAATTTATTATTGCTTCTAACTTTCTATTTTTTCTTAACATCTAAATTACTTGTCTGCTGTTGAAAACTTGAAAAAAAATTTGTAAAGTAAAACTTTTGTTACGTGTTTATTTTTGGTGTTACTATAACTTTCTCTTTAGACTTTGAAAAATTTTATAAAGCAGTTGTTTTCCAAAAGTTCAAACATATCAGTTAGAAGAAAATACAAAAGGTATTCGAGATGTTAAAAGAATATAAATCTATTTATTTAAAAAATTTCTTTTTAGAACTGGGTTACTTTAAATTAAGCTGTTATTGTGTTTTTTAAAATTTAAGTGTATGTTCTATTGAACTAATAGATTCATCACTTTATTTATATACCCTACTTAGTTTAGATGGGTTTGTGCTAATGTTCGTTACTCACAGTAATTGAAATCCCAGACGGTTATACTAGTTTATGAGTCGACTCAGAATCACTTTCATTTGTCATTTCATTTGTAATGTCTACAATATTGATCTAAGAACCTTTAAAGTATAGATTCTGGGTTCGTATGAGTAGCGAAGTTGATTGAAAGATATACATCTGTATGTGTGTTAAAATGGATTTCCGAAGACCCCAGAAATGATGGGGACTGGACTATTATATATTTATGTCACATATACGTTAAAGCTTTCTATTGAAACTTAGCAGATAGGTCCATATTTTTTTTTTTTTGTATATCTGAAGAACAGGAAGAGCAAAAGTTTCCAAAGTTGGTACAAGTATCTGGCTTTTCGTGCACAGCATTCGGCACTTTCGAAGACATCATAAATTTCTGTATATCTGGAGTACAACAACAGCCAAAGTTTCCAAATTTTGTGCAAGCATCCTTGTTATAATTACACGTCAGCCGTCAAAATGAATATAATTGGCACGACATCAATTTATTTATATCTAAAAAAGGGTAGTAGAAAAGTTATTTAAATTTGGTACGCATAGCCGGATTATCAACACACAACCTCCTTAAAAGGCGAACTAGATTCGAAAAGTGTACATAGCACCTGCTTACAACAACATTATAGAATTCTGTATATCTGGTAGGGTATTCATTCGGTTTACCGTTAACCGGTTAACCGATTAATTACTACCCGATTAACTGAGTGGTTAATTTAAGATTGACTCTTTTCGATTAATGATTAAATCGGTTTATTTATGTCGATTAACCGATTAACCGATATATGAACATTTTTAATTTTTTGTAGTTTTATAACGTGTTTTTTGTGTTTTAAATTATTGGTTTCGTCTCATATACAACACGTATGGGTTTAGAAAATATTTTTTTCATACAAACAAAGAAGGTGTTCAGTGATCTTCATTTTAAACACATAAGTGTTTGCTGTCAACAGGATTTTTGTTTCACGTACTTTTTATATGTGTTTGTTGTTTGTTTCTTCTCACATCTTCTCATATCAATCTTATAACAGGATTAACCGAAACAATTAGAAGGGTTAAAATTTAATAATGGAAGATTTTCTAAGCTTAGAGAAATCTAGGAAAAGAACTGAGAAATTAGACATTCTGTATTATGAGTTGATTTCGATTTCTCCAACATCTACCGTAAATGAAAGAATTTTTTCCGAGTCAAGTTTTATCAAACCTGAAGAAAATAATCTCTTAAATCCTAAATATTTTAAGCAAATTATTTTTCTATAAGATTATTCTATAAGATCTCCTTAAAATATGGAAAAACCTAATAAACTTATCCCATTTTTTTATTTTTTATGCACAGAAAAAATTAAAAATTGTCTCTAAACACTAAATTCATAAAATCAAGCAACCAATTTATTGATTTTGCACCCATTACCAAAATGATTATATTGATTACTTAAAATTGTAAAAATTTTATATTAGGAATTTTTTTCAATAATTGATATTTTTAATTTTAATTACAAAAACTATCAAAAAACTTTGTCATTTCAAGCAATGTTTTAAATTATTTAATTAAATCTCAGATTTTCACAGTTCCCAACAACAATTCTACAAATTTTAATTATTTCATTTAAAGAGAAAAACTCAATTAAGATTTTTGTTATTTAATTAAAAATTTCCCTACGTCATAGATAAAATCAATAAAAGAAATTCTAAACTCAGCATAGCAAATAATATTTAAATCAGTATTTCATGCCATCATGTTCTATGCTGCCCCATTGTGGTCTACACCTGCACAGTGTCATATTAAAAAATTACAGATAGCCCAAAATAAACTTTTAAAAATAATACATAACTTGCCTTGGCATTATTCTACTCAACGGCTGCGCAACCTTGCTAACGTTGAACTCGTCAACACTCGTATCCACAGGCTTGCTACGAATTTTAATAACAGATGTCGTGACTCTGACTGTAACCATATCAATGAGCTGGGCTCAACGTAATTTTATTTTCTAACATTAAGTCTCTTTTTATAAAAATCAAACAAATTCAGAAAAGTTTTTTTGTAAATTTTTTCTTCTCTAAACATTGCTAAACTTAAATGCATTTAAATTACACAATATTGATATTAAATAATTAAGTAGAAAAGGAAAATAGTCCTAAACTCTTAAAACATTGTTAAATTAGTTTATACTTAAATGCTAAATAAGGATTACCATTGATTGATTGACTGAATTAAAAATTTATTTAAAAAAACTAAAATGTTAATTAAATCAAAATTATATTATTAATGTTTGTTCATCTAAAAAAATAATTGATTCAATTATCACATTAATTAGATTGAAATACTTTCAAACAATTTTTTTAATTGATCAAAAATTACTGAAAATATTTTCTGTGTGTATTAATTAAAAATTATGTATTACATATTTATGAATTATTCTTTTGTTTCCTCGTTTTAGTTCAAGAATTTTTATGATTGTTATGTTATTATTTTTTTTACTCCAAATAATAAATAATTAATTCATTTTTATTTATGGAAATTTATAAACAAAACTTTATTTATCGGTTAACCGATCAACTGAAAAATTAACCGATTATTAACCGATTAAACCAAAACCTAGGTTAATTAATCGAGCGATTAACCGATTTAAGCAAAAGCCCGATTAAATGAATAACCTAATATCTGGACAACGGCAAGAGCAAAAGTTTCCAAATTAGGAAAAAACATCTTTGTTAACAAAACATAACATCCGCCAAAATATGGCTTAGCAGAAGTGGGCGTGGTACAAAAAAGATGTATGGTTATCTACAGAGCGGTATTTATATTACTTTCTGTTCTTATCGCACCACGGTGAAGGGTATATAAGATTCGGATTATCCGAATAAAATTTTTAATGTTTCTACATATATAAAATTCGTGACACGGCGTTTGTAATTGAACTCCTCCCAACGGCTTGACCGCTTTTTATGAAATTTTGTAAGTGTATTTGTTAGGTATGAGAATAAGTCGTAAAATATATTTTATATCGCTAGAGGGCGTAATATAGGACACAAGGAGTAAAAGGACAAAACTTACTTCTTAACTAGAGGTCGTAAAAACAGGCAAAGGTGGTAAAAGTTCCTTTTCTCTATATCTTCTTAAATAATAAACCGATTTACTTGAAATCTGGAAGGCAAATAGTGTAACATCTGGAAGGAACTAAAGCCTATAATTTCTATTATTTAGGTCGTGAAATAGGGCAAGAGGGGCGAAACAGGTAAAAGCTCCCCCTTCCCATGTCGTCTTAATTCATTATCCGCTGATAGTTTCAGGTCTTGAAGGAACTAAAGGCTATAAATTTTAACATTTGGGGAGTAAAATAAAGCAAAAAGGGTTAAAGCACTTTTTTTATACCTTCTTAAAGAACTATTTTGGCAGAAAAAAATGCGGACGTTGGCGATTTAAATTTCAAGATACAGCAGTCGTCGCCAGGCGACTTAGTATCATACAAATCGATCGATACAGTTAGCGATGTTAACGAAGCTGTAAATTACCCAACAGAGATTTTGAAATCTCTGGATTAGACAGGCATACCATCATACCTTCTAGGACTGAAAGTTGGATCTCCAGTTATTATATATTATTGAAGCCATCTTTTTAAATGCTAAATTCCGAGACGAAAATGTTTTGCTGCAACGAACTCCGATAATTTCCGCACTCAAACGCGCTCAATTTCCTATTAGATTTGCATTTGCAATGACAATCAATAAGTCGCAAGGCCAAACGATGTCAAATTGCGGCTAATAGTGCATTTACACCTACACCATAAACAGGTTATAAGCTGTTTATGATGATAAACTAAGTTTATCCATACAAATTATAAACACGTTTGTAACTAGCTTTTGAGATAAACTAGTTGCAAACAACCAGTTTTTGTTAATGCAACTCTGTTCTTTTCAAATTTTGCTCTGGCAACGCTAGTGATATTTGACATTTCATAAAAAAAAAAAATTAAGTTAAAACAGTTTGCGTTAAAAAAAGGAACACATCAAGAAAAAGTTTAAAAAAATTAATTGAAAATTGTTTTATATAATATGGATAACGAAAATAAAAGGTATGTTTATCGTATGTATAAATGTACGTGCACCAACGTTTTTAAGTTTTTTTTACTGAAGTCAGCTGTTTTGTGACACGGCTGTTAAACTGTTAACTGTCAAAACTGCTGATGTAAACGATATAGTTTATGAAAGTAGTTTACGATCATAAACTAGTTTGAAAATTACAAGTGTAAATGCACTATAAGATTTTGCACACCGTGTTTTTCATACGGACAATTATACGTGGCATATTCTAGCGTCGCGAAATTTTGACGCGTCGGCAAGCCTTCGACTTTATCTTATTATCTTTGTTTAATTTTTCCTACTTCAGGATAAAAAATACATCACTTTTTTATATATAACTTTTGAATATGTAGTAGGGTATTCATTCGGTTAACCGTTAATCGGTTAATTAATTTTTGTCGACATATATTTATATTCGCTTGCAGTAACGATAGTGTGATTCTGTAATTTATTTTTAACGATTGTAAACAGCCGTAGGTTTTGTAACATCTCTGTCTACAAAATGTTAAAATAAACGAAAAGCACAAAAGAGAATAAAGAAAAAACAAATCATTTTGTACATTTTAAATTTAGAATTTTCTTTTTGTTCATACATAAGCATATGTGTGTATGTAGTATGTATGTAAGAAGTCGGGACTCAGCCACTTTAAACATAAAATACACTTTATCGATTAAATAAACACAACGTAAATTATTGTTGATAAAATAACGAAAAAAAATGCTTAAAGTAACAGCTGACTTTAATCGACAGCGAATGTCGTTAAAAATTTTACTGAATAGCAAATTCGATAAATATTCGTTTTATTTATTTTAACGATACGATTATCGTAAAAAAAGTTAGTGAATCGCACTACAGGAAAAGTTTTTAAGCCGCATCAATATCTTATGAATGTACAAATTTTTGCAAAGATAAATTTTATATTTGCAAAACAACTATACCAAAGTGGCTTCTTCTAAACACTGCATAAATTAGATAATTAAAGGGTGATCCATCGGTTTGATTTTGAATATCCTTTTTCACAAATCACGCGTGACTCATATCAAACTGCTTTGTCATTTTGGTTCAGTATCGTTTGGCAAGTCATCATGGAAAGACTCAAACCACAGCAGCGTTTTCAAATTGTTGTCAATGACTTCTATAAAACTGAATGAAAATCCGGTGTTTTATCCCGAAAGTCTGTTCAATGATGAAGCACATTTCTGGTTGAACGGATACGTTAATAAACAAAATGGTCGCATTTTGGGCTGATGTACATCCAAAAGAGTACCAAGAGCCCTTAAATCCAATAAAAACAATGGTATGGTGTGGTTTATGGGCTATTGAAATCATTGGTCCATATTTCTTCAAAATTGGGGAAAATGAGAATGTTACCGTCAATCATAGCCATTATCGCACTATGTTAACCCTAACCTTCCTGACACGGGTACCCCGTCACCCGAACGAAACTTAACGTAAAATATCTCTTAAGCAAAAAATTATACAAACTTGAGGTTCCGCAAGTTCCTTCAGCTAATCGGTTTTTAAAGATTTTTATAACTTAAAGCAAATAGTCCTTACCCTGCTGAAAAGGGTACCTGGGTACCCGTATAGAAGTAAGAGCATTCTGTATAAAAAAGTGAAGATACGAGTAGTTTTTGTTTTTTATTTCATTTAGAATTAATAAATTTTTATATCTTACTTTTTACTGGTAGGGCGTGGAGAAAATATTTTGATTTGTGTGCACATTGACAGTTTACAGCCATCACATGTTTTGCGATCCGATTCCAAATCAATAGCCACACAAAGGTAGCAAAGACGTTTTAATGAAAGCCGACCAGTTTAAGCTCGCTTTGATATTTCCGATGGGGTTGCAGCATCCTGAGGAACTTCCTTAGGGTTGGCTTAATTTGTCATTTGTTAGAGAGCTGCTCGGACGTTAGCGTATCGTATTGAACGATTGTTATTAGCCATTTTTATGTTTTTAGTTACCAATTCCACTCGAAGTTATGTAAAAAAAGGCGGAAACTTCAAGCTTTTTAGGTTCTTGGATAGTGGCTAGAGAACACACAATATGCACCTAAAGCAGCCACGTCAACCACGTTAAAAAAAAAGGATCAAGGACCAGCTATATTTCGGCACCATTTGGCTCCTAATATCGACTCTGCCCTTTGGGTTATTGTAATAATCATTTATTTTTTTTCGTTAAAAGCTCGCTCTCCTCGAGTATTCTTAGTTACAACAGACCAAAGAGTCCCGCTCTTACTGAAACCATATTGTGTCGTTCCTACATCATCTGCTGCGTTTGGCCGTATCTCTTTTTTTGAATATACGCTTTGTTTTGACGAAGGGTACCGACAAGATCTATTCCTCTCATTTAAAACTGATTGGCCAAAGAGATTGACGTAAAAAATTATCAATTTTTATATTTGATTCTATTGATTCAAAATCGTATCGCAAGACACGCAAAATATGTGATGGCTGTAAACGGCTAAACACACTGTAAAATTATATCTCCACGCTGCAGAAAATGCAAATTTCCTAAGGCTTATTTTATGCAATGATACTAGTACAAAGTAATATATTAAAAAATTTTAATTCTAAATAAAATAAAAATCGAAAGCCAGTGTTATCTTTACTTTTTCTATACAAAATGCTTTAACTTATATACGGCTACCCAGGTACACTCATCAGGAGTCTACGTATAAAAGTGGTGTCGGTACGGTTAATGCTAAAGGACTATGTTCTTCCTAAAATTCAAGCACATGGCCTCAGTGAGCTCTGGTTTCAACTAGACGGCGCTAAGAGCCATACAGCGCATGAAACAATGACCTTGTTGAGAAATAATTTTAGTTAGCACTTAATTTCAAGTTTTGCTACGGTAAATTGGCCACCTAGATCGTGCGTTGTCACATCTTTGGACTATTTTCTCTGGGGATATGCAGAATCTGATTGACGCTACGATTGACGCTTTGGAAGCCAACATTACTTGTGTTATTCGCGAGATACCAGTCGCTATACTCGAACGAGTCTCTCAAAACTGGACCTTCGGAATGGACCACCTCAGACGTTGTCATGGCCAACATTTTCATGCTATAATTTTCAAATAGCATATGCCCTAATTAATCTATTTTATTTTATATTATAAAGCAAACCTCACGATGAATCACCCGATATAAATATAATTTACAAACAAATTGAAGTGGATGTAATCTGTATGACTAAAACCATGCTAGATATTGTTGAATGAATATATTAATGATGTAAACATTCAGACAATCTCTTTTATCTTCAAAACTTATTGAAATGTGAAGCATTGTTAGAAAAAACTTTCAAAGTAGAAATCAAAAATTTGCTCTTGGTATTTAAATTATTAAGATTTAATGGCAAACAATATGTTTGAATTTTCTTTAAACGAAGGTTTCACATTTAATTGCAATTATTAAAATTTTGTTAAGTTTGCCACAGTTTGATTAAGTAAATTGAATTTAAGTTAACACTTAATTTTCATTATAAGGATTATACTAAGTTCGTTTAAGATGAAAGTCAACAAATAAAGCACATCATTTGTATGAGGACTTTGGAGTGTAAAGGTTTTTGGGTTAAGATTTGAAATATATGGGTCAAAATTAAAGGAAGTCGTGGTATTTTGCGGGTACCTAGCTCGGTCATTTATGGACCCATTATGCTGAATTTAAATAACAAACTTTAACGGAGTATATGTAAAATTAATAATTAACCACGTATTCCCCATCAAATCTGGTGTCCTCGGAAAACTTATTAAAACATACATACGAAAAGACGGACATAGTTAAATACACTTTGGTACTCATAAGGACACAGAAAATACCCACCGGGAAATTTGTACCAATTGTTCCAACAGAATTGGTCCTAGGACTTGTGAAAATAGAAAAAGAACAAAGAGAAATAACTATTGACATATGAAAAGAGAACTACTCACTTAACTGATATATTAAGTAGGAACAAAGAGGGATTTTTTAATTTTGTTTTAATAATTTTTTTATATAAATTTTTTTTTTTTTTTTTTTTTCATTATTTATTTATTGAATCTTCATATATTAAATATGAACTAACAATAATTAATCAAATCTTATACTAATACTTTATTTTTGTCCTGCCAATGCTAGACGAAAATTTTTCTCTTCACGGTTTCTTTTCACATATGTAGATGTTTAGCGCTCTTCTTGTCTGATGAGTCCTGCTGTATCTCTTCTCCTTAATCTAGAGTGGCCGCTGTAATTTAAAATATTTCGAGCTAGTGGATTTGGGTGCGACTCAAGTCTTTTTAAATATTTTACTGCATAGTTCGTAATAATAGTTTTTACTAACGGCACATTGAGATCCTTGTGAATATTTGAGTTTTTAACATACCAGGGAGCGGCTGTGATTATTCGAAGAAGTTTATTTTGTCGCCTTTGAATTTTTTCGATATTAGAAGCCGAGGCAGTGCCCCATAACTGAATACCGTAGCACCAAATTGGTTTTAAGATAGAGTTGTAAAGTAGAAGTTTACAATCGAGACTAAGAACAGAGTTTCTTCCAATAAGCCAATTAAGTTGAATTGCTTTTAGTTTCATTTGTGTTAGTTTTGCTTCTATATGGCATTTCCATGTTAAACGCCGATCTAGATGAATTCCGAGATATTTTACATGCGATTGTTGGGGCACTAATTGATTATTGATTTTAATAGGGGAACATGACTCCCGACGCAAGGTGAATGTTATATGTACGCATTTTTGCTCATTAACCTTTATCCTCCATTGTTTTAACCACTTTTCCAGTTCAAATATATGATCCTGCAAGTAGCGAGAAGCTTCACGACAGTTTTCGTGCACGCTTAAAAAAGCTGTATCATCAGCAAATGTTGAAGTTAGGGTGTGGTTGTTTGTTGGCATGTCTGAGGTATATATTAGGTATAACAGTGGGCCCATGATGCTTCCCTGAGGGACTCCAGCGTCAATTGGCTGAGGAGAACTTATAAAAGCACCTTCTTTAATAATAAACTTTCGACCGACTAAGTAGCTTTCTAACAGCTTGTGTGTGTTTACTGGTAAATTTAGCTTCAATTTATGTAATAAGCCTTCATGCCAGACTTTATCAAAAGCTTGAGAAACATCGATGAAGAGGGCGGAACAATATTTTTTTTCTTCAAAGGTTTTTCTTATGGCGTTTACTATACGATGGGTTTGTTCAATTGTGCTATGTTCTCTTCTAAAGCCGAATTGATGGTTTGGAATACATCTATTTACATTTAAAATTGGGGTTAATTTTGACACTAACAGCTTCTCAAACAGCTTTGATATATTAGACAATAGGCTTATAGGTCTATATGACTCAACTTTTGTAGGATCCTTTCCTGATTTAGGTATCATGGTAACTAATGATACTTTCCATTCCTGAGGGTAGTATTCAAGGCGTAAAATAGCATTAAAAATAAAGAGAATAATTTTCTTTGCTATGCTGGGTAGCTCCAAAAGCATTTTGTTACTGATCTTATCAAAACCAGGGGCTTTCTTCGGGTTTAAATCATGAATAGCCTTTTCGATTTCGCTTATCTCAAATCTTAGTGGAACAGCTGCTCTAACAGCAACAGGTGGTAACTCGACCGCCATATCGAGAGATGTGTGAGTGGTAAATACGGTTTTCAAATGATTAACAAAAAGATTTCCTTTTTCTATATCATTTCTTGCCCAACTTCCGTTTAAGTTTCTTAATGGTGGTTTAGTGATAACTGGTCTTTTAAGATTTCTAGCTGCACGCCATAATGAGTAGTCTGATTGTGGAGTTGCATCAAGTTCCTTAAGATATTTTTCAAAGGATGCAGTTTTTTGGGACTGCAGTAACTTTCTTAGCCTTTTTGTGCACTCTTTTAATAAAGTCTTAAGTTGGGGGGATCTGTGCTCTGTGTCTCTTCGAACTCTCCTTTTTTCAGTCAATAGACGCTCGACATCTACAGAATATATGATATTGTTTTTGGTTTTTTTGAGGGTTGTGCTGGAATGTTGAACAGCTAGTTTGAGATAACTGTCAAAATTAACAATAGCGAGATCCACGCTCTCCGGTGTGCTAAGCGGAATATTTTCTGTGCAATGGGCACTAAGATATTTTTTATATTTTAACCAATTTATTTGTGAGGGTGATTTGGATAAGTACCCAGACGGCGATACGATTCTATTTGGAATCATTATAGTAACAATTGTAGGTGTGTGGTCGGAAGATAATTCTAAGGAAGCCTCAACATAAATCGTTTCTGCGGGGATGTTTTTAACCACTCCAAAATCTATGACATCTGGAACTTTTTGCTGATCAGTAGGCCAATATGTTGGTTCTCCGCTCGCGACCACATTTAGATCCATTTTACGAATTGTGTTAAACAAAACACGACCCTTAGGCGTAATAAGTCGTGACCCCCAGAAAGTATGTTTAGCGTTATAATCGCCAGCAGCCAGGAAGCAGGGTCCTAATGATTTGAAGTATTTATTATATTGGCTTTCTGATATTGAAAATCTAGGTGGTGAATATATTGATGAAATAACTAGGTTTCGATTTAATTCCTCAACGCAAATGGTCGTTGCTTGGAGATAATCTTCACGATGATCACACATTAAGTAGTGTTTTACTCGGTTTTTTATCAAAATGGCAGAACCTCCACAAGCTCTACCTCGAGGGTCCTTGGTATCATATAATATATAACCATTGATTTTAAACGTATTTCTCGAGGTCAGATGAGTTTCAGACACCATCATAACATCGATTTGTTTATTTTTAAGGAAGTATTCTAGTTCATTTTTATGTTGGCGGATGCCGTTTGCGTTCCAAAAGCAAATTTTTAGACAGTTCATGGCTTATTTAGTACAGCTTGCAATAACATCGATTGCATTCTTAACATTTCTTGCATCATGTTACCCATTGTGTTGGTAAAATTGTTAACGGTTTGCACTAATGTTTCCATGGTTTTTTCTAGCCGAGTTAAATTAGAAGTGGGAATTTCGTCATTATTTGGTAAATCACCTTGCAATGGCATATGATTAGATTTTAAGACATTAGCGTACGAGGTTCTGTTATTATTTGGCTGCGGTATTTGAACGCCGTTAGTGTTTTCTTGATAAGTTGCCTGCGTTTGAGAGGGATTAAGTTTCTGTCCAACAGAACGCTTGACAATAGAATATACCGGACATCCTCTATAGTTGGCAGTGTGATTACCACCACAGTTGCTACATTTTTTTACATTAGGGTCATTTTTTGACTTATCACACTGAACGGTACCATGTAGTTCTCCACATACGACACAAACAGGGGGTAAATAGCAGTATGCCCTAGTATGACCAAATTCTTGGCAGTTTAAACACTGAACGGGCCCATTTCTTTTGTGCGGCTCTTCTATCGTTATTTTCCTGTACAGGATGTATTTTAAACTGTAAATGGGATGCGTTTCATTTTTTTTTAGCTTAACGTCGCCGGGCTCTAACTCCACTCGAAATAGTGGTTGGGGATTTTTTTCCCTATTTTTAATATTTGTAACATTTTTAATTTTGAAACCCTTTTCTTCTAAAAATGTTTTTATTTCGTCTGGGTCCACGCATGAGTCAATGCCCTTTATCACAACCTGCAGACCTTTGCTGCTTTTCAGCTGGTAAGTATAGAAGCTTTTTTTAAGTGCTTCAAACTTATTAATTAATTTACGAAAATCATTCTCATTATTAATCTGTATTTTTGTTTCGTTAATATTACCACGCTTGATTGCAGCTACGTAAAACGAATTTTCACCTATCACCGATATTAAACTTTTTATAAGCTCACTTGAGTTTTGCTCTCTAAGATATATCGGGGGTGGCTTCGACGATTTTATGACGTTGGGTGTTTCAGAAGATTCATCCTCCAGAATTGCAAAACGATTTTGCGAGTTTATTCTATCAAAAGATGGAACTTTCGAGGCAGAGGCAACAGCTGAAGAGGCAGGGCTGCGACCTCGTTTAAGCACTGTTATATACCTATCCATACCAACTTGCACTTGTGGTTTTTGACAACTTTTTTCTTGTTTGTTTAACATTGCGTCTATGTTTGGGATTATGGTAACAGTGGTAACGCTTGTATTGTTTTCTGTTGTTGTGTTTATTTCCACATTGCTTTCACTAGCATGAATATCATTTACTTTTGTTGTTGTTTCATTGTTATTACTCATATAGAGTTGTTTTTGTTTTTTTCACCGTTTTTTTATTTTTTTGTTTTTATTTTTTTTGTTGACTGTGCTCTTTTTATTATGTATAATGTTGTTACGCCGAGATAATAAAAGAAAAAAAGAATAAATATTTTTTTGCACAGATTATTTGCAAGTATGTATGTGCGTACATACATACATATGTAGGTATATTTTTTTTTACTTGTATTTTTTTTTTCTTAATTTTTTTATAGTTATTCACTTTTATATTGAGCGTCCAAATTCGCTTGTTAAACTGATATTATTAACTAATTTATGTTAAAAAAAAAGAACCGTATGCGGAGTTAAAAGAAACACGTCTTTTCTCATCGAGCACGACCGACTGAATGATTTTTTAATATAAATGATTTTTAATTTATTTATTATGACCGTTTTTATAACAGGTTCAGTATTCACCAGTGTACACTGGTTCATATTTGAGAAGGCGGGCAAAATTATTTATTTTTATGTTCTCCCATTTTAAAATTATTTAATTCATATGAAAGTTAATACTAGTAGATCATGTGTGCCAAAAAATGTTAACCCTACTTCACCTTTTTCATTGAGTAGTATTGAGCAGTATTTGGTTATAGTTTTGAATTTCTGAGTCGATTTTTAAAGTTGAAATACTCATAACTTTTCTGTTTTTCAAGATTTTTGACAGAATAAGTTTTGTGTATTAGCTTATCTTCTTAACTATTAGCTATACTATTATATTATTAAAGCATTAAACTCTGCGACTTTTGGAACTAGTAAATTTTTATTTTTTTTTCAAATGTCGAAATTTCCTTGAAACCTTTTACTTTATAGAGCATAAGTCCTAAACGGCAAAATGAGTCAAAAAAAAAATCTTTACTCTCTTGTAGTCCGGACTTATATAACCAAATTGAATACCGACCGGCTCGGACCTTGCGAACTAAAGCAATTTCTGTGACTCAAGGTACGATATTCGGTTCAATGGTGGTGAAATATTAAAACAGTTTCGGCCACATAATTTATCTAGCACGTCAGGTTGTTGGCATTTTCTGACAATATTTAAGTTCTAAAATAAAAAATAAGTATTCGTTGCAAAATATAACAGATAAATGAGAGATTATAAAAAAATATATATTTGATGTACTCAACTTTTACACTGAAAATCAACAAAAAATTAAAGGGTAAGATCCCAACTATCGAGCAAAAAAAAATCGCATAAAAAACTACCGATCCAGTCAAAAGTTAGCCACTGTGCGGTGGTGTTATATATTTCTTTGGGACTATTTATTTATTTCTTTCTTTTTAAAATTAATTCTAGCACTTTTTATGTGAAAAATACCAACGACAAGCATTGTAGTAACTAACAATGAGAAAAGACGTGTGACTGGTCAAATGGCACTTAGGTGCCGATTAGCCTCCACCAATGACAACCCCATGTAAAAGTGATAGGTCCATTCATATGAAGAATTAGGACCGGTCTGTGCCACCAAAGAACCTATCACGGGACTACTTAAGTGTCAGTTCGCTTCCCACTAGGGTATATATTTAATGTAATCAATATTGTAGAAATTATGAACTAAATGACAAACTTATATAATCGCTATCCATCTGTGCTGAAGGGTATAAAAACAATAATTCATTAGTATTTCCTTATAAACAATTAGTCACTTAATTGCTTGAAATCACTGAGCTTTATGAATTTATTGCAATTGTTTCATTTAATCTCATAAGCTGTTCATTATTTCTTCTTATAAATTTTTTCTTGATTTTTATAAACCCTATGCGTTTAATTAAAAGTGCAGATTTTCACTATGTATAAAAGAATGAGAAAAGAAAATCCATTTTAGAGAGAAGGGAATAAAAGATAATTTTTAAAGGTAAAAAATATGTTTACATACCCTACATGTACGTATTAACGAAAGCAGCCCCAATTGGGGACATACCATACACCATACCACAAAATTTTGCCATTTTATAGTGGCTATCAAAATAGTAATTGGCGCCAAATGTTTTGTCAATACCAACATTAATAGCAAAGTAATGGCATTTAAAACTATTTTCGGGATTGGTGGTGGGTGGCATCAGAATTAAGACAAATATGGACCGATCTTAATACGATATTTTTGGGCCAGATTTAATTAAATGACACAAAGGCTTTATTCCGGAAAACGTTTTGTTTACTTCGATTCTAACCATTTGTAAAATAAGGATAATATTTTGTCCTTATGACAAAATATTATCAAATTATCTCCAAAATTGCGACAAGTTCTTTGGACTGACAACCAAACTGCTTACCTGTCGGACGAATGAACGCCCATCGTTAGATTGGATAAGGAAGTGATACTGAGTCGACCGGCATACTAAAAGGTAATGCACAGAAAAAATTAAAAATTATCTCTTATCACCAAATTCATTCCAAATTCATAGAATCAAGCAAACAATTTGTTGATTTTGCACCTATTACCACCAAAATGATTATATTGAATATTAAAAATTTTAAATTGTGAATATTTTTTTTTTCAATAAATGACATTTTTAATTAAAAAAATGATCAAAAATCTTTGCGTTTCAAACAATATGTTAATTGATTTTATTAAATATAGCCCAGGTTTTGACAATTCCCAACAACAATTCTACAAGTTTAAATTACTTTATTTGAAACGAAAAAAGTCAATTAAGATTTTTTGTTAATAAATTAATATTTTATTTAACAATTCATTTTAAAACAACTGAAATGTTAATTAAATCAAAATTTAATTTTTGATTTTCTTCCAACTAAAAAAATAATTGATTCAATTATCACGTTAATTAAATTGAAATTCTTTTAAAATAATTATTTTAATTCATAAAAACTACTGATAATTTTTTTCTGTGTGAGGTCTAGGGCCAACTTTTTTGTGTGATATAAATATTCAAAAATGTTTCAACCGACAGATAGATATATGAACATTGTTAAATCAACTTCGCTTCTTATGAGGATACAGAAATATACTTAAGTAAAAGGCATTATTCGTGAATCGGACCTAACAAACAAAAAATTTTACCGAAATCTCTTCATATTTAGCATAACTGTCACAGATGTGTAAAAAGTGACGTGTGCGGAAGCCCCAAATCAGTTGCGAGGGCTGCTTTCGAAGAAAGAGACGAAAAGCGTTTTTTGGCAGTGAAGTGGCAATTTGTAAAAACAGACCTCTAAAATCCACATAAATTGCGTGCTCAAAACAAAAATAACAAAACACAAACCACGTTTAACAAAAGCATTAGTTCAACAAACGTTTTATTTTGTGCAAATGAATGTATTTAGTAGTATTGTTTTGTTTTATAATGATATTTACTTACTTAAATATTATTTACTAGTGTTGCGGTAAAGTTTAAAGTTAATTTTTACAACAGTTTTGCAAGCAAATCTCAACTAAATAAATTTGTGTTCATTGTATTGCGGCATAAAAGATGATTCAAAGAGAAATGAAAAAGGGCAGCTTTCTAAGAAAGAGACAACAAATCTTCCGTCTCGTGACATATCTGTGTGTAATCTGTAATAAATGTAGCTCTAGTAGATCTTAACAAATATTTTTCTTATGATGTTTATTTGTCGTGTTATGGCGAGCTGAAGTATTTTTTTTTTATGATAAGTGCTTCTTTTAGCTGCTTTACACTATTACACAAGTCTCACGTATTTTGCGAAAAATACAACTCTCTCATGATAAGTTGTTTTTGTTTTTGGAAGATTTTCAAACAATAATTATTGTTAATTTTGCTAATTATAATTAGATAAGAGAAGCATTTTCGTGATAGTGTTAAAGGGCCTTTCTATGCAAGCGTTTAAGCTTTTCAAAAAAAAAATTATCTGCAAAAGCGGATATGAATAATTTAAATAAAAATGTTTCTTACTTGGATACTTTTTTCTTTTATTACTCTAACATAATAAGCCTACTGTGTCCATTATATTTTAAAAGCTTTGAAGTGAAATATCAATAAGTTTAAAAGCTATGTAAATTTCTGTACAATCTTACGAATTTTATTAATCCCCATATTTGTATAGCCCCCTACGAGGTGATGATGTATGTCCGACCTCCATTAGTTTGTCCTAAGCATTTTCTCAAACATACTTGCCCCTTTTTCACCACCCCTTAGGGTGGCTCACATACAAATATGGCGGCTTAATTCCTAATTTATACAGAAATCGGCATTATTTTAAAACTCATGAAGATCCCGCTTCAAAATTTTACAAAAAGGGTATCCAAAAAGGGTAAGAAACATTTTTATTAAAATTGGTCACATTCGGTGTCGCAGTGCAACAACTATGAAAAGTTATTTATGATCACTTTCGATTTTGAAGTGTGTTACGCGCGTAAAGAAATTTGTATAACTCTTAAATTTATGGATATGGACATTATGTCATTTACAAAAGTGTCATAAGATCCATAACTAAAAAAAGTTAAATACATAAAAAGAACTTTATATATATATAAATTGTTACCAAATCAGATTTACCTAGAATTGTTTATGGTTTTAGTTATAAGTTATCTTGTACATTACAGTTTTATGTCGTATTAGTTGAAATTCTTATGAACGCCACTGTACTAAATTTTCTAGCAATTATAGTCTTTAAGTTTTATGATTTTAGCGAAGCCGGTACTTGGCATAGGAGGAGAAAATCCTTGCGCCCAGCTAAAGTCCCAACTCTACTATCTTAATTGTTAAGTATTACTTAAGCTGACGCTCTGATGAACATTATGACATTTTTAAAAGTGACATAACGTCCATGGGTACTATGACACTGGACGCTATGACAAGCCACTATAATAAGGACACCTTAAACTTTTTTTGGTAAAAAATAAAAAAAGGTATTTAAGTTCGAAAAAGTTTAATTTAAATTGCCGAATTTTTTTTTGAAGAGATCAAATCATTTCATTGATTTTTTAATATTATTTGTTTTTAGTTCTGAACGATAATTAAAAAAAGAATTTTTAAAAACGACAACACTTTAGCACCCCATAACTTGACAAATAAACATCTTAAAAAATATTTGGGATATAACTTGTATTTTATTTTTCTTTTAGTATGTCCGCTTCACGAGTAATACCTCATAATAGTTAAGTGAACTTATTCGACCAATAAATTGGCAAACGAAATGATAGCTATGCATCGTTTCCGCCTGTGGTGAAGGGTATTAAAAATTCGCTAATATATGACATCTAACAGTAGTCCGGGAATAACAACTATTACCATTGCATACAACTACTTATTCCTGTATAATAAAACTTTTTGACGTTTCCTTTTATTCATTGCCTTTTATTATCTAAACACCTTTTGTGTTTTAGGTTTCGAAAAATGTAATTCTATTTAATTAATTTTTTTCTCTTTAGTTATATTTTCATTATCTTTCTTTATCTAAAACTTTACATTGATTAACTTTTTATTCTTTTTACAATTTTTATGATGCAGCACAAAAAAAGTTTTTAACAATTTTTTTTTTTTATTTAAATTAAATACATTGTCGGCAAAACATTAAAATTTAATTAGCCTGACTACTGAATTTGTAATTTTTTTTTAATTAAGCAAGAAAAATATAGATTTAGTTAAGTTACCTTTTAACAGTTTTCTAATGAATATTAAATATTTAAATTAATATTTTATCAAAATAAAAACAAATTCCATTTAAACAAGTAAGAAAGTATAGTAGGTCAAGCCTGAACATTTGGTAACCTACACCACAGTATATACAGACTTATTTCTGAAAGTGTAACCACAGGCAATCACGCACCCGGCAAATCAAAATTATGATACAAAGTGAATATTCATATAAGAGTTCTTTGTGCCAAATATTATCTAGATATCTTAATAACACTGTATGGGACAATATTTTCTTTTTACCCAAGGTTAATGAACAACTAACTTTTCTAAACTCTCATATCCTTAAAATTTACAATAATCATGTTCCACTTAAAAATAAAATTATCAGTAATAGAACAAGGCCTTGGTTCAATAGAGAAACTGAATAAGAATAAATCCTAGATTTGTGCGAATAATCTTGCCTTGGATAGTCCTTTTTGTTACCTACTTATTTAATTCAATTATTACCACTAGCACTTTTCCAACAGATTGGAAACATGCCAAAATAGTTCCCGTTCCTAAGGCAGACAATGAGTACCGACCTATTGCAATCCTTCCCTTTTTTTCAAAAGTATTTGAACGCCTATTATATAAACGGATATCTGAATATGTTAACGTGAACAATCTACTAACTGACCGCCAGTCCGGCTTTAGGCCTCAGCATAGCTGTATTACTGCCTTATCAGATGTGGTAGAGGAGATCAGGGGAAACTTGGATGATAGTAAAATATCGTTACTGGTCCTATTGGACCATTCAAATGCATCATTCAATTTTATGCCTAAAACTGTCGAAAATGTTTAACTTCTCCAGACTCGCTGTTAGGCTGATGTTGTCGTATCTTATAAATATATATCAATCTGTCACCAATGTGAATCTATTTCAAATCCGTTACGTGTCACAAGAGGTGTTCCACAGGGTTCCATACTCGGGCCATTACTTTATTCGTTATATGCAAATGATCTTCCCCAACAACTTCGTTTTTGTAATGTTCAGATGTATGCTGACGACGTTCAGCTGTATCTGAGTAGTACCAGGGAATTATTTTTGTCTAAAGTGCAGGAGCTGAATTATGATCTGAACAAAATTTTCGTTTGGGCTTCAGCAAATGGCTTAAGACTTAATCCAAGCAAATCTAAATGCCTAGTCATAAGCAAGAACGCAATGGGAATAGAGGATGATGTAAATATTTTCTTGGGAGGTTCAAAAATTGACATTGTAGGTAAAGCTAAGAATTTAGGTGTTACATTTAATAGACGTTTAACTTGGTCGGATCATATAACACAAGCCTGTGGTAGAACGTACGGCATGCTAAGGAGCTTATGGGTAACTCAATACTTTACTCCGCCGAAAGTAAGATTATTACTTGCAAAAACGTATTTATTACCAACGCTTTTATATTCATCCGAAATATTTGCTGGTTGTAACTCAGCGGATACGAGGAAACTCAATAAAACTTTTAACAATATCGTAAGATACGTTTTCGGACTGAAAAGATTTGATCATGTGTCACAATTCTCCATTCATATATTCAATATTACATTTGATAACTTTCTAGTTTTTAAAAATATAATATTTCTTTATAAAGTTATGATGACAAAGGAACCAAAGTATCTCTTTGATCGCTTGCGATTTGCCAGATCACCAAGAGGTAAATTGTTGATTCAATTCAGATATCGTAGCCATGCCTCTGAATGTCAGTTTTTTATTCTTAGCATCCGTCTCTGGAATCAGCTCCCTGATAATCTGCAGACTACTAGCAACGCAATAAGGTTCAGAAAATTACTTAAAAAACATCTTTCGTAAAAGAACATTTTTTTTATTTTTGTTTCGTTTCTTATTTTTTCTTAAATCGCAAACCAAATTATTTAATTTTAGGCTTATTTATTTGATTTTTTTAATTTCATTTATTTTTCTTTATTTTTAAATTTTTCATTATTTTATTTCATAATTATTATTTTTATTTAGTTGAATCAATGTATGTTTTAACTTGTCAGATTCTAATACTGTAATTTATAAGATATTATGTCTTGTTGTATTAGAAATTCATATTAAATAAATAAATACAAATACAAATACAAATACAAATATCAATATATATATAAAATTAATTCGGATTAAACCGATTTTAGAGAGGGTATTAATATAGGCCGTTTAGTCAGCTCTGGACCTACCAGTACAAAAGATTTCCATAAAATAGTGACTATTTTCGAAGTTATTGTCGCCAAATTTTGTATCAATACCGACATATGTATGGAAGTTATGGCATTTAAAGCCATTTACGGGAGCGGTATTTTCATGGTAACCAAAAAAATAATGCAAACTTGTAAAACAAAAGTTAGAACACGTTATTCCAATCTTTGATATAGGGCATTGTGCATTGAAATTTTTCGAAAGCCTTAAAATCTGACTTTACAGTATTATTGGCCCTATGCTCCTCATCGGAAACACGGGAATAAATACATACAATATTATTATTTTATTGAAAATCAAAAAAAC
Source organism: Pollenia amentaria (assembly GCA_943735925.1). Lineage (NCBI taxonomy): Eukaryota > Metazoa > Arthropoda > Insecta > Diptera > Polleniidae > Pollenia > Pollenia amentaria. Next base: position 117,631,244 of record OX031010.1, on the reverse strand, counting down.
TAAATTGGACTTAATTTTTATTAAGTGTTTCTCGGGAGTAGGCTTTATATAGGACATATGGCAAGTTACAAAGCTGCAGGTATCGATAACTTACCAACTGAACTGTTTTATATAGATCTGAACAAAAGTAAGTGGCTTCTCCAACAACTGTTTGACAAAATTTTTTTGACGGAATGAATACCGCACGATTGGAAAAGCAGTTTTATAATTAAGATCCCAGAAAAGGGTATCTAAAGATATGCTCTAACTAAAAGGAATCGAACTCATCCCTGCTGTACGTAAAATATTTAGTAAAATAATTTTAGACCCCATCCTCCAGCCACCAGATGGACAACTAATAAGAAAACAACCCTTTTTTTGCCCAACTCGCTCGTGCATCGCATCTCATCATAATACAAATAAAATTGTATTAAATATTCATTGATTTCAAAAAGCTTTTGGCGCTATTAAGCGATATAAAATATGGAAAGCTCTTACGAGCAAAGGCTTACCAGGAAAAATCGTCGAACTCATTAAAGCACAGTACGACGAATCCAGTATGTGAGTTTCATACTGCGGTAAGACAAGCGATGCATTCAGCGCAGTCTCCGGCGTAAAATTAGGATGACTGTTATCTGCTTTGTTATTTTAAACAATGCCCGATGAAATTTTGTCGAAAGCAAGAGTTCAAAGCAAAGGCATACAATGGAGAATCAACTAATAACTAAAATATATGGGTTACGCTGATGACCTGGTACTACTGGCTACAAACAAAGAAGATATGCGAAGGAAAATAGTTGATTTAGCATCAGCGGCATGGGAGTACTATCTAAAAATTATTCTAGGCAAAACGAAATGCATGAGCAATAAATGCAACCAAATGTCGAGAACGACGAGTTTCTAAATATCTTGAAGTTGAATCGAAAATTTAAGCTAAACAAAACATATTCGACTTCTACGTTTTAACAGTTCTTCTATACGAATCGGAAACTTGGTTTTAGTTTCAAACTCAGAATACAGACATTAAACAATAGATTCCTTAGAAACATTCTGAAAATCTGATGGTCTCGTAATATAACTAATGAATGATTAACATATAAATACTACTCTTTGAATGCCATATAATTAAATCTGCCATGAAACGCTTGAATGGTTTTAGGACAAAGACCAGACCAAAAACAAAAGGGGGGCGAACAATTTTCAATGAGACTGGAAAATCTTTTGACGAACTACAGCACATTGCAGAGGACAGACACAACTGGAGATTCTACGTTCACAGCCTTAACTCATGTTGGAATTTTCTGAATATATTTACATATTTAATATTTACATTAATAGTAGACTCCGCGAAGAATCTTGGAGTATATTTCAACAACACTCTCACGTGGTCTGACCATATTAATTATGCTTGTGGTCGGACTTTTTCCATGTTCAGAACGCTCTGGCAAACACAGCACTGCACGCCAATAAATATTAGAATACTTCTTGCTAAAACCTATTTAAGACCTACTCTCTTATATGGATGTGAAATTTTTGCTAGTTGTGACACACAGAGTAAAAGAAAACTTAACGTCGTTTTTAATAATATCGCCCGATATGTTTATGGCTAGAAACGATTTAATAGGGTTTCAGCGTTTTCGATAAAGTTGTATGGCATAAGGTTTGATAGTCTTCTTAAAACTAGAATATTACTACTCCTACATCAGATTATTTACACTAAACAACCACAGCATTTATATGATCTATTGAATTTTTCAAGATCCAATAGGGGAAGAAAATAGATACTCTTTAGACATCATAGTTTGATATCCGAATGGCAATTCTTTTTATACGCTACTCGTCTCTGGAATAATCTTCCATATGACTCTCAAGTTATAAGTAATGCACTTCAGTTCAAAAATAACATTATTTGCTTATTCAAATAAAGAAACTATATTTATGTTTTTCCTTTTTTTATTTGGTTATGTTAAATTAATTATTATATGATTTTATACATACAATGTTTAATTAATTTTTTTGTTTATGTTTTTATGTTTTTTTGTTTCCAATTTGAAAATATTTTAAATTGATTATAAATATGTAATATTTTTATTTTATTAGATTTTAAGTTTTTAATAACAAAACCTGTAATTTTTACAAAAGCTCAGTTCTGTACTGCAATATGAGACTCTTAGTCTTTTGTATGGAACATCAAATAAATACATAATTGGGGGATTCACAAGGTGTCATAAAGTCATATGTCTTAAAATAATAACATGAAAAAATACGACTGTTGTGAGCAACCCCTCATAATTTAATGTGCTATTAATTACGACAGCACAATAAACATAGCAAGCAACGTTCTATTTATTTAAGACACTTTTTGTTTACAAACCAACAACAATATTTTTAAACCATTGTAAAATATTAGAACATTATGACAATAAGCCATGATAGCACACCTTGTGAATACCCCAAATAATAATAAACATATATATATGGTAAATTATGAACCGATCACCACAGAATTGCGCCGTGTTTTTTCTAGTCACACAAAAGAAATGTTTCGCTTAGGCTTCGAGACGTATTTAATTGTTTTCCGAAAGTTGGCTTTGCATGTGCCCTATAGCAAATTATGTGCTGATCTTTACGAAGTATGAAAACAATATTATTTGTAAAAGGTGTAAATTTCTGTCAGTTGCTCTTAAAGCACTTATCCCGTAACCAGTGAACTAAAGTTTATAATTAAAAGAAACGAATTGCGATAGGTGAAAACAAGACCTATCACTTAACTGGTGATAATGTGTTAAGAGTGTAGTTGGTCCAGAGAAAAGTTAATTGTCACAAAACTATTCATGTAACCGGATTTTGTGCGGGTAGTGGCTGATTCCCTCTAGTTCTATTACTTTATATGAAGGGGATCTATCATATTGACATGGCTCATTTGGGACAATATCTGCGACAGGCATTATTTTAACCGAAATTGGATCTGTCTATTAAGGCTATTTCAGTGACCTGTTACAAACTGTCAAAAAGGTGCCAATTAACTCCCTAGTAGGACATCACCATGTTCAAGTGACTTGTCACGTGACAAGTTAAGTGTTAGTTCCCTTTCCCCTAAGGAATATTAAAGTAAATTTCGATAGGCGACCTTATTGATTCATAAAATAAAGCCAAATGATGCCAAATTGATATTTAATATAGTCGCCGTTTTAAATAAATGTGCCTAGATAACAACGAGATTTTTCTCATACGAGCGAAAACGTCCATTTTAATCTCAGTGTTCATGTGGAGAGACAAAAGTGACATGTGTGGAACTTTCAAAGTATAAGAATGATTGTCGAAGCTCATACTGTTGCATTGTCTAGTGTGGAAACACTTTTAAAAGGACCATATTATTTTCGGAAAATGACAAACAAGTTGCGGTTAATGCAAATGTCGTTCGAAACTGAGCAATGTTTGAAATCGTTTAAGCTCCGATGTAAATAACTATTCTGGTTCGAACAAGATGGAGTCGCTGCTCGTTTACCCCCCGACCCCTGCTAGGTGTAAGTCTTATTTTAACGATATTTTACCTTTTGGTTTTACATCCTCACGTGCATAATAAGATGCAGCCAATACCTAGGATTCGCCGAAAATCCAAAACTAACAGAGTGAATCGCGGCTGTGAATCGCGACTGACCTGAGATAATATCTGGAATCACGTCAGTCAGTAGCAACCGGTGGCAAGGCACCGGTCTGACTATTGTTTGAGACCTCTGTTTGTGTACTTCTTGCGGAATATATTTCTTGTTTTTCAGAATGATTGTTATAACTAGTAGTTACTTCTAAGGTTGAGCCTCCGTACGGCATGACTTATGGGGTGAAATGGATAGATAATTTTATAATGAAGGGATACTTTCGGGAATCACGTGCTGGTTGTACTTTTAACCCAAAGTTGTGGGATGGGATATCATGTAAATCGCACTAGAGCGCTAATTTTTCACCACTTGTGGATGAGTTCGGCTTGAGGGATGACTATTCCAAGCCGCTCTTGCTTTTCAAGAGTTGGTGTCGCCTATTCTTAATATTATGGATATCTCCATGTTCTAAACAAGCGGCGAGTCTGGAAAATTGCTACCTGTATGTGATGGTGCCTCTCATATACGGGTGCGATTGGTAATCGCACTGTTTGTCATCTCAATGGATAAAATTTACTATGAGACCACGCCGACATGGTGCGCATGTAAGACTTTTTCCAAACTGCTTGTTTGACATGGCTGCACTGGGCGATATTTTTGGCGAACGCATAATATCGCTTTGTAAGTTTTTAACTTATCCAAGGGTTAAAAGGGTACAGAGTTTTATGCTTTTTGTTGCTCAACCTGAAAACATTTCGAGATTATGCACACAATGAGTTTTCTCGCTAAATTTTAAATTTTAATTATGTGGGTTGCTTATTTGAAAGGAATTCCCTTTTCGCTCTACTTGTATTCCTCTTCCCATAGCCATATCCCTCTATTAGTCCATCTGTATACACAGAAAAAATTTTTTAATTTCTCCAATCACAAAATTTAAGCCAAATTCATAATATCAAGCAAAAAATTTGTTGACTTTGCACCTATTACCAAAATGATTATATTGATTACAACAAATTTTAAAATTTTGAAAAATTTTTTTCAATAAATGATATTTTTAATTTTAATTAAAAAAGTGATCAAAATATTTTGCCATTTCAAACAATGTGTTAATTTATTTAATTAAATATTGACGATTACCAACAACAATTCTACATGCTTAAATTATTTTATTTTTAACGAAAAAAGTCAATTAAGATTTTTTGTTATTTAATTAATATTTTAATTGAAAATTTATTTCAAAACAAAAAAAATGTTAATTAAATCAAAATTAAATTTTTAATTTTCTTTCAACTAATAAAATAATTGATTCAATTATCACATTAATTAAATTTAAATACTTTTTAAAACCATTTTTTTATTGATAAAACACTTTTTTCTGTGTAGCTGTCCGTTTGCTAAAATCCCCCTAATCTTTTGCTGTTAAATAGTTTTGATTTATCCGAAGTATTTAAGGTTTGAAATCTAGTATAATCGATTACGTAGAAAACGATGTTTTAAACCAAATTGAGAAATCCGCTCTTAAATGGCACATAATTTACCATATTTGCCATATAAAGCCCACTTTCGAAAACACTTTACACGCAAAGAAAAACATGGTTGTGGTTAACATATTCTAAGAGCAACATATTATGATAAGTTTCATGATTGAAATCAACATATTACGTTATTATTGAGTCATATTATGACCAAATATATTCGTAATATTACATCATAATATTTTTCCCTTCATCCTAATTTGTTTTTATTACATTCTATTATAATAATCAAATTATTATCATGTAAGTCATAATAAGTTAAGAAGTAATCATATTATTATAATGTTAATCATAATAATTTAAGAATAAATCATATTAATATTATGCTAGTAATAATAATATGTAAATTAAATCTAAAACCGAAAAATATATTTAATATATATTTATGCTTATTTACTTATTGGCAGCCTTAACTTAAAACTGTTACAGATATTTCACATCATAATATGAAGCAATTTTAAACATAATATTTGTAACCTATTTTTGTCGTAGGTCACAATTATTTATAAATAATTTTATTGAATTTTCATCCTTTTTCTCTAAAATAACAAAATATTTTTGCACCATTTTCAAACAATATTAAAATTTGTTTAGCATTGATATTTAATTTCGTGATGCTTTACAATTTCTTTATTTTTAATTTCTTTAAACTTGTTTTTTTTAATGGGTATTTTTTGAAATTGTTTAACCACTGAATAACAAATAATTCGACAGGCATATTTTAAACAAACGAGACCACTGATGCGAAATTATTTCACAAATGGCGATTACAAAATATTATTAGAGTGAAGATATTTGGTTTGCATCTTAAACAAATTATGAGTACACGTATAAAAAGTTATCATGTTATGGCTATTAAATATCATTAAATGATTGAGAGGAATATAATATGTTTTCAACGTTATCATTATTAAGTTGTTATAAAAATGATTATTTTTCAGTGAACCATACTTAAATTTAAAATTGCGACAAACATTGACATGTTCACAGTAACTATAATATTATTGATATTAAATAAAAACAAGTAAGAGTGCTATATTCGGCTGTGCCGAATCTTTGATACCCTCCACCGACAGAAGTGGGCTCTATATTGAAATACATATTTATTATTAAATAAGCTTCACAAAAACGTACGTCAGCATTCAAATTGGTTGCGGTTCAGACTTATATTCAATTATCGACCGACAATAAGAAAGTTTTATGCGTTTCTAGTTAGAACTTTGAACTGGCTTGAGTAAACTATCATGATTCGTAACAGTTTTAACCGAACTAAAATGATTTTTAAGCAGGGTAATTTGTATTGGACCTATGGTAAATTATGGACCAATCATCCCAAACTTCTGAAGACTGATTTCTTGTATTACAATAAATAAATCAGAATAAATTTCAATACAGCAGTGTAATTAGTTTTAGCGTCAACAGTGAATTTCACAAAATTGATGATATTTTTTCTGACCCTATGAATATAAGTTGGAAAAATTTTAGCGCAGTATCTATATCGGTTATGGGCTTAGGCGAATTTAATTATTTTCCCAAATTGGCCTTTATTTGGATTTAGGCGCAGTAAACTATTTTCCGGGAATACGGTTTAGTACGCAGTATGATTTGCGTATAAAGCCGTATAAAGCGAATTCGTGCAAAATTTTATATCATTCCGTGCATTATTCCTCCATTTATGTTAGTTTTTGTATCAAAATTATCAATTTTTTTAGGGTGGTGGTTCCACATTTTGATTCATAGTTCTGATACTACTGAACCGATGTTGCTGGATTTTAATCCCAAACTGCTTAGGATAACTACTAGCAATTTGAGAACAAGTTTGTTCTTTTCTTTTGCGTTTTTCGAAAGTTAGAGTGTTTTCAACAGACGGACAGACAGGCAGACGGACCGACAGACGGACATGGCTAAGTCAACTTAGAATTACACAAGCAGCCAGAATATATACACTTTATGGCGTCTTAGATGTATAATAAAAAAGTTTCACGCGGAATGACAAACTTAGTATACCCTCATTCACCACTAGTGGTGGTGGAGGGTATAATAACAATATTTTGTTTACGACAACAATATATTGCTACAATAAACATAGTGTAGTTGCCGTAACCATGCCCAACCAATTTTTTTCTCTCCAAAAACCGTAACAAATAATGTTATTGTCTCTTCCAGGCTTAGAATTTAATAGCCTATCTTCTAACCAAATTTCATTCAGATTTGACTTTATACTTACGTTTGTTTATCTTTTACCACCAACAATTTAATAAAGTGTATTTTTAAATATAACAACATTGCACCGGAGAATATAATTTACTATGTATATTTAGATCATTCACAGAAAAAATGATCAGTAGTTTTTTATCAATTAAAAAAAATTGCTTAAAAAGAATTTCAATTTAGTTAGTGTGATAATTGAATCAATTATTTTTTTAGTTGAAAGAAAATTACAAATTTAATTTGGATTTAATTAACATTTTAGCTATTTTAAAATAAATTTTTAATTAAAATAATAATTAAAAAACTTGTAGAATTGTTGTTGGGAATTGCCTATATTTAATTAAAACAATTAACACATTGTTTGAAACGGCAACGTAATATTTTTTTTTAATTAAAATTAAAAATATCAGTTATTGAAAACAAATATTCAAAAATTTAAAATTTTTAAAATATTTAGTAATCAATATAATCATTTTGGTTATAGGTGCAAATTCAACAAATTGTTTGCTTCATTCTATGAATTTGGTATAAATTTGGTGATTAGAGACAATTTTTAATTTTTTCTGTGTTGCTACTCTTACGTATGATTAATGTTTATATGATATAAAAAAATATTAATTACTCGCAGGAAGAAATCTCTTAAACAAATAGCATTTTTTAATGGTAAATGTTCAATAAATTATTTAGAAATTATATATTTTTGTATAATGTATCAGTGTATGTATCATTTTTATCTAACAAAAAATGCATTGTAAAATTCATTGGAATTGAAATCGTTTTAAGTAGAGTCTGAATCATCTGAGCTTTAGCCAGATGCATCTTGAAAGTTATAAGCCTTTGCCTAAAATTGTTTTCATTTAAGCTGAGCCTAATTTTTGTAATTGGTGAATGGAAATTTTTTCCACTAAGTCTCACAGACATCTGCAGATATTTTTTTCCATTAATTAATTAATTTATGCAAAATATTGTTTTACCTATGTAGTAAAATTTGGTTAAGTTAATACCTTCATGCCTTGCTACTATACGTGCACTTCTCGAATACAAATATCTATATCCGTGCAGATCTCTAGTTTGTAACGCGTATTTTCAAGGTCATCAGATGTGCACTTCACACTACAATAGTCGATATGGTACTATGCAGTAATTTCGGTCTAGACTTAGAACTTTCTTAAGAAGATAAAACGTTATACAAAATTTTTAGCCCTACAACAAAAAAAGCGGATTTACGGTCCTTCTTGTAATTTTAACTAAGCCCTTTAAGCCCGTTTTTGCTTTTGCTTCGGTGTGGTTATTTTTTTTTTTTTTTTTTTTGGCTATATCGGGTTTTTAATTTTTTTTTTTAAATTTAAAGAGGTGTGATTAGAAAAACATTGAGAGCGGTTAAGTTATGGTTAAGTTTTTAATTGGTAAAAATCAATTCATTTCGCTTTATAGCTTTGATACAAAAAAAATAGATATTTATATATTCCTAATGAAACGCAGAACTATTTTTCAAAACAACTCGTTCGTAACGCATTGTGTTATGATTCAGTAAACTAGAAAGAGCAAAATAATGTTTCGAGTAATTTCATTCAAGTGAAAAAAGGGCTCTACAGACAGTTCCAAACAAAACTATATATGAGGTTAAACAGAACGGACTTTTTGGGCTTTCTGATGGTAGTAAAATCTCTTTGATCCCTTTTAACCCTAATAAGTTCTATTCCTCTGAAATTCGGATTTATATAAAATACAAAGCCTGGGAAAGCATTTAATAGCACATCAGGTATAGATAATGCAGTGAGACAATGATCCATTTCTTTAATACTGATATCCCTCTAATATAACAAAAACAATTCAACCCATTATTGATAATGGTTTGAGAGGAATCATAATTCAATTCTGATCAAATGTATCAAAATTAAATTTTTTCTATAATAACATAAAATATTTGTTTCCGGCAGCATGCCCACAATTACCAATATTTTTACCCTGTTTTTTGAATACCTTAGTTATAATATGTTTGCTTTAAAACATTTTTAAGATAAGCGATAAAAAAATTAGACATTTGGCTGATAAAATTAAATATTCAGCCACAATTTTTAAGAAGGCCTTTAAAAAGGCGTGAAGTAAGAATCCTTTGAGTTTTCATGCTGGGTAATTGCACCACTAAACATACCCAGCGGGAAAACTCAGAAGACCTTCTTACTTCAGGCCTTTTTAAAGGCCTTCTTAAAAAATATTTTGATTCAATTACTATTATTATCTAACTGCTAAAGAATGCCTCATATAAGGCCTTGGACCTTTGGTATAAAAGATAAGATACACCTTCCACGCTCGCTTGTATGAGAAGCGAGAAGAGAAGGAGTAACATTTTTTGTTTTGTTTTTTGCACAAGCGAAAGCAAAAGAATTCAGATCCCTTTACAAAAACAAAGTTACATACATACATATTGAAAAGAGAAAGAGTAACATTTTTTGTTTTGTTTTTTCGCCAAAGCAAAAGCGAAAGAATTCAGATCCCGTTATAAAAGCAAATTTACATACATACATATTAAAATTCCAAATGTAAATAATTTGAGTTGAGTTTTGGTTATTAAAGAAGATAGGTAGTTGTGCTAAATAATGCAAATGTTATGTAGTATGTATTAGTTATGTATATATTTATTATTTTTTATTTAATTTTATATATTTTGTTTATATAGTTATTATAGTATGTGTAACTCTGTTAATAAATATATACATATGTATGTATGCTAAACTAAACTTATAAAACACTAAACTTTTACTGCCGTATTCATAAAAAATAAAAAAGATTTCAAACGTATTTTAAAACTAAATTTCCATACAAATTTTTCTTAAAACAGATTTCATATCCATTTTAGTTTTTTATGAATACGGCAGTTATACTTTGAAATTTATCCATATATTATATCTTATATTTATTAAAAATCCTTCAATATGACCTTTAGTCAAAGGCATTTTTACAAGGATGGTCTGAAAGGCCTTTTAAGAGCCATTAATTGAAAGGCATTTTAAAATACTTTTCTTTAAAACCCTTCAAGATAACCTTCTTTCTAAGGCCTTTTGACGACAGTCATTCTCTTGAAAGCCTTCTAAGAGCCATTAATTTGAATGCCTTTCAAAAGCTCTGGCGAAAGAAAGGAAAGCGGAAGGCCTTCCCCGCAATGACAACGTGTGTAAAAAATATATGAGTATGGAATTGAGCGAGCAGGCCTTGTACATCCAAAAGAAGGGGTACTCCTTCTTTTTCCCGCTGGGTAGTTGCATAAAATCGTATAGAATGTGGCAAAAAGTTTTTTCTAAAATAAAATTTTCTTAGTTCAATAAATTTTCAATTTATTTAATGCTGGCTACATTTATAAACTTTTTAAAACAATTTTTGTTAAATTTGTATTCTGCAATATCGGAAAATATTTAATTAATTTATGATTCAAATATTATTTTCATACCACAAAATACTACTCTGCTGGCTTAAATAATATTAACAACAGAAAAAAATTAGTTTCAAAAAAGTTTATTAAAACATTTTCAGTTTATAAAAAATAAAAACATTTTCCAAAAGCAAATAAGCAAAATGTGTTGGAAAAAATTATCAATTATGTGTTTGTGTCATAAAATTAAACAAAAAGTGTTATATTGTGAAAAATTTTAAATAGAAAAATTTTTCTTAATTAATTCATTTGTTTTGTTTTTGTTGTTTTTATGTATGTCGAATCAGTGATACATTTTGAGTTTTTTGTTTTGGGCCAAAATAGATTTCCACAGTGCCATCAAACATTCAAGAGTGCCAAAAATGGCACAATTGTGTCACGTTTTGCATCACTGTGTCGAATTCACACCGAACGTATATGTGTGAGGGGTGAACTAAAAAATTGAGAACTCTCTCTCCAGTTGGCATACTAGTTGTATATCTCTTTCTTTCGATATTCTCTCTATCGAATATTTTGACGTATTCAAAATCAGCAGTATGACCATAGCGTATAATATGTTGTACTAGTGCAGGGGTTTCCATTTCTTTGCACAATTGTGCGCACCACTACTAACACATATTTTTATACTCTTCAATTCAGTCGTTGATGTGACTTCGACAAGTGTGCATGTCTGGCGGATGCTATATTATTTTGTTTCAGTTTACACTCAAAAAATATTGTGCGGTCAAAAATGCTTTTGGTAACATCCAATGCCTTGCGTGCAATTTTTATTTAGAGTTTAAATTTTAAGACTAAAATGTAGAATAATGTAACATTTCATAAGTTTACATGCAAAGCAAAGAACTTTGTAAAATGGTAATTATTTGAGATTTAAAAGCAATTATTAATATTTCAGATAAAAAATTTCAAAATGTCTAACAGTCCTCTGTGTAAGAAGCTGATAGTCACATTTATTTTAGGTTTTATTTTACATACGTTTATGGATTCGGTTCTTTTAATTTTACAACACTTTTTTATTTTTTCTTATGCAATACTTAAAATTATTATTATAAATTATTATCTGATCACTAATTCCACTAACACCGTGGTAATCGTTATAAAACAGATTACCCAGTTTTGGTGTTTAAAAATATTAATGTGTTCTTATAAAAAGAAATAAAACCTCTGCTAATTTTTTTATTGAGTGTGATTATACATTATGCTGTTAAAAAAATTATATATTTATTTGATGATACGTCATTTATAATTTTGTAAATAACTTAAAATTATATAAAAATACATATGTAACGTGAATCCAAATCAACAAAACTTTCAAATTTTCAAATAATATCTACATTGTTTTGCATTTAAGCTAACGATATGTGTTTTGTTTGTGAAAAAAAATCTTTGATGCCTGTAAAAGGGTCCATTTTTCTTTCGTAAAAAAGACGTACATAAATGCAGAAATTATTAAGAAAAAAAAATAGCTACAAGAATTTGTTGGTATTTTGTGCTTGTAAAAATATTTTTGTTTCTGTACCAATCGCGTCGGTAGGTTTTTTTTCTTTGAAAACACTTTTTTAAGTAAGTAAAAATATTTAAAAAACAAGTTAAAAAAGTCTTGTTTTCCTACAATTTATGTGTAAACCTATACATATAAAAGCAAATGTGACAGCAGGTAACATTTTTGGGTAGGAAGATGTGTTTTATTGATGTATTAATGAAACTTTGTTGTTTAGCACTATTTTTATTGCTTACTTTTTTATGCTACAATTATATGACCGTGTCCAAAGAGTTAACCTTACTAATTTATGGTATTTATTTTACGTAACTTTGACCTGTTACAATGACTATACATTTTTGCAGGCAAACTCAGGTGCGCATTTGGTATTTTGTAAAAAGTTATGATATACTATTAGCTAGAATTAAAATGTATGCACAGATGTTTGAAGTATGAGTAACCCAACAACGTGAATACCCTTTCTATTTTACTTACCACTATGAACCCCTAACTTTTTACTAAAATAACTTTTTCACGTTATAATTCTCATGTAATTTATTTTATTTTTGAAAAAATAGACCAGGGAAATCCATTTCTATGCACAATTCTGTATACCACTACTAAAGGTACGTTCAGACTGGTGAAATATTTGAAAGCAAACATCAAATATTTCATTAACGTAGTCTGAACACAAAATATTTTTGAGTATCAAATAAAATAACAGCTGATTTTGAGCAAATAAAAGTATTTGCCGGCAAACAAATATTTGTCCAATGTGAACATAGTGTGAACACAAAAAATAAAATATTTTAGTAATTTTTGAGCAAACATTTATTTGATATTACAAAAAAATTGTAAGAGCAAACAACAACAAATAATTTTAGCCATGTTCCGGATAGAAGCAATTTTTCCTGTAAGTTTTTGGATTCTTTACAATTTTAAAGATTTTTTATAATTATTAGACTTTGTATCGTGCCGCTTTTAGCAAATGTTTGTCATTCCTTATAGTTTTAGGCACTTTTACTAAATTTTATGGCTTGTTTGATATATTAAAATGGTTCGCGATTTTCGCTATTTCTGCAACATTTTTTTTTGTTTTTCCCCTACATTTTGTTTTTTAACCGATTTAGCAATTTCAAATATATTTTAGGGTTTGTTTCCAAGTTTGCAATTTTTCCCGAATTTTAGCCATGCTCGCGAAGAAGCGATTTTTTACTGTAAATCTTTAGAGCTTTAACGATTTTTAATAATTATTAGGCTTTGCTATCATACCGCTATTATCAAATTTTTACGAATTTCCGCTAATTTAGCAATTTTTATCGAATTTTTGCCATTCCTTTTAGTTTTAGGCACTTTTAATAAATTTTATGGCTTGTTTGAAATATCTAAATTTTTCGCGAATTTTCGCTATTTTTGCAAAAAAATTTTTTCCCGACATTTTGTTTTTTAACTGATTTAGAGACTTCAAATATATTTAAGGGTTTATATCCAAGTTTGCAATTTTTCGCAAATTTTAGCCATGTTCCCGTTACCCATTGTCTTCCAGTTTTTTTTTTTATATTTTACATTCTCCTGTTCTAACAGTATGAAAGATGCTGCTCCACAGAATAAAAAAAATAAATTAGCTTTTGCGCTCATTTTTACTATTTGTGAAATATATTATTATTTTTGAACACTTTCATTACATAATTATTTGATGCAAATATTTCTTTTACTCTGAACGCATGGCAAACATGAATTAATTTAATTTATTTAACACTTTTTGCCAACTGTTTCATCAAACAAAAATTGTCAAATGTTTGAGCTTAGTTTGAACATTAAACAAAATATTTTTTTGTTTCACACAGTTTGAAGCAAATATCAGAACAAATATTTTCGTCAAATATTTCATTAGTCTGAACGTACCTCAATACATATTTTTGTTTCAGGTTAACAGAAAAAACTTTATGATGGCACTTAAAAAATATTGTGCGGTCAAAAACGCTTTTGGTAACATCCAATGCCTTATATGGTATGCAATATTTATTTTTTATGAATTTTTAAAACATAAAAATCTTTAATTTTTTTACAATTGTTTGATAAGATATTTAAAACTGATTTAGAGTCAAAAAGCTTCCGAATGAAAAAAAAGTGCAGTTTTAAAATCAGCGACATTGAATTGGTAAAGAATTGCTACAAATTTTTTATCAACACAAAAAATTTTTAATTTTGTACCTTTGTGTTATACAACTTATAAAATATATTACTAACATTTTATTTCGGCTGTAAATGAATGCATTCTCTCAATTTTTTTACTCTCTGGTACTCACTAATACACAACCAAATAATTTTTGGAAATCCCTGTACTAGTGCTATTGTTTCTTTGTTTTTTGTCATGTCTGAAAGAAGGTAATATCCAGTAAAAAGTTTAGCTCATTTACCTTACCAGCAGAAATTTGCTACGAGAGAGTTAATTTAAAATTTAGAAAATGTTTCTCCTAATTACTCAAAAACATAAAAAAGTAAATGAACACTTTACCAGCAACAATTAGCAACTTAGGCATATTGACACTATTTAGCTGTAAGATACGATATTATTTCTTAGTAAATTCAATTATATTGAACTATTTGCGCAAGAATATTGTTCTTAAATTTTGGAAAAATTAATATTTTATGTTATTGAAAAACTTTTAATTTAAAAATTATGAAAATTAGTTTTCTTTTGTAAACAAAAACATGAAACAGGTGGTCGAATAATTATTTCTAGTAAAAATTTTACTATCAGAAATTTTCAAAAAATTTTGTAAATCATAACGTTGTCAGTGATATTTGATTCGTTATAATAATGACTTATATAATACGTTATAAAAAGTAGTAATGCAATAGCTGCTATTTATTTTTTTTTTAGAAGGTTGCAAATAAATGTATGTCCTGGCCTGTTCTGAAATGCATTGAAGATCATGTGACTGATTTTGTGGTGTACTGAAAATCATTACGCTTTCGTGTTTCTTGATGTGCCTTCGGCACTTGGAAATCACACCGAAATACACAAAAACGGAACACCAAAATACCACAGATGTGATTTTAAAACGAATATGTGATTTGATATCACGTGACTTGAATTAAAGTGATTTTTAAAACAGGCCTGATAGCTTGTATTTGAAAGTCTTTCAATATAGTCTTTATCTATTCGATTTTTTTTCTAAGTGAATGGCTTTGATAAGTTTTTAACACTGATAAACAAGCTCTGCCTTGCAGCATGTGATCTATAGTGTAATCACTCTCCTTTGAGTTTTTTGTTGAGGAGGAAGTTTTTTATTATATCAATTAAAAACAAATTTAACATTAACATTTTGGTGTCTATTAAATCCCAATTTTTCTATTTTTATTTTATTTTACTACATTGCAATGTATTGATAAAATTATTCCCTCTTAAGAAATTTAATTGTTGCTTTCAATTGTAAACAAATTGTTAATTATAAATTAAATTAAATTTTAACAACACTGCAGAGACATTTTAGTTAAATAAGTTTCTGCATTAAAATTTTTGCACAATAATAATTTTCTACACATTGTCGCAGTCATTAAACTCCAGAACTTTGTTGTAGACTAAAAATTAAAGTTAGACACTGAGGTATAATATAAGAGTATAAACCAGGGACCGTAACACTTATTCCTTTTTTTCATAAAAGTCTGATGATAACAGTTATTTTTTGATTTTTATTTTTTTGAACAAAAATAACAGTTATTTTTTTACTCTTATTTTTCCGATCAAAAATAACAATTATTTTATGATTTTTATTTTTTTGAACAATATTAACAGTTATTTTTGATTTCTATTTTTTCGATCAAAAATAACAGTTATTTTATGATTTTTATTTTTTCGAGCAAAAATAAAAATTATTCTTTAAAGAAATGTACGTGCTATAATTATTTAGTTGACTTCAAATATTTATTTTATTGCGCATAAGATACCCCAATGATGATCACACATTTAAATAAATATTTAAAGACAACTCAATAATTATAACACGTACATTAGACCGTCTCACTTTTTACACTTTTTTCGAAATTCCTTAATCTACTCTAAAAAACAAGAATTTTGGTGTATAACACTTAAATATTGATGAACGGGAAGTGGTCTCTCAAACCGTTTTTTCGTTTTTTTACGCAAAATGCCTTTTTTCAAAAAATGAAAAAATCTTGCTTTAGTAATTTGCCTCTAACTCAAGCAGTTGTTAACGGTTTTGAACCTAATTACATGCATTAGAAAGCTTATTTAATTTCCTAAATGTTTCTTAAAGCAACATTGCCATTTTGTTCGATGGTTTTTTATTCATAGCATTACAAATTCAGATTTTCCAATACGAACTTATATTTTTTTTTCATTTTTGCTTACCTTTTCTTATATAAAAATTGAAGGAGCAAAATTTTTATATTCTGTAAAATGGTAGGAAAATTTATAATAAAGATTTTGGTGTACATAACAGTAGCATTCTGTTAAGAAAAACTGCAGTTTTAGTTGAAATGATAAAAATTATTTTGCGGTCTATATTTAGTAAAGAGCTGCACAAGCACAAGAAAAATTGCTTACAAGCAATTTCATTAAATGTAGATAGTATGTGTATATTACTCTCTCATTACAAAACTCATACTTCCAAAAACAATTGTTTTGCTTTACGATCAAAATATAGAAGAATAGAACAAAACTGCACTAGAACAATGCTGAACTAGAATAAAGCTGAATTAGAACAAAGATGAAGTAGAACATTAAAACAGAAATAGAACATTCCAAGCATGTTTGAATGTTTTGATTGTAAACATAAACCAAAGAGAAAATTGCAAAGGGAGAAACATTTGCGTTTTGTTATGAATATAAAAAAGCTTAAAAATGTTTATAGTTAATATTAATTTTTATTTGCAAACATTTATTGTTTATTATTTACATACATATATGTATATGAAGGTACTTAGGTCTAATATTTAAATCTAATATTTAATTAAGAAGAATTCATTCTTTTTATAGAAATAAAAAATAAAAACATGTACTACATAGTATAATGGTGTGTTTTTTCCGCAGTCTCCAAATGGAATTCTGTTTAATAGGATTTTATGTTTTTAACAAATTTAACAATAACTGACAAATTAAAAAATTTTTTAATTAGAGATATTGGTTAAATAAACGTTTAAAGTTTTATATAAAAATAAAAAAAGACCTCAAGCTTGATAATTTAGTTATAATATAATACTAAATGTCGACTAAAATAAAATATATGTACATTTAGGAAATAATTCAAAAAAATAAATTTTGCTTACATTTAATGCATCCATTTTCTAAGATCACTTTAAATTTTTTAAATTCCTAATTACGTGCACTCGATGCTTTTACTATAATTTACCGTTTCTTTATTTCATTGTTTGTTTTTGTGTTGATATTCTGTTTGTTTTGATAATACAAGCACTAACAAAGCAGAAGAGAAAAACTTTTCAAGTTATGCTTGTTTTGTTTTGGTGAGAATAATGTGTTGTTATGTTTGTTTTGCTATGTATTTTTACAGTGAAATAATATGATTGATAGTTGTGTGAAGTAGAACACAGAACATTAAGAATATTTTGCGCAGCCCTTTAATATTTACTTGTTAAATATATATCTGCTCTTCATCAAAATAAAATTGTGTAATAATATTATTATGTAGGAGCCATAATAAAAATGTGTCAAAAATTAGTCGCAGCTAACTTCACTGCACAGAAAAAAATTGTATATTTATTATAATCATGTACAACGCAGCGCAACGCCAAACAATAACATTGAAAGCATTGAAATTCTTGATTTTTAGAGTAGATTAAGAAAATCGATGTTCATGAAGGAATTTCGAAAAAAAATGAAAAGTGAGACGGTCTAACGTACATTTCCTTAAAGAATAATTTTTTTTTTGCTCGAAAAAATAAAAATCATAAAATAACTGTTATTTTTGATCGAAAAAAAAAATCAAAAAATAACTGTTATTTTTGTTCAAAAAAATATAAAATAAAAAAAAATAACTGTAATATTTGATCGAAAAAATAAAAATCAAAACTTTAAAAATCATAATATTTTATCATACAAAAGTTCATAAGGATCAATATGTTATACTTGAATCAGTTTTCCAGCATTAACTTCTATACGCTATTTTTGGTTTAAAATTTCAAAATAACCGTTATTTTCGGTCCCTGGTATAAGCACATTTAGGTACCACAATCAACATTTAAATACATACATACAATATCAGAAACAAACAAACTACTAAGAAAGTATAGTAGGGTAAGAACGACCATATAATGCCCTACATTGCTTCTGAGTATTGCAAATTATCTTTAGAGAAGATACAATTTGGGACATCTGATATGTGAGAATTAATTGTTTTAAGGGATTTTCGGCCGGGGGTATATATTATAAATTCTGGCACTACCGTCACAAATTTTTGTTCTAATATACCAGTTTTTTTAAACATTATTTCTACTAAGTTTTATTGCGACTCAAGCCTCAAGCTTCAAGACTCAAAAAATGCTTGAGTCGCACCCAAATCCACTAGCTCGAAATATTTTAAGTAACAGCAGCCACTATAGATTAAGGAGAAGAGATACTGCAGGACTCATCCGACCAGAAGAGGGCTAAACATCTACATATCGAGCCTTTGGTGCAATACCGTAGTAAGTCAAAAAATCGCGAACTGAGAAAAATGTATTTGAAGTTTTGAATCACCTTTTTGATAGTATTTTCGTTTACTAAAGTTATTTTTTTACAAGTTTTTTAATAAAGAGGAATGTTTTATAATTAAATTAGGTAAAAAATTACTAAAAATATGAAATATTTATTTATATTTAAGTATTTTGTATCAACCTATCAATAATGTATCGTTATTGTCACAAAATTAACGACAAAATTATGAATTAATTCGGAATATATCGATATAGCAAATAAAGCATAAGAAGAAATGATAACTAATTTTTTTTCAACAAAGATGAATTGTGAAATAATACGAACAAGTAAAAAAGAACACAAATTATGCAGTTGTGTTTTTGTGCCTAAAACGTAGCAAAAAAAATTATTGCCTTATTGTTTTTTCACAATTTGTTTTCTGTTTGTAAGTTAAAGGAAATATTTCATTATTGCAAATAAATATTGTTGGACAAAGCTAGAGGCAATAAAGCCATTTTTAGCTGTAAAATCTGAACAGTTAGAGATAGAACCATAATCTTTTTTTCTTCAGATAGATATATCCCCAAAGATCATTACTGCATACCCAGTTCAAAAAATTCAAATTTTGAGTTACTACGGTCTTGCACCAAAGGCTTGATATGTAAACAGAAACCGTGATGAGAAAAATTTTCGTCTTTCATTGGCAGGACAAAAATAAAGTTTATATAATATTAAATTAATTATTGTTAGTTCCTATTTAATATATGAAGATTAAAACAAAAAAAAAAAGTTTTATTGCAGTGCCAACATTTATAAGGAATTTATAGCAGGGAAAGTGATTCTGGGATATATTATTTGCGTGGGAGGATAAGTCAAATGTGAACCGATTCAAATAAAATTGGTTAAGGACGAAAACAATTTTTTTTATTAAGGCCCCAGTCTGGGAGAATATCTTGCTGGAGTCTAGATGAAATTGTGGTCCAATTTCTATATATATCGTCCCTTTGATAATTAAAATATATGTATATGCGACCTGGTGTTTTTTTAGTGATTCCAATACATTTCACACAAATACACCTAGTCAGAAAAACTTAATGCAAAAGATTTAAAAATAACGTTTTGACAAACAATTGCACAAGTAATTTTACGTTTTGATACATACAGTTTCTGTAATGTTTTCAAATTGTCCCCTAAATTTTCAATTATGTGAGCTAGGGCTTTTCTAGCTCAGGCCAACGATATTTAAGCCCTTATGACACTACATTTTTTATTCATTAAATTTATATAGAATTGATAGAACGAAACAGTAAATTTTAGTACGACCAAACTGTAAAAATATAAACAAAGTTTTTCAGAACACCGCAAAATCAAACGAAAGAAATTTTCCTTTCTTCATTTCTTCATAAAAATAATTTAATGTTAATTAAAAAGGAAAATTTCTTTCTTCACAAACATAATTTAATGAAAATTAAATTCAATGAACTTAAGCCTGATTAAAATATTGAAATTTGGATAAAAAACCATTAACAGTTCAATAAAATAACCACAATACTAATTATTATTAACAGCTAAGGCACGAGCGATGTTTACATTTCGTCGGCTGATAATTTAATTGTTGTATGTGGATTCCGATAGTTTCGAGTAAATTGAGTTTGATGTTTGAACTCATATAAAAACTACATACAACATTTAAATAATAAATAAATTTTTTGGTCGTTTTATATGGCAATTGGTCGTATGTGGCAGTTACATACGACATTTAATTTCAAAATTGCTTCAGCAAATACCACATACGGCAAACTCAACACTCCATATCCCGAAACCCGTATGAGGTATCGAAACATTGATTACGCCAAATGAAAGATAAGGTCGGAAAACCTAAGGAATCGATCTTAACTCAAAACCGCAAAAAATCCACATACGACATTTTAATTATCAACCTACGATTTGTCCTTCAAGTTGTGCTGAAAAAGGTCAACAAGAAAAAAAGAAAGACAAAAACATGAAAACCAACAAATGTACTTTGGATTTCAAGAAGAATTCTTGACACAAAGTACGAAAAACAGAAGTAAGGAAGAACATGTAAATCAATTGAATAGGTAACATTCATTCAAAGCAAATTTCGATCTACCAACGTAAAATACCAGCTGTCGTCATCCGTCGTCAATGGCGGTGAGTGCTAAGCGGCAAACCCCTCTGAAGAGATTGTGTGGTTACAATCGAAACTAGTCAGGGCAACCTGTCCGTGAAATCCTGGGTTCAATTCCCAGCTCAGTCAAGAATGAAAAATTATCAATAAATTTTAGTTGATTTCATGTTGTAAATAATTTAATGAAAATTAAATTTAATGAACTTGAGCATGATTAAAAAATCGAAATTTTCCTATTACCTTTTATGTATTTGTACTGTTCACCGAAGCTTCAAACAATGAATTAAAAATGTAGTGTCATAAGGGCTTTAAGCTCTTTTTTTATATAAGTTTCTCATTCTACAATATTGATCATCTTACGAGTATTGCAGTTTATTTAACAATATCCGTCTGCCTGTCCGTCCGTCTGTTAGTTTGCCCTGTTAGTTGTATTATATCAGGTATAGTCCGGAATAGTTTGTTCTTGAAAATAAGTCAGATCGGTTCCCAAATGGCCCATGAACTTTAAATTTTTTAAGATTTCTTATAATCTTTGATATATATTTTTTTGCTTTAGCGCTAACTAGATTAAAAATTAAAATAATAGACACATTACTACTATTTTCTTCTTAGAATAATGGTTTGACACAGTAGCGCACATACCATATAATGTGGGAGAACAGAACTTGACGCAGATGTTTCCTTTATACACATAAAAAAGACTTTTATTAATTAAAAATGGTTTAAAAAGTATTTAAATTTAATTAATGTGATAATTGAATCAATTATTTCTTTAGTTGAAAGAAAATTAAAATATAATTTTCATTAAATTAATATTTAAGTTGTTTTGAATTAAATTTTTAATTGAAATATTAATTAAATAACAAAAATATTAATTGATATTTTCGTTTAAAATAAAATAACTTAAACTTGTAGAATTGTTGTTGGGAATTGTCAATATTTAATGAAATAAATTAACACATTGTTTGAAATGGCAAAGTTTTTTGTTCATTTTTTTTTAATTAAAATTAAATATATCATATATTGAAATAAAAAATACTCACAATTTGCAAAATCAACAATTTGTTTGCTTGATGTTATAAATTTGGCTTAAATTTGGTGATAAGAAAAATTTTTTTTAATTTTTTCTGTGTATGTTAAAGGCGTATCTTATATTTAAAAAAACCAACCGAATCGGCGCATTATTATGCCTAGCCCATTTATGAGTGTATTCCGATTTTAAGATTTTGGTATAAGTTTTAATACTTTGGTGAAGGATTGATTCGGCAGAGCCGAATATACCACTATTTCTTGTTTTTATGTTGCTTTGTTTACGGCTATCCTACGAAGCTTGGGAATGAAATTCAGTACAATCGGTTAAGTAGCAAATATGTTTTAGATCCGAATTTAAACCAATATTTTTAAAGAAAATAATAATTGTTTTTCTTTACAAAGTAACTTTGGGTATTGTGAAATAAGTGGGTAATGCGGAATCCCCCTTATTTCGCCAACTAAATGTTATTTCGAAACGCTCCCTCCTAATAAAAATTTGTTTTAAAAAAATTTACAGTCGGCTAAAGTGGAACCCTATTTCACCAATAGCCATGAAGGCTAAGGAATAACTTTTAATAGATTTTTATTTTAAAATTACAAATTATGGCAAGAAACTAATTCAAATAAAAAAATTATATGCTAAATTGAATTTGTTTTTATAATACTACTAGTTGTAAGGCCAGAGCCTGCCAAAAATCTGGCTTCATTACGATCTTCCGCAGAGAAAGTACTTTAAATATGCCAAATTTCAGCTTCCTATATCATCAGATGGCTTCAGAAAGTTTCGGAAAGGGAATAGGACATACATACAAACATGGGAAAATGCTAAGATAGTATATATTATATAGATTTTGTTTGTGGTAATATTACCCACTAGGGGTGTTCCACATTTCCCTCCAATTTTTCAAATCACTGTTTTTGAGGTACCTCAGACTTTTTATGTATAACTTGTTTTAGTATTAAAAAAAATGAATTTTGTGGAGAACCTACTTAGGCAGTCGATTTAGAAACACACGCCAACTTATCCGATGAAAAGTTTGCTCTTACTTTTTGGAAGATTGCCAAAACACAAAGAGGGGTTCCACAATAACCGAAGTTACTCTTCAAAAAAAAAAACATACAATGCGGCGCAGAAGGAGCTATATGGTTTATAACTTTTTTATTTATGCGATTATTATTACTTTTTTTAAATACATTACTATCCTTTAAGGAACTACTGTAGTATTTTCCAGGCGGAAATATATGCTGTCAAAAAAGCTGCTGATTTTGCTTGTAATTCTAATACTAGAAAGTCACATATATATAAGATAGTCAGGCGGTAATCAAGGTGATATCCGCTGAATACACATACTTTTCGATCATCCAGGACTGTAAGGGCTCAATGGATAGACTTGGTTCGCTGGCATCAGGGCATCGAAGGTAATGCGGTGCGAAACTGGGGCTCAACTACCGTTGAACAGAGTAATTGACATTCCAATTTTAATTCGTAATATTAAGGGAGATACAGACTTTACTATACAGAGGAAATCTGAGGTGGTTTTTTATGATCAAAAGTCGACTAAACTTCCTCTGTCACTACCGAGAAGTGACTGTACGCTTCTGGTAGGTTTTACAACGGGTCACTGTTGAACAGCAGTATACGCTTAAATGTAGGGCAACTGCCTAGTAGCAACTGTAGATTCTGTGGGGTATCAGCGGAAAAAAGAGATGATGGATCACATGCTCTGTTACTGTCTGGGAGAGCGTTGCTTCCAAGATCTCTGGAATTGAATAATCGATACACCTAGCGTTCGCCAAGAAGGTGTGGAGTACTTTGGGTATCATCACTTCGAAGTATCCTTTTCAATTGAGGGTTATCGTACATCGTGATAACCAACACGGCCTATGCAGGGTCTTTATGACCGGCCACCTAAACCATTTCCATTATTTTTTTGTATAAATACGTGCTCTTTTTAACATAATTTCCATAATATTTTGTAAAATTTTAGGTACAGTTATATTGGTTCGATTGCACTTATAGATATTCATAAATAATTCCCCAAGTCTTGTTTACAAAATGCAATAAGAAAAGAAAAATTAATAACACTATGCTAGTTGAAAAAACAGACAAGCAGGGCACATGGCGTTTTAACATAATTCAAGTACGCTGAATCCAGTGGTGCCCGCGGTTTTCTAAGATTGGCTCTAGTTTTCGAGATATACCGTTATTTCGAAAATGGAGGAGGTTGCACAACATATGTTCGCGTAACTCAAAAACGCTTTAGCTTATTGAACAAACTTAAAAAACCTTGAAGAAAAGTAAGCTTCTTTCTAATATCCGCAGTCGTTTTAGAAACATAATTTTTTTTTTTTGGAAAAAAAAATAATTTTTTTATCAAAATTTCGAAATTTTTGTTTATTAAAAATTCATAAAAAATTAAAAAATGCAGCTAGGCTTCTAATTTTTTGCAGACATATAAAAAACGAAGCTGCAAACAAAACAAGCCATAAATGATAAATGTTAGCAACTTTTGATTTTATTCACAAAAGTCGATATATTTTATTTAATTTAAGAATTTCATAAAACGCCCCTCTAAGGGATGATGATAAACGGAAGGTATAATTTGAGAAAATGTTAAGAGCAAAAAACTAATGGAGGTCATTCATACATTTCATCCCCCTAGGGGCGACTCCTGGGCATTTATGGGACTTTTTCTTCAATATATTTCTAGTCTGCATTGAACATTTTGTATGGAAATAAATGATTGAGATGAAAAATAAAGTGGGGTATATTAGAAAGAAGTTTTATTTTTCTTAAAGGAAATTTTATTGCAGAATTTCGGTTTTTTAAGTTTTTTCAATAATATAAAGCGTTTTTGAGTTACGCGAACATATGTTGTGCAACCTCCTCCATTTTCGAAATAACGGTATATCTCGAAAACCAGAGCCAATCTGAAAAAACCGCGTGCACCACTGGATTCAGCGTACCCGAATTATGTTAAAACGCCATATGCCCAGCTTGCCACGAAAAAAAGTGTCAATTTCTTGCACAGTGTAATTAAACAAGTTATAAGGAATTCAAAACTTATAGCTTATTCTGCGAAACTCTGTAGTTTTACTGCAAATCATAATTTTTAAAAAATACTTTTAAATATTATTTTTTCTTAGTTTAATTGAGTTAAGACGAAATGAAAAAAGTCTCAATAAAAAAGATCGCAGTAAAAATTAAATAAATTCCAATTTTTGAAAATGGAAATGTTCCCAAGTCGCAAAATTAAAACATCGCAATTTTTGGGAATAGTAGCAAAAAACGTTCTTAACTACCAAAATTGAATTATCAGCCAGTGAAACAACTTTCAACATGTGTGATATAAAATAAAATTGAAATGTTTTATTTTATATACACCTACTCACGCTATAAGTGAAACACAAAGAAAAAGTTTTATGTGGCTGGGTTTGTAACTCAAAATAAATGGCATAATTTTATTTAAGAATTAAATGTACTTCATGTCATGGGAACTATGTATATGAATTAAATATTGTCAAGTGTGTAAACTAACTGCCGTATTATTAAAAATGTTTCTAATTTAATAAGGGCTTACAAAACAAATTTGCTATAAAAAAGTACTTAATAAACGTTCGTTAAATTTAATAATCGTTTATGAATGCAGGGGAAAGCATTATTATGATGTATCCCATTTATAGTGTGAGTAGCTGTTCATGCAAATAGCAACCTAACAAATCGTAAATATGCTTTTGACCATTTTTTTCTGGTAGGACCAGCACTCGGGGGATGACCCCTACTAGTGCATTGAACTATGTTGGAACTAGGAAAATAGGTTATGGGAAGGAGGAAAGAAGGAGAAGTGCTTGCGACCATTCGACTTGAATTTTTTCATGTTGAAAGTGTGAGGGAAGACTTAAGCAGGAATAGTCCGTTTAAAAACGAATTTTCCCTCTAATGCCTTATACGATTCACCGGTCAATCGACCACAAAAGCATGGGCTCATCAGGAAAAACATGTATTATGAACAAACGTAAGGGTTTCGGGAATCAAATCCCCAAATTTCATCAGGACACATTCCGTTGTAGTAACGATAAAACAGGCAAACACAACCCACATTGCGACGGTGCTCAAGAGAGTTAATATAATTAGATACCCTACTGTTACCAACGAAAACCTTCGTCCTCTCCTTTGACTTTGAAGCTCCGGCCCACACATGAGAGATGTATTCCATTTGCGGTCGTATATAAGTGGTATGAATTGTAAGGAGATCAGATGGAGTGAAGTATATTTTACTCCGTTTAAAAAGACCAGGCACTTGAATGCTTCTTTCGATACCTTAAATATAGGTTTTGTCCATCGGACAACACATTGTCGAGAACATCAAGAGATTCTGATTCTTCAATATTCTTCGGCCAGTTCTGCCTCATAGCACCAACATCGGATAAACTTGGATTATAATCAAATGAATACCAATGGCAAATGTTACTGTCATCTGCAAAATAATAGGTAGGGTTGGAAGTTTCACATAGGAGGTCATTTAGAAACATAAGAAATAGAGTAGGAGAAAAAACGGAGCCTTGCGGCACCCCTGAATGAATCTTGAACTCGTTTGACGAAACCCCATCTATAACAACTCGTATAGTTCGATCTATGAGATAACTGAATTCAAATCGAGAGAAATTATCACCGACACCAAATGCAACAAGTTTTGACAAGACTCTGTCAAACGCCTTGGAAATGTATAAAGCGAACGATACAATTTTTCCGATAGCAGGGCCGGTAGGTCTCCAGTAGAACGATCTCTACGAAAGCCATACTGGCGGTCGCTTAGTAGGTAATTTGACTCTATAAATTTGACAAGATGGTGATTTACCATACTCTCCATAACTTTGGAAAGGGCCGAACAAACTCCAATTAGGAATTGGCGTTACATTGAGCAAGTATCAAGCAGACGGGAAATTCCCCGGCACGGTATAAAGTGCTGAAAAGATTTGCTAAGAGATGAGCTAGCGTCGAAGAGCACTCCTTCAAGACCAGTGCACGTATACCATCCAGCCCTGGAGACTTGGTAATGTCGATATCCACTTTTGACCATTGTTTATGGACTGTCTATTAGAGTTTTATAATTTGTTCCATAAAATTCTTACGGCATAGGAAACCCGGTTGTTTCTTTTAATGCTTATTTAATAATCAAATAACTCTTTAAAGAACTTTCAAAGAACTGAAATTTATATAACTCTTTCCACTAATTGGAAATTGTATCACAATGATGTCAGTATTTTTGTCAGTATAGCATATGAAAATCATCTAAGTCTGCTCCCATTTACAGAAGAAAGATTTTTGCAGACATTAGATTGCCAACCTAGACACTAGTTTGTCTGTAATGGGTTTTAAATGTGAAATTATCAAAAGGTATTTTAGAGCTAAGGGCGAGCAGAATCATGACCCTTATTCTGGAGGTCGTGATCGAATACTTTTTCGATTCGAAAGCAAATTTTTTTTCTAGTTTTTCCAGTCGATACTAAACGAATCGAAATGTTGTGAAACTACAAATAAATGTTTTAACATTTCGGTTCGTACAGCATGGACTTAAAGAATTACCCTAGGAAAAGAAAACTAACGCCAAACTTGTCACGTGACAGTTCTAAAATGGTAGGGACCGGTTCTAGTTCTAACACTTTATGTGAAGGAGACTTGTCACATTAACATGGCGATGTCCTAGGAGGGGGTTAATTGACACCTTTTTGACATTTTGCGACATGTCACTATAATAGTCTAAACGGACACATTTAATTTCGGTTAATATAATACCTGTAGCAGAAAATATGACAAAAGTTTTATAATTTTTCAATGATTTTAATAAAAATTATTTTAGTTTTTGGTGACCATTGTTATATTATCCAAAACAGGACATGTTTGTTTGCTTTCACTATGGGACCCATCATAAAGAGCCAAAAATATACCAGTTTACCACCTATTAGACAAACACCATGTCAATATGATAAGACCCCCATTATATGAAGTAATAAAACCAGATAGAATCAGCCACTTTCTTCACAAAATTCATTAATAGTTATGTGATAATTCTTTCCTCGGTACTAACTACACTTTAACCACAGTATCACCAGTTAAGTGATAGGTCTTGTTTTTACCTATCACAATTCGTTCCTTTTTATTATAATATTGTGAACGCTGGTCACGGGATAAGTGCTTTAAGACCAATTGACACAAATTTCCCGCATGGTAGAAATAAAATTATTTTTAAATCGAAAAGGGATTAGATCACGACTGCCAGAATTAGCCCCCAGGTCATATTTTGAGCACAAAGTCCACCCATTTGTTTAAATTTTTGTTTGTACATAGTTTGAAGTTTCTTTCGCATGAAAAAAATTTGTACGGAAGTGGAATCAAGTTGATGAATGCGCGTAAAGAAACAAGCAGCGATTTTAGGTCACTTTAAACCTCAAATACTCTGCTCATTTATAATGGTGGTGCTTGGCATTCATAATGTTTTTTAGCCCAAAAGTATCAATAAAATATTTAACCTTTTGTTTACTTTTATGCAAAATATTACATAAACAAATTAAAGAAACCGCAATGTAACCAAAATGGTTTCACCAAAAGGTCATGCAAAATATACCCTTTGTTTATAAACACAACAACTTTTATTATTATTAAATTTTTTATCTTTTTCAGCAGTTTTTAGAAAATTAAAAGCAAACAAAGGCTGAACATTTTCACAAAGTAATTTGTGCAAGTTCGTGTTGATACTACAAAAACACATTTTTTTATTTTGGTTTCCGTTGCCCGCTTGTTGGGGATGTTCGTTGAAAATTTTAAAGTATTGTTACGTTTTTATCTTTTTTATAAACATTTTGATGTATATATATGCGCTTATAAAAAAAACGTGAGTGTTTTTGTTGCATATTGTTATTAAATTAAATTTGTAAAGAAAAATTTGTAGGCTTCAATATGAAGTTTTCAAATGGATTCCATTTTTAATTTGGTGCTTATGGCAATGGAAAAGTATGTAAAAAGTTACATTACATAATGTCCAATTTGCGACCTGGGGACTAATTCTGGCAGACGTTTTGCTTTGATTGTTTTTCTTATTTGACATTTTTGTGTAAGAAATATTCTTAGTATATATGTATATAATATGATAATTTATCAAATACTTTTGCGATTCGAAATCAATTTTATTTCTTATTCTTTAAGTTGCTAATAAACGAACTGAAATAATTTTTTCATTGTTCTAAGCCATTTATTTGTGTTTCAACAAAAATAAAAAAATAATTTCAATACGTTCAGTATCGATTGAAATTGAATCGAAAATGTATTCGATCAAGACTGCCAGAATAGTCCCCTGTTTTTTGCGCACAAAGCTTACGTGGACAGCCAGCCAGCCGAATGGACATCGTTCTGTCCCGATCGGTATACTAAAACGAGGACCAATAGTTTTAAGTGCTACACAAATCAGCACAAGCCCACTGTGGTGGTGGGGGTATTAATCATGTTGATGTCCTGCCATAGTTATGTGTATATGTACAGTATGTCTTGTGGAGCATCGACGCCCAAGATCCGCAGATTATTTAGGGCTCCAAATTGTCTGTCCTGCAATGGATTATGACTGGCAATTTAGAAAGCAGTAGCCTATTTTCTATTTGTTAAACAATTGTACAATATTAAAAAAGGAGTCAAACAAAATAATATTAATTAAAAATTTAGCAATTTTTTTTCAATGAAATTAATAAGAAATGATTTTTTGAAGCAATAAATTTCGATTTACCGAAACACAATTTAACAGAGAAAACTTTTTGAAATAAAATGTATATTTGTTTTGTTATTAGTAAAACGTAATCTGAACATATTAATTGGTCAAACCTGTATGAATTCGTTTAAAGTCCAAATTATATAATTTTTTTAAAGCGCTTACGAGATTTGGAGCAAAATCGGGGGTGGGGGGGGGGGGGGTGCTTTAAAACCATGTGAAATAACGCCATGTTGGCTTTATTGCTCAATTGAATTGGAGATAAAGCCATAATGGCCTTATTGCCCAATCAATGAGAGGTAAGGCCATATTTAAAATTTTGCGAAATGAGAGATGTAGCCATATTTTTTTTCGCAAATGAGAGATAAAGCCATATTTTTTCAGAATATTGTTATGCATGGTGTAAGCATTCTGTAAAAGGGAAAAGCCTTAGTTATCATTGAAAAAATAACAACTAAGAAAACTTTATTCACCGAAGCCACCTGCCGCATTCTACTGGAGGAGAAAACCCGTAAGCACGGCCGCAGGCCGCCACGCAGAAAAACTTTAGTATGCGAAGCCAGATTTCAATACTTAACTTTAGTGTCTCCGGGAAGACATTTTTTTACAGAATGTTATTATTGTTATTAATATTATTAGATTTTATTCCTTCAATGAAAACTATTGATTTTCCCTTATACGGAATGTTTACACCTAATGTAAACATTTCGTAAAAGGGAAAATCATTACTTCTTAATTATAAAAATAAGAAAACTATTAATCAATGTAAAATGCAAAAGTTCTTCAAAACTGAAACGAGAGATAAAGCCATTTTCTAATATTGGTAATGTGAGCTAAGGCCATGATAGCTTTATCTCCCATTCAAATGAAAAAAGGCTTTATCTCCCTATTGAATGAGAGATAAAGCCATCATGGCCTTATCTCACATGGTATTAAAGCACCCCCTCGCTAAATCTAGTTGTTTCTGACTATATTTCAAAGACAAAAGAAAATCTACTTCGTGACTAGATGTTAACGAAATCTACTCGAAATCTAAAATAGCCTGGTGATGCGAATTTTTTTTTTTCGATAAAATAGTAAAAAATACTTCCCTGTATAAGAAAAAAAAACAAAACAAAAAAAATTTAGGCTTTTTAAAACGCTTAAACAAATTCCAAAAGTTTAAGAATATAAGAAAAATTTAACAGATAATAAAAGTGATAAAATAAATTGAATTGATTGTAAAAGGTGATTCAAGTAGAGATACTATTTTCAATAGCCTTATTTTGACAGATCACGTGTGAGTCGTGTCGCGCTGTCATGTTATTTTTGTTTAGTATTGTTTGGCATTTCTTAATGGAAAGACTTACGCCTGAACAGCGTTTACAAATCGTTCAACTTTATTACGAAAATTCACGTTCTGTGAGGAATGTGAGGAATAAATGCCAAAGAATGTTCTTTCAAATGATAATAAATTAAATTAAAATTTTCTGTGTTTTTTTCTTTAAAAAAGTAGGGAACCTCGAAATGGATCACTCTTTATATAAGACCTAATACAAATTGTTAAATTACCCCTTTCTTTGCATGTATTTATGTGTTACACACAAACTTTCAGCGAGCTGTGTCTAAAATGTACAATGTAAAAGCACTAGCACACTTTTGAGAAAGAATTCAAATCAAATTTACTAGATTGATTTCGTTGTTATGTAAACGGGCTATAATAGAAATTGCTGAAATTACTTAGTCTGGGCTTACACTGTAAAAGTTTTCTTTGAAAAAGTCCGAGTTTATGCAATTCTGCTGTACCGTCTCACAGACAAACTCTCACTTTCTGGAAGAAAATTTTAGAGTGTGAACCCAGACTAACCGCTTTTAATCCTAATCTTATCCAGGCAGAAAAAGACAATCAGCACGACGCTGTGCCGCCGTTGATGGGGGTACTCAACATCAATACAACGTTCTCTTTACCAAATTTACAATGTAGTCACAATATTAAAATGATAACGCCAAATGTACGTCTTCCGACTCTTGTTTTCAATATTGCCACAAAACCGTACATTTAATACTGATCTTGATCTGATGTTGATTAACTGAAAATGTAGTTCCCGTGCAATGTTGTGTTATATATACTCATAGTCACAGATCATTTGGGTAAACATTTTCCCAGAACAAACCTCATGAAACTTTTTTAAAAGGTAACATTGTTGTTGAAATTATGGAATGTTTCGAATATCCAAAAAAAAACGTCAAAAACTGGACAATAATATCGTCGAGTTCAACATTCATACAGTTAAACAATAATATATTCTTACTAACTTTTATGATGAAATATTTGCTATTACTCCTTTACATAAATAACTAAATGTAATGTGCATTTTAACTACATAAATTCGTTAAATAAGCAAACAAACTTTTGCAGAAAATTTTTATATATTTTCTCACCTAAAATATTTTTTTTTCCAATTGTAATACGGCACTAGTTTATATTTTTTTTCTTTATACAGCGTTGTAGCGGTATAGTTTTTTTGTAAATACGGCATTACGAAACAAAAGTCGTATATTTGTATTTAATGTGTTTTACTGGTGTAGAAGTTTTGTAAAAGAGTAGAGATACTTTTTTCAATACCCTTTTTTGACAGATCACGTGTGAGTCCTGTAATGCTGTCATGTTATTTTTTTTAGTATTGTTTGGCATTTCATAATGGAAAGACTTACGCCTGAACAGCGTTTACAAATCGTTCAACTTTATTACGAAAATTCACGTTCTGTGAGGATTGTGTTTCGTGCACTTCGCTCAACTTATGGCCAACATAATCGACCTACTGAGCGTACTTTTCGCAACACCATCACCCATTTTGAGACCCAGCATTCATTATTGTATAATATTCGTGCGAATAGACCAAGTCAAGCACGCTGTGAAGAAAATATAGCGGCCGTAGCTGAGAGTGTACACGAAGACCGTGGAGAGTCGATTCGGCTTCGTTCGCAGCAGCTCGGACTGACGAATGGAACGACTTGGCGCATTTTACGTCGAGATCTTAAATTGAAAGCATACAACATACAGCTTGTGGAACACCTGAAGCCGCTCGAACTTCCCAAGTGACAACGCTTCGCTATATGGGCTCTTGAAAAGTTCCAAGAAGATCCGACGTTTTCGAGGCAAATTTTGTTCAGCCATGATGACCATTTCTGGCTCAATGGGTATGTAAACAAACAAAATTGCCGCATTTGGGACGAAGAGCATCCTTAAGAGATTCAAGAACTGCCACTTCATCCAGAAAAAACAACGGTTTGGTGTGGTTTGTGTTCCGGTGGAATCATCGGTCCATATTTCTTCAAAAATTATGCCGGTGCGAACGTAACCGTCAATGGCAACCGTTATCGTGCTATGATAACCGACTATTTGATGCCTGAAATTAAAGCTCGTGATCTCGGCGACATTTGGTTTCAACAAGACGGCGCCACTTCCCACACATCGCATCAATCAATGGATTTATTGAGAGAACACTTCGGTGAGCACATAATTTCACGTTTTGGGACGGTCGATTGGCCACCAAGATCATGTGATATCACACCGTTACACTTTTTCCTGTGGGGATATGTAAAGTCTAAAGTTTATGCGGACAAACCCGCTTCGATTCAGGCCTTGGAGGAAAACATCACGCGTGTCATTCGCCAGTTACCAGACGGATGAACCATCTGCGACGTAGCAACGGCGAACATTTGATAGACATAATCTTCGAAAAATTAATGCCAAAGAATGCTCTTTCAAATAATAATAAACATTTCCCATTAAAGTTGAAATTTATGTGTTTTTTCTTTAAAAAATTAGGGAACCTCGAAATGGATCACGCTTATTACAAAACTTAGGTTAAAATATTGTATTTTAAGTGTTGTGATGGTACAATATTTTTGGAAGAGTCAAAATTTTGTAGTTGCAGGGTCATGGCGGTACATTTTATTTAGAAAGTCGTAATTTCTGCCTAAGTACTAACATGAGAGACACATTTTGATGTTTAATTCAATGTAGTAACGAAAATATTCGACATATCGCAGCCAAACTTCTTGACTTTTATTTTAAGAAAAAAGATTTTGAATTTATACGAATTATTTTTCATATTTACTTTTTATTGGAAATTTTTGTTAAAATTTACTTTTTGAAGTCAGAAAATAAGGACTTGTCTAATTTACATATGTAAATAACTATATTAAAACTCAATCCGTCACCTGTAAGAATTAAAATATCGATTTAAAATTTTTACAGAGCCATTTTCATTATTTTTTTAGCCATTTAAATGGTACTGCATTAAAAAAGAGTTTTAATTCAATTAAGGACCAGTCTCAGATACATTTATCATCAAGGTTAGATTAGGAGTCGGAGTCGGAGTTGGATTCGGAATTAAAACATTTCAGCGGTTCTAGTCAAAGTTATAACTATTTATTTGGCGACTCAGCTAGGTGCCCAGCTTGTTAAAAAGTGAAAAATTCGATCACAATGTTATTAAGTAATCTTTATAAAAGTTAACCCTACAGTAAGGTATATGTATTATCCAAAAGTGGGCTTCATTAAGTCTATGGAAAAATCCATACAGACTATTAAAAATTACAAGTTTCACTAAGTACAAAAATACAAGTATAAACAATTACATATATTCAAATCGAATTAATTCAATGAATTTAAATATGATAATATATCACTCTTTATAAGTTTAATGTTTTTATTAAAGTCAATATATTTATATAACTTATTAAAATCATCACATACAATACGAAAAAGATCGAACTGAGCATAGTTTGTGGTATAATATTTAATACTTCAGGATGATTAAATGCCTTGATAGACGCACAGGTACATTAAAGTTTATTCTTCCCAGAATGGATTGAGAATTGAAACTACCGTTAATTAGCTTAATTAGAAAAAGAGCATTTAACACTTTCCGTCGACTTCTTAACGTTGCACAGTGGCGCCCGTAGAGCAAGCGAGGTTGCAAAAATCAAAATTTTCATGAGTGCCGAGGAAGTTTTGAATAAACCCATGTTATAGGAAATTTTTCAACGATTTCAAATATGCCACTCTTAATAATATCACATTTTCAGTTTAGAAGATATAACCGTTCAAAGTTGACTGACTTTCGGTTTTCAAAAAAACACACAATTTTTAGTCAATTTGTTGCGATTTCAGGTGTAATATCACGAAAAATAGGTAACGAATCGCCTTATTTTTTGTTTGTATTGATTGATGTATTTATTAAATGTATAATGATAAAAAAAAATTAACTGTTTGCTTTGTGTTTCACCTGGTAAATCACTATTTAAAAACTATCCGTTTTTTCACTATTTTTCAACTTTGACGGAAAATAAAAATAAACTATATTTTTCTATATTTGCCATATTTGCAAAACCTGTTCTTTGATTATTTCTTTACATAATTCAAAAGGTTTTATCTGCCCGTACGTGCCCGTTTGGCTTCTAGAGGTAAAAAAGTTTAAAAAGACATGGTTGCAAAATTGTATGGCGTCCATCCCTTATTTGTTTTGACTGACAGTAGTTTGATCTAATAGTTTGAAAAAAACTACTCATTGAAATTAGCAGGTACGTACCTCACATAAACAATACTTTGGCGTACAAATGGTCAGGAACAATATTGACTTATGATCCCTACAGGTAGGCACAAATCTTATTTGGACACGTGCATAATATCAAAATTGCATTATTCAGCCTAAATCCATATGTATGCAGGGAACAGGTAAATTTTTAGGCATGGTAGCATAAGCCTATATATTGCAAAATAAGCATAATGCCTGGATTAGTCTACGCCTGAAAGTTGGCGCAACAATTACTGAAACCATTAAACAATTTAAGTACTGAAAACATGGCGTTGAACAATTTAAAATTATTTGAACTGTTTAGAAAGTCAACCACACCAAAGTTTTTCACGGAAGTGAAAATTCTTCCTGAGAAGTTGACATTGATCAGCAAATGGGGCTGCGATGGATCATCCGGACAAAGCGTTTATAAGCAAAGGATATCTTCCGATGACGCTACAATATCGGACGGAAATATGTTTATGGCATCTGTTGTTCATTTGCGGCTAAAATCGGATGATTCCCTACACTGGAAAAATCCACGTCCGTCATCAGTGCATTATTGCTGACCAATAATGTTTCAGTTTGCAAGGGAATCGGCAGAACTCATAAGGACTACGGTGAAGGACATTGAAGAACAAATAGGCAAGATTAAGCCTACAAAGCTGCAAATTGGAGAAGGAAAATATATTGAATGCAATTACGAGTTCCACCTGACCATGGTTGACGGAAAAGTCGTAAACGAACTGACAGGAACAACCTCAACAATGTCATGCCCGATTTGCATAAAGAGTCAGAAGAACTTTTTTCAATTCAATTCAATTTATTTCATATTTAATATGTTACATCTCAATTTTATATAATTAGTTGTAAAGAGTTTAAGATTAGTATCTTTTTCTGCTTAATTATAACATATTTCAATTAGTTATCATATACATATATATAGACAGAATTATATTGGAGGTAAAAATTTAGCAAAAACCTATTTAAACCCCTTTTTTCGTTTTATTTTTATATTTTTTTTATCGATTTTTTATTATTATTTGTCAGAAGAACTTTGGTAATTTAAACGATTCTACAAATGAGGAGAATTACGAATATGGAATGTCACCATTGCACGCAAGGATAAGGTGTATGGAATTCTTGCTAAAACTGGCATATACCCTACCACAAGAGGAGGAAAACTTCGATGAAAATACATCATTAAAGGATAAGGAAAATATCAGAAAGAAGCAAATACAGGATGCTTTTTTTAAACAAGTTGGACTAAAAGTAGACTGTCCCAAGCACGGATACGGTAACTCAAACGATGTAAACACTTCTAGGAGATTTTTTGAAAATGATGAGGCAGTAACTAGAATCATTGGAATTGACAATCAAATCGTGAAAAGATTGGGAACGATCTTGGATGTTTTAAACTGCAAAGAAAATGTCAATTCTACAAAATATGGAGAATATGCGTCGAAAACTGCATCTCTTTTAGCAGAAATGTATCCACAGAAGAAGTTGACCCCGACCGTCCATAAAATATTGGCGCATGGCAAAGATATAATTGAGTACCAGTCTTTGCCAATTGGAGAGCTTTCTGAAGAAGCACAGGAGTCTCTTAACAAATTTTATAAAAAATATAGATTGCAGAACACATTCAAAGCATCAAGGGTAAGGCAAAATGAGGACCTCTTCAACATGTTGGCAGCATCTTCCGATCCACTTATTTCTTCCCTGCGGCATGTGAAGTCACGAATAGAGTTACAAAATAATTATAGTTTAGAAATGGTTAGTCTTTTAGATATACCTTCTCTTACGAATTGTGATGAATATTTTACAGAAAATTGAAAAAATAAATTTAAAAAAAAAAATTATTTTTTTTTTAATTTGTTGGGTAATAATTTAAAACATAAAACCCTAAAGAAAAAAAATAAAAACAATCTAAAAATGTAAAAATAATTTTTTTTAGTTACCATAAAATTGATTTTTCTACTAATTTTAACTTTGATAACCCATAAGTAGGCCCCTACAAAGCGTAGCACCCTTTCCAAACGCTCATTTCATAGGCTGAACAGTTATCTATCATATGCTGTTAAAACTGTTCAATTATCTTATTCGGTTCAAAAGATATGATTTTTGCAACGAAAAAACTCAAATGGCGCCACTGTGCGTTGGTAACTTAATAAGTGCGAGACGGTTAACATAGGATGGTAACCTTATGCGAGGGTCTCAACCCAAGCCCCGAAGACAGAATATTAAAAACTGGATTTCAACTGACTCAATTTTGTTAGAGTGTACTGAGTACTGTGGATCCCATATCTCCGATCGGTATTCAAGAATCGGTCGAACCTAATTGGTAAATAGTTGGGATTTTTTATAAATCCCAGGGAACCAGTAACTTTGTTAGCTGAAAACGTGATGATAGTTCAAGTTTAGAGGCTTTCATAGTATATTGGCCATTATTTGGAAACGTTCTTGCTAAGATCATATATGTATATACATTTTTTACATTGAGTTCCCTTAAATTATCAGTACACCAGGATGTCAAGTAGTTAACATCATTCTGTAGAAGTATTTGTTGATCTATGTTGTTAAATGTTGTATATTGAATGGACTCTTTTGTCCTTCAATGAATTTGTGTTGGGTTTTTTATCGAGGCAGGATCACCAAGATAAAGTTTGGAGCATTTCAAGCACTTGAACTTGGTTGCAGCGGAGAAAAGGTGGAAAGAAGTTGAGACACTAACGAGTTGTGAATTTCTGACAATTTTATTGATAAATTTTCTTTCTTAAATACTAAATTATTGCTAAGTTTACAATTTGTTCTTGTTTTTTTTTTTATAGTGTGTTCCCTTTGGATAAATGGGAACGCTGCTTATTTAGTTAAACATACATACATACATGTGATATTTTTTTGTAATTCATTGCTAAGTTTGCAATTTTTTTATTGGTGCATTGACCAGTGTGGTTCATTGGATTATTGCGACAATTTTCTTTGCTTACATAAAGTTTTTATGCAAGTGTGTGTGTGTGTTTATTATTGGGCAAATAAATAAATTTTTGAGTCAGCGTAAATAATTAACAAAAAAAAAAAGAAAACAAATAAAGAAAACAAAAACAAGCGATGTGAATGTATGAACATGCTCCCCGCCGTTGAGCTATGCTCGACAAATTACATTGTATTGATATTTGATATTTTCAATGGTTTGAATGTTCCTGACTTAGTCACTAGATGATATAAGTAAAAAAAAATAATGTTTTTTTTTTTGTTTTAATTTTATTTCTTTGTTGTTCAAGCTACTGTTACTGTAAATTCTGATGACGCTGCATGCTGGCAAATTGCTGCTGGTGAAGTTTGTTGACCTATTTTTCTTCTTCGACCTTGTAGCTTCTGGTAGATTGTCGCAATGATGACTCCGATTGTAAGAAGAAGGGCGGCGTAAGCTACTGCTGCATGGTGTCTTTTTATGTGAGTCAGTTGTTGGCGTAGATTAGTGAGTACCTGTTGGTGTAATTCTTGTTGGATATCCGATATATTTTTTATATGGTCTATGTACCTTTTGAGGTGAATACTTCTGACTTCTTCTTCGGTTGGGTAATTAATTTCACTCATGTTGGCAGTAGCAGTATATGATGTGTATAGGGATGTTGAATAGATTTCGTGTCCCTGAATGAACATAGCCTTGTATTTAAGTGTGCAGTCTGGGCTTATTTTTATTAGTCCAGTGCCCTGTAGGTTGAGTCGAATGTGTTCTTCGCTGCACACGGCAGTTAAAGGGGTTGAGTGCGGCATGGTGTACATCCATTGATTGTTGTGGTTCAATTGAATGAGTGATGTGTTTTCTACAAACGGAGTTACGATGCAGTTGGTACTAGTGACATTGTTCAGCAACGAAATTTCACATAGGCATTTGGCTGCATCTGAATTGAATTTAGACTGCATGCTTGAGCACAAGACTTCATCTTCTGTTAATGGTGTGCAAGATGCCCATTGCTGTTCAGTCAACGTGTAATATTCATCTTGGTGAGCGTTTATGGCGATGATTTCACTGCATGGCTGGATAGCTGTCATCGTGTTGTGGAGAAGAGCTGGTATCGGGTGCAGTTTAAAAAGTTCCAACGTCTCTGGATCACATAGAGGAATTGTTATATGGAAAATAATTGATTGTTTGCGATTCCTCCCTTCACGTTCATGATTTTATAGAGCTGAAGCAGATTGTCCTGATTGACTGGTAGTTGTAGTGCTGAGGGTAAGTTATTTCTCACTTGTATCAGTTCGGCTTGAAGTTGTGATGGTGACAGCAGTAATGGGCTGATCTTGCCATGTTGAGAGTCAAACAATGCCGTGATTATTGCTGTTTGAGTTCGGTGTAGTCTTGCTGACATCAATGACAATTGTGTAGCTAGTAAAACAAAACTTTGTATTAACTTAAGTTCATGTTCTTGTTGTTCGTTGTCGCGTAACCTGGAGTCAATTCTGTTTACTTGCTCGTCGAGGTTGTCGAATTTGCTCTGGATCTGAGTTTCATCTTGCTTAAAGATGTTGAGGGTTGAGTCTATGAATGAGGTCTGGTTTTTTAACAGTTGCATTAGATAAGTTTCATCGTCCTTGATCTGTTCGATGGTGTTCGACATTTGTTCAGCATAGGTTGAATCCAGTACCCCAAACAATGAGTTGGCAACATTTCCCACGATATCTACTGCACCACGTTTATTTCTTTTGTTCTTGAGTAAAGTGTTTCCATCTTTAAGATCTGAGAAGCCAAATTTGAGACTTTGGAGAACGTTTATACATGTTGTTTTTTGAGATACGAGGGTACATAGATGCTGTAGGGATGCCGTGCCCTTTGTGAAGGTCTGCATTTCTCGCCAGTACGGTTGTAATTCATAATATGTTATGATTTTCCATTCTGACCGTGAAATTCGTGTTGTGCCGATGCCTTCAAAATGTATGCCAATGTTTGGTTGAAACTTAGTTATTTCTATTTTATTCGCATTACAGATTAGTGGAAGAGCTAGTAATGCAACGAACATGGTCATCATTACACCGGAGGTGACTGTCTTTCGTTTTCTTTCTAGTTCCGGTGGGATTGCCAGTTGTGAATTGTATGTGGGTGGCCACATCGACTCGTTTCCGTGTAGAAACAGAGGGCCACAGAACCAAAGTGCACAATCTTTTAGAACGGCTGGTGAAATCCCGCGAGATAAAACATCGGCTGGATTACTTTTTGAGCCAACATGACGCCATTGATCTGTTTGGGTTGATTCTTGAATGATTGCAAGTCTGTTTGCCACAAATGTATGAAAGGCGGCAGATGATGAATTAATCCATGCCAGAACGATTTCTGAGTCGGTCCAGAACCAGACAGGACATGATAATTGAAGATCAGTTTTGATTCTTGATGCAAGCTGAGCTCCAAGTACTGCCGCGCAGAGTTCCAACCTTGGTATAGTTTGTCGCTTAAGAGGGGCGACCCGAGATTTTGCGCAAAGAATTCGAGTCATGGTGGTTCCATCCTTGAATGTGGATTGGATGTATGCCACTGCGCCGTATGCTTTTTCTGATGCATCGGTGAAGATGTGTAGTTGCATCGACTGGGGCACCTTTCCCTTACCAATGTGCCGCGATACCCGAAGAGTTTTTAACGCGTTCAGGTCGTTTCTGAATGTAGCCCATTTAGTGTGTAACGATTCTGGCAGCGACTGATCCCAGTCAAACTTTAATTCCCATAACTCTTGTATAAATATTTTTGCTGTTATTATGACTGGTGATAATAACCCCAACGGATCAAACAGCCTTGCTAGATCGGATGTGACAAATCGCTTAGTGATTCTCCGAACCGAGTCAATGTTGACCTTTACGCAGAAGGTGTCATCCTTTGGTAGCCATGTGAGGCCTAACGTCTTGATCGAATCCACCTTTGAGCTTTCAAAGTCTAAATTGACTTCCTGGTCTCCTTTCGAAATGTACTGCAACAATTGTGGGTTATTGGCACACCATTTGCGTAGGTTAAAGCCATTCTCCTTCATGATTTGTATGAGTTGCTGTTGTAGTGTTAATGCTGTCACCAGGCTATCGGATCCACCCAGGCCATCATCAACGCAGAAGTTCTCTTGGAGAAACTGCGACGCGAGCGGGTACCGAATCGTGTTTGCCTTGGCCACCTGCTGCAGGCATTTTGTTGCGGTTGCGAGGGTTCCTTTCGCCAAATTATTAATTGAAGGTGACGATCCTTAGGCGAGACGAGTATTTGTCGGTACATCTTTTCGATGTCAGTTGTGAATACATATTTGGGCAACCTGAACCGTAGAAGTATGGAGAACAAGTCACTTTGAACAGTTGGACCTGTGTACATTAGGTCATTCAGTGAGTGTCCCGATGAAGTTTTTGCTGAAGCATCAAATACGACCCGAAGCTTTGTGGTTGAGCCTTCCGGTCGTTGCACGCAGTGATGTGGAATGAAATAGTTTGGAGATCGAATCGCTTCTACTGGTATCTTTGTCATGTGTCCCAGCTTTTCGTATTCTTCCATGAAATTAGCATATTGAGCTTTTAATTCCGGGGTTTTCTGCAATCGCCGTCCCAGAGAAAAGAAGCGATTAATTGCGATTCCGTGTGAGTCACCTAAAGCCTCAGGACTTTGATGAAAAGGAATCTGCACCACAAATCGATTTTGATTATCCTTTATGGTGTGTTGTTCGAAGTGATTTTCGCATTGTTTATCTTCAATGGACATTGGTTTACTGGATGTTTTGATCTCTTCTAGTTCCCAAAGTCGGGCGATGGAAGCATCAAGTGATTCATCAGCGGTGCATATTTCGCACGTCAAATTGTTGGGTTGTTCCTCCTGTATTTTTCCAGAAATTATCCATCCGAATACAGTGTTCTGCACTGTTGGAAGCTGATTTGCCAATTTTATTTGTCCGATCGCTAGCAAGTCGTGATAGTGCTCTGCGCCCAGCAGAATGTCGATTCTATCGGGGCGGTTGAAAGCTGGATCAGCGAGTGCCACATTTTTGGGTAGTGGCCATTTGTCAGTATTGATGAACTGTGATGGTTGTGGTGACAATATACGCGGCAGAACAAAGGCCTCAAGTCGCGTCGAATACTTGTTAATTCGGGATTTGAGTCCTACATTTACTCGGTGCCTTGTCTTTGTATTTGTTGAACCGATTCCATTGATGCTTATATTCGAAATCTGTCTGGAAATGCCGAAACATTTTACTAGACGTTCCGTGATGAAATTGACTTGTGATCCGGAGTCGAGTAAAGCACGGCATTCCACTTCTGTTCCATTTGCTTGTATTTTCACAACTGCTGTGCTGAGTATCACGTACGAACTTGCTTGTTGATTATTAGATGCTGCTAATGAGGTAGCTTCTATGTCGTTGGTCGCCTGAGATGATGACGTTGAAGATGAAGGCCCTGCGCCCCCCGCTGTTGATGCGGCTGATGATACCTTTTGATTGTCCTTTTTGTTTGAGGACTCTTGCTTGTTGTCCAAATGCAACAGTGTGTTGTGTTTTTTATTGCACTTCATGCAACATCGTGAAGTGCATTGGTTTGCTGTATGTCCCGTACGTAAGCAGTTCACACAACATTTTTGACTTTGTGTGTAGTTAAGTCGCTCCGAGGGTTTTAATTTCAAAAAGGTCTGGCACTGAAATAGTTTGTGAGTGCCATTGTTGCATAGCGTGCATGCCCCATTGCCTTGGTGTGTTGAAGCTACTGAAGCGCACGACTTGGCTGACCCTTTTTCCTTCTGCCCCATGGCTTCCATTGATTGAAACCGGGTTTCTAGAAATTCTAGGAATTGGCTCACATGCTGCAATTCCTTTGGATTTTCTATTGTTTTTTCATATTGCGAGTGAAGACCGCGATCTAACTTTTTTATGAGACGATGAAGCAGCATTGGACTCCATGAAGAAGTGTCCACCCCTATATTGTTGAGGGCATGCAGACACTCTTGAGTGACATCATGTAGCTGTTTTATGGAGGCTGCTGAAGTCCCAGATGACGGCTGATCGATTAGTTTCTGCATTAGTGTTGATACCAGTACACGCTTATTGTTGTACCGGTCTTGTAAAGCTTTCCAGGCTGTCTCATAATTATCAGCTGTGGCGGAAAGATGGCTGATGAGTTTTTCAGCTTCACCGGTTACGTTCGCCTTGAGATATCATATTTTCTGCACAACGGGAATGTTTTGGTTGACTACCAGCTGTGAAAAGAGATCAGCGAACGCAGGCCATTTCAAATAATCCCCGTCGAATTTCGGAATTGTAGTTTTGGGAAGTGGCAATGCGTTCGTCTGTGCACACTCTGCCCTGTATTGTGCTGTAGGTACTGTTGTATGTTTGAAGTTTTGTATCACCATTTTTTCTAGATCCGTGTACGAGTCCATGTCATATCCTTCTTTGAGTGGGTTGACACAGTTTTCCCAAATTGAGAAATGTAGCTCCTGGATCTGTTCCCATAGCTTCTCTTTCAATTTCATGTTTGTTGCTGTTGGGTCCGTTTTGATTACCCGGTTTAGAGACAATATCATTACGCTTTGTCTTCTAATGGATAAGGTAATTTGCGACGCTCTTGCGGATGGAGTAGGTGTTGGGGAAGCCATATCCTGCTGTTGAATTTGTGGAGGCTGATGATGAGCTTGTGTCCTTGCCATTGTTATTGTTGACTTAGCGGCGGCCAGTTCTTGATGTTGATACTCTGCTTCTGGATTGGTTGGACCTTTTTGCTGGTTAACCGGTGTTTGCATCATTGCCGACTCAAATTCCTGCCTGTATTTTTCCACGAGCACCGCTATGTCAGTGTAGTAATTACTGACAAAATAATCGTGGTTTAATGGTGGATTTTCAAGACAACGTATTTTGTTGTCAGTTACCTCGAACTCCGCCCATGCGCTATTCAACCTCCTAAGGCGTTCCTTATAGTACTCTAGGGTCTTCCTGGACTGGGAGTCCTTCTTATAATTTTTTATGATTCCCTGTATGATGTCACCCGTTTCGCGTTGGGATTGAGCCAATACGTCCATACTGATTTTTTGTTCTGCCATCTTCTGAAGCTAGCACAATGCTCCGATGCTCTGTTGATTGGTTCTCTGACTGCGGTTGTGAGTTGCTTTGTTGATCCTGATAATTTTCAGGACCCAAATGACTAT
The DNA here is from genome assembly GCA_943735925.1 of Pollenia amentaria. Classification (NCBI taxonomy): domain Eukaryota; kingdom Metazoa; phylum Arthropoda; class Insecta; order Diptera; family Polleniidae; genus Pollenia; species Pollenia amentaria. The sequence continues at coordinate 117,586,699 of OX031010.1, read as the reverse complement.
TGCTGATTGCTGTGTGGACAACTATCCAATTTTTGCAGCAAATCGATACGTTGATCCTGTTTAATGTTGCAGGATCTGACGTAATTCGCGAGGTTGCGTGTTTTGTATGTTCTATAAAAAGAACTAGGGGTCACCAAATGTATATTGAATGGACTCTTTTGTCCTTCAATGAATTTGTGTTGGGTTTTTTATCGAGGCAGGATCACCAAGATAAAGTTTGGAGCAACTCAAGCACTTGAACTTGGTTGCAGCGGAGAAAAGGTGGAAAGAAGTTGAGACACTAACGAGTTGTGAATTTCTGACAATTTTATTGATAAATTTTCTTTCTTAAATACTAAATTATTGCTAAGTTTACAATTTGTTCTTGTTTTTTTTTTTTATAGTGTGTTCCCTTTGGATAAATGGGAACGCTGCTTATTTAGTTAAACATACATACATACATGTGATATTTTTTTGTAATTCATTGCTAAGTTTGCAATTTTTTTATTGGTGGATTGACCAGTGTGGTTCATTGGATTATTGCGACAATTTTCTTTGCTTACATAAAGTTTTTATTTATGCAAGTGTGTATGTTTATTATTGGGCAAATAAATAAATTTTTGAGTCAGCGTAAATAATTAACAAAAAAAAAAAAAGAAAACAAATAAAGAAAACAAAAACAAGCGATGTGAATGTATGAACAAATGTAATAAAAAAATTTACATCGTCTGCATACAGCAGTGTGTAGGAATTTTTCACAACATAAAAAAGATCGTTTATAAATAGAGTCAATAAGAAATAGTAAATAATGGGCCGATCTTGTCGAAAATTAGTAAAATAATTTATTGTCATATAATACGAGTTTAAGCAAAATGTATTAATAATTAGTTCATTCCACTACCAAACTATATAAATTTTTATAAGAAAAATATAATTTTTTTTTAGGTAGCTGTTCTAAATTTGTGTTCACTTTTCCTTCAATTGGATTTCATTCTAAGAAGGAGAACCTAAATAAAAAAATGACATTTAATTTTGAATCTTTCGAAGTGAGCGTGATATGAACAGACGGACGTAGGTAAATCAACTTAAAAATACCCGAGGACGCAGAATAAATATACGATATGGATGAATATCGCAAAAGTTTCACACAGATTGAAAAACTAAAAAATATTATGGTTGCTTCCGAGCAAGTTATTTTTTTTTTTTGTTAGGACCACTACTCAGGGGTGACCCCTACTTATGCAATGCATTGTGTTCGAACTAGGAAAATAGGTTATGGGAAGGAGGAAAGAGGGAGTAGTGCTTGTGAACATTCGACTTGAACTTATTCATGTTGTAAGTGAGAGGGAAGACTTCAGCAGGAAGGTTATTCCACATACGAACAGTCCGGCCAAAAAATGGATTTTCCCTGTAATGCGTTGTACGATTCACCGGCCAATCGACCACAAAAGGATGGGCTCTTGAGGAAAAACGTGTATTACGAACAAAGCTATGGGTTTCAAGAACCAAATCCCTAATTTCATCAGAACACATCCCGTTGTAGTAACGATAAAATAGGCAAGTACAACCCACATTGCGACGGTGCTCAAGGGAGTCAATAGAATTGGATACCCTACTGTCGCCAATGAGAACCTTCGCCCTCTCCTGCACGCGGTCGAGAAGCTCCAAAATAGACTTTGAAGCACCGGCCCACACATGAGAGTTGTATTCCATTCGCGGTCGGATATAGGTGGTATAAATAGTAAGGAGATCAGATGGAGTGAAGTATATCTTACACCGTTTCAAAAAACCGAGGCACTTGAATGCTTCTTTCGACACCTTAAATATATGTTCTGTCCATCGGACATCACATTGTATCCTCATGCCCAGTACATCAAGAGATTCTGTTTCCTCAATATTTATACCACCCATACATACAGATGAGGCACCTTGATCCGTCGCGCGTTTATGCGTCAGTACGCAACATTGGGTCTTTCGGGCATTAAATTCGACCCTATTCGCACGACTCCATTCTGAGATTATGTCTAGGTCACGGCCAAGCGTATCATTCATGTTCTGTCTCATAGCACGAACTTCGGACACGCCTGGTCTGTTACCAACTGAATACGAATGGCAAAGGTTGCTGTCATCTGCAAAAGAATAGATAGGGTTGGAAGTTTGACATAAGAGGTCATTTAGAAAAATAAGAAATAGAGTAGGAGAAAGAACGGAGCCTGGCGGTACCCCTGAATGAATCTTGAACTCGTTTGATGAAGTTATAGTTAATTATAACTAAAATATGTTTAAAAATTGTAGTAGCATTGTTGTTTCTTATGCTCTTGGAAAAGAGGAAAATACTGTTGTAAATTTTAAAACAAATTAATGTCATATTTTACCATAACATGTTTAGAGGCAACAACAATACGGTTGTGGCTTCTTGGATGTGGACTTATTTTACCCTAATACGGTTATCGGTGACCATGCTAAAATTAAATTTATCGTTTAAATTTTCTTTAAAAATTGTTTTGTTGTAGACGAACGTATTGAAACACGTTTTTATCTTTGCGTAACAGTAACATTCTTAAATAGCGGACAATTTAAATAAACGAAATCACTAAAAGCATAACCCCTGCTTTTGTTAATAGTTAATGAGCGGACAATTTAAATAAACGAAATCACTAAAAGCATAACCCCTGCTTTTGTTAATAGTTAATGAGATTTAACTGGTCTTATTATCACAAAATAAAACTTATTACACTTTTACGTAAGATGTGGTATTACATATAAACAAAATAAATATTGAAATTAACGTACAATATATATTAGTTTGTTTGTTGGTCCCGTTTTTTCGTCAAATATTTAACAAGTGTGACCTTAGCTTAAGTTTGACCCCCTTTTGCATATACGAATTAGCAGAATATAAACTTTATTTAACCTTTATGTCAACAGCTACATACCTGGGTATGTTTTGAATTTTAAAAACGCTGTATGTCTGAAAGTGACTTTTATATCGCTCTGAAATTTCATGATATCCTCACTTGCAGTGTTTTCTAACATATTCTGATGTTTGAATAAAATTGGACTAAGCAGACCATGGATGTGGTCATTTTTTAATTCCTATCCCTTACGTCAACAACTGCATACCCGGGTATGTTTTGAATATTAATAACGCTGTATCTCTGAAAGTGGCTTTCATATCGCTTTTAAATTTCATGATATACCCACTAGAAGTGTTTTCTAACTAATTCTAAGGTTTGAACAAAATTGGACAAACCAGACCATGTACATCGGCTTTTTTTCATCCCTACCATACCCGGGTATGTATATGAAAAAATTAAAATAAAGTAATATTGCAAGTTTATTTCATAATATATAGGGTTTTATAAGTCTGCTAAAACTACCGCTATTTTTAGCATTCCTGCACTAAAACAAATCAAAGTGGGAGAAACACAAAAAAAAAATACAAATAAAACAAAAAAACAACAAAACATGTGAATTCCCATATAAAATGTTCTTGCATACCCGGGTATGCTTCCTGTTGACGTAAGTATAATTATTCATCTGTTGACATAAAGGTTAAAAACAGTCTGGCCTACAAACCGCCAGCACTAGACGAAACACTTTTGCGAAAAGCAAACCAACGTATATTTTGGGGGGTATAACAAAGTATTCTTTTGTTCTCCATAAAAAGTGAGTCGGGCTAATGTTAAAACTTAAATTTATTTGGACCTCTATATAAAAATATAAAAATAAATATTATCATCATTAAAAGGTTCTTATGAAAATATTTGACAAAGAATCTGTAAATTTTAAAAGAAATGGCTTTTACACTCATAAAAGGGATTATTAATTGGTATTTTTTATATACATATAAACATTTATGAACGTGATATTTAGGATCCAATATATTGTTTAAAAGTGACTTATAATGTTTTTCGTTTTTAAAAGTTAAATTTAAGCACAATTTAACCATGTGCTTAAATACAAAAGATGCTTCAGATAAAAAGGTTTAATTTAGGGTGGGGGTGTATTTGTTGAGCAACAAAAGTTTTTATTAATTTCATAAAATAAAATCTTAAAAGGGTTTTTTTGGGGTTCAAAAATTGTTGAAATAAATTACAAACTTAAGTTGACCATACGTCACAAATTGGAATGACTGACTCTTCAATTGACCGTAAGTCCGAAATGTTGTGAACTCTCAAAAATAAATATTGCCTCCATAAATGGGGTAAGCACCAACAAATGTATACATTTTTTTACCGAAGTTTAACAATACATATGTTTACGACAATGATTCTTAAAGGCGTCATCTTTTTAAGAATCATTGTCGTACACATTTGTATTCTGCCCTACTGTGCATTAGTAAAATGTTCTTATTCCATTATTTTATGCACATTCTTAAGTCCATCCAATAATAAACAAGTTGACTGTTTTTGCAGAATCATGTCACGTGTATTTTTTTAGTATGTCCAAATTCGTTTAAACATTTCGTATGAAAGAAACGCATGCTGGCATTTTATGACATTTTTTTTAAATCTTTTTTGATTGTTATAAAAAAAACCGCAATTTCTTAAGTTAACCACTTCCATTACAAACCTTTATTTGCTTAGGTACTCTTATGACACTTGAGTGTTTTTAAAAATAAAGTAAATGGAACAAGTAAGAACGATACAATAGGAAAAGCCGAATTTTGGATACCCTTGACTAAAAATGTAACTATTTTTTTAGAATAAAACTACAATGTAACTTATTATTTGGAGAGAGGTTTACATTTTGGCTCGAAACTTTCCCTATTGAACCGAATTTGCACGTCTTAAATTCGAAAAATAACAAGAATAAGAAACAATTATTTTTATTACGTCTTTCAAAAGTATGTGTATTTTTTACAGACATAGTCGTAAATCGATTTGTATATGGACTTAATATATGTGTAGACACTTTTGTAGGGTCTTAGATTAACATTTCTGCGTAACACTTGAATTTTAGATCTTAGCACACACTCACTTTCAACTTGTAGTGGGGGGTATACAAATAAAAGATATTTCAACCAGCAAGTGCTAATTGCGGAAATGATTTTATTTTATCTATTTTTTTATTTCACAGCTTGAGCTGTATTATTTATGCCCTCGTAACATCAAAAATGTTTATTTATAGAAAATATTTCTTTTTTTTAGAAATTCTCTTAAAGCCCTCATCTATGACACTAAATATTTAAAGCACTTATGACGTTATGACACTTTCAAAAGTGTCATAACGTCCATCAAAGAAATGTCGTAGCATCCGCGGACGTTATGACACTTTGCAAGGTGTCATAATGTCCACAACAAGCAAGATTGTAAACAAATTTGGGATCATAGCCGGCCTTCGGCCGGGCGCAAGGATTTTCTTCTCTATGGTATACCAAATACCGGCTTCGCTAACTAAAGCTTCTCTGCACAGCCGGCCTTTGGCCGGGTGCAAGGATTTTCTCCTCTATGGTATAACAAACACCGGCTTCGCTAAGTAAAGCTTCTAATATCTGCCTTGTTTCCGAACGAAAGCCGACTATGCAGAGAAGCTTTAGTTAGCGAAGCCGGTGTTTGTTATACCATTGAGGAGAAAATCCTTGCGCCCGGCCGAAGGCCGGCTGTGCAGAGAAGCTTTAGTTAGCGAAGCCGGTATTTGTTATACCATAGAGGAGAAAATCCTTGCGCCCAAAAGTGTTTTCGTTATATATTTAATATAAACACCCAGAGAAAAACCAGCAAAACCATTTAAAAATTTTTTTTTTACCATATTATGTTTTATTTAACCAAATTATTGTCACCGACAACCATATTATGGTTAAATTATTTTCTTTAAAAATAGTTTTGTTGGTTGGGACAATAATGAAACATGTTTTTCTCTGCATGTATGCAGATCATTTTTTTGTATTTAACTTCTTTAGTTATTATGGACCTAATGACACTTTTGAAATTGTCATAATGTCCATTTGCAAAGTATCATAGTGTCCATGGACACTATGACACTTTTTGGAGTGTCATAACGTCCATGGACACTATGACACTGGACGTTATGACATGCCACCACAAATTTTGTTTAAATTTACAAATGTTTTTTAATATAATTAAAGATTTTATTTTAGCTTCTTAGATGATTTGATTTGCACGATGCACATTTTTAAGAGGTCTATTCTATAGATCAGTTAGTACTGCTTTATTGCAGTCATTTTACAACCACTTTCGTAAGTCTGGGTTCACATTGTGCAACTTTTCTTTCAGAATGTCTGCTTTTATTGGTATTGACCAGACTTAAGTTCTAAAGCCTGGTAGTCTTTTCAATATTTCACGTGAATTGCTGTCAAAACTCATATGAAAAAAAGTGCGAAATTTTTTTAGCAACATTTTTGAATAACAGCGAAATAATGTAAGCAGCACTTATTTCACGTGGAATGTCATCCATATTTACATACTTTAGTTTTTATTTAATTTTTTATTTAAGAAAAATACTTTTTATATATGACACATGTGGGTTTTGTTTACATACGCAGAACAATGTCGCATACTTTGAGAGATTAAAAACGACAAATTGGGCAAACTCGTGAGATAGGTAATACATGTCCAATTTTTCGTATGAAATAATAAAATTTTTCACAAACTGGAACAAAGTACTAGGCTTTAAGCAGGATTTTCGACGTGAAAAATAGGTGTTTGATACATATATCTTGGTTTTAGTTTATTTTGCTTACTTTTCTTATGAATGGCAATACCTTTGATTGTTGATTTTTGGTTGTGTTCCTAAACGAAATTTTTATTTAATTTCAAAACAGGCAGAATATATTAAAATTTTACTAGCAACGAAAACTTAAAATAACAATTAATTATCAAAACTTATTAAAAGTTATTGGTTTTTACAATGACGATTTTTGCGACGATTTAGCTTAGTCATTTTGACGATATTTTCCTCAAAATGTGTCAGATTAATAATAAATACCCGTTAAGTAAAGATCATAGCTTGCGAGATATATATCTATGCCCCTATCCCGTAGATATGACTATAACATAATATATGTATACACACTTGAGATAAAATACATTTCGCACTTAATCAGCAAGAGGGTAGTAACTCAAAATTCTTATTTTTTACTTTTTCGAAAAAATCGACTATAATAGCTATATTCATATCTACCCGCTATAAAATTATCATACTATTTTGTCGACTTTTTGGTAATGAAACAGTTGGTTTTAAAATTGTTTTTCATATGCCTTCAATGTTAAATTTTTTTTTTTTTTTTGCTTCTACTGAAAATTTTTAAATTTTGAGTTAATACTAGGGATGTAACGAATACCGATACCAATGCCGATATATCGGCGATTCTTCACGTTTGCCGATATATCGGTATCGGCGATATTTTACTGTCGATTCGCCGATACTTTTTTATGGTTTTTTGGAACAAACAATTTAATTTTCAATGCTTATTTTTTGCTTAACAACTAATAGCAAAATATCAAACAGAATGATAAATTGTTTGTTTTATTTCTTAAGCTGGAGGTCGGTCCACACCACGCGCCTTTTTCTTCTTTCGAGACGTATGCTAAAATAGAAAGTAGTCCTATATTCATGCTTTCGCTACGCATATGCATTTTACGCGTAAGATGTCTATACAATTCTATACTACGACTTTGGATGGATGCATCAACGCATTGAACGCTTGGTGTGGACCTGAAACATTAGCCGTTTTGTTTTTCACAATAATGGTAAAACGTTCTCCCTTTGATAAATCTTATAATTATTTGTACGTTTATGGAATTTTCTGCTAATTTTAAATGATTTTTGTGAAAATAAAAATTTGACGCGAAATAATTTTTGTGAAAATAAAAATCATTTCGCTACAAATTTTCGGTTACTTCAAAGAGTCTTCGAAAATGATTGGAAAATACGATAAATGAATAACCTTAGATGCAGAATAGCTCAGATTCCCAATAATTGGCGATTTACGTAGCATTTACGATTAATGTAGTTCTGAATGAAAGATTTGAGTGTTTAGCGAATAACGAAATCTTTTGTTTATATATAATTCTCTACCTTCGATACAAAGCTAAAAAATTTCAGGAGTTTTTTTAATTTTACCTTGAATTTAACTGCCAGGCCCACAATGTCGACAAGAACAATTATTTCGCATATTTATAATGAAAACAATAATAAAAAACTAAAATTTGTTTTGTTTTTAATATAAATAAACGTAAGAAATGTTCTTATCGACATTGTGGGCCACGAAGTAAATTTAATATTCGTATCGGTATCGGCGATATTTCTCTTTGAGTATCGGTATCGTTTCGGCAAAAAGGCGTATCGTTACATCCCTAGTTAATATTAGGGTAGTCATTCAATCGTGCTTTTGCTTTAATTAGTTACTCGCTCTATGAATTAACCGAGGTTTTGGTTTAATCGGTTAATTTTGTTATTGATTGGTTAACCGATAAATAAAGTTTTTATACCCTCCACCCCCACTGTGGTGAATGAGGACACACGGAATGACAAACTTAGTTGTCATTCCGTGTGAAACTTTTTTATTATACATCTAAGACCCCATAAGGTATACATATTCTGGCTCCTGGAGTAATTCTAAGTCGATTTAGCCATGTCCGTCTGTTCAAAAAAAAAAACACGCTCACTTTTGAAAAACGCAAAAGAAAAGAACAAACTTGGTCTCAAATTGCTTGTTGTTATCCTAAGCAGTTTGGGATTGAAATCCAGCAACATCGGTTCAGTAGGATCAGAACTATGAATCAAAGTGTGGAACCACCACCCTGAAAAAATTGATAATTTTGACACAAAAACTCAAATCATACTGGTAAATTTCGTGACGATCGGGCCATAATTTACCATAGGCCCCATATAAACCCATCTCGAGGAAAACCGTTTAGTACGCCTAAAACCGCAATAAAAACGCTAGGATACTTAAATTTGGTACGTCACAGTTTTCTAGGACCAGAAATCACATTGTAAAATTTTTTGAAGATCGGTCCATAATTGACACTAGTTCCCATATAAACCCTACTTCCGGAAAACAGTTTAGTACGCCTAAAACCGCAATAAATAACGCTAGCATACTTAAATTCGGTACGATAAAGTTTTATAGGCCGAAAAATCACATTGCGAAATTTCGTGAAGGTGGGTCCATAATTAACCCTAGGCCACATATAAACCCTACTCTCGGAAAACAGTTTATTGCGCCTAAAACCAAATAAAGCTCACTTTGGGAACATAATAAAATTCGCCTTAATCCATCACAGATATAGATATTGCGGTGAAAATTTTTACTTAAATTCACATGGCCAGAAAAAATATCATGCAAATTTGTGAAATTTTCTGTTAACGCTAAAACTAATTACACTGCTGTATTGAAATTTATTCTAATTTATATTTTGTAATACTAGAAATCAGTTTTCAGAATTTTGGGATGATTGGGCCACAATTTACCATAGGTCCAATACAAATTACCCTCATAAAAATTATTTTAGTTCGGCTGAAACTTTTACGAATCATGATATTTTACTTCAGCATAAAATTTTCTTATTGTCGGTCAATAATTTAATTCATGTCTAAACCGCAACTAATTTTAATGCTGACGCTCGTTTTTGTGAAGCTTTGTTAATAATATATATGTATTTATCATATAGAGCTCACTCCTATCGGTGGAGGGTATCAAAGATTCGGCACAGCCGAATATAGCATTCTAACTTGTTTTTTATAAATTAAGTAATTTCGATAAATGATAATGCATAATTTATTTATTTATTTGTGAATTGAGATTGAAAATAACGTAGTGAGCAGACGTATTTTAATTCAATAGAAAATAAAAAATAAAATTTTCATATACCTAATTAATAAATTTAATTTTCCTCACAAATTAAAATTTATTAAAACCTTTTTCCATTTAATATGGATTCAGATGATGACTCCCTGGATGAAAACTGGGTGCTATTCCCCGAAAAGGTTGTGCATTACTTGAGCATGTTCATTCTTAAAAGCAAAAACCAACTTCAATGGATTTCGATGGGTCGAATATATCTATTGCATCTGTAGATTAAGAAAAAGAATCCATGATGTCGAAATAGATTCGTCAAGTATTCATTTTACAAAGAAGACTCAAGAAAATTCCCTTTCGAACTCTCAGAATAGGTTTGCATTACTTGGAGAACTGAACATAGAAGAAGAACCAAGTGTCTCTAGGAAAAATAAAGAAGATTCTAAGATAAGTACACAAAACAATAAATTGTTTTGTCCTCCAATATTTTTATATAATGTTAACATAAAAAAGTTAGTGGAACAATTAAACTCAAAAAATTTAGTCTTTAAAATTGTTAACAAAAACAAACACAAAAGTAAATTGTATTTAAAAGATGCTACTGCTCATTCCGAAATGATGCAGCTTTTAAAAGAAAAGAAAATTGAATCTTATTCATATACCCCTAAAGAATTAAAACGAGTTAGTTTAGTTTTACGTGGCTTATATTATAAATCAGATTTGAATGAGATAAAAAGCGAATTAGATTTATTAGTTCCTAATACAGTAGAATTGGTTTCCAAGTTTTCAACAAAATTTTCCAGGAAAAATTATCTTGATAATGGTTTATTTTTGATTACACTTTTTATTGGAAGAAAAATTAATGAAATCACTGCTTTGCGTTTTATTTTAAATCAAAAAGTTTCTTGGGAATCACCTAAAAGTAATTTAAAAGAGATTCAGTGTTGGAATTGTCAACAGTGGGGACATATATCACGCAATTGTAATAGACCTTACGCTTGTATTAAATGTGATGAAAACCATGGACCTGGTGAATGCCAATTTAAATCAGATAATGTTAATTTGCCTTATTGTACCAACTGTAGTCAAAGAGGACACCCTTCAAACTTCAGGGTTTGTCCAGCATTTAAAAAGTATGTTCTTTTGAAAGAAAAAATAAAAAACACAGCTAAAGAGAGAAAGGCAAATGCCACAAATAATATTTTAAATTCTATAAATCAATTAAATTTTATAACACCCAATGTTTCTTTTGCAAGTCAGTTAGGAAATTCCAATTCAGACAAAGCTAATTCTTCTAATAAGCCTTTATTTTTTCAAGAATTTCTAAAATTTGCTGTTTCTTTGTTCGTTGAGCCTTTTTCGTTGGAACAGAAAGTTGCGCAATTTATGAGAAATTCTCAAGTTCTTTCTAAAGGGGAAGCTAGGAAACAATGTATTTGTTTAATGGATGAAATAAGAAAAGTGTATGGTCCATAATGGATTTAGTTTAGTAACTTTTAATGTAGGACCGCTGATTTAAGTGAGTCGTAGAATTGACTTGTTTAATTTATTAAGTATTTAATAAGCTTGTATTCAGGAAACTTATTGGAGAAATGAGCATACCCCTTATTTAGCAGGTTATACTGTTTTTAAGGACAGTAGTAGTCAAGGCGTTTCTGTTATTATCAGGGACAAATTTAAATGTACCAGGATTGAAGTTCCTGGAGTTGAATTTCCGAATATATTTTTGAATGTAGAGACATTATTTAATAATTCCGTAAAGCAACTTTTATTTTGTTCTATTTATTTACCATCAGCGTTACCGTTGGATATTTTCAAAAAGTACCAAAAAAAAGTGGATTTTGACAAAAAAAAAAGTGGCACCAAAAAGGTGATTTAAGAAAAAGAAGGCGGCGCATGTTTTAAAATAGGAAGCAGTACAAAAAAAAATGTTTTGCACGTGTTTGTTTAATTTATTTAAAATTTCCAATAATATTTTTAATTGGTAAAAAAAAATCCCAGAAAAGTGTTGATATACACATGTAAGCAAAAACTTTTTTATGTGATTTTAATTGACTTTAGCTTGCTGAATCCAAATCTGTTTAATGATTGGTTCTTCCAGGTATATTTCTTTAAAAGCCTTTGAGTCAACCATATAGATTTTTTTATAGTTTCAACTGTTTCTAAGTTATTTAGAAATACATTTAAATCATTAATCTAACAGGCACGAGTATGAATAAAATGCGGCATATTTCATGAAAATCGTAGGACAAATGTTAATTTTATGTATTATTAATTTTTGGGGCATGATGCTAATATGCATATTTCATCATGACTTGGGAGCGATATGTCCGATTTGGATGCTATAACTAGCGAATGATTTGGAATTAAATTCCATTTTAGTCATCTTACCAATAGTTTTTTTTCCAACAGTTTCGGAGATACTAAATATAATAATAATTTTTCAAAAAAAAATCCAAAAAAAAAAATTAAAGTTTTCAAAAATTTACAAAACAAAAAATTATAAAAGCAAAAATTTTAAACTTTTATAAATTATCGAAGCTAGGTATATAACGAATAAAATAAGCCATAAACCATGAAAATGCTTATTTAAATCTATATATATAAAAATGAATTATGTATGTTTGTATGTTTGTATGTTTGTTTGTCGCTTTATAGACTCCGAAACTACTGAACCGATTTTCCTGAAATTTTTACAGTAACATCACGTGAGCCCTAAAAATAAAATAGGCTACTTATTTTTTCGATAGGGGCAGGGGAATTGGTACCCCCCATAGGATGCCAATATTAATTATCGAACCGATTTTCCTGAAATTTTTACAGTAACATCACGTGAGCCCTAAAAATAAAATAGGCTACTTATTTTTTCGATAGGGGCAGGGGAATTGGTACCCCCCATAGGATGCCAATATTAATTATCGAACCGATTTTCCTGAAATTTTTACAGTAACATCACGTGAGCCCTAAAAATAAAATAGGCTACTTATTTTTTCGATAGGGGCAGGGGAATTGGTACCCCCCATAGGACGCTAATATTAATTATCGAACCGATTTTCCTGAAATTTTTACAGTAACATCACGTGAGCTCTAAAAATAAAATAGGCTACCTACTTTTTCGATAGGGGCAGGGGAATTGGTACCCCCCATAGGATGCCAATATTAATAATCGAACCGATTTTCCTGAAATTTTTACAGTAACATCACGTGAGCCCTAAAAATAAAATAGGCTACTTATTTTTTCGATATGGGCAGGGGAATTGGTACCCCCCATAGGATGCCAATATTAATTATCGCATATCTTAAGAGCCGCTGCACGCATTTTGCTGAACTTTTTGTAGTAGGATCTTCTGAGCCCCGGAATTGAAATAAAATAGCAGCGGGGGTATAGGAATACCCCATAGGACGCCAATGTTTAACATCGCATATCTTATGAACTGTAATAGTGAGAATGTTCAAACTTTCTAAAAGTCACTCTTATGGTATACTACACTTTTGAAAATAAAAATAAAGCGGGTAGGCGCAGGGGGGGAAATACCTCCCATAGGATGCATACATTAAATATCTCTCAACTGAAGAACTATTAAAGGGAGAGTCTTCAAACGTGGTTAACGCTACTATTATAGTAAACTATAACTTTCAATATAAAAATGTGCGGGGTCAGTGTAGCGAAGCGCACCGGGTTAAGCTAGTCTATATATATAAAAATGAATTATGTATGTTTGTATGTTTGTTTGTCGCTTTATAGACTCCGAAACTACTAAACCGATTTTCCTGAAATTTTTACAGTAACATCACGTGAGCCCTAAAAATAAAATAGGCTACTTATTTTTTCGATAGGGGCAGGGGAATTGGTACCCCCCATAGGATGCCAATATTAATAATCGAACCGATTTTCCTGAAATTTTTACAGTAACATCACGTGAGCCCTAAAAATAAAATAGGCTACTTATTTTTTCGATAGGGGCTGGGGAATTGGTACCCCCCATAGGATGCCAATATTAATTATCGAACCGATTTTCCTGAAATTTTTACAGTAACATCACGTGAGCCCTAAAAATAAAATAGGCTACTTATTTTTTCGATAGGGGCAGGGGAATTGGTACCCCCCATAGGATGCCAATATTAATTATCGCATATCTTAAGAGCCGCTGCACGCATTTTGCTGAACTTTTTGTAGTAGGATCTTCTGAGCCCCGGAATTGAAATAAAATAGCAGCGGGGGTATAGGAATACCCCATAGGACGCCAATGTTTAACATCGCATATCTTAAGAACTGTAATAGTGAAAATGTTCAAACTTTCTAAAAGTCACTCTTATGGTATACTACACTTTTGAAAATAAAAATAAAGCGGGTGGGCGCAGGGGGGAAATACCTCCCATAGGATGCATACATTAAATATCGCTCAACTGAAGAACTATTAAAGGGAGAGTCTTCAAACGTGGTTAAAGCTACTATTATAGTAAACTATAAATTTCAATATAAAAATGTGCGGGGTCAGTGTAGCGAAGCGCACCGGGTTAAGCTAGTGTTATATACAAATCAATTATTGCAATTTTTGGCGATCCTTTTATAAAACAAATCTTAAGAAAATTAAATTTGTCGAATTTTGGCGATTTTCACGAAGGATAAAATAAAATCTGACAACCCTGATTCATACAGGCATGAGTATACGCCATGGTACAAGTTTTTATTTCATCATGGTATAACGCATACGCACAAAAGAAAGTGGTACTTCCCAAGAGCACTTGCGAATAATTAATATATACACATATTACATAATATATTCGCAAAAATGCATAAGCTTATTACGATAGACAAAAAATTATTTCAGATAAGCTTGCTTACAAATATATTAAAACAATTACAGTTTATATTAAATCTGGGAGTTGTAATAAAACAGAAAGGTCAAAAACAATCTCATCATTTAGTAAAAAGTGCCAAAAAAGTGGCAAGAACTACAAAAAGTATCACATTTGGGTGCATTTTGTAAAAGTAGCATTATAGTGTCCAAGCAGTCGAAAAAGTGGCAAATTGCTACTTTAGTAGCACCAATGGTAACGCTGTTTGCCATGTAATTTTAATCAGCATAAGATTTACAATGGTCTTTCATTAATAGCAAATTTTTCTGGGCAATTTGATGGTACTTTTGTTGGTGGAGACTTTAATTCAAAAAATGTTTCTTGGGGTGACAATATAAATAATTGTAATGGTAATATATTTTTTAATTGGCTTCAACATTTTTCTACTAATTTTATTAGAATTTGTAATTCATTTCCTTCATTTCCTAATAGATCTTCTTATCTTGATCACCTCTAAATTAGTTCTAATTTAATAGATAATATTAATCTAAACTACAAAATTTCTTCACTTCCAACATTTTCTGACCATTTTCCTATAAAATCAGAATTTTTTTGATGATTTTCAATTTATTTCAAATCCACTTCCTTCGTATACATCTTTCAAACTGGAATAATTTTAAAAACGATATAATTTACGATCTTTTAAATCATTTTCCAGTTGAAAATAAAAACTTGTTAAATTCTGAGATTGACTATGTTATTGACGAATTTACAACAACAGTAAATTTTGCTTCAATGGTTAATTGCAGAAAGGAAGTACTAAATTCTAAAAAAATTGAAATTTCTGAGACCATTAAAATTATGTTCAAAATTAAATATAGATGGCAAAGAGATATGAAAAAGATTTATAGAAGAACTTTAAATCGAAGAGATCCTGACTATGTGTTATTATCAAAACAAGTCCAATTGTTATCTATTATTATAAAAAGGCAAGTTGAGTTAGAGCAAATAGAAATATTTTCACAGAAATTAAAAAAAATTAAACCTGGTCCAACTGCACATAAAACGATTTATAATATTATTTGACATAAGAAAAATAAATTTGTTGAAAAAATTACTGTTGACGGTGTTTTGTTGGAAGAGGAATCGAAAAAATTTAATTGTTTAAAAGACCATTTTTCTAGAATTTAAAGTGGTTCTATTCCAAATCGAGATGTTTCAAATATGGATGACGTGGTTAATTCCACAATTTTTGATGTACAGAATAATCTTTTTATTTTCGACAACAACTTTTTGGCAAGTAACGTTCAAAAATGTTCGAGGTTAACTTCTTTTGATGATCTAACAAGTTTAATTAAAAATTTAAATAGTAAAAAATCTCATGGTTTGGATAACGTTTCGAATTTTATTATTAAAAAGGTTCCAGCAAAAGCCATTTTATATCTTGTAATCATTTTTAACAATTGCATTAATAATGCTTATTTTCCTGATGTTTGGAAAATGTCCAAAATAGTCCCGATTCAGAAAAAACTAAATAATTTTGATGTAAATAATTTAAGACCAATTTCAATGCTTTCGAATTTAGGAAAATTATTGGAGAAAATTTTACGAGAAAAAATGGATTTCGGAGTTGTTGAGTCGTATATCCCAGATTTACAATTTGGATTCAAAAAAAATCATTCAACAGTTGATGCTACGCTTAAGTTTCATGATGATGTTGTTAAACATCTCCGCATTAAGCAATGCACAGTAGCAGTATCTTTAAAAGTCGAAAAAGCTTTTGATCATGCTTATCACAAGGCTATTTTTTATAAAATGATTCAATTGGGTTTTGATTCTTTTATAATTAAAATGTTTAATAGTTTTTTCTCTAATAGACAATTTTGTGTACAGTTTAATACAAGTTTTAGTAGTTTTGGAAATGTTAACTGTGGAGTTCCTCAAGGCTCAATTTTGGCACCTCATCTTTACAATATTTTTGTACATGATTTTCCTCACTTTAATGCTCAATCTATTGGTTTATTGTATACTGATGACTCACTGCTTTACTCTCACAGTGAATCTCCACAAGCTGCATTAAGTCAGGTGTCAAATCATTTGACTTTAGTTAAAAACTATTATGATTATTGGGGTATTAAGCTTAATACCTCAAAATGCGAAGCAATATGCATACGAAATGCTCCCGGTAAATGTCGAAGATTTGTGGTTCCTGAGAGCAAAAAGGATCAGATAAAATATCTTGGTATAGCTTTTGATAAGCTTTTAAAATTTAATAAACATGCAAGACTTGTGATAGGAAGGTCTTATAAAATAATAGGTTCTTTTAGTAAAGTTCTTAATAATAAACATTTATCGAAAAGTTCCAAACTTTGTATAATTAATTGTATAAAACTTGTATTAGACCTGTATTTTTATATGGCTTTCCTATTTGGTTCAACATCTCTCCTATAATAATTAAGGAACTTGAAATTTTGGAAAGAAAATTTTAACGTTGCTGTGTTGGGAAACATTTTGAGTCTTTTACGAAGCGCTTTTCAAATCTTTACATTTATAAAAAATCTAATGTTACACCTATTGGTTTATACGTTTGTGATATATTGAGTAGGTTTGTAACTAGATCACGGTTTCATGAAAATAAATTCATTATAGATATTTTTAATAGTCAGAAAAATTTTACCTGGTCAAATACAAATTACTTGTCTCCTATTGGATTTATTAATGAATCACCTTCTTTTGAGGGCGCCCTATGCTCCAGTGGGAGTTAAAGGAATATATATATATATATTCTTTTGATTTGAATTTATCAATTAGACATTCTTTTTACTCTAAAAGTTCTTTAGGAACACATAGGGGTTGATTTTTTTTTATTTTTTTTTTTTTTTTGCTGTTATGTTTGTTGTTATTTTAAGTTTATTTTTAAGTTATTTTAAGTTGATTTTAGTTTAGGAGATTTCTTCTCAAATTATGGAAGCCTCGGGAGCAAGGGCGGAAAAAACAATATTTTATGTGTTTACTATAAATTACTTTTTATTGTAAGCTTGTTGCTATAAATACTCTAGTTTTTTAAGATGTTACATTATAGTCTTAAGTTTTCGTTTTTTTTTTTTTTTTTTTTTTTTTTGTTTACCTGTACTTTTTATAAGGTTGGAAAAGGCTCAATAAAGATAACTTTAACTTTTATTTATTGGTAAAAAAAAAAACAATAACACTTGAACTAAAACAGAATAACAAAACAAACAAATACAGGCCTTTACAGCATTTTTTTTTTCATTATTAGTAAAAAGAACTTTTTTGCAGCATTTTTTAAGTTAAAAGCGAATATTTTGTCTTTTTGAGGCATACATGTTAAATTTTGTTAGAATTTTTTCAAAATTCTTGTTTTCTGTTTTAATTTCGGCATCTAGGTTTCAGTTTTACTCTAAAATTGTAAGCCAAAACAGGTTGTCATTAGAGATAAATGTTATTTTAAACTGCAAAATTTTATATATAAGCAAACATTAAGGAAAAATCAATCATATACATTTTTGGCGATGGAATACATAGAAATCTGGACCAAACTTTTAATATACCGATCGACTCAGAATCTTTTTTTTTTTTTAAGTGATCATACGATGTCCATCCGTTATGTTAACTTTGTGCGCAAAGCACAAGTTCCAATTTTGTAGATAATTTTGTCAAATTTGGTAAATACATTTTAATTGTACTTTGGTCGAAGTTTGTGCAAATGGTGATAATCGGTGTATAACTTCACATATTTACCATAAAAACTTCTTTCCAAATTTGAATTTATATTTTACTGCAAATTTAATTCTTTTCGAATCGGTTCACACTTGCCCAAAGCTCTCATCTATAAATAGCTTTAACTTTCTTTTAAATTTTGACATTAATAAACAACTTAGCGAACGTCTCTGAAATCCCTTTTAGACAAAAACTCTCATATGGATGTAAGTATCTCGATTATATTCGCCACGAATAAGTCTTATATGAACATTAACCTCATAATATAACTTTGTTTTTGTGAGCCCATGACTGCCCCTTCGTTTCCGTCGAAAATTCGTCTGTAAATACAATTGTGTTTGGAATATTTTCAAGGCATATTTTTACGTTTTTACTGCATATTTAATGCGCATAAAACGCGTTTTTTAGAGCATATTTCTGGTTTCCCTGCTGATGACACATGGAGGTCGATGTTAATATTGGAGTATTTACATAACATGAAGCGGCTGTAATGATTCAAATAATTTTGATTTAGCGCTTATGATATTCACCATATAGGACGCCAAGGCAGTACCCCATAACTGAAAACCATTGCAACTTATTGGCTTTAAGATAGAGTTGTTTAGTAAGAATTTCCAATCCAGACTAAGAGCAAAATTTTTTCCAATGGGAAATTTGCTTTAAATTGATTGTATATATTTATTTGAGTTTATTTTGCTGCTTTGTTGTAGTTTCATGTTGAACGTCCATCAAGATGTACATTTTACATTCTAAAGTATTAAGGTATTGTTTGATTATTAAATTTGCCAGAACGGTATGATTCTCTAAGCAAAGTAAATGTTATATGTAAGCAATCATTTTTGTGCATGGGCGTTTATTTTCCATTGCTTCAATTACTAATTAAGAATTTAACTAGTTATCACTGTAGAAATGAAAGGCCCAATATAAGATGTACATAAATAGTTGAAAATTGATAATCAATTACAGCCAATTTCAAACCACCAATACCATTGGTTAAAAATTAATATTTGACTATAGACTGGCAGTGGAGCAAACGGTATAACAGCAAGGATTTCTGATTGTGGAACTGTGGTTATTCTCGAAACATGTAAATTCGGCACGGTTTCAATCCCGTGATCAGTCAAGAATAAAATTATAAAAATGTTTAAATTAATTTCGTGTTGTAAATTCTATCCTTCTAAAAATTATTTAATAAAAATTAAATTTGATAAACTTAAGCCTTCCTCAAATAATTTGTTTTAATAGCTGCGTTCGAGAACACAAAAGTTTTTACTATTTTTTACTGAAATTTACTGCATTTTACGAAATTGCGTTCGAGTACACAAAATGCAGTAAATGAGAACACAAATTGAGAGCGTAAAGTGACAGTTCTTGACTGAGTACTTACAAATTTTTACTGCAGAAATTTTTGCAGTAAAATTTAGTAAATCAAAAAAACATATGTTACAAAAGGTAAACAAGCAAAAGAAACAAACAAAAACGATACAAATTGTGAAGAAATTGTTTTAAAAAAGGAAAGTTTAAATAAAAATTAAACAATAACAAAAAGTTAATAAATATTAGTTAATTAAACTTCTTTGTGGTGCATTTATATGGCTAAATTCCAACTTTTAAACTTTTGTTGTTGTTGTTTTATTTTTTAGAGTTGTTAAAAGTATTTGTATTTGGGTACTTAGTACTTCACTTATTTCTTAAGTAATCAATAGCGAAATATGTATTCATGTATTTTCGAACAAATTTAGCCGGACAAAAATCAGTAAAATCAAATAAAATAAAAAAAAAAATAAAAATGTGAAAGAGAAATGAAATAAATTGTTTTTATTTTCTTAAAATTTCGTGTTATAAAAAGTATTTAATCGGGTACCGATAAGAAATCGAGTTAGTAGTCAAAAGTGTAAACATTTTTCAACACTTCAATTATTTGCCATCAGCTGTTGCCTTTATTTTACGAATTTGGCGTTCGCGTACTTTTTTGGACAACAGCTTTTTGTGAGAGAAAATTTTTCAGTTTACTCATTTACTGCATTTTACTGTAAAAGTACTCAAACGCACCTAATATTTAACTATTTGACATTTATAAACAGGCGCACTGTGGCTGAAAATTGAATTTTATCGGCCAAAAGTCCAATTTTTGGTCATCGCCGATTTAAAAAATAATAATGCCATTCGATAACAAACATATTAGAACTAAGGTATCCAGAAAACTGGCTTAAAATATTGTTAAACTTGGGTGAGGCATGCTGCTGGAAACAAATATTTTATGATACGAGTATTATAGCAAAAATTTAATTTTTGCAAATTTGATTAGAATTCAATTATGATTTCTCGCAAACCATTTATCAATAATGGGTTGATATTTTTTTATATTAGTGGGATAGTAGTCTTTAAGAAATGGTTCGTTGTATTACTGTACCATTTATACCTGATGTGTTATTAAATGTTTTCCCAGGTTTTTTATTTTAGTTAAATCCGAACGTCAGAGGAGTAGAACTTGTTAGGGTCAAAAGGGGTTAAAAAGATTTTAGTACCATCAGAAAACTTAAAATGTAATCTTTAACCGCATATGCATTTGTGAACTGTCTGTTGTCTACTTTTTCATATTAATGAAATTACCCGCAGCAATATTTTTTTTTTTTTTTTAATTTTACTGAAAATAACACAATGGACTGCGATCGTTTTGTTTTGAAAAATAATTCTGCAATTTATGCAATTCCTGAAACTGTCATATTCGGGCAGCTTTTGTATGTGTATAAAGGTAATACATATGAATACTCAATTTTACTATCTCACCAAAAGATGGCTGTGTTCTTTCGCTGATAAAAAAATATTTTGTCCAGAAATATAAAAAACTGTTTATATTTTTCGAAAGAAAACGTTATGAGTATGCTTTAAGAAATAATCTTTAGTAAATCTTACATTTGTTTCTCCCAAATATCTTAATCAAAAATGGGGATAATTTTTAGTCCACTTTTCTAAAATCTTTATGGTCTACATAAACTCTAAGTTTCATTTTGGTATCTCTATCGATTCCTGATTCATGGAATGTCAAACATTAAGATTATTATTTTTATAGAGTAAATGAATGAAAGGGCTTTCAATATGAGTAAAAAAAGTAGTAATTTTAAGGTTTGACATTCTAGAAATCTGAAATTAATCAATATATCATAATAAAATTTGGCAGTTATGTAGGCTAAAAAGTTCGTCAAACAGTCTACTTAAAAACATTCCCCTTTTTGAATAAAAAAATACAATTATTCTCAATCTCAATCAAAAGTATTTTCATACTGAATGCTAAAAAACATAAAAAGTTCAACTTTGACCTTAAATTTATCAACAGCTGCTAAGCCTATTTTTAATAAGATTAGAGCTGTAGGAAAGTTCAAGAAGTCTTTTCTCCAGCAAAAAATAGCAATATTTGCAAATTGCAACAGAAGGAATGTGTGAAATTATTGATCGATTCGTTACATTAAAAATACCAAAAAAAAAAAAAAAACGGAACAATGTCATGATCAACTGCAAAGTTTACTCGATTTTTAAACCAATCACAATGTGAGTGTTACTTCGAAGCATTTCAGGAAGAAGGATATTTTAGTAAGGGCTGGTGGGACAAATACTAATAGAAGAATGATTTTAAAATATTTGTTTTACAAAAGCATTTTATATAACGGAATTATTCAGGTCATGCTGCGCTTGTCAAACGTTGTATTCAGTTGTTTTATATTAAATTCTGAATTGGGGGCTTATTTTGAATTGCGAAGTGAAAAACAAATGATTTTTGTATTTATTTATTTAAAATATGCGCAAATTAAATGCGATGCAAGACTTGCATATTAGCATTCGAATTTTATTTAAAATCAGGGCAGCACTGGTCAAAAAAAAAACAAACGTCAAATTCATCATTAAAAAAAATTGTTGGGGTTTTATTATAGGATGTCAGGCCTGTTCTGAAAATCACTTGATTTAAAATCACATGTGCCTTTAAAATCATACGTGTGATTTTGTAGTGTTCTGTAAATCACACCCTTTTTGTGTTTTTCGGTGTGACTTTCAATTGCCGAAAGCAAAAGCATACACAAATTTTTTTTTAACCCATTTAGCGATTTGAAATAAATTTTAGTGTAAAAGTTTGCAATTTTTATCGAATTTTAGACATGTTCGCTATAGAGGCGATTTTTTTCTGTAATTCTTTACAGCTTTTACGATCAGCAACTACACAATGTTTGTTGTAACAATATATTGTTGTTGTAAACAAAGAAATGTTATTTTTATTGAATATCACCAATATATTAGTTACTGTTAACATTGCAATGATTATCGCAATTATAAATTTGAGTATGGTTCACTGAAAAATAATTATTTTTCTAACAACTAAATATTGATAACTGTGAAAACATATTACAACTATTTCATGATATATAACAACCATTACACTATATTATGATAACAAACGATTATATTATGATTACTGTAATAATATTTTGACTCATAAGTGGTTGTAATTCTCATTCGCTTTACAGTTTTATTTGCATAATATTTTTAGCTTTTAACATTTCTTTGGGAAAAGGTTTCCTGATGATCTGTGTTTATGATTACTTTTAACCATAACACAACCACAATTAGTATTGTGGTTATTTTATTGAACTTTTAATGGTTTTTAATCCAAATTTAGATATTTTTAATTAGACTTAAGTTCATTGAATTTAATTTTCATTTACTTATTTTTATGAAGACAGGAATTTTACAAATTTAACAAATTCAACAAAATGTCATATTTTCAATAAAATACAAAAAGGTTTTCCAATTTAAACCTAATCTATTACAGTTTAAATAAATTATTAATTTCCGTTTCTATTTCTATAAATTAAATGTCTATAATTTTGGGCTACATTTTCAGTATCTGACTTAAAATTAATTCTGGATATTGTTGGAATCTTTATAATTTGCAACATTTCTAACATAAATCTACGCTTATAATTATTTTCCGTGTTTAAAACTGATATATTTTCAAAATCAGGATAATGGTTTAAACTTGCACAATGAGTTGATAAAGCTGTTTTTTGTGATGAAATATTCCTATATTTTTATCTGACTTATGTCCTGCTTTCCTAGTTTTAAGTTTATTTTTGCTGTACCAATATACACTTTACTGCATTGTCCATTAACATTTCCCTTACGAGGTATTTTATAAACTACATTTGACATTTCCAACTTATTTATTTTATCTTTCATATTAGTGAATAATCTACCTATTGTGTTATAAATTTATGTGCAATTTTATATATTTTCGTATCATAAATATTTGACCTTTCCAATCTTTCCGAAAATATTGGTACATAAGTTATTGATTTATAAATTTCCGGTTCTGCGTTACTGTTGGAATTGTTTATTCTATAGTTATTATATTTAAATAATAAATTGGAAATAATTTCCCTTGGAAAACTATTTTCCATTAATGCTCTAAAAATGTTTTCCTTATTATTCCTATGGAAACATGTATCACTTATGGTCAATACTATTTTTAGCCGTGTTAATTATAACTCTTTTTGGATGATTTGAAATAAGACCTCAAGCTTAAATAAGAAGATTGGCAACTCTGTTTGTAAAGTGTCAAAAAGTCGAATAATTTTTCTGCGTAATAAATTTCAATTATTTTTGTAAATGAAAAATAAATTAACTGCTTAAACAAACTAAAGCTGTTTGAAAGAATTCATATTGGTGCAGTGAGTTGTTCTACGTTGGAGTATTTCATCAGAAGTCGTTTAATAAACATTTTCTTGTCGTCTACACTAATGGTTCTGTTGTTGGCGGTCGGTGTCTAAAGGCCTGATTTCTACAAATAGTGCATTGGAAGTTCTTAAAGTAAAGTGAATTGATAATAAGCGTATATTTTGGATCTAATATACGTAAGTTTTGGGTTGAAAATTTTAGAATTTGCAATTATATGTAATATTACTCTGTTGGCTGTGTTACATTGTTTATTGCTACCTTCTTCTTATCTACAATTCTCTTTATACAAAAAGTGCTGCCAAGTTGCATACTATTTTATATTAGGGTGCCTAAAAGTATGCTTTAAAACAGATGAATTATAAAAGAACACTTCAATCAACATCACCAGATTACACTGAGCAAAACAATTGTAAAAAATTTGTAAATTGTGAAAACATGCCAAACAAAAACGATGAACAAGACGTTTTCTCATGGGAAAAATTGTGCTACCTCTTAGATGATAAATTAAAGGATGTTACAAGAAAATCTGATTTGGTTGCTATTAAAACAGAGATCGAAGAATTAAAAGAAGAAAACCTAAAACTAAAAAATGACGTTAAAAAACTTACTTCCCGTCTTGAATTTATTGATCGCAGATCTCGGTCAGCAAACGTTATTGTAACGGGGCTAAATAGTAAAAACATAAAGGCGGCTAAAGCAGAATTTTTAGAATTGTGTTCAAATGAGCTTAAAGTGAACGCTAATATTATGTCAACCCGTATTATATCTGGCGGAAAATCTTTTTGTTTCACCCTAGAGACTAGTATGCAGGCATACAATGTTACTACTGCTAAAAAGAAGTTAAAGGGTGGAGAGGTTTATATTCAAAAAGACTACACAGAAGAGGAGCAAAACGTTCGATATAATCTGCGGCAGCTAAGCAAAAATATTTCTAAAATAAATGAAACAATCAAAGTACGGCTTGGAGAATTCTGTATATATATAGAAAATAATAAATTTACATGGTCGAATGGTAAAATTATGGCAGATTCGGTTACAAATGCTGAGTACTTGTCTAAACTCTTAGCAAAGTGCAACTACCCAGTTGAAGTCACTTTTAGAGAAGTTCGAAAAAATAGCAATGACCAAAATGATTTCCTTGCATCGCAATAGCAATTTAGTGTTTTCAATGTTTTGTCGTATAATGTAGCCAATTTAGCTAAATCAATAAACTTTGGTAATTTTTTAACCTATATAAATAAATTTGATGTATTTTTTCTGTTCGAAACCCACGTAGTTGAAGCTAATCAACATCTATTTACTTCCTATTTTAAAGATTATTCTCTACACTGGATTGCAGCAAAGAAAGTACATAGCGCGGGACGGGCAAGTGGTGGCTGTTTGTTTGGTTTTAAAAATGAACTTAGGAAAATATATACTTTTAAATTTTTAAATATATACAACAACTCAGTATTAACGGCTAAATTAGAAGGAAATATGTTTTATTTTATACCAAGGTATTTAAACTGTACGAATTGGAATTCGGACTTAGCAAAATTTGAATATTTTTTGCGAGAGCTCAACCCTACCAATTTTTGCATTGTTGGTGATTTCAATGCCAGAATTTCTGATGAACAAATTTTGGACTCAAATTTTTTACAAGGTTTACCACATATAAGAGAATATAGATGCTCGAAAGATAAAATTTTTAATACACAAGGCAAAAAACTTATGGAGTTAATTGAAGATTTAGGTGGGATTGTGCTTAACGGAAGGCTTGTGCTTGCTGAAGGAGAATACAGCTTTTGCGGTGTTATGGGTAGTTCTGTCATCGATTATTGTATTTGTTCACATAGTTTCTTGCAATTTGTTGATAATTTCTCGGTGGCATCAAAACCCTACTCTGACCACATGCCGCTATGTTTAAAAATTAAATGTTTATGTCCAAATGCGGAAAGAAATGAAAATTCTTCTCTGCTCAGATTGCGATGGAAAGACAAACATAAGCCTATATATGTCAAAAAACTTAGCTCCCTTACTACAATCGTTGATATACAAACAAATGTTCCCATTGATGATTTGGTTACTTTAACGTCAAATAAAATAAAACAAGCTGCAAGGGTAAATGCAAATACAACTTATTTTGAGCCCAAGCAAAAATGGTTTGACTGGAAGTGTGCTCGTTATCGAAAGTTTATGTTAAAAAAGCTAAGGCTATACAGAAAAAATCACACAATTACAAACAAATCCCGTTACTTTCTATCTCGAGCTAAATATGTAAAATTATGCAAAGACAAAAAACTAGAAATGTACAACAAAAATTTAGACGAGTTAAATAAAGTCAAATGCAGTAATGATTGGTGGAAACTGTCAAAATCAATGAGAGCATGTAAGCAGGTTATCAAAGGCAACTTAAGAGCAGATGATTTTCGAACTCATTTTAGCAAATTGTTACAAAATATTGAAAACAATAACACAATGAGCTGGTGCATGCCATACATTACTAACCCTGTTCTAGATTCGCCCATAGAATTTTGTGAAATTTCGTACGTTGTTAACAAATTAAAATGTAATAAAGCTCCTGGTCAAGATGGCATTACGTATGAATTTTATAAATACGCTCCTGCTTGTTTTATTCACGAAATTCTGACAATATTTAACATAATATTTTTACATGAAAAGATACCATCAAGCTTTCGTAGTTCGATCATGATCCCGCTTTTTAAGAAAGGTGATACATCCTTACCGGTAAATTATCGTGGGTTATCTCTTATTGATACAGTATGTAAAATTTTCAACACAATCTTGTTAAACAGAATAACAGAATGGATAGAAAACAACAAAATTCTAAATGAGTATCAAGCGGGTTTTAGGAAGAACTACTCAACCGTCGACAATATTTTTAACCTGGCAAACATTGTAAAACTTAATCAAATAAATGGAAAAAATACTTATGCCTTTTTTGTGGACTTTTCCTGTGCATTCGATACTATTCCTAGAAATAGTTTATTTTATAAGCTCTCCGTTATAGGTCTATCTTCTAAAGTAATTCGTATTTTGCAAAATTCTTATAATCAAACTGAAAGCCGCATTTGGGACGGCAACACTTTCTCTGACTCTTTCTCTGTTGATGTAGGTGTTAAACAAGGATGTATATTAAGTCCGATACTATTTTCATTATATCTTAATGATCTTGTCGATGAACTCCCTGGAGGAGTGAATGTTGCTGGTACAATTGTGAAAATCCTTCTCTACGCCGATGACATTGTTATTTTGTCTGAATCGCCAACTGAGCTACAAACCATGGTTGATGCATTATACAATTACTGTTTAATGTGGAGCTTAACAGTTAACTTAAATAAATCCAAAGTTATAGTATTTCGGTCTGGAGCAAGAATTTCAAGTCTTTTAAATTGGCATTTTGGTGATGAAAACATCGAAATTGTTAACAGTTACAAATACCTTGGCGTAGATATTACATATAATCTATCGTTTAAGAAATATTTAAAAAATAAATTAGCTTCATCAAAAATGGCAATCAACACAACGTGGTCAAAATATATCAATCACCCACAAATCTCAAAAAGCAATAAACTGAAAATTTTTCATGCCGCTTCTCGTTCAATAATGTTTTATGCTGCACAAGTTTGGGGTTACTCAAAATTTGAAGAAGTAGAAAAGCTGCTCCGTTTTTTTATCAAAAAAATGTTATATTTACCATCTACGACACCTAATTATATGATTTACTTAGAAACTGGTTTAAACTCTTTATACCTCTCAACTTTAAAACTGCACTTTTGCTACATAAATAAAGTTTTAAATATGAATCAAAATAGGTTACCACGCATTCTAGCAGAAGCAATAATAACACGAAACGTCTACTGGGCAGATGAATGGACCAGTCTTTGTCAACGTCTTCAGTTTACTCCTGCTAATACCAATTTACCACTCTGCAAACATTGGAAAACAATAGTAAAATTACTAGAAATAAAAGAACGTGAAGAAAATGTATTAAACGCAACAAATTCCCAACACCATGACCTTTACTGCCAACTGAACCATAATGTTACACCTCTGCTGGCGTCAAACTTTTCATCCCGCATTACCAGCATAATAATTAGAGCCAGAGGTGGCTTACTTGAATTAAATGCCAGATCCTTTAGTAACATCCCAATAGACAAGTGCTCTATCTGCAACTTAGAGGAATCTGAAAATACGTACCACTTTATTGGTGTTTGTCCAATCTATAAAGATCTAAGGTTAATATTTTTCGGAAAATATCAACTTAGTGTTATTGAGGTACTAAATATCTTAAATGGATCAAACTTTCTCTCCTTATACAAATACATAGAATCATCTTCAAAATATCGTAAATTAATAATGAATGAATTCAATTTCTAGTCTTCCTTTTATGTACAAAAATATTTTTAGCATGAATTGATAAATTTGTACAAACTTTTTTGTAAATTAAATTAAAAGAAATTAATAATCTTAAATTAAAATAATATCTAGTATTATGCCAATCTGGCTCACAACATTCATGTTATGCCAAATATAGATACCACAATTTTGTAAATTAATGAATATGTAAATATGTATATACAATTTGAATATCTATTAATAAATAATAATAAATAATAATAATAAGAAGATACATTTTTATGGATAATTTTTCATTGTTGACTGCGCTGAGATTTATATCATAATATCATAACTTCTAACCACTTTATATCATAATATGATAACTTCTAAGCCTATTATAATTAATATGATAAGAGTATATTATAATAATAATAATTATAATATTATGTAATAAAAACAAATTGTGATTAAGGGAAAAATATTATGATGTAATATTACGAATAAATTTGGTCATAATATGATATTTTATGATTCTAATAATAATCATAATATGTTTTGACTACAATCATGAATCTTATCATAATATGTTGCTCTTAGAATATGTTTACCACAAACATGTTTTGAAAGCAATTAATGTAAATCTATTATTTTTTGTGCGGATACATCATCGGGACGTATATTTTCCAAAATGAGGCCAAACTTTTAATGAATAAATAATTTATTGTTTTTCACTTACATTTTTGTGCTTTGCGAATGCTGTTTTGCCGTCCAATAGAGTTTGCGGTTTTGACATTTGTTTTCGCATTACAGAATACCGATGCATTTTAAATGCGAATAAAAACTAGCTTTGTGAACAATGTAACATAGAATAGCCGCTATTTGCATTTATATATTTTCGATTAGCATTTTCTTTCTCATCGTCATACAGATTAAGCCCCATAATTTAGCCGATTTTCAATGCCAAGAATTCTCAAGCATAAAATGTAACCGGACCAAACTGCATGTGGCCTATAACGTGCATAAACTTATAACCGAAAATGGTGAACTCATTTGCCTAGGTTTATTCTGGGAATACATTTATATGAAGACTAAGTAAAATAAAAGATCAAATTATCTGATTTTTAGTATTTCAGCCAAATATTATTGTTTAAGCTCATTGCATGCGACTTGTAATGTGTATCAGGCAAGAGGATGTTTATATGGCGTCTAGGGGAGGCTCTATTCGTATTGTTATATATGGGTTCTCATTGGAAGAGTTTTATTTGAATTCAGGGCTACCACAAGGCTCTGTTCTTTCTCCTGCACTTTTTGTTATTTTTCTTAATGACCTTTTGTTTTTAACTTCTAATCCTATATATTCCACCGCAGATGACAGCAGCATTTCTCATTCATTTTTCTTTAAGCATTGACCAATGCTTCCTCAGCCTGAAGCCATAAGGCAGAATATGAACGACACACTCAATCATGAAATTACGACAATCTCCGAATGGGGTCTTGCGAATAGGGTTGATTTTAATGCTCGTAAGGTCCAATGTTATATGCTGACCCACATACGTCTTGTGAAGTCTGTGTCATCTGTATCCATGGGAAATATAGCTATTGAGAAATCAGATACTCTTGCTGTTCTAGGCGTGAAAATCCAGTATGATGTTCGTTGGGACCAACATGTTTTTCAAGTGTCAAAAGAAGTATTCAAGTGTCTTGCTTTCTTAACCCTTTCAGGGTCAAAAATAATTTGTGATGAGATAAAAATCTGAAAATGTGGATTTAAGGTAATGTGATGACACTGAAGCCAGGAAAAATAATAGCATTCGTCTCATGTAGCTCCCTCGGTTTTTAGGGAATGCCGAATATATTCAAAATTGACCTTCAAATATCCACAGAAGAACCTAAAATTTATTTTTTGCAATATTTTTAAAGTAAATAGTTATTTACGTATGTATCAATACAGTTTTTTTAATATCGCCCGATCACCGAAATTAATATATTTTTCTTTTTACAAAATTCCTGACTAGTGTACGACAATGCGCTCAATAATAAGAAAATAAGGTCAACGCCTACTATAATAGAAATTTACAATAGCAAAAGTGTCTCTCTTTCAGATAGAATAACAAAAAATATAATTAACAATACATTTTCATAAAGTAAAAGGACGTAGGAACAGAGTACAATGTCGCTCATTTCGTGCAAGACCGTCACAACTCAAAATTTGGCATTTTCGAGTTAGTAATGCAGAAATGTTCTTCTCTTAAATCTCTACAAATTGATCTAAGAACGGAGAGAATTATCGAAAAAATAACGGTAATACAGATGCTTGTGACGCTATGACCTCTCGTAACAAACTTGAGCAATTAACATCAACAAGGTCACATTTCAGTTTGTGTTTGGCATTCCTCTTGTACATGTGGTTTTCTTTGTAGCAAAAAAAGAAACATTTGATTTTATAACTGTATTTTAGTGAAAGAGAAGGTGAGAAATAATAGGTTGGAATCTTAAAAAGGCTCTCCTGTAAAGTTTCAAATTTTGAGTTGTAACGGTCTTGCACGAAATGAGCGATGTAATGTCGAATATATTCGACAAAAACACTGAAAGAGTTAAAATGGTGCAAGAACTACTTCACTCCGTCTCAACTCATCACTATCTATGCCGGCTATATACGACCGAAAATGGAAAACAACATCCACATCTGGGCAGTTGCTTCAAGGTCTATCTTGAAGCTTTTGGATCGGATGCACAGGAGTGCGTTGAAGCTCTTCAATGAGAGAAGGGTAGCCAGCTCTATTGACGCATTGAAGCATAGTCGGAATGTGAGTTATGCCTCATTGTTCTATCGATATTACCACGGTAAGTGTTCGGCTGAAATGGGCGAACCCATGCCTGAGACGCGGGTGCATGCTCGTAGTACTCGCCTTTCCAGCAGATCACATCCGTTCAGTGTCGACTGTCCAATGTATCGCACAACGCATTACGGAGAAAATTCGTTTCTCGATCGGAATATACTTCCGGTAGAAGGCTTTCCAGTCGGCTACAATTTATAAAAGTTCAAATCATATGTCCCACTACCCCCTCTTTACTTCTCCTCCTACTTTTCCTAACACCAACACAACGCATTGCACTAGTATGGGCCATCCCCTGAGTGCTGGCTTAATGTAAAAAAAAGTTTTGATATGTGATTTACAGTAAAATGTATAACGGAAAACAGATTTTAGGTGTTAAAAATGGTTTTCCTGAAGTGGACTATGGTTAATTATGGACCGTTCCTTAAAAAAAACGTGGTTTCATAACTTTTATTTCCATAAAATAATTTCTTTAGATTTTATAGATATTTGATCAAATTAAGCAATTTTTCTAAAAAGGCTTTCCGTAGGACCTTTATACTTAAATATAGACCGATGGTTATACAATTTTAGCACATACATTTAAAAAAATGTTAGTTGTGATGACCTTCATAAAAAAAGTATCACTCTATTTTTAAATTCTGCATAACCTCTTCTAAATAGATCAAATCTATTGATTATTATCAAAAGCTCTGCCTTGGCTCTCATGTAGGCCAACACTGTCGAAATTTACTTTTACTATCAGAATATCTTACGCAATTTGCAAAAAATTATTTTACAATAAATAATACTTCACATGTTCCCCATATTTTTAAAGTTCTTGCATTTATTCTAAAGTAATTGAAATTTTGTGTTACAAAAATTTATTCAACTGTTTAAACTTTGGCTTTCAATTTCAAGTAGTAACGCGGTAGTTTCTTTACAATAAAATAAAAAATATTCTTAGCAAATTTAACCAAATATTATGTGTTAATTGTAACATCTTGCATGGATATCGAAATATTCGTTGTTTCAAATCAAATTTTTTGCCTTAAGATACCAACTTTATAAACTAGTTTTATTTTGCCTCTGCAAAGAAGAAGTTTGTTTTAGTAAAAAGTTTTTTTTTAAGGGAAACGGAAACATATTTTTTGCACTCTGTTGCAAGTTCAAACTTCTTTAATGCACTTAACCATTTCCTTTCCAACAATTTATTTGAGCAACGAAAAAAAAACTTTAAAAATTTTATGAAAAATGCTTTTGATATGATTTGAGTTCAAATTCACAAAAAAACAAAAAATATTCGACAATTTAACTTTATAACGTTTTTAAATTTCGTTGTTCTTTAACAGTTGAAAATATATGTGGGCTGTTTTACTTAGTGAGAAATTGTTTCTGAATAACTTGTCCTTTATTAAAATAAATGGAATTTGCTCATTTTAATTATGACGAAAAGTTTTGTAAATCTTTAGCAAGTAATAAAAGCACACGAAAACACTTGTGTGTTTTGTAAGAAATCTATATGGGACAAATGGGCATATATAAGGTTGAAATTATATCAGAGTTATGTGTGCCGACATTTTTTTAGATAATAATATTTATATAAGATTTATTGGTTTTAAAGTTATATTTTTAGAGCTCATTACTGGAATGACGACCACAATCAAATATGTCACAGAAGAGTAGATATTATAAAACTTATTATTGCCAAATTTAATCGCATGAATTTGAGGCAGTGAAAGCAGATTTTCCAAAGTATTATTTGTATGTTAACTTAAATCGGTCAATGATGGCCTGGTTCCCATTAAATTAGCGCTAAAATTTTTTGCTCCTTAAAACAATCAGAAAAAAATATGATTGGAGGTAACCAAATGTTAAGAGCAGCACACAACTCGTATGATTGTATTTTAATAATTTTAATGCTTGTAAGTAAACAAATTATGGTTAAACATGACCATTATAATCGACCATCATTTGGTCGTCATTTCCTATAATTTCGTCAAAATTAACCATAATTATGATGAAATTAGACTAATTGGGTCAACATTTAACACATTATTATCAAAATTATTGAATAATTTGGTCAGCATATTATAGTCAGAATTAACACTATTAAAGTCAATGTTTACGTAAAAAAGTAAAGTAAAAAACAACAGTAGTTAATTTTTTTTTTGGCATTCTGTTTTTTCTCTCTCTTTTTTTCTCTTCTAAGTACCAACGTAATCATAATGACAATTAATATCATGGCTCTGTTCCGGAAGGACACTATTGGAGCAATTCTAACTAGTCTAAATAGGCTTCGTTCTTGGAACAAAGAAAACGTATATGCAGGAAAGCCGTAAATATGCAATTGCTAGTTTTTCATTATACGACCAATGAGGGCTGAAACAACATTTTTTATTTTAACAAGAGTAACAAATACAATTACAAATAATACTCTAACCTATCCCAGTTGGCCATGTCTTGAAGACATCCCCGACGACGCGTGCACGACCATAGAAAATCCTTGAGGACGCGTAGGCGACCGTCCAAGCAAATCGTGGACGACCTTTTCACACAAGTAAGTGTCTGGAAAATCGTTTACGACTATTGAGTGACATTGTCGATCATATGTCTTTGATGATCATATGGGCGACAATATCGCTTAAATTGCCGATTTAGAAAAGCTTTTCCCTGAATCAAAGATTGTATTTCCTCTTAAAAATAACACTTAAATGTTTATGTATTTTTAAAATTTATTTCGTTAATGTACATCAATATTTTTTTTTTTTTTTAAATTAAAGAATTATAAAGTAAAAGAATTAATTTAATAAAGATAAATTTGATTTTTAAAGAATGATCAATAAAGTTTAATTATTATGTGCATTTTCTTTCTCTTTTTATATTTTGCTCTATTTATTGTGTTTTAAATCTATGCAAAGTTAAACGGGGTTGTTTTAGAAATTCTTGGAAGGTTTTTCCTTCAGTTTTGGTGGATTCTATAATAAAAGCAAGATGTTTCATGTCTTAAATTTTGTTCACACTTTTGATGTATTTTCCATATCTACTTACCATAAAGGGCATTAATTATATTTTCGTATTTATTGTTATAATTAATTATAACAGTATTTTTTATCAAATATGCGATCTTAATTTTGCAATCTACCTGATATCTCGCGTTTCATTACAGCAATCTAAAATATATAAGAAAGAAATGTAAAAACGAGTTTGTGCCGTACTCTTTTTTCTAAATGTGCAACCTAAATGTTAATGCCTCAATCGGATACCCATAAAGTATTTTGGTCTACAACTTTTCATAGTGGAACTCCTGACGTGATGGACAAATTTTGGTTGCAGATTTGGAATTGCGGTTTATTTTTTTGTGTTAATTCTTATATACTTTTTGTGTTAACGATTATATACTTACAATATCGAGCCTCTTGTCTGTCTGTAATTGCTTTTCCAGTTTTTTTAAATTTTTGCTCGAATCTATTGGAAAAAGTGTTTTAGTTACTTCAAAAAGGCATTTATGAAAGTTATTACTTACCAATCACCACGGTATAAACCAAAAGACAATCACAATTGAAGCACAGCCGCGAACAATGTTGTAAGTAGTAAAATAATTATTTTTTAACTTATTTTTTTTTTTTTAGGTTATCAAAAATAGTGATAATAAGGAGTGTATTTAATTTATATTATGTAATTAACGCCGAAACTTTTGCATGCAACATTTTGTTTGTTAGTAAGAGGTGTAGGGAAGAAAACGGGGTTGAAAAAGTTGCACGACGACGCACGTATAGGCATTTTATTAATTTTTGTTTTGTTTTATTTTTATAATATTAAAATTGACATATTATGTCAATTTTTGTGCTGAGAAAAAAACGCCAACTTCTTAAAAATATTTTAAGTTAAATAAGTGTTAAAAAAACAAACTAAAGCGAAGTTCGACCGTATTTTTTTTAATGTTACAATTAAGAGTTAAGAGCAAACCAAAATTTTGTACATTTTATAATAAATAAAATTTAAAGCTACTTCTCGAGTATGTACGTTCAAAGATGTACATATTTCTAAGAATATTTTTAAAAGAGTAAATATCTCTTAAGAACTCTTAATTTTTCGAGAAAGCCGCTTTCTTAAACATAATAAATTTTAAAAAAGGATTTTTTTTCAGAAAAAGTATGTAATGCAGGAAATAAATTTTTTATTTATAACTGAATATGAATTATAGAGACTATTTTAAATTTGAATACTATATAAATAATTTTATAAACATACACAAGTATTTCTTTAATAATATAATATAACATATGAAAAAAGTTGCTTTTGCCACTGCTTTTAATTTGTATCTGTAAGAATTTTTAACCGTTTAGTAATGATAGAAAACGCAGTTCATTTGTTACATTTAATTGAAAAAATGCATAGAAAAAAATTAAAATGTAAATGTGATAAGAATTTCGTAGCATTTTTAAAAGAGAATACAGAAAAAATAGCTCGGCGTTAATTGCATAATGCTAATGCGGTCAAAAGAAAATATCAAGAAATTTTAATTTTAAATAACATGAAAATTTACAGTTTATTTGTGGTTTGAAACACGACAAAATGCATGCAATGGTCGCTTACGATGTCCTCAATAAAGTATTATTGAAGGCAAATATAAGAAAATGTCTCCAAAAATGTCGTTAAAACGATTTTAAACACGACAAAATACACGTTTTGGTTCTTAAGTTGTCGTCATCAATGTTATATAGGCGACAAATTCTAAAATGTCCTGTGAACATCGTTAACGACATTTGCGTCTGTGACCATTTTGCCAACTGGCAATAGTACTTAGACTTAGACTTTCAGCCCGCTGTAGAAAAACAGACCAGTCTCTGACGGGAATCGAAACCGCAACCCCCTCACTGATAGACTAGCTCACTACCAAGTAGCCTACCGGGGCACGCAGAAACAACATATTAATCAGGTTTAGAGCTTTTACACTTGTAATTTTCAAACTAGTTTATGATCGTAAACTACTTTCATAAACTATATCGTTTACATCAGCAGTTTTGACAGTTAACAGTTTAACAGCCGTGTCACAAAACAGCTGACTTCAGTAAAAAAAATTCAAATTCAAATTTTGCTCTGGCAACGCTAGTGATATTTGACATTTCATAAAAAAAAAATTAAGTTAAAAAAGTTTGCGTTAAAAAAAAGAACACATCAAGAAAAAGTTTAAAAAAATTAATTGAAAATTGTTTTATATAATATGGATAACGAAAATAAAAGGTATGTTTATCGTATATATAAATGTACGTGCACCAACGTTTTTAAGTTTTTTTTTACTGAAGTCAGCTGTTTTGTGACACGGCTGTTAAACTGTTAACTGTCAAAACTGCTGATGTAAACGATATAGTTTATAAAAGTAGTTTACGATCATAAACTAGTTTGAAAATTACAAGTGTAAATGCACTATAAACGATCTTTCATCCTGGTTTTTACATACGTACATACATATATTCGTTCAATTCTCACCGCATTTTGCAAGTTTTCGTGCGTATCCTTCTTTTTTTACCAAATTATAGACCGTTCTTCCACGTTATACCTATTTTAAATTTCGTCACAAACTCAACTCGCTTCTCGGTAGGATCTTCATTACTTTCACCATTCCATCTGAATTTTAGTAGATTATTGTATTGATATTTGCATCTAACCAATAAAAATTTGTTATATATATAGATATTTATCGAGGCGAATTCATCGGGGTGGTCTTATTTTGAACAGATATAACACTGTAAAATATTTTACCGTTGTGTCAAAACAACACTGTTGTAATTTAAACAAACATTTGATTTTGTTTTTAATTTTTAATTATGTGTTTTGAAATGTAGAAATTTAAAAACGTTTTAAATTTCATAATTCTAAGTGAAAATAGTAGAATTTCTGAAAGGTTTTCCTGCACCACAAGAACGGTATACCATTTTGACACATCGTTAGTTATCACCTGGTGCTAACGTAAGGTGAATTCACGTTGATATGTTTGTAGAAAATCAACTTACGTTATTTCCACAGATTGACTGGTTTTGAAACGAAAGAACACAGAGAAAAAATTGTGATATTATTAAAATAAATTTTAAAAAGCAATTACATATTTACGGCCGTATTCATAAAAAAATAAATTTGGATATGAAATCTATTTTAAGGAAATTTTGAATGGAAATTTGTTTTTAAAATACGTTTGAAATCTATTTTATTTTTTATGAATACGGCAGTTATACTTTAATTAATTAAAATAAATTTTAGTTGTATAAAAATAATAGCTGGCCCGGCAAACGTTGTTTTGCCATAAAACTTATTTCTACTCAATATTTTGGTTTTTTATTAAAAAATAAGTGAATGTTGTGTAAGTGTATGGGGATGGGATCTATATCAGAAAGTGGAATGAAGCGCTTTATACCATGATCGGCGATGAAAAAAACAATAGCCATTTATTTCTTTATTTCTGTTCGCCACTTATTCAAAAGTTAAATATAAAAAAGATGAGTTTCCTGAAGTAGGAAAATCAAACAAAGATAATCTATATTCATTACGAATAGTATTTGCGTGTACGATATTTTTTGTCGTCCATCCAACACAAATAAGCTCGATTGCTTGACGAAGCGAGAACATGCCACATATACATAATTGTCCGTATGAAAAACATGGTGTGCCAAAATCTAAGCTGCAAGCAGACATCGTCTTTGCAAACGCCAATCTATTAGGAAATTGAACGCGCTTAAATTCAATTTGGACATCTGAGGGAATCAACGGAGTTCGTGGCAGCAAAATATTTTCGTCGCGAAATTTACCATTACAATTGTGGCTTCGATAACGTTTTTAATCAATTTGTTAATGGCCAATCCTGTACCATTGAGCCGTGGAGGTCTTTAATTTCGAAGTAGAATAGCCGGAGATCCAACTTTCAGTCGTAAAAGGTGTATTGGAAACATGGCAAATCCAGAGAGTCCAAAAACTCTGTTGGATAATTGACAGCTTCGTTAACATCGCTAACTGTATCGATGGATTGGTATGATACTAAGTGGCCTGGCAACGACTGTTGTATTTTGAAGTTTATACTGCCGACGTCCAAATTTTTCAAATAGCTTTTTAAGATGGTATAGGAGCGGTGCATTAAGTTCCATCAAGACTTTAAACTATCGCTGATTAATTAAGAAGACATGGGTAGGGGGAGCTTTTACCCCATTTTTCCTATTTTAGTCAGTTTTGCCCTATTTAAGTTCAAATACAAACACCGTGACACCTTAATTTTATATATGGGGGATTTGTTATGAGATAACGGACTTCTAGAAATAAGGAATATGTGCCTGGACTAAATGTGGTTCTAACAGGATGGTGCCACTTGCCACACAGCCAACGAAAAATTCAATCGCCGTGTTATCTCACGTCGTGGCGATGATAATTGGCCGCCACGATCATGTGATCTGACACCATTGGGCTTCATTCTATAGGGATATTTCAATAAGCCAAGAACAATTCAAGAGCTAAAGGATAAGATAATTCGGCACATTAACGACATTGACCCTCAATTATGTCTCAAAATCATTAAAATTATGGGCCGTCGAATAAAGATATGACACCGATATAACTGTTATAACTGTTTTCAGTTATTTTTAACGAAAAGTTCATATAATTTTTACTGTCAAAAATTCAACTGTGAATTCCGTAAAAACAAAAGAATTTTCAGTTATTTTAAATAATTCAACTATCAAAAAAAATAACCAGAAAATCCGCAAAAACAAATGAATTTTCAGTTATCTTATAAAAATTAACTATCAAAAAATAACTGACAAATTCCGTAAAAACAAATGAATTTTCAGTTATTTATGTAATTCAGTAATTTTATATAATACAGGCTTTACTCAAATTTCTAAAAAATACCAGACACTTGTCCGCTTGTTTTTCTAATGAGAGACAAAAAATATTTATTTTTATTTACTTACCCCGTTTTACATGTTTGTTTTACTTTTGGTGTAGTGACCACTCTGTTTACAGAACTTTCAGCATGCAGCATGCCCGATATGGTATTCGCAATTATTTTACTTTAAAAATTTGATGTATTTAACTAAATAATTTTAACAAATAGAATATGGCAATTTTCTACACAATACTTGTTTTGTCGTTTTTTTACTTTTACTTTTTGCCACAGATCTATAAATAGATAACTGAAAATTTATTTTTTTTGTAGTTAAATTATATAAAATAACTGAAAATTCATTTGTTTTCGCAGAATTTGTCAGTTATTTTTTTGATAGTTAAATTATATAAAATAACTGCAAATTCATTTGTTTTTACGGAATTTGTGGGTAATTTTTTATGGTATTCGCGGTTGAATTTTTGACAGTAAAAATTAAATTAACTTTTCGTTAAAATTAAGTGCAAAAAAGTAGATCGGGGTGTTAGAAAATTAACAATTGTTTGAAATTTCATTTTCATTTAATTTTACATACAGAATACTTTTACTTAATCAACAGACAATATTAAATGCAACCGAAAATCCGTATTAATGTGCACTTAGTTTTTTTAATATATGTTAGAATCAGTTAAAAATAAATTTTCTTGGAATTTTAAATGTTTCTTAATTTTAAAATGTCTGAACGGAATAATTCTGGAATAACCTACAGTCCTTTACTGTAATAATATTGTGAGTGTGGTATTTGTATGGGAGCTATACTAATACTCATAGACTTCTTTCAATGAAATTTGGTAAGATAATTTAGATTGCAATATAATATGTTGGGACCGGGTTCCATGTGAAATTATGGACCGATTCTCAACATTTGCGTTAGGCCTTGTCCTTTTGGCAATATGAAGAAATGTATAAAATTTCATAAGATTTTCATCATTATTCACACAAACTCATAATTCCGTTTCCCCTATTAAGGTAGAGTTAGCCGAACGTCCACGTCCCGTAAAGAAACGTCTGGTCCGTTTTTTTATTTGCTTACAATGGTAATGCTTACCGAATTAAAATGTCACGTTGACGGAACGTCTCAATCTGTATAAATTAGAATTTCATGCCGTCGTTACGTGTCAGTTGTAAAGCAGTGATGGCCTGCTTGTATATTAAATTGAATGCGGGTATTTTCGCTCTTTTGTTTGTACTTTTTTCCAGTATATCTATGGACTTTCGACAAAACGACTTACAATACAACATATTTCCATATATATAAATATACATATGCTTAGATGTACAAAATAAACAAATGCATATGCACATACAAAAGAAATGAGAAATATATAAAAGGCTTTAAATGGTTACAAAATATTGTTTTATCTATGCACATTTACAAAATAATACATGTAAATTTGTATGTATATGCTAAAATACATATCGTTAGTCTAATTCGCAAATGTGTTAAGTCCCTTTTTTCAAATTTTACAGGAGACACAAAAAACATTGTAGCTTTTTCAGTTTTTAAAATTTGTAAACTTTTTCAACGCAATTATTTTTACAAAATTGCTCTCTTTAAATGACCTAGATCAAAAATCCATTTCACAAAATCTTGGGACGAAAATTCTCACTTTTTGGACTTAGCATTTTTGCTTTGTAAACTTATTCGTTTTATTATAGACTTAGCACATTTTCCTACAATCAGTTTTAATTTTAAAAATTAATTTTTGATTTAATTTTCTATATTAATTTTATTTAAAAAAAAAAAAAGCAGAAACTTAAGACTAGCTCAGTTCATTTCTATTAAAAAGATACAAAAATATAACTATATACATTTTTAAGCTCATTTTAATTGTTATTGAAAAACTTAAAATAGAAAAAATTCAAAGGTGAGGCCAAATCATCGTAAAATTTGTGGTGTTCATTGGGTAAGGTTGATTTGAGAAATTGTCAGTCTTCATACCTTCTGGCACTAATTTTTCTTCTTTCTTGATAAAGTTGCTGCAAATTTTCAAAGTCTATAGGATCCATTTTATCATCAATTTTATGCGGTAATATTTTCCATACATCACAAAAACGAATTTTAAAATATATTTCTTTGCTTGGGGTGTACTTTATAGCTCTAATATCTTTAACTTTACTATCACCTCTATTACGCCCAGGTCTGATACTCCTAAGAAATTGAACGTTATACAATGTTTTGAAAAATTAATGTTCTAAATACATAACATCATAGGGTCTATGGTTTTTTCGAGCATCTTTACAAACATCTATGAATTCTGAAGGTTCGTTAATTACTCTTTTTTTCATAGCTCTTTCTTTTGTGTTGCCGCCATTTGCGTATGGCCAATTTTAAGAATTTTTTGCTCAATATCAATGCCATGTTTGATAGCCACATTGAGCAGCGCATTGCAAAGTATATTTTTTTAAGTATTTAATTTTTTTTTAGATTTCCACTTTTCACGGCTTTAGAAAAAATAGAACAGAAAACACCAAATTCAATTGAACGAATTAATATTCGTGGAGTTAGCACGTGCTTTTAGTATTTTTCGTAGTGTTGTGGACATAGCGTTTTTGCAAACCACAAAATTACAACAACTTTAAACTACATAATGATACATTTTGTTGTCGTAAAATATGTATTTTGTATAGTATTACCGTTTAACATTAAAATCTCAATTTTGAAAAGAAGTGGACTTAGCGTCTTTGCGAATTATACTAACGATATTTGTTTGTTGTAAATCTATAATATAAATATCAGTTATTAAATTATTAATGTTTTTTTACTTACACTAAATACTGTTTTAATACTATTTTACTTGGTACTTTTTCTGTGCAGCGGTCAACATTTAAACCTTTTGATTTCCCATCTGTGTGTTTTTTATGTATACTATTGCTTATTTGTTTATGTATGTGAAAAACATATGACACGTTTTTAGATGTTCTATAAGTGCCCCAACGTGCAAGCAGTCCGTTACAGTAAGTTACGGGTACAGCAACGTTCGCCTAACTCAGCCTTTAAGGAGGGGATCTAATGAAAAAACTAGTGTATTTTAATACATACTGATTAAATTTAAAGTATTTAACAATTTTCGCTTTTGTTCAGTTCTTCTTTCTTGCTTCTATTTTATAGACTTATACATAAACACAAGAACCAAACAATTTTTTTTTTAATATTCTGAAATTCTTTAAATTTTCTTTGGATGTTAAAATAAACATGAATATAATGATTAGATTTTGAAGTATTTTTTTTTTTTCTTTTAAAACATTCTGCAAAGGAAATATTGTGTACACTTCAACATCAATTTAAATTTACATTCGTAAGTACTTAAAGTACTAATACACATTTCAATTCATTTGTATATTATTATAATTCAGTTCAATGTGCCTACAGCATGAAATTAGAATCTAATTTTAATTACAAAAAGTGCTTTCCTTAAACTCAAGCTTAATGATATTTCTAAGCATATGTACATATTTTGTAAGCACAGTAGACATATATACATCCATACCTGTTATGTTATAAAGGTAAATCTTGATTTGTACATACATATACATACATACATATTAGACCGGTCCTTATTTGTATTTTTTTGAATTTGTATCACGGCAAGCACTAAAAACATTTCATTTGGTCTCAAAAAACCACACAAAAAATTTGATCACGATAGGACAATTTTTAGCTGTGCCTCAAAGTACTCTTTATTTTCACTTGGATTGATTTGCAATTGTTGAGTCACATAATTCTTATGGTCTAAGCAGGGCTGTGGAGTCGGAGTCGGAGTTGAAGAGTCGGAGTTGAGGTTTTTGTACCGGAGTCGGAGTCGCAGTACCCAAAAAA
Organism: Pollenia amentaria; assembly: GCA_943735925.1. Lineage (NCBI taxonomy): Eukaryota > Metazoa > Arthropoda > Insecta > Diptera > Polleniidae > Pollenia > Pollenia amentaria. Next base: position 117,543,779 of record OX031010.1, on the reverse strand, counting down.
ACGCGCGACTCCGACTCCAAAATTTTTCGGCATAAAAAATTAAAAAAAAATTCTTATATTTTCCAATATAAAAATTCTTCGAAATTGGCGATGCAATATTTTGCAGATCAATATGAATAAGTATATTTTAATTTATTTTATGAGAAATAGTTGATTCACGTACTTTACTATTTAAGTATATTTAGGTATATTTTTTATACGTGCGGGAAAAAGTCTAAATTACATTAGCAAAACTTATACTCAGTTATTGATCTAGTTGAAAAAGATGTGTGATTTTTTTAAATAATTTACTCATGCTAAAAAATGTTAACGACAGGAATTGCCAATAATTTTAATATCAGAATTTTTTAACCATCAACGCTGAAATATTTTCAACATTGTACAGAATAAGTGTTGCTATAGCGCATAAATACTAGTATGTATTAGAAAAATTGTGACGTAAAATTATTTCTCTTTTGTGTAGAAACATCTTTATCGGCCTGCCTTTAATTCCTACCATAACACTCATGTTTTTCTTATGCACATTACGCGGGGATTCCCATAATTCGTTTAATAAAGATGTTTCTACACAAAAGAGAAATAATTTTACGTCTCATTCATTTCGCATCACGGTTAGAGTAGGTTAGAATGAGTCGGAGTCGGAGTCGCACTTAAAAAATAACTTAAATGAATTTTTTCTTACATTAAATAATAAGCAAATCCAAGCAAAAAAACGAAGCGATGGCATCCAATAGACTTCGATCGGATGATGATATTATGTTAATTGGCGCAATTGATCATCAAATTACTGGCGCTAAATTACCATCAAGAAAACAAGTGCTACAAGTATTATTTTATAATTTAAGAATAGTTGGGTTAAATTTAAGAGAAAGTGCTAGATTAGTTGTTGCTGAGGTTAGTACATTTTGGCAAAAAGCACGAATTCCAACACACTACGAAAAACACTCCATTGAGAAACTGGAAAAATTATACAAAGAGTGGAGATCTATCACAAAGAATCATAGTCGAAAAACTGAAACTCAAAACAAGGTCGAAACTGAATTTCAAGAGAAATTGGATGATTTATTCGATATCGCACACGCAGACGCATTCGAATTAATAAAAATACAAGAGGACAAAGAGTTTTTATTAAAGCGGCGAGAAAAAGGAAGACCAGGTTGTATGATAGGAACAGATAAAATTGACAAGCAAAAAGAAAAGAGAAAAGCAATCCAGAAAGAACAAGAAAACCAGCGTAAAATAAAAGAAGATAAACGAAAAGGGTTATATGAACAACAGACTCAAAGAGGTATACAATTATTGTTTACTAAAATTCAAATTTTTAAAAATATGATAAATATTGCTATACAACAGGTATGATTGACTTTGACGACATAAACGATATTGAAGTTGTAGCATCACCGTCAGCAGAAAATGTAAAAGTGAATGAATGTAGCAAAACCCCACCAGGCATATCAAGAGGTAGAACTGACTTTTTTACACCAAGATTGCTTTCAACTTTGGATAAGTGGAGAATCTCTGATGGTGCTGCAGTTCATGTCCTAAGTGCAACTGCTGACGCGTTAGGCCATCATATCGAAGATCTTATACTAAATCGTTCATCAATTCGACGCATGCGTCAGAAACATCGTGCAACAACAGCACAAAACATTGATGTAAGTAATCTAATCTCCGTGTTTGTCTCTAGCTTTTCTTTTTATCTTCTATTTGCTTTTGCAAGTTTTGAGTATAAGTAAAAAAATTTAATTTCTTATTTCCAGATTCCCCGTAGTTTTGTCTTGCACTGGGATGGTACAATGTTACCAGAAATTAGTGGACGAGAAAGAGTTGATCGCTTGCCAATCATTATCTCATCTCAAGGTATCGATAAATTACTTGGCATTCCAAAGTTAAAATCATCGAGAGGAAAAGAAATATCAGAAGCCGTATTTAATTCATTAAAAGAATATAAAATCCTCGATGAAGTTCAAATTGTTTGCTTCGACACAACTGCACATAATACGGGTGCAGTAAATGGTGCTGCATCTCTGCTTGAAGGAAAACTAGGGCGCGATTTATTATATTTTCCATGCAGACACCATATTTACGAGTTGTTACTCCGAAAAGTATTCGAAATTAGAGTTGCTACAACAGCCGCACCAGAAGTACAAAAGTTGCTTAGAATATGAACACGTTGTTAAAGTATTAACTGCTGAAGAACGTGAAGTAATCTTAAATTACTGCCTTGTTAATTTGAAGCAAACTCATAGTAGACGCGATTACAAAGAATTATTACAATTAGTTATTAGTTTTCTTGGTGGTACGGTGCCGAATTTTAACTCCTTTCGAATACCCGGTGCAACTTCTCATGCTAGATGGATGTCAAAAGCTATTTTTACACTTAAAATTTATTTGTTCCGTGATCAATTTAATATGACAAAAAAAGAGCTGAACGGTATACGTAGTGTCTGTCTTTTCATAGTTCGTATTTATGTAAAAGCCTGGTTTGGATGCACCAAAGCAATTGAAGCACCATATCAAGACCTAAATTTAATAAAAAATATAATTGCTTATCCTGAACAAGACATTGCTTTTGCTTTGTTACAAAAAGTAAGCAATCACTTCTGGTATTTGTCCGAAGAAGCAGTCGGTCTTTCATTCTTCGATCCTAATGTTAGTGTTGATATTAAGAGAAAAATGGTTAAAGCAATTAATGTTCAAGAAAAAAAAGAAAAATGCAAGCGAATCATAGCTGATCCAACAAATATCCTTCAAACATATTCACAAAAAGATTTAAGCGATTTTGTAAATTCAAACACACACACATTCTTTGATCGCTTAGAAATTTCAAAAGAATATTTGCAAGTCGATCCATCGGGTTGGAATGAAAGATTTGACTACGCTTAAGCATCTCAAATTTGTCAAAATTTATCTGTAGTAAACGATGCTGCTGAAAGAGGTGCCAAATTCATTACAGATTATAACAATAAATTAACACACAATGAAGAAGAGAAACAATTCCTTTTTCAAGTGGTCAAAGAATATAATATGAATTATCCCACTTTTAAAAAGACTTCACTATTACACTAAATTTATATTAATATGTAATTCATAGAAATATTTTATTTTAATGTTCATTTTTAAATAATTTTGAATAAAATATTAAAAAATAATTTTTTTTTGTCTTATTTCTAATAATAAATACAAATAGTTGCTTGAGGCACGGCTAAAAATTATCCAATCGCGGTAAGCTTTTTTTTTTGTGCTTTTTAATACTAAATGAAATATTTTTAGCGCTTGCCCCGATATAAATTCGAGAAAATAAATTTCTTCATATATATAAGGACCGGTCTATTACATTTGTATGGATGTAAATCTATTACTAATTGCATTTAAATATATAAAATAACAGACAAAGCAAACGTCAAAAACAAAATTCAAAGAATAACTTTAAATTTCTCTTTTACTTTTTAAGAAGGGGAAAAAATTAATATAATTTGTAAATTGTTTTTTTTTTTTAATACTGAACATGATACTTTATGCATTAAATACATTTGAGATGGCAGGCTAACGACTTCAATATGTCAAAAATAGGAGACGTGTGTGCATGTGAAAGTGATTGTTTATCCTGATGTCTTTGTATTCAAGTTAAACTAATTTCTTATCAAAAGTTATTTTCGGGAATACAGAATTTATTATAAATAAGATTTCTTAATGACGTGCTAAATTCCCAATTTTTATTTTTGATAAATGCATTGAAATTTATTGTTGAGGGAAATCTAGTTTGATGCGCATTTAACTGGTTGCTTAGGCCAGCTCGTGAGGAAACCTTTTTCCAACGACTTAAGAAAAGCTTAAAATATTATACAAATAAAACTTTCAAGTGAATAAGAATTTTAAACACTTAAGTCTTGCTTGTAACAATATCAAAGCTTAAACAAAACCACAACAATAAGCAGTGAGTTATCTTTTCTTAGATTCCCCTACAATTGGCACATTGATTGACTAATTTTTTTTTTTTTGTCAACTATTAAACGTAAAAAGGGTAGCACATATAATAACAAATTAAAAGAAATAGTGCTTACAAATTTGTTGTTTTTTGTTAAAAACACGCAAAAAAATATGATTGCAAAATTATCCCTACAATTAATTAATGTTCTTTTCGGTCGCACATGGTAACCACAATTAAAGTATTTTTATGTAAACTTTAAAATTTTGAAACTTTGTACATAAGTATTACATGATCCCGATTCATAAACCATGAATTATGGTGGTAATAGCAAAACTAATGGCGATTTCTTTTCTGAGAAAAATGTTGCATAAATGGTACATGCTCTACACAAAAGAGATAGAGCATGTACCATTTATGCAACATATTTCTCAGAAAAGAAATCGCCATAAAATAACCAACATTTTAGCTACACCGTAATCAGTTTTACATTCTTGAAGCAAAATTATACTTGCAACCAAAGTAATGTGTAGTTCCTTTATATAAATTAAATCATATAAATAAAATACATTTAATTAAATATATGAAAAATACATTGTTATTTATTGTGTAAAAAAGAAAAAGATATTTTTTAAAAGTTAAAAAAATAACTAAGAAAATTTTTAAAAAGTGAAAATGATTAATTGATATATCGATTTTTGTGACGAATGTATCTATATGTAAGTATGTATCTAGTTACATGTATGTATGTATGTATGTAGTTAACTTCTTTTGTTTATGTAAAAAATATTTAAACTTAAATGTGCAATGGTTAACAAATTACCCACCCAAAAAAAAAAACAAGTTAGAGTGCTAAAATACCCTCCACCGACAGGCGTGGGCTCTATATAATAAATACATATATTATAAACTAAGCTTCACACAAAAGAACGTCAGCATTAAAATTCGTTGCGGCTTAGACCTTTATTTAATTATTTACCGTCAATAAGAACGTTTTATGCGTTTCTTGTTAGAACTTTGAACTGGCTTGAGTAAAATACCATGATTCGTAACAGTTTTAGCCGAACTAAAATGATTTTAAGGAGGGTAATTTGTAAAATTCTGAAAACTGCTTTCTGGTATTACAAAAAATAAATCAAAATAAATTTCAAAACAGCAGTGTAATTAGTTTTAGCGTCAAGACTGAATTTCACAAAATTGCATGATATTTTTTCTGCCCATATGAATCTAAGTTGGAAAAAATTTTACCGCAATATCTTTATCGGTTATGGTTTTAGACGAATTTAATTATTTTGCCAAAATGGGCTTTATTTGGTTTTAGGAGCAATAAACTGTTTTCCGGGAGTAGGGCTTATATGGGACATAGGGTAAATTATGGACCGATCTTCACGAAATTTGACAGTGTGATTTCTCGTATGTAATTTCTCGTAACTATGACGTACCAAATTTTAGTATAAGTAGGCGTACTAAGCTGATATCCACGAGTAGGGCCTATCAATCAATTATGGACCGATATTCACGAAATTTAAGAGTATGATTTGCAGTCGTATATAAACAATATGATTGCAGTCGATATAAAATTTTGCGAATTTGTGCAAAATTTTATATAATTCCGTGCATTATTACCATTTATGGTAATATTTATGTTAGTTTTTTATCTAAATTATCAATTTTTTTTAGGGTGGTGGTCCCACATTTTGATTAATAGTTCAGATCCTACCAACCCGATGTTGCTGGATTTCAATCCCAAGCTGCTTAGGATAACTACAAGCAATTTGAGACCAAGTTTGTTCTTTTCATTTGCGTTTTTCGAAAGTGAGTGTGTATTCAACAGACGGACAGACAGACGGACATGACTAAATCGACTTAGAATTACTCAAGGAGCAAGAATATATAGAGCAATTCCATATGAAAACGATCAAAATTGGCAAATTTTTGGACGACCCCTCTCCGATTTTAAAATAAATAGTCTCAATCGATTGGCCAGCAAAAAATAATGTACCTACATATTTTTTTTTTGTTTTATAGTGACTGGTTTAGTGGTGGTGTACACCACTGTCATGTGACAAAATTGAAGAATTCTTCATGAGGGACCTCATTGAAAGTTGTTTAAAAAAAAAATACTAAAGCGATCGCAACGAGTTGGAAAGGTATTGAATCAGGCTTTAATTGAAAAATAAAATTTTCCTAATTTTTCTTAGAAATTTACCTTTAAATTTTCCCAAGAAAATTAAATTTTCCGATTTTCCACAGAAGCTCCTAAATTTTCCGGCTAATTTTTTTTTTTTTTGGATTCCTCATAATTTTTGCTTTAAGAATCAGCAATAAAAAAATGGGCCCCGACTCCTTGTTTGGACAGGAGAAGAGCATTTAAGAGACCACCTTGTTAAAAATACATTTTAAAAATTATTTTACAGTTAAAAATACATTTATGAAGAAAAAATCAATTTTTTTTTTAAGAGCCCCAAGTTGAGTGTGTAGTGAATATGGTCTGCCTGCCTTCACAAGATCGGCCATAAATCCATGGATAATAGCAGCAGTGGCATGTAATGGCACACCAAACCCGACTGAGGCTACAGGTCATAAAATGTTTTGTAAATTTTTTAAATTACCAGGTAATAAATATTTCGCCTAAAATGACACGTGCAGAAACAAGTCATAAAACACGGATTTTCCATAAATATGGCGAAATATTTATTACCTGGTAATTTAAAAAATTTGCAAAACATTTTATGACCTGTGGTCGGTTTATTGGCAGTAACCAATTAAGTCCCTTTTAAAAAACATTTTATGGCCAGTAGTTCACGCAAATTTTCCTATTAAAAAAAAGCAAATATCGCTTATTCTTTTTACCTATTTTTTACCAAAAAATAAATATAAATACTTCACACACTCTGAGTCAAATTTCAGTTGAATACTAAACGTGAAAGTGTTAAAGTGTTTTTTTTTTTTGTAAGGTAAAGAGTGAGCTGTAAAGACAATTTAAAGTAAAATGAATAAATTTTGCTGCAATCCGTTTAACAAGAGTGGACATCGTTCGAAAAAGATAAAAGTATTAAAATTAACTGGTGTTTCAAAGCGATACATGAATGAATTAAATATACAATACGGTGAAGAAGCAGAATTCATTTGCCCCAAGTGTAAAATCGATTTGTCTCAACAAGCAAATGTATTGAAACAAATGCAGCCACAATCCGAGAGTGAAATGACAAGTGAACAAAATGTTTCATCTGATAGTGAGGCAGACATTCCGATGGTCAATATGTCTTTGAGTCCTTTGAATGAGGCTATTACCACTTTAGGTGAAACGCCTATTAGAAAAAGAAAGTTGCGAAGTGAAACATACAGGAAAGAGAAAAAAGGCAAGGTTATGAGTGCAATCGCGACAATATTTGATGAAGGCTCTGATAACGAATGCAGTCAAGCAGATGACGTTGATGACGGCAAACAAATGATTGAGCAGTTGAAAAGAAAATTCAATTTAGCGACCACTTTTCCGGAGAAATATCTCATTTTATCTGTGCTGCCTCAATCATGGTCTATACGCAAGATTTCTGAACAGTTTCAAACAACTTTTTACATCGCGAGAAGAAGCAAAGAATTAGTTCGACAGAAGGGCATATTGGCGACTCCCACCAAGAAATTTGGCTCAAGGACCCTCAGCGAAGCAACGGTGAAATTGATTCAAGATTTTTACTGCAATGATGACAACAGCAGCGCCTGCCCAGGTACACGTGACTATGTTATCACACGTGAAGATGGAGAAAAAGTACTCAAGCAGCGTAGATTATTATTATGTTATCTATCCGAAGCATACCATCAGTTCAATGAGAAATACCCAGCAGAAAAGTGGGATTTTCTAAGTTTGCCATCCTACGACCAAAAGAATGCGTGCTGGCATTAGACAGGCACGGAACGCATTCAGTCTGCGTTTGCATGTATCATCAAAACATCAAATTAATTTTCTTTCCATGCAAGAAATTGAAAGTATTTCACGGTGAAATTGAAACATATAGGGACCTCCTGTCGAAGTCGTTGTGCGCATACCCCACGGAAAATTGTCATCTGTCCAAATGCGACAATTGTCCGAAGATTGAGGAGCTAGAGCAATATTTGGCGGAAAAGTTTGAACAGCTGTTAATTTAGGAGGTGCATTTCAAACAGTGGATAATTAGCAGCGGCAAATGTTCCCTTGAGACCGTGGTAAAGCAGATTCCGGAATTCATCGAGGAATTCGGATTCAAGTTGAATGAACTGAAGGCGCACCATTTCATATCCGAGATGCAATCGAAATTTCTAAAGGAAAGTAAGGAGAAATTAGCCCAAAATGAATTCATTGTGATAAGCGACTTTGCCGAGAATTACACTTTTCTCGTTCAGGATGAAATTCAGGCTTATCACTGGGCAAACGACCAGTGCACGGTGCATCCTTTTTGCATTTATTTCAAAAACGAAGATAACGAACTACAGACCGTAAGCCTTGTTGTTGTCGCGGAGAGTTTAGCTCATAATTATGTGTCCGTTTATTTATTTCAAATGAAACTATTTGAATTCTTAAGATCAAAATTCGATGCAATCGACAAAGTAACGCTTTTCTCAGACGGCGCGGCTTCTCAGTACAAGAATAAAAAAAATTTTTACAATCTTTGCATAATTGAAGAAGAACAAAACTGCAAGATCGAGTGGCACTTTTTCGCGACGTCCCACGGTAAGGGCCCATGCGATGCGTTAGGGGGAACCCTAAAACGCATGGCGACTAAGGCAAGTTTGCAAAGGCCATATACTGACCAGATCTTAAATGTACAACATTTGTTTTCGTGGATTCAAAGCAAGGAAATTGCCATTAACACAGTTTTATGCACTCAAAAAGAACACGATGCCATGGAGCGACGAATTCAAAACAGATATAATAATGTCAAAACTATAACTGGAACGCAAAAGTTTCATTGCTTCATACCAAATATTTCTGTTATGTCAATTAATGTAAAGCGGTACTCTTCGTCTGCCGACGTGCTAAATTTAAAGTTACTTTAATTTTATAATGATGCCAAGACAATTGAAATTTTTAATAAATATTTTAATTAAGTATAAGCAGCAAAATAAGAAAGATCTTTTCTTCATAAATGTATTTTTAACTGTAAAATAATTTTTAAAATGTATTTTTAACAAGGTGGTCTCTTAAATGCTCTTCTCCTGTCCAAACAAGGAGTCGGGGCCCATTTTTTTATTGCTGATTCTTAAAGCAAAAATTATGAGGAATCCAAAAAAAAAAAAAAAATTAGCCGGAAAATTTAGGAGCTTCTGTGGAAAATCGGAAAATTTAATTTTCTTGGGAAAATTTAAAGGTAAATTTCTAAGAAAAATTAGGAAAATTTTATTTTTCTATTAAAGCCTCAATACCTTTCCAACGAGCTATCACTCGTTGCGATCGCTTTAGTAGTTTTTTTTTAAAACAACTTTCAATGAGGTCCCTTATGAAGAATTCTTCAATTTTGTCACATGACAGTGGTGTACACCACCACTAAGCCAGTCACTATAAAAAAAAAAAAAAATATGTAGGTACATTATTTTTTGCTGGGCAATCGATTGAGACTATTTATTTTAAAATCGGAGAGGGGTCGTCCAAAAGGTGATCGCTTTCATATGGAATTGCTCTATATGCTTTATGGGGTCTTGGATGTATAATAAAAAAGTTTCACACGGAATGACAAACTTAGTATACCCTCATTCACCACTAGTTGTGTGGAGGGTATAAAAAAATCCACATTATGCGCATAAAGACATTAACAGTGGTATTTTTATTATTCTTTTCTTTTAATTCTTTTTGATTTAAATCATCAACTTAAAATTACGAAAATGTACTTGTTATGTCAACCATATATTGTGGGTGTTTTAAAAATACTTAAGTATATATGAAAATACTGCATTTGTTCTTTGTTTGTTACGATCTTTTTTTTGTTTTTTTTTTTTACTTTTTTAAAAGCATTCTTCTCACTTTTATACATACCAACATATTATTCTTTGAGAGACAATAAACAGCTTCTCTATGCCATTTTCTTTCTAGAAATTTTCGCAAGCTCCATTTAACTAACAGCCATACCTAAATAAGAGCTTAACGCGTTTTCTAGCTGTCCAAAGTCCTCATGCCCATACAATTTGTATGCAGCATCCCTAAATGGCGCGGCGTTAACGCTTTGCAATTGGAAAAACCCGATTTTGGCAACGCGTTGAAATAAGCAGGGTTGCAATGCTTGTTCTTTTGACAACTCTGTCTTTATCGTTTGATAAAAAATAATGGCAAATTACCTATTTTTAGGTCAAACTAGTGGTTTAATTTCTATTTCTTATTTCTTCTATTAGTGTTTTAGTAAGCACGAAAGTTAACACTACTGTTTGTAACACAACGCTGACGCTATTATTTAGGTATGGCATGTAAGCATAAAAGCTACGCGGAAGAAGACGTTCCGCCTTCCGCTCTTGTTAAGGTACGGCTGTAAGAGATTTTAATTGAGAAGGTAGTGGAAATTAAAAATAATATGTGAAGGGAATAGTGTTAATTAAAACAGCTTTTGGTGAAAAAAATTAAATTATTGCAGTTAATTGTGATAACTCAGATAATAATTTTAATTATTATAAGTTTATTAACGGTAAATACATACATACATATGTTAAAGTACTGTTTTATTTATTATACGTACATATGTACCTATACAACTTTTTTGCAGTGATAGGATCTACTAGCACAAACCGTTTAACCGATTAATTACTTCCCGATTAACTGATCGGTTAATTTAATCTATTTTCGATTAACGATTAAACCGGCTAATTTCAGTCGAATAACTGATGTAACAAAATTTTTAATTTTTTGTAGTATTGTAACATATTTTTATGTTTTTAATTATTTTTTTCGTCTCATATACAAAAGGTATGTGTTTAGAAAATATTTTTTGATAGAAGAGAAGGAGTTTAGTGATCTTCGTTGTAAATAGGTGTTTGCTGTCAACAACTTTTTGTCCCAAGTACTTTTACATATATGTGTTTAGTTATTTATTTCTTCTCATATCTTGTTATATCAATCTTTTAACAGAACTTACCGAAAAATTAGAAGTGTTAAAATTGTTTAAAAATTAAAGCTGGACTCTAATGACATAATAGAAGATTTTATATGTTTAGAGAAATCCAGAAATATAACTAAGAAATAAGAGATTATGTATTATGAGTTGTTTTTAATAACCTCAACATCTACGATAAGTGAAAGAATTTTTTTCAAGTCAAGTTTTATCAAAACTAAAGAAAATTATCGCTTATATTCTAACCATTTAATCAAATTTTTCTTCTAACGATTATTTTATAAGATCTCCTTAAACTATTGAAATAGCTAATAAAATGATCTCGTATTATTTTTTAATTAATACATAATATGTATAAAATATGTATTACATATTAATGAATAATTTTTTTGTTTGCTCGATTTAGTTCAAAAATTGTTATATTTCTTATGTAATGCTTTTTTACTATTACACTTCAAATAATAAATTATATATGGATTTTTATTTGATGAAATTACTTAATTTATAAAAAAAACTCTATTAATTGGTTAACCGATCAATAGAAAAATTAACCGATTATTAACCGAATAAGCCAAAACCTCGATTAAAGCAAAAGCCCTATTAAATGAATACCCTAGCAATTATGCATGCTGTTCCATTTATAAAAATAAGAAATGATAATGACAACATGGAATAATGGGATACACAATAAACAAAAACAGAAGGTTATATTTTTCCAATGTACATTAAGAGTAATTCAGTAGCTGACTACACGACTGCAAGTGCAGCCAGCAGCACTGTGTTCGTGTAGCCTGCTGTAGTGAATGTGTTTATTGCATTACTTTAAATGTGTGCACCTACTTTACTAGCAGAAGCTTTCAACGAGAGAGTAGATTTTATATTTCTGAAAATACCTCCTAATTTCTCCAAAAAATAAATGAACGTTTAACAGCAAAAACTAAGTTACTAGTAAGGCATATTGATATTATCCAGATGCAGGACACGAAATTGTTCTGTCTTTATCCAATTGTTTTGAACTATTTACACATGGCTAAACTGTTAGTAAAATTTGACTTGCAGAAATTTTCAACAACGTTTTTGCCTCTCCAATTTTGATGTATCTACGTGAACAGTAAAAACTTTTGAAAATAGGCAATCATTTTATATTACACCGCACAACAAAACGGAGGTTTTTTAAAGATGCTAAAATGAAACTTGCTGGTTCTTTTCCCTAACAGCTCTAGTTTTAAAGATAAAGTGTCATTTATTAATTGCATAAATTACATAATTTTCCTTATTATTCGGTCAGTATTTCACGAACGGTCCTTCAAACGTTAGAATAATTTCTGGAATATTTATCTACACAAAATTCACTTTCAGTTTAGTTAGTGAGTTCAAGAAAAAAAGATCCCTATGTAGTTTTGTTTGCTGATTACAAATACAACATTAGCTTTCTACCACCTCTTGTTACAGAAATATTGTGCATTAATTTAAAAAAATGCTTTACTTTTTCATTATTTAACTCCATTCATAAAAATTTCGGTTTTATGTTTAATTTATTATTAATAACATAATAGCTACGAAGAAAAGACGTTGTACAAATAATTCTGGGAGTTTTTTTTTGTCAATATGTATATCCTTGGAGAGTATCATAAACCATTAGACTTCGTGAAAGCTGCATATAATTTAAATATTTAATATTTCCAATCAAATTAAACAAAGTGATAAAAAACACTGTTTGAAAAAGCTGCGCTGTGGCCTTACGGCGATGTTCAAGTGGGAAAAGACCCACTTTTAAATTTCCGATAACAATGACCTGGCGAGCTTTCCGTATATTCTACATGTTTAAATATGTAGAAATTTAAATCAAATGTTAAGTTGTTTTCTATATATCGCACTGGTTCCTCTTAAGGAGGTTAACTCAAAAGAGACAATAAACTGTTTTCTTTGTATAAGTACTCTTATATCACAAAGGAGGATACAATTGCATTTTTTGGACAAAATAATAGAGAAAATGATGAATGATTTTTACAGTGGGTTGATATGACTACTGTACATCGATTTCTTGCACTGGTTTCTTTAGAGGAACCAGTGCGATATGTATATCGCACGATCCTTTAAATGGATTTAAATTTTTTTACTAGAAATAATTCGTTGGGATGTCTTGCTGGTGCATACATGGAAAAGATGGCCAGAACAGAATTGGACGTTTCAAAGTTTTAAGGACTGACCAAAATAAACATAATTTTGAATATCCTTGCAACTTAGGTTAGATACCCTGATTTATTCACCAATGTGACTCTACTCAAACGAAAGAGATTTTTTAATAAATTAATGGTCTAGAAAATATTGTTACGCTTTTAGGGTCTTTTGTAAAAAATTAAGCGAATCATACAAAAAACGGTGTAAGTTATGCAAATATTAAATGGGACTTTATATTTTAAAAAACTCAGGCTCATAAAACAACTAATGGTGCCATCGTAATTACCACTCTCAATTTGATCAAAAACACTGGACAAAAGTCATTCATCTTTTGCAGTATTTTCCTTTGTTTTTGAACAGATTTCATATTAACGGTCTTATTTATAAAAAATTTAACAGGTTAATGTAAAGAATTTGCAATGAAAATTTGATTAATAAATATTTTATGATCCTGTTTTATTTTTTATAAAAAAGAGGGTAAGTATATTAAGTAAAATCAACGTCGCAACATTCCACCGAAATAAGGCTTAATATCAAAAATTGTTTCAGATAGATATACATCGTGAAGTTTGATTTTCAATATGCTTTTTTTTTTGATTTTTTTTGTTCAGTATCGTTTGGCAAGCCATCATGGAAAGACTCACATCACAACAGCGTCTCCAAATTGTTCAGCTCAAATTCAATGAAAATCCGGTGTTTTATCTGGAAATTTTGTTCAATGATGAAGCACATTTCCGGCTCAATGATATCCAACCCGAAGAGTACCAAGAGCTACCATTACATGGTTTATGGGCTGGTGGAATCATTGGTTCATATTTCTCGAAAAATTAGGAAAATCAGAATGTTACCGTCAATGGTAACAGTTATCGCAGCATGTTAAAGAACTTTGTGCTTCCTGAAATTCAAGCGCAGCTTCTCGTTGAGCTCTGGTTGCAACAAGACGGCGCTACAAGCCATACAGCAAGTGAAACAATGCCCTTGTTGAGAAATAATTTTGGTAAAAACCTAATTTCAGAATTTACTGCGGTAAATTGGCCACCTAGATCGTGCGATATTACACCTTTGGACTATTTCCTCTGGGGATATGTAAAGACTGAGGTCTTTAGGAATAAACCAGGTAAGATTGACGCTTTGGAAGCCAACCTTACTCTTGTTGCTCGCGAGATACCAGTCGCTATGCTCGAAGGAGTCGCCCAAAATGGGACCTTCCAAATGGACCACCTCATACGTAGTTATGGCAAACATTTACATGCTATAATTTTCAATCAGTAAATGCCACAAATTGTTCTTTTAACCGACAGTAAAAATATTAAGTTCACTTTAAAATTTATTTGTTTTATTTCACCTCACAATGAATCACCCGATATAAAACACTTATTTGGCGATCTTCGTTTTTCTATTAACTATGAAGGTGAGAAAAAAATCTGTCAACCCTGAGTATAATTACAAACAACATTATGCTTTAGTTAGAGTTCTTCTTTTCCCGGAATTTTTCATTTCCCTGGTAAGCGGGATTTATCTTCCGATTTTCCGGATATTCTCGCCGTCATTTAATTTAATTTAAATGCAAAATGGTATTTAATTCAATTTATTTTAACAAAAAACTTTAAAAAAAATCATGAGATTTATTAAATTAATTTATTGAGGCATTAAACTTTTCTTCTTCTGTGACAAAATATTTGCGTTAATGGCACATTTGAAATCTTCAAGTTCAAAAGTACACATAGACCCCGTACATACTGTGATAAGAAATTCAAGGTTATACTTCCGTCAAGGCGGGAATGGAGTAGGGGAATCCTGGCTGGGGAATAAGAGAGGCATGTAGAACACTGTACAGTAGGAACATCAGCGGCAAAATTTGTATTTTCGTCGATAGCCAGGCGGCTCTGTTGTCACTAAGGTCACATAAAACAAGGATGAACTCTCCAGACTTGGCAGTCTATCTGACATTACCTTAATTTTGGTCCTGTACATAGGGACCATTACGATAATGAACAGGTGGATGGGCTGGCCAAGACTGGAGCCGCTCTTGATATTTCACATGGTGTGCCAGCCGCAACACCCCTGGGAACTATCAAAAGCGAAATCTTCAAACACTATCTTGATATGGCCGACGATAAATGGAGGAAACTGGATGGCTCCAGGGCTATCAAAGCAACGTGGCCCAGTCGCTTCAGTCGGAAAGACGTGCCGAGACTTATATACGTACTTACTGGCCACTGGAAGATTGGTAAGTACGCTATGAGACTCGGCCTCCCTTTTAAAGAATGCTGCCGCAGCTGCAGGGAACCCGGAACTGAGAAGACAGTATTTCATCTTCTATGTGATTACCCAGCGTTTAATTCAATACGACATTGATTATTTTGGAAATACCTTATACAAGGACTCTCGGAGATATCGCAGGTGAAACTCAGCAGCTTGCTGAAATATCTCAAAGCAAAAGGCTGGCCTTAGCCCCTGGGTCAAGTTTGATTGTGGGTTCCAATTCTTGACGAGTTGTGTGTTCTGTGCGTGCTACCACGTTGACCAACCAACACATAGACTAAGCTTTTTTCCAATTTTTTAAGAAGTTATCTGTTGTCAATGTTCAATACCATTTAGAATTAAAACTTAAGTTTACTTTCGATTTATGATATTAGAAATACTTAGGAGTAAAAACTTAAGAAAAACTATAATAGGAGCAAAAATTACCTTTAAAGTTAGAGGCTGCGCTATTACTAAACTTCAAAAACAGACTACAGATTTCACAAATTCTTACAAAATATTTTTTTAAAAAACGAATTCTAGTACAGTTCTTCAGAATCGTTTGACAGCATATTTCTAATTTTATTTAAGAATAGTCCTGTCAATGAAAAATTTTTTCACTTTCTAGGGTCGTTGGCCCTTATAGCCAAAAGAGCATAAAAGAGTCTCGAGACCCTTTCACTTTTTCACCACTTCCTTAAAAAACTTGTAGTTCGTTTTTTAAAAGAAAATTATTTTCTTATCAAAGTTGTTTTTGGGAATACAAATATTTATTAAAAGATTTTGTTTGTTGTGCTTAATTCCCTTTTTTAATAATTGATAAAAATACTGAAATTTATTGTTGGAGGATAAGCTGTTCCTATGCGCATTTCTAACTAATTGTAGTGGGAAATGTAAGAAAAGATAAAAACTCATCACTGTTTTATTGTTTGGTATTTTGTTTAAGCTTTGATATCGTTGCAAATAAAACTTTTTGAGGGTATTGTAGGTAATTCTCATTCCTTCTGTAGTTTTGTTTGCTGATAGCTTTGGCTTTTCTAGAATTATTTAGGAGAACGTTTCCTGACGATCTGGCCTAAGCAACCAGTGAAATGCGCATAGGAACAGCTTATCCTCCAACAATAAATTTCAGTATTTTTATCAATTATTAAAAAAGGGAATTAAGCACAACAAACAAAATCTTTTAATGAAAATGATTTTCTTCAAATCGAATTAGCGTTTCTTTTTCTAATTGCTGCATTAAAAATTGCCTCAAATGTTAGTTTTTCACTTTTGTCAACATCCCTTACATAAATGGTATTAACCACATTACTTATCCAAACTTATCCAAAAAGTCTCTTACTACCACACAAATTCCGCGAAAAATCTGCGGAATGCCAGGATTTGTTTCCCGGGAAATCCCGTATGAAAAACACTTGCTATAGTCTAAGGGTGGAAAGTTGTAAGACAAACCATCAAATCACACATTTACCACCAGGAGAAAATTTACAACAGCCACTCAGTCATATTAAAACCTTAAAAATACATTAACCCATACATTTATAAGTTAGGCCTTATTCAAGCAGGGGAGTATAAATATAAGAATATTTCTTTTATTGTTATGGTTATTACATTCCATAAGGGCTATAATGTTATGCTTCGTTAGGAAGTTTAAATATAAATGTTGTATATTATGGACACACAAAATATTCTATACCTAAAGAAAACAGAAACACAAAAATGCTTTAAATAATTATAATACTAATAAATAATCGACACAGTGAAAAAATTAACACCAGGAATAGTTTAAGAAATTTCCCATGAAAAAAACAAATAAAAAAGATTAGTAGTTCAAGCCCGACAACTTGATGCCCTACACCACCGTATACACAAACAAATATTGGAGAGTTGCAATACGATATTTCTTCAAAATTGGGACCAGTACTTTGCGCACAAGGTTACATGGACAGACAATCAGCCGGAAAGCCGACGGACGGATATCGATAGATCGACTCAGAAAGAGATTCTGACTCGATCGGTAAACTAAAGTATAAAACCAATATAATTATGTGCTTCACACTAGCCCAAGCCGACTATACTTTGTTACTTACTTTTACTTATAAAACTTGTTTTACTTTATGAATTTCATTGTTGCACTCTAACATTAGTAGTATATCTAGAAAGATAGTAAATAAGTTCCCGCAGATCATTTCTTGCCATTTAAAAGTTTTAAAATATTACTAACAAGAACACGTTTACGTCTACCGGTAGAATTAGATTCCTGTCTGACTTACATTTTTTTGGATTCTAAAAATAATCTTATTGACTTAAAATTTCTAACCAGTACGTTTTAGATACTATTAAACCAAATTAGAGCGCTATTAATTAAATGTCACGCCAAGCCACATATTGGTTCGAATTACTAAAAAATAGTCCCTTGAAAATTTTAGCTCAATCGGATGAGGGTACACCCTGACCCCTCAAAAGTAGCAAAATATCTGATTTTTGACTTTGATTATCAATAATTTCGTTAATATTTATTTTACAAATAAAATTGTGAGTAAAAGTTATAGATCAAACTCAGAGGAACAACTTTTGCTCACAAATTTTTTTTACCTCTAATATCTACTGAATTAAACCTGAACTCTCTCAGGTTTAGTAAACGATACCGCTGACTCCCCGAAATTAATGCAGGATTTTAATAATATTTTATTAAGAAGCGAAGAAAAAAACAATATATTTTACAAATAGTTAAGGATTACCGTTTACGTTTTCCAAATTGCAAATTGGTGGGGCCATGGGCACCCTATCCCCTCATCCGATTGAGCTAAAGTTTTCAAGAGAAACAGATTTCTTCAAAACAAATTGTCCCATATAGTTAATTGGCACCCTTGTGTGTATGTTTTTGAGTTTTTGTGTTCAGTTTGTTTTTGTTCTGGCTGCGAACCAGGTTCAACCAAAGGGTTGAGAACACCCCCATGAGGTGGCACCGATAAGAGCTAGTAGGGTAACCATGGCCTGAGATGGAAAACCCGGTTCGTAAGAGAAATGGTTTTTTAGAGGTCGCAATTTTTGTAATTATTTAATGAAGTTGTTGTATAAGTTCTTATTTAGATACAATAGTAAATAAAATTAATATTTTAATAATAAGTATTGTTGTTAATTTTATTGAACTATATGTATATGGTTTTTTAATCCAAATTTTCATATTTTAATCAGGCTAAATTTCATTAAATTATTATTATAAGGAAAGGATTTTTACAACATGAAATTAATTAATATTTATTGATAATTTTTCATTCTTGACTGACCGGAGAATTGCCGTTCCCCGGACTGGTTGATTTGACATGCATCAATAGTTGCCACACTATCTCCTCAGAAATCTTTGCCGTTTAACACTCACCGCCATTGAAGGTGACTGGCAGTCAATAGCCAAACATCAATCTTTAAACCAAATTGGTATATCGAAATTTTTGAAATAATTGATTTACATGTTCCTCCTTATCTCTGTTTTTCGTAAATTTTTCGGTTATTTTTGTCTTTTTTCTCGTTGACCTTTTTCAGCACAACATGAAGTATTCTGGTTAATTTTTTAATCCAAATTTTCATATTAATATTTTAAGAATATTTCCCCAGAATAGGGCACTACCCCTCTTTAATATTAGGCTTTATAACATCATCAGCATTGCATAACCTACACTGGAACAGTTTATAAATTTAGTTTACGCAACAGTAAAAATATTTAAGTAAAATGCTCATCTTCATTCAAAACATGTGTTTAAACTTGATAGAATGCTATATTCAGCTGAGCCGAATCTTTGATACCTTTCACCGACATTTCGCATATCTAAGGAGTGAGCTCTATATGATATCTATATATTATTAATTAATCTTTAAAAATGGACATCACATTGCAATTGGTTGTGCGGTTTAGTTCCAAGTAATTAAAATATTGACAATCAGAGAGTTTTATGCTTTTCTTATTAGAAATTTTAACTAGCTTGAGCAAAATATCATGATTCGTGACAGTGTTAGATGATCTTAAATAATTTTCAGGATGGGAATTTATAATAGACCCATGGTAACTTATGGACCAATCACCCCAAAATTATGTAGAGTGATTTCTGGTATTAAAAAACATAAATTAGAATAAATTTCAATACAACAGTGAAATTAGTTTTGCGTTTACATTGAATATCAGAAAGCTGCTTAGTACTGGATCTAAGGTAAATTATGGACCGTTTAACACAAACTTATATGATATTTTTTGTAGCCATATGAAGTTAAATTGAAACCAATTTTACCGCAATATCTATATCTGCTACGATTTTAGGCATATTTAATTAATATCCCAGAGTTGGCTTTATATGGGGCTTATAGTCAATTATGGACCGATCATCACGAAATTTATTAGTGTGATTTCTAGTCTTATAAAACTTTGAAGTATTAAATGTTGTTATGATAGCACTCAGGTATGTGATGGAATTCGATTTTAAAAACGAAACGATTTGAACCCGAAAATATCGTTTTCAGTAACTTATAAAATGGATTTTGAATACATATTCCTTTTTTGTCTTTGCCTTTGTTCTTTAAAATTTTATATTATATATGTTAACTGAAGTGTATTCTGAACAAAAATTTAAGACTATAAGTCAGAAATGGATTTTTAAATTGCTTGAAATTCATCACACCTTTTAAAAACGTTCCTTTTGAAATCGATAGATTTTCATCACATACCTGATTATTTATTACGGTTTTATGCTTAATAAACTGTTTCCGGGAGTGGGTTTTATACGGAGCATATGGTAAATTATGAACCGATCTTCACGAAATTTAACAGCTTAGTTTCCAGTGGTATAAAACGAATTTGTACAAAATCTAAAATTTTAAAGGGTAATTGTTCCACATTTTGATTCATAGCTCTGATCCTACTGAACAGATTTTGCAGGATTTCAATCCCAAACTGCTTAGGATTACTTCAAATTGACACCAAGTTTGTTCTTTTCTTTTGAGTTTTTCGAAAGTGAGTTTGAACAGACGGACATGGTTAAGTCGACTTAGAATTACTCAAGGAGCCAGAATATATCCCTCCTTTATTGAACCATAATAGTCATATTTCAAAAATCAAAAAGTTTAAGTTTCTTAACCAAAAGTGCTCCTTCATACCTTCTTTAGAGCAGACTATGGCCCATATTATGAGTTACATTCGATAAACGATTTTCGCGGGCTATCGAACATCGACTATCGAATGTTGATTTGGAATTATTAGTTGGCAGCACTGTTGAAAATTTCATTGTGCATCGAATTTTTCATCGAAAACAAATTTGCTTTCGACGGTGTAAATAATTAAAAAAAATGTTGAAAATTTAAGTTTTTTTTTAATTTATTAGTTTTGGTGTGCAAATTCCACATTCTTAATTATTTTTGGCTATTATCAAAGTTGTTTTTGGGAATACTATTATTTATTAAAAGGTTTTGTTTGCTTAATTCCCTTTTTTTAATAACTGATAAAAAATACTGAAATTTATTGTTGGAGGATAAGCTGTTCCTATGCGCATTTCACTGGTTGCTTAGGCCAGATCATCAGGAAACGTTCTCCTTAATAATTTAAGAAAAGCCAAAGCTATCAGCAAACAAGACTACAGAGGGAATGAGAATTACCTACAAACACTCAAAACGGTTTTTTTTGCAATGATATCAAAGCTTAAACAAAATACCAAGCAATAAATCAGTGATGAGTTTATCTTTTCTTACGTTTCCCGCTACAATTGTTTGGAATTCTCCCAACATTAATTGTAGTTGTAAGTGCGTAAAGAAAAAACATATTAAAAACAAAAACAAAGTGCTTTTATTGTTTTCGCAAGAAATCAAAATAAAAATAATTTGCCAGTTCCGTTTTTTATGCACGTGCACTTGCTTTGGCTATTTTATGCAAGTCTAAAGTCGACATTTGTAAGCAGCAGTTGGAGAAGCTTGTTTCCTTAATGGAACAATATCCTTTGTTGGCAATTTTTGTTGGGAATTTTTACAAAAGTTTAGGCTACAGGTACAGGCCAGTTCCCGTAAGCGTTTATCTTCATCAGATGAATCATCGTACCATAATTCCGTCGTAGTCATGATTTATATTAGTTTTATTTTTTTAAATTTGTTAACAAAAATTTTTTAATTAAAGCGACAGCTGATCAAAAATGTACTACTGTGAATAAACTATATCACAATAGTACTTTGTTATCGAATGTGTGCCATAATACCAAATGAACATTCGTTCGATCAACTAATTCGACTGCTTTCGAAAATCGAATTAAGTTCATAATAGGCACCTATATTTTATTAAATCTATATATAGAGATACAATTTTAAAACTTCAATCGCATTTTGCCAAGTTTGTTTTTTTTTTTTTTGAGATATGACTATGTTGCAATAAAGGACCGTTATATACTTTATGGGGTCTTAGATGTATAATAAAAAGGCTCCACATGGAATGACTAACTAAGTTTACCCTCATTCACCACTAGTGATGGTGGAGGGTATAATAAAAACCAAGTATGGTGAAACGTCGATAGTTCGGACATGCGCCAGTCCGGTCATTCCAATAATTCGGACGTTTCTACATTTCGAACAATTTAAAATTTTTACCTCTACAATACGGACAAATTTTTCTTATGAGAGAACAAAAATCAAATTCTATTGTTTACCCGTTTTTACCTCTTATGTTTTATTATTCACACGTTGATTCACATTTTGCACTGTCAACACTTCAGGTACGGTTCGTTCCTTCGCAAACGTGTTTATTTAATTTCTTCCCAAGTACCCTGTTTTTAAATAATAAAGGAAAACATAAAACCCTAACTCTAAACGAAAAGTGTGATATTTTACAAAGTCTTCATTAGGCAAGTTGTCGACAAATTTTATATTCCTCAATCAACGATTTGCGACAATAAAAAATAAGGAGAACATCAACCAATTTATTTCGAATAACTACAATTGACCAAGTTAGATTTGAAAAAAATAATGTATTAAATCATTTTCACAATACAACTTGTTGTTTTCAGCAAATACAGATGTTATGAAAAAAGTAGAAAAGATGACAGGGTAGGACGATTTTTTAGCGAGCTCATGCTGGTAAGATAAATTAAACTTAAGACATGGTATTTATTATTTAAAAATGTGTCGTGACAAAGTTTCCTAAAGAGTAAATTCATATTTTAGTTCACTAAGATAATTGCAATAATTTTCACTACTACAGTCCGGACAACTCGATAATCCGACCGAGCCTTGTCTATTTACATCCACTTTTATAATTTTAAATAAAAGACGGAAACTATGGAAGTAAGTTCGAAATATTGTTTTGGATAAATATTAAACTATGTATGCTACTTTTACATCACCACCCGTGGTGAATAAGGTATACTCATTTTTCCATTCCGTGAAAAACTTTTTAAATATGTGGGGGATTTCATGTCAAGTGACCCAACTTTTAAAATCGATGTCTTCCGATTTCGATGAAGTTTGCACCAAGGTTAGTGTTATTGGATAGTAGCTTAGACACAAATTTTCAACAAGATCGGTCAAAAAGTTTCTGAGTTAGAGGGGGTCAAAATTTGACATTTTGGCCAAACCGGTGTTCTTTCTCATCCATGTAACTTATTATCTATTGGTGTTAGCAAAATTTGTCCCAAACAAATTAGATAGCTACTTCTTCAAGGTTTCGAAAAAAAAAATTTTTTGTATATATTTAAATTTTTAAAAATTTTTTTTTTTAAATTTAAAACTTATTTTTTACTTTTTTTGAAAACGGTTTTTTTTTTTTTTTTTTTTTTTTTTTTGCTCAAAACAAAGCTTATGTATTTTCCTTTTAGGTAGTTTTGGTCGCTTAGTGGGATGCGAGTGGTGAAATAATGGGAGTAGTATTTCAATTAGCCGGTGACTATGAAAAATAATAAGAAAATTCGTCCACATTTTCGAAAAGGAACGAAACATTTTTGTTTCAATTTGTTTGGGATTGAAGTCCAGCATAATCGGTTCAGAAGGAAAGAAGTTCTGAACCCAAATGGGGAACAAACGCGCTTAAAAATTTATATTTTTGTTCCAAAGCTAAAAAACATTGGTGACAGATTGCTCCGCTGCTCGTTTAATTATGCTAGAATGCATCCGCTACAAAATCGTGTGACAATCATCACTTACTTGCAAAATTTCTCCACAATATCTTAGAATGGGCTTTATATACGGCCTATGGTAAATTATATGATTTGGAATGAGATTTCTACTTATATATACGTATATATATCGTGTCATAACCGTTAAAAAAGCTCAAGTGACAATTTTTCATGATTTTGGTTTTTTACAAAAATCGATAGCTTAGGATTATTTGCACCATCTCTAAAACTGTTATCTCTATACAAAGTACCGTTTGAATTTTACATCAAAAACTATTTTAGCTCAAGTGTGCGTTTGTTATTTGATTACATTTTTGGTGACAGCGCTTTGTTACTTAGGCTAAAATTCTTTTAATCAATAATAAAAAATTATTTAATAAACTTGTTTTATATTCAAAATATCGTTAAAAATTAATTTTTTTTTTTTATTATTTATTATATTTTATTTTTTTAAATTCATAAAAATGTAGTGCCTCAGCGCCCTATAGGCATTTTAGAGGCGAGTTGGCATAATGAAAAAATTCAACAATTCATATAAATATTTAGGTTTGTATAAAAATTAAAATTAAAAAGAAATAAAAAATAAAAAAATATTTTGTGTATAAGTATATGGCAAAATAATATATGCTAATAAAACCAAATTCAAAGTGTTTAATGTAAATGGAGATAATTAAATGCAGTTCAACTAATCATGTACATCAGGCTCTCTATCTCATTAAGTTATTACGGAGGAAATCTTTTTCGAATATCAAAAAAAAATTTTACGTGAAAATAAAAAGTAATTAAATGGAAATAATTTACTTTTTCTTGGCAGCTGGTTTTTTTGCTGGAGCAGCTGCCTTTTTGGGTTAAGCTGCAACGGCGGGCTTGGCTTTGGGTGCTTAAATTTCGCATTTTGAACACGTGAAAAATATGGCAGAGGTAAAAGTGTATACGTTTTATATATGTATGTATGTTGAAATGCATTTTAATGTTTTTTTAAAAAATTCTATTTAGAAAGCGCTCGTTCCATATAGCGATTCAGATTCAGATATTGAAGAGGAAACATGTGGAGGTCAAAGAGGTTATAAAAAACAAAAAAAACTACCAAAAAGATTACAATAGTTAAAAATCCGGGATAAATGTGTTCTATTCAATCCATGAACAAATAAGAAATGTGGTGATAAGTTTTCCGAATCTGCGAGGGAGCAAATAAACGAAAATTTTTGGGGAATAAGTAAAATAAGGCAAAGAGATTGGTTAAGTTCCTGCATTAAAAGAGTCAGTGTTAAAAGACGAAAAGGAGAGAATAATAAAAGGCTGTACAGCTATAATTATGTCATTAATTTTAATAATACAAATTTGAAAGTATGTCAACAATTTTTGATAAAAACTTTGCATATATCTCAACAATTTATAAAGAGTACAAGAAATAATAGTTCAAGATATTTATATAATGAAAATGTTAGAAAATCTACTCCACATAATAAGTCAGATGAAGATTCCGTTTCTTTAGTAAAGACATTTATTGAAAAATTACCAACTGCTCCCTCCCATTATTGTACCTTCCACAGGAATTTGGAAATATAAAAGGAGTGTATAAAGTTTATACTGAACATCCTTAAAGTAAAAACAAAGCATCTTGCCAATTGTCACTAAGAGTTTTTCGTCGCATTTTTAAAAATAACTTCCATTTAGGTTTCCATATACCTAAAAAAGATAAATGTATCTCATGTGAAAGTTATAAGAATAGTCAATCCGAATATGAAATAGTCAATGAACAAGGAATGCAATATACGGAGAAATATCAATTACATTTAAGAGAGAAAACAAAATCTAAAGAAGTTTGTTTGGTAGAACAGAAAAACTATAAAGAAAATTCATCAATTTTATGTATAAGTTTCGATCTACAAAAAGTTTTAAGCAACCGCATGGAAAAGCTATAACGCTATTTTATTCAAGAAAATACGCATTTTACAATGAAAGCTTTTACGAAAGTGAAACCAGAATCGGCTACTGTTTTTTATGGGGAGAAAGTGATGGAAAAAGGGGATGCAACGAAATTTCAACAATTGTCTTCCAGTATTTAAAACTTGTCGACGAAAGGAAAACTTACTCCACTGTGAGTCTTTATTGTGACAGCTGTGCTGGTCAAAATCGTAATAGAGCAATACTTACCAGCATAATTTTTTTTCTTGAAAGATCAAAATTTATAAAAAATATAAAAATTACTTATTTGTTACCAGGGCATACAATGATGCCCGTTGATTCAGTTCATAGTACCATTGAAAATGTTACCCGTGATAAAACTGTTCGGGCACCAAGTGAATGGTCTACTTTAATAACTAATGCACGAAAAAATCCAACAAATTATAACTGCATTCTAATGAACTACTCCGATTTTAAAAATTGGAAAGCATTTTCACAAAAGATGCTACCCAAATTAGTAAAGATTTCATTTGAAAATTTACGTTCAGCTTCATTTGAAAAGGATAACCCTATAATTAGTCTTAAATATGGCTATTTTAATAACTCTGAAAGAATAGACTACGATTTAAGTTCTATTCCAATATCCAGGCGAAACCCTGAAATTATCGCCAGGGAGCCTGTTCAATTATATAAGGAATTGTTAAAAATTTCGTTACCCAAATACAAAGATTTAAAAACACTTTGTGATAATAGGACAATACCAGGCAGATATCACCAAGAATTTTTAAATTTAAAACACAATAAGTCTGTAAATTATTCACTATGCGAAACTGACAAAGAAGATAATATCTATTAAGATCGAGTTATACACGTACCTATATTTATGTATGGTTATTAGTTATTTTAGAGCAATTGTCAAAACTTACAAATTACAATAGGTACAACCCTTACCCAGAAGTTAGGTTTTGATGAAGCTACCTATTGTATTGAAATAAATATTTTATAATTTCCTTTTCTTTAACACTACAACATTCATATAAAAATTAATTAAAATCTAATTTTTAATAAAAAAATCGATTTAATTAAACCTGTATTATTTTCATTTTTTCATAAAGGAGATTATTTTATCTTAACCAACAAAAATTTCAGGAGTAGACTTTCAGAGTGACAGCAAAAAAAGCTTAAGAGACAAAAACGAACCTTATATCGCTAATATTGAAATAAAAAGCCTAAAATTGTATTTATTAGACAAAACAATGCTAATGTACAAAATTTGAATGTAATAACTATATTTTTAGCGATGATAATTACAAAAAACCGTCCCCTGTAAAGTTTGGTTTTTTGCACTTAAGCTTTTTTGGCGGTTATGACACGATATAAAACGAATTTGTGCAAAATGACAATCAGTTCATACCGCCACCAATTTATATTAGTCTTAGTAACATAAATACAATTTTTTTATAGGGAGGTTGCTCACTTTGGGGTCCATGACTCTTTTCATACTGCAAGGATTGTTCTAGTTCTTAGTCCCAACTGCTAATTTTTTTACCGAAGTTTTTCTTTTTGTTGAGTCGTTTGGAAATGATCAGGACTTCAACAGACGGACTACAAATATTGTTTTCAGGGATTTTTATCAGTACACAGAAAAAAATTACAAATAATGAATTTTCATATTGAATACAATAATAGTCAATACGATTAACTTTTTAGTTAAAAATGCACCAACAGCCAAATTTGTTAATATAAAAAATTATTTTGTTAATAAAATTGTTAAACCTCAGCAAATATTTTTAACAATGAGTTTGTTATATTGAATTAAATATTTGTTAACAGTTCAATATAAATTTTTATTACGAGTTTGTCATATTAATAAAATATTTTGTTGCTAATTAATTTGATTAAGATAATATATTTAAAAGTTAATTTTATAACATTATAATCTACAGACTTATACCTGGATGCACTAGGAGCTTCTGAAATCAGCACAAAACGGAATCTTGAATCATTTTCTCTAATACTTGAAAAGCATAAAAATTTTATTTTTATTTTAATATTTTTGACACAAAATTATTTTTTACTGTGATTTTTGACTTCAATTGAAAAATTTGTGATATTTATTAAAAAATTTATTAAATTTGCACCAGCAAACAAATTGATAGTACCAATTAAACGTCTATTTCACTTGATTAAACGTTTAATTCAATTGATTACATTTTGAATTATTTTTTTTTTTTTTTACTTTATTAGATATCAAAACAAAGAATTAAGCTCATTTTGTTTTTGATTTATTCTTTAATTAGTGAAAAACTTTGGAGTATTTGTTCTATGCATATCGTCGTTAATGGCTTGACAATAGGTTAATTTATGCCCTTGGTGATTTTTTTAATCCGACATCAATTCAAAACTTTGGGTATGTGTAAAACGGTAGCAAAGTTCTATGATGAAATAAAATTTGTCTGTGGTAGAAAAATTTCATGATTGTGCTGTGTAAAATTAGAAAATTTTTGACAACGTAAAATTTTAACATAAAGAGAAGAACAATTGTTTTCTGACATTTCTTAACAGAAGTCTAAGTCGGCAAATTTTTTGGCGGCGGCAGTGCTGCAAAAAGTAGCCGGTAGTGGATCACCTCACATAAGAATTAATAATTCAAAATGTAAAAATTATCTATTAAAATTTGTTATTATTTCAAATATATGTATTTGTTATTAATATACATATATTTTAACCCGACTTCAAAAAAGAAGGCGGGTTTCAATTCCATTGTATGTTTTTTTTTTAATGTTTGTTACCGCATAACTCCGTCATATGTGAACCGATTTTTTGGCATTTTGATTGTGCTTACAAAAAATTCTGGAAATAAGACGGACAATTTGCCTGTCCGGAAATTTTATTTTTGAGCTTCTACATAATTTAATTTATAAACCAATTTTTAGAATTCGCGCTTAATTTTAATATCATTTGCTATCAGGTTGCAACTGTGAACAAATTTTGAGGAAGTTTCGGAAGTTTTAGAAACTTCACTAATGTATTTTTTATTCTAGGGGGTGGCTGGTTCATTTTCTTTTCGACCCACCTTAATACACACATTAATTTTCTACAAAGAAAACAAATTGTTAATATGACGATTTACAAACATGTTAATAAAACCAATTTTTAAAAATATCAGAAAAGTTTTAAAAAAATTTCTTTAATTAATTCATAATTTTTGGTTTTTTCAGTGCATATAAGCTTATTACTTAGCTTAACCCAAATTACTGCATTATTTTTTTTTTTTCTTTCAAAAATTATTACGGTCTGAGGGTGAAATTTTACTCATATTATGTTTCAAAATTCAATATCTCTTTAATATTTTGCTGTATCTAAATAAGACTTTTTTCTGCATTTTTTGTACATTTGAACTTTTTGTACATCTAAACGTTACAAAACTATTCGATTTAGGGCTAATAAATCAGAGCAAGTTAAACTCTATTTTTGGTTTAAAATGTGTTTAAGCCAACAAATCTATAAATCAGAAAACATATAAACCATATTTAAACGCATAAAATTGGGCGTTTAAACTACCAATACAAACCATATGAATTTGTCAACATTTATCGTAGTGCTGCCACATGTTCCTTTTTACACTACATATAATACATGGGACACTGATTTACAACTGTTGAGTTTAAACTACATATAAATTTAAGTTTAGTTCAACTAAACCAGCGTTTAAACACTCACTGATTTATTAGCCATTAAACGTCACAAAACTATTTGAAGAATTACGAAAAAGTCCCTCGGTTGAAATTTCACCCATTTAAAACAACATGTAAGTGTTACCTACATCCGATTGAATTTTATGGATGATTTTAGTTTATTGTTTATCGTTTTCTTATTAGATATTTTTGTCTAAAAAATAAAATTAAAATACCTTCAATAAGGAAAAAATCCCTGTATATTTTCATTGAATAATAAGTTAAATCACATAGAGTAAAAAATAATTTATTAATTAAAATTATAAAATGTTAAACAGTTAAAAACGAGATTCTTTTTTTTATTTTCAAATGTTTAATTTAACTCTGCCTTCTCATATTTTCTTTATTTTTTTGCCAACTAATTAAAATCAAACATTAATCAATTTTAAGCCACATTTCTAAAAAACCACTTGTAAACTGTTGACTAAAAATCCAACAGAGCAAAACCATTTACACACAAATGTTATATATTTTAGAATTAATTATTAAAATTGAAATTGTTCGTTGTTTGACTAGACAATAAAATACTATCGAAAAAATCTGTTTTTTTTGTAGAATTTATGAACTTATTTACTGCCTGCTCAACAGTTTCGAACGTAAACGTTCGTTTCGAATTTTACATAGAAAAAATATTTACATAGTATTTTTTATAGAAATTTTCTATGCGAACGCTAACGTTAGAAACTTTTTACCATGCAGTTAATTTATCCTTTCGATTTATTAAGAATTTTTTTTAAAACAATTTCCCTCCTATGACAAAAAAAGTTACAGTTCACATTAGTTAATTAAAATATTAAGCTCAGCAAAAATGTATGGGCTGAATATGTACTTTACTTACTAATGTGTACATTACCTTTTTTTTTTTTTTTTGCATTAGACAGTTAAATTTCAATTAATATCTTTTATTTTTTTATCATAGCTTTAAACACATTCATAAAGACTAAATAGCTAATTTTTATCAGGTTATATTTTTACCCCCATATTCATAAACAATATTTTAGGTTTAAACCGGTTTTATATGAAAATTTGTTTCATAAACCTTTTATTAATCAAAAATATTTTTTATGAATGAATTTTGTATTTTACTTAAACACTTGATAATGAAATACAAGTAAAAAAATATTGTCTATCAAGCCCGACCATATGGCACCCTATACCACCGTTTTTGAAAACAAATTTTCGAGAGTGTATCCTATATGGAGCCCAATGGACACACCAGAACAAAATTATGTACTGGGGTAAAGATTCATGTAAATGTGCTTCGTGCCGAATATTATTAAGATACATTTAAAAATATCCTCTTACAACTACAATTCGTGTTGGAAAAAAACAGCCAATTGTAGGGGAATGTAAGAAAGAAAAATTTACGGTTTATTGTTGTGTCTTTGTTGAAGCTTTGATATTGTTACATGTAAGACCGGAGTGTTTTAAAATTCTTATTCACTTTATGGTCTTACTTGTATAATATTTTCAGCTTTTCTAAAGTATTTGGAAAAAGTTTCCTGACGAGCTGGCCTAAGCAACCAGCGAAATGCGCATAGAAACTAGCTTTCCCACAACAATAAATTTCAGTGTTTTCATTAAAAAATTGGGATTATTAGCACATTATTAATAAATAAATTAATTAATAAAATATTTCATTCCCGAAAATAATTTTTGAATCGCGATTAACCTTGATTAATCAATTGTGTGATACCTTTATCCATTTGAGAACTGTTGCCTTTTAGTGATTTTAGGAAGGGATTAATGTGTGAACCTATGATTCATTTTTGACCATGGTCCTGCTGATTTTTTGCAGAGTTGCGTTTTTTTCATGTAACTATTTTTGTAGCAATTGTTTTTGACAACTTTGATTCTCATCATTTTTGATGTTACCATAATTAGCAGGAACGGATAAGAGATGTTACGAATATTCGTATAACCGATTATTCGCCTTTTTAACGACATTCGTATTCGCAAATAAGGCCGAATGTTTCGTGAATATTTTACAAATACGTTCAAAAAAAAATATATAATACAAACGTGTAAAAAATATATAAAATAGAAAAAAAATAATTTGTAATAATTTTTAGTTTAAAAAAACCTTTGTCTTTTACAAATTGTAAATTGTAAATTGTAAATATGTTCGCTACAGTGGATTGAATAAAGTGTATTGCGTTTTTTTCATGTAACTATTTTTGTAGCAATTGTTTTTGACAACTTCGATTCTCATCATTTATAATAGACTTGGTCCATGGGCCAATTATAATCTATGTACTTATCAAATTATCTCCAAAATTGCGACCTGTACTTTGCGCACAAGGTTTACATGGACAGCAAGTCTGCCAGCCGACGGACGAAAAAACTACGTTCGATCGACTCAAAAAGTTATTTGGAGTCGATCGGTGTACTTAAACGTGGACGTAAGATCAATATTTTTTGATGTTACCATAATTAGCAGGAACGGATAAGAGATGTTACGAATATTCGTATAACCGATTATTTGCCTTTTTAACGACATTCGTATTCGCAAATAAAACCGAATGTTTCGTGAATATTTTACAAATACGTTCAAAAAAAAATATATAATACAAACGTGTAAAAAATATATAAAATAGAAAAAAAATAATTTGTAATAATTTTTAGTTTAAAAAAACCTTTGTCTTTTACAAATTGTAAATTGTAAATATGTTCGCTACAGTGGATTGAACAAAGTGTATTGCGTTTTTTTCATGTAACTATTTTTGTAGCAATTGTTTTTGACAACTTCGATTCTCATCATTTATAATAGACTTGGTCCTTGGGCCAATTATAATCTATGTACTTATCAAATTATCTCCAAAATTGCGACCTGTACTTTGCGCACAAGGTTTACATGAACAGCAAGTCTGCCAGCCGGACGGAAGAAAAAACTACGTTCGATCGACTCAAAAAGTTATTTGGAGTCGATCGGTGTACTTAAACGTGGGCGTAAGATCAATATTTTTTGATGTTACCATAATTAGCAGGAACGAATAAGAGATGTTACGAATATTCGTATAACCGATTATTCGCCTTTTTAACGACATTCGTATTCGCAAATAAAACCGAATGTTTAGTGAATATTTTACAAATACGTTCAAAAAAAAAATATATAATACAAACGTGTAAAAAATATATAAAAAAAAAAAAAATTATTTGTAATAATTTTTAATTAAAAAAACCTTTGTCTTTTACAAATTGCAAATACGTTCGCTGCAGTGGATTAAACAAAGGGTATCATCTATCGCCAATATCGAAATGTATGAGACATTTAAAGAGACTCGGAGAGATTTTTTCTTTCTGAATATTATAAAAAAGTTTAGGGTGGGAAGCCAAACAGTTTAATATCCCTTATTAAGCACTGTTAAATATGTGAAAAACCAACGACATACACTGATAGGAAAGGCGTCATAATGCTGATGTATTTTGACATCAGTACTATGTGTCTTCGTTTTTGACCCCATGACACAAACTGTCATTAAATTGATTCATTGGGATTGACTTAAGTCAAACCGATAGAATACTATAATTTACTTATCCGTTACACATGTTTGGTTCACTTTTCTTGTATTCTTCCCTTTGTTTACAGAAGAACTCTCAATTATAAGACACCAGGAGCATGTTCGACATGGTTTTCGTAATCATTCTACATTGAATATTTGATGTCGTTAACTAAATAATTTAAAAAAATAGAATATGGGAATTTTTGCTTCTTATTTTACTTTTTAAACAAAAAAATAATGT
This sequence comes from Pollenia amentaria, assembly GCA_943735925.1. Classification (NCBI taxonomy): domain Eukaryota; kingdom Metazoa; phylum Arthropoda; class Insecta; order Diptera; family Polleniidae; genus Pollenia; species Pollenia amentaria. The sequence goes on along the minus strand of OX031010.1, from coordinate 117,510,832 downwards.
TAATAATACACATGTGGCATCGAATTGCTTTCACTGTAGTCAAAGCATAAATGACGCATAAAATATGACAATATTTTATGATGACGTTCGTCCTTGGATTCATGTCACTTTTTACCGTATTGATGTCATTTGTAATAACATTGATGTAACAATTCTGATGTAAGGGCATCATCAATATCAAGATGCATTTTTCTATGAGTGTAGATGGCTGCAGGATCTACGAAAGTATTTTCTTGGAAACAACACTGAATTACTAAGTAAAAGTGCAAAAAAAGAGAAAAACTATAACTAAAAGTATTTATTTTTCGAATTTATTCTATGCGTAAAATTTCAGTTATTTATTTTATAAAAAATTTAAGGAAAAGAACTATTACAAAAAGCTTTATAAAATACATAACTGAAATTTAAGTCATAGAATAAATTCGAAAAATAAAAAAAATGGTGAATATAATAAAGTTGCTTATGAAAATAAATAATTCCCAATATCTACTAAAAGTATTTATTAGTGTTTATTTAGATTTTTAATTTTAATAAAATTTCATAGTGCGAATAACGTTTTAACAAAATTTTGAAAAAGTTCTGAGCATTTTTTAAAACATTTTTTGGCATTTTCTTGCCTTGTGTCATGCAAGATTTAGTTATTAAAATTTCAAGATCTGTTCACACTGATCGGAATATGAGCTGAATGAAATTCAATTATCTCAATGACTTCAGGTGAAGAACACAATTTATAGCTTTGGTAAGTAATTGGCTTTAGTTGTGGCCTTAATCTACTTCTGTGAACACTTGGGCTATGTAAAAGATCCTTTGCGTTACGGTGCTTATGGTCATTATATAATAATAATGTTAGAATAAAAAAAAATAGAATATTCCATAGGAGAGGTGCGAAGTTAATAATTTAAAATTCAGTCATCGGAATGTCATAATATTGTTAAATACATTTAGTAGTGTGACAGTTTTTTTTCCAGTTTATGGTTATAGACGCAAACTGGAGGCTTTTTTCAATAAAATTTGAAACAAGTTAGCGCCAAACAAATTTTAGATTCGTTATTTGTATTCGTATCCGGCGAATACTGGAGCAGTTATATTTATTCGTATTCCCGAATATTAAAAATCAATATTCGTAACATCACTAAAACGCACAAAATTATCTCCACTGTTGTGAAGTGGGTATACAAATTAAATTTGCTTTAGTTTTCAATCAATGCAAATATCAAATTGAGTTTTTTTTTTGACATTGTGACAACGGAAATTAAGAGGATACCTCCTCAGCGGCCACTTTTAAGTAAATAGTGTGGTATAAAAAAAATTCAATTGGCATTTAAATAAAGGAATTATAGACTATTACAGAATCTCCTTAACACCTTTTCGCCCACCCTGCTTAAAATTTTAGTGGTCGTCACGAATATTAAAATCAATAATTGTTTATAATCTTAATAAGTTTATACATTTCCCCTTTATATTGAATGAAATTTAATTATAGTATGTCATTAGGCTCTGCATTGTTATAAAGGAGGAAGAGTTGTGTGTATTTCTATACACAAACATTTAACGGAAATTTCCCAGTAAACATTCCGAAGATAAGTTTTGTAAGAATATGTCTTTTGTGAGTGCTTTTGGACAATTAAATGCAAATATTTGTTTTTGTTTTTAATATAATTTCTTACACTAACTTTTGTTTTCATTTTCTAAAAACAGATAGTAAAAACTATCTGCTTTTAGCTCTGCGCGTTCTTGACAAAAATTTATACTGTGCGTGCAATTTTAAGCCACTTTTCGAGCCTTGCTGGACGTATGTCTCGAATAACATGAACAATGTAGAGCTCCAATGTCTCAGTTGTTACCGGTTATCATCATTAAGCAGTGAATTTACGTAACCACACAGAAAATTATGCATAGGTGTCAAATCGAACGACACTTCAGGCCTATTGACAGATCTATTTCTCGTATTAAGCTTATCGCAAATTAATACAAAAAATTTAATTTCTCTAAACTTTTTCACTTAGAACACCTTAATTGAATCGGTTATTTCAGAAACACGTCAAATGCGCTTTTTTAAATTTTCGGAAAACTAAAAAAAAACATCTCAATCCTTAAATTAGTGAAGGCTTTGGCTTGAAAAAAAAAATTTAAGTGTTTCTTATTGTATCTCAAATTTAATTTTAAAATTTTTATTCTTGACGGTTTTCTGCAATAAAATAATATTAGATATTGGGAAATATTTCTTTTTCATAAGCAACTTTATTATATTCAAAATTTTTTATTTTTTCGAATTTATTCTATGAGTTAAATTTCAGTTATGTATTTTATAAAGCTTTTTGTAATAGCTCTATTCCTTAAATTTTTTAGAAATTACTTTATACACTACCAGACTATTATATTGTATTTTCTTGTTACATTTTACCTTAGCTTTCCGTTGGCCCGCTACGGCCTTCGTCAGCATTCTTTGTGTCACACTGGATAGTGATACTTTATAAATTGAATGTATTTGAGTTAACCCTGCGTTGCTATCGACTGGGTGGATTCCACCCAAAAGACTTTACTTTAAAGAAAACTATATTATTTTTCATGAAAATCGTTCTTTTAGTATACTGTAATCTATCTTTAAATATTTTTTTATGTTAGGAAGTACATTCTACTACAATAATTTGAGATTAAATTTACATAAAATTTGTTTTAAAAAGAGCTTGGGTGGTTTACACCCGCGATAGTAATAGCGTTTTATTTTTTTGGGTGTTTTTTACCCATCGATAGTAACCTAGTACATTTTTGTAGCGATTACATTTTGTGTGGTCGCTAATATAAATAAAAGCGCTAGTTTTTCTTTCTACTTTTTTTGCGAATAAGCGCAGCTGTTGTTATGACAAATAGATATACCGTTATTCCATGGGCATCATATACACAAATTTTTGAACAGTTTCTTTTTATGATTTTTTTACGTACAAAGCGACAATATAATTTTTGTTATCAGTATACAAGTTCATGACATAGTGATACAAAGTAAAAAATGAGTTCTTACGAAAGAGAGCAGGAGCGACTGATTTCGCTTTTATCCGATATAAACTCGAGTGAGGAAGAAGATATTGGTGGTGAAAGTAGTGATGAAATTGACCAAGAAATAGTGAGCAATCATGAGTCAGATTCTGAGCAGGAACTTGAAGAAAACCAAGGTAATGATGAAATTCAATACATCGGTAAAGATGGAACTACATGGCGAAAAGATCCATTTCCAAGAACGCGAACACCGGCTGAAAATATTTTCATAAATGTTCCAAAGATTACAGCTGCTTCAGAAAAAGTTACAACGCCATTTGAAAGTTGGGAACTTTTTTTCAACTTCTTGGATCTTGTTGTAGAAAATACAAACATATATATTTTAAAGGTGCAAGTAAAATACAAAGATTTGAGAAATGCACGTATCACAGACAAGGATGAAATAAATGCTTTACTTGGTTTATTGTATATCGCTGGTTTGCACAAGTCGTCACATGTTAACGTGCGAGATATATGGGCTTCAGATGGCACTGGACTGGAAATATTTGCAGCAACAATGTCCTATAATCGGTTCCAGTTTTTATTGAGATGCATTCGTTTTGACAATGTGCATACCCGTCAGGAGCGTAAACAATTCGATAAACTTTCGCCAATACGTGAAATTTTTGAAACTTTTAATCAAAATTATATCACAGCAGTTATATCACGGTTGACGAAAAGTTGGAGAGCTTTCGCGGACGATGCAGTTTTAGGCAGTATATTCCCAACAAGCCAGCAAAGTATGGTATTAAAATCTTGTCTGTAGTAGATTCTATAACGTATTACACTTCTAAGCTGGAAGTCTATTGTGGCCAACAACCGCCTGGACCATATAATTTGTCAAATAAAGCAGAGGAGGTTGTTAAAAGAATAACCAAACACCTTCAATGTGCTGGTCGAAACATAACAACTGGTTTACGTCTTACAGTCTAGCTGAATACTTATTAGAAAAACAGACGACACAAGTGGGAACCATAAGAAAGAATAAAAGAGTCTTACCACCCTCGTTCTCGCAAGCCAAAAATCGTTTAATTTATTCGACGGTTTTTGGTTTTAGAAAGAAAAGTACGATTTTGTCGTACATTCCAAAAAGAAATAAGTGTGTTCTTTTGCTCTCTACCATGCATAGAGAAGGTAAGCTTCTAGATTCTCCAAAGTGTTTACCAGAAATAATTGAGTTTTATAACAAAACCAAAGGAGGAGTCGATACGACTGACCAGTTAGGTTCTACATATAACGTAGCCAGAAATTGTAATCGCTGGCCCCTGGTAATATTCTATTCCTTGCTGAATGTGGCTGCCATAAATGCACGTATTGTTTTGTTGTGCACTCAAAATCCACCACTTAAATACAAAAAACGTTCACTTTTCATCAAAGATCTGGCTTTTATGCTTATAGCACCACATATGGAAAAACGTGGCAAAATTAAGACATTGCCAAATAATATCAAAATAAGCTGTCAAAAATTTACTGAACATCTTTGTGGAAAGCAGAATGATCCAGAAAACATATCACCACCAGCCAAAAGACCTAAACAGAGTCGTTGTCAGGTATGCGGTAATAAAAAGGACCGAAAAACAAAAACAACATGCTGCAATTGCGAAATTTTTATTTGCAAAAGTCACACACACCCACTATGTACTAAGTGCTTTCAATCTACAAATTCAGTATTGGCAACCGCGAATGGAATACAACTCTCATGTGTGGGCCGGTGCTTCAAAGTCTATTTTGGAGCTTCTCGACCGCGTGCAGGAGAGGGCGAAGGTTCTCATTGGCGACAGTAGGGTATCCAATTCTATTGACTCCCTTGAGCACCGTCGCAATGTGGGTTGTACTTGCCTATTTTATCGTTACTACAACGGGATGTGTTCTGATGAAATTAAGGATTTGGTTCCCGAAACCCATAGCTTTGTTCGTAATACACGTTTTTCCTCAAGAGCACATCCTTTTGTGGTCGATTGGCCGTTGAATCGTACAACGCATTACAGGGAAAATTCGTTTTTTGGCCGGACTGTTCGTATGTGGAATAACCTTCCTGCTGAAGTCTTCCCTCTCACTTACAACATGAAAAAGTTCAAGTCGAATGTTCACAAACACTACTCCCTCTTTCCTCCTTCCCATAACCTATTTTCCTAGTTCCAACACAATGCATTGCATTAGTAGGGGTCATCCCCTGAGTGCTGGTCCCAACAAAAAAAAAAAAAAAAAAAAAAAAAAAAAAAAACAAACTCCGAAAACCATGATGATATGTTTAATGGATTTAATGAGTAACTGAAATTTTGTTGGTAATTAGCTCAATTTTTAAGCAAAATTTTACTTTGTTTAAAAAAATATTATTAAATAACTTTTTTTTATATATTTTTTCAGCTTTTCAAATCAGTAACCCGCAGAGGACTGGCTTAAATAGTTTCTTAATTATCACTAGTTTTACATAATCCATTAAATAATATTTTTAATTTTTTTTTTTTATGAAATGTATATAAACAACATATAATTTAAATAAAATAATAGATATACAAATAAAACTAAATTTTTTCGGTATTTAAGTACTCATTATTTAAAAAAAATACATTATTTGTATATTTGAATTTGACAGTTAAGAAACGCAGACACTTCAAAGACATGGGTGGATTACACCCAATGATAGTAACGAATTAAGTGAAATATACGATAGTAACGGAGGGTTAAATACATTCAATTTATATACATTACATTCTGCTGGTGTCTAATAATTATAAATTTTTCTGTACATAAATATACTTCATTGCTATCCAACGGAAAACTAAGGTAAAATATAACAAGAAAATACAATATAATAGTCTGGTAGTGTATAAAGTCATTTCTAAAAAATTTAAGGAATAGAGCTATTACAAAAAGCTTTATAAAATACATAACTGAAATTTAACTCATAGAATAAATTCGAAAAAATAAAAAATGTTAAAATAATATTATTTATTTAAAAAAATAATATTGATTTTGAAAAAGTTGTAGGCTGTAAATAAAAAAAATATATAATTTTTATGTTTAATTGTATTAAAAATCAAAGAAAAAGTTGAAATATCCGTTAAAGTAAGCGCACAAGAAAAAAAATTAAATCAAACAAAGAAACATAAAATATATTGTCTTTGCATATAGCCCCAGCATATTTGTTTGAGTTTTTATTTTACTCATCGTCATATACTTCGTTGATGTTAAAGTCGGCTTCGGTCATAGGCCACTGGAACAATTCATCAAAAAAAATATGCATAGCCTGTAGTCATTCTGTCTGTCGCGGTCGTTGAAGATAGACGTGTTTTCTAAACTCGGCATACGGTTTATTTTTTTTTGAACAAATAAAGTATAAAAAAAGTAAATACAAGAAAAAGAAAAAAAAAATTACATGTATGTACATACATACATAAACACACATTTTTTCATTATCGGTGTTGATAAACAATAACAAATAAGAAGAGAACAACTGTAAACAGTAAAAGAAAAAAAAAACTCTTATGAGTGCAAACAGTAGAAATGCATATATCACAGTGAGTGTTAGCGAAAAAAATACAGAAATAAAAAAAAGAATCGATGATAGCAAATACCTAACGGCTAAACCTATTACTCGTACGCGATCCCTCTCGCCGTCTGTATTTAATAACACGGTTGATACAATAACAAATACAAAACCTGCTAGCGTTGCCTCAACAGCAAAAACAATTTTAATAAGTGATGAAAATATTACCCTCAAATCAGGCATGATGGAAAACTCAGCTCCACAAGTAAAAAGTGGTCAAAAGCCTCAAGTACAAGTTGGTATGGACAGGTACATAACAGTGCTTAAACGGGGTCGCAGCCCTACCTCTGCAGCAGTTGCTTCGGCCTCAAAAGTACCATCTTTTGATAAAATAAATTCTCAAAATCGATTTGCAATTCTGGAGGATGAATCCTCTGAAGCACCAAACGTCATAAAATCGTCCAAGCCTCCCCCGATATATCTTAGGGAGCAAAACTCAAATGAGCTCATAAAGAGTTTGATATCGGTGATAGGTGAAAATTCGTTTTACGTAGCTGCTATCAAGCGTGGTAGTATAAACGAGACAAAAATACAAGTCAATAATGAGAATGATTTTCGCAAAATTATAAACAAATTTGAAGTACTTAAAAAAAACTTTTATACATACCAACTGAAAAGCAGTAAAGGTCTCCAGGTAGTGATTAAGGGAATTGACTCATGTGTGGACCCAGAAGAGGTAAAAACATTCCTCGAAGAAAAAGGCTTCAAAATAAAACATGTAGTAAATATAAAAAATAGAGAAAAAAACCCCCAACCACTTTTTCGAGTGGAGTTTGAACCCGGCGACGTAAAGCTTAAAAAAAATGAAACGCACCCTATTTACAATTTGAAATATATTCTCTATAGAAGAGTAACTATAGAAGAGCCACACAAAAGAAATGGTCCCGTTCAGTGTTTAAACTGTCAAGAATATGGTCATACTAAGGCATATTGCTATTTACCCCCTGTTTGCGTAGTATGTGGTGAATTACATGGTACAGATCTTTGCGATAAGTCTTAAACCGACCCCAACGTAAAAAAATGTAGCAACTGTGGCGGTAATCACACTGCCAATTATAGAGGATGCCCTGTATATACCATCGTCAAGCAGTCAGTTGGACCGAAAACTAATCCCCCTCAAATGCAGGTAACAAATCAAGTAAGCACTGGTGACATTCAGGCCCCGCAGCCTAGTAATAACAGAACCTCTTATGCTAACGTCGTAAAATCAAACCATGCGCCAACGCAAGGTGCTGCGCCAAGTAATGATGAAATTCCAGTTTCAAATTTAAGTCGTCTAGAAAAAACCATGGAAACATTAGTGCAAACAGTAACTAATTTTACGAACACAATGGGTAATATGATGCAGGAAATTCTTAGAATGCAATCGATGTTATTGCAATCTGTACTTAACAAGCCATGAACTGTTTAAAAATCTGTTTTTGGAACGCGAACGGCATCCGCCAACATAAAAATGAATTAGAATACTTTCTTAAAAATAAACAAATTGATGTCATGATGGTTTCTGAAACTCATTTGACCTCAAGAAATACGTTTAACATCAATGGTTATATACTATATGATACCAAGGACCCTCGAGATAGAGCTTGTGGTGGTTCTGCCATTTTGATAAAAAATCGAGTCAAACACTACCTAATGTGTGATCATCGTGAGGATTATCTCCAAGCAACGAACATTTGTGTTGAAGAGCTGAATCGTAGCATTGTTATCTCATCTTTATACTCTCCACCTAGATTTTCAATATCAGAAAGCCAATATTGTGAATATTATAAATCACTAGGACCCTGTTTCCTGGCCGCTGGCGATTATAACGCTAAACATACCTTCTGGGGGTCACGACTAATAACACCAAAGGGTCGTGTTTTGTTTAATACAATCTCTAAAATGAATTTAAATGTTGTCGCGAGCGGCCAACCAACATATTGGCTTGCTGACCCGCAAAAAATTCCAGATGTCATCGATTTTGGCGTGGTTAAAAACATCCCCACAGAAACGATTCACGTTGAAGCTTCCCTAGAATTATCTTCCGACCACACATCTACAATTGTTACTATAATGAACCCCAATAGAATTGTATCTCCGACTGGTTACCTAGCGACGTCAGCCACACAAATAAATTGGTTAAAATATAAAAAATATCTCAGTGCCCATTGCACAGAAAATATTCCGCTCAGTACACCGGAGTATGTAGATCGCTCTATTGATAATTTTGACAGTTTTCTGAAACTAGCTGTTCAACATTCCAATATTGCCCCCAAAAAAACAAAAACTATTAAAATATATTCCACAGATGTCGAGCGTCTCTTGTCTGAAAAAAGGAGGGCACGAAGAGAGTGGCAATTGCACAGATCTCCTCAACTTAAGAACTTGCTAAAAGAGTGTACAAAAAGATTAAGAAAGTTATTGCAGACTCAGAAAACGGCTTCTCTGGAAAAATATCTTAAGGAACTTGATGCAACTCCACAATCGGACTACTCATTATGGCGTGCAGCTAGAAACCTCAAAAGGCCAGTTGTCTCTAAACCACCATTAAGAAACTTGAATGGAAGTTGGGCAAGAAATGATGTTGAAAAAAGAAATCTGTTTGTAAGTCACTTGAAAAACGTATTTACACCTAATATATCTCACAATATTGCGGTCGATTTACCACCTGTTGCTGCTAGAGCAGCTATTCCCCTAAGATTTGAGATGAGAGAAATCGAAAAGGTTATATGTGACTTAAACACTAAGAAGGCACCTGGCATTGATAAGATCAGCAATAAAATGCTATTAGAGCTACCTCGCGTAGCAAAGAAAATTATTCTTTTTATTTTTAATGCTATTTTACGCCTTGAATACTTTCCTCAAAAATGGAAGGTTTCCTTAGTTACCATGATACCAAAGCCAGGTAAAGATCATACGAAAGTTGAGTCTTATAGGCCTATTAGCTTATTATCAAATATGTCAAAGCTATTTGAGAAATTATTAGTTCCAAAATTAACACCGATTTTAAGTGAAAATAGATGTATTCCAAACCATCAATTCGGATTTAGAAGAAAACACAGCACAATTGAACAAACTCATCGAATAGTAAATGTCATAAGAAAAACATTTGAAGAAAAAAAATATTGTTCAGCACTCTTCATCGATGTTTCGCAAGCTTTTGACAAAGTCTGGCATGAAGGCTTATTACACAAATTGAAGCAAAATTTACCAGCAAACACACACAAACTGTTAGAAAGCTACTTAGTCGTTCGTCAATTTATTATTAAAGAAGGAAATTTCTTAAGTTCACCTCAGCCGATTGGCGCTGGAGTCCCACAGGGCAGCATCCTGGGCCCTCTATTATACTTAATTTATACTTCGGACATGCCAACAAACAACTACACCCAAACTTCAACATTTGCAGACGACACAGCTTTTCTAAGCGTCCACGAAAACCGTTATGAAGCATCTCGTTACCTACAGCATCATACATTTCAACTAGAAATATGGCTAAGACAATGGAGGATAATGGTCAATGAGCAAAAATGCGTACATATAACATTCACCCTGCGCCGGGAATCTTGCCCCCCTATTACAATCAATAATCAAATTATTCCTCAACATTCGCATGTAAAATATCTCGGTATACATCTGGATCGGCGATTAACGTGGAAATGCCATATAGAGGCAAAATTAACTCAAATGAAACTAAAAGCCATCCAAATTCATTGGCTTATTGGAAGAAATTCTGTTCTTAGACTCGATTGCAAGCTTCTACTTTACAACTCTATCTTAAAGCCTATCTGGTGCTACGGTATTCAACTATGGGGCACTGCCTCGGCCTCTAATATCGAAAAATTCAAAGGCGCCAAAATAAACTTCTTCGTATAATCACAGCCGCCCCCTGGTATGTTAAAAACTCAAACATTCATAAGGATCTCAACGTGCCATTAGTAAAAACTATGATTACAAAATATGCAGTAAAATATTTAAAAAGACTTGAACAACACCCAAATCCTTTAGCTCGAAATATTTTAAATCATGGCGGCCACACTCGCTTAAGGAGAAGAGACACTGCAGCACTTACCCAACTAGATGAGAGATAAACACCTATATAAGTGAACAGAACCCGTGATGAAGAAAATTTTTGTCTGGCACTGGCAGGACATTAATAAAGTATTAGGTTAAGATTTGATAAATTATTGTTAGTTCATATTAAATATATGAAGATTCAATAAATAAATAACGAAAAAAAAATAAAAAAAAAAAAATAGCCTGTAGTATACTTCTTCAAACTATTGATTTTCTTTGCGTTAATCTCTATCTTTTCAGATTGACATTCGATCATTGGGACCTGCGGAACTGCAGAATATGTTCTAGTGTTAACGTTGAGGAGGCTTATCCGCCTAATTCTCAATGATTGAGGAATTCATAAAAAATTAGGAGGGTCTGTCGATGCTATCTGGGGTTAACATCTAATAAATGTAAACAATTGGAAATAAATATCAGCGTGACCAAAGAAATAATTTAAATCCATAAGTTTAGCAAAACTAATAAATGACTCTCTTTGATCAGCTGTTTGGGTTGATCAGAACATGTTGCCTAAGGTCAACTAAAAAAAATGTATGAAAGAAAAACTTGCGCAGCAGTAACGTCTTATTAACGTGCCCAATATCATCCATACGATCGCCATTGAATAAAATAAGGTCCAATGATCCCACCAGGGTGTAAACCACACTAAACGGGGCATTTTAAAAATTTTATGGAGTCCGTAAGGACTCCTAAAATGAGCCACATTACGGATCTTTAACGTAAATTTTATAAGTTCAAGCGTTGTTCAAATAAATATTCTAATCATAAATGTCAAAAAGTGAACGCAGTATGACTGTTCGTTTGAGAGTCAACCTTTTCGCAAGTTCTACCGAAATAAAAAAATATTCTTTACTTCTAAAAAGGATTACGACACACTCGAGTATGTCCCTCTAATAATCAGAAATAAAATTGCTTTTACAGACTTTCAAATGTCTCCAAAAACGACCCAAAAGAAAGTTATTGCAACATAAATAATCTTCTCAAATTGTATTAGAATCAACTAATTATTTGGTTTTGGCGGGTCCATGATTACCCATCGGTTCCTAATAGGATGCACTTCCTAAAATTTGTCAGTAGATACTGCATTATAGGATATTAAGAGGAAGGGCTTTGTCGACTCTTCTTTCCTTCTGTTTATAATTAGAAAATAAACGCACTAGAGACTTTTTTATTCTTGCGGGGAAGTCAAAAAATACTTATTTATGACAATTAATGTTACAAAATGCTGACTGGGTTAAAACATGCTAAAACCTCATATTAACATTATGGTAAGTATTTATTAAGAATATTTAGTTTCGCTATAAAATATTTATACTACAATTATTATAATTGATGTGTGCATCAACATAAATTTTAATTATTTATTCATGAATTTATAAATACATGCATCATTTTAGGTTTATGAATTAATATTTAATAATAGTTTTCATATAGGATATGTACTCGTTATTTTTTTTCTGCTATACTCAATTGTGTTTTTTAATGATTAGTTGTGTAGTACATAGAGACATGGTAGTTTGTTTAAGATAAATTGTTTATAATGGAAAAACTTAAACAAATTATTGAAAAAGAATATAAAATTATAGGAGGCTAAGAAATTAAATAGTCTAAAAACTTAAGTCTGTAAGCACAGAAAAAATTATTAACTGCCTGGCCCACAATGTCACCAAGAACATTTCTTTCTTATCTTTATATTGAAAACAAAAACAAATTTAAATTTTTTATTATTGTTTTCAATATAAAAATGCGAAAGAAACGTTCTTGTCGACATTGTGGGCCTGGCAGTAAATTTCTATAATCACCAAATTTGTTCTAAATTCATAATATCAAGCAAACAAGTTGTTGATTTTGTACCTATTACCAAAATCATTATATTGATTACTAAAAATTTTAAAATTTTGAAAAAATATTTTCAATAAATGATATTTTTAATTTTAATTAAAAAAGTGATCAAAAAACTTTGCCATTTCAAACAATGTGTTAATTTATTTCATTATATATTGACAATTCCCAACAACAATTCTACAAGTTTAAGTTATTTTATTTTAAACGAAAAAAGTCAATTAAGATTTTTTGTTATTTAATTAAAATTTTAATTGAAAATTTATTTCAAAACAACTAAAATATTACTTAAATCAAAATGAAATTTTTAATTTTCTTTCAACTAAAAAAATAATTGATTCAATTATCACATTAATTATATTTAAACACTTTTTAAACCATTTTTTTAATTGATAAAACACTTTTTTCTGTGAGTTAATAAAGAGTTATTTTAGTAGAACATTTTATGTCGATAACATTATGGCCCTAATAATGTAAAACGCAACGCAACGCCAAAGAATTACATTGAATGCAAAAACAGTGTCATAAATATTTTGAAATTTTGTTGTTGCTTTCTACAGAAATGCATGTACCGTTCTAAAATTTTTTCCAACGCCACAAGGTATGCAGCGTTTGAAATTTTAAAACGAAATGTGAATTTCTGTAGAAAGCAACAACAAAATTACAAAATATTTATGACTTTGTTTTTGCTTTCAATATAATTCTTTGGCGTTGCGCTGCGTTGTACATGATTAGGGCCTATGTGTAGCAAAGTTTATTAAACGATGTCCGTCGGACCATCGGAAGTGATGGGGACTGTATTAATATATCTTTATGTCACATATATAAAGCTTGCTATAGAAACTTCCGTTCTATAGATATAAATAAATATATTTTTTGTCACGCCCACTTCTCCAATCCCGTCCTCATTTTGTCGGATTTGATTGTAGCTAATTTGACTTTGTTCTTGCCTTTCTTCGGATATACTGAAAATTATAAGGTGCGACGCCAACTTTTCCAATCCCGCTCATTTTTTTTTTTTTTTTTTAAGAGGTTGCATGTTGATAACAAAGATGGTTTTACCTCATATGGAAACGTTTGCTTTTGCCATTCTCCAGATCTACAGATAAAAAAAAAACAACTAGAAAAAGATATTTATGGGCAAAATTAGAGGTTGTCGTGAATTTTTGCTCACATCCCAGCCAATTGTAGACTGGTCGGCATGAATGTCAATACACTCATAAAAAAATGCATCTACATATTGATGATCAGAATTGTGACATCAATGTTATTACAAATGGCATCAATCAGGCAAACACTGACATCAATCATCCTAAAATGTTGTTGTATTTTATGCGTCATCTAAGCTATGCCTACAGTGTCATCAATTCGACGCCACATTTTGTGTACACTGATCCAAAAGGCGTCATAACGCTGATGTATTTTGACAAAATGTCATCAGTGCGATGAAAAACTGTTATCAGTACGATGACATAATATATCATTTCATCAGTGTGATGACAAACTATCATCAGTGCAATGACAAACTGTCATCACTGCATTGACAAACTGGCATCACTGCAATGACAAACTATCAGCAGTGCAATGACAAACTGTCATCAGTGCGATGACAAACTGTCATCAGTGCAGTGACAAACTATCATCAGTGCAGTGACTGTAATCAGTGCGCTGACCGGATACCCCGGTAGGCTAGCTGGTAGTAAGCTAGTCTATCAGTACCGGGGTTGCGGGTTCGATTCCCGCCAAAGACTATGGTCTACTGTAGACACGCGAAGAGGTTCGCGGGATTAGCGAAGGAATAAAGGAAAAAAACCAAAAAAAATCATTATTTTCATGTTTAAAGAGTAAAATAAGAAACAAATATCCCATATTCTATTTTTTTTAATTAGTTATTTAAATACATAAAATTTTTGAAGTAGAATTATTACAAAAACCACATCGGGCATACTGCTGGTGTCTTATAATTAAGAGTAATTCTGTTAACCAAGGGCGGAATACAACAAAAGTGACTTAATTCCAATTACAATGACTCAATTTGTGATTTTGTATTGGCTGAGACTTGGTTTGATAACAGTTTGTCATCGCACTGATGACATGCTTTATAAAATCGACTCCGATTCGTCATTTCTGTGATGCCAATGTGTCATTACATTGTTGAATTTTCGACGCTGATGACAAGTTGGTCATGTGATGTTAAGGCTGGCATCACAGTCATGTAAAGTGTCATGGGGTCAAAAACAAAGACAATTGTAATAGTATTGATGTCAAAATACATCATCGTTATGACGCCTTTTCTATCAGTGTAGCAAACTTTAACGGAGTATGTGTGACATAAACAAATAGCAATTTCTGGGGTCTTCGGAAAACCCATTTTAACATACACACGGTCAGACGCACAGACGGACTGAGGGACATCGTTAAATCAACTTCGCTACTTTTAGGCCTGGGTCCTTATATATATGGCTGTGGGAAAAATCGCCCAAAGAAAAATGGCCCAAAAAAAGAAATGAAAAATCGCCCAATAAAATTCCATGTAAAATTGGGCCTTAATTCATATGAAAAGTGACCTAAAATTTTTGGGCTATTTTACGTTATTGTTGGGTGATTTTTCGTTTTTTAAATTTGGGTGATTTTTCATAATGAAAAATGTTGTATGAAAAATGGCCCATTTTTTTGATTTTCTCCTCTATGGTATAACAAACACCGGCTTCGCTTACTAAAGCTTCTCTGCACAGCCGGCCTCCGGCCGGGCGCAAGGATTTTCTCCTCTATGGTATAACAAATACCGGCTTCGCTAACTAAAGCTTCTCTGCACAGCCGGCCTTTGGCCGGGCGCAAGGATTTTCTCCTCTATGGTATAACAAACACCGGCTTCGCTAAGTAAAGCTTCTAAAATCTGCCTTGTTTCCAAATGAAAGTCGACTATGCAGAGAAGCTTTAGTTAGCGAAGCCGGTGTTTGTTATACCATAGAGGAGAAAATCCTTGCGCCCGGCCGAAGGCCGGCTGTGCAGAGAAGCTTTAGTTAGCGCAGTGTCCATGGACACTATGACACTTTTTGGAGTGTCATAACGTCCATGGACACTATGACGTTATAACATGCCACCGGGAAAAAATTCGTTTTTGCTTTTTGGGTCATTTTTCATTTTCTTTTTGGGCCCTTTTTCGTTTCTTTTGGGCAAAATTTCATATATAACTTTTTGGGTCATTTTTTATGTTCTGTTGGGCGATTCTTCATTTGGGCGATTTTTCATTTCTTTTTTTGCGCCATTTTTCTTTGGGCGATTTTTCCCACAGCATATATATATATATACTAGCATTTAACCCGCTACTTCGTTAGCGCCCCTTTTTCTTATGTGGACATATTTTTACGCCAAAGTTTATGTTTCTAGGTTTAAACCCGCTTCTTTGTAAAGGGACGATTTGTACCTCTAAACGTTCGTACTTCGAAAAATTTATTTGTATTTTTTAGATACGTTACGAATGTGATATTTTTTTATTTCAATGTTTATTGGTTTAATAGATAGATGGCGTGGTAAAAAAAGTTTTAAAATACAGGTCTACTCCCCAAAAGGGTCTAATTTCAAAAAAGTACCAGACACCTAACCGCTTATTATTTTAATGAACATCAAGTTAGGGAATTTCCCGTTTTAACCTTTTAACCTTTTTTTTTTAACCTTTAACCATAAAAATTTCCAAAACTCCCATCATAGGTAATCGATTTCGCGAGAGGCCAACCTCCAGGGCAAATTTCAGCATTTTACTTCAGGCGTTTAGGTCGTGCGATGATGAATCAGGCAGTAACTTTACAATTTTATATATATAGATAGGTAGATGAAGAAAAAGGTTTAAAAAAAAAAAATAACAGAATTAGGTACGATTTTCACCCCTTAAACATTCGAATTTCGAAACGCATCAAATTTGTATTTGTATTTTTTAGATAAGTTACGAATGTGATATATTTTTTATTTTAATGTTTATTGGTTTAAAATATAGATGGCATAGCAAAAAAGTTTTTAAAAATACAGTTTTTACCCGTTTACTCCTTATTTCAAAAAAGTGCTAGACACCTGTCCGCTTATTTTTAATAAACAATAATAGGTATTAAATTTTTTTGTATCTCCTTTAGCTTAGCAGATATGAGGTTAGCGAATTTCCGTTTTCACCGCCTTTTTTTATTGAACCACAATAAGTATTAAATTTTTTTGTATCTCCTTTAGCTTAGCAGATATGAGGTCAGCGTGATCGATTTTGTGAAAGGCCTGCCTCAGGTCCAAATGTCAACTTTTTAGCTTCAGGCGTTTAGGCTGTGCGATGAAAATAAATAGATGAAGAAAAAATATCTTGGAAAAAGTAACAAAATTACTTACGATTTTTACCCCTTAAACGTTCGAATTCAGAAAAAGTACAAAATTTTCACTTGGCATTTTTTAGATAAGTTACGAATTTTATATAATTTTTATTTCTATGTGCATTGATTTAAACGGTAGATGTGGGACAAAAAAGAACCAAAATTCAGGTTTTACACTTTGAGTCCCTAAAAGAGCCGAATTTCGAAATAGTACCAGACACCTGTTCTCCTTTTTTATTTAGTTAACAACAATAAAAGCACAAAATAAAGTACAAAAAAGTACCAAAAATTGCCTCTTACAGATGCTCATTCAACGCTTTGCTTGTTTAATTTTATGTTTGTGGCTGCAATACTAACAAAAATTCAATAAGTACCTGTTGGCAAACAATACAGTACGAAAAAGTACTAAAAAACCACTCTTACAGATTCTCATTCACTTGGGAACTTGTATGTTTAATTTTATGTTTATAGGTCCAATATTAACGAAAATAAAAAAGGTACCAGTTAAAAAACGAAAAAGTAACAAGAAGATCCCTCTTATAGGTTCTTGTCCACTCAGGACATTTAATGTTGAATTTTATGATTTTAGGTCCAATACTAACGGAACTTCAAATAGTACCAGTTAAAGACCAAAAGGTACCAAGAAGCCCCTCTTACAGATTTTGATTTACTCAGGAGCATGCATGTTTAATTTTATGTCCATAGGTCCAATATTAACGAAAATTAAAAAAAGTACCAGTTAAATAACGAAAAAGTACCAAAAAGATCCCTCTAACAAATTCTTATTCACTCAGGACTTTGCATGTTTAGTTTTATGTTTCTAGGTCTAATACTAACTGAAATTAAAAAAGTACCAGTTGAAAATCAAAAATACCAAAAAGTACCCTCAGAGTAAAAGTACACTCAGGACATTGCATGTTGAAGTTTATGTTTCTAGGTCCAAAATTAACGATAATTAAAAAAATTGTCAGTTGTGGAACCAAAAACCTAAAGCAAGAAATAAAATTTCCCGTATTTCCCTTTTTTGGTACTTTTTTCTACCCATTGAAGCATAAAAAATTTCAATATTGTAGTAGGAGCCCATAATTTAATACGTATATGTCAATGAATAAAAAAAAATGTTTTGTAAAAAAGTACCAAAAATAGTAACGGTTTTTACCCTCTAAACGTTTGAATTTCCAAAAAGTACCAAATTTGTATTTGGATTTTTTAGATAAGTTTCAAATGTGATATAACCCTTATTTCTATGTTTATTAGTTAAAAAGATAGATGGGGTGACAAAAAAGTATCAAAATACAGATTTTACCCGTTTACTCCGTATTTCCCCTTTTTGGTACTTTTTTTCTCCCCATAGAAGCATGAACAATTTCAATATTGTAGTGGGAGCCCATAATTTAATACGTTTATGTCAATAAATAAAAAAAAAATGTTTTAAAAAAAAGTACCAAAAATAGTTACGCTTTTTACCCCTTAAACGTCCGAATTTCGAAAAAGTACCAAATTCGTATTTGGATTTTTTAGATAAGTTTCAAATGTGATATAACCCTTATTTCTATGTTTATGGGTTTAAAAGATAGATGGGGTGACAAAAAAGTACCAAAATACAGGTTTTACCCGTTTACTCCGTTAAAGGGCTGAATTTCCAAAAAGTACCAGACATCTGTCCGCTTATTTTTCTAAAGAACAACGATAAGTATTAAATTTTTGTTGTATCTCTTTTAGTTTTAGAGATATAAGGGTACCGAATTTACCCGTTTTTGCCCTTTTTTACCCCCTAAACATTCGAATTTCCAAAAATCCCGTCTTAGTGGATCGATTTGGGGAGAGACCAACCCCTGGTCCAAATTTCAAGTTTTTAGCTTCAGGCGTTTAGGCTGTGCGATGATGAATCAGTCAGTCAGTCAGTCAGTAAGTCAGTCAGTCAGTCAGTAACGTTACAATTTTATATATATAGATAGGTAGATGAAGAAAAATGTTTTGAAAAAAATAACACAATTAGGAACGATTTTCACCCCTTAAACGTTCGAAACGCATCAAATTTGTATTTGTATTTTTTAGATAAGTTACGAATGTGATATATTTTTTATTTTAATGTTTATTGGTTTAAAATATAGATGGTATAGCAAAAAAGTTTTAAAATTCATGTTTTACCCGTTTACTCCTTATTTCAAAAAAGTGCTAAACACCTGTCCGCTTATTTTTAATGAACAATAATAGGTTTAAATTTTTTGGTATCCCTTTTAGTTTAGCAGATATGAGGTTAGCGAATTTCCGTTTTCACCGCCTTTTTTTATTGAACCACAATAAGTATTAAATTTTTTTGTATCTCCTTTAGCTTAGCAGATATGAGGTCAGCGTGATCGATTTGGCGAGAGGCCTGCCTCAGGTCCAAATGTCAACTTTTTAGCTTCAGGCGTTGATGCTGTGCAATGATAATAAATAGATGAAGAAAAAATATCTTGGGAAATGTAACAAAATTACGTACGATTTTTACCCCTTAAACGTTCGAATTCAGAAAAAGAACAACATTTTCACTTGGCATATTTTAGATAAGTTACGAATTTTATATAATTTTTATTTCTATGTGCATTGATTTAAACGGTAGATGGGGGACAAAAAAGAACCAAAATTCAGGTTTTACACTTTTACTCCCTAAAAGAGCCGAATTTCGAAATAGTACCAGACACCTGTTCTCTTTTTTATTTAATGACTAACAATAAAAGCACAAAATAAAGTACAAAAAAGTACTAAAAATTGCCTCTTACAGATGCTCATTCAACGCTTTGCTTGTTTAATTTTATGTTTGTGGCTGCAATACTAACAAAAATTCAATAAGTACCTGTTGGCAAACAATACAGTACGAAAAAGTACTAAAAAACCACTCTTACAGATTCTCATTCACTTGGGAACTTGTATGTTTAATTTTATGTTTATAGGTCCAATATTAACGAAAATAAAAAAGGTACCAAACGAAAGGTAAAAAACGAAAAAGTAACAAGAAGATCCCTCTTATACGTTCTTGTCCACTCAGGACATTTAATGTTGAATTTTATGATTTTAGGTCCAATACTAACGGAACTTCAAATAGTACCAGTTAAAGACCAAAAGGTACCAAGAAGCCCCTCTTACAGATTTTGATTTACTCAGGAGCATGCATGTTTAATTTTATGTCCATAGGTCCAATATTAACGAAAATTAAAAAAAGTACCAGTTAAATAACGAAAAAGTACCAAAAAGATCCCTCTAACAAATTCTTATTCACTCAGGACTTTGCATGTTTAGTTTTATGTTTCTAGGTCTAATACTAACTGAAATTAAAAAAGTACCAGTTGAAAATCAAAAATACCAAAAAGTACCCTCAGAGTAAAAGTACACTCAGGACATTGCATGTTGAAGTTTATGTTTCTAGGTCCAAAATTAACGATAATTAAAAAAATTGTCAGTTGTGGAACCAAAAACCTAAAGCAAGAAATAAAATTTCCCGTATTTCCCTTTTTTGGTACTTTTTTCTACCCATTGAAGCATAAAAAATTTCAATATTGTAGTAGGAGACCATAATTTAATACGTATATGTCAATGAATAAAAAAAAATGTTTTGTAAAAAAGTACCAAAAATAGTAACGGTTTTTACCCTCTAAACGTTTGAATTTCCAAAAAGTACCAAATTTGTATTTGGATTTTTTAGATAAGTTTCAAATGTGATATAACCCTTATTTCTATGTTTATTAGTTAAAAAGATAGATGGGGTGACAAAAAAGTATCAAAATACAGATTTTACCCGTTTACTCCGTATTTCCCCTTTTTGGTACTTTTTTTCTCCCCATAGAAGCATGAACAATTTCAATATTGTAGTGGGAGCCCATAATTTAATACGTTTATGTCAATAAATAAAAAAAAAATGTTTTAAAAAAAAGTACCAAAAATAGTTACGCTTTTTACCCCTTAAACGTCCGAATTTCGAAAAAGTACCAAATTCGTATTTGGATTTTTTAGATAAGTTTCAAATGTGATATAACCCTTATTTCTATGTTTATGGGTTTAAAAGATAGATGGGGTGACAAAAAAGTACCAAAATACAGGTTTTACCCGTTTACTCCGTTAAAGGGCTGAATTTCCAAAAAGTACCAGACACCTGTCCGCTTATTTTTCTAAAGAACAACGATAAGTATTACATTTTTTTTGTATCTCTTTTAGTTTTAGAGATATAAGGTTACCGAATTTACCCGTTTTTGCCCTTTTTTACCCCCTAAACATTCGAATTTTCAAAAATCCCGTCTTAGTGGATCGATTTGGGGAGAGACCAACCCCTGGTCCAAATTTCAAGTTTTTAGCTTCAGGCGTTTAGGCTGTGCGATGATGAATCAGTCAGTCAGTCAGTCAGTCAGTCAGTCAGTCAGTCAGTCAGTCAGTCAGTAACGTTACAATTTTATATATATAGATATATATATATATATATGGGGGATTTCATGTCAAGTGATCCAACTTTTGAAATCGATGTCTTCCGATTTGGATGAAATTTGCACCAAGGTTAGTCTTATTGGGTAGTAGTTTAGACACAAATTTTCAACAAGATCGGTCAAAAAGTTTGTGAGTTAGAAGGGGTCAAAATTTGAAATTTTGGCCAAACCGGTGTTCTTTCTCGTCCATGTAACTTATTATCTATGGGTGTTAGCAAAATTTGTCCCAAACAAATTAGATAGCTATTTCTTCAAGCTATCGAAAAATTTTTTTTTGTATATTTTAAAATTTTTTAAAATTTTTTTTCTTAATTTAAATCTTATTTTTTATTTTTTTTTGGAAACGGTATTTATTTTTTTTTTTTTTTTTTTTTGCTCAAAAGAAAGCTTATGTATTTTTCTTTTAGGTAGTTTTGGTCGCTTAGTGGGATGAGAGTGGGATATGTATAAAAAAAAATAATTTCTAACTCAAGACGAGGGTTTTTCAATTTTTAGCATATGCACTATTTTGAATTTTTTCCTTTTTATGTGTAAGTGTTTCTAAAATCTTAAAAATAGAACTTATGCTGAGAAACTAGACAAATTAACCTTTCCGACGGTATATAACATACCGAACTAGCATTTCATTCCCTCGATACTGTAATACCCACAATATGTTAATCCCAGGAATAAAATCATTTTTTCTATAGAGATGTTGACAAATTAAATCTTTTTATTTATTTGTAATAATAATTAAATTAATATAAAATAATAATAATAAAAACAAAAAGATAAATAATCTAAAAAACTTAATCTCAATCACATAAGTGAAATCACATAATAAAAAATAATAATTTGTTGGTATACATTTTATTTTTAATGCAGAACGTATTAAGTGAAAACAATCTTCATAAAATCTGATATCAGAATTTTTAGTTATTAAGAGCTGAATTGGGTAAAATTTAATTAAAGTGTTATTATTTGTTACGGTTGAATGACCTCTTCACACTTGCAAACATTTCGGAGGAACGCTTCTTCCATGCGTTGTTGGAAAACGTGATTGTGTTTTAAAATATAAAAAAAATAAATATTTGCAAAAAAACGGACAAAAAATGCCATTTTGACAGTTATGCCAGAATAAGAAAAAAATTTATTGCCGCTTTTCTATAGATGGCACTAAAATAATCGAAAGATGTAGAATGGAATACAATGTGAAATGAGTATCTTGTAAAGATGCAGATTTTTATTAGCCCTATGTATTTCCTATGCGAAACTGTTACCATCTTGAGGGTTCTTTACACTAGCATACAAGCCTTACGAGGAAATAATTACAACCCTGTCATGAAAAGTTGTTATTGTTTTAATTGTCTAACAATAATTACATCTGAGATGCATTTTCGTCAAAATACGTAAGACTTGTGGACCGGTATAAAACAAAACTTGGTTATTTTTTTCCTAGTGCCAACTACAATAAATTTGTGGCATATAAAAGTGACTTTAAGGAAAAGCTTTTATCGGACATATTCCTCATTTACTTTAATAGTGTCATAACTCAAAAATTACGATTTTAAGCGAATAAGTTAGTGCAGAAATAAGTGAATCGTTGGCAATGTACTGCCTGTGATAAAAATATTACGTCAATCTAAAGATGTCCGTCCGGCCGGCTGGCTCTTCATGTAAACCTTGTGCCCAAAACACTTTCTCCACTATTGTCGTGTTGGTATAAATATGACATCGCTGGTCTTAATATACATTTTGTAACAGAAAAAAATTCCTTTTTGAAAAAATTTACCACATTGTGATCATATTTAACCATAATATTGTTACCTATATACATTTACATTGTTAAAGACTAAGCATAGTATTTTGGGTTATCTGCAACTACAAATTTTTTGTTTCTGTAATCATTTTGTGTTTAGGAGGATTGAGAGATTGGGCCAAAGCCTCAAATCCTAGTGTACCAACACACCTCTAGGCCGGTGAGCCGTAACATGGCATAGCACAGCTGAGCTTCAGGGACTATTTGTACGCATTTGTTACCTACTTTCTGAGGCGCATCTATGCTAGCATGCCATTCAGGTAACTCAATACTGTACGCGTTCTCAAATTGGCTGTACTCCAGCGGTTGCTTGAGATGCATTACCAGCAAACACTTGGTTAGAGACCGGAGGTCGTCATTTGCTTAGAAACTTCAAACAGAAGAATCGCTTCTTGGTTTCCCCAAGTGAATAGCAGACAGAAAGCTTTGAACCTGTGTAATAACTCCCGTGCCCCTAATGAGTGTGCAGACGTTGTTTGTGGAATCCTTAAATTCAAATCTCGGCTATTTCTCTTAGTACCTCTTTCTACTTAGAAAATAGCTTCTCTGTAGTAAAATAAAAATCCGTTCAAATAAGTATATCCCTTGTAAAAATAATGAGTTGTTCTAGTTTCAAAGTAAGCAGTATTTAACAAATTTCTAACTCCAATATACGTTACTTGGTAACTTGGAGGCCGCACAATCAAGTTTTACCTTTCAATTCCTTCCAATTTGTAATACAATCTCACGTTTTTTTACTTACACAGTCACACTTTTTAAATTGACCACGAGATTGCTTTCTATTTTACGTTTCTATTTGTTTGGCAATTTTACGTTAAATTTAACAGCTGATCACAAATTAATTTGTGTTTTTCCTTTTAAAAATATATTATGTATGTATGTAACTTAAAAAATGTGTTTTTTAAAAATAACTTGATAAAAGCTTCCATTTTAAGTTGTTTCTTTATTGGGGACATTTTTAAAATGAAATTGATATTCAATTTGTATGCAGCCCGTGCCACGACTGTCAATTCAAACGAGTTTTAAGAAGCAGTTTGTGTGTACAACTTGTGATTTATTGAACGTATCTATGGCTGCAGGGTAAGTAAAGTTTCTATTGAGACATGAGCCATTTCCGAAATAGCATTAACCCATAAATATTTTCTTACAGTTTAACTAAACTAAATGCCATCAATACCTCCTATGTGTAAAGAACACAAACACCAAACTTGTCTTTTGGATGAATGCCCAGGCTCCCAGATCCAAGCCTAAAAATCGCACAATTAAAAATTTCAGACGATAATACTTTGTATTAAGACATGCCAAAAACTCAACTGATACGTACAATAGGATGGAGCGTAGTATATGGGTAATGAGAGTTTAAGTTCACTTTGTCTAAAAAGCCATTAAAATCCCTCAAAAGGGATTAAAAAGCCATTAAAATCCCCCAAAAGCCTTTAAAATCCCTCAAAAGCCATTAAAATCCCCCAAAAGCCATTAAAATGATCACGTGTTAAAGTAGCTCAAATGAACACGTGTTAAGGTCAAATTTAAAAAAAAAAAATTCAAAAACAAAGTAATAAAAAAAAAAATAAAAAGTCGTTAAATTTTATAGCTGAGATTTAGAAAAATGTTGGGGGAGCAATGCACAAGTGTTGGGTGCATTGTTGAAGCCTTTCTTTAGTTTTTTATTTGTTTTGATTGATAAAAGAAAAAAGATTTTTCTATCTATAAATTATGATTTTATTTAGTTATTAAAAAAATTGTATAGATGCAATTGGTGTTTCTATTTTTATTTGGAGTGGATAGGGAAATATGAAACCATTCTTGAAAATTTTTTAAAAAAATTTCAAAAAACAAAGTAATAAAAAAAAGTCGTTAAATTTTATAGCTGAGATTTAGAAAAATGTTGGGGGAGCAATGCACAAGTGTTGGGTGCATTGTTGAAGCCTTTCTTTTGTTGTGATCGATAGACAGACAGCCAGACAGACATAGAGATAGATAGATAGACATACAGACCTTGTAGAAGCAATTGGAAAATATTGTTGATAAGTCTTTTTTTTTATGTGTGATTATGGAGAGCCAGATGCAGGGATGTTGTGGTTGTTGTTATTTTGCTTGTTGTAATGATCGAGTGTATTCGAAACAACTTGTAGAAGCAATTGGAAAATATTATTGATAAGGCTTTTTTTTTTTGAATTAGGTGATGAAAAAAAAAATTATTGGATGGATAGAAAAAAGGGGGAAAAACTAATTAAATTGTGAATTTATTAAGTTATTAAAAAAAAAAATTTGTATGTATTTGTACAAACTGTGATGTTTAAAATTCGGTTACTTAATAATAAATAATTTATGACATACATATACCTACATAAATATTTTTAGATAAGAAAGTGTATGTCATGGAAAGTTAGTCAGGCAGACAGACAGACAGACAGACTGGTTTTGTAAAAGCAAATGGTTTTTCAATTTTTATTTGGGTGGAAGAAAAAATTCAAAGTATTTGTTTTGATTTTTAAAAGAAAAGAGAAGAAAAAAAAAAGAAAAAAAGGGGGAAAAGGAAAGTTAGTCAGACAGACAGTCTGGCATTTTATTTGTTAATAAGTAAATTTACGATTGTATAGATATTTGAAAGTATATATAAGGTTTTAAATATATTCTATTCATTAGTTTCTAAAGTAGACTTGCTTAAGAAAGTTTGTGTTTTTTTTTTGTAAAAATAAAAAAAGAAATTAATATTTAAAATAATAATAATGGCTAGTGTACTAATTTGTGAAATTTGCCAAAACCAATATAAAAAGAAAGAAAGTTTAAAAAACATATTCAAATTCATGTGCCATGTGATGTGTGCAATCATATATCCCTGACATCAATGGAGAGGAAAAAACATATGGAAATCCATCTAGATTTCCTTCAACAGCAACAACAGCAACAACAACAACAGCAGCAGCAGCAACAACACCAACAACAACAAAAGCAACAACAACAACACCAACAAGAGCAACAACAACAACAAGTAGAAGAAATGGATGAACATCCTTCAACATCGGATGCATCTAGGAAGCGTCTATCGATGTTACAATCAAATATACCATTTAAACAACAAAAGCCTGAGTCATGTTCAGAATCTTTTATTATGTGTGAGGATTGTAATGTTAAAATTCAACCTCAACAGTGGTTTATTCATTGCTCCCAACCCGGACACAAGAAAAATGTACAGGAGAGAATTGGAAACCGGATTCAATTGATAAAAAATTCATTTAAATCTCGACTTTTGACGTACCGTTTCCCGAAAGGAGATTTGAATTTGAATGTAAATGAATATTTGAAAGAGGGTCAAATGTATGTTCAGAAATTATTAAATAATTATTAAATTTGGAATTGACAGCTCGATATAAGCTACCAGCACACCCTCTTAAACCAGAAACTGATATGTACCACAATACGGAAATGATACGCTTATCAAGGGCAGACAATATTGGCTCAGCTCTTACACTTCAATTTGAAAAGATTAAGGCGAAGATGTCTGAGTTTCAAGAAAGAGATTCTGGTTGGACGCTTATCCAAATTAAATGTCTAGAAATTAATATTAACAAAGCATCACCATTATCCGGATCCCAGTACATACCAACACCTGTAGAGCTAATACGAAAACATGCTTGCGTTAACGTTCAAAATAATGACGTCTTCTGCTTTAAATGGAGTATTATAGCAGCATTTTATAATGGTGATGATATTAATGTACACAGACAGACAATTTATAAAATTAATAATATTTCTGAGCAAATTATTACGCTTGATTCCGGTACAATACTTAACTTCACTTCAATGCAATTTCCCACTGATGTGAAGGATATTAGGTATTTTGAAAAAAATAATACAGAAATAAGTGTAAATGTGTTCGGGTTCGACAGAAAATTTAAAACGGTTGTTGGTCCCTACTACATCACAAAAAAAGAGAAGGAAGTGCATATAAATTTGTTGCTGTTGGAAAGTGAATGTGGGAGTAAAATGCACTATATTTTAATAAAGAATATTTCTAGGTAATTAGCATAAACTTATATAAAATTTTTTTAAAAAAAAATCTATTCAATTTAATAAATTTATTTATTTTTTTTTTTTTAGACTACTTTCAAGTCAAATATCTGCGCATAATGGAAGAATTATATTTTGCAACGCATGCCTTTACCACACAGACATACCGGAAAAAATGCTTATTCATAAAGAAAAAGAATGTGGAGAGTGCATTCCCAAGATGCCGGAGGGAGACAAATCCATCATAAAATACAAACATTATGCGGATTTTGAATGCGTTCTCGAGGAAGTAGATGTAAGTAGTATTAATGAAAATAGTAGATATACAAAAAAACATGTTCCATGTGCATATGGTTTTAATATTAAGTGTAATTTTAATGAAAATTTAGATAAGTTTAAAATGTTTAGTAGTAGTAGTAGTAGTAGTAGTAGTAGTAGTAGTAGTAGTAGTAGTGTTAATGTAGGGCAACATTTTGTAAATAATTTAATAAATGAATGTAGACAAATTTATAAGAAGTATTATGAAAAAAATGTCCCCATGCATTCATTAACCCCCTTAGAAGAAGAAGAACAATTTTTAAACTCTATTAACTGTCATATTTACGGTTTAGCGCTAGGCGATGAACTAGCTGTGAGAGATCACTGCCACTTATCAGGAAAATATAGAGGGGCTGCACATAATTCGTGTAATTTAAATTTTTAAATTCCAAATTGTATTCCTATATTTTTCCACAATTTTTCGAAATATGACTGTCACTTATTTATTAAAGAATTACTTAGTATTAAAGGGGAGACAAATGTAATTCCAATAAATAAAGAAATATACATTTCTTTGCCGCATACTGTTCGGGTATATACTGATGAAGAAATTGATGATTATATAAATGAGTTGTATATAAGAAAAGTGAAGCAAAATATTCCTCAGCATATTATTTCAAAACAACTTGAAAAGGTGCGAGATTATAAAACTGGAAACAAAATTAAGCTTAGATTTTTAGACTCTTTAAGATTAATGGCATCTGGTTTGGAATCATTAGCTAGTAACCTCAATGATCAAGATTTAAATGCAGTTAGAAAATATTTTCCAGATGCTGAGAAGTTTTCTCTTATGAAGCGAAAGGGTGTTTTTCCTTATGAATATTTAAATTCATTTGAAAAATTAAATGAAAAGAAACTCCCACCAATTGAAGCATTTTATAGTAGGTTAAATGATAAAAAATGTTCAGAAGAAGATTATTTGCTAGCACAAAATATATGGACAAAATATGATTGTGAGACTATTAAGGATTACATGGAGCTGTATTTAAAAACTGACGTGTTGTTACTTACAGATATATTTGAAAACTTCAGAAAGCTCTGTAAGAAGATTTATAACCTAGATCTTCCACATTATTATACCATCCCAGGGCTTTCTTGGGATGCAATGTTAAAATATACAAGAATTGAGCTAGAATTATTAACAGATCTAGAAATGTATAATTTTATTAAACGAGGAATTCGTGGTGGTCTTTCACAATGAAGTAAGAGGTATAGTAAGGCGAATCATAAATATTTTAATGACTATGATCCTACAAAACCGTCCGAATACATTTTATATTTAGACGCAAATAATCTTTATGGTTGGGCAATGTCAGAGTCACTACCATATGGAGGCTTCAGTTGGACAAATGACTTCATTCACCCCAAAAATATTCCACATAACTCAGATGTTGGTTATATTTATGAAGTCGATTTATCGTACCCGTCTAGCTGTCATGATTATCATAATGACCTGCCATTCTGTGTGGAAAATAAAATAATTGGTAGGAGTAAATATGAAAAATTAATTGCTGATCTATCTAACAAAAAGAAATATGTCATACATTATAAAACATTAGAGCAATGTTTAAATAATGGATTGGTTTTGGAAAAAGTTCACCGAATTCTGAAATTTAATCAAAAGCCGTGGTTAAAGACATACATAAGGTCTGTCTGGGTACTTTTCCAGTAGCAAATACTCAGTAAATTTTTTTGGGAGAGTAAGACAAATTTTACTCCTTCGGCTGAGAATATCTCAAAAAGTACGCAGACAGTATCCAGTGAAATCTTGCAAGAAAACAGCTAATCGGTGTGTAAACAATTGAAATAACAAACGTGAGCCAAGATAGCGTTGAAGAAATAGCGTCCAATTTGGGAATTTAAAAAACCGGGAAACCAAAATACCCAAATAATGGGTATTTGCAGTATAAACAAAAAGTTAGCGTCGAATTTAGGAATTTAAAATAGGGAAGTACAAATATAGGAACAAATCTAGTTTACCGACGCAAATAAAAAAAGTACCCAGGGTGATGGAAAAATGGAAAAATAAGAAGAAAAAGTTGGCGCAAACGCTTAGTTTTCGAGTTATGGACGTTTAAAGTTTTCATATAAATATGTGATTTTCCACTACAATTCTAAACGTATATGGCCAATATTGGTATCATTTTAAAGCTCTTGAACAGATTTTTCTGGATATACATAATTTATTTCAAAATATTAAACTCTTTAGATCACATTACAGTTTTTTTCATTTTACGTCGAAATGTTACGGAAGTGCACTAGGAAAGAATGTAGTTTATTTAAATGAAAGTGTAATACAAATTTTATAAAATAACAAACACTAGCATCGCCAGCCTTTGGCCGGACGCAAGGATGTTCTTCTCTATGGTATAATAAACACCGGTTTCGCTTACTAAAGCTTCTTTTTATAGCCGGCCTTCGGCCGGGCGCAAATATTTTCTCCCCTATGGTATAACTAATACCGGCTTCGCTAACTAAAGATTCTCTGCATAGACGGCCTTTGCCCATGGGTAAGGATTCTCTCCTCATTAGTATAACATAAACATAAAGAAGGTTTTACTTGTATTTTAATTAAAATTCTTAAATAAATTAGTATGTAGTATATCCATACATTAAAGAATTAGAAAAAATTAATAAATTTGTTTTTATGCTTACTAAAAAACTTTTGTATTTTGCAAACTCGTCCCACTTCTTAATAAACTAAAAATATTAAAATAAATTCTGTATGTCCAGAAAGATCTAGTGAAACGCTTTGTAATGATGCCAATATTAGCCATATACATTTGGAAATGTACTGCAAAATCACATATTTATATAAAAACTTAAAACGCCCATAACTCGAAAACTAAGCGTTTGCGCCAACCTTCTTATTTATTTTTTCTTCTTATTTTTCCATTTTCTATCACCCTAGGTACTTTTTTTTTATTTGGAGCTGCGTCGGTAAACTAGATTTAAGCCCAAATATATTTATATTTTTAATAAAAATACAAAAAATATTTACCACAGGCTTTTGCGCGGTATAAACTATATTGTATATTTTTTGCACGCATCGCAAATTAAAAATATAAATATATTTTTACTTCCCCTTTTTAGATTCCTAAATTCGACGCTTACTTTTTGTTCATATACTGTAAATCCCCATTATTTGGGTATTTTGGTTTCCCGGTTTTTAAATTCCCAAATTCGACGCTATTTCGTCGACGCTATCTTGGCACACGTAAACTCTTTCATTCAAACAGTATATAAAAACAGATGTTCAAACTAGTTGCAAAATCTTACCAGAGGAAATTTCTCCAGTAACATTTTGCAAGTTCTCTAACTTCCAACTGTCAAAAAATTCTCTTTTTGGCTCTCTCGCTGTAAGAGATTTGGAGTACGCAGACAACATTTTGCAAGATTTTGCGACATTTTGTACAAAATTATGCAAAATATGTGTACGCAGACAGACCTATAGATTTAAATACGACACATAGAACAGAAGCTTAGAATCAATTTGAAAAAGATTTCTATAAATTGCTCAATAATGCTGTGTATGGTAAAACCATGGAAAATGTCGATAAGAGAAAAGACGTTCGGTTGGTTAGTGAGTGGGAGCCGTAACCGATTGGGTGTAGGTGAACTTATAGCAAAACCAAATTTTCACAGTATTTCACAGTTTACTGATAAATTATGGGCTGTACAAATGAACAAAACTTTGACATATTACAATAAACCCATTTATTTAGGCTTTTGTGTACTTGATCTATCAAAATGGAAAATGTATGATTTCCATTATGAGTATATGAAACCTAAATTTGGAGATAATATAAATCTCAATTATATGGACACTGACTCTTTCATTTACTCAATTAGAACTGAAAATTTCTATGATGATATAAGAGGAGATTTAAAAACACTCTTTGACACATCAGCATATTCACAAAATAATCCATTTAACTTTCCTCAATTAAATAAAAAAGTACTTGGAAGGGGGTTAAAAAATGCGTGGTAGACAATTATACTATAGATCATTATAAACATGTCTTATTTAATAAGAAATCAGTAGGGGCATGTATGTACACATTCACATCTAAGTTGCACACAATACTAACAAATAGAGTTAATAAAATAGCTTTAAATTTTATTGATAGTAAACGTAAAATAAGAAATGATGAGATTAATACACTTGCATGGCACCATTATCAGTTAGATACTGATAATGGTGATTTAGAATTAAGTAGGTTAATTAGTGATATTGAGTCACTAAATAATTAGTATAGAATATATATACATTACCTTGTAGTATTAAAAATTATATATAATACATGTAAATATATACATATATATACATAAAATAAAAAAAAAACCAAAATTTATTTAAAAAAAAAACCAACAGTTTTATTCTTTATTTAATAGAAATTAAATGAAAAAAAGTAAGTATTAGAATGTATTTTAAAATAGATTATATAACTTTTCGAACAATTCCAGTTAAAGGTGTGTACTCCATCATACGATCGTGTAGGATTAAACAATAAGCATTTGTATTTTTTGGTACTGGACTACTTGTCTCGAACTCAATTTTCACATCGATAGGCCCATTTTTAACAATTTCATTTTGATAACTAACATCAACTACTGCAATTGGAATATTTTTAAATTTCTCACATGAAAGAAGAGGTTGTGCTTCTCTCATATAGTAATTTTGTTGAAACTTAGCATACATATCATACAAAATAGCGTATCGATTCTCCTCAAATTTTAAATTTAAATCATGATATGGATACGATTCTGAATTTAAATGCACTTTAACATTTTTCAAATCTGAATGTATATATTTATTATCGTTTTCTAATACGAATAAAAGAAATCTTGGCCTTTTTCTATTCACTGATAGTTTTATATTCCAGTTGTGATTTCTGCCTCCGGAAAATGTTGGATTAAAATAACAGTTCCAACTGCGAAATGCTATGGGTAATGAAACACCCTCCTTTATAGTCTTCATTATTTGTATTTTTCGTGTATCTGATAGGTGAATATGTGGTATTCTCCATGTAATGTTTTTAATCGATAAACTTAATTTTTCATTTGCATGTGTAGAGTAATACGCCTTATCATCATTTGAACTTCGTTAAAGAATAAGTTCATGTTTACTATTTAAAATTATTTTATTGAAATCCTCAGTAAATCCCAATAGTAGTTTAAGGGGAATATAAAAATTAAATTTTCGCATTGACAGGTCTTCAGAAATATTCCACCCTGCATTTCTCATCATATTGCTTTCAAATTCATTTAGTGAGACATAATTCTTAATTGTACTGGATATTCCCAAGAATCGAGTACGATCAATTTCAACACCATTAATCTCATACCGTATTTCATCAAATAAGTATGCAACACAATTATTCCTCAATCTAGTATTTTCTGACGCTTCTTCACCTTTAGTGTTTTTAATGTTTCCTTCTATATATAAGTAGCTTTCAGACGGAAGAACATATAAGTCTTGATTTTGTAGTGTAATTCGAATTTCATAATTGTTTTTAAATGATTGAATATAGGGCACATAGCTGTGATAATCTTTTTTTATTATATTTTCATCAGAATACGGTTTTTCAATGACATTGAGTATATCAGACATTTTTCTTTATTTTTAACTTAAGCAATTTTAAAAAGGTGGTGTTTTCTTTCGATAATGATGGTCTTATAGCTTTAATATGATTAGTAGGAATGCCCCTATTAACTTTAATGTGCTTAGTTTTATTGTAAATTATAATTTTTTCCTGGGTCTTAGATGTAATCTAAGTGTTATTTCTTCACCTCTGAAATTAACTGCACGATTTTCTTGGTCAACAATCCAAATTTTGAGATATGTTATTTCTTTGACGTTTACTGGTAAATAAATTAGGTTATTAGCAATAACATCTAATTTATAGCCTGGTGGTACGTCTAATGCGAACTCGTGTAGTATATGTGCGGGAGAATTATTCATATATGCTCCTGTTATGATGTTACACTGAATTTGTATAGCATTCACTTTTAATATATTTACAGGTTGATTTGATATATGTTTCATACCAGCCTTTAAAATTTCTTCACTAAAACCTAACAGTTTACCAATGGATCGTTTTCGATTAAATAAAATTGCATCGTGGGATGAAGTTATTTCAATTTGTAAAGTATTATTATTAGCTTTAATGAGAATAGATTTATTATAATTTCCTGCTTTATACTGCCCAACTATATAATCAACAATATCTTGTAACTCGTTTGATCCAATAGGAATTTCAATTATTTTATCTCCTATATGAAATAAATTATTATCATAATCTACATTAGGAATAGAGTTATATGAATGAAAATCAACTAGAGAACATTCATGGTCATCTTTTAGATCTATTGGTGGGAAATAATTTGCCGTTAGAATTGATGAATTTCCACTTAAAGCTAAAGTAATTGACATCCTGAATGGTAAATTGTAAATGAAATGAAAATGCTTGAGTTTTTTGTTTTATTAAATTTATACATTTATTAGAAAAACTTTTTTTTTTTTTTTTCATTTGTTTTCTTATAATATTTAATTTTTACTTATCCAAGAATTATGTTGGTTTGGAAAACCTAACCATTTAACATACGCTTTATCACATTTTTCTTTTAAAATCCTTGTAAAATGCGCCTTTTATAGGATATCCTTGATAGTCTTCAAGTAAAAATGTGATTGGGTAGGTGTTCTGTATCGTTTTTATTTTAAATATTTCTGTAGTCCAGTTCGGTGTATAACCTTTTTCAAATATATGTTTATATTTACTTATGCGAACATAGTCCCCAACCTTAAACCTTGATGATTTAAACATTTTTAAATTATTATATACAGTATTCAGTAAATATTGTTTATGTTCAGGTTTTACATCCATAGGTGCCATTTGAGTTTTTCTATTATATTGTTTAACAAGATTTTTATAATTATCAATCCAGTGAAATGTTCCATTATAACTAAATTCTCTCCACATCATACCTTTTAGTGTTCGATTAAAGCGTTCAACAATTGAAGCCTTCATTACACTATAAGTAGAGTAATGATTAATTGAATATTTACGCATTAGTAAACCAAACTCCTTATTAAAAAATTCTTTTCCGTCATCTGTTTGTAAATTTTTAGGTATTCGACCCCTTACTTAGTATTTCCTGGAAAGCTTTGGAAACTTCATTTGCGGTTTTTGCTTTAATTGCTGCAGCCCAAGCATATTTTGAAAATGTATCAATGACTGTTAGCATATATTTGTATCCGTTGTTTATAATGGAATAGTTACCCATTTCTACTAAATCTGCTTGCCAAAGATCATCAATTCCCTTTGTTATTACTTTCCGTCTTAAGAAATTCTTCCGCGCTTGGGAATGTAGTTCATTTATTATCGTTCTTTTTTCCATTATGTTGTTGTTGTTGT
The DNA here is from genome assembly GCA_943735925.1 of Pollenia amentaria. Classification (NCBI taxonomy): domain Eukaryota; kingdom Metazoa; phylum Arthropoda; class Insecta; order Diptera; family Polleniidae; genus Pollenia; species Pollenia amentaria. The sequence goes on along the minus strand of OX031010.1, from coordinate 117,475,997 downwards.
GATGAAAGCGTAATCATTACACTATATATGTCAGAAATTTTCTTATTTAAATCCTTTATTTCATTTCTTACAATTAAAACTTCTTTGTTTATACCCCTTTTTAAATGTTCTTGCATATGGGTCATTTGTGTATTCACATAATTTTTGTTAACAGCATCTGTCCCATTCATTGGAGGTGACAAATTTAAAATTCTTTTATTCTCTATATCAATATTATTTACGTTGAGTTTAATACCGAATTTTTTTGAAATGTTGTTTCTTGTTATATCTCCTATATATTTTTGATTATAGTAATGACCAAATTTGTCAACAGTCATAATTTTCTTATTATTATTGTTTTAAAAAGTTATTCAATTATATTTGCTTCCCTTAGTTCTTCGATTATAGATATTATTTCATTAGAATGATTATTGTTACCAGCATGTTGTGATGCTATTAACAGCCTCAATCGGTCTACCATTTCATTAGGATTATCCCAGTATATATAGTTTGGCTTATTAAGATTAACCTCCATTAAACTTGCCAACGTGAGTAGTTGTAGTAAACAATTTAATTATTATTTTTTTATATTTATAACCTCTGTTTCCATTAATTTGATTATTAGGATCACAGTTCCTTCGATGTGCGTTTGTATCAAGTAAAATATGTTTATATATTGCTAACTCTGACGAATCAAATTGTTTTGGATTTTTATGAAAAAGCAATGAGTATAACCCTGGGGTTAGTGCCCAAGATTTTTGACCTATAATTATTTTATCATCAGTAAGCTTTAAAATAGAATTTCCAAATTTCCAGTCTCCATTTTGCATTTTATGAGGTCCAAATATAGTGTCAAGCTTTTTATTTCCATTTAGGGTTGATAAATCAAACTCCCAATCGGATGATTGGGAATAAAATTGTTAATTTTTCGATTTATCATTTACTTCATCTTCACTATTACTATTATAGTCTTCTTCTTCTTCTTTATCCCTTTTTATTTTATTAGGTGCTGAATTAATGTTTTTCTCGTTCAATATTTTTTTCTTATGAGTGCTGGTGAATATAGTATTATTTTCCGTTTTTATTTTAGTATTGTGCTTACATTTATATTTTTCGTCTGTGGGTATTGCTAGATTTGACGAATCTGACAATTTGACTAGTTTCTTTAGAGGTTCTGTTAAAGGTTTAAATGTTCTTTCTAAATTATTAAATTTTGTCAATTCTCCCAGCCTTATGCTTTGAAATTTTTTCTTTAAAATTTTTTTTTGGATTTCACCAACTCTTTTAAAATATTTTCTTCCATGATTATAACTTTAAACAAGTGTCGTCACCAACTTTAGATCCTGGAATAACTCGTAGTATACTTTTAACAGCTATTTTATAACAGTTTCTTAAAACAGCTAAACAGCTTTTTAAAAACAGCTAAACAGCTTTTTAAAACAGCTAAACAGGTAATTAAAACAGCTAAACAGCTTTTTAAAACAGCTAAACAGGTAATTAAAACAGCTAAACAGCTTTTTAAAACAGCTAAACAGGTAATTAAAACAGCTAAACAGCTTTTTAAAACAGCTAAACAGCTTTTTAAAACAGCTAAACAGCTTTTTAAAACAGCTAAACAGGTAATTAAAACAGCTAAACAGCTTCTTAAAACAGCTAAACAGCTTCGTGGAATAATTTTGACAGTTCTCCAAGTATAAAAAAAAAGTATTTAATATTAATAGGTATACGTCTGATGTAGTTAGTAGTATTTATATGACTAAATCTGAATGTATAGATCAAAGCCTTTTCTATAACGCCCTTGCTTCATTTCATCATCTTTACTTATTATAAGAAATCCATATTTATCCTTCCAACATTCTCCGCAAATGTAACGAAACATATTTAAACTCATGTCACTGCCAACATGATCATTGTAGATGTGCTTTAAATTTAATTCATCTTGCTTGAATAAAATAATCATATTTGCATTATCACGTACTAAATGTTTTGGAATATGTGTATAAGTCTGACATAAATAAAAAGAATCAATATCCTTATGTCTCCCCATACAGAAATATGATCTTATATTATTTTGTTTTTCACAAGCGACATCGTCAAATATCATAATAGAATTTACTTTAGCTTTTTCGGGTGGTATGACATGTTCATTGTCTGAAAATGTATAAAGTCCCATACCCTTTACTGATGAAATTAATATTGACAGATATTTATATTTCGGTTTATTTAATGATTTTGAGTATATATAAATATTTTTAAATTTTAAACCATTCGGACTTTCAATTAAACTAAGCATTATATTTGTTTTGCCACAGTTTGAGGGACCAACTATTAGTGCTCTGATAGAATTAGGTAAAAGACAGCTATGTTTAAAACCATTTCTGTTTTCCGTTAAGTCCAAGTTCCTCACTGAAATATTCGATTGTTGTTTTACCAATCGCATCTTTATAACTGAAAGCATACGTTTGCTTAATATTGCGTTTTATTTACTTTCAGATTTTTTTTTTTTTTCAGAGAAGCAATTTTTTATATATAAATGATTGTGTATAAAAATAAAGAATTTAGTAGAAAACATTTCGTCCTTGGAAAAGGACTTGTAAATAGCTTAATTAATTCACTACCACTTGAACTTCATTTACCGGGTTATCAATTTTGTGGACCAGGAACTAAATTGGAAAAACGATTACAAAGGGGTGATAAAGGTATCAATCCGTTGGATGCAGCTTGTAAAATTCATGATATTGCTTATGCCCAGAACACTGATATTCATAAACGACATTACGCAGATAAAGAACTAGCAGAAAAAGCTTGGAGTAGAGTTAAAGTTAAAGATAGTTCATTTGGAGAAAAACTCAACGCATACCTTGTCACTAAAGCAATGAAGTCAAAAGTTAAATTGGGCTTGGGAGTAAAAACTGACAACCAAAAGAAAAAGTGTAGACGAAATATTTTTAAGAATGCCGTTAAATCAGCAACCGATATTTTAAAAAAGGAAAAACCAAATGACATCGAAACCGCTATTAAAACTGCACGAAAAGCTATCCGACATTCATTTCTTGGAAAAAAATCTAAAGTAAAAATTCCTAGAATTATCAACATACCTAAACTTGGCGGTTTTCTTCCACTTGGGCCTTTTCTAACAGCACTTGGAGCATTGGGAGCAATAGCTCCTGGTGGGTCAGCAATCGCTAAAACTATTACTTTAGCTAAAAATTGTAGACAACAGCTCGAAGAAAGTAAGAGTCATAACAAAACATTAGAGGCAATAGCTATGGGTAAAGGTCTATATCTTAAACCCTATAAAAAAGGCTATGGAATATTTTATACCTCATCAAAAAACTATTAAAGCAGCTACCTAATAGACCGCTAACAGATGTGGACTTGAAAACATTTGGGAAGAAGCATATTCCTTATTTTAGAGGAGTATATATGAGGGATAAACTTCCTAAAACTCCACACCGAATAGAGAATGGAATTATAAACTTGGACTCAAATAGAGGATATGGAACACATTGGGTAGCATTTTATAAAAATAATGATAATGTAGAATACTTTGATAGTTTTGGTAAAATCCAACCACCTATAGAAGTTTTAAGATACTTGGGTAAAAACATTAAATATAACTATTTAAGATATCAAAAATTTAATACTTTTATATGTGGTCATTTATGTTTAAAATTTTTAATAAATTTCAAAATAAAGAATTAATAAAAAAAAACTCAAATATTTTGTTTTTTTGTTTTTATATTTTTTTTTATTATTTTTTTTTTGTTTGTTTGTTTTATTTATTATCCATTCTTAATAATAATCTATAGATTTTCACATCTGTTTTAATCTTATTTTGCATTTTTTTTTTCCAAACTCATAATAAAGTCTGGTTAAATCAATTTCTATATCTCTTTCATTTATACCTTTAATTTCATAATATTGTACATTTGTTTCATTTAAAATAGAGCAATTTGGAATATAATGTTCATAATAAAAATATAAAATTTGCTTGCGAAGAATTGTATTCCAGCTTAAAAATGTTGTCATGAATATTCTGACTTGGGTTAGCGATTTCCAAGTCTCAGGATCAATTTTAATTTTATGGTTTCCCTGTTGTAGGATGAGATAGCAAATACTATTCTTATACTGAAATGTATATTGAACATCCCTCTTATCATCCTTATAAATTAGATTCATACAATCTAGGAATTCACATTGATTTAGTGTTGCCTTAATATATTCCTTATAGCTCATAAGGTTTATCCATTCATCCCGGTCCAATCCAATGAAGTTCCTATCCTTATAATGCAACCAGACAATAGGCTTAAAACCAAGAGCTGTGGAAAATCCGCAGGCTATCTTTAATTTTAAATTTATAAAATATTCCAACTCAAATACACAGTCGTGTATTTTCGGGTTTCTTACAAGATTGAACATTCTCGATGAATTTTAAATGTAAAGTAATAATATTTTTGCTTTGAAAATCTCTATTTAAAGAAAAAAAAAATGCTTTTATCTTTTTTTTTTTTTTTTTTTTTTTTAAAGCTATATATTAACTGTAATTATTTTTGTTTTTTTGTACATAAATTTAGACTTCTAAAATATTTTAATATCTCTTTATAATTTTCTATAATTCTTATAACCTCCTTTTTCCTCTTATAGAAAAAGTAGCATCCACACAAATCCACGACATCTCCACTTGTACTTTCGTGAGAGCAAGGCATATTATATACATTAAAATTTGTATATTCTCTTTTGAATGTACATAATAATTCCAAATGTTCTTCAAAGATTACACTTCCAAATTCTTGTAGAAAAGCTTCAATAACCTCCATCTTTCCACATTAAGATTTCATTTACAACTTATTAAAAATATTAATAATTCTATATTATATATATATATATATATATATATATATATGTGTGTTTGTCAATTATGAAATTTTTTAATTGAATAGTGTGAATTACTACAATTTGGAAATCCAAATTCAATATTTTTCGCCAAAACTTTATACAAGTGTAAAAAAATTGATTTTAGTGTGCACGGTCTGATTTCGGGTCCATTATTTACGATAAGTTTACACTGGGAACCGGTCCTCATAACAAATTCTATGTATTAGAAAATTTATGTTGCCATACGTTTACAATATTTTTGCAAAATCGCTAGTTGCTTAATTTTTTACTTTCAATTTATTTAGTGTTATAAACACCATAGAGCTTTTATTTACACGCTTTTTTCAGCTATGTAGCGACTTTTTGCATAAAACCCGCAAAGAATTTACTTAAAATGAAATACTACAACACTTATTTTTTATTTACAAGTAAACTAAATCATAAAGCTAAAGAAAATATAAAAAGAAAGAAAAAAAAGAAATATAAAAAAGTCTGTTTGTACAAAATCAATTGCGAATTTAAGAACGTTTAATATAGTTGCGCTATGCCGAATCTTTGATACCCTCCACCGACAGGAGTGAGCTCTATATGATAAATACATATATATTATTAACTAAGCTCCACAAAAACGACCGTCAGCATTAAAATTAGTTGCGGTTTAGACCTGAATTCAATTATTGACCGACAATAAGAAAATTTTATGCGTTTCTTGTTAGAACTTTGAACTGGCTTGAGTAAAATATCATGATTCGTAAAAGTTTTAGCCGAACTAAAATAATTTTTAGGAGGGTAATTTGTATTGGACCTATGGTAAATTATTAGTTTTAGCGTTTTCCGAGAGTAGGGTTTATATGTGGCCTAGGGTAAATTATGGACCAATCTTCACGAAATTTGGCAATGTGATTTCTCGTCCTATAAAACTGTGACGTTCCGAATTTAAGTATGCTTGCGTTATTTATTGCGGTTTTAGGCGTACTAAACTGTTTGCCGGGAGTAGGGTTAGGGCCTAGTGTAAATTATGGACCGATCTTCAAAAAATTTTACAGTGTGATTTCTGGTCCTATAAAACTGTGACGTACCAAATTTAAGTATGCTAGCGTTTTTATTGCGGTTTTAGGCGTACTAAACTGTTTTCCGCGAGATGGGTTTATATGGGGCCTATGGTAAATTATGAACCGATCGTCACGAAGTTTACCAGTATGATTTGCAGTCGTACAAACCAAATTCCAGCAAATTTTATGTCATTCCGTGCTTTATTAAACCATTTATGTTAGTTTTTGTATCAATATTATCAATTTTTTTAAGGTGTTGGTTCCACATTTTGATTCATACTTCTGATCCTACTGAACCGATGTTGCTCGATTTCAATCCCAAGCTGCTTAGGATAACTACAAGCACTTTGAGACCAAGTTTGTTCTTTTCTTTTGCGTTTTTCGAAAGTGAGCGTGTTTTCAACAGTCGGACAGACAGACGGACATCGCTAAATCGACTTAGAATTACTCAAGGAGCCAGAAATAAACTTTATGGGGTCTTAGATGTATAATAAAAAAGTTTCACACGGAATGACAAACTTAGTATACCCTCATTCACCACAGTGGTGGTGGAGGGTATAACAAATCAATTGCCTGCACCATAACAGCTTGGGGGCTTAGAAAATTAAATAATAAATACAAAGATTTTAAGGAAACTACCAGCAAGCTAACTTGTTTTTTTTATAAATTTTTTGTCTTTAAAAAATAATCTCTCGATACAATTTCCAGAATTAGATAAAGCCATGAAACTCTTCTTAAAAGAAATTGGCGATTTGCGCAATTTCGTCCGTACCGCAATAAAGTTTTGCTTAAAAAGATGACCGCCCAAAACTTTTTCAGCCCGGAGCTGGCGTAAACAATAATTTGTTAAAATTTTGCGATAAGCAAAATCTAAACAGTTAAAGACAATTTGGTTTTAAATTTAAACACTCAACTACCCATGCAATCCATTTATTGGCTTCTAACGTTTATTGGAACTGGAACAGGAAAAAATGCACGGGAGCGTGCTTAATAGATTTTGAAAAAGCTTTCGATAATGTTTGGCTACCAGGTCTACTTTACAAACTCGACAAATATAAAATGCCTCTATACTTTAGAATACTGATACATAATATGTTAAGTGGTAAATCATTTAGAGTTCGCAATATGGGAAAGTTAAGTACGGATACTTTTACCATTTTAATGGACTGCAACAGGGTATGGTAAATTCACCTACACTTTTTAATTTATCAGGCCTGTTCTGAAAATCACTTTTATTCAATTCACGTGATTTTAAATCATATGTGCCTTTAAAAATCACACGTGTGATATTGTTATATTCCGTTTTTCGTGTGTTTCGGTGTGATTTTCTACTGCCGAAGACACACCGAGAAACAAAAACGAAATGATTTTCAGAACACCACAAAATCACACGTGTGATTTAAAAAAGCACGTGATTTGAAATCACGTGATTTTCAGAACAGGCCTGAATATCTTAACGATTTAGTACAGAAAATGGACAACATTAGAGCTTTCGCCGATGATTTAATAATCTACCATGCCGATGATAAAAATCGGCCAAATAAATTAAAACAACGTTACTTCAGAAATGTAGAAAAACATGCTAGTGATTGGCAACTAAAGAGAAACATAGAGAAGTGCGAAACAATATTGTTTCGACCTCCTGTCAACAAATGTAACAGCGACATTAAAATGAATTGGAAAAAGAGTTGGAATCAAATCTTTACGTAATGTGGGAATACCAAATAGGGAGGTGGTCAGATATCTAGGTGTTAACTTGGACAAATTTTTGTATTTCGACAAACATATAAATATTCAACTGAAAAAGGTCAAAAATGCATTTTTTACTTATAAAAAGTTATTTTACTCGAGGGTCATACGACCAAATGTTAAACTAACCCTATACAAAATACTTATTAGGCCAATATTGACATTTGGATGCCCAATATGATTCAATATTTCTCCATCTTATATGGAAAAATATCGCGTACTTGAAAGAAAATGCATTAGAGCGTGTGTCTCACTTTATAGGCCACACGAGCAATTATATGAAATATATTTCTAACATAAAGCTGTATGCTACGGCAAGAATAACAAGAATCGATCATTTTATTATTCAGTTAATTAGGAAGCACGCACTAAGAAGTTTTACTTGCGACACTAATAATTTAATAGCTGCTCCATATTTTTGCAACGAAGGATACATAATGCTGTGCCTAATAAATGGATATGTTCCACCTGAAAGCTTCACATATCTAGATAAGAGAGGTTTTGTTCAAGATAGCAATGGAATTCCCATTCTTTATCATATTTACAGAAGGGCAAATAGCAAACCTGTGTTTGAAAATAGGTTAACAACCGACAACAGTAGGTTCAGTACTGTTATGTCCGTAATAGATATAAGGAGGTTTGTGAACCTTGAAAGAAAGAAATTTTGGTGGCTCTCAGATTGAATCATTTCATAATTTTATCTTACCTTTTTAAAGTATTGACCATGAACTTTCTTTTTTTCATTATTATATGTAATGTTTTTAAATTTTTCATTACATATAAATTAAAATAAAATAATATTACTGACATATTATAAGAAAACATACTCAATTTGAAAGAAAACAAATGTACAATACTATAAGTATGTAATTAATCTTTATACTTGAGATATCCGTGAAGGACTAACTAAGTATTAACAAATCCCTGTAACTTTTTGCTTATTTAAAGTGTACATATTATATCTTTATATTTTAATAAATAAACATTAAAAAACAAAAACAAAAAAAAAATTAATATATAGAAAGTATATTGGTCATGACTCGGGCATTTTGCACTGATTCGACAAATTTAAATACCGAAATTTTTTAAGAAATTAACCATTTACTTGGGTTATAAAACGGTTATTTGGTTATTTTTGAAAAAAAATTATATATTGTTCATAACTTCTATTTCTGGATCGATTTTATCGACCTTTTTGGGAAATCTTTTTTGTTGAAAATTTTCAATCTTTTCATATGTAAGACGTAGCCATCGGTCATATTACATTTTGATGCTTTTAGCCCATTCTTGGAGTATTTTGTTCATTACTTGACCATTTTTTAACCGATTTGACAGATTTATATGCCGAAGTCTTTAAGAAGAAATTTACATGGGAGATTTTACAAAAAAAAAAAAAATTATATTTTGGTCATAACTTATTTGTATCTGAACCGATTTGTCCGAGTTTTTCAGAAAATATGCTCTACTAAAGATCTTTTGATATACTAGACGCCAAAAAAATTAGATTTTGGTCAAAACTTTTTGTGTCTGAACCGATTTTTCCGAGTTTTTCAGAAAATATATAAGACGTATCCCATAGGTCACATTACAGCCCTAAAATTTTAATTTTTATAAATATGTTGATGTTTATTAGGCCTATTTTTGGAGTATTTGCTCATAAATGGACATCTTTAAAAATATATATATATATATCTTGGTCATGACTTTTTGTATCTGAACCGATTTGTCCAAGTTTTTCAGAAAATGTGTTGAAGCCGTTAAACAAACAAATAAAAATAGTATGGAGAATGTTGTTGTTGTTGTCACAATCTGCTTTCGTCGTTTAATTTTACACCTTCTATTAGTTAATATGTTTCATATTAAATTTTCTTATTACCAATATTTAATAATAATAAATAAATCTGTACATTTAATTTGAGTGTATAATCTGCGCTATCGCCATTATGTAGGTGTCGGTAAGAGTGTAATTTGAAAACAAGTGAACGTGTACGTTGAAAATTACTTTGTTTTGTATGAATGCTAGCTGTCACTTCTTTTGTATGTAGTTTCTACGTACTTAATTTAGAATATATATAAAACTACATACAAAAAAGAGACAGCCAGCATAGTTTTTCCTAGTGCATACAAATTGTGCAGTGTTGCCAGAACTTTTAGAAGTTAAATCAGCAAAAAACATTGATTTTTCATCAAAATATCTACGACTTATTTAAAATCTTTAAGAAATCTTCAAAACGCATTTAGAACATTTTATGTAGATTATTATGAAAAAGATTTAACCATTTATTTCAAGACATAATAATACGATTTTAATATAATTTTTATTAAAGCAAAACGAAAACAGGTTGCACACCATGGTGGCATACAAAATGAAATACATATGTATATCTACATATTTAATTTAATACTGATAAGTTTGTGAATAGTTTCTATATAGTGGGTTGCTAGTAACATTCCATATTTTTCCAAAATGGTCACTAATCCTCGCCAGAAATTTTCGCAAAAAACGAACTTTTTCAATTCTGAATTTCTGAAATTCCAAAATTATTTCAGATACCCCCCAACACCTGAATTCACTTTAGGACTCCCTTCTCCCCCATTCCTATATGATCCCATATTAGTAACTATCACCATTTCTCCATATTGTCCAACGTCCATAAAGTCCACTTTTAACATTTTTCAAAATCGCCATTTTTTAAAATTCAATTTTCTTAATTTCCAAAATTATTTCAAATATACCACTACCAGAATTCACTTTAGGACTCCCTTCTCCCCCATTCCTATATGGGCCCATATTAGTAACTATCACCATTTCTCCATATTGTCCAACGTCCATAAAGTCCACTTTTAACATTTTTCAAAATCGCCATTTTTTAAAATTCAATTTTCTTAATTTCCAAAATTATTTCAGATATACCTCTAATATGGTTTCAAAGAGGACCCCTTGGAGCACCATTTCTATATAGTGGGTTGTTAGTAACATTCCATATTTTTCCAAAATGGTCACTAATCCTCGCCAGAAATTTTCGCAAAAAACGAACTTTTTCAATTCTGAATTTCTGAAATTCCAAAATTATTTCAGATATCCCACTACCAGAATTCACTTTAGGACTCCCTTCTCCCCCATTCCTATATGATCCCATATTAGTAACTATCACCATTTCTCCATATTGTCCAACGTCCATAAAGTCCACTTTTAACATTTTTCAAAATCGCCATTTTTTAAAATTCAATTTTCTTAATTTCCAAAATTATTTCAGATATACCACTACCAGAATTCACTTTAGGACTCCCTTCTCCCCCATTCCTATATGGGCCCATATTAGTAACTATCACCATTTCTCCATATTGTCCAACGTCCATAAAGTCCACTTTTAACATTTTTCAAAATCGCCATTTTTTAAAATTCAATTTTCTTAATTTCCAAAATTATTTCAGATATACCTCTAATATGGTTCCAAAGAGGACTCCTTGGAGCACCATTTCTATATAGTGGGTTGCTAGTAACATTCCATATTTTTCCAAAATGGTCACTAATCCTCGCCAGAAATTTTCGCAAAAAACGAACTTTTTCAATTCTGAATTTCTGAAATTCCAAAATTATTTCAGATATCCCACTACCAGAATTCACTTTAGGACTCCCTTCTCCCCCATTCCTATATGGTCCCATATTAGTAACTATCACCATTTCTCCATATTGTCTAACGTCCATAAAGTCCACTTTTAACATTTTCCAAAATCTCCATTTTTTAAAATTAAATTTTCTTAATTTCCAAAATTATTTCAGATATACCACTAATATGGTTCCAAAGAGGACCCCTTGGAGCACCATTTCTATATAGTGGGTTGCTAGTAACATTCCATATTTTTCCAAAATGGTCACTAATCCTCGCCAGAAATTTTCGCAAAAACGAACTTTTTCAATTCTGAATTTCTGAAATTCCAAAATTATTTCAGATATCCCACTACCAGAATTCACTTTAGGACTCCCTTCTCCCCCATTCCTATATGGGCCCATATTAGTAACTATCACCATTTCTCCATATTGTCCAACGTCCATAATGTCCACTTTTAACATTTTTCAAAATCGCCATTTTTTAAAATTCAATTTTCTTAATTTTCAAAATTATTTCAGATATACCACTAATATGGTTCCAAAGAGGACCCCTTGGAGCACCATTTCTATATAGTGGGTTGCTAGTAACATTCCATATTTTTCCAAAATAATCACTAATCCTCGCCAGAAATTTTCGCAAAAACGAACTTTTTCAATTCTGAATTTCTGAAATTCCAAAATCATTGCAGATATCCCGCTACCAGAATTCACTTTAGGACTCCCTTCTCCCCCATTCCTATATGGTCCCATATTAGTTACTATCACCATTTCTCCATATTGTCCAACGTCCATAAAGTCCACTTTTAACATTTTTCAAAATCGCCATTTTTTTAAATTCAATTTTCTTAATTTCCAAAATTATTTCAGATATACGACTAATATGGATCCAAAGAGGACCCCTTGGAGCACCATTTCCATATAGTGGGTTGCTAGTAACATTCCATATTTTTCCAAAATGGTCACTAATCCTCGCCAGAAATTTTCGCAAAAAACGAACTTTTTCAATTCTGAATTTCTAAAATTCCAAAATTATTTCAAATATCCCACTACCAGAATTCACTTTAGGACTCCCTTCTCCCCCATTCCTATATGGTCCCATATTAGTAACTATCACCATTTCTCCATATTGTCTAACGTCCATAAAGTCCACTTTTAACATTTTCCAAAATCTCCATTTTTTAAAATTAAATTTTCTTAATTTCCAAAATTATTTCAGATATACCACTAATATGGTTCCAAAGAGGACCCCTTGGAGCACCATTTCTATATAGTGGGTTGCTAGTAACATTCCATTTTAGATAGAGTTGTAAAGTAGATGTTTGCAATCGAGACTTGGAACCGAATTTGTTCATAAGTAGGCCTTTGTGGTTATGGGACGAATGTTGTTTTCTCTGTTCTTTACTTAGGTGCATAGAAAACCTCAGTCTTGTTTATAAGTAAGCGTGGTCACTTCGTATAGTAAAAATATATAAAATAAAACATATATATTTTAAATTACAAGTAAGTTGGTATGCTTATATAATTTTTTTTTTGTAGAATATATAGCTTTGTGAATAGTGTTTATGTGAATATTTTTTAATGGTGCATGTGGAACTCGTAAAATCACGCAATTTTTAGAACAGCCAAATATGGCCTCTCATGCATTCACAGAAAAATTCGTCCAAATTTTCCGTGCCATATTTGGCTTCCCATGCATTTAGGGATAAACATTACGGTACCTGCTTCCACCCCAACTACTCTAGCAAATAGAAAAAGAGGTTCAGATTCACGTGGTTCAACCCCGAGTTCCTGTAACGTGCCAAAGAATTATTCAAAAAACAAAGCTCGCCGCCAAGACTTTCCACTAAGTGCTGTCAGACTGGATTCTACAGATCATCTGCCAAAATGGAAAAAAGTACGCCAGCTTTGTCAAAATGATTGCAAATTTCGATCATATATAACTTGTACTAGATGCGGGGTCCATCTTTGTTTGAACAAAAACAGAAATTGCTTTGCTTTATTCCACGCATAAGTAGATCGATCGGTTTTCGATTTTGCAATACTTATTTTCTTTACTGTGCTTTTAATTACTTTTAATCTTATAAATATACAACCATGGAAGCGTTACTTTTGTATTTTTTACTTATGTTCCTTACATTTTAATTACTTTTGATTGCTTAAATCAAATATAAATATAAATATTAATACAAAAATTATATTATCTTTGTTGCATGAAGCGCCATATATGGCAATACATTTTTAGGGTGATACAGATTGGATTGCATATGAAGCCATATATGGCAATTTTTTTGTTTCAGAAAACTGACCTGCTTTTCTGAAAAAATTTTGTTTGCATATCTTAATTATGCCATTTAAAAAAATAATTTAAAAATAAAAAAATTAATTTGTAGCTGGATCATAATGCATGCAGTAGAGGGTTAATAGGGGGTCATGTTTCCCGACGCAATGTGAATGTTTTATGTGCGCATTTTTGCTCATTGATCTTTATCCTCCATTTTTTTTTCCACCTTTCCAGTTCAAATATATGGTCCTGTAAGTAACGAGATGCTTCTTGACAGTTTACTTGTACTGTTAGAAAGGCTGTATCGTCCGTAAATGTTGATGTATGGGTATTAAGTATAAGTAAAATAGAGGGCCCAGGATGCTGCCTTGTGGGACTCCAGCGGAAATTGACTGTGGAGAACTTAAAAAATCGCCTTCTTTAATAATAAATTGACGACCGACTAAGTAGCTTTCTAACAGCTTGTGTATGTTTGCAGGTAAGTTTTGCTGCAATTTAATCCTTCATGCCAGACTTTATCGAAAGCTTGGGACACATCGATGAAGTGTGCAGAGCAATATTTTTTTCTTCAAAGTCTTTTCTTATGACATTTACTATTCGATGAGTTTGTTCAATTGTGCTGTGCTTTCTTCTAAAACCGAATTGATGGTTTGGAATACATCTATTTTCATTCACAATCGGCGTTAATTTTGACACTAGTAGTTTCTCAAATAGCTTTGAAATATTAGATATTAAGCTAATAGGCCTGTATGACTCAACTTTTGTGTGATCCTTTCCTGGCTTTGGTATGATGGTTACTTAGTAAACCTTCCATTCTTGAGGGTAGTATTGAATTCGTAAAATAGCGTTAAAAATAATAAGAATAATTTTCTTTGTTATACTTGGTAGCTCCAAAAGCATTTTATTACTGATCTTATCAATACCGGGTGCCTTCTTGGTGTTTAAATCATAAAAAGCCTTTTAGATTTCTCTAAACTCGAATCTTAGGGGTATATCTGCTTAACATTCACAGGCGGTAACTCGACTGCTATATCGTGAGATATATTAAGGGTAAATACATTTTTCAGATGATTAAAAACATATTTCCTTTTTCAATATCATTTCTTTCCCAACTTCCATTCAAGTTTCTTAATGGTGGCTTAGAGATAACTGGTCTATTGAGGCTTCTAGCTGCATGCCATAATAAGTAGTCTGATTGTGGAGTTGCATCAAGTTCCTTAAGATATTTTTCCAGGGAAGCCGTTTGATGAGACTGCAGTAACTTTCTTAGCCTTTTTGTGCTTTCTTTTAATGAAGTCTTAAGTTGGGGGATCTGTGCAATTGCCACTCTCTTTGAACTCTCTTTTTTTCAGTCAAGAGACGCTTGACATCTGTAGAATATATGTTATTATTTTTGGTTTTTTGAGGGTTATGCTGGAATGTTGAACAGCTTGTTTGAGATAACTGTCAAAATTAACAATAGCGAGATCCACGTTCTCCGGTGTACCAAGCGGAATATTTTCTGTGCAATGGCACTAAGATATTTTTTATATTTTAACCAATTTATTTATGTGGCTGAGGTCGCTAAGTAACCAGACGTATATACAATTCCATTTGGGTTCATTAAAGTAACAATTGTAGGTGTGTGATCGGAAGATAATTCTAAGGAAGCTTCAACATGAATCGTTTCTGCGGGGATGTTTTTAACCACGCCAAAATCGATAACATCTGGAATTTTTTGCTGATCACTAGGCCAATAAGTTGGTTGTCCGTTCGCGACCACATTTAAATCAATTTTCGAGATTGTATTATACAACACGACCTTTTGGTGTTATGAGCCGTGACCCCCAGAAGTAGGGTTGCCAGTTTTGAAATCAGAGAAATCAGTACATAAGAGAAAAAAATCAGTACAATTGCATAAAAAACAGTACATATACAGTTTTAATATAAAATTATTAATAACATAAAAAGCTTTAATCTTTTTGAAAACAAAACTTGAATTCATGCTATAATTTGAACAGTGACAAAATTTAATTAATAAAACTGAATTTTTTCAAAATAATAATTTAACTCCTTATATATTTTTAGCGGGAATACAAAGTGAACAACAAAAAAATCTAAAACACAACCGGTTATTAGAAATTCTCTTCTTTATATCTTGGTTTAATATGTTTCAAAGAAACATTAATTTTATTACTTAAAAGCAAAATTTGAGTTCATTATGTCTGAAGCTTGGTACTAACTGGGTCAATGTCAATATTTTGTTTTTTTTTTTGACTTAATTGTTGCATTAGGTCTTTTCTTAAGCTACGGTTACATCAAGCAAATATTTGACGAAAAAAACGTGACCAACATGTGAACTAAAATTTTATTTCCTTTATTCTATTATATTTTTTGAATATAAGTCAACATAAGATTAAATAAAAGTAGTTTATTGCTATATCTACCAGCATATTTAATTTCATTTTGCAATTAAAAGGTCATGCTGAATCTCTTTTATTTTGCGTAAACAGCCAATGTATAATTTAACCAAAAACAGCTTAAAAAGTGTTTTGCTAGCCAATTTTACTTGGAACTCTTCTATAAAAAACTAAAATTTAAATTTTCTCAAAAATGAATTATTTGACATTGGCCTTTTTTGCACCAAGCTACAGATATAAGGACAACAAAGTTAAAAAACAAATTACGCACTTGAAATAACGTAGCTTGTTATGTATTTATCTAAACAATAATTTAAAAGTGACTTACAACTAATTTCTTGTAATAATTGTAATTATTGCAAAAGGCACAATCGTTTTTCAGACGATCAGACATATGTATGGACATAAATATTTACAATGTTACAAGTTAAAAATATTTATGGCCTTTTTGTACGTTGTTAACAATTTCTTTTTTGTCTTTAGGAAATTGTAAAACTCATTACAACTATAACCAAATTTTGTCTTTATCTGCAACTTCCTTTCTAGGTTTTATATTAGAAGCCTATTTCTCTCTTTTCTTCACTTTGAAAAATAAAGACTCGTTCTGTAAAAGCGTTTGAATGTGGAATGGAAGAAATAAAATTACACATTTTCTCAAATTCGTGAACGCACCACCATTTAGAAACACTTTCCATTTTTCTTCAACTGTCTTCTTTTTTGTACCTACTCGGCAAAAATCTTTAATTTTAATAACTCATCGATAAGAACATCTATATTAATATTTGCATAATTGCTGCAGCTTCCTCCTCCGAACGTTGCCGTTTAGGCATTGTCACCTTCGCAGGGACTGAAGGAGTAGCACTTGGCTGCCCAGCTATGTGGGCTCTTGCCCAAGCCAGTAAAGCTTTTTGTTCACTGGAAAGCTCTTCAGCTTTTTTGGAGCCTAGATGCTCAATGAAACGCAAGGCGGCACGCCTTGTGTTGGATGCCCTCTTTGTAGGGTTTTTGTGCCTTGGAGACTTTTAATGGTCGCCGAATTTGGCGTGGGGTGGTGAAACCTTGGGATTGGATGTTTTCATCGCCATCCCTCCTTGCACAATGGGCACATGGGAAACTGCAATGTTGGACGACTTTGTCATTCCCAACTTAGCAGCACCCGAAGCAGGGGTTTTATCCGTTCCAATGACGGAAAGGGCTGAAGCGGTTTTGGAGGTGCTTGGATTGAAGCACAGAGGCACCCCGCCGCAATTTTTAGAGCAGCCGCCTTCTGGTCGAGCTGCCTTACCACTTCCAATCAGCCTAGGCCGATCTACTTTGGTCGCCGGGACTGTTACAGTCCCTGGCTTGCCGTATTTCTGTCTATCGTTGTCCTCGTTCTCGCCTGTCCGTCATCATTTTCCGTTAATTGTTTTTGTTGTTGTTTGTTGTCTTTTGAGTTGTTCATTGTAAATTTTGGTCCCACGAGAAGTTGAAAGGTCCGCCACGTCATAGCCCCCAATAACGTGGTAAGGGCGTGGTCTATTTGCTGAGGTGCCCAGGTATCAGCAAAGCTCCGTGATAATACAGTCGGTAACCCCTGACTGCAAACCAGACCGATAGGCACGGGTCGCATGACACCTCGGTTTAGGGGTAGTTAACCTTTCGTCGTCAAGGCTTTTAGGTTCCGTATCTCAAACCCAGGCGCCGCACAGTGGCGCCCGTAGAGCAAGCGAGGTTGCAAAAATCAAAATTTTCATGAATGCCGACGAAGTTTTGAATAAACCCATGTTATAGGAAACTTTTCAACGATTTCAAATATGCCACTCTTAATAATATCACATTTTTAGTTTAGAAGATATAACCGTTCAAAGTTGACCGACTTTCGGTTTTCAAAAAAACACACAATTTTTAGTCAATTTGTTGCGATTTCAGGTGTAATATCACGAAAAATAGGTAACGAATCGCCTTATTTTTTGTTTGTATTGATTGATGTATTTATTAAATGTATAATGATAAAAAAAAATTAACTGTTTGCTTTGTGTTTCTCCTGGTAAATCACTATTTAAAAACTATCCGTTTTTTCACTATTTTTCAACTTTGACGGAAAATAAAAAAAACTATATTTTTCTATATTTGCCATATTTGCAAAACCTGTTCTTTGATTATTTCTTTACATAATTCAAAAGGTTTTATCTGCCCGTACGTGCCCGTTTGGCTTCTAGAGGTAAAAAAGTTTAAAAAGACATGGTTGCAGAAATTGTATGGCGTTCATCCCTTATATGTTTTGACTGACAGTAGTTTGATCTAATAGTTTGAAAAAAACTACTCATTGAAATTAGCAGGTACGTACCTCACATAAACAATACTTTGGCGTACAAATGGTCAGGAACAATATTGACTTATGGTCCCTACAGGTAGGCACAAATCTTATTTGGACACGTGCATAATATCAAAATTGCATTATTCAGCCTAAATCCATATGTATGCAGGGAAGAGGTAAATTTTTAGGCATGGTAGCATAAGCCTATATATTGCAAAATAAGCATAATGCCTGGATTAGTCTACGCCTGAAAGTTGGCGCAACAATTACTGAAACCATTAAACAATTTAAGTACTGAAAACATGGCGTTGAACAATTTAAAATTATTTGAACTGTTTAGAAAGTCAACCACACCAAAGTTTTTCACGGAAGTGAAAATTCTTCCTGAGAAGTTGACATTGATCAGCAAATGAGGCTGCGATGGATCATCCGGACAAAGCGTTTATAAGCAAAGGATATCTCCCGATGACGCTACAATATCGGACGGAAATATGTTTATGGCATCTGTTGTTCCTTTGCGGCTAAAATCGGATGATTCCCTACACTGGAAAAATCCACGTCCGTCATCAGTGCATTATTGCCGACCAATAATGTTTCAGTTTGCAAGGGAATCGGCAGAACTCATAAGGACTACGGTGAAGGACATTAAAGAACAAATAAGCAAGATTAAGCCTACAAAGCTGCAAATTGGAGAAGGAAAATATATTGAATGCAATTACGAGTTCCACCTGACCATGGTTGACGGAAAAGTCGTAAACGAACTGACAGGAACAACCTCAACAATGTCATGCCCGATTTGCAAAAAGAGTCAGAAGAACTTTTTTCAATTCAATTCAATTTATTTCATATATAATATGTTACATCTCAATTTTATATAATTAGTTGTAAAGAGTTTAAGATTAGTATCTTTTTCTGCTTAATTATAACATATTTCAATTAGTTATCATATACATATATATAGACAGAATTATATTGGAGGTAAAAATTTAGCAAAAACCTATTTAAACCCCTTTTTTCGTTTTATTTTTATATTTTTTTTATCGATTTTATATTATTATTTGTCAAAAGAACTTTGGTAATTTAAACGATTCTACAAATGAGGAGAATTACGAATATGGAATGTCACCATTGCACGCAAGGATAAGGTGTATGGAATTCTTGCTAAAACTGGCATATACCCTACCACAAGAGGAAGAAAACTTCGATGAAAATACATCAATAAAGGATAAGGAAAAGATCAGAAAGAAGCAAATACAGGATGCTTTTTTTAAACAAGTTGGACTAAAAGTAGACTGTCCCAAGCACGGATACGGTAACTCAAACGATGGAAACACTTCTAGGAGATTTTTTGAAAATGATGAGGCAGTAACTAGAATCATTGGAATTGACAATCAAATCGTGAAAAGATTGGGAACGATCTTGGATGTTTTAAACTGCAAAGAAAATGTCAATTCTACAAAATATGGAGAATATGCGTCGAAAACTGCATCTCTTTTAGCAGAAATGTATCCACAGAAGAAGTTGACCCCGACCGTCCATAAAATATTGGCGCATGGTAAAGATATAATTGAGTACCAGTCTTTGCCAATTGGAGAGCTTTCTGAAGAAGCACAGGAGTCTCTTAACAAATTTTATAAAAAATATAGATTGCAGAACACATTCAAAGCATCAAGGGTAAGGCAAAATGAGGACCTCTTCAACATGTTGGCAGCATCTTCCGATCCACTTATTTCTTCCCTGCGGCATGTGAAGTCACGAATAGAGTTACAAAATAATTATAGTTTAGAAATGGTTAGTCTTTTAGATATACCTTCTCTTACGAATTGTGATGAATATTTTACAGAAAATTGAAAAAATAAATTTAAAAAAAAAAATAATTTTTTTTTTAATTTGTTGGGTAATAATTTAAAACATAAAACCCTTAAGAAAAAAAATAAAAACAATCTAAAAATGTAAAAAAAATTTTTTTTAGTTACCATAAAATTGATTTTTCTACTAATTTTAACTTTGATAACCCATAAGTAGGCCCCTACAAAGCGTAGCACCCTTTCCAAACGCTCATTTCATAGGCTGAACAGTTATCTATCATATGCTGTTTAAACTGTTCAATTATCTTATTCGGTTCAAAAGATATGATTTTTGCAACGAAAAAACTCAAATGGCGCCACTGTGCGCCGCTTGTGACGTTACCTGTACTTGAAATACAAACCACAGCCTAGACTCAGCCACCACATCGCTGCAAGATCGTTATCCAAGGTGGTGGTTGTAAACTGATTAGAAGAAATGGGAACCGAAATTGTTCTTTTCTACTGAGTCGCTCGGAAGTTAGTGCACTGTTAACGGGCGGATAAGGCTAAATCGGCCTAGAATCACTGAAGAACCCCGAAAATTCATACATCTAAAATAAACATTACAAAAGATTGACATTGAATTTCAAACTTAGTATACCTCTTTAACCACTGCTGATTAAGGAAATTCAACTGTAAACAAGTAAGAAAGAAAAGTTGGTCAAGCTCGGTCGTATGATACCCCACCACCGCAGTATATAAGAACAATATTGGACTCCACAGAACAACATTTTGTTATAAAGTTAAGATTCATATAAAAGATCTTTGTGCTGAATAGATTAGATATCTATTTATTTATTATCAAAATAGTAGCTTAAGCCTAATTAGGCCAATAAATTTACATTACAATGCAGAAAAAAAACATGAATAATAGGTATAAAAATAAAAATTATACATAACACTGCTATATTCAAAAAGTTAAGTTTAATTATATCTTCATATATGAGATTTATTTACCTTTAAGCGATTTAAGAAGTTTTATATGAGACCTATTGTTAATTCTGGAACCAAAATTTTGTGGTGACATAGTAGCTATCGTATAAGTTATTGCCATTGTTATGTCAATAAGTACCTTCATTTACATATAAGGAAGTTATTGCATTAAAAGCTATTTTCGGGAGCAGTATTTGTATGGGAGCTACAATCAAAAATGGCCAGATTCCAAAAAAATTTGGTAAGATTAATTTTTTTGCAATCACATAAGTTTGGGCCAAATTTAGTCTAATTCCCAACATATTACATGGTTTAGGGGCACAAATACTCGATTCGGGCAAAAAGCTTGATTGGATATATGTACATATGTAATTATGGACCGACTGTCCCAATTTTCAATATGCATGATCCTTGTAACCAAAATCGTGACCTGTTTGCGCACAAGGATTACTTCGACAGCAAAGCCACGCAGCGTTAGATCGACTCAGAAAGGCGGGTATGTGACCCAACATTTTATTTTTTCAGCACAAGTGCATAACAACATTGTGATGAAGGTATAAATCGCTATATAAATCTAAATCTTGCTTACCTTGCAAACTGTATAAAGGTCTCCAAATGTTGCTGCGTTTTTTCTTTATTTTTCACTTTCACAAAATAACTTTACAAAAATCACGCAATTTCACTGTAAAATATTAAGTAAAAAACGCTCGCTTTTGCAAATATATTTTTAAAAAACAGAGATGAATTTTTTGACAAAATGATGCCAGATTTTAGGTAAAATTTGAATTATGTGTATTGCGCCATCACACACGAGACTATTTTTAAAGCCGCATAAGTTTTGTTCTGTTCGTCCCACAAGAATTGTTTTATCTGGCTTAAAATTTATACGTGTACACAGCTTTGCATGGATTAGTGTTTTTTGTACTCATTTATTTACGAAAATATGCATGAATTGATTTTATGCTGCTAATGTGGGGTTAAAGTTGGTTGAAATATTATGTGTGTGATAGGCCATTTACAATGCAGCTACACATTCAAGTTTAACTCTGTAGCCAAACGTTCAAAAATCACTTTCAATTTCCTCACACACACCACTTTCAAAACTTGTTTGAATTGACAATGTGGCTCAGGCTGCAATCAACTGATAATCGATTTCATTTTAAAAAGGACCCCAACGAAGAAACAACTCAAAATTGTAGCTTAACTTAAAGTATTTTGTAAAAAAGCACAAACATATTTAAAAACACAATTTCTTATATTAAAGCAGATGTATGTTTTTAGAAATATTTTGTTTATTAAGGAAGCGCCAAAAATTTTTTGTGATCAGCTGTTAAATTGATGTGAAATTGCCAAACAAATTGAAAGGTAAAATTGAGAGCAGTCTCGTGGTCAATTTAAAAGTGTGAGTTAGGTAGTAAAAATGTGTAAGTGGCTTTCAAAAAGATCATAGGTATTTAAGTTCAAAATAACGAAACTTTATAACTCTAACATTACTACGTGTACGCCACGATAAACAATTAGGTATTTGAGCAAATTGAAAGGCAAAACTTGATCGTGTGGCATCCAAGTTACCTAATAGTTTTCGATCAATTTTTCATCAATTTATTTTCAAGATGACACCAACAAAACAATTTATACAGAAAAAAGGAAAATGTTCTTATTAAAATTGCAATCACCTGTTTTCTTGACCGTAAATTGAAGCACGCAATTAAGAATAGAACTTGAGAGCAAGTTCGTATCATTGTATTAAGGTGCCCGTAGACGACTTGTAAAATGTTTCACTGTAAAATACATACATGTCGTGTGTTACCTTTAAAACATCGCATCTGTTAAAGTCAGATGCAAAGTCATCTGACAAAAACGTAAGATTATTCGAAAAACTATTCAATTATATTTTAAAATAAAGCTAAAACAGACTAAAAACATTTTCTAAAAATGCTAAAAAATGCCAAAAAAAAAAAAGTTTTTACAGGTAAATAAAAATATGTAATGCTAAATTTATCTTTAAAAATACCAAATAATCTCACTGGTCTAGTTAGATACAAACATCATTGTTTTAATACCAGCGCAGTTCAGTGTTTGATGAACTTTTACAGATCAGAGAACTGCAACGAATACTAAAATTTGGAGTAGGTATATCCAATCATGTACTCTGAATTATTATGATTCAAACCGTTTTTGTTCAACAATAAGAAATGATTTTAATCTAAAGAGCTCATTTCAAGCAATCAGCTTGAATTATTGTACTCGCAACGAACATGAATGTTTGTAAATGTTTTTTCTGGTATGACTACAGTCACCGCAAGAAAAAGAAGCGGTGCTCGCATCACTCTTGCAATATTCGTTTTCAAATGCGATATAATGTTCATTCAGGTGCAGCATGTTTGAACGAGTCGACTTAATCATTAACGCTAAAAATTAAATACAAACCAGTCATGTATTCTACAGCTTTGTTCTCGTTCGACTGTGTATGTATCAGTCGCAACATTATTGGTTAAAAATATACAAATGTTGGAGTGTATGTAAGATCTATACTGTTTATTTAACATTGTATGCATGCATTGTTAGGCAATATGAATATAGAGAAAAAACTATTTAAAAATCACAACCAAAAATTTATTTGAAAATAAAATTTGCGAAAAATGTGTATGTACTTATATACCTATATATTATTGCTTAGGCATAAAAATAAATTTGAAGAAAATTTATGAGATATTTATAGAATGAATTCGACCAATAGAATGAATTCGAATTTTTTGTATGAAAATTTTAACTTTAACCCATAATTTCTCTAACCCGCAAAATATATTACAGTTTACTCTAAATTTTTCGCCCCTACTTTGGTATGTTAAATACATATATATGTATGAACTTTATATTGCTTATATACATACATAAATAATACACAAAAAACAAGTGGCTCGAGCCTATAACATGAATTTTGCTACTATCGTACCAAAGAAATATTAACATTCATGTTCGTTGCGAGTACAAGAATTCAAGCTGACGGTTTGAAATGAGCTCTTTAGATCAAGATCATTTCTTGATGTTTGACAAAACCGATTGAATCATAAAATTCGAGTGGTGTTGCAACTGATCACAATAAAATAATGTTTGAATCATCGAGCCGAAAGCCGAGTACAAGTTAGCTGTCGTTCAAAAACAGATGCATCACTTTTAAATAAACAAATACCAGCATAATTTTGCGACTGATTCATAATTCTTACTGAATTTTTTGGTTCGTGTTGACGTTTGAACTAGAACAAAACTGTGAATACTTTTTTGATTTATTAAACTAAATTTTTAGCTGTAGTGATTGAGCAGGCTCGATCATACTCCTTGCAGCTCTCTGTTACAGATGCGATGTTTTAAAGGTAACAGTTCGTTTACATTTGACAGTACTGGTAACACGGTGTTTACATTTGCCAGTACTGGCAAGACGGTTGCAACACATGCAAACTTTTTCACTAATACATATACACTTTTCCAACTGTCCTGTCTACTGTCTTGCAAATTTTGCAGACAGTAAAATGGACAGTAATTTGACATTTGCTGACAGTAATTTGAAGTTTTGTTCGCAAAAGTAAAAAAAATATAAACAATTAAAAGAAAATTAATAAATTATGCTTTGGTTTTGCATGTTTTACTTAAGGATTATCTAGTGGGTAAGTAAGTAAGTGGGTAAGTAAGTAAGTTGGTTAGTAAGTAGGAAGGTAAGTCGGTAAGTTGGTTAGTAAGTAAGAAGGTAAGTCGGTAAGCAATCAAGTAAGTGGTAAGTAAGTTAGTGGGTAAGTAAGTGGCTAAGTAAGTGGGTAACTGGGTAAGTAAGTGGGTAACTAAGTAAGTAAGTGGGTAAGCAAGTAAGTAAGTAAGTGGGTAAGTAAGTGGGTAAGAAAGTAACTGGGTAAGAAAGTTGGTAAGTGAGTAAGTGGGTAAATAAGTAAGTGAGCAAGTCAGTAAGTGGGTAGGTAAGTAAGTGGGTAAGTGGGCAACTAAGTAAGTGGGTAAGTGGCTAAGTAAGTCGGTAAGTGGCTAAGTAAGTAAGTGGGTAAGTAAGTGGGTAAGTAAGTTGGTAAGTAAGTGGGTAAGTAAGTAAGTGAGTAAGTAAATAGGTAAGTGAGTAAGTAAGTGGGTAAGTAAGTAAGTGGGTAAGTAAGTAAGTGTTTAAGTGGATAAGTAAGTAAGTAGGTAAGTGGGTAAGTAAGTGGTTAACTAAGTAAGTGGGTAAGTAACTAAGTGGGTAGTTAAGTAAGTGGGTAAGTAAGAAAGTGAGTAAATAAGTGCGTAATTAAGTATATAAGTAAGAGGGTAACTAAGTAAGTGGGTAAGTAATTGAGTGGGTAAGTGGCTATGTTAGTGTGTAAGTAAGTGGGTAAGTAAGGGGGTAAGTAAGTGGGTAAGTATGTAAGTAAGTAAGTGGGTAAGTAAGTGGGTAAGTAAGTAAGTGGCTAGGTAAGTACGTGCGTAAGTAAGTGGGTAACTAAGTAAGTGGGTTAGTAAGTGAGTAAGTAAGTGGATAAGTGGATAACTAAGTAAGTGGATAAGTAAGTAAGAGGGTAAGTAAGTAAGTGGGTTAGTAAGTAAGAAGGTAAGTCGGTAAGCAATCAAGTAAGTGGGTAAGTAAGTGGCTAAGTGGATAAGTAAGTAAGTGGGTAACTGGATAAGTAAGTGGGTATGTAAGTGGGTAACTAAGTAAGTGGGTAAGCAAGTAAGTAAGTAAGTGGGTAAGTAAGTATGTGGGTAAGTAAGTAAGTGGGTACGAAAGTGGGTAAGTGGGTCAGATAGTTGGTAAGTGAGTAAGTGGGTAACTAAGTAAGTGATTAAGTCAGTAAGTGGGTAGGTAAGTAAGTGAGCAAGTCAGTAAGTGGGTAGGTAAGTAAGTGGGTAAGTGGGCAACTAAGTAAGTGGGTAAGTGGCTAAGTAAGTGGGTAAGTAAGTCGGTAAGTGGCTAAGTAAGTAAGTGGCTAAGTAAGTGGGTAAGTAAGTTGGTAAGTAAGTGGGTAAGTAAGTAAGTGAGTAAGTAAATAGGTAAGTGAGTAAGTAAGTGGGTAAGTAAGTAAGTGTTTAAGTGGATAAGTAAGTAAGTAGGTAAGTGGGTAAGTAAGTGGTTAACTAAGTAAGTGGGTAAGTAACTAAGTGGGTAGTTAAGTAAGTGGGTAAGTAAGAAAGTGAGTAAATAAGTGCGTAATTAAGTATATAAGTAAGAGGGTAACTAAGTAAGTGGGTAAGTAATTGAGTGGGTAAGTGGCTATGTTAGTGTGTAAGTAAGTGGGTAAGTAAGGGGGTAAGTAAGTGGGTAAGTATGTAAGTAAGTAAGTGGGTAAGTAAGTGGGTAAGTAAGTAAGTGGCTAGGTAAGTACGTGCGTAAGTAAGTGGGTAACTAAGTAAGTGGGTTAGTAAGTGAGTAAGTAAGTGGGTAACTAAGTAAGTGGATAAGTAAGTAAGAGGGTAAGTAAGTAAGTGGGTTAGTAAGTAAGAAGGTAAGTCGGTAAGCAATCAAGTAAGTGGGTAAGTAAGTGGCTAAGTGGATAAGTAAGTAAGTGGGTAACTGGATAAGTAAGTGGGTATGTAAGTGGGTAACTAAGTAAGTGGGTAAGCAAGTAAGTAAGTAAGTGGGTAAGTAAGTAAGTGGGTACGAAAGTGGGTAAGTGGGTCAGAAAGTTGGTAAGTGAGTAAGTGGGTAACTAAGTAAGTGATTAAGTCAGTAAGTGGGTAGGTAAGTAAGTGAGTAAGTAAGTAAGTGGGAACTAAGTAAGTGGGTAAGTGGCTAAGTAAGTAAGTGGGTAAGTAAGTAGGTAAGTCGGTAAGTGGCTAAGTAAGTAAGTGGGTAAGTGGCTAAGTAAGTGGGTAAGTAAGTTGGTAAGTATATAAGTAAGTGGGTAAGTAATTGAGTGGGTAAGTGAGCAAGTATGTTAGTGGGTAAGTAAGTGGGTAAGTAAGTAAGGGGGTAAGTAAGTGGGTAAGTATGTAAGTGAGTAAGTGGGTAAGTAATGCGGTAAGTGGGTAAGTAAGTAAGTGGCTAGGTAAGTACGTGGCTAGGTAAGTACGTGGGTAAGTAAGTAAGTTGGTAACTAAGTAAGCGGGCTAGTAAGTGAGTAAGTGGGTAAGTAAGTAAGTGGGTAAGTAAGTAAGTGGGTAAGTAAGCAAGTGGGTAACTAAGTAAGTAAGTGGGTAAATAAGTGGGCACGTGAGTTAGTAAGTGGGTAAGTAAGTAACTGGGTAAGTAAGTAAGTGGGTAAGTGGCTAAGTAAGTGGGTAAATAAGCAAGTGGGTAAGTAAGTGGGTAAGTGGGCAACTAAGTAAGTGGGTAAGTAAGTGGGTAGGTAAGTAAGTGGGTAAGTAAGTGGGTATGTAATTAAGTCGGTAAGTGGATAAGTAAGTGGGTAAGTGGCTAAGTAAGTGGGTAAGTGAGTAAGTAAGTGGGTAAGTAAGTAAGTGGTTAAGTTAGTAAGTGGGTAGGTAAGTGAGTAAGTTAGTAAGTGGGTATGTAAGTGGGTAATTAAGTGGACAAGTAAGTAAGTGGGTAAGTAAGTGGGTAAGTGGGTAAGCAAGTAAGTGGGTAAGTAAGTTGGTAAGTAAGGAAGTGGTTAAGTAAGTGGGTAACTAAGTAAGTGGGTAAGTAAGTAAGTTTGTAAGTAAGAAAATGGATAAGTGAGTAAGTATGTGGGTAAGTGGTTAAGTAAGTAAGGGGGTAAGTAAGTGGCAACGTAAGTAAGTGCGTAAGTAAATAAGTGGGTATATTAGTGGATAAGTAAGTGGAAAACTAAGTAAGTGGGAAAGTAAGTAAGTGGGTAAGTGGATTAATAAGTAAGGAGGGGGTAAGTAAGTGGCTAGTAAGTAAGTGGCTAAGTATGTACGTGGGTAAGTAAGTGGGTAACTGCGTAACTAAGTAAGTGGCTTAGTAAGTCGGTATGTAAGTAAGTGGGTAACTAACTAAGTGAGTAAGACAGTAAGTGGGTAGGTAAGTAAGTGGGTAAGTAAGTAAGTGGGTAAGTGTGAAACTTAGTAAGTGGGTAAGTGGTTAAGTAAGTAAGTGGGTAAGTAAGTAGGTAAGTCGGTAAGTGGCTAAGTAAGTGGGTAAGTGGCTAAGTAAGTGGGTAAGTAAGTTGGAAGGTAAGTAAGTGGGGTAACTGGGTAAGTAAGTGGGTAACTAAGTAAGTAAGTGGGTAAGTGGATTAATAAGTAAGGAGGGGGTAAGTAAGTGGCTAGTAAGTAAGTGGCTAAGTATGTACGTGGGTAAGTAAGTGGGTAACTGCGTAACTAAGTAAGTGGCTTAGTAAGTCGGTATGTAAGTAAGTGGGTAACTAACTAAGTGAGTAAGACAGTAAGTGGGTAGGTAAGTAAGTGGGTAAGTAAGTAAGTGGGTAAGTGTGAAACTTAGTAAGTGGATAAGTGGGTAACTAAGTAAGTGGGTAAGTCGGTAAGTAAGTTAGTGGGTAAGTAAGTGGCTAAGTAAGTAAGTGGGGTAACTGGGTAAGTAAGTGGGTAACTAAGTAAGTAAGTGAGTAAGCAAGTAAGTAAGAAAGTTGGTAAGTGAGTAAGTGGGTAACTAAGTAAGTGAGTAAGACAGTAAGTGGGTATGTAAGTAAGTGGGTAAGTAAGTAAGTGGGTAAGTGTGAAACTTAGTAAGTGGGTAAGTGGTTAAGTAAGTAAGTGGGTAAGTAAGTAGGTAAGTCGGTAAGTGGCTAAGTAAGTGGGTAAGTGGCTAAGTAAGTGGGTAAGTAAGTTGGAAAGTAAGTTGGTAAGTAAGTGGGTAAGTAAGTAAGTGGGTAAGTGAGTAAGTAAATATATAAGTGGTTAAGTTAGTGGGTAAGTAGGTAATTGGGTAAGTAAGTGGGTAACTAAGTAAATGGGTAAGTAAGTGGGTAAGTCGGAAAGTAAGTAAGTGGCTAAGTAAGTAAGTGGATAGGTAAGTAAGTAAGTGGGTATGTAAGTGGGTAAGTAAGTTGGTATGTAAGTTAGTGGGTACGAAAGTAAGTGGGTAAGTGGCTTAGTAAGTGGGTAAGTAAGAAAGTGGGTAACTGGGTAAGTAAGTAAGTGGGTAACTAAGTAGGAAGTAAGTACGTGGGAAAGTAAGTAAGTTGGTAAGTGGGAAAGTAAGTAAGTTGGTAAGTGGGTAAGTAAGTAAGTGGGTAAGTGGTTAAGTAAGTAAGTAAGGGGATAAGTAAGTGGGTAAGTAAGTGGCTACGTAAGTAAGTGCGTAAGTTAATAAGTGGGTAAGTTAGTGGATAAGTAAGTGGGCAACTAAGTAAGCGGGAAAGTAAGTGTGTAACTGGGTAACTAAGTGGGCAACTAAGTAAGTGGGAAAGTAAGTGTGTAACTGGGTAACTAAGTAAGTGGCTTAGTAAGTGGGTAAGTGGGTAAGTAAGTGGCTAAGTAAGTAAGTGGATAGGTAAGTAACTAAGTGGGTAGTTAAGTAAGTGGGTAAGTAAGCAAGTGAGTAAATAAGTACGTAATTAAGTATATAAGTAAGTGGGTTGCTAAGTAAGTGGGTAAGTAATTGAGTGGGTAAGTTGGTAAGTATGTTAGTGGGTAAGTAAGTGGGTAAGTAAGGGGGTAAGTAAGTGGGTAAGTATGTAAGTAACTAAGTGGGTAAGTAATGCGGTAAGTAAGTGAGTAAGTAAGTGGCTAGGTAAGTACGTGGGTAAGTAAGTGGGTAACTAAGTAAGTGGGTTAGTAAGTGAGTAAGTGGATAAGTGGGTAACTAAGTAAGTGGGTAAGTAAGTAAGTGGGTAAGTAAGTAAGTTGGTAAGTAAGTAAGAAGGTAAGTCGGTAAGCAATCAAGTAAGTGGGTAAGTAAGTTAGAGGGTAAGTAAATGGGTAAGTAAGTGGGTCACTGGGTAAGTGGGTAACTAAGTTAGTAGGTAAGCAAGTAAGTAAGTAAGTGCGAAAGTAAGTAAGTGGGTAAGAAAGTAACTGGGTACGAAAGTTGGTAAGTGAGTAAGTGGGTAACTAAGTAAGTCAGTAAGTGGGTAGGTAAGTAAGTGGGTAAGTGGGCAACTTAGTAAGTGGGTAAGTGGCTAAGTAAGTAAGTGGGTAAGTAAGTAGGTAAGTCGGTAAGTGGCTAAGTAAGTAGGTGGGTAAGTGGCTAAGAAAGTGGGTAAGTAAGTTGGTAAGTAAGTGGGTAAGTAAGTGAGTAAGTAAATAGGTAAGTGAGTAAGTAAGTGGGTAAGTAAATAAGTGGGTAAGTGGTTAAGTTAGTGGGTAAGTGGGTAAGTAAGTAAGTAGGTAAGTGGGTAAGTAAGTTAGTGGGTAAGTAAGTAAGAAAGTGGGTAAGTGGCTAAATAAGTGGGTAAGTAAGTGGTTAACTAAGTAAGTGGGTAAGTAACTAAGTGGGTAGTTAAGTAAGTGGATAAGTAAGCAAGTGAGTAAATAAGTGCGTAATTAAGTATATAAGTAAGTGGCTAACTAAGTAAGTGGGTAAGTAATTGAGTAGGTAAGTGGGTATGTTAGTGTGTAAGTAAGGGGGTAAGTAAGTGGGTAAGTATGTAAGTAAGTAAGTGGGTAAGTAATGCGGAAAGTAAGTAAGTAAGTGGCTAGGTAAGTACGTGGGTAAGTAAGTGGCTAACTAAGTAAGTGGGTTAGTAAGTGAGTAAGTAAGTGGATAAGTGGGTAAGTAAGTAAGTGGGTAAGTAAGTAGGTTAGTAAGTAGGTTAGTAAGTAAGAAGGTAAGTCGGTAAGCAATCAAGTAAGTGGGTAAGTAAGTTAGTGGGTAAGTAAGTGGGTAAGTAAGTAAGTGGGTAACTGGATAAGTAAGTGGGTATGTAAGTGGGTAACTAACTAAGTAAGTGGGTAAGCAAGTAAGTAAGTGGGTAAGTAAGTAAGTGGGTACGAAAGTGGGTAAGTGGGTAAGAAAGTTGGTAAGTGAGTAAGTGGGTAAGTGGCTAACTAAGTAAGAGAGTAAGTCAGTAAGTGGGTAAGTGGGAACTAAGTAAGTGGGTAAGTGGATAAGTAAGTAAGTGGGGAAGTAAGTAGGTAAGTGGCTAAGTAAGTAAGTGGGTAAGTGTCTAAGTAAGTGGGTAAGTAAGTTGGTAAGTAAGTGGGTAAGTAAGTATATAAGTAAGTGGGTAACTAAGTAAGTAATTGAGTGGGTAAGTGGGTAAGTATGTTAGTGGGTAAGTAATTGAGTGGGTAAGTGGGTAAGTATGTTAGTGGGTAAGTAAGTAAGGGGGTAAGTAAGTGGGTAAGTATGTAAGTAAGTAAGTGGGTAAGTAATCCGGTAAGTACGTGGGTAAGTAAGTAAGTGGGTAACTAAGTAAGTGGGTTAGTAAATGAGTAAGTGGCTAGGTAAGTGGATAAGTGGGTAAGTAAGTAAGTGTGTAAGTCGGTAAGCAATCAAGTAAGTGGGTAAGTAAGTTAGTGTGTAAGTAAGTAAGTGGGTAAGTAAGTAAGTGGGTAACTAAGTAAGCAAGTAAGTGGGTAAGCAAGTAAGTAGGTAAGCAAGTAAGTAAGTAGGTAAGTAAGTGGGCAAGTGAGTAAGTAAGTGGGTAAGTAAGTAAGTGGGTAAGTGGCTAAGTAAGTGGGTAAGTAGGTAAGTGGGTAAATAAGCAAGTGGGTAAGTAAGTAAGTGGGTAAGTGGGTAACTAAGTAAGTGGGTAAGTAAGTGGGTAGGTAAGTAAGTGGGGAAGTAATTTAGTGGGTAAGTTAGTGGTTAAGTAAGTAAGAAAGTGGGTAAGTGGCTTAGTAAGTGGGTAACTAAGTAAATGGGTAGGTAAGTGGATAAGTAAATGGGTAAGTCGGAAAGTAAGTAAGTGGTTAAGTAAGTATGTGGGTAGGTAAGTAAGTAAGTGGGTATGTAAGTGGGTAAGTAAGTGGGTAAGTAAGTTAGTGGGTAAGTAAGTAAGTGGGTTAGTGGCTAAGTAAGTGGGTAAGTAAGAAAGTGGGTAACTGGGTAAGTAAGTTGGTAAGTAAGTAAGTGGGTAACTTAGTATGTAGGTAAGTAAGTAAGTGGGAAAATAAGTAAGTTGGTAAGTATGTAAGTGGGTAAGTGAGTAAGTGGGTAAGTGGTTAAGTAAGTAAGTAAGTAAGGGGAAAAGTAAGTGGGTAAGTAAGTGGCTACGTAAGTAAGTGCGTAAGTAAATAAGTGGGTAAGTTAGTGGATAAGTAAGTGGGCAACTAAGTAAGTGGGAAAGTAAGTGTGTAACTGGGTAACTAAGTGGGCAACTAACTAAGTGGGCTTGTAAGTGGGTAAGTAGGTAAGGGATTAAGTAAGTAAGTGGATAAGTAAGTGTGTAAGTGGGAAAGTTAGTAAGTGGGTAATCGGCAAAGTAAGTAAGTGGGTAAGTAAGTGGATAGGTAAGTAAGTGGTAAAGTAAGTGGGTAAGTAAGGGTGTAACTGGGTAACTAAGTAAGTGGCTTAGTAAGTGGGTAAGTAAGTGGATAAGAAAGTAAGTGGGTAATTAAGTGGGTAAGTAAGTGGTTAACTAAGTAAGTGGGTATGTAATTAAGTGGGTAGTTAAGTAAGTGGGTAAGTAAGCAAGTGAGTAAATAAGTACGTAATTAAGTATATAAGTAAGTGGGTTGCTAAGTAAGTGGGTAAGTAATTGAGTGGGTAATTGGGTAAGTATGTTACTGGGTAAGTAAGTAAGTGGGTAAGTAAGGGGGTAAGTAAGTGGGTAAGTATGTAAGTAAGTGGGTAAGTAATGCGGAAAGTGGGTAAGTAAGTAAGTGGCTAGGTAAGTACGTGGGTAAGTAAATGGGTAACTAAGTAAGTGAGTTAGTAAGTGAGTAAGTGGATAAGTGGGTAATTAAGTAAGTTGGTAAGTAAGTAAGTGGGTAAGTAAGTAAGTGGGTAAGTAAGTAAGTTGGTTAGTAAGTAAGAAGGTAAGTCGGTAAGCAATCAAGTAAGTGGGTAAGTAAGTTAGTGGGTAAGTAAGTGGCTAAGTAAGTGGGTAAGTAAGTGGGTAAGTAAGTAAGTGGGTAACTGTAAGTGGATAAGAAAGTAAGTGGGTAATTAAGTGGGTAAGAAAGTGGGTAAGTTAGTAAGTGGGTAAGTAAGTAAGTGGGTAAGTAAGTGGTTAACTAAGTAAGTGGGTAAGTAACTAAGTGGGTAGTTAAGTAAGTGGGTAAGTAAGCAAGTGAGTAAATAAGTACGTAATTAAGTATATAAGTGGGTTGCTAAAAAAGAGGGTAAGTAATTGAGTGGGTAAGTATGTTAGTGGGTAAGTAAGTAAGTGGGTAAGTAAGGGGGTAAGTAAGTGGGTAAGTATGTAAGTAAGTAAGTGGGTAAGTAATGCGGTAAGTAAGTGGTTAAGTAAGTAAGTGGCTAGGTAAGTACGTGGGTAAGTAAGTGGGTAACTAAGTAAGTGGGTTAGTAAGTGAGTAAGTGGATAAGTGGGTAACTAAGTAAGTGGGTAAGTAAGTAAGTGGGTAAGTAAGCAAGTTGGTTAGTAAGTAAGAAGGTAAGTCGGTAAGCAATCAAGTTAGTGGGTAAGTAAGTTAGTGGGTAAGTAAGTGGTTAAGTAAGTGGGTAACTGGGTAAGTAAGTGGGTAACTAAGTAGGAAGTAAGTAAGTGGGAAAGTAAGTAAGTTGGTAAGTGGGAAAGTAAGTAAGTTGGTAAGTGGGTAAGTAAGTAAGTGGATAAGTGGTTAAGTAAGTAAGTAAGGGGATAAGTAAGTGGGTTAGTAAGTGTGTAAGTGGGTAAGTGGGTAACTAAGTAAGTGGGTAGGTAAGTAAGTGGGTAAGTAAGTAAGTGGTTAAGTAAGGTAGTGGGTAAGTAAGTAAGTAAGTAAGTCGGTAAGTGGTTAAGTTAGTGGGTAAGTGGTTAAGTAAGTAAGTGGGTAAGTAAGTTAGTGGGTAAGTAAGTGGGTAAGTGGCTAAGTAAGTGGGTAACTAAGTAAATGGGTAAGTAATAGGGTAAGTCGGTAAGTAAGTAGGTGGGTAAGTAAGTAAGTGGGTAGGTAAGTAAGTAAGTAAGTGGGTATGTAAGTGGGCAACTAAGTAAGTGGGAAAGTAATTGGCTAAATAAGTAAGGAGGGGGTAAGTAAGTGGGTAGTAAGTAAGTGGCTAAGTAGGTACGTGGGTAAGTAAGTGGGTGACTGCGTTACTAAGTAAGTGGCTTAGTAAGTGGGTATGTAAGTAAGTGGGTAACTAACTAAGTGGGTAAGTAAGTGGCTAAGGGATTAAGTTAGTAAGTGGGTATGTAAGTGGGAAAGTAAGTAAGTGGGTAATTGGCAAAGTAAGTGGGAAAGTAAGTAAGTGGGTAATTGGCAAAGTAAGTGGGTAAGTGGGTGACTAAGTAAGTGGGTTAGTAAGTGAGTAAGTAAGTAAGTGGGTAAGTGGATAACTATGTGAGTGGGTATGTAAGTAAGTGGCTAGGTAAGTAAGTGAGTAAGTAAGTGGATAAGTAAGTGGGTAATTGGGAAAGTAAGTGGGAAAGGTGGTAAGTGAGTAAGCAAGTAAGTGGGTAAGTTAGTAAGTGGGTAAGTAAGTGAGTAAGTAATTAAGTGGCTAAGTGAGTAAGTAAGTAAGTGGGTAAGTAAGTCGGTAAGTGGCTAAGTAAGTAAGTGGGTAAGTAAGTAATTGGGTAAGTAAATAAGAGGGTATGTAAGTAAGTTGGTAAGTAAGTGGGTAAGTAAGTAAGTGGGTAACTAAGTAAGTGAGTAAGTGGGTAAGTAAGTGGGCAAGTGGGTAAGTATGTAAGTGGGTAAGTAAGGAAGTGGGTAAGTAAGGGGGTAAGTGGCTAAGTAAGTAAGTGGGTATGTAAGTCGGTTAGTGGCTATGTAAGTAAGTAAGTGGGTAAGTGAGTACGTAAATGGGTAATTAAGTGGGTAGGTAAGTAAGTGGGTAAGTGAGAAAGTAAGCAAGTGGATAGGTGTTTAAGTGGGTAAGTAAGTCGGTAAGTGGCTAAGTAAGTAAGTGGGTAAGTAAGTGGGTAACTAAGTTAGTAAGTGGGTAAGTAAGTGTGTAACTAAGTAAGTGGGTTAGTAAGTGAGTAAGTGGGTAAGTAAGTAAGTGGATAAGTGGGTAAGTAAGTAAGTAGGTTAGTTAGTAAGTGGGTAAGTAAGTAAGTGGATAAGTCGGTAAGCAATCAAGTAAGTAAGTGGGTAAGTAAGTAAGTGGGTAACAAGTAAGTAAGTAAGTAAGCAAGTAAGTAGGTAAGCATGTAAGTAAGTAGGTAAGTAAGTTGGCAAGTGAGTAAGCGGGTAAGTAGGTAAGTGGGTAAACAAGCAAGTGGGTAAGTTGGCTAGTAAGTGTGTAAGTAAGTGGGTAACTAAGTAAGTAAGTGGGTAGGTAAGTAAGTGGGTAGGTAAGTAAGTAGGTAAGTGGGTAAGTGGGTAAGTAATTAAGTAGGTAAGTAAGTTAGTGGGTAAGTTAGTAAGTCGGTAAGTGGCTAAGTAAGTGGGTAAGTGGGTAAGTCAGTTGGTAAGTAAGTGGGTAAGTGAGTAAGTAAATAGGTAAGTGGGTAAGAAAGTAAGTGGTTTAGTTAGTGGGTAAGTGGATAAGTAAGTGGGTAACTAAGTAAATGGGTAAGTAATAGGGTAAGTCGGTAAGTAAGTAAGTGGGTAAGTAAGTGGGTAGGTAAGTAAGTAAGCGGGTAAATGAGTAAGTAAATAAGTGGATAAGTAAGTGGCTAAGGGATTAAGTTAGTAAGTGGGTAAGTGGGAAAGTAAGTGGGTAATTGCCAAAGTAAGTGGGTAAGTAAGTAAGTGGGCAAGTAAGTAAGTGGGTAACTATGTAAGTGGGTAAGTAAGTAAGTGGCTAGGTAAGTAAGTGGGTAAGTAATTGGATAAGTAAGTGGGTAATTAGGAAAGTAAGTAAATGGGAAAATGAGTAAGTAATTAAGTGGCTAAGTGAGTAATTAAGTGGGTAAGTGAGTGGGTAAGCAAGTAAGTGGGTAAGTAAGTCGGTAAGTGGCTAAGTAAGTAAGTGGGCAAGTAAGTAAGTGGGTAAGTAAGTGGGTAAGTAAGGGGGAAAGTAAGTAAGTATGTAAGTAGGTAAGTAAGTAAGTGGCTAAGTAAGTACGTGGGTAAGTAAGTAAGTGGGTAACTAAGTAAGTGGGTAAGTAAGTGGGTAACTATGTAAGTGGGTAAGTAAGTGGCTAGGTAAGTAAGTAAGTAAGTAGGTAAGTAAGTGAGTAAGTAAGTGGATAAGTGGTTAACTTAAGAAGTGGGTAAGTGGGGTACTAAGTGGGTAAGTAGGTGGGTAAGTAAGGGGCTAAGTAAGTAAGTGGGTAAGTATGTAAGTGGGTAAGTAAGTAAGTTGGTAAGTAAGGCGGTAAGTAAATGGGTAAGTAAGTGGCTAGGTAAGTACGTGGGTAAGTAAGTGGGTTAGTAAGTGAGTACGTAAGAAAGTGGGAAAGTGAGTAAAAAAGAAAGTGGGAAAGTAAGTAAGTGTAAAGTGGGAAAGTAAGGAAGTGAATAAGTAAGTGGGTAAGTAAGTGGGTAACTAAGTATATAAGTGGGTAACTAAGTAAGTGGATAAGTAAGTGGGTAGGTAAGTAAGTGGGTAAGTAAGTAAGTGGGTAAGTAAGTTAGTGGGTAAGTAAGTCGGTAAGTGGCTAAGTAAGTAAGTGGGTAAGTGGCTAAGTAAGTGGGTGTCAGTTGGTAAGTAAGTGGGTAAGTAAGTGGGTAAGTGAGTAAGTGGCTAACTAAGTGGGTAAGTAAGTGGGTAACTAAGTAAGTGGGTAAGTAAGTGGATAGGGAAGTGGGAAGGTAAGTAAGTAAATAGGTAAGTAAGTGAGTAAGTAAGTGGGTAAGTGGTTAACTTAAGTGGGTAAGTGGCTTAGTAAGTGGGTAAGTAAGTGGCTAAGTAAGTAAGTGGGTAAGTATGTAAGTGTGTAAGTAAGTGGGTAAGTATATAAGTGTGTAAGTAAGTTGGTAAGTAAGGCGGTAAGGAAATGGGTAAGTAAGTGGGTTAGTAAGTGGGTCAGTAAGTGGGTAAGCAAGTAAGTGGGTAACTAGGTAAGTAAGTGAGTAGGTAAGTAAGTGAGTAGGTAAGTAATTGGGTAAGTAAGTGAGTAAGTAAGAAAGTGGGAAAGTAAGTAAGTGTAAAGTGGGAAAGTAAGGAAGTGAATAAGTAAGTGGGAAGGTGAGTAAGTAAGTAAGTGGGTAAGTAAGTGGGTAAGTAAGTATATAAGTGGGTAACTAAGTAAGTGGGTAAGTAATTGAGTGGGTAAGTGAGTAAGTATGTTAGTGGGTAAGTAAGTAAGGGGGTAAGTAAGTACGTGGATAAGTAAGTGGGTTAGTAAGTGAGTAAGTAAGTGGGTAAGTAAGTAAGTGGATAAGTTGGTAAGTATGTAAGTGGATAGGTAAGTAAGTGTTTAAGTAAGTGGGTAAGTAAGAAAGTGGGTAAGTGGGTAAGTAAGTTAGTAGGTAAGTAAGTGGGTAAGTAAGTGGGTAACTGGGTAAGTAAGTGGGTAACTAAGTGGGTAAGTGAGTAAGTAAGTAGGTAAGTGAGTCAGTAAGTAAGTGGGTAATTGGTTAAGTAAGTTAGAGGGTAAGTGGGTAAGTATGTGGCTAAGTAAGTGGGTGAGTAAGTTAGTGGGTAAGTAAGTGGCTAGGTAAGTAAGTGGGTAAGTAAATGGGTAAGACTGTAAGTCGGTAAGTGGATAAGTAAGTGGGTAAAAGAGTAAGTTGATAAGTGAGTAAGTATGTGTGTAAGTAAGTATGTGAGTAAGTGGGTAAGTGGGTAAGTAAATGCATAAGTAAGTCGGTAAGTAATTAAGTGGGTACTTAAGTAAGTGGGTAAATGAATATGTAAGTTGGTAAGTAAGTGGGTAAGTGGCTAAGTCAGTAAGTGGATAAGTAAGTGGGTAACTAAGTAAGTGGGTAAGTAAGTAAGTGAGTAAGTTTGTAAGTAAGGAAGTGCGTAAGTAAGTGGCTAGGTAAGTAAGTGGGTAAGTAAATGGGTAAGACTGTAAGTCGGTAAGTGGATAAGTAAGTGGGTAAAAGAGTAAGTTGATAAGTGAGTAAGTAAGTATGTGTGTAAGTAAGTATGTGAGTAAGTGGGTAAGTGGGTAAGTAAATGGATAAGTAAGTCGGTAAGTAATTAAGTGGGTACTTAAGTAAGTGGGTAAATGAATATGTAAGTTGGTAAGTAAGTGGATAGGTAAGTAAGTGGGTAAGTGGCTAAGTCAGTAAGTGGATAAGTAAGTGGGTAACTAAGTAAGTGGGTAAGTAAGTAAGTGGGTAAGTTTGTAAGTAAGGAAGTGCGTAAGTGGGTAAGTAAGTAAGTAAGTTGGTAAGTAAGTGGGTAAGTAAGTAAGTAAGTGGGGAAGTAAGTAAGTCGGTAAGTAAGTAAGTGGGTCAGTAAGTGGTTAAGTAAGTAAGTGGCTAAGTAAGTGGGTAAGTAAGTTAGTGGGCAAGTAAGTGGGTAAGTAAATGGGTAAGACTGTAAGTAAGTCGGTAAGAGGATAAGTAAGTAAGTGGGTAAGTAAGTGGGTAAAAGAGTAAGTGGGTAAGTGAGTAAGTAAGTAAGTGTGTAAGTAAGTAGGTGAGTAAGTGGGTAAGTGGGTAAGTAAGTGGGTAACTAAGTCGGTAAGTGGCTAAGTAATTAAGTGGGTAATTAAGTAAGTGGGTAAGTGAGTAAGTGGATATGTAAGTAAGTTGGTAAGTAAGTGGTTAAGTAAGTAAGTGGGTAAGTGAGTAAGTAAGTAAGTGTGTAAGTAAGTAGGTGAGTAAGTGGGTAAGTGGGTAAGTAAGTGGGTAACTAAGTCGGTAAGTGGCTAAGTAATTAAGTGGGTAATTAAGTAAGTGGGTAAGTAAGTAAGTGGATATGTAAGTAAGTTGGTAAGTAAGTGGTTAAGTAAGTAAGTGGGTAAGTCGGTAAGCAATCAAGTAAGTGGGTAAGTAAGTAAGTGGCTAAGTAAGTGGGTAAGTAAGTGGGTAAGTAAGTAAGTGGGTAACTAAGTAAGTAAGTAAGTAAGTAGGTAAGCAAGTAAGTAGGTAAGCAAGTAAGTAGGTAAGTAAGTGGGTAAGTATGGAAGTGGGTAAGTGGGTAAATAAGCAAGTGGGTAAGTAAGTGGGTAAGTTGGCTAGTAAGTGTGTAAGTAAGTGGGTGAGTGGGTAACTAAGTAAGTGGTTAGGTAAGTAAGTGGGTAAGTAAGTAAGTGGGTAAGTGGGTAAGTAATTAGGTGGGTAAGTAAATTAGTGGAAAAGTAAGTAAGTAAGTCGGTAAGTGGCTAAGTAAGTGGGTAAGTGGCTAAGTGGGTAAGTCAGTTGGCAAGTAAGTGGCTAAGTAAGTGGCTAAGTGGGTAAGGCAGTTGGCAAGTAAATGGGTAAGTAATAGGGTAAGTCGGTAAGTAAGTGGGTATGTAAGTAAGTGAGTAAGGAAGTGGGTAATTAAGTGGACAAGTAAGGTAGTGGGTAAGTAAGTAAGTGGCTAAGTAAGTGGGTAACCAAGTAAGTGGGTAACTGGGTAAGTAAGTGGTTAAGTAAGTAAGTGGGTAACTAAGTAAGTGGGTAAGTAAGTGTGTAAGTAAGTAAGTGTGTAAGTAAGTAAGTGGGTAAGTAAGAGGGTAAGTAAGTCGGTAAGTGGCTAAGTAATTAAGTGGGTAATTAAGTAAGTGGGTAAGTAAGTAAGTGGATATGTAAGTAAGTTGGTAAGTGGGTAACTAAGTAAGTGGGTAAGTAAGTAAGTCGGTAAGTTTGTAAGTGAGTAAGTCGGTAAGTAAGGAAGTGGGTAAGTAAGTAAGTAAGTTGGTAAGTAAGTGGGTAATTAAGTAAGTGGGTAAGTAAGTAAGTAGGAAAAAGGGTAAGTAATTGGGCAAGTGGACAACTAAATAAGTAAGTGGCTAAGTAAGTAAGTTGGTAAGTAAGTGGGTAAGTGGATAAGTAAGTGGGTAACTAAGTAAGTGGGTAACTAAGTAAGTGGGTAAGTAAGTAAGTGGGTAAGTTTGTAAGTGGGTAAGTGGCTAAGTCAGTAAGTGGGTAAGTAAGTAAGTGGCTAAGTAAGTGGGTAACTAAGTAAGTGGGTAAGTAAGTAAGTGGGTAAGTGGGTACGTAAGTAAGTGAGTAAGTAAGTAAGTTAGTAAGTAAGTAAGTAAGTAAGTAGGAAAGTAGGTAAGTGGGTAAGTAAGTAAGTGGGTAAGTGGGCAAGTAAGGAAGTAAGTGGGTAAGTGAGTAACTAAGTAAGTGGGTAAGTAACTAAGTGGGTAAGTAAGGGGGTAATTAAGGTGGTAAGTAAGTAAGTCGGCAAGTAAGTAAGTGGGTAAGTAAATGGTTAACTAAGTAAGTGGGTAAGTAAGCAAGTGGGTAGGTAAGTGGGAAGGTAAGTGGGTAGGTAAGTGGGTAAGTAAGTGGATAAGTGGGTAAGTGAGTAAGTAAGTAAGTGGCTAATTGAGTAAGTGGGTAAGTCGGTAAGAAGCTTAGCAAGTAAGTGGATAAGTGGGTAAGTAAGTAAGTGGGTAAGTAGGTAAGTGGGAAAGTAAGTAAGTGGCTAAGTACGTAATTTTGTAAGTACGTAAGTGGGTAACTACGTTAAAGGCTAAGTAGTAAGTGGGTAAGTAAGTGGATAAGTATGTGGGTAACTAAGTAAGTGGGTCACTAAGTAAGTGGGTAAGTAAGTAAGTGGGTAAGTTTGTAAGTGGGTAAGTAAGGATGTGGGTAAGTGGGTAAGTAAGGAAGTGGGTAAGTAAGTAAGTAAGGTAGTAACTTGGTAAGTAAGTGGGTAAGTAAGTAAGTAAGTGGGTAAGTAAGTAAGTAAGATGGTAAGTAAGTAAGTAGGTAAGTGGGTAAGTAAGTAAGTGGGTAAGTGGGTCAGTAAGTGGTTAAGTAAGTAAGTGGCTAAGTAAGTAAGTGGGTAAGCAAGTTAGTGGGTAAGTAAGTGGATAGGTAAGTAAGTGGGTAAGTAAGTGGGTAAGTAAATGGGTAAGACTGTAAGTAAGTCGGTAAGAGGATAAGTAAGTAAGTGGGTAAAAGAGTAAGTGGGTAAGTGAGTAAGTAAGTGTGTAAGGAAGTGGGTAAGTAAGTGGGTAAGTGGGTAAGTAAGTCGGTAAGTGGCTAAGTAATTAAGTGGGTAATTAACTAAGTGGGTAAGTAAGTGGATAAGTAAGGGGGTAATTAAGTAAGTGGGTAAGTAAGTAAGTGGCTAAGTTTGTAAGTGGGTAAGTAAGGAAGTGGGTAAGTGGGTAAGTAAGGAAGTGGGTAAGTAAGTGGGTAACTATGTAAGTGGGTAAGTAAGTGGCTAGGTAAGTAAGTAAGTAAGTAGGTAAGTAAGTGAGTAAGTAAGTGGATAAGTGGTTAGCTTAAGAAGTGGGTAAGTGGGGTACTAAGTGGGTAAGTAGGTGGGTAAGTAAGGGGCTAAGTAAGTAAGTGGGTAAGTATGTAAGTGGGTAAGTAAGTAAGTTGGTAAGTAAGGCGGTAAGTAAATGGGTAAGTAAGTGGCTAGGTAAGTACGTGGGTAAGTAAGTGGGTTAGTAAGTGAGTACGTAAGAAAGTGGGAAAGTGAGTAAAAAAGAAAGTGGGAAAGTAAGTAAGTGTAAAGTGGGAAAGTAAGGAAGTGAATAAGTAAGTGGGAAAGTGAGTAAGTAAGTGGGTAAGTAAGTGGGTAACTAAGTATATAAGTGGGTAACTAAGTAAGTGGATAAGTAAGTGGGTAGGTAAGTAAGTGGGTAAGTAAGTAAGTGGGTAAGTAAGTTAGTGGGTAAGTAAGTCGGTAAGTGGCTAAGTAAGTAAGTGGGTAAGTGGCTAAGTAAGTGGGTGTCAGTTGGTAAGTAAGTGGGTAAGTAAGTGGGTAAGTGAGTAAGTGGCTAACTAAGTGGGTAAGTAAGTGGGTAACTAAGTAAGTGGGTAAGTAAGTGGATAGGTAAGTGGGTAGGTAAGTAAGTAAATAGGTAAGTAAGTGAGTAAGTAAGTGGGTAAGTGGTTAACTTAAGTGGGTAAGTGGGTTAGTAAGTGGGTAAGTAAGTGGCTAAGTAAGTAAGTGGGTAAGTATGTAAGTGTGTAAGTAAGTGGGTAAGTATATAAGTGTGTAAGTAAGTTGGTAAGTAAGGCGGTAAGTAAATGGGTAAGTAAG
Organism: Pollenia amentaria; assembly: GCA_943735925.1. NCBI lineage: Eukaryota > Metazoa > Arthropoda > Insecta > Diptera > Polleniidae > Pollenia > Pollenia amentaria. The sequence continues at coordinate 117,434,011 of OX031010.1, read as the reverse complement.
TGGGTTAGTAAGTGGGTCAGTAAGTGGGTAAGCAAGTAAGTGGGTAACTAGGTAAGTAAGTGAGTAGGTAAGTAAGTGAGTAGGTAAGTAATTGGGTAAGTAAGTGAGTAAGTAAGAAAGTGGGAAAGTAAGTAAGTGTAAAGTGGGAAAGTAAGGAAGTGAATAAGTAAGTGGGAAGGTGAGTAAGTAAGTAAGTGGGTAAGTAAGTGGGTAAGTAAGTATATAAGTGGGTAACTAAGTAAGTGGGTAAGTAATTGAGTGGGTAAGTGAGTAAGTATGTTAGTGGGTAAGTAAGTAAGGGGGTAAGTAAGTACGTGGATAAGTAAGTGGGTTAGTAAGTGAGTAAGTAAGTGGGTAAGTAAGTAAGTGGATAAGTGGGTAAGTATGTAAGTGGATAGGTAAGTAAGTGTTTAAGTAAGTGGGTAAGTAAGAAAGTGGGTAAGTAAGTTAGTAGGTAAGTAAGTGGGTAAGTAAGTGGGTAACTGGGTAAGTAAGTGGGTAACTAAGTGGGTAAGTGAGTAAGTAAGTAGGTAAGTGAGTCAGTAAGTAAGTGGGTAATTGGTTAAGTAAGTTAGAGGGTAAGTGGGTAAGTATGTGGCTAAGTAAGTGGGTGAGTAAGTTAGTGGGTAAGTAAGTGGCTAGGTAAGTAAGTGGGTAAGTAAATGGGTAAGACTGTAAGTCGGTAAGTGGATAAGTAAGTGGGTAAAAGAGTAAGTTGATAAGTGAGTAAGTAAGTATGTGTGTAAGTAAGTATGTGAGTAAGTGGGTAAGTAAATGGATAAGTAAGTCGGTAAGTAATTAAGTGGGTACTTAAGTAAGTGGGTAAATGAATATGTAAGTTGGTAAGTAAGTGGATAGGTAAGTAAGTGGGTAAGTGGCTAAGTCAGTAAGTGGATAAGTAAGTGGGTAACTAAGTAAGTGGGTAAGTAAGTAAGTGGGTAAGTTTGTAAGTAAGGAAGTGCGTAAGTAAGTGGCTAGGTAAGTAAGTGGGTAAGTAAATGGGTAAGACTGTAAGTCGGTAAGTGGATAAGTAAGTGGGTAAAAGAGTAAGTTGATAAGTGAGTAAGTAAGTATGTGTGTAAGTAAGTATGTGAGTAAGTGGGTAAGTGGGTAAGTAAATGGATAAGTAAGTCGGTAAGTAATTAAGTGGGTAAATGAATATGTAAGTTGGTAAGTAAGTGGATAGGTAAGTAAGTGGGTAAGTGGCTAAGTCAGTAAGTGGATAAGTAAGTGGGTAACTAAGTAAGTGGGTAAGTAAGTAAGTGGGTAAGTTTGTAAGTAAGGAAGTGCGTAAGTGGGTAAGTAAGTAAGTAAGTTGGTAAGTAAGTGGGTAAGTAAGTAAGTAAGTGGGGAAGTAAGTAAGTCGGTAAGTAAGTAAGTGGGTCAGTAAGTGGTTAAGTAAGTAAGTGGGTAAGTAAGTTAGTGGGCAAGTAAGTGGGTAAGTAAATGGGTAAGACTGTAAGTAAGTCGGTAAGAGGATAAGTAAGTAAGTGGGTAAGTAAGTGGGTAAAAGAGTAAGTGGGTAAGTGAGTAAGTAAGTAAGTGTGTAAGTAAGTAGGTGAGTAAGTGGGTAACTAAGTCGGTAAGTGGCTAAGTAATTAAGTGGGTAATTAAGTAAGTGGGTAAGTAAGTAAGTGGATATGTAAGTAAGTTGGTAAGTAAGTGGTTAAGTAAGTAAGTGGGTAAGTGAGTAAGTAAGTAAGTGTGTAAGTAAGTAGGTGAGTAAGTGGGTAAGTGGGTAAGTAAGTGGGTAACTAAGTCGGTAAGTGGCTAAGTAATTAAGTGGGTAATTAAGTAAGTGGGTAAGTAAGTAAGTGGATATGTAAGTAAGTTGGTAAGTAAGTGGTTAAGTAAGTAAGTGGGTAAGTCGGTAAGCAATCAAGTAAGTGGGTAAGTAAGTAAGTGGCTAAGTAAGTGGGTAAGTAAGTGGGTAAGTAAGTAAGTGGGTAACTAAGTAAGTAAGTAAGTAAGTAGGTAAGCAAGTAAGTAGGTAAGCAAGTAAGTAAGTAGGTAAGTAAGTGGGTAAGTATGGAAGTGGGTAAGTGGGTAAATAAGCAAGTGGGTAAGTAAGTGGGTAAGTTGGCTAGTAAGTGTGTAAGTAAGTGGGTGAGTGGGTAACTAAGTAAGTGGTTAGGTAAGTAAGTGGGTAAGTAAGTAAGTGGGTAAGTAAGTAAGTGGGTAAGTGGGTAAGTAATTAAGTGGGTAAGTAAATTAGTGGAAAAGTAAGTAAGTAAGTCGGTAAGTGGCTAAGTAAGTGGGTAAGTGGCTAAGTGGGTAAGTCAGTTGGCAAGTAAGTGGCTAAGTAAGTGGGTAAGTGGCTAAGTGGGTAAGGCAGTTGGCAAGTAAATGGGTAAGTAATAGGGTAAGTCGGTAAGTAAGTGGGTATGTAAGTAAGTGAGTAAGGAAGTGGGTAATTAAGTGGACAAGTAAGGTAGTGGGTAAGTAAGTAAGTGGCTAAGTAAGTGGGTAACCAAGTAAGTGGGTAACTGGGTAAGTAAGTGGTTAAGTAAGTAAGTGGGTAACTAAGTAAGTGGGTAAGTAAGTGTGTAAGTAAGTAAGTGTGTAAGTAAGTAAGTGGGTAAGTAAGAGGGTAAGTAAGTCGGTAAGTGGCTAAGTAATTAAGTGGGTAATTAAGTAAGTGGGTAAGTAAGTAAGTGGATATGTAAGTAAGTTGGTAAGTGGGTAACTAAGTAAGTGGGTAAGTAAGTAAGTCGGTAAGTTTGTAAGTGAGTAAGTCGGTAAGTAAGGAAGTGGGTAAGTAAGTAAGTAAGTTGGTAAGTAAGTGGGTAATTAAGTAAGTGGGTAAGTAAGTAAGTAGGAAAAAGGGTAAGTAATTGGGCAAGTGGACAACTAAATAAGTAAGTGGCTAAGTAAGTAAGTTGGTAAGTAAGTGGGTAAGTGGATAAGTAAGTGGGTAACTAAGTAAGTGGGTAACTAAGTAAGTGGGTAAGTAAGTAAGTGGGTAAGTTTGTAAGTGGGTAAGTGGCTAAGTCAGTAAGTGGGTAAGTAAGTAAGTGGCTAAGTAAGCGGGTAACTAAGTAAGTGGGTAAGTAAGTAAGTGGGTAAGTGGGTACGTAAGTAAGTGAGTAAGTAAGTAAGTTAGTAAGTAAGTAAGTAAGTAAGTAGGAAAGTAGGTAAGTGGGTAAGTAAGTAAGTGGGTAAGTGGGCAAGTAAGGAAGTAAGTGGGTAAGTGAGTAACTAAGTAAGTGGGTAAGTAACTAAGTGGGTAAGTAAGGGGGTAATTAAGGTGGTAAGTAAGTAAGTCGGCAAGTAAGTAAGTGGGTAAGTAAATGGTTAACTAAGTAAGTGGGTAAGTAAGCAAGTGGGTAGGTAAGTGGGAAGGTAAGTGGGTAGGTAAGTGGGTAAGTAAGTGGATAAGTGGGTAAGTGAGTAAGTAAGTAAGTGGCTAATTGAGTAAGTGGGTAAGTCGGTAAGAAGCTTAGCAAGTAAGTGGATAAGTGGGTAAGTAAGTAAGTGGGTAAGTAGGTAAGTGGGAAAGTAAGAAAGTGGCTAAGTACGTAATTGGGTAAGTACGTAAGTGGGTAACTACGTTAAAGGCTAAGTAGTAAGTGGGTAAGTAAGTGGATAAGTATGTGGGTAACTAAGTAAGTGGGTCACTAAGTAAGTGGGTAAGTAAGTAAGTGGGTAAGTTTGTAAGTGGGTAAGTAAGGATGTGGGTAAGTGGGTAAGTAAGGAAGTGGGTAAGTAAGTAAGTAAGGTAGTAACTTGGTAAGTAAGTGGGTAAGTAAGTAAGTAAGTGGGTAAGTAAGTAAGTAAGATGGTAAGTAAGTAAGTAGGTAAGTGGGTAAGTAAGTAAGTGGGTAAGTGGGTCAGTAAGTGGTTAAGTAAGTAAGTGGCTAAGTAAGTAAGTGGGTAAGCAAGTTAGTGGGTAAGTAAGTGGATAGGTAAGTAAGTGGGTAAGTAAGTGGGTAAGTAAATGGGTAAGACTGTAAGTAAGTCGGTAAGAGGATAAGTAAGTAAGTGGGTAAAAGAGTAAGTGGGTAAGTGAGTAAGTAAGTGTGTAAGGAAGTGGGTAAGTAAGTGGGTAAGTGGGTAAGTAAGTCGGTAAGTGGCTAAGTAATTAAGTGGGTAATTAACTAAGTGGGTAAGTAAGTGGCTAAGTAAGGGGGTAACTAGGTAAGTGGGTAAGTAAGTAAGTGGCTAAGTTTGTAAGTGGGTAAGTAAGGAAGTGGGTAAGTGGGTAAGTAAGGAAGTGGGTAAGTAAGTAAGTTGGTAAGTAAGTGGGTAATTAAGTAAGTGGGCAAGTAAGTGGACAAGTAAGTGGGTAAGTGGGTAAGTAAGTGGGTAAGTAAGTAAGTGGGTAAGTGGGCAACGAAATAAGTAAGTGGATGAGTAAGTAAGTGGGTAAGTAAGTGGGTAAGTAAGTAAGTGGATAAGTAAGTGGGTAACTAAGTGGGTAACTAAGTAAGTGGGTAAGTAAGTAAGTGGCTAAGTTTGTAAGTGGGTAAGTAAGGAAGTGGGTAAGTGGCTAACTCAGTAAGTGGGTAAGTAAGTGGCTAAGTAAGTGGGTAACTAAGTAAGTGGGTAAGTAAGTAAGTGGGTAAGTGGATAAGTGGGAAGTGGGTAAGTGGTTAAGTAAGTAAGTTGGTAAGTAAGTGGGTAAGTAAGTAAGTGGGTAAGTAAGTGGGTAAGTAAGTAAGTGGGTAAGTAAGTGGGTAAGTAAGTAAGTAAGTAAGTAGGTAAGTGGATAAGTAAGTGGGTAAGTGGAAAACTAAATAAGTAAGTGGATAAGTAAGTAAGTGAGAAGTAAGTAAGTGGGTAAGTAACTAAGTAAGTGGGTAAGTGGCATAGTAAGTAAGTGGGTAAGAGGGTAAGTAAGTGGGTAAGGAAGTAAGGAAGTAAGTGGGTAACTAAGTAAGTAAGTGGGTAAGTTGGTAAGTAAGTAAGTCGGCAAGTAAGCAGGTGGGTAAGTAAATGGTCAACTAAGTAAGTGGGTAAGTAAGCAAGTTGGTAGGTAAGTGAGTAACTAAGTAAGTGGGTAACTAAGTAAGTGGGTAAGTAAGTGGGTAAGTAAGTGGGTAAGTAAGTAAGTGGGTAAGTAAGTAAGAGGGTAAGTAAGTAAGTGGGTAAGTAAGTAAGTGGCTAAGTAAGTGGGTAAGTCAGTGGGTAACTGGCAAAGTAAGTAAGTGGGTATGTAAGTAAGTGGGTAAGTAAGTGGGTAAGTGGGTAAGTAAGTTGGTAAGTAACTAAGTGGGTAAGTAAGTAAGTGGATAAGGAAATGGGCAAGTAAGTTAGTGGGTAAGTAAGTAAATGAGTACGTAAGTAAGTGGATAAGTAAGTAGGTAGCTGGGTAAGTAAGTAAGTGGGTAAGTAAGTAAGTGGGTAAGTAAGTAGGTAAGTGGGAAAGTAAGTAAGTGTGTAAGTGGAAAAGTAAGTAAGTGGGTAATTGGAAAAGTAAGTAAGTGAATAAGAAAGTAAGTGGGTAAGTAAGTAAGTAAGTTGGTAAGTAAGTGGGTAATTAAGTAAGTAAGTGGGTAAGTAAGTAAGTAGGAAAAAGGGTAAGTAAGTAATTGGGCAAGTGGACAACTAAATAAGTAAGTGGATAAGTAAGTAAGTTGGTAAGTAAGTGGGTAAGTAAGTAAGTGGATAAGTAAGTGGGTAACTAAGTAAGTGGGTAACTAAGTCAGTGGGTAAGTAAGTAAGTGGGTAAGTTTGTAAGTGGGTAAGTAAGGAAGTGGGTAAGTGGCTAAGTCAGTAAGTGGGTAAGTAAGTAAGTGGCTAAGTAAGTGGGTAACTAAGTAAGTGGGTAAGTAAGTAAGTGGGTAAGTGGGTAAGTAAGTAAGTGGGTAAGTGGGAAAGTAAGGAAGTAAGTGGGTAAGTGAGTAACTAAGTAAGTGGGTAAGTAACTAAGTGGGTAAGTAAGGGGGTAATTAAGGTGGTAAGTAAGTAAGTCGGCAAGTAAGTAAGTGGGTAAGTAAATGGTTAACTAAGTAAGTGGGTAAGTAAGCAAGTGGGTAGGTAAGTAGGAAGGTAAGTGGGTAGGTAAGTGGGTAAGTAAGTGGATAAGTGGGTAAGTGAGTAAGTAAGTAAGTGGCTAATTGAGTAAGTGGGTAAGTCGGTAAGAAGCTTAGCAAGTAACTGGATAAGTGGGTAAGTAAGTAAGTGGGTAAGTAGGTAAGTGGGTAAGTGGCAAAGTAAGTAAGTGGCTAAGTACGTAATTGGGTAAGTACGTAACTGGGTAACTACGTTAAAGGCTAAGTAGTAAGTGGGTAAGTAAGTGGATAAGTATGTGGGTAACTAAGTAAGTGGGTCACTAAGTAAGTGGGTAAGTAAGTAAGTGGGTAAGTTTGTAAGTGGGTAAGTAAGGTTGTGGGTAAGTGGGTAAGTAAGGAAGTGGGTAAGTAAATAAGTAAGTAAGTAACTTGGTAAGTAAGTGAATAAGTAAGAAAGTAAGTGGGTAAGTAAGTAAGTAAGATGGTAAGTAAGTAAGTAGGTAAGTAAGTAAGTGGGTAACTGGGTCAGTAAGTGGTTAAGTAAGTAAGTGGCTAAGTAAGTAAGTGGGTAAGCAAGTTAGTGGGTAAGTAAGTGGATAGGTAAGTAAGTGGGTAAGTAAGTGGGTAAGTAAATGGGTAAGACTGTAAGTAAGTCGGTAAGAGGATAAGTAAGTAAGTGGGTAAAAGAGTAAGTGGGTAAGTGAGTAAGTAAGTGTGTAAGTAAGTGGGTAAGTAAGTGGGTAAGTGGGTAAGTAAGTCGGTAAGTGGCTAAGTAATTAAGTGGGTAATTAACTAAGTGGGTAAGTAAGTGGATAAGTAAGTGGGTAACTAAGTAAGGGGCTAACTAAGTAAGTGGGTAAGTAAGTAAGTGGCTAAGTTTGTAAGTGGGTAAGTAAGGAAGTGGGTAAGTGGGTAAGTAAGGAAGTGGGTAAGTAAGTAAGTTGGTAAGTAAGTGGGTAATTAAGTAAGTAAGTGGGTAAGTAAGTGGGCAAGTAAGTGGATAAGTGGGTAAGTAAGTGGGTAAGTAAGTAAGTGGGTAGGTAAGTAAGTGGGTAAGTGGGCAACGAAATAAGTAAGTGGGTAAAAGAGTAAGTGGGTAAGTGAGTAAGTAAGTGTGTAAGTAAGTGGGTAAGTAAGTGGGTAAGTGGGTAAGTAAGTCGGTAAGTGGCTAAGTAATTAAGTGGGTAATTAACTAAGTGGGTAAGTAAGTGGATAAGTAAGTGGGTAACTAAGTAAGGGGGTAACTAAGTAAGTGGGTAAGTAAGTAAGTGGCTAAGTTTGGAAGTGGGTAAGTAAGGAAGTGGGTAAGTGGGTAAGTAAGGAAGTGGGTAAGTAAGTAAGTTGGTAAGTAAGTGGGTAAGTAAGTGGGCAAGTAAGTGGGTAAGTAAGTGGGTAAGTAAGTAAGTGGGTAGGTAAGTAAGTGGGTAAGTGAGCAACGAAATAAGTAAGTGGATGAGTAAGTAAGTTGGTAAGTAAGTGGGTAAGTAAGTAAGTGGATAAGTAAGTGGATAACTAAGTGGGTAACTAAGTAAGTGGGTAAGTAAGTAAGTGGGTAAGTTTGTAAGTGGGTAAGTAAGGAAGTGGGTAAGTGGCTAAGTCAGTAAGTGGGTAAGTAAGTGGGTAAGTAAGTGGCTAAGTAAGTGGGTAAGTAAGTAAGTGGGTAAGTGGATAAGTGGGAAGTGGGTAAGTGGTTAAGTAAGTAAGTTGGTAAGTAAGTTGGTAAGTAAGTAAGTGGGTAAGTAAGTAAGTGGGTAAGTAAGTGGGTAAGTAAGTGGGTAAGTAAGTAAGTAAGTAAGTAGGTAAGTGGCTAAGTAAGTGGGTAAGTGGAAAACTAAATAAGTGGATAAGTAAGTAAGTGAGAAGTAAGTAAGTGGTTAAGTAACTAAGTAAGTGGGTAAGTGGCATAGTAAGTAAGTGGGTAAGAGGGTAAGTAAGTGGGTAAGGAAGTAAGGAAGTAAGTGGGTAACTAAGTAAGTAAGTGGGTAAGTTGGTAAGTAAGTAAGTCGGCAAGTAAGCAGGTGGGTAAGTAAATGGTTAACTAAGTAAGTGGGTAAGTAAGCAAGTGGGTAGGTAAGTGGGTAACTAAGTAAGTGGGTAACTAAGTGGGTAACTAAGTAAGTGGGTAAGTAAGTAAGTGGGTAAGTAAGTAAGAGGGTAAGTAAGTAAGTGGGTAAGTAAGTAAGTGGGTAAGTAAGTGGGTAAGTCAGTGGGTAAGTTGGTAAGTAAGTAAGTCGGCAAGTAAGCAGGTGGGTAAGTAAATGGTTAACTAGTAATTAAGTGGGTAATTAACTAAGTGGGTAAGTAAGTGGATAAGTAAGTGGGTAACTAAGTAAGGGGGTAACTAAGTAAGTGAATAGTAAGTAAGTGGCTAAGTTTGTAAGTGGGTAAGTAAGGAAGTGGGTAAGTGGGTAAGTAAGGAAGTGGGTAAGTAAGTGGGCAAGTAAGTGGGTAAGTAAGTGGGTAAGTAAGTAAGTGGGTAGGTAAGTAAGTGGGTAAGTGGGCAACGAAATAAGTAAGTGGATGAGTAAGTAAGTTGGTAAGTAAGTGGGTAAGTAAGTAAGTGGATAAGTAAGTGGATAACTAAGTGGGTAACTAAGTAAGTGGGTAAGTAAGTAAGTGGGTAAGTTTGTAAGTGGGTAAGTAAGGAAGTGGGTAAGTGGCTAAGTCAGTAAGTGGGTAAGTAAGTGGCTAAGTAAGTGGGTAACTAAGTAAGTGGGTAAGTAAGTAAGTGGGTAAGTGGATAAGTGGGAAGTGGGTAAGTGGTTAAGTAAGTAAGTTGGTAAGTAAGTTGGTAAGTAAGTAAGTGGGTAAGTAAGTGGGTAAGTAAGTAAGTGGGTAAGTAAGTGGGTAAGTAAGTAAGTAAGTAAGTAGGTAAGTGGCTAAGTAAGTGGGTAAGTGGAAAACTAAATAAGTAAGTGGATAAGTAAGTAAGTGAGAAGTAAGTAAGTGGGTAAGTAACTAAGTAAGTGGGTAAGTGGCATAGTAAGTAAGTGGGTAAGAGGGTAAGTAAGTGGGTAAGGAAGTAAGGAAGTAAGTGGGTAACTAAGTAAGTAAGTGGGTAAGTTGGTAAGTAAGTAAGTCGGCAAGTAAGCAGGTGGGTAAGTAAATGGTTAACTAAGTAAGTGGGTAAGTAAGCAAGTGGGTAGGTAAGTGGGTAACTAAGTAAGTGGGTAACTAAGTGGGTAACTAAGTAAGTGGGTAAGTAAGTGGGTAAGTAAGTAAGTGAGTAAGTAAGTAAGAGGGTAAGTAAGTAAGTGGGTAAGTAAGTAAGTGGGTAAGTAAGTGGGTAAGTCAGTGGGTAAGTTGGTAAGTAAGTAAGTCGGCAAGTAAGCAGGTGGGTAAGTAAATGGTTAACTAAGTAAGTGGGTAACTAAGTAAGTTTGTAAGTAAGTGGGTAAGTAAGTAAGTCGGTAAGTAAGTAAGTGGCTATGTAAGTAAGTGGGAAAGTGGGTAAGTGGGTAAGTAAGTTGGTAAGTAAGTGGATAAGTAAATGGGTAAGTAAGTTAGTGGGTAAGTAAGTAAATGAGTACGTAAGTAAGTAGGTAAGTGAAAAAGTAAGTAAGTGGGTAATTGGAAAAGTAAGTAAGTGAATAAGTAAGTAAGTCGGTAAGTAAGTGGATAAGTGGGTAAGTGAGTAATTATGTAAGTGGCTAAGTGAGTAAGTAAGTGGGTAAGTAAGTCGGTAAGTGGCTAAGTAAGGTGTGAGTAAGTAAGTAAGTGGGTAAGTAAATGGGTAAGTAAGTAAATAGGTAAGTGAGTAAGTAAGTGGGTAAGTAAGTAAGTGGGTAAGTGGTTAAGTTAGTGGGTAAATGGGTAAGTAAGTAGATAAGTGGGTAAGTAAGTTAGTAGGTAAGTAAGTAAGAAAGTGGGTAAGTGGCTAAGTAAGTGGGTAATTAAGAAAATAGGTATGTAAGTGGGTAAGTAAGTGGGTAAGTATGTTAGTGGGTAAGTAGGTAAGTGGGTAAGTGGCTAAGTAAGTAAGTCGGTAAGTGTGTAAGCAAGTGGGTAAGTAAGTGGGTAAGTAAGTGGGTAACTAAGTAAGGGGGTAACTAAGTAAGTGGGTAAGTAAGTAAGTGGCTAAGTTTGTAAGTGGGTAAGTAAGGAAGTGGGTAAGTAAGTAAGTTGGTAAGTAAGTGTGTAATTAAGTAAGTAAGTGGGTAAGTAAGTGGGCAAGTAAGTGGGTAAGTGGATAAGTAAGTGGGTAAGTAAGTAAGTGGGTAGGTAAGTAAGTCGGTAAGTGGAAAACTAAATAAGTAAGTGGATAAGTAAGTAAGTGGGTAAGTAACTAAGTAAGTGGGTAAGTGGTGAAGTAAGTAAGTGGGTAAGTGGCTAAGTATGTGGGTAAGTAAGTTGGTAAGTAAGTGGGTAAGTAAGTGGGTAAGTAAATGGGTCAGTGAGTACGTAAATAGGTAAGTGAGTAAGTGGGCAAGTAAGTAAGTGGTTAAGTTAGTGGGTAAGTGGATAAGTAAGTAAGTGGGTAAGTGGGTAAGTAAGTAAGTGAGTAAGTAAGTAAGTGGGTAAGTAGGTAAGTGGATAAGTAAGTAAGTAGGTAAGTAAGTGGGCAAGTCAGTAAGTAAGTGGGTAAGTAAGTAAGTGGGTAAGTAGTTAAGTGGGTAAATAAGCAAGTGGGTAAGTGGGTTAGTAAGTGTGTAAGTAAATAAGTGGGTAACTAAGTAAGTAGGTAGGTAAGTAAGTGGGTAAGTAATTAAGTGGGTAAGTAAGTAAGTGGGTAAGTAAGTAAGTAAGTCGGTAAGTGGTTAAGTAAGTAAGTGGGTAAGTGGATAAGTATGTGGGTAAGTAAGTTGGTAAGTCAGTGGATAAGTAAGTAAATGGGTAAGTGAGTAAGTAAATAGGTAAGTGGGAAAGTGAGTAAGTGGGTAAGTGAGTAAGTAAGTAAGTAAGTAAGTGAGTAAGTGGGTAAGTGAGTAAGTAATTAAGTGGCTAAGTGAGTAAGTAAGTAAGTGGGTAAGTGGGTACGTGAGTGGGTAAGCAAGTAAGTGGGTAAGTAAGTCGGTAAGTGGCTAAGTAAGTAAGTGGGTAAGTAAGTAATTTGGTAAGTTTATAAGTGGGTATGTAAGTAAGTGGGTAAGTAAGTAAGTGGGTAAGTAAGTAAGTGGGTAAGTAAGTAAGTGGTTAACTAAGTAAGTGAGTAAGTAAGTGGGTAAATAAGTGGGCAAGTGGGTAAGTATGTAAGTGGGTAAGTAAGAAAGTGGGTAAAAGGGTAAGTAAGGAAGTGGGTAAGTGACTAAGTGGGTAAGTCAGTGGGTAACTAAGTAAGTGAGTAAGTAAGTGGGTAAATAAGTGGGCAAGTGGGTAAGTATGTAAGTGGGTAAGTAAGGAAGTGGGTAAGTGGGTATGTAAGGCAGTGGGTAAGTGGGTAAGTAAGTAATTAAGTGGGTAAGTGGCTAAGTCAGTGGGTATGTAAGTCGGTAAGTGTCTAAGTAAGAAAGTGGGTAAGTAAGTGCGTAGGTAAGTGGCCATGTAAGTAAGTGGGTAAGTAAGTGGGTTAGTAAGTAAGTGGGTAAGTCGGTAAGCAATAAAGTAAGTGGGTAAGTAAGTAAGTGGCTAAGTTAGTGGGTAACTGGGTAAGTGAGAAAGTAAGTAAGTGGGTAAGTTAGTGGGTAACTAAGTAAGTAAGTAAGTAAGTATGTAAGCAAGTAAGTAAACAAGTGGGTAAGTAAGTGGGTAAGTGAGTAAGTAAGTGGGTAAGTAAGTAAGTGATAAACTAAATAAGTGGGTAAGTAAGTTGGTAGGTAAGTGGGTAAGTAAGTAAGTAAGTGGGTAAGTAATTAAGTGGGTAAGTAAGTTAGTGGGTAAGTAAGTAAGTGGCTAAATGGCTAAGTAAGTTGGTAAGGAAGTAAGCGGGTAACTGGGTAAGTAAGTAAATGGGTAAGTGAGTAAGTAAGTGGGTAAGAACGTGGGAAAGTGGTAAGTAAGTTAGTGGGTAAGTAGCTAAGTGAGTGGGTAAGTAAGTAAGTGGGTAAGTGGGAAAGAAAGTAAGTGGGTAAGTGGAAAAGTAAGTAAGTGGGTATGTGGAAAAGTAAGTAAGTGAATAAGTAAGTGGATAAGTGGGTAAATGAGTAATTAAGTAAGTGGCTAAGTGAGTAAGTAAGTCGGTAAGTGGCTAAGTAAGTAAGTGGGTATGTAAGTTGGTAAGTGGGTTAGTAAGTGAGTGGATAAGTGGGTAAGTAAGTAATTAAGTGGGTAAGTATGTGAGTAAGTTAGAAAGTGGGTAACTAAGTCAGTGGGTAAGTGGGTAAGTAAGTAAGTGGGTAAGAAAGTAAGTGGGTAATTAAGTGGGTAAGTAAGTGGGTAAGTATGTGGTTAACTAAGTAAGTGGGTAAGTAAGCAAGTGAGTAAATAAGTGCGTAAGTATATAAGTAAGTGGGTCACTAAGTAAGTGGGTAAGTAATTGAGTGGTTAATTGGGTAAGTAAGTAAGTGGGTAAGTAAGGGGTAAGTAAGTGGGTAAGTAATGCGGTAAGTAAGTGGGTAAGAAAGTAAGTGGGTAACTAAGTAAGTGGGTTAGTAAGTGAGTAAGTAAGTAAGTTGGTAAGTAAGTAAGTGGGTAAGTGAGTAAGTAAGTGAGAGGGTAAGTGGTTAAGTAAGTAAGTAAGGGGATAAGTAAGTATTAAGTGGGTAAGTAAGGAAGTGAGTAAGTAAGTATTAAGTGGGTAAGTAAGGAAGTGGGTAAGTAAGTTAGTGGGTATGTAAGTCGGTAAGTGGCTAAGTAAGTAAGTGGGTAAGTAAGTGGGTAGGTAAGTGGCTATAAAAGTAAGTGGGTAAGTAAGTGGGTAATTAAGTGGGTAGGTAAGTATGTGGGTAAGTGAGTAAGTAAGCAAGTGGCTAAGTGAGCAAGTAAGTGGGTAAGTAAGTGGGTAAGTGAGAATTTAAGTAAGTGGGTAAGTAAGTGGGTGACCAAGTAAGTAAGTAGGTAAGTAAGTGGCCAAGTGGGTAAGTAAGTAAGTGGGTAAGTGGGTCAGTAAGTGTGTAAGTAAGAAAGTGGGTAAGTGGGTAACTAAGTAAGTGGGTAGGTAAGTAAGTGGGTAAGTAATTAAGTGGGTAAGTAAGTTATTGAGTAAGTAAGTATGTAAGTCGGTAAGTGGTTAATTAAGTAAGTGGGTAAATGGCTAAGTATGTGGGTAAGTAAGTTGGTAAGTAAGTGGGTAAGTAAGTAAATGGGTAAGTGAGTAAGTACATAGGCAAGTGAGTAAGTGGGTAAGTAAGTGGTTAAGTTAGTGGGTAAGTAAGTGGGTAAGTAAGTAAGTGAGTAAGTAAGTGGCTAAGTAAGTGGATAAGTAAGTAAGTAGGTAAGTAAGTGGGCAAGTCAGTAATTTAGTGGCTAAGTAAGTGGGTAAGTAGGTAAGTGGGTAAATAAGCAAGTGGGTAAGTAAGTAAGTGACTAAGTGGGTTAGTAAGTGTGTAAGTAAGTGGGTAAGAAATTAAGTGGGTAAGTAAGTCGGTAAGTAAGTGGGTAAGTAAGTAAATGGGTAAGTGAGTAAGTAAATAGGTAAGTGAGTAAGTAAATAGGTAAGTGAGTAAGTAAGTGGGTAAGTAAGTGAGTAAGTAAGTTAGTGGGTAAGTAAGTGGGTAAGTGGCTAAGTAAGTAGGTAACTAAGTAAATGGGTAAGTAATAGGGTAAGTTGGTAAGTAATTAAGTGGGTAAGTAAGTACGTGGGTAGGTAAGTAAGTGATTAAGTAAGTAAGTAAGTTAGTGGGTAAGTAAGTGGGTAAGTGTAAAAGTAAGTGGGTTACTAAGTAAATGGGTAAGTAATAGGGTAAGTCGGTAAGTAAGTAAGTGGGTAAGTAAGTACGTGGGTAGGTAAGTAAGTGAGTAAGTAAGTAAGTGGGTAAGTGGGTATGTAAGTGGGTAATTGACAAAGTAAGTGGGAAAGTGAGTAAGTGAGTAAGTAAGTGGGTAAGTGAGTAAGTGGGTTAGTGAGTAAGTAATTAAGTGGCTAAGTGAGTAAGTAAGTAAGTCGGTAAGTGGCAAAGTAAGTAAGTAAGTAAGTGGGTAAGTAAGTAAGTGGGTAACTAAGTAAGTGAGTAAGTAAGTGGGCAAGTGGGTAAGTATGTAAGTGGGTAAGTAAGGAAGTGGGTAAGTGGGTATGTAAGGCAGTGGGTAAGTGGATCAGTAAGTGGTTAAGTAAGTAAGTGGCTAAGTAAGTAAGTGGGTAAGTAAGTTAGTGGGTAAGTAAGTGGGTAGGTAAGTAAGTGGGTAAGTAAATGGGTAAGTCTGTAAGTAAGTCGGTAAGAGGATAAGTAAGTAAGTGGGTAAAAGAGTAAGTGGGTAAGTGAGTAAGTAAGTGTGTAAGTAAGTGGGTAAGTAAGTGGGTAAGTAAGTGGGTAAGTAAGTGGGTAAGTAAGTGGGTAAGTAAGTCGGTAAGTGGCTAAGTAATTAAGTGGGTAAGTAAGTAAGTGGGTAACTAAGTAAGTGGGTAAGTAAGTAAGTGGGTAAGTTTGTAAGTGGGTAAGTAAGGAAGTGGGTAAGTAAGTAAGTAAGTAAGTTGGTAAGTAAGTGGGTAATTAAGTAAGTAAGTGGGTAAGTAAGTAAGTGGACAAGTAAGTGGGTAAGTAAGTGGGTAAGTAAGTGGGTAAGTAATTAAGTAGGTAAGTGGCTTAGTACGTAAGTGGGTAAGTGGGAAACTAAATAACTAAGTGGATAAGTAAGTAAGTTGGTATGTAAGTGGGTAAGTAAGTAAGTGGATAAGTAAGTGGGTAACTAAGTAAGTGGGTAACTAAGTAAGTGGATAAGTAAGTAAGTGGGTAAGTTTGCAAGTGGGTAAGTAAGGAAGTGGGTAAGTGGCTAAGTCAGTAAGTGGGTAAGTAAGTGGCTAAGTAAGTGGGTAACTAAGTGGGTAAGTAAGTAAGTGGGTAAGTTTGTAAGTGGGTAAGTAAGGAAGTGGGTAAGTAGAAAGTGAGTAAGTAAGTAAGTAAGTTGGTAAGTAAGTGGGTAAGTAAGTAAGTGGGTAAGTAAGTGGATAAGTAAGTAAGTAAGTGGGTAATTAAGTAAGTGGGTAAGTAAGTAAGTAAGTAAGTAGGTAAGTGGATAAGTAAGTGGGTAAGTGGGCAACTAAATAAGTAAGTGGATAAAAAAGTAAGTGAGAAGTAAGTAGGTAAGTAACTAAGTAAGTGGGTAAGTGGATTAGTAAGTAAGTAGGTAAGAGGGTAAGTAAGTGGGTAAGGAAGTAAGTGGATAAGTGGGTAAGTAACTAAGTGGGTAAGTAAGGGGGTAATTAAGTTGGTAAGTAAGTAAGTCGGCAAGTAGGTGGGTAAGTAAATGGTTAACTAAGTAAGTGGGTAAGTAAGCAAGTGGGTAAGTAAGTTAGTGGGTAAGTAAGTAAGTGAGTACGTAAGTAAGTGGTTAAGTAAGTAGGTAGCTGGGTAAGTAAGTAAGTGGGTAGGTAAGTAAGTGGGTAAGTGGGAAAGTAAGTAAGTGTGTAAGTGGGAAAGTAAGTAAGTGGGTAATTGGAAAAGTAAGTAAGTGAATAAGTAAGTGGATAAGTGGGTAAGTGAGTAATTATGTAAGTGGCTAAGTGAGTAAGTAAGTGGGTAAGTAAGTCGGTAAGTGGATAAGTAAGTGAGTAAGTAAGTAAGTAAGTGGGTAAGTAAGTAAGTGGGCAACTAAGTAGGAAAGTAAGTGGGTAAGTTAGTAAGTGGGTAAGTGGCTATGTAAGTAAGTAAGGGGGTAAGTAAGTGGGTAAGTAAGTGGGTAAGTGTCTAAGAAAGTGGGTAAGTAAGTGCGTAGGTAAGTGGTCATGTAAGTATGTGGGTAAGTAAGTAAGTGGGTTAGTAAGTAAGTGGGTAAGTCGGTAAGCAATAAAGTAAGTGGGTAAGTAAGTAAGTTGGTAAGTAAGTGGGTAACTGGGTAAGTGAGAAAGTAAGTAAGTGGGTAACTAAGTAAGTAAGTAAGTAAGTGGGTAAGTAAGTCGGTAAGTGGCTAAGTAAGTGAGTAAGTAAGTGGGTAAGTAATTAAGTGGCTAAGTAAGTGGGTTAGTAAGTGGTTAAGTATGTAAGCGGATAAGTAAGTGGGCAACTAAGTGGGAAAGTAAGTGGGTAAGTTAGTAAGTGGGTAAGTGTCTCTGTAAGTAAGTAAGGGGGTAAGTAAGTGGGTAAGTAAGTGGGTAAGTAAGTGGGTAAGTAAGTGGGTAAGTAAGTGGGTAAGTAAGTGGGTAAGTAAGTGGGTAAGTAAGCGGCTAAGTAAGTACGTGGGTAAGTAAGTAACTAAGTAAGTGGGTAAGTGGCTTAGTAAGTGGGTAAGTAGGTAACTAGGTAAGTAAGTGGGTAAGTAACTAAGTGGGTAAGTATGGGGGTAATTAAGTTGGTAAGTAAGTAACTCGGCAAGTAAGTAAGTGGGTAAGTAAATGGTTAACTAAGTAAGTGGGTTAGTAAGCAAGTGGGTAGGTAAGTGGGTAATTAAGTAAGTGGGTAAGTAAGTCAGTGGATAAGTATGTAAGTGGGTAAGTAGGTAAGAGGGTAAGTAAGTGGATAAGTGGGTAAGTAAGAAAGTAAGTGGATAAGTAAGTGGGTAATTAAGTAAGGGGGTCAGTGGCTAAGTACGTAAGTGGGTAAGTACGTAAGTGGGTAACTACGTAAGTGGGTAACTACGTAAAAGGCTAAGTATGTGGGTAAGTAAGTGGGTAATTAAAAGGGAAAGTAAATGGGTAAGTAAGTAAGTGGGTAACTGGCAAAGTCAGTAAGTGGATAAGTAAGCAAGTGGGTAAGTAAGTAAGTGGAGAAGTGGCTAAGTAAATAAGTGGGTAAGTGGATAAGTAAGTGGGTAAGTTAGTTAATAATTAAGTAACTGGGTAATTAAGTGGATAAGTGCATAAATAAGTAAGTGGGTGACTAAGTAAGTAAGAGGGTAAGTAAGTTAGTGGGTAAGTAAGTAAGTGAGTACGTAAGTGGGTAAGTGAGTAAGTAAGTAAGTGGCTAAGTGAGTAAGTAAGTGGGTAAGTAAGTAAGTGGCTAAGTGAGTAAGTAAGTCGGTAAGTGGCTAAGTAAGTAAGTGGGTAAGTTAGTAAGTAAGTGGGTAAGTAAGTAAGTGGGTAAGTGGATAAGTAAGTGGGTAAGTAAGTTAATAAGTAAGTAAGTGGATAAGTAAGTGGATAAGTGCGTACGTGGTAAGTACGTGGATAAGTAAGTAGCTAGCTGGGTAAGTAAGTAAGTGGGTAAGTAAGTAAGTGGGTAAGTAAGTGGGTAAGTAAGTGGGTAAGTAAGTAAGTGGGTAAGGAGGTTAGTAAGTGTGTAAGTAAGTAAGTGGGTAAGTGGGAAAGTAAGTAAGTGGGTAAGTGGGAAAGTAAGTAAGTGGGTAATTGGAAAAGTAAGTAAGTGAATAAGTAAGTGGATAAGTGGTAAGTGAGTAATTATGTAAGTGGCTAAGTGAGTAAGTAAGTGGGCAAGTAAGTCGGTAAGTGGCTAAGTAAGTAAGTAAGGTGTGAGTAAGTAAGTAAGTGGGTAAGTAAATGGGTAAGTAAGTAAATAGGTAAGTGAGTAAGTAAGTGGGTAAGTAAGTAAGTGGGTAAGTGGTTAAGTTAGTGGGTAAGTAAGTAAGTGAATAGGTAAGTAAGTAAGTGGGTATGTAAGTGGGTAAGTAAGTGGGGAAGGGGCTAAGTAAGTAAGTCGGTAAGTGTGGGTAAGTAAGTGGGTAAGTGGATAAGTAAGTAAGTGGGTAAGTGGTAAGTAAGAAAGTGGGTAAGTGGGTAACTAAGTATGTGGGTAAGTAAGTAGGTAGGTAAGTGGGTAAGTAAGTAAGTAAGTGGGTAAGTGGGTAAGTAATTAAGTGGGTAAGTAAGTTAGTGGGTAAGTAAGTAAGTGGCTAAATGGCTAAGTAAGTTGGTAAGGAAGTAAGCGGGTAACTGGGTAAGTAAGTAAATGGGTAAGTGAGTAAGTAAGTGGGTAAGAACGTGGGAAAGTGGTAAGTAAGTTAGTGGGTAAGTAGCTAAGTGAGTGGGTAAGTAAGTAAGTGGGTAAGTGGGAAAGAAAGTAAGTGGGTAAGTGGAAAAGTAAGTAAGTGGGTATGTGGAAAAGTAAGTAAGTGAATAAGTAAGTGGATAAGTGGGTAAATGAGTAATTAAGTAAGTGGCTAAGTGAGTAAGTAAGTCGGTAAGTAAGTCGGTAAGTGGCTAAGTAAGTAAGTGGGTATGTAAGTTGGTAAGTGGGTTAGTAAGTGAGTGGATAAGTGGGTAAGTAAGTAATTAAGTGGGTAAGTATGTGAGTAAGTTAGAAAGTGGGTAACTAAGTCAGTGGGTAAGTGGGTAAGTAAGTAAGTGGGTAAGAAAGTAAGTGGGTAATTAAGTGGGTAAGTAAGTGGGTAAGTATGTGGTTAACTAAGTAAGTGGGTAAGTAAGCAAGTGAGTAAATAAGTGCGTAAGTATATAAGTAAGTGGGTCACTAAGTAAGTGGGTAAGTAATTGAGTGGTTAATTGGGTAAGTAAGTAAGTGGGTAAGTAAGGGGTAAGTAAGTGGGTAAGTAATGCGGTAAGTAAGTGGGTAAGAAAGTAAGTGGGTAACTAAGTAAGTGGGTTAGTAAGTGAGTAAGTAAGTAAGTTGGTAAGTAAGTAAGTGGGTAAGTGAGTAAGTAAGTGAGAGGGTAAGTGGTTAAGTAAGTAAGTAAGGGGATAAGTAAGTATTAAGTGGGTAAGTAAGGAAGTGAGTAAGTAAGTATTAAGTGGGTAAGTAAGGAAGTGGGTAAGTAAGTTAGTGGGTATGTAAGTCGGTAAGTGGCTAAGTAAGTAAGTGGGTAAGTAAGTGGGTAGGTAAGTGGCTATAAAAGTAAGTGGGTAAGTAAGTGGGTAATTAAGTGGGTAGGTAAGTATGTGGGTGAGTAAGTAAGCAAGTGGCTAAGTGAGCAAGTA
Organism: Pollenia amentaria; assembly: GCA_943735925.1. NCBI lineage: Eukaryota > Metazoa > Arthropoda > Insecta > Diptera > Polleniidae > Pollenia > Pollenia amentaria. The sequence continues at coordinate 117,415,201 of OX031010.1, read as the reverse complement.
AGTGGGTAAGTAAGTGGGTAAGTGAGAATTTAAGTAAGTGGGTAAGTAAGTGGGTGACCAAGTAAGTAAGTAGGTAAGTAAGTGGCCAAGTGGGTAAGTAAGTAAGTGGGTAAGTGGGTCAGTAAGTGTGTAAGTAAGAAAGTGGGTAACTAAGTAAGTGGGTAGGTAAGTAAGTGGGTAAGTAATTAAGTGGGTAAGTAAGTTATTGAGTAAGTAAGTATGTAAGTCGGTAAGTGGTTAATTAAGTAAGTGGGTAAATGGCTAAGTATGTGGGTAAGTAAGTTGGTAAGTAAGTGGGTAAGTAAGTAAATGGGTAAGTGAGTAAGTACATAGGCAAGTGAGTAAGTGGGTAAGTAAGTGGTTAAGTTAGTGGGTAAGTAAGTGGGTAAGTAAGTAAGTGAGTAAGTAAGTGGCTAAGTAAGTGGATAAGTAAGTAAGTAGGTAAGTAAGTGGGCAAGTCAGTAATTTAGTGGCTAAGTAAGTGGGTAAGTAGGTAAGTGGGTAAATAAGCAAGTGGGTAAGTAAGTAAGTGACTAAGTGGGTTAGTAAGTGTGTAAGTAAGTGGGTAAGAAATTAAGTGGGTAAGTAAGTCGGTAAGTAAGTGGGTAAGTAAGTAAATGGGTAAGTGAGTAAGTAAATAGGTAAGTGAGTAAGTAAATAGGTAAGTGAGTAAGTAAGTGGGTAAGTAAGTGAGTAAGTAAGTTAGTGGGTAAGTAAGTGGGTAAGTGGCTAAGTAAGTAGGTAACTAAGTAAATGGGTAAGTAATAGGGTAAGTTGGTAAGTAATTAAGTGGGTAAGTAAGTACGTGGGTAGGTAAGTAAGTGATTAAGTAAGTAAGTAAGTTAGTAAGTTAGTGGGTACGTGGGTAAGTAAGTAAGTGAGTAAGTAAGTTAGTGGGTAAGTAAGTGGGTAAGTGTAAAAGTAAGTGGGTTACTAAGTAAATGGGTAAGTAATAGGGTAAGTCGGTAAGTAAGTAAGTGGGTAAGTAAGTACGTGGGTAGGTAAGTAAGTGAGTAAGTAAGTAAGTGGGTAAGTGGGTATGTAAGTGGGTAATTGACAAAGTAAGTGGGAAAGTGAGTAAGTGAGTAAGTAAGTCGGTAAGTGGAAAAGTAAGTAAGTAAGTAAGTGGGTAAGTAAGTAAGTGGGTAACTAAGTAAGTGAGTAAGTAAGTGGGCAAGTGGGTAAGTATGTAAGTGGGTAAGTAAGGAAGTGGGTAAAAGGGTAAGTAAGGAAGTGGGTAAGTGGGTATGTAAGGAAGTGGGTAAGTGGGCAAGTAAGTAATTAAGTGGGTAAGTGGGTATGTAAGTCGGTAAGTGTCTAAGTAAGAAAGTGGGTAAGTAAGTGCGTAGGTAAGTGGCTATGTAAGTAAGTGGGTAAGTGGCTACGTAAACAAGTGGGTAAGCGAGTAAGTAAGCAAGTGGCTAAGTGAGTAACTAAGTGGGTAAGTAAGTCGGTAAGTGGCTAAGTATGTAAGTGGGTAAGTGGATATGTAAGTAAGTGCGTAACTAAGTAAGTGGGTTAGTAAGTGGGTCAGTAAGTGGGTAACCAAGTAAGTGGGTAACTATGTAAGTAAGTGAGTAGGTAAGTAATTGGGTAAGTAAGTGAGTAAGTAAGAAAGTGGCTAGGTAAGTACGTGGATAAGTAAGTAAGTAGGTAACTAAGTAAGTGGGTTAGTAAGTGAGTATGTAAGTGGCTAGGTAAGTAAGTGTTTAAGTAAGTGGGTAAGTAAGAAAGTGGGTAAGTAAGTTAGTAGTTAAGTAAGTGGGTAAGTAAGTGGGTAAGTAAGTATATAAGTAAGTGGGTAAGTAATTGAGTGGGTAAGTGAGTAAGTATGTTAGTGGGTAAGTGTGTAAGGGGGTAAGTAAGTGGGTAAGTTTGTAAGTAAGTAAGTGGGTAAGTAATGCGGTAAGAAAGTGGGTAAGTAAGTAAGTGGCTAGGTAAGTACGTGGATAAGTAAGTAAGTAGGTAACTAAGTAAGTGGGTTAGTAAGTGAGTATGTAAGTGGCTAGGTAAGTAAGTGTTTAAGTAAGTGGGTAAGTAAGAAAGTGGGTAAGTAAGTTAGTAGTTAAGTAAGTGGGTAAGTAAGTGGGTAACTGGGTAAGTAAGTGGGTAACTAAGTGGCTAAGTAAGTAAGGGGGTAAGTGAGTAAGTAAGTAGGTGAGTGAGTCAGTAAGTAAGTGGGTAATTGGTTAAGTAAGTTAGTGGGGAATTAAGTGGGTAAGTGGCTATCTTAATAAGTGGGTAAGTGGCTAAGTAAGTATGTAAGTGGGTAAGTAAGTAAGTAAGTGGGTAAGTGGATCAGGAAGTGGTTAAGTAAGTAAGTGGCTAAGTAAGTAAGTGGGTAAGTAAGTTAGTGGGTAAGTAAGTGGGTAGGTAAGTAAGTGGGTAAGTAAATGGGTAAGTCTGTAAGTAAGTCGGTAAGAGGATAAGTAAGTAAGTGGGTAAAAGAGTAAGTGGGTAAGTGAGTAAGTAAGTGTGTAAGTAAGTGGGTAAGTAAGTGGGTAAGTAAGTGGGTAAGTAAGTGGGTAAGTAAGTCGGTAAGTGGCTAAGTAATTAAGTGGGTAAGTAAGTAAGTGGGTAACTAAGTAAGTGGGTAAGTAAGTAAGTGGTAAGTTTGTAAGTGGGTAAGTAAGGAAGTGGGTAAGTAAGTAAGTAAGTAAGTTGGTAAGTAAGTGGGTAATTAAGTAAGTAAGTGGGTAAGTAAGTAAGTGGGCAAGTAAGTGGGTAAGTAAGTGGGTAAGTAATTAAGTAGGTAAGTGGCTTAGTACGTAAGTGGGTAAGTGGGAAACTAAATAACTAAGTGGATAAGTAAGTAAGTTGGTATGTAAGTGGGTAAGTAAGTAAGTGGATAAGTAAGTGGGTAACTAAGTAAGTGGATAAGTAAGTAAGTGGGTAAGTTTGCAAGTGGGTAAGTAAGGAAGTGGGTAAGTGGCTAAGTCAGTAAGTGGGTAAGTAAGTGGCTAAGTAAGTGGGTAACTAAGTGGGTAAGTAAGTAAGTGGGTAAGTTTGTAAGTGGGTAAGTAAGGAAGTGGGTAAGTAGAAAGTGAGTAAGTAAGTAAGTAAGTTGGTAAGTAAGTGGGTAAGTAAGTAAGTGGGTAAGTAAGTGGATAAGTAAGTAAGTAAGTGGGTAATTAAGTAAGTGGGTAAGTAAGTAAGTAAGTAAGTAGGTAAGTGGATAAGTAAGTGGGTAAGTGGGCAACTAAATAAGTAAGTGGATAAAAAAGTAAGTGAGAAGTAAGTAGGTAAGTAACTAAGTAAGTGGGTAAGTGGATTAGTAAGTAAGTGGGTAAGAGGGTAAGTAAGTGGGTAAGGAAGTAAGTGGATAAGTGGGTAAGTAACTAAGTGGGTAAGTAAGGGGGTAATTAAGTTGGTAAGTAAGTAAGTCGGCAAGTAGGTGGGTAAGTAAATGGTTAACTAAGTAAGTGGGTAAGTAAGCAAGTGGGTAAGTAAGTTAGTGGGTAAGTAAGTAAGTGAGTACGTAAGTAAGTGGTTAAGTAAGTAGGTAGCTGGGTAAGTAAGTAAGTGGGTAGGTAAGTAAGTGGGTAAGTGGGAAAGTAAGTAAGTGTGTAAGTGGGAAAGTAAGTAAGTGGGTAATTGGAAAAGTAAGTAAGTGAATAAGTAAGTGGCTAAGTGGGTAAGTGAGTAATTATGTAAGTGGCTAAGTGAGTAAGTAAGTGGGTAAGTAAGTCGGTAAGTGGATAAGTAAGTGAGTAAGTAAGTAAGTAAGTGGGTAAGTAAGTAAGTGGGCAACTAAGTAGGAAAGTAAGTGGGTAAGTTAGTAAGTGGGTAAGTGGCTATGTAAGTAAGTAAGGGGGTAAGTAAGTGGGTAAGTGTCTAAGAAAGTGGGTAAGTAAGTGCGTAGGTAAGTGGTCATGTAAGTATGTGGGTAAGTAAGTAAGTGGGTTAGTAAGTAAGTGGGTAAGTCGGTAAGCAATAAAGTAAGTGGGTAAGTAAGTAAGTGGGTAAGTAAGTGGGTAACTGGGTAAGTGAGAAAGTAAGTAAGTGGGTAACTAAGTAAGTAAGTAAGTAAGTGGGTAAGCAAGTAAGTAAACAAGTGGGTAAGTAAGTGGGTAAGTGAGTAAGTAAGTGGGTAAGTAAGTAAGTGGATAAGTGGGTAAATGAGTAATTAAGTAAGTGGGTAAGTGAGTAAGTAAGTGGCTAAGTAAGTAAGTGGGTATGTAAGTAAGTTGGTAAGTGGGTTAGTAAGTGAGTGGATAAGTGGGTAAGTAAGTAATTAAGTGGGTAAGTAAGTATGTGAGTAAGTTAGAAAGTGGGTAACTAAGTCAGCGGGTAAGTGGGTTAGTAAGTAAGTGGGTAAGTAAGTGGGTAAGTAAGTGGGTAAGTAAGTAATTGGGTAAGTAAGTGGTTAACTAAGTAAGTGGGTAGGTAAGTGGGTAAGTAAGCAAGTGAGTAAATAAGTGCGTAAGTATATAAGTAAGTGGGTAACTAAGTAAGTGGGTAAGTAATTGAGTGGTTAAGTGGGTAAGTAAGTAAGTGGGTAAGTAAGTAAGTGGGTAAGTAAGGGGTAAGTAAGTGGGTAAGTATGTAAGTAATGCGGTAAGTAATGCGGTAAGTAAGTGGGTAAGTAAGTAAGTGGCTAGGTAAGTACGTGGATATGTAAGTAAGTAGGTAACTAAGTAAGTGGGTTAGTAAGTGAGTATGTAAGTGGCTAGGTAAGTAAGTGTTTAAGTAAGTGGGTAAGTAAGAAAGTGGGTAAGTAAGTTAGTAGTTAAGTAAGTGGGTAAGTAAGTGGGTAACTGGGTAAGTAAGTGGGTAACTAAGTGGCTAAGTAAGTAAGGGGGTAAGTGAGTAAGTAAGTAGGTGAGTGAGTCAGTAAGTAAGTGGGTAATTGGTTAAGTAAGTTAGTGGGGAATTAAGTGGGTAAGTGGCTATCTTAATAAGTGGGTAAGTGGCTAAGTAAGTATGTAAGTGGGTAGGTAAGTGGGTAAGTAAGTAAGTGGGTAAGTGGATCAGTAAGTGGTTAAGTAAGTAAGTGGCTAAGTAAGTAAGTGGGTAAGTAAGTTAGTGGGTAAGTAAGTAAGTGGGTAAGTAAATGGGTAAGACTGTAAGTAAGTCGGTAAGAGGATAAGTAAGTAAGTGGGTAAAAGAGTAAGTGGGTAAGTGAGTAAGTAAGTGTGTAAGTAAGTGGGTAAGTAAGTGGGTAAGTAAGTGGGTAAGTAAGTGGGTAAGTAAGTGGGTAAGTAAGTGGGTAAGTGGGTAAGTGGGTAAGTAAGTCGGTAAGTGGCTAAGTAATTAAGTGGGTAAGTAAGTAAGTGGGTAACTAAGTAAGTGGGTAAGTAAGTAAGTGGGTAAGTTTGTAAGTGGGTAAGTAAGGAAGTGGGTAAGTAAGTAAGTAAGTAAGTTGGTAAGTAAGTGGGTAATTAAGTAAGTAAGTGGGTAAGTAAGTAAGTGGGCAAGTAAGTGGCTAAGTAAGTGGGTAAGTAATTAAGTAGGTAAGTGGCTTAGTAAGTAAGTGGGTAAGTGGGCAACTAAATAACTAAGTGGATAAGTAAGTAAGTGGGTAAGTAAGTAAGTGGATAAGTAAGTGGGTAACTAAGTATGTGGGTAACTAAGTAAGTGGATAAGTAAGTAAGTGGGTAAGTTTGCAAGTGGGTAAGTAAGGAAGTGGGTAAGTGGCTAAGTCAGTAAGTAAGTGGCTAAGTAAGTGGGTAACTAAGTGGGTAAGTAAGTAAGTGGGTAAGTTTGTAAGTGGGTAAGTAAGGAAGTGGGTAAGTAGAAAGTGAGTAAGTAAGTAAGTTGGTAAGTAAGTGGGTAAGTAAGTAAGTAAGTGGGTAAGTAAGTGGATAAGTAAGTAAGTAAGTGGGTAATTAAGTAAGTGGGTAAGTAAGTAAGTAAGTAAGTAGGTAAGTGGATAAGTAAGTGGGTAAGTGGGCAACTAAATAAGTAAGTGGATAAAAAAGTAAGTGAGAAGTAAGTAGGTAAGTAACTAAGTAAGTGGGTAAGTGGATTAGTAAGTAAGTGGGTAAGAGGGTAAGTAAGTGGGTAAGGAAGTAAGTGGATAAGTGGGTAAGTAACTAAGTGGGTAAGTAAGGGGGTAATTAAGTTGGTAAGTAAGTAAGTCGGCAAGTAGGTGGGTAAGTAAATGGTTAACTAAGTAAGTGGGTAAGTAAGCAAGTGGGTAAGTAAGTTAGTGGGTAAGTAAGTAAGTGAGTACGTAAGTAAGTGGTTAAGTAAGTAGGTAGCTGGGTAAGTAAGTAAGTGGGTAAGTGGGCAAGTAAGTAAGTGTGTAAGTGGGAAAGTAAGTAAGTGGGTAATTGGAAAAGTAAGTAAGTGAATAAGTAAGTGGATAAGTGGGTAAGTGAGTAATTATGTAAGTGGCTAAGTGAGTAAGTAAGTGGGTAAGTAAGTCGGTAAGTGGCTAAGTAAGTAAGTAAGTAAGTAAGTGGGTAAGTAAGTAAGTGGGCAACTAAGTAGGAAAGTAAGTGGGTAAGTTAGTAAGTGGGTAAGTGGCTATGTAAGTAAGTAAGTAAGGGGGTAAGTAAGTGGGTAAGTAAGTGGGTAAGTGTCTAAGAAAGTGGGTAAGTAAGTGCGTAGGTAAGTGGTCATGTAAGTAAGTGGGTAAGTAAGTAAGTGGGTTAGTAAGTAAGTGGGTAAGTCGGTAAGCAATAAAGTAAGTGGGTAAGTAAGTAAGTGGGTAAGTAAGTGGGTAACTGGGTAAGTGAGAAAGTAAGTAAGTGGGTAAGTAAGTGGGTAACTAAGTAAGTAAGTAAGTAAGTGGGTAAGCAAGTAAGTAAACAAGTGAGTAAGTAAGTGGGTAAGTAAGTAAGTGGATAAGTGGGTAAATGAGTAATTAAGTAAGTGGGTAAGTGAGTAAGTAAGTGGGTAAGTAAGTCGGTAAGTGGCTAAGTAAGTAAGTGAGTATGTAAGTAAGTTGGTAAGTGGGTTAGTAAGTGAGTGGATAAGTGGGTAAGTAAGTAATTAAGTGGGTAAATAAGTATGTGAGTAAGTTAGAAAGTGGGTAACTAAGTCAGCGGGTAAGTGGGTTAGTAAGTAAGTGGGTAAGTAAGTGGGTAAGTAAGTGGGTAAGTAAGTGGGTAAGTAAGTGGGTAAGTAAGTAATTGGGTAAGTAAGTGGTTAACTAAGTAAGTGGGTAGGTAAGTGGGTAAGTAAGCAAGTGAGTAAATAAGTGCGTAAGTATATAAGTAAGTGGGTAACTAAATAAGTGGGTAAGTAATTGAGTGGGTAAGTAAGTAAGTGGGTAAGTAAGTAAGTGGGTAAGTAAGGGGGTAAGTAAGTGGGTAAGTATGTAAGTAAGTAAGTGGGTAAATAATGCGGTAAATAAGTGGGTTAGTAAGTGAGTAAGTAAGTGGCTAAGTGGGTACCTAAGTAAGTGTGTAAGTAAGTAAGTGGGTTAGTAAGTAAGTGGGTAAGTCGGTAAGCAATCAAGTAAGTGGGTAAGTAAGTTAGTGGGTAAGTAAGTGGCTTAGTAAGTGGGTAAGTAAGTAAGTGGGTAAGTAAGTAAGTGGGTAAGTAAGTAAGTGGGTAAGTGGGTAACTAAGTAAGTAAGTGGGTAAGCAAGTAAGTAAGTGGTTAAGTAAGTAAGTGGGTAAGAAAGTGGGTAAGAAAGTAACTGGGTAAGTAAGTTGGTATGTGAGTAAGTGGGTAACTAAGTGAGTAAGTGGGTAGGTAAGTAAGTGGGTAACTAAGTAAGTGGGTAAGTAAGTGGGTAAGTGGGAAACTAAGTAAGTAAGCGGCTAAGTAAGTAGGTAAGTCGGTAAGTGGGTAAGTAAGTTGGTAAGTAAGTGGGTAAGTAAGTAAGTGAGTAAGTGAGTAAGTAAATAGGTAAGTGAGTAAGTAAGTGGGTAAGTAAGTAAGTAGTTAAGTTAGTGGGTAAGTAAGTAAGAAAGTGGGTAAGTGGCTAAGTAAGTGGGTAACTAAGTAAATGGGTAAGTAAGTGGGTAAGTAAGTATGTAAGTCGGAAAGTAAGTGGGTAAGTAAGTGGGTAGGTAAGTAAGTAAGTAAGTGGGTATGTAAGTGGGTAACTAAGTAAGTAGGTAAGTAAGTGGGAAAGTAAGTAAGTTGGTAAGAAAGTAAATGGGTAAGTGAGTAAGTGAGTGGGTAAGTGGTTAAGTAAGTAAGTAAGAAAGGGGATAAGTAAGTAAGTATTAAGTGGGTAAGTAAGGAAGTGACTAAGTAAGTATTAAGTGGGTAAGTAAGGAAGTGGCTAAGTAAGTGGGTAAGTAAGTAAGTGGATAAGTTAGTAAGTGGGTAAGTTAGTGGGTAAGTCAGTGGGTAACTGGCAAAGTAAGTCGGTAAGTAAGTGGGTAAGTAAGTTGGTAGGTAAGTGGGTAACTAAGTAAGTGGGTAAGTAAGTGGGTAAGTAAGTGGGTAAGTAAGTAAGTGGGTAAGTAAGTAAGTGGGTAAGTAAGTAAGTGGGTAAGTAAGTAAGTGGGTAAGTAAGTAAGTGGGTAAGTAAGTAAGTGGGTAAGTAACGTTGCCTTTACACATGCAAGTAGTGGCATGCCACTGTTCTATACATATTATAAGCGAAAAAGTGTTCGAAATAGTCGAATCTCATGCCATTTGCGTTTCTGTTTACACATGCCACTGCCAGTTCATTTTCAAAATGTCGTCGAAGCGTCAACTTGAGATAATTTGTTTACATCTCAAATTAAAAAAAAAGTACCAGAAAACAAAAAAAGAGTTGCCGACTTCATCACATAGTTTTAGTTTTGGGGAAATAGTTTACATTTATTTATATTAGCATTATTTTAGCAAAATTAATGCTCTATAATTAGGAAACTTACTTATTTTAACGCCCGTTACTACAAATTAATCATAAAAATGCATTTAACAGTTAAAACTTTAATTACAGTTCGACAACAATCCAGTCGATTTGCATTAAATATTGAACAGGGTAACATTGCTGATCGTTTTGACATTTAGTGGCATGCAAGTGCCAAATTTCCACTCGCATGCAATTTTTGCTGCCACTGGAGCTGCCATTGCGAAAAATGTGAGTGTATTAGTAAAAAATCGTGAGTGTATTGAGTTTTTCGAACTGGCAGTGGCATGTGTAAATGCTAGGTAAGTAAGTGGGTAAGTTAGTGGGTAAGTCAGTGGGTAACTGGCAAGGTAAGTCGGTAAGTAAGTGGGTAAGTAAGTTGGTAAGTAACTAAGTGGGTAAGTAAGTAAGTGGATAAGTAAGTGGGTAAGTAAGTGGGTAAGTAAGTGGGTAAGTGGGAAAGTAAGTAAGTGTGTAAGTGGGAAAGTAAGTAAATGGGTAATTGGAAAAGTAAGTAAGTGAATAAGTAAGTAAGTGGGTAAGTAAGTCGGTAAGTGGCTAAGTAAGTGAGTAAGTAAGTGGGTAAGTAATTAAGTGGCTAAGTAAGTGGGTTAGTAAGTGGTTAAGTATGTAAGCGGATAAGTAAGTGGGCAACTAAGTGGGAAAGTAAGTGGGTAAGTTAGTAAGTGGGTAAGTGTCTCTGTAAGTAAGTAGGGGGGTAAGTAAGTGGGTAAGTAAGTGGGTAAGTAAGTGGGTAAGTAAGTGGGTAAGTAAGTGGGTAAGTAAGTGGGTAAGTAAGTGGGTAAGTAAGTGGGTAAGTAAGCGGTTAAGTAAGTACGTGGGTAAGTAAGTAACTAAGTAAGTGGGTAAGTGGCTTAGTAAGTGGGTAAGTGGGTAACTAGGTAAGTAAGTGGGTTAGTAACTAAGTGGGTTAGTAAGTAAGTGGGTAAGTCGGTAAGCAATAAAGTAAGTGGGTAAGTAAGTGGGTAACTGGGTAAGTGAGAAAGTAAGTAAGTGGGTAAGTAAGTGGGTAACTAAGTAAGTAAGTAAGTAAGTGGGTAAGCAAGTAAGTAAACAAGTGGGTAAGTAAGTGGGTAAGTGAGTAAGTAAGTGGGTAAGTAAGTAAGTGGATAAGTGGGTAAATGAGTAATTAAGTAAGTGGGTAAGTGAGTAAGTAAGTGGGTAAGTAAGTCGGTAAGTGGCTAAGTAAGTAAGTGGGTATGTAAGTAAGTTGGTAAGTGGGTTAGTAAGTGAGTGGATAAGTGGGTAAGTAAGTAATTAAGTGGGTAAGTAAGTATGTGAGTAAGTTAGAAAGTGGGTAACTAAGTCAGCGGGTAAGTGGGTTAGTAAGTAAGTGGGTAAGTAAGTGGGTAAGTAAGTGGGTAAGTAAGTAATTGGGTAAGTAAGTGGTTAACTAAGTAAGTGGGTAGGTAAGTGGCTAAGTAAGCAAGTGAGTAAATAAGTGCGTAAGTATATAAGTAAGTGGGTAACTAAGTAAGTGGGTAAGTAATTGAGTGGTTAAGTGGGTAAGTAAGTAAGTGGGTAAGTAAGGGGGTAAGTAAGTGGGTAAGTATGTAAGTAAGTAAGTGGGTAAATAATGCGGTAAATAAGTGGGTTAGTAAGTGAGTAAGTAAGTGGCTAAGTGGGTACCTAAGTAAGTGTGTAAGTAAGTAAGTGGGTTAGTAAGTAAGTGGGTAAGTCGGTAAGCAATCAAGTAAGTGGGTAAGTAAGTTAGTGGGTAAGTAAGTGGCTTAGTAAGTGGGTAAGTAAGTAAGTGGGTAAGTAAGTAAGTGGGTAAGTGGGTAACTAAGTAAGTAAGTGGGTAAGCAAGTAAGTAAGTGGTTAAGTATGTAAGTGGGTAAGAAAGTGGGTAAGAAAGTAACTGGGTAAGTAAGTTGGTATGTGAGTAAGTGGGTAACTAAGTGAGTAAGTGGGTAGGTAAGTAAGTGGGTAACTAAGTAAGTGGGTAAGTAAGTGGGTAAGTGGGAAACTAAGTAAGTAAGCGGCTAAGTAAGTAGGTAAGTCGGTAAGTGGATAAGTAAGTTGGTAAGTAAGTGGGTAAGTAAGTAAGTGAGTAAGTGAGTAAGTAAATAGGTAAGTGAGTAAGTAAGTGGGTAAGTAAGTAAGTAGTTAAGTTAGTGGGTAAGTAAGTAAGAAAGTGGGTAAGTGGGTAACTAAGTAAATGGGTAAGTAAGTGGGTAAGTAAGTATGTAAGTCGGAAAGTAAGTGGGTAAGTAAGTAAGTGGGTAGGTAAGTAAGTAAGTAAGTGGGTAGGTAAGTAAGTAAGTAAGTGGGTATGTAAGTGGGTAACTAAGTAAGTAGGTAAGTAAGTGGGAAAGTAAGTAAGTTGGTAAGAAAGTAAGTGGGTAAGTGAGTAAGTGAGTGGGTAAGTGGTTAAGTAAGTAAGTAAGAAAGGGGATAAGTAAGTAAGTATTAAGTGGGTAAGTAAGGAAGTGACTAAGTAAGTATTAAGTGGGTAAGTAAGGAAGTGGCTAAGTAAGTGGGTAAGTAAGTAAGTGGATAAGTAAGTAAGTGGGTAAGTTAGTGGGTAAGTCAGTGGGTAACTGGCAAAGTAAGTCGGTAAGTAAGTGGGTAAGTAAGTTGGTAGGTAAGTGGGTAACTAAGTAAGTGGGTAAGTAAGTGGGTAAGTAAGTAAGTGGGTAAGTAAGTAAGTGGGTAAGTAAGTAAGGGGGTAAGTAAGTAAGTGGGTAAGTAAGTAAGTGGGTAAGTAAGTAAGTGGGTAAGTAAGTAAGTGGGTAAGTTAGTGGGTAAGTCAGTGGGTAACTGGCAAGGTAAGTCGGTAAGTAAGTGGGTAAGTAAGTTGGTAAGTAACTAAGTGGGTAAGTAAGTAAGTGGATAAGTAAGTGGGTAAGTAAGTGGGTAAGTAAGTGGGTAAGTGGGAAAGTAAGTAAGTGTGTAAGTGGGAAAGTAAGTAAATGGGTAATTGGAAAAGTAAGTAAGTGAATAAGTAAGTAAGTGGGTAAGTAAGTCGGTAAGTGGCTAAGTAAGTGAGTAAGTAAGTGGGTAAGTAATTAAGTGGCTAAGTAAGTGGGTTAGTAAGTGGTTAAGTATGTAAGCGGATAAGTAAGTGGGCAACTAAGTGGGAAAGTAAGTGGGTAAGTTAGTAAGTGGGTAAGTGTCTCTGTAAGTAAGTAAGGGGGTAAGTAAGTGGGTAAGTAAGTGGGTAAGTAAGTGGGTAAGTAAGTGGGTAAGTAAGTGGGTAAGTAAGCGGCTAAGTAAGTACGTGGGTAAGTAAGTAACTAAGTAAGTGGGTAAGTGGCTTAGTAAGTGGGTAAGTAGCTAACTAGGTAAGTAAGTGGGTAAGTAACTAAGTGGGTAAGTATGGGGGTAATTAAGTTGGTAAGTAAGTTACTCGGCAAGTAAGTAAGTGAGTAAGTAAATGGTTAACTAAGTAAGTGGGTTAGTAAGCAAGTGGGTAGGTAAGTGGGTAATTAAGTAAGTGGGTAAGTAAGTAAGTGGATAAGTATGTAAGTGGGTAAGTAGGTAAGAGGGTAAGTAAGTGGATAAGTGGGTAAGTAAGAAAGTAAGTGGATAAGTAAGTGGGTAATTAAGTAAGGGGGTCAGTGGCTAAGTACGTAAGTGGGTAAGTACGTAAGTGGGTAACTACGTAAGTGGGTAACTACGTAAAAGGCTAAGTATGTGGGTAAGTAAGTGGGTAATTAAAAGGGAAAGTAAATGGGTAAGTAAGTAAGTGGGTAACTGGCAAAGTCAGTAAGTGGATAAGTAAGCAAGTGGGTAAGTAAGTAAGTGGAGAAGTGGCTAAGTAAATAAGTGGGTAAGTGGATAAGTAAGTGGGTAAGTTAGTTAATAATTAAGTAAGTGGGTAATTAAGTGGATAAGTGCATAAATAAGTAAGTGGGTGACTAAGTAAGTAAGAGGGTAAGTAAGTTAGTGGGTAAGTAAGTAAGTGAGTACGTAAGTGGGTAAGTGAGTAAGTAAGTAAGTGGCTAAGTGAGTAAGTAAGTGGGTAAGTAAGTAAGTGAGTAAGTAAGTCGGTAAGTGGATAAGTAAGTAAGTGGATAAGTTAGTAAGTAAGTGGGTAAGTAAGTAAGTGGGTAAGTGGATAAGTAAGTGGGTAAGTAAGTTAATAAGTAAGTAAGTGGATAAGTAAGTGGATAAGTGCGTACGTGGTAAGTACGTGGATAAGTAAGTAGCTAGCTGGGTAAGTAAGTAAGTGGGTAAGTAAGTAAGTGGGTAAGTAAGTGGGTAAGTAAGTGGGTAAGTAAGTAAGTGGGTAAGGAGGTTAGTAAGTGTGTAAGTAAGTAAGTGGGTAAGTAAGTGGGAAAGTAAATAAGTGGGTAAGTGGGAAAGTAAGTAAGTGGGTAATTGGAAAAGTAAGTAAGTGAATAAGTAAGTGGATAAGTGGTAAGTGAGTAATTATGTAAGTGGCTAAGTGAGTAAGTAAGTGGGCACGTAAGTCGGTAAGTGGCTAAGTAAGTAAGTAAGGTGTGAGTAAGTAAGTAAGTGGGTAAGTAAATGGGTAAGTAAGTAAATAGGTAAGTGAGTAAGTAAGTGGGTAAGTAAGTAAGTGGGTAAGTGGGTAAGTGGTTAAGTTAGTGGGTAAGTAAGTAAGTGGGTAGGTAAGTAAGTAAGTAAGGGGGTAAGTAAGTGGGTAAGTGGATAAGTAAGTAAGTGGGTAAGTGGTAAGTAAGAAAGTGGGTAAGTGGGTAACTAAGTATGTGGGTAAGTAAGTAGGTAGGTAAGTAAGTGGGTAAGTAAGTGGGTAAGTAATTAAGTGGGTAAGTAAGTTAGTGGGTAAGTAAGTAAGTAAGTAAGTCGGTAAGTGGTTAAGTAAGTAAGTAAGTGGCTAAGTATGTGGGTAAGTAAGTTGGTAAGTAAGTGGGTAAGTAAGTAAGTAAATAGGTAAGTGAGTAAGTGGGTAAGTAAGTTGGTAGGTAAGTGAGTAAGTGGGTAAGTAAGTTGGTAGGTAAGTGGGTAACTAAGTAAGTGGGTAACTAAGTAAGTGGGTAAGTAAGTGGGTAAGTAAGTGGATAAGTAAGTGGGTAAGTAAGTTAGTGGGTAAGTAAGTAAGTGGGTAAGTAAGTAAGTGGGTAAGTAAGTAGGTGGGTAAGTAAGTAAGTGGGTAAGTAAGTAAGTGGGTAAGTTAGTGGGTAAGTCAGTGGGTAACTGGCAAAGTAAGTCGGTAAGTAAGTGGGTAAGTAAGTTGGTAAGTAACTAAGTGGGTAAGTAAGTAAGTGGATAAGTAAGTGGGTAAGTAAGTTAGTGGGTAAGTAAGTAAGTGAGTACGTAAGTAAGTGGATAAGTAAGTAGGTAGCTGGGTAAGTAAGTGGGTAAGTGGGAAAGTAAGTAAGTGTGTAAGTGGGAAAGTAAGTAAATGGGTAATTGGAAAAGTAAGTAAGTGAATAAGTAAGTAAGTGGGTAAGTAAGTCGGTAAGTGGCTAAGTAAGTGAGTAAGTAAGTGGGTAAGTAATTAAGTGGCTAAGTAAGTGGATAAGTAAGTGGTTAAGTATGTAAGCGGATAAGTAAGTGGGCAACTAAGTGGGAAAGTAAGTGGGTAAGTTAGTAAGTGTCTATGTAAGTAAGTAAGTAAGGGGGTAAGTAAGTGGGTAAGTAAGTGGGTAAGTAAGTGGGAAAGTAAGTAGGTAGGTAAGTAAGCGGCTAAGTAAGTACGTGGGTAAGTAAGTAACTAAGTAAGTGGGTAAGTGGGTAAGTGGCTTAGTAAGTGGGTAAGTGGGTAACTAGGTAAGTAAGTGGGTAAGTAACTAAGTGGGTAAGTATGGGGGTAATTAAGTTGGTAAGTAAGTAACTCGGCAAGTAAGTAAGTGGGTAAGTAAATGGTTAACTAAGTAAGTGGGTTAGTAAGCAAGTGGGTAGGTAAGTGGGTAATTAAGTATGTGGGTAAGTAAGTAAGTGGATAAGTATGTAAGTGGGTAAGTAGGTAAGAGGGTAAGTAAGTGGGTAAGTAAGTGGATAAGTGGGTAAGTAAGAAAGTAAGTGGATAAGTAAGTGGGTAATTAAGTAAGGGGGTCAGTGGTTAAGTAAGTAAGTGGCTAAGTACGTAAGTGGGTAAGTACGTAAGTGGGTAACTACGTAAGTGGGTAACTACGTAAAAGGCTAAGTATGTGGGTAAGTAAGTGGGTAATTAAAAGGGAAAGTAAATGGGTAAGTAAGTAAGTGGGTAACTTGCAAAGTCAGTAAGTGGATAAGTAAGCAAGTGGGTAAGTAAGTAAGTGGGGAAGTGGCTAAGTAAATAAGTGGGTAAGTGGATAAGTAAGTGGGTAAGTTAGTTAATAATTAAGTAAGTGGGTAATTAAGTGGATAAGTAAGTGCATAAATAAGTAAGTGGGTGACTAAGTAAGCGGATAAGGAAGTAGGTAACTGGGTAAGTAAGTAAGTGGGTAAGTCAGTAAGTGGGTAAGTAAGTAGGTAAAGAGGTAAGTAAGTGGGTAAGTGGGTAAGTAAGTAAGTGGGTAAGTAAGTAAGTGGGTAAGTAAATAAGTGGGTAAGTAAGTAAGAGGGTAAGTAAGTTAGTGGGTAAGTAAGTAAGTGAGTACGTAAGTGGGTAAGTGAGTAAGTAAGTACGTGGCTAAGTGAGTAAGTAAGTGGGTACGTGATTGGGTAAGCAAGTGGGTAAGTAAGTCGGTAAGTGGCTAAGTAAGTAAGTGGGTAAGTAAGTAATTTGGTCAGTAAATAAGTGGGTATGTAAGTAAGATGGAAAGTAAGTGGGTAAGTAATAGGGTAAGTCGGTAAGTAAGTAAGTGGGTAAGTAAGTACGTGGGTAGGTTAGTAAGTGAGTAAGTAAGTAAGTGGGTATGTAAGTGGGTAATTGGCAAAGTAAGTAAGTGGGAAAGTGAGTAAGTGGGTAAGTGAGTAAGTAAGTAAGTTGGTAAGTAAGTAAGTAAGTGAGTAAGTGGGTAAGTGAGTAAGTAATTAAGTGGCTAAGTGAGTAAGTAAGTGGGTAAGTGGGTACGTGAGTAAGTGCGTGGGTATGTAAGTCGATAAGAGGCTAAGTAAGTAAGTGGGTATGTAAGTAAGTTGGTAAGTGGGTTAGTAAGTGAGTGGATAAGTGGGTAAGTAAGTAATTAAGTGGGTAAGTAAGTATGTGAGTAAGTTAGAAAGTGGGTAACTAAGTCAGTGGGTAAGTGGGTTAGTAAGTAAGTGGGTAAGACAGTAAGTGGGTAAGTGGGTAAGTAAGTGGTTAACTAAGTAAGTGGGTAGGTAAGTGCGTAAGTAAGCAAGTGAGTAAATAAGTGCGTAAGTATATAAGCAAGTGGGTAACTAAGTAAGCGGGTAAGTAATTGAGTGGTTAAGTAAGTAAGTGGGTAAGTAAGTGGGTAAGTAAGTGGGTAAGTATGTAACTAAGTAAGTGGGTAAATAATGCGGTAAGTAAGTGGGTTAGTAAGTGAGTAAGTAAGTGGATAAGTGGGTAACTAAGTAAGTGGGTAAGTAAGTAAGTGGGTTAGTAAATAAGTGGGCAAGTCGGTAAGCAATCAAGTAAGTGGGTAAGTAAGTTAGTGGGTAAGTAAGTAAGTGGGTAAGTGGGTAACTAAGTAAGTAAGTGGGTAAGCAAGTAAGTGGGTAAGTAAGTGGTTAAGTAAGTAAGTGGGTAAGAAAGTGGGTAAGAAAGTGGGTAAGAAAGTAACTGGGTAAGTAAGTTGGTAAGTGAGTAAGTGGGTAAGTGTCTATGTAAGTAAGTAAGGGGGTAAGTAAGTGGGTAAGTAAGTGGGTAAGTAAGTGGGTAAGTAAGTAGGTTGGTAAGTAAGTGGCTAAGTAAGTACGTGGGTAAGTAAGTAACTAAGTAAGTGGGTAAGTGGATTAGTAAGTGGGTAAGTGGGTAACTAGGTAAGTAAGTGGGTAAGTAACTAAGTGGGTAAGTATGGGGGTAATTAAGTTGGTAAGTAAGTAACTCGGCAAGTAAGTAAGTGGGTAAGTAAATGGTTAACTAAGTAAGTGGGTTAGTAAGCAAGTGGGTAGGTAAGTGGGTAATTAAGTAAGTGGGTAAGTAAGTATGTGGATAAGTATGTAAGTGGGTAAGTAGGTAAGAGGGTAAGTAAGTGGGTAAGTAAGTGGGTAAGTAAGAAAGTAAGTGAATAAGTAAGTGGGTAATTAAGTAAGGGGGTCAGTGGTTAAGTAAGTAAGTGGCTAAGTACGTAAGTGGGTAAGTACGTAAGTGGGTAACTACGTAAGTGGGTAACTACGTAAAAGGCTAAGTATGTGGGTAAGTAAGTGGGTAATTAAAAGGGAAAGTAAATGGGTAAGTAAGTGGGTAACTGGCAAAGTCAGTAAGTGGCTAAGTAAGCAAGTGGGTAAGTAAGTAAGTGGGGAAGTGGCTAAGTAAATAAGTGGGTAAGTGGATAAGTAAGTGGATAAGTTAGTTAATAATTAAGTAAGTGGGTAATTAAGTGGATAAGTAAGTGCATAAATAAGTAAGTGGGTGACTAAGTAAGGGGATAAGGAAGTAGGTAACTGGGTAAGTAAGTAAGTGGGTAAGTCAGTAAGTGGGTAAGTAAGTGGGTAAAGAGGTAAGTAAGTAAGTGGGTAAGTAAGTGGGTAAGTAAATAAGTGGGTAAGTAAGTAAGTGAGTACGTAAGTGAGTAAGTAAGTAAGTGGCTAAGTGAGTAAGTAAGTGGGTAAGTAAGTAAGTGGCTAAGTGAGTAAGTAAGTCGGTAAGTGGCTAAGTAAGTAAGTGGGTAAGTTAGTAAGTAAGTGGGTAAGTAAGTAAGTGGGTAAGGAGGTTAGTAAGTGTGTAAGTAAGTAAGTGGGTAAGGAAGTGGGTAGGTGGCAAAGTAAGTAAGTGTGTAAGTGGGAAAGTAAGTAAGTGGGTAATTGGAAAAGTAAGTAAGTGAATAAGTAAGTGGATAAGTGGTAAGTGAGTAATTATGTAAGTGGGTAAGTGAGTAAGTAAGTGGGCAAGTAAGTCGGTAAGTGGCTAAGTAAGTGAGTAAGTAAGTAAGTGGGTAAGTAAATGGGTAAGTAAGTAAATGGGTAAGTGAGTAAGTAAGTGGGTAAGTAAGTAAGTGGGTAAGTCGTTAAGTTAGTGGGTAAATGGGTAAGTAGATAAGTGGGTAAGTAAGTTAGTGGGTAAGTAAGTAAGAAAGTGGGTAAGTGGCTAAGTAAGTGGGTAATTAAGTAAATGGGTAAGTAAGTGGGTAAGTCGGAAAGTAAGTGGGTAAGTAAGTAAGTGGGTAGGTAAGTAAGTCAGTAAGTGGGTATGTAAGTGGGTAAGTAAGTTAGTGGGTAAGTGGTTAAGTAAGTAAGTCGGTAAGTGTGGGTAAGTAAGTTAGTGGGTAAGTAAGTGGGTAAGTGGCTAAGTAAGTAAGTCGGTAAGTGGTAAGTATGAAAGTGGGTAAGTGGGTAACTAAGTAAGTGGGTAAGTAAGTAGGTAGGTAAGTAAGTGGGTAAGTAATTAAGTGGGTAAGTAAGTAAGTGGGTAAGTAAGTAAGTAAGTCGGTAAGTGGTTAAGTAAGTAAGTGAGTAAGTGGCTAAGTAAGTTGGTAAGTCAGTGGGTAAGTACGTAAATGGGTAAGTGAGTAAGTAAATAGGTAAGTGAGTAAGTAAGTAAGTGGGAAAGTAAATGGGTAAGTAAGTAAGTGGTTAAGTTAGTGGGTAAGTGGTAAGTAAGTGAGTAAGTAAGTTAGTGGGTAAGTAAGTACGTAGGTAGGTTAGTAAGTGAGTAAGTAAGTAAGTTGGTAAGTAAGTAAGTAAGTGAGTAAGTGGGTAAGTGAGTAAGTAATTAAGTGGCTAAGTGAGTAAGTAAGTGGGTAAGTGGGTACGTGAGTGGGTAAGCAAGTGGGTAAGTAAGTCGGTAAGTGGCTAAGTAAGTAAGTGGGTAAGTAAGTAATTTGGTCAGTAAATAAGTGGGTATGTAAGTAAGATGGAAAGTAAGTGGGTAAGTAATAGGGTAAGTCGGTAAGTAAGTAAGTGGGTAAGTAAGTACGTGGGTAGGTTAGTAAGTGAGTAAGTAAGTGGGTATGTAAGTGGATAATTGGCAAAGTAAGTGGGAAAGTGAGTAAGTGGGTAAGTGAGTAAGAAAGTAAGTTGGTAAGTAAGTAAGTAAGTGAGTAAGTGGGTAAGTGAGTAAGTAATTAAGTGGCTAAGTGAGTAAGTGGGTAAGTGGGTACGTGAGTGGGTAAGCAAGTGGGTAAGTAAGTCGGTAAGTGGTTAAGTAAGTAAGTGAGTAAGTAAGTAATTTGGTCAGTAAATAAGTGGGTATGTAAGTGGGTAAGTAAGTAAGTGGGTAAGTAAGTAAGTGGGTAACTAAGTAAGTGAGTAAGTAAGTGGGTAAGTAAGTGGGCAAGTGGGTATGTAAGTGGGTAAGTAAGGAAGTGGGTAAGTGAGTAAGTGGATTAGTAAGTGGGTAACTAAGTAAGTGAGTAAGTAAGTGGGTAAATAAGTGGGCAAGTGGGTAAGTAAGGAAGTGGGTAAGTGGGTATGTAAGGAAGTGGGTTAGTGGGTAAGTAAGTAATTAAGTGGGTAAGTGGCTAAGTAAGTGGGTATGTAAGTCGGTAAGTGTCTAAGAAAGTGGGTAAGTAAGTGCGTAGGTAAGTGGCCATGTAAGTGGGTAAGTAAGTAAGTGGGTTAGTAAGTAAGTGGGTATGTCGGTAAGCAATAAAGTAAGTGGGTAAGTAAGTAAGTGGGTAACTGGGTAAGTGAGAAAGTAAGTAAGTGGGTAAGTAAGTAGGTAGGTAAGTAAGCGGCTAAGTAAGTAACTAAGTAAGTGGGTAAGTGGCTTAGTAAGTGGGTAAGTAAGTGGGTAACTAGGTAAGTGAGTGGGTAAGTAACTAAGTGGGTAAGTAAGGGGGTAATTAAGTTGGTAAGTAAGTAACTCGGCAAGTAAGTAAGTGGGTAAGTAAATGGTTAACTAAGTAAGTGGGTTAGTAAGCAAGTGGGTAGGTAAGTGGATAAGTTAAGTGGGTAATTAAGTAAGTGGGTAAGTAAGTAAGTGGGTAAGTAGGTAAGAGGGTAAGTAAGTGGGTAAGTAAGTGGATACGTGGGTAAGTAAGAAAGTAAGTGGATAAGTAAGTGGGTAATTAAGTAAGGGGGTCAGTGGTTAAGTAAGTGGCTAAGTACGTAAGTGGGTAAGTACGTAAGTGGGTAACTACGTAAGTGGGTAACTACGTAAGTGGGTAACTACGTAAAAGGCTAAGTATGTGGGTAAGTAAGTGGGTAATTAAAAGGGAAAGTAAATGGGTAACTGGCAAAGTCAGTAAGTGGATAAGTAAGCAAGTGGGTAAGTAAGTAAGTGGGGAAGTGGCTAAGTAAATAAGTGGGTAAGTGGATAAGTAAGTGGGTAAGTTAGTTAATAATTAAGTAAGTGGGTAATTAAGTGGATAAGTAAGTGCATACATAAGTAAGTGGGTGAGTAAGTAAGGGGATAAGTAAGTAGGTAACTGGGTTAGTAAGTAAGTGGGTAAGTCAGTAAGTGGGTAAGTAAGTGGGTAAAGAGGTAAGTAAGTGGGTAAGTAAGTGGGTAAGTAAGTAAGTGCGTAAGTAAATAAGTGGGTAAGTAAGTAAGAGGGTAAGTAAGTTAGTGGATAAGTAAGTAAGTGAGTACGTAAGTGGGTAAGTAAGTAAGTGGCTAAGTGAGTAAGTAAGTGGGTAAGTAAGTAAGTGGCTATGTGAGTAAGTACGTCGGTAAGTGGCTAAGTAAGTAAGTGGGTAAATTTTGTAAGTAAGTGGGTAAGTAAGTAAGGGGTAAGTAAGTGGGTAAGTGGATAAGTATGTGGGTAAGTAAGTTAATAAGTAAGTGGGTAAATAAGTGGATAAGTGCGTAAATAAGTAAGTGGGTGAGTAAGTAAGTAAGGAGGTTAGTAAGTGTATAAGTAAGTGGGTAAGTGGGAAAGTAAGTAAGTGTGTAAGTGGGAAAGTAAGTGGGTAATTGGAAAAGTAAGTGGATAAGTGGTAAGTGAGTAATTATGTAAGTGGCTAAGTGAGTAAGTAAGTGGGTAAGTCGGAAAGTAAGTGGGTAGGTAAGTAAGTAAGTAAGTGGGTATGTAAGTGCGTAAGTAAGTTAGTGGGTAAGTGGCTAAGTAAGTAAGTCGGTAAGTGTGTAAGTAAGAAAGTGGGTAAGTGGGTAAGTAAGTGGGTAGGTAAGTAAGTGGGTAAGTAAGTGGGTAAGTAATTAAGTGGGTAAGTAAGTTAGTGGGTAAGTAAGTAAGTCGGTAAGTGGTTAAGTAAGTAAGTGGGTAAGTGGCTAAGTATGTGGGTAAGTAAGTTGGTAAGTAAATGGGTAAGTAAGTAAATGGGTAAGTGAGTAAGTAAATAGGTAAGTGAGTAAGTGGGTAAGTAAGTAAGTGGTTAAGTTAGTAAGTGGATAAGTAAGTGGGTAAGTAAGTAAGTGAGTAAGTAAGTAAGTGGCTAAGTGAGTAAGTAGGTAAGTGGATAAGTAAGTAAGTAGGTAAGTAAGTGGGCAAGTCAGTAAGTGGGTAAGTAAGTGGGTAAGTAGGTAAGTGGGTAAAAAAGCAAGTGAGTAAGTAAGTAAGTGGGTTAGTAAGTGGGTAACTAAGTAAGTGGGTAGGTAAGTAAGTGGGTAAGTAATTAAGTGGGTAAGTAAGTAAATGGGTAAGTAAGTAAGTCGGTAAGTGGGTAAGTAAGTAAGTAAGTAAGTCGGTAAGTGGTTAAGTAAGTTTGTGGGCTAAGTATGTGGGTAAGTAAGTTGGTAAGTCAGTGGGTAAGTATGTAAATGGGTGAGTAAGTAAATAGGTAAGTGAGTAAGTAAGTAAGTGGGTAAGTAAGTGGGTAAGTAAGTAAGTGGTTAAGTTAGTGGGTAAGTGGTAAGTAAGTGAGTAAGTAAGTTAGTGGGTAAGTAAGTGGGTAAGTGGGTAAGTAAGTGGGTAACTAAGTAAATGGGTAAGTAATAGGGCAAGTCGGTAAGTAAGTAAGTGGGTAAGTAAGTACGTGGGTAGTTTAGTAAGTGAGTAAGTAAGTAAGTGGGTAAGTGGGTATGTAAGTGGGTAATTGGCAAAGTAAGTAAGTGGGAAAGTGAGTAAGTGGGTAAGTGAGTAAGTAAGTTGGTAAGTAAGTAAGTGAGTAAGTGGGTAAGTGAGTAAGTAATTAAGTGGCTAAGTGAGTAAGTAAGTGGGTAAGTGGGTACGTGAGTGGGTAAGCAAGTAAGTGGGTAAGTAAGTCGGTAAGTGGCTAAGTAAGTAAGTGGGTAAGTAAGTAATTTGGTCAGTAAATAAGTGGGTATGTAAGTAAAATGGAAAGTAAGTGGGTAAGTAAGTAAGTGGGTAAGTAAGTAAGTGGGTAAGTAAGTGGGTAACTAAGTAAGTGAGTAAGTAAGTGGGTAAGTAAGTGGGCAAGTGGATAAGTATGTAAGTGGATAAGTAAGGTAGTGGGTAAAAGTGTGAGTAAGGAAGTGGGTAAGTGGGTTAGTAAGTGGGTAACTAAGTAAGTGAGTAAGTAAGTGGGTAAATAAGTGGGCAAGTGGGTAAGTGGGTATGTAAGGAAGTGGGTAAGTGGGTAAGTAAGTAATTACGTGGGTAAGTGGCTAAGTAAGTGGGTATGTAAGTCGGTAAGTGTCTAAGAAAGTGGGTAGGTAAGTGGCCATGTAAGTAAGTGGGTAAGTAAGTAAGTGGGTAAGTCGGTAAGCAATAAAGTAAGTGGGTAAGTAAGTAAGTGGGTAACTGGGTAAGTGAGAAAGTAAGTAAGTGGGTAACTAAGTCAGTAAGTAAGTAAGTGGGTAAGCAAGTAAGTAAACAAGTGGGTAAGTAAGTGGGTAAGTGAGTAAGTAAGTGGGTAAGTAAGTAAGTGGGTAACTAAATAAGTGGGTAAATAAGTTGGTTAGTAAGTGGGTAAGTAAATAAGTAAGTGGGTAAGTAATTAAGTGGGTAAGTAAGTTAGTGGGTAAGTAAGTAAGTGGCTAAATGGCTAAGTAAGTTGGTAAGAAAGTAAGCGGGTAACTGGGTAAGTAAGTAAATGGGTAAGTGAGTAAGTAAGTGGGTAAGTAAGAACGTGGGAAAGTGGTAAGTAAGTTAGTGGGTAAGTAGCTAAGTAAGTGGGTAAGTAAGTGGGTAAGTGGGAAAGAAAGTAAGTGGGTAAGTGGCAAAGTAAGTAAGTGCGTATGTGGAAAAGTAAGTAAGTGAATAAGTAAGTAAGTGGATAAGTGGGTAAATGGGTAATTAAGTAAGTGGCTAAGTGAGTAAGTAAGTGGGTATGTAAGTCGGTAAGAGGCTAAGTAAGTAAGTGGGTATGGAAGTAAGTTGGTAAGTGGGTTAGTAAGTGAGTGGATAAGTGGGTAACTAAGTAAGTGGGTAAGTAAGTGGTTAAGTAAGTAAGTGGGTAAGAAAGTGGGTAAGAAAGTAACTGGGTAAGTAAGTTGGTAAGTGAGTAAGTGGGTAACTAAGTGAGTAAGTCAGTAAGTGGGTAGGTAAGTAAGTGGGTAAGTGGGCAACTAAGTAAGGAAGTGGGTAAGTAAGTAGGTAAGTCGGTAAGTGGCTAAGTAAGTAAGTGGGTAAGTAAGTTGGTAAGTAAGTGGGTAAGTAAGTAAGTGGGTAAGTGAGTAAGTAAATAGGTAAGTGTGTAAGTAAGTAAGTGGTTAAGTAAGTGGTTAAGTAAGTAGATAAGTGGGTAAGTAAGTTAGTGGGTAAGTAAGTAAGAAAGTGGGTAAGTGGCTAAGTAAGTGGGTAACTAAGTAAATGGGTAAGTGGGTAAGTCGGAAAGTAAGTGGGTAGGTAAGTAAGTAAGTGGGTAACTAAGTAAGTAGGTAAGTAAGTGGGAAAGTAAGTAAGTTGGTAAGTAAGTAAGTGGGTAAGTGAGTAAGTAAGTGAGTGGGTAAGTGGTTAAGTAAGTAAGTAAGGGGATAAGTAAGTAAGTATTAAGTGGGTAAGTAAGGAAGTGAGTAAGTATTAAGTGGGTAAGTAAGGAAGTGGCTAAGTAAGTTAGTGGGTATGTAAGTCGGTAAGTGGCTAAGTAAGTAAGTGGGTAGGTAAGTGGCTATAAAAGTGAGTGGGTAAGTAAGTGGGTAATTAAGTGGGTAGGTAAATAAGTGGGTAAGTGAGTAAGTAAGCAAGTGGCTAAGTGAGCGAGTAAGTGGGTAAGAAAGTGGATAAGTAAGTGGGTATGTAAGTAAGTGGATAACCAAGTAAGTAGGTAAGTAACTGGGTAAGTAAGTTAGTGGGTAAATGGGTCAGTAAGTGTGTAAGTAAGAAAGTGGGTAAGTGGGTAACTAAGTAAGTGGGTAGGTAAGTAAGTGGGTAAGTAATTAAGTGGGTAAGTAAGTTAGTGAGTAAGTAAGTAAGTCGGTAAGTGGTTAATTAAGTAAGTGGGTAAGTGGCTAAGTATGTGGGTAAGTAAGTTGGTAAGTGGGTAAGTAAGTAAATGGGTAAGTGAGTAAGTAAATAGGTAAGTGGGTAAGTAAGTGGTTAAGTTAGTGGGTAAGTGGGTAAGTTAGTAAGTGGGTAAGTAAGTAAGTGAGTAAGTAAGTGGCTAAGTGGATAAGTAAGTAAGTAGGTAAGTAAGTGGGCAAGTCAGTAAGTGGGTAAGTGGCTAAGTAAGTGGGTAAGTAGGTAAGTGGATAAATAAGCAATTGGGTAAGTAAGTGAGTGGGTAAGTGGGTAACTAAGTAAGTGGGTAGGTAAGTGGATAAGTAATTAAGTGGGTAAGTAAGTCGGTAAGTGGTTAAGTAAGTAAGTGGGTAAGTGATTAAGTGGATAAGTATGTGGGTAAGTAAGTTGGTAAGTAAGTTGGTAAGTAAGTTGGTAAGTAAGTGGGTAAGTATGTAAATGGGTAAGTGAGTAAGTAAATAGGTAAGTGAGTAAGTAAGTGGGTAAGTAAGTTTGTGGGTAAGTAAGTGGGTAAGTAAGTGGGTAAGTGGCTAAGTAAGTGGGTAACTAAGTAAATGGGAAAGTAATAGGGTAAGTCGGTAAGTAAGTAAGTGGGTAAGTAGGTACGTGGGTAGGTAAGTAAGTGATTAAGTAAGTAAGTAAGTTAGTAAGTTAGTGGGTACGTGGGTAAGTAAGTGGGTAAGTAAGTAAGTGAGTAAGTAAGTTAGTGGGTAAGTAAGTGGGTAAGTGGATAAGTAAGTGGGTTACTAAGTAAATGGGTAAGTAATAGGGTAAGTCGGTAAGTAAGTAAGTGGGTAAGTAAGAACGTGGCTGGGTGAGTAAGTAAGTGGCTAAGTGGATGTGTAAGTGGGTAATTGACGAAGTAAGTGAGTAAGTGGGTAAGTAAGTAAGTGGGTAAGTGAGTAAGTGGGTAACTAAGTGAGTAAGTGGGTGAGTGGGTAAGCAAGTAAGTGGGTAAGAAAGTCGGTAAGTGGCTAAATAAGTAAGTGGGTAAGTAAGTAAGTGGGTAAGTAAGTAAGTGGGTAACTAAGTGAGTAAGTAAGTGGGTAAGTATGTAAGTGGGTAAGTAAGGAAGTGGGGAAGTAAGTGGGTAAACAAGTATGTAAGTGGGGAAGTGAGTAAGAAAGTAAGTGGGTAAGTGGGAAAGTAAGTAAGAAAGTGGGTAAGTGGGCAACTAGTCGGTGGTTAACTGGGAAAGTAAGTGGCTAAGTGAGTGGATAAGTAAGTGGGTAGGTTGGTGGGTAAGTAAGTGGGCAAGTAAGCGGGTAAGTAAGTAAGTGGGTAAGTGGATAGGTAAATGGGTAAGTAAGTTAGTGGGTAAGTAAGTGGATAAGTGGGTACGTAAGTGAGTAAGTAAGTGGGTTAATAAGTGGGTAAGGAAGTAGGTAAGTGGGTAAGTAAGTAGGTGCTTAAGTGGGTAAGTAAGTAAGAGGTAAAGTAAGTACGTAAGTGGGTAAGTAAGTAAGTGGGTTAGTGGGTATGTAGGTAAGTGGGTCAGTAAGTAAGTAAGTAATTTGGTAAGTAAGTATGTAAGTGGGTAAGTAAGTAAGTGGGTAATAATAAATAAACAAAAAAAATAAATATATAAATAAATAAATAAGTCAGTGGGTAACTGGGTAAGTAAGTAAGGGGGTAAGTAAGTGGGTAATTAAATGGGTAAGTAAGTGGATAAGTGGGTAAGTAAGTGTGTAAGTAAGTAAGTGGCTAAGTAAGTGGGTAAGTAAGTAAGTGGGTAAGTAAGTAAGTGGGTAAGTAAGGAAGTGGGTAAGTAAGTAATTGGGTAAGTAAATGGGTAACTAAATAAGTGGGAAAGTAAGTGGATAAGTGGGTAAGTAAGTTAGTGGGTTAGTAAGTAAGTGAGTACGTAAGTGGGTAAGTGGCTAAGTAAGTGGGTAAGTAAATAAGTGGATAAGTGGGTAAGTGGGTAAATAAGTGGGTAAGTAAATGGGTAAATAAGTGCGTAAGGATGTGGGTAAGTAAGTAAGTGGGTAAGTAAATAAGTGGGTAAGTAAGTGGCTAAGTGGGTAGGTAAGTAAGTAGCTAAGTGGGTAGGTAAATAAGTGGGTAATTAAATGGGTAAGTAAGTGGTTAAGTTAGTTGGTAAGTAAGTAAGTAAGTGGGTAAGTAAGTGGGTAAGTAGGTAAGTAAGTAAGTGGATAAATGGTTAAGTAAATAAGTGTGTAAGTAAGTGGATAAGTGGGTAAGTAAGTAAGTGGATAAGTAAGTGGGTAAGTAAGTTAGTGGGTAAGTGAGTACGTAAGTGGGTAAGTAAGTAAGTGTGTAACTGGCTAAGTAAGTAAGTGGGTCAGTTAGTAAGTGGATAAGTAAGTGGGTAAGTAAGTTAATAAGTAAGAAGATAAGTAAGTAAGTGGGTAAGTAAGTAAGTGGGTTAATAAGTGACTGAGTAAGTAAGTGGCTAAGTAAGTACGTAAGTGGCTAAGTAAGTACGTAAGTGGGCAAGTAAGTAAGTGGGTAGATTAGTGGGTAATAATAAATAAATATACAAATAAATAAATATTTAAATAAATATAAAAATAAATTAATATAAAAATAAATAAATAAATAAATATAAAAATAAATAAATAAATACATATAAAAATAAATAAATATAATAATGAATAAATAAATAAATATAAAAATAAATAAATGTAAAACTAAATAAATATAAAAATAAATAAATAAATATATATAAAAATAAAAAAATAAATGAATATAAAAAAAATAAATAAAAAAATAAATAAATAAATATAAAAATAAATAAATATTAAAATAAATAATAAAATATATATAAAAATAAATAAATAAATAAATATAGAAATAAATATAAAAATAAATAAATATAAAAATAAATAAATATAAAAATAAATAAATAAATATATATAAAAATAAATGAATATAAAAATAAATAAATATAAATATAAATATATATAAAAATAAATATAAAAATAAATAAATAAATAAATATAAAAATAAATAAATATTAAAATAAATAATAAAATATATATAAAAATAAATAAATAAATAAATATAGAAATAAATAAATAAATAAATATAAAAATAAATAAATATAAAAATAAATAAATATAAAAATAAATATATATAAAAATAAATTAATATAAAAATAAAATAAAATAAAATACAATAAGATCAAATAAAATAAAACGTAAGTAAGTGGGTAAGTAAGTAAGTGGCTAAGTGGGTAAGTACGTAAGTGGGTAAGTAAGTAAGTGGGTAAGTAAGTCAGTGGGTAAGTGGTTAAGTAAGTGGGTAAGTAAGGTGGGAAGTGAGTAAGAGATTATGTGGGTAAGTAAGTAAGAGGGTAAGTAGGTAAGTGGAAAAGTAAGTAAGTGGGTAAGTGAGTAACTAAGTAAGTGGAAAAGTAAGTAAGTGGGTAAGTGAGTAACTAAGTAAGTGGGTCAGTGAGTAAGTAAGTGGGACACTATGTAAGTGGGTAATTAAGTCAGTGGGTAACTACGTAAGTATGTGGCTAAGTGGGTAGGTAAGTGGGGAAGTGAGTAAGAAAGTAAGTGGGGAAGAAAGTGGGTAAGTAAGTATGTAAGTGGGGAAGTGAGTAAGAAAGTAAGTGGGTAAGTAAGAAAGTAGGTAATTGGGCAACTAAGTCGGTGGTGAACTGGGAAAGTAAGTGGGTAAGTAAGTGAGTGGATAAGTGGGTAGGTTGGTGGGTAATTAAGTGGGCAAGTGGGTAAGTAAGTACGTGGGTAAGTGGATAGGTAAATGGGTAAGTAAGTTAGTGGGTAAGTAAGATAGTGGGTACGTAAGTGAGTAAGTAAGTTGGTTAGTAAGTGGGTAAGTAAGTGGGTAAATTAGTGCGTAAGGAAGTGGGTAAGTAAGTAGGTAAGTAAGTGGGTAAGTAAGTGGTAAAGTAAGTACGTAAGTGGATAAGTAAGTAAGTGGGTATGTAGGTAAGTGGGTAAGTAAGTAATTTGGTAAGTAAGTATGTAAGTGGGTAAGTAAGTAAGTGGGTAATAATAAATAAATAAAAAAATAAATATATAAATAAATAAATAAGTCAGTGGGTAACTGGGTAAGTAAGGGGGTAAGTAAGTAAGTGGGTAATTAAATGGGTAAGTAAGTGGATAAGTAAGTGGGTAAGTAAGTGGGTAAGTAAGTGTGTAAGTAAGTGGCTAAGTAAGTCGGTAAGTAAGTAAGTGGGTAAGTGAGTAAGTAAGTAATTGAGTAAGTAAATGGGTAACTAAATAAGTGGGAAAGTAAGTGGATAAGTGGGTAAGTAAGTTAGTGGGTTAGTAAGTGAGTACGTAAGTGGGTAAGTGGGTAAGTGGCTAAGTAAGTAAGTGGGTAAGTAAATAAGTGGATAATTGGGTAAGTAAGTAAGTGGGTAAGTAAGTGGGTAAGTAAGTGTGTAAATAAGTGCGTAAGGAAGTGGGTAAGTAAGTAAGTCGGTAAGTAAGTGGTTAAGTGGGTAAGTGAGTAAGTAAGTGGGTAAGTAAGTAAGTGGCTAAGTAGGTAAGTGGGTAAGTAAGTAAGTGGCTAAGTAGGTAAGTGGGTAAGTAAGTAAGTGGGTAAGTAAATAAGTGGGTAAGTAAGTGGCTAAGTGGGTAGGTAAGTAAGTGGGTAATTAAATGGGTAAGTAAGTGGTTAAGTTAGTTGGTAAGTAAGTAAGTAAGTGGGTAAGTAAGTGGGTAAGTAAGTGGGTAAGTAAGTGGGAAAGTAGGTAAGTAAGTAAGTGGATAAGTGGTTAAGTAAATAAGTGTGTAAGTGAGTACGTAAGTGGGTAAGTAAGTGTGTAAGTGGCTACGTAAGTGTGTAAGTGGCTAAGTAAGTAAGTGGCTAAGTGGGTAAGTAAATAAGTGGATAAGTGGGTAAGTAAGTGGGTAAATAAGTGGGTAAGTAAGTGGGTAAATAAGTGCGTAAGGAACTGGGTAAGTAAGTAAGTGGGTAAGTAAATAAGTGGGTAAGTAAGTGGCTAAGTGGGTAGGTAAGTAAGTGGCTAAGTGGGTAGGTAAGTAAGTGGGTAATTAAATGGGTAAGTAAGTGGTTAAGTTAGTTGGTAAGTAAGTAAGTAAGTGGGTAAGTAGGTAAGTAAGTAAGTGGATAAGTGGTTAAGTAAATAAGTGTGTAAGTAAGTGGATAAGTGGGTAAGTAAGTAAGTGGATAAGTAAGTGGGTAAGTAAGTTAGTGGGTAAGTGAGCACGTAAGTGGGTAAGTAAGTAAGTGTGTAAGTGGCTAAGTAAGTAAGTGGCTAAGTAAGTAAGTGGGTAAGTTAGTAAGTGGATAAGTAAGTGGGTAAGTAAGTGGGTTAATAAGTGACTGAGTAAGTAAGTGGCTAAGTAAGTACGTAAGTGGGCAAGTAAGTAAGTAGGTAGGTTAGTGCGTAATAATAAATAAATATACAAATAAATAAATATTTAAATAAATATAAAAATAAATTAATATAAAAATAAATAAATATAAAAATAAATAAATAAATACATATAAAAATAAATAAATATAATAATAAATAAATATAAAAATAAATAAATGTAAAAATAAATAAATAAATATATATAAAAATAAAAAAATAAATGAATATAAAAAAAAATAAATATAAAAATAAATAAATAAATATAAAAATAAATAAATATTAAAATAAATAATAAAATATATATAAAAATAAATAAATAAATATATATAGAAATAAATAAATATAAAAATAAATAAATATAAAAATAAATATATATAAAAATAAGTAAATATAAAAATAAATAAATATATATAAAAATAAATAAATATAAAAATAAATATAAAAATAAATAAATATTAAAATAAATAATAAAATATATATAAAAATAAATAAATAAATATAGAAATAAATAAATAAATAAATATAAAAATAAATAAATATAAAAATAAATAAATATAAAAATAAATAAATATAAAAATAAATATATATAAAAATAAATTAATATAAAAATAAAAAAAAATAAAATAAAATAAAATAAAATACAATAAAATCAAATAAAATAAAACGTAAGTAAGTGGGTAAGTAAGTAAGTGGCTAAGTGGGTAAGTACGTAAGTGGGTAAGTAAGTAAGTGGGTAAGTAAGTCAGTGGGTAAGTGGTTAAGTAAGTGGGTAAGTAAGGTGGGAAGTGAGTAAGAGATTATGTGGGTAAGTAAGTAAGGGGGTAAGTAGGTAAGTGGAAAAGTAAGTAAGTGGGTAAGTGAGTAACTAAGTAAGGGGGTAAGTAAGTAAGTAAGTGAGTAACTAAGTAAGTGGGTAAGTAAGTAAGTAAGTGGGTAACTAAGTAAGTAGATAAGTGGGAAAGTAAGTAAGTGGGTAAGTGAGTAACTAAGTAAGTGGAAAAGTAAGTAAGTGGGTAAGTGAGTAACTAAGTAAGTGGGTCAGTGAGTAAGTAAGTGGGCCACTATGTAAGTGGGTAATTAAGTCAGTGGGTAACTACGTAAGTATGTGGCTAAGTGGGTAGGTAAGTGGAGAAGTGAGTAAGAAAGTAAGTGGGGAAGTAAGTGGGTAAGTAAGTATGTAAGTAAGTGGGGAAGTGAGTAAGAAAGTAAGTGGGTAAGTAAGTGGGTAAGTAAGAAAGTGGGTAAGTGGGCAACTAAGTCGGTAGTGAACTGGGAAAGTAAGTGGGTAAGTAAGTGAGTGGATAAGTGGATAGGTAAATGGGTAAGTAAGTTAGTGGGTAAGTAAGTTAGTGGGTACGTAAGTGAGTAAGTAAGTGGGTTAGTAAGTGGGTAAGTAAGTGGGTAAATTAGTGGGTAAGTAAGTAGGTAAGTAAGTGGGTAAGTAAGTAAGTGGTAAAGTAAGTACGTAAGTGGATAAGTAAGTAAGTGGGTATGTAGGTAAGTGGGTAAGTAAGTATGTAAGTGGGTAAGTAAGTAAGTGGGTAATAATAAATAAATAAAAAATAAATATATAAATAAATAAATAAGTCAGTGGGTAACTGGGTAAGTAAGTAAGGGGGTAAGTAAGTGGGTAATTAAATGGGTAAGTAAGTGGATAAGTAAGTGGGTAAGTAAGTGTGTAAGTAAGTGGCTAAGTAAGTCGGTAAGTAAGTAAGTGGGTAAGTGGTTAAGGAAGTAATTGAGTAAGTAAATGGGTAACTAAATAAGTGGGAAAGTAAGTGGATAAGTGGGTAAGTAAGTAAGTGGGTAAGTAAGTTAGTGGGTTAGTAAGTGAGTACGTAAGTGGGTAAGTGGCTAAGTAAGTAAGTGGGTAAGTAAATAAGTGGATAATTGGGTAAGTAAGTAAGTGGGTAAGTAAGTGGGTAAGTAAGTGGGTAAGTAAGTGGGTAAGTAAGTGGGTAAATAAGTGCGTAAGGAAGTGGGTAAGTAAGTAAGTCGGTAAGTAAGTGGTTAAGTGGATAAGTGAGTAAGTAAGTGTATTAGTAAGTGGGTAATTTATTGCGTAAGTAAGTAAGTGGGTAAGTAAGTGCCTAAGTAGGTAAGTGGGTAAGTAAGTAAGTGGCTAAGTAGGTAAGTGGGTAAGTAAGTAAGTGGGTAAGTAAGTAAGTGGGTAAGTAAGTAACTAGGTAAGTAAATAAGTGGGTAAGTAAGTGGCTAAGTGGGTAGGTAAGTAAGTGGGTAATTAAATGGGCAAGTAAGTGGTTAAGTTAGTTGGTAAGTAAGTAAGTAAGTGGGTAAGTAAGTGGGTAAGTAAGTAAGTGGGTAAGTAAGTAAGTGGGAAAGTAGGTAAGTAAGTAAGTGGATAAATGGTTAAGTAAATAAGTGTGTTAGTGGATAAGTGGGTAAGTAAGTGGATAAGTAAGTGGGTAAGTGGGTAAGTAAGTTAGTGGGTAAGTGAGTACGTAAGTGGGTAAGTAAGTAAGTGTGTAAGTGGCTACGTAAGTAAGTGTGTAAGTGGCTAAGTAAGTAAGTGGCTAAGTGGGTAAGTAAATAAGTGGATAAGTGGGTAAGTAAGTGGGTAAATAAGTGGGTAAGTAAGTGGGTAAATAAGTGCGTAAGGAAGTGGGTAAGTAAGTAAGTGGGTAAGTAAATAAGTGGGTAAGTAAGTGGCTAAGTGGGTAGGTAAGTAAGTGGCTAAGTGGGTAGGTAAGTAAGTGGGTAATTAAATGGGTAGGTAAGTAAGTGGGTAATTAAATGGGTAAGTAAGTGGTTAAGTTAGTTGGTAAGTAAGTAAGTAAGTGGGTAAGTAAGTGGGTAAGTAAGTAAGTGGGTAAGTAGGTAAGTAAGTAAGTGGATAAGTGGTTAAGTAAATAAGTGTGTAAGTAAGTGGATAAGTGGGTAAGTAAGTAAGTGGATAAGTAAGTGGGTAAGTAAGTTAGTGGGTAAGTGAGTACGTAAGTGGGTAAGTAAGTAAGTGTGTAAGTGGCTAAGTAAGTAAGTGGCTAAGTAAGTAAGTGGGTAAGTTAGTAAGTGGATAAGTAAGTGGGTAAGTAAGTTAATAAGTAAGAAGATAAGTAAGTAAGTGGCTAAGTAAGTACGTAAGTGGGCAAGTAAGTAAGTAGGTAGGTTAGTGCGTAATAATAAATAAATATACAAATAAATAAATATTTAAATAAATATAAAAATAAATTAATATAAAAATAAATAAATATCAAAATAAATAAATAAATACATATAAAAATTAATAAATATAATAATAAATAAATAAATAAATATAAAAATAAATAAATGTAAAACTAAATAAATATAAAAATAAATAAATAAATATATATAAAAATAAAAAAATAAATGAATATAAAAAAAAAATAAATATAAAAATAAATAAATAAATATAAAAATAAATAAATATTAAAATAAATAATAAAATATATATAAAAATAAATAAATAAATATATATAGAAATAAATAAATATAAAAATAAATAAATATAAAAATAAATATATATAAAAATAAGTAAATATAAAAATAAATAAATATATATAAAAATAAATAAATATAAAAATAAATATAAAAATAAATATTAAAATAAATAATAAAATATATATAAAAATAAATATATATATATATAAATATAGAAATAAATAAATAAATAAATATTAAAATAAATAAATATAAAAATAAATAAATATAAAAATAAATAAATATAAAAATAAATAAATATAAAAATAAATAAATATATATAAAAATAAATAAAAATAAAAATAAAAATAAATATATATAAAAATAAATATAAAAATAAATATACAAATAAATAAATACTAAAATAAATAATAAAATATATATACAAATAAATAAATAAATAAATATAGAAATAAATAAATAAATATAAAAATAAATAAATATAAAAATAAATAAATATAAAAATAAATAAATAAATATATATAAAAATAAATGAATATAAAAATAAATAAATATAAAAATAAATATATATAAAAATAAATATAAAAATAAATAAATAAATAAATAAATATAAAAATAAATAAATATTAAAATAAATAATAAAATATATATAAAAATAAATAAATAAATAAATATAGAAATAAATAAATAAATAAATATAAAAATAAATAAATATAAAAATAAATAAATATAAAAATAAATAAATATAAAAATAAATATATATAAAAATAAATTAAAATAAAAATAAAATAAAATAAAATAAAATACAATAAAATCAAATAAAATAAAACGTAAGTAAGTGGGTAAGTAAGTAAGTGGCTAAGTGGGTAAGTACGTAAGTGGGTAAGTAAGTAAGTGGGTAAGTAAGTCAGTGGGTAAGTGGTTAAGTAAGTGGATAAGTAAGGTGGGAAGTGAGTAAGAGATTATGTGGGTAAGTAAGTAAGGGGGTAAGAAGGTAAGTGGAAAAGTAAGTAAGTGGGTAAGTGAGTAACTAAGTAAGTGGAAAAGTAAGTAAGTGGGTAAGTGAGTAACTAAGTAAGTGGGTCAGTGAGTAAGTAAGTGGGCCACTATGTAAGTGGGTAATTAAGTCAGTGGGTAACTACGTAAGTATGTGGCTAAGTGGGTAGGTAAGTAAGTAAGTGGGGAAGTAAGTGGGTAAGTAAGTATGTAAGTGGGGAAGTGAGTAAGAAAGTAAGTGGGTAAGTAAGAAAGTGGGTAATTGGGCAACTAAGTCGGTGGTGAACTGGGAAAGTAAGTGGGTAAGTAAGTGAGTGGATAAGTGGGTAGGTTGGTGGGTAATTAAGTGGGCAAGTGGGTAAGTAAGTACGTGGGTAAGTGGATAGGTAAATGGGTAAGTAAGTTAGTGGGTAAGTAAGATAGTGGGTACGTAAGTGAGTAAGTAAGTTGGTTAGTAAGTGGGTAAGTAAGTGGGTAAATTAGTGCGTAAGGAAGTGGGTAAGTAAGTAGGTAAGTAAGTGGGTAAGTAAGTGGTAAAGTAAGTACGTAAGTGGATAAGTAAGTAAGTGGGTATGTAGGTAAGTGGGTAAGTAAGTAATTTGGTAAGTAAGTATGTAAGTGGGTAAGTAAGTAAGTGGGTAATAATAAATAAATAAAAAAATAAATATATAAATAAATAAATAAGTCAGTGGGTAACTGGGTAAGTAAGGGGGTAAGTAAGTAAGTGGGTAATTAAATGGGTAAGTAAGTGGATAAGTAAGTGGGTAAGTAAGTGGGTAAGTAAGTGTGTAAGTAAGTGGCTAAGTAAGTCGGTAAGTAAGTAAGTGGGTAAGTGAGTAAGTAAGTAATTGAGTAAGTAAATGGGTAACTAAATAAGTGGGAAAGTAAGTGGATAAGTGGGTAAGTAAGTTAGTGGGTTAGTAAGTGAGTACGTAAGTGGGTAAGTGGGTAAGTGGCTAAGTAAGTAAGTGGGTAAGTAAATAAGTGGATAATTGGGTAAGTAAGTAAGTGGGTAAGTAAGTGGGTAAGTAAGTGTGTAAATAAGTGCGTAAGGAAGTGGGTAAGTAAGTAAGTCGGTAAGTAAGTGGTTAAGTGGGTAAGTGAGTAAGTAAGTGGGTAAGTAAGTAAGTGGCTAAGTAGGTAAGTGGGTAAGTAAGTAAGTGGCTAAGTAGGTAAGTGGGTAAGTAAGTAAGTGGGTAAGTAAATAAGTGGGTAAGTAAGTGGCTTAGTGGGTAGGTAAGTAAGTGGGTAATTAAATGGGTAAGTAAGTGGTTAAGTTAGTTGGTAAGTAAGTAAGTAAGTGGGTAAGTAAGTGGGTAAGTAAGTGGGTAAGTAAGTGGGAAAGTAGGTAAGTAAGTAAGTGGATAAGTGGTTAAGTAAATAAGTGTGTAAGTGAGTACGTAAGTGGGTAAGTAAGTGTGTAAGTGGCTACGTAAGTGTGTAAGTGGCTAAGTAAGTAAGTGGCTAAGTGGGTAAGTAAATAAGTGGATAAGTGGGTAAGTAAGTGGGTAAATAAGTGGGTAAGTAAGTGGGTAAATAAGTGCGTAAGGAACTGGGTAAGTAAGTAAGTGGGTAAGTAAATAAGTGGGTAAGTAAGTGGCTAAGTGGGTAGGTAAGTAAGTGGGTAATTAAATGGGTAAGTAAGTGGTTAAGTTAGTTGGTAAGTAAGTGGGTAAGTAGGTAAGTAAGTAAGTGGATAAGTGGTTAAGTAAATAAGTGTGTAAGTAAGTGGATAAGTGGGTAAGTAAGTAAGTGGATAAGTAAGTGGGTAAGTAAGTTAGTGGGTAAGTGAGCACGTAAGTGGGTAAGTAAGTAAGTGTGTAAGTGGCTAAGTAAGTAAGTGGCTAAGTAAGTAAGTGGGTAAGTTAGTAAGTGGATAAGTAAGTGGGTAAGTAAGTGGGTTAATAAGTGACTGAGTAAGTAAGTGGCTAAGTAAGTACGTAAGTGGGCAAGTAAGTAAGTAGGTAGGTTAGTGCGTAATAATAAATAAATATACAAATAAATAAATATTTAAATAAATATAAAAATAAATTAATATAAAAATAAATAAATATAAAAATAAATAAATAAATACATATAAAAATAAATAAATATAATAATAAATAAATATAAAAATAAATAAATGTAAAAATAAATAAATTAATATATATAAAAATAAAAAAATAAATGAATATAAAAAAAAATAAATATAAAAATAAATAAATAAATATAAAAATAAATAAATATTAAAATAAATAATAAAATATATATAAAAATAAATAAATAAATATATATAGAAATAAATATATATAAAAATAAATAAATATAAAAATAAATATATATAAAAATAAGTAAATATAAAAATAAATAAATATATATAAAAATAAATAAATATAAAAATAAATATAAAAATAAATAAATATTAAAATAAATAATAAAATATATATAAAAATAAATAAATAAATATAGAAATAAATAAATAAATAAATATAAAAATAAATAAATATAAAAATAAATAAATATAAAAATAAATAAATATAAAAATAAATATATATAAAAATAAATTAAAATAAAAATAAAAAAAAATAAAATAAAATAAAATACAATAAAATCAAATAAAATAAAACGTAAGTAAGTGGGTAAGTAAGTAAGTGGCTAAGTGGGTAAGTACGTAAGTGGGTAAGTAAGTAAGTGGGTAAGTAAGTCAGTGGGTAAGTGGTTAAGTAAGTGGGTAAGTAAGGTGGGAAGTGAGTAAGAGATTATGTGGGTAAGTAAGTAAGGGGGTAAGTAGGTAAGTGGAAAAGTAAGTAAGTGGGTAAGTGAGTAACTAAGTAAGGGGGTAAGTAAGTAAGTAAGTGAGTAACTAAGTAAGTGGGTAAGTAAGTGGGTAACTAAGTAAGTAGATAAGTGGGAACGTAAGTAAGTGGGTAAGTGAGTAACTAAGTAAGTGGAAAAGTAAGTAAGTGGGTAAGTGAGTAACTAAGTAAGTGGGTCAGTGAGTAAGTAAGTGGGCCACTATGTAAGTGGGTAATTAAGTCAGTGGGTAACTACGTAAGTATGTGGCTAAGTGGGTAGGTAAGTGGGGAAGTGAGTAAGAAAGTAAGTGGGGAAGTAAGTGGGTAAGTAAGTATGTAAGTAAGTGGGGAAGTGAGTAAGAAAGTAAGTGGGTAAGTAAGTGGGTAAGTAAGAAAGTGGGTAAGTGGGCAACTAAGTCGGTAGTGAACTGGGAAAGTAAGTGGGTAAGTAAGTGAGTGGATAAGTGGATAGGTAAATGGGTAAGTAAGTTAGTGGGTAAGTAAGTTAGTGGGTACGTAAGTGAGTAAGTAAGTGGGTTAGTAAGTGGGTAAGTAAGTGGGTAAATTAGTGGGTAAGTAAGTAGGTAAGTAAGTGGGTAAGTAAGTAAGTGGTAAAGTAAGTACGTAAGTGGATAAGTAAGTAAGTGGGTATGTAGGTAAGTGGGTAAGTAAGTATGTAAGTGGGTAAGTAAGTAAGTGGGTAATAATAAATAAATAAAAAAATAAATATATAAATAAATAAATAAGTCAGTGGGTAACTGGGTAAGTAAGTAAGGGGGTAAGTAAGTGGGTAATTAAATGGGTAAGTAAGTGGATAAGTAAGTGGGTAAGTAAGTGTGTAAGTAAGTGGCTAAGTAAGTCGGTAAGTAAGTAAGTGGGTAAGTGGTTAAGTAAGTAATTGAGTAAGTAAATGGGTAACTAAATAAGTGGGAAAGTAAGTGGATAAGTGGGTAAGTAAGTAAGTGGGTAAGTAAGTTAGTGGGTTAGTAAGTGAGTACGTAAGTGGGTAAGTGGCTAAGTAAGTAAGTGGGTAAGTAAATAAGTGGATAATTGGGTAAGTAAGTAAGTGGGTAAGTAAGTGGGTAAGTAAGTGGGTAAGTAAGTGGGTAAGTAAGTGGGTAAATAAGTGCGTAAGGAAGTGGGTAAGTAAGTAAGTCGGTAAGTAAGTGGTTAAGTGGATAAGTGAGTAAGTAAGTGTATTAGTAAGTAAGTGGGTAATTTATTGCGTAAGTAAGTAAGTGGGTAAGTAAGTGCCTAAGTAGGTAAGTGGGTAAGTAAGTAAGTGGCTAAGTAGGTAAGTGGGTAAGTAAGTAAGTGGGTAAGTAAGTAAGTGGGTAAGTAAGTAACTAGGTAAGTAAATAAGTGGGTAAGTAAGTGGCTAAGTGGGTAGGTAAGTAAGTGGGTAATTAAATGGGCAAGTAAGTGGTTAAGTTAGTTGGTAAGTAAGTAAGTAAGTGGGTAAGTAAGTGGGTAAGTAAGTAAGTGGGTAAGTAAGTTAGTGGGAAAGTAGGTAAGTAAGTAAGTGGATAAATGGTTAAGTAAATAAGTGTGTTAGTGGATAAGTGGGTAAGTAAGTGGATAAGTAAGTGGGTAAGTGGGTAAGTAAGTTAGTGGGTAAGTGAGTACGTAAGTGGGTAAGTAAGTAAGTGTGTAAGTGGCTACGTAAGTAAGTGTGTAAGTGGCTAAGTAAGTAAGTGGCTAAGTGGGTAAGTAAATAAGTGGATAAGTGGGTAAGTAAGTGGGTAAATAAGTGGGTAAGTGGGTAAATAAGTGCGTAAGGAAGTGGGTAAGTAAGTAAGTGGGTAAGTAAATAAGTGGGTAAGTAAGTGGCTAAGTGGGTAGGTAAGTAAGTGGCTAAGTGGGTAGGTAAGTAAGTGGGTAATTAAATGGGTAGGTAAGTAAGTGGGTAATTAAATGGGTAAGTAAGTGGTTAAGTTAGTTGGTAAGTAAGTAAGTAAGTGGGTAAGTAAGTGGGTAAGTAAGTAAGTGGGTAAGTAGGTAAGTAAGTAAGTGGATAAGTGGTTAAGTAAATAAGTGTGTAAGTAAGTGGATAAGTGGGTAAGTAAGTAAGTGGATAAGTAAGTGGGTAAGTAAGTTAGTGGGTAAGTGAGTACGTAAGTGGGTAAGTAAGTAAGTGTGTAAGTGGCTAAGTAAGTAAGTGGCTAAGTAAGTAAGTGGGTAAGTTAGTAAGTGGATAAGTAAGTGGGTAAGTAAGTTAATAAGTAAGAAGATAAGTAAGTAAGTGGCTAAGGAAGTACGTAAGTGGGCAAGTAAGTAAGTAGGTAGGTTAGTGCGTAATAATAAATAAATATACAAATAAATAAATATTTAAATAAATATAAAAATAAATTAATATAAAAATAAATAAATATCAAAATAAATAAATAAATACATATAAAAATTAATAAATATAATAATAAATAAATAAATAAATATAAAAATAAATAAATGTAAAACTAAATAAATATAAAAATAAATAAATAAATATATATAAAAATAAAAAAATAAATGAATATAAAAAAAAAATAAATATAAAAATAAATAAATAAATATAAAAATAAATAAATATTAAAATAAATAATAAAATATATATAAAAATAAATAAATAAATATATATAGAAATAAATAAATATAAAAATAAATAAATATAAAAATAAATATATATAAAAATAAGTAAATATAAAAATAAATAAATATATATAAAAATAAATAAATATAAAAATAAATATAAAAATAAATATTAAAATAAATAATAAAATATATATAAAAATAAATATATATATATATAAATATAGAAATAAATAAATAAATAAATATTAAAATAAATAAATATAAAAATAAATAAATATAAAAATAAATAAATATAAAAATAAATAAATATAAAAATAAATAAATATATATAAAAATAAATAAAAATAAAAATAAAAATAAATATATATAAAAATAAATATAAAAATAAATATACAAATAAATAAATACTAAAATAAATAATAAAATATATATACAAATAAATAAATAAATAAATATAGAAATAAATAAATAAATATAAAAATAAATAAATATAAAAATAAATAAATAAATATATATAAAAATAAATGAATATAAAAATAAATAAATATAAAAATAAATATATATAAAAATAAATATAAAAATAAATAAATAAATAAATAAATATAAAAATAAATAAATATTAAAATAAATAATAAAATATATAAAAAAATAAATAAATAAATAAATATAGAAATAAATAAATAAATAAATATAAAAATAAATAAATATAAAAATAAATAAATATAAAAATAAATAAATATAAAAATAAATATATATAAAAATAAATTAAAATAAAAATAAAATAAAATAAAATACAATAAAATCAAATAAAATAAAACGTAAGTAAGTGGGTAAGTAAGTAAGTGGCTAAGTGGGTAAGTACGTAAGTGGGTAAGTAAGTAAGTGGGTAAGTAAGTCAGTGGGTAAGTGGTTAAGTAAGTGGATAAGTAAGGTGGGAAGTGAGTAAGAGATTATGTGGGTAAGTAAGTAAGGGGGTAAGAAGGTAAGTGGAAAAGTAAGTAAGTGGGTAAGTGAGTAACTAAGTAAGTGGAAAAGTAAGTAAGTGGGTAAGTGAGTAACTAAGTAAGTGGGTCAGTGAGTAAGTAAGTGGGCCACTATGTAAGTGGGTAATTAAGTCAGTGGGTAACTACGTAAGTATGTGGCTAAGTGGGTAGGTAAGTAAGTAAGTGGGGAAGTAAGTGGGTAAGTAAGTATGTAAGTAAGTGGGGAAGTGAGTAAGAAAGTAAGTGGGTAAGTAAGAAAGTGGGTAAGTGGGCAACTAAGTCGGTGGTGAACTGGGAAAGTAAGTGGGTAAGTAAGTGAGTGGATAAGTAAGT
Organism: Pollenia amentaria; assembly: GCA_943735925.1. Classification (NCBI taxonomy): domain Eukaryota; kingdom Metazoa; phylum Arthropoda; class Insecta; order Diptera; family Polleniidae; genus Pollenia; species Pollenia amentaria. The sequence continues at coordinate 117,374,789 of OX031010.1, read as the reverse complement.
GGGTAGGTTGGTGGGTAAATAAGTGGGCAAGTGGGTAAGTAAGTACGTGGGTAAGTGGATAGGTAAATGGGTAAGTAAGTTAGTGGGTAAGTAAGATAGTGGGTACGTAAGTGAGTAAGTAAGTTGGTTAGTAAGTGGGTAAGTAAGTGGGTAAATTAGTGCGTAAGGAAGTGGGTAAGTAAGTAGGTAAGTAAGTGGGTAAGTAAGTGGTAAAGTAAGTACGTTAGTGGATAAGTAAGTAAGTGGGTATGTAGGTAAGTGGGTAAGTAAGTAATTTGGTAAGTAAGTATGTAAGTGGGTAAGTAAGTAAGTGGGTAATAATAAATATATAAAAAAATAAATATATAAATAAATAAATAAGTCAGTGGGTAACTGGGTAAGTAAGGGGGTAAGTAAGTAAGTGGGTAATTAAATGGGTAAGTAAGTGGATAAGTAAGTGGGTAAGTAAGTGGGTAAGTAAGTGTGTAAGTAAGTGGCTAAGTAAGTCGGTAAGTAAGTAAGTGGGTAAGTGAGTAAGTAAGTAATTGAGTAAGTAAATGGGTAACTAAATAAGTGGGAAAGTAAGTGGATAAGTGGGTAAGTAAGTTAGTGGGTTAGTAAGTGAGTACGTAAGTGGGTAAGTGGCTAAGTAAGTAAGTGGGTAAGTAAATAAGTGGATAATTGGGTAAGTAAGTAAGTGGGTAAGTAAGTGGGTAAGTAAGTGTGTAAATAAGTGCGTAAGGAAGTGGGTAAGTAAGTAAGTCGGTAAGTAAGTGGTTAAGTGGGTAAGTGAGTAAGTAAGTGGGTAAGTAAGTAAGTGGCTAAGTAGGTAAGTGGGTAAGTAAGTAAGTGGAGAAGTAGGTAAGTGGGTAAGTAAGTAAGTGGGTAAGTAAATAAGTGGGTAAGTAAGTGGCTAAGTGGGTAGGTAAGTAAGTGGGTAATTAAATGGGTAAGTAAGTGGTTAAGTTAGTTGGTAAGTAAGTAAGTAAGTGGGTAAGTAAGTGGGTAAGTAAGTGGGAAAGTAGGTAAGTAAGTAAGTGGATAAGTGGTTAAGTAAATAAGTGTGTAAGTGAGTACGTAAGTGGGTAAGTAAGTGTGTAAGTGGCTACGTAAGTGTGTAAGTGGCTAAGTAAGTAAGTGGCTAAGTGGGTAAGTAAATAAGTGGATAAGTGGGTAAGTAAGTGGGTAAATAAGTGGGTAAGTAAGTGGGTAAATAAGTGCGTAAGGAACTGGGTAAGTAAGTAAGTGGGTAAGTAAATAAGTGGGTAAGTAAGTGGCTAAGTGGGTAGGTAAGTAAGTGGCTAAGTGGGTAGGTAAGTAAGTGGGTAATTAAATGGGTAAGTAAGTGGTTAAGTTAGTTGGTAAGTAAGTAAGTAAGTGGGTAAGTAGGTAAGTAAGTAAGTGGATAAGTGGTTAAGTAAATAAGTGTGTAAGTAAGTGGATAAGTGGGTAAGTAAGTAAGTGGATAAGTAAGTGGGTAAGTAAGTTAGTGGGTAAGTGAGCACGTAAGTGGGTAAGTAAGTAAGTGTGTAAGTGGCTAAGTAAGTAAGTGGCTAAGTAAGTAAGTGGGTAAGTTAGTAAGTGGATAAGTAAGTGGGTAAGTAAGTGGGTTAATAAGTGACTGAGTAAGTAAGTGGCTAAGTAAGTACGTAAGTGGGCAAGTAAGTAAGTAGGTAGGTTAGTGCGTAATAATAAATAAATATACAAATAAATAAATATTTAAATAAATATAAAAATAAATTAATATAAAAATAAATAAATATAAAAATAAATAAATAAATACATATAAAAATAAATAAATATAATAATAAATAAATATAAAAATAAATAAATGTAAAAATAAATAAATAAATATATATAAAAATAAAAAAATAAATGAATATAAAAAAAAATATGTATAAAAATAAATAAATAAATATAAAAATAAATAAATATTAAAATAAATAATAAAATATATATAAAAATAAATAAATAAATATATATAGAAATAAATAAATATAAAAATAAATATATATAAAAATAAGTAAATATAAAAATAAATAAATATATATAAAAATAAATAAATATAAAAATAAATATAAAAATAAATAAATATTAAAATAAATAATAAAATATATATAAAAATAAATAAATAAATATAGAAATAAATAAATATAAAAATAAATAAATATAAAAATAAATAAATATAAAAATAAATAAATATAAAAATAAATAAATATAAAAATAAATATATATAAAAATAAATTAATATAAAAATAAAAAAAAATAAAATAAAATACAATAAAATCAAATAAAATAAAACGTAAGTAAGTGGGTAAGTAAGTAAGTGGCTAAGTGGGTAAGTACGTAAGTGGGTAAGTAAGTAAGTGGGTAAGTAAGTCAGTGGGTAAGTGGTTAAGTAAGTGGGTAAGTAAGGTGGGAAGTGAGTAAGAGATTATGTGGGTAAGTAAGTAAGGGGGTAAGTAGGTAAGTGGAAAAGTAAGTAAGTGGGTAAGTGAGTAACTAAGTAAGGGGGTAAGTAAGTAAGTAAGTGAGTAACTAAGTAAGTGGGTAAGTAAGTAAGTAAGTGGGTAACTAAGTAAGTAGATAAGTGGGAAAGTAAGTAAGTGGGTAAGTGAGTAACTAAGTAAGTGGAAAAGTAAGTAAGTGGGTAAGTGAGTAACTAAGTAAGTGGGTCAGTGAGTAAGTAAGTGGGCCACTATGTAAGTGGGTAATTAAGTCAGTGGGTAACTACGTAAGTATGTGGCTAAGTGGGTAGGTAAGTGGGGAAGTGAGTAAGAAAGTAAGTGGGGAAGTAAGTGGGTAAGTAAGTATGTAAGTAAGTGGGGAAGTGAGTAAGAAAGTAAGTGGGTAAGTAAGTGGGTAAGTAAGAAAGTGGGTAAGTGGGCAACTAAGTCGGTAGTGAACTGGGAAAGTAAGTGGGTAAGTAAGTGAGTGGATAAGTGGATAGGTAAATGGGTAAGTAAGTTAGTGGGTAAGTAAGTTAGTGGGTACGTAAGTGAGTAAGTAAGTGGGTTAGTAAGTGGGTAAGTAAGTGGGTAAATTAGTGGGTAAGTAAGTAGGTAAGTAAGTGGGTAAGTAAGTAAGTGGTAAAGTAAGTACGTAAGTGGATAAGAAAGTAAGTGGGTATGTAGGTAAGTGGGTAAGTAAGTATGTAAGTGGGTAAGTAAGTAAGTGGGTAATAATAAATAAATAAAAAAATAAATATATAAATAAATAAATAAGTCAGTGGGTAACTGGGTAAGTAAGTAAGGGGGTAAGTAAGTGGGTAATTAAATGGGTAAGTAAGTGGATAAGTAAGTGGGTAAGTAAGTGTGTAAGTAAGTGGCTAAGTAAGTCGGTAAGTAAGTAAGTGGGTAAGTGGTTAAGTAAGTAATTGAGTAAGTAAATGGGTAACTAAATAAGTGGGAAAGTAAGTGGATAAGTGGGTAAGTAAGTAAGTGGGTAAGTAAGTTAGTGGGTTAGTAAGTGAGTACGTAAGTGGGTAAGTGGCTAAGTAAGTAAGTGGGTAAGTAAATAAGTGGATAATTGGGTAAGTAAGTGGGTAAGTAAGTGGGTAAGTAAGTGGGTAAGTAAGTGGGTAAATAAGTGCGTAAGGAAGTGGGTAAGTAAGTAAGTCGGTAAGTAAGTGGTTAAGTGGATAAGTGAGTAAGTAAGTGTATTAGTAAGTAAGTGGGTAATTTATTGCGTAAGTAAGTAAGTGGGTAAGTAAGTGCCTAAGTAGGTAAGTGGGTAAGTAAGTAAGTGGCTAAGTAGGTAAGTGGGTAAGTAAGTAAGTGGGTAAGTAAGTAAGTGGGTAAGTAAGTAACTAGGTAAGTAAATAAGTGGGTAAGTAAGTGGCTAAGTGGGTAGGTAAGTAAGTGGGTAATTAAATGGGTAAGTAAGTGGTTAAGTTAGTTGGTAAGTAAGTAAGTAAGTGGCTAAGTAAGTGGGTAAGTAAGTAAGTGGGTAAGTAAGTAAGTGGGAAAGTAGGTAAGTAAATAAGTGGATAAATGGTTAAGTAAATAAGTGTGTTAGTGGATAAGTGGGTAAGTAAGTGGATAAGTAAGTGGGTAAGTGGGTAAGTAAGTTAGTGGGTAAGTGAGTACGTAAGTGGGTAAGTAAGTAAGTGTGTAAGTGGCTACGTAAGTAAGTGTGTAAGTGGCTAAGTAAGTAAGTGGCTAAGTGGGTAAGTAAATAAGTGGATAAGTGGGTAAGTAAGTGGGTAAATAAGTGGGTAAGTAAGTGGGTAAATAAGTGCGTAAGGAAGTGGGTAAGTAAGTAAGTGGGTAAGTAAATAAGTGGGTAAGTAAGTGGCTAAGTGGGTAGGTAAGTAAGTGGCTAAGTGGGTAGGTAAGTAAGTGGGTAATTAAATGGGTAGGTAAGTAAGTGGGTAATTATATGGGTAAGTAAGTGGTTAAGTTAGTTGGTAAGTAAGTAAGTAAGTGGGTAAGTAAGTAAGTGGGTAAGTAGGTAAGTAAGTAAGTGGATAAGTGGTTAAGTAAATAAGTGTGTAAGTAAGTGGATAAGTGGGTAAGTAAGTAAGTGGATAAGTAAGTGGGTAAGTAAGTTAGTGGGTAAGTGAGTACGTAAGTGGGTAAGTAAGTAAGTGTGTAAGTGGCTAAGTAAGTAAGTGGCTAAGTAAGTAAGTGGGTAAGTTAGTAAGTGGATAAGTAAGTGGGTAAGTAAGTTAATAAGTAAGAAGATAAGTAAGTAAGTGGCTAAGGAAGTACGTAAGTGGGCAAGTAAGTAAGTAGGTAGGTTAGTGCGTAATAATAAATAAATATACAAATAAATAAATATTTAAATAAATATAAAAATAAATTAATATAAAAATAAATAAATATCAAAATAAATAAATAAATACATATAAAAATTAATAAATAAATATAGAAATAAATAAATAAATATAAAAATAAATAAATATAAAAATAAATAAATATAAAAATAAATAAATAAATATATATAAAAATAAATGAATATAAAAATAAATAAATATAAAAATAAATATATATAAAAATAAATATAAAAATAAATAAATAAATAAATATAAAAATAAATAAATATTAAAATAAATAATAAAATATATATAAAAATAAATAAATAAATAAATATAGAAATAAATAAATAAATAAATATAAAAATAAATAAATATAAAAATAAATAAATATAAAAATAAATAAATATAAAAATAAATATATATAAAAATAAATTAAAATAAAAATAAAATAAAATAAAATAAAATACAATAAAATCAAATAAAATAAAACGTAAGTAAGTGGGTAAGTAAGTAAGTGGCTAAGTGGGTAAGTACGTAAGTGGGTAAGTAAGTAAGTGGGTAAGTAAGTCAGTGGGTAAGTGGTTAAGTAAGTGGATGAGTAAGGTGGGAAGTGAGTAAGAGATTATGTGGGTAAGTAAGTAAGGGGGTAAGAAGGTAAGTGGAAAAGTAAGTAAGTGGGTAAGTGAGTAACTAAGTAAGTGGAAAAGTAAGTAAGTGGGTAAGTGAGTAACTAAGTAAGTGGGTCAGTGAGTAAGTAAGTGGGCCACTATGTAAGTGGGTAATTAAGTCAGTGGGTAACTACGTAAGTATGTGGCTAAGTGGGTAGGTAAGTAAGTAAGTGGGGAAGTAAGTGGGTAAGTAAGTATGTAAGTAAGTGGGGAAGTGAGTAAGAAAGTAAGTGGGTAAGTAAGAAAGTGGGTAAGTGGGCAACTAAGTCGGTGGTGAACTGGGAAAGTAAGTGGGTAAGTAAGTGAGTGGATAAGTAAGTGGGTAGGTTGGTGGGTAAATAAGTGGGCAAGTGGGTAAGTAAGTACGTGGGTAAGTGGATAGGTAAATGGGTAAGTAAGTTAGTGGGTAAGTAAGTTAGTGGGTACGTAAGTGAGTAAGTAAGTGGGTTAGTAAGTGGGTAAGTAAGTGGGTAAATTAGTGCGTAAGGAAGTGGGTAAGTAAGTAGGTAAGTAAGTGGATAAGTAAGTGGTAAAGTAAGTACGTAAGTGGATAAGTAAGTAAGTGGGTATGTAGGTAAGTGGGTAAGTAAGTAATTTGGTAAGTAAGTATGTAAGCGGGTAAGTAAGTAAGTGGGTAATAATAAATAAATAAAAAAATAAATATATAAATAAATAAATAAGTCAGTGGGTAACTGGGTAAGTAAGTAAGGGGGTAAGTAAGTGGGTAATTAAATGGGTAAGTAAGTGGATAAGTAAGTGGGTAAGTAAGTGTGTAAGTAAGTAAGTGGCTAAGTAAGTGGGTAAGTAAGTAAGTGGGTAAGTGGGTAAGTGGGTAAGAAAGTAATTGAGTAAGTAAATGCGTAACTAAATAAGTGGGAAAGTAAGTGGATAAGTGGGTAAGTAAGTAAGTGGGTAAGTAAGTTAGTGGGTTAGTAAGTGAGTAAGTAATTGAGTAAGTAAATGGGTAACTAAATAAGTGGGAAAGTAAGTGGATAAGTGGGTAAGTAAGTAAGTGGGTAAGTAAGTTAGTGGGTTAGTAAGTGAGTACGTAAGTGGGTAAGTGGGTAAGTGGCTAAGTAAGTAAGTGGGTAAGTAAATAAGTGAATAATTGGGTAAGTAAGTAAGTGGGTAAGTAAGTGGGTAAATAAGTGCATAAGGAAGTGGGTAAGTAAGTGGTTAAGTAAGTGGGTAAGTGAGTAAGTAAGTGTATTAGTAAGTAAGTGGGTAAGTAAGTAAGTGGCTAAGTAGGTAAGTGGGTAAGTAAGTAAGTGGGTAAGTAAATAAGTGGGTAAGTAAGTGGCTAAGTGGGTAGGTAAGTAAGTGGGTAATTAAATGGGTAAGTAAGTGGTTAAGTTAGTTGGTAAGTAGGTAAGTAAGTTGGTAAGTAAGTGGGTAAGTAAGTAAGTGGGAAAGTAGGTAAGTAAGTGGATAAGTGGTTAAGTAAATAAGTGTGTAAGTGGATAAGTGGGTTAGTAAGTGGATACGTAAGTGGGTAAGTGGGTAAGTAAGTTAGTGGGTAAGTGAGTACGTAAGTGGGTAAGTAAGTAAGTGTGTAAGTAGCTACGTAAGTAAGTGTGTAAGTGGCTAAGTAAGTAAGTGGGTAAGTTAGTAAGTGGATAAGTAAGTGGGTAAGTAAGTTAATAGGTAAGAAGATAAGTAAGTAAGTGGGTAAGTAAGTGGGTTAATAAGTGGGTAAGTAAGTGACTGAGTAAGTGGGTAAGGAAGTACGTAAGTGGGCAAGTAAGTAAGTGGGTAGGTTAGTGGGTAATAATAAATAAATATACAAATAAATAAATATATAAAGAAATATAAAAATAAATTAATATAAAAATAAATATAAAAATAAATAAATAAATACATATAAAAATAAATAAATATAATAATAAATAAAAAAATAAATATAAAAATAAATAAATGTAAAACTAAATATATATAAAAATAAATAAATAAATATATATAAAAATAAAAAAATAAATGAATATAAAAATAAATAAATATAAAACTAAATAAATAAATATAAAAATAAATAAATATTAAAATAAATAATAAAATATATATAAAAATAAATAAATAAATATATATAGAAATAAATAAATATAAAAATAAATAAATATAAAAATAAATAAATATAAAAATAAGTAAATATAAAAATAAATATATATAAAAATAAATATAAAAATAAATAAATAAATATAAAAATAAATAAATATTAAAATATATATAAAAATAAATAAATAAATAAATATAGAAATAAATTAATAAATAAATATAAAAATAAATATATATAAAAATAAATAAATATAAAAATAAATAAATATAAAAATAAATAAATATATATAAAAATAAATAAATATAAAAATAAATATATATAAAAATAAATATAAAAATAAATAAACATTAAAATAAATAATAAAATATATATAAAAATAAATAAATAAATAAATATAGAAATAAATAAATAAATATAAAAATAAATAAATATAAAAATAAATATATATAAAAATAAATAAATAAATATATATAAAAATAAATGAATATAAAAATAAATAAATATAAAAATAAATATATATAAAAATAAATATAAAAATAAATAAAAAAATAAATATAAAAATATATAATTATTAAAATAAATAATAAAATATATATAAAAATAAATAAATAAATATAGAAATAAATAAATAAATAAATATAAAAATAAATAAATATAAAAATAAATAAATATAAAAATAAATAAATATAAAAATAAATAAATATATATAAAAATAAATAAATATAAAAATAAATAAATATAAAAATAAATAAATATAAAAATAAATATATATAAAAATAAATAAATAAATATATATAAAAATAAATGAATATAAAAATAAATAAATATAAAAATAAATATATATAAGAATAAATATAAAAATAAATAAATAAATAAATTTAAAAATAAATAAATATTAAAATAAATAATAAAATATATATAAAAATAAGTAAATAAATAAATATAGAAATAAATAAATAAATAAATATAAAAATAAATAAATATAAAAATAAATATATATAAAAATAAATAAATATAAAAATAAATAAATATAAAAATAAATATATATAAAAATAAATTGATATAAAACTAAAATAAAATATAATAAAATCAAATAAAATAAAACGTAAGTAAGTGGGTAAGTAAGTGGCTAAGTGGGTAAGTAAGTCAGTGGGTAAGTGGTTAAGTAAGTGGGTTAGTAAGTAAGTAGGTAAGTGGCTAACTACTTAAGTGGATAAGTACGTGGGTAAGTAAGTGGCTAAGTGAGTAAGTAAGTAGCTGGGTAAGTAAGTAAGAAGGTCAGTGAGTAAGTAAGTGGGCAACTATGTAAGTGGGTAATTAGGTCAGTGGCTAACTGCGTAAGTATGTGGCTAAGTGGGTAAGTAAGTAAGTGGGAAAGTGAGTAAGAAAGTAAGTGGTAAAATGGGTAAGTTAGTATGTAAGTAAGTGGGGAAGTGAGTAAGAAAGTAAGTGGGTAAGTAAGTAGGTAAGTAAGTGGGTTAGTGAGCAACTAAGTCGGTGGTTAACTGGGAAAGTAAGTGGAAAGGTAAATGGGTAAGTAAGTTAGTGGGTAAGTAAGTTAGTGGGTAAGTAAGTGGATAAGTGGGTACGTAAGTTAGTAAGTAAGTGGGTTAGTAAGTGGGTAAGTGGGTAAATAAGTGCGTAAGGATGTGGGTAAGTAAGTAGGTAAGTAAGTAGGTGCGTAAGTGGGTTAGTAAGTGGGTAAGTAAGTGGGTAAATAAGTGCGTAAGGATGTGGGTAAGTGGGTAAGTAAGTAAGTAGGTGCGTAAGTGGGTAAGTAAGTAAGTGGTAAAGTAAGTACGTAAGTGGATAAGTAAGTAAGTGGGTTAGTGGGTATGTAGGTAAATGGGTAAGTAAGTAAGTAAGTAATTTGGTAAGTAAGTTTGTAAGTGGGTAAGTAATTAAGTGGGTAATAATAAATAAATAAAAAAATAAATATATAAATAAATAAATAAGTCAGTGGGTAACTGGGTAAGTAAGTAAGGGGGTAAGTAAGTAAGTGGGTAATTAAATGGGTAAGTAAGTAAGTGGATAAGTAAGTGGGTAAGTAAGTGTGTAAGTAAGTGGGTAAGTAGGTAAGTGGGTAAGTAAGTAATTGAGTAAGTAAATGGGTAACTAAATAAGTGGGAAAGTAAGTGGATAAATGGGTAAGTAAGTGGGTAAGTAAGTTAGTAAGTAAGTGAGTACGTAAGTGGGTAAGTGAGTAAGTGGCTAAGTAAGTGGGTAAGTAAATAAGTGGATAAGTGGGTAAGTAAGTGGGTAAATAAGTGCGTAAGGAAGTGGGTAAGTAAGTCGGTAAGTAAGTGGTTAAGTAAGTGGGTAAGTGAGTACGTAAGTAAGTGTATTAGTAAGTAAGTGGGTAATTTATTGCGTAAGTAAGTAAGTGGGTAAGTAAGTAAGTGGATAAGTAGGTAAGTGGGTAAGTAAATAAGTGGGTAAGTAAGTGGCTAAGTGGGTAGGTAAGTAAGTGGGTAATTAAATGGGTAAGTAAGTGGTTAAGTTAGTTGGTAAGTAAGTAAGTGGGTAAGTAGGTAAGTAAGTAAGTGGATAAGTGGTTAAGTTAGTTGGTAAGTAAGTAAGTGGGTAAGTAAGTGGGTAAGTAGGTAAGTAAGTAAGTGGATAAGTGGTTAAGTAAATAAGTGAGTAAGTAAGTGGATAAGTGGGTAAGTAAGTAAGTGGATAAGTAAGTGGGTAAGTAAGTTAGTGGGTAAGTAAGTGTGTAAGTGGCTAAGTAAGTGAGTAGGTAAGTAATTAAGTGGATAAGTAAGTAAGTTAATAAGTAAGAAGATAAGTAAATAATAAATATAAAAATAAATAAATATAAAAATAAATATATATAAAAATAAATAAATATTATGACGACAAATCTTGTAGTACAAACTTTGTCATACCCTGCACCGCAGCAAGCACCGACACCCTTCAATGAGCAACGGTAAAATGAACCAGAGGAGTATCTGCAGGCCATTGAACAAATCCGGAAGTGGTCTTTTAAGTTTGATCACGTGGATCGAACGAGATAAGGAATTGGCAGAGGTATATGAAATACGTTTAGATTTACTTCCCCGTACTATGCCAGAGCTACTAAGGGACTTCGCACTATCATGGTACCGCAACAACAATAGGCGCTGGACATCATGGAATACTTTCAGACACGACTTCCTGGCATTTTTCTTGCGTCGGGGTACATCGACAAATTAGAAGACACGATACGGACCAGGAAGCAGCAGCCGGGTGAGTCGCTCAAAAAACTGGAGAGACTATACGACAATACCTCAACTGGATACAGGATGTATATAAAACGAAGAGATTTTCTACCCTACAGGAATTATCAAGACTAGCAGAAGACTATGAAGGAGTAGAGGCAGAACAGGTCCGAAATCAACCTAGACCAGTGGTCCCACAGATGAGAGATCCGGGAGTAAATCCTCATCAAAACACTATAAGGAACGCCGCTGAACCCTCAAATCGACCAAGGCAAGTTAATTCCAGTACTGCCTGCCGACGATATGGTCAAGATGGACATCTTGCCAGGAATTGCAAAAACGATCAAAAATTATTTTGTTGGGACTGCGGTCGACCATGCCTAAAAACGATCGAATGCTGCTTACAAATTGACTTATTGATTCTGGATATCCCAATCCCAAGATTCTGGATAATATAATTCTGGGAATGGATTTCCTGACAGCGATGGGCACGACACTGAAATGCGGTGGGGAGCAAATTCAACTTGGCAAAAATCAAATGGCGGCAAACGTCGAGAGGATACGACTTACGGAAATATCGGAGGACGAAGGTACTGAGGAAGAACAAGTAGAAAGATTTTTGGAAAATGAGCTAGAGAAGTTTGACAATTGAAGGAACATTTGACAGAAGCCCCAATTCTTGTTTGCCCAGATTTTTCCAGACAATTTATGCTACAAACTGACGGTGTGAATTCTTGCTAGGCTCGGTCCTAACACAAAAAATAAACGGAGGAGAACGAGTGATTGAATATGCCAGTCGGAAATTAAACAAGGCCGAATGCAACTACTCCGCAACAGAGAAGGAGTGTCTGAAATTGTGTGGGGAATACGGAAAATGAGGCCGTATCTAGAAGGATACCATTTTAAGCTAATCACAGACCACCTTTCACTAAAGTGGCTAAACAGCATAGAAAGCCCCACAGGAAGGATAGCTCGATGGGCTCTGGAGCTGCAACAATATTCTTTCGAGGTAGAGTACCGACGGGGAAAAAGTAATGTGGTAGCAGACACTTTATCCCGGGAGCCATTACACACTGTGTACCACCACTATAGGATCCTGAAAGTTTGCCTGGCTGGAGCGAAAGATCAAAGAAGTGCAGGAGAACCCAGAAAATGGCCATCTGTATCGGCATGTTCCTAGTCAGAACGAGGTCGAAGGTTGCACACCTTGGAAGCTATGTGTGCCAAAGCACCTCCGACAGGAAGTTCTACAGGAAAATCACGATCAACCAGGGGCAGGGTACATGGGAATACGGAAGACCATCGCACGTGCTTGCAACCGATACTATTGGCCGGGTTTATTCAGAGAAGTAGCGAAATATGTAAAGAGCTGCGGTTCATATGAACGATACAAGGCCAGTCAACAAAAACCCGCAGGAATGATGTTAACACAAATTCCAGAAGAACCATGGGCAATTGTTTGCGCAGATTTTGTAGGGCCACTACCACGATCAAAACATGGTAACACAATGTTGTTAGTTTTCTTCGACAAATTCTCAAAATGGACGGAACTAGTACCAGCTAGAAAGGCTACAAGTGAGGTAGTGCAGAAGGCTCTCAAAGAAGGAATAGTTAGCCGTTTTGGAACCCCAAAATGTCTAGTAACGGACAACGGAACGCAGGTTACCAGTAGATCATTTATCAAATTCCTATCCGACTACGGCATTCAAAAGAAGCTGACAGCTCCCTATACTCCACAAGAAAATCCAACGGCAAATCGCACAGTGAAGACGATGATTGCACAATACGCAGGGGATAAAGTGATGTTTGTATTCTTTTTGTTGAGGTTTTTTTGTTATTATATTTTTTTGCAGTGTGTGGAGTCGAATGGGTGTAAATGGTGTATCGATGCGCTAACTGCCCCAGTGGCCTAAGGATACGCCATCGGCCTCCTAAGCCGGGGATTGTGGGTCCCATATGGGGTAAAGCTTTATGCATTTTTTCGTTAACTACTGTTTGTTGTTTTTCTTTTATTTTATATTTAAATGTAATAAAAGTTTCTTTGCAAGCAACTTACCGGTATTGGTCGACTTGTTGAAATATCAACTAATTGATCCTCTACATGCATAAAGCCGGTTTGTATGAGACCTTAAATGAAATAACGTTAAAGTGTAGGTATATAAATATGGGTTATTTATAAAATCATATTAATAATTTTTTATAAAAATTTTATTTTTTTTTTAGAAGTTGTAAAATAATTTAATTTTAAAATAATTTTTTTATTTTATTTTGTCTATATAATTTTTGTCCCTTCTGAGCGTTTTTTTTTTATCCAGTTTATCTTAAGGATTTTTTAAAAATAGATATTTTATGAAAAAAATGTACTTTGGATTTCAATAAGAATTCTTGACAAAAAGTACGAAAAAACAGAAGTTAGGAAGAACATGTAAATCAATTGAATAGATAATCATTCATTCAAAGCAAATTTCGATCTACCAAGGTCAAATACGATTTGGTTTAAAGATTGATGTTTGACTATTGACGTCATCCGTCTTTAATGGCGGTGTGAGTAAAACGGCAAACCACTCCGAAGAGATTGTGTGGTTACAATCGAAACTAGTCATGTCAACCTGTTCGTGAAAATCTGGGTTCAACTCTCAGCTCAGTCAAGAATGAAAAATTATCAATAAATTTTAATTTATTTCATGTTGTAAAATTCCTGTCTTCATGAAAATAATTTAATGAAAATTAAATTCAATGAACTTAAGCCTAATTAAAATATTGAAATTTGGATTAAAAACCATTTACAGTTCAATAAAATAACCAAAAGACATACTAATTATTGAAAACATTTATTTTAATTTTCGTTTTAGTAATTTTTGCTAATTTTAAGATCTCTTTTTCATGTTATTTTTTTACGAACTTAGTTAAATTACAAAATTTAAAATATGTATTTTCACTGATTTTTTTATTAGTTGTTTTATATTAATACCTATAATACAGGCCTGTTCAGAAAATCACATTTTATCAAAGTGATTTGAAACCACAAGAAAGGTGTTCTGGGCAAATTATTTTGTGATTTCCAAACGTTCAGCTACGTAAACAACTTTTTAAAATCACTTTGTTATTTTTGCGACTATTGTAAGATGACCGTCATAATAAATAACTTAATAAGACATTGAATGTGTTGTTTATTACTTTTTTTATGCAATAAGTTGTTTTATTTACAACAAATCATTTAAAATTAAGAAAATTCGACCACAGTACAAAAATAAAATTTGCATTTGTAATTTCTGTTGTAATTTCAGGCTTGTTTTTTAGTTGAATAAAAATCGCTAATTTGCTAACAGCGGCATGATAGCAAAGACTAATATTTATTAAAAATCGTTAAAGCTGTGAAGAATCACAGGAAAAATCGCTTCTATCCGCGAACATGGCTAGAATTCGCGAAAAATTGCAAACTTGTAAACAAACCCTAAAACTTATTTGAAATCGATAAATGGGCTAAAAAAAAAACAAAATATCGGAAAATAAAAAAATATTTTTGCAAAAATAGCTAAAATTCGCGAAAATTTTTAATATTACAAACAAGCCATAAAATTGATTAAAAGTCCGTAAAACTAAAAGGAATGGCAAAAATTCGGTAAAAATTGCTAAATTAGTAGAAATTCGCAAAAATTTGTTAACAGCGGCAAGATAGCAGAGTCTTCTGTTTATTATAAATCTTTAAAGCTGTAAAGAATCAGAAATCTTACAGGAACAAATCGCTTCTATCGCGAACATGGCTAAAATTCGCAAAAAATTGCAAAATTTTAAGAAGCCCTAAAACCAACTTTTGATCGCTAAATCGGTTAAAAAACAAATTATCGGAATATAGCATAAAAAGAGTTAAAAAATGAGCTACGCCTTTGTAGAACAAGCAGGTGTTAAAAAACTTGTGTTTGCTTGTGCTTTCGACAATTGAAAATCACACCGAAAAACACAAAAACGGTGTGATTTACAGAACACCACCAAATCACACGTGTGATTTTAAAAGCACATGTGATTTAAAATCACGTGATTTTCAGAACAGGCCTGATAGTAATTTGTTTAATTTAATTGTTAATGATTATTTAAAATTTTAATACATATAAAGGGCTTTCATGATATCGCTTAAAAGTATCGCAATCTGTTCAAACTGTGCATTTTAAAATTGTATGATAATTCATTTACACAAACTTCTTAAATTAAGCGAGCAATTTACTGTTCAATGGTGCATTTATACAAACAGATTTCTTTAATGCTTACCGTAATTTTGAACTAAAAATGTAATCATTTATAAGTCACTAAGAATAAATACTTCCAATAACTTAAGCAAACTAGTCTTGGCTTTCTTATGCATTTTTAAAAACAAATTTCACATTTTAATCACAATGTTCAACTTTTATTTTTTTTTTAATTTATTTTTGTATTGACGTTTCTTACAAACTGACATTGCATAATTGTTTTAAATTACACAAAAATCAAAAAGGGTCTTCACGAAAAGAGTCTCGCAAGTTTGTTCATTTGCACAAAGGACAGTTTTAAGCGATTTCATGAAAACTCTTATTTTTTCTATATTGGTCAAATTTTTTCTAAATAATTTTTTGTACGGTTTTAGCTTTTTTTTTTAAATCAATTTTTTAATTTGTTATTAATGTTCTTTTTATTAAAATTTAAAGCAGGATTTTTAAAAACTCTTCAAAATTAATATTTATTAAAAATTCTGAAACCGTAAGAGAATCAAACTTAGCATAATTTAAATATTTGTTTTCTATAATATTTAAAACTTTAATTCCGTTATATAGCTATTAAAATTAATATACAGATTCGGACCAAATAGCTCGTAAACATCACAAAAGTTTTCTTATAAAAAATCTTATTTAGTTTGAAATCTTCAAATCTTTGCATACAATATTTTAAATGATAATATATGTTATTATTTATAGTCCTGAATTAAAAAAGTTAAAATTTTAGAAAGTATGCAGACAAAGTAACTAGTATTAAGCTAGAAAAATATCAATTGATATTTACATATACATATCTATAAAACCTTCGTAAATGTTACGATTTTTTTAATTACTGCAATGAATTTCGTTTCAGTAAGTTCGAATCTGTCATTAATACAATGAAATTTTGTCATTAATTCTATGCCATAAATTTTAAAAATCAAAGTACATTTTCTTTATTGAAATGTAATGTATCATTTACGCAATGAACTAATTTCGTTCAAATGATGTATAACTTGTCATGAATGAAATTAAATCTTTTCAATTATTTAAAAACATTGTTTCATTAATACAATGATATTTTTCTTATTTTACGTTAATACAACGAAAACATGTCATAAATTTTACATTTATGCATCGTAATGGTTATTATATTCCCGCTATTTTTTCAATGTGCGTTTTGAGTAATTGTAATTTTATTTCGTTTGTTTCTCTTATTCTTGTTACTAAATCAAGTTATACAGGCCTCTTCTGAAAATCAATTTTTATCAAAGTGATTTGAAACCACAAGAAAGGTGTTCTGGGCAAATTATTTTGTGATTTCAAAACGTTCAGCTACGTAAACAACTTTTTGAATTCAGTTTGTTACTAGTTTCTATTTTAGTTTAGTTCAGTTCTACTCCAAGTTCAGTTCTAGAGTAGTTTTAATGTTAAGTTTAATTTTAATTCTAGAAAAGTTCTTGTTCCGTTAAAATTAAGTTTTTGTTGAGTTCCAGTTGATATTCTAATCAATAAAATATAGCTGAGTTCTAGTTCAGATTCTCTAACAGATTCTAGTTCACTTCCCTGTTCACTATTTCTAGTTTTGTTTCTGGTGCAGTTTTTTTTTATCTTAGAGTTGAGTTTCTAGTTCTGGTTCTAGTTCAGTTTCCAATTAATTTCAGTTCCAGAACAGTTTCAATAAAGTTCTCAAAAAAACTAAACAATTTTCGCAGTCATTTCAAACCTACCTTCCGATTTACAATGGCTGCAACAAAAACAAGTCATCGGAAACATAAACAAGGCTAATACGCAAAACATAACGGGAGTGGAAGATTTTATGGACTAGAAATAAAGAAAACGATATCAAGTTGAAACAATTCTCCCTTCAACGCTTTTTTTTCTTACACTGCATTTAAGAAATCACCCCAACCGGGCATAAGACCAGGAGCGCGTGGTTGCACACAAACCACCATAAAATTTGCCACTCGTGCACAGACATGGGACCCAATTCCTCGTACTTTTGCAATACCACCACTTTAACAGTATCCGATGCTCCAGTGCCTTTGGTTACTTCTAAGCCCTCTTTGCCGTTGGGACGAAACAATCCAAAGTGGGTTATTTTCAAGCAAAGATAAAATAATAAAGTATCCAAGACAACCATAGGTAAAGCCCAAAACATAAAAGTCGGAAAATCGATTTTGTCGGTGGCATCAGGAAAGCGACTAAAATGTCATTTTTATTCAAAACAGTTAAATTAATGTTCCCTTAATGCGAATTTGTTAAATACTTCTCATATATCCCTTTCAAAGTCAAATTTGTGCCAGTTCTTATAAGAGTACCACAGCCGCCTGTAGTGGCGGCATAAGCCATCCACAGCAGGTTCAAAGCTTTCGTCCTTGTACACATTTATAACGTTATTCTGAAATCATTCAAAAAGAATGTTTAAATATAATTTTTGTTTTTTGTTTTTTAACTTAAATACCGTTTCAAATTCCTTAATTACTGCTTTAATAATAGGACACATCATGGCTGTTGATGCGGAATTTGAAATCCACAACGAAATAAAATTAGTTACACAAATTAAGCCAAAGTGTAAACTATAAAGTTTTGGGTAAAACGTTATGAAAGTTAACATTCCATTTTATAATATTTACCGCCTGGGACTACACCCAACAATAAGTATCGTTTTCAAGGCCAATCTTTTGTGTAGATTACAATATTCCACAGCCAAAGCCACCATTAAGCCTCCCAAAAACATGAGAAGAGTATCTGTACAAATATTGTTGACAGGTTGTCTCCGAATCCTGATAGAGTGTGAGAATAAATTTTTCCAAGTAGTTGAGGAAAAGTAATTTAATTTTAAGATTTAGACCTTTTTTTTGTACAGTAATTGAAAGTCGGTTTTATAAACGTATTTTTACTGAAATCCCAGCTTCTTTTGTGGTCCGGTTTTACTCGTTTTCGTTAGTTTAAATTTGGTATAGTTTGTAATTTTATAGCATTTGATTGAAAACATACCCGTTTTAGTTCAATTTTATTTTAGTTCAGTTCAGGGTGGTTCCTGCCTGTTTCGATTCGTAAGAAATAATTTACGAATTCGAATAAACGGAAGTTTTTTAAACTTTCTCGAAAAAAAAACTTTTCCAAACAACAACTCTCTACTACGAACTGCACTACTATAGAATTGACCTAGAACTGCGTACCGCGTATTTCGATTCGAAAGAAATTATTAACGAGTTCGAACAAATTGTATTTGTTTCAAATGAACGGAATTTTTTTTTATCCTTCATCGACAACAAAAACATCGCTTTATAAAACAGTACCTCCCTTTCACCAACCCAAACTTTTTATCAAATTGTCAATTTGTTTATATATACAATTCTACAATCGTTTCGAATGGTAACGCAAATCATTATACACAGCACAAACAGTAAATTGTTTGTTTCTAATCGAAATACATACGCGAAAAACCCCCCCAGTTCTAGTTTAATTCTACAAAGAAAAAAAGAAAAATTGTGATATTAATTAAAAAATTAGTTTAATTTCCACCAGTAAACAAATTAATAGTATTAATTAAAAGTATAATTCACTTGATTAAACGCTTAATTCACTTGATTAAACGTTTAATTCCCTTGATTAAATGTTTAATTAAAACTGATTGTATTTTTGTTTAATGCTTTAATTGATGAAACATGTTTTCTGTGTAGTGCATTTCTAGTTTAGTTCAGTCTTATTTTAGTTTGGTTCTGGTTCAGTTATAGTTCAGTTCGAGTTTAAATTAAGTTATAATTCAATTCTAGTTCAGCTCTAGTTTTAGAACCTAATCTTGTAAAACGCAACGCAACGCCAAAGAATTGCATTAAAAGCAAAAACAATGTCACATATTTTGTAATTTTGTTGTTGCTTTTTACAGAAATTCATGTACCGTTTTTAAATTTTCAACGCCACGAGCAATGGAGCGTTTTAAATATTAAAACGCAATGTGAATTTCTGTAAAAGCAACAACAAAATTAAAAAATATTTATGACACTGTTTTTGCTTTTAATGTAATTCTTTGGCGTTGCGTTGCGTTTTACACAATTAAGGCCTTAGTTTATTTTTATTTTGTTTAATGTTAGTTTCTACTTTAATTCCAAATTGCTTATTGGCTTACGGCCTAAGTTATAAAAAATAAATCGGGTTAATAAAGGGTTTATGAAATGGATTTTGTTTGAAATGGATTTTGTATAAAAATCCGTTTCATAAACCCTTTATTAACCTGTTTGGTTTTTTATAACTTAGGCGGTTAATATTTACTGCCTGTTTTTAGAACATGAGGGAAAAGTTCGTTTGTTTAACTTACATTTGAAACAAATGTAAAAATGTTGTTTTTGCTTCAAATATAAGTTAAACGAATAAGTTTTGCGCTCGTGTTCTAAAAACAGGCAGTTAAATTAATTGTAGATCTTTCCAAACTGGTTCATACGTTTTGATTGAAAGCTTTTTATTCTGAATCGCTTCTTTTATAAACAACCAAATTATGAATAAAAATTTCCCGGGAGTTTCTTCACCTTCTTCTAAATTCTCTTTTTAAATTCAATTCTAACAATGGGAAAAAGGAATAAACTACCGGGGAATTTTTGTTCATAATTGGACTGATAAGCGGTTTCGGTTTAGTTTAATTAAAATTTAATTTCCTCACCAAGACTCCCAATAATGGCAGAGCAAAAAGAGGCATTAACGAAGTGACATACAGTGGAATACATTCTGTGATCCAATAAAGACAGCAAATTATAATCACATACATGCAACGATATACCTAGAAAAGATTTTTGAAGATTAAATTAATTTAGTGGGTCTAAGAGCTTTCTGCTGTAAATTTTGTTCAAAATTGTTTTCAAAGAGTTTCAAGAATAGTCTTTATAACATATATCTCGTTTAGGCGGGGTTAGTGTTTACTTACAGCTCCTTCACAGGTATGGGTAACAAAATCAAAGGTACTAACAGAGTAAAAACGCCCTTCCAATGATGGCCACAGAACATTCCAAAAGTGGGTTTTACTTCTTCTATATCGCTGAGAAAAAAAGATAATTATAACTTTAAATATAAATGATGATATTAAAATAAATCTTACGCTTTTTTATTGTAAATCTTTATAAAAAAAATATATTTATTGGCTTTAAAAATTTTTAAAATTGAGGGGAACTTCATAGTTTAATTTTGACATACAAAAAATTATTTTATAATTATTTTTTTAAACAAGTGTTTATCATGGTATTTTTTTAACTAAACCATTTCTTATAAATTTTCTTTATTTCCAGATTTCTTTAAATATTTTTCTGTTAACATTCTTCGATCCTTAACAATGAGAAAAATTACCTAAAGAAATTTAGGTGTTAATTTAATTTTATTTTTTATTCTTGTTCCATCAAAGTGGTACATTTCATAACCCCTTCTTTCAATGACAGTGAGTGAAGTAAGCAGTAAATTGCATGTAATTCATTATCCACACCCCAACGACCTTCATCAACATTCTTTCCGTTTTGCTAGTACCTACCGAAATTTTTGTGTATTTAAATAAACAATTGAGAAAAAAAGGATGTGAGAATTATCTGCACTTGTTTTTTCTCTTTCGCTGTTTGTTTCTGAACCTTAAATTATAAATTACGTTATGTGGATGACGAGATCATTGTACTAACGAAACAAATTGTTATATTTACTACAAATGATATGAGTGTACACATTTTTGTGTATCCCGTTAGATTATGCTTATGAAAGTTAAGTTAATATAATGATAAGTTTCGTAACATTAATTACAAAATCATTAAAATGGGTGATTCAAGTAGAGATACTTTTTTTAATAGCATTTTTTACAGATCACGTGTGAGTCGTGTCATGCTGTCATGTTATTTTTGTTAAGTATTGTTTGGCATTTCATAATGGAAAGACTTACAACTGAACAACGTTTACAAATCGTTCAACTTTATTACGAAAATTCACGTTCTGTGAGGAATGTTTTTCGTGCACTTCGCTCAACTTATGGTCAACATAATCGGCCTATTTTGAGACCCAGCATTCATTATTGGATAATATTCGACCGAATAGACCACGTCCAGCACGCTGTGAAGAAAATATAGCGGCGTAGATGAGAGTGGTTTGGTGTGGTTTGTGGGCCGGTGGAATCATCAGCCCATATATCTTTAAAAATGATGTCGGTGCGAACGTAACCGTCAATGGCGACCGTTATAGTGCCATGATAACCGACTATTTGATGCCTGAAATTGAAGCTCGTGATTTCGGCGACATTTGGTTCCAGCAAGACGGCGCCACTTCCCACACATCGCATCAATCAATGAATTTTTTTGGGCTGGTCGATTGGCCACCAAGATCGTGTGATATCACACCGTTAGACTTTTTGCTGTGGGGATATGTAAAGTCTAAAGTTTTTGCGGACAAACCCGCTTCGATTCAGGCCTTGGAGGAAAACATCACGCGTGTCATTCGACAGTTACCAGTCGAAATGCTCGAACGAGTCATCGAAAATTGGACTCAACGGATGGACCATCTGCGACGTAGCAACGGCCAACATTTGATAGACATAATCTTCAAAAAAATAAATGCCAAAGAATCTTCTTTCAAATGATAATAAACATTCCCCATTTAATTTGAATTTTCTGTTTTTTTTTTTTTTTTCTTTAAAAAAGTAGGGAACCTCGAAATGGATCACGCATAGCTACCATTATTTATTTAATTCTATTTGTCGACATACCAAGCGTGCAAGTGCCTACAAGTGGCTGCATGTCTCTAACTAGGGATATGTTTATGAAAACATCAAATGTTTTTCAAGGATGTTTGGCCTAAAGGAGCCTTGTTTGTACACATCACTTAGCACACGAAAGCACTTACATACATATACTCATTTGATTTGTCTATAATCAACATGAGAATTGTTTATCCATAAACACTTACACTCAAAAAATCCATGTCTTATAGTAAAATACAATTAGATTAAACAAAAATTTCTTAAATTTGTAAATCTATTTCTCAAATCAGTTATAAAAAAAATTCATTAAATAATAAAATTTACTTTGCATGTGCCCGGCAAAAAAAAAAAACTGAACTGGCAAGTTGCTTTATTAAGCTATTTGTTTTTTTTTTACAATTCTACAATTATAGTTGGAAAAAAACCAGCAAATTGTAGGGGAATGTAAGAAAAGATAAATTCACTGTTTATTGTTGTGGCTTTGTTGAAGCTTTGATATTGTTACAACCTGAGTGTTTAAAATTCTTATTCACTTTATAGTCTTATTTGTATAATATTTTTAGCTTTTCTAAAAAAATACAAATTGGGAATTTAGCACGTCATCGAGACAGCTTATTAATAATAAAATTAACTATTCGTTTAATAGAAATATTTTCAAAGGACTTTGAAAAAAATGCAACTAGTAGCACTGTACAATAATTTCGAACTTTTTGCAAAACTACGGGGTTCGTGTAGAGGCGGAATTTTATTTGTGTGGGGTTAAGGTTTCACCCTTTTGGCCTTTTTGTGTAGCTTTTCTGTATTCAAAAAATTTATTATTTTTTTAAACTTATATCCAATTCTCTGCACTCTGATATATGATATGTCTACCTCCCCACTGTGCATTGTAGGCTCAATGAATGAAATGAGGTGCTGTATGCCCATCCGATTGGCGTATTTTTATTCACTCTTGAGTTTGGCTATTTATTTTTGTTTGTGATGATATGTTATGCGCCCCATACACGGTTCAATTCAGTTGTCAACTGAGTCTTTCAACTGAATTGATACTGGGCCACACACTTCTTCAACTGAATTGAAAGATTTTAATTCAACTGTCAAATTTAGATTTTTTTTTTACATACATTTTGACAGCTGATCAAGAGACTTGAGCACCCACAGTACAATCGAATTGAAAGACTTAGTAGTCAACTTGAAAAAATCAAAATCTTTTGATTTTTCTTCAACCAACTCGACAACCGTCCAACTAATCAACTGACAAGGCCATACACGCTTTGATTTGGACAACAACCCACTCAGTTGACAATTGAATTGAATCGTGTATGGTCTGCTTTAAACAAATCATCTCCGCCCTCACCCTTCTTAGGGGGTTTTTTACAATTTATTAGAATAAAGCCGAAAATTACCGTTATGAACGGCAGTTAGAGGATTAACACAAAAATATTTTCCATAATATTTTTTACAAAAATATGTATTTTCACTGATTTGTTTATTAGTTGTTTTATATAAATACCTATAATACAGGCCTGTTCAGAAAATCACATTTTATCAAAGTGATTTGAAACCACAAGAAAGGTGTTCTGGGCAAATTATTTTGTGATTTCCAAACGTTCAGCTACGTAAACAACTTTTTAAAATCACTTTGTTATTTTTGCGACTATTGTAAGATGACCGTCATAATAAATAACTTAATAAGACATTGAATGTGTTGTTTATTACTTTTTTTATGCAATAAGTTGTTTTATTTACAACAAATCATTTAAAATTAAGAAAATTCGACCACAGTACAAAAATAAAATTTGCATTTGTAATTTCTGTTGTAATTTCAGGCTTGTTTTTTAGTTGAATAAAAATCGCTAATTTGCTAACAGCGGCATGATAGCAAAGTCTAATATTTATTAAAAATCGTAAAAGCTGTGAAGAATCACAGGAAAAATCGCTTCTATCCGCGAACATGGCTAGAATTCACGAAAAATTGCAAACTTGTAAACAAACCCTAAAACTTATTTGAAATCGCTAAATGGGCTAAAAAAAAACAAAATATCGGAAAATAAAAAATATTTTTGCAAAAATAGCTAAAATTCGCGAAAATTTTTAATATTACAAACAAGCCATAAAATTGATTAAAAGTCCGTAAAACTAAAAGGAATGGCAAAAATTCGGTAAAAATTGCTAAATTAGTAGAAATTCGCAAAAATTTGTTAACAGCGGCAAGATAGCAGAGTCTTCTGTTTATTATAAATCTTTAAAGCTGTAAAGAATCAGAAATCTTACAGGAACAAATCGCTTCCATCGCGAACATGGCTAAAATTCGCAAAAAATTCCAAAATTTAAAAAAGACCTAAAACCAACTTGTGATCGCCAAATCGGTTAAAAAAACAAATTATCGGAAAATAGCATAAAAAGAGTTAAAAAATGAGCTACGCCTTTGTAGAACAAGCAGGTGTTAAAAAACTTGTGTTTGCTTGTGCTTTCGACAATTGAAAATCACACCGAAAAACACGAAAACGGTGTGATTTACAGAACACCACCAAATCACACGTGTGATTTTAAAAGCACATGTGATTTTAAAAAACGTGATTTTCAGAACAGGCCTGATAGTAATTTGTTTAATTTAATTGTTAATGATAATTTAAAATTTTAATACATATAAAGGGCTTTCATGATATCGCTTAAAAGTATCGCAATCTGTTCAAACTGTGCATTTTAAAATTGTATGATAATTCATTTACACAAACTTCTTAAATTAAGCGAGCAATTTACTGTTCAATGGTGCATTTATACAAACAGATTTCTTTAATGCTTACCGTAATTTTGAACTAAAAATGTAATCATTTATAAGTCACTAAGAATAAATACTTCCAATAACTTAAGCAAACTAGTCTTGGCTTTCTTATGCATTTTTAAAAACAAATTTCACATTTTAATCACAATGTTCAACTTTTATTTTTTTTTTAATTTATTTTTGTATTGACGTTTCTTACAAACTGACATTGCATAATTGTTTTAAATTACACAAAAATCAAAAAGGGTCTTCACGAAAAGAGTCTCGCAAGTTTGTTCATTTGCACAAAGGACAGTTTTAAGCGATTTCATGAAAACTCTTATTTTTTCTATATTGGTCAAATTTTTTCTAAATAATTTTTTGTACGGTTTTAGCTTTTTTTTTTAAATCAATTTTTTAATTTGTTATTAATGTTCTTTTTATTAAAATTTAAAGCAGGATTTTTAAAAACTCTTCAAAATTAATATTTATTAAAAATTCTGAAACCGTAAGAGAATCAAACTTATCATAATTTAAATATTTGTTTTCTATAATATTTAAAACTTTAATTCCGTTATATAGCTATTAAAATTAATATACAGATTCGGACCAAATAGCTCGTAAACATCACAAAAGTTTTCTTATAAAAAATCTTATTTAGTTTGAAATCTTCAAATCTTTGCATACAATATTTTAAATGATAATATATGTTATTATTTATAGTCCTGAATTAATTGATATTTACATATACATATCTATAAAACCTTCGTAAATGTTACGATTTTTTTAATTACTGCAATGAATTTCGTTTCAGTAAGTTCGAATCTGTCATTAATACAATGAAATTTTGTCATTAATTCTATGCCATAAATTTTAAAAATCAAAGTACATTTTCTTTATTGAAATGTAATGTATCATTTACGCAATGAACTAATTTCGTTCAAATGATGTATAACTTGTCATGAATGAAATGAAATCTTTTCAATTATTTAAAAACATTGTTTCATTATACAATGATATTTTTCTTATTTTACGTTAATACAACGAAAACATGTCATAAATTTTACATTTATGCATCGTAATGGTTATTATATTCCCGCTATTTTTTCAATGTGCGTTTTGAGTAATTGTAATTTTATTTCGTTTGTTTCTCTTATTCTTGTTACTAAATCAAGTTATACAGGCCTCTTCTGAAAATCAATTTTTATCAAAGTGATTTGAAACCACAAGAAAGGTGTTCTGGGCAAATTATTTTGTGATTTCAAAACGTTCAGCTACGTAAACAACTTTTTGAATTCAGTTTGTTACTAGTTTCTATTTTAGTTTAGTTCAGTTCTACTCCAAGTTCAGTTCTAGAGTAGTTTTAATGTTAAGTTTAATTTTAATTCTAGAAAAGTTCTTGTTCCGTTAAAATTAAGTTTTTGTTGAGTTCCAGTTGATATTCTAATCAATAAAATATAGCTGAGTTCTAGTTCAGATTCTCTAACAGATTCTAGTTCACTTCCCTGTTCACTATTTCTAGTTTTGTTTCTGGTGCAGTTTTTTTTTATCTTAGAGTTGAGTTTCTAGTTCTGGTTCTAGTTCAGTTTCCAATTAATTTCAGTTCCAGAACAGTTTCAATAAAGTTCTCAAAAAAACTAAACAATTTTCGCAGTCATTTCAAACCTACCTTCCGATTTACAATGGCTGCAACAAAAACAAGTCATCGGAAACATAAACAAGGCTAATACGCAAAACATAACGGGAGTGGAAGATTTTATGGACTAGAAATAAAGAAAACGATATCAAGTTGAAACAATTCTCCCTTCAACGCTTTTTTTTCTTACACTGCATTTAAGAAATCACCCCAACCGGGCATAAGACCAGGAGCGCGGGTAAACAATAGTACAACCATGCACACAAACCACCATAAAATTTGCCACTCGTGCACAGACATGGGACCCAATTCCTCGTACTTTTGCAATACCACCGCTTTAACAGTATCCGATGCTCCAGTGCCTTTGGTTACTTCTAAGCCCTCTTTGCCGTTGGGACGAAACAATCCAAAGTGGGTTATTTTCAAGCAAAGATAAAATAATAAAGTATCCAAGACAACCATAGGTAAAGCCCAAAACATAAAAGTCGGAAAATCGATTTTGTCGGTGGCATCAGGAAAGCGACTAAAATGTCATTTTTATTCAAAACAGTTAAATTAATGTTCCCTTAATGCGAATTTGTTAAATACTTCTCATATATCCCTTTCAAAGTCAAATTTGTGCCAGTTCTTATAAGAGTACCACAGCCGCCTGTAGTGGCGGCATAAGCCATCCACAGCAGGTTCAAAGCTTTCGTCCTTGTACACATTAATAACGTTATTCTGAAATCATTCAAAAAGAATGTTTAAATATAATTTTTGTTTTTTGTTTTTTAACTTAAATACCGTTTCAAATTCCTTAATTACTGCTTTAATAATAGGACACATCATGGCTGTTGATGCGGAATTTGAAATCCACAACGAAATAAAATTAGTTACACAAATTAAGCCAAAGTGTAAACTATAAAGTTTTGGGTAAAACGTTATGAAAGTTAACATTCCATTTTATAATATTTACCGCCTGGGACTACACCCAACAATAAGTATCGTTTTCAAGGCCAATCTTTTGTGTAGATTACAATATTCCACAGCCAAAGCCACCATTAAGCCTCCCAAAAACATAAGAAGAGTATCTGTACAAATATTGTTGACAGGTTGTCTCCGAATCCTGATAGAGTGTGAGAATAAATTTTTCCAAGTAGTTGAGGAAAAGTAATTTAATTTTAAGATTTAGACCTTTTTTTTGTACAGTAATTGAAAGTCGGTTTTATAAACGTATTTTTACTGAAATCCCAGCTTCTTTTGTGGTCCGGTTTAACTCGTGTTCGTTAGTTTAAATTTGGTATAGTTTGTAATTTTATAGCATTTGATTGAAAACATACCCGTTTTAGTTCCATTTTATTTTAGTTCAGTTCAGGGTGGTTCCTGCCTGTTTCGATTCGTAAGAAATAATTTACGAATTCGAATAAACGGAAGTTTTTTAAACTTTCTCGAAAAAAAAACTTTTCCAAACAACAACTCTCTACTACGAACTGCACTACTATAGAATTGACCTAGAACTGCGTACCGCGTATTTCGATTCAAAAGAAATTATTAACGAGTTCGAACAAATTGTATTTGTTTCAAATGAACGGAATTTTTTTTTATCCTTCATCGACAACAAAAACATCGCTTTATAAAACAGTACCTCCCTTTCACCAACCCAAACTTTTTATCAAATTGTCAATTTGTTTATATATACAATTCTACAATCGTTTCGAATGGTAACGCAAATCATTATACACAGCACAAACAGTAAATTGTTTGTTTCTAATCGAAATACATACGCGAAAAACCCCCCCAGTTCTAGTTTAATTCTACAAAGAAAAAAAGAAAAATTGTGATATTAATTAAAAATTAATTTAATTTCCACCAGTAAACAAATTAATAGTGTTAATTAAAAGTATAATTCACTTGATTAAACGCTTAATTCACTTGATTAAACGTTTAATTCCCTTGATTAAATGTTTAATTAAAACTGATTGTATTTTTGATTAATGCTTTAATTGATGAAACATGTTTTCTGTGTA
The DNA here is from genome assembly GCA_943735925.1 of Pollenia amentaria. Classification (NCBI taxonomy): domain Eukaryota; kingdom Metazoa; phylum Arthropoda; class Insecta; order Diptera; family Polleniidae; genus Pollenia; species Pollenia amentaria. The sequence goes on along the minus strand of OX031010.1, from coordinate 117,346,777 downwards.
GTGCATTTCTAGTTTAGTTCAGTCTTATTTTAGTTTGGTTCAGTTATAGTTCAGTTCGAGTTTAAATTAAGTTATAATTCAATTCTAGTTCAGCTCTAGTTTTAGAACCTAATCTTGTAAAACGCAACGCAACGCCAAAGAATTGCATTAAAAGCAAAAACAATGTCACATATTTTATAATTTTGTTGTTGCTTTTTACAGAAATTCATGTACCGTTTTTAAATTTTCAACGCCACGAGCAATGGAGCGTTTTAAATATTAAAACGCAATGTGAATTTCTGTAAAAGCAACAACAAAATTAAAAAATATTTATGACACTGTTTTTGCTTTTAATGTAATTCTTTGGCGTTGCGTTGCGTTTTACACAATTAAGGCCTTAGTTTATTTTTATTTTGTTTAATGTTAGTTTCTACTTTAATTCCAAATTGCTTATTGGCTTACGGCCTAAGTTATAAAAAATAAATCGGGTTAATAAAGGGTTTATGAAATGGATTTTGTTTGAAATGGATTTTGTATAAAAATCCGTTTCATAAACCCTTTATTAACCTGTTTGGTTTTTTATAACTTAGGCGGTTAATATTTACTGCCTGTTTTTAGAACATGAGGGAAAAGTTCGTTTGTTTAACTTACATTTGAAACAAATGTAAAAATGTTGTTTTTGCTTCAAATATAAGTTAAACGAATAAGTTTTGCGCTCGTGTTCTAAAAATAGGCAGTTAAATTAATTGTAGATCTTTCCAAACTGGTTCATACGTTTTGATTGAAAGCTTTTTATTCTGAATCGCTTCTTTTATAAACAACCAAATTATGAATAAAAATTTCCCGGGAGTTTCTTCAGCTTCTTCTAAATTCTCTTTTTAAATTCAATTCTAACAATGGGAAAAAGGAATAAACTACCGGGGAATTTTTGTTCATAATTGGACTGATAAGCGGTTTCGGTTTAGTTTTAATTAAAATTTAATTTCCTCACCAAGACTCCCAATAATGGCAGAGCAAAAAGAGGCATTAACGAAGTGACATACAGTGGAATACATTCTGTGATCCAATAAAGACAGCAAATTATAATCACATACATGCAACGATATACCTAGAAAAGATTTTTGAAGATTAAATTAATTTAGTGGGTCTAAGAGCTTTCTGCTGTAAATTTTGTTCAAAATTGTTTTCAAAGAGTTTCAAGAATAGTCTTTATAACATATATCTCGTTTAGGCGGGGTTAGTGTTTACTTACAGCTCCTTCACAGGTATGGGTAACAAAATCAAAGGTACTAACAGAGTAAAAACGCCCTTCCAATGATGGCCACAGAACATTCCAAAAGTGGGTTTTACTTCTTCTATATCGCTGAGAAAAAAAGATAATTATAACTTTAAATATAAATGATGATATTAAAATAAATCTTACGCTTTTTTATTGTAAATCTTTATAAAAAAAATATATTTATTGGCTTTAAAAATTTTTAAAATTGAGGGGAACTTCATAGTTTAATTTTGACATACAAAAAATTATTTTATAATTATTTTTTTAAACAAGTGTTTATCATGGTATTTTTTTAACTAAACCATTTCTTATAAATTTTCTTTATTTCCAGATTTCTTTAAATATTTTTCTGTTAACATTCTTCGATCCTTAACAATGAGAAAAATTACCTAAAGAAATTTAGGTGTTAATTTAATTTTATTTTTTATTCTTGTTCCATCAAAGTGGTACATTTCATAACCCCTTCTTTCAATGACAGTGAGTGAAGTAAGCAGTAAATTGCATGTAATTCATTATCCACACCCCAACGACCTTCATCAACATTCTTTCCGTTTTGCTAGTACCTACCGAAATTTTTGTGTATTTAAATAAACAATTGAGAAAAAAAGGATGTGAGAATTATCTGCACTTGTTTTTTCTCTTTCGCTGTTTGTTTCTGAACCTTAAATTATAAATTACGTTATGTGGATGACGAGATCATTGTACTAACGAAACAAATTGTTATATTTACTACAAATGATATGAGTGTACACATTTTTGTGTATCCCGTTAGATTATGCTTATGAAAGTTAAGTTAATATAATGATAAGTTTCGTAACATTAATTACAAAATCATTAAAATGGGTGATTCAAGTAGAGATACTTTTTTTAATAGCATTTTTTACAGATCACGTGTGAGTCGTGTCATGCTGTCATGTTATTTTTGTTAAGTATTGTTTGGCATTTCATAATGGAAAGACTTACAACTGAACAACGTTTACAAATCGTTCAACTTTATTACGAAAATTCACGTTCTGTGAGGAATGTTTTTCGTGCACTTCGCTCAACTTATGGTCAACATAATCGGCCTATTTTGAGACCCAGCATTCATTATTGGATAATATTCGACCGAATAGACCACGTCCAGCACGCTGTGAAGAAAATATAGCGGCGTAGATGAGAGTGGTTTGGTGTGGTTTGTGGGCCGGTGGAATCATCAGCCCATATATCTTTAAAAATGATGTCGGTGCGAACGTAACCGTCAATGGCGACCGTTATAGTGCCATGATAACCGACTATTTGATGCCTGAAATTGAAGCTCGTGATCTCGGCGACATTTGGTTCCAGCAAGACGGCGCCACTTCCCACACATCGCATCAATCAATGAATTTTTTTGGGCTGGTCGATTGGCCACCAAGATCGTGTGATATCACACCGTTAGACTTTTTGCTGTGGGGATATGTAAAGTCTAAAGTTTTTGCGGACAAACCCGCTTCGATTCAGGCCTTGGAGGAAAACATCACGCGTGTCATTCGACAGTTACCAGTCGAAATGCTCGAACGAGTCATCGAAAATTGGACTCAACGGATGGACCATCTGCGACGTAGCAACGGCCAACATTTGATAGACATAATCTTCAAAAAAATAAATGCCAAAGAATCTTCTTTCAAATGATAATAAACATTCCCCATTTAATTTGAATTTTCTGTTTTTTTTTTTTTTTTCTTTAAAAAAGTAGGGAACCTCGAAATGGATCACGCATAGCTACCATTATTTATTTAATTCTATTTGTCGACATACCAAGCGTGCAAGTGCCTACAAGTGGCTGCATGTCTCTAACTAGGGATATGTTTATGAAAACATCAAATGTTTTTCAAGGATGTTTGGCCTAAAGGAGCCTTGTTTGTACACATCACTTAGCACACGAAAGCACTTACATACATATACTCATTTGATTTGTCTATAATCAACATGAGAATTGTTTATCCATAAACACTTACACTCAAAAAATCCATGTCTTATAGTAAAATACAATTAGATTAAACAAAAATTTCTTAAATTTGTAAATCTATTTCTCAAATCAGTTATAAAAAAAATTCATTAAATAATAAAATTTACTTTGCATGTGCCCGGCAAAAAAAAAACTGAACTGGCAAGTTGCTTTATTAAGCTATTTGTTTTTTTTTTACAATTCTACAATTATAGTTGGAAAAAAACCAGCAAATTGTAGGGGAATGTAAGAAAAGATAAATTCACTGTTTATTGTTGTGGCTTTGTTGAAGCTTTGATATTGTTACAACCTGAGTGTTTAAAATTCTTATTCACTTTATAGTCTTATTTGTATAATATTTTTAGCTTTTCTAAAAAAATACAAATTGGGAATTTAGCACGTCATCGAGACAGCTTATTAATAATAAAATTAACTATTCGTTTAATAGAAATATTTTCAAAGGACTTTGAAAAAAATGCAACTAGTAGCACTGTACAATAATTTCGAACTTTTTGCAAAACTACGGGGTTCGTGTAGAGGCGGAATTTTATTTGTGTGGGGTTAAGGTTTCACCCTTTTGGCCTTTTTGTGTAGCTTTTCTGTATTCAAAAAATTTATTATTTTTTTAAACTTATATCCAATTCTCTGCACTCTGATATATGATATGTCTACCTCCCCACTGTGCATTGTAGGCTCAATGAATGAAATGAGGTGCTGTATGCCCATCCGATTGGCGTATTTTTATTCACTCTTGAGTTTGGCTATTTATTTTTGTTTGTGATGATATGTTATGCGCCCCATACACGGTTCAATTCAGTTGTCAACTGAGTCTTTCAACTGAATTGATACTGGGCCACACACTTCTTCAACTGAATTGAAAGATTTTAATTCAACTGTCAAATTTAGATTTTTTTTTTACATACATTTTGACAGCTGATCAAGAGACTTGAGCACCCACAGTACAATCGAATTGAAAGACTTAGTAGTCAACTTGAAAAAATCAAAATCTTTTGATTTTTCTTCAACCAACTCGACAACCGTCCAACTAATCAACTGACAAGGCCATACACGCTTTGATTTGGACAACAACCCACTCAGTTGACAATTGAATTGAATCGTGTATGGTCTGCTTTAAACAAATCATCTCCGCCCTCACCCTTCTTAGGGGGTTTTTTACAATTTATTAGAATAAAGCCGAAAATTACCGTTATGAACGGCAGTTAGAGGATTAACACAAAAATATTTTCCATAATATTTTTTACAAAAATATGTATTTTCACTGATTTGTTTATTAGTTGTTTTATATAAATACCTATAATACAGGCCTGTTCAGAAAATCACATTTTATCAAAGTGATTTGAAACCACAAGAAAGGTGTTCTGGGCAAATTATTTTGTGATTTCCAAACGTTCAGCTACGTAAACAACTTTTTAAAATCACTTTGTTATTTTTGCGACTATTGTAAGATGACCGTCATAATAAATAACTTAATAAGACATTGAATGTGTTGTTTATTACTTTTTTTATGCAATAAGTTGTTTTATTTACAACAAATCATTTAAAATTAAGAAAATTCGACCACAGTACAAAAATAAAATTTGCATTTGTAATTTCTGTTGTAATTTCAGGCTTGTTTTTTAGTTGAATAAAAATCGCTAATTTGCTAACAGCGGCATGATAGCAAAGACTAATATTTATTAAAAATCGTTAAAGCTGTGAAGAATCACAGGAAAAATCGCTTCTATCCGCGAACATGGCTAGAATTCGCGAAAAATTGCAAACTTGTAAACAAACCCTAAAACTTATTTGAAATCGATAAATGGGCTAAAAAAAAAACAAAATATCGGAAAATAAAAAAATATTTTTGCAAAAATAGCTAAAATTCGCGAAAATTTTTAATATTACAAACAAGCCATAAAATTGATTAAAAGTCCGTAAAACTAAAAGGAATGGCAAAAATTCGGTAAAAATTGCTAAATTAGTAGAAATTCGCAAAAATTTGTTAACAGCGGCAAGATAGCAGAGTCTTCTGTTTATTATAAATCTTTAAAGCTGTAAAGAATCAGAAATCTTACAGGAACAAATCGCTTCTATCGCGAACATGGCTAAAATTCGCAAAAAATTGCAAAATTTTAAGAAGCCCTAAAACCAACTTTTGATCGCTAAATCGGTTAAAAAACAAATTATCGGAATATAGCATAAAAAGAGTTAAAAAATGAGCTACGCCTTTGTAGAACAAGCAGGTGTTAAAAAACTTGTGTTTGCTTGTGCTTTCGACAATTGAAAATCACACCGAAAAACACAAAAACGGTGTGATTTACAGAACACCACCAAATCACACGTGTGATTTTAAAAGCACATGTGATTTAAAATCACGTGATTTTCAGAACAGGCCTGATAGTAATTTGTTTAATTTAATTGTTAATGATTATTTAAAATTTTAATACATATAAAGGGCTTTCATGATATCGCTTAAAAGTATCGCAATCTGTTCAAACTGTGCATTTTAAAATTGTATGATAATTCATTTACACAAACTTCTTAAATTAAGCGAGCAATTTACTGTTCAATGGTGCATTTATACAAACAGATTTCTTTAATGCTTACCGTAATTTTGAACTAAAAATGTAATCATTTATAAGTCACTAAGAATAAATACTTCCAATAACTTAAGCAAACTAGTCTTGGCTTTCTTATGCATTTTTAAAAACAAATTTCACATTTTAATCACAATGTTCAACTTTTATTTTTTTTTTAATTTATTTTTGTATTGACGTTTCTTACAAACTGACATTGCATAATTGTTTTAAATTACACAAAAATCAAAAAGGGTCTTCACGAAAAGAGTCTCGCAAGTTTGTTCATTTGCACAAAGGACAGTTTTAAGCGATTTCATGAAAACTCTTATTTTTTCTATATTGGTCAAATTTTTTCTAAATAATTTTTTGTACGGTTTTAGCTTTTTTTTTTAAATCAATTTTTTAATTTGTTATTAATGTTCTTTTTATTAAAATTTAAAGCAGGATTTTTAAAAACTCTTCAAAATTAATATTTATTAAAAATTCTGAAACCGTAAGAGAATCAAACTTAGCATAATTTAAATATTTGTTTTCTATAATATTTAAAACTTTAATTCCGTTATATAGCTATTAAAATTAATATACAGATTCGGACCAAATAGCTCGTAAACATCACAAAAGTTTTCTTATAAAAAATCTTATTTAGTTTGAAATCTTCAAATCTTTGCATACAATATTTTAAATGATAATATATGTTATTATTTATAGTCCTGAATTAAAAAAGTTAAAATTTTAGAAAGTATGCAGACAAAGTAACTAGTATTAAGCTAGAAAAATATCAGTTGATATTTACATATACATATCTATAAAACCTTCGTAAATGTTACGATTTTTTTAATTACTGCAATGAATTTCGTTTCAGTAAGTTCGAATCTGCCATTAATTCTATGCCATAAATTTTAAAAATCAAAGTACATTTTCTTTATTGAAATGTAATGTATCATTTACGCAATGAACTAATTTCGTTCAAATGATGTATAACTTGTCATGAATGAAATTAAATCTTTTCAATTATTTAAAAACATTGTTTCATTAATACAATGATATTTTTCTTATTTTACGTTAATACAACGAAAAAATGTCATAAATTTTACATTTATGCATCGTAATGGTTATTATATTCCCGCTATTTTTTCAATGTGCGTTTTGAGTAATTGTAATTTTATTTCGTTTGTTTCTCTTATTCCTGTTACTAAATCAAATTATACAGGCCTCTTCTGAAAATCAATTTTTATCAAAGTGATTTGAAACCACAAGAAAGGTGTTCTGGGCAAATTATTTTGTGATTTCAAAACGTTCAGCTACGTAAACAACTTTTTAAATTCACTTTGTTACTAGTTTCTATTTTAGTTTAGTTCAGTTCTACTCCAAGTTCAGTTCTAGAGTAGTTTTAATGTTAAGTTTAATTTTAATTCTAGAAAAGTTCTTGTTCCGTTAAAGTTAAGTTTTTGATGAGTTCCAGTTGATATTCTTATCAATAAAATATAGCTGAGTTCTAGTTCAGATTCTCTAACAGATTCTAGTTCACTTCCCTGTTCACTATTTCTAGTTTTGTTTCTGGTGCAGTTTTTTTTTATCTTAGAGTTGAGTTTCTAGTTCTGATTCTAGTTCAGTTTCCAATTAATTTCAGTTCCAGAACAGTTTCAATACAGTTCTCAGAAAAACTAAACAATTTTCGCTGTCATTTCAAACCTACCTTCCGATTTACAATGGCTGCAACAAAAACAAGTCATCGGAAACATAAACAAGGCTAATACGCAAAACATAACGGGAGTGGAAGATTTTATGGAACTAGAAATAAGGAAAACGATATCAAGTTGAAACAATTCTCCCTTCAACGCTTTTTTTTCTTACACTCCATTTAAGTAATCACCCCAACCGGGCATAAAACCAGGAGCGCGGGTAAACAATAGTACAACCATGCACACAAACCACCATAAAATTTGCCACTCGTGCACAGACATGGGACCCAATTCCTCGTACTTTTGCAATACCACCGCTTTAACAGTATCCGATGCTCCAGTGCCTTTGGTTACTTCTAAGCCCTCTTTGCTGTTATCAAATACCCACACAATTGCAGTTTAATTCGGCTTTTCATACAGGAATATTTTTTTGAAATTAAAGTAGATAGTAATGAAAGATGTACAGCGCTATCTACGATTTTAACAGATATTCAAAATATTTGAACCCGAATATTTGGTAAGGTTAAAGCCCCATTTAGTAATTTAACAGCCTTTAATACATTTTAATTTTTATTTACAGATTTTATTTCTTCTATTATTATTTACAACTAAATTACAAAAATCAAGTACCATACTTATAACTTATACTTAAAATTTATCTTATCTAGCACTTTCAAATTAGTAGTAACAGTATTGAAAGAAATTTGAAAATGAGTTTATATTGTTTTATTTGCAAAAAAAATTTGCCGATTTCAAAAAGATCGCTTGTCATTTAAAATATTTTCATAGCCTACCACCAAATAATTTATACGAATGTGCCTTTATAAGTTGCAAACAAAAGTTTAGTAACTTCAAAAGTTTTTCAAAACATGTGCGAAATAAATTAGCAAAAAATATTATTCAAAAAGGAGAAAATATAAAATCTGTGAAAGAAAATAATTTAAAAAGTAACATGTTAGAAAGAGAAAATGAATTTTTAGAACAAGAAAATATTTTAGAAACGGAAAATTATGATATAGAAACAAACATCAATAATTCAGAACCGCAACAGAATTATTTAAAATCCGATATTTTAGAAATTAATTGTTCTAATATTACGAGAAAATCTTTACCTTTTTTGGCAAAACAGTCTTTTAAATTGTCTTTGACTAAATTCTCATCCTATAATTTTTCTAGAAAAGATGCTACAAGATTACAAGAAACTATAGAAAAAAATTTAACACGTTCAATTAGAGACGAAATTAAACAAATAATTAATGACCTGCAAGAGAATGACTCGACGCAAATAAAAGATAGCCTACAAAATCTTGTGTCCTTTTGCGATAAACCATTTGATGGTTTTGACACGGAGTATAAGTTTATAAAAACACTAAAAAACATAAATTTGTACGAAAGTCCACAGGTAATAAAATTAAACAATACAATTAGCAATATTGTTTTAAATGATGTTAATACAATGGATTAAGTTGTTACAAAAGGAGTTTTATTTCCAATTAAATTTCAATTACAAAAATTTTTTGAAATTCCACAAATTTATGAGGAATTTAAAGAAACTATGCAAAATATAAATAATTGTGGGACCTTAAAAAAACTTTTGCAATGGTAAAATAAGGGAAAAAAAAGCTTAAAAACTACAAGCAAAAATTTGTGTTACCATACTTTTTATATTTTGATGATTTTGAAATTAACAACCCCCTTGTTTCACACAGTTCAAGCCTTATGGGGGTATATTTATCTCTTCCTTCTGCTCCGGAATTTTTAAAATTTACGTTAAAAAATATTTTTATTGCTGCACTATTTAAGTCTAACGCTGCTAAAGATTTTGGTAATGATAAATGTTTTTTTAAATTGATCGAAATTCTTAATGACTTAGAATCTATTGGAATAGAGATTGTGACTAAAAATGGAAACTATAAAATTTAATTTTGCTTAGCATTGATTGTTGGTGATAATTTAGCTTTAAATAATGTCTTAGGATTTTCAAGATCCCTTTCATCTAAATATTTTTGCAGGCTTTGCAAAATTGACAAGGCGGAATCTAAAATTAAATATGGAGAAGACGCGAATAAGTTAAGAGATGACTTAAGTTTAAATGATTTAGAAAAAAAATGGCATAAGAGAAAATAGTATCTTTAATAAGGTCAATAATTACCATGTTGTTGAAAATTTCTACGCAGATTTATTGCACGATGTTCTAAAGGGTGTTTTAAAATATGATTTTTGCCACATACTATTATTTTTCATAAATAATAAAACATTTGATCTTGAACTTTTTAATATTCGAAAACAAAATTTTAACTATGGAGAACAGGATATCGGAAATAAATCTCCCAAAATTAAGATAAGCCATCTAAAGTCATCTAACTTGAAAATGTCTGGCAGCGAAATGCTTACTTTTGCTCACTTCTTTCCATTGTTTATTGGGGATTTGGTAGATATCAACTCAGATATATGGAAATTTGTAACAAATTTAGTTGAACTAATTGATTTATTACTATTAACACATTTTACAAATTTAGACATTATAAATTTAAAATCTCACATTGATTATCATAACGAAAAATATATAACACTTTTCTCAGACAATTTAAAACCAAAGCATCATTTTTTGACACATTATTGTAGAATTTTAGAACACTCTGGTCCATTTGTTTATTTCTGGACTTTCGGCTTTGAATCAAAACATCGACAATTAAAATCTTATGTTAAAAATAAAACTTCTAGAAGGAATATTATATTATCATTGGCAATAAAGTTTTGCATATCTTTTTCAGAAACAATTTTAAATTTTGAAAAAAGACTTTCGTTATGGGAAATAAAAAGTACAATGTTAACAATTCATTATTCTTTGAAATACTAGTAAAGTTCATAAAAACGGATGATTTAGAACGGTGCACATGTATTAAAAGTTTTGAACGTTATGGGACTTTATATAAAAATGGCTTTATTATTTATAATTACGACCCAGATTTTAATGCGTCAAAAATTCTAGAAATTTTTGAAATAAATGTCAAACAATTTAGAGTGCTATATACGGCTGTGCCGAATCTTTGATACCCTCCACTAACAGGAGTGGGCTCTATATGATAAATACATATATATTATTAACTAATCTTCACAAAAACGAACGTCAGCATTAAAATTGGTTGCGGTTTAGACCTGAATTAAATTATTGACCGACAATAAGAAAATGTTATTCGTTTCTTGTAAGAACTTTGAACTGGCTTGAGTAAAATATCATTATTCGTAACAGTTTTAGCCGGACTAAAATGATTTTTAGGAGCGTTATATGTATTGGACCTATGGTAAATTATGGACAAATCATCCCAAAATTCTGAAGACTGATTTCTGGTATTAAAAAAAATAAATTAGAATAAATTTCAATACATCAGTGTAATTAGTTTTAGCGTTAACAGTAAATTTCACAAACTTGCATGATAGTTTTTCTTGCCATATGAATTTAAGTAAAAAATTTCACCGCAATATCTATAAATCCCAAAGTGGGCTTTATTTGGTTTAGGCGCAATAAACTGTTTTCCGCGAGAAGGGTTTATATGGGGCCTAGTGTAAATTATGGACCGATCTTTAAAAAATTCTACAGTGTGATTTCTGGTTCTATAAAACTGTGACGTACCAAATTTTAGTATGATAGCGTTATTTATTACGGTTTTAGGCGCAATAAACTGTTTTCCGGGGTAGGGTTTATATGGGGCCTAGTGTAAATTATGGACCGATCTTCAAAAAAATTTACAGCGTGATTTCTGGTCGTATAAAACTGTGACGTACCGAATTTCAATTTGATAGCATTATTTATTACGGTTTTAGGCGTACTAACTGTTTTCCGGGAGTAGGGTTTATATGGGGCCTAGGGTAAATTATGGACCACTCTTCACGAAATTTGGCAGTGTGATTTCTCGTCCTATAAAACTGTGACGTACCGAATTTCAATTTGATAGCATTATTTATTACGGTTTTAGGCGTACTAAACTGTTTTCCGCGAGAAGGGTTTATATGGGGCCTAGTGTAAATTATGGACCAATCTCCAAAAAATTTTACAGTGTGATTTGTGGTCCTATGAAACTGTGACGTACCAAATTTAAGTATGATAACGTTATTTAGTACGGTTTTAGGCGCAATAAACTGTTTTCCGGGGGTAGGGTTTATATGGGGCCTAGTGTAAGTTATGGACCGATCTTCAAAAAAATTTACAGCGTGATTTCTGGTCGTATAAAACTGTGACGTACCAAATTTTAGTATGCTAGCATTATTTATTGCGGTTTTAGGCGTACTAAACTGTTTTCTGGGAGTAGGGTTTATATGGGGCCTATTGTAAATTGTGGACCGATCTTCAAAAAAATTTACAGCGTGATTTCTGGTCGTATAAAACTGTGACGTACCAAATTTTAGTATGCTAGCATTATTTATTGCGGTTTTAGGCGTACTAAACTGTTTTCTGGGAGTAGGGTTTATATGGGGCCTATTGTAAATTGTGGACCGATCTTCAAAACATTTTACAGTGTAATTTCTGGTCCTATAAAACTGTGACGTACCGAATTTCAATTTGATAGCATTATTTATTACGGTTTTAGGCGTACTAAACTGTTTTCCGCGAGAAGGGTTTATATGGGGCCTAGTGTAAATTATGGACCAATCTCCAAAAAATTTTACAGTGTGATTTGTGGTCCTATGAAACTGTGACGTACCAAATTTAAGTATGATAGCGTTATTTAGTACGGTTTTAGGCGCAATAAACTGTTTTCCGGGGGTAGGGTTTATATGGGGCCTAGTGTAAGTTATGGACCGATCTTCAAAAAAATTTACAGCGTGATTTCTGGTCGTATAAAACTGTGACGTACCAAATTTTAGTATGCTAGCATTATTTATTACGGTTTTAGGCGTACTCAACTGTTTTCCGGGAGTAGGGTTTATATGGGGCCTATGGTAAATTATGGACCGATCTTCACGAAATTTAACAGTATGATTTGCAGTTGTATAAAGCGAATTCGTGCAAAATTTTATGTCATTCCGTGCATTATTCCACCATTTATGTTAGTTTTTGTATCAAAATTATCAATTTTTTTTGGGTAGTGGTTCCACATTTTGATTCATAGTTCTGATCCTATTGAACCGGCGGCATGAAATAACTCCCCAAAATATAACGCCCCAAAAAAAATATGAAAGAAATCCCCAATTTTTAGGGACTTATTTCATATGAAATAAATCCCCAATTCTTAAAATGAAATAAATCCCTAATGAAATGAAATAACTCCCAAAATCAAAATGAAATAAGTCCCCAATATTTAGGGACTTATTTCATATGAAATAGTTCCCCAATTCCAGAAATGAAATAAGACCCCAATATAATACATATTGTTCAGTTTTGGTTGGGCGCAAAGACTTTTTCCTCTATGGTATAACAAACACCGGCTTCGCTAACTAAAGCTTTTCTGCATAGCCGGCCTTCGGCCGGGCTCAAGGATTTTCTCCTCTATAGTATTCCAAACACCGGCTTCGCTAACTAAAGCTTTTATGCATAGCCGGCCTTCGGCCGGGCGCAAGGATTTTCTCCTCTATAGTATTCCAAACACCGGCTTCGCTTACTAAAGCTTTTCTGCATAGCCGGCCTTCGGCCGGTCGCAAGGATTTTCTCCTCTATAGTATTCCAAACACCGGCTTCGCTAACTAAAGCTTTTCTGCATAGCCGGCCTTCGGCCGGGCGCAAGGATTTTTCCCCTATATTGTATTCCAAACACCGGCTTCGCTAACTAAAGCTTTTCTGCTAACCCGGTCTTCGGTCGGGCACAAGGCATTAGTTAGCGAAGCCGGTGTTTGTTATACTATAGAGGAAAAAGTTCTTGCGCCCGGCCAAAGGCCGACTAAACAGAAAAGCTTTAGTAAGCGAAGCCGATGTTTGAAATACCATAGAGGATAAAATCATTGCGCCCGGCCGAAGGCCGGCTATGCAGAAAAGCTTAAATTAGCGATTCGGGATTTTCGAATTCGAAATTATAAAGTTCGGGACTTAGAGATTCCGAGTTCTGAAATTCAGAACTTAAAAATAATCCCAAGTTTTTTAGGATTCTGAAATTATGGTTTTTGATACTTAGTCCCTTTTTTATGTTTGGTAAACGTATGCAGTGAATATAACAAAACACAATTTGTCATCATTATGACTTTTAAAATATGTAATTTAAAAATTAAATAAGTCCCCAAAATAGTTTTAGGGACTTATTTCATTTCAGATTTTTGGGGAGTTATTTCATATGAAATAACTCCCTAAAATAAATAATGAAATAACACCCCAAAAAAAAGAAAAAACCCCCCAAAAATCGTTTTTGTTGTTCTCTGTACAAATTTTTGGGGGGTTATTTCATATTTTTTTTGGGGGGTTATTTCATGCCGCCTATTGAACCGATGTTGCTGGATTTCAATCCCAAACTGCTTAGGATAACTACAAGCAATTTGAGACCAAGTTTGTTCTTTTCTTTTGCGTTTTTCGAAAGTGAGCGTGTTTTCAACAGACGGACAGAGGGACAGACGGACAGACAGACGGACATGGCTAAATCGACTTACAATTACTCAAGGACCCAGAATATATATACTTTATGGGGTCTTAGATGTATAATAAAAAAGTTTCACACGGAATGACAAACTTAGTATACCCTCATTCACCACAGTGGTGGTGGAGGGTATAAAAATACAGATTTTATCATATGTAAAATCTTTTTCATCGTATTCTGTTAGTTCTAAGTTGTTAGACTATAACATACTATCTGCAAGATCTTTAAAATAGCCTCCAATTCACATTCATGAATTAAATAATAAATATTATTTAAGACCCAAAAATACTTGGTAGCTGTTTTATTATAAATTGAAATATATGTATAAAGACAATAATTTAAAATTTAATTTTATACATTTTTGTATATTAAACTTAATGCATTATATAAAAGAAAAATCTTGTTTTGTTTTTAAATGAGCAGAATTGTTATTAAAATGTACTTCATTTTATGTTAAGAATTATTAGAACCTTTTTTTGTTAATGTTATTATATTAAATGTATTTGAAATAAAACATATAATTTCTTTAATGCCTAGTTACTATATTTAATTTATAGTTAAAGAAAAAAAGGCGTATATATATATATAATTGGGGTATTCACAAGGTGTGCTATCATGGTTTATTGTCATAATGTTCTAACATTTTACAATGGTTTAAAAATATTGTTGTTGGTTTGTAAACAAAAAGTGTCTTAAATAAATAGAACGTTGCTTGCTATGTTTATTGTGCTGTCGTAATTAATAGCACATTAAATTATGAGGGGTTGCTCACAACAGTCGTATTTTTTCATGTTATTATTTTAAGACATATGACTTTATGACACCTTGTGAATCCCCCAAATGTATGTATTTATCAGCAGAGCATATTTCTTAAAACACTAAAAAAGTAGGTATACAAATCAAACAAATTTGGTTCAAAAAATAATAGTTTTTAGTACATCCTTCCCTTACAAAGAGTATAGACCCAGCAAAAACTTTACTTACCTGGTAAGTTAGCAAGTAATATTGGAGAAATATAAACACTACTTATTTTTCGGCTGAATAACTACCTTTTTTTGTTCGAGTTGTCCACAGAATTCAGTAGTTACAATACACTTACTAAAAGTCACAAAATAGCTAGTTATTATTTAACTACCAGTAAGTTGAATTGTAAGTACTTACAATATACTTACTAGAAGCCAACAAATAACTAGTTTTTATTTAATTTGCGCTAGTTAAGAGACCTAATAAGTAGTTATGGAGCTAGTTACCAGTAAGTAAATATTCAGTACTGAAAACAAGACAACTAATAAGTAGTAGAGCTAGTTACCAGTAAGTAAATATTCAGTACTGAAAACAAGACAACTAATAAGTAGTTATTTAGCTGATCATAAGTAAGCAAATATTCATAACTGAAAATATAAGTAGTAAAAAGTACTTACTGAGGTCATTACTAGCAAGTACTTATTGAGGTTTTCAGAATAATGACAATTGTAGTGACAACTACTTACCAGGTAACGTATGAAATAACTACGACCTATTACCAAAATTTAAAAAGTTTTTCCTGGGGATGTACTTAAAATTAATATTTTCATTTATTGCTTAATGAAAAATGCTTACTTAATATAGGCGTATTTACCAAATTTTTGGAAAATATTTGCTTAATTTTAATTTATTTTTCTAAGTTTTAATAAATACATATTACTGATAAGTAAGCATGTTCTTTGAAAATATGAACAATTTACCTTATAGCAGTAAAAATAAAACAAAAACATAGTAAGTATTTCCTATTTCAAACGAATTTATGTCCTAATAAGTGGATATTTTTTCTAAAAGTCATGAAATGGGTGGGTTGAATAGCAGTATTTTTTATTGACTTTTATTGACAGAGAATATTTTAACTTAATACTGGTAACATTTCCACTATTTTAAGTTCAAAAATTGTATCTGTTTAACTTAAAGTTTGGAAAAGTTGTCTCATTTCCCATATCATAATAAAATTATCTGAACTAAATCAAAGGAAGTTTTTACATGTTTACGGGATATCTTAAGATAATTATAAATCTAAATTTTAGAACAAAAGTTTATATTGCTTAGTAAAAAGTTATTTAAATGAAGTAAAATTTTGGTAAAAATTAAAAATTTTGATGAAGTAGTGAATAAAATTTATTTCTTAATAACAAGGAAATTTTTTACTAAATTGCTGTATAAAATGTCTTTGGCGCCATACGACAGCCACAGTGTACTGAACTTAAGTAAAATTTCCTAAGCTTTAGTTAATTTTTTTTTTGCGTGTAACATTTGCCCTATTTTAAGTTAAAAAATTTTATCTATTTAACTTAAAGTTTGGAAAAGTTGTCTTATTTCCCATATCATAATATAATTATCTGAACTAAATTAAAGGAAGTTTTTACATGTTTACGGGATATCTTAAGATAATCATAAATCTAAATTTTAGAACAAAAGTTTATATGGCTTAGTAAAAAGTTATTTAAATGAAGTAAAGTTTTGGTTAAAATAAAAAATTTTGATGTAGTAGTGAATAACATTTATTTCTTAATAACAAGGAAATTTTTTACTTAATTGCTGTAAAAAATGTCTTTGGCGCCATACGACCTTAAGTACAATTTCCTAAGTTTTAGTTAATTTTTTTTTTAGTGTAATAAATGGCAAATTAAACCATCACGAAGGAAGTTTCTCAGGATGCTGGTAGTTCATCGGAAATATCAAAGCGGTATAAAACGTGCCAGCTACCATTAAAAAGTTGTTGCTACCTTTTCGTGACCATTGATTAGAAATCGGATCGCAGAACACGCAAAATATGTGATGGCTGTAAACGGCCAATGTGCAACACGAATAGCAAAATAATTGCTCCACGCTGTACAAAACTTTTAATTTCCTACGGTTTACTTTACACTGCATTTACACGTGAAAGTACTTTCATGAAATTTCTGTATACGTATAACAAATAAAAATTTCAATGAAATAGACGACTTTCTTAAAAATTTCTTTTGTAATTACACTGGAAAGTGAAAGTTCATTTTAAAAATGTCGTCAAAGCGAAAAGTTGCATAAATTATTTAACTTCTAGAATTAAAAAATCTAGAAATGGAAGGTATATATATGTATGATTTATTATTCATATCCCATAAAATTGGGTATGAACATTATAAATTTAATTGTACTTTGGTGGTTTAATTTTTCCTTCATTTGTGTTGTTTTGATTACTACCTAATGAGTGTTGCCAACGTTATCACATACAAAAATGTATAGTTGGAAATAATTATTATGTTAACTTATTAATAACATTATTGTTATAAAACACATAAATACTAATTTTTTATGTATATTTAAAGAAAAATATTATAAATACATTCGTACATACACACAAGAAAATACAAAAAACTTTTTTTTTTTTGAAAATGCTATAAAAAAAACTACTGAATATTTTCTCAAATTTCTTTTTTTATTTGAAAGTGCAATCCTTCCGGGTAATAATGGAAAATAATTTCATTCAAATGGTTGCCTCGGCTGGCCATGCAGTAGCCTACACGATCGGTCCAATTTTTAAGCACATTATCGATTGTGTGCAGCTGTATTTCACCAATGGCTTCACGAATATTGTCCTTTAAAGCGTCAATTGTCTCTGACTTGTCGACGTAACACTTATCTTTGACGGCACCCCACAAATAATAGTCCAACGGTGTCAAATCGCAGCTCCGAGGTGGGCAAACGACAGCAGCTCTGCGGCGGATAATGCGATCTACAACAACATGGCTCAAACATCGAGTGTAGCTTCGGCTGTGTAGCGCCGTCCTGTTGAAACAAAATGTTGCCAATATCCTCCTCTTTAATTTTTGTGAACAAAAATTCGTTCAACATGGCCCGATAACGATCGCCATTTACTGTAACGGCCACTCCTTGCTCATTTTTGAAGGAAAAATGGCCCAATTATGCCTCTGAACCAAAATCCGCACCAAACAGTGACTCGTTTTGGGTGCAACAGCTTCTTTTCAATGTATGCGTGCGGGTTATCTGTGCCCCAAATGCGACAAATTTGCTTGTTTACATACCCGACAAGATCAAAATGAGCTTCATTAGAAAAGATGATTTTTTTTTTGGCAAAATCGGCATCTTCTGTAAGTCGATCGCAGGCCCACTTAGCAAAGCGAAAACGCATTGGATGGTCAGTTGGCTTCAACTCCTGAACCAATTGGACTTTGTATGGCGTCATACCAAGGTCTTTATGCAAAATTTGTCTCAATGATGTCTCCGAACTATTCAATTGTTGAGAACGACGGTGAATTGATGTTGATGGCGTTTCACGCACACTTTCTGCCACAGTAGCAATATTCTCGGGTGTACGCACTGTTTTTGGCTTCTCACGCTTTGGTTTATCGATGAGGATGCCAGTTTCTTTCACTTTTTTCACAAGATAACGAACATAAGCACTAGTTGAAAAAAAAAACGTTAGATGGCGGACCCGTTACATATTAAATTAGGTAATTTCTATGTTCGAAAGGCTATCTTAATATTTTGTTAAAATTACTTAAAAACTTGGAAAATTTACTAATGATTGAAAAGTTATTTAATTTTTTATTTTTGGAAAATTATCTTTTTTTTTTTTCTCTCATTATTTATTTATTGAATCTTCATATATTAAATATGAACTAATAATAATTTTTTTTTTTTTTTTTTAAACCATTTATTGAAAATTATATTATACATATTCACAATAATTTATTAATTTAAAGTTAAGAGATTAATCTGTACAATTTTTCACCTTAAATATTTAAATACCAAGTAATAATATATAAGTATACAAACATATAAGCTTTTTAGAAGGGAAAAGTTAACAAAACCCATTGAAATATGAAAAAAAAATCGTTTAAAAAGTAAAAAAAATAATAAGTTCAACTTAAAAACATAAATAGTTGATGTGGGAATAGCTAGAGTATCGGCAGCGATTTGCGAAATTTTCATATAAAATTAGAAGTTTATCACTTACTAATTTTATTTTGGACATAGAGTGTAGTGTTGATGTCGAAAAATGATTTGGTAAATTGTATATCATTTTGAGAAGTTTGTTTTGACAAGCTTGTAGTTTCTTTAAATGACACTTAGAGGCAGTATACCACACAGGAGCCGCATAGAACAAAATGGCATGAAAAACTGCTTTTAATAATAGAAGCTTGTTATCGATGCTCAATTCTGAATGTCTATTAATTAACGGGTACATAACTTTTGTTGTAAAGTTTATTTTATGTATTATATAGCTTATATGATCGTTAAAAAGCAATTTTGTATCTAGTACAACACCCAAATATTTAACTTTTGTTTCCCAGGGAACCCTAGTATTTCCAACTGTAATATTAGATTGGGGAACGAAGCACTCCTTTCTTCTCCTAGTAAAAAATATAGAATGCGTTTTGGAAGGGTTTATCATGATTTTCCATTTGTTGAAAAAGTCGACTACTATTTTTCCTGAAATTTCCAGGTTATTAATGATTTCTTCTGCTAAAATGTCAGTGCTTAAAATGGCAGTATCATCTGCAAATATTGAGAAATTGCAACCATCCAGGACTGGGAAGTCATAGGTAAAAATATTGTATAAAATAGGTGATAAGCACGAGCATTGTGGGCAACCAGCAGGAATATTATAAGTTTGTGAAGTACTGTTTCCAATATGAACTTTAAACGATCTGTTCGACAAAAAACTTTTTATTATTTTTATAATAGACATATCCATGCCAATTGTAAACATTTTGTGTATAAGTGCATCGTGCCATACGGAGTCAAATGCGGCTTTAATATCCAATAGGACCATTGCTGTAGATTTTCCACAATTAAAATTACTTTTTATAATATTTTTTATTCTCACAAGAGGCTGTATGGTATTATGCTGCGCTCGAAAGCCAAACTGCTGTGATGGCAAAATGTTGTTATCATCAATAAAGTTAGCAATTTTTTCTATTATAATTTTTTCTAGTATTTTACTTAAGGTGTTTAGCAGACTAATGGGACGATAAGATTCTGGACAGTTACTGTCCTTACCTGGTTTGGGAATTGCAATAATCTTCGACTGCTTCCAGATTAAAGGAAAGTAGCTTTGATTTAAACACGAGTTATAAATACGACAAAGTAACTGAAGACCCTTAAAAGGTAATTGTTTTAAACAACGATTAGAAACCCCGTCAATACCCGGCGATTTCTTTGCTTTTAGTTGTTTAATTATGGCTTTAACTGAACTAACACTTACTATAATATTATTTGTAAGCTGACTTTGATTTTCAACCATATCAATTGAATTGCTAACAAGCCGTTTTGTATTCTGATCACTTAGGTCAGAAGATATAGTGTGATTCAAAACAAAAGTTTGAGCCAGGATTTTTTACTTTTGATTGTTCGTTATATAAACGTTGCCACTTTGTTTAAGTGATGGAATACATTTATTTTTCTTCTTAATAATTTTTGATATATTCCAAAATTTAGTAGAAGCTTTTGGCAAACTATTCAATAGATTGTTCCATTGCGAATTTCTAAACTGGAAAATTTTTTCAGATATGAGGTTATTTAGAAAAGTCATTTGAGGCTTATCTAAAACGGTCCTATGTCTTATCCATTTCCGTCGAGATTGGTTTCTCAACTTAAAGAGGTGCAAAATTGGTTGTGGTAGCCTTTTTACAAAAATGTTGGACACTATCCTTTTTGGTACACTGATATCAATAGCATCTTGAACGACTTTTGTAAAAAGTTCTATTAAATTATCAACGTCATCATTTCCATTTACTTCCATGTCTAAAAGTGTGTCAATATTGTTATTAATATAGTTTTTAAATGTAGCCCAGTTTGCCTTTTTGTAATCAGGTTTTAACAGATGAGAACGTGTGGTAAATAAGTCAATAGAAGTAAGCACTGGTAGATGGTCTGAATTTAAACTATTGGGAACTTCAGCACCAGTAAGTTTATCAGGAATATTAGTAATGAAAAAGTCTAAAATAGAAGCATTTGCTGTACTACTCGCAGGAACCAGTGTTGGATTAGGCGGGTAGTGTAATGCAAAAGCATTAACTGTAATTAAATCAAAAAGTATATTACCCCAGCAATTGGCTTTTAGGCATCCCCAACTTTGATGTCGGTAATTAAAATCGCCTCCTAAGATATATTTACCTTTGATCCTAGCAAATTTCTTTAAATCTGATTTAAAATTATTTTTCTTTACGTCTAACGGACCAGCGGAGCCTCCAGGAAAGTAACAGCTATAAATATCTAAGGTTGAGTTATCTGAAAGAGTGATTTGTATGCCAATATTTTCAACAAGTTGTGTGTCAATTTCAGAAAGAACCTCGTGTTTTATATTTTTTCTTATAAAAATTGCAACTCCCCCTCCTTTCGACCCTATTCGATCTTTAAGGTAGCTAAAAAAAATATTTTGATGTTGTACAGATATGTCTTGACTTAACCAATTCTCGCACACCAACGCTACATCTATATTTTCTCTTAATAAATAATCAAAAAATTCTTTAAGTTTTCTGCGCATACCTCCAAGTTAAAATTATAATTTTGCTATCCATGTTTACGACAAAAATTTAAAGGCCAATGATGTAATAACATCAAGTTGCTCTAACTTTGTCTTACAATTTTTTTAAACTATTAATGAGCTCAAAAGTCATTTCTTTAAGTTGATTAACAGAAAATAAATCAATTGAAGCAGTATTACCACCATTTGAGTCACAGTCGTCCATAGTGATGAGCTATGATGAAGGTGACACAAATCAACCTTCATCATTCCAAAGCGGCGTCAGCTGCCCTTCTCCTCTGATTAGCTTCAGGCACGGAGGAGCTTATATGCATCCAAGAACCATTGTTGTATAGAGACAGGGTTTGCGGACTAAGATTAGACGGTTACAGTACTCTGTACGCAGCCGATCAAGGTAAGACCAGGGCTTGTGTTATGGTCAAAAACATCCTTAAAGCTTTCATTCTTTCTGATTTTAGCGATAAGGACACATGCACTGTCGCAGTAGAATGCAAAACCAGTACAGTCTGGTTTATGAGCTGCTACATGGCACACGACCAGGGTGCTAACCCTCCAAACTCCACAACCAGGAAGGCGATGTCGTACGCTAAAAGGCACAACATTCCCCTAATAATATGTGCTGATGCGAATGCACACCATACCGTCTGGGGTAGCTCGGATGTCAATCCACGGGGTGAGTCGCTTTTGGACTTCATAGTAGAAAACGAACTAACAGTAGTTAATAGGGGTAGTGAGCCCACCTTTATTGTGACTAACAGAAGGGAGGTTCTTGATATTACGCTTATTAGTGATAAGTTCGCGGATATGATTAGCGATTGGAACGTGTCTAAGGACTGTTCCTTCTCTGACCACATGTATGTTGATTTCAATTTTTCCTTTAGAGTTGATTCAGTTAAACCCTACACGAACAGAAGAAGGACCAACTGGTCTATCTATGCGAGTGTACTCGGGGACAAGCTGCCTATGTGCCCAGTTCTCATAGACAGTGTGTCCATGCTCGACTCCGCAGTGGAGTCATTGACCGGTGCCTTAATGGAGGCAACAAACGAAGCCTGTAGAATAATTGACAGGAGGAGCAAAGCTAAGCCCATTTGGTGGAATGCGGAAATTGCTGAAAAACGCAAGGAAAGCAGGAAGCTCTTTAATGAGGCAAAACGTAATGATGTTTGGAACAATTACAAGTCTTCAGTTAATGGATTCAAGAATCTTATTAGGAAGGCCAAGAGACAGTCATGGAGGAAATTTTGCAGTGACGTGGAAAACTCCTCGGAGACAAGTCGGCTTCGTAAGATTTTATCCTCTAATCCAGCTATTCCATCATATATACGGAAGATGGATGGATCCTGGACCACAAACAGTCGGGACACCCTTGAGGTCCTGATGAATACACACTTCCCAGGTTGCACTGATGATGTGCCTAGGGAGGAAACTTTTAGTGGCGCTCGGGATATCTCTAATATTCCGATAACTCGCCATCGTGTGGAATGGGCGGTCAAAAGCTTCCATCCCTTTAAATCTCCAGGCCCGGATGGCATTATCCCAGCGGACCTACAAAATAACCTGGGAATATTGATGCCATGGCTCTTGGCAATATTTAGAGCCTGCCTGAGTCTCTTACATGTCCCAGCAACGTGGACATCATATAAGATCGTCTTCATCCCCAAGAGTGGGAAGACATCTCACACTATGGCTAAAGACTTTAGACCAATTAGTCTATCCTCCTTTCTACTGAAAACACTGGAGAGGATTTTGGATATTCACATCAGATCATCACTAGGACCCAATTCCCTGTCACCGGCTCAGCACGCCTACACGAAGGGAAGGTCCACTGAAACTGCGCTTCACTCATTGGTGGGCCACATAGAGAGATCCCTGTATTACAAGGAATTTGCTTTAGTTGCATTCCTGGATATTGAGGGCGCTTTCAACAATGTTAAACCTGAATCGGTTATTAACGCTATGAGACATTTGGAGATCGACCCAGCGATCATTCAATTTGTCAGCAGTATCTTGCACTTCAGGCGTATCGAATCCAACTTGGGCGCCTCGAACATTTCAAAGGTTGCGACTAGGGGCACCCCGCAAGGTGGTGTACTGTCACCTTTACTTTGGAATCTGAATATAAATACCCTACTCAGAGCCATGGAAAGGACGTGCTGCAGAACAGTTGCATATGCGGATGACGTTGCAGTTGTGGCTATGGGTAAAGATCCCAGACTTTTGTCTGAACTAATGGAGTCCGCATTGGACGTCCTAACAAAATGGTGCCAGGGATGTGGACTGGATGTAAATCCCGCCAAAACAGAACTGGTACTTTTCACAAGGAGATACAAAATTCCCAAATTTAATACCCCGAGGATAAAAGGGGTGTCACTGGAACTGTCTGACAGCGCCAAGTATCTTGGGCTAATATTGGACAGTAAACTGAACTGGAGGATGAACACCAGCTCCAGGACTAATAAAGCGGCTACTGCATTATATTGCTGCAAAAGGGCCATTGGCCTAAACTGGGGAATTAACCCGAGGAATGTATATTGGCTATACGAATGTTTCATTAAACCCATTCTCTTCTACGGGGCAGCTGTTTGGTGGCCGGCGCTCAAGGCGAAGAGTCATCAAACCAGGTTTGAACGTACAATGAGAATGGTGGCGATAGCGGTAACAGGTGCCATTAGAACAACCCCCTCTAAGGCATTGTTTACGATTCTAAACTGGTTACCACGAGACATTTTGGCGAAAAGGTTAGCTGCGAACGCGGCGGTAAGACTAAGGGCCACCGGAGCATGGAGAGATTATAATATCGGACATGCTAACATTCTGAATGATATCAATTGGCACATGGATGTTGATTATGTCACACCCGAGCCAATCTTTGATCCTGGCTTCACGGTAAGCATTGTGGATAACGTGGTCCACTATGATGACCTGCAAATCCCCGCGAATGCGATTCGAATCTTCACGGACGGATCTAAAACACTGTATGGTGTCGGTTCTGGCATATACTCCGAGCAGCTAAACTGGAGCATTCCTATAAGGCTGCCGGACCACTGCAGTGTCATCCAGGCCGAGATAATGGCCATCCACACAGCCGCGAAACGTATCCGGTACGGTGAAATATCTGGAAGGGATATTCACATTATTACCGATAGCAAGGCGGGAATTGTCCGAGAATGCCGGATGTCTCTGGAGGAGATAGCGAGACATTCACTGGTCACCCTTAATTGGGTCCCTGGACACGGGGACATACATGGGAACTGCATGGCGGATTCGTTGGCGCATGCAGGTACCACCTTGAATCGGGACGGTTCCACATATGTAGGTGCTTCACTCCCAAGGTGTAAGCAACTCATAGCGCGCAAGTTTCATCTTATCACCAGTCAGAGGTGGCACGATGAAACCACCTGTGGGGAAACCAGGAAAATCTGGCCCATCATAGATGAAAAAAGGACACGGCGGGCATTACAGCTGTCCAGACATCATCTAAGAAACCTAACTGCGGTTATAACTGGCCAATTGGGAGGCACGCCCAGAGGCTGGGGCTCCCTTATAACGACTTGTGCAGAAGTTGCGGCGATGAGGAGGAGGAAGAGTCAACGGAACATCTTCTCTGTAACTGCCCGGCTTTCGGAGACTTAAGACTCAAAATGTTTGGTCGAAGAACCCTTGGGGACAAAACTTGTCTCTCTGATGTTGATGTAAACAGGATCCACTCCTTTATTGAATCGACCGGTTGGCTGCATGGGAATACTAGCACCCAGATTTCATAGGACCTATGGGAGACGGCGTGATGGTAACACAACGGGAACTAAGTAATGAACCCACGTGAGCTGTGCTTGATCACGGCTGCCAATGGAACCTAACCTAACCTACCACCATTTGATGAGACAATGTTAGCATAGCTCAAATTACTCAATATTGGTTGATTTGGTACTATATTTTGATTGTTATTAGTTGGCCTTACTTGACCAGCGTTTTGTTGAGTAATTCTAGTTGATCGATAACCGTTAGAAAAGCGTTTTCTTAGTTCAACATACGAATTTCTACTGGGACAAGAGTTATCAGTTGATTTATGTTCTCCTTGACAATTTACACATTTTACTACCTCGGTTTTAAGGCCGTGTCAGATACAACTTTGTCGCTTTGCGTGACGTTTCTACCTTCGGCAGAAAAACGCAAAGCAAAAGGTGTATGCCACAATGAAAACTTTGACAACACTCACGCATTGTTTGTTTACTTATAAAAGCGGTTGGTAATTTGTACATTTAATTATTTGTTACAAAAATAAAAGTTAAAAATTTTATTGGACGGTTTTTTGGAATTGAATTTGGCAAAAAAAATTTAAAAAAAAGAAAATTATACTAGCCAATTGTCAAAGCACGCAAAAAGATGAGAGTTGGCTTACTTTTTGCTTCGCTCCGCTTTGAAAGTACTTTATGTGACATGTTTCGTATAAGTACGTATATTTTATCTTAGATGTCAAAGCGAATCGGTAACGAAACGCGAAGCAAAAGTTTTATCTGACATGGCCTTTACAGTCAGATGTTTTGTGTGGGCCGGAACACTTTGCGCAGAATGTTTTAACATTACAGTTATCTGAGCCGTGGCCAAACATTTGGCAGTTGTAGGATTGGTTAACTTTATTTTACCCGCGAGAAAATAACAAACTTTTGCTGACAAACTTTTTTTTTCACTCAATTCAAAGAGAGCAATTTGTAAATCTCTGAGAAATGTTGCAGACAGAAATGAGTGTTTTTATTTTGCTTTACAGACTGAAATTTGCAGTGCTACCAAATGAAATAAAGTTATTCAGGGATGGAAAGTTTATTTTTATTAAACACAAAAATTCTTTTTTTTTTAATATGAAATTCTGTATTTTACTTTAGTTTACAAAAACAGATAAGTATTATATTTTTATATATTTTTATCAAGCTTTAGGTCACTTTTTTTAAAAAATCAATTAAAATATTATTTATTTTTCAATATTTCGATTTCCGTTGGAAATCTTTTTAAATAATATAAAATTACAAAATTGTTTTCGGCAATAAATGGAAAAATAAATTTAAAATTTCAATTAACAAACTTAAAAAAAGAGAAAAGCAAACAAATTTTAAAAATATTCAAAACCTAAAATCTATTTTAATTTCCCTTTCCGTCAATCTATTTATTTTTATTTAATAAATAAAAAAAAATAAAAAGTTTTTTCGAGCTCGAGGCCAATTATTTGTAAAAAATATTTATTGATTATTTATTTACTAATCTTCTCCAATATTTCGATATCCATAGGATATCATTATCAAGGAATGAGTTACAAATATATTCGTAAGAGACGTATGACCTTCTCCACATTCAATATTGCACTCATTGTGGAGAAGGTCATACGTCTCTTACGAATATATTTGTAACTCATTCCTTGATAATGATATCCGATGGATATCGAAATATTGGAGAAGATTAGTAAATAAATAATCAATAAATATTTTTTACAAATAATTGGCCTCGAGCTCGAAAAAACTTTTTATTTTTGAATAAAAAAAGGTCGAAGGAATAATATTTAATTTAATTATTTAATATATATTTTCAATCTGTGCTGTGCCATCTGAACTAAATTTTATAAATAATCAAAGACAAATCACATTTCTTAACACTTAGTAATTTTATTGTTAATTATGTATTACATTTTTATGTGCAACATTTTGTAATCAATTATTTTTTAAATTGTCTGTAAGGAATATAATTCCATAGACAAATAATAATAAATACCTATTTATAATTTTCCCTTCCATCAACCTATTTATTTTTATTCAATTAATGTCTATAAATCTAAGCTAATCCCTCAGAGTCTTTCTTGAAATTAATCCTTTTCTCAAATGGAACATTATTAATCTGTAACATTTCTAGCATATATCTACGTTTCTTAAAATTATCTATGTTAAAAATAGATGTGTTCTCAAAATCAGGATAATGATTATAATCTCTACAATGTGTTGATAATGCCGTTCCATGGGCTGAATAAAAATTTCTATATTTTTGATTTTTTTTATAAAAAAGTGAACTAAAGCTTGATAAAAATATATGAAAATGTAATATTTATTTAAAAAAGGACAAAGTAATAAGAATATAATTAATAAAAACAGATAAGAAAATTAAAAAAATTTTTAAGCTGTTACTATATATAATTAGTTATAAAATAATTGGATTGTAAAATCGTTTTATTGTTTTTCATTATATTAAAAATATTTTGTAGTTGTATTTTTCCCTGACGATGATACACACCGATATCGAAATATTGGTTATTATACATAATAAAATTAGCGTTATAATTATTTTGTTATGAAAAAGTGAACCATAAGCATGAAATAAAATAGACAACAATTTAATAAATAAATGATAAAATTGGGAATCTCCAACGAAACGTCGGAAAAAATTATGAAATTATCTTTTATTTGCATAGAATACATGACCTTAATAAGCCCGATTTAGAATTTTCTAAACAAATCAATAATAAAATAAGGAAAAGGTCGATAAAAAAACTTAAATAGATAAATAAAATATATATTAGTTTTAGTTAATATACAACATTTGAAAAAATGCTTTTTGCAGCCGTATTACACACATATAGAAAAAGTTGGATGCATTTTAATTAAAAACCGGTCGTTTAAAACAGGTTTAGCTGGCTTAAAACTTTGTATTGTAGCAAAAAAGATTAAAAAAAAGCTAAAAACATTTTATACCTATGCTAAATAATATACCAAATGCTAAATGAAAATTTGCAGCTAACACTGCAGCCACACGATCAAGTTTTTCTTGATAGTCTTTTACATATACAGTTTGTCAAAATTTCCAAAAATTGGAAGCTGTGACGTAGGAGGCACGCAATTTTGAAGCAATTTACTTTCAAGATGTCATTAAGAGAACAATTTATAAAGAAAAACGAAAAATTTTCTTTGTTTTCTTGAGCGTAAATTTATACACTCACAAAGAGAATTTTAAAGACAAGTTCGCTTCAATTTTTAAAAGTATGAGTGTATTTTGTAAAAAAGTGTGAGTGTATTAAAACTTGATAGACCAAACTTGATCGTGTAACCCTCAAGTAAACCAAAATTGCTAATCGTTAAGATACCCACAGACGATGCAACATTTGTCGAAACACGCGTTACTAATTATGTTTCAGTTTTTACAACCGACGATGACACTAAAAACGAAACATTAGTATTGCGTGTTTTGTGAATGTACTACTACAAAACAAAAAAAAAGTTTTTATTTATTTTGTTCTTAAACCTATCATATTGTATGTCCCATAAATTTGGAAAAATTTTGTATTCAATTATAATTGGTTTTCCAATTCTTACAATTTGCAATTGTTGCCATTTTCCGAATTCTTTCTTCATATTTTTTTCTCCGAGAGTTGAAAAAGCACCTCACACAACAACTGCTCTCAACAAAATGAGAAAGAAAAAAGAGTCAGGATCGCCACACACGATGAAACATTGTTTGGAAACATAAAATATCAAAAATTTTTGATATTTGAGAAACCAAAAAGGTAACAAATATTTCAACCAGAAACATCCCCACACACGTAGCAACATTTAGGCCCTAATCATGTAAAATGCAGCGCAATGCCAAAGAATAACATTGAAAGCACAAACAATGTCATAAATGTTTTGTAATTTTGTTGTTGCTTTCAACAAACTTTCATTCATATATTGCCCCATTGTGCAAAATTTAGGGCTTGTGCCAAAAATCTGAAAATGGGGGGTAATAGAGGAAGGCCTTGGCTACATTTCACCATATTCAGTTTTTTTCCATCAAGTTATTTTTTCAATAACTTTTTCAAACAAACTTTTTCACACAACTCACTAATTCATATATTGCCCCATTGTGCAAAATTTAGGACTTGTGCCAAAAATGTGCAAATGGGGGGTAATAGAGGAAGGGTTTGGCTACATTTCCTTATATTCAGTTTTTTTTCATCAAGTTATTTTTTTAACAAACTTTTTCAAACAAACTTTCATTCATATATTGCCCCATTGTGCAAAATTTAGGACTTGTGCCAAAAATGTGCAAATGGGGGGTAATAGAGGAAGGGTTTGGCTACATTTCCTCATATTCAGTTTTTTACCATCAAGTTATTTTTTTAACAAACTTTTTCTAACAAATTTTCATTCATATATTGCCCCATTGGGCAAAATTTAGGACTTGTGCCAAAAATCTGAAAATGGGCGGTAATAGAGGAAGGTCTTGGCTACATTTCACCATATTCAGTTTTTTTCCATCAAGTTATTTTTTCAATAACTTTTTCAAACAAACTTTTTCACACAACTCACTCACTCATTTATTGCCCCATTGTGCAAAATTTAGGACTTGTGCCAAAAATGTGCAAATGGGGGGTAATAGAGGAAGAGGTTGGCTACATTTCCTCATATTCAGTTTTTTTCCATCAAGTTATTTTTTTAACAAACTTTTTCAAACAAACCTTTAATTCATATATTGCCCCATTGTGCAAAATTTAGGACTTGTGCCAAAAATCTGAAAATGGGGGGTAATAGAGGAAGGGTTTGGCTACATTTCCTCATATTCAGTTTTTTTCCATCAAGTTATTTTTTTAACAAACTTTTTCAAACAAACTTTCATTCATATATAAATAAATTAGTAACGAATTTTTGATTTTCTGCAGGTTTTCCAAAAAGTTTGTTAAAAGCCGAAAATCCTCTCTCATGTAGAAAGAAAGAAGAAGAACAAGCACTCACTGTAAATTTATGGCCCTAATCATGTATAACGCAGCGCAACGCCAAACAATAACATTGAAAGCACAAACAATGTCATAAATATTTTGTAATTTTGTTGTTGCTTTCAACAGAAGTTCATGTACCGTTTTAAAATTTTCAACGACACAAGCAATGGAGCGTTTGAAATTTTAAGACGCAATGTGAATTTCTGTAGAAAGCAACAACAAAATTACAAAATATTTATGACATTGCTTGTGCTTTCAATGTTATTCATTATTGTTTAAACAATGGATAAGTTCAGTTATAAAGTTCTCGCAGATATATATTTTCAACAGAAAGATGAAAAAGATTTTGTGTTACACATAATGAATAATCCATTCTTTAAATTATGCACAGAACAAGAAATCAAAATTCATAAGATAAAAATTAAAAATTTTTCATTTACATTAAGAAAACGGTACCTTAAATGTTCTAGAAACAAGAAAACATTTTACTTACGCAACGAAAAATGGCTAACAAATGATCTGATTTTTAAGAAGCTGTCAATAACCGCTAAGGAAAATGGAAAAGTGGGTCGGCCCGCAAAACAAATTAGCAATTATATCAATGAAGAAATTTCTCATAGTATGATATAATAAATTGTTTATAGATTATAATTTGTTTTTGATTTAAGTATATATTTGTATTAATATATAAAAATAAAATACACATACATCTCAAACCAAAAATAAAAGTTGAATTACCTAAAATGTTATCGATAGCCAAGAATGCTATTTGGGCATTTTTCAAAATATTCCTTTCCAGTTTTATTCTTCTAACAACTCGTCTCGTCCCAAAAAAAGCCAACCTTTGGCCCCTGTGAATATTGGGACTAAAAAATTTACAGGGGCGAAATATTGGCATTTTCTGACAGGATCTAAGTTCGACAATAAAAAATAAGTATCAGTTGAGAGAAATAATGATAAATTATAAATAAATTCATATTTGAAATATTCAACTTTTACACCGCAACTCAACAAAAAAATGAAAATGCATTTTGAACTCCCCATAACTTTTGCTCCTATCAGTCGAATTTTACGTTTTATAGCGCAAATTAAAGCCTAATATCGCACCTATCGAGTTCATTTCTTCATGTTAATCTTTATCTTAAACAAGGGGAACATGTATCTTAGAAGATTTCATAATCTACTGATTTTCTTACAGTAAACTTGTGTCGTTTTGTTATTCTTTTTTTGAGTTTTTTTTTGTATTAAATGTTTAATATTGTTTTTTAAGCACTTGTCATGATGATGATACTCATTAGATTAATATAAATATTTGGCAATTTAATTAAATAAATGTTATAGGTTTTTATTGAAAAAGGTTAGCCTCTTAGCCTCAAGCGCAATATTATAGGCAACAATTGAATAAATATAGGTTAAATAATATATAATTAAAAATTTATAAACTGCCTTTTTTTTAAATAAAATAAAAATTTTCGTTCGGGAATTTATATTAAAAACTAAAATACCAATTTGCTTTTCTCTTTATTGTTGTTTCAAGGTAATTTTCTGAACGAAAATGATTATTTTATTTAAAAAGCAGGCTGTAAAAGTTTAAACTATAATTAGCTAAGTCTGGCAATACTATACGCATTAAATGTAGTACCAAAATTCAATATTTAGTACCGTTTTAAGCTTGGCAGGACTAAAAAAATTTTTAGATTCGTTATTCCCAAAATTAATACTATTCCCAAGGTCTATCCATATGGATAGGCCTTGACTATTCCAAAGAAAACTAAGCGTGGGGCAAACCTGATGCCTTAATTGCATGTGCGCAAGGTGAACACAAATCAATTGCACAATACTTTGGTGTGCATCGTAAAGATTCAGACTTCTGGATTGTTCAAGAATTTGCAGAGGGCTGTGAACTTTCTGTTCATATTATCCAAACTGAAAATGGTCTAGATGAATTTCTGTGCAGCGCCATATTTAATCAGTTGGTCAATGCTGTACATCATATATGTACATGAGAAAAACTTCATCCATGGTGACATTAAACCCGAAAATATTATATATGCCGTAGACGATATGATGCAAAACATCAAGTTGGTTGATTTTGGTGCAGCATGGTAAAAAATAGTATATATTAGTATTTTAAATGTATATAAGTTAGTTCTTACATTTTCTTACAGTTACCACGGCAGAGTCAAGAGCTGGTATGATAAGCCCCGGTATACTATCGAATATGCTCCACCAAAAAAAAAGCAAAAAGTAGTTGGCGCATGTTCAGTACGATTCTACGTAACACACAAGTATGTCTAAAATACTTTAACTTTGATCGCTGAGTAATCAATCGGGCGATAGCGGAAAATGATGAAAAGAAGTTTACCAACAAATAGAAAAGAAAACAAGTTACGCCACCGCCAACAGTGTCCAAAGTCATCAAGGAGATTTCATTAGCGAGCCGTAGGCAACCCAGCCGTTTGGCTCGAGCCCAAAGGGCCCGCTATGTTTTTGAATGATTGCTATTTTATAAAGTATGCCGGCAGTCCTTACATGTGGCTGTTTATAGTTTCAATTTAAACCTCTTTTCTGAAGGTTCTCTGCTAAAGGTTTTTATGTTATTTCTAGGTTTTAACTAATGGTTTGTTTCCATAGTTGTTATTATTTTTCGTTTGTTTGGCAACTATATAAATGCATACATATGGTTCAAGTTCTTGTACAAGCGGGTTAAATTTAAACACAAAACGCGTTTGTCTTGTTTTAGACAAAGAAAGACTAATAACTATTGCACTTTTTTGAAATTTTAACAAACACATTTCTTTAGATTCTTTTTTATAATCAACATTATTTTTCTTTCAATAACATAATTACTACAACATATTTAAATAATTAAAACCTTGACTACTAGTTATATTTTGTGCATCTTTTTGTAACTTTATATGATTTTTTCATTCAAATTAAAAATAAATAGCATTTTAATGGAACAAAAGATAAACACTGGTCGGTCGTCTTTGTCATGAAAGATAAAATGTATGATTTAATAACTTGAACTTCATATTTAGTTAGCAAAATTTCTCTAGAACAAAATTGTAATTTTTAAGCAAACCTGTATATTTTAAATTGTAAAATAGTTACAAACCACAAATATATATATATATATATATATAAAATAATAAAATAAGAAAAAACACTAGAATCTATAATAATTTTTTTTTTTTTTATTGTTCAATCATTTTTTTTATTGAAAAAATTATTTTATTTAAATGTATTAAAATGAGTATAAGGGTAATATCCTTTCATAGGAGCAGCCGTCTTAATTTCTAGCTTATAATTAATGCTATCCTTTTCGTCATCTAAAGAAATCTTTGAAATTAAATATGAGCCAGTTGATAGGCTCCCAACATCGTTTTCAGTCAAGACATTAAACCTTTTAGGAAGATAAAGCATAGCTCCATCCAATTCCAAGACAATGGCATCTCCATATTTTGTAGTTACCCGTTCAGAAAGGATAGTCCTTTCCACCTATCATATTTTTAACACTTAAAATATGTTTTATATTTAATTTGTTGAATGAAGCAATTAATTCCGCGTTAATATTCATCGTTTGATAATTTATAATGAAATGTAATAAATTACTAAATAAATTCACAATTTATAGAAAAAATTTTTTTTTTTTGGTTACACTTAGGCCCTAATCATGTACAACGCAGCGCAACGCCACAGAACTAACGCAACGCCAAAGATATAACATTGAAAGCACAAACAATGTCATAAATATTTTGTAATTTTGTTGTTGCTTTCTACAGAAATTCACATTGCGTCTTAAAATTTCAAACGCTCCATTGCTTGTGTCGTTGAAAATTTTAAAACGGTACATGAATTTCTGTTGAAAGCAACAACAAAATTACAAAATATTTATGACATTGTTTGTGCTTTCAATGTTATTGTTTGGCGTTGCGCTGCGTTGTACATGATTAGGGCCTTAGTTTTAACATATGTTATTTGCTCTAATTCATTAAAATTATCGATAATGTTTTTTAATTTTACCCACCACACCCATTGTAAAAACAAGCAAATTCTAATTTCAATTTTATTAGTTTTTATTATTTATATTTATTTATTAATTTCTTAAATATATTTTGAATTAAAAAAATCACTACTACATCTATAAACATAAATCTACTTCCCTAATATAACGATCTCCATTTTCGTCCAAATAAAAACCATCATTTGCCTTCAAAATGATGGTATCTCCCTCTTCATCGTCCAGAAAATCCTCAATTTCCCACAAAAAATCATAGTATGCCAGCTGGTTGTTGGGGATTTCAATTCCTGGGGTTTTTAGCATATTCGCTATAGCTTCGTCGATTAACGCATTTGTACGCGTCTGTGTAATGTCTTCTTCTGCTGCTTCCATGGAATTTTCGTCCACAAATTCAATTTCCAACAGGCTCGAATTCATTCTTTAAATCTTCAGTGTTCAAAAGTAAATAAAAGTAGTTTTCAGAAGTATACTCCACTAAGCCTTTTTTTACTTTTTATACTTACATAGGAAAATCCAAGCAAACTAGTATAAATACTATCTGTCTGTCTGACTAACTTTCCATGACATACACTTTCTTATCTGAAAATATTTATGTAGGTATATGTATGTCATAAATTATTTATTATTAAGTAACCGAATTTTAAACATCAATTACATATACATACATACAATTTTTTTTTTTAATAACTTAATAAATTCACAATTTAATTAGTTTTTTCCCCCTTTTTTCTATCCATCCAATAATTTTTTTTTTCATCACCTAATTCAAAAAAAAGCCTTATCAAAAATATTTTCCAATTGCTTCTACAAGTTGTTTCGATAGACATAGAGATCTATCTATCTCTATGTCTGTCTGGCTGTCTGTCTATCGATCACAACAAAAGAAAGGCTTCAACAATGCACCCAACACTTGTGCATTGCTCCCGCAACATTTTTCTAAATCTCAGCTATAAAATTTAACGACTTTTTTTTATTACTTTGTTTTTTGAAATTTTTTTAAAAATTTTCAAGAATGGTTTCATATTTCTCTATCCACTCCAAATAAAAATAGAAACACCAATTGCATCTATTCAATTTTTTTAATAACTAAATAAAATCATAATTTATAGATAGAAAAATCTTTTTTCTTTTATCAATCAAAACAAATAAAAAACTAAAGAAAGGCTTCAACAATGCACCCAACACTTGTGCATTGCTCCCCCAACATTTTTCTAAATCTCAGCTATAAAATTTAACGACTTTTTTTTATTACTTTGTTTTTTGAAATTTTTTTAAAAAATTTTCAAGAATGGTTTCATATTTCTCTATCCACTCCAAATAAAAATAGAAACACCAATTGCATCTATTCAATTTTTTTAATAACTAAATAAAATCATAATTTATAGATAGAAAAATCTTTTTTCTTTTATCAATCAAAACAAATAAAAAACTAAAGAAAGGCTTCAACAATGCACCCAACACTTGTGCATTGCTCCCCCAACATTTTTCTAAATCTCAGCTATAAAATTTAACGACTTTTTTTATTACTTGGTTTTTGAATTTTTTTTTTTTTAAATTTGACCTACCTTAATACGTGTTCATTTGACCTACTTTAACACGTATTCATTTTAATGGCTTTTAGGGGATTTTAATGGCTTTGGAATAATTTTAATGGCTTTTGAGGGATTTTAATGGCTTTTGGGGGATTTTAATGGCTTTTGGGGGATTTTAATGGCTTTTGAGGGATTTTAATGGCTTTTTAGACAAAGTGAACTTAAACTCTCATTACCCATATACTGAGCGCCGATGTATGAAGGAAAAAAAGTCATCCAATTGGTTGTTGTAGTTGTTTCTTTGGCCAGAGTGATGAATTTATGAAGGTTATTTTTGTCATCCAACTATTTTCGATAACCTTCAGAATGTTGCATATATCCAAATTATACAAAGAAAATTTATATTTTTCCAAAATATCTTTTAGCTCTTAACCAGGGCTGGATGTTGGAGTAGTTTCATTAATTTGTGCTAAATAAAAGAAACTTAATATCGAGGAGAACTGACAAAAAATAAGAAATTGTTACGCACTTCATTGCCCAAAGGCCCAACTATAAATTACATAAGCTTGCTTAAGCTTCTGTCAAATATTATCAAAAAATCTCTCAAATACATTTAGCGGTAGCATAGTTCTATGGTGAATTAAAATTGTGGAAAATTTCTACGCTAATATCAAAATTGATAACAGCCCCCTTTTGTTGCCTCAAATCAAAAAAACTTTTTTTACAAATCGTTAAAAATAATCACTTACACTGCATGTGTTTTGATTCTATTTATTAAAAAACATAATATAAAATTATACATACACATATCTTAACTTATAAATATATGGGGGATTTCATGTCAAGTGACCCAACTTTTGAAGTCTTCCGATTTGGATGCACCAATGTTAGTCTTATTGGATAGTAGTTTAGACACAAATTTTCAACAAGATCGGTCAAAAAGTTTCTGAGTTAGAGGGGGTCAAAATTTGACATTTTGGCCAAACCGGTGTTCTTTCTCATCCATGTAACTTATTATCTATTGGTGTTAGCAAAATTTGTCCCAAAACAAATTAGATAGCTATTTCTTCAAGCTTTCGAAAAAAAATACCGTTTTCAAAAAAAAGTTTTAAGTTTAAAAAAAAAAAAATTTTAAAAAATACAAAAAAAAATTTTCGAAAGCTTGAAGAAATAGCTATCTAATTTGTTTTGGGACAAATTTTGCTAACATGAACTAAGCTGAGTAAAGATTATTTTTTTACAAATTACAACTAAATTAATGTAAACTACTTGAATTCAGAAAAACTTTTTTTTAAGAAAAAAACTTTTTTGCATCTCAAAAAAACTTGCAAAAAAAGATAAATATTACGATATGACAACACTTCCCGCAGTGCTAGTGAAATTTTATTCACCTCAACAGTGTCAAAATGTTACTTCCATCGGAACTCTGCTCCCGTTTCGCACACTTCCTTTTAACTGAATTAAAGTCATTTTGTTGAAAAAAAATTGTGATCATTCCACTTAATCGCTTATTTCATTATTAATTTTTGTCTAAGATTACAAATTTTAAACATCACCGTCAGCTGATGATCACAAAATTATCTTTGAAATATATCACGAAAAAAATTTTATACTCAGAATATTTCTTTATCTTAATGGAGCAATTTGAAATTATATTTTTTCATTAAACCTTAAAAAATTAACACCTTTTTTTAAGAGTAGGGCCTGCGTCAAGACCATGATAGGCATTATCACGGGCCACTTGCGGGTCTTGCTAATCGGATAAATGTAGGCTGTGTGATGACCCACTGTCCCACGCTACAGAACAGCAGGCTGAGTTGGCTAGGTAGCAGATTCCTGCAGGAATTGGGCGATGTCTCGGGCTACGGGCTCGAGAATCTGACGGGACTCGTAATGGGAATAACCTGGCTGCGGGGCAGGAGGCTGGGGACTGGAAACATGTAGGGCAGTTTTCCCTTTTGGTATTGTTGTTTTTTTTTCTATCCGTTCCACGCAATTGTTGTATTAGCTGAAAGAATAGAGGGATATCTATTTAACAGTGTAAAACTAAAAAAATATTCAGATAAACCGTTCTTAAAGTTTTCGCCAATAAACCAAAACACTAAAAGAAACAAAAAAAAAGCATTTTAGAGAATATCACTAAAACGCAAATAAATTTTCAGCGACCTCAAATTATCTTAGAAAATGTTTTTTGATTTAAGAAATGGCTAAACCTAAGGAATTTAAAAATTAGTTATCTTAAGTTTGTCTGAAATCTGACATTTTATGTAAAAAAAAATTGTGTATATTTTGAGTGTTATAAGTTACAACGGCTAAATAAAATTTTAAATGTTGCAACATATGATGTTTCACAAATTGATCGATTTAAACTAATTTTAAAAATAATGATGCTGCCTTCGGTAGAGGGCTAAAAGTATGTCCCAATTTGTTTTCAATGTTTTTCCCAGGTACCTGAGTATAAAAAGCCACTTTCTAGCGCTATTCGAAATTGAAATTCGCAAAAAAATTTTGACGCTTAACACTAACGTACAAAAGTGATAGGAGATATGGTGATTGATTATTCGAAATTTTCCAGAAACCGAATATTCAAACATTTCTGAAAAACCGGTTGAAACCCCGACTCGATCATTCTAGTGTTAATGCAATGAGTTAATATATGGTACACCTAACAAATATTTGACGTCCCATACGTAACAACTATTTTTATTAAATACTAGCTTAACCCGGTGCGCTTCGCTACCCCTGCACCTACCCCATTTATTTTTGTTTTAAAATTTGTCCTGTAAAGGTTGATAGCTCTTGTGTTCAGATATATGGTATTTAATATGTCTTCTATGAGGGGTACTGCTCCTACTCTGTCTACCCCGCACATTTTTATATTGAAATTTATAGTTTACTATAATAGTAGCTTTAACCACGTTTGAAGACTCTCCCTTTAATAGTTCTTCAGTTGAGCGATATTTAATGTATGCATCCTATGGGAGGTATTTCCCCCCCTGCGCCAACCCGCTTTATTTTTATTTTCAAAAGTATATATGAACTTAAGCCTAATTAAAAATATCTAAATTTGGATTAAAAACCATTAACAGTTCAATAAAATAACCACAATACTAATTATTGTTAACAGCTAAGGCACGAGCTATGTTTACATTTGTCCTTCAAGTTGTGCTGAAAAAGGTCAACAAGAAAAAAGAAAGACAAAAACATCAAAAACAAAAAAAAAAAAAAAAAAAAAAAATTTACTTTGGACTTCAAGAAGAATTCTTGACAAAAAGTACGAAAAAACAGAAGTAAGGAAGAACATGTAAATCAATTAAAATAGATAATCATTCATTCAAAAAGCAAATTTCGATCTACCAAGGTGAAATACCATTTGGTTTAAGGATTGATGTTTGACTATTGACGTCGCCCGGCCTCAATAGCCGAGTGAGTAAAACGGCAAACCCCACTGACGAGATTGTGTGGTTACAATCGAAACTAGTATGGGCAACCTGACCGTGAACGCCTGGGTTCAAATCTCAGCGCAGTCAAGAATGAAAAATTATCAATAAAAATTTTAATTAATTTCATGTTGTAAAATTCCTGTCTTCATAAAAATAATTTAATGAAAATTAAATTCAATGAACTTAAGCCTAATTAAAAATATCTAAATTTGGATTAAAAACCATTAACAGTTCAATAAAATAACCACAATACTAATTAGTGTAGTATACCATAAGAGTGACTTTTAGAAAGTTTGAACATTCTCACTATTACAGTTCTTAAGATATGCGATGTTAAACATTGGCGTCCTATGGGGTATTCCTATACCCCCGCTGCTATTTTATTTCAGTTCCGGGGCTCAGAAGATCCTACTACAAAAAGTTCAGCAAAATGCGTGCAGCGGCTCTTAAGATATGCGATAATTAATATTGGCATCCTATGGGGGGTACCAATTCCCCTGCCCCTATCGAAAAAATAAGTAGCCTATTTTATTTTTAGGGCTCACGTGATGTTACTGTAAAAATTTCAGGAAAATCGAATATTGGCATCCTATGGGGGGTACCAATTCCCCTGCCCCTATCGAAAAAATAAATAGCCTATTTTATTTTTAGGGCTCACGTGATGTTACTGTAAAAATTTCAGGAAAATCGGTTCAGTAGTTTCGGAGTCTATAAAGCGACAAACAATCATACAAACATTATTCATTTTTATA
Organism: Pollenia amentaria; assembly: GCA_943735925.1. Taxonomy (NCBI): domain Eukaryota; kingdom Metazoa; phylum Arthropoda; class Insecta; order Diptera; family Polleniidae; genus Pollenia; species Pollenia amentaria. The sequence goes on along the minus strand of OX031010.1, from coordinate 117,306,728 downwards.
TATATAGATTTCTGCGAGAAATTCGTGTCAATCATTCTTTAAGCACTTATCCCTAGTCCAATGAACTTATTATTATAATAAAAAGTAACGAATTATGATAGTGAAAATAAGACATATCACTTAACAGATGATAATGTCTGTAAAGTTTAGTTACTCCAGAGGCACGAAACTAGTCATGTCAATGGATTTTGTGCGGGCTGATGCTATTGGTTTATATTATTTTATATGTTGGGGATCTATCATATTAATGTGGTTCACTCGGGACAATATTTGTGATATGCATTATCCTAACCGATATTAAATGTGCCCATTTAGCTCTTTTAGTCACCTGTTACAAAATGTCAAAAATGTGTCAATCAACGCTCTCCTAGGACATCACCTGGTTAAAGTGACAAGTAGCCTTCATATAAAGTGTTAGAACTAGAATCGGTTCCTACCACTTTAAAACTGTCACGTGATAAGTTTGGTGTTACTTCACTTTCTCCTAGGGATTTTTTTGATTTAACATTATGTTAACTGGATCAAAAAGCCTTCCAGACTTTATGAATAACAATTTACTATGATTGTTTTAAGAAATATTGTCTAGTCAATCCATTAAAACTGTTAAAAAAGAAATTAAATGATTGATGAAATTAGTGGCACAGATTACACACAGATATGTAAAAAGTAACGTGTGAAAATCAGCGTGGGCAGCTCTCGAAGAAAGAGACAATAAGCGTTTTTTGGTAGTGAAGTGGCAATGTGTAAAAGCAGGCGGCTACAATCAACACAAATTGCGTGATCAAAACAAAAATAACAAAACACAAACCACTTTTAACAAAAGCATTAGTTCAACAAACATTTTATTTTGTGCAAAAAATTTATTTAGTAATATTGTTTTGTTTTATAATGCTATTACTTATTTAAATATTCTTTACTAGTGTTGCGGTAAACTTAAAAGTTAATTCTTACAACAATCTTGCAAATAAATCTCAACTAAATAAAGTTGTGTTCATTCTATTGCGGCATAAAAGATGATTCAAAGAGAAATGAAAAATGGCAGCTTTCTAAGAAAGAGACAAAAAATCTTCCGTCTCGTGACATATCTGTGTGTAATCTGTGTTAGTGGTCAATCTATCACGGCAAAATTTTGATAAATGGGAATATACATTTTTAAAATTACAAATAATATGGTTTGAAAATGTACATCCCATAAGACTTCATCGTTTTTAGACATTTTTCTAAACGGCAATTTTTTTCATTTGATCAGGGCTGTAATTATACTACTGGCAAATAAAGTCAACAAAATCCATATATTTCAAGAAAAAGAGCACTTGTGAAAAACAGTAATTTCTAAACTACGATACTGTTCCTATTAATTTTATTCGATGTGTGATAGTGTGAAAATAAGAGTGCAGATGACCAATTTTGACTTACTTCTCATAAGCAGGGCAACCGTAAATATCCAATCATATTTCCTTAGATTTTCCTTGTGTGTCCAATGGAGGCAGAAACAATATATTTATCTGTTTAAGCACTTTTTATGAATTTTGACATCGACTTTTTATGCATATTTCAGAATCTTTTGCATATTTTAGTCAAAAGACCATTTTTTAGCTAAAAAGGTATATTCCACCTTTTTGAAGCATATTGTGATACTTGATAATTTATTTTAAATGCACAGTTAACTCTTATATGAATCTAGTTTTATTATGGTTGCACAACTACTGCCCATATGCTCCAAAGAGGATCACTCGATAATTTATTTGTAAATACTGTGGCGTAGGCTTGACCGACTTTACTTTTTTACTTGTAAATAAAAATATTATTTTTTTCTATAGTTTTTAGTGTATACATCCGGTTTTCCTGCTCTTTGCTAAGTACAATCTCTTTAACCACAAAAGTGGTGCAGAATTTTTTATAATCGAGTTTGCACGACTTTCTTGTTTTGACAAAGAATAACTGCAAAATAATTTTCCTTTGCTATATTAATTAACTAGGTTACAATTTCATTTTCAATTTTGTCCTTAAATAAACAATTCAATTATGCAATTTTTTGTTGTATATAATTAAGTCTTGTACTGCGTATAAATAAACAAAAACTACAGCTGTAAAATTGACTACTGCAATGTTAAAACTGCATAAAATGTAATTTCACAAATTTGGATACAATTCGTATATCGAGTTACAAGTAAATATTTGTATGCAAACGAAATACAATATAAAACAAAACAATATAAAAAAAATTTATGAATGATATATTCAGCTGTACCGAATCGTTAATACCATCCATTGAGTATTAAAAACTTTCAAGGAGGGCTTTTTATTAGATAAATTCCTAACTATTAATCAATATTTATTAAATCTGAATTCACAGTATCATTATTCATTCACCACTTTTTCCCTTTTCACGAATTGGCGATTATGAAAAACTTCCTCGAAAATCTTTTTTTTAGGTAATTTTGAGGTAAAAAAGCAGAATAATATCGTGAGTTCTTTGAGTTTCTCGCTTTATTTTTGCTGGCAAACAGAATATGAACGTAAGTAGTTCTTCCTTTAATTCAAGTATTAAAGGTTGTCAAATATATTTTAAGGGAAAGATCGGTTAATAAGGCACAAACTGATATTTTGCTCATTAAGATTTAAATTTTTTTTTTTTAATCTTTCTTTTTTCTTTATATTCACCAAGAACTGATGGCGTGAAGTAATTTTCACGGGAGATTCACATTAGCACTTTTCTCTTTTATACCCTTCACCATGTTGCGAAAAGAATTTAAAGTTTATTAAAGTTAATTATACCTAATTTGGAAACGTTGGCTCTTGCCGTTCTGCAGATATTCAAAAATGTTAAATGTTCTTGTTTGAGAAGTACCACGCCCACTTCTTCACTCCCACCACATTTGATCGAATGTTGTGTATTGATTAGGGAGATCGATTATTCGACTTTTTTCAATAACCGGTTTTCGAATATTAGGAATAGTTGCTATTTAAAAAAACCCAGTTTTCGGTTAAGCATTATTTAAATAACCGGTTAACTGGTTTTAATTCGAATACATAAAAACACAAAAATCAAATAAGTTTTTGAAATACAACGTTAATTTGAAAAAAAAAACAAAACAATTTGCAAAGGTAAGGAACCAACAAAATACATAATATGTAGATATTATGTAGATATGACTTAGGTCAGACCTAACAAATATTTGACGATAAAATCCAAGAAAAGTGGTACCAGTAAATTGCTCAAACTTAAACTTAGTTTTAAACAATTTTTTATTGATTTACTAAATTTGATTTGTAAAAAGATTTTTGTTTAATGTAATTTAGAAACTGTTGAATGATTTTTGATCTAGACAAACGTTTTACAAAAGCAAATAAATTATAGGAATTTTATAAAGTTATTATTTGAAATATTTTCCCAAATTTATTTTGAATGAGTTTTAATTTGTTGGTGGTTAAGCATGTCTATATAAATCAGCCATATTTTTAAAAAGTTGCAAACAAAATCTCTTAGTCCGGATTATCTATTTCAAATTATTTTGTTTCAGTATTATAGAAACGAATAGTAAAATGAACATGATTTTTGTGTGAAATATTTGTCAATTCGTCGACTACAATTTAATTCCATGACAGTGTTTGATTTCTTCAATTGGATTTTTTAGTTCTTGGTGTTTTAATAAATAGAACTGGTAGAAATTTTTCCCATATCGTTGATTCCGCCGGAATGTTGTAGTTTTCAGCATGAAGAGATGCTAGAACTACTTAAGAGTTTTTAGTGCCTTAAAGTGCATTTCGTCCTTGGCAACACAATGGGCTAATATTTCACCAATGATTCATTTTTGGCCACGTATTTTAGTAAAGAATTCTTTGCCGTCTCTTTAGAACTACTTCGAACTGTGTTAAGTTTTATGTGGACCACATTAATGTCGAGCATGTAGACTAAATAAAGGTGATTAATAAGTCGTGACATGGAAAAACCTTTGTAACTTATAATTTAAGGGCACTTCAAGCACCGAACTTTGTCTTTTTAATCGCGTTCAAAAAATCTCTAGAGATAACCTCTATATTAAAATATATTTAATAATTAGAATACTTTCGCACAAATTCTAACTTTTTAACTGCACACGTGTTTGTAGTATTTTGAATAGTTTTTGGTTTTTTTTTTACAAGAACACACGCTTTTATAAGCGAATTGTATTTACAGTGTTCTTAATGTTTTTTGACCTTTGTTACATTTTGTTTTGACATTCTTCATTAAAAGTTTAAGTTTGGACAATATTCAATTAGAAAATACTTCAATTACGGGTACATCTATAACCAGAGTAAGGAAAATGTATATTAATTACACATTATTAAAATAACCGGTTTATTATACCAAAATAACCGGTTTATTCGATATTCGAAAAATAGGCATTTTAAAATAACCGACTTGAGCAAAGCAAAAATAACCGGTTAAAACCGGTCGAATAATAACCGTTCGACCTCCCTAGTATTGATAACCAAGATGCTTATACCTAATTTGGATACTTAGGATCTTGCCGCTCTCCAGATATACAGAAATCAATAATTTCTTTGAACGGGAGGTGCCACTCCCAATTCGCCAATCCTTCTCATATTTTTAGAGAGGTTGTGTATTAATAATCCAGCTCTTTGTCTTACCGTCCTTAAGATATAAAAAAACGTTTGTGTACTACGCCCCCTTCTCTAATTCCGCCCACATTTTCTCGGATGTTGTGTATTGATAACCGAAATGCTAATTTGGAAAATTTGGCTTTTGCCATTCTCCAGTTTCATAGAAAAAAGTAATAAAAAACAACAACAAGAACAGCAAGGGATTTATGGGTTAAATAAAAAGCAGTCCTAGTTTTTTGCTCATGTCTTAGCCATTTATGTTCCGATCTGGCTGAATTTCAATAGCAAAATTATTAAGGAGCAGATGAATGAAATATATAACAATCAAGTCCCCATCATATCGGGGGTCTTCGGAAAACTCATTTCAATAGACATACGGACATCGTTAAATGAACTTCTCTACTCATAAGGACCCAGAATAAATATACTGTATTGGATATAAGATCAATATTGTAGAAATTACAAACGGAATAACAAACGAATATATACCCTTTTCACTTGTGGTGACTCAGAATAGATGTTTACAATAACTGCAGTCTTAGATGAATATTGAAAAAGTTTCACACGAAATGACAAACTTAGCATATTACCCAATACTCGTATTGGAGAGTACAAGAACAGTAGCATTTGTATGTTTTACTGTGCCTTGAATATATAATAAATATTTATTTATTCTCTATAATTTATTATTGTGCAACATTTCTAAAGGCAAGTCTTAGGAAGTTTGCAAATATCCATTGAAAGAAAATACAAGTGCATTCATGCTGAAAAATACATAAAGGAATTTATTCCTGTAGTTTTTCCAGAAGAAATATTTTGTTACAACTAGGGTTTCCAGCTTTAAGTTATTTTTTTCATTCCTGGGAGGGCATACAATTTTTCTTTTATTTTTTGGGAATTTGGTGCGAAGAATAACAAACAATGTTTATAAGATGTAACTTTTATAAAGGAATTTTTTATCATGAGCATTGTATACATGGTGGCACAAAAATTTTCAGCTGATATTCTTTGACAGTAATGAAAAACTTTAGTTTTGCTTTTGAATCGTGTTTATTTGAAATAGAGTTGAGTCTTCAACGTTAGACAAAAATTGTAAAGCTCATAAGTCAATCGTTGGCAGAAACTTCAAATTTTTTTTTATATTCTTCTTTTTATTTTGTTCTTATTTTTCTTTTCCTCAATAGATGAAATTTAATAAAAGTATGGTTACATTGTTTAGAGAATAAGTGTGTATATGTGAGAGCATAAACAAAATAATCTTAAAATAAAATTCTCAGATTCTATTTAACGACGGTAATCAACGACAAATTTGTATGTCAAAATGTATAGAAAATTTAGTGTCGACGCATATCTGTTTGCACTCTTAAGCCTAGTACTCTGTTCCAATTTGTGAAAAATGTCCACAACATCTTTATTTCATAACAAAAATTTGACATGTATCAATGTTGCCTATCGCGCGAGTTTGCGCAGTTTGACGTTTTTAATCTTTTAAAGTATGCGACATTGTTTTGCACATGTATTTTATTTAAAAGTATTTTTATAAGTAAAAAATAAAATAAAAATGAAAGTAAATATGAATGAAAAACTGTCACCGGTTATTAAGTTTAAGCTTTTTTCCATTTGCTTAAAATTCCACGTGAAATAAGTGCAGCTTATATTATTTCGCAGTTGTAAAAAATTTTGAAAGAAACATTTTGTAACATAATTTCACAGAAATTCCGCACAAGTTTTTTCATATGAGTTTTGACGGCATATCGCGTGAAATGTTGAACAGAGTACCAGGCTTTAGGTAGGAAGTAAGAGTGCTTTATTCGACTTTGCCAAATCTTATATACCCTTCACCATTGTGCGATAAGAGCAGAAAGTTATATAAATACCATTCTTTATATGTAAACAGATAATATTTATGCCATGCCCACTCCTTAGATATAAATAAATCTACATTTTGCCACGCCCTTCTCTCCAATCCTGCCCACAATTTATCGGATATAATATATTTATAACAAAGTATTGATAACAATGGTCATGTATGTAAGAAAGGAGGCCAAAATTGTATGTTTCCTAGGATTCTTTATTTTGTATCTCAGATTGGTACGTATTTTTCAAATATGGCAGCAATTTGTCTCTAACAGCTTTTGATTTTCAGTAATAGCTAAATACCCTCATTTACTATGCTTACTTAGATTTTCGTTTTTGTTTGACGCTAAATTTATATTTTGTTGTTATTTTAAATATGGATTCGCCAAGAATAAATTTTTAAATAATCCAGACAATGATTGTCGATTGATGATTGTTGTTTTTTTTTTTTTTTTTTTTTTTTTTTTTTTGATATTATTTAAAACATGTACAAGGCGACTTCAACTACAGGTGGTGTTGGAACTAAAACAATCCAAAAACAACAGAAACAACATAGATTTTTTTGCATTGCATTGTTAGTGTTTACGGTCCAAAATGTCAACTATTCCTAACAAAACACTAACAAATCAAAGCAAAATGCCTCGAACTGTCAAAATCAGATGGCGTTTCGACACCACCTCTAGTTGAATTCGCCTTGAACATGTAGAAAATTAGATAAAACGTGTAGTTGGTTTCTCAATTTTTTTAATGGATTTAAAATTAATTTATTTAATGAGAAAAGTTCGTTGGAATGCCTAGTTTGTGCATACATGGACAAATAGAGAAAAAATTGGAAAAATAGCGTAAAGTCAATATTTTAAGTACTAAACGAAAAACAATTATTTTGAACATCCTTGCAATACAAATTAGAGATCCTGAGATCCTCATCCATTTGACTCTACTCAAATAAAAGAGAATTTGGTGTAGATTAATAAAAATATTTTAAAGTCTGTAGGGCCGTTCGTAAAATTTTAAGCGTATAATACAAAAAATGGTGTTAATTATGCAAATATTTTTTGTCACTATGTATTTAAAACTAAAGATGCGAGAAAAAAACTAATGATGCCATCGTAATTTAACCTAAAACAATGGACAAAAATTAGGAAACTATTGGTGTGTTGCCCTGTGTAATCAACCCTAAGGACCCAGAATCTAGACATTTTTTATAGTCTAAGATCCATATTGTTAACATTATAAACGGAATGACAAAGTAATATATACCCTTTTACCTTCGGTGAAGGGCCGTCACTCGAAGTAATGACCATACGTCCCCGATTTTTCGCATTTTCTATAACTCTTACGAGATTTCCGGCGATATGTTACCGTATTCCTGACGGATATTCTCTTTAAATACTCGGGATTTTAAGAAACCCCACAAAAAAATGTCTAGAACGGGTAAATTAAAAATAAGGCAAACCGGTGATTATTACGAAAAATATTATAAGCAATTATTCCGCGTTTTCGAGCAGTATAACGCTCTATTTCTTATTGACTTGAGGGTGTTTAACCATTATATTCTTAAATTGATTAAAATTTGTTTTAAAATTAGTAGAAAAATTATATTTCTTTATTTGTTTCGATGTGCATAAACTGGCAGTAAGTACCAATTAATGTGATAACAACTTAATCTGCGAGTTCCACAATATAAGTGATTAAACGTGTCGTACGAATTATATGAAAAACAATCAGTTTTTGAGTTTGAATTAGTTGTATTGTGGAAAGAAAAATAAATTTAGATCAAAATTTCAAAAAGTCCAATGTGAACATACTGTGAACACAAAAAATCAAATATTTTAGTAATTTTTGAGCAAACATTTATTTGATATTACAAAAAAATTGAAAGAGCAAACAACGACAAATAATTTTAGCCATGTTCCGGATAGAAGCAATTTTTTCTGTAAGTTTTCAGATTCTTTACAATTTTAAAGATTTTTTATAATTTTTAGACTTTGCTATCGTGCCGCTATTAGCAAATTTTTGCGAATTACCGCTAATTTAGCAATTTTTATAGAATTTTTGCCATTCCTTATGGTTTTAGGCACTTTTACTAAATTTTATGGCTTGTTTGAAATATTAAAATGGTTCGCAAATTTTCGCTATTTTTGCAACATTTTTTTTTTGTTTTTCCCCTACATTTTTTTTTTTTTAATCGATTTAGCAATTTCAAATATATTTTAGGGTTTGTTTCCAAGTTTGCAATTTTTCGCGAATTTTCGCCATGTTCGCAAAATAAGCGATTTCTTTCTGTGATTCTTTGCAGCTTTAAGTATTTTTAATAATTATGAGTATTAAACTTTGGTATCATGCCGCTATCAGCAAATTTTTGGGAATTTCCGCTAATTTAGCAATTTTTACCGAATTGTTGCCATTCCTTATACATTTAAGGGACTTTTAATCAATTTTATGGCTTGTTTGAATATCAAAAATTTTAGCGAATTTTCGCTATTTTTGGAAAAAATTTTTTTTTTGTTATTTTCCGACAATTAATTTTTTTAACCGATTTCAAATACATTTTAGGGCTTGTTTCTAAGTTTGCAATTTTTCGCGAATTTAAGCCATGCTCGCGAAAAAGCGATTTTTCACTGTGAATCTTTACAGCTTTAACGATTTTTAATAATTACACTATGCTAGTTGAAAAAACAGACAAGCCGGGCACATGACGTTTTAACATAATTCGGGTACGCTGAATCCAGTGGTGCCCGAGGTTTTTTCAGATTGGCTCCGGTTTTCGAGATATACCGTTATTTCGAAAATGGAGGAGGTTGCACAACATATGTTCCCGTAACTCAAAAACGCTTTAGCTTATTCAAAAAACTTAAAAAACCGAAATTCCGCAATAATTTCCTTTAAGAAAAGTAAAACCGCAGTCGTTTAAGGAACATAATTTTTTTTTTGGAAAAAAAAATAATTATTTTATCAAAATTTCGAAATTTTTGTTTTTTAAAAATTCATAGAAAATTAAAAAATGCAGCTAGGCTTCTAATTTTTTGCAGACATATAAAAAACGAAGCTGCAAACAAAACAAGCTATAAATGATTAAAATCTGTTAGATTTTATTCACAAAAGTCGACAAATTTTCACACAATTCCAGGCCAATAGCTCGATATCATTCAATGCAACCTCAAATTGATGGTCCTTCATAAGACGACGAATGTCCAATTCGGTAAAAGCACCACCATCTGTGCTCAATGCTTTTATAAAATTTTTTACAATACCCAGTTTGATGTGGAGTGGAGGAAGCAAAATATTTTTCATCGGTACAAGTGGTAATTCAATAACATTATTTCTATGCAATCTGCTTTCCTCACGTAAAGCCCAATCCCGTGTATTTTACTGGTCGCCATCGAAACGCGTATTCCATAAGCACATGAAGCACATATTTTTAGTATAGCCCAATTGCATGACTCTTAAAAGAGCTACCACTTTTAAATCTGCGCATATTTTCTGGTCTTCATATTTAATTAACTGTATTATTTTTTTCATTGATACGTATGTATCTTTAGTATTTGTGCTTAGTGCTATCGGAATAGGACTTTTTAAATTAGTGATATGTAGCAAAACTGCTTTTAAGCTACTTTTGGAAGAATCAATGTATAAGCGCCAATCTTCAGGATTATATTCATTATGCATTGTTAAAACCAAGCCGCGGATGTCAGTACAATACGCAATAGAATTATTCTCAATAGATTTAAAAAAAGTCGTAAATCGTCTATGGCGATTGATAGCCTCGTATATTTGTACACCTGGTGCTAAAATATTAGCTCGTTTTAACTCTTTTGTCAAGAGAATGCTCTGTCTTTGAGATAATTTTAGACGCCGTACCATTATATCCAGACGATCTTGCGCGACTTCATTGTGACTGCATGGAACCGTGATGCATGACGGTTGATACATTGAAGTAGCTGGTCCACCCGCTTCAACAGAATGAATTATTGAGGGAATATGTTCTGTTGGTATTTGGCTATCCGGAACAGGAATGTCATCAGAATGTGGCAGCGGAAATCGAGCAGATGCTGTTTCAGTACAAGATATATAAGTCATTTTTCTTCTGTTCATACCCGCTGTATAATTTAAGCACGCATTACACTCATCTTCAACATGGACTATGGGATCTCTCCAAATCATTGGAACACCAAATGGCATGGCGTCTCCATTTTTTACCAACTTAATTAAATGGTAAATGCAGTGTGTACACACTATTGATGTTGTCCAACTCTTACCATATATAACACATAAAGATCTTAGATATTTCAATATAACTGATTAGATACAAGACTGTCAAAGGCTTTAAACTTCACTAATCACTTCCGCAAACACTTTCCATATGACAGTGAAGGGGTTGAGGAACTCTTATTTATACTGTAATTGTTTTAATCAAAGTATCTGTCGAGACCTTCATGACCATGTTCTGTAAAAAAAAAAAAACAAAGCCAGGACGATTAATATTAATAGAATATGTTATTTAAGTTTTTTACAAGACCGATTAGTGCGGCTTTGACTGCACAATAAAAGACCGATTTGTGTGGTTTTGTAAGCACAATAAAATACAAATATGTAAGCAGTTATGACTTTATTTCTTAATTCTAAGAATTTTTTAATCGGTTACTGTGGAAATTCCTACCGCAAAGTGAAAGTGTGGTAATAATGCATGCATATTTCTTTTAAATAGCATAAATTTGAATATTTGTTCTCTTGGTTTGTATTGTAAATGGCACAAAAACCGCATTTAAAAAATTTTACGTCAAAATGTCATTGAAAATAAATTTCCTTCATTGGCCCCTAGTGGTATATAATGTATGACCGACCTCAATTAATTTTTTGTCCTTAACATTTTCTCGAGACATACTTGCCCCTTATCATCACTTCTTACACAGGGTCCACCTGAGATAATATCTGAAATAATATCTGAGAGAACGTCGGCAGAATGAGAGAATACATTTCTTCATGTTAATCTTAATATCAAATAAGGGGAACACGTATCTTATAAGATTTCATAATCGACTGATTCTCGTACAGCAAACTTGTACCTTTTTTATACTTTTTTTATTCTATTTTTAGTTTAAAATATTGTTATTTTTAACAATTTTCACAATATTGGCATTAATAAATTACACATTTTAATAATGGTGGCTTATTATTGTTTTATATGTGTATGCATGTGTATTTTTGACAGCTCATCTTATAAGATAATTGTTATAAGATTTCTTATAACAACTGTTTCATAACATTTATTATAATATTAATATTAACACTATTTGAGAGTCCACACGTAAGATAATGCTCTCTGCGATTGAATTTGACGTTTGCTGATATAAAAATCTTATATCTTATCACAGGTGGATACCCTGTGTTAGGGGGGCTCCCATACAAATATTGCGTTTTATGAAATTCTTAATTTAATTAAAATTTGTCGACTTTTGTGAATTAAATCAAAAGTTGCTAACAGATTTTAATCATTTATGGCTTGTGTTGTTTTCAGCTTCGTTTTTTATATGTCTGCAAAAAATTAGAAGCCTATGAATTTTTAAAAAACAAAAATTTAAAAATTTTGATAAAAAAATTTTTTTTTTCCAAAAATAAACCTCCTCCATTTTCGAAATAACGGTATATCTCGAAAATTAGAGCCAATCTGAAAAAACCGCGGGCACCACTGGATTCAGCGTACCCGAATTATTTAAAACGCGTACCCGAATATTATTAAAAGTATCAATTTCTCGCACAGTGTTATTAGGCTTTGCTATCACCGATAATTAGCAAATTGTTGCGAACTTCCGCTAATTTTGCAATTTTTATTGAATTTTTGCCATTCCTTATAGTTTTAGGCACCTTTAATAAATGTTATGGCTTGTTTTAAATATCAAAATTTTTCGCGAATTTTCGCTATTTTTGCAACATTTTTTTTGTTTTTTTCTTGACATTTTGTTTTTTAACCGATTTAGCGACTTCAAATATATTTTAGGTTTTGTTTCCAACTTTGCAATTTTTCGCAAATTTTAGCCATGTTCCCGTTACCCAGTGGCTTCCATTTTTTTTTTCTTTTACATTCTCCTATTCTAACACTATAGGAGATGCTGATCCACAGAATAAAATAAATAAATTAGCTTTTGCGCTCATTTTTACTATTTGAGAAATATATTTTTATTTTTGAACACTTTCATTAAATAATTATTTGATGCAAATATTTCTTTTAGTCTGAACGCATGGCAAACATAAATTAATTTATTTTATTTAACACTGTTTGCCAACTGTTTCATCAAATATTTGAGCTTAGTTTGAACATTAAACAAAATATTTTTTTGTTTCACACAGTTTGAAGCAAATATCAGAACAAATATTTTCATTAAATATTTTATTAGTCTGAACGTACCTTAAGTATATGTTTTTGTACCAAAAATCCAAATTATTTAAATTACAGCATTTTAAATTAAATTATCCTGTTACCTTTTGGGGGGCTCAAAATTACCGTAAAATGGGTAATTACCGTACGGTTAACATTACGGTATTGTAGCCCAATTTTCCGCTTTTTTTAAATAAATTGCATGATAATTTACTAAAACCGTTAGCCCGATTTTCAATTGTCTTCACGCGTTTGTTGTCTCAACAGTTGGCATCAGTGGTTTATTCATAAAATATAATTTCTAATTTTAATTCGCTTATGAAACAAATTTTAAATTCAATAGGTATTTACAACAAAAACAAAATACACACTACAACAGGGTGGCAATCACAAATAACTGTTATATTCTTCATTTATAAACTTATTAATTTAAAATTTCATGGGACGGGTTTTTGAGATGTGGATTAAGTGTAAACATAGTTTAACGTACTCTGAAACTATGACTTTTCTGGCGAAATGTGATTTTTTTTATTATTTCTTTAAAGACCAACATTTGAACAAAACTAACCTGTTCCGTCCAAAATTTGTTTACAAAGTTGATAATGACGGCACAAATCTGTTTTCAGATTAACTAAATCAGTTTAACTGAGATCTCAAAAATCCAGCCTTAAACAAACTTCTAGTGACCGTCATTTTCCGGACTTTTTATCGACACAACAAAATTGCTTTAAAGTTTGTCAGTTCGTTCCATAATTATTCAAAGGTAAATAAGAAAAAACAAGTTCATCATATTTATATTCATAAACAATTTTATTTACTTGATTTACATCAGTTCAATTCTTGAAAGTATTTCGTTTAGTAAGAAATACCAGTTTTACTTTCTATCCATTCCACAAAACTGGTAACACGAGTAAAGACATCCGGATAACCACGTTCACAAAATACCTCATGGTGAGAAGCCACACCAATTAGTCTTCTCTTGGGGTCCAAAACCAATGGATCGCCAAAATCACCTCGGCAGATGGAAACATTATCTGCAGCGGCAGCGCAAATTGTAGAGGAGGTAATACGCGAATATGATCTGTTGGCGCAGTTGGTATTGCTAATAACTTGCGTGCTGCCCCATTGCAAATACGTTGATATATTGCGAGAACTGTCAGAAGTTTGACCCCAACCTGAGGCAATAGCATTTTTTCCTTCATATGTAAAGTAGGGGCTCTGGATAGGGGGCAATTTCACTTTGTCAATATTAGTAGTGAAATTGGTGTAGGGGATATTGATCAAGGCTATATCGTTATATCCGTAGCCGAGATCATAGCCAGGATGGATGAAGAATGCGCTACTGTTGACAGTGTAATTAACTTCAAACGACTTAAATTCAATGGCACCCAAGTACACATTCATTTTAGTCGCAAGTGTTGTACAGCGCGCAGCAGTCAATACCCAGCTGTTGCCAATCAATGCACCACCGCATCGAAATGGTTGGTCTTGCACGACCCAAGATAAGCCAACTTGATAAGGGAATTGACCGACAGTGGCATTGGTGCCATTTGTAATACGACCCTTAGTTGCGGAGATGGGTACAGCAGAAGTGGTGGCCAAAGCCAAAGCGAACAAAATTAAAAATTTCATGTTACTCTTGTAAATGATCCCAAGAACTAATGTTTTCTTTAGAAACTTCTAAGGTTTTTATACTTTTTTAAGTGCTTAAAATAAAGCACTAACTGTTATAAAATAATTTGTTTAGAACTTAATCTGTATGATAAAATAAGAGTTGGCACGTTTTTGTTCGAAAACTGTTTTATGTTCATTTTTATCAACGAAACTAAACTTTTTATATACATAATTAAAATAAACATGATTTTTGGCAAATACGCACTATTGGAATTTATTTGATTAGAATTTATCATTATTTTTATCAAAAATACTTTATATTTTGGATTTATCCACGTTAAGATGATGTTATTCTGTGGTTTTGGCAATGACTGATACATAATCATTTGAAATTTTAGCCAGATATGGGCATTTCAAGCGTAAAGTCTACTTTTTGTAACGTTACGCCAGCAAGCAAATACGCTTGTATGTTAGGCCCATGTTTTTCAAATGGTGTCCCTTTTGTTACTGTTTTGACGCTTAAACAATTTTAATTACTTACTGGCGTTACAATTTAAAGGATTGTACTAACGAACAGGAATTTTTTTCCGGTAGATTAAGAAAGTATGTGCTTTCGAAATTAAAGGTTAACCAAGAGACAGAGATAGTACCTAAAGAGATTTCATTTTGTTATCCTCAAAGTTACATAACCCATTAAGAACTTCACTCATACCAATAACTGCCTATGTAAGCGTCATTAATTTATCTCCAAAATTGCGACCTGATTAAGAGTCGATCGGTATCCTAGATATTTAAAGGTGTTACAATCACCAGCAAAAACGCATTATATCCTCTTCACTATTGTGGCGTTGGTATAAAAGTCCATGGAAAGCGAAATATCCAAGTTTAAGTTCCAATTGGGGGCTGCCAATTTTTTCACATACATATGGAAAATGTCCTGTTTTTGTTTTTAATTTGTTTTTTCTAAACCCACTTACAATTTAAATAAATGTTGGGATAATTCCAACTAATTGTAATTGGGAATGTAAGAAAAGGGAATCTAAGAAAGTTTACTGAAGTCTTATGTTTTACAATTATGCTTTTTAACTTTTCATTTTTAAGGTTGTTTTTTTTTTAATAATTATCTATATATCTAAAAATGAAAAATGTTTGTCTGTTGGCTGATAGACTCTTAACCCACTGAACCGTTTTTCCTGAAATTTTTACAGTAACATCGCGTGAGACCCGAAAATTAAAAAGATACTTATTTTTTTCGATAGGGGCCGGGGAAGTGGTACCCTCCATAGGTAAGTATCGCATATCTTAAGACCCGATGCACCCATTTTCTCCAACTTTTTGTAGTAGGAACTTCTGAGCCCCGAAATTGAAATAAGATAGCAGCAGGGGAAGTGCTACCCCCCATATGAAGCTAATGTTTAATATCGCATATCTTAAAAATTGTAATAGTGAGAATGTTTACACTTGGTAGGAGTCACTCTTATTAAAAATATAAATAAAAGGGGTATACGCAGGGGGAGCAACACCCCCTATATGAGGCATATATTAAATATCGCGTAACTGAAGAACTATTATAGCGAGTGTATTCAAACGTGGTTAAGGCCACTATTAAGGTAAACTATAGATTTTAAAATAAAAATGGGCGAGGTAGACGAAGGAGGAGAAATACCCCCCATTGAACGAAAATATTAAATACTTCATATCTGAAGACAAAAGTCTTCAAGCTTTGAAGGACCCACTCTTATGGCAAACTACACCTTTCAAAATAAAAATATAATATATAAATGAAAAAGTAACTGAGCCGATTATCCTGAAATTTTCACAGTAATTTCCTCATTACCAGGCGCTTCACATAGACTCTTAATATATATGAATTTTCATGTAGGCGAAGCACCAACCATATAATGAAAATATGAATAACCTTATATATGGAGGACGGTTACAGTAAGAGTTAGGGCAGATGGTTTTGGTATCTTAAGCTGTATATTCCTTGTTGATCTACAGAAATCGAATATCTGGATTTAATGGCTAGGAGTATGTAATCTGTAAGACTTGCAAAAGTGGACATGATTTCTAATGGGTCGATTAAGGATGACAGCTAAGCTGAGGATGAGTTGCCAGCAGGGTGATCGGGCAACACTGCTCATTTAAAATATACAACATTTTTATTTTACTTTATATTTTAACATGAGCGGCGTTGCCTGATTTTGCTGCTGGCCGCTCAACTCCAGTTCGGTTATCATCCGCAAGCGGCCCAAAAATTGATGAACTCTACAAAAGAAAAACCTAGGGGTTTTTTCTTTTGTAGATATCTCATAACCCGTTTAAAAAGCTATCTCAACATTTTTGTAGAATGTAGCCAGCTGTTGCAGAATAAACCTCTAAGACATATGGGTTAACTGGCGTTGGGTAGCATTGGGTCTGTATTAAACAATTTACGTAAAGTTGACTTCGCGTTGTATATTATGAAATTGACATGGCATTCCAGTGTAAATTTTCGGGAATTGCACCTATACAATCAATATGTGTAATTAGCTCAATACATATTACCACTGCTAAGTGGTGGGAAACTCAGAACTACTGCATTTGCCAAGCAACATTGTCTTAGGTTTTGCCAGAATTGGCTAAATGGGCATGATCCTGGACTCAATCAGGTTTTGCAAAACATCGAAAGATTTAGGTGTGGCCTTGAACGGAAGCTGTAGGGTATTCATTTATTCGGGCTTTTGCTTTAGTCGGTTAATCGCTCGATTAATTAACCGAGGTTTTGTTTTAATCGGTTAATTTTTTAATTGATCGGTTAACCGATTAATAAAGATTTGTTTATAAATTAATAGCCTATTTCCGATGTGCGAAAGAATTCTTTCTTTCGTATAACTACATTGAAAACAAAAACAAATTTTTAGACTTTGTTTTTGTTTTGAATGTAGTTATGCGAACGAAAGAATTCTTTCGCACATTGGAAATAGGCTATAAGTAATTTCAATGAATAAAAAAGGAAAAAATTATTTATTATTTGGAGATGGTTTTTTTTATTAAATTATTTATTATTTACGAACACAACGGATAATGTGATGAAGGAAATGTTAAGATTGCAATCGATGTTATTGCAAGCTGTACGTAACAAGCCATGAATTGTTTAAAAATTTGTTTTTGGAACGCAAACGGAATTCGCCAACATAAAAATTAACTACAATACTTTCTTAAAAGCATACAAACTAATGTAATGATGGTTTCTGAAACTCATTTGACCTCAAGAAATACGTTAAAAATCACTAGTTATATATTATATGATACCAAGGACCCTCGACATAGAGCTTGTGGAGGATCTGTCATTTTGATAAAAGCCCGAGTCAAATACTACTTAATGTGTGATCATTGAGAGTTATCTCAAACATGCTATTCAACATTCCAGCATAACCCCCAATAAAACCAAAAATAATAACATATATTCTACAGATGTCGAGCGTCTATTGACTGAAAAAAGGAGAGTTCGAAGAGAGTGGCAATTGCGCGGATCCCCCAACTTAAGACTTAATTAAAAGAGTGCACAAAAAGGCTAAGAAAGTTACTGCAGTCTCATACAACGGCTTCTCTGGAAAAATATCTTAAGGAACTTGATGCAACTCCACATTCAGATTACTCATTATGGCGTGCAGCTCAATAGACCAGTTATATCTAAGCCACCATTAAGAAACTTGAATGGAAGTTGGGCAAGAAATTATATTGAAAAAGGAAATTTGTTTGTTAATCATCTGAAAAATGTATTTATCCTTAATATATCTCACGATATAGCATTCGAGTTACCGCCTGTAAATGTTAGAGCAGCTATTCCCCTAAGATTCGAGTTCAGAGAAATCGAAAAGGCTATTTGTGATTTAAACACCAAGAAGGCACCCGGTATTGATAAGATCAGTAATAAAATGCTTTTGGAGCTACCAAGTATAACAAAGAAAATTATTCTTATTATTTTTAATGCTATTTTACACCTTTAATACTACCCTCAAAAATGGAAGGATTCCTTAGTACCCATGATACCAAAGCCAGGAAAGGATCACACAAAAGTTGAGTCATACAGGCCCATTAGCTTATTATCTAATATTTTAAAGCTATTTGAGAAACTACTAGTGTCAAAATTAACGCCGATTTTATATGAAAATAGATGTAGTCCAAGCCATCAATTCGTTAAAAAAAACAGCACAATTGAACAAGCTTATTGAATAGAAAATGTCATAAGAAAAGCGTTTGAAGAAAAAAATATTGATCAGCACTCTTCATCGATGTGTATCAAGCTTTTGATAAAGTCTGGCATGAAAGTTTACTACTGAAATTGCAGCAAAACTTACCAGCAATTTTTTAAGTTCTCCTCTGCCAATTAACACCGGCAGCATCCTGGGCCCTCTATTATAATTAATTTATACTTCGGACATGCCAACAAACAGCTACACCCAAACCTCAACATTTGCGGACGATACAGCTACTCTAAGCGTACACGCAAACTGTCAAGAAGGATCTCGTTACTTACAGGATCATATATTTGAAATGTAAAGGTGGTTAAAACAATGGAGGATAAAGATCAATGAGCAAAAATGCCCACATATAACATTCACGATGCGTCCGGAAACATGCCCCCCCCCCCCCCCCCTATTAAAATCAATAATCAAATAATACCCCAACACTCGCATGTAAAATACCTCGGTATACATCTAGATCGGCGCTTAACGTGGAAATGGCATATAGAGGCTAAATTAACTCAAATGAAACCTAAAGCAATTCAAATTAATTGGCTCATTGGAAGAAATTCTGTTCTCAGCCTCGATTGCAAACTTCTACTTTACAACTCTATCTTAAAGCCAATTTGGTGCTACGGTATTCAGTTATGGGGCACTGCCTCGGCTTCTAACATCGAAAAAATTCAAAGGCGCCAAAATAAACTTCTTCGAATAATCACAGCCGCTCCCTGGTACGTCAAAAACTCAAATATCCACAAGGATCTCAATGTGTATTAGTAAAAACTATGAAAAAGAAATATGAAGTAAAATATTTAAAAAGGCTGGAACTGCACCCAAATCCATTAGCTCGAAATACTTTAAATTATGGCGGCCACACTCGCTTAAGGAAAAGCGACACTGCAGCACTCACCCAATCAGATGAGCGATTAACATCTCCATATGTGAACAGAAACAGTGATGACGAAATCTTTTTTGTCTGGCACTGGCAGGACATAAAGAAAATATTAGAATAAGATTTGATTAATTATTGTTAGTTCATATTTAATATATGAAGATTCAATAAATAAATACTGAAAAAATAGCTACATTTACTGGAAAAAATGGCCAAAAACTTTTTTGTATTATGAAACCACATTTAAATTCAATAACAAAAAAATAATACTCGTAGTTCATTTAAAACTTTTTACAATGAAATTGTAAATTGAAATCAATTTGTTACATAAGAATAAACGTAATTTAAATATTTAAGCATTTAAAAAATTCAATCATCGATTAATTTGATGTCGTTGTTGTTCATCTCATAGGAATCACTTGTGCCTATTAGTTTTAAATATTTTGAAGGTAAATCATATTTATGACAATATTTACCCAACCTTTTGAGACCAAATCTACAATAAAAATAAAAAGAGATAGAACAAATTTTATTGTTATGGTAAGAATATTTCCATAATTGATATAGTTGAACTACCTGTTGCTAAATGTAACCTATTTATCAGATGTTTTAACGATGTTTACTGGGCTACTTCAGCATTAGACCATGGAAGATTATGAAGATACTAAAAGTTTTTTGTTTTTTTTTTTATCTGGTATTTCGACCAGAAAGAAACAGTGTTGTTTGTATTGATCCATTTTTTAAATTTTATTAATTAATTAATTTAATTTATTTAATTTAATAGAAAGTTACAAAATTTCTTACATACTAGGGAAACAAATATTGCACAGAAATTGCTTTGCCTTATATCTTAAATATTAACAAGTTTCGGGAAGAAGGTTATATAAATATATGTATTAATTTATAATTCTGAAGGAAAACTATTAACAAAAACCTTCAATATGAAGAAAGAAAAAAAAATAAACAAACAAAATACATAAACTGTTCATTATGATAATAATTTAACAAAGTGTATAACAAGTAACATAAATGTTAGTAGAGTGCACAAATTACTGGATTTTCAGAAAATCCACATTTTGTTTCAAAACGAGAATTAAAGGTTCGAATACCTTCTGCAACGGTTTTGGTGTTACTAATAAGATGTAATCTTGCGGTAGAAAAATGCCATGGTTATTTTAGAGCCATTTTCAAAATTTTGTTTTGCGCTATTTGAAAGCGTTTAATGTGGGTTTTTCGCAATTATAGCCTGAAAAATTGTTTTAACTATTAATATTTTATTAGGATTACTGAGAATGGAATTTCTGTTAAGAAGTGGGTATAATATTCTTTTATATTTATTGACTTTATCAATTATATGACTTATATGAGCATTAAAAATTAATTTAGTATCTAAGCAAATTCCTAGATATTTTATATAATTAGACCAATTAATGCTGCAGCCCGAAAGAGTAAGATTGCTCGTAGGTAGATAACGGTGTTTTGTTTTTATTGTAAAAAAAAAATTGCTTGTGTCTTATTAGGATTGATTTTAATCTTCCATTGAGAATAGTACTCCTTCAATCGATACAAAGAGCATTGAATTTCAGTCAGAATATTCTGACTGAGTTCATGAGTATAGTAAATTGCCAAATCATCGGCATAAGCGGCGAATTTACATGGGCTAATTAAGGGCATGACAGCGCAATAAATATTATACAAAATTGGTCCAAGAACAGAGCCCTGCGGCACGCCTACTGGAATACTGTTCAGGTCGGAAAAGCAATTGCCTACAGAAACACAAAAATGTTTTTCACAGAAAAAGTTTTTGACTAGCTTTACAAGGAATAAAGGGAAGATAAATTGGATAATTTTATACAATAAGCCACAGTGCCAAACTGAGTCAAATGCTTTTTCAACATCAAGTAATACCAGCGCGGTCGACTTTTTTGATACCAACCCATTTTTGACAGCATTGCAAATTCTTTTGACCTGATGTATAGTTGAGTGAGATCTTCTGAAACCGAATTATTCATCAGGTAATATATTGTTAGTGCTTAAAAGTGCAAAATTTTCTCAATTACGATTTTTTCAAGAATTTTTCCCAGGCTACTTAATAAACTTATAGGCCTGTAGTTTTCAGGTTTATTAGACATTTTGCCAGGTTTGGGAATAGGTATAACTATAGCAGTTTTCCAAGTATTTGGAAAGTACTGCAAGACCAAACAAGAGTTATATATGTTTGTTAGAAAACGAACAGCAATTCTAGGTAGATTTTTCAACATTTGGTTATTTATTTCATCAAGACCACAAGATTTTCCAGTTTTAAGATCACCTATAATAATCTCAACATCACCATCTGTGATTTGTTCTTTGGAAGAAGTAATAATGTCAAGGGTATTAAAATTATCAATCACCTGATTAACCATATAAGTATGATTAATTGATCCTAATTTAATATTCCTTAAGGTGCGTTTAGACTATGCTAATATTTGTCCAAACACAACAAATAATGGTTTGGGCTAATAGTATGGTTTGTGACAAATGTTTGGGCATGGGTTTAGATTGCACTAATATTTGTTTGAATTTTATTTGCGCAAATAACAGACAATTTTGTGTCAGCCAAGTGTGGTACAAATATTTGTATACCTCTTTACACTATGCTAATAATTTTATTTGTCCGGTGTGTATGACAAACATTTGTCAAACAATGAGGTTAAATACTTGGGTTGTTTTTTCAGTTGTTTCGTTATTCGTTCTTTTAACATACACGTACCGTCGTGACTACACGATTCGTTATACACGTATGTATTTTCATTCTTCTTCAGTACCATTTGTTTGTCTACATTATTAAAATTGCTTAAAAACTGATTATTTGTGTTGCATTTCACTCCATTTTATTGATTTTTCTTATTTTTCTGTCTTTCTTTTGTTTTATTCACTTTATAACTTTGTTATTCCTTCCTTTTTTGTAAGCGTCAAAGTTCAACCAGAAAAAGTTTTAAATTTCCGGTTGTGCTTTCGTTACTCTGAACCCCTTATATTTCTATACCCTTCGACCAATCTGTCAAAAGAACGTATAACGAAACAGCTCCAAAAACAACTGGTATAATCATCGTCAATGTTGTTATGTTTATGAAATCCATCTGTCAAACAATATCAAATTGTGTTTGTGGAGCAATGTGAAAAGTTAAAATGTTTAGTGACAGTGATATTGGAGATTTATTATTAATAACTGCTGGAGCTATAGCAGTTTCAGAAACCCAGCAAAAAGGAAAAAAGAAGAAAAAAAGATCCAGAAGAATGTGGGTTCGAGCTTGGGTGCAGCGCCGTAAAATGGAAGGATGTTGCCAAAAACTTCTGAAGGAATTGCGTTCTGAAGAACCTTCCGCCGATCAATTTAAATATATCTTCTTCGCTCCAGTCATGCGTCATCTTCTTCCTTTTGGTTTTTTTGGCAAATGATGGGGGCGATTCAATAACTGCTGCATCGTTGTCGTCCATTTTCTTTCAGAAAAATATGCTTTATAATTAAGAATTACGGAAGGGTGTTTTTTACCTACCAATCTGTCAAACGAATTGACCAGTATTGCCATTTCAATTTATTTAATTTTTTATATGTTAAGCACTGTCAAAAATAACTGTTGGCAACTCACGTTTCTACAAGTATTTGTCGCTGTTTGTTCCGCCAAAAATATTGAAAGAACAAACAAAATATCGAGCCAAATATTTGTTGTGACGTGCTGACAAACTGTTTACACTATCCAAAGCTTTCTTCACAAACAAAGATTTTTGTTAGCCAACAAACAGTCGAAAAATATTTGGTGGCTAACAAATTCGAGTGTTTACACTAGGACAAACAAAATTTTTATGATTTTGCACAAATATTAGCATAGTCTAAACGCACCTTTAGTTTTGAAATATATTTCATCATCATCGTTTATAGCGATTTTCAACATTTATAAAAGTTGTGAATTAATTTTTGAAAGAAAAACGGCCACTAAATGTCTAAATTGGCATCACTGATACAATTTATATCCAATATTTGTTAAAAACTAACCGCAAAATTCTTTTTGTTGCTTTCATTAGACTAGTGTTCACTAATGTTTTTTATTTTGTTCTAAATAAAAATTAACGAAACATATATTAAGGCGACTTTTTTTAATTTTTGGCGGATTTTAGCTATTCGGTACAAATTTTTTTCAAGACATAAAAAATATTGTGAAACATTTAAAAATATATATATTATTGTCAAAAACTAAAAAATAAAGGCTTTGGCGATTTTTAACATTGAATTTGGCGATAAAGGTCAAAACCAATCTGTAAACACTGGCGCTAACAAGCACCACTGAATTAAGCGTACTCAAATTAGCTTTATCGACAGAGTGTTCAGCTTGTTAAAATAATGTGAAATTCAAGCACAGTGTTATTATCGTTTACTTTGAAAACTAAAAAAGATCACTACATAGAAAGTAAATACTCCCTGGGGAAAGGAAACTAACACCAAACTTGTCACGTGACAGTTCTCAAGTGTAGTGACTGGTCCTAGTTCTAATTCTTTATATAAATGGGGACTTGTCACTACCTCGAGAGCCAAAAAATGTTAACCCTACTTTAGCTTTTTCATTGAGAACAGGGTGATCCAAAATGGACTTTCTCAGTATTTGGTAATATGTAGTTATGAATTTATTAGTCAATTTTTAAAGTTGAAATGCTCATAATTTTTAGTTTTTTCAAAATTTGTTGAAAGTGTTAAGTGTATTAGTTTATCTTCTTAGCTATTAGTGGTTTAAAGCATTAAACTCTGCGACCTGTAAAACTTTTTATTTTTTTTTCAAATGTCAAAATTTCCCTGAAACCTCTTACTTTATAGTGCGTAAGTCATGAGCGTCAAAATGAGTCAAAAAAATATATACCCGCTTGTATTCCGGACTTTAACCTAAATTTATATACCCAATTGTGTACCATTGTACAGCATTTGCTCTAGCTTAAAGATTTGAGGCTTTAGAACGGATGAAGTCTATTGCTTATCTACAGCATTTGACCCTCGATACAATGCTCGAATATTTCAAAGACTGTTGACTTCAATCGTGCCGAAAAAACGTCTTATTGAGCTACTTAATATATCTGTGCATTCCGAAAGTGTTGCAAACCCGGTCACACCTATAGCAGGTACAAGTTCTGATAAGTTTACAAGAACTGGCCTTTGGAAAAAAATTATAAGAGGATACTCTTTCCATCCAATGCTGTGATTCTGCTTAAGAGGAAGTCGAGAGATACCTTAGATCTCCTTATATTTCTAGAGACCCAGATCCTCTTGTTTACGGGCGCATGTTATACCCAAACTTGAAGAAAATGGCGCAGTAATTTTTACGTTTTCAAATGTGTTCTGTCGCATCTAAGAGACTATTTTCGACGTTGCGAAATATGGCCCCAAAAATAAAATGAAAATTGACCAAATATTTGGGCCTTTTTTTCATAATGCAATAAGACCCAATTTTTATTAAAGAAAAATTACCCCAAAAAAATTTAAAATAGCCGTGAAAATAATATAAAATATTTATTTTTTTGAATTATTATTTTTAATATATTTATAAAGAAATATTAAGCAAAACTTATAGCTTTGACCCATTCTCATAGTCAAAAATAAAGTCTATGTACTTTAATAGAACTAAAGTCGAGTTTACTTAAAAGTCGACTTTAGCTCTTTCATAGACAAGTTAAAGTAAACTTTTGACGTTAAAGTCGACTTTAAATATAAAACTAGCTTATGCTGTTTTTAACTGATTTAACAACAGCATCAGCCGTTCGTCGCCAAATAAATAAGTTCGTGCAAAAAGTTAAAAATATTTATGTTACAAGTTGGCCGATATTTTGTAATTATTAATGATTTGGAGGATACATTTTATGGAAGGAAACTCAAAATATATGCCTTAATTGTTTTTGAAAGCAAAAACAGAGCCTGAAATAATTTGTAATTTTGTTGTTGCTTTCTAAAGAAATTCATATCGCGTTTTAATAATTTTCAGCGCCACAAGATATGCAGTGTTTTTTTTAATTTTCAATGCCAGCTGTTTATATTTTGTTGTACGTTGTATGAAAAAATTTTGTACATTTGAGGTGGCACCCAGTTAAAGTCGGTTCAATTTAAAACACACTTTAATTTCGACTATAGTAGCAAAATAGTTAAAAGTATGTTTTTATTATAAAGTTTATTATATTCAACATTTTTTAATTTTCGAATTTATTCTATGAGTTAAATTTCAGTTATGTATTTTATAAAGCTTTTTGTAATAGTTTAATTCCTTGAATTTTTTGAGGAATGTATTTTGTCAAAGTTGTTGAGTTAAATACATTCAATTTATAAAGTATCATTATCCAGTTTGACACAAAGAATGCTGACGAAGGCCGTAGCGGGCCAGAAAATGCATTACATTCTGCTGGTGTCTAATAATTGTAAATTTTTCTGTACATACAATATACTTCATTGCTATCCAACGGAAAGCTAAGGTAAAATGTAACAGGAAGATACAAGATAATAGTCTGATAGTGTAAAAAGTCATTCCTAAAAAAATTCAAGGAATAAAACTATTACAAAAAGCTTTATAAAATACATAACTGAAATTTAACTCATAGAATAAATTCGAAAAATTAAAAATGTTGAATATAATAAAGTTGCTTATAAAAAGAAATAATTCCCAATATCTAAAATCTATATATATATATAAATGAATGTATGTATGTTTATTTGTTTGTTTGTACGTTATATCCGCCTTAACCGTTGAACCGATCTTCATGAAACTTTTACAGTTTATTACAGATGGTCTGGAAGGATCTATAGGCTATATATATTTTTGAAAATCTTGAGTGGGCGTGGCAGCTCCCATACAAAGACAATATAAATTTCTGTATATCTGGAGAACGGAAGGACCTAAAGTTTCCAAATTTAGTACAAGCATTTTAGTTATCAAAGCACAAAGAGATTGTAGATATCTTTAAATCTGGAGATCGGCAAGGGCCATAATATAAGAATTATGTACAGGCATCTTGGTAGGCAATACACAATATCCGACAATATTTTGACAGGGTTGAAGATGTAAGCGTGGCATGACATAGATTTAATTATATCTAAAGAACGGTCGAAATTTGGTACACATAGCGGGGTTATCGATACGTGACATCTGCCAAAAACAAGGTGGGGGTGGATAACTGGGCGTGGTACCTCACATACAAAGGCAAAAGAGACTTCTGTATATCTAGAGAACGGTAATAGCTAAAGTTTCCAAAGTTGGGACAAATAGATTTGTGATTATTACGCAAGATCAGTCAAAAAGTGAGCGGGATTAGATAAGTGGGTGTAGCACAAAATCGAATCCCGTACAGTTGCAGAACAGTTAGACCCCTTTCAGACAAGCAAAGTTTACTTTGCAAAGTCTTGAGTTTATAGAAGAGAAGGGAAAAGAGTATAGCGGGGGAGTACATACTTTGCTGTACTCGCAAAGTCGTTTTGTTTTTCGTTCGTAGATTATACCTGAAGTTGGCTGCAACTTTATATTTATATACAGCGTTACCAGAATCTTTGGAATAAAAATTGTCATATGGCGAAAGAAATCATATTTTGAAGAGGAAAATCTTAAATTTTTTTTTCTTAATTTAAATTTTTTAAAACAAGGGCAAAATAGTAAAAATTATTAACTTTTTATAAAACCATACTTCTTATTATTTAAATTGAAATACATAAAAACATAATTCGTCAGTATATGAAACTTTATAAAAATACATTTTTTCTTTTCACAAATATTTTTTTTTATCAATATTCTAACTGCCTATTTCCGATGTACGAAGAAGAAAAAAATGGAAGCCACTGGGTAACGGGAACATGCTAAAATTTGTGAAAAATTTCAAAGTTGGAAACAAACCCTTAAATATATTTGAAGTCGCTAAATCAGTTAAACAACAAAATGTCGAGAAAAAATTTTTTTGCAAAAATAGCGAAAATTCGCGAAAAATTTAGATATTTCAAACAAGCCATAAAATTTATTAAAAGTGCCTAAACTATAAGGAATGGCAAAAATTCTATAAAAATTGCTAAATTAGCGGAAATTCGCAAAAATTTGCTAATAGCGGTATGATAGCAAAGCCTAATAATTATTAAAAATCGTTATAGCTCTAAACATTCACAGTGAAAAATCGCTTCTTCGCGAGCATGGCTAAAATTCGCGAAAAATAGCTAACTTGGAAACAAACCCTAAAATATATTTGAAATTGCTAAATCGGTTAAAAAACAAAATGTAGGATAAAAGCAAAAAAAAAAAATGTTGCAAAAATAGCGAAAATTTACGAACCATTTTAATATTTCAAACAAGCCATAAAATTTAGTAAAAGTGCCTAAAACTATAAGGAATGGCAAAAATTCTATAAAAATTGCTAAATTAGCGGTAATTCGCAAAAATTTGCTAATAGCGGCACGATAGCAAAGTCTAATAATTATAAAAAATCTTTAAAATTGTAAAGAATCCGAAAACTTACAGGAAAAATTGCTTCTATCCGGAACATGGCTAAAATTATTTGTCGTTGTTTGCTCTTACAATTTTTTTGTAATATCAAATAAATGTTTTCTCAAAAATTACTAAAATATTTGATTTTTTGTGTTCACACTATGTTCACATTGGACAAATATTTGTTTGCCGGCAAAGACTTTTATTTGCTCAAAATCAGCTGTTATTTTATTTGATACTCAAAAATATTTTGTGTTCAGACTACGTTAATGAAATATTTGATGTTTGCTTTCAAATATTTTATCAGTCTGAACGTATCTTTACAAATACATTTAAAACAAAAACAATGTTTTTAGAATTTGTTTTTGTTTTAAATGTAGTTGTTCGAAAGAAGGAATTCTTTCGCACATTGGAAATAGGTTATAATATGCCTTTTTTAATATTTTTATGTTATTATGATACTGGGTACAAAAGTGTGAAGCACCAACACACATCAAGCTGATGCAAAACTTCATTGTTTTAAAAATTGACTGTTTAAATAATTGTGTATTTTCTATAAGCAAAATTAAAGTAAAAATCAGAATTTCTAAAAATAAAAAATCATCATTTGAGAAAAAAATCTTTAATCATATTTTTGTTTAAAAAAATAATCCAAAATATGATAAAATCATCATTCTGGCAACGCTGTTTATAGATTATATTCTAACAAGAGAAAACTAAAATTTGTCAAATTAAACTTTGTGTGTCTGAGCACCAAACAAAGTTTAAAAGAGAATTCAACAGACTTTGTCAAAGTAAACTTTGCCTGTCTGAAAGGGGACTAAGTGTAAAATTGTCCAAATTTGGTACAATTAGAATGGTTATCAATATGCAGAAAGAATCTGTAAAAAATGTGCAGGATTGGAGAAGTGGGCGTAGATCAACTTGATTTCTGTATGTCTAGAGAATGGCCACAGCTACAATTTACAAATTTGGAACAAATAGTTTGTTTATAAATGAACAATATCTGTAGAAGTCCCACTGCCTTATTGAAGACATAGGTGGAACAACTTCAATACAAATACCAGATAGATTTCTGTGCAACTGGTGAATAATAACAGTAAGAGTATTCAAACTTGGCACAAACAATTATGAAGTTGTTTGTGCAATGCACGAAATCTGTATGAAAAAAAATTACATATTTTATTTTAATGAGGGTAGCGAAGCGGACTGGGAGAATTTATTAACATTTTATAAAATAAGCAAAAAGAAAAAATTAAAAAAAGTCATGAAAAGTAGTTTGCGACTTTTATTGTACTCTAAACTATTTACTTGTTCCATTTAAAATAGAAAACAGGTGAAGAAGATAACAAAAACAAGATTGTAAAATAATTTTAATAAACTAATAAGAAACAATGTGATAAAACAAATGAATGTGCAAACATAAATTAAATTAAAAAATTAAGTTGTTAAATTAGTAAAGCGTGTAGTTTCTTTTTTTTTATTTAACACTTAAACCCAAAAATGATTATAAGTGCCTTAGTAAAATTCCTAAAAGATATTTTTAAATTGTTATCTTTGAAAAACATTATTTGAACAACTAAAAATTTATGGAATCTGGATTAAGTTTAGAAATATAAAACCACATGACTCCAGTGTGAACAGTTACTCGAGAAGTTTATTTAAGATAAAAAAATTATTTAAAACTTAATTTATAAAAAAACAACTTTGTATTTAAATGTTTTATCTCTTTTTCAATTACGAGCGAATCACAAAAATTCCTTTTTACTATAAATTAATCTGATTGCAACATGTTAACTATTAAGTTTGAATATTTTGTATTTAAGTATTGTGGTTATTTTATTGAAATGTTAATGGTTTTTAATCCAAATTTTGATATTCTTATCAGGCTTAAGTTGATTGAATTTAATTTGTATTAAATTATTTTTATGAAGAAAGGAATATTGATAATATTTCATTCTTGACTGAGCTGGGAATTAAGCCCACGTTTTCACACACAGGTTGCCAAGACTTCGACTGTAACCACACAATCTCTTCAGTGGGGTTTGCCGTTTAGCTCTCATCGCCATTAATGACGGATGAAGTCATTAGTCAAACATCAATCTTTAAACCAAATGGTATTTTACCTTGGTAGATCGAAATTTGCTTTGAATAAATGATTACCTATTTAATCGATTTACATGTTCTTCCTTACTTCTTGTTTTTTTATAAGTATAAAAATTAAATAAAATAATCCACATTTTCATACTAAATGTGATAAGATCAGTTTGGAACTACCCAGCATAGCAAAGAAAATTATTCACTTGATTTTTAATGCTATTTTACGCCTTGAATACTATCTTCAAGAATGGAAAGTGTCCTTAGTTACCACGATACATAAACCAGGAAAGGATCCTACAAAAGTTGAATCATATAGAC
Source organism: Pollenia amentaria (assembly GCA_943735925.1). Taxonomy (NCBI): domain Eukaryota; kingdom Metazoa; phylum Arthropoda; class Insecta; order Diptera; family Polleniidae; genus Pollenia; species Pollenia amentaria. The sequence continues at coordinate 117,276,260 of OX031010.1, read as the reverse complement.
CTATAAGCTTATTGTCTTATATATCAAAGCTGTTTGAGAAGCTGTTAGTGTCAAAACTAGCCCCAATTTTAAATGTAAATAGATATATTCCTAACCACCAATTCGACTTAAGAAGAGAACATAGCACAATTGAACAAACCCATCGTATAGTAAACGCCATAAGAAAAGCATTTGAAGAAAAAAAAAATTGTTCCGCCCTCTTCATCGATGTTTCTCAAGCTTCTGATAAAGTCTGGCATGAAGGATTATTACATAAATCGAAGCTAAACTTACCAGTAAACACACACAAGCTGTTAGAAAGCTACTTAGTCGGTCGAAAGTTTATTATTAAAGAAGGGACTTTTTTAAGTTCTCCTCAGTCAATTGACACTGGGGTCCCTCAGGGAAGCATCAACAAATAAACACACCCTAACTTCAACATTTGTTTATGATACAGCTTTTTTAAGCATACACGAAAACTGTCATGAAGCATCTCGTTACTTGCAGGAGGATAAAGGCCAATGAGCAAAAATGCGTACATGTAACATTCACCTTGCGTCGGGAGTTATGCCCCCTATTAAAATCAATAATCAATTAGTGCCCCAACAATCGCATGTAAAATATCTCCTTATTCGTCTAGATCAGCGTTTAACATGAAACTAAAAGCAATTCAAATTTTTTTTTTATTAAATGTTTATTTATTTGAAAATTAGTTACTGTATTTAAACTATTAATAAACAAATAGTTCATACATCTTAATCTATAAACATACACTGTCGCTTGACGGGCGCTCTAGTACTTAAATAATTTCTTTTATTATGCGCAAATTCAAAACTGTCTAGTGCTCTCACGATGCTATTATTAAATTGTTTCCAATTGATTTTTTGAAATTATATTTAGGGTTGATTATATTTTGGAAAAAAGCTAAAGGTTGATCGGACTCATTCATTGCTGTAATAATTTCTAAAGCATTATGATCACTATCGTCGTCAATTGTTTTAAGACAATTGACCGAAGTGCTTTCCTTTTTGACATTTAAACGAGCATCTGCTATACAATAGTTTGCACTTGAAGTTGATGTCATTGTTGGAAATCCACTCTCTTTAAATATTACCTTTCGTATTAACGTTGGCATTACCCCAGTTACTATGTTTAGTATCTAGATTTTGTAAATTCAAAGAGAAAAATTGATATATTTCAGATTTGAAAAATTTATCATTATTACCAGAAGGGTAATATGCAGATATTAAAAATAGGGACTTATTTGAGCACTTAAAACTACTTATTGACTTATTTTTATATTCTTTGTATTTTATTCCTCCTCTTACTAAAATGGCTACACCGCGTAGAATTAAATCTATAATTTTAAAGTTTTTTACTACTATTTCTGCTATAAATAGCATCAATTAGTGTATTCAATCGGTTAACCGTTAATCGGTGAACCGATTAATTACTACCCGATTAACTGATCGGTTAATTTAAAATTGGCTTTTCGATGAACGATTAAACCGGTTAATTTAAGTCGATTAACCGATGTAACAAAATTTTTAATTTTTTGTAGTATTGTAATACATTTTTTGTGTTTTTAATTATTTGTTTCGTCTCATATACAAAAGGTATGTGCTTAGAAAATATTATTTCATACAAACAAAGAAGGTGTTCAATGATCTTCATTTTAAATAAGTGTTTGCTGTCAACAGCTTTTTGTTATGTATGTGTTTAGTTATTTGTTTCTTCTCATATTTTCTCATAACAATCTTTTAAAAGAATTAAACGAAGCAATTAAAAGAGTTAAACTTTTAAAAATGTTAAAACTCTAATGGCATAATGGAAGATTTTATACGTTTAGAGAAATCCAGAAAAAGGACTGAGAAATAATATACTCTGTATTATGGATTGCTTCCGATTTCTCCAACATTACCGATATTTGAAGTGAAAGAAAAGAAAATAATCGCTTTAATCCTAAACATTTAAGTCAAATTATTTTTCTAAAAGAATATTTTTTAAGGTCTCCTTAAACTATTGAAATAACTAATAAAATTATCAAACAGTTTATTTTTAAATTACTACATAATATTTATGTGTTAATTAAAAAATATGTATTACATATTTATGAATTATTTTTTTGTTTGCTCGTTTTAGTTCAAGAATTGTTATGTTTGAATTGTTATCCCAGCGGGAAAAAGAGGGAGTCGGAACAAATTCTAGAACGCCTCTGTACTACTTCTACAAGGCCTGCTCGCTCTATTCCTTACTCATATCTTTTTTACATACGTTGTAAGTTCGGAGTAGGCCTTCCGCCCGCGCTTCATTGGCAGGTACATAAGAATGGCAACTGGATAGAAAAATATAATTCTTTTACTTTGCTTTGGCAAAAAAATGCTACTCCTTCTCTTCTTCTTTCTCATAGAAGCGAGTGTGGAATGTGTATCTTATCTTTTATACAAAATAAATCGAGCGATTAACCCATTAAAATAAAAGCCCGATTAAATGAATACCCTAATTCAAAAAATTTAAAGACCCCAAAATAAACTTCTTCAAATAATCACAGTCGCTCCCTGGTATGTTAATAACTCAAATATTCACAAGGATCTCAATGTGCCATTAGTAAAAACTATTTATACGAAGTATGCAGTAAAATATTCAAAAAGGCTTGAGTCGCACCCAAATCCACTAGCTCGAAATATTTTAAATGACAGCGGCCACTCTAGATTAAGGAGAAGAGATACTGCAGGACTCATCCGGCGAGAAGACCGCTAAACATCTAAATATGTGAACAGAAACCATGAGGAGAAAAATTTTCGTCCACCATTGTTATAATTGTTGGTAGTTCATATTTAATATATGAAGATTCAATAAAAAAATAATAATAAAAAAAAAATTATGCACATGATTATGAAAAAGTACCAATAATGTAAAGTACTAATGTTGTCAAGAATTATAAATTTTTGCTAACGAATAAAAAAAACTCCTAAATAAACACGAATTTATTTAAGATATCACAGGTACGTATACTTTCATAATCTATTAAGTTTTTTCCTTGACGTTACCTCTAAACCCAGAAAAAAAATTAAACCAAGATTTTACTGACCAATTTGGATGAAACCAGATTTCTGGAAAACTATTCCTTGGATTTTTTGCACGGAAAGCTTTTTATATTCTATAGTACGTCTACTTTTATATTCTATTGAGTTTTTTCCTTGGCGTTACCCCTTAGCCCCGAAAAAATAATAACCAATTTCGTTTTTAATAATTTTAATGTGTAGATACTTCATATTTTTATTAATAATTTTTTTGTAAAATGTTTATGATCTGTTTTTTATGATAAAAAAAAAAGTCTTTTTTTAATAATTAAAAATGTTTTTTTAATTATAAATACATTTTTCTTTTAATTATTTTAATACTTTTTTATGTATGTATATTAAGTTTTTATTATTGCTTATTAATTTTTTTATTTCATTTTTGCGCAATTATTTGCTTAAAATTACAATTTCTCGTTTTTATTCGAACGCCCTTATTTTTTAATATCTCAAATTTTTTATTCCCAAAATCAAAACTTTTATTATCATTTTAATTCCCAAAAGCAATTCATCTCAACCCCCAAAAGCACCAATTCCATTTTGCGTTTTCGTGGATAACTATCGACGCTTCCTGCGGTTAACCGAATGAATACCCTAAATGCAATGCATAAAAAACTGAGTTTTAAAAAATGTGGACTTAGCTCCTTTAAAATTTAAAGTAACGATAAACAACAAATTGTTATTTTTTAACAACAAGATACTTTTGTTCTCGAGGAATTTCATTATATACAATTTCTCTTTCGGGAATCAGTTGTAGATTATGTGTTTCACACTTTAAAAATATATATAAATAATATAATATAAAGAATTTTGTCAAATACAAAAAATTCTTGCAAAATCATTAAAAATACCACAACAGAAAGACTGACTTTGAACGCTGATTTTGCACCTCTGAAATACTGCTTCCAGCATTAAAATAAAATCAATTTTTAATTTTGACAAAGTCATTCAATTTGCCCATTTTTCTGAAAATAATTTATTAAAATGTTGTTTAGTTTTAATTAACTCAGACTGTTGGAGTGCAGTAACAACAAAAATATTAATACAAATAAGTAAACAAATATAGAAAGAATAGAATAATAAAAAAAAGTTATTAAAATAATTTACAAAAAAAAAAAAAAAAATATTTTAACAAAAATGTTTAAAAATGGCAGATTTGAAACTGTTTGCATTGCTAATGAATTGAAATGGGGACGTAGTCGGTTCCACAGACGAATTGTAGATCCGTAAAAATGTCTTACTGATATAAGGCTACATTTTGCCTAAATGTTTTTTCCTTTAAGTTTTCTTTTAAAATGTGGCAACATTTGTATTTTTATTAATTTTTTGAATAAACTGTCAAAAATCGATGGTGTAAAATACACTACAGTTTAACCAGTAGGTAAGACATACGTCTTAAAATATTGTGATCGGATTACGTTTACCCGTGCCGATTTAACGCCAAAGCTTGAGATATAGGTTAGTATGAAAGCAATAGAAGAAGTTTGGAATTTAAAACCGTCTATTAATTTTACTTGTATAAAACACATTTATTTATTAAACATTTGCTAATATTCAGTGTTTTCTAAATCATCTAACCACGCCCCTTTTCCCGCCCCCTGTGCGAATCAAGACAAAAAAATTTTAATTCTAAAATTTTAGATTTTCTTATCTATATTAAATTCATAAAATTTTCTTTTTAAAGTTTATTTGTTACAGTCCGCATACATCTGTCTATGCTCTTGTACACAACGTAGTAAAAACTGCTTTTGCTCCTCTTCAGCTATAATTAAAGCTGAAGGCCCATGCCTTGCATTCTATGCGTTGTTCCTTTTTATGCATATTACAAAAAGTAGAATCAGTGCAATTGTATGTGACAAGTTATACAGCAAAACGCATAGAATGCATATACGTATCAACGCATGAAAGTAGGTTTACTTTCTACTTTTGTACGCATGTGTGGTGAAAAAATGTCACCGGTTTTTTATGGCCATGGATAGCAAATCATATATTATTTTCAATGTTATCGATAAATTTGTTTGTGTGGTGGATTTCTTTTTTCTATTTTTTGTATTAAAAAAGGTTTTTAATAAAAGAAAAAGCTTTCGCAATAAAAATTGAAATAACTTTCAAGAACAAAATACATTGAAATTAATTTTTAGAACAATTTTTTCATAAACAAAATTTGCCATTCTAGCTATCGATTAATTTTATGTTCTGAGTGCCATCTTCGTTGTGCTTATAATTTTTTTAATAACAAATGCCTTGAAAGATTACGAATTTTTTGATAATAAAAGCTTACTCCTCTATGAAATCTTATAAATAAATTATATTAAAATATCAGTTGCGCCTGCCATTTTTCCAAATTGTTTTTATTTGAGCAACATATTAGCACAACAGATGATAAAAAAACCATTTTGCGCATAAAACGCATTGCATTTAACTTGAATTTATGTAGGAACGCATGAAATGCGCAAAAAGTATCATACGCATCTACGAATGGTGTGGACCTTCAGCTTAAGCCATGGAATTCCTTCATTAACTTAACCGCTCTTTCAGCAGTAGCATTACCCGTTCTCAGTACATTCACTTTCTCTTAACCTTGTTGAAATGATGCATTAGTTTGCGTTCGCTTAAAAAACTTTCGTCGATTTTGAGGATTTGCTTTTATATGGAGAAAACAGTTATTAATTGTATATTGAAGTATTGAATGAAATAAAACCTATTATTATTATATGGCAGACTAACCATAAAGTGAGCCGCAAAGTTCTCTTATGACGGAATTTCGTTCTTTAAGTTAGCTATCATTCTCGCTTTAGTTTTGTGACCTACATCATCGTCAAATAGAGACTACATACGTACTTCATCTGTCAAGTACCATAAATGCTGGCAAAACTTGCAACGTTGCTTTTGGTAGGCATTTGTCAATTTTTTCATAAGCTCTCAAAGTCTTTAAAAAAAAAAACAGATCTTGGTAAGGTGCTTTTACAGCTAAAATACATTTTAGCCAAGGCTTGACTTATGCTGTTGCGATGAAAAGGCATATATCTAAAAAAGCCTCCTTATCTCGCTTTGATACTCTAAACTGAAAGCTAAGTAATACCATTTTCAATGAATAAATTGCCCTTGCCATTAACCTAGCTTGGTGCATGGCGCCAGGAGACCGAATATTAAATTTATTCTGGGTGACTCCACCAAGAAATGTTATTGACAAACTCTATCAGTTCTCGATAGTCACCTCTAACGATGTCCTTAGTCAATCAGATTGGTAGGTAATATTGTATCAGTTTGTCAATTTCTGAAACGTTTAGACATGTTAACTTTTCTGTGTAGCTTTTAATTTTCCTGGAATCGACATTTTTCCGATTTTCTCGAAAGCTTTTAAACAGCGGAATATCAGGACTGGTAGTTATTTGACTAATTTTTGTCTCAAACGCACATTTTAATAATAATTCGTAGACATGGTGGCGACAAACAAAAATAAGTATGTCCGTATTTAACGTTCGCTCCAAAAGTACACATGTACGATTAATGCGACCTGTATTTGAACCTGTTGTATCACAACAGAAAATCTACACTCTATCTTCAAGATCCCAGTCTAGTATTGCGTTCCATACTGCCTCTGATTTTCCCATTCCTGATGAATTTTCTAATTTTGGCACAGCAATAAGTTTGTCATCGTTAGAAATAACTATTGTCATACGTTCTTCTTTGGATTTGCGTATTTCTAGGGCTGGGCACATTTTTCCATACCAGTGGACAGCTACGATTTCCTGTATTTCGTTCTGAAAATTAGCCTTTATATATTCTGCATGCTTTTTTCGAAGTGTTGAATTGTTGATTTACTTATAGGAAATTTATCATTATTGTCTCCTAAAGACTCAATGGTTGCTTTAATTACAAACACAGCATTTTTGTTACTTAAATGGCATCTATCTAATGTTGCAACATGTTTTGGAGAGATAAAACCGTTCCTTTTAAAAGTTTTACTAACACTGGACAGAGTGCTCTCCTTTAGAGTAGGTATACATTCTAATGAATCTGATATATCTGACTCAGAGAACGAAATGTCTTGAAATTCTTTTTGTGATTATGTTGAATGATGAAAGATATTTATCACGTCGATTTTCCTCTTCAGTGGTACTTATGCATGATTTTTCCTCTTTTTCGGCCAGTTTCTTTATTCACTCCTCCTAAATGACCAGTTCGACCTGGCTCTCTCTACTGTTGCAAGAAGATTTTATCTTCATCTATCTTGATTAACTGCAGTGCAATGCATCTGGTATTGAAGCAAAATTACCGTTCGATAGCTAAACAGAATAACCAACTAGCAACAACGCAAACTTGCTTTCACGATTCAAATAAATAAATAAATAAATGTTTGTTCGCCTCGGCCTGATATCGAACTGTTGGAATCAGTGTAAGTGTTTATCTTCCATCTCCCATTAAACCATGCGTGGGAATTTTTTTTGGTAGGTACTATGAAAAAAACCTCAGCTTATTCAGTGGTCATGCTGCTTAATAATAAAAATAAACGTTTTTGTGCCTAACAAAATTTCATTTAGTCAAAATGAGGATCATAAATTTTTTGTCAGTTACGGCCTTTTACATTTAATGTGACGATATTTAAAACATTATGTTACTGAAAATTACACATGCATATGTTAGTGTTAATTAATTTTATAAACAAAATAAGCCAAGTTTGTTCGCAGTCTTTACTCTTCTAGATTTGATTCATAGCTCGCAAAATACTGGCTACTTGCGATGAAAGTCGGCACGGGTTCCGTGGTCCTAGGTGCTTCAAAATTTTTTTACAGTTGTTTTGACATCATTCGAAGAAAATGTGAGGATATGCATTCAAATATATGACTTTTTTTTGGGACACTCTACTGTTGGGATATTGGTTGATTGGATTGTCTATTAATGCGAAAAAGGCTAAGGCAATGATGTTTGGTAAATGTGATAGGGTGGATTTTGCTATTACGTAAGATGGTCATTTGATAGAGTTTGTTCAGAAACTGGAGTTCCTTGGAGTTATTATTGATAATAAATTGAGTTTCGAAAGCAATGTTAATACTATAGTATTTAGGGTTAACTAGATACTATAGAAGCGGTTTGTTTATGGTCTTATTATACCATTATTTCTTTATGCCTTGGAGGTGTACTCTGGATAATCTGTTTGAATTTGGTAGACTAAACAGAAATGGTCAGTTGATAATAAATGGGGATAATAAACTTTTTATATTATTTTTATTTCAATAATATAAAAACGCTGTTTGGCAAATAATTCTGTTTATTGTAAACATTTAGTGAATCCATCACACCTTCTTTTATTACACTGTTTAGGGGATCCAGAATTGTAATTGGTAATTTTTTTCCGCGACAAACAACTTCTAGTTTTTAAGCGGAAGCTTTCACAGGGTGTGGTCGTAATTGCATTGATTTGTCTAATGTGACTGTCACAGGATTCATGTCGTTTTATATGAGATATTCCACCTGCAATAGAAATATTACAAACACCGCACTTTTTGTTTTCTCCGTCTTTAATTATCCAAAGAAATTCTATGGTCCATGCTTCTCCAAAAGGGGCTGTATATGGTTTGCGTTTCTTAATTGCTCTGCAACATAATAATAAACATATGTTTAATGTTGAAATCCACTTATTTTGTCTTCAGACTTACGTTGCTTCTTATATATCCATTCAGGCAATTAAAAATATTTGGTTGCACAAAAATTTATAAATGATATCCAATTGAAGCTTTCGAATATATTTGAATGAACTTTATGCCAAACATAAAATACAAAGGCATATTCATTAGAGCTACTCAAGTTGTATGGAAGCGAAATTCGTGCAAAGTGTACCCCCCTCAAAACGAACCTCGGACTTTTTTAAGAGGACATTTAAATTATTTCGGCTCCAGCTTTGACCTCTCGTGAGCTGGACCATTTTGAAAAAGGGTCTATTTTTGCATGTTTTGTTAATTTGAGAATCGGTTTCCTTACAAATATATACAATATGGGTATCATAAGAAAGGTTTTCCTTAGTTTCTAATATGACTAGAAACATTTGATTCATTCACAGATAATTGACACCAAATGTGGCTGCCACTTTCTGTTCAACAATTTATGATTAGTGATGAAAATAAACAACTATGCACTGAATTAAAGCGTTTGAAATTGTTAAATTGTACTTAAAATGTCATTGGAGTACTTCAGTACTTTTGCAATGCTAATGGTACTGAAAAAATTACAATTGTACTAACTTTATCATCCCTGATTTGATAGTTTTCACTCTCTTTTATATTTTTTTTTAATTAATGCTCAACAGCAATGCTGCCACTTTTGTAAATTCAAGTTATTTTTTCTCTGTTGTTACCTTTTCAATAATACATGCAATTTGTAAAGCATTTGGATTTTTTTGGCTAACTATTGCTGAAAAATGTTTTTGAAGTTAGTGAATGTTTTTAAAAAAAAAACTTTTTTAATATATTAAAATTTACATTGAAAACAAAGTCAAATTTGTTTTTTTTTTTTTTTTTTTTGCTATTTTAATATTAATGTACTTCATGGATTAGTGTTTCATATTGTAGCAATGATGTTAACTTTTATTTTTTCATTGCCGTACGGCCCTCTAAAAATTAACGCTTTTAAGCAGAAATTACCATACGCAAAGTTTTTTTAATAGAAGTCATTAACTTTTTTAAAAATATGAATGAAAATGTTTGTTTTAAGATGCAGTTTAGGCCAAAATTATTGTATTTTGTATGAATATGGCAGTAAAATCATCATAAATGTAAAGTTAAAACGTTACTGTCTGACTGATTTATTATCGCACAGCCTAAGCGACTGAAGCTAAGTATGGACCGGAAGTTGGTTTCTCACCAAATTGATCCACTTAGTCGGTATTTTTAGAAATTCGAATATGGAAATTGGTCATAAAGAGGGTATTAACTCAAAGTTTTTATTTCTTCCCATTTTGAGAAAAATTGACACGTAATATTTATAACTATTCGCTATAAAAACATCATGATATATTGACTCCTTTTTGGTAATAACACGTTTGGTATAAAAATTCTTTTTCGTTTGCCATTAAAAAAAATTAAATCAAAAATTTTTTGGCTTCTATTACTCTTTCTTTTTTGAATTTTTTTGCTTCTACAGAAATTTTTTTAATTTCTTTATAATCAGGAGCGATATGTTTGTTATGAACTTAAAAAAAAATCAAATAATGTTTGGTTTAATTAATTTATCCTGCCAATTTCATCAAGTTCAGTTAAAGCTTACTAATGCTTTAAATACCAGTTAAGAATATGTTTTGACAGTTATGTCTGATAGGTAATTACAACTGAACTTGGTGAAATTGGCTGTTATTTATATACATTAACAATAACTAGAAAAACATACATATGAAGTGGCAAACATACAAAGTGTATAATCATTTTTGTATTCCTACACTCAAAAGAAAAATCAAAATCCATCCGAACTGTAATTAAGTAATGAGTGGTGTCAATAGTACAGTAAATTCGGATTTTCTCACATCATGTACGGAATGCTTGATTTAAGTATGGATTATTCAAGTGCCAAATGCTTAACTTTTGCCATATTTTAACCATGATCCCTACTTAAAATAATCCAAAATCTAGAGTTAAATTCATCACATTACGGCTGTTTTATATACAAACAAAAAGTTTAAAATAAAATTAAAAATATACAATGAGTAATTTCATTTTTCATATTGTGCACTTATAAGTGTAACGAAAACATTTGCAGAAATAACATTTATCTATATGAAAACCTCTCAAAAGTTTAAATTAGAAATCCTACATACATATCTGGTATATGTTTGTATACCAGAAATCCAAATTATTTAAATTAACGCATTTTAAATTAAGTTAAAAAATGGTAATTACGGTACGGTTAACATCACGGTATTGTAGCCTTATTTCGCGCTTTTTTAAATAAATGGCATGATAATTTTCTAAAACCGTTAGTTTTTTAATTGAGTCCGATTTCCAATTGTCTGCACGCGTTTGTTGTCTCAAGAGTTGGCATCAGTGGTTTATTCATAAAAAATATTTTCTAATTTTAATTCGCTTATGAAACAAATTTTAAATTCAATAGGTATTTACAACAAAAACAAAATATACACTACAACACGATGGCAATCACAAATAACTGTTATATTCTTCATCTATAAACCTATTAATTTAAAATTTCATAGGACGGGTTTTTAAGATGTGGATTAAGTGTAAACATAGTTTAACGTACTCTGAAACTATGACTTTTCTGGCGAAATGTGATTTTTTTATTATTTCATTAGAGACCAACATTTTGAACAAAACTAAACTGTTCCGTCCAAAATTTGTATACAAAGTTGATAATGGCGGCACAAATTTGTTTTCAGATTAACTAAATCAGATTAACTGAGATCTCAAAAACCCAGCCTTAAACAAACTTCTAGTGACTGTCATTTTCCGGACTTTTTATCGACACTACAAAATTGCTTTAAAGTTTGTCAGTTCGGTCCATAATTATTCAAAGGTAAAATAAGAAAAAACAAGTTCATCATATTTATATTCATAAACAATTTTATTTACTTGATTTACATCAATTTCAATTCTTGAAAGTATTTCGTTTAGTAAGAAATACCAGTTTCACTTTTTATCCAGTCCACAAAACTGGTAACACGAGTAAAGACACTCGGATTACCACTTTCACAATATGCCCCGTGGTGAGAAGCGAAACCAATTAGGATTTTGTTGGTGTCCGAAACCAATGGATCGCCATAATCACCTTGGCAGATGGAAACATGATCTGCAGCGGCAGCGCAAATTTGAGAGGAGGTTATATCCGAATATGATCTGTTGGCGCAGTTGGTATTGCTAATAACTTGCATGCTGCCCCATTGTAAATACGTTGCCATATCACGAGAACTGTCAGAAGTTTGACCCCAACCTGAGACAGTAGCATTACTTCCTTCATATGTAAAGATGGAGCTCGAGATAGGGGGCAATTTCACTTTGTCAATATTAGTAGTGAAATTGGTGTAGGGGATCTCGATCAAGGCAATATCGTTATATCCGTCTACAAAATCATAGTCAGGATGGATCCTGAATGCGCTCCTGTCGACAGTGTAATTAACTTCAAGCGGCTCAAATTTAATGGCACCCAAGTACACATTCATTTTAGTCGCAAGTGTTGTACAGCCCGCAGTAGTCAATACCCAACTGTTGCCAATCAATGAACCACTACATTGAAATTTTGCACCTTCCACGTCCCAAGATAAGCCAACTTGATAAGGAAATTGACCGACAGTGGCAGTTTTGCCATTTGCTATACGACCCTTAGTTGCGGAGATGGGTACAGCAGAAGTGGTGGCCAAAGCCAAAGCGAAGAAAATTAAAAATTTCATGATACTCTTGTAAATGATCCCAAGAACTAATGTTTTCTTTAGAATCTTCTAAGGTTTTTATACTTTTTTAAGTGCTTAAAATAAAGCACTAACTGTTATAAAATAATTTGTTTAGAACTTAATCTGTATGATAAGATAAGAGTTGGCACGTTTTTGTTCGAAAACTGTTTTATGTTCATTTTTATCAACGAAACTAAACTTTTTATATACATAATTAAAATAAACATGATTTTTGGCAAATACGCACTATTGGAATTTATTTGATTAGAATTTATCATTATTTTTATCAAAAATACTTTATATTTTGGATTTATCCACGTTAAGATGGTGTTATGCTGTGGTTTTGGCAATGACTGATACATACTCATTTGAAATTTTAGCCAGATATGGGCATTTCAAGCGAAAAGTCTACTTTTTGTAACGTTACGCCAGCAAGCAAATACGCTTGTATGTTAGGCCCATGTTTTTCAAATGGTGTCCCTTTTGTTATTGTTTTGACGCTTAAACAATTTTAATTACTTACTGGCGTTACAATTTAAAGGATTGTACTAACGAACAGGAATTTTTTTCCGGTAGATTTAGAAAGTATGTGCTTTCGAAATTAAAGGTTAACCAAGAGACAGAGATAGTACCTAAAGAGATTTCATTTTGCTATCCTCAAAGTTACATAACCCATTAAGAACTTCACTCATACCAATAACTGCCTATGTAAGCGTCATTAATTTATCTCCAAAATTGCGACCTGATTAAGAGTCGATCGATATCCTAGATATTTAAAGGTGTTACAATCACCAGCATAAACGCATTATAGCCTCTTCACTATTGTGGTGTTGGTATAAAAATCCATGAAAAGCGAAATATCCAAGTTTAAGTTCCAACTGGGGGCTGCCAATTTTTTCACATACATATGGAAAATGTCCTGTTTTTGTTTTAAATTTGTTTTTTTCCAAACCCACTTACAACTTAAATGAATGTTGGGATAATTCCAACTAATTGTAGTGGGGAATATAAGAAAAGTTAAGCATAATGTTTTGTTGTTGGAATTTTGTTTAAGCTTTGATGTCTTTGCAAATAAGACTTTTTGAGTGTTTGTAATTCTCATTCCCTCTGTAGTCTTATTTGCTGATATTTTTGGCTTTTCTAAAATTTTTTGGGAAAAACATTTCCTGATGATCTGGCCTAAGCAACCAGTGAAATGCGTAAGAAACTGCTTATCATCCAACAATAAATTTTCAGTTGTTTTATCAGGAATAAAAATAGGGAATTAAGCACAACAAAAAAAAAATCTTTTAATAAATAATTGTACAACAACTTTGATAATAAATGTCCTTTTATGTAAAAATCACTTATTAACTGTGAATTAAATAATTCAGAACTGAGTCCAGAGTATCAATTATAGACATTGATCTGTTCGTGGCAGCCTAGGCCCGATGCTCTGACGTAAAATAAAAATACGGTCAAATGGGGAAATCCCTTGTAAAAATAATGAGATGTTGTAGTTGAAAGGTAAGTTATTTGGCAGTAGAGCATTACAGAACACGTCAAAAGAAAAGGCCCGCTTTCTGACAGTTTGTGAACTCATAAGATTTTAATACAATTCGTTTACGTATATTAATTCCTTCAAATGCGTTTCAAAAAAAAAAAAAAGAAAACACTAAGAAAGTTTACTGAAGTCTTATGTTTTACAATTATGCTTTTTAACTTTTCATTTTTAAGGTTGTTTTTTTTTAATAATTATCTATTTATATAAAAATGAAAAATGTTTGTCTGTTGGCTTATAGACTCTTAATCCACTGAACCGTTTTTCTGAAATTTTTACAGTAACATCGCGTGAGACCCGAAAATTAAGAAGATACTTATTTTTTTCGATAGGGGCCGGGGAAGTGGTACCCTCCATAGGTAAGTATCGCATATCTTAAGACCCGATGCACCCATTTTCTCCAAATTTTTGTAGTAGGAACTTCTGAGCCCCGAAATTGAAATAAGATAGCAGCAGGGGAAGTGCTACCCCCCATAGGATGCTAATGAGTAATACCGCATATCTTGAAAATTTGTATACTCTTATGGAAAACTACACCTTTTAAAATATAAATAAAAGTGGTATACGCAGGGGGAGCAACACCCCCTATAGGAGGCATATATTAAATATCGCGTAACTGAAGAACTATTATAGCGAGTGTATTCAAACGTGGTTAAGGCCACTATTAACGTAAACTATAGATTTTAAAATAAAAATGGGAGGGGTAGAGGAAGGAGGAGCAATACCCCCCATTGAACGAAAATATTAAATTCTTCATATCTGAAGACAAAAGTCGTCTTGCTTTGAAGGACCCACTCTTATGGCAAACTACACCTTTCAAAATAAAAATATAATATATAAATGAAAAAGCGTGTTTTTTGTTCTCTACAGGAGTCTGCAAGTAACTGAGCCGATTATCCTGAAATTTTCACTGTAATTTCCTCATTACCAGGCGCTTCACATAGACTAGTAATATATATGAATTTACATGTAGGCGAAGCACCAACCATATAATGAAAATATGAATAACCTTATATCTGGAGGACGGTTACAGTAAGAGTTAGGGCAGATGGTTTTGGTATCTTAAGCTGTATATTCCTTGTTGATCTACAGAAATCGAATATCTGGATTTAATGGCTAACAGTATGTAATCTGTAAGACTTGCAAAAGTGGACATGATTTCTAATGGGTCGATTAAGGATGACAGCTAAGCTGAGGATGAGTTGCCAGCAGGGTGATCGGGCAACACTGCTCATTTAAAATATACAACATTTTTATTTTACTTTATATTTTAATATGAGCGGCGTTGCCTGATTTTGCTGCTGGCAGCTCAACTCCAGTTCGGTTATCATCCGCAAGCGGCCCAAAAATTGATGAACTCTACAAAAGAAAACCTAGAGGTTCTAAAACAGATGGTGAGAGATGCTGTCTTAATTTCAACGGGTTGGATATCTCATAACCCGTTTAAAAATCTATCTCAACATTTTTGTAGAATGTAGCCAGCTGTTGCAGAATAAACCTCTAAGACATATGGGTTAACTGGCGTTGGGTAGCATTGGGTCTGTATTAAACAATTTACGTAAAGTTGACTTCGCGTTGTATATTATGAAATTGACATGGCATTCCAGTGTAAATTTTCGGGAATTGCAACAATCAATATGTTTAATTTGCTCAATACATATTACCACTGCTAAGTGGTGGGAAACTCAGAACTACTGCATTTGCCAAGCAACATTGTCTTAGGTTTTGCCAGTATTGGCTAAATGGGCATGATCCTGGACTCAATCAGGTTTTGCAAAAGATTGAAAGATTTAGGTGTGGCCTTGAACGGAAGCTGTAGGGTATTCATTAATTCGGGCTTTTGCTTTAGTCGGTTAATCGCTCGATTAATTAACCGAGGTTTTGGTTTAATCGGTTAATAATCGGTTAATTTTTTAATTGATCGGTTAACCGATTAATAAAGATTTGTTTATAAATTAAGCAATTTCAATGAATAAAAATGCATAAATTATTTATTTTTTGGAGATGGTTAGTAATAAAAAAGCTTAAACATAACAAACATAAAAATTATTGGACTAACACGAGCAAACAAAGAAACCATTCATAAATATGTAATATATATTTTTTAATTAATACAAAAATATTATGTATTAATTAGAAAACAAACTGTGAGATAATTTTATTAGTTATTTCAATAGTTTAAGGAGATTTTATAAAATCATCTTTTAGAAAAATAATTTGGTTCAAGTGTTTAGGATTTAAGCGGTTTTTTTAGTGTTGATAAAACTTGACTTGGAAAAAATTCTTTCGCCACTCACTTTTACTTGTTGGAGAAATTGAAAGCAACCCATAATACAGAATATATAATTTCTCAGTCATTTTCCTGGATTTCTCTAAACGTAAAAACTCTTCTATTATGCCATTAGAGTCCTGTTTTATTTTTTTTAAATTTTTAACTCTAATTGTTTGGTTAACTCTGTTAAAAGATTGATATGAGAAGAAACAAATAACTTAACACATACATATAAAAAATACGTGAAACATAAAGCTGTTGGTTGACAGCAAACACTTAATTAAAATAAAGATCACTGAACACCTTCTTTGTTTGTATGAAAAAAATAAAATATAATTCAAAACACAAAAAAATAGAATCTGGGAATTATTTATTTTTCATAAGTTACTTTATTATATTCAAAATTTTTTATTTTTCGAATTTATTCTATGAGGTAAATTTCAGTTATGTATTTTATAAAGCTTTTTGTGATAGTTCTATTCCTTAAATTTTTAGGAATGACTTTATACACTACAATACTATTATTTTGTATCTTCTTGTTACATTTTACCTTGGCTATTCTTTGGATAGTAATGAGGTTATTGTATGGACATAAAAATTTAAAATTATTAGACACCAGCAGAGAGCTTTTTTTGTGACACCAGCAGAGTGTAACAAAAAAAAGCTTTATAAAATACCTAACTGAAATTTAGCTCATAGAATTAATTCGAAAAATAAAAAATGTTGCACAAAAAATATGTTATAATACTACAAAAAAAATTAAAAATTGTGTTATATCGGCTAATCGACTCAAATCAACCGGATCTCAAAGCTATTTGAGAAGCTACTAGTGTCAAAATTAACGCCGATTCTAAATAAAAATATATGTATTCCAAAGCATCAATTCTTTTTAGAAGAAAGCACAGCACAATTGAACAAACTCACTGAATAGTAAATGTCATAAGAAAAGCCTTTGAAGAAAAAATATTGCTCAGCACTCTTCATCGATGTGTCTCAAGATTTTGATAAAGTCTGGCATGAAGGATTATTACTGAAATTGCAGCAAAACTTACCAGCAAACATACACAAGCTGTTAGAACGCTACTTAGTCGGTCGTCAATTTATTATTAAAGAAGCCGATTTTTTAAGTTCTCCTCAGCAAATTAGCACTGGAGTCCCACAAGGCAGCATCCTGGGCCCTCTATTATACTTAATTTATACCTCGGACATGCCAACAAACAGCTACACCCAAACCTCAACATTTGCGGACGATACAGCTATTCTAAGCGTACACGCAAACTGTCAAGAAGCATCACGTTACTTACAGGATCATATATTTGAACTGTAAAGGTGGTTAAAACAATGGAGGATAAAGGCCAATAATCAAATAATACCCCAACACTCGCATGTAAAATAACTCGGCTAACATCTAGAAAAAATTCAAAGGCGCCAAAATAAACTTCTTCGAATAATCACAGCCGCTCCCTGGTACGTCAAAAACTCAACTATCCACAAGGATAGTAAAAACTATGATAACGAAAAATGCTGTAAAATATTTAAAAAGGCTGGAACTGCACCCAAATCCATTAGCTCGAAATATTTTAAATTATGGCGGCCACACTCGCTTAAGGAAAGGAGACACTGCAGCACTCACCCAATCAGATGAGCAATAAACACCTACATATGTGAACAGAAACCGTGATGACGAAATCTTTTTTGTCTGGCACTGGCAGGACATAAAGAAAATATTTTATGAATAAGATTTGATTAATTATTGTTAGTTCATATTTAATATATGAAGATTCAATAAATAAATACTGAAAAAAATGGCCAAGTTTACTGGAAAAATGGCTAAAAACTTTTTTGTATTTAGCCAAGGCGACTTTTTTTAATTTTTGGCGGATTTTAGCTATTCGGTACAAATTTTTTTTAAGACATAAAAATATTGTGAAAAATTTAAAAATATATATTTTATTATCAAAAATTAAAAAATAAAGGCTTTGGCGATTTTTAACATTGAATTTGGCGATAAAGGTCAAAATCAATCTGAAAACCCTGGCGCTAACTAGCACCATTGAATTTAGCGTACTCACATCTTTATCGACAGTGTTCTGCTTGTTAAAATAATGTTTAATTCAAGCACAGTGTATATAAATAAAATCTATATATGTATATATATAAATGAATGTATGTATGTTTATTTGTTTGTTTGTACGTTATAGCCGCCTTAACCGCTATACCGATCTTCATGAAACATTTACAGTTTATTACAGATGGTCTGGAAGGATATATAGGCTATATATATTTGTAAAAATCTTGAGTGGGCGTGGCAGCTCCCATACAAAGACAATATAAATTTCTGTATATCTGGAGAACGGAAGGACCTAAAGTTTCCAAATTTAGTACAAGCGTTTTAGTTATCAAAGAACAAAGAGATTGTAGATGTCTTTAAATCTGGAGATCGGCAAGGGCCATAATATCCAAATTATGTACAGGCAAATTGGTAGGCAATACACAATATCCGACAATATTTTGACAGGGTTGAAGATGTGGGCGTGGCATAACATAGATTTAATTATATCTAAAGAACGGTAAAAATTTGGTACACATAGCGGGGACATCTGTCAAAAAGAAGGTGGGGGTGGATAACTGGGCGTGGTACCTCACATACAAAGGCAAAAGAGATTTCTGTATATCTAGAGAACGGTAATAGCTAAAGTTTCCGAAGTTGGAACAAATAGATTGGTGATTATTACGCAAGATCAGTCAAAAAGTGGGCGGGATTAGATAAGTGGGTGTGGCACAAAATCGAATCCCGTACATTTGCAGAACAGTAAGTGTAAAATTGCCCAAATTTGGTACAATTAGAATGGTTATCAATATGCAGAAAGAATCTGTAAAAAATGTGCAGGATTGGAGAAGTGGGCGTAGATCAAACTAGATTTCTGTATGTCTAGAGAATGGCCACAGCTACAATTTACAAATTTTGATCAAATAGTTTGTTAATAAATGAACAATATCTGTAAAAGTCCCACTGCCTTATTGAAGGCATAGGTGGAACAACTTCAATACAAACAATATATAGATTTCTGTGCAACTGGTGAATGATAACAGTAAGAGTATTCAAACTTGGTACAAACAACTTCCTAAGCAATGCACGAAATCTGTATGGAAAAAATTACATATATTATTTTAATGAGGGTAGCGAAGCGGATAGGGTTAAGCTAGTAACATTTTATAATATAAGCAAAAAAAAAAAAAAATTAAAAAAAAAAAGTCATAAAACGTAGTTTGCGACTTTTATTGTACTCCAAACTATTTACTTGGTCCATTTAAAATAGAAAACACGTGAAGAAAATAACAAAAACAAGATTGTAAAATAATTTTAATAAACTAATAAAAAACAATTTTGGCACTACATAAAGAACAACACAATGTGATAAAACAAATGAATGTGCAAACATAAATTAAATTAAAAAATTTAGTTGTTAAATTAGTTAAGTGTGTAGTTTCTTTTTTTTATTTAAAACTTAAACCCTAAAATGATAAGAGTCTTTGTAAAATTCCTAAAATATATTTTTTAATTGTTATCTTTAAAAACCTTATTTTAATAACTAAAAACTTTTGGATTCTGGATTAAGTTTAGAAATATAAGACCACATGACTCCAGTGTGAACAATTACTCGAGAAGTTTATTTAAGATAAAAAAATTATTTAAAACTTGATTTAACTCAAATAAAAAAACAACTTTGTATTTAAATGTTTTATCTCTTTTTCAACTACGAGCGAATCACAAAAATTCCTTTTTAAAAGAAATTAATCTGATTTCAACATGTTAACTATTAAGTTTGAATATTTTATATTTTATTATTGTGGTTATTTTATTGAACTGTTAATGGTCTTTCATCCAAATTTTGATATTTTAATCAGGCTTAAGTTGATTGAATTTAATTTTCAATAAATTATTATTAGGATGAAAGGAATATGGATAATTTTTCATTCTTGACTGAGCTGGGAATTCAGCCCAGGTTTCCACGGACAGGTTGCCCAGACTAGTTTCGAATGTAACCACACAATCTCTTCAGAGGGGTTTGCCGTTTAGCACTCACCGCCATTGACGACGGATGACGTCATTAGTCAAACATCAATCTTTAACCCTCCGACGCGCGGTACATTTTTTTACATTTTTAAACAAGTGCCATTTAAAAACGGATGTTGAGAATGGCCACATATTTCATGACTTCTATTATTGGAGTGTTATTAGTGTTTTAATACTAATTCCAGGAGATTTCTTATTTGCAGAGTATTTTATTTTTTATTTTAAAGACTTTTAGTACGCCGTTGAACAGTAAGGTCCGTAGGGACCTTGTATGAATTTTCATATGAATGACTAAAAAATGTACTAAATTTCTTAAAACAAATGTTTAAAATGCATATTTAAAATAATAACAAAGTAAGCATTCAGATATATTTGATTTTTTTTTTTTCAACTTTTAATAGGAAGATATCAGTTTCATCGTGAGTTTTAATATAAACGAACGTGTTTTTAAGGAAAAAAAAAAGAAATTAATTGGGAGCGTGTCAAAACTACACTAAACCGTACATCAGCTTTCCAACAGCTTAGTGTCAGCGATCAGGAAACTGTTAATAACAATTTAGCTATGTTCCTTGAAAATGAGGAAGACGAAGAACCATTTGTTAATGACGATACTGATGACGATTATGCAGCAAATGATGAAGCATCTGATGCTGACTCCGACATCGATATTGAAGAAGCTGATGAATATTGTTCAGATGACGACAATAATAGTGATGATTTTAACATATTTACATCAAAATGAATTAAAATATATATACATTTTAGCAAAATTCAATGCATTTTCATATAAGGTCCCTACGGACCTTACCGCTCAACGACCGACTAAAAAGTTACCGCTCGTCGGAGGGTTAAAACAAATGGTATTTTACCTTGGAAGATCGGAATTTGCTTTGAACGCATGATTACGTATTTAATTGATTTACATGTTCTTCCTTACTTCTTGTTTTCTTATAAGTATAAAAATTAAATTAAATAACCCACATTTTCATACTAAATGCTAAAAAAAAAACCAAAAGTGCATTCATTTACTTGTATTTTTGATTTTTAAATGGTTTTTACAATTATGATATTTTTATATAAGATTTTTTTAGGAGTTTCTAATTGTCAAGAACTTATTGAATGAAAAAACGGTCCATAACCCCCATATAAATTTCTTTCCGGAATACAGACTCTGCGCCCATTTAACCCACTTATTACGTTAGTATTTAGATACAATTTGGCAGGTTTTCAAAAACTGCGGTCGAAACCAAAAACTGTCGAACAAAAAACGAAAATTACCGTACACCTTTTCGCTTTTTGAGCTGGTTTGACAGCGACTGTTTACATTTAATAAATCAGAAGTAAAAGCAACACAGTTTTTTTTGGAAGAAATGGCAGTTTTTCAACTTTGACTGCGGTTTTTTAAACGCTGCAATTTGGAACAACAATTCTTTACGGCAACTTAAATCATCTTGTCTTATTATAAATGTTCCAAATAATATGTATAAAATTTGGTAACATTAACTTTTATAATAGCGACTATTTTATGGCAGAATTTTGCGCTGTTAGGTCAAGCATCGACCATAGGTGGACAGGGGTCCCAAAGCGACGATTAACCGTGATTTTGGCGATTATTCAGAGCGAATTATTCAAAATGATGATTGACGATTTTTTCATTACCGCTTATACTTTGACAATTTTTTGACATTACTACGTTTTTCTAAACATAGACTCTACTAGTTGAAAAAAATTATTTTAATACTCATTTTTTATGTGCAGGTTGACATATATAGTGATATGAATTTGTTACGTGTAGACACCATGTTAAAAAAATATGCTACATCTTTTTTGTTTACAAAATTCAAACCTGGTAGGCGAAGGGTTTATTTATGCTTTTACCGAATTACAAAACAATAAACTTGCATTTCAGAGCTTATGTGAATTTGAAATATCCTTTGCGAAAACCTTCAGCAAACGTATATAATTTTTCATAGAATTATTTCAAAAATAATTCCTCGGAATACCAATTCAAAACAATATCATATCGGTCCTAATTTCCGTATTTTATATTATTTTATATATGGGTACGTGCCTGGATAAAATAAAATTTTAAGGGCCATTATTTGATCTATCTATTATATATCCAGAGATTGGAAATTAGTAGAACATATTTTTTTAAAAACTCGGAAAAACCGGTATAGATACAAAAAAATTATTAGCAAATTATAATTTTTTTTTCGGAAAATACCTATTTTCGCCCTTTCCGAGTACAAGGTAAACGGTTAACTTCTTCCTAAAGACGTCGGTATATAAATCTATCAAATCGGTTCAAAAATTGCCGGGTTATTACCAAAATGCTGAAATTCCAAAAATTACTCTTTTTATTATATAATTAAGTTGTTGTTAAGTCGTTGTATTTCATCATGAATCGTTTAACCCTAGAACAACGCTTCCAAATTGTGGAAATTTATGTTGAAAAATATAAATCTGTTAGCGAAGCTTAGAGTGCACTGCGTCCATTTTACGAAGCAGATTTCTGGTTAAATGGCTTCGTCAATAAGCAAAATTGCCGTATATGGAGCGAAGGCAATCCTCAAGTCGTTAACGAATCACCATTACATCCAATAAAATTGACTGTTTGGTGCAATTTACACGCACTTTCGTAATGAGCAAGGAGCTGCCGTTACGATGAATAGCGAGCGCTATTGAGCCATACTGACTGAAATTTTGTTTCTAAAAATTAATCAGCTAAACATCAACGACATTTGGTTCCAACAAGATGGCGCAACTTTTGGTGCCGACTTTATTTGCAGAAGAGGTCCTGTTCAATGGCTCCTTCGTTCGCGCGATTTACTTTTTGTGGGGCTATGTTAAGTCATTGGCTTATGCCGACAAACCAGCCACTCTTGAAGCATTTGGAAGAAAATTTTCAAGTCACCATTGCTGCCATACGGCCAGATTTATTGAAAAAAGTATTAAAAAATTGGACTGATCGAATGGACCATGTAACTCGTAAAATAATTGCCATGAAATATCTACCTGATTATAATATTAAAAAAATTAATTCCAACAATATTTCTTTCTTTTATTATCCTTTTAATTTCGCATGCAGATAAAACACCCTATATAAAATATCTCAGTCGTACGCTAGTAAGTCCTTACGGTGCAATAAGGTTTCTACGGTTACAGTTAAAATTTAAGATAAAAAAAAACAAAAATATTTCTAGAATTAGAAATGCTGCTCACTAGAGATGAGCGATCCCGTGATTTTTAAAGATCATCGTGATTAGTGAATGTGAATGCTCCTTTAAACTGTGATTGTGATCACGGTTTATCAGTTTTCTGTTCTTTTATAGCAATTGCGGCCAAGCTATACATATGTACAATGCGCGAGCTTTTGCAAGAGCTTTTGTAAGCACTTTACAAAGAAACAACAACAAATTGTAATAGCTTTCAAATCTGTTTACTTTCATATACATACATACTTGAACCAATAAATTTTGGCATAAAAAATTCTAATAAGATAGAAGAGAGAATGAAAGGAACAGCAATATCATTCGACATTTCATTCAAAAAACGCTATTACCCACACAAACAGTGAAATATCATAAATTTGTATATGTAACAAAATACAAAAAGAACGACTTAGAAAGTATCTGTACTTGACAAATTTGGTCACAACTGTGATTCGTGATTTTTCAGTAACAGTGATTAAATCACAGGAACAGAAATATCGCTCATCTCTACTGCTCACCGATAGTGAGTGCTAATCAATTAAAATATGTAATCATTCATGCAAAGCAAATTCCGATCTTCCAAGGTAAAATACCATTTGTTTTAAAGATTGATGTTTGACTAATGACGTCATCCGTCGTCAATGGCGGTGAGTGCTAAACGGCAAACCCCTCTGAAGAGATTGTGTGGTTGCAATCGAAACTAGTCAGGACAACCTGTCCGTGAAAACCTGGGTTTAATTCCCAGCTCAGTCAAGAACAAAAAATTATTAATAAATTTTAATTCATTTCATGTTGTAAAATTCTTTTCTTCATAAAAATAATTTAATGAAAATTAAATTCAATGAACTTAAGTTTGATAAAAATATCGACATTTGGATTAAAAACCATTAACAGTTCAATACAATAACCACAATACTAATTATTTGAGAAATTAATTTTTTATTCAATTAAATAAAAATTAAGTTCAATTATAGTATTTTTGAAGAGAGAAAAAATTAGGGACGGAACGATACGATACCGATACTGTAACAAAAATATCGCAGATTCCAATACCGAAATGCATATTTAATTTGAATATGCGTAATTTAACATAACTCAAGTAGAAGAAATTGTAAATTATACAAAATTACCGTGTAAGAGATTGTTAATATTTAAAATTGATATTAATAAAATTTAAAAAACAAAGAATTAAATTGGAATTCTTATATTATTTATTTAATTCAATATTAATGAGATATTTGTTAAGTAAACAAAACGTTCTCCACTTTAGCGGAAATAAACGATTTCGCAAGTCCGTTTGAGCTAGACGGGCAGTGGAAAATAGTCTCTTAGATGCGACAAAACTCATTTGAAAACTTAAGAGTTCCAGCCCCATTTTCTTCAAGTTTGGGTATAACATGTCATTGCGTCCGTAAACACGCGGATCGGCGTCTCTAGAAATTTTTGGAGATCTAAGGTAACTGTCGACTTCTTTTGTCTTAGCAGAATCACTGCATAGGATGGAAAGAGGCTCATCCTCCTCGGATCCTCTTATAATTTTTTTTTTGCAAACGTTCCAAGGTCCAGTTGCTGTAGACTTAGCAGAATATGTACCACCTGTACATAGAAAGAAAAACACTCGGTATAAGTTAAGCTTTTTATACTTACTTTGAGTACGAGTCGTACTCAAAAATTCAAGTACGAATAACACGAAAACGTACTCACAACAATCCTAAATGGGATAATTTTAGAAAATCAATACCGGAATTTCTTAAAGTATCACGCGGTTCAAACGGTGACTTTTTCCATGTTTTTTAAGACATAATTTTTGGTGTTTGTTGGCGAACGGTGTAGTGAAGCAAGAGGGGTAGAGAAAAAAACACGTTTTCTGATCTATGTGTCTCTTTTTATATTTTTCTTTGCTCCCATTCGTATTTTTGTTATGTGGCTTCATTTTATTTTTTATTTCAATGTGGCAACATCTCTTTACAATACAAAACATGGAGCGCATTAACATTTTTTCTTTTTATAAATAAGCAAGTGAAGAAGAATTACCGATAATGGGGGAAAAAAAGCAACCCTAAAATCATGGGGAAAAATCTTCGTTTGAATCTGTTGTGTTTTTGGAAGCAACTTTCAAAAGGAATTAAAAAAGACATGATTTTTAAATCACGGTCTGAATCTAGTGTAAGTATAAAATTCTTAAACCAAGTACAAAAAAGATTGAACTTTTCGTTGGTACTGCCACTCTGAGAGTAAAATTACAAATTGAGCGTTTTAATCTCATATAACTTATTCAAATTTGTTGTAACCACTACAACAATACCACACATGTAGCTAAATAACGATTGGCTTGTTGTGTGTAGAAACAACAAAAACAACAGAACAGAGAAAACACTTTATTTTCATGTTTAAAATTTAAATTTAAACCAGTGGTGTCAAATATGATTGTGTTGGTGCGATTACACTTGTCTCTTACATTCCCAGCGGGAGAAATCTGGGGTTGCGAGGCCTTATTAACATACATATTTTGCTATGAAGACTTTAGACCAATTAATAATAACACAATTATCGAAAAATGTTGAGTTATTGACAGACACACTCAGTTATTATTTAAATAAATTTAATTTGGAACCTGCATTTCGCAGAAACATTTCTTATTTTTTTAAAAATTGAG
This sequence comes from Pollenia amentaria, assembly GCA_943735925.1. Classification (NCBI taxonomy): domain Eukaryota; kingdom Metazoa; phylum Arthropoda; class Insecta; order Diptera; family Polleniidae; genus Pollenia; species Pollenia amentaria. The sequence continues at coordinate 117,250,049 of OX031010.1, read as the reverse complement.
CACTTGACAATATATGAAGTCTTTTTACAACCTTATACAATTCTTTCCAATATTTTTAATTTTGTGCTCAACATACCTTTGCGAATGCCAACAATGAAAATAATATTGGCACATACCAATGCAAATAATAACCTAATTAAGTTTAAAAATATTCTATAATTATTAACCGCCATTATAAAAAGGGCGTGTGATATAGCCCTGTGAATGAGAGTGTTTTGCAGTAAAAAATTATATTTTACGCTCGCAAAATAAAAGAGCGTAAGCGTACATGTGAAGTGGGGAACAGAATAGTCGCTGTAGTACAACGTTACGAATAGCGCTGCAAGTTGTGAAAAGTTAAAAACGGCAGTTTGAAAGTAGTGTCAAGAGAATACGTAGTGTTGTTGTCGTTGCAGTTGAAGTTGAAGCGCAAAGTTCGAAATTTTGAACTTTGTTGCGCTACAGAGCATTCGTCAGCTTCAGCTTCTACTACAACTACTTTATTCTGTTCCAGGCCTGAGTTTTGCTTATACAATTGTGTATGACGCTGACATCCCTGTTTTAAATGCAGTTTTGGAAAAATTAAAAATCAATGCAGCGTAATAAAAACGCTTTAATCAATTTTAGCTGCACATTTAGAATCTGTGATTAGGGGAAAGTTAAAAAATTGTGAAATGAAGATTTTTCCAACTTTCCTAAAACTTTGCTTATTTATGACAAGGAGAAATATTTGAAAAAATCCGAGCATTTGGCAATTTTTGAAACCCTTTTTTACAACTTTCAACATATTCCAAAATCTTTTTAAGTGCGACGTTGCAAATTATGAATTCAGCATCCAGTCGGAACTAATCATACTTAGGAGCGAATTTAATCATAAAGATAGGGAAAATATTATTTAGTTCTGGAAAAATTTAGACGGGGCGCTATATCCTGTATTAAAAAAAAAATTCCTTCAAATGCTTGTCGCTTTTTTCCTCAACATATCTTTGCGAACAAATATTTTCCGATTTGAAATACATTTGCTCAAAACAACGCAATAAATTAACGTCCGCAAACCTAAACGATTTTTTTTTGTTTCGAAACTGCAATATAAATTTAGAAGATATTATTGGTAAATAAAAGTATATTTTTATAGGCTAGTAAAATCTTCTCTTTTTATAATGGTGGTTAATAATTATAGAATATTTTTAAACTTAATGGGGTTATTATTTGCATTGGTATGTGCAAATGAATTTTCATTGTTGGCATTCGGAAAGGTATGTTGAGCACAAAATTAAAAATATTGGAAAGAATTGTATAAGGTTGTAAAAAGACTTCAAATATTGTCAAGTGCTCAATTTTTCCAAAAAATAAGAAAGGTTTCTGCGAAATGCAGGTTCCAAATTAAATATATTAAAATAATATCTTTTTGTGTCTGTCCATAACTCAACTTTTTTCGATAATTGTATTATTATTAATTGCTCTAAAGTCTTCATAGCAAAATATGTATGTTAATAAGGCCTCGCAACCGCAGATTTCTCCCGCTGGGAATGTAAGAGACAAGAGTAATCGCACCAACACAATCATAGTTGACACCACTGATTTAAAAGCATTTTTATAAATGCCCCATCGGAAGACGGTCTTCCCTGCTTTACTATTTCCAAAGTTAGTAAATTTGATATTTCTATTTTTAATTCTTCTTCTATCCTATCTCCATGCACTTCTTCTTGTGATACACAATATTTCAAACTATCTAAATAAAACTTTTTTTAATCATATATTGATTTTCCCTTTCTTTGACTTCATATTGTTGAATATCATTATGGAAATGATATTCTCTTGACTTCAAATGTTTTAAAACATAAGAGACATTGAAAATCATTAAATCCATTTTTTATCATAAAATATTTTTTATATGGCATCATTTATCTTTTTTTTAATAAACTCATCCGCTTGCATGCTCGTTATCGCTGTCTACAAGACTACTTAATAAAATTCAAATTTGAAGTTTACAGAAGCTCAATAAACACAACATCAAGGCGAATTATTGATACTACAACAAGTACACCTCGTACAAAAACCACAAATAATTTGTTTTTTTTTAAATCATTGTACAATGTTAAAAACAGAAATAAAACAAAACAGAAACAAAGATAATAAATAATAAATATATTATTTCTGTTTAGAGGCCTCAAAACAGGCCGTGCGATATTTCCCGCTGAATGAGAGTGTTTTGCAGTAAACAATTATATTTTACGCTTGCAAAATAAAAGAGCGTAAGCGTACATGTGAGCTTTGCTTACACAATTGTGTATGACGCTGACATTCCTGTTATACATTCAAATTAAATGTACAGAATTATTTATTATTATTATATATTGGTAATAAAAAAATTTAATATGAAACATATTAACTAATAGAAGGTGTAAAATTAAACGACGAAAGCAGCTTGTGATAACAACAACAACATTATCCATACTATTTTCATTTGTTTGTTTAACGGCTTGAGCACATTTTCTGAAAAACTTGGAAAAATCGGTTCAGATACAAAAAAGTCATGACCAAGATATATATATTTTTTTTAAGATGTCCATTTATGAGCAAATACTCCAAAAATGCGCCTAATAAACATCAACATATTTATAAAAATTAAAATTTTAGGGCTGTAATGTGACATATGGGATACGTCTTATATATTTTCTAAAAAACTCGGAAAAATCGGTTCAGACACAAAAAATTTTGACCAAAATCTAATTTTTTTGGCGTCTTTTATATCAAAAGATCTTTAGTAGAGCACATTTTCTGAAAAACTCGGAAAAATCGGTTCAGATACAAATAAGTTATGACCAAAATATAATTTTTTTTTTTTGTAAAATCTCCCTTGTAAATTTCTTCTTAAAGACTTCGGCATATAAATCTGTCAAATCGGTTAAAAAATGGTCAAGTAATGAACAAAATACTCCAAGAATTGGCTAAAAACATCAAAATTTGTATGAAAACTTAAAGTTTAGGGATGTAATATGACCGATGGCTACGTCTTACATATGAAAAGATTGAAAATTTTCAACAAAAAAGATTTCCCAAAAAGGTCAAAAAAGCGATCCAGAAATAGAAGTTATGAACAATATATAATTTTTTTCAAAAATAACCAAAGTAAATGGTTAATTTCTTAAAAAACGTCGGTATTTAAATTTGTCGAATCAGTGCAAAATGCCCGAGTCATGACCACTATACTTTCTATTTATTTCCATTTAAAGACAACTTGAAATTTAACCCCCGTATTTATAAACTATTATTAAATTTAATTCATCCCATCAGCAAGAACAAAAAAGCTTAAAAATTCTTTTAATTATTTCTTTACCTGATTCACCAAATTCTAAATAAAATTAAGGTAAACACTTACACTGGCCAACAAATAAATATTATATTTTAGAATAAAAAGATAACAATTGGTAACATTAAGGATAAGGATAATAGCAAACATTGGAATGTTGCACATACAAATATTATGTGAAATGTTTTGCCAGAATTTTAGGGAATTTAAACAGAATTGATACAAATTGAAATATCCTGTTTCCCGTTTTTAAAGCTGCAGGACACACAAAATATAAACGAACAAAAAACGAAAAAAAAATTGACGGTTTATTGTTGTGACTTTGTTGAAGCTTTGATATTGTTACATTTAAGACCAGAGTGTTTTAAAATTCTTATTCACTTTATGGTCTTACTTGTATAATATTTTTAGCTTTTCTAAAGTATTTGGAAAAAGTTTCCTGACGAGCTGGCCTAAGCAACCAGCGAAATGCGCATAGGAACTAGCTTTCCCACAACAATAAATTTCAGTGTTTTCATTTAAAAAATTGGGATTATTAGCACATCATTAATAAATGAATTAATTAATAAAATATTTCATTCCCAAAAATAATTTTTGATAATAAATTTGCATGTGCCCGGCAAATAAAAAACTGAAATGGCAAGCTGCTTTATTTAAGCATCTTGTTTTTTTTTAATTTTGTTTTTTTTCTTTCTATCCTCTTACAACTACAATTTGTGTTGGAAAAAACCCAGCCAATTGTAGGGGAATGTAAGAAAGAAAAAATTGACGGTTTATTGTTGTGACTTTGTTGAAGCTTTGATATTGTTACATTTAAGACCAGAGTGTTTTAAAATTCTTATTCACTTTATGGTCTTACTTGTATAATATTTTTAGCTTTTCTAAAGTATTTGGAAAAAGTTTCCTGACGAGCTGGCCTAAGCAACCAGCGAAATGCGCATAGGAACTAGCTTTCCCACAACAATAAATTTCAGTGTTTTCATTTAAAAAATTGGGATTATTAGCACATCATTAATAAATGAATTAATTAATAAAATATTTCATTCCCAAAAATAATTTTTGATAATAAATTTGCATGTGCCCGGCAAATAAAAAACTGAAATGGCAAGCTGCTTTATTTAAGCATCTTGTTTTTTTTTTAATTTTGTTTTTTTCTTTCTATCCTCTTACAACTACAATTTGTGTTGGAAAAACCCCAGCCAATTGTAGGGGAATGTAAGAAAGAAAAAATTTACGGTTTATTGTTGTGACTTTGTTGAAGCTTTGATATTGTTACATTTAAGACCAGAGTGTTTTAAAATTCTTATTCACTTTATGGTCTTACTTGTATAATATTTTTAGCTTTTCTAAAGTATTTGGAAAAAGTTTCCTGACGAGCTGGCCTAAGCAACCAGCGAAATGCGCATAGGAACTAGCTTTCCCACAACAATAAATTTCAGTGTTTTCATTTAAAAAATTGGGATTATTAGCACATCATTAATAAATGAATTAATTAATAAAATATTTCATTCCCAAAAATAATTTTTGATAATAAATTTGCATGTGCCCGGCAAATAAAAAACTGAAATGGCAAGCTGCTTTATTTAAGCATCTTGTTTTTTTTTAATTTTGTTTTTTTCTTTCTATCCTCTTACAACTACAATTTGTGTTGGAAAAACCTGTAATGACGGGTTTTAATTTTATTTTCCGCTTACAAATTTAAATAACTTCTTTACATTATGGTAACCCCAACAGAGCAGTGGTCCGCTGAACCCTTAACATAAATAAATGATTATGGCAGATATGGAAGTGGTTTATGTCTTGACACCGATCGGGATGTGTACGCCGGCATAAAAACAAAAGCTAAAATATAATGTAAACAATGGTTTATTTACCTGGGAACGTGGGAAATTTTTATTTTTCTCTATTTTTTTTTTTTAAATTTTTAAAGTTTATGTACGTACGATTCGAGTGGATTTAATGAATTAATAAAAGACATAAAATTTAGTGGTAGAAGAGCATAAGATGTTGCCACCGGTTGTCTGATATATGGCCGGTCGATAACACAGTGTATTTTTCCCTTTGCACCTTACGTTTTTTTTCCCCTTTTTTTTTTGTGAAAAAACATACGATTAAAGTTTCCTGAAGCGTTTGAAATTTTCAGAAAGTTCTTTTACTTTTAAAGTTTGACGCGAGAACATCTTTTTCAAAGCAAAGAATTGGGCAAAATTTTCTTAAGTAATCACATAACCTGGCATTGGAACTTAAGTTTGATAAACGAAAAGTCAAGTTTGTGTAAAATAAGTTCTAAGGTTATCCGTCATAAATAAAAAAAAAAAAAAGGAAACTAGATTGTGATAAAAAAGATACGCTGAATATTTTCCGGCCAAGACGCATTCAACGCCCAAAGGTTGATAAATTTACGTGGAGATTCAACCATCCTAGAAAATAAACTAGTAAGACAGCGTCAACTAACTACCTCAATAATCTGGTGGACTTAACCTCACAAAAGACAAGTTGGTCTGGAGTCTCCACCCCTCAAACACCTAGGGAATTTAACTCTGTACTAAGACTACCTGGTGCCTGGATTTTAGTAAGATAATTGCTCATCAATTATATCACAAGCCAAGTGGTTAATAGCGGCACCCCCTCCAAAGAGAAGTCGTCTATCAACGATTGCTGTCGTCGGTGAAGAAAGTGTCTTCAATAGTTCCCGGCAATACACCTGCAGAAAAAAAAAAAAACAAAACTTAGCACAGTTTATCATAGGTCTATGCTAAACACACCCAACCTCCGTCACTGTAGAGGTGTATCTAAGACCGCATAATACTTAACACGTGGAGAGTCTTCTCAAAAGTTAATACCATAATCTACCATTGGGTCCTCAACGTTGTAATACAAACCTATTTATTTAAGTATCGTTTTTGAAGTTGCATAAATTTTGCTGAATTTTTGTCAATTATTTTCCATTTTTTTATTTAGCACTAAAACATTCCCGGTTTCGAATAATTAATTGCAGAGAAAAAAATTTTTTTAATTTTTAATTTAAAAGTTAAATTCTCATTAACTTAGCAGACATCCCATATGCTGAAGGCCTTCATCGTACGAGGAGTAAAAGCGGTGAGTGATAATAGTATTTTTTTTTTATTATTTGTGTTTAATTCATTGATTTGCTTATTTATGGATTATCATCTTTCATTGATGAACACGAAATAAGTACATATGTAAATGAAAAAAAAAGTAACGAAACCAAAAGAAAATATAATACTAACAACTAGTACTGTCTATAGTGGGATCACGAGCTCATCATATTTTATTATTTAGGCATGACGTCACCAGTTTTGGCAATTTTTTTTTCCATTGCTCAATTGTTTTTTTACTCGTTACTTAGTCTTTCATATTTTCTTTTGGTTGACACAATTTGAGACTGACACCAGATCTCCCTCTCATTGTTAAAATCTCATTCCATATTGGTACGACATAATCCGAATTTTTATGCACCTTCATAAACATATGTATGGAATCGTTAATTAATGTAATAATCTTTTTTTTGTATATCTAACTTTTGGAAATAATGTTTTTTTTTTGTTTAGTTAAACGCTAATTTTTTCATACCAACAACATAATTTTTTTTTTGTGTTGTTTTTTTTTTAAATAACATCATTTATTGAATAAAGTTGAATTGAATTAAATCGAATATAATGCGGTTCTAAGTTTAAATACTGGTTTTCTTGAAGAAATGAGCTAAATTTCATGTGAGGTTATATTCTGGTAGGGGTTTCGATAGAAAAATTATGGCAAGGATCGGAACATTGGCTAGGGTGGGAAATGTATTGCCATGGCTCCAGTACATCTGTGAGTCTTATTTAAAATGCAAGCCAAGAATATAGAAAAAGTGATTGTCACCATGGGGTTTAATTTTTTTTTATACATATGGGAGTCTATAATAAAATTTTTTCTTGTAATTAACTTGATTTTACTAAAAAGTACAACGAATCCCCCAACCCGGCTGAAGCTAGCAGCTGCATTAATGGCTCCCCAGTTCTTTTGTAGTAAAACTAAAACTTACTAGGTTTTAACTAAAATCTTACAATCTAGGTTAACATGACAGAAAATGGCGCCCAACGTGGGGCCCGAAGAGGTACCACTTAGTACATCTTTACGGCTCGGTTATTGTCTGGTTTAAAATTTCAGATACTTTATCTTAAATAGATTTCAATATATGATTTTTACATAAAATATATTTTAGAACTTTTCAGGATTCTCGATTCTCTGAGGTGTAACAAGTTTGGAGATCTCGACCGATAAGCTATCCAAAATTCTTTTTATTTTGGTCACTGTATTGAACATTTATCTAAGATAGGGAGTCTTAAGGTTAATGAAAATAAATTATTTAAGAATATTTGTAACTGAGTGCACAGCGTTGCGCGTTTATTAGGAATATATTTATTTTGCAGTTGGCGTTTAAGTATCCGATAAATGTTACGCAATTTCTAATTGAATAGTATATATTTGCTGGGTGTGATACAATTTTTTTTTTTAAATTATATATAATTGTTAATTGAAATTTTAATCTGGACTTAACTAGCTTGCATTTTAAATACATCGTATTTTTATAGCCTTATGAATTTAGCCATATCTGAAAGAAAACTTGCGAAAATCAAAATTTCTTGGAAATAATTTATATACACATATACATAAATATGTTTTCTATTTGATAAGAATAAAATATAGAACACTATTAAACGGGAGTATAACTTGGCATATTGTCTACCTCGTTAAACGTTTTATAAATAATTCTTTGAAGAAAAAAAATCCAAACAACATTGGGTATACAAACTCGATACGAATAAAGCTGGTTTCTAACCTAAGCTGTATGCTTTAGTTAAAAGTTAATTCTTACCGGAAAATAAATATTTTTGTCTATAGTTATAAGTAAAATCCCCATTTTTCGAGGAAAATACCGTTTTTTTCAAATTATTCTAATTGGCACTGGCGATCTTATATTTTTTTTTTCTTCTCGCAAATATTTTCATTTTGGTGAAAAGGAATAGTTTGTTTTCGCTTAATATATGAATAATAAACTTAGGTGTTTTCAAAATTCATATTCGTCAGCTATGTCTTTAATAAGGTCTCCTCCACCTGCAAATGCTGAAGCAGCCACCGGAGCGAATAGCAATTGCATTATTTGCGATGAGGTCATGTCTACAGCACAAGAATGTTTAGTAATTGCGCATTGTGAACATTCATTTCATCGAAATTGTATAGAAAGAACTTTATCCGAATCGTCAGAATGTCCTTCGTGTAAACGTCCGTGTGAGTTATCTGATTTACGTTCTACTCGATTCCAATCAATTCCAACAGTACCTACTTCTCAACCTTTAAGTATTGCCAGTCAAAATTTTAATATACCCATACGTGATCCAAAAACCCAAGCGAATGTTCCTCGTGGAAAAGGTCGCGGCGCGTTGGCTAAACAATATAACACCAGAAGTCAGAGTCGAAATTTATTTCAGGATGCAAATCCGGATCCATTAGTTAACATAAGCTATAGTCATCTTCGCGGACAACAGTCCGAACAAGTTGCTTCCCCAATGGGACAAGCCCCAAGAAATTCTCATACGTTTAGAAATTCTGCTAGTTTTGTAAATAACACACCTCAAAGGGCAGAGGAGGGTAATAATGTAATTGACTATGGGCAGATTAATCAAATGATCGAAACTACTGTATCAAGATTGTTGCAAAATATGAATCTTACCACTACTTCTGGGGCAGGGAATCGTAACCCAAATCTAAATTCATCTCCTCAATTTAATGCACACCTACCTAATTCTTCTTCTTCCTCCCATAACGATCATAATTTTTCACTTAGAGCAGACAAGATAACCTCTATAGTACAGAACTGGAACCTTAAGTTCGATGGATCTACAAAAGGTTTGACTGTAGAGGAATTTCTTTATAGGGTACGCTCCTTGACCGCAGAGAATTTTAATAGTGATTTTGATGGAATTTGCAAAAATTTGCATATTTTACTCTCTGGTAAGGCTCGAGACTGGTTTTGGAGATATCATAAACAAGTCCAAAATGTTGTCTGGGATGATTTTTGCGCTGCCATTCGCTATCAGTATAAGGAGTTTAAATCTGACTTCGATATTAAGGAGGAAATTCGAAGCAGAAAACAAAAGCCTGGGGAAAATTTCGAATCATTTTATGAGTCCATTTCTATAAATTTAGACCGATTAAGCTCACCCATGTCAGAACAGGAACTTATCGAAATATTGAGCAGAAATCTTCGCCCTGATATCCGACACGAGCTGTTGTATGTGCCTGTTTATTCGCTAGCTCACCTCCGTAAGCTTGTACAAATGAGAGAGAATTTGTTAGGGGATGATAACTGTAAAAGGGCATTCATACAAAAAAATGTTTTAATACCCATAAAAATTTTGCGGAAATTGAATTAGAGAATGATGTTATCGATTTTGTAAACCCAGATAGTAAGGTCGACGCAATTCAACAACCATTTCTTAGAGTATGTTGGAACTGCGATGATCCCGGTCATCACTGGGAAGATTGTGAGAAGGAGAGGTCTGTTTTTTGTTATGGCTGTGGAGCAAAAAATACCTACAAGCCGAAATGTCAATTCTGTCTTACAAAACGTAATCAATCAAAAAACTACCAGTATTCGAGTTCGAACAAGGATCGAATATAGATAATAATATGTCGTTAACTCACCCTATTGATTCGTCTACTATAGCTACTAACACCACTCAAGCTGGAACTAATAATGTGTATGCATCCAAAATTGAAATTTTAAGACCAGAGCATTCAGCCTATTTGGATTTGCACAAGTCTGGTACAAATATTTACCCAATTCGGCCATACCATGAAAGACTGTCAGATTATATTTCTGCTCGAAATAGAATTTTTGAAGTATCCGGTTTAAACATCCCCAAACAATGTCCGAAAAGGTCCACAATTAGATTAAGAAATTATTTCAAGTGTCGTAAATTTGCCTCGAAATTTATAATTTCCGCGATCGTTACAAATCCCCGTGATGAGCGTTATTACGCAAAAGTTAGGTTCCTAAATTTTTCTGAACTCGGTCTTCTGGACACTGGCGCAAACGTTTGTTGTATAGGGTCAGATTTGGCACTTTACGATTTTTCTAAATATCCTGAATATCATAAATTAAAATCTGTCGTTAAAACTGCCGATGGTAGACATCAAAAGGTATTAGGCTATCTGGATGTTCATATGTCCTTTAAAAATCAAATTCAGCAAATAAAAATATTAGTTGTCCCAACTTTATCTCAGAGATTGATTTTAGGTTTGGATTTTTGGAAGGCCTTTCAACTTGTGCCGGACATTTTCGAGTCAGTAATGGTATCTAATTCGTCTGTCTGTGAATATAAGTCAAATGTACTGTCCACATTGTCTGATTTAAATTATTCCGAAGTCCAAAAACTAGAGGGTGCAAAATCTGAAACGGTGGATTTAGATGATAACAAGTATCCCCTTACGCTATGCCAACAGCGACAATTAGAGGCAGTAATTGATCTCTTCCCAAATTTTGATAAACAAGGCCTAGGGAAAACCCACATGATTCAACATGAAATAATCATTGGCGATGCCAAGCAAATTAAACAAAGGTTTTATCCACTTTCTCCGGCCGTGGAGAAACTGATGTTTAAAGAGATCGATCGTATGTTGGCCCAAGGCATCATAGAACCTTCAAATTCTCCATGGAGCTCTCCCATGCGGTTGGTAATTAAACCAAATAAAGTCCGTCTGTGCCTAGACGCCAGAAAACTTAATCTTGTAACCAAGAAAGACGCCTATCCGTTGCCTAACATAGAGGGAATATTTTCCCGCCTTCCGCAAGCCAACCTAATTTCCAAACTCGATTTAAAGGACGCATATTGGCAAATCGGCCTAGCCGATGAGGCGAAACCGCTTACAGCGTTCACAGTCCCTGGGCGACCGCTATACCAATTTAAGGTCATGCCGTTTGGACTGTGCAACGCTCCCCAAACTATGTGCCGCTTAATGGATGAACTAATACCTGCTGATTTGAAACATTGTGTCTTTGGGTACCTGGATGATCTAATTATAGTATCTTCTGATTTTTCTTCTCATATGTCTACACTAGTAAGGATCTCGGACCAGTTCCAAAGGGCAAATTTGACGCTAAACATATCCAAAAGTAGGTTCTGTGTTAGGGAAGTTAAATACCTCGGATATATTATAGGAGATGGAGGGATTAAAACTGACCCCGAAAAAATAGGTTCAATTCTGTCCTGGCCGGCACCTAAGAACTTAAAACAAGTTAGAGGATTTTTAGGATTAGCGGGGTGGTACCGCCGCTTTATTGATAATTTTTCTACGGTAGTGTTCCCCATCACTGAAGTGGTGACAACGAAAAAGAAGTTCGTATGGACTGAAACCGCCCAAAAAGCCTTCGAAAATATAAAAAAACTACTTACTTCGGCTCCAGTACTGGCCAACCCCGATTTTGAAAAAAAATTTTACCTTCACTGCGACGCCAGCGACTATGGGATTGGAGCAGTATTAATACAGTTGGATTCAGGAGGCGCCGAAAGGCCAATCGCCTTTATGTCTAGAAAACTAAATTCCGCACAGCGGAACTATAGCGTAACAGAACGCGAATGTTTGGCGGCTTTAGAAGCAATAAAAAAGTTTCGGTGCTACCTGGAGCTTCAGGAATTCGAAGTAGTTACCGACCATGCCAGCTTAATTTGGCTAATGAAACAGCCCGATTTGAGTGGTAGGCTAGCGCGATGGGTTTTTAAACTACAAGCCTACAAATTTACTATGAGCCATCGTAAAGGTAAACAAAATATAGTGCCCGACGCCTTATCTCGGATTCATTGTGAGGAAATTTCATCGTTAGAAATCACTGAGCCAGCAATTGATTTAAATTCGCCCCACTTCTTTGACGAAGACTATCAAGCTTTAAAAGGAAAAATTTTGGCAAATCCCTGCAAGTATATCGATGTCAAAATCAGTGACAAGTTTATTTATATCAGAACGGAGCATTATAGCGGTAACGTAGAACAGGAGGAACAAGCCTGGAAACTATGGGTGCCAGAAAAGCTACGGAAGAACATTATTTCATATTTTCACGATGCCAAAGTATCTTGCCATGGTGGAATGACGAAAACATTAGATTTAATCCGCCGTAACTTCTTTTGGCCCGGTCTGATTAGAGATGTTAGGGATTATGTTAGGACATGTGAAGTTTGTAGAACTACCAAATCGCCTAATTTTATAATGAAGCCAGAGATGGGAAAATCCATAACCTCTATTCGTCCGTTTCAAAGACTATTCATAGATTTTATCGGCCCATACCCTAGAAGCAAAAGCGGTAATCTGGGAATTTTAATTGTGTTAGATCATTTAACCAAGTTCCATTGGATTTGCCCGGTGAAGAAGTTTACGTCCTCAGTTATTCAGGATTTTCTACTGAAAAACATTTTTCATATTTACGGTGTACCTGAAATTGTGGTAAGTGATAATGGCTCTCAGTTTCGCGCAAATGGGTTTAACAGCTTTTTGACGTCATTAGGAATAAATCATATGTACACGGCAATCTATTCACCCCAATCCAACGCGTCGGAACGCGTAAATCGGTCCATTATCAGTGGAATCCGAGCATTTCTTAAGGGCGATCAAAAATGTTGGGATGAGAATCTTAGCTTTATTAGCTGTGCCCTAAGAAATTCGAAACATCAATCAATTAACTGCTCCCCATATCATGCGCTCTTTGGTTTAAACATGATTACACACGGTGAATCATATAAATTGCTCTCCCAGTTACAACTTTTAGATGAACCATCTTTTTCCCTGTCTAGAGACGACAATCTTAAATTATTAAGATTGGAACTTAGAAAGAATATATCCGCAGCATATAAACGTAACCAGGCCCAATATAATTTACGTGCTCGTCCTATTTCATTCAAAGTCGGTCAAGAAGTCCTTAGGAGAAATTTCTCGCAAAGTTCAGCCGCAAAGAATTATAACGCCAAACTTTCTCCTCTGTTTCTAAAGGCAAAAATAAGAGAGAAAGTGGGAAATAACTATTATATTTTGGAAGACTCCAACGGAAAAATTTTAGGAACTTATCATGCCAAGGACATTCGCCCCTGATCCTTAATCTCAGTGGTTATTTTGTTTACATTAGACATACCAATGCTAATATAGTGATATAATCCACAAATTTAATCCATTTCAATTATTGCGCATATAATGTAATTATATGCTGGAAATTATAATTAGTTTTGATACAATATTATTAAAATATTTAAGCAAATACTTAGAGATACTTCGTTTTACACAATTCCTGACAACTTAAGCTTACCGAACATTTTCTTAGTATTTACTATTAGCCATTAACTATAAACCTGGTCAATCTCCAATTAATATTGTAACCCACAAGGTCAATATTACTTGGTTTTGTAATGACGGGTTTTAATTTTATTTTCCGCTTACAAATTTAAATAACTTCTTTACATTATGGTAACCCCAACAGAGCAGTGGTCCGCTGAACCCTTAACATAAATAAATGATTATGGCAGATATGGAAGTGGTTTATGTCTTGACACCGATCGGGATGTGTACGCCGGCATAAAAACAAAAGCTAAAATATAATGTAAACAATGGTTTATTTACCTGGGAACGTGGGAAATTTTTATTTTTCTCTATTTTTTTTTTTGAAATTTTTAAAGTTTATGTACGTACGATTCGAGTGGATTTAATGAATTAATAAAAGACATAAAATTTAGTGGTAGAAGAGCATAAGATGTTGCCACCGGTTGTCTGATATATGGCCGGTCGATAACACAGTGTATTTTTCCCTTTGCACCTTACGTTTTTTTTTCCCTTTTTTTTTTTGTGAAAAAACATACGATTAAAGTTTCCTGAAGCGTTTGAAATTTTCAGAAAGTTCTTTTACTTTTAAAGTTTGACGCGAGAACATCTTTTTCAAAGCAAAGAATTGGGCAAAATTTTCTTAAGTAATCACATAACCTGGCATTGGAACTTAAGTTTGATAAACGAAAAGTCAAGTTTGTGTAAAATAAGTTCTAAGGTTATCCGTCATAAATAAAAAAAAAAAAAGGAAACTAGATTGTGATAAAAAAGATACGCTGAATATTTTCCGGCCAAGACGCATTCAACGCCCAAAGGTTGATAAATTTACGTGGAGATTCAACCATCCTAGAAAATAAACTAGTAAGACAGCGTCAACTAACTACCTCAATAATCTGGTGGACTTAACCTCACAAAAGACAAGTTGGTCTGGAGTCTCCACCCCTCAAACACCTAGGGAATTTAACTCTGTACTAAGACTACCTGGTGCCTGGGTCTTAGTAAGATAATTGCTCATCAATTATATCACAAGCCAAGTGGTTAATAGCGGCACCCCCTCCAAAGAGAAGTCGTCTATCAACGATTGCTGTCGTCGGTGAAGAAAGTGTCTTCAATAGTTCCCGGCAATTCACCTGCAGAAAAAAAAAAAACAAAACTTAGCACAGTTTATCATAGGTCTATGCTAAACACACCCAACCTCCGTCACTGTAGAGGTGTATCTAAGACCGCATAATACTTAACACGTGGAGAGTCTTCTCAAAAGTTAATACCATAATCTACCATTGGGTCCTCAACGTTGTAATACAAACCTATTTATTTAAGTATCGTTTTTGAAGTTGCATAAATTTTGCTGAATTTTTGTCAATTATTTTCCATTTTTTTATTTAGCACTAAAACATTCCCGGTTTCGAATAATTAATTGCAGAGAAAAAAATTTTTTTAATTTTTAATTTAAAAGTTAAATTCTCATTAACTTAGCAGACATCCCATATGCTGAAGGCCTTCATCGTACGAGGAGTAAAAGCGGTGAGTGATAATAGTATTTTTTTTTTATTATTTGTGTTTAATTCATTGATTTGCTTATTTATGGATTATCATCTTTCATTGATGAACACGAAATAAGTACATATGTAAATGAAAAAAAAAGTAACGAAACCAAAAGAAAATATAATACTAACAACTAGTACTGTCTATAGTGGGATCACGAGCTCATCATATTTTATTATTTAGGCATGACGTCACCAGTTTTGGCAATTTTTTTTTTCCATTGCTCAATTGTTTTTTTACTCGTTACTTAGTCTTTCATATTTTCTTTTGGTTGACACAATTTGAGACTGACACCAGATCTCCCTCTCATTGTTAAAATCTCATTCCATATTGGTACGACATAATCCGAATTTTTATGCACCTTCATAAACATATGTATGGAATCGTTAATTAATGTAATAATCTTTTTTTTGTATATCTAACTTTTGGAAATAATGTTTTTTTTTTGTTTAGTTAAACGCTAATTTTTTCATACCAACAACATAATTTTTTTTTGTGTTGTTTTTTTTTTAAATAACATCATTTATTGAATAAAGTTGAATTGAATTAAATCGAATATAATGCGGTTCTAAGTTTAAATACTGGTTTTCTTGAAGAAATGAGCTAAATTTCATGTGAGGTTATATTCTGGTAGGGGTTTCGATAGAAAAATTATGGCAAGGATCGGAACATTGGCTAGGGTGGGAAATGTATTGCCATGGCTCCAGTACATCTGTGAGTCTTATTTAAAATGCAAGCCAAGAATATAGAAAAAGTGATTGTCACCATGGGGTTTAATTTTTTTTTATACATATGGGAGTCTATAATAAAATTTTTTCTTGTAATTAACTTGATTTTACTAAAAAGTACAACGAATCCCCCAACCCGGCTGAAGCTAGCAGCTGCATTAATGGCTCCCCAGTTCTTTTGTAGTAAAACTAAAACTTACTAGGTTTTAACTAAAATCTTACAATCTAGGTTAACATTACAAACCCCAGCCAATTGTAGGGGAATGTAAGAAAGAAAAAATTTACGGTTTATTGTTGTGACTTTGTTGAAGCTTTGATATTGTTACATTTAAGACCAGAGTGTTTTAAAATTCTTATTCACTTTATGGTCTTACTTGTATAATATTTTTAGCTTTTCTAAAGTATTTGGAAAAAGTTTCCTGACGAGCTGGCCTAAGCAACCAGCGAAATGCGCATAGGAACTAGCTTTCCCACAACAATAAATTTCAGTGTTTTCATTTAAAAAATTGGGATTATTAGCACATCATTAATAAATGAATTAATTAATAAAATATTTCATTCCCAAAAATAATTTTTGATAATAAATTTGCATGTGCCCGGCAAATAAAAAACTGAAATGGCAAGCTGCTTTATTTAAGCATCTTGTTTTTTTTTAATTTTGTTTTTTTCTTTCTATCCTCTTACAACTACAATTTGTGTTGGAAAAACCCCAGCCAATTGTAGGGGAATGTAAGAAAGAAAAAATTTACGGTTTATTGTTGTGACTTTGTTGAAGCTTTGATATTGTTACATTTAAGACCAGAGTGTTTTAAAATTCTTATTCACTTTATGGTCTTACTTGTATAATATTTTTAGCTTTTCTAAAGTATTTGGAAAAAGTTTCCTGACGAGCTGGCCTAAGCAACCAGCGAAATGCGCATAGGAACTAGCTTTCCCACAACAATAAATTTCAGTGTTTTCATTTAAAAAATTGGGATTATTAGCACATCATTAATAAATGAATTAATTAATAAAATATTTCATTCCCAAAAATAATTTTTGAAAAAACTTTTTTGTCAGAAGATTTTAATCTTGTGACATGGATGATAACATATAACATGATATACATGTTGTCAATTTTAATTATTTCAATAAATAAATGATATTTCATTTGTTTAATATTAAATAAAAATACAGCAGAACCCCGATCGTTCATAATCGGAGAGATTGACTGTTTTATCTTACAAATTAGAGGAGTTTTCGAAATAAAGCGATTTCGATTTAACGAGGTTTAAATTTAAAAAAACACGGTTTTTCAATATGTATGGGACCAGCCATTTATTTTGATTTGTTGAGGTTTTTTAATTAATGGGTTAGGAAAAACTATATGCCGTTTGTTAATGATCAGCTTAATTTCCTAGAACATTCTCTTTCCAATATATATTCGGAAAATCAGATCCTCTCAAAGTCTTCAGACAAAGTGCATAGAAAAAACCTTGGTTTAATGATGAAATTAAAGCAGCTATTGTTAAATAGATTTTGTTGCTAGACGCTCCAATATAAGAAAATAGAAGGATAAAGAGTGTAAAATCAACTTACTATTCTAATCATTTTAAATCCGCTGTTGGCTTAAAGAAAACCTGGAAAACTATCCGAGAAATTGGTATTTGTAAACCATCATCTGGAAATAGTTTGCTGAAAGCTGCATACAATGTAAATAAAAGTTTTGTCAATGTCCCTAATGTTCCTGCTGATGTTATTTTTTACGAACAAAATCAATTACCAAGTCAGCAAAATGAGATATTATGTTTTGAATGTGCAAGCGAAATTTAAGTACCAATGAGTGTCAATACATTAAATCGAATGCAGTCGTCTTTGATGACATTCATCCAAAATTCTTTAAAACTATTATTCCCCATATGCTGCCATTTATCACAAACACTTACAACAATACCATGCAAAAAGCGATTACGCGCGAGATTGAAAACATGCCAAAGTCATAGCTACTCCAAAATCGTCCTTTCGCCATTCTATCATTCTTATAATAGTTTTTGAGCGACTACTTCATTAACAAATAAATAAATACATCAACGACAATAATTTTCTGACAAAACGGCAATCTGGATTTCGAGCAAAGCACAGCCTTAATTGATGTATCCGAAGGTATACGAGAAATTACTGATCATCATTCCTTCTTCACCAGGACTATTCCAAAGAGTTCGATACTGTCGATCATCGAGTTCATTGTTGGATATTGGAAAAAATGTTTAGTTTCTCACCTTCATCCATCCGTTTGGATGCCTCGTATCTAACTGGCCTTAGTCAATCTATTACTGCTTAGACATAACATTAAAATCGTTACCTTCTCTTAGGGTAGTACCATAGCGATCAATACTTGGGCCAATACTATTCTCAATTTATATAAATGATCTAGAAAAACAATTATTACACTCTAATGTTCACCTATATGCTGATGATGTGCAATAGGCATATAACTTTTTACAATTTTTGCAAATAGGAAAAATGGCATAGCATAGTCGAATAGAGCATTAACAAAGTATGTAGATCCATTATATTTTTTTCTAAATCGCAAAAAAAGTTTCCGCACCAAACACAACTAACTTTTTTTATTAGAGCATTTGTTTTATCATTTAATTAAGAAATTTGGATACATATTATTTGTGTAAAAATATTTTAAAAAGTGATATAAGTATGACATTCAATACTTATATGAACTAGTCCAAGCTTTGAAATACTTTTAAAAAATAAATATTTTCAGTATAAAAAAGTTGTTTATTGCTATTAATTTCCTTTTTTAAATTTATAGTTGATACTTGAAGCGGAGTCCGGTTGTGTTAGTTCTAGCCTAATGAGCCACAGTGTAGGTAGGTAGGTTCCATTGGCAGCCATACTCAAGCACGGCTCATTTGGGTCCCTTGATTAGTTCCAGTTGTGTTACCATGTCACACCGTCTCCCAAGGGTCCTATGTTACCTGGCTGCTAATATTCTCACTCAGCCACCCAGTCGGTGCAATAAAGGAGTGGATCCTGTTTAAATCACTATTAGAGAGACACGTTTTGTCTCCAAGGGTTCTTTGACCAAACAGTTTAAGTCTCAGATCTCCGAAGGTAGAAGGCAGAAGATGCTCCGTTGAATATTCCTCTCCTCGTAACCGCAACTTTTACATAGGTCATTGTAAGGGAGCTCTAGCCTTTGGGCGTGTCTCCCAATGGTCCACTGGGCCATTATAACCGCAATAAGGTTCCTGAGGTGATGTCTGGACAGCTGTAATTCCCGCCTAGTCCTTTTTTCATCTATGATGGCCCAAATTTTTATGATTTCCCCACAGGTGGTTTCATCAAGCCATCTCTGACCAGCAATAAGATAAAACTTGTGTGAAATAAGTTGCTTACTCCTTGGAAGTGAAACATCTATATCATATGTTGAATGGTTTTGATTCAATGGGGTGCCTGCATGCGCTAACGATGTCGCCATACAGTTTCCATGTATGCCCCTGTGTCCGGGGACCCACTTAAGGGTAACCACTAAATGTCTCGCTATCTCCCACAGTGTATGTATTAAAATAAATATTTATTTAAACTTTTATACAAATGAACGTATTTATGTTTGTACATCAAAATGTTTTTGACCACCGATCTCTTGGAATTGCTAACATTTTGCAATTCATTTTATACACGTATGTACAAAATTTCCATTTACATATTTAATTTGTAATTTATACTTATTTAAAAACTAATAACATTATTTTTTTATGTTCGATCAATCAAACTTTTTTAATAATCAAATAAATAAAATATAACTGAATTTATTTGGCTTTAATATGTCTTCGTGTGTTTTTTATAAGAAACTAGCTGACCCGGCAAACGTTGTTTTGCCTAGAAAAGTATTGTTTTTGTGTATATTTAAAATACAGATACAGAATCAGGTACAGGTAATATTCGGTGCAGATAATTTATCTTTATTTACAAAAAAAAAAAAAAAAAATGTGAATTATAAGTAAACTATTGAATAAGTTAAGAGAATATCATCGAAGCACTTTGTGATAAACAATATTTTTCGTTTTGTTGTCAGGTGCGAAAATGAACAAAGGGGATGGCTTCAGACACGGGAACATGCGACATAGAGTTGACCGTGTGAAAAACAGTCGTTCTCCAAATTTAGGCCACAAACACTCAATGATTGCCCTTGGGATTTGTTGATTGTCATGGCGAATGCGAGACGAATTGAAAATTGGATTCGTTTAAACTCGAATGGCATATCGGTTAGGATCATTGGAATTCTAGGAATGAGAACTTCCATTCCTTTAAACTTTCCTTTTAGTTGATCAAATGATATAATTTATTTTGAGTAATTTTCAATGGTGCCGCCTATCGGAAATGGGTCATACCAACCTAGAAACCTTTGTATGCTAATGCTCAACAGCTGTGCTAAAGATCATAGCATGATCAAAGGAACAGTTTATGATTTAACTCATTTCGAGTCATTTTCAGTGGCGCTACCTATCTGAAATTGGTCATATCAACTTATAAACCTTCGCCGGCTTATGCTCAATAACTTTGCTAAAGATCATAGCATCGTCAAATGCAGAGTTTACGATTTAATTCATACTGAGTAATTTTCAATGGCGCCACCTATTTGGTACGAGTCATCGAAATCGGTCCAGCCGTTCTTTAGTTATAAACGTAGCAACTAACGCCACTTTCTTTTATAAATAAAGATGTCTAAAATTCTGTTAGAACTTATTGTTATATATTAGTCTATTTTAATAAAAATACAATAAAGAAAATTAACAAGTGTTTTGACTGGCTGAAAATTGTATTTTATCGGCCATAAGTCCAATTTTTTGTCATCGCCGATTTCAAAAATTTCAATGCCATTCGATAGCAAATATATAAGAACTAACGTATCCAAAAAACTGGTTAAAAAATTTGGTAATTGTGGGTGTGGCATGCTGCTGGAAACAAATATTTTATGTTATAGAAAAAACTTACTCGTATTTGTAAATTTGATCAGAATTAAATACTACTCGCAAACTATGATCAGTAATGGGTTGAATATTGTTTGTTATATTAGTGGGATATCAGTCTTTAAGAAATGGTTCGTTGTGTTACTGTACCATTTATACTTGATGTGTTATTAAATGTGCTTCCAGGCTCTATAATTTAATTAAATACGAATTTCAGTGGAATGGAACTTGTAAGGGACAAAGAAATTTTACTACCATAAGAAAGCCTTAAGTGTCCTCTTTATCCCCATATATACATTTGCAACTGTATGGATCTGTCAATAGAGCACGTTTTTCATTTGAATGAAATTACTCGCAATATTTCTTCCTCTTTTTATTTAACTAAAAACATAAGACAATGGTTTACGAACGTTTTGTTTTGAAAAATATTTCTATAACCGCTGCAATATTTGAAATTGTCATACCCGGGCAGCTTTTGAGTTGATATGAAAGAGTTCATAGAGGGTCGGGAGAGTGACTGTTGGTCCTCTAAAATTTGCAATCTCGGATATTCAAACTTTTAAAAATTCACCAATATATATTTATAGATTCCAAAAAATTAGACTTAAGCTGACCCACAAAAACTATGCTTAAATGTGGAGGTTATATATTTTGCCTTTAGAGATATTCGAATAACACCGATTTTTTTTAAAGATTTTTCGAGTTTTTAATCGGGTGGATTATGTTTAAAATTAAGTTGTTATCAATATTGGTTAGAACTTTTTTATATTGGTAGGAAAGCAGACTTTTAGCAATGGTGTGTTGTATTATTAAATGCTTATGCATTTTTTTATAAGTGTAGTGGCATATTCGATTCGAATATATATGTATGTGTATAAATACTCATTTTTTCTATCTCACCAAAATATGGCCATGTTCTTTCGTTGATCAAAAATATTTTCTCCAGAGATATATAAAAATGTTTATGTTTTTCGAAAGAAAACATTATGATTATACCTGTAGTAGCAGTTTTCTGTAAATTTCACATTTGTTTCTCCCACAATTCTAATAATTGAACACACCGATTTTTATAAAATAAGAACAGTAATGTTTCATAATATGTCCATTATTTTCTGGAAAATGCTGATCAATATCGAGTGGTACAGTGTGGCCATTTTTGTAAAAAAAATCATGTTTGAAAGCTTTTAAAAGCTCATGTTAAAAGTTTTTCCAGGATTCAGAATTTGGGGTATTTCTTAAGCAAAAATTGTGACGTATTTTAGTCCACAGTTTTAAGATCTTATTGGTCTACATAGCCTCAAAATTTCATTGTGATATCTCCATTCATGTCAGATTCTTGGAATGTCAAACATTAACATTATTATTTCTATAGAGTAAATGAAGGAAAGGGCTTTCAATATGAGTAAAAAATGGTAATTTTAAGGTTTGACATTCTATAAATCTGATATGAATAGAGATATCATAATGAAATTTGGCAGTTATGTAGATAAAAAAGTTCTTAAACTAGTGCACTTAAAAACATCCCCCTTTTTTAATAAAAAAAATACCGCGTCACACAGTGGGAAATTTTACGAGAAGGTGGTAAAAATTCCATAACTTTTGACTGGATCGGTATTTTTAATGCTATTTTTTGTTCGATAGGTGCGATATTAGGCTTTAATTTGCGCTATAAACCGCAAAATTCGACTAATAGGAACAGAAGTTATGGAGAGTTCAAAATGCATTTTAATTTTTTTGTTGAGTTTCGATGTAAAAGTTGAATACTTGATATATAATTATTTTATAATATATTATTATTTATCTTGTGTTTTACAACTCATACTTATTTCTTAAACTCGAACTTAGATCCTGTCAGAAAATGCCAACATTTGGCCCCTGTAAATTTTTGAGTCCCAATATTCACAGGGGCTAAAGGTTGGCTTTTTTTGGGACGAGACGAGTTGTTAAAGGGATAAAACTGAAAAGGAAAATTTTGAAAAATGCCCAAATAGTATTCTTGGCTATCGATAAAATTTTAAGTAATTCAACTTTTATTTTTGGTTTGAGATGTATATGGGCAAATCCCAGAAACTGACCACCAACCGAAAATTTTTCATATTAATCTAATAAAATTTTTTTTTAATGTAATATTGGACTTGATGTATATTTTCAGAAATATAAAAAAAAAATGTATTTCGATGATCATAAATACAAAAATTATAACCAAATCTTACTCTACATCAGATCTTTAAATGTTATGCTAGAAATTAAAATTTGTTTAGGTGTTCACAAAAATTCTTTAGTGCTAATATAGATGGTCCGATTGTAAGCTTTATCTTTATTTACTCAATTGTCTTGAATTTTCGTATTAAATTATTTTGTTTACTATTTTGGAAAGAATGATATTAGGTATGAAATATCAGGTCCAAAGGTTGTAGCATGCGTCACGAAAAATAAGGTTTTTTTTTATATTGTGAGTGGAATGAATTCTTTATTTCAAGTCGTCTATAATTTTATTTCAATTTCATTACCTCCTTTTAGGCAAATAAAAAATTTTAATTCTACAATAAGAAAATAAAAAATTTTGCGTATTAAATTCCGTAGTGTGCGTGACGATTTAAGTTCTTTCAAAAATTGTATTAAAAACCGATTCAATAGTTATTTTCTTTTCTTATATCTTCGCTTCTTATTACCTTTCTTTAGATTTAGAGCTGTTGTGAAGCGAAATATTTGGCAGGTTTTTGGCAAAATTTTATATAAATAGCCTTTATGTTTTAAATATAAGCATATAGATATACTATAAGCCAGCAAGAAAGTATAGTATGACACCCTATAGGCAATCATCTACAACAAAATGTTTTTAGCAAAAGGTTCATATAAGAGTCCGTTGTATTATATTATTTAGATAAATAAATGTATCAGTATGAATTTTTTTGATTTTTATGGCTAATAAATCATTGAATATTTAAACACAGCTTAACAGCTGTAAACAGTGCCCCAAATATATAGTGTAGTTTAAAAAATAACAATGCGGAAGCCCAACGATAACTGTTTATACGGTCTGCATTATGAGTTTAAACACCAGTTTCATGCGTATAGAGATGGTTTATATTTTTACTGTTTTAAAGATTTGCTAGCTTAAACACATTTTAAACCAAAATAGAGAGCTTAACCTGGACTGATTTATAAGCCCTAAATAATTTTAGGGAGGGGGTTTATCTGACATCTTTGGTAAATTATAGACCAACCAGCACAAAATATTGGAATTACATAGTAGCTATCGTAATAGTGTTGTCGCCATATTTTTATTACCAACAGTTATAAGGAAATTATGGTATTAAACTACTCTTTTCCGAAAAGCACCTTGTATGGAGGCTATGTGAAATTATCCAGTGATTGTCACCATTTTCAATAGGCATGACAATGTAAACGGAAATACCAAATTTCATTTAGTTATATCCAAAATTGCAACTTGTACTTTGCGCACAAGGTTTACATGGACATCCAGCCATCAAAATATAAAATTCTTTAATAAACAAATTTACATTTATTGATAAATGCATTTATAAACAAAAAATTTGTATTAAAAAATATTAATAACAACAAATATAAATTTTTATTTGTTAAACTAAATACAATTTTGTTTCTTTATATGTTACTGCAAAAAATGGAACGTGCATTGCGTAGAATGCGTCACAGATGGTTCAGGGCATTTGATAAAAAACGGAATTTTTTGACTGCAAATAAGTTATTTTTTAATTCTCTTATGTTCACTGTTCTTTTAGGGATAAGATTTTGTGTATTTTATTATGCGGAATTGTCTAAAAAAATACGTAAACACAGTTCAACTTTTCAAGGTACTTCCAATTTTAGTAGCGTGCGTCGCAAGACTTTACGATCAATTATTTCGCAACAAATACCTGCTAAGAAATTAAGATATATGTCATTCGATGGTACACAGTAATGTCACTAAGCACTATGTATAAGATGAAGCTATCTCTTTTTAAAGATAAAAAAATGTTTACATATTAATCAAATTACGAGTACGAATGTGGCAATCGTAACGCAGGATTTGCCCATATGTATTTTATTTTTACCCTGCAGGAAATTAAGAGTTAATTGTCAAAATGCCACTAGTACAACTACTAGAACAAGAGGTACTAGTGCTAACGGGGTTAGAGTTTTTATATAAAAATAATTATGCTTATGCGTACCAGTACTTGATGTAGTAAAAGGACGTCACTTGTATACTGATAGAATTTTTGTGTAGCAAAACTAAAATTCGAGTACATATTTGTATTTTAATACTGTTTCTTAAATTTGATTTCAAATCATTTATTTAAATAACGACGAAATTCCCATTTCTAATTTAACTCGGCTAGAAAAAACTATGGAAACATTAGTGCAAACAGTAAACAATTTTACTAACACAATGGGTAACATGATGCAAGAAATGTTAAGAATGCAATCGATGCTATTGCAAGCTGTACTAAACAAGCCATGAACTGTTTAAGAATTTGCTTTTGGAACGCAAACGGCATCCGCCAACACAAAAATGAACTAGAATACTTCCTTAAAAATAAACAAATTGATGTTATGATGGTTTCTTAAACTCATCTGACCTCAAGAAATACGTTTATAATCAATGGTTATATATTATATGATACCAAGGACCCTCGAGACAGAGCTTGTGGCAGTTCTGCCATTTTGATATAGAACCGAGTAAAACACTACTTAATGAGTGATCATCGTGAAGATTATCTCCAACCAACAAACATTTGCGTTGAGGAATTAAATCGAAACATAGTAATTTCATCATTATACTCCCCACCTAGATTTTCTATATCAGAAAGCCAATATAATAAATATTTCAAATCATTAGGACTCTGCTTCCTGGCTGCTGGCGATTATAACGCTAAACACACTTTCTGGGGGTCACGACTTATTACACCTAAGGGTCGTGTTTTGTTTAACACAATTTGTAAAATGGATCTTAATGTGGTCGCGAGCGGACAACAAAACATATTGGCCTACTGATCAGCAAAAAGTTCCAGATGTTATTGATTTTGGAGTGGTTAAAAACATCCCCGCAGAAACGATTTATGTTGAAGCTTCCTTAGAACTATCTTCTGATCACACACCTACAATTCTTACAATAACAAATCCTAATAGAATTGTATCTCCGTCTGATAACTTAGTGACGTCAGCCACTCAAATAAATTGGTTAAAATATATAAAAAATATCTCAGTACCCACTGTTCTGAAAATATTCCGCTTAGTACACCGGAGAATGTGGATATTTCTATTGTAAATTTTGACGGTTATCTGAAACTAGCTGTTTAATATTCTAGTATAACCCTCAAAAAAACCAAAAATAGTAAAATATATTCTGCAGATGTTGAGCGTCTCTTGACTGAAAAAAGGAGAGCTCGAAGAGAATTGCAATTGCATAGATCCCCTCAACTTAAGAATTTATTAAAAGAGTGCACAAAAAGGCAAAGAAAGTTACTGCAGTCTCAGAAAACGGCTTCCCTGGAAAAATACCTTAAGGAACTTGATGCAACTTCTCAATCAGACTACTCATTATGGCGTGCAGCTAGAAATCTTAATAGACCAGTTATCACTAAACCACCATTAAGAAACTTAAATGGAAGTTGGGCACGAAATGATGAAGAAAAAGGAAATCTTTTTGTTAATCATTTGTAAAACGTATATACCCCGCATACATCTCCCGATATTGCAGTCAAGTTGCCACCTGTTGCTGTTAAAGCTGCTGTTCCACTTAGTTTTGAGATAAAAGAAATCGAAAAGGCTATTCATAATTTAAACGCCAAGAAAGCCCCTGGTTTTGATAAGATCAGCAATAAAATGCTTTTAGAGCTACCCAGCATAGCAAAGAAAATTATTTTTTTGATTTTTAATGCTATTTTACGCCTTGAATACTACCCACAAGAATGGAAAGTATCCTTAGTTAAAATGATACCTAAGCTAGGGAAGGATCCTACAAAAGTTGAGTCATATAGACCTATAAGCTTATTGTCTATTATATCAAAGCTGTTTGAGAAGCTGTTAGTGTCAAAATTAGCCCCAATTGTAAATGTAAATTCGGCTTTAGAAGAGAACATAGCACAATTGAACAAACCCATCGTATAGTAAACGCCATAAGAAAAGCCTTTGAAGAAAAAAAATATTGTTCCGCCCTCTTCATCGATGTATCTCAAGCTTTTGATAAAGTCTGGCATGAAGGGTTATTACATAAATTGAAGCTAAACTTGCCAGTAAACACACACAAGCTGTTAGAAAGCTACTTAGTCGGAATCCCTCAGGGAAGCATCATGTGCCCACTCTTATACCTTATATATACCTCAGACATGCCAACAAACAACCACACCCTTACTTCAACATTTGTTGATGATACAGCTTTTCTAAGCGTACACGAAAACTGTCATGAAGCATCCCGTTACTTGCAGGATCATATATTTGAACTGGAAAAGTGGTTAAAACAATGGAGGATAAAGGTCAATGAGCAAAAATGCGTACATATAACATTCGGTGGGGTGTCACAAAGCCATAGGACATAAAGCCATATGGCGTTAAGTCCCATTCCATTGAGACATAAGGGCATATGCCATTAAGTCTCATTATAATGGGACTTAACGCCATCAATTTTTTTCCGAAAATGAGACATAAAGCCATATTTTTTTCCGGAGACACTAAAGTTAAGTATTGAAATCTGGCTTCGCATACTAAAGTTTTTCTGCGTGGCGGCCTGCGGCCGCGCTTAGGGGTTTTTTCCTCCAGTAGGACGCGGCAGGTGGCTTCGCTGAATAAAGTTTTCCTGCGTGCGTCACAAGAATAAAAAAATGTTTTCCAATGATAACTAAGGATTTTTCCTTTCACAAAATGTTTGCAGCTGTAATTCCTGGAGCCTAGAAATTTTGGATTTTTTAAAATCATTAATTTCATAGATAAATAGGCATATTTAGTGAAATAAAGCATTTGTAACGCAAAACATCAAATGGGACATAAAACCATAATGGCTTTATGTCCCATTTCACTAAAATTGATATGAGACTTAAGGCCATATCAAAATAATGGCTTTATGTCCGTTTGGATTGAGATATAACGCCATTATGGCTTTATGTCCTATGGCTTTGTGACACCCCACCATAACATTCACCTTGCGTCGGGAGTCATGTGCCCCTATTAAAATCAATAATCAATTAGTTTCAGTTAAAGGTTGTGAAAATAAATT
The DNA here is from genome assembly GCA_943735925.1 of Pollenia amentaria. Lineage (NCBI taxonomy): Eukaryota > Metazoa > Arthropoda > Insecta > Diptera > Polleniidae > Pollenia > Pollenia amentaria. The sequence continues at coordinate 117,221,915 of OX031010.1, read as the reverse complement.
ACAATGCATTGTGATCCAATTAAATTATTGCCGGTTAAAGTTCTTTAATTTGTCTTTTATGTTTGTCTTTATTGGTCTGCAATACTTTGTTGAGGAGGGAATTGTATTTTTCCATACATCCATTTCTGTAGCTCTACTGGTTGATGGCTCTGAAGGCTCAGTTAGGCGAACGTTGTTGTACCGTATCTGTACTGTATCAATCAGCTGTTCGCTTGTATATTCTATAATACATATTTGTTTATTGTAAATCTATAATATAAATATCAGATATTTAATTATTAATGTTTTTTTACATACACTAAATACTGTTTTAATACCATTTTAATCACTTGGTACTTTTTCTGCACAGCGGTCACCATTTAAACCTTTAAATTTCCCAACACCGTGTGTGTTGTTTAATGTATACTTTTAATTTTTTATTTATTTATGTGAAAAGCATGTGACACATTTTAGGATGTTCTATAAGTGCACCAACGTGCTAGCAGCCCGTTACAGTAAGTTACTGGTACAGCAACGTTTGCCTAACTCAGCCTTAATCCAATATAAGTTTTTCTTAAACGTAATGGAACGAAAGATAGTATAAATAACTTAGCATCAGATGAATTTTCTGAATAACATTGCTTGCATTGTTTCTGACCATAGCTTCCATCACATCCCCATTTAGAAATTAAAGTGATGCTGCAATTTTTAAGTGTTTTAAAACAGCCAGCATCAAGTGTATTTGATAATCGTTCTGCAGTGTAATTAAGAGATCCTGCAATTTTACTTCTGCTGAACTTGAAGTTACACTAATAGCCGTTTGTAAGTGTGCGCACTCTTTTTTGACAGAAACTAAATATGAATATGCTGGAAAGATTCCATAATTTTTTTCCTTGGTTCGCTTTCGCAGTTCTGTATACTGAATTTTAGTCAGCTTTAAATCCAAAAATAGGGCAAATGCTTCTTCTATAGTAAACTTAATTTCTTCAGATGGTGTAGGCATACTTTTTACAATCCTCTTTGTGCGTCTAGGGCTCTCTTCCACTCCACTATTGCAATTTTTGTTTTCTTATTTTGCATTGGTTGAATTTTATGCAGAAAATAATCCTTTATCATACTATGCGTCTTCGTGAACTGCAATTGTCAATTTGTTTTGCAGGTCGACCCGCTTTTCCAGTGTCCTTAGCGGTTATCGACGGCTTCTTAAAAATCGGGTCATTTGTTAGCCATTTTTGGTTGCGTCAATAAAACATTTTCTTGCTTCTAGAACAATTAAGGTACCGTTATTTTAACGTAAATGAAAAATGTCTAATTTTTATCTTATGAATTTTGATTTCTTGTTCGTTGCATAATTTAAAGAATGGATTATTCATTATGTGTAACACAAAATCTTTTTCATCTGCATGTTTAAAATATATATCAGCGAGAACTTTATAACTGAACTTAGCCATTGTTTAAGCAATAATGAAGAAAAAATTATGAATGCATGCATTTTTATACTCTAGATAGAAGTCTTTTTAAATAATCTTCTATTACCACTTCTTTGAAACATAAAAACCCTTTTTTAAATACAAATTGAATCTTTAATTAGCATTACTTTGTAACATTAAAAACCCCTGTTTTCACACTTTTTTAAATGATAACATACCGATAGTTAGTTAACTGGTAACATGTAGCTTATTTTCACGTAAAATATAACTGCGTACTAGTTTTTTACCATTTACCTGCTCTTCCATTTTTTTTAAATTAAGTTGCAATTTTCAGGTAATTAAACTATGTAGTTTATGTTAACTAATGTTTAAACTGTTAACTTAAAATTACTCAGAAATCTAACGTGTTAGTCGTTTTATGTCGCCTATTCGTTTTGCAGCATCCGTTCACCCACAATAAGTTCATAACAATTGCAATACTTTTACCTTTTCCAAATTAATTGATAACCTGAAGTGCTTCATAATTTATGTGGCCGGAACTGCTTAGGTTAGGTTAAATGGGTAGCCGTCACGAAGACGACTCACTTGGGTCCTTATAGCGGTCCCTTTGTGATACCCCCAGCCAGTGACAAGGGTCAGCCAGTATCCACCAGACTATTCCCCAGAGGTCACCGCAGTCTCGAACCACCCCGATTCCCTGCAGAACAGGTAGATCGATTTCAGTCCCGCATTGGACAAATCGTCCAGACATGGCAATTCCGGAACTGCTTTAATCGTCGAAAATTCTTTAAGATTCACCTTCTTTAATTTCAATAATTTTTTCCTTGCAGGAATTATTTTTACTTTGGGTCACAGAAGTTATTGTAGTTCGCAAGATCGTATCCAGATGTGTGTACAATGGGGTATAGAAATGTTGGTTAGAGTCCGGACTACAAGAGAGTATAAATTTTTTTTTGATGCGCTTTGACGGACAGTAAAGGGATGGGCAATAAATATCGATATATCAAAATAGCGATATTTAAAAAATTATAATCGATATATATCGCCGATATTAAAAATACCGATATATCAATACATCGATATTTATCTACGACTATCGAGTCGTAGATCTCTTAATAATAATATTCAACATTTTAACCGCTGCTTAACTGCTTACAATACTGTTGATTTTTAAGAATTGAATCATATGTTTTTAACTAATATTAAGAAAATAACGGCGCTTTTCCATTTTACATTTTCATAGATTACACAGTTCAGTTTTGTTTCGGTTTTTAAGAGATGACAACAAATAAATAAGCGCGGAAAAAATATTCTGGAAAGGGTTCCTAGAATTATGCAAAGAATCGCCTTAAGTATGGGGTATTAGCAACAATAGACTAAAGAAATTTGGAATGGTAATAATAAAAAACAAATATTTTGTTTTTTTTTTATTTGAGCATGTTCTTATATATCAAAAATAAAATATTGCACAGTTTCGTTTACCGGCAGTACATAATCCGGCATTATATAATCCCAATTAATTTTTTTAGATTTTATATGGCGAATAAATAAAAACTTTTTTGTATTCTTTAATTTTTTAAAATTTTTTTTTATTGTAGAATTAACTGCCGGTCCCTCGATTTCAAACGAAAACTTCGTTCGCATAACTTACCTTAAAAACTAAATTTTAATATTGGTATTTGTTCAAATAAAAGTTAAGCGAATATAAGTTTCGCTCGCAATCGAGGGACAGGCAATAAATTTTAAATTAAAAGAAACAATAAAAAGTTAGAATGACATAACATGTGATATGTTTGTACATATGTAAATTTGTATTGACATAAGTATATTAAGTTTTAAAATTTGGTAATAATTTCAGCTTAATACGTTCGATACATAGATATATCGTTATTTTTAATTATAAATATCGATACTCTTAAAAAATATCGATACGATATATATCGATATAGTTTTTCAATTTGCCCATCCCTAGGACAGGACTTATGCTCTATAAAGTAGGAAATTTCCGGGAAATTTGGACATTAAAAAAAACTTAAATAGTACTACAGGTCACAGCGTTTAATACTTTAAACCACCTATAGTAAATAAGATAAACTAATATACAAAACTTATTCTGTCGAAAAATCTTGAAAAACCAAAAAGTTATGAGCATTTCAACTTCAAAAATTCAAAACTATAACCAAATACAGAGAAAGTCCATTTGGACCCACCCTGTTCTCAATAAAATAGTAGACATAGGGTTGAAATTTTTGGCTCCCGGGGTTCACTTGTATTTACTTTCACATGAATGAAAAAATTTCAAAATCGGAGAACATAAAAAAAAATTGTTTTGACCGCCCTCTCAAAATATGAACCATCATCAGTTTGGCTTGCAATTACAAGAATAAGACGCAGAAACTGTGCGAAAGGAAGAAGAAAATTTCTGTCTGACTTCTAATTTCCCATATGTAAAAGCTTCAAGCAAGATTAAAACAGAATTCAAAAAATGTCCTGCAAGAAATGTCCCTAGTGAACATTGGGATTAAGCAATTGGGATTAAACAATTAAACAGAGCATTAAGAAAAATTTAAGTGTTAAAAAGCAGACTAAGCTAACTGAAACTTGAATAGATTAAACACAGTTCACACGTTTATCTATACTTAGTTTTATAAAGAGGTAATGTATATTTGTAGGACGTATGCCCGTAGCCGCTGAACCGTTCTTTATTCAACTTTTACAGTATATTACCTATAGTCTGGGAGGTGGCATAGGCTATATATTTTTTTTCGAAATTTTAAGTGGCCGAGGTACCTCCTATACAAAGGCATTATAGATTTATGTGTATCTGTACAATGATAAGTGCTAAAGTTTCAGCTATTCAGGAAGTTCTGCGAAGCAACCTCTGCGCTGAACATGCAACTAAAATTGTGCAAGACATTTTGCTATTGTGTAAATCATCACATACTTTAAATTGAAAACTTATTTCATATAACAATCGAAAACATTTGTGTTTATAAATAAAAATAGCAATTTATCACCTAAAAAAAGCGATATTCATTACTTGTACAATATTTGCCTTTATGTAGTGGTATGCCAAATTTTTCGTTAAATTTAGTTATATGCCTTATACTACATTTACACCTAGACAAAATTTAGTACTTAAGAGATTTCGAGCGTAATCTTGTTCATATCTACTAGATTTCCCATACAAAACAAAATCTAGTTCGTCACTAGATTTTAGCAAAATCTCACGAAATCTTGCAATACTCAACGATACAACTATGAATTTCATACTAATGTACTAAAAAATGCAGCTCTGAAAAAGAAAAATCTGACAGTTTGACAAAATATATAAAAAAGCGGGGAAAAATTAATTTGTCGCAAATTAATAATATACAAAAATAAGAATTTATAAAAATGGATAAACAAATAATAAATAAAGAGTATGTAAATTATATGAATATAAACTGTGTCGCATTACAGTGACCTTAATTTACAGAAAACGTACCTACAAAATAATAATTAATACTTATAATATTGTTTTTTAAGTTTTTATTTATTTTTGTTTGTTTTGCAATAAAAATGTTACATTTAAAAATTTGCAATTTTATCTTTTATTTGTTCACCTTTTGGGTTATAGTCGTAAGTAAACTCCTCGCTACTTGGATGCTCTTTTTCCGTATCAATCGTATTTTCCAATGTATCATTTATTGTGGGCAGTACATGAAACCTTATATTTGACAAATGCTTTTTTTTTATGCAACAATGTTACTGCCCGTTCGCCGATATCGAACGTTACCGTTCGCATAGAAAATTACATTTAAAACAAAAACAGTTTTTGAAATTTTGTTTTAAATATTATTTACTATGCGAACGTTAACGTTCGATATCGGCGAACGGGCAGTTAATTTCGATTGTATTTTTTAGATCTGGATGTAGAATATAATAAAATTTGTTTTTGGCTTTCCGTTTTTGCTAATAAATAATAGTTTACAATACAATTTCTTTCCTTTTTCAATCAGCTGTTTTTATTATGAAAAATAAATCCGACAATATATCAAAAAGCTTTGGTGTAAACGCCAAAAAATTTCTTAAAGATTTTAACTAAAATCTACTAGATTTTGTGTAGGTGTAAATGTAGTATTATGTACAACTCTATAATAGTAGTCCCTTGATAAAAATAAATGATTGTGTTAAAAACCTTGATTTAAAACGTGTTCACACATGGGGAAAGGCATATGGTTTGTGTATAAGCCCCACGAAGTCCAAATGCTTGATAATAACGAAAAAAAAAACAATAAAACTGTCGTTTAAACCTATAATATCTCTGAACCACCAACGAATAGAAATTGTACAAAAAGCTAAAGGTCTTGGCAGTATTTTTAACAACACACATGTGTAATAAAACAATTTTTATACTTGTTGAAATAATATTTTATTTGAGTTTAATCAGTGCGGCTGACACGCACAGTTTTGTTGGATAACAAGAATTGATTTTTACAGTAGAATTGTATTGGATTTTATACATAATAATTGCTGATCCAGCAATTTGAATTGCAGTGGAAGGTATAGCGGTTTACTGGTAAATTACATTTAATCTCATATCCAATCGTTTAACATAAAGAGTGTTGACAGTATTGCTTTTGAACGATTGTGTGTTTGATCGTACCAATATAAATATTGCATTGATATACACACAAACACACGACACACAGCCATAGCTGCCAGATAAAATTGGTAAAAAATCGTCAAATTTTAAGGAAAATATCGTCAAAATCGTCAAATTGACTAAGCTAAATCGGCACAAAAATCGTCATTGTAAAAAATTACTAATTTTTTATAAGTTTTAAAAATGAATTGTTATTTTTAGTTTCCGTTGCTAATAAAATTTTAATATATTCTGCCTGTTTTTTTAAATTAAATAAAAAGTTTCGTTAAGCAACTTATAATTGAAGTAACACAACCAAACATTTTTTAAAGTATTGGAATTCATAAGAAAAGTAAGAGAATAAACTAAATTCAAGAAATATCAAACACTTATTATTCACGTCAAAAATCCTGCTTAAGAACTTAAGTCTGGTAAACACCAATAAAATCACACTTTCTGAAAAAAAACTTTCGTAATGTGAACCCAGATTAAAGAGAGTAGTTGTAAAATGCCTTTAATAAAGAATATGCACCGTGCTAAAAAAAATATCGTATTTTATATGATGAACATCTAATACTTTGTTCTACTTTGTTCAACATTTCACGTGAAATGCTGTCGAAACTCATTTGAAAAAAAAAACGTGTACGGAATATCTATGAAATAATATTGATAGAGTAGTACTCTGTTCATTTTGTAAAAAAAGTTGCGAAATGTTTCTGGCAACATTTTTTTACAACTGTGAAATAAAGCAAATGCTTTTTATTTCATACGGAATTTTGACAGCTGTAAATAAAGTTTATAATAAATTGTGTGAAAGAAGATTACCAGCAACCAGCAATGTATTTTGAAAATTACTTTCTATTTTATTTAATTTTTTATTAAAAAAACACTTTTTAGTAAAATACATGTAGGTTTTGTTTATATACGCATTTTTTTTTTTTTGAAAGATTAAAAGCTTCAAATTTTGCAAACTCTCGAGATAGGTAGCATTGATACGTGTCAAATTTTTCGTATGAAATAAAAGATGTTGCTGAACATTTTTCACAGATTTGGACAGAGTACTGGGCTTAAGACATGAAAATTACTGCCAATCAAATAATGCAAATAAACAAACAGGTGCCCCGGTAGGCTAGCTGGTAGTGAGCTAGTCTATCAGTGCCGGGGTTGCGGGTTCGATTCCCGCCAGAGACTCTGGTCTCCTGCAGACAAGCGAAGAGCTTCGCGAGACTAGCATAGGTAAAAAAAATGTGAAATTATATTAAAAAGATTTTTAAATTTGAACAAAATTTTTCATATGAAAAATCGTCAAATTCAGGGTATAAATCGTCCCATCGTCAAAAGACCATTTTTGTACCTAAAAATCGTCAAAATGACGATAAATCGTCAAATCTGGCAGCTATGCACACAGCACACAATACTCAAGTGCTTTACTCATGTTACATTAAAAACGTGCGCCTGGTTCTTGTATGTAATTTTACCGAAACTATGTGTGCAAGCATAATCGTACACAATGACACGCTACACATGATCTGATCACGTAACTGCTTCTGCTGGGAAAACATATTCAATGCTGCGAACGCTATGGAACACCCAACACATCAGACCGCTTAATATTCGAATGGTACTTGCAAAAACGCATATCATGGCAATTTTACTATATGGATGCAAACTGTTTGTTAGTCTGGGAACACTTGAGACAACTTGCAATGCTGTATTGGGGTCTCTTTTATTTTTGAGCTAAGAAAGAATGTTCATATTTCCCTAATTAGAAATAAACTTCATGACGTTTCTCTAAGTCATCTGTTCACTAATTAAAACGTTAATGCTATAACACAAATTAATATTCAAACATGAATAAGTGCATCTTTTTGTAAAATCCCTTGTTTCAGTAAGACTAAAATAGCAATAAGATACGTGCTACCTTTTCTTTTAAATTGTAGGAACTAACATAGGCCTGAGCAAAATCTGCTAAAATGAATAACCATTTTTATTGTCAAAAGTTTTAGCTGACCAATATAAACAACTGGCCTTTTTAAATAGAAATTTATAGTATTATGTTTAAAGCTCTTTTTATGTTTTTCTTTTCCTCCTTTTTAACAATTTAGAGAATAAAAAGACCATTTGTTATTGGGTATTTTCATTTTAACTCTGTGGTCTTACGATGAGTAGTTGTTCATGAAATCTCAGATAATATTTATTTTATAAACTTTAAAAGCTATAATGTCAGTTGTCATTTGAGGTTAAAGATAAGGATGTTTTTTATAAAACAACAAACAATAAAAGCTTCTACACAAAACTAAACCAACCACAAATTCAAACAAAATAAAATAACAACAAAGAAGAAACAAGAGAAGGCACCAGTAATCGGCAGTGCCGACACTATTATGCCCACTATCATAAATTCAAATAAAATGACTCAAAATTATAAAAGGCAAATTAACAGACACCTTTAAACCTTATATCTAGAATCATATGTACGAGGTTCAAAAAAGTAAAAGACCAATTCCGCCCATTTTCAATACCAAAAGAATGTGTTCTAATAAACTTTTTCTTCAAACTTCATCTTCCTAAGTCCTTTGCCACGCTTAAAGCAGACGGACATCGTTCGATCATCTTAAAATGTGTTACCAATGTAATAACCAATTAATATTTTCCCTTTTTTTGTTTGCCGATGGATATATAAAAGCACTCAATAAAAATAAAAAATAAGTTTAACACATTAAAATGGTTTTGTACACTAAACCGACACTAAACCAACGCAACTATAAGAAGTAAGAAAGTGTAGTCAATCCTCACGATATTGCACTCTACACTGCAGTATTCACAAAAAAATAGTTGGTGCCCAATAGGGAACACTTATGGGCAATCATTAACCCATTTAAAAAAAGTAGTTTATAAGGTTATGGTTTTTATAAAAGTAATTTGTAGAAATACTATCTTGAAATTAACATCTGTATTTAAATTTTCGTCTTAGCAAAATTTCAAGAGCGGGGCTTATATGGAATTTATGGTCTATTCTAGATCTACTATCATAAAATGCCATGATGTATTTAGTAGCCATTATCAAATGTATTGTCTCTGAATTGTAGATATATCAAGGCCAACGTTTATACAAAATACAAATATACAAATTATACAAATTTCGTTAGTATTATTTGTATCAGAGTTTTAAAACAAACATTATATATTATACTTTAGTGTTCTGTACGGCTATTTATATATATAGGAAACACAAAGGCTAATAGTGTACCTTAAAAAAGTTTCTGTTTGTGGTCTTCGTAAACAATAAAAATCAAAAAGCGACGTACCTATATTCAAAGAGCGGTTAATAAAATTTAAATACAAATTTTTATAAAGTTATTCACGTGAAATAAAAAACACACTTGCAAAAAAGCAAAATTAGGAAAATATAACAAAAAACATAGACAATTATTTGTACAGAATAATGGTTTCTTTAACCAACGCAAGAACTACTTCACTCCGTATGAACTATTTACACCGCCTACATCCGACCGGAAATAGAATACAACTCCTATATTTGGGCAGGTGTTTCAAGGTCTATCTTTTAGCTGGATCGGGTGCAAAGGGGTGCGTTGAAGCTCATTAATGACAGTAGGGTATCCAGATCTATTAAGTCATTGGAGCATCGTCGGAATGTGGATTGTGCGGCATTGGTCTATCGAGATTACCACGGTAAGTGTCCAGCTGAAATGGGCGAACCCATACCTGAGACGCGGGTGCATGCCCGTAGTATTCGCTTTTCCAGCAGATCACATCCGTTCGTTTTCGACTATCGCACAGCGCATACGAGAGATAATTCGTTTCTCGGTTGCCCCAGTAGGCTAGTTTTGGCATTGAGCTAGTCTATCAGCGTCGGGACTGCGGGTTCGATTCCCGAGACTCTGGTTGATTTCCTGCAGACAAGCGTAGAGCTTCGCGAGATTAGCATTGGAGCACAAAGAAAAAATAAAACAATTGCGGTTTGTGAATAGACTCCCGGCAGAAGTCTTCCCAGTCGGCTTCAATTTGGAAAAGTTCATATTAAATATCCACAGACACTACTCCATCTTTCCTTCGTCCTTTTTACCTCATACCAACACAATACATTGCATTAGTAGGGGCATCCCCTGAGTGTTGACTCAAAGTAAAAAGAAGGTACATTTATACAAGGATGCTAGCAGTCCCTTTTTGTATGTAGTTATATGGATTCAACAAAAAGATGTCATGTACTTGACATACAGAAACATATAAGACTACATACAAAAGAAAGGGACAGCCAGCATAGGCTTTTCTAGTGCATATATCGAGTTAATTATGCATTGGTATACCATATATAAAAAGTTTTTGAAAAACGGAAACAAATTTTGGTTTAATGGGCCTTGATTTTAATGTGAGAAAATAAAAGTATGAAAAATGTTGCGTATCTAAACTTCAAAAAATATTTACAGAAAAACGTTCTTTAAAAAAATATGCGAATCGGCAACTCTGATAAGAATACTTTACTAAACCAAATCAACATAAAGATGAGAACATTTCATTGCGTTCTGCTTCTCGTAAAAAAATCACAAACTTTGTTGTGTTTGGTTCAGCACATTAAACCTAGTTAGATAATGTACGTCTACTAACCTACTCTCACATTTGTTAACATACAATTTTCTCGCGCTCAATTATCTCAGTCGTAAGCTTGTTGCTCGTGGCTTTTTTGTGCGTTAAGTTATGTTTTCTTTGAGAAATAAGCACAAATAAACACAACATTCGTCTGAGAGACTTATCGTTATCTTTAGTGCAACTTTTGTAGCAAAAATTACTTTTTGTTTTGGTTGAAGTTTAAGGTATTTGTTATTTAAATGTGCTGTAAAAATGTCTTGTAAGCGCGGCTTGGACGACGCATAAATTGCTGCTCTTGAAAAGCGTGTTGGACGACACAGATTCACTGGAAAATGTGAGCAATACCGAAGATAAATAAATGGAGGACAAGCTTGTTGACATCCTTGATGCTGATGAGAATATACCACCGACTTAAGAAAATCCTTAAGAACCTGATAATCTTACTTCTTTTGCCTATAGCAGAGTTCCGAAAAATTCATATATGATCGCTCATATTTAACCATTCATGAATTTTTTCATGAATGAGGAATTTAAAACGTGTAATTTTTTTCACAACCATGAATGAATTGTGAATTTTTTTGCCAATTCATTCATGAGCGTGAGGAAAAATAAATTTTTGCCTTTCCTCAGTCATGAAAAATGAGGAAACAAAAAATTTTCTTAACGCTCCTCACCAGTTATGTTGTTGTTGCTCGGCAGTTTGCATGACCACAGCACGAAATGCCTTTGTGTGTATGTTGTTTTTGTTAAAGGCAACGAGCCAAAGTGTGTGTTGAATTTTTTGTAGGCAAATATTATTAAAGAAAAAAAAAAAAACTAAAAGAACTGCACATATCGTCATCTTAAATGCAGAATATTATAACATCACAGTTTTCATAAGAAGCAAAAAACGTTGTAAAATGGAAATTAATTGAGATATAAAAGCAATTTTAAATATTTAGAATAAAAATGCGATAACCGATTTTTTTTTTTTTTTTTAATAAAAAAAATATTATTTTTAATGTTATTTATTTAGTTATGTGTGTTACGTTATTTTAATTAGTAATTCTCTGAAGCAAAATGACGAATCATCAACGAAAGTATGATAGTATTAAGTTAAACAATCATTTAAAACATTAAATAATTAAATATTTCTGTTAAGTTACAGGTATAATAGAATATGAAGATAATGTACATGGTTATAAATGCAATACTGCGTTTAAACAATAAATTTAAATATGGTTAAATGTACATATAAAAATGATAACCACACAATTAATATGCAGCATCATTAGAAATGCGTTGACATGGTGAAATAAGTTTGCTTTTCTGATGCAGTGCAGGCAGTACTGCATTTGAGAACGTAGAGATGTTATATTATTAGAGATATTATTATGACATATTATTTATAGTTTTTTATTTCTAATTAGAAGTGGATTAAACTAAAAAAAGTACTTCATTAAATTTAAATTAATTTTAAAAATCCAACTTTTCCATTATAACTAACGTGTATTTTGTCCTTATAATAAATTTTCTCTATTGAATTTTTCTTTACAATAAACAAGTTTTGTAAAAAATTTGTATCATATACATATATGCATATTTGTCTCCATATAAGGAATTATTTCGAAAAAACTTCTGCAAGAAGTAAATTTTAATTAGTTAATTTCTGAAAAATGTAAATAAGAAGAATGAAAGAGTTTTTCAATTAAAAGTAGTATTGATAGCAGCCCGCGTATTCAGTGAAAGAAAATGTTGTATAAAAAAGCACTTATCCTAAAAAAAATACTATTACACAGTACAACACATGATTTGCCAACTCAATTCTGTGAACTGTATGTGAAATTAGCAGAGTACCGAAACGCTCGCTCATTCTTCATTCATGAGCGAGCGTGAAAATTTAAAAATTTTTCTGGAAATTCATCCTCATGAGGGTGAGGAAAAAAACTATTTTGATTTTCCTCGCTCATGAGGAGTGAGCAAAAACAAAAAATTCATATGTGATTTTTCAGATATGAAAATTTTGAAAAAATTCACGTTAAAATTCTTCACAAGGAAAAAAAATGCGATTTGCCCAACAATTTCTAGCGGGAAAATCAAGTGGTAAAGTGGCCTTATAGAAGGCCTTTTTGCAGACATAAGATCTCCCAGCCGCATTCCAACTTTATTACCAATTAGCAAGGTGTGTCATTTGAGACCAACACCTTGCACTTTTGCATCTATTTTAAACACTTCTGGAAGGGCTTCTAAAAAGATTTATGAATAAAGCTTTATCCAAGTTTAATTGTTGTGGCTAATAATACTAAATGAGTAAATTAATAACTAAACTTGCTGCAACATCTTCTAACATAACTACTAATAAAACGATTGCGACAGGCCTTATCTTAGAATAGAAAATTTGAATTTGTAAAATATTATATAAAAACCTTTCTAAAAGACCTTTTCAAAAAAGGCATAGTGGAATAAGTAAAAGTTTACTAAAAATTCAATTGTAAACATTCTTAAAGGCCTAAAAAGTGATTCGCTTGCAATTTTCCCCGCCGGGCAGCACGTTTAGTCTGTGTGTATTTTTTTTGTAAAATTATTTCTTGACTGGTGAACCAAAATGTGTGTGTTGTTTTTTATTTTTGTAGGCAAATATTATTAAAAAAAAAAAAACTAAAAGAACTGCACATATCGTCATCTTAAATGCAGAATATTGTAAAATCCAATTTCATAAGTTTACATGAGAAGCAAAAAACGTTGTAAAATGGAAATTATATGAGGTATTAGAGTAATATTAAATATTTAGAATAAAAATGCGATAACCAGTTTTTTTTTTGATAAAAAAAATATTATTTTTACTGTTATTTATTTAGTTATGTGTGTTACGTTATTTTAATTTGTAATTCTCTGAAGCAAAACGACGAATCATCAACGAAAGTATGATAGTATTAAGTTAAACAATCATTTAAAACATTAAATAATTAAATATTTCTGTTAAGTTACAGGTATAATAGAATATAAAGATAATATACATGGTTATAAATGCAATACTGCGTTTAAACAATAAATTTAAATATGGTTAAATGCACATATAAAAATGATAATCACACAATTAATATGCAGCATCATTAGGAATGCGTTGACATGGTAAAATAAGTTTGCTTTTCTGATGCAGTGCAGGCAGTTCTGCATTTGAGAACGTAGAGATGTTATATTATTAGAGATATTATTATGACATATTATTTATAGTTTTTTATTTCTAATTAGAAGTGGATTAAACTAAAAAAAGTACTTCATTAAATTTAAATTAATTTTAAAAATCCAACTTTTACTAACGTGTATTTTGATGTCCTTATAATGAATTTTCTCAATTGAATTTTTCTTTACAATAAACAAGTTTTGTAAAAAATTTGACTCATATACATATCGTCTCCTTAATAAAACAATAGTGTATACGCATGTACACCATTATTTTTTTATTGAATAATAAGAATCTACATAACTGATTCTAAATGTGGTCAAAATTTGGTGAAATTCTACTTCCACAAAGTGGGTCAAAAGATTAATTGAAATATTATTGTATACTGGCGTGTTTGAAATTTTTCATTAATAATTGTGTAAGTGCAGGTATGGTGTTTTAATTAGTTGTTACTCTGAATATCATTTCAAAGAAAAATAGGGTATAAAAAGGATACACTATTTTTATTATTCACTATTTTTATAATTTCATAACAAAATAAAATCGAAAAATGACGTATATTGATATACACAATTTTTTAATAATATCTTTGGTGTAAAATATTCAAATAAAATAGTGTATACCATACAAAATAAAATAGTGTATTATGATTTTCATACATATTATAAAACAAATAAAATAGCCTAAGTGACATCATGGTTCTTTGAATCCCATTTATTTCCAATTAAAGCACTTGTAAATAAATAAAATATCATCGCCTAGTAGCCTGATGATTCCATCACATATTTAAATGACCACAACTCAAAAACACCGATTATTTTCTGAGATATTAATGTTTTCCCATATGTCTAATAACTTAAAAATTTTAAACTCCATTTTCTCGAAATGGCAAAAAAATTATACACTATTGTTTTTTTAAGGGGACGATATACGCATATTTGTCTCCATATAAGGAATTATTTCGAAAAAACTTCTGCAAGAAGTAAATTTTAATTAGTTAATTTCTGAAAAATTTAATAAGAAGAATGAAAGAGTTTTTCAATTAAAAGTAGTATTGATAGAACCCCGAATATTCAGTGAAAGAAAATGTTGTATAAAGAAGCACTTATCCTAAAAAAATACTATTAGTATTAAATAAAGCCGTAAAAGGATTAACACAAAATTTAGCTAAACAATTTATATTCCAGCACTTTATAAGAAATGCTATTATTCTAAAGATGTAGAAGACAAGTAATTTATTATTTAAAACCAAAGGCTTTATAACAGCCTTTTTGAGGATATTGATGAAGGACGACTTGGAAGAATGCAATCCAAACAAAAATACCAGATTATTTTAAATAAACTTGAAAAAAAATTTTTTATTGTATTATAAACATTCTATATTAATAATGAAGATATATTCTGATCCAATAGCAACAGATTCATTATAGGGAAATTCGACTGTATTAACATTTATTAAAAACTATATATGTACATATATAAACTCATAAGGTTGGAAAACGAAATAAATGATGGAAAAATCATATAATAAAAATAATGGCAGTCTGCTGGAAGCAAAAAACTAAGGACCTGCAGATGGTACTATTTATTCTTGGAAATTCATAGCGTATGAGAGTGCAATGGGTTAAGCTGTGAAATTTCTAACAGTCCAATGTAGAAGAAGCTAATAGTCATACTTAATATAGGTTTTTCAATACATATATATATATATATATGGATTCGGTTTATATTAATTTTACAGCACTGTTTTTCTTTTTGCTTATGCAATAATGTGCAGTTTAATCACTTATTCCACTAACACGTTCAGAGTATGAAACAGAATACCCATTTTTGACGTAAAAAAATGAATGTGTTCGTAAAAATATATCAAATACTCTGCTAATTTTTTTTTAATTAAGATTATTCATTATGTTTTTTAAGGAAATTATTTACTTAATGATAAGCCATTTTTGATTTTGTTAATAGCTTGGATATTTTTTAAGGTGGAAGTTTAATTTTTTTTTTTTAAATATTTAACGTGAATCGTAATCAATAAACAGTCTATTCCAAAATTTTCAATGATACATTGCTTTGCATTTTAGCAAACGATATTTATACTGTTGTAAAAAATTCTTTGATGCTTTTAAAAGGGATCGTTTTTTTTCTTAAGCAGACATAAAGGCAAAACTCATTGAAAAAAAAAATTCCAAGTACTCAATACGTGTTGTTATTGTAATACAGTTTTGGTTTTACCAACCAAAACGGTTGTTCGTTGATAACATTTTTCTTAAGTAGGTAACAAATATTTGAAATTAAAGTAAAAAAAGGCTTGTTTTGCTAAAAATTATGTGTAAAAGCAAATGTGATAGCAGGTACAATCGAACTTCCCTATAACCTATCTGCATGGGACCATAAAATCACTTCATTTACGTTAAAAAAGCAACAATTTTACAACTTTGGTTTTTGTTCAAATGTATTTTACTTGTAGATTTGTAATTTGTAGTTTTGAGAAACAGCGCTCAGATTTCTATACTTGCTCATGGAGTTTTTTTTTTTCAATAAGTTTTGCCTTTATGTCTGCTTAAGAAAAGGACCGACCCTTTTTAAAGCATCAAAGAATTTTTTACAACAGTATAAATATCGTTTGCTAAAATGCAAAGCAATGTTTCATTGAACATTTTGAAATAGACTTTTTTATTGATTACGATTCACGTTAAATATTTAAAAAAAAAATTTAAACTTCCACCTTAAAAAATATCCAAGCTATTAAATAAATTAAAAATGGCTTATCATTTAGTATACAATTTCCTTAAACTACATAATGAATAATCTTAATTAAAAAAAATTAGCAGAGTATTTGATATATTTTTACGAACACATTCATTTTTTTTACGTCAAAAATTGTATTAATTGTGTGACTATCATTTTTATATGTGCATTTAACCATATTTAAATTTATTGTTTAAACGCAGTATTGCATTTATAACCATGTATATTATCTTTATATTCTATTATACCTGTAACTTAACAGAAATATTTAATTATTTAATGTTTTAAATGATTGTTTAACTTAATACTATCATACTTTCGTTGATGATTCGTCGTTTTGCTTCAGAGAATTACAAATTAAAATAACGTAACACACATAACTAAATAAATAACAGTAAAAATAATATTTTTTTATCAAAAAATAAATGGTTATCGCATTTTTATTCTAAATATTTAATATTACTCTAATACCTCATATAATTTCCATTTTACAACGTTTTTTGCTTCTCATGTAAACTTATGAAATTGGATTTTACAATATTCTGCATTTAAGATGACGATATGTGCAGTTCTTTTAGTTTTTTTTTTTTTTTTAATAATATTTGCCTACAAAAAATTCAACACACACTTTGGCTCGTTACCTTTAACAAAAACAACATACACACAAAGGCATTTCGTGCTGTGTTCATGCAAACTGCCGAGCAACAACAACATTACTGGTGAGGAGCGTTAAGAAAATTTTTTGTTTCCTCATTTTTCATGACTGAGGAAAGGCAAAAATTTATTTTTCCTCACGCTCATGAATGAATTGGCAAAAAAATTCACAATTCATTCATGGTTGTGAAAAAAATTTCACGTTTTAAATTCCTCATTCATGAAAAAATTCATGAATGGTTAAATATGAGCGATCATATATGAATTTTTCGGAACTCTGGAAATTAGACCCAAAAAGAAGAATTTCTGCATCATTCGTTTTGTCTTCTTACCTGCGATTTGAAGTTAGTATCGATTTGAAGTTAGTACTATCGTATAGGGGAATTTATCACGTTTAAGGCCCTGTTGTTTGACATAGCTCGACAACCCCTAGCCCAATTTAGTTGAAATAAATTACAATTCCCTTAATCTGTTCATATATTGTTTTCCTATACAAGTAACACTTTCGAAGTTAAAAATGAATGTATGAAGGGAAAAAATTATTTTTTGCCTAAAAATTTAAATTTTTTTTTTTAAAAATACATAAAAAATCCAAAATGGAAAAAAGTTTCAAGTCTAGTTATTTTTTCGCAAAGTCACATAACCTATGAGCAAAATGAGACAAAGATCATAAAAATCGATGCACGCGTTTCGCTTTTATTCGCAATTGAGTAAAGGTATGAATTTCAAAAATCAGTTATAGCCACCACCCTTAAAATAAAAATATAAATTAAAAAATTATCATGCAAAAAAAAACTTTATTTATAAAAACTTAATGAAAATAAAATAATATGCAATTAATACGCAATTATAATATGCATAAAAACAAAATTTAGAACATTTTTTCAATTATTGGCAATATCCATCCTTGTAGAAGTTGACGCTTGTGGTTCTGATGATCTTGTTTTCTTCGTAGGTTGTTCATATTCATGGTCTGAGTCAGCTTGGCGTTGTCGGTATGATGTTGCGCTGACATTTTGCTGTGTGAGTTTTCTTCTCTTCAAAAATGATGTCAGCCATTCGGAGTCGTGTTGTGATAGTCCCAGCTTGGCCACAATGTAATCCATTTCGATTTGTGGTAGCGGTTGTTGTGCACTATTTTCAATATCGGGTATCCAATCAGCATCATCCAAATCGGTCGGATTGGTGAAAACGGTTTCGGCTAGCAGGGACACAGTATCCGCACTCGGAGGTTTAGGTGCATCGGTATCAGCAGGGCGTTGCACTGGAAGTGTGGCAGTAAATGCAGCAGTGTATACTTTTGTTTTCAATTGTTGTCTGTTTAATCCAGGACGAAAATTTTTGCATGCATAGCACCTGGATTCATCATGTCCAGTTGTGTCTTCCACCCAAATTACTGGCTTCATAAAAGATAACTTTCTACTTTTTCCGTGAATCCATTTTAGAAGGGTAGTATAACAACTGTTGCACACTGTGTTCGGCGTAAAATTTGCACCACTTAAATCTGCTTCATCGAAATAATTACAATACGCGGTTTTGAATTGCTCAGTAAACAAATTTTTTCGATCTTTTTTCTGTATTTTTCGGACGATATGACCACAAACGTAACAATATTCATCCAAATATGGGCACTTGTTGTTTTCCATATTGATATATTTTATGTTTTGTTGTTATTCACTTTTAAAAAACTGGAGAAAAATCTCTTTTACTGTTCGCGTTCGTCGGCACTGGCTGAATGCCAAAAATCGATCAATGCACACCTATAAATACTACGTATTTTTGAATATTTTACTGCCAGGTACTTATAAATGGGCGCATATTTTAAGGGCGGCTGGCTATATACCTGATTCAGCACTTGTACGTTTCAAACTGTGCAAAACTTTCCAAATAATGACCACCCTTAAATGTGGGTGCAATTTCTGTAAAAAAATCATATAGGTAGCCACCGGAAAAACCCATATAATAAAAAGGTCCACTTTCCGTTTAATTGTCCACGTACATTTATTACCGCAATCATAAAAATCAAATAACCTTTTGTTTATTCCTTTTTTTTTAATTCTCAGAATCATGAAAAAGGTGTCAATGTTTTCTCCAAATAATGTTGTGCATATCTCGAGCAAATTTTTGAAATTCATACATTTACTCAATTGCGAATAAAAGCGAAACGCGTGCATCGATTTTTATGATCTTTGTCTCATTTTGCTCATAGGTTATGTGACTTTGCGAAAAAATAACTAGACTTGAAACTTTTTTCCATTTTGCATTTTTTATGTATTTTTAAAAAAAAAAATTTAAATTTTTAGGCAAAAAATAATTTTTTCCCTTCATACATTCATTTTTAACTTCGAAAGTGTTACTTGTATAGGAAAACAATATATGAACAGATTAAGGGAATTGTAATTCTTAATTTTTTAAAATTTATTTCAACTAAATTGGGCTAGTGGTTGTCGAGCTATGTCAAACAACAGGGCCTAAAACGTGATAAATTCCCCTATACGATAGTACTAACTTCAAATCGATACTAACTTCAAATCGCAGGTAAGAAGACAAAACGAATTTTTTTTTTTTTTTTTTTTTTTTCGTTATTTATTTATTGAATCTTCATATATTTAATATGAACTAACAATAATTTATCAAATCTTAACCTAATACTTTATTTATGTCCTGCCAGTGCCAGACAAAAATTTTCTTCATCACGGGTTCTGTTCACTTATATAGGTGTTTATCTCTCATCTAGTTGGGTAAGTGCTGCAGTGTCTCTTCTCCTTAAGCGAGTGTGGCCGCCATGATTTAAAATATTTCGAGCTAAAGGATTTGGGTGTTGTTCAAGTCTTTTTAAATATTTTACTGCATATTTTGTAATCATAGTTTTTACTAATGGCACGTTGAGATCCTTATGAATGTTTGAGTTTTTAACATACCAGGGGGCGGCTGTGATTATACGAAGAAGTTTATTTTGGCGCCTTTGAATTTTTTCGATATTAGAGGCCGAGGCAGTGCCCCATAGTTGAATACCGTAGCACCAGATAGGCTTTAAGATAGATTTGTAAAGTAGAAGCTTGCAATCGAGTCTAAGAACAGAATTTCTTCCAATAAGCCAATGAATTTGGATGGCTTTTAGTTTCATTTGAGTTAATTTTGCCTCTATATGGCATTTCCACGTTAATCGCCGATCCAGATGTATACCGAGATATTTTACATGCGAATGTTGAGGAATAATTTGATTATTGATTGTAATAGGGGGGCAAGATTCCCGGCGCAGGGTGAATGTTATATGTACGCATTTTTGCTCATTGACCATTATCCTCCATTGTCTTAGCCATATTTCTAGTTGAAATATATGATGCTGTAGGTAACGAGATGCTTCATAACGGTTTTCGTGGACGCTTAGAAAAGCTGTGTCGTCTGCAAATGTTGAAGTTTGGGTGTAGTTGTTTGTTGGCATGTCCGAAGTATAAATTAAGTATAATAGAGGGCCCAGGATGCTGCCCTGTGGGACTCCAGCGCCAATCGGCTGAGGTGAACTTAAGAAATTTCCTTCTTTAATAATAAATTGACGACCGACTAAGTAGCTTTCTAACAGTTTGTGTGTGTTTGCTGGTAAATTTTGCTTCAATTTGTGTAATAAGCCTTCATGCCAGACTTTGTCAAAAGCTTGCGAAACATCGATGAAGAGTGCTGAGCAATATTTTTTTTCTTCAAATGTTTTTCTTATGACATTTACTATTCGATGAGTTTGTTCAATTGTGCTGTGTTTTCTTCTAAATCCGAATTGATGGTTTGGAATACATCTATTTTCACTTAAAATCGGTGTTAATTTTGAAACTAATAATTTCTCAAATAGCTTTGACATATTTGACAATAAGCTAATAGGCCTATAAGACTCAACTTTCGTATGATCTTTACCTGGCTTTGGTATCATGGTAACTAAGGAAACCTTCCATTTTTGAGGAAAGTATTCAAGGCGTAAAATAGCATTAAAAATAAAAAGAATAATTTTCTTTGCTACGCGAGGTAGCTCTAATAGCATTTTATTGCTGATCTTATCAATGCCAGGTGCCTTCTTAGTGTTTAAGTCACATATAACCTTTTCGATTTCTCTCATCTCAAATCTTAGGGGAATAGCTGCTCTAGCAGCAACAGGTGGTAAATCGGCCGCAATATTGTGAGATATATTAGGTGTAAATACGTTTTTCAAGTGACTTACAAACAGATTTCCTTTTTCAACATCATTTCTTGCCCAACTTCCATTCAAGTTTCTTAATGGTGGTTTAGAGACAACTGGCCTTTTGAGGTTTCTAGCTGCACGCCATAATGAGTAGTCCGATTGTGGAGTTGCATCAAGTTCCTTAAGATATTTTTCCAGAGAAGCCGTTTTCTGAGTCTGCAATAACTTTCTTAATCTTTTTGTACACTCTTTTAGCAAGTTCTTAAGTTGAGGAGATCTGTGCAATTGCCACTCTCTTCGTGCCCTCCTTTTTTCAGACAAGAGACGCTCGACATCTGTGGAATATATTTTAATAGTTTTTGTTTTTTTGGGGGCAATATTGGAATGTTGAACAGCTAGTTTCAGAAAACTGTCAAAATTATCAATAGAGCGATCTACATACTCCGGTGTACTGAGCGGAATATTTTCTGTGCAATGGGCACTGAGATATTTTTTATATTTTAACCAATTTATTTGTGTGGCTGACGTCGCTAGGTAACCAGTCGGAGATACAATTCTATTGGGGTTCATTATAGTAACAATTGTAGGTGTGTGGTCGGAAGATAATTCTAGGGAAGCTTCAACGTGAATCGTTTCTGTGGGGATGTTTTTAACCACGCCAAAATCGATGACATCTGGAATTTTTTGCGGGTCAGCAGGCCAATATGTTGGTTGGCCGCTCGCGACAACATTTAAATTCATTTTAGAGATTGTATTAAACAAAACACGACCCTTTGGTGTTATTAGTCGTGACCCCCAGAAGGTATGTTTAGCGTTATAATCGCCAGCGGCCAGGAAACAGGGTCCTAGTGATTTATAATATTCACAATATTGGCTTTCTGATATTGAAAATCTAGGTGGAGAGTATAAAGATGAGATTACAATGCTACGATTCAGCTCTTCAACACAAATGTTCGTTGCTTGGAGATAATCCTCACGATGATCACACATTAGGTAGTGTTTGACTCGATTTTTTATCAAAATGGCAGAACCACCACAAGCTCTATCTCGAGGGTCCTTGGTATCATATAGTATATAACCATTGATGTTAAACGTATTTCTTGAGGTCAAATGAGTTTCAGAAACCATCATGACATCAATTTGTTTATTTTTAAGAAAGTATTCTAATTCATTTTTATGTTGGCGGATGCCGTTCGCGTTCCAAAAACAGATTTTTAAACAGTTCATGGCCTGTTAAGTACAGATTGCAATAACATCGATTGCATTCTAAGAATTTCCTGCATCATATTACCCATTGTGTTCGTAAAATTAGTTACTGTTTGCACTAATGTTTCCATGGTTTTTTCCAGACGACTTAAATTTGAAACTGGAGTTTCATCATTACTTGGCGCAGCACCTTGCGTTGGCGCATGGTTTGATTTTACGACGTTAGCATAAGAGGTTCTGTTATAACTAGGCTGCGGGGCCTGAATGTCACCAGTGCTTACTTGATTTGTTACCTGCATTTGAGGGGGATTAGTTTTCGGTCCAACTGACTGCTTGACGATGGTATATACAGGGCATCCTCTATAATTGGCAGTGTGATTACCGCCACAGTTGCTACATTTTTTTACGTTGGGGTCGGTTTTAGACTTATCGCAAAGATCTGTACCATGTAATTCACCACATACTACGCAAACAGGGGGTAAATAGCAATATGCCTTAGTATGACCATATTCTTGACAGTTTAAACACTGAACGGGACCATTTCTTTTGTGTGGCTCTTCTATAGTTACTCTTCTATAGAGAATATATTTCAAATTGTAAATAGGATGCGTTTCATTTTTTTTAAGCTTTACGTCGCCGGGTTCAAACTCCACTCGAAAAAGTGGTTGGGGGTTTTTTTCTCTATTTTTTATATTTACTACATGTTTTACTTTGAAGCCTTTTTCTTCGAGGAATGTTTTTACCTCTTCTGGGTCCACACATGAGTCAATTCCCTTAATCACTACCTGGAGACCTTTACTGCTTTTCAGTTGGTATGTATAAAAGTTTTTTTTAAGTACTTCAAATTTGTTTATAATTTTGCGAAAATCATTCTCATTATTGACTTGTATTTTTGTCTCGTTTATACTACCACGCTTGATAGCAGCTACGTAAAACGAATTTTCACCTATCACCGATATCAAACTCTTTATGAGCTCATTTGAGTTTTGCTCCCTAAGATATATCGGGGGAGGCTTGGACGATTTTATGACGTTTGGTGCTTCAGAGGATTCATCCTCCAGAATTGCAAATCGATTTTGAGAATTTATTTTATCAAAAGATGGTACTTTTGAGGCCGAAGCAACTGCTGCAGAGGTAGGGCTGCGACCCCGTTTAAGCACTGTTATGTACCTGTCCATACCAACTTGTACTTGAGGCTTTTGACCACTTTTTACTTGTGGAGCTGAGTTTTCCATCATGCCTGATTTGAGGGTAATATTTTCATCACTTATTAAAATCGTTTTTGCCGCTGAGGCACCGCTTGCAGGTTTTATATTTTTTATTGTATTAATATTAACCGTATTATTAGACACCGAAGGTGATACTGAGTTTTCTATTATGCTTTTTGCTGTTGAGGCAACGCTAGCAGGTTTTGTATTTGTTATTGTATCAACCGTGTTATTAAATACAGACGGCGAGAGGGATCGCGTACGAGTAATAGGTTTAGCCGTTAGGTATTTGCTATCATCGATTCTTTTTTTTATTTCTGTATTTTTTTCGCTAACACTCACTGTGATATATGCATTTCTACTGTTTGCACTCATAAGAGTTTTTTTTTTTCTTTTACTGTTTACAGTTGTGCTCTTCTTATTTGTTATTGTTTATCAACACCGATAATGAAAAAATGTGTGTTTATGTATGTATGTACATACATGTAATTTTTTTTTTCTTTTTCTTGTATTTACTTTTTTTATACTTTATTTGTTCAAAAAAAAATAAACCGTATGCCGAGTTTAGAAAACACGTCTATCTTCAACGACCGCGACAGACAGACAGGAAGACAAAACGAATGATGCAGAAATTCTTCTTTTTGGGTCTAATTACACATACAGTTCACAGAATTGAGTTGGCAATCAATTAACTGAAAAATGTTGTACTGTGTTAGTATTTAATAAAGCCGTAAAAGGATTAACACAAAATTTAGCTAAACAATTTATATTCCAGCACTTGATAAGAAATGCTATTATTCTAAAGATGTAGAAGACAAGTAATTTATTATTTAAAACCAAAGGCTTTAACAGCCTTTTTGAGGATATTGATGAAGGACGACTTGGAAGAATGCAATCCTAACAAAAATACCAGATTATTTTAAATAAACTTGGAAAAAATTTTTCTATTGTATTATAAACTTTCTATATTAATAATGAAGATATATTCTGATCCAATAGCAACAGATTCATTATAGGGAAATTCGACTGTATGGCAGTCTGCTGGAAGCAAAAAACTAAGGACCTGCAGATGGAACTATTTATTCTTGGAAATTCATAGCGTATAGGAGTGCAATGGGTTAAGCTGTGAAATTTCCAATGTAGAAGAAGCTAATAGTCATACTTAATATAGGTTTTTCAATACATATATATATATATATATATATTACTATTAGCTTCTTCTACATTGGAAATTTCACAGCTTAACCCATTGCACTCCTATACGCTATGAATTTCCAAGAATAAATAGTTCCATCTGCAGGTCCTTAGTTTTTTGCTTCCAGCAGACTGCCATTATTTTTATTATATGATTTTTCAATCATTTATTTCGTTTTCTAACCTTATGAGTTTATATATGTACATATATAGTTTTTAATAAATGTTAATACAGTCGAATTTCCCTATAATGAATCTGTTGCTATTGGATCAGAATATATCTTCATTATTAATATAGAAAGTTTATAATACAATAGAAAAATTTTTTCCAAGTTTATTTAAAATAATCTGGTATTTTTGTTAGGATTGCATTCTTCCAAGTCGTCCTTCATCAATATCCTCAAAAAGGCTGTTAAAGCCTTTGGTTTTAAATAATAAATTACTTGTCTTCTACATCTTTAGAATAATAGCATTTCTTATCAAGTGCTGGAATATAAATTGTTTAGCTAAATTTTGTGTTAATCCTTTTACGGCTTTATTAAATACTAATAGTATTTTTTTTAGGATAAGTGCTTCTTTATACAACATTTTCTTTCACTGAATACGCGGGCTGCTATCAACACTACTTTTAATTGAAAAACTCTTTCATTCTTCTTATTTACATTTTTCAGAAATTAACTAATTAAAATTTACTTCTTGCAGAAGTTTTTTCGAAATAATTCCTTATATGGAGACAAATATGCATATATGTATATGATACAAATTTTTTACAAAACTTGTTTATTGTAAAGAAAAATTCAATAGAGAAAATTTATTATAAGGACAAAATACACGTTAGTTATAATGGAAAAGTTGGATTTTTAAAATTAATTTAAATTTAATGAAGTACTTTTTTTAGTTTAATCCACTTCTAATTAGAAATAAAAAACTATAAATAATATGTCATAATAATATCTCTAATAATATAACATCTCTACGTTCTCAAATGCAGTACTGCCTGCACTGCATCAGAAAAGCAAACTTATTTCACCATGTCAACGCATTTCTAATGATGCTGCATATTAATTGTGTGGTTATCATTTTTATATGTACATTTAACCATATTTAAATTTATTGTTTAAACGCAGTATTGCATTTATAACCATGTACATTATCTTCATATTCTATTATACCTGTAACTTAACAGAAATATTTAATTATTTAATGTTTTAAATGATTGTTTAACTTAATACTATCATACTTTCGTTGATGATTCGTCGTTTTGCTTCAGAGAATTACAAATTAAAATAACGTTACACACATAACTAAATAAATAACAGTAAAAATAATATTTTTTTTAGCAAAAAAGAACTGGTTATCGCATTTTTATTCTAAATATTTAATATTACTCTAATACCTCATATAATTTCCATTTTACAACTTTTTTTGCTTCTCATGTAAACTTATGAAATTTGATTTTACAATATTCTGCATTTAAGATGACGATATGTGCAGTTCTCTTATTTTTTTTTTTCAATAATATTTGCCTACAAAAATAAAAAACAACACACACATTTTGGTCACCAGTCAAGAAATAATTTAACAAAAAAAATACACACAGACTAAACGTGCTGCCCGGCGGGGAAAATTGCAAGCGAATCACTTTTTAGGCCTTTAAGAATGTTTACAATTGAATTTTTAGTAAACTTTTACTTATTCCGCTCTGCCATTTTTGAAAAGGTCTTTTAGAAAGGTTTTTATTTAATATTTTACAAATTCAAATTTTCTATTCTAAGATAAGGCCTGTCGCAATCGTTTTATTAGTAGTTATGTTAGAAGGTGTTGCAAGTTTAGTTATTAATTTACTCATTTCGTATTATTAGCCACAACAATTAAACTTGGATAGATCTTTATTCTTAAATCTTTTTTGAAGCCCTTCCAGAAGTGTTCAAAATAGATGCAAAAGTGCAAGGTGTTGGTCTCAAATGACACACCTTGCTAATTGGTAATAAAGTTGGAATGCGGCTGGGAGATCTTATGTCTGCAAAAAGGCCTTCTATAAGGCCACCTTACCACTTGATTTTTCCCGCTAGAAATGGTTGGGAAAATCGCATTTTTTTCCTTGTGAAGAATTTTAACGTGAATTTTTTAAAATTTTTCATATCTGAAAAATCACATATGAATTTTTTGTTTTTGCTCACTCCTCATGAGCGAGGAAAATCAAAAAAGTTTTTTTCCTCACCCTCATGAGGATGAATTTTCAGAAAAATTTTTAAATTTTCACGCTCGCTCATGAATGAAGAATGAGCGAGCGTTTCGGTACTCTGGCCTATAGTCAATTATTACTGTATATTATCCCACTATAAGACGTAAAAGTAAGCACTGCTGGACTACATCAGAGGGTCAAAGCGCTAGACGAATTTCTTCAATGAATATAGTTCGAACGGCAAGCGGACTAATTTGGGAATGTAAATCACTGCACGACCCAATTTCATGCTTCGTTATTTATTTTACTACCAAAATAATTTCAGAAATTGTTCAATGTACCAAACAAAAGGCTAGAAATTCCTACTTTATCGAAAACTTTGCGCGGCAACATTAAAAATGATTAGCCAGATGAAGTAAACAATAATTACAGTAGCAGTGGAGAACAGCCTGAATAACAAAAAGAGAAAATACTGTGGTTTCTGTTCATCAAAAATTCGACGTACGTCCAAAATGGTATGTTTCAAATGCAATGTACCTGTGTGTGGCGACCACAAATATATAATTTGTAAATCTTTCATGTAATGCTATTTGAATTCATTATTGTTTTTTTGGTACAGATATTAGTATCTAAGCAAAGTACAAGGATTTATTTTAGTTTTAAGAGCCGAACTGAAGTCCTTTATAAATAACTCTTTAAGTTGTTATATTCTTTTAAAACTTATTGCATTTTATTTTTAATTTTATTTTTATTATTGTTTTCCGTTTAAAAATTACTTTATTTTAAAAGAAATAGAATAAATAAATGATTTTTACAAAAAAATGTATCAATATTATTTTCGGTGATGTCCTTTAAAGGATACTTGTATTAGCCAGCAGTCGACACAATTGACTGCAATCTAGAAATAACTTATTTGTACCGTTATTTCTAATATTTATTTAATCATATGGGTTAAAACTTTATTAAATATGTATATACATATGTAGAAATATATTTATTTAATGTTAAAAAACATATCGCACTTGATTATAAAGAGGGTATTAACTCAAAATGTAATAATTCTCAGTAGAGCAGAACATTTTTTAATTTTATGAGGCATATTTCTTTTAGGCATATGAAATTTAGTGACAATTTTTCTAAAAATGTATATATAACATAAGTTCCCTTATCTCAATGTTTATAACAAAGCCTTTTATATATTTTCCATTTATATTTATTTCGTTGATGAATTATGTTGTTATAACATCTCTATATATAAATTTTTTGTAAATACATGATTATCATATAACAAATGACCATGATCGGTAGTGTCTGTTATATCAAATCGCAGCCCATCAAAAGATCGCACTTTTTTTAAAAAAAAATGCAATAAACACATTCTTTACAATGTAACCATATTAATAATGTAACAATAACATTAAAATTATTCATTAGTGCAAAAATTTAAGAAATCAACTGTAACATTTAGAAACAACAACTCTTCCAAAATGAAAACAAAATATTTAAAATTGTCTTTCTCTTTTTTATTTCTTAATCTCTACTGTTCTCCAATTTAATGCATAGCAGAAAACTCTGCATGTTGTTGTTCTTTTTACTATGTAAACACAAAAACAAAGCATACTGCTTGTGTTATGTGTTTACATTGTTTTTGCTCACACGTATGTGAATTGTTTCAATGTATTAGTACCACTTTCTAACGCGTATAACTCGTGAAATACTTAACCGATTTTAACAAAATTTAAATTAGCAGAATCTCCCAAATGAATGATATATCATTTGTTAAAATACAATATATAGTTAAGGCGTAAAAGGGATTCTAAGAAAACCACTTGCTATTAATATATATGATGATGATGATGATGATGATGATGATGATGATGATGATGATGATGATGATGATGATAAACTAGCACACGTCTTTCAGGCGTAACGTTATATTTTTAGTACAAAAAATAACGTTATCTAACTAGAGTTAATGTTCATTCGCTTCAGTTGTGATCAGGGACCTTTTGACTGATAAAAAAAAAAAAAATTATCAAATGTTCAATTCAACAAAAAAAAAAAAAAAAAACAAACAAAATAAAAAAATAAGCGAAAAATGTACACAAAAATGTACACGAAAAATTGGTGTTCTGTTCGTGCAAATTGCCAAGCAACACCAATACTATTAAGAGGCGTTGCTAAAATATTTTGTTTGCTCATTACTTCAAAAATGTGAAAAAACACTACAGAAATTAAAATATAGTTTATGTATACACTGTTTTATAACAAAAAACAGAACACTACATAATATTTCTTACTTTCGTGAAAATAGTTATGAACGTTATTCTGGGTGTGTGTACCGTACGCTAAATAATGTTCGGTTACATTCAATGACTGATTTGTATATCAATGATTCCAAAAATAAACATAAAAACAATTTTTTTTAAAGCGAGTAACGTAAAGTTGTATCTACACGAAATGTTTTTTTTACATCTGACTTGTAAAATTCCCTACAGCAAAATACATACATGTTGTATGTTACCTTTAAGACATTGCATCTGTAAAAGTCATCTGACAAAATTTCAATTAGAGCGTGGTCTATTTTCTTCTAACAAGCCACGTGACAAAAACTGTCTCAGAAATCTATGCCGGGAAGAAACCGGCTGCGGCGCACAGTGGCGCCCGTAGAGCAAGCGAGGTTGCAAAAATCAAAATTTTCATGAGTGCCGACGAAGTTTTGAATAAACCCATGTTATAGGAAACTTTTCAACGATTTCAAATATGCCACTCTTAATAATATCACATTTTTAGTTTAGAAGATATAACCGTTCAAAGTTGACCGACTTTCGGTTTTCAAAAAAACACACAATTTTTAGTCAATTTGTTGCGATTTCAGGTGTAATATCACGAAAAATAGGTAACGAATCGCCTTATTTTTTGTTTGTATTGATTGATGTATTTATTAAATGTATAATGATAAAAAAAAAATTAACTGTTTGCTCTGTGTTTCTCCTGGTAAATCACTATTTAAAAACTATCCGTTTTTTCACTATTTTTCAACTTTGACGGAAAATAAAAAAAAACTATATTTTTCTATATTTGCCATATTTGAAAAACCTGTTCTTTGATTAGTTCTTTACATAATTCAAAATTTTTATCTGCCCGTACGTGCCCGTTTGCCTTCTAGAGGTAAAAAAGTTTAAAAAGACATGGTTGCAGAAATTGTATGGCGTCCATCCCTTATATGTTTTGACTGACAGTAGTTTGATCTAATAGTTTGAAAAAAACTACTCATTGAAATTAGCAGGTATGTACCTCACATAAACAATACTTTGGCGTACAAATGGTCAGGAACAATATTGACTTATGGTCCCTACAGGTAGGCACAAATCTTATTTGGACACGTGCATAATATCAAAATTGCATTATTCAGCCTAAATCCATATGTATGCAGGGAACAGATAAATTTTTAGGCATGGTAGCATAAGCAAAATAAGCATAATGCCTGGATTAGTCTACGCCTGAAAGTTGGCGCAACAATTACTGAAACCATTAAACAATTTAAGTACTGAAAGCATGGCGTTGAACAATTTAAAATTATTTGAACTGTTTAGAAAGTCAACCACACCAAAGTTTTTCACGGAAGTGAAAATTCTTCCTGAGAAGTTGACATTGATCAGCAAATGGGGCTGCGATGGATCATCCGGACAAAGCGTTTATAAGCAAAGGATATCTTCCGATGACGCTACAATATCGGATGGAAATATGTTTATGGCATCTGTTGTTCCTTTGCGGCTAAAATCGGATGATTCCCTACACTGGAAAAATCCACGACCGTCATCAGTGCATTATTGCCGACCAATAATGTTTCAGTTTGCAAGGGAATCGACAGAACTCATAAGGACTACGGTGAAGGACATTGAAGAACAAATAAGCAAGATTAAGCCTACAAAGCTGCAAATTGGAGAAGGAAAATATATTGAATGCAATTACGAGTTCCACCTGACCATGGTTGACGAAAAAGTCGTAAACGAACTGACAGGAACAACCTCAACAATGTCATGCCCGATTTGCAAAAAGAGTCAGAAGAACTTTTTTCAATTCAATTCAATTTATTTCATATATAATATGTTACATCTCAATTTTATATAATTAGTTGTAAAGAATTTAAGATAAGTATCTTTTTCTGCTTAATTATAACATATTTCAATTAGTTATCATATACATATATATAGACAGAATTATTTTGGAGGTAAAAATTTAGCAAAAACTTATTTAAACCCCTTTTTTCGTTTTATTTTTATATTTTTTTTTATCGATTTTTTACTATTATTTGTCAGAAGAACTTTGGTAATTTAAACGATTCTACAAATGAGGAGAATTACGAATATGGAATGTCACCAATGCACGCAAGGATAAGGTGTATGGAATTCTTGCTAAAACTGGCATATACCCTACCACAAGAGGAGGAAAACTTCGATGAAAATACATAAATAAAGGATAAGGAGAAGATCAGAAAGAAGCAAATACAGGAGGCTTTTTTTAAACAAGTTGGACTAAAAGTAGACTGTCCCAAGCACGGATACGGTAACTCAAACGATGGAAACACTTCTAGGAGATTTTTTGAAAATGATGAGGCAGTAACTAGAATCATTGGAATTGACAAAAAGATTGGGAACGATCTTGGATGTTTTAAACTGCAAAGAAAATGTCAATTCTACAAAATATGGAGAATATGCGTCGAAAACTGCATCTCTTTTAGCAGAAATGTATCCACAGAAGAAGTTGACCCCGACCGTCCATAAAATATTGGCGCATGGCAAAGATATAATTGAGTACCAGTCTTTGCCAATTGAAGAGCTTTCTGAAGAAGCACAGGAGTCTCTTAACAAATTTTATAAAAAAATATAGATTGCAGAACACATTCAAAGCATCAAGGGTAAGGCAAAATGAGGACCTCTTCAACATGTTGGCAGCATCTTCCGATCCACTTATTTCTTCCCTGCGGCATGTGAAGTCACGAATAGAGTTACAAAATAATTATAGTTTAGAAATGGTTAGTCTTTTAGATATACCTTCTCTTACGAATTGTGATGAATATTTTACAGAAAATTGAAAAAATAAATTTAAAAAAAAAAATAATTTTTTTTTAATTTATTGGGTAATAATTTAAAACATAAAACCTTTAAGAAAAAAAATAAAAACAATCTAAAAATGTAAAAATAATTTTTTTTAGTTACCATAAAATTGATTTTTCTACTAATTTTAACTTTGATAACCCATAAGTAGGCCCCTACAAAGCGTAGCACCCTTTCCAAACGATCATTTCATAGGCTGAACAGTTATCTATCATATGCTGTTTAAACTGTTCAATTATCTTATTCGGTTCAAAAGATATGATTTTTGCAACGAAAAAACTCAAATGGCGCCACTGTGCGGCGGTGCACTGTTAACGGAATTATTTACCGGCCTAAGTTAATATTTTACATTACCGATATATGTATGATCATTTTACCATTGAATAGGAATTATGTTCATGTATATACATATTTAAAAACCGTTTCATTACAATATTGATATCTTCGATTTTAAAGTAGAAATGTTAAGATTGCTGAACTCTTTTACGTCGCAAATAATTTTTAAAAAAATTTTTATGGCGGCAGAACGCTATTCGACACCGAGAACTACTTTGGTTTCTGCAAAAACTATGCGAAAAAGAACCGAGACAATGTCAGAAGCAAATAACATGTACGTTTGTGACCAAATATTATAAACCTTATGTAAACAGCAGTTTTGACTAACAGCACAACTACATGTGACTTGAAAAGTTTAAAATTCAGATGTAAAAAACATGTCGGGTACATGCACTTTAAGGAAATTGCTCGCCAATTTACAGAAATAGTGTGTCTGTAAAATTTTTGTAAGGCGGTTCCAGCTTTGAATTGTGAAATATACTCACGAATAAAAACGGGATGAGAAAAAATTTAAACACTACAAAATATAATAAAAATGCATAGAATAATAACGTGGGAGAGGTAAGTATTTTGCTCTCGGCTGATTTTTTTTAATTGTTTAATTATTTTGCTTTTAACATGTTTGAAAAATATACGAATGTTTTCAAAGATATTTTGTAAATCACAAACACTAACGTCGCACTTTATATTATTTGATATACCCGACGGTAGTAAAGGATGATTCATCGCGTGGTGTGCTTTTTTTAGAGATCACGCGCGACTCAGATCAAACTGCTTTGTAATTTTGGTTCAGTATCGTTTGGCAAGTCATAATGGAAAGACTCACACCACAATAGCATCTCCAAATTGTTCAGCATTACTACGAAAATCAGCGTTCTATGAGCGCATAATCGACTTACTGAAACCACTATTGCGAACACCATTCACACATTTGGACTCCCAGTTTAAATTAGTGTATGATACTGGACCAGTTAGAGCGAAGTGAATATAGCACCTGTAGCTGAGAGGGTACATGCAGACCGTGACGAATCGATTTGTCGTCATTTTCATCAATGGTTTACATTATCGCGTCATGTTATTGAAATATGTGCTTCTTGAAATTCAAGCGCATGGTATCGGTGAGCTCCTGATTCAACAAAACGGAGCTACAGCGCGTAAAACAATGACGTTGTTATGAAATGATTTTGGAGAGGACTTAACTTCACGTTTTGCTACGGTAAATTAACCACCCAGATCGTGCGGTATCACATCTTTGGACTATTTTCTCTGGTGATATGTAAAGTCTGAGGTCCTCAGAAATAAGCCAGCTACGATTGACGCTTTGAAAGCCAACATTACTCGTGTTATTCCCGAGATACCAGTCGCCCAAAATTGGACCTTCAACCACCTCAGACGTAGTCATATCCAATATTTACATGATATAATTTTCAAACAGTAAATGCCATAAATTGTTATTTTAACCGATAAATTGTAAATCAAACATCACGATGAAGCATCCGATATTTTCACCGCAGTCGTTGAAAATTGTTTAATTTGAGAAAATTTTGCTCGCCGTAAACGATATGTGTGATTGGCGATTTCAACCTCTACAATTTCACATCGGTTCCAAGTGGAATATTTTGACATTTCAAACGTAAGGACGTAATCTCTTCTGATAGTTTTCGACGTGATGTACAGTAATATGGAATATTTATCAAAAATTATTTTCGGGAATGAAATATTTATTATTAATTACTTCATTTTTTAATGATGTGCTAATAATCCCAATTTTTGAATGAAAACACTGAAATTTATTGTTGTGGGAAAGCTAGTTTCTTTAATTTTATTTAGTTTTCTTAATTTTGTTTTTTCTTTCAATCCTCTTACAACTACAATTCGTGTTGGAAAAAACCAGCCAATTGTAGGGGAATGTAAAAAAGAAAAATTGACGGTTTATTGTTGTGTCTTTGTTGAAGCTTTGATATGGTTACATGCAAGACCTGAGTGTTTAAAATTCTTATTCACTTTATGGTCTTACTTGTATACTATTTTTAGCTTTTCTAAAGTATTTGGAAAAAGTTTCCTGACGAGCTGGCCTAAGCAACCAGCGAAATGCGCATAGAAACTAGCTTTCCCACAACAA
The DNA here is from genome assembly GCA_943735925.1 of Pollenia amentaria. Classification (NCBI taxonomy): domain Eukaryota; kingdom Metazoa; phylum Arthropoda; class Insecta; order Diptera; family Polleniidae; genus Pollenia; species Pollenia amentaria. The sequence continues at coordinate 117,187,167 of OX031010.1, read as the reverse complement.
TAAATTTCAGTGTTTTCATTCAAAAATTGGTATTATTAGCACATCATTAATAATTGAATTAATTAATAATAAATATTTCATTGCCGAAAATAATTTATGATAATAAATTTGCATGTGCCCTGCAAATAAAAAACTGAAATGGCAAGCTGCTTTATTTAAGCAACTTGTTTTCACATCATTAATAAATGAATTGATGGAATATTTTGTTTTACATCTTTCCGATTCGAGAAGTCCAAACCAAAGATAAAGAATATGGCAACTGGAATGAAATTTATATGGGCGCTATGTAATATTATGAACCGATTCTTATCGTTTTCAAAATACTTGGTACTTAAAACAATTTAATTTTAAAAAATTTCATTAAATTATCCAAATTAACGTAAAAAATCCGACCTGTACATTGTGCACAAGATTAACTTCGACAGACAATCTGCCAGCCACCAAGCTGGATGGAACGACACACTAAATTGATACTAAAAGTAATTTTAAGTCGGTATGTTTATTTATTTAAAAGATTTTATTCAGGAAAGAAAATAAATTAATATTTTATTAGTAAAAAATAAGCTAAATTAAAATAACTTCAGAAACTAAAATTTTAATATAATGGTGAGCTTATGGCACTAGTATCGCCCAGAATTTTGATGTCGGATTAATAAGTCAGTAGGAGCAAGAATGGAGTAACAGTCAATCCATAAACAACCATATGCGATACGATAATGTCGGACTTAAAACAGTGCACAGTGGGGACATTGTAAAATTATGTATAAACGAGTCGTAGAGGAGATGTTTGTGGCAATCCTGATAGAATAATTTTAGGAATAGTGATAACGGGTAAGAAACAAATCGTCGACTGATAATTTAATTGTCGTATGTGGATTCCGACAGTTTCGAGTAAATTGAGTTAGAAAACATTTAATTTGAAAATTGCTTCAGCAAATACCACATACGACAAACTCAAAAATCCATATCTCGAAAACCATATGAGGTATCGAAAAACTGATTACGCCAAATGAAAGATCAGGTCGGAAAACCAAAGGAATCGATCTTAACTCAAAACATCAAAAAATCCACATACGACATTTAAATTAGCAACCGACGAAATGTTGGGGATGAAAAATAAGGCATCACAGGGCCTGTGGGTCCAATTTTTTTCAATTTCATAAATTTTAAACATTGTATGGGAGTAGTAATGGACCTGTAGGTTATGAGATTTAGATTTATTAACATTTTTTGCGATTGAACCCACAAAGTGCTGTATTTTGGGAGGTGGAAGAAATTATTTTCTACAGCTCTAGAGACTTCATTGATATAAAATTCATTCGTTGGTCCACCTATTGTTCATGTAAAATATGTAAAAGAAAAATAGTGCTTACTTTTGGGACGTATCATTAAAGGTTTTAGATCGGCTCCCTCGAGACGTGGAAAAACTAGTCATTAGGGCAAAGGATCCGAGACGCCATATGTGGCGTACAGAGGTGGTTGTCGGATTTAATAGTCACCAAGGGCAAAAATTAAGCCAAAGACAAGTCAAGACTAACGATATGCAACATGTTGTAATCGCAGTGTACTTAAAACGCGGTATCAATCGGCGTTGTAAAATATAAAAATTGTTAAGCCTAGGGAGTGACTGAAATTAACTTAAACCCTTACTGAGATCTAATATTTCCTTTGAATTTGAAAAAAATGTAAAAAAAAAATTTTTTTTTCTTGCTAGTTTGCCAACAAATCTGTGTCACACTTTCTTCTCCAAAAGTGTTGTTTTTTTTTTTAACTTTATAATAGAATATTAGTATTGTGGTTATTTTATTGAACTGGTAATGGTTTTTTATTCCAAATTTAGATATTTTTAATTAGGCTTAAGTTCATTAAATTTAATTTTCATTAAATTATTTTTATGAAGACAGGAATTTTTACAACATGAAATTAATTAAAATTTTATTGATAATTTTTCATTCCTGACTGCGCTGAGATTTGAACCCAGGCTTTTATTTTATTATTTTTTATTTTATTTAATTGAGTCTATGGATACACTCCTTACAGACTAAATACTAAATTTAACAATTTTTCTTAATATAACTGCAGTTACATGTTCAAACTTAAAATAATATTGCGTTTAATAATATCAACATTTAAAGAAAAATCTATAAAGTTAAACATTTCATTAAAACAACAACATAATTTTCTAAACGGATCTGCCATCTCGTAGTTTGTTCGAAAAGTTTTTACATATAGTGGGTGATTGAATCGTAATGTGCGTTGAGGAACATTCAAATATATTTTACTTAAAAGAAAATCTGATAAAACATTTCCGTTTAAAAGATTTACAAGAAATGAAACGTTAAGCATAATTCTTCGGCTTTTTAATGTTGGCAGTCGAATCAAAGCAAGTCGTGATGAATATGATGGAAGCGCAGAATATCCTCGATAAACATCTCTTAAACAAAAGAGTAAAAACTGTTTCTGAACAGATTCGATAAATGTAATGTGAACGTTATAGTAGGGATCCCATACAGTTGAGCCATACTCTAAAATCGGTCTTACAAGTGTCGTGAATAATCTTTTGGTGATAAAGGGGTCCTTAAATTCTTTTGCCCATCGTTTGATGAAAGCCAAGATTCCTCGAGCTTTATTAACAGCCATTGTGATATGTTCTAATTTTCCATCGAACAAAACACCAAGATCTATAATAACGCTTACTGATTCAAGTTTATGACCACTGATATAATAGTTGTGACCAAGGGCGTCACGTCTTCTCGAAAAAGTCATGTGCTTGCATTTTTTCAGGTTAAGTTCCATTAAATTAATGTTACACCAATTATAAAAATTATCCAAGTCCTTTTGGAGATAACTATGATCTGGTGAATGTTTGTGGCTTAAAAATATTTTAACATCGTCTGCGAACATCAGTATATTAGAATAATTTATTTGACGGACAGGTTGCCCATACTACTTTCGATTGTTAGCACACAATCTCGTCAGTGGGGCTTGCCGTATTACTCACTCGGCTATTGAAGCCGGATGACGTCAATAGTCAAACATCAATCCTTAAACCAAATGGTATTTCACTTATGGTAGATCGAAATTTGCTTTGAATGAATGATTATCTATTTTTAATTGATTTACATGTTCTTCCTAACTTCTGTTTTTTCGTACTTTTTGTCGAGAATTCTTCTTGAAATCCAAAGTACATTTTTGTTTTTCATGTTTTTGTCTTTCTTTGTTCTTGTTGACCTTTTTCAGCACAACTTGAAGGACAAATGTAAACATAGCTCGTGCCTTAGCTGTTAACAATATTAGTATTGTGGTTATTTTATTGAACTGGTAATGGTTTCTTATTGCAAATTTAGATATTTTTAATTAGGCTTAAGTTCATTGAACTTAATTTTTATTAAATTATTTTTATGAAGACAGGAATTTTTACAACATGAAATGAATTAACATTTTATAGATAATAATATAATATAATAATTTTTTAAAGCCATCTCTGGAGGTATGATGAGAAAAAAAGTTAAATCCAAATTTGTTATCTACCCCTTTTCGGTTTTACCGATCAAATATCATCATATTAAGGGTTTCCACGATGGGAAGTGCAAAGTGCTCAAACGACACAAACAAGAGCAAAACTACATACATTTGCACAAAACAACGATAAAATGTATTTTACTTTGTTTGCACTAAAAAACCCATGAGTAAAACTAATAATACATTTTTGCTTAAGGTTACTCTGCACTTGCTTTTTATTAATACCTGTCAAACACTTAAGTAATATGTAAATGTGTGATAAAATGAATGCAATGTGTTATGAAAATGACAAGTATTACGAAAATAATTTGACATCCCATACGTCTTCATCGTTTTTTGAAAATTTTCAAAACAATAATTCTTTTCATTTGATCAGAATTGCATTTTAACAAAAGCATGTTCATGTATGATAGTGTGACCACAGTCGTAACAAAACTCATAAGATTTCCATTTCACAAATTATTATGGAATACGTAAGACTTGTGTTATAGTGTAAACTAGCCTTTAGTTGCAAGCAAATGTAAACAATAAAATTTGACATACTTAGCGCCATATTGTTTGTTTAGGAAACTTAGAAATTAAATTTTTTTTGTGCTTTATATAAAATAGAAAATTTAATTTAAATAACTTAAAAATAAATCTTTATTTTAATATGCTTATGCAAAATTGTAAACAAATGCAAAGTTTTGACAGTGCTGCCATAAATTTTAAACTTGCACTTTAAAATTGCACTATCGTTAAAACTGTTAATAATTTAACCAAAATCCCGAAATATACCAAAGCTATGACGAGAAAACGAAAGGTCAGTTAAGAATAGCCTTTTTGCTATAAATATACTAAATAAAAATATGCTCTGTTTCCCAGTCCTGTTTTAAATACGCAATCTATATAAAACGAGTAAGAATGCTATGTTCTGCCATGCCGAATCTTTTATACCCTTCACCAAGGTGCGATAAGAATAGAAAGTTCTTAATAAATTTATTTTGTACCACGCCCAATTCCACTTTCTCGACCAGATTTTTCAGATATATATAATATATAATAACCAGGATGCTTGTACCTAATTTGTATACTTTGGCTCATGCCATTCTCCAGCTACAAAAGAATCTATAATATCTTTGTTAAGGAAGTGCGACGGCTACTTCACTAATCCATTCAACATTAAATCATACATTGTGTACTGATAACCAATAATTTGCGGTGGTAATAGCTGGGAAATATGATATATTTAGTCAATTCACAAGGTATCCTAACATGTCATATTGTCAAAATGTCCTAATATTTCACAATGGTTTAAAAATATTGTTGTTGGTTTGTTAACAAAAAGTGTCTTAAATAAATAGAACGTTGCATGCTGTGTTTATTGTGCTGTCGTAATTAATCAGAAATGTCCAGCGCTGAGCGGCTGAGCCGTACAACAATATTTTTAAACCATTGTGAAATATTAGGACATTTTGACAATATGACATGTTAGGATACCTTGTGAATTGACTAATTGTAATATTCTAACCCCCATATTCATAAAAAATATTTTTAATTAATAAAAGGTTTATTGAACAAATTTTCATAGAAAATTCGTTTCATAAGCCTGCTATAAACCTAAAATATTTTTTATGAATATGAGGGTAAGAAATAATGAACTATATTATAAGGATTATTTATTTCTGAATGTTACTTCACTGAGTTTCCCACGGTTTGGCAGGTATGAGCCAAAAATTTAAAATATATATAATAATTAAATTTTATTGAGGCGTGTTAGCTTGTTACACTTTTCTTTTTCCCAGTCCATAGCTGCAATTGTGCTGAATATAAGTTAAAAAAATTGTGCATTTTCGAAAATAACTTTTGACAATAAATTTGCATGTGCCCGGCAAATAAAAAACTGAAATGGCCATTTGTTTTATTAAGCAATTTGTTATTTGTTTTTTTTTTACCCTTTTATAACTTCAATTCGAGTTGGGAAAAACCCAGCAAATTGTAGGGGAATGTGAGAATAGATAAATTCACTGTTAATTGTTGTGTCTTTGTTGAAGCTTTGATATTGTTACATGTAAGACCTGAGTCTTTAAAATTCTTTTGCAATTATAATCTTATTTGTAAAATATTTTTTGCTTTCTTAAGCCTTTGAAAAAAGTTTCCTGACGAGCTAGCCTAAGCAACCACCGAAATCCCCATAGAAACTAGCTTTGCCACAACAATATATTTCATTGTTTTTTTTTTATCAATATTAGCACATCATTAACAAATGAATGTATACATATTTTTCATTAAAAGATTTTATTTCTCCTCCGTTCTCCTAAATAATTTTAGAAAATCCAAAGTTATCAGCAAACAAGACTACAGAGGGAATGAGAAGTACCTAATAAAATATAAACTCACTGTTTTATTGTTGGTATTTTGTTTAAGCTTTGATAACGTTTCAAACAAGACGTTTTGAGTGTAGGTAATTATCATTCCCTCTGCAGTCTTTTTTGCTGATAGCTTTGGCTTTTCTAAAATTTTTTAGGAGAACGGAGGAGAAATAAAATCTTTTAATGAAAAATATGTATATATTCATTTGTTTCGTGATGATCTGGCCTAAGCAACCAGTGAAATGCGCATATGAACAGCTTATCCTCCAACAATAAATTTCGGTATTTTTTTTTATCAATTATAAGAAAAGGGAATTAAGTACAATAAATAAAATCTTTTAATGAAAAAAATTATGTATTCCCAAAGACAACTTTTTTGATAATGAATATATAAAAAATTTCAATATTTTTACAAGAAAAATTGTTCATGAGGCCATAAAATCCGAACGGCAGCAAGACTCAAATAGAGCTTTGTTAGTCTTGATACGTATTTCGAGGTAATCACACGAGAAGAAGTTTGCAATTTATGTGTTGCATAGTGTTAGAGGCAATCGTGGTTTTTGCCCATATCTCAGCCATTTGTGGGCTGAGTTCCATTATCAAAATTAATGGAGCATATCAGATATTAATATATACCAACCAATCTTCAGAGAACCCATTTTGAACAGACAGACGGACATCGTTAAACAAACTTCACTCCTCAAAATAACACTTAATATTGTAGAAATTACAAATGAAATCACAAACTAACATATACCCTTTCCATCTGTGATAAAGGGCATAAAAAAGGCAAACAATTTCATTTTTGTTTTATTTTTTCAGAATTGCAAAAATTTTATTACCAAAGTTTGGGATTTTTTTCACACTATTCTTTGGTAGTTTAGTGAGTTTAATCAGGAAAACAGCATTTAAACTCTAGTCCATAAACCAATTTTTTAAGCTTTTATAAAATTTCTAGAATATTATCAAAGTTGTTTTTGGGCATACATAACTATTTATTAAAAGATTTTATTTGTTGTGCTTAATTCCCTAGTTCTATTTTTGATATGAATATTGAAATTTATTGTTGGAGCTTATTATCCAATTTTCTATGCGCATTTCACTGGTTGGTTAGGCCAGAACATCGAAAATGTTTTTCCCAAAAAATAATAATAAATCCAAAAATATCAGTAAATAATCTCAAAAGAAATGAGAATTACAAACACTCAAAATGTCTTATCCACAACGATATCAAATCTTAAACAAAATTCCAACAATAAGACAGTGTGTTTATCTTTTCTTACATTGCCCACTACAATTAGTTGGAATTTTACCAACATTAATTGTATAACTACAGTGGGCTAAGAAAAAACAAATCAATCTGGTCTAAGCAACCAGTGAAATGCGCATAGAAATAGCTTATCTTCAAACAATAAATTTTCAGTGTTTTATCAAGAATAAAAATAGGGAATTAAGCACAACAAATAAAATCTTTTAATAAATTTCTAGAATATATTAGAAAAAAAAACCTTTGATATTGACACAAATATAAAAATTGATCATCTGGGTTTCACTTTTTTTAACATTCTTATTTTGTTTGGCGTAGAAGAAGCGCTAGTAAACGTCATAAATACCATATGTAATGGATTAGATGATAGTTTTAGTGGGGTATCTACTATATTTCATGATTTCTCTAAGGGTTTTGATCTTCTTGATCATGATATTGGGGTTGAAAAACTGAATTACTATGGACTAGACGGAAGAAGTTTAAAATTATTAAAAAGATGCTGACAAACAGGAAACAATCTGTTTATATTAAGAGCCAAGAGAGCTTTGTCGGAGATATTGAGTATGGAGTTTCTCAGGGCAGTGTATTGGGTCCATTGTTATTTAAAATTTATTTAAATGACATTAAAACCTTGGAATTATTTGGTAAATTAATTATGTTTGCCGATGATATACGACTTTTTCATTTTTATGAAATCGTCTTAAAAGTACATATGGAATACGATGCTGCAATAATTTGTGAGTATGCAAAAGGCTGAACAAATTGATTTTAAATATGGAAAAAACAAAGTTTTTGAGATTTAGACCAAATAATACTAGTAGCAGAGATTTCAGCATTTGGTTAAATGGTAAAGAAATGTATGAAAGTTCTTCAACAAAGTACCTTGGGGTTAGTAATTTGTCATGGGACAGGCAATTAAGATCTAAAGTATTATCGGTTGTTTGTCTTCTATACAAATTAAAGACAAATTTAATACAAGATTAAATTTGGTAATATATCAAGCGTTAATGCAAAGCCGCTTAAACTATCTCCCTATTGCCTTCGGGTTCAAGAAAACAAATTAGTTTAAATTGTTGCAAAGAGCTCAAAATCGGCCATAGAAAAGTGTTTTTTAATCTGCCTCTAACTTTTTCAACAATAATTCTCTATAAAAATGTGTCGCAGAATGTAATTCCTGTTTCGGGCTTAAATAAAATGCACCTATTACTTTATATCGATTTGGTTTTTTAGAAACCAAAGAACACGTAATACAAAAAACAACACAAATTTAAGAATAGCTATTTAGATGTCGATTGGAAAAAACGAAACAGCGAATTCAATATATTGGTTATTTTGAGTATAATAATCTTTCTCAAAATATAAAAAATATTTAACGAATTTCTATATATAAACAAACTTTAAAAGAATATTTTTTGCAGCACATAAAAATGGTTCTACTTTAACATCTGTGTTGGTATTACGATTTATTTTTATGTTCTTAATTTTTATTATAATTTTCTTTAATTTTTAATCTAAATTTATATTTTTTTATATATATAATTTAATTTATTTCTTATTTTCCCTTTGCCAACTCGCCTCTATAATGTCCTAGTGACGCTGAGGCTACTCTATATTGAAAACATATATATATATTGTAATAAATAAATTATATATGTATATTCACACTAGGGATGCCAAACGGGAAATCCTGAATCCCGAAATCCCGGGATTTATTTTTATGAGTCCCGGGATTTTCATATCAACTTTTATGTACAAAGCTGTTCGTTTTTTTTGAATTTTTGTACTATATACAAAAAAATTATATTTGAGTTATATTTTTTATTGCAAATAATTCTTATTTTTGAGTTTAATTTTTGTTTTTGGCACACAGCGAGTATTTAAAATTTTTGCTTGATATATGACGACTTTCTCTGGATTTTTGTATTTTGCTTAATAAAAACCATTATTTTAAGTAGAAACGATATTTGAAGATTCACATCTCAAGCCGTTTTTATAATAACGTTTAGCAAGTTCAGCTTTGGCTTAAGACATAATACCAACATAAAAATGATTATTTTTATGCAAAATATAGAAATCAAGAAATAATTGTTATATATCAAGCCAAAAATAAAAATTATTCACGATCCAATTAAAGTTTTATGCAGAAATTAAAGAATAAAAGTTGATATAATAATAACAATTAAGTCGTAATATTGATGAAATAGCTCATATTCCTTCCGGTCCAATAATAATAAAAAATTTGCTTAAAAAACATACGGTAAATAAAATATTTTTTTTAAATAAATAAACACTATTTGGCGTATTCATAAATAAATTATTTAAACTTGAAATCTGTTTTAAGAAACATTTGTATAAAAATTTTGTTTTAAAATAAATTTCAAACGTACTTAAATTATTGATTATGAATCTCGCCCTCAACGTGGATGTGTACTGCACTGCAGTCGACATAGTGTTACAGTCGAACTATCGATCTCGATGAGAGACTACACTTTGCAGTGTATTAATGTCGTCACAACTTAATTCACATTAAAAATTTAATTGCTGTCAAAAAACCAAAATGAATTGATGTAGAAAAACTAAGAGATACGTATATTTTTTTAAGCTTTTTTCAGAACCTGATCAGTTTGATCATGGGTGAGGCCAGTGTTATAAGCATATGTATAAAATAAATTGTTTTGTTGTTTTCATTTGTAAAAATTTATGTTACGTATATAAAACCTTTTGAATATTCAAAAAGTGTTGTTTATTAAAAAAAAGTAGCATCTTAAAGAAACACATTGATCCCGAAAAATCCCGAAATCCCGGAAAATCCTGGGATCCCGAAAATCCCAGGATTTCGGGATCAGGATTTCCATAATCTCGAATCCCGGGATTTTCAAAAATCAGTCCCGATTGGCTCCCCAATTCACACTGATACCGCCGAACATTTGTTCCAGCAAGGCGTATGATAAATATTTAGCAATCATTAACCATATGCACAATATAATAATACGTGGCATTAAATGTTTGCTAAAGTGTAAAGATCTATTTGAAAAATTGTTTAGGCCATAAACACAAGTGCATTAAGGCGGAAATTTAGACATATATGATCATTTATTAAATAAATACACTCTGTCAAATAACATTAGCACTTTTTGCTTGTACTTATTTACACCTTCTTATTGTTGGATTAGTTATTTTTTTTTTAAAGCAATGGTACTAAACAGTGTCAAAAAAATTTTATGCTGTTGCTTTACAGTAACAGTTTTAAGTTAAAAAAAGTTAACTCTTCCTTTCGCTGCTGCTGTGAAATTAAATATCAACTGTTGACAATTCTTTTATTTGTTGTCTTTGCAGTCGTAAAATTTTAGCTTGATCACTTCTATATGAAAAGATCCATTTACCTAAATCGAGACCACATTTTCATAAAATAGAAATTTCTCTTCTGTTGACAGAGTATTTATCATTTAACCCCAACTGTTATTTTTTTATTTAATGTTTGCGATATACACATTTTTGTTCTTATGTCATATAAAAATGATTTCAATGCGTCCCGAAAAGAATGAAGATATAGTAATGAACTTGGCTCCAATTCAGTTTTATATATCATAATTTACCAAAGTTTTTATATAAAACTCACTCTCGGAAGACCACTTAATATGCCTAAAGTCGTTACGAATAAGATTACTGTCATTAAATTTGACACACATTAGCTTAAGCCTTCTGCATTCCTCCATAACTTTCCCCATCTATACTCTTTGTGGGTCAATTTTCCCCCACTATTACATATTTCATACATACATATATATGAAATTTTACATCACTTAATTTAATTTTATTTTTTAGGCCATTCTTCAAACATACAAACAAATTTTTAAGAAGCTCCAAACCTACTACTGTCACTTTCATAACAAAACGTTGAAATTAAATACAGTGTAGCTCGAACTTGCGTTACAAGAAGGGACTTACATTTCAATTCAATCGTAAATTCTATTATAAATTGCCTCATCAATATCAGTTTAGTCGAGGTAACTATATTAATATAAGAGCAAAATAAGAAATAAACGTCGGTTCTTACGTGAAAGAAAAACAACAATAATTTTTATTCCCTTCGCCGAAGGTAAAAGTGTACCCGAACATATATATTATTCTTTATATCTGGAGAACGTCAAGATCCAAAATTCAAAAAAGGAGCTGGCATAGTGGTTATCCACACACAATTTCCAGCCAAATATGGGCAGGGTAAGAGAAGTGGCCATGGCACAAAAAAGATTTGTATCTAAAGAGCAGTATTTATGGTATTTTTTACCTATAAACGGTTAACCGAGTAATAACTAACCGATTAACTGATCGGTTAGTTTAAAATTGGCTATTTTCGATTAACGATTAAACCGGTTAATTTTAGTCGATTAACCGATATAACAAAATATCGAAGATTTTGAAGTATTATAACATATTGTTTGTGATTTTAATTATTTATTTCGTCTCACATACAAAAGGTATGTGTTTAGAAAATATTTTTTCATACAAACAAAGAAGGTGTTTAGTGATCTTTATTTTAAATAACCCAGCTGGCATTTGGGTGATAATTCTATGTAAAAATAACTTTAATGAGTCCTTTCAGATTATTTTTGAGATTAAAAAGTGATTTATCACTTGGGCGATTGAAAAGGGATTCATTCATATATTCAAATAATGATTTCTAAATGTTTTGAATTTAAAACTGATTTATCACTAGATCGATTGAATAAGGATTCACATATTGTTCATACATATGATCAAAAAGGAATCAGCGAATTGTATCACAAGTGATTTCTCATCGGAAGAATACAACGAGAGTATCATTTATGATCGAAAAATTAGCTCGTATGCGGTTATTTTGCTCTTGAAGCTGATTCCTAAAAGATTTGATTATGATACAAAATTCTAGCTGGGAAGAGTTTGAAATCAACAGCTTTTTGTTTCACTTTTTATATGTATGTGTTTAGAAAGTTGATTCTTCTCATATCTTCTAATATCAATCTTTTAGCAAAATTAACCAAAACAATTACAAGTGCTAAAAATTTAAAAAAATAAAACAGTAAGATTTCATATGTTTAGAGAAATCAAGGAAAAGGACTGAGAAATTAGATATTCTGTGTTATGGGTTTTTTTCGATTTCTCCAACATCAGCGATTAGTGAAAGAATTTTTTCAATTCAAAATTTATCAAAAAAGAATCGCTTAAATATTAACGTTCTAAGTTATAAAAAATAAAGCATTTATTTTTTTATAACTTAGGCCGTAAACATTTAAACCAAATTATTTGTATAAAATATTATTTTATAAGATCTCCTCAAACTATTGAAATAACAAGCAAAATGATCTCACAGTTTATTTTTCAATTAATACAAAATATTTATGTATTAATAAAAAAATATGTATAACATATTTATGAATTATTTTTTTGTTTGCTATTAAACTCCGAATAACAAATAATTTATGCATTTTTATTTATTGAAATAACTTAATTTATAAAAAAAACTTAAGAAGAAGAGACACTGCAGCACTCACCCAATCAGATGAGCGATAAACACCTTCATATGTGAACAGAAACCGTGATGACTAAATCTTTTTTGTCTAGCACTGGCAGGACATAAAGTAAATATTAGGATAAGATTTGATTAATTATTGTTAGTTCATATTTAATATATGAAGATTCAATAAACAAATACTGAAAAAAAAAAAATAAAAAAACTTAGTTAATCGGTTCACCGACCAATAACAAATTTAACCGATTATTACCCGATTAAACGATAACCTCGGTTAACTAGTCGAGCGATTAGCCGATTAAAGCAAAAGCCCGATTATATGAATACCCTTAACCACACTATCTTCTCCGAAATCTTTGCCGTTTAACACTCCACGCCATTGACGATGACTGGCAGTCAATAGCCAAACATCAATCTTTAAACCAAATTGTATTTTTTACTTGGTGGATCGAAATTTGTTGTTGTGAATGGTAATCTATTTTCACTTGATACTGGATGTTCATTAGAATTCGGTGGCAAGTTTCCTTTCTGCGAGTAAAAGTTAAATGACTACACTTTTTTGTTAACTTAAATGCTCCGCTTATTCATCCATGCTTCCAATTGTTCAATATGGCATTGTACAAGCCTAGATAAAGTTGTGGGGGATTCATGCATACTAAAAATTGGCGTATCATCCGCATATATCGATGTAAATGTTTTTTCATTTAAAGTCATATATAGAACACATTCTCTGCCGTGGTTAAGGCGCCTTACGGTGGAAGTAATAAAGCCAAAAAGATAAATACGACATGTACGGATGCCGTTGTCGATTCAGACTCGGATCTTGATAGCGTCAAAACGAACACCTCTAAAGAGGACCGTGAGCTGCTAAGTTCGCCTGGAACATCTCGGGGAACCCATTCCACAAATAGGAACAGGCCCAAGAGAAGCAAGGAAGGACTCAGAGCTCTTTCAGAATATAAAGCTGCGGTCCGGATACAGCATCGGCTTGGATCCCAATCCAATCTCTCCAACGAGGAGAAAGAGCGGATGAAGTGGGCAACGGGTGCGATTGCAGAAGGCCGAGCTCACTTTTCCATGAACCCCAAATACGCTGCCAAAAATCAGGGTTTCCACAATTGCATTGAAGAAGCCGTGATTAAGAGCATGCAGGCTAAAAGACAGCGGTCAGTTGATGAGTCTCCATCTGCCGCAAATCCTAAGGAGACAAAAAAGCCAAAGAAAACCACCGAGGAGGTCAGACCCTCGACATCAAAAGCTGCCACTGTACCGTTGCCAAAGGCTGCAAGAGTCAGTGAAGTGGCCAAACGTCCTCTGAGCGTGGCACTTCTCGACATGAGCAGCCCTTTTGGTCAAATGGCCACAGAGCGGTGGAAGATCGTGGAGTCTAAGATCTTCAACGAAATCGTCGCTAAGATTGAAGCCGAATCCGGAAGACCGCTGCCCTCATTTAATAGGGCAGCTGTAAGGACGAAATGACGCTGGAATGGCTTAAAGGAGTCATTACGAAACTCAAGGGCCTGTGGTCGGATGCACAACTCAAGATTGTGGATAGATCGCACATTCCGGCTGTACCGAAGGCGAAAGTGAACTTTCCGCGCATAGTAAAACCGGAAGTCGCTCTTCGTCTCCTACAAAATCAGAATCCTGACATTCCCACTAAAGAATGGAGGATTCTGCATGTACAAAAAGGCAACAAAGACGGACAGAATTACATACTCCAGATTACAAAAGAGGCAGAAGACCTTTTGTATCCACGGTATTGAAAAATGTCTTGGGGAGTAGGTAGTGTGTTTTTTCGGTTGAAGAAACGACATCCACAAGACTCCAACCACAACACACAAGAGGTCGATGAAGTGGAACGAGATCTGGCGGCTGCCACTGCGGCCACTTCTGGACTGAGTCTGGGTGAGACGGCCAAGGATGATGGAGCCGACCCCGAGCGGGTGATTTTAGTTGATGACGCTAAAGATCCTGCAAGTCCACCTCCACCACAGTAAGATGGCTTCGGTCGAACTCCTCCTCACGCTAGAGGAGGGTCGCTACGACGTGGCTTTAATCCAGGAACCGTGGATCTCCACAGGAAATCGGGTATCTGGACTGAAGTCACGTAATTTTAACACGTACTTCTCAAAAGTGGTAGGTAGAATACGATCTGCAATACTTGTTAGGAAGAATCTTTATTCATACATTCTATATAATTACAGCACTGACGATCTAACAGTAGTGGCTTTGGAAGGTGGCAGAGATGACATCATAATATTTGCATCATCCTATATGCCACACGACAGAGATGCCCCCCCAGTAGAACTCCAAAGACTAGTCGAAGAAGCTTGTAGAAGGAAGCAAAATCTGGTGGTGGGCACGGATGCTAACGCTCATCACACAATATTGGGCAGTTAAGACATCAACAATAGAGGTGAGGATCTTATTGCTTTTATATTACAGAATAATATACAAATTGCGAATAGAGGTGAGGTCCCAACGTATAAGGGTCCCACATCGGAAAATGTGCTTGATGTGACGCTTTATACGGATTATAAAACAGTGATAGATGATTGGAAGGTGCTTATGCAGCCATCCTTCTCTGATCACTCCTATTTATCCTTTGTGTTAAATTACAATGTACCTACTGTAACAGTGTTTAGGAACCCAAGAAACACAGATTGGGCCAAATACTCTTTACTTCTTAATAGGGACCTAGGTCACTCGGGAACACTGGCTAGTTCAGAGGACATAGATTCTGCTATAGACACATTGACATCGGGCGTTATTAGATCCTATGAAAAGTCGTGTCCTCCCACACGAGCTAGGCGTAAGTCCAGACCACCTTGGTGGAATAAACAGCTGGACTGTGGAAGACGCAAACTTCGTGAGCTATTCAAACTGGCGAAAATTGTCGACCGGTCTGAATGCTGGGGGGAGTATAGGGACGCTCTTAGGGTGTATAAGCGCGACGTGCGAAGAGCCAAACGAACTTCGTGGAAGATTTTCTGCAATAACATAGAGGAGACGGCTGAAACGGCAAGACTGCGGAGGCTGCTAGTGGGCAGTCCAGTAATGCCAAGTAAAATTTGTAGGGATAACGGAGAATGGACAAAGAGCAGCATTAAATTTCCTTTTTATCAAATGGTGATAACGACATTATCTCTTACGAGGGGGTGGAATGGGCCATTGACTCGTTCCAGCCATACAAGTCGCCTGGTCTTGACGAAATCATCCCGGTGCAATTACAGCGGGGTAGACAACGGATAATACCATGGCTGGTAAAAATCTTTAAGGGATGTCTGAGGATAAACTATGTGCCGAAATCTTGGAGGATATCTAAGAATGTATTTCTACCGAAATCGGGTAAGAGCAATCACATGTACCCGAAAGATTTCAGACCTATTAGTCTCACATCTTTCCTGTTGAAAATGTTGGAGAGAATTTTGGACTATCATGTCAAGGGTAACATGGGGCCGACTATTCTCTCTGTAAATCAGCACGCTTACACGAGGGGCAAATCAACTGAGACGGCACTCCATTCAGTTGTCTCACTGATTGAGAAGACCCTGGAATACAAGGACTTCGCTATGGGCGTGTTCCTGGACATCGCGGGAGCTTTCAATAATGTGTCCACAGAGGCAATTTTGGCTAGCTTGTCGCGTACGGGGGCACACCCACACGCTAAAAACTGGATCGGTAACCTGCTAAGGTGCAGAACTATATCTGCGGCGTGGGGTAACGCCAGGATAACGAGGAGAGCACACCGGGGAACTCCCCAGGGAGGGGTCAACGAACTTCTCAATGGACTTCAGGACGGGGCAGCAAAGATAACTGCATACGCAGATGACGTGGCGGTAATAGTTGCTGGCAAGGATCTGAATACTATTAGTTCTGTAATGGAGGCTACATTGGCGTTGGTCAGCCAGTGGGCGGCCGGAGTAGGACTGGGAGTAAATCCCGAGAAGACGGACCTAATACTATTTACGAATAGGTACAAAATTGGCCCATGGAGGAAGCCTAAACTAGGGGGTATTTAATTTTTATTCTCTTTGCATTTCCGGCAAGTTTCAAAGGTTTGTCGTACAATCTTTCAACTATTGCTTAAGATGAAGAAATCTATGATTTTGCCACACTAGACGAACTCTTCGTTTTTCGACTAAGAGTCGTTCGACATCAACAGAACAAGATCTTTATTGATTGCTGCTTCGGGGCTAGTTTGAGATTTTGTGTAAAGTTCAAAGCCGAGAGGTCAATATCATTTATTGTTCTTAGCGGTAGCCTCTGCGAGCAGTGAGTACTAAGATATTTCTTGTTTTTAAACCATCCAATATAACCAGAAATAGTAATGTCAGGTTTTTTAAAGATTGGGTCATAATTTCTTACAGATCTCGTACAATTGTAAAGGGTGTTTTTTATAGAGTTATACAACTTTAAGTTGGCTATTCTTTTTTAACTGGTGGCCATTTTTGGCAGCTGTCAAGGGGTCTATGTTTTATTTTCTTTGGAATTTTAACATGAATGAGCGGTGAATGAGCCCAAAACAAGATTGCCCTTGATCCCGATTTTTTTAATCGAATTCTGGTTAGCGTTTAAGCGCACTTTTGGCTGACCGTTTGGTGTGCTTTATTAGCTGGTGGAATCATTGGTCCGTACTTCTTTAAACACGATGCAGGTCAGAACGGTACCGTCAATGGTGAATGCTATAGAGCCATGCTTACTGATATTTTCGTTAATCAATTGAACAGATGTGCAGGAGCTGTGGTTTCAGTTAGAGTGCCAGAAGATTATCTTTCGAATTAAGTACATTTCATGTAAATTAAAAAAAATTAATCTCTGTTTTATTCCATTTTAAAGTTCTTTACCTCTATAAAAACACCCTTTATAAGTAATTTGCAAAAAATGCCCATTGAGGAAACGTATTCGTGACTACAAAATGTAATCCCATTTTACAGATTAAAACATCATCAAAACGAAAATAAAGTTGTATTCAAACAGCTTTAATTTAATGTTTATAACAGTATCATTTAATAATTTAAAAATTTAGGTTTTTAATTTCGAGATGGAGATTTGTGGGTAAATCAAACTTAAATTTTAAGACATAAGCCGAAATCTTTCTGGCAACACTGTTTGTATTAAATATTTCAAAAGATTTATGAAAACCCTTATAAGCATTAATACAATTTTATTAAGTATTAGTCATGCATAAATGTTATTTTTCTGTTTACATATGCTTGAGGACTTCCATAACAAATCACATTAATTCCGCTTGAACAATTTTTCTCTGACAATATATTTGAAAGTACTTTAAATTGTATTGGAGAAAAATGACAAACTCTTTTATTTCAACAGCGATATCTACTACCACAATTTTCTAAAATGTGCTTTGTTTGTCATTAAGCTCTTTAAAATGAATATGCAGGCAATTTTCACTCTAAAGATTATTGAAATATGACCAAGGAACTTAATGTCAATAAATACATATTATTGCGTTTTTTTATGGTAATCCTTATATATTTATTTACAGTTAAAATAACAAAAACGTAAAGATTTATTCATATTAATTTCAATGAAAATTTAGTAACTGGGTTGGGTAGAATGAATTCTGTATCATTTTCTTTTTAACTGAAAGTGTATGGCCACACTTAGCACTTTTTTGGCCAAAAATTTATAATTAAAAATTTTGCTACGTTTAAATCCAGTGGTGCTAACCGTTAACTCTTGTTTTCGAGATAGATCGTTATTTCGAAAATGGAGGAGGTTGCACAACATACATATATTCGCGTTACTCAAAAACAGTTTAGCTTATCGAATAAAGACGGGTCAAATAAATGACCAATTCCACTTAATTTTTTATCCCCGTCATTTGCTCCTAATATACCTTCCCGCCATCTCTATTCCCTAAGGGAGCTCCCAAAACATACTTGTCTTTTATCTCCATTTCTTAGGGGATTCCATACAAATATTGCGTTTTATGAAGTTCTTAAATTAATTCAAAATGGTTCGTCTTTTTTGTCTGAAACTAATTTGTTTCTTAAAGGGCTGCGCATATAGAAAAAAGTTTACATATACCTAAAGGACATTTTATTGAGGAATTTTGTGTTACGAGAACCGTTTTTGGGTTACGAGATTATATTTGCTGTGCAACCTCCTCCATTTTCAAAATACCAGTATATCTGGAAAACAAGAGCTAACCTAAACAAAGGTTAGCAACACCGAATTCAGCGTACTCGAGTTAGGTTAAAACGAGATGCTGTTTTAGACCATTTTATATCAAATAACACTAAAGGCAAGTATTCCGAACATTTTAAACAACATATAAAGAAGCAGTAGCGAGTATTTTCGTCAAACGGCTAATTCTGGCAGTCGGGATCGAATACTTTTCTATTCGAAAGCAATTTTATTTCTGATTTTTTTCAGTTGATACTGAAAAGTTGAATCGACAATGTATTCGATTCTCAATATTCTGGGAGCAAGATAAAGAAATAGATAATCATGTTTTATTTTAATCCATGGTTTTTTTAAATTTAATTAATAATTTAGAAGTAGAAAACGAAATTTAGTTATAAAAACTTGTTTAAAAAAGTTTCTGTCATGTGTGCATTAAATATGTAGGAGTTTTAAAAGAAGTGTTTTAAAATTTTCGCTCGTGAGCGTGTGTAATCAAAAATTTTATTTGCCAGAATATGAGAGCGTGTGTGATAAAACATGAGAGCGAGTCTGATAAAACAAAATAAATCCTTGAGAGAGCGTAAGCACGTGACAAACTATTTTCCCGTGACAGTGCGTAGTTAAAAATGTATGAGGTTTAAGACGAAGAAAGACTTCCAAAGACCGAATCCAAAAAATTATTTAATTTGGTCCAGGCTAAAGTGTTTTGGCCAAAAAAAAAAGAAAAATGTCTTACAGTCTGCGTGATGTAAAAAAAAAATTTATATAATATTTAATTTTTTTTTATCAAAGTTGTTTCTGGGAATACAATTATTTATTAAAAGCTTTTGTTTGTTGTGCTTAATTCCCTTTTTAATAATTGATATTTTTATCAAAAAAAAATACTGAAATTTATTGTTGGAGAATAAGCTGTTCCTATGCGCATTTTACTGGTTGCTTAGGCCAGATCATCAGGAAACGTTCTCCTAAATAATTTTAGAAAGGCCAAAGCTATCAGCAAAAAAGACTACAGAGGGAATGAGAATTACCTACATACACTCAAAAAGTCTTTTTTGCGACGAAATCAAAGCTTAAGCAAAATACCAAAAAATTAAACAGTGATGAGTTTATCGTTTCTTACATTCCCCACTACAATTAGTTGGACTTCTTCAACATTAATTGTATATGTAAGTGGGTTAAGAAAAAACATGTTAAAAACAAAAACAAAGTGCTTTTATTTGCTTTCGCAAGAAATCAAAAAAAAAAAATAATTTACCAGTTCAGTTTTTTATGCACGTGCACTTGCTTTATTATCAAAGTTGTTTTAGGGAATACAATTATTTATTAAAAGATTTTGTTTGTTGTGCTTAATTCCTTTTTTTTAATAATTGATTTTTTTTTTGTATGTATAAAATAAATTTTATGTTAAGAATATATGTATTTCATTTTAACTAAACTTTAAGTTTATTGCCTTCAGTAAAAAATTGAATAAAAAGTACATAATTTTTTTTTATTCTTATCTAATAATATTCAAACTTTTCTATATATTAAATTTAATTTCGAATTACAGACGAATAACTTTGGCAAGTAAGCAACCAAAAATTTATTTTTATTTTCTTATTCTTCCACCCCTGTGCGCATGAAAAAATAAAATGTTAAAATATGAATAATTTAAGGACTTTATTTTAATACTTGAATTATTTTGAAAAACTAATTTAAGGTAAAAAAAATAATAATAACTTACCTGAAGGATTTATTATAATTTAAATTCATAATGGAAATGTCTTTTAAATAGGTATTTAGAGTACATAGAAAATAAACAGGTGTATTGGATTTAATTTTCTAGCTGTCAACACATCCAACCGAATACAATTCGGTCGCGTGTTGACATTTAACAAGAAAATTTTACTTAACATAACTTTTTCTTTATTCCATGTTCAACTAGCTTAAACATTTTTATAAATTCTAATTAATGTTATTATTCAAAGTAACTTATTACGACATTGATCTCGTTATTAAGGCGAATTGCGAATTTACAAATTAAATTTTTTATTAAAAGCAGTGGTTGGCAACACGTTTGTATTGCTTGTGTAAGGCAGCAGAACTTAAATTCTATTGATTTATTCATTTTGTATCACAAGCCCATTCGGCCTAAATAATCTAAAATATACAATCAGTTTGACTTATAATGGACAAAAACATCAAAAATTGTTTAAACAAAAAAACTTCTATTTTTTTTTAATTTTAAATTTTTAAAAATTTTATGTCAAAATTCACAGAAATATAGAAGATCGCCCTGTTTTAGAATAAATGTTGTCAAACACTTATTTGCTTATATCGAAAAACCATCGAACTTTTCGAAATAGGGGAAGAGAAATAAGTAATATTCTAGGTCCAATAACATCGAAAATGTACAGTTGATGAGAGATAGATTTCCTTATGTATTTTTTTCCGCTGAACTCGAAAATCAAGGTAAAATTTTTTTGTAAACTAGTGTAATAATTCTAAGTTGAGTTTTATGTCCGTTAAGCTGTTTGCTGCTTTTTATTGGAACTGGCTGCCTGTTTGTCGATATCAATATAAAATTGTCTTCTGTATACATATGAGTATTTACTACAAAAAAAAATAAAAAAAAATTATTTTAAAATTTTGGTTTTGTTTTAAAAGAAATCGAATTAAAATTAATGTTTCTATTATTCTAACACTACCTATACTAGGAATGAAATAATAATTACAATAGTAATCACAAATAATCGCACCTCTTAAACGCAATAACCGTCAACAGCGATTGCAGCAGTGCCCAGAGAAAAAACCTTTTTCAATGTTGCCACTTCCAACAAAACTATTTTTAACGAAAACTATTTTGTAAACTTATTATGGTTAATTTAACCATATTATTGCCACCGGCAACCATATTATGGTTAAATTAGTTTTCCTTCAAGAAATCACAACCATATTACGGTTACGGTAAGTAATAATAAAAATGATAATAACAGTCATAATATCATGGTTGCTTTTCAACCATGGCATGTTGTTCTTGGAAAAGAGGAAAATATTATTGTTAATTAAAAAATAAACAATTTTAGGGCAACAAAATTCAATGCAAAAACCAAGTTTCCATGCCATGGCTAGATCCAGGTAAGCATGCTGATTCCACCTGCTACGTTTGTCAAAATAGTGCCGAACTGAAATTAATATATACAATTAACCCCTAACTCACCCTTTAAGTTTTTGCTTATTTCTGGTATTAAGTAGAATTTTCGACTCAAGTTTGTTGGGAGACCAATAGTGGAATTTAATGACAAATATTTTCGCCGAATATTTAAACTACATACAGCCCTGTTTTAAGGGTGATTTTCACTTTTATTCAAAAAATTGCAATAACGACCCATTTTCAGAGGAGTAAGAAGGTTAATGTGTGCCAACAACATGTTGCTTGTAATGAACGTTTTTTTACTACGTTTTTTTACTATACAAGGGTGCAATTTTAAGTAGGCCGTAAAATGAGTTTCAGATGTGAACCTTTAAAACGCCGATATACGTATATCTTTTTTGTTATTTTTTGTGTGTTGGACAGTGTTATAAGTGGTAAACAAATAATTGTTATATTTACCCATAACATGTGCTGAGGCAACCATAACAATGCTGCGGCTTTTTGATAGAGAACATATAAAACAATAATATGTTTGCCGGTGACAAATACATGGTTAAATTATTCTTATTATGTTTAAAAATGAAATCAGATATCAGACAATTTTTAGGACACGCTAGGTCGTCACTAACGAAATTTTTATATTTTAGCAGATTGGTGCGCTCGAGTAATAAAAAAATAAGTCACCCGTACTACCCTATGGTTGGTCAACAAATAATGTCATCCATTGCACTTTTATTTGTACAATTCCGAAATAATTTGCAATTGAAATTCAGACTGATCAGTCTACAAATGGCTGAGATATCAGCAAAAATTAAATCAGTAATTTTTACCAATAAATCTCTAGTTTTTATAGTCTTGTTATAATTTATGAGCTTTGTTTTTCAAACTTGACAAAAAATGTCAAATATTTGTTTGCCCTAATCTAACGACAAAATATTTTTGAGCGGCAAGCTGAAAATTAGGCAAACAAAACTATTTGCAGCAAATAAAATTGTTCTTAAAGCGACCAGAAAACGGTAAATATTTTCTTCGTTTTTGGGCAAATAAATATTTGTTCTTACAAAAGTTTTGTAAGATCAAATAGCGTCAAATAAAATGTTTTAAAATACAAAAAAAATTTTAAAATTATGAAAATTAAACCATTGATTAGTGACGAAAAAAGCAAATTTTTGTAAACAAAAATGTCCGTGTTATTTCTATGATCCAAAATATAACAATATAAATTTTTTAAAGTCGGTAAACAATTTAATTTATAGGGGTTCAATATTCGAATCTATATTACGAATTATACAATCCAAAAATGGCGCATCTGTATTTACAGACCAATTATAAAGAGTGTACCCACTTTGGGGCCCATGGACGATTATAAAACCGCCTTAATTAAATTCAATTTTCAGATTACCGACATCGACATATTTTTGAAATTTGTTTCCTCTTTTAGTGATATATGGGACCTAGGATCAATTCTGGATCTACCAAGACCTAATCTTGACATTACATACCTGCTATTATGGAAATTATCATCAATACAATTATTTATTAGGTAATTATGTCATTAAGAGCTATTTACAGAAGTGGTATCTGCTAAAATATGAACCGATTACAATAATATTTGGTAAAGTGAATAGGGTTGCAAATTCAATTTAAATACTAATAAAATAAGATGGGGTATGGGCACGAAGAATTTTCCGGAAATAAGATTTTATGGGGGCAATGTAAAATGATGGACCAATTCTTTCCACTTTTTATGACAATTAAAACGTATGCACCAAATTTAATTACATAATCTTCAAAATTGCTACCTGTACTTTGCGAATAAGGTTAACATGGACAGGCAGCCGGACGGATATTGTTATATCAATTCAGAAAATTGTGCTGACATAAATAACAATCTTGGTGCCACAATTTTTCCAGTTTTTCCAAGTAGCTTGGGTTTGAAATACAGCACAATCGGTATAGTAGAAAAATAATTATGGACCCAAATGTGAAACAACCAACCTAAAAATCGATATTTTCACCGATTGTTGTTAAATTTTGCACAAGCTCGATTTTTATCACTAGATATCATACTACCAAAACTCGTGAAGATCGGATAATAATAACAGTAAAATAATTAAACTTTGTGATAATCGACTCATAATTTAACATACATGTGTAGGTATAAGGGAGGTCATACGGTTATTATTCGACCGGTTTTAACTGGTTATTTCAGTTTTGCCCAAGCCAGTTATTTTAAAATGTCCATTATTCGAAGTCGGTGAGTTTTGTATAATAAACCGGTAATTTTAATAATGTGTAATTATATACGTTTTCCTTACTCTTGTTGTAAATGTACCCGTAAATTAAGTAGTCTTCTAAATAACAAAAGAAATGTTCTTGTCGAAATAATGGGCCAGGAAGTTAATGTTATTTTCAAAAAAATTCACTAACTTGAAAAACATTTTTCAGCAATATGTTTTGCTTGGAAGTACAAAAAATAGGAGAAAAAAAATTTCAAGTGCTTTAAAAATTACAATTATAAATTTAAAGAGAACATAAAAGAAATAATTACAAAAATGTGTGTTTAGCGGCAAACGTGCCGTTTATATAAAATTCTTAAATTTAATTAAAATTTGTCATCTTTTGTGAATTAAATCAAGTTTTAATCATTTATGGCTTTTTTGTTTGGAACTTTGTTTTCTATATGTGTAGAAAAAATTAGAAGCGTAGCTGTAATTTTTATGCTGTTTAAAAAAAAACAAAAAATTTCAAAGTTTTGCAAAAAAATCATAGTTTCGGTTTTTGTAGCTTAGTCAATAAACTAAACCGTTTTTAAGTTACTCGAATATATATTGTGCGACCTCCTCCATTTTCGAAATAACGGTATATCTCGAAAACAAAAACTAACCTTCAAAACGGTTAACACCACTAGATTTAGGCTAGGTTAGCACCGGGTGCCCCGACAGTTTTTCAACTAGCACAGTGTAATTAAAATAATTCTACTGTAATAGAAATTTAAATTTATTAGTTTTATATCAGTTTTCTATGACTTTTCAGATATTATAATTTATCACGGATCCTGTAAGGTCCACTGGCTAAATTCTTGTTAAAAGATTCAGCACAGCCGAATAAGTATTCTAACTTCCTGTACCTTTTATTTTGTTTTAAAGACCTCTATTCCACAAGAATGAAAAATTTATGTATTTTATACCACCACAACACATTCTAACCATAAAACAAAAATTGCTCTGATAATAAAAATCGCATTTAAAAAAACATAAATTTAAATTTATTTCTCTACATGTTTATCAAAATAATAAAACAATAAATGAATATATTACGCAATAAAATATAATCAATAAAGTAATAAATTTTAGATTATTGCATTGTATTTGCCTCAAGAATATTGTCTTAGACGTTTAGACACAAGCAGTGTTGCCTACTATTCACGACCTATAATGGCTTAATTTACAAAATTCAAGTTGTCAAAAAAAATTTTGCGAACATGAAATTTATATCTGAATCATAGATGAATTAATGAACTTTTCCGTTTAAAGTTTTAAGAAAGAACTTTAAAAACATTTTCCAAAATAAAAATAGTTAGAACAAAATATTCTTAACTACAAAATGACTAGATTAAGCAACTTAATGGCTAAAATGGCAACACTGGATACAATATGCATAATAAAACTCCTTTAAATAGATAAAAGATTTTTCCACAAACAATCGAATATTAAAGAGTCGTACATCGAAAAAAACCATGCCTTTCATATACAAAAAGTGTTATAAAAAGTACGAAACACGGTGCGAAACTGCGAAATATTACAGTACAATGTACAAAATGTGCCGAAATTTTCTTTTATAGGACATTTTGTTATAGGAAATTTTGCTACAATTTATTTACTTTTATAGGAAATTTTGCTACAATTCACTTTTTATAGCAAATTTTACTAAAATTTACTTTTATAGGAAATTTTGCTATAATTTACTTTTTATATATGTTAAAATTTACCTTTTAAGCAGAAATTTGCTAATATTTAATTTAATAGGAAATTTAGCTAATGTTTACTTTTATAGGAAATTTTGCATAAAACTTACTTTTATAGGAAATTTCGCTACAATTTTCTTTATACGAAATTTTGCTACATTTGACTTGTATAGAAAATTTTGCTACAATTTACTTTTTAGGAAATTTTGCTTAAAATTTACTTTTATAGGCTGCAATTTTCTATTATACGAAATTTTGCTGAAGTTTATTTTTTATATAGGACATTTTGTTAAAATATACCTTTTAAAGAAAATTTTGCTAACATTTAATTTAATAGGAAATTTTACAGAACATTTACTTTTATAGGAAATTTAGCTACAATTTTCTTTATACGAAATTTTGCTACATTTGACTTGTATAGAAAATTTTGCTACAATTTACTTTTTAGAAAATTTTGCTTAAAATTTACTTTTATAGGCTGCAATTTTCTATTATACGAAATTTTGCTGCAGTTTATTTTTTATATAGGACATTTTGTTAAAATATACCTTTTAAAGAAAATTTTGCTAAGATTTAATTTAATATTAAATTTTACAGAACATTTACTTTTATAGGAAATTTAGCTAATATTTACTTTTATAGGAAATTTTGCATAAAATTTACTTTTATAGGAAATTTTGCTATAATAGACTTTTATAGGAAATTTTGCTACAACTTGCTTTTATAGAAAATTTTGTTAAAATTTATTTTTATAGGAAATATTACTAAAATTTATTTTTTATATAGGACATTTTATTAAAATTAAGCATTTAAAGGAAATTTTGCTAAAGTTTAATTTTATAAAAAATTATGCTAACATTGGATTTAATAGGAAATTTTGCCATATTTACATAAAATTTTGCTAGAATTTACTTTTTATAGGAAATTTTGTTAAAAATTACTTTTTATAGCAAATTTTGTCAATATATACATTTTTAGGAAATTTCCTAGTTATAAGAAAATTCCCTAAAATTTACTTTTTATATGGGACATTTTGTTAAAATTTAATTTCATAGCAAAAAAGGGTCAAGTTTTAACTGTATTTATCAATGAAGGGGTCGAAAAATTGAATTTTGAACAAAATATACCAAGTATTTTATAACCAAGCAAATCAGATTTATTCCAGGCTGTAAGTGCTAAATAAATAAATAACAAATATGTTTAAGTTATAACGTGCTAAATTCCCAATTTTTATTTTTGATAAAAACACTGAATTTTATTGTTGAGGGAAAGCTAGTTTCTATGCGTATTTCTCTGGTTGTGTAGGCCAGCTCGTCAGGAAACTTTTTCCAAAGACTTTAGAAAAGCTAAAAATATTATACAAATAAGACTATAAAGAAAACAGAATTTTAAACACTGTGGTCTTACTTGTTACAATATCAAAGCTTCGACAAAGCCACAACAATGAAAAGTGAGTTTATCTTTTCTTACATTCCCCTACAATTCACTATAGGAAATTTTCCCTTTTTTTTGGCCAAAACTAATTTTTAGCCAAACGAGTGGGCCAAACTAAATGATTTTTTAGATTCGCTTTTTGGAAATGTTCCTCCTAAATGATTTTTTAGATTCGCTTTTTGGAAGTGTTCCTCCTTAAGCTAATAAATTTTTAGTCACGCACCGTCACGGGGAAAAAAGTTTGTCACGTGTAAGTTTGCATTTGGTACGCTGAAGTTACCTGGAAAAATACGCTTTTTTTAAGACATATGCAAGTATATGCAGCTGAAATAAATTGCGAATGGATGACAACTTACGGCTCTATCGAAATACGTAAGTGTTATATCTATCACTTTTAATCATTTTTTTTCGGAGCTTAGTGAATTTGCAATTTATTATTACAGTATATAACATCAAGGTCTTTTCCTTTCCTTCGATTTAACCAAATTAAAAAAAAAAGTTGAATATCTTTTTAACTACTATAAAAGTACTCACTTTTAGCATTATTGTTCATTTTTCACTTTTTTTACATGAATTTTTTGAATAAAAACTTTAAACTTAAATACACGTCTAATTTAATATAGTAACTTCCTCGTTTTGTTTAATAAACAAACCTCATGTTTTTGCATTTATAAAATAACGGTAAAGCATCATTGATGCTTTATTCTTCGGGGATGCTTTTTTTAGTATGTTTTTAAGTACATAGTGAAAAAAAAAATCAAAAACTCCAAGAAAAAAATAAAGTACTTTTGGCCAAAAAAAAAGGGGAAATTTCCTATAGTGCAATTGGCTGGGTTTTTTTCAACATGAATTGTAAATAGTTGTAAAAGGGTAAAAGAAAAATCAAAATTAAAAAAAAACAAATTGCTTAATAAAGCAACTTGCTATTTCAGTTTTTTATTTGCCAAGCACATGCAAATTTATTATCAAAAGTTATTTTTGGGAATACAAAATTTATTATTAATCAGATTTATTTATTAGGCATAACTTTTATCAATTTTTGCAAATAGGAAAAATTGCATAGCATAGAATAGAGCATAAAAAATATGAAGATAGATTATATATATATTTTTTTTTTTTTTTTGAAATGGCACAAAAGCGTCCGCACAAAATAACTGCGTTCTTTATTTATAAGATCATATAGCCATTTGCTTTATCATTAAATTTAAAAAACTTGAATAAATATTATTTGTGTGAAAATTTTTAAAAAAGTGATTTAAGTGTGACATGTAATACTTATATGAAATACTTATATTAAACAAAAAAATATTTTTCATGGTATTAATTTGGAGCACAGAAATGCTCGCTGGAATTATTTTACGTATACTTTTTTCCTTAATATCGATTGCAATTAAGTCTGGTTTTCTGATAACAGAAAAAGTGTTTTATCAATTAAAAAAATGGTTTAAAAAGTATTTAAATTTAATTAATGTGATAATTGAATCAATTATACTTTTAGTTGAAAGAAAATTAAAAATTTAATTTTCATTTAATTAATTAAAGCAAAGCCGCGAATAACGTTGTAAAAGCCACTTATTGCAAAAACAGTTTTTTTTGCAGATTAGCGTTAACATTACTCTTTTACACTGTTTAAACGTCAATTCACCCAAAATTATGCAACTTAACGCCATCAAAATGCGATACAAAGAGTCAGCCAGTGGAAGAACGTTGTAAGTTACTAACAAAATGATACAAACGAACTGGTTTTTCAAGCTGGAATAATGTTCTAAAAGCCGCTTGCGTAGTGGAAAAACGTTTTAAATGACATCGCGATTGTGGATATGAAACGTTTTTCTACTAAAAAAAATAATATAAACTGTAATTAAGCATGTTATTTAAAATTCGATTTACTTGATATTTTGCATAAAAGTTTTTATATTCATTATAATGAATTAATAATAAAAATAATTATTTATGATAACCTAAAAAAAAATTAAAAAATTAATATTCCTGCCTTCTAAAAACGTTTTTTTGCTCTCCTGAAAAATATTAATTTTGTAACTTACAACGTTATTCGCGGCTGTGCTTCAATTGTTTTGAAATAAATTTTCAATTAAAATTTGAATTAAATAACAAAAAATCTTAATTGATTTTTTTCGTTTAAAATAAAATAATTTAAACATGTAGAATTGTTGTTGGGAATTGTCAATATTTATTTAAATTAATTAACACATTGTTTGAAATGGCAAAGTTTTTTAATCACTTTTTTAATTAAAATTAAAAATATCAGTTATTGAAAATATTTTTTCAATATTTTTAGTAATCAATATAATTATTTTGGTAATAGGTGCACAATCAACAACATGTTTGCTTGATATTATGAATTTGGAATAAATTTGGTGATTGGAGAAATTTAATAATTTTTTCTGTTATCATACTTTCAAGAAAAAAATTAAGCCGCAATTAAAAAAATTACTGCCCGGCTTTACAAAATCAAATTAATGTTTTCTCAGACATTTCCGAACGTGAATTTAAAATTGAGCAAGACACTTTGCTATTGCGTTAATTAATACATACTTTAAATTTAAAACTTATTTCAAGTTGTAAATTAAAATTTACTTTCTTTTAACTTAAATTTGTTGATAATAGCCTCTGTTTTAAAAATTATATCTTGAATTCCGAAACAATTTGAAGATAATATATGTATTTCTTGTTAGGAGTTTATAAATATGGGTTCTTAAGATCTTCAAAATCATTCTCGTCTCTTTTTTATTTATTCTTGATAGAATTTCGTGGCATAAAATAATAAAAAAATAGTCTAAAAGTGAATTGATTTAAAATAATGCAAAAGAGTTCTTTATAAAAGGATCATAAAAGTGGCACGGATCAAAGGGTAAAATTTGCAGCTTGCAACATGCCGCTTAAGCCGGCGATACACTATTCAATTCAGTCGTACGATTTGCCAAAATAAATTCATTAGTTATGACAGTGTGGCTTAAAAATTAATTGGGTGGCAGATTTTTTTGACAGTCTGTTCGACTTGCAAATGTTTATAAAAAATAGTATACAATGATAGATTCTATGCAATCAGAGTAGCTTTTTCTTGTAAAGTAGCTGAGTCATTTGAGTTTGCAGTTTTTTTGTGGGATAGTATGGCATTGACAGCAGATTTTACAGAAATTTTTTTTATGTCGGATAGAATTCCGTCAGATTTTCGTGTTAATGAATCGTACGATTGTATAGGACAGTGAATTCCGAACTTTAAGGGTAGTTTACACGATCACTAAGTCTTACGTATTTTGAGAAACATTTTCAAACAATAATTAGATAAGGGATGCATTTTCGTCAAAATCATACGACTTTAGTCAGTGCAATAGCTTTTACAGCCGTGTTCCATTAAACAAAATGAAAGTGCTATTTCTAAAATGGGTCAAAAGTGGCACGCAATTGTTTGAAATGATGCAAAAGGGTAATAAAGTGTCAAAAAATAGTCAAATTGATACTTTAGTATCACAACGGTAACGCTGGACATAAACAATACATTCTGCTCAATCAGAATTGTAAATTGAGTGACAAATGCGAATGAGTGTATTTCAATCTCAAAAATTCCTATAGGTCAGAATAATTGTAAACAGGGTAATTATTGATATCTCCATAAGACCGACAAAGACGAATAGAATTTTGTTAATAAGTAGAATAAGTAAAAAGGTCTATATTTGAGTCTCATTAATCGTATATAAACACATACAATTTTAAAATAAAGGCAGACTTAAAATTTTTAATTACAAGACTCATTTAGTTTGGCAGTTCTTTTGAGTGCTATTTACCAGCTGATACCCTGACAGCTATTTAAAATAACTAAGGGCTAAACCACTACAATACGCTGTAATCTTATATATTTGGCCCTTGCTAAAAAATTTATAACAAAAATAAATAAATTTTAAGAAAAAAAACGAAATAATAATCAGCCCAATTATGAAAACACATTCCGCCGAAAATGTTTTCCTTTTGTTAAATGTTTGACAAATTAGGACCGGTGGTAACAAACAGTACACTTCTAAACTCTATGCTAAATGTGTGTGACTTAAACGTATGCCAATTCAATGCCCAAAGTTCGGTAGCAAGAGAACGCTCTACTAAGTTCGATGAAAAAAGGATATCTTTAATAAAAGCTTGTATGATATAATTGGTGTTACAGAAACATCGTTAACAAAACATATATCAAACAACGCTATGTCACTTAAAGGGTTTCAGGTCTATAGAAATGATAGAAGTTGAATGAGGGCTGGGGACGTTTGGGTTTATGTATCTAACAAACTTAAGAGCCGGGTCGTGTGGGATTACATGGACGATGGTAATGTTGAATATTTATTTATTGAAGTGCCACTTAATAATTTGAATAAAGTAATTTTAGCAATTTTATATTTATTAAATGGAAATTTCCGAGGTTGTGAGGACCTGTTGATAGATCAGTGTAGTAGGTATGAAAATAGTATAATAATGGAAGATTTCAGTACTAATGTATTTATAAATTCGGCGTTAATAAGTTTCTTAAAAAACTTAAGAAATTTCTAAGTCGATTCGATGTTTGAAAGCCATATTGGACGGCTGCATTTTTTTCGCTTTTAAATTGACTTAGGCCCTTATTGTGTAAAACGCACCAAAACGCTTAAAATTTCATTGAAAGCAGAAAAAAATATGAAGTGTTTGAAATTTAAAAATTCAATATGAATTCATCTAGAAAGCAACAAAAAAATTATAAAATATTTTTAAATTTTTTTTTGCTTTCAGTGCAATTTTTGGCGTTGTGTTTTGCACAATTATGCCCTTAAGTTGTTTCAAAATGTATATTTGTAAAGTTATTAGTTAAATTGGTTTGAAATTTAATTTTATAAAGTAACTAATTAAATTGTGTTGATATTTAATTTGGATTTTTTAATAAATCAATAATTTATAAAGTTTTGGGAAAAAACCAGAAATTGTACTTGTGCCTTTTTCCTCTTTTTCTGGCCTTTAGATACTTGGCTTTAATTAAAGCGCTTAATCCCAAATCCACCCCCACGCAATGAATGGCCGGATGAACGTAATCGGCGTTCTCTCCTTGTACTAAATGATTTCATTTTAAATTCGTTAAATGTTGGCATGCAAATAGTTTTCTTTAACAACAAAAGGTAAATAAAATTTGTACAGGTTTGCCAAGCAATTGGTGTAGTTTATTTTGTCTTTTAAATAAATATTTCTTAAAAGTGGTTTTAGACGACATGTATCTAGCAATGGCCTAGTCAGATGTAAAATCCATATGTAGTTGCGCATGTGCGCCAACTACATGTTGAAAAAAAACCAGCCAATTGTAGGGGAATGTAAGAAAGAAAAATTGACGGTTTATTGTTGTGTCTTTGTTGAAGCTTTGATATTGTTACATGTAAGACCTGAGTATTTTAAAATTTTTATTCACTTTATGGTCTTACTTGTATAATATTTTTAGCTTTTCTAAAATAGTTGGAAAAAGTTTCCAGACGAGCTGGCCTAAGCAACCAGCGAAATGCGCATAGAAACTAGCTTTCCCACAACAATAAATTTCAGTGTTTTCATTCAAAATAAAAAATTGGGATTATTAGCACATCATTAATAAATGAATTAATTAACAATAGTTTTATAATTTTTGCTTTTACACGTTCTTTTTTGGTTTCATCTGACTTCGTTCTCAACAGAAAATGTTATACTGATTTCTGTTTCTATTCACTTTTGATTGTATTTCAGGTGATTTAAAAGATTATTTTTTTAAGAATTTGTGTAAACAAATAGATATTATTGTATATAAATATATACATATTATCCGCCTCAAACAAATGACTTGCAAAATAGCTGATGTCAGAACACGCTCTAATTGAAAATTTTTACACCGCAAACTCGAACTGAAATTTACAGAAGCAAATTTTTTTTTTTGCTTTTACACGACATGTATGCATTTTGCAGTGGGACATTTGCGCTTATTGTCGTTTAAAACAACTTTAACCCTAGAACGTCATACTTCGTCGAATCGACGACGTATGTTTTTATTTTGTATATGTTTTTCCGTATTTGTGTTCTTTTTAAGCTGATTTTTCGTATAGCGGCAGTCGTTAATATGCTCTTGATGTTTGCGCTAGCATATCTGTCTACACATTGGCTTAATAAGTTTTTCTTTGCACATGCGTCGTCGAAACGACGAAGTATGACGTTTATGTAACTTTTACTACAAATTTGTCCTTGTCGTCTTGCACAAATTTAAGATTACACCTACTGCAAACCGGAACCTTTTTTTAATTTAGTTAATTCTACGATGGAAATAAATGAAATGGATTAGACATATATTTTTAATAATTACAATTGTGGTTATTTCATTGAACTGTTAATCGTTTTTAATCCAAATTTCGATATTTTAATCAGGCTTAAGTTCATTGAATTTAATTTTCATTTAATTGTTTTTAAAAAGGATTTTTTACAACATGAAATGAATTAAAATTTATTGATAATTTTTCATTCTTGACTGAGATGGGAATTGAACCCATGTTTTCACGGACAGGCTGCCCTGACTAGTTTCGATTGTAAACACACAATCTCTTCAGAGGGGTTGGCCGTTTAGCACTCACCGCCATGGATGACGGATGACGTCTTTAGTCGAACATCTACTTTAAACCAAATGGGTACTTTACGTTGGTAGATCGAGATATTATTAAGATAATTATTTTCATATTTTTTTGTTATGTTTTGAAAAACCAGCCAAACAAAGTAGTACCCTGAAACCTTCCGTTTTAATTAAATAATATTGAAGTAAGAGTATTTTTCATATAAATTACAATTTAAAAAGCTTTTATACTTTAATAGTATTATTCCTTCAATATTTTCCAGGAATATTTTCTATGCACTATCAGAATTTTTTGTTTGTATATTTCTGTTTTTGATAGTGCATAGAAAATATTCCTGGAAAATATTGAAGGTATATAGAAAGTATTAAAGCTTTATAAATTGTAATTTGACCTACAATACACATTCGAATTAATATAAAAAATTTATAAAAAAATTATACTCAACATGACAACTAAAATTCATAGATTGTAAGACTATTTATTTTCTTATTTTATTTGATAACAAGTTATTGAAGAAGCCAAATTTTAAATATATTTTGTACGTTGTTTTATCCTTTTTGCTCTTGTGAGTATTACCGTCGTCGATTGAACGAAGTATGACGTTTACGTCACAAATGATGAAGTATGATATTCTAGGGTTAAGCAAAATCATACTAATGTTTATACAAACATATGAAATATGTGAATTTCAAATTTTTTTTAATATTCACACAAACATCTTGTTTTTTTTTCAAATTGCATCTGTCGTTTTTTTTTTTTTGACCTTTAGTGTTATACACGGAATAAGAGTTTGTTGTGTTTGAGGGTGTAAAAGGAACAATAAAATTAAATTACAAAAGGACAACAATAACCTGAAGCATACTCATGAAATTTTAAAACAACAAATGCTGGGTAAATACAAAGAAATATAACAAATTTAAATAAGAAAAAAAGAAAATTCCAAAAACATTTTATTATTATTATTTTTTTTTTTTAATTTTAATTTTCTAATACAATAATAAACTGTTGTTTTCCTTTTTATACCTGTAGCATGTTCACATTTGTAAATGAAA
Source organism: Pollenia amentaria (assembly GCA_943735925.1). Lineage (NCBI taxonomy): Eukaryota > Metazoa > Arthropoda > Insecta > Diptera > Polleniidae > Pollenia > Pollenia amentaria. The sequence continues at coordinate 117,152,168 of OX031010.1, read as the reverse complement.
TTTATATTGTACGAGCTTAACCCGGTGCGCTTCGCTATACCGATTTAAATTAAATTAGTAAAACTTAAATAAGAAAAGATTTTCTGTGTTTAAAACCGAGCATTGTGTTACAAATTTTAAGCTTATATCGTTATTCTTGACCAAATATTTAGATTGTCCTTTTATGAGAGGTTCCTCGCTTTTCCATTCAAAACATCATACAAATCAAACTATTTGTTGCAAGTTGGAAACTTTTACTGTAACTGTTCTGTAAATAGCTGATCGTATTGTGTGGTGTATTCAGTGTATTTTGCTGTGCTGCCATCTACACGGTGGTACTGATATTGCTATGTTAGTGTACTGTCAGAGTGAAAAAAGGATGTAGTAAAGAGGTATTCTTAAAGACTCCTAGCCTTATGTCTGCAAACTTGATTTATAATATACACTGCGTGCCGTTGGAGACCAAGGCCTTGTCTTCTCATATCTACTATAAAGGCCTTTTAAAAAGAAGTAAGAGTTAATCTTTATCTAATCATAATTGTTGTTGCTAATGATACGAAATGAGCGAATTAAGAACTGTTAATGTTAATTATTTATTCAAATGTTGAGACGTTTTTTTCTACACATTCGACACCAGGCAACGCTTAACATATACCATAATTACATATTAATTATTTGATGTCCAGAGATCCCCACCCTATGTGCCTTTTTTGCAATAACTCAATATTAACAATTGTCCATATTCTTGCCGATTTCCAATCATTAGGCACCACACGTTTAACGATATCGCACATTAGTATTTTTTTTAAAATCGAGACGTTATATTAATATCTACCCGCTGTTAAAATTCTGTGCTATAATCTCCATTTTTTCGTAATGAAACGGTTTGTTTCAAAACTCCTTTTCAAATGCCTTTAATGTTAAATTAAAATTGTTTTTCTTTTACTGAAATTTTTTTATTATTACCCTATTTATGACCAAGTGCGATATGTAGAACAAAAGCTGTGATTTTTTAAAGTGTATTAAGTTACATAATTAAACATTTCGCCCTTAATTAACAAGAGGGTATTAACTAAAAATTTAAACATTTTCAGTAGAGCCAAAAGAATTTTTAATTTAACATTGAAGGCAGCCCAATAAAAAATTTCTTATTTTGCGAAGCACTAATGGTAAGCACACATTTATGCGCTACGCAATAAGACATACGGAGATGCAGTATGGTAAGTGAACGAATTCTTAATAAATTAAAAAATATATATATAAAATTTGAAGAGCTACGACATTCCCTTACCACGAAGCAGGTTGGTAAGGGAGCATATTAAGGAATAAGGGTAGCAAAAAATTCAGTGTGCAAAGCTGATCGTTACGTTCACTAATTTTTATATGCGCTGAATAAAGCGCTTTCTGTGTCAAAAATGTATTGCTTCAAGGTGGGAACTCGCCATATAAAATTCATGCCTTCCGTAAGCGATATGGTAAGCGAAACTTTTACGTTTCTCCCTTACAAACCTGCTTCGTTGGAAGCTCCAGTTTTTATTGGGATATAAAAATAATTTTAAAACGAAACGTTTCATTACTAAAAAAGTAGGCAAAATCGCACGCTGTTTTTACAGTGGGTAGATATGCGAACAAATAACAATTTTGAGTTAATACTAAAATAATAATAATAATATTTTATAAAACGAGGGCCGATAACCTAAGATGGTAGTGCTTAAATTGTAAAACTTACCGGATAAGTACCACTAATGCCGCAGAAGAGTTTTCAACGTGGCGCTTGCGATTGATTCGTTAAAGCTTTTGTATTCATCCAATTGGAAAAATGGCATACAAACAAATCATTTAATGAAGCAAAGAACAATTGCACGCGGTAAATGATGTCGCAGAACGCGGCGTGGCCTTAGCTAATACTTACATTATTCTAACAGCCTCTGAAACAGACTTTCAGAATTTATTGCAGGGCATAGGGCTTCATCGTAAAAGCTCTAATAAATAATTGAAAGCTAATAAAATAGTTTTTTAATTTTTTTTTTTTTGGGTATGAGAAGTAGGCTGCCTAGAAATTTTTGGACTCGCATTGCTGAAGTCTGTGCAACAGAACAAAAAACCACCCATATTTATTATATTAAAAGAATACCTAATATCTAAATATCTAACATTAAAACAAATCCGAAGCATAACTGGCAATCACATTACAATATTTTTAATTTCACAAAATGGGTACAAAACTTAAAAAGGGTACAACTTTGGAACAGTAAGAGCAAATTCAATTATTTTTTCATTATCTTTAGTTTTTTTAACTTCAATATAAATTTTAAAAGTTACAAAGCTTTATTTTTTAAATTTATGCTAAATTTACTAAAAAATGTGATTAGGGGGACCCAAATGAGCAAAAAAATAACCGATTTTTTTTATATCTGCACAGAGAAGTAAAGTTTGAGAAGTTTTCTTTAAAAAACTTGACTTAGTAACATAGAAAATCGTGCTAATGGGCCGAGTAATCAGCAAAATTCAAAAAAGTCGAGAAAACCCGATTTTTGGGTTAAATTCGATTTTAGCAACCTCTAAACCTCTTCCGAAAAATCTGAAAAAAATCACAAAAATACTACACACTATAAGCTTTCAGAAAAAGGTGGGGCATAAAATAATATTTTTTTTGTACACACTAATGTTGAGCTTCAGAGCATAAAATATTTTATTTACAGCTCGTTTAATAAAAAAAGAGACAAATTAATTAAATAGTTTATTGTATTGATTACAATTTCTGCTTGTTTATTAATTATTACAACAAAAAATGATGCCAGTAACTATAAATTATTATACATATAGTAAAAACACATAACCAAAAATATTACGCAAACATTTAACCGGGGTATAAGTGAACGCCATTATAATTTTAACCTTTCCAAAAAAAAAAAAAATATTTAGCTTAGCATCCCTTAATTTAAACTTTAGAAAAAGTAATTAAATAATTTAATATATTTTTATTTAAGAACAAACTTTGAACAGCCACTTATTTGCTTATTTTTTCATAAAAAAAACTATTGGGTACACGAGTACTCCGATTAAATGTTTGCGTAAGTATCAGCTATGGAACTATTGAGCGAAATTTTAAAAATGGCCACGAAAAGGACACAAAAAAAATTAAATTTCTTAGGTCTGGAGTTTCAGTACTCTATAAGAATAGTTTTGCAGCTACAAAGGTTTCGCCTTTTAAACACGTGTACCCGGTTATGCATTCTAGGGTTAAATAAATTTGAAACATATGCAATTTTCATTTTGACATCTACTTTAAAAAATAACAACAAAGTACTAGTTCTGTCGTTCAATTGTCTGCATATGGTTACAAAAGAACTAAATAGTCAAAAGTACCAACGTCAGTAGTAGATTTCCAATGACACGCACACATTAAATGTCTATAGTAAATAACACTGCCTGGGGTCTAATAAGGCACTTGTACTGGTGACTGTATCAATATTGAAACAGTACGGATTCACTATTGACATTTCCTGCAGGGAACTACCTTACAATTGACACCTATATTTTTGATCTGCACACTTAAACTTTTGTACTGAACCTAACGCATGCCATCTTTTGGGAATCTATCTATACTCTAGCCCAAACGTCTAGATGGCTGTAGATTATTCGAATTATTTCCGAAACATTCCAGAGCTTTTATCATCTCAAAGTTAATGTTTATTATCTAATATACAATAAAGCAACTTTGGCTATCCTTGTTTAACATTGTGCCTATTGAAGCTGTATCTTAATTTCATTATTATACATCATAAAACGAAGGCATATCTAAAGGATTAACCATTTATCGACCTATTGTATTAAACTTTCGAGCAGACTACTGTGGGGTTAAAATATTATTATGCATACAAATTTCAACATTTGTTTTAGCTATTTTAAAATATTTTATCTGAATTGTACAAGAGTTAAACTGTCTCATTGAAATATATTTTCTCTTTTAGTTCATATCTATCCTGTGTAGATCAAAACTAAGATTTGAAAAATTTATTTTTTAAGGTTTTTCTTAAATTCACCATTTAAGTAAGGCAAAAGAAAACAAAAGAAAAAATTTGCAACAAATAGAATCTGGGAATTTTAGTTCTCATGTTGAGTTTAATTTTCATTATAAATCTTTATATTAATTATAATATGTATTTTAAGTCAAATTACAATCTAAAAAGCTTTTATACTTTAATAGTCTTATTCCTTCAATATGTTCCAGGAATATTTTCTAAGCACAATCACAATTTTGTTTGTTAGTATATTTCTGTTACGAGGGTTACTTTAGCTATTCTGGTGCTAGCAATGAAGTAAATTGTATAGAAAATTTAAATAACTATTAGATACCAGCAGAATATAATGCATTTTCTGGCCAGCAACGGCATTCGTCAGCATTCTTTGTATCTTATAACTGAATAGTGCTTATTGTAAATTTTATGTATTTAACTTAATTATTTTCCACAAAATAATTTCATTTTATTCTGCTGGTATGTAATAGTTGTATACATTTTCTGTACAATTTACTTCATTGCTAGCCAAAGGATAGCTAAAGTAAGCCTCGTAAAGTTCAATTCGGAAAAATTATTATCGATTTAGAAATTACATTTGGTGAGGAATATTTTTGAACCCAATTCACCTAAAAAAGTGAAATTTATTACATGTACAATATTCGCCACCATGTAGTGGTGTGAAAAATTTTTCGTTATATTAAGTTATGTGCCTAATATAGAACTCTTGCCAGAAAGTATTAACTGGGGTTTTATGAAAGAACAAAAGCTATAGCGACAGTCAATTAATGCAAAACATTATGAAAGATTTTTTATACCATTTATCTAATACATTTATCTAATAAATTAGTATTATTTGAAGTCTTAATGGGTTACTTGTAAATACGAAGAAGAAGGGACGAAGAAGGCGTTATCAAGGCCAGCCGGATGAGAGCTCATGAAGCATCTTCGCAACATAAAAGGAGAAAAGGAAGAGTAAAAATATAACATATTCGACAATAAACCCTTATTCGATCAACACAACCAAGAAACCAGGAAACTAAAATCATTTTTGTTGTAGTTTTTTCTTTGGTCAGAGTAGTGAATTTATGAATGTTATTTTTGTCAAGCTGATAGGGTCTTCTTTTCTTCAATGTAATTAAAATTAAATTTTTAATTTCGATTTGGAACCAAAAAACGTAATTAAAAATTTAATTTTATATTTATTGAAGAAATTTAGGCCATATTAGCTTGACAAAAATAACATTTTTGTCCGATGATAACAATTTTGTGACAAATATGTTTTAAACAAAATAGTTTTTAAGATATGGGTTAAAAAATTATTAAAAATTTTTTTCGCCTTATTGGAAGGTTTTCAAATATTAAATATTGAAAAAAAACAGAAAAAAATCAAATTTCTTCCAATCTAAATGAATTTTTATCCGGTTAACACAGTATAGATATGGGCTGAGAAGATAACAGATTTCTTTGTAACTCTCTTAAATTTACGTAATTCGAATAATCAGCCCTCAAGATTTTTGAAAATGGCTTTTAAAGCTATAAAAAAATAAGTAAATGGTTTCCATATTCATGTTCAGCCGCCCCAATAATATCTCTGCAACCATTTCATTTTTGAGGTTATGGCAAAAAGTTGAAAATTTGTGTACAATTGTAATTGTTACACGCAAAAGAAAAATCAATCCATCCGCACTTAAATCAATCCAAAGCGGTATTAATAGCAGCGTTACCGTTGGAAATTTTCAAGAAGTATCATAAAAAAAGGATATTAACAAAAAAAAAAAAAAAAAAAAATTAATTTAATAAAAAGGGGGCACCTCTTTTAAAATCAAAACAAGTACACCAAATTTTTTTTCCTCGTATTTTGTTCAACTTATTTTAAATTGCAAATAACATTTTATAAATGGTAAAAAAAAAAACACTACAGGAAACGTTATATAACAACACTGGTCAGGAAAAAATAAAAACGTCGGGAGGAAGAACTTTTTTATGTGATTTTAATTGACTTTAGCGAGTTAAAACCAAATCTGTTCACAGATTTATGGGCTAGACCAATATTTCGCCCAAATCAATGTACATATTATCATAACTTGTGATCGAGGTGTCCGATTTTGCCAAAACTCTTACAGATGATTAGGAAAAAAATTTCCTTCGAGTCAGTAAAATAATTAATTTTTTTTTTTTTAAATTTTAACTGTTTCGGAGTTGTTCAGAAATTATGGGCAAGACCAATTTATCGCCAAAAATAAGCCGGGTATACTAATAAATTTTATCATAACTTGTGACCGAGTTGTCCGATTTTGTCAAAACACTTACAGATGATTAGGAAAAAAATTTCCTACGAGTCAGAAAAATCATTTATTTTTTTTTTAATAATTTGAACTGTTTTGGTTTATTTTTGCAGATTTTTAGGAAAGAGATTATTACAGATTATTAGGAAAAAAATTTTCTGCGAGTCATCAAAATATTTTTTTTTTAATAATTTGAACTGTTCGGAGTTGTTCTGAAATAAGTAGTGATATATTTTTTGCAAAATTAGTACTATGTTAATTTAATGTATTATATACTATTGTGGGCATGACTAATGTTTAGCCCGAAATAAGTCGAATATGCTTAATTATTTCAGCGAATGATTTGGAATTAAATTCCCTTTAGCCACCTTAACATAAGTATTTTATATTTTCAACAGTTCGGTAAATGTTTTAAAGCAAAATGAGTGCAATTTTTGTTTTCAAACATTCATAAAAAAAAAAAATAATTATAAGAGCAAAAATTTTACACTTTTGTAATTTATCGGACAGCTCGGTTATGATTAAAATATAAAAAATTGGATTAACAACCATAAACAGTTCAATAAAATAACCACAGTACTAATTAATGTTGATTTTATGTAGAATTCATTGAAATTGTTATTTATAATACTCATACAGTCATTTTATGAAAGAACTTTTATGTGTAAATGCATTTAAAACTAAATCATGCGACTTTTGGTAAATCTCATGATCTACGGATAGAAGAAAGTGACACTTACCAAGAGCATTTGCTTGCGAATATTTAATACGTACACATGTGTACATAAATTTGTCGTAAGATATACATAAGCTAACAACGCATGACAAGAAACCTTTCATATAAGTTTGCTTACAAATATATTCAAACATTATAACTTGGTCCCCTTTTAGACAGGCAAAGTTTACTTTGACAAAGTCTGTTGATTTCTTTTTTAAACTTTGTTTGGTGCTCAGACACACAGAGTTTAATTTGACAAATTTTTGTTTTCTCTTGTTTGAATATAATATATAAACAGCGTTGCCAGAATGATGATTTTATCATATTTTGGATTATTTTTTTAAACAAAAATATGATTTAAGATTTTTTTCTCAAATGATATTTTTTATTTTTAGAAATTCGGATTTTTACTTTAATTTTGCTTATATAAAATACACGATTATTTAAATAGTTAATTTTTAAAACAATGAAGTTTTGCATCAGCTTGATGTGTATTGGAATACACAAAATTGCGTCATTATTTCTGGACATAAGAAATATTAAAGAAAAAGCATATTATTACCTATTTCCAATGTGCGAAAGAATTCCTTCTTTCGAACAACTACATTTAAAAAAAAAACAAATTCTAAAAACTTTGGTTTTTGTTTTAAATGTATTTGTACGAAGTAAATAATTCTTTCGCACATCGGACATAGGCAGTTAGAATATTGATAAAAAAAATATTTGTGAAAAGAAAAAATTTATTGTTATAAAATTTCATATACTGACGAATTATGTTTTTATGTGTTTCAATTTACATAATAAGAAGTATGTTTTTATAAAAAATTAATAATTCTTACTATTTTGCCCTTGTTTTAAAAAATTTAAATTAAGAAAAAAAAAATTAAGATTTTCCTCTTCAAAATATGATTTCTTTCGCCATATGACAATTTTCATTCCAAAGATTCTGGTAACGCTGTATATAAATATAAAGTTACAGCCAACTTCAGGTATAATCTACGAACGAAAAACAAAACGAATTTGTGAGTACAGCAAAGTATGTACTCCCCCGCTATTCTCTTTTCCCTTCTCTTCTATAAACTCAAGACTTTGCAAAGTAAACTTTGCTTGTCTGAAAGGGGTCTTACATTCAAGCTAGCATTTTTACTAAAACAGAATATAAAAAAGTATCTCTTCATTTAGTAAAAAGTATTAAAAAAGTGGCAAGAATTACAAAAAGTATCACATTTTGGTACATTTTGTAAAAGTACGGTTAATGCGGATTTTTTGAAAAAAGTACAGAAAGATTGATTCAAGTACGGATTATTTAATCGCGAAATACTCAATAACCGAAATACCGAATATGAGAAAATGAGATTGATTTAAGTAAAACTGAGATTGAATCAATCTCAAAATGCGTTTGATTCAATCCAGAATTCGTACTTGAAATAAACCAAAAGTGAAATTAGAAAAAGATTATTATTATGATCAGCGTTACCGTTATGCGACTAAAGTCGGATTTTGCCCCTTTTTTGATTGCCTTGTCACTTTCTTTGTTCCTTTTATTTAAATCCCCTTTTGTATCATTTTGTATATTTTTGTGCCCCTTTTACCCCTTTTTGAACAAAATTTTTTTATATTAGCAATCAATGAACCTGGATTCCAAGTAATGAACTTATTAATAAATATAGATGAACATTTTTAGAAAAGAATAGGTATATAATAACTAAAAAGACAACAAAACACTGCAATGCATTAAAAAAATTAATCTGTGGAGTTTGATCAAGCCTTTTATAAATATGCTTTTTTCTTAAAGTTTGTTTGTAAATTTTTATATTTTTGGTAAAGTGCCGAAGTATTTACGTAATACACTTATCGTCACCTTAAATCTCAAGTCTATTTTCAAAAGTTGACAGGTAACGAAAAAATCGTTATAAAATGGAAAGTATTTACAATTTTAAAACAAAAATTTTAAATCTGAATTAAAATTAAACAAATCTGTTTTTCTAATATCCTTAATGCTGTGTGGCTTACGTTATCTGGAATTGTTGTTTTCTAAAACAATAAAACGTATCATCAATGTATGAAAAGATAAAAATAGTTCTTTTTATGCTGTACACCAATATACGTTTTTATGTAGGTGATTAGCGTATTATACATGTGTACTGATGATTTTAACGTTTGAATCGATTTTACTAGGTACGTCAGGCTGTTTTATGTGTAAATATGGTTGTTGAGATATTTTGTTGAATTTGGTACATGAATTTTTAATGTCAAAGCATTAAGCCCATGCAAACTTTTTTTTCAAAATAGAGTCTTAATTATTGTTAGCATATAGATTGAATTCGGTTTATAAATATGTTATTGCTACCTAAATTATTACAGCAACTATCTGGTCAAATATGGACTTACTGTAATATCATTTTATTTTATATTTGACCGGTGCTCTTATAAAAATACCACATCTGAAAATATTGTAAATATTGGTATATATATATATTAAATTTGGCTACCATAACTTTTATAATAGCTTCTATGTCATGGTTTTGACCATATGTAAACAAGGTCCCCAATATCATTTAAAGACAAACAAATTTCATAAAATCATATCAAATCATATAATTAATTATTTTTTCTTTTTGTAAGTAATGTTATACTATAAGGCAATTCACAAAGTGTTCTATTGTGTCATATTGGCTGTATTTACTATATTTTTATGAATGTCACATTAATCAAATAATAGCATATGCAACCAATATGACACAATAGAACACTTTGTGAATTGTCTTTATTACACTTAGGCTCCTCCTATTTACAGGTAATCAGTTACTGTTTTTTGTGTAAATGATTAAATAAAAATTAAATGCAACTATTAATAAACGTTAACTTGCAAACAAGAAGTGATTAAAGCATTAATCAAATATAAAATAAATTTTAATAAAAAATTTAATCAAGTGAATTAAACGTTTAATCAACTTAATTAAACGTTTAATCAAGTGAATCAAACGTTTAATTGATACTATTAATTTGTGAACTGGTACAAATTGAATTAATTTCTTAATTAATATTACAAATTTTTCAATTAAAATCACTTTTTATTTTTGTCTGTGAAGTATATTTCCCCAAAAATTTTAATTTTATACTATCTACATATATTATGTATTTTTATATACAAGAAGCTTATATTTTGATCTGTTTATGTTTCCAATGAAAATAATGTGTTTTCTTCTTATTCTGTTGTTTTTGTTGTGTCTACTCACAACAAGCAAATCGTTTTTTAACTACTGTGTTGTTGTAGTGGCTACAACAAATTTTTATAAGTTATATGAAATTAAAACGCTCACTTTGAGCGGCACTACCAACGAAAAGTTTAATCTTTTTTGTTCTTGGCTTAAAAGTTGTATACCTATTTTAAGAAATTCCGGGATTGATTTTCAAAAGTCAACCCATTTAGGATTGTTTTGAGTACGTTTTTGTGTTATTCATACTTGAATTCTTGAGTATGACTCGTACTTAAATTAAGTATAAAAAACTTAATTTATCCCGAGTGTTTTTCTTTTTTTGTAGTTCATATTTTATACGTGAAGATCCAATAAAAAATGTGACAAAATGTTAGCCGCCGGTTAATCAGAAAATTACTTTAAAAGTTTGAAAATCGGCTCAGTAGTTTAGGATCTATACCATAGATTCTTAAGGTAACAAACAAACACACAAACAAACGCAATATAATTTTTAAACACAAATATTGAAGATGGATATATGAAAATGTATTAAACTTGTTACAGTAAAAAAAAAAATATTTCACTAAGGTGGTACATTATTAAAAACGAAAAAATGTATATTTTAATTAAACGCAATTTTTGCAGCAATTTTCATTACGTGTAGTGCAGATTTTTTCCACCTAGTGTGTTCTGATAACTTATAGTTATATGTATATTATGGTAGGAATTGTACAAAATTTTGGGACAGTTTATATATATTAAAGCATGTCTTTAACTGCTTATATGAATAAAGTTGAATACCCTTATTATCGTAAAGATTCTGTCTGACTGTTAACAAGAATGAATTCACTTTATAACTTTTGTTTGCAAATTGATTTATTTATATTTTTGTTCGTAAGAGTTAATTACAATAGTACAACAAAAATAACAAATTATAACAATTGTTTGGCTTTTAAATACATTTTTCAAATTGTGTATCTGATGTCTGATTTGCTTTAAATTTTGAAAGGCAATTATGTAAAATATATACAGATGTAATCAACAAATAGAAATATGGATGTTCAATGAACATTTAATATTTCAGTTATTATCAAAAATTATTAAACAAAGAGAGTAATAATTTTATGTGCATTTTAATCAAAAATTATTAGAAGTCTTCTTGGATGTGTCATGCTTCCTTTTTACTAAAAGCCTTATAGCCGTTTTTCACATTAGGAGATTAGACTTTTCTTAACGAAAAACTGTATTATAGTTACTACTATGGGAGGTATTCTAATCAAATTATGGATCCGGTTCCCGAGACGGGTACATTTGTTCGCAGTACACATTTTTCTTTAAGCGCCCATATTTTTGTGGTCGATTTGCCGGTGCATCACACAACGCATTACAGGGAAAAAGTTTTCTTTGCCGAGACTGTGCGTATGTAGAATAACCTTCCTACTAAAGTCGTCCCTCTCACTTTCAACAAGAATAAGGTCAAGTCGAATGTCCAAAAGCACTAATCCCTCTATCCTCCTTCCCTTAACCTATTTTTCCGGTTCCAACACAATGCAATGCATTAGTAAAGGTCATCCCCTACGTGCAAGTCCTTAAAAAAAAATTTTGGACCTACCGTCACATAAAACACTAACAATTATGATTGAAAATTTTGTCTGATCACCAACATTTATAAAAAAATTATAGCAGTGGAAGTGGTGTTTGTATGTTTATATACTAGGGAGATCGATTATTCGACTTTTTTCAATAACCGGTTTTCGAATATTACGAATAGGTGCTATTTTAAAAAACCCGGTTTTCGGTTAAGCAATTTTTAAATAACCGGTTAACCGGTTTTAATTCGAATACTTAAAAACACAAAAAGCAATTAAGTTTTTAAAATAAAACGTTAATTTATATAAAAACAAAACAGTTTGCAAAGTTAAGGAACCAACAAAATACATAGATATGACTTAGATCAGACCTAACAAATATTTGACGATAAAATCCAAGAAAAGTGAGACCAGTAAACGGATTTAACTTTAGATAAATTTTCAACAATTTTTTATTGATTTACTAAACTTTATTTGTTGAATGATATTTGATATAGACAAACGTTTTGCAAAAGCAAATAAATTATAAGAATTTTTTAAAGTTATTATTTGAAATATTTGCTCAAATTTATTTAGATTTGTTGGTGGTTAAGCTATCTATATAAATCAACCATATTTTTCAACAGTTGAAAACAAAACCTTTTAGCCAGGATTATCTATCAAATTATTTTGTTTCAGTATTATAGAAACAAATAGTGAACTGAACATTATTTTTGTGTAAAATATTTGTCAATTCGTCGACTACAATTTAAAACATTCCATGACATTGTTTGATTTCTTTAAATTTATTTTTTAGTTCATGGTGTTTTAATAAATAAAACTGGTAGAAATTTTTCCCATATCGTTGATTCGGTACAAATTACTATTTACGTGTACAAATTACTATTTATTTTTTAACTGCACACGTTTTTGTAGTGTTTTGAATTTTTTTTTGTTTTTTTTTTACAAGAATACACGCTTTTATAAGCGATTTGTATTTACAGTGTTCATAATGTTTTTTGACCTTTGTTACATTTTGCTTTGACATTCTGTATAAAAAGTTTAAGTTTGGCCAATATTCAATTAGAAAATACTTAAATTACGGGTACATCCACAACAAGAGTAAGAAAAATGTATATAAATTACACATTACTAAAATAACCGGTTTATTATACCAAAATAACCGGTTTATTCGATATTCGAAAAATGGGCATTTTAAAATAACCGACTTGGGCAAAGCTAAAATAACCGGTTAAAACCGATCGAATAATAACCGTTCGATCTCCCTATTATATACCGTATGTCATATGATTCAACTTCAGAAGACCTTTCAAATTTACGAAATAGTGTAGCTGTGTTTTTGTAAATGTTTTTCTAATTTTCTATTTAATTTTCTTTAAATTATTTTTATGAAGAAAGGAATTTTGCAACATGAAATGAATTAATATTTACTGATCATTTTTCATTCTTGACTGAGCTGGGAATTGAAAAAGGTAAACGAGAAAAAGAAAGACAAAAAACATGATAAACAGAAAAATGTAGTTTGGACTTCAGGAAGAATTCTTAATAAAAAGTATGAAAAACAGTAGTAAGGAGCAACATGTAAATCAATTAAAATAGATAATCATTAAAAAAAAACAAAACAACCTGTGCGTGAATGAGCATGTATTCAATTCCCAGCTTAGTCACGAATGAAAAATTATCTATAAATTTTAATTCATTTTTGTTGTAAAATTCCTTTCTTCATAAAAATAATTTAATGAAAATTAAATTTAATGAACTTTAGCTTGAATTAAATATATGAAAACAATTTGGATTAAAACCATAAAAACTTCAATAAAATAACCGCAATACTAATTATTTTCTATTTTATTTACTAAATATTACAAATACAGGTACACATATTATAAAAACAATAATGCACTACGATTAATGTTGTCAAATTGATATGGTCTATATAAGTAGTTTAAACGCCCAATTTAATGCGTTTAGAATAGGTTTATATTGAGCCCTTATCACAAAAAAAGCTTAAGCGACAAAAATACAAACTTGTAGAAGATGGTTTTTTTTAATTATATTTCATAAAAATTTTGTATGAAAGTTGGCTCTTAAGCCAAAATTGTTTTTGCTATTAAATCGTTAGGGTACATTATGTGAACATGAAATTTCAGGAGATGATGCAAGTGATGTCAATAAATTTATTTATTAAAATTGACAAAAATCGAATATTATGTCGTTTAAGCTATTTTTGCCATAAGAGCGCGATATGTTAACTGATTTATAGATTTTCTGGTTTAGGCACATTTTAATCCTAAAAGAGAGAGTTTAACTTGAACTGATTTATAAGCCCTTAGAATTTGATTTGTAGTACATTCCCTGCGGGAAATTTGTGTCAAATGTTCCAATACACTGGTCCTGGGATTTGTGAAAATAGAACAAGTACAAAAAGTAAGACCTCATGACCAGTGAGAAGAGAACCAATCATTTACCTGGTATATGAAGAATCTAAAGGTAGAAAACGCAATGAATTACAGTACAGTATTTACCGGTAGTGTGACACTTTTTTTTGGACGTTCTAATATTTGGTTCTTAAATTTAGTTCTAGGACTTGTTTTATTGCAATAATACTACATTGTATTGATATAATCCTCCATTGTAGTAACTAACACTAAACACGTTCATTGAAAATAGATGTGTGACTTGTCAATTGACCCCCTCCAATGACAACCCCATGTAAAAGTGATAGGTCCCATTCATATAAAGTGTTAGAACTAGAACCGGTCTTTACCACCAAAGACATATCACGGGACAAGTTTGGTGTCAGTTCGCTTCCCTCTATGGTGCATATTGAAGATGGATTGTGAAGCGTATGAGTGATATTTAATATAGTATAAAGTATACACTCTAGGGCATACTTATGTTTTAGTAATTGCATTGTATATTTTTTTAATAATAACACAGGTCAACAGCAAAAAAGGGCTTTAATAACTACTATATAGATTTGATGCAGCATGGCTACCTAAGTACAAAAATGGTAACATATATTATCATAACTCAAAAACAACTTGTTCGATTTTGTTAAAATAAATCTACAAAAATCATGATTTACAATATCTTTAAATGATGTATATAAATATTATTAATGCGATCAATAGTTTCAAAGTTATGAAACAAATTGTTAGCCAAAAAATAAAAAAATTGGTAAAAAAAATTTTTTTTCGGAAGGAAAAAATCTGGAAAAAATCGAAAACGGCAAAAGGTATTATATTTTATTTATTTGTAGTAAAGCTACATATCATGTCAATTAAAAAAGATATGGATCATGAAAATCGGTACATGGTTAAGGTTTTTAATAACAATTAATTGAAGCTGTCGCATATTTACAAGCACTGTAGAAAATGGTATAATGAAGATGCAGAACACAGAAACACAGGTGCATTATACGACCCGGATTTCGGCAAACCCTCTTTACATGTAGAAAATTGTTTGGAAAAAAACCTTTATGACATTTTTATGATTTTCAGAATTAAAAAAATAAGTAATAAACGAAAGGTTGTTTTACGATTGCGGTAGCAAACTAATAAACGCTCATAAATGTGCGTGCACGCTGCAATGCTCTTTTTTCCGTTGGCTACCTGTAACGGATGATTTTTTTGCATTAAATTCCTTAATGTTTTTTATGATTTTTATTTAATTTTTACGATTGCGGTAGCAAACTAATAAACGCTCATAAATGTCCGTGCACGCTGAAATGCTCTTTTTTCAGTTGGCTACCTGTAACGGATGATTTTTTTGCATAACATTCCTTAATGTTTTTTATGATTCTTGGGAATAAGAAACAAATTTGCAGCACACACAAACTGTACCCACATGAAGGGTTATCCCAAATTATAGTATCAGTATTTATAAGAGCTCCTTGAGCCATTTTACTTTATTCAAGAATTGTTTGCGATAACGGAAACATCATTTTATCCCTACATAAAGAGTCATTCAGCTTACAAGTTAAAACAAATTACAAGTATTAATAAAAATGAGCAAGAAAGCCAGAACATTTTTATGTAAAAACAATCCGGATTCATTTTGTTATGTGTGCGGCCAATATATCACCGAAAAAAAAACGTAACTGCTTCCTAACTTCATTGCAAAAGTCATATGAAGATTGTTATAATATATATCCGCACAACTTGAACCAGCATTGGACACTCAGTACCATATGTATTTCATGTCGATTGAATTTATCTATGAGGTTTTCTAACGTAAAGTAAGTATAGGTAAATACATTTGGAATATTTCATACTTAAAGTATTTCTTAATTAAATTTTTAAATTTTTTTCATTTTACAGACGACGCTTGGAAATTTCGAAGCCTATGCTATGGAGAGAAACAGCGAGCCACGAATCCGATTGTTATTTTTGTTTAAGTACAAAAACCGGCTTCGGAAAACATATGCGATGGTCTGCTGATGGGTTTACACTTGCAGTTCTACATTCACCAGAAATGAAATATGCTGAAGATCAGGGTCCAAGCTCTAGTCAAGTGCTTTCATATTCACCAGGACACTTAACCTCAAGTATGTGTTCCAAATCAGAAAGTTCAAATTCAGCACTGCTATCTACATCTGCAAATGACGAGTTAATCCCACACAAAAATTTCTCGCCGAGACCATTGAATCAAGACCAGCTTAATGATGTAATTAGAGACCTTGGATTGTCGAAAAGGTCTTCGGAATTACTTGCGTCCCGGATGAGAGAAACAAATCTCATAACAAAAGAAACTAAAGTTTCGTATTACCGTACTCGAGAAGAAGGCTTACTTCATTATTTTGTTGAAGAGGATGATTTTGTGTACTGCACAGATATTTCTGGTTTGATGACTGCCATGGGCTTCCAGAGATAAGATTCAAACGAATGGCGTTTATTTATCGACTCATCAAAACGCAGCTTGAAGTGTGTCCTTTTGCATAATGGAAATAAATTTCACTCCTTGCCGATCGCACATTCAACCAAAGTAAAAGAAGAATACTCTGTAATTGCATTGGTCATGAAGAAGATAAAGTATAATGAACATAACTGTGTAATTTGTGTTGATCTAAAGATGGTAAATTTCCTATTAGGTCAACAAAGTGGCTTTACCAAATACCCTTGCTTTTTATGTTTATGGGACAGCAGAGCTAAAGCAGAACATTGGAAGAGAAAACAATGGCCTTTTAGGGAAACACTGGTTCCAGGTATGCCAAATGTTATAAATATGGATCTAGTGCCCCGAGATCCGATCATATTACCCCCTCTTCACATTAAACTTGGTCTTATGAAACAATATGTTAAAGCACTTAACAAAGATAGTGAATGTTTCCAGTATATTTCAAGGAAGTTTCCTAATTTGAGTATTGAAAAGCTGAAAGCAGGCATATTTAATGGCCCACAAATTCGCAAATTGGTCAAAGATATTGATTTTGGCAGTTCAATGTCAGAAATTGAGAAAAATGCATGGGATTCGTTTGTATGGGTTATTCAAAATTTCTTAGGAAATAACAAGAGTGATGATTACGTTACGCACGTTGAAGAGATGTTAACTCACTTCCAGAATCTTGGATGCAACATGAGCATCAAAGTACATTACCTGCACAGTCACTTAGATCGTTTTCCTGAAAATCTAGGAGACTTGAGTGAGGAACAGGGCGAACGATTCCACCAAGATATCCGGACAATGGAGGAACGATACCAGGGTCACTGGGATGCACACATGATGGCTGATTTTTGCTGGAGTATTCAGAGTAACACTTCGTTATTCAACAATAGTTGAAAATCGTATAAAAGAAAATTCCAGAGTTTGTAGTTTATAATAATTATTAATTTATTTTCTTATATTATTTCTTATTATAAATTTTAATAATAATATATAAATTTTCTACTGTTTAATACATTTAAACTTATCCAATACAAATGTTTCTCCGAAGAATAGAAACAGTATTGTAGGTAGGGTTTTGCCAAAAAAATACATGAATGTTACTATGTAATGCATTTTCGATGTGAAAATTGTACATAGCATGTTTTCAAAATTCAATAAATCGAAAGAAGAACATTAATTACTCAATTTTATGTATATCGAGAAAAGAACTAAAATTTTGTGAAAATGAGCGAATTCACTTAATTGTGAATAAATTCGAAAATTATCAATCAATTTTTATGACCGATATCTCATTTTGTTGCTTTTACATATGGCTTTGTGATAAAACAATAAATCTGCACAATTTTTGCCGTTTTCGATTTTTCATGATTTTTTTAAAACAAAAATATTTGCCATTTTTACGTAAAAAATATATTTTTGGCTTCAATTTTTTCTTATAACTCCGAAAATAGTGGGCCGATTGAAACGCGATGTATAAACGGTTTAAGGGCTATGTAAATTTAAATTTTTCTAAATTTATTTTAATAATATCGGACTAACACTTTTTGAGTTATCATTAATTATGTGAAGAAACATCTAAAAAAATTTACAATTTTACTAAAAAATTTTTTTAAAAAAAACCTCTCCATAGAATTTTAAATTTGGACCATATTTGTACTACTGGAACCACAATACATCAAAATTGTATAGTGGGTTTTCAAGCCTTTAACATTTTTTCGATTTTGTTGCCTTGTGTAATACATATCGCACTTGTTCTCCGAAACAGAGTCAACCCAAAATTAATAAATTTTCAGTAGAGACAAAAAACTTTTTTTTTAAATGTATTCTTGTATATTACAAATGGGGATAAAACTGCATTTTTTTGGCAAAATACTAGAGAAATAGATCTAAGATTTTTACAGTGGGTAGATATGGCCACTGTTTATCGTTTTCTTGCAAAAAGTGAAAATTAAAAAATTTTGCGTTGACGCTGTTTAGAGGAACAAGTGCGATATATATTTCATTAATAATAATATTTACGACTTAAGAGATTAATATCCAAAACGTTGACTTTAACTGCCGTGTTTATAAAAATCTAAGTAAGATTTGAAATTTGTATCGCAGTTCAGTTCAAAAATACGTTTAAAATGTAAAATATTTATAAATGCTAATTACTTATTTTTTGTTTACTTAAGTGCAAGGGAAAAGCTAAACAGCAATAAGAAAAAAGTGTCTGGCATGCGATAAAAAAATTATTATTAACGTAGAAGGATTATGTGTGTATATAACCAGAGTGTAGACAACGATTTCAAAAATATTTATATACATTTTATAATTTTACGATAACTATGTTTTATAGATTGTAAATCATTTTTAGAAGTTAAACTTAACGGGAGCTGCCCAAAATATAATTAAATGAAATATGTATGTTTTTTTTTTGCAATACATTTTTTCCACATGCAATACAATTAACTTAAACTGCATTACCAAAATATAAAAAGGGTGCAATGGGATGAAATTAATATATTTCGAGATAAACCGGAAAGTTTCCTATATACAGATCAGATGAGTTACAAACCGGTGACAGAAGAGAAATTGGCAACTCTGGTTACAGCCAAAATATCGGTGAAAACTTCCGACTTCTGGATAACAAACTGTTTTCCAGATTGAGATCATTACGAAATGTATAAGATGGATAAAGGGATTTTTTAAATGACTCTGATACAGATGGTCAAGCGATCATCAGGAATTTGGGAAACAATAATGTGTCATCTCGGACCGTAATGAAATACAAGGAAGAGATAAGCTTTTATTGTGAATGCATAGTTCTGGAGATATTACGGATTCCAAGTCACCAAGGCATAAGAAGCGGACAGGCTGTCAAAAATGAGGACACACCTGAATACGGTTAACCTAGAGAACGTTTAATCTTTAAAAAAATTTAATTGTAAACTATAAGAATGGGCACTGGACCACAATGTTAAAAGCATATGGCAAAGAGGAAGGCCAACTGGAGTTCTACTTGTGCAAGTGACCGGTTTTTGATTATATAATGGGCGACACCACAAACACAATAAATTTATAGAGGACAATATCACGAATCTAAAATTCTATAGGGAAATAAAATGGGAACCCTTGAGAGAGAACAAAGAGGTGACTATTTTCTAGTCTTACCATCTTAACAAATCTTTATACCCTTCGTATTTTAAAATAACATTAAGCACTTTTAAGTTTGGCTTCTTATGAAATTTTATCAAAATCTAACCAAACGCTTCGACGACTATACTTCCCATATTTTACCAATATTTTCTCTTATATATTGATATAAAAGAATAGAGTTCTATTTTTAAAAATCAGTTCTAAACATACGCAGAAAAAAATAACAAAATTTATTAAGTAAAACAAAATTTTTTAAAACTTTTCTTATATTATGTTTTTTATTCGACGCAGGTTTCTAAGGGAGAAACGTAAAAAAATCGCTTACGAAAGACAGGAATTTTATATGGCGAGTTCTCACTTTGAAGCAGTACATTTTTGACACAAAAAGCGCTGTATTCAGTGCATCAAAAAATTGTCGAATATAACGATCAGCTTTACACACTTACCACCTAAGTTTTAAAAAAAAAAACGGGTTAATAAAGGGCTTATGAAACATATTTTTATACAAAATCCATTTCATAAACCCTTTATTAATCCGTTTTATTTTTTATAACTTAGGCCGTTACATTATATTGTTATTGTTATTCTTTTAAATGCTCCCTTCCAAACCTGCTTCATAGTAAGGGAATGTCTTGGCTATTCAAATGTTATATATTTTTTTTAAATTTGTTAAGAATTTGTTTACTTACCTTAATGCATCTCTCTATGTTTTATTGCGTAGAGTATACAAATATATTATTAGTGCTTCGCAAAACAAGAAATTTTTTTATTGGGTGGACAATATATATATTAAAACCTCGTTGATTTATTTCCAAATCGATTTTCTTAATGTGTGTAGGTAAGTAGGAACATATGTATAGATATACCGTATTTAATTTCAAACAAAAATCTTAAGGCAAAAAAAAAAAATCACAATATGTATTGATAACTATCGACAATATTTGTTTCCAGCTTTAGATTTAGGCTTCTGAGACATAAACGAAAAGTTATTTTTTGCATTTGATTTCGATTTGCAAAGTTTCTCTTTTGTTCTTAACAAATAAATTATTAGAAAGGAAATGGCTAAATGTCTTTAAGAAGTTTGTATTTGAAACAGACTGCAAATATGTTTCCGTTTCCCTTTTAATAAAACTTGTTACCGAAACTCAACTTTTTGTACGCAAAAGTAAAGAAAGTGCTTTAAGACAAATATTTTCTTTGTAAAGTTATGTCGAAAAAAAGGAACTACACTTCCGAACATGCACGCGCATGTGTTACAAATAACACTAAATAAATTGTTCAAATTTGTAAAGACAAAGTTTTTCTAATACATACATACATATTTTTAGTTAAAGAAAATTTCTACTACTTACTATTCCAACTCAAAAATTAAAATAATAATGTAAGTATTGTTTAATAATATTTATTGATACCTGCAGTCGAAAAGAAGCTAAGTCTACATTTTTTGAAAATTCAGTTTCTGCTGTAGTTTAATAGAGTCCACAAAAATATATGTTTGCCGAAAAAAGCCATTTTGTATGTTTCATTTGTTGTTTTTTAATGGTACGTAAAAGTGCTAAACCCAATAATGTTAAAGATAAAGCGCTAAGTCCCATTTTTAAATTTTATAATAAAATATTTACAGTTGTTGGTTGTAAGCTTTTAAATAAGTAAAATAAGACTAAGTATATATTAAGTAGTATATTTTTTGTAAATTATCGCACAATATTTTTTACTTTTGCAGTTTTTGCTCGGATCTTTTAAGAAAAGCATACCAATTTTCATATCTTTTTTTATACTTTTTGGTGTTTGATAAAATTTTTTTATTTAACTACGTGTTGACCAATTTCATAGCGATGTGAGATGAGCAATGTTTCGCTAAATGTATAAACCCATCATAATGAACTATTGAGCAAAAAATTCTTTTAATTGGCCATACAGTACAATGCGTTTTACATG
The DNA here is from genome assembly GCA_943735925.1 of Pollenia amentaria. Classification (NCBI taxonomy): domain Eukaryota; kingdom Metazoa; phylum Arthropoda; class Insecta; order Diptera; family Polleniidae; genus Pollenia; species Pollenia amentaria. The sequence goes on along the minus strand of OX031010.1, from coordinate 117,130,412 downwards.
GTTATGGCCTAAATATTTTATGCCTGGCACTGGCAGGACATAAAATAAATATTAGGATAAGATTTGATTAATTATTGTTAGTTCATGAAGTGTATGAAGATTCAATAAATAAATACTTAAAAAACATAAAGCACAATAAAATTAATGTTCTTGCTGATTACATTGTCACACGTAAAGTTTAGAACCCATTCCCTAAACTTCCTCAAATAAAAGCCTATGGGAGGTCTGATTGTCTCCACAAAGTCAGTGCCACCACTTCCGAAAACTCATCGGCCATTTCATTACAGGTGATGTTGCAATCAAAATTATATTTTCGATTTGTTTTTTCAACTAAAACAATAATTGATTCAATTATCATATTCATTAACTAGAAACAATGCTCGAGACATGTGCTTAAGAACAAAATTACTTTTATTATTTTATTGAGGTTAGCGAAGCGCACTGGGTTGAACTAGTATTATATTAAATTCAAAACAACTGAAACAAAAAGTCCACATTTAAAATACAAAATATTCAACAGAAAAGTTTATAAAGCTACGGCCACACTTATTACATACTTGACCAAATAAGCATTACCACTACTTTGTTAATTTTTAGTGAGACTAAACATAGTCTTAGCACAAAATAAAACTAATTATAAAATTGTGTTTTTGTAAGATGTGGTATTATAATCAAAATAATATTGGAATTAAAGAAAATTATTTTATAATTTGTTTGTTTGTCATTTTTTTTTTAAATATTTGCTAAGTGTGTTTTTGTAAGATGTGGTATGATAATCAAAATAAATTTGGAATTAAAGAAAATTATTTTATAATTTGTCTGTTTGTCATTTTTTTTTAAATATTTGCTAAGTGTGACCGTAGCTTAAGGAATAAAAATCTTTGTCAAACAATTATTTTTGGTCATCCATGTCTTGCATGACAATAAAAATGTGTCGACTGTAAAAAAACTGCATTTACAGATTAAAAAAATTGAGAGCTAGAGATTTTAGTAAGTTTTTCCCCCCTCTCCTGAAAAATTTAGTTATTTGGACTAAGGACTTATCTTCTTTAAGGCAACGAAAAATTTTTTTTTATTTTTTAAATTCTGGTGATATAAATAAATTTTCATAATGTTCACTAACAAATAAGTAAGAAAGTACAGTCGGTAGAGGGTGACTATTTAATAACCTTTGTCTTTTTAGAGAATGTACGATTAAAGTTCATATATGAAACCTTAAGGCAATTTAGATATCTACCCAATAAAATTTAGTTAAGAAAACAGTTTTAGAAATGGGAATTATTGGATGATATATATGGAATCGGGACCTCTAGATTCTCACAACATTTTATAGTTGGATCTTTGTGCCAATAGCGATAGACATTTCTAGAAATACATGGCGAAATGTTATTTAAATTCATGGAAATGATAATCTAGACGCTAGTGGTGTTACATTCGCCTTCTGTACGACATTTGTATTCGTATTCCCCAAATTAAAACGAATATTTCACAAATATTTTGTTAATACATTCAAAGATATAAATAAAATACAAAAGTGTAAATAATACATAAAATGAAAAAAAAATGTATTAAAGAAAACATCTTGTTTTTTTAGCCTAAAATAAAATCTTCTATTAGTAAAGTAAAAAAACGACCAAACATTAGAAGAATTGTGCCGCCACAGAATGAATTTATGAAAATTACTCAAGTTGATTTTAAGCACTCCTAGACAAACTACTATTTGCAACAATTGTCTTATTGTCGTACGAAAATAATCGACAACTGGAATGGCTCAATGAAATATCAAGATAATTCCAATCGCTTTACACAAATTAGAAATACGTTCACTGCGGTGGATTGTCATTTAACATTTAAAGAAATTTTGCTTCTAATACAATAATTAGGAGTGGGAAGCTTAAGTGTTTGATACTCAATACTCATCGCCCACACTTGCAATTTTTGATGCAGCAATTATTGAGTTTAATGGTGAGAGGGGTGAGAAGATTAGGGAGGGGTGCTCAGTTTCATGGTCCCTGCAATTCCGTTTTGTTTTGTAATTCTTACACTTCTTAATATGAAGTTGGCTGCAGGTGTATTTGTATTTATATATGAAATATAAAAAGTAGATGGGGAAAGACAAGATGAAAAAACAAAGATTGCAAACCTATAATTTTATAATCTGGACACTAATGCAATTTCAAAGCAGAATTTTAAAAAATTGCAGCAACAAAAATTGCAAGTTTGGACGATGACTTACTAAACACTGTGAGAAACAAAGAAAGACAAAATAAAGTTAAGAAAAATAAGGGAAGCCACCTGAATGAAATATGTGAAAACCCACCGAATAGGTCTGTGAGTTAACAGTGCAAAGAGAGTGAGAAAAACGAAGTCTAAAGTATTTAAGTATAAGTATCAATGTGACCCTTTTTGCAATTAAATTTAGCATTCAAAATTTAGAGTTAGCTGCAAAACTTTCTGTTAGCATTTCTGCATTTTGTTTAGGATTTTTATAAAATGTTTCAGCTTTTTTTAGCCTTCTTTTAAGTTTGTAGGAATAGCTTTATTGATTACCTGAACTTTTTTTATAAAGTTTTGACTTTGTTGCACGCAAAATTTCGGATGAAAATGGATTAGTTTTATCTTAAGAAACGTCTTACCTTTTATTTTGTAAAAAAAAATTTAACATTTAGGGAATCTTAGAAAAGCCCTAATCATGTTGATTATAAAAATTATTTCCATTTTTTTTATAACGTATAAAAGTTGATACATAAAAGGAAATTTTACACTGTAATGTAAACATTGAATTAAATGATTTCAAGATACAAATTCTATTGTGTAAATGTTTTGGCACTTCATGTTAATCCAACGAAATATCTGAAACAAATTTGGATGTAAACTGCTAAGCAAATAATAATTTTGGAACTTCAGCTTTTCTTCAAATTTAACAAGCCTAACCTATTTAAGAATTACATAAAGCATAAACATATGTCTCAGAGGCGTACATGTATAATAACTTCTTCACTGACCCAAAAAGGTACGTGGAGACAACGAAAATATCCGTTGAGCAAACAAAAAATTTATTAATTTTCGTCCAATGAATTTGTTCGTTGTGACAACAAATAACTGTTCTTTAAAAGATTTTATTTAAAAAATTTAATGTACTGTTCGTTAATATAACGAAAAAATTCAAAAATATAACGAATGAATCGTTAATTCAGTAAACCTTTTTAAAAATTTGTTGGCTCAACGAACACAGTACATTGTCTCAATAAATTATTTTTTTAAATTTCTTCTCGCAACATTATACCACCTGTCCCCCTCTCACAATTTACTTCTGTAACCCCCTTTAAAATCCAAAAAAAAACTCATAATTAAAATGTACATATATATTTTTGCAAAAATTTTGCAAATTTATTATGGTATATGTATATATGATATTATTTATATAGTTTTATAAAGTTTATTTATAATTTTTATACAGTTTTTGCAAACTAAAGCCAAGCTTTGGGGCTTCAAAAGCAGACAAATTCCAACTTTTGAAGCTTCATAGCATGGCAATACACGTGGCAAAGCCTAAATGCGGTTTTGATAATATTATTTCAAAAAAATATAATAATTATGCCAAATAAAAGGTAATTCATGGTATTTTGTGACGATTGGCTTTATATAATAATTATTATCAATTTTACTATTTCATTTTGTTTATTTAAAGTTGAACTCAGGGGAAATGATTTTTTGTTTTTAATTGATAAAAATAATTTTGAATAAAGTTCCAAAAAATGGAACTAGCAGGTGGATATTATAAGTTAAATAAATATAAGATTTTAAAAATAATGTTTACTGCTCGGACAAAATTTTTAAACGGAAATTTAATCCCATCAAAATAAATAAAAATTTCACTAAATTTTAAAATGTCTGGTCCAATTACTGCTATAAACGGGTGCACATTTTTGACCTCTTTTTTTTAAATTCTATATGTTCTTCAAGTACTCCAATTGATGCTGCTACGTAAACAAACGATTCCTGTGAATCCTTAATTGTAAATTTTGCGGTTGATTTTTTTCCATTTAAATCTTTGCGCACAAATTTCATTGTACGAATCAGGTAACCATGTAAAGCCCAAAGCATTGCCGTATCTCGACTATCTGCAAAAATAATATAAGAATCTGACATTAATTTAATGCTTATATTTTATGTTTAAATTTTTTTAGTATTAAAAATAAAAGTTTTGTTTCAATGTTTAACTCTTAGCCTGGATTTTTGAGGTCTCAGTTAAACTAGGTTTAGTTAATATGAAAACAGATTTGTGCCGCCATTATCAAGTTTGTAAACAAAATTTTGACGGAACAGCAAAATTTTGCTTAAAATGTTGGTATTTAATGAAATAATAACAAAAAGTCAAATTTCTTCGGAAAAATCCGAGTTTCAGATTACGTTAAACTAAGATAAAACTTAAACCACATCTCAAAAACCCAGCCTTAATAGCATAATTTAATAGTAAGCGATAATAGTTTGAATATTTCAGTTAAGTTTTTTGACTTACTTTCACTTTAATCGGTTGATTTTATATTATTTACCACTTGAAGACAAGAATCTTCAATTCATCTAAAAGTACTGTACGTACTTAAATTATGCCATTTTTTAAATGAACTATTAGCAAATCCACCGAAATTAATTTTATGTTGCACAGATAGGAACTTTTACCCTTTTATTTAATTTGAGAAAATTTTAGTTGTAATTAATTTATTATAAAATTTAATATTACACTTCATTTTTTTTCAAATAATATCTTAAAAAGAACCAGTCCGACTAGAAGTAAAATACGAAATGCCAACACATGTTAAACTAACACTGTTTTAAAAATCAACTTAACAAACGATACGTTAGCCTCATGAAACTTTTTTGACTTCAACGTGCTAAATCGTTAAGCCAACAAATCAATTGTAACTTTTATGCGTGGGTATTATTTTTAATGAAGGGTTCGTGAACTGAAAGAACACTTTATTAATTTTAACGTACAAGTTTGTAAGCGAACAATTCGTAGAAGTAGCGCGTTCAGGTAACAAACACATGCTAAATCACTTCTTACCTCAACGAACACTTTATTAAAGTTAACGTACGAGTTCCACGGGACAATGAATAAATAATAAAATTCACCCGTTTTTGTGTTAATATGACTCAATAAATGTTTTATTAGCTCCACGAACATCTTATTAACATTAATGTACATTTGAATTAAGGCGCCATATGAACTTAGTAGTTAATTTTAATGAACTACTCTTTTTCCAAATGAAAGATTTATTACTTTTTAAGAACATTCATTATTATACCAAATTGCACATTTCCATTATAAACCAATGTTAACGAAATATTTAACAAATGCATGTTCATTGAGTCAACGAATGGTACGTAAATTAAAATATTTGAGTAGGTAATTTTATTTTCCATTATACTAACGAATAACTCATTGAGCCAACGAAAATAATTTTATTAAACGTTGTTCGTTAATATTATGAACACTTTTTGGTTCAGTGTTGTAATTAATAAATTGTACTTTGTAAGATAGTTTCTTTTTAATGACATTTTAGATCGGAACACAATCTAATAATAAAACACACTTTTCATAATTATAAAATTAATACATATTTATTATCACACACTAAAAAAAAAATATTACAAAGTTTGGAAGCATAAAAACCAGCTGCATAGAAAATAAAATATCCGCTTTAAACGTAGGCGTGTTATACGTCAAAAGCCCAAAAATGGTTGAGTTTGGATTAGCGATAAGTGAGCGATCAGCAAACTGTAGTCGACTACTGACTTGACTAAAAGCACTTCAACAGTTCAAAAGGGAGGGAGAGTTTTAAAATCTATGTACGCCTCGCAGGCTTAGGTTAGGGTTCTAGGGTTAAGAAATGAACTGATATAAAAATTTTTTTAAATTATGGCGATTTCTTTTCTGAGAAATATGTTGCATAAATGGTACATGCTCTATCTCTTTTGTGTAGAGCATGTACCATTTATGCAACATTTTTCTCAGAAAAGAAATCGCCATTAGAGAAAATCATAGAAATAAAATTGCTTGTATTAAGCTTACATCAGGGTTATTGCGGGCCGCTTGTAATGAGTTCCTAAAATTTTTGTAGTTTTTAATAAAATTTTATACTGTTAATAAATTGTTAGCAAAAATCTTGAAAATTTGTTAGCATTTTCTAAAACAATTTTTAGCATTTTCTGGCCTTGTCTAATGCAAGATTAAGCTGTAAACAATTTTAAGATGTGGTCACACTAATAAGTATACAAACAGTTCCTTGGAGTTATCTTTATGACTTCAGGCGAAGTATACAATCTCCCATCGTGCAGAATAGTTTGATTTATTTGTAGCCTTAATTTACTTCAGTAACCGGTTGGGCTGCACATTAGACCCTTTGGCTCGCTTTGCTTATGACTTTTATAAAATAATAATAATGTTAATATAAAAATTAAAAAATATTCAGTAGTGGCATTTAGGTGCGAACTTGATCATTTCAAATTCAGTCATCGGAATGTCATAATAATGTTAAAAACAATCAGTATGCCAGTTTTATTATAAATTTATATATTTCAAATTTGAGATATCGTGTGGCGCTAAATTTCCAGTTGGATGTTTGTAATCGTGTTCGGCGAATCTTGGCGCAGATATTCATATTTGCATTCGGTGTTGCGAATATTAAATTTTGGTACTCGTAGCATCACTACTGGACACAACATGTATTTAAGTGAAGCTGTGTGTTTTTAAAATTTATAATGAATAAAATGTTCACTTGGCTATAAAAAAACTATTAAAAGACAGTTGTTTGTTTGAATGGGGAAAAATGTACATAGATATTATTTTCTCTACCCTTTGTTTGTTTTTAATTTTCCAAATTTGTTTTTATAACCGACTCAAGTGATGAAACATTTTTTGCAACATTTTTTTCTCTTCTTTCTCCTTTTGGCCAAAAAATTTTTTCTTGTGTTATCGTATATTTGAAATTGTTTGTTTATTATTAAATGTAAAAGTAAACGAACGGTCTTGAAATTTTATCAAAACTTTGATGAAAACCACAAGAGAGAAACATATTTATACCCTACACCACCACAGGTGGGGAAGAAGTTATGCGTTTGTGCTGAAGTTTGTAACGTATAAGAATTTAGTTCAAATCAAATAAAACGTTTGCTGCGCGTTGTGTACAGATTCACTTCAACATGTAAGATGTAGTCTACATACTTATACGAAGCATGTCACATAAAGCACTTTCAGCATAGCGCGAAGCGGAAAGTTAAGCAATTCTCATTTTTTTGCGCGCTTTTTTTGCCAAAAGCTATTCCAATAATTCGTCCAATAACATTTTTAACTTTTATTTTCATAACAAATAATTAAATGTAAAAATTATCAACCGCTATTAAAAGTAAACAAACAATGCGTGAGTGTTGTCAAAGTTTTCATTGTTTCATATATCGTTTGCTGAACGCTTTTCTGTCAAAGTTGGAAACGTTGTATCAGACAGGGCCTTATTAGTATAAGGCCTACCTTTCAGTATAACAATTGATTTAGATTTATTTTTGTGTCCATTCTCTGCGGGAAATGTGTGTCAATTGCTCTTAAAGCACTAATCCCGTGACCAGTGAACAAAATTTTATAATTAAAAGGAACGAATTGAGATAGGTGAAAACAAGATCTATCACTTAACTGGCGTTAATGTGTTTAGAGTGTAGTTAGTCCAGAGGAAAGGTAATTAGCACAAAACTATTCATGTGACTGGGTCTTGTTCGGGTATTGGCTGATTCTCTCTACTTCTATTACTTTATATGAAGGGGATCATTCATATTGCCATGGCTCATTTGGGACAATATCTGCGACAGGCATTATTTTAACCGAAATTGGATGTATCCATTAAGGTTATTTCATTGAACTGTTACAAAGTATCAAATAGGTGCCAATTAACCCCTCGTAGGACATCGCCATGTTAAAGTGACTTGTCAGGTGACAAGTTTAGTGTTACTTCCCTTTCCCTTAGGGTTGGTTGTCTAGTTGGTTCCTACAAATTTTATTTCCAGAATGAACCCTAGGGTCTATAAGCCTTCTACTTATGTTGCTATTGGAATAAAGTCATATTAGCAATTTTTTGGAATTCCATTAAAAAATTCCATGATATCCGTTTTAACGTTGGCACAAAAAACTCTTTTATAAATCGAAACCTCAAAACAAAATTTCTTGTTGCTATTACATACATCCCGGAGGTCCCAAATACGGATCACGCAACGCCTGCAAAAGGTGTAGTGTATCATATGGTTAGGATTTACCGACTTTATTGTCTTGCTTGTTTTAATATGTATTAAAACAAAATTGTAATAGCAGTGAGCTACACTAAACAAAATGTGAAAAACTGCTATATTCGACGGTGAAAATTATTTAATACCCTCCACCGAGAGCAAGAATCAAGAGTGGGCTTTATGTGGGATCCATAATTTATGAAACAATTTTTAAATATTATAATTTGTTGCGATTTAAGGCATATTAAATTCTATTCCAAAATTACCTATTGTAAATTATGAACCTCTTATAAAAAAAATTGCGTGATGTTATTTCTAACTATATGAGGTTAAATTGGACCAAATTTTGCCAAAATATCATTCTTCGTTACGCTTTTAATCGTATCAAAAAGTTTTTCGAAACTTGACCTAATAGGGCCTATTTTATATTATGGACCGATCGTCACGAAATTTGGCAGTGTGGTTTCATTATGGATGCCAATCGACACTGGTTTTCGCAAATCGCGGGGTTCTGGATTTCAAAAATTCAAATCCCGTGATTCCGGGATTCGGGATTTTTAGAAGTGAAAAGATAAATGCGTTTTACAGATATTTATTAAAAAAAGAACGTCCTTAAAAGAGGTTTACAAACAAAAATTTTATAATTCATTTAATATTACAAAGTTGTTTAATGATATTCAATATTTTCTTATTTTTCGAATTTATTCTATGAGTTAAATTTCAGTTATGTATTTTATAAAGCTTGTTTTTTGTAATAGCTCTATTCCTTAAATTTTTTAGGAATGACTTTATACACTACCAGACTATTATATTGTATTTTCTTGTCTGGTAGTGTATAAAGTCATTCCTAAAAAAATTTAAGGAATAGAGCTATTACAAAAAACAAGCTTTATAAAATACATAACTGAAATTTAACTCATAGAATAAATTCGAAAAATAAAAAATGTTGAATATAATAAAGTTTTATAAAAAAAAAATTTCCCAATATCTATTTGTTAAAATAGTTGATGATAGATGGACCCAAAACAACATTGTCGCTGATCCCGATTTTCGAAAGCAAATTTTGTAGAGCTCACTATTGTTTGAATTGATACGTCAATAAACTGCCGCATTTGGAGTGATGATAATCCTCAGGCGTGCGTTGAGACAGTGTTATATACCATTAAAACTGACTGTTTGGTGTGTTTTATGGGCTGGTGGAATCATTGGTCGGCACTTCTTTAAGAACGATCGTGGTCAGAACGTTACTGTCAATGGTGGCCGCTATAGAACGATCACTACTGACTTGTTCGTTCATGAATTTAAAAACCATGATGTGTAGGACCTGGGGTTTCCACAATATCGCACAACATGTCACACAGCAGCTCGTGCCACAATTGATTTACTGACGAAAACGTTTGGTAGCCGCAAAGTTTACGTTTTGGACCCTTAAATTTGCCTCCAAGATCGTGTGATTTACCGCCGCTTTTTTTCTGTGGGGAAATGTGAAGGCACTAGTCTACGCCGATAAGCCCGAAACAAATGACCACTTGGAGGAAAACATTCGCCGATATACGACCACACAATTTGGAAAAGGTCACGAAAAATTGGACTTCCAGATTTGACTACGTCCGAGCCAGCCATGGCTGTCATATGCCAGAAGTCATCTGTAGATTAAAATGCATGAAGATTACCTTTCGAATAAGGTAAATTTCATGTCAATTTAAAAAATTAATCTCTGTTTAATTCCATTTCAAAGTTTTATATCTCTTTAAAAATCACCCGGCTTGTGGAACACTTTTTTTTCTTACCAGAATCGGTAATATCAGTACCAAAGCATCTTCTTGAATAATTGGCTCTGAAAGCAAGCTCAGTACAACAGAATCTTCCTTTGGAGGGCCAGGATATGAGAGGATCAAAAGAGGACCGAAGGGAGTGATTTGAATCGGCAATAACAACGGCAATTTTAAGGCAACAGCAATTCTAATCACAGGCAAAATCAATTCCATGTTAATTTGCTATTTTGTAAGAGTGCTACGACGCCGTTGACTGTTTATCGATAATATTAATAAAATGCACCACAGATCACAAATATTAGAGTCAGCTGATTCATTTTGTTTACTGTTTTTGATAAACAAAAAAGATTCTGTGGTGTTTGTACATTAAAAGTTAAAAAAAAAAATATTTGTTTGTGAAAAAAGTAAAGTTTTAATAAAAATGGTTTTTATTTCTGATTCGGACTTGCCCAGTGACGAAGAAAACAAAACAAACAAAAAAAATTAATTGTGGAAGGAAGCCTGCTTAGACAGAAATCTTATATTTTTAATTTGCCCAATGAAAAGTAAGTGGCATATTTAAAATCATAATTTTCCAAGTAATGGAAAATTTTCCAAGTAATGGAAAATTATGATTTTTATCCTTTTTAAGATTTGATAGTTATTTTCGGGCTTACTTTAAACTTGTGTTGGAAATCATAGAGCCTCATTTAAAGATAAGGAACGAGATCAAGGTTTGTTCCAAACACAATAAAACGGCTTCCTCCAAGGGGCTCAGCATTACCTGTTTAAATACACCACCTTCAGTAGCTTTACTTTCTGCTCAATTTGTGGCCATTTATCTTTTGACTTTGAATTTTAAGTCCCTTCAAATCTGTAAAAAGAATTCCATCAGACAGCATAGTATTAAAATAAACTATTTACCTTACCTTTTTCCATCCATTACCAGTTCTAATTGGTGGGCCAAGAGAATTTAACGCAGTGGCTAGTTTCTCACTGTTCCTTTAAATTATTAGGCACAGAGCCCCTGCGAAATCCTCTGCGAAATCCTCTGGCTAGTAATAGATTTTTTTCAAGCTCTTCCACTAGCTTCTCCACCTTGGCACTTACTTGTTTTTAAATTTTTTTTCAATTATTTCCACAAAAATATATAAAAATCGCAACACAAATGTAGAAAGATGTCAAAACCGCCCTAGAAATCAAAATTACAGCAAACAATCACGTTGCATTTTTTTTTTCTTTTATTCAACAGAACACAAAGCAACACAAGACAACACTAAAAACGTCGACGACAAAATCAAAGGCAATTAAAGACAATATCAACGCCGATTTTTCTTACAAATTAACAAACATATTTTAACAGTCATCGGGAATACGAAATTGTAACAAAACATAAAAAACGGCGTTGTTTTCTGTTGACGACGCCAAATAGAATGAGGGTGAATATCTTGTGCTCGGAAGATGGCATATAGAACCATGGATATTTTCCAACAAAGATTTCCGCTGCGTGCCAGCAAATTATTTTGAAATCATATGTATTTACTTAACCACATCTGATTATCTGACTTCACACACAGAAAAACAAATCAATGTAAACTCATCGAAAATAAAATTGATTTTACATTTTTCGGTAGTGATTTTGATTCATAGTTAGTTACTTCATCTTAATTTAATATGATTTAACAATAACTCGCAAACAAAATTTGTTTCCTTTAAAATAACTATAGATCATGTTAATTTAACAAGTTAGAAGAAAATGACATTGATATTCAAATAACATTACGATTCACCTTGAATAAAAGTTATTTCAAGTTGAAACGACATGAATTTGAATTTGATTCTACATGAAATCAAATTGGTTTAATAACAGGGAGAAGAATCTACAGAGACAACATATCGTCGGTCACAGGTTGACAACTCTTAACATGTTTTTTTGTACTTTTCAGGAGACAAAAAAAAAACGTTATTACTAGACTGTTTTGGAAGTAAATAAAAAAAAAACAAAATTAGTAGAAGATATTTATTGTAAGATGGTGTAAAGAAAACAAAATTATTGAAATAATTTCAGACTAAAAAAAATTAAAATAAATAATACGAGTTGACAATTTCAAAAAATTTAAAAGTGAGTTAAGAGTTGTCAACTTGTGACCGACGATATGTATTTATTTAAGAATAATTCTAAACACTTTCCCGCGGAACCAGAGAGAGAATATTATTATTTATTTTCCTGTAACACATGTTTCACTTTTTTTATTCCCCTTTGTTTAGAGAAGCACTCACAATTAAAAGACACCAGCAGAATGACCCAATATGTTTTCGTCATCATTTTACTTTGAAAATTTTATGTATTTAAATAAATAATATTAACAAAAAGGATACAGGAATTTTTATATACGAGTCTTCGGGAATCCGATTTCAACAAACACCGGATAGATAGACATCATTAAACCAACTATGCTCTTCATAAGAATATACATATATGCTCTATAAAGCCAAACATTAATATTGCGGTAATTACAAAAGGAATGACAAACTTATATAAAGACGAACTTGTATATATACCCTTTAGGTATGTGCTGAACGGTACACAAATTTGAAAATTCTTAGAAAATGGCACGATTGAAAGTATCTTTTATTCTTAAGACTTTGAAAAAAAACTTATACTATTATAATATAGTAATTAAAGGTTTACAAAACAAATTTGTTATGAATATTTTCCTTAACAAACGGTTGTTAAATTTAACAAACAATATCATAAACATACGGGGGTATATGTACGTATACAATATGTTTTTAAATAAAATTCAAACACACTGTTTAAAATCTAAATTTAAATTGTCCGATTTTTTTTACGATTTTTTAAAACAGAAAAAGGTGATTTTTCATTTTTTTTCTCAGGAAATCGACGATTTTTTACAATTTTATCTGGTAACTCTGATCTATAGAACATTTCCAGCGAACGTAACGCCAGCAAGCATATCGACATGAATTTAAGGCCCATGTTGTTCAAATGTTATTCCTTTTGTTACTAATGGTATAAACAAAACTGGGACGATCGACAAACTTCGCATAGCACGAGTATTCGTCGGCAACCATTCGTTGCGTTAATTCGCCAAATGAGACACAATGAATGCGTGATTACAAGGAATTAACGTAATTTAAAATTTTATACGCCAGATTATATAAGCATTTATCTTTCTTAAGTTCTTTTTTAATTATTTTATTGCTATCTAAAAATTTTCTTCTTTTTTAAATGTGTAGCACAAAATGTTATTTAAAGTTTTTTGTAAATTAATTTTCCTTATTTGTTTGTTTACATTTATCAAATCATAGGGTGACCATATTCAACAAAAAAAAAAAAGACTACTAATAAAGAAAAGAAATATTAATAAAATTAGCTTAATATAATATTATAAATATATAAGTATAATTAAAAAAGTGGTAATTAAATTTAGGTGGTATAAATACATATAAAATTAAACAGTTCTTAAAGAAATATTAACATTATTTATTAAAATACTTAAGAAATTCAAATAAAAAGCGGTTACGCCGTCCCAATTTATTTGTCGTTCGTTTGCGTAAGAAATATAAATTAACCTATCGCAGAGTTCGTTACACACGACGAATTTCGGTCTACGCAACGATTGTGTGTATTTTTGTATACACCAATGTACTCTATTTCTGACGACGAATATTCGTTGCGAAAAGTTTGTCGTTCGTCCCACTTATATTTCTAGCACAAATGTAGAGCTAGTTTCGCTTTATACCAAAATATAAAATAAGTAAATTAAAATTACATATGTATACACTTTTTGGAGAAACAATTTTAATTACTTGCTGGCGTTTGTTATAAAAAGTAGACTTTTCGCTGGAAATGCCCAAACGAGAAACTTCAAGATTCAAGCTTTAAGAGATTTCTAACTCAATAAATGAAAGAGTAGACGAAATGTGAAAAGAGTTTAACAAGAACATGTACGTCATGTGTACGTCACATGTGCCAAGAGGGATCAGTTCGAATTATTGCAGATGTATCTAGTAGAATGACAGCCCCTTGTTTCGATGTCAGTTCACCATTCGATGGTGAATATTTAAGCCAAAGTAATCACAGATGATCACAAACGATCAGCGTTTTCCACTCGGTGCGTTTCGCTCCATTTTGGGTGTTTTTTTAAATTTTGTGTGCGAAAAATTCCTTTGTTGGTGCGTTGTACGCTTTTTTTATTATCGGTGCGTTTTATAATTTTTGGTGGCACCAAAGGAAATTTAACGCAACGTGTTGTTTCAGTGTTAGAAAAAAATCTGTACAATAAAATACACTTATTTCAATACTATTTCATTCAACAGTGCAAAATTTTTACTAACAATTTACAGACCACAACAAGAACTACAAGTAATGATGTTTAAGTCGTACCAAATCGTATGCACACAGTAAAACGGTCTTGTTGTTGTAAATAATTGGTATTATGTAAGGAAAAATTTTAATTTATAATTTTAAATAAAAAATAAATTTTAAACTTGTTGTGTCTTTCCTTAAATGGCGCGTTTTTTCTCCATTTCGGTACGTTTTGAAATTTCAAAGTCGACAACGCTGACCGGCATGTATCGATTGGGCGGATGGTTCTTAATGTTTGTGTCTGACATTATTCGATTAACCGTTACTTGAATTATTGCAAAATTCTCGTGTCACATTTCAGTTTTGTCAAAATAAGCCGCAGAAGTAACTTGGATTTTCAATTACAATAGTACTAGTCGTTAACAAAAAGTGAACAAAATGGTAAATTTGAATAGTTTAAGGCACTTGAAGTCATTTGATCCAATAAAATGGGTTTTGGATAAAAATTTTAAAGAGATTCATCAATTGTGCGTGTCCTAAAAATCCTTGAAGGATATTAAAATGGTAAAATCTAAGCGTTGATTATATTTTCATACGATATACGATACCCAGTAAATAAAGTGATCCAAAAGGAGCAGGTTTTATGTATGAATGCATACTTCAAATCGCTTCAAAGATGCTGATGGGATGCCTGATTTTTGTATGGGGTGTTCCCGGTTCGGAGGACTATTTTCTGCTGACAATAAGCGCTTCTTTTAACATAATAAAACATGCAAATAAAGCACTCCTAAATTGCTTTTTTAAGGGCAAACTATATTAACATATGTATTAATGTTTTACTTTTACTGGTTTAAATGCCTTTTTTCAAGCATTTTCGTAAACCATGATATATTTTTATTTATTTTTTTTTTTTTGCTTTCTTCGTTGTCTGCACTAAAATAGCAGCCGTTTTTGTATATTTTATTCGTTATCATTTACTGCTGCATAAGAGCTCTCCTATTGAAGCGCTCGATTATGCGCTTTTTCTCTTAAGTGCTTCAAAAAATACAAATTTTTTTTACTGGGTATAGACCTTATATTCCAAAAATTATGACAAAATTCCCAGTAGTTTAGCGTTAGGTCTGAAAGGGATATGAAAAGATAATGCATAGTTTTATAACTATAGGACATGTAATATCTTTCCTATATTTATTAAAGTTATAAAAGTATGCATAAGTTTTTTATATATTCTTTTTTATGTCTCACAGTAAAAAAATTATTTATTATTTGATTTGAATTTACTTCTGTTTCCTGACATTACATATTTAGAAAAATAACTGCACTATAGTAAAATAATACATAAAAAAATCCCGGAAATTTCCGCACATATTTGGCGAGGTTTTTTTCCCGAAAAATGTTTAGGATCCCGGTATCTTTGTCCCGGAAAATCGCGTATAAAAAACACTAGTTATACCATAGAATAGAAAATCTTTGCGCCCGGCCGAAGGTTATGCAGAAAAGCTTTAGTTAGTGATTGGAGATTTTTTAATTCGGGATTTTTAAATTGCGATGTTAAGTTTCGGCCTTATGACCCAAAATTTATAAAAATATTTTACATGGTATGACAAACTTCTTTTATTTGGAAAAAGTGTTAAATATCGATCAAAACCAGGCTTCGCAATTTCCAGCCCTCATGTCTTATTCCCATATAATGATATAGATTGTAACTCTCGCTTCGAGAAACTTTTCGATTGAAAAGCGAGAAATTAAACAAAACTGCCATAAATTGAAACAAATAGCTGTTTTTCTCACTTAATTACGTCTGTAACATTTTTGGCGAGTAATTGCTGTCGCGTAAGGAAACTACTCGCCAATTTACAGAAAAAGTATGTCTATAAAATTTGTATGAGAAAGTTCCCGCTTTAAACTGTCAAATAAACTCAAACATAAAAACGGGGTGAGAAAATATATAATTTGGAAGAAACAAGGTTTTTCTTTTTGACTGATTTTTTCATTGTTTAAATATTTAGCTTTTAACATTTTTGAAAAATATACGAATGCTTTCAAAGCTATTTTTTAAACAACAAAAATTAAAGTCGCGCTCTACAGTATTTGCTATAGCCGACGGTTGTATTTTCGTCGCCGTCATTGAAAATTTTTCAATCTAATTATTTTGGCCGCCGTCAACGATATGTTTGACTGGCGTTCTCAACGTCTGCAAGTTCACATCGGCTTCGAGTGGAAAATTATGACATTTATATCGTAACGACGTAATCTCTTTTGATAGTTTTCGACATGAGTTACAGCAACACTTTTTTCTCACTTTTTGAGAAACGATGGAATATTTTGTTTCACATCTTTTCGATGCGAGAACATGGGTACATGGTTATGGTATTCTTCAAGATGGAGTGTTATAGTCAATTAACTTTATTTGCAAATGCGTATGTCTTGTCTGTTGACCACCTAAGCATCAGTCTTTATTAAATTATTGAGTACCATTTTTGTTGTTCAATATGAGTGTTATGAACAGGGCTGTGCAGTTAGAGTCAGAGTCGTAGTACCCACAAAAACTCGCGACTCCGACTCCAAAATTTTTCGGCATAAAAAATTTAAAAAAAATTTCCTAAAATTTTCCAAAATAAAAATTCTTCCAAATTGGCGATGCAATATTCCAAATATCGATTTGAAAGTTTTACAGAATCATTTTATTGCTATATATAACCATTCGGCTGTGCCGAATCTTTGAAACCGTCCACCGACCGAATATAGAATAAAATATATGAGAGCACCAAACTTTTACCAAAATATCTATATCTGCTACGGTTGTAGGCTTATTTAAATATAAAAATAAATATTAAAAATTATGTGGTAAATTATGGACCGAGCTCCACTAAATTGTATAATATGATTTCTAGCCTTACAAAACTGTGACGTACCAAATTTTATTATGATTGCATTATTTGTTACGGTTTTAGCTGTACTAAACTGTTTTCCGAGAGCGGTTTATATGGGGCATATCGTAAATTATGGCTCCATCTTTACGAGATTTGACAGTGTGATTTCTAGTCCTATAGTTCATTTTTACATGAAAGCAGTATGTATTACGGTTTTAGACGTACAGTATGATTTCTAGTTATATAGAACGAGTTTGTGCAAAATCTTATATAATGCCGTGCAGTATGGCACCATTTATATTAGTTTTTGTAAAAAATTGTAAATATTTTAGGATGGTGGTTCTACATTTTGATTCATAGCTCTGATCCTACTGATCGGATTTTGCTGGATTTCCATCCCAAACTGCTTACGATAACTAGAAGCAATTTGACATCCACATTTTTCTTATCTTCTGGGTTTTTCGAAAGTGAGCTTGTTATCAACTGATGGACAGATATACGGACGTGGCTAAATTGACTTATCGTTACTCAAGAAACCAGAATATATATACTTTATGGGGTCTTAGATGCATAAAAAAAAAGTTTCACACGGATTGTCAAACTTAGTATACCCTCATTCTCCACTAGTTGTGGAGGGTGTTAAAAGAGTTTAAAGTCAATTAAGGACTAGCTTAAAATACATTTAGCATTAAGGTAAGAGTAGGAGTTGCAGTCGGAGCCGCACTTAAAAAATTTCAGCGTTTTGGGGTCGGAGTTAGTACTTTTTTCTGACGACTGCACAGCCCTGGTTATGAATAAGTAAAATATCTAAGCTAGTATAAACGCAACTCAACTTATTGGCACGGACCTTATAGTATTTTAAAATCAGCTATAAATAAGGATATTCAACTGCCTGTTTTTAGAAACTGAAAACAAAATTTCGTGTAAGAAATTATATTGAAAACAAAAAAAATATGCGTATTTTTTTTCTATATTAATTCTCATACGAAATTTTGTTTTCATTTTATAAAAACAGACAGTAAGACGAGTATTATTTATAAACACACCACCATATTATCCAAACAACAGAAAGTGATAAAAGTACTATGACGCCATAGAAACAGATACGGATAGACATTAATATTTGATCAAATCGAACATTTAGAACTGAATGAAATTAGTTCTGAAACGATAATACCCGTGATGAAAAATCAAGGATCATTAACAGTTCACAGAAAAACCTGGCAAGTCAAATTAGCCAAACTAAAATTCAAGTAATGGAGCATGGCAGACTAAATAGCTACTTTACAAGAGTTCTTAATAATGTTGACAGTGCAATGCATGTCTCCGACACTCAAAAATATGTAGTTACTTTCAAATTTTCCTTGGACATACTGTAAAACCTGACTTACACGCATACGTATAATAAATAAGTTGCTAATAAGCAGTTGCAAACACTTCATGACTACAAGTCTATCACTTGCTTGTCTGATGGTATACTTGTTATGCAGAAAGAGGCTGCATGTTACATTTTTTGGCCAAAAATTTCATAGATGCGCTATAGTAGACATAATATTTAAAAAACTAAAAAAATACAAGAAAACGAAATTCACAGAAACGAAATTCGAAGGAAAGTGAATATTAAAACGTTTTTACCTTCTCTAGAAAATGTAAAACGCAAAAAAATTTCATCTTTTTTCAAAGCAGCAATACAAAACGGGTACGAATTGAAAAATATGTAAATTTTCAATTTCATACACATTCTGTGACATACCTGATTGTGTGCTCTAAACTCATATTTGATTGCTGTTTTTTTATGTATATTGTAAATGTAAGCAAAATATCTTAATTACATTGTTCCTCGTTCCCAATTTTTGCTTTAAAAAACAATTAAATTTTCCGGAAAATCTCAGGCTGGGAATCTAGGGAAAAACCTTTAAATAGTTTCCTTTTAACCAATTCTGCCCCTTTTTCTTATTAATAATATGCCTGAAGCAATTCAACATTGTAATGTGTTGATGTATGCAGATGACGTAAAATTATTTTTAAGTGTTAAACATCCTCGTGATCAACAAAATCTACAAAATGACCTGGATAGTTTTAACAAATGGTGTAAACTTACCTCGATGGAACTAAATTTAAAAAAGAGTGCTTAGTCCTACGTTCTTGATGCCTGTGACTTACAATATGTTAGTGAAATAATGGATTTGGGAATATTGTTAGACTAAAATTTTATTAGAAGATAATTTTATTCAACATATAACGATGACTGTAAATAAATCCCGCAGTGTTCTGGCTTTTATTAAAATATGGGCGAAGGATTTTAATGATCCCTTAACCCCAAACAGGTTTTTAACTTGGCTCGTAAGATAAATTTTAGAATACGGCAGCATTATTTTGGACCCGATCTATAATATCCACAATGGTCATATCGAATCAGCTCAAAAACAATTTCTTATGTTCTGCTTAAGAAATAATTAGAGAGGAAGCCTGGTACTAAATTCAACTCAATAAGACTAGCTGAAATTAATTTACCAACTTTAAAAAGCCGTAGAATGCTGCTTAATATATCTTTCATGTTCAGTCTTAAATGGTAGCACACATTCTGAATTTTTATAAAGTAACGTAACTTTCAATATTCCTCAACGCTCACTTCGTTTTTTCAATCCTCTTTATGCCAGGACTTGCCGAACTAAAATTATGCAGCTGTTTCAATGAAATGTATGACTTTATCGATTATTCACTAAATATTAACATCATAAAAAGCAATGTCATATTATTGTTAAATCAATAATGTTTATTCTAATCTTTCTTTCTTTGCATAAATGAAAAAAAAAATAAGATAAAAAAAAACACACAGTTCCCGAAAATTTTTCTCACTGCAATAATTTACTAATAAGTTTTTATTTCCAGATAAATACCAAAGCAATACCTCTTAGTTTTACTACACTTTTTTCTAAAGCTTTAATTTTTCATAAATTTATATCAGTTTTTTGCCTTTTAAACTTGGCACACACCAATACCAGTCAAACCGGTAGCAGTAACAATGAGAATACTGGTTTCTAAAAAAGCCATTCATCCTATCACATCCAGCCATTCAACCATCCATGTATCATTCTAAAGTAATCCTTTGTCATTGGTATTTTAAGGTAAGACTAAATGCTGCCTGGCATTTTGTTCGTGTGTTTTTTAGATATGTGTGTTGATGTATGAAACATTGTGTATTTGTGTGTGTGTGTGTGTGTGTGTATTGTATGTTAGATTGCTTGTGAAAAAACTAGAATATTTTAAGTCTTTAAATATATCCCGTTTGATAGATGTCTAAAGATAAATTTTCCACATGTATGAGCTTGTTAATAAATATTTATCTATAGTTAAACACGCATTTACAGTGAGTGGTAAAAAAATAAATTTGATTTTAAAAATTTACACAATTTAGCAAGAAAAATATTTATAAAAAAAAACTCATCACATGTTTTAAATGTTGTGACATTAGAAAAATATATTTGAGTTTCATTGTTTGTGCTCAGTTTAAAAACATATCGTCCTACATACATATATACCCTTAACTGTATACAAGCATGACAGTATGTAATGTCACATTTCATAGATTTTGACATTAAATAGTCATTTACGTGTTAGGAATTAAAACAAAGTGGAATTTTATTTAAAAAAAAAAACTTTAACGCGGCTCTTATGAACTTATGTTTATACAAAATTTTTACACATTTGGCTAAATAGTGATAGGCAAAGCACATACTATAACATTTGTACTTGTGTTGAAATTAGTAGGAATCTTGTCGGGCCTCGAATAACGTAGGCAGCTCAATTGAATGCTGTGTTTTTTTTTTTATTTAAGCTATTACTACAGTTTATGTGGTACCTGATTTGACGGTTTTGAAATTAAAGCTCTATTCAGCGCAGAGTTATTTTCCCCAAAACAGAGGTGTAACGCGACCAAGGGTACTCGTCTGTGCTATAATTGGGATTTGCTGATAACTGCGCACCCTTAGAAAATAGACACCCCTATACTCATGGCATAGGGGACAAAATAGAGAAACTACAAGTGACGAGAACTAAACAAGGGCTGCTTTGAAAAGGAAGAATCAGTGGAAATGCTGAAACCGGCTTCCATATTAAGTATGTTGAGCAGTTTTTAAGTTCCTACAAAAATGACATAAAAACAGGCCAGCCGGCTAATAATTTAGAGCTTTGGAGACGTGGGGAGATTTGACTTAGTGTGAACTTGGATGTTGTGCACAAACACGACATTCCTTCTAGATATACTGTGATTTAGAGCCTCTCCTATCGAGTAAGAAACAGAAGCTGAGCAGTAACTGAGTAACGATGCCAACACATACCACATTATCTGGTTAATACTCATAATGTGTTCTGTTGAGATAAGTGATCTGGTCCCCGCAACCTAATGGTTTGTTCGTTATACACGTTTTTCCGCAAGAGCCTATCCTTTCGCGATCGATTGGCCGGTGAATAGTAGAAAGCATTACAGGGAAAATTCGTTTTGAGCCGCACTGGTCGTATGTGGAATAATCTTTCCGCTGAAGTCTTTCCTCTCACTTTCAACATGAATAAATTCAGGACAAATGTTTACAGGCACTACTCCCTTTTTCTTTCTTTCAATAACCTATTTTACTAGTTCAACACAATGCAATGTATAAGTAGGGGTCATCTCCTAAACGCTGGTCCTAACAAAAAAAAATATAATAATAATTCGTAATATGTAATAAATTTTTTATATAATACTGGGGTTATAACACTTGTTTATACTCAGAGACAGACAAAAATTATTTGTTTTCAGTGACGGATATAGTTGTGCACTGGGGATTTGCTGATGAGCGCTCCCTTCCTGGGCAAAGGTGCATTAAATTCACTATAAGAAGAACTCGTACAGTCTAATTAGTTCCTAGTAGGGATGCCAATCGAGACTGATTTTTCAAAATCCCGGTAGTCGGGATCTTGGAAATCAATGTGTTTCTATAAGATAAGACTTTTTTTTTTTAAATAAACAACACTTTTTGAATATTCAAAAGATTTTATATACATAACATAAATTTAAAAAAAGGAAAACAACAAAACAAATAAGTTTATACATATGCTTAAAACACTGGCCTCACCCATGATCAAACTGATCAGGTTCTGAAAAAAGCTCAAAAAAATATACGTATCTCTTAGTTTTTCTAGATCAATTCATTTCGGGTTTTTGACAGCAATTCAATTTTTAATGTGAATTAAGTTGTCACGACATTAATACACGGCAAAGTGTAGTCCCTCATCGAGATCGATAGTTGAGTTAAAAACTGTAACACTATGTCGACTGCAGTGCAGTACCCTCCAGGTTGAGGGCGAGATTCATAATCAATAATTTAAGTACGTTTGAAATTTATTTTAAAACAAAATGTTTATACAAATGTTTCTTAAAACAGATTTCGAGTTTAAATAATTTATTTATGAATACGTCAAATAGTGTTTATTTATAAAAAAAAAATATTTTATTTACCGTATGTTTTTTAAGCAAATTTTTTATTATTATTGGACCGGAAGGAATATGAGCTATTTCATTAATATTACGACTTAATTGGTATAATTATATCAACTTTTATTCTTTAGTTTCTTAATGTACTTTAATTGGATCGTGAATAATTTTTATTTTTGGCTTGATATATAACAATTATTTATTGATTTCTATATTTTGCATTAAAATAAACATTTTTGTTTTGGTATTATGTCTTAAGCCAAAGCTGATCTTGCTAAACGTAATTGTAAAAAAGGCTTGAGATATGAATCTGCAAATTTCGTTTTTAATTAAAATAATGGTTTTTATTAAGCAGAATATAAAAATCTAGAAATAGTCGTCATATAACAAGCAAAAAATTAAAATTTTAAATACTAGCTGTATTCCAAAAACAAAAATTAAACTCAAAAATAAGAATTATTTGCAATAAAAAATAAACTTAAATTTAATTTTTCAAAAATATTTTTGTATAGAGTATAAAAATTTAAAAAAACGAAAATTTTTGTACATAAAATTTTTTTTTACATAAAAGTTGATATGTTCAAAATCCCGCGACTCATAAAAATAAATCCCAGGATTCGGGATTTATCAATCCCGAAAAATCCCGGGATTTCGAGATCTCCCGTTTGGCATCCCTAGTTCCTAGGGATCATATGTGCGCACCAATTGTGTCATTATTTAAGAATAGATATGTCAAACAACAAGTTTTATATCAAGCATTCCAAAAAGTCGCCAAGATTTAAAAAAAATATCCTTTTCGTAGTCCCAAAATCAAATATTTAATTCGTTCATCCAAAGTTAATTTGGGGGAAACCACCCTAATCTAACAACTCTGATGCGCATAAACATATAATACCCTCCTTTCGATTCGACGTATAGGGTGCATAATTTAAATAATTGAAAACTAGTGTTTATCGTGTAACGGTACGTATGACTAATACACATTTTAAAAATAAAGTACATATACAAATAAAGTACGTATACAAATTGCCTGCAAAAAAACAATACCTAGCCAACTTCAAAAATTATGTTGCTTTGGGTTATTCTGGGGCACTGTTGTAGGGAAAATGTAAAAGAAACGAACAAAATATTCGCTCGAAATCGAAAAACTCGCAATTAAATTCTTTACTTTTATAAAATACATATTTTTTTATGCAATAAGTGAACACAAATATGTATTTAAAAATCTAAAAATGGGGTGTGTTACACCATTTAAAACTCAAGAACGGATGGACCGATTTGAATAATTTATGATTACTTGGACTTGGCTTCACCCCGAAAAGAAAAATTTACAAAAAAAAAAAAAAAAAAATCAAAAATTTAAAAAAAAATTATAATAAAAGAAAATCGTGTTTCACCACTATAATTCGAGAACGGCTGTACCGATTTTACTGACCTCTGATTTGTTGATTCGTCTTCGTGCAGAACAGCAGAATTACTATCAAAATATCGAAGAAAAGGAAGTGGCACAAAACAGATTTCCTTATGTCTCGAGAACGGCAAGAGTAACATTGTCCATATTTTGTGCAAATAGCTAAATTTCTAATGCACAAAATCTGACAAAAGTGCGCGGTATTGGAGAGTGAGCATTAGACTAACAGGACTGTCATATTTGCCGATTTATCTGCATTATGCCTCTAAGTTATCAAAGTGCCGATTTGCCAATTTTTGTTCCAAAAATGACGATTTTTCGATAAACATTTAAGACACTTTTTGTTTGGTTTAGTATAATTTATAAATTTTGGGTGCCACTAAAATACTTATAACATTGAAAAGAGACAACTGTTATGCAGTAAGCGCTTTTTCTAAAGAAAAAAAGGTAAGGTTAACTCAATATTATATGCATTTGTTGTATTGTGTCTCTTGGGTGAACCTTAGGGAAATCGAACCGATTTTATTCGACCGGTTTTAGCCGTTTTTTTTTTGATTTGTTTAAGCCGGTTTTTTTAAATGTCCATTTTTGAATATCCAATAAACCGATTTTTTTTATACAAAGCCGCTTATTTTGATAATGTGTAAATTATATATTTATATATATTTATACATTTATATTATACAATAGTTAATTTACTCAAAAAACAAAAATTCACCAGTTTTATTTATTAAAACACCAAGAGATAAAAAAACAAAGTTGAAGAAATCTCGAATGGTTGACGAATGGTCAGATATTTCATACAACAATATTTTCATATTACTGTTCGTTTCTATAATTCTGAAACAAAATCGCTTAATACATATAATCTTGGCAGATGCATATAGACATGCTTAACCAACAACAAATTTGATTTATTTAAAATAAAATTGGGAGAATATTACAAATAATAGATATATTACTTTCCTATAATTTTGAATCCCGAAATTCCAATGGCAAAATAAACCACTCAAACAAATATTTTGTTTTGTTAATTGGGGAGTTTGCTGCTTAAACAAAGCATGATTGTAGAAAATTATACATTTTTAAAATTTGGCAGACATGTTAGATATTTGTCAAACTTTTTGTGGTGTTTAGTGTTATATGTACTCTTTTCATCAAAAACTTTGCAGAGTGAAGGAGTTGATGTAGAGGCATTAAAATAATTTTCATTCATTTGGTTTGCCACAAGCCGTTTTTTAAATCGTTTCTTAAACCAGTCTTGACTGCAAGTGCTTTTCTTTAATATCATATTTTGTCTCCGTTTTAAACAAATACCACCAAAATTGCCGTATTTAATTCTGCATTCATTGAATACCAGAAATTAATTTAGTACGACATATGCTTGTGCGGAAATAAATTGTCTGTTTGCCAAGCCATTTGTGTAGTTTATTTTCAACTCAAGTCACAAATACAATGTATTTTGTTGGTTATTTACCTTCACGCAGAGAAAAAATATTTTTAAATATGGTCACCTACGACAAACCTATTTTAAGACAAAATTTTAAAAATATTATGTTTAAATTTAACCATATTATTTTCACCGACAACCATATTATTGTTTAATTAGTCTACCTTCAAGAAGCCACAGCCATATTAAGGTTGCATCTAAACATGTTGTAGTTTAATATGACAATAATTTCTTTTTAAATTAACAATAGTATTTTCCTCTTCTCCAAGAACAACATGCTATGGTTGAAAACCAATCATGCTATTATAAGAGTTAAACATATTTTAGTTATTTTTGACCAAAACATGTTCGGAGACAACCATAAAATGGTTGTCGGTGATAATAATATGGTTAAATTAACCATAATATGTTTACAATTTTCTTTAATAATAGTTTTGTTGGAGGTGACAATATTTAAACATATTTTTTCTCTGGGTGTTTGTGAGTTGTTTTGTAATTATTCAAATTAAAGTTTTATTTTAAAAACTTCATTGATTTTTATGTTTCTATTTATTCAAATATGACTGGTTAACCGGCTATTTTTTAAATGTTTAACCGAAAATCAGTTTGGTAAAATAGTAACTTTTCAGAATATTCGAAAACCGGGGTTTAAAAAAAGTCGAATAATTGATCTCCCTATTACTCGCGTTATATTTGAAAAAGTTGGGTCAAGATTTTTGGAATGATAAGAAAACTTTCATATATAACATCTTGCAAAAGTTTCACAAAAAAAATTGTTACACATAGACAAATTGTTTATGTGTAACAATGTGCTTCAAATTGAGGGTAAAGTTATTCAATTTGACTTGAGTTCTTTGCTTAGAGGATTTTAAACTATCTTATAGTAAATATATTTTTCGAGTTATGCCCGTTATTTCTACATATATATCTACATATATATATATCTACAGGTAAATGTGTATAGATATCTATGGTGTAACGAGTTTTTCATAATTTCAACTCGTATGTCTTACCTACTGATTAAACTGTAGTGTATTTTACACTATTGATTTTTGACAGTTAATTAAAAAAATTAATAAAATTACAAATTCTGCCATATTTTAAAATTAAACTTGAAGGAAAAAACACGTGGGCAAAATTAACGTTGTCATTACCGAAATAGTTTTACCGGATAGGCAAAAGGTGTGTTCATTTACTTTACTAGCAGAAACTAGCAACGATAGAGTAAATTTAAAATTTACGAAATTTTTCTCAAAATTACTCCAGAAATAAAAATGTAAATGAACGCTTTACCAGCAAAATTTAGCAAGTAAGGCATATTGACACTATTTAGCTGTAAGATGCGATATTAATTCTTAATAACATTAATTATATTGAACTATTTGCGCAAGAATATTGTTCTAAAATTTTGGAAAAATAAATATTTTATTCTTTTAATTTATATTTTTTTACTCGACCCTTAAAATTCAATATTAAATGAAAATACTCAAGCTCGAGGTCCGTTGTATGTAAAATTTTTTTATTTTTTCCAATATTTCGATATTGTTTGAATATCATCATCAGGGAATATTTAATTAAAAATTACATAAACCACAATAAAGGAGTAATAGCTTTTCACGTTTCAGCATCAAAAACTACACTGAGCTCTATTGTGGTTTATGTCATTTTTAATTAAACATTCCCTGATGATGATATTCAAAGAATATCGAAATATTGGAAACAAATAAAGAAAATTTTACATACGACGGACCTCGAGCTTAAGTATTTTCATTTAATAATAAATATTTAATGTTATTGAAAAACTTTTAATTTAAAAATTATGAAAATGATTTTTGTTTTGTAAACAAAAATATGAAACTGGTGGTTGAATAATTCTTGCTAGTAAAAATTTTACTATCAGAAATTTTTAAAAAAATGTTTCCTCTCAAATTTCTATGCTTTTTTCACTTTCTCGTTGCAAGTTTTTCAGGTACGTGAACACTAACTAGTAACAATTATAGAAAATAAGCAATAATTTTCTGTTAATGAATACACCTAAAGATAACTGTTAGGTACGATGACGACCAGATATCTGTTTGTAGAAATTACGGGCACTAGACTTAAAATCAGATTATTTAGTTTAAAACAGATTTTATTGATTCTTTTTAAAAACTCTTATTTTTCTTATTTTCGGCAGATATTTGTAATCATACTTTTCTTACCTCTCATTTGGTAACCATTTAAATAAAAAGTCTTTTCTTAAAAATTCTCTTGATCACACGTGAATAGAGTATATAAAATTCTGCCATTCCGTTTGTAATTTCTACAATTATGATGGTAGACCTTTTAAACTATATATATTCTGGGTCCTTATGAGGAGCAAAATTGATTTAATGATGATCGTCTATCTGTTGAAATAGGGTTTCTGAAAACCCAGAAACGATTCGGACTTGGTTTTATGCCACATATGCTCCGTTAAATTCTGCTTTTGAAATAATCGTTCGACAAATGGCTAAGGTATGAGCCAAGACTGCCTGTAATTTTAGCTATTAATCATCTGTTGTTGTTTTTTTTATATATGGGAGCTTCTACAGAAGTGTCACGTTACGCCACCAAGCAATTAAGACTCAGTTAGGCGAACGTTGATGTACAGTATATGTACTGTATGAATCAGCTGTTCGTTTTTGGTAAATGAAAAACAATACAAAATATTGCCAAAATTTTATGTACCGTAGTTGTAACGTACCATTGTGTATAAAATAGAACTCCTTACCGTTGTTATGTGACATTTGTAAAGCAGTGATGGGCTGTTTATATGTTAAACTGAATGCTTATATTTTCGCTCTTTGTTTTGGTACTTTTTCAGTATATATGTATATGGACTTTCGGAAAAAAAACTTACAATACAACATATTTTCATTTATACAAATGCATATACATATGTTTAGATGTATTAAATAAACCAATGCATTCACACATACATACATACAATAGAAATATAAATTATTTCAAATGCTTTAAATGGCATCAAAACTTTTTTTGTGTATGCGCATTTACAAAATAATAAATGTACATGTATATCCCAAAATATATATTTGTTTATCGCAAATCTATAATATAAATACCAAATATTAAAATATTAATGTCTTTTTACATATACAAAATACTCTGTTAATATAATTTAAATCACTTGTAACTTTCGATGCACAGCGGTCACATTTTAAACATTTTTAATAACCAACACAGTGTGTTTTTTTTATGTATACTATTGCTTTCTTGTTTAAATATGTATGTGAAAAACATATGATACATTTTTATATGTTCAATAAGTTCCCCAACGTGCTAACGGTACGGTACAGTGCGCAACGGGTACAGCAACGTTCGCCTAACTCAGCCTTTAAGCTTATATTTCAAACACATGTTGTTCAAATTTTCTCTCTCTTTCACAAAATTGCGCTTTATACCAAAATACACAAAAATTGTATGACATGGTAAAATAAGTACAAGTACATTAAAAACTGTGTTCTCAATTTTGAAACCCATATAACGTCAGACAAAAGAAAATTAGGAAAAAAATTAAAACAAGCGTCAAAAATCAAATAAATTTATTTGACATTAAATAGGTAAATAATGACAACTCTCCCTAATAAATTTACCTGGTTATAATTATACTAATAAATTATCAAATTATACTGATGAATTATTTTTTAGCAAACATGTTCTACTTAAGATTGGCGATCTTTTGATATATTAGACTTATCCTTGTGTCATATAACATCTGTAAAATTTTAGTTTTTATAAAAATTTTGATTCTTTCTAGCCCATTTTTGGAATATTTTGCGAATAACTTAACCAGTTCTAACCGATTTGGCAGATTTATATACCGACGTCTTCAGAAAGAAATTTACCATTTACCTTGGTAAATTATATTTTGGGCATAACTTTTTTGTATCTGAAGCGATTTTTCCGACTTTAATATAAATAAATATTCTACTAAAGATTTCCGATCTTTTGATATATTAGACGTATCCATATGTCATAAATCAGCTCTAAAATTATACTATAAATTATTCTTTGAGAAACAATTTAAAAACCTTGGTGGCGTAATGTGACAAAAAGTAGAATTTTCTGTGGAAATATCCATATCTGGGGAACTGCAAGAGCTAAAATTTCCAAAAAAGTTACAAGCATCATGGATATCAATACAACATTTGGGTGGAATTTTTGACTTGGGCGTGGCACTTGCAATACAAAGACATTTTAGATTTCCGTATATCTGGAGAACGGCAAGAGCCAAAGTTTCCAAATTAGGTACAAGCATCATAGTTATCAATACACAACATCCCACAATATGTTGAATATGGATTAAAAGATTTAATTATATTTAAATAACGATATTTATATATTTTTTTGTTCTTATCGCAACCTGTTTCTTACTTTTTATACCCTCCACCACCACTGTGGTGAATGAGGGTAAACTAAGTTTGCCATTCCGTGTGAAACTTTTTTATATTCTGGTTCCTTGAGTAATTCTAAGTCGATTTAGCCATGTCCATCTGTTGAAAACACGCTCAGTTTTAAAAAAAGCAAAAGAAAAGAACAAGCTTGGTCTCAAATTGCTTGTAGTTATCCTAAGCAGTTTGGGATTGAAATCCAGCAACACCGGTTCAGTAGGATCATAACTATGAATCAAAATGTGGAACCACCACCCTAAAAAAATTGATAATTTGGATACAAAAACTAACATAAATGGTTTAATAATGCACGGAATGACATAAAATTTTGCTCGAATTTGGTTTGTACTGTAGTGGATGGTGGTTACCGAATAAAAAACATGTTGATTGTTTAACGATTATCGTGCAGACTGAATGTTCTGCCCTTTATTATTCTTATTTATATAAATCTTAATGCTATAGGCTTAATGCTAGACTACAGAACTACATTCTAACGGTTTAATTTATAAGTAAGTAAGTACAAGTTAAAGCAAAGAAGTAATAACTAAAAGAAATATGTATTTCCTACAGTGGGTGACGCAAGTTTCCTTACACCTCCCTTCCTAAAGAAAAAAAAAAAAAAAAAATATTTTTTTTTGAAACAAATCAGGTGATCAGTCTGTTTGGTTCAATAAAAATTTTTTTTTTTTTTTTTTTTTTTTTTTTTATATATAATAGTTTTAATTATTTATGTACATATCGTTTAAAATTTTATTTTTAATTTTTTTTTTTTTTTTTTTTTTTTTGTTTTTTTTTTTTTTATTTATTTATAGAAATATTAATAAAGTCTTCAATCTATTGTTTTACGATAAATAATACAGTGAATCTGTTGCAAACGAATAAAATAATTAATTATCAAACCTTTTTCTTTTTAATTCAGACTATTTTAACAATATCAATTTTATTTTTGGGAATGGTAATAAATTTATTTTAGTTAGCTATTCGTAATCTGTCTTTATGTATCTTTTTTTCTTTTCTTGTTACTTCATCATAAATAGTTACATTAACTCCATCTATTATTTTTACAATATATGGACCATCGTATATGTTTTTAAACTTATCGTATGGTTCCTTTTTTACCAGTACTTTGTCATTTATTTTTACTTTAAATGTTTTTGATTTTTTGTCATACAATTCTTTGTTTCGTTTCTTATGTTTTTCTATGAGATCTTTAGTAATATTGTGAGATTTTTGTAAACGATATTTAATTTCCTTAAAATAGCTTTCTGCATTGTAAATAGGATCCACATTTTCAAAATTAAAATCTTTTGGCATAGTTGCATTTCTTCCAAAAACTAGTTCAAATGGTGTATATTTGTTATCGAATACTGAGCTTGCAGTAGTGTTGTGAAAAAATGTAAAATATCTTAAGTACGTATCCCAGTCAGAAATGTTTTCACTAATATATGCCCTCAAATATTCGTTGAAGACCCGATGACTTCGTTCAACTGTCCCTACGGTCTGGTGATGGTAAGCTCTTGAAAAATTAATCTTAATATCTAGAAGTTTACACAGTTCACACAATGTTTCGTTCTTAAATTCAGTACCTAGATCTGATTTAATAATGTTCATTCTCCCATAAACTAAAATAAATTTCTCAAAAATTGCCTGTGCAACTATTTTTGCACTTTTATCAGGTATAGCTATTGTAACAAGATATTTCGTAAAATCACAAATTAGAGTCAAACCGTATTTATTGCCATATTTCGAAGTTGGCAATGGACCAATTGTGTCCAAAACTACCACGTCAAATGGTTTAATAGGAGTTGGTGTCAATGTAAGCGGTTCTCTTGTCCCTACTTTTACCTTATTCACATTACATGATTTACATTCCTTAACAAATGCAGCAATATCCTTAGTCATATCCTTCCAATAATATTTTGTCCTCAATTTGGCATATAATCTTTTGCGTCCGCAATGTCCACCTAAAATCGGATCCATATGGTGAATTTCCAAAATTTGTTTTTTCCTATGTTCATCGAATATTTCCTCAATTGGTTCTACTAACAAAATTTCAAAAGATTTCAATATTTTATTACCATGGTTCTTTAATTCCTGTACAGTATATATTGTGAAAAATGCGTCATTTTTCGCCCATTCCGCAGCATAAATGTTGTTATTGTTGGCTTTATTTTGCAGCCTCAAAAGCATATCCTCGAAATTCAATGATTCGTTAACAATCTCAACATTTATGAGAAATTTAAATTTAAATTTGTTATATATTTTTAAACGTATGTTATTTATTTTCTCATTTTTGTAAAATATTTCAGATTTTATTTTTGAAACTTTCCGATCAAACAAGTGCGCAAATTTATCATAAACTTTTGGTCTAACAATCTCTGAAATTTCTGTTGGGGTTCTATCTATGTTGTTTTGCCTAGACATTGCTCGAGTTGTCATGGCCAACACACTTTCTTCACCCGTTCCCGATTTCAATTCGTCAACTGAAATGCGAGATAGAGCATCTGCTCCTACATTGTTTTTGCCTTTTACATATTCGATAGCGAAGTTGTACTCCGATAATTTTAGTCTTATTCTTGTTAATTTGGAAGATGGATCCTTCATGTTAAATAGGTATACTAGGGGTCTGTGATCGGTTTTAACTACAAATTCTGTCCCGTAGACATATGGTCTGAAATGGTTGATAGCGAAATATATTGCTAATAACTCTTGTTCTATTGTTGGTTTCTTTTGCTCTGCCTTATTAAAAGCTCTAGATGCATAGTATATCGGTAAGTCATGTCCATTAAAATTTTGGCTTAAAATTGCACCACAACCAGACTTTGAAGCATCTACTGTGATAGTGAATGGTTTTGTAAAGTCAGGATATTGTAGGATTTTCGGAGATATTAGTTCTAATTTTATTTTTTCAAACGATTCTTTGCATTTTTGATCCCATACAAAGTTTACTTTTTTTCTTGTTATAAAATTAAGAGGAGCTGCAAGCGTAGCGAAATTAGGAATAAACCTTCTATAGTAGTTTGCAAAAGCAACAAAACGTCTGACAGAGTCTTTGTCTGTAGGCACTGTATAATTTTCGATTGCTGATATTTTAGCATTATCCGGTAAAAGTCCGTTTGAAGTACATCTATAACCGAGGAATGTTACCTCCGGTCTAAAAAAATTGCATTTGTAGGGATTGATTTTCAAGTTATATTTCCTCAAAATTTCAAAAACATTGGTCAAATTTCTTAAATGATGTTGTTTGCTACATCCAATTACAATAATGTCATCTATGTATAAAAATGCTTTGTTTGGTTCTAAACCTGAAAATGCTATGGACATCATGCGTGAAAATGAGTTTGGAGCTACATTTAATCCAAACGGTAAAACTTTCCAACGGTAGGCACCCTGGTCCGTACTGAATGATGTTAGATCTCTTGAATTTTCGTGAATCGGGATTTGATGGAAACCAGAAAACAAGTCGAGAATAGAAAAATGTTTGGCTCGTCCAAGATTATCGAGTATATCGTCAATTCTCGGCAAAGGAAATTTATCAGCAATTAACTTTTTGTTAATAGCTCTAAAATCAACACACATGCGATATGATTTGGTATTATCTGGACTTTTCTTTGGTACCAAAATTAAAGGACTATTATAATTAGAAGTGCTCGGTTCTATTAAATCATTTTCGAGTAACTTTTGAACTTGCTGTTTTATCTCATTTCTCTGTGTATACGGAAGTCTGTAATTTTTTATATAAACTGGGTCTCTATCAATAAGCCTTAAATGTTGCTCATAAAAGTTGTTTATTGTCATCTTATCATCTTTTAATGTAAAAATATCCGCGTATTTTCCGCATAATTGTATTAAATCATCTTTTACATAGTTTGGCATTTTGTCATTTAAAACTGTTTTTAAGGTTTGAACACGTTCGCTGCAGAGAGAGCCTTTATTAATTGAATAAATATAAAAATCTGAAAGTTTTTCTGTTTTAACTTCATAGTGCTGCACAAGTTTCATGTCATCCGTTGTATTTAGAATACGTAACACAGGGTTTTTTGAATTAACAATACATTTACTGATAAGGACGCCCTTACATATCTCTTGACAATCAATAAAAACTGGTTCAGTTATATTATTAATCGGAAATTCTCTAAATACCTCACATCTTGGCGGCAGAAAAAACGAATTCTTACTAATTCCATGACAAATTGGAATAACCATTCTCTTTTGTATAGGAGGAATGTAAAATGAAACGGTCATTGTGTTGTAGTCGATTTGGCACTTATTGGTCTTTAGAAAATCTTTCCCTAATATTCCATCCGATGGCACATTAAAATCATCAGCAACGATATGAAAAACTTGAGGTATTGAAACGTTAGAAACTAGTAATTTTGTATCCACTGTACCTAGTGACCTTGTAGTATTTGTTGTTATGCCAGCTATATTTACAATGTTTTGTGCATTTATTTTTAAATTATCTATCAAACAGGATACTTTTAGAACTGATATGTCAGCTTGTGAATCAACTAGAAACGAATTAGTTTTATATGAAGCCAGGCAGTTTATTTTTATAAAATCTGAATAATTCAAATTGAAACAAAATACTGATTGAACAAAATTTTCCTTTATTAAATTTGGTTTTCCTCTTCCCTCAACATTTCCTGCTGAGGGACTTCCGCGTTTAAAGTGCGAACAGAAGCACCCTGATTACGAAAATTGCCTTGGGAGATCTGGCCATGATTGGAATTATTATTGTATCTTCCACGATTATTAATACGCCCACGAGAATTGCTGTTACCACGAAAATTATTGTGACTCCGAGCATTATTGTAAGTTTCGTTCCCATTATTGACATTATCACCGCGGTAATTATATGAATTATTTCCGTACGAATTATTGTAATTAGCCCTGGGAAATCTATGTCTGTTTCTATAAGAATGTCCGTGAATCCATCTACTACTATGCGTCGTTAAGACCTGCATATCCCGACCGATTGTTGTTTCCTCCACGACTAATTTCGCAACCACATCCTTAGGTTCTTTGAAAATCGAAGACGCTAAAATTGCTTTCACCATATCAGATTTAGCATTCTTCCTACAAATGTTCACCGTTTGCTCTATTGCCATTTCTACAGCTTTTTCTTTAGTTATTCCCTCTATTACAAGTGAACGCTGTAAAGCATCCGCCAAATTCTCAACGTTTTTCGAAAAATCCTCATA
This sequence comes from Pollenia amentaria, assembly GCA_943735925.1. Lineage (NCBI taxonomy): Eukaryota > Metazoa > Arthropoda > Insecta > Diptera > Polleniidae > Pollenia > Pollenia amentaria. The sequence continues at coordinate 117,095,207 of OX031010.1, read as the reverse complement.
ATTATTGTTTTTGACATGTAAAGCCGCGATTCTACCGGCTACAACTTTTGAGCTATCTGGCTTTATTCTATTTGTAAGCGTAATCTTAATTTGATCTATGCTTGTTATCTGTTCTGGAAGAACCTCTCTTGCTTTTCCGTCTAATTTAGATTTTATGAAAGAAATGAAACAATTAGTTAAATTGGGTGAAATAAGTTCTTCAATTAAATTAATTTTATCAAGAAAAGAATTCAAAGTAAGGGGATTTCCATCATAATTCTCCCTAATAATGTTGGAGCACATTGAAATAAATTTAGTTTTTTCCTCAATTGAAGCCATATTAAAATAATTAGTAGTATTGATATTTTGAGTCTCTAAAGCAGTAGTATTCTCTACTGTCCTTGTTTCAATATCGTCTTTTAATTTATCCTTATCGTCTTCAACTTCTCCTAACTCTGTCTCAGAATCTGAATTTGTCATTACAGTCTTTTGTACAAGTTCAAACAAATCCACACCAAATGGTACTTTAATTTTGCATCCTAATTTACAAAAACATCTCACTAATATTTCCCTGCAATGTAATATCTTATTATGAACTACCACTTTTAAATTATTTGGTAATTTTTCATTATGGAATTTTGTATATATCAAAATATCATTATATGTTTTGACAAGAAACTCAGTATATTCTTCAATTTTGTTTTGTTTAGTTGAAATTGGTCGATTTTGCAATACACGTTTTTTAATTATATAAAAATTTGAAATAAGTTCTTTAAATTTCTGAGTTTGAAAATCAGATGAGATAGACATCTATTTATGTTATTTCTACAAATATCCCATTTTAGGTATGTACCTATACCGAAAAAAAATTTATTTCCTACTTCAAATATTTAAATTTATTTAATATTAACATTATCCCACATCAATTAAATTTATAACGAATATTTTGATCTTGTATTTTCCCTTTGTTTTTATTGTATACTTTTTTTTTATGAAAGGCCGTTATACACTATCCCACAAAATCTTAAGTATTTTTTGAAAATGCTTCCCTGATTTAATTATTGTTTGAAAATTTTCAAAAAACAATAACAACTTATCATGACAGGTTTGTATTTTTTCAAAATACGTAAACTTGTGTGATAGTGTAAAGCAGCTATAAGTAACATATTATGTACCTATATAAAAGATAAAATATAAAATATTCACTAGCATATAGTAAAAGTAATAATTTTAAGCATATGTATGTCAATAGACATATAATTATACCCTTTACTGTGATATGAACCACTAAATAATAATATATGAAATACACATGTTGCTGAGATTGCTGCTTACGTCTGCTTCACTACTCTCTAGTGCAAAATGATGCTGTGATCGCTGCTACCGACAACTTTTTTTTTTACTTTTCTTATGATCGTTGTTTGTTTACAATTGGGTTGTAATATGGTCTTCTTTTTCTCTTTATTATGTTTGGCATTGTTTTTATTTAATTTTTGTTCCGTTTGCTTCTGACACTGGATTTTATTTTTAGTTTACTTCTTTTTAAAGTAATGTTTTTCCTTTGTTGGCATTTTGATTTTGTATGTAGTTTTTAATTCATATTTCCGCTTTTGTTTGACGTTTGTTTCTAATTGTCTTTTGTGGTTATTATATTCAAGTTTTTTTCTCTTTTTAAGTTTATAGTTTCCTTTTATTCGTATTTTCGTTTATTTTTACTTATTTGCTTTTCCCGTTATTACACGTGATTTAAAAATCATGTCTCTTTGTTATTGTTTTGATTTTATGTTTCTTTTGTAGGTATGTTTTTCCCAATATTGTTCCACAATTCATTTTGTTTATATGTATGTAGGTAAATAAGTACATTATATTATATAAATACACCTAATTACATATATTTCATTTGCTACCATGTTCCGGTTTTTTTCATTAATTTATTATTCACTTCTTTTTCCCCTTTTTTTTTTTTTTTTTGTAAATAAGTACATAAGGGTTTCATTATTCTTTTCTACAATAAAAAGTTTAACTTTAAATGAAGTCACACCACTTTTGTTTAAGTCGAAAAACCGTTACAACGGCACTTTTTAAAAAAAAAATGTAAGTACCTATGTAGGTATTCGTTATTTTCCAAAATCATTTTAGACACACGCTGAACATTTTGCATAAATTACGGTACTTATTTTTGAGAGAAGTTTACGTTTGCTTCTTCCCCCATTTTGCAAATTGTTTTTTTGATACAGACTGTACTTCTTGTAGAAATAACCGTTTCTCCCAAAATCATATTAACACAATCTGTAGTTTCTCGTTGTAGGGACTTTTAGCAAAAATATTTTGTTCAACACCGTTTTTCCTTTTACACTTTTGTCCTGTTTCCCCTATATATATAGGTATGTTTGTATATATTTTTTTTTTGATTTTTGATAAAATTGATTGCAACTTTTTATTGTTGTAAGTCAATATCGCTTACTATAGTTTTAAGCCAAAACAATTTTTTTTTTTAACTAAGTTAGGTTTTGTTTAATTTAAATCATTTTAATATTCCAATGTAATTTATGTTCACTTTTAATTATTAGTTTTTTTTTTTGTTTTTGTATTCATTTAATTTTATTTTACTTTTTGTAATTTTAATTTTTAACAAAATTGTTTCAATTTTAAAGTTTTTGTAATTTTTACCGTTTTCCCCCTTTTTCATTACAAAATCATTTTAATTTTAAATTTAAATTTTTACTTTTGATTATTCAATTTTTTCTTTTTGTTCCAAAATCGTTTTAATTTTCCAATGTTTGTAATTTTAGTTCTGCTTGTTTTAGTTTTTAACAGAATCATAAAAAAAAATTTTTTTTTTTTTTTGTAATATTTTAAATTTTCACTCTTTTCTCCAATTTTAATTTTAAGTTTCGATTTTTGTTAAGTTTTGCTTGTTTTAATCATTACATTTTCTTTTTTTTTTGTTGTTATTCAAATTTGATACCTTGTAATTTTAGTCCCATCCATTTCAGTTTTTAACAAAATCGTTTAAATTTTTGTAATTTTAGTCTGAAGCAAAATTATTTTAACTTTGAACTTTCTTCACTTTTAATTTCGAACTTATAATTTTACACATGTCACGGTCGCCATGTAGTGGATGGTGGTTACCGAATAAAAGACATGTTGATTGTTTAACGATTATCGTGCAGACTGAATGTTCTGCCCTTTATTATTCTTATTTATATAAATCTTAATGCTATAGGCTTAATGCTAGACTACAGAACTACATTCTAACGGTTTAATTTATAAGTAAGTAAGTACAAGTTAAAGCAAAGAAGTAATAACTAAAAGAAATATGTATTTCCTACAGTGGGTGACGCAAGTTTCCTTACAGTACGACTGCAAATCATACTGGTAAATTTCGTGACGATCAGTCCATAATTTACCATAGCCCCATATAAACCCATCTCGCGGAAAACAGTTTAGTACGCCTAAAACCGCAATAAAAACGCTAGCATACTTAAATTTGGTACGTCACAGTTTTATAGGACCAGAAATCACACTGTAAAATTTTTTGAAGATCGGTCCATAATTTACACTAGGCCCCATATAAACCCTATTCCCGGAAAACAGTTTAGTACGCCTAAAACCGCAATAAATAATGCTCGCATACTTAAATTTTGTACGTCACAATTTATAGGACGAGAAATCACACTGCCAAATTTCGTGAAGATTGTTCCATATAAACCATCACAGATATAGGTATTGCGGTAAAATGTCTTCCAAATTTGTGAAATTTTCTGTTAACGCTAAAACTAATTACACTGCTGTATTGAAATTTATTCTTATTTATTTTTTGTAATAACAGAAATCAGGCTTTAGAATTTTGGGATGATTGTGCCATAATTTACAATAGGACCGATACAAATTACCCTCCTAAAAATTATTTTAGTTCGGCTAAAACTTTTACGAATCATGATATTTTACTCAAGCATGTTCAAAGTCCTAACAAGAAACGCATAAAATTTTCTTATTGTCGGTCAATAATTTAATTCATGTCTTAACCGCAACTAATTTTAATGCTGACGCTCGATTTTGTGAAGCTTTATGTATTTATCATATAGAGCCCACTCCTGTCGGTGGAGGGTATCAAAGATTCGGCACAGCCGAATATAGCACTCTAACTTGTTTTAATTAAAGCAGATCCTGAAAAAGGATTTTGATTTTTTTTTACTTTATATATAGATTCATGTGTATATCGAGTTTTTATGTGTATATCGTATCAGCGAGAGTTTTTATTTTTGAATGAATTATTTTCAGTGTATTCGAAAATATAACAATTGTGTCAACACAACATGTGTATTTATTAGAATTCTGTTTTATAAGAAAAATGCCTGAAAATTGACATTGTTTGTTAAGGCAATAACCAGAATCATGTATGGGCGACGATTATAAACATATTAAGAAAACACAAAAAATATAAATTATAACAAAATTCATTTAATACCAAGCCATATTTCCAAATCTACTTGCTTTTTAGACATGACCTTACATGTTTTTCAATATGTTGATGTTTTTGATAAAAAAAAGTGTTTAGTCATACAATATTGTATTTATTATCTTTATAAAGATGCTTAATATAATATTGTGTGGATGCATACTTACATATATATAACCTACACAAATCGAACAAAATATTAAACCACGCCACACAGTGTTGTGAGGGTGGCCACAAATGGTTAAAATAATATTGCGAAAATAGAACAACTAATGGATGCGTTATTAAGAAACCATTCTAGGAAAGCCATATCTAAAATATTTTAAAGATATTCCCAAATGATTAGAAGGTATAGGGTCACTTTTTTAATAAATCAGTTAAAATATTTTCCAATTTCCCTTGGAAATTTCTTCAGGAATTTTCTTTATAATATAAAACGTACTACGATCGTTAATAAGAATATAATCAATTTATTTATATAAGTTTTTATTTTAATTATTTTATTTCGTTTTTAAAAAAGGTGGAGCTAATGCTCCGCTTTATTTAGATTCAAGATTAAGACTAAATTTTAATATTAATAATTATAATAAATTTACAACTTTAATGCTAGCATTGCATTTTTTATTCTTTGGAAAGAATTGCTTAATAAATGAATTGCTTAATAAATGACTACAGGTCATTGTATTGTTATTTGAATTTCCGGCACACTTTGGGAATAAATTGCTTACCTAATGTCTACAATTTGTTTTTGTTATTGAATTAAACAATTAAATAAAAATTAACAAAGGAGAAAAAGAAAATAAATGTAGCGCGTGTTAACTCCTCCGCCTTTAAAAACGAACGTCCTCGTTCGTCTGAGCAGGATGATAAGAGATTGTATGGTCCACTCGAGGAGGTGGTTGGGGTTGTTCAGATTGTTTGATTGTTACTTCTGGTAGTGAAGATTTATCAATATCTTTGGAGGCGTGTCCGCCCATTAACCTTGTTCCTTTTCTTGAAATTAGTTTTACTACCAAAATTGCCATTAGGATTAAAGTTATACCAGATATCCCAAAATTAGCTATTGATGCTGTTAAACCTTTCCTTTTTAATGTTTCGATGTAGTCTATATTTTTTAGGTGAAGTTCTTTCATCATTTCCAGGCTTAGCAATTCCTCTTCAGCCGTTAGCGTTGAATTCGGTTGCAGTATTGCAGGAAGAGGTTTACCGCTAGAAATTTCTTTAGACAAAAATGTTTGGTTGTCTATTGTAATTGTGGAGTTATGGTACTGAATTGCGAATGATCCAGTTAAATCGATCTCTTCTTTGTCGATACGGATGGTGTCGTTGAATTGGTTTAAAAGTATTATTCCTGGGAGGAGTTCTTGGACAGTGGGAATGTGTTGGTTGTTAATCGTGATGCAGTTAGGCGGTCGGCTTTTGAGTAGGTGAGGAATGCACGTGGAGTTACTGATGTCTACAATATTTCTCTTTGTACAAATTTTAATTTGATTATGTTCTTCACATTTGCTTTTCTTTCCAAAGATTTTATTGTTACATATTATAATTTTTTCAAATGGTATTTTATATAATTTGTTTCCTTTCTTTATTGCTTTTATTAATAAGGATTCACATAAATTGTTATCAGTTATTGGAATTTCGATTAAGTACAAAATCTTAAAATTACTAGAAGCTATCTTAACATTACTGAATTCAAATGCTTCTTCTATATTATTAAATGGAATATTATTTTTTTCAATAATTTCTTTTATTAGGTTCATCTCAGAATTAGAGAATATATAAGAGTTTACGATGCCAACTTTGGCCCAATGTATTGCATAATTGATATTTATAATTTCATCTTTTATTAATTGTAGCTTATATTTAATGTTAACAGCAATATCATGCTGAATATCTTCTCTATTTTTCAATAGTTTAACTATTTTATTTGACACTTCCGTTATATTATTTATTCTTTCGCTCATTGCTCTATTTATTATCAATTGGTTATTATTATTTTCAAGTAAATTATTTATATGATTTTCTAAAATAACAAGATCTTCATGATCTGGGCTCCCCGTGAGCCATTTCCATGCAGTACCAATTGCGTTTATGGATCTTTTATTGACCTTTGGCTTTAGTCTACCAAAGAAACCTTGTATTTCAGTTACCTCGTGATGTAGGAAAGGGAGTAAGGGATTGCCAGAAGTTATATTGTGTCTTATTGCGGAGTTAAGTTCGTCCAAAGTCTTTTGGTATTCGTCTACGTCTATGGTATGTATAATTCTATAGGTCCCGGTTTGAATTTTGGTCCATCCTGTGTTGAAAGTTGCTAGTCGTGAATTTGTGTAATCCAGGATACGGAATTCGCCACTGGCAAGTGGTATTATTAATCTGAAAGTAAAATGAGTTAAGTTCTAATATTACTTTTGTGTACAGTTCGTCCTTTTTCTGTTATAACTACGCTAGATTTGTCTTCTTTAACTATTTCTTTTTTATACCTGGTACTAAGTTTTGAGCCTAATCTTTTGTTTATTCGCACGTAAATAATGTCGCCTGGCAAATATGTTTTCATTGGAGTCCTTTTCCGGTTGTGTACTTCTAAGTCTTTTGCTTGTTTTTTTCTAAGTGCTTCAATGTTTTCCTGTCGAGCGTTTTCGTACTGGTCTGGATTTGTAGAAACTCTGCGTCCAAAAAATGTCTCTATCGGTTTCTTTCCTGTAGTTGAGTGTACTGTGTAGTTGTATTCATATACTGATCTGTCCAAAATTTCTAAGAATGATCTATGTATTCGTTCGGCTTTTAAGCAGCGCATAATTTCAGAAAGTGTTGAATGAAATCGCTCTACCTGTCCGTTTACTGTACTTGCGTAAGGAGGTGTTTTATAGATTTCTATCCCAAGTTGGTCTTCTATCATAAAACATATGGAGGCTGAATTTAATGCTTTTTCATTGTCTACTTCTATTACCTTAGGTACACCAAATGCAAAAATTATCTGTCTTAGGGGTTCCCTAATATCTTCTGCAGCTCTGCTTTTTATTATTCTAACTTGGGCATATTTGGAAAATTTGTCGATTGCTGTAAGAACTAAATTTTTTTCCGTATTATAAATGTCAATATGCACTATTTCACCAGGATACTTCGGAATGGGGGTTTCAAGTAACTGTGGCTTATTTGGGTGGCGGTCGTACTTATTTTCTTTGCAAATTTTACATTGCTTGACTAAATTTCCTATTTTAGCACTCATTTGTGGAAAGTAAAATTTTTGTAATAGCTGGGTTTTATTTTCCTGGGCATTTCTATGGGCTCGTTTGTGTTCTTTCAGAATTTCTGTTTCTTGTCTGTCTTCGTCTGTCAGGTCTTCAACTTGGGTTTGAGTAAAACGTATCTTGAATTTGGAAAAGTGAAGAGGGTATATTTGCTGAATTTTTCCCATGATTGGTTCTGAGGTAAAAAGTCCGTTTATTACTGAGGGATTCAAATAACGTTTAAAAATTGAAACTAAACTTTGTTCATCGTAGACTTTTTGAATAACAATGTGTCTATGGTATGTGGGGAAAGGTATTTTAAATTGGTAACTATTTTCATCGCCATTTAGGAGCCAAATTTGGTTTTTGAATGCATTTATAGGTCCTTCTACTGCTGGGATAAGATTTTGTGCTGAACTTTCGTCACTATGTTGCGTTCCTGTCAATGAATTAATTTGTGATGACTGTGGTGGTCTTGAGACTGCATCAGCCACAACATTAGCTTTCCCTGGCTTATAGATTAACTCGTAGTCGTACTCTTCTAGCCTAGCCTTCCATCTCTTCATCTTGCTATTATGGTTTTTGTTGCTTAGAGCAAAGGTAAGCGGTTGATGGTCTGTAAAAATTTTAACCTTCGCAGGACCGTAAAGGTAGTTTCTTAACGAAGTCAATGACCATACTATCGCTAGCATTTCTCTTTCATTTGCAGCGTAATGCTCTTCAGCTTTAGAAAGAGTTCTCGAGATGAAGGTTATTGGCTTGTCGCTTTGCGATAACACAGCTCCAATTGCGTAATTGGAAGCGTCTGTTGTTAACACAAATTCTTTGGAGTAGTCGGGGTATGTAAGCATTATGTCTTTACTAATGAGCGATCTTTTAAGTTTCTCGAAGGAATCTATGGCGTTTTTATTAAGGGTTATCTTTATTTTTTTTGATTGATTTTTGGACACTCGTCCATCTTCCCCTCTTAAAAGGACTGTAAGGGGTTTCGCGAGCTTCGCATAGTCCTTGATGAAGCGGCGATTATAGCCTGAAAGTCCTAGAAAGGATCGAAGTTCTTTTAAAGTTTGAGGTACTGGAAAATTTACTATTGCGTCTACTTTTTGTGGGTTTGTTTTGAGGACTTTTTCGGATATTATGAAACCTAAAAATTCCACTTCTGTCTTTAGGAATTGACATTTGTCAAGCTGGATTTTTAGATTTGCTTTTTCTAATGTATCAAAGATTTGTTGGATGTCATTAAAGTGGGTTTCTTGATCTTTACTAAATATTACAATATCGTCGATGTAAACGTAACATCTCTTTCCTATATGGTTCCTCAAAATGTCATCAAGAGCTCTTTGAAAAATTGAAGGAGCATTCTTGAGACCAAAAGGTAGCCGGGTAAATTCATATTTACCGTTGTTTACCGAAAAAGCTGTCTTCTCTATATCCGATTCTTTTAGAGGAATCTGGTGGAAGCCGCTTTTTAAATCGAGTACGGAGAAGTATTTGTTTCTTCCTAGGTTTGCTAGTACTCCATTTATTTCGGGTATAGGGTATCTGTCCGTTATTGTAACTAGGTTTAATTTTCTATAATCGATAACCATTCGATGTTTCTTTTCTCCGGATGCGTCTGATTTTTTGGGTACTATCCATACTGGTGAGTTGTATGGAGACCGAGACGGTCTTATTATACCATTCTGTAACAAGTCTTTGATTTGTTTCTCTACTTCCGCTTTTAATGCCATTGGGTACGGATAGAATTTGGTGTATATTGGTGTGTCTGTGGACGTTCTTATGCTTCCCTGCACTTTCGTAGTAAAGGTTAATCTTTCTTCAGGTTCGGCGAAGAGTTTAGGAAATTTACTCGCAATTGCAATAAGTGTCCTCTTTTGTCCGTCTGTAAGGTGATCAGTCCGTATGTCTATTGCGTTAATTGACTGTATGGTTTGCTGTTTTATTTTAATCCTGACTCTATCTTGTATTGTCATGTAGTTGTATTTTGTGTAAATTACTGCCGAAAGTTGTTTGAGGCTGTCATTGCCTAGGATGCCGTGGAATGATTTTAACGAAGGTAGCAAAAAAAATTTAATTTTGAGATTGGGTATTCCGAATAAATTAACGTTGGTGTGGTGCGTAACTTTTATTTTCCCTGCTATGGTGTTGGCAAAGAAAGGTTGTTCATTTAGATGAGAATTGGGTACAATGGAGGGTTGCATATAGTTATTGTTTGAACCTGTATCAATTAGTATTTTTAAACTTCTTCCTTCCTTCGTTTTACATTCAAAATATGGGAGCGAGGAATTCGCTAGCCTAAAAAATGAATGTCTGAAAAATCCTCAATAGAATTGTCATCTGCACTGTGCTGTTCGAGGGTTTCTTGTACGTCGTAATTGTCCTGTCCAATTTCGTCTTGCTGGTTTTCGTATTCTAGGTCTTGCTGGTATGCAGCATTTCTGCATTGTTCAGCTTCTATGTTAAAGTTTCGTTGTCTTTTTTCTATATTTTGCTGGTGAGGTGGTGGCCTCTTTCCTTGAAATGCAAGGTTTTGTGATGGCCTATTCATATAATTGACTCTTCTTGACTGCATGCTTTGGTCGACATCCATTGGTTCGGGTCTTGGCATGGGCTTTGGTGCAAAAGGTCTAGGTGGTGGTTGGTGCCGATGTTGAGAATTGAAATTTGGTTGCTGTGAAAAAAAATTTTGAGGTCTTTGCCAATATCCTTGTTGTTGAGGTGGAATATAAGAAGGTAGGGGCGTTTGTCCCTGCATTGGTTGATTCCAATGAATAAGGTGTGGGTAGAATGGTTTTGGTGCGGCGTAATGCTGTGGGGAGAAATTTTTATAGGAGGCTTCCTATAGTTATGATTATTTGCAATATTTGCTCGATAAGTTTGGTTTTCCAGCTTGAGGCATAATTGTAGAGCCTCTGGAAGGTCTGCTGGTTTCTTTATTCCTAGGAGTCTTGGCAGGTCACCATTTAGACCCCTAACAAAGGTATCCAACGCTTTGTTTCTATACGTGTCTACCAGAAGTTTTCGGGATTCTGATCCGGCTTCTAAACAAGAAATTTTGTTTAAGATCAGAGAGAGATTTGAATAGACTTTCTGATAATATTCATGTATTGTTAAATTGCCTTGAGTCAGTGACGACATTTGGTATTCTAAAGTACCTAAATCTCTCTTGTCGCCGTAATGCGTTGTGAGACAACGTGAAATAGCGCTCCAATTTAGAGGTGTGTTATACGATTCTAACACAATGTCTGCTTGGCCAGTAATTTTGTTTCGTATAATATTTAGAATACCAAAGTATTTGTGTGAGCCTCTTATTGGCTCATACACTTGTAGAATTCTATCTACACTTTTTTTCCAGGATCCGAATTCACCTGGATCTCCTGCAAAATCACGCAAAGAACGCACAACGTCAGGAATTTTGTCGAGTTCGCCAATACCTTGGGCACCTACATTAACGGGTTCGTCTACCTCAATAATGTTCCTAGCTGCTAGTCTGTCATTTAAGACCCTATTGACAACATCTGCTATATGCCTAACCATGTCCCTATTTTCTTCATTTTGAGGAGGTTGGGGATTTGGATTCGGAGGATTTGCAGCTAAAACCGGAGGTCTTAATAAATTATTCGGGTTACTCATTTTTCACAATTAACTTTGATAAACTGCGATTAATTAAGCTTTATAATTCGGGGGAATTTAGACAACGGAAATGTCAAAAAATCTTTGACTAAATTATTTTTAACAAATTAATCAAATTATTTTTCTTTTCCAATTATTTTAGATATTCTTTAAATTCTGTTCTTAGTTTCCCTTATTATCAGGGAGAGTTATTAGGATTATTTTTAATATGACTCTTCTTATTTATTTTACACGTTCTTTGTTCATATGCAAATTACCGTGTTTCAAAAATTAATAAGGATATTTTTAGATGCACGTTTCACTTTTTACTTTTCTTTTCCTTAAAAATTTTCCGATATAGCTTCTAAATTTGAATTTTACTTAATTTTAGGGTTTTCCCTTTCAAAAAAATTATTTCTATTATCTTTATTCACTTTTCTAAAAAATCAGATTTCTATAATCATACTTAATGTTTCACTTTTTATTAAAAAATTTTCCTTTATTATTATTATTCTTTTTCTTAAAATTACTTTCAATATAGTTTCTAAATTTGAATTTTACTAAATTTCGGATTTTTCTTTTTCAAAATTATTTTACTATCTTCATTCACTCTTATTAAAAATTAACTTTCTCTTAATATACTTAATTAATTACAATGACTTACAATAAGAGTAACATTGAGCTACTCGTCCCTCGCTGGCTGCACGGATGAATCCTTTTTGGTCGGTTGAACCTACTGCGGCTCCTGCTACAACACTTCGATGCGAGGCGGTCTCCGGACGGACACTAGAGAGCCTGAGTCTTCTTGAGTCTTGTTAAACCAGTCGGAAAGATGGGATTGATGCCGTCGGGAAGTCAATTTTAGTTTCTTCCTTTCACAGACACTGTTTTTGATAACGCGAAATACTGCCACTACTTTAGGGGACTGTGCACTTTCACTTTAATTTAATTATTTACTTTTATTAAGTTATATCCTCTTGGCGAGTGGTCCCTGATCGGGCGCCAGTTTTTATTTTAATTATTTTATTTCGTTTTTAAAAAAGGTGGAGCTAATGCTCCGCTTTATTTAGATTCAAGATTAAGACTAAATTTTAATATTAATAATTATAATAAATTTACAACTTTAATGCAAGCATTGCATTTTTTATTCTTTGGAAAGAATTGCTTAATAAATGAATTGCTTAATAAATGACTACAGGTCATTGTATTGTTATTTGAATTTCCGGCACACTTTGGGAATAAATTGCTTACCTAATGTCTACAATTTGTTTTTGTTATTGAATTAAACAATTAAATAAAAATTAACAAAAGAGAAAAAGAAAATAAATGTAGCGCGTGTTAACTTATATATTTAATCAATGGACATTATCCTTACTGACTAATAACAAAATTGACTTAAAATTAATGAATTACATGATGGATTTAAAAATGTACATAAAAAATTACTAGTTAAGATAAACAATTATTTATATATTACAAAGAATTAAATTGTCGACATAACCTTGAAAAAGGATCAGCAATAGCGTTATTTAATCTACAAAACTTTACAAAAAGCAGATTATAATGACGAGTATTGTGACACGGTATATTAAATTTAACAGAATTTGACAGAAATTCACAACAAATATTACCATTAATAAGATTAACCATAAAAGATACATTTAACATTGTACGACGACTTTTGAGCGATGGTAGTTTTATTAAAGCCAGTCTACTAGAATAGGAAGGAAAGTTCGTCGAGTAACTCCATTGAAGACCACGTAAACAGAACAACAAAAATTGTTTTTGGACCGATTCAATATGAGAATTATGAATGTTGTTATATGGATCCCAAATAATTGACCCATATTCTAAGATAGGTCTAACGAGTGACACGAAAAGTTGCTTCGTTATGTATGGATCAGTGAACTCTTTAGCCCAGCGTTTTATAAAGCCAATAATACCTCTAGCTTTATTTACAGTTAACTTTATATGTGAAACAAAGTTTACAACTCCAATTGATCACCACCCAAAGCATAATTCTGTGGTTTTCACGAATAATCGCGTAAGTCGGTTTTTACCGAAATTGAGATAATGATGTCAAAGTGCTACATTTTGCATTAGGTTTTTATAAGTATTAAGCTTTTTAGAATATAATGTAGTATTATTAATTTTTTTCTGCTAAAAACAACTTAAGTTAACTGTTTAATAAAATATTTTGCTATTATAACGATTTATGTCGACATACATCGCCAAAAATTGTAAAATTGCTGAATATGTTTCCAAATAAAAAGCATATGTGATGTGTTATGTTGTTATTCGTGCAAAAAATATGAAAGTAATTTTTGAAAATTTTTCTATTAATAACAACTAAAGTCGTAAAAATAACAACGTAAGTCGTCATGTGTGATTAAAATGATAACATTTATTTTCACAAAAAAGAACTTATGTGGAGATATGATGTTATATTGCACACACTTAATGAGTCAATCAAACATATGCATTTTTAATCCTTTTACAGATTGTGATCCTGTGAGGATTTTTTCATCAAAACTATGTGTAATACGTAGAAAGTCACTGTTAAGAGGATAGTAAAGAAAAAAGTTTAAAAAAGCATCTACAGAAGCCGCAATTGATAAAAATAATTGTTTTTGCTCTCCTGAAAAGTTTGGTTTTATAACTTACGCGATTATTCGTGAAAACCACAGAATTAACAGCAATACAGTTATTTCTATAAAAACGCATGCATTTGCATTTCAATAGATTCAACTCCAACATATTATGATTACACCATAACAAAAAGGTATTAAGATCCGATTGAAGATAAAAATGATCAACAAAGCAATTAAAAGAACGGACAATTTTTACATCATCAGCATACATCAATATATTGGCGAAGTTGATAACATTGGGCAGATCATTAATAAACAGCGTAAATAAAAGTGGGCCAAGATGACTGCCTTGGGGAACACCGGACGAAACATATATGTACTTGGATATACAATTATTGAATTGTACTTTTCGCTTTCTGCAAATTAAATAAGAACTTAACCAGCTTAAACTTCTACGGGATAAACCTAACAAATCCAACTTAATAAGAAGAAGTTGATGGTTAACTTTATCAAATGCTTTACTGAAGTCAGTATAAACAGCATCAGGTTGTTTCCTTTGTGTTAATGCAGAGTTGATCAAAGTTGTTAAATGAAGAACATTGGTTGTAGTTGAACAGCCTTTCCGAAAACCATGCAATGACGATGTGTGATGGCATAGGGAATCAGCAACAAGTTTTTCAAATAGTTTTGGAATAGCACTTAATTTGACAATCCCTCTATAGTTTGTTATATCCGATCTATTACCAGATTTAAATAAGGGTTTTATATACGAGTCTTTCCATAATACAGGAAAATAACCACATATAATCGAAGCATTAAACATTAAAGTTAATGGCGTAACTACGGATTCAGTACATTGATTTAAAATACATGTTGGAACAAGATCAGGACCATGATTAAAAGACATCTTTAACCTTTTTAAGTTAACCAAAATATCAATGCTATTAAATGAAGGGAAATATATTGCCTGGTTTGATGAGAGAAGATATGGATGAATGAAAGGCTTTATAATAAAATCGGTTCAATAATATAATATTATTTTAATAGGTTTGTATAGTCATATACATATACATATGGGCGATTTCATATCAAGTGGCCCAACTTTTGAAATCGATGTCCTCGGATTTGGGTGAAATTTGGACCAAGGTCCTATTGAATAGTAGCTTAGACACAAATTTTCAACAAGATCGGTCAAAAAGTTTCTGAGTTAGAGGGTGTCAAAATTTGACATTTTGGCCAAACAGGTGTTTTTTCTTATCCATGTAACCAGGGCTGTGGAGTCGTCCGAAAAAAGTACTAACTCCGACTCCGACTCCAAACGCTGAAATTTTTTAAGTGCGACTCCGACTCCTACTCTAACCGTGATGCGAAATGAATGAGACGTAAAATTATTTCTCTTTTGTGTAGAAACATCTTTATTAAACGAATTATGGGAATCCCCGCGTAATGTGCATAAGAAAAACATGAGTGTTATGGTAGGAATTAAAGGCAGGCCGACAAAGATGTTTCTACACAAAAGAGAAACAATTTTACGTCACAATTTTTCTAATACATACTAGTATTTATGCGCTATAGCAACACTTATTCTGTACAATGTTGAAAATATTTCAGCGTTGATGGTTAAAAAATTCTGATATTAAAATTATTGGCAATTCCTGTCATTAACATTTTTTAGCATGAGTAAATTATTTAAAAAATCACACATCTTTTTCAACAAGATCAAAAACTGAGTATAAGTTTTGCTAATTTAATTTAGACTTTTTCCCGCACGAATAAAAAATATACCTAAATATACGTAAATAGTAAAGTACTTGAATCCAGTGTTTAAAAAACTAGACTCCAAGTAGCTGTAGTAATAAAAAAATACAAAATAGTCTAGTTAAAAAATGTTAAAAACTTGTAGTCGTTCATTTACTATTACTACCGCTACCGTCACATTTTGATAGCAATAGTTTTAGTAGTAGCGCAAAAAGAAAATACTTGGAGCAGCGTAGTAAATTTTTTTTTACTGCTATCGCTACCTTTAAATTTTGGTAGCAGTAAAAGAAGTTTTATTTTTAAAATTTGTACTACTATCTGCTTTAGTAGTTATACAAAAAATAACATTTAGGTAGTTGTTTTATAACATTAAGCAGTTTTAAAATAACATTGAAGTAGTATGTTAATAACATTGAAGCAGTCGTAAAATAACATTATGGTAGCAGCAGAATTAATAAAAACGTAAAATCTTCAGCAACATAAAAACAAACGAATAGCACGTGTGTGTTAAAATCAGTGTTGCCAGAAATCTTTTGGCTCATGCCCCTTTAAAATCCCTTTAATTAAATTTATTAATTTTAATTGTTTTAAATGCTTTTTACCAAGAATTTTTTCTTATTTTTATGTTTTTGTCTTTCTTTTTCTCGTTGACCTTTTTATAAGCACAACTTGAAGGAAAAAATGTAAACATAGAGATTGTTCCTTAGTTGTTTAACAATTAGTATTGTGAAAAATGTACTTTGGACTTCAATAAGAATTCTTGACAAAAAGTATGAAAAACAGAAGTAAGGAGGAACATGTAAATCAATTAAAATAGATAATCATTCAAAAGACCAATTTCGATGGTTTGAAGATTGGTGTTTGTCTTTTGACTGCATGCTGCCTTCGATGGCGGGGAGTGTTAAAACGGCAAACCCCTTTGTGGAGATTGTGTCCGTGAAAACCTGGGTTCAATTCCCAGCTCAGTCAAGAATGAAAAATTATCAATAAATTTTAATTCATTTCATGTTGTAAAATTCCTTTCTTCATAAAAATAATTTAATGAACTTTAGCCTGAATAAAATATTTAAAAAATTTGGATTAAAAACCATAAGCTTTTCAATAAACTAACCACAATACTAACTGCCGTATTCATAAAAAACTAAAATGGATATGAAATCTGTTTTAAGAAAAATTTGTATGGAAATTTTGTTTTAAAATACGTTTGAAATCTATTTTATTTTTTATGAATACGGCAGTAAAATTAAAAAATTTTAAAATGTTTTTATTTAATATGTTTTTTATTATTGTAAAATTATATATAGAACTGGTTTTAAGATAATTTTCACTAAATATAGCAGCGTTTTTAACACATTGAGTGCCAAGCGGTTTTGACGAAAACCTTCCCAGGAGGCCAAACATTTTTTTTTTGTTAAATAAGTATATTAGTGATAAAAAACGATTTCTGAGATATCCCTTGTCCATTCTGCTCCATACTTTTTATTTTACATAGGCTTTTTGTGTCGTACATTTCTGTACGACGCGGCACTGCACGACGGGTATGAATTTGTAAAAGTCGCTGTCGTACAAAAACGTACGACGCTTTTTTTCTTGTTTTTTATTTTTGTTTGTTTTCTCTTTTAGTTTGCAATTATCTCTCCTTTGTGCAACTTAAAAATAAAAAGCACAATCACTGTCGTACGGAAACGTACGACATGGCACCCCACGTCGAGATAGGTATCGTACGGAAACGTACGACGTGGCACTCAATGTGTAAACATGTTAAAAACATATAAAATATTCCATTCAAAATATTTTCCTACATTGTGGAATGCATGCTCATAAAATAAATATTAATAAGTATGAGTACATATAACTTCTAACAACCGAAAATTTTCTGCACCGAAAATTTCAAAAAGTACTAACAACAATGGTAAAAGCGACGACCTGACAACACGGTTTATGAATAATTCAAACAACATCACATACGTACTTATTGTTGGTTTCTAGTTTTACTGAATATTTTCGTTTCTGACTACTTCAATGTTATTATATTACTACTTTAATGTTATTAACATACTACTTCAATGTAATTATACTACTACCTCAATGTTAATAATCTACTACCTCCAAATTTTGTAGTAAAAAACCATACTCCAAATGTAGTAGTAGTTTTAAAACGAAAACCTCAATCAAACCAATAGAAAACAATTTCGTTTTTTTAACTGCTACTTAATTTTTGTTTTACTGCTGCTATTTTATTTTCTGGTTTTATTTTTTGCATGTAGCAGTAGTTTTTAAAAAGGTAATACTACAAAACAAGACAACTGCTCTTTCTGACGCTACATATAATTGTTCACAGCAGTGTTCGAAAATAAACACTTAATATCGTTCTTTAGTGTTCGGTTCGGTAGATTTGTGGAAAACACAAACGCTAATAGTGTTTGTGTAGAAAATAATTAAAAAAAATAACGTTTCCCTGTTTGTCATCTTTCGAACACAAAAATAATACTGTTTTCATTTAACTCAACAAAAGATGAGAACATTTAATTCCGTTCGGTTTTTTTTTTTAAACACAAACTTCATTGTGTTCGGTTCGGTTCATTAATGTTCGTTCGTTTCGGATGTGCCTAACGTTGCCAGATGAACAAACAGATAAATCTTGTTTATTGCTGTTTTTTGAGATTTTAAACAAAATACATTTTGTGATGGAAAATTAAAAAAAAGAAGAACATATTAAATGGAAGAAGTCTCGAAAACGTATAGTTTCCAAGATATGGACCTCTTCTTTAAATTATGCGTTTCCGAGAATTTTTTGAAATTTGTACTTTCTTCTTATTTTTAAATTATCAGTTTTAATGTTAAAGCGTTTGCAATTTTTTAATTATACTAAACACGTAAATAGTAAACATCAACAAGATCAATGTCTACAGCGTTAAAAACTTCATTAAACAGGAGAAAAAAGAAATTATTTGAAATCGAATTATTTACGCATCCGTATTTTTGGACCCACGCATTAAAGTTTGCATGAACGCTGAACAAAGAGAGAAGGCAAATAAAATATATTACTACACTATATAAACGGATGGACACCTTAAAAGGTATTTGAGTTAATTTCAGTCATTTTGTTTTCATCTCCAATTATTTAAATCTTCAAAAAATTCGTTTTTAATAGATTCCGAACCTCTGAAAAAATTAACTAAGGATGAGAGTTTGCAAAGCCCATCAACTAAACATAACTCAGGAACATAATTTAATGACTTTTTAGAAAATTTGGATCCATTTGAAACAGAATCTATTCCATCATCGCTTCTACACATAGAAACTGAATTCATGATGTATGACCGGCAACCGAGATTGCCGCTGCGATCCAACGTTATACAATTTTGGTCATCACAAAATAATACAATAATACATCTCGTGTAGCTAACATAATTTTGGCGATCCCATGTACACAAGTAAGCGTCGAAAGGCTTTTTTAGTTTTGAAATATATATTTTCTGATCAGCGCAAAAGATTAACAGCCTTTAACGTAGAACATATCCTGTTGGTTAAAGTTAATGGTGTTTTTGATTACGACAATTAATATACATATTAATGTTTGTATATATTTATGTAAATTTTCGTATAAAATACATAAATTGCATCTATATCCTTTTTTACTTTTTGTTAAACTTCTCTATTTTTTAATAAACGAATAAATGAATTTAATATTTAAAAAAATAATTTTGTTTCACTTTCACTTTAAAGTTTAAACTGCTAAATATGTTTGTATGTATAAACATTTTTATTTGCTTTTTTTAACATAACATATTATTTTTAAAATAAAAATAATTTAAAGTAGAGCTATGTACATTAGGGTGGCAGCGAAATGTATGGAGCAAATTTTTTGTATTAATATTGATGTCTCCCGGGCGGAATATTGTGCCACATGGTCTAAAATTGATGTCGAAAAAATTTCAGCCAAATCGGATAACTTTAACCCGTGCCCCTTTGAGGTCAAAGTTCAAATGATAAAAAAAAATTTTTCCATACAAGCAAAAAATTTTTTTTTCGATTTTTTTTATTTTTTATTTTTTAATATTAGTAAGCTTTATTAGCTTATTAACAACAAACAATTTCATTTCGATCGGACAAGATATTAAGTTTCAAAAGTGACTCTGAAAAAAAATTTTCAGGCTTGTTAGGGGCTTACTCTAAAAAATTTTCAAAATTTTTTTTTTTTTAGGTTTGACAAGCATACATTAAAGATATTTTGTCGCTCTTAATAATAGGTTTTTTAAATTTTTTTTTAAAAATTTTTTTTGTATGGAAATTTTTTTTTATCATTTGAACTTTGACCTCAAAGGGGCACGGGTTAAAGTTATCTGATTTGGCTGAAATTTTTTCCACATCAGCTTTAGACCTTGTGGCACAATATTCCGCACGGGAGATGTTGAAAATCCAAAGTTGAAATTTAGCTGCCACCCTAATGTACATATTTTATTTTATCTTTTTGTCCCGCGAGACATTCAAATATATTGTTTTTTTAATGCTTTTTAAAATAAATAAATCTGGCAACTCAAACTTGTATGTACTTGTAATAAAAAAAAAAACACTAAAGAACATTAAGATATAATGTATGTCTACAGAACCACTACAATTGTTCTGTTTTTTAACGAAGAACAGAACATTATATAATGTTCGGTTCTTTCTTGAAAATAGTTATGAACAGTATTAAAGGTTGTGTATGTCTTCACAAACACTAAAAAAATAGATATCGTTCTTGGGTGCGTGAGCCGAACGCTAAATAATGTACTGTTTATTTTCGAACACTGGTTCACAGTAATAGTTTTAGTAATAGTAACAAATGTTTAGGTAATGTAGTTTTTTAAACACTGCTTGAATCAACTTTTTCTCATAAAATAAATTAAAATCTACTTATTCATATTGATCTGCAAAATATTGCATCGCCAATTTCGAAGAATTTTTATATTGGAAAATATTAGAATTTTTTTTTTAATTTTTTAAGCCGACAAATTTTGGAGTCGGAGTCGCGCGTTTTTTTGGGTACTGCGACTCCGACTCCGACTCCGGTACAAATACCTCAACTCCGACTCTTCAACTCCGACTCCGACTCCACAGCCCTGCATGTAACTTATTATCTACTGGTGTTAGCAAAATTTGTCTCAAACAAATTAGACAGCTTTTTCTTAAATCTTTCGAAAATAATTTTTTTTAATTTTTTAAATTTTTTTTTTTAAATTTAAAACTTTTTTTTTATTTTTTTTAAGCGGGTACATTTTTTTTTTTTTTTGCTCAAAAGAAAGCTTAGGTCTTTTCTTTTAAGGTAGTTCTGGTCGCAATTTGGGCCGCGAGTGGGTTATGTATAAAAAAAAAATAATTTCTAAGTCAAGACGAGGATTTTTCAACGTTTAGCATATGCACTATTTTTATTTTTTCCTATTTATGTGTAAGTGCTTCTAAGATCTTAAAAATAAAACTTATGCGAAGAAACAATACAAATTAACCATTCCGACGGTATATAACATACCTAACTAGCATTTCATGCCCTCGATACTGTAATACCCACAATATGTTAATCCCAGCAATAAAATCACTTTCTTTCTATAGAGATGTTGACAAATTAAATTTTTTTATTTATATGTAATAATAATTAAATTAATATTAAATGATAATAATAAAAACAAAAAGATAATCTTAAAAATTTAATCTTAATCACGTAAGATCCTTTTATATCATAACTATTTCTACACTTAATTTATTGTAGATAAAGAAGTGTTAAAGTTTTGCAAATGTTCAACTACCCAGTCTTACCTCCTCTCTATTTATTGCCTTTATTTTCTGCTTTTTGCCTCTCTCTAACTCAGGAACTTTTTTACCGAAACTTTGTGCATAAACTACTATCCAATAGGACTAACCTCGGCGCAAATTTCATCAAAATCGGAAGATATCGATTTCAAAAATTGGGTCACTTGACATGAAATCCCTATATATATGGTTTGTAGAAATATGCAAAATCTTAATCTGAACTTTTGTCGTTTGTAATATATTTTTTTTATAAGTGTCATTTATGATATTGCACAACTTTTTTGCTCCACATTATTAGGTCTAGTTTTGTTCTAAGAAAATATGTTGCATGAATGAACAAATCATTGAAGAAGTCATCCACATATTTACACTTTGTTTATTTATTGAACAATTATGACTCGAACATACGTTTTATAAACGCTATTTGAATTTATTAGTTTTTCCAGTGGGAGTTCAATTGGAAGCACGCGATTTTTTCAAAAAAAAAAGTAGTAGATGCAGATAATAACAATAAATTACTTTGTTTATATCTAAACACAAAGAAAAACATTTTCCAACAAAACTATTTTTAACAATAATTTTTAAACATAACATGGTTAATTTTACCATATTATTGTCACCGGCAACTATATTATGGTTAAATTAGTTATCAATCAAAAAGTCTCGACCAAATTATGGTTGCCTCTGAACATGTTATGGTAAATAATAACAAAATTATTTTTAACACTTATAATAGGATGGTGGTTTTTCATCCATAGCATGTTGTTCTTAGAAAAAAGGAAAATACTATTCCCAATAAAAAATTTTCCTATTTTGCGAAGCACTAATGGTACATTTCAAAAAGTAAGCTCACATTTAAGCGCTACGCAATAAGACATACAGAGATGCAGTAAGGTAAGCGAACGAATTCTTAATAATTTAAAAAATATTTGAAGAGCCACGACATTCCCTTACTACGAAGCAGGTTCGTAAGGGAGCATATAAAATACTAACGGTAACAAAAAATTCAGTGTGCAAAGCTGATCGTTACATTCAACAATTTTTATATGCGCTGAAGAAAGCGCTTTCTGTGTCAAAAATGTATTGCTTCAAAGTGGGAACTCGCCATATAAAATTCATGTCTTCCGTAAGCGATATGGTAAGCGAAACTTTTACGTTTCTCCCTTACAAACCTGCTTCGTTGGAAGCTCCATTTTTTATTGGGTTGTTAATTTAAAACAAATTGTTGTCATATTAAACCATAACATGTTTAGAGGCAACCATAATATGGTTGTGGCGTTGTGATCAAGGAATAAGACTTCAAAAAGCTGAGTGCTTTTCATATAAATGTTACTACATGTTCAATCACTTGTACTGTGGAAACCTCACATTAAATTGTTAACATTGTTGACAACAAGAAATATTTACTTATACATACAAAAATGTTTCAATACCCAGCCAGAAAAATTGTCCGCTGTCTTCCAGATATCTGAGAGAAACGACGACAAAAAAGTCGGAATCGTATACGAATTCTGTCAGATTTTTGACCCAAAAATGTATGAAGTGGTTGACATGAATTCTGGCAATCATGTCGTGAGAAATTCTGATTTTTTGCCGGCATTTCTGATAGAAATCTAACAGAAATCTAGTGAAAAAGGCATGGGAGATTCTGATGGGAAATTCTGATTCATATTGTTTTATAAACGATAATTGATAGAATGTGGAATACAATTCTAATCTAATAATGCCACCGATTTCTGTAAGAAGTCCTTTATTTTATTGGAAATAAAAGTTTATAATTAAACATTTTACATACATACATACGTACCATTTTTTTAATTTTTTTTTTTTTTTTTTTTTTTTGTTAATAATAAAATATATAAAATAGAAATATTTTCAACCTAATGAGAATTGTTATTATTACAAAAAGAAACACACATAACAAATAAGACACATCTATATGAGCTTAATCAGAAATCTATTAGACATATCGGTACATAAATTCCCTCCGGTATATTCAAGTGAAATCGATTAGAAAGCGGCCAGACAGTACGCATAATCAATTTCTAGCAGAAATCTGAACGAAGTCTCTAGGAATGAAGTCAGACATTTGCAAAAATTGTCTGATTCAGACAACGTCGGATTATTTTCCTGGCTGGGTACATACGTCTAACCCAGCCTTTACACCAGTGATGGAAAGTTCAGTACTATGGTACTATATTCGGTACTTTTTCTTTTCTTAAATACCACAGTACACCCACGTCAGTTTTAGTACTTTTTTTATGCTTTCTTGTAAAGAAATTTTTTAAACATTGACAAGATATTCTACGTGCCAAAAACATACAGTGAACACATACAATAATATTGTTATATTATAATGTTATATATATTATATTGTTCTTTTATTTATTTTTTTTTTTTTTTTTTTTTTAAAAAATATTGCTATTCTTTAATGTCATTTTTTAAGGTGTTTAAATTACTGGCTTTGATAACAGTATAACAAAGTATGCATTTACTCTTTTTGCTCACCAATAGTTAGCAAACATATTTTGATCACCACTAGAAAATATGTAATAAACTTTTGTTCGGGAATTAAGAACGAAAATAAAAATATGCTCCAACACTTTCCAAAAAAATTAGGCTGCTTCCAATGGGTAAAAATTATACATTTCTAGAAAGTATATGTACATACATACACACAGCAAACAAACAAATGTCAAATTAACAAGGTGCAATGTGGATTAAAAATCATAGTTAATTGCTTCAAAAGTACGGACTTCTTTTAAAATTATCATTGTTTCATATTAACTTTAAATGAAAAAGGTTAAAATAACGTTTTTTAATATTGAATCCATAAAATACTGTTTTACGTGTTTTGTGTGGAAACAACTAAAAGAAGAAATATATAATTTTTTTTTCTGTTTTCATATATTAAAAAAATTTATAAAAACAAGAAAAATTCCCGTACTTTTTTCGCTATAATTATTGAGTTAAATTTTTGTGTTTTTTGAGTATATTTTAAAATAAAAAATATGTTTTATAAAAAGTACCAAGCTGTTAAAAAAGTACTATTTTGCTTGGTGGTTAACACCATCTCAATTTTTCAATTTTCCATCACTGCTTAACACATGCAAATAATTACTTGCAAGTAGTGTATACGTATTGTCAACGAAAATGTCGAAGGAATAGCAAGTAGGTCGAGCGTTTACATATTCAGTTGTCAGTTTCTGTTTATTATGTTCTGAACGATATAAAATCTTTTAATAATTTCTTTATTACTTAATTTTTGCACCATCTTGATCGAAAAAATTGTGTTTATTTTTAAAAATATGGGAATGCAGTGTTGCCGAGCTTCCGATGTCATAAAATTACTGAAAAATATTTAAGTTTACAAGTTATATTTAAAAATACCATCAGAGATGAGTTTTTGTATAGTTTGGTTCTTTTATATTTTTTATAAATACATAGAAAATCAGCTAGGTTGTATTGTGCTGAGTACTTATAAATTGACACAAAACTTCAGGTAACACTATTTCTTCATTCGTCATTTTATTTGCTGTCAGCGTCAAAAATTTACTGGCAGGCAAATTCTCTTGCAAGTTGGGCTGCAAGTACGAAAAATGTGATGGTGTTAGTAAAAATGTATATTGAGTTTTTCGAACTTGCACTTGCATGTGTAATTGCCAGGTAACACGTCTAGAGAGTTCCTGCAGCAACACTTGTCATTTCTTTAAATGAGACAAATTTGTAAATAAATGTATGAATATAAAACAACAAAGAAATAAACAGTTTATTCTTGAGTTCGCAACATGGCAAATGTAAAGGTCACATAGCGAGTTAAAAATATTAAGAAAGTAGCAATAAAAGTTTTAATTTTATTACGTTTTTGCAAAAGGACATATTTGTTTTAAGCGTATGCTTGATTCATATTGAGAAAAATTTGGTAGGGCTATAAAGTTTATTATATATAATGCATTCAAAAAATTTCTTGGGGCCAATGTTCTTTATTGTCCTTTATACAATATTTTAGTTTCAGGATATATGGGAAGCAGTCAAATCCTTGCTCCGACATTTTTGAAATATATATATATATATATATATATATATAAATAACGTTTTTGTCATCTGAATAAAAATAAGTGTGCAAAATGTTGTCATTGCACAACAACTTCTTCTGTTTATGGCCACTCGTTATATGAAATGATGACACTGTGCGCCGACAATATAAATACGAAAGAATATATTTTGATTTTACCACAATTTCTTATATTTAGTAAAGAGGATAGGAAGAAGGACTAAGTAAGCGTAGGTATACGGTGTACCAAACAAAACAACTAAGAATGTAACGACATTATAAACTTGGGCCTAATATGAAATAAGGCCAATCCAGCGACGGGAGAATCATATCTTCTAAACTAATAATCTGATCCACAACAAATGTATTGATGACTTTTAGGCATAGATGTAGGTTATAAGCTCCATAAGAAATTGGGAAGGTATTTTACAGTGGGAGCTTAATGTTGCCATATAAGACTAATGTTACCGATAAAAGTCGGCGGAAAACTCATACCCTACGAACTGCAAGTCTGATGCACACAAAATTTATGTATACATTATAAAGAATGAAAAATTTTATAGTAAACGTTAAAAATTACGTAGATATTTGTAATAAAGTTTGTGCTTTATGTTGTTAGCTAAGAGACCTTTTGACGATAAAATTCTTTAGTTTACAACTGTATCAGTTTTCAGTTCTCTTTCTTTAATTATTTTTTATAACTATTGGCATAATAAGTGAGTGCTTGTGTATGCATATTCTAAGAGCAACATATTATGATAGGATTCATGATTGTAGTCAACATATTACGATATTATTGAATCATATTATGACCAAATATATTCGTAATACTACATCATAATATTTTTTCTTAATCCTAATTGGATTTTATTACATCATATTATAATTTTATGTAATCATATTATTATCATGTTAGTGATAATAAGTAAAGAAATAATCATATTATTATCATGTTACTAATAAAAAGATAAGAAGTAATCATATTATTATCATGTTAGTCATTAAATCTTAAACCGAAAAATATTTTTAATATATATTTATGCTTATTTACTTACTGGCAACCTTAACTTAACTGCCTATTTCACTTAATGCGAACGAACGCTTTCTTTCCCACAATTACATGTAGAACAAAAACTAATTTTTGTTTTTGTTTAATATGTTTTTGTGCGAAAGAAAGCGTTATTTCGACATCGTGAAATTGGCAGTAAATCTGTTACAGATATTTCACATCAAAATATGATGCAACTTTAAACATAATCAGCCGTATTCATAACAAAAAGTTAGCCACAGTTTGTACACTACGTACAACGAGCTGCACAGAGCTTATTAATAACAAATTTTATCCGTCTGCTAACTTTTAATAAATCAACTCTGAAAATTAATGATGTCACATTATAATACTCAAAAATGTAACACGTTTTGCATTAATCATCGCTGGTTTTGTCATTTCATTTAATTTTTTTTTTATTTTTTTTTTATTTTCCCTCTTCATATAAAAATTTTGAAATGTTTTTAAATTAAAATATATTTAAAAGAGGACTCTAAACTAATAAAAACAGTGCACTAAAAAACACAAACAAAATTATTCAACATAAAACGGCTGTTTATCACAAGTTGGCAAATGTTTGGCAGCTTGTTAACTAGAGTTTAGCAAATCGTTAGCCAGAGTTTGGTAAGTGTATTATGAATAAACTTTGTGCTAACTTCATGAATATTTTTAACTTATTTTTGTCGCAGGTCGCAATTATTTATAAATTATTTTATAGAATTTTTATTCTTTTTCTCTAAAATAACATTAAACAATGATTAATATTTTTGCACCATTTTCAAACAATATTAAAATTTTTTTAGCATTGATATTTTATTTTGTGACACTATACAATTTTTTTTATTTAATGTACCAACAATTTCTTTATTTTTTAATTTCTTTAAACTTGGCTTTTTTATGAACAGCAAATAATTCGATAGGCATATGTAAAACAAATGCAAAATTATTGTACAAATGGCATTAACAAAATATTATTAGAGTAAAGATATTTTGTTTCCATATTAAACATATTATGAGTACACGTATAAAAAGTTATCATGTTATGGCTATTAAATATCATGTTATGGCTATATAAAAATCCGTATTAATATACACTAAGTTTTTTGAATAAATGTTAGAATCAGTTAAAAATAAATTTGCTTGGAATTTTAAATGTTTATATATTTAAACATGACTGAACGGAATACTTCTGAATAACCAGTCCGTTACAGTAATAATATTGTGAGTGTACTTAAACAACACGAAAATATGGCATTTTCGGCATCATCACCCCCGATTATAATGAAATTCAACACAAATGTCATACACTATAAGAGTATAATTAAACAAAAAAAAATTGACCCCAGAATTTTTCGGGTTCAGAAATATGACGTCATACAAGTTGTAAAAAGTGTTACAAAATCACAAAAGTCTCCCTACAAAAGGGGATTGAACTTTTGAACTATGTAAGATAATTCAATTTTTTAAATGTGAAAGTGCGCTCTTTAAAATTATATGCATATTGTGTTTTTTAAGAAAAGGTCATTTGTTGGGGTCTTGAGTTCAAAGGTCCATATCTGAAAAAGTATATTTTTTAAAATTCTTAAAAAAAAATGTATGTCCAGTATTAGACCCTCTTCGACATTTGCAGAAAATTTGAAGGTGGGGACTCGATTGGTGTCAGAGTTATAGACGAGAACGTGATCCTAAGTATGTTTTGTGTTCATACTCAATTGATTGTTTGTTTTGTACCAGCTGAAGTATGTATGTGCACACTTTCTATTTCGATTGTTGTTGCAGTTTTTCGATACCAAAAAAACCAAATTATCTTGCATAGTTCAAAAGTTCTATCCCCTTTTGTAAGGAGACTTTTGTGATTTTTTTTTTAACATTTTTCACATCTTTTATGACGTCATATGTTGGAAGCCGAAAGAATCTGGGGCCTGAAAATTTATGTTTTGTTAAAGTCTAATAACATACAACAGTTGTGGTGAATTTGATTGAAATCAGAGGTGTTGTATCCGAACGGCATGATGGTTTGACATGTTTTCACTTATATCTAACATCGTTGTTATTAATTAAAAATAACAATATTTTGTGTACGACAACAATATATTGTTACAATAAAAATTGTGTCGTTGCCGGAACCATGCCCAACCTTATTTTTTCTCTGCGTATGCATGCAGTTTGATTCCAAGTTTTAAATTATACACGAATTAGCACTGTTAATTTACAATTTATTTTATCAGAACTTGTTTAATAAAGTGACTCGTTTAGTCACTTTCGGATTCTAAATCTTCTTGAATACTAGATTTTAATAATAAACCTTGTACGGCTTGAGGGAGACGATCAATGGGTTTATGAGATTTCTTTAACGATATCGATGTTAAAACGAAGTCGGAAGATTCTTTGCTTTTAATTCGCCAGACATTTTTCTGGTGTGAAACTCCTTATAATTTCTGGTGTCTTTAATTCTTCAAAGGGCAAAGATACAGATTTTGCTATTTCAGCACCATGATTTAAGATTTTTTGTAGGTTGGAAGGCGTGTTGTAGCAAGAATATAAATTAAAAGGCAGATGATTTGTTGTACTAGTAAGTTTTCTTAATGCTTCTTTAAACACAGCATAACCACAAGCAATAGTTCTTTGCATAGTTCCTAAATTTTCCAAAAGATTTTCGTAAACTCCTGTTATTGATGCATCAAGATAAGGATATGAAAAAAATGTCTGGCGGTACTGCCATCAGTGGTTTAGGTTTGTCAACAATTATATGTATCTGCCTCTTCAATACATCAATTATATATTTAATAACAAGTTGTTTTGGAATGCGATAATCGCACGAACAAGCCCGTGATCAGGACCACTTCTGGAAATAAAGTTGTGACCAAATGGATTGTACTATAAATCGATTGTTAAGCGCGCTGTATGGGAAGTTGCGCCGTCTTGTTGGAACCAAATATCGTTGATGTTAAGCTGATTAACTTTTGGGTAGAAAAATTATGGCTAGATAGCGCTCGTCATTCACCGCAATAGCAACTCCTTGCTCATTTCGAAACGGCTTCAGGATGGGCTTCGCTCCATATACGGCAATTTTTGCTTATTGCCATTTAACCAGAAATGTGCCTCGTAAAATGGACGGAATGCTCTATGAACTTTGCGAACAGATTTATTTTTTCAAAGTAAATTTCAACAATTTGGAAGTGTTGTTCTAGCGTCACATGATATATGATGTCTTGCTTAACCTTACTGAAAAGAAATGTCAACATAGTTTGACATTCTTAGCTGTCAAACCATAGTTATCGATATCGAAGGTTCTCATGTACCTAAAAAACACCCGATATGATTAACGAAATCAATTCCGTTGATGATTTGCATATCAGGATGAAAATGTGGCATTTTGCATTGTACTTTTTTTTGGGTACAATTTCCATATTATATTACATCACTCTCATTTTACAATATCATTTCACATCACTGCTACACGCAGAGAAAAAACGCAGAGCATTTTTATTCATATTTACCTAATATGTTTACCCTAATAAATTAATTATAGTCCTAATATAACTGAAAAGGTGTTTTTTTCCTTTACATTTTTAAATACGCTATAATAATATTATTTTGACTTTTACACCTAAAAAGTAACTCTGATCCAGCTAAACATATTAAATTATTTGATATGTTTTCTACTATAATATATATATTTTCAACTTTACAATTAAAATCATTATATTACCCAGGAAAAACTTTTTGAATTTGGGTAATAGGTCGTAGTTATTTCATACGTTACCTGGTAAGTAGTTGTCATTACAATTGTCATTATTCTGAAAACCTCAATAAGTACTTGCTAGTAATGACCTCAGTAAGTACTTTTCACTACTATTATTTTCAGTTATGAATATTTACTTACTAATAACCAGCTAAATAACTACTTATTAGTTGCCTTGTTTTCAGTACAGAATATTTACTTGCTGGTAACTAGCTCCATAACTGCTTATTAGGTCTATTAACAAGCGCCAATTAAATAAAAACTAGTTATTTTTTGGCTTCTAGTAAGTATATTGTAAATACTTACAATTCAACTTACTGGTAGTTAAATAATAACTAGATATTTTTGTGACTTTTCGTAAGTGTATTGTAACTTCTGAATTCTTTGGACAACTCGAACAAAAATAAGTAGTTATTCAGCCGAAAAATAAGTAGTGTTTATATTTCTCCAACATTACTTGCCTACTTACCAGGTAAGTAAAGTTTTTGCTGGGTAGTTGCACACAAAAGGTAAGTTTAATACCATAATTTGTTTGCTTTTAAACACATTCTCTTAATGAGCAAACATTTTTTGTCAAAACAGACAGCGTGTGCTCAAAAAGAATACAAATTCATTAAAACATTTTTCGGGAACAAACAGGCTCCCCGCAAAACTAACGAAATAAATTGTTATTTATATATAATTATAAAAATAAATAAATATGCAATTACTTTGCCTTTCTTGCAGCCAAAAAAATAACCTACAACATTGCAGCCGGTATAGAAATTTTGACACAAAGTTTTGTCATTAGCCCCGAATAGTTTTCAATAGCTGTTCAATAGTATATTGATATTGTAGCTTTCATAAAAGAAATCAAAGGTAAGTCTGTCTGTATTAGTGCAGTCGAAGTAAGGCTACATAGATTTCTTATTGTTTGGATATATTTGTACAACAAAACAAAATATAAAATTTGTAAATTAAAACACACACACATGTATATAAATCAGTATATTTAATTTTAATTTTTAATATGTTTTATTTAATAATATACGCTGTATATTTGTAATAAAACATAAATTATAGAAATTAAATTTGTTATTGTTTTTATTGTATGAACTATATAACATGTTGAAAAAGACATTTTGCATGGTATCGGGAAATATTTAAATATGGTTTGAAAGATCGTTTGCGTTTTTCTTCTGAACATAATAATATGGTTGAGCCAATAATTAGCTAAAAACATTATGTCTGAACATATATTGTTGGTTAAGACGTGGGTGACACAATCATAACCACAAACAAAAATGATAGTTTCGGATTGCGATTGCATCAACCATGTTTTTTCTTTGCGTGTATGTATTCGATTTGAAAGTTGTATTTTATATTAAATATATGACTTAAACCAAGTTTTATTATAAATGAAGTTTTATTACTTTCTTGATAAATACTGTCGGTCTAATTCATAAAAATTTCTTATTTCAAGTTTAATGTTTACAATAGTTATCGAACACTTTTTGTTTTATAAACCTTTAATAAAACGTCTGATTTGTAAACGCTTAATAGCAGTGGATTAGCAATTAAACTGTTCTATTACTATTGTATTATGTTGGCAACAACATGTTATTTTCTTAGTAATTTTTGTCTAGTTATGCATACGAAGAACAACCGATTGTATAGGCAGCCTGTTAAAAGTAAAAAAAAACTGAATTATTGTGGGTAACATTATTTTAAAAGAATTAAAAAATAGTTTAAGCACTTTTCATTACCGGACAAAGTAAATAAATTTTAGATGTTGAAAAAGATGGTGTTTAAACACGTTTTTTCCTCGCCGACTACAACAGGTGGTCAAATACCATCTTTAATGTAGTTGATTTTGCATCCCTATTTTCTTTTGTTTAATTTTGCTGTAATTCGCCTACAAATAGCAAACATAGACTTTTCTTGAGATCGAAAGCATCATCCTAAATCTTCAAATCGTTGTTTTAACTTTAACTTAATATGGTAGCGCTTTTTTGAGAATTTCTACAATTTAATTTTTAAATTTATGAAATAATAAATTTTAAAAGTGAAATTTTTATTGTTTTGGACAATCGGCAATTTTTTTTACAATCATACATACTTCTCTTCGACAATGCTACCAAAACTTGCAAGTCGACTGAGGTACCGCAGCCTCTTCTATCTAGTTCAATTTCCGGTTTAGCCATTCCAATATTTTTTTAAGGTGGATTTGTTGAAGCGATATCGTGCTTTGAATAGCTCCTCTGGAATTATAAAGGGATAGATTTTCTTCCTCAAAGTTCTGTGACGTGTTGCACTCGATGTTTCGACGATTGATTCTAAAATCATCGATTTTTTAAAAATGGTTTTAATTTAAAAAATTTATTATACTCGCCATTTCTGGAAATCAAATATACTATATCCATAGCTTTTTTTATTAGTTTTTTATTTTTATAAAACGATTTTATTAAAATAAATAAAAAAGACAAAACTGTTTAATTTTTCTCGAAATTATTAAGATTTTATGTAAACAAACATTGAAATGTCACTTTATCAAACGCTTAAAGTAGGATAATGGTTACAATAAATATCTCAATTTTATGAAAGGTTTATTAAACGTTTAATAGGCTATCTTCTGTCCACTTTTGCCTATTAATTACTTATAAAACTGCAATAATGCGCTTTTGAATTAGACTGTGTATGTTTTGCATTTTGTTTTTGTAATAATATCTTGCTTACTACAGATTTACTACAGATTTTTATCGTAAATAGTTGTCATACTCTGCAGGAGGAAAAAGCAACACAAACGTTAAAAGCAAAGACTGTTATGCTATCAGGACTTCTGATTCAGGAGCTTTGATATTAAATTACTTTTATTGCATAAATATTCAACAAATACACACACACACTTCTGAAGCTATCAAGAGAAAGAGGACATTGTTGTAAATAAAATAAACTATTTTACTAATTATTAAAGTACATATTGTGGTTGGTTCTCTTGTTTCTGATGTTGGCCAATGTGTTGAATTCTAAACAAATAAATGTTCCATGAATAATGCGTACGGTGCAGACAGATAAACAAGGATCTACTGAATAAATAAGAAATGTATCTTTTAGCAAATTGAATATGAAAGATGTAAGACAGCAAAGTCGGTCAAGCGTGACCATATAATACCCTACACTGCAGCATTTACAGTCACATTTTCAGGAGTGTACTCCATTTGGGACCCAAGGGTAATCTAGGACCCGCAAAAAAATTATGTTCTAAGGCAAAAGGTTCATATAGCAATTCTGAATATTATCTAGATAAAAACATCTTGTTGAGATTTTTTTTCACCTTAAAGTTATTTGAGGGAGATAGATGGTTAATTTCAGCCAATTATCTTCAAAATTGAGACCTGTTCTTTGCGATAAACTTTACATAAACTTTACCGCTTCAGAAGGTGATACGATCGGTAAACTAAATGGTTGGCTTTAAAACCAATATTTCTATGTTTTATACAAATCTGCATAAATACAGCTAAAAAACTTTCAATTGTTTTAATTGCAATCACATGCCCAGCAGGAAAATGAACTCAATAGAAATTGAGAGTGTAATTCATATTTGATTCCAGAATTCATTACTCATAACACAGAACATATCCTAGAATTGTAATAAAAAAACACGAATAATTGTCTCAAACAGAAATAATGCATTTCTAGCTTTGGAAATGCCGGATTATACGCAGTAATTAATGCATAATCGTTGTGTCAGATGAAATTGCCTTCTCGATTTCTTATTTTCCCGCTGGATGATTTTGCGTTAATGATCGCCAAATTGAATCGATTGAATATATATTTGGAAATTAATTCATAAATTAATTGATTGCAATTAAACTTGATTGCAATTCAATTTAAATCAATTGCAATTAAAATCAAATCAGAATTGAAATCCTCGTTCTCTCAAAAGAAACTCCTTCTTCTAGAAATAAAACTGACTCTGATAATTTTAAAATGCCAACAATCTAAATTTTTGTTTCCAAAGTTTTCTAAAATTGGATCTCAAGACTATTTTTTCGATGGAGGTTCAATACAGTTGTGATTTCAGGGGAATCGGTTTAAATCGCTTGATTTCAACAAAAATTTGATTGCAATCGAATGGATTGAAATAAAAGTAATTGCATTGAATGATTTCTAACAGCCATACCTAAACAAGAGCGGAACGCGTTTTCTAGCTGTCAAAAATTCTCATGCCCATACGATTTGTATGAAGCATTCCTAAATAGCGCGGCGTTAGCGCTTTGCAATTGAAAAATCCGATTTTGACAGCAAGTTAAAATAAGCAGGTTTGCTTTATTTGTTGTTTTGGCAATCCTGCTTTTATCGTTTGATGATACATAATGGCAAATTAACTATTTTGAGGTCAAACTCTCTTTCTTTTTTATGAGAGTTTTTGTAAGCACGAAAGTTAACACTACTGTTTGTGAAACAACGCTGAAGCTCGTGTTTAGGTTTGCCATATCAGCGTAAAAGCTACGCGGAAGAAAGGGATCCGCCTTCCGCTCTTATTTAGGTACGGCTGTAAGGAAGAAAATCACAAAATATTGCAATAACGACCAGATTTAATTTTGAAACCAAAGAATTTAACCAATTTAGTTGAAATCATTTTGATTTCAATGTCAATTGATTGCAGCTATTTAAAGCATCATAATATACCAATATTTGCAATTCATATTCTAGGCATATTGACCATAAGTTTATTTAATTTAATTTTGTAAACTGCTTTTGATAAACTAAATAAACTTTTTCTTTATTTACCCTTGAATACCATTTTTATTTTTATGACGTAAATATCATACTTCGTCGAAGCGAGGACGCACTGTGGCTAAAAATATATTTTCATCGCCCAAAAGTCCAATTTTTTGTCAGCACCGATTTTAAAAATGTTAATGCCATTCGATAGCAAACAGATTATAACTAAGGTATCTGAAAAACCATAGCTATGGAGTCGTCAGAAAAAAGTACTAAGTCCGACTCCGACTCCAAACGCTGAAATTTTATAAGTGCGACTCCGACTCCAACTCCTACTCTAACCTTGATGCTAAATGTATATGAGACTGGACCTTATTTGACTTTAAGCCCTTTTTATATCCTCCGCCAGTATGAACCTTTTTTATTATGCATCTAAGATACTATAAATTATACATGTTCTGGTTTCTTGAGTCGATTTAGCCGTGTCCGGCTGTCTGTCCGTCTTTTGAAAACACTGCTTCGAGTTGTCGGAAGCAGTTCGGGATTGAAATTCAGCCCAAGCCGATCAGTAGAATCAGAGTAATGAGTCAAAATGTAGAACCACCACCCTAAAAAATTTACAATTTTGTTACAAGAACTAATATAAATGGTGGCATAGTTCACGGCATGATTTAAGATTTTGCACAAACTCATTCTATATAACTAGAAATCATACTGTGCGTCTAAGACCATAACAAATAATCCTATCATGCCAAACTTTGGTACGTGAGAGTTTTCCACCATTAAATATAATATTGGTCCATAATTTACCATATGCCCCACACACAAAGAAAAAACATGGTTGATGCAATCGCAATCGCAACTATCATTAATGTTTGTGGTTATCATTGTGTCCAACACGTCTTAACCAACAATATATGTTCAGACATAATGTTTTTAGCTAATTATTGGCTCAACCATATTATTATGTTCAGAAGAAAAACGCAAACGATCTTTCAAACCATATTTAAATATTTCCCGATACCATGCAAAATGTCTTTTTCAACATGTTATATAGTTCATACAATAAAAACAATAATAAATTTAATTTCTATAATTTATGTTTTATTACAAATATACAGCGTATATTATTAAATAAAACATATTAAAAATTAAAATTAAATACACTCATTTATATACATGTGTGTGTGTTTTAATTTACAAATTTTATATTTTGTTTTGTTGTACAAATATAACCAAACAATAAGAAATCTATGTAGCCTTACTTCGACTGCACTAATACAGACAGACTTACCTTTGATTTCTTTTATGAAAGCTACTATATCAATATACTATTGAAAACTATTCGGGGCTAGTAAAAAAGTTAAAGAAGTGCGGAGCACAAAGTAGAGAGATGACACACTAATTTTGTCCTTATCTGTAATTTCTTTATCGGTCAAAACCGCTCTATTTGCTATTATTTAAAAAACACAAAGACTTTGTGTCAAAATTTCTATACCGGCTTCAATGTTGTAGGTTATTTTTTTGGCTGCAAGAAAGGCAAAGAAATTGCATATATATATATTTTTATAATTATATATAAATAATAATTTATTTCGTTAGTTTCGCGGGGAGCCTTTTTGTTTCCGAAAAATATTTTAATGAATTTGTAATCATTCATGATTAACTGACGCCCCCGGAAGGAGAAAATTTTGTATTCTTTATGAGCACACGCTGTCTGTTTTGACAATAAATGTTAGCTCATTAAGAGAATGTGTTTAAAAGCAAAAAAAAATATGGTATTAAACATTCCTTTTGTGTGCAACTAATATCATGATTTTAATTGTATAGTTAAAAATATATATATTATAGTAGAAAACATATCAAATAATTTAATATGTTTAGCTGGATCAGAGTTACTTTTTAGGTGTAAAAGTCAATATAATATTATTATAGCGAATTTAAAAATGTTAAGGACAAAAAACACCTTTTCAAGTTATATTAGGACTATAATTAATTTATTATTATATATTAGGCAAATATGAATAAAAATTTTCGTAGTGACCATTCATTAATCATGTTTTTTCTCTGCGTGCATATAAAGACTATTCCCAGAAAATAGTTTAGTACGCCTACACCCTAACAAATAATGATATCATAATAACATTTGGTACGTCACAGTTTTAAAAGGCTAGAAATTGTTCCTTAAAATTTCGTGAATATCGGTCAATAATTTAAACCTACTCTCCGAAAACAGTTTAGTATGTTAAAAAACTTAACAAAGATTTATAGGACTAAAAATTACACAATAAAATTTCCTGAAGCTCGGTCTTTAATTTACCATATAATGTCCAATATTATACTCTGAGAAATTATTTAAATACTCCTAAAACCGTAGCAGATATAGATATTGTGGTAAATTTTGGTCCAACTGGATTTCATATGGCCAGAAATAATATCATGCAATTTTCTTATTATCGGTCAATACTTACCTTAGATCCCATATTAGCAGCCTTCTGAAAAGTACTTTAAATGCTAAAACAAATTTCACTACTATATTAAAATTTGTTTAATTATAAGTATTTTATATAACAGAAATCATGGGTCTAGGCGAATATAGCCCTCTAACTTGTTTTTAATGCAGTATCTTTTAAATGGTTGAATATAGCAGTAAAATGATTCTCGATATTTGAAATATTGCATTGCCAATTTCGAAGATTTTTTTTGTTTTTGGAAAATATTTTTATGCCGAAAAATTTTGGAGTCGGAGTCGCGAGTATTTATGGGTACTACTCTTTAACTCCGACTCCACAGCTCTGAAAAAAACTGGATTAATATATTTGCAATTGTGGGTGTGGCAAGTTTTAACATATTATAAATCTGACATGAATAAATATATCATAAAGAAATTTGGCAGTTATGTAGATTAAAAAGTTTTTAAAACACCTCCCCATTTTTGAATATAAAAATACCATAATTCTCAATCTCCTTAATTAGCATTTTCATACTAAATGATAAAAAAACTTCAAAAGTTCAATTTTGGCCTTAAATTTCTTAGCAACTACAAAACTGATTTTAACAATATTAAAACTGTAAAAAAGTAGTGCGGAGCACAAAGTAGAGAGATGACACACTAATTTTGTCTTTCGTCGTTAAAACGGAGGACAAAATACGCATATCTGTAATTTCTTTATCGGTCAAAACTGCTCGATGTGCTATTATTTAAAAAACACAAAGACTAAAATACTTACAAAATCTACACTTGAAATTTAATGTAGAAGTTTCATACTTCGTCCTTTCGACAACGCATATGCTAAGGGAAACCTTAGCATATGCGTTCAACTGCTGCCGCTTAACAGCTTTAAAAGAACACAAATACAGAAAAAGAAATAAGAAATAGGAACCTGCTTTTTTAATTTGACGAAGTATGACGTTCTAGGGCTAAGATCAGGGGGGTTACCGCATATTTCGATTCGAAAGAGATAATTTACGAGTTCGAAAAATTTGTACTGTGTATTACGATTTTCGTTCAATTTGTTTCGAATGAACGGACATTTTTTATACACTATCGAAAACAAAAAATCCCTTTCGAAACGGCAACTCTCTATTACGAACAATAAAAATCCCTTTCGAAAGAGCCACTCTGTATTACGAAAATACGAGTCTGTTATGCAAAAAGCGTTAGGAAATTGTTCGAAAGCTATTTGGTTAGTGACAAAGTGAAAGAAAAATAAAAAATGTAAGTCATAGTATACAACTAGTATGCCGACTCTTTGACAGGTACATAACTCAACTGTCAGTGGTACATATTTTATGTTTGTATTAGTAAGATTTTTTCAAATGTATTGGTGTATAAAACTATTTCCACCACTAAACATAGTTGCATAAAATCGTATAGAATGTGGCAATAATTTTTTTTCCAAAATAAAATTTTCTTAGTTCAATAAATTTTCAATTTATTGAATGCTGGCTGCATTTATAAACTTTTAAAAGCCATGTTTGCTAAATTTTTATTCTGTAATATCGGGTAATATATAAATAATTAATGATTTCAAATATTATTTTTATACCACAAAATGCTACTCTGCTGGCTTTAATAATATTAACAACAGAACAAATTTAGTGTCAAAAAAATTTATATAAAAATTTTTAGTTTGTGAAAAATAAAAATATTTTGCAAAAGCAAATTAGCAAAATGTATTGAAAAAAATTATTAATTACACTATGGAACATTTTTGGGATTATTGTCGGGGGGGGTGAGAAATTCCAAGTCAGGGTGATGGTACTAGGTCAGTATAGTAAAACCCTCAAAGGGTTTGGCGTTCGTATATGTCAGTTTTTCTTTATGACATTTTAAATTTTTTCCTTATCTTGATGTTTTTTCGCTTAGTTGTAACATTTTGGCAAAAACGTAGTTTAACATAACTCGAGAACCACTTGTCCGATTATTAAAAAATTAAGAACTACAATTTCTCTAATCTGTTTCTATACCGTTTTCCTATATGCGCAACACTTTCGAAGTTAAAAATGAATTTATGAAGGGAAAAAAGTATTTTTTGCCTAAAAATTTAAATATTTTTTTTTTTAAATTCATAAAAAATCCAAAATGGGAAAAAGTGCCAAAACTAATTACTTTCGCGTAAAGTTACATAACTCATGAGCAAAAAATTGCATAGATCATGAAAATCGATGCACGCGTTTCTCATTTATTCACAATTAGGTAAATGTATGAATTTCAAAAATTTGCTCAAGATATGCACAACATTATTTGGAGAAAACATTGACACTCACAAGCCGAACTCTCTCATATTTTTCTACTGTACTAAAAGATAAATATTGATTTGGCAACACTGGTTCTGTAATGTTCACATAAAACATGCATTGTCATTATACTTCTTCTCTTTCTAACACTGGTTCTGTGATTTTTGTCATTCAACAAGTGCCGACGAACGCGAACAGTAAAAGTGATTTTTCTCCAGTTTTTTAAAAGTGAACAAAAGAAAACAGAATATGGAACTGTGCAAGCCAGATATAAATAGCTTTTGCTACTGCTGTGGTCAATATGTCTCAACACATAAAAAAGGGGAAATTTCAGTACTGATTTTGTTCAAACATACGAGATGTACTTCAACCAAAATGTTATAGTGAACGAAAATTGGCTACCAAATATAGTGTGTAAAAGCTGCTACAACCGTCTAATGGATTGGAAAAATAGAAGACGTGAAAGTATGCCATTCAATATCCCAATGACTTGGACTAATCCTGGCGAAGGTCACAATCCATTGAATTGCTATGCATGTGCGAATAAAGGAGCCGCAAAAAGGATAAGAAAATCGTATAACTACGTTGGTGTTGCAAGTGCCGCAACACCATTGCCTCATTCGGACCACATTCCTGTGCCAAAAGCTTCTAGCCCAGATATTTTCTCTTCTACGACTGCTCCGACATATCATGCACGTGATGATCCCCCATATGAGCCATCAGTATCCAATGAGCCAATTTTAATAAATCAAAATAAGCTTGATTCAATTGTTGCCAAGTTGGAATTAACACAGCATAAATCGGAAGAGCTGGCTTCCATTTTGAAATCAAACTATTTGTTGGCACCCGGTGTGAAAGTCACAGCTTATCGAAGTCGTCAAGCAACACTCCAAAGTTTATTCCTTGTGAATGATGAAAAAACTTCTGCATATTGCCCGGATGTAGGAAAATTTATGGACGCAATGGAAATAAAATATGAAGCAGATGACTGGAGATTGTTTATTGACAGTTCAAAACTCAGCTTGAAGGCGGTTTTACTGCATAAGACCAATAAAAAACCTTCAGTTCCAATCGCCTATAGTACAGAAAGGAAAGAAACATATGATGCACTGGAAAATATTTTAAAAATGGTTAACTACGCCAAACATATGTGGCGCATATGCTGCGATTTAAAAGTTGTAGCAATGCTTTGCGGTCTTCAAAGCGGCTATATAAAATATATGTGCTTTTTGTGCGATTGGGACACAAGATTTTCCGGTGACCAATATGCATGCCACGGATGGAAACCCAGAGAGCACAGCAGGTTACAAACGGCCAATATTATTCGTGAGCCTCTAGTGCCGAAGGAGAAGATATTGCTGCCTCCACTGCATATTAAACTTGGAATTGTTAAGAATTTTATCAAAACTGTCGCCAAAAGAGATGAAGTTTTCTTGTGTTTGAAACTAATTTACCCGAGACTCAGCGAAAGTAAAATTAAAGAAGGTAAGTTATAATATCACATTGATTTCCCATGATTTTCCATCTTAACAAATTAATTTTTTCCAATCAGGCGTACTAAATGGTCCAGATATACGAAAGCTGATTAAAAGTGACGCATTCAACAATAATTTGATTGACGCTGAATTGAATGCATGGCAGGCAATCAAAGAAGTAATAGAAGGCTTGTTGGGAAAGCATCGTTCTTACAACTACGATGTTTCTGTCGCAAGGATGTTAAGAGCATTCTCGGAAATTGGTGTCCACATGTCCTTGAAAATCCATTATTTACATCATCATCTGGACTACTTCAGCAAACAATTGGCTACCGAATCTGATGAACAAGGTGAACGCTATCATCAAGTTGCTATGCCATTTGAAATGAGGTAATACTGATTTTTTATTTTTTCAAACTCATTTTAATAAAACAAAAACTTACAGATATAGAGGCAAAAAGTCGCCGAGTGCAATAATTGCGGAAATTTGCTGGTGGAGTAAGCTTGTGTGGCAAGACAAGGATGATCTTGATGATAAAGAATTTTCAGGAGATGCAGAAGGGCCAACAGTGGAGTCACACATTGACATCATGTGTGGTTCAGAAACTGATGATAGCGATGAATGCGATGCCACTAGTCCCGAACAACCACCATCGAAAAAGTCTAGGCAATATTTATTAAAATAAATAAAAAATAAATAAATAAAACAAAAAATTATAAAAATGTTTACTTAATTTTTTTAGTAGTTTATATCCAGAAGTCTGGAGTTATTGGGGAAAATTTATAAAAAAAGGCGATAAATGACACTTTTTTGAATAAAAACAATTATCAATATTCTTGTCAAAATGGGATACCTTCACTTAATTGTAAATAAAAGCAGAACGCGTTAATCGATTTCTATGATCTATGTCGCATTTTGTTTATAGGTTATGTGACTTTACATGAAATTAATAACACTTGATCCTTTTTTCCGTTTTGGATTTTTTATGAATTTAAAAAAAAATTTTTAATTTTTAGGCAAAAAAATATTTTTTTTTCCACAAATTTATTTTTACCGGCAAAACTGTTGATTTTAAAGAAAAACGTTATATGAACGGATTAAAGAAATTGTAATTCTTTGGAGTTTGTTTTAGCAAAATCGGACAAGTGGTTCTCGAGTTATGTTAAACTACGTTTTTGCCAAAATGTTACAACTAAGCGAAAAAACATCAAGATAAGGAAAAAATTTAAAATGTCATAAAAAAAACTGACACATACGAACGCCAAACCCTTTGAGGGTTTTACTATACTGACCTAGTACCATCACCCTGACTTGGAGTTTCTCACCCCCCAGATTGGCTGTTGTACTGTGTTATGTATTTAAGTCATAAAATTAATCATGATGTGTTATATTGTGAA
Source organism: Pollenia amentaria (assembly GCA_943735925.1). Taxonomy (NCBI): domain Eukaryota; kingdom Metazoa; phylum Arthropoda; class Insecta; order Diptera; family Polleniidae; genus Pollenia; species Pollenia amentaria. Next base: position 117,052,621 of record OX031010.1, on the reverse strand, counting down.
AAATTTTAAATTGAAAAATTTCAAATTTTGTTTTGTTTTTGTTGTTCTTATGTGTGTTGAATTCACACAGAACCTATATGGGTGATGAGAGTTATAAAAAAAAGAGAACGTTCTCACCAGTCGGCATACTAGTTATATACCAGGCATGGTGAAATTACTAGAAGGGGGCAGCACTACGTGTTGTTGTACAACAATACAACAAAAACAGGCAAATTTGTTTGTGTAAAGAACCCAATGCTGTCAAAAATTATGAACAACAACGTTGCCATGGATTGTCTTTTCCGGCCAAACCTTAGGGGGAACTGTTACATGTTTAATATACACATATATGAATTCGATCCAGTACCGCGATTTTTTTGGACGCAATGGAGTATTGATGGATCGCGATCCATATTGCAGAATAGTCTAATTTTATGTAATCCATGATCCTGATCGCGGATCACATGATAAATGTTGAACGTTTAGCATACTTTGTGATATAAATTTGTGATATATTAGTATTAAGGGCAAATTCAAAATAAATAAGATATTAAAATATTTTTGTAAAGTTTGTGATTTAACGAAAAATCCAGCAAGTTAGTGAAACATGCCATATTTGGATTCAAATTTAAGGCCTTATTGTGAGTAATATTATTATATGTAAGATTTACTTATATGAAAAATTCTAATTCACACGACGTTTTAGAAGTTTTAAAAGATACATTTATTGAAATTTTGTATTGATCTTCTTAAACAAGCAAAATCAAGACTTTTCTTTAAACGTAAATACATTAAAATATTACAGATATCGACTCCTTTAAAAGTGTTGGTTTAAGTTACAGTTTTATTTCTGTTATTGATTACATTTCGCAATTGTTTAACAATACTGTATTAACTCAAAATTTTTAGTAGAAGCGAAACAATTTATAATTTTACATTAAAGGCATATCAACTACGTCTTCATTACCGAAAAGTAGACAAAATAGCCACTACATATATTTTTACAGCGAGTAGATATTAAGATTGCATGTTGATTTTTTCCAAATAGTGAAAAAAGGTAAATTTTGAGTTAATACACTATTGTTGAACAGGCACGACATATTTATTTTTAAATATTTATAAGATAATAAAATTGTTCGGTTCCGAAGGATTTTGGTAAAAAAGTTTGGTCGAATATAAAATTTTCAATGGCAACGCTGATCTGCAACAAATAAAACAAAAATATTATGAAAAAAAAATACTAAAAAATTCATAATTAAAATTTTAATGTTACATGAATTAAAACCAATTATTTTTCCACTTTTTCTTCATTGCAAGTCCTTTGGAGGTTTAAAGAAACAGGCATACAAGTGCATATCAAACATTAAAAGATTTTTAAAACGTACGCACAACGTGTTCACAGACAAAATTATTTTTGTTTTTATTTATTATATAAAAGAAAATACATTAGCACAACTAAAGACGCACATTTAAACCCCAATTACGATTTATTTTTTGCAACTATTTTAACTTTTAAACACAATTTTCATTTAAAAACCGCACAAAAATGATTATTTTTTTAAAGCACAATAATTTTTTTCAAGAAAGTAAACATAAACAAAGCAAAATGACAGACTGTAGTTCTCACCACCAGCCAGATGCCGTAGTGCTGCCACCTGTAGTTATTGCACCATGATACCAGGGATTTCCAAAAATTTTTTGGTTGTGTAGTAGTGAGTACCAGAGAGTAAAAAAATTGAGAGAATGCATTCATTTACAGACGAAATAAAATGTTAGTAATATATTTTATAAGTTGTATAACACAAAGGTACAAAATTAAAAATTGTTGGTGTTGATAAAAAAATTTGTAGCAATTCTTTACCAATTCAATGTCGCTGATTTTAAATGTCGCTGGTTTTAAATTTTTAAATAAATTTTTTTGACACTAAATTTTTTCTGTTGTTAATATTATTAAAGCCAGCAGAGTAGCATTTTGTGGTATAAAAATAATATTTGAAATCATTAATTATTTATATATTACCCGATATTACAGAATAAAAATTTAGCAAACATGGCTTTTTAAAGTTTATAAATGCAGCCAGCAATCAATAAATTGAAAATTTATTGAACTAAGAAAATTTTATTTTGGAAAAAAAATTGTTGCCACATTCTATACGATTTTATGCAACTATGTTTAGTGGTGGATATAGTTTTATACACCAATACATTTGAAAAAAATCTTACTAATACAAACATATAATATGTACCACTGACAGTTGAGTTATGTACCTGTCAAAGAGTCGGCATACTAGTTGTATACTATGATGTAAGTATTTAAATGTTTCATGATAAATAAAAGTGTAAAATAATCAAATTTAGATTTGATATAAAAAATGTTTACTAATGTTATTGTTGAAATTTTTTTAACATTTGTGGTCTTGAAATTTTCAAGGAATACTTAAAAAAAAAAATGACATATACAAATAAGAAGCATTATAAAGAAATGGTTAACATTTTCTTTCGAATCTTCAAACCACAGGGAAATACAATCAGTTTTTATTAAAAAAAACCATTATAATATTTTTCACACATTGAATAGTATTTAATATTTCTTTTGTTTTGGGATATTTTCGTCCATTTTTGTATTTTAATAGCAGTGCTAACTTTTAATCAAATTTCCCATTTGTTTATAAAAACGACTCTGTCATCGTTTCGAACGAGTTACGCAGTACGGTTTAACTTTCGAATCGGAAATTGCTTTCGAAAAATGTCACTTTTCGAATTGAAATACGCGGTAGCCCCCCCGTTTGAACAAACAAAAATAATCATATAAATTTGCGTAGTTTAACCAGAAAATAAAATTTATGTCTCACAAAGTTTAGACAAACACAGTCAAACAAATATGTGACCGTCATATATCAAATATTTTCCAATGTATATTATTTCCTAAAGTTATGTTTAATTTTTAGCAAAATTTTGTATTATTTTCAGTTTTTGTTTCTAATTAAATTTTAAGCTTAAAAAAAGATTATATTTGGAATTGATTCGCTGAAATTAAAATGTTTTTTTTGGCAAGGTGAAGTTAACAAGTGTATATTTTACAGGGTGTATATTTAAACAATTTTGGATCACGAAAAGGAATTCAACACTCCAAAGAAATTAATTCATCTAGCATTTTATTCTTCTCACAGTAAAGCTTAACGAATATAAAAAATAATTAATTCTTTAGGAATTGATTTGCGGAGTTAGTAGTACTTAAATATATATTTATTATTATCAAAGTTGTTTTTGGGAATACATAATTTTTCATTAAAAGACTTTGTTTGTTGCACGCAAAGAAAAAACATGATTGATACAATCGCAAACTATCATAAATGTTTGTGGTTATGATTGTGTCAAACACATCTTAAGCAACAATATATGTTCAGTTATAATGATTTTAGATAATTGTTGTCTCAAACATATTATTACGTTCAGAAGAAAAATGCGCACGATCTTTCAAACCATTTTTCTATATTTCCCAATACCATGCAAAATGTCTACTTCAACATTTTATATGGTTCTTACAATAAAAACAATAAGAAATGTAATTTAAAAAATTTATGTTTTATTACAAATATAATAAATAAAATATAGCATACATATATTAAAAATAAAATTAAATAAACATATTTATATACCTGTGTATGTGTTTTATTTAATAAATTTACGTTGTGTGGTACAAATATATCCAAACAAATAAGAATTCCGTTTTTGAAAAAATTCGGGGCTGATGACGAAATTATGTGTAAAAATTTGTTGTAGGTTTTTTTGGCTGCAAGAAAGACAAAATAATTGCATATTTATATATTTTTATAATTATTTTTAAATAACTTACATGTTTCAATAAACGTATAATAATTTATTTCGTTAGTTTTGCAAGGCAGCATGGCATTTTTCTCCCCGAAAAATGTTTTAATTATTCTGTCATCATTCGTGTTTCCTGACTAACTGACGCTCGCGGACGGAGAAAATGTAATTTTAAAGCACACACTGTTTGTTTTGGCAATAAATGTTTGCATCTTAAGAGAATGTGTTTTCAAGCAAACAAAAATTATGGTATTAAACATACCTTGTGTGTTCAACTAATATTATGATTTTAACTGTATTAAAATCACTTCAATGCGTCTAATATTTCTGAAACAAATCAGAATATTTCATTTAACTTAGCGAATAAAGCACTTTTACTTCTTTTATATTTCATATTCCCATTTAATTGTAAATAACTTTAAAGTACTTACAGCCAATTTCACCAAGTTCAGTTTTAATTAACTATCATTTATAACTGTCGAAAACAAATCGGTAAATTAAAGTTAAAGTAATAGTTAGTTTTAACTGAAATTGGAAAAGTTGGCCGTAATTCACGTAATTTTATACCATTCTAATTATTTTCAAATTAATGTTAAATTAAATCGTTTTTCTTTTTATTTTTCTATAATATTTTTTAGGACTTTTTTAAGATTTTTTTTTGCATATTAGCACTTTTTAAAAAAATCTAGCATTTTTCCTTCATTAAGAAACATTCATTAGCTTTCGTAAAGTTTCTTAAAGATTAACTTAATGTTTGTTCAACTATCTTATCAAAATAGATACTCGTAGATCTGATTTTGTACTAAAAGTATTATAAGAAAAATAAATTAAATAGGTCAAAGGTTTCTGCTTAAAATATCGCTATTTGATAAAATTTTAGCATTAGACTTATAAAAAATTGTTTGCCTATTGAAATGCAACTATATCGGTCCACAAATGGCTGAGATGTGAAGAAAAAGCTACGGCACCTCTAATTTTTACCCATAAAATTCAATTTTGTAAGTCTTCTTTGAATCAAAACTCTTTTTTAGTACTGAATTAAACCAAGCAGAATACTAGTTGTAAAAATGAAAAAAAGATAGTAAATGTTTCTTCCCAAGACAAATTTGCCTCAGATATATTATAAAGAATATTAAATATAGAAAATAAGCCAAATATGTCTATTATTACACCTGACCCACATGCAAGCGTACTCTAGAGTATACATTTTCTGGTAGGATATAAAATACTATGGTGAAGTGTATTTAAGATTCAACACATCAGAATAAAGCACTTTTGCTTGTTTCTTTTTTAATTTTGTGCTCTAGCCGACTGATCTTCGTGCATATGTAAATTACTGGGTGAATTGCAAGAAAGTACTTTATTATTTGCTGTAGGGTGGATAAGTACTATACATTTCTTCGTAATCAGTTATACGACTGCAACATATTCCCAAAATTATAAAAAAATTTGCTGGGATTTGGTAAATAATGATTTTATTTGAGCAAATAAGAGATGTTTTAATGTAAATTATTTTACTTTTGATATTTCTCTGCCGAATGTATTTTATTCTAAAACAATAGGCCTATTCTTATAAAAAATATTTAAACTCAGAATACGCAAAATTGCCCTTTATGATTAAGCATCACTTTCATGAAGATATTATTGATCTACCAGGGTAATGTTAATGAGATAATGACTTTATCCATTCACTTTGTGTAAGGCATTAATTTGTGTTTAAAATGTCTTATCAAAATATCTTATATAATAAAAATACTTAGTGGAGGCGTTGACATAATGGACAAAATGTTGTCTCATTACTCAACCAATCCCTTGTCACACATTGAATATGTCTGGGAAAAAAACTTCTGCGAATGTAATCATTTTATATAATTTTGCAGTACAGTACTTTTCGCTAATATTCACATCCTTTAGTTGCACACAAATCGTGGACTATATTACTAATGTAACTATAACCGTATTTCACATATATCCCACTATGAGGCATACAATCGAATTCGAATATAAACAATTTATGAGAATAAAGAAAAAAAAGTTCATATTTTTTACACCGACAGCAGGCTTATGGTTTGACAACAGAGTTGCAGGCCGAATAAAAAAATAGTTAAAATAATAATAAAATATTTCATTCCTGATACCAAAGCCAAAAACAAATTTTTTTCGAGGGGAGAGTTGATGACAAAAATAAAACGATGCAATTTTGATCTTTTATATAGTTTGTGGCTCCAAAAATAAAAAGAACTTGGAACATTATGCTAATTTTACTATAACGCTAACAATTTGTTTTATTTTTGTCTTTGCTTGCCGCTGACAGATGGTATATATGGCAAATGTGCTTCTATCACTAAATGTTCTACAACGTAAATACTTTCTAGTAGACTCTAAAATTTATGCAGCTTTAAAAATTTAATACTGAAAATAAATTGTTTGCAAAAATCTTGAAAAAAATTTAGCATTTTCTTAAATAATTTTTAGCATTTTCTGTCCTTGTCTAATGCAAGATTTAGCTGTAAACAATTTTAAGATCTGGCCACACTGATAAATATGCAAACACTTCCTTGAAGTTATCTTGATGACTTTAGATGAAGTATACAATCTCTCACCGTGTAGAATAATTTGCTCTATTTGTAGCCTTAATATACTTCAGTAAACACTTGGACTCCACATTCGACCGTTTGGGCCGTGGTGGTTATGGCTTTTATATAATAATAACAATGTTAATATACACATTTTAAAATGTTTAGCAGTAGCAAAATGTTCCAAGTTCTTTTTATTTTTGGAGCCACAAACTATATAAAAGATCAAAATTGCATCGCTTTTACTTTTTAATTTTATTAAGTAGTGTGCTATTTTTTTCTTGTTTATTGTTATGGACGGGAATAGGGGATTTTATTAGTCAAATTTTATATATTGTGTGACACTAAATTTCAAATTAGATATTCGTATTCGACGCATATTGCGGCAGATATTCGTATTCGTATTCCTGAATATTTAAAATTGATATTCGTAACATCACTTGTAAATAGTATACCTACTTTTAGGTCAACAACAAATATTTTCGTGTAATATGATTTATGTTCAATCTAATAAAGACGGATTTTGATACTCATAATTATGCAATTTTAGCTCCATTGTGTATACACACTCTGGGTTGGCTCCATTCACCCTACTCCTAGCTGCAGTTCAAAAAAATATTAAATGCTCTGCATGCAAACAAATTATACAAGAAACTAAATATCCAAAAAAATTTTCATATTTTTAATAACTGCACAGAAACTGGCAATTATGCCTCGCATTATTTTCTCACTTGATCAGTGTGTAATTATGTGTAATTTTTACTTGCATGTGATCCCAAAAGGCAGGCCTTTCTAAAAGATTCGCTTCGTATGATATCCTGCATTTAGAAGTATGCCTTCTAGAAGTTATACATTTCTTTTTGAACCCATTCGCTACCCCCTTCTTTAAGAAGGGAGAAGGAAATTGTTTAGTATTTTTATTTTTTTTATCGTCTCCCATCTTTGGGAAGGGAACGACTTTGTTATTATAGGGAGTCTAGAAGGGATTGCTCCCAATGACAGCCTGTGTAAAAAATAAATAAGTATGGAATGCGGCGTGAAGGGCTTGTGTCTGCTAAAAAAGGACTTCTAAAAGGCCTCTTTACTCATTCTTTTTAACGCTGCGTAGTTCCATGTGTAATTATACTTCAAGTTAAATTTTTTTTTTTAAATTTTTAACAGCAAAGATTTTATTCTTGAACATTGAGTTTTTGTAATTTTTTGAGTTTCCGTCACAGACAAAATTGTTTTTTAAACCCTGAATTTTTTACTTTCTATCTCACCGAGCAATACTGTCAAATTTTATTGGTAAGTCTGGGTTTTCACTATGCAAGCTTTCTTTCAGAAAGTCTGAGTTTATTGGTGAGTGGGGAGAGGGGAGGAAGAATAGCATGTTTAACATAAACTGTCAAATTTGATTTTAATTTCTTTAAAATTTGTTTTTGCGGTAAAGAAACCAACACTCACAATATTATTACAATAACGGACTGTATGTTATTCAAGAAGTACTGCGTACAGTCATTTTTAAATAAATAACCATTTAAAATTCCAAGCAAATTTATTTTTAACTGATTCTAACATTAATTAAAAAAAACTAAGTGCACTTTAATACGGATTTTCGTTTGCATTTAATATTGTCAGTTGATTAAGTAAAAGTATTCTGTAAGTAAAATTAAATGAAAACTAAATTTAAAACAACTGTAAATTTACTTAAAACCCGATCTACTTATTTTGCATTTAATTTTAACGAAAAGTTAATTTAATTATTCCTATCAAAAATTCAACCGAATTCCATACAAATTTAACACAAATTCCGTGAAAACAAATGAATTTTCAGTTATTTTATATAATTTAACTACCAAAAATAAAATTTTCAGTTATCTATTTATAGATCTGTGGTAAAGAGTAAAGGTAAGAAACGAATTGCTTGTTTTGTGTAGCAAATTCCCATATTCTATTTTTTAAATTATTTAGTTAAATACTTCAATTTTGTAAACTTCCATATGACTCTCAAGTTATAAGTAATGCACTTCAGTTCAAAAATAACATTATTTGCTTATTCAAATGAAGAAACTGTATTTTTGTTTTTCCTTTTTTTTTTTATTTGGTTATGTTAAATTAATTATTATATGATTTTCTACATACTATGTTTAATTAATTTTTTGTTTATGTTTTTATGTTTTTTTTTTGTTTCCAATTTAAAAATATTTTAAATTGATTATAAATATGTAATATTTTTATTTTATTAGTTTTTAAGTTTTTAATAACAAAACCTGTAATTTTTACAAAAGCTCAGTTCTGTACTGTAATATGAGACTCTAAGTCTTGTGTATGGAACATCAAAATAAATATATGTATAATAATAATAATAATAATAATAATAATAATAATAATAATAATAATAATAATAATAATAATAATAAAATAATTGCGAATACCATATCGAGCATGCTGCTGGTGTCTTTTAATTGCGAGTTCTTCTGTAAACAAAGTGGCCAGTACAACAAATGTAAAACAAACATGTATAACGGGGTAAGTAAATAAAAGAAAATATTTCATCTCTGTCTCGTTAGAATAACAAGCGGCCAGGAGTCTGGTATTTTTAGAAATTCGAGTAAAAATTGTATTATATAAAATTACTGAATTACATAAATTAACTGAAAATTCATTTGTTTTTACGGAATTCGCAGTTGAATTTTTGACAGTAAAAATTAAATGATCTTTTCGTTAAAACTAAATGAAAAATACGTAGACCGGTTTTTAACCAAATATTCATTTATTTTATACTACAATTTCAGTTAATTTTACGTAAAGAATATTGTGAGTGAAGATATCGCATTAAGTCTGCGTTTATTGGTGAAAGGGGAAGAGAAATTGCCATTATTCTCACCCCTCCTATCAATAAACTCAGACTTTCTGAAAGAAAACTTTCATAGTGTAAACCAGGGTTGCCGTTCTTGGTTTTTTCCGACCAAATTTGTTCGGATATTTTTTGTTTGGTCGGATGGTGGGCTAAACTTTATTTTGGTCGGTTAAAGAAAATGTACTATACGTTTTTTAATGTAGAACACTGAACGTAAAGATAAATGCAAATCTAATTTTTTTTTTAAAAACAAAATTTTGTTTTATTGTTGACACAACCACGGATGTGACAATAACGAAATGTGCGAACCTATATTACTTTAGTAGCACGTTACTTTGACGGTGTTAGCTTTATAAAGAATAGTTTTGTCATCTTATTTGAGCTTACCCGACATATGCCGTTTCAATTCTTCTTACACAAACCTTTTTATCACCAAACAATATTCCAAATATTCAAATTGAACTTCTCAATTTAATAAATTGTGTCTTTAAACATTTAAAAAATTGGTCGGATTCAAATTCTTTGGGTTTTGATGTGAATGCATGGCTTATTTATCAAGAATGATATAAACATAGATTACGCATTCTTTATATCATGTTTTATTTTGCTGTACCACTTTTTATTTTTATTGCTTTGCTGTGGATTTTGCATATGACACAACAACACGTAATTTTGGGGTAATTTTATTGAGGTTCTGTTTCATATTTTCGTTGGGGTGTTTTTGTATTTTAAGTGAAACGAAAAATTACCCCAATATCACGGAATGATAAATGGCCCCAAATAAAATCACAATTTTTACTTTGGGGCTATTTCTCATTTTCTAATATAAATTGTTAATTTTAAGAAATTGAAAATGACCCCAAAAAATTTTATATAAATTTTGTAAAATTTTATATAACAATTCCTATGAATAGTATCAAAATCCCGATTTCTTATACCAAAGTAGAGAAAATTCATGCCGGCTATTCAGAGATGCTTTCGTTAGCAAATGCGGTGTTTGTTATACCATAGAGAAGAAAATCCTTTCGCCCGGCCAAAGGCCCGCTATTTAGAGAAGCTTAAGTTAGCGAATCCAGTGTCCGTTATACCATAGAGGAGAAAATCTTTGCGCCCGGCCGAAGTCCCAACCATGCTATCTCGCGTGCTATTTTTAAAGCCAAAACTGTGTAATTATTTAGGATTTTCTGGATTTTTAAACTTCGGATTTTGAAATTCGAAATCCTAAGTTTCGGGCATATGAACCCAACCCAAATTTTTAATATTACTTTCTTTGTTTTTTTTTAATGTTAATTTTTTGGGGAGTTAAAATTTATTAAATGTTTTGAAGTAATTTTTCATAATGAAGAAACAACCATAATTTATTATCAGAAGTTATTTTTGTAAATACAAAATTTATTATTATTATATTAGCAGGAAACTTTTTCCAAAGACTTAAGAAAAGCTAAAAATATTATACAAACAAGACTATAAAGTGAATAGGAATTTTAAGCACTCAGGTCTTACTTGTTACAATATCAAAGCTACAACAAAACAACAACAATAAACAGTGAGTTTATCTTTTCCGACATTCTCCTACAATTGATTAGATTTTTCCGACTCGAATTGTTGTTGTATGTGGGTAAAAAGAAAACAAAAAACAAAATTAAAAAACCAATTGCTTAATTTGATTGTTTGTGTAATGCAACTTGCCAGTTCAGTTTGTTTGCACGGGTACATGCAAATTTATTATCATAAGTTATTTTTGGGAAACAAAATTTTTTATCAGCCTATTGTAAAAATGGGAATAAAGAAAAAACTCCAGGGGAATTTTTATTTATAATCGGGTTGTATAATTAAGACTTCTTAATGACGTCCTAATTTCCCAATTTTTATTTTCGACAAATACCAAAATTTTCTTCCTTTAAAAATTTTATTTTCAATCAAAAATTAAACATACAATGTTATAAAATATTATAATTTCAAACATGTTATTGTTATTATTATTAACCATAACATGTTTGGAGACAACCATTATATGGTTATGGCTTTTGAATGGATGAATTTAACAATAATATGATTGCGGTGACAAAAATGTTAGGGACGTAACAATACGCCTTTTTGCCGATACGATACCGATACTCAAAAAGAAATATCGGCGATACCAATTTTGGGGGGTCACATTTTATTTGCTTGTTGGGGCTATTTTTCATTTTTTTGGGTTAATTTTTGATTAAAAAAATGGGGTCATATTGCATTATGAAAAAAAGCCCTAAGTTTGGGGTCCAAATTAATTTTTGTTTTGGGGCAATATTTTGCAACGTCCTGTGGATTGAACACTTGATCGCGAGTTAGCGTTAAAGTGGTGTTGTGTTGTCGTGGATGGTCGTGTGTTATCATTCATACAATTTGTCGTTATTGTGTATGTGTGTAGTGAATGTTAGCACATTATCATTATGAATATGAATTTGCTGTGATTCTATGAATAATAACATTCATGCAGGTTTCAGTTTTTTATACGCATCTATCGTAGAAATTGATGCCTATTATATACTAGATTTGATTTTCGACAGCAGTCGAATTAGCTGATCGAATGAAATTTAATTTGGTGTTATGGCGCACATCCAATAAAAATAATACTATTGTGATTTGTTTATTCACAGTAGTACATTTTCTGCACGCTGGGCACTTTAAAAAAATTTTTTGTTTACAAATTTTAAAAATAAAATTAAAGTTAAACATGACCACGATGGAATTATAATTGGCTCCAAACAATTAAGTTCCTGTCGGGTTTCATCCAACTTTTTTACATGCTGAACTTTTTTCAAATGCTTTTTGCAAAAAATAAATTTTCTTCCATAAGGAAAACAACACTTTCCAATAGATGCTTACGACCTTAGACTTGCATAAAATTAACAACACTGACTAAAAATGATTAAAAAAAAATTGCAAATATTTACGTTTACGCAAAAAGTTTTTTTAAATTTATTTGCCCCGTCGAAAGCCAATTTGTTTTCGTTAAAAAAATTGGACGCAAAAGGAAATTTTCGACAGTGCTGCCAACTCATAATACAAAATGTACATTCGATAGTCGATGTTCGATAGCTGGCGAAAGGCGTTTGTCGAATGTTACTCATAATGAATTAATTTTGTTCTTAATTTTATCTAAAAATAATTCACTATGATCTGACATTACTTGATGGAACAAAGAAAAAGAATTATCTTTCATATAAAACAACGTATTTTTTCACTCACTTTGTAAATTTTTACCTCAAAACTACAAAAAATTAAAAATTTCCCGTGAAATCCGGAGGAGAGAATCCCATATAAAACTCTATATTTCATTTGCTTGCGAACGTTTTACTACTGGAGAATACAAACTTTTCCTGTTCCTAAAGTTTTGTTTAACTTGTTGAAAAGTTCAATGAAATGTTTCCTCTTTCCGCATTTTTTTCTTTCCTTTATCGGCTGATATAAATAAAACAACAAGTTTTTTTATTTAGTTTTTAGAATTTGTTTTTATGTAGTTTTTATTCAATATTTGGCTTTTGCTTTTTTTATGTTTTATTATAAATTGTTTTTCATTTTTTTTCTTTTTTTTTTTTTTTGTTGTATTATTTGCTTAGAATACAATTAGACATACATTAGACGTACAAGCTAATCTTAGATTACAAAATTATTTACAAATGTTTTTTGCTGTTTTTCATATTTTTTTCCTAGTTCATTTATTTTTTTTAAATTTAAAAACTACAAATAAATTCTTTCAAAATTTTCACATGTTATTTAATGACTAACAAATATTAGTAACTATTATTCATTCATTTTATTATTTATATATCTTTAGCTTTTTTTTTTTGATGGTTTTGTTTAATATTTAATTTATACTATTTTTATTTTTTTGTTTTATTTTATTATTTATAATTATGTAAATGTAAGTGATATTGACTGTTAATGGACGCTTAGGTTTATTGTTTATTTGTTTGTATTTTGTTGTCTTATTCAATCATTTTAATAAAATTTAAATTGATTTAACATTTCTGGTTTTTCTTTGACTAAAATAAAAGACATAAATAAGAAAATATTAGAGTAAAAAAATATTCAAAATTTTTTTATTCTTCAAATTTATTTTATAAGCTAAATTTCAGTTATGTATCTTATAATGTTTTTGTAATAGTGGTATTCCTTAAATTTTTAGGAACGACTTTACAAAACTCTTTATAAAATACATAACTGAAATTAAGCTCATAGAATAAATTCGAAAAATAAAAATATGTTGGATATAATAAGTAACTTATGAAAAAGCAATAATTCCCAGATTCTGTTAATAAAAGATATTACTTAATAATAAAGTATTATAATATTTAGGTCTACAATTTTTTTTTTATTTTTTTTTTTTTTTTTTTGTGCAAAAATTATATGATAATAACAAAAATTTTAAAAAACTATAAAGTATTTAGTCAAAGTGTATTATATTTACAAAATTATTATATGTATGTATACGCAATGTTGGCTTAACAATATTTCCTTAAAAAAACTAAATTTGAAAATACAATATATATTGAATTTTCTTTGATGCTTTTAATATATTATTTTATTGTACACTGAAATAAATATATGCCTTATATAAAAAAGCGCGAAATATTTGCTTGCAATGTACGAAAATTTACAAAACGTCTTATTTTTTGAAAAAGTTTATTCGTGGAACATTAAGGTTAGTTAATACTTCTGAACTACTAGTAAACTAAAGAAGTCGTTAGTAACGTTGAAGACTTTTAAAAGGCTTTTGTTAATAAAATGTATTATGGATATAGACGGCGTTTTACACAAGAGGAAAATAACCAACACCAAACTTGTTTCGGGACAGGTCTAAAGTGGTAGGAGCTGATTCTAATTGTAACACTTTATATGAAAGGAACTTGTCATTTTAACATGGCGATGTCCTAGGAGGGGGTTAATTGGTACCTTTTTGACACTTTGTAACAGATCACGGAAATAACTTAACGGACACATCAAATTTCAATGCCTTTCGTAGATATTGTCCCGAGTGAACCATGTTAATATGATAGATCCCATTTAAATAAGGTAACAGAACCAAAGAGAATCAACCACTAGCCGCACAAAATTCAGTCACATGACTAGTTTTGTGTCAATTACCAATCCTCTGGAGTAACTTCACTTTATCACGAGTTAAGTGAAACGTCTAGTTATTAAAATATTGTGTTCATTAGTCACGGGATAAGTGGTTTAAGAATAATTGACACAATGCTCCGCAGGGTTTGTATTTCGTTTTTTAGTTGTAATCGTACCAAACACCGAAAAGAAATATTCGTGTTTGAAGCGAATGTCAAAAATGTATTGTATAATATTTCATTCATATTCTACATGATTTAGCCGATGTATGGGTATTTGAGTGCCCCGGTAGGCAAGCTGGTAGGGAGCTGGTCTATCAGTGCGGGGGTTGCGGGTTCGATTCCCGGCAGAGACTCTAGTCTCCTGCAGACAAGCGTAGATCTTTGCAAGATTACGATAGGAAAAACCCGATATTAACCCATTTTACCGGGTATTAACCAATTTGTTATTAACCCTTTTACCATCAATATGCATTGATCACTTTCAGTGTACAGAATATATTAAAACAAATCGACAAAAATATTTTTGAATAAAATGCTTAAGACTGAGATTTTACTTAAAATCTCTTTTTTAACACATTCAATTTAAAACCGGTAAGAAACTTGATTTGTATAAAAAAAAATGGGGGTCTTGCTTTTGTAAGATTTATTGTCCTGCAAGCGGCTTTTGAAAATGGGGCTCTAACTGGAGCTATAGTTAATGGCATATGTACCACCAAGTTTTGAGTGAACATTTCAGTTATGATCATTGCTATTAATAAATACTAGTATATTGATACCAACACTCTTGTACAATTTTTGTACACAAAAATTAAAGTGTTAAAATTCACAAGTTGATAGTATGCAAAAGCTACGGTTCACCATGGGCCTACTTTTAAAAAATGACCTGAAGAACAGGTGTTGCTGAGTTGACACTTCGGTCGGTGTTCGTTGAACTCCGAACGTTCAGGTGCGTAGAACCGATTGTCGTGGGAACGACAAAATGTTGTGTTTTATATTGGTTTGTTAACGTGGTAGCATGTAAAAAGACTTGGCGCGCTGCAAGCCGAGTCGATAGTGACTCCGTTCTGACACCACACTAGATGTTTTATCTTAATAGATCCAAATTATGTATGGAGAATATTTATAAAAAGTTACTGTTTAAGTCTGTTTGAGTTTTTTATTGAAGAAAAATTAATTTCACGCCAGTAAATGTGGTTTTAGAAGACATGTTTTTAGCACTGTGCTTGTCAAATTTCCGATTGTAAAATACGTACATATAGGCCGTGTTAAAGCAAGAAAACTTTGCTTCTGTAAATGTCAGCTCGAATTTGCAGAGTAAAAATTTTCATTTAGAGCGTGTCAGAAGGTTTGTCAGTTCAAAATAGAGAACTGAATCTCCAACTGACATTACATTTAATTATTAAACATTAAAATCTATTTATTTACACATATGGCTTATAAAAACCATTGCTGATTTATTTAAATCCATTTTAAAGTGAATAGATATAAAACTCAGTATATTATTTTGCTGTTGTGAACGATTTTAGATTATGTCAGATAAAACCAAAATAAACATGTGAAAGTAAAAATTTTATGTCTTCTGTTATGTGTTAATTTTGACAGACATGCGCAATTACATATGGACCTTACTTCTGATAAAGCCACTGCAAAATATATGCCGTGTAAAACAACCTCAACTAAATTCAAAGTTTGTTACATTTGTGATATCATGCAAGTCCTTCAAAGATTTTAATACCCAAACCACAATAGTGGGGAGGATATTATGCGTTCGTGCTAATGTTTGTAACACATAAAAATATTGAATCTAGACCCACGTTTTAGCATAACGATCGATCTAGAATCACTTTCTAAAGCGATCTAACGATGTGTTGTCTATTCGTCCATCCGGCTGACTTTTTGGTTACCTGGCGATACCTTGTGCGCAAGTTACAGGTCGCAATTTTGAAGAAACTTTGCACAAACATACGTTTTGATTGCCTTAAGAACGAAGTTTTTGAAAATATTGAGAATCTCTCCATAGTTTCAGATAGCTCCAATACAAACTTCTTTTCGGAATAGATACTTTGTGCCCATAAAATAGCTTTTTATGTCTACATTTAGATTAAATTTGGTCCAAACTTATTTTATTGCAATCTAAATTGGGTAAGAAGAATTTTATTAGAATCGATCGATAGTTCACCTAAGCTCTTTTACAGATAACACTCCCGAAAACAGCTTTAATTACCATTCCTGGCTTTTAAGTCATGGTATTGCCATTAAGCGACAATAACTTTGACTATTACTACTTTGTCATGGCAAAATGTTGTGATGGTAGGTCTATGATTGACCCAAGATCCCATATAATCCCCCTCTCTAAAAACAACTAAAGACGAAAAAAAACACATTTGAATATAGACATATATGATTGCTCAAGGATTCTAATTAGGGTCTACTCTCGAAAATTTGTCTCTAAATGTGGTGTAGGGTATTATAAGGCCAGACATGACCGACTATACTTTCTTACTTGTTTTATTTACTGCCAATTCCATGATGTCGAAAGAAATTTATTTGAAACAAAATCAAATTTTTGAGAATTTGTGTTATATGTAGTTGTGCGAAAGAAAGAGTTCTTTCGCATTTAGTGAAATAGTCTGTTAATTTTGGAAACTTATTAAAATTTTAATATTGTAAATAAAATTTTAAAGTTTAAAGATGTTTTCGTAATTATTTAATGGTTAAAATTCAATTTTTTTTTTTGCTATTGAAATACCCAAATTTTTTGCAATTTAACAAGAAAAATGCATCTTCATCAGAATTGTGAAATCAATGTTATTTCAAATTGCATCAATGAGGCAAAAAGTGACATCAATCCAATGACGAACGTCATCATATAATCTTGTCATATTGAATGTGTCATATCTGCTATGACTACAGTGACATCAATTCTATGGCACAATTTGTGTATTATGAACATTATTTTTATGTTTAAAAAGTAAAATTAGGATCAAAAATTCCCATATTAAATTTTTTTTTATTATTTAGTTAAGTACATCAAATTTTCAAAGTAGAATGATTACGAAAACCATATCGGGCATACTGCTGGTGTCTTATAATTGAGAGTTCTTTTGGAAACAAAGGGCGGAATACATGAAAAGTGAAACAAACATGTGTAACGGGTAAATAAATAATAATATTCTCTGAATTTGACTTAAGTCAATTACAATGACTCAATTTAATAACAAACTGTCAATGAGTCTTTTTCCCGACACTACTGAGTCATATTTTATAAAACCGACTCCTATTCGCCAAAAGTTTTTGACCCTAATTACAATATGGCCAAGGGATGCTGACATCACAATGATGAAAAGTGTCATCGGGTCAAACACGAAGACACTTTTCATAGTACTGATGTCAAAATATATCAGCATTATGACGTCTTTTCTATCAGTGCACAAATACCAAGTGAAGTACGAATTTTACTTAAATATATATTCAATTCAATTCAATCAACAAATTAGAAGAGCACAAAATTCTCGATTTGTATACACTACCACAAAGGGTATTGGTATTCTGCGTTTTATACAATGTGTGGACCCATTTAATGGAATACTGATTGGGTGACTAGCGGGTTGAAGTAAATTTTAGACGCATATTGAAGTTCGCAATTTGGCAGATAATTTATTGAAATTTGGCATTTGTATTAACATAAGGACAATAAACGATCTACAAATGTCCTAACAGTAACAGAGCCTTCGATTCAACACACCTTCTAATGTTCTATTGCAACCTTAAGTATGCTCTGATACTCCTTAAAACTACTTTGACTGCCAGAAGTGATTTATAAATATTGGTGTTGTGATACAATTTTGCAAAAATAGCTTTTATAATATAAAGTATGTCAAAGCAAAAGCTTCTAACGGAGAACTGAATTTAAGTGCCACATACATAGAATACCGCACGAAAATCACTTAAAAACGAATAAATCTTATAAATAAGTTGGTATATAGAAAAAGTTCTGCACAAATAACTCTCATATCAATCCCTTATAGCACCATTAACCCTGGATGGTTACTGTTCGTCGAATCGACGAAGCTCAATTACTCTTAATCATATAACTTTTTCATGCGTATTCGAACTACGATGTTTTCAATAATATAAGCTGATGATGAAAGCTTTAAAAAGTTTATTAATTTGAAAACACAAAAACGAGTTCAAATTCTTATCGAATTTTAAGAGAGAAAAGAACTCATATTTTATATATTTTATTTGTTTTTATTTTATTTTATTTCTTATTAATATACTTAACTAAAAAAATGTTTGTTGAATTTTTACTTTCAAAATCGATCCGCTAGATATTTTTCTAAAAATAGTGCGTCGATTCGACTAAGAGTAACTTTAGTGTATAAAAAGTAACCTTCCAGGGTTAAGAGCAATAAGGGTATAACTGGCTATAAGTCCCCAATAAGATAAACCAGAAAATAATTCTGCAATACCAAAAAGTGACATATGGCTGTACTTGCTCGAGTTTCAACTCCTACTTATTTCTAACGCCGGGCTGATAAGATGTGGATTAAGTTTAAACTAAGTTTAACGTACTCTGAAACTCAGATTTTTTCGGCGAAAAGTGATTTATGTTATTATTTCATTAAAGACCAAAATTTTAACCAAAACTAAGCTGTTCCGTCTAAATGTTGTATACAAACTTGGTAATAGCGGAACAAATCTGTTTTCAGATTATTTAAGGCTAATTTAACTGAGATTTAAAAATCCCGGCCTTAATGTATTTAATAATATAACGTAAGTGGTGTATAGCTTGCTCCACTGTACTTGATTAATTATATGGACATATTTTAAAGTAATAGAGTGCTTTTTTTTAAAAAAAATACAAAAAATTTTAAATATATCTTCAATATATAATTCTCATTTATTGTTTAAACTTAATTCTTATCATCATTTTCATGGTGCATGCTAAATTATTTAAAATAATAATCAGATCTGCCAATCGAGTAATTAAAACTAATTTAGTTATTGTCAGTTATTATCAACTATAAAACTTTTATAAATTTGGTATTGGATTTATGTATGTGTACGATGTCAGCGAGCTTACATAAGGGATTATATATACTTTAAAACTAAAATTATTCATAAACTAATTTCATTAAAATAAAAATTTAATTAAATCAAATCAAAACAACAGTTTTGTAAACAAAATTATAAGAATGTAAAATATATGTAAACTTAAAGTCTTCGTTACGGTTTTCCATAAAAATTTTTGGTTTAACTAACACTTCAAGTTCACATGAATTTTTTTGCATGAGTGAGAGTTTTGTTCATACCAAAGACCATAGTATAGAACTAGTATGCCGACTGGTGAGAACGTTCTCTTTTTTTTATAACTCTCATCACACATATAGGTTCTGTGTGAATTCGACACACATAAGAACAACAAAAACAAAACAAAATTTGAAATTTTTCATTTTAAAATTTTTCACAATATAACACTTCATGTTTAATTTTATGACTTAAACACATAATTAATAATTTTTTTCAATACAATTTGCTAATTTGCTTTTGCAAAATGTTTTTATTTTTCACAAACTAAAAATTTTTAAATAATTTTTTTTGACACTACATTTTTTCTGTTGTTAATATTATTAAAGCCAGCAGAGTAGCATTTTGTGGTATAAAAATAATATTTGAAATCATTAATTATTTATATATTATCCGATATCGCAGAATAAAAATTTAGCAAACATGGCTTTTAAAAGTTTATAAATGCAGCCAGCATTCAATAAATTGAAAATTTATTGAACTAAGAAAATTTTATTTTGGAAAAAAAATTGTTGCCACATTCTATACGATTTTATGCAACTACTTTTAGTGGTGGAAATAGTTTTATACACCAATACATTTGAAAAAAATCTTACTAATACAAACATAAAATATGTACCACTGACAGTTGAGTTATGTACCTGTCAAAGAGTCGGCATACTAGTTGTATACTATGCCAAAGACATTTTTTTATCCATTAAACATTTTATGATAAATGACATAACTCACAAAATTAAAAAAAAAAAACAAATATTATTAGATCTTTTTGTGATATTTAAATAATGTATTTTCAATAATTTTAAGTAAAAAAAAGAATCAAAAAAATTCTTAAAATCAGATTTTGCTAATTATCTGGCCTTTTTGAATCTTAAATCTTTTTTTTTTCAAATTCTTTAAACTACATTTGTATTTCCTTTATTATAATAAAGATAAACCAACACTTACATACAAATACATACATGTTTTACTCTCACTCGATCTTTTGCTTTGTCAATCAATCAATCAACTTTTCAGATTTACACATACACAATCGTACTGTACTCCAAACTATAATAAGGTATGGCTTTGGTGGTTCTAACTCTAACAAGTTTCCTTTTTCTCTTATGAATTTTACCCTTGGAAATTTTGCAACAAATTTCCAAATGCAATTAAAAATAATTTTCGTTATTCCCTTAATGCATTAATAACTTAAGAATGAGGACACATTAGATGAAATGTTAAAATTGTGATTCTGATGGTGGTCTTGATGATATGGAAGGAATGAAGAATATTTGCAATTCTTCTACAGAGTGGAAGGAGATGAAGACTGCGTTTGTCCAGGTATTCTTAAGTTATTTAAAGGTATTGGCTTGTTAGAATTTATTGTCGTTGAGGACGTTGACGTCGTTGTCGTTGTCGTCGTTGTCGTCGCTGAGGTTGTAGCACTTGAGGCGGATGCAACGGTTTGCTGTTGGGATTTAGCCAATGTTTCTTGTATGTAGTTGCATGTTGATGACGACTGACGTTTGACCATCATCTGTGATGACTTGACGGCAATCCATTCGTTACGAGCCGCATCGAACCATGTCAATCCCAAATTGTAACGACCGTTTAGATTTGCATGCTGACAATGAGAGAACCACCACCCACCCTCATAGTTAGCAGCACAATGCGTTTGTGATATGTCACGATCTACATCGATGGCCGAAAATTGCATGCCCTGCTGATAGTCCAGGGCATCAGAGGCATTGCCGCTGTAGCCACCAATGTGCAAACGATAACCATCGGAGCGCGACGATATGTAAAATTGTGTATAGTCGGCCAACCAGACATTGTCGTAAATGTCTTGCATGACCACCCTTAGGCTAGTGCAATTGTTAAGCGTCATGTGATGTAATTGTTCATTGCCCATCCAAAATTCACCGGCCGGTGAGCCAAAGCCATTTGCATAATCTTCCCATGAACGATTGAAATCTGCACTACCGTCATAACGTCTTTGTATTGTTGTCCAACCATCTGGGGTGCAGTGAACCATTATCGGATGATGTTCGGCTGTCGGTGCAATAAGATAAAGACCGCCGCCAATGATATTTGTGGTTGTTGGTGTAAATTCACTACAATCCTTGGGGAGTTTTTCGATTATTGATTCAAATTGTGCTTCAACATTTTCCAATTTGGCAACTAAGGATTCAGCATTTTGTGTTGGTGTGCCTGTTGTGTTTTGTTGTGGGGTAAATGATGTATTGTTATGATGGTTTAAGAACTTCTAAAATAGAAAAGAAAAAGAAATAAAAAATTTTTGATTTATGAATTAGTATCTGTGAATATATCTCTAGAGAAGAGATATGAAAAAAGTTGTAATGGGGGAGTGCGGCTACACATTGTAAACCAAAATGGAATAAAAAATTTTAATGACATTTTAGTATTTACGTGTTTATATTTTGTGAGGCAAAAAAAAAACATTTTTTTAAAGAAAAAGTTTTAGTCCGTCTAAAAATAACTTTAAATGCTGAATGGTTCTATTGGTTTTGTTTGTTAAATATATTTTTGTTAATAATTTTTTTTCCTATATGCAAGGTGGTGCAAAAATTTCCACCAGATGTTCTCTGTCAAAATTTTTTTAATAAATTAAAAATTATAGTTTTCCTTTTGGATTGTGTTTAGAAAAAATGGTATCTACAAAGGGGCGTCATCAGAATTAATGACCATACGGGCCCAATTTAAGGAATATTCCATCAGTCTTGCCAGAACTTCCGGCGATAAGTACCCGTATACCTGAAGGATATACTCTTTTAGGACTTCAAGAGTCTGAGGCTAATTGACGTACACCTACAGCAAAAACGTTTTTCAGTATGGTCACCTCCAACAAAACTATTTCTTTAGAAAATTTCAACCAAGGCTCTGGAGACACTGTTGGATATACCCCGATTGAAACGCAGGTAAGATACGAGGCGGCAATCGCGGCCGAACGGCTCTTTTCTCTGTATTTTGGACACATTGATTGAATATACACGTTCACCGGACATGCCCGACCGAATACCAGAGACGGAAACTGTCTGAAGCTGCAAGACTATGATCCCCGAAAGGGGATGTTGGTCTAGTGGAACTTTTGGGCAAACGCCTGTGGGGATATTTTGCTATACAGACGGCTCTAAACTGGGAAATAAAATGGGCATCATAGGGTTCTATGTTAAGAACCCGGAAAACGAAATATTCTACCGAATCACAATACAAGCTTCCAGGCGGAAGTCCTTGCTATTACGGATTGTGTGAGATGGATTGAATGGAATGTGGGGCGGGTGGACGCTAACATATTTACCGATAGCCAAAGGGCAATTGTCACTTAATACTGAATTCTCCTCGGGCGGTGCGATCCCTATCATATGGCTGTCGGGCCACTCGGGGATAATCGGAAACGAAAGAACTCGCTATCGGGGGGAGAGAACTCGAGGCGGTTAACCTGGCGAATGCGAAGCCGTTTGGGGCAACGAACTGTTACTGTCAGGTCTTCGCCGAATTGCGATCCCAACACCTCGGTAGCGATGTCATTTTGGGTCTGGGATCCCTGAGGAACGTTGACTGGAAAATCTTAAGGAATTACGTCCGGGAAACTGGGTTCCTTAACCCCGGACATAACCCCTTACTAAAGGCAGCACTATCCACCTTAGTCCCCCATGTTTCTTCACAAGGAGCGCGCAACCAGCCCGATAGTGGCCTAGGTGTATATCGCAACAGATATGAAGTTGCATCTTGATGCTTCGTCCCCCTTTCGATCTAACCTAACCTATTATGTTTAATTTAACCATACCCAGTAAAAAAAAATTTTTGTTTTTTGAAGCACTTAAGAGAAAAAGCGCATAGGCGAGCGCTTCAATAAGAGAGCTCTTATACAGCAGTTAATGATAACGAATTAAATATACAAAAAAGCTGCTATTTTAGTTCTGGCAACGAAGAAGGCTTTAAAGCGAAACAAAACAAATTCAAAAATATTATGTTAGCCCTCAAAAAGCACTTTAGGAGTGCTTTGTTGGCATGTTTTATTAGGTTAAAAGAAGCGCTTATTGTCAGCAGAAAATAGTCCTCCAAACCAGGAACACCCCATACAAAAATCAGGCATCCCATCAGCGGGCTTGAAGCGATTTAAGGTAAGAATTCATAAATAAAACATGCTCCTTATGGAGCACATTTTTTACTGGGTATTATTATCACCGGGAACCATATTATGGTTAAATTAGACCTCCTTCAGAAGCCACAAACATATTATGGTTGCCTCCGAACATGTTATGGCTTATTATAGCTAAAATATGTCTAGCACTTATAATAGCATGATTGTTTTCAATCATATCATGTTGCTCTCGGAAAAGAGAAAAATACTATTGTTATTTTAGAAACAAATTATTGTCGTATTTAGCTATAGCACGTTTAAAGGCAACCATAATTTAGTCGTAGATCTTTGATGTGGGACAATAATATGATTAAATTAAACATAATATGTTTAAAATTTTCTTTAAAAATAATTTTGTTGGAGGTGAAAATATTAAAAAAATTGGTTTTTTCTTTGCGTGTAGGCTAGTGCCTTCAAGAAATCGCGCACAAGAAGTCTAGAATTATTAAAACAAGCAATATTGCCGGCCAGTGTAAATCGCCTAAGCTTTAGATTAGGCGACCGGAAATGCAGTCTTAAATACTCGTTTAATGCCTCTTCGTATGCGCCAGAAGCGATAATTCATCTTATTGACGTACCTGCAGAAAAAGATACGCTAAGCCTACACCACCGAAAAATTATTACTCCAAAATATGTAGCGTTCTTGAGGAGTACACCGCTCTTATTCTTATTGTCATTTATTTTGTGTCCATTTACTTCACAAATGTTAAATCAGAACTGACATTTACCGTCATTTGCACCACAAGGAAGATCATCTTAAGGATAGTATTTCACCTTTTCATGTTGTCTTATCTGGGATCGCAAAAAGATTCGAAGCCATAGGGTGCTTGAGGTCTTCTTGATTTCTTGAGACAGAAGGTTGACCAGAAAAATTCCTCTCTATTTGGTAAAATTCTGTGAGAGATACGTTTAACGAGATTGTAAAAATGGGTATCACATTGGTATGATGGGAATATTTTTTAGTCTTTTAGGGGAGAGTAAGATCGTAAAAACTGGAGCAGAAATCAGATGAAATGCTGAGCCTCGAAGTATTTTGGTGACTGTGGAGCGTTCGTTGTTTTTCGACTACTCTCATGAGATGTATTTTTTGAAGGATGATGCTCTTACGCGGGGAGTCTACATTGGAGATCACGTGGTGGCTGTGGTTTTCACCCAATACCGATGGAAGGGAGACTTCCACATGGAACGATGACTTTTAACCCTAGTTTAAGGGGAAAGTTCGACCTGTGACGGTTCTCGCTTTGTGCTGTTGCTGGCTAGAAGTGGGCTCTAAAGCAGTGAAAGTGTACAACTCCGGCTCCTAAGCAAGGGGCGAATGTATGATTCTTGTTGTATATACACAAATTGCGCTTGCTGAGAACACACGGGGGCGCTTGTTAAACGCATTGTTTGTTACGTAGTGGTTCACACTTACCGCCACTTGCAAAAATTATAGATTTTAAAATAGGTTGATGACTTATGTCCCACCTTGTATGTTCAATAGATTAGTTAGTATAACGTTTAATGTTAAATATGAAATATGTAAAGATTTTGAATATAAAAAATCATTGAAACGATTCTCTTGAGCAATTTTTATTATTTTTGTGAATAATTTGTTTCGGCTGAATCAATTATTTGACAATAAAAAAAATTTAAGTTAATTGAAGATATAGGCCCTAATAATGTAAAACGCAACGCAACGCCAAAGAATTACATTGTAAGCAAAAACAATATCATAAATAATTTGTAATTTTGTTGTTGCTTTCTACAGAAATTCATGTACTGTTTTAAAATTTTCAACGCCACAAGCAATGGAGCGTTTGAAATTTTAAAACGCAATGTGAATTTCTGTAGGAAGCAGAAGCCTAAGTCTTGCAAAAACCTTTGGGAGCTTTAAAAAAAATTAAGTTATAATGAAAGATTTACCTTTTCAACAATCGGAGCATCTAAAAGTATGCCCTTATAATTATTCACTAAAAAATATTTTGTATATAGAGTGACTTAGAAAAAGGCTTAGAAATTTAGAAATGTCAGCTTAATAAATTATTATTTCATGGTTAAAGTACTTATAATTAAATTAACAAACAAAATATAATGGAAATATTTAGAGGCAAGAGCAAATGCTTAAACAGTTTAAATACTTTATAACGATTACGAAAAGCGATAATTCTTTTTATAAATTCGCACTCGTAATAAATATTGCCAAAAAGGCATTTATCTCTTTAAATTTTATAGTTTTCAAGTAACTAATCCCAGGTTTCCTAAATAATACAAATTAAATTAATATTATTTTATTTTTTTTTTTTTTTTTTTTGTTGCTCCTACGAGTACATCCGGATTTAAGGGGCTTAAATGTACACAAAAACATATTATTGCATAGCTCAAGGGACTTAAAAAACCATATGCAAATTGCAAAACTTTAAATTAATGTCTGTATACTTTTAGGGATTTATTTTTTTGTCAGCTTTTATATGACGCTAGCAAATGCCAGTATTTTATTGTAAATGTTGGAGTTGGAAAATGCACGAATAATGACATTTTATATTTTAACAAACAAATCATGTGCATGCAAACGTTGACACAACGTGACAGATTTTAACAACAAAATTTACAAAACTCATGATAAAATAGCACTGTAACATCTAGCAAAAAAAAAAAAAAGAGTAGCTTCGCAAAAATCACAATTTGAAATTTATTAGAATGGAAAAAAATTCTAAAAACTAAATATTGTATCTACCATTTACAGGAAAAAGTAAACAAGACTGAATGGCACTATGAATTGTACTTTTGTGTGAAATTGGATATTTTTAAAGATTTTTTTTTATCAGTTTTCCTAGGCATTTATACGAAATCCTTTCAAACTTTTATCTAGTTTTTATTTTATGAATGTTTATAATCTCCCTGGTTTTTTTTTTGCTACTAGAACATGCATACATATAAACATACCTTATTGTCCTTGTTGCCATAACCACGATGCTGGCGATGTTGCAGAGCTCTTTGTACATCCTCAACCATTGTTTGCAAACGATCCAATTTGGTACGCATTTCCCCAACACTTGATTGCATATGCCTTACTCCATCACGTTCTTCTTGCAACGTACTTACGCTCACAGCCATTGCCTGCAAGGAACGTGCCACATTTTTTCCCTCTTCACGCACCAAGTTCTGTTCGGACATTAGCTGGGCATTGGAAAATTCCAATTTTGAAATTTCGTGCCGCAAATCAGGCAGATTTTTATCAACTTTTGTTTGAACATTCTCAACATCTTCAAGCAACTCCAACATAGACGAGTGTAACTTATCGAGTGAGGCTATTTGACGTGACAGATTGAAATTGGCATCTGCTATGCGATGTTGTTCAATTTCAATACTGCGAACACGTTCTGCAATGCGATGATATTTTAATTCATTAAATTGACGTTTCAGTTGACGCTGTGACAATTGTAGTTCGTGAAGTTGTTGACGTTGAAAACGGCAATGGCGTCTTTTGTGGTCAGCCAGTTGAGTGAGTGAAGATGTCTGCAAATACGCAAAAAAAGAGAAGAAGATAAGGAATATGTATATTTGTTTTTTAAATACAGCAAATGGAGTTTTGATGCATAAAAGTACGCTAGTGTTTGTAGGAAATTTCAATTCAGCCACAAGACAACGTGAAATACAATTTAATTAAAGCATATTTTTTTATTATTTTTATTACTTTTGCTTCAATTAGATTAATTTTTGCGAATATATCGTTTGAATTATATTAAAAAATACTTTAATGTGTGTGTGTGTGTTTTAAGGTTTCAATAACATTTTCATATAATTAATTAATTATAATAAAATACAAAAAATACTCATTTACAGCAAACACGTTTTAATATCATTTGGGATAAGCACTTAAAACTCTCCTTACGTTATGCTTAACATTTCCTTAACTGTTTATCTGCAAAATAATTTAAATTTAAATCGTATTTCTTTTAAATCTTAAATTGTATACAAAATTATATCTATTTAAATCTAATTTATATATACTTTCATTGAAATTATTCACTTTAATTTATTTCGCCCTCGACATTTCTCAATATGAATGCCATAAAATTGAACCCTTGATAAGAATCTCTGACCTTATAAATTTTTTATTTACATCTTAACAACTTGCAAATATGTATACCGAATATGTTAAACAAATATATTTTTTATAAATATTTACATTGTGATACTTTTTTTATATACTTTTTAAGTAAATAAATGAAGAAAAATTCAAAATATGCTTTTGCTCAGACCCTTCTTGTAAAATACTGGAGCATTCATAAAATAATTTCAGAAATCCGGCAATAGTTTGGCAAGAAGTGACTCACGAATATTTTAATGTATTTTTCATTTATATAAAATGAAAAATAAATGACTGGAGTAGTTTTAAAATGTTCTAAAAGTTCAACGAAGTTAAGGAAAATCGGCCATCAAAACTCGACGACAACATTAAACATCAGATCACTCTTATTGTCATTGGGTATATATTTAACAATGCATATATTTTACCCTGTTACTCCTGTAAGGGGCATATGTCCATAAACCGAAACCCGAGACTATTAGAATGAACAGTAGTCTCGGTTTTCTGCTCGATGTCTAATTTTATTTCATTTAAGGCGCAGTTTTTTGACAGTTTCAATGTAATTTGACATTTCCAAGTGTGTGCTGGTCTTCCAAAACAACGGCTGATTTGTCATTTCCAGTTTTTTGCTTGTTAGCGAAATCATCTTGCGGTTTATGACTAGTTAGCCGTGGAGATTAAATGGATTCCAAACCTTCAAGGCATCAGAAAGAATGAAGACGCATACAGGCTGTCCTAAAAAGGGATCTATCTGAATACCGCTAACCTAGAGAACGCTCAACCTTTTAAAATGTAAGATATGAAAACAAAAAATGGGCCTTAGACGAGTTTTTTAACTACTGGGAGGATTTTAATGTAGGCAGGATATCAAATATCCTATAAGGTTAACCCAAATTCGTAATAGAATAACGGAGATTATTCTATTGAAAATTCCAACACTTAGGGCCTTATTGTGTAAAACGCAATGCAACGCCAAAAACTACATTGCAAGCAAAAACAAAGTCAAAATTATTTTGTAATTTTGTTGTTGCTTTCTACAGAAGTTAATATTCTTTTTTTTTTCAAATGTTCAACGCCACAAAATATGAAGTGTTTGAAATTTAAAAATTCAGTATGAATTTCTGAAGAAAGCAACAACAAAATTATAAAATATATCTGAATTTGTTTTTGCTTTCAATGAAAGTTTTGGCGTTGCGTTGTGTTTTACATAACTTAGTATTGTATTAATGGGCAACACAGGATTATCTAATTGTACAATATGTATAGTATGCGCACCCAGAGAGAAAAATGTTTCAATATGGTCACCTCGAACAAAACTATTTTTAAAGAAAATCTTTAAACATATTATGGCTAATTAAACTATAATATCGTCACCGGCATCATATTATAGTTAAATTTTGTCCTTCATCAAGTAGTCACAACCATATTATGTTTGCCTCTGAGCATGTTATGGTTAATAAAAACGAAAATATGTTTCACGCTAATAATAGCAGGAAAATACTATTGTTTATTTAAAAAGAAATTATTGTCCTATTTAACCATAACATGTTTAGAGGCAAGCATAATGTGGTTGTGGTACCGTAATGGAGGACAAATTTAACCGTAATATGTGACATTAATTCGGTGAAATTTACCATTATATGTAAAAATTTTATCATTAAAAATAGTTTTGTTGGAGGTGCCCATATTGGAAAAATTTGTTTCTGCATGTGTGGCACTTATTATGCTTATGTCATGCATTTTATCGTACTAAGAGCGAAAAAATTAAAAGGGACAATATTGCAAATCTGAAATTCTGAAGGGAAATGAAAATAGAATGAAAATCCTTGAAAAAATACATAAAACACCCAGAGAAAAAATATGTTTAAATTTGGTCACCTCCAACAAAACTATTTTTAGACAAAATTTTAAACATATTATGTTTAAATTTAACCATACTATTGTCACCGACAAACATATTATTGTTAAATTAGTCCTCCATCAAGAAGGCACAACCATATTATGGTTGCCTCCGAACATATTTTGGTTAGTAATAACTAAAATATGTTTAACATATATAATAGCATGGTTGATTTTCAACCAAAGCATGTTGCTCTTAGAAAAGAGGAAAATACTATTGTTAATTTAAAAACAAATTATTGTCATATTTAACCATAACATGTTTAGAGGCAACCATAATATGGTTGTGGCTCCTTGATGGAGGACTAATTTGACAATTATATATTTGTCGGTGACAATAATATGGTTAAATTTAAACATAATATGTTTAAAATTTTGTCTAAAAATAGATTTGTTGGAGGTGACCATATCTAAACATATTTTTTCTCTGCGTGAACCCACAATATTCTTAAGTAATGAAAAGTAATGAATATTGTTTTGGGCTTATGGACAGAGGCAAATTTCTCGTAAGAGCGCATAAGAACCTTAGACTGCGGTGGATCATGTTCAATCCAGTGTTATTTGCAAATATTTTATGTTAAAAGAGGGTTCAGCTTTTAGCAGCTTAAAATAAACGGCCTAAGTTATAAAAAATAAAACAGTGCCCATGTTTTCTAACTCCCGCGGCGAGAAACTTTTCGATTGAAATGTGAGAAATGAAACAAAAATGCTATACATTTAAACAAACAGCTGTTTTTCTCACTTAATTACGTCTGTAACAATTTTGGCGAGTAATAACTGTCACGTAAGGAAATTTCTCGCCAATATACTGAAAAAGTGTGTATATAATATTTGTGTGAGAAAGTTCACGCTTTGAACTGTCAAATAAACTCACTCATAAGAACGGGGTGAGAAAAATTTTTAACTCTAAAAAATAAATAAAAAATGCAATGAATATTAACACGGAAGAAATAAGTATTTTGTTCTTGGCAGATTTTTTCATTGTTTAATTATTTTGCTTTTAACATTATGTAAAAATATACAAATGTTTTCAAAGCAATTTGTTAATCAACAAACATTAAAGTCGCACTTTACATTTTTTGGTATAGCCGACGGTTGTTTTTTCGCCGCCGTCGGTGAAAATTTTTCAATTTTAGTCAAATTTGGTCGCCGTCAACGATATGTGTGACTGGCGTTCTCAATATCTGCAATTTCATATCGGCTTCGAGTGGAATATTATGAAATTTATAACGTATCGACGTAATCTCTTTTGATAGTGTTCGACATGAGTTACAGACACAACTTTTTCTCACTTTTCATACATACAAAATCCGATTCATAAACCCTTTATTAACCTGTTTTATTTTATATAACTTAGACCGAAAGAATATTCCATTGGTTACAGTAAATGAAAAAATTTCACACAGTACACGAAAAAGTTCAAGTTCGTATGGTCGTATAGAATCCTGTTTTCTATGTGGTTTTCAGAGCAAAAATGTAAATTGTTTGACTTGCTGAAACATTCTCCTTTAAAAGATTTATGCAAAAACGTTACATCTCACAATGACCATATTTTTTATATTCTCTTTTTAAAAATTTGGTGTCTTTAATTAGGAAAACTACCATTTTAAAAATCAGGTAGTTTTTCTTAGTTCACAATTTTCAATAGCGTATCTAATATAGATACTTAGTAACCGATTGGTAGTTACTTGGTAATTATCAAAATATAAAATGTAAAAAGGCAATTATCAGAACTACTGGGTATTTGTAAAAGCAATATTTTTTTGTGCATGTTGATATTTATATTGGGTACAATGTGGACTGTAAAATGAACAATGTGGTATGCTGAGTATCATTTGAAAAACATTTGTTTTTGCTGTCAATTTGAATTTCTTTTTTTTTAGTTTTTTCAACGAGTATTTATTTTATTGATTGTATTTATTTGCAAAAATAATTGTATTCCATTGGCTTGTCATTTACTGACATATTCAGATCATTAATATTGTTGTTAGTGTTTCTCATTATGGTTTCCAAACTTTATTTTGTGCATTCATATGTACATGTGATACCACATTTGTTCTGTTAAGTATTAAACAATATACAAAAAGGTACATATGTATAAAGGCCTAATAGCAGAGCTTATTTACTTCAACTGCATAGAAAAATGTATTTGTGTATGGTCTCGGTGGACTAGAAACATTATCACATCACGATATAATCAGTTTCGTTATCAAATGACTTTTAAATGGTTAAACATTTTTAAAAAGTTTCAGTTATTTTTCTTAAGATATTATTATTACTTTAACAATAATTCTCTGGCATAACAAAAAAGTGCTTAAGTTATTTTTTTAAGTTTTGTGGGTGAGCAATTTTAAGCTTTAAAGCTGATATAATAAATTCACTTCTATTCTTATATAATCATCCCTTTTCTGCGATTGCAATTTTTTAATGTTCTTAATTCTAAATATTTCTACGCAGAATATATTATCAGTAGTTTTTTATCAATTAAAAAAATTGTTTAAAAAGTATTTCAAATAAATTAATGTGTTAATTGAATTAATTAATTTATTAGTTAAAAGAAAATTAAAAATACAATTTTGATTTAATTAACATTTTAGTTGTTTAGAAATAAATTTTACATTAAAACATTAATCAAATAACAAAAAAATCTTAATAGATTTTTTCGTTTAAAATAAAATAATTTAAACTTGTAGAATTGTTGTTTGGAATTGCCAAAACCTGAGCTGTATTTAATTAAGGCCTCTGTTACGGTTCACAACTCAATTTTTGCAGTATGGCTTACAACTTTGCTATATTGCGGCGAACAAAAACATCAAAAAATTACAACTCATCACAACCAGTTGTTTTAATTACAACTCAACTGAGTTGAGTTGTAAACCGTAATAGGGGCCTAAGTCACTTAACGCATTGTTTGAAACAACAAACTTTTTTGATAATTTTTTTAATTAAAATTAAAAATATCATTTATTAAAAAAAATATATATATTCACAATTTTAAATTTTGGTAATAGGTGCAAAATCAAAAAATAGTTTGCTTGATTCTATGAATTTGGTATGAATTTGGTGATTAGAGACAATTTTTAATTTTTTCTGAATAACGTCACAGATCGGAAGTAAACTTAAGTTTTTATTTAAAATGTTATTGCACACTTAAAAGAAGATAAACAAAAAGTAATTTGGCTACAACTTCCTAAAAAATCGTAAAAATATGTCATTACATCAAATTTAGCTTCAGCCTACTTAAGCACTTTTTCCTTTTTGCCACAGAGTTATACACAGAAAAAATAATGAGTAGTTGTTTATCAATTAAAAAGAATTGTTAAAAAAATATTTCAATTTAATTAATGTGATAATTGAATTATTTATTTAGTTGAAGAAAATTAAAAATATAATTTTGACTTTATTTACATTTTAGTTGTTTTAAAATAAATTTTTAATTAAATAACAAAAAATCTTAATAAAAATAACAAAAAATCTTAATAGATTTTTTCGTTTAAAATAAAACAATTTAAGCGTGGAGAGTTGTTGTTGGGAATTGTCAACACCAGAGCTAGATTTAATTAAATCAATTAAGACATTGTTTGAAACGGCAAAGATTTTTGATAATTGTTTTTATTTAAATTAAAAATATCATTTATTGAAAAAAAAAAAATATTCACAATTTTAAATTTTTACAATTTTTAGTAAACAATGTAATCATACTGGTAATAGGTGCAAAATCAACAAATTGTTTGCTTGAATTTATGAATTTGGTATAAATTTGGTGATAAAAGACAACTTTTAATAAAATTAGTAAAATTTAATTGCAACAGATCTCATGTATACATAGCGAAGCAATTTGTACCAAATTTAGATACTCTATTATTATCCATCTCCAGATATTTAGACATTTGTATTGTCCTTGTATTGGAAGTTGCACGCTCCCTTTTCCAATTCAACTCTCTTTTTAACAAATGTATTTTACTTTTTTCAAAATCTGAACATTTTTAATGTAACCGCTCTGTAAATAAATGATCGTATAGTGATGTGTATTTATGGTGCTGCCATCTACATTCTGGTACTGACGTTGCTATATTATTTTTGCTTATTTTGGCTTAGACTAAGCTTTTGGCTAACTATTTGAAGTAAGTTTCCAGGGTATCACACAAATTTTTGCAACCTCAACCATAAGTTCTCATTCGACCTAAACCTTCGTATAGGATGGCGAGAGATTCAATAATCCGTTACAGAGTATTTAAGTCTTATGAGTTTTATATGGTTTTCCACCTGTCACGTTGAGTTTTTTTTGGTTCTCCACCAGGCAAAAAGGTTAAAAAATTTAGGTTAAAAACGATTGCATATCGAGCCTTTGCTGCAATTGAGTCATAACTGAAATTTGAATTTTCTAGCACCTTAAAATTTAGTTATTCTCTCTAGAGTTGAGTATATAAGATATTTGTACACAATATGAAGAAACGATGTGGCGATTAACTTTACACTATAAGCTAGTTGGCGGCCTTATGTTCTACTGGGAATTAAAGAATTAAGTACATTAGCTCAAAAATCAGTATATATATATACGGAGCCTATATATATACGGAGCCTACCATATCAGCCAATGAGAGGTGACAGCGCAAAACGCAGGAAAAGAAGACAAACAAGCACGACCTGATTGTCCATAAAAAAAATAATTACAACAAGCGTGAGCTGCTTCTCTACTCATAGAAATTTAACGTGTGATTGTTATGTTACCGTAATAATTCGTCATTCTTTGTTTGATGTTACCATCTACGCATGAGTAGTGGCGTGAGTGGTGCTGCCAAGTTCGGGTAGGTTTTTTCCACCATTTGTTGATGTTGTTGTTTTTTGATGCTGGGTGTTGCTGAGTGGACCATCTTTGGTCGATTTTCTTTGAACTGCGAGTCGTTCCGGTGTGTAGAACCGATTGTCGTGAGAACGATTTGTTGATGTTATTTATTTTGCTGTCTTTTTTAAGAGAGGTGTCACGTCCACTTGAATTTACAAATATTTATAGCCCTTATTAAGCGTCGAGTAATCAGAGCATTACTGTGGAAATTTCAGGAAAATCAATTTAACAGTTTGTGATTCGATAAGGTATAAACATACAAATAAACGCATTTTAATTTTAATACAGTGTTTATCGCTTAAAAGCATTTAATATAAAAACTCGTTTAAATGCATATATGTATATGCTTATATGCATATAGTAAAAAAGATTATTTACTTGCATCGAAAGTGCATGAGTACATTCAAAGTTTGATTAAAATCAAGCAAAGAGTGAGTTCCGAAACGCCAGTTGCAAACCAACCCGCTTTTTAATGCATCGTACAATGCAATCGTATAGTATGTTGTAATGTTGTCTGTCGATTTGTTCACAATATGTGAACTATACATCGTTCAACCCTGTGACACATGTTGGACTTTGACTGCAAATTATTATGATGTTTTGGAACTCAGCCAAATTTAGTTTTATGTGCTGTTTCCACGTGACAGGCAATTGATTGTGTAGTAAAATTTGTATGAAAATCACACAATTTTTTGAGTGCTTTTCATATAAATTTTACTACACAATCAATTGCCTGTCACATGGAAACAACACATTAATGAAATAGTTTTTGTACGATTTTTATTCTGTTTGACTCAAGCTGAAAACACTGCTTATACGAGAATTTTTTAATGCGATTTATATGTATTTTATTGTGATGCATAAATGCGGGATATGCATATAAGAAAATGCTTACACACGAAACAATTTCGGCTTTTTTAAATAGCAAACTATAATTGCATCTGTTTGGATGCATAAAAGCGTAAAACGCTTATAACTGGTGTGCAAATAGACGATAAATACGGTATATTTTGTACATAGATTTGAAATGTGCTTGACTGTGAAACTTTCGAAATAATCCATGAGTGAGCGTGCGTGAAAACAAAATTTTGCGTGATCTTTAAATATTTTAAAATCATCCTCGCTTGTGAGCGTGGTTGTTTTAATTGTATTTCTTTTGGAAGTGTTCTTGATCGTCGGTCAAAAAACACTCACTCCCATAGCTCTAGTTGGTATAAATCATGTTTTGTGTTTCTGTGTCTTTTATTATACATATATAATAATTATATTATTAATTATTTATATTTAAATAATGAATAATAAAATTATTTATGTAAAAATATATATAAATTTTTTAGTGTGTTTTTAATTGTAGACATATGTATTTCAAAAGCTTTGAAACACAAGTACACTTTCCTTTTTTGGCAAAACGAAAAATATTACCCCATGCTATAATTTTACAATAAAACTCAGCTGTTTCCGGTTTTTTCGTAGCGTCAATTGAAAAACATATAAACAACCAAATGCTACATTTGTACAAAAAAAAAAATAAAAAAAAAAAAAAAAACAAATTCTTTCCTTTAACATGGAAATCATGTTCATGTATCTTGGGACAGGGGTTTCAACTCAAAATGGAATTTAACACAGACACAATTACCGGACAAAAATGTATAACATTCGTGCATATTTACACGTTTATGTATGTGTATCTGTTGGAGGGAGTATAAATGTATAAATATTTCTTTTATTTTTATGATTATTACTTTTCATAAGTACCATTATGTAACGCTTCGTTATAATGCTTTAATGTGTAAATTGTATATTATGAACGGAAAATAAAACGGAAAGGAAAAAACACCAAACGAAATTGAAAGGGAAAAGAAAATACAAAAAATTACTGTGAAAAAGAACGTTATTGCCAAAGTGAAAATAAACACCAGAAAAAGGTTAACAATTTCCCTTAAAAAAATAAAAGGAAAAGGAAACGAAACAGTTGTAATGGGGTGGGTTTTTTGAGTTATATAAAGCTTCCGATTTGTGTTTACGTATGAAATATATATCAGCTCTAACAACCAAATTTGTATTGTTATAAAATAATTTAAATATATCATAAAAATAAAATATTTATATTTTTTATTATAATTTAAAGATGTCTTTACGTATTAGAAAATAAAACATATTTATAATAATTTTTGTATACAAGCCTTCGAACAGGAAAAATAAAACAGGTGTTAAGCATTTTTATTTATTTATAGGTCTTTAAAGAGCCGAAACTTCAAAAAAGTTTTCTGCATATGTATTATTAATAGGACGAATAGGGACTTGCATTTGTTGAAAATGGTTTATGTGATGCATTGAACATGTATACCCTGTATTAAAAGTCAATAGTGAAACAGTACTGGTTCACCCAAATAGCAACAATAAACAGTAAGTTTATCTTTTCTTACATTCCCCACTGCAATTGGTTGGAATTCTCCCATCTGTAATTGTAGTTGTAAGTGGGTTAAGAAAATAAAAATTAAAAACAAAAATAAATTGCTGTATTGCTTTCGCAAGAAAAACAATATAAAGCATCTTGGTAATACATAATTTTTCATTAATAAGATTTTGTTTGTTGTGCTTAATTCTGAATTTTTGCACATAACAAGCTCATTCAAGAGAAATGTAATTTAGCAAAGAATATATTGGCTTTCAATAGGAGAGTGAAGGGTATTAATGATTCCGTCCAGTCGAATATATCACTCTCACTTATTTAAAATTGTTTCGCTTTTAGTGAATTATTTCCTAAACGCATCACTTTATATGTATATGAATGGAATTTTAAGGGGTTTTGCTGAAGCTTTTAGTTTTGGTACATTTTATTCAAATTTTTTTTAAATAAAATTTCAAAACAAATCTATCAGCATAAAAAATGCCTTATAACAAGCATAAAGCTCTTGAGATTAAACAAGAATAAATAACAACTATCGAAATACAACCGGATAAAGGCAAAACCCATTTAACAAAACGACCTTAAAAATGTTTCTTTAAACACCGAAAAAAATACGTAATATATAAAAATAAGAAAATGTTTAGAATGTTTTTTATGGAACATTTTGTTTTTTTTTTTTATTTATTTACTTGGCCCAAATTTATTACCAATAAAAATGGTTTTATATTAACATAAAAAATTTCCTACCGAATATTTGTAAACATTATTGGGATTCCTTTAAATATCATTAACATTTAACACTTTACTAGCAACTAAATGTATGCTCTAAATATTTGTTAACAAAATGTTTATTTTAAATTATATGCGTAAAATTAACCCCCAGTTCACTACTCGTATATTTTATCATTGTGATTCATATCAAACGAAGGGTTTAAATTCAGGGGTAGAATCCATAGATACTTAGAATAAGAGATTTTATTTATTCTCGCCATATTTTATGCATTTAAACTTGTTTGTATGCTTAGTTTTGGTAGATGTACTTTAGTTTTATAAGGTGTTGGAAAACATTTACTTAAATGATTTTATTTCTTTTACTTGATTTAAGCGATGCTGCTTTTTTAAATTTTAACAGATTTAAAATGCTTGTAAAAGCTTCTTTTAATGCAACAGTTTGCCTCGAAAATATGCAATTTAATACATATATCGAATTTGTTCATCTCTGCTATACAAGAAGCGATTTAATAATTTGTAATTAAACTTTTTTATAACCCTAAAGTCTCAAAAATATGCATGTCTTCAGGCAGAGAAAACGCGAGATTTTAAACATGTTTGGGCTAATTTAACCATACTATTGTCAATGGCAAACATATTATGGTTAAGTTAATCCTCCATCATGTTTTGGTTTATAATAAAAATTATTTGGCCACTAATAATTATTTTGTGTTCAATTAGCAACAGTGTTTCTTTTTTCCCATGTTTTATGTTTATGTTTTAATCATATTTTTGTTGTTATTAGCCATAATACGTTCGGAGGCAACCGTAATATGGTTGTGACTTCTTAAAGCTTAAATTAGACAGGAAGCACATAGTCCGTTAACATGGAACATGGTGCGATGATGGTAACCATACACGGTAACATTTTGATTTTCCTTAGCTTTTGAAGAAATAT
The DNA here is from genome assembly GCA_943735925.1 of Pollenia amentaria. Lineage (NCBI taxonomy): Eukaryota > Metazoa > Arthropoda > Insecta > Diptera > Polleniidae > Pollenia > Pollenia amentaria. The sequence continues at coordinate 117,013,938 of OX031010.1, read as the reverse complement.
GAACCAATGATTCCACCAGCCCGTAAACCACACCATAGCGCTGTTTTTAATTGACGTATTAACGTGTTCATTTAGCCAGAAATGTGCTTCAGCGCCGAACAAGATTTCACGATAAAACACCCAATTTTCATTCATTAAAAATAAGATGCAAATTTGTGGTGTGAGTTTATTTTAATGATGACTTGCCAAACCATACTGAACAAAAATGATAAAGCAGTTTGATATGAGCCACGCTTAATCTGTAAAAAAAAGCATATTGAAATTCAAACCTCACAATCAATCATCCTTATAAGTCTTTGCATTCATACAATATTTAAAATAAATTAAATGCAGCATAACTCTGGAATTTAAAACAATTGTGTCATTAATGTGGTAATCTCTAGGGCTGTTTTTCTTGATAAAACTTTAATTATACATATTTCGAAACCTCTTAAAGCGAATTTCATTACCCACTGCACTTGCTTTTCCCAAGCGTTGACATTTTATAACCTAATTATAATTAATGCGACCACATGCAGTTTAAACAGAAATTTTTTGCCATTTGATTTCTTATTAAATCGCAAATTGGAAAACAATAATAATGCTAGCAGCAGCGTCAATAATTCAATAATTGTATTATTAAATTAATCTGCAAATATTTATAAAGCAATTATGGTTATTTTAACATGGTAATAAAGTTTACCAGTCTGTCCCTTGTTAAATTATACATGAGAGTTTTAAAATTTATAAATCCTTTTGCAAGGTTTCGTATACACTTTTTTTAAATTTTTTTTCCCCCAAAGAAATATTTATTTCAATTTTAAGTGCGTGTGTATGTGTTTTTTTCATGTTTTTTGCTAAAACAGAACGTGAGAATTTTAAGTTCACAAAAATTAAGGTTTTAAACAGCTGACCCCTTTTTCTGTTTCAACTGCTGGTGCGTTGTGCTGTTCCCCAATTATTGTGTTGTTCACCATAATTGATGTATGTAGATTTTTATTAAGGTTCTGTTACCAATTTATTTTTTGTTTGAGCAATTTATTTACCATCTGTTTTGGTTATTATCTATATATTTTTTCTTCATTAAAAAAAAACTGAATTAAGTTAAAAAAGTGTTCACAGCTTTCATCAAAATTAAATTAAAAAAAATAAATGCAGTAGCAGAAATAACCCCGCAAAATTTTTTTATTTATAGTTAGTTAAAGGTCGTAGTTATATAACTGCTACAAAATCATGTGTATTGGTTATCTACCTCAGAATAATATTAGCTGTATGACTACAAAAGAAGAGATTTTGCTGGGAATTAAAACCACTTTTTATTTTTTTAAATTTCGTGGATTTCATTTTATTAAAAAATAAAAGTAAAATAATTGAAAAACTAGAAGATTTGCAAATTTCAGAAATAATTTTAAGATTAAACAAAATGTTCACTGGGCACACAAAGCTACAGGGTGGCGTAGAATGAGTTAAAATTCTTTACAACTTTTTCAGTTATTTTTTATTTACTTTTTTTTTAGGTTTTTTTTTAACAATTTGTGAATAAGACGTGATTTATTAAAATTGAATAATATACAAACCTAAATCAGCGCTTAAAGCTTTTCCTATCCATCTAACATTCTCATGAGCATACAAAATGTACGAAGTTGACCCAACAAACGCGGCGCCAACGCTTTGCAATTGGAAAATCCAATTTTGATAGCGCATTAAATAGTGAAGTTGGCTGCTATTCAGAGGTGTTCTGAAAATCGAAAACGCAAAACGCAAGAATTTTGAAGTTCTTTTTAATCCCAATAATGAATAATGAATAGCTTCTTTCACTCATTATTTAGTAGCTTTCTTCTATAACTACAGCTTGAACTACTTATTTTCCAGATGTATGTAGGTAAGAAGTAATGCCAAACTTTTGAAGGTGTTCATTTTGGGACATTCCTTGTAAAGTTCATTGGTTCTTTCAGTAGAATTATAGGCGAGGTTTTGACTAGGATACTCTCTAAATCCAAATTTTTTATAATGTTCTTATAGAATGCTGTTTAACAGAGAAATATTTATATTTTTGTATAGTATTTGTATTTTTTTTACTACAAAAATCTTATTTAAAACCGACTTTGAAATTCTTGCGTTTTACTTTTCTGGTTTCCAGAACACCTCTGATTGTTTAAGAGTAATGGCAATATAACTATTTCTTGGTTAATCTAGCTTTTTATCTACATTTTTATTTATTTTTTGTAGGGTTAATTACTTGTTTCCTCTCTCACCAACAAACTTAGTCTGTCCGCCAAAAAATGTCCATAGTGTAAATCGAAACTTATGAGCGATAAAGCCCATTTACGTTCTCAAGCAAAACTGCACAATGTGGGCTATAAAGAATCCAATATCAGTTCATCAGCGATACTTATACACTTTTACGTTTAATTTTTGGTGCGGTATCGTCCAGTGGAAAACCATCCACTTTGTTGGATGCAGCAACGGCACATATTGAAGGTGCCTCAATGGCTTTTATGAGGGACATATTCGGCTAAGAATTATTTCTTCCATAAGCGATATCTACTGGCTTCCTGTTCACCGGATTTAAAAGCACCTGACAATTTTATTTGCAGTATGTAAAGGAAAAAGTTAACGTTATGAAGCCAAAAATAATTCCCATTACTAAAAACCAACATTCCAAATAAAATCATGTCTATTATATCCAAAATTATGTGAAAGGGTTTTAAAAATAGTTTAAATGGCCCCCACTAAAATGATATAATTTTGCAAATTTAATTAAGAAAATCTCAAAATAATATACTATATTTAAAAATAATAATAATCATCATCGAATAAATAGAAAAGCTATAATCAACTATAGCCCTGCAGCTCATTTTGCGCCACCCTGTATATTAAAAGTCGACCATAATTTTAAACTCGTTAAACAATATGACATGTTTATGACAAGTTACCTATTTGTGGTTAAATTTTATAAAAATTGTTTTAAACAAAAAATAAAGTTGATAAAATATTGATTAGAGGTTATGCATGACCTACAATATGCTTATTGAATAAAATTTAACAAAAAAAAAAAAAAAAAAAAATAGTCAACCAGTAGAGAATACTAATTTTTACCACTAATATTGTTTCCTAATATAAAACTGCTACAATAAAGAGTATAACTTGTGCGTTACGAGGACTTCAAAAAATGAGACTTTGAGTGTAGTGGTTCTTTTTTCAAAGCCCAGCAATTTATGAATCGATCTTGCTTAATTTCAATAGCAACTTTTTTCGGAATTTATATGATTTTAGGCAGCACACAGACGGACAGATTGCATCAAATTAACTTCCCTGCTTACATATTCCATTATACTTAATGGGGTCTTGGAACAAAATATATGCTCTCTTCACATGTGGCGAATGGTAAAACAAAGGAAATAGTCGTAGCTAAACACATTATTTTCCATAATTTAAAAATGAGTCCAGTTGCCTTTAAATATGCATCAATTTATAACCAAAGTATAAAATGACAACGAGAATCGAAACTAAGATCACAAGAATATCATTTTATAATTAACAAAATGTATCGTGTGTGTTCTAGAATCCGAATCCCCTCGAAAGTGCATTACTTCAGCATTTTTGGTGTTCTGCAATTTACATTCACTTGTTTTTATTCGATATCAATTAGATTAGTAGTGGTGAAAGTAAAACAAATCGACTTTGGTTTATATATGTGATAACATTTTTAACAAAATTTTGGTTTTATGTTAAATATGTTTGTAATTTAATTTCATTACAAAAAATATAAACATATTTTTGCACAAATATTAATCCAAAAAAATTATTTTATCTTATCGAAAAATTTCGATTTGTTTTTATTCAAGATCACCTGTGTAAAAATAAATACAAAAGCTCCTGTCATTTAAATGTAAAATCTTTTTTTTTTAGACATAATCAAGGCGAATTCATAAGAGGCAATCTCGGTACTACAACAAGTACAACTCGTACAAAACCACAAGCAATTTGATGTTGTAAGATCATTGCATAATGTCAAAAACAGAAACAAAACAAAGATTGGACATCCAACAAATTAAAAGCTAAAAAAAAGTTATCAGCAGAGCCTTTAAGATCATCTGTACTGAATTCCCCCTGGCATTATTTTTGAGCCATTGAGAATAGAAAATATATTTTTTTTTTTTTAAACAGTTGATTAAAAGCTTTATGTTGTTGGGGCTTAAGTTTTTTTCGAACAATTACTTCCAACGCACAAAAACATGCAGATTTGTGTAGAACAACAACGGAACAAGAAAAAAAACATACATTATTTTCATGTTTGAACAGTAAAATAGAAATCAAAAGTATCTATTAAGTTTATATTCTTAGTTAAATATGAACATCAAATTTTTAAAGTAGAAAGTATGTCGGGCATGATGCTGGCGTTTTATAATTGAGAGACTGTTAGGTGGAAAACGAGTAAATAAATCAATCATAACAATTATTCTCCTTCTGCCTCTGGGGTAGGTGTTTTAGGTTAGAATAAATCTAATTTCACTTTCGGATTATTTCAAATACGAATTCGGGATTAAATTAACATTATAATACTCGAATCAAACGTGTTTTCAGATTGATTCAATCTAAGTTTTACTTTAATCAATCTCATTTACAGATTATTTCAAGTGGGAATTCGGGATTAAATATGGATAAGTTGCGTATTTCGAACCTGAATAATCCGTACTTCAATCAATCTTTCTCTACTTGATTTAAAAAAATCGTACTTACCTAACTATTGATACATCTTCTGATTTATTTAAGTACGTATGGATTGCTTTTTTCTTTTAGTGTAGAACACACCTGCACAATATAAAAAGTTTTCTTTTGGAGATTCTGAGTTTATTCTTCTCTTCTCTCTCACCAATAAACTTTCATAGTATGAACCCAGACAATGTTGAAAATTAATGTCTTAAGTTTCCTTTGCATGAACATTTATTCTCTGACCACATTAAACATACAGTCAAATATATATATCTCAGCAACAATGATTTTTTCAATTTCTTTTCAAGCACAACAAAGTATTTAAACAAATAATAGCAAGTACTTTCTTTATTTCAAAATTGCTTAAATATTTTTACATTCTTACAAATCAATTCCAAAACATTTTTAGTAGTTTTTATTTTCTGAAAATACAAAGCAGATTTTCATATTTTCATTAAACGAAGTATTTATGCCACAATCATATATACACACATAAATTTCTTTATGTGCATTTGCAAAAAAGTATGCAATATTACTCTTCTTTGCCGAAAAGTATGCAACACAATTGCAAAAAGTATAGAATTGAATGAAAATTGAGAATAAATACAAAAAAAAAAAAAAACACACATCAATGAAAACAAGTTTATTGAAACATTTGGATTTTTTTTTCTCTTTATCCTTTTTTGTTTGCAAAATTGTAAAATGTCAGAAACTTTCAAGCACATAGAAACAAATCTGTATACGAATACAAAGTTATACCAGCATTTGGTACATTTTAAATTTGTTTGTGTTATTTCAAAAAGTCAAATTTATATGTGTGTGTGCGTATGTGTACTTGTGTAAACAGAGAGGGTGTGATTTTGACACCCAGCTTAACAAAATATTTATAAATGCGACAAGATAATATTTTATAGTTGCAAACATGTCATAACAAAGATTTGTTTTGTTGCTGTTGAATAGCAACATGCTGGGTCACATAAAGTTGACATATGTATATTTATATGTATGTACATATTTTTTTGAAGTCATCACATAGATATTGAATATATTTTTGTGTGTATAGACCTGTTAACTCACAATATGTTTTACAGTTTTGATATTGAAATTTTTTTTCTATACCCTACAATTATTGTTGAATATGGGGTTCACTAAGTTAGTGAAACAAAAAACTAACATTTCAATTACTTTAAGTTATGAAATTTAATTACAAATCGCGTGAATAAATAAATAAATATGTTTAACGAAGAAACTGTACACCTGATAGTAGGATGTTTCTCGATATTTTTAACTCGTCGACCCAGCCGTAAAAAATAGGCCTCAAGTAATATCTGTTCTAGGATATAATATGAAAAACGTTTTTGCTTTCTAAAATCGTTATGTTTATAAATACATAGTCATACATTTTTATCAAAAAAAATATTCCTTTTTAAAATATATTGTCTTCCTGGATCCAGATATGCAAAATGTTTGAATATTATATTACATTTTGTAATAATTTTATAGCCTATTTTAAGGCTGTTATAGCATTTACTTATCTCATCTATTTCATATACTTTTCACACTTCTACGCGCTGTCATGAGCAGCATGATAATAAAAAATATAAATTTGAATTTGATTTATTTTTCAACATTGTTATTTTAAAATGGAAACGTATAGAAAAAGGAGATAACAAGATAGAGAATTATTTATTAAATTCTTTTTTATGACATGTTTTCTTTCTTTGATTGAAAAGTATGTCAGGCAAAAAATAAAAGAGCAAACTAATAAAATATAGACGCAATAAATCAAATTGTTTATTTCCAATTACTGAAATAGATGCAATTGTACAACAACACAATCAATAGACAACAATATTGATATGTCCTTAAAGTATGCTTTAAAAAATGGGAAATAAAATAAATTGAGTAATCATAAAAAACATTTGTATATTACTAAATAATAATTTATTTATATTTCTCGAATTGAGATTGACTAATGAAGTAAAATGCACATTTAACATGGTTAAAAGCAATGTCGGCATTATGTTTGACATATCCCAAAAATATGCTAAACTAATTGTGTTTTTAAAATTGACATATTTGGCAATAAATGTATTAAACTTGTTTTAAACAAATGCATATTTTGCAGTGTTTGTTCAAATCCAACACATCGCACTTTGTTAACTAGTGTATTGCTCAAAAGTTTTATTTTTTCACTTTTTGGATAAAAGCGACGCGTAAGATTTTTATCTAACCGCTGAAAAAATAGCGTTCTGTTTTGTCTAGGGGTTTCTTTGCTTTATTACTAAATTAAAAAGTGTTTTGCTTAAACCGAAAGTTTTGAAATTTTGAGTTAACACTGTATTGTTGAATAAGTACGAAATGTATTTTTTTAGGTAGATGTTTTTTTAACACAGGTAGAACTTGAGATTGTTTAGAATATTACAAAAAATAAATTAATTTTTACCAAAAAGTGGACACTTGAAAATGATTTCGGTCAATTGGGCACAGCAGTTTTTCTTGACAAAGCGTATTCTTGACGTCCAATTTTCATGATTTAAAACACGGCCCAATAAAGCCACCAGCGTGTTAAGCTCTTAGTGTTTCTGGATTTAATGGAGTCAGGTAGGCCTTTTGTGATTTGGTCTTACTCAATATGCGACAATTTTGTTTATTAGCAAAAAAGTTAATCCAAAACTGAGCCGGACGCCATCAAAATCACGAAGTCTTCCAATAGATACGCGAAAAGATTGATGATTTTTAAAGTAAATTTGAATAATCTTTTTATGATAATTGCTAAACAAAAATGTCAAAAAATTAGCATATTATGACAGTTCGTTGGCTTCGCTTCAAAACACCCTTTACCTGAATCAAATAAACTTCCTATTACAAATTAAAAATTTTTTCCTATTTATTTACTCATCAACATACCAAAATGGGAGAATTGATAGGATTTATAGGATTTTTATGACTTCTGGCTTTTATGTAATAATTAAAAAACAAGTATTTGATAGGCCAATATCGGCTGTACCGAATCTTATATACCCTTGACCATACTAAAATAATCGTGCCAAAACCTTTAATTCATGACAACTCTTGTATGGGGGCCTAGTGAAATATTGGATCAATTTCGCTCATTTTCAAAATGGTATAGTTTTTATATATCAGAAATATCTAAGTCCTTCTAGATCATACGGAATAGGCATGTCTATATGCAAATCATGATTTCTGGAACAAAAAGGTGAACCGCTCATAGAATTTCAATAGCCAACTATTCTGGACAAAATGTGATATAAATATATAGCAGAGTAGTCTTCAACTTGTTTGGGGTGATCGGAAAACCCAGACGGACGTAGTAAAATTAACTCCGCTACTCAAAAGGATCCATAATATGTATACTTTATAGGGTTTAAGATCAATATTGTAGAATTTACAAATGGAATGACAAACTTATATCGTTCATTTACTTCAATAGTGACATAACTCAATAAACTAAATTTTGAAGTAAATGATGCAGAATGGTTCGCTATGTTTTTCTTTATATTGTGTATAAAATTCATCTTTATAACTTTACCACTTTCCCCGTTTGAAGAAAATGTGTTTCTGTTTATATTTCTAAGTGGTTAGAGAAAATTTGAACGCGTTTATTTCGAAATGGATTTTTATGAGTTAGTTCACTATTCAAGTAAATGAGCGATATAAACACGAACTTATATATTTACACCCCTTCCACCTGTGGTGAAGTGTATAAAAAATATGTTTACTAGAAAACCACACCAGATTTAAGTTGTCATATTTCGAATTTCCAAGAATTTACTACAAAAAAATTTTTCTTTAAAGAAAATGACAAAAAGTGTATCCTTTATATACAAATAAACAAGGTTTTATTCGCACATAAAATTTTTTTTTGCTCTTATACATAATATTAAAGCATTTTTAAAGACATAACAAATATTTATGAAAGTATAGCCTATTTCAAGGTTGAGCTGATATACTTCACATGATAATAACAACAAATAAAAAAAACTTTCTCTTCTTTTCTACTAAATTTCTATAGCCTTTATAAACATATTATACTCTTTCGGCTCATACTCAACTAACATGTAATAAAAAAAATACAAAAATCCTATAAACACATTTGCACACAATACATAAATATGTACCTGATAATGCTATTTATCAACTAATATACATACGTGTTTATGTACATTAGGGTCATCACTCATTTTTTATAAAATAGTGATAGACAAAACCAAATAAGTGATAAAAATCGTGTTTGCTGGCCATTTTGGCACCAAATGCAATTTCAAAGTTCACACATATTTTTATACCCTCCACCACCACTGTGGTGAATGAGGGTATACTAAGTTTGTCATTCCGTGTGAAACTTTTTTATTATACATCTAAGACCCCATAAAGTATATATATTCTGGCTCCTCGAGTAATTCTAAGTCGATTTAGCCATGTCCGTCTGTCTGTCCGTCTGTTGAAAACACGCTCACTTTTGAAAAACTCAAAAGAAAAGAACAAACTTGGTCTCAAATTGCTTGTAGTTATCCTAAGCAGTTTGGGATTGAAATCCAGCAACATCGGTTCAGTAGCATCAGAACTATGAATCAAAATGTGGAACCACCATCCTGAAAAAATTGATAATTTTGATACAAAAACTAACATAAATGGTTTATTAATGCACAGAATCACATTAAATTTTGCTCGAATTTGGTTTGTACGACTGCAAATTATACTGATAAATTTAGTGACGATCGGTCCATAATTTACCATAGACCCCATATAAACACATCTCGAGGAAAACAGTTTAGTACGCCTAAAACCGCAATAAATAACGCTAGTATACTTAAATTCGGTACGTCACAGTTTTATAGGACAAGAAATCACATTGCCAAATTTCGTGAAGGTTGGTCCATAATTTACCCTAGGCCACATATAAACCCTACTCTCGGAAAACAGTTTATTGCGCCTAAAACCAAATAAAGCTCACTTTGGGAAAATAATAAACCATCACAGATATAGATATTGCGGTAAAATGTCTTACTTAAATTCATATGGCCAGAAAAAATATCATGCAAATTTGTGAAATTTTCTGTTAACGCTAAAACTAATTACACTGCTGTATTGAAATTTTTTCTAATATATTTTTTGTAATACTAGAAATCAGTCTTCAGAATTTTGGGATGATTGGGCCATAATTTACCATAGGACTGATACAAATTACCCTCCTAAAAATTATTTTAGTTCGGCTAAAACTTTTACGAATAATGATATTTTACTCAAGCCTGTTCAAAGTTCTAACAAGAAACGCACAAAATTTTCTTATTGTCGGTCAATAATTTAATTCATGTCTAAACCGCAACCAATTTTAATGCTGACGCTCGTTTTTGTGAAGCTTAGTTAATAATATATATGTATTTATCATATAGAGCTCACTCCTGTCGGTGGAGGGTATCAATGATTCAGCACCGCCGAATATAGCACTCTAACTTGTTTTTCTTAGATTAGCGGAGTTCTGAAAGAGCTAATGTAAAAAAATCGTAGCACTTCTGTTTAATCTAAAAACAAAATACAAAAAGTTTGTGTTAGATTTCTTAAAAAAGCTACAAAAAGAATCTGGCAATTTAAGTTCTCATGTTGAGTATAATTTTTATTATAAATTTTCATATTAATTCGAATGCGTATTCTAAGTCAAATTGCAGTTTATAAAGCTTTCATACTTTAATAGTCTTATTCCTTCAATATTTTCCAGCAATATTTTTCCGATTTAATATGAAAATTTATATTAAAAGAGCTACTATAACTTAAGCCGCTTAAAATTGTAATAATGTTTAATTTAATTGCTTATAATTTTTTTATAAAAAACAAATTGCAGCTCGTTTGTTGTGGGAACGAGAAAGATGGCGTTTGTGAATATTTTTTATGGACATTTTGCCTATGGCATGTACAATTTAATATTTGCAAACAAAAATGTTAAAAGTTATTACCCTAATACTCGTATACCATCCTTTTTTTTTTTTTTGAGTGTAAACAAGATACTTACCTCTTTTATTTCTTTATTATCCCCTTCTTCTAAACTTTCACTGGTACTTAAGTGTATCGTACTCGTATCCACGCTCTTGTCATCCACTTGTTGTGTTGCCGTATTTTCTGGCTGGTTGACGTTCACTTGCTTCTTTGCATACATTTGTTTATTTTGTATCATAAAATGTTGAAATTCCTCCTCTTGCTGTTGGGTCTCCTCACGCAACTCTTGGACATAGACATCAGTTTGTTGTTGATGTTCTTTTAGAGCGGCTAATTCGAGCTTAAGTTGTTGAAAATCACTACGTATTGTTGTTAAATCTTCCCAGCTTTGGGTACGTGTTCTCACATCTTTCATTGCATTACTGGCAATTTGTTGCAATTCCACAAGTTGTTTACGTAATTCACCAATGGATTGTTGCAACCATTCAATGGTTAAATGTTCTTTTTTACTACCTGCTTTTGCTTCTTGGTCTTTGCGTAAAATTTCCACATCGTGCCTGCAAAGAAATAAAGGTGTGGAAAAAAATTACAAATTATGTTTATGTAAATCGCATTATTTCTCGTAGAGAAGGATTGAGTTGGCCACCAATATCGTGCGATTTGACACAATTAGACTATTTTTTGTAGGGGTTTTTTTTAAATCAAAAGAGTTCAGCAATAATCTCACAACAGTTCAAGAGCTTTAAACAACATTATAGAGCAGATGTCAACCATTGAATGCAGTTTATTGAAAAACATGATCCATAGTACAAGATTAGTAGCTTACCGATCCAGTAGGGGGTGTTAGTTGACCGACATAATTTTTAATTTTTAACCAAACCCTTTTTGTAATTAGCTGAAATATAAATATTTTTAATATATCAAATTAAAATTAATATGATACCCCAATTTTTGGACACCCCTTTTGTATTCTCATAGTTATATATTGCACTGGGTCCTCTAAAGGAGGTCAATTTAAACTTAACATATTTTTACTTATTGTTAAAAAACTACATATTGTCATACGATTTCAAAAAGGCCCTAAGTTACAAAAAATTAAAAATCGACTTTTTGATCGATTACGATGCAACGTATCAAAATATACGATTCTTGAAAATTATACATTCCTACAATTAAAAGTTCAACAAAATTCTAAAAGGCCTCAGTGCAAACGCCTTTTGTTTTAATAAACAGAAGAAAAGAACTTTTTATATTAGTCACTGTAAAAATTTTACATAATCTGGTCTACTCTTTCGAAAAAAAAAAATTTTTATTCCTCTTTGTAATATAAGAGTACAATTTACCCAGTTTATACACAGAAAAAATTTAAAATTATTTCTAATCACCAAATTCATAGAATCAAGCAAACAATTTATTGATTGTGCACCTATTAACAATATGATTACTTTGATTACTAAAAATTTTAAAAAGAGAAAATTTTGATTTTTTATTTCAATAAATGATATTTTTAATTTTATTTAAAAAGATGATCGAAAAAATTTGTCATTTTAAACAATATGTTTATTGATTTAATTAAATATAGCTCAGGTTTTGACAATTCCCAGCAACAGTTCTAAAAGTTTAAATTATTTTATTTTTAGCGACAAAAATCAATTAAGATTTCTTGTTATTTAATAAATATTTTAATTAAAAATTTATTTCAAAATAACTTAAATGTTTATTAAATCAAAATTATATTTTTATTTTTTTTTTTTCAACTAAAAAAATAACTAATTCAATAATCACATTAATTAAATTAAAATACTATTCAAACCATTTTTTAATTAAAAAAAAAACTACTGAACATATTTGGTGTGTATTAAAAACAAACAGTTTTTTGGCTCTACTCAAAATTTATAAATGTTCAGTTAACACCCTTTAGCGGTTCCTACCTACATACAATGCTTTATACAATTTATTTTTCGTAAAAAGATTTTCTTAGTTTCAAAAAAAGCGCACTCTCTTATTTAAGCAGTGTAATTTTATTTTGTTTTAAAGTATTAGAAGTTTCGATTAATAACATTGACATGTCCTCGTAAATTTTTATTTTAATAAAAGATTTGGTTTGTTGTGCTTAATACCCTTTTTTAATAATTGATAAAACAAATACTGAAATTTATTGTTGGAGGCTTAGCTGTTCCTATGCGCATTTCACTGGTTGCTTAGGCCAGATCATCAGGAAACGTTCTCCTAAATAATTTTAGAAAAGCAAAAGCTATCAGCAAACAAGACTACAGAGCAAATGAGAATTACCTTCATACACTCAAAAAGTCTTATTTGCAGCGATATCAAAGCTTAAACAAAATACAAACAATAAAACAGTGACTTTATCTTTTCTTACATTCCCCACTACAATTAGTTGGAATTCTCCCAGCATCAATTGTAGTTGTAAGTAATTTAAGGATTTTTTTTTTATCAATTATTAAAAAAAGGGAATTAAGCACAACAAACAAAATCTTTTAATAAATAGTTGTATTTCCAAAAACAACTTTGATAATAAAAATTTTTTATTTTAATCGTATAAATAAATTTTTTATACCTCTCGGTTATTCTGTATTATTCTAAACTTTTTCCCATTACTATAAATATTTTATGTTCTCTTTTCAATTGCACTATATCGTTAACACGAGTTTGTAATTTTTAAATACTCTAAAGTTATAATATATTTTGTATATTATTTCGTAAATTTAAATCATTCAGGTTGTTCACAGTTTTCATTTTCACGTAGGGTGACGTTGTATAATTGAAAGGCGTTAAATCAATTTTACTTCTCTTAACGACGGCAGGATATATGTACTTCACACGGTCTAAGAGAAATATTGTATAAATAACAAACGCAATGAACAAACTAATATGTACATACACATATACCCTTTCCACCTGTGGTGAAGGCCATAAAAAGCGATATATTTATATTATGTCATAGATTTAATGTATTAAGGTTATTCACAGTTTTAATTTTTTACTTAATATAACACTGAATAGATTAAAAGCTTAAAAAATTAAAATTAAAACGTAGCAAAATAATGTTATCTTTTTTAAAAATCGTTTAACTTCTTTTACCAATTCAAGAGAAACCCCTAATTTTTCTCTTAAGTTAATTTGTGAAACCCCTATATAATTACTTAACTGAAACCTAAATTACAGCAATATCTCATTTTAGCCAAGGAATATGCCACTAAAAGTGATTGATAACAAAAATACACGTAAACAAGCATCATTTGTGTTTTAAGTTATGAAATGCTAAATATTAACGTTATTTTCAACAACGCAAAATGGGATTTATTAATATTTAACTAAACTTTAATTTTTTTTTTTACTGATACTTTTTTCACTTTAACAAACTAATTAAAAAAACATCAATCAATTCTAAACCACTTTATTTAAATAAGAAAAACTTGGTAAACTGTTGACTAAAAACTCAACCAAAAACGAAATAAAAACTTTTACAAAATAAATAAACGCCTAAACAGGCAATGAGTTATTGTTTTTGTTTTCAAAAATACTTGTACACAAATAAAATAAAAATTTTTGGAATAAATTATAAACCTTGAACTTTTTCTTAGTTATTAACAAATCAAAGGAGGCCAGACCAGACCCGCAAAGAAAAAATTTAATAAAAAATAATAATAAATTCTAATAAAAAACTTTTTATTGTTTAACTCGAATAAATTTGCTAATTTATGCTCTAGAATAATGAATTATAAGGCTATTTAATTATATCAGCGTTTTTATTTAACCTTGAAAATTCGCAAAAATTTTAAATGTCTGCTTTTAGGCTTCAAAACAAATTATGAATATGATTAATTGCAAAAAGGGACAGGGGTTTCTGTTTAAGTTTTTACTAGTAGAAATGTGCTATTAGTATATTGGCTGTTTTATTTAAATATAGTTTATAAGCGCAGACAAGCCAGAAGGCTTCGCGGGTTCTTTATGTTAATCTTATGGATGAAATGTAACATAGAGAGAATTTAAATAAAATTATAATGCCATAAATTGTAATACAATTTAAAGCAAGTGTACTTTCAGGCTATTGGGAGCTTTTTAATTGCAAAGAAATAGTTATTTAATAACATTAAATATGCTAAGAGCCATTGTGTTTTTTTTTAACAATATTATGTTCATTATTCACAGATTTAGTAGTGTTTCATCCTGGAGGACAATTCTTCTTGGTTGCGACTTAGTGGACTACCTTCGTATGCGAAACCTACTATTTCTACACAAATTACTAAATGATCGATCACCGATAACCTCTTCGACAAAATTTTATTCGGCAGGTCGACCAGACGTGTGACTTTAATACCACCACGATACAACTATCTATCCACAAGCTGGTTTTTCTTCATAAATGCCATAAAGTTTTGGAGCTCGTTGCCCTCAAATATAAAACTAATTGTTGAAAAAAAGAAATTTAAGAATACTCTTATGGATCATGTTTTACAAAATTGCTAGACTAAACTTCATCTTTCTCTTTATATCATCTCTCTCTCTCTCTTTATTCCGTCTACCATAAAGTCCTATTGTATTTGTTTTTTTTTTTCTTTGCTTTTAATGCTTTACTAATCTATATTTTTAAAACTTGATTTCATAATTATATTTTTATTATTATTATTATTTTTATTATTATTACTATTATTATTATTATTACCTTTGTTACTATTGTTACTATTATAATTATTAATATTACTATTACTATTACTAGTGGTGTTCATTATGTAATCCTCTGGACTGTAAAAGAATTTTATTCTTAAAGTGTTTACAGTTGAAATAAAAAAAATATATACAATGAAGTTCTCCTATAGACACATAAAAATTTTGTTATAGTTTTATGTATAAGTTGATATATTGCTACTTCTAATACAACAACGTTATTTTATCGTTAATAATATTGCAAATGAACTTAATTTATGGCATATAATTAGGAACTGTAATCTCATATTTAATGGCATAATTGTATTATGTATACAAGTTTATATATAATTGATACGTTATCCATATTATGAAACTCCACATTTTATTTTGTGGTAAGTATTTATTAAGATTAATTAGCTCAAAATATGTTATAAATAAGTTATGTGTATGAAATTATACTGAATTAGTGTGTATAACTATGAACTAAAGCATACATTTAGGTTAAGGCACTAATATTTAACCAGATTTACCAAACAGGTTAAGTATGCAGTAACAATTACATTAACTATAATAAAGTTTTGTAAGTTCAACAAGTAATGGCCAATTGCACCAATTCTATTTAAAAATCAATTTATGTTTAAAATTCGTTTTTCAGGTAAAATAAAAGTAAAATTATATGAAAAACGTATTTTAATATAAACTGATATTTAAATAAATTGGTGAAATTAGCCATAAGAGTACTTTATTCTGCTATGCCGAATCTTATTTACCACAACAATAGAAAGTTATATAAAAACCGTCCTTGAGATAAAAATAAATCTGTTCTGTGCCATGCCCACTTCTCTAGTCCGGCTTACATTTTGTCGGATATTGTGCATTTATAGCCAAGATGTTTACATGTGTTTCTGAAACCTTTGGCTCTTGTCGTTCTCCAGATATACAGAAATATATAATGTCTTTGTATAGGAAGTGCCACGCCCACTTCTTCAATCCTGCCCATTTTTAAACAGTTATCGTATTGATAACCCAGCTATGTGTACCAAAGGTGAACTTTTAATTTCCACAATATTGATCTTAGAACATATAAAGTTTACGTATTCTGGGTCGTTGAAAGTAGCAAAGTTGACTTTTTTTATTCCTACGCTAATCCCGCGAAGCTTCTCGCTTCTCTGCGGGAATCGAACCCGCCACCCCGGTACTGATAGCCTAGCTCACTATCAGCTAGCCTACCGGGACTTAACGATGTCCATCTGTCCGTGTGTATGTTGAAATAGGGTTTTCGCAAACTCAAGATATTATAGAGACTAAGTTGTTACTCCAAGTAACATTTCTAGGCAATGCATACACAGAAAAAAGTGTTCTATCAATTACAGAAAATGGTTTAAAAAGCATTTAAATTTAATTAATGTGATAATTATATCAATTATTTTTGTAGTTAAATTAAAATTTAAAATTTAATATTGATTTAATAACCATTTTAGTTGTTTTCAAATAAATTTTCAATTAAAACTTTAATTAAATAACAAAAAATCTTAATTGATTTTTTTCGTTTAAAATAAAATAATTTAAGCATGTAGAATTGTTGTTGGGAATTGTCAATATTATATTAAATAAATTAACACATTGTTTGAAGGGCAAAGTTTTTTGATCACTTTTTTAATTAAAATTAAAAATATCATTTGTTGAAAAATTATTTTCAAAATTTAAAAGTTTGTTGATTTAGTTGGGCAGCAGGTTATACGTTTTAAACAAATTTAAATAAAAATATAAATATTTAATAAAATAATAAATTTAAAACAAAATATTTACATTTTTATTTAAATTTGTTTAAAACGTATGACCTACTGCCGAACTATATCAACAAACTTAATAACCAATGGTCAACTATTCACAACTTAAAATTTTAATATGTTTAGTAATCAATATAATCATTTTGGTAATAGGTGCAAAATCAGCAAATTGTTTGCTTGATATTATGAATTTGGTATAAATTTGGTGATTCGAGAAAATTAATAATGTTGTCTGTGTAGATTATTTTACAAGAAGAGATATTTAAAATCAGAATGTTGAGGTATCGATTACTTCGACCAACAGCTTGTAGCTAGGAAACGCCCTGCATATATAATTCAACTTTCATATGATCTCTTTTTGGATAAGGCATCATGGTAACCAATAGAAATTACAAGGATTATTTATTACATTTTTTGCATGCTGGGTACCTTTAAAATCATTTTTTTATTGTTTTATTATTATGCACGTAAAATGGAAAGAAAACCAAGAATTTTATTTTATATGCAAAAATATCCCTTAATTTTATATTTAATAAAATTTCAAGTCGGAATTCCAAAAACTGGTTATTAAATACATACACACTTTTTATGTTAAATTTCAACTAAAAAGGGATTTTTAAATAAATTTACTTTAGTACAGTTTTTTTTATTATGAATAAATATCTCATAGCTTAATATTTAAAGTCGTAATTACAAATTTAAAAGGTCACATTGTAAAATCATAGGCATCTTCATGATTATTCTGAGAAATATAATATCTTTTAATTGAGCAAGATAACAAATACCTCATTTCTAAGGAAACCTTAATAAATTCTTATATAAAAATCTTTTGGATTAAATTAAAAGCAACGAAAAGTATTTTAATAACAACATTCAAAAATTGCAAAAGGGAAAACAAAATAAAGTAAATTAAAAGGCATTTCAAAATATTTGTTTTCAAAGCTCTTTTGAAATTTAATGAATCATGTCTTGAAGAATATTTAATAAGAAATTACAAGCAATCATAATATACAATATGGCTATATTTAATTAATCCATTACCATGGATTAAATATGCTATTGCATTGACATTGTTTTAACATTAACCCAAATCAATAAAAAGCATGTTTATTGCATTACCAGTAACTTTAACAATTTTAATGCACTATTTTATTATTCTCTTATCAAAGCAGTGCATTATTTTTAGACTACCACTTAAGTGTATACCAATTAATGTACTACTCCTGCATTATTATTAATACACATTATGAAAAGTGCATTCTTATTGCATTATCACTAGAAATTGTGAACATTAATAATGCACTATTATTGTATTAACACTAAAACCTATTGTAAACAATAGACTTAAATAAACCTTGAACATTTTTTTTATATCTTACATAGAACACAAAAAAGGAGGAGCCGTAACAACTTGGCATTTATCGAAATGTAATTGTTGTTTTGTGTTTTAATTTTTTTTATAACAAAATAATATAGTTCAAAAAATAATGCACTAAACGTCTTGATGTAAGTGGCTATACAATAATTGTTCACTACAGTATTTTATGATTTGTGTTTTAATTTTTTTTAAACAAAATAATGTAGTTCAAAAAATAATGCATTAAACGTCTCGATGTTAGTGGTTATAAAATAACTGTTCACTACAATATTTTATGAAAAGCACTTATTTTTTTAAATACACGTTCAAGCACTTGTGTTGTGAAAAAAGCACATTTATGTCGAAACCAAATTTAGCTCGAAAAAATCCGTATATAAATATAAATAACTAAATATTGATTTAGGGGTCTTTTTATATACCGTGCGGCGTATATGAAGTGTTATGATTTTGAATTTGTTTATTCATAACAAATTTTCAGTTTCTTCGTGGTTAATCGAACGGTTTTTAATCCAAATTTGGTCTTACCATTAATCAGGCTCAAGGTCACCAAATTAAATTTTTATTAAATTATTTTAATGAAGAAATGAAAATCCAAAAAAAAAATATTATTGTTTAATGCAAGTTTCAATAAACCAAAATACCATTGATTAAAATATTAATGTTTAACAGCTGTCGCTTTGGCTGTAAAGTGCAACTGCAAAGAACACTGATGTTGAGAAAGTGATTTTTCTCGAAGCAGCGTTGTAAGATCAACCCCGGTTTCCGTGAGGAATAAAAATTATCAATAAATTTGAATTAATTTCAAGTTGTAAATTTCCTTCCTTCATTGAAATGATTGAATAAAAATTACATTTTATGAAGTTGAGCCTGATTTAAAATAAAATCAAGGTTATTAAATTTTATTTTCATGAATTGTGCCTGAAAAATCGAGTTTCTTTACCGGGTATCTGTAATGGCAATAACTATAAAAAATTTCGTTCATATAGTTCCATAACTAGCTAAAGCTTCCATATGTGATACATTCCCGAAAATTGCTTTATAAATGTTAGTACCGAAACTTAAGTTTTAATGTTCTCCTGTAGATATAAATGAATCTACAAAATGCCTTTAAAATTAATGTCTTAAGGCCCCTTATAAGATATAAGTGCAATTGTTTTACTTAGTTAACAGGTAAGAGCTTCGGAAATCTGAAATTGCTATCTCGATATAATATACCCGCCTTCAATACTACGATATACAATCCTTCAATATTAAAATACTTAATAAATACAATACTAAATACTAAAAAAACTTAACTGCTACCAGCCCTCAATACTAAAGTGGTTGTAGATAAGACCGAGAATAAATTTTTCGTGCGACTCGTGGCTGAGTTCCAAAATGTTAATTGTTAAGTAACTCACTTTTTTTTTAAATGCAAACTGTTCTTCGTTGAACCTTATGATACATTTTTTACTTTGACTGCAATCTTTAATGATGTTTTTGAACTCAGCCTGCTTGATTTTCTAAATTTAAATGTTTTATTTAAAATTATTTTCTTAAACTCTAACAATTACTCTCTTATCTACTTCACAAGACTTACATATATATAAACTATTTTTAGATATTTATTTACAGAACTAAACACACAACAACGTGTGTGAATAATTTCTTAACTCTATTTCATTACCATCGTTTATGATTTTTGCTTATATTTTTTGGAAAAACACACTGATCACAAACGAACATATCGTTGATCTAATGAAGAGATACACCTCGTCACAAAACTTTAATGCAACAGTATCAAACGGTTTTACAAGCACTTGTAAGCTCAATTTTACATTATTGTTAGGTACAATTTCTATTATGTTTTTACCTTCTCCTCTATTATGTAAGAATTATGTGAGTTAGGGACTTTCTACACGAGACCAACGATATGGTAATATGAAACTTGTCTAGCCACGTCAATATGAGATAACGTTTGGTTTTATTTATTCTAACACAGACACAAGACATATATTTGTACTTAAGACAAAATTTTCCATAAAATTTAAGTTACTAACAAACGACGAAAAAAATGTACAGTTTTCGAAAACTGAACAATGGAAAACTGAACAGTGGTGTAAAAATAAACTGAACAGTGGTGGAGGGTATTATATAATCAGACTTGACCGACTATACTTTCCTACTAGTTAAGGTTAGAAAACAGGTAATGTTCTCATATTTAAGTGATTTCACTCGAACTCGAATTGGGTCATTGTGGTATTAATTGCCAAATAAATAGTTAACACTATTTGAAATTAACTTAAGATTTTCAAAAGTCTTAAAAAAAAACTCGGTCAACATGTAGTACTTAAGGTATCCTTGCGATGTGATCTAACTACTATACCTCCCACCTCCCATAGTGTCTACTCACTATAAAATAAGCTAAAGGAGTCTTCTTTTTCTGTCACTTCCGCCCTTTAGGCAGTGCGGCAGTATCTTCTTCTCTGCCTTATGCAAAGCTTAAAGTCAAACATTTTTCAAGCCCTTTAAGGGGAAACAACTTTTGGCAATTATACTTTATATTGTTTACTATTTATTTGAATTTTTTGTATTATTTCTTTAAGCTAAAGTTTGTTAAATTATTACATTTAGTACTTTTAAATACCAACTTCTACCGTCATTATGGTTATTGTTATCAAGTGAGAATATAAACAAGAAACAAACTTTTATGTTCTTTAATTTTTTTAAGGGTTAATATTTAACTGATTTCCCTTAAATACCCAGCGATAAACTAAAAATGCAAATAACTTTTTAAGCTTACAAACTTTTTTGTTTTTTTTTTAATAGCTTAAATATGGAATAAAAACTTAAATTTAAGGATTTTTGCTATATTGTCCAAATATGATTTTTTTTCTCTATTAAATGATGCTTTTTATACCCTTCACCGAAATAAAAGGGTGTATACAAATTTTGTAATTTCTACAATATTGCTCCTAGTATATCTCTGAAGTTAGGCAAAAAGGTCGTAAGTCAGAAACTGTAGTTTTTCGTAATGTTGAGTTAAAAAATGTTTAATTCCTTTATTTAACTTAAATACCAAAAAGAAAAAGATTACGATTAGAAGCAGTTGTTTTAGACTTAAGTTATTGATACCAAACGGAAGAATAAAACAAATTATGTCGACCCTAAACAAAACTGAAAATGCACATTTTTTACATAAGACCTGTTTGCGTAACGTCAAGGATATATATTTTGGATCCTTATAAGAAAAAAAGTTCAAACTACGATGTCCATCCATATGTCCGTCGAAATGGGTTTTCCGAAGACCCCAGATGTGATGGGGATCAGGTATTAATATGTTTATTTCCGAAATTGTTTGCTATCGGAACTTAGCCCGATCGGTCCACAAACGGCTGAGATATGAGTAAAAAGCCACGACAGCCTATAATTTCACCCATAAATCCCTTGTTGGTGTTGTTTTTCTTTTATAATTTTTTATGTATATCTGGAAAACGGCAAGAGCCAAAGTTTCGAAATTATGTACAAGCATCTTGGTTATCAATGGACAATATCCGACAAAAAATGGGCGGGATTGGTGAAATGGGTGTGGCACAAAATGGATATATTAACATCAAAAGAACGTTAAGAGATGTCCAAATTTGGTACACATAGCTGCGTTATAAATGCACAAGCTCTATAAAAAAAAGTGGGCAGGATTATTGAAACGAGTGTGGCACCTTCCTTCCGTACAAGGGCATTTTAGATTTCTGTATATCTGGAGATCAGCAAGAGATCAGGAACAAGCGTGTTGGTTATCCATACACAACACCCGACAAAATGTGGGTGGAAATTTCGAATCGGTCGTGGCACAATATAGATTTATTTACATCTTAAGTTCAAATTAGACGTGACATAACCATATAAATCAGCTGTTTGAACCCACCTTATGTACAACACTGTATTTAATTATATGAGACTTACCATTACACTACTGCCATAATCATAAAAAACAATTGAATTTTGGTTTCTATGGCCAATGGTTACGGCATTGATATTATGATAAGTTGATGTCCAATTGGGCCTTATATATAACTTTCTTATATATAACTTTCGGTTTTTATATAACTTTCTGTTCTTATCGCACCATGGTGAAGGTTTTATAGGATTCGGCATATACTTTTACTTATTATATCCGTAATCTTTACAATTTCAACATTATTAATCGTAGACCCTTTTAAATCATAAATATATACCGCCTGTGTCTGTTGAAAATGTTCTCCAAAGACCATACGTATGGTAAGGACTAGGCTGTTATACATTTATGAAGTATATAATGAAATAGATTTCTATTGAAATTCAGGCAGTTCCGTTTAAAAATGGCTGAGATATGAGCAAAAAACCACAGCTGCTTCAAGTTTTAACCACAAATTTCTCATTTGATACGATAAGGTCCCTTTATTTCTAAGAAGCTGGGTTTATAAAATTAAGTTCAAAAGGTTTCTATACATACAGGAACTGATCTATTATTTCTTTCATTCAAATATGCTTTTGTAGTACGGAATTGGACAAGATATTGCCCACACAATATGCATCAGGGAACAATTGCCCTCTCAATACTATGGTTAATGATATATAGCTAATACTTCTTCTTACTAGGGATGGCAAGTCTTCTAAATGATTGCAATTTTTTTATTTATTTATTTGATTAAATCTATGGATATGAATCCTTACAGACTATTATAAGTATATTACAAGATTTTAAATAAAGGCATTATAAACGAATAAAAAACAAAAAATTTTTAAGACATATTAATTATTTAAAAACACAATAATATTGCGTTTAATTACATTTACATTAATGGAAAAATCAATTAAGCTATACAATTCATTGAAATTTTTGCATATTCTTCTCAAAGGATCAGCATCAGCATAATTTGTTTGAACAACAGGAAGGTGCAGAGGTATTAGGTGTCGGGTAAAACGTCGTGGAATATTAAAATTTATGTTTCGAAGAAGGAAGTCGGAGATGACATCGCCATTAATCAAATTAATTAGAAATGCGACATTTAGCATAGTCCTTCGGCTTTTTAAGGTAGGTAGTTTAATAAATGATAACCTTGTAGTATACGAAGGAAGATTCCCAGCATTACGACCAAACGAGCCTCTCAGGCAGAATAAGAGAAACTGCTTTTGAACAGATTCAATTCGGTCTATGTGCATATTAATTTCAGGATCCCAGACAATAGAACCATACTCCAAAATAGGTCTTACTAGGGATGTGTATAGCTGTTTCGTTACATTGGGATCTGTAAACTCTTTAGACCATCGTTTTATATAAGCAAGCACACCTCGAGCTTTATTTATAGTCATTGTAATATGCTTGCAGAAATCTAACTTAGGATCAAGTAGAATACCGAGATCCAGAAATTCTCCAACTAACTCAAGTTGATACCCATCCAGGAAATAGTGTAGCATTGATGTGCTATTTCTAGAAAATCGCATGTGCTTGCATTTTTTTAAGTTTAGCTCCATTTGGTTATATTTACACCATGCGTAAAAACTATTTAAATCCTGCTGCAAATACGCCCCATCTGAAGATAATTTGTAGCTGAGAAACATCTTAACATCATCAGCGTACATTAAAACATTACAATGCTTCATTACAAGCGGCAAATCGTTTATGAAGAGCGAAAATAGCAAAGGGCCTAGGTGACTTCCTTGGGGGACACCGGAGCTAACATAAATTTCTTTGGAGGTGGTGTTATCAAAAAGAACACACTGTGTCCTGCAGGTTAGATACGATCGTAACCAGCACAAAGCATTGCAAGTAAACCCTAATAAATTAAGCTTAGTGAGAAGTAGGTTATGGTTGATTTTGTCAAAAGCTTTGCTGAAGTCAGTATAAATAACGTCCATAAGTTGGCCATCCTTAAGAGCTCGATTTGTTAGAGTTGTTAGTTGTAAAATATTTGTAACTGCAGAACAACCTTTCCTAAAACCATGCTGGTATGGTGATAACATTGTAGATACACTGTGGCAAAGAGAGTCTGTTAAGCATTTTTCAAAAACTTTAGGAATTGCACTCAATTTTGCAATGCCTCTATAATTCGTTATATCCGATTTGTTGCCAGATTTAAATATTGGTATGATAAAGGATTTCCTCCAAAATTGGGGAAAATATCCGTATTTTAATGAAACATTAAACATAATAACCAAAGGAGTAGCCAAAGCATGTGCACAATTTTTTAAAACGCAAGCAGGGATGCCATCAGTTCCACTACGCATTGACGATTTTATTGTTTTCAAAGATAAAATAACTTGAGAAGTATCAATAGAAGAGAATGATATAGCTTGATGTTCCATCAGAGTAAACGGGTATTCAGTTGATGTATCGTACTGCTGCTTAGAATATGTTGTTGCAAAAAAATCGGCAAACATATTGCTTTTGATCAAATTAATATTAGATTCATTAGTTAAATACTTCATAACTCTTGGATAGCCAGTTGATTTTCTTTTCGAATTTACAAAAGTATAAAAAGATTTTGGGTCACGTTTAAAGCTCCTTTTCATTTTCTCAAGGTAATTTATATACAGTCTCCTGTTAAGAAGATTATATTCCGCTCGAGATACACAGTATTCGCTATAATCATAAGCTGTACGATATTGCTTATATTTTTTATAGCGTTTGTTTTTTATATTTTTTAATCTTGATAGATGCGGAGAATTCCACGGTGGACCTGAATGTTTAATTGCGAAATGTTTTGGCACACATTCCTCAAAAAAATTATGCATAGTAGTATAAAATGGGATGCTCTTTTCGTGCAATTAAATAAAAAAAAATTTTATTACTAATAACTGTAATTTGTAGTGAAGGATTTGACCTTTTAAAATGGTTTTCAAATGCGATAATTGAAAATTTATTTTAATATCATCAAAAGCAATAAGGGCTTACACAAAATAGCATTTTCAGTTCATTAAATATTTCCAAGGGAATCATTTTGTATTGAACTTCTTAAATAATAACATAACAAATCTAATTTCTTAAGTAAAATTCTTTTTTAGGTCCATTTTAATTTTTACAGTTGCTGGGATATTTCCATGTTTTGCGCTTAACGAAAAATGTAATTTGTATTTTTATTTATTTTTCTTCTTTGTGTTTAATTTTAACCTTTTTTTAAATGTATATTTTATTCATTGTTAAAAATTTTTTGTTTGTTTTGCAAAACAATGTCTGTTTAACAAATACCTATTTGGATTAAAATGAAATTTAACAATACCTTACAATATGTTTTAGCAATTCGAATAGAGAGGAAACGGATATATAGCCATGGGCAACAACAACAATAATATTTTAAAACACATTAATGTTTTTGTTCAAGCAAACAAAAGGTGACATTTTATAGGTACTGACTATACAAAAAACAAATTACCGGAAGAAATTGTCTTAAAATTAGAAATAAATTTGTTGAAAATGTAAAAACGAGATAAATTGGAAATTGCAATAAATTCAAAAAAGGAAAAGATTAGAAGATAAAATGTTTAGGTAGCTTTTATTTGTGTCAATATCTAGATTTAAAGTAAACAGCTTTAAAACACTTTTGTTATGGGCTTAAAATAGGGTGACAAATTCCGGTTTAAAATTCGTGTTTCTTCATAGCACGATTCTTTTTAAATTGTAATCTATCTAATGTCGAATAGGCCGGATTTTTTGTTGAGAACCCTGATTTTTCTAGTTTTTGTATCGATATGTCACTACTCGACTTGTTACTATATATAAACCTCAACTTTTTGAAATCTCCTTTTTATAAATGATTTTAATACATATGTGTTTTCCCGAATAAAGGGTTTTTGTGTGCTATAGGACCCGAAGATTAGCGAAATATACCTATTTCTCATATCAGCAGCCCGTTCAAATATGCTCCCGAAAGAATTTTTACACCATAGCGCCCATGCCATGTGATATAGGGAGCAATTAGCACTTCAATGTTATGGGAAAGGGTATTCAATATTCGGCACAGCCCAATATCGCACGTTCTCTAATTAAGTTATTGTTCATTTACCCTTGTTCAAAGCCATAATCTATACAATTTTTGTTAGAATTTTTAGGATATTTTCTCCATTTTTATACTGTTATTTCCAAAATATGCAAATGAACTTTTTATTTTTGTAATAATAAGCACAAACTGCTCGTCATCTAAAATCTTAAAATATAAGCTTAAGATTATAATCGACAATTTTAGTATTTTTTTTAAGAGTTATTTAATTCTCATGTTCATTTAAACTCTATGATCCGAATATATAAAAAATAAATTGGTGTGACCAGATCTTAAAATTTTTTAAAGCTTAATCTGGCATTAGATAAGGCCAGAAAATAATCAAAATGATTTTACAAAATGCTAAAATTTTTTCAGGATTTTTCTTAAAAATGTATTTCAAGGAGAAAATTGTATTCATTACTAAATAAATTTAAGTAAGTACTGGTTCACACTTTTCAAGTCTTAGCCGTCAAGTCTTGAATTTTAGGAGAGGGAGGAAAAGAAATTGCATTCCCTTTTTCCTTCTCGAATAAAAGCTCAAGACTTGACGGCTAAAACTTGAAGAGTTTGAACCTGAACTGACTAATTTTTAACAAAATCTCTAATATAAGCAAACGATGTTCTTTCTATGCTTTGCTCTAATTTGAAAGATCCTAAAAAAAATTATGCTAAATTGAGCTGCAAAAATGCCAAAGTGGTCACATTAACTAAACCATATAATTTATTTTTAAATCCCTGAAAGTTTGTTTTGTATATATGTTTAAAAATGGCCGTCACATTAATTGACAGTTTTACATGTACATAAATGAAAAGTTATTAGATTATGTAAATTTGTTTGTGTGTCTACTTGATGGCTTAAATTACAATATAATGTTTTTTTTTGCATTTATGCATGATTTGACATGTCTGAATATAGACATAAACATACATTTACACGTACATATTGTACGCAGTGAGACCAGATTTTAAAATAAAATAAAGCTAAATCACGTTTGAAATAAAGCTTAAAAGAGCTAAAGAAGCAAAATTAAAGCCAAAAGAACCTAAATTTATTAAAAGGCTTTCTTTTAGTAGCTTTGGATTATTTTGATAGTTTTCATACACTAAATAGTGTTTTGTATACTCAAAAACCATGCCTTATATTTACGAAATCGGTCGTGATTTCGCACCACGAAATTCTTGTGTACAATGTGCGAGAGGTTTTAGTAAAATACAAAAATGGTTATTACGATGGTCATTGCGCTAATTTGCACTTCGTAAATTTGTAGTGCATATTATGATTGATCGTGAGCATACCACGTGAGCTATTTTTCTAAAAATGCATTCGGACAACACAAAAAACTTTTGGCAGCACTAGCATAAGTTGTTAAAAATTTTTATTGGCTTACAATTACAAATACACAAGCATTTTCGATTGTATTTAATTCTTGCTCTAAAGCGATCACAAATAATTTTAATTAAAATTTTCTTTCATGCATATAAAAAAAGTATGGCGGTCCGTATGTCAAAAGCTGTTGTTTGCGCTTATTTGTAACTGAGCAAATATGCACTACTATTTTTGTTCAAGGTTTTTTTACTATGCTAATCCCGCAAAGCTCTACGATTGTCTGCAGGAGACCAGTGTCTCTGGCGTGAATCGAACCCGAAACACCGGCACTGATAGACTACCTCACTACCAGCTAGCTTACCGTGGTAAGTAAAAATACACACATTTGTATTGTTTGCACACTTTTCACTAGCCATCGTGGTAACCCTTAAAGTTTATGAAAAAATGTTGTGCATTCTACGAAATATTTTTGCAAATAACATCAAGGTTTTTTATTTTCGTAAATTTAATTTACAACATTTCACTAAAAAAGCTGCTGTATCTTTCTTCTAAACCTCGTCCAGACGTCGAGAAATACACTTTCGCCTGTTGCAAAATCTTGCTTGCTCTTTCTTTTAACAAGGGAACGTCGTTAGCAGTATTCCAAAATTTATTACAATTTGCACGAAGGCAGACAGCCAAGAATGACCTGATTGTCTTTAAAAAGTAATGACAACGACTACGAACTGCTTCCCCACCCAGAGCAGTTTTACAAATACATAATATCTTATTTTTATAATTTTATTACATATTAAATATTATTATTTTTTAAGCACTGTTAAACTGTTTTGCTTATTATTAAATATAAATAAGTTACATGAAATTAAAGAAAATACTAAATTAAGCTGAAAAAAGCTCTAAACCAAATGAAATATATTTAGCTAAACATGAAAAAATAAAGCTAAGTTTATTTGGAAAAAAGCAAACATGGCCACACTTAATCTCGAAACAAACGTCCATCAAAGTCAATAAAATACCAAAGTTGTATAGTTAACTAGAACATAAACTATCATTTACTTTTTAGGTCAGACATAAACATACAAACAAACGTACTTAGTACTTAAAATATTAGATGACAGCAAGAAATTAAACATGAAGTTTTTATATATCAAAAAATGTTAGAATAATTTAAGAACAAATTAATAAGTATGTATGTATGTACGTATGAATGTAAATGATAACCTCAAATATTTGAAAGCATTTCATAATAAAATTCTTAGCATGAATGCACCGATTATAAAAGAGAACATTTTAAAATCGTTTTTTTTTTTTTTTTGTTTTCGACCGAATGAATTTCAACAAAAATCGATGTCTCACAGTCGCCTATTTTGTAAAATATTTTGGTGAGTATTTGCTGTCAACAAAACGTATAAACCTGTGTCTGCCTTCGCGAACAACGCGTCAGTAGTGGATTTTCAATGACAAGCACATGTTAGATGTCTAAAGCACAAAGCATTGTCTGGTCTACAGTTGGTCAGTAGTACTGGCGGCAAAGTAAATGGTAAAGCAATACATTTTCACTATTAGCATTTCCTGCAGAGAAGATTTCATTTTAACCCTGGAATACAAACGTTATTTTTTTATACGTAAACACTAATCGTTAGTCGAAACGACTAACACATTTATATATTTAACCGATTTTTTTCGTGTCTTGAAACAAAATGTTAGTTGGTTTGGTAAAAATAAATTTTTCGTTTTGTTTGTAATTGAAATCCAACAAAAAAAAAATTTTTATATATATTTTATAATATATAGTTTTTATTTTTATATTTATTAGAAACCTTTATACAGAATACTGCATAAAAATACAAAGCACTGTTAGCCGAATCGACTAACGTTAGATTTGCAGGTCGAAAGTTAAAAGAATGCAAAAACGAATTTTTCGGAAAGACAAAAACTTTTTGCATTCTAAAATCCAAATTAACTCTGGGTTCACATTATGAAAGTTTTCTTTTAATAAGTTTAAGTTTATTATTAAGAATGGTAAGAAGAATTGCGTAGTGTCTTGCCCTCTCACCAAAAAACTCAGACTCTCGGAAAAAAACTGTCGTTGTGTGAATTCAGACTAAACAATGGGGAGGGTATTTTTTAAAAAAAATTTATTTACAACAAATAGAATGTGAGAATTATTTCTTTTTATAAGTTACTTTTTATAATCAAGACAGTCTGGTAAAGTGTGTAGAGTCATTCCTTTATATATGTAGATCTCCACAGCTTCAATGTTAACCAAAGGTTGGCTTAAGCAAAAAACATTATGTGAAATATTGAAGGAATAGAACTATTACAGAAAAAAAAATTATTTACAACTTTTTTAGAACAGCCAAAATTTTCCGATTAGAGCTTAAGGATCTTCCAAGCTTGCTTTTTAGCATTTTGCTTATGTCAAAAATAGTGCTTGCACTTTTAAAGAAAATTCTGTAATTACAATTTATTTTTCATTAAACAAAATTTTGTTTAAATGTTTTCCGCACCAACTGTTCCCAGACACAAAAAAAACAAGACAAAGTGCTAAATTCGGATATGCCGCATTTTTTATACCCTTCCCCATGGTGCGAAAAGGACAGAAAAATATATAAATACATTTACATATATGTATGTATTTTTAAGCTAAGAACCAGTAGAAAATGTCTAATTCAGCACCGTTGGCCACCCAGCCACTAACGCATGTTGCCTAAAAAATTAAATATTTTGTGTAGGGTTGATCGATTGACGCACAGTTCCCTATTTAAGCGGTAAATAATGTATGTAATTGTTTGTATTAAAAAAAAACAACAACAAAGCAAATAAAAGGAAAAAGAAACAAATAACAATTGAGGCAGTCGTGGATTTTTGCCAATAAATGCGCCATTTGTAGAAGGATCTGGCTGAAGTGCAATAGTACTCAATTCCAGAATATATTTGACATAAGAATATAAGAACCTTATCCCCATCGTATCTGTGGTTTTCAGAAAACAAATTTCAATGAGCACACGGACAGATAAACATCGCTTAGCCAACTTCACTACTCATAAGGATCCAGAATGTATATGCTTAATGGGGTCTAAGAGCAATATTTTACACATTACAATTCGGAAGGACAAAATTTTACATTCTCTTTCCTCCTGTCGTGAAAGGAGTAAAAAAAGGAAAGTTGGTTTTATTTTGTTTTAAATATTCTGAACAATTTCTGTTTTTTTAGGAAATTTTTAAAATAAATAGAAATTCCAAACTATGAGTAATTTAAGGTTTGTGCATAAACTTCCATATTTATAATAACTTTATTGTGAAAAGCATTTGTTATTTTCTATTGACCCACGCATTCTTTTATTTCACATACAACAAGGGATTATAAATAAAAATTAATTTATAGCTATTATGCTTATTGGCCTGCAACAACTTTAAAAACTAAATTACTTTCGATATTTATACAGCAAGAAAAGAATATAAAACGACGGCAAATTTAATACAATATAAATACTAACCTCAATTTTGCCCATTCACTGTGCATATCAAGACCAATTGGTTCTTCCTTATTTTCGGGTTCCAGTGGTTCTGGAAGCCCAAGAGATTTACGCATAGTACTCTCCAATAGTTCATAATCCTCACGACGGCGATCCATTAAAACATTTACTTGTTTCGCTAATAAATGCACTTGTTCACGTAAATTTAACTTTGCTATATATTCCTTATAGTCGTTATCGAAATCGTCGTCGTTATTGGCAATTGTTTGATCATTATTTTTAACATCTGAAGGAATTTCTTTGTTATTATCAACAATGTCATTATTTTTATTTTTATTATTATTATCATTATTATTATTATTATTATTATCGCTGGTGTCTTTATAATCAGTTATATCCATATAATCTTCGTAATTAACATTTTCGCTAACAAATCGTAAAAGTTGAGCAGTTGATGGTTTATTATACGCACTGCCAGCGTTTTCCTCATCCTCCTTTTGCCTTCGGATAATCATTTCTCGTAAGGCTGTTTTGTCAGCACTAGTTAGTGGTGGTGATGGCTTTATATTGACTTCCGTCGAACTATCGCGCATTATATTATTTACATCGGTTACAGTACTGGCTTGTGTTAAACCGGCAAAACCACACGTCGTTAAAAGTGTTACAGCAATTAAGGGCATAATTACTGCCAGCAGGCTGTAATTTGTCAGCGACATTTTTGCGTTTGGTTTTTATTTTTTTTTTTTGTTTTGCTTTGCTTTCTTTTTTTTTTAATTTATTAATTTCACAAAAAATATTCTTTAAAAATATAATTATTTCTTTTTTTTTATAAATTTATTAAGCTCTTAATATTTTTATTTTTTTTAATTTCTTTCTTCATACAACATTTTTATAGTGTATACACTTTTTGTATTACATTTCTTCTTAAAAAACTATATCTTTTTTTAAATTTATTTTATAAAATTTTTGTTTTCTCGTGAACTTCAAATAAAAGTAATTTTTAAACTCTCAGTTTTCAAAAAATTCTTAAACTTCTTTTTTCTTCTTCTTTATATTCTTAAATTCATTAAGTACACAATTTTTGTTTAAGCGAGATTTGGCTTGTTAATATTTTTCCGTTTTGTGGCCGGCAATTGAGATAAGACTAAAGTTGTTTCATTGCTTAGTTCGTCCTTTTATACGCACAGAATTATTGTGTGTGCTCTTGGGTTCGTGTTGTTCCTACTGCAAAAAGAGCATGACTAAAGCAAACAGGTTGTTATTTCATTATGCGTTTATTTAAGAGAGCTTAAATTAAAATATTATTTTGAGAGTCAAGAGAATTTAGTTTAAAGATTTTAAATAAATTTTCCCTTCTTTCTACTTACATACATTCATGTTAGTAGAACTAAGTCAAATGTAATGGTTAGATTTAAGCTTTAAATTTTAAGGGAAAAATTCATAGATTTTTATTGGGCTAGCAAAGAATTAAAGTCAGTTTAATTTTTTAATTTTACTTTTGTTAACAGAATGTTATTGTTGATTTTAATATTAGAAAAGTCCCATTCCATATTGTATTACAACTTTTTTGTTTTAAGGCTGCATCGGACAACACTAAAAGAAAAACCTTCGTAAATGTAACGATTTTTTGCATTCCTGCAATGAATTTTGTCATTATTATTGAGCCAACGTAGCGTGTCATTCCCGCTATGAAAATGGGATCATTAAATTCAAATTTGTCATTAAGACAATGAAATTTTGTCATTAATTCTATGACATAAATTATGCAGGGCAACGTAAATTTTCATTATATAAATGTAATGTATCATTAACGTAATGAACTTATTTAGTTCATATGATGAAACCTTTTCATTAATAAAATGAAACTTGTCATTAATAAAATAAAATATTTTCATTTATTTAAAAACATTGTTTCATTAACATAATGAAATTTTTCATTGATTTACGTTCACATAATGAAAAAAGTTTTTAGATGCAACGTAATTTTTCATTCCTGCAATGAATTTTATCATTAAATTAATTACATTGTTTCATTAATATAATGACAACCCTCTATTATTGGTATGTAGTTTTTCTTACATATAATGACACCTTGTCATTAAACAAATAACTGATATTATTAGTTATAATAACAATGTATCGTTATATAAATGATTTTTTTATACCAATAATATATTTTACATTAAAATTAAAGATAGATAATTTTTTTAAATTTTTATTTTATATTTCATGTATCTTTAGTTTAAACAAACCATAAAATTAAATTTTACATTTGGATCTTTAATATTTGATTGAATTTTTAAATATTTGTACACATTTAACAGCTTCGTTTCCCAACTCATAATTGTCGGTATGTTTTTATATATTGCGTTGAAATCGCCGTCAATCTAAAAAAAATCGTATTACTTTAGTTAATATACATATGCTTATTTTTAATAAATACCAATTTAATTCCGTTTGACTCTTTGTACTGTGGCCACAGATTGAGAACTTTTTTTATGTGCTAACACTCATTTTTTATTTGATTTAAGCGAAATTTTGTGCATGCCTGATTATATTCGTCAGATGATAAGTTATCAAATTTAAGACTTTGAAGGTATATATGGGCATCATCTTCAGGTACTGTAAGAAGAAAAAAATCATATAAATACTTTAATTAATACATTATTTTATAAGTTAAACCCCCTTAACGTAACTTGTGTGTCCGACGAAATTGTAGACAAATATAATTCTCGGTTATATGATTTTAACATCTTCTTCTTGTTGTGGTATTTTACATACAACTTTCCTCTTCGTTCCATTCTGTAGTAATCCATTTTTTTTTTTGCATATGTATGCAATAGATATTAATTATTTATTTTTTTTAATTTCGTACACTTTTAAAACACAAATCACTTGTTCCCTTCAGGGTTGAAAATAAACTGAATTAAAAGAAAGAAATTTAAAAAAATAAGTTGATGCTATGCATGTTGTTGTTACAGCATTCTACAAAATCGTTTATGTCCCGTTATTTTTCTCTGAAATTTACGTTAATATAATGAAACATTACGTTGTAGTAATGATGAATACATACTATTTACTTCATTTCAAGTTTGGTTTTTTACTTCTTTTTTTCTCTTGTGTTTTCTCTTGATTTTCTCTCTCGTTGTGTTTTTTTTTTAACTTCAATGATTATTTACATTATATAGATGACTAGATCATTGTATTTACGACACAAATAATAAAAATGTTATATTTACTACAAATTATATGAGTTTATAAATTTTTGTGTGCTCATATTAAGCTAAGTCCCGTTAGATAACATTAATGAAAAATTTCGTTGATGTAATGATAAGTTTCGTTGCATTAATTACAAAATCATTATACCTATATACTATTTTTTAATTTTAGGTTTTCTCTTTGTTTCTATGCTATGTTTTTTTTTTTTTTTTGTTGTTTGGTGGTGTGTTAAAATTCAGAATGAAAGTTTTCGTAAATAGTAGGAAACTTTGTCATTTCTTTTCATTCGGGCTACGTAAAAATATCATTAACTTTGAAGGGTGCTGTAATTTCTACAAATATTCAATGATAAATAAAAATTATATTTAAAAATATAAATTAATAACTTTCTTAATGGGAATATTCAGTTGTAATATTTTACTATATGGATTTATGCCAGAAATCATACATCAAAGTTTTACGTAGCCCGAATGAAACGTATTTCGTATCATTAATGATACAACGAATTTAAGGAAAATTCAAGTTTTGGAAGTTACATAGTATTAATGAAAATTGCATAGCTGCAATGAACAGTTTAGTACCAGTAATGAAGATTTTCATTGCATAAACTAATAGAGGCCAATGAAATGGTTTCATTCCAGCAACGAAGCGTTTTTCTTTGAGTGAAAGCGTTGCCATTTAACCAGATTGATCAGATTTTCCAAAGAATTTCGATTTTGTTATGGAAAACACATTAAAGAAATAATAGTCTTCATTTGAAACATAAGAATTAAAATGAGGAGGTTCTGGGGATTCTTAGGATTATGGAATTGGGTTCACTGCAACACCACCGGCAACGAGATAGCGGATGAGTTGACAAACTAGGCTCGGAAATGGATGATCCTGCCTGTTTGGAGGCGATCAGGCCTCCAATGGTCTTCTACTATGGGAGGATCAGGGAATGGGTTCTGAGCGGTGCTAATCAAGTCTTGGACATCCGCACGGACTGCAGGGTGTCGGGCGAACTGTGGCCGGTCCTTAGGAAGTCCAATTCGGATTCGTTGATGGGCAGGAGTAGGGTCTGCCTAAGGACCATGAAAGGTATTAGCACGGGTCACGTACATACATCGATTACTTAAGAGAGCAAAAAAAATACGGGAAAATTGCTAAAATTCGCAGAAGTTTACAAAAATAGCGGAAATTCGCGAAAACTTTTAATATTTCAAAAAAGCCATAAAATTAAATCAAAAGTTCCTAAAAAAGAAATGGCAAAAAATTGCTAAATTAGCGGAAATTAGCAAAAATTTGCTAAGAGCAGCATGATAGCACAGTCTAATATTTGTTAGAAATCGTTTAATTAATTAATCGTTTAAAAAACACTTTTATCACGAACGTGGCTAAAATTCGCGAAAAATTGCACAATTTTAAACAAACCCAAAAATTTATTTGAAATCTCCAAGTCGGTTAAAAACAAAATGTCGGAAAATAACATCAAAAGCGTTCAAAAATTAGCTTAAACTAATGATGAAGAAAAAACTTTTTGTCAGGTATTAAAAACAGGGCATTCTTTCCACTTTTTCATATTTTGTATTTTGTTCTCGTCAAATAACAAATATTTTATACATGCACCTTTTCAGAAGGTGATATTCTTTATGTAGAAAAGAAAACATCGGCCTTGTTCCCCCGACCTTAACGTAATAAAAAAATTTTCAGGGTTGCCAATAATAATGGAAAAAAAAACAACTTATTAGCTGTGTTCATTTACTAAAAATTGTTACTAATTTGTAACAATTGTTGCTGGAAAGTGTTCATTACCCCAAAAAATTTGCAAGTTGAGAGCGTCAAAAGAGAAAAAAAAATTAAGAGACAAAAAATTCTTGCAAATTTTTAATGATAAAATTTTAACTTGCAAGAATTTTTAAAACAGCGGTTTCATGTTTTTGTTTACAAAACAAACTTTTCCAAACGAAGTTTTATATAAGGATATTTTGCAAAATTTAAAAGC
Source organism: Pollenia amentaria (assembly GCA_943735925.1). Taxonomy (NCBI): domain Eukaryota; kingdom Metazoa; phylum Arthropoda; class Insecta; order Diptera; family Polleniidae; genus Pollenia; species Pollenia amentaria. Next base: position 116,977,443 of record OX031010.1, on the reverse strand, counting down.
TAATGTTGATTTTTAAAATTTTTAAAAATAAAAGATTTTGTTTGTTGTGCTTAATTCCCTTTTTAAATAATTGATAAAAAGTACTGAAATTTATTGTTGGAGGATAAGCTGTTCCTATGCGCATTTCACTGGTTGCTTAGGCCAGATCATCAGGAAACGTTCTCCTAAATAATTTTAGAAAAGCCAAAGCTATCAGCAAACAAAACTACAGAGGGAATGAGAATTACCTACAGACACTCAAAAAGTCTTGTTTGCAACGATATCAAAGCTTAAACAAAATACCAAACAATAAATCAGTGTTGAGTTTTTATCTTTTTTACATTTCCCGCTACAATTAGTTAGAATTCTCCCAACATTAATTGTAGTTGTAAATGGGTAAAGAAAAAACATATTAAAAACAAAAACAAAGTGCTTTTATTGTTTTCGCAAGAAATCAAAATAAAAACAATTTGCCAGTTCAGTTTTTTATGCACGTGCACTTGCTAAAATTTATTATCAAAGTTGTTTGTGGGAATTAAGGGAATTAAGCACAACAAACAAAATCTTTTAATAAATAATAGTATTCCCACAAACAACTTTGATAATAAATTTTAGCAAGTGCACGTGCATAAAAAACTGAACTGGCAAATTGTTTTTATTTTGATTTCTTGCGAAAACAATAAAAGCACTTTGTTTTTGTTTTTAATATGTTTTTTCTTTACCCATTTACAACTACAATTAATGTTGGGAGAATTCTAACTAATTGTAGCGGGAAATGTAAAAAAGATAAAAACTCAACACTGATTTATTGTTTGGTATTTTGTTTAAGCTTTGATATCGTTGCAAACAAGACTTTTTGAGTGTCTGTAGGTAATTCTCATTCCCTCTGTAGTTTTGTTTGCTGATAGCTTTGGCTTTTCTAAAATTATTTAGGAGAACGTTTCCTGATGATCTGGCCTAAGCAACCAGTGAAATGCGCATAGGAACAGCTTATCCTCCAACAATAAATTTCAGTACTTTTTATCAATTATTTAAAAAGGGAATTAAGCACAACAAACAAAATCTTTTAATAAATAATAGTATTCCCACAAACAACTTTGATAATAAATTTTAGCAAGTGCACGTGCATAAAAAACTGAACTGGCAAATTGTTTTTATTTTGATTTCTTGCGAAAACAATAAAAGCACATTGTTTTTGTTTTTAATATGTTTTTTCTTTACCCATTTACAACTACAATTAATGTTGGGAGAATTCTAACTAATTGTAGCGGGAAATGTAAAAAAGATAAAAACTCAACACTGATTTATTGTTTGGTATTTTGTTTAAGCTTTGATATCGTTGCAAACAAGACTTTTTGAGTGTCTGTAGGTAATTCTCATTCCCTCTGTAGTTTTGTTTGCTGATAGCTTTGGCTTTTCTAAAATTATTTAGGAGAACGTTTCCTGATGATCTGGCCTAAGCAACCAGTGAAATGCGCATAGGAACAGCTTATCCTCCAACAATAAATTTCAGTACTTTTTATCAATTATTTAAAAAGGGAATTAAGCACAACAAACAAAATCTTTTAATAAATAATAGTATTCCCACAAACAACTTTGATAATAAATTTTAGCAAGTGCACGTGCATAAAAAACTGAACTGGCAAATTGTTTTTATTTTGATTTCTTGCGAAAACAATAAAAGCACATTGTTTTTGTTTTTAATATGTTTTTTCTTTACCCATTTACAACTACAATTAATGTTGGGAGAATTCTAACTAATTGTAGCGGGAAATGTAAAAAAGATAAAAACTCAACACTGATTTATTGTTTGGTATTTTGTTTAAGCTTTGATATCGTTGCAAACAAGACTTTTTGAGTGTCTGTAGGTAATTCTCATTCCCTCTGTAGTTTTGTTTGCTGATAGCTTTGGCTTTTCTAAAATTATTTAGGAGAACGTTTCCTGATGATCTGGCCTAAGCAACCAGTGAAATGCGCATAGGAACAGCTTATCCTCCAACAATAAATTTCAGTACTTTTTATCAATTATTTAAAAAGGGAATTAAGCACAACAAACAAAATCTTTTAATAAATAATAGTATTCCCACAAACAACTTTGATAATAAATTTTAGCAAGTGCACGTGCATAAAAAACTGAACTGGCAAATTGTTTTTATTTTGATTTCTTGCGAAAACAATAAAAGCACATTGTTTTTGTTTTTAATATGTTTTTTCTTTACCCATTTACAACTACAATTAATGTTGGGAGAATTCTAACTAATTGTAGCGGGAAATGTAAAAAAGATAAAAACTCAACACTGATTTATTGTTTGGTATTTTGTTTAAGCTTTGATATCGTTGCAAACAAGACTTTTTGAGTGTCTGTAGGTAATTCTCATTCCCTCTGTAGTTTTGTTTGCTGATAGCTTTGGCTTTTCTAAAATTATTTAGGAGAACGTTTCCTGATGATCTGGCCTAAGCAACCAGTGAAATGCGCATAGGAACAGCTTATCCTCCAACAATAAATTTCAGTACTTTTTATCAATTATTTAAAAAGGGAATTAAGCACAACAAACAAAATCTTTTAATAAATAATAGTATTCCCACAAACAACTTTGATAATAAATTTTAGCAAGTGCACGTGCATAAAAAACTGAACTGGCAAATTGTTTTTATTTTGATTTCTTGCGAAAACAATAAAAGCACTTTGTTTTTGTTTTTAATATGTTTTTTCTTTACCCATTTACAACTACAATTAATGTTGGGAGAATTCTAACTAATTGTAGCGGGAAATGTAAAAAAGATAAAAACTCAACACTGATTTATTGTTTGGTATTTTGTTTAAGCTTTGATATCGTTGCAAACAAGACTTTTTGAGTGTCTGTAGGTAATTCTCATTCCCTCTGTAGTTTTGTTTGCTGATAGCTTTGGCTTTTCTAAAATTATTTAGGAGAACGTTTCCTGATGATCTGGCCTAAGCAACCAGTGAAATGCGCATAGGAAAAGCTTATCCTCCAACAATAAATTTCAGTACTTTTTATCAATTATTTAAAAAGGGAATTAAGCACAACAAACAAAATCTTTTAATAAATAATAGTATTCCCACAAACAACTTTGATAATATATTTTTAAAAATATTTATGCGATTAGAAATCATACGTTTGTTTAACTCAGAACAGATATTTCGATATTTTTATTGCTAAATAAAATAACGAACTTTTTAAAAAAATCCCTTATTTATTTTGTAAATACCCGGTACTTAACACTATTGCAGTATAATACCCCATTAGTTAAAAAATTTGTTTGCAAATTAAACTATTTACAAAATTAAAGATTCTTATTAATTATAAAATAATTTGAGATATTCTCGTTGTTTACTTTATTGCTGTCCTTTTTATTATGAAACAAACACCAAAGAAATGCCATAGAGTAGATAATGTGAATATCTAAAATTATTTTATAATTTACAATGGTTTAACCCGCTACCTCGTTACCTTCTTTCGTGGTAACATTTAAATGCCAAAGTTTATGTTTCTAAGTTTTAAAAAAATTACCAACGTTATATGTTGTGCTGCCAGTTTGTTTAATTGTTTACATCTGTAAACCACATGGTAGCTTTGTTTTTCCGGGCAAATTTTCTGAAATAGGTAAATCGTTTTGAAGAACACTCTCATTAAAAAATTATTCTTCAGACAAAAATATTGTTTGGAAAGCATGGATGAATCTACGGTTAGTTTAGGAGTTATGAGGTTAGCGAATTTACTCGTTTTAACGCTATTTATCCCCTAAACATTAGAATTTCCAATAATTCCATCCTACCTAGCATTAACACATGAAAGAAGTTTCTTGCGAATCGCAATGCACTAATTTCGTTCACTAGCACTCACACAATTTTCGTGAATTTATTCCTTATAACTCAACCTTATAACTCACGGCGTTAAGGCTGTGCGAAGATGAATCAATCAGTCAGTCCGTAACGTTGAAATTTTATATACCTATATACATAGGTTATACATAAATTGTTAAATTACCTTATAAATAGTTTTATTGTTAACAAAGGGTTTTTTAAATCTTTTATTATTGATAAAAACCCGAATTCTTCTTTCACCTCATAAATACAAAAAAAAAAAATCCAATTTTATTCAACATAAACATATATAAATTAATAAAATCACATTATTTTTACCGTAATGTATAAAATTTTCCCAAGTCTTACAATAATTAATGGGTACTCAAATATTCCTGCATATTCGTCACTGCTTTAACTTGCAAATTTTAGCTGGAAAGTGTTCATTTACTTTTTAGTATTTTTGAGAGCAATTTCTTTAAATTCCTACTTACTCTCTCTTTGCAAGTTTCTGCTAGTAGTGTAAATGAACACACCTATTGAAGGATTAAATGCAATAAAATAAAAGTCAATAAAATAAAGATATGTGAAGTTTTTGTAAATGAAGGCAAATAAGCCCTTGATTGACCAAATTAATATTTCGTATAATTTTTCATTAAAAGATTTTGTTTGTTATGCTTAATTCCCTATTTTTATAATTGATAAAAATACTGAAAATTATTGTTGTATTCCCAAAAACAACTTTTTTGATAATTTCGTATAATTTATAGAACTTTTTTAAGGTTGATTCTATTCCAAGAAAAAAAGGAATATTTACTTACTTAATTGCAAAAAGTCGTCCTTGCATCCTGTGGGCTAAATTAACCAAAGTCCTATTAACTATAGATATTTTAATAAGGTAATTTGTGATATTTGTATGGGTAAAGGTTAAATCATAAATGAATTCTTAGCATTAATAATGGCTTTTAAGCCAAAATTTTGTTAAGTCAGTTGGGTTTTATATTCACTGTTTTAGAAGTTATTGATTACACTTAACTGTAACAAAATCCATTATAATTAAATTATTTTATTCGCCAAAATATATTTTAGTACATCCAACTGATGTTTAGATTTGTTTCAAGCAATTAAAAGGTTATTTTTTAGCTGTTCGAATCACTTCCATAACAACTTGTATGTGGTCTTTTGATATTCTATAGACTTACAAATCTATTGTCCTTAAAGTTTCGATAATATGTTTGTCTGTTCTCACTAATGAGAGCAAAATGCCCCATTAATTTTTTAAGAGTTTTTTTCTTTAATTACTCTTAAACATTTTTTCCCCTTACTCTCTTAAGTTTAATGCTAAAAGAGAGTAAACTATTTGGCAAATGGGTATTTTCATTTGGTATTTTCCACTTCTTCACATGTTTTGTTTTCAGTTTCAATACCCAGAACGACAGATGTTTTTGTGAATAATAAAACCAGCAAGCAGCATGTACTTTGCAGGTTTTTTAGTCTTTTAGTTCTACAACATTAAAATTGTGTCTGATTTTTTTTAAGTATATTTTTTAATGCACCCGCGCCACCAATGATGTCAACTTAGCCTTTTTAAGGTTGGCAAGACATTTTACACATGCACCTGGTGGTTTTTTTCTTATTTTTTTTTTTTTTTTTTTGTAGAAAAGAAACCACTATTATTTTTTGTATCCAAATTATAAGGATTCATAACTCTCTTCCTACTAAATCGTTTGTCTTGGTAGTCATCCCAAACTGCCTAGGAGAACTAGAACAATATTCGATTCAGTAGTTCGAAAGTTAGCGTTATTTTAACAGACGCCAACATGTATACAATGGCCAGCATATCTAAGGACTCATGAACATCTGTTTGAAATTTTTTCTTATTTTTATATGTTAACCCATTTGGTGCCTCTGTACACAATTGAGTACAGAGAAACTTTAGAGTACAGTTACAAAATTTTAAGACTTAGAATTATTTTCTGTTTCTTACAATAAAACTGACAAATACTGAGTTAATTTTATAAAAAAAATTGCGACTATTATAATAACAACTGTTGCAGAGTGGCCCCTAAAATTACAGTTTATCCGTGGACTTAGGTGTTCACTCTATTTTATTATTTAATACTATTTCTGTAAAGGCAATTTTTACATTATATATTTTTTTTATAGTATGCATCCTTATTTGTAAAATAAATTACGAATAAGTTATTTGCAATTTATATTCCCAAAGATATCGTGGTTGAATTACTTCTGTACTTAGTTGAGTACAGCGGCTGAATTCATATAAAAATCTGGCAGCGCTATCGTTGTACTGCTTGCAGAAATTCGCTACCATATTTACAGGTTTGTCTATGTAAGAAGGGGATTCCCCAAATATGAACACATTTACTTATTTTTTTTTAATTTGACAAGTATGTTAGTGTAGATAGAAATCGTTATCACATCAGACGTTAAAATTTTCGCGATGAATTCCAAACGTTTTAACATTTGTAACGCCTTTAAAGGCTTAGAAGAAGCAGTTAATTCCATACTAGATGATTCTGACAGTGAGGTTGATTATGACTTTACAATAATACCGCCGGAACCAAGCGTGGTAACGGATGAGGAAGAAGGTGCCGACGAGAACATGGTCGCTGAGAGTTTGCCGCAAGATGTGCCTGGTAATGTAGAGGTATTTAGATGTTACAAGAACATGAATCTAAATGATGACAACGATAGCAGCGATGATGAACCTTTGGCCGAAAAGGTTAGGAGACGCCGCAGACTAGACCCAGTGTGGCGTAAGTGCGTACCAACGTATTCTTCAACTGCTCGGCAGAGCACTGATGTGTTAGACAGGCAAGAAGATGTAAAGAAACTCTTTACAGATCTAACACCAGTACACATATTTGAGCAAATATTTGATGAAGAAGTGATAAGCTTGATCATTACAAACACAATCTTATATGCTAATCAAAAAAACAGACATTATTTCCAACTAGATGCTTCCGACTTGAAAAAGTTTATAGGTATACTTATATTGCCTGGGTATCACAAATTACCAAAAGAGGATTTGTATTGGTCTTACGATGAAGATATAGGTAGTGAAACAGTATCAAGATCCATGCCCAGGCAAAGGTATCGGGATATAAAAAAGAATCTACATCTAGTGAATAACGACGAAGCTAATACCACCAGGGACAAAATGTTCAAAATTCGCCCATTAGCTGATACTGTTATGAAAAAATTCCTCCAGTGGGGTGTAATGCACGAGCAGATTTCAATTGATGAGTCGATGGTAAAGTATTTCGGCCATCATACTGCTAAACAGTTTATCCGGGGAAAACCAGTGCGTTTTGGTTTTAAAAACTGGGTAGCAGCTAGTTCCACGGGGTATTGCTATGCTTTTGATTTTTATTGCGGAAAATCCGATGAAGATTCCACTGACCCCCTAGGGTCTAGAGTTGTCAAAAAATTACTTAAGAATATGAAGGCTGATCCAACAAAGCACGAGGTATTTTTCTACAACTTTTTTACAAGTTATAATCTTTTAGCGGATCTCAAAAAACAAGGGTTTCGTGCGACCGGTACTATAAGAGAAAATAGAACAAAGAAGTGCCCTCTAAGAAGTACTAAAGAAATGAAGAAAGAAGATCGTGCTTCATATGATTATAGGTTTGATAAACAAGAGAAATGGAAGGACAACAGCGTCTGTACAATGGCAACAAATTATGACACAATTGAGCCATTGGGAGTTGTAAAACGTTGGTCTAAACGTCAAAAAATTGACGTCAATATTCCAAGAGTGTTTCAATCCTATAATAAACATATGGGCGGAGTAGATGAATTGGATCAGTCTATTTCACTGTACAGGATTGCAGTTCGTGGTAAGAAATGGTGGTGGGTATTGTTTACCTACATTATAGATATGGTTATTGCAAACGCTTGGCGTTTACACGTAATGAGTCGTAGTGAAAGTATGGATCAGCTATTATTCAGACGCTCAATTGCACGGCACTACTTACGCCAAAGCACTCAAAATAAGGCACGACCTTCTTCTTCTTCGGTCCCAGGATTAAGCCAAGACGGTATAGGTCACTACCCTAAGAAGTTGGAAAAACAGCTGCGATGTGTTTTATGCCATGTAAGAGCTCGTTGGCAATGCAAAAAATGTTTAAAAACATTATGTATCGAAAAACAATGTTTTGAAAATTTTCACATATAATACGCCGGTGTACTCAATCAAGTACACCCACTTTACGCCCACGCTAATTATTTTTTAAACTTTTTTTCATACTTTTATGTTTATTTAATTTGCAAAGAATAGAAAAATAAATGTTTCGCAAATATATCACTGCTAGTTTTATTTTGGCGGTTAATGGGTTAAGGTAAAAATATTAGCACATTTCAATGAAATAATATTAAAAATTATTAACAAATATGTAAATAAATCGGGAATTTTGAATAGAACCTCATAATATGGCAACGCAAAACTAAGGGCCCACGTGGATTTTATTTGGAATAACGATAAAATACAAACTGGAATCAAAATACAAAAATGTCCCACAAGCGGAAAGCTGCTGGGGGAAAGAAAAATTATATTCGCTTGTATGAACCACAACTTAAAAAATATTGAGATATGGGAATAATAGTATCCTGTAGTTCAAGAAAAAAAATAAGAAAATTTAGTATAAAAAAAACCCTGTAACTGGTTGGCAGTCAGTGCTGACCGAAAAGTATAAAAGGCATATTAGACGTGCCTTGTATACCGCCGGTTATCGAAACTTGTGACACATACTATACAAGTAAACTGTTCAATATTTTATTTTTAATATATAAGGACATACTCAAATAAAAAGAACAAATTATTTTTTTTAAAGATTAACATTCCAACTAACATGAGTCTATTGCTTCTAATACGCCACAATTAAGGCGATTCTTTGCATAATTCTAGGAACCCTTTCCGGAATATTTTTTCCGAGCTTATGTTTTGTTGTCATCTCTTAAAGAACCGAGACAAAACTGCAGTGTGTAATCTATGAAAATGTACAATGGAAAAGCGCCGTTATTGTCTTAACATTAGTTAAAAAGCATATGATGCAATTCTTAAAAAACAACAGTATTGTACACAGAAAAAATTATTAAATTATGCAATCACCAAATTTATTCTAAATTCACAATATCAAGCAAACAAATTATTGATTTTGCACCTATTACCAAAATGATTATATTAATTACTAAAAATTTTAAAATTTTGAATAAATATTTTTAATAAATGATATTTTTAATTTTAATTAAAAAAGTGATCAAAAAACTTTGCCATTTCAAACAATGTATTAATTTATTTAAATAAATATTGACAAACAACAATTCTATATGATTAAATGTTTCCCACAACAATAAATTTTAGTTTTTTAATCATAAATAAAGATTGGGAGTTTAGCACGCCATTAATAAATGAATAAATTAATAATAAATATTTTTATTTTAAACGAAAAAAGTCAATTAAGATTTTTTGTTATTTAATTAAAATTTTAATTGAAATTTTTTTTCAAAACAACTAAAATGTTAATTAAATCAACAGCAGTTGAGCAACGGTGAAAAAGTTGAATTTTATTATGAAGAGATCTTAAAAATATCGAATTCGATAGTCGTAGATAAATATAGATGTATCGATATATGAGTATTTTTAATATCGGCGATATATATCGATTATAATTTTTTTAAATATCGATATTTTGATATATCGATATTTATTGCCTTTAATATATTTTGTGATATTTGGATCCCGATCTATTTCAATGCATTAATTTATCGCGAGCGTATGCTATATTTCCAATATTTATCGCGTCAGTATTTACACTATTTTCATGCTGTGCGGTCAAAGTTAAAAAAAAAATCAAGAAAACCAAAAACAGCCTGTCTAACAAGCTTGCTGGCTTTTTCGTTAAAGCACAAACTATACAAAAATGTATTAATTTCGTCTATGTTTTGTTTTCCCCTTCTTACGAACGTATCGAGAATTTATATCACGATGTATTTTAAACATTCGATATATATCACGTGATCCGCGATCCAGATCGTGGATCACATTTAATTAGGCTATTATGCGATACTAATCGCGAGCCGTCAGTACTGCATGCTACATGTTCAATAACTATCGCGATACTCGATAGCGTCCAATATGTATTGAACAGTGCCCTAACGATTACGAACTAATTCTGATGAAACATAAAAGCCACAAGGATTAATGAAATAAAAACGAAGATGACCAATTTTAGAATAAATTGTTTTGTTAAAATTTTTTGATTGTTTACTTGAAAAATCTATTTGAGCCATTTTATGAGAGTATTTGAATAAGAAAGGCATCATCCTTTTTAAACCGTTTTCAAATATCTACACGCGCTTAGTATCTTAAGAGTTTACATCACTGGTGCGCAACAGTTTATAGGTTTGTGTGTGTATTTTTCTTTCATTTTTCTTTTTTAAAAAAAATTTCAATATTATTTTAAACATTTGATGATTTGTTTGTTTTTATTTTTCTGTAGTTTTTTTTTTCTCATTTACCATTCTCTATGTGCGTCTACTTGTTATCGAGATACTGCAAAGAACTCGTAAAATGAAATGTCAAAGTAAAAATTTGTATTATCCAGAGTACGCAGAGTAGTATTGTTTAAATAATTGTGTACGTTAGTAGCGTCATGTGTAGTATAACAGTGAAACATTCATAAAAAGTAGCAGCAGTAGGAGTTAATGTAAATACAGGTAGTTAGTTTCATTTACTTACTCATTTTTTATGTCATCTAGATATTTTTTGCTCAGTACACAAAATATTTTACATATTTTTTGCTTTGTAGATGCACAAATAAATTGTAAAATGCGGTTGGTTGCACTTTATGGTCTCTTGCTCTCCCTTTTTTTGATTTATTTATTTAAAAGAAGAGAATAATTTGAAAAGTCAGACATGATTGTTTTAGGTTGGTCTGTTTTGCTACAACTATACAATATCAAAAATAATAAATTTCCCCCTTTTGCAAACAAGTCCAAAGGTTTTTGTATAAGTTGCGCTACAAAAGTCAAAAGTGTTCCACAATAAGTTACGTGTACATATCGACTTTAAGGTCAACAGATGCATCCTGCAACTTTAATTTTTTAATAATACTTTCGGTTATTCTTCCTCATATTTATTTTTTGAATCCTAACCCAATGACCAATATGTTCTTACTTTATAATGTATTTATGAAACAGAAGCAAATTTAGAAATAAACAAGTTAGAGTGCTATATTCGGCTGTGCCGAATCTTTGATACCCTCCACCGACAGGAGTGGGCTCTATATGATAAATACATATATATTATTAATTAAGCTTCACAAAAACGAACTTCAGCATAAAAATTGGTTGCGGTTTAGACCTGAATTAAACTATTGACCGACAATAAGAAAATGTTATTCGTTTCTTGTAAGAACTTTGAACTGGCTTGAGTAAAATATCATTATTCGTAACAGTTTTAGCCGGACTAAAATGATTTTTAGGAGCGTTATTTGTATTGGACCTATGGTAAATTATGGACAAATCATCCCAAAATTCTGAAGACTGATTTCTGGTATTTCAAAAAATAAATTAGAATAAATTTCAATACAGCAGTGTAATTAGTTTTAGCGTTAACAGTAAATTTCACAAACTTGCATGATAGTTTTTCTTGCCATATGAATTTAAGTAAAAAATTTCACCGCAATATCTATAAATCCCAAAGTGGGCTTTATTTGGTTTTAGGCGCAATAAACTATTTTCCGAGAGTAGGGTTTATATGGGGCCTATGGTAAATTATGGACAAATCTTCACGAAATTTGGCAGTGTGATTTCTCGTCCTATAAAACTGTGACGCACCGAACTTCAATTTGATAGCATTATTTATTACGGTTTTAGGCGTACTAAACGGTTTTCCGGGAATAGGGTTTATATGAGGCCTAGTGTAAACTGTGGAACGATCTTAAAAAAACCTTACAGTGTGATTTCTGGTCCTATAAAACTGTGACGTACCAAATTTAAGTATGCTAGCGTTATTTATTGCGGTTTTAGGCGTACTAAACGGTTTTCCGCGAGAAGGATTTATATGGGGCCTAGTGTAAATTATGGACCAATCTCCAAAAAATTTTACAGTGTGATTTGTGGTCCTATGAAACTGTGACGTACCAAATTTAAGTATGCTAGCGTTATTTATTGCGGTTTTAGGCGTCTAAACTGTTTTCCGCGAGAAGGGTTTATATGGGGCCTATTGTAAATTATGGACCGATCTTTAAAAAATTCTACAGTGTGATTTCTGGTTCTATAAAACTGTGACGTTCCAAATTTTAGTATGATAGCGTTATTTATTACGGTTTTAGGCGCAATAAACTGTTTCCGGGGGTAGGGTTTATATGGGGCCTAGAGTAAATTATGGACCGATCTCCAAAAAATTTTACAGCGTGATTTCTGGTCGTATAAAACTGTGACGTACCAAATTTTAGTATGCTAGCATTATTTATTGCGGTTTTAGGCGTACTAAACTGTTTTCCGGGAGTAGGGTTTATATGGGACCTAGTGTAAATTATGGACCGATCTTCAAAAAATTTTAACAGTGTGATTTGACGTATTATAAAACTATGACGTACCAAATTTAAGTATGCTAGCGTTATTTATTGCGGTTTTAGGCGTACTCAACTGTTTTCCGCGAGAAGGGTTTATATGGGGCCTATGGTAAATTATGGACCGATCTTCAGTAACAGTATGATTTGCAGTCGTATAAAGCGAATTCGTGTAAAATTTTATGTCATTCTGTGCATTATTCCACCATTTATGTTAGTTTTTGTATCAAAATTATCAATTTTTTTTGGGTAGTGGTTCCACATTTTGATTCATAGTTCTGATCCTACTAAACCGATGTTGCTGGATTTCAATCCCAAACTGCTTAGGATAACTACAAGCAATTTGAGACCAAGTTTGTTCTTTTCTTTTGCGTTTTTCGAAAGTGAGCGTGTTTTCAACAGGCGGACAGACGGACAGACAGACGGAGATGGCTAAATCGACTTAGAATTACTCAAGGACCCAGAATATATATACTTTATGGGGTCTTAGATGTATAATAAAAAAGTTTCACACGGAATGACAAACTTAGTATACCCACATTCACCACAGTGGTCGTGGAGGGTATAACAACTTTACTCATTTCAACAAAAACTGCAGTTTTTCTTAACAGAATGCTACTGTTATATACACCAAAATCTTTATTTTAAAATTTCTTACCATACTGCATTTACAGAATTTAAAAGTTTTGGTTCGGTAAATTTTTATATATGAAAAGGTAAGCAAAAATTAAAAAAAATGTTAAGTTTGAATTTGAAAATCTGAATTTGTAGTGCTATGAATAAAAAACCATCGAACAAAATGGAAATGTTGCTTTAAGAAACATTTAGGAAATTTAATAAGCTTTCTAATGCATGTAATGATGTTCAAATCCATTTAGAACTGCTTGAGTTTGAGGCAAATTACTAAATCAAGATTTTTAACCTTTTTGGAAAAAAGGCATTTTGCCTAAAAAAATGAAAAAACGATTTGAGAGACCACTTCCCGTTCATCAATATTTAAGTGTTATACACCAAAATTCTTGGTTTTTATAGTAGATAAAGAAAATCGATGTTCATGAAGGAATTTTGAAAAAAAAAAAAATGAATAGTGAGATGGTCTACTGTACATATTCATTTTAAATTTCCAAGAGTTCAGTTTTAATCTGCAAAAAGAAAAAATAAATTATGTTAAAAATTAAAAAATTATTTGTGTTTCACATCAGCTGGTCTTATTTGGGCCAGTACGTCAAAGCCGTAGCAAATAATGATATCATAACAAATTTTGTTACGTGAGAGTTTTATAGGACTAAATAACATACTTCAAAATTTCGTGAAGATCGGTCCATAATTTACCCTAGGCCGCATATAAAAACTACTCACGGGAAACAGTTTAGTATTTTAAAAACCGCAATAAATAATGCTATTGTAATATAATTTGGTAGATTTAAAGTACTAAAAATCACACTTTCAAATTTCGTAAAGATCGGTCCATTCTTTACCATATAATGTCCAATAAAATGGGCACCCTGGGAAATTATTAAAATTCGTTTAAAACCGTAGCAGATATAAATATTGTGATAAAATTAGGTCCAATTTTGGTTTATATGGCCAGAAATAATATCATGCAATTTTCTGATTATAGGTCCATATTTACCTTAGATCCCATATTAAGCAGCCTTCTGAAAAGCACTTGAACGGCTTAAACAAATTTCACTACTGTATTGAAATTTTTTCCATTTAGATTTTTAAAAACAGAAATCACTCTACAGGATTTCGTGATGATAAGTCCATAATTCACCAAGGGTCTAATATAAATTCCCCTCCTGAAAATCGTTTTAGTTCGGCAAAAACTGTTACGAATCATGATATTTATCGTCCAATTGGTTTAAACCGGAACCAATTTTCATACTGACGTCCGTTTTAATAAAGATTAATTTATAGCTCTCATACATTCTAACTGTCGGTGGAGGGCATCAAAGATTCGGCACAGATTCTGTAAAAATTTCAAACCGATATTTGAAATATTGTATCGCCAATTTCGAAGAATTTTTATTTTTGAAAATATTAGAAAATTTTTTTAAATTTTTTTGCCGATAAATTTTGGAGTCGGAGTTGCGAGTTTTTGCGGGTACTACGACTCCGACTCCGCCTGCGGTATAAAAACCTCAACACCGACTCTTCAACTCCGACTTCACAGCCCTGGTACTGCCCATTATTTACTTGGGTAACGCTGAAACGAAATTGTGCATTAAAATTTTGAACAAATTTAATTATAGTAGAGTAGAGCCTTGGTTTAACAAAAAAAATGTATATACTCGTATATATATACATATATATATATATATAACACGACAAAGGAAAGACAGTTACGAACACGTTCCTCCTCTGTTTACCAAATTATGTGAAAAACTATTTCCACCATTTAAAAATTATTTTCTTATAAGAAAATATTATTAAATTTCTCCAATCACCAAATTTATTCCAAATTCATAATATCAAGCAAACCAGTTGTTGATTTTGCACCTATTACCAAAATGATTATATTAATTACTAAAAATTTTAAAAAAATATTTTCAATAAATGATATTTTTAACTTTAATTAAAAAAGTGATCAAAAAACTTTGCCATTTCAAACAATGTGTTTATTTATTTAAATAAATATTGACAATTCCCAACAACAATTCTAGATGTTTAAATTATTTTATTTTAAACGAAAAAAGTCAATTAAGATTTTTTGATATTTAATTAAAATTTTAATTGAAAATTTATTTTAAAACAACTAAAATGTTAATTAAATCAAAATTAAATTTTTAATTTTCTTTCAACTAAAAATATAATTGATTCAATTATTATATTGATTAAATTTAAATACATTTTAAATAATTTTTTTAATTGATAAAACACTTTTTTCTGTGTACAGAAATTCATAATATATATTTATTAGATATGAGGGTAAAAACGGGTAGATTCGGTATCCTCAGAGCCAAACAAAAATATTTAATACTTATCGTTGTTCATTAGCAAAAAACGGACAAGTATCTGGTACTTTTTTTTAAAAAAATCGTCGGCTTTAGAGAGTAAGGGGACTTAACCTGGATTTAGGAAATTCTTTGTCACTCCATGTATCTTTTAAACTTATAAACATAGAAAGATTCTACAAAATCCGTAACTTTTCTAAAAACTACCAATATAAATTTGGTCATTCTTTAAAATTTGTACGTTAAAGGATGACATTTGTACCTGCACTTGGTCCTCTTTTTTACAAAAT
This sequence comes from Pollenia amentaria, assembly GCA_943735925.1. Lineage (NCBI taxonomy): Eukaryota > Metazoa > Arthropoda > Insecta > Diptera > Polleniidae > Pollenia > Pollenia amentaria. Next base: position 116,961,791 of record OX031010.1, on the reverse strand, counting down.
ATGTCTCTCCATTCATTCACATATGCTTACACAGAAACAATTTAAATTGTCTCTAATCACCGAGTTCATACCAAATTCATAGAAGCAAGCCAACAATATGTTGATTTTGCACCTATTACCGAAATGATTATATTGATTATTTAAAATTGTAATTTTTTTTGTTAATAAATTATATATTTAGTTTTAATTAAAAACATGATGAAAAATCTTTGCAATTCAAGCAATTTGTTAATTGATTAATTAAATATAGCTCAGGTTTTGGCAATTCCCAACAACAATTCTACAAGTTAAAATTATTTTATTTTCAACGAAAAAATCAATTAAGATTTTTTTGTTATTTGATTAATATTTTAATTAAAAATTTATTTTAAAACAACTAAAATGTTAATTAAATCAAAATTGTATTTTAAATTTTCTTTCAACTAATAAAATAATTGATTCAATTATCACATTTTTTAATTGAAATACTTTTTAAACAATTTTTTTACTTGACAAAAAACTACTGATAATTTTTTTTGTGTATTCAATTGCGAGCCCCCACTGATTTTTCCGCTTAAAATAAAATAATTTACACTTGTAGAAATGTTGTTGGGAATTGTCAAAAATCAATTAACACGTTGTTTAAAATGGCAATGTTTTTTGATCATTTTTTAAATTAAATATATCATTTACTGAAAAAAAGAATTCGAATTTTAAATTTTGCAATTTTAGTAATCAATATTATCATTTTGGTAATAGCTGCAAAATCAACAAATTGTTTGCTTGATTCTATAAAATTTTTGAGTGGAGAATATTTTTAATTTGTGTCTACAATATTAAAATTTCTGATACTTAAATAGGGAGAAAAAATTATATCAGAAAGGACAAATACGGGAATTTTTATTTTTGTGCCGCATATGGAAGTTTTTTAATTTTCTATAATATTTAAACTATTTTAGAAACATAAAATTATGGGGGGCAGAGTCTTGAGCGAATGTGAACCTACAAGATGAAACATGTTGCTACTTTCTTGATCTTCAACTGGTTCTTTTTGAATTTTCGTTAATATTAATATACTTAGAAACATAAAAGTTAGCATGCAATGTCCTGAGTGGATGAGAATCGATAATAGGGAACTTTTTGGTACTTTGCGTTCTTAAACTGGTACGTTTTGAATTTTCATTAGTACTGAGTATAGACACATAAAATTCATCATGCAGAGCCCAGAGTGATTGAAAAACTATATAGGACAATTATTGGAACTTCTTTTGTTTTTCAATTGGCACGTTATGCTTTTCTTTATATTATTGAACTAACAATATTATATAAGGCATTTACGGACATGAGGGAAAAAGATATTTTCATCTGTGATTGTAAGTAGAAAAGTTTTTAACGTCCTTTAACTAAAAATATTTTAACTTACCTCAACCAAAAAAGGTTATTATTTTAATTTATTTTATGATCTTTAAATAATTTAAGTAATAACACCTTAACAAACTCTTTTATGTTTATTTTGCAATCCTATGAAATTATTGTGTAAGAGAATTTTAAACTATTTTACGGCTATTTCAAAGAAAATGGTTCCTTAAAAATTCAGTTCAATATTATTCGAAATGTTTCCATTATATTAACGTATTTGTTACTAATGCTTATAGTCCATAATTTTCTCTTTTAATTTCATAAAGCCTCTTGGTTCCCAAAACTTTTTTATTTATACCTTCTATATTTAAATACTTGATATTGTGTGTGATAGGAGATTTTGAATTTGAAAATAAATTTCTTTCAAAACTGAGATAACAAAAACTTTCGCCAAAAATACATATTTCGCTTCCAAACTAATATCATACATGGTCCATCAGCAACGATGGCTATCCCATCAATAACTCATTTTGGTGAAACTTGCCGATACGACATAGTAATACTATGTAAATAATCAAATCTTAATATAATCCTTAAGTTTACGCCCTGCCATTGCCGGACGAAAAATCTCTTAATCACGGTTCCCTTTCACATAGTTGTTTAGCGTTATTCTGATCAGATAAGTTCCGCACTGCCTGAATAGAGGGCTTTTTTAAATGATCGCAGAATTTCTATAATGATTGCAATTTCCATAAAGATCAATGTACATAAGAATGCGATAAAAACAATGTGTACGGTTTTACTTAACAATAATTCTATATTTATATTAAAGAAATACACATATGCATTCTCTCTTGTCATAAACAAATTTAGGACCTAATTTTTAATGTGTCCATGATATTTAAGCCAAGCTGTGTAAAAAGAGCTGTGGTAAACCAATTGTAATTAAAAATTTTTTATCTTATATTGATTAAAATACCAATATTATAACAAGAGTAATAGATAAAAATATTCTAATTCGGGAGGCCACATCTGAAAGAGATTTAGTTGAGTCTTGGCGTGTAGGCCTAACCTCATGATTAGCTTAACCACTGGGTGCCAAGTAATGCGTCTACAAACCACCACAGTGAGTGAAAGAAACCAGCACATGTAGGCTGAAATTTAAGTGTTAAGTTAACAAAATTACACACTCGTCCCTTATTTAGGGGCATCTGTTTAATAGCAACAACACCTAAGGAGATCCGACAGTAGGCAGACCATCCCCAGAATAGGTTTAAATTCAGCCCTTGAAGCTCACTTCACACGTGATCCTCGAGGTGTCCTCAAGCAACAATCAGCTGGAACCGAAGTCCCAGGTACTACTGACTCCAATGGTACCAGACAGTATCTCTGGTCAGCCGTTATCTTCAGAAATCAGTTAATTTTAAGCTCTGTCGAATTCCAGGTATTGACTGCACGTAATTTCCCCGGAGGATGTAGCGCCAAAAGTTAGAATATCCTTTTAATTTAATACAACATAAGCGATGAGTCCGGAAGGACACTAAAATAAAGGCTAATCATGGTCTAATTCTTAAAGTAAACAATATGCTTCTTCCATATAGTCAGACAATCGTACGGAAGGATATGTCATGGTGTTGAATATTTGTTCTTGAAGCCATAAAAATTAAATGAATTAAAATGAAATTGTAAACATGGAAAACATTTTACACCGTTAAGTAATTTAATTCTTACATTTTAAAGGCCTTCATCCAACTAATATTAAGGATCAGGTAACGAGGTCGAACGAGCTACTAAAACGATCAATGTAGTAATTCACCCATTGATATTATCCTTAAAAACGGCTAAGAAAATTTATAAAATGTTATTGGCACATCGTTGGCTGATGGTGCGCGAGCTGGCTGGAATAATAGGAATTTCTAGTTGTACTTAAAATCGCAAATTCGTTAAAAAAAAGTCGTATAAAATCCGTAATCGGATACAGCAGCTAGTGATTTTTAAAAATTAAGAGCCATTGCCAATTATGAATTGATTTCATGATATTTTATTTAAATTCATCTGAGACCCTCAAAAGTATATAAACTCTTAGTCCTTTAGAAATTCTAAGTAGATTTTGCCGAACGACGCAACAGAAAAGAATAATTTTGGTGTTAAATTGTTTCTAGTTCCTCTAAACAGATATGCCCCTAAATGTGAAACATCTCCCTGAAAAATTTATATTTTTGTTAGAAAAAACTAACATAATTTGGTTGACGATTAATATTAAATTCCACACATATTCGTTTAATACGACCAAAAATAACATTGAGTGATTCACAAGGTAGTCAGTCATAAAGTTGTAAAGTCATATGTTTACAAATAATTACAAAAATATATGTAAATGACTGCTGTGGGCAACCGCTAATAATTTAGATTTCTACTGTACAGTTATGACGAATCAATGAATACAGCATTAAAATTTTTATTTGGTTTGGAACACAACAAAATTTTTTATAAACAATTGTAAAATATTATTTAGGACATTATGACGATATGATTTGATAGCTCACCTAGTGAATAACCCAAATAAGATTTCGTGAAGATCGGTCATAATTTCCTAAAAGCCTCATATAAAGCCGACCCACCGATAACACTTAAGTACGGCTAATACCGTAATAAATAATGATTTTGTAGTGCAATTTTGACTAATTTAATTTTCAATTTCGTGAACATCGGTCCATAATTTACTACAGATCTGTAATCATTCTTTTTTTTTATTTTAATACGTTACGAATCAGCAAAATTTTGAATTCATTCTTTTCACAGCAAAAACGAATTGAAGGAAATTTTAATCAATTCAAACAAATTAGGCAAAATTATTTTCAATTCGTTTCAATTCAAATGAATGTGTAGAATGTGTTGCAATTCGTTTTCAATTCAAATGAATTTCAATTCGTTTCCAATTCAAATGAATTTGGTAAAGTGAATTGCTATTCATTTCCAATTCGATTGAATTGAATTGATTTTGAATTCATTCAAATTAATTGGAACAATGAATTGCAATTTAAATGAATGAAATCAAAAATGAGTTGCAATAAATCAAATTCAAGAGCGAGATTATTTAAACAAAAAATAATTGTTAAACACACCTTTAATAATATTTTCACACTATTTGATAAAAATAAAAATTTAAGTTTCTTTTAGCAAATAAACAAAATTTTCCCATTGTGATAGGATTTTCGCCGATACCTAATAATTCAATTCCTATTCTGGCGCTACCGCTATTTTTTGCTTTATTTTACATAAAAAATTAGTTCAATAATAAAACGACATGGATGCTTACTGTAGATTTATTTACAAAATCAATTCAAATTTCAATCAATTCAGTTCAAGTGAGTTGGAAATTAAATTGATAATTCTTTTTTCTAATTCATTTGAATTAATTCAAAATCAATTCAATTCAAATTTTGACAAATTCATTTTAATCGGAAATGAATTGCAATTAATTTTTACCAAATTCATTTGAATTGGAAACGAATTTCAATTCATTTGACAAATTCTTTTGAATTGAAAATGAATTGCAATTAATTTTTACCCAATTCAAACTCAAATTTCATTCAATTTATTTTTTGGTGTGAAAAGAATTAATAAAAAAATTTGCTAAAAAATGAATGATTTATTTACAGCTCTGATAATTTACCATAGACCACATGTAAAGCCAGCTCTCTGGAAACACATAAGTACACCTTAAACCAAAACAAAGAAGGCTTTTGTGTTGATAAATGTTAAGCATTCTCTCGGAAAACACTTTAGTATGCCTTAGACCGTAACGAATAATGCTTTTGCAGTAAAATTTATTCTTATTGAGTTTCATAACGCTTGAAATCATGTCACCAAATTTCCTAATGATCGGTCCATAAATTACCATTGTCCCCACTCTTTGAAAACACTTAAGTACGAATTAAACTATAAATAACCATAGTCCCCATATAAAACGGCCTCTTGAAAAGCACTTCAAAACGCTAACAAATTGCATTACTCTACTGAATTTTTTTCCGATTATGGTTTTTTTATACTAAAAGTCACTGTGCCAAAGTCAGCGATGATCGTTTCGTAATTCACCATATAAAAAGAAATATACCCTAACCAAAATGTCTCTTGATATTTTATGGAAAACAAAGGCCCCATTTAAAGAGTTCTGCCGCAAAGAATTATAATGCTGTGAGTTTAGGTTTTATTTAGATTGGTCCATAATTTATCATGGATTCCATATAAAGCCCACTCCAGAAATATTATATCTTTTGGTGGAGGATTATACCCAAATTTGTAAAAGATTTTGAGCAAATTAAGTGAATTTTCAACAATAGCGGTAAAAATTTTTTATGAAAAATCCTCTTGGAGTTTTTAGATATTACATTTAAGATGTCTTCTTATAGAACTCCTTAGATATCTAAGATACTGCATAATTAAATAGTTATTAAAATCCAACATTTTATTAACCCAACTTTGAGAAACATTTATGCTGGATGATATCATATAACTTAGTAGCAATACTTGTAGGAGATCACAGAGTTGACCTTAATAGACCAAAGTTTTCTAATTTATTTTATATGTCAAACTTAAAGATCCACTATTAGAATACTTTCAACCCTTTCCTTAAATAGATATGAATAATAACAAAGACGGGGTTGTCTGAATGGTGGCTTGCAGAATGAATGGTTGACTGAACTCCTTGCAACATACTGCATATTTACATGCATAACATGCATGTTTCTTTTGTGTTTCTGTATCTGTAAACTTCTTTTAAAAACAATTTTTGTTGTTGTTAGGGTTTTACTATACAATGTGTACTCAAACTTTGCTGCACATGGGAATTCTATGAAGTCTGTGTAACTTTTTTTTCTTTTTCTGCTGAACGCACATGTGCACACACGCAAGTAATCCAAAGTTTAAACAATTGCAGTTTTATCGCGCCCTGCCACATACAAACACTGACATTGTGGCACATCTACCCATATAGTGCTCAGGCAATACGCACACTTATACACAAAAAGGAAAAATATAAAATAAAATGTTAAAGTGAAGTATGTAGATGTATGTAGATTTCGCTTGTGTATGTTTACGGTTGTAAATAGTTTGGGTTACCATAGACACTGTATTATTACAACTCTACAATTAAGTATCAAAGTGCAATGTAACACCATTGCTACCGCAACCACTACTGTTGCAGCTAAAAGCAACAGTAGTTGTTCCAACTTTAATAACTCAACTTGCTTCATTTGGGATGTTTGTTTGCTTGGTGTTACGTTTTCTTTTTTTGGTTACGTTGGTTTTATTTTATGACATTTTCATACAATTTTAAAATTTATTATTTGCAGAACGGGTACAATATATTTACCGAGTTATATGCAACTTTATGCATAGACTGGCAGACACCGCGTGCACTCCTTGCACTTTGCCATAGAAAATTCAAACAGAGAAAAAAGGTTTATGCCACTACGACAACATGTATGAACTTTGTTGGCAGTTCATGTTGCATCATCATTATTTTTTTGTTGTTTTTTGTCATATGGAATTTGTATTTTAACTTGCATTTTATGCGTACTTTGCATAACTTTTTTCACGAGATTCAAAATACTTGTTTATTTATTTTATATACCGTACACCACCATAAGAAAGGCGGGTATTAGTCGTTTGTGCTGATGCATTTAACACATAGACAAATATTGATGCTGGACTCACTCTTTAAAATACCAAATATCACTGCGGCTGGGGGATTGTCTGTATATGTAAACCTTGTGCGCAAAGTGCAGATAGCAGTTCTGGAGCTGATTTAATGAATTTTGGAATTTAATTTTTAACATTTTATAAAAACGAACGAACTAGTCCATAATTATACAAACCCTTTATTTTGGATGGACTTTTGTACGGAGAATTATTTTTGTAATGAACTGCTTAGCCCATTTTAATACTTAAAATAACTTTTTACATAGAAAATATTTCAGTAAAATTTATAGGTCCTAATTTTTCTCTTGTAGTCGCTGTCTTGTCAAAACCCTTTATACCAGGAGCATATTTGTATGGGTCGCTAGGTAAAATAATAGATCGATTAATTTTATAAACCCATTGATATTATATGGATACATTTTTCACTATATTTTTCTTTATATTCATGGGTTTTACAAGGTAGTCATAAAGTTGTAAAGTCATATGTCTTAAAATAATTACAAGAAATATATATGACTGCTGTGGGTAACCGCTAATAATTGGGATTTCTACTGTACAGTTATGACGAATCAATGAACACGGCATTACCATTTGTATTTTGTTCACAGAAAAAAGAGTTTTATCAATTAAAAAAATGGTTCAAAAAGTATTTAAGTTTAATTAATGTGATAATTGAATCAATTATTTTTTTAGTTGAAAGAAAATTAAAAATTAAATTTTGATTTAATTAACATTTTAGTTGTTTTGAAATAAATTTTCAATTAAAATTTTAATTAAATATCAAAAAATCTTAATTGACTTTTTTCGTTTAAAATAAAATAATTTAAACATCTACTGCCGTATTCATAAAAAACTAAAACGGATATGAAATCTATTTTAAGGAAAATTTGTATGGAAATTTTGTTTTAAAATACGTTTGAAATCTATTTTATTTTTTATGAATACGGCAGTTAGAATTGTTGTTGGGAATTGTCAATATTTATTTAAATAAATTAACACATTGTTTGAAATGGCAAAGTTTTTTCATAATTTTTTTAATTAAAAGTAAAAATATAATTTATTGAAAAAAAATATTCACAATTTTTAGTAATTAATATAATCATTTTGGTAATAGGAGCAAAATCAACAAATTGTTTGCTTGATATAATGAATTTGGTATAAATTTGGTGATTGGAGAGTTTAATATTAATAATTTTTTCTGTATTTGAAACACAAAATAATTGTTTTTTTAAACAATTGTAAAATGTAATTTAGGACTTTATGATGATATGACTGGATTGCACACTTTCCCCAATTATGTATAAAATTCGTCTTTATATCTTTCTAATTTTGCTTGTTTGTAGAGAATGTGTCGTAATTTGTTTTCAGTGGTGCGAGCAAATTAAAAACGTTAAACACTTTTGTTTCGAAATGTATTTTTTTAGTTATGACGACGTTGCAGCATATGCTATTTGTCGTTAATGTTGTTAAATTCTCTACTTTTTTACTATTACAGCTTTCCTTTAAACTAAAGTGAACAATACGTTAAAGGCAATTTCATCCCAACAGGTACGTTAAAGCTAAGTTGAAATAAAAAAAAAAGTAAGTCCGACAAAATACTACCTTAAACAAACGGTAAGTTGTTATGATGGCCCTAAATGTTATATTTATTTATTAAATTTGCTAACTCTTAAGTGGATACCTAATTGATGGCGGAGTGGCGGAGATTGTCACATGAGCCTGGCTGGGACTACTTGTATTTTGTATGTAGTTTTTTTGTTGCTATCGCGAAACCTCTCACAAACAAAATCCAGGGCCTGGCTGGAACTTCATTCATTTGTATTAAGTTTTATGGCTATAGCAAGAACATTTAGTTGTCCACTGGCATAATTTCTCGAAATAAAAGTAAAGAAATAATTATTTTGTATTGTGTGTCCTTATTATACTTTTCGTTTTAATTTTATTTAAAACAGTCCATATATAATAGTGCAGGGCATGGCCAGGCCATATACGAATACAAATTTCTCTAAACTTTTCCACTCAGAACACCTTAATTGAGGAATTCATAATTAAATTAGGAGGATCTGTCGATGCTATCAATGCTAAATATTAAATGTAAATTCAAAAATGCGGTGCCAAGCCCAGGTATCACCTTAAGGGTTTAGAATTCGTTCGCTTACTTACAACTCCTCTGTATGTGTTGTTGTGTAGAGCATAAAAAAGACCATTATTTTTAAAATGTATCGATATAAACAAAACGATATAAAAGAATATATAAGAAAAATTTTTATTGGAATGGTGCTCAGTTTCGAGCAAGCAGTCATTGAGGAAATACATGTAAATAATTTCGAAACCAATAACAATCATGTGATAGAGGATAAACGAAATGTTGCATCAACCTCTGAAAGAAAACGTGAAACGGGCCAAAAAATAAAAATCTTCGAAGCGAAAAGTTCAACAAAGAAAGCAGCAGGCAGGCGAAACTTATATAAAGAAGTAGCACGAAAAGAAATTTTCAATAAAAAACTGGGGGCAAATTACAACTCTCGATATCGAAAGAATTTTCCATTTAACTTGCATTGTAATTTCGATCGATATCGAATGATGTAATTTGCCTCCTGTTTTAAGAACTGTAAGTTCGACTATCAAAAAGTACATAAACATAACGCTAGGAGTTTTTTGAGGATTTTTTTACATCTTAAAACAAGAAGGAAGTTTCCATTATATTTCTAAATAAACTAATAGAATTGAAAGTGTTTTGCGACGAACAACTTTTTTATCAACTTTGTAGAATTGCCTAGAAACAGGATTCAAAGCTTCAACTGTACAATTGTAGGGGAATGTTAGAAAAGATATACTCACTGTTTATTGTTGTGGCTGTGTTGAAGCTTTGATGTTGTTACAAGTAAGCCCTGAGTGTTTAAAATTCTTATTCACTTTGAAGTCTTATTTGTATTATATTTATAGCTATTCTAAAGGCTTTGAAAAATGTTTCCTGACGATCTGGGCAACCAGTGAACTGCGCACAGAAACTAGCTTTCCCTCAACAATAAATTTCAGGGTTTTTATCAAAAATCTTATTAATAAAGAAATATTTTCATTCATCATCCTTCTGCTAGTTACTTTTTTAACTTTCGAAATTTTAACTTTCAAATATTTCATGTTTTTTTCTGCAAAAAAAATATTTCTTACCATTACACAAAGTCCTGTTAGGTATTTATAACCATTCTGTCGAATATCCATGTGCCTCATCGTTGATCATCAGAGCTCTCTCTGTTTTTCAGAGTCAATTTGTGGAAAAACTAATAAAGTTGCTTGGATATTTTTAAAAACATAATAATATTTCAGCACAAGATTCAAATTATTTAAAAACAAATTTTAAGTAAACTTAAAATGGACTAAGTCAAGCGATTAACAATTTTCAATCTTAGTTTCCTCAAAAGGAGTGTTGGTGCAAATAGTATCTTTTTATTCTGGGGTCTCAAAATGTCTGTTCCTTTTGCCTTCTATGGTATAGGCATTATTGTGCTAAAACCATTATTTCAGGAAGTAAAAGTGTGTTCGTTTTCTATTACTAAGCCACTTATGAACATGTTTCCCTAACTTTTATTACGATTATTTTATTATTTAACTATGACATATCTAACTTTACTACATTAGTATTATTTGCTACTGATTTAAGCGCTCGAAAGTGTTTTCCAATCGTGGGCTTTCTACGGGACCTATGGTATATTATGGGCGGGTTTTCAAAAAATTTAGTGATGTGATTTCTAGTCATATAAAGGGACTCTGTGCAAAATTTGTTTCATATTTTGGTCCATCACTCTTTTCCTACTGAACCAATTGAACTGTATGTTAATACACACATATGAAATGTTTGGTGGTACGGTTTAAAAGAGGTCATACAAGCTGCTTAGATAATCACTAAAGTAGTCGAAAAATTGAGGTATTATTTTTACAAACGGTTAAGAAAATTTCTAAAATTACCGCAGTAAGTGATTTTTAAAATTTAGAGCCATTGGCAATTATGAACTGATTTCATAACATTTTATTTAAATTCATCTCAGACCCTCAAAGGTATATAAATTCTATGTCCTTGAGTAATTATATGTCGATTTTGTCATGTCCGTCTGTTGAAATTACCGTCGATTCCGAGTGACTCAACAGATAACAACAATTTTGGGGTCAAATTGTTTCTAATTCCTAAATCTAAAAAATCTAGAAACATCTCCCTAAAAAATGTATATTTTATTAGAAAAACTAACATAAATTGGTTGCCGATTAATATTAAATTCCTCACAAATTCGTTTTATATGACCACAAATAACACAATAAGATTGCGTGAGGGTCAGTCATGTTTTAATAAATGCCTCAATTCGTACCGAATAATGATAGTGTATGACTAGTTTCAAATTTCGTAGACATTGGCCAATAATTTACTTTAGGCCACATGTAAAGCCTGCTCTCATGATACACCTTAATACGCCTACCACCATTACAAAAAAGGCTTTTGTTTTGAAATTTGATTATGTTTATTTTCATAAGACTAGAAGTCCCACGTTAAGTTTACTCCGGGAAACACTTAAGTACGTCTCAGACCGTAACGAATAATTCTTTTGTAGTTACATTTATTTTATTTCGTTCTATAATTCTTATAATCACGCCACTAAATTTCTTAAAGATCAGTCCATTAACAACCATTGTCCGCACACTTGGAAAACACTTACGTATGCCTAAAATCATAAATAACCATTGTCCCCATATAAGACTTCATATTTTGATCCATCACTCTTTTCCTACTGAACCGATTGTACTGTATTTTAATTGCAAATTTTTTTAAATAACTAAAAACAATACATTTATATTTGCCCTTGAGTCCTTCGGACCTTAGAATTACTCGAGGCCCCAGAATTACAATGCAGTTCAGTGCAAATAATTTGTTCTCAAAACTGTTGTATACAGTAGTATAGTTCTAATGCAACCCTAATATTTTTACACTTTTCAATTACTTAGCAACAAATTTCTCTTAATTATGTTTAAAAGAAAAAATCGCGCGTTATTTCATAAATATTTCATAATGCATATTCGCAAGTAGTCGTTACATGTTCGTGTATTAATTTATCGAATGCTATAGTAACGAATACAAATATGTAAAATATTGAGCACCACTGTTGCATGTCCTTTTTTCGTATAAATGAATGTAAATTGTACTCATTTTTATGTATTTTTCATTATCCCCTTTAATGTTTTTATGCATGTCTGGACTTGAGCTTTAATTTACATTCCTGTTTATTTAAACTCTTTTACTCTTAGCCCAAACAAAAACGTATGTACATACATACAGATGCATGTACATGTAGCTTCAGTATATTTGTGGAGGAATATAACTGTCAGTTAATTTTTATTACAAATTCCACCATGTGGTACTGTTGTACGAACCAGTAAAAGTCTTGCAACAAATAATGCGATCTAAAAGCAGTGATGCCATTTTAGCATTTACAGTGCTTAACTTAAACAAAGGTATTAGCTATTATAATAAAAGGAACATTTCCGGGTAAATATTGTCTATTGCAACAACTTTAAATATTAACCTTTAAGTCAACAGCTGAAAAATGATGCTTACGTCAACAGCAAGCATAACCGGGGTATGCAAGAACATTTAATATGTTAATTCATAAGTTTTGTTGTTCTTCTGTTGCTGATTTTTATTTTATTTGTATAGCGGTAGTTTCAGCAGGTTAGGCTAGGTTCAATGGGCAGCCATCGAGAGACAGCTTACTTGGGTCCTTTAGCGGTCCCTTTGTGATACCCAGCGCCAATGCCCATCCCGAAGAGCAGTTATTCAGATGGCGTCACTGCAAGGTTGAGCCAATTCGTCTTCCTAATGAAGAGAAGAAGCAATCTTAGTTCTATTTTTGATAGATCCTCATCATGACAACTTCTACAGTAGTCATTTAATACCAGACCCATTCTTCTAGCATGAGTCCCAACAGGCCAGTGTCCAGTTATGACCGACACCACGGTCCTGATTTGGTTCCTATTGAACCTTAGTAGAGATTTAGTTCTCCGTTCATTATGACCAAGCCGAAGTGCCCTGGATGTGGAGCAGGTGGACTCACGGGTCCATCCTTCTTGCGCGATTCTATAGTTCTCGCGCCGTATGAGGTTCAGCAAACATGTAAAACTCTTAAATATTGTCAAATAAACATGTAATATTACTTTATTTCCATTTTTTTCATTTACATACCCGGGTATGGTAGGAATGAAAAATGCCCACATCCATGGTCTAAGTTGTCCAACTTTGTTCAAACTTTAGAATATGTTAGAAAACAGTTCTAGTGAGGATATCATGAAAATTCAGAGCGATATGAAAGCCACATTCTGATATACAGCGTTTTTTATTTTTGATCGAAAAAATAAAAATCAAAAAATAACTATTATTATTTTTGTTCAAAAAAATCAAAATAATAAAATCAAAACTTTAGAAATCATAATATTTAATCATAGAAGAGATCATAAGGATCAATATGGTATACTTGAATCAGTTTGACAGCATTTACTTCCATATGCTTTTTTTGTTTCAAAATTTCAAAATAACTGTTATTTTCAGTCCCTGGTCATAAGTATAAATTACAAAGAAATATTTTGGTTAATGACCTAAATAAGTTATTATTATATGATTTTAAATAATTTTTTAAATCAATTTGAAATATATTATCTTAATATTTGTTAGATATCCGGTAATATTATAACATTTTGAGAATAATTTCGATATGAAATCCATGGAAAATCCAAAAATTAATCAAATGTATGTAAATATATATATAAATATGTTCCAAAATTACCAACACAATATATTTTCGTTATTCGAATACTACGAGTAGTAGTGATATCAATCTAATGTTAACGATGCTATTCGGAATTGTTTCGAATACATATTTTAATTACGATCAATTTCGTAATTCCGACAAATTTTAATTTTGTTATTTTTAAGTTAAATGTGGCAATATTGTACAAACCAAAACAAAAACTTTTTTCGATTGAAAAATTTTAAGTGATTTTTTTCCGAGAAAATTTATCGGTGTTCGTTTTCTGAAGAAGCTTTCTCGCAATAAAAAACTTTCGATCGAAATTTATATCTGTGACAGGCCCGTATATTTACATATATTAATACACAAATTGTTATTACGGTGTTAGAGCTATAAATGATTTCGTGCAGCAAAAACACTCTTTATTAAATATTTTCATACATTTCGAAAAATTTATTATTGTGTACACTTTTTCAACATAAATTCCATTAGAATTCAGAACAATTTTAATTAGTGTCCTTTTTGAAAGTTAATTTGAAAGTAATTATTTCTTGTCTCTTTTGGTAACTACATATTTTTATACAACTTTTAAGTATAAAATAAAGGTATAATTTTTTAGGTTGTAATTGGCCAAATTATAAAGGATTACTTTTCGGACATCGCGAACAAAAATAAATACTTTTTCTAGTAGAAAACTAAGTACTCTTTTCCTTAAGTTCTCATTATTTTTCTGCTTATTTTGTAAGCAAAGTTTTTGCTGGGCTGTTTTTACTTATACCCACAACACAATAGTGAAGAGGGTATTATGCGTTTATACTGATGTGTGTAACACAGAAAATATTGTGTCAAGTCCCACCTTTAAGTATACCTATCGACTCATAATCACTTTCTGAGTATTGTTGTATTGTTGTGAATGGAAACTTAAGTTGAATTTAAATGTACCACATCGGTGAATTTAGTTTAATTTAAGTGTTTAGTGAAAAAGAGAATTTTGTATTTAATACGATTTTAATCATAAATGGGTTTTAAAGTCAATCCTGAAAATTGGCCATGACTTCCAAATCGGCAAAAAGAAAATTATTGCTGTTTTGACGTGTGGAAAGTAAGCGTTTTTTTAACAGACGGGCATGGTATATCCACTTGGAATAACTCGGAACTATAAAATTGGCAGACAATAATTCATCACTTATAACTTCCCAAAACTCCGCTTCTTATTAATATTAACTGAATAATTATTACCTTCACCAAAAATATCTGGCACGGGCTTTATGCATTTGTAACGCACAAAAATATTAGAACTCTAGTTGACTGATAACTTAAGGGCTGGAACAGAATCAAGTAATTGTAGTAATAGCTTAAGCTGACGAATGCTCTGTACCCCAACAAAGTTCAACATTTCGAACTTAAGGCCATGTCAGATAAAACTTTTGCTTTGCGTTGCGTTACCGATTCGCTTTGACATCTAAGATAAAATATACATACTTATACGAAACATGTCACATAAAGTACTTTCAAAGCGGAGCGAAGCAAAAAGTTAGCCAACTCTCATCTTTTTGCGCGCTTTGACAATTGGCTAGCATAATTTTCTTTTGGTTTTTAATTTATTTGCCGAATTCAATTCCAAAAAATTGTCCAATTAAATTTTTAACTTTTATTTTTATAACAAACTAGCTTAACCCGGTGCGCTTCGCTACACTGACCCCGCACATTTTTATATTGAAATTTATAGTTTACTATAATAGTAGCTTTAACCACGTTTGAAGACTCTCCCTTTAATAGTTCTTCAGTTGAGCGATATTTAATGTATGCATCCTATGGGAGGTATTTCCCCCCCTGCGCCTACCCGCTTTATTTTTATTTTCAAAAGTGTAGTATACCATAAGATTGACTTTTAGAAAGTTTGAACATTCTCACTATTACAGTTCTTAAGATATGCGATGTTAAACATTGGCGTCCTATGGGGTATTCCTATACCCCCGCTGCTATTTTATTTCAATTCCGGGGCTCAGAAGATCCTACTACAAAAAGTTCAGCAAAATGCGTGCAGCGGCTCTTAAGATATGCGATAATTAATATTGGCATCCTATGGGGGGTACCAATTCCAATGCCCCTATCGAAAAAATAAGTAGCCTATTTTATTTTTAGGGCTCACGTGATGTTACTGTAAAAATTTCAGGAAAATCGTGCGATAATTAATATTGGCATCCTATGGGGGGTACCAATTCCCCTGCCCCTATCGAAAAAAAAGTAGCCTATTTTATATTTAGGGCTCACGTGATGTTACTGTAAAAATTTCAGGAAAATCGTGCGATAATTAATATTGGCATCCTATGGGGGGTACCAATTCCCCTGCCCCTATCGACAAAATAAGTAGCCTATTTTATTTTTAGGGCTCACGTGATGTTACTGTAAAAATTTCAGGAAAATCGGTTCAGTAGTTTCGGAGTCTATAAAGCGACAAACAAACAAACAAACAAACATACATAATCCATTTTTATATATATAGAAGATAATAGATAATAGATAATTAAATGTACAAATTTCCAGCCGCTTTTATAAGTAAACAAACAATGCGTGAGTGTTGTCAAAGTTTTCATTGTGGCATACACCTTTTGCTTTGCGTTTTTCTGCCAAAGATAGAAACGTCACGCAAAGCGACAAAGTTGTATCTGACACGGCCTTTAGCGCTTCAACTTCAACTGCAACGACTACTACAACTACGCATTCTGTCGACGCTACTTTGAAAGTGACATTTCTTACTTTTCACAGCTTGCAGCGCTATTCGTAACGTTGTACTACAGCGAATATTCTGTTCCCCACTTCAGTCTGGGTTCACTCCATTAAAGTTCTTTTTCAGAAAGTCTAAATCTTTTGGTGAGTATGGAGAGAAGAATTACATGTTCTCTTCATGCTCTTAGTTACCAATAAACTAAGATTTTCTAGAAGAAAACTTTTATAGTGTGAACCCAGACTAAATGCTTCTTGTATGCAAAGTTACACTTGTAAAAGACAGAAAGTTGTTGCATACAAAATTGTTATTAACATATTACTTAACTGCACCCAGAGAAAAAACATGTTTACATATGGTCACCTCCAACAAAACTATTTTAAAAGAAAAATTTTAAATATATTATGTTTATTTTTAATCCAAATTTAGATATTTTTTTTTTTTTTTTAATTAGGCTTAAGTTCATTGAATTTAATTTTCATTAAACTATTTTTTATGAAGACAGGAATTTTACAACATGAAATTAATTAAAATTTTTTTTTATTGATAATTTTTCATTCTTGACTGCGCTGAGATTTGAACCCAGGCGTTCACGGACAGGTTGCCCAGACTAGTTTCGATTGTAACCACACAATCTCGTCAGTGGGGTTTGCCGTTTTACTCACTCGGCTATTAAGCCGGGCGACGTCAATAGTCAAACATCAATCCTTAAACCAAATGGTATTTCACTTTGGTAGATCGAAATTTGCTTTTTGAATGAATGATTATCTATTTTAATTGATTTACATTTTCTTCCTAACTTCTGTTTTTTCGTACTTTTTGTCAAGAATTCTTCTTGAAGTCCAAAGTACATTTTTGTTTTTGTTTTTTTTTTTTGATGTTTTTGTCTTTCTTTTTTCTTGTTGACCTTTTTCAGCACAACTTGAAGGACAAATGTAAACATAGCTCGTGCCTTAGCTGTTAACAATAATTAGTATTGTGGTTATTTTATTGAACTGTTAATGGTTTTTTTAATCCAAATTTAGTGAAATACCATTTGGTTTAAGGATTGATGTTTGACTATTGACGTCGCCCGGCTTAATAGCCGAGTGAGTAAAACGGCAAACCCCACTGACGAGATTGTGTGGTTACAATCGAAACTAGTATGGGCAACCTGTCCGTGTACGCCTGGGTTCAAATCTCAGAGCAGTCAAGAATGAAAAATTATCAATAAAAAAATTTTAATTAATTTCATATTGTAAAATTCCTGTCTGCATAAAAAATAGTTTAATGAAAATTAAATTCAATGAACTTAAGCCTAATTAAAAAAAAAAAAATATCTAAATTTGGATTAAAAAAACCATTAACAGTTCAATAAAATAACCACAATACTAATTATATTATGTTTAATTTAATCATACCTTTGTCACCGAAAACATATTATGGTTAAAATTGTCTTCCATCAAGAAGCGACAACCATATTATGGTTGCCTCCAAACATGTTTTAGTTAATATTAACTAAAATATGCTTAACACTTTTAATAGTTTTCAACCATAGCATGTTGCTCTTGGAAATTATATTTTTTTTTTTTTTCTTTTTTTTTATGATGTATATATAATAACTTTATTTATAAAAAGATTGTACTTGCCAACCTGCTTCAACAATGCCTATAAGGCGCTGAAGCTCTAAACTGCATAGATTTACGTACTGAAATAAATGAATTAATAATAATAATAATAATATTATTATTATTATAAAAAAAAAAAAAAAAAAAAAAAAAAAATACTAGTGTTAATTTAGAAATAAATTATTGTCATATTTAACCAAAACATGTTTAAATACAACCATAATATGGTTGTGGCTTCTTGATGGAGGACTAATTAAACAATAATATGGTTGTCGGTGGTGACCATTTTTAAACATGTTTTTTATCTACGTGTGGGTAAGGCCCCATAATAATGTCCTGATGGAATAGAGCATATATTTTTTCTAGCGATAATAGTATTTTAATTAAATTTAAAACAAAAATGTTTAATTGCAACCTGGCCAGCTGGCCATTCGACCGATACAGAAATTTAAAAAAGCTAGTAAAAATAGCGCATTGAAATAAAATACTTTTTTGCCCCATATACATAATTAAATAAACATTCAAAAAACTTCTAGGGTGATACAGAACTGGGTTATCGATCTTTGACCACAGTCGCTATTTGAACCCATCTTTCTGAGAGTTTTCAAAATCGTCTAATACTATGAACTTTCGGCTCTCAGACCTACCAATCGAAAATAAAGAAATCTTTTGCTATCGAGAAAATGAAATGAGAAATTCGGAGCTAGTAAAGAAGATTTCTAAAACAGGTTGTGCAAAGCATAGCAGGCGTAACACATTCTGCAGATCTCGAAACATCAGAACTTTCACCAAAATAAAAAGGTCCACTGTTACGTTATATCTGTGCTTCTATATGCCAGCTAAGCGTGGAACATCTCACGTGGAATAAACATAAAATAAAATATTTGCAAACGTTTATAAATCGACAACACTTCGAGACCGAGACCGAGAAATGATATAATTGGTGAAAGACAGATGTAACTGGAAATCATTTGTGTTGGCTCTATGTAACACTGGGAATTGAAAGACTGAATATAAAATTAATATACATTTCAATATTGTGGCGACGTTTTCCCTTTACAAAAAATTCGTTAAATTGAAAAACAGCCATAAAGTCTGGCATCGTCTTATTTAAAGCAATCAACAAATGATCCTTCTTTTTAGAGAATTTATACAAAATTAAATACAAATATAATATTGTTTTGCAAGAAGGAACTTAGAAACAGCAAAATTTAACTTTTTTAATTAATATACATTTTTTTTGCTTTTTTATTGTTTGATTCATTTTATGATGGTTTTTTTTTTTAAATAAAAGCTACTAAAAACGGTTTGCCAGTTGTATTTTCTCAAACGGCTTTTGTGTGCGACTTTATTTTTATAAAACCACCTTTTATGCCGCTTTTAAAAAATATGGTAACCCTAGGTAAGGTAAGGTTAGGTAGAAATGACAATCTGACACATTTGGACCCAATGATTCACTTTCATACCATAGAGTTCTACTAAGAACTAAGTTTAAAATCCTTCGAAAGTAGCGGCTACCATTTCGGTCTGTCGCGCTCTAGCTAGTTCGGGATAGTGACAGAGAAGATGTTTTACTTTTTTCTCCTCACTTCAGTCGTCACATCCGCCGCAGAAATCATAGTGTAGACCCAGACGCTATACATGCCAACCTATAAGACAGTGTCCCGTGACCACAGATACCAAAAGTGATACGCCTCTCTTGGTTGTCGATGGTAGATACATCGTTCGCCTGTCATTCATGTGGGGCCACAATTGCCTGGTAATCCTCAATCCAGTATTTGCGACCCATTTGTCACTAGCATTATTGATAATCAATTGCCGAATATCAAGTTGTCAGGAGAGCAGAGGCGCCCCAACGCCTTCCAGATTCAGTGGAACCCGTAAGTTGGTTCCAAGTGTAGCAAGCCCATCTTCCCTAATATTCCGCAGTATTTCTTCGTGCCCTGGGCCCCAAATGATCCTCATTCGAAACTGCTCAGCCAACTCTAATAGAGATGAGCGGATTTGGAATCCAAGGCCATAACGGCGGCGAGGCAATGAGTATAATTATCCACAGCAGATAGTCTACACCTCCATTGATCGCAAATATCTCCGCTGGGAAACGCTACAGCAATACGGAAGCCTTTATGGTAAATTGTGGCTGAGCTCCCTTTAATCTACTCCAAAGCCCACTCCTTCTCTTGACTTAGATGCATTCCGGCTTGGTATCCCCTTCTGTAGCGACGGTCGTGATTCAAAACTGGGTTAAAAACAGTAACCCTGATATGCAATGTATACTTTATGTGATCTTTATGCATTAAACCAACATTCTACAAATGTAGGGTATTGGCTAGTTACATTTGCTGTTCTGAATTAGCAATATAGTAGTGGTTGTTGGTTGCATTTTAATTTTCTCCCTTAAAAAATTATAGAAAAAAAAACATTTAAGAACTCAAATGAAAATGAAGTTAATTTTATCAACACAATCTTGTTTAAAATGCAACAAACACAATTTAAATAATAATTTGCCAACCTGTGCAGAAAGCAACAAATGCTTTGTAAAAATACGTTACATTAGTGTTTTAACGTTTATTATTCATTAAAAAAAAGAAGTCCACGTGCACAGTTAAGAATATTCTGTTAATATGCATAATTTTTTATACTTATGGCTTTAATTGTGGTTTGGTATGGCAATATCACTTTTATTTCAGTTTCTGCTGGCCGTTTGAAATGCTATTGGGGAGTTATTTAAAATAATTAATATCCTTAAAGCAAGTTAATGGTCATAACCCTTAAATTAAATGGTTTAGTTCATATATGCACACTATTAGACATACATAAATTACGCACATACACAAAACAATTGACATGATACAGTCGGCTTTAAAAATATCGTTCGTATGAAAATAAAGGAATCTCTGAGTAAGTGCATATGATTTTTTGATTCAGACTGCGAATAAATTTTAGTCATTTGTTTTAGCACATGTCGAAATCTACTACAAAATAAAATTTAATTGATATCCATATTAATATAAACAAGTATGAAAGTATGGTCAGTCACCCCCGACCATTGAATAGCCTGCATCCCAGTATTAACAGAGAAATTTTCAAGATATTCCCCTATTTTAGATAAATGGGCAATCAAAGATCCGGAAAATCAGAATTATGTTATGAGGTTAGAGTTCATTAAGAGTTCTTCGTGCCGAATATTATCCAGGTATCCTCATCTATATTAGATTTATTCTCTTTAAAGCGATTTTTGAAAGGGAGCATATATTGCACATGGCAAAATTTGGCGCTACCAAATAAGTCCCCAGGAAATAGCTCCTCAAAAACAAAATGAAATAAGTGCCAAAAAAAGGACAGGAAGCACTGAATTCGTTTTTGGTTTTGGGTACGTATTTCCTACGAAGTATGTAAAGAAATAAATCCAGAAAAAATGTTTCGGGACTTATTTCATTTTTATATTACATTTTTTTAAGTCATAATGAATGCAAAGTATATTCTGTTATATTTACTGCATACGTTTACCATACAGAAAAACGGGATAGTATAAAAATCTCTAATTTCAGAATCCTAAAAATCGGGATTATTTTATTTTATCTCTAAGTCCCGAACTTTATAATCTCGAATTCGAAAATCGAGAATTCTAAAATTCCGGATCGCTAACTAAAGCTTATCAGCATAGCTGGGCTTCGGTCGGGAGCAGGGTTTTTTTTCCTCTATAGCCTAACAAACACCGGCTTCGCACGCTTAGGCTCCCAAATTTGGCCTTGAGCCCGACCGAAGACCAGCAACGCAGAAAAGCTTGAGTTCGCGAAGCCGGTGCTTGTTATAGCTTAGAGGAGAAAATTTTTGCGCTCGGCTGAAGGCCTAACCATGTTATCTGTTGCCCAATTTTTTAAATATGTATATATTGGGGTCTTTTTTCAGTTTCCAAATTGCGGTTTTATTTCATATGGAATGACTCCCAAAAAATTTTGGTATTATTTTTGTTTTGGGCGTTATTTCACTGCGTTGGGGGCTTATTTTATTTTTAACATTAGTGATTTATTTCATATAAAAAGAACTCCCAAAAATTGTGGATTCATTTCACTTTGTTTTTGGAGATATTTATTTTAAAATTTGGTATGATGATTTTGGTTCCAATAAGATATTTGTTGACCAAATTTAATTTTAATACCATCATAAGATGGTTTATGGGCATGGACTCAGTTCCGGAAAGAAGCTTGTATGGGGGCTATGAAATATTATGGACAAACTGTCACTATTTTTAATCGATGTCCTTATGACAACTAAAATGAAAAAAACTCAATTTCATCCAATTATTTTTGAAATTCCGACCTGTACTTTGCGCACAAGGTAACATGGACAGACAACCATCCGGGCGAACGGACGGACATACAAATATCGACTGAAAGTGAATTGGTGTCGAACGGTATACTAAAATGTGTGTCTGAAACCTTTTTATTTTTTTGTGTTACACAAATCAGCACAATTCCATAAGTAACCCTCTCCTCTATTATCGTGTGGCTGTAACAAGGGAAATTTTCTTGGAAACTCTGTTTCTCAGAAAAATAGAACAATTGCACTGTTGGACTTTGTCTATTTTCAAGCGTGTATTATTTTAAGTGCTATTTATATACAACTCAGATTGAACCCACACCAACAAAAGACAAAACCTTTTATTTTTGACTAATACGACAACAGGGCATTAGTTGTTATGATACAACCCACACCAAACAAAGCAACTGCAAAACGGTATTTTTAACTTGAGTAGTCCACTAGCAAACACCGATACGTTAAAAATACAATATTCTGAGAAAATCGATTTAAACTATTTTTTAAAGCAAAAATGGCAAGCAATAAGAGTCTTTTGCAGGAGATTCGAATATTAAGCCAGAATATTAAACCAGTTGACTGACAGTAACAATTATGTAACTCTACAGTAAAAAAGGACGAAAAATCTATTTTCCACAGATTTCGACATTACGGTTAAGTTATATCTTACTGATAACTATAATCGTTCTAATTGCTTCACATACAACAAAATGAAGCAGCTGATTTGCAATGTTACTGCTACTGTCGGCAAGCATAAATTTAAATAATAGGCTAATCTGACTTATTTAATATCAAAAAGAATCATAATGCAGCAAACACTGGTAAAACCAGAACCGGTTGTTGTAACAAAGACCTCTGAACCAAAAAATTTCATACAAAAGTCTGCGTTTATAAAGAACAGAGTTATATCAAACTTTTTACAACGAACTAATTTTTCTGTTCCAACAAATAATAATCTTAAATTTGTATGAACGATTAAAACAAAAACGGGACAAATGTTAAACCGTTTAAATTCTAGGCCATACAACAATTAATGCTCTTGTGGCAAAGCTAAAAGCTGTCAAAGTTTCACAAATATAATGTCAGGCTTAAACTTACAGACTACTTGGCTTATGTGTAAAAAATCTAATCTTTGCTGGATCTACATATGTGACCTTCTCCGAGAAAAGGGACCTAGTGTGTCAAAAAAACGGGTTTGGACTTAAGAGTGGATTCTGGTACTTAAAAGGGTGTAGAATAAGATGAAATGAGTTAGATTTATGATAAAAATTTATTTACCCCATAAAAACGTACAAAACAAACTTGGGAAAATCGATAAAAATGAGAAAAACATTAAAATTTAAAACTTTAAATGCGTTTTTCTCAAAACTGCATTTTCACACACTAGGTCCCTTTTCTCGGAGAAGGTCACATATATTGTAAGATAAAAAAAAACAGTTCAATTACCCCAAGACTTAAAGACAACTAAAGAACCCTACGTAAAATTCTAGAACGAAATACAGATAAGAACTACACTACTGAGTAAAACTAATCTGCAAGAATACAAATATGTATTTTTAATTTGAATAAATATTCATTATCACATTTTAGCTTAGGGGAACATGCACAACTTTAAAATTTTTAAAATTTGGGGTTGAAAAAGGTGAAAAATTAGAAACCGTTAAATTTTCTTATAACTTTTACAATTTTTTATTTGTCAATACTGTTATACATATTCATATTATAAGTGTCGGATTTTGTCATTCACTGTACATAATAACTTTTTCTTTTTAGTTTAGTTGGAGTTTAACTTTATAAATAACAAACTTTGACTTAACAAATAACTAATTTATTTTAATTGGTACATTTTTACATACATTCGTTACACTAGAATGAATTTCTTGTTAATGCTGCATTTTTAGTTCGTCATTAACTCGTGTGTTTTTGCAAGTTTTTAATTATGCGGTTACACTATTTTTTTAGAAATGGACATGAGACAGTATACTTTTACCTAAAAACTGTACATTTAAGTGAAATATATTTAGAAATATTTGTGTCTTTTAAGGATATTGAAAATTTAAAATTATGTGTGCATTTATATATTTAGATAAAATGTACTCAAAAAGTGTTTTTGGACCACTCATATGGCATGCTCAAAATGGGATTTTTTGAATCGATGGGGCTATAGAAGATTGAAGTATCCCAGCGGTAAAATTTCTTTTAAGCATTTATCCCGTGAACTGTGAATACACTATTATGATAAAAAGGAACGAATTATGATAGGTGAAAACTAGAGGCATCTCTAAACTGGTGAAAAAGTGCTTAAGGTGTAGTTTCTCCAGAGGAAAGGTGATTGACACAGAACTAGTCATGTGACTGGATGTACTACTCTGGGCTAATAAATCGGAGAAAGAAAAATGATCTGTTTGGTTTAAAATGTGTTTAAACCATTAACTCTATAAATCAGTAAACATATAAACAATCTTTAAACGCATAATATTTTTCGTTTAAACTACCAATACAAACGATATGAATTTAACAGCATTTATCGTAGTGCTGCCACATGTTATTTTTTAAGCTACATAATGGGACACTGATTTACTGCTGTTGAATTTAAACTACATACAAATATACGTTTAGTTCTACTAAACCAGGGTTTAAACATTTGCGGATTTATTAGGCATTAGCATGAAAGAGATTTATCATATTAACATAGTTCACTCGGGACAATATCCGCGACAGGCATTTTATTAGCCGAAATTGAATTCAATTTAGCTTATTTCAGTGACCTGTTACAAAGTGCCAAGGAGATGCCAATTAACCTCCTCTTAGGAAATCGTCACGTAAAGTGTTAGAACAAGACCCGGTACCTTCTACTTTAGAGCTGTTACGTGAAAAGTTCAGGGTTAGTTTCTTGTACCTTAGAGAAACTGAATGTTGAGTCCATGGTCATTATTTTTTGGCGTTACATACACAAAGACCAACGTATAATGCCCTCCTTACCTAAAGTGGTTCAGTATATATTGCAGGGTTTAAAATGTTTTACCTTAACTTTTCATTTTATGGGACAATAGTTCTTAATAATTTTTATTTAACTAAACTTTTTTATGTTCTGTTCTCTTAATGTCATCATTATAACATTAACAGTAGTCCTCATCAAAACACAAAAATTCACTAACTTAAAAATGTCTAGTCGCCGCCTTTATTACAATTTAATTAAAGACGCAAATAATTTGTAGGACAATAAACTTTTTACAACCTCCTGCATTCTTTTAATTTAGTTGCTGACTACTAAAACTTTATTGATAATGTTCGAGATAAATTTAATTGCAAAATACACTCAAATCATAAAAAAAATATTTTCAACAAATACTTGATACAATTATAAGTTTAAATACAGTAAAACTCAATTGCACAGGCATTAATTTCCCAAGAATAACCAGTATAACTGGCAGCCGCCTTATTTAAATTAAGTAAAAAGTATTACAACTAACATTTCATTAGGTCGCGTTATTGATAATTTAGGAATAAAACGGAAATACAAATCGTCGCGTTTCTTCTTAGGGTAAGCGAGGAAAGCGCCAACAACTCATTATTCAGAAAATAAATTTCGATCTACCAACGTAAAATACCATTTGGTTTAAAGATTGATGTTTGACTAATGACGTCATCCGACGTCAATGGCGGTGAGAGCTAAAAGAGATTGTGTGGTTACAATCGAAACTAGTCTGGGCATTCGTCCGTGAAAACCTGGGTTCAATTCCCAGCTCAGTCAAGAATGAAAAATTATCTATAAATTGTAATTCATTTCATTTTGTAAAATTCCTTTCTTCATAAAAATAATTTAATGAAAATTAACTTCATTGAACTTAAGCCTGATTAAAATATCAAAATTTGGATTAAAACCCATTAACTGTTCAATCAAATAACACAATACTAATAATTATAAAAAATTAAAAAAAAAACATCAAATATTTTAAACATACTTATTTAATAAAAAAAACCAATTAAAAAGTTTTGTTCTCACTGTGCACTTGTCTGACATTTCCTTGCAAATAATATTGGACTACTTGATCAATTTTAGAAAAATGGACTGCTTTCAAAATGGTCCGATGTAATGCAATCATGGACCATGTCTTCGTTTTTAAACGACATGTTTTCGTTTTTAAACGACTTAAAACCTAATCCTCTGGAGTATTCCATGGAGTAGTTTCAAAACAAATCCACTGGGAGTATGTATGAACATGGAGTAGTTTTGAACTACTCCGTTGTAATGCAAAGCTGGGTAATATGATCCAGCCCTAGTACATCGTAATGTTAAATATGCCATGTTTTTATAATATATGGACTATATCTGACATGCGTGTATGTACTAGTCGTACTATTTGCAGGGTTATATCCATATTTGTTTATAATGTGTTCGAAAATCTGAGCTACATTCTCAGTGTCTCTATTGTTGTTTAATTTCTTCTCTTCTGGTAAGTTTTTAATATGCAACATTCCAAGTGTACGAGTATAATATCTCCTGTTATAATTATTCTCTTGTACCAATAATTCTACATTTTCAAAATCTAGCTGATGTCCACAAAGTGCACAATGGGCTACCCTGCAGTTTTTTGTTTAAACTGTTTATTTAGCGCCTTTAAGTCCTATATGTGTGATGAAATCCTCGTTTTTAATTTAGTTTTGGTTGTGCCAATATATGCCTTTTGGCATATATTACACTAACAGAAAAATGTGGTTTCATATGGGTGATGCCCTTATATCAGAATTGTGTCATCAATGTTATGACATCAATACAATGACGAACGTCGTCATAAAATTTTGTCATATTTTATGCGTCATCTTTGCTATTGCTGCAGTGACATCAATTCGATGCCATATTTTGTGTACACTGATAGAAAAGGCTTCATAGCGCTGATGTATTTTGACATCAGTACAGACAAACTGTCATCAGTGCGATGACATAATATATTATGTCATCAGTGCGTTGACATAATATATCATGTCATAATATATTATTAACATTATTTTCATGCTTTAAAAGTAAAATTAAAAGCAAAAATTTCAATATTCTATTTATTTTTAATTATTTATTTAAATACATCAAATTTTTAAAGTAGAATTATTACGAAAACCATATCGGGCATGCTGCTGGTACTTATAATTGAGAATTCTTCTGTTAACAAAGGGCGGAATACAACAAAAGTGAAACAAATGTGTGTAACGTTTAAGTAAATAATGATATTCTCTCCATTTGACTTTAGGTCAATTACAATGACTCAATTTGAGGACAGTTTGGCAGCGCACTGATGACATGCTTTTTAAAACCGACTCCTAGTCGTCATTTCTGACATTATTTAAATTTTTGAAACTGATGACAATTTGACCAAGTAATGTTAATAGTGACATCACAGTGATGTAAAGTGTCATGGGGTCAAGAACGAAGACACTTTTCATAGTACTGATGTCAAAATACATCAGCTTTATGACGCTTTTTCTATCACTTTAACATGTTATTTTGTAAACCAAGTTGGATTTGCCTTCTTTTGCTTATCTCAATTTAATATTGCTGAATTATTATGTTCGCAGAGCTAATTCATAGTTATCTTTGTCATAAATGTCAGAATGTTTTAATCTGTCCGCAAAACTTAACACACACATATGTAATGGATGTGTGCACTTTTTGTGGTTTATCTTGCGGGTCTAAAATGCTTTTAGTTCTTACGTATTTGACTTATTTTTAATCGTTTTTCTCCCAAAGTCATTCATACCTAATAAATTATTAATTTTTATGACGTTTTATTTATGGAAAACGTTGTCGCTGATAAACAATAAATTTGTGAGTATATTTTTCATTAGATTCCCAGAAGATTATTGGCCTGTTCAACGATCTCGAAAGCAAATTGAAGCGATCGCCATCCATTCGCTCGATAGCTAATCAGGTTGGGTTCAACTATTTCGACAGCTTTCGATCGCTTGCTCTTACGAGTGTCAATATTTGTTACTTACGTATTAAAAAAATATAGTATTGCCATATAAGATATTTCTATAATTTTTTGCGTTTTTGTTCCAAAGTATCAAAAATAATACTAATTTGCTTGATAACAAATACAACTGTGTTTGAAATTTTATCAGCTGTATAGAAATTTATATTTGTATTTATTTCTTGCTTTTCTAATACAACAAGATACAATATCTTCTGAATTACAGTATTAGAATCAGATCGTTATAGGGTACGGTTTTGCAGAAATAATAATTTAACTAAACATTAAACACTTAAAATAAATAAATAATTAAACATTAAAATTAAAACATACTTATATCTAGGTCCTAGATGTTCTAGTTATTGGCAAAGTGACTCATTGATAATTTTTTGAATTTTATTGCGTTGCTAGTGAGTTGAATATCAGTTGGAAGATGGTTCCAAAGATAAATTGTAGATATATAAAATTGGTTATAAGAAGCACTTTTGCGAAATCTAAAGGTGCGGATACTATTATTTCGTAATGATGAGGTGAATGTCAGCTTATTGTAGAGATATTTAGGCTCTTTTGTTACTATAATTTTATGCAAAAAAAAAAAAATAAACTTTTCAACTTAAGGTAATTATCAAAGCGCATGCCAAAAACACGTTTGGTGTATGGAGATACATGATCAAATCTGTTTAAATCGAAAACGTAACGCGTAATGTTATTAGATGTTGTAACAAGCTTACGTTTGTCAGTGACATTGCAAGCAGCAACGACTTCACAGCAATATAAAAGTGTTGGTATTAAATACGATTTGGCTAGCATCATTCTTATCCTCAGTGGAGTAAAGTGCTGGCTACACCAAAGCTTCTTATCATAGCATATGTTCTGCCACACACTTGATTGATATGATCCGACCAAGTAAGGGTACGATTAAAAGTAACACCTAAGTTTTTTACTGTGTAGACTAGTTCGATTCGAGTACCATCAATATTGATATTTATGTCACTGCTAGACCTCGCACCGATTACTAGACAATTTGACTTGTCTGGATTTAGTCGTAATCCATTTGCAGAAGCCCATTGATGAATCATGTACAGATCGTGGTTAAGTTTATTCACTACATACATTTGTGTGAATGAGTACTTGATTTTCGAAGGTAGATCATTAGCATATAACGAGTATAAAAGCGGACCGAGAATAGACCCCTGGGGAACACCTCTCAATGTACTCAGAGGCCTAGAAAAGGTACCATTGTTGGCAACTATCTGCGATCTATCACATAGATATAAAGCAACTAACTTTGTAGCAGTTTCTGAAAAGTTAAACATTTTTGCAAGCTTCATAATCAACATCTGGTGTTCAACAGTGTCAAAGGCCTTCGAGTGGTCGAGTAAAATCAGGAATGCTATCTTGTTATCATCTAAACTACCTCGAATGTTTTCAACAACTTCGGTTAAGGCTATAGTACAGCTATGCTGAGGTCTAAATAAAGATTGGCGGTCCGTTAAGTGCTTATTATCAACGATGTGTTTAGAGATCTGTTTATGTAGGAGGCGTTCGAAAACCTTAGACAGGTAGGGAAGGAAATTGGCCTGTATTCCTTATCATCTTTAGGTACAGGAATAATTTTTGCACACTTCCACCCAGATGGAAAAGTACTTGTGGTGACAGCCGTATTAAAAATGTGGTTAACATGGCGAATTATCCATGGTAAAATAAGTTAAATAAAACGAGGCTGAATGTCATCTAGACCGACTTGTTCACTTACAGAAGGCAAGTAATATATTTCATCAAAATTGGCAAAGGTAAGATCTTCTTGGAGTGATGACATATTGATATTGTTATGGTCCGGAAAGGTAAATGTATGCACTTGACGTACGACTTCAAATTAATAAGACAAGAAGATAAGGTCATGCTTAGAAAAAACGGGTGCTGCCAACTGATCATAATGTATTATTTTACGATTATCAGCAACCAAGAAAAGGTCCAACAAAGAGGCATTCGTTGCTGTGGAATGTGTGGGTCTTATGCTATTTACTGAACATAGGTTAAGAGATGTCATTACTGTAGTAAGATTTGATCCGGAACTAGACAGTAAGTTGGCATTAAAGTCTCCAGATATTATAATATTAGTGTAGGCAACAGATAATTGTTCCAACTCAGCTACAATCGAATATAATCTTATGTAATTACTGGGTCTGTATAGACATCCTAGTAGCAATTTCTCACCGTACGAATTTAATTCCACTAATATGTACTCAACATCATTTTCTGCATTAAAAGTACGAAGAAGCTTGCTTGAGATATTATTATTGATATATATAGCCACTCCACCAGCATTACCACGGCGGTCACATCTAAAGAGTTGATAATTCATCAATTCAACAAATTGAAAAAAATAAAAAAACAAATTTTTTATTGATACCAAAACTTTAAAAAAGTGCAAACAAAGGTTAAATTTAATTAAAAACAAAATATGTATGTATGTAAACAAAAAAATAAATTAATTATGCAAACAAATACATAAATAAGCCAATTAAACAATTACAAAAGCAGCGTCCGATTAATTTTCTGTATTAGGAAAGTAAAATAGTTTTATTTGTAAATACCGCGACCAGTTTTTTGCAGACTTTTGTTGTTTTCTGCAATTTTTGTTTTTGTCCTACATTTTAAATCTGCCCATGTGTGTATATATAAATATTATTTCAAAATCAATTCAAGCCTATGGTTTTTTTCTGCCTTAAAATATAATGTGGTTTGCCATCTTCTACTCTGCAATAGAACGCGTAGGTTGCCCAAAAGCGTTTAGTTTTTGGCTTCTACTTTTCCATTGCTCGGCCATCGAAACTTTATTTGCTCCAAGCACTGGTGCACCTCTCGTCAACTTAAGATTTTCGTCCATGTATTCGACTAATGTTAGCAGTTGCTGCATTGTCGACTTTTTATACCCACACCACAATAGTGGAGAGGGTATTATGCATTTGTGCTGATGTGTGTAAAACCCTGAAATATATATATTTTAAAGTATACCGATCGACTCAAAATCATTCTGAATCATTCTAGGTCGATCCAACGATGTCCGTCGAGCTGGCAGGCTGTCCATGTAACCTTGTGCCCAAAGTGCAGGTCGCAATTTTTGGAAAAAATTAAATGAAATTTGGCACATAGGTTCAAATGGGCATAAGGAGCTTATTGGAAATGGGCCGAATCTGTACATAATTCTACTTAGCCCCCATTAAGGCTTTTACGATAGCTGATATGTCATAACAGAATGTTGTCCTGGTAGGTCCAAAGTAAACCATAGGTCCCATATAATCCCCCATCCTAAAATCTCATATATTTAGATGACGATATCTAAATAATACTCGGCACAAAGAACTTTTAAATTTATCTTAACCTCATAACTTTGTTCAGGATTGTCCATGATTGCCCATGATTACCCATGGGTCCCAAATAGGGTACACTCTCAAAAATGATCGGGCTTGTCCGATTATACTTTCTTACTTATTAAAACTATAATTTGACGTTTAAACAAACAATAAAATATTTTAATTTTGCATATGTATTTACCATTTGTTCTCCATTTTTATTTATTATTTATTTAAATTACTCTTAAATATTTCTTGTTTTTTTAAAATTCAACAATGCAACAACAAAACAATAAGTGACTGGTTTGGACGTTTGTGTCGCTTAGAATGCGATAGAAGTCGTTCTTTTGAAATCGTTGAACAGGCCATACTTATATGAAGATTAATTTATAATAAATGATTTTAAGCCGAACCAAATATAAACCACCAACTTTTTAAATAAATGACGAGTTGTTCAAAACAGGGCCAACTAGTTGCCGGCATTACTTTTTTTAAACTTACCATATCTTCATACTGTTGCTTTTTAATGCCAATGGTGCTTTTATAAAATGTAGACAAATTTATGTTAAGATTAACATCAACATAATTTTTTTATGGGGAGACAAAACAAATTCATTTTCAAAATCCAATTTGAAGAACATTATATTGCAAACACTAAATGTCAATCACTTGCGGATAACCAGTTTTTATTCCAGGTCTTATGGATTGGAAAATAAAATTTTTTCCGCCACCAATTATGAAAACATAAGCCCAAGATTATGGCCCTAACCATGTAAAACCCAGCGCAACGTCAAAGAATAACATTGAAAGCACAAACAATGTCATAATTATTTTGTAATTTTGTTGTTGCTTTCTATAGAAATTCATGTACCGTTTTAAAATTCTTAACGTCCCAATCTATGCAGCGTTTGAAATATTAAAACGCAATGTAAATTTTTGTGAACTAACCAAAATTTGACATTTATAAAAGTTGCCAGAAAGGTAAATAAAAACATATTGCCAGTTTGTTAGAAAAACAAATAAAAAACAGCGAATTTTTTGCATAAAAAATTTGAAACACATGCAAAGAAAATGTGGCTTTTAAACAAAAATGGACTACAAGCGAAATGGATTTTAGAACTAATAATTTGTATGAAATTCGAAAAAATCTGCAAGTGAATATGACAGTTTTGGCTTTAAGCAGTTTTTGGCCTTTAAGCAGAATGGACTATAAGCGAAAAGTACTATAATTAAAACTTAACAAGTACATGAATTGTGCCCGGCAGGATGTCAAGAGTTTCTAAGTTGAATGCACTATAAGTAAATTAAAGAAAACATTGAGATTTTTTTAAAAGTTTTTGAATTTTTTATCAAACAAAAAAAACTAAAATGCGACCAATTTCATTTTTCTCCATGCATTTACGGTTTTTATGGGAGCTTATTTAAGGAATGGAAAGAAATGTAGGTAATCTTAAAAAGAAACTGAACCCCTTATGGACACGTGTTAACCCATAAGGGGCCAAAAATAAATTTCTGCTCAGAACGGTTTTTTGGGCGGCCATGTTACGATATCGAGATAGAGCTTTTACATAAAGGACAAAAAGTTGCGTTACATTAAAATAATGGGGGTCGAGGAGCATTTGTGCAGTATAGGATATATGGTTTTTAAGTTAGTCGACGAAAGGTGTCGTTTGTACCGAAGTTACCGACTTTGAGTGCCTGGAGCCGTAGCAAAAATGCTCCGATTGGCCTGGAACTTTTCAGACATTTTTCTCTCACAAAAACAAGCAAAAAATTCTCGGTGAGCATTTCCAACTTAAACTATAAAAATCACTTGAGCCTACATGCTAATATTGTTTTGTATGGCGCTTACGAGTTTTTAAAATGGCTTTATTTTTATTTTTTTGTTTCAGACAACGTTTTCAAAATGAGAATACAATCGGGTGACAAAAGTTATTTTCTAATATAAAAACCAAAAAAATGAATTTCTAAATGTCAACGGTGCTTAAGAAGAAATATGATTTCAATACGACCAATATTTAATTAAAAAGTTTTTGTTGTGCTTTTTAAAGGACTATATAGATTAATCACCAGAGTCTTTGATGAATAAATGTCTTAGGTCCTTCCGCAATTGTATAAAAACTATAAAAGATTTTCATAAGTGCCGGTACTAAATAGTAAAAAATATAACAGATAACTAAAAAAATGTTTTGAAAATTAGAGCGAGTATTGTTAAGCAGCCAGAACACAATTGCAAATTATAAACTGCAAAAATTAATGGGTCCCGCCTGCTATTTAACATAATTGTACTATACGTTGGCTTTCAGACCATGTTAAATGGAAGCAGTGCTTAATTTCTTTATATTTTGTATTAATTCTTGTTAATTAATCTCTTCAATTCTGAATTTGGATTACGTTCCCGCATTCATTTACGAACACATCGAACAAAGGTATTCCAACCAACAATTGAATCGAACGAAACGCTGCACGAAAAAACCGAAAGTATAATTATAACTGGTGAGAAATCTTTTTTATTCAATATTTTATTTGATTTGAACGTGTGGTAACTATTTACAAGATTTTTTTCAAACCATGTTTCTTTATTTTTCAACCCCATACAAAATGTCTATTTCAACATGTAATATGGTTCTCGCAATAAAAACAATAAAAAAATTAATTTCAAAAATTTATGTTTTATTACAAATATACAGCAATATTAATAAATAAAATATAGTTTATATTTAAAAATAAAATTAAATACATACATTTATATACATGTGTGTGTGTGTCAATTTATAAATTATAAATTATATTTTGTGGTACAAATTTATCTAAAAAAAAGGAGATCTACATATGTAGCCTTACTTCGGCTTGCAATAACACTTATCATTATTTTTATCCGCGCACTTGAGATTTGTTAAGATAAAGTAAAATTAAATTTACCTTTTAGTTCTTGTATGAAATATACTATATCAATATGCTGTTGAACAGTTATTGAAAAAAATCGGGGCTAATGACAACATCTTGTACCGAAATTTCTATGCTGGTTTCAGTGTTGTAGGTTCTTTGGCTGCAAGAAAGAAAAAGGAATTGCTTATTTATATATTTTTATAATTATATATAAATAACTTACCTGTTTCAATAAATGCATAATAGCTTATATCGTTAATTTTGAAAGGCAGCGTGACATTTTCTCCCCGAAAAATGTTTTAATTATTTTGTAATCATTCATGTTTATGATTAACTAACGCTCGCGGATGGTTTGTTTCGACTGGTTGTTTCGACAATAAAGAGAATGTGCTTTATTGTTGAATGTGCTCATAAAGAGAATGTGCTTTAAAGCAAACAAAAATGATGGTATTAAACATATCTTTTGTGTTCAACTAACACAGAAAAAATAGAAAATCGACTTTAATTAAACAATTCGTTCAGACAATTAAATTTTTTACTAATTTTGCCCCTGCAAACAAATTGATCATATCAATTAACGGATTTGTATTTTCGAGTCATGCCACACAAATTTAATCAATTAAAAAATTAATTGCATCAATTAAAAAAATACACAACTTATACAAAAATATTTACATTTTTGTGTTTTGATTAAAAAAATTAATTGCAGCAAACAAAAAAAATAATTGAAGAAATTAATGTTCACCAATTAATTATTTAATTAAAAACTTTTTGGCAAAAATTTTTTCTGTGTAATATTATGATTTTAACTGTATAGTTGAAAATATATATATTATAGTAGCTAACATATCAAATAATATAATATGTTTAGCTAGATCAGAGTAACTTTTTAGGTGTAAAAGACCATATAATATTATTATAGCGAATTTAAAAATGTTAGGGACAAATAACAATTTTTAAGGTTATATTATGACTATAATAAATTTATTAGGGTAAACATATTAGGTAAATATGAATAAAAATGGTCGTAGTGACCATTCCTTAATCATGTTTTTTCTTTGCGTGTATATGTAACATATTCAGGGAATAGGACTACTACAAAAGAGCTTAATATAATGAAATTTGGCTTAAAAAAAAGCCCATTAGCACATTGAAGCTAATTAAAAATAGTAAGGCTGATCAAAAAATTCCATAAGTACTATGGTTCTTCAAATCGGACTTAAAATAAATGAGTATTAATGTTCAGAATCTTGCATATGTACATCACTTTAGTGCTTTTAGTAACTTTCCCTTACACATACAGATTTCAATCTACAGAATTAAAAATATCTTTGGTAAATCGCTAATGCATTTTCTTATTCAAGATACCGCTAATTGCATAAGATAGTTCGACTGTTTGACTTAACTGCCAAAACAAAGTCATCATTCACATAATAAAACAATAAAAAATTTGTTTAAACTCTAAGAAAATTTCAGCTTAAATGCAGCTTCTTTTTTAAGCATTGGTTTTAGTTTTTTTTTTCTTTAGTACTAAATCCACCTATTAAATTTCTCATTTTAGTCATTTCACATTCCTGCTCACCATTGTGACAGTGGCTTAATTTCACCACAAGCCAAAAAGCTAAAACTGACAAACAAAACAAAAAACACACAAATAACACCAACATGAAAATTTTACTAGAAATTGCTGGTTAGTAAAATCGAAAATAGCGGCTGTCATTGACGTAAACTAAAATTGAATGCAGAAAAAATATTCAAATTAAAACCGTAACACATGGCGACCAGTATCAGTTGTCCAGGTAGCCATGACATGATGCAGGCAAGGCTACAAAAAAATTGCATTAATATAAAAAGAATCCTAACAAAAACTAAATACTCGCCCAGTGAAATAACGAAAATTAAAACGTATAAAACTAATTAAACGTACGAAACTAAAACAAAACCTGGAACTGGAAGAAAGCATAATTGTCTATAGGGTACCCTACACAGGTAATATAATATAATATCCCGCGAAGCTCTATGCTTTTCGGCAGGAGATCGCAGTCTCTGGCGAGAATCGAACCCTCAACCTCGGCACTGATAGACTTGCTCACTACCAGCTGGCCTACCGGGGCACACATCTTCATCACTTGATCAACAAAAGAGTAATAGCTCAAAATTTAAAAGCTTTAGTAGAAGCAAAACAATTTGTAATTTAATATTAAAAAAATATGAAAAATAATTTTTAAACCAACCGTTTCATCACCAAAAAATTTACAATATAGCACAGTATTTTTACAGCGTATAGATGTGAATATTATGTGCCAATTTTTTTTTCCAAAAAAAAAAAAAAAAATAACCTATTCAGGGGTGTCATAGAATCCAAGTTTTTTTGATAATTGGGTTGATATTGGTTTCATTTGGTGTCATAAAAACAAATCGGTTTAGTTGTTTTCGAATACAAATAAAACCGATATTCGAATCAGCTGTTTTATGTTTTGGCTCATGTGTTTACAGCAATTTTTGTTTGTTCATTTTCTAAATTATGATTTTTGGACCAAAAAATATTGTTAAAACTATGGAAACTTATAGAAAACAAAATAAGAATGGTAAAACACGAATCATATGAAATAAATGCCATCGTTGTATTACATACATACATATTAGCATTTGTTGATTACATTTGTGTAATTTTATTGTTTTGTAAGAATATAAACCGAATTTATTAAAAATACAAAAAAATTTTTGTTTTTAAATAAATAAAATAAAAAAATGTTGTTGCAAATTTTCTGTATGCCGAAAAAGTGAGAGTTCTTTTGCGAGTTTGCAGCAGCCCGCTGCCGGACACTGCCAGTGACACGCAAAAATACTATTTTACCATTTTAATTTACTTCCATCTATGCAAAAAAACTAACTGTTGAAAAAAATAAAATAAAAAATTAAACTTTAACCAACTATAATTATTTCCAATAAAAAACAAGAGATGTAAGCTGCTTGGTTTATTTTCAATAAAAATCCGATAATATTGGTTTCTATGACACCTAAAACCGACACTAATTTCAGTTCGAACAAAAAACCCATAACATTGGATTTCATGACACGAATGTATTTTTTTTGTCGTTGTCAAATCCAATTCCAATAAGATTGGTTTCTATGACACCCCTGATTATAACATTTTGAGTAATTGGTTTTGTATTAAAAGGTTTTATTAGCAGTCATTGATGTCAGTCAAAATCAACTTTTATGGGAGTCATGGTCTCGATACTAACATTTTTGGACAAGGGATATATATTACAGAGAAAAGTATTCAATTCTTTAATATTAATTGCATATAATAAACAAGTAAAGAAATAAAGACGGTCAAGCCCCACCAACGGATACCCAGCACACATATTTACTGACAAATTTTCAGGTGTTCGCCATTGTGAGACATATGGGCAGTAAAGGACCCACCCAAACAAAATAATGATATGGGGCTAAGATTACTATGGGAGTTATTTGTGTTGAATATTTTTCAGATATCAACATTTATAGGAGATTTTTTCGTCTAAAAGTATTTAAAGACGCTGGCTTATATGGATCAATTCTGAAACGTCAATTACAAGATTTTGCCATGATAATAAAGGCGTTAAAAAATTATCTCAGCCCAATTTTATATCAATATTAATAAGGAAGTGATTACATTTCGGGGTTTTTATTTGTATTGGATCTAGTATTTTTTAAATATGGACTAATTCCAATAAACTACACGGACATGAGGGCTTGGTCATAATGACCCACTTATTAAACTCAATACTCAATATGATTCAGATTGAATTTGTCGATATTAAGAAAATAAAGCATAACTTTACTAAGAAAAACTTATTTATATTTATTTTGAACCTTAAAACCAAGGCGAATTCATTACAGGTGGTATTAAAAGCCCTGCGGGTTACT
Source organism: Pollenia amentaria (assembly GCA_943735925.1). NCBI lineage: Eukaryota > Metazoa > Arthropoda > Insecta > Diptera > Polleniidae > Pollenia > Pollenia amentaria. Next base: position 116,923,181 of record OX031010.1, on the reverse strand, counting down.
TTTTAGCTTTATTATTATTGGGCGTCAAAATTTTGTTTATTATTTTTGTTTCTGTGTTGTTATGTTTCTGTTTTTGACATTGTACAATAATCTTCCAAAAACAAATTGCTTGTGGTTTTTGAACGAGTTGTACTTATTGTAGAACCGAGATTACCTGTCATGAATTCCCCTTGCAAAAAAAATTTACAAAAAACTTTAAAAAAGTAGCATGTTCTAGCTTAAATATAAAAATCACTAATTTTTTCTTCAGTCTTTCAATTTAAATGACATTTTTATAAATCTGACTAGTTAATATTTGTGAAACAATAAAAAAAAAATTAGTTGGAACTATAATCATTAATGAAATTGAAGCAAAAATGTTTAACAACTTCGGAACGGGAGATGGGTCATATTTACCTTTTTTAACATAAATTTCGAAGTACAATCGCCGTTCGACTGGTTTAAAATTTAAAACATTTAGAGAAATTCAATATCTCCAGCTACTGAGAACAGCATAGAGAATAGAAGTGCGGTTTAAAAAATACAAGCGATTAAAAAAATGGCGGGTTATTTTTACTCATCCCCCATCAGGCCGGATTAAAAGAGCATAAAGTCCCATATCGCAGCAAAATTGTGGTATCTAAAATTACACGTATTTTTAAACCTTTTTGATTATTCGCCGGCATTACAGCGATAAATGCACAAATCTGGTCTGTTTATACAAAAATGCGAAAAACTCTGTTTTGCCTACACAAGTATTTATTAAAGATTTATGATAAAACGACATATGTTACAATTCTCGGGTGTAGGGTATAAACACTCAATTTTATTTATATGAAACCTTCAATTAAAAACATTAAAAAATTTGTACTTACAAAATATTATCATAAACAATTGTTGCAAGTACTGCCATAAACTCATAACACCTTAAGCCGGAATAGAACGCAAAGTGCTCTACTAAACCAGGAAAAAGCCACATAAAAAGACCTTATTGTGTACGCTAATCACATGATAAAAAAAAGGCAGTAACCGAACGATGGAAAAAAAGGGAAATAAGCAATGAAAAACCGAAAACATATGCCATTAAACAAGTAGCAACTTAAAAAAGTGAATACGCGGAAGGGAACAGCTTTTTGCCCAACAACAAGATATTGGTAGCAAATACAAGAGCGAATATGAACAAAAAGGATAACGTGAAGAATCATACAAATATTTAACAACATCATGACATTAAATATTCGCGTTGCACTTTTTTCTCAATACCAACTTTTGTTTTTAGTATTAGTATTCTCTTGTTGGTGGCAATGATAAAAATAACAAAAACAACAACAGCAAGAGCCACAGCAAGTGTTTAAAAAAAAACAGTATATGAACCGTAACTGGTTTGTCGGTTACCCAATAAATTGCGGTTTTAATGAAACTTTTCTTTCAGTCATATTTCAGAATATATTTTTCTCAAAAAATTTTATTGTTATTATCAGGCCTGTTCTGAAAATCACATGATTTTAAATAACGTGCTTTTTAAATCACACATGTAAATATGTGGTGTTCCGAACATCACACCGTTTTTGTGCTTTTGGCTATCAAAATAAATCACACCGAAAGACACAAAAACGGAACACCACAATATCACACGAATGATTTTAAAGGCTTTTACATCACGTGATTTGAATTGAAGTGATTTGTAATACAGGATTGCATAATTTTGAAACAATTTCGAAAATTTGTTATGTTTTTAAACACTTTAAAAGGACTATTTAGCATTTAGTGTTTCGAAACCCCTGATTACTTGCAGTTTAGGTTGTAACATATTTGAATCCTGTATAGCTCAAGTGGTGTGAAGAATCTTGTTATTGAAATTCAAAGGGAATGGCTTATAAATATCGGACATTAGGGCAAAAGCCAAAGTTATAACTGCGGGAATATTTTTCATATTTGAAATTTGAGTAGAAATCAGTTCACTTTTATTGTTTACACAAAAGTGAGGAGACGCTTTAGAATTATATAAAAATTTCAACAACAAAAATTGCTTCAATTTTTTGCCACTAAAAAGTGAAGTTACACTGTAAGTTTGTTGTAACTTTTAAAATGATCTAGAAATAGGACGAAAAACGTACGCTTTTTTGATAATCTAGTTTCACACATCCTTTTAAAAGATCAAGGATATTTTAAATTTGAATACATAGTTTGATATAATCTTTTAAAACAGAGTATGCTATACGATTGTTTGGTTGAAAATTAAGTTTATGTGCCTATTAAGTAATTAGAGAACATTTTTTAAAAATTTTCTAATATATGTATATAACAATTTGCTTCATTAACACATTTTTTTAAATTGTCACATTAACAATTTATTTTAGTTAAAAAAAATAAATACATATGTACATTAGACCGTCTCACTTTTCATTTTTTTTCGAAATTCTTTCATGAACATCGATTTTCTTTATCTACTATAAAAACCAAGAATTTTGGTGTATAACACTTTAATATTGATGAACGGGAAGTGGTCTCTCAAATCGTTTTTTCATTTTTTTAAGCAAAATACCATTTTTTCAAAAAATGGACAAATCTTGATTTAGTAATTTGCCTCAAACTCAACGGGTTCTGAATGGATTTGAACATCATTACATGCATTAGAAAGCTTATTAAATTTCCTAAATGTTTCTTAAAGCAACATTGCCATTTTGTTCGATGGTTTTTTATTCATAGCACTACAAATTCAGATTTTCAAATACAAACTTAACATTTTTTTTAATTTTTGCTTACCTTTTTGCTTACCTTGAACGAGGCAAAACTTTTATATTCTGTAAATGCAGTATGGTAGAAAATGTTAAAATAAAGATTTTGGTGTAAATAACAGTCGCATTCTGTTAAGAAAAACAGCAGTTTTAGTTGAAATAAGTAAAGTTATTTATTTGTAAATATTATATTTTGGTAAAAACTTTTTTGTATCTGAACCGATTTTTCCGAGTTCTACTAAAAATTTCCAATCTTTTGATAATTACACGTATCCACAGTAGATCGTCTCAGTTTTTATACTTTTTTCGAAATTCCTTCATGAACATCGATTTTCTTTATCTACTATTCAAACCAAGAATTTTGGTGTATAACACTTAAATATTGGTGAACGGGAAGTGGTCTCTCAAATCGTTTTTTAATTTTTTTTAGCCAAAATGCCTTTTTCCAAAAAATTAAAAATTCTTGATTTAGTTATTTGCCTCAAACTCAAGCAGTTCTGAATGGATTTGAACATCATTACATGCATTAGAAAGCTTATTAAATTTTCTAAATGTTTCTTAAAGCAACATTGCCATTTTGTTCGATGGTTTTTTATTCATAGCACTACAAATTCAGATTTTCAAATACAAACTTAACATTTTTTTTAATTTTTGCTTACCTTTTTGCTTACCTTGAACGAGGCAAAACTTTTATATTCTGTAAATGCAGTATGGTAGGAAATTTTAAAATAAAGATTTTGGTGTAAATAACAGTCACATTCTGTTAAGAAAAACTGCAGTTTTAGTTGAAATAAGTAAAGTTATTTATTTGTAAATATTATATTTTGGTAAAAACTTTTTTGTATCTGAACCGATTTTTCCGAGTTCTACTAAAAATTTCCAATCTTTTGATAATTACATGTATCCACAGGTCATATGACAGCTCTAAAATTTTAGTTTTTATAAAAATGTTGATGCTTTTTAGTCCATTTTTGGAGTATTTTGCTAATAACTTAACCATTTCTTAACCGATTTGGCAGATTTATATACCCACGTCTTTAGGAAGAAATTTACCATTTACTTAGATTATAATACTTGGACTCGGAAAGATCTATTGTTTCCGAAAATGGGTATGTTTAAAAAAAAATTTTATTTTGGGCATTACTCTTCCATTTTTGGGAAAAAACTTCCAGGATTTTCGGGAAATATATTTTGCTAAAAATTTCTGATATTGTGATATATAAAACGTGTTCATACGTCATACTAGAGTCCTAAAATGTTGAGTTTTTTCAATAATGTCTTTGTACGGGAGTTACCATGCCCACTTTTCCAATCCCGCCCATATTTTGTGGGATGCTGTGTATTGGTAACCGATATGTTTGTACCTAATTTGGGAACTTTAGCTCGCTTCGTTCTCCAGATATACAGAAATGTATAACGTCTTTGTATGGGAAGGGCCACACCCAAAATTATTTAATTTACGTCATTGAGCATTTTCACAAAACGCATCCAACCTCGAACAAAAGCACAATTTTAGCAAATTTGAACAAATAAAAAAACCAATATGTTCTTACTTTATAATGTATTTATGCAATAGAAGCAAATTTAGAAATAAACAACTTTATTCATATCAACTAAAACTGCAGTTTTTCTTAACAGAATGCAACTGTTATTTACACCAAAATCTTTATTTTAAAATTTTCTACCATACTGCATTTACAGAATATAAAAGTTTTGCCTCATTCAATTTTTATATATGAAAAGGTAATCTAAAATTAAAAAAAATGTTAAGTTTGTATTTGAAAATCTGAATTTGTAGTGCTTTAAATAAAAAACCATCGAACAAAATGGCAATGTTGCTTTAAGAAATATTTAGGAAATTTAATAAGCTTTCTAATGCATGTAATGATGTTCAAATCCATTCAGAACTGCTTGAGTTAGAGGCAAATTACTAAATCAAGATTTTTTCATTTTTTAAAAAGGGCATTTTGCCTAAAAAAATGAAAAAACGATTTGAGAGACCACTTCCCGTTCACCAATATTTAAGTGTTATACACCAAAATTCTTGGTTTGAATAGTAGATAAAGAAAATCGATGTTCATGAAGGAATTTCGAAAAAAGTATAAAAACTGAGACGGTCTAATGTACATGCATATGTCTGCACATATATCACAGAAAAAATTAATTTGTGTGAAAAAAAATTATTAAATATGTAAAAATGAAGAAATTTTAAATATTTTGGTTAAAATGACTGTGGACCATTATGTAGATGTTAAAAGATTATGGTGTATCCAGCTCTAAGACTTTTTCTGAAATAAGTATTAATGGTATTTGTGATGTAATTTTTAATATATTTCGATAAAAAAATTATAAAAAAATGTTTCATATGCATTTCATGCTTTTAGAAGGGAAAACCCTGTATATCAACAAAATATATTGTTAATACAACAAACTCGCAATAAAAATTTATATATAATTGTCAACAAATATTTCATTCAATTTTACAAATTTATCGTTAAAAATATATCTTGAATATTAAAAATTTGAATAAACAAAAATATTTTTTATATATACTAATTCGGTTAGTATTGACGAATATGGTATTCAATATGACAATTGATGTGTCGTAATTTTTTTTCTGATATCCGTAAAGGTACTTCAATTAAAAATTTAGTCCACCAATTTGATTTCCGTGAACATCACGGAACTATAGAACCTGGTAAGATAATAGAATCATTTGAACTGAAAACATATAGTTTAGCTGTTATTTTTGCTCAGGCTTTTGACAAGGTATGGCAAAAATGTCTGGTAAATGTCTGCTGTCACCAAACACCCACAAATTACTTAACAGTTTTAGGGTACGAAACAGAAAGAATAAGATAAAAACTAGTGTTCCAGGGGGAAGTCTTCTTGGACCTACTCTCTATTTAAAATACACCTGCGGTTGCCGGATGATACAAGTATTCTAAGTTCTCATGTGAACGTGCAATTGGCCTCTCGTCAACTCAGTGACTATCTTAGTCAAGTGGAAACTTGGCTGATAAATTTGTAAATTCTAGTAAAAGAGTTAAGAAATAAATAGAAAATTGTTTCCATTTGTAACACTTATGGGTCGATTTCTGATGGCAACTGAACTTCAGTTGTGTTGCCAGCAGCGAAATCAGGACACGCCGCTGATGTTAATATATAAAATTAATTTTTTTTTCATTATTTATTTATTGAATCTTCATATATTAAATATGATATAACAATAGTTAATCAAATCTTATCCCGCCAGTGCCAGAAAAAATTTTCGTCATCACAGTTTCTGTTCACATACTCGTATGTAGACGTTTATCGCTCTTGTGATTGGGTGAGTGCTGTAGTGTCTCTTCGGGTTAGTGGATTTGGGTGCTGTTCAAACCTTAATAAGTATTTTACTGCATATTTCGTAATCATAGTTTTTACTAAAGGCCCATTGAGCTTTTAACATACCAGCGAGCGGCTGTGATTATTCGAAGAAGTTTATTTTGCCGCCCTTGAATTTTTTCGAAATTAGAGGCAGAGGCAGAGCCCCTTAACTGAATACCGTAGCACCAGGTTGATTTTAAGATAGTGTTGAAAAGTTTAAGTTTGCAATCGAGACTAAGAACAGAATTTCTTCCAATAAGGAAAATAATTTGATTTGCTTTTAGTTACATTTTTTTATATACAATAAGAAACCCATTTTTAATATCTTAACATCAGCGGCGTTGCCTTATTTCGCAGCTGAGAACACAACTTCAGTTTAGCTGTAATAGACCTATAAATAATTGCAATAAAAAATGGAGCTTCCACCGCAGCAGGTTTGTAAGGGAGAAACGTAAATGTATCTCTTTCGAAAGAAGACGAGCTCCCATTTTAAAGCAATATATTCTTGACACGAAAAGCGTTTTTTTCAGCGCATATAAAAACTGGTGAATGTAACATTCAGCTTTAAGCACTGAATTTTTTGTTTTCGTTATTCTTTAATATGCCCCTTTACAACGTGCTTTGTAGCAAGGCCATATCGTGGCTCAAATGTTATACTTTTTTTATATTTGTTATCAATTCGTTCACTTACCCTTCTGGATCTCCAGTGCTTCACAAAACAAGATATTTTTTTATGGGAAAATCCCGGTCTGATTCTGTTACAAACCTTGATATATATTTGGATTGACAACTGACTCTGCCTCGCTATATAGAAACCAGATTTCACTGACGACGGGCTAGTTAAGAGACTTTACTGCTTAATTAGTGACAAATCTCAATTTAGCCTGGACCATAAAGTCATCATGTATCCATTTATGGGAAAAGGCTAGAAATTCCAGTATCAATCTTATACAGAGGGCACAATTTAAATTTCTTAGAATCATTACCGGAGCCCCGTGGTATATAATAAATGGGAACATTCGTAGGGACTTATTAGTGGGACTAATTTTTAGTTTTAAGATTTTTACTCCTCACTGTTCCTTTTACTCTTTACGCTTACATAAGACAGATTCAGTAAATAAACATTAAAGTATAGAAAAAATACTTTAAGAAAAAAAATTAATTCAGTGTTAAAAAAAGAATCAGTAAATTGGCAACACTATAGAATAAAGTGGAAGAAGAGCCAGAAAAAAAGATTGTGATAGTAAATATTGAATGCAGCAAAGAAGCAGGTGTAAATATTTTTTTTTGCTTAATAGCATGCAAAAATGAGAGAAAACAAGAAAATATAAAAACAAACCTTTGCTACCAATTTTACCTGATTTAATCTTTATTCATAAGTTCTTTGCATTGTACCCTACAGCACATTATTGAACGAAAAGTGTGTTGGATGTCATTGATTTTTAAAAAGGTGTTATTTGTGGATGCATTGACTTGAAATGTTTTATTAAAACATTAAAATATATTTTGTAGAATATATTTAAATAAAATATTTTTCCACCCGTTTGCAGCAGCTGAGAAATGCTCTATAAATCATGGAAGGCGAAATATGTTTATTTTATATATTTTGCTTTTTTAAGGATAGAGTGTAAACAGTTCGTTAGTGGTTTTAAATTAAGATTTTGTTTTTATTTTTTTTTTTCTTCTTAAAACCAAGCACAATGGGATTGTCTTTAATATTTTTGTTTTCTTTTTGCAGACAGGCAAATAATACAAAATAAAAGCTGCATTAATTTTTTCTGATATTTTGCGTACGCTTGAATAACCCCGCATGTGTTTTTTGTAGCTCTGAGGAGAAAATTAAATAAAAAACCTTTCAGGACTTAAAAGTTGAATGTAAACTTGTTGACCAGGCGACCAACGTGTTTGCAGTCAGTATTCTGTTTTATTTTTTACCACTCAAGGCTGTTTGTTACCATGTTTTTTTTGCTACTTTAAAGCTGGTCGTTGTTTCTGTTGGATACGAATTCCATTATTTTGCTGGTATCTTTTTTTAAGATTTTTTTGCAACTATGTATTTGCTTTTGTAGTTAAACAAATTTTCTGGTTCATTGATTCAACATGATTTTTAGGTTGAATACTCATTTGAGAAAAAAATGCGGCCACCCACTTTCAAGAATAATTTGATGCTTTTAAGGGTTTAATTATTTATTTTTTTTTTAGTTTCTTTTTTTTTAATTCTGGCGAGAATCAAGGAAAATTAAATTGTTGTTGTTAACAATTCATTAGCTTCGGATACTTGAAAAATAACAAGAGCTTAATAATTCCGTTATTAATTTTCGATTATAAAATAAATATGTAACAATAATGTTTTTTATAGTTGTCTAAATTTAAGGAATTTAAATTTCAGAACATATTAAATTAATAACACAAATAACTACAGTTACTCACACATTAAGTGGGACACATAGAAAAATTCTAATGTTGCTATGTTTCGAACACAAAATAAAATAAGAATTTTTTATTTAATAAACTTAATTTTTTATGAGTTGTATAATTTAAATTTTATGAATTTAATTCATACCTATGGGTTTATGTTGCGTATACACAAAATAATTAACGTAGAGATGTAAACTAAGAATTTTTATGAGGTGTCTCATAAATTTATACTGTATAAATATAACCCAGTAGCATTACAAATGAGCAATATATGACCAACTGTTGATACTCGCCGTTGCCTGGGACAGACTATCATGGAATTAAATATATAATCACAAAATAATCTTAATTTGTAAAAATTGTATACCCCAAATATGTTGTAAATTAAGACATTTATTATCCATAAAATTCAAGTGCCTCTATTATCGAAAAAATTCAAGTGCGCCAAAATAAACTTCTTCGAATAATCACAGCTGTCCCCTGGTTTGTTAAAAACTCAAATATTCATAAGGATCTCAATTGTAGTACTATTTTACCAAATTTAGTACAATTGAAACTTTATTGGTACACTGGTACAACTCTTCCTTTTTTAGTACAAAAAAAAAAATATACGCACGAAGTTTTAGCATTTCTTTGAAGTGGTTTACGTTACTTCTCTTTTCAATAATAAAAATTTTAATTACATAACTATCCCTTGCACTGACCAGATCAACACAGAAAAAAGTTTCTTATCGATTAAAAAAATGGTTTAAAAAGTATTTCAATTTAATTAATGCGATAATTGAATCAATTATTTTTTAGTTGAAAGAAAATTAAAAATATAATTTTGATTTAATTAATATTTAAGATGTTTTGAAATAAATTTTTAATATAAATATTAATTAACTATTAAAAAATATTAATTGATTTTTTTCGTTTGAAATAAAATAATTAAAACTTGTAGAATTGTTGTTGGGAATTGTCAATATTTATTTAAATATATTAACACATTGTTTGAAAAGGCAAAGTTTTTTGATAATTTTTTTAAATAAAATTAAAAATATCATTTATTGATACACAATATTCACAATTTAACAATTTTTAGTACCATCATTTTGGTAATAAGTGCAAAATCAACACCTTGTTTGCTTGATATTATAAATTTGGTATAAATTTGGTGATTAGAGACAATTTTTAATTTTTTTTGTGAACCAAAAATTGTATTATTGTTAATATATGCTCATGATATTATACCAAAATATTAAGAACATACATATATAAATTTATTTACTCGTATCCCTGTAGGAGACCTGGAAGCAAGTGTCTCCAAATCGCCACTTTTGGCGATCGTTTTGGTGACAAAACGAAACGTCTACACTTTGGTCGGCCTTTGCCAAAAAAAGAATTAGACAAGTTTATCTTCTTCTTTATTTTGTATACCCACACCAGAATAGTGGAGAGGGTTATATGCGTTAATGCTGATGTATGTAACACTAACAAATTTTGGTCCTTTCAACATACTTGATCGACCTAATATCACTTTCTGAATCGATTAAAGATGTCCCTTCGTCCGGCTGACAAGCTGTTTGTCTGTCCATGTAACTTTGTGGGCAATTCTAAAGGTAATTTGATGAAATTTAAATTCATAAGCGCGAAGTGTACTGAAAATACAAACCCCGTACAAACTTGTTTCCGGAATAGTGTTTGTGCCTATAAACCATCTTTTTACGTATTTGGATTAAACTTGGGCCAAACTTATTTTATTGTAATCTTAATCACATAACCAAATTTTATTGGAATCGGCCCATACAAATACTTCTCTCGAAAATAGCTTTTAATGCCATAACTTCCTTATAGATTTTGGTATTGACATACAATTGGCTACAATGACTTTTACGATAGCTATTATGTCTTGACAAAATAGTGTGCTGGTATGTCCGAAATTAACCATAGGTCCCATATTAGCCTCCTTCCTAAAATCACTGAAGGGAAAACACACCTGATATAGATGAAGATATCTAAATAATATTCGGAACAAAGAACTTTTACATGAATCTTAACCGATAACAAATTTTTGCTCTGGCGTGTCCAGATTGTCCATAGGTCCCAAATAGAGTACACTCCCGAAAATGTGTCTCTGTACACTGTTATGTAGGGTATCAAATGATCGGGCATGATTGAATATTCTCTTTTACATGTTTTGTTTAAAATAATAATTCATAAAAAGTGTTAAGAATTTTTATGTTTTTATTTTATAATGAATTTTTGGTACAATTTATGCCAATTTGGTACAATTTTGCCTTTGAGACGGTACAATTTAAGAATTGTTAGATCCCTAGAGTGATCTCAGTGTGTCATTAGTTAACTGCCTATTTCACTAAATGCGAACGAACGCTTTCGTTCGCACAAATACATGTAAAACAAAAACAAATTCTCAAAAATTTCTCAAAAATTTGTTTTTGTTTTACATGTATTTGTGCGAACGAAAGCGTTCGTTCGCATTTAGTGAAATAGGCAGTAAAACTATGGCCCTAATCATGTACAACGCAGCGCAACGCCACAGAACTAACGCAACGCCAAAGAATAACATTGAAAGCACAAACAATGTAATAAATATTTTGTAATTTTGTTGTTGCTTTCTACAGAAATTCACATTGCGTTTTAAATGTTAAACGCTCCATTGCTTGTGTCGTTGAAAATTTTAAAACGGTACATGAATTTCTGTTGAAAGCAACAACAAAGTTACAAAATATTTATGACATTGTTTGTGCTTTCAATGTTATTGTTTGGCGTTGCGCTGCGTTGTACATGATTAGGGCCTATGATTACGAAGTATGCAGTAAAATATTTAAAAAGGCTCAAATTACATCCGAATCCGCTAGCTCGAAATATTTTAAATGATGGTGGCCACACTCGCTGGCGGAGAAGAGATACTGCAGGACTCATCCGAATTGAAGAGCGCTAAACACCTACAAATGTGAACAGAAACCGTGAAGGGAAACATTTTTACACGACACTATCAGGACATAAAATAACGTATTAGAATAAGATTTGATTAATTATTGTTAGTTCACGATTAATACCTGCAGATTCAATAAATAAATAATGGAGAAACAAAATATGTATATATAAGTGCATATTAGGCCAAATCACTCAAAGCAAAATCGTCGAAAGCGATATGTCAAAAATCGCCCAACGTAAGCGACAAATGGCCCAAATAATAAAAATGGAAGTTGTCAGCCATGTCCCAGAGTACAATTATGTTCGGAACCGAAGAAAACATATTTCTTTATTGATTACTTTCTATCATATTTTGATAGTTATTTTGCCTTTAAGATACAGCAAACTCTCATTCCGTACATTAAAAAAAGGCTTCATTCCGGGAAATTTTTTCGTAATTTTCTGAAGCACCAAAATACGGAATGAATTCCGTTTCCGAACGAAATTGTACTCTGGGACATGGCTGTACATCCAAAAATAATGAAAAAGGCCCAAAATATAATTAAAAATCATTTAATTTTTGTTTTCAAATTATTATTTTATAATTCTTACAAGCTTGTTTAAGCCTTTATACGTATTTAGGTTGGGGTCATAGGCCCGAAACTTTAAATCCATAATTCCGAATTTCTACATCCGCCCTCGCCAACTAAGGCTTTTCTGCATTGGTCTTTATAAAAGGTTTATGAAACGGATATTCTACGAAAATGTGTTTAGTAAATCTTTTATAAGCATGTTTTATTTTTTGTTTTGTCTATTTCTTAGAAAATATTATTAAATTTTTTATTATACCCTTTTCAGCCCTTTCCTCTAACTCTTATATAATTTTATGATAATTAAGTCTTGAACTTCACCTCCATTTCAGCAAAATAATTTTAAAAAAATTTTTATTCATAAGATTTCTCTGTGACGTGCTAAATTCCAAATTTTTATTTTTGATAAAAACACTGAAATTTATTGTTGAGGGAAAGCCAGTTTCTATGCGCATTTCACTGGTTGCTTAAGCCAGATCGTCAGAAAACCTTTTTCCAAGAACTTTGGAAAAGCTCAAAATATTATACAAATAAGACTGTTAAATTTATCCGTTTTGTAGCATTTAGTAAAAAATTTTCCAAATTTTAGATCCTAATGATATTTTCAGGCAAAAATTAACAAACATTTCAAATTTCAAGTCTCTAGATTTTTTTATTTTAAAGAAAACTAATATTTAAACTTGTGTACTAATTTTCCTTCTCCTTGTATGTATAATAAAGTTTTTATTCACAATGTAATTACTTTAATTGGGATTGTACTTCAATTTTGTTTTTGAAAATTCCATAAAATTATTTTAAAAAATTCGTGTTTTCAGAAAAAGTAACAATAAGAAAAATTTTTCTACTTTTTGTCCCTTTAAATTTATAAAAAAAAATTGTATCATAGAAATTTTAAATATTAATGACCATTTTCTCAATGTAACGACAAACTGTCTGTTACTTAATGTTGACATAAATTTATTAGATCGATAAACTGTCCGTTAATGAATTTGGTTTTCTCAACATACCGTAAAAAACATTGTTTTAAGTTGGCAACTCCTCTTAAAATACATGTAAAAGTTGGGAGTCAGCTGATTGGATTTATCTGTACGTCAAATAAAAGCCAAATTAATAATTGGCAGTTGTCTGCCGGTTAACTTCGCGACAGAATAGTAGCAAATGAGACTCTGATAAAACCAAACTTCTTTAATGTGAAGTTTGTCGTTGGAAAAAAAATAATCGCCTAATAAGAAAACGGCCATAAGTATTTTTATAACAACAGATAATAAAATGCCCTTTTGACCCATTTTGTCCAATAGTTCGCTTACTGCGCTCAAAAGTAATTTATTTATTTGCTGTCTATTGGTTATGCTCTATTCTCACCTATTAAATATTTGACGTTCTACACGTAACCAATAGTTTAATTGAAAAATTTCCTTATGCAAAACGTTTGCTGGATCAAACATTATTCTTTCTTAATTGAATTACACCACACTGCAACACGAAAAAATATAACCATATACGGACACCACTTCGTCATAAAAGACTAAAAATAAGACCCGTGCCTCCCAGTTTTGCCCAAAGTCATACACTTTTTTATGAGACCCCAAAGATTTGGAGCCTCGGTGTAATTTTTGCAAAAAAGTGATCATTTTATCAGGCTTTTACCTTTCAAACCGTTCGGAATCATCAAAACTTCATCTTCAAAAAAAAATCGCAAAAAACGTTGACAAATTCGACTTATTTTACCTTTCCCCTCTGTTTAGGTCCATAGGTAGCAAACCGTTCAAAATTCAAGGAAACAATCAACCAAAATGTACCTTAGATGTCAATAAACAACTTTCTAGAACATATGAGCTTCCTAGGAATGATTCTTAACACCGTTTACGTAGCCGCTACCTAAACATGTCAGGGCAACATTTCCTGTTGTAAAATGTCTTTCTTCATGAAAATAATTTAATGAAAATTAAATTCAATGAACTTTAGCCTGATTCAAATATCATAATTTGGATTAAAAAACATTAACAGTTCAATAAAGTAACGACAATACTAATTATTTTTAACGAGATATTTTAAGATATGTGACCTTGTCCGAAAAAAGGGACCTAGTGTGTCAAAAATGTGTTTGGACTTAAGAGTGGATTCTGGTACCTAAAAGGGTGTGGAATAAGATAAAAATGTATTAACCTCATAAAAACCGTACAAAACGATTGTTGTGTTTGACTGATATTGTTGTGTTTGACTGGTGCTCTAATAAATTGAAATGTTTCCAAACAACAGATTTTAGTTCAGACATTTCTGAAATAAAATTAGTATCATAAAATATGTATGTAAAAAAGGTTTATTGTGCTGCCAAATTTTATTGGTAATTAATATGGCTGTGATTTCCATGCAAATGTATGTTTTTTATAGATGGTCTAAGAACGATGTCGACCAATTATCTTTCCCAATCTTTAAATTTGCGTTAAAATGGCATCGATTGGTTTTTGCATATTTTGGTGAAAATGCATATTTTTGCATATTTTGGTTTTCAATGCATGTTTTTGTTGCATGTTTTGAGTGATTTTTTTTTAATATCCATACTATTAAAAAAAGTTCTTAAAGAAATTTATAATACACAAAAAAAATCTTACAAAAAAATTTAGATCTATATCTCTGCTAAAAATACAAGATTTTTCAAGATTTCGACAAGAGATCCTTAAATTTTTAACCGATACAGCACCTTCTCTGTACTTATTTTATTATGTATAAACTTTTTTTATGAGAAGTAAGACTGTTATATGTAATTTGCAATTTCTTTAAGCACAAATATATATCTAAAGTAAAAGCTGAAAACCGAGGTTTTCTTGTCGGTTTTCGGTTTCGGTTTTTATGCATATAAAATCGCGGTTTCGGTTTCAGTTAAAAATAATAGCAAACCCTAAAATTAACCATAGCTTGGCAAAATTGACAATAATATCAATATCAATGCGCTTCTTGAGTCACAAGTTCTAATTTTATTTCTTGTTTAGACCCTTCACCGAAAGTAAAATTGAATATGGATATAAGTTTGTCATTCCGTTTGTAATTTCTACAATATTGATGTTAATCCAATAAAGTATAACGGCCCTTGTTATACAAAATAAAACAGGTTTATAAAAGGCTTATGAAACGGATTTTCTATGAAATTTTTTTAATAAATCTCTTGTAGACATGTCTAATTTTTTTTAACTAAGGCGTTGAGTATATATTCCGGTTCCTTATGAGCAGCGAAGCTGATTTAATTGATTTAACGATGTCCGTGTGTATTAGGGCATCCAATCGGGAAATCCCGATCCCGGAAATCCCTGAATTTCAGATTCCCGGGATTTTTGGGATTCAGATTTTTTATATTTTTTTATTATTTTCAAATATTTTTCAAAAATTTGTTAAATTTAAATTAATTGAAAGCCTGGGTTCAAATCTCAGCGCAGTCAAGAATGAAAAATTATCAGTAAAATTTTAACTAATTTCATGTTGTAAAAATTCCTGTCTTCATAAAAATAATTTAAGAAAATTAAATTCAATGAACTTAAGCCTAATTAAAAATATCTAAATTTGGAATAAAAACCATTAACAGTTCAATAAAATAAGCATAATACTAATATTAAATTTAAATTTTAAATTTTTACAAACAATTCTATTTATTAAAGGGGGTTGAGAGTGAAATATGTTTTTCAACTGCATCATTTGTTAACAACAAAAATTGTCTTGTTTAGCAGATTCAACATTGGATGCTTTAATATTCTTAAGAAACTACTTAAACTTAGTACTCGTATTAAGTACCAATTGTGATTTAAATGTAACCAAATGTTTTTAAATGTTTCAAATATAATTAGTATTGTGGTTATTTTGTTGAACTATTCATGGTTTTTAATCCAAATTTTTACTATTTTAATTAGGCTTAAGTTCATTAAATTTAATTTTCATTAAATTATTTTTATGAAGAAAGGAATTTTACAACATGGAGAATTAATTAAAATTGTTATTGATAATTTTCATTCTTGACTGACCTGGGATTCGAAGCCAGGCTGGCTGGCGTATGATTCGAACCCAGGCGGCTGGTTACCCTGACATGTTTCGACCTCAACCACTAGGTCTCCTCAGAGGGATTTGCCGTCTTACACTCGCAGCCATCGATGACTGCTGACGTCAGTAGTCAAACATCAATCCTTAAACCAAATTGTATTTTAACCTTTGGTAGATCGAAATTTGCTTTTTGAATGTTTATCCATTTTTAATTGATCTCACATGTTTTCCTTACTTCTGTTTTTTCGTACTTTTGTCAAGAATTCTTCTTGAAGTCCAAAGTACATTTTTTGTTTATCATGTTTTTGTCTTTCTTTTTTCTTGTTGACATTTTTCAGCACAACTTGAAGGACAAATGAACACATAGAGCTTGTGCCTTAGCTTTAACAATAATTAGTATTGTGGTTATTTTGTTGAACTATTCATGGTTTTTAATCCAAATTTTTACTATTTTAATTAGGCTTAAGTTCATTAAATTTAATTTTCATTAAATTATTTTTATGAAGAAAGGAATTTTACAACATGGAGAATTAATTAAAATTGTTATTGATAATTTTCATTCTTGACTGACCTGGGATTCGAAGCCAGGCTGGCTGGCGTGTGATTCGAACACAGGCGGCTGGTTACCCTGACATGTTTCGACCTCAACCACTAGGTCTCCTCAGAGGGATTTGCCGTCTTACACTCGCAGCCATCGATGACTGCTGACGTCAGTAGTCAAACATCAATCCTTAAACCAAATTGTATTTTAACCTTTGGTAGATCGAAATTTGCTTTTTGAATGATTATCCATTTTTAATTGATCTCACATGTTTTCCTTACTTCTGTTTTTTCGTACTTTTGTCAAGAATTCTTCTTGAAGTCCAAAGTACATTTTTTGTTTATCATGTTTTTGTCTTTCTTTTTTCTTGTTGACATTTTTCAGCACAACTTGAAGGACAAATGAACACATAGAGCTTGTGCCTTAGCTTTAACAATAATTAGTATTGTGGTTATTTTGTTGAACTATTCATGGTTTTTAATCCAAATTTTTACTATTTTAATTAGGCTTAAGTTCATTAAATTTAATTTTCATTAAATTATTTTTATGAAGAAAGGAATTTTACAACATGGAGAATTAATTAAAATTGTTATTGATAATTTTCATTCTTGACTGACCTGGGATTCGAAGCCAGGCTGGCTGGCGTGTGATTCGAACCCAGGCGGCTGGTTACCCTGACATGTTTCGACCTCAACCACTAGGTCTCCTCAGAGGGATTTGCCGTCTTACACTCGCAGCCATCGATGACTGCTGACGTCAGTAGTCAAACATCAATCCTTAAACCAAATTGTATTTTAACCTTTGGTAGATCGAAATTTGCTTTTTGAATGATTATCCATTTTTAATTGATCTCACATGTTTTCCTTACTTCTGTTTTTTCGTACTTTTGTCAAGAATTCTTCTTGAAGTCCAAAGTACATTTTTTGTTTATCATGTTTTTGTCTTTCTTTTTTCTTGTTGACATTTTTCAGCACAACTTGAAGGACAAATGAACACATAGAGCTTGTGCCTTAGCTTTAACAATAATTAGTATTGTGGTTATTTTGTTGAACTGTTCATGGTTTTTAATCCAAATTTTTACTATTTTAATTAGGCTTAAGTTCATTAAATTTAATTTTCATTAAATTATTTTTATGAAGAAAGGAATTTTACAACATGGAGAATTAATTAAAATTGTTATTGATAATTTTCATTCTTGACTGACCTGGGATTCGAAGCCAGGCTGGCTGGCGTGTGATTCGAACCCAGGCGGCTGGTTACCCTGACATGTTTCGACCTCAACCACTAGGTCTCCTCAGAGGGATTTGCCGTCTTACACTCGCAGCCATCGATGACTGCTGACGTCAGTAGTCAAACATCAATCCTTAAACCAAATTGTATTTTAACCTTTGGTAGATCGAAATTTGCTTTTTGAATGATTATCCATTTTTAATTGATCTCACATGTTTTCCTTACTTCTGTTTTTTCGTACTTTTGTCAAGAATTCTTCTTGAAGTCCAAAGTACATTTTTTGTTTATCATGTTTTTGTCTTTCTTTTTTTCTTGTTGACATTTTTCAGCACAACTTGAAGGACAAATGAACACATAGAGCTTGTGCCTTAGCTTTAACAATAATTAGTATTGTGGTTATTTTGTTGAACTATTCATGGTTTTTAATCCAAATTTTTACTATTTTAATTAGGCTTAAGTTCATTAAATTTAATTTTCATTAAATTATTTTTATGAAGAACATGTGAGATCAATTAAAAATGGATAATCATTCAAAAAGCAAATTTCGATCTACCAAAGGTTAAAATACAATTTGGTTTAAGGATTGATGTTTGACTACTGACGTCAGCAGTCATCGATGGCTGCGAGTGTAAGACGGCAAATCCCTCTGAGGAGACCTAGTGGTTGAGGTCGAAACATGTCAGGGTAACCAGCCGCCTGGGTTCGAATCACACGCCAGCCAGCCTGGCTTCGAATCCCAGGTCAGTCAAGAATGAAAATTATCAATAACAATTTTAATTAATTCTCCATGTTGTAAAATTCCTTTCTTCATAAAAATAATTTAATGAAAATTAGATTTAATGAACTTAAGCCTAATTAAAATAGTAAAAAAATTGTTTCAAATATATTTTAAAAATTTTCAAATGTATTTTAAAATCGGTCAAATGTATTTTAAAATCATCCAAATGTATTTTAAAATTTGCCGAATAGAGTTTTAAGATTTTCCGATTTTTTTTGTTGAAATTGCCCAATCGTATTTTTGAAATACATTTGAACAATTTTAAATTGTGTTTGAAAATATTAAATATTATTTGGACAATTTCAAAATACATTTAGAAAACTTAAAAATCTATTTGGCCAATAGTTTGAACAATTAAGTAGTATAGTTTTATTTGAAAAATTTTAAAACACATTTGGAAATTTTAAAATACAATTAGAAATAATGTAATTTTTAATATCAATAATCAAATATGGATAAAAATAAGATTTTTATGTTTTTTGTTACGTTTTTTAATACATGATCTTTATGAATTGTTATCAATTAATAATTTAAGATT
Source organism: Pollenia amentaria (assembly GCA_943735925.1). Lineage (NCBI taxonomy): Eukaryota > Metazoa > Arthropoda > Insecta > Diptera > Polleniidae > Pollenia > Pollenia amentaria. The sequence goes on along the minus strand of OX031010.1, from coordinate 116,904,055 downwards.
GTTTTTATTATATATATATTTTTTTTTTTTTTTGGATATGTGAATAATATACAAAGTTCATGATATGTATTTGACTGGAAAATTAAGTTGTTTTTCAAACAGCTTAAAACGTTTTATATATTGGGTATCAATAAAAAAAAAAAAATAAAGAAATCCCGAAAACATTTTAAAAATCCCGTGAATCCTGGGATAAAAATATCTCGAAAATCCGGAAATAGTTACTTCAATCCCGAATCCCGGGATTCAGAAAAACCAGTCCCGATTGGAAGCCCTAGTGTGTATGTTGAAATATCCGAGGAAATAAATATATTTATTTATATCTAAAAAAACAGTAGGAGAAAAATTGTTAAAATTTGGTACATATAGCTGGATTAACGAATACACAACCTCTCTAAAAAAAAATCGGCAAGATTGGAGATGTGGAGATATCTAAAAAACGTTAGGGGAAAAACAGTTTTACGTGCATTTAAACCAAAAATTTTTCTCTGGCTAGTTGAGGTACATGCTATGGATTTTAGTTGATCTTAGTTTTAAAATTCTTAATAAAAATATATTTTTTTGCGTAAGGTGTCATAACATATTGTGATACAACGGAAATCTGTTACGATAGAATGCTCACCAAATCAATAGCAGAGCTATAAAATATTTTTTTTGAATGCAGCAGATCCCATTGTGACAAAGAAAGTACAGCATCTACAATTTTTCCATATTTTGTTTTTTCATTCCTACAGTTGTGTCAGTTTTTATAGTGTCGAACATCTAGAAGCTGTGTCCTTTAGTTTTTTTTTTTTTTATTATTTTGACAATTAACAAATTCAAAATGAAAACTCACCCCCATATTTAAACAAATTTTCAAAGAAAATTCGTTTTATAAACCTTCTATTAACCTAAAATATTTTTTAAGGAATATGGGGGTAAGACTGAATATTTAAATGACTTTTTTGCTTGTAGATATGCAGGTTTATATACACCGCATGTCATTTTTTACTCTTTGCTAACAAAAAATCAAAGTTCCCTACTTAACCCTAGAAAGATAATCTGCGTATATTTTACGCATGTAGTTCAGAAATATTTCGATTTCTTTTGAGTAAGCACGAATCTGTGGACGTGCACTTCAGACATTTCAGTCGTTACGTAGACCTTCTCTGAGACACATACTGCGGTAGGTGTTGCAAATTTCGAAATATAACGAGTTTGTGAGCCAAAATGACGCAGATTAGTGATCACTTTTCATAATAAATATATAAAAACACATATTTAAAATTTCTGTATTTTTATTTAATATATATTTAAAAATATAATCCAGATAAATTTCTTCTAAATAAATCAATAAATTCAACAATATAGCAGATAGAAGTAATGCGTCAGTTTTACGCATAATTATCTTTAACGTATGTGATGATAGGATTATCTTTCTAGGGTTAAACATAAACGTCAGAATGAAAATCTAGTTCAATTATACAAATTATTGAATAATAAAAATGAATGCGAAATGCGCATAGAAACTAGCTTTCCCACAACAATAAATTTCAGTATTTTCATTAAAAAATTGGGATTATTAGCACATCATTAATAAATGAATTCATTAAAAAAATGATTTATGATCATCAAGTTCTTTACAAATCACATCAAACAAAGTGAGTACTTTATATTATCCTTCCTTATCATTATTTGTTGCTCGAGTAATCTACCAGGTTTTGTTTTTACTAATGTATGTATAGAAGTAGTAAACTTGTATCTGAAAGGCATTGGCATGACAGTTACTACTAGTCCTGGACGACAACATAAACAAATTCTAGGAAACGAAAATCCTAATGAACAAATAAATGGGTGACCGAATGTCAAAAAAAAAAAAAAAAAAAAAAAAAACAAGAGCTTTCAAATTGATATGCATTGATGCTCTTCTATTAACTTCATCATTTACATATTTTGTTCTTTCAGTTTTTTATCTGTTTTTTTTTCATTTCTCTTCATAATCATCGCATATTGATGATGTCCCTCCCTTCTTTTTTTACTTATGAAGTAAAGGAAACAATTACAGTGAAAACTAAATACGTAAAAATAAAAAATACGTTTTTATATATTTTTTTGTAGTCTTAATTAAAAATCTAACTAGTATATAAATTCTACCTAAATCAAAATTTGTTTTTAAATTTAATTTTCCTTTGAAAAAAAATAACATTTCTATTGTACATAAATCGACCTCCTACTGTTCAAGTTAAAACAGGTAAAATATTAAATCGAAATAAAACAACCTGGCACTACAGAAACCTGGGCAGGTATTAAGAGAGAAAAAAATAAGAAAAATAAAATAAAAGCAGGGAAATTCATAAAACACGTATTTTAGACAATTCATTGAGGGATTCAAGTAGTACAACAGAAAACAAAACAAAGAAAGACGAGAAACAAAAAGAATACAAACCAATTTAATGGAATAAATCCCAACTTAAAACGTGCAACATGCAACAAAGCTCAGGTAGGTAAAAAAAAAATAATAATAAGAGATTAAAGTTCTTCAAAAGGTTTCTCTCAAACAAAAGACAGATGTAACTTGTCTTTAGGCCAAAGTCGATGACAACAAATATGAAGTATAATAATAGAAGACAGTACAAATATTAAGTAACAGCTGTTTCATTTAAAATACTGCCCATAAAAACTTATTGAAAATCTTTAATTGTTCCCCTTTTCCGCATTTGATGTTTAACCGAAAGCAATAACAAAAATAATCTTAAATTAGATTTCTTTAGAATTTTTTCAGGCATGTGCAAACAATATCCTTTTGACTGCTCCTTTGTAAGATCCTTAAAAATCCGATAACTGTGTACCGAAGTGGTTGTTTTTGAAAACAGCTGGAAATGTTACGGATGTGTTTTCCATTTAAATTTATTTTTACAGAAACATGTGCTTCAAATCATATGAATTATGCAGTGATGTATCCTTCATAGGGCCATTATCAAGAAATCCTTTTCTTTAGAATGCACCTTTTTATTATTTGTGTTCAGTATTTTAAAATGTGTCTTGGTATGTGTTTTCTTTTAAAATTATATTAGTTTATAACTATTTTCCACGAAATCAACTTTCAGGTAATTAGAAAATTTATTATCTTAAAGATTCCAAGAAATTTTGCTATTATTTTATATCAACAGTTTTATCGAATTGTTACAGGTTACCCAGAAATTGAGAAAATCATAAATAAGAACACACCATACATGCAATAATCTAACTAACAAATGACTAAGTAAAGGTAACGCATTTGTAGTTTTAATGCAGTGACTCAAAATTGACTACTAAATGCTAAAGACTTTTCTGACTTTGAGATAAGAACACTATTATATAGAAGCAAGGATAAGTTTGTAACCAGTATGACCAGATCTTGAAAATTTTTACAGCTAAATCTGGCATTGGCAACGACCAAAAACTGCTAAAAATGATTTTTAAAAAAGCTTAATATAATGCATACATGTTTTTAAGGTTTTTATTAAACATTTATTACCAGTATGAAATTTTATTCGAAACTAAACACATTTTAGCGACTTATTTTTTAAGAAAATTTAAACAAATGGGTAGATTTTGGCAAAACATCAGATGCATAAGAATATGTAGCGAAGGTATTTGAGATTTAATTTTAAATTTAGGCTTACCTCTGATACATGCAAAATCGAAAAGATTTTATTTCTATGCCATACAAAATATTATAGATCATTTTATTTCTTGAAGTTGCAGTTTTGAAATTATTATTTTTTCAGCAGTTGGAGTAAAAAATTTTTCATACATTTGCGTTTTAGAATTCTTATCTACATAAGTGAAATTTCTTTTAACTTAAAAACGTAATACGAAAGTGCAAGTAAATTTTACAATGAACATGATGAAGGCAATTTTAATATTCCCTTTCTTAACATAAGAACTATCCATTTTCCTACATAGAAAAAATTTGCAGTACCGTTTTATAAATTAAAAAATATTTAAAAAGCATTAAAATTAAATTATAATGATAGTTAAATCAATTATTTTTTTTGCTGAAAAAAATTTAAAAATATAACTTTGATTAAATAAATATTTTAGTTGTTCTGAAATAAATTTTTAATTAAAATATTAATTAAATAACAAAAAATCTTAATTAATTTTTTTGCTTAAAATAAAATAATTTAAACTTGTGGAATTGTTATTGGGAATTGTCAAACCCTGAGCTATATTAAATTAACACATTGTTTGAATTGTCAGTTTTTTGATAATTTTTTTTAATTAGAATTAACTAAGGATCGCAGTTCGGTTTTAACCGAAATCGAAACCGCGGTTTTAAATGGCTGAAAACCGAAACCAAAAACAGACAAGAAACCCTGGGTTTTCAGATTTTACTTTAAAAATATATTTATGCTTAAAGAAATTTCATTTTATTAAGGGTGGTTACATTTTAAGGGCCGATGCTGATTTTGAATAAAACACAAATTATTTAGGATTTCTTTTTATTATGATAATATTGGTATGGTTCAATTATATCGGCCAAATGGCTGCCGTGACTTCGACGGCGCATCTGCATCTGATGGTCCAAATTTTCGATGACGCTGAGGCATAATTGAGGTTCTATGCCGTTAATGTGCCGAATTATCTCATCCTTTAGCTCTTGAATTGCTGCTGGCTTATCGACGTACACCATTTCTTTTAAATAACCCCAAAGAAAGAAGTTCAAATTTTGTTATCTCACCACGTGAGATAACACGGCCATTGTATTGGTCGCGCAAATGAGCCATTGTTTCGTTAGCTGTTTGGCAAGTGGCACCGTTCTGTTGAAACCACATATCGTCCACACACATATCTTCCAACACGGGCCATAAAAAGTTCGTTATCATCTCACGATAGCGAACACCATTCACAGTAACTGCCTGACCGGCCTCATTTTGGTAAAAATACGGGCCGATGATGCCGCCAGCCCATAAACCGCACCAAACGGTCACTCTTTGCGGGTGCATTGGTTTTTCGACAATCACTCTTGGATTATCATTCGCGCCAATGCGGCAATTCTGCTTATTAACGAATCTACTGAGATCGATTATGCTGATCAAAAAAATCACGAAGGTACACAAAATGCATTTGGATTTGAACGCCGATTTTCATAATAAGCCTGAATAACTGTAACGCGTTGCTCGATTGTGTATCTTTACATGGTTCAAATTGAGTAAGTCTGAAATTGAGAAATGTCAAATGAAATGGAGAAAATAAACTTGACGTTTAGGTGTGGCTTCTAATATAAAAGCTACCAAGTGACTTGCAGATAAAGACAAACTTTGTTTATAGTTGTAATGAGTTTTGCAATTTCTTGAAGGCTGAAGACAGGAAAGAAATTGTGGACAATGTACAAAAAGGCCGTACAAATTGTTAACTTGTAACATTGTAAATATTTATGTATGTCCATACATAGTAAATATATTATTTATAAAAATCTATAGTGCAAGATCGTCTGAAAAACGATTGTGCCTTTTTACAATAGTTACAATTATTAATAGTAATTAGTTGTAAATCACTTTTAAACAATTTTTTTAAATTATTTTGAAGATAAATACATAACAAGCTTCGTTATATCAAGCTAAAGCGATGAATGCAGGACTGATTATAAATACCTCGAACACAAAATCAATGCATTTTAATGTAATGATCAGCTATCGCTTTTCTCTGATGGAGAAACAGCTTGAAGATGTCATAAGCTTTTGCTACTTGGGCAGCATTTTGATACTTCCAGTGGCTGTAGCAAAGATATTTAAAACAGACTGACTTAATCTAAGCAAGCGTGTGGAATCTTGAACAAATTCTGGAGGGTAGCTAACATTGCAAGATCTACAAAAATTAAGGTATTCAATATTAATGTAAAGTCAGTACTGTTTTATGGCTCGGAGACCTGCAATTTTGCGAACATTGGTATACAAAAGCTTCAGATCTTCGTCAATAAATGCCTTCGCCGAATCCCCAAGATATTTTGGCTTCAAACTATAACAAATTCTGATTTATGGTTTAGAATGCAACAATCTCCAACTGATCTTGAGAGCAAAATATGCAAATATAGATGGTTGGGTCACACCCTACGTAAGCGAGCCAATGATATCAATAGGAAATCCCTTGAATCAATTGACCCACAGAGAGCAGATGAACACGACGAAAATACTTGGAGGCGCCGAGTTCAAGCCGAACTACAATCTGCTGGATTAACCAGGAATGAAGCCAAAAGAGCAGTAGTAGATAGAACTAGATGAATATCAGTTATTGAGGCCCTATGTTACTTAAAGGAATTTAAAGGATTATATATGTATATTTATATATATATATATATATATATAAGATTTGTTTGCCTTTAAGTGATTAAGGGAATATTTTGTCATGTCATAGCAGCTATCGTAAGGTTCATTGTTGCCAATTTTTTTTTTTAATACTAATATTTATAAGCCAGTTATGGCATTTAAAGCTATCGGGAGTAGTATTTGTCAAATATGAACCGATTCTAATAAAATTAAATAAGATGATTTTAATTTCTAGAAAATAAGTTTAGACATAATTTAACCAAAAACCAATATTATAACATGGTTAACAAGCACAAAGACTCTATTCCGGAAAGAAGCTTGTATGGGGGCCATGTAAAGATATATGTGACGCGCAAAATAGAAAGGGACCTAAGGGTTTTATTAAGGAGAGCCATTTTAAAGATTTAAATACGTGTATCTTTGGTGTAACATCACTGAGCGTGTTGGTATTGGTCTCATTTGAAAGCGACACATCTCATGACATCAGGAACGTGTTGGTCAACCTTTAAAACGCGCGTAGGTCGTCCCTACCTCTTGTTTTGTGTAGTTGGTGTTTACTGTTCCCTTTACCTTACTGGCCCCTTTCTCTATGCGCTGTCACATATACCGATTGTCACTACTTTCTGTAAACCACCAACTTTCGTCCAACTATTTCAAAATTTGCGACTTGTACTTTGCGCACAAGGTTTAAATGGACAGCCAGTTAGCCTACCAGCCAGGCGGATCGTTAGATCGACTCAGAAGGTGAATCTAAGTATATTAAAATCGGTATACTAAAAGGTGGGTAAAGGACCAATATTTTAATGTTGTACAAACTAGCACAAACGCATAATACCCTGTACACTATTCTGGTAAGGGTATAATAACATGTCGTTGAAGGCCTTTCATTCGTATTATCTCAAACTGGATAATCGTTATTGTTCAAGTTACAAAATACCGCACGATTTATGCTTAAAAATAATTCTGATGAAACATACAAAATGTCACAATATCACATGGATAAGAATTTATGAAATAAAGGCGAGGATGACCAACAACCAATGACTAATTTTGAAACGATGTAAATGATGTTTATAGTGGCACTTGTATCTTAATTCAAATTTCCTAATCTTACTTTGTCTTCAGATGGCTTCAAGGTTGATAGGACATACATGCAAACATCCGGACATACTAAGAAATTACATATTATATACATTTTTGGTCTTTTACCTAAAAAAAAATATACTTCTGTTCTTTTTTGCGCTTTTTTTTTAAAAAAAAAAGTGCCATAATAATGTTTTAGAGCCGCAATTTTCTCAATTTAGCCTTTTTAGTCCAAAGAATTGACATCACTGCTCCTCATCCTATTCATTCTAAATGTTGATATTGTTTGGCTCCATAAGTTGTGTCTAGGTCCCCTCCATGAATGGAAGGGACTGTACAAACAAACTGTACATTCTAGATTATAACGTTATAATATTTTTACATTTATTGGAATTCTATAAGTTAAAAAGGCGTAGTTATAACCACAAAGCCAGCAATGGTGTAAAGTTTGATGTTTGAAATTCGATTCAATCATATTTTAAGTGCAGCTTATAACTTTTTACGTATTTAAGTAACTCGCTGTTTTGAAAAAAAAAAAAACGATAGAAATTGGGATCTCACATCACATATTATATAATGATATTTTATTGCCTTTTTTATTGGGGGATTAGCCCAATAAAAAGGAGAGCTGCAAATGTAGCAGCTTACGGAAGGCACAACTTTTATTTGGAGAGTTTCCACTTTGAAGCTATAGATTTTTGACCCAAATGGGCTTTATTCAATGCATATAAAAAAATGGTGAGTGTTACGGCAGCTCAATTTCTTTATTGTTGCAGCTATTCTTTAACAATCCCTCTTTGGTTCAAGTCTTGAGCTTTTAGGAGAGAACGGAAAAGAGAATTCCATTTGTTTTCCTCTCTCTCCTAAAAACTCAAGACAGGACGACTAAAACTTGAAGAGTGTGAACCAGCACTTACAAACCTGCTTCGTAGTATATGCTTATTTTTTTTTATAAAATATGTGCAGAATTTATTTACTGAATGCACCTCTATACAGCTTTCATAGCGTAGCGCAACAATTCGGGCCTAATTTTAAAATGTACCATTAGTGCCTCGCAAAATAAGAATTTTTTTTTATTAGGCCTGCAATTATCTTATATATAAATAATAACACATTTACACGTAAAATTCGTGTACCGTACCGATCAATGATTATATTTTCGTCCTAATTTGAAAAAAAAAATGTACCATAATTTTTATATCTGCTAATTAAAATTTTATATTCAAAATCTTAAAGACTATTTAAGTCTACTTTAGATTATAGACGATGCGTTTAATAGACGATTTAAAAATTAAATGTTACCAAGGAGGTTGTGATAGTACACTCATAAAACTATAACAGTAACTGATTGTGAAATTGAATAAAAATATACTTATTTTACCAATTACTTTATTTTTTAACATTTATGTTTGTAATTTAAAAAACAAACTACCAAAAAATAATGTTTTTCCGCACTTATGTTGTCAAGTAGTTTGATTTTTTGTCGGTTAAAATATATTTTTTAAAGCGACAACTATTTATTTACTACTAGCTGGCCCGGTCCGCGTTGCTGGCCCCGAAATTTACGGCCCTTAAATAAAAATCCATGAAACCGCATTCTCATGTCAAACTGCATGTAAAACATCATTCATCCCCAGTTCTGTTTCATCATTATTATATTATAAATTAAAATGTTGTTCATATACATATGTTTGATTTAGATTTGATTTGAAAATACATATGGTTGTATGTATGTATATATTTGCTGTGAATCTTACGAAAAAAGTGAGCGTAAAAGTGGGCGGGGCAACATTTTCTTTCCGCAAAACCTAAGTTAGACCATGGCGATCATTTTAAAGAAAAAATCGTCCAAATCGGTCAAGCCCTTCTCCAGCTATGCGCTTAATAGAAAAAGTGGGCGTAAAAGTAGGCGTGGTAAATTTTTCTTTCGATGAAAACTTAAAGTTGATTAATACGAACATTTGAAAGAAAAATTAGTCAACTCGATGGAGCCGTTTTCTGATTTTAGGTAAATCGAAAAAAGTGGGCGTAAAAGTGGGCGGGGCAAAATTTTCTTTCCGTAAAACCTAAGTTGGACCATGGCGATAATTTCAAATTTTCTGATTTTAGGTAAATCGAAAAAAGTGGGCGTAAAAGTGGGCGGGGCAAAATTTTCTTTCCGTAAAACCTAAGTTGGACCATGGCGATAATTTCAAAGAAAAAATTGTTCAAATCGGTCAAGCCGTTCTCAAGTTATGTATTTTGCCACGCCTCTCCGCCCCCAGGCCATTAATTTAAATAATAACTATCCTATCATCTAAGTTGGACCAAATTACATATATATGCCAATTTTCATGAATATAAGTTGACTCGTTTTTGAGTTTATTCGAAACATACACAGTGACACGGATTTTTTATATATTAAGATTTATTTATTTATTTATTTATTTATTATTTATATGTGTGAGCTTCTACAACAAAACTTAAGTTTTAAAAGTAGCAGAAGTATACAATTAGTTAAAAAATAATTATTAAAAAAAAGAAAACATAATAATAATTTAAATAATAATAATATGTTAAGTTGGGTGTAGAATCCAGATTTGTTTATATCGGAAATATCAGAATAAATAAAAGTTACGTTCGAGAATAAAACTGAAAATTTTTCCTTTTAAAATCTAATGCGTTGCTTGCTGCCGTAATGTTTGATGGAATAGTATTCCAGAGACGTATAGTGGGTATTAAGAACTGCCATTCCGATAGTAGTGTTTGATATATCATGGGTATTATTGTTTTGTTCCTTTCAGATCGGGTAAAATTGAGAAGATTGTACATTTCTTCGGGTTGATGTGTGTAGCTTATTTTGTGGATTAGTTGTAACGTTTTTATTTTCATAAGGTCATCGAAAAGAACCCCACAGATTTGCCTGGAGTAGTAACTAATGCATTGGCGATTCCCATAGGGTTTGAGGCCAAAGACGTATCTTGTTATATTGTTAAATGTCACGTGAATGACCCCTTCTTTAAATAAATTTTTGGTTGTTAAAAATTAATTTTCTGTTGAATTTACCTACATAATATTTTGAGTGTACCATTTATTATACCTCATCTCGTAAAGTGTCTCATAGTGTTCAAGTTGTGTAGGTAATCAATTACCCGAGTTGGCCCGAATATACTTTTTTACATGTTACAAACATTTTATAGTTTATTTTAAATCCATGAACCCCCATTTAAAGCGCTATTAAAAAAATTTATTTCTTTGAGTTTTTATAGTTTAATTATAAATATTTCTTCGTTATAAAAATCACAGCAAATAAAGAACAAACAATTTTATTTTCACAGTTGGTTTTTTTAATGAGGAAAAATTTTAATGAATTATTTGTTTATACAACAACATTAAGCAATTCAATATATTAATTTTTTAACAGCATGTGCAATAAATTTTACACACCAAAATAAATTTTTATTGCTACCCAAAACCAGATATACGGCTTTGAAAAAACTCGTCGCGAACTATAACATCTCTATATCGCTAGCTCAATATTACAAAGTTGTTAGTGATAGGAAAAATAGGAAGAAAATCAAGTTTAAAATTTCTAATATTTATTTAACAATTTTCTAATAAAGTTACGCTGCACAATTTACTAAAACACCACTGGCGTACATAAGTGGGCTGGAGTGGGCATATAATAACTTTTTCAATAATAAATTGATTTTAATATAATTATTATTTATATCTAGGGCAGAAAGGGCAGAAAGGAAAAATTCACTTCAGCTTAATTTGAGTAACGTTTGCGATCTTCACGTTTAACGATTGTACGATATTTTTGGAAGAAATTTGGAATAAAAACTTAAATTTTCTTCCGATCTGGAACATTTGGAATATTTAGGAATACAAATTTTAAAAAACCACAACCGCAGATAAGTGCAGAATATATAGGAATAGAAAACAAAACTATAAAAGTTGACATAAGCACTTTTCCTTTTTGCAAAACGCAAAGACACAACATAGTTGATACAATCACAATCGCAAACTATCATTAATGTTTGCGGTTATGATTGTGTCAAACACGTCTTCAGTAACAATATATGTTCAGATATGTTTATAGCTTATTATTGTCTCAAAAATATTATGTTTAGAAGAAAAACACAAATGATCTTCCTAACCATGTTTCTAGTTTTCCCAACACCATGCAAAATGTCTATTTGAACATTTTGTATGGTTCTCACAATAAAACCAATAAAAAATTTATTTCAAAAATTTTATGTTTTGGTAAAAATACATACATATACTTTGCAACATACAAACATATACAGCTTAGCATATATTAATAAATAAAACTAAATACATATATATATATATATATATATATATATATATATGTGACAGCGCATAGAGAAAGGGACCTAAGGGTAAAAAAAAAATCAATTTTCACTTTTTTTTTTATGTGGACAACATCTGAGTGCGTTTTCAAGGTTGACCAACACGTTCATGAGATGTGTCGCTTTTAAATGAGACCAATACCCACACGCTCAGTGATGGTACACCAAAGATACACGCAAAGAAAAAACATGATTGATACAATCACAATCGCAAACTATCATTAATGTTTGTGGTTATGATTGTGTCAAACACGTCTTAAGCAACAATATATGTTCAGTTATAATGATTTTAGATAATTGCTGTCTCAAACATATTATTACGTTCAGAAGAAAAATGCGCACGATCTTTCAAACCATTTTTCTATATTTCCCAATACCATGCAAAATGTCTACTTCAACATTTTATATGGTTCTTACAATAAAATAATAAAAAATGTAATTTAAAAAATTTATGTTTTATTACAAATATAATAAAAAAAATATAGCATACATATATTAAAAATAAAATTAAATACACATATTTATATACCTGTGTATGTGTTTTAATTTATAAATTTACGTTGTGTGGTACAAATATATCCAAACAAATAAGAATTCCGTTTTTGAAAAAATTCGGTGCTGATGACAAAATTATGTGTCAAAATTTGTTGTAGGTTTTTTTGGCTACAAGAAAGACAAAATAATTGCATATTTATATATTTTTATAATTATATTTAAATAACTTACCTGTTTCAATAAACGTATAATAATATATTTCGTTAGTTTTGCAAGGCAGCATGGCATTTTTCTCCCCGAAAAATGTTTTAATTATTCTGTCATCATTCATGTTTCCTGATTAACTGACGCTCGAGGACGGAAAAAATGTAATTTTAAAGCACACACTGTTTGTTTTGACAATAAATGTTTGCATCTTAAGAGAATGTGTTTTCAAGCAAACAAAAATGATGGTATTAAACATACCTTGTGTGTTCAACTAATATTATGATTTTAACTGTATAGTTGAAAATATATATATTATAGTAGCTAACATATCAAATAATATAATATGTTTAGCTAGACCAGAGTACCTTTTTAGGTGTAAGCCACCATATAATATTATTATAGTGAATTTAAAAATGTTAAGGACAAAAAACAATTTTTTAAGTTATATTAAGACTATAATTAATTTATGAGGGTAAATATATAAGGCAAGTATAAACAAAAATGGTCGTAGTGACCATTCATTAATCATGTTTTTTCTCTGCGTGTACACGTATTTAAAGCTTTAAAATGGTTTTAAATGGTTTTTACCCTTAGGTCCCTTTCTATTTTGCGCGTCACATATATGTATACATATATATAACTTACCTGTTTTAATAAACGTATAATAATTGATTTCCTTAATTTTGCAATCATTCATGGCCTTTTTCTCCCGAAAAACTTTTAATTATTTTGTAGTCATTCATGTTTCCCGATTCACTGACTCTCGGAGACGGAAAATGACGTGGATGAAGATTTTATTTGCTTTATAAACACACACTGTTTGTTTTGCAAATAGATGTTTGCTCATTTAGAGAATGTGTTTTAAATGATGGTATCAAACATACTTTGTGTACAGCTAATATTATGATATTAATTGTATAGTTGAAAATATATATGTACATTATAGTAGCAAATATTTCACATAATTTAATATGCTTAGCTAGATCATAGTAACTTTTTAGGAGTAAAACACCATATAATATTATTATAGTGAATTAAAAATGTTAAGGAGAAAAAATATTTTTTCAAGGTAAATAAGGATTATAATAAGTTTATTAAGGTAAACATATTATGAATAAAAATGGTCGTAGTGACCATTCATTAATCATGTTTTTTCTCTGCGTGTACAGAGTCTGTACTACAGACACGTATATTTTTAACTCGAAAACACTAGTTACCTTTAATTATACCCTTTACCGTATGTGAAAGGGTATATATGTATAAGTTTGTCATTCCGTTTGTAATTTCTACAATATTGATCATAGACCCTATACAGTATATATATTCTGGGAACTTATAAGGATCGAAGTAGACTAAACTATGTCCGTCTGACTGCCTGCGCGTCTGTTCATGTGAACGTTAAAATGGGGTTCCCGAAGACCCCAGATGCAATGATGACTAGGCAGTTATATACTTATGTCACATATAATCCGGAATTTCTTGGTGCAAAGACATTATAGATTTCTGTATATCTGTATATTAATACATAATATACGACAAAAATTTTGTAATTTCTACAAGTGGAAGATTTATGTATAATTGGAGAACGACAAAAGCCAAAGTTTAGGACAAGCATCATATTTATCAGTTCACACCATCCTTTAACATGTGGGCGGTATTGGACAAGTGGGCGTAAAACAAAGTCATTTATAACTAAAAAACGGGTATATAAGATTCGGTATAATTGCATATAGTACTCTTAATTGTTTTTTAAATATTTGGTTTTTGTTACATTCATTGCACACTAAACTTTTGTGATATAGAATTTAGTTTTGTTTTTATAAAAAATTATTTTGTTTTAATAAAAAAGTATTTATTTTTTCTTTTGGAGAAGGGGGTGCAGCTACCCAACCCAGAATGCAGTCTAGCTACGCTTATGTAGAACAAGCTTGACGAGAACGTGTTGCTGTCTTTGGGTCAATACTAAAAGTTGTAAATTGTCACATGTAACCCTAAAAAAGTTACCGCCCGAAATCGATAAAATGTCAAACGCAACTGTGTAATATTAAACCAGCGACTTGAAACCCGATTTATTAGATGATTTAGCCAGATTGATTATTGGTACCCACAAACATTTTTCAGTGAGACTTTTAATATCATTGAAGTTTTGTCTTCTTAATGTTTTCTCGATACCAATCACTTTATGAGATTTTTAAGGTGTGAGCCAAAAAAAACTGGAAACTATGATTGTGTAACATTACAGAGAAATAATTGTTATGGTTTCTTTTCCCGCACTTAATGTCAAAAATAATTCGCCTGATGATTGAAAAAGTCTCGTCCATTGAAACAACAATCATAATTTGGTTGCGCACATTCAAGTACATTGCCGTAACGAACCATATGCTTAATATAAACCGGACAGAATTTCCTTATATTTACCATATTTTAAACCGTAATCATATAGAAACATACTTTTTCTCTGCGAGAACTGTTTTGTTTTTTTATACTCTACACCAACTTAGGTAAAGTCTGTACTTTATGTTTGGGTATACCACTCGACATAGAATAAACTTTCTGGGTTAATGTCAGCATTTTCACCGTCCTTCCATTTTATTAAATTACAGGTCGTAATTTTCCATATAAATCAATGAAATTTTAATAAAATAAGATTTTCAGTCCAAGGATGAAGCCTAATTAAAATAATGAAAATAGGTCAATTTTTTCACTAGGCCTTCATTAGCAAATAATCACCTCGTCTTCAGTAAGTGAAATATAAACAGAAACCATTTTACAAATGTTTGGCGATGGTAGGCTTCAATAGAAACATTAATATCTCCTATATTTACCCCACTATTGGAAATAACTCCCATTGCAATCAATATAAAAGATGTTTGTAACCAGCACTCATGTTCTGTAACTGCACAGAAAAAATTATTAATTTTCTCCAATCACCAAATTTATACCAAATTCATAATATCAAGCAAACAATTTGTTTATTTTGCACCTATTACCAAAATGATTATATTGATTACTAAAAATTTTAAAATTTTGAAAAAAAATTTTCATTAAATGATATTTTTAATTTTAATCAAAAAGTGATCAAAAAACTTTGCCATTTCAAACAGTGTGATAATTTATTTAATTAAATATTGACAATTCCCAACAACAATTCTACATGTTTAAATTATAATTACAATTTAAGTTGAAAATTTATTTCAAAACAGATAAAATGTTAATTAAATCAAAATTAAATTTTAAATTATCTTTCAACTAAAAAAATAATTAATTCAATTATCACATAAATTAAATTCAAATGCTTTTTAAGCCTTTTTTTTAGTGGTATCGAATCTATTTTTACTCAATTTTGTAACTTTAACTGTTACTGATCTATTTTGTAATTGTAAGGGATGTGCACGACTCATAGAAAAAAGCATTTTCATATTGATAATACCCTAACATCAGAATTGTGACATCAATGTTATTTGAAATGGCACCAATGAGGCAAAAGTGACATAAATCCAATGATGAACTTCATCCTAAAATGTTACCAGTGCGATGACAAACTGTCATCAGTGCGATGACATAATATCACGTAATCAGTGTGCTGCCAAACTGTCATCTGTACGATGACAAACTATCATCAGTAAGATGACATAATATATCATGTCATTATTTATTAACATTATTTTCAATTTTAATAAGTAAAATTAGAGGCAAAAATTCCCATATTCTATTTTTTTTAAGCTATTTATTTCAATACATCAACTTTTTAAACAAACATGTGTAACCGGTAAGTAAATAATTATATTCTCTCAATTTGAATTAAGGTAAATTACAGTGACTCAATTTGATGATAGTTTGTCATCGCAATGGTGACATGCTTTATAAAACCGACTCGGATTCTTCATTTCTCTGATGCCAACGGGTCAACCCATTGATGACATACTTTAAATTTTTGACCCTGATGATAATTTGGCCAAGTACTGTTAAGGTTGACATCACAGTGATGTAAAGTGTCATGGGGTCAAAAACGCAGATACTTGTCATAGTACTCATGTCGAAATACATCAGCGTTATAACGCCTTTTCTATCAGTGTATATTGACAACCCAACATTTTAACCAAATTTGCACAATTTTTGTACTACTGTTCTCCAGATATACTTTTTGCAGGCATTTTGTAACAAATTCGGAAACCGTATCTGCTACTTCTTCTTCAGTTATACAAAATTTATTTCTTTATTTTTTTTTTGGCAGAAGCCACTGCCACTTTTCCATTCCTATCCATGTTTTTAGAGAGGTTGTGTATTGGCGAACACATCTATGTGTATCAATTTTGGACCGTTTTTTGCTAGCCGTTCTTTAATTTTACATAAGTCTATTTTGCGCCAAGCCCACGTCTCCAATATTTTGTCGAACGTTATTTTTTTGATAGCCAAGATGCTTGTACCTTATTGGGAAACTTTGGCTCCTGCTGTTCTCCAGATATACAGAAAAAAAAACAACAAGGAATTTGTGGGTAAAATTAGAAGCAGTCGTGGTTTTTTATTCAAATCTCTGCTATTTGTGGACCGATCTCGCTGAATTTCGAAAGCACACAATTCGGGACTATATTTAATGTAAATGTATAACAACCTTGTACCTATTGCATCTGAGGTCTTTATAAAACCCATTTCAACGGAAATCGTTAAATCAACGTTGCTACTCACAACAGGAACAAAAATAAATATGGTTGGGCATGGTTACGGCAACTACACTATGTTTATTGTAACAATATATTGTTGTCGTGCACAAAATGTTGTTATTTTAATTTAATATCAACAATATTATAGTTACTGTAAACATGTCAATGTTTATCACAATTATAAATTTAAGTATGGTTCACTGAAAAATAATCATTTTTATAACAACGTAATAATGATAACTTAGAAAACATAGTATATTCCTCACAACCATTTCATGATATTTAATAGCCATAACATGATAACTTTCTATACGTGTACTCATAAGAGGTTTAAGATGCAAACAAAAAATCTTTACTCTAATAATATTTTGATAAAAACACCATAAATTAATTAAATCCTACTGTCGGAATAGATTTCTATCTGCCTAAGACCCACAAAAAATATTAATAATGTTATGTACTATAATGTAAAATTTAATAAAGACTGCTTCATAATTCACTCAGATCCAGGGATGCCAGATCATTTTGACAGAATATCGACATATTCAATTTAAAAAAATCGGCAAATTTAAAATACACAATTTAAATACAATAAAACCTTTTCTTATTAACAAAAAATAACTAAACAGAACAATTCAGCATTAACTAAATACATAAAGATCAAAATAAAAGTTTTACAAAAAATTGCAGTTAATTTAAAAACTTTTTTAACTTTTTTATACATATTTGAGTTTGAAATTTTCAAAAAATAATAAAAATAAGGATTAACTTTGCAGGAAACATCAACATTTTGTTATTTTAAATAATTATTTTTACATTTGCAGAAGCATCTGAAAAGACTAAAAATGTTAGGAAATTCAGACATAAAATCCTCACTTTTTTATTCTGAAATTTTTTTCCAAAATTTTTTGCGTTAAATTCTTAAAAGAATAATTTGCTTGTTAAAATTATTTTCATTGATAGTGAATATAAATTTAGCTTACCTTTACTCTTTTTGTAATTCTTATCTATTTTCAAACAAATATAAAGCATATGATACTTTCCTTATTAATAAAGACATTTTAATTGAATTCTTTTAGGTTTCAAAATGATTTCTTCTTTTAAATTTGGTTTTTAATTGTTCATAGTGGAAACTTTTTCAAATAAAAATGTATAAGCCGAACACACACATTACAAATACTGCATGTCATATTGAAAAAACCGTACCCTCTTTTTTTAGTAGAAGCGCTGACTTAATAACAAGTTTCCCTTTACAATGTAATAAGTATTTCCGTGCCGGCAAAAACTAAAAAATTACTCGTATATTAAAGCACACAAAAAGTAACGGTTTGAGTGTTTATCAAAAAATCGGCATTTTTGGAGCAAAAAACGGAAAATCGGCCCTTAGACACAAATAATCGGTAAAATGCCGATAAATCGGCAAATATGGCATGCCTGCTCAGATCCCCTAAAAAGTATACGTCCGAAAAATTCTAACTCTCAGTGAAGAATACCAAAGATTCGGCACTGTCAAATATAGCGTGCTAAGTTGTTGTCTTACTGTATTTTCTTGCAATACGGCAGTATTTTTATTTTTTAAATCTGTATTGGTTTTTTTTTAACTTGGTGAAGCATATAAAAGTTCAGACACGAATTAAACATTTTAATTTGTTTAAAATCTTATGTTGTTTCACGGTAAAAATAATTTTTTCACATACTGTACAGATGTATGGATGTGTATCTGGCATACAAGCATTCATATATAAAATGTTTTATTAAACTTCAACCAATTTAACCACCAACAATAACGGTTTGTAAATTTTAACAATAATGCCTGAAAATAAAAGGCTACAACAGCATAAAGGACTGTTTAAAAGCCAACAACATGAACTTGTTCATTTCTGTTAAATGCACACGAATGTTTATTTATATGTGTACATATGAATGTATGTATGTAAAACAACGCGAATACTTACATGGAAATTAATTGCGTATAGGAAATTCATCCTGAGGTTAGGGGGAATGATCGAGTTTTCAATTCATGTTTTCCCGGGAAATTCGTACGGAAATGACATGTTGGTAAGATTATGGCTAAAAAAATATACCAAGAATACCAACACGTACAGCTCCGGGTACCTTGGTGCCCATTTAAAGGTGTTCAGAATAATAATAAATTTATCAATTTCAGTGAACAAATTTTGGTTGAACACGCCACAGGTACCCGGGTACAGTGATGAGTACATAAGGGTTAAACAGGATTTAATCTTGAGCCAATTAATACATTTGCATCTTATTTATTCTTACATAAACACATAGAGCCAGCTCTCAATATAGGCCGATGGATACAAGTTTGATGGAGTGGCTCAAAAGGTACATAATCCTTAATTCTGGCCGTTGCATATATGTAAAAAATCTTTGTGCATTTCAAAACTACAGTTTGGCTAACTGCATTCATTGAGTAATCAATACCCGCTAGCTAATTTTATTTAATTTACTCTTTATTCTTCTCCTTATGCAGCTTCAACTAAATAGCTTTAGCAAATTGATTGTGATTGTACAGTACAATGGTTTTGAGGTACGTGTTTATTAATGAAGAACTTAAACTATAAAACTATGTGAAAACAAAAGCAGTTTATGAAAACATTATCCAAGCCTTCCTCTCCTATTCATCGTCCACACTTGCAATTTTTATTACAATAATTTTTGAGTTTATTTGTGACAGAGGTGAAATGATTGGGGAGGGGTACTAAGTTTTATGTACTCTGCTATTCTGTTTTGTTGAAGTTGGCTGTAGGTGTATTTGTATTTATATACAAAATGTAAAAAGGAGAACAAGATAAAAATAAAAAATAGCAAAACTATAATTTCATAATCTGAAGCTCGTTTCTGTATTTCTCGCATCGCAAAATTTCTCACATTAAGTGTGAAACAAAAAATTCCATCATTTCTCGATTTGTGAGAAAAAAAATGTTTCTGTATTTAAATGCGAGAACAGACAACACACATTCTGTTTTAACTGGAATACTTCCTGAAATTAAGTGTCAAATGCAAGCGAAACCTCAACGAAGAAATGTATATATTAAAAATAAGGCTGCCAGATTTAAAGATTTATCGACATTTTGACGATTTTTTTTGTTCCAAAATTAGCAAAGTGACAATTTGCTGATTTTTTTCTAGTGACGATTCAGTCTTCGAAATAAAACAATTTTAAATAGTTTTATATGTTTGTGTATTAGGCACCACAGAAAACCGATATCTTTAAAAACAAGGCAGATTAAAAAATGTATCGGCAAAAGCAAACTTTCGAACCAAAACTGTTTAATTTTTATTTGCTTGGATTATTTAATACATTTGTTTATGTGATCAAAAGATTAAACTATTACCTCATACCAAAA
Organism: Pollenia amentaria; assembly: GCA_943735925.1. Taxonomy (NCBI): domain Eukaryota; kingdom Metazoa; phylum Arthropoda; class Insecta; order Diptera; family Polleniidae; genus Pollenia; species Pollenia amentaria. Next base: position 116,883,590 of record OX031010.1, on the reverse strand, counting down.
GTGTTTATTTTCTTTCAATATGATTTTTTGTCACTCCTTTGTGGGATTTCTGCAGGGAAAAATAACAATCGGGTTAAGGAAAAATAAAATAAATAATTTTATTTAAATAGACCTCAAGCTTATGTATGTATGTACAAAATATGTATTTTACCCATGAACTTATGTGCTGTTTGCACAACACAACTGACTGAACGTGTAGTAAAATTTATATGAAAAACACTCAAAAAACTGAGTGATTTACATATAAATTTTTCGACAAATTCAATCACTTGTGTTGTGAAAACAGCACATTAATGTTTTTTTTTTATTATGTCTTTATATGATAAAAATTTGTGATTATATGATAAAAATCGAACAAAATTCGTCAAAATTAATTTTAAATTTGGCCGAACAAAATAGACGATTTTTTTATTTATTCTTAGGATATTAACGTTTTTTTTCACAAATTTATCTGGCAGCCCTGCATAAAACAAACACAATGAAAGGCTAAAAAAATTAAAATAACAATATATGTATGTATAACAATTGTGTTTTATATACATACTTATTTTCATCATTTAAATTCTTTCTTTTTAAATAAAAAAAAAAATAATACACATTCTTGTGTACATACATACATAATTTGGGCTCTATTTTTTAAAATTTTTTTTCTCGCATCAATTTCAAATATGACTTATTTTGACAGTTCTTGTGAGAAACTTTTTGCAAAATATTGTTACAGAAACACTTTTTCTCACATCCTTCCAATAATTGCTGGAAAATTATTTAAATGACAGATAATTCTCGCAAAGTAAAAATACAGAAACACTTATATGAGAAAAACCATTTTTTGTTTCATATTGCACTGTTTTTGTCATTATTCACTTGTTTTATGCGGGAAATACTGAAACGGGCTACTGGAAACTAATTCAATTTCAAAGCAAAATTTTTAAAAATTGCAAGTCTGGACGACGACATATAAAACAAGTCAATCTATTGTTATTGCTTTTTTACATGGTACAACTACACAAGGTAGACTCGTTGGCACAGATGTTTGTCAGCTGTTTACCCCAGTTTAGCCCCAAATGTCAAAAAATTTTCAGTTTTGTTTACATTTATTTATTCATGTTTTTAAAATAAAAACATTTTTGATTGTGAAAAAAACTTTGATTTTTTTTATTAATTCAATTAGTTGTAACAAAATATTTAGCAAAGAATACCACTTTCAAAAACAACGAATCACAGCTATGGATGAAGTTCAAAGACACAGTGTTCATACTTTAATTTTTCGTTCCTTAAAAAGGACTCCCGACATGTTCGTTTCCAATCAAGGCGCTCTTCCAGAAATTGATGAAAAATTGTAAGTTTAAATACCTACATATATGTCTAGAACACACATTATAAGTCTTATTTCAATAATTTATTTCCTAGAGAGAATGTCAGGAAAGCTATTAAGGCACGCGATAGTTACGGTTTGGTATTCAATCGTGTTATCCAAGCTGCAGAGGCAAAAAAATATGAAAATAGTCGTGCTTCTATGACGGCTTTAGAAGGGCCGGAAAAACCTTTAGCTATTACAGTTGGCTCCATTGGTGTGAGCCACTCAAAAGACAGTAATATGGTTTTATTAGCAGCAAACAATAAAAATGGCGATATTCCTGTTAGTAGTTCATTAGTCTCAGCACCCGGCATGCGTTCGGCCAGTGGAGGTAGCAATGTACAATTAATACCTCCTTGGAAGTTGTCCCGCGTTATTTCAGGGCATTTAGGTTGGGTACGATGTATTGCGGTAGAACCAGGAAATGAATGGTTTGCCACTGGTGCAGGAGATCGTGTTATTAAAATTTGGGATTTAGCTAGTGGTAAACTTATACTTTCTCTAACGAGCCATGTTAGTACTTTGCGAGGTTTGGCCGTGAGCGCAAAACATCCATATCTTTTCAGTTGTGGTGAAGATCGCCAGGACAAATGTTGGGAATTGGAGTACAATAAAGTTATTAGACATTACCATGGACATTTGTCGGCTGTCTATTCCTTGGCACTGCATCCAACTATTGATGTTCTAGCTACTTCCGGTCGAGATTCCACAGCTCGAATTTGGGACCTACGTACAAAGGCTAATATACACACTTTGACAGGACACACCAATACTGTGGCTAGTGTGGTGGCCCAAGCTTCAAATCCTCAAATAATTACCGGTTCCCACGATTCTACCGTTAGATTATGGGATTTGGCGGCTGGCAAAAGTGTATGTACTTTAACAAATCATAAAAAATCTGTACGTAGCATAGTTTTACACCCCACCCTGTACATGTTTGGCTCTGCCTCACCCGACAATATAAAACAATGGCGTTGTCCTGAAGGTAACTTTGTACAAAATATATCCCGTTCAGCCAGATTCTATGGACAGCGAGGCTGGCATATTTGCCATGTGTTTCGATCAATCAGGTCCACGTTTAATAACAGCTGAAGCCGATAAAACAATTGAAATTTATAAGGAAAACAATGAGGCCACAGAAGAATCACATCCTGTTAACTGGAGACCGGAAATATTGAAAAGATGGAAATTCTAATATAAGTCGATTAAGAATTTTCTATGTTTGTATTTAGTTTTAATTAATAAATTGCATTGACATGGTAGAACTACACAAAAAAAATTATAAATTATAAAAAGTTATAGTTTTTTTATTTTTCTCTTGTTCGTTTTTTTTTTTTCAATTTGTGTTTTGTTTTACTGAATGCAGTGTTGCTATTTTTTTGACGTCTGGGGTAGAAAATACCAAAACAAATTGCCTGTTGTTTTTGTCTTGTTGTACTTGTTGTAGCAACAAGTTTACCTTGTGTAGTTGTACCATGCTTTTGTAGTAACAATTAAGGCAAACAATGATGCCAACTTAGCCCTTTTTTGAGTACCTGAATATCCCTAATTAAACGTTGAAGTAGAGAGGACTTTGAATGTCATAGATTTTTAAAAAATACAGTTAGGAAAAATTTTCGTTGATTATTTGCAAGCGCCTAATTCATAATTACACCAATCATATATTAAAATTCCCCAGGCGTTTTTTCCCTTTTCCTATTTCCACAATTGAAAATAAATGGGAGAAGGGAAAAAGGGGTGTGTTGTTTTTTAAATAAAATTTTTAAAATTAAATTAAATTAAAAAGTGAGTTTTGGGAAAACTAAAATAAAGTATTCTCTATGACGGATTTAATTATTCAAGTTCTACTCCATAGTGGGCATTTGGCAGAAGTCTAAAATTTATTTTATGTATTAAAAACACAGATGTCTATAAAACTTTTGGTGGACTAATTTAAAATATTAAAAGTTAATAATAAAATTTGTGTCAATAAATTCATTATAATTTTAATTTTTTATTTAAAACGTATTTATTAAATACCATATATTTACTTTCTTACTAAAATTTCTTTAGCACTAAAACAGAACTGACACTTCTTCTCGACGTCGACTTAAAAGCGCCGTAGAAAATACCAAGTGACTGTCAATCGTCTTTGCTTGTTGACAATAACGACTAAGAATATGCAGTTATTGTTCCGAGTTTCTTAATAATTCTTGTTTGATTTGACCAGGTTCTGTCTGCCCATTTGTTGAAAAAACTGTAACTTTCGAACAATTCCACAGAAATCGAAAAATATTTCTAGTTCTCCTAACGATATATTATCAGTTCAACAAATAAAATTTGTACTTGCCCACTATGGTGGCTAAAAACCTTCATTTCATTTACCAACACAAAAATAAAATATAAAAAATGTTGGTATTGGCATAAAGCATGGTATAAATAGTTTAAATAGCTGACGTTATGATATAACATAGCGGTAAAAGTTATTGTTAAGCAATTTAGAGTGCTATATTCGGCTGTGCCGAATGTTTGATACCCTCCACCAACATTTCGAATATTTCAGAAGTGGGTTCTATATGATATCTTTATATTAATAATTTATCTTTATAAAAGCGTACGTTTGCGGCTTAGACCTATATTAAATTGTTGACAGTTTTATGCCATGGTTAATTATGGACCAATCCTCCCAAAATAAATAAGAATAAATTTCAATAGAGCAGTGTTATTAGTTTTAACGTTAACAGTGAATTTCTGAAGGCTGGTTAATATTGGATCTAAGGTAAATTATGGACCGTATATCACAAAATTGCATGATATTTTTTCTGGCCATCTGAATCTAAGTTGGAAGAAAGTTTACCACAATTTCTATATCTGTTGTGGTTTAAGGAGAATTTAATTATTTTCCCAAAGTCGGCTTTACATTGTTTTAGGCGTAATGAAATATTTGCCGGGAGTAGGGTTTATGCGGGGGCCTAGGGTAATTATGGACCGATGTTTACGAAATTTGACACTGCGATTTCTAGTCTTACAAAACTGTGATATATCAAATTTTATTATGATAGCATTATTAATAGCGGTCTGAGGCGTACTGAACTATTTTCCGGAACTAGGGTTTAAATGGGGTACAGCGGAAATTATGGACCGATCTTCACGAAATTTTACAGAGTATTTACACATAAAAGTGCGACGTACAAAACTTTGTTATGATAGCATTATGTATTACGGTATTAGGCGTACTAAACTGTTTTCCGGGAGTAGGGTTTTTATTTATTTTTTTTTTTGTTAGGACCAGCACTCAGGGGATGGCCCCTACAAATGCAATGCATAGTGTTGCAACTAGGAAAAAAGGTTATGGGAAGGACGATAGAGGGAGTAGTGTTTGTGAACATTCGACTTGAACTTATTCATGTGGAAAGTGAGAGGAAGGTTGTTCCACATACGAACAGGCCGGCAAAAAACGAATTTTCTCTGTAATGCGTTGTACGATTTACCGGCCAATCGACCGCAAAAGGATGGGCTCTTGAGGAACAACGTGTATTACGAACAAACACACGGGTTTCGAGAACCAGATCACTAATTTCATCAGAACACATCCCATTGTAGTAACGATAAAACAGGCAAATACAACCCACATTGCGACGGTGCTCAAGGGAGTCAATAGATTTGGATACCCTACTGTCACCAAAGAGAACCTTCGTCCTCTCCTGCACGCGGTCGAGAAGCTCCAAAATAGACTTTGAACCACCCATACATGAGAGTTGTATTCCATTCGCGGTCGGATATATATATATGTTCCTTTAACTCGCACTGGAGCATAGTGGGCGGTGGTAAAAATAGTAAGGAGATCAGATGGAGTGAAGTATGTCTTACACCGTTTCAAAAAGCCGAGGCACTTGAATGCTTCTTTCGACACCTTAAATACATGTTCTGTCCATCGGACATCACATTGTATCCTCATGCCCAGAACATCAAGAGATTCTGATTCCTCAATGATTATACCACACATGCATACAGATGAGGCTCCTTGATCCATCGCGCGTTTATGCGTCAGAACGCAACATTGGGTTTTTCGGGCATTAAGATCGACCCATTCCGAGACTATATCGAGGTCTCGGCCAAGCGTATAATTCATGTTCTGCCTCATAGCACCAACATCGGATACGCTTGGTCTATAATCAAATGAATACGAATGGTAAAGGTAGCTGTCATCTGCAAAAGAGTAGATAGGGTTGGAAGTTTGACTTAGAAGGTCATTTAGAAAAATAAGAAATAGAGTAAGAGAAAGAACGGAGCCTTGCGGCACCCCTGAATGAATCTTGAACTCGTTTGATGAAACCCCATATATAGCAGCTCATATAGTGCGATCTCTGAGAAAGCTCGATATAAATCGAGAGAAATTATCACCGGCACCAAATGCAACAAGTTTTGACAAGAGTGCACCATGCCAAACTCTGTCAAACGCCTTGGAAATATCTAAAGCAATTACCTTACTTTCGCCAAAATGGTGAATGGAACGGCACCATTTTTCTGATAACAGGGCCAGTTAGTTTCCAGTAGAGCGACCTCTACGAAAGCCATACTGGCGGTCGCTTAGTAGGTCTAGGGTAAATTATTGACCGATCTTCCCGAAATTTGACACTGTGATTTCTAGTCTTATAAAATTGTGACATACCAAAACTTATTTTTTATAGCATTATGTATTACGGTTTTAGGCTACTAAACTGTTTTCCGGAAGTAGGGTTTATATGGGGCCTAGTGTAAATTATGGACCGATCTTTACAAAATTTTGCAGTTCCATTTCTGGTCATATAAAACTATGACATACCAAACTTTATTATGACAGCATTATTAATTGCGATCTTAGGCGTACTAAAGTTTTTTGCGGGAGTAGGGTTTTTTGGGGCCTTGGGTAAATTATCAACCGATCTTCACGAAATTCGGCAGTGTGATTTCTAGTCATATAAAACTGTGACGTGAGTAGGGCTTTTATGGGGCCTAGTGTAAATGACGAAACGATCTTCTCGAAATTTATTAGTATGATTTGCAAAATTTAATATCATCCCGTGCATTATTCCACCATTTATTTTAGTTTTTGTATCAAAATTATCAATTTTTAGGGTGGTGATTCCACATTTTGATTCATAGATCTGATCCTACTGAACCGACGTTGAATGTATTTCAATCCCAAACTGCTGATGATAACTACAAGGAATTTGTGACCAAGTTTTTTCTTTTCTTTTGCGTTTTTCGAAAGTTATGGTATTTTCAACAGGCGGATAGACAGACAGATGGACATGGCTAAGTCGACTTAGAATTACTCAAGGAGCCAGAATAAATATAAGACCCCATTTAGATGTATAATAAAAAATTTTCACACGGAATGACAAACTTAGTATACCTTCATTCACCACTAGTGGTGGTGGAGGGTATAAAAATATAATACAAACAAACTTAATACAAACTTATTACTTAAAAAACGTAACCAAATACAATAAAAATCTTTTTTTTATCCACATATGATTATTAATATAAAAATTACACCATTCCCGATTGTATTTTAAAATTTTCAAATTTAATAATTAGTATTGTGATTATTTTATTGAACTGTTAATGGTTTTTAATCCAAATTTAGATATTTTTATTTAGGCTTAAGTTCATTGAATTTAATTTTCATTAAATTATTTTTATGAAGACAGGAATTTTACAACATGAAATTAATTAAAATTTTTTTATTGATAATTTTTCATTCTTGACTGCGCTGAGATTTGAACCCAGGCGTTCACGGACAGGTTGCCCAGACTAGTTTCGATTGTAACCACACAATCTCGTCGGTGGGGTTTGCCGTTTTACTCACTCGGCTATTGAGGCCGGGCGACGTCCAATTTTCCAATTTTCCAAATGAATTTAAAAATTGCCCAAATATATTTTTAAGTTTTCTAATGCCGTTTTCACGACTTACCGATAGCTAAAGGTAGTATATTGTCAGCCGTATAAAAAGTATTCCATTATTACAAGTTATCTTTAACCTAGCAAGTAGGATGAACCTTCCTTTAACTGATTGCTCACTTTAGGTTAAAGTAAAATTGTAATAATGGAACACTTTTAATGCGACCGATAAAATCCTAACTTTAGCTTTCGGTAAGTTGTGAAAACGGGCCTTAATTTATTTTGAAATTGTCCAAATAATATTTAAAATTGTCAAATACAATCTGGGAATTATTTATTTTCATAAGCTACTTTATTATATTCAGCATTTTTTATTTTTTCGAATTTATTCTATGAGCTAAAATTCAGTTATGTATTTTATAAAACTTTTTGTAATAGTTCTATTCCTTAAATTTTTAGGAATGACTTTTTATCTACCAGACTATTATATTGTATCTTCCTGTTACATTTAACTTTAGCTACCCTTTGGATAGCAATGAAGTATATTGTATGTACAGAAAAATTTACAATTATTAGACACCAGTAGAATGTAATGCATTTTCTAGCCCGCTACGGTCTTCGTCAGCATTCTTTCTGTATAGTGATACTTTATAAATTGAATGTATTTAACTCAACTATTTTTACAAATAGAATATGGGAATTATTTATTTTCATAAGCTACTGTATTATATTCAACATTTTTATTTTTTTGAATTTATAAAATACATAACTGAAATTTAGCTCATAGAATATTGTTACGTTACGCCTTTTCAATAACGTTTTTGGTTTATATCCCTTATAATAAACCTCTTGAGTTCTTTTATTGCAACTTTTATAAAAAAAAATAAAACACTTTAAACACTTTACTTTATAGCTGTACTATAAACTATTCACGCCACTTTATTTAGAACTTAGTCAATTATACCACTTATAATTGCGATGTACACACTTAAATAATCGCACTAATACTCAATATCGATGCCAACCTTCGCGAGTATTTATACTCTGTTCGCTGACATCTAGATGTTTCTAGATCATTCTACTCGGTGAAATGTCTGTAACATTTTCGACATTTCTGGGCGAATCGAGATTTTATTATCTTACAGCGAATATCATTATGCATTAACACTGTGGCTGAATTTAAATTGATTTATACCTCAATAAACTAAAGAATACTTTATGGGTGAAAGATAATCTCAACACTATTATGTTATACATTTATCTATAACAATCATAACATTACATTTGTACTAGAAAATTCTGTACAGTGGGTTTACATTAAAAATATGCGAAACTTATACAATAACATTTTAAACTAATAAAATTACTAATAAACTATACTTATTCTTAACTAAAGTTACTTTCGTAACAATATATTCAAAAAAATAAAAAATGTTGAATTTTTCAAATACAATCTAAAATTTTCCATATGTATTTTTAAATTGTTCATATGTATTTCAAAATTATATAAACGTGTTTCAAAACTTTGCAAACGTAGTTCAAATTTTCTTAATGTATTTTAAAAATACAATTGGGCAATTTCAACAAAAAAAATCTGAAAATTTTAAAATCCAATTGAGCAAATTTAAAAAAAAACATTTGGATATTTTTTAAATATATATGAACGATTTTAAAATAAATTTGATAATTTTTAATATACATACATATGTATATAAATTGGCTCTTATTCGACCTTTAAAATTTTTAAATTAATCCTTTTTATTAAGCTTGAGGTCTTTTTCTTTTTTTTATAAATAATATTAAATTTTATTGAATCCAATATTTCGGCACTCCGTTGTGTGCCTTCTTCAGGGATTTTTTTCTTGAATATTTGACAAAAATTGTTAATTTTTGGCACACAACGGAGTGCCGAAATAATGGATTCAATAAAATTTAATATTATTTATAAAAAAAAAAAGACCTCAAGCTTAATAAAAAGGATTAATTTATACATATGTATATTTGAAAAATTTTTAAAAACCTTTTGAAACTTTTAAAACAAAATTGCAAATTATGTATTTCAAACTTTAAAAAGGCGTGCAGTGCACTTAATACTAAGTTCAAGTAGTTTCTTAAGAATATTAAAGCATCCAATATTAGCAGATACTAAACACGAACGAATTTTGTTGTTAAGATATGATGCGCAGTTGAAAAACATCTTTCGCACTCATCACTCGTTGGTAGAATTGTTTGAAAATTTTTAAAATTTAAATTTAAATACACGTCCAAAAAAATATTTATACAAATTATTGCCGAGTTATGCTTAAAAATAAATTTCATCGGTACATACAGAAAAATATCAATTACATAGTGATTTATAGAATGAAGACGAGGATGATCAAGAAATACTAATTTTATTTAAAAATGACCAGTTTTAAAAGAATGTTGATGCTACGTAAAGTTTCAGTTTGACAATTTTAATTGAATTTAATTTAAAACGATTAGAATCTTTAACAGTAATGTTAATTCCATGCTGCTTTACGGTTGCGACTCATGGAAACCCGCACCAAAGGATGTCGGCGCTCTCCAATCATTCTTTAACCGCTGTCTACGCAGAATAATGCGAATCTTTTAGCCTACACGTATCAGTATCGAAGTAACGCTCTGGATTACTACACACCGAAATCTTTACTCGTAAATGGCGCTGGATATGACATACCCTTAGGAAACCATCCGGCGATATCACCAGAACTGATTGGAATCCCCAAGGCCAAAGACGCATAGGAAGACCAGCGCACACATGAAGGAAGCAGCTTGAGAAAGAAGTCAGGACTGGATGCAGCTGGTCCGCATTAAAACAACAAGCTAATGGTAAGATTGCTCGGAAGAACACTACAATGGCCATGTTCCTTATAGGAATCAATATATAAATATAAATATAAAACGATTCCATACGCAATACAATTTTTTTAATAAATTTGTTTTCTTAAAATCTTTGGTGTTTGCGTAAAAAAATATATTGTAGCCCTTTTTTACAAAAATGGTATAAAAAGGTCTTTAAAATGTCCTGTTTTCAAATTAGTCCGTTTAGTGTCCCAAGAGTTGGAATCACTGAAGTCAAATGGCATGAATTTCAATACTCGCTTTTCATGCTCGACATTTAATTCCACGATGGTTCAAATCATGGAATTAAATGTTTTAATACAAATGCGGTGGCCCCAATTAGACCTATCAATGTAAATTATTTAAATTTTTTATTTTTTAATATTATTGTTATTATTTTTTATTGTTCTATTTTTCTATTATTGTCAACGATAAATTATTATATAAGGTCAATATTTTAATTTAAGATCCGCAGCCACAGCTTTCATGATTACAAATTTAGTCGGGGGTTTTCTGAAACTAGCTAAAATCTTGAGTTCCTAATATTTCTTTAATCTGTAAAAGTTGTTTTGTTTATTGTAGACTCTTTTTTGGCATGCAAGACATGAACAAGTAAAAATTATGGAACTTTGTTTGACAAAGGTTTTTGTGACTCAGCACGTTTTCTGTTAAATGTATTGTACATTAAATTTAGACTTATCACTTTTTCTTATACCTTATATATATATATATCTTAATATACCTTATATATATTAAACGAACAATAAAGTTTAGAGGGGTTTAAAGGCTTACTATGCTTCGAGAGAGGCTTATACATTGGTGGTGAGACCCATTCTTGTGTATTGGTATCATGTTCGGTAGGAAGTAAATGAAGCTGGAAAGTCGGAGGAACCCTTTGTCTAAGGCTCAGCAGTGTGCTTCAACTGGCATGACAGGGGCCATGAATAGTCCTTCTCAAGAGGATTTGGATGTTATTCTATATCGGCCTATTGAGTAGTATGTGATAAGAATGGCAGCCAGAAGTCCTCTAAGACCGAGGAACCTGGGACAGTTAGGAAATTTCGCGATAGGTCGCGATGAGATTGGCATTGGTAGTTATTGAATGGGTCCGCCTGGGTCCACGGATTACCTGGACACTAGGGTCGAATTTGGGCCTTTACCGCGGTAGGAATCATCGTCTAGGGAGAGCTGTTAGGGTCAGGACAGATTGAATTTGATATTTTGACCGATTGTTCATGGATAAGGTAATGAAATGGCCGATCAGTTGGAGAAACTGGGTTCTAAATGGGAGAAGCTGGCTATGTGGAGACAGTCAATCCTCCAATACGCTTTTATTTGGGAAAGATTAGGGAATGGACTCTTAACTTCACGTGTGGCAATAAAATCAGCAGGAATATTAATTTGTGTGAGCTTCATGGCTCTTCAACAAACGTGTGGCCAATTTCATGAGTCTTTTGCTCAATAAATACTTTATGTTGGACTTATACAATTACTAATATATTTCTCATGACTCATCGCTATAAAATTATATTTTTAAGTAAGTGCTCATTTTCGAAAGTTTTTTTTTTTTCGATAAAGTAAACCCATATGCGAATTCGTCAGCACTTAATAAAAAATGTTAATCGGACACAAAAATTATAAAAAATATATGAAAATTAGTATGCTGTTCTTAAAAGATCCGAACAAAAACAGCAAAAATTAAAAATTTAGTTTCATAATTCACAAAAAAATACTAGATTAATCTTATTTTACTTATTTAAAAGTTTCCAACCAACAACTGTTAATAGTTGGTTATTAAATTTTATATTAAATGGGGACTAAACACTTTTTCCTTAACATTATTGGACTGAACACTTACGTACCATTGCAAAACAAGAAATAAATCATATGAAATCATATTTTTTCCGCAAACTATTTCTTTTTGTGTACTCTGTTGAACTGCAAAAAATTTGCACTTAGCTCCTTTACGACTAAAACTAACGAATAATTAAACATTTGCATTTTACACTTTATATAAGTACATGGTTACCTTTTCATGTCTCTGTACAGCATTTGTATATATCAATTTAGCTTAAATGAAACTATTTTATGCCAATAATCATTATTATATTTTCAACATTTCAACATGTTAACCCAATTATAAAAACAGTTTCATGTATCTTCTCGGTTTTTACCAACAAAAAATCGTGTGTGTTCAAAAAAAAAAATAAAAGAAAACCCCACTACACAGTTGAGCGTTTTCAACGAGTTTTGTAACAAGATTTGTACTCTCTATGCCATTTACAATTTATTTTCAATCAACAGTTTTTTGTACGAAAGACTTTTTAAAACAAAATTGTGTTTCAACGTAAAATGTTCATTCAAATTTTTGTATTCAGAAAAACTAAGCAATATGTTGAATAGCCATCGCAAGACCCTACAGGGATTTACTCTATCCAATTAATCACCTGGAAAAGAAAATTGCTTCTATAAAAAAATGTTTTTTAAATGGCTACGCATATTGGGTTTAAGGATTTGCTAAATCAGTTTTGCGGATTGTATTTACTACATGCGGTGACTGGCTCGTTCTCAGCAGTTGTTACAATACTACAATTCGTTCTTATGATAAGGTATCCAAATACTACAAGTCAACCTTATGTAATAAACTGACTTAACTAGGGGAGGACTGTTAACCGAAGTCACAGTACCAAAACTGTCAACCGAGGTTACAGTACAAAAACTGTCAGCCGAAGCCGCAGTACAAAAACTGTCAGCCGAAGCCGCAGTACAAAAACTATCAGCCGAAGCCGCAGTACAAAAACTGTCAGCCGAAGCCACAGTACAAAAACTCTCAGCCGAAGCCGCAGTACAAAAACCGTCAGCCGAAGCCGCAGTACAAAAGTGCAAGGTGTCGGCGACCGTCGTGCAGAAGGCGGAGACCAGGTCGACTTTAATAGATGGCAAGATCGTTGGTTCAATGAAATCGCCCCGATTGTAACTAAACCTAAAGTATTAATGTAACATTATAAATGAACTAGATGAGAATTATTAAGCGAACTGGTATTAAACTAAATAACATAAGGGGGTTTCATTTGCACTTGAAACTGAAATATAGTATTATATTGAAATTAATTATCGTATATGGTATTGTATAAAACTTAAATATAAAATAAAAGAAATAAATATAAAATATATGCTGCGGGGATTTAAGGGAATGTAAATCTTCGTAACAAATTCTCAACTAAATTTTTTAGTAACAATTTAAATAGATAGGGATAGTTAGGACTACAACCCCCCCCCCCGGTAGGCTAGTTGGTTTCGGGCTCAATTCCCGCCAGAGACTCTGATCTCTTGCAGGCAAGCGTACCCCTTCGCGGAATTAACATAGGAAAAAAAATAGATAGATGGAGAAAAGTCTTTTGAAATCAAGTGACAAAAGTAGGTACAATATTTACCCCTGTAACGTTCGAATTTCGAAAAAGTACCCAATTAATATTTGTATTTTTGAGATTAGTTAAACATGTGATTTTGAACCATTTTTTTTCTTTTTTTGTGGTTTAAAAGATAGATGGGGGGACAAAAAAAGTTCTTAAATACAGGTAATGCTCGTAAACTCCCCAAAAGGGCCGAAGTTCCAAAAAGTAACAGACACCTATCCGCTAATTTCTCAAATAAGCAACGATAAGTATTAATTTTTGTTGTATCTCTTTCAGTTGATGACATATGAGGTTACCGAAATTACCCGTTTTTAACCCCAAACTATTTGAATTTCCAAAAATCTCGTGGATCGATTTGACTAACCTCCAGCCCAGATTTCAACTTTTAAACAGTAAATTTTGACAAAATTTCCTATAAAACGTTAATTTCCTATAAATCGTAAATTTTGGCAAAAATATCCTATAAACAGTAGGTTTCCTTGGCAGCCATCAATACCCAGCTCACTTGGTTCCTTCAGTGGTCCCTTTGTGATACACTCACAATATTCTGTACGTGATGAAATTAATATTTAAATCCGGCCGACTTGTTTTTCATTTAGTTTTAGCGAAAAATTCAATTTTACTGTAAAAAAATCAACCGCGAATTCCGCAAATATAAATAAATTTTCAGTTATTTTATATAAATTTGTTACCAAAAAAATTTACCCCGAATTCCGTAAAAACAAATGAAATTTCATCAATGTAATTCAGTTATTTTATATATACAGGTTTAATTGTTTACTCCACTAAAGAGACAAATTTCTCAAAAAAAAAAAAAAAAAAAAATACCAGAAACCATTCCTCTTGTTTTTCTAATGAGAGAGAATATTATTATTTTCTTACCCCGCTAGTTATGTTTGCTTTGCTTTTCTTGTACTGCCCCATTTTTTACAGAAGAACTCTCAATTATAAAGGCCAACCATAATATGCTTAAGTTAGCTTAAGGTACTGTCAACAATTAACGAAAAGTCGGTTAAATGCCAGTAATTTTCTTGCCAGTGCTTCAAATTAAAAAGTACCAAGAATTACAGCCCTGCATTTATTTATTTTATGTTTTCTTTAATTTGCAAGAAAAGTTGTAAATAGACAAAATTGGTGTTTGTTGTACAAACTTATTACTAAAAATTGGATAGCAAATTAAAATTATTTTTCTATTTTCTTATTTTTTATCCATTTCAATTTATTGCTAGAAACACAATCAAGTCCACCGACCATCGACTACAAGATGTCAAAAATAGAATACATGCGTGCTTATGAGAATAATTCTTTGTAGATTGTAGCCAACTTAGGCTAATTTCTATTTTTCTTGACTACAAAAAACAGATTAGTGCTACCAATACAATAAATGCATGAAATGGTGGTTTTAAAAACCCAATACATTAAATATCGCTATTAAAAACGCGAAAAACTATTATAGTGGCACCATTGAAAAATAATAATCATTTGTTCATTTGTTTACATTTTCATTTACTTTTTATTTGGCGCATTTTTCATTTACTTTTTATTTGTCAAATTTACCATTTAGTTCTTTTTTTCATCAATTTCTAATTTGTTTCATTTATATTTATTGTTTGGTTTTTTTATTGAAATTGGTAAGTATATAATATATAATAAAATTGGTAAATATATAATAGGTAAGTATATAATAGTCAAAAAAATCAAGTTTGTTTTGGTTAACTTTAATACATATGTCAAAACAGATGTTTATTTTTTGTAGTTAGTGGTCGGTAGCCGTTAAAAGAATTAAGTAGATGGCGACTTGGTTATTTTTGTAACCAGCTACTTTTGTAGTCGGTAGTCGATGGTCGGTAGCCTTTGATTGTGTTTTTAGCATATATTATTTTTTTTTAACAATGCACAAACAGCTGATTTAGTGTTGCCAGAGCTTTAAGAGTAACATAAGCAAAAACCCATAATTTTTCATCAAAAAATCTGCATCAAGATTTTAAAGATCTTCAATAAATCTTCGAAAAACATTTGGGACATTTTTTATGTAACTTAATGAACTTAAGCCTCATTAAAATATTGAAATTTGGATTAAAAACCATTAACAGTTCAATAAAATAAGAACAATACTGATTATTTAGAAATAGATATAACAATTCATTTCAAAATATACAGCCATTTTCTGAAATTTGGAATCGATGGAGATTTTAAATTAATTTTTTGTAAATGTAGCTCGCGTGATTTTAAAAGTACGGGTCGACAGCATAGTTGAACTATTTATTTTATACCTCATGTCTTTCCTTTAAACTCTTCTTGGGACAAATTGGTTCGCGTGATGTGACAACCGTTATATATTTTTTCAACGCAATCACCGAGAAAAAAATCTGCATGTTTAAGCTAAAAATTGGTAAATCTGCATTTTGACAATTTTGGGGTATAAAATCTGCAAAATCTGCACTTCTGGTATCACTGATGTTTTATATGTATTCGCACAGTTGCTTAAGTTGACTTTAGAGGCCTCATGCATATTATGGTTGGGCATTAACCAAATAATACAAAAAAATAGAATATGGGAATTGCTGCCTCTCATTTTATTTTTTAAACATGAGAGTAATGTTAATAATACACAAAATGTGGCATCGAATTGATGTCACTGTAGTCATAGTATAGATGACGCATAACATATGACAAAATTTTATGATGACGTGCGTCATTGAATTGATGTCACTTTTTGCCTCATTGATGCCATTTGTAATAACATTGATGTCGCAAATCTGATATTAGGGCATTATCAATATGAATATGAATTTTTCCATGAGTGTAACGTTAAGATTTTGGCGGAGATTGTCGTATATTTAAAAAATTGCGTTATGCTTTACGCCGATTGTGTGATCTTGGCTTTAGAACCACTAACGAAATGGCAAACTTAATACACCCTGCTGCACCATTTTGGCTTATTGCCAGCTTAGTGTTATTTTCAACAACTATACAACAATGTTTACAGACAATCATGATATGGTTGTAGTGGAAATGTAAATGTCTCATTCAATCACTAGACATAATATAGAAACATATTTATACTCATACCACTAAAGGCTTTGCTGATCTGTGTATACCGATCGACTCAAAATCCATTTCGGAATCACTTTAACGACCTCGTCCGTCCGGCTGGCTTTCCATTTAACTCATTTTATTTTGTTGGCATATAGATTAAATTTGCCTCAAAAACATTTAATTGCAATCTAAATCATCTTACAAAGTTTCACTAGAATCGGTCCATATTTGACCATAGCTCCCATACAAATACAGGATTGTTATTTGTATGAGAAGGGATGCAAAACTTCCTTTAAAATGTTGGTATTGATTAAAAATTTAAAGACAATTAGTTCCATAAAACGGCTACTATGTCAGGTCAAAATTGTGTGCTGGTAGGTTGGTATTGGGAAGTTGTCTTTTAATACTGTGGTGTAGGGTATCGAATGGTCGGGCTTGACCGACTATACATTCTTTTTTTTTCTACTCTATGAGAATGTTATTTTGAGTAGAATACGTCTAGTTCGTTCTTAATACTTAAAAAATTTTACCAAGCACAACGTGGAAATTTTTTTTTTGTGCAAAAAGGCTTTAGTTGATTATTCATAAAAGTTTTTCCAGAGAGCACTTTTCATGGCTGGGTATAAAATTGATATATACAATGTTAAAAAAACAATCAGAATATTAAAACTGCTGCTATTTTTGCAATAAAGTTATTTCTTTTTCAGTATTTTTTTTAAACAAAAAATATTTAAATGCGACAGAAACAAGACAACAAAAGAATTCTTTTGGTTGAAATATGGTCTAAAACAATATTTATTTTAATATTTTCTTTCAGCGATATAAAAAAAAAAAACTAAACATACACACGAACGTTACTATGTGTGTATGTAAATATTTTAAATTTCATTATTTTAGTAGTAAAATTTAAGTCCGTACAAAAAAAGGGTTTTAAGTTTCAACTTTTAAATAAACAGCTGATTGCTTAAGTTTTAATTGTTAGATGATTAAAGATTAAATAAGAAACGTATGCAAGTGGGAAATCGTCATGAGAAATAACCAGCTGTTCTATTACGCCTGTAAAAGACGTAGATTCCTACTGAAATTGTTACGAATTTGCAGCATGATATTTTTAAACATTAAAGCTTTTAACTTTAAACCCCTTTAATGCGGTTGAAGAGCAGGTGTTTTAAAAAGATTTCGTGCTACTAGCTATTTAAAATATAGATGCAACTTACTCGTAACTGCAAGCAAGATGTTGGAATAACAAAAAGTATGGTTAAAGAAATAAACTACAAAATTGGCTGGTATGTGATGTGCTAACTAACGCCCATACGTGCATACGTACACAGAAAAAATTATAAATTGATCTTAATCACTAAATTCTTAGAATCAAGCAAAAAATTTGTTGATTTTGCACCTACACAGAAAAAATTATTAAATTTCTCCAATCTCCAAATTTTTTCCAAATTCATAATATCAAGTAAACAAGTTGTTGATTTTGCACCTATTACCAAAATGATTATATTGATTACCAAAAATTTTAAAATTTTGAAAAAATATTTTCAATAAATGAAATTTTTAATTTTAATTGAAAAAGTGATCAAAAAACTTTGCCATTTCAAACAATGTGTTCATTTATTTAAATACATATTGACAAATCCCAACAACAATTCTACATGTTAAATTTTTTTTATTTCAAACGAAAAAAGTCAGATAAGATTTTTTGTTATTTAATTAAAATTTTAATTGAAAATTTATTTCAAAACAACCAAAGTGATAATTAAATCAAAATTAAATTTTTAATTTTCTTTCAACCAAAAAAAAGAATTGATTCAATTATCACATTAATTAAATTTAAATACTTTTTAAACAATGTTTTTAATTGATAAAACACTTTTTCTGTGTATCACAATACTTAAAGTTGTAAAAAATTAAAATAGCGAATTTTTTCCCCAATTTTGATTAAAAATATGAACAAAAAATTATCCGATTACAAACAACGTGTCAATTAATTCAACTAGAAAAATAACTAACAATGAATCTAAATTTTATTCAATTACCTCAGGTAATTAAAAATTGAGTTGAGCAAACTAGTAATTAAATATTTTGTTACATTCAATTAAAATCTGTATTGCATAAATTAAAATGTATAATTAAAATTTAAATTGAAAGTTAATTAAATTATTATTATTATTATTATATTTTTGATAAAAACACTAAAATTTATTTTTGAGGGAAAGCTAATTAATTAATTAATTTAGTTTTGTATTTCTAAAAATAGCACCATGTAATTTTGTGATAATCGGTCCATATTTAACTATAGATTCCATATAAAGCCAACTCATTGAAAACACTTAAATAAAGGGTTTTCCAATAAGGACTTGACAACTTTTTTTTAAAGAAAACGCAAACTATTTGAGATATTTCCAAAACTTTATGATTGACTTGATATACAATCAAAACATTTATGAATGGAACTCGACTTCGTTCATATGGCCACCGCGGGCATGTCGGCAGCGGTCGATTAGTTGGACCCAATTTTCGATGACTCGGTCACACATTTCGGCCGTAACGGCCGCTATTCGGCGTTCAATGTTGGCTCTGAGTTCTTCCAACGTCGTCGGCTTGATAGCCGATAGCATAGACCAATGATTTGACGTAGCCCCAAAGAAAAAAGTCTAGAACGAGGCGGCCAAATGAATGGTTCATTTCTTGAGATAACACGCTCACCAAACTTACTCTTCAAGAAATCGATTGTAACGTGTGCTGTTTGGCTTGTGGCACGGTGTGGTGAAACCACATGCCGTTCAAGTCCATGTTTAACAATTCGGGCCAAAAATAATCGGTAATCATGGCGCGATAACGATCGCCATTCACAGTAATGTGACAATCATTATTGTCGACGAAAAAATATGGCCAAATTACGCCGCCGGCATGAAAACTGCACCAAACAGTTATTTTTTGTGGATGAAGTGGTGATTCATGAATCACATGTGAATTTTCACCAAACCAATAACGCATATTCTGCTTATTGACGAACCCATTTATCCAAAAATGAGCTTCGTCACTGAAGACGATGAAATTCATCATCTTGGCGCATTTATAATTTGCATACGTTGTTCGTTCGTGTTCTTTACCATGATAAAAATGTTGAGTTTACTGAAAAAAAGGAAAGTAACAGTTAGATGATCAGTGAAATAGTGCGTTCACAAATTAAATTCATAGTTATCATGTACCTATTGCAAAACCCGATACTTCTAAAACTAAAATAAACAATATATTTTGGTAAAATTTGATCCAATTAAGTTTTCTAAGGCAAGAAATCACACTAAAATGCTTTTGAGAACGCCGATTCAGATGAAGATGCATTCCGAAAAGCAATTTAATAGACCTCTAAGAAAAATGTTTAACAATTATAATTGTTGATCGACCTTTTTTCGATTACTTTTAATAGTTTATGCATATAGTTTCCTATATGCAGGCTTTCAAGGTCATTAATTTAATGTAAATAAAAGATTATTTATTCATTCTTAATAAAATCCGACGTTTCGTTGGTATTCTTTCCAACCTCTTCAGGGATTGAGCTCTTATTAATATTATACTTTTTTCATCAGTTTACATAATTTCTAAATTAGGTCACAGTACTTAAACAAAACTTAAAATATTAAAATAAATATATGTATATGCAAAGATATGAAAGAAAATTTATCCTTTATTGATCACGGTGGTTGCGAGTATTATTACCTTTAACTTTAGAAAATTTTCTAAGATATACTTTTTATAATAAAGTTCAATATTAGTACCTATTGGAATCTGAAAGCTTTATCAGCAATTAATGTAGGCCCTAATCATGTAAAACGCAACGCAACGCCAAAGAATTATATTGAAAGCACAAACAATGTCATAAATATTTTGTAATTTTGTTGTTGATTTCTACAGTAATTCATATTGCGTTTTAAAATTTCAAACACTGCATTGCTTGTGGCGTTGAAAATTTTAAAACGGTACATGAATTTCTGTAGAAAGCAACAACAAAATTACGAAATTACAAAATATGTATGACATTGTTTGTGCTTTCAATGTAATTCTGTGGCGTTGCGTTGTGTTTTACATGATTAGGGCGTTAATTCAAAAACCTTAACTGTATATTTTTACGAGTACTACCAAATCAATTAACAATATTGTATTAAAAATTATTTTTGGTATATAATTTTCATATTTTGACAAAAACCAATATAAATAATATCCAATTTTATAAGTTTAAATAAATCAAAATCTTAATTGATGTTTTCGTTTAAAATAAAATAAACATACGGCCAATTTCACCAAGTTCAGTTATACTAAACGGTCAGTTTAATCTGTCAAAAACATATTGTTATCTGGAAGTTAAAGTAATAGTTAAGGCCCAACCATAATATGCATAAGTTAGCTTAAAGTAATGTCAAAAAATAACGAAAGGTCTGTCAAATGCATGAGAAAATTAAAAGAGACATTAAGGTGGCCATAATGTACTTACACAAACGTAAGATCCATGTTGACTAAATCACAACAACCGCACACGGCTCCATAAAGCTGCATATTTGTGCAATATTTGGTTTTTTTGCGAGTACTTCAAATAAAGAAGTACCAAAAATCACACCTCTGTATTTTTTTATTTTATGTTTTATTTAATTTGCCAGCAACGTTTAAAAAAGAAAAAAATTGGCGGTTGTTTTGCCACTTTTTAATAAAAAAATTTATACCATATTAATGTAAAATTCGTCTTTTTCTATATTCTTTTTTCTTTATCCATTGCAATTTATTTTATTTTTTGTAACAACACACAAACAGCTGATTCCGTACGGAATGTGCGTTCAGCTTGGCACTTTGCTTAAGCAAATGACTTTTGACGAAACTTAACGAAAAGTTTAATTAAGTACATTATAGTTGGTCACATATGTTTTATATGTATTTATATGTATATACATATTATGGTTGGGCCTTTAGGTTTATCTGATCTTGGTGAAATTGGCCGTAAGTTTATTTCATTTTTTAAACGAAAAAATCAATTAGGATTTGAATTTATTTAATTAATATTTTTATTACAAATTTTGTTTAAAGAAATATAAATGTTAATTGAAAAAATAAATATTTTAAGTTTGTATTCAATAGAATCATTTATTTCGAAAAGGGCGAAAAGGGTACAAAAATACAAAGTGTTCAGGAGACACAAAAAACTAAATATCTCTTAAACTTTTTGACTTTTTAAAGCAGAGTCTTTCCTAAAATTATAAGCCTCTGTTTATGTTATAATAGTAAAAATATAAAATTATTTAAGGTAATATTTGAAGGAGAAAATTGTTATGACAGTTTCCGGAGATGAGCCCTTCTCAAAAATTATTTTTGAATTTTCGTGGTTTTAGTAGCAGAATGGGATCTTTAGTATATGCAATTTATTGAAACACACAAATATTCAGATAATCTATAAAGTTTAAATATATATTTCGCATTTTAAGATAAGATTAACCCTTGGAAGATTAATTTATGAACTCGAAATTTTTAATAAAATAAACAACATCTTTAACGAAAGCTTTTTAATATAAAGGAAAATTAAGAACATTTTGGTACATTTTTATCTGTTTATTAAGATTGCAAATTAGAAAACACATACATTCATAAAACATTAAACGAAAATATTTTATCAAGATAAAAATGTGAATTAGAAATCTTCTTCTACATCTGCTTGTGAACACTTTTCTGTTGGTCATCGCAGAATGTCTACATAAAAATTTTAAAAATTGGCAATCTGGATATCGTTATCATCCGTGCAGCTGGATTTACTAATTTTGAAAATGAATTTAAAAAAAATGTATATTAATTTATATTTTTCTTCTCAGACGGTCGTCCCTATTCAGATTTTTTAATAATGGCAAAATCAGAAATAATTTTTCATAACAAATTGACCGCATATTCAAAACTTACCTCTCACTATAAACATTTTGAACGAAAAGTGTTAATCTATTGCTAACTAAAACACACGTGATATATATTCTTAATAAATATAGAGATCAACCATTTTCGGAATTGACACTTTTTCTCCGCTATGGTAGGGGTTAAACCTTTCATTCTCGCAGTATATCGGTCTATATGTGTACCTCCAAAAACAGCCAAAAATCTCAATTTCCAAAAATTTGTACCGAGCACTTTTCGAAATAAGCGATTCAACTTAAAAAATAATTTATTCAATTAACCCATTAATAAATTCACAATAATTAAAATAAATTATTTAATTGATAAAATAACTAATGAAAATTTTTTCTGTGTATATATATAGAATTTTTATAACAGAATAATATTAAGGTTTGAATTTAATAACTATCGAAAGCATAACAAAAGACCTCAACTTGGTAGGCCTTCTAAAAAACCTCCTCTTTTGAAAAATCTGATTTGCTTTTGGACCGGCTTTTTCAAGAAAGTTCTAGAATTGATTTTTTCTTTACAGTTTCAAGCAAAATAACAACAAGTATAATCGTTCAAAATGAATTCCTCTGAAATAGTACAATTCTTTTTAAATAATAAAGATTTTTCAATAAAATAGTTCTGGATTTTGTAAACGGATTTTGAGGTTCAGGAGAACCGTCACAGGTTTGCAAAGTAGGTTAACACAAATTAAAAACAATGCAGATTTTTTTTTAAAATGTGTTTCAATGAAATTTACCAGTCGAGTGAGTTCTACAAAATATTTAGCGACATGTTTAGTTTATCTCTTATAGTTAACAAGATATTTTGTTATTATTATTTTATTTATTTATTATTAATAAGATATTGTATTAATAAGTGTTATGACGTGCTAAATTCTCAATTTTTAATTTTGATAAATACACTGAAATTTATTGTTGAGGGTAAGCTGGTTTCTATGCGTATTTCACTGGTTGCTTAGGCCAGATCATTTTTCCAAAGACTTTAGAAAAGTTAAAAATATTATACAAATAAGAACGTATAGCGAATAAGAATTTTAAACACTTAGCTTATGGCGATTTCTTTTCTGAGAAAAATGTTGCATAAATGGTACATGCTCTACACAAAAGAGATAGAGCATGTACCATTTATGCAACATATTTCTCAGAAAAGAAATCGCCATTATACTTGTAATATTTAATATCAAAGCTTGAACAAGACAACAAAAAATAACAGTGAGTTTATCTTTTCTTACATTCCCCTACAATTGGCTGGTTTTTTCCCGAATTGAATTCTAGTTATACTTGTCTTTATTTATTCATTATGAGTTACAAATACAATTAATAATTATATTCTAACTTAATTATCCGGGCAATAGTAACTACGACCTTCAGCCCGTTGCAGTGAAACGAAACAGAGTATCATCGGGCTCACTACCAACAGGTCTACCGGGGCACCCGGTCAAGTAACTTGCAAATATTAGATTTAAATTTATCCCGATTTTATACACTCCCCTTACTAATGATAACTGATGGTGTACTGCCGTTCATATAAAAAGGGCAGTAAAGTGTATAAATGAAAATCAAAGTAAAGTGAAAATTAAATTTTGTATTAATTTAAAATATTTAAGATGCTTTGAAAATTGCTCTTACTTTGAAATAACATTTTTAATGATTTATTTTATAAATAATGCGTAGAAATTTATTAAACGAATTTATTGGCATCAAAATTAAAACAAATTGCAGTAAGTGAATTTTACTGCCTTTTTCCAAAGCACTGCAGTATACAATGTTTGTCAGTCCATGTGAAACGTTTTTCTTATTTATCTAAGATCCCATAAGGTATATATACTCTGGGTCCTTAAATAATTCTAAATCCATTTAGCCATGCACGTCAGTTGAAACTCGCTCACTTAAGAATGCCTAAACAGAAAAGAACTATATTGGTTTCAAATTCTTTCCGGTTCTCCCAAGCATAATCGGTTCAGTAGGAAAAGCGCTATGAACACAAATGGTGAACAACCCTCCATATATTTGTTTTTATTTTTTTTCTTTGTTGCAAAAATTATCTTGGTTAACTTGAAAAGGCTAAAGATGTCTTTTAATCATAGTCCTGATCTTGTTCCAACATGTATTTTAAATCAATGTGCTGAATCCGTAGTTACGCCATTAACTTTAATGTTTAATGCTTCGATTATATGTGGTTATTTTCCTGTATTATGGAAAGACTCGTATATAAAACTCTTACTTAAATCTGGTAATAGATCGGATATAACAAACTATAGAGGGATTGCCAAATTAAGTGCTATTCCAAAACTATTTGAAAAACTAGTTAATGATTTCCTATGCCATCACACATCGTCATTGCTGGCAGTATGCCAGCATGGTTTTCGGAAAGGCTGTTCAACTACAACCAATGTTCTTCATTTAAAAACTTTGATCAACTTTGCATTTACACAAAGGAAACAAACTGATGCTGTTTATACTGACTTCAGTAAAGCATTTGATAAAGTTAACCATTAACTTCTTCTTACTAAATTGGATTTATTAGGTTTATCCCGTAGAAGTTTAAGCTGGTTAAGTTCTTATTTAATTGGCAGAAAGCAAAAAGTACAATTCAATAATTGTATATCCAAGTACATATATGTTTCGTCCGGTGTTCCCCAAGGCAGTCATCTTGGCCCACTTTTATTTACGCTGTTTATTAATGATCTGCCCAATGTTATCAACTTCGCCAATATATTGATGTATGCTGATGATGTAAAAATTGTCCACTCTTTTAATTGCTTTGTTGATCATTTTTGTCTTCAATCGGATCTTAATAACTTGTTGTTATGGTGTAATCATAATTTGTTGGAGTTGAATCTAAAGAAATGCAAATGCATGCGTTTTTATAGAAATAACTGTATTGCTGTTAATTAGGCTTTAGGTGGTCATCAATTGGAGATGGTTGATTCATTTCTTTATCTCGGAATCCTATTGGATCATAAATTAAACTTTGTTTCACATATAAAGTTAACTGTAAATAAAGCTAGAGGTATTCTTGGCCTTATAAAACGCTGGGCTAAAGAGTTCACTGATCCATACATAACGAAGCAGCTTTACGTGTCACTCGTTAGACTTATCTTAGAATATGGGTCAATCATTTGGGATCCATATTACAACATTCATAATTCTCATATTGAATCTGTCCAAAAACAATTTTTGTTGTTCTGTTTACGTGGTCTTCAATGGAGTTACTCGACGAACTTTCCTGCCTATTCTAGTAGACTGGCTTTAATAAAACTACCAGCGCTCAAAAGTAGTCGTACAATTTTAAATGTATCTTTTATGGTTAATCTTATTAATGGTAATATTTGTTGTGAATTTCTGTTAAATTCTGTTAAATTTAATATACCGTGTCGCAAAACTCGTCATTATAATCTGCTTTTTGTTAAAATTACGCTATTGCTGATCCTTTTGCAAGGTTATGTAGACAATTAAATTCTGTGTCACAATTTGTTGATTTTTCTTAAATTTAAATGTTTTAAAGCAATAATTGTTTATTTTAACTAGTATTTTTTTATGTACATTTTTAAATCCATCATGTTATTCATTAATTTTAAGTCAATCTTGTTATTAGTCAGTAAGGAATGTAAATAATAAATAAATAAATTGGTGCCAGAATGCTTTTCATTAACTTTTGCAAAAATTCGTTTTATATGCCTGGAAAATAATACTAAAAACATTTGTGAACACCAGTCTATAATTTACCATAGGCCCCATATAAAGGCCACACTCGGAAAATACTTTAGTATGCCAGAATCCCTAACAAATATGTATATTGCTGTCAAATTCAGCATGCCATAGTTTTTGAGATTAGAAATCACTCTGCCAAATCTCTTTAAGATCGGTCCATAATTAACCATAGACTCCACATAACGCTCACTCTCGGAAAACACTTTAGTACATCTAAAACTGTACCGAAAAATGATATTGGAGTAAAATTTATTCGTTTTTAGTTTCACATTCATCACAGCCGAATATGGGCATTTCCATGTCATCGTACGTGACATTTGTACGCCTTCGGAGCGATGGAGTTTTTGCTCAAAAAGTAGTAACTGGAAAACTTATTAATCATTATGTTTCTTTAAGAGGGTACTATATATGAAAAAAAATTGTTACAATCGAAACCTTGTTGTCCAAAATACCTAGCAAAATAGGTGTATATCGTACGTGACATAAAACGGAAGTGATTTTGGGGTGAATGTGGGATGTATTTTTCCTTTTTTAAATTTTTTGCGTTATAATCCGCAATTGGAAAGAAAAAATTTTTCTGGATCGTTTAATAATGAACCAAATGTAATATCGTACGTGACATACCTACCGTACGTGACAGATTTTTCCCTTATAGTATTTACAAGATATGAAATATATTTTTGGGAAATATAAGTATACAAAAACTTAAAACAAACAAGTCAGAAAGTATAGTCTGCCAAGCCCGACCATATAATACCCTACACCATAATATTTTAAAAACAAATTTTGAGTGTCCCTATTTTTAACCCATCGCCAATCATGGTCGCCGGAACAGAATTATGCTATGACGTTAAAAGTTATATAAAAGTTATTTGTGCCGTATATTATTCAGATATCTTCATCTATATGAGATTTTCTTGCCTTTCAGCGAGCTTAGGAAGGGGGTTTATATGGGACCTATAGTTAATTTTGGACCTATCAGCACAACAGTTTATCACGACATAGTACTTGTCGTAAAAGGTATTGTCGCCAATTTTTATGTCAATATCAACATTTATTAGAAAGTTACAACATTAAAAGCTATTTTCTGGAGTAGTATTTGAATGAGTGCTATGGTCAAATATGGACCGATACCAATTATAATTGTTTAGATCATTAATACTGCAAAAAAAGAATTTTTGATCAAATTTCAACCTAATACCAACATAATAAGATGATACATTTAGTTGAATTTATAGTAATACAATATCGTACGTGACGACGTTTAACAGCTTATAAAATTTTTATTATACCTATTTAAAAAAAAATTCCGGTCAATAATTTTTTGCAACAAATATCTTGCTTTGAACTTTTATTTTGAAACACGTTCGACTGATCAAATACCAATGACATAGACAAATGATGTTTTCGCACCACGTACGTGACATTTGAATAGCACCCAAAGCAAACCAAAGAATATACCGCTAATCAAACTATATATTTGGTCTCTCCTCGTGAATTTTGTTCATTATTGTTGTAACATTAATTTTAAGGTATAATTCCAATGTTACCAGTATCTGTATTTAATCGGCAGAAAAGTGAAAATTGTTGATTGCAGTTACTAAAAATGAACAAAGAGATAGTCAGTTTTAACTTTTATTTTTTGCTCTTTAAAAATTGTAATAAGCTGTAAACCCCTTTGCATAGTAAAGTTTGAGTGTTTTTTTACTTTCTACCATATTCGAAAAATAGTTTCAAGGCTATTTATTTTTTGAGTCGTGGTTGACATTCTCATGGAAATGCCCATATAGCACTTTTATAGGTTTTGAAATATTTTTTGATAATTTATCAGCAAAATAGTTATTAGTAAAGTTAAGATTGCGAAATTAATTGGTTTTTTTTTGCCAGCAATCATATTATATGTGTTTCAATGCTCTATTAAATTTCAAAATAAAATACTGAAAAATTCATGATACGGAAATGGCGTTTGACTCTCTCAATACTCCATTTTTTTTTGGGCCTAAACCAATTTTTAGCCGCACGACTGGGCCAAATTAAATTCGGTGTTTGGAAGTCACCCTTCGTAAAATCCCACAAGTTTTTCATCACGCACAGTCAGGAAAAAAGTTGGTTATGCAAGCTTACGTACTCTCACGGGAAACATTTTAGTTTTATTAAAAAAATGGCATAAACACTGGCCCGTTTAATCTAAGAACTTCATGAAAATTCCATGCTGCACTCCATGGTATTTAGATAGATGTACATTTCTTACCCAGTAAGTGGAATCAGATTATTCCTTGTATGCAACCTAGTATTTCAACTATAAAGGTAGAAGTACATAACACGAGTTAGTGCGCTAGCGTTTCTGTCAAAAAAAGTTAAACCAGTGTTTTTCATAGAAGATGTAAACAAATAAAAAACAATTGAAAGAAAATGCTTTTATAACGGGCGTTGTGTAACTTGCCGTTTTTCATCGCTTAAGTATTTAAACACACGATACTTGTCGACGAATTAACGCGTATTATGTACTTCTACCTTAAGATGAACGAAACTTCACAATAATATTATTATCACATTTAGGCCCCTTTTTGTTGCACAGCTCTGTCTTTGAAATCTAAAAACCATTTTTATCCTAAAAACAAAACTAAATTACATACAAAACAGAACTATAAATTAGTAGAAACAAAAAACAGAACTCATATGCACACATACATACAAAATGTATTTTGTATGTATGAGTAAACTGTGCTACTACCCTGCAGATAATACGACTAGTCCATTCACGCGTGTAAAATATAGCCTAAAAGGGACTAGGACTAGTCCAAAGTAAACCAAATGTCTTGAAAAAACATGGTCTATTTAACATTACGATGTCCTTGGGCAGGACCATATAACCCAGCTTTGCATTACAACGGAGTTGTCTTAAAACTAGTCCATGTTCATACATACTCCCAGTGGATTAGTTTTGAAACAACTCTATGGAATACTCCGGAGGATTAGTTTTGAAATCGTTTAAAAAGGGGTACCCTGCAAATATTATTAGACTTCTTGATCCATTTTAGATAAAGTGGACTACTTATAACATGTTCCGATGAAATGCACTCATGGACCATGTCATTGTTAAAGAAAGAGTTCGTAGTTAAACGACATGTCTTCGGTTTTAAACGACATGTCTTCATTTTTAAACAACATGTTTTCGCTTTTAAACGACTTTAGAACGAGTCCTCTGGAGTAGTTCATGGAGTAGTTTCAAAACTAATCCACTGGGAGTATGTATGAACATGGAGTAGTTTTAAGACTATTCCGTTGTAATGCAAAGCTGGGTTATATGGCCCCGCCCTAGGACATCGTAATGTTAAATAGACCATGTTTTTCAATACATTAGGGTAACCTTTGGACAAGTCCCAGTTCCTTAAGGGCTATATTTTAGACGCGTGTATGGACTAGTCGTATTATCTGCAGGGTACTTATAGAAAAAAAAAAATAAAAAACCCTTAATATGTAACACAACGTACAATGATTTCTGTTTCAATGAAACAAAATACCAGACCGACCACCAAGTAAACTGACATATTTTAATGGCTAAAAACTAAGAGCACAATACGCGGCCAAAGATAAACAAAAATTAAATTAAAAAAACTAAAATTAAGCTTGACCATTATCAAATTGGCTTTAAAAATTCGAGATCCTAAAAATTCGATAGATTAAAAAAATGCTTAAAAAGAGTTCACTTTTTAACTAGAGCAAGTGAATAATCTGTTTAACAAAAGCTGTTTAATATTTTATAACTGTGTAAAATGAATTATAAAAAAAGTTGTTGATCTTAGTATTTAAAATGTTTGAAAGCTGGCATTCTAAAGATGCATTTGTTTGGAATTAATGCATTTAAAATGGTTTGCACATTTTATATTGCAAATATGTATGTTTTAAATTGGGGACTTCTATAATTAAACGAAATAATTCCACTTAAACAATTTTTTCGATAAGTCAATATTTGTAATAATTCCATGAAGATATACAGTTAGTCAAACAATTCTGTTTAAAATAAAATAATTTCATAATATCACATTAAGCAGTGAAATATAAAGAACAACTTTTCATTTCTTAAATATATTGTTTTTAATTTAAGTTCTTTATTTAATTTAACGAAATAATGGGTGATATTATTGATTCCGTTCCGCGATTACGAAAAGCGATTTTGGTGCGAAAGTAAAATTTGCAATTATTCATTCCGCTTGTGCGGTATCCTTCCGTAGCTTCGGTATCATCACCAGGGCTGTCCGATGTGGCGATTTCTCGCCAAACACGGCGATTTTCAAACTTGTTTGGCGACCTAATTTTCGATTTGGCGACATGGCGATTTTTTGGCGATTTATAAAATAGTTGGCGATTTAGTTGGCTATTTTTGATAAGCCATGAATTTGTTTTGAAATTTTTTAAATTCATTACGAAGAAATAATATTTTTTTATTCTAGTATTTCAATGTATGAAATTTGATGCATTCATATGAATGACCAGTATTTAATACTAAATTAAGTATGTTGAAATGGCTGATGAAGGTAATGAAAATCTTCGAGAAATTTTTTTTTTCACATTTAAATGTGCTCTTGAAAGAATTAATAAGTAGAATTCTTTAAAAAATGAATATAATTAAAATTGTTGTTAAAGATTTTTATGAATCCTAGCGTACCCTAGGATGTTAATGAAACACAATGGAAAAAACACCGTTTGTTAAAAGAGGATTTTAATGATGATATTCAATCTAATTTAAATAAGTTTTGGCTAACAATTTATATCTACAAGGATACGGCAGGAACGTACCATTTTAAGGAACTTGCATTGGCTGTTCTTTATATGCTGGTTATTACAACTAGTAATGCCTGTGTTGAAATAACGAACTCCAATAAAATTCGGCTTCGAAGTAGAATGCGATATGTAGTTTTCGACACGTTTTTACGAGTTAAAAGTTATATGAATGTAAATAGTATATGTTGCATTTCTTTTGTACCTTCACAATGTATTCCAAAAAAGAAGTCTTCCCTGTGAAGTACATAGCGTTTAACGTTAGAACTGCAACTACATACAAATGTATTGTATATCCAATATTTGTTTAATACTTATTTCAAAAATTCTTTTTTTGTTGCTTTAAGTAGACTACTATAACATATTTTAAACATTGCACCTTTTTTGTGTTTACTAATCATTTTTACTTTGTTCTAAATAAAAATTTAACAAAATATATCATAGCGACATTTTTGGATTTTTGGCTGATTTTAGCGATACAGAAAAATTTTTTTTGGGATTAATAAAAAAATATTTTTAATTATTCTAAAAATACATATATTATTGTCAAAAACTAAAAAATAAATGATTTGGCGATTTTGGCGATTTTTGACATTGAATTTGGCGAAAAAGTTCAAAATCAATCTGACAACCCTGATCATCACTACCATAGCGCGGCATTGCCATATGATTGAAACCGCAATAGAGACATTTTTCGCCATTTCGCTTACATACGTTAAAATTTTTCAACGAGAAGCTTACGGAAGGAATAAAAATGTAAGAAGCAATATAAAATAAAAAAAAATTATATTAAGTGTTTTTATTTAAAAGAAATTTATTCAAAAAAACGTCGGTCGCGCTCGTTGAAGATAGACGTGTTCTTTAAGCTCGACATACGGTCTATTTTTTAAAATAAATTAAAAAAAGAAAATATAAGATAAAGAAAAAAAATATATGTACGTATGTACATATACATACATAAACATATACATTTTGAGCAAAAATATTTTTTGTTTTTATTCTCGGTGTTGATAAACAATAAATAATAAGAAGAGCACAACTGTAAACAGTAAAGTAAAAAAAATGCTTATGAGTACAAGCAATACAAGAACAATATAACAGAATGATAAAAACGCATATATCACAGTGAGTGTTAACGAAACAAATGCAGAAATAAAAAAAGAATCGATGATAGCAAATACCTAACGGCTAAACCTATTACTCGCACGCAATCCCTCTCACCCACTGTATTTAATAATAATGTTGATACACAAACATATATAAAACCTGCAATCGTTGCCTCAACGGCAAAAACCATTTTAATAAGTGATGAAAAGATTACCCCTAAATCAGGCACAATGGAAAACTCAGTATCACAGGTAAAAAGTGGTCAAAAGCCTCAAGTACAAGTTGGTATTTACAGGTACATAACAGCGCTTAAACGGGGTCGCAGCCCAAGCTCTTCAGCAGTTGCTTCGGTCCCAAAAGTTTTAAAAGAGGGTACAGCTGATAGAATAAGTTCACAAAATCGTTTTGCAATTTTGGACGAGGAATCCTCGGAAGCACAAAACGTTATCAAATCTTCTAATATCTTAGAGAGCAAAACTCAAATAAATTAATAAAGAATTTGAACTCGGTAATAGGTGAAAATTCTTCTTATGTAGCTGCAATAAAGCGGGGTAGTATAAATAAGACAAAAATACAAGTAAATCGTGAAAATGATTTTCGTAAAGTAATAACTAAATTAGAAGCACTATTAAGAATTCAATCGATGTTATTGCAAGCTGTACTTAACAAACTATGAATTGCTTAAAAATTTGTTTTTGGAACGCAAACGGCATTCGCCAACATAAAAATGAACTAGAATACTTTCTTAAAAGTAAACAAATTGATGTAATGATGGTTTCTAAAACTCATTTGACCTCAAGAAATACATTTAAAATCAATGGTTATATATTATATGATACCAAGGACCCTCGAGATAGAGCTTGTGGAGGTTCTGCTATTTTGAAAAAAGCCCGAATTAAACACTACTTAATGTGTGATCATAGTGAAGATTATCTGCAAGCAACGAACATTTGTGTTGAAGAGCTAAATCGAAACTTAGTACTTTCATCTTTATACTCTCAACCTAGATTTTCAATACCAGAACGTCAATATTATAAATCATTAGGACCCTGTTTCCTAGCCGCTAGCGATTACAATGCTAAACATACCTTCTGGGGGTCACGGCTCATAACACCAAAGGGTCGTGTTTTGTACAATACAATCTCTAAGATGGTCGCGAGCGGACAACCAACTTATTGGCGTACTGATCACCAAAAAAATTCCAGATGTCATCGATTTTGGCGTGGTTAAAAACATCCCCGCAGAAACGATTCATGTTGAAGCTTCCTTAGAATTATCTAACGATCACACACCTACAATTGTAACTTTAATGAACCCAAATAGAATTGTCGTGTATCTTAGCGACGTCAGCCACAAAAATAAATTGGTTAAAATATAAAAAATGGGCACTAACATTGCACAGAAAATATTCCGCTTAGTACACCGGAGAACGTGGATCTCGCTATTGTTAATTTAGACAGTTATCTCAAACTAGCTGTTCAACATTCCAGCATAACACTCAAAAAAACCAAAAACAAAATCATATATTCTATAGATGTCGAGCGTCTCTTGACTGAAAAAAGGAGGGTTCGAAGAGAGTGGCAATTGCACAGATCCCCCCAACTTAAGACTTTATTAAAAAAGTGCAAAAAAATGCTAAGAAAGTTACTGCAGTCTCATAAGACGGCTTCCCTGGAAAAATATCTTAAGGAACTGGATGCAACTCCACAATCAGACTACTAATTATGGCGTGCAGCTAGAAGTCTCAATAGACCAGTTATAGTTGGGCAAGAGATGACATTGAAAAAGGAAATCTTAATACATCTCACGATATAGCAGTCGACTTACCGCCTGTAAATGTTAGAGCAGCTATTCCCCTTAGATTCGAGTTAAGAAAAATCGAAAAGGTTATTTGTGATTTAAACACCAAGAAGGCACCCGGTAGTGATAAGATCAGTAATAAAATGCTTTTTTAGCTACCAAGTTAAGCAAAAAAAATTATTCTTAATTTTTTTAATGCTTTTTTACGCCTTCAATACTACCCTCAAGAATGGAAGGTCTCCTTAGTAACCATGATACCAAAGCCAGGAAAGGATCACACAAAAGTTGAGTCATACAGGCCCATTAGCTTAGTATCTAATATATCAAAGCTGTTAGTGTCAAAATTAACGCCGATTTTAAATGGAAATAGATGTATTCCAAACCATCAATTCGGTTTTAGAAGAAAGCACAGCACAATTGAACAAACTCATCGAATAGTTAATGTCATAAGAAAAGCCTTTGAAGAAAAAATATTGCTCTGCACTCTTCATCGATGTGTCCCAAGTCTGGCATGAAGGATTACGACTGAAATTGCAGAAAAACTTACCTGTAAACATACACAAGCTGTTAGAAAGCTACTTAGTCAGTCTCAATTTATTATTAAAGAAGACGATTTTTTAAGTTATCCACAGCCAATTAACATTGGAGTCCCACAAGGCAGCCTCCTGGGCCCTCTATTATACTTAATTTATACTTCGGACATGCCAGCAAACAGCTACACCCAAACTTCAACATTTGCGGTCGATACAGCTATTCTAAGCGTTCACGCAAACTGTCAAGAAGCATCTTGTTACTTACAGGATCATATATTTGAACTGGAAAGGTGGTTAAAAAAATGGAGGATAAAGATCAATGAGCAAAAATGCGCACATAAAACATTCACATTGCGTCGGGAAACATGCCCCCTTTTAAAATCAATAATCAAATAATACCCCAACACTCGCATGTAAAATACCTCGGTATACATCTAGATCGCCGTTTAACGTGGAAATGGCATATAGAAGCTAAATTAATCAAATGAAACTAAAAGCAATTCAGTTTAATTGGCTTATTGGAAGAAATTCTGTTCTTAGTCTCGATTGCAAACTTCTACTTTACAACTCTATCTTAAAGCCAATTCAGTTATGGGGCACTGCCTCGGCTTCTAACATCGAAAAAATTCAAAGGCGCCAAAATAAACTTCTTCGAATAATCACAGCTGCTCCCTGGTACGTCAAAAACTCAAATACAAACAAGGATCTCAATGTGCCATTAGCAAAAACTATAATAATGAAATATGCAGTAAAATAATTAAAAAGGCTGGAACTGCACCCAAATCCATTAGCTCGAAATATTTTAAATTATGGGGCCACACTCGCTTAAAGAGAAGAGCACTCATCCAATCAGAAGAGCGATAAACACCTACATATGTGAAAAGAAACCGTGATGACTAAATCTTTTTTGCCTGGCACTGGCAGGACATAAAGTAAATATTAGGATAAGATTTGATTAATTATTGTTAGTTCATATTTAATATATGAAGATTCAATAAATAAATCTGAAAAAGAGAAAAAAAAATTATAAAAAAAGGAACTAAGCACAACAAACAAAATCTTTAAATTGTGAAAAAGTTTAAATAGAAAAATTTCAAATTTTGTTTTGTGTTTGTTCTTTTTATGTGTGTTGAATTTACACAGAACGTATATGTGTGAGGGGTGAAGTAAAAAATTGAGAACGCTCTCTCCAGTTGGCATACTAGTTGTATACTGTGACTGATAACGTTTGCTTTCGAAAAATAGAAACATTTTTATATATTTCTGGAGAAAATGTTTTTTAATCAGCGAAAGAACATGGCCATCTTTTGGCGAAATAGTAAAAATGAGTATTCACATGTATTACCTTTATACACATATACATTCGCATCGAATTTACCACTACACTTATAGAAAAATGGATAAGTATTTTATAATACAACATACCATTGCTTAAAGTCTTTGATCGGCGATGACAAAAAATTTTACTTTTGGCCGATGAAATTCAATTTTCAGCCACAGAGCGGCGTTACTTGCAGAATGCAAAAACATTCTTATAATATAAATGAAACAACTAATTTTTAACTAGCATATAACTGAAAACAAATGAAATAGTTGTGATCCTATAACAACCCAAAGTTGAAATCGATAGGTCGATATATGAAGAAAAATATGTACGCAATTAGCCTTAAGTCAAAAGCAACTAGTATAGTTCTTAACACATAGGACATACATAATCATGTATGTTTATGTGAATATTCATGTTGACAAAATCTGGTTTCGTGTGAATATGTAAGCTAAGATTTTTGATCCTCCTACCAAAAACAATTTGTATTCCCTAAAAATAAATTATTGGTTTTTAGGGATGATTTCCTTACCTTCCCTGCGATCCTCGTTGTTGTACTGTATATATGCTGTTCATTTATTACTGCATTTTCGAAAAAATATTGACACATTTTTCTCATTTGATATTTTTGTTTGCCAATATCCGGATTTCGAGCAAACATTTGATTATTTCCTGCGTGTATTCTTTTTTTGTTTTTTCTTCTGTACTACAGTCTTGTTTTGTCAATGAAACAAGTCTAGTTGCATACAATATATATTGAACACTTACAAAAGGAAAAAATAGAAGAACAAGTAGTAATGAACAAAAAGTTATTCATCGGCTTAACAGATGCAAAAATCGAATTGAATTTGGTCCTTGTATCTGGCAAAAAATCATCAAGGCACTTCTCTCATTGTTAATACGTACATTGATTCATCTTGATTTTATTTCCTGTCCCCTCATTTCTTTTGTTTTTTTTTTTTATTTGCAGCTGAATTTTTAAACATCAACTGTAAACATGTAAAAACAAAAAAGGAGGAATAAGATACACACCTTTAGTTTGCCCGCTAGTATCGAGGAGTACAAGTGCCTGCTGGTGTGATGTGTTGTACTCATGTTTAATAAACAATAAAATAAACAGACTCCATCCTTTGTAAAGCAGGGATGAACAAAATAAAAAATACGGAATATATTTTTCCATAAATGATATCGTTACCTTAATATAAAAAGGCCCCAACTCATTATTTTTGGAAATCCGTTTTTTTATTGATTATTGTAGAATGGTTGCTAATACACATTCTATTAAAATTTCAAGCAAATTAGATTAAAAATAAAGAAGTTATAAGCAGAATACAAAAAGCCCTAACTCATACACACAATTTTTCTAAAGAAAAAAAGGCCTAACTCATACACACAATTTTTCGAAAGAAATACATATTATGTATTTCAATCTGAATTCCTCGTTTAATTTTAATAAAGATGTTTTTTGACAATGGTTGTGTAGCTATATTATTTCAGCTTTTATTAAGTTTTTTCCTTCTCCTGTAAAAAGTGTTTTTGATGAGTTGGGGCCTTTTTATATTAAGGTAACGATATATAGCCTTTAGAGTTTTTACATTAACTGCAGTTCAAATTTAAGGATTCCAAGAAATATTTTTTGCCCAAACAGTAAATCCTACTAAAGGGTACTTTAAACTATCACACAAGTCTTATGTATTTTGAGGAATTTACAATCCTGTCCATGGCCCAATTAGTAGGTCTGTGCGAAACTACAACAATGCAACAATATAAAAAACAACACGCATTTTGTTTGTGTAAATTATTTTAAAGATGTCAAAGACCAATGTATTTGTTTGTGAAGAAAATGGGCAAAGATGTCAAAAACAATTGCTACAAAACCAATTGCACGTAAAAAACACAAATCTGCAAAATAAAAAACCGCAGGCGTTTCGAGCAGACCTACTAATTGGGCCACGATCCTGTCATGAAAACTTTGATATTTTTTTTTTAAATTTTCTAACAATAATTAACTCAGAGATGCATTTTCATCAAAGTATGTTAGACTTGTGTAATAGTGTAAAACAGCTTTAATTGGTTGTTTTATACCCCACATCAATACCGATTTTCATAATGCTTATAAAGCTAAACAAAATTACAAAATGTTGTTGTATAAGGGCATTCCCTGGGGTCACGAACGTACGTTCGTACGCTTTTGATGTGCAAATAATATAGAAAACAAAACTTTTCCTATCTTTTTTTTGCGATTCTATACCACTTTGGCAGCTCTATGTTTAGTGCAAAAGATGGATTTCATCCAGTTTGAGTTTTCATAATGATAGTAATAAACATGTGGTCATGAACGTACGTAAAATAGAAGTCTACTTAGGCTGACAGTAGTGAAATGTAAAAATCTGCGAAATAGAACGGAATATTCAAACGTGATTAATTTATTTTAAAAGTGTATTAATGTAGGTCTCTATCCAGTATATACTAGGGTTAATCGATTAGTTACTACCCGATTAACTGATCGGTTAATTTAAAATAGCCTATTTTCGATTAACGATTAAGCCGATGAATTTCAGTCGATTAACCGATGTTACAAAATTTTTAACTTTTTGTAGTATTATTACATTTTTTTTTTGTATTTTTAACTAATTCCTTTTGCTCATATACAAAAGGTGTGTGTTTAGGAAATATTTTTTATACAAACAAAGAATGTGTTGAGTGATCTTCATTTTAAATAAGTGTTTGCTGTCAACAGCTTTTTATTTTACGTACTTATTATATGTATGAGTTTAGTTATTTGTTTCTTCTCATATCTGCTCATATCAATCTTTCAACAGCATTAACCGAAATAATGCAAAGTGCGAACAATTTAAAAAAAATAAAACAGGAAAATCCAGGAAGAGGACTGAGATATAAGATATTATGTATTATAGCTAGATTGCTTTTGATTTAACATCTACGATGAATTAAAGAATTTTTTCAAAGTCAAGTTTAATCAAACCTAAAGAAAATAAACGTTGAAATCCTAAACATTCAAGCTAAATTACCTATTTGTAATAAGATTTTATAAGATTTTTTTAAATTATTGAAATATATAATAAAATGATCTTACAGTTTATTGTTTAATTAATACATAATATGTATTAATTAAAAATATGTATTACATAAAGCGTGATCCATTTCGACGTTCCCTACTTTTTTAAAGAAAAAAAAAAACACAGAAAATTCAAATTTAATGGGGAATGTTTATTATCATTTGAAAGAATGAATATTCTTTGGCATTTACTTTTTGAAGATTATGTCTATCAAATGTTGGCCGTTGCTACGTCGCAGATGGTCCATCAGCACGCAAAGAAAAAACATGGTTGATACAATCACAATCGCAAACTATTATAAGTGTTTGTGGTTATGATTGTGTCAAACACGTCTTCAGTAACAATATATGTTCAGACATGTTAATAGCTTATTATTGTCTCAAAAATATTATTATGTTTAGAAGAAAAACACAAATGATTTTCCTAACCATGTTTCTATTTTTCCCAACACCATGCAAAATTTGAACATGTATGGTTCTCACAATAAAACCAATAAAAAAATTTATTTAAAAAATTTTATGTTTTATTAAAAATATTTGCAACATACATATACAGCTTAGCATATATTAATAAATAAAATTAAATACATACATTTATATTTATATATATATATGTATAAATTGCGTGTTTCAATAAACGTATAATAATTTATTTCCTTAATTTTGCAATCATTCATGGCCTTTTTCTCCCGAAAAACTTTTAAATATTTTGTAGTCATTCATGTTTCCCGATACACTAACTCTCGAAGACAGAAAATGACGTGGAAGAAGATTTTATTTGCTTTATAAACACACACTGTTTGTTTTGCAAATAGATGTTTGCTCATTTAGAGAATGTGTTTTAAATGATGGTATCAAAAATACCTTTTGTGTACAGCTAATATTATGATTTTAATTGTATAGTTGAAAATATATACATTATAGTAGCAAATACTTCACATAATTTAATATGCTTAGCTAGATCATAGTAACTTTTTAGGAGTAAAACACCAATTAATATTATTACATATAGTGAATTAAAAAATGTTAAGGAGAAAAAATATTTTTTCAAGTTAAATAAGGATTATAATAAGTTTATTAGGGTAAACATATTAGGCAAATATGAATAAAAATGGTCGTAGTGACCATTCATTACTCATGTTTTTTCTCTGCGTGCGTTGAGTCCAATTTTCGATGACTCGTTCGAGCATTTCGACTGGTAACTGGCGAATGACACGCGTGATGTGTTCCTCCAAGGCCTTAATCGAAGCGGGTTTGTCCGCATAAACTTTAGACTTTATATTCCCACAGGAAACACTCTGACGGTGTGATATCACGCGATCTTGGTGGCCAATCGACCGGCCCAAAACGTGAAATTATGTGCTCACCGAAGTGTTCTCTCAATAAATCCATTGATTGTTGCGAAGTGGCGCCGTCCTGCTGAAACGAAATATCGACGAGATCACCAGCTTCAATTTAAGGCATCAAATAGTTGGTTATCATGGCACGATAACGGTCGCCATTGACGGTTACGTTCGCACCGGCATAATTTTTAAAGAAATATGGACCGATGATTCCACCGGACCACAAACCACACCAAACCGTTGTTTTTTCTGGATGAAGTGGCAGTTCTTGAATCTCTTCAGGTTGCTGTTCGTCCCAAATGCGGCAATTTTGTTTGCTTACATACCCATTGAGCCAGAAATGGCCCTCATCGTTGAACAAAATTTGCCTCGAAAGTGCAAGAATAAAGTTGAACGATTTGTGAACGTTGTTCAGGCGTAAGTCTTTCTATTATGAAATGCCAAACATACTAAACAAAAATAACATGACAGTTTGACACGACTCACACGTTATCTGTCAAAAAAAGGCTATTGAAAAAAGTACTTGAATCACCCATTATTTATTAGTTATTCTTTTGTTTGCTTGTTTTATTTCAAAAATTGTTATATAAGCTCCAAATAACAAATAATTTTTGCATTTTTATATATTGAAATTACTTCATTTATTAAATAAACTTTATTAATCGATTAACCGATCAATAACAAAATTAATCGACTAAACTTAAACCTCGGTTAATTAATCGAGCGATTAACCGATTAAAAGAAAAGCATCATTAAATGAATACCCTAGTATTTACACAATAAAATATCGTAAGTACCGGTCGCGAACGTACGATTTTTCCATGTGTTTTAACCGTTAAGGAGTCTGTACACGGTCAAAATGCTTGTAATGCCGGCGAATTCACTCGTGTACGTGTGCTGGACGTAAAATTCGCCGTCATATCTAAATTTTTTGATTTTCCATCCAGCATTGACAGTGTCACACATACAACCACATTTTCACTAATACTACCATAGCGTTTGATGAGAAATGCTTGACCGTGTACATACCCCTTTAATCGAACTTTGTGTGTTCTCCTTACACTTTTATCTTCTTAATTGATTGTAATAGAGAGATTTTAAAGAAAGAGTGGGAACATTACAATTTGTTTTGCACTTAAAATAATTGAGTATAAAAATGTCTTTAGAAGTAGCTTAAGAAGAAAATATTAAATTTTCCAGTTCCCAGACCAATTTCCTCCAGTAAAACAGCTGATATATCATAGCATATCATATATACCATCTATATATATAAAAATAAGTCCGTATATGAACGTCGCCGAACTAATCATAAACGCGTCTTGGGCAGTGGCCCATATATGGTTTATATGAAGTTTGGTTGAAATTTTCGGTCTGGGGGCGGAGGGGCGTGGCAAAATGCATAACTTGAGAACGGCTTGACCGATTTGAACGATTTTTTCTTTAAAATGATCGCCATGGTCCAACTTAGGTTTTTACGGCCACTTTTTTCGATTTAGAAAATTTAGTTTATTGATGTATAAATCAATTTAAATTCAGCCACAGTGTTAATGCATAATGATATTAGCTGTAAGATAATAAAATCTCGATTCGTCCAGAAATGTCAAAAATGTTACAGACATTTCGACGAGTCGAATGCTCTAGAGACATCAGATGTCAGCATCGATAATCAGTATTAGTACGATTATTTAAGTGTGTACATCGCAATTTTAAGGGGTAAAATTGACTAAGTTCTAAATAAAGTGGCGTGAATAGTTTAAGTACAAAGTGTCTAAAGTGTTTTATTTATTTTATTAAAGTTGCAATAAAAAAACTCAAGAGGTTTATTGTAAATGAAATAAACCAAAAACGTTATTGAAAAGGCAGTAACGTAACAATTGGTGTCAGAAGTGGGATTGCAAAAATAAAATAAATTAGAAAAAAAAAAATTAATAAAAATAAAAAATTGACAGCCATGAAATTTAAAGAACTTAAAGTGGATCAGCTCAAGAAAGAGTTAAGCAATTTAGATCTACCAACTGCAGGAAATAAAGCAGAGCTGCAGAAAAGGTCAATAAATGATTTCGAACGACGCAATATTGACATTGGTACCCATGAATTCGAGGAAGACGAAGAAATAGAGATGTACGCGTGCAGTTGCCAGCAGTATGGATTTTAACACGATGTTTGCTGCTATGATGGCAAAAATAGATGAAAATTCAAGAGCTATGCTGGATGAAACTTCTTGAAAAATTAATGAAACTTCTAGAA
Source organism: Pollenia amentaria (assembly GCA_943735925.1). Taxonomy (NCBI): domain Eukaryota; kingdom Metazoa; phylum Arthropoda; class Insecta; order Diptera; family Polleniidae; genus Pollenia; species Pollenia amentaria. Next base: position 116,841,180 of record OX031010.1, on the reverse strand, counting down.
AAATTTACGATAATTCTAAAAGTATGGTGATGATGATTTAAGAAAATTCGACCGATATTCTGGCTGAAATACAAGAAAATTCTAGAATTACAAATGAGAAACTTCAAGAGATTTCCAGTGAAATAAATGAAAGAGTAAATGAAATGGAAATAGAATTTAACCATAAGCTGTCTGATGTTAAAACACAAGTCTCGGATGTGAAAACACAAGTCACGGTTTTTGATGAAAAACTACACCATCTGGAAGCAAAAGTTAATAACATTCAATGCCAGGAGGCAGCGGTGCGAGTTTTCCCAGAAGTCTCTAGCAGAGTAAAGGCCCCTTGTTTTAATGGTAGTGTTCCATTTAATGTTTTTAAGTTCCAGTTTGATACAGTTGCTAACAGAAATGCATGGAATAGTGATGAAAAGGCCATAGAGTTAATTCTTGCTTTACAGGGGACTGCGGCTGAAGTTCTAGAAAGCGTTCCAACTAGCTGCAGAAATTACGACGACATTATGGTAGCACTGCAACGTAAGTATGGTGGTGAACACAGAAAAGAGATCTACAAAATGGAGTTGCGAGGCAGAGTGCAAGAGGCAAACGAAACTTTACAGGATTTCGCACTCGAGATAGAGCGTTTGGTGCAGCTGACATACCCTGGTGAGAATCATCCATTTCTAGATCACTTAAAAACTGAGGCATTTGTAAACGGAGTTCGAGACGCTGATGTAAAAGTTGCGGTTTGTGCATCACAAAAAACAACCTTTGCAGAAACTGTTTCATTTGCCCTAGCCCAGGAAACTGCTAGAATTATTTCAAGACCACAAGTAGGAAAAGTGCCAAGGCTCGATGTGACCGCCAATGATGAAAGGGATATTGTGCAGGATATAAAAGAGGCAGTTATGGAAGCTTTAAGCAAGAAGCAAAGTAAAACTAAAGTAAAATGCTTTAACTGCGGTAAGATTGGTCACATGCAGCGAAACTGTAAAGCACAAAAGAAACGTTCAAGTTCTGCTTCACCGCACAGAAACAACCAGCGGGCTAACAACCACTCATCGCAGGAGTCACCGTTAAACTAAAAAGAGCTAGCACTGCGGGGCATGAGCTAGCTCCCACATCTTAGGGCCCCACAATCTCCATCTCAGTAATGCAACAGAATAACAGAAATCTTACTGCTTGTGGCTATATTAACGGTCAAAAACGGGTTTTTACCGTGGACACTGGGGCATCTCATTCAATAATTAGGCCCGATTTAATACAACAGTCCATCGAACCACTATGTGGTGTAAGTCTGCGAATAGCTACGGGGGAGCCTGCCACCGTCTATGGGAAAGTAAAAGCTAAATTATGTATGGCCAACACAAGCGCCCACCATGTGTTCATTGTGGCTGATATTGTAGATGAAGTAATCCTTGGCTCAGATTTTATGATTGGACAAGGTATTCAACTGGATATGGGTCAACAAATTATGACTTGGCGTAATGTTGAAATTCCCCTTGATGTTGGATACGAAATCAAGGCACATGTAAGACAGTTACTCGCCCTTGAACGTGAAAGATCGCAGAATTTTAAGATTGGACAATGTGCTTCAACGGAGGCAATAATAAGTTGCCAAGGACGAGGAACTACTAGAGGAACATGTGCGGAAATGGACCGGATATCTAAGGCCGCCCGAGAGAAATAAGGCAAGACAATTGCTAAAGAAATTTTGCGTAGACTACAGGAAACTTAATGACATCACCAAGAAGGACAGTTATCCATTGCCTAGGATTGATGACACCCTAGACACGTTAGCTGGAACAGAATGGTTCTCCACATTAGACTTGCAGAGCGGTTATTGGCAAGTAGAAATCGCAGACAAGGATAAAGAGAAAACTGCTTTTAGTGCAAGTTATGGCTTATGGCAGTTTAATGTAATGCCATTTGGGCTCTGTAATGCTCCAGCTACATTCGAGCGTTTGATGGAACAGGTGTTGAAAGGTCTCCACCGAAAGACATGTTTGGTGTACCTTGATGACATAATTGTCATGGGAAAAACATTTGATGAGCACCTGAAAAACCTCGAAGAGGTGTTAAAACGTATATCTACAGCCGGACTCAAGTTAAGTGTTAAGAAATGTTCACTGTTCCAGAAGGAAGTAAAATACCTAGGGTATCGTGTAACATCTGACGGCATTTCAACAGACGAAGAGAAAATACGAGCAGTCATGGAGTGGCCTCGCCCTCAAAATCTACATGAGTTACGCAGTTTTCTACGCTTATGTACATACTACAGGCGTTTTTATTGACCAAAAAGGCGCAGGCATATAACTGGGGTGAAGCACAGGAACAAGCATTTCAGAAGCTTAAAGAATTATTGTGCACAGCACCAATTTTGGCTTATCCAATCGCGGGCAAGAAATTTGTGCTAGATACCGATGCAAGCGGATTTGGAATTGGAGGAGTGCTGTCCCAAGTGGTCAATGGTGTAGAGAAAGTCGTAGGCTATTACAGTCGAATACTTTCAAAGCTTGAGAGGAATTACTGCGTTACTCGGCGAGAGCTTCTGACAGTACTAGAGTGCATAAAGCATTTCCACAAATACTTGTATAGTCAACATTTTGATTTAAGAACAGACCATTCTGCACTCAGGTGGTTGCTACAATTCAAAAATCCGGAGGGCCAGATAGCGCGTTGGATTGAGCGCCTTCAGAGCTACGATTTTGGCATTGAACATAGAAAAGGTGGAAAACATGGCAATGCGGATGCTCTGTCTAGGCGACCCTGTAAGCTGGAATGCAAGCATTGTGTAAGGGCTGAAGGAAAAGAAAACTTCTGTGATGTTCGTCTATTGCAGATAGAGTCCCATGAAGACTGGTCAATGGCGCAGAAAAATTACCCAATTTTAGCAAAAATTCTGAAAGCCAAGGAAGAGGGCAGAAGACCCACTCGAAACGAAATTACGCCAGAAAGTCCATTGATGAAAGCATACTGGGTTCTGTGGAACAGCCTTCAAGTAGTAAATGGCTTGAAAAACCTTATAGTAGTGCCGTCAGTGAAAGTAAAAGAAGTTCTGAGGGAATTTCATAACGGTCCAAGTGGTGGTCATCTTGGTGTGACAAAGACCTTAAAAATTAAAACAACGGTTCTATTGGGCACAATGCATGGCCGCCAAAGGTCCAATAAGGAGAAGTCGTGGGCCGCTACAACAGTACCATTCTGGTGCCCCGTTTGAAAGAATTATATAGCTGGGCCTTTTCCTGTTAGTAATGCCGGCAACAAATATGTGCTAGAAGTCATTGATTACTTTAGTAAATGGCCGGAGGTATATGCCATCCCAAACCAAGAAGCTAGGACGGTTGTGGACGTCTTTGTGAACAATTGGGTGTGCTGCTATGGCGTTCCATTGGAATTGCATTCTGACCAGGGCAGAAATTTTGAATCTGCTATATTTCAAGAAATGTGTGAATTGTACGGAATAAGGAAAACAAGAACAACCCCATTGCATCCGCAATCTGACGGCATGGTTGAAAGATTTAACAGTACATTAGAGGAACATTTGCGAAAAGTAGTCAGCACACAACAAAAAGACTGGGATGAGCACATTCCAAAATTCCTGTTGGCGTATAGATCAGCGGTTCACGACTCCACCTCTCGTACACCCGCCAAAATTGTATTTGGAACAGAGCTCAGACTACCAGGAGATCTAGAGTTAGGCCTATACCAACGGGTGAAAACAATGAAGGCTTCACCTCACAAGAACAAGAAACTCTCAATGAGCTTCATGAATTTGTACGAAACCGTATTAAGCTGTCCAGTGACAAGATAAAAGCCAGATACGATCGAGCGGCAAATTCGGAAGGATTTAAGGAGGGCCAGTTGGTTTTGCTTTTTAATCCCCAACGAAAGAAAGGATTATTTCCCAAACTACAGACACATTGGGATGGGCCATATAAGGTGATAAAGAAATTAAATGACGTTGTATATCGAAAGTGGTTCATTTGGAACGATTAGCCCCTTATGGAAGAGGTGATTCTGAGCCTATTCGGGACGAACAGGCTTAAGTGGGGGGGCAGTGTTACGAAAGTAACTTTAGTTAAGAATAAGTTTAGTTTATTAGTAATTTTATTAGTTTAAAATGTTACAGTATTAGTTTCGTATATTTCTAATATTAACCCACTGTACAGAGTTTTCTAGTACAAATGATTGTTATAGATAACTAATAGTGTTAAGATTAATTTTAACCCATAAAGTATGCTTTAGTTTATTGATGTATAAATCAATTCAAATTCAGCCACAGTGTTAATGCATAATGATATTAGCTGTAAGATAATAAAATCTCGATTCGCCCAGAAACGTCGAAAATGTTACAGACATTTCGACGAGTCGAATGCTCTAGAGACATCTAGATGTTAGCGAACAGAGTATAAATACTCGCGAAGGTTGGCATCGATAATCAGTATTAGTGCGTTTATTTAAGTGTGTACATCGCAATTTTAAGTGGTAAAATTGACTAAGTTCTAAATAAAGTGGCGTGAATAGTTTATAGTACAAAGTGTCTAAAGTGTTTTATTTATTTTATTAAAGTTGCAATAAAAGAACTCAAGAGGTTTATTGTAAATGAAATAAACCAAAAACGTTATTGAAAAGGCAGTAACGTAACAATATTAAAACTTTATAATATTCACAGAAACATCTTGTTGTTGTTGTCAAACTGCTTGTGTCGGTTATTTGGCCCTTAAATACCAAGGCGTACCTTTGTTTTTATTGTTCTATGTAGGGTATTCAATTAATCGATATTTTCTATTAATCGATTAATCGTGCGAATAAGTATTCGAGGTAAAAATTTTATCGAACAATAATCGGATCATTTTAATTTTGCCTAGTTTAGATGTTAAAAAAAAAGAACCAAAATTATATTTTTTAACAAAAAAATTTTATTTAAATTGTAACAATAATTTAACAAAAGGTACTTCATGTAATCACGCAAAGAAAAAATATGATTGAAAATGATTCCTACAATTAATTAATGTTCTTTGCCGTCGGACATGGTACCCACAATTAAAGTATTTGTATGTAAACTGGCCTGAAAATATAATTTTTGTTTCGATCATTTTAAAATTTTGAACAAAACTATTACATTATCCCGATTCATAAACCATTAATTATGGTGGTACTAACAAAACTGAAATAACCAAAATTTTTGCTACACCGTTATAATTTTTATATTCTGGAAGCAAAATTATACTTGCAAACATAATAATGTGTAGTTATACCTACATAAAAATAAAAGACATTTAATAAAACATATGCAAAAATACATTGTAGTTTATTGTGTAAAAAAGAAAAAGAATTAAAAATATTTTTTAAAAGCGAAAATAAATAACTAATAAAACTATTGATATATAAATTTTTGTGATGTTTGTATCTTGTAGGTATCTATCTAGTTACATGTATGTATGCATATAGTTAACTTCTTTTGTTATATAAAAAATATTTAAGCATAAACGTACAATGGTAAATAAATTACATAAATGTTTTACCCACATGCCCATAAAGATATTAACAATGGTAATTTTTATTTTTATTATTTTTTTTTTCATTTAATTCTTTTTTTATTTAAATCATCAACTTAAAATTACAAATATGTACTTGTTATGTCAAACATATACTCGTATTATTGGTGTTTTTAAAATACGTAAGTACGTATGAAAATACCGCATTTGTTCTTTGTTTGTTACGATCATTCTTTTTGACTTTTTTAAAAGCATTCTTCTCAATTTTATACATACAAACATATCATATTTTGAGAGACCGTTAACAGGTTCACTATGCCATTTTCTGTCTAGAAATTTTCGCAAGCTTCATTTCACTAAGGGCCATTATTACAACCTAATTATAAAGTTTCTGATAGTTAACGTGAACAATAGCTATCTTAAAACGATAAAGTGACCAATAAGTCTTTTCCATTATTACAACTGTCCGATAAAATAAAAAATGTAATTTATATACAGTGGCAACATTGCAGTATATACCGACTACTTTTGGTTGCTAAAATACGTAGTGGCAACGACTTGCTTTTGTTTCTTTCTTTAATTAAAAAAAGAATTCAATTTTTGTGCTTTATTTTTGTTCTTAATGGCAAATTGTTTTGTTTTTTGTGTTAAATTGTGTTTTTTTTAAGTTGCATATTTTAATTTGACTTAAAACTGTCACTGATGCTACCATATCTTCAGCAGAAAATATGGCATCTTCAAGTTCTTAAAGTTCACTTGTAAAGTTACCATGAGGACAAACCTGATGTTAGCTTATCAGTCACTTTTTAGGTTAATGTTAACTTGTAATAACCAAAAACTATTTATCTGTCAGATAGCATCCTAAAAATAACTATTTGTAAGATGTAATAATGGCCCTAAGAGATTTTAATTGAGAAAGTGTTGGAAATTAAAAATAAAATATGAAAGGAATAGTATTTTATTATAAGTTTATTGAAGCGGGTAATACATACATACATATGTACAAGTTTTGTTTTATTTATTATAATTAGGTATTACCTATAAAATTATTTGTTTGCAGTGAAGCTTGTATATGATCTGCCAGCACACACAAATGTGGAAATTTCTACCAACAACTTGATAAATGATGGTTTCGATGCTCATTACCATGCATTTCTTATTGAATAGGAAGACATTTTTTTATCTGTTCCAATAAAATCATTAGATTCTAATTATATTGGCTATATTTGTTATACAAAAGAAAACATACTGTTTTAAAATTTGATTAGAATATATTTTATATGTTTAATTATTATAATATGTATATTATATAAATAACTACTGTTTACTTAAATACTAATTAATAATATTATACACAAAAATGCTATATGTATGTAATTAAAACAAAAATGTGTATAAATAAAGTGCAATGAAAATACTAAAAATGCCGCTTTATTATTAGGATTATACTATAGTACTGACAATTTAGTTGTGACAAACACAAAATTATAAATTTTTGTAAAAATAATATGTTTGAGTAGATAATTGTGTAGTTTTCAGATATATTATATGATTGGCACAAATACAAAAACCAATCATTAATGATTGTTTTCGATTCTGACCCTACTGATCATATTTTTTCTTTGCGTGATAAAAGAGGAAAACTTCTTCAATAAAAACTAGCATCAAAATTTATGCAAATCTTCTACAATAACCTTTCAAAAAGAGTATACAGTTTAAATGTTTACATATGTTTCAAACCATTTCTTTCTTTCGTTTTTATAAAACTTGATTTAGAAAGGTTTCTTTCAATTATAGTTGAAGTTGGAGAGATTGAAAGTATTGAAAGTGGCAAATAGAAGAGAAATACAACAATCAGTTCACAATTTGGTGGTTAACCTTCGAAAAGAAAACAAATCTTACGGGGAAATTGCTAAAATAGTTAAATTAAGTCGCTATACAGTGCAAACTATTGTCAAGCAGCATAAAAACACCAACAGTATCGAAAACAAGCTACGATCTAGAAGACCGAAAAAGCTTTCAAGACGCGATGTCAGTATTGTCCTTAAAGAAGTTCAAAAAGATCCAAAAAATAAGTGCCCCAAAATTAGTCGAATACCTTGAAAGATGTTCGAATATTACTGTTTCATCAAGAGCGGCTTTAAAAGAAGAACAGCATGCTAAAAGCGATTTATTTTAGCCAAGAATTTGGTAATGGACATGCCACTTCGTCTTCAGGCGGTTATTGAAGCCCAAGGTTGTCCTACAAAATAATTGTTTTCTTTTATTTATTTAAAATAAATTAAATACTGTATTCGATTTTTAAGACTGTCTGCCTGTTTAACGATTTCGAACGTCAACGTTCGCATAGAAAATTATATTTAAAACAAAAACTAAATTCTAAAATTTGTTTTGGTTTTATATGTAATTTTCTATGCGAACGTTAACGTTCGAAATCGATGAACAAGCTGTGTATGTAGACTTTTTTCTCATAAATTTTTTTATGGTTTTTGTTATTTCTGTTATTGTAATGATTTTGAATTAGCTTTTTGGTTTGTAAATAAACTTTGTTTTTGGTACTTTAAATATTAATGCAAACGTGTTAAATAGGGGTCACCAAAAGGGCATTTCAAAGTAAAAAAGGGCCAAGTTTTTTATAAAAAGTGAATTTAAAGAAAATATAAGACCAAGTTTTTTTATAAACAAACAATACAGATTTATTCCAGGCAGTTAGTGCTAATAAAACTTGACTTAATTTATTTATTAACTTAAGTTATTCAATAAATAAAAAAATTAATATGTTCATTAGGCATATAACATTTAAAATTTTTGCAAATAGGAAAATTGCATAGCATAGTCGAATAAGGCATAACAAAGTATGAAGACCGATTATATTTTTTTTGAAATCTCATAAAAGTTTCCGCACCACACGCAGTTATTTTATTTTTTTTAAAAGATTTGCTTTATCATTAAATTTAGAAACTTGAATATATATTATTTGTGTAAAAATGTTTAAAAAAGGAATTTAATTATGACAATACTTTTATGAACTGGTCCAAGCTTTTAAATAATTTTAAAAAATAAATCTTATCCCTATAATAAATTTGGAGATCAGTAATGCTCGTTGGAATTATTTTACTTATACTAATTCCAGAATATCGATTGCAATTATTTTCTATTTGTAAATTTATATGTGATGCTTTAAGCGAAGTCTGGTTTACGCCATACTACAAAAATTATTGCCCGGTTTACAAAATCAAATGAATGTTTTCTCAGACATCGCAGAACGTGCAATTAAAATTGAGCAAGGCACTTTGCTATTGCGTAAATCATCATATACTTTAAAATTAAAACTTATTTCGAGCTGTAAATTTAAATTTGCTTTCTTAGACCTTTAATTTGCTGCAAAAGCCTCTGCGTTAAAAATTATGTCCTGAATTCCGAAACAATTTCAAGATAATATAAGTATTTTTTGTCTGGAGTTCATAAATACGGGTTCTAAAAATCTTAAAAAACATTCTCGTCTCTTTTTTATTTATTCTTGATAGAATTTCGTGGCATAAAATTAAAAAATAGTCTAAAAGTGAATTGATTCAAAATTATATAAAAGAGTACTTTATAAAAGGATCATAAAAGTGGCAAGGTCCTTAAAAGATGGTAAAATTTGCAACTTTCAAAATGGCGCTTAAGCCGGCATTCGTGTGTGCTCATAATGTATGACAGTGTGGCTTAAAAATTAATTGAGTGACAGAGTTTTTTGAAAAGTCGGTCCGAGTTGGAAATGTTTATGACAATTTTCATAAAATTATAGATTCTATGCGATCAGAGCTGCATTTTCTTGTAAAGTAGCTGAGTCATTTGAGTTTGAATCTTTTTTGTTGGATAGTGTGGCATTGACAGCAGATTTTACAGGCATTTTTTAAGTCGGATAGAATTCCGTCCGATTTTCGTGTGAATAAATCATACGATTGCGTAGAATAGTGAATCCCGGCCTTTAAGGGTAGTTTACACGATCACTAAGTCTTACGTATTTTGAGAAACATTTTCAAACAATAATTAGATCAGAGATGCATTTTGGTCAAAATCATACGAATTGTGTGATCGTGTAATCTAACTTTGCTGTTACAGCCGTGTTCCAAAAAACAAAATGTAAGTGCTATTTTTAAAAAGGGTCAAAAAGTATCACGAAATTGTTTGAAATTGTACAAAAGGGTAATTTAAAAAAAGGGTCAAAGAAGGTATCAGGAGCGTCGAAAAAGGGCCAAATTGATACTTTAGTATCACATGCTGATGGTAAGTGATTGACCGATCTTCGAGAAATTTTGTGGTGTGATTTCTTGTTTTATAAAACTGAACTAATACACAAAACCTTTATGCGTTACTGATTGCTTTATCAGGAAAATAGGTTTTTGGAAATTTTGCCAAAAACTTTCACTTTAAAATAATTGCAATTGAAATTGCTTTAAATATAATTTATGGTTTATATGTAGATATATTTGATTATTTTAATCAAGGCGAATTCATTACAGGTGAACTTTACAGCGCTGCTGATAACTTTTTTTTAGCTTTATAATTGTTGATAGTCAAAATTTAGTTGTTTTGTTTTGGTTTTTTTTACTTGTACAATGATTTTACAAAAACAAATTGGCTGGTGGTTATTGTAGGAGTTGTACTTGTTGTAGTACCGATATTACCTGTAATGATTTCGCCTTGATTTAAATTAAACGGTTTGTTAATATCGGAATTTAATACTTAGATTTCAATAGTTGCGGTGCTGAAATAAATATGTTGCCTATAATAAGTTACGGACAGATCTCAACAAAATTTGGTGGTGTGATTTCCGGTTTAAAAAAACTGAATTAGACTAAATTTCAGCAGAAAATTATTATTCGTCACTGGTCGAGGCGTTTTGGCAGGTGCGCTTCAAATGGGTCGTTTTGACCGACCTTCTTAAAATATGGTGGTGCGATTTCTTGTCTTATAAAACTAAAACAGACCGAATTTTACTTCACGAAATTTGTTGCACTCCATCACTAATTATTGTTAGCTCTTGATACTCTCGATGTCAGTTTTGTTAGGAAGGTTGTTCCACATTTGAGCCCATAACTCTTTTTCTACTAAACCACTTGTGCTGGAATTTAATCTCCAACTGTTTAGGAGAACTAGAAATAGTTTTTATTTATTTATTAAAAACTCAAATATTCACAAGGGTCTCAATGTGCCATTAGTAAAAACTATTATTACGCATTATACAGTAAAATATTAACAAAGGCTTGGGTATCACCCAAATCCACTAGCTCGAATTATTTAAGGAAAAAAGGTACTGCAGGACTCATCCGACGAGAAGAGCGCTAAATATCTACGTATGTGAATAGAAGCCGTGAGGATAAAAATATTCGTCTGGCATTGGCAGGACAAAAATAATATATGAAGATTCAATCAATAAATAATGAAAAAAAAAAAATTATTTATTAAAATATTTAATAAATTCGCGAATGAAAATTATATTTCTTATGCATTAAATAATTATAAAATTTAGGATTTAAGTTATTTTAAGACACTTAAGAGGTTTTTTTTCAATTTACTTATACAAATTATTAAGTTCAGAGCTCATTATGCGGATAGGATCAATATTTGCATGATTAGACCGCAAATATTGAAGTCTTAGGAGAATAAAATTTCTGGAAGGGCTAATAGAAACTGAAAACTTAACATAACGTAGTAGGAATTCTAAGACAATTTAACCACTTAGCAAATTCAGCATGAAAGAGGTGTTCATATATTTGTTTAGGGGTTTGAAGATTAATATGTTTTAATAAGGAGGCAAGTTTATATTTAAATTTCAGTGTAGTAAAAGAAATTGCTTCATGCATTCCAGAATAGTTCTTACTATAAAAAATATATATAATTGTCTTATGGTATAGGGATCATTAAACACGCAATATTGGGGCAATTTTTGGGTTTTTTTAATATTTTCATTGGGGTATTTTATATAAAAATTTCTGGGATTGTATCAAAATCTCGAATTCTTATACCAAAGAGGAGAAAATCCTTGCCGGATATGCGGAGATGATTTAGTAAGCGAAGCCTGTGTTTGTTATACCATAGAGAAAGTAAAGCATTTGTAAGCGAAGCAAGTATTCGTTATACCATAGGGGTAAAAATCCTTGCGCCCGGCCGAAGGCCCTACCATGCTATCTATCGTCCGGCTTTGAAACCAAAACTATAGTAATTCGGAATATAAATATTCATGATTTTGAAATCTATCTAATCAATTAAATTTTCTTGCAATTTTGTAATATTGCTTTTGATTTTTAGAACCTGTTAGCTACTCTTTTGTTTTGGTAAATTGGCCATATCTGTTCATTTCCAGCTTATCAAATAAAAAAAGTTTCCAAAAATAACAAAACAAGGATATAAATGTCCTTTTGCTAAAAATTAAAAATAAAAAAAATCTTTAGTTTGTATTGTAAGGGGGATATCCTTGTTTATTTTTAGTCTTCTTTTATGTGTAAAATATTAACCAGCCAGACAAATTGAAAGGACCACAGGCATACAAGCTCTACTACACACACACACACACACACACAATTGCAAAAACAAACAAAGTTACACACAAACACGCAGTCATGGCAGTTGAAAAATATGGCTTATTTTCTTAATGCAGATTGCAGATGCAGATTGTTTGGGGATGCTAGTTCATGAATATATTTCCGTTTTAATACCTCATTTCTTGGTTACGTTTTTATTTCATTTCAGTTTTTAGTATTTTCTGTTGATTTTTACATTTTTTTGCCATGTGGTTTTTACAATCAGGTAAACACAAGAAAGAACAAATAAAAATGCTATATTCGGCTTTTCCGAATCTTTAATACCCTCCACTATTATTAATTTTTCGAGAGTGGACTTTGTATGGAATCTGAGGTAAGATGTCAACTATTATTTTTTAAATTTGACATCACAATTTTTAGTTATATAAAACTAATGTGTGCTAAATTTACGCATATTTATGGTGTATTTCCAGAGCGGTCTTTATACATTACTAATCGTCAATTATGAACCGATCATCCAGCGTTGGCAAATGTGCAGATTTATCTACATTTTTCAGTTTTTCTAAGCATTGAGCAGTTTTGAAGTTTTTTGTTTAAAAATTAGATTTTTTTGTAAATTGTGCAGATTTTGCAGTTTTTACATTCAATTTCATTATATTATTTTTTATTTCTTAAAAAATAATCTTACCTAATTTGCTTAACACATACTCGTGTAACAGTGGCAAGTGCCAAACAAACTACACAAACGGCTTGGGAAACACGCACTATAATAAATAAACGACCTAAATCTTATTTATAATTTTTCACTAGATTCTAATAAAGACTTTTTTCCTCTTAAATTTGTTATGTTAAATCCACGAGGTTGTATGTTTTGAACAGCTGTAAAACGCAATGTAAATGACGGAACTTGCTCAAAACTTGACAGTGGTCTATTAACAGGTGGTACTTGATGGGAGCAGTGTTGCGTTTCGTATAACTACGAGCGAAGTTCGAAAAATCACGGACTTATTGATCCGCCCTCGTATATAAAGCAAGAATTGTTAATCCAGAGTAAAGAAACAAGGGTACAAATATTTGCCCCTAGACAAGAATCTTAAGTAAAAAAACGCATTTTGTGTTTTTAACTGGCTTTAATTAAATTTTTTTCTCTTTAGTTGGGTACCAATAACATGAAACAGAATTGGGTCTTCAAATTCAAGCAAAGATCCTAAAGCATTGGTAAGAGAATAACCCCCATATTAATAAAAAATATTTTAGGCTTATAGCAGGTTTATGAAACGAATTTTCTATGAAAACTTGTTTAATAAACCTTTTATTAATCAAAAATATTTTTTATGAATATGGAGTAAGTGTTTATATATGAGAGCATTAGAAATGTGTCACAAAATAAAATATCAATGCTAAAATTTTTTTAATAATTTTTGAAAATGGTGCAAAACTATTGACCGTTGTTTTGTGTTATTTTTGGGAAATAGAATGAAAATTCTATAAAATAATTTATAAATAATTGCGACCTGGGACAAAAATAGTTTACAAGTATTATGTTTAAAGTTGCATCATATAATGCTGAGTAGGAATAATACTAGTTATGTATTTTATAAAGCTTTTTATGAATGACTTTATACACTACCAGACTATTATCTTGTATCTTTCTGTTACATTTTACTTTAGCTATCCTTTGGATAGCAATGAAGTATATTGTATGTACAGAAAAATTTACAATTATTAGACACCAGTAGAAGGTAATGCATTTTCTGGCCAGCTACGGCCTTCCTCAGCATTCTTTGTGTCACACTGTATAGTGATACTTTAAAAATTGAATGTATTTAACTCAACTATGTTATCTAACTATTTTATTTAACTCATAGAATAAATTCGAAAAATAAAAAAAAATTTTAATATAATAAAGTAGCTTATGAAAAAGAAATAATTCCTAGATTGTATTTTTAATTAGGCTTAAGTTCATTGAATTTAATTCTCTTTAATTTTTTTTTATGAAGACAGGAATTTTACAACATGAAATTAATTAAAATTTTATTGATAATTTTTTATTCTTGATTGCGCTGAGATTTGAGGGGTTTGCCGTTTAGCACTCACCGCCATTGACGACGGATGACGTCAATAGTCAAACATCAATCTTTAAACCAAATGGTATTTTACCTTAGTAGATATATTTTAATTGATTTACATATTCTTCCTAACTTCTGTTTTTCGTACTTTTTGTCAAGAATTCTTCTTGAAATCCAAAGTACATTTTTGTTTTTCATGTTTTTGTCTGAAAACTGATGTTTGACTATTGACGTCATCCGGCTTCAATGGCGGTGTGAGTAAAACGGCAAACCCCTCCGAAGAGATTGTGTGGTTACAATCGAAACTAGCCAGGGCAACCTGTGCGTGAAAGCCTGGGTTCAAATCTCAGCGCAGTCAAGAATGAAAAATTATCAATAAAATTTTAATTAATTTCATATTGTAAAATTCCTGTCTTCATAAAAATAATTGAATGAAAATTAAATTCAATGAACTAAAGCCTTATTAAAAATATCTAAATTTGGATTAAAAACCATTAACAGTTCAATAAAATAACCACAATACTAATTATTGTTATGATTTACATGATAATAATATGATTACTCCTTAACTTATTATGATTAACATGATAATAATATTATTACATGAAATTATAAAATGATGTAATGCAAACAAATTAGGATAAAGGGAAAAATATTATGATGTGATATTTCTAATATATTTGGTCATCATATGATTCAATAATAATCGTAATATGTTGACTACAATCATGAATCTTATCATAATATGTTGCTCTTAGAATATCTTTAACACAACCGTGTTTTTTTTTGAGTGCGGTGTTAATACATTTAATTTTTCCCCAAACAAATTTTGCGGCGTTTTTAAAAATTTTTTGGATACTGATTTTATTATTGTTACGTTTTGAAATTTTATTTCCCTTGATGAATTTTTAAATTTAATTCGAAATTCGTCAGACTTTAACCATTTTTAAAGTTTATTTTGACCTACGTTGTTCATTATGCGAATGGCGTATACAAAATTTGCTACATGTGCAAAAAATTATTGTAAGTAGCAAAACAATGTTCAATGAACCTAAATCATGAGGATGTAGAGCAAAGTCGATGCTAAATATCTCAGATTCTATACGAGATATCAAAAAATGGATTTTAGAATATGAAAGAGAATATTGATAAATTTCGTATGGGACAAACCAACAATCACCTGACGAAATATTGTCTAGCCCTTGTCCTTATGCCCAACTTTTACTACGAGAACGTATACCCAAGTGCAGGTGTGGCCAGTATAAATTTTTTCCGTTTTACTTTATATTTTCGAAGAAATATGACTTTTTTAATGCAATTTTGTAGCTGAATATATTTTCGAACATTTTAAGTGGTCAAAAGAATACTTTATGATCGGGATAACGCCTAAACCCTATTTTCTCAACAAACTAGAGACCGGCCCATATGTTTGCAGCATTCAAGAAATTCGTGTGTGTGCGAAACTTGCAATAAGGGGGACAGATTTTAGATAAGTTAAGTTATAATAAATAATTATTATAATATTATTGTTATTATTACTATAATATAAAAAAAATAGCAACATAAATTAACAATATCAATATAAAAACATTCATTGATTTTATAGTCAATTCATAAATTTGCATTAAAATGGCACCAAGTACTTGGGTATACGTTCTTGGGGGGTCTCGACTAGAGTATCCACTCAATTAATCGTTGTTCGATTAATCGAAGAAAATTTTCGCCATTATTTGATCGAAAAATCAAAATAGCCAATTTCAAATAACGAATAACTCGAACAATTTATGTCAATTAATCAATTAAAATTAATTTCTTAAAAAATTCTACTTTTTTAATATAAAATTTTTTTTTTATAGATTTCTAACTAATAAAATACATAACAACTTAATAACATGTTGTTTTATTCTGTATCTATTCTGAACATATTTAAGTCACTTTTTAGATGTGGGTGGGTGTGAGACAAATCATGTAGTAAACGATCAACCACTAATTCCATACGCATGAATTTTCGCACTATAATAGCACTTTTCATATTGAGTTTGACGTTCATTGTAAAAAATTCGTCAGCATTTATAAATATGTAAATCATGCGCTGTCAGATTTTTACCTCTTTCCATAATAATAATAACCGAAGTGTCATTAGTTAGGAAATTGAAAACAATGTACGTTAAAGAAACAAATTACCCAAACCTATAGAGTAGAGCTATAAAATAAAGAAAAACATATGGTTTGCTTACAAACCTAACAAAACTTTAAGCACAATATTTACAAACATAAAAACACCAATAAATAAACAACAACAAAGCAATGTTGTTTACGAAATACCATGTAAGGGGAAAAAAGATCAAAGCTGCGATTTGATTTATATTGGTACCACAAAGAGAACATTGGAAACAAGAATAACAGAACATAAAATGGACATAAACAAATTGAAGGAAAGTACTGCTTTAGCACAGCACATAAAAAATACAAATCATACGGCAGATGTTGAAAAAGTACGAATATTGGATAGAGACAAAATCGAAAAGAAAAGATTCACAACAGAGACGTTAAGAATACAACAGAAAATAAAAAAGACAATGAATTTAAAAGAAGACACACAAAACATTAATGCCAGTTACTGTGTTTCAATATCTAACCTGTGATTTAATTTTTTAAGTTTGTGTTTAACTTAATATTTCATGTTTAATGTTTTTTATGTTTGTCTACAACAAATTATTGTAAGTCATAATTAATTGTTGAAAAATGTTTGTTGTAATATTATTCACAGAAAAAAGTGTTTTATCAATTAAAAAATGGTTTAAAAAGTATTTAAATTTAATAAATGTGATAATTGAATCAATTATTTTTTTAGTTGAAAGAAAATTAAAAATTTAATTTTGATTTAATTAACATTTTAGTTGTTTTGAAATAAATTTTCAATTAAAATTTTAATTAACTAACAAAAAATCTTAATTGACTTTTTTCGTTTAAAATTAAATAATTTAAACATGTAGAATTGTTGTTGGGAATTGTCAATATTTATTTAAATAAATTAACACATTGTTTGAAATGGCAAAGTTTTTTGATCACTTTTTTAATTAAAATTAAAAATATCATTTATTGAAAATATTTTTTCAAAATTTTAAAATTTTTAGTAATCAATATAATCATTTTGGTAATAGGTGCAAAATTAACAACTTGTTTGCTTGATATTATGAATTTAGAACAAATTTGGTGATTGGAGAAATTTATTAATTTTTTCTGTGTTGTTAAATATATTTTCTTTAATTTAAATAGACGAATCCCTTGATAAAGTAAACATAACATTCACGAAACGTTGGGAAAATATAGATTAAATGCATTTTTAATAACATGTAGAACTTTAGGCCGTATTAGCTGAAATAAAATCTAATTTAATAAACAATTACATTTGCCAAAAAACAAAAATAATATAGAAGAAAAATAAAGTTATCAGCCATGTTCGGTAAATCGAATACATATGAGTAAACTTGAAATCGAACAAACTTTGAAAACGATCCAGTTTAAAAAGTTTCTTCATACTTTGAGTTCTTATCTTAACCATAACTTCTCTAATATCAGGAAAAATACGGTGATTTAAAAAAAGTCTCAATTGATTTAAATTTTACTTGATTTGTAGGAATAATAGGCCATGCTCTGGAAATTAAAATCAAGTGAAATTGAAATGGAAAGAAATGGTTTAAAAGTTACCAAAGTTTTTCATGACTTTTAGAGTAATTCTAATAAATATAAGTGGTGCTCAAAGTATGACGAATATAAAACGAAATATTTTTATAAACCTTTAAAACAGGATCGTTTTGAAAATTTGTTCGATTTCAATTTCACTCGAATACGATTTCCAGAACATGGCTGAATATATTAGTTAAATGGAACTATGAATAATAAATATTTTTAATTAATGCTCATAAAAATACTGCGACAAAAACGTCTAAAATAAAATAAATATTTAAGAAATAATTTATAAAATTGTGAGATGAAAGCCTATGTTGAATTTCCGTATTAAGTTAAGAAGGCGGAACATAATTGCAAATAATACAATGAACCCGATTGCTGCTGACCCTAATGCATGTATTAATTTTTGGCTTTCAGACTATTGTATAGTCTGTTCAACCGAAGTAGTGTTTACTTTGTTTATAGTTTACTTTTATTTTATTTCCTTAATCTAGTTTCGGTATCTTTAGCGCCTTAAAAACTGTATGTGTTGCAGCAGGGGTTTTGATTTTTTAGTTATTTATTTTATTTAAAAGTTTTAAAACTGTACACGTGGTTTGAATGAATTGTTATTTTGTTGTTTAACTACATTTTAATTTTATTGTTTTTTTTTTTTGCTTATTAATATAATAAAAGTCTCAAATCTAATATAAATGTATGTTTTTTCCATTGGATAAAATTATTTGAATTATTCGAGTTATTCGAGTTATTCGAACATATTAAATCTCTTATTCGATTAATCGACCAAAATTACAATTTAAAAATCAATTAATTGCTTACTCGAACAAAACCAAAAGTCAAATAATTGGATACTCTAGTCTCGACTTTGGAGGCTCATAGCTCCTCAATGCCTTGACCTAGGACAGCAGTTGAGTTGTCAATCGTCGCAGATTTGTACCATCTTCCTAGATCCGTAGTTTCAGCAAAAGTCCTTAAGCGGCTCAGGAGGTACATTACTAGAAGATAAATACTGGCCACATCTGTATCCGGGTATAAGGACTAGGGCTAGATATTAACATCTGTATAAAATGTTTCGTTTAAAAGGGATTTGGGGTCGGGGTTTATATGGGACTTATGTTCAATTATTAGCCTACCATCACAAACTTCTATTTACTAGCAAAAGCACCAACATTTATCAGAAAGTAATGACATCGCCAGTTATTTTCGGTATTGGTATTTGATGTAAATACAGGCCGATTCCAACAAAACTTGATAAAGTAGCTAAGGTTGAAATTGAATAGTTTTCATATAAATTAAATCTTAATGTTAACATAATAAGATGGTTATTGATACAGAGACTCAGTTCCGGAAGACATTTGCGTTGGAGTAAGACCCCTTTCAGACAGGCAAAGTTTACTTTGACAAAGTCTGTTGAATTATCTTTTAAACTTTGTTTGGTGCTCAGACACACAAAGTTTAATTTGACAAATTTTTGTTTTCTCTTGTTTGAATATAATATATAAACAGCGTTGCCAGAATGATGATTTTATCATATTTTGGATTATTT
Organism: Pollenia amentaria; assembly: GCA_943735925.1. NCBI lineage: Eukaryota > Metazoa > Arthropoda > Insecta > Diptera > Polleniidae > Pollenia > Pollenia amentaria. The sequence continues at coordinate 116,821,865 of OX031010.1, read as the reverse complement.
TTTTTTTAACAAAAATATGATTAAAGATTTTTATCTCAAATGATGATTTTTTATTTTTAGAAATTCTGATTTTTACTTTAATTTTGCTTATAGAAAATACACGATTACTTAAACAGTAAATTTTTAAAACAATGAAGTTTTGCATCAGCTTGATGTGTGTTGGTGCTGCACACTTTTGTACCCAGTATCTAGAATACACAAAATTGCATCATTATTTCTGGACATAAAAATATTAAAAAAGGCATATTATAACCTATTTCCAATGTGCGAAAGAATTCCTTCTTTCGGACAACTACATTTAAAACAAAAACAAATTCTAAAAACTTTGTTTTTGTTTTAAATGTATTTGTAAAGGTACGTTCAGACTGATAAAATATTTGAAAGCAAACATCAAATATTTCATTAACGTAGTCTGAACACAAAATATTTTTGAGTATCAAATAAAATAACAGCTGATTTTGAGAAAATAAAAGTATTTGCCGGCAAACAAATATTTGTCCAATGTGAACATAGTGGGAACACAAAAAATCAAATATTTTAGTAATTTTTGAGCAAACATTTATTTGATATTACAAAAAAATTGAAAGAGCAAACAACGACAAATAATTTTAGCCATGTTCCAGATAGAAGCAATTTTTACTGTAAGTTTTCGGATTCTTTACAATTTTAAAGATTTTTTATAATTATTAGACTTTGCTATCGTGCCGCTATTAGCAAATTTTTGCAAATTACCGCTAATTTAGAAATTTTTATAGAATTTTTGCCATTCCTTAAAGTTTAAGGCACTTTTACTAAATTTTATGGCTTGTTTGAAATATTTAAATGGTTCGCGAATTTTCGCAATTTTTGCAACATTTTTTTTTTTTGTTTTTCCCCTAAATTTTGTTTTTTAACCGATTTAGCAATTTCAAATATATTTTAGGGTTTGTTCCAAGTTTGCATTTTTTCGTGAATTTTAGCCATGTTCCCAAAAGAAGCGATTTCTTTCTGTGATTCTTTGCAGCTTTAACTATTTTTAATAATTATGAGTACTAAACTTTGGTATCATGCCGCTATTAGCAAATTTTTGGGAATTTCCGCTAATTATGCAATTTTTACCGAATTTTTGCTATTCCTTATAGTTTTAGGCACCCTTAATAAATTTTATGGCTTGTTTAAAATATCTAAATTTTTCGCGAATTTTCGCTATTTTTGCAACATTTTTTTTGTTTTTTTCTTGACATTTTGTTTTTTAACCGATTTACCGACTTCAAATATATTTTAGCGTTTGTTTCCAAGTTTGCAATTTTTCGCAAATTTTAGCCATGTTCCCGTTTTTTTCTTCTTCTACATTCTCCTGTTCTAACACTAAAAGAGATGCTGATCCACAGAATAAAATAAAAAAATTAGCTTTTGCGCTCATTTTTACCATTTGAGAAATATATTTTTATTTATGAACACTTTCATTAAATAATTATTTGATGCAAATATTTCTTTTAGTCTGAACGCATGGCAAACATGAATTAATTTATTTTATTAACACTGTTTGCCAACTGTTTCATCAAACAAAAATTATCAAATATTTGAGCTTAGTTTGAACATTAACAAAATATTTTTTTGTTTCACACAGTTTGAAGCAAATATCAGAACAAATATTTTCGATAAATATTTCATTAGTAAAACGTACCTTAAGAAGTAAATAATTCTTTAGTACATCGGAAATAGGTGAAATGAAAAAATGTATTTTTATTAAGTTTCATATACTGACGAATTATCTTTTTATGTATTTCAATTTAAATAATAAGAAGTATGGTTTTATAAAAAAAATTTAAGATATTCCTCTTCAAAATATGATTTCTTTCGCCATATGACAATTTTTATTCCAAAGATTCTGGTAACGCTGTATATAAATATAAAGTTGCAGCCAACTTCAGGTATAATCTACGAACGAAAAACAAAACGACTTTGCGAGTACAGCAAAGTATGTACTCCCCCGCTATACTCTTTTCCCTTCTCTTCTATAAACTCAAGACTTTGCAAAGTAAACTTTGCTTGTCTGAAAGGGGTCTAAGCTGAAATTATGAACCGATTCCTAACTTTTTAAGTAGGCTTTGTCCTTAGGTTAGTCTGAATTAATCAGGCTCAGATTTGCACAAGATCTTGCAAGACTTTATCTTTATACGAAAAACTTTCAAAGTTTTTCGTCGGTAGGAGCTTTTATGGGGACTGTGGGGCAATATGTGCTAGAGGTCTTTTTTGAATAACTCACTTGTTTGACTTTACTCCAAGTATACAAAATTTATTCAAATCTGAAACACTCAAAGAGATAGGGAGAGAGTAAACCAAATACAAAAATAAGGGCGAATGAAGTAAATAAAAAATTTGTTAACTGTAAATAAATTTGAGACTTACCTAGCATTTACACATGCCACTGCCAGTTCGAAAAACTCAATACACTCACGATTTTTTACTAATACACCCACATTTTTCGCAATGGCAGCTCCAGTGGCAGCAAAAATTGCATGCGAGTGAAAATTTGGCACTTGCATGCCACTAAATGTCAAAACGATTGTTCAATATTTAATGCAAATCGACTGGATTGTTGTCGAACTGTAATTTAAGTTTTAACTGTTAAATGCATTTTTATGATTAATTTGTAGTAACGGGCGTTAAAATAAGAAAGTTTCCTAATTATAGAGCATTAATTTTGCTAAAATAATGCTAATATAAATAAATGTAAACTATTTCCCCAAAACTAAAACTATGTGATGAAGTCGGCAACTCTTTTTTGTTTTCTGGTACTTTTTTTTAATTTGAGATGTAAACAAATTATCTCAAGTTGACGCTTCGACGACATTTTGAAAATGAACTGGCAGTGGCATGTATAACAGAAACGCAAATGGCATGAGATTCGACTATTTCGAACACTTTTTCGTTTATAATATGTATAGAACAGTGGCATGCCACTACTTGCATGTGTAAACGCAAAGTTATTCATAACTAACAAAACATTGCAATGACCCATTATAGAGAGCAAATTCACAGAAAACATTCAAAATTTTTTTGAATTTTTGAATGTGTTTAAATTTATTTGAGATCATTGCTATAAAAGGTGTTAAGCTCACACATACATACATAATATGTATGAGTACATAATATGTTTGTATGTATTTACAGAAAATATCAAATGAGAAGCAAAAACTCAAATAATTTTGCATTCAAAATATTATTGAATATTCAACTCGTTTGACTTGAGGTGACTGAATTGAATGTGTTTCAGATTGTTTTGTCTTTGATTATTATCTCATTTGTTTTGTTAATATTTTGTTATCACTATTTTGTTATATTGTAGTGAAAAAAAAAAAAAGAAATGTATTGAAATAGCTTCTTATTTATTCTTGCAGACCTCTAATATGCACTTAGCCACGCAAATTTCGTTGGGGGATTATGGCATACATTAGTGTAGGTGATGCTGAATTTTATTTCGACACAAACCATCTTGTAAATTTATTGCCTTTTAAAGTGGTTGTTATGAGCAGTAGGTATAAATTTGTTTGAAGAATGGTTACTCATGTTAACCTTGATAGTGCCAAACTTTATTTTAGTACGCACATATTTTTAGGATTAATGGCAGTAAAAGTGATTAAGGGAACGGGACAAACATGTGGTATTATTTCCATTGCAAATTGCCCTCGATTGGTTTTATATAGATGGACGGTTGTAAAAACTAAATTCACATCCATTATTGGTGTTACGAATATCAGCACAAACGCATTATACCGAGCCCACATATAGTGGTATAGCGTACAAAATTACTCAGGCATACTTAAGCCAACAGATTCTTAAACACATTTCAATATACGAGTACATACATATTTCAATGCTCACAGACAAACACAAGATAACAGTTTACATTTTTCGATTTTATATCTATTGATAAAAGACAAACCGTAAGAATACAGACGATGTAACAGCTTCTGCTCAGCAGCAGTTACATAAGAGATATCGGAAGCACAATTTGTTGTTCATCCCCAACATTTGTTTTTTTTTACATACTTACCCGCTATTTTTATTCCTGAAGGGGGTTTTCATACGTAATCCATCCCAGTGGATTATACACTTTTCATAAAAAGCTTTATTAAAAATAGACATTTTGTGTAGGAGCCCCCTTAATTAATAGTGATCGAGGGTAAGTTAACATACTAGAAAGAAATGTTGGGGATGAAAAATAAAGTGGGGTCGGTCGTACATATGACCTGTCTAGGGGCATAATATATTCGACGGCAACCATAATATGGTCAAAGTTTCTTGATGGAGGACTAATTTAACCATAATATTGTTGCTGGTGACAAAAATTAGCCATATGTTTAAAAATTTTGATTAAAAATAGTTTTGTTTAGTGATGAAACACGTTTTACTCTGGCTGTATAGAATATACACACATTTTTTTATTAATTCGCGCAAAAAAAAACAAATATCAAAGAAATTGCAATTAAATTTGACAGTTTATGTTAAACATTATCGCCCTTATGCAAAAAAGTTAAAGTTCACATTAGTTAACCAATACTTTACGCCCCTACACTTTTGCTATGCTTAATGTGTTGGTTAACAAAAGTGAACTTTAACTTATTTTTGCATAAGGGGGTATAATTTTTGGAATAATTAATTCGCAATAATATGCACATTAATGTGTTTGCAGTCTACAGATGGACATACATATAGTGTTAGCAAATATCTTTGACAGTTGAATAGATATATCGGGTGTGCAAATTTGAGACATCAATGTTTAATGGAAATCGATACAGGGGGATGATCTGAATCTTTTTATGGCGGAAAATTTATGATTTAGACGTAGAGAATGTGTGGTTTCAACAGGTGCCACTTGCAACGCAGCAAGAGAAAGAATGCATCTGTTAAAGAAAAGTTCGAAAATCGTATTATTTTTCGTAGATGAGCAGGGAATTGGCCACCAATATGGTGCGATTTGACACCTTTAGACTCTTTTAGGGGGTTTTTTTAGAAATCGAAAGTGTACAGCAATAAACCCACAACAATTCAAGGCCTTAAAAACAACATTATCGAGCAGATATTAGCTATTGACAACACACAGAAAAAATATAAATGTTAAATTAACATGGCGCAATAATTTAAAATCATAGTAAATTTCTGCAAAAGCGTAATAGTCTTTTTATAAAATTATTATAATTGTTTCATATTTATCTTAAATGAAAAATGTTTAAATAACATTGTTCAATATAGAATCTATAAAACCCTGTGTTACTTGTTTTGTAAAGAAACGACAACAACACTACAAGAAGAAAAGCATACATTTTTTATTCTCATGTTTAAAATAATTTATAAAAAGAAGAGAAATACCCGTATTCTTTTTGTTCAAAGTATTAAGTTAAATACTTCAAATTGTTTAGGTATTTAGAACGATGTCGAACCCTGTTCTAGGCCGTGCTACTGGTGTCTCTTAATTGTGAGTGCTTCTGTAAACAATGGGGAAATGCACAAAAGTGAAACATGATCTAACCATAGCTGCCAGATTTGACGATTTATCGTAATTTGGACGACATTTAGGTTCAAAAAAATGGTCTATTGACGATAGGACGACTTATACCCTAAATTTGACGATTTTTCAAATGACAAATATTTCTACTATAATTCCACATTTTATTTTAGTTTCTTAGATAATTTGATTTATGTGCATTATTTGATTGGCAGTAGTTTTCATGTCTTAACTGCTTATCATATAAAATACGATTTTTTTTAACACGATGCATATTTTTAAGAGTTCTATTTGATCAGTTAGTACTGCTTAATTACAGGCATTTTACAACCACACTCTTTAGTCTGGGTTCACATTACGAAACTTTTCTTTCAGAAAGACTGATTTTATTGGCGTTTACCAGACTTAAGTTCTTAGGCAGGACTTGTGACGTGAAAAATAGGTGTTTGATATTTCTTACTTTTGAAATATCTTACTTTTCTTATGAATGCCAATAATTTTGGTTGTGTTACTTTAATAATAAGTTTCTAAACGAATATTTTTATTTGATTTCAAAAACAGGCAGAATATAAGAATTAATTTTCAAAACTTATTAAAAGATAGTGGGGATTTACAAAGACGATTTTTGTGAAGATTTAGCTTACCCAATTTGACGATTTTGACGATTTTCCCCTCAAAATTTGTTGAATTTCGACCAATTTTAACTGGCAGCTATGGATCTAACAGGAAAATAAATAATAATATTCTCTCTCTCTCTGTTTCGAATTATTCTAAAATAAATACATCAGGGATGTTAAATGGGGTTTTAAATTTTGTACCAACTTCCAAAAAAAAAAATGTACTTTTTGGACCTTCACGGTACCATTTTTTTTTTAAATTTGTTAAAACAACAAAAAAGTACATAAAAATTCAATTGTATACAAAAGAAAAACAAGATTTAACATTAACATACAGTATATGTACGAATAAAATAAGGTACATAAAAGTCTTATAAATATATGATATCAAAATCAGGCACTTATTTGTTTAGTTAATAAACTATTTGGAATTTTTACATCATAGCAGCATGAATTTGTCGATCTTAACCAATCCTTTGTTTGTATGAGACTTGATAATGCTGGCACATGTAGTCTGTTTCTTTCCCTAGTTTTTATTATATTTTGAAAAGACAAAACTCTTTCCACATTTGCAGACGAATGTGGAATAGATAAACTGCCAGCAACGACTCTAGAAATGTCAGGAAACATATGGACATTCAGTTTTTTTTTTTTTTGTAAATTGGCTACTACCGACCAAAAACTAAAAATGTTTTCAGTTTTTAAGGACTGATGTTCCTTGACATCAGCTAAAACTTTAAATTGATTATTGATTGAATCAAAGTTTGCAATTTCATTCGGAAACATTTTTATTAGAAGAGGTACAATACAACATTTTCAGGAGTAAAGTTATGGAACCACATTAAAACTTCATTATTAAAGTTGACTTGGGTTCTCAAAACTTCGCAAAATTTTATATAAAATTGTTTTGCATTTTCTTTAATTTCTTTAACAATATCATCAATATTGATATAATTAGTAGAAATATGTAAATCCACTTCTGTTGCGCAATAAATTTCAGGTTTTCACTAATGTTGCCTCGTCAAGGCTCCTATAAGTCCCCTTTTACAATGTGGCAAGTGAAAAGCAGACAGACGAAGTTTGTAGGCTTGAGAGGAAAAAAACTAAAGTGTGTCACACATACAGCGTCGCCCCCTTACCAACAAACTTTGTCTGTCTGTCTTTCCCTTGCCACATTGTAAAAAGGGACTAAGCGCTATATACACCACAATACTCGTCGCATATTTAAGCGCCCATTACATTAACGATTTGTTGTACAACATAAATACAATGACAAGGACTCAATCAGCCATGTCACAGTTCACTTCCGTTCGGAAACGGAATTCTTTCATGCTTCAGAAAATTACGAAAAAAAAACTTTGCGAAATTAAACCATTTTATTTTCATGAACGGAATGGGAGTTTTCTGTATCTTAAAGGCCCAAAAACTATCATAATATACTTTCTATCAATAAACAAATATGTTTTCTTCGGTTCCGAACGGAATTGTACTCTGTGACTGAATAATTTGTTTGCTGTACTAAAAATTAAAAAATTTAGAACTATGACAAATTTTTAAATGGTACAAAATGAGTCCCGGTAGTACCACGGCCCTTTAGATGGTCAAAATATACCAAACAAAGTACAATTGTACCAACTTTAACATCCCTGATATACATATGCTGTCTCTAAAGCTTCTTCTTACCGTTATTTCACACTCAAATCAAATTGATTATATATGAACTTCACGTTGTTTTCACTTGAACTAATAGTAATTGTATCACTATCAATGTCTTTTTGCTCTAACTTTAATGACATGTTAAATTTACATGTATTATATTTTTTTTCAGTATTTATTTTTTAAATCTTCATACATAGTATATTAAACACGAACTAACTATAATTAATCAAATCTTATCCTAATATTTACTTTATGTCCTGCCACCGCTAGACAAAAAAGATTAAGTCATCACGGTTTCTGTTCACATATGTATGTACATGTTTATCGCTCATCTGATTGGGTGAGTGCAGCAGTGTCTCTTTTTTTTAAGCGAGTGTGGCCGCCATAATTTAAAATATTTCGAGCTAATGGATTTGGGTGCAGTTCCAGCCTTTTTAAATATTTTACTGCATATTTCGTTATCATAGTTTTTACTAATAGCACATTAAGATCCTTGTGGATATTTGAGTTTTTGAAGTTTATTTAGGCGCCTTTGAATTTTTTCGATATTAGAAGCCGAGGCAGTGCCCCATTACTGAATACCGTATCACCAAATTGGCTTTAAGATAGAGTTGTAAAGTAGAAGTTTGCAATCGAGATTAAGAACAGAATTTCTTCCAATAAGCCAATTAATTGGAATTGCTTTTAGTTTCATTTGAGTTAATTTTGCATCTATATGGTATTTCCACGTTAAACGGCGAAGTAGATGTATACCGAGGTATTTTACATGCGAGTGTTGGGGTATTATTTGATTATTGATTTTAATAGGGGGCATGTGTCCCTTAAGCGCGTGTGACCGCCATAATTTAAGATATTTCGATTTGGATTTGGGTGAAGTTCCAGCCTTTTTAAATATTTTACTGCATATTTCGTAATCATAGTTTTTACTAATGGCACATTGTGATCCTTGTGGATATTTGAGTTTTTGAAGTTTATTTAGGCGCCTTTGAATTTTTTCGATATTAGAAGCCGAGGCAGGGCCCCATACCTGAATACCGTAGCACCAAATTGGCTTTAAGATGGAGTTGTAAAGTAGAAGTTTGCAATCGAGATTAAGAACAGAATTTCTTCCAATAAGCCAATTAATTTGAATTGCATTTAGTTTCATTTGAGCTTATTTTGCATCTATTTCCACGTTATGTATAATAGAGGGCCCAGGATACTGCTTTGTGGGACTCCAGCGTTAATTGGCTGAGGAGAACTTAAAAAATCGCCTTCTTTAATAATAAATAGACGACCAACTAAGTAGCTTTCTAACAGCTTGTGTCTGTTTGCTGGTAAGTTTTGCTTAACACTTGATATTAAATGAGAACATAAAAATATAAATAACACAATCTGTAACAGTTTTTCATCCATATTTACTTTTATTTTTTATTTAATTTTTTATTTAAAAAAATGCTTTTTAGTAAAATACATGTGAGTTTTGTTTACATACGCAAAACAATGTCGCATAATTTGAAAGATTAAAAACGTCAAATTGTGCAAACTCTCGACATAGGTAACATTGATACATATCAAACTTTTCGTGTGAAATAATAGATGTTGCTAAACATTTTTCACAAATTGGAACAGAGTACTTGGCTTAACAAAAAACAAAAAAAAAATTACACATTACTAAACGAAATTACAAAGTTTACACCTGAATGTCACTACTGAACACTTTTAAGTTTATATAACAACATTTTTATTATTATATAAAAGCCATAAGCAACTCGGCCCAAAGGGTCTAATGTGGTGCCCAAGTGTTTACTGAAGTAGATTAAGGCTACAAATAAAGCCAATTATCCTACACGATGATAGATTGTCTACTTCACTTGAAGTCATTAAGATAAATCCAAGAAACTGTTTGCATACTAATCAGTGTGACCAGATTTTAAAATTGCTTACAGCTAAATCTTTCAGTAGATAAGGCCAGCAAATGTTAAAAATGATTTTAGTAAATGCTGAAGTTTTTTCAAGATTTTTGCTAACCATTTATATACAGTATTAAATTCTATTAAAAGCTTCATAAATTTTAGGAACTCATTTTAAACAAAATTTAAATAATTGGAAATATTTTAACAAATTGATGCGGCCTGCAATGTAAACAAAATACAAGCGATTTTATTTTTAAGCTTTGCTCTGATTTAAAAATTCTATTAAAAGAAATTTTAGTCCAGTTTATTTCTTAAAGTTTAAGAAAAGCTAAAATTTCAAAATTATTATTTTTTCAGCAGTAATTTTTTTCAGCAAATTTGTTTGAGATATTTCGTTCGATTTACATGAAATGCCCAAACATTTACACTACGGAATTTTTTTCTTGGGATCATTTTTTTTTCAAAACAGGTAAGACGTTGCTTAAGTTAAAACTAATCCATTTTTATAGGAAATTTCTTTTTGAGTGCAAATGATTTTAGTCAAAATTTAAAAAAGTTTATAAAAAAAAGTTCAAAAGAGCTGAAAACATTTGATAAAAAACCTAAATAAAATACCGAAAGGCTAACAGAAAGTTTTGCAGCTAAATCAAAACTTTTAATGTTAAATTTAATTGCAAAAATGCTAAAATACTCATACTTAAATACTTTTAAATTTCGTTTTTCTCACTCTTTTTGCGTTTTTACTTAGTTATTACTAGGGTATTCATTCCGTTAATCGGTTAACCGATTAATTATTACTTATTACTAATTACCGATTAACTGATCGGTTAATTTAAAACTGGCTTTTTTCGATTATTGATTAAACCGATTAATTACAGTCGATTAACCGATGTAACAAAATTGTTTAATTTTTTGTAGAATTATAATATATAGAGCAATTCCATATGAAAGCGATCACCTTTTGGACGACCCCTCTCCGATTTTAAAATAAATAGTCTCAATCGATTGCCCAGCAAAAAATAATGTACCTACATATTTTTTTTTTTTTTTTATAGTGACTGGTTTAGTGGTGGTGACACCACTGTCATGTGACAAAATTGAAGAATTCTTCATAAGGGACCTCATTGAAAGTTGTTTTAAAAAACTACTAAAGCGATCGCAACGAGTGATAGGTCGTTGGAAAGGTATTGAATCAGGCTTTAATTGAAAAATACAATTTTCCTAATTTTTCTTAGAAATTTACCTTTAAATTTTCCCAAGAAAATTAAATTTTCCGATTTTCTACAGAAGCTCCTAAATTTTCCGGCTAATTTTTTTTTTTTTGGATTCCTCATAATTTTTGCTTTAAGAATCAGCAATAAAAAAATGGGCCCCGACTCCTTGTTTGGACAGGAGAAGAGCATTTAAGAGACCACCTTGTTAAAAATACTTTTTAAAAATTATTTTACAGTTACAAATACATTTATGAAGAAAAAATCTTTCTTATTTTGCTGCTTATACTTAATTACAATATTTATTAAAAATTTCAATTGTCTTGGCATCATTATAAAATTAAAGTAACTTTAAATTTAGCACGTCGGCAGACGAAGAGTATCGCTTTACATTAATTGACATATCAGAAATATTTGGTATGAAGCAATGAAACTTTTGCGTTCCAGTTAAATATATATTTTTGTGTTTTTATAAAATCACCTACATGAGCCTTTTAATTTTTCTTTTGAATACCCTAGTAATTACCCGACCTATTTCGATGGTTTTTCACATATTTTATTTATTTTGCTTAAAATTGTTTATCACAGTAATGGATATCAAACTGTTTAGAATTCCACTCCTAATTATTTTATAATAAGCAGAACGAAGAGATCTCTCCAATTTTCTTCAAATGTTAAATGTCAATCAACTTCAGTGAACGCATTGCTAAATTATGTAATGGGATCAGAATTATCTTGTTATTTCATTGACCCATTCTAGTTGTCGATAATTTTCGTACGATTATTAGACAATTGCTTCAAACGATAGTTTATCTAGGAGTCATTAAAATCAACTTGAGTAATTTTCATAAATTTTTCTTATGGCGGCAAAATGTTTTGTTGTTTTTTATTTATTTTTTTTTAATAAAAATTATTAAAAATTAATATTTTTAGTTTCATTTGAATGTATTTTTTACACTTTTGTATTTTTTTCTTTTGGAATGTATTTACAAAATATTCGTGAAATATTCGCTTACGAATACGAATGTCGTTAATTAGGCGAATATTCGGCATTTCGACTACGAATACGAATGTTCGTAACATCACTAGTAAATACACAAAGATTGGCAACACTGCATGTTACATATGTATGTTGCAATTTACAGATATTACTCATACGTACAGATAACTGTAGAGGCGCCAGCTTAGAAACATTTTAAGTTTCTAATAGAAAAAAAATCTCAAAAAAGGAGAACAACTACCGAGAAACCGAAATGATTTTTCGAAATTTTGGTTTTGAGCCATAAGCCACCTTTTCATAGACCGGGTCACATATTATGATTCATATATTTTATGATTTATGTCGTTTTATTTGAATTATAAATTTTCACAAATTTAGTCATCTTGTTTATTTCTAATTAAACACATTATTTGGCGTAAAGTTTCAACAAATGTCTATACATATGTTTATTTAATAGGAACATAAGAACAATATAAACAATTGGCAAATGAGACATGTGATCAAAATTACCTCCCACATAAAATCTACTCTAGAAATCAAACATTTTATCTTTGATAAAAATCGTCACGAATGAAATTTGCCCTGAATATATTTTTTTAACTTTTTTTTTCCTATATTAAGGCCCTTTGGAATAGATTTGTGCAATTGAATTAAATAAGTCAAACATTTTTAAGCCCTCCATTACGGGTGGTAAATGAGAATATACTTAGGTTGTCATCCCACATGAAATTTGTTAAATACTCATTTTATAAAATGTACATTCGGTATACACGTCTTAAACCATAGCGAGTAACAAAACTGTGAGGTTAGATTTTATAAAGATTGGTTCATTATTTTTTTACACAGCCGACGTCTAATAAATCCTAATTTTTCGAGGGGGGTATCAAAGGCCCTTCATAGCCAAACATGTCAAAATGTTTAAACTCGATATAAATAAATGCTTGTTTTTATGTGTTTTGGTTATTGTCAATACTGTTGTTAATATAACTGCTATTTTTATCCGGCTATTTGGCATAAGTCGCTATGAAATACACAAATATATTTAAAACTTTATTCCTACATAAGTTTTCGTTACACTTGAACAATCATACGTAGCATAAAGTTTATGAGTATAATAAAAATGTATAAGTCAACAGTACTTATACGTCAACATTTATACATAAACACTTATACTAATTATTACTAAAGGCTAGTTTACACGGTAATACAATGTATTACGACTTTGTGGAATCAAAATATTATGAAATTCTCTCCGTGCTTAAAATAAAAAAATAAAAATCTGTTGGTAAGTATTTTTCATGTTTACACGGATGGTTTAAGTAAAATAAAAGCAAATGAGTTAATAACAAAAAGTCAGATGGTTGCAGTTTACAATATTAACAGAAACAACATGAACATTTCCTGAGTTGATTCTGCTTGTTTTTGTAATGTTATAAAAATGTTACCACCTTCAATATATTCTGTTAAAATGCGCCTCTGGTGTGATGAGAATACATAAGTTTCTAAAATGGTTTAGAAAATGAACATTTACCGACCGCTTGTCAAATTTTGTATCCGTATTCTCTCTTACTCAATGCAGTTTGCTTTTACATGATAAGATTTTTCTCATTCTACATTATTTTTCCACATGTCGTAATAGCCTTAATTAGGGATGCCAATCGGAACTGGTTTTCGCAAATCCCAGGATACGGGATTTCAAAAAATTAAAACAAAAATTTTTCGGGATCCCAAGATATTTCGGGATACCGGGATTTTTCGGTATTCCGGATTTTTTTAAAGTCAAAAGATAAATTCTTTTTTTTAAATATTTATTAAAAAAAAGTCTTTAAAAGAGGTATACAAACAAAAGTTTTATAATTTATTTAATATTACAAAGTTGTTTAATGATTATATTGATTACTAAAATTTGTATAACTTGAAAAATATGATTTTTTTCTTAATTAATGATTAATTCAATTAAAAATATGATAAAGAAAAACATCGTACGATTTCGAATAATGTGTTAATTGATTCAATTAAAAAATAATTAACATAAAAATCTATATTTTACTCAATTAGGCCAGTTGTTTAAAATTTTAAAAAAAATAAGTTAGAGTGATATATTCGGCTGTGCCGAACCTTTGATAACCTCCACCGACAGGAGTGGGCTCTATATGATCAGCATTAAAATTGGTTGAGGTTAAGACCTATATTAAATTATAGACCGACAATAAGAAAGTTTTATGCGTTTCTTGTTAGAACTTTGAACTGGCTTGAGTAAAATATCATTATTTGTAACAGTTTTAGCCGAACTAAAATGATTTTTAGGAGGGTAATTTGTATTGGACCGATGGTAAATTATGGACCAATCATCCCAAAATTCTGAAAACTGATTTCTGGTATCCTCAAAGTTATAAAAGTTTTGCTTTTGGAAAAGCAGCTTTACGTAGGACCAATTATAAATTTTAGACCGATTATTACGAACCAATAGTTTTACCAAAGTATACCATAATATATATATTTGTTTCAGTTTTGGGCATATTATATATGATATATTGTAAATTATGGACCGATTTTCATGAAATTCGCCAGTGTGATTTTTAGTCTTATGGGACTATGGCAGATAAAATTCTACTACAATAACACTATTCGCTACGCTTTTAGACCAACTTAAGAAATTTCACAGAGATGGATTTATATGGGGCTTATGGTCAGCTATGGACGACCGATCTTCGTGAAATTTGGCAGGGTGACTGCCAGTGTTATGGAACTATGGAATCAAATTACATTTCTATAGCCATATTCATAACGGCTTAATTTGTACGAAAGCGTTTTCCGAGAGTGGGCTTTATAAAGAGCGATTAATCGTGAGGTTTGATTTTTAATATTCTTTTTACAGATCATATCAAGCTGCTTTGTCACTTTAGTTCAGTATCGTTCGGCAAGTCATTATGGAAAGACTTACACGACAACTCTGCTCTGGAAAAAATCAGTGGAAATCCGGTGTTTTATAGTGAAATTTTGTTCAGGGATGAAGAATATTTTTGGCTCAATGGGTACGTTTATAAACATAACTGCCGTATTTGTGCTGATAAGCAACCCAAAGAGTACCAAGAACTACCATTTCATCCATTAAAAACAAATGAGGAAATTCAGAATGTTACCATCAATGGTTACCGTTATCGCACAATGCTAACGTTATATATGCTTCATAAAATTCAAACGCGTGGTCTCGGTGAGCTCTGAATACAGCACGTGAAACAATGATCTTGTTGAGAAATCATTTTGGTGAGCACTTAATATCACGTTTTGCTACGGTAAATTGGCCACTTTAATCACTCCTTTGGATTATTTACATTTGGGATATGTAACATCTGATATCTTCAGGAATGAGCCGGCTATGATTGACGTTTTGAAAGCCAACATTACTCGTGTTCATTCATACATAGTCATGACCGACATTTACATGATATCATGTTCAAACAGTAAATGCCTTAAATTGTTATTTTTACCGATAATAATAATTTAAGTTCATTTTGAAATTGATGTGTTTTATTTTATCGATGAATCACCCGAAATAAGGGCTTATGGTAGATTATAGCCCGATCTTCATAAAACGTTATGGCTTAAGTTTGAGTCCTAATAAACTATTGCAGACGACCAAATTCTGCCACAATAGCTTTATTTTTTACGGCATAAGGCGTACTAAATTATTTTTTTTATTACTTTACATGGGGCCTTGCATAAATTTTGGACCGACCTTTACAAAAATTTAGTTGCATGATTTCTATTTATATTAGACGAGTTTGTGAAAATTGTATTGACAATCGGTGCATTCCGCCACAAATTTTTGTTAATTTTAGTAACGAAAATATAAATTTTAAAAGTGGAAGTTCTATATTTGGATTCAGACAAGGAGTTGTCTACTGAAGCAATTGTACTGGATTTCAATCCCAAACTGCTTAAGGCTAGTTTACACTATCACACAAGTCTTACGTATTACATAAAACATTGTGAGATAGAGAATCAAACGAGTTTGGTTGCGACTGCCGAAAAATCTAAATTAACATTTCAGTTTGTATTCACACGATTACACATGAATATGCCTTTGTTAAAATGCGTATGGGATGTCAAAAATTTTATCGTAAAACTTGTCATTTCTATAACACATTGCGTTCACAATATCATACCTTTACATATTACTTGAGTTTTTGACATTAATCAATACAAACACAGAAAAAAATTAAAAATTGTCTTGAATCACCAAAATTAAAACCAAATTCATAATATCAAGCAAACAAGTTGTTGAGTTTGCACCTATTACCAAAATGGTTATATTAATTACTAAAAATTGTTAGAATCTTAAAATTGTGAAATTTTTTTTTGTTTTTGTATTAATCATATTTTTAATTTTAATTAAGAAAATTAAATTAAGGCTTTGCCGAATCTTTGCTACCACCCACCAACAGGAGTGGGCTCTATATGATAAATACATATGTATATATTATTAACTAAGCTTCACGAAAACGAACGTCAGCATTAAAATTGATTGCGGTTTAGACCTGAATTAAATTATTGAACGTCAATAAGAAAGTTTTATGCATTTCTTGTTAGAACTTTGAACTGGCTTGAGTAAAATATCATGATTCGTAATAGTTCTAGCCGAACTAAAATTATTTTTGGGAGGGTAATTTGTATTAGGCCTATGGTAAATTATTGCCCAATTATCTCAAAATTCTGAAGACTGATTTCTGGCATTACAAAAAATAAATTGTAATAAATTTCACTACAGCACTGTAATTAGTTTTAGCGTCAACAGTTAATTTCAAAAAATTGTATGATATTTTTTCAAGCCATATGAATCTTGGAAGAAATTTTACCGCAATATCTATATATGTTATGGTTTAAGACGAATTAAATTATTTTCCCATAGTGGGCTTTATTTGGCTTTAGGTGCAATAAATAGTTTTCCGGGAGTAGGGTTTATATGGGGCATAGGGTAAATTGTGGAGCGATCTTCAACAAATTTCACAGTCTGATTTGTAATCACATAAAACTATGACGTACCAAATTTTAGTATAATAGCGTTATTTATTACGGTTTTAGGCGTACTAAACTGTTTTCCAGTAGGGTTTATGGGGGGCATAGGGTTTATTATGGACCGATCTTCACGAAATTTGACAGTGTGATTTCTCGTCCTATAAGACTGTGACGCACGGAATTTCATTATGATACGAAATTTAACAGTATGATTTGCAGTCGTATAAAGCGAGTTTATATCATTCCGTGCATTATTCCACCATTTATGTTATTTTTTGTATCAAAATTATCAATTTTTTTTACGGGCTGGTTCCACAGACGGACAGACAGATTGACATTGCTAAATCGACTTAAAATTACTCAAGGAGCCAGAATATATATACTTTATGGGGTCTTAGATGTATAATAAGAAAGTTTCCTATGGAATGACAAACTTAGTATACCCTTATTCACCACTAGTGGTGAGGAGGGTATAACAATGTGGTAATTTATTTGATTAATTAATATTTTTTTTAATATTTAATTAATATTTTAATTACAAATTTATTTCAAAACAATTTAAATATTAATTAAATCAAAATTATATTTTTAATTTTCTGTCTACTAAAAAAATAATTGATTCAATTATCACATTAATTAAATTTAAGTACTTGTTAAACCATTTTTTAATAGATAAAAAAAAAAATTTTCTGTGTATATACGAAAAAAATGGGGTCGTAGATGAATATTAAGAAAATTTCACATTGAATAACAAATTTAGCATACCCTCATTTGCCACTTGGCGTGGAGTGTATAAAAACAATATTTCAAACAAATAATCAAGTTCAATAGAAAAGAATGTTGTTTAACACCTAATATTCTATTTATTTTTAAATTAAGATTTATGCACTTAAAGTAAATTTTAAAAAGTAAGCGCACTTTTTTGCGCTACGCCATAATATATACAGAGATGCAGTTAGGTAAGTAAACGAATTCTTAACAATTTAAAAACAAATTCTAAAATCCGAAGAGCCACGATATTCTCTTACAAGGAAGCAGGTTTTTACGGGAGCATATTAGAGAATACCAATAACAACAAAAATTCAGTGTGTAAAGCTGATCGTGACATTCGACAATTCAAAGTGGGAACTCGCCATATAAAATTCATGTCTTCCGTAAGCGAGATGGTAAGCGATACTTTCACGTTTCTGCTTACAAATCTGCTGCGTTGGAAGCTCCATTTTTCGACAAATCATTGAAAGATTGAAAATTTCTTCGTTCCGAAAATAGCGAATTATATTTACAAGAACTGACATTGTCAGTCCCTTTTAGTTTGTTCTAGTTTTAATATTTATTTAAATGTAATAAGTTCTTCTTTCGCTCCCCAGTTAAATGAAGATTTTTTCCTTTTGTAGCAAAACAATTTAACTCAAAACCTGCAACTTCTTTGGTAGTTATTAAAAAAATCGTTTAATTTTTAAATGCCATTTAGCACTTTCATTAAATTTGTAAATACTGGACAAAATTTCTATCTTCACACAAATAAAATTATACTTACAAATTATAGCATTATCCCTTCCTATAAAAGTATGAATTAGTAGCTGGTTTAACTCGACCTCAAGATATCCTACGCTACTAAACTTTTGATAAGTTTTAAGTTATTTCAGATTAACAGATTGAACCGAATTAATTATTGTTTCACTAAAAAAAACCGCCGAACGAAATTTGGCAAAAAAAAATCAATACATCTTTGGTAACATTCGCAATCAATTTTAACTAAATCGCCAGCTCATTTTTGGTTTGGCGTATATGCCAAAAGGTCGTAGTGGAGAAAAATGGCAGTATAGATTTGCATGAAGTTTTCTGAAAATATTTCCGATAGAATTTATTTGTATTTTCACCACGTCTTCGAGTTTCGAAGAAAAATTTAAATTTTTGTGAACGTTTATGAACGAACTTTGAAGTTAATAGTATTTTATTGAATATGAAAATTATTTTTTTAATTTTTTTTTAAAAAATGTCTTTTTGTGCTGCCAAAAGTAGCATACGTAGTATGCGTAGCATACTAACTGCTGTGTATTAAAGCAAAGCAAGAGTAAAATTTACACAACACAAAACTCAATAAACTTTAAAATAACTGATATGGAACAAAATTAATGGTTAATATCTCAAGAACCATAAAAAATTTCGTGAAACAGGTTTGGAATTCATAAAGAGGGTATTGCAAAGGGGGTATTCCAAATTAGAAAAGAGTAAAACCCTTTAAATATTAGCAACTTCCCTACCCGCCTGGAATGTTTTTTTTTTATAACATACCTAACTTAATTTTTTAAATAGTGGTCGGTAGGTCAAACCAAAACTGAGCTGACGAAATGTCAATTACTATGATTTTTTTTTTTATCATAGCATTAAGTGGGATTAATTGGAGTAGATTTTATTTACTTAATATGGACCATATTGTCATATGCTCAAAAATTATTTTTTTTCGTAATTTCCAAGCTAGCACAAGTTTTATGTTCAACAAATCCAATTACGATACCAAAATGAATGCCAGTAGAACTGGGGGCAATCAAAGTGATCTTCGGCAGTGCCAAGGCGAATTAATGTAAACTAACGCGGCAATACTAAAACATAACATTGTATTTTTTTTTATTTGCTTTCGTTAGACGATATGTCAAAAACATAAGCAACGTTTGGCAACGTGTTTTCCACGCCACCTGAAAAGTAAGTTTGCCTTGGGCAGTGTTTTTTGGTCAGTTATGGATAAACTTTCAGGGACTTCTCATAAAGGTTTTAACTTAGCTGAAAGTAGTTATAGCAGTTAAATATAGAGCAATTCGCTTAATACTATTGTTTTCGGGATTAGAGCTTATATGGGAGTTATCGCTTTGTGACTGGGATTGGTTGGGATTAATTTTTCTCAAACTAACAACGTTTGTAGAAATTTTTTCCGATATGAACTAACGAACCCTAAATTCCAATATGGACTTCCGAAATTTGACAGTTGATAGCGGCCATATTGTTGAAACCATATTTGTCGAATTGGCTGTCATATGTTAAGTCTGTTTATCAAATCACCATGGACGGATGAAGGTAGCGTTCAACAACACAAGAGTCAAATGCTAAAATTGTTCTATGACAACAAAACCCTAATTTTTATGGAAAAAACTTCTTCAGCGATGAGACCCTGGATAAAATTCGTACGTCAACAAACAAAATTTTTGAAATCGGGACAACAACAATCCACATGAGATCCAAGAGCGTCCTGAAAAAGTCACTGTTGTGTAAACATTTTTGTTTTAAGGCGACATCGGACCATATTTCTTGTAGAACGTAATGGTTAGGCTATTGCCGTCAATGGCGAGCGCTATAGGAAAGTGATTACCATCTTCTTTTCACCTAAATTGGATGATATGGACACCAACGATATTTTCATGTAAACTGACCACGGAGATCGTGCAACAAGTGTTTTTTGGACCACTCTAATTCGTACATTGACAGCAGACGGACATATTTAGATCTAGTCAGACCCAGTTATTCTGAGTCGATCGGCAAAAAAAATGTTGGATCTAAGGCCATAACTTTCTGGCCTTACAGACCAGCACAAAAGCATAACTCCCCTCTCCATCAGTGTTGGCGTAGGGTAGAAAAAAATATTTTATTGATAGTAAATTATATAAAAAGTTTCACTCCATAAAAAAAACAGTAGCAAATAAAAAAGATAAATAACCCACGTTACAAAATTTGTTACTCCAAATTTGACTTCATGTTTTGTTGCCTTTTTTATTTTGCGACACTTGGTAAGTGCAAACAATTTTGAAACAAAGTTAGCAATTGGTCTTTTTTTATTTTGTTGCTACTTTGACTCATGATTTTGTTGTTGCTTTTGTAATTTTTTATAATAAAATACAGCAAAGTAAAAAAAACTGTTGGCAACTAAACAAATAAATCACTGAAGTTAACACCAACAACAAAACCAAAAAAAAGATCTAAAACAGCACCAGAAGCTGGAAAAGGAGCAACAACACAAACAAACCTTTAAAAATACAGACAACAAAAAATAAATAAAACAAATAAACACTTACGAACATACACACTCTTATAAAAGAACAGCAAACATTTCGAGTGTTAAAGGCTCTTGACTTTCTTACCCATATTTTGTTAAAAAGTTTTTTTTTCTGCTTGCACACTGGGTCATTTCAATATATTAAAACGAATCGTTTTGTATTTACAAAAAAATTTTTTTTTAAATAAAAATACATACACATATGGGGGAATCACAAGGTGTGCTATCAAGTCATATCGTAATAATGTCCTTAATAATATTTTACAATTGCTAAAAAAAAATTTTTTTGCGTTGCAAACAAAATAAAAATTATAATGCTGTGTTCATTGATTCGTCATAACTCTACAGTAGAAATCTAATGTTTACGAATCACAAACAGAAAGAAACAAAAAAACACTGAGTGGCCAGATTGCCAGCGGCGCTGCTATGCCCGCGTTTAGCTATTGTTTATTTTATTTTCCGGGGCTCAAAGTAGTCCTGCATCTCCCTACCAGTCATACACAAAATATGTGCCCTCCCACTCGAGCTCTTCGTCTCGCCATAACGTAATCGTCCTCGACGTCCCAAATCTAACCTGCAAACATTACTTCCCCAACTTACCGCCGATTATTATTTAAATTCAGCCGATCATATTAAATGATAAAACTTCTTAATTTTCATTTGAACATTTTCTTTTTACTATAAAACGGAATTTCGTAAAATGAGCAATGAATTATAATAAAAAGGAACAAATTATACTTTACTTTTTAACTTGTAACTTGAAAATAACAAAATTTAATTGGGTTACAATAAGTTTTTTTTATTAGTGTTCTATCACTTTTTAATTTATATTTTTCCTCTTTGCTTCCTTTAGGGAGGACTCCCTAATCTAAATACTCCGGCTACCTCAGCAGCTAGACAAACAACAGGTAGTGGTTGGTTTTCTGTCCGTCCGTCTTCTGTCTTATGGTACTCGCGGCTCCTGCACGTGTATAAACTTATGTACAATATTTCTTTATGGCTCGCATTTTAATTAACTTTTTTTTCTTGCTTTATTTTCCTTTTTTGTATATTTTTATTATTTTTCTTATTATATTTGCTTCCTTTTTGGGTTTTTTTTATGAAATATACCTATATATATATGTATGTACTGAATTTCCTAAATCACCGGGTTTTCCTCTAAATTAGGCCTGAGCTCACCCCTAATATACGCACACGTTTGGTTGGATACACTCAAACGGAATGGTTTCTGATTTCAAGACGACAGGTATGCCTACCTACTTATCGTATATATTTTAATATATTTTATTTATAAAGGTTTTTTCTGTTTTTTTTTCTCTTTGCTAAAAAAAAATTAGCTAAAAGGGACTGTCAGGTCCGTATAGCCCTACGGGTGATGGTGTCACTTACGAGTGTCGAAAACCCTACCAGGAGCACCCGCCAGGAGTGATGGAGCTAAACAGCTTTTCCCTCGATGGATGGAGCACGGGATGGCGTGGCTTTGGCGGTCTTGTTTTAGTTTACGTTTTTTTTATGATATAATTATACTTTTATTCAAACTTTTTTTTTTACTTTTGTACTTTTAGTTTTTCTTCTTTTAATTTTTACAACTTGTTTTTTTTATTAAAAATTTCCTGCAACTTTGGCCACTTACTGCATCTACTTCTTTACGCCGCCAAAAGAAAAGGTAAAAAGGACCGACATTTTCGTTTTTGTCGCCCAAGAAATCTAGCCCAAGCCAATATGGTTCCTTTTTTTCAGCAATTTATTCCTAAACAAATTTTTTTATGCCTGCCTTTTGTTATTGTTTACATTCGCTTCCATTTTTTTTCATTCCAGCTGTCACAATATTTTTATTCAGTTTCACGTTGCCTACTACTTTCTTCTTCTTTCTAATTTATGGACACCTACAGGGTGCACACGACAAGGCGAAACGCTTTCTTCCGCTTAGCTTTTACGCTGATATGACATACGTAAACTAGAAGTGTTAACTTTCTTGTTTAAATAAATCCACATAAATGAAATAATAAATGGAGATTAATCCCCTGGATTGACCAAAAAAGCAACATTGCCATTATATACATATAAACAATAGCGGCCAACTTCACTATTAAACGCACTGTCAAAATCAGATTTTCCAGTTACAAAGCGTTTACGCTGCGCTTTAAGCGATGCTTCATATAATAAGTATGGGCATGACAATTTTTAACAACTAGAAACCACGTGCCGCTTTTATTTAGGTACGGCTGTTATTCGTTAGGTTTACAGACGTACTCAAACATTTACCGAGATTAAGGTTTATATGGGGCCTATGGTTAATTAAGAACTGATCTTTGCAAAATTTAATTTGAGCATATTTAATTTCGAATGTTAGCTATTATGCAATGCAAAAATAATATTTTGCTGATGTTTTCTCAATCCTTTGCCTTTGATAGTAGATCTCCAATATTGCGCATTTCAGTCCAATCCGCAATCTTATCCGTAATATTGCGGATCATGGTTTTTTTAACATAATTTTATTAAAAGATTTTGTTTGTTGTGCTTAATTCCCTATTTTTGTAATTGATAAAAAAAATACTGAAATGTATTGTTGGAGGATAAGCTGTTCCTATGTGCATTTCACTGATTGCTTAGGCCAGATCATCAGGAAAAGTTCTCCTAAATAATTTTAAGAAAGCCAAAGCTATCAGCAAACAAGACTACAGAGGGAATGAGAATAACATACACTTAAAATGTCTTATTTGCAAGTTGTAAGTGGGTAAAGAAAAAACAAATTGCTTTTATTGTTTTCGCAAGAAATCAAAATAAAAACAATTTGGCAGTTCAGTTTTTTATGCACGTGCACATAAATAAGTGTATTCCCTAAAACAACTTTGATAATAAATTTTTGCAAGTGCACGTGCATAAAAAACTGAACTGGCAAATGGCTTTAATTTTGATTTCTTGCGAAAACAATAAATGCAATTTGTTCTTGTTTTTAATTTGTTTTTTTCTTTGGCCACTTACAACTACAATTAATGTTGGGAGAATTCCAACTAATTGTAGTGGGGAATGTAAGAAAAGATAAACTCACTGTTTAATTGTTGGTATTTGTTTATGCTTTATAATCGTTGAAAATAAGACTTATTAAGTGTTTGTTATTCTCATTCCCTCTGTAGTCTTGTTTGCTGATAATATTTGATATTCTAAAATTTTTTAGGAAAACGTTTCCTGATGATCTGGCCTAAGCAACCAGTGAAATGCGCATAGGAACAGCTTATCCTCCAACAATAAATTCCAGTATTTTTTATCAATCATAAAAATAGGGAATTAAGCACAACAAACAAAATATTTTAATAAATAATTGTAATCCCAAAAACAACTTTGAAAATAAATAATAAATTTTTTTTAGGGAAGTTGTTCCACATTTGGTTTAATTAGAGGCAAACAGGCGGGCATGGCTAAATCGGCCTTTAATTACTCAAGGACCCAGAATATTTTTACTTTATGTGATCTTGGATGAATATTAGAAAAGTTTTACAAGGAATGACAGACGAACTAAACGTGGAAGGTATAAAAATCTACACCATTAATTTCTTTAACTTTATATATGTGCGCCATTTTTGGTTATTAAGAGTTAACAACACTGTTTAGTCTAAAAACTAATCGTGTGATATTTGCATCCCATAGTGCATTTTGCATTTGTTTGTTTAATTTAATACAGACAATGTTGGTGTATATATTTGCATTATGTATGTACCAGTGTTCGAAAATAAACACTAAATATCGTTCTTTAATGTTCGGTTCGGTAGATTTGTGGAAAACACAAACGCTAATAGTGTTTGTGTAGAAAATCATTAAAAAAAAATAACGTTTCCCTGTTAGTCATCTATCGAACACAAAAAAAATACTGTTTTTATCAAACTCAACAAAAGATGAAAACATTTTATTCCGTTCGGTTTTTTTTGAAAATCCACGAACTTCAATGTGTTCGGTTCGGCTCATTAATGTTTGTCGCTTTTGGCTGGTAAAAAAAAACATACATTTTTTACAAAAACAAAATACACACACGAAAAAAACATTATAGAACATTAAAATATAATGTTCTTCTACAGCAGGGATTTCCAAAAATTTTTTGGTTGTGTATTAGTGAGTACCAGAGAGTGAAGAAATTGAGAGAATGCATTCATTTACAGCCGAAATAAAATGTTAGTAATATATTTTATAAGTTGTATAACACAAAGGTACAAAATTAAAAATTTTTTGTGTTGATAAAAAATTTGTAGCAATTCTTTACCAATTCAATGTCGCTGATTTTAAAACTGCACTTTTTTTTTAGTCGGAAGCCTTTTGACTCTAAATCAGTTTCAAATATCTTATCAAACAATTGTAAAAAAAATTAAAGATTTTTATGTTTTAAAAATTCATAAAAAATAAATATTGCACGCAAATCACAGCTGATAGAAAAAAAAGTGCAGTTTTAAAATCAGCGACATTAAATTGGTAAAGAACTGCTACAAATTTTCTATCAACACAAAAAATGTTTAATTTTGTTCCCTTGTGTTATACAACTTATAAAATAAAATCTTCTAAATTTATACTTTTATGGCAGTTTCGTAATAGTAGAATGCTTTTCAAATGGGATGAACTTAATTTATTACGTTGCTTGGAACAAATAAATTTTAAATCCGAAAAAATTTGTTCGCATAGGTAAGTAGTGCCGAATAAAGAGAGGCACTTAAATGAATTTTTTTTTAGTTCAGGATAGAACTCGCCATCCAAATCTTTCCAGAACTCTACAATATTATTTTCGTCTGGAGCATTTACTTCGCTTCGTAGTATGATTAGTTCTGATTGAATATCAAATTCGTAGTTGCTTAAATCGCAACGAAAAGGGTTTTCGAAAAGATCTAATAGCGGTTGTAAAATTACAAAATCTTGAAACCTGTCTTGAAAATTATTGAAAAGTTTTTCAAATATTTCGGCATATTCATATCTTTTGTCGATTTCGAGATTTCTATAAACAAGTGAAGTTTTTGGAAAATTGGAAAAATCACCAGTTTTAATTTGGGAAAAAATTAGAAAATGTTTTGTTTTAAAATTGTGAATGATTTTTGACAAGTCGCATATATTGCGTTCCTTTCCTTGCAATTCCAAATTAAGTTCATTTAACATACTTGTCGTATCTGCCAAAAAAGCTAAGTCTAATATAAAATTATTGTCATTTAAACACTGTATTAAAACTTTTTCTATTTTCTCAGTTTCTAGGAACTGAAGAACTTCTTCTCTTAAATCATAAAGTCTATTCAGGCAATCACCGCGACTTAGCCACCGAACTTCTGTAAACATTTTCAGGTCACAATTCACAGCATTTTTGTTTTTTAAAAAGGTTACAAATTTTCGGTGGGTAAGCGCTTGATGTCCGCCTCGAATTTTATTTATTATATCCTCTGCTGTCTTCATAGCTGGGGTATCATTTATGAATTTCGATGCAAGAGCGGTCTGATGAATTATGCAGTGAAAATTATGAACTGCAAATTTGTGTTTTTTTTAATTGGCCTATAAGCCCATTATATTTGCCCAACATTACATTGGCTCCATCTGTGCAGGCTCCAGCAAATTTGTTTATGTCTACAACGGAAAGAAGCTTTTCTGTGACAACATCATTCAACAACGTGCCAGTTACATTTCCATAAAATGTTTCTAAAGTAAACATGGACTCAAAAATAGTGTATTCGTTGTCTACGCATCGAATACAAATTCCAAGTTCACACAGATCATTTATGTCAGTGCTTTCGTCTAAACAAATAGAAAAAAATTCGCAATTAATTACTTTTTCCCTAATTGCAGATTCTACACATGTTCCTAATTGAACAGTACGACGGCCTACAGTTTGACTGGACAGGGAAAGAGACTCTATAAATTTAGTATTATAATTAAGCCTATCCCAAATTTTTTTGCTTGATAAAAACACCATCCCACAATGGTCTTTCTTTCTTAACAATTTCCAATATTACTAAACTTGACATCTCCTTTTTTAATTTGGGAACTGATTTTGGTTCATAAATTTTCTCTTCTAATAACCATTTTTTCAATTTTTCAAAAAAAAATTGTTTTATTTTTATAAAACAGGTCTTCTCTTTCCTTATCATTTAAATTATTTATATTATTATGAAAACGATCGCAATGCCGTTTAATAACATATTCCGTCCCTTCCTTAAATGTTGCATAGCATATAAGGCATTGAATGTTACCAAAAGCGTTTTTGACCGCACAATATTTTTCAAGTGCCATCATAAAGTTTTTTCTGTTAACCTCAAACAAAAATATTTATAGTGGTATACACAATTGTGCATTGAAATGTATTTCCCTGGTCTATTTATTCAAAAATAAAATAAACTACATGAGAATTATAACGTGAAAAAGTTATTTTAGTAAAAAGATAAGGTATTCATAGTGGTAAGTAAAATAGAAAAGGTATTCACGTTGTTGGGTTACTCATACTTCAAACATCTGTGCATTCATTTTAATTCTTGCTAATGGTATATCATAACTTTTTGCAAAATACCAAATGCGCACCTGAGTGCCTGCAAAAGTGTAGAAATTCATTATAACAGGTCAAAGTTATGTACGTTAAATAAATACCATAAATTAGTAAGGTTAACTCTTTGGACTCGGTCATATAATTGTAGCATAAAAAAGTAAGCAATACAAATAGTGCCAAACAATAACGCTTCATTAATACATCAATAAAACACATCTTCTTACCCAAAAAATTTACCTGTTGTCACATTTGCTTTTATGTGTATAGGTTTACACATAAATTGTAGGAAAACAAGACATTTTTTAACTTGTTTTTTAAATATTTTTACTTACTTAATAAAGTGTTTTCAAAGAAAAAAACCTACCGACGCGATTGGTACAGAAAAAAATGTTTTTACAAGCACAAAATACCAACAAATTCTTGTGGCTATTTTTTTTCTTAATAATTTCTGCATTTAGGTACGTCTTTTTAACGAAAGAAAAAGGGACCATTTTACAGGCATCAAAGAATTTTTTTCACAAACGAAACACATATCGTTAGCTTAAATGCAAAACAATGTAGATATTATTTGAAAATTTTAAATTTTTGTTGATTAGGATTCACGTTACATATGTATTTTTATATAATTTTAAGTTGTTTACAAAATTAAAAATGACGTATCATCAAATAAATATATAATTTTTTTTAACAGCATAATGTATAATCACACTCAATAAAAAAATTAGCAGAGTTTTTAATTCTTTTTATAAGAACACATTAATATTTTTAAACAAAAAAACTGGGTAATCTGTTTTATAACTATTACCACGGTGTTAGTGGAATTAGTGATCAGATAATAATTTATAATAATAATTTTTAGTATTGCATAAGAAAAAATAAAAAAGTGCTGTAAAATTAGAAGAACCGAATCCATATACGTATGTAAAATAAAACATATAATAAATGTGACTTTCAGCTTATTCCCCATAGGACTGTTAGACATTTTGAAATTTTTTATTTGAAATATTAAAAATTGCTTTTAAATCTCAAATAATTACCATTTTACAAAGTTCTTTGCTTTGCATGTAAACTTATGAAATGTTACATTATTCTACATTTTAGTCTTAAAATTTAAACTCTAAATAAAAATTGCACGCAAGGCATTGGATGTTACCAAAAGCATTTTTGACCGCACAATATTTTTTGAGTGTAGCTGAAACAAAATAATATAGCATCCGCTAGACATGCACACTTGTCGAAGTCACATCGACGACTGAATTGAAGAGTATAAAAATATGTGTTAGTAGTGGTGCGCACAATTGTGCAAAGAAATGGAAACCCCTGTTCTACAGTATCACTACAATTGTTCTGTTTTTTAACGAAGAACCGAACATTATATAATGTTCGGTTCTTTCTTGAAAATAGTTACGAACGGTATTAAGGGTTGTGTATGTCTACACAATCACTAAAAAAATAGATATCGTTCCTGGGTGTGTGAGCCGAACGTTAAATAATGTACTGTTTATTTTCGAACACTGGTATGTACATACTCGTATGTTAACAATAACGCAAATGTGTTTATGTACATTTTAGTCGGTAAGTTAAAATATATATAAGTATATAAAAAAAATTTTTTTTTTTTTGAACTTTTGACAACCATCTCACGCAAATGTACATTAAATTGTGTGTTTATTTAGGCCAAATACTTGTGACTAATACTTTTTACTTCCTTTCCCAGCACATTGCAATAAGAGTCCAAAGAAGTTTGTAAGAAAGTGAGTGACGAGAGAAAAATCGCTACTTATTGGGAATTTGTTTTACCACAGTTTTTTTACACTTGAAGGACTTTAATATTGAAATAAAACAAAAATAAAAAAACAGCAACAACAAATTATAAACTGAAAAGTAAAAAAAATAAAACAATACGAAAAAAAAACATTTCAAAAACAAATGGTGTTGCTTTATAAACTTTATTGAGGCTAAGTTTTTTCTTGTGTTTTACTTTAAAAATTTAATTTGTTGCAAAAAACAATGTTTGTTGCTATTGCTAAAAATTTTATATTCTTATTTATTACCCTTATTCTATTTTCCTTTTGCAGTTAATTTTTATCTCTCTATTTCTTAAGCATTTACAAATAATTGCCTAGTTTTAGGCTTGTTAAAAGATTTATAACTCATAGCATACTTTAAGATGGGTTGATATTATTGTTAGCCGGTTGCTTGGGTTTGTTGATTTTTTGCTTGGTTCTTTTATTTATTGCCTTCGATGCTTTGACAATAGGTTTTTTTTTTATTTACATTTTTCCAACTTGATTGCCCCGAGCTTGAAATGAGGTTATGTTAAGTGTGCAATTTTGTTGTAACATAAACAAATATTTATCTAATATCCCATTTAGTAAATATTTTCTAAGTCGTTGTATAATTGTAATTTGATTTAGATATTTTAGGCTTTCTGCACGCCTGTTAAGCACACGATTAATTCCAAACGAAATAACAGAGAAGAATAAAGTTGGTGTCAAATTGTTACTTATTATCCTATGCACTTTGGAATTCAAATTAAGTAGTATCGTTTTAGTAGGTGAAAAATTTTTGGACCTTAATATGGACCAACCTTCTGCAAAATACTACATTTTTATCTGATTAATACTGTATTTACTATCCAGGACAAGTAATAATTACTTCGTTAAATGTATCCTTGCGGGTACGATACGATAGTTGGACACAACATTTAAAATTTACTCGACGAAAATCGTAGAGTTATGTATAAATTCTTTTTACAGGACAACAATTTAAACTACCGACTTATATGCACAGAAAAAATTCCAGCTAATTTTTTTCAATTAAACCATTTACCAAAAATAAAATCAGTTTTAATTAAAAATTTAATCATGTGAATTAAACGTTTATTTATATGAACTGAAGAAAATGTTAAAACAAAAAAAATATTTAATTGATTCTATTAATTTGTTTACTGGTACAAATTTAATTAATATCACACATTTTTTAATTGAAATCCATTTTTATTTTTTTCTGTATGATTAAAGGTCTACATTTTATTATATGTCCCATATTAAGCCCACAATTTAAATATTCATAGTCTTGCTGGAGGATATCAAATATTCAGCATAGCTCTATCTAGCAGTTTTACTAAATACATTATGCAACAAGCAAAAATGGCTTGAATAAATACTATATTTTTTGATCCGCTATACTTATTTCAAATTCTGTGGTAAGGTGTTTTTAAAAAATTTTTTTCCCAAAATTTGAGATTTTTTAAAAGGCTGCTATATACATGTCGTTGTACCTTTAGAACGACGTACTCGATTTTGTTATGCAGTCCCAAACAAAATTTCAAATTACGCCAGATTTAAGTCTTTATTATATCATTTTTTGATTAAGCCATACGTTTTGCAGTTATTGAGGCACAAGTGGAAACTTTTTTTTTGTTTAATTATAAATTTTTGAACTCAAAAAATTCATAATAAATTGAAATAAACAAATACTTCCGAATTGTAGTACTTAATCGTAAAGCTGCATCTTTAAGAAATAAAATAAATTTTGTTTAATTAAAATCCGTGGATAAATTCGTTTTTTATTCCCAATAAGGTACCAGTACTTAGTTTTGACATTCTTTATCGAGTAGCTTCTAAAATTTCGGAAAAATATGTTTTATTTTTTCCATTGAGGCATATGGTCAATTATAGACCGATCGTCACAAAATTTGGTGGTGTGACTTGTTTTCTTACAGATATTTACGACCATATTCTACCATAACGCCATTCGTTACGTTTTTGGGCTTACTACACAAAAAAAATTATTAAATTTCTCCTATCAGCAAATTTGTTCTAAATTCATAATATAAAGCAAACTAGTTGTTGATTTTGCAGCTATTACCAAAATGATTATATTGATTACTAAAAATTTTAAAATTTTGAAAAATTATTTTCAATAAATGATATTTTTAATTTTAATTAAAAAAGTAATCAAAAAACTTTGAAATTTTAAACAATGTGTTAATTTATTTAAATAAATATTGACAATTCCCAACAACAATTCTACATGCTTAAATTATTTTATTTTAAACGAAAAAAGTCAATTAAGATTTTTTGTTATTTAATTAAAATTTTAATTGAAAATTTATTTCAAAACAACTAAAATGTTAATTAAATTAAAATTAAATTTTTGAATTTTTCAGCTAAAAAAATTATTGATTCAATTATCACATTAATTAAATTAAAATACTTTTTAAACCATTTTTTTAATTGATAAAACACTTTTTTCTGTGTAAAGTGTAAAGGTTGGTCGCATATAAAGCCTACTCTTAGACTTTATATGCGACCAACCTTTACTGATCCTCAGTGTGATTCTTAGTCACAGTCCTTTCCTACTTCACTTATGCTGAATTTCAGTTCACTGCTTAAAATATCTAGAAACCATTCGGAAACAAAATTGTTCTTCTCTTTCGAGTCGTTTAAAAGTCAGCGTGAATTTAACAGACGAGCAGACGAAAACGGCTAAATCGACTAAGAACTACTCAAGGACCCACAATATATATGTTCTTTATGTGGCTTAAAATGATACTAAGAAAGTTTCAGATGAAATGAAAAACTTCTTCACAAATAGTGTACATTTTATATATTGTTTTTACAATTTTTTTCTTTTTTGTTTAAACTTTTCTGCTTGCATATTTAAAAAATGTTAATTAAAAAACTTGCCCTGTAGATGAATATAATTTATACCATTTAAAAAAAATATTTATTACGGCTTATACTAACTTTACATTTTTTATTTGAATTGGTCTACCCGGGATTTTACAACTAACATTTAAATACTAGTTTTTATTAATTTTTATAAGATATTCTATAAGATATTTTTTAGTTTTTTCAAAAACTTAAACAATTCCATTTTTTTGGAAAGTCTATTTTTGGTGAGAAAAAAAAAGTGATTAGGAATTTTTATGTGCAATGTAATATATATCTTATTAAAATCCCTTGAACGAAGTTTTCTGGTTATTAGACTTGCCGATTTCTTAGATAAAAATAAAATTCGGCGTACAAATATCCTTTTTTAGGAGCCGGAACTAAAAGCTGTTCCATGACCACTTTATAAAAAAAGTATTTTATTACACTATTTGTAATTAACTAATATTCATGTTTACTGTTCCTATTCATGCCCAGTAGGCTAGTTGGAAGTGCATTAGTCTATCAGCGCCGATGTTGCGGGAATCGAACCCAAAGACTCTGGTTTCTTTGATGCAGACAAGAGCAGCTTCACGGGATTAGAATAGGAAGAAAAAAAATAGATTGTTGATGTGGGCGTACAATAAGGCATGGTCTAGGCTTAAATATTTTCTCGTCTTGATTTGGATGGTTGTTGATAAGGATTGTACTTGCATCACCATTTTTAAAATTATTTTATAAAAAACGTTTTTTAACAAAAAATATAAATTGTTGCCCTATTTGCTCCACCAATTCAAAATTTTCTAAATTTATGCTTCTAATGATGGTGAAGATAAGCCAAGCTTAATTATGTTGAGTCGGTAGATTGCTTATTTTAGTCCTAAGTATGAGCATACGTTTTAAGTTTGCTCAAAATATTTTGGAAAAAGATGTTTACAAAAAGTACCAATAGTACGATCTTTACCCCGTATTGCTGCTCTAACCCTCTGCGACTTACGTGACTTTGTAATTACAATTCCGTACAATTCTTGGTAGTACGATAGACACCATTTTGACGGCTTTTGTTTTTCAAGTTCTGTTTTGTAAACCTTCTGAAATAATTTTTTATTTTGGATTAATTTTATAGCTTGTAATTTGCTGTAATCTATTTTTGAGAACGAAACGACAATTAATTTTAAACTATATTTAATGGCATGGCACAAAATGGCCCTAAAAACTTACAAAAACCAAAAAAATTAAAAACTTCCTATTTGTTTTTTACAAGTTTTACACGAGGTTGAGTCAAGATCTTAGCTAACCAGTATAGAACAAATTAGAAAATTTTAATGTTTAAATACAAAGATACAACTCATTTTATCTACATGGATATGACACATTGTTTGATCAAAAGCTCAGAATCTGCTCTTTACGGCTTTTAAAAGTTCGAGATGATGTTCTCATAGAACAATAATGAATTTGTTTTGTATTAGATTGACCCATCAAAATAAAAATAATAAGAGATATACAATTTTGAAACAATTTTATTGACGTGGTGTTTAGGTGACACTACAAAAATATAACAAAAATATTGATGTGGTTGATTCTCAGACACCTACCTTAATATAGACGTGGTTGTCTTGAACGCACTATTCTGCTCAGCGCGATGTGTACGCTCTATTCGATCGCATTCGTCACGCCAAAGTACACGTGAAGACGTATTAAGAAAGTACTGAATGCGTGAGAGCCGATGTTTGAAAAAGAACGGAGAAAATCCAATTTTTCTTTAATTTGTGTATGTTAGACAACCACGTCAGTCGCATAGGGTTAATCTAAATTTTTTTTAATCTATACTCTCGTAATATTTTAAGTATAAAAAAAAAACTTTTCAAATTTTTTAGTCTAAATGATGTCAAATAAAATGTACTCCAAATTCAATATAGATATGAGGTTTACACCGCATTTAGATTATGCAATTAGCGCCGAGTTTTTTCCCCTACTCTCTTTAAAAGTTGCTTCGAAACTCTTTTCACATTTACATTTAAATTTTTTTTCAAGTATTTTTTTCCATTTAATGTAAACAAAACAACTGTATTGTCCACCAGGCATTTTCTATAATAACTAAGTTTACATTCACACGTTTCATCTTTTGATGCTCAACTCTTGTGTTTTAAGGAGATGGAAGCAAGGAGAAAAGGGGTTGGTACGGAGATGCCTCTACTTGGACAGTACGTTTTGTGTTCTCATTCCTAGGTATATGCACAACAATAGCTGCATGTAAATTTTTTTCTTTTCTTTTTCTCTTTGGTTCGCTTTGAATAAAAGTGTTGTTGTTTTGAAGGAAAAATAGTTGAAACCGGTTGCTGCGTGTGAACATAATGGCATCTTCAAAAGGGAATTTAAAAGAAGTTGAGTATCAAAAGATGAAACGTGTAAATTGAGACTACTCGATTCAAAATTCTTACAGTTACGAATAAAAAAAATGTGGCAATCGAACATTTTTTAATATGTAACCTTCTATTATTATACAAATACATATGTATGTACGTACATACTATGTATTATAATTCAGACTAAAAACTATCTATAATTAATATTTAGCTATAATTAAAAATGTTCTTCCTGAATAACGTACTTTTTTAGAAAAGTTGTTTTTTGAAAGTTTACTATTTTTAGAAAAAGGCTTTCTCGAAAAATTAAGATTTTTAAGAGATATATACTCCTTTAAAAGTATGTAATTATTTAACAGATATCTATGAGCATACATATCTAAGAAGCACCACGCCAATTACAAGAAGCTTAAAATTTTATGTTTTATAAAAAGTACCAAATGTTGGTTTGTTTTTACCTCTTGATGGTAAAATTTAAGAAAATCAAGTTAGAGCGCTATATTCGGCTGTGCTGAATCTTTGACAGGAGAGGGCTCTATATTGTAAATACATATATATTATTAACTAAGCTTCACAGAAACGAACGTCAGCATTAAAACTGGTGGGGGTTTAGACCTGAATTAAATTATTGACCGACAATAAAGGCGCTTTATGCATTTCTTGTTAGAACTTTGAACTGGCTTGAGTAAAATATCATGACTCGTAACAGTTTTAGCCGAACTTAAATGATATTTAGGAGGGTAATTTGTATTGGACCTATGGTAAATTATGGACCAATTCTCCCAAAATTCAGAAGACTGATTTCTGGTATTACAAAAAATAAATTAGAATAAATTGCAATACAGCAGTGTAACTAGTTTTAGCGTTAACAGTGAATTTCATAAAATGACATGTTATTTTTCTGGCCATATGAATCTGTTGGAAGACATGTTACCTCAATATCTATATCTGTTACGGTTTTAGGTGAAATTAATTATTTTCCCAAAGTGCGCTTTATTTGGTTCAAAATTATATCATTCCGTGTATTATTTCACCATTTATGTTAGTTTTTGTAACAAAATTATGAATTTTTTTAGGGTGGTTTAGGTAGGATGGCTCCTACTGAGCAGATGTTGCTGGATTTCAATCCCAAGCTGCTTTGCATAGCTACAAGCAATTTGGGCCCAAGATTGTTTTTTTCTTTGAGTTTTTCGAAAGTGAGCGTGTTTTCAACAGACGGACAGACAGATGGACATGGCTAAATCGACTTAGAATTACTCAAGGAGCCAGAATATATATACTTTATGGGGTCTTAGACGTATAATAAAAAAGTTTCACACGGAATGACAAACTTAGTATATCCTCATTTCCCACTTGTGGTGGTGGATAGTATCAAAATACAGTCGAACTTTGGTGCAGCTTGTTATTTAAACATTTTTTAAATTAAAAACAGTTTTATGAAGATGGCGTTTTTTCTTCATGACAAAAATTGACAATATTTAGAACAACAAAACAATTAAAACCGAAAATAAAACAAAACAAAAACGAATAAAATGCCTATCCATGCGTCGTCATGCAACTTTTTCAACCCCGTTTTCTTCCCTACACCTCTTACCAACAAATTAAATGTTGCATGCAAAAGTTGCGGCGTTAATAGCGTAATGTAAATATGGTCGTACTTCTTCAAAGACCGATTTTCAAAATTTACAGTTTTGTGACATACGACCGTAGCAATAGAAATTTACAGGAAAAAATTTGATTTAGAATAAAAACTTTAAAGAAAAACCGGCTTCAGTTTGTATTTTTATCTATTTTATCCTCTCCCGACCTCAAATGCCTGAAAAAAATGTCCTAAATGCAACATTTTATTGCTATTCGACATTGAAATTCGCAAAAAAAAATTCTGACATTCCACCCTAAATAAGTTTCTTACATTTTTTTTTTATTATTTAGAGAAAAACAAAAACAGTTTGTTAAACATTATGCTTTTCCTTGTTTTATCGTTCAAGTATGCAATTTAAAATATTACTTTTATATTGTAAAATATATGCAATGCATTTATGTATAGATATTTTTATTCTCTTTAAGTTCATGGTTATCTTCCATAATGTTTTTATTACACATCAAAATCTCATTACATTTTTTGTTGTATTTCAACACGCTTTAAGACCCTTTTAACTTTAAGTGGCACACTCACATTATTTTTTGAAATTGCATCAAGTAAAAAATACATGCATTTATGAACACATCTATGTTTATGTCAGTTATGAATACAAGATCAAAAGGAAACGATTTTCTAAATTTTACTCAGTAATTTATAAACAAATTTCAACTTTCACCACAAGAGTTTGAGTATGTTCGTTGGGTGGTTGTCAGCAATTTTGAGATTCTACAAATTTTATTTTGCTGCATAGATGTTTTTTTTTTATAAAATATAACTATAATACGTACATGCATATAGTATTTTTGTTATTTTCATCTTTTTATTTTATTTAAAACAAATTTGTTTCTTAAAATTTGTTTGATGTGGTCATTTTCCTGGAAATAAAAAATAAACACAAATTTTATACTAAAATGTGTATGTATGTATACATATATAGTATTGGTTAAGGCTAGAGTTTGTTCCCGGGATTTCCCGTCCCGGGAATTCCCGGGATTCTCTATTGTTTTCAATTCCCGCTTTCCCGGGAATAAGTTGCGGGATTCCCGGGAAATTTTGAAGAAAATCTTTTTTTAAAACTTTAGTAAATCTATGTCGGACTAGTACCTTTGGAGGTTAATCCATCTTAATTTCACCACAATGTTTAAATTTACTACAGTTAAGAATGGGCTTTATATAGGGCCTATGATAACTATAGGCCTATCTTCACGAAATTTTATTTCTTGTCTTACCCAGGAAAAACTTTTTGAATTTTGGTAATAGGTCGTAGTTATTTCATACGTTACCTGGGAAGTAGTACTTTTTACTACTATTATTTTCAGTTATGAATATTTGCTAACTAATAATCAGCTAAATAACTACATATTAGTTGTGTTGTTTTCAGAACTGAATATTTACTTACTGGTAACTAGCTCCATAACTACTTAATAGGTCTATTAACAAGCGCCAATTAAATAAAAACTAGTTATTTTTTGGCTTCTAGTAAGTACATTGTAAGTACTTACAATTCAACTTACCGGTAGTTAAATAATAAATAGATATTTTGTGACTTCAAGTAAGTGTATTGTAACTACTGAATTCTGTGGACAACTCGAACAAAAATAAGTAGTTATTCAGCCGAAAAATAAGTAGTGTTTATATTTCTCCAACATTACTTGCTAACTTACCAGATAATTAAAGTTTTTGCTGGGTAGCACACTGAAGTGTACATTTTTCAATAATATTTATTGTGCTTTATATGCGGCATTTCAAGTAATTTTGAGTCTTATGCATGTACAATATGCTAAATTGCACCACAAAAGCAGTATTCGTTACGCTTTTAGCCACACTTACATGATTTACAAGATTGGTCTAAACATGGAGCCGTATGTAAATTATAGAGCGACATTTACGAAATTTGGTGCCTTATAAAACGAATTTGTAGAAATTTAATGAGAAAAGGTGCGTTTCGCCACAAATTTATGTTAGTTTTTGTGGAGTTTTTAGGGAGGTAGTTCCACATTTGGGTGAAAAGTTCTTTCCTTACAGAAGCGATGCTACTGGAATTCACTCCCAAACAGCCTAGAAGGTCTAGAAGCAATTTGGCACCCATATGACTAAACCGGCTTAGAATTAATGAAGGATTCACAATAATATTAAAAAAGATTCACATAGAATGACAAACTTAGTATACCTACATACACCTCTGCTGATTAAGGGTTATAACATTGTAAAAAATATGTTATTAGATTTCTCCTTCCTGCTGAATTTGTTAAACGGTAAAATTGTTTCAGAATTACTATTTCGTAATGTTGTGCTTTCAGTTCCTAATCGCCCTTTTAGAAATTGTATTCCACTAAGACTTCAATACTTTCATTCTAATTATGTAAATGAGATCTGAATTTGACAATGTATATACGTATATTGATTTCCATGATTCTATTGGCATCAAAATAACCTCTTAAGAGTCTTAAAATTACTTTAATCTTAAATTTTTTACGTTTTTGTTATATAATAGATACTAGATTTAATTATTTTAAGCGTAATAGCCAGTAAGAAATATTAGTTTCATTGGAGAAATACGTAAATAAATAAATAAAAACAGTTGGGCGGAAATCCCGGGATCCCGGGAATTGGATATTTATTTCCCGCTTTCCCGGGAATCCAAAAAGTGCGGGAATAAAAAAACTCTAGTTAAGGCCAACGCCGCACAGTGGCGCCCGTAGAGCAAGCGAGGTTGCAAAAATCAAAATTTTCATGAGTGCCGACGAAGTTTTGAATAAACCCATGTTATAGGAAACTTTTCAACGATTTCAAATATGCCACTCTTAATAATATCACATTTTTAGTTTAGAAGATATAACCGTTCAAAGTTGACCGACTTTCGGTTTTCAAAAAAACACATAATTTTTAGTCAATTTGTTGCGATTTCAGGTGTAATATCACGAAAAATAGGTAACGAATCGCCTTATTTTTTGTTTGTATTGATTGATGTATTTATTAAATGTATAATGGTAAAAAAAAATTAACTGTTTGCTTTGTGTTTCTCCTGGTAAATCACTATTTAAAAACTATCCGTTTTTTCACTATTTTTCAACTTTGACGGAAAATAAAAAAAAACTATATTTTTCTATATTTGCCATACGTGCAAAACCTGTTCTTTGATTATTTCTTTACATAATTCAAAAAGTTTTATCTGCCCGTACGTGCCCGTTTGGCTTCTAGAGGTAAAAAAGTTTAAAAAGACATGGTTGCAGAAATTGTATGGCGTCCATCCCTTATATGTTTTGACTGACAGTAGTTTGATCTAATAGTTTGAAAAAAACTACTCATTGAAATTAGCAGGTACGTACCTCACATAAACAATACTTTGGCGTACAAATGGTCAGGAACAATATTGACTTATGGTCCCTACAGGTAGGCACAAATCTTATTTGGACACGTGCATAATATCAAAATTGCATTATTTAGCCTAAATCCATATGTATGCAGGGAACAGGTAAATTTTTAGGCATGGTAGCATAAGCCTATATATTGCAAAATAAGCATAATGCCTGGATTAGTCTACGCCTGAAAGTTGGCGCAACAATTACTGAAACCATTAAACAATTTAAGTACTGAAAACATGGCGTTGAACAATTTAAAATTATTTGAACTGTTTAGAAAGTCAACCACACCAAAGTTTTTCACGGAAGTGAAAATTCTTCCTGAGAAGTTGACATTGATCAGCAAATGGGGCTGCGATGGATCATCCGGACAAAGCGTTTATAAGCAAAGGATATCTTTCGATGACGCTACAATATCGGACGGAAATATGTTTATGGCATCTGTTGTTCCTTTGCGGCTAAAATCGGATGATTCCCTACACTGGAAAAATCCACGTCCGTCATCAGTGCATTATTGCCGACCAATAATGTTTCAGTTTGCAAGGGAATCGGCAGAACTCATAAGGACTACGGTGAAGGACATTGAAGAACAAATAAGCAAGATTAAGCCTACAAAGCTGCAAATTGGAGAAGGAAAATATATTGAATGCAATTACGAGTTCCACCTGACCATGGTTGACGGAAAAGTCGTAAACGAACTGACAGGAACAACCTCAACAATGTCATGCCCGATTTGCAAAAAGAGCCAGAAGAACTTTTTTCAATTCAATTCAATTTATTTCATATATAATATGTTACATCTCAATTTTATATAATTAGTTGTAAAGAGTTTAAGATTAGTATCTTTTTCTGCTTAATTATAATATATTTCAATTAGTTTTCATAGACAGAATTATATTGGAGGTAAAAATTTAGCAAAAACCTATCTAAACCCCTTTTTTCGTATTATTTTTATATTTTTTTTATCGATTTTATATTATTATTTGTCAGAAGAACTTTGGTAATTTAAACGATTCTACAAATGAGGAGAATTACGAATATGGAATGTCACCATTGCACGCAAGGATAAGGTGTATGGAATTCTTGCTAAAACTGGCATATACCCTACCACAAGAGGAGGAAAACTTCGATGAAAATACATCAATAAAGGATAAGGAAAAGATCAGAAAGAAGCAAATACAGGATGGTTTTTTTGAAACAAGTTGGACTAAAAGTAGACTGTCCCAAGCACGGATACGGTAACTCTAACGATGGAAACACTTCTAGGAGATTTTTTGAAAATGATGAGTCAGTAACTAGAATCATTGGAATTGACAATCAAATCGTGAAAAGATTGGGAACGATCTTGGATGTTTTAAACTGCAAAGAAAATGTCAATTCTACAAAATATGGAGAATATGCGTCGAAAACTGCATCTCTTTTAGCATAAATGTATCCACAGAAGAAGTTGACCCCGACCGTCCATAAAATATTGGCGCATGGCAAAGATATAATTGAGTACCAGTCTTTGCCAATTGGAGAGCTTTCTGAAGAAGCACAGGAGTCTCTTAACAAATTTTATAAAAAATATAGATTGCAGAACACATTCAAAGCATCAAGGGTAAGGCAAAATAAGGACCTCTTCAACATGTTGGCAGCATCTTCCGATCCACTTATTTCTTCCCTGCGGCATGTGAAGTCACGAATAGAGTTACAAAATAATTATAGTTTAGAAATTGTTAGTCTTTTAGATATACCTTCTCTTACGAATTGTGATGAATATTTTACAGAAAATTGAAAAAATAAATTTAAAAAAATAAATAATTTTTTTTTTTAATTTGTTGGGTAATAATTTAAAACATAAAACCCTTAAGAAAAAAAATAAAAACAATCTAAAAATGTAAAAATAATTTTTTTTAGTTACCATAAAATTGATTTTTCTACTAATTTTAACTTTGATAACCCATAAGTAGGCCCCTACAAAGCGTAGCACCCTTTCCAAACGCTCATTTCATAGGCTGAACAGTTATCTATCATATGCTGTTTAAACTGTTCAATTATCTTATTCGGTTCAAAAGATATGATTTTTGCAACGAAAAAACTCAAATGGCGCCACTGTGCGCCGGTCTGTAGCACCAAAAGATGGTGACGATATATAGACAGAAAAAAATAAACATGGATTTAAATAAACTAACTTGTGATATTAATCTAATAATTAACCAAATATGCACCAGTAAAAAAATAAATAGTATCAGTTAAATTTTTTTTTTGATATTTACAAGATTTTCGTCAGTGTCCTTGTGGATACAAGTAAATTTTTAATTTACTTGATTAAATTAAATATTTTTTATTGCATGAATATGCTCGATGTCTGTTGTATGTACAGTTTCATTATTTGTTTCTTATATTTCGATATTCTTTGAATATCATTACGAGGGAGTGTTTAATTAAAATTTACATTAACCACAATAAAGGAGTAATAGCTCTTCACGTTTCAGCAACAGACCACGAACTTCATTTAATATTGGATTTTAAAGGTCGAATAAAAATATAACTTAAGAGGGAAAAACGTTATAAAATTGGAACTATGTACAATATTGAACCGAAAATTACATATTTTGATTAAAATTAAACCAGAAATATACATCGGTTGAGAAAATGTTGTTTTTCTAAATTTGGAATTGTAAAAATCCGAAACCAAATAACTTATCAGCAGTAATAATTAGTATGAATAAATAAACAATTTCTTTATACATATGAATATTATATTCATTAAATAATAACAGTTATAGTTTCTTTTACTGGTTTAAGCAAAAAAAAAGTACATAATGTTTGTTTAAATTACACAATGCAACATAATTAAACTTTTATCATGATTTTTGATGATTTATTTTTCTCTTTTTTAGTATGCAACGGTCCTCTAGGTACAAAACCTGTCGAAATATATATTCTTTGGATAAAGATTTTTAAAAACAGTGTGTTTTATTATATAAAAAAATGCTTTAGAGTTTGTGCGTCGGGAACTTTCTATACAAGTTCTCTTTTTAGCGAAAACTTCAATACAACTGGTTACATACATTTTCTTCTGATCCCATAACATCTATTTCCTGACGTAAATTTTCGGAAAAAATAGAACAATGTCTATTCGAAGCCCTTTCACTTCGTTTCAAAAAAAAAGTAAATTAAATAAATAGTTACTTAAGTTATTTGGTTTCAGAAAATTGTTCACCTGTCGATAGGTTATTTTGAAATTTGCTAATCACTTGGTCATTTGTAATATTACATGTTCAAAATTTTACACACATATGTGTTATGATATAAGGAATAAAAATCCATAAAAACTCAATTTTAAAATTTTTGCAGATAGGTTATTAGGTCTTTAAGAGGACGATATTAAATTAGGACTACATGAAAACAGAAAAACAAATAAAAACTCAAAAATAAAACATTTGTTTATGACATAAATTGGGTGTACCCAAAATATCACAGTGGCCAAATGTTTGTGAAATTTTCAAAAGCTCCCATTATCAACGCAGTGAGTTTTCTTGCATATTTGCTTTTGTTGTTGCAGATGACACAATGTACATGCCTTTAAAGCTATTCGGGAACGTGATAGGTTTCGTTTAGCAATCAACTTTTAATAATTGAAGACGAAGAACGAAGCGCGCGTCTTTTAATTGAAATAGTAATGCAAGCGCCAAGTTTAAGACGAAGCCATATTGATCACGTAGGTGATAATACCCACCAAAATTTTTTTTATAATTTTTACCAATTCAATACAATGAAATCAACTGTTTCACCTCATCTAGTTCATCCATACCATAATTATTAATATGAAAATAGTATGGATTTTAAAACCCAATAACGAGATCTCAATAAACACTGACATTACACACCCAGAGAAAAAATATGTTTATAAATGGTCACCTCCAACAAAACTATTTTAAAAGAAAAATTTTAAACATATTATGTTTAATTTAATCATACTTTTGTCGCCGACAAACATGTTATGGTTAAATTTGTCCTCCATAAAAAAGCCACAACCATATTATGGTT
The DNA here is from genome assembly GCA_943735925.1 of Pollenia amentaria. Lineage (NCBI taxonomy): Eukaryota > Metazoa > Arthropoda > Insecta > Diptera > Polleniidae > Pollenia > Pollenia amentaria. Next base: position 116,778,363 of record OX031010.1, on the reverse strand, counting down.
GCCACCAAACATGTTTTGGTTAATAATAACTAAAATATTGTTAACATTTATAATGGCATGGTTGGTTTTCAACCATAGCATGTTGCTCTTGGAAAAGAGGAAAATACTATTGTTAATTTAACAACAAATTGTTGTCATATTTAACCAAAACATGTTTAACGACAACTATAATATGGTTGTGGCTTCTTGATGGAGGACCAATTTAACAATAATATGGTTGTCAGTGACAATTATATGGTTAATTTAAACATAATTTGTTTAAAAATTTTGTTTAAAAATAGTTTTGTTGGAGGTGACCATTTTTAAACATGTTTTTTCTCTGCGTGCATGGGGTATTCATGGAATGTTAGATGCTAGCATTGTACAACATAGCAGCCGAGTGTGGGTTAAAGAATAATGTTGGTAAAACAAAAGCTGCGAACGTTAGTACTTTCTCTGTATAATGCAGACATCGAATCAGAATTCTACTTCACATATCTCGGTAGTATTATCTCTAGTAATAGTGATTCCAGTGAAGCAAGCTTTTGTGAATCCTTGTCTTCGTAGAATACTTCGAATATTCTTGCCTAACATCATCCCAAATAAGAAGCTGTGGGAGGAACGCGGCAGACACCGATTCGTACCCTTCCAAATCACCCTTCACAAATCACGGAATGATGTAACAAAACAAAGTATCGAATGGTCACCTAAAGGAAGCCGAAAGAGGGGTCGCCCATCCAAAATCTATCTCAGATCAGTGAAAATAGAAGCAGCGGAGGCTGGGGTATCGGTGCCTGCCGCGTTTCTTCCCACAGCTACTTATTCGAAGTATTCTACGCAGACAATGATTCACAAAAGTTTGCTTCACTGGAACCACTATTCCTAGATATAATACTCCCGAGATATGTGAAATTGGCACGAAATTATTTCAAGTGCTATAAAATAATATGAAATTAATTTATTGGATTAATAATGCTTATATGTGTTATTACCAGAGAAGACAAAAAAAGCAAAAAACAAAGTGTTTACAGCAAAAAAAATATATAAAAAAAGCACAAAAATTTAGAAAAAAAGCCGCAAAAAAAGCATTTTTATGTTTTTAATATATACATTTAAATATAAAAAATTACAATTATTCTAGTTCTTCAGACTCGTGAAAACAGTTACAATAACCAATCATGTGGGCTTTTATATTTGTAAACGTCATTTTTCTTCGTCTTTCTGTTAAAAGTGAATTGTATAAGTAGAAACTTCTTTGCACGTCAATGGATGGTGTTGGAGCAAATTTATATTTCAAAATGTCATTTCGTCATCAGGTTTAGCACCAGTTTGAAGAATGCTGTTTATTTGTAAAATTTGTTTGAACCCCGGATTTCTTTGAAATACATACTGCATTAAATTTCTTCATATATATTTTTTCATGTAGATTCTCAAGAGCTTTTCGTACATTTGACACAATATTTACACTTTCGTGAATAGCTAACCCAACTGTTTGTAGCTTTTTTTATAGAAGACACAATAATTGAAAATTTGTTTTTGATAAACGCAAGTTGGGAACTTAATCCGGGCAAGTTATATATTTCCTTGGCGTGCGCGATCGAATCTGAGTCTTCACTTTTCAGTTAAGAAATAACAGCCTTTACTTTATCAAGGTATTCTGCATAATGCATTGTGGCTTCTATCTAAGTACCCCAACGTGTAGGGCATGGGAACGGTGGAAGAGCCAAATTGGGATTCATTTGTTAAAATAACTGCTTTCTACGAGGAGCCTATGGAAATTAAAATTTTAGTTTGTATGTGTGTAAATACGAGTTATTGAAAAATTAACTTAACAAAAACGGATTTGGTACAAGATATTAATTTTTTTACATGCTGAAAGTCTAAGCGATGAAATCAGCAACACGATGAAGTCCATGAGCAAAACATGTCAAATGTATCACTTTAGGATACATTATCCTAAGGGACAAAATTCCACTTAACATGTATGCCGCTGCATTAGTTACCATTAGCAATATTTTGTCGTATTGAATGCCTAGATTAAATTTAAAAAAAAAACATAAAAATAATTATGAATCAAATATTCACTTACCATCAGGCCATAAAATTTGTAATGAATCGTTGAAGAAAGTTGCAATAGAAGCCCCATTTGCATTTTTGAGAACACCCATGTTAAATAAAAAACTGTTCAAACATCGTCATTTAAAATACCAAATATAAAGTTGGCCACATATCTTTGTTCACTGTCTGTTGTTTCATCAACAGAAATCCATACATATTTACCTTTAGCCTTTTCACGTATTTTTCCCAAAGCTTCCGTATACATTTGAGGTATGTATTTACCTCGAATAGAACTTTTGCTTGGAACTGACAAATTGGCGTACTTTTGAAAGATGTTTTTGAAACTGGGATGGCTTACTTTTTTTACTGGTATAAATAGGAAATTCCGTTAAAGGTTTTTGTGGACGATTTTCTTGGCAAGCCGCTAATTTGTGTTTTTTGTACTAAAATGTTGCTCCACATTGAACTTCTTTTCGCTATTCATTTTACTCGAACACACATTACAAAAAAGCCAATCTTTTTCAACTTTAAAAACTTCAGGATACAATTTTACCATTTTTAGCAAAAATAACATATTTGACTTTTCTTTCGGCATTTATTTTTTATTATTTTTTCGTTCACAACGGCCGGTTTATTTATTTTTTTTTTTTAAACTCAAATAAGTTACATGGCTGTTTTTTTGGGATGATAAGTTTATTAATTTTAGTTGTAAAAACGTTAAGTCCACAACTAACATATTTTTGTTTTTACCCAGAAAAAAGTTGTCAATTATTTTTTTTTCTCATGTTTTCTCAAAAAAATATTTTTTACGTAAAAATTATGTTAAAAAAATTATTTTAGAGCAAAAACATAGGAAAAAAGCAAAATAAGCACCATAATAACAAAAACAGCAAAAAAAGCAAAAATGGGAAAAAACAGCAAAAAAGAAGCAAAACAGCAAAAAAAGCAAATTTGTCTTCTCTGGTTATTACATATCGAATTTACTAAAAACAATCATAAATACGAGTAATAAAAAATAAAATTTGGTAACAAAAAAAAAAGATAAGAATAAATAAAAATTTTATTGAAAATAATATATTTCAATAAAATTTTTAATTGTTCGACCATCCATTATTTTTATTTCTATTTCTCTCGACCGTATGAAATACAAAAAATTTTATAAAACATTTCTTTATTATTATTTTCTTCAATTATGAATTTGTGTTTTTTTTTTCTTTTCCCACAAACAAAGAAATATAATTATTACACATATTTATTTAACTTTTTAAGGATTAGGGTGGTTTTTTTATAATAAATTTTGACATTAAAATGTCTTCGGCTCATACTTTTGAACATAAAATATTTTAATATTTTTTTACGGCTTTAGGTTGTTATTTAATTTCATCTAATGGAATGTTAATGTTTTATTACTTTTGTTAATGTTAATTTAGTTTTTATGATATCAACACATTTACACATTTAGATATTAAAAAAATACGTATTTACAACACATTTACATACATATGTATATGTATGTGTATAAAAATAAATGTATGTTTTGATAAAAATTTCAGCGTGTGTTACTGGTGATCTGAAAAAACACTACAGGCAATATAATTTTTGAAATTTTAAAATTAAAAATTGACATTTAATAACCAAATATGGGGACCATTGACTTGCAATTTTTGTTACAGCAATTCTTGAAATCACTGGTGGGTGTGGTGAGAAAATTTGGGAGGGGTACTCATCTCACCAATAAAATAAAAGGTTTGAAACTTCTAAACTAAAGCAAGTCGATATACGAAATAATTATTTGAGCGATCTTGCCACTCAAAGCGTACAACTTAAAACAACTATTAATAATTTGGAGGAATATTGGAAACAGCGTTCCAACATATAGGCTCTAGGAAGGAACCAAGGATATCATTGATATCTGACGACACCTGGACGCTTATCCAGCAGCGCAAGGACTTAAAATCATATCTTAACGCTGCGCTAACTGGGTCACTGAAACTTGAATTAAGCAAAAGATACAGCCTTTTGGACAAAAACGTCAAGAAAAGTGTAAGATGCGATAAACGGCGTTGGGCGGATGATATTGCTACTCAAGCTGAAACTGCAGTAGCGACTCACAAAACGAGAGAACTGTATGACGATGTAAGAAAACTGACAGGAAAGAAAGTAAAATTTGCAAAAGAGAAACCACTAATTGGAGCAGATTGTATATCTCACACCAAGAGCCAATCCAAACTAGGGGTATGGGTACAGCATTACACAAATATACTGTCGGTACACTAGCCAATCCAGGATTCAAATATTTGCAGCTGCGATCCCATATGATTACACATGACATTAGTATTCTGTCACCCTCTGTATCAGAGATATGCGACGCGATATCGTCTCTGAAAAATAATAAATCTGCAGAAGTCGATGATCTTGTCTCAGAAATGCTCAGTGCAGATCCAGGCATAAGCGCTTCACTCCTTCTGCCCATCATCGAGAACTTCTAGATTTCAGGCGAACTGCCTTCTGATCTTAAAGAAGGATTAATAATCATTTTGCCCAAAACAGACAACCTTTCAGATTGCTCAAATTATAGAGGTATAACTCTACTGAGCATGATCAATAAGGTCATAGCCCACAAACTCAATAACAGAAGTTCAAGTGCTCTCTCCCCCCAACTCAGAAAAGAACAAGCTGGCTTCAGACCGAACTATTCATGTGTGGACCATGTAAACACACTCAGAATCATATTGAACAACCAATAGAAATGAGAATGCCGTTATATCTCACATTTATAGACTTTCAAAAGGCCTTCGACACTCTATCTCACAACGCAATATGGAAATCACTACAATGTAAAAGGTGTACCTACAAAAATTATAAATCTAATTAAAGCCATGAACGACGATTCTTACTGTCGGGTAAGTCAAGGGTGTGTCTTGTCACATCTTCTTTTCAGTATTGTATTGGACACAATTATGATAACTGCGACCCACGAATCTAACAGTATTACTTGGGGCTTCAACAGCAGTCCAGCATGCAGCACAAAGTAACCCAGTACAAGAGTACGCGAAAAGAGCTGGTCTTGTAATCAATAGCTCTAAAACCTAATTCTTGCGTATAAAAGCCGGAATTACAAAACCACTAATCTTATACAACACACCACTGGAAGAAGAATAAGAATTAAATTAACTTGGTAGCATATTAACATCCACCGGGGGCTCCGAAATGGACATAAATAATCGGATGAAAAAAGCAAGACAAGCATTTGGAGACTTAAATTATGTCTGGAAATCATCACTGATTAAACGTAGCACCAAAATACGTATATTTAACGCCAATGTATAATCCATATTGCTCTACGGGTACGAAGCATTCGTAAACAGATGTCTTAGGAGAATCTTATGAATCCATTGGCCAAACATAATGTCGAACCAACATTTATACGAAAGGTACAATCAAAAGCCAATGTATAATGAAATTAAAAGCAGAAAGTGGCGGTAGATAGGACATACATTGCGGATGCCTGAAGAAATATTGCTAAAGAAACCCTTCAATGGAACCCACAGGTAGCCGACGCAGAGGCAGGCCCGCTCAAACATGGAGACGACAACTTCCAGACGAAGGCGCATACAAAATTTGTGTTGTGGCCCTATGTTCCTCTTAGGAACTTGGATAAAATAATAATAATAAATGGGTGTAATAAAAAAAACGTCTAATTTAGGCAAAAATCTAAGACTATTCTAATAATTTTCCGGCACAGACATGCTATCCGACAGTGTCTTAATTAAATGATAATATAGCAAAAATTTTAAATCGCAACGATTCTAAGAATGTTGGAACCTCAGGCAAGCTAAAGGATCTCTGTTGGTCTCTTCTTCTTATTTATTTAGGATTACATCCTGTTTATAATGCTACACATTTAATTGTAATATTAATAAATATATGATGTAATTATTCTGGTTTTTTAATCAGCTTATGAAACTATTCCTCAATTGAGGCCGACGTTCAGCATTCATGCTATATTTTTGAGGCCGGCCTAGCGAACGAGGGTTATTGGCTCTTCCTTCAATTACTATTTTTGCAGGATTATTTTAAGGCATTCCTCACGTGATCTCTCGACTCTCTTCTCCTTCTTCTAGTTAGTTTGATCACGCCATCTATTTTGCAAGCCTGTCTAACCTCTTCATTAGATTTTCGGTCAAACCTTGTGTATCCTGCTATTATTCGCAGAGTATTAATAGCGACGCACAGTGGCGCCCGTAGAGCAAGCGAGGTTGCAAAAATCAACATTTTCATGAGTGCCGACGAAGTTTTGAATAAACCCATGTTATAGGAAACTTTTTAACGATTTCAAATATGCCACTCTTAATAATATCACATTTTTAGTTTACAAGAGATAACCGTTCAAAGTTGACCGACTTTCGGTTTTCAAAAAAACACACAATTTTTAGTCAATTTGTTGCGATTTCAGGTGTAATATCCCGAAAAATAGGTAACGAATCGCCTTATTTTTTGTTTGTATTGATTGATGTATTTATTAAATGTATAATGATAAAAAAAAAATTAACTGTTTGCTTTGTGTTTCTCCTGGTAAATCACTATTTAAAAACTATCCGTTTTTTCACTATTTTTCAACTTTGACGGAAAATAAAAAAAAAATATATTTTTCTATATTTGCCATATTTGCAAAACCTGTTCTTTGATTATTTCTTTACATAATTCAAAAGGTTTTATCTGCCCGTACGGGCCCGTTTGGCTTCTAGAGGTAAAAAAGTTTAAAAAGACATGGTTGCAGAAATTGTATGGCGTCCATCCCTTATATGTTTTGACTGACAGTAGTTTGATCTAATAGTTTGAAAAAAACTACTCATTGAAATTAGCAAGTACGTACCTCACATAAACAATACTTTGGCGTACAAATGGTCAGGAACAATATTGACTTATGGTCCCTACAGGTAGGCACAAATCTTATTTGGACACGTGCATAATATCAAAATTGCATTATTCAGCCTAAATCCATATGTATGCAGGGAACAGGTAAATTTTTAGGCATGGTAGCATAAGCCTATATATTGCAAAATAAGCATAATGCCTGGATTAGTCTACGCCTGAAAGTTGGCGCAACAATTACTGAAACCATTAAACAATTTAAGTACTGAAAACATGGCGTTGAACAATTTAAAATTATTTGAACTGTTTAGAAAGTCAACCACACCAAAGTTTTTCACGGAAGTGAAAATTCTTCCTGAGAAGTTGACATTGATCAGCAAATGGGGCTGCGATGGATCATCCGGACAAAGCGTTTATAAGCAAAGGATATCTTCCGATGATGCTACAATATCGGACGGAAATATGTTTATTGCATCTGTTGTTCCTTTGCGGCTAAAATCGGATGATTCCCTACACTGGAAAAATCCACGTCCGTCATCAGTGCATTATTGCCGACCAATAATGTTTCAGTTTGCAAGGGAATCGGCAGAACTCATAAGGACTACGGTGAAGGACATTGAAGAACAAATAAGCAAGATTAAGCCTACAAAGCTGCAAATTGGAGAAGGAAAATATATTGAATGCAATTACGAGTTCCACCTGACCATGGTTGACGGAAAAGTCGTAAACGAACTGACAGGAACAACCTCAACAATGTCATGCCCGATTTGCAAAAAGAGTCAGAAGAACTTTTTTCAATTCAATTTATTTCATATATAATATGTTACATCTCAATTTTATATAATTAGTTGTAAAGAGTTTAAGATTAGTATCTTTTTCTGCTTAATTATAACATATTTCAATTAGTTATCATATACATATATATAGACAGAATTATATTGGAGGTAAAAATTTAGAAAAATCCTATTTAAACCCCTTTTTTCGTTTTATTTTTATATTTTTTTTTTATCGATTTTTTATTATTATTTGTCAGAAGAACTTTGGTAATTTAAACGATTCTACAAATGAGGAGAATTACGAATATGGAATGTCACCATTGCACGCAAGGATAAGGTGTATGGAATTCTTGCTAAAACTGGCATATACCCTACCACAAGAGGAGGAAAACTTCGATGAAAATACATCAATAAAGGATAAGGAAAAGATCAGAAATAAGCAAATACAGGATGCTTTTTTTAAACAAGTTGGACTAAAAGTAGACTGTCCCAAGCACGGATACGGTAACTCAAACGATGCAAACACTTCTAGGAGATTTTTTGATAATGATGAGGCAGTAACTAGAATCATTGGAATTGACAATCAAATCGTGAAAAGATTGGGAAAGATTGGATGTTTTAAACTGCAAAGAAAATGTCAATTCTACAAAATATGGAGAATATGCGTCGAAAACTGCATCTCTTTTAGCAGAAATGTATCCACAGAAGAAGTTGACCCCGACCGTCTATAAAATATTGGCGCATGGCAAAGATATAATTGAGTACCAGTCTTTGCCAATTGGAGAGCTTTCTGAAGACGCACAGGAGTCTCTTAACAAATTTTATAACAAATAGATTGCAGAACACATTCAAAGCATCAAGGGTAAGGCAAAATAAGGACCTCTTCAACATGTTGGCAGCATCTTCCGATCCACTTATTTCTTCCCTGCGGCATGTGAAGTCACGAATAGAGTTACAAAATAATTATAGTTTAGAAATGGTTAGTCTTTTAGATATACCTTCTCTTACGAATTGTGATGAATATTTTACAGAAAATTGAAAAAATAAATTTAAAAAAAAAAATTATTTTATATAAAACCCTAAAGAAAAAAAATAAAAACAATCTAAAAATGTAAAAATAATTTTTTTTAGTTACCATAAAATTGATTTTTCTACTAATTTTAACTTTGATAACCCATAAGTAGGCCCCTACAAAGCGTAGCACCCTTTCCAAACGCTCATTTCATAGGCTGAACAGTTATATATCATATGCTGTTGAAACTGTTCAATTATCTTATTCGGTTCAAAAGATATGATTTTTGCAACGAAAAAACTCAAATGGCGCCACTGTGCGACGGTCGTATAGGCTTGCTGTGTAACAGTGGTATTCGCACGAGTTTCGAAAGCACATGCTAAAACCAGTCGAATGCATGTTCTATATACACTCATGTTGATATCCTTTGTCAGGTATTTGTTTCACCATATACCATTTCTTAGGCATCCTGATAACCTGATAACCGCTTTGTTAGCGTGTATTATCGATGCTTTCCTGAGATCTCGGCTGCTTGTTATAAGGGTGCCAAAGTAGTTGTATTCCAGGACGAGGAACTCGGTTTTTTACCTTGAAATTTTCATATTGAAAGATTCTGATGCCTTTTCAAATCGATACAGAAGTCTTTGCAATTTGTCTTTAGTCTCGGCTACAAGAACTGTATCAGCTAAGTAACATATTGTCTTAAGTTCGCTAGTTGACTGTCTATACCCAGGTGCTGCTGTTGACCCTCTCGATGATGGAGTCCATTATGACGTTAAATAGAATTGGGCCTAGGCTGTCACCCATTCTGATTCTTGAAGATAAATGTACCCTGTCTGTCAACATATCGTCGACTCTAATATTTGAAAAAAATTCCAAACTATACAAACGACTAAGTTTTTTTTTTTGTTTGCTTGATAAAATAACCATCGGTTTTTAAAAATTTATTTCATCTGATGTACTTAAAAAAACTTCCAGAATGAAAGGAGAATTTTATAATTTCCGGGAATGGAAATAGTCCGGATATTAGAAATCCTATTTGTTATACTCCTACATTTAAAGTTTTTAAACTCTATGGACTTTATTGAAAACTTATTTACCGAACTATGCAAAAATTTAGGAAAAATTATTCTTAAAGAGATAAATAAATATATACACAATTAATGAGGTTTTCCAAAGCGGAGCGGGTAATGCTGATATGTAAATATTTATTTGTGTACTTGTAAAGACACGCATACATTTACATTTACATGTACATACATTTCTCATAAACTGTATGAAGGGAGGTTTTATATCAAAAATATTTAATAATTATTTAAATCAAGTTGAGTGAAAAATATCATATATTAAGAAAAAACACAAAAGGGGATTGGAGCTTCTGATTTTGTATTGTGGCACAGTGGTGCAATATCAACTTTTTGGTAATAGCAAAATAAATTTCTAGAGTAAATGTTACTGAGCATTAACATCTATTTATCGATTAAATGTTTTAAAGAAGTTTTCGGAAGTTGGACTTTCTTTATCTTAACACCAAAATATAAAAGAAATTTATCGTAGTAAAAGCAGTTTTCGGGAGTTATTTCTGTATGACATATATAAGTGAATATGGACTGACTCCCAAAAAATTTAGGAGAGTAGCAACAATATATTCTTGTGCAGAAATTTAACTAAATACTTACGTTATTTGCAGGCCTGTAAGCGATAAAGCTTTGTTTGGAGAAAAGATTTTTAGAAGGAATATGTGAAATCATTAACAGATTATTTACAATTTCCACGTGTTTCGTTATTATACCAGTAAAATCCAAATTTTATTTAATTACTCTGCCCTCGAATTTGACACTTTTTCCGTCAAGCGGGTCACCGAGCAGATAAGCCAAATTCGAGTACGCTAAATCCAGTGGGGCTTATCCCTTTTTTAGGTTAGCTCTTGTTTTCGAGATATACCGTTATTTCGAAAATAGAAAGCGGTATACCACAAAAACCGTTTTGTTTAAAAAATTAAAAACCCAAAACTCAGCAATTACATTTCCTTAAATCAAAGCTAAAAATTGTTTTTTAATGAGCGTAGTCGTTTTAGAAATATAAATTATTTTTGGCAAAAAAAAAATTAATTCCTTAACAAAATTTCAAAATTTTGGTTTTTTTAAAACGGCATAAAAAATTAAGAAATGCATTTAATATTTTTGCACTTATAGAAAAAAAAAGTTGCAAACAAAAGAAGCTCAAAATAATTAAATAAATTTTATTTACAAATTAGTTATAGAATATTATGTTAATCGAATAAAAGTTTCTTGAATCGTACGCCATAAATTGGCAGCACTAAGTAAAGAGAGCTACCATACTTAAAAATCAAAAATCGCTACAAACATTAAAAAGTTCAAAAGCGGTTAATGTCCGTTTATAGATACAAATTCTTAAAAGTGGTTTATAAGACAAAAAGCGCTTGATAGCTATTACATACTCTTAGCTTAAAATAAAAACTTCTAATGAATATGGCCGTCAAACTTTACACAGAAAAAAGTGTTTTATCAATTGAAAAAATGGTTTAAAAAGTATATAAATTTAATTAATGTGATAATTGAATCAATTATTTTTTTAGTTGAAAGAAAATTAAAAATGTAATTTTGATTGAATTAACATTTTAGTTGTTTTGAAATAAATATTCAATAAAAATTTTAATTAAATAACAAAAAATCTTAATTGACTTTTTTCGTTTAAAATAAAAAAATTTAAACATGTAGAATTGTTGTTGGGAATTGTCAATATTTATTTAAATTATTTAACACATTGTTTTAAATGGCAAAGTTTTTTGATCAATTTTTTAATTAAAATTAAAAATATCATTTATTGAAAATATTTTTTCAAAATGTTAAAATTTTTAGTAATCAATATAATCATTTTGGTAATAGGTGCAAAGTCAACAAATTGTTTGCCTATGAATTTGGAATAAATTTGGTGATTGGAGAAATTTAATAATTTTTTCTGTGTAATTAATAACAAAAAATAAGGTTATTATTTTTTGAAGTTTCGTCTGGTTATTTTTCATCTTTTCTGAATAAAATCCAAAGTTGTAGACAGATTTCAATCATTTATAATTTCCTATTTGTCATTTTAAAATCCAACCAGCCAGCCGAACAAACAGAAGGACGTATATTGCTAAATCGACTTAGAAAGAGATTCGGCGTCATCAAACCTTAGCGCAAAGACTAAAAATCAAAAAAGGTTGATCCATGGTGCCATAACACTCTAAAAATGTAAATAAAAAAAATTAAAAATCGATCTACTTAAACAGAAGATATAATTCCTGAAAGTTTTTCCATCTACGGTGTTTTCATCCCTGATATCTTTGCGCAATAAATGGCATTCCGTGTAAAACTTTTTTAATATTCATCAAAGACTTGAACTTCACCCAAATCCATTAGCTCGAAATATTTTAAATTATGGCGGCCACACTCGCTTAAGGAGAAGAGACACTGCAGGACTCACCCAATCAGACGAGCGATAAAAGCCTACATATGTGAACAGAAACCTTGATGACGAAATCTTTTTTGCCTGGCACTGGCAGGACATAAAGTAAATATTATGATAAGATTTGATTAATTATTGTTAGTTCATATTTAATTTATAAAGATTCAATAAATAATTTATAATAATTTAGAGACTCTTAAAAGTATATAAATACATATATTCTAGATCCTTGTTTAATTATAAGGACATCGCTTCCGTTTGTTAACAACAATCTCAATTTCGAAATACTGAACAAAAAAGAACCCTGTTGATTTCAAATTGTTTCTAGTTATCCTTGACAGTTTCGGATTGAAGCCCAGCACAATCGGCTTCAATAAAAAGAGTAGTGATCCCACATGTGGAACAACTACACCAGAAAATTGGTAATTCTGTTAAAAAAAAAACCCCCAGAAAAATTGTTGAAAGCCCACCGATACAAATTTTTCCGATCAGCACATCACAGATTTTAACTGCTCTTAGAAGCGTTAAATTGACATTTAGTAGTGGACCTGACGGTATACCCAGCTGCGTTTTGAAAAATTGTGCAAATGCACTTGCTACTCCTCTGGAAATAATATTTAACAAATCTATAGAGCATGGCTATTTTCCTCAATCTTGGAAAGATTCGTATATAATTCCACTCTTCAAGGCCGGTAATAAATCAAACATAACAAACTATAGAGGTATTGCAAAGCTTAGTGCAATCCCAAAACTATTAGAAAAATGTATCACAGATAATATTTTTTATCTATTCATCAACACTGCTTCAGAAGTTGCTGCTCAACAACAACTAACCTTTTACAACTGACAACCATGGTTAATAGAAGCTTTAATAACAAACATCAAACTGATGTCATATACACTGATTTTAGTAAGGCATTTGATAAAGTGAACCATTTTTTTCTTTTATTAAAACTTGATCTTATGGGATGCACTACAAATACCATAAACTGGTTCAGGTCATACCTAACAAGTCGGAACCAGTGTGTTATCTTCAATAATGTCACCTCTAAAAATATATCGTGAAATCTGGAGTTCCTCAAGGGAGCCACCTGGGACCGATTTTATTTTCTATTTTTATAAACGATTTACCGAGTGTAATAAAATTTTGCAATGTTTTAATGTATGCTGATGATGTGAAGATTTTTCTAAGTCATAATAATATTTCTGACGGCAAATATTTACAACATGATTTAAACAAATTTTATGATTGGTGCAATATCAACCTGATGGCCCTTAATTTAAAAAAGTGCAAACATATGCGATTTTCACGAAATTGGAATGAGGATGGTCGTTTTTCCTTAGGTGGAAATCAGCTAGAGTTAGTGACGGAGTTTCTGGATTTAGGAGTTCTCCTTGATAGTAAATTAAACTTTAATAAACATATTATCATGATAGTAAATAAAGCTCGTGGCGTGCTTGCTTTTATCAAACGATGGGCTAAAGAATTTACTGATCCTATAATAACCAAACGTTTGTACACATCCTTAGTAAGGCCTATCCTGGAATACGGTTCCATTATTTGGGATCCCTACATTGACTATCACAAGAAACGCATTGAATCTGTTCAAAAACAATTTCTTTTATTTTGTCTGGGAAATACAACATGGAATGCAAATGTGAATCTTCTCCCATATTCTGCAAGGCTCTCTATAATTAATTTGCCGACTTTGGAAAGTAGACGCATCGTGCTTAACGTTGCTTTTTTAGTAAATTTATTAAATGGTTCAATTTCTTCAGAGTTCCTGCTAAAGACAATTAACTTCAATGTACCTCTAAGATCAACTCGGAACTTCGCACCACTTCATCTACAGTGTTTTCAAACTAATTATGCAAACGCTGACCCCTTAAGGAGATTATGCAAAACTTTTAATGATTTCTATAATTTTATTGATTACCCTGTAAATGTCAATATTATAAAACGTTACATCATTTTGTTCTTAAATGTAAGCCATTAGTTAAGTTTCTTAATAAAATGTAGATTATTTTATTGGTCTGTAAGGTCTGTCCATAGACCGTGATTAAATAAATAAATAAATAAAATGTTTCATGATCAAAATGTTCATGATATTCATAAAATGCACAAATTCGTTTAATATGAGTAGAAACAGGGTGGGCCATTAAAAATTTTAAATTTGATTTTACCGATTACTTTGACCTCGAAAGCTGGAATAACATTCATTTTTATTTTCAGGTTTATGTTTGACATTTGCAAAATGGGCGTTTTCGCTTCGCCCAATGGGCTGAAGACTGTTTGGCAGGAGATGAAGAATGTTACCGAAAACTTGTGTTTTCAGCTGAAGCAAATTTTTATCTCGGTGGCAATGTCAATTACCAAAATTGCCGCATATGGGTTTCATAGAACCGACATGTGACTATTTAGAGGTCAACTGGCGGCGTCTTAGGGCAATTTTTCTTCTAAAATGAGCAAGAAGCCACCGTAACCGTCAACGGTGTGCGTGTTCGTGCCATGCTTAACGAATTTCTGTTTCCAAAAATTCAAGAGAATGACATGGACGACATTTGGTTTCAACAAGACGGAGCCACATGTCACACAGCCAAGGTAACCATCGACATACCCACCCACTGTTTTTGAAAATTAAATAATCAGCCGAAATTTTGATGTCAATTGGCCGCCTCGGACCTGTGATTTGAGCTTTTTGGATTATTTTCTGTGGAGAGCAATTAAGGATAAATGTAACGCAAACCATCCAGAGACAATTAAAGCGTTGAAACATAAAATAGAAATTGCCATTCAAGAGATTCGAGCCGAAACAATCGAAAATGTACTGAAAAATTGGTTTGATCGGATGAGGTTCTGTCGAGAAAGTCATGGTAGTCATATGATTAATATTGTGTTCCATTTTTAAATGAAAAAGTTCAATCTTTCCAATAAAACCAGAAATTTGAAAAAAAAATCAGTCCTTTTTTATGGCCGATTCAAATGGCCCACCCTATGAAAAACCACAACATTTTGTGAAGATCGGTCCATAATTTACCCATAAAAAGGTCACACTCGGAGAACACTTTAATGCGTCTAAAACCGAAATAAATAATGCTATTGTGGTAAGATTTAGTAAGTATGTCATAGGTTTGTAAGACTTGAAAACACACGACAAACTTTTGCGAAGATCAGTTTTTATCACGATTAGCTTATGTTTTATAGATTCTAGCCCACTTCTGAAATATTTAAACTTTCACTGAAATGTTTTAAAAATTCGAAACAGCCGAACATAGAACTTTCAATTGTTTTATATGTATTTGATGTCCTTGACTCTACTTCCTTAGATATGAAACTACCTAGTTAAAAGAAGAAAACATAGTATATGGTCATACTAAATGCAAACGGACATAGCTACACAACAATTCGAAATCGATTTTTTTTTATTTATGGTTCGTTATGGTTCGGCGATTTAATTAAAGTAATTCAAGCAAAAATAATACTTTTTTACTATTGATTTTGTAAAAGTGTAGTTACATCCACTTGAATTAAAGCTGACGATATGTATTGGTATGTACGTACGCATGTTTCTACATATTTTATTTTTTACCCGAATATAAATGTGAACTAATTAGACATTTATTAGGCGTAATAATTAAATGAATAAAATAGAAATAAAAAGGCGACAACCCGCAGACCCAACCTTTTTAAAGGACCATTTTTATGCCTATAGTTTTCTGCTACAGCTACGAAACAATAACATTTTGGCAACCAAAATTAACGACAACAAAATGTTGTTATACAACTTAAAAACAAGCGAAGTGGCAAAGATAAATTACTCCTTAAGGTTAGAGAAATTATGGGGGTATCGCTATAAATTAAAAGACGTGATGGTATTTTTTATTTTCTAAAGTTTTCGTTTCTTCTGGTACGCAGTACCAACCATCTTTTTTTTTTTTTGAAGATTGTTATTATAAAAAATTATTTTTAAATTGTTTGTTTGTTGTAAACACAAAAAACAGGACATAAATATTATTTTTTTTTAAGGATACTTTGTTGCTTTTTTTATCACAAATGTTATTGTTTCTTTAACAGCCAATTAATAAAAAGTTTTTCATCCCTGCTAAATGTGGCTGCCCTAGTGTTATTAAATTGCAAAAAATAAAATAACAATAACACCAAAAAAAAAAAAAAAAATAATCTAAATTTGTATAAAGAAAAGAAGCAAACACAGTAACAATATAAACGAGAAAAAAACAACTTTTTTCTAAATGTATATAACAAAAAGAAGCAAACACAGCAACAATAATAACGAAAAAGCAACAAAGTAGTGGCCAACTAATCAACGAACCATGACACCACTTCATCTATTTTAATTTCCGTTTATTATTTGAATGTGCTGACAATGGCAAAAACATTTTCTCTGGTCTAAAATCAAGGGGAAAAAGGATGTTTATGCCTTTAAAGAAAAACAAAATCAAGGAAAAAACAGCAGCAGAAGCAGCAGTAAACTGGCAACCCACAAGAATATTAAAAAAAAATACAATAACAACAAAATAAATTAGCACAGTGTCTTAAATAATGAAATATTCCAAGCAATGCTTACAATTGGGCTCATTTTTAAAATCACGCAGAGTTGAAGATAGAATTTTTGTAAATACTAAAATTTATATGAAAAAAAACTGTCTAACATGTAAGTTTTTTTAAAATTCTGGTGGATATCGTTACGTGGCTAAAGCCCATCGCTACTTCAACATTAGGAAGACACTACTTTGACTTTAAAGGGTTCTAACCAGGTCCATAATAAAATTCCTGGATTAAATATTCTAATTCGTCGGGCTACTGCTACTTTTGGTAACAGGTTAAAAGCGGGCCAACTTGAGATATTGAAAATGGCTTAACTTATCCACTGGCCCAAAACATAAACAGGTGGTTCAATCCACAAGAAACATTTTCAAGATTTGGTAATGAAAAGGTTCTAGTTAAGATTTATTTCTGTATGTTCTTATGTATAAATTTGTACAGATTTTATATTCTTCACCACAGGTGAAATGAGTATAAGTTGAAAAGATTTTCATGAGCACCTGCCGCGTAGGCCTAATCTCATATTGTCTGTGCGCCAAACAATGCGTTTACCAACCGCCCCTGTGTGTGAGTGCAACCAACCCACACTGGTAACAATTTGAGTAAATAACTCGGCAGAATTATAGACTCACCCCGTATTAAGTAGCTTGAGATATTTTACCTCCGCTGCTTTATAAATAGGCAGCGTAATCTGTTAAATAGCAACATGACCTGGGGAAATTCGCCAGCAGGCCAAATTTTTCCACAAGTGGTTAACCCATTTTTCGCCGCACCAAGTAAACTGACAATAAATATAAAAACGAAATAAGACTTTAAGTAACTGACAGGAAAAAAAGCATTTTACCAAATAAAAAAGAATATGAGTGCTGGTGTTATGGTTTAACAAATCAGCCCTTAAAGCAGGCTTTTTAAGATTCCCTTTCCCACACTATTGGTTCAAGCAGAAAACACCACGTTATCCCCGAAGGGCCCCAAACCAATAGTCAAACCGGTATCGGGTCACCAGGGGCTATTGACTCCCGTGGTACCAGATAAGATCTCTGTTCAGCCGCGAACTCTAGAGTTTTTTAGATATTGAATTTTCGAATTCCAGGCATTGACTGCGGCTGATTTCCCCAGAGGATGTTACACCAAAAGCTGTTATATCCTTTAAGTATTTCCCTATCTCCCCCATGAGGAGGGGAATATATATATATATTTTTACGTTAATCGTTTTGCTTGTAGGTTCTACAATATTGAGCTAAAACCCTATAAAGTATGCATACACTAGTTCATTATGCTAGCAGCGAAGTTGATTAAACGTTATCCGTCAATGTACCTCATGAAATATGTTCTCCGAAGACCTCAGATATGATTTTTCCACTTTCATCTGAAATAATCTTAGAAGTATAAAAGTAGTGAAAATTAACTAAATTACCGAGAATAGAGTACTAAACAACGAGAATAGAAAAATCTATATATCTGTAGCCATAAGCAAAAAGTGCTCAAGTATATTTTTTTCTAATTTTGTAGAAAAGCAATTTTAATCTTTGAATCGTTTTTTTGAAAATATATTTTTGCTCTAATATAATCATCACATCTCTGCGGCTATAGTTTTTTAAGTTTTTATACCTAAATTCTGCTTATGTCATAGATCGGAAGTAAACACAGACTTTTATTTTAAATTTCATTGCATTGAAAAAATAAGCAAAAAGACATTTTGCTGTAACTTCCTTAAAAATTCTAAAAAATAATTGAAACCATGGGTACTTTTAAACATGGAGATTGTTAAGGTGCCATAATCTCTCTAAGTCGACTTTTCCTTTTTCCAACACGTTTTCCTGTTTCCCACTGATATATAAAATTGTAATGGTAGTAACTTATTTTGGCAAAGTTAAGTGCCTAAAGTTGAAAAAATTGAAATGTGGACCGGATGCTGGTCTCTCTCTCCAAATCGATTCACTACGATGGAATTTTTGGAAATTCGAATGTTTAGGGAGTAAAAAGGTGTAAATTCGCTTACCTAATATATCCTGGACTAAAAGAGATACAAAACATGTAATACTTATTGTTGCTTATTAAAAAAAGAAGCAGACAGGTGTTTGGTACCCATATACCATAATAAATAATACAATTGTAATAAAGTTGTAATTGTAATAAATTAGTCGCAGTTTCGTGGAACTAGAAATCACTGTTATAAATTTATTAATGATCGGTCCATAACTCATATATTTACTGCGGTAAAATTTGTTCCAACTTAGCTTAATATGGCCATAAAAAAGGTCATGCGTTTTGTGATATACGGTCCATAATTTACCTTAGATCCCATATTAAGCAGCCTGAAAACGCTAAAACTAATTTCAGTGCTTTATTGAAATTTATTCTAATTTATGTATCTTAATACCAGAAATCACTCTACAGAATTTAGGGTGATTGGTCCAAATTTTAGCAATGGTCCAATACAAATTCCCATCCTGACAATAATTTTAGTTTGGCTAAAACTGTTACAATTCATAATATTTTGCTGAAGCTGTTAAAATTTCTCAAAAAGAAAAGCATAAACTTTCTGATTGTCGGCCAATAATTTAATATAGGTCTTACCCGCCCATTCCTGAAATATTCGAACAGTCGGTGATGGGTATCAAAGATTCGGCACAGCCGAATATAGTACTCTTACTTGTTTTATTTTTATCTTGTAGTTCCTCTTCTCCTTTTTATATTTTAAATAATGGGTGATTCAAGTACAGATACTTTTTTCAATAGCCTTTTTTTTTTTTTGATAGATCACGTGTGAGTCGTGTTATTTTTGTTTAGTATTGTTTGGCATTTCATAATGGAAAGACTTACGCCTGAACAACGTTTACAAATCGTTCAACTTTATAAGAAAAATTCACGTTCTGTGAGGAATGTGTTTCGTACACTTCGCTCAATTTATGGTCAACATAATCGGCCTACTGAGCGTAATATTCGCAACACCATCACCCATTTTGAGACCCAGCATTCATTATTGGATAATATTCGTCCGAATAGACCACGTCCAGCACGCTGTGAAGAAAATATAACGGCCAACATTTAATAGACATAATCTTCAAAAAATAAATGCCCAAGAATGTTCTTTCAAATTATAATAAACATTCCCCATTAAATTTGAATTTTCTGTGTTTTTTTTCTCTAACAAAGTAGGAAACCTCGAAATGGATCACGCTTTATGAATACAAATACACCTACAGCCAACTTCAAGTTAAAAAGTGTGAGAACAACAAAACAGTATTGCATAGTACATAAAACTGAGCACCCCTTCCCAATGTTCTCGCCCCTCTCGACAATAAACTCTAGAATTGCTGCAACAACAAACTGCAAGCCTGAACGATGACATAGTTAGACAACTTCACTAGCAACAACTTCTAATGGTGGTTTCAGATGACATGTATTTCAATAGCAGCGTGCTTATCAAATTTCACACTGAAAAATGCGTACATGTCGTTTGCTTCAGCAAATGTCAGTTCGAAATTGCAGTGTAAAATTGTTCAGATAAATCCTGGTACTTTGTTCAACATTTCACGTGAAATGCTGTCAAAACTCATATGAATAAAACTTGTGCGGAATTTCTATGAAATTATGTTGATAGAGTTGAACTCTGTTTAATTTGTGAAACGTTTACGAAATGTTTCTGGTAACATTTTTTTACAACTGCGACATAATATAAGCTGCACTTATTTCACGTGGAATTTTAAACAAGTGAAATAAGTTTAATCTAAATAAGAAAAACCGGTAATAGTTTGTTTATCTATATTTACTTTAATTTTTATTTAATTTTTTATTTAAAAAAATACTTTTTAGTAAAATAAATGTGGGTTGTGTTTAAATACGCAAAACAATGTCACATACATTGAAAGATTAAAAACGTCAAATTGTGCAAATTCGCGAGATATGTAACATTGATACATGTCAAATTTTTCGTGTGAAATAATAGATGTTACTCAACATTTTTCACAAATTGGAACAGAGAACTAGGCTTAAAGCGTGATCTATTTTGAGCTACCAAACCATCTGACATCAGCTGTATTGCAAGTCATTTGCTTGTGTTGGCAAATAAACATTAAAATCTATTTATTTACACATATTCTTTAAAAAACAATATTTCAAATTTACTGAAACACAACTAAAAGTGAAAAGAGTATAAATCAGTCTATAATTTGCTGTTGCAAACGAATTTAGAATATGTCAGATGAATCTGAAAATAAACGCGTGAAAGGAAAATTATAAACCTTCTGTATTTGGCAATATTGACAGACTTGTGCAATTACATACATACAGATTTTACATCTGACAAAACAACTGTAAAATATATGACGTCTAAAAGTAGCTAAACGTTTTAAATAAGTTTCTCTAATTTCTCTAAATTAAAAATTAATCATTTCATTGGAATACAGAACAAAATAAAAATTTATTTCGAATAAAATATTTGTGATATTAATTAGAAAATTAATTTAATTTGCACCAGAAAACAAATAGTATCAATTAATTTTTTTTTTAAAAATGACAACATTTTATGCAGTAAGCCTTTTGATATAAGTAATCGTTTAAATCACTAGTTTAAATTTTAAATCAAAGCGGTTTTTTTTTTTTTTTTTTTGATTAAAAATGACAAGAATTTTTTTTTTTTTTGTGTATGCAATTAACAGTGTTTACACGGGTTTGTGGGGGAAAAAAACAACTTTAATTTTTTTTTTTGTTTAAAACGTTATAAAAAATGTTTTTTATTGAAGAGTGTTAAATAGGCAATATTCAATATAGGTATGCTTTTACATAAAATTAATATTTTTTGGGTTCGTAAAAAAGCCGATCGACTACTGTCCTCAGTCTCGTAAAATGTTGGCTGCCCTTCTTGCGTCAAAGGGTCCTGCAGGGCATCCCCGCCTCGAAAAAAATCGCGCGAAAGCAGCCATAAAAGCTTGGGTAGATAGGTCCGTAGTTGGTTCTAAATGTATTGCCTTTGTAGCAAAACATACGAAGACACACACGTAGCCCTTGGTGATTTTGCACGCTCGGGCAGCATAATTTTTTACGTCAAAGGGTCCTGCAAAATCTACACCTGTGTTGCAAAAGGGTCTCGATAATTGTGTACGTTCTGGAGGTAAGGCTGCCATAATTTGGGTAACTTGGCGATGTTTATAACGTGTGCATTGGGTGCATTGGTTTGTTACAAATCTAATTAAATCCTTGAGCTTTGGAATCCAATAGCCCGATCTAAGAATTCGTAACATAGCCTGATTTCCTCCGTGTAAACTAATTAAATGAACGTGGCTTGTCACTAATCTCGCAAAACAGCTTTTATAGGGTAATATAATTGGGTGTCTTTCATCATACGATAAGCTACTAGAATTTGCTAAGCGACCATTTGCACGTATTATGTTCTTCGCATCTAAAAAGGGTGTTAGGGTAATAAGAGTACTTTTCCCGGGTAGTAGAATCTTCCTCTTTAAACAATCATACTCTTCTGGGTAATAGAGTTTTTGGCATATAACTATAAGTTTATCTTTTGTATACTTGATCTCTTCAGCATTCAGTTGAATACTAGGGTGCTTGAACAAAACTGTAAGCCTGTTCTTGGGTTCAGAATTCTGTGATCGATCAATTTGTATATATTGATGACGATAAGAATTTCTACGGGTAGAAGTAATCCGATCACAAAAACGATAAACGTATGCCAAAACCCGAAGAGCTCTAGACCATGTTGAGAAATCTTTTAGAATGTCTATTTGGGTTGTTACTGTGTGTGCGTAACTTTGAGCAGTTTCCGCTGGAGTTATGTAGGGTTGGGTCGTACTTGGCCATTTGAAAGCAGATTCCGTTAGCCATGAGGGTCCGTTCCACCATAAACGATTGTTCACCAGATCATCTGCCGTTAATCCACGGCTGGCCAGATCGGCTGGATTTTCATGTGACACGACGTGGTTCCAGTTTCCTACTCCGACAGTGTCTGCAACTGTCGCGACACGATGAGCGACGAACGTCTTCCAGGTGTTTGGGTGTTTCCTTAGCCAAGCTAGAACAATAGTGGAATCTGTCCAAAAATACACTTGGTGTTGGGTTAAATTGAGTTGGGTAAGTACGTTATTAGCCATATTCGCTAATAAAACTGCACCACATAGCTCCAGTTTGGGTATAGACAGCAATTTTATAGGCGCAACTCGGGTCTTCGCAAAAAGTAATGAAACCATGTTAGGCCCATCAATGGGTGTAACTCTCACATATAAAACTGCAGAATATGCCTTTTCTGAAGCATCACAAAATCCATGAAACTCATATTTTGCTGAGGGGGTATAATGAATCCATCGTGGAATCCGAATTTTATTAATATTGTCGTAGGATTCTAAAAATTTTTTCCATTTTGTTAGGGTAAGTGGCTTTAGACATTCATCCCAGTCTGTGTTGTCCTGCCATATTTGTTGCATTATAATTTTTGCAGAAGTAACGATTGGTGCTAACCAGCCTGCCGGGTCAAAAAGACGAGCAATGTCAGACAAGACTGTTCGTTTCGTGTATGAATTTCTCTTCTCGATAGTGGGTACATTAAAGAAAAAGAAATCTGCTTTAGCGTTCCATCGAATGCCAAGGGTTTTAGCATTATTCAAATCAGGCAGGGTAAGTAAGTTTTCATCGAGTAAATGGTCTTTGGGTAAAATGCTTAACAGTTCTTGGGTGTTTGAAATCCATTTTCTTAATGGAAATCCGGCGGATTCTAAAACTTTCATTAGCTCCCGTTGAGCGGTCTTGGCTTCATCAACAGAATGAGCACCAGATAACACATCGTCAACATACATATTGTTTCTCAAAATATGAGAGGCTGTAGGGTGGGTAACTTCAACGTATTTTGCCAATTCGAGGAGGGTTCTAATTGCAAGGTAGGGTGCGCAATTAATTCCGAATGTGACAGTTTGAAGTTCATAGTCTTTTATGGGTTCATTAACGCTTTTACGAAATAATATACGCTGATATGGGGTTTGGGTAGGATTCAATAAGATCTGCCTGTACATTTTCGTAATATCGGCGTTAAAAACGATCTTATAAAAGCGCCATTTTAAGATTAGCATAACTAAATCTTGCTGTAGAGTAGGACCAGTGTATAACGTGTCATTTAAGCTGTTACCGTTCGAAGTCTTGCTGGAAGCATTAAAAACAACTCGAACTTTTGTCGTAATACGATCGGGTTTAATAACAGCATGATGGGGTAAATAATAGTAAGTCGTTGAAGAAACATTTGGGTTGAAGGTTACAGGTCTCATATGACCTAAATCAATGTATTCTTGAAGCACGTTATCATATTCTTCCTTTAATGGTGGGTTTTTCATAAGATTCTTCTCATTTCTCAAATATTGTGCCATAGCTATATGACGTGAGTTTCCTAACTCTAAGGGTGGGGTTCGAAATGGAAGATCTACTTGATAACGGCCATTGGGTAAGTGTTGGGTAGTTTTCGTGAAAGTTTCTTCACATATATTTTCTTCAATTGACTTTCTGGGTTTCTGTGGGATTTCTTCAATTTCCCAAAACCTTGTTAAGCTTTTATTAAGTGTAACTGCGCTGAAATAGGAAACGATGTGTTGGGTTTGGTGATTCTCTTCAACGGGTCCGGTCAAGATCCAACCAAATTCGGTATCTTGAGCTATAAGTGTGTTAAGAATGTTCTTCTTAACGCCAGATTTTAAAATCTGCGGGTAGAAATCACTTCCTATAATGAAGTCGATAGGCCTACTTTCATAGAAACTAGGATCAGCTAACTGAACAATTTTTAAGTCCTTTATAATATTTGGGTTTATATTATGGGTGGGTAGTGTTCTAGTTAACGTTTTAACCACTATCGCTTGGATGTCTATACAGAAATCTTTTTGGGTATTGGACCTCAGCGTTACATCACAAATTTTATTTGATCGAGCTGAAACAACTTCGTTCAAGCCAGATATTTCAGCTACTATGGGTTTTGTGGGTAATCGTAGTTTACGTCTAAATGGATCCGAAATGAACGAGAAATCAGACGCAGGGTCTATGAGTGCTCGCGCGGGAAACAGCGAACCATGAACTTCGACATTTACAACTGCGGTGCCCAGAAGTTTCTTCCTAGTGTCCAATGCCGTCTGAGTTTGGGTAGAAAACGATTGAGCAGCATTCTGTGAAGTCGTCGGTTGTTCTTCTGCTGGACTTGGGTTTGATGTGGGTCTGTGAAGAAGTGAGTTGTGTCGTCCTCCACAGTATCTACAAGTGAATGAACTATTGCATTCTTTTATGCCGTGAGAAATAGCCAAGCAATTATAGCAGCAGCCATTATTTTTAACAAAACTAATCCTTTCTGTTACTCCCATCGAGGTAAAAGTAGGACAATCTCTCAATGTGTGATTTAAATTACAAATTTTGCATATTGAGCCATTTGGCTTACTGATGCTTTGGGTTCGGGTAGAGTTTGAGAGTTTTTGTTCCGGTAGAGGCTTTCTCTTGGCACGAGTATCTTTTTTGGGCTCTTGGATGACATTATTAACAAAGGTGTTGCCTTTTCGTTCATTTTGGCTCTTGTTCTCAAAATTCTGTTTACTTCTTGGGTACGGGTTAGGATTCTTGATATCATTAACAGATTCAAGTCCCTTGTACTTATTGGTTAAAAATACATCCATTTCAGTCCAAGAGGGTACATTGGAACTGTTTGAAAGAGTTCTTTCAAAATCTTCTAGGGTTTCTTTGGGTAATTTGGATGAGCATAAATACACAAATATTGGATCCCAATTATCCGTGTCTATGTCCAGTGTATTCAAATTTGAAATGCAACTGTTTATTTTTCTTTGTAACTTACGAATAGCTATACCGCATTGGACATTAACTAAGGGTAAATTAAATAACGTTTTTAATTGAGCATTAATTTGCATACGTTTATTCTCATATTGAGAAGTTAGTTGTGTCCAAGCAATAATAAAGCCGTCGTTTGTTAAGGGTGCACTATCAACTATTTCTTTGGCTTCCCCCCGGGTCTTTTGTTTAAGGTAAAACAATTTTTCTACTCCACTAAGGCGAGTATTATTACCATAAATGGCCTTGAACATGTCTCTAAAAGACGTCCAATTTCGGTAATCACCATTGAAGTCTTGCATCTCGCAAGGTGGAACACTAAAAGATGTGGTGGATGTAGGGTGGGTAGAGGGAGTAGAAGGCGAATTTTTAATGGTTTCTTTCCGGTTTGCTTCTTCGAGTGACGCATCTATAGAGACGATTCGAGATCTGAAAAGAGCTTTAGCCTTTATATACTCGCGGGTAATTTCCTCCAAGTTTATCGTTGCTGCTTTTTCTGGGTCGTCTAGGAGCTCAGATTCTCGAATCCCTTCATATCGGGTATCAATTTTGCTCCAAATTTCCTCTAACTCGCGTTTTTGGTACCGAATAGCGGATAGGGTAAGATATTCATCAACCGTTCTCCGATATTCGTTCTCAAACGAAGCCAGATCCAATTGGATATAGCGAAAGAAACCAGCGGCCATAGTTTTCAATGAGGACATTTTGCAAAAATTTCTTAATTCTCAATTAAACTTGGGTAAAGGGTAAAAATTTAAGAAAATATTTGACTTGTGTTGTGTACACTAGCTTAAAATTTCCTATCGGGTAGTTTTTACACTGTAAAGTATATTACACTCAATATTGATTTTTAAGCGTTAAGTAAAAACCAGATAAAATACTTTATTTGGGTGGGTAATTAAGTGGGTGGGTAACTAAAACCTGGTTTTTTCCTTTAAATTGTTTAATAAAAAAGTGTAAAATGCATCAATTTTATATAAATACTATATATGGAAATTTCCGTAAGTTGTTCCTCTAACTCGCGTTTTTGTGTCGATATTCCCGCTATGATCTGTCGGACAAGTACTGTGTTGTTGTTGTTATTTATGTTAATAAAAATTTTCTGTATAAATTTTGTGTTTAAGAGTTTGTGTGTTTAATTGTTTTGAATTTATTTGAGCAAAAAATACTGTGTGTTATTTAGGTTTTTAATAATTATTCTTAAAATATTTTATTTTGTTAAATTAATAAACTTATTTTCAGCTTCACTGTCACTTGTTACTTAATTTTGTGTTGTGTTTTAAATATTTGTTTATATACATAGGTATTTACAATATTTTAATTCTTACTTTGTGTATTTTTGCAAACAATTTTTGAGGGTGGGTAGGTATTATTTTAATTTTATTTTTTCACACTTTATTTTTTCGCTGTTTTTTTTTTGTAATTTAGATTTTTTGTATATGATTTTTCCTTTTTAAGTGGCACTAATTATTTTTCACTTTTAAGGTTCGATAGGACCAAATGTTTACACGGGTTTGTGGGGGAAAAAAAACAACTTTAATTTTTTTTTTTGTTTAAAACGTTATAAAAAATGTTTTTTATTGAAGAGTGTTAAATAGGCAATATTCAATATAGGTATGCTTTTACATAAAATTAATATTTTTTGGGTTCGTAAAAAAGCCGATCGACTACTGTCCTCAGTCTCGTAAAATGTTGGCTGCCCTTCTTGCGTCAGATGTTGATGGGGGCGTTAAACGTGCTAGTGGTGGTACTGTGGTACCTTTTTTTTGTTCACCGTGTGAACAAACAGATTTTTTATTGCTTAAGATATGCTATAAACACAATCAAGTCCACCGACCATCGACTACAAGATGTCAAAAATATAATACATGCGTGCTTATGAGAATAATTCTTTTAGCCGCTACACGACACGGCTACTTATGTAGCCTGTAGCCAACTTAGGCTAATTTCTATTTTTCTTGGCTACAAAAAACAGATTAGTGCTGCCAATACAATAAATGCATGAAATGGTGGTTTTAAAAACCCAATACATTAAATATCGCTATTAAAAACGCGAAAAACTATTATAGTGGCACCATTGAAAAACAATAATCATTTGTTCATTTGTTTACATTTTCATTTACTTTTTATTTGGCGCATTTTTCATTTACTTTATATTTGTCAAATTTTTCATTTAGTTCTTTTTTCATCAATTTCTAATTTGTTTCATTTATATTTATTTTTTGGTTTTTTTATTGAAATTGGTAAGTATATAATAGTCATTTTTACTGTTTATATGTATTTATTATATTGTTTAATGTAAATGTTTAGTTCAATTTACATGCAAATATGGGTGTGGACGAGCAGCTAATAGAAGAAGTACGCGGCCGGAAAATACTGTACGATCTGGGCCAAGAAAACTATAAAAATATAAAGCAAAAATATATTGTACTAGCTTAACCCGGTGCGCTTCGCTACACTGACCCCGCACATTTTTATATTGAAATTTATAGTTTACTATAATAGTAGCTTTAACCACGTTTGAAGACTCTCCCTTTAATAGTTCTTCAGTTGAGCGATATTTAATGTATGCATCCTATGGGAGGTATTTCCCCCCCTGCGCCTACCCGCTTTATTTTTATTTTCAAAAGTGTAGTATACCATAAGAGTGACTTTTAGAAAGTTTGAACATTCTCACTATTGCAGTTCTTAAGATATGCGATGTTAAACATTGGCGTCCTATGGGGTATTCCTATACCCCCGCTGCTATTTTATTTCAATTCCGGGGCTCAGAAGATCCTACTACAAAAAGTTCAGCAAAATGCGTGCAGCGGCTCTTAAGATATGCGATAATTAATATTGGCATCCTATGGGGGTACCAATTCCAATGCCCCTATCGAAAAAATAAGTAGCCTATTTTATTTTTAGGGCTCACGTGATGTTACTGTAAAAATTTCAGGAAAATCGTGCGATAATTAATATTGGCAGCCTATGGGGGGTACCAATTCCCCTGCCCCTATCGAAAAAATAAGTAGCCTATTTTATTTTTAGGGCTCACGTGATGTTACTGTAAAAATTTCAGGAAAATCGTGCGATAATTAATATTGGCATCCTATGGGAGGTACCAATTCCCCTGCCCCTATCGAAAAAATAAGTAGCCTATTTTATTTTTAGGGCTCACGTGATGTTACTGTAAAAATTTCAGGAAAATCGTGCGATAATTAATATTGGCATCCTATGGGGGGTACCAATTCCCCTGCCCCTATCAAAAAAATAAGTAGCCTATTTTATTTTTAGGGCTCACGTGATGTTACTGTAAAAATTTCAGGAAAATCGTGCGATAATTAACATTGGCATCCTATGGGGGGTACCAATTCCCCTGCCCCTATCGAAAAAATAAGTAGCCTATTTTATTTTTAGGGCTCACGTGATGTTACTGTAAAAATTTCAGGAAAATCGGTTCAGTAGTTTCGGAGTCTATAAAGCGACAAACAAACAAACAAACAAACAAACAAACATACATAATCCATTTTTATATATATAGATGGAGGGAAGTAGCAGATGCTGTTAAAATAAGTGGTAAGTAGGATTACAATATAATATTGTTGATTTTATTTAGAAGTGATTTTACAGAAATGGATTGCTAGAGAAGGTGGAAGGGGCTGCGTGACACTTACAAGCGATGTAAGAGGTCGATGGAAGTTGCTTCTGGGAGTGGTGCAGAGGGTCCCAAAAAAAGGTGGCGACATTTTGAGGCGATGTCATTTTTAGATAACGTCGCATGTTCTAGGCGGTAAGTTTTTTTTTTTTTTGCCTTAGAAGCTTTTAATTTTTGCGATAGAACCTTTTAATTTACTTCTCTTGTATTTTCCAGCACCATTGGGAATGTAAGAAGTTGCTCGCTATCCGAGGATGACATCATCGAAGCAATTGATGACTCCAGTGACGATTTTGTGTCTCCTACATCTCGTTCCTCAACAGCATTGAAAGAAAAAAAGGTAGGTAATTAAATGACGTGTTGTGTCCGGAATACTTTTTTAAATGGTTAAAAATGTTTGCTTGCAGAAAACTGACAGCGAAAAATTCCAGCAGTTTATTGAGGCTTGGCTGCTAAAATTAAAGCAGCAAACATGCCACCAAGTGTGGTCAACAAAATTGAGGCTAAGCTGTCTGCTATAGTTTGCGAGGAAATAGATAGTTTTTATTCGCAACAACAGCAGCAGCAATAAGTAACTTCATTGAGTTAAAAATGTGATGGTTTATATACATATGTATGTAATATTATTGTAGAACAATATTTTGAATTTATTTGAATTTTTAGTTTATTTGTTTATTAATTTTATAGTTTTTATTTAATTTTTATTAAATATTTGTTTTTTTTTTTTAATAAATACAAAATACATCCAATTGAAGATGAAAAATTTAAAGCAACTGTTTTATTTCAAAATAAAGATTGTAGTGAAGTGGTATTACAAACCATTAGCAATGAAGTCCTTTAGCCTATCCCTTACTTGAAAGGCATTTGTGGATGAGCGGTTAACTGTTCTACCGTGATATGATGGCAAAGATTGTGCTTCTTCCCTCCACTGACCTCGAATATCTCGATTTTCAACAGAATGGTCAACAAGCTCAAGTGTAAAATAGTTCCTGTCATTTCTAAGCATTAGAAAGTTATGCAGAACTACACTGGCTAACACAATTTTGTCTGCATTTTTAGGAGACATATGTAATGTCGTATGTAATACTCTCCATCTATTAGCTAAGATACCAAAAGCGTTTTCTATGTGCACTCTAGCTTTGGACAATGTGGTATTAAATTTGTCCTTATCTGGTAGCAAATGATGTCCAGGATAAGGTCTCATTAAATTATTTTTTAGTGGAAATGCGTCGTCCCCAACAAAATAGCACGGAAAGTTAACAGATGTTCCCGGTAAGTTAGCACTGCGAGGTACTTCCAAAGTTTCATTTAATAATTTTTTGCCGAATGAACTTCGAGCAAGTACACCACCATCGCTCTGGCTCCCTAAAGCCCCAAAGTCTACATATGTGAAGACATAGTTAGCATCACAAGCCGCCAATAATACGATGCTAAAAGTTTTATTGTAGTTGAAATACAAAGATCCACTTTTTCTTGGACAAACAACACGAATATGTTTGCCATCAATGGCTCCTAGGCAATTTGGCATTCCAGTTTTTACGTAAAACTTATCCGATATCATTGAATACTCATTTATATTTGGAGCTGACAAATATATACCGTGAAGATCATCCCAAATTGCTTCATATGTCTCGTAAATGATTCTCCTCACAGTCGATATGCCAATTTTGTATGCCCAAGCAAGAACTTGTATATTGCATCCTTGCCCCAAGAATCTGAAATTAAAAGTTTATTTACTTCAAATTCTGATAAATATAGAGTTTACTTACGTTAAAGTAACTGCCAAGCGAGTCTCAGCATCTATGGGTTTTCTCTGGGAAAATCGTTCCAATTTGTTTTTTAAAAGTGTCAGCAGTAAATTGAAGTTCGCTACGATTATCCGGTATGCTTTAAAAAAGTGTTCTTCATCTTTTTCTTTCAGCTGAAGGACACAAGTTCGATAAAATCCTTCTTCATCTCGCGTTATATTTACTGACCGGACCCACCATCTTCGGTTACTTTTGTTCTGATGTTTTTTTTACACTTCATACACTGAAGTCGTTGTTTCCACTATTTTAGCAATAGTACTTATAAAGTTAATTAAATTTTCTTGAGACATTTGAAATTTTTTTTTTCACACAAATTCACTTAAAAAAATCAAATTTGTTTTGGTTAACTTTAATACATATGTCAAAACAGATGTTTATTTTTTGTAGTTAGTGGTCGGTAGTCGTTAAAAGAATTAAGTAGCTGGCGACTTGGCTATTTTTGTAACCAGCTACTTTTGTAGTCGGTAGTCGATGGTCGGTAGCCTTTGATTGTGTTTATAGCAATAGTTCTATAGAATTTTGTATGCATTAGTGAATAATACTCGTAGAATAAAGTGTACGTTTAACGAGGATGCTGTAGTGAGATTCTGTGAAAAAATTTAGCAACAGTTGTCATTGTTAAAAAATGTAACAAGCAAATCAACGATTTTGCCATTCTGTAACTTTTTAAACACTTGTTATCGTAAAGGGCATAATAAACCACACAATTTGCTTGGCAAACATGTCAAAATATTACGTTTGTACAAATGTGTTGTGTTGTTAATTGGGGTGTTTGATGTTTGGAAAAACATTTGAGGCAATATTTGTAGAAATATTAGAAATTTTTAATATATAGCAGATATGTTGGATATTTGTCAAGCTTTTTGTGGTGACTAGTGCTAAAAGTAATCATTTAAGTGAAAACTTTGCAGAGTAAAGACGTAGAAGAAGAAGCAATAAAATTATTTTCAGCCGTAAATTCAAATTTTAAGCAGTATTGTTTGCGGCAAAACAGCTTTTTGTTTAAAGCACTCTTTACTACAAATTATTTTTCTTTGTTTTATATTTCTTCTGCGTTTTAAACAAATAGCGAGCAAAATTGCTGCAGCACAATCGTCATCAGCATTCATTGAAAGCAAAACAAAAATGAAAAATATATGTTTGTACGAAATATGATTGTGTTGTTTTTTTTGTCAAACAGAAGCAAGAACAAAGTACATGTTTGCCAAGCAATTTGCGTGGTTTATTATGCCCTTAAAGTCAGCTGTTTGTGTTAAGTAAATGACAATTTTTTTAGTGTTGTTTATTTATTATTTAATATCGAAAAAAAAAATTTGTTTAAAGCAAAAATTTAACTTGCAAATGGCAATTGAATATTTTGCATTTAATTTTACAGTTCAAATTTTTACTTCCCTTCTTTAAAAAAAAAATTAATAAAATCTGTTTAGTTTAAATAATTTAATTGTTTTTTTTTTTGTATTCCTCTTTGTGCTTTTCGTTATTTTGGCATTTATTTAACAGTGATGCCAATTGACGTTAATTTGTATCTCTGTTGTTAACAACAATGTACAGAATCGCATAATCGTTTGTGCAAACAACACTATGGGTTGACACCTTTAACAACAGTTGTTATTGTTCAACGTTACAGAATCCCACTACTGGAGACGAACTTTGTTGCCCAAGCTCGCATGTCGAAAAATGTGCCCATTGCTTTTAGTGTAAAAATAATGAATACATGATTCCATCTATTATGTCTCTGGGAAAGTTGTGTCATAGTTCACATAATTTTATTTTTCAATTAAATCGTTTATCAAAAATAAACTCATTTATAATTAAAATCAAGTAATCAAGTGAATTGAACGTTTAATTATATCAACAACATTACTGCAGAAAATATTGTTAATATTAAAAAATATTTAATTGATACTATTAATTTGTTTACTGGTGCAACTTTAATTTATTTTTCATTAATATCACAAATTTTTTATAAAAATAAATTTTTATTGTTTTCTGTGTTGTTATAAATTTTTTTTACCTGATGTAAGATCAAAATCCTCCAAATAAAAAAAAATATTAAATATTTTATATTTTTAAATGTTGCAACTCACAGTTCTTAATTGAATAAAAAATAATATTTAGGGCAGAGTTTTAAAATTACATACAATTTCAATTTATATTTTCCTTAAACTTTCCATGTGCTCGTTACTTGTCCATCCTCTCTTGTTACTGTAAATGTGTCCGTGTATATGGAAATGATTGTTTATGGGAGACAGTGGTTTTATGGCATACATTGTATAAATGTGTGGGTCTAATATGTCTTTATACAGGAGAGGGTGTGCTTGGAAACACAAAATGCTAAAATCGTTGTGACAAAAGCTGTAACAACTTCTAACATTCATATACATACATATACATTTAAACGTATGTGATGAAAACTAAAAAAAAACTATTTTTGAAGGCAGTCATGCCATAAAAAGGATCAGAACAATAGAATAATGTCTTGTCCATATTTGCACCATAGTGAACATATTAACCAAGTTTACTGCTATAGCAGTTCCTTGACCATGTGTGTGTGTGTGTGTGCGAGAGCATGATTAAAGTTGTCCATGGAGACGTAATAATGTATATGTAGTGTTTAGTGAATGTGAATGTTTAGTAGAGTTTAAAAACTCGGAAAATTACTAGTAACATTTGGCCTCAAAGCCAATTGACAATGTTGACAATCTGCTGTTCCTTTTAAAGTTTTTTTTTTAATTCAGTATTTCCTTTCTTTTAGTTTGTTTTTATTTTTTTAAGCACGAGTTTGTGTAAGGCGAAAGGAACTTTCATTTAATAGCATTTGCTATTTTTAGTTTTTATTATAGGGAAGTGAAATAAAATCATGATAAGCTTGTCAACTAGATTTCATTACAAAACGCAAAAGAGGAAAGGAAAAAAGAACACGTTATCGCCGACCATATGGATTTTTACAAATGTCATTGCATTGCATTGTTTTTTTTTATTGTTGAACAAAAATTAACGCATATATACAAAAATTATGTTGCCAATAACATACGTTCATTACTATGCAAAGGTGTAATATAATCCTCTTTCTTCTATTCATATGTTAAAATTCGTGGCAATCAGTCTAGCCGTGTTGTAATAGCAAATTTATATCTCAAATCTTTTATTTTGCACACATAACAAAAACAATTTTGATGGCACATAAAAAGAAAATACTAATAAAAAAGCTTAACACCCAACACCACCTAAAACGTCGATTACGTTCTTTGCTGGTCCGTTCGAAACACCGATATGTTTCGTAGGGTATGGACTGAATTTAGTGATGGATACATGGGCTTTAGCTCCAAAATATCCGCCAAGGATCTAAACACCTTGCTGATATTCCCAGAGAAAACGCCGATTGCAAAAAATTTAATATATAATATATGATGGCAGTGGCACCTCAAATTGTTAATTCGTCTTGGGGCAGCATCATTATTCAAAATATAAACCAGGGATGGAAAACTACTTAGACTTAAAGAGCCAATTTTAAGACTATTTGACAAAGTATTACGACATGTCAAGAACTCAAAAAAGAGTGAAAAATTAAGTTGTGTAATGCCAAAAAATATTCTCATAATTTTTTGAAATGGCTCTAACTAACTGATACCGAGTCAGACTAAATATCGCAAGAGAGCAGTGCCTGTATCAATTTATTTGTTATTGCAAAGCAATAAATAAATAAGGTAGAAAGTATAGTTGGTCAAACCCGAGCATTTGATACCTAACATCATATTAAGTCCAGAAAATGTTCAAGAGTGTAGCATATATGTTTAACCGGTAATCCAGCAACCGATTAAACAAATTTATGTTTTGAGGTTAAGATTCAAATAAGAGTTATTTGTGCTTAATATTATCTAGATATCAACATCTCTAAGAGATTTGTTCGTCTTAAAGCAATTGTAGAAATGGCCCTTTGGTCAATTCTGCACCTACCAATACAAAATTTTCGCCGTGACATAGTAGTTATTATGAAAGTTACCGCCGCTAACTTTTATATAAATACCAACACTTATAAAGAAGTAATGGCATTAAAAGCTGCGGGAGCGGTATTTGTACCAGAGCTTCGCTTAAATTTTTAAAAATAAAATTAAGGTGATTTATGTTGCAATTAGATATATTTTGACCAAATTAAATTTAAACTTACAACATAATAAGAAAGCTTATGAGCAAAAAGACTCTTTTCCGAAAAAAAAAGTTTGCATGGGAACCATATAAAATAATGAACCAATGTTCACCATTTTAACAAGCTTTGTCTTAATGACAATTTAAAACGTACATAGCAAATATCATCAATTTATCTTCAATATAAGTAATGCCAGTACTTTGCGGACAAGGTTACATGGACAGACAATCAGCCACCAGCCAGCCGAACGGACGGACATCGTTAGATCAACTCAGAAAGTCGATCGGTTTACTAAAAGGTGGTTGTAGAACCCATATTTTTATATGTTGCACACATCAGTACAAACACTCTCCACTATTGTCGTGTGGGCATAAAAAGCCCAGAATATGCTACAAGTTTCAAGGCTATATTTTCACAATGATTAAAGCACGTTGATCTAGATGATCATTCCCTAAAATCCAGGCACTCTGTGGTGCCGAAAGGCTCCGTTCTTTCTCCTACTCTATTGATAATTTTTCTTAATTACCTCCTATGTCAAACTTCCAAACTTATCTACTCTTTTGCAGATGACAGCAACCTTTGCCATTCGTATTTATTCGATTATAGACCAAGCCTATTCGATGTTGGTGATATGATGCAGAACATGAACGATACGCTTGTCCGAGACCTTGACATAATCTCGGAATTGAGTCCTGCGAATACTGTCGATTTTATTGCCTCGGGTTTTATTAAACGGTATAAGATATACATCACTCCATCTAATCTCCTTACTATTTATACCACCAATATCTGACCACAAATTGAAAACAACTCTCATGTGTACGTCGTTGCTTCAAAGTCTATTTTGGAGACAACGCATAACGTATGTGGAATAATCTTTCTGCTGAAATCTTCCCTCTTACTTTCAACATGAATAAGTTCAAGTCGAATGTTTGCAAGCACGAGTCCCTCTTTCGTCCTTCCCATAACATATTTTACAAGTTCCAACACAATGCAATTCATTCGTAGGGGTCATACCCTGAGTTCTGGTTTCTTGGAATTGAAGAATTACCGAGTATGCCTTATTCTTATTACCAAACATATTAAAAGTAGCCGGCAGATATAGCACTGGTTCCCATGTATAATGCGATCAATATTATGAAGGAAATTGGGCGAACTATAACATTTTAGACAGAATAAATAATGTAGTTATATGATTTAGAAACAGCGGATGTAAATTTTATTTTATAGCTCACATCGGGACTGGACGTAGTTTTCTCAATTAATCCAGAAGGAATGTGGTTGCGACGTCGACATCATGTTTACATGTCAGAGGATCATGTCTATCGTTGTCTTTGGGGTAATTGTTGCTTAAACATGGTGTTTATCTTCGTATGTGCATATATGGTCCGTTTGTGGCAACTTAAAAATTCCATTTTGTTCTTTTTTGAGTCAACCCAATAAATATGGAGCTTCTAACGAAGCAGGTTTGTAAGGGAGAAACGTAAAAGTTTTGCTTACCATATCGCTTACGGAAGATATGAATTTCATATGGCGAGTTCAAACTTTGAAGCAATATTTTTTGACACATAAAGCGCTCTATTCAGCGCATATAAAAATTGGTCAATGTAACGATCAGCTTTGCACACAGAATTTTGTTGTATTCTTTAATATGCTCCCTTCGTAGTAAGGAAATGTCGTGGCTCTTAAAATTTTATATATAATTTTTTTAATTTATTAAGGATTGTTTTTTTATGTATGTCTTGTTGCGTAGCGCATAAATGTGTGCTTACTTTTTTAAATGTGACATTAGTGCTTCGCAAAATAAGAAAAAATTTTATTGGGAAACTTTCTATTATTCTTAACAAGTTATTCTTATCTTACCTTTTTATTGCCAATGACACGTATTGAGTTAAATTACAAGTTTACAGAAAAACAAACACTCATTAATTTGTCTTCAATTATTAATTTCAATGTGTCGTCTAACATTTGTAAAGGTCAAGTAAAAATATACTTCTCTTTATACCCACACCCCTTTATGTAGATAGGATATTATACGTTTAAGCTGATGTGTGCAACACACTGAAATGTTACCAATCGACTTAGGATGGGTTTTTGAGATCTCAGTTAAACTAGGTTTAGTTAATCTGAAAAAAGGCTTGTGCCGTCATTTCCAAGTTTGTATACAAAATTTTGGCGAAACAGCTTAGTTTTGCTTAAAATATTGGTCTTGAAATATTAAAAAAATCACATTTCGCCGGAAAATTCCTAGTTTCAGAGTACGTAAAACTAAGTTTAAACTTAATCCACATCTCAAAAACCCGGCCTTCGAAACACTTTCTAGATCGATCTAGGCTGTCTGGTTGCTTGATGAAATTTGATACATGTGTTGTAATTGTCATTACTATCACAAGGGGACCGCTATGAGGACCCAAACATCCTTTTGCGGCTATCGATTGAACTTAAGCCTATTGATAAGATTCAATTTGGTCCAAAAATATTACCTCTTTAAGGGTTATTCAAATTGGTCCACACTTGACCTAAGCTCCCATAAAAATTTCACTTTTGAAAATAGCTATTTAAATGTGGGCATTGATATTAATTTTTTCAATGATAACTTTTATAAAATCTATTATATTATGGAAACATCTAGCGTTGATAAGTCCACCTGGGGTTCTATTAAAACCCTCTTCCAATAATCTCTTTAACCCTAGAATATCATACTTAGTTTTATGAGGCAAACGTCATACTTCGTCGAATCCACGATGGTAAAATTCACAAAAACAAAAGGGATAAAATAAAAAATGTTATAGAAATTTCGCTTGTTATATAATTTGTTATTTTAATATTAATGAAACAAAATAAGTAAATACTCGTATTTCAATATTATTTAATTAAAACAGAAGATTTCAGAGTACTATTTTGTTTTTTTTATTTTCGAAACAGAACAAAAAAATATTTATGAAACATGTCAGGGTAACCAGCCGCCTGGGTTCGAATCACACGCCAGCCAGCCTGGCTTCGAATCCCAGGTCAGTCAAGAATGAAAATTATCAATAACAATTTTAATTAATCTTCCATGTTGTAAAAATTCCTTTCTTCATAAAAATAATTTAATGAAAATTAAATTTAATGAACTTAAGCCTAATTAAATAGTAAAAATTTGGATTAAAAACCATGAATAGTTCAACAAAATAACCACAATACTAATTATTGTTAAAGCTAAGGCACAAGCTCTATGTGTTCATTTGTCCTTCAAGTTGTGCTGAAAAATGTCAACAAGAAAAAAGAAAGACAAAAAAAAAAAAAAAAAAACATGATAAAACAAAAAATGTACTTTGGACTTCAAGAAGAATTCTTGACAAAAGTACGGAAAAAACAGAAGTAAAGGAAAAACATGTGAGATCAATTAAAAATGGATAATCATTCAATAAGCAAATTTCGATCTACCAAAGGTTAAAATACAATTTGGTTTAAGGATTGATGTTTGACTACTGACGTCAGCAGTCTTCGATGGCTGCGAGTGTAAGACGGCAAATCCCTTTGAGAAGACCTAGTGGTTGAGGTCGAAACATGTCAGGGTAACCAGCCGCCTGGGTTCGAATCACACGCCAGCCAGCCTGGCTTCGAATCCCAGGTCAGTCAAGAATGAAAATTATCAATAACAATTTTAATTAATCTTCCATGTTGTAAAAATTCCTTTCTTCATAAAAATAATTTAATGAAAATTAAATTTAATGAACTTAAGCCTAATTAAATAGTAAAAATTTGGATTAAAAACCATGAATAGTTCAACAAAATAACCACAATACTAATTATTGTTAAAGCTAAGGCACAAGCTCTATGTGTTCATTTGTCCTTCAAGTTGTGCTGAAAAATGTCAACAAGAAAAAAGAAAGACAAAAAAAAAAAAACATGATAAAACAAAAAATGTACTTTGGACTTCAAGAAGAATTCTTGACAAAAGTACGGAAAAAACAGAAGTAAAGGAAAAACATGTGAGATCAATTAAAAATGGATAATCATTCAATAAGCAAATTTCGATCTACCAAAGGTTAAAATACAATTTGGTTTAAGGATTGATGTTTGACTACTGACGTCAGCAGTCTTCGATGGCTGCGAGTGTAAGACGGCAAATCCCTTTGAGAAGACCTAGTGGTTGAGGTCGAAACATGTCAGGGTAACCAGCCGCCTGGGTTCGAATCACACGCCAGCCAGCCTGGCTTCGAATCCCAGGTCAGTCAAGAATGAAAATTATCAATAACAATTTTAATTAATCTTCCATGTTGTAAAAATTCCTTTCTTCATAAAAATAATTTAATGAAAATTAAATTTAATGAACTTAAGCCTAATTAAATAGTAAAAATTTGGATTAAAAACCATGAATAGTTCAACAAAATAACCACAATACTAATTATTGTTAAAGCTAAGGCACAAGCTCTATGTGTTCATTTGTCCTTCAAGTTGTGCTGAAAAATGTCAACAAGAAAAAAGAAAGACAAAAAAAAAAAACATGATAAAACAAAAAATGTACTTTGGACTTCAAGAAGAATTCTTGACAAAAGTACGGAAAAAACAGAAGTAAAGGAAAAACATGTGAGATCAATTAAAAATGGATAATCATTCAATAAGCAAATTTCGATCTACCAAAGGTTAAAATACAATTTGGTTTAAGGATTGATGTTTGACTACTGACGTCAGCAGTCTTCGATGGCTGCGAGTGTAAGACGGCAAATCCCTTTGAGAAGACCTAGTGGTTGAGGTCGAAACATGTCAGGGTAACCAGCCGCCTGGGTTCGAATCACACGCCAGCCAGCCTGGCTTCGAATCCCAGGTCAGTCAAGAATGAAAATTATCAATAACAATTTTAATTAATCTTCCATGTTGTAAAAATTCCTTTCTTCATAAAAATAATTTAATGAAAATTAAATTTAATGAACTTAAGCCTAATTAAATAGTAAAAATTTGGATTAAAAACCATGAATAGTTCAACAAAATAACCACAATACTAATTATTTATGAAAATAGTTAACTTAAAAATATGTAATCCATCACAGAAAAAAATAAGAATTTTCTCTAATCACCAAATTTATACCAAATTCATAATATCAAGCACACATGTTGTTGATTTTGCACTTATTACCAAAATGATTATATTGATTACTAAAAATTGTAAAATTATGAATATCTTTTTTCAATAAATGATATTTTTACTTTTAATTAAAAAAATGATCAAAAAACTTTGCCATTTCAAACAATGTGTTAATTTATTTAAATAAATATTGACAATTTCAAACAACAATTCTATAAGTTTAAATTATTTTATTTCAAACGAAAAATTAATTAATATTTTTTGATATTTAATTAATATCTTAATTAAAATTTTTTTTCCAAAACAACTTAAAAATTAATTAAATCAAAATTATATTTTTAATTTTCTTTCAACTAAAAAAAATTTATTCAATTATCACATTAATTAAATTTAAATACTTTTTAAACCATTTTTTTAATTGATAAAAAACTTTTTTCTGTGATTAAATTTGTTTGCATCGTAGAATTAACTTATTAACTAAAAAAAAAGTTATGGGTTTCATTGGGTGCAAAAGGCACAAAGTTTTTTTTGTGCTTTACACAGAGGCTTTTTGCATTTTAATTACACTAAATTCATCCTTCGTCCTTTAAACGAATAAAATGAAAATAAAATGCGCATATCTCTAATTTCTTTATCGGTAAAACCTGCCGTGATATTTTATAAAAAACACAAGAGCTAAAATACTAACTGAAAGAAATTTAAATTGAAAATTAACAGTAAAAGTAACATAAACTTCGTGCTTTCGGCGGCGCATATGCAATGAAAAACCTATTTATCCAATGCGTAGAGACAGCTATGCATGCGCACACATCAAGAGTATATCAACGGCTGCCGCTACATGAAAAATAAGCTTAAACAGGACACAAATACAGAAAATGAATAACGAAATAGAAACATACGCCGTCGATTCGACGAAGTATGACGTTCTAGGGTTAAGACAAAATAATTTCATAAAGATGAAATATCTAGTAATATTTGATAAAAAATACTCTTAAATGAATTTTAACCTTAAGACATATTATGGTTTTGCCGGGTCCATGACCGTCCCAGATATGGTACATTCTCGAACATTTGTCTGTAAAAACCGTGGTGTATGGTATTAAATAGTCGGGTTTTATCGACTATACTTTTTTAATTGCTTACTATTTTTTTTTTTTCTTTTTTTTTTTGCTTAATGTTCTAAATACTCGAATGGGGGAAAATGACCTTATTATAAAATTATATGTTTTTTAACTTAAATATCATGTATGTATTCCTTCGCATTTATTTTTTTACATTAAGATGGTTCTTTACCACAAACTTGTGACTAAATCATGAAGTTTGATTTTAATTAACAGACCAATTAGAATTGACCACAGAACTATTTAAGTTGAATATTTTATTAAGTAGAGATTTGTGTGAAATTGAGGGTTACTTTACTTTCACTTTGTAAACAAAAAAAAAAAAAAAACAAAAAATAAAAAAAAAACGGAAGGAATGTTTTCGTTTTAATTGAGGATAATATTGTTCAACACGTTTTTGTTTAATTACAAAATGTTGTCGAGTAAGATGAAAGAGTTAAATAAGTTAAATTAAAAATTTTCTGTGAATTTCTGGAAAAATTGTTTTGGCCATTATTGCGAATTATTAACTAATAGAAGGTTTATTGAATTAATGAAAGCGTCCTTATTTGACAAATATCTGAAAACTATATCGACGCATTTTGGTCTATGAAGAAGGTTTTGTAAATTTACGAAAATGTATTAAATCGACAAATATCTGAAAACAATACCAAGGCATTTTAGGCCTCAGCTTAATTTTCGGTCCTTATGTCGACAGAAACTATATGATATGCATGATTAATACAACTTTTTTCCAAATTTAAGAACATGCTGGAAGAAAATATATCGAATGTTTTTGAACACCATTAAAAGTTTCAAACTTTTGGAAACCTTTTTTATGTATATATTTTGGGAATTGGTTAGAGTTAAAATGACTCCTTTAGGTGCGTAGACACAGAAGAAAAAGAAATAGAGCCGGAAATTTTCTGGCCCAAATTATTTTAATATTTATTTATTTTCTTGGGATACAAAAGGTCAATGTTTTTCAAAAAGGGATATTTCTGAAAATATTTCTTCAAAAGCCATATTGTAAAACATTAAGCTAAAATGATCGGCTAAAATGATCGGCGTCACCCTGCGTTTTTTATAAAAACGCAGAATAAGCTACACAGAAAACATTGTCAGCATTATTGCTAATTAAAAAATTATTTAAAAAGTATTTTTATTTAACTAACAATTATTTTTTTAGTTGAAAGAAAATTAAAAATATAGTTTTGATTTAATTAATATTTAAGTAAACTATTAGCAACATTTTTTTTCGAATTTATTCTATGAGTTAAATTTCAGTTATGTATTTTATAAAGCTTTTTTGTAATAGTTCTATTCCTTAACCTTTTTTTGACTTTATACTAAATTTGCTTACGAAAAGAAATACTTCCCAATATCTATTTGTAAACTATTAACAAAATATTAATTGACTTTTTCGTTTAAATTAAAATTATTTAAACTTGTAGAATTGTTGTTAGGAATTGTCAATTTTTAATTTAATAAATTAACACATTGTTTCAAATGGCAAAGATTTTTGATAATTTTTTTAATTATAATTAAAAATATTATTTATTAAAAAAAATATTCACAATTTTAGAATTTTTAGTAATCAATATAATCATTTTGGTAATAGTTGCAAAATCAACAACTAGTTTACTTGATATTAATTTGGTGATTAGAGACAATTTTTAATTTTTTCTTGGGAACTGTATACATATATCTTATATGTTAATATGGGAACAACTTTTTTGTAGAAGATTTTTAAGTATCTTAGTCCCAATTTATACGATGCAAGCAGGGGTGCCAGATAATTTTGATAAAAAATCGGTATATTTTCAGGAAATAATCGGCACTATCGGCACTTCAATTAAAGAAAATCGGCAAATTAATTACATCCCTTTTAAGAACATATTTTTATTAACATAAAAAATAACAAAAAAAAAATAATTCAGCATTAACTTACATATAATCCATATAAAAATTTATAAAAAAGAATATATTAATAAAAAAATTTTAATTAATTTAAAACAATTCTGTACATTACAAAAATTTTTTCGACATTTAATTTTAACAAATATTTT
The DNA here is from genome assembly GCA_943735925.1 of Pollenia amentaria. Lineage (NCBI taxonomy): Eukaryota > Metazoa > Arthropoda > Insecta > Diptera > Polleniidae > Pollenia > Pollenia amentaria. The sequence continues at coordinate 116,734,982 of OX031010.1, read as the reverse complement.
ACAGAAACATATTTGAGTTTAATAGTTTAATTAAATCCACTTTCTTATCAACTTAAAAATAGTTTGCATTATTAGATTTTAAGTAATCTTTAGAAAAAAGAATTCCTGGAAATGATTTATTTTCCAGGGAACATCGAAATTTGGTTTTATTAAGGTTGACTTGGCTAAAAATTCGTTCCACTTTTGAAGAAGAATGTGGAAGGAAAATAATTTGTTGTACAAAATTTACAGCACTGGAAATGCATCCGTATAATCGTTCTAAGTCCGAAATTTATTGCCAAAAAGTTTGCAAATGTACTTCAATTCCTTCTTCTTCTTAAAAGTTTAAAAATGTTAACTCTCTAAATTCAGAGCCTAAGACATGTTTTTTTTTCAGAAATAAAGCTGGGGAACTTTTTAAGAATTTCCAAAAAAGAAATATTTTCTTTTTTCATAATGTTGTTAGGGCTAATTATATTTAATTATTTATAAGATTTTTGTTGAACTCAAACCTTTTTTTAATATTTGATTGCAAGTTCTATATAAAAATTAATACAGCCATTAACAATTTTGTTAATTTCGCTTTTGTTGAGTTTTGATTTTGATAGTAACTCATTAGCCAATAAGACAAAATACTCCTCGTCAAAGTTCAAAAAATTCTTAGGGTTCAAAAATTCCGTTAAGTAGATTTAATTTTTTAATTTTATAAAATAAGTTAATACAGTTTTAAAAAACTTTCCATTTGGTTGTTTAGTTTATGACAAGTACTCCAAAGTTACACGTTAACAAGCAAAATTACCGTTTATTTAAGTGTTTATCCAAAATTCGGCGTTTTGGAGCAAAAATCGGCAAATCAGCACTTCGCTAATTTTAAGGCAAAAAAACCGGAAAAATGCCGATAATTCGGCAAATATGGGAGGCATGGATGCAAGTCTTATTGATCAGCTTGCTACACCCAGAGAAAAACTATGTTTAAATATGGTCACCTCCAACAAAACTATTTTTAAAGAAAATTTTAAACATATTATGGTTAATTTTACCATATTATTATCACCGACAACCATATTATGGTTAAATGTGTCCTCCATAAAGAGAGGCACAACCATATTATGGTTGCCTGCGAACATGTTTGGTCAATAATAACTAAAATATGTTTAACACTTATAATAGCATGGTTGGTTTTCAACTATAGCATGGTGCTCTTGGAGAAGAGGAAAATACTATTTTTAAAACAAATTATTTTCATATTTAACGATAACATGTTTAGAGGCAACCATAAAATGTTTGTGGCTTCTTGATGGAGGACTAATTAAACAATAATATGGTCGTCGTTGACAATAATATGGTTAAATTTAAATATTATATGTTTAAAATTTTGTCTAAAAATAGTTTTGTTGGAGGTGACCATATTTAAACATGTTTTTTCTCTGCGTGTACTTTATGGGCGAGAGAGACGAGGGGAAAAGAAACGAGTACTCAGCTTGATGTACTCGTCATATACGTTTTGTTTTCTAATTCGCAATATAAAAAACGCACACATCCGTGTGTATATCATACATAAAAGAGTGATATATCAGCAATAAGATAAGCATTGTGTGAATGCCGAAGCTGATTCAAAAAAGAAAATGTGATAAACTTATCAATAAGACTTGCTACGTTTAAATTGGGACGTATCGTCCACCGCATATATCGTTTTAAAGGTATTTTTGTGTAGATATGCACAATATATTACACAGACTCAAAAATTTGAAAATAAAATAAAAATTTTAGTTCAGAAATTTATATTTTTTTTATTGTTGTTTCAATACATAGTAAACAACTAGAATGCTGACTCTTTGACAGGTACATAACTCAAATGTCAATGGTACCTAGCTCATGTTTGGATTAGTAAGATTTTTTTCAAAGTATTGGTGTATAAAACTATATCCACCACTAAACATAGTTGCATAAAATCGTATAGGATGTGGCAAACATTTTTTTTTTCTAAAATAAAATTTTCTTAGTTCAATCAATTTTCAATTAATTTAATGCTGGCTGCATTTATAAACTTTTTAAAACAATGTTTGTAAAATTTTTATTCTGCAATATCGGAAAATATTTAAATAATTTATGATTTCTAATATTATTTTCATGGCACAAAATGCTACTCTGCTGGCTTTAATAATATTAACAACAGAAAAAAATTAGTGTCAAATAAATGTATTTAAAAATTTTTAGTTTGTGAAAAATAAAAACATTTTGCAAAAGCAAATAAGCAAAATGAATTGGAAAAAATTATTAATTATGTGCTTGTGTCGTAAAATTAAACAAAAAGTGTTATATTGTGAAAAAGTTTAAATAGAAAAATTTTAAATTTTGGTTTTATGTGTGTTCAATTCACACAGAACGTATATGTGTGAGGGGTGAACTAAAAATGGAGAACGCTCTCTCCAGTTGGCATACTAGTTGTATACTATGTTTCAATATACATATTGTTTTTTTTTTATATTTTATTGTTAAGAACAGGCAATTTAAACTTTATTTTACCCTTTGGGTGTGTGAAACGAGATATGGTAAAATAAAATTTTCTGTGGTAGAAAAATTTCATGTTTGTGCTGTGTGAAATTATAACATTTTTGACAACGTAAAATTTTCACATAAAGAAAAGAACAATTGTTTTCTGGCACTTCTTAACAGAAGTCTAAGTGGGCACATTTTTGGCGGCGGCAGTTCTTCAAAAAGTAGCCGGTAGTGCATCACCTGACATAAGAATTAGTTATTCAAAATGTAAAAATTATCTATTGTATATGTATTTATTATTAATATAAAGATATTTTATCCCGACTTCAAAAAAGAAGGAGGGCTTCAATTTGATTGTATGCTGCTTTTTTAATGGTGGTTATCGTATAACTCCGTCATATGTGAACCGATTTTTTGCATTTTAATATGGCGTGTCAACAGACTGTGCTTACAAATAATTTTGGAAATCAGACGGATAATTTGTCTGTCCGGTTATTTTATTTTTGAGCTTCTCCATAATTTATAAGCCAATTTTTTTGAATTCGTGCTTACTTTTAATATGATTTGCTAGCAGGTTGCAACCACAGATTACACACAGATATGTCACCAGACGGAAGTTTTTTTGTCTCTTTCTTAGGAAGCTGCCCTTTTTCATTCCTCTTTAAACCATCTTTTATGCCGCAATATAATAAACAAAAATTTATTTAGTTGAGATTTATTTGCAAAACTGTTGTAAAAATTAACTTTTAAGTTTACCGAAACACTAGTAAATAATATTTAAGTAAGTAAATAACATTATAAAACAATAAATACTTTTTTTTTGCACTAAATAACCCATTTGTTGAACTTATGTTTTTATTAAACTAGGTTTGTGTTTTGTTATTTTTGTTTTGATCACGCTATTTGTGTTGATTGCATCGGCCTGCTTTTACACATTGCCACTTCACTACCAAAAAACGCTTCTTGTCTCTTTCTTCAAAAGCTGCCCTCGCAACTGATTTGGGCGTTTTTCACGCGTCACTTTTTACATATCTGTGTGTAATCTGTGGTTGCAACTGTGAACAAATTTTTAGGAATTTTTGGAGGTTGCACATTTCGCTTTTTCAAAAATTTTTGAATTTTTCTTTTAATTTTTGAAGTTTTAGTGCGATTTTCTTATTATCCACTGGTTGGAACCAATAAACATTTATTTTATGCTTTTTTAACTTTTAGAAAAATTTCTCATTTTTTAACATTTTTTTTTAAACCTTCGCGAATTGCGCGTTTTAGGTAACCCAAATCCTAATAAGCTGATTATGGGATTAATGATCAAACGAACCTTATTTATCCTGTTTTTTATTTAGATTCCCTCTCAATCGAATATATTCCCATGTTATTGTGATTGGTTCCTTCCAATTACACTTACAGAAGATTTATTTTGCCTTGGCAATATAACAAAATGCTTGTATTGTAAATGTAATTAGCGTTCTGTAGTCTATTACTAAATTTTAAATTTATTTAAAAAAAAAGTATTTTACTTATATTAGACACTGATGTCAACATGCACAAATTATAATAACAAACACGCTATTACTAAAATAATTAAATATGTACATAACTATTTATAAAACTATCTTATAAAAGATTATATAAATACGCAACACGGTTAAAAAGAAAAGTTTGACTAAAAAATGAGTGTAAATATGCCGTTCGAGCCGGCGGCGAATTAAACTCAAAATTTAAATTCGGCGGCGGCTTCGAGGCGACTTTGAGCTGCATGACCTGGGAGTGTGTCTGATAATTGTGTGGTTGTCAAAAAATTCAACGCTAATGACAAAATTTATACTAGCCCACCGGGCTAGTGAAATTTTATTCCCCTCAACATTGTCAACATTTTACTTTTATGAGTACTTTGCTATCGTTTCACACGCGCCGTTTGTACTTGAAACTTTATCACATAACACATTGTAAGAATAAAAAGTTAAATAAAGTAAATTAGTAAATAAATGCTTTAATAATAATGATTAAAAAAATATGAAAAGACATTTGTTATTTTCTTAAATTTAGGTAGCCCTTTGTAATAAGAACTGCATATTTCGTACGTGCATAAAAGGATTTATTTTAACTGTAATGTCAAGTGGTCGAATTTCGGTCACCTAGCGGTTCTAGTTAAATTAAATCAATAAACACATTGTTTGAAATGTCAAAGATTTTTGATCACTTTTTAATCAAAATTAAATATATCATTTATTGAAAAAAAGTCACAATTTAAAACTTTTAAAATTTTAAGTAATCTTTATACAATCATTTTGGTAATAGGTGCAAAATCAACAAATGGTTTGCTTGATTCTATGAATTTAGTGATTCGAGACAATTTTTAATTTCTTCTATGTAAATCGTTAAAATTTTTTTAACTCTATTTTTTATTACTAATATTTTTTTAATTGGGGAATTTTTTTTTATTAGCTTTAAAAATATATATCCTGTAAATGGTGGCCATAACTTTTTTGCAAAACTTCGGGTATAATGGTCATCATTTCATTTCGTATGTTGGGTTGCTGGTTGGGAGATGGTTCTTGGAGAATGTGCTTCAAAAGGAGCAGTTTTTATGTATAAATCTATACCTAATCGCTTCAAACCTGCTGATGGGGTGCCTGATTTTTGTATGGGGTGTTTCCGGTTTAGAGGACTATTTTCCGCTGACAATAAGCCTTTCTTTCAACATAATAAAACATGCATATAAAGCACTCTTAAAGTGCTTTTTTAAGGGCTTACTATATTAACATATTCATTAATGTTTTTCTTTTACTGTCTTAAATGCCTTTTTTTCAAGCATTTTCGAAAACCATAATATTTTTTTTTTTGCTCTAAAGCCTTCTTCGTTGTCAGCACTAAAATAGCAGATTTGTTTGTATATTTTATTCGTAATCATTTACTGCTGTATAAGAACTCTCTTGCTGAAGCGCTCGCTTTTTCTCTTAAGCGCTTCAAAATACACGAATTTTTTTACTGGGAGCGTTCATAAAAATATTCCTTTTTATATACTTCATTCCTTGAGTACCAATTATATTTACAAGAATAACTCTTAAAAACAGGAAAAACTACAGTCATCTTGTAAATAATTAAAATCAAAATCTCGTTCGATTTCAGTTCCACTTCATTTCGATTTGTAGAACATGCCCGATAATCAGCCTTATTGTGGTTGTCGTTGTCGTATACGACTGTGTCGTTTTTTGTAGAAGATTAAAGAGCACAGGTTGTGTTTTACTTTAATCTATTACAATAACTGACACAGTCGTATACGACAACGACAAACACAATAAGGCTGAATATTTCTTTTAAATAACCTAATGAATAATGTTAGGGGATCTTTAATTCGGTGAACGTAGAGCCAAGTGGAAATCTCTTGTGCATGAAATAGAGCGGTTGCCGAATATGTATGTCCCTTACCAATGTTATCGAGGTATCTAGAGTATGTGCTGTAAAACCAAAAGGTTGGATGGTTTTCCAAAGCTGACTTAACAAAATTTTCAAACATCGTCCGACATGCATCACCGTTAACAGATATTAAAACACCATTTTTAGAAATATGGGCAAATTGTCCTTTAGGGCTTAAGCCCCAGTTAGCTGACAGTAACAGTAAAGTAGCCCTGCAGTAAAAAAGTGAGAAAAATTTACTTTCTACAGATTTAGACTTCACGGTCTTACGGCTAACTGTAATCGTTCTTATTGCTTAACATACAACAAAATGAAACAGCTGATTTGCAACCTTACTGTAACTGTCAGCTAACTGGGGCTTTACACAAAACACCGACAATAAACACTGCGTTCATCTGTTTTTACATTCCCGACTACAATTTGTGGGTCAGGAAAAAACAAAACTAAAAACCGATTGCTTCATTTTATTGTTTTCGCAGGAAAATTAAAAATAAACCAATTTGCCCGTTAAATTTTTTGCACGTGCACCTGCAAATTTATTATCAATGTTATTTTCGGTAGTACAAACTGTTTTATTCATTCATTATGATGTGCTTAGTTCCCAATTTTTTTTTGGAAAATACACTTAAATTTATTGTTGGGGGATAAGCTAGTTTCTATGCGCATTTCAGTGGTTGGTTAGGCCAGATCATCAGAAAATCTTTTGCAAGGACTTTGGAAAAGCGAAAGATATTATACAAATAAAACTGTAAGGCGAATGAGAATTACAAACACTCAAATTTTATTTGCAACGATATCAAAGCTTAGACAAGACAACAACAATAAACAGCCAGTTTTTCGTTTTTTACATTCCCGACTACAATTGGTCGGCTTTTACCGACTTAAGGGCTATACACCCCACCAAACAGTACGCTTAAATAGGTGTAATTGTCGCTGCTAAACAGCTCTTGGATTCTTTGCAGCCCAAATCCTGCAGTGTTGTGGCCATATAATAAGCAAACAAATAAAGCACAGCCGCGAATACCGTTGTACGTTAGACAAGTATTATTTTTTAGGAGAGCAAAAAAACGTTTTTAACAGGCAGGATTATTTATTTTATTTTTTTAATATTATCCAAAATAAGGATAGTAAAAACTCTTATGCAAAATACCAAGAAATTTGAATATAAAATTGCATGCAAATTTCAGTTTTTCCACTACGCAAGCGTTTTTTAAAACGTTATTCCACGTTGCTAAAGTAGTTCGTTTGCATCACTTTGTTATTAACTTACAACGTTCTTCCACTCGCGGACTCTTTCTATCGCATTTGGGCAGCGTTAAGGTGCATAATTTTGGGTGATTGTATGTTAAAGCCAGGGACCGTAAGAGTTATTCATTTTTTCATAAAAGTCAGATGATAACAGTTATTTTTTGATTTTATTTTTTTTTTTTTTGAACAAAAATAACAGTTATTTTCTGATTTTATTTTTTCGATCAAAAATAACAGTTATTTTGATTATTATTTTTTTGAGCAAAAATAAAAGTTATTCTTTATACAAATGTACGTGTTATAATTATTTGGTTGTCTTTAAATATTTATAAGATATCCCAATGATGATAACACATTTAAATAAATATTTAAAGAAATCTCAATAATTATAACACGTACACAGAAAAAATTGTTTTATCAATTAAAAGAATGGTTTAAAAATAATTTAATTTAATTGAATCCATTATTTTTTTAGATGTAAGAAAATTAAAAATTAAATTTTGATTTAATTAACATTGTAGCTGTTTTGAAATAAATTTTCAATTAAAATTTTAATTAAATAACAAAAAAATCTTAATTGACTTTTTTCGTTTAAAATAAAATAATTTAAACATGTAGAATTGTTGTTGCAAATTGTCAATATTTATTTAAATAAATTAGCACATTTTTTTGAAATGGCAAAGTTTTTTGATCACTTTTTTAATTAAAACTAAAAATATTATTTATTGAAAATATTTTTTCAAAATTTTAAAATTTTTAGTAATCAATATAATCATTTTGGTAATAGGTGCAAAATCAACAACTTGTTTGCTTGATTATCAAAAATTATTTTCGGGAATGAAATATTTATTATTAATTAATTCATTTATTAATGATGTGCTAATAATCCCAATTTTTGAATGAAAACACTGAAATTTATTGTTTTTCTATGCGTATTTCGCTGGTTGCTTAGGCCAGCTCGTCAGGAAACTTTTTCCAAATACTTTAGAAAAGCTAAAAATATTATAAAAGTAAGACCATAAAGTGATTAAGAATTTTAAACACTCAGGTCTTACATGTAACAATATCAAAGCTTCAACAAAGACACAACAATAAACCGTCAATTTTTCTTTCTTACATTCCCCTGCTTGATATTTTGAATTTGGAATAAATTTGGTGATTGGAGAAATTTAATAGCTTTTTCTGTGTATATTTCTGTAAAGAATAACTTATTTTTGCTCGAAAAGATAAAAATCAAAAAATAATTGTTATTTTTGTTCAAGAAAATAAAAATCATAAAATAACTGTTATTTTTGATCGAAAAAATTAAAAAAATTGTCCAAAAAATATAAATCAAAAAATAACTGTAATTTTTGATCAAAAAAAAAAATCAAAACTTTATATATCATAATATTTTATCATAGATAATTTCATAAGGATCAATATGTTATACTTGAATCAGTTTTCCAGTATTTACTTCTATATACTTTTTTTGTTTTAAAATTTCAAAATAACTGTTATTTTCGGTCCCTGGTTAAAACAGTGTAAGAGAGTAATGTTAGCGGCAATCTGTAAAAAGAGTGGCTTTTAGAACGTAATTCGCGGCTTTGCTTCAAATAATAATTAACAAATTTATTAAGTATTTAAGGTATCTAGCTCATTATGCGACTCTGCATGAAATACTTTGTAAATGAAATGAAAAAGTTTGCTTAAACAATTAACTTCTATTAAAAATTATATCGGGGCGAAATTTTACAAAAAAATTACAGAAACATTTTATGATCCAAGAATAAATTTGTTGTCCCATTTTTGAATAAATACACAGAAAACATCAAAGCTGCTAAATTTTCAACTTCCAAAAAATTAGTAGAAGTCGAACGTCCTTTTCTAAATCCATGTTCGAATGGTGATAACAAGGAAGATACTTGATGTGATATACGGGGATATATCGTAAATTATATTACGAGGGCAGATCAATAAGTCCGTAACATTTCGAACTTTCCTCGTAGTTATATGAAATGCAACACTGCTCCCACAACTGTCCCAAACTCCCAAACTGTGTTTCATTCAAAAAGTCACCGACTTATTAATCTGCCATCGTATTACAATTCACGATTTTTTCAAAGAGTTGGGAATAACACTCCATTTGGCTATACCTCTAAAGTTTGAAATATTGATTCTGCATTCGGACTTTTACAAAGGTATAATAAAAGATTATTTTCAGTATTCGGGGAAGTAAATTGATTAGTTAAACGAAAAAACATAAGCATTTTAGAAGTACACAACTGGGAACTCCATTTGGGCCATAACATAACAGAGTATTTAATCCTTTAACAGCATCCATAACAGTTGCTTTATGTGAGATTTATTACTGAAGATTCAGGAATTCGATATGGATAAATAGTTAAAAGATTCATTTCTTTATTGGAATATGAGGTGGAAAACAATTTTTGCAAAAATGTCACATATATTAGAATTAATACAGGATTCATTGTATAAATATTTAAATGATGATAGTATAACTTAAAAAAAAAACAAATGTCATAATTAGTATGAACATTAACTGACCGCTAATAATGAGAATTTTTTTGATTTATTATTTTTAATTGTTTTTAATAGAAATACTTACATGTTTCTCCATGTTAATGTAATTTTCAGTTAATTAACAAATACCATGCCAATTAGTAAACTGAGTTTTATTGCAGATACCCCATATGTTATATAGATATGTTTCATATATATAATACACATGTTTGTGAATGTGTTTTAAAACATTCATAAGCATATTTGGAATAAATAATTAAATTGTGAATTATAAAAAAAAACATTGTGTTTTACACAGTATTGATTTTTTTAACTAATTACAGGCACATGCAATAAAATTTTCCTTTTATGAAAGGCAAAAAAACTTAGTTTGTTACACTGCCAATTATTCAAATAAGGAATTGAATTTTGTTAAGTTCAAACGTATAGGCACAAGGTCACCTCATTAATGGTTTGGTGCATATGCCAAAAAGAGGTAGTGGAGAAAGACGACAATGAAGGTCTATATAAAGATTTCTGAAAATATACCCGATAGAATTTTTTTTATTTTCACCACTGCTTCTGGCATATGTTTTAAAGAAACATGTAAATTGTTGTGAACGTTCATTAACGCACTAAGAAGTTAATAGTATTTTATTGAAAGTGAAAATTATGTTTTGTGCCGTATACGTCACTTTTTTAAATTTATTTATAAAAAGAAGTTTTTTGAGCAGCATACGTATAATTATCTACTGCTGTGTATTGAACTGTTGACATTTTATTTGCCTCTGGTTTTTAACTATTTGTTTTTCTTACGGCAATGAGGCAAAGCAAGAGTGAAATTTAATTTTGTAGGTTTTTGTATGAGGAGGACCTAACACAATCGTGTTGTCTGGGTGTTAATCTTAAAAATAAACACGAAACACTTAATAGTTTAAAATTAATTTTATTTTAGTATTACATATTTAAAATTAAAACAACAACAAATTGTTTCTTAATATTTATTTAAAATAAAAAATTCAGAGCAATAAATAAAGTAAAAATTAAGATCAATTTATATTAAGCACACAACATTATTTTGTGATATTCTCTTGCTAAACAAAATTGAACTTTACCTTTTCGGCATATTCCTCGCAATCGGCTATTACAGCCTGTATTGCGGCATCTACTAGCTGTTTCGTATAAAAATTCAGGCCAGTGTTCCAACGATCATACCTTATATCATCTTGGCCTTATGGGGGCGAAATTTACTTCCATAATATCCCTCAGACTTATTTTGGAGTTAGAAGGATTTCTGACTCTTTCCTATATTCTTTCCAGCTTTTGTAAATAGCAAAGTCCAGAAAATTAAGAAATACTTTTACTGGCCACCTTCTGGTTTTCATTTTAATACGGTTATACTCCATCAGTTGGTTGGCTATACCAACTCCTCCAATTCTATCATTATATAGCTGAATAACCGATGAAACTGGAACTGCCAATCGCTGTCTTAGATTTTTTACCAAGGTTCTTTTTCACCTACTAGATATTTTAAGCATATAGTGGATGCAACTGCAACACATTTTGTATCGATAAGAAAATGTCATCGGGTCAGCTGGAAGGTTAACTATCCTGCCTAAACGATATGTCATTATAATGCCTGTGGCTTTATATCCCATCTGTTCCAGTTTTTCCAGTAGCGGTATTGTAATCGGTGAAAATATAGTTGGCTACATTGTGGCAAATATTTTGTTAATCTCTAGACAACTGATGCCCCATGCACTAGCCCACAATCCGGAAACCAGCTCCTTGAAATAACTCAATATCGACTACTAGCCCTTTAGAGGTAGCGCACACAAACTTTTTTAAGCCAACGGGACGGGTCTCGATCTCATAACTTGGCGAGCTGGTGACCCCAAAGTTAAAGGCCCCATTTATTCATCAATAGAGTAACTAGTAACTTCATTAGACAATTGATTACAGCGGAATCTAACTAAGTCAATTACAGGTTGCACTCTCCATAACTTATTCGTTGCATCTGCATTAATTGTGTCCACAAAGTGAATTATGTTACGTAGCTTCTTGAACTTATAGAAATCCATGTCCGAGTTTTCAAGGATATCTAAGTCCTGTTGAAGGTCCGATTCCTTTAAAAAGTTAAAATTGTTCTTAAAAACAAACCACATAGCACAATTGTGAGCCTGATTTCATATGCCAACTTAAAGCCGAAAACAACAATTGTGTATTCTTTTATTTAGGCAAATATAACGTTTAACTTCAATAAGAGCAGTCATTTATTCCGTGTTGAATCTTTAGTCAGAGAGTTTAGTTTGCAATATACAGCATCTCGCAATTGTATGTATTATTAAAAATAAAACAAGGGTACTTACACTTGGCATGCTTCTAATCTCATTCAGAGGGTCAGCGCGACTGAATTTTTTTATGTTTGCATACATATTTTCTGCACTTTAACGTCTTCCATTAAAGAGAAATACCTAACACAATCAATGTGTTTGAAAATTTTGCTTCTAAATACGGTATGTTTTTTTGAGAATTTTTTTTAAACCACATCGCACATCGGTTAAGATGGTTCTCAAAGGGCTGAGCAGATGTATCTTACATTATCGTGGAATCCTTTCTTGTTTTGCCTACCCTTTAAGGGCGCACCCCTAATATTACAGATTGGCGCAATCAGAGAGCGTAAGATGTTTTAACAGGTGTGTGTTCTATATCTCACTACTTTCAATCGCATTATTTCAGTGTAAAAATATATAAAAAAAAAAAACAAAAAAACCAAACATGAATCTGACTAAAATAAATCAACCATGATTCGAAAAGTTTTTCTGTAGAGCTTTTTTAGTGCTCTTTTTTTTAAACAGAATATTAGAATATTAGAGAATCAAAGTTGTTTTTGGGAATGCAATTATTTATTAAAAGATTTTGCTTGTTGTGCTTAATTTCTTATTTTTATAATTGATAAAAATACTGAAATTTATTGTTGGAGGGTAAGCTGTTTCTATGCGCATTTCACTGGTTGCTTAGGCCAGATCATCAGGAAACGTTCTCCTAAATAGTTTAAAAAAAGCCAAAGCTATCAGCAAACAAAACTACAGAGGGAATGAGAATTACATACACTCAAATAGTATTTGCAACGATATCAAAGCTTAAACAAAAAACCAACAATAAAACGGTGAGTTTATCTTTTCTTACATTCCCCACTACACTACGCATAGGAACAGCTTATCCTCCGACAATAAATATCAGTATTTTTAAAAATTTTAAAAATAGGGAATTAAGCATAACAAACAAAATCATTTAATATTAGAGAGTATTAGCAAAAAGAACTGGGGCCTAATTCTGGTAGTCGTGATCGAGTACTTTCTCGATTCGAAAGCAATTTTATTTCTAATTCTTTCAGTCGATACTGAACGAATCGAAATTATTTTTTCAGTATTGTGAAACTCAAATTAATGCTTTACAACACTGAAAAAATAATTCCGATTCGTTCATTATTGACTGAAATAATAAGATATTAAATTGCTTTCGAATCGAGAAAGTACTCGATTACGACTGCCAGAATCAGGCCCCTGATAATGAAATAAATAAACGGTGAATCATAGAAAAGCATCGAATACAATAGAACATATATAAAACACACAAGAATATTTAACAACAGTGTAGTTAAATAGTTGCATTTAGGGCAGTTTAAACAGAAAGCACTTTCTTATAAGCAGCAATCTTTGGTAATAATAACTAATTCATATAACGACCCCAAGTGTTATATGAATGCAATTTTGTCTTCGGTCTATATCTTCAATCGAAACATTCAAACATGTTTGAAATATTCAATATCAGTTTATATGTTCTATTTCATCTTTGTTCTGCTTCAGCTTTATTTTATTCCAACACTGTTTTATTGCAGTTTTGCTCTATTCTGCAATAAAATATTGTTCAGCAAAATAAATATTTTTGAAAGTATGTGTTTTATGAGGCATTTATATACGCTTACTATTTTTAATTTAATTGGATGGCTAGTAAGCCATTTTTCTTGTGCCTGTGCAGCTTTTTAGCATAACCTTCTAAGCGGAAGCGACAGAAATAGTAAGTGTTCTTCAGACGCGGATCCAGCTTGAGCCTTAGGAGGGGAATTTTTTATGATACAAAACAAGTAAAAAATATTTTTTTTAAAAGTTTATTAAAAACGATATGTTTATATTATATTAAAAAAAAACTCAACAATAAGGTTAAATAGAATATAAGATCAGTTCTATATAAATTAAAATAAATTTATCTTTTTAATAACGTTTTGGCTATAAAAATAATTTTATTTATTTTTAATGTTTTTTTTTTTTATTTGAAACAATTTATTTGACTACATAATACTAAATTGTTTGACCAATTTTTCGACCAAAAAAAATACATATGCAATTGTTAACAAAATTTTGGAAAAGGAATATGCTTCACTAATTTTAAAATTAAGTTATGAATTTTAGTCGAACTGTTTGGGTTTTAATCTAAAGATGCATATATAATTATTCTGGTTTAAGTTGATTACAGCTAATTTTTTTTTTTTAAATTATTTTTATTTAGAAATAATTTTAAAGCTTATAACAATGGAAGGACAAAAATAACAAAAATACAAATATTTTTTTCTAGTTCTTGTTTTGCAACGATATGTAAAAGTTCTAAGTCCAAAAATACTAAAGAAAAAGCGCTAGAGCCAATTAAAATGTGAAAATTTCAAAAAAAAATTTGTTAATTTTTGTTAATAGTCAACATTAAAATAAATAAAATAATTTTATAGTATATTTTATTTTTTGCAAATTGACATATAAAAATGTACATTAAAAGTATAAAATATATAATAGAAAAGGTGATAAGTCACAAAAAGCTATGTAAAACATAAATGTATTTTTTACTAAAGACCTTAGAAAGTTTTTTCTCTCTCCTATAAAATTTATACATTGGACTACATCCTTTTCGACTGAAGGTAATGATATACTATACTTATATAGGTACATTATAAAAAAAAAAAAAATTACGGACTCAATTTGACAGTTATATAATTCTTCTTTGGTGAACTTTTACTAGACCAATACATATATTCATATGTATATATGGGAAGGTAGAATAGCAATGCATATAAAATTCAAATTCAAAGCCTACTATGATGAAAATATGATACGAAAAAAGGTTATATTAAAATATATATAATAAATAATTATCATAACACAAATAAAAATATTGCATATACCAAGGCTTATTAACCCATTACAGCATAAAGTTTGTTAACAGACTTTTTTTGGTTTTTACAACATATAACGAATATGTGGGATCATATAAAAGAAATAGTAGCTAATGGGAACAATCCAATGGTCTTTGCCATCATACTGTGTTGTGGATAAGGGCTTGGCTGGTTTTTGTCCTTGTCGTGGTGGAGTTCCATATTTAACAAGTAGACTTTGAGCTACATACATATCTTCTAAATGCAAACAAGGATTCCGTACCTTTGTGACGAACACCGTTTATATTCGCCGTGGTAATCTGGAGGGGTAGTTATTACACCCGTAAAATCACTTACCATGAACACTAACATGATATTTGTGTTAGGTATGGACTCCTCAGGTTCTCCCATGGTGTAACCCGGTTGTTAATGTATGTGTTTTGGCATGTAACAGAGTTGCCAGATTATAATAGCCAATCATGACCGTTGTAGCAGGGGAGTTATGATTCGAAACACTTCCGAAATATGTTCGTAGTGAATGGTATGGACGAACAACCCTGGATTAAAAAGGGCGTTGGTCAATGATACGAGGATCGAAAAAAGCGGCGTGGTAGTTGATCATTCTTTAAGTAAAAGCCGGCCAGAAAGGTGGCGGAAAAAAAACCATTGAAAAAAGGTGTAGTTACTGAAGAAAACTTGGGAAAAAAAATACCATTTCCTATAATTCAAGGTAATTGTTTTAGATAATTGATAAAATACAATAAAGTAGTGCTATTTGGCTGAAAATAAACTTAAGATATTTACAAAAGCCTTAATAAAAAAGAAAAAACTCTCATTAACCTCATAGTTTGCCTTAAAAAAAAATATACTTCGCTTTAATTTTTGTGTGGTGTCTCTATTGTCTATTGGAGCAACTGTACTGGGTAAGGTAGTCAGAAGTTGAAAAGAAGGTGAAGAAATTGTCAGTGATTTACGGTGACGGCGGAAAACAAAACAACCGGTAGATGTTGTCCAGGAAAATATATAAAAAAACCGGTTGCGAAGAAGCGAGACGGCCTAGTGGCGCATTTAGTAAAACCACAGAAATAGACACGTGGGTTTCGATCATCCTGGCCGCAAAACACAAAATTTTACCGACCTAACCACAAAATCACGTGCTTGAAAAAATTCACCTGCCTGACCAGAACATCACGTGCTTAAAGAACCACCGACCTAACCACCACAGCACGTGCTAAAAAATTTCACCTACCTAACCACAACATCACGTGCTTGAAAAAAATTTCACCTACCTAACCACAACATCACGTGCTTGAAAAAATTCACCTGCCTGACCAGAACATCACGTGCTTAAAGAACCACCAACCTAACTACAACATCACGTGCTAAAAACAATTCACCTGCCTGACCAGAACATCACGTGCTAAACAAATTCACCGGCCTAACCAGAACATCACGACATTACCCCCATCAATAGCATTAGCTATAATCAGGTACCACTGTTAAAATCGTCGAAGGAAGTTAATCTTTAAAGCTCCGGATCAACAGGTAAAACGTATAATAACCATGACAAACTCGTCCTTTGGGAGGGGCAGAAAAAGTACGTCTAATGACATTACCCACATTTTGTTTGGTTAACAAATTATGAAGAAGTAGTAATTATTCCTTTAGGCTATCCACTTATGTCTAAAATTATATATAGAATTCTTAATACTTAAGTTATTAGCCTATCTATAATTGCTATAAGTATAACTAAATCTATTACTAATCACTATAATAAATTTTAATCGTTATCCATACTAGTATTACCCTAAGGTATTTGTGACAGGGATCCTAATTATAGCCCACTTTAGGACTTATAAAATTACCTTTTTATACCTGATCCGAAGATACATATATACCTTTTTGGTGATACAAGTAGGGCCAATAGGTATATATATATATATTATGCTTTAGGTTTAACTATAACTATTTATAAATTATCGTAGAACTGACTAATTCAGAAAAATAAATATAGTTCCTGAAAATTCCTTTTAAATGAACGGGGTTACAAAAAACTAGAATTCGTTATAAGCAACAACCGTGTTTATAAAAGATTGTTGGATTTGACAACGTTTATTTAGGACAATTTTCTACAAAAGAAAAAAGAGGAAAAAGACTTATATTGTAAACCGGCCACAGGGGTATAAGGAAGATTTGTTTTTTGTTTGCAAACCAACAGAAAAGATAGAAATTGGCTTAAATAAAGACGAAAGAATAGGTAAAATTGAATTAGGAAGAATTTCTACAGGAATGAGGGAAAAAAAGTTTATTCTTTAAGCGGTTAACTTGGTGAATGATTTCACACTTATTTTCTTAAATTGAATGAAGTCATTGATTGATTAACAAATTATTAATAATCTTAATTATCAAGTTGTTAATCACTTAAAGAAATACGCCCATTGCCCTAATAAATCTGTTAAAAAAAAAAAAAAAAAAAAAGGAAAAAAACATTAATGGGATTTCTTATTCAATTATATATTTCCAAGTGACTTAGACTGAAGTGGGGTTTAGATTTCTGAAGTCCAATGGAACTTGGTTGCCTAAACTAAATTCGGCTTTGAAGTCGTAAATGAAAATTTTAATTTGGATACTTAAATTTAATTTAAACACCTAACCCGAATTTAAGCTTAGTTGCCGAAGTCAAACCTGAACTTAACTACGTGTGGTTAGTTTGAATTTGGCTATTGCCTTTGAATTAAAACACTTCAGCCCTATTCGGACCTACATAGTTCGTCTAGATTTGGCTTAAATGATTAAATTAGCTTTAAAAGCACTTAGATCAATTTCGAATGTTAATACCTCAGCTAATTACGAATTCAGATCCGTAAGCTTTAGTAAGGTTGAATACTTAAACTATGTTTAAACACCCGGTTGGAAGATTCAACTCAAAAGAAGAAAACGTAATTCAAATGTCGGTTCATAGGCTTGTTCAAGACTAAAATTGGAACTTGAGTTTAAATAAATGAACTGAATTGGGAACTCAGAGTTCATGAAAAAAATTAACGCAGGATATTTGCAGTGAATGACAAGGGTTATATTCAAGAACTTAGTTTGAATTTGGTTATTTTATTTAAGTTTGGACACCTAATCCAGATTTGGGTACTGAATTTAAATTGTTTTTTTTTGAATTGCGTATAAATTTAAATACATAAACCAAACTTAGATTTGGGTTGCCGGTTTAAATCAGGGGCTAAATCTACACAGTTCCATTTTAATACTTACTTCAAATTTTAATACCGAATTTAAATTCGAAGACCCAATTAAAGTTTGATGCATTAGCCGGATTTAAATACTTAGACTAGGTTCAAATTTAAGTTTTTAAACTGTAATTGAATTTTGATACATATTCATACTAAATTTTGAGCCGGAATTTTGGATTTGCGTTTATGACCTTAACCTGAATTGAGGTTTGGGGAAATTAACTAAATTCGAATTTGATTATTTTTATTAAAGCTTATGCTGGGTGCCTAAATTAAATTTAGATCGTTAAATCCAAAAGTAAATCTGACAACTTGAACAGAAATTTTAAGTCGGTAAAGGCAATTAAATCAATATAAAAGAATCTAAGCATGGTTATGTTTAGATACTTTGAACTGATAAGTCCTTGAATACCTCGAACATGAGATACTTGAATGATGCGATTTGAATTCGAAAAATTAACGAGATTTGCTGCACAGGAATAAAGACTGGAACAAGCGACTAAGTAGTTATCATATTTGACCTGTGAAAACATAAATACCTGTATAATTACTTAAATAATAATTGGATAAATAAGTTACAATAAGGAGCTAAATAAATAATTAAAGGAATACTTAAATGAATAAATAATTTAATAAATAGATAAATATTTTAATGAAGAAAATAAATAATTTAAGAAATAAATAAATAATTTAAGAAATAAATAAATAATTTAATAAATGAATAAATAATTTAATAAATAAATAAATAATTTAATAAATAAATAAATAATTTAATAAATAAATAAGTAATTCAATAAAAACGTAAAAAGAAATAATTATATAAATACTCCAATGAATGATTTTACAAATAACGAAATAAGTAATTCAGTAAATACCCGGAACGAAACAAAAAAAGGAAAAAAAAACTAACTAATAGATACCCAAATAATTAAATAAATAATCTAAAATCTGAATGAACACGTAATAGGATAAGAACTTAAATTAATAACTGACTAGATCTATAGGTGACAAAAGGCTTAGACGAATAAAAAAAGAAAAAATATGAAGATTGAATGAACGACGAAATATGATTATGGGTATGCTGAGGAAAAACAATTTAATAGATCACTAAAAGGGATTATAGAAATTGAAAGAAAGAATAAGGGAATTACATAACCGGGAGCTTACCTACCTTTGACGACTCCTGACATAGATTTTTCTCGAATTTGACAACATTAACACTTGATATGACCACCGACCTTAAGGGGGGGATAAAACACACATTCCACTAGGGTATGGAAACGTTGACGGAACAAATTGGGACAATGTTTGTTTGATTTTTTTATGAGACACTTTTGTAGATATCTTTTTATTCAGTTGTTTTGTTTGAATCGCGTCCGAAAGAACAGATTTATAAGGGAACAATATATAATCGTCTGGATATTGAAAAAAAAACAAGAAAGTAAATAAATGAATATTGAAAATCAAAAGACAATAAAATATGACAGAAAATAGGGGGAAACATACCCAACGAACAATTTAGATGAGGTGGGAAACCACACCCATCGAGTTATTTGAAGGGAACAAGAAACAAAACAAAAATATTAACAAAGCGGCCCTTTATTATTCAAAATTTATTTTTTTTTAATTGTTTATTTATTTAAGTTGGATCTTTTATTTGAAATAATAAAAAAAAAAAGATTGAATAAACAATTAAAATGGGAAATAATTAAGAGTCAAATAAAAATTAAATAACATTTAATATTGCATATAAGTAATCATTTAGAGGGAAAATAAACCCAACAAGCGGTTGGAAAAGAAAATAACAGGATACAATACATTAGAATAGTTGCCTATTTGCCATTTATCGGCAACAATCGGTTTTGCTTACTATTTATGCCAAGGGAAATAAAGAAAATAAAATAACAAAAAAAAAAAAAACAATTTTGGTAAACATTTCTCTTCTATTACATTACAATTACTTTTATTAGATCATCTATATTTCTTTACATTTTAAACTAAGTATATAAATAATATTTTTTGGAATGTAATAACTATTTTTTTATATTTAGTTTTAAATCTATATGAAGCAAATTTTGTTATTATCGGTAGTTATAGTATAAATAACTCTAAATAAATATAATGTATTTTTTTTTTATAAATCGACTGAAAACATAGAGGATGTATTGATTTAATTAAAATTTTGGTTGATAGGTAACAGACGTGCGGCGAAGTGGTAAGTAACGTTTAGGGGCATTACTCCAAATACAATTTTTTGTACAGGCAATGAGTAGTGCCACGGATGGCAGTAACGTGTCATACGGGGTGGGCAGCCTGTCCAGGACAAAAACAACTGGTTCTGAAGACTCGAGGCAATCGTGTCGAGAACTGCGCTTTAGTTTTCGGTAATATCAATCGACAATCGGTCTTTGTTCAATGTTTTTTTTTGTTTTCTATCGCTTCGGTATAATAACAGCTTTCGTTTTATAGGCACGAATTAAATTGTGTATGTGTGAGTAGATGGACGCGAACCCCCCATTTCCGGCGAGCTTCAGCCCAAACACCAGCGTGCCATTGTCCATCGCGAAGCGAAAAAGTGAGTTTTTGATTTACGTCAAAAAAAATTCTCACAAACATTTTTTTTCACTCACTTAACATCACACCTTTATTGCAACCATTTTTTCTAGCTAAAAGCCAACCATTTACAACCGACACATCTAAAAAATACGCAAAAATTGGCCACCACCATTTCTTTACACGCAGTCTAGTGCGAAGATTCGCGACAGCTTGGTCGCATTTATCAACTCCGCCCATATGTTTATTATAGCTGGCAATAAGAGAAGGCTGAGGAACAGAAATTTTCGCTTTTTTTTCATTAGACCAACGTGTGGCAGATATTAACGTCCAGTTTTCAAAATTTGTTGCTACTGTAACAACGTTGTTGTCCTTCCATCGACATACAAAAACTTCTTCAGATGACCTGTAATCATACATGCCGCGTTTTTCTCGTTTGAGTCTGATTGACTTCTAATAGAGGACAGTTTTCAACTCGGTTCGCCCTTACTGTTCCAGTTCCACAATAACCCAGTACTTTGAGCCGCCTCATCAATGGCAATGATGTGAAGTAGTTGTCGAAGTATATTTTTACTCCACTTTGACGTGGTAAATCTGCGTGATCTATCAGATTCAAAACTACATCTCCACCTAAACCAAAGTCCTTTCTTTCTGTACTTTTTCCAGTATAAATACTAAAGGCCACCATGTATCCAGTACTTGAACATAAAGCCCAATTTTTGAAGCCAAATCGTATCGGCTTTCCTCTGATAAATTTCCTCTTAGCCAAGCGGCTAAGGTTCCCCACGTGTTCGTCGTCAGACTTGTCGCTGTCTTCATCTGTTGCCTGCCCGCTATGCTCAAAAGGTGGTTCAACATAAATTAAACGTTCTGTAGACTCTGTTTCATCTTCACACTCTAAAAAAGCTAATATTTCATGCACTTTCAAGCTAAAAAAAAAAATCGACAAATAATCACACTCAGAAGTTTGCAAAGCATAACGTCCGATATATCGGACGCTTTTAAAAAACCACATATAAAAATGAAAATAATAATTTTTGTAAACAATAATGTTTGTTTCAATGTAGAAATATAATTGTTTTATAAAAGCAAAGCATTATTTTTAATAATTTATTGTTGAATTTAACAAAATTATAAAATTAATCTTACCTCTTCTGCAAAATACTGCAACCGCGTTCAGACATTTTAAACAATGATAAAAAAAACTGTTAAATTTTGTTTATTCTTTAGAAGCGATGTTGCCAATTTTCACCTAATTCCAAACTTTCTGCTACCATCAAATACGCAAGAAAAATTAACAGCCCAATTATGAATAAAAATTCCCTGGGAGTTTTTTCCCTTTTCCCATTTCTACAATTCAATTTACATAGGAAAAAAATGGGAGAAGGGAGAAAACTCCCGGGGAGTTTTTTTTCATAATATGTTTTTTTTTATTGAAAATACGCAATTTAGTGCCGTCCGATTTATCGGACGTTATGCTGTAATTCAACCGCTCGCATTTTCAACCAAAACGTTTATGTTTCGGAAATAGATGGCACTTGCTGGGATTGAATGTAGAATAATATGTATTTAAATACAGTAAACTAGATGTTTCATTGGAAATATGTAATAAAAAACTGTTAGGATAAATACTTGGATACTTACTGAAAATTTGATAAGAGATTCTATAAAAAAACAAAAAAAAACGATGCGATTTCCAAAAGTTTTGTACATTTGGAAAGTCGTGTATTATCGAAATAAGCAAAACATATTTTTATAATTTAGGCGGGGGGGGTGTGGGAAATTCCTTTTTTCACCCCCCTGAATCCGCGCCTGGTGTTCTTTTAGCTGAAGCTATCCACTGCAAAGCAGCAGTTGCTATATAGATCAGCCAGTAGTGCATAGCAAAATTTTGTAGCCAGTCCAGGATCGAAGTCCTTAGGGCTTACTGGTTGTTGTGGGTCTACATATAATTTCTGGTCGAACGCTTTCATCCCGAAGGCCAGCCAATTTTACCCGAGTATATAATACCTAGTGGTGAAATTTTCCCAAAATGTATTTCTACATACCCAAGGGGAAATTCGTTAAGCCGTTAAGCGACACAGCAATTCTTTATAATTCAGTAGTCTCTAGGCTTTTTTGTTATCATCCTTAAATGGCAGCTTTTTATCAGATTGCGTCGTTTACTAGTCAAACAAGCCAACTTTAGTCATTTTACATTAAATAAAAATCCCGAAAGAATGGAAGCAAAATTGAAAGATATACAACTTAAGGTACGTTCACATATGGCAAATATTAGCCCCAAATATGTTTGCCTTTATTTGGCAAATTTTTTTTCAAAACAATGTAGGTTTCATTTTGTGGTCACACTGCGCACATTTATTTGCTCATATTTGTTTGCTCGAACAGATGTCAAATAGCGGCAAACACACATATTAGCAAACATGTTTTCCATATGGTCACACTTAAAAAATATTTGCCGAAGCAAAATATTTGACCAAACTGTCAAAATATATAAATTTATTTGCCAAAACACTATTATACAAATTGTGATGGAAAATATAGAGGAATTTCTTTCAATTAGAGCGTGTTCTATTTTGATCTGGCAAACCATCTGACATCAGCTGTTTTGCAAGCAAATATATATTAAAATCTATTTACTTACACATATTCTTAAAAAAAAACAAAATTTTTAATTAACTAAAATACAATAAAAAGTGAATATAAATATAAATCAGTAAATAGTTTGCTAATATGAATGTTTTTATGTTATGTCAGGTGAAACCAAAAAGGAACGTGTTAAAGCAAAAATGATTAACCTTCTGTAATTGTCAATTTTGACAGACATGTGAAATTACATATGGACTTTACATCTGACAAACCCACCGCAAAATAAATATCGTGTAAAATTGCTTAAACATTTTTGAAAAGTTGAGTTTAAAATCGATTATACATATATGATTTCAGTGTTCTTTTTATATTTCGTAATCCATTTTTGAAATCTTAAAATGGTAATTACTCAAAAAATGGTTTTATACAATAACTAGCATTTAACCCGCTACTTCGTTAGCATCTCCTTTTCTTTCGTGGACATATTACGCCAAAGTTTATGTTTCTAGGTTTTAACCAGCTACTTTGTAATAGGTACGATTTTCACCTCTTAAACGTTCGAATTTCGAAAATGTACCAAATTTTTATTTGTATTTTTTAGATACGTTATGAATGTGATATAGTTTTTATTTTAATGTTTATTGGTTTAAAAGATAGATGGCATAGCAAAAAAGTTTAAAAATACAAGTTTTACCCGTTTTCTCCCCAAAAAGGCCGAATTTCAAAAAAGTACCAAGCACCTGTCCGCTTATTTTTTTTATTGAACAACAATAAGTACTAAATTTTTGACTAAAAAAAATGTTTTGTAAAAAAGTACCAAAAATAGTTACGGTTTTTACCCCTTAAATGTCCGAATTTCGAATAAGTACCAAATTCGTATTTGGATTTTTTAGATAAGTTTCAAATGTGATATAACCCTTATTTCTATGTTTATAGGTTTAAAAGATAGATGGGGTGACAAAAAAAGTCCAAAATACAGATTTTACCCGTTTACTCCCTATTTCCCCTTTTTTGTACTTTTTTCTCCCCATTAAAGCATAAAAAATTTAAATATTGTAGTGGGAGCCCATAATTTAATACGTCTATGTCAATAAATAAAAACAATATTTTGTAAAAAAGTACCAAAAATAGTTACGCTTTTTACCCCTTAAACGTCCGAATTTCGAAAAAGTACGAAATTTGTATTTGGATTTTTTAGATAAGTTTCAAATGTGGTATAACCCTTATTTCTATGTTTATGGATTTAAAAGATAGGTGGGGTGACAAAAAAGTACCAAAATACAGGTTTTACCCGTTTACTCCGTTAAAGGGCTGAATTTCCAAAAAGTACCAGACACCTGTCCGCTTATTTTTCTAAAGAACAACGATAAGTATGAAATTTTAGTTTTAGAGATATAAGGTTACCGAATTTACCCGTTTTTACCCCCTAAACATTCGAATTCCAAAAATCCCGTCTTTGTGATCGATTTGGGGAGAGCTAGCCCTGGTCCAAATTTCAAGTTTTTACCTTCAGTCGTTTAGGCTGTGCGATGATGAATCAGTAACGTTACAATTTTATATATATAGATTAGATAACTTTTTTATCTTTGATCCAAGGCAGTAACTGCACGACGATTTGGCTACAACAACAAAAAATACTGAAAATCAAAAACGAATTTAATGTAATTCCAAAATCATGTGTTTTTTTTAATAAATAAATTAGATAAATGTTAAATTTTACAAAAATATTATTACAATACTTTGTGTTTTTTTATTTGATTTTAGTGGTATTTTTTTTTAAGTTGTTCCCAAAAGCAGTTATTTGCTACTGTTTGCTCTTACAAAATAATTGTAAGAACAAATATTTGTTTGCTTAAAATACAGGCAAATATTTGTTTTTGAGTGGTCACATTAAAAGCATTTTTGTTTGACACCAAACAAAGTTATTAGCCCAAAATCAGCTGTTTTCCTGTTTGTCGCAAATAAATATTTTGTGGTCACATTACGGCAAACAAATATTTGACGTTTTTCGGCAAATGTTTGCCATATCTGACCGTACCTTTAATCACAAATGCACTGCTTAACAGGTTTGGCCGTGTTAATTGGACCATTGCCATGTTGGTAGGTCAACGGTATGGGCTTAAATAAGTTTTTATATTGCATAAATACTTTCTATTGTACTTTTGTACGATAGTCCTGTCATTTTTTACCCGGCAAAAAAGTGCCACATTAGGATATGGCACCCCTAATACCAGAACCCCGTCTTTCCTTTTTTGTCTTTGTTTCTAAAATATGGCCTCCTTTCTCAAGTCGCAGAAATAAAAGTTGTATCCAACTAGTCCATCGATCAACTTTGTTTTATCAAAGAATATAACTCTCAACCAAATATCCGGCTACTCATTGTATTCTTTGCCAAGTGGAGGAGCTCAGCTTTACAATTGATTTTGAGTGATGGTTACTTTAAAACCTTTTTTGTTATCCCACAAAATCTAGTTTACAATTTATATTCGTTTAAACTTGCAAAAAGCTATATTCCTAATTTAGGTGATTCACAGTGTATATATTCTCAAAAAAATACACTATTAAACCAGCAAAATATGTTATGGAGAAAAAATTATGTTATAAATTATAATGTTTTCATTGCCGTATGTTGCGGTTATAACTGCAAAATAATCTGTTATTAAAATTTTTTTTTCTATGAATTTTTTTTAGATTATTTGTAATCATTATGTTACTACAGTGGGGAAAATTTTTAAATTTCTTAATGAATTTTTATACTCTCTTACTACACTTATTAAAACAAACTATAAGTCAATATGTTTGCTTGTCTGTGGAAGGGAACGAGTTCGCTATGGAAAGATCCAAAAGCTTTAAGTTCCCCTTAGCAGTTTAGGATTTAAAGACAGTAAAATCGATTAAGTAGAATCGATTTGGTAGCCTTTCCTATACCTACCACCAATAGTTCAAATTAATTAATGGCATTTTATTAAACACCAACAAAGAGATAGAAGAAAATGTTTAGAAATTTAAATATTTGTGAACTTGAGCTTATTCGGTTACATGCACGTATGAGTAATAGTTGCAAAATGAAGGAAATAGAATATAATTGTCCGATTTGGACCACTTACATTACCTAACGAACTATTTGTGCAAAAGTATTTTGAGTACCAATAATAGTTTTAATTAAATAACTATTTATCAAAAGTTATTTTCGGGAATACAAAATTTATTTTTAATTAATTTATTTATTAATGACGTGCTAAACACCCAATTTATATTTTTGATAAAAACACTGAAATTTATTTTTGTGGGAATGCTAGTTTCTATGCGCATTTCGCTGGTTGTTTAGGCCAGCTCGTCAGGAAACTTTTTCCAAAGACTTTAGAAAAGCTTAAAATATTATACAAATAAGACCATAAAGTGATTAAGAATTTTAAGAACGCAGGTCTTACTTGTAACAATATCAAAGCCACAACCAACGTTACCGCAAGCGTTGCCTTGATTTTTTTTGAAAATAACTGAATCTTAAGAAAAAAAAACAGATTTTAACGTAAAAAAAACGCACATAAAAATAGCCCAAAGAAATATATATAATTTACTTAATTATTATATTATATTATTAACGAATATCGTTACTTTGTTGGCTAGATGAAAGAGAGTGGAATAAAGAAGGGTACACAAGTACATGTAGTCTTGCGATTTGTTGTGTTTCTTCATTTAACCAAAATTTATTTTAGTTCTGTTCAGATTTTCTATTTGTCAAGTGAACATTCATGAAAAATTGCTGCAATAGAAATTTTACAATGAAAACTCAAATGAAACTGTAAAAAG
Source organism: Pollenia amentaria (assembly GCA_943735925.1). Taxonomy (NCBI): domain Eukaryota; kingdom Metazoa; phylum Arthropoda; class Insecta; order Diptera; family Polleniidae; genus Pollenia; species Pollenia amentaria. Next base: position 116,707,943 of record OX031010.1, on the reverse strand, counting down.
AAACAACAAAAATCACAAAATGTAAGCAGGGACATAATTTCACTTTTAAAAGCAAAAGCAAAATAAACTACTTAAACGGCTTGGCAAACATGTTAAAATTGTACGTTTGTACAATCCATTTGCGTTGTTTATTGGGGGTATTTGACAAACGATTAATACATTTTTGTAGAAAAATCGAAATATTGCAAATTTTCCAAGCTTTTTGCGGTGTGCCCAGTGCCAAATTTATTAATTTAAGTGAAAATTTTGCAGAGTCAAGAAGGAAACGACGAAGCTTAAAAAATTATAAAGAATAAAAGTTTTTGATTAGAATTTATTGCAAAATTATTAATTAGGTTTGTGTGGCTTATTTGTTAACGGAGAGTGTGTTTTTCCCAAGGCGTTTTTTTTTCTTTTTTTTTTGGCTCTTAAAACTTGCCTCTGTTATATGAGTATGTGCTAAGCAAATTAGGTAAGATTATGACTTATTATGAGAAATAAAAAATAATATAACAGAATTGAATATAAAAAAACTTTATTGCAAAAACTGCAAGACCTGCACAATTTACAAAAAAACTTATTTTTTTAATAAAAAACTTCAAAACTGTTCAATGCTTGGAAAAACTGTAAAATGCAGATAAATCTGCACACTTGACAACGCTGGTTACCGCGTGATACTAAAACTTCTAAATTAAATTTTCGATAGTAAAGTACAAAATAAATTACAATTTCCCAAATAGCAAACATAACTCATATACTTACATACATATTTCTTATTTTTTATATTTATTGTTTATATATTGAACAACATTTCGTGTTTTTTTTTCTACAAACAAATTTTACATTTTATTTAAAAAACTGCAGTTTGGTGTTCGTTTCTTAAAAATGTTTTGCTTGCCTTAAGGATAGCCTGTTTTATTTGAAAAATTCACCTTTACTAATGGCATCGACAGATTTGATAGTGCCGTGTAAAAAAGGTGACTTCGGTTTATACATGGGGCTATTTTAAAACGGCGACGATTGCATTAAAAGCAACAAAGCTCGAAAAATTAGCGAAAATTTCCAACAAGCCATTAAATTGATTATAAAAGCCTTAAGCTAAAAGAATGGCAAAAATTCGGCTAAAATTGCTAAAATATCGAAAATTTCCAAAAATTTAGTAACAGCGGTATGATAGCAAAACCTCTAACATTTATTAAAAATCTAAAAAGTTTTAAAGATTCAAAAAACTCTCAGGAAAAAATCGCTTCTATAGCGAATATGGTTAAAATTCGCGAACAGTTGCAAAATGGGAAACAAACCCTAAGACTTATTTGAAATCTCTATAGCGGTTAAGAACAAAATGTGGGTAAATAACATAAGAAAGGGTTAAAAACTGAGCTATAATGATGAAAAACTAACTTTTTGTCATGTGTTAATAACAGGAAAGGGCATTCCATAAAAAGTTAAGCTTTTGGAGCACTTCCTACATGAAATAAATATTTTCTGTTTGTTTATATCAACTTGGTCTTATTATTGTCTTTAACATGGAAAATACCCTGCGGGAAATTGGTGCCAATTGCTCTTAAAGCACTTATCCCGTGACCAGTGAACAAAATTTTATAATTAAAAAGAACGAATTGTGAGGTGAAAACCAGACATATCACTTAACTGGTGATAATGTGTTCAGATTGTAGTGGCTGATTCTTTCTAGTTCTATTACTTTATACGAAGGGGATCTATCATATTGACATGGTTCAATTGTGACAATATCTGCGACAGGCATTATTTTAACCGAAATTGGAAGGTTATTTCAGTGACATGTTACAAAGTGTCAAAAAGGTGCCAATTGACCAATTTATTATATTCTTTAATAATAAATTGACGACCGACTAAGTTGCTTTCTAACAGCTTGTGTATGTTTGCTGGTAAGTTTTGCTGCAATTTCAGTCGTAATCCTTCATCTCAGACTTTATCAAAAGCTTGAGACACATCGATGAAGAGTGCTGAGCAATATTTTTTTTCTTCAAAGGCTTTTCTTATGAGTTTGTTCAATTGTGCTGTGTTTTCTTCTAAAACCGAATTGATTATTGGGAATACATCTGTTTTCGGCGTTAATTTTGACACTAGTAGTTTCTCAAATAGCTTTGATATATTAGACAATAAGCTTATAGGTCTATATGACTCAACTTTTGTGGGATCCTTCATGGTAACTAAGGATACTTTCCATTCTTGAGGGTAGTATTCAAGGCGTAAAATAGCATTAAAAATTAGTAGAATAATTTTCTTTGCTATGCTGGGTAGCTGTGCAATTGCCACTCTCTTCGAACTCTCCTTTTCTCAGTCAAGAGACGCTCGAAATCTGTAGAATATATTTTACTATTTTTGATATTTTTGCAGGCTATGCTAGAATGTTGAACAGCTAGTTTGAGATAATTGTCAAAATTTACAATAGAAAGATTCACATTCTCCGGTGTTCTAAGCGGAATATTTTCAGTGCAATGGGCACTCAGATATTTTTTATATTTTAACCAATTTATTTGTATGGCTAACGTCACTAAGTAACCAGACGGAGATACAATTCTATTAGGGTTTGATATGGTAAGAATTGTAGGTGTGTGATCAGAAGATAATTCTAAAGAAGCTTCAACGTGAATCGTTTCTGCGGGGATGTTTTTAACCACGCCAAAATCGATGACATTTGGAATTTTTTGCTGATCAGTAGGCCAATAAGTTGGTTGTCCACTCGCGACCACATTTAAATCCATTTTAGGCATTGTATTATACAAAACACGACCCTTTGGTGTAATGAGCCGTGAACCCCAGAAGGTATGTTTAGCGTTGTAATCGCCAGCGGCTGTGAAACAGGGTCCTAATGATTTCAAATATTTATAATATTGGCTTTCTGATATTGAACATCTAGGTGGAGAGTATAAAGATGAAAGTACTAAGTTTCGATTTAGCTCTTCAACACAAATGTTCGTTGCTTGCAGATAATCTTCACGATGATCACACATTAAGTAGTGTTTGATTCGGGCTTTTATCAAAATAGCAGAACCTCCACAAGCTCTATCTCGAGGGTCCTTGGTATCATATAATATATAACCATTAATTTTAAAAGTATTTCTTGAGGTCAATAAACAGTGAATTTATTTTTCTTACATTCCCTTAAAATTGGTTGGTTTTTTCCAACACGAATTGTAGTTGTAAGAGGGTAAAAAGAAAATAAAAAAATAAAAATTGGAAGTTTAGCACGTCATTAATAAATTAATTAATTTAAAGAAATATTTATTTGCTAAATTATTTAGACTAAAGTTATTGTATTAAAAGTGTTATTCCAAGGCACATTTTTATCGCGGCTGGGTAAAGCAATAAACCGCTTTGGTCCGTTCTCAATGGCAAAAATTTATTGTCTACAACAAGTATTCCGTTCAAGTTTTGTTTGTTCTAACTTATTACGTGCGCCCGCTATCGTGTTAAAAAGTCTTATTCCTAAAGGTCATTTCTATGGAGGCTATTCGCGATAATAAGTTGATTTTAGCCTTTTTTACCAGTATTTTGTTTTATATTATTCTGCGAAGCTACCTTCACGCTTAAAGCCTTATTCTGGGGAAAATTCATTTGAATAGGGGTAGTTGAATAATGATTCGACGTATCTGCTGTCTCAAAAGTGATTTTTATTGCAAGCTCCTTCCTGATTTCAACGGACTGACATATTTGGCAAGATTGTCTTCAATTTTCACAAGGATCCAAAATATGCATATGTACATTGAAGAACTTATGATAATTATGTTAATGTGTTACAAATGGAAAGACCAAATGAAATTACCCTCCATCTTTTTTGTGGCGGTAAAATAATTTTGTGGACCAAAAGGTAGAGCACCTTTAAAAATTTTCGTCTTTTTCGCGCCTTTCTGTTATCTTATCAAAATAATATAATGTAAAATAAAACACATAAATTTGAAAGTGAACTTAAAATTTTAGTTATCGGTTAAAAGAACAATTTATGGCATTTCCTGCTTGAAATAGATATCATGTTAATGATGGCCATAATAACGTCTGGAGTGGTCCATTCGGAAGGTCCAATTTTGGGCGACTCGTTCAAGCATAGTGACTGGTATCTCGCGAATAACACGAGTAATGTTGGGCTCAAAAGCGTGAATCGTAGCTGGCTTATTCCTGAAGACATCAGACTGCATATCCTCAGAGAAAATAGTCCAAAGGTTTGACATCGAACGATCTAGGTGGCCAATTAATCGTAGCAAAACATGAAATAAGGCGCTCACCAAAATTGTTTTACGCGCTGTTTGGCTCGTAGCGCTGTCTTGTTGAAACCAGAGCTTATCGAGACCATGCGCTTGAACTTCAGGAAGCACATAGCCCGTTAACCTGGTGCGATAACGGCTACCATTGATAATAACATACTGATTTTCTTCACATTTGAAGAAATATGGACCAATGATTCCACCAGCCCCTGAACCAAACCATTCCGTTGTTTTTAATGGATTTAATGCTAGCTCTTGGTACTCTTCGGGCTGCCCATCAGCCCAAATACGGCAATTTTGTGCTTCATCACTGAACAAAATTTCAAGATAAAACACCGAATTGTCATTTATCACAGAACCCTGATTTTCGTATACAGCTGCGCCGTTCCAAAGCAGTTTGACATGAGTCCCGCGTGATCTGTAAAAAACATATTGAAAATCAGACCTCACTATGAATCGTCCTATATAAGCCAAATAAGATCGACATTATTCACATTTTTTTACGTATACCGATAAAAAAAATGTTTAACACACCCGCTCAGATGGATGTTGCATCTCTGTTTTCATGTATTACCAAGAAAAAATACCAGTAATTTGCTAAATTCGGTAGCGAAACAGTTTTGTTTTATATGACTTAAAATTGCTATATAGGTGGCAATAAGAAAAAGTGCTTAAGTCTATTTTTTTGGTTTCTTAAGTTATGTTCAGACCTAAAAAATATTTGACGAACAAAATCCAAAAAAAGCATGACCAGATAATTGATCAAAATTTAGCTTTATTTTTAGCAATTTGTACTGTCTTTCTTATCTTAATTTGTAAGAAGATAATTGTATAATTCAATTAAGAAACTGTTAAACGATGTTTGATCAAGCAAACGTTTTGCAAAAGCAAGCAAATTTTTTAATAAAACTAGTGGTTACGTGTAGGTCGTCAAATATTTAAAATGTGTGGACATATCTTTAGAAAGCAATTTTAAGCTTTCATAGTGACTTTTGAAAATTGAATTTAAATTCTAGTATAATCATTACTTCTCAGCGGTTACAGTTTTTTTTAAGTTTATATTCCTTAATATTCCTAATGTCACAGATCGGAAGTTCACTTAAGTGTTTATTCCAAATGTTATTGCCCATTGAAATTTAAATAAGCAAACTCGTACAAAATAATTAAAACTTTGGCCATGAATACTCTTAAATATGGAGATTACAAAGGTGCAATAAACTCAAATTAAGCTTAAGTCGTCTTAAGCACTTTTTACTTTTTGCCACAAATATAAAATAAATTTATTAAGATTTAGGATGAAGAAATTTGAAACAATAAGTTTAATATAATTAAAAATATGCTATCGAACCTTTATGAACTTTGTAATCGTCATCAAAGGCCCCATAAAGACTATATATATTATATATAAAGTATATGTGTAATACTTTTATCAGGTGTCACACGCCCTCACAAAGTGGTAAATTCTTTCAAAATTTAATGGAACAAAATAATATCACTCAACGCCACTGCGGATTCAGCGTGTAAAATATTGAAGGAAACGTTTATACTAATAAGCGGTATTCACCACAGTTGAAGAGATTTCCAACAAATTTGTTTAATTGCCAATAAGCGTTAACAACGCCGATTTTCAATAGTAAAACTAAAAAAAAAAATAGAAAACATTTTTAATAAAAGTGAAAAAACTACTTTTATATTCATTTTGCTAAATAACACTTTCGCAAAATATATAACTAACTGTTTGCAAACCCAAGAATTGAGTAAATAAGAATAATCCCTGCTTGCATAGAAAAGTACTTAACGCAGTAGCAAAAATGGGTATTGTGTTACCCTCAAATAATAATGGGGGCACGATATAAACACTCAGATTAGCTTCATAAACAATGCTTTCAATTGCGCTCTTTGTTTGTCAGCTTAACTTTATTGAACACTTGTCTACAGCATTGCTGCCAAAGCAGCAATAAGCAAACTACACTATCCCTTTTGGTGAGTGGAAATTTCCAGTTAAATGTGGGGAATCGCTATTGGGTTGTGTTGGAACAAAGCACAGTGTCCTAAATTATTATAAAATGGAAACAGAACTTTTCCCAAAATTTATTAAGCTTATTACCATAGTATACAACTAGTATGCCGACTCTTTGACAGGTACATAACTCAATTGTCAGTGGAACCTAATTTATGTTAGTATTAGTAAGATTTTTTTTAATGTATTGGCGTATAAAACTATTTCCACCACTAAACATAGTTGCATAAAATCGTATAGAATGTGGCCAAAAAATTTTTTCCAAAATAAAATTTTATTAGTTCAATAAATTTTCAATTTATTAAAAGCTAGCTGCATTTATAAACTTTTAAAAACAATGTCTGCAAAATTTTTATTCTGCAATATCGGAAAATATTTAAATAATTTTTGATTTCAAATATTATTTTCATACCACAAAATTCTACTCTGCTGGCTTTAATAATATAACCAACAGAAAAAAAATTAATGTCAAATAAATTTATTTAAAAATTTTTAGCTTGTGAAAAATAAAAACATTTTGCAAAAGCAAATGAGCAAAATGTATTGGAAAAAATTATTAATTATCTGTTTATGTCATAAAATTAAACATAAATTGTTATATTGTGAATTGTTATTTTGTTTTGTTTTTGTTGTTCTTATGTGTGTTGAATTCACACAGAACATGTATGTGTGAGGGGTGAACTAAAAAATTGAGAACACTCTCTCGAGTTGCCATACTAGTTCTATACTATGCTTATTACTTTATTTGTACTTTTCATTTATTTTGATTGCATTTGCCCAATACAATACAAATAAAACTTTATTTCACAGAGAATTTATGTATACATATAAAAATAATTTAAATTAACTTGGATTTTTTTTTAATTTTTTTTAACCCTAGAACTGCCGTCTTGGTCTGGCCAGACCAAATTTGTGTTTTACTTGCAATATTTTTCGAATATAACAACAAATCAAAAAAACAGGGACGTGAATTCGATAAATGATATTTTCTGAATCGAATGAAACTAATTTGGTTTCAATTGGAACAAATTAGTGGGGTGAAATTACATTTGTATGTAAAAGTCTATAAAATCACCCTCTTGGTCTAGCCAGACCAATTTTTTTTTTTTGCTTGTAATATCTTTGAAATAGGAAAAAATATCAAAAGAAAAGAAACATGAACTCTAAAAATGATATGTTCTGAATCGAATGAATCAAGTTTGAATTAAATCAGAAAACTACGGACCATTATGCGCATAGTTCAAAACCCAAACACAAAACTCGTTTCAGCTGTGGTATATTCGAAAAATCAATGTGCGAAATTAATAAGACTACATGTTCGATGACTTGCATGTGGAATAAAAAAATGGAATAATATAATTGGCTGTGGGAAAAATCGCCCAAAGAAAAATGGCCCAAAAAAAGAAATGAAAAATCGCCCCAAAAAATTCCATGTAAAATTGGGCCTAAATTCATATGAAAAGTGACCTAAAATTTTTGGGCTATTTTTCGTTATTGTTGGGTGATTTTTCGCTTTTTAAATTTTTCATAATGAAAAATCACCCAAAAATGTTGTATGAAAAATGGCCCATTTTTTTGATTTTCTCCTCTATGGTATAACAAACACCGGCTTCGCTTACTAAAGCTTCTCTGCACAGCCGGCCTTCGGCCGTTCGCAAGGATTTTCTCCTCTATGGTATAACAAATACCGGCTTCGCTAACTAAAGCTTCTCTGCACAGCCGGCCTTTGGCCGGGCGCAAGGATTTTCTCCTCTATGGTATAACAAACACCGGCTTCGCTAAGTAAAGCTTCTAAAATCTGCCTTGTTTCCAAATGAAAGCCGACTATGCAGAGAAGCTTTAGTTAGCGAAGCCGGTGTTTGTTATACCATAGAGGAGAAAATCCTTGCGCCCGGCCGAAGGCCGGCTGTGCAGATAAGCTTTAGTTAGCGCAGTGTCCATGGACACTATGACACTTTTTGGAGGGTCATAACGTCCATGGACACTATGACACTGGACGTTATAACATGCCACCGGGAAAAAATTTGTTTTTGCTTTTTGGGTCATTTTTCATTTTTTTTGGGCCCTTTTTCGTTTCTTTTGGGCAAAATTTCATATATAACTTTTTGGGTCATTTTTCATGTTCTGTTGGGCGATTCTTCATTTGGGCGATTTTTCATTTCTTTTTTTGGGCCATTTTTCTTTGGGCGATTTTTCCCACAGCCCAAAATTTCATATATAACTTTTTGGGTCATTTTTCATGTTCTGTTGGGCGATTCTTCATTTGGGCGATTTTTCATTTCTTTTTTTGGGCCATTTTTCTTTGGGCGATTTTTCCCACAGCCAATATAATTATATAATAAATTCGTATAAAATCAAATAATAAGCATACGTTCTATAAAAAATATATTTATTTACTTATTATTTAATTGGGGTTTTAACTGTTCTAATTGTGGTCTGCCCAGACCAAGAGGAGAACATAGTGGGAAAAAGTTACCGAGAATCCTAGGGTTAATATAAAACACTTCTTTGGGCTTAATAAAACAGTTTTTTCTTCATACTAGGGATGCCAATCGGGACTCATTTTTGAAAATCCCGGGATTCGGGATTTTGTGGATCCCGGGATTTTTCGGGATCAATGTGTTTCTTTAAGATGCTACTTTTTTTATAAATAACACTTTTTGAATATTAAAAAGGTTTTATACGTAACATAAATTTTTAAAAAGGAAAACAACAAAACAATTTATTTTATACACATGTTTATAACACTGGCCTCACCCATGATCAAACTGATCAGATTCTAAAAAAAAGCTTAAAAAAATAAACGTATCTCTTAGTTTTTCTAGATGAATTCATTTCGGTTTTTTGACAGCAATTAAATTTTTAATGTGAATTAAGTTGTGACGACATTAATCCACTGCAAAGCTTAGTCCCTCATCGATCTCGATAGCTGAGTAAAACTATGTCGACTGCAGTGCAGTATACAGGGCGAGATTCATAATCAATAATTTAATTGTGTTTGAAATTTATTTAAAAACAAAATGTTTTTACAAATGATTCTTAAAACAGATTTCAAGTTTAAATAATTTATTTATGAATACGTCAAATAGTGTTTATATATAAAAAAAAAATTATTTTATTTACCGTATGTTTTTTAAGCAAATTTTTTATTATTATTGGACCGGAAGGAATATGAGCTATTTCATCAATATTACGACTTAATTGTTATAATTATATCAACTTTTATTCTCTAGTTTCTGAATAAAACTTTAATTGGATCGTGAATAATTTTTATTTTTTGCTTGATATATAACAATTATTTCTTGTTTTCTACATTTTGCATAAAAATAATCATTTTTATTTTGGAATTATGTCTTAAGCCAAAGCTGAACTTGCTAAACTTAATTGTAATCAAGGCTTGAGATGTGAATCTGCAAATTTCGTTTCTACTTAAAATAATGGTTTTTATTAAGGAAAATACAAAAATCCAGAAATAGTCGTCATATATCAAGCAAAAAATGAGAATTTTAAATACTCGCTGTGTTCCAAAAACAAAAATTAAACTCAAAAAAAGGAATTATTTGCAATAAAAAATATAACTCAAATATAATTTTAAATATTTTTTTTGTATATAGTATAAAAATTCAATAAACAGTTTTGTATATAAAAGTTGATATGTTAAAAGTCCCGAGACTCATAAAAATAAATCCCTTGATTCGGGATTTCCCGTTTGGCATCTCTACTTCATACGACGTATCGAATAACAACTCGAGAGATGTAGGCCCTAATCATGTAAAACACAACGCAACGCGAACGCGTTGAAAATTTTAAAACGGTACATGAATTTCTGTAAAACGCAACAACAAAAATACAAAATATTTATGAAATTTTTTTTTTGCTTTCAATGTAATTCTTTGGTGTTACGTTGCGTTTTTCATGATAAGGGCGTAATGTCTTTGGTTACTCGATTTCGATACATTTTTAATCAAATTACGATACATTTCATTCGATATCGAGTATCATGATATCAAAATAAAAAATTTATAAATTTTGCTCGATATCGTATGCGGCGATTAGACCCCTGTCTTTTATTTAGAAATCATGTTGGGGCGGAACATTTTTGAACCCAAATCACCTAAAAAACTGATTTTCATTACTTGTACAATATTTGCCACCATGTAGTGGTATGCCAAATTTTTCGTAAAATTTACGAAAACAATGTGTCACAACCAAATCCCTAATTTTTTTCATTAAATTGCTATATTCGGTTCGTGCTCAGAGTGCACCTGTTGCTAACCATGCACCGTTTCTTATCTGTGTAAAAATAATAATATTTTCAAAAAATAAATTTTTTTAATATTAACTAATTCGCAAAAAAAATTCATAAACAAAATAATCATCCGTTTTTTATTTTCCCAGAATAATTTCTAACGTTACCAAAATCTTGGCCATGAGAAAAATATTTTTTTTTTGCATCTGATGCCAAATAGTGTCACAGTGCGTACAACCTAACAAGGACTTAGTGTGTGGTCAGCATTATTGGCGATATTGTTTTTGTTGTTGTTTTGTTCCTTGTTGTGTTTAGTTTTGTTGTGGTATTGGGTGTTTCTGTGGTATGTCGACATCAGGTGGTCGGTCAGCTTTTATTAACTGACTACTAGTAGAGCAAAGTTTTGTTTTTTTCCACGTCGTGTGCCTTTCTCAGCGCACATAATTACTCAAGTTAATCGAAGTGTAATAATTGGGCTGGTTAAAGGTATTAAATTTCAGAATGCAAGTACAAGAGGGTTACTAAACATTCCAAGTTCCATAATACTTAGCTTAGCATACGTGCAAGTACAACAAACATGACAACTTTGGGTTTAATTATAATTTTATGGAAGCTTTAATGAAGTCAACCCCATAAAAGTTCCCATATTTCAATTAAGCTGTAAGTAACTACTAATTTGGTACTACATAATTGGTAATTGAAACTTAAAAGTGTTCATAAAGCTTGTATTGATATATCAATCATGGCATCTGAATTAACAGCATAATTGAAGAATAATGAATTTCTTGCGTTTAAAAAATAAGTTTTATTGATACTCGTCTCATTTCGATTATAAATGTGTGAAAAATCAAAATTACTTAAGGGAATTTTGTATAAAAGTTACACAACCGAGTACTTGACATACATTATACCCATGTGAATTTTGAGATTTTTTCTTTTTATTTTGTAATTAAATGGCACCCGTGAGAAAAAAAAACTTACACACGGAGTTGGAGCAATCAGATTTCCATTAGCAGAGTTTAATTTAATAATGTATATGGTTACTATTAATATCAGAACATGTCAGTATTTAAAAGGGCTTAGGAAAATTGTATCCTAAAAATGTATTTAAATCGAAAACTTAACTTGTAACTATAAGAAAATAAGAAAATACATTAGACTGCGCCAAATCCATTATAACCAATACTATTGTTTTTATACCCACTCACAATACTGATGAGGGTCCCTGCAAGTAATATTGGACTACTTGAACTATTTTAGATAAAATGGACTACTTACAACATGGTCCGATGTAATACAATCATGGACCATGTCATTGTTAAAAAAAAGAGTTTGTAGTTAAACGACATGTCTTAATTTTTAAGCGACATGTTTTCGTTTGTAAACGACTTCAAAACTAATCCACTGGATGTATGTACGAACATGGAGTAGTTTTAAGACTACTCCGTTGCAATGCAAATCTGTGTTATATGGTCCAGCCCTAGGACATCGTAATGTTAAATAGACCATGTTTTTTTAATACATATGGGTTACCTTTGGACTAGTCCTAGTCCTTTATGGGCTATATTTTACACGCGTGTATGGACTAGTCGTATTATCTGCAGGGGTATTATGCATTTGTGGTGATGTGTTGCACACCTTAAAATATAAAACCCACCTTAGAGTATACCGATCTAATCAGAATCACTTTCACCTTGTGCCTAAAGTACAGTCCAAAAATGCATATAAAGATGAATCTATGTGTATATGTTTTTAATTTCACTAAAATCTGTAAGATAGTTTCAGAGAGGCAGAAATTGCCCTCTATCTCCCCTCTGGGTCCTATTTTTTTTAATGCATAGCTTATGTGTCCGTATAAATATGGATCTATCTATGTTTTAAATTTTATTAAAATGGATTTGATAGTGGGCACAAAGCTCCTATTCCGGAAAGCAGCTTGTAAGGACGACATATGAAATTATGGACCGATTCACCCCTTTTCAATAGGTTCTTGTCCAATTAGAACGTATGCACCTAATTTTATCAAATTATCTTTAAAATTGCGACCTGTACTTTGCGCACAAAGTAACATGGACAGCCGGCCAGCCTGCCAGCCGGACGGACATCGTGAGATAGACTCAGAATTACTTTCGATCGGTATACTTTAAGGTAGGTCTAGGATAAATAGTTTAAGGTCTTACACACATTAGAACAAATGCATAATACCCTCCCCACAGCAAATGCAGAACATAAAATCAAATAGAACAATAAATTGCTTCTTTTAATTCTTTAGCTGGAGGTCCACACCACCCGTTCTGTGCGTTTGATGGAAATGTTTTAACGCAGTGTGGACCTCCAGCTTTACCCGTTTTGCTTTGCACCATACACTCACAATTTTCTGCATGTAAAATTAACTGCAATTGTAATATAAAATAAATGAATATTAAGTTAAAGATCGGTCTACTTATTTTTTATTTATTTTTAACGAAAAGTTCATTTAAATTTTACTGTCAAAAATTCAACTGTGAATTTCGTAAAACAAATGTATTTTCAGTTATATTATGTTATTCAGTAATTTTATATAATACAGGTTTTACACGAATTTCTAAAAAATACCAGACCGCTTGTTATTTTAATCACGCAGAGAAAAAATATGTTTAGATATGGTCACCTCCAACAAAACTACTTTAAACATATTATGTTTAAATTTAACCATATTACATATTGTCACCGACAAACATATAATTGTTAAATTAGTCCTCCATCAAGAAGCCACAACCATATTATGGTTGCCTCTAAACATGTTATGGGGTAAATATGACAATAATTTGTTTTTAAATTAACAATAGTATTTTCCTCTTTTCTAAGAGCAACATGCTTTGGTTGAAAATCAACCATGCTATTATAAATGTTAAACATATTTTAGTTATTACTAACCAAAAGATGTTCGGAGGCAACCATAATATGGTTGTGCCTTCTTGATGGAGGACTAATTTAACAATAATATGTTTGTCGGTGACAATAGTATGGTTAAATTTAAACATAATATGATTGCAATTCTATTTAAAAATAGTTTTGTTGGAGGTGACCAAATTTAAACATATTTTTTCTCTGGGTGATGACAGAGAAAGAGAGAGAATATTTATTTTTATTTACTTACGCCGGTATACACGTATGTTTTACTTTTGTTGTACTGACCACTTTGTTTACAGAACTACTTTTAAGACACCAGCAGCATACCCGATATGGTTTTCGCAATTATTTTACTTTAAAAATTTGATCTATTTAACTAAATAATTTTAATAAATAGAATATGGAAATTTTCTACACAAAACAAGCAAATCGTTTTTTACTTTTACTTTTTGCCACAGATCTATAAATAGATAACTGAAAATTTATTTTTGGTAGTTAAATTATATAAAATACCTGAAAACTCATTTGTTTTTACGGAATTTGTGGTTAATTTTTTAATGAAACTCGCGATTTTTTTACAGTAAAAATTAAATTAACGTTTCGTTAAAATTAAATGAAAAACAAGTAGTTCGGGTTTAAGTAAATTAACAGTTGTTTTACATTTCATTTTCATTTAATTTTACATGCAGAATACTTTTACTTAATCAACTGACAATATTAAATGCAACCGAAAATCCGTATTAATGTGCAATTAGTTTTTTTAGTAAATGTTTTAATTTAATTTTAAATGTTTATTTATTAAAAAAAATGACTGAACGGAATACTTCTTGAATAACCTACAGTTCGTTACTATAATAATATTGTGAATTTATGAGACAACATATTCAGCCTAAACGGGTTAAGCTAGTTAATTGTGAGTGAGTGTAAAGGTAATTTTTTCACAAGATGTTCTTTCTTGATTTTGTTTTTTGTTAGGTTTTTCTTTGCAAGTTAATTTTCTTAGAAATTAGGGAAACGACCTTTTTAATACTAGTCTTAGATACGTTTATCATTTCCAAAAAAAATCTGAAATGATAAACGTATCTAAGACTAGTATTAAAAAGATTTTTATGAACTGCTCTAAACAGACATAAAAAATATTAAATAAGATACAACACCCGAATTAAAGCTGGGCAAAATAGTTCCTTTTGTGAAATCGTTCCGAACGATTTAGGAAATAAGGTCGTTCCTTTCTTCCATCGTTTCTTTTTGTACTTTAAATAATGACTTAATGAAGAACAAGAAACAAACATTTATTATTGTTTGCCTCAATTTATTATTTATTTATTTTTGTTTGCCTCAACTAAAGGAGAACTATTATGTGTTTTAAGAATTTGAAACTGTTTTAATCTACGTGTACCTGTATGCCGTTGCTTTTGGTTAAAATTCGCTAAGTTCCTAATAAACTAAGTCCCCGAAACCAAAATGAACCAAAAAAAAACAACAATTCATTTAGGGGCTTATATCATTTGGTAACCGTTGTCGAGCGGTATAATTATACAACATTAACAGGCGGTATGGGTACGGTACTTTCCTTTGTGTTTACATCATTTCTTTTAATGCTTATTAAATCATTTTATGCTTTAAAGTTGTTATTGCAGCAGCTAATTTTAAAGTACATCTACTGAGTAGATTCTACTCAACACCTATTTAAACACTTTTTTAAATTCAAATGTAGAAAGTATATGTACGTCACCAGAACCTTATGAACACAGCATTTATGTTTTGATGGACACTTAACGAGGAATAAAATGTAACACTCAAGCAGTGATGCCAATAGAAATTTAAAAAAGCCCTATTGTCTAAGAAGCAACAGGCAAACAATCACTTAATTTGTTAACATTTTGTAAATATTATACTTAAAAAACTTTAATTAACAGCATGAAAAAAACCGAAATAAATATGTATATGCTATACACACACATACATATAAAAATTCAATTTCAAATATAACACTGTATGACAAATTAAAATTTTTTCTTTTCACTATATATACTTTATTTCCTTTCCTTAAAATTTTTCATGAATACCTATTAAATTTTTTTTTTAATATAGGTATCATATATTTTTTAGGAAACTGGAACTCGGTACCAAATATAAGGGAAGACTGAACAAATATATATGTATTCACCGATTAACGGTTAACCGATTAATTACTAACCGAATAAACGAATCCGTTAATTTAAAATTTGCTATGTTCGATTAACGATCAAACCGGCTAATTTCAGTCGATTACCCGTTTAGCCGATGTAGCAAAATTTTTTGTTGTATTATAATATATTTTTTTGTGTATTTGATTATGTATTAAGACGAAATACTCAAATACAAAAGGTTCGTGTTCAGAAAATATTTTTTCTTACAAACAGAGCAGGTATTCAGTAGGGTATTCATTTAATCGGGATTTTGCTTTAATTGGTTAATCGCTCGATTAATTAACCGAGGTTTTGGTTTAATCGGAAAATAAGTGGTTAATTATGTTTTTTATATATATATTAAGTAATTTTAGTAACTGAAAATGCATAAATTATTTATTATTTGAAGTTATTAGTAAATTTTTTTTATTTAGTATTGATAAAACTTGACTTGGAAAAAATTATTTCACTTATCATAGATGTTTGAGAAATCGAAATCAGACCATATTATAGAATATTATTTTTTTTTTTTTAATTACCCAATGCTTTTCCTGGATTTCTAAACACATAAAATCTTCCATTATGCCACTAGAGTCCTTTTTTAATTTTTTAAAGCTTTACACACTTCTAATTGTAAAGGTTAATTCATATACATATAAAAAGTACGTGAAACAAAAAAATGCAAACACTTTCTTAAAATGGAGATCACTGAACATTTAATTTTTTTTTTTTATTTCTTTGTATGAGCAAATATTTTCTGAACACAAACCTTTTGTATATATGACGAAACAAATAATTAAAAACACAAAAAATATTTTATAATACTACAAAATATTAAAAATTTTGTTACCCGCTTAATCGACTGAAATTAATCGGTTTAAACGTTAATCGAAAATAGCCAATTTTAAATTAACCGATCAGTTAATCGGGTGGTAATTAAGCGGTTAACCGATCAACGGTTAACCGAATGAATACCCTAGTGTTCAGTGATCTTCATTTTAAATAAGTGCACTCAAAAGAAAAATCAATCCATTTTTACATAATATATTGAAAATGAGATATTTTTAAAATTTCCAATATTTGACTTAAAATAAAAAATCTTTCCTTTTTTCCCTACGCTTGATATTTTCCGAAAAAATTTCTACAAAAAGGGAAAATGCCCTACTGTTGGCAGCACTGCACTCAAGCAATACAGTAATTTTTTTTATTGTTGTACACTTAAATATGGAAAACGGAGAATCCCCGAAAATACACAGTTTAAGAACGTAGCATAAATAAATTAGTTATAAGTAAATATTTCCTTCGAAGTGCAGTAGAAATTGTTTTGTACCAGCTGAAAAGTACCATATGGTAGTTGTGGAGCCTCAGCCTAATCAGTGGAGAGATGTGGCATCTGATGATTAAGGAACTGTAGTGGGATTCTGTAACTTTTAAAAATAACAACTGTTACAATTGTCAACCTGTTTTGTTGTTTGCACTACTGATTATGCGATTCTGTAAATTGTTCTTAACAACATCGTCAAGTGGCATCACTGTCTAAAAAAAATGCCAAAGTAACGAAAAGCACAATGAGGAATACAAACAAAAACAAATCAAATTATTAAAATTACACAGATCTTAATTATTTATTTTTTTAAGAAGTTACACAAGTAAAACATTTGGCAAAAGTGCACTTTACGGGGCGTACGGAAAAAAAAAAAGTTGGACCCCCTCTGGAATAAAAAAAGAAAAAAACCAAAATTAAAATTTAAGGGGGCTGAGGCCCCAGGGACCCCATGGATCAAAAAAAGCGGCCCGCCCACTTAGTGGTATATGTGGGTACTAAAATTAAAGGTAATTGTGTAAAAAATACGATATTAATAAAATTTAGGTCGAGCGGGACTTCTGGGTCCCTCTGGGGGTAAAAAAATTGCCCCTCCCACCCTTATAACTATGTGTGGGTACTCGAATGAAAGGTATTTTGCTTACGATTGTAAATATTTTGTTTTTGTTTTGCTTTTTTAATGTTATACCTATGCGCTAAAATTTTTAAATGAGTTTTATTATTTTTTTGTAACTAAAGCTTCTTTGTATAGCCGGCCTTCGGCCGGGCGCAAGGATTTTCTCCTCTATGGTATAACAAAGACCGGCTTCGCTAACTAAAGCTTTTCTGTATAGCCGGCCTTCGGCCGGGCGCAAGGATTTTCTCCTCTATGGTATAACAAAGACCGGCTTCGCTAACTAAAGCTTTTCTGTATAGCCGGCCTTCGGTCGGGCGCAAGGTTTTTTCCTCTATGGTATAACAAAGACCGGCTTCGCTTACTAAAGCTACTCTGCATAGCCGGCCTTCGGCCGGGCAAAAGGATTTTGTCCTCTATGGTATAACAAAGACCGGCTTCGCTAACTAAAACTTCTCTGCATACCTATAAAAGATACATAAATTGACCTAGAGAGGAAAATATTAACCGAATACCAAAACAAAATACATATTTGCAATCGTGAGCAAATTACCTTTAATTTGAGTACCCACACATACCATTCAGTGGGCGGGCGGTTTTTTGGACCCAGAGGTCCCCACGGGCCTCAGCCCCCTTAAATATTAAATTTGGTATTTTTTTTTTAAATTCTGGATCGGGTGGCAGGTTTTTTATATATTTTTTTCGTACGCCCAGTAAAGTGCACTTCAGCCAAACATTTTAACTGTAAAATTAAATGGAAAATATTCAGTGGCCCTTTTCAAGTTATATTTTTTCTTTTAACAAAATGTTTTATTCGATATTAAACAATAAATAAACAACACTAAAAAGGTTGTCGTTTACTTAACCCAACCAGCTGAATTTACGATTACAAGTGTCGTGTAAAATGTTAAAGAAACCCAAAACCACTACTGGGTTCATAATGGAACTCCCCAATTTCTAGGAATGAATCAAAGCCCTAAAATATTTATTACATGTGTAAATTATTAAAATAAATTTTTAATGGCTCATAGTGGCTCTATGAAATATGCAGAGAAGCTTTAGTTAGCGAAGCCGGTGTTTTATACCATAGAGGAGAAAATACTTGCGTTAACTGCATCTTCTATGCATAAACGACCTTCGGTCGGGCGCAAGGACTTTCTCCCGTATGGTATAAAAACACCGGCTTCGCTTACTAATGCTTCTTTGCATCATTATTAAAGTGGGATTTGTATCATTGTAAAAAAATAACCAATAATAAAGTCTTTGTTCATTATCTTTTGGGGCTTATTTTATATTTTTAGGAATTTTTTCATTTTTAAAATTATGGCTTGAATTCATAATGAACTTATTCCCTAATTTTAAGGACTAAGTTCACGTTGGCTTTGGGAACAAAATAATTGAACGCTACAAATGTGGTGATCCAATGTATTTTTGTAGTTCTGTGCCTAAGGGAGCCACACAGAACTATAACCAATCTTCACTTTTATTGTAGAGATGCAGGGCACCTTTATTTTTGGGAAAGGTTTAAGTGCTGATTGGAATTACAATCACTCATAAGAGTGATTATAATTGTAGGGTGAGAGAAACGAAATAAATGACAATTAGATAAGAATGTAATTGTTATCAATTTATATGGGTAGGTATAAACTGATTGAGCAAGGGTTATCTAAGGGTAGAAATTTAGAGTGTTACCTTTGGTTGCGGAGGGTTTATTTTCCTTGTAGGGGGTTGTACATGTGGTTATTCCAAATACTCAAACTAGATGTAAGGTTAGATTTAAAGGTAAGTACAATTTTATTTTTTTCCTTTTAGGTTAAGTTACAAGTAGGTATTAATTTAAAATAAAAATTATTGGGCTGAAGACAAATTCAACTTTTTTACGCTGTTGCTAAGGGCCAACTGAACGATACAAAAATGTTTTATCTAGAATTTACCAACATCTTCGGTTTACGGATAACCGAAGAAGGTTGGAATAATTCCGTAATTACGAATGTTCATAATTAATTCTACCTACATCCCTTTCTATCTAAAACTAGCGCTTAGATATCAACGCCCTCTATACTTCAATACTCTTAACTTATTTTCAAAATTCATTAGGGAGGTTCAATTTCATACTTAACTAATTTAAATAAATACAATAAACCTTAAATTATACTTAACATTACAATAAATTCAATTTCAAAATTCATATACATATAAGTAATTCATTCATAAGTAAAAAATAATAATAGTGTCTTGTTTAGACAATTTTAATTGCGGTACGATAAAAAAAAACAACTATTAAACAGTCCCACCGTTCCTATTAGGGAATCGTTCAATGGAACTAGGTCGTTCCGGAACGAATGTTAAACAATTGATATTTTCCGTAAAAACACAAACTTACGAACTGAAAAACTGTTTTCCGATTATACATTTAAATACTATTTATGTTATTAACGTTCAGTTTCACCAAGTTCAGTTAAATTGAATTATTACTATAACTATCTTTTTAAAATATGTCAATTGACAGTTATAGTTAATAATAACTGAACTTGTTGAAATTGGCCGTGAATCATTTAAGATTTTACAACTTAAGTAGATTGAATGTTAGCTTAATTTTAATAATATATAGGAGGCAATAAGGACTGTCAGGTATGTGATGGAAATCGATTTTGAAAACGAACCCTGCTGGAAATTTGTGGCAATTGCTCTTAAAGTACTTTTCCAGTGACCAGTGAATACAATATTTTAATAAAAAGCAACGAATTGTGATGGGTGATAATGTGTTTAAGGTGTAGTTAGTTACTACGGAGGAAAGGTAACTGGATCAACACTAGTCATGTGACTGGATTTTGTGCGGGTAGTGTTTGTTTTTATCTGGTTTTATTACTTTATATGAAGTGGATCTATCGTATTAACATGATTCACTCGGGACAATATCTGCGACATGCAGTATTTTCAACGAAATAGAATGTGTCATTTAGGTTATTTCAGTGACCTTATAAAAAGTATCAAAAAGGTGCAAATTAACCCACTCCTACGACATCGCCATGCTAAAGTGACAATTCTTCTACAAATAAAGTGTTAGAACTAAAACCTTTTGCTACCAATTTAGAACTGTCAAGTGTCAATTTTGGTATTAGTTCCTTTCTCTAGGGAAAGGATTCAAAACCAAACGTATCGTGTTCAGTATATTTTAAAATTGATTTCTAATATATCCTTCTCTTATTTTCTGTTTATAATATTTTAAATTGTTGTTATATGTATTTATGTATACTATTTTCGCCCGGTGGCCGAAATTTGACCACTTAACGTTTACTTTCGAGAGAATCAGCGCGTTTTGCAACAAAAACGTTCACATTTTAAGATATCAACAAAATGCACTCTTTCCATCCATTTGTGTGCGTGTGTGTTTGCAAGTATATATTAATATATTTGCTGTCTTTAAACTAAATTCCGAAAAAAGTCTCGTAGAAATTTTAAAAGTGTAAAAAAAATTAAAAATGTTCCATATAATTGAAAAAATCTATTCATATTTGTGCTAATATTGTATGAAACGTATATATATTTAAAAATAACAATAATTTTGCTTTCCAAAACCGTTTGAATTTCAAAAATCGGTTAATAAATAAAAAAGTTATAAATGTTTAAAAGTAGCAGCCTCAAAAAAATTTCATTGGTCCATAACTCGGGAATTTGGAGGTATATTGAAACTTTTAAAACCGGTTTTATAATACACTCATCTACACCTATAACATACACTAGGTCACTTTGAAATTTTGTAGCACCGTGTTATTAATAAAATAGTTGTTGCTTAAAACTACAATTCCAATAAACAATACTACATTAGGGTGTTGCAGATTTGCTTGGCTTGCTTTACAGATATACAGGTATGTGATGGAAATCGAAAACGAGTTTTATGATTTGGAAAACGAAACGATTTGAAAACGATAATATATTCCTCTCATTTCCAGTCCATATTCTTTTAAATTGTGTATTACATGAGTTTAATGTACTGTATTTTGAACAAAAACTTAAGATTATAATTCAGAAATGGATTTTTAAATCGCTCGAAATTCATCACAACTTTTAAAAACGTTCGTTTTGAAATCGATCGATTTTCATCACATACCCGAAAATTTATAAAATAAGGTAAACAGGTACATGGTTTAATAATAGGAAAGTAAATTATACTGCAATAAAAAAAACATTAATATAATAGAAAAAAAACCCCCAAAATAACATAAAAACGTAAAAATTCAGTCTCATAAACGCAAAATTAGAAGTAAATATAAAGTGCAGCACAAAAATATAAGGCAAACCCAAAAGCAAGATAATCATGTAAATTAAGTCACTTCTTAGATGGATATTTGAACCTACAAATAAAATGAATTAAGAACAATCAGAAAAAATTTTGTTTATATAGATACATACATTTTTTTTTAATATTTTCAAATGTAAAGTTAAGGCAGCTTGGCCTCAAAAAGATTTTTAACCATGGAAAATAATCGTTTAACGCGACGTAAGTGATCCGTGCATGATTAAATGCTGATAAATACTGACTACATTTTATTTTAAGCATTGTCAATTCATTTAATTTGGTTACTCAATGGATTAGATTTCAAACATTTCAAACAAACAAATATTATCTGGGCCTTTATATTTGATAAATTTGCTTTTTTATTGAAACTGCATCACTCTCGTTGGATCGTTCCACCATATCCTTGAATTGGTCAACATTTTCATCATAATACATAACTGCTTTCAACCACGTTCCTTACCTGGTTGTTATAGGCTGTGGAGGAAGAAATAAATCGGCATACTTCTCTTCATATGCGGAAAATCGCGAGGTGCTTCGCAGAATATTTTTTTTTAAATAAGAAATCAATAAATCAATATGCAAAATGCAAAAATATGCATTTGAAGCAAACTATGCAAAAATATGCACTAACACCTCGATGACATTTGACTTTAAGTAAAAGATATTTAGTCTTTGTTGATCTCAGACTGACGACAAAAAATATGCATTTGCATAAAAATCCGGGCCTTGCATATAAGCAATAAGTTCTTAGTTATTATTTTTTTTTTTTTGGTTTTGATTCAATATTTATTGCTGCGCTTGAATTCATTTGATTAAAACTTTTGTTGACATGTGTACAAAAACTTCCAATAGTTTCAGTTAATTTAAGCAATTTCTTTAAGTGTCTTTTAAACTCATATGTCATGCAGTTTTGTGGTAATTTATTTGCCTACAATATGTATTTTAATTAGTTGATTATGTGATATAGATGAGTTAGCAGAAATTAAAGTTTGCAGATAATTGTGTGTATTCGATAGATAATTAATTCGTCTTAGAATTTATGATAAACAAGAGAACTAGTATTAAATACAAATGTGTGTTAATTGCGCAATATACTAACACCAATTCCTTGAATAATCTTTAAAACAAAATCATATTTTTGTAAGACTTTTAAATCTGTTTTCTATGCATTGAATGTTGAAATATAAATATATATTATGCCGTCATTCGTCGTCGTCATTAATTATGGGCTGCCTCTACGCTGGCTTATTGAAGCTTCTTTCAAGGCTCTGTATTATGGAATCGCCGTCAGGTGCTTTGGCCATCCTGATTTTCTGTATCCCTGTGGGCTGTAAACAAGAGCGACGTTGCATACTTCCCCAGGGTGTTTACGAAGGGTACGATCGATCCAACTAAATTTTCTTCTACACACTTTGGTGATTATATATCTCAATCATCTGTTTTGGCGAGAGTTCTTGATTACTTATTTTACGGGGCCAGAATATTTTAAGAATTCTTCAGAGACATATAATTTATTTTGACTCATAGTTTATGTCTTATAACCTCTGTAACAAACCAAGCCTCGCACTCTTAAAGAAGCACAGAGAGAGCACAGTATTTAAATATTAAAATATTTGTTCTAACGCTGTAGGCAGTCGAATTTCATATATTATGCAGCTGCGTGTACGTTCTATGCATTAATGCAAACAAAATGTTGAAACTCTTCCATACGATGCACTGGAGCCTGTAGAAGCTACAGACAATCGGAAGTTGTATGCGAATCCCCTTTATTATTGAGGCATGTATTCTAGAGAAAGGAGGTATAGCTTGATTTGTATATCGCACAGCATGTGGAATAATTCGCCATCATCAGCATAGTCAATCGTTTCAAAGCATTGTAAACATTTGCACGCCGGGAAACTGCGTCCATTACAATAAGGAACAGTAATGGGGATAACAGAGCTCCGTGTCCTACGTCAGATATGGTTGCAAATGGATGAAACAAATTACGTTCATGTAGTACTGTGCATTGAAAACTGTCATAGCTACTTATTGAAATGATCATATTTGGAACTCCTATATTGTCCAGTTCAGCCCATATACATTCTATATTAATAGAATCGAAAGCTTTCTCATAGTCGATAAACAGCATGTATAATGGAGATTATGACTTGATCGACAAGTGATGTGCCACTTCTGAACCCTGCTTGTTCAGGACGCAGTTTTCGTCGACGTGTTTTATCATAATCGCGCACAGACTTGTGATACCTCTCCAGTTGTTGCCATCAGTAGCGTCCCCTTTCTTGAGTAATTTTACGATAATGCCCAGCAACAGGGGCTGGAGTATATTAGCAAATAATGCTCGGTCCGCCTTTATAATTTTGCAGTAATATTATCAACACGGGCTGTTGTATTTCCATTTTTAAGCAGGTAACGTAAAATAAATATCAAAAAATAACAGTTATTTTTTTTTCAAAAAAAAATAGTAATCAAAAAATAACTGTTTTATTAATCGAACAAATAAAAATCAAAAACTAACTTTTATTTTTGTTCAAAAAACATAAAATAAAAATTTAAAAAAATATTTTATCATAGACAAGTTCATCAGGATCAATATGGTATAATTGAATCAGTTTTCCGACATTTCCTTCTATAAGCTTTTTTTGTTATAAAATTTAAAAATTACTATTATTTTCTGTTGCCAAAAGATATAATGGCATCTATTATTTTTCGTTTAGATGCTGATTCGGTTGTAATAGGTAGTGTGCTGATATGTATTATAATTTATGTTTTTATTAATTAATTGTCTATGGATTTTTCCTTAGAGACATTTTACAAATTTAAATTTACACTTTAATAAAAAAGACTATAATTTAACCTGTTGCTGTTAGAGTAGCTGTTCCACTAAGATTTGAGATAAGAGAAATCGAAAAGGCTATTCATGATTTAAATCCCAAGAAAGCCCCTGGTTTTGATAAGATCAGTAACAAAATGCTTTTGGAGCTACCCAGCATAGCAAAGAAAATTATTCTCTTGATTTTCAATACTATTTTACGCCTTGAATACTACCCTCAAGAATGAAAAGTATCCTTAGTTACCATGATACCTAAACCAGGAAAGGATCCTACAAAAGTTGAGTCATATAGACCTATAAGCTTATTGTCTAATATATCAAAGCTGTTTGAGAAGCTGTTAGTGTCAAAATAAGCCCCAATTGTAAATGTAAATAGATGTTTTCCTAACCATCAATTCGGCTTTAGAAGAGAACATAGTAAACGCCATAAGAAAAGCCTTTGAAGAAAAAAAAATATTGTTCCGCCCTCTTCATCGATGTTTCTCAGGCTTTTGATAAAGTCTTTTGATAAAGTACATCAGACATGCCAACAAATAACCACACCCTAACTTCAACATTTGCTAATGATACAGCTTTTTTAAACGTACACGAAAACTGTCATGTAGCATCCCGTTACTTGCAGGAATATATATTTGAACTGGAAAATTGGTTAAAACAATGGAGGATAAAGGTCAATGAGCAAAAATGCGTACATATAACATTCACCTTGCGTCGGGAGTCATGTCCCCTTATTAAAATCAATAATCAGTTAGTGCCCCTAACAATCGCATGTAAAATATCTAGGAATTCATCCAGATCGGCGTTTAACATGGAAATGCCATAAAGAAGCCAAACTAACACACATGAAACTAAAAGCAATTCAAATTTATTGGCTTATTTGAAGAAATGCTGTCCATAGCCTCGATTGCAAACTTCTACTTTACAACTCTATATTAAAGCCAATCTGGTGCTACGGTATTCAGCTATGGGGCACTGCCTCGACCTCAAATATCGAAAAAATTCAAAGCCGCCAAAATAAACTTCTTCGAATAATCACAGTCGCTCTCTGGTATGTTAAAAACTCAAATATACACAAGGAACTCAATGTTTCATTGGTAAAAACTATTATTACGAAGTATGCAGCAAAATATTTAAAAAGGCTTGAGTCGCACCCAAATCCACTAGCTCGAAATATTTTTAATTACAGCTGCCACTCTAGATGAAGGAGATAGATACTGCAGGACTCATCCGATGAGAAGACCGCTAAACAGAAAACTTGAGGAAAAACATTTTCGTCTGGCATTGGCAGGACAAAAATAAAGTATTAGTATAAGATTTAAATTGTTATTGTTAGTTCATATTTAATATATGAAGATTCAATAAATAAGTAATGAAAAAAAAAATTATAAAAAGGAGTTATTTATCTACTTATTGGCTTTGGTTCCAATGAAAAATAAATAAATCTATATAACTGATTGAAGGTGTTACACATAATTCTAAGAGGGCCAGCATCACCATAATTCGCTCTGAAAAATTGGACAGATGAACGTTGAGGAATATTTAATGCAATCTTATTAATTAAAAATCCAGCGCAGATATGACCATTAATAATGTTCAAAATAAATGTCACATTCAGCATTGCCCTATGACTTTTTAAAGTAGGGAGTTTTTCAGAGCCAATCGAGCTGTGTATGAAGGCATGGTTAGGGGGTTGAAATGTAATCCACGAAGACCGAAGAGCAGGAATTGTTTCTGTACCGATTCGATTTAATTAGAATACGTTTCGTAAATGGGGTGTCATATAATTGATCCATACTCAAGTTACATATAACAGGTTTTTGTAACATACGAGTCATCGAACTCTTTTTCCCAGCGTTTTATATATCGTAGTGTGCCTCTAGCTTTATTTATAATAAACGTTATATGTGAATTAAAGCTCAGTTTAGGGTAAAGTAGTATTGCAATACCTCCTAGGAATTGCATTATTTCTGGAAAACGCATTAGCTTACACTTCTTTAAATTTGGCTCCACTAAGTTTGTTTCACACCATCCAAAAAAACAATCTAGATCATTTTGAAGACGTTGATGATCTTACACATGGTTGCAAGTTAAAAAAATATTAACATAATCAGCATACATAAGAACAGCTGAAAACGTTATAAATCCAGGCACATAATTTATAAAAAGCAGGAACAATAGAGGTCAAAGGTGGCTGGTTTGGGCCCTGATGGCACATTTATTTTTCTTCAAAACGTTTTATTAAAAAGGACGGATTGGATCCTATTCGATAAATAAGAGTAAATCCATTTTAAGGTCAGATCTGTAAACCCAATTAATTGAAGCTTATTTACCAAAACAAAATGATTGACTTTATCAAAAGCTTTGCTGAAATCAGTATAGATAACATCTGTTTGATTTCTTATGAAAAAAGCCACGATTGATTGCAATTCTTATCTGAAGAAGGTTTGTTGTGGTAGATCAGCCTTTTTTAAATCCGTGTTGATATGGAGAAATAATGTTTGAGACTTTCTGTTATTAATTTTTCAAAAAGTTAAGGTTCAGTACTAAACTTTGAAATACCACGGTAATTTTTAATATCAGATCTAGTGCCAGACTTAAACAATGGAACAATAAACGATTCATGCCAAATTTTCGCAAAATATCCAAATTTAATTGATGTATTAAACAACCCTGTTATCAAAATTCTACTCGGCATTTTATCAGAACCATATTTATAAGAGAATTTAAGCTTTTTAGACCATTTGCGACAGTTTGGTTATCGAAAAACGGTATTGATATAGCCTGTTCTCGTGCTAGAGAGAACGGATAACTACAAGTTTTATCATATGCAGCATTCGAATAAGTGTTAGAAAAACAAGTAAGAGTGCTATATTCGGCTGTGCCGAATCTTTGATACCCTCCACCGATAGGAGTGGGCTCTATATGATAAATACATATATATTATTAACTAAGATACACAAAAACGAACGTCAGCAGTAAAATTGGTTGCGGTTTAGACTTATATGATATTATTGACCCACAATAAGAAAGTTTTATGCGTTTCTTGTTAGAACTTTGAGCTGGCTTGAGTAAAATATCATGATTCGTAACAGTTTTAGCCGAACTAAAATGATTTTAAGGAGGGTATTTGGTATTGGACCTATGGTAAATTATGGACCAATCATCCCAAAATTCTAAAGACTACAAAAAATAAATTAGAATAAATTTCAATACAGCAGTGTAATTAGTTTTAGCGTTAACAGTGAATTTCACAAAATTGCATGATATTTTTACTGGCCATATGAATCTGTTGGAAGACTTTTTACCTCAATATCTATATCTGTTACGGTTTTAAATGAAATTAATTATTTTCCCAAGGTGGGCTTTAGTTGGTTTTAGGCGCAATAAGCTGTTTTCCGCGAGTAGGGTTTATATGTGGCCTAGGGTAAATTATGGATCGATCTTCACGAAATTTGACACTGCTATTTCTAGTCTTCAAAAACTGTGATATACCAAATTTTATTAGGATAGCGTTATTTATTACGGTTTGTTTTCAATAATATCTTTGTACGGGAGGTACCATGCCCACTTTTCCAATCCCGCCCATATTTTGAGGGATGCTGTGTATTGATAACCGATATGTTTGTACCTTATTTGGGAACTTTAGCTCGCTTCGTTCTCCAGATATACAGAAATGTATAACGTCTTTGTATGGGAAGTGCCACACCCAAAATGATTTAATTTAAGTCATCGAGCATTTTCACAAAACGCATCCAAACTCCAACAAAAGCATAATTTTACCAAATTTAAAAAAATAAAAAACCAATATGTTCTTACTTTATAATATATTTATGCAATAGAAGAAAATTTAGAAATAAACAACTTTACACATTTCAACTAAAACTGCAGCTTTTCTTAACAGAATACGACTGTTATTTACACCAAAATCTTTATTTTAAAATTTCCTACCATACTGCATTTACAGAATATAAAAGTTTTGCCTCGTTCAATTTTTATATATGAAAAGGTAAGCAAAAATTAAAAAAAATGTTAAGTTTGTATATGAAAATCTGAATTTGTAGTGCTATGAATAAAAAACCATCGAACAAAATGGCAATGTTGCTTTAAGAAACATTTAGGAAATTTAATAAGCTTTCTAATGCATGAAATGATGTTCAAATCCATTCAGAACTGCTTGAGTTTGAGGCAAATTACTAAATCAAGATTTTTCCATTTTTTTAAAAAATGGTATTTTGCCTAAAAAAATGAAAAAACGATTTGAGAGACCACTTCCCATTCATCAATATTTAAGTGTTATACACCAAATTTCTTGGTTTTTATAGTAGATAAAGAAAATCGATGTTCATGAAGGAATTTCGAAAAAAGTATAAAAACTGAGACGGTCTATTCTACAGTTTAGATCGCATGATTCATTATGATTAAATTTCATCACTGCAGATTTACCAGCTGTTCTCTGTTTTGCATTAGTAAAATTGTTGAATGATTTTGGATCATATTTTATACTATTTTTGATTTTATTTACTCGTAAGTAAAGTGCATAGCATAATTTATTTACTCTCGTAAATTCAGTTCGACTTACAGCATATCTTGAATAATCAACAGAAGATCCAGAACGTGTGAATATTTTGTAGCATTTATTTTTGTTATTTTTAGACCGCATAAAAAAAAGCATAAAGTTTATAATATATCACAGCAAATATGTGATCA
Organism: Pollenia amentaria; assembly: GCA_943735925.1. Classification (NCBI taxonomy): domain Eukaryota; kingdom Metazoa; phylum Arthropoda; class Insecta; order Diptera; family Polleniidae; genus Pollenia; species Pollenia amentaria. The sequence continues at coordinate 116,678,611 of OX031010.1, read as the reverse complement.
ATATCTGTATTTCCACTAGCTCGAAATATTTTAAATGATGGCGGCCACACTCGCTTAAGGAGAATAGACACTGCAGCACTCACCCAATTAGACGAGCGATAAACACCTAAATATGTAAATAGAAACTGTGATAAGAAAATTTTTTTGTCGGTCACTGGCAGGACATGAATTAAAGTATTAGGATAAGATTTGATTACTTATTGTTAGTTCATATTTAATATATGAAGATTCAATAAATATATCTGAAAAAAAAATATCTGTATTTGTTTCAAAGGGATATGATAAAATACTATTCCAATTTACATTTACTATTAATTCATTTAGTGCATTTGTTTGTTTGTTTGTCTAAATGCAAAAACTTTATCATGAATGGCAGACGGCGGCAAATTGTGTTCCGATGGGAGCTTTATAGTTAGCTCAATAGCAGGATGAAATCGATCTTAAGGAATGGTTACAGAGATAATCTATGATGTTTTTGTTGAAAGAACTTTAAAATAAAACACGCATATTGTACGATTATATAGAGATAAAAAAGCAAGTAGAAAAACGTCAATCAGACCCCACTGTAAATTAAATGATTTCTTCATAAACATTTTTAAATTACACTTTATTATAATCTTATTTAATATGAATGTATTGTATTTGCAGTTCATTAAAATAACTGACATTTTTTTAATAATAATTAAAATTTACTTGATTAAAAACCCTACCTTTTTCCATAACTTAATTGTGAATTAAGCACCTTTTCATAGTTGTCATTCACAAATTGGCAGGTTTGTTTTAACTTTGTTACTTAGACCCCAAAAAGGGTAAAACAAATAAAATATTTTTTATAAAAACCAGGTGGTTTTAATTTTAGCTACAAAATATAAATCCTTTTTGCAACTCTTTTTCTTATACACCTTGCAAAAAAAAAAAAAAAAAAAAAAAAAAAAAAAAAAAAAACACATTAATCATTACATTTTGTTGCATGTTATCACGAGTCCTCCTTAAAGAGCAACAAGCCAAAAAGGATAATAATACATCAATATAAACAAAAAAACCACTTATGCAGTCGTATGTTTATAGCAGATGCTTGGTGGAGACACGGATAAATTAAAGCAGTTTCTGTTGCAGCTTAAGATACGTAAATTTATGTAGGAGCCTCAAAATTTTATAAAGAACGAGCAAAAAAGTATTAACTATTCCCTCTTGAGGACAGATGGGAGAAATATGGACCGAATATCACAACATTGTATTTTAAGGTTTTGATTTAAATAAAGGTCATTTGTATATATTTAGATAGCATATCGATTGTTTCTTTAAAATTTGTTCCATGACTAATCTTGGAATTAGGGTTTCTATTCGAGAAAATATTTTCGAATATTTTATGAAACAGTCTTCGACCTTCATTGTGATTTTGAATGACTGCCAGTTTATTTATGTTAAATATTGGGAAATGTTCTTATTTCTCGACCGGAGCAGATAAATAATAAAGCATCTGGGCTCAATTCAAAAACCCTGATCTTTGTATTCGTTTAAAAAATAGGATTTTAAAAATCCTATAGTTTTAGCACTTTGTCAATATTATAGGGGCGATAAAAGGAAACGTTTAATTTTGGCAAGAATATTAAAATTTTTTTTAACGAATTCCGGAGGAGGAAATAACGCCAGGAAGAATCCTTCTAAAATGTTTGATGAAGAGATGATGGAGAAAATATATTTTGAAAAGGTCATTACTATTTATTATGATTTGTTTTCTAAAAAGTTTTGTAATGCGATGAGTAAGTAGATTTGACGATGATGCTAAATATTTTGGAACTCATATCATATCTGATACAAAATTCAAACGATAAATTGTTTCCGATTAAAAATAGTTTGTAACATAAAATTAAGATTAATTGTCAACAATATATAACATCACTTAGTTTTATTTTCTTCGACCTTTTAATATAAGTTTGATGTAATAAGAATTTAAGCGCAAGGTCAATTAAATAAAAAATGATTTATTTTTTATCCAATATTTCGATATCTCAATGGATAGCCTCTTCAGGGATTCAGATATTTGTTTGTTTTTTAAATAAATAATAAACAACAACATAAATAATTTTTTTTATAATTGGCCTTGCGCTTGAATATTTTTTACATCAAAAATATATAACATCTTTTACACTTTTTCTAATTATTTTTACAAAAAATTTCCGGGAGTTCCCATGTATAAAAGGAAATTTGTGTACTCTACCGGGAATGATAAAAGGCCGGAAACTAGAAACCGTTATATCATTTGTATCCTATGCATTTTTATCGTTTCAATATTCCACGTCACATAAATATATCACATAACGGTACATTTGTGTTTTTTCGACTTATACTTCTCTTTCAGCCGCCATCCAGCATCAAATGCTGGTTCAATTAAAATTAATTATATCTTGTTTTAAAGGATGCTAAACTATGCGACGAATAGTGGCTAATTGGATAAAAAAATACCTGAGTTATAGTATATCAAAGCTAAGATTTTATGAACATTTTATTGTTTATCAGCAATTATTGTCACTTCGGAAGATGTTTTGTACCACAGTAAATAACAAAATACATAGTTTTATAATTATAATGTAAAGTCCATTTGATTTCAGAAATTTTAAGCCATATAAGACTGTAATCGGATAAAAGCTAAAATAAAAAATAAGAAAACAAAAGAAATATCATTTAACTTCAATTTTACCACCATCATATTTTCGCATTTTTATAGAAATGTTGCACCGAATAAAACCAAATTTACAACAGATCTACAACGCATTATTTTAGAATCACTTATGAATTTTTAGTGCATTCCATTATTAAATGCTGCTAAAAGTTTGTTTTTTTTAAGAAGAAGATATAAGGGAGGTAGGCATGTCCTTGAACCAAATGCCCAAAAAAAAAATTGCCACAACGCACGCTAGAATGTGACATTTTACAAACAGATACTAGTTTTTCTACATTCTTATATAAATTGTGGCTAAAATCATATTTTTTAATTTAGGATGTATGGGAGGTAGGCATACTCTGGCAGCGATTTTTCTTAAACTTCAAAATTTTCTTTATTTAGACATTAAGTGTCAGCATACTTAATTTTGTCGTTCTGCGTTCTGCCGATTCACTATATGGGCACAAAGCACTGTGCTGCGTTCTCCGCAATTAGGCGTATGATAAACGACTTTTTTTTGGCCTACAATTGAAAACTATGAACTCAATATGAACTGATATGTGGCTTCAACAAGACGGTGCTACGAGCAACACAACATGACCGATTTTGTCTTTCAAAACGCGTAATTTGATGTCTTGGTCAGCAAAATCATGCGATCTGACGCAGATACTTTCTTTATGGGGCTAAGTGAAAGACCGTTGATGCAACCAATCGAGATTCGGTCAGTTAAATGACTTTATATTTCGTATGTAATGGCAAGGTCCAAGCATTATAAAAGTGTCATAAAAATCAGAGCTTAATGTGTGTTTTATTTAACTTTACTTTTTAAACCGAAAAATGGGCCACCCGATATATTAAAGAAATATTGTGTAGAACCCATATTCAATGTTAAAACCTTAAGCCAGTTTAACCGTTGATCGAGGTTTGTATCAAAAATTATACATTTCGTTTTTTGCTTCACCATAACTTGATTTAAAAAAATTTAAGATGCCACATGTATTGAGACTTTATTAACATTGTTCTTGCCGTTATTTTAAACAACAATTTAAAAAATATTTCCAAGCAGAGATTTTTTAATTTTTGATACAAACTGCATTTTGAATGATTTTGTGCTGTTGTTCATATCATTTGTGAAGTAGTTTTCAAATTTTTTAGTCTTTGCTAGTTATTTTGGAACAAACTATATTTATCTGTAGGAATTACCATCAATATATCATTGCGTATTGTAAATAATGTCTTATCCAGGGTTTTTGACACTGGAAGAATTTGTGAATAAAGTAATGGGCGAAAGTGAAGAGGGTGAAGTTATTTCTGATCTTGGTGTTCCTGATCCTGATGTTGATGATGCTGATGTTTTAGATCTCGAGGTGGAATAGAATAGCAGCACAGATTCAGATGACAGTATCGACAATAACACACATGGTGACCCGTGGTATACTGCCAAAGATGACACTAGTTGAAGCAGCGAACCTTACCCCGTTGGTAGGTTGGGAAAGGAAATGTAATTAATTTGCACCCAGATTAGTAGTGATTGTTTGTAAAATATCTCAGAATTTAGATTTTTTTTGTTTAGGCGTTACAATATTTGCATCCTGCCGCGTAAAAAGTATTCGGGATTTATTTCTACTACTTTTCCCTCTGCAACTAAAATATGGAAGGCATTTACATGCTGTTTCCAGTCACATTGAAATTCACGAGGATCTATTTAATGCTTATTTGGCAGTGTTATTATTGGCCGGATTATACAAGTAAATATCACTGCAGATAAGAGTTTGTTCCCGGGATTTTAAGTCGTTTTCAATTCCCGCTTTCCCGGAAATTTATTGCGGGATTCCCGGAAATTTTGAAGAAAATCTTTTTTTAAAACTTTAGTAAATTTATGTCAGACTTGTGTCTTTAGTTGTTTTATCCAGCTTAATTCCACCACAATATTTAAAATTTCTACAGTTTAAGGCTTTTAAACGAAAATTGGGCCAATGATAAATTATAGACCTAACATCACGAAATTTTATTTCTTGTCCTAGCAAATTAAAGTGTAAATTGTACAACATTATTATAAAGCTTTGCGGTTAAGGGCGTAGTAAATTGTTTTCCTAGATTGTGTTTCATATTCGGCATTTCAAGTGATTTTGAGTCTTATAAAAGTAGAAAGTAGAAATGTGTGTGCATTTCGCCACAAATTTATGTTAGTTTTAGTTGAGTTTTTAAGAAGTAGTTCCACATTTGGGTGCATAACTCTTTTCATACTGAAGCGATTCTGCTGGAATTCAATCCCAAACAGCCTAGAAGATCTAGAAACAATTTGACACCCAAATGGCAAAATCGGCTTAGAATTAATAAAGGGCTAATAATAAAAATACTTTATGGGACCTTCATATCACATGGAATGAAAAACTTAGTATACCTTCATACACCACTGCTGATTAAGGGCTATAAAATTAAAAAAAAAAAATATGTTATTAAATATATGTGTAAGGAAAACTAATTGTAGCGGGAAATGTAAAAAAGATAAAAACTCAACACTGATTTATTGTTTGGTATTTTGTTTAAGCTTTGATATCGTTGCAAAAAAGACTTTTTGAGTGTTTGTAGGTAATTCTCATTCCCTCTGTAGTCTTGTTTGCTGATAGCTTTGGCTTTTCTAAAATTATTTAGGAGAACGTTTCCTGATGATCTGGCCTAATCAACCAGTGAAATGCGCATAGGAACAGCTTATCCTCCAACAATAAATTTCAGTATTTTTATCAATTATTTAAAAAGGGAATTAAGCACAACAAGCAAAATCTTTTAATGTGTAAGGAAAATTAATTTCCTTATTTAATCGACTATCATGTACAGAAAAGAGCGAACGTATTTAGATTTCAGACACAAATTGTAAGAGATGAACAGATGTTTTATTAAATTTGTTAAGTCATAATCAAAAGATTTTTGAAAAAAAAGAACGTAAAATTATTAAAAAAATATTGCTTAAGAAGGAATTTACACTGAAATAACAAACTTTAAATGTCGTTTCTTTGTTTACAGGTAAATTCCTTATTAATTGTGTTAGAAAATAAGAATAACTAAATAATGTTTAAAATTAATAATAATAAAATTTAAAAAAACTTAACCTAATGAAATAAAACACATTATATATGTAGTCAATAAAATTTCTCCTTTCTGCTGAATTTGTTAAACGGCAAAATTGTTTCAGAATTCGTACTTCGTAATGTTGAGTTTTTAGTTCCTAATCACCCTTCCAGAATTTCTACTCGCGTAATACTAATAATTTCATTCTAATTATGCAAATTAGCTCTGAACTTGACAATGTTTATACGTATATTGATTTCTATTATCCTATTGGCATCAATATAACCTCTTAAGTGTCTTACGTTCTTGTTATATAATAGAATTTAATTCTTTTAAGCGTAATAGCCAATAAGATATATTAGTTTCATTGGAGAAATAAGTAAATAAATAAATACAAAATTTTGGGCGGGAATCGCGGGATCCCGGGAATTGGATTCTTATTAACCGCTTTCCCGGGAATCCAAAAAAGCGGGAATAAAAAAAATTTATTGCAGATACAAATTTGAACAAGTATACATTTGTACGCTTGCCAGATCCAAAAACGAGACATTGCATGATTTATTCGATGAATATTATGGACCGCAAATATTTCGGTCAATTATGTCTGACAGAACATTTTTATACACTTACAAGATCATTCGCTTTGAAGATGTGCTTACCAGACGTGCCCAGAGAAGTGATGACAAGCTCGCGCCTGTTAGGAACCTCTGGGAAAAATGGTCTGAAATACTTCCAGTATTCTATAATCCTAGTGATTGCATAACTGTAGACGGACAACAATTTTGGCTTATTGTTGATTCACGTACATGCTATGTGTGGAAAATACAGCATTTGTTGGGCAAAGCTGCATCTGGGAGTCCTGAGCGAAATCAAGGCGAACGGGTTATTTTTGATTTAGTCGATGGACGAAAAGGGCAGAATGTCACCATGGACAAATTTTTTTCACTGTCCAAAAACTTTTACAAAGAAATATGACAATGGTTGGAACCTTGCGCAAAAATAAACGGTCTATTCCTCCAAAGCTGTGGGAATGCAAGAAAGTTCCACGGTATAATTCAACGTTCGCCTTTACTGCAGACATTACTATCGTTTCGTGCATTAGTCACAAAGACAAATGTACTATAGTTGCAAACTCGGAAACACACAAAACGAAAATGTTTTCTACATTAACTTGCAATATCACTAGCTACACCATCAGATGCGGATCCAGCATGAGCCTTAGGGGGGGGGGGGGGGGTAATTTTAATAATACAAAACAAGTAAAAAATTTGTTTTTAAAAGTTTATTAAAAACGTTATGTTTATATAATATTAAAAAAAAAACTTAACAATAGGTAAAATAAAATATAAGATCAGTTCAATATAAATGAAAATAAATTAATCTTTTTAAATAACGTGTTGGCTATAAAAATAATTTTATTTTTAATGTTTTTTTTATTTGACTACATAATACTAAATTGTTTGACCAATTTTTCGACCAAAAAAAATACATATGCATTTGTTAACAAAATTTTGGAAGAAGGAATATGCTTCACTAATTTTAAAATTAAGATGAATTTTAGTCGAACTGTTTGGGTTTTAATCTAAAGATGCATATATAATTATTCCAGTTTAAGTTGATTACAGCTAATTTTTTTATTTAAATTATTTTTATTTAGAAAGGAATTTTAAAGCTTATAACAATGGAGAGACAAAAATAATTTTGGCAGCACATACATATGTACCTTCGGTCGTAACTGCGCTAATGCCACCATTTTTGAAAATTAAGTTTTTGATGCATTTCAATAGAGTAAACAAAAATACATCGTTTGCGGAAAAAATACAAAAATTTTTTTTTAGTTCTTGTTTTGCAACGATATGTAAAAGTTCTAAGTCCAAAAATGCTAAAGAAAAAATTGTTAATATTTGTTAATAGTTAGTAGTAGTAACATTGAAATAAATAAAATAATTTTATAGTATATTTTATTTTTTGCAAATTGACATATAAAAATGTACATTAAAAGTATAAAATATATAATAGAAAAGGTGATAAGTCACAAAAAGCTATGTAAAACATAAATGTATTTTTTACTAAAGACCTTAGAAAGTTTTTTCTCTCTCCTATAAAATTTATACATTGGACTACATCCTTTACGACTGAAGGTAATGATATACTATACTTATACAGGTGGGGGATTTCATGTCAAGTTTTGAAATAGATGTCTTCCGATTTGGATGAAATTTGCACCAAGGTTAGTCTTATTGGATAGTAGTTTAGACACAAATTTTCATAAGTTTTAAATTTAAAAAAAAAAAATTTTTAAAAAATTTAAAAAAATACAAAAAAAAATTTTTCGATAGCTTGAAGAAATAGCTATCTAATTTGTTTGGGACAAATTTTGCTAACACCAACAGATAATAAGTTACATGGATGAGAAAGAACACAGTTTGGCCAAAACTTCAAATTTTGACCCCCTCTAACTCAGAAACTTTTTGACCGATCTTGTTGAAAATTTGTGTCTAAGCTACTATTCAATAAGACTAACAACCTTGGTGCAAATTTCATCCAAATCGGAAGACATCGAGAAGACATTCGAAGAAAAAACGTGCTAGATGCCAGAAATGCTACCATTTTGGAGAAAACAAGAATAAATGGACATCGTCATTCTGTTTCAACTGTCAAAGGCCATGCTGCAATGAAAAAACTGCTAACAACATTTGCGTGGATTGCATAAACACAACATAGAATTGAAGCAATACAAGAGAATTTTTATAAAATGTATCAATATCAATAAATATATTAAAACTTTTGAACAAAATGGTTTTATATGTACATTAATTCCAATCCACTGTAGCATGTATCAAAAACGATACATAGCTAGAATTATGAATTATTTTTAAAGTTCGATCTACGGCTAATTGCATTAAAATATTATTATTTAATTACTTTTTGATACATTGAAATATTATACTCATACACTTTTATTTAGAGATATACATGAATCTATTTTGAATCGGTGCCTACAGCTGCAGGAAAACATTTGTTTATATTCAAAAGCAAAAAATTAACAAGATTCCAGATCATGTAAGTCATCATTATAAAATTTAATTGCTCTTACGCTGTGTGAATCCTTAAACATTTGTAAGAATTTTTTACTTTATGGAAACAAGATGCAGTACTGAGTGAGTACGGATAAAATAAAACTTTCGTCCTTGTAAACCTTTTAAACATTAGTAAGTATACTTACGTATATTTGTATATATTTAGTGAAGATAAGCTGCAATTAACTTTTGAATTCAGGAGAATGTGTGCGTGCGTACAAGTTTACATGTTTCTTGCACATTAATTTGAATTTATCCTTTAAGAGTTTATATCTGATTGTAAGAGCGTGTGTTAAAGAGAGAAATATATTTATGTGCTTTTTTTATTCATACAATCAAACACGCGTCTTATTGCCAGGATTCTGGTTTATATCACTTTTAATTTGTTTGGGTTTTTTTTTATATTATTTGGCTTAAAATTAAAACACCTGCTGCTACCTCATGTGTTTTAGATTTCCTAGCGTCACTACGTTAACAAGTTTAAGATAAGAGGAGAGTCTCAAAAACGACTTCTAAAATTTTATATGAGCAAATATACTAGTCGGTATATTGTGAAATACTGGTTTAGTTAAGGGTTAGAAGTTTTAAACATTGCTGAAGAAAAGTTGCAGAACAATCAAAACCAAATAACTGTTTACAGAAAAAAAAATTAATTTTAAATAAAAAAATTGTGATGTTAGTTAAAAAAATTAACTAACAACAAATTAATAGAATCAATAAAATATTTTTGATATTAACAACATTCTGCCATCATTTTTTTGAAATAAGATATGTATAATTCATTTGATTAAACTTTTAATTAAAACTGATTTTATGGTTGATTAATGGATAAGTTAAAATAAAAATAACTCCGCTTCGAAAGAACTTCTTAGCTTGTCCTCGTATGACCCACAGAATATATGGTTGGTTTCTTTTTAATATTTTGCTTATGTTTTTGTTTTTTGTATCTGTTTATAATTAAACGAAACCAAACAAAAAAATCTTTTTTTTCCTTTTCAAACGAGTAATAAGGATTCTTTAAACAAAACAGCGTCTTGTATTGTGCTATTTTTTCTTGTTCTTTTCTTAGTTTTTGATTACACCTTCTGTAGGTTGTTATTAATATGAAGTTTTTTTTTCAACCAGCTCTGTTGTTTTTATATCAACGTTTCAGTTCGCCAACACCATCAAAAACGCAAAACCAGATATCAGCAGGTGTTGCCTGTGAAGGGTAGACGATGAAATGTGTTTAACAGTTCTTTTCTTTTTTTTTTTTGGTTTTTTCCTAATTTTTTGTTTTTTGCAACGTGTTTAAAAACACATCTGTGCGTTCAATATGTTCGTGGGTTTTTGATTATAAAAAAAATGGGATACAAGTTCTGAAAAATGTATGTTTATTTAAAGAATCCAATAAAAAAAAAAAAACACCAACTCCGTCTGAATCTATACGTGTAAATTATACAAGCAATTTATTTTTACTTTATTAATTAAAGGTTCTCATTTTGCATAAATACATTTTTTGTAGGTATAGATATTTTTTTTATTTATAAAAAGCAACCAGTATAAGCAGTAGTTGTTTTTGAAATAATTAACAAATTTTTGTCATCTAAAAAAGCTCTCGCAGCACATGCGCTGTAAAACTTAAAACAAAGTAGAATTTGAAAATACATCATCCTCTAAATAAAGTACTACCCGTTCCGCTTTGGTGGACCCAATTTAATATAAATTGCATTGGTCGATTCGACATTAGAATATTTATCTTTCTTTTATACTATTTTTAGAAAAGTTAAATGATTTATTTTATAATAATTTTTTCATTTTTAGGAACCTTTAGCGATAACAGAATTATAAACAACCGATATTAGTATGTATATATTTTGAAGAGCTTATATTTCCGACTATCAGCAAAAGATCTAGAGAACTTTTTTTATCCATTATTGCTTTAGCTCGATTATGCACGTTGTAGTCTGGATTCTCACTATGAAAGTTTTCTTTCAGAAAGTCTGAGTTTAAGCTAATGCTGCCTGTTCTTACCTGCAGCTGCTTGTCTCAATGTAAACTTTTCGCGCAAAGAATTTTAAAACATAATTCTACGGAATTTGATAAACTTTGTCCAAACATAATTTAAAGTTTTCAAAAACAATTTAAAATGTTCCATATGTATTTTAAAATTGCCCATACGTATTTAAAAAAATTTCCAAATGCATTTTACAACTATCCAAATGTAAATTAAAATTGTCCAAATGTATTTTAAAACTGTCCAACCGATGTAAAATTTGTCCGAAGGTATTTCAAAATTATTTCAATATATTTTTTAATTCAATTTTCAATTTATTTGATTTTTATAATATTTACATTTCATTTAATTTATATACATTTTGAAGAGTTTAAGATTTTTATCTTTTTCTGCTTAATTAATAAAATTTAACAATGTTTTATAATTTATGTACATATATACAAAAAATTCTATTGGAGGTAAAAATTTAGCAAAAACCTATTTGACAATTTTTTTTTTTAATAAAACAACTAAACCTAACCTAACCTACTTACAATCCTAACTACGATGAGCGAGCTCATTAATATGTTCGTAACCAGAGCTCAGGCATCTGGTATTAAAATTTTCAGTGAGTCTTATTATCTTTTCTTTAACCGCAAGAGAATGAAGTCGCTCTGTAGAAAAGAGCCATGGAAGATTATAAATTAATTTCAGTAACTTATTTTGCGATATTTGCAATTTTTGTCGACCAAACAGGAGCTGCATAGAAAATAACAGCATGGAAAATAGACTTTAAAATTAATTGTTTATTGCTAATGCTCAGTCTTGAATTTCTATTAATAAAGGGATATAATATTCGAGTTAGTACTTCTACCTTATTTATTATATACGGTATGTGGTCTTTAAATTTCATTTTAGGGTCAAGCATAACACCTAGATATTTAACTTTTTGTTCCCAATGAATAGAATTGTTGTCAAACATAATACAATTCTGTGGTAGAAAACAATCTTTGCGTTTTCTAGTAAAATATATTGCCTGAGTTTTATCAGAGTTTAACATAATTTTCCATTTGTTAAAATACGAATACAATTCTATTAAGGCCCTTTGAAGATTAGTAATTACATCTGTAGCCAAAATTTCGGAGCTGAGGACCGCTGTGTCATCAGCAAAAATTCACATAGTACAGTAGTTTAATTGGGGAAAATCGGCTGTATATAAGTTGTAAAGAATAGGAGACAGGCAAGAGCCTTGCGTACAACCTGCTGTAAGAGAAACACATTCAGAAGAGTATGAACCGATATGAACTTTAAAAGTTCGAAGATGAAGAAAACTCTGAATAATCTTTGTAAGCTGTATGGGAAAGTTAAAGTTTATCATTAAAAAAAACAAGACCGTCATGCCATACTGAGTCAAAGGCTGCTTTGACATCGAGTAAGACCATGCCTGTCGATTTTTGGTTATTGAAGTTTTCGTTGACTAGGTTTCTTATTCTTATTAGTGGATGTGCAGTGTTGTGTTCTCTGCGAAAACCAAACTGCTGGGGCGGAATAATGTTATTGGCTTCCATAAACTCTACTAATTTAATTATAATAATTTTTTCCAGAAATTTAAAATTACAATTGGACAATTTCAACCAAAAAAAAAAAAAAAAATGGAAAACTTTAAAATACAATTGGGCAAATTTTAAATACATGTAAATTATTTTAAAATATTTATGAACGATTTTAAATTTAAATACATTTGAAAATTTTTTAAATACATTTGGAAAGTCTTAAAACCCAATTGAAAATGATGTAGTGTATTTAAAACTAAGTCGAGAATATTAAGAATATTAGGGCATCCGATGTTGTATCTGCTAAACTCGAACGAATTTTGTTGTTAAAATATAATGCAGTTGAAAAGCATCTTTCGCACTCACCACTCGTAGAATTGTTTGTAAATTCTTAAGATTTTAATTTAAATACACGTGCAAAAAAATTATTTATACAAATTATTGAAAAATATGCAGAAGAATATAAAAAAAAATCGGCATTCCGAAAATCCCGGAATTAAAGATCAGAAATCCAGAGAATCGGGATTCGCCTAATCCCGAAAATCACGGGATTTACCGATTGGAAGCCCTAGCAGATGGGTCTGGAACGGCAGTTATTAATTTTAATTTAATTAAATTGCAAAAATTCACACCGTACGCTCTCCAGATATTCAGAAAAATAAAATAAACCAACAATAACAAGGGATTTTATGGAAAAAAGGAGAGGAAGTCGTGGTTTGTTGCTCATTTCTCAGCTATTTGAGGGCCGATCTTGCTGAATTTTAATAGAAGTAAATAACATCGTAGTACCCATAATTTCTGGGGCCTTTGGAAAAATCTTTTCAACATACACTAGGACAGACGGAAATCATTAATTCAATTTCGCTACTTAAAGGATCAAGAATATTGTAGAAATAACAAACTTAACGACAAACGTTTCTACCGTTTACTAAAAACTGTAAAAATTTAATAAGTCTGATTTTTGTCAAGAAATTATATTTTTAATTTTAATTAAAAAAATGATTAAGAAACTTTACCATTTCAAACAATGTGTTAATTAATTTAATTAAATATAGATCAGATTTTGACAATTTTAACAACAATTCTACAAGTTTAATTTATTTTATTTTAAGAGAAAAAATCAATTGAGATTTTTTGTTATTTAATTATATTTTAATTAAAACTTTATTTAAACAACTAAAATGATAATTAAATCAAAATCATATATTATATTTTTTAAACTTAAAAAATAGTTGATTCAATTAGACATTTTAATTAATTTCATGTTGTAAAATTCCTGTCTTCATAAAAATAATTTAATGAAAATTAAATTCAATGAACTTAAGCCTAATTAAAAATATCTAAACTTCTCAAGAATAGTTTGTGTTATTTGCTAATAATTGGCTATAGGTCTCAAATAGGTTCTAGTCTTGAAAATCATAAAAAGTGTAGGGTATCATTCGATCGGACTTGCTCGGTTATAATTTCAATATGTAAGCCAAATATGCCGTTATATTTTGTATTGAATATCTCACTAATCAGCATAGATCTGGTAAAATTGCTAAGCCTGTAAACCATGTCGGTTCATGTTAGTATTACTTTAACTAAAAAAGTTTCGTAAGCGACAAAGCATTAAAGCTCTTAAATCACCCCTTATTTAATTAACAACTATAAGTCATGGTCACTGTAAATTACAACTACAAAATTGTGTGGCGAATCAATCAAATGGTTTTTCTCAAAGTGAAGTTTATAATTAACTTAGTTGAACATTAGCTATGATGCTCTTCTAATAACTTTGACGTTTAAATTATGTGCTTTGGATAACATTCAAATCACAGCACGAGATGACTTTCTTCCCTCTGACTTACTTTTATGATGTGACATTTTTGTTACAAAATGTAGACAGTATTTATGGAAATAATACCAAACTTGTTGCCATGAACAAACAACAACAACAAAAACAAATGAGAATGCTTATGACTGTCCCTTGTAGCACACAGTAATAATCATAAGCAACGTTTTCAGAAATACAAATGCTCAAATGATACATTCATACACCCGTTGCATTCAATTTACACACTACTGTCCACCATCATTTCAACAACACAGCGGAAAAAATAGCAAGCGCTTCCACTTCTTAGGCCTTTTAGAAAATATACAAACGCATTCCAAATTATATTTTACTCTGCCTTTTTTTAAAAGGATTTTATAATTTATTTCATAAATAATGCATCATGGTACAACTAATAAGGTAACCCCAGTAGCCCAGCTGAATATTGTTTACGAATCTTAGATTATCAGCCGTGTCACAGAGTACAATTCCGTTCGGAAATTTTTCGGAATGAAACCACTTTTGTTTTCATGAACGGAATGGGAGTTTTTTGTATATTAAAGAGCAAATAACTATCAAAATATACTTTCTATCAATAAAGAAATATGTTCTCTTTATTTATTTGTCAAAAGAATTATATTTTAAGTAATTCTTAGCACTTTATTTTACAAATATTTAAAACTCTTAACAAAAACTTTGACAAGAAAACAAAATTTTCGTAATGGATTTATGAAGCATTACATATATTTTTTTGTCATGCTTTGCCAAAATTTACATGCCGGCAACCATTGCAGCCACAGTTGGTATGTCTGGCATATTTACTTTTAAAGTTTCACAAATTTTAAAGTTGATCAAATTTTTTTTTTTTTTTTTTTTTAATTTTCCTTAAACTAAAGTTTTTGGCCGACTATTTAAGTCATATTGCCAGGGTATCGCACGAAATTTGGGAGCCTGAACCGCAAGTCCTCGTTCGACCTAAACCTTCATATAGGAAGGCGAGAGCTTTCAGAATCCACTCCAGAGTATTTTTTGTCTCCACGAGTAAACGTCTGAGTTTTATATGATTTTCCACCAGTCACATCGAGTTATAAATGGTTCTCCACCAGACAAACACGTTAAAAAATTTAACATTAAAAACGATTGCACCAAGGCGAATTCAACTACAGGTGGTGTCGAAACGCCATCTGATTTTGACAGTTCGAGCTACTTTGTTTTGATTTGTTAGTGTTTTGTTAGGAATGGTTGACATTTTGGACAGTAAACACTAACAATGCCATGCAAAAAACCCTGTGTTGTTTCTGTTGTTTTTGGATTGTTGTAATATCGACACCACCTGTAGTTGAATTCGCCTTGGATTGCACCAAGTCAATGCTGACAACCGCAAAAACTGTAACTCGGTACAGTTATACGACGCCAGGCCATTAACCAACGCGAGGTGACAACGCACGAAAAGTAGACGAACAAGAACGATCTGATTGTCCTTAAAGAATAATGACAACGAGCGCGAGCTGCTTCTTCACTCAGAGTAGTTTTACGAGTGAAATAAAAACTTAAATGTAAAGTTTTTGTACAAAAATTTTTTTAACAGCTGTTTTTTGTTTTGCTAAGTGAATTTATTGCCATATTGCACAATGATAATTATTGATAGTGCCAAATTGGTTACATAAAAATCGCCTGAACAAAATTTTTCGAATTGATGAAAGCGATTGTAATCTAAAGCACCAAAAATGATTTCAAACGGAATGGCAAATACGGAATTGACAGCATTCCGGACGGAATCTGTGACACGGCTGTATGCCATCATTTGTTTACAATTTTGTTGGTTTACAAAAAAGAGTATTTATTAGGGAGATCGGCTATTATTCAACCGGTTTTAGCCGGCTATTTAAGTTTTGCCCAAGCCGGTTATTTTAAAATGTAAATATTTCGAATATCGAATAAGCCGGTTATTTTAGTATAATAAACCGGTTATTTTAATAATGTGTAATTTATATACGTTTTCCTTACTCTTATTGTAAATTTACCCGTTTGATTCTTGCGAAGAAATATTTGATGATATTTATATCAAAGTAATTTAAGTATTTTTCTAATTGAATATTAAGCGAACTTAAACTTTTTATGAAGAATGTCAAAACAAAGTGTAACAAAAGTAAAAAAAAAAAATATTATGAAGAATGTAAATACAAATCGCTTATAAAAGCATGTGTTCTTGAAAAAAAACCAAACACAAAAAAAATTTTAACACTAAAAAATAAATTAAAAATGCAATGTATATTAGAACGGAGGAGATAAGTATTTTGTTCTTGGCAGATTTTTTCATAGTTTAATTATATTGCTTTTAACATTTTTGAAAAATATACGAATGTTTTCAAAGCAATTTTGTAATCAACAAACACTTAAGTCGCACTTTACATTTTTTGGTTCGCCGCCGTCGCACAGTGGCGCCCGTAGAGCAAGCGAGGTTGCAAAAATCAAAATTTTCATGAATGCCGACGAAGTTTTGAATAAACCCATGTTATAGGAAACTTTTCAACGATTTCAAATATGCCACTCTTAATAATATCACATTTTTAGTTTAGAAGATATAACCGTTCAAAGTTGACCGACTTTCGGTTTTCAAAAAAACACACAATTTTTAGTCAATTTGTTGCGATTTCAGGTGTAATATCACGAAAAATAGGTAACGAATCGCCTTATTTTTTGTTTGTATTGATTGATGTATTTATTAAATGTATAATGATAAAAAAAAAATTAACTGTTTGCTCTGTGTTTCTCCTGGTAAATCACTATTTAAAAACTATCCGTTTTTTCACTATTTTTCAACTTTGACGGAAAATAAAAAAAAACTATATTTTTCTATATTTGCCATATTTGAAAAACCTGTTCTTTGATTAGTTCTTTACATAATTCAAAATTTTTATCTGCCCGTACGTGCCCGTTTGGCTTCTAGAGGTAAAAAAGTTTAAAAAGACATAGTTGCAGAAATTGTATGGCGTCCATCCCTTATATGTTTTGACTGACAGTAGTTTGATCTAATAGTTTGAAAAAAACTACTCATTGAAATTAGCAGGTACGTACCTCACATAAACAATACTTTGGCGTACAAATGGTCAGGAACAATATTGACTTATGGTCCCTACAGGTAGGCACAAATCTTATTTGGACACGTGCATAATATCAAAATTGCATTATTCAGCCTAAATCCATATGTATGCAGGGAACAGGTAAATTTTTAGGCATGGTAGCATAAGCCTATATATTGCAAAATAAGCATAATGCCTGGATTAGTCTACGCCTGAAAGTTGGCGCAACAATTACTGAAACCATTTAACAATTTAAGTACTGAAAACATGGCGTTGTACAATTTAAAATTATTTGAACTGTTTAGAAAGTCAACCACACCAAAGTTTTTCACGGAAGTGAAAATTCTTCCTGAGAAGTTGACATTGATCAGCAAATGAGGCTGCGATGGATCATCCGGACAAAGCGTTTATAAGCAAAGGATATCTCCCGATGACGCTACAATATCGGACGGAAATATGTTTATGGCATCTGTTGTTCCTTTGCGGCTAAAATCGGATGATTCCCTACACTGGAAAAATCCACGTCCGTCATCAGTGCATTATTGCCGACCAATAATGTTTCAGTTTGCAAGGGAATCGGCAGAACTCATAAGGACTACGGTGAAGGACATTAAAGAACAAATAAGCAAGATTAAGCCTACAAAGCTGCAAATTGGAGAAGGAAAATATATTGAATGCAATTACGAGTTCCACCTGACCATGGTTGACGGAAAAGTCGTAAACGAACTGACAGGAACAACCTCAACAATGTCATGCCCGATTTGCAAAAAGAGTCAGAAGAAGTTTTTTCAATTCAATTCAATTTATTTCATATATAATATGTTACATCTCAATTTTATATAATTAGTTGTAAAGAGTTTAAGATTAGTATCTTTTTCTGCTTAATTATAACATATTTCAATTAGTTATCATATACATATATATAGACAGAATTATATTGGAGGTAAAAATTTAGCAAAAACCTATTTAAACCCCTTTTTTCGTTTTATTTTTATATTTTTTTTATCGATTTTATATTATTATTTGTCAGAAGAACTTTGGTAATTTAAACGATTCTACAAATGAGGAGAATTACGAATATGGAATGTCACCATTGCACGCAAGGATAAGGTGTATGGAATTCTTGCTAAAACTGGCATATACCCTACCACAAGAGGAAGAAAACTTCGATGAAAATACATCAATAAAGGATAAGGAAAAGATCAGAAAGAAGCAAATACAGGATGCTTTTTTTAAACAAGTTGGACTAAAAGTAGACTGTCCCAAGCACGGATACGGTAACTCAAACGATGGAAACACTTCTAGGAGATTTTTTGAAAATGATGAGGCAGTAACTAGAATCATTGGAATTGACAATCAAATCGTGAAAAGATTGGGAACGATCTTGGATGTTTTAAACTGCAAAGAAAATGTCAATTCTACAAAATATGGAGAATATGCGTCGAAAACTGCATCTCTTTTAGCAGAAATGTATCCACAGAAGAAGTTGACCCCGACCGTCCATAAAATATTGGCGCATGGTAAAGATATAATTGAGTACCAGTCTTTGCCAATTGGAGAGCTTTCTGAAGAAGCACAGGAGTCTCTTAACAAATTTTATAAAAAATATAGATTGCAGAACACATTCAAAGCATCAAGGGTAAGGCAAAATGAGGACCTCTTCAGCATGTTGGCAGCATCTTCCGATCCACTTATTTCTTCCCTGCGGCATGTGAAGTCACGAATAGAGTTACAAAATAATTATAGTTTAGAAATGGTTAGTCTTTTAGATATACCTTCTCTTACGAATTGTGATGAATATTTTACAGAAAATTTAAAAAATAAATATAAAAAAAAAAATAATTTTTTTTTTAATTTGTTGGGTAATAATTTAAAACATAAAACCCTTAAGAAAAAAAATAAAAACAATCTAAAAATGTAAAAAAAATTTTTTTTAGTTACCATAAAATTGATTTTTCTACTAATTTTAACTTTGATAACCCATAAGTAGGCCCCTACAAAGCGTAGCACCCTTTCCAAACGCTCATTTCATAGGCTGAACAGTTATCTATCATATGCTGTTTAAACTGTTCAATTATCTTATTCGGTTCAAAAGATATGATTTTTGCAACGAAAAAACTCAAATGGCGCCACTGTGCGTCGTTGAAAATTTATTAATTTTAGTAAAATTTGGTCGCCGTCAACGTATGTTTCACTGGCGTTCACAATATCTGCAACTTTATATCGGCTTCGAGTGGAATATTATGACATTTATAACGTAACGACGTAATCTCTTTTGATAGTTTTCGACATGAGTCACAGACACACTTTTTTCTCACATTTCGAGAAACGATGGAATATTTTGTTTCACATGTTTTCGATGCGAGAAGTTCTCACCAAAGTTAAAGAACATGGGTACAGTTAAACAGTAAATAAAGATTTGTGCACGAGTATTGTAAATATTAACAGTCTTATTCATAAAAAATAAAACAGGTTAATAAAAGGTTTATGAAACGATTTGATGAAAATTTGTTTCATAAACCTTTTATTAACCTCTTTTATATAGTTGAAGTCTACTGGTTCATATAGACATGCTTAACCACCAACAAATTAAACAAATTTTAAATAAATTTGGGAGAATATCTCAAATAATGAATTTATAAAATTCTTATAATTTTTTTAATTCATTTATTAATGATGTGCTAATAATCCCAATTTTTGAATGAAAACACATGAAATTTATTGTTGTGGGAAGGCTAGTTTCTATGCGCATTTCGCTGGTTGCTTAGGCCAGCTCGTCAGGAAACTTTTTGCAAATACTTTAGAAAAGCTAAATATATTATACAAGTAAGACCATAAAGTGAATAAGAATTTTAAAACACTCAGGTCCTACATGTAACAATATCAAAGACACAACAATAAACCGTCAATTTTTCTTTCTTACATGCCCCTACAATTGGCTGGTTTTTTTCCAACACGAATTGTAGTTGTCAGAGGATAGAAAGAAAAAAACAAAATTTAAAAATAATAAGTTGCTTAAATAAATTTTTTATTTACTTTTGCAAAATGTTTGGTTAGATCAACCATCACTTAACAGTTTCTAAATTACATTATAGAATTATCTACTTACAAATAAAGTTTAGTAAATACCTAGGAAAAACATTTTGAATTTTGGTAATAGGTAGTAGTTATACCATATGTTACCTGGTAAGTAGTTGTCACTACAATTGTCATTATTCTGAAAGCCTCAATAAGTACTTACTGGTAATGACCTCAGTATGTTCTTTTTACTTCTACTTTTTTTACTTCTGAGCATTTACTTACTAATAATCAGCTCAATAACTACTAATTAGTTGTGTAATAAATAAATAGTGTTTATATTTCTCCAACATTACTTGCTTACAGGTAAGTAATGTTTTGCTGGGTAAATACAAATTGTTAAAAATTAAGCGAAAGTTTGATCAATTTACTGGTCACACTTTTCTTGGATTTTATCGTCAAATATTTGTTAGTATTCGGTTGGTTCCTCACCTTTCTGAATTATTTTGTTTTTATACAAATAAACGTTTTATTACAAAAACTTATTTGATTTTTGTGTTTTTATGTATTCGAGTTAAACCCGGTTAACCGGTTATTTAAAAATTGTTAACCGAAAACCGGTTTTTTCAAAATAGCAACGGCATACTCGAAAAACGGGTTTTGAAAAAAGTCGAATCGATAATCCCTAGTATTTATTGTTGCTAGAAATACACATCTTTTTTGACAATCTTTCAAGTTTTTCTACCAACAAAATGCATGTTGTTTTTCTCTTAATGTACTTGTTGTAAAACTATGGTCACCTTATTAATTGTACCATGGAATGTATTTTACAATTTCAAATTTAAGTCAAAGTAAGACCACTAACTCAAAATCGCCTTGGTGTAGGAATTACTTCTCTAATATGCAAAAATCCTTTCATCAACAATTGTGGATTTACTTTCTTCACATATGCTAAGGATATGCTTAAATCTTAGCTGGTATATTAAAAAAACCTTTAACTATGTAGATGGGAGAGGATGGCCATGGTTTCCAATGAGACACCGCTTATGTTGCAGAAAAAGTTTAAATGCAGCTGGAAAACCCCCTTTAGGGGCCCTTTTTACTACTTCATTTCCTGTTGGAAGCGTCGGATATTGGATTGTATGCATCTATGTATGTTAGTTTGTTTGTAAGTATGTGTTAAATAACTTGATGTTGAAGTAGTGGTAATGATGATGTCCTTGTTCGTTATTTCTGTATTTTAAGTGCACAAGTAATTAACAGAATGTATTTGATGTAAAACATTTTCTAAATATATTAAATTTTATGAGTGACATTTAATGAGAATATGTCAAAAGCAGATTTATTATTTATAATAAAAAGCAGTAAGAGTTACTCAGATGTGCCGAATCGTTGACACCCTCCACCGAGAGTTAGAGTATTTCCGGAGGGGACTTTCTATGAAATCTATGAATTATCCATCTAGGCCGACCATCTGAAAGTTTTATTATTTTATTTCTCTTTTTGTTTTGTGTGAGATTCGTTATATAAAATAAAATTATAAAAACTTGTTTTTGTTTTTAATTTTTATTGCAGTATTTGTCGCTTATTTGCAGACCGGTTATAAGCATTTCAGGAGTTTATGCTTCCAAACTTGTGCAATTACTTATATGCATATCCCTAAATTATGCATCAAAATATAATATAATTTAAATAAATTGCATTAAAAACAATTTCATATGAGCATCGTTTTAAACTTGATTCAAAAACATTAAAAAAGGACAAACATTATTTCACAAAAACTAAATTTCCTAAATTTGAATCACACTTTGATGTATTCATGCACTTTCTATGTAAGCAAAATGGCTTTTTCATAATGCTAATGAAAATAAGCGAGGTTTCTGTATTAGTACTGTATATGCATATAAGCGAGTTTTAAAAAAATGCATTTCTGGTTTAAAAGTACAAAGAAACGTGCAAATTATGAAATGCTTATAAGCGAAAAATACTGTATTTAGAAATTCCAATTTTGCGAACAACTTTGCTGTCATCTTCAGGGAAACCATTTATGTTCAATGACTTGGTGAACCAAAATGAAAACATCAACAACGGACAACACTGCATTAAACATTAAATAGTGTCTCCTTGAAGATGACCAACAAAGTTGGTCGAAGAATTTATAAATAATAAAAATAAAAATCAAAAAAAAGTTTTTATATTATTATTTTATTTAATATAACGGACTTAAAGCCGAACATAACACGATTTTATTTCAAATTACGCTATGCTCATACTACGATATAAACCACTTGTTTCGCTCTCTGAAACTAGATTGCCAAACATGCTGTTCATACCATCCATTCTTGTTAAATTTTTTTTTTGTGTTAGTGTATATAGTGTAATAAAAATTCAAAATATATTATTTAATACTTTTATTAATATTATAATTTAATAATTATGACTTTATGTTATTTAACATTAATTTTTATTTTGTTTTTTTCTTTGTTTTGATTTTTTTTTTTTTTAGAGTTAGTTCAGATAAACTTACGATAATTGTTATCAAAATTGGAGATGATAGTACATTTTTCCTGTTTCGCAACATGTTTCAAGATGCAACGTCCTGATTCCTTCTCAAAATTTTGTATGTTGTTTCAATTATGTTTGGGCGCGAAACGGGAATCGGAGAGCGAAACACAAATATGGCTGTCCGTGTGAACATGGTTAGGTTAGGTTCCATTGGCAGCCGTGATCAAGCACAGCTCACGTGGGTCCATTAATTAGTTCCCGTTGTGTAACCATATCACGCCGTCTCCCATGGGTCCTATGAAATCTGGCTGCTAGTATTCCCATGCAGCCATCCGGTCGACTCAATAAAGGAGTGGATCCTGTTAACATCAACATCAGAGAGACAAGTTTTGTCCCCAAGGGCTCTTCGACCAAACATTTCGAGTCTTAAGTCTCCGAATGCCGGGCAATTAAAGAGAAGATGTTCCGTTGACTCTTCCTCCTCCTCATTGCCGTAACTTCTACACAAGTCATTATAAGGGAGCCCCAGCCTCTGGGCGTGCCTCCCAATGGGCCAGTGGCAAGTTATAACCGCAATTAGGTTTCTTAGATGATGTCTGGACAGCTGTTATGCCCGCCGCGTCCTTTTTTCATCTATGATGGGCCAGATTTTCCTGGTTTCCCCACAGGTGGTTTCATCGTGCCACCTCTGACTGGCGATAAGATGAAACCTGTGCGCTATAAGTTGCTTACACCCTGGGAGTGAAGCACCAACATAATATGTGGAACCGTCCCGATTCAAAGTGGTACCTGCATACGCCAACGAATCCGCCATGCAGTACCCATGTATGTCCCCGTGTCCGGGGACCCAATTAAGGGTGACCAGTGAATGTCTCGCTATCTCCTCCAGAGACATCCGGCATTCTCGGACAATTCTCGATGTGATGAACACATTCTCAAGGGATCTTATGGCCACCTTGCTATCGGTAATAATGTGAATATCCCTTCCAGATATTTCACAGTACCGGATGCGTCTGGCGGCTGTGTGGATGGCCATAATCTCGGACTGGATGACACTGCAGTGGTCCGGCAGCCTTATAGGAATGCTCCAGCTTAGCTGCTCGGAGTATATTCCAGAACCGACACCATACAGTGTTTTAGACCCGCCCTTGAAGATTCGAATCGCATTCGAGGGAATTTGCAGGTCATCATAGTGGACCACGTTATCCAAAATGCTTACCATGAAGCCAGGATCAAAGATTGGCACGGGTGTGACATAATCAACATCCATGTGCCAATTAATATCGTTCAGAATGTTAGCATGTCCGATATTGTAATCCCTCCATGCTCCGGTGGCCCTTAGTCTTACCGCCGCGTTCGCAGCTGTCCTTTTCGCCAAAATGTCTGGTGGTAACCAGTTTAAAATAGTAAACAATGCCTTAGAGGCGGTTGTTCTAATGGCACCTGTTACCGCTATCGCCACCATTCTCATTGTACGTTCAAACCTGGCTTGATGACTCCTCACCTTGAGCGCCGGCCACCAAACAGCTGCCCCGTAGAAAAGAATGGGTTTAATGACACATTCGTATAGCCAGTATACATTCCTCGGGTTAATTCCCCAGTTTAGGCCAATTGCCCTTTTGCAGCAATATAATGCAGTAGCCGCCTTATTAGTCCTGGAACTGGTGTTCATCTTCCAGTTCAGTTTGCTGTCCAATATTAGCCCAAGATACTTGGCGCTGTCAGACAGTTCCAGTGACACCCCCTTTATCCTCGGGGTATTAAATTTGGGAATTTTGTATCTCCTTGTGAAAAGTACAGTTCTGTTTTGGCAGGATTTACATCCAGTCCACATCCCTGGCACCATTTTGTAAGGACGTCCAATGCGGACTCCATTAGTTCAGACAATAGTCTGGTATCTTTACCCATAGCCACAACTGCGACGTCATCCGCGTATGCAACCGTTCTGCATGCAACCGTCCTTTCCATGGCTCTGAGTAGGGTATTTATATTTAGATTCCAAAGTAAAGGTGACAGTACACCACCTTGCGGGGTGCCCCTAGTCGCAACCTTTGAAATGTTCGAGGCGCCCAAGTTGGATTCGATACGCCTGAAGTGCAAGATACTGCTGACAAATTGAATGATCGCTGGGTCGATTTCCAAATATCTTATAGCGTTAATAATCGATTCAGGTCGAACGTTTTTGAAAGCGCCCTCAATATCCAGGAATGCAACTAAAGCAAATTCCTTGGAATGCAGGGATCTTCAGTGGACCTTCCCTTCGTATAGGCGTGCTGAGCCAGTGACAGGGAATTGTGTCCTAACGATGATCTAATATGAATATCTAAAATCCTCTCCAGTGTTTTCAGTAGAAAGGAGGATAGACTAATTGGTCTAAAGTCTTTAGCCATAGCGTGAGATGTCTTCCCACTCTTGGGGATGAAGACGATTTTATAAGTTGCCCAAGTTGATGGGACATGTGAGAGACTCAGGCAGGCTCTAAATATTGCCAAGAGCCATGGCATCAATATTCCCAAGTTCTTTTGTAGGTCCGCTGGGATAATGCCATCCGGGCCTGGAGATTTAAAGAGATGGAAGCTTTTGACCGTCCATTCCACACGATGGCGAGTTATCGGAATATTAGAGATATCCCGAGCGCCACTAAATGTTCCCTCCCTAGGCACATCATCACTGCAACCTGGAAAGTGTGTATTCATCAGGACCTCAAGGGTGTGCCGACTGTTTGTGTTCCAGGATTCATCCATCTTTCGTATATATGATGGAATAGATGGTTTAGAGGATAAAATCTTACGTAGCCGACTTGTCTCCGAGGAGTTTTCCACGTCACTGCGGAATTTCCTCCATGACTGTCTCTTGGCCTTCCTGATAAGATTTTTGAATCCATTTACTGAGGACTTGTAATTGTTCCAGACACCGTTACGTTTTGCCTCATTAAAGAGTTTCCTGCTTGCCTTGCGTTTTTCAGCAATTTCCGCTTTCCACCATATGGGCTTAGCTTTGCCCCTCCTGTCGATTCTTTTACAGGATTCGTTTGTTGCCTCCATTAAGCAACAGTCAATGACTCCACTGCGGAGTCGAGCATGGACACACTGTCTATGAGAACCGGGCACATATTCAGCTTGTCCCCGAGTACACTCGCATAGATAGACCAGTTGGTCCTTCTATTCGTGTAGGGTTTAACTGAATCAATTCTAAAGGAAAAATTTAAATCAACATACATGTGATCAGAGAAGGAACAGTCCTTTGACACGTTCCAATCGCTAATCATATCCGCGAAACTTATCACTAATAAGCGTAATATCTAGAACCTCCCTTCTGTTAGTCACAATAAAGGTGGGCTCACTACCCCTATTAACTACTGTTAGTTCGTTTTCTACTATGAAGTCCAAAAGCGACTCACCGCGTGGATTGACATCCGAGCTTCCCCAGACGGTATGATGTGCATTAGCATCAGCACATATTATTAGGGGGATGTTGCGCCTGTTAGCATACGACATCGCCTTCCTGGTTGTGGAGTTTGGGGGATTGGCACCCTGGTCATGTGCCATGTAGCAGCTCATAAACCAAAATGTACTGGTTTTGCATTCTACTGCGACAGTGCATGTGTCCTTATCGCTAAAATCAGAAAGAATGAAAGCTTTAAGGATGTTTTTGAGCATAACGCAAGCCCAGGTCTTACCTTGATCGGCTGCGTACAGAGTACAATAGACGTCTAAACTGAGTCCGCAATCCCTGTCTCTATACAACAATGGGTCTTGGATACATATAAGCTCCTCCGTGCCTGAAGCCAATCGGAGGAGAAGGGCAGCTGACGCCGCTTTAGAGTGATGAAGGTTGATCTGCGTAACCTTCATCATAGCTCATCGCTATGGACGACTGTGACGTTGGCATCCTCTGGGTCGTCGTCCGATTCCAGAAGGATGTCCTCATCGTCCGCCACTTCCAACTTACCAAGGAAGTCACCCACAAGTCCGCTGACCGATTGGGTGTCTTCTTTGGTCGTTGGCGTAGCAGAATCGTCTGTGTGAACATGGTATTATACAAAAAGTTATTTGACTTAACTGGAATTCAGTATTTATCGCTTATTTGCACACTGTTAAAAGCATCAAAACCATCATTTAATGAGTGTTTTTTTTGCTGCATGAGAAATTTCGATATCATTAACTATGAATTGAAAACTTGTATTCAAAAATTTTGCCTTAAATATCTGACCTTGGGTCAGAAAAATTGCTCTGGTCCACGCGGGTGGAACCTGGATATAAAACGGGGTATAGGCCTTTAAAGGTGGGCTCGGGCTACAAAATGGTGTCAGATTTCTTTGCCTGCTTTTGGCGGAAAGGAGTAAAACTCTATTAAGTAGGAGACTTCGAGAAATGTCTTAAAAAAGATTAAAGTTTCTAGCTGTGTTACAGCTGGAATTTTTTGGCTCCCGGGGAACACTTACTTCAAAATGAGTGACATAACTTAAAAATCGGTAACCATAAAAAAATTATTTTTTGCCGTCTTCTCAAAATATGGTCCATAGTGTTTATGTAAACCTTGTATGCAAACTAGAATTCCCACTTTTGCGCATGATTTGATAAGACTTGTTATATTTATACTAATTTTGCCAAGGATAAACAAACTGGACAAGAGCCATTGTACGCATAAACTATCTAATTATGTTGGTATTTTGATTTGGTCTAAAAAACATATAATATAACAATATAAGTCACCGAATTTCATTGGTCCATATTATTCTATAGCTCCAATACAAATACCACTTTCAAAGGGGTCGTTTGATGCCATAACTTTCTAATATGCTAAGTGTAGGTCCAAAATTAATCATAGGTCTCTTGTTTTAGCATGTCTATGATTGCCCATGGGTCCCAGGTCCAGAATTAATCATATGTTTGTTGTTTTAGCGTGTCTATGATTGCCCATGGGTCCCAAACAGGGTAGTGCTAAAAAATTTGAATGTATGTTCTGTGGTGTATACACAGAAAAAAATATGTATGTTAAATTAACATGGAGCAATGTTGATTGAAAATCATAGTAAATTTTTGCAAAAGTATGGACTTTATTTAAAATTATCATTGTTTCATATTAACTTTAAACGAAAGATGTTAAAAAAAAATTTCAATATGGAGTCGATAAAAGCCTGTTTTACTTGTTTTATATAGAAACAACAACAACCACTGCAAGAAGAAAAACCTAAATTTGTTATTTTCATATTTAAAATATTTTATAAAAAGAAGAAAAATTCCCGTATTCTTTTTGTTAAAATTATTTAGTTAAATACATTAAATTTCCAAAGTAGAATGATGACGAATCCCATATTTGGCCATTCTGATGGTGTCTTTTAATTGTGAGTGCTTTTGCAAACAAAAGGAAATACAAAAAAAGTGGAACATGTGTAAGTGGTGCCCTGGTAGACTAGTTGGCAATGAGCTGCTCTATCAGAGCCTGGTTTTTTTCTGCAGACGAGCGTAGAGCCTGGCGGGATTAGTATAGGAAGAAGAAAAAAATAATAAGTCCTTAATAAATACATATATTGTCTCTGAAGCGTCTTCTCACTGTTATTTCACACTCAAATCAAATTGTTTCTACATGTTATTTGAACTTGAAACACCTTTCATTGAAAGTAATTCGTAGTGCTCTTTAATATTAATGTAATTTTATTTTTACTTTACTGGAATGTTAAATTAACAAAAACTATAGTTATTTTAAAAGAAGAAAATGTTATACGCAAGTTGTTGTAAAATCATGTTAAATTCACAGGAAGTAACTACGAAGCGAAATCAATACTGCTAAATGTAAAATCAACCTTGTTTTCGATAACTTTTTTAATAGCTTGGCCCTTTTGTAGTTATATGAAACTATGAAAAACCAATTTTTTGTACAATAGCATTATTCTTTACGGTTTTAGGTGTGTTAAAATCCTGCCAGCAATTTATGTTAGTTTTTGTAACAGAAATATAATTTTTTTATGGAAGATTTTCCACATTTGCGTCTATAACTCTTTTTCTACTGAACTGATTTTGCTGGGTTTCAAGCCCAAATTGCGTGTTTTAAACAGGCGAACATCGATGGCCAAGTGGACTTAGAATTACTCAAGGACCCAGAATATTTACATTTTATGGGGTCTTAAATGGAAATTAAAAAACTTTTACACGGAATGACAGACTTAAAGCCCCATCATTACAGTTTTTCTTTTTCCGGGGAAGCGGGATTTATTTTTTAATTTCCCGGGAATTCCTGCGATTTACCGCTTAATATAAAACATTGCACAAAATAATATAATTTAATTTATTTATTAATTAAAAATTAGTTTATCAATGCAATAAAAGTTAGAAAAAAAATTTATTTTTTTAGCCTAATTTAAAAATTAAAATTTGGATTAAAAACCATAAACTGTTCAATAAAATAATCACAATTTAAATTATTGTTAAACAGTTTTGGCACAAGCTCTATGATTACATTTGTCCTTCCAGTTGTGCTGAAAAAGGTCAAAGAGAAAAAGGAAGACAAAAAAGAAAAAAAAACAGAAAAAATACTTTAAAAAAAATTTACTTTGGACTTCAAGAAGAATTCTTGACAAAAAGTATGAAAAACAGAAGTAAGGAAGAACATAGAAGAATTTTAAAATTTTTACTAATCAATATAATCATTTTGGTAATAGGTGCAAAATCAACAACTTGTTTGCTTGATATTATGAATTTAGAACAAATTTGGTGATTAGAGAAATTTAATAATTTTTTCTGTGTGCACAATGTCCATCGTTGGAAAAAAGCATCGACATCAAAAAAGATCCCGGAAATACGTCACGTATGGTCAGACAGTCATGTTACATAATTATAACAAGTTACATATGTATAGCATATATTTTTGGAAATTACATTATTTGATTGCAAAATATAAACCTATGAGTCAAAAAGAATTCAAAATCTTTGTGACAGAAACCCTTCTCTTGCCTGAAAGGAAAGAAACTACCGATGATGATAATGTTGACGACAAGGAACATCAACCACCAAATTTTCCAAAAATTAAGGGAAAACATGTTATAATCGGAAACAACGAGGGAAAACCGCGTCGTTGTCAATTGAAAGATTGTGGCAAGCCCACCATTTATATGTGCGAGAACTGCCATGTTGATCTGCACACAAAATGGTTCAAGCAGAAACATGAGTAAAAGCATTTTTTATCAACTGTTCTTTCGCCTATATCTTTTTATTTTACGACTTATCTCAAATAAAATAAATAGAATAAATAAAATTTTTTACAAAATTTAATAACTTTAATATCAAAAAAATAATCAATAAATCAGAAAATAATTCTAAATGTTTCAATTGCATTCAAAGCATAAATTGTATATAGGATAACAGCCACTGTTCGAAATTTCGAACAGGCTGTTCTGGGAAAACGAAAAATCGGAAAAATTTTTAGACGAAATTTTTGGAATCAGCGGGTCTTAATAACTCTAAAAAAATAATTTTGTTTAATAAAGAAAAATAAAAATTTAATTTCGGATCGAAATGCGTTATTACTTCACTTTTTTCATCATCTCTTACAGGAATAGTACTCACTGCATTTTAAGAATCTTATCGAAAAAACCTTTTATGCGGCTGCTCTGCATATAAAATCATTAAATTTTTTGAAGCAAGTGGGAACAATTTTTTTCGTTTTTTTCTAAATCTGGGTCTTCAAAGAAAATTTAAATTGTGTACATTTTTAATCATATTCTTTTAATAGTTTGAAATTTTAGAGCAGGGATGTCAGCGTCATACACAATTGTGTCAGCAAAACTCACATGTACGCTTACGCTCTTTTATTTTGCGAGCGTAAAATATAAGGTCTGTCTGCGTACACATATTTTGCATAATTTTGTACAAAATGTCGCAAAATCTTGCAAAATGTTGTCTGCGTACTCCAAATCTCTTAAGGCCATGTCAGATAAAACTTTTGCTTCGCGTTGCGTTACCGATTCGCTTTGACATCTAAGATAAAATATACGTACTTATACGAAACATGTCACATAAAGTACTTTCAAAGCGGAGCGAAGCAAAAAGTTAGCCAACTCTCATCTTTTTGCGCGCTTTGACAATTGGCTAGTATAATTTTCTTTTTTTTAAATTTTTTTTTGCCAAATTCAATTCCAAAAAACCGTCCAATTAAATTTTTAACTTTTATTTTTGTAACAAATAATTAAATGTACAAATTACCAACCGCTTTTATAAGTAAACAAACAATGCGTGAGTGTTGTCAAAGTTTTCATTGTGGCATACACCTTTTGCTTTGCGTTTTTCTGCCGAAGGTAGAAATGTCACGCAAAGCGATAAAGTTGTATCTGACACGGCCTTTACAGCGAGAGAGCCAAAAAGAGAATTTTTTGACAGTTGAAAGTTAGAGAACTTGCAAAATGTTACTGGAGAAATTTCCTCTGGTAAGATTTTGCAACTAGTTTGAACAGCTGTTTTTATATACGTTTGAATGAAAGAGTTTACGTGTGCCAAGATAGCGTCGACGAAATAGCGTCGAATTTGGGAATTTAAGAACCGGGAAACCAAAATACCCAAATAATGGGGATTTACAGTATATGAACAAAAAGTTAGCGTCGAATTTAGGAATTTAAAAAGGGGAAGTAAAAATATATTTATATTTGTAATAAAAATACAAAAAATATTTACCACAGGCTTTTGCACGGTATAAACTGTATTTTGGAAAGAAATGTATAAGGTTGTAAAAAGACTTCAAATATTGTCAAATGCTCAATTTTTCCAAAAAATAAGCAAAGTTTCTGCGAAATGCAGGTTCCAAATTAAATTTATTTAAATAATAACTGATTGTGTCTGTCCATAACTCAACATTTTTTGATAATTGTATTATTATTAATTGCTCTAAAGTATTCATAGCAAAATATGTATGTTTATTAGGCCTCGTAATAGGCCTCGAAACCGCAGATTCCTCCCGCTGGGAATGTAAGAGGCAAGAGTATACAATACAATCATAATTGACACCACTGTTTTAGAGCATCAAACATTAAACATTGCCTTAGTTAACGGATTTGAAATTGTATATATTGCTAGGAACACAACTGGCACGAACGAGGAATTTCGCCCAATACGACAAATTTTTCAGTAAAACTTCGCTGAGTAAATTCGCCGTATAAAGCACAATAAAGACGAATCACTAGCAGCTTTTATAATTGAGAAAGTTGATTGCTGTTTATGCAAAGAGATAGAAAAAGTGTGATCATATTAAAAGAAAGTAATGCTTAATAATTAAAACACAATAAAAAACACAACTAAAAACAATTTTTATCGCAAAATACCCTGTATATTTATTTTTTTTTTTTTTTTTTTTGTTGGGACCAGCACTCAGGGGATGACCCCTACTAATGCATTGCATTGTGTTGGAACTAGGAAAATAGGTTATGGGAAGGAGGAAAGAGGGAGTAGTGTTTGTGAACATTCGACTTGAACTTTTTCATGTTGTAAGTGAGAGGGAAGACTTCAGCAGGAAGGTTATTCCACATACGAACTGTCCGGCCAAAAAACGAATTTTCCCTGTAATGCGTTGTACGATTCACCGGCCAATCGACCACAAAAGGATGTGCTCTTGAGGAAAAACGTGTATTACGAACAAAGCTATGGGTCTCGGGAACCAAATCCCTAATTTCATCAGAACACATCCCGTTGTAGTACCGATAAAATAGGCAAGTACAACCCACATTGCGACGGTGCTCAAGGGAGTCAATAGAATTGGATGCCCTACTGTCGCCAATGAGAACCTTCGCCCTCTCCTGCACGCGGTCGAGAAGCTCCAAAATAGACTTTGAAGCACCGGCCCACACATGAGAGTTGTATTCCATTCTCGGTCGGATATAGGTGGTATAAATAGTAAGGAGATCAGATGGAGTGAAGTATATCTTACACCGTTTCAAAAAACCGAGGCACTTGAATGCTTCTTTCGACACCTTGAATATATGTTCTGTCCATCGGACATCACATTGTATCCTCATGCCCAGAACATCAAGAGATTCTGTTTCCTCAATATTTATACCACCCATACATACAGATGAGGCACCTTGATCCGTCGCGCGTTTATGCGTTAGTACGCAACATTGGGTCTTTCGGGCATTAAATTCGACCCTATTCGCACGACCCCATTCTGAGATTATGTCTAGGTCACGGCCAAGCGTATCATTCATGTTCTGTCTCATAGCACAAACATCGGACACGCCTGGTCTGTAACCAAATGAATACGAATGGCAAAGGTTGCTGTCATCTGCAAAAGAATAGATAGGGTTGGAAGTTTGACATAAGAGGTCATTTAGAAAAATAAGAAATAGAGTAGGAGAAAGAACGGAGCCTTGCGGTACCCCTGAATGAATCTTGAACTCGTTTGATGAAACCCCATCTATAACAACCCGTATAGTGCGATCTCTGAGAAAGCTCGATATAAATCGAGAGAAATTATCACCGACACCAAATGCAACAAGTTTAGACAAGAGTGCACCATGCCAGACTCTGTCAAACGCCTTGGAAATATCTAAAGCAATTACCTTACTTTCGCCAAAATGGTGAATGGAACGACACCATTTTTCTGATAACAGGGCCAGTAGGTCTCCAGTAGAACGACCTCTACGAAAGCCATACTGGCGGTCGCTTAGTAGGTATAGTACTAGCTTAACCCGGTGCGCTTCGCTACACTGGTAAAAAAAATAAATAAGAAAAAAATTGCAGTATTTTTTTAATGTGTAATTTATTTATTTTTGCTCCCCCTGCACCTACCCCCTTTTTTTTTTTGTTTTGAAAGTTGTCCTGTAAAGGTTGATAACTTTTGTGTTCAGATATATGGTATTTAATATTTCTTTATATGAGGGGTACTGCTCCTCCTCTGTCTACCCCGCCCATTTCTATATTGAAATTAATAGTTTACCATAGTAGTAGCTGTAACCACGTTTGAAGACTCTTCCTTAAATAGTTCTTCTGTTGAGCGATACTTAATTTATGCATCCTATGGAAGGTATTTCCCCCCTTGCGCCTACCCGCTTTATTTTTATTTTCAAAAGTATAGTATACCATAAGAGAGACCTCTGCAAAGTTTGAACATTCTCACTATAAAAGTTCTTAAGATATGCGATATTAACCATTGGCGTCCTATGGTGGGTACCACTTCCCCCGCTGCTATTATATTTCAATTTGGTGGTTCTGAAGATCCTACTACCTACTAGTTCAACAAAATGCGTGCAGCGGCTCTTAATTATATTTCTATCTATGAGGGGTACTGCTCCTCCCCTGTCAACCCCGCCCATTTTTATATTGAAATTTATATTTTACCATAATAGTAGCTTTAACCACGTTTGAAGACTGTCCCTTTTATAGTTCTTCAGTTGAGCGATATTTAATATATGCATCCTATGGGAGGTATTTCCCCCCCTGCGCCTACCGCTTTATTTTTATTCTCAATAGAGTAGTATACCATAAGAGTGACTTCTACAAAGTTTGAACATTCTCACTATAACAGTTCTTAAGATATGCTATATTAAACATTGGCGTCCTATGGGGGGAACCACTTCCCCCGCTACTATTTTATTTAAATTTTGGGGCTTATAAGATCCTACTACAAAAAGTTCAGCAAAATGCGTGCAGCGGCTCTTAAGATATGCGATCATTAATATTGGCATCCTATGGGAGGTACCAATTCTCCTGCCCCTATCGAAAAAATAAGTAGCCTATTTTATTTTTAGGGCTCACGTGATGTTACTGTAAAAATTTCAGGAAAATCGGTTCAGTAGTTTCGGAGTCTATAAAGCGACAAACAAACATACATAATTCATTTTTATATATGTATATAGATACAATAAAAAAAAACAATTATTATAGTAAAAAGTAGCTTTATTAACTAAAATACTTCTTAACTAAAACCAAATATGGTCACCTGGTACTGATTTGTTCATCGTTCGCCGGCGTATAGAAATAAAGTCTATTGCAAAGTCTATTGTATGACGAATTTCGCCGGACGCTATTATTGTTTGCATTTTCATCAACACCAATATGTTTTATTTTTGGCGACGAATATTCTCGGCCAAAAATTCGTCGTTTGTCCCAGTTGTGTTCCTTGCATATGTATATCTTGACATATCTTATTTGCAATTATATCAGCATTAAAGTTGCCATTAGTAGAAAAAAAAATTCCCGGGAATATATCCCGAAAAATGTGCGGGATTCCGTATGAAAAACACTAACTATCATTCATCACTAGTGATGGAGGGTATAACTGAATGCAGTCCAGATGAACGAATAAAAAGAAGTTCAGTTACTCAAGTAGTTATGTTTACATTGCCTCAGGTCCAGACATTTTCTTTATTGTTTTCGACATTGGTAATCTAGTATCATTTAATGGCCTCAAAAAAAAACTAAATTGAAGGGCCCAAATTAAGTTGGCTTAAGCAACTGTGCATTCTTTGCTTGTCAACAAACTTGGAAGTAGATATGGGTTTTCAAGATCAGCTTGTCAGCTAATCTGCTCATATTTATGTGATCGCACACAATTTATATCTGCCAATGGAAAATCTGTGAGATCTGGCGATCCGCAGGGTTCTGTGATCGGCCCTATTTCATTTGCATTGTTTTTGAATGATCAATTTTAATCGCTTGGTTACGGTAACAGTAAACCTTTTGCTGACGACATACAAATTTTATGGTCAGGAGAAAGCCAATTTGTCTTACCTGGTTGACTAGCAAACTGTCTTCAAATCAATCTGAATAAAAGCAAAGCTCTTGTTTAGACCGAATAGAAATGATTTGTTTGATTTTGATTTAAAGTTATATAATGGGTGTTTCAAGTAGAGATACTTTTTTCAATAGCCATTTTTTGACAGATCACGTGTGAGTCGTGTCATGCTGTCATGTTATTTTTGTTTAGTATTGTTTGCATTTCATAATGGAAACACTTACGCCTGAACAACGTTTACAAATTGTTCAACTTTATTACGAAAATTCACGTTCTGTGAGGAATGTGTTTCGTGCACTTCGCTAAACTTATGGTCAACATAATCGGCCTACTGAATGTACTACTCGCAACACCATCACCCATTTTGACACCCAGAATTCATTATTGGATAATATGCGACCGAATAGACCACGTCCAGCACGCTGTGAAGAAAATATAGCGGCCGTAGCTAAGAGTGTACACGAAGACCGTGGAGAGTAGATTCGGCGCCGTTCGCAATAACTCGGACTGACGTATGGAACGACTTGGCGCATTTTACGTCGTCAACTTAAATTGAAAGCGTAAAAAATACAGCTCGTGCAGCAACTGAAGCCCTCGACCTTCCCAAGCGACATCGCTTCGCTCTATGGGCTCTTGAAAAGTTCCAAGAAGATCCGACGTTTTCGAGGTAAATTTTGTTCAGCGATGAGGCCCATTTCTGGCTCAATGTGTATGTAAACAAACAAAACTGCTGCATGTGGGACGAAGAGCAACCTGAAGAGATTCAAGAACTGCCACCAGAAAAAACAACGGTTTGGTGTGGTTTGTGAGCCGGTGGAATCATCGGTCCATATTTCTTTAAAAATGATGCCGGTGCGAACGTAACCGTCAATAGTGACCGTTGTCGTGCTATGATAACCTATTTGATGCCTCAAATTAAACTCGTGATCTCGGCGACATATGGTTTCAACAAGACTTCACACATCGCATCAATCAATATATTTATTGAGAGAACACTTCGGTGAGCACATAATTTAACGTTTCGGGCCGGTTGATTGGCCACCAAGATCGTGTAATATCACACCGTTAGACTTTTTCCTGTAAAGTCTACAGTTTATGCGGACAACCCCGCTTCGATTCAGGCCTTGGAGGAAAACATCACGCATGTCATTCGCCAGTTACCAGTCGAAATGCTCGAACGAGTCATCGAAAATTGGACTGAACGGTTGGACCATCTGCGACGTAACAACGGCCAAAATTTGATAGACATAATCTTCAAAAAATAAATTACAAAGAATCTTCTTTCAAATGATAATAAACATTCCCCATTAAATTTGAATTTTCTGGGTTTTTTTCTTTAAAAAAGTAGGGAACCTCGAAATGGATCACGCTGTAGTTCCACTGTTGATATTGTAAGTAGGTTGCGGTGCCTGGGTGCTATAATTGATGATAGGTTATCATTTGAACCTCATATTGATAATGTGTGTGCTAGAGTCTGTCTGACGCTACGTAGGCTATATCACCTGAATCTGCCCCTGCATTTACAAGTTAAGCAAACTGTTGCACGTTCCTTGCTTATGGCACAAGTTAGTTATTGTGTTGAGGTTTACTCGGGTTGTAATAGGTCGAATAAGAGGAAGATACAATTGATTATTTATAAAATTGTGAGGTTTGTTTATGGATTTAGATTATGAGCTCATGTCTCTGTACATCTGAAGAATTATTTTAATCTTGATGATTTCCTTAATTTTGATGATTACCTTAAACTTCGCTTGCTAATTTATCTCTATAGAATTATTCAATTTCGTAAACCAGTTCGTATTGTACAAAATCTATCATTTACAAGATCTCTTAGAAATCCCCCAAATTATTATATCTTGTATACATAATTCAATAAATGAACAATCATTTGGTGTACAAGCTGCGCGTTTTTGGAATTTATTTCCAAGGAATTTGCGCTCTTTTACATTGTCAGTAGAAACCTTTAAGCGTAAACTTCTTGATTTTCTTTCTTAATTTGATATTGGGAATTATTTCTTTTCATAAGCAACTTTATTTTACTATATTCAAAATTTTTTATTTTTCGAATTTATTCTATGAGTTAAATTTCAGTTATGTATTTTATAAGCTTTCTGTAATAGTCCCATTCCTTAAAAAAAAATTTTTTTTTTAAATAAGTATTATTAAAATCTAATATTATTATTATTCCTTTTTTATATCGGGTGTTTTTTTCAGTGGTATAGAACTTCGAATTGAAATAAAACACAATAAAATCGTTTTAATGACCATCAATTTGGCTTTATTGGAAGGATAATTTTATGCCATTAATGTTTAAATACTTATGATTTCAGGCATGTGGCCGCCGCGGCTGGCTCGAATAAAGCCAATTCTACAGGTCCAATTTTCAACCACTTTTTCGAGCATATGGGGCCGTATGTCGGCAATAACGCCACGAATGTTGGCTTCCAATTCCCCTAACGTTTCTGGTTTGTTGGCGTAGACGAGCGACTTCATCACATAGAGTAAACGTAGTGCGAAAACGATCCATGGTTAACCGAATTAATTGCTCTGATGGACGATTATGTCGACCATAAAATGGACGGAGCTTGCGGTAAACTTCGCGAACTGAACCGTTATTTTCGAAATAAATTTGCACGATTTGCAAGCGTTGTTCTTTTGTCAACCTGTTCATGATGAAATGGCAAACCAAACTGAACATAAATGACATTAGAGTTGCCAGATTTGACCACAAAATGCCAGTTTTATCTCTATTCGAAAAACAAACCTGTAAAAAAAACACCCTGTACTAAGTTTGTCATTTCTTGTTAAACTTTTTTATTATACATACGTCTAAGACCACATAAAGTATATATATTCCGGCTCTTGAGTAAATTTAAGTCGATTTAGCCATGTCCGTCTTTCTGTCTGTTGAAAACACGTTCACTTTCGAAAAATGGAAAAGAAAAAAACAAACTTGGTCTCAAATTGCTTTTAGTTATCCTAAGCAGCTCGGGATTGAAATCCAGCAACATCGGTTAAGCAGGATCAGAGCTATAATTCAAAATGTAAAACCACCACCCTAAAAAAATTTATAATTTTGATACAAAAACTAACATAAATGGTGGAATAATGCACGGAATGATATACAATATTGCACGAATTCGCTTTATACGACTGCAAATCATACTGTTAAATTTCGCGAAGATCGGTCTTTAATTGACCATAGGCCCCATATAAATCCTACTTCCGGAAAACCGTTTAGTACGCTTAAAACCGTAGTAAGTAACGCTACCATACTAAAATTTGGTACGTCACAGTTTTATAGAACCAGAAATCACACTGTAAAATATTTTGAAAATCGGTCCATAATTTCCACTAGGCCCCATAAAAACCCTACTCCCGGAAACCCGTTTAGTACGCCTAAAACCGTAATAAATAATGCTATCATAATGAAACTCGGTACGTCACAGTTTCATAGGTCCATATAAACCCTACTCTCGGAAAACAGTTTATTGCGCCTAAAACCAAATAAAGCCCACTTTGCGAAAATAATTTAATTCGCCTAAAACCATAACAGAAATAGATATTGCGGTAAAATTTCTTTCAACTTAGATTCATATGGCCAGAAAAAATATCATGCAATTTTGTGAAATTCACTGTTAACGCTAAAACTAATTACACTGCTGTATTGAAATTTATTCTAATTTTTTTTTTGGAATATGTACCATAAATCAGTCTTCAGAATTTTGGAATGATTGGTCCGTAATTAACCATAGCTCCAATACAAATTACGCTGCCTAAAATCATTTTAGTTCAGCTAAAACTGTTACGAATCATAATATTTTACATCAGCCAGTTCAAAGTTCTAACAATAACCGATAAAACTTGCTTATTGCCGGTCAATAATTTAATATAGGTCTAAACCGCAACAAAATTTAATGCTGACGTTCGTTTTTGAGTAGCTTAGTTAATAATATATATGTATTTATTATGTGGAGCCCACTCCTGTCGGTGGTATCAAAGATTCGGCACAGCCGAATTTAGCACTCTAACTTGTTTTAAATGCATTTCAGAGGCTTTTTGTTAACTTTTGACAGAAGCTTAAGCAAGCGCGTGCATATTTAGTCGAAAATTTAAAAAAAAGGACACTACATTTTCAGTCCAAAAATTTAAAAATATTTTTTCCGGGAATTTTTTCCCCAGATAGCAAATGTACGAAAACCTTTTGAAGTAAGTTTAAAAACAAAACTCAATAAAAGTCAAAATCTATAAAAAAAAAATATTGTTCAAATTTAAGAGAATTCATTGAATAGAACGGTTGTTAATTGAAATAAACATTCATCAACATTTGCATAAGACATTAAAAAAGGACGATTGTTAATTGTGTCCTTGAAAAGAAATAGAATGGAATTTTTGTTTTCATTAACATGTATTACACCTTTATATAACAAAAACAAATTTAAATAAAATATTTTTGGACATTTTAAAATCATTATTCTTAATGCGAAAAAAAAATAAATGAATATTTAAAAATTATTTAAATTATCCTTAACCCAACTAAGATGGACAAGTATACACTTTGACAGCTGATTTGTCAAATATTCATATCGAATGGTTAAAGTCGTTAAGGAAAATCGATATGACTAATTTAAAATTTTAATTTCTTGCAATATTTTTGTGCAAGTAAATATTTCTACTCTTTTCTCCCTGACGTACATCAAAATTAATTACAATAATTTTTTATAAAAAATATTCATATATCATGGATACTTGACGGTTTATTAACTTGTGCAGGAAATTTATGAGTGTATATGTGTATGTAACTTCTATTTAAGTTTTCCCTTCTTATTTATTTTCAGTCCTTTAAAGCTGCTTTATCAATCTTATCTGCTTACTTTCTTGAACATTATCTTAATATATACATCAAATTATCTTTAAATTTTTTTTTTTGGTTTTTCTCTTTTATTTTGTTTTCTACTTAAATAAATTCATTGCATTTTGTTAATGCAACACAATGGGATATAAAATTAAAAATTTTTAATAAAGGGATAATCTTTTCGCATCCCTGGTTCCTTGGTAGGCTAGTTGGTAGTGAGCTAGTCTATCAGCGTCGGGGTTGCGGGTTCGATTCCCACCAGAGACTCTAGCATCGGGCAAACAAAATTAAAAAAAATAAATTCCATATAAATATTCTTCCCAATTTAATTAAGTAATTTATATTCAAACATTTTTGAGGCATAGAATATGTCGTCGAATTTTCTTAATTTTAAACAACTGGTGTAAATAAAACAATTTCAATTAAAATTAATGAACAACACATTGAGTATTAAAGTTGTGTAATTTACTATGGTCATTATGAAAATTTTATGGTCTGAAACTATCTCCAGCATTGGACACTGGTCCCAAACAAACCACCATCCAGTTTATATTGAAATACGTAAGCGCAAATACAATTGGATCGGCCATACTCTGCGCAGGTCACACGATGGCTGAAGCAGAGGAAGGCCGTCACATACATGGAGGAGGCAAACAGAGTCTGCAGCAAAAAGCATGCAAAAAAACTGGGCCAAAATAAAATCGTTGGCAACAAATAATCATAATTCAACCAATTCGTTGAGGTCCTATGCTGCTTGTAGGATCGACGGGATTATATATAATCATACAACAGTCGCAAAAATAACAAAGTGATTTCAAGTAGTTGGTAACGTAGCTGAACGTTTTGAAATCACCGTGATTTCAAATCACATTGATAAACTGTGATTTTCAGAAAAGACCTGTATACCTTGCAAATGCCGTTTCTCTATAGTTGTATAGAGGTTAAGAATTGACCGATTCGAATCATCTTCGCTTACAAGCACTCACTAATAATGGAAGCATTTGTGCCAAAGTTTTTTCTTTAGCTCTTTCCATGTGCCGCTATCGTGCCAAAAGTTTAATTCCGTAAGGACATTTGGATGGGGTTGGGTGAAATAATGGACCGAAAGAGTAAGCACTCATTTATATAGAAGGTATTTTGCCAAATTACAAATAGTGCTTTAGCGTCTTTAATAAGGCCGTTATCATGTGTAACGGCTGTATAATAAAACAAAAAGTTTTCAAAGAATTATCCTAATATTTTTTATTATGACAGAAGGATCCATTACAATTATGTGTGAAACAAAATATCGGCCAAATGCTCGGCACAGCTTCGGTGGCATACCTCTATCCGATGGTCTATATTTTCAATGACTCTGAAACATAATTGAGGCTCAATATCGTTAGTGTGCCGCATTATCTCATCCTTTAGATCTGGAATTATTCTTGGTTTATTGACGTACATTTTTTCTTTTAAATATCCCCAAATAAAGAAGCCCAATTTTTTTAGATTAATGTTATAGCTTGTTATTTGCTATTATTACACACATACTTCAGCTTG
Source organism: Pollenia amentaria (assembly GCA_943735925.1). Classification (NCBI taxonomy): domain Eukaryota; kingdom Metazoa; phylum Arthropoda; class Insecta; order Diptera; family Polleniidae; genus Pollenia; species Pollenia amentaria. Next base: position 116,636,742 of record OX031010.1, on the reverse strand, counting down.
AGGTCTATTTTTATAAAATTATTTATTTTATTTTTTCTTTAATCCGATAACAATTTAAAATTTCAGAATGTTTTTTCCCCTGAAGAAGTCGCACAAGGCGTGACAAAATATAATATTGAACTAAAAATATAATTTTTGGCCAAAAAAAGACAAAAATTTCCTCAGTGCATTGACTGAAAAATAGGGTAACAGTTTAATGTTTTGATCACAAAAACAAATTTATTAAATAATCCAAAGAAATAAATATTAAGCATTTTTCCCTCGAAATTTCGCTTTTTCCGCTACATTTGTTAGGGAACAGACAAACAATTTCGAGGACAATTTTCACAATAGGGATAAATGTAAAAAATTTAAACTGCCTTGTTCCTAAAGATATCTTTTTTCTGTGGTGCCTAATACACAAATATCTAAAAATATTTAAAATTGTTTTATTTGCAAAACTGAATAAAATCGTCACTAGAAAAAATCAGCAAATCGGCACTTTGCCAATTTTGGAACAAAAAATCGTCAAAATTACGATAAATCGTCAAATCTGGCAGCCCTATTTTTATTATCTCTATTTCTTTCGCTGACTTTTCGCTTGCATTTGACACTTAATTACTGGAAGTATTCCAGTTAAAACAGAATCTGTGTTGTCTGTTCTCGCATTCAAATACAGAAACACTTTTTTCTCACAAGTCGAGAAACGACAGAATTTTTTGTTTCACACTTCATGTGAGAAATTTTGCGATGCGAGATATACAGAAACGAGCTACAGTATAGCAAAAATGAGAAAATGTTAAAGTTTTAATAAAAATATACAGCGGATTTTATTTAGTGCATTGAACCATACATTCTAACATGGATATGTCAAATTGTTTGATTCAAAGCTCAGTCTCTGCTCTTCGCGGGTTTTAAAAGTTCCAGATGATGTTCTTTTCGAACAGTAAAGAATTTGTTTTGTATTAGAACAACCCATTAAAATAAAATTCATAAGAGATATAAAATATTGAAACAAATTGACTTGTTGTTTAGGAGACACTACAAAACTATAACAAAAATATTGTGGTCGTCTTGAATACACTTTTCTGCTCAGCACGACGCGTGCGCTCTATTTGATCGCGTTCGTCACGCCAACGTATACATAAAAACGTATTAAGAAGGAAATCCCTTTTTTCTTTCATTGGTGTCTGTTAGACAACCACGTCAGTCGCAGAGGGTTAAGGATGCAATAAAATATGTTTGAGCTAAATTTTATGTAAATACCAACATAATAAGATGGTTTATGATCAGAAAACTATATTCCGGTAAGAATTTTCTATGAGAATTTTTTAATATAATGGACCGGGACTGTTTTTAGTAGGCACAATGTTTATTCAGCACAAACGCATAATATCCTCTTCACTTTTGGTTGTTTTGGTATAAATACGAAAACTTTTCCAAAAAGAAAACTAATCGTTAAAAACAGTGGTGTCCAAAATGTAATGTGTGGTTGTAGTTCTTCATATTAGTTTTTTAGTGAATGGAGAGACAAGTATTCTTAATAAAAAATATAAGAAAAGTGTAAGCATCCGCCGCATGTGCACTTGTTGCTTGATACTCGCCGACTGAATTGTGTACTATCGTAAGAATGCGCGTGAAGAATGTGTGTGAATTAATTTCAACAATTGTGTTATGGGCTGGATATCAATTATTTAAAATTTTGCATTTTTTTCCCTTTTTATACCCATACCACTTTAGGTGGGGAGGGTCCCAGTTCGCCACATGTTGACAACATGTTCGTCAATGATGTATGCACCAATTGTCCTCTATCGTTTAGATGTTTTAGGAGAAGATTTAGAGGGAATCGTCTTGTACGACAGTATGACCGACATTGTCTTATAAGTTGTCGTCTAATACACTCTATGTGGGGCAGTATGAGAGGCATTACCTTCTAAGCTGTCTTTTATCAAACTCTGGCTGGGACAGTATGAAGGACATTTTCTTTGAAGTTGTGTTGTATAAAAAGTTGACCACAAAGTTTTCTTCTACCGTAGCCGAATGCTTTTCAATCACTTAGTTTGGTTTGCCTAAAATTCTTACATTCTTTTTTTTTAATTGTTGACCTTAAATACCGGCATACAATTTGCGAATTAGCACAAACCAGTAAAGCCGAAAACATGCTGATAAAAGTAGTCGCGGTCTAGAAAATGGATTACATGCAGTTTATACTTCACTGTCAATTTAAGAACCGCTTATAAAAATCAAATATCCCTAGGGAAAAGGGAACCAGCACCATACTTGTCTCGTGAAAGTTCCAAAGTGGTAGGGACCGGTTCTAGTTTTACCACTTTATATGACAGGGGACTGGTCACTTTAACGATGACCTAGGAGGGGGTAAATTGTCGATTTCCTAGGAGGGGGTTGAGTGGCACCTTTTTGATACCTTATAACATGTCACTGTATTAATCGCAGATATTGTCCCGAGTGAACTATATTAATATAATAGATATCCTTCATATAAAGTTATATAACCACATGGTCACTTTAACGATGACCTAGGAGGAGGTAAATTGGCGATTTCCTAGGAGGGGGTTGATTGGCACCTTTTTGATACCTTATAACATGTCACTGTATTAATCGCAGATATTGTCCCTAGTGAACTATATTAATATAATAGATATCCTTTATATAAAGTTATATAACCAGATTGCATCAGCCAGCACAAAATCCAGTCACATGACTAGTTCTGTACCAATTACATTTCCTCTTGAATAACTACGCTTTAAACACTTCATCACCAGTTAAGTGATATGCCTTCCTTCCTTTTTATAATAATATTGTGTTTACTGGTCACGGGATAAGTGCTTAAAAAACAATTGACACAAATTTCCTGCAGGGGTATAAGCATATAATGCAAAATAAATAAAGTTGCAACTATACTTAAAATGCACATGGAAAAATTATATAAAATAAATATCCATGTAATAATTTTTGTCGTGAACGACTAAAAAACGAGATTGCTATCCATAGACTCGTTGACGAAACAAAAGTAGGAGATATTGTCTATAATATAGTATAGAATATATTGTATCAGAACTGTTCTGAAAATCGCTTGATTTCAAATTACATGTGCACTGAAAAAAAAATTGATTCCAATTAAAACATTTGGGATATTAATTAAATAATTAATTAACTTTGAACCAGTAGACAAATTAATGTTATCAATTAAACGTTTAATTCACTTGACTAAACGTTTAATTCACTTGATTAGTTTTTAATTAAAAGTGATTTTATTTTTGATTAATGCAAAGCTTTGGAGAATTTTTTCTGTCTGTGCCATATTGGTGCTTCGTTTTTGTGGATTTTCGCTGTGATTTGCAATTGCAAAGAGCACAGCGAAAAACACAAAAACAGCGTGACAACACGTGTGATTTTAAATGCACATGATTTGAAATCACGGGGTTTTCAGAACAGGCCTTTGTTTTGTCCAGGCCCTGCAGATAATATTGGACTACGTGGTCCATTGTGGCTTAAATGGACTACTTACAAAACTGCTATATAGTTTATAGTATTACACAATGGTAGCCCTGATGTTGTCCATTATTAATTGTTTATTTAAAAGTGAAGCAGGAAAGTTTTTTAAAATTTGTGAAAAAAATAAAAAAAATTAAAAATACCAAGTAAATATGTAATAGCAATAATGGATTACAGTGCACGCCATAAAAGGCGATTAGTGAAAAAGTAGCAACATGAAGTACTTTTAAAACTAACCCACTTGAGAACTCCATGGAGTAGTTTAGGGACTACTTCGGTGGGTTATATGGTCCACTCCTAGGACATCGTAATGTTAAATAGACCACCTTTTAACCATATATTTTTGGAGTAGATTTGGAGTACTCCTACTCCTTTATGGACTACTCTTTACACGCATGTATGGACTAGTCTCGTTATCTGCAGGGGAGTTTCTTTATTGAATCTTCATATATTTAATATGAACTAACAATAAGTAACAGAACAGGCCTGTATAAAAGATAGTGTCTTTTATATAGTCGTCGAAGTAATTATTAAGTTGTCGCTCATCTCGTCTTGTGTAAATCCGCCGCCATTTGTACGACAATTTCGTCGATGATTTGTATTGAGCTGTCCTCAGTATTTCTTCCACGACTTACTGTTGTCTTGTACCCATCGTTAAAGATGCCTTAAAGACTTGGCCAACTGGGGTATTATGTACTGATGTGTATAACAAATGAAAATATTCGTTCTATACCAACCTTTGGGTGGCTGGCATACACTTTCTAGATTGTGGTCAATTGGGCCGACCGTTGGCAATACTAGGAAAGCTTTATCATTTATAAATTGTTTTGTAAACGACGAATGAACATCGATTAATTGGTCTATAATGCAATAAAAATTATTTTTGTTTAATTCTCTGCCATTGTGCATTATTAAATTGTGTATCTGTGTACTCTCTGCGTTGAATCATAAATAAAAGAAGAATAAAAATAAATATTTAACATTTTGACAATATTTGCTATAAAGGCGATGGTACGAATGTACTACGCTTTTTATGCCTGATTACGGTGTGTGACAATCTATAGAAATAAAAAGAATATACATAAAAACTGAATTGCAAAGTATAGGGGTTCATAATAATTGTTGGATAAAGATAAACGTGCTTTTTTATATTAACTACCTGCTTATACACATACATAAATGCATAAACTCCATATTTGAATGTAAACAATATAAAGGATTTAAACGCGAATAAGAACGACCAACTTTTCGTCCTGATGATGACAACGATAATGATAACGATGAAGTAAAAAAAAAAATACTACACACATAAATATAGACTGAACAACACCACCAGCAACAGCTACCGTGCAATTTTCAGGACGTGTATAACTACCAAGACATTGCCGACTTTTCCATTTGTACAATGTAAATATTAAGGGTGATTCATCGTGAGGTTTGAGTTTCGATATGCTTTTTACAGATCACTCATAATGGAAAGACTTACACCACAACAGCGACTCCAACTTGTTGTGAATAGCCTCTGGAAAAACTCAATGCAAATCCGGTGATTTATCGTGAAATGTGGTTCAGTGATGAAGCGCATTTTTGGCACAATGGATACGTTAGCAAACAAAATTGCCGTTTTTGGGCTGATGAGCAACCCGGAGAGTACCCAGAGCTGACCTTACATCCATTGAAAACAACTGTATGGTGTGGTTTAGGGGCTGGTGGAATCATTGGTCCATATTTCTTCAAAAATGAGGAAAATCAGAAATTTACCATCAATAGTAACCGTAATCGCATAATGCTAACGGATTTTGTGCTTCCTGAAATTTAAGCACATTGTCTCGGTAAATTCTGGTTTTAACAAAACGGCGCTACGAGCCATACACCGCGTGAAACACTGACCTTGTTGAAAAATAGTTTTGGTGAGCACTAAATTTTACGTTTTCCTATGGTAAAATGGCCACCTAGATCGTTCAATATCACACGTTTGGACTATTTTCTCTGGGAAAATGTAAAGTCTGAGGTCTTCAGGAATAAGCGCAATACAATTGACACTTTGAAAGCCATCATAACTCCTGTTATTCGCGAGATACCAGTCGCTATGCTCGCAGGAGTCGCCCAAAATTGGACCTTTCGAATGGACCACCTCAGACGTAGTCATGGCTAATATTAACATCATTTTCAGACAGTAAATGTCATACATTGTTCTTTTAACCGATAATAAAAATTTGAATTTGACTTTAAAATTTATGTGTTTTATTTTACACACTTAGTCAAACCTCACGATGAATCACCCGATATGTTTGTATAACAATAACTATATGATAACAACATCTTCACTATAAATATGTAGTTGTATATGTATGTAGGATAAACGGGCAGATGAACGTCATGTCGCTGAAGTAGAGTAGTATGTGAAAATAGACACATGCATTTTGCATGCGTTGTATCCTTTTGAAGGCAGTGAAAGCAGGAATGAATTAGGGAAGTGTCATGTCCTGCCTGATTGCCAGCCTGCATTAACGTCACATGAACTTTAACAAGCAGTCACGCATTTTTATAAATAAATTAAGAAGATATAGAAATAACTACGTGTATATCTACGATAAATTTTTTTATATTTTTCTCTAGTTGTATATTTACTTATATCGCACACAGTTTTTCATGTTTCCAATACAAAACTTAAACAAATGTACAGTGGAATAAAAAAATTCAAAGAACACATCATAGTACGTTGTTTGTAACGAAAAATTTACATCGTATCTGTAAAAATCGTAAACAGGAATTGTAAAAATATATTTAGATTTTGTGAAAGAAAACCATGAATTTATAATTTTTTTTTACTTCATTATTTTTGACTACACCAGGGAACGTCTAAGTCACCTTCCTAAAAAATATTTTTCGATATTGTTGTTACACAACTAACATAAATTGGTGACGGAATGCAACGCTTCTCATTAAAATCTGCACAGATTCGTTGTATATGACTAAAAATGATACATCTAAGTTGTGTGAAGATCGGTCCATAATTTACATATAAAGCCCACTCTCGGAATATATCCTACTTTGCCAAAAATTGCACAGAATAATACTATTGAAGTAACATTCGGTATACCACAGTTTCTTAAGACTATAAATCAATTTGGTAAACTTCGTCAAGATCGATACATAATCTACGATAGGCGCAGAATAAAGCCCACTCTGGGAAAGCACGTAACGAATTATGATATTGCAGTAAAATTTTGCAAGCGTCCTCCTGAAATATTCTTACTCTGGGTGGAGGGTTTCAAAGATTCGGCACAGCCGAATATACTACTTTTACTTGTAATACCCTCCATTACTATTGGTGAATAAGGTATACTAAGTTTGTCATTCCATGCAAAACTCTTTAAATATTTATCTTAGTGCCCATAAAGTATATATTTTCTGAGTCATTGAGTTATTCTTAGTCGATTTAGCCATATTTGTCTCTCCGTCTGTTGAAAACACGCTCACTTTCGAAAGACTCAACAGAAAACCTCAATTTTGGTGTTAAATTATTTTAAGTTCTCCAAAGCGGCTTTTGATTCTTATCCATTATAATCGATTAAGTAGAAAAAGTGTTATGAACCCAAGTGTGGAACAACCTCTTGTTAGAAAAATTAATATAAATTTGTGACATAGTACAAAATATTTTAAAGATTGGTCCACAATTTACCATAGGACCCATATAAAGTCCACTTACCGAAAATAATTTACTTTGCCTAAAGTTGTAAAGAATAATATTATTGAAGTACCATTCGGTATGCCACAGTTTCATAAGACTAAAAAATCACTTTGGTAAATTTCGTCAAGATCGATCCATAATCTACCATACGCCCAACATACTCTGGGAAAGTACTTCATAACGCCATAAATAGTAACGAATTATTCTATTGAAGCAATATTTTGCAAGTCCGCTCCTAAAATATTCTCACTCTGAGTGGAGGGCGTCAAACATTCGGCACAGCCGAATATACAACGTTTCCTTGTTATACCCTCCACCACTAGTGGTGAATAAGGTATACTAAGTTTGTCATTCCGTGCAAAACTCTTGTAATGTTTATCTAAGAGCCCATAAAGTATATATTTTCCGAGTCCTCGAGTACCTCTCAGTAGATTAAGCTATGTCCGTTGGCCTGTCCGTCTGTCTGTCTGTTGAAAACACGCTCACATTCGAAAGACTCAACAGAAACCTCAATTTTGGTGTTAAGTTATTTTAAGTTCTCCAAAACCGCTTTTAATTCTTATCCATTATAATCGATTAAGTAGGAAAAGCTAAGTTGTTCCACACTTGGGCTCATATAGCGCACCGATTCTTATTAAATATAGCACCAATTCGTTTTATATGACTGGAAATAATATTACAAAATTAACAGCCCACTAACCGAAAATACTTTAGTACGCCTAGGCCCAACCGTAACGAATAATGCTTTCTTAGTAAAATGTCGTCCGCCATAGTTTCATAAGATGAGGAAGCGCTCTGCCAAATTTCGCTAAGATCGGTCCATAATTTATCGTAACCAATAATGATATTGGAGTAAAATTTGGTCTATCATAGTTTCATAAGATAAGAAGGTTAGGTTAGGTTCCATGGGCAGCCATCAAGAGACAGCTCACTTGGGTCATATAGCGGTCCCTTTGTGATACCCAGAGTGCAGTTACTCAGATGGCGTCACTGCAGTGTTGAGCCAATTCGTCTTCCTAATGAAGAGAAGAAGCAATTTTAGTTCTATTTCTGATAGATCCTCCAAACAGGAAAACACCGGTTCTCCCAGGTATTTTCCCCTGATGCCCCGTAGCCCAGGGCATTGACAGAGAAAGTGAAGCACAGTTTCTTCCTCTTCCTCATCATGACAACTTCTACAGTAGTCATGGAATACCAGACCCATTCTTCTAGCATGAGTCCCAACAGGCCAGTGTCCAGTTATGACCGACATCACGGTCCTGATTTGGTTCCATACAAATACTCATATTTTATTTATTTATTTATTTATTTAATGTGGATATCACATACAACAAGATATAAATCTTTTAAATTACAGTATGTGATCTTATAGCGATACAATCAATTTGTGATAATAATTAAAATATTTTTAAAGAACAAAAAATGTACATACAAACAAATAAAATAAATTATACAGGTATAAGAATAAATGTAATTAAAATTCAATCCATAATGAGGGAAAATATATATGTATAATCAATAATGAATTAATATTTAAGATAGTTGAAAATTTGAGATAAAATCATGTTTAAACAATTCGTTCTTAAATAGTAAAGCGTTGTCCATTATTTGTAAATTGTTGGGTAATGAGTTCCACAGACATATGGTATTAATAAAAAATTGCCATCTAGAGATTAGGGTTCGATATCGGAATTGTATAAGATTATTTCCTCTACTGGATCGTGCAAATTGAAGGCGTTCAAATAAATAAGTTGGTTCTTTGGTATATATTACCTTGTGGAGTAGAATTAGTGATCTTATCCTAAGTAGGTCCATGAGGTTAACTCCGAACAAAGACTTAGAATACTCAGAGGTTCCATCATATCTCTTAATACGGTATACATAACGTAGAATCGCATTATACGCTACTAATAATCTCCTCTTACTTTCTGAATCACAATACGCAAAAATTTCGCAACCATATAGAAGCTGCGGCATTATAAAAGTTTTAGCTAGAAGCACACGAATGTTTAAAGGCGTAAGATGTTGTGTAGGGTACAATGTTCTAAGCATCCCAAATATTTTTCCAGATACAGAATTAATGTGATGGTTCCAAGTGAGCGATTTGTTAAAAATTATTCCAAGATTCCTAGCTGATTCAACAATTGCAATATTTTGGTTACCTAATGATACTGGAACATCCATAGCGGTAGTTTGATTTCTTTGAGTTATTAATAAGCATTTTGATTTTTTGGGATTTAAATAAAGTCCATTTGACGATGCCCATACAAATATTTTATTGATATCCTCATTAAGCTTCTCAGTGCATTCACGAATGAATCCTTTCTCACAGCTTATATAAATTTGAACATCATCCGCATATATATGGATATTGCTGTGTGAAAGTTGACTGGGTAAATCATTGATGTATAATGTGAACAACAATGGGCCTAGAATAGAACCTTGTGGCACTCCTTTTGACACATGTAGGGCACTGGAAATTTTATTACACAAATATACAGATTGGAAACGATTAGAAAGATATGAGGCTAGCAGCGAGACGGCAGTTGAAGTAAAGTTGAATTTATGACAGAGTTTATTGCAAAGAATTCCATGATTTACAGAATCGAATGCCTTAGAGTGATCCAAGAGCACCAAAAACGTAACATAACCATTATCAAGATTGTGTCTGATATCCTCAGAAACATTTACGAGCGCTGTGACACAGCTATGCTTGGGCCTAAAGCCCGACTGATTTTTAACTATGAGATGATTATTAGTTAAAAAGTCATTCATTTGCCTATAGACCAGACGTTCAAATACTTTAGATAAGTATGGTAGTATTGAAATAGGGCGAAATTCAGTACCAGTTTTCTGAACTGGAATGATCTTAGCATATTTCCAACAAGTTGGAAATTGACTAGTGGTAATAATGGTGTTAAAGATGTGGGTAATGTAAACTAATAACCGAGGTAAAAGAAGTTTTAGGAATTTTGGGTGTATCTGGTCAAACCCGACTGCATTAGACTTCACGCATAAGCAACTTGATAATACATCAATAGGAAGGACAGATGAGAATTCAAATTGATGCAATGGTGGAAGTTGCCGAGGCTCATTTGTTTGATTAATAGTTTGATTTTGATCCACTAATACTGTTGAGGGAATATTGATAAATGATGCATTTAGTTCGTTGACATCAACATTGCAAATATTTGGTTTTTTATTTCCGATTCCAATTTCCTTAATCGTTTGCCATTTCTGTTTAGAGTCAGCAGCCGTTCTAAATCGGGTTGCGTAATAATTTGATTTTGCATCTCTTATGCTTTTATTAACATTTCGACGAGCTGTACGGTATTCTTCATGTAGTTCAGGGGTTCTAAATCTTTTCCAACGTGAATAAAGCACATCACGATCATTGATTTGGCTTTTGATGGAAGAATTAAACCAATACTTTATGGTTTTACCACCACGGTAGATTCGCAATGGAACAGTTATATCGAAGAGGCGGAGTATATGGCTATTAAAAAATTGTAACTGTTCATCAGCAGATACCATATTGTATATAAAGTTCCAGTTGGTGATGTTAAATTGTTCTTCCAATAAATTAAAGTCAATGTTCCGAAAATCACGAAAACTAATGGTTCTTTCTGTTTTCATCAACTCAAAATCATAAGTAATAAAAATTAGATCGTGTTTTGAGAAACAAGGCGCAGTTATCTGATCGTACAGCAATAAATTTGAAATATTGCCTAACATAAAAATGTCTAAAAGTGTGCTACTAGTGTTGGTGAAGTGTGTAGGATGCTCAGAGTTTACTATATGTAAACCAATGGACAACATTTGACCCTGTAGGTTTGAATCCATCAGTAAGTTGCAGTTAAAATCACTTGCAATAATTACATCATTGTATTGAGTTGCCAAAGTTTCCAAATCACGCAAAAAAAGGTTATAATTTGTTTCACGATCTGGTCGATAAATGCAACCCAATAATAGTTTTTTATCATCACCAATTATTTCAATAAATAAATACTCGATTGCCGCACTATCTTCCGATCTTTTTACTTCTTTATAATGTATATGGTTTTTGATGTAAATCGCAACCCCTCCAGCATATCCCTTTCTATCATTTCTTAGTAATTTGTATCCATTGGCCATAACAAAACTATCTGGTAAAACTCTATCAAACCACGTTTCCGATATACATACTATATCCATCTTAGATTCCTCAAATAAGTAACGAAACTCATCAATTTTAGGAAGTAAACTTTGGGCATTAATATGGCAAATATTAAGACCATTACGTTGCTTCGCCAGAATTTGAATCAGATTTCTCGTACTGACTGTAGAACCCAACCCAGAGCTATTGGAAAACAACATTATCAATATATAAGACAGAGGAGACAACGCTATTACAACAAAGAACTGCTAAAATTATATAAAAAGTTGATGAGATTAGAGATGAAGTTGGGAAAATAAGACTTAAGACTGAGTATTTCATAAGACATATTTTAAATTGATTTCTTTTATGATTAAATATATAAAAAATACTTAAAATAAGGATGAACGAAACATAAACATAATATTTTTTGCAGTGTAAAAAATTATAAGCATATAACATCACGATTTCATCAATGTAGAATTTATATGTTTTCATTAGTTGATGGAAAAAGTTTATTAAGTTCGCTTAAATCTTCAATACGTATTGGTTCATCTGTCGGATTTATTTTGATATATACCAGTCCACGTAGAGAAAAGGCTGATGTTAGACGAGATCTTTTACGTAAATCTATTGCTGCGTTTAATATTTTAAAATTAGTCGACGTTAAATTTTCATTCAAATAAACGATTTTATTATCATAGCGTTCCTGTGAGTTAAACCCAATATTTTGAAGGTACAATTGGCTTTTATAGGTTTTTCTAAAATAAGCCAATGACTTTAAAATAAAATTTTTGTCATATGGCGAACAAAGTTTAACAAGAATGACGGCATCAGGAGAGTTTACTTGTTTATTATTCCTGTTCTGAAGGCGGAAAATAGATTTATAAGCAGGCGTAGAAATATTTAAAGCATTGCAAATATTAATAAATATTTCATTCAAGTTTTCATTTTTTATAAATGGTATACCATTAACACGCAAATCACATGACACTGCTAAATTTTCTTGACGATTTATTTGTGTTTTTAAAGTATTAATTTCAGTTTTAAGTAATTTTATTTCAGTGCATTGTGTTTCTAAATATGAAACCCTTTCGTTTACAGTGTGAATCTCACTCATAATATCACACATACGTTTGTCCAATTCATTTAAAAGTCTGTTTTCGACAACATTTATTTTTTCATACATATGTGTTAGAATTCTATCTTCACTTTCTTTAATTTTTGTAGTTAAGAGTTCGAACTGTTTTTCAAATCTCTTATCCATAAATTCCATCAAACGAGTAGGAGAAAGAGACAAGCACATACTTTTTGCTTCATTTTTGAGCGGTGATGTAAAATCTCTTTTATTCGAGTTTGATCTTAAATTCTTTTCCATTATTCTGTTGTTGTTATTACAAATGCAAACAAGTAAACTGTTTATAACTTCTTAGAGCTGTTAAAATTATATATTTTTTATTTTGATTTTATTTTCTCTGGTTTTGTTGGTGTTTTTATTTCTGAATTTTTTTTTTTTGGTTTATTATTTTTGGTGGTTTCTTTCGTTTATTTATTGATATTTAAGTTTTACATTAAAACACAGAAAGTTTTATTAATTTTGTGTTGTTCTTTTAATAGTTTTTCTTTTTTAAAAATAGCTTTTTGTAGAGAATTTAATTCTGAATATTTTGGTGTATATTAACTATTATTTAAGCACGATGGTTATTTTTAAATTTGAAATAAAACAGAGCTTATTTAAAGTGCAACCGAGCTTGTTTAAAGGTAATTTCCCTTTCCATATGACCACCTTCCTTGGCCAGCTCATCTGCTATCTGGTTTCCCGGGCAGTTTGAGTGCCCTGGTATCCATATAAGCGTTAACTCTGAATGTTCAGCAATCTCATTTAAAGACATCCGGCATTCCACAGTTAACCTAGATGTCGTATAGACACCCGCAATAGAGGCAATGGCAGCCTTGCTATCAGTAAATATACGTATATCTCCCGATACGCGATAATACTTTAGCCAGTTGGCTGCCCGCTTTATAGCCGAGATTTCCGCCTGCAGGACACTACATCCATCCGGCAGGCGAAAGGAGACTTTTACGCCCAGTTCCTCTATGTAGAAACCTTCGCCAACTCTTTCCCCCTTCCTTGAACCATCAGTGTAAACCCCCAGGGTTGGTCCATGGAAGGTGCCCATTACCGACGGAGCACTTTCGTGCGCTATATGTACCTCGCACCAAAGAAAGGCTCCGGGGTGCAGTAGTCCACTCCCTCAGGGACAATCGAGTATCCCATTATGCTGGAGTGTCCATAGTCCCGGCTCGACCAGCTGTGTGCCGCGTTCAACCGAATCGCCGAACAAAGAGCCATCTGTCTGGCCATGATGTCCACCGGCAGCCAGTTTAGCATTGTAAACAGCGCCCTGGTGGGAGTGGAGCGCATTGATCCTGTGATCATCAATGCGGCCAGTCTGTGAACCTTCTCAAGCATCGTACGGTACCTGCCCTTGTCCAGCGCAGTCCACCATACGATAACACCGTAATACAGAGTCGGCTTTACTACAGCTTCAAAGATCCAATTGACACATCTCGGGCCCATGCCCCAGTTCTTGCCGATTGCACCAAGATTACGCCAAGATACTTGGCGCTATAAGAGAACTTAAGTTCAGTCCCATTTAGCCTCGGAAGTCTCATGGCCTCAGTCCTATACTTCCTCGTGAAGAGTACCAGTTCCGTCTTAGACGGATTAACACCCAAGCCGCATGATACGCTCCAGGTGCTAAGTACCTTTAGTGCAGCCTCCATACACTGAGACATTATATTCAAATGCTTCCCCGTGATGGCCACTGCAACATCGTCAGCGTACGCCACAGTTTTAAACCTCATGTCGTCCATTTTCGTTAACATGGTGTTCATAGTCAGGTTCCACAATAGTGGGGATAGTACTCCTCCTTGGGGAGTACCCCTGTTTACCAGCCTCTGAACGCTGGTCTCACCTATCGTGGAACAGATGACCCTTTTCCTAAGTAGATTATCCACAAATCTACATATACCGTCATCAACCCCCAGACTCCTCATGGATGCAACGATAGAATCCGGGTTGACATTATTAAAGGCCCCTTCAATGTCGAGAAAGGCCACCAGAGCACACTCCTTAAATTCGAGTGATCTCTCAATAGTTCCAACTAGTGAGTGAAGAGCCGTCTCAACAGACCTACCCTTTGTGTAGGCATGCTGAGAGGTCGAGAGTAAACACTTTGGGATGGTCATCCTTAAGTGAATGTCGATAACTCTTTCAAGAGTCTTAAGAAGAAAGGATGCAAGACTAATCGGTCTGTAATCCTTCGCAGTGTGAGAAGTCTTCCCTCCCTTGGGGATGAAGACAACTCTACACAAGGTCCAGCTCACAGGTACATACGAAAATCTAACGCATCCCCTGTATATAGCCATCAGCCAGGGTATTATCACAGTCGAATTCTTCTGCAGGTCCGCCGGAATTATACCATCCATACCCGGAGATTTGTACGGGTCAAAGCTGTCGACAGCCCATTTAATCCTGTCGTAGTCCATTGGGATGGACAGAGGACCGGGCATCGACTCACAAACCTGATCCCGCAAGCTCCCTTGGGAGTTTCCAGGAAAGTGAGTGTCAATTAACACCTCGAGTGTTTCCTGACTAGTAGTCGTCCAGCAACCGTCCGATTTACGGACATAGGTCGGGACAACAGGGCTCGAGGCCATTATCTTACGTAAACGGTTTGTCTCAGAGGATCCTTCCACGCCGCTACACAAGTTCCTCCAAGCACTCCTTTTCGCCGATCTAACCAAGTTCCTGAATCTATTCAGTGAAGACTTGTACCCCGCCCAATTACCATGGCGCTTAGCCATATTGAACAACCTACGACAGTCTCTTCTTGCCTGCGCAATATCAGGATCCCACCACGGTGGACGATCCCTGGCCCTATGCACCCTTGGCTTGCACGCCAAGGAAGTCGCTAACTGCAGTGAGTCTGTAAGTAGACCCACTGCCGCATCGATCCCCCCTATATCATCAACCCGGGGAGGATCAGATAGAGACCGAACCAGAGAGGATGAATGAATCTCCCAATTCGTTCGTTTCCTATTCAACATAACACTCGATCCTACAGATCTAAGTACCAGACTAAATTCCACATATCTATGATCAGAAAGTGAACAATCATTAGAAACCATCCAATTTTCGATCATGTCAATGTGGTCAATGCTAACCAGCGTGACATCAAGAACTTCACACCTATTTGCTACAACAAACGTTGGCTCACGGCCCCTATTTACTATTCCTACATTATAATTAATAATAAAGGAAAATAGTGACTCACCTCTAATATTCGTGTTCGTGCTACCCCATATAGTGTGGTGCGCATTAGCATCGGCACAAATTATAATAGGTGTTCCAGTGCCTGCTGCCTTCGTTACTGCATCACGGATGAGCCGATTGGGTGGGTCCTGTCCGTGATCATGCGCCATATATCCCGAGACCATCCAGATTATACCATCCTGTGTCTCGAGAGCAACTGTTGTGGTGTCTTCATCACTGTTATCAGAGAGAATGAAGATATTCAACGAATTTTTAGCTAAGACACAAGATCTTATGTTACCTGTACCTTTCGCAAACAGTAGCTTATAGCCTTTGAGATTGAGTCCGCAAACCCGATCCTTATGAATCCAGGGTTCTTGGACCATCACGAGCTCCTCCCCTTTTTCTACCACACGGAGGAGCAATGCAGCAGATGCTGCTTTAGAGTGGTGGAGGTTGATTTGCAGGACCTTTACCATTATCCATATTGACGACCACTGTGATGTTGACGTCCTCCTGGTCTGATTCCAGAAGTACGTCCTCATCAACCATATCACCCAGGTGCCCAAAGACAGACACCAATCCGGAGATAGAGTGGGTGTCCTCTTTGTCACCTGAACTTACGGCATCGTCACCAGACAAGCCCTCTTCAGGCTGCTTGGCCTCACTAACCGAAGGAGCCGGATTGCCCTTGTTATCACTTCGGTAGACACGGAGCAAGATCGTACTAAAACCATAGTAGATCTTACCCTGTCTCTCCCTCAGTGGTTCCAAGGATTGCTGGTTTAACACCACAATCGCCGTCCTCGAGGACCCTTCAGCAGCCGAAACCTTTACAACTTTCCAATCCTGCGTGGGAAGTTGAGGGTTGCAGCACTGAATGATCTTCAAGATCTCCTCAGGTTCCGATGGTTCGGCAGGGATGATGACAGTCGATCTAGGTCTCCGTGGTATCTCATCAACTAATACCACATCGAGCCTAGCACCTTCCCAGACCTCTCCTATCATTTGGATGGCCCGCTTCAGAAGCAGCGCTGAGCGCTCATCTGCACAAGCCATCAACTTCACGTGACCCTGGAACCAGCCAGCATCATCGCATTGAGGGGGTGGCCCTGGATTCTCCCTAAGGATAGTCCAGAACACTCCCATTAATTTTTGCTTAACCAGGTCCCACTTGGTATGGGAGATGGCACCATTATCCACACCTCTATCGATAACAGCCCGTACAAGGTGACCTTTGGCCACCTCGCTGAAAGACTTATTCATCGATTTCGGCGCAATCTTGGGACGTTTCGTCCCTGGTTGCTGTTTCGCGGCTGCAGCTTCCTCCTCCGAACGTTGCCGTTTAGGCATTGTCACCTTCGCAGGGACTGAAGGAGTAGCACTTGGCAGCCCAGCTATGTGGGCTCTTGCCCATGCCAGTGAAGCTGTTTGTTTACTGGAAAGCTCTTCAGCTTTTTTGGAGCCTAGAAGCTCAATGAAACGTAAGGCGGCACGCCTTGTGTTTGATGCCCTCTTTGTAGGGTTTTTGTGCCTTGGGGACTTTTTACGGTCGCCGAATTTGGCGTGGGGAGGTGCAACCTTGGGATTGGATGTTATCATCGCCATCCCTCCTTGCACAATGGGCACATGGGAAGCTGCAATTTTGGGCGACTTTGTCATTCCCAACTTAGCAGCACCCGAAGCAGGGGTTTTATCCGTTCCAGTGACGGAAAGGGCAGAAGCGGCTTTGGAGGTGCTTGGATTGAAGCACAGAGGCACCCCACCGCAGTTTTTAGAGCAGCCGCCTTCTGGTCGAGCTGCCTTACCACTTCCGATCAGCCTAGGCCGATCTTCCTTGGTCGCCGGGACTGTTACAGTCCCTGGCTTTATCGTTTTACTGTCAATCATTGTCCTCGTTCTCGCCTGTCCGTCATCAGCTTCCGATTGTTTTTGTTGTTGTTTTATGTCTTTTTGGTTGTTCATTTAAATTCTGGTCCCACGAGTGTAGGGGAATTGGAAGGTCCGCCACGTCATAGCCCCCAATAACGTGGTAAGGGCGTGGTCTATTTGCTGAGGTGCCCAGGTATCAGCAAAGCTCCGTGATAATACAGTCGGTAACCCCTGACTGCAAACCAGACCGATAGGCACGGGTCGCATGACACCTCGGTTTAGGGGTGGATAACCTTTCGTCGTCAAGGCTTTTAGGTTCCGTATCTCAAACTCAGGCGCCGCTTGTGGCGTTACCTGTACTTGAAATACAAGCCACAGCCTAGACTCAGCCACCACATCGCTGCAAGATCGTTATCCAAGGTGGTGGATAAGATAAGAAAGTTTCGTTTATATCAGTTCATAACTTACCATAGGCCCCATGTAAAGCCCACACTTTACGAAATCGTTTAAATACCGCTTAAATGTAACAAATTTAGATATTTTGAAAAAAATTATCCAATTAACCATCATTTGGCTAGAACTTACACCATGTAATTTTATGATAATCGGTCCATTTTACCATATGTTCCATATAAAGTGGCCGTAATTAGTGAAAAAAAATATTTAAAAAAAAATTTTTACTGTATTGAAATTTTTTTTAATATTTGAAATCGCTCTACCGAATTTTGTGTTAAACCATACAAAGTTTACGATATGCTCAATATAAAGTCCTCTCCTAAAAATCTAAAACAAATCCGATTTTTTTGGGCAACCAATTATACTACTGTGAGATCAAAGTTTGTAAAGATTGGCTTACAATTTATAGATCCCATATAAACCCCACTCCTGATATATTAAAACTCTCGGTGGAGGGTATCAAAGATTCGGTTAAACCGAATATAGTACTTTTACTTATTTTTGACTAAAATTAAAAAAACAACAATTTGTTTTTGCTTTGCTATTGGTTTGTTATTATTAGTTTAATGCCCAATTTTCAGGATAGTATTTAAATCTTTATAAAGTAAATTTTAATACAAATTTAAATCGTATTTAAAAACAGATTGATTTTCCAATTTTATTTAAAAAGTCTTATTTAATAAAGATAAAAGTCTGGTAGCACTACTAAATACAAGAAAAATATTATACAATTGTGTATGTATTTACAAGTGGGTTTCAGAAAACAGCTGACTGTTATTGATTTGCCTGTTGTTGTTGTATTATTGTGATATTGATTCCACTTTGCAAACATTCGTAAGGAAAATCTTCTGCTGCTTTACAAACAATCTTAAGTTTCGTAATATCTTTTTTGCCCACCACTGCATTTAATTAATTTATGTTTTTACTACATCATGTTTAGAATCAATATCTTATTCTCAGAACAATTATACAGCAATGTGCAATTATAATTATATTGTGGTCACCATGTAAAGGGGTAATACCACGAAAATATGGTGCCTGTAATCATTCGTTTAATTTAGTCGTTAACAATAAAAAATGTTAACGTTATATGTAGTGTCTCGATATATACCTATATATTTGTTAAATTTTTTTTAGAAGCAAACCCTATATTTCTGGAGAGGTGTTTGCAATTTGTATGGCCCCTGTACCTTTTAGGGATAAGGCTTAAGTGCGAATCGTCTTACCTGTCGGACGTCAAATTTCTAATAATAATGTTTCAATCAAAACTGGTATTGTCTGCCTGTTAAGTTTGTCGAAAGGCTTAATTAGTTGTCGATTTGTCGTGCTAATCACTGTTATCGTTTTTCGTCTTGATTGTAATAAATCGTACAAAGATTAAAGGGACATAATAAGGAATCTCTGTGGTTGTGCGACGTTGAATACATACTATATAAGTGTCGTACACCAATATTTTATGTGCTACAAAAATCTCTTAAATAAGTTTAACCCCTTAATGCAAAAAAAAAAAGTTAAAGCTCATTTTACTTAACCAACACATTAATGGCCATTTTCTCAATGTATCGACAAACCGCCTGTTAATTAATGTGGGCATAAATTTATTAGACCGATAAACTGATCGTTAACTGTTTTGGGTTTCTCAATATATCGAGGACAAACATTGTTTTCAGTTGGCAACACCTCTCAAAATACATATAATAAGTTGGGAGTCAGCTGATTGAATTTATCTGTACGGAAAATAAATTATTGGGAGATGAGTGCCGGTTAGCTTTGCGACAGAATAGAAGAAAATTAGACATTCAGAAAATCAAATTTCTTTAATGTGCAGTTTTTCGTTGGGAAAAAAGATAATCGTCTAATGAGAAAACGGCCATAAGACTATCAAAAGTGAATGTGATTAATGTGTTGGTTAACTAATGTGAACTTTAACTTTTTTTCATAAGGCGCTAAGTCTTTAAGATAATTACAGCTGCATTCATAAAAATTTTTTTAATATAATAATGGTTTACAAAACAAATTTTGTATGAAAATTTCCCTGAATAAACGTTTCATAAACTTAAAAATCATTTATAAATACGGGGGTTACTGTTTAAAATACTTCGTGGTAAAGTATTTTTAAAGATTTGGCCACATTTTTATTTTCTTTAGTATAAATTAAAAAATCTTACAGCTTTTTTCTGGTAATATGTAGTTCAATCCCTTATCTTGTTTGTACATAAAATCTTATTAAAACAATATTTTTACAAAAAAAAAAAAAAAAAAAATTAAAACTGGTCGATATTTTAGCTACATAATATTTCCATATGCACCATATAACATTAACATATTTACAACAAACAATTTTAATATCTTTGATGTTATTTCCGTTTTTCCTTTAAGACTTAAATAAAAGGAAAATCACTTTAATTCCTATTTTCTTGATGTATCACCCACATAATACTGATTTCCATGAAATCCTTTTAAGTATTTTTCTTTTTTGACACTAACACACTCAAACATAAATAATAACGAAGGGATATAAAAAGATGTTAAGGGCCTCGCTTAATATAAAATTATTTGAAAAATTAGACTGGAATCGCATAAATTTTCAATCGGTTTCCATCAATTTTTTTCGGCAGGCAGCAAAACGTTTTAAACAAAGAAATTACCGCGTTTTGTGCGCAAATTTAAAATTTTTAACCGACTTATGTAAACCTAAACTCCAAATTTGCACCAAAACTCTGTAAATTTAAATTCCATTTATAAAAAGAGTTATTTCAAAACTATTGTGTTGCTTATTCAAACTTCTTTATAAAGAATAAAGAAAATGCGTTCTCTGATATTTAAAATAAGCGATTGGGAACGCGCACACAAAGAAAATATATATTTTCCAGTAGGAGACCGAACTTAGTTTAACAAAGAATTTTTTTATTTTGGTTACTTGAATCATATTATTTTTACGGGCAGCAACAGTATTATGCTTAAAAGCGACAATCATATAACGGTTCTCTCCGATCATATTGTGGTAAAAATTTTTTTGCCACATTTTAAAAGCAACGGTTATTTGGGGTAAACATATTAAAATTATCATCACCCATTCCATGATTGCAAACAACGATAAAATAGTTTGGCTCCTTGCCATAAGTTCCACTATAAAAATTAATTGTAATGGCATAAATCATGCAAAAAAAATATGTTATGGACACAAAATCTGTGAACATTTGCTTCTTTTAAGGGGAAGAGATATGACAGAACTTATCACTTATGGGTTCTTTACACAATCACAAAAGTCTTACGTATTTTGACGAAAATAATGCTGGCGAAAGCCGTAGCGGGCCAGAAAACGATACACTCTATCTAATAGGTATACAATTTTTTTCCGCACAATTTACTTCACTGCATGCCAAGGGATATCTAAAGTAATCCTCGTAACAGAAATACGAAAAATATTGAAGGAATAATACTATTAAAGTATGAAAGCTTTAGAAATTGTAATATGACTTCGAATCGTAGCTGTGTGAATTAAATAGAAAATTGAATTTTTTAAATTTAATTTTTAGTTAATATTTTTAGCTGCAAATATAATCAATTTTATTTAAAATTTTTGATAAATTATTTTTCTTGAATAAATTTTAATTCGGTATTAATATATTTAAAATGGAAAACAATAAATGCAAATTGAATTATCTTTTTACGATCAATATACAATTTTTAATATTCGCTGAAACGTAATAAAATTTAATATATTTGAATATAAAAATTCGAGTAATATTCATCGTTACATTATTGAAATGCAAAGAAATCTCGTACAAACTAAATAAATTTATTCAAACAAACTAAAAACAATTTAAGAAAATTCAAATTATAAATTATCAAACTGAAATTTTATTATTCTAAAAAAATTTCAACAAATTATTTAATTTTACTATTTAAAAACCAAATTTATTAAAATTACAAAAATGCCAAGGACAATACAGAAATTTATTTTAAGAACTGTTTTAAAAATTAATATTTGTTCAAGATGATCATCAGTTAAAGAATTTCTTCATGGCTATTCAATAATCCTGCTAGTGAAAAAAGTCTCTCGGCTGGTGCTGAAGATGTAATTGGTATGTTATATTTAAAAAAAAAATTCATATATTCTCGAATATGTCTTTTTTAAAGACACATCAATATCACTGAGATATGATAATAGTTTATTTTCAGATGGTGAAACAACCTTTTCATTTGCATCTGGAAACAAAGCAAACATAATTTAAAATAGAAGAAAACTCCCGGAAACTTTTCTTTCACACCTGGGTGAGATTTTTTGCTATCATAAACGATTCGTAAACGGAAGAGGTTTAAATTTCAAGATATTAAACCAAACCCTACTTTCGTAATCTTTGCACGTTAGTTATGAAATTTAAATTCCATAAACCATTGGTCTTTCACGCAGTAACTTGTATATAAATAGGGGAGATGCAAAACCCGTTCGTTACAAAATTAAAAGGCGAGAGGACACAGTTCCGTTGAGCACTTTATGAGAAGAAATATACAGATTGTATAAATACATGTCCTTAAAAAAACATGGAAGGGATAGTGTGGTTACTATCGAAACGCGTCAGAATATGTATAGTAATTTTTATTTAAAATATTGAAAAAAATTTACAATTTTCTTTTTCTTCACAGAAAAAATTATTAAATTTCTCCTATCACCAAATTTGTTCTTAATTCATAATATCAAGCAAACAAGTTGTTGATTTTGCACCTATTACCAAAATGATTATATTGATTACTAAAAATTGTAAAATTTTTAAAAATATTTTCAATAAATGATATTTTTAATTTTAATTAAAAAAGTGATCAAAAAACTTTGAAATTTTAAACAATGTGTTAATTTATTTAAATAAATATTGACAATTCCCAACAACAATTCTACATGTTTAAATTATTTTATTTTAAACGAAAAAAGTCAATTAAGATTTTTTGTTATTTAATTAAAATTTTAATTGAAAATTTTTTTCAAAACAACTAAAATGTTAATTAAATCTAAATTAAATTTTTAATTTTTTTCAGCTAATAAAATCATTGATTCAATTATCACATTAATTAAATTAAAATACTTTTTAAGCCATTTTTTTAATTGATAAAACACTTTTTTCTGTGTTTAAAACAAATCAAAGAATTTATAATTTTTTTTCTAAATAAAATTAGTTGGAAGGTTTTTTGTTGAATCAAAGTTTATGGCTCAAAATCACTAATGTTGTAAATTTCAAGATTGATTTTATGCCAGAAAAAATGTTACGCTATAATCCCAGTAAAAAAAATTTGTGTTTTTTGAAGCACTTAGGAGAAAAAGCGCATAATCGAGCGCTTTAATAAGGGAGCTCTTATACAGCCGTAAATGATAACGAATAAAATATACAAAAACAGCTGCTGTTTTAGTGCAGACAACGAAGAAAGCGAAAAAAAAAAATAAAAATATATATGGTTTAGGAAAATGCTTGAAAAAATGGCTCTTAGTTTATACTATTGCAAAATGTGTATGT
The DNA here is from genome assembly GCA_943735925.1 of Pollenia amentaria. NCBI lineage: Eukaryota > Metazoa > Arthropoda > Insecta > Diptera > Polleniidae > Pollenia > Pollenia amentaria. The sequence goes on along the minus strand of OX031010.1, from coordinate 116,613,262 downwards.
ATAAGTATATTAATAAGCTTTGACAGATCAGCGCACACAATTCTACACTTTATTCATAATATTGCTTTTTAGTGAATATCTTTCAGAAAACCATCCATTCGGGAACGTTTTTCTAAGTTTAGTAAAATTAAAAAAAAAAAACAAACAAAGTACATACCTTAAGCATCGTTTCATAACATGGGCTTATTATGAATCTATTTTATATAAACACTAGCTGACCCGGTCCGCGTTGCTGGCCCTAAGCAAACATTAGTGTTGTATTACCAGACGACTTAAATTGATCTTTAAACGAAATTTATGGCCTTTAAATAAAAATCCATGAAATACCTATCATAAAGTTTTTCTTACGAAAAAAGTGGGCTTAAAAGTGGGCGGGGCAAAATTTTCTTTCCGTAAAAACCTAAGTTGGACCATGGCGATCATTTTAAAGAAAAAATCGTCCAAATCGGTCAAGCCGTTCTCCAGTTATGCGCTTAATAGAAAAAGTGGGCGTAAATGTAGGCGTGGTAAATTTTTCTTTCGATGAAAACTTAAAGTTGATTAATACGAATTTTTAAAGAAAAATAAGTCAACTCGATGGAGCCGTTTTCTGATTTTAGGTAAATCGAAAAAAGTGGGCGTAAAAGTGGGCGGGGCAAAACCCTAAGTTGGACCATGGCGATAATTTCAAAGAAAAAATCGTTCAAATCGGTCAAGCCGTTCTCAAATTATGGATTTTGCCACGCCCCTCCGCCCCCAGGCCATTAATTTAAATAATAACTATCCTATCATCTAAGTTGGACCAAATTACATATATATGCCAATTTTCATGAATATCAGTTGACTCGTTTTTGAGTTTATTCGAAACATACACAGTGACACGGATTTTTTATATATTAAGATAAGTAAAAACAATACATACAAAATCTTCCACAAGCAAAACAAGCCAAAAAATTAAACAATTATCGTGCACAATATTTAAGAAATTTCAAAATATTCAAAACTCTTATAATGAAATTAACGTTACAGAATAAACGAACAGAATGAAAGTTCTGTTATATAACAAACTATAGGCCCAACCATAATGTGCTTAAGTTGGCTTCAGCAAATGTGCGAATACATGTAAATCATATGAGGCAAACCATATTGAACTTAAGGAAACGTTTTGTTAAGTTTTATGAAATTGTCATTTGCTTAAGCAAAGTGCGAAACTGATCGCACATTCCGTACGGAATCAAATGTTTTTTTATTTTGTTTTTGTTTTTTTAAATACATTTGAGAGACTTTTTGTAAATTTTTGACAGTAGGTTAAGCTAGGCTATGCATATTATGGTTGGGCCTTCAGTCTTTTCTAAAAAAAAGCTCAATTTATGCGTATTTGATTGAAAAATATTAATGTGCCCGAAAATGATCAATCGTTCCCGGAATGACAAAACTGACGCGTTCCCGCAATTACTTTCTCTGCATGTATATTGATTTAATTTAAAATTTACTTGTTTAATTAATTATATTGTTTGATGTATACATAAAACACGCTAGTTGTTATTAGTTTATAACTTTTCTTTTTTCAATTAAGTCAAGATTTAATACATTAAATTGCTAGCAAAACCAATTCTGCACCTTGGTGATTTTGAGCCTTATGGTTTTTTTTTAAGTTAAATTATTTGGAAGGTTTTTTGTTGAATTTAATTATTTGTAAATTTGTAATGAATATTGGTAAAATCGAATATTTTTCTTTAAATCGAACCAAAGGAAAATAATTTCTAGTTCGAGATAGGACTTGTAAAGTGAAAAAATGTCGAAAAAATTAAAAAATTACAATATCTCAAAAACTGTTCCATGAAAAAAATGTAACTTTGATTTTCGATTCCAACGGAAGAAAATACATAAAGAAATCTATCTCTCATCAAATGTACATTTTCGGTTTAAACGAGTTTAATCGCTTTTTTAGGAGTAGCAAAAGCCATTATTTCGATATTCAAATAAGCATCACAAGTTCTCGCAGAGTGTACGAGACAATTTTTAATGTAGGGAAACTTGTTTTCTGTATTGAAAGGTTTAGGAAGAAACAAGTGCTATCTGGAGTGTACTGCTTTGAGTTCTTGTACACTATTTAAATTGTGCGATGGACAGTACTGCATAGCATTTTTCATTGTGGTGGTACACAAACGTTTTGGATATACATTTGACTCTTGTTGTGTATTTTATTTTCAAAAAATATGTATGTACGCATTCATTCAATATCGGCATACTTAAAGGATTTATGGGCCACAAAGTCCTTTTGCTGGCGTCGTTTGTATAGGAGCCAGACGAAAAATTACGGTGTTTGCCATCTAGTCGTTGGCTTGGGAAAACAAAAAAAAATAGCGATCTGTACTTTGATAGCAATCTTTACAAGGACGCACGATCGTGTCACAATTATATCTATAAAATAAATTCTTAGACTGGGTTTTTGAGATCTCAGTTAAACTAGGTTTAGTTAATCTGAAAACAGATTTGTGCCGCCATTACCAAGTTTGTAAACAAAATTTTAACGGAACAGCTTAGTTTTGTTTAAATGTTGGTCTTTAATGAAAAATTAAAAAAAAATCACATTTCGACGGAAAAATCCGAGTTTTAGACTACCTTAAACTAAGCTTAAACTTAATCTGCATCTCAAAAGCCCAACGTTATTTGATTAGTATCAAAAGGTAGTGTGAAATATAAAAAAACGCTCTCGAATTACAGCAATAAATTAAATTTATTTAAAAAATAAATAATAAAAAACAAAACATGTTTACAAAATTTGTTCGGTGCCTGTGATATCACGGCCTTTCATTTGCATTTACCCCCCAAGCACAGTCCTCTTAAATAACAAAGAGCTATTAAAAATCGAAGAATAAACAAAGCAAAAGGAATTTAACACTCAAGAGATTGCATTCCTAAGGCTTTGTTTTTAAAGTAAACTCCATGTTACTGTTTTTCTTCCCTTTATTATAATCCATTCTATTTTCCATTTTTTTCTAACTTGTATTTTTCAGGCCATCAAAAGGCGCGAAAATATTAAAATTTTATGGAATGTCTTATACTTTACTTCTTTTTACATAAATATTAAATAAAGAATGTCTGAGTGAGTGTGCGAATGGGAAACATTCCCGCTTACAGGGTGTATAAAAGGACGAAAAACTTGCATAAGATAAATTTCTTGAGAGTACAATTTAATACAGAGGGAGTTGTTGGTGTAAGAAGAAGAAACGAATATCTTATCCTTTAAACCTGTACAAACAAACGTCATACATCTAGAACACAAAGAGCAAGTTAAAAAGTATTTTCTTTTCCGTTTTGCTTAAATTAAATGCAAAAAAACCGCCAGCTTAAAGATGTTAAATACATAAAAGCCTTGAGTGCTCAGTTTACATTAGAAGAAAATAGATGCAAATTATTCCTTTATTTATATTTGTGTTCATGCCAAGAAGAATGTGTTACAAGCTGGTTTATTGCTTTAACATTTAAAAATACAAGTTGTCAAGTATGCCTTAATTTCCGTTACATTGAAATAAAAATTAACTTAATTTTAAACACGAAAAAATGATCAGCACTTTTTTCAGTGTTTTAATTAATACATTTTGTTGCTTTAACTATAGCTACTGCTTTCTGAAATATTCTGTAGTAGAAGCAAAAGCATTAGACTGTTTTGATGTTATTTAATGATTATTACCAAAATAGTGCCGTGACTTAGAAATAAAATCATTTGCTACTTTTAAATTTGTAGTTTTTTTATTTTTACTTCTACAATTTGAGTTCTTCTTAATAAATTTTCCAAGCTCAAGGTCAATTTTATAAAAAAACAAGTTATTCGGCTGTCCACCGACATGAATGGGCTCTATATGATAAATAGATATCTATTATTAACTAAGCTTCACAAAAACGAACGTCAGCATTAAAATTGGTTGCGGTTTAGACCTGAATTAAATTATTGACCGCCATAAGAACATTTTATGCGTTTCTTGTTAGAACTTTGAACTGACTTGAGTAAAATATCATGATTCGTAAAAGTTTTAGCCGAACTAAAATAATTTTTAGGAGGGTAATTTGTATTGGACCCATGGTAAATTATGGACCAATCATCCAAAAATTCTGAAGACTGATTTCTGGTATTACAAAAAATAAATTAGAATAAATTTCAATACAGCAGTATGATTAGTTTTAGCGTTAACAGTAAATTTCACAAATGTTCATGATATTTGGCCATATGAATTTAAGTAAGAAATTTTACCGCAATATCTATATCTGGGATGGTTTTAGGCAAATTTAATTATTTTCCCAAAGTGGGCTTTATTTGGTTTTAGGCGCAATAAACTGTTTTCCGAGAGAAGGGTTTATATGGGGCCTATGGTCAATAATGGACCGATCTTCACGAAATATAATATAAATTTGCAGTCGTATAAAGCGAATTCGTGCAAAGTTTTATGTTATTCCGTGCACTATTCCACCATTTTTTATGTTAATTTTTGTTTCAATATTATCAATTTTTTTATGGTGGTGGTTCCACATTTTGATTCATATTTCTGATCCTACTGAACCGATGTTGCTGGATTTCAATCCCAAATTGCTGAGGATTACTACAAGTTATTTGAGACCGAGTTTGTTCTTTTCAACAGACGGACAGACAGACGGACATGGATAAATCGACTTAGAATTACTCAAGGAGCCAGAATATATATACTTTATGGGGTCTTAGATGTATAGTAAAAAAGTTTCACACTGAATGACAAACTTAGTTTAGCCTCATTCACCACTAGTGGTGGTGAGGGTATAAAAATGCTTATTAGTTATTCAATAATTCGGTAACTCCAATGGATTGCTCAAATGATAGGTTTGAAAATTTAATAAGAAGAACTATTATTAAAAAGGTCGAAAAATTAAAATAAATAATTCTACAATTTTATTTTTAAGTGCTAAAAAAAATAAGTAGTTCAATTAGCAATAGAAGTCGTTCTTGAAGTAGCAATAAAATATGCAAAAAAATGTCATTCGAACTGAAAAATTGTTATGTGTTGTTGTTAAATTTGGCATTTAAATATTTATAAGCTACTTAATTGCTACTTCTAATGCTACCTAACTTACTACTTTTTTCCTGTGTTTTTGCTATTTCTACTTCTGTTTCTTTCAGTTTCTTGCTTATAATTTTAAACTTTTACAATAACAACTGCTTTTTAATTGTACACAAAATTTAAAAACTCTGCTACTCTTGAAATTTAATTGTTTTGCCTCGACTTTTAAAGAGAAATGTTAAGGTATTGGTAGTAGAAGTAAAAAGCTCCAAGTTATTAACATTTTTAATTAGACTCTTTAGTATATTTTTGTTTCTACTTCTTTGAATAACTACTGTTGGAGTCTAGTTTTTCAAGCACTGATTTTTGTGCATTATGTGATTAATCAGCTATAACGCTTTTTTTATATACAGTTATGCCAAATAGAAAATATAGATTTAAACGTAGCAAGTTTGTAAGTGAGACATGTCTATCCATGATTATCTGTCACTTTTTAAATCGCTTCTTGTATGCCTTAAACACGTATAGTCGATACATCTCATATAATAGAAAAAATAGATAAAAGAGATTAGGCCAAAAACACCAGATCATTTTCTGAACTTTCCATAGAAAAAATGTTCTTTAAAAGAAAATCCAGCTAAGTAGATGAATGGTCTGCTGTAGACGGTAAGATTGTAAGATCGAACTGTCCTAATTGTTGGAGTATCGATCAGTCTATTGTTATTTGGTCTTGCATACTCGAACTCTAACATACATGTAAGAGTGGAACAACTAAAAACACTTCCTAAAAATGCCAATTTTTTAATGTATTTTTGCCATAGGCTTTACCGGCTGATTTTGTAAAAATTTGTGAATTGATTAAATTTAATATTTACTACAAAATATTTACTATTGGTGTAAAGAAAAATAATCCAGTGGAAATGGTGGTGGATTCTCAGGAAACAATAGAGGTCACGTATGAAGCGGTCGTGTGGAAAGGAGTGGTCTTCCAACAAGTAGCGGTCAATCGGGTGGTGACTTTGGTCGGGCTACTCGTTTAAGATTTGGTTGTGGTAATAAATGAGCAAATAATGCCTGATATTAAAACCAATCAGGATTTTTCAAGTAGCTATGTATGTATTTGGTTTTTTGGCCACAAGTTTTTAACCAATTAAAACGGCTGTTTTAGATCTACGAGATCTAAATACGTTTACCTCCATTTCAAATTAAATTTTGTAAAGAAGATCCTAAAACGAGATCCAGAGTCATGCAGGGAATTGATCCAACAGATAAAAAAGTGGCGGATGATCTCGGTTCACATGTGTATGTACGCAATAATTTAGAAGGTGAAGTTGAACTGGTTTTTGGTGCACCCGGCCCTTTGCTAGACTTGGAGTTACAAATATGAGATTTACATATTTTGTACTCGATTAGAGTTAATATAATACAAATTTCAAATGAAAATTAAAAAAAAAATGTATTATGTTAAAAAGGTTAGTACTAATCAATATTTATGTTCTGAATATCTTGTTATATTTACGTTATTACTAACTAGTTAGCGGTTACCATTATTTGGGTTATCATTGACTTATAAAACACAACAGAGTAAGCAATACATATATATGTTCCGTAGTCGAGTGGAATTAGTTAGTTAGAGAGAGAGAGAGCTAAAATCACATGTACACAATAGTTTCTGTTTGTGTTTTTGATTTTGCTCTTAATAAAATAATAGAAACTTTACCCAATATATTGGCGAGCTCGACCGGTCAGCTAGCTAGTAACATTACCGTCAGTATTCTTATTGTAGAGACCTTTGAGTGTATAGTTTAAAGTAGTTGCGATGATCTATTCGACTGTCCAAAAATAAACTTATTCATCAAATACTGTGGGCGATTATACCTAAAACCTTATAAAAAGAAAATATTCTAGCGCGCGCTGATATTATCCTCAACATCATACCCTAGTAATTCAAATCGATTCCCTGGCACTTGATCCCTTGTTCGCATATTATAAATAAATCTCACTATTTAATAATTAGTATTGTGGTTATTTTATTGAACTGTTAATGGTTTTTTTTTTAATCCAAATTTAGATATTTTAATTAGGCTTAAGTTCATTGAATTTAATTTGCATTAAATTATTTATATGAAGAAAGGAATTTTTACAACATGGAAGATTAATTAAAATTGTTATTGATAATTTTCATTCTTGACTGACCTGGGATTCGAAGCCAGGCTGTCTGGCGTGTGATTCGAACCCAGGCGGCTGGTTACCCTGACATGTTTCGACCTCAACCACTAGGTCTTCTCAAAGGGATTTGCCGTCTTACACTCGCAGCCATCGAAGACTGCTGACGTCAGTAGTCAAACATCAATCCTTAAACCAAATTGTATTTTAACCTTTGGTAGATCGAAATTTGCTTTTTGAATGATTATCCATTTTTAATTGATCTCACATGTTTTTCCTTACTTCTGTTTTTTCGTACTTTTGTCAAGAATTCTTCTTGAAGTCCAAAGTACATTTTTTTGTTTTTCCTGTTTTTGTCTTTCTTTTTTTCTAGTTGACCTTTTTCAGCACAACTTGAAGGACAAATGTAAACATAGCTCGTGCCTTAGTTGTTAACAATAATTAGTATTGTGGTTATTTTATTGAACTGTTAATGGTTTTTTTTTTTTTTTTAATCCAAATTTACATAGCCGCCTGGGTTCGAATCACACGCCAGACAGCCTGGCTTCGAATCCCAGGTCAGTCAAGAATGAAAATTATCAATAACAATTTTAATTAATCTTCCATGTTGTAAAAATTCCTTTCTTCATATAAATAATTTAATGCAAATTAAATTCAATGAACTTAAGCCTAATTAAAATATCTAAATTTGGATTAAAAAAAAAAACCATTAACAGTTCAATAAAATAACCACAATACTAATTATTGTTAACAACTAAGGCACGAGCTATGTTTACATTTGTCCTTCAAGTTGTGCTGAAAAAGGTCAACTAGAAAAAAAGAAAGACAAAAACAGGAAAAACAATAAAATGTACTTTGGACTTCAAGAAGAATTCTTGACAAAAGTACGAAAAAACAGAAGTAAGGAAAAACATGTGAGATCAATTAAAAATGGATAATCATTCAAAAAGCAAATTTCGATCTACCAAAGGTTAAAATACAATTTGGTTTAAGGATTGATGTTTGACTACTGACGTCAGCAGTCTTCGATGGCTGCGAGTGTAAGACGGCAAATCCCTTTGAGAAGACCTAGTGGTTGAGGTCGAAACATGTCAGGGTAACCAGCCGCCTGGGTTCGAATCACACGCCAGACAGCCTGGCTTCGAATCCCAGGTCAGTCAAGAATGAAAATTATCAATAACAATTTTAATTAATCTTCCATGTTGTAAAAATTCCTTTCTTCATATAAATAATTTAATGCAAATTAAATTCAATGAACTTAAGCCTAATTAAAATATCTAAATTTGGATTAAAAAAAAAAAAAAATCTCACTATTATATTAAGACATAATTTAAGCCTTAATAAATTCCCGCGTTCCTTACACCCAAAAACTACCAAACCATAAAGAAGTAACAGCAAAGATATAGGCAACACACCTCGCCCTCTAACGGTGAGGGGCAAGTAATAACCCGTACAATAAAGCCTGCGCAAAGTCCTCGTTATCCTAAATTCCACAGTTAATTGGTCACCAATATGAGAGCTAAGGGATCTTTAATAATTAACCAATACAATTTTCACACTCTCCAAGAAAATATGTTAATTAATAAATTCAACATTTTTTTATTTTTTCGAATTTATTCTATGAGCTAAATTTCAGTTATGTATTTTTTTTTTTTTTTTTTTTAATATAATAAAGTAGCTTATTAATTAATAAATTAAATTTAAAATCAGTAGTACAAACTCAGTGCTTTGCCCATTGTATATTTTATGTTTTAAAGTACTTAATTTTCTGTTTCCAGGTACAGGCAATTGATTGTGTAGCAAAATTTATATGAAAGGCACTCAATAAACTGAGTGATTTTCATATAAATTTATTACGCAATCAATTGCTTGTCACCTGGAAACAGCACATAACACAAGACTTTAAGTTTTATTAAATTAATAAAATATTTGCTTAAGTTTTACAACATTCCTGTATCATATTTTCTTAAACAACACCATAAATAAGTACTCGTGTTTATGTTAAACCGTTTAAGACATAAATTTATTTTTACATTTGTAAGAGTATTTGTACAATTTTTAAAGAAAAAGTGCACTTTTCGGGACTTCCTTTTTTGTGTTTGCTAATGCACAACTCCTTTACATTTGTACAAAGTCGATGGTACTTTTAAAAACTCCTTAAAAGTTATTAAATCCGTAAAAACAGTAGTAAATCTAACACCTACAGGCACAATTTAAGAAATGTTGTCTCTGTTTGCTTGCTGTTTTAATAGTAGATATTTGCATGGAATAGAAGAAAGTGTTACATTTACATAAACATTTTTAATGCGACAGAAGGATTCCTATAAAGTATTTGAAATATTAACTTCATACGATTTTTTTCAATTTAGTTTTACACACTGTCTGCCATAACTAGAGCCACAATTCTGATATTTCGAAAGTAAACACAAAAAAAAGGAACGGAAATCTCGGTAAAACTTATGGATCGATAATGAATAAATATTTCGCCCGGCTCACCAATTCACGGGTTTTCTTTATCGTTCTTATGCAAATGTGCCCTCTCGAAAATACATATATGGCAGAGATCAGTTTATATCAGTGTTGCCAATGAAGAATTTGGAAATTACTAGGGTATTCATTCGGTTAACCCGATTAACTGATTAGTTAATTTAAAATTGGCTATTTTCGATTAACGATTAAACCAGCTAATTTCAGTCGATTAACCGACGCACATAGGGGCTTTTTGCCAATCTAGCCGGACATTACTTTTTTTTCTAGCTTATATTGCTTCTTAAAAGTTATTGAGTGACCCTAGATTGATGAAACTTGGCAGAAATATGTGTTATTGTCATAGGCAGGTAAAGATCAAAAATACTTAAAATCGGACCAAGGGGGAAAAAGTTCCCCATAGAAAAACTAGTCCTACCTCTGAAAATTTCAATTTTTTTAAAGTTTTCCTATACTTTTGTTTGGCAAATACAACTTTTAACATCGGCAAAAATTAAAAACCCTAAAATTGGACCCATGAGATCGTAAAATTTCACTTTTCGCCCCGCCCTTTTTGTGGGCGGTTACATAAAATAATATTTAAAAAAAAATGTAAATATTAAAAGAAAAAGGTTACTAACGCCTTAATTCTATAAAAATTAAATTTTTGAACTTTTATGGGCAGGGGGAGGTATCCCTCCTAACCCACTCCCCGGAACGACCCTGTCAAAAAAAAAATTTTTTTTTGCTAATTTCCAAAAAATATTCATTTTTAAGATTTTATGTGACTTATGTATTTCATAGTATTTAATTTATATGAAAAGAATTTATTTATTCGTAATTATAACTTATTTATAATAGTGACAACTAATTTTATTTAAAATAATAACTTATTTATTTACAATAACTTCTCTTTTGCACTAAGATGATGATGAGTGCCATGGTTCTTCTTCGTCAGTTTCTTCAAAATCCTCTTCCGAATCGGAATTCTCTTCAGAGCCAAGTACAGGTGGAAGCATAAAAGAAATTGCTTCTTTCGTAAAGGGTAATGACTTTTTTTTGGAGTTGGTCTTATGCTAGTAATCAGTGGGTCAGAACTGAGCAAAAGTCTATTTATAATATCTTTGTTACACTGAACCCTCGAAAACTTTCTAGCAAAATTCTGCCTGTAAAGCCGAAAATGCCTATTTCGTGCCTCAGACGCTTCTTCTGATAATAGCCCGATAGGCTACAATGCCTCGCTCATTACAGTTGTACCATGTATTAAAATCTTGTGCATTGTAGGTGTCATAGGATGCCAGGGATATAGAGTAACGTAAAGTTTTGCAGTGTCTAAGCAATAATCGGCAAACTTGTGCAAATAGATTTTGTGACCACTTGTAATTACTTCAATAATAGCTTTGATTCGGTAGATGAAATCCAATGCAATTCCAGTTATTTCTGCAGCTAATTCAGGATTGGAAAAAAATCTTCTGCTGGTGTTGCCATCGTTGCTGTTTCCAAAGCCAGTCTTCGTCACATCCACTATTAGCCCTAATTCACTTCTAAATTTTTCTTGGATAGTTTTTTTCCTCTCTTTTACAATAGTTTTGTCCTCATCCGATCTTAATTGCCACTTTTTCACTGTGAGTTTATACGACAGGTGTAATATGCTCTCAAAAAGTCGAATTCTGGCATGCAAAGTAGATAATCCGAAAGAAAGTGCATCTACGTCTTCATCTCTTTTGATGTTCAAATTGTTAAATTCTTTTGAAGTAGCCCCACAAATATACCGTTACGTACTGTTCGCACATTCCTTTTTTTACACAGGTAATATTACTCTTAGATGTAATAATTTAAATAAAAAATATCTACGTACAACCAAAACATTTTATGACTGACGAAAGGGTTTATATCATATGTACCTATGCAAGATGAGCAAAAACAGAAAAAAGGTGAAATTTTCAAAAAATCATTAAAAAAAATGGCGCAACAACGCGCAAGGTTTTTTTCTTGAATTTAAAAGTAGAGATCTCAAATTTTAACGTGTTGTTTAACATTTTTATTGACTCTAAGGGTTGCACCTTCAAAAACCTTAAAATTTTTTTTTTTTTACAAAAAAGTGAACAAAAAAATCGTTTTTTTAATTTCGAACGAATTTTTTTACCATAAAAATTGCTAATAAAATTTTTCTAAAAATTTTTATAAGTAGCTGTTAATATAGTCTTTCAAAGAAAAAAAAATCAATGTAAAATCTTTATTCGTTTACCCACAAAAAAATATATTGTAAACCTCCCAAAACCGTAAAAAGTCAATAAACACGCATGCAATTTACTCAACTTTCTTGACTTTAACAGTGTCCCAAAACCACAAGTCTCAAGCAAATGACTTGAAAATTCACTATACGATGCAGAATTTTGTTGTCTGTCGAGCTGCGTACTTACATTTTTACATTTCTTAAATTTAATTTTTCGCCTAATGTCCGGCTAGATTGGCAAAAAGCCCCTATGTGCGACGTTGCAAAATTTTTATTTTATTGTAGTATAATAACATATTTTTTGAATTTTTAATAATTTGTTTTGTCTCATATACAAAAAGAATGTATTTAGAAAATACTTTTGCCTACAAAAAAAGAAGGTGTTCAGTGATCTTCATTTTAAATAAGTATTTGCTGTCAACAGCTTTTTGTTTCACATACTTTTTATATGTATGCGTTTAGTTATTTGTTTCATCTCATATCTTCTCATATCAATGTTTAAACTAAAATTTAGTTACTAAATAAACCGAAGCGATTAGAAGTGTTAAAAATTTTTCAAAATTAAAACAGCACTCTTGTGACATAATGGAAGGAAGAGAGAGTACTGAGAAATTAAATATTCTGCGTTACGGGTTGCTGTCGATTTCTCCAACATTTACGACAAGTGAAATTTTTTTTCATTTTTTTGGTCAAGTTTTATCAAAACTAAAGAAAAGAATCGCTTAAATCCTTAGCATTTAAATCAAATTATTCTAAAACGATTATTTTATAAGATCTCCTTAAACTATTGAAATAGCTAATACAATGATCTCACAGTTTATTTTTTAATTAATACATAATAATTATGTATTAATAAAAAAAATATGTATCACATACATATTTCGTCGGTTGATTATTTAAATGTCGTATGTGGATTTTTTGCGGTTTTGAGTTAAGATCGATTCCTTAGGTTTTCCGATCAATAACAAAATAAACCGACTATTAATCGATTAAACTTAGACCTCGGTTAATTAATCGAGCGATTAACTGATTAAAGAAAAAGCCCGATTAAATGAATACCCTAGAAATTACATATGACTGTGTACCATAGTTCGGGGGTAGGGCGCTAAATATTGATTAAAATCAGCAGCGTATTATCATTAAATAAAACTGCAAAAAAATTAGTTTGCACTCTTTTTTACCAGCTTTACTGATAATTGCTATTTTTTTAGCTACCACAAAAAAAATTAGTGATATTGCAAATTTTTTCACTATCACTAAACGAAGATTGAATGCAAAAATCCGCACTCAATTCAAATAGTGCAAAATTTGTACTTGCAATCAAAAGAGCTACATATCAACAGACTCTAACTAAAATTTGAAAAATGTAATTTTGTATGAGCATAATTCTTGAATCTTGTTATGATATGCATTAGAAAGGAAATTAAGAAACATGTCAATAATTTCCAATAACGGAATATCTCATGGCTTTTATACTGAAAAAACAAGTTTTTTGTTTGTAAATTTGGTGCAAAATTTTAAGTTTCACTCAAATGAGTGAAGAGCAAAAAAGTTGCAATAAACTAATGATTGCTTTTTCTTAAATCAAACTATTTTTTTTAGTGCAAAATTTTTTAGCATCACTATCACTCATGTTTAGTGAGGCTGCTTATTTTTAATTCATCACTTAACATCAGCAAAATGATTCCAATAATTTTGCACCATAACTAACTGTGAGTTGAAACTGCAAAATGAGTGCACTACCACCATCTTTGCTCCAACTTACACATTTGAAGCAAAATTTCACACACAATTCGAAAAAGTAGTTTTGCTAGAATAATTGCTGCAGTAAGAAAGAACTGGACGAACATGTATAGCAGCACGTATCGACCAGTGTTGCCAGTGAAATTTCGAGAAAGATACATTTAAGTTTCCAAAAAGATACACTTTTTCCCAAAAAGATACATTTCGAAAAAAATTTTAAAATCCATTTATAACGTTTAACATTTATCAACATAACATTTTTATTTCATATTTAATGAATATTGCAAAGAAATTGATATCATATAAATTCATTTTTATATTTATTTAAGTCATAAATATTAGGTATGTAATTTTTAAAAATACAGTAAGTAAACTTTAAAATTAATTATGTATATGTAACTTTCTTTGGATGTTATCAAAACAAATTAATTTTTGTAAAAATTTATATACGAGTTAAGGCGTTAATACTAAGGCGATTATATTAAAAAGTTCACATACATTTTTCTTCTAAAATTTTATCTTAACACACAAGAATAAGCAGACGACAGAAAAACTTAGAAAACCTAACATCAAAATACATGTTATTTTTGTATAGCTTCGTACAGACGGTGGTCAGATCATACAATGTTGTAAGAAGGCGTTGCTAATATAAATATTTTTCTGACAATGGTGGCATTGCCAGATGCATTAATTATACACTTCTGCCAAATACAAATGAGCTTACAATGTTCACACAGTAGCAAGACATTTTTAGTCAATTTTAATGCAATTTGACCAACGCTGTTTACCAATATTGTATGATCTGTACCACCATCTGTACGAAGCTTATTTAGTTGTCACTGTTTTTTTTCGTATTTATAACGAAATGATAACTTTAAAATACTTTGTCAGGTGCGGAAGGTTTAATATTTTATTTCTGTACATTTTGCGTACAGATTCAAAAGATACGAAAAATATCAGGATTATACATGATACATGAAGTCATCAAAAGATACGATAAATTTATCTTTCGTATCTTAACGGCATCACTGGTATCGACGCAAAGTATTTATTTCCGAACATAAGCAGTAAAGTCAGCGGAAGCACAGCACAAAAAATTCGTGTACAAGCCCAAGAAACATAAAATGTAAAAATTTGCTGTGTGTTGTTCTGTTTGATACAAATGTGTTGGCTTAAGATGCTAATTGACGACACAATATTGTTGAGTACTTTATAGCTGTTATTTTTGCCGTTACCAAGGACCCTCGAGATAGAGCTTGTGGTGGTTCTGCCATTTTGATAAAAAATCGAGTCAAACACTACCTAATGTGTGATCATCGTGAGGATTATCTCCAAGCAACGAACATTTGTGTTGAAGAGCTGAATCGTAGCATTGTAATCTCATCTTTATACTCTCCACCTAGATTTTCAATATCAGAAAGCCAATATTGTGAATATTATAAATCACTAGGACCCTGTTTCCTGGCCGCTGGCGATTATAACGCTAAACATACCTTCTGGGGGTCACGACTAATAACACCAAAGGGTCGTGTTTTGTTTAATACAATCTCTAAAATGAATTTAAATGTTGTCGCGAGCGGCCAACCAACATATTGGCCTGCTGACCCGCAAAAAATTCCAGATGTCATCGATTTTGGCGTGGTTAAAAACATCCCCACAGAAACGATTCACGTTGAAGCTTCCCTAGAATTATCTTCCGACCACACACCTACAATTGTTACTATAATGAACCCCAATAGAATTGTATCTCCGACTGGTTACCTAGCGACGTCAGCCACACAAATAAATTGGTTAAAATATAAAAAATATCTCAGTGCCCATTGCACAGAAAATATTCCGCTCAGTACACCGGAGTATGTAGATCGCTCTATTGATAATTTTGACAGTTCTCTGAAACTAGCTGTTCAACATTCCAATATTGCCCCCAAAAAAACAAAAACTATTAAAATATATTCCACAGATGTCGAGCGTCTCTTGTCTGAAAAAAGGAGGGCACGAAGAGAGTGGCAATTGCACAGATCTCCTCAACTTAAGAACTTGCTAAAATAGTGTACAAAAAGATTAAGAAAGTTATTGCAGACTCAGAAAACGGCTTCTCTGGAAAAATATCTTAAGGAACTTGATGCAACTCCACAATCGGACTGCTCATTATGGCGTGCAGCTAGAAACCTCAAAAGGCCAGTTGTCTCTAAACCACCATTAAGAAACTTGAATGGAAGTTGGGCAAGAAATGATGTTGAAAAAATAAATCTGTTTGTAAGTCACTTGAAAAACGTATTTACACCTAATATATCTCACAATATTGCGGTCGATTTACCACCTGTTGCTGCTAGAGCAGCTATTCCCCTAAGATTTGAGATGAGAGAAATCGAAAAGGTTATATGTGACTTAAACACTAAGAAGGCACCTGGCATTGATAAGATCAGCAATAAAATGCTATTAGAGCTACCTCGCGTAGCAAAGAAAATTATTCTTTTTATTTTTAATGCTATTTTACGCCTTGAATACTTTCCTCTAAAATGGAAGGTTTCCTTAGTTACCATGATACCAAAGCCAGGTAAAGATCATACGAAAGTTGAGTCTTATAGGCCTATTAGCTTATTATCAAATATGTCAAAGCTATTTGAGAAATTATTAGTTTCAAAAGTAACACCGATTTTAAGTGAAAATAGATGTATTCCAAACCATCAATTCGGATTTAGAAGAAAACACAGCACAATTGAACAAACTCATCGAATAGTAAATGTCATAAGAAAAACATTTGAAGAAAAAAAATATTGCTCAGCACTCTTCATCGATGTTTCGCAAGCTTTTGACAAAGTCTGGCATGAAGGCTTATTACACAAATTGAAGCAAAATTTACCAGCAAACACACACAAACTGTTAGAAAGCTACTTAGTCGGTCGTCAATTTATTATTAAAGAAGGAAATTTCTTAAGTTCACCTCAGCCGATTGGCGCTGGAGTCCCACAGGGCAGCATCCTGGGCCCTCTATTATACTTAATTTATACTTCGGACATGCCAACAAACAACTACACCCAAACTTCAACATTTGCAGACGACACAGCTTTTCTAAGCGTCCACGAAAACCGTTATGAAGCATCTCGTTACCTACAGCATCATATATTTCAACTAGAAATATGGCTAAGACAATGGAGGATAATGGTCAATGAGCAAAAATGCGTACATATAACATTTACCCTGCGCCGGGAATCTTGCCCCCCTATTACAATCAATAATCAAATTATTCCTCAACATTCGCATGTAAAATATCTCGGTATACATCTGGATCGGCGATTAACGTGGAAATGCCATATAGAGGCAAAATTAACTCAAATGAAACTAAAAGCCATCCAAATTCATTGGCTTATTGGAAGAAATTCTGTTCTTAGACTCGATTGCAAGCTTCTACTTTACAACTCTATCTTAAAGCCTATCTGGTGCTACGGTATTCAACTATGGGGCACTGCCTCGGCCTCTAATATCGAAAAAATTCAAAGGCGCCAAAATAAACTTCTTCGTATAATCACAGCCGCTCCCTGGTATGTTAAAAACTCAAACATTCATAAGGATCTCAACGTGCCATTAGTAAAAACTATGATTACAAAATATGCAGTAAAATATTTAAAAAGACTTGAACAACACCCAAATCCTTTAGCTCGAAATATTTTAAATCATGGCGGCCACACTCGCTTAAGGAGAAGAGACACTGCAGCACTTACCCAACTAGATGAGAGATAAACACCTATATAAGTGAACAGAACCCGTGATGAAGAAAATTTTTGTCTGGCACTGGCAGGACATAAATAAAGTATTAGGATAAGATTTGATAAATTATTGTTAGTTCATATTAAATATATGAAGATTCAATAAATAAATAACGAAAAAAAAAAAAAAAATTTTTGCCTTTCTGATGCACACCATTTAATAAGTTGCGCAATATAAAAAAATATATAGCGCTTTTTTTTGTTTAAATTTTTTTCTTCTTTAATTTACATTACATCCTAAGGTAACTTACTTTTTAAATTCTAAAATCTCTAGAATTTTCACACTTTTTTTTACTTAATAGTAAAATCAAATTTGACAGTTTCTGTTAAACATGCTATTCTTCTCTCCTCACTCACCAATAAACTCCGACTTTCTGAAAGAAAACTTTCATTGTGTAAACCAAGACATAGCAATACAATTTGACAGTAGAGTATTGCTCGTGGAAATGGAAAGTGAATAAAGTCACGGTGTATAAAACAATTTTGACGGTGATGGAAACTGAAAAAAATGACAAAAAGAAAATCTTGGCTCAATAATTAATGAAAAAATAAAACTAAAAGTAAAATTACACATATACAGATGATACTAATAACACATGGGCTACACATGCAAGTAAAAATTACGCATATGCTGGCAACACTGGCTTATATATTTATTTGAAGGTTCTCTCCCCGTTACTACTTAAATCCATACTTTTTCAGTTCTGTTTATTCAGATTTTGATAATTTAAAAGTTTTCTTACAAATATAAGCTTAAAAACTTGTCTGCATAAATTTGATTTAACTCCTCTTATGACACAAATACAGATTAATTAAGGACCTACTAGCGTAATGATATTTTTAAGTCGACAAAAAAACAATTTGAGACGAATTTTCTGCCGATAAGAACGTACTAGAAGTCTACAATTGTTTGTCGGTTAAGGATATACAGGAAAAATTTTTTAGGATGAGGTTTTGATTAACATCAAAACCAAATATTTATTCTATTTATTATATTTAGATAATATTGATGGATTTATTTATAATTTTTCATTAAATATATCCAAAATCACCACCTGCCCATTTCTGAGAAGGACTAGTAGAAGTCCAGCTAGTCCAAGGGCGATCATTGTTTCTGAAAATGATTTTAAGTAAATTCTTAGTCTAAACGTATACTTACCCTAGGATTAGCATCTTGGTCTTGTGTTTTTCTTGCAATAACTTTCAAATAAAACAAAATATCAAAAAAGTAGGTACGTGAATTATAAAAATGATATGTTCTGAATGGAATGAAATTTATTTGGACCAAATCAATCGGACCAAATTTGTGGGGTGAAATTAAATTTTCATGTAAACATCTATTAAATGACTTTCTTGGTCTGACTGGACCACGAAATATTTTAGTTGTGTGTTGTTTTGGTATCTGTTTTTTTTTTTGGCAAAATTAAAACAAAATGATGTGAATTGAGGTCACAATTTTATTTTTGTCTTGTGATTTTTTAATAACGGAAAATTTGATATGCAAAACACAAAACGCAATGCAAACTAAACTAATTTAGAGTTGTAAAGCAGTCATATGTCTGGGTTCACACTATGAAAGTTTTCTTTTAGAAGATATGAGTTTGTTTTTGAGACGGACGAGAAGAATAACTTGTTCTCCTCCCCTCTTACCATAAACTTACACCCCATTGACTTTTCTCCCTTTTTTAAATCATGTCTTTTTTAGTTTGAAAGCGAGCGGTGTAGAGAAAAAAGCAGTTTAGGAAAGAGACATGAATTTTTTTTTCCTGTGTCGCTTTTTTGACATTCCTCTACACTAATTTGTGTTATTTAATTTATGGTTTATTCTTATTTTAAAATGACAAGTGTTTATTGAAATATAGAAAAATAAAAAATTTATAATTCAATACACATCAAAATTCAATACACATCAAAATTACGTTGAATAACGAATTCTAAAATACTTTTATACGAATAAGAATCTAAGGAAATCAGAAAAAATCAACTCTGGCTGCAAAAAAAGAAACATGGTGAAAACTTAAGAAGTTTTTGGAAGTTTCTTTTAAAAAAATAAATTCAAAAAGACATGTCGTTTTAATCATCGTGAAAATTGGGTGTTAGACTTTCTGAATGAAAACTTTAAAAGTGAGAACCCAGACTATTTGTTCTTTTAAGTTGCAAGAATAGAAAACAAATCTTTTTTAATTTTGAATTATTATAAGTTATTTATTTTGTTACATAATAAAACAATAAATCAACGAAGGTGATAAGAAATCCGGTTTAGATATTGTCGACATGGCTTTGAATATTCCAGCAAGATTCCAGCGTTTAACACCAGCTGAAAAAACATGCTGAATTTGTGATGATGGATTATATATGCAATAGTGATGAAGATGGAAAAGTAATATTTTTTGCGAGTGATGAAAAGAATGATTTTGCATTTGATGAACACGCACATTTTATTGTTGAGCATGCTGAAGAATTTACTGATGATGAAAGCGATGAGAATGCAAAAGAAAAGACAGATGAAAATGTGATGAAAGTATTCTTGGTAATACTCAGGTAAAGCTGGTATTATATGGTTATCGCAACCATCGAAAAACGGCATAAAACTCGAGCATATAATTCCAATCGCTATAAAAACGGGGCCATCTCTGTTTATATGTACCAAAAACGTAAGACTGTCAAAGTATTATCAAGAGAACATTACACAAATCCAATTACAGAATATAAAACAGCGGAAGATGAGCCAGGTTGGACAATCAGATTCGGCGCTTAAAATAGCTAATCAAATAATTGACTACAACCAAAATAAAGCTCATACTACAGCTGAAAACATGATGGTCATTGGCCATGTTTTACAATATGCTGGATATATCTGGCTAAGCTTCCTCTTTGATTTACAAGGACATGGTAAATTTAAAGCAAACAGAGTATCGTCGTCGAATTTTTATCGAATTAGTTAATCAGTTGGTGCTCTCACACATAGAACTGCAAAGTACCAATTCATATGTAATGCTTTTTCCACACATCGGAAATGCCATGGCAAAATTCAATGTTTATGTAAAGGTGTTATGATACTTGCTATTTTTTGTATTGGATTTTTTTAGGATTGACTGAATGAAACAACAAATGCGAGAAAGAACAAGAAATACAATCTATATATATAAAAATGAATTATGTATGTTTGTATGTTTGTATGTTTGTATGTTTGTTTGTCGCTTTATAGACTCCGAAACTACTGAACCGATTTTCCTGAAATTTTTACAGTAACATCACGTGAGCCCTAAAAATAAAATAGGCTACTTATTTTTTCGATAGGGGCAGGGGAATTGGTACCCCCCATAGGATGCCAATATTAATTATCGAACCGATTTTCCTGAAATTTTTACAGTAACATCACGTGAGCCCTAAAAATAAAATAGGCTACTTATTTTTTCGATAGGGGCAGGGGAATTGGTACCCCCCATAGGATGCCAATATTAATTATCGCGTATCTTAAGAGCCGCTGCACGCATTTTGCTGAACTTTTTGTAGTCAGATCTTCTGAGCCCCGGAATTGAAATAAAATAGCAGCGGGGGTATAGGAATATCCCATAGGACGCCAATGTTTAACATCGCATATCTTAAGAACTGTTATAGTGAGAATGTTCAAACTTTCTAAAAGTCACTCTTATGGTATACTACACTTTTGAAAATAAAAATAAAGCGGGTAGGCGCAGGGGGGGAAATACCTCCCATAGGATGCATACATTAAATATCGCTCAACTGAAGAACTATTAAAGGGAGAGTCTTCAAACGTGGTTAAAGCTACTATTATAGTAAACTATAAATTTCAATATAAAAATGTGCGGGGTCAGTGTAGCGAAGCGCACCGGGTTAAGCTAGTACAATATAAAATGTAAACAAAACAAACAATATTGCCCACGTTTTGTTCCCACAAAAACCGTCAAAAAAAGCTATAAATCGCAAAAAAAAAAGTTAAAACCCGCTACTTTCGATCAAAAACTAAAAAAGTTAGCAGCAGTGCTAACATTTTATCTGGAAATGTCAATTTTAAGTTACAAATTTTTATATTTTTTTTGACAGTCTAAAGGCCGTGTCAGATACAACTTTGTCGCTTTGCGTGACGTTTCTACCTTTGGCAGAAAAACGCAAAGCAAGAGGTGTATGACACAATGAAAACTTTGACAACACTCACGCATTGCTTGTTTACTTATAAAAGCAGTTGGTAATTTGTACATTTAATTATTTATTATAAAAATAAAAGTTAAATATTTAATTGGACGGTTTTTTGGAATTGAATTTGGCAAAAAAAATTAAAAAAAAAACAAAATTATACTAGCCAATTGTCAAAGCGCGCAAAAAGATGAGAGTTGGCTAACTTTTTGCTTCGCTCCGCTTTGAAAGTACTTTATGTGACATGTTTCGTATAAGTATGTATATTTTATCTTAGATGTCAAAGCGAATCGGTAACGCAACGCGAAGCAAAAGTTTTATCTGACATGGCCTTAAGATTATTTATCGATAACACACGTATATATTTTTGACATTTCAAGATTTTTTATGGTATAATCAAACTCTTTACAATTAGTCAGTTTTCCTAAGCAAATATATTTGCACTGTTCTCCAATATAGAAAAAATGCAAAAAATAGCAAGTATCATAACCCCTTAAGTATTACCATTATAAAGGGATGGGCAATAAATATCGATATATCAAAATAACGATATTTAAAAAATTATAATCGTATATATCGCCGATATTAAAAATACCCATATAACGGTACATCGATAATTATCTACGACTATCGAATTCGATATTTTTAAGATCACTTTATAATAAAATTCAACAATTTAACCGTTGCTTAACTGCTTACAATACTGTTGTTTATTAACTAATATTAAGAAAATAACGGCGCTTTCCCACTGTCCATTATCATAGATTACACAGTTCAGTTTTGTCTCGCTTTTTTAAGAGATTTTTTTTTTTTTTTTTTTTTTTTTTCACTATTTATTTATTGAATCTTCATATATTAAATATGAACTAACAATAATTAATCAAATCTTCTCCTAATATTTGCTTTATGTCCTGCCAGTGCCAAACAAAAAAAAAATCGTCATCACGGTATCTGTTCACATATGTAGGTGTTTATCGCTCATCTGATTGGGTGAGGGCTGCAGTGTCTCTTCTTCTTAAGCGAGTGTGGCCGCCATAATTTAAAATATTTCTAGCTAATGGATTTGGATGCAGTTCCAGCCTTTTTAAATATTTTACTGCATATTTCGTTATCATAGTTTTTACTAACGGCACATTGAGATCCTTGTGGATATTTGAGTTTTTGACGTACCAGGCGGCGGCTGTGATTATTCGAAGAAGTTTATTTTGGCGCCTTTGAATTTTTTCGATGTTAGAAGCCGAGGCAGTGCCCCATAACTGAATACCGTAGCACCAAATTGGCTTTAAGATAGAGTTGTAGAGCAGAAGTTTGCAATCGAGACTAAGAACAGAATTTCTTCCAATAAGCCAATTAATTTGAATTGCTTTTAGTTTCATTTGAGTTAATTTAGCTTCTATATGCCATTTCCACGTTAAACGCCGATCTAGATGTATACCGAGGTATTTTACATGCGAGTGTTGGGGTATTATTTGATTATTTATTTTAATAGGGGGGCATGTTTCCCGACGCAATGTGAATGTTATATGTGCGCATTTTTGCTCATTGATCTTTATCCTCCATTTTTTTAACCACCTTTCTAGTTCAAATATATGATCCTGTAGGTAACGAGATGCTTCTTGACAGTTTGCGTGTACGCTTAGAAAAGCTGTGTCGCCCGCAAATGTTGAGGTATGGGTGTAGCTGTTTGTTGGCAAGTCCGAAGTATAAATTAAGTATAATAGAGGGCCCAGGATGCTGCCTTGTGGGACTCCAGCGTTAATTGGCTGTGGAGAACTTAAAAATTCGCCTTCTTTAATAATAAATTGACGACCGACTAAGTAGCTTTCTAACAGCTTGTGTATATTTGCTGGTAAGTTTTGCTGCAATTTCAGTAGTAAACCTTAATGCCAGACTTTATCAAAAGCTTGAGACACATCGATGAAGAGTGCTGAGCAATATTTTTTTTTCTTCAAAGGCTTTTCTTATGACATTTACTATTCGATGAGTTTGTTCAATTGTGCTGTGTTTTCTTCTAAAACCGAATTGATGATTGAGAATACATCTGTTATCATTTAAAATCGGCGTTAATTTAGACACTAGAAGTTTCTCAAAAAGCTTTGATATATTAGACAATAAGCTTATAGGTCTATATGACTCAACTTTTGTGGGATCCTTTCCTGGTTTAGGTATCATGGTAACTAAGGATACTTTCCACTCTTGTGGGTAGTATTCAAGGCGTAAAATAGCATTAAAAATTAGCAGAATAATTTTCTTTGCTATGCTGGGTAGCTCCAAAAGCATTTTGTTACTGATCTTATCAAAACCAGGGGCTTTCTTGGGGGTTAAATCATGAATAGCCTTCTCGATTTCTCTTACTTCAAATCTTAGTGGATCAGCTGATCTAACAGCAACAGGTGGTAACTCGACCGCAGTATCGAAAGATGTATGAGGGGTAAATACGGTTTTCAAATGATTAACGAAAATATTTCCTTTTTCTATGTCTTAATGGCGGTTTAGTGATAACTGGTCTTTTAAGATTTCTAGCTGCACGCCATAATGAGTAATCAGATTGAGGAGTTGCATCAAGTTCCTTAAGATATTTTCAGAGAAGCCGTTTTTTGAGACTGCAGTAAGTTTCTTAGCCTTTTTGTGCACTCTTTTAGTAAATTTTTAAGTTGAGGGGATCTGTGCAATTGCCACTCTCTTCGAACTCTCCTTTTTTCAGTCAAGAGACGCTCGACATCAGTAGAATATATTTTACTATTTTTGATATTTTTGCGGGCTATGCTAGAATGTTGAACAGCTAGTTTGAGATAATTGTCAAAATTTACAATAGAAAGATTCACATTCTCCGGTGTTCTAAGCGGTGGGTACTGAGATATTTTTTATATTTTAACCAATTTATTTGTGTGGCTGACGTCACTAAGTAACCAGACGGAGATACAATTCTATAAGGGTTTGTTATGGTAAGAATTGTAGGTGTGTGATGACAACAAAAAAATAAGCGCGGATATTCTGGAAAGGGTTCCTAGAATTATGCAAAGCATCGCCTTAATTATGGCGTATTAGCAGTAATAGACTCATGAAAGTTAGAGTGTTAATAATAAAAAAGAATATTTTGTTTCTTATTTTTTGTTTGAGCATGTTCTTATATATTAAAAATAAAATATTAAGCAGTTTACTTGTATAGTATGTGTCACAAGTTTCGTTTACCTGCAGTATATAATCCGGCATTATATAATCCCAATTAGAATTCATATGGCGAATAAATAAAAATTGGTTTGTATTCTTTACCTATTTTTGAATTTTCCTTATTTTAGAATTAACTGCCGGTCCCTCGATTTTAAACGAAAACTTCGTTCGCATATCTTCCCTTAAAAACAAAATTTTGAAATTAAAAGAAACAATAATGAGTTAGAATATAATAACAAGTAATATATTTGTACATATCGCACTTGTTCCTCTAAGCAGCGTCAACTCAAAATTTTTCAATTTTCACTTTTTGCCATATCTACCCACTGTAAAAATCTTAGATCGATTTCTCTAGTATTTTGGCTAAAAAATGCAGTTTTATCCCTATTTTTAATATAAGAATACATATAAAAAAAAAGTTTTTTTCTCTACTGAAAATTTATAAATTTATAAATTGAATTGACTCTGTTTCGAGGAACAAGTGCGATATGTACATATGTATTGACATAAGTATATTAAGTTTTTCAATTTGGTAATAATTGCTGCTTAATACGTTCGATACATCGATATATCGATATTTTTATTTAATAAAAATCGATACTCTTCAAAAATATCGATACGATATATATCGATAATTTTTTCAATTTGCCCATCCCTACCATTATACATATATGTGCATAAAAAAAATTTAATATTAGGTCTGTCTGCGTACACATATTTTGCATAATTTTGTACAAAATGTCGCAAAATCTTGCAAAATGTTGTCTGCGTACTCCAAATCTCTTACAGCGAGAGAGCCAAAAAGAGAATTTTTTGACAGTTGAAAGTTAGAGAACTTGCAAAATGTTACTGGAGAAATTTCCTCTGGTAAGATTTTGCAACTAGTTTGAACAGCTGTTTTTATATACTGTTTGAATGAAACAGTTTACGTGTGCCAAGATAGCGTCGACGAAATAGCGTCGAATTTGGGAATTTAAAAACCGGGAAATCAAAATACCCAAATAATGGGGATTTACAGTATATGAACAAAAAGTTTGCGTCGAATTTAGGAATTTAAAAAGGGGAAGTAAAAATATATTTATATTCTTAATAAAAATATTTACCACAGGCTTTTGCACGGTATAAATTGTATATTTTCTGAAAGTAAATAGTTTTCTGGACAAAATGAGCGATGCGTGCAAAAAATATATAGTGGTTCATTGCATAAATCAGTAAAGATTTTTACTGACCATTTTGGATGAACCCAGATTTCTCGGAAACTGTCCGAACGATTTTTTGCACGCATCGCTCATTTTGTCCAGAAAACTATTTACTTTCAGAAAATATATAGTTTATGCCCTGCAAAAGCCTGTGGTTAATATTTTTTGTATTTTTATTAAAAATATAAATATATTTGGGCTTAAATCTGGTTTACCGACGCAGCTCCAAATAAAGAAAAAGTACCTAGGGTGATAGAAAATGGAAAAATAAGAAGAAAAATTTAAAAAAAAAAGAAAGTTGGCACAAACGCTTAGTTTTCGAGTTATGGGCGTTTTAAGTTTTTATATAAATATGTGATTTTGCAATACATTTCCAAATGTATATGGCTAATATTGGTATCATTGCAAAGCGTTTCACTAGATCTTTCTGGACATACAGAATTTATTTTAATATTTTTAGTTTATTAAGAAGTGGGACGAGTTTGCAAAATACAAAAGTTTTTTAGTAAGCATAAAAACAAATTTATTAATTTTTTCTAATTCTTTAATGTATGTATATACTACATACTAATTTATTTAAGAATTTTAATTAAAATACAAGTAAAACCTTCTTTATGTTTATGTTGCACTAATGAGGAGAGAATCCTTGCCCATTCGCAAAGGCCGTCTATGCAGAGAATCTTTAGTTAGCGAAGCCGGTATTAGTTATACCATAGGGGAGAAAATATTTGCGCCCGGCCAAAGGCCGGCTATGCAAGGAAGCTTTAGTAAGCGAAACCGGTGTTTATTATACCATAGAGAAGAACATCCTTGCGTCCGGCCAAAGGCTGGCTATGCAAAGATTTTTTTTTTTTGCGATGCTAGTGTTTGTTATTTTATAAAATTTGTATTACACTTTTACTTAAATAAACTACATTCTTTCCTAGTGCACTTCCGTAACATTTCGACGTAAAATGAAAAAAACTGTAATGTGATCTAAAGAGTTTAATATTTTGAAATAAATTATGTATATCCAGAAAAATCTGTTCAAGAGCTTTAAAATGATACCAATATTGGCCATATACGTTTAGAATTGTAGTGGATAATCACATATTTATATGAAAACTTTAAACGTCCATACGTCGAAAACTAAGCGTTTGCGCCAACTTTTTTATTGATTTTTTCTTCTTATTTTTCCATTTTCCATCACCCTGGGTACTTTTTTTTTATTTGGAGCTGCGTCGGTAAACTAGATTTGTTCCTATATTTGTACTTCCCTATTTTAAATTCCTAAATTCGACGCTAACTTTTTGTTTATACTGCAAATACCCACTATTTGGGTATTTTGGTTTCCCGGCTTTTAAATTCCCAAATTGGACGCTATTTCTTCAACGCTATCTTGGCTCACGTTTGTTATTTCAATTGCTTACACACCGATCAGCTGTTTTCTTGCAAGATTTCACTGGATACTGTCTGCGTACTTTTTGAGATATTCTCAGCCGAAAGAGTAAAATTTGTCTTACTCTCCCAAAAAAAATTTACTGAGTATTTGCTACTGGAAAAGTACGCAGACAGACCTATTTATAACATGGTGAAATTACTAGAAGGTGGCAGCACTACGGCATCTGGCTATTTTTTGCTTGAACTGTGGTCAGAACTACAGTCTGTCATTTTGCTTTGTTTATGTTTACTTTCTTGAGAAAAATTATTGTGCTTTAAAAAAAATAATAATTTTTGTGCGGTTTTTAATTGAAAATTGTGTTTAAAAGTTAAAATAATTGCAAAAAATAAATCGTAATTAAGTTTTATATGTGCGTCTTTAGTTCTGCTAATGTATTTTCTTTTATATAATAAATAAAAACAAAAATAATTTTGTCTGGGAACACGTTGTGTTGTGTTGTGTTTTAAAAATCTGTTAATGTTTGATATGCACTTGTACGCCTGTTTCTTTAAACCAGGGATTTCCAAAAATTTTTTTATTGTGTAGTAGTGAGTACCAGAGAGTAAAAAAATTGAGAGAATGCATTCATTTACAGCCGAAATAAAATGTTAGTAATATATTTTATAAGTTGTATAACACAAAGGTACAAAATTAAAAATTTTTTGTGTTGATAAAGAATTTGTAGCAATTCTTTACCAATTCAATGTCGCTGATATTAAAACTGCACTTTTTTTCATTCGGAAGCTTTTTGACTCTAAATCAGTTTTAAATATCTTATCAAACAATTGTAAAAAAATTAAAGATTTTTATGTTTTAAAAATTCATAAAAAATAAATATTGCACGCAAATCACACGTTTAATAACATATTCCGTTCCTTCCTTAAATGTTGCATACCATATAAGGCATTGGATGTTACCAAAAGCGTTTTTGACCGCACAATATTTTTTAAGTGCCATCATAAAGTTTTTTCTGTTAACCTGAAACAAAAATATGTATTGAGGTACGTTCAGACTAATGAAATATTTGACGAAAATTTTTGTTCTGATATTTGCTTCAAACTGTGTGAAACAAAAAAATATTTTGTTTAATGTTCAAACTAAGCTCAAACATTTGACAATTTTTGTTTGATGAAACAGTTGGCAAAAAGTGTTAAATAAAATAAATTAATTCATGTTTGCCATGCGTTCAGACTAAAATAAATATTTGCATCAAATAATTATTTAATGAAAGTGTTCAAAAATAATAATATATTTCACAAATAGTAAAAATGAGCGCAAAAGCTAATTTATTTTTTTTATTCTGTAGAGCAGCATCTTTCATAGTGTTAGAACAGGAGAATGTAAAATATAAAAAAAAAACTGGAAGACAATGGGTAACAGGAACATGGCTAAAATTTGCGAAAAATTGCAAACTTGGATATAAACCCTTAAATATATTTGAAGTCTCTAAATCAGTTAAAAAACAAAATGTCGGGAAAAAAAATTTTTGCAAAAATAGCGAAACTTCGCGAAAAATTTAGATATTTCAAACAAGCCATAAAATTTATTAAAATTGCCTAAAACTAAAAGGAATGGCAAAAATTCGATAAAAATTGCTAAATTAGCGGAAATTCGCAAAAATTTGATAATAGCGGTATGATAGCAAAGCCTAATAATTATTAAAAATCGTTAAAGCTCTAA
The DNA here is from genome assembly GCA_943735925.1 of Pollenia amentaria. NCBI lineage: Eukaryota > Metazoa > Arthropoda > Insecta > Diptera > Polleniidae > Pollenia > Pollenia amentaria. The sequence goes on along the minus strand of OX031010.1, from coordinate 116,584,244 downwards.
AGATTTACAGTGAAAAATCGCTTCTTCGCGAGCATGGCTAAAATTCGCGAAAAATTGCAAACTTGGAAACAAACCCTAAAATATATTTGAAATTGCTAAATCGGTTAAAAAACAAAATGTAGGGGAAAAACAAAAAAAAAATGTTGCAAAAATAGTGAAAATCGCGAACCATTTTAATATTTCAAACAAGCCATAAAATTTAGTAAAAGTGCCTAAAACTATAAGGAATGGCAAACATTTGCTAATAGCGGCACGATACAAAGTCTTATAATTATAAAAAATCTTTAAAATTGTAAAGAATCCAAAAACTTACAGGAAAAATTGCTTCTATCCGGAACATGGCTAAAATTATTTGTCGTTGTTTGCTCTTACAATTTTTTTGTAATATCAAATAAATGTTTGCTCAAAAATTACTAAAATATTTGATTTTTTGTGTTCACACTATGTTCACATTGGACAAATATTTGTTTGCCGGCAAATACTTTTATTTGCTCAAAATCAGCTGTTATTTTATTTGATACTCAAAAATATTTTGTGTTCAGACTACGTTAATGAAATATTTGATGTTTGCTTTCAAATATTTCACCAGTCTGAACGTACCTTTAGTAGTGGTATACACAATTGTGCATAGAAATGGATTTCCCTGGTCTATTTTTTCAAAAATAAAATAAATTACATGAGAATTATAACGTGAAAAAGTTATTTTAGTAAAAAGTTAGGGAGTTCATAGTGGTAAGTAAAATAGAAAGGGTATTCACGTTGTTGGGATACTCATACTTCAAACATCTGTGCATACATTTTAATTCTAGCTAATAGTATATCATAACTTTTTACAAAATACCAAATACGCACCTGAGTTTGCCTGCAAAAATGTATAGTCATTGTAACAGGTCAAAGTTACGTTAAATAAATACCATAAATTAGTAAGGTTAACTCTTTGGACTCGGTCATATAATTGTAGCATAAAAAAGTAAGCAATAAAAATAGTGCTTAACAATAAAGTTTCATTAATACATCAATAAAACACATCTTCTTACCCAAAAATGTTACCTGCTGTCACATTTGCTTTTATATGTATAGGTTTACACATAAATTGTAGGAAAACAAGACTTTTTTAACTTGTTTTTTAAATATTTTTACTTAAATTATTTTTATGAAGAAAGGAATTTTACAACATGGAAGATTAATTAAAATTGTTATTGATAATTTTCATTCTTGACTGACCTGGGATTCGAAGCCAGGCTGGCTGGCGTGTGATTCGAACCCAGGCGGCTGGTTACCCTGACATGTTTCGACCTCAACCACTAGGTCTCCTCAGAGGGATTTGCCGTCTTACACTCGCAGCCATCGATGACTGCTGACGTCAGTAGTCAAACATCAATCCTTAAACCAAATTGTATTTTAACCTTTGGTAGATCGAAATTTGATTTTTGAATGATTATCCATTTTTAATTGATCTCACATGTTTTCCTTACTTCTGTTTTTTCGTACTTTTGTCAAGAATTCTTCTTGAAGTCCAAAGTACATTTTTTGTTTATCTTGTTTTTGTCTTTCTTTTTTCTTGTTGACATTTTTCAGCACAACTTGAAGGACAAATGAACACATAGAGCTTGTGCCTTAGCTTTAACAATAATTAGTATTGTGGTTATTTTGTTGAACTATTCATGGTTTTTAATCCAAATTTTTACTATTTTTAATTAGGCTTAAGTTCATTAAATTTAATTTTCATTAAATTATTTTTATGAAGAAAGGAATTTTACAACATGGAAGATTAATTAAAAAGCTAAGGCACAAGCTCTATGTGTTCATTTGTCCTTCAAGTTGTGCTGAAAAATGTCAACAAGAAAAAAGAAAGACAAAAACAAGATAAACAAAAAATGTACTTTGGACTTCAAGAAGAATTCTTGACAAAAGTACGAAAAAACAGAAGTAAGGAAAACATGTGAGATCAATTAAAAATGGATAATCATTCAAAAAGCAAATTTCGATCTACCAAAGGTTAAAATACAATTTGGTTTAAGGATTGATGTTTGACTACTGACGTCAGCAGTCATCGATGGCTGCGAGTGTAAGACGGCAAATCCCTCTGAGGAGACCTAGTGGTTGAGGTCGAAACATGTCAGGGTAACCAGCCGCCTGGGTTCGAATCACACGCCAGCCAGCCTGGCTTCGAATCCCAGGTCAGTCAAGAATGAAAATTATCAATAACAATTTTAATTAATCTTCCATGTTGTAAAATTCCTTTCTTCATAAAAATAATTTAATGAAAATTAAATTTAATAAACTTAAGCCTAATTAAAAATAGTAAAAATTTGGATTAAAAACCATGAATAGTTCAACAAAATAACCACAATACTAATTATTTTTACTTACTTAAAAAAGTGTTTTCAAAGAAAAAAACCTACCGACGCGATTGGTACAGAAACAAAAATATTTTTACAAGCACAAAATACCAACAAATTCTTGTGGCTATTTTTTTTCTTAATAATTTCTGCATTTAGGTACGTCTTTTTTACGAAAGAAAAATGGACCCTTTTTACAGGCATCAAAGATTTTTTTTCACAAACAAAACACATATCGTTAGCTTAAATGCAAAACAATGTAGATATTATTTGAAAATTTGAAAGTTTTGTTGATTTTGATTCACGTTACATATGTATTTTTATATAATTTTAAGTTATTTACAAAATTATAAATGACGTATCATCAAATAAATATATAATTTTTTTAACATCATAATGTATAATCACACTCAATAAAAAAATTAGCAGAGGTTTTAATTCTTTTTATAAGAACACATTAATATTTTTAAACACCAAAACTGGGTAATCTGTTTTATAACGATTACCACGGTGTTAGTGGAATTAGTGATCAGATAATAATTTATAATAATAATTTTTAGTATTGCATAAGAAAAAATAAAAAAGTGTTGTAAAATTATAAGAACCGAATCCATATACGTATGTAAAATAAAACCTATAATAAATGTGACTATCAGTTTCTTCCACATAGGACTGTTAGACATTTTGAAATTTTTTATCTGAAATATTAAAAATTGCTTTTAAATCTCAAATAATTACCATTTTACAAAGTTCTTTGCTTTGCATGTAAACTTATGAAATGTTACATTATTCTACATTTTAGTCTTAAAATTTAAACTCTAAATAAAAATTGCACGCAAGGCATTGGATGTTACCAAAAGCATTTTTGACCGCACAATATTTTTTGAGTGTAAGCTGAAACAAAATAATATAGCATCCGCTAGACATGCACACTTGTTGAAGTCACATCGACGACTGAATTGAAGAGTATAAAAATATGTGTTAGTAGTGGTGCGCACAATTGTGCAAAGAAATGGAAACCCCTGCTTTAAACCTCCAAAGGACTTGCAGTGAAGAAAAAGTGGAAAAATAATTGGTTTTAATTCATGTAACATTAAAATTTTAATTATGGATTTTTCAGTATTTTTTTTCATAATATTTTTGTTTTATTTGTTGCAGATCAGCGTTGCCATTGATAATTTTCTATTCGACCAAACTTTTTTACAAAAATCCTTCGGAACCGAATAATTTTATTATCTTATAAATATTTAAAAATAAATATGTCGTGCCTATTCAACAATAGTGTATTAACTCAAAATTTACATTTTTTCACTATTTGGAAAAAATCAACATGCAATCTAAATATCTACTCGCTGTAAAAAGTGGCTATTTTGTCAACTTTTCGGTAATGAAACCGTAGTTGATATGCCTTTAATGTAAAATCAAAAATTGTTTTGCTTCTACTAAAAATTTTGAGTTAATACAGTATTGTTGAACAAGTGCGAAATGTAATAAATAACAGAAATAAAACTGTAACTTAAACAAACACTTTTAAAGGAGTCGATATCTGTAATATTTTAATGTATTTACGTTTAAAGAAAAGTTTTGATTTTGCTTGTTTAAGAAGATCAATACAAAATTTCAATAAATGTATCTTTAAAAACTTCTAAAACGTCGTGTGAATTAGAATTTTTCATATAAGTACATCTTACATATAATAATATTACTCACAATAAGGCCTTAAATTTGAATGCAAATATGGCCTGTTTCACAAACTTGCTGGCTTTTTCGTTAAATCACAAACTTTACAAAAATATTTTAATATCTTATTTATTTTGAATTTTCCCTTAATACTAACATATCACAAATTTATATCACAAAGTATGCTAAACGTTCAATATTTATCATGTTATCCGCGATCAGGATCATGGATCACATAAAATTAGGCTATTCTGCGATCCATCAATACTGCATTACGTCCAAAAAAAATCGCGGCACTGGATCGAATTCATATATGTGTATATTAAACATGTAACAGTTCCCCGTAAGGTTTGACCGCAAAAGACCATGGCCATGGCAACGTTGTTGTACATAATTTTTGACAGCATTGGGTTCTTTACACAAACAAATTTGCCTGTTTTTGTTGTATTGTTGTACAACAACACGTAGTGCTGCCACCTTTTAGTAATTTCACCATGATTTATAATATATTTTTTTAGGGCCAAAGCTAGGCGAATTCATACAGGTGGCATTTTCGAGTCATCTGCTTATTGTGCAAAAATTAGTTAAAATTTAAAATTCAATAAAAATCTTAATACTTGGAAAAAACTAATTTAAATTTTATATAATAAAAAAAGTGAATATAAAATCAAGGAATAAAAAGTACGTAAGGAATAAGTGGAGCCACAATAAATTTGCAATACAGGAAAAAGATTTACCTTCTAAGGCAATTGTGTATATTTTATAAACAAAAAAAAAATCCCTTGTTTAAGTTACATCAAATAATTTTGACATTCACTCTAACTTTTTACAAAAACAAAATACAATGTATTTTTCAAATACATTGTACCTATTTGAAAAATACATTGTATGAATTCGCCTTGGGCCAAAGACAACAATCTTGTAATGAACTAACCCCATCGCAGTTGGAAACAGTACCTTCCCCCAACATCTTCAAAAATATACCGACCAATATGCGCTAATTTATTAACAAAAATAACACGCACACTCGTTGAAGCAGTGGTAAATGTCAAAAAGCTATGTCTCTGCAACATGGCAAAGAAATTTAAAATTACATTTGCAACGACTGTGATGTATTATAGAAAAATTAAATAATAAAATAAATAAATATAATTTAAAAATAAAAGCATATGTACGTTCAATAAAACATAAATGTACTCGTAATTATAACCTTTTTATTCACTTGGGTTTTAGTTATTCTCAATTTGGTATGGCCAGACCAAGAGGAGAACTTAATAGTAATCTCAGGGTTGAAATAATATTTTAATTTTACAGGTAAGAAAGTGTAGTATGTAAAAAAGTGCCACAGTATTTACATTGAAATTCTCCAGACCGTTTCCATGTGCAGTCATGAACCTCCAAAAAAAAATGTTGTTTTTTGTGCCGAATATTATCTATATACGGTGATCTATGTAAGATTTGAGTGATAGAAGAGATCTTACGCAGGGGGGTTTTTATGGGACCTATGGCCAACTCTGAACCAACCAGTACAATATGACATGGTAGCTGATATAGAATTATCGTTACATCAATATCAGCATTTAGCAGGAATTATGACATGTAAATTTATGGGAGCTATGATCAAATATGTACCGCTTCCAATTAAATGTATTTGGGCCAACTTTAATCTAGATGCCGACATAATAATATGATTTACGGGCAAAGAAATTTGCTTGAACAGACAAATAGTAAGGCGGACACGCAGAGAAAAAAATGGTTGAAATAAAAAACATATTATGGCCCCCGCAATGGCATCAAACGAACTATTGTTGTTTTTAACATTTATTTTTGCACGATTGAAAATATTCTGTTTCAATTTAACAATAAAGTGTTTACCTCCCTTGAAACTTAAGATATGGCTAAATTCAACAATTTAATGTTTTAATAAAATAAAGCTACAACTATACACTTAAACAAATTATGGTTACTTAAACCATTTTATTGCCACCATATTGTGGTTAGAATCATCTATCCAAGAGACATAACCATATTATGGTTGTCTCCAAACATGTTATGGTTAACAACAATAAATTTTCAAATTAATTCGAATGTGTATTCTAAAGGTACTGTCACATATGTCAAATATTTTCCCAATTTTGTTTAACTGTGTTTTCCTATAATTTGCAAGGCGAATTCATTACAGGTGATCCTAAAAGCCCTGCTGATAACTTTTTTTCTTTAGCTTTATAATTGTTGGATGTCAAAATGTTGTTTATTATCTTTGTTTCTGTTTTGATTTGTTTTGGTTTTTGACATTGTAAATTGGTTTTTGTACGAGTTGTACTTGTTTTACTACCGAGATTACCTGGAATGAATTCGCCTTGATAATTTGTTTAAAATAATAAAAATTTTATTTTCTGGTCACACTACGCACATTTATTTGTCCATTTTTTTTTTTTTTTTTGCTTAAAGAGATATTAAATATCTTCAAATAAAATACGGGAAAACATGTTTGCACTGTGTTTACATATATAAGTATTTGCCTGAAAATAAATATTTGCACAAATTCTCAAAAAATAATAATAAATAAATAAAATTACTTTTTATTGAAGCTAAAAATCAACATTTTGATGCAAGAAACGAAACTTTTTGGTTTTATGGTACAGGAAAGCGAAAACAACAATTTTAAAAGTAAAAGAGGATTAAAATAATAAATAATAAGAAAGGAAAGTTTTGTAAACAATTGTTAAGATGCGTTCAGACTAATGAAATATTTGACGAAAATATTTATTCTGATATTTGCTTCAAACTGTGTTAAACAAAAAAATATTTTGTTTAATGTTCAAACTAAGTTCAAATATTTGACAATTTTTGTTAGTTGAAACAGTTGGCAAATAGCGTAAAATTAGATCATGTTTGCCATGCGTTCAGACTAAAAAAAATATTTGCATTAAATAATTATTTAATAAAATAGTAAAAATGAGCGCAGAATATAATTTATTTGGTTTATGCTGTGGAGCAGCACCTATGGGGTTAGAACTGGAGAATGGTAAGGAAAAAAAATTGGAATACAATTCGGTAAAAATTGCTAAATTAGCGGAAATTCGCAAAAATTTGCTAATAGCAGCATGATAGCAACAAAGTCTAATAATTGTTGAATATCGTTTAAGCTGTAAAGAATCACAGGAAATCGTTTCTATCGCGAACATGGCTAAAATTCGCGAAAAATTGCAAACTTGGAAGCAAACTCTAAAATTTATTTGAAATCGGTTAAAAAAAAATTTCCGAAAATAACAAAAAAAAATTTTTGGCAAAAATATCAAAAATTCGCGAAAATGTTTAATATTTCAAACAAGCAAAAACAATGATGAAAAGTCCCTTAGTGTATAAGGAACTGCAAAAGTTCGATAAAAATTGCTAAATTAGCGGAAATTCGCAAGAATTTGATAATACCGGCATGATAGCAAAGTCTAATAACACTATGCTAGTTGAAAAAACAGACAAGCCGGGCACATAGCGTTTTAACATAATTCGGGTACGCTGAATCCAGTGGTGCCCCCGGATTTTTAAGATTGGCTCTGGTTTTCGAGATATACCGTTATTTCGAAAATGGAGGAGGTTGCACAACATATGTTCGCCTAACTCAAAAACGCTTTAGCTTATTGAAAAAACTTAAAAAACCGAAATTCCGCATACCCATACAAATATGGCCGTTTAATGAAATTCTTAAATTTGGCCCCTGCAGCGCCTAGGATGCCCCTAGATGGGTCAAATATATGACCAACCCCACTTTATTTTTCATCTCAATCATTTATTTCTAACATACCCACCCGCTATCTCCATTCCTTAAGGGGGCTTCCATACAAAATGTTCAATGCAGACTAGAAATATGTTGAAGAAAAAGTCCCATAAATGCCCAGGAGTCGCCCTTAGGGGGATAAAATGTATGACCGACCTCAATTAATTTTTTGTCCTTAGCATTTTCTCGAGACATACTTGCCCCTTATCTTCACTTCTTAGGGGGGCTCCCATACAAATATTGCGTTTTATGAAATTCTTAAATTAATTAAAATTTGTCGACTTTTGTGAATAAAATCAAAAGTTGCAAACAGATTTTAATCATTTATGGCTTGTTTTGTTTGGAATTTTTTATACGTCTGCAAAAAATTAAAAGCATAGCTGCATTTTCCAATTTTTTATGAATTTTTAAAAAACAAAAATTTCGAAATTTTGTTAAAAAAATTATGTTTCTAAAACGACTGCGGATATTAGAAAGGGGTTTTACTTTTCTTAAAGGAAATTTTATTGCGGAATTTCGGTTGTTTAAGTTTTTTCAATAAGCTAAAGCGTTTTTGAGTTATGCGAACATATGTTGTGCAACCTCCTCCATTTTCGAAATAACGGTATATCTCGAAAACCAGAGCCAATCTTAAAAAACCGCGGGCACCACTGGATTTAGCGTACCCAAATTATGTTAAAACGATAGGTGCCCAGCTTGTCACGAAAAAAAGTGTCAATTTCTTGCACAGTGTAATTATTGAAAACCTTTAAAGCTGTAAAGAATCTGAAAGCTTACAGGAAAAATTGCTTCTATCGGGAACATGGCTAAAATTATTTGTCGGTGCTTGCTCTTACAATTTTTTTTACTAAAATATTTGATTTTTTGTGTTCACAGTAATTGGACAAATAATTGTATAATACTTTTATTTGCTCAAAGTCAGCTGATATTTTATATGACACTCAAAAATATTTTGTGTTCAAAAATTATGCAGAAATTAAATTTTTTACAAAAATGGGTCGGAGGCAAAAGAACACCACGGAAGCCGAAAGAAAAATAATACTGGAGCTTATATATATTGCCGTCGTTCCTATAAGAAGCATAGGGCCTCAATAAAATCCTTCCATCTTGATCTGTTCATAGCGATGTTTTTACTTCGTTCCAGCTCTTTTGTATATTTGACACTTCAGTTTCAATTTGTCTTCGCCATGTATGAGCTGGTCGACCTCTTCTACGGCTACCTTGAGGATTCCACTCGATCGCTGTTCTGGGAATAGCTGTGAACGGTTTTCGTATGGTGTGACCAATTCAGTTCCATTTTCGCTCTTTGTATTTCAATAGTTATGGGGGGGGGGGGGGGGGGGATTCATTCGTTAGATACCATAGCCTATTGTTTGATATGTATTGTGGCCAAAAGATTCGTAGAATTCTTCTTGGGCATTTGTTTATAAAAACTTGCAGGGCATGCATATCACGAATGCCCGCATTCCACGTTTCGCATCCGTATAATAATGTAGATCGGACATTGGAGTTGAAGATTTTTAATTTAACACGGCGAGAGAGAGTTGAAGAGTTTCATACCTTATTAAGTTGGCCATAGGCTTGAGTCGCCTTTTTTATTCGATTGGCAATATCTGCACCCGAACCGCCTGATGTTGTGATGACTGCTGCGAGGTAACAAAACGAATTAACCTCCCCCAGAGGCACATTATCAATTGTAAAGATGTTAGAGTTTTCCGTGTTCATTCACATTACTTTAGTTTTGCCATTATTAAAACTAAGACCAGCGTTCTTGGCCAGCTCCGCAAGACTGTGCAGTTGCATGTTCATATCGGAGTATCGGTGAGAGAGAAGGCAAATGTCATCAGCATATTCAAGATCATTTAACCGATTTAAAAGTCCGCAACCAATACCTCTATTGCCCGACATAGCATGGCTCATGATAATATCCAACACAATGTTAAATAAAAGTGGTGACATCCGCAACCTTGCCGCACTCTTGTACCAACATTAATATTTTTGCTCAGTTTGCCTTCGTGTTGAATACGACAACTTGCACTAACATACATGTTTTTAATGAGTTGGACTATTTTTTGTGGGACACCTTTACATGGAAGGGATTTCCAAATCACATTGTGATTGAGAGTATCGAATGCTTTTTCGAAGTCAATGAATATTAGATATAGAGGAGACCGCCATTCGACCACTATTCCACTATTATTCTGTTGACATTTGCAATACATGATTTGTTTATACGAAAGCCAGCTTGTTGGGTTCTGAGTGTTATAGCATCAGAGATTCTTTTGGTTATCATATAATATTTTAGCTTCATAAGCAAAAAAAATCTTGTGCTCAAATTGGGGAAATTTTAAAAAGAAGACGATTTACCATTATTCGATTTAAAAATTATACAGATCTCAAACGTCGTCCACATACTGGTAGACGTCGAAAACTTACCAAAAAGGAAGAGAGAAAAATAGGTAGAAAAATCAAGGAGGATTCAAAAATTACTTCTACCCAGGAGGCCACAGAAGTTCTGGAGGAAACTGGTAAAGAAATATGTACATCCTAAAACTGTCCGCAGATCTCTGCACCGTGCTAGTTACAGCTCCCGAAAAGCACGAAAGGAACCACTTATAACCAAAGTGAACCAAAAAAGAGAATTGAATTTGCTAAAACATATTTTAATAAGCCTACAGAATTCTTGAACTCTGTACTATTCACAGATGAAAGCAAATTTATTATTTTCCAATCTGATGGTCGAGCGTTAGTATGGAGAAAGCTCAACAGTGAACTTGAAAGTAACAACATAATTTAAACTGTAAAACATGGTGGTGGGGGGATAATGGTATGGGACTATATGTCAGCTGCAGGATTTGGTAGTTTGGTGTTTATTGATGGAACAATGGATAAGACTTTGAAAGAAAACATAGTGTACAAAAGCTGGGTCTTGGTATTAATTTTTATTTCCAGCAGGACAATGACCCTAAGCATACTGCCCATGATGTCCTTATGTGGATCATTTACAATGTGCAACATATTTTTCAAACTCCCCCGCAATCTCCTGACATGAATACCATCGAACATCTTTGGGATGAACTTGGCAGAAGGCTTGCCAATCATATTATTTCTAGTAAGTTGCTTCTCAAAGAAAAACTTTAAGAGGAGTGGGAAAAAACAGGTGGAGAAGTGATAACAAAATTGGTCAATTCCATGCCAAATAGATCAAATGAAGTTTTGAAAAGAAAGGGATTATCAACAAGCTATTTCCTCGTTCCTAATTTTAATAAAAGTCGGAAATTAATAACTGTATGAATAATTTTGTCCTTGTAAAAATATGTGTGGTATACTTTTTTTGGTTATTTATTTAAAATTAAGTTATTTATGTTAATTTTTTTTGCTATTACCTACAAATCTAAAAATAATTAAACAAACCGTAGTCTTGTTTGCTGATAGCCTTGGCTTTTCTCAAATTATTTAGGAGAACGTTTCCTAATGATCTGGCCTATGCAATCAGTGAAACGAGCATAGTAACAGCTTATCCTCCAACAATAAATTTCAGTATTTTTTTTGTCAATTATTAAAAAAGAGAATAAGGCACAACAAACAAAATCTTTTAATAATTAAACAAAATATAATTAAAACTAGCGGGCCCGTTGCCTGCTTCGCACGGCAAAACAAAATAAGAAAAGAAACACACTTGTTTTTAATAAAGTTGGTTTTGTTCCCTATTATTCAACTTTTAATTCTAGTTTCTTACAATCTTAGACTATGTATCTCTTAAACTATCTTAGAGCTCTTTCGTAGACAACATTTTTGGTTTTGCCATGAGTTGTTGTGTAGATAAAGAGAACTGAAGGCTTGCCAAATGCCTGCGGCAAAAACACACTCACTTCACATACGCACCGCACACACATGCGTTATCGGATTTCAACCAAACTTCATATAAACCATATATGGGCCACTGCCTACGTAGTGTATAAGGGTTGAAATCGCACGACGCGTTTATGATAAGTTCGGCGACGTACATATACGGACTTATTTTTATATATATAGATATGTGCATTAAATTTATTTTTTTAGTAAATCTAGCTTAACATTAATAATTGGTTAGCATGTGTGAATAATTTTTTCCGCCTCTGTAATAATATGTAGAAGTTTTTTGGTATTATCCTAACAAGTGTGTGCCTTGGGTTTTAAAAATACCATAATTTTTTTTGGTATAAACATGTAAGGGTGCTATTTTCGGCTGTCCTGAGAATTACAATATTCCAGGACGCTTAATATGGAAATTATTTTAAATTAAATTATAAGCCCCAGTATTAGAATTGATCGCGGTTTTATATGGGATCTGCATATATACATACACATGTATGCTAAATAATTGGTGCGTTCGTTTACCCCAAAATTTGCACAAATTTGGGCAAGTTTTTACTGGATTGGAAAAGAGAGCATCTACTGAGAGAGTAAAGTGACAGTTGTAAGCAAAGAGTCTGCAAATTTTTACTGAACAAATTTTTACCAGTAAAAACCAGTAGAAAACAAAAACATATGTTTCATTTAAGTAAACAAACAAAAGTAAGCAAACAAAAAGCATACAATTTGTAATAAAAACATTTAAAAGAACAAAAGCTGAATTAAAAGTACAACAAAAACCAAAAATATTTATTACATCCTAAACAATTTTACTTACCACTTTGTACCTTCCCAAATGTTCCGGGAGAGCATGAAATATTAAGTTTTCTTTTTTTGGCATCCATGGTAAAATTTGTGTTAATTGTTCAATATTACTTATTTTTGTTTTTGTTTACATTAATATTTTAGAGATGTAAAGCTAATGAATATATGATTACTTCTTATTGCATATTATTGAGGGTACCAAATATCAAAAATCAAATATTGATGTAGTTTCGTATGTAATTCAACTAGAAGCAAAATTGAAAGTCATGTACAAAATAAACAAGTCTTAAAACTTGCACAGAAGCTCATTTAATAAATAAATTTGCTACGAATTTATAATCATTACAATGCATTTCATCAAGTACCAAAAACATTATGTACTGGGTAGTCTAAACAACACATATTTTACAACACTAAGCTTTTTAGCGATCAGCTGTTTGAATTAACCTGCAAGTTTTTGCAATTTTTCCGTTCGTTTACTTTTTTGTGCAAGAGCCATTTCTGAGAGTAAAATTTTCATATTGCCCAAAATTTACTCAACTACTGGATTTTACTGGAAAAGTAAACAAACGCACCTAATGAGTCGATTATCACAAAGTTTAATTATTTTATTTTTATTAAAAAAAGAACTTAATTGTATCTAGTTTCAACAAAAGTAATTTTAAAGAGTGGATTTTTTATGCGAACTTTGGTAAATTTTAGACCGATAATTACGAAATTTTGTCAAATAATTTCCGGTCTTATGAAACCAAATTAGACTATATTTTACAACTAAAGCATTATTCGTTACTGTTTTGGGCGTTATATAGTGTTTCCGACCGTGGACCTACTGTAAATTATTGATAAATTTTCACGAAATTTGTAAGTATGATTTCTAGTCATAAAAATCGAGTTTGTGCAAAATTTAACGCCAATCGGTGCAATCCGCCACCATTTTAAGTTAGTTTTTGCAAGAGAAATATTGATTTTTTCGGAAGGTTGTTTACCATTTGGATCTTTAACTCTTTTTCTTCTATACCGATTGTGCTGGATTTCATTTCCAAAATGCTTGGAAGATTTAGAACAACTTTGGCACCAAAATGTTTTTTTTTTGTCAGCATCCCTTTTCTGAATCGATATAACAATATCCGTCCGGCTGGCTGTCCATGTTAACCATATTCGCAAAGTACAGGTCGCAATTTTGGAGATTATTTAATTAAATTTGGTGTCTACGTTTTAATTGTTAAAATATGAGTACGTAGAAAGAATTGGTCCATAATTTCACATTGCCCCCATAAGAACTTCTTTTCGGAAAATTCTTCGTGCCAATAAACCATCTTATTATGATAGTACTTAAAATGAACTTGCAACCCTATTCACCTTACCAAATATTATTGTAATCGGTCGGTTACCATAGCTCTTATACAAATACCACTTCTGTAAATATTTATAAATGTTGGCCTTGACGATAATTTCTATAATGGCTTGTATGTCTTGTCAAAATTTTCTCTTGGTAGTTCCATATAAACCCACTCCCTACAATCACTTCAAGATAAAAAAAAATCCAAAAAGGTAACGATGTCGGTAAATTGTTCGGCAAAAACGATTTTAATAAGTGATGAAAATATTACCCCTAAATCAGGCATGATGGAAAACTCAGCTTCACAAGTAAAAAGTGCTCAAAAGCCTCCAGTACAAGTAGGTATTGATAGGTACATAACAGTACTTAAACGGGGTCGCAGCCCAACCTCCTCAGCAGTTGCTTCGGTCTCAAAAGTCTCAAAAGATGGTACAGCTGATAGAACAAGTTCACAAAATCGTTTTGCAATTCTGGATGAGGAATCCCCGGAAGCACAAAACGTTATCAAATCTGCTAAGCCACCGCCGATATATCTTAGAGAGCAAAACTCAAATGAATTAATAAAGAATTTGATATCGGTAATAGGTGAAAATTCTTTTTATGTAGTTGCAATTAAGCGGGGTAGTATAAATGAGACAAAAATACAAGTTAACCGTGAAGAAGATTTTCGTAAGGTAATAACTAAATTTGAAGCACTTAATAAGAATTTTTATACATACCAACTGAAGAGCAGTAAAGGTCTTCAGGTAGTGATAAAGGGCATTGATTCATGCGTAGACCCAGGTGAAATTAAAACGTTTTTAGAAGAGAAGGGCTTTAAAATTAAAAATGTAGTTAATATTAAAAATAGAGAAAAAAATCCTCAGCCACTATTTCGAGTGGAGTTAGAACCCGGCGACATTAAGCTCAAAAAGAACGAAACGCATCCCATTTATAATCTTAAATATATCCTGTATAGAAAAATAACAATAGAGGAGCCGCACAAAAGGAATGGTCCCGTGCAATGTTTAAACTGCCAAGAATTTGGTCACACTAAGGCATATTGTCATTTAACCCCTGTTTGCGTCGTATGTGGAGAATTACATGGTACAGCTCTCTGCGATAAGTCTAAAAACGACCCCAATGTAAAAAAATGTAGCAACTGCGGTGGTAATCACACGGCCAACTATAGAGGATGCCCTGTATACTCTATCGTCAAGCGCTCGGTTGGACCGAAACCTAATCCCACTCAAATGCAGGCAACAAATCAAGTTTACATTAATGACGTTCAGGTACCGCAGCCTAGTAATAACAGAACATCCTACGCTAACGTCCTAAAATCAAACCATATGCCAATGCAAGGTGAGTTGCCAAATAATGATGAAACTCCAGTTTCTAACTTAAGTCGTCTAGAGAAAACCATGGAAACATTAGTACAAACAGTAAATAACTTTACAAACACAATGGGTAATATGATGCAGGAAATGTTAAGAATGCAATCGATGTTATTGCAAGCTGTACTAAACAAGCCATGAACTGTTTAAAAATTTGCTTTTGGAACGCAAACGGCATCCGCCAACATAAAAATGAACTAGAATACTTTCTTAAAAATAAACAAATTGATGTTATGATGGTTTCTGAAACCCATCTGACCTCAAGAAACACGTTTCAAGTCAATGGTTATATATTATATGATACCAAGGACCCTCGAGGTAGAGCTTGTGGAGGTTCTGCCATTTTGATAAAAAACCGAGTAAAACACTACCTAATGTGCGATCATCGTGAAGATTATCTCCAAGCAACGAGCATTTGCGTTGAGGAATTATCTCGAAACATAGTAATTTCATCATTATACTCCCCACCTAGGTTTTCAATATCAGAAAGCCAATATAATAAATATTTTAAATCATTAGGACCCTGCTTCCTGGCTGCTGGCGATTATAACGCTAAACACACTTTCTGGGGGTCACGACTTATTACACCTAAGGGTCGTGTTTTGTTTAACACAATTTGTAAAATGGACCTAAATGTGGTCGCGAGCGGACAACCAACATATTGGCCTACTGATCAGCAAAAAGTTCCAGATGTCATAGATTTTGGCGTGGTTAATAACATCCCCATAGACACGATTCATGTGGAAGCGTCCCTAGAATTATCTTCAGATCACACACCTACAATTGTTACTATAATAAATCCAAATAGAATCGTATCTCCGTCTGGTTACTTATCGACATCAGCTTCACAAATAAATTGGTTAAAATATAAAAAATATCTGAGTGCCCATTGCACAGAAAATATTCCGCTTAGCACACCGGAGAACGTGGATCTCGCTATTGTTAATTTTGACAGTTATCTCAAACTAGCTATTCAACATTCCAGCATAACACTCAAAAAAACCAAAAACAAAATCATATATTCTACAGATGTCGAGCGTCTATTGACTGAAAAAAGGAGAGTTCGTAGAGAGTGGCAATTGCACAGATCCCCCCAACTTAAGACTTTATTAAAAGAGTGCACAAAAAGGCTGAGAAAGTTACTGCAGTCTCAGAAAACGGCTTCCCTGGAAAAATATCTCAAGGGACTTGATGCAACTCCACAATCAGATTACTCATTATGGCGTGCAGCTAGAAGCCTCAATAGACCAGTTATCTCTAAGCCACCATTGAGAAACTTGAATGGAAGTTGGGCAAGAAATGATATTGAAAAAGGAAATCTGTTTGCTAATCATCTGAAAAATGTATTTACCCATAATATATTTCACGATATAGCAGTCGATTTACCGTCTGTAAATGTTAGAGCAGCTATTCCCCTAAGATTCGAGTTTAGAGAAATCGAAAAGGCTATTTGTAATTTAAACACCAAGAAGGCATCCGGTATTGATAAGATCAGTAATAAAATGCTTTTGGAGCTACCAAGTACAGCAAAGAAAATTATTCTTTTTATTTTTAATGCTATTTTACGACTTCAATACTACCCTCATAAATGGAAGGTTTCCTTAGTAACCATGATACCAAAGCCAGGAAAGGATCACACAAAAGTTGAGTCATACAGGCCTATTAGCTTATTATCTAATATTTCAAAGCTATTTGAGAAACTACTAGTGGCAAAATTAACGCCGATTTTAAATGAAAATAGATGTATTCCTAATCATCAATTTGGGTTTAGAAGAAAGCATAGCACAATTGAACAAACTCATCGAATAGTAAATGTAATAAGAAAAGCCTTTGAAGAAAAAAAATATTGCTCAGCACTTTTCATCGATGTGTCTCAAGCTTTTGATAAGGTCTGGCATGAAGGTTTACTACTGAAATTGCAGCAAAACTTGCCAGCAAACATTCACAAGCTGTTAGAAAGCTACTTAGTCGGTCGTCAATTTATTATTAAAGAAGGCGATTTTTTAAGTTCTCCTCAGCCAGTTAACGCTGGAGTCCCACAAGGCAGCATCCTGGGCCCTCTATTGTACTTAATTTATACTTCGGACATGCCAACAAACAGCTACACACAAACCTCAACATTTGCGGATGACACAGCTTTCCTAAGCGTTCATGAAAACTGTCAAGAAGCATCTCGTTACTTACAGGATCACATATTTGAACTGGAAAGGTGGTTAAAACAATGGAGGATAAAGATCAATGAGCAAAAATGCGCACATATAACATTCACATTGCGTCGGGAAACATGCCCCCCTATTAAAATCAATAATCAAATAATACCCCAACACTCGCATGTAAAATACCTCGGTATACATCTAGATCGGCGTTTAACGTGGAAATGGCACATAGAAGCAAAATTAACTCAAATGAAACTAAAAGCAATTCAAATTAATTGGCTCATTGGAAGAAATTCTGTTCTTAGTCTCGATTGCAAACTTCTACTTTACAACTCTATCTTAAAGCCAATTTGGTGCTACGGTATTCAGTTATGGGGCACTGCCTCGGCTTCTAATATCGAAAAAATTCAAAGGCGCCAAAATAAACTTCTTCGAATAATAACAGCCGCTCCCTGGTATGTCAAAAACTCAAATATCCACAAGGATCTCAATGTGCCATTGGTAAAAACTATGATAACGAAATATGCAGTAAAATATTTAAAAAGGCTGGAACTGCACCCAAATCCCTTAGCTCGAAATATTTTAAATTATGGCGGCCACACTCGATTAAGGAGAAGAGACACTGCAGCACTCACCCAATCAGATGAGCGATAAACACCTACATATGTGAACAGAAACCGTGATGACTAAATCTTTTTGTCTGGCACTGGCAGGACATTAAGTAAATATTAGGATAAGATTTGATTAATTATTGTTAGTTCATATTTAATATATGAAGATTCAATAAATAAATACTGCAAAAAAAAAAAAAAAAAAAAAAATAAGTTTTATATACATTATAATCCATGATTGTCAATGGGTACCAAAGTGGGTACACTCTTTAAAATTGGTCTGCAAATACAGATGTGCCAGGCTTGGATTGTATAATTCGTAACATAGATTCGTATATTATAGCCATATTAAATAATTTATTTAATTAAGAAAAATTTATTTTGTAACTTATTGAATCGTAGAGATAAAACAGTAGTTTTATCATAGAGATAAAAAAAAAAGTTTTATTTTTATACCCTCCACCACCACTAGTGGTGAATGAGGGTATACTAAGTTTGTCATTCCGTGTGAAACTTTTTTATTATACATCTAAGACAATATAAAGTATATGAATTTTGGCTCCTTGAGTAATTCTAAGTTGATTTAGCCATGTGCGTCTAGCTGTCCGTCTGTTGAAAACACGTTCACTTTCCAAAAACGCAAAAGAAAAGAACAAACTAAGTCTCAAATTGCTTGTAGTTATCCTAAGCAGTTTGGGATTGAAATCCAGCAACCGGTTCAGTCGGATCAGAACTATGAATCAAAATGTGGAACCACCACTATAAAAAAATTGATAATTTGGATACAAAAACTAACATAAATGGTGGAATAATGCACGGAATTAAATAAAATTCGCTTTATACAACTGCAAATCATACTGTAAAATTTTGTGAAGATCGGTCTATAATTGACCACAGTCCCCTAAACAAACCTTCTCGCAGAAAACAGTTTAGTACGCCTAAAACCGTAACAAATGACACTATCATACTAAAATTTGGTACGTCACAGTTTTAAAAGACTAGAAATCGCAGCGTCAAATTTCGTGAAGATCGGTCCATAATTTACCCAAGGCCCCATATAAACCCTATTCTCGAAAAACAGTTTATCGCACCTAAAACCAAGTAAAGACCACTTTGGGAAAATAATTAAATTCGCCTAAAACCATAACAGATATAGTAGATATTGCGGTAAAATTTCTTCCAACTTAGATTCATATGGCCAGAAAAAATATCATGCAGTTTTGTGAAATTCACTGTTAACGCTAAAACTAATTACACTGCTGTATTAAAATTTATTCTAATTTATTTTTTAAAATACCAAAAATGAGCCTTGAGAATTTTGGGATCATTAGTTCTTAATTTACCATAGGTCCAATACAAATTACCCTCATAAAAATCATTTTAGTGCGGTTAAAACTGTAACGAATCATGATATTTTCTTCAAGCCAGTTCAAAGTTCTAAGAAGAAATGCATAAAACTTTCTTATTGTCGGTCAATAATTTAAAATAGGTCTAAGCCGCTTACAATATAGAGCCCAGTTCTGTCGGTGGATGGTATCAAAGATTCGGCACAGCCGAATATAGCACTCTAACTTCTATTAGTTTTTTTTATTTTAAAATTTTTTGCTTGACGCTGTTTGATTTTGCAAAATTTTTGTAAGAAAATATATTTATTTGCCCAAAAACGAGAAAAATATTTGACACTTACTGGTCACATTAGAAACATTTTTGTTTGCTGACATATAATTTTGTTTACGCAAAACAGCTGTTTTTCTCTTTGCACCTCAAAATTAATTTGTGGTCAGCTCTCATACTTCAATAGTCTTATTTCTTCAATATTTCAATTTAAGTCCCTCAGGGAAGCATCATGGGCCCACTGTTATACTATATATATACCTCAGACATGCCAACAAATATCCACACCCTACCTTCAACATTTGCTGATGATAAAGCTTTTTTAAGCGTACACGAAAACTGTCATGAAGCATCTCGCTACTTGCAGAATCATATATTTGAATTGGAAAAGTGGTTAAAACAATGGAGGATAAAGGTCAATGAGCAAATTTGCGTACATATAACATTCACCTTGCGACGGGAGTCATGTCCCCTTATTAAAATCAATAATCAATTAGTGTCCCAACAATCGCATGTAAAATATCTTGGTATTCATCTAGATCGGCGCTTAACATGGAAATACCATATAGAAGCAAAATTAACACAAATGAAACTAAAAGCAATTCAAATTAATTGGCTTATTGAAAGAAATTCTGTTCTTAGCCTCGATTGCAAACTTCTACTCTACAACTCTATATTAAAGCCAATATAGTGCTACGGTATTCAGCTATGGGGCACTGCCTCGGCCTCAAATATCGAAAAAATTCAAAGGCGCCAAAATAAACTTCTTCGAATAATCACAGTCGCTCCCTGGTATGTTAAAAACTCAAATATTCAGAAGGATCTCAATGTGCCATTAGTAAAAACTATTATTACGAAGTACGCAGTAAAATATTTAAAAAGGCTTGAGTCGCACCCAAATCCACTAGCTCGAAATATTTTAAATGACAGGGGACACTCTAGATTAAGGAGAAGAGATACCGCAGGACTCATCCGAAGGGAAGACCGCTAAACATCTACATATGTGAACAGAAACCGTGAGGAGAAAAATTTTCGTCTAGCATTGGCAGGACAAAAATAAAGTATTAGTATAAGATTTGATTAACTATTGTTAGTTCATATTTAATATATGAAGATTCAATAAATAAATAATGAAAAAAAAAAAAAAAAAAAAAAAAAAATGTTTAAGGGAACTAAACTATGGTTGTTTTGCTCTCTGCAATAGTTGAATGCTTTTCAAATTCATACTTGCTTGGTTTGCTTAAAATTCCCAATCACTTTATTTTAATTACTGATTAATTTACATAAATTTACCAGTAAAATAGAATGACTGCTAATGAAGGTCGTCACAGGCTGGAACATGAATGGAAAAGGGGTTGCTTATAACGGTGGGACATAAGACGTAACGGGAATAAAAAACGAAATAGAATTTATAATTGACATTTAATAACCAAATTGGCAAAATGGCTGATATAAAAAACCATAATATGGTTATCATTGACCATATTATTGTTCATTGTAATCATAGTATGGCTACTTTTGTCCGAATCCTGCAAAATGTTGGCCATATTATGAAAAATTTAGGCCATTATTATGGTTAATTTCAGCCAAATTATGGGTAATTTTAACCATTTTATTGTTTAGCCATAATTTGGTAACCTGAAACATAAACATTGTTAAAAATCCAGCCACAGTATGTTGCTCTTAGAATATGGTTACCTCCAACCATATTCTTTCTGCGTAGATGGGTAGACACCGTTAGATCAACGCATAAAGTGATTCGAGATTCAGTTACTAAGAGGTCTGGATTTCAGATTTTAAAATGAAATTCCTGGAAAAAGAAGTAAAATTTGCAACAAAAGAAGATTTTTATTCTGATATAATTTTGATTTCAGTTACTGGATTTGATTGCAATTAAAGTAAATGCAATAAAATCGATTGCAATTCTTTAATATTTAAATTGAGGCCATGGAAACCAGTATACTGATTTTAAACGGTAAAAGTCATAGCTTCGCAATGGCCTAAAAATTAGTTCAACATTTTTGTCTTAGAATTACCATCATAGCCTCTTAGATATTTAAATAGTTTGGTAGCGATGCTTATCTCGTTAGGTCACCCTGGCTCTCATGGCCTCAATTGAATTCAAAAAATTTATTTAACTGCTTTTATCGTATTGATTTCACGATTTCAAATTGAAATAATACAATCAAAAAACGATTTGAATGCGATCGAAAAATAAGCAATCATTAACGTGGGATCAAATGATTACAAATTAATATATTGCAATCGTTTACAGTTCTGTGCCCGCTTACATAGAAAAAAATAATGTTCATATTTTAATACAAAAATCGGATATTTTTTTAAAAAAAATTTTTAATTTTTTGCTATGACGATTTTTGCGGTACTGATAAAAAAAGTTTGTAGGTACATTTATTGAATTTTTAGTCAAACACCATTATTCAGTCAATAAAAAAGTTGTTGCCCAAAATAACATTTTTAGCAAAATGTTTTCGTGATTTGTTAAAATAAATAAAATGTTAAATAAATCAAAAAAAATGTTTATTTATTTATTTATTAATAATGATCTGCTAAATTCCCAAGTTTTATTGGTTGATAAATACACTTAAATTTATTGTTGGGGAATAAGTTAGTGCGCATAGGAGCATTCCGATGGTTGCTTGGCCAGATCATCAGGAAACCATTTTGCAAAGGCTTTGGAAAAACTATAGATGTAATAGAAATAAAACTGTACAGCGAATGAGAATTACAAACACTCAAGTCTTATTTGCAGCTATATCAAAGATATTTAAAAATAAACAAGAGTTGTAAAAATACTGCCTTTACTTTGATTCAAATATTTTTTTTATTGAAGATGAAGAAATATTTAATTCAACATTTTTCATTTTTCGAATTTATTCTATGAGTTAAATTTCAGTTATGTATTTTATAAAGCTTTTTGTAATAGCTCTATTCCTTAAAAATTTCTTTAGAAATGACTTTATACACTACCAAACTATTATTTCATTATTAAATATGTTTTATTGAGTGCTATTTTGTAAAGTGCAATTTTGAGACATTTTTTCATTGAATCAAGTAAAAAGTCTGTTGACCTAAAATTTTATTTTTAACAAACTGTGTTGCTAAAAATTCTCTTGAGATATTTTTTACAGTGTAAAACCTTAAATTCATATGAAAATAATACATAATATCTAAGCCTTAAATAAAAAAATATCTTCCGTATAATAAAAACTTGGTACTTTGCTCTGAATTTGAATTTTATGTTCTTTATTATTGTTTTACGTAATGTGCCAAATACGGGTCGCACTTTTATGGAATTTGCAAACATTTTCATTTTTACAAGAAAGAACGAAGCGTATTTAAGCAAGTAAAAATTAAATATTATTCTATGTCAATTCTGAAATAACCTTCACCACGGTGCGATAACAACAATTCTTTAGATATAAATGATTCTGTTTGTGCTACGCTCACTTTCTGTCGAAACTGCAGTCGAAATAAAAAACTGTCGAATAAAAAACGAAAATTTGTGTACAGCTTTTCGCTTTTTGAGTTGATTTGACATTAAATGAATCAGTAGTAAAAGCAACAGTTTTTTTTGCCAATGACAAATGAAGAAGTGGAAGAAATGGCAGTGTCTCAACTTTGACTGCAGTTTTTTTAACGCTGATTTGTTTACCTATCAGGCTGAATTTTAATAACAAAATATAACGAAGCATATGTAGCATAAATATATACAGATCAAGTCCCCATCATATATTCGAAAAGCTCATTTCAACGGACTCACGAACAGAAGGACACCATAAAACCCACTTCCCTCCTGATACGAACCAAAAATAAATATAAGATTAATATTGCAAAAAGTACAAACGACATGACAAACTTATATGTATCCTTTCCGCCTGTGGTCAAGGGTATAGAAAAGTGAATCGGACCATTACTTCAGATGGCCCACTGCAGACTCTTTGTGTCCCTATGTGTATAATGGGTGATCCAAGTAGAGATACTTTTTTCAATAGCCTTTTTTTGACAGATCACGTGTGAGTCGTGTCATGCTGTCATGTTATTTTTGTTTAGTATTGTTTGGCATTTCATAATGGAAAGACTTACGCCTGAACAACGTTTACAAATCGTTCAACTTTATTACGAAAATTCACGTTCTGTGAGGAATGTGTTTTGTGTACTTCGCTCAACGGCCGAATAGAGGAAAATATAGCGGCCGTAGCTGAGAGTGTACACAAAGACCGTGGAGAGTCGATTCGGCGCCGTTCGCAGCAACTCGGACCGTTAACGTGCCATGATAACCGACTATTTGATGCCTCAAATTGAAGCTCGTGATCTCGGCGACATTTGGTTACAGCAAGACGGCGCCACTTCCCACACATCGCATCAATCAATGGATTTATTGAGAGAACACTTCGGTGAGCACATAATTTCACGTTTTGGGCCAGTCGATTGGCCACCGTTAGACTTTTTCCTGTGGGAATATGTAAAGTCTAAAGCTTATGCGGAAAAACCCGCTTCGATTCATTTCTTGGAGGAAAACATCACGCGTGTCATTCGCCAGTTACCAGTCGAAATGCTCGAACGAGTCATCGAAAATTGGACTCAGCGGATGCACCATCTGCGACGTAGCAACGGCCAACATTTTATAGACATAATCTTCAAAAAATAAATGCCAAAGAATGTTCTTTCAAATGATAATAAACATTCCCCATTAAATTTGAATTTTCTGTGATTTTTTTTTAAAAAAATTAGGGAACCTCGAAATGGATCACGCTTTATTTAAATATAAAATTTGATCCGAAAATATATTATTGCAGCCTAAATCACCTTGTCAAAGTTTTGTGGAATCGATTTGCATTTGTCAATAGCTCCTAAATTGACATCACTCAAAAAATTAGAATTTGATACCAGAACTTCCTTTTGGATGGGGGTATTGATGAAATTTGGCGACAAGAACTCTTATAATAGCTGTTGTGCCATATGAAAACCCCGTCCCTAAAATCACTTTAAGATGGGAAATTTGTATAAAGACGTTGATATCTAGATAATGTTCGTTTCGTAGATAATGTTCGTAAAGTTCGTTTGTTAGCATTGCCGGGCTTGGCCGTCCCTACTTTCTTACTCGTTTATGTGAGTTATTCTTTATCGCTGTAAATTGGTCTACTATTTTACCTAATCCGCGTACAGAAATCGTTGTTGAATTAGGTTTTTAATATCGTTGGTCTCATGCAGAAAAGCCCTAACTCACATAATTCCAACTTTACAGTAAATGGCAAAAACAAAATAGAAACTGTACATAGAAAAAATTATCAGAAGTTTTAATAATTAAAACAGTTTCTTAAAAGTATTTCAATTTAATTAATGCGATAATTGAATCAATTATTTTTTTAGTTGAAAGAAAATTAAAAATAAAAATTGTTTTTGTTTTGAAATAAATTTTTTATTAAAATATTAATTAAATAACGAAAAATCTTAATTGGCTTTTACGTTAAAAATAAAATAATTTAAACTTGTAGAATTTTTGTTGGGAATTGTCAAAACCTGGCGATATTTAATTAAATCAATTAACACATAACACAAACGGCAAGATTTTTTTTAATTAAAATTAAAAAAATTTTTAATCAAATATGCAATTTTCTTGTTCAAATATGAAAAATATTTGTTTCTGTGTAAATACAACCAATATGGCATAATAGAGCACTTTGTGAATTGCCTTAATGTAAAATAGCTTGCAAGACTGTTATTTTTGATACTTTTGCTTTCAATTTTTGTGACGAAGTGTATTAGAATGAAATGTATTGGAATCACCAAAAAGCCCAGTTTGGAAAAACATCTTGTTAGGACCTTTCCACATGAGACAATATACTTATTTAAAAGGATGTTTATATAAGATATTCTACCGTTATTTATTTATCTCCAGCTTTGTAAATAAAAAAATATTTTATTTTAGCTTTATATCATTGTTTTTGTTTTGAAATAAATTTTTTATTAAAATATTAATTAAATAACGAAAAATCTTAATTGGCTTTTACGTTAAAAATAAAATAATTTAAACTTGTAGAATTTTTGTTGGGAATTGTCAAAACCTGGCGATATTTAATTAAATCAATTAACACATAACACAAACGGCAAGATTTTTTTTAATTAAAATTAAAAAAATTTTTAATCAAATATGCAATTTTCTTGTTCAAATATGAAAAATATTTGTTTCTGTGTAAATACAACCAATATGGCATAATAGAGCACTTTGTGAATTGCCTTAATGTAAAATAGCTTGCAAGACTGTTATTTTTGATACTTTTGCTTTCAATTTTTG
Source organism: Pollenia amentaria (assembly GCA_943735925.1). Taxonomy (NCBI): domain Eukaryota; kingdom Metazoa; phylum Arthropoda; class Insecta; order Diptera; family Polleniidae; genus Pollenia; species Pollenia amentaria. The sequence continues at coordinate 116,558,376 of OX031010.1, read as the reverse complement.
TGACGAAGTGTATTAGAATGAAATGTATTGGAATCACCAAAAAGCCCAGTTTGGAAAAACATCTTGTTAGGACCTTTCCACATGAGACAATATACTTATTTAAAAGGATGTTTATATAAGATATTCTACCGTTATTTATTTATCTCCAGCTTTGTAAATAAAAAAATATTTTATTTTAGCTTTATATCACATTTAAATGCCTCGTTTCAAATTTATTACACTTTTAAGTATATGAGTGGCATATCACTGGCTTTTCTTGATTTCAAATATGAAGTTCTTAGCCGCTGTTTTAGTTAAACTATTTCAAATAAAATTGGATTTGGTTGCAGATAAAAGGTCTACCTCAAATGCATTATTTTGCAGTTTATTTCTTTGGATTTATAAAAAAATACAAAACAATGAAAAAGAGGACGAAAGTAGACAAAGGAAAAATGAAATAAAACAAATGATAAAAATTTATTTATATGTTAGTATATGTCCTTTGATATTAAATGTCATTTATAAAACCGCAAGTTATTTTTATTGAAAAAGTTTTTTCCACATTCATAATATAAAATAATCTTTTTCCTTCAGCCATCCTTAAAACTATTTATCCTTTAAAAAAAGCGCAAGTGTACGGAAAAATGAAGATCTCAACGATGACTTTGGATTAAGTGGAAAAAGTACCAGGACAACAAAAGATGACACAAAGAAAATCAAGAAATTATATGCACTTGTGGCTTGAATACGGCAACGACTATTATTATACACAATTTTATTGCCACTCCACTTAAGTTTTCATTTTTCAACTTCCTCCAGCAGTTTTTTTCTAACTTTTTATTGTCACAGGATTTTATTTAAAATTAAAAAGACTCATGCAACCACCACCAACATTTATTTAAACTCATTTTTTATTTTAAGTCATCATGTTCAAGTTGACAACATCAGGTGTTTCAAATAAGAGTTGAAAATAAAATTTTTGGCTTGGGAAAATAAAACAAGAAAGAATGCTTTATTAGGCTACGCCGAATCTTTGATACCCTCCAGTAATGATTTTAATTTGTTTAAGTGTTGACACTATATGGGGTCTATGATGAATTATGAGCCAATCTTCCCCAAATCTGACCTCACAATTTATATTTTACTTCGATGCGGCTTAAAACGAGATCTATTCTAATTTATGGGCATATTATCACAAAGTTTATGATTTTATTTCCAGTAATATTAAACTTAATTGGAACTAATTTTATTAAAATATAATGATGCATTTCAGGTTTGCGCGTATTTAACTGACTTTCGGGAAGGGTCGTTATATGGGACGTATGGTAAAATATGGACCGATTATCACTAAATTCGTTAGAGTAATTTCAAGTCTTAAATAAAACTAAATTGGACCAAATTTCAGTTCAATGATATAATTTTTGAGCAATTTGGGTCTTTTATAGTTTATCTGAAAAGTCGCACATTCACATGAAGCACAAGTAGTTGGCTAAATTTAAACGATTTATTTCTATAATATACAAATTTTTTAGATAATTTTAATTTTTTATAGTTTAAAAAAGATGAATCTTTAGAATTGTTATTTTTTCAACAGTTTAGAGCAAACATTTTTTCACACATTTACACTATTGAATCTTTATCTTAATACAAAGTGAAATTTCCTTGTATGTACTTTTATATCGTAATATTAAAGGGCAAATAATATTTACAATCAACAGGATAAGGGCATTTCTAATATTCCCCGAATATTCTATCTTTTTATCAAGACAATTAAGATGTTTCTTAACATAAGAATTATCCCTTTTCATATGAAACTATTTTAGGCACAACTATTTAAAGTCAAAATTTATTATAATTTATAAAAAAAAAATTCGGTAAAGACCTGTATTGGAGTATGGATCCGTAATATGGGACCCTATTTATAAAAAACATTCCGACCAAATTGAATCAGTCCAAAAACAGTTTCTGACTTTTTGTCTACGTGGGTTGAACTTTAACCAATGGAATCTGCCGCCTTATCCTGCTAGACTAGCCCTCATCAAGCTGCCAACTCTAAAGAGCCGTAGAACTGTGCTTAACATCTCGTTTATTTTCAACATAATTATTGGCGACGTTTGCTCTGGATACTTAATCAACAATATGACATTTAATGTTCCTCAACGCCCATCACGTCACTTGGTTCCGTTATCAATTAAATTTTTTAGAGCTAATTATGCTAATGGTGACCCCTTAAGAAGGATGTGTAACGAGTTCAACAAGTTTTATAAATTTATTGACTATTCTTATAGCTCCACTGATATTAAAACTAGTATATTAATCTATTTAAATCCATAATTTTTGTTACTTTTTAAAATTTATTTTTATTTAATTAAGAAGTCTGTAAGGATTATAATTCCATAGACAAATAAATAAATAAATAAGTAAATAAAATCAATAGAACTATTCGTACAAACTTAAATGCTAAAAAATGCTAAAAAAAAACGCAAAAAACATTTCTTAAAAATGCTAAATAAAATGCCAAGTGCTAAATGAAAATTTTGCAGCTAAATAAAAAATTTTAATGCTAAATATAGCCGCAAAAATGACAAAATGGCCACACTGAATAAGACATACAAAGATGCAGTAAGGCAAGTGAAAGAATTCTTAATAAATATAAAAAAAATATATAAAATTTTAAGAGCCACGCCATTTTCTTACTACGAATCAGGTTTGTAAGGAAGCATATAAAAGAATAACGGTAACAAAAAATTCAGTGTGCATAGCTGATCGTTACATTCACAAATTTTTATATGCGCTGAATAAAGCGCTTTCGCCGTCAAAAATGTATTGCTTCAAAGTGGGAACTTGCCATATAAAATTGATGTCTGCCATAAGCGGAATGGTAAGCAAAACTTGCCATATAAAATTGATGTCTGCCATAAGCGGAATGGTAAGCAAAACTTTTACGTTTCTCTCTTACAAACCTGCTTTGGTGGAAGCTCTATTTTTTATTGGGTACTTAAAACTAATTTTAATACTTTTCTCAATTAGCAAAAGGCATTTCAAATTTGGTTATATTTTTTTCACATATGGCAACTTTTTCAAAACAATGATATAATATGGGGTCTTAGATAAATACTTAAAAAGCTTCACACTAAATGATAAACTTAGTAAACTAATTATTTCTCCATTCGCGGTGTAGGGTATATATATATATTGTATATGTATATATAATAAGTGTGGAAATTGTTAAAACTCATAGAAATTCCATAGTATGGTATGAGTATTTCGTGGTAAAAAAAACTTAAATCAAATTAGGGTAGAAGAAATTTTGAATAGGTTTTCTTGAACTTAAAGCATCATCGTCTTAACTTGAATGTGTGAAATGACATTTTAAATACAGTTAATGAAAACACTCGCTTAAAAGTATTTAAAAGCTAATTTAAATTTATATTTGCATAGAAATTTATTAAAATAAATGAAGGGATACAATCCCAGCAAACAATATGAGTCCTAAAAGAGTCTTTTAGGACTCCTTTTTATGAGCAAAACGCTCAGAAAAAAGCTCCTAAAACCCTCAGATATGAGCGTGTTTTCCTATGAAACCGTCAAAAAATTTTGTACTGAATATGAGCGCTTTAGGACTCCTAAATTTAACGATTTGTATGGAAAATTGTGAGCATTTTTGCTCACAAATCAATCATAACAACCTCTTAAAAGAGTCACAAAAGAGGGATTTCGGAGCCAAAAAAGAGTGATATAGGAGTGTTTTTTTTTTCTTGAAATTAGGGTATTCATTTTTATGTAAATTTTTGCTTTTACGATTTTAATGGAAAAGTTTTATTAATATATGTTTTGTGCATAGAAATAATAATCATTTTAAACAAATTTCAATGGACAAAACCACATAATTTTCTTTTTACAAGGAGTTCAAATGGATAGTTTTGTCTAGTGAAAAGATTTACAAGGGCATTGTTTAGTCAAATATTCACACATAAAGTACACAAAAAACATTAGTGAAAAAGTTAAAAAATAAATAAAATAAATGAATAATAAGCATTTGTTTTCTCAAAGATTTTATCAAAACCACAACCGAACCGCGCAAAATGATCACAATAATGACAGACAAACGCAAAATATTGAAATGATCAAGAAAAAGAAAACAAACAACCGTTGCCCCTCAGAAAACCCTCATAAATAAGAGTTTTTAAGGAGTGTGCTCCTAAATTGCTCATAAAAATGAGTCTTTTCGGAGTGCTGAATTCTACAGGCTCGGAAAACAATCAGAATTGCTCATAAATTAGGAGGGTAATCATAAAACCCTCAAGAAAAGGAATCTTTTAAGAGTCATATTTAGGAGCGCTCCGAAAATTGTTTGGTGGGATATAGTTTTTTATATATATGTATAGTATCATAGGGACGGGCAATAAATATCGATATATAAAAAAATATCGATATTTAAAAAAATTATAGTCGATATATATCGCCGATATTAAAAATACCCATGTATCGAATTCGTTATTTTTAAGACCTCTTTATAATAAAATTCAACATTTAAACCGTTGTTGTTTTTTAAGAATTACATCATATGTTTTTTTAACAAATATTAAGAAAATAACGGCGCTTTTCCACTGTACATTATCATAGATTACACAGTTCAGTTTTGTCTCGCTTTTATAAGAGATGACAACAAAAAAATTAAGCGCGGAAAAATATTCTGGAAAGGGTTCCTAGAATTAAGCAAATAATCGCCTTAATTATGGCGTATTAGCAGCAATAGACACATGAAAGTTGGAATCTTAATAATAAATATTTTGTGTTTTTTTTATTTGAGCATGTTCTTGTATATTAAAAATAAAATATTGCACAGTTTAGTTGTATAGTATGTGTCACAAGTTTCGTTTACTGGCAGTATTTAATCCGGCATTATATAATCCCAATTAATTTTTTTTTAGATTTCATATGGCGAATAAATAAAATTTCTTTTGTATTATTTACTTTTTTTAAAATTTTTTTTTTATAAATAGATATTTGGAACTATTTCTTTTTTATAAAAAAAAAAATTTAAGGAATAGAACTATTGCAAAAAGCTTTAGAAAATACATAACTAAAATTTAACTCATAAGAATAAATTCCAAAAATAAAAAATGTTGAATTGTAAAATTAATTGCCGGTCCCTCGATTTCAAACGAAAACTTCGTTCGCATAACTTACCTTAAAAACTCAATTTTAAAATTGGTTTTTGTTTTAAATAAAAGTTAAGCAAATGAAAGTTTCGTTCAAAATCGAGGGACAGGCAGTTAATTTGAAATTAAAAGAAACAATAAAAAGTAAGAATGGAATATCGATATTTTTGATTAATAAATATCGATGCTCTTAAAATATCGATACGATATATATCGATATTTTTTCAATTTGCCCATCCCAATAGTATCAGACTAGCCCGGTGTGCTTTTGCTTTGCTACCCCCATTGAAATTATTATTTGTCTTCTCCAGACATTTATATTGTCCTTGTATAGGATGTTCCATGCTCACAAGGGTGGTCCTTAAAAAAAATGTGTTCAAACTCTCGATCTCACCTCCTAGAAATATGCGATTGCCTAAAAAACTAAAGCCACGGTAACACTTGGTTAATATTTGACGAAAAAACGAGACCAACAGGGAAACTAGAATATAATTTTCTTTAATTCCAATATTTATTTTGTTTATAATACCACATCTAACAAAAAACAGTTTTTTGCTATGTCTAACAGTATAATCAGTTTTATTGTTTTATATTAAGACCCTGTTGAATATCACTAACTATTAACAAAAGTAGTGGTTATGCTTATTTGGTCAAATATTAGATAAGTTTGACCGTAGCTTAAGAAATACAAAATTTTGGGCGAATAAAAAAGATTTACGGGTGTCTTAATGCGACTGAAATTCTAAATAGTAAATACATGGCGAAAGAAATCACTTTTTTAGTTTTTTTCAAATTTTTAAATGTCGTAAAAGTTTTATTCTAGATGATGAACTTATCGAAATGTAGATACAATTATGTTTTCAAAAAGGTATAAAAACCCAAAATCGGTTAAGAAGTAGACCAGAAATAAATAATACCCCCAGACTACTAACGTGCCAATTATTACTTGACCGAGAAATTCGAGCACACACCTTAAAGATTTTTGAAATTGATTTCTGTTATATAATTTATATTCAAAAGAGTTAAAATTTTAATATATGGAAAAAAGTTTATTTTTTGATGGCGGTAACCTGCTCTCAGGGGATGTTAAAAATGGACAAAATTTTTGAGGCGTTTTTCAAATCTCCAATTTCAAATTTTAAAAAATGTTCTTTAACAAAACCGAAAAAATTTGAATTTAAAAAATTTGAATATTTCATGAAATGGATAACGAAATATCGTGGTATATATTCATATTTTAATGGAAGTTATCTAAACTATATTAACTATTTTATGCACTTGAGGACAAAAATGACCCAATACTATTTTAAGAAAGAAGTTTCATTCAAATTAAAAATAGAAAAAATTACTGATTTATCGCTTTGTGTATTTCCCCCCCCCCCCCATATAATGGAAAAGCACTCTAATGCTCTTTGCTCCAGTTCAGCTCGCATTTTGACAAAACCTGGCCTGCTGATCTTGATTCCGGTTTCTTCTTTTTTGTATATTGATTGAAATAGTTATTTATTATTATTTACGTTCAGTATTTTTGAAAGATTTGTTATTAGTATTAATAAAAAACAAGTTAGAGTGATATATTCGGCTGTGCCGAATCTTTGATACCCTCCACCGACAGGAGTGAGCTCTATATGATAAATACATATATATTATTAACTAAACTTCACAAAAACGAGCGTCAGCATTAAAATAAGTTGCGGTTTAGACATGAATTAAATTATTGACCGACAATAAGAAAATTTTATACGTTTCTTGTTAGGACTTTGAACATGCTTGAGTAAAATATCATGATTCGTAAAAGTTTTAGCCGAACTAAAATAATTTTTAGGAGGGTAATTTGTATTGGACCTATGATAAATTATGGCCCAATCATCCCAAAATTCTGAAGACTGATTTCTAGTATTACAAAAAATAGTTTAGAATAAATTTCAATACAGCAGTGTAATTAGTTTTAGCGTTAACAGAAAATTTCACAAATTTGCATGATATTTTTTCTGGCCATATAAATTTAAGTAAGACATTTTACCGCAATATCTATTTCTGTGATGGTTTAAGGCGAATTTTATTATTTTCCCAAAGTGAGCTTTATTTGGTTTTAAGCGTACTAAACTGTTTTCCGGGAGTAGGGTTTATATAGGGCCCAGTGTAAATTATGGACCGATCTTCAAAAAATTTTACATTGTGATTTCAGCTCCTATAAAACTGTGACGTACCAAATTTAAGTATGATAGCGTCATTTATTACGGTTTTAAGCGTACTAAACTGTTTTCCGGGAGTAGGGTTTATATGGGACCAAGTGTCAATTATGGACCGATCTTAAAAAAATTTTACAGTGTGATTTCTGGTCCTATAAAACTGTGACGTACCAAATTTAAGTATGCTAGCGTTTTTAATTGCGGTTTTAGGCGTACTAAACTGTTTTCCTCGAGATGGGTTTATATGGGGCCTATTGTAAATTATGGACCGATCACGAAATTAACCAGTATGATTGGCAGTCGTACAAACCAAATTCGAGCAAAATTTTATGACATTCCGTGCATTAATTAACCATTTATGTTAGTTTTTGTATCAAAATTTTCAATTTTTTCAGGGTGGTGGTTCCACATTTTGATTCATAGTTCTGATCCTACTGAACCGATGTTGCTGGATTTCAATCCCAAACTGCTTAGGATAACTACAAGCAATTTGAGACCTTTTCTTTTGCGTTTTTCAAAAGTGAGCGTGTTTTCAACAGACGGACAGACAGACGGACATGGCTAAATCGACTAAGAATTACTCAAGGAGCCAGAATATATATACTTTATGGGGTCTTAGATGTATAATAAAAACGTTTCACACGAAATGACAAACTTAGTATACCCTCATTCACCATAGTGGTGGTGAAGGGTATAAAAATAGTAATAATAAAAAAGTAAATATTTTCATAAAAACAGTTTAACCGGGTTTTTCTTGTAGCCGTATTGGAAACCGGTTTACTTAAAAAAGCTATTTTTCGAATTTTTAAAAAAAAGCTTTTTTTTAAATGTCGGTTTTTAAATACCGTCAGCTTAAAGTGCAAACCTGCTAAATCTATTTTTTACATTATATGACATTTTGATATCGTTCAAAAGATTAAGAGGCGCCACATCGAATAAGGAAAAAATGAACTTCGATTTAGGACTCTATAAATTATTAGAAAATAAACAAAATATATATAGGTTTGATTCTTAAGCTAGAAATAGAAAACATTACATGCCCTGTAAAATTTGCTAGAAGATACGAGTAGTTAGCAGGTTCACACTCTAAGGCGAAGATATGTACTATAATTACCAGTACGATAAATATGCTCTAAAAACGCGTTTTATGCGCATTAAATATGCAGTAAAAACTTGAAAATATGCCCTGAAAATTTTTAAAAATATGCCCAAAAAACCAAAAATTGCTCATTGAAAAACATTTTCATTTAAAACAACTTTATGAAAACGGATTTTACGGTTTAGACCTATATTAAATTGTTAACCGATAATCGGAAAGTTGTATGCTTTTCTTTTTAGAATTTTGAGCTAGCTTGAATAAAATATTAGTTTTAGCCGAACTGAAATGATTTTCAGGATTTTCAATCATCTTTAAATTCTGTAGAGTAATTTCGGGTATTAAAAACAAAAAAAAAGAATAAATTTCAATAAAGCAGTGAAATTAGTTTAATCGTTTACATTAAATTTCAGAAGGCTGCACTCAAAGAAAAAACATGGTTGATACAATCACAACCGCAAACTATCATTAATGTTTTTGGTTATGATTGTGTCAAACACGTCTTAAGCAACAATATATGTTCAGTCATAAAGTTTTTAAATAATTTTTGTCTCAAACATATTATTATGGTTAGAAGAAAAATGCGCACGATCTTTCAAACTATATTTCTATATTTCCCAACACCATGCAAAATGCCTATTTCAACATTTTATATGGTTCTTACAATAAAAACAATAAAAAATTTAATTTAAAAAATTTATGTTTTATTACAAATATAATAAACAAAATATTGCATATATTAAAAATAAAATTTAATATATATATATTTATATACATGTGTGTGTGTGTTTTAATTTATAAATTGTATATAACGTTGTGTGGTACAAATATGTATATCCTAAAAAATAAGAATTCAATGCAGCTTTACGGCAGCATACAATAACACTTTTCAATATTTGTATCCGTTCACTTAAGACTTCTAAAAAAAAAGTCAAACACAAACTTACCTTTTATTTCTTTTATGAAATCTACTTCAAATATCAAAATACTGTTGAAAGTTTTTGAAAAATTCGGGGCTAATGACAAAATTATTTGTCAGAATTTATATGTGGGTTTCAATGTTCTAGGTTTTTTTTTGGCTGCAAGAAAGACAAAGAATTTGCATATTTATATATTTTTATAATCATATTTCAATAACTTACCTGTTTCAATAAACGTATAATAATTTATTACGTTAGTGTTGCAAGGCAGCATGGCATTTTACTCCCCGAAAAATGTTTTAATTACTCTGCCATCATTCATGTTTCCTGATTAACTGACGCTCGCGGACGCAGAAAATATCCTTTTCTTTATAAGCACACACTGTTTGTTTTGACAATAAATGTTTGCTCATTAAGAGAATATAATATAGTAGCTAACATATCATATAATTTAATATGTTAAGCTAGATCATAGTAACGTTTTAGGTGTAAGCCACCATATAATATTATTATAGTGAATTTAAAAATGTTAAGGACAAAAAACAATTTTTTAAGTTAAATTAAGACTATAATTAATTTATGAGTGAAAACATATTAGGCAAGTATGAATAAAAATGGTCGTAGTGACCATTCATTAATCATGTTTTTTCTCTGCGTGTGCTAACTATGGACCGTATATCATTAAGTTGCATGCCATTTTTATACCCTCCACCACCACTGTGGTGAATGAGGGTATACTAAGTTTGTCGGTGGCATGTCATAACGTCCAGTGTCATAGTGTCCATGGACGTTATGACACTCCAAAAAGTGTCATAGTGTCCATGGACACTGCGACACTTTTGAAAGTGTCATAACGTCCATGGCCACTATGACACTTTGGAAATGGACATTATGACACTTTCAAAAGTGTCATTAGGTCCATAATTACTAAAGAAGTTAAATACAAAAAAATATCTGCATACACGCAGAGAAAAACATGTTTCATTATGGTCCCAACCAACAAAACTATTTTTAAAGAAACTAATTTAACCATAATATGGTTGTCGGTGACAATGATTTGGTTAAATGAAACATAATATGGTAAAAAAAAAATTTTTAAATGGTTTTGCTGCTTTTTCTTTGGGTGTTTATATTAAATATATAACGAAAACACTTTTGGGCGCAAGGATTTTCTCCTCTATGGTATAACAAATGCCGGCTTCGCTAACTAAAGCTTCTCTGCACAGCCGGCCTTCGGCCGGGTGCAAGGATTTTCTCCTCCATGGTATAACAAACACCGGCTTCGCTAACTAAATCTTCTCTGCATAGTCGGCTTTCGTTCGGAAACAAGGCAGATATTAGAAGCTTTACTTAGCGAAGCCGGTGTTTGTTATACCATACAGGAGAAAATCCTTGCGCCCGGCCGAAGGCCGGCTGTGCAGAGAAGCTTTAGCTAGCGAAGCCGGTATTTGTTATACCATAGAGAAGAAAATCCTTGCGCCCGGCCGAAGGCCGGCTATGATCCCAAATTTGTTTACATTCTTGCTTGTTGTGGACATTATGACACCTTGCAAAGTGTCATAACGTCCGCGGACGCTACGACATTTCTTTGATGGACGTTATGACACTTTTGAAAGTGTCATAATGTCCATGGACACTACGACACTTTCAAAAGTGTCATAACGTCCATGGACACTATGACACTGGACGTTATGACATGCCACCAAGTTTGTCATTCCATGTGAAACTTTTTTATTATACATCTAAGACCCCATAAAGAATATATATTCTGGCTCCTTGAGTAATTCTAAGTCGATTTAGCCATGTCCGTCTGTTGAAAACACGCTCACTTTTGAAAAACGCAAAAGAAAAGAACAAACTTGGTCTCAAATTGCTTTTTGTTATCCTAAGCAGCTCGGGTTTGAAATCCAGCAACATCGGTTAAGTAGGATCAGAACTATGAATCAAAATGTGGATCCACCACCCTGAAAAAATTGATAATTTTTATACAAAAACTAACATAAATGGTTTATTAATGCACGGAATGTCATACAATTTTGCTCGAATTTGGTTTGTACGACTGCCAATCATACTGGTTAATTTCGTGATCGGTCCATAATTTACAATAGGCCCCATATAAACCCATCTCGAGGAAAACAGTTTAGTACGCCTTAAACCGCAATTAAAAACGCTAGCATACTTAAATTTGGTACGTCACAGTTTTATAGGACCAGAAATCACACTGTAAAATTTTTTTAAGATCGGTCCATAATTGACACTTGGTCCCATATAAACCCTACTCCCGGAAAACAGTTTAGTACGCTTAAAACCGTAATAAATGACGCTATCATACGTAAATTTGCTACGTCACAGTTTTATAGGAGCTGAAATCACAATGTAAAATTTTTTGAAGATCGGTCCATAATTTACACTAGGCCCCATATAAACCCTACTCCCGGAAAACAGTTTAGTACGCTTAAAACCGTAATAAATGACGCTATCATACTAAAATTTGGTACGTCACAGTTTTATATGACCAGAAATCACACTGTAAATTTTTTTGAAGATCGGTCCATAATTTACACTAGGCACCATATAAACCCTAATTCCGGAAAACATTTTAGTACGCCTAAAACCGCAATAAATAACGCTAGCATACTTAAATTCGGTACGTCACAGTTTTATAGGACGAGAAATCACATTGCCAAATTTCGTGAAGGTTGGTCCATAATTTACCCTAGGCCACATATAAGCCCTACTCTCGGAAAACAGTTTATTGCGCCTAAAACCAAATAAAGCTCACTTTGGGAAAATAATAAAATTCGCCTTAAACCATCACAGATATAGATATTGCGGTAAAATGTCTTACTTAAATTTATATGGCCAGAAAAAATATCATGCAAATTTGTGAAATTTTCTGTTAACGCTAAAACTTATTACACTGCTGTATTGAAATTTATTCTAAACTATTTTTTGTAATACTAGAAATCAGTCTTCAGAATTTTGGGATGATTGGGCCATAATTTATCATAGGTCCAATACAAATTACCCTCCTAAAAATTATTTTAGTTCGGCTAAAACTTTTACGAATCATGATATTTTACTCAAGCATGTTCAAAGTCCTAACAAGAAACGCATAAAATTTTCTTATTGTCGGTCAATAATTTAATTCATGTCTAAACAGCAACTTATTTTATTGCTGACGCTCGTTTTTGTGAAGTTTAGTTAATAATATATATGTATTTATCATATAGAGCTCACTCCTGTCGGTGGAGGGTATCAAAGATTCGGCACAGCCGAATATATCACTCTAACTTGTTTTTTTTTTTTTGCATTATGTTGGAAGTTCCAACTTGGAACAAATTTTACCGCAATATCTATATCTGCTACGGTTTTAGGCGTATTTAGTTAATTTCCTAGAGTGGGCTTTATATGGGGCCTATGGTAAATTATGGACTCATCATTACGAAGATTATTAGTATGATTTCTATTCCTATAAAACTGTGATGTTCCATATTTTATTATGATAGCATTATTTATTACGGTTGACGGCGTAATCACATCGTTCCGTGCATTACCCCACTGTTACTGTTAGTTTTTGTAACAAAATTATCTATTTTTTTAGGTGATGGTTCCACATTTTGATTCATAGCTCTGATCCTACGAAACCGATTTTGCTGGATTTCAATCACAAGCTGCTTAGGATAACTACAAGCAATTACACACCAAGTTTGTTCTTTTCTTTTGAGTCTTTCCAAAGTGAGCGTTTTTTCAACAGACGGTCAGACGGACAGACAGACGGGCATGACTAAATCAACTTAGAATATATACAAACATATACTTTATGGCGTCTTAGATGTATAATAAAAAAGATTCACACGGAATGACAAACTTAGTATACCCTCATTCACCACTAGTGGTGAAGAGTATTTCGTCCACGTCAGCAGAAATTATTGTTATTTTCTGCCATGTTCTTTTGGAGTTTAGCGCACTGGAAAAACGTTGAGAATAGTAATCAGATTTTGTTATTCTAATTAGACTAGTGGTATCTCTTCTTAGTCGCCGATACTCATCGTGCAACTCCGTGGTTTTATAACAGGGGCTTCCATTTCTTTGCACAATTGTGCACACCACTACTAACACATATTTTTATACTCTTCAATTCAGTCGTCGATGTGACTTCGACAAGTGTGCATCTCTAGCGGATGCTATATTATTTTGTTTCAGCTTACACTCAAAAAATATTGTGCGGTCAAAAATGCTTTTGGTATCATCCAATGCCTTGCGTGCAATTTTTATTTAGAGTTTAAATTTTAAGACTTAAATGTAGAATAATGTAACATTTCATAAGTTTACATGCAAAAGGTAATTATTTGAGATTTAAAAGCAATTTTTAATATATTAGATAAAAAATTTCAAAATGTCTAACAGTCCTATGTGGAAGAAGCTGATAGTCACATTTATTATAGGTTTTATTTTACATACGTATATGGATTCGGTTCTTATAATTTTACAGCACTTTTTTATTTTTTCTTATGCAATACTAAAAATTATTATTATAAATTATTATCTGATCACTAATTCCACTAACACCCTGGTAATAGTTATAAAACAGATTACCCAGTTTTGGTGTTTAAAAATATTAATGTGTTCTTATAAAAAGAATTAAAAACTCTGCTAATTTTTTTATTGAGTGTGATTATACATTATGCTGTTAAAAAAATTATATATTTATTTGATGATACGTCATTTATAATTTTGTAAAAAACTTAAAATTATATAAAAATACATATGTAACGTGAATCCAAATCAACAAAACTTTAAAATTTTCAAATAATATCTACATTGTTTTGCATTTAAGCTAACGATATGTGTTTTGTTTGTGAAAAAAATTCTTTGATGCCTGTAAAAGGGTCCCTTTTTCTTTCGTAAAAAAGACGTACCTAAATGCAGAAATTATTAAGAAAAAAAATAGCCACAAGAATTTGTTGGTATTTTGTGCTTGTAAAAATATTTTTGTTTCTGTACCAATCGTGTCGGTAGGTTTTTTTCTTTGAAAACACCTTTCTTAAGTAAGTAAAAATATTTAAAAAACAAGTTAAAAAAGTCTTGTTTTCCTACAATTTATGTGTAAACCTATACACATAAAAGCAAATGTAACAGCAGGTAAAATTTTTGGGTAAGCAGATGTGTTTTATTGATGTATTAATGAAACTTTATTGTTTGCCACTATTTTTATTGCTTACTTCTTTATGCTACAATTATATGACCGAGTCCAAAGAGTTAACCTTACTAATTTATGGTATTTATTTAACGCACATAACTTTTACCTGTTATAATGACTTTCTACATTTTTTCAGGCACTCAGGTGCGCATTTGGTATTTTGTAAAAAGTTATGAACATTAGCAAGAATTAAAATGAATGCACAGATGTTTGAAGTATGAGTAACCCAACAACGCGAGTACCTTTTCTATTTTACTTACCACTATGAATACCCTAACTTTTTACTAAAATAACTTTTTCACGTTATAATTCTCATGTAATTTATTTTATTTTTGAATAAATAGACCAGGGAAATACATTTCTATGCACAATTGTGTATACCACTACTAATACATATTTTTGTTTCAGGTTAACAGAAAAAATTTTATGATGGCACTTAAAAAATATTGTGCGGTCAAAAACGCTTTTGGTAACATCCAATGCCTTATATGCTATGCAACGTTTAAGGAAGGAACGGAATATGTTACTAAAGGCCGGTATTCACTATCCTACATAATCGTACGATTCATTCACACGAAAATCTGACGGAATTCTATCCGACATAAAAAAAATGTCTGCAAAATCTGCTGTCAATGCCACACTATCGCACAAAAAAGATGCAAACTCAAATGACTCATCAACTTTACAAGAAAATGCAACTCTGATCGCATATAATCTATAATTTTATGAAAATTTTTAAAACATTTCCAAGTCGGACAGACTTGTCAAAAAAATCTGTCACTCAATTCATTTTTAAGCCACACTGTCATACATTAGCTCTGTTTCTTTACTCTACTTTGGGATCCCTCGGGATCCCAATTTGCACGAAAAGCGTTCCCGTACTTTAAATTTGTGTAAAAGAGAGCGAGTTTGAGAGAATAAAATTCTTCTTCTTCTTGCACGAAACAGCCCAAACTTTTTCTTCGTGTAAATTGTTAATCAGCTGTAAAACATAAACAAAACAAAAAAAGGTATGGAAAAAATGCTAATGAACAAATTTTGGAAAGTGTTGTGGAATAAAATAGTGTTAATAAATAAAAAGGTTTTATAGTAAAATATCAAGAAAAATAATGTAAGTTGTTGTAAAAGTGTTTGTATTGTTCTATTTTTGTTAATAGTAGTTTATTTCGACAGATAATATTAAACTTTTCAAAAGTATCGCAACCTTTTATTGGTTTGTTAAGACTGTCAAAACACTTTGACTTTTTATTTTGTGCTTAAAATGGTTTTTTCTGTTCCCGTACTTTTGTGTAATTTTGTATCATTGTGAGAGAAATTTATGCTTGCTCTCATTTTCACGAACTTTACCCAAAAAGTAAAGAAACAAAGCTATTATGAGCACACACGATTTTTTTGACATATCGTGCGACTAAAAAGGATAGTGAATACCGGCCTTAAACGGCATTGCGATCGTTTTCATAATAATTTAAATAATTTAAAAGAAAAGGAAAGAGAAGACCTGTTTTATAAAAACAGAACAATTTTTTTAGAAAAATTGAAAAAATGGTTATTAGAACAAGAAATTTATGAACCAAAATCAGTTGCCAAACTGAAAAAGGAGATTTCAAGTTTAGTAATATTGGAAATTGTTAAGAATTGAAGACCATTGTGGGATGGTGTTTTTATCAAGCAATTGCAAAAAAAAATTTGGAAAAGGCTTAATTATAGCACTGACTTTATAGAGTCTCTTCCCCTGTCCAGTCAAACTGTAGGCCGTCGTACTGTTCAATTAGGAACATGTGTAGAATCTGCAATTAGGGAAAAAGTAATTAATTACGAATTTTTTTCAATTTGTTTAGACGAAAGCACTGACATTAATGATCTGTGTGAACTTCTAATTTGTATTCGATGCGTAGACAGCGAATACACTATTTTTGAGTCAATGTTTACTTTAGAAACATTTTATGGAAATGTAACTGGTACGTTGTTGTATGATGTTGTCACAAAAAAGCTTCTTTCCATTGTAGACATAAACAAATTTGCTGGAGTCTGCATAGAGGGAGCCAATGTAATGTTGGGCAAATATAATGGGTTTATAGACCAATTAAAAAAACACGAATTTGCAGTTCATAATTTTCACTGCATAATTCATCAGACCGCTCTTGCATCGAAATATATAATAAATAAAATTCGAGGCGGACATCAAGTTTGTAACCTTTTTAAAAAACAAAAATGCTGTGAATTGTGACCTGAAAGTGTTTACAGAAGTTCGGTGGTTAAGTCGCGGTGATTGCCTGAATAGACTTTATGATTTAAGAGAGGAAGTTCTTCAGTTCCTAGAAACTGAGAAAATTGAAAAAGTTTTAGTACAGTGTTTAAAAGACAATAATTTTATTTTAGACTTAGCTCTTTTGGCAGATACGACAAGTATGTTAAATGAACTTAATTTGGAATTGCAAGGAAAGGAACGCAATATATGCGACTTGTCAAAAATCATTCACAATTTTAAAACAAAACTTTTTATAATTTTTTCCCAAAATAAAACTGGTGATTTTTCCAATTTTCCAAAAACTTCACTTGTTTATAGAAATCTCGAAATCGACAAAAGATATGAATATGCCGAAATATTTGAAACACTTTTCAATAATTTTCAAGACAGGTTTCAAGATTTTGTAATTTTACAACCGCTATTAGATCTTTTCGAAAACCCTTTTCGTTGCGATGTAAGCAACTACGAATTTGATATTCAATCAGAACTAATCATACTCTGAAGCGAAGTAAATGCTCCAGACGAAAATAATATTGTAGAGTTCTGGATAGATTTGGGTGGCGAGTTCTATCCTGAACTAAAAAAAAATTCATTTAAGGGCCTCTCTTTATTCGGCACTACTTACCTATGCGAACAAATTTTTTCGGATTTAAAAATTTATTTGTTCCAAGCAACGTAATAAATTATGTTCACCACATTTGAAAAGCATTCTGCTATTACGAAACTGCCATAAAAGTATAAATTTAGAAGATTTTATTTTATAAGTTGTATAACACAAGGGAACAAAATTAAACATGTTTTGTGTTGATAGAAAATTTGTAGCAGTTCTTTACCAATTCAATGTCGCTGATTTTAAAACTGCACTTTTTTTTCTATCAGCTGTGATTTGCGTGCAATATTTATTTTTTTATGAATTTTTAAAACATAAAAATCTTTAATTTTTTTACAATTGTTTGATAAGATATTTGAAACTGATTTAGAGTCAAAAAGCTTCCGAATAAAACAAAAGTGCAATTTTAAAATCAGCGACATTGAATTGGTAAAGAATTGCTACAAATTTTTTATCAACACAAAAAAAATTTTAATTTTGTACCTTTGTGTTATACAACTTATAAAATATATTACTAATATTTTATTTCGGCTGTAAATGAATGCATTCTCTCAATTTTTTTACTCTCTGGTACTCACTACTACACAACCAAAAAATTTTTGGAAATCCCTGTTTTATAACGTTTCCACCTTATGTATGCAATGTTTTTTTGCTCAATTGAACCAAGGTTTTGAATTGTTTATTATACGTTTTCTTTTTATTGGAACAAATAAGTCATATAGATGTTGTATATTACATTCGATGAACGACAATTGTGAATCAACTGAGGGAATGGTGCAAATCCCATTCCAGTCAATACTTAAAAACTTGTTGCTTAAATGTTGCACATTTAACGGTTGTAAGTGGTATTAAAAATGGGTTTTTATAACAGTTATTTCGTGAATTGAAAAAATCAATCTAAAACAGTTATTTTTCAACGTAAAAATAAAAGGTCGAAACAAACTCTTAAAAAAACAGTTTTATTTCACTGTCATAAAATAAAACTCTTCCGAAGTTTTATTTCGTCTTCATAAAATAAAACTCATTTGAGGAGTCTTATTTAGCCGTCATAAAATAAAACTAATTTTAATTTTATTTTTCCCGTCAGAATCAAATTTGCATATTCGAAAAATTTGTTTTAGATATTAAAAAAAAAAAAAAAATTAAAGAAATAGATTTTCAATTATCAGACACCAGCAGAATAATTTTCATCATCATTTACTTTGAAAACTTGATGTATGTGCATATATTACTTAACAATTTTAACAGATAAAATTTGGGAATTTTCGTTTCTTTTTGTGAATTCTGTTATATTTTAATCAAAATAAACTTTTCAAAAAGAGTATAATTTTATGACGACGAAATGAGTTTTATTTAAGACGAAAAAAATAAAACTCTCTTTTTAGGTTGAAAAATACGTCTTAACTGTGGAGTTGAGATCGTTTTTTTTTTTGTAAGATCACCATCGATTCTGAATGAGCTCGTCAAAGCGAATATATTGCTTAAGCGGTCCGTTGATTCGAGCTTTCAAGTTTAAATTGCCTAGATAACTGTTATGTTCGGTCCCTTGAAGTTATGGACCTATTCTAAAATTTTTCATTAAACTTGGTCCTTGTCACAATTAGAACTTATGTACCAAATGTCATCAATCATCTCTAACATTGTGACCTGTAATTTGCGCTCAATATGTAATGGACAACCAGCCAGGCCGCCGGACGGACATTGCTAGATCGACTAAGAAATTGACCCTGAGTCGATCGGTATACTCCAAAGTGGGTCTATGATCAATATTTTAAGGTGTTATCAACATCAACAAAAGCGTAAAATACCCTCTCCACTATTGTGGTGTAAGTATACACTCATTCACCACCACTAGTGGTGAAAAGTAAAAAAAAAATTAAAATAATTCCGATAAGCTTAATTTTCGTTGGCCACATCTTTTGAATTTTTCAATTTATAATAGTATCTATAGCATTTGTCGATCTTGTCATTCCAAATCACGAACAGAATATGCATTTTGCATGCATATTTTATTTACTTCCCTCTATGCAAAAAAAAACTAACAGTTGAAAAAATAAAATAAATATTAAACTTAAACCAACTATATTTATTTCCAATAAAAAAAAACAAGAGCTGAAAGCAGATTGGTTTATTTTCAATAAAAACCGATAATATTGGTTTCTGCGACACCTAAAACCGACATTATTTTCAGTTCGAACAAAAAACCCAAAACATTGGATTTCATGACACCAATGTATTTTTTTGTCGTTTAAAACCCATTTCAATAAGATTGGTTTCTACGACACCCCTGATTATTATTTTTCTTACCTATTTTTTTTTTTTTCTTTCCAAAAATCTGCGTAATTTTATATACAATTTCCGTTTATTTTAACTAATTTTTTCCATTATTCGAGTTAAGTAAATAAATATGTAATAATGTACACACATACATGTAAACGTTTGTATGAATGTATATCAAAATATTCATTGTTTATTTTATTATTTCTACTCTTGATGCTTGATATTTAAAATTTTAAATACGTAATTAATGAACTCATTGACGGACATTTCATGTCATCAGCCAGTATAATTTCATAGAAATAACGTTGCATGAATGTCCATGAATATTCATTTGACGAGGGATACGGTAAATTCAAAACACGATATATTTTCATGCAACAATCAAGCGCACTAATAAAATCTGGCATTTCATACAGGGCCACATCAAAGTGCACGTAGATTTCATGAATGTTAATGTTGTTATCACCCACCAAAACGATGAGTGGCGTATAGTCAGTGTGGATGTCACCATATTTCATGGAAAATTCTTCACGTTTTTGATCCAAATCTTCGAGGGCATTTACACGTATGGCAAAAAGATCTACAGCCTCGACAATGGAAATTTTGCGCCTATTGCCTAGGGCATCACGATAACGAGCCATTGGTATCATAATGGCATTCAACAATACAGTTAATATGTAATCTTCGGTATCTGAAATTAAGAGGTTTGCTTGAACAAAGAGGGTTGGTTTACATTTTGATTTGATAGTTTACCTTTTCCTGGCTTTGATTTGCATAAAGCAAAAAGACCTTTACACATGTCATCCTTAATGTTGCTCTGATAGTAAGTAAAGATTTTTTGTGCGAATTTTTGCCACTTTTCGTGCAAAGCATTCGCTTTGTGACGAGAAAATTTCAAACGAAAATCAATATCAAACTAAAATTGTAAATGTTAATTGAATAAATTAATAGGAAAAAAAAAATATGCAATGATTTGTGCTCTCACCAATTCCATGCCTCTTACATTCAAATATTTCGGCCAAAGCTGTAGTACGTCTTTGATGGTTGAGTGTTCAACGTCTTCCTGCCGTGCCAAGTATGTTTTTCCCCACATTGTCTTAACATCATCCCAGTCTAGTCCTTGACAACGTAAAAAATTCTTTATGGCACTTACTGAAGTGTCATCGAGCTCTATAAGTTCTTGAAAGTCATGTTGAACTAGCTCAATTTGTGTATTGATGCTATTGCTATTACCATCAATATTATTAATAATGACATTGTTGCTACTATTTGTACCCAGAGATGTTGCCGATGTGCTTTTTGCATTTGATGATGACATCATCTTGCTATCTTGTATTGTTGTTGTAGCATCGTCTTGCATCGTTACCACCGGTATTATTGCTGATTCCTGAGTGAATTCTTGGTGTATGTCTCGCACTCTCATTCGTTTCAATGTATTGTAGTATTTGGTATAGAGGCGACCCATAGGATTTCGTTTTCCTTTACGATTTATGAAATAATAGTCCTGTTGAAAGTAAGATGGAAAGGGCAAAAAGAAGAATTAATTTATTTTAATTTTAACATCATAGCCATTATGGAAAGAGAGATTGCACTCTGATAAGGTGGATAAAAATAAAATATTTGTAGCTAGTATTAAATATTTGCTGTGCAGCTTTGTTTTAAGACAAATATCTAATTGTGACAGTTTTGTAAAGAAGAGTATACAGCTACTCACACTTAAAGTGGGACACATAGAAAAGGTCTTAAGTGTTATGTTTGGTACTAAAAATTAAAGCCTTATTTAAGTTCAAGAACTTTCATTTTCAATAATTTATATGAATTTAATTATTACAATTTAATGCATACCTTCACATAATAATTAACATAAAGTATTTAAACTAAGTATTTTTATGAGGTGTCCTATTTATAGCGGGAGTAACTGTTCACAATAGGGAATATGAGTTTCTTAAATAAAACTTTGTTAAAGGACTTGTTTCTTAGATCCCATAAACTTTTTAGACATGATAAAATTCTAAACCAACTTCTCATTGTCTGTCCATCTATAAATCTAATGATATGATACTCAACTCATACGCATAGTGATTTTTGGCTTAAAAAAATATCTTAAATTGATTGTTTATTTCGCTGATCTTTCTGATTTTAAAATTCTTCGTACTATAAGCAAACAAACTCTACAATTGGCTCTGATCACTGGGGAACGACTGGGAGTTCAACTAACAACGACCAAGGATTTTCAGCTCAACGACATCTGTCTAAACATTTCAGGTCGCGCTGCTACAACAACAAGAATATATTTACGGTCTTTGGAAACCCTTTTCTTATTTAACATAGAGACAATTGGATACTGTTAAACCCATGGTGAAATAAAGCAGGTGGCATCGTTACGACAAGAAATACATAATTACAACATAAATGGAAATTAGTCCCAAATTATGTCAAAAATTATTATAAACAAAAATCAAAGCGTGCCGATGAACGTGAAGAAATAGGTATATTTTTCGCCAATTTTATTTAATTATGGTCAATATCTTATTTATTTTTTATTAAAATTATGAAAAACTTTAATCAAATACTAATCACAACACAAAACGTGGTCTTCTTGTAATTATACACAGAGCTTTGACATAAGATTGGACAAACAATGCAGCAGCAAAAAATCGTCAACTGACTTTTTAATGCCACCTGTTTATTTCATCATGGTCAAACCTGATTTTTCTATAATGGTTCAGCATTATACACATGTAATGACTAACTCTGCGGTCATATGGAATAGTAGCTTACTTTTTTATTTTTACCTTTAGCCTCTATTAAATTTGTTTCTAATTCGATACTATACAGACTTAAAGCAAAAAACCCCTCGAATAAAACTTCAATTAAACTTAGGATATCTGCAATCTTCAATGTTCGACATACATTACTTTTCCATATTGGTACAGAATCTTATTCAACATTCCACAGATACTACGCATTAAAGGACACTTTACAATATTACACAAGTCAAACATATTTTAATAAAAATGCATCCCTGAGTTATTGTTTGAAAAATAGCTTGAACAGCTATTGCACTTATTTAAAAAAAAAATTATATATCAAAAGGTATTTTCAGGAATACAAAATTTTTTATCAATTTATTTATTAATGACTTGCTAAATTCCCAATTTTTATTTTTGATAAATTTAATTTTTAATTTATTCCTACTAAAAAAAACACACAAAAGTAAATTTATTAAAAAAGACAAATATTGCCGCGTATTGTGTTGTCTAATTGCCGCACAAGAACCCAATAAATATTGGTACATTTTTGCCATTTTTATTGACGCGCGGTTTCATATCAAGTAGTCACACGATTGCCGCACCAGGGTTGCAATTTATTGGTAAAATTAAGCACAATATTGCCCTCGATTGGTACATGAGGCATTTGATTGTGCAGTCACACGATTGGGGTATTAAAAAGTGCGAAAATTGGTGCATTGCGGCAATAGTGTGATCCCAGTTTAAGACTTGAGTGATAGTGTTAAGTACTCTTTAATGCGTAGTATCTGCGAAATTCTGAACAAAATATAATTATACGTAATACAATAAATATTATGCCTACCCTTGATTCCTCTTCGTTTGGAAATATGCTAATAATCATATCAACAATTTTATTAAAATCCGATGAATGTAATTTAATTTCATGGTTAATCACATAGTCCACAATACATTGTATTAATTCATCTCGATGTCTACGTTCTAAGTTGCCATTTTTTTGGTAGAAGGCCTTCATTACGGGTCCAAATAAAGATTCTTCCAATAAATCAACGAGATTCTAACAAAACAAACAAATTACATTAGTTAAATACAATAATACATACATGTATCGTTGGTCTCATTTAGAAAGGCCTAACTCACATAATTGCAACTTTAAAGGAGAAGGTGAAAACATAATGGAAACTGTTTGTATTAATATATAAACTTGTTTTTAAAACCTTTATTATTGATATTAATGTGAACTGTTTTGAAGTCACTTTAAAACTTAATTTCGAAAAAAATCGAGTTAGGGTCTTCCTACATGAGACAATCGATATGTATTTTGAACAACTTACCAATTGTACACTTAAACGTGTTTCTCTTAATTCAACGGTTGTCTCAAACACTTTCGGCCTTTTGGAATCTGTTTCATAATCGATTTCTCCTGGTAATTCGTTAATCATTTCCTGCAAGGAATTATCCAAATAATTGAAATTCCTTTTAAAAGGTTTTTGAATTGCGTTCGTTGAATTGCTGGTACTTCTTGAGGACGTTGCCATTTCTGGAATTACAATTGCAGTCTGTGGGGTGACATGAGGCAGAGAAATTGTTTGATTTGGTTTGGCGTTATTAACATTAGAGTTCGATGTTGACTTTGCGATCGGTATAGTATGATGTTCAGTAGTTATGGTATTTGTAGAAGTTATTTTTTCATGTTCTATTATAACATCATTGGTGCGATACTGTTAATACATTAAAGAAATTTAAATCCTATATGTATGCACTTATGCTTTAAGTAAATATCATACCCTCTTACGCCTCCAGCTAAATAACTTTTCTCGAAATTCAGCTCGATGTCCAACACTACGTATAGCGGTATTAATATCTTCAACTGACAAGTAACGCAAGCTTCGGTAGGTGATATCACAGACTGTAAAGTAAACAAGTTTTATATTTATGTTCATATTTTCATATTTATTTTCTATTAAAATATAATGAAATACATTTTTAATGCTAAAAACCTGCAAAGCCTTGTCTTGTCTGCGGGTTATAATAACACTGTACAACAATTTCGAACTTTATCCAAAAGAACGGGGTTCAGACATTGGATTCTGGTAGAAGAATCTACAAAAAAAAGTATACGTGTACCTGCGATTTGAAAGGTAATATCGGAATTCAATTTAAGTGTAGTTTTATGTTTTACCCTCTGGGGCTGCTCATACAGTATATCGGTGTATTGAACTATTTGTTCTTTACATATGAAGTATAAGGTATGTACAGCAACTTTGTAGACACCTCTAACTCTCCTTAATAACGATAATCTTTGACTATTTTCTAACAAACCATAAGAAAAGAGCCCTAAGAAGGGCGAGGGCGGGGATGACATATTCTACAATAATGTTAACCATGCAATTTTTTTACACATATCAGAACACACTTAATTCTTAGACTTTTTCGCATATTTATATTGAAAGCAATAAAAAAACTAAAATTTGTTTTTGTTTTGAATATAAATATTCGAAAGAAATGTTCTTGTTGACATTGTGGGCCAGGCAGTTAATATTATTTATTGATAATTCACAGCTAAATATAATTTTCAATGTTTAATACTAGCCAAATAAAATTTCTTTTATAATTTTGGAAGGAATCCCACAACTCCCCAAAAAACTTTCGAAAATGCCCAAAAATGTTTCCCTTCCAAGTACAGGGGGGCTAATTCTATCAGTCGTGATCGAATATTTTTTCGATTCGAAAGCAATTTTATTTCTAATTCTTTCAGTCGATACTGAACGAATCGAAATTATTTTTTCAGTGTTGTGAAAACTCAAATAAATTATTTACAACACTGTATTTTTATCTTTCCTCTTCTCCTTTTTATATTTTGTATATACATAAATCCAAATAAACCTACAGCCAACTTTAAGTTAAAAACTGTGAGAAAAACAATACAAAACAGAATTGCAGAGTACATGAAACTGAGTACCTCTCTCCAATATTTTCACCCCTCTCACCAATAAACTCTAGAATTTCTGCAACAAAAATTGCAAGTCTGGACGGTGACTATGAGCATTTATAGCATTTAAAAATTTATAACGTATTTCAGAGAAACACATTTTTCACATATAGAGGGCCTCAAAAAATTGTTACTTTGAATCACCCTGTTAGATTGTTTAGTAGTTTTACTATGCTCTCTCCTCACACACACACAAACAAACTACATGCACTATACAACAGGGATGATAAAGTTAGCACAATTGTACTTTTTCAGTACTATTAGCATTCCAATGACATGTTTAGTACAATTTAAAAATTTCAAACGCTTGAACATTGAAGCTTTTTGGTCTATAAAATCAAAGCAAAGAAATCTCCTTTATGTAAATAATGAATCGAATTTTTATTCGGAAATATTATCTACAGTCTAAGGAATCTTGTTGCTATAGTCTTAAATTAACAAAAAACTTATCTTTACTTTAGTTTAGAAAATGCGTATTTAACATTCATAATTTTTTTAAGACATGTCCGATTGATGTAGGAAATTAGTTTTGTGATAAATTTCTACATAATGTTACTTTAATTTAGAAAAGGCGTATTTAACATATCTTTTTTTTTAATTAGACATTTAACTTGATAAAAAAAGAATATATAAAACGCTTAGGTAGAGTTTTTGAACTATAAGAAATGTAGGACATTTCCTGAATTTTGTAGGACCTCCCCTACAATTTGTTTTTTTTTTTTGTTCTGAAACTATGCACAAGTTTTTTTTTTATATATTCTTCGTTATCAACTTGTATGTCTTAAATTAAAAAGAAATTATATGTTAGGTACGCCTTTTCTAAATTAAAGTAACGTTATGTAGAAATTTATAAGAAAACTAATTTCCTTCGTCAATCGGACTTTGATCTCCTTGAAAAAATCATATTATGTTTTTTATTATAAATGATTTTTGTGAGTTTTTTGTTTAATTTTTTTATGGATGTAACGGGTAATTCATCGTGAGGTTCGATTTTCAATATGCTTTTTTACATATCACGCGTGACTCATATCAAACTGCTTTGCCATTTTTGTTCAGTGTCGTTTGACAAGTCATCAAGGAAAGACTCATACCACAACAGCGTCTCCAAATTGGTCAGCTGTTTTACGAAAATCAGCGTTGTGAAAAATATTTTCCGTGCGATTTGATGAACTTATAATTGACTTACTGAAACCACTACTGGCAACTCCATTAAAAAAAATTGCCGTATTTAGAGCTACCATTACATCCACTAAAAACAATGGTATGGTGTGGTTTATGGGCTGGTGGAATCATTGGTCCATATTTGTTCAAAAATGAGGACAATTATAATGTTACCGCCAATAGTTACCATTATAGCACCATGTTAAAGGACTATGTGCTTCCTGAAATTAAAGCGCATGGTTTCGGTGAGCTCTGGTTTCAACAAGAAGGCACTACGAGCCATAATACAGCGCGTGAAACAATGACCTTGTTAGAAATCATTTTGGTGAGCACTTGATTTCAAGTCTTGCTACGGTAAATTTTCCACCCAATTCGTGCGATATGTATAGTCTGAGGTCCTCAGGAATAAGCCTTCAACGATTGACTCGTTGGAAGCCAACATTACTCGTGTTATTCGCGAGATACCAGTCGCTATGCTCGAACGAGTCGCCCAAAATTTGACTTATGAATGGACCAACTCAGACGAAGTCGTGGCCAACATTTACCTGATATCACTTTCACACAGTTAATGCCCTAAATTGTTCTTTTAACCGATAATAAGAATTTAAAAATTATGTGTTTTATTTTACATTATAAATCAAACCGCACGATGAATCACCCGATATAAGTACATAGTATGAACTATGGTCAATACTTAAATATGGCATTTAGACGAAGACATTTTAGCTTAAAATACGTTCAAACCCGGTATAATGGCGTTTAGCGGGATACCAAATGCAAAAGAAACTTCCTTTCTAAGACAATGGCCCATATATTCTAAAGTACATATTAAAACAATGGTGTTCCTATGCATTTAAAGCCGGTTTTAGTTTAAGGTATACATTATTTTGACTATGAGTATGGGCCAATATCTTTTGGACTTGTTAGTCTGTTCCACTATCATCTCTAGAAAAATTAGCTAAAAAGTCTTCGCCTAAAATGTTTAATAGTCATTATATAGTACATATGTACATATATATATTTTTTTTTGTTTAATTACCAAATTAATATTTCAATATAAATGTACCTATTGTTATTCGAAAAATAAAATTGGTAAAAAATATATTTATGGGTTTTAGTACAATTACAGTCTACAAAGTATAATTTTTTACTGAATTAAGTACAATTTTGAAAATTTCATTTATCATCCCTGCTAAACAAACAGAAAAACCACCAGCTGTTCGAATGGTTTTTGTTTTTCTGTATCTACAATTTTTATGTTAAAATCAATATGTATCTATAAGTTCAAACTTCCAAGACAAAAACAAATTACCTTTTAAAAATGGATACAAAAAACACATTTGGAATTTCTTTAACAATTTTCTTAACATGGCATCATCGTATTGTCCATCAAAATCCGCCGGCTGCGTGGGCAAAAATTCCACATGATTGAGATTCTGTGTCGGTTGTTCTTGCGGTTGCTGGGACTGGCCATCATAATGAGTATTAAAATCAAGTTCTTCTATTTCTAAATATTCCTCTTTCATTTTTATGGTATTTGATAGTACACTTTAGATAAAATTTAATACTAAAACTGTGTCCACATATTTTTATAAATAACCGTTTTTTGTTTTAAAAATGTAGTAAATTTAATTCTCTGTTATTATTTACTTTGACGATGTTCGTTTACCACGAAAATTTTATTTCTCTACTTTATTTCTAATGTGGTAATTTTACTTGAATTCGTTGTTGCAGTCAACGCAATTACCAGCTGTTTGTATACGAACGTGGAGTGCTGCCGTTCTATGGTTGCCGTATCCATATAGTTTGCAAATATACATACATATTTCGAAGCACCCTGTGAAAAATTTTAAATTTAACGGTTTGTGAAAATTCAAAAGTATAATTTATTGATAACATTCATCCTTCGTTTATACCCTCTAACTTTATTGCTCTCCTTATGGGTTTTTTTTGTTTCTTTTTCCCTAAATAAATACATGATACACTAAATAAAACTAATATTATAAAAAACCCCTGTAGATGATTAAGAAGAAAAATGTATTATTAATTGATCTTTTAAATTAAAAATCAAATTATTGTGAAAATATAAATATTATTATAACAATAAAATTGAAAAAAAAGTATAATTTTTTTTGTATACATATATTAAGGATATATACAAATATAAACAAAAACTACCCGGTAGTTTTTCCTTCTTCCTTTCTTCTTATTTAAATTAAATTGTAAATACTGGGTTCTAATTAAACCTTTTTTATTTCTAATTAGCAGTTATTGTTACTACTAAAATCACTTGTACGCGAATTTTTTGCAGTGGCTTTGCCAGATGTAAAATCCATATGTAATTGCATATGTCTGTCAAAATTAAAAAATAATTATTATAATAATGTAGTTTTAGTAATAACACTTAAATATTTACATACAATTAGGGAGGCACCATCGTTCCGAAAAACATCGATATTTAAAAACATCGATGTTTCCACGATAATTATCGATGTTAAAAAACATCGGTACAAACACGATACATCGATGTTTTAATTTTTTTTTTCTTATTATTATTGAAAGATTTAATATGTACCCAACAAAGAAGTCAGTTAAGTAAACTTTTGAGGAATTTTCTTGACAAAATGACATGAAATGCAAAGTATTTTAAAATAAATATTATATAATTTCAGTAAAAAAAAAAACATTTTAATTAAAAACTTCATGGAACCTAGCGGGTGTACTTTTTTAACAATAGCAAAAAACTAAAAATGCAATTCTTAATATTTTTCCATGCCCTACACGATTTTACCTTGGGAGAACTGATATTAGCAAAAAATTTAAAAACTTTTAACCCTATTACACAGCCTCTAAAATTGTTTTAACATTTCTTTAGTTTACAATATGGGAACCACAAATGTATATGTAGTTATGCAATGCATATTATGCAGGTATGTACATACATACATATGTACGTACTTTGTACACGCGGAGAAAAAACATGTTTAAATATGGGCACCTCCAAAAAACTATTTTTAAAGAAATTTTGAACATATTATGTTTAATTTTACCATATTATTGTTACTGACAACCATATTATTGTTAAATTAGTCCTCCATCAAGGAGCCACAACCATATTATGGTTCTGCTTCGTTGTGCATTGGTTGTCGATGACAATAATTTGGTTAAATAAACCATAATATGTTTACAATTTTATTTAAAAATAGTTTTGTTGAAGGTGACCATATTTGAACATGTTTTTTCTCTAGGTGTACGGCTATACTTTGAAATACACTTTTTCATATTTTTAAATGAAGGGTTTAATTGAAAAAATAAATATTTAAAATGATAAAAATATTATGAAAAAAATTTAAATAAATGAAAATATTAAATAGACGATGTCGATGTTTTTTAGTTTTGACGGCGATGTATCGTCCATCAAAACATCGATGTTAACATCGGTGCTTATGACCAATAGATCGATGTTTTCTAAACATCGATGTATCGTTTGCATCCCTACATACAATACCAATTTCTTTAGCAACAAAATCAATACTGGTCAGTAAGAGGTAGAGGGAAGAAAACGGAGTTAAAAAAGTTGCACGACGAAGCATGGATAGACATTTTATTTGATTTTGTTTTGTTGTATTTTTATATTTTATTTTAAA
This sequence comes from Pollenia amentaria, assembly GCA_943735925.1. NCBI lineage: Eukaryota > Metazoa > Arthropoda > Insecta > Diptera > Polleniidae > Pollenia > Pollenia amentaria. The sequence continues at coordinate 116,528,133 of OX031010.1, read as the reverse complement.
TGTTGTCAGTTTTTGTGCTGAAGAAAAAACCATGTCTCTTTTACGAAAACTGTTTTGTATAAAAAAGCTTTGAACTAAAGCTACGGGTTACTAAATGTATTTTCAAATATATTAACTGTATTCATAAAAATATTTTTAATTAAATTAAGGTTAACAAACTAAATTTTCATTAACGTTTGTCATATTTAATAATCATTTATAAATTATCCGCAAAATTTTAAAATAGTAAAGTTTTTGGAAGGAAAAAGTGTGTTTTTTATAAATTTATCAATTTTATCAATTCATAGAAGGGAGAAGCTCACTAAAGCGAAGTTCGACCGTTGTTTTACAATTAATATGTAAAAAAATCAAAATGCTGCTCTTTTTATAATAAATACAATTCAAAGCTTTTTGGATGTCGTGGTGCTTCTGAAATATGTATGTATGTTCAAAGATATTTTTATACATATGTATATATCCTTAAAAATCTTAATTTTTCGAGAAAGCCACCTCCGCGAAAATAGTAAATGTTCAAAAATTACCTTTTTCTTAAAAAAGGACATTATTTAGGAATTATATATTTTTTATTATATAATAATAACGTCATATTAATTATAGAGAATATTTAAAATCTGAATAATATAGGTACACCTTCAATATTACATTTTAAAAAAGGTGCGATCTTCAGTTTTATTTTTTTTATCTGAAAGAATTTCCAATCGCTTTGTAATGATAGAAAACACTTGGTTGACAACACAGTTGCTTTGTTTACATTTTATTGAATATATACATAAAAAAAAAATTTAAATGTAAATATGAAAAGAGTTTCTAAGCAACTTTATAAGAGAATGGAGAAAAACATTTTTTCCAGTATTGATTATAGGTTCCATATAAGCCCCCTCCATAAAATTACTTAAAGACAAAAAACTCGCCGTTAATTGATGCCAAAGTTCATAAAAAGCTCTAACTTGGTGGCCACACGATCAAGTTTTGTCTTTCAATAACTTTCAATTTGCTATCACTCACATTTTTTTACTAATAGGGCATTTACATTACATCGAAATCTAGTAGATTTCTTGCTCCAAATCTAGTTCGTTTACATTATACTCGTTTGACATTAGCGAGATTTTGTTTTCACAACAAAAACCGCCGACTGAAAGTTTTTTGTGTAACACATACTTACATATAAAGAAATAGGCATTTAAAAATTTGCATTACGTTTTCTTTATAATCATCTTCATTTCTTTTATCAATATTATTTATCATTTACATTTTTTTTTTACTATTTTACAAAATTTTTGAATTTTTTTTAACAATTTCAATAAGCAGCTATTATTGTTTTTGTTTTGTTTTTTGTTAAAATGTCATTTTTTTCTTGTGCAGGGAAGTAGTTTTTAGTGCTATATGGGGAAAAACATAGTTGCATCAATAAGTACAACTAGATTTTGAATAGATTTCGTCTCGAAATCTCGAAAGTGCTAGATTTCGTTGTAGTGTAAATTGGCTATAACATACTCAGCCTTTTTAATTTGACCACGAGGTTGCTCTTAATTTTACCTTGCCATTTGTTTGGCATTTTTACGTTCAATTTAACAGCTGTGTAGAAGTTTAGAGAGCAAATTTTTCGTTTGTCTTTATCAAGGCCTATCCAATAGGTCTGCGCAAGTAGCCTGATGTTTATTTTGGTTTTTCCCTTAGGCTGTCAAAGTTGTTAATACTTTGCTTAAACGTGTATATTTTTGTTTACTTTTTTTGTTTTTTGCCACACACATACATACAAAACACGTTTTTTTCTTTTGTTTCCCCTATGTAGTAGTATAATTTTGACAACCGCGAGGAATTTTACACAAACAAAATGCCTGTTGTTTTTTGTATTGTTGTATTGATGTAGCGGTAAGCAGACCTATTGGATAGGCCTTGGTCTTGATAAATTGTTTTCTTGACGACATCTTGCAAGTAAATTGCGTGCAGATTACCTCACGGCTTTCAATTTATATACACTTTGAAGTTACCCATACACAAGGCAACATTTGTCGAAACATCGGCATGTTTCACTTAATGTTGCTACGTGTGTGGGGATGTTTCTCGTTGAAGTTCTTGTTTCCTTTTTGGTTTATCAAATATGAAACATTTTTGATATTTAATGTTTCCAAACGCAATGTTTCATCGTGTGTGGCGATGTTGACTTTTTTTTCTTTCTCATTCTGAACGGATAAATATATTGCTTCTCCCTTCATTGGTCGCACAAGATAAAACATTCAATTGCATATTTATGGTTTACCTGATTATAACTTGTGGCGATTTCTTTTCTGAGAAATACATATGTTGCATAAATGTTACATGTTCGTGTTCGTTTGTGCTAAAAATACAACTGTGGGAAAATTTTTCAAGTTCTTCTGTGAATATGTTGATGAAAAACATGCAACACATGTTGCCTATTTTACATTCACTTTTACTTATGGTGTTAATACTGCCCTGTTTTACTTGAGGGTTACACGATCAAGTTTTGTCTATCAAGTTTTAATACACTCTCACTTTTTTACCAATACACTCATACTTTTAAAAATTGAAGCGAACTTGCCTTTAAAATTCTCTTACAAGTGAGTGTATCAATTTACGTTCAAGAAATTTTGACAAACTGTATATGTAAAAGACTATCAAGAACAACTTGATCGTGTGGCTGCAGTGTTATATGTTGGGTATTTACTACATTGTTTGTACAACCAATCCTTTATTTTATTTGTCATAACCAGTGTGGTCATTTTGGCATTTTTGCAGCTAAATTTAGCATTAAAAATTTCTATTTAGCAGCAAAATTTTCATTTAGCACTTGGCATTTTATTTAGTATTTTTGGAAAATGTTTTAAGCTATTTTAGCATTATTTATTTTAAAAATTTGGACGAATAGTTTTATTGATTTTACTTAAAAGTTTTTATAAATTATAATAAATTTTGACTAGAAATAGTTGTACCCAAAATGAAATTTCATATGAAAATGGTTAATTCTTATGTTAAGAAACCTGTATTATTAAAAAAAATAGAATATTCAGGAAATATTTTAAATACCCTTATCATGTCGATTGTAGATATTATTTGCCCTTTGATATTACGATATAAAAATTCAAAGAAATTTCACTTTGTATTTAGCTAAAAATTCAAGGGTGTAAATGTTTGAAAAAATTGTTTGCTCTAAACTTGAAAAAATAATTATTTTAAAGATTCAACTTTTCTTAAACTATAAAAAAAACCAAAAAAATGTTGTATATCATAGAAATAAATCGTTTAAATTTTGGATATATCAGAGGTTTTCAGGCCACCTAAATTTAAAATTTAATCTCAACTACCTGTGCTACATATTTATATGTATGCTTTGCCAAAAATCTAGCCACTTTGCCTAAATCTAGCCACTTGCTTAAATATAACAATTTATTTAAATTTATTTACAAAATTAGTCACTGAAAGCACTGTTAATTTAACAGCACGTTGTTAAAAAAGCTTTTCTTTCAATTAATACATGCATTGCAGTAGAACTTTTGTTTGTTTAAATATAGTAAAGGAAAAAGTAACTATTGTACAAAGAGCTTTAACATTTCCTCTTTTGCAATAATAAACTTTTGAAGCTCTTAATAAACGGCAAACCCGATGTTGAACATATTTCTGTTAATTTTTATGTTAAGTATTTCTACCTTACAATACGATAGTTGGTCCAAAGAAGCGACATTCTGAAACAATACTCTATTGCACACTCTTTCCGAATCGATCTAAAGATGTCCGTAATTTTATATATCCCCCTACAAGCTTCTTTTCAGAAAACAGTCTTTGTGCCGTAAACCATCTTACTCTGTTGATATTTATAAAAAATTTGAGCCAAACATATTTTTCTGCAACATTACTCGTATAACAAAATGGTTTTCAAATCGGTCCGTGTTTGACCATATATATACATATATGTATATATATTTTGTAACTCCTATGGGAAGCATAGGGCCGCATATTGAACTATAGCTTCCAAATAAATACCACTCCCGAATATAGCTTTAAATACTATATTGGTATTGCAAAAATATTTTGCCAAGATTAAAACTCGAAGGTCCTGTATTGATTATAGGTTCCATATAAGCCCCCTCCATTAAATAACTTAGACAAAAATTTCTAATACAAGTCTTGCAAATATGTGAGGTTTTTTGAAACATAAAAACAACTATATACATATGTAGAAAATAATATCGCACTGAGACTTGCACCTCGCACTACCCATGTCATAAAAGATGGCGTCTGTTATTTTGCGTCTACATTTATGCACGTGTTGCATAATGTATGCTCACGTTAACTAGTGCAAAACTTCGCATTTTCGAATTTTGCAAGACTAATAATTGTGAGGTGAATTACTCTATTATTTCACTAGCTAACGGTATTCTTATGTCAAAGAGCCAGTAGGTATTTCATACATACATACACATATATTTTACTTTAATTTCTTATATTTTTCTTATTTAATTTAAAAAACACTGCATTGTTCAACATTTAAGTTGACTTTGCTTCAATATATGTTTATTAGCATAGTATACAACTAGTATGATGACTCTTTGACAGGTACCTAACTCAAATGTCCAGTACTTAATAGATGTTTGTATTAGAAAGATTTGCATAAAATACATACGGGCCTGTTCTAAAAATCACGTGATTTTAAACCACGAGCTTTTAAAATCACATGTGTGATTTTGAGGGGTTCTGAAAATCATGCGGTTTTTGTGTTTCTCGGTGTACTTTCGATAATTGAAAATCATACCATAATACACAAAAACGGAACATCCAAATATTACACGTGCGATTTTGAATGGCATATCGATGCCTTACTTTCTCAACCTCGTATCTTAAAAAAATACGGTTTTGACTTTTTCATATACATAAAACGATTGATATTTTTGTGTTCTATTAATGAAACAACTTATTATTTCAATACTTTGTCTCAATTCTGTAAATACTAATAAATTATTGAAATAATAAGTTGTTTCATTAATAGAACACAAAAATATCAATCGTTGTATATGAAAAAGTCAAAACCGTATTTTTTTAAGATACGAGGTTGAGAAAGTAAGGCATCGATATGTGATTTGAATTGAAAGTGATTTTCAGAACGGGGGTGATAGTTGCATAAAATCGTATAGAATGTGGCAAAAAAAAAAAATTTCTAAAATAAATTTTTTTTATTTCATTATGCTTTTGTATTGCCTCTTCTTAATCCTTATAAATAAAACACATCATTGTATTTTTTTCTCTCTTGATCGATATATTTCGAACTAACAGTTCATCTTCAGGATCTAATTTATATAATTGAAAAAATATTTATTACATTAATAAAATAAAATCTAAACATAAAATTTTCTTAATTCGAAAATTTTACAATTTATTTAATGCTGTCTGCATTTTTAATCTTTAAAAAACAATGTTTGTTTAATTTTAATTCTGCAATATCGAAAAATATTTCAATAATTATTATAATAACTACTCTGCTGGGTTTAATAACATTCCATACAAGAAATGAAAAACGAAAACTTAAAAAAAGAATTTTTATATTGAATTAATAAGTTAGAGAGAGAGACATAATAAGTTAGAGAGAGAGAGAGAGGCAAATTCACATGAACACAAAGTTTCGGTAAGTTTTTCATTTTGCTCTTAATAAACTAATAGAAACTATAACCAATAATCGGTCAGCACTACTGGTCATCTAACTAGAAAAATGACCGGTTGTCTTCTTGTAGGGAAGGTTGCAAAAAATGTTGATGTATTTCGATTTTCTTTTCTTTTTTTGATAAAAAAATAAGAAAATTTATAATATACTGAAAATTAAATGCTTCTTGTGAGAAACTTTACAAAAAAGGGTAAAAATAAGTTTCAAATTGCGACTTTATTCGGGCAAACGGTAACCCTGTGTGTATCGATATTAGACAATTATACATTAAAACAGACATGTTTGGAAAAACATCGTGAAAAGACAATAGGTTTTTGGAAGCATGTTCAAAAGAGAATGAATAATAGACATGCCTGAAAATAAACCGTGTAAATGCCCCCTATGCAAGGCGAATTCATTACAGGTGGTCTTAAAAGCACTGCTGATATTTTTTTTAGCTTTATAATTGTTGGATGTCAAAATTTTGTTTATTATCTTTGCTTCTGTTTTGTTTTTGGCATTGTACAACGATTTTGCAAAAAGAAATTGCTTTTGGTTTTTGTACGAGTTGTACTTGTTGTAGTATCGAGATTACCAGTAATAAATTCGCCTTGCCCCTATGTACATACATATATGTATCACTTTTTAAAAACTCATTTATTAAAACAAATTTTTCTAGCTTTTGACCAAATATATAAATTTTTTCATACAGCAAACTAAGGGTCGCCAGACCGAGTTTATTTAAAACGAACATTTAGCTGCCCAAAATAATATTTACTCTGAAAATATTTTTCAGTGTCCTGAAAACTCAAATAAATGCTTTACTACACTGAAAAATATTATAATTTCTATTATTACAGTTTTTCCGCTCGAACTTCAGGTATGTTTACAAAATTACTTTGATGCAAAACAGTTGTTTTTAAAATACTTAGTCATCGTCCAGACTTGCAATTTTTAAAAATTCTGCTCTGAAATTGCATTTGTGTCTAGATTATGAAATCATAGTTTTACAATTTTTGTATTCTTATCTTGTCTTTCCTCTTCTCCTTTTTATATTTTGTGTATAAATACAAATACACATATAGCCAACTTCAAGTTAAACACTGTGAGAATAACCAACAAAACAGAATTGCAGAATTTTATTTTATTTAGCACGCCAATGCTACAGATTACAGATTAATCTGTGCCAATGCTCTAAGACCAAGTCTCTTTAGCAGCATTGGGAAAATATTGTTAATAAATACATAAATACATATGAGGGGTTTAAGTGCTTTTATTTTTAAATTGAGATTACATATGTATGAAATTAGTAGGTGAAGTTCAGAGAAGTTCAGAACACAAGAGGTGAAAGTGGAATCCGCATTACTGAGGCAGCATTGGCCTGTACATAAACACAAATTCGTTTAATATTCGCTATACTGTTAACTTCATGTTTCCCGTGACAAACCTAAACTTAAAAATATTCAAGTTTAAAGTGACGTTGTATTGTTATTGTTGACAAATTAGGCAAAGTTTTTCATTTTCAAATTTTAAGTGCTCTTTCATATTTGATAAATATATTTACTCAAATTTAAACTCAAAAAACCGACTTTTGTCCAGCTAGATTAGCAAAATCTTAACCTAAAGGTCCATGCCATGGCTTCTATGCGTTGTTCCTTTTTATGCATATTTCAAAAAGTAGAATCAGTGCAATGGTATGTGACAAGTTACACAGCAAAACGCATAGAATGCATATATGTATCAACGCATAAAAGTAGGTTTATTTTCTACTTTTGCATGCGTCGCATGTGTGGTGAAAAATGTCAGCTGTTTTTGATGGCCATGGATGACAAATCATATTTTATTTTTAATGTGGTGGATTCCTTTTTTCTATTTTTTGTATTAAAAAAGGGTTTTAATAAAAGAAAAAGGTTTCATAATAAAGATTGAAATAACTTTCAAGAACAAAATACATACTTTAAAATTAATTTTTAGAACAATTTTTTCATAAACAAAATTTGTTATTTTAGTTATCGATTACTTTTATGTTCTGAGTGCCATCTTCGTTGTGCTTATTATTTGTTTTTAACAAATGCCTTGAAAGGGAATCTTATTGACACTTGAACAATTACGAATTATTTTGATAATAAAAGCTCACTCCTCTATGAATTTTTATAAATAAATTCTATTAAAATATCAGTTACACCTTCCATTTTTGCCAAATTGTTTTAATTAGATAAACATATTAGCACAACAGATGATAAAAAAAAAACAATTTTGCGCATAAAACGCATTGTTTGTATCTTTAATTTAGGAACGCATGAAATGCACAAAAAGTATCATACGCATAAACGCATGGTGTGGACCTTCAGCTTTACACTATGCAATGTATGCACAAATAATTTAGCAACACAAAAAAAAAACAACAAAAAGGGCTATATTTCGTTGGACCGAATCTAAATGAGTTTTAATTTGTGGTGGTTAATCATGTCTATATGAATCAGTAGACTTCAACCATATTTTTTAAAAGTTGCACACAAATCCTCTGCCAGGATTATAAATTTCAAATTATTTTGTTTCAGCATTATAGAAACGAATATGAACATTAGGGATATAACCATTTGCATTTTTTTGCAAATATCAAAAAGGACCTATCATAGTGAGATAGTGCATAAAAAAATATGAAGAAATGTGCCTTCCTTTTTTCGCAAGCGTTCAAAAAGGTTCGGCACCGATCGCTATGAAGTTTTAGCTTATAATTTTTTTCAGTTTTACAGGAAATCCATAATTCTAACGTCGAAAGCCATGCTGGTCTTTGCATTTCGTGTTTTTTTTATGAAATGGCGATTCCTTGCATTCCAAAAAAAGAAACCGAAAAAACGGTACAAGGGAAGGATACCCACCATAAAAATTTATATTACAATTTGTGCCACAAAAATATAACGTAAAAATACATATATATATATATATATATATATAAGCATACAGATATTACAAAAAAAATAACATATTTCTATACATACATTTTAAATCTATACCCCCAATAAGCAATGCTCGTTGGAACTCTCGTGCTATACTAGCAATTTTAGCATATATACTTATTCCAAATTATCGAACTGAATTAAAACCAATTTGTGAATTTATTTGTGGAGCATGGTATGACGTTTGGTTTTCGGACCATTTTTATGATGAAAAAAACTTTGAAATTTTAAGTCAGTCATTGGAAACATTTAATAACGCTCACAACTGTTTTCTTCGACACTGGGTGAAGGAGCCATCAATAATTTTTAAACAGCAGCGCAGCAATATATGCGCTGAGCGGGCGGTGAAAGTTGTTCAAGACATTTTTCCGTTCTGTAAATCAACACGAACTCTCAATTTGAAGTTTATAATGTACAACAATAATGTATTATAAGTTATTTAATTAAGCTTGTTTTAATTTTTTTACTCTGTAATAAAAATTAAAAAAAAAAATGTTTGGTGTTTTAGAAATTGCATTCGGTGCCGAAGGTTTTTGGACCGAAATGACCCCTGATATCGATTTTTAATATCAGTATAACATAGCCCATACCGTAATGATATGTTCTTATTTTGGTTATACCCCTAATGAACATGCTTTTTGTATGAAATATTTGCCAACTCGTTACAATTTAAAACCATCCATGACATTGTTGGATTTCTTCAATTTTGTTTTTTAGTTCTTAGTGTTTTAATAAATAAAACTGATGAATATTTTCCATATCGTTTATTCCGCCGGAATGTTGTTGTTTTAAGCATCAATATATGCTTTGGCTGCGTTTTTTAGAAAAGTATTATTTATCGTCTCTTTAGAACTAATTCGAACGGAGTTAAGTTTTATTTCGAGTACACTAATGTCAAGCATGTGGACTTATTAAAGGTGACTAACAAGTCGTGACGTGGAAGAACCTTTGCAACTTATCATATTAGGGAGCTACAGGTACCTAACTTTGTCTCTTTATTCCCGAACGAAACATCTCCAGAGATAACATCTATATAAAAATAAATTTAATATTTAGAATACTCTCGCCCAATTTACTATTTACTTTTTAACTGAACACTTTTTTGTAGTATTTTCAATTGTTTTTGTTTTTTTTTACAAGAACACACGCTTTTATAAGCGATTTGTATTTACATTGCTCATAATGTTTTTGACTTTTGTTACATTTTGATTTGACATTTTTCATAAAAAGTTTAATTTTGGCCAATATTCAATTAGAAAAATATTTAAATTACGGGTATACATTTACAACAAGAGAAAGAAAAACGTATATAAATTACAGATTATTAAAATAACCGGTTTATTCGATATTCGAAAATTTGACATTTTAAAACAACCGGTTTATGCAGAACTAAAATAACCGTTTAAAGCCGGTCGAATAATAGCCGTCTGATCTCCTTAATATTTACGGTGGCGCAGTATAACAAAGACATAGGTAATAAAGACTAAATTAAAGACTAGAATCTCATCACACAAATCAGACCTGAAAAACAAAGACAAACCATTAGAACAAAAAACTGCACTTGCTGCCCACTGTGGAATAAGTGGTCACAAACCAGACTTTGAGAAAGTTAGAGTACTGCAGGAAAAGAACAATTATAACAAAGTTATATATACCCTTTTACCTTCGGTGAAGGGTATAAAAAGAGATTTACATTGGAAATGTTACATATAATAAATGTTCCAACAAACACACGACTTAATTATAAGATAGACACAGACAATTGCGCTCAATTATATCGACACATAATTAATAAACATAATAAGAAATGACAACTAGTTGATTAGTTGTGTTCAACGTTTTAGGTTTGTGAAAAAAGACGCGGTAAACGAGATTAACCCTTTATGTACGTAATATTTAAATTATAACTTGTGTTGTTGTAAATTTCAAGAAAATTATTGTTTTTAGATTCCTTGAAAATGGTTAACGAAGTTAACCGAAATATCGGAGAAAATAAATTTTTAAAATAAAATAAAACAAAAAAAAATTGGTTTATATTTATATTTTATCGTCACAAGACCTTAAGCCGAAACAAATATATAATCACACATAATAACACAGGTCAACAAAAGTAAAACACCCCACAATTTTGGTAATAAAAAAAACAAACAAAAAAAATTTTTTTAACAAATGCCGAGTTGCGGTAATCAAAAAGAATCAAAAATAATCGTTGAAAATAGTCGGCTTCTTTTTGATTACTTTTGATTATTTTGTAGTAATTAATTATTTGTAATCGTAATCAATTAGTAATCATGCAAAACCAAAAATAATCGTAATCGTCATCATTACTGCACCCTTAAAAAACGTAATCTAATAAGTAGTTATTACGATTAATAATCATTACTTAACAGATATGTGTATAAGTAATATTTATTTCAATAGTATGCAAAATTACTCTTAATCTAATAATTTATTCTTAGCTAAACACATCTCTTTTACCAAATGTCGAAGCACTTTACCATTTCGATTGTATGGGATTTCATCTAAAAAGTACAAACCATAATGCAGTCTTTTATAGAGGGCCTTGGTTTTGCCCTCTACAAATTTGACAATATCTTTCTCCGTTAATAAACTGCCAGAATGCTTCACCACAGCTGCTGCAGGCACATCATTTTTCTCTTCATCAAAAACACCAAAAACACAAACATCTACTACTCCGGGTATGGCCATGACAATTTCTTCGATTTCGTGTGGTGAATAATGAAAATAATCATATTTCATGACATCCTTGCAACGTTCTACCAAATAAAGGAAATGCTCATCATCGACATAACCCAGATCACCAGTGTGGGTATAACCTTCAGAATCTACAATTTGTTTCGTAGCCTCTGGGTTGTTATAATAGCCTAGCCATTTATTCTTCGAGGCGACACATATTTCACCCAACTCATTGACGCCTAAACGTTCGCCCGTGAATTGATCTACTATCTTCAATTCTAAGTTATACACTATTTTGCCCACGGACTTGGCCTTATAGTCTGTAAAGTTACACGCAATACCGCCAGATTCTGTGGTGCCATAGATATTAAGTAAATAACCAGTGGAGAGAACAGATCGTATACGCTTCAGGGTGGCTTCGGAACATGGCGAACCAGTCAAAAATATAGCACGCATACTTGACATGGCTTTAAATGTGTAGCCGGGCAGTAGGGAAACTTGAGCCATTTGTGATGGACAAGTTATGAGATAATTAATTTTATATTTTGTTATTATTTCTAGCATATATTGTGGTGAGAATGGTTTTGTAGTTATGATTCGGACTCCACCATAGAGAATATTACAGATGAGATTGTAAAGTCCCGTACTCCAATCTATTTCAACAAAAGTAAACATGACACTGGAACCATATGTGAAGCTAAAAAGGAAAGACGTGAGACCGTTACATTTAGCAATGACAAATCTTTTGAAATCCACCACCAATAATGCAAAAATGAGCTTGATATATTATCTTATCTTTACTTAAAGCATTTTGCGCGTGAGCAAAATGCTTTAATATATCTTAATCTGTATTCATGTTAAACAAATCTGGGTCCTTGAGTGATTCTTTGTCGATTTAGCCATGCTCGCCTGTATGTCTGTCTGATAAAATCACACTCATATTCTAACGAATAATCTGAAAAGAGTAATTTGGCTGTCACATTATGTTTCGTTATACTACACAGGTTAGATTAATATCCAATCTATTCAGTAGGAAAATAATTATGAACCCAGATGTGGAACAAAGACCCCAAAAAATTTATATTTGTATTATTTACCATAGGCCTCATATCAGGCCATTTCTCGAAAAACACTTTAGTAACGAAGAAGGATATTGAGGTGATATTTGCTTCCACTTATCCAAATGTGGCTAGAAATAATACCATACAATTTATCGATAATCGGTACGTAATTTACCATAGGTCCCATATAAAGCGGACTTCCGAAAAGCACTCAAAAACGCATAAAACTGCTCTAGAAAAATTCAATTACTTTCGGAAATTTTTTCCAAGCTAGTTTTTTTTACACTTTGGGTGTGTGTGAAATTTTGACAACCTTGAGGTGTAACTATTAAATTTCACTAGCCCCATGGCCCAATTAGTAGGTCTGCTCGAAACGCCTGCTAATTTTCTGCAGAGTTGTATTTTAATCGCGCAATTGTTTTTGTAGCAATTGTCTGTGCATCTTGTCCATTTATTACACAAACAAATGCATTGGATTTTGACATTTTTAACATAATTTACAGAAACAAAATGCGTGTTGTTTTTGCTATTGTTGCATTGTTGTAGTTTCGCGCAGACCTACTAATTGGACCATGACTAGCCCTTTTTGGACAATGTTAATTCACCATAGAACTTTGCTACCGTTTCACAAACACCCTTTACATTACCAAATTTTTTGATGATCAGTGATGCCACTACTTTAAGCAAAAAAAAGCGTAAAAAAGCACTAAGCCATTTTTTTTAAATTTAATCGATAATTGAAGACAAAAGAAGTTACCAAATATTAAAAAAAATGGCCAAAAAACACCAAGTTACTGCTTTTTCTTAGTTTGGCACTAAAGTTAAAATTTTGGCGTGTCGATGCCTCGAAAAAGCACCATAAATAGTGCCAAAAACACAAAGTTAGCATCACTGTTGATGATCCGTTCATAGTTTACCATAGGTCGAATATAAAATTGCATGTTGCAAGACCATTTTGTCCCTTATAACCGATTTGTGTTGAACATTGTTCGATAATGGTGTCGAATTGCCAAGAGCGAAAAAGATAGTGATTTAAAAACATATGAACGTATTTATTCACTGAGTATTTCTGTTTGTTTATATTTCATTAAAAGCGTTTTTTGTTTGTAGATCTAAAGTGAAATTTAATATAAAATAGTTTGTTCATAAACATCAACCCTTAAATGTCAATGTTTGAAAGACTTTCTTGTAGTAGATCTAAGTAATAACTAAATTAACCCTTAATGGACAATCTTGAATTTGCCTGGTTTTTTGATATAATTGTAAAGTTTTGGGCTTTGGTGTGTTCGAAATATATATTTAAATTTTATAGCCAAAATTTTTGTAGAATATTTCATCCCAGCCCTCTCTCTTTTTCGGGGGTGTATTTACGATTATTAGAATAAAGCCAAAAATGCCTTTGTGAGGAGGAGTTGGAGGATTAATATTTTGCACAAAAATATTTGCCATAACATGCCAAAAGATATAAAGAAAACATAGTCTTATATACCGAATTGCTGCAAGAACAGACGAATAGCTGGGGCACTTTTTTATTTTCAGTTTAAATAAACCATTTTTCAAATAAAACGAAACCTTTTTCAAATTAAACGAAACCTTTTTCAGAATAAACGAAACTTTATTAAAAATAAACAAAACCTTTTTCAAAATAAACGAAACTTTATTCAAATACAGTTAAACATTTTTCAAATTAAACAAAACCATTTTTTAAATTTTGTAGGAATTTAGTTTTTTTTGCTTAAGAAGGTGAAACATGGTGTTTTGCCAACCGTAAAAAGAAAGAATATGACTCTAATTGCTACGACAGATAATACTGGCTTTGTTTACCATAAAGTTATTTCTGTATCCACTGTGAATTCGGCCCGTTTCCAATTATTTCTTCGGGAGCTCTTAGATAAAATTGAAAGCAGCCCAATGCTACAAAACTCATTTTTAATTATGGAGTATGCCAGAATCCATAAATCCCAAGTAATATGATATATGGTGGAAAATAGTGAATACAACATTAAAATGTTACCACTTTATTCTCCTATGCTGAACCCGATAGAGGAGACATTTTCAAAGTTAAAATTTCATGCCCAATCATTATTAAGTTATTTTACCACTGATCGTAACATTGTAAGTGTCGCCTCTTCATTAATCAGTAATTCAAAAATTTTAAAAATGGTTTAATTTATTTTGAAAAATGTTTAACTGTATTTGAATAAAGTTTCATTTATTTTGAAAAAGGTTTCGTTTAATTTGAAAAAGGTTTCGTTTAATTTGATGAACTAATTAATAATAAATATTTCATTCCCGAAAATAATTTTTGATAATAAATTTGCATGTGCCCGGCAAATAAAAAACTTAAATAACAAGCTGCTTTATTTAAGCAACTTGTTTTTTTTTTTAATTTTGTTTTTTTCTTTCTATCCTCTTACAACTACAATTCGTGTTGGAAAAACCCAGCCAATTTTAGGGGAATGTAAGGAAGAAAAATTGACGGTTTATTGTTGTGTCTTTGTTGAAGCTTTGATATTGTTACATGCAAGACCTGAGTGTTTTTAAATTCTTATTCACATTATGGTCTTGCTTGTATAATATTTTTAGCTTTTCTAAAGTATTTGGAAAAAGTTTCCTGACGAGCTGGCCTAAGCAACCAGCGAAATGCGCATAGAAACTAGCTTTCCCACAACAATAAATTTCAGTGTTTTCATTAAAAAATTGGGATTATTAGCACATCATTAATAAATGAACTAATTAATTGAAAAAGGTTTCGTTTAATTTGGAAAAGGTTTCGTTTAATTTGAAAAAAGGTATATGTTATAATTTTTTTTTTTTCAATGTAAGTTAAGCGAACGAAGTCTTCATTCGAAAACAGATGAACAGGCAGTATTTTTGCATTTTTCTTTTGTTTTTAATGAATGCAGACGACGATAGTTGTGCGGCAATTTTTTCTCACTATTTGTTTAAAACGGAAGAGAAATATAAAAGAAAGAACAATAAGTTGGAGCAAAGAGTAAAGATCTGTTTTGAGGCAAGGCAAACAATGCTGCTTAAAAATAAGAATTAAGGGCTGAAAATGATTTAAGAACTTCTTCTACTTTTTCACTTTGCAAAATGTTTACTTAAATCTGTACATTTAGCACTAGACACCACAAACAGCTTTGAAAATATCCAACATGTCCGCCAAATCATAAAAATTTTTGACTGCCCGTAATTTGTAGTTTTGAGAAACAGCGACAAGGTTTCTATACTTGCTCATGGAGTTTTTTTTTCAATAAGTTTTGCCTTTATGTCTGCTTAAGAAAAGGGTCGGTCTTTTTAATGCATAAACCTTTTTTTTGCAATAGTATAAATATGGCTTGCTAAAATGCAAAGCAATGTATCATTGCAAATTTTGAAATAGACTTTTTTTTTGATTACGATTTACGTTAAATAATATAAAAAATATTCACACTTCCACCTTAAAAAATATCCAAGCTATTAACAAATCAAAAATGGCTTATCATTAAGTATATAATTTCCTTAAACAACATAATGAATAATCTTAATTAAAAAAAAATTAGCAGAGTATTTGATATATTTTTACGAACACATTTATTTTTTTTTTTACGTCAAAAATGGGTATTCTGTTTCATACTCTGAACGTGTTAGTGGAATAAGTGATCAAACTGCACATTATTGCATAAGCAAAAAGAAAAACAGTGCTGTAAAATAAATATAAATCGAATCCATATATATATATGTATATGTATTGAAAACCCTATATTAAGTATGACTATTAGCTTCTTCTACATTGGACTGTTAGAAATTTCACAGCTTAACCCATTGCACTCCCATACGCTATGAATTTCCAAGAATAAATAGTACCATCTGCAGGTCCTTAGTTTTTTGCTTCCAGCAGACTGCCATTATTTTTATTATATGATTTTGCCATCATTTATTTCGTTTTCCAACCTTATGAGTTTATATATGTACATATATAGTTTTTAATAAATGTTAATACAGTCGAATTTCCCTATAATGAATCTGTTGCTATTGGATCAGAATATATCTTCATTATTAATATAGAAAGTTTATAATACAATAGAAATATTTTTTCCAAGTTTATTTAAAATAATCTGGTATTTTTGTTAGGATTGCTTTCTTCCAAGTCGTCCATCATCAATATCATCAAAAAGACTGTTATAAAGCCTTTTGTGTTAAATAATAAATTACTTGTCTTCTACATCTTTAGAATAATAGCATTTCTTATCAAGTGCTGGAATATAAATTGTTTAGCTAAATTTTGTGTTAATCCTTTTACGGCTTTATTAAATACTAATAGTATTTTTTTTAGGATAAGTGAGTGCTTCTTTGTACAACATTTTCGTTCACTGAATTCGCGAGCTGCTTTCAATACTACTTTTAATTGAAAAACTCTTTCATTCTTCTTATTTAAATTTCTCAGAAATTAACTAATTAAAATTTACTTCTTGCAGAAGTTTTTTTGAAATAATTCCTTATATGGAGACAAATATGCATATATGTATATGAGTAAAATATTGTAAAGAAAAATTCAATTGAGGAAATTCATTATAAGGAGATCCAAATACGGGTTAGTTATAATGGAAAAGTTGGATTATTAAAATCAATTTATATTTAAATTTAATGAAGTACATTTTTTAGTTTAATCCACTTCTAATTAGAAATAAAAAACTATAAATAATATGTCATAATAATATCTCTAATAATATAACATCTCTACGTTCTCAAATGCAGTACTGCCTGCACTGCATCAGAAAAGCAAACTTATTTCACCATGTCAACGCAATCCTAATGATGCTGCATATTAGTTGTGTGATTATCATTTTTATATGTGCATTTAACCATATTTAAATTTATTGTTTAAACGCAGTATTGCATTTATAACCATGTACATTATCTTTATATTCTATTATACCTGTAACTTAACAAAAATATTTAATTATTTATAATGTTTTAAATGATTGTTTAACTTAATACTATCATACTTCCGTTGATGATTCGTCGTTTTGCTTCAGAGAATTACAAATTAAAATAACGTAACACACATAACTAAATAAATAACAATCAAAATAATATTTTTTTATCAAAAAAAAAAAATCGGTTATCGCATTTTTATTCTAAATATTTAATATTACTCTAATATCTCATATAATTTCCATTTTGCAACGTTTTTTGCTTCTCATGTAAACTTATGAAATTTGATGTTACAATATTCTGCATTTAAGTTGACGATATGTGCAGTTCTCTTAGTTTTTTTTTTGTTTCAATAATATTTGCCTACAAAAAAAAAAAAAAACAACACACACATTTTGGTTAACCAGTCAAGAAATAATTTTACATAAAAAATACACACGGACTAAACGTGCTGCCCGGCGGGGAAAATTGTAATCGAATCACTTTTTAGGCCTTTAAGAATGTTTACAATTGAATTTTTAGTAAACTTATACTTATTGCACTCTGCCTTTTTTGAAAAGGTCTTTTAGAAAGGGTTTTATTTAATATTTTACAAACTCAAATTTTCTATTCTAAGATAAGGCCTGTCGCAATCGTTTTATTAGTAGTTATGTTGGAACGTGTTGCAACTTTAGTTATTAATTTACTCACTTCGTATTATTAGCCACAACAATTAAACTTGGATAAAGCTTTATTCTTAAATCTTTTTAGAATCCCTTCCAGAAGTGTTTAAAATAGATGCAGAAGTGCAAGGTGTTGGTCTCCAATGACACACATTGTTAATTGGTAATAAGGTTGGAATGCGGCTGGGAGATCTTATGTCTGCAAAAAGGCCTTCTATAAGGCCTCTTTACTACTTGATTTTTCCGCTGGAAATGGTTGGGCAAATCGCATTTTTTCCTTGTGAAGAATTTTAACGTGAATTTTTTCAAATTTTTCAAATCTGAATAATCACATATGAATTTTTTGTTTTTGCTCACTCCTCATGAGTGAGGAAATTAAAAATATTTTTTTTCCTCACCCTCATGAGGATCAATTTGTAGAAAAATTTTTAAATTTTCACGCTCGCTCATGAATGAAGAATGCGCGAGCGTTTCAGTACTCTGGATTTAACCCAGTGTGTTCAGTTTATTTTCGAATTTATTTTATTTAGGCCCTTTAGATTTTAAGATTATGATTCCGGATAGATCTCATCACGTATCGACTTGTTTTTTCATGTGTGTATCAAACAATATGCAAACAATCGGGTATGTTCTAGAAATCGAAATGAACGAACGAACGATATTTAAAGTTCAATTATTTAAAAAACTACCATAGTTTTTCCTGGTTTTAAGAGTTGTTCTTGTAAAAGTAATTGCTACTCAAGCAATGAAGTGGATAAAAATGTATATTTTAATGAATTTTCATTACAGGGTAGTTTTTAAAATTGGCTCGATTTTAAATCTACTTATTTCGATTTCCAGAACATGCCCGAGTATTTCTACTAAAATGTGTTGCGCTATGCGCTCCATAGTGTCAAATTGTTTTTCAGGACAAACATGCACCAAATATAGGCCCAAATAAACCTGATTTGTTAACCATGTGATAAAAGTTTTTTATATACGTGGGCGGATCAATAAGTCCGTGACTTTTCGAACTTCCCTCGTAGTTATATGAAATGCAACACTGCTCCCATCAAGTACCACCTGTTAATAGACTCCTGTCAAGTTTTGAGCAAGTTCCGTCATTTACTTTGCGTTTAACAGTTGTTCAAAACCTCGTGGATTTCTTAAAAATGGAAAAAAGTGAATTTCGAGTGTTCATTGAACATTATTTTTTCCGAAAAAAAAACCGTCAATCGAACCAAGGAATAGCTTGATAAATTTTTTGGGACTCTGCACCATCGATTTCAATGGTAAAAAAGTGGTTTACTGAATTTCGTTGTGGTCGCACAAGTACAAATGACGCTGAACGTTCTGGACGGCCTATTGAAGTCACTACACCCGAAAATGTCGAAAAATTCACAATATGCTGTTGGCCGATCGAAGAGTAAAAGTGCGTCAGATTGTTGATGCCATAGGCATTTCATATGGCAGTGTGGTTTCGATTTTAAATGATCAGCTGGGTTTAAGAAAGCATTCTGCAAGATGGGTGCCGCGTTTGCTCTCAATTGACCATCGACGTAATCGTGTGACAAATTCAAAAGATTGTTTGGAGTTGTTTAACCGCAATTCGAATGAGTTTTTGCGGGGTTTTGTAACTGTGGATGAAACATGGATCCATTACAACACTCCGGAGACCAAGCAGCAGTCTAAACAATGGGTTTCTCCGAGTGAACCGGCTCCGAAGAAGGCCAAGGTAAGTTTGTCGGCCAATAAGATGATGGCAACAGTTTTTGGGGATGCACGCGGGATAACCCACATCGATTACCTCCAAATGGGAAAAACAATAAACGGCGAATATTATGCCAACTTATTGGACCGATTTAACGAGTATTAAAAAAACGACCCCATATGGCCAAGAAAAAAGTTCTATTTCATCAAGATAATGGATGGGTGCAGTCTCAATGGCAAAATTACATGAATTGGGTTACGAATTGGTACCTCATCCGCCATATTCTCCGGATTTAGCCCCCAGTGACTATTTCCAAACCTAAATAAATGGCTCAGTGGAAAGAGATTTAGCTCCAACGATGAAATTAGTGGTCAAACAAATGCCTATTTTACGGACCTCGAAAAATCCTATTTTTTTTGTAAGGAATACACAAATTGGAGAAACGTTGGACTTAGGCCCGTTTTCACGACTTAACGATAGCTAAAGGGCGGATTTTATCGGCCGTATAAAAAGTTTTCTATTATTACAACATTACTTTGACCTACCAGGTATGATGAACCTTCCTTTAACTTATCGCTCACTTAATTCTAAAATAAATTATTAAATATGGAACATTTTATATACGGTCGATAAAATCCAACCTTTAGCTATCGGTTAGTCGTGAAAATGGGCCTAAGTGTATTGAGCTAAAAGGAGATTATTTAAAAAAATTTTTTTTTTTGCAAGAAAAACTGTGTTTTATTCAAAAAGTCACGGATTTATTGATCCGCCCTCTTATGCATCGTGTTGCAGTTTTTAAACTGCCTGTGTCGTTTATTTGTCCCTAAAGTTTTTGGTACATTTAAAAATATCTCACTCCTCTCTATATCAGAGCCTTATCGTAACTATATTAACACATGTTATTGGTCTAAAACTTTTACAAGAACTTCGAAAATAATAATTTTTCTAAAGTGCTAAATATTAAAAATAATTAAAGTTACCCGTATTCGGTTGTACAAAAGCGATTTGATAGGCAAACACCTTTCGGAGGTCCAGTTGTGCCAGACGAACAAGAAATAGCCATAGTTTGATTTGGACCATATTTTAATGGCTCTGCTCTGAAAGGAGTAATAATTTAAGGCATTAAGAAAGTAGCTTAATGTCCTATTTAATAATAAATCGTATTTTTAATCCACTCGATTAAATAAAATGAACTTACTGATACAAGTATTCGGTTGTGGTAGGCTCCAATAATTCCTCAATGCTTTTAATGCCACTCAAATGATTTTCTATTGTATAAATTGTAGTTTTTAATTTCTTTGTTGCCTCTCTGACCTTGTGATAATGGAGACCATCACAAAATATAATTTTTGGCCTTGTGATATCAAACAAATGCTTAACCACATCTACATACGTAAGCGAAAGCAAAAGTGAAGGAAGAATTTAATTAACAAATTACACAAATCACTTACCTTCTTCCAAAACATAATTAACAGCATGAAATGCATTTCCATTTAACCAGGCAGCCACAACAACCGGCATTACGTAGGTGGTATTGGGAGACAATATGCCTATAACGTCGTCCACTGTTAGTTTCAAAGACCGAAAGTGCTGAGCCATGCGAATGGCAGCAGTTAAAGCTTGACCGTACGTTAAATTGGTATTTTCTGAATCACTTATTTGACAAATATCTTGAGGATTTTTGCTGCGCATCATGAAAAGGGCAATTTCACCCACCGACAAATTTTCATTAAATATTTGATTTTTGGCTGCGCCATGCCAAACTTTTTCTGTTTTATCGTAAGTTATCGTGAAATCAAACATTTTTGCTTCTTAGCGTCTATTTTGGTTAGTTATTCTCATTTAATGTTCTCTGTTCGGTGTTAAGAATTTAAATAACTTAAAGTTTTTATCAAATTTATGAAAATATTTTTAAGTCAATAAAAATAAATTTCATTAACTGGATGTTTTCTATTTTTATTTATTTGTATCACTTTTTTATCTAATCGGCAAGTACTTTGATACAAAAAAAAAACTATTATCAGATAAATTATCACAGAATAATTTATTAAGGTAAATAAATTAGAATTACAGCAATTAAGGGCCGATATTTTTAGATAAGGCAGAATTAATTTTAAACGTGCTAGAAATGTGTGTTGCATTATGAGTAATTACTTAATTGTAACGCCCGCCATAAAATTTAAAGTGTGCTAAAATTGTATATAATATTTAAAAATATCTTGGGTTAATTACAAATAAAACTTAAGTAGATAGTAAAGAGAGCTTGTTTGAGAAGCACGCTAAAGGTGGTTTTAGACGGAATGTATTTTTGTATCAATTAAAAATTTGCTTCAATTTAATTTAATTAATGTGATAATTGAATCAATTATTTTTTTAGTTTTAAAAATAATTTTGATTTAATTAACATTTTACTTGTTTTGAAATAAATTTTTAATTAAAATATTAAAATAAAAATTATTAAATAACAAAAAATCTTAATTGATTTTTTCGTTTAAGATAATATAATTTAAACTTGTAGAATTGTTGTTGGGAATTGTCAAAACCTAAGCCATATTTAATTAAATTAATAAACATATAGTTTGAAACGGCAAAAAGTTTCGATAATTTTTTTAACTAAAATTATTAAAAAAAAAAATTCACAATTATTATTAATCAATATAATCATTTTAGTAATAAGTGCAAAATCAACAAATCGTTTGCTTGATTGTGTGGTGTGGTGTGCAATTTTACTTTGTGTTCTATTTTTCATTAATTTCTGACAGCAAAGTTTTTCTTTTCGAACATTTTTTGAAGAAATTATGTTTAAAATAAGCTGTCAAAATCTGTGGCAAAGGGAAAACAATTCCTTCAGTCGACTTAAGCAAAATTTAAGTTTATGCCACCTTTGTAATTTCCATGTTTGAAAAAACCAATGGAAAAAGTTCGAATTATTTTGTAAGATTTTTTTTAGGAAGTTAAAGAAAAAGTACTTTTTGCTTATTTTTTTCAATGTGGAATAAAATTTAGAATAAAAGCTCAAGTTGATAAACACTCAAAAAAACTAAAGCCGAAGAGAAGTGAAGATTTTATTAGAATTAAAATATATCGTCCCGGTTCCCCTAAAGAGAGTCAACTTAAAATCTTTCAATTTTCATTTTATGCAAGAAATCGATGTACAGTGGTCATATCTATAATTTTGAGTAACCCGCTTTTGAAAAACCAGTGCGATATGTATTTTCAAAAATAACCTTTGAAATTGATTTCCTAGAAATATTCGAGAGCACTATTTCGTTATTGCCTTAGAAATATTTGTGCAATTTATTTTAGGACTATCGAGTTGGCAATACTGGATACCAATAAGTCAATATTTTTTATTCCATCAAATAGAACA
The DNA here is from genome assembly GCA_943735925.1 of Pollenia amentaria. NCBI lineage: Eukaryota > Metazoa > Arthropoda > Insecta > Diptera > Polleniidae > Pollenia > Pollenia amentaria. Next base: position 116,505,123 of record OX031010.1, on the reverse strand, counting down.
TTTTACAGCGAATTTTAAGAAATTATATTACTTGAGCTGAACTTAAACATTTTTTTACTGTTCTTCTGCCTACGTTATTGCTTATGTTTGAGACGTGCCGTTAAAGGTTTATTTTTTCCTTCAAGAACCGGTTATCTTTGCTTTTTTTTTTGTAAACATAACCATTTAGTTGCAAACAAGGATATCCAAAAAGGTGATGCAGGCCGAATTTTTTATATAAGCAATTTTTTTAAATTTTTTCTTCAAATTTATAATTTGGAACACAGTCATGTGCAATTTTCGAATTCTTCATTGGCAACACTGATTAAAATGCACACTAGATTGACTGAAAACACTTTTCGAGACATATTCCAAAAATAAAACGAAAAACCATTGTGACGATATTCACTATATTTTAATGCATTTTGATTATTGGATAAACCACACCCAGAGAAAAAACATGTTTAAATATGGTCACCTCCAACAAAACTATTTTTAAAGAAAATTTTAACATATTTAGTCAATTCACAAGGTATCCTAACATTTCATATTGTCAAAATGTCCTAATATTTCACAATGGTTTAAAAATATTGTTGTACGGCTCAGCCGCTCAGCGCTGGACTTTTCTGATTAATTACGACAGCACAATAAACACAGCAAGCAACGTTCTATTTATTTAAGACACTTTTTGTTAACAAACCAACAACAATATTTTTAAACCATTGTGAAATATTAGGACATTTTGACAATATGACATGTTAGGATACCTTGTGAATTGACTAATTATGTTTAATTTAACCATAATATTGTCACCGAAAAACATATAATGGTTAAATTAGACCTCCATTAAAAAGCAACAACCATATTATGGTTACCTTCGCCCATGTTATGGTTAATAATAACTAAAATATGTGTAACTCTTATAAAAGCATGGGTTTTTCGACCATAGCATGTTGCTCTTGAAAAAGAGGAAAATACTATTGTTAATTTTGAGAACAAATTATTTTCAATTTAACCATAACATGTTTATAGACAACCATAATATGGTTGTGACTTCGTGATGGAGGACTAAATTAACCATAATATGGTTGACGGTGACAATAACAAGGTTAAATTTACCATAATATGTTTAAAAATGTTTGTTAAAAATAGTTTTGTTGGAGGTGACCATATTGAAACAAGTTTTTTTTCTGCGTGCAGTTACAAGCCCATTTGATTCAAATATATTAGAAAATATTGGAAAAACCGGATGCGATTGGGATCATTTTCAATACCAACCGAATCTGTCGTCTGGAAATAATTTCTATTGTATTTTTTTTATCATTCTAAATTTTATCATCCTAAGTGCTTTCAATATGACTAGATCGTCTACATTTCAAAATAAATTTCTTTATACTGTCTTCAATGATTATTTCGATGTATTGTAAACGGAGTGACGAAATCAATATAACACAAGAGAAGCATTTAAAGTTAACTTATGAAATTATGTACACATCGTACTTATTCAACAATAGTGTATTAACTCAAAATTTAAAAATTTTCAGTAGAAGCAAAACAATTATTAATTTTACATTAAAGGCATATGAAAATGAAGTTTTAAACCAACCGTTTCATAAGCAAAAAGTAAACCAAATAGCACGATCATTTTACAGCGGCTTGATATGAATATTAAGTATCGGTTTTCTCCAAAAAGTGGAAAATTAAAATTTTGAGTTTATACACTATTGTTGAATATCTATAATCGCCCAATTCATACCAAATTCATAGAGTCAAGCAAACAATTTGTTGATTTTGCACCTATTACCAAAATGATTATACAGATTACTACAATAAATGATAATTTAATTATTAATTAAAAAAATTAACAAAAAACTTTACATTTTCAAACAATGTGTTAATTGATTTAATTAAACATGGCTCAGTTTTGACAACTCCCAACAACAATTATTCAAGTTTAAATTGTTTTATTTTAATCGAAAAAATCAATTAAGATTTTTTGTTATTTAATTAATATTTTAATAAAAAATTACTTTCAAAACAACTTAATTGTTAAATAAATCGAAATTACATTGAAATCGAATTACATTTCAAACAATTTTTTTATTGATAAAAAACTACTGATAATTTTTTCCGTGTATATGACAATTTATTAAACTTAAATTAAAGTATGTAATAATGCTAAATTTCGCTGCGACAATTACTTCCACTGGGACAATTTCTTCCAATACCTTCCACCAACACTTGGAAGATTTTGCAACAGACTTTACATGGATCTGTGATGAGCTAAAAAGCAATCTTTATACACTCATAGAAAATGCGTCTTCATATTGATGATGCTCTAATATCCGAATTGTGACATGTATGTTATTACAAATGGCACCAATGAGGCACAAAATTACATCAATCCAATAACGAACGTCATCATAAAATTTTGTCATATTTATACGTCATCTATGCTATGACTACAGTGACATCAATTCGACGCCACATTTTGTGTACACTGATAGAAAAGGCGTCATAACGCGGATGTATTTTTACATCAGTACATACAAACTGTCATCAGTGCGATGACAAACTGTCATCAGGTCGATGACATAATATACCATTTCATCAGTGCAATGACAAACTGTCACCCGTGCAATGAAAAACTGTCATCAGTGCAACGATAAACTGTCATCAGTGCGATGACATAATATATCATGTCATCAGTGTGTTGACAAACTGTCATCAGTGCAATGACAAACTGTCATCAGTGCGATGACATAGTATATCATGTCATAATATATTATTAACTTTATTTTTAATGTTTTAAAAGTAAAATTAGAAGCAAAACTTCCCATATCCTATTTTTTTTTAAATTATTTATTTAAATACATCAAATTTTACTAGTAGAATTATTACGAAGCCCATATCGGGCATACTTATAATCGCTGTCTTATAATTGAGAGTTCTTCTGTTAACAAAGTGTGGAATACAACAAACGTGAAACAAACATGTGTAACGGTTAAGTAAATAATGATATTCCCTCATTTTGACTTAAGGTCAATTACAATTATTCAATTTGATGACAGTTTGTCATCGCAATGATGACATGCTTTATAAAACCGACTCCGATTTGTTACTTCTGTGATGCCAATGTGTCATCCCATTGATGACATAATTAAAATTTTTGACCCTGATAACAATTTGTCCAAGTGATGTTATGGCTGGCATCAGAGTGATGTAAAGTGTCATGGGGTCACAAACAAAGACACTTGGTATAGTACTGATGTCAAAATACATCAGCGTTATGACACCTTTTATATCAGTGTAAGACCTTACATCACAATTTACAGTCACATAGAACTTATGGCTTAGAACTTATTTAAATGCACTTCAAGAGGGACCTTTTTATATGACTGGTGTGTTTTGGAACGATCAATAAAAAATTTTGTGGTATAATTTAAGGTCTTACAAACATCGTTAAGCCAACTCCCCTACGCATAAGGATTTAGAATCCCCTAACGCTGTAGTGGACGGATAATATTGCGGTAATAATAAACTAAATGACAAACTTATATAAGCCCTGATGTCTATAACTGTGCGATTTTTTAAAATATATTTTAAGGGATTGATTCGGATATTATTTTGACACTTAGTAACTTTAACAATTTCAAATTAACAATTTCAATATGGTAGAAATTTGTTCAGGAGTATTATCTTTTGTGAGCGTGTTTGTGCAACAGTTTTATGCATTTTTTTGTCGAAAAAAAGTTTTTGTAACATTAAATAGTGGAACACAAGGCTTTTAGAATATAATTTTATTTAAACAAATGGTGGTTGGTTGAAATTCGAGATAATTAAAAGAGCGACAAACCGCTAATTGCGATTGAAGTAAGTGTTTTTAATCCCAATTACTGAAATGTTTTTAATCCCTTGTATGAACACTATACCAAAAACTTGCATGCTTCTTTTCTGTAAAACTAAATAGTTTAACCCTTATAACTTTTTCCATGTTTATCTCAATATCTTGTCACTTTAGAAATTATTTAAATTTCAAAAAATTAATAAGCTCTTTGACATGTTCAGCAAATTTACATTTAACTTAAATTACGGATTTATTTTAACCCGATGCAATTTAATACAATTTCTTCTAAAAAAATAGTCACATATTAAATCTACGGTATTTCTTATTATTTATTGTAAAAGTCCTTAAACAATTTTTGAAATAATTTCCGTTTTATAAAAAAACTCCATCAGTTTTATTATGCATTTTATAACCAACAAGTGTCTGTTAATGCTTTTAAAAAAATTGTAGAACACAAGGGAACTTATTTATACACCATTTCCTATTCTCTTGTTTTTACTTAACTTACTTTTTATACGTTATCTATCACTGGTAAAATTGCTATGTGTGTAAAAGCGGCTTGCGCTCGTTGTCATTATTTTTTAAGGACAATCAGGTCGTACTTGTTTGTATACATTTCGTGCGTTTTGCGTGGTCACCTCGCGTTGGCTAATGGCTTGGCTTCGTGTAATTGTACCAAGTAACAATTTTTGTGGTTTTTCAACATTAACTAATGTCATCGTTTTTAACCTCAATGTTTTAAAGTATTTGTCTGGTTGAGAACCAAAAGTAACTCAACGTGACTGGTGGAGAACCATTTAAAACTCAAACGTTTACTCGCGGAGACCAAAAATACTCTGGAGCGGATTCTGGAAGCTCTCGCCTTCCTATACGAATGTTAAGGATCGCACAAGTACTTGTGGTTGAGGCTTCTAAAATTTGTATGATAATTTATAAATTAGCACTATGAATTTGGCCTGCAAATAACATTTGTATACCCTCCACTGCTAAAGGTGAATAAGGGTATACTAGGAATATTCGGGTTCTCATTAGCAAACTATTCGCTTATCGCACTAGCATTCGCAAAAATGAATGCAAACATAAAAAAGCGAATATCTATTGAATGAAATTTCTACATAGAAAATTATTTTGTTCCGAAAAAAAAACAAACACACCTTCTAAATTAAAGCTACGGTCACACTTGTTAAGTATTTGACCAAATCAGAACAACCACTACTTTTGTTAATAGTTAGTGACCCAATAAAAAATAAAACATTAATGCGCTACGCAATAAGACATACAAAGATGCAGTAAGGCAAGTGAACGAACTCTTAATAACTTTAAAATATATATTAAAAAATTTCAAAAGCCACGACACTCCCTTACTACGAAGCAGTTTTGTAAGGGAGCATATCAAAGAATAACGGTAACAAAAAAATTCAGTGTGCAAAGCTGATCGTTACATTCACTAAATTTTATATGCGCTGAAAAAGCGCTTTCTGTGTCAAAAATTTATTGCTTCAAAGTAAGCGATATGGTAAACGAAACTTTTACGTTTCTCCCTTACAAACCTGCTTCGTTGCAAGCTCCATTTTTTATTGGGGAGATTTAACATGGTGTTAATATCACAAAATAAAACTAATTATACTGCTAGACATAGCAAAAAAATGTTTTATGCAAGATGTGGTATTATCAACAAATAAATGTTGCAATTAAAAGAAATTATTATTAATCAGATTTAGGCCCTAATCATGTACAACGCAGCGCAACGCCACAGAACTAACGCAACGCCAAAGAGTAACATTGAAAGCACAAACAATGTCATAAATATTTTGTAATTTTGTTGTTGCTTTCTACAGGAATTCACATTGCGTCTTAAAATTTCAAACGCTCCATTGCTTGTGTCGTTGAAAATTTTAAAACGGTACATGAATTTCTGTTGAAAGCAACAACAAAATTACAAAATATTTATGACATTGTTTGTGCTTTCAATGTTATTGTTTGGCGTTGCGCTGCGTTGTACATGATTAGGGCTTTATTTATAACGTGCTAAATTCCCAATTTTTAGTTTTGATAAAAACACTGACATTTATGGTTGAGGGAAAGCATAGAAACGCATAGAAACTGCGCATTTCGCTGGTTGTTTAGGCCAGCTCGTCAGGAAACTTTTTCCAAAGACTTTAAAAAAGCTAAAAATATTTTACAAATAAGACTATAAAGTGAATAAGAATTTTAAACACTCAGGTCTTAATTGTAAAAATATCAAAGCTTCAACAAATTTTAGTTTGCCTGTTGGTCCCTTTTTTTCGTCAAATACTTGACAAGAGTGACAGTCGCTTTAGAGAAATAAATCAAACAAATTTGAAATAATTTTTAATGAAAACTTTTGAGGAAATATTTTTAAAAGAAAAGTTTTTTTTATATTTTTTTTTCAAATTCTACAGAGCCTTTCCTTTTGTTTGGTACCGAGTTTGCTAAAAAATATTAGATATTATTGTATGTACTTTATTAAAAAAATTAATTATTTAAAATTATTTAAAAATAATTGTAGTTCTTTAAGAAAGAAAGAAATAAGGAAATTAAAAATTACGCAAGCAGTTTGACTATCTTTTGACTCTAGAATAATGGATATTAAACATTAAAGGGCTGCATGAATAACTTCATTCATGAACATACTGAAATGTTTATTCAATGAAGTTCGTATTCAAACAATGTTTAGACCACTGAACAAACTGTGGTTTTATTCATGCAAGTAGCAAACACATTTCGTGTCATATGACAAACACAAAGACTTTGTTCAATGAAACGACTTTTGTTTTAAAGTTTTCACTCTCTCTCATTTTTTTATATAAATACTCAATAGCAATGTTGCCACTTAGTAAATTTATGTAATTTTTTTTTGTTACCTTTACAATAATATATGTAATTTGTAAAGCATTTTTTTAATTAAATTTAAATTTTTTTCCTAACAACTTTTTTATGTACTTCCAAGCAAAGCACATTGCTAAAAATGTTTATGAAAATAAAATTAAATTTTTTTGAAGTTTTAAAATTTACATTAAAACAATTAATTTACATTGAAAACAAAGTCAAATTTGTATTATTTTTATTATTGTAATATTAATGTACTTTCTTATCTTGTTGCTTTAACTCTTTATGGTTATTTTTTTTCCTAATGTTTTTCATTTCTTTCAACTGGCAATACTGACTTTAAAATAAATGTGTTATTCTATGAACTATGAATTTATTCAGTAGTTGTCTTGTTTCAGAGTTGTTTGTATTCATATTCTCTTGCCTTAGTAAACAAAAACACTGCACCTTATTCGTCTCTTAAATTTCGTGTGTTTGTTGCTTTCATTTCGTAGTTATTCATTGTAGTATTCGCTACTTTTGTATTCAGTAAGATGAATAAATATGAAACAAAAGCAATAAACACTCAACATTTAAGAGAAGAGTAAGATGAAGTTAATTTGTTTACTTAAACAAGAGAATATGAATACTAACAACTATGAAACAAAACAACCACTGAATAAATGTCGTATAAGTTCAAGAAAAAACACATTGATTTTAAAGTCAGTATTGCCAGTTGAAGGAAATAAAAAACATTAGGAAAGATAAAAATACACAAAAATAACCATGAAGAGTAAAAGCAACAAGATAAGGAAGTACATTAATATTAAATAACAAACATAATGCAAATTTAACTTTGTTTTCAATGTACATTAATTGCTTTTAACGTAAATTTTTAAACTTCAAAAAAATTTCATTTTAATTTCAAAAATATTTTTCAGCAATGTGTTTTGCTTAGAAGAAAACTTAAATTTAATTTAAAAAATTCTTTACAAATATATATACACATATATTATTGTTTATGAATGTAGTTATTCATGCAGCCCTGTAATGGATATATATTGTCGTTTCTGCCCAAAAAATTTTTTAATTTGTTACACAGTGTAATTTTTGAAATGGAATTTGTGTATAGGATATGCGTTAGGGCTATAACCAAATTTTGGCCCTAGTATACCACGATTGCAAATGTTGTGCTATTTACGAAAAAAAAAAAAAATTCAGGTCTATTTGGAATAAGAACCTCATCCACAAAAACGATTTTGTCAAATCTACATTACATCAATTTAAATTAAAAATTTTAAGAATTTTATTAATAACTTAAATGAAAAATTTTGCTTAATTACACTGTCCATTGCGTTTTAAAATTTTACATCTGAAACTAATTTTACGGTCTATTTAAAGTTGCACCCTTGTATATTAAAAAAATTTAGAAAATCGAGTGATACTTTGGATTTTGGTATATAGTGTCTTCAGAAGATTTATTCAGAACATTAAAAGCAAGCGAAAATATTTGCCATTAAGTTCTACTTAGGTCTTCGAACACACTTAAGTCGAAAATGCTACTTGAATACAAAAAATAAGCAAAAACTTAAAAGGGGATTTAAGGGTTAATTATATCTAATTAATTTAAGTACGGCACTATTTTGACAAACGCAGCAGGTGGAGTCAGCATGCTCACCTGGGTCTAGCCACTGCATGGAAATACCAAATTGTATTGAATTTACTTGCCCAAAAGCAAAAATTCAAACGTACATCTACCGTGTCAAGATCAAATATTCTTTGAATATTAAAACAGAGATATTACATTACTTTTTTATTTTTTTTGTTTAAGTAAAACAGCGGGTTCTCCTCTAACTGCAAATTTTAAATGCAGATTCGATTCAGATTGATTTACATATTGATAAAAAAAAATATTTGCGTTTTTTGAATGAATAAGTAAAAAAATCGGATTTCCAAATTTTACCAAATCGAAATCATTTTTACAGAGTTGTAAAGCATTTACTTGAGTTTTCACAACAATGAAAAAAAAGTTTCGATTCGACTGGAAGAATTCGAAATAAAATTGCTTTCGAATCGCAAAAGTATTCGATCACGAATGCCATAATTTCATTTGTTTTAACGGAATTCGCGGTTGAATTTTTGACAGTTCAAATTAAATAAAGTTTTCGGTAAAAATAAATGAAAACTAAGTTTTAAAGGAATTTTCATTTATTTTATATTACAATTTAGTTAATTTTACGTACAGAATATTGTGAGTATGCTGTTCGCAACACAACGTTGACGCTCATATTTAGACATGGCATAGCAGCGTCAAAGCTAAGCGGAAGCAAACGTTCCAACTTCCGCTCTGGTTTAGGTATGGTTGGCTGTAAGGCTTTTAAGTAATACACAGAGAAAAAACATTATTGTTGTGATCATAATCTTAGAGCAAAAAACTATGGTTAAATTGTATGGTTGCAGTTAAATACACCATGGTTATAGGTATATGGTTCTTAATATTATATTACTTTCCTGAATATAACCTATAAGCCCATGTCAATCCATATCATGATCGTTTATAAAAATGTTAGAAATAGAATAACCATACTATGGTAAAATGATACCATAATGTATTTGTACATTATTATGCATTTATGTAAAAAATATTTTGTAGTTATATATTATATATTATATTCATGCTTCCTTTAATTAATTATTATTATTATTATTTCATCCAAGTTCCTAGGTGGAACATAGGTCCACAACAAAATTTTTCCAATCATTTCTTCTAAATGCTAACAATTTTTATTCACTCCACGTTATATGCGCCTTCCTAAGTTCATCTTGAACTTGTCGTCTCCATGTTTGAGTGGGCCTGCCTCTGCGTCGGCTTCCCTGAGGGTTCCATTGAAGGGCTTCTTTGGCAATATTTCCTTCAGGCTTCCTCAATGTGTGACCTATCCAACGCCACTTTCTGCTTTTAATTTCGTTATACATTGGCTTTTGATTGCACCTTTCGTATAGATGTTGGTTCGATATTATGTTTGGCCAATGGATTCGCAGGATTCTCCTAAGACATCTGTTTACGAATGCCTGGATTCTGCTAATTACTCTTGCAGATGTATTCCATGTTTCGCACCCATAGAGCATTATAGATTTTACATTCCTTTAATTAATACGGTTCTGTTAATTCAACATTTAATGTTAAGAGATTTTTCAATAAATCAACCATCATCTATTTAAAATAAAGGTTGGTTTCCTATTTTTTTCACTGTTCAAAAAGGCAACTTATAAAAATTGTGTAACTTTTTCACAGCGAAAACAGTTCTGGGACTTTTAAATCTGTTATTGGTTGGAAACAGTGTAGTATTAATAGTTATTATTCTCTACTTAAGTGCAAACCCCATTTTTCTAAAAAATTATAGCAAATGATAAAAACCAGACAAACTTTTATTATCAAAGTATTTTTGTATGCTTCTGTGTATTTGCAACTTAAGAATACTACTCTCATAAATAAAATACCAAACATGTGCAACAGTTGTAGGAGTTCATACCACAGAATATATTTATACCTAAAAGGAAAGATTTTGCTACACTCAAAATATTTTAATTTAAATCAAAATAAATTTTGTTTGACAGAAATAAATTCTCAGGAGATTTATTTTTTCAGAATATATAAAATATTTTGCGAATTGTTTTTGTCAGTGTAATTGTGCAATTTGATAAATATAAATGCACCCAGCTGCTCGTATCTCGTACTATTTAAAATAAAATATAAGCAACGCGTATCTGTCTTCTTCTATATATGTATGTACATATAATTAACCAGTAGGAAAAAGGAGGAGCACGGATGCCTTCTAAAAGGCCTCTGTATCCCTTCCTTTGGATGTACAAGGCCTGCTCGCTCTATTTCATACTCATATATTTTTTACACACGCTGTCATTGCCGGGTAGTCTTTCCGCTCTCGCTTCTTTTGCAGTTATATAAAAATGGCAACTAGATAAAAAAAATAATTCTTTTGCTTTGACAAAAGAACAAAAAAAAAAAAAAAATATTACTCCTTCTCTTCTCCCTTCTCATAGAAAGGAATGTGTATCTTATATTTTATACAAAAGAGCCGAGGCCTTCTATTAGGCATTCTTTAGCAGTTTTAAAAATAATAATAATAATGGTAATTGAATCAACCCAATTTGTAAGCAGTAGCTCGTTTCTGTATTTCTCGCATCGCAAATTTTCTCATATTAAGTATGAAACAAATAATTTCATCGTTTCTCGATTTGTAAGAAAAAAGTGTTTCTGTATTTAAATGCGAGAACAGACAACACAGATTCTGTTTTAACTGGAATACTTCCAGTAATTAAGTGTCAAATGCAAGCGAAACGTCAACGAAAGAAATATATATAATAAAAATAAGGCTGCCAGATTTAAAGATTTATCGACATTTTGACGATTTTTTTTGTTCCAAAATTGGCAAAGTGAAAATTTGCTGATTTTTTTCTAGTGACGATACAGTCTTTGAAATAAAACAATTTTAAATAGTTTTATATGTTTGTGTATTAGGCACCACAGAAAACCGATATCTTTAAAAACAAGGCAGATTCAAAAATATATCTCCAAAAGCAAAATTTCGAACGGAAACTGTTTAATTTTTATTTGCTTGGATTATTTAATACATTTGTTTGTGTGATCAAAAGATTAAACTATTACCCCATTTTCAGTCAATGCACTTTAGGAAATTTTGGCCTTTTACTTTGTCCAAAAGTGTTTATTTTATTTCTGCAGGGAAAAATAACAATCTGAAATTTTAAATCTTATCGGATTAAGGAAAATTAAATAAATAATTTTATTTAAATAGACCTCAAGCTTATGTATGTAAAAAATATGTATTTTACCCATGAACTTAATGTTTTTTTTTTTTTTTTTTTTTTTTTTTTTTTTTTTTTTTTTGATTATGTGTTTATATGATAAAAATTTGTGATTATATGATAAAAATCGAACAAAATTCGTCAAAATTAATTTTAGATTGTCCGAAAAAAAAGAACATTATGTTATTTTTTCTTAGGATATTGACGTTTTTCTCACAAATTTATCTGGCAGCCCTGCATAAAACAAACACAATGAAAGGCTGAAAAAAATTTAATAACAAAATATAACAATTGTGTTTTATATACTTATTTTTATCATTTAAATTCTTTCTTTTAAAATAAAATAAAATAATACACATTCTTGTGTACATACATACATAATTTGGGCTCCATTTTTTTAAATTTTTTTTTCTCGCATCAATTTCAAATATGACTTATTTTGACAGTTCGTGTGAGAAACTTTTTACAAAATATTAATACAGAAACACTTTTTCTCACATCCTTCCAATAATTGCTGTCAAATAATTAAAATGACAGATAATTCTCGCAAAGTAATCGTACAGAAACACTTATGTGAGAAAAACCATTTTTTGTTTCATATTGCACTGTTTTTGTCCCAATTCACTTGTTTTAGGCGGGAAATTTTGCAATGCGAGAAATACAGAAACGAGCTACAGGTCTTTAATAAGGCCTGAAGTCCTGAAGTAAGAAGGTCTTTCGAGTTTTCCCGCTGGGAATGTATGAAAATGACTTTGCGTTTGTGTGTTTGTTCCCTACATTTCTTAACCACGGAACTGATTTGATCTGATTATCCGGCGCTTAGAATAGGCTATAATATTTGTAAAGTTTTATGTGGCTGTGGCAATTCCTATGTATAGAAATTACTTCTCATCGGCAGTAGAAAAAAAAATTGTATAAGCTAGAGCTTTCAAACTTTCTGCGAAAATTTATACTATTAATCTGCATTACCAAGCTCAAAATTACTTTGGTAGGAGCAAGGGCAAATTACCCCACCCCCCAAGAAGTGAATATTTAATATCGTTCATAAAGAAAACTATAAAAGCTTGAGCATGCAAACTTTCTACTTTGAAAAGATAAATCAAATCCTCAAATCAAGCCGCAGCGATGTCAAAGTACGAATTTCCTTTAACCAAGTATAGAATGCCTGATAAAAGTACGGATTATTTAAGTGCACTGTACTTAAAATAACCCGAAAAGAGATTGACTTAAGTAAAAGTGAGATAAAAATTAATCTCAAACTGGATTAAGAACTCCCAAGCTGGCTTAATCCCAATGCGTACTTAAAATAATCCGAGATTAGATTGATTCTAACCCAAACACTTGCCCCAGAGATCAAGAGATAGAAAAATGATATTTTTATTTACTTACCCCTTACACATATGTTTGTTTCACTTTTGTTGTATTACGTCTTTGTTTGCAAAAGAAGTTTTAATCGTAAAGGGGTTGTACACGGTCAAAATGCTTGTCATGCATCGCCGGTGTCCGACATACAAACACATTTTGAATAATACTACCATAGCGCTTGATAAGAAATGCTTGACCGTGAACAGACCCCTTAAGACATCAGCAGCATGCCCGATATTGTTTTCGTTATCATTCCACTTTGAATATTTGATGTTTTTAACTAAATAATTTTAACAAATAGAATGTGGGAATTATTATTTCTTATTTTACTTTTTAAACATGAAAATAATCTTTGTTTTTCTGTTTGTAGAATGTTGTTGTTGTTTGTACAACTAACTATTACAAAACACGCGTATGCACGTATGTTGGTTTTCTAAAGTTGTCCCATTTAAAGTACTTTTTATGGGTATTTTTTACACTATCACACAAGTCCTACGTTGTTTTTTTTTTTTTAATTTTCAAGCAATTAGTAAGATCAGTGATGTATTTTCGTCAAAATACGTAAGACTTGTGTAATAGTGTTAAAAAGCCGTTAGTGTTATTCGTACTTGCATTTTTAAGTACGACTCGTACTAAAAGTATTTAGATAAAACATTAATAGTCCGTACGACGGTGGTCAGATCTAACAGTATTGCCAGTTAAATGCGCTGAAAATGTCTTACAACCGTGTGAACTCAAAATTGTCAGAAAAAGCGTTGTCGGTCCACTGTAAAGGCCGTGTCAGATACAACTTTGTCGCTTTGCGTGACGTTTCTACCTTCGGCAGAAAAACGCAAAGCAAAAGGTGTATGCCACAATGAAAACTTTGACAACACTCACGCATTGCTTGTTTACTTATAAAAGCGGTTGGTAATTTGTACATTTAATTATTTGTTACAAAAATTAAAGTTAAAAATTTAATTGGACGGTTTTTTGGAATTGAATTTGGCAAAAAAAAAAATTAAAAAAAAAGAAAATTATACTAGCCAATTGTCAAAGCGCGCAAAAAGATGAGAGTTGGCTAACTTTTTGCTTCGCTCCGCTTTGAAAGTACTTTATGTAACATGTTTCGTATAAGTATGTATATTTTATCTTAGATGTCAAAGCGAATCGGTAACGCAACGCGAAGCAAAAGTTTTATCTGACATGGCCTTAAGACAACCATATTGTTAGATATCTGACTATCGTGTGAACCTTCTTCGTTGCCATTGACAGATCACTGTCAGATATTGGAAACTTATTTTTAATGGTCAGAAGTGCGGAGTTTATGCTTTGGCAATGGCATCATAGCGAGAGACTATTTTCTACTGGCAGCGCTGCCATTACATACGTATCAGGGATGGAAAATGGGCTTTCGGATTTTGTACCAATTTCAATAACAAAACGAAGTTTTGAGTCTATGACGGTATGAATTATATATTTTCTGGCTCATCCCTTGATATTTGTATTATATAGAAAGAAGACTTTTTATTAATTACGAATTTTTTTAAAGATATTTTTGGCAAAAAAATCGTTTTAAATAAAGATATATGAAATATAAAGATTTAAAAGCGCTAAATTCAAATTCGTTTTCAGTTTTTCCTATCATGTCTAGTTTTTTTTATAGGCTAGACTAATAATTCGCCCGCAATAAAGCGGTTATGCGAATACATTTTACCATAAATTGAGAACAATTTTTGCGATGGTGATTATTTACAAAATGATGATTCATCTTTGATTCATTTTCTTTGATTCATCTAAATAATATATGACTTATTTTCAAAATTATCGCTACTTATTCAGAAATTTGTTTTCAAAAACTCATAAAAAAAAAATTATTATGACAAAAATTTTACATTTTTATCATTTATCAGAAATCCAGGTATAATACGAATAAAATAAGCCAAGAAATCATGAAAATTAATAAATAAAATGATAACTAGACTTGATTGAATCAAACTGTGAACAATTTGGGATTCAGCACGGAAAGGTTAAGTAAAATCACATAATAAAGTTCTTTCTTCCCCGACTTTTTTTTGCCTACCAGTGTTATTAGAACATTAACCTTTTTACACAGCTTTTTCTGATATTTTGTGCAAAGTAAAGAAATATAATTACTAATATGAAATGTAAAGCAATATAATATCAAAAAACATTTATAATACAAAGAAACACTTAACAAACAATTTGAAAATTCTTGAGTTCTTTAAAATTGAGGTATAAAAATTATGTGCTGTTTCCAGGTGACAAGCACTCAAAAAACTGAGTGATTTTCATATAAATTTTACTACACAATCAATTGCCTGTCACCTGGAAACAGCACATTAGTCTTCTATATGAAAAAACAAACAAAATATTTTGAACTAAATTCCTTAAATGGAACGTCCAGCATTATAATTATAAATACTAATATATATTTTTAAATTGTTCATTTGCTTCATATTACAAAAAGTGCCAAACTCTTAAATTGTGGATATAAGGCAATGTAAGGTCTCGATATCACTTAATACATATGAATGTATATTCGAGGTATAAACAAAATGTATTAAGGATTTAGAAAGAGGATACACTTATTATGTAGAATTTATTTGCGCAAAGCGGCATACCAATAACCACCGGACGATATGTAAATAGTTACATACAGCCATGTCACAGAGTACAATTGCGTTCGGAAACGGAATTCATTCCGTATTTTTGTGTTTCAGAAAATTACGAAAAAACTTTGCGGAATAAAACCATTTTCGTTTTAATGAACGGAATAGGAGTTTTCTGAATCTTAAAGGCCAAAAAACTATCAAAATATACTTTATATCAGTAAACAAATATGTTTTCTTCGGTTCCGAACGGAATCATTCCGAACGGAATTGCACTCTGTGACATGGCTGATAGTATACATTTCACGCGTGATCCATTTCGAGGTTCTCTACTTTTTTAAAGAAAAAAAAAAAAAAAACGCAGAAAATTTAAATTTAAAGGGGAATGTTTATTATCATTTGAAAGAACATTGTTTGGCATTTATTTTTTGAAGATTATGTCTATCAAATGTTGGCTCTTGCTACGTCGCAGATGGTTCATCCGCTGAGTCCAATTGTCGATGACTCGTTCGATCATTTCGACTGGCAACTGGCGAATGACACGCGTGATGTTTTCCTCCAAGGCCTGAATCGAAGCGGGTTTGTCCGCATAAACTTTAGACTTTACATATACCCACAACAGGAAAAAGTCTAAAGGTGTGATATCACATGATCTTGGTGGCCAATCGACCGGCCCAAAACGTGAAATTATGTGCTCATCGAAGTGGTCTCTCAATAAATCCATTGATTGGTGCGATGTGTGGGAAGTGGCGCCGTCTTGCTGAAACCAAGAGATCACGAGCTTCAATTTCAGTCATCAAACAGTCGGTTATCATGGTCCGAGTTGCTGCGAACGGGGCCGAATCGACTCTCCACGGTCTTCGTGTACACTCTCAGCTAAACGATTTGTAAACGTTTTTGAGGCGTAAGTCTTTCCATTATGAAATGCCAAACAATACTTAACAAAAATAACATGACAGCATGACACGACTCACACGTGATCTGTTAAAAAAGGATATTGAAAAAAGTATCTCTACTTGAATCGCCCATTATATATCAAAAGTATTTAAAAAATGGTAAGAAATTTTAATTTAATGTGCATTAATATTAATATATGCAAATAAGAGTTCAAAAATGTTGAGTATCTATAATTTCAAAAAATGTTAACAAAAAAGCGCTGACTTAGCGTTCATTTTAAAAAAGCAGCGAGTTAAAAATATGAACTTTTTTGACAGTTAAAAGCGCTTAATCTAGCGCCTAAAGCGCTAAATTGGCAACTATGGCGACTATGTATCAAAGAAAAGTACAACTGCACAATAGATTCCATCCCTGATATGCACGAGTGAAAAGAAGAAACAAAATGCAAAATTAATGTTAATTATACAATGTCTAAAAACAGATCTGGCAACTCTTGCCATACAATTATCTGACAGCCGTGTCAGCTGACAATTTTTGTTGGAAGATGAATTTATTGTCCGACAGTTGTCTGCGAAAGAAATTGTATGGTTTTCTTACAATCGGCAGAACTGATAATTTATTTTTGGCGGCACTTTTTTTTGTAGTATATTGTCAGCATATTACCAGACCTTACATTATTGTAAGATCTGACCATCGTCTGTATAAAGCATATGCAAGAAGCAATAATATAGTAATATGTATTCTAAATATTAGTATGTTTAAAGTTGCTTTGTTAGGAGCAGATGGAATGTTACCTTTATGCAAAGTAAACACTGCCAAAAATTACAGTGAAAGCAAAAACCAAGTCCAACATATTTTAAAAAAATTCTTTTTGGGTTATCAAACTATTTTTTATTTAAATTTAAGTATGTATATGTATGTTATAACTTTTGGATGGAAACATTAACCCTTAAATGCACATTTTTTTAATAAATGAATTTATTTACCTTAAATATTTTAAGCTATAACTAAATTAAAATTTTATTCATACTTGTTTTTACTAAAATTATAAAAAACGCTATAACATAAGTTACATTGTTATGTGCAGAAGTATACATACATACTTATAATTCACTTTCTAAAATTTAATTTTCATCTGTTAATTCTTCTTTTAATTCTTCTTCATCTTCATCATCATTTCGGTCAATATTGTCTTGAGGGAAAGTGGGTTTTGTGGGATTCTCGTAGATTAATAATTCGATTACTTCCGGTGGAAGTTAAACGCTTCCTTTCATGTATGCGTGTATTAAAACGCAAAGATGATATAAGTGGAGCTGATGTGTCGATTGCTTTATTAAAAACGTCTGATAGATTATCAACACAGCTAGTTCTTCGGGCATGATATAATCTATGAAATGTATATATTTTATTCCTCGATTCTGTCGCATTCTTTGCAAAACAACCTACCGGAAGTGCTGTATTTTGCATGATTTCTTTAAAATGAGCAATTACTTTGTGGACTGTTTCGTGTCATCGGGAGCCAAGGGTATTTATTTTGAATTAGGCGGCCAGTTTGAAAGCAGTATTTTTCAAACTATTCTAAATTCAATGGAAATTGACATGATAAACATATCAATATTATTTTTAAACGAACAATTAATTCTGGGTCAACTCCTGCAATTTTCGAAAAAATCTCATGCTTTGAAAATGCCCGACGTGAAGTGTTGCCGTCATTTGTAGAACTAAGTCCACCTATTTTTGGAACGTCAACACGAAGGCGAAATTGTTTCCAAAATGCAATTTGAACACTCTCTTTTTTTTGCAAGTGCGTCTTTGTCTTCAATCGATCTAATCTGCCATTTTTTAATATCACATTTGCAGCCTAAATGTAGTACAAATTCGAAAAATCTAATCCAGCAGTGGAGAGGGCTTATGCCATGCCTTAAATTTTCCTTGACTGGATGAAATTTGTCAGAATAATAATCTTTAATGCTTATGAAATTTTTTGAAGTAGCGCCGCACACAGGACAAGTTTGAGTTGATTTAGTTCCGGTTATGGCATTTAAAACCTTTCCGACAATAGTAAGGGACAAATCGAATTTAATTTTTGGATATCTTGGTTGCACAATTTTCTGATTTTTATGGCTTTATTGGACTTTCTACAGTTTTTTAAGAACAACTGCCAGATCCAACTTATGAAAAGATCAGTTTCATCTTCTTAAGATGTTACAAGTTCTGCCGCTTCTCTTCTCTTACTGCGTTCAGACTTTTCAGAAAAAGAGGGCCGAGGGCGTCCCGCTCGTGATAAAAATGTTTCATCCGGTCGTATTTCTTCTGGATTTTCTGATGTGCTTGCTTGGTGTTCGATTATTGTTTTAGAAGTGAAAAAGGTTGGATGTTTTTTTGAAAGGAATTTAGCCTTAAATGGATGGCACTTTTCCCAATTAACATGTAAATTATTGCAAAAACTTTGATTTTTTTTTAATATACTCGTATATTCATCGGAAACTTGAACATTTTGTATTATTTTTCTCACATAGTTAAAAACCAATTCTTGCTTTTTACTTTCGTCTTCCCTTTAAGCCAAATTTGCAAAAGTAATAGTGGTCTGGAAAAAAACAATTTTCTAAAAATATGCAAAAAAGTGTAAAACGAAACATACTGAAAAGAATGGTCCACATTCCCACCTTTTAAGATTTATTAGTTTTATGCTTTCCAAATCATACCAACATTTTGCAAGTTTACATAAACTTCCAAATTTTTTAAAACACAAACATATTCCAGGCTGCATGAAACAGCTCATTTTTTTTAAAACACCACCTCCTTTTTTTAATTTTATTATTAAATAATTAAAGTACTTACCGTCGGAGTCATTCTCCATATTCAACTTATTTTATAACTCCCCAGGAAAAACTTTTTAAATTTTGGTAATAGGTCGTAGTTATTTCATACGTTACCTGGTAAGTAGTTGTCATTACAATTGTCATTATTCTGAAAACCTCAATAAGTACTTGCTAGTAATGACCTCAGTAAGTACTTTTTACTACTATTATTTTCAGTTATGAATATTTGCTTACTTATAATCAGCTAAATAACTACTTAATAGTTGTGTTGTTTTCAGTACTGAATATTTACTTACTGGTAACTAGCTCCATAACTACTTATTAGGTCTCTTAACTAGCGCCAATTAAATAAAAACTAGTTATTTTTTGGCTTCTAGTAAGTATATTGTAACTACTGAATTCTGTGGACAACTCGAACAAAAATAAGTAGTTATTCAGCCGAAAAATAACTAGTGTTTAAATTTCTCCAATATTACTTGCTAACTTACCAGGTAAGTAAAGTTTTTGCTGGGTCTTTGTTTGTATTTAGTAAAAATAATTAAAAAATGTTGAAAAAAAACTAAGTTTGTACTAATTGTTACAACTTTATGCAATATCATTAACTTTGAGAGCGTGCTGCATAACGGCAAATTATTATTTAAAAAAACAAATCTTATTTGTTGTTAATTTGAAGTGTTTACTATCAGAATAAAAAAACAAAAAAACCAAAAACAGAACGTCACCAAATTGAAATTTTGGCCAAGAAAAGTGGTCTGCCAGACAATAGTGCAGGGGATAATTTTTCTACCGATGTAGTGAGTGCTGCAATACACGAATGGCCTGTTGAATTTTGGTTATTCTGGAAGGTCAACGCATTCCTAAATGTGTTACAAATAAAATGCAACCAGTTATTTAAAAAAAACTTTTTATAAAGATTTTATCGCAAAAAAAACTATGTACCAGAACTTTAGAAAGTACATGTATATATCTATAACAACTTAATCTACATTATATCTAGGGCCTTCATCAATATGTATATACTTCAAAAACAAAGATCAACATTTTGGATATTACAAACAAGATGACAAACTTATGTAACTTATATTTTGTATACCCTTTGGAGAAGGGTATACAAAATAGAGAAGGAGGTATTATTTCCTAATTTTTTTAATAGGTAAGCGTTCATCCCCATTGGGTGTTATTTTCACTATTGGAAAGTTTTATAATTTATGGATGCACAATTATAAATTTATCAAATTCAGAATAAAATAAAATTTTTATTAAAAAACTTTCAAACAGTACAATAATGAATAATCGAAAATCGATATGAACTTATAAGGGAAACGGATTTATTATAGTACCAATATTTAGAGGGAATAAATTAAAGGTGAAGTATGAAAGGAGGACTTATTTATTATTTTTAGGTGGAAAATTTGTATAACATTTTACCTTTGTGCGGAAGTTTAGGTTTTCCGTTCAAAATATACTTTCGGGGATCAGGTAATGGTTGTGATTTACTGCCTACAGTCGCAGGCAGGGATGTCTTGAAAATCCCACTAAAAAGCTTATTTTCACCACTTGTGGGAAAGTTTCTCCTGAGGGTGGATTATCCCTAGGTTCTTTTACTACTCAAATTATGCTACTTTTTGATTACCAAAAGAAGCGGACGTTCGATAGCTACAGCTCCTAAGCAAAGTCCGAGTTTACAATCCTACCGGACTATGCACTCAAATTTGTAACTGGATGTATTGCTTGCGCTTAGTAATGCTTGGCGGTTAGTAATCAGATTGTTTGTCACCCAGTGATTATGATCCACTATGGAGTAGGCCCTAGAGCAGGTATTAAAGTAAACCTTTTTTAAAACTGTCTTGAATATTACAAAGGCAAGACCAAAAATATCAACAATATACCCTACATAACTACAAATTAAGGGATCATTTATACGATGTCTTCTCAGACATGTCTGTTTTATTCATTCTCATATGAACATGCTTCCAAAAACCTTTTACATTTACACGATGTCTTTCCAAACATGTCTGTTTTCAGGTATATTTGTCTAATCGTCTTGTTCTTTTTTCAATATGTATTGAGAAAGATGAAAAATCATAATAACAAACATGAAAACTCATTTCGATTCTGTTTGGATACTCACTTTCTTCACTAACCCGATTGCCTAAAAACAAAACAAACGTGTTTATTAGACATGTCTGAAAACACATCGTATAAATGCCCCCTAATAGGGTATTATGTTATGATAACTTTACAAATTTTATTAAAAATTTTTAACAAACATACGTTTTGTAGTCTTTGTCGCGAAGCTGATATGAAGTCCCGTTTTGGATTCGGTAGTATAGTAGAAGTTTCCGGGAATGGGAGAAAAAATTAAAACGTTTCCTGGCATAGAAATAGTCAGGGAAGTGCAAAAATAAATTCTATAAATTTTACTGATACTGTAAAAATAGTCCTCATCGTATCTTGAGTCTGCGAAGTATTAATTTCAAATGTCACACAGACAGATGACCATTATCAAGTCAGCTTCGCTATTAATGGCATAAGCCATTGCACTTTACGCCCCGTATAAATCCACAGTGTTGATAATGTCCTGTAAAAGATGGTTTCGTTTATATATGTGACAGCGCATAGAGAAAGGGACCTAAGGGTAAACAATTTTTTTTTGATGTGGACAACATCTGAGCGCGTTTTCAAGGTTGACCAACACGTTCCTGACGTCATGAGATGTGTCGCTTTCAAATGAGACCAATACCAAAGATACACGTATTTAAATCTTTAAAATAGTTTTAAATGGTTTTTACCCTTAGGTCCCTTTCTATTTTGCGCGTCACATATAGGGTTACCAGATGAAGTTGGGAAAAAATCGCCTCTAATTAGGACAGTACAAATTAACCACTTTAATAGGAATTTTTTCTATTATTTAATAGTAAAAACATAAAAAAGCCTTACATTGTAAATCATATGTTATAAAATTGTCAAATAAAGAAATCTGAAAAACTTGGTGTTAATAAATTAGCAATCTGGCAAATTTATTTTCTTGTTTACATATTTTATAAAAAAACAAACTAAAGAAATTGGAATTTCGTCATTCATTTTGTTCATTTATTTATTTATTTAATATCGATCTATATACAAATTTTGGTTTATGTATATTTTTTTTTATATGTTGAAGAACAAACTTTTTAATATACATATGTACATTAAACATCTGCATGAAACTTAATAATGATGTTCATGAAACTTTCATTATAATTTTGTATTTGCTTCGTTTGTATTCAGTACAATGAATAACTACGAAATGAAATCAACAAACACACGAAATTTAAGAGACGAAAAAGATGCAGCGTTTTTGTTTACTTAAGCAAGAGAATATGAATACCAACAATTCTAAAAGAAAACAATATTTTTCAGCAATGTGTTTTGCTTGGAAGTACATAAAAAAGTTGTTAGGAAATTTAATTTAAAAAATGCTTTACAAATTACATATATTATTGTAAAGGTAACAAAAAAGAAAAAAAATACATAAATTTACTAAGTGTTAACATTGCCATTATAAAAAAAATGAGAGAGAGTAAAAACTGTAAAACAAAAGTCGTTTCATTGAACAAAGTCTTTGTGTTTGCCATATGAAACGAAATGTGTTTGCTAGTAGCATGAATAAAACAACAGTTTGTTCAGTGGTCTGAAGTTTGTTTGAATACGAACTTCATTGAATAAACATTTCAGTATGTTCATGAATGAAGCTATTCATGCAGCCCTTTAATGTATATACATATTTTTTTATATTCTGAAGAACAAACTTTTCGTCAGCTGTTAAAATCAGGGCGGTCCAATTTTGTGTTTTATTCTCGTCAAATAAAATATTGCAGGGTCGGCAAGACATTTTATTCATGTACCTTTTAACAAGGTGGTATTTTTTGTAGAAAAGAAAACACCATAAGTTTCCATTTTAATAAGTTAGTAAAGTGGCCTCAATATCACAACAACAACAGGCAATGCCTTAACTGCACAAATATTTGAAATGACTTGTTTCTAAAATATATATTCTTATTTTATACTACGCTCAAAAATTCTATATTGATGGAGTGGGTTCATTCAAATTATTAAGATAGCTTGGGTAGAAATTACCCTCTACACCCTTATGGTCATATTTTTGGAACATCGCAAAGCTCTTGTGCCCGTCTAGCTCTTGTGTCGTATCGTGGTCCTATTTTTGAAAACATTGCTAGCTAATGTATCCATCTTTTTTTCATTAAAATCTATTAAATTTTTTCGGAGAGGCAAAAATTACCCCCTTCCACCCCTTCCATCTAAATAAGGATCTATCTTTTTTTAAGTTTTATTGAAACCGATTTGATAGTTTCGAGGAGTCAGAATTAAGCCTCTACCTCCCCTCGTAGTTCTAGAACAAACATAGCACATGTGTCTATCTAAATAGGGATATATTTATGCTTGAAATTTCGTTAAAATTGCAGAGGCAGAAATTGCTCCCTTCCTCACCACGTGGTCAATGTCTTGAAAGAATATATAGATTACAAACATCTTCATAAAATTGTCTTTCTAATGAAACCGGTTTGGTGCACTTTGGTTTGCTGGTTCCATAGTCTATAACGAACATGCATAATTAACCTGCGGGTAATATGTGCCAAAATTGTTCCAACAATTGACACAAAGAAATAACTAATGAGATGTGAAAGAGTAAGAAAAAAGTTAGATTTTTAATTTTGTATTAATTTTGTTTTAATAATTATTTTATATAAATAAATTTTTATTTATTTATTAGGACCGTTTTTGTAACAGGTTCAGTATTCACCGGTGGTGTGATACATTTCTTTGGGATTATTTAAAAATTTGTTTTTAAAATTAATTCTAGGACTTTTTTTTATTGGAAGAATATCAGGGACTATCATTGTAGTAACTAACACTAAACACGTATATTAAGAATAGATGTGTGACTCGTCAAATGGTGGCTGTTAGGTGTCAATTAGCCCTCACCAA
This sequence comes from Pollenia amentaria, assembly GCA_943735925.1. Classification (NCBI taxonomy): domain Eukaryota; kingdom Metazoa; phylum Arthropoda; class Insecta; order Diptera; family Polleniidae; genus Pollenia; species Pollenia amentaria. Next base: position 116,480,938 of record OX031010.1, on the reverse strand, counting down.
TGACAATCCCATGTTAAAGTGATGGGTCCCATTCATATAAAGTGTTATAGCCTACTTCCAATGTGCGAAAGAATTCTTTCGTTCGCTTAACTACATTGAAAACAAAAACAAATTCTAAAAATTTGTTTTTAATGTAGTTATACAAAATAAGGAATTCTTTCGCACTTCGGAAATAGGCTATTATAACTAGGACCGGTATCTGCCACCAAAGAACCTATCATAATGTCAGTTCGCCTCCCTCTAGGGTACTTAGATACATTGTTGTTAGAAACATTTTTTGTGTTTTATATATTACTAGAGAAATCCTGCCCGCGTTGCTGGACAATACCAGAACATACGTTTTCGTCTTTGTATTAAAATTTAAATTTTCTAGTCTTGGTTGTCGAATGGCAATAACGCACCAATTTAATGGTACACCCAGTGATGCCAAGAGAAATTTCAAAAAAATCCCTACGTGTCTAAATAAAATTCCCTCTTTTTCCCTACAAACAAAAAAATTATCCCTACACTATTCACTACGTTAAAAATGTATTGGTTTTAGCTTCAGGCAAACAAATACATACTCTGTTAACATTTCGTAAACATTATAATTAAGGGATTTATTAACATTTATTAAAAAAAAGCATTTATTAACATCAAGAAAAAACCAAAATAAACATTCTCACACATGTAAAAATTCAATTAAAAAAAAATACTGTGTGACAAATTTAATTTAATTTAATAATTTAATTTGGCAGAAACGCCACTTTATATCCTTCAATCTATCAAGCTTTGTTGAATATAAAAAAAATCTTTATTTCAAAATTTTAAAAAAAAATCTTTTTAAATATATATCCTTCCACATGCTTAAAATTTTTCATTAAAATTTTTTAAAAATTCCAAATTGTATGACTTTATTTCTCTTTGTTTCATTCATTAAACATTCTCCTTTAATATTCGCATATATTTTTAGCGAATGTGAGAGCAAATGCAAATAACAAAAATAAGCGATTAGTTCGCAAATGTGAACCCAAATATTCGGCTCCCCTAATATATACGTACATGATTGTGGCACTTGATGAAGATTGCCAGGCTATTAGGGCTCTTAGTAAAATACTACATTTGTACCTAAATGCTATGGTATATGAAAAATTTTAATTTTTAATTGAAAATAATACGAATATTTACGTATTTTAACACAATATATTGAAAATGAGACAATATTTTAAAAATTCCCTACATTTGCCTTAAAATAAAATATCTGTCTTTTTTCCCTACGCCGTAAATTTTCCGAAAAAATTCCTACAAAAAGGGAAAATTCCCTACTATTGGCATCACTGGGTACACCTGACCCTGAATCTTTAATTAATATTCAACAAATTGGTTAGAATTTTCGTATAAATGAAAACATATATTTATATCTGAATTGAAACATTATTAAGATTTAAATTTTAACTCAAGGATTACAAATCAATAATTAAAAAATGTCAATGCTCGCACTGTAAACTTAAATGACAATCAATAAACACACAGAAATTAAATAAGTCAAATGACGCGAGCAATCAGAGCCTTTTACCGACAAAATGTAATTCTAATAAGGACAAAAATACATTTTATATAGAGAAAACACACCATCATAAAAGTGCGCGTATAACGCATATTCGTAGAAATTTTTCGATGGTTTTTTTTATAAACCATCAGTGAAAGTAGACCTTTCCAACGCATGTACTCGTTTGAAAATCGGTTGAGTGGTTCTCGAGTTATAAAGTGATGAACATAGGACAACTTATTTTTATATATTGTATATAGATTTGTTTATTCCAAGCTTTAATAAAAAAAGTGACTTTGTGTTATTTTAAATGAATTTCTAAGAAGTTATCCCCCCCCCCCGCTAACTCTTAATCAGGATCCGTAAACAGCTGTAGTTTGTGTAACATCTCTGTCTACAAAATGTTAAAATAAACGAAAAGCACAAAAGAGAATAAAGAAAAAAATAAATGAAATTGTGCTAAATTTACTGTTTTTATATTTTTTATTGTGTATTTTACATTTAGAGTTTTGTTTTTGTTTATAATTTGCTTTATTTTTTGTACATTTTGAATTTAGAGTTTGGTTTTTGTTCATACATATACATATGTATGCACTATGTAAGAAGTGGGGCCTCAGTCACTTGAAACATAAAATACACTTTATCGATTAAATAAACACAACTTGAATTATTGTCGTTAAAATAACGAAAAAAACTGCTTTAAGTAACAGCTGACTTTAATCGACAGCGAATATCGTTAAAAATGTTACTGAATAGCAAATTCGATAAATTTTCGTTATATTTATTTTAACGATACGATTATCGTAAAAAAGTTAGTGAATCGCACTATTGACGTATTTTATATCGAAATTGTTACTTTCAGTAAGTAATTAAAAAAAAAAAAAATATAATTCAATACGATGACAACATACCAGGCAGATTTAAAGTCGCGAATAATCACAAGTGTATTCGAAACTTACACATATATTTTTAGCCTTATTATTTGTTATTTATACACTTCTTATTTCCATGCATAATTAAAATTATAAATCATTATAATCGATAATGAACATCCATATAAATGCTTGTATAAAATTCATGTTTAATGTCGCAAAAAAACGAGAACATAATATAATTTTGTATTTTATTATTCCTGCATTAAAAATAACGTATACAAACTCACAACAGCAGCGCACAACATAATTTTAATTAATTTTTATATTTAATACTTAAATTTTATTATGAAAATAAAAAATCTGCATATTTAATTCAGTTAAAATTGATTTCTTAAATCACGACATTACAGTTGTTATTAAAGAACTTTTTATTGAAGCACTTCACACCAGCAAAATTTATGACGCCTTTTAAATATTAAGATAAGAACAAAAAAGAACAAGTAAGAGTGCTATATTTGGCTATGCCGAATCTGATATACCCTTCACAGAAAGTTATATAAATACCGTTTTTTAGATATAAGTAAATATATTTTGTTCCACGCTCACTTCTCCAATACAAGCATCTTTGTTAAGGCCGTTTTACACTATCACATAAGTCTTACGTATTTTGAGGAAAATACAACCCTGTCATAATAAGTTGGTATTCTTTTTGAAAATGTTCAAACAATTAATTAGATCAGAGATGCATTTTCGTCAAAATACGTAAGACTTGCGTGATATTTGGAAACCCTGACTTTTGCCGTTCTCCACATATACAAAAATCTATAATGTCTTTGTAAGGGAGGTGTCACGCCCACTTCGCTAATCCTGTATATTTTTTTTTACAGAAGTCGTGTATTGATAACCCAATGAAGTATGTGTACAAAATTTGGACAAGTTTTTTCTTACCGTTCTTTAGATATAAATAAATCTATTTTGTGGCACGCCCACTTCGCCACTTCCGCCTACATGTTGTCGGATATTGTCTATTACCTTATTTGGAAACTTTCGCTCTTGCCGTTCTCCAGATATAAATTATATATTATATTTAAAAAGTAAAAACCGCACAAAAAAGGGATTTATGGGTAAAATTAGAGGCAGTCATGGTTTCTTGCTTATATTTCAGCCATTTGCGGAACGATCATGACTAGAAGTGACATAAATGTATAATTATCTATCTCGATCATATCTGAGGTCTTCGGAAAATACATTTCAACAGAAAAACGGACATCGTTTAATCAATTTCACAACTCATAAGAACCCAGAATATATTTGTAGGGGTAAGATCAATGTGGTAGAAATTACAAACGGAATGACAACCTATATACCCCTTTACCTTTCGCGAAGGCTATACATTCAAGGTGTTAAAAACACTTTGGTCATATACTTCGTTGGCTCAATTATGAAGTTAATTTGAAATTTACTGCCAAATAGAAAAGTCCCAATGAAAAACTTTCACTGAAAAATATCCTAGAAAAACACACTAAAAGTGCTATATTCAGCTGTGTCGAATCGTTGATACCCTCCTTTGATATGGCATCTGTAAATTATGAACCGATCCTTATAAATCGTGACCTTAGGACATCAAAGTTTTTTCTATGTTACTGGCCTCATAGTATTGAAATTTTTTGCAGTGTAAGGAGTATCAAAGCCCATTCTAAAAGTACGAATAATATGAATAGGCTTTATATGCGGCCTACGGTAAATTATGGACCGATGTTGACGAAATTTAGTACATAGTATGATTTCTAATCACATAAAATGATTTTGTGCAAAATCTTATGCCAATCCGTGCATTCTGCTACCATTTATTTTAATTTATGCAACAAAATTATCGATTTTCAGGGGGGTTGTTCCATATTTGGATTCATTGCTCTTATCCTACTGACCCGATTTAGCTGGAAGTCAATCATAAACTGCTTAGGATTACTGGGAGCAGTTTGACGCCAATAATGTTCTATTCTTTTGATTTGTTCGAAAGTGAGTGTGTTTTCAACAGACGGACACACGGACATATCTAAATTTGCTTACAATTACTCAAGGTTCCAGAAAATATGCACTTTATGGGGTCTCAGATGAGTATTAAAAAAGTTTCACATCGAATGACAAGCTTAGTATATCATAACAAGTTGTGAAAGGTATAAAAAACTTTACCTGTACATGGAATTGGTATTGATTTTGATTCTGGCTTTAAATACTTTTAGTTCTAAAGCAACAGGAGGAGTTAATTAAAATATAATTGTTCCCTCCTAAAGGATTGTGTACACGGTTAAGCATTTCTCATCAAGCGCTATGGTAATATTAGTTGCGTTTCTATCTGTTTATACACTGAACCAAAAAGTGTTCATAATATTAACGAACAACGTTTATTAAAATAATTTTCGTTGGCTCAATGAGTTATTCTCTAATAAATAAAATTACTCAAATATTTTAATTTACGTACCATTCATTAACTCAATGAACATGCATTTATTAAATATTTCGTTAACATTGGTTTATAATGGAAATGTACAATTTGATATAATAATGAATATTCTTAAAAATTAATAAATCTTTCATTTGGAAAAAGAATAGTTCATTAAAATTAACTAGTTCATATGCCGCCTTAATTCAAATATACATAAATGTTAATAAAATGTTCGTGAAGCGAATAAAACATTTATTGAGTCATATTAACACAAAAACGCGTGAATTTTATAATTTATTCGTTGTCCCGTGGAACTCGTACGTTAACTTTAATAAAGTGTTCGTTGAGGTAAGAAGTGATTTAATAAGTGTTTGTAACATGAACGCGCGCCAATTCTACGAGCTGTTCGCTATCGTAACAAACTTGTACGTTAAAATTAATAAAGTGTTCTTTCAGTTAACCAACCCTTCATTAAAAATTATCCCCACGCATAAAAGTTACAATTGATTTGTTGGCTTAACGAATTAGTACGTTGAAGTCAAAAAAGTTTCATGAGGGTAACGTAACTTTTGTTGAGTTGATTTTTAAAACAGTGTTAGTTTAACGTTTTTTGGCATTTCGTGTTTTACTTCTTGTCGAACTGGTTCATTTTCAGATATTATTTGGAAAAAAGTGCAGAGTAAAATTAAAAGTTAGTTAAATTAAATAAAATGATTTGCTATCTGTGCAAAATGAAATAAATTTCGTTGGATTTGCTATTAGTTCATTTAAAAAAAAACATAATTTAAGTACGTACAGTACTTTGAGATGTATTGACGATTCTTGTGTTCAAGTGGTAAATTGAAATTTTAGATTTTATGTTAACATGTGTTAACAAATATAAAATCAACCAATTTAAGTGAAAGTCAAAAAACTTAATTCAAATATTCGAACTATTATCGCATAAACATTGCAACAAAAACTTTTATTTTTAATAATAAAAAAAAATTAAACATAAAATATAAGCATTCTATTAATGTCAGATTCTTATATTATTTTTTCAGATAGTCGAGATGCGGCAATGTTTTGGGCTTGATCCTACAATGAAATTCGTGCGCAGATTTAAGTGGAAAAAAATTTACAATTAAGGATTCACAGGAATCGTTTGTTTACGTAGCAGCATCAATTGGCGTACTTGAAGAACATATAGAATTTTTAAAAAAGAGGTCTAAAATGTGCACCCGTTTATAGCAGTAATTGGACCAAACATATTAAAATTTAATGACATTTTTATTTATTTTGATGGGATTAAATTTCCGTTTAAAACTTTTGTCCGAGTACGAGACATTTGTTTTAAAATCTTTAATTTATTTAACTTAGAATATCCACCTGCTAGTTCCAGTTTTTTGGAACTTTATTAAAAATTATTTTTATCAATTAAAAACCAAAAAATCATTTCCCCAGAGTTCAACTTTAAATTAACGAATTAAAAAATTAAAATTAATAATAATAATTATATAAAGCTAATCGTCACAAAGTACCATGAATTACCTTTTATTTGGCATAATAATTATATTTTTTTGAAATATTGTTATCAAAACTGCATTAAGGCTTTGCCACGTGTATCACCCTGCTATGAAGCTTCAAAAGTTGGAATTTGTCTGCTTTTGAAGCCCCAAAGCTTGGCTTTAGTTTGCAAAAACTTTATAAAAATTATAAATAAACTTTATACAATGATAAAAATAATATCATATAGAGCAATTCCATATGAAAACGATCAAAATTGGCAAATTTTTGGACGACCCCTCTCCGATTTTAAAAAAAATAGTCTCAATCGATTGCCCAGCAAAAAATAATGTACCTACATATTTTTTTTTTTTTTTATAGTGACTGGTTTAGTGGTGGTGTACACCACTGTCATGTGAAAAATTGAAGAATTCTTCATAAGGGACCTCATTGAAATTTGTTTTAAAAAAAAACTACTAAAGCGATCGCAACGAGTGATAGCTCGTTGGAAAGGTATTGAATCAGGCTTTAATAATTTATAATAAAATTTTCCTAATTTTTCTTAGAAATTTACCTTTAAATTTTCCCAAGAAAATTTAATTTTCCGATTTTCCACAGAAGCTCTTAAATTTTCCGGCTAATTTTTTTTTTTTGGATTCCTCATAATTTTTGCTTTAAGAATCAGCAATAAAAAAATGGGCCCCGACTCCTTGTTTGGACAGGAGAAGAGCATTTAAGAGACCACCTTGTTAAAAATACATTTTAAAAATTACACTGTGCACGAAATTGACACTTTTTTTTCGTGACAAGCTGGGCACCTGGCGTTTTAACATAATTCGGGTACGCTGAATCCAGTGGTGCCCTCGGTTTTTTAAGATTGGCTCTGGTTTTCGAGATATACCGTTATTTCTAAAATGGAGGAGGTTGCACAACATATGTTCGCGTAACTCAAAAACTCTTTAGCTTATTGAAAAAACTTAAAAAACCGAAATTCCGCAATAAAATTTTCTTTGAGAAAAGTAAAACTTCGTTCTAATATCCGCATTTGTTTTAGAAACATAATTTTTTTTTTGAAAAAAAAAATAATTTTTTTTATCAAAATTTTGAAATTTTTGTTTTTTAAAAATTCATAAAAAATTGAAAAATGCAGCGAGGCTTCTAATTTTTTGCAGGCATATAAAAAACGAAGCTGCAAACAAAACAAGCCATAAGCGATTAAAATCTGTTAGCAACTTTTGATTTTATTCACAAAAGTCGACAAATTTTGATTAATTTAAGAATCTTAAATATTAATTTAATTATTAATTTAAGAATCTTAAATTAATCAAAATTTGTCGACTTTTGTGAATAAAATCAAAAGTTGCTAACAGATTTTAATCGCTTATGGCTTGTTTTGTTTGCAGCTTCGTTTTTTATATGCCTGCAAAAAATTAGAAGCCTCGCTGCATTTTTCAATTTTTTATGAATTTTTAAAAAACAAACATTTCAAAATTTTGATAAAAAAAATTATTTTTTTTTTCAAAAAAAAAATTATGTTTCTAAAACAAATGCGGATATTAGAACGAAGTTTTACTTGTCTCAAAGAAAATTTTATTGCGGAATTTCGGTTTTTTAAGTTTTTTCAATAAGCTAAAGAGTTTTTGAGTTACGCGAACATATGTTGTGCAACCTCCTCCATTTTAGAAATAACGGTATATCTCGAAAACCAGAGCCAATCTTAAAAAACCGAGGGCACCACTGGATTCAGCGTACCCGAATTATGTTAAAACGCCAGGTGCCCAGCTTGTCACGAAAAAAAAGTGTCAATTTCGTGCACAGTGTAATTTTTAAAATGTATTTTTAACAAGGTGGTCTCTTAAATGCTCTTCTCCTGTCCAAACAAGGAGTCGGGGCCCATTTTTTTATTGCTGATTCTTAAAGCAAAAATTATGAGGAATCCAAAAAAAAAAAAAAATTTAATTTTCTTAAGAAAATTTAAAGGTAAATTTCTAAGAAATATTAGGAAAATTTTATTTTTCAATTAATGCCTGATTCAATACCTTTCCAACGAGCTATCACTCGTTGCGATCGCTTTAGTAGTTTTTTTCAAAAACAACTTTCAATGAGGTCCCTTATGAAGAATTCTTCAATTTTTCACATGACAGTGGTGTACACCACCACTAAACCAGTCACTATAAAAAAAAAAAAAAATATGTAGGTACATTATTTTTTGCTGGGCAATCGATTGAGACTATTTATTTTAAAATCGGAGAGGGGTCGTCCAAAAGGTGATCGCTTTCATATGGAATTGCTCTATAGATACCATAATAAATTTGCAAAAATATATATGTACATTTTAATAATGAGTTTTTTTTTTTTGGATTTTATAGGGGGTTACAGAAGTGAATTGTGAGGGGGCAGGTGGTATAATGGTGGTATAATGTTGCGAGGGGAAATTTAAAAAAATAATTCATTGAGACAATGTACGGTGTTCGTTGAGCCAACAAATTTTTAAAACAAAATTATTCGTTAAATTAACGAAAATGTTTACTGAATTAACGAATAAGTTCATTCGTTATATTTTTGAACTTTTTCGTTATGTTAACGAACAGTACATTAAACGATTTAAATAAAATCGTTTAAAGAACAGATATTCATTGACACAACGAACAAATTCATTGGACGAAAATTAATAAATTTTTCGTTTGCTTAACGGATATTTTGTCTGTACGTACCTTTTTGGTTCAGTGTATGTGTTACAACGACGATGCTGGATGGAAAATCAAGAAATTTACATATGACTGCGAATATTACGTCCAGCCTACCAGTGTGGCCATTTTGGCATTTTTGCAGCTAAATTTAGCATTAAAAATTTTTATTCAGCTGCAAAATTTTCATTTAGCACTTGGCATTTTATTTAGCTTTTTGGAAAATGTTTATAACTTTTTTAGCATAATTTATTTTAAAAATTTAGACGAATAGTTTTATTGATTTTACTAAAAAAAATTTATAAATTATAATAAATTTTGACTAAAAATAGTTGTACCAAAATGAAATTTCGTATGAAAATTAATAATTCTTATATTAAGAAACATCTTACTTGTGTTGTTTAAAAATATTCAGGGAATATATATTATAAATGCCCTTATCATGTTGGCTGTACATATTATTTGCCCTTTGATATTATCATATAGAAGTACAAGGAAATTTCACTTTGAATTAAAAAGTGTAATTGTTTGAAAAAATAGTTTGCTCTAAACTGCTGAAAAAATAATTATTTTAAAGCCTCGTGCACAATAGGCATAACCGGACACCAAAGACCAAAAAAAAAAAACAAAGCTCAATGCTTAATGGAACACTGACGGGACTAGGCAATAGTTTCCGTTTGAAGGAGGTGTTCGCTTAAGGAAGATGTCAGTTAAGGGAGATTACACTGTATAAGAATTATCCTGTTTCTGCTTTTTTTCTCATTACTGAAAAATTAAATTTGGTTCGATATTAATCAACTAAATGGGAAAACATTTTAAAATTTATTTCTTAAATATTTGAGGGATATTTTAACCGTTTTTTATTTATAGTTTAAATATCTTGTTTAAAATTTTCATATTTTTTGCTTCTTTTTTTATGAAAACAAAAGATCTGTCAAATGAAATCATTTTTAATGTTTAAGTGCTATTTTTCTTGAAATGGAAAACAAGAAGAACAAAGAAGAACATAAAATAGAAAGGGCAAGAAACAAACAAAAAACACCAACAAAAATTAAAGAGCTTTTGCTATTATTTTCAGTTTCAATTTATTTCTCTTGTTTCTGTTTGCTTTATGAAACGGATATTTAATATGCCACATACGTATTACAAATGTATGTGTATTAGTGATGTAACGAATATCAATTTCAATATTCGCGAATACGAATATTCGTCGGATACGAATACGAATGATTATTTATTTATTTAAGGATTGCAATCAAAAGTTTTTAAGTAATAATAAACCTGAGTCTTTAATATAACTTACACAAGCAAAGGAAAAACAATCAGTAGAAAAAACAATGTCATAAAAATCATTTCCGGATTAATCACCAGTAGTCACCCCCAAAGAAATTGAAATTTGGCACCACTTAACATTTTAAATACATATACATAATTCAAAGAAATCTCCCGATTCGATAACAATTAATTGAAAAACAACTGTACCACTACTAAAATGTATTTAACATTACATATTATAATATTCCGATGACTGAATTTGAAACCAGCGTTTAAAAAACTGCAGCCAAGGTTGAAAAACTGCCATTTCTTCCACTTATGGCCAATTTTCAGGGTTGACATTAAAACACATTTATGTTTAAAATCGTTTTAAATACAAAATTCTCTTCTTAATTTGTACATTTAATTATTTGTTACAAAAATAAAAGTTAAAAATTTAATTGGACGGTTTTTTGGAATTGAATTTGGCAAAAAAAATTAAAAAAAAAGAAAATTATACTAGCCAATTGTCAAAGCGCGCAAAAAGATGAGAGTTGGCTAACTTTTTGCTTCGCTCCGCTTTGAAAGTACTTTATGTGACATGTTTCGTATAAGTACGTATATTTTAACTTAGATGTCAAAGCGAATCGGTAACGCAACGCGAAGCAAAAGTTTTATCTGACAGGGCCTTAAGTCACTGATGTGGTACATTTAAATTCAACTTAAGTTTCATTGGATTAACTTAGCAAGGTTGCCTCAATATCATAACAATACAAGAACCATAGATAAAGTAATAAGAACCAGCTGTTTTTTTAGACCACCTTGTAAATAACTACACTTTTATTATGATATTTTTTTGTATTTAGTAGTGCTACCATACTTTTATCTTAATTAAACAAGACTTTTCATATAAAATTCAAAAAATCAATCTGTAATTAAATACGATTTAAGTTTTTATAAAAATTAACATAATATAGATTTAAATACTATCCTGAAAATTGGGCACTATTAATTTTTATTGGCAAAAAAACTGTTGCTTTTACTTCTGATTTATTAAATGCAAACTAGGGATGTAACGAATACCGATATATCGGCGATACTTCACTTTTGCCGATATATCGGTATCGGTGATATTTAACTGTCAATACGCCAATACTTTTTTTAAATAGTTTTTTTGAACAAACAATTTATTATTTATTTATTATTTTTTTGCATAACAACTAATAGCAAAAAATCAAACAAAATAATAAATTGTTTCTTTTAATTCTTAAGCTGGAGGTCGGTCCACACCACGCGTTTCTTCTTTTTTCGGGATGCCTGCTAAAGTAGAAACTTATACTATTTCTTGTTTTCGATATGCAGATGCATCAACGCATTGAACGCTTGGTGTGGTCCTGCAGCATCAGCCGTTTTGCTTTGCACCATAATGGTAAAATTCTCTCCCATTGATAAATTTTGTATGTAATTGTACGTTTTAAGAATTTTCTGCTAATTTTAATGGTTTTTGTGTAAATAGCAGTTCAATAAAATAACCACAATACTAGTTATTGTTAACAGCTTAGGCACGAGCTATATGTTTACCTTTGTCCTTCAAGTTGTGCTGAAAAAGGTCAACAAGAAAACGAAAGACAAAAACATGAAAAACAAAAAATGTACTTTGGATTTCAAGAAGAACTCTCGACAAAAAGTACGAAAAAACAGAAGTTAGGAAGAACATGTAAATCAATTAAAATAGATAATAAATCTTTCAAAAAGCAAATTTCGATCTACCAAGATGAAATACCATTTAGTTTAAAGATTGATGTTTGACTATTGACGTCATCCGGCTTCAATAGCCGAGTGAGTAAAACGGCAAACCCCACTGAAGAGATTGTGTGGTTACAATCGAAACTAGTCTGGGCAACCTGTCCGTGAAAGCATGGGTTCAAGTCTCAGCGCAGTCAAGAATGAAAAATTATCAATAAATTTTAATTCATTTCATGTTGTAAAATTCCTTTCTTCATAAAAATAATTTAACGAAAATTAAATTCAATGAACTTAAGCCTGATTAAAATATCGAAATTTGGATAAAAAAATCCTTTCGCTACAAATTTTAGGTTACTTTAAAGAGACCAAAAAATCCTTAAGCAAAGCCACTGCTACATTTTCTGACGCTATTTCGCTAGTTAACAGTCCTCGAATATTATTAGAAAATATGATATTTGAATAAACTGAGGGGAAGAATAGTTCAGATTCCCAAAAATTGGCGATTCACATGGTATTAGCTCTGAATGAAAGATTTGAGTGTTTAAAGAATAATGAAATCTATTGTTTAACTACAAATCTCTAACTTCTGTACAAAGCTATAAACTTTCAAAGACAATAAATCGAAAAACGTCTTATTGAGCTACTCAACATTACTCTTTACACATACTAAAAGTTCTGATATGTCTACAAGAACTACAAGAAAATTTGGAGAAGAATGATCCTCTGTCCATCATACGCTGTGGTTCAGCTTAATAAGAAGTCTAGATATATCTAGAGACGCAGATCCGTTGGTTTACTGGAGCTATTAAATATTATACTCAAAATTTAAGACTATATCGCAGAAATACTTAAGTTGTCAAATGAGTTCAGTCACATCTGAGAGACGATTTTTGACTGCAGGTCTGCTTCAAATGGAGTTGCGAAATTATCTCCGCAAAAATTGAGAATATTTTGTTTTTTAAACAAAAATCTTATTAATATTAATTTTGAATATTAATAATCTCTTATACAGTTTTTTGTTTAACAAATAAATTCATTTTACCATGAATTTTAATGCATTTCGATGTGTTTAAAATCTTATTTTAATCAATTTTAAATATCAATAATCTCTTACACTGTAATTTTTTATAATAAGAAATAACTCTACTTGAGTTTTGTTATTTGTAACTTGAATTTAAATTTAGTATTCGGATCGGTATCGGCGATATTAAATTTTGAGTATCGGTATCAGTATCGAATCGACAAAAAGGCGTATCGTTACCTCCCTAATGTAAACAGTCTTTGTCAAACCAACTCAAAAAGCGAAAAGTTGTACACAGACTTACGTTCGACAGTTTTTGATTTCGACTGCAGTTTTTTAAACACTGTTTGAAACTATCAACTTTGCAGCTGAATGAAAGAAATGCAAATTTTTAAACTAAATGTCATTTCGTACTCAGATTAGTTTAGTGATACGAGGGTGGTATGTAGCGAGCGAATGTTAGAGTGCGGCACTTGTTTACACCCCGCATCGCAATAGGCTTGAAACAGGAGAGGCTATTAAACTTTTATTTTTGAAGTTTAATAATGCTCTACTGCGATTGGGTTATTAATTCAACATGATCTGAACAAATAAGGCTTTGCCTTTTTAATGCTGGTTGTGAAATGTATTTGTTTGTTTTTTTCTTTCTAAAGAAGATTAATATTTTGCGTTAAAAGATATTTTTTGATTTTTAAAAGGTTTCTTGAACCAATTTCCTATGAAAATAAAATATTTTATATGAATATGAGAAAAAGTTTTTTTTTTTAAATAAGAATAGGAATAAATATTTTTTTCTACATAATTTTATGTATTTTTTAACACTTTTTAATTTTTTTTGGGCTTTTTCGCAATATATTCACGAAATATTTGGTTGAATTTGGAGAATACTAATGTCAAAAAATAGGCGAATATTCGGCGAAACGAATACGAATATTCTCAACATCATTAATGTCTATGTACTGTGCCAGCATGCGTAACAAATTGTTTTTTCTTGTTATGGGCTTTTCCCAAAATAAGGAGAAAAATAAAAATACAGTTACGAACTAAATTATTTGAACAGAAAGCACGTTTAACTTTACGAATAACTTCAGAGTCTGGTTGAAGTGATTTTCAATGAACAATTAAAAGTAAAAATTCTCGAATTGACCCACTTCTGAAAGAACAAGTTCCTAAAAAGATCTTTCCATGCTGACTATACCCAATAAAATTTTTCCTTATTTTGCGAAGCACTAATGGTATATTTTAAAAAGTAAGCACAAATTTATGCGTTATGCAATAAGACATACAGAGAATCAATAAGGTAAGTGAACACTCAAAAGAAAAATCAATCCATCCGTACTCAAATTAATCCGAAGCGGCATCAATAGTACGGTGAGTACGGAGTTTCTTGAATCAAGTACAGAAAGATTAATTCAAGTTCGGATTATTAAATCGCGACTTATTAACTTATCCATATTCAATCCCGAACTCGTACTTACATGAGCAATGTAAGAAAAGATAAACTCACTGTTTTATTGTTGGTATTTTGTTTAAGCTTTGATATCGTTGCAAATAAGATTTTTTGAGTGTATATAATTCTCATTCCCTATGTAGTCTTGTTTGCAGATAGCTTTGGCTTTTCTAATATTATTAAGAAGAACGTTTCCTGATGATCTGGCCCAGGGATGTTAAAGTTGGTACAATTGTACATTGTTTGGTACATTTTGACCTTCTAATGTACCATGGTACTACCGTGACTCATATGGTACAATTTAAAAATTTGTCATAGTTCTCCCTTTTTGAATTTTTAGTACAGCAAACAAATTATTGAGTCCTTTTTATTGCATTTATGTTGTACAACAAATCGTTAATGAAGTGGTTTTATATATTTCTACAAATAATATCAATATTGATATTGCTTAAGAAGTTAAAGAAAATGCAAAACAGTTTAATATAAAATTTAGCGAAGTTTTGAGAACCAAAGTCAACTTTAATAATGAAGTGTTAATGTGGTTTCGTAAATGTTCTCTTGAAAATGTTATTTCAGGTAAAACAAGTTTACAAAACAAGCTGAATGTTCATATGTTTCCTGACATTTCTAAAATCGTTGCTGGAATTTTATCCATTCCACATTCGTCTGTAAATGTGGAAGGAGTTTTTTTCTTTTCAAAATACAATAAAAACTAGGGAAAGAAACAGAAACAGTCTCATACAAACAAGGGTTTGGTTAAGATCGACAAATTCATGCTGCTGTGATGTTAAAATTCCAAATAGTTTAACCAAACAAATGACATAACAAATTTTGATCTCATATATTTATAAGACTTGTATGTACATTATTTTATTTATACATATAACGTATGTTAATGTTAAGTTTTGTTTTTTTTTGTGTTCAATTGAAGTTTTATGTACTTTTTTTTGTTGTTTTAATAAATTAAAAAAAAAATGGTACCGTAAAGGTCCAAAAAGTACACTTTTTTTGGAAGTTGGTACAAAATATAAAGCCCCATTTAACATCCCTGATCAGGCCTAAGCAACCAGTGAAATGCGCATAGGAACAGCTTATCCTCCAACAATAAATTTCAGTATTTTTATCAATTATAAAAATGGGGAATTAGTCACAACAAACAAAATCTTTTGATGAAAAATTATGTATTCCCAAAAACAACCTTTTTTATAATTTAATGTACATATTTAACTAAAAGTATAAACTAAATGAGAACTCTTGTTTCAATTTTACGTTTTAAAGTTTAAAAAGTAAAATGGATTAAGATTTAAACATGAAATTAATGTGTTTCTTCTTGTTGTATTGTTTTTGTTGCTTCTATACACAACGATTTTTTAGCTACTTGTGTGGTGTTGTTGTAGTGGCTACAACAAATTTTGATAAGTTATATGAGATTAAAACGCTCATTTTGTAATTTTACTCTCAGAGTGGCACTACCAACGAAAAGTTCAATCTTTTTTATACTTGGTTTAAAAATTTTATACTTATTTAAAGAAATTCCCGGACTGATTTTCGAAAGTTATCCCATTTAGGATTGTTATGAGTACGTTTTAGGGTTATTCGTACTTGAATATTTGAGTACGACTCGTACTTAAAGTAAGTATGAAAGGCTTTATTTATCCCGAGTGCTTTTCTTCGTGTGAACGAATTCTTAAAAAATTAAAAAATATATATAAAATTTGTAGAGCCACGCCATTCCCTTACTCCGAAGCAGGTTTGTAAGAATAGCAGTTACAAAAGTTCAGTGTGCAAAGCTGATCGTTACATTCACCAATTTTATATGTGCTGAATAGCGATATGGTAAGCGAAACTTTTGCGTTTCTCCCTTACAAACCTGCTTCGTTGGAAGCTCCATTCGGAGTATCGTGCAGCGTTAAAAGGGAAACTCAACATTTGAAAGTGCTAAGCATTACGGTCGCCCTTAATCTTTAAGCAGCAGTACATTCAACCAGATAATCAGAAAAGTCAAAGTAAGTGCATAAATATCCTCAACACAGAGATCACTGCGGAGATTAAGCTAGAGTTTGAAAAACTCGTTCATCCCATTACGGTCTGGAGAGCACTACATAAGGCGAACTACAATTGTCGTGTTGCTTGACGTAACCTTTAATTTCTTTTAACAACCAAAGGAAGCGTTTTGTATATACCAAAGAGTATTTGCGTAATCCAAATGATTTTTGAGCCCAAGTGCTGTTCTCGGATGAAAGCAAATTTAAGATCTTGCGCTCTGATGGCTAGTTTAAAACATGGTGGTGGAGGGCAGATTGTGTGGGGCTGTGTGTCCGTTGCAGGGATCAAAATAAAACATTTGAATATTTTAATAGAAAAAGTGCCGAAAAGAGGAATTTACCGTCATCATTCTTTTTCCAAAACGATGTTCATCATATACCAGTGATGGAAAATTCAGTACTTTGGTACTATTTCCAGTACTTTTTTCTTTTGAAATTACCACGGTACCTCCACGTCCGTTTAAGTACTATTTTCTTGTTATGCTTCTTTGTTTAGAAATTTAGTTTTGATATTTTTTTTCACATTCAAAACCAGGGCTGTGGAGTAGTCAACGAAAAGTACTAACTCCGACTCCAACCGCTGAAATTCCAACTCCTACTCCTAATCTAACCTTAATGCTAAATGTATATGAGACTGGTCCATATTTAACTTTAAACTCTTTTTTTTAATGCATTACTTTTTAAATGGTCAAATATAGCAAGAAAATGATTCTGTTAAAATTTCGAATCAATGTTTCAAATATTGCATCGCCAATTTGGAAGTATTTTTATTTGGGAAAATAATATTAGAAAATTTTTTTAAACTTTTTATGCCGAAAAGTTTTGGAGTCGGAGCCGCGAGTGTTTGTCGGTACTTCGACTCCGACTCCGGTACAAGAACCTCAACTCCGACTCCACAGCCCTGTTTACAACATTGCTGTTTACAACCGTTCATGTTGTTGTTGTTTATGTTTTTATACCCTTCACCCAAGGTAAATTGGTATATATAAATTTGTCATTCCGTTTGTAATTTCTTCAATGTTGATCGTTATCCTATAAAGCATATATATTCTGGATCCTTATGAGAACAGAAGTTCAAATCCGGTTGACCGTTTGCCCGTGTGTCTGGTGAAATGGAGTTTTCGAAGACACCAGATATTATGGGGGCTTGGTTGCAGTGTTCCCATTTTAGCATATTTATAAATAATTACGTATTTTGTTTTTTATTTTAAAGTTTATTTTCCAAAAAAAATATGTTTGAAAAAAGTACCAAAATGTTGAAAAAAATACTCTTTTGCTTTGTGGTCAGTACCATCTAAATTTTTCAATTTTCCATCGCTGTCATATACAAATGTTATAAAATAGGCAAATATTCGGCGATAGGAATACGAATATACGTAACATCACTAATTTCTATGAAGTGTGCATGGCAGCATGTGTATCAAATTTGTTTTCCTTTTTATGGGCTTTTGCTGTAATTAAAAGCAAAATAAACATGTATTTTGAGATTTGTACAAAAGAGTTATAGGTGAATGTAAAGTGTACCTTAAATTTTTCCGGGAATTGTCAGTATTTATATATTTACCCCCATATTCATAAAAAATATTTTAGGCTTATAGCAGGCTTATGAAACGAGTTTTATATGAAAATTTGTTTAATAAACCTTTTATTAATCAAAAATATTTTTTATGAATATGGGGGTTAAAAAATATGTAATTATCGAAACACAATTTGACAGAAATAACTTTTCTGTTTCAATATAAACTAGAACATAAATTTGATTATTACGAGTATTCGGACCCGGCGCCAACTAAAATTTTAATATTTCTAATTCTTCTTTAAGAGATCTTCCAAATTGTCGACTATTTTTAAACCCACATTTTTAAACTTTTCTGATATTTCTAACAACTTTCTTAATTGAATTGTTTGTAAATTGTCATATTAACAATTTGTTTTAGTTCATGGCCCAATTAGTAGGTCTGCTCGAAACGCCAGCTGATTTTATGTAGAGTTGTGTTTTTAATCATAGTACATAGGCATAAATGGGGAATATGTCAAAAGTTGTTTACATTTTTTATTATACTAGAAATCGTTTTTCTTATTGTTAAAATAAAAATAAAATATAATAATTGTGAAAAAAAATTGTAAATAAAAATTTTAAAACCCATAATAAAAAAAAAGTGTGCAGTGTGTAAAAAACATTTTAAAAGTGGATGCGGTACGTTATTTTCAGTGCCAAGAGACCCAGTGGAAAGTGCAAAATGAAATTTGCGCAGACCATTTTTCGGAAGCAAGCATTGCACGCCAAAATTCCGGTTGAAAATTTTCAACAAAATAAATACATGATAAAAACAAAACACATTTTTCTTAACAGGTGACAAGTTTTTGACATTTTTACCATTTGTATACACAAACAAAACGCGTATTGTTTTTTCTATTGTTGCATTGTTGTAGTTGTGCGCAGACCTACTAATTGGGCCCTGTTTTAGTTGAAAAAATAAAATATTTTTTTGTCAATAATTTTCAACACAAAAATTACAAAATTAATTTTTTTTTTGTTTTAATCTCGTCAAGAAAAAGCGATAGGACTGTAATTGACAGCTGAGTTCATCCAAGGGGTAAGTAGGGCTTTTATTTAAAACTTTTTATCGAAGTATTAATACGGTATTATTTATTCTAGTTTTCAAATTATAATTGTGTCAAGAATCCGTTTTGTGCACGTGTTAAACATTCTTCTTAATTCAATCCGAAGTCAGTTTATGTTAAAGATGTTTGTGATGAGATTTTTATTATATTTAAATAAAAAACTTAATTATATTAAAATTTTTAATGCATTTCTTTCTTTCAAAATTGCAATACATTTTTTAAAATTAATGAGCAACATTCATGAGCAACATGTTCTTAATATGACAAATTTTTATTTGATTGCTAACAAATATTTTATTTAATGTTACAAAACTCACTGTTAAAAATATTTGTTGAATGTGAACTATTTGAATTAAATTTTTTTTTTATATTTACAAATTCGTGCCTTTTCAGTTAAAAAATTAATTGTATTGACGAATATGGTACTCAATATGACAATTAATTTGTCGTAATTTTTTTCTGTGCATATATAAGTTTGTCAAGTGTGTTGTTTTCAGTTTCTTCAATATTGATCACAGATACTATAAAGTACATATATTCCGGGCTCTTATGACGAGCGAAGTATATTTAGCGATGTCCGTCTGTACTTTGAAATATTGTTTTCGAAGACCCCAGGTATGCTAGGGACTTGATTGAAATATATTTTTGTCAGATCTGCTCCTTATAACTTTTCTATTGGAGTTCAGCCAGATCGACCTATAAATGGCTGAGATATGTGCAAAAAACACGACTACCTCTAATTTTTTTCATAAAATCCCATGTTGCTGTTTTTTATAACCATCACCGAAGTAACCTTTTTGTTTTAATGCCTTATTGCGATTTTGTACACATAACAAATACATACATGTACAGCGTAGTTGATTTAACGATGTCCACGTGTCCGTCCGTTTTTCTGTATATCTGGAAAACGGAAAGAGTAAATTATGTACAATTTTCCAAATAAAGTACAAGCATCTTCGTTATCAACAGACAACATTCGACAAAATGTGGTCGCGAATGGGGAAGTGGGCGTGTCACAAAATATTCCAAAGTTGGTACACATGGCTGGGTTATAAATACGCAACCTATCATAAAATACAGGTAGGATAGGAGAAGTGGACATGGCCCCTCCATTACAAAGACATTAAAGATTTCTGTATTTTTAGGGAGCGGTAAGAGCCAACGCACAGTGGCGCCATTTGAGTTTTTTCGTTGCAAAAATCATATCTTTTGAACCGAATAAGATAATTGAACAGTTTAAACAGCATATGATAGATAACTGTTCAGCCTATGAAATGAGCGTTTGGAAAGGGTGCTACGCTTTGTAGGGGCCTACTTATGGGTTATCAAAGTTAAAATTAGTAGAAAAATCAATTTTATGGTAACTAAAAAAAATTATTTTTACATTTTTAGATTGTTTTTATTTTTTTTTTCTTAAGGGTTTTATGTTTTAAATTATAAGCCAACAAATTAAAAAAAAATTATTTTTTTTTTAAATTAATTTTTTCAATTTTCTGTAAAATATTCATCACAATTCGTAAGAGAAGGTATGTCTAAAAGACTAACCATTTCTAAACTATAATTATTTTGTAACTCTATTCGTGACTTCACATGCCGCAGGGAAGAAATAAGTAAATCGGAAGATGCTGCCAACATGTTGAAGAGGTCCTCATTTTGCCTTACCCTTGATGCTTTGAATGTGTTCTGCAATCTATATTTTTTATAAAATTTGTTAAGAGACTCCTGTGCTTCTTCAGAAAGCTCTCCAATTGGCAAAGACTGGTACTCAATTATATCTTTGCCATGCGCCAATATTTTATGGACGGTCGGGGTCAACTTCTTCTGTGGATACATTTCTGCTAAAAGAGATGCAGTTTTCGACGCATATTCTCCATATTTTGTAGAATTGACATTTTCTTTGCAGTTTAAAACATCCAAGATCGTTCCCAATCTTTTCACGATTTGATTGTCAATTCCAATGATTCTAGTTACTGCCTCATCATTTTCAAAAAATCGCCTAGAAGTGTTTCCATCGTTTGAGTTACCGTATCCGTGCTTGGGACAGTCTACTTTTAGTCCAACTTGTTTAAAAAAAGCATCCTGTATTTGCTTCTTTCTGATCTTTTCCTTATCCTTTATTGATGTATTTTCATCAAAGTTTTCCTCCTCTTGTGGTAGGGTATATGCCAGTTTTAGCAAGAATTCCATACACCTTATCCTTGCGTGCAATGGTGACATTCCATATTCGTAATTCTCCTCATTTGTAGAATCGTTTAAATTACCAAAGTTCTTCTGACAAATAATAATAAAAAATCGATAAAAAAAAATATAAAAATAAAACGAAAAAAGGGGTTTAAACAGGTTTTTGCTAAATTTTTACCTCCAATATAATTCTGTCTATATATATGTATATGATAACTAATTGAAATATGTTATAATTAAGCAGAAAAATATACTAATCTAAAACTCTTTACAACTAATTGTATAAAATTGAGATGTAACATATTAAATATGAAATAAATTGAATTGAAAAAAATTCTTCTGACTCTTTTTGCAAAACGGGCATGACATTGTTGAGGTTGTTCCTGTCAGTTGGAACTCGTAATTGCATTCAATATATTTTCCTTCTCCAATTTGCAGCTTTGTAGGCTTAATCTTGCTTATTTGTTCTTCAATGTCCTTCACCGTAGTCCTTATGAGTTCTGCCGATTCCCTTGCAAACTGAAACATTATTGGTCGGCAATAATGCACTGATGACGGACGTGGATTTTTCCAGTGTAGGGAATCATCCGATTTTAGCCGCAAAGGAACAACAGATGCCATAAACATATTTCCGTCCGATATTGTAGCGTCATCGGAAGATATCCTTTGCTTATAAACGCTTTGTCCGGATGATCCATCGCAGCCCCATTTGCTGATCAATGTCAACTTCTCAGGAAGAATTTTCACTTCCGTGAAAAACTTTGGTGTGGTTGACTTTCTAAACAGTTCAAATAATTTTAAATTGTTCAACGCCATGTTTTCAGTACTTAAATTGTTTAATGGTTTCAGTAATTGTTGCGCCAACTTTCAGTCGTAGACTAATCCAGGCATTATGCTTATTTTGCAATATATAGGCTTATGCTA
This sequence comes from Pollenia amentaria, assembly GCA_943735925.1. NCBI lineage: Eukaryota > Metazoa > Arthropoda > Insecta > Diptera > Polleniidae > Pollenia > Pollenia amentaria. The sequence goes on along the minus strand of OX031010.1, from coordinate 116,458,671 downwards.
CCATGCCTAAAAATTTACCTGTTCCCTGCATACATATGGATTTAGGCTGAATAATGCAATTTTGATATTATGCACGTGTCCAAATAAGATTTGTGCCTACCTGTAGGGACCATAAGTCAATATTGTTCCTGACCATTTGTACGCCAAAGTATTGTTTATGTGAGGTACGTACCTGCTAATTTTAATGAGTAGTTTTTTTCAAACTATTAGATCAAACTACTGTCAGTCAAAACATATAAGGGATGGACGCCATACAATTTCTGCAACCATGTCTTTTTAAACTTTTTTACCTCTAGAAGCCAAACGGGCACGTACGGGCAGATAAAACCTTTTGAATTATGTAAAGAAATAATCAAAGAACAGGTTTTGCAAATATGGCAAATATAGAAAAATATAGTTTTTTTTTATTTTCCGTCAAAGTTGAAAAATAGTGAAAAAACGGATAGTTTTTAAATAGTGATTTACCAGGAGAAACACAAAGCAAACAGTTAATTTTTTTTATCATTATACATTTAATAAATACATCAATCTATACAAACAAAAAATAAGGCGATTCGTTACCTATTTTTCGTGATATTACACCTAAAATCGCAACAAATTGACTAAAAATTGTGTGTTTTTTTGAAAACCGAAAGTCGGTCAACTTTGAACGGTTATATCTTCTAAACTAAAAATGTGATATTATTAAGAGTGGCATATTTGAAATCGTTGAAAAGTTTCCTATAACATGGGTTTATTCAAAACTTCGTCGGCACTCATGAAAATTTTGATTTTTGCAACCTCGCTTGCTCTACGGGCGCCACTGTGCAACGTTCCAAATTAGGTATTAGGTAAGTATCTTGGTTATCAAAAGTCAACATCCGACAAAATGTGAGCGGGATTGGTGAAGTGGCCGTGGCTCTTCCCATACAAAGAAATGATTGATTTCTGTATAGCTGGAAAACGGACACAGTCAAAGTTTTCAAATTATTTACGAGCATCTTGGTTTTCAACAGACAATTTCCCATGGGCCCTAATTAGCTTATACTCTGACTACAACGCTAAGCGATTTTTTTAAGAAAATAAATTTTAAGATAAGATTTTACGAGGGGTTTCGGTTTCATTCATTTGTGGAAAATTTTATTTCTAAAACAGAATTTTTCTAGAAGTGGTTCCTCAATGGGTTCTATTGTCTTTTATGTGTAAGGTTTTTGGCATTAATAATGCTGAGCAGGATTTCATTATATGGGAGCTTGAATTAATTATGGGATATGACCACAAAATATTTTGAACGGATTTTAGCTTTCAAAAAATTATTTGCACCAAATTATTTCGAAAAAATTACACCAGTGTTCTTATGCACCTTTTGTCAGAAAAACTAATTCTTAAAGTAAGGCTAACGTGGGAGTTAAGGTCTATTATGGAACTACACTCCAAAGTTTTGTGATAACATGTCAGATTGTATAAAAGCTCTTTGAGCCAATTATTTCTTTATACCAGCAATTTCGAGAGTTATTGACAGTCGAAGCGATTTTCTGAAGAAGCACCAACAAACATAAACACAAACGTATAATACACTCCACATTTAGGTTAGGTTTCTTGGGCCGCCATCAAGAAGACAGCTCACTTGGGTTCTTCAGTGGCCACTTTGTCATACACGAATTGAATTCCAATCATACAGAAAAGTTCTTCAATATGCGTCACTGCAGAATTCAACCAATTCGTCACCCTAGTAAAGAAAAGAAGCACCTTTTTCTTGGATTGATCATCCACACAACACGGGTTTTCCCAGGAACTTCTCCCAAATGTGCCGAATTCCAAGACATCAACGCAGAAAATAAAACAAAGTTTTTCTCTTCATTCTCAACATGATAAATTCTGCTGTAGTCATTGAAATACAGACCCATCTCCTCGCATGAATCCCAATTTAAAAAGTAGTGTTTATGAAAATAGCCCATATATCGCAATGGATCATAAAGAGGGTATTAACTCAAAATGTTTATTTTTTTTCCTTTTTGCAACAAGTGGACCCGTAATATTCATGTCTATCCGCTGTAAAGATATCGTGCTACGAGTATATTGAATTGGTTGGTTTAAAAATTATTTTTCAAGTGCCTTTAATATTAAATTAAAATCTTATTTGCTTCTACTGAAAATTTTTAAATTTCGGGTTAATACGTTCTTGTTGATCAACTGCGATATGTACATTCATTCATATTCCAAAAATGTTTTAAAAAAAAGTAATGTAGTAGTCTTTTTGGAGAAGGAGGTTACTTCTGACATATTGTACGCATTCATTTAGTTTGATGTTGTTGTTGTTGTTGTTGTTATTGTTCTTTAATATGACAAATCAACATTTATTATTTTGCTAAAGTATGTGTGAGTTTGTGTTGATTTTGTTTGTTTGTTTGTTGTAGCATGTAAATGTCATAGCTGTTACTTAAAATGTTTAATGTTACATTATGTGTTCCAAATTATGCTGACAGCTTTTCAAAGATTTAAAACTTTATCAAAAGCACATACGTACTTGGTATAAAAGTTTAAATACTACTCATACTCGTGCTCAGGCATTGCCAAATCTTTTTGTGCGTTTTTTTTTACCAACCAACAAAATTAACATGTTAATCTGACAGTTTTATATAAATTACAATTTAAATACTATTAACTACTGCATGCTACAGTGGATGGGCGAAAGAAAAGGTATTCACATACACTAAAGCCAAATTACGGCATTCGATATTCATCAAAATTACATTCGATTTCAATGGGAATCGATATAAAATGCCTTAATTTGGCCTCTGGTTACCCATTGTAATAGCCTACACAGAAAAAATTATTAAATTTCTCCTATCACCAAATTTGTTCTAAATTCATAATATCAAGCAAACAAGTTGTTGATTTTGCACCTATTACCAAAATGATTACATATATTGATTACTAAAAATTTTAAAGTTTTGAAAAAATATTTTCAATAAATGATATTTTTAATTTTAATTAAAAAAGTCATAAGAAAAACTTTGCCATTTCAAACAATGTGTTAATTTATTTAAATAAATATTGACAATTCCCAACAACAATTCTACATGCTTAAATTATTTTATTTGAAACGAAAAAAGTCAATTAAGATTTGTTGTTATTTTATTAAAATTTTAATTGAAAATTTATTTCAAAACAATTAAAATGTTAAAAAAATCAAAATTAAATTTTAAATGTTCTTTCAACTAAAAAAATAATTGATTCAATTATCACATTAATTAAATTTAAATAATTTTTAAACCATTTTTTTAATTGATAAAACACTTTTTTCTATATAGAGTGGTCGGTCCTTCTTAAATTTGACTAAAGAAAGTATGTATCTTGGATTTAGTTGATTAAGGTAGAGTACTTTTTGCTTATGGTCACATCATTTAGTTGCAGCCAACTCGTGAACTATATCGCAAATGTGATTATAAGCCTAATTCACACCATGAGTCATGTAGCCGACAGCAATCTTAGTTCGTTTAAATGGTTTGTGACTTCGAAAACTAAGAGAACTTGGTATATGTTGCTAATGTCACTATAACGCTAATAATTTGCATTACTTTTGCTAGCCGCTATTATATGGAATATAAGCAAATGTGCTTATATCGCTAAATGTACTATAAAGTAAATACTTTCTATTAAAATTACTTATAACGACAGAAAGTAAAGATAAAATGGAATGCATCGCTAATGTGACTAAAAACGGTAGTGACAATAAACGAAAAGTACTGTATATTCAGCGTTCTCTTTTGGAAAAAATCCCTAAGAATGAAAGGTTTCCTTAGTAACCATGATACCAAAGCCAGGAAAGGATCACACAAAAGTTGAGTCATAAAGGCATATTAGCTTATTATCTAATATATCAAAGCTGTTTCAGAAGCTGTTAGTGTAAAAATTAACGCCGATTTTAAATGAAAATAGATGTATTCCAAGCCATCAATTCGGTTTTAGAAGAAAGCACAGCACAATTGAACAAACTCATCGAATAGTTAATGTCATAAGAAAAGCCTTTGAAGAAAAAAATATTGCTCTGCACTCTTCATCGATGTGTCCCAAGCTTTCGATAAAGTCTGGCATGAAGGATTACGACTGAAATTGCAGAAAAACTTACCTGTAAACATACACAAGCTGCTTGAACGCTACTTAGTCGGTCGTCAATTTATTATTAAAGAAGGCGATTTTTTAAGTTCTCCACAGCCAATTAACGCTGGAGTCCCACAAGGCAGCATCCTGGGCCCTCTATTATACTTAATTTATACTTCGGACTTGCCAACAAACAACTACATCTATACTTCAACATTTGCGGACGATACAGCTTTTCTAAGCGTACACGCAAACTGTCAAGAAGCATCTCGTTACTTACAGGATCATATATTTGAACTGGAAAGGTTGTTAAAAAAATGGAGGATAAAGATCAATGAGCAAAAATGCTCACATATAACATTCACATTGCGTCGGGAAACATGCCCCCTATTAAAATAAATAATCAAATAATACCTCAACACTCGCATGTAAAATACCTCGGTATACATCTAGATCGGCATTTAACGTGAAAATTGCACATAGAAGCAAAATTAACTGAAATGAAACTAAAAGTAATTCAAATTAATTGGCTCATTGGAAGAAATTCTGTTCTAAGTCTCGACTGCAAACTTCTACTTTACAACTCTATCTTAAAGCCAATTTGGTGCTACGGTAGTCAGTTATGGGGCACGGCCTCGGCTTCTTTTTTTTTTTTTTTTTTTTTTGTTAGGACCAGCACTCAGGGGATGACCCCTACTAATGCAATGCATTGTGTTGGAACTAGGAAAGTAGGTTATGGGAAGGAGGAAAGAGGGAGTAGTGCTTGTGAACATTCGACTTGAACTTATTCATGTTGTAAGTGAGAGGGAAGACTTCAGCAGGAAGGTTATTCCACATACGAACAGTCCGGCCAAAAAACGAATTTTCCCTGTAATGCGTTGTACGATTCACCGGCCAATCGACCACAAAAGGATGGGCTCTTGAGGAAAAACGTGTATTACGAACAAAGCTATGGGTTTCGAGAACCAAATCCCTAATTTCATCAGAACACATCCCGTTGTAGTAACGATAAAATAGGCAAGTACAACCCACATTGCGACGGTGCTCAAGGGAGTCAATAGAATTGGATACCCTACTGTCGCCAATGAGAACCTTCGCCCTCTCCTGCACGCGGTCGAGAAGCTCCAAAATAGACTTTGAAGCACCGGCCCACACATGAGAGTTGTATTCCATTCGCGGTCGGATATAGGTGGTATAAATAGTAAGGCGATCAGTTGGAGTGAAGTATATCTTACACCGTTTCAAAAAACCGAGGCACTTGAATGCTTCTTTCGACACCTTGAATATATGTTCTGTGCATCGGACATCACATTGTATCCTCATGCCCAGAACATTAAGAGATTCTGTTTCCTCAATATTTATACCACCTCTAGCATCGAAAACATTCAAAGGCGCCAAAATAAACTTCTTCGAATAATCACACCTGGTCCTTGGTATGTTAAAAACACAAATATTCAAAAGGATCTCAATGGGCCATTAGTTGAAACTATGATGACGAAATATGCAGTAAAATATTTCAAAAGGCTTGAGCTGCACCCAAATCCACTAGCTCGAAATATTTTAAATTATGGCGGCCACACTCGCTTAAGGAGGAGAGCACTCATCCAATCAGAAGAGCGATAAACACCTACATATGTGAAAAGAAACCATGATGACTAAATCTTTTTTGTCTGGCACTGGCAGGACATAAAGTAAATATTAGGATAAGATTTGATTAATTATTGTTAGTTCATATTTAAAATATGAAGATTCAATATATAATTAAATACTGAGAAAAAATAATAAAAAAATATGTTGTAATTTCCGCTAATTTTAAGACGGTAAAACCAAGTAAATAATATCCAATGTTAGCGAAGTTTTAAGAAATAAAAGCACAAAACAAAAATACAAATATTTCAAAACTTTATCAAAATGTTTGGGCTTGCACAGGCTATTCGAAATATTTGGCCGTTTAGTAAAACGATCGACTTTAACAATGTCCGTTCCTCTGATTATTTGGCAATGTTAACCTTGTGAGCAAAATACTGCTCGCAGTTTTGGCGATAATTTAATAAAATTCGGGCCATATTCTTTAATATTCAGAGGGATTAAACCTTTTAAAAAATAGTGTTAATCGGTTCATAGTTTTACACTGCCCCCAACAAACTATTTTCCCAAAAAGATTCTTTAGGTCCATTCCCTATCTATCGGGTGTTTTTTTTAAGCTGCATCAGAACTAACGATATCTCTGTGGTTTTCATGGGTAACCGTGTATGTCTTAAAATCAAATTTTCAGGAAAGCGGAAAAAATATTCTTGATCGAACTATGGGCGAGGTATTGAACTTTTTGAGATTGTTCATTACGTAAAAAAATTGGAATTAGTCCATATTTCTTCAGAAATTTTAAGAACCATGTAAAAAATTAAAATATTAAGCAATATGGCATCAACATATCAAAATCGAAAAAAATTGGAATACACGGTTACCCATAAAAACCATAGATCTATGTTTTGGCAGTTACAAATGTCAAACTATAGGTGCGTTCGTTTACCCCAAAATTTGCACAAATTTGTGCAAGTTTTTACTGGATTTTACTGAAATGCGTTCGCTTACACAAAAATTTGCAAAAGAGTGCATCTACTGAGAGAGTAAAGTGACAGTTGTAAGCAAAGAGTCTGCCAATTTTTACTGAACAAATTTTTACCAGTAAAAACCAGTAGAAAACAAAAACATAAGTTTCATTTAAGTAAACAAACAAAAGTAAGCAAACAAAAAGCATACAATTTGTAATAAAAACATTTAAAAGAACAAAAGCTGAATTAAAAGTGCAACAAAAACCAAAAATATTTATTACATCCTAAACAATTTTCCTTACCACTTTGTACCTTCCCAAATGTTCCGGGAGAGCATGAAATATTAAGTTTTCTTTTTTTGGCATCCATGGTAAAATTTGTGTTAATTGTTCAATATTACTTATTTTTGTTTTGTTTACATTAATATTTTAGAGATGTAAAGCTTATGAATATATGATTACTTCTTATTGCATATTATTGAGGGTACCAAATATCAAAAATCAAATATTGATGTAGTTTCGTATGTAATTCAACTAGAAACAAAATTAAAAGTCATGTACAAAATAAACAAGTCTTAAAACTTGCACAGAAGCTCATTTAATAAATAAATTTGCTACGAATTTATAATCATTACAATGCATTTCATCAAGTACCAAAAACATTATGTACTGGGTAGTCTAAACACACATATTTTACAACACTAAGCTTTTTAGCGATCAGCTGTTTGAATTAACCTGCAAGTTTTTGCAATTTTTCCGTTCGTTTACTTTTTTGTGCAAAAGCCATTTTTGAGAGTAAAATTTTCATATTGCCCAAAATTTACTCAACTACTGGATTTTACTGGAAAAGTAAACAAACGCACCTTATGTTGACATTTCTGTTCAGTAAGGTTTGGCAAGTCCTCATGTATCGTTTAACGCTAGACCAATGCTTTTGAACTGTGGAAAAATACTTTAAAAAAAACAAATAAATTTGTTTTCAAAGTTCTTAGAGCACTTCGTTCATTTTACGGCCAATATAATCGGCCTAGTGAACAAGCAATTCATTTTGGTGACAACTTGATTTCAAGAAGTTATGCTGTCACTATTGCCACTATTGACGCCATGTAGCCAGATTTATTGAAAAAGTAGTAATATCAGGGTGGGTACATTTTCGTAAAGCAAAAACGTAATCTACCCGAAATTCTAAGAACATTTTTACAAGAAACAATGTGTCTGTGATCAAATAATATCCTACGCAAATCGACCCTTATTTCTGCTCCCATTATTCTATAAATTATATAGCTGGATTAAAAAACGCTGTCACAACATTCAAAAAATACAAAATGATTATAAGTTTGTATTTTTCTTTCGAATTAAATTTATATGTCATGAATGCAAATAAAATAAGTAGATACTTATAGAAAATGGCAGATGAAAGGGCAAAATTCAAATTGTGGGCGGTTTAGTCCTAATAGGGTTAAAAGGCGAGGCCACAAGCATTTCAGCACTGTAAGTGCTATGTACAGAAAAAAATGAATTTCTTGAATTAATCATATCGAGTGATTCATCGAGAGGTTTGATATATAATGTAAAATAAAGCACATAAATTTGAAAGTGAACTTAAAATTGTTAATATCGATTAAAAGAAAAATTGATGGCATTAAGTGTTTAAAAATTATATCATGACAACGTCTGAGGTGGTCCATTCGGAAGATCCAATCAAAAAATCAATTTTCAGAACGTTATAACTCTGATCTGAAATACCGACTGGTAACTCACGAAAAGCACGATGGCTTATTCCTGAAGAACTCAGACTTTAGATATCCCCAAAATATTCTAAAGGTATATCGAATGATCTAGTTTGCAAAATTTACCGTAGCAAAACGTGAAATTAAGTGCTCACCAAAATGATTTCTCAATGAGGTCATTGTTTCACGCGCTTTATGAATCGTCGAGCCGTCTCACAGAGACCGTGATCCTTACGAAAAATACGCCAAGCTGTCGAATACGATAAGGCAAGCTGCTGAGAACGACGGCGAATCGCTTCGTTACGGTCTTCAAGTACAATCTCAGCTACAGCTACTTTATTCACTTCATTACGTGCTAAATGTGGTCTAACCGATAAAGTATCATCCACTTATGTAAACTGGGACTCAAATTTGCGAATGGTGTTGGCAATATTGGTTTCAGAAGGTCAATTATTCGCATCGTAAGTTCCTCGAATCGCACGAAAAACATTTCTCCCAGAGCGGCGATTTTCGAAATACAGCTGAACAATTTGGAGACGCTGTTACGGTGTGATTCTTTCCATGATGACTTGGCAAACGTTGCTGAACAAAAATGACAAAGCAGAGTGATATAAGCTTCACGTGATCTTAAAAAGAACATATTAAAAATTAAACCTCACGATAAATCACCCTTTATATACTATATAATATATAAATAAAGTAAAGTATGGTAGCTTTTTATAAATATTATTTATTTTCAAAATTCTATGAATTATGTATATTAATTTAGAATAACTACAAAATTCTAAATACAACCTCATAATTTGACCACTTGTGTGCTGTGCAATGATAAAATAACCAACTCAACCCATATGAAGTTAAATGGTCAACAAAATACGATAGAGTGGTCAAATGTGTGGCTTATTGTTAAAAATGATAACATGATATTCGTTTAGTATAAAACGCACAAGCAAAGGGACATTTAAGAATAAATCTTAAATAAAATTAAAAAAAATGTAGAAAATTGTATGGGAATTAATTTAGATAAATTGTCAGTTTGAGACAAAGAAAATATTTTAAACATGAAAGAGTAGTTGGGCAAGTTCGACCGTATGACAGCCTACAACACACGTTATTTACATCTGATGTGCAAAATTACATGTAAGTTGAAAAGTTGACAAGTCAGTTGTACAAAACATGTCGCGTATGGTGGGCTTAACGTGTACACGGAGAGAAAACACTTTTTTAATATTGTCTTCGCTTAAAAAATTATTTTTAACTGAAAAATTTTAAACATATTTTATATATTTATGTAATTTTAAAAAAATTCACAAACGCTCATTCATTCATTCATTTCCACTGTAATTAATTGTTAAAAATAAGTTAATAATCCAAATTTTCATATTTTAAATGAAAGAAGAAATTATACAACATGAAAATAATTTAAATTTATTGATAATTTTTCATTCTTGACTGCCGTGGGGCTCGAACCCACGTTCACGGACAGGTTGGTCCGACGCGTTTCGATAGTAACCACACTATCTCTTCAAAGGTCTTTGCCGCTTTTTTAAACATAATAATCTAGTTCGTCACACTAAATTTTTTTTATATACATATTATTTACTTAAAATTCTTCAAATTAAGGAATTACCACAATAATATTCGTGAAGATATGCAGGTCTATAATTTTTAATAGGCTGATCCCAAAAAAAAAAAAAACAGTTTTAGTACGCATAAAACCGTAACAAATAATGCCACGTGGTAAAATTTGGTAAGTCATAGTGTTTTAAACTGGGAAACATACAACCGAACTTCGTAAAAATCGGCCAATAATTTGCCAAACTTTAAAAGTGTGAGGGCATATATATACATTAGAGGTGTTCAAAAAATGAAAGTGAATTCTAAAGTGAATGTTAATTTGAATTCAATATAAACATTGAATAAAAAAGGTTGGGCTATTTTCACTTCAAGTACATAAAAAAGGATTTTCCTCGAAATCAAATTGTTGCCTTACCCAAGTGTACAAGGGGATATTTTAAAAATTGTTTATTTTCATTCTGTTTCAAGATGTTTTAAATGAGTCCCTGTAGCGCAATTCACTAACTAAAAATAAATATAACGAAAATGTATCGAATTTGCTTTTTAGTAACACAATATTCGCTGTCGCTTAAAGTCAGCTGTTACTTTAAACAGTTATTTTTTTTTAGCTATTTTAACGACAATTATTCAGGTTGTGTTTATTTAATAGATAAAGTGTATTTTATGTTTAAAGAAGCTGAGGCCCGACTTCTTACATACATACATACATACATATTCAAAATGTAACCATTTAAAAGGTTCTGCATTACAAAAAAAAAATTATAGTCAAATAAGGATCAGTCTCATATACACACTGCGTATAACATTATTGATATGATAATTGCATGACAGAGCTTAGTTGATGTGAAAACCAAGGTACTTGACTTTTTCTACACATGCAAGTGGAATATGACCGAGGCTAATAATTGGAAGTTTATTAAAATGAAGTTTCATCCTGCTGATGGGTAATAAGACATATTTGATCGGATTCAACATAAGATTGTTAGCTATAGCCCACTTATAAACAGCTTTTAAGTTTGTAACACATGTCATCAACAAGGCCAATACGACTTGATATATACAGTTGGATATCATCAGCATATGCGTGAATGTAAACAAAATTGACGACATTAAAAATATCATTTATAAAAATACTGAATAGTAAAGGTCCAAAAACTGAGCCCTGTGGAACTCCAGAATGTATCTCCTTACAACCAGACTCTCTTAAACCGATAACCACCTCACCTCACGCTCAGATAAGTAGCTACTTATGAGGGACACTGCCCTTCTACCAAGGCTAAAGAAGTATAATAATTTCTTACAAAGTAGTGAATGAGCTACGCTATCAAAGGCCTTTGAAAAGTCTAGTAAGCACATCAGCGACAGATAACCCACATCATATGATGGTATAATATCATCCTGTACTTTCAGTACAGCAGAAGTACAACTATGGTTTGAGCGAAACCCAGATTGCAAGCAACTTGCATTGACGAATTCAACCATTTGTCGTTTCAAATACCTTACCAAGAACAGGAAGTATACTAATGGCCCTAAAGTCACTAGGGAGATTCTCGGAGCTTGTTTTTTCGACCGTTATAATCCTACCAATTTTCCATACTTTTGGAAAAGTGGAAGTTGTAAAACAATAATTATTGTTTAATTAATTAATGTATTAATTATAATTAATGATGTGTGTTATAAATCCAACAACATAAGGTAATATTATTTTCAGAAATCATATACACACACCATCCTCAGCAATGGCATTAGAGCGAATACTCATCACAACTCTATAGACTTCATCATCCGATACATTGGAAAACTCAAATTCATTCGGGCAAACATAAGAGCGATGAATAGCGGACAGATCTGATTCATTTGGATTGTTTAATGAGAAAAAATCGTTAAGAGTGTTAGGATCTAAAAGACAATCTGGGGTTTCACGCGGTTGGACAGCTAAACTTTTGATATTTTTCCAAAGCTGTATAGAAAGTAGTGATGTGTTTAGCTTCCGCGAGAAAAAAAGTTTCTTCGCTTCTCTCACAACCAAATTAGCATGATTCCTAGCTCTATTATACAACTCCTTTTCATCGATTGGAAGCAACAACAATATTACAAAATATTTATTACATTGTTTGTGCTTTCAATGTAATTCTTTGGCGTTTCGTTGCGTTTTACATGATTAGGGCCTAAAAGACATGGTATTGAACACAACAGCACAACAGCTTAGCTAAGTTGCAATACCATGCTAAGACAGTATGTTTGAGTTGGCATAACATGTCATAACACATTGTTTGAGTTGATATGCCATAGCAACGCATTAAATTTTTAAGAATAATATTTTTACAGAAAATGTTAAATTGTGCAGGACTTATCTAGAATAAAACTTTTACGACATTTGAAAACTTTGACATATTTTCAATCGATTTCCGCCCCGACTTTTCTTTATCCAAACTTCATACTAAATATTTTTATTTAAGAAGGAACCATATTACCACATTAATTCACTTTGAAAAACGTTGAATACTTCTAATGTACACATAAAAATATATATTTATTCCTTTCACTCCTTATTTTATTCCGCCATGTGGATAAAATACGACAATATAAAAGTCTTCTAGGCATATATATTGGTTAGTGTTGTTTTTTGGAAGCACATCTGGGTGCTATCGGGCGCGTTCACATGTTGCAGATAGTGAAAAGTTACGTGGATAGACAGGGCAGCTGCTTAGTAGTCGCGGACAATTATTCAGCTGCCCCGAGCAGAGTTTCTTAAATGGGTTTTCAGGAGGCGCTAGTTTCCAGATAAATTCTGAGTGCCAAAGAGTTATTGGGCGTTATGGCGAGTGTTTGACGCCTTCAAATATAAAATTCGCTTAAGTCAAAGCTCTGTAGTCTTAATGGCCATACACCACCTTGGTGTCTCAGGTAATTAGATGACGACTGGTGAGATAGAGTTAAGGAAGTAGGGTGCCTTACTACTCCTATCATACAGGTATGTGTTTGGATACAACCAGCTAATCTCTTTTCCGAATTTAAATTTGCTAATGAATCAAATGAATGATAGATATAGATTTCATATAAATCCCACTTCTAAAATATTCTTACTCTCGGTGGAGGGTATCAAATATTCGGCAAAGCCGAATATAGCACCTTTTTTTGTTTTTCTTATATGAAACTTTAACGAAATTGTACTGTTTTGTTGCATTGAGAGGGATTATAAACTTAAAAAAAGATTTTGACTTTAACTGAAGTATTTTTAAGCAAACTTTTTCGCTTTACTTCTATACAATTTGTATGATTTTTATAGTATTGAAAGTTGTTTTTCGAAGTGGGTTATGGAAGTGTTATTGTTTTGATACCCTGTATTTCGGAAGAATGGCGTATATAGAGAGCCAAATAAAGCAACCAGTGCGGGAATAATGTGAAGAGCTTTTGGCTCATACAGAAATAATTTCTTATGGCTTAAAAGAAAACAAGCTACAGATATTTTATTTATAACTTTTTTTTAACTGATATTGATTTATATTTGGGTTTTGTAAAAAAGCAATATTTTGTCCATATTTTTATATTTTTTTAATCAAAGTCATAAATAGAATAAAACCACAACAAAACCACAACAATTTAACTGCAAAATGCTCTTCATAGTTCTGAAATTAAAAAAATAACACAAAAAATTATATATTCGCCTGTGCCGAATCTTTGATACCCTGCATAACCTCCAATGGAGTGTTAAATGAGATTTATGGTAAATTAAGTGTAATTTCTATTCATATTAAACAAATTTATGACAAACTTAACGATAATCGATGTATTCCTTTACCAACTTTATGTTAGTTTGAAAAAAATCAACCAAATCGAGCTTTTATTTCACCTAAATGTGCTCCTGGTATAAGGGTATTGGCAGGTTAACGACCACCAGAGATGAATTTGGTTGGTCAAATTTGGCTCAAATATTTTTCATATGTAAACTTTTTTAAGTGTTGAAAATTGGCTTGGCAGGTCTTTCTAGACTCTGTACAAATGTCGGAAAATGAGTGCTTTCAGACGGATGCGGTAACAAAAGAAAAATTTCAAAATTAAATTTAAAATTTTTTCTTTATCCTGATTATTTGGTATAACGACGTGTCTTATAGGTGTTCTTATCGTCACCTTCAAGACGAAATAAACTATCTGCAGTTTTCAAAAGTTTACAGGAGAGGGAAAAAACGTTATAAAATTGGAACTATTTACAATATTGAAACGAAAATTAGATATTTTGATTAAAATGACACCAGAAATATATATCAGTTGAGAAAATTTTGTTTTTCCAATCACGGCTTATGTTATGTCAATTAGGTTATTGGAAATTGTAAAAAACTGAAACCAAATAACCTATCAGCAGTACTAATTAGTATGAATAAATAATAATTTCTTTATACATATGAATATTATATACATTAAATAATAACAGTTATAGTTTCTTTTGCTGGTTTAAGCAAAAAAAAAAGTACTTAGTGTTTGTTAAAATTACACTATGCAACAAAATTAAACTTTTATCGTGATTTTTGATAATTAATTTTTCTCTTCTTTTTAGTTCGTAACGGTCCTCTAGGTACAAAAACTGTCGAAATTTAAATCCTATGGATAAAGTTTGTTCTATTATATAAAAAAATGCTTTTGAGTTTGTGCGTCGGGAATTTTCTACGCAAGTTCTCTTTTTAGCGAAAACTTCAATACAACTGGTTACATTTTCTTCTGGTCCCATAACATCTGCCAAAAACGTTCAAATATTCCTGACGTGAATTTTCGGAAAAAATAGAACAATGTCTACTCGAAGCCCATTTACAACATTTTGACGTGCACCCAGGTTTCATTTCTCTTGGCTTTTTGTAAACAATTTTGCCTTTGGAAAAACTTTTATATCCCTTACCGTTCATACGATTTTTCCTTCTTTCTTTTTTTTTTGTTGACCTTTTTAGGAACTTTCACGTTTTCCTCAAAACTATTTTCGATTATGGAACACTTTTTGTTGCTTTTTAACACTTTTTTTATTTTATTTTCACTTCTAACAATAAATAAAATTTAATAAAACACATAAAATAACAAATCAAATGTAACTCCGTTTCAAAAAAAAAGTAAATTATATAAATAGTTATTTAGATTATTTGGTTTCAGAAAATTGTATACTTGCTGATAGGTTATTTGGTAGTTTGTTTATTTAGTACTACGGTAAAGGGTATATAAGGTTCGGCTAAGCCAACTAAATCACTCTAACTTGTTTTTTTGATTTATATAAAATATTTACTAAACTAAAACTTTATAACAAAACAATATTTGAAAGATTATCGTGCTCCATATGACCAGCAAAACTAAATAAATTGGCAAAAAGATTCATTCGTGCAGAAAAATGTTTGTTTTAAAATAGAAAAAATATCAGTTCAGTTGTGGTTTATGAAAACAAAACCAAAAGAAGAGAAAACAAATACTATTTAGCTGAAATCAATATAAATCTAATGAAGAATTATACCAATCGAAAACTTTTTAATATGACTTGTGTTGTTGGACTACACCGAATTTACACAAAGCTACACAAACTTAGGAAAGTTTTTGTAATAGCAAATTTAATAAATTTCTTGCATAAACTTTCCTAACAGGCAAAGTATAAGTTTTATTTGCTATAATTTTTATTAATTAAACATTAATAAAATATCACAATAGAACACTTTGTGAATGGCTAAAGGTGTTATGATACTTGCCATTTTTTGTATTTGATTTTTTTAGGATTGATTGAATGAAATACAAAGTATAAACCAACCAAACAATGTAAACAAAACAAATAATATTGCCCACGTTTTTTTTCCCACTATAACTCGTCAAACAAAAGATAAAAACCGCAACGAAAAAAGTTAAAAGCCGCTACATTCAGGCAAGAACCTTTAAAATTGGCAGCAGTGCCAAGATTTTTTCTGGAAACGTCAATTTAAACACGTTCGCCACTCAACAATTTTTGCATTTTCTACAGAAAATCAGGAACAGAAAAATATATGTCACAAAGGTGTGACATGAGTTTTAAGTCAATTGGTGTCGCATATATGCTAAAATCTAAAAAACTGTATTCAAATTGATTATCATTTATTTGTGTATACTTTTATTGACTATGCTAAATTTTAAAACAAGGATATGGATATAATCCAATTAAAGTCCCAGCCTATACCCACTCCACTAATATACTAATTTCTCATTAAATATTTGTATAAAATATTATATTGTTAAGGTTTCACATCAATTCCACATCAATTGTAACATATCCACAAAAATGTATATGGTCCTTGTATAGGAAGTAGTGATGAGCGATCCCGTGATTTTTAAAGAACATCGTGATTATTGAACGTGATTTAAAAATCACTGCTCCTTAAAACGGTGATTGTGATCACGGTTTGTCAGTTTTCTGTTTTTCATAGCAATTGCGTCCAAGCTATATGTAAAATAAGAGCTTTTGTAAATACTTTGCAAAGAAACAGCAGCAAATTGTAAGAGCTTTCAAAGCTGTTTACTTGCATATTAAAGGGCTGCATGAATAATTTTATTCATGAACATACTGAAATGTTTATTCAATGAAGTTCGTATTCAAACAAACTTCAGACCACTGAACAAACTGTTGTTTTATTCATGCTACTAGCAAACACATTTCGTTTCATATGGCAAACACAAAGACTTTATTCAATGAAACGACTTTTGTTTTGCAGTTTTTCTCTCTCTCATTTTTTTTATAATGGCAATGTTACCACTTAGTAAATTTATGTATTTTTTTTTTGTTACTTTTACAATAATATATGTAATTTGTTAAGCATTTTTTAAATTAAATTTAAATGTTTTTCCTAACAACTTTTTTATGTACTTCCAAGCAAAACACATTGCTAAAAATATTTATGAAAATAAAATGAAATTTTTTTGAAGTTAAAAATTTACATTAAAAACAATTAATTTACATTGAAAACAAAGTCAAATTTGTATTATTTTAATATTAATGTACTTCCTTATCTTGTTGCTTTTACTCTTCATGGTTATTGTTGTTTTT
Source organism: Pollenia amentaria (assembly GCA_943735925.1). Lineage (NCBI taxonomy): Eukaryota > Metazoa > Arthropoda > Insecta > Diptera > Polleniidae > Pollenia > Pollenia amentaria. Next base: position 116,441,690 of record OX031010.1, on the reverse strand, counting down.
TTTTATTTTTTCTAATGTTTTTCATTTCTTTCAACTGGAAATACTGACTTTAAAATAAATTTTTCTTTCCATGAACTTATTCGACATTTATTCAGGGGTTGTTTCAGAGTTGTTTGTGTTCATATTGTCTTTCTTAAGTAAACAAAAACACTGCATCTTATTCGTCTCTTAAATTTCGTGTGCTTGTTGCTTTCATTGCGTAGTTATTCATTATACTGAATACAAACAAAGCAAATACAAAATTATAATGAAAGTTTCATGAACATCATTATTAAGTTTCATGCAGATGTTTATTGCATATAATACATACTTGACAAAATAAGCTTTGGCTTTAAAATAACTACTAATAACACAGAAAAAAGTGTTTTATCAATAAAAAATGGTTTAAAAAGTATTTAAATTTAATTAATGTGATAATTGAATCAATTATTTTTTTGTTAAAAGAAAATTAAACATTTAATTTTGATTTATTTAACATTTTAGTTGTTTTGAAATAAATTTTCGAGTAAAATTTTAATTAAATAACAAAAAATCTTAATGGACTTGTTTCGTTTAAAGTAAAATAATTTAAACATGTAGAATTGTTGTTGGGAATTGTCAATATTTAATTAAATAAATAAACACATTGTTTGAAATGGCAAAGTTTTTTGATAATTTTTTTTTAATTAAAATAAAAATATCATTTATTAAAAAAAAAAAATATTCAAAATTTTACAATTTTTAGTAATCAATATGATCATTTTGGTAATAGTTGCAAAATTAATAAATTGTTTGCTTGATATTATGAATTTGGTATAAATTTGGTGATTGGGGAAAATTATTAATTTTTTCTGTGAAGGTAGAAGAGAGAACGAAAGGAACAGAAACATAATTCGTTATTGCATTCAAAAACGCTATTACCCAAACAAACAGTGAAATATCATAAATTGGTGTAGGTATCAAAAAAAAAAAAAAAAAAAAAAGAACGACTTAGCAAGTACCTGTTACTTGACAAATTTGGTCACACCTGTGGTTCGTGGTTTTTCAATAACAGCGATTAAATCTCAGGTACAGAAATATCTCTCATCTCTAGAAGGAAGTACCACGGCCACTTCTCCAATCTAGCCCAATTGTTTTTTAACAGATATATTTTCTAAATTGGGATACTTTTACCACTCTCTAGATATATAGAAATTTATATTTTTCTTATATGCCAGGTGTCACTTGGAATTTTACAAATATTTATAGCCAATGTCAACTGCCGTATAGTCATAAAAATGCAGTAAAAATTAAAGGGAAATTGGTTCAGTAGTTTAAGTAGAACAATAAACAAACGCAATTTAATTTTTTAATATATAGATATATTGACGTAGAACTTTCCTCTATAAAACAAAATTCTGCGTAAACTAAATGTAAGTTTTTATAAAAAATAAAACTAATTAACATTTCAGAAAGTACCCAAAATAAAAGCCAATTTTTTAATTAACTACTTAACATATACACAAACCGCAGCAAATATATTTATTAGGGTATTCATTTAATCGGACTTTTGCTTTAATCTGTTAATCGCTCGATTAATTAAACGAGGTTTTAGCTTAATCGGTTAATAATCGGTTAATTTTGTTATTGATCGGTTAACCGATTAATAAAGTTTTTTTTTATAAATTAAGTAATTTCAATATATAAAAATGCATAAATTATTTGTTATTTGGAGTTTATCAGTCAAAAAAAACAATAACACAACAAACATAACAATTCTTAAACTAAAACGAGCAAAAAACCAAAAAATTATTTATAAATAGATAGTACATATTTTTTAATTATTTTTTAATTATTACATACATATTATGTATTACTTAAAAAATAAGCTATAGATCATTTTATTAGTTATTTCAATAGTTTACGGAGATCATATGAAACATTTTTATATATCGAATTCATTCAATGAGTCAACCTCTTTATTATGCATATAATAAAGCTTCTTTTTGTAACAGTTCCACTCCTCAAATTTTTAGGAATGACCCCATACACTACCAGACCACCATCTTGTATCTTCTCGTTACAAAATAATAAAGTTGCTTATAATAAGAAATAAATCCTAATATCTATTTGAGATCATATAAAATAATCTTTTAGACGAATAATGTTTAGAAATTAAGTGATTCTTTTCTTTAGTTTTAATAAAACGTGACGTGGAAAAAATTCTTTCATTAATCGTAGATGATGTAGAAATCGAAAGCAACCCATAATACAGAATATCTTATTTCTCGGTCCTTTTCCTGGATAAACATATAAAATCTTCCCTTATGCCATTAGAGTCCTGTTTTATTTTTTAAAAGTCTTAACACTTTTAATTGTTTAGGTTAATTCTGTTAAAAGGTTGATAACAGAAGATATGAGAAGAAACAAATGAATTAACACATACATATAAAAAGTACGTGAAACAAAAAGTTGTTGTTGTAATTTTAAATGAAGATCACTGAACACCTTCTTTGTTTGTATGAAAAAATATTTTCTAAATATATTCCTTTTGAATATTAGACGAAACAAATAATTAAAAACACAAAAAATATGTAACAATACTACAAAATATTAAAAATTTTATAACATCGGTTAATCGACTGAAATTAACCGGTTAAATCGTTAATCGAAAAAGCCAATTTTAAATTAACCGATCAGTTAATCGGGTAGTAATTCATCGGTTAACCGATTGACGGTTAACCGAATGAATACCCTAATATTTATATCATATTGGAACAGCGATTAAAGTGCTCAATAAAATACCATCCAACAAACTTTCACGAAATTATAGGTAAATAAATTTAAAAAAATTTGTCACTTATATGCGACATGAATTTCTGTGAGAACTCGCATGTCACATATATATGACGCTGAGTGGTCATCGTATTAAATTAAGCATTTGTAACTTTTTTTTGACAGTCATAGCAAGTTAATCGATAACACACGTATATTTTTTTTGACATTTCAAGTTTTTTTTTATGATATAGTATACTCTATGCACTTGGTCAGTTTTCCTATTAGGGAGATCGATTATTCGAATTTTTAAAAAAACCGGTTCTCGAATATTCCGAATAGTTGCTTTTTTTAAAAACCCGGTTTTCGGTAAAGCATTTTTAAGATAACCGGTTTTAATGTGAATACATAAAAATACAAAAGCAAATAAGTTTTGTAATAAAACTTTAATTTGAATAAATACAAAACAATTCACAACGGTAAGGAACCAACAAAATACAGAGTTATGCCTTAAGGTTTGTTCAGACCTAACAAATATTTGCCGATAAAATCCAAGAAAATTGTGACCAGTAAATTGATCAAGCTTTAGCTTTATTTTTTGCAATTTCTATTTATTTACTAAACTTTATTTGTAAGAAGATAATTGTATAAATTAATTTAGAAACTGTTAAATGCTGCTTTAACTAGACAAACGTTTTGTAAAAGCATATAAAAAATTATAGGATTTAAATAAATTTATTCTTTGAGATATTCTCCCAAATTAGTTGGTGGTTAAGCATCCCAATAAAAAAAGAGCTTCCAACGAAGCAGGTTTGTAAGGGAGAAACGTTAAAGTTTCGCTTACCATATCGCTTACCGAAGACATGAATTTTATATGGCGAGTTCCCACTTTGAAGCAATATTTTTTTAACAGAGAAAGCGCTTTATTCAGGGCATATTAATTTGGTGAAGGTAACGATAAACTTTGCACACTGAATTTTTTGTTACAAATTTACTTATATTTGCTCCCTTACAAACCTGATTCGCAGTAAGGAAATGTCGTGGCTCTTCAAATTTTATATTTATTTTTTTAATTTATTAAGCATTCGTTCACTTACCATACTGCTTATCTGTATGTCTTATTGCGTAGCGCATACATGTATGCTTACTTTTTAAAATGTACCATTAGTGCTTCGCAAAATAAAATTTTTTTTTATTGGGATGTCTATATGAATAAGTAGACTTCAACCATATTTTTTAAAAGTTGCACACAAAACCTCTTTGCCAGTATTATATATTTCAAATTATTGTGTTTCAGCATTATAGAAACGAATAGCAATATGCACATGCTTTTTGAATGAAATATTTGTTAATTCGTCGACTACAATTTGAAACCTTCCATGCCATTGTTGTTTCCGCTGGAATGTTGTAGTTTTAAGCATGAATATATGCTGAAACTACTTAAGAGTTTTTAGTGCCTTAACCGGCAATCAGTCGTTGGCAACACAACGGGCTAATGTTTCACCCAATGAATAATTTTTGGCTGCGTATTTTAGTAAAGTATTACTTCTCGTCTATTTAGAACTACTACGGAGGTTAGTTTTATTTGGAGTACATTAATGTCAAGCATGTGGACATTAAAGGTGATTAATAAGTCGTGACGTAGAAGAACCTTTGCAACTTATCATATTAGGCCACTTCAGGTACCTAACTTTGTCTCCTTATTCCCGAACGAAACATTTCCAGATATAACATCTATATAAAAATATATTTAATATTTTTAATTAGGTTTAAGTTCATTGAATTTAATTTTCATTAAATTATTTTTATGAAGACAGGAATTTTACAACATAAAATCAATTAAAATTTTTATTGATAACTTTTCATTCTTGACTGCGCTGAGACTTGAACCCAGGCATTCACGGACAGGTTGCCCAGACTAGTTTCGATTGTAACCACACAATCTCTTCAGTGGGGTTTGCCGTTTTACTCACTCGGCTATTGAAGCCGGATGACGTCAATAGTCAAACATCAATCTTTAAACTAAATGGTATTTCATCTTGGTAGATCGAAATTTGCTTTTTGAATGATTAATTATCTATTTTAATTAATTTACATGTTCTTCCTTACTTCTGTTTTTTCGTACTTTTTTGTCAAGAATTCTTCTTGACATCCAAAGTACATTTTTGTTTTTCATGTTTTTGTCTTTCTTTTTTCTTGTTGAACTTTTTCAGCACAACTTGAAGGACAAATGTAAACATAGCTTGTGCCTAAGCTGTTAACAATAATTAGTATTGTGGTTATTTTTATTGAACTGTTAATGAATTCATTCACTGAATTTAATTTTCATTAAATAATTTTCATGAAGACAGGATTTTAACAACATGAAATTAATTAAAATTTTTATTGATAATTTTTCATTCTTGACTGCGCTCAGATTTGAACCCAGGCTTTCACGGACAGGTTGCCCTGACATGTTTCAATTGTAACCACACTTATTTCAAGTTTGTAGGACGCAAACATTTTATGGTTAAATATAAACAAAATTTAATCATTTTTAAAAGTATAATAGTCTAAAAAACAATAATTTGTTTGTGGTCAATGCAGGGGAAAATATAGTTTTTTTTACAATACCTCAACCATTTTTTTTTCTCTGAGTGTTTATTTCCTAAGCATTTTTTTTAGGAATTATTATTTTCAAGAACTTTAAAGAAATGCCATTCAGCTTTGTAAATGTTTAGATCAATATTTAAAAAAATTAATTTACTAAAGATCAATCAGTTGCAAATTATTGCATTATTTTTTTTAATAGGTTTAATTAATTTTCTTTCAATTACAGCAAAATAAATTTTCTCCCAAGAAAATCTTTGATAAATTTACTTTCAATTCCAATTTCAATAAAGTTTTATATAATTTAAGAAATTGTTTATTTGTCCTTGCAAATTTTTAAACAATCTATCTACCAGTTACAAAAACAAACTATAAAATGAACATTTTTCAAAAATACAAAATTAATGTACACGAACAACAAATCCATATATTCGAATTTCGAAATAGCATTTTATTTCCCATGATAGAGACGACAAATGCAAGCAACAATAACAAGCGAAAAACAATCGATGAAAATAAATAAAAGATAAAAATGTTACTAAATTCTTTATGTTTTTGTTCATTCACTGTCACGGCAGCAGTCTTAAAAGTCATTAATAGATGATGATTTTAAAGTTGAACAATTTAAACAATATAATTTGCCAATTCACAAAGTGTTTAAAAATGCTTAGTAGAAAAGTGCTATTTTAGGCTTAATAGCACTGCTGTGAACATCCTGTTGTATTATCATACGATAAATTATTGTAAGCGTCAAAATTAAATGACAAAAAACATATAAAAATATATTCTTCTCTTTATATCACAAGAATAAATAAATAATTAGAGAAAAATAATGACTTGAAAGTGTGAACAAAAACCAACTCAAATAATATCCCACTGAAAATACATAGATAAAAAATTTGTATTGTCATATTATATTTTAATATGAAAAACAAAACAAAATTTTTATGACAGTCATAAAATTAATATTCTTAGAAATATGAATTTATTTAGGTCTTCATGTCTTGCCATAAACTGCTAAGATTTTTAACAGTTTCATAGACTTATCAATCGGATCTGTTTTAAAACCATCTTACTACTTGATAAAGAAACACAAGCATATACAGATACAAATATTTAAGTATACGGAGACTCTTGTGATTTTTAGTAAATTTTTATGACAGAAAATGACATATTATATGAGTTTTTCCAAAGAATGCACAAAGAAACGAACGTCTTATACATATTCTTCACACACTTATATACTCTTTAAGGCACAGTATTATGAAAACCTTTCAATACAATTACATACATGTACATTAGGGTGTCCCTTATACGGGAAAACATTTTATTTTTTTGAAATTCAATTGCACTTAATTTTTTTCTATTTGGTTCCAAGCACTTATTTGCAAAATATCAGCTCCCTAAAATAAGGTTAACCGGGCCAACTTCACGACAAAGGTGTCAAATTGACCCGCATGTGAAATATACCACTAGTATATTAAACTGATTATATCATATCCCTACGTGATTTAAAAAAAAAAATAATGAGTGTTGTCGTCAAGGACAATATTATTCTTAAAACAGCTACGTTTTTAAAAATTCCGTTTCACTGCGAGAGCTCAAGATATGAGGACAGTGTAGGATAACAACTTTTGGTTTGTTATTTTGGAAATCCAATTTTATATATAAGCGCGCTTACTTCGTATTTGTTTATGAAAACCTAACGCTGCATTTACACATGAAAGTACTTTCATGAAAATTCTGTATACGTATTATCACCACAAATTTCTCAGAAAAATATTAAACTTTCATGAAATTTTACATGAAAGTGAAATTTCATTTTCAAAATGTCGTCAAAGGGTAAACTTCTATCAAAAATGTCTCTTCTTCTTCTTTTATTGTTTTGCTTATTTCAAGTTTCAGAGTTACCGAGCCAATTATTCACGCCGAACTTCAGGCATTCGTTTAAAATAATATTTATTTTTATTAAATTTAATGATATTTATAAATTTTAATTAGAATCATTGTGTTCTTAATATTTGGTTAAAAAATATATTAAAATTCTTTACATATACGAAAAACACATTTTCAATTGGCAGCACTGCTTAGTTATTGTCATTACTTTCATGAAATCGCTTTCTTGAAATTTTTATTGAAAGCTAGCTGAAAGTTGGACTGAAAGTAGAAAGATGTAAATGTGTAAGTGAAAAAGTGTGAGTGTATTGCGACTTTCAAAAAACTACTTTACGTGTACCCAAGAGCATCGATTATAGCGTCAATAACACTGGTTTACAGCCCAAAAATACCAAGAACGCCACACGCCTAGATAAGTTAATTAGGGCCTCCTGAACACAAAAAACGCTGAATTTTTTTTTAAGTACCGTTTTTTAGATAACTGTACATTTGTGTTTTTCGGTGTATGGTCCCACTCAAACCCTTGTGGAGCCCAACCGAGTAGTCCGATCGAGATAAATAGCATCTCGTTGCTCACACACTATATTTGGCGTAAATTCAAAAAAATGTTAATTAAAATGACGAGCGACTTGAACTTTTGCGTACCATAACTCAGCCAGTTCTTATCAGATAGAAATTTGCAGTATATCGACAAAAAAGGCATTCAATTACCTTTGCAACGATATGCCATTTATCTCGATCGGACTTCTCGGTTGGGCTCCACAAGGGTTTGAGTGCGACCATACACCGAAAAACACAAATGTACCGTTATCTAAAAAACGGTACTTAGAAAAAAAAATTCAGCGTTTTTCGTGTTCAGGAGGTCCCAATTAACTTATCTAGGCGTGTGGCGTTCTTGGTATTTTTCCAAATTAAGAATTTGTAAAGCAGTTTAATAAAGACTAAATCCCTAATGCTTAATTGGCAGCCATTTAATGCTTTCTCAAATTTTTAAGTAATAAAGATGTTCCTTTTTTGCATTCCCATAAGGTTGTAATGATGACATTATCCTTATCTGATCTGGAATAATCGTTTGGAATTTTTTTTTTTTTTTTTTATTATTCCGACACTAAATCCCGCGAAGCTTTTTGCTTGTCTGCAGGAGACCAGAGTCTCTGGCGGGAATCGAACCGGCAACCCCGGTACTGATAGACCAGCTCACTACCAGCTAGCCTACCGGCCACTGCTGATGAAATAAGTAAAGAAGATAAATGCTTATTACATCCTTTTTTCCTATGCTAATGCCTTTTCGTTGCGTTGTTCTCCTTTCTAGTACGATTCATGTCAAATTCATCCATTTTCTCTCTGACACTGGCAACTTTGTTTATCTGTATGCATTTTCATTATTTCGAGAGCATTAACGTGGGCATTGTCAAATAGCATATTTAAATTATTTTTGATCATATCTCGCCTGCGCACAAAAATATCCTCCGGCTTTTTATCTCTTTCTGAAGACCCCTGAAGATATAAATTCATTAATTTTCTCAGAATATATTGCATTCTTGTATTCAGTGTGGCCAGGTCTAAAAAAAATTTACAGCTAAGTCTGGCATTAGACATGACCAAAAAATGCTAAGAATGATTTAAAAAAAAAATGCTAAAAGTTTTAAAAGACTTTTGTTCAAAATGTATTACCAATATGACATTTTATTTAAAACTTAATACATTTCAGTGATTAATGTTGTAACAAAATGGAAATAAATGGTTATAGATATTGGGAATTATTTCTTTTTATAAGCAACTTTATTATATTCAACATTTTTTTATTTTTCGAATTTATTCTATGAGTTAAATTTCCGATATGTATTTTATAAAGCTTTTTTGTAATAGTTCTATTCCTTAAATTTTAAGGAATGACTTTATACACTACCAGACTATTATCTATAAATTTTTTATTATTTATAAATTTTTTTTTTAGAAAAATCAATAAAACTATGCATCCATAAATAAATAATGCTAAAAAAGCTAAAATCATTTTCCAAAAATGCTAAATAAAATTCCAACTGCTAAATGAAGATTTTGCAGCTAAATAGAAATTTTTAATGCTAAATTTAGCTGCAAAAATGCCAAAATGGCCACACTGCTTGTATTACACTATCTTCTATTTTCTTTTATGTATATATGTATATAAAAATTAAATATGTTTGTCTGTTTGTTGGCTTATAGACTCCTAAACGACTGAACCGATTTTCGTGAAATTTTTACAGTAACATCACATAAGCCCCAAAAATATAAAATATGCAACATATTTTTTCGATAGGCGCAGGGGAAGTGGTACCCCCCATAGGATACCAATATTAAGTATCGGATATCTTAAGAGCCGCTGAACCCCTTTACTTGAATTTTTTTAGGATCTTCGAAGCACCGAAATTGATATAAGATAGCTGCTCGCACTACGTAATTTAACCGACGTTTTTAAACACTTTAATTTATTGAAATAAGTGATACGACGGACAAATTCCAAAAAAATTATGATGAATAATTTGAAAACAAATGTGTATAAACATAAAAAAAATTCAAATTTTAAAACAAAAAGTAAATGTACAACACGCTTGCAGTTTTTTTGGATATTATTTAAAATTTAATATTCAAATGCTGCATACATCGACCAGGAATCTTTCTTAAGTACACAGGACCATGATAAACTATTGATGTACATTGGATTTCCAAGGTACAATTTTGTACCCTTAATGCTACGTTCACACTTGGGTTTTTAGCAAAATCTTGATTAGGCTAATCGAAGCCATTCACATTACATTTGAGATAAGTAAGATGAAAGTTGATTACTAAAAATAAACACAACAAACAAATTTATATTTCTTTAAAGTATTAGAAATTTATACAAAATGCTTTAATAGCGTTATTGGAAGAATATTTTAATCATATTAATGATAAAATTGTGAAAATTTATGGATTATTTAAAAGTACACGTGCCCAGGTACTCAGTTTGAGATATGTTCAGAGGATTTTATGTGATTAATGAAATGATTTAGTTTTAAACATGTCAATATGAAGTGATTAACAAATCACTTGAATGTATGGTTGATCATCTTGATTTTAAAGTTATAAGAGCTTAATCACGTTCGTGATGCTTAAACGTGTTAACCCCGTGTAAACCCCAGTGTGAACGTAGCATTAGCATGGGTCTTGACGAGCATTACCGTTGTGCGACTTTAGTTGCAATTTGCATTTTTTGACGCTCTTTTGTGCAACTTTTTAAACTCGTCTAATTTTAAAACTTTTTCCAGCTTTGTGCAACTTTCCCCCCTTGTTTTCATAATTACAAATATATTCCCTTAAAAATATCAATTTTGTTTAAAACATTCCCGATTGATCAGGTGATTATTTTGTATCAATGCAAATTTACCCTGCGGGAAATTTGTGTCAATTGCCCTTTAAGCAATTATCCCGTGACCAGTGAACAAAATTTTATAATTAAAAGGAACGAATTGTGATAGGCGAAAACAAGTAATTGGCACAAAACTATTCATGTGACTGGATTTTGCGCGGGTAGCGGCTGATTCTCTCTAGTTCTATTACTTTATATGAAAGGAATCTGTCATATTGACATGGAGCATTTGGGACAATATCTGCGACAGGCATTATTTTAACCGAAATTGGAAGGTTATTTCAGTGACCTGTTACAAAGTGTTAAAAAGGTGCCAATTAATCCCCTCGTAGGACATCGCCATGTTAAAGTTACTTGTCACGTGACAAATTTAGTGTTAGTTCTCTTTCCCGTAGGGTAACTACTGAACTGTATTGGATTTGCCTTGTTTTGTATCGTGTTCATTGAATTTCCATGCCAATCTCAGATGATTGGCATTTATGTTTTAGGTAGTTTTAAAACCAACTTTTTACCTCTAACAAAGACATTATATATATAGATCTTTAATCTGAATTTCAAAATGTTATAAATGACGCTTAGGCTTTTCTGACGAATTTAAGTTGTTAGAAAGTAATTCCAATGATAAATTATACAAATACATTTTTGAAATTACAAATGCTGATCGTTTTTAGCATTACAGCAGGAAGCGTAAAAATACTTTGGATGTACAATTGTACCTTAATTTATATAAATTGGGAGCGCATGTATTAACTCTACCGCATAGCAATGCGTGTGCATAAATTCTTTTTCAAAATTAGGAATAATGAAAAATAAATTAACCAACAGGTTAAAAGAAAGAACTTGTGAGTCATGCTATCAGTTTTAAATTTGCTAGTTACTAAAATAAGAAGGTCGGAAGCCAAGTAAATAAACGAAAATACATAGACAAAGTTACAGTAACATTAATTCTCCATGTTGTAAAATTCCTTTCTTCATAAAAATAATTTAATGAAAATTAAATTTAATGAACTTAAGTCTAATTAAAAATAGTAAAAATTTGGATTAAAAACCATGAATAGTTCAACAAAATAACCACAATACTAATTATTGTTAAAGCTAAGGCACAAGCTCTATGTGTTCATTTGTCCTTCAAGTTGTGCTGAAAAATGTCAACAAGAAAAAAGAAAGACAAAAACATGATAAACAAAAATGTACTTTGGACTTCAAGAAGAATTCTTGACAAAAGTACGAAAAAACAGAAGTAAGGAAAACATGTGAGATCAATTAAAAATGGATAATCATTCAAAAAAGCAAATTTCGATCTACCAAAGGTTAAAATACAATTTGGTTTAAGGATTGATGTTTGACTACTGACGTCAGCAGTCATCGATGGCTGCGAGTATAAGACGGCAAATCCCTCTGAGGAGACCTAGTGGTTGAGGTCGAAACATGTCAGGGTAACCAGCCGCCTGGGTTCGAATCACACGCCAGCCAGCCTGGCTTCGAATCCCAGGTCAGTCAAGAATGAAAATTATCAATAACAATTTTAATTAATTCTCCATGTTGTAAAATTCCTTTCTTCATAAAAATAATTTAATGAAAATTAAATTTAATGAACTTAAGCCTAATTAAAAATAGTAAAAATTTGGATTAAAAACCATGAATAGTTCAACAAAATAACCACAATACTAATTATAGTAACATTAATATTCAATTAAACTATATCGCGATCTTTAATGCAAACGGACGTAACTACACAAAAATTGAGCTCTTGTTTGATTTTTGTTCTTCTTATTAAACCACATGTTCATTTTTAGACCCCTGCGATTAATAATGGGGACAATATTAAAGAAATTCAAACGCCAAGAACACCTTGTTACAATTGATTTTGTAAAGTTTTTTGTTTCTCCTACTTCCGTAGCTAAATTATTAAAAATCAAATGTTAAATTAATACACAAATAATTGGAAGATATTCTGTTCTTAGTCTCGATTGCAAACTTCTACTTTACAACTCTATCTTAAAGCCAATTTGGTGCTACGGCATTCAGTTATGGGGCACTGCTTCGACTTCTTACATCGAAAAAATTCAAAGGCGCCAAAATAAACTACTTCGAATAATCACAGCCCCTCCCTGGTACGTCAAAAACTCAAGTATCCACAAGGATCTCAAATTGCCATTAGTAAAAACTATGATAATGAAATATGCAGTAAAATATTTGAAAAGGCTGGAACTGCACCCAAATCCATTAGCTCGAAATATTTTAAATTATTGCGGCCACACTCGTTTAAGAAGAAGAGACACTGCAACACTCACCCAATCAGATGAGCGATAAACACCTACACATGTGAACAGAAACCGTGATGACGAAATCTTCTTTAAAGCAAATATTACGATAATATTTGATTAATTATTGTTAGTTTATATATAATATATGAAGATTCAATAAATAAATACAGAGGAAGAAAAATCTTTAATGAACTATTTCTTTGCTTTTTATATCGTTTGAATTGTTAATTCCTTTTTGTTTTGTTAGTTGTATTTTTTTGCTTAATAAAATTGTTAAAAAAAAGTGTGAGACTTTAATTTAAAAAAACGAAGTTTTTTATGCAATTTTTTGTTTTAAAAACGACTTTTTGTGCGACTTTTTCAAACTTCTCAACAGTAGCCCTGACCATTTACAAATATAAATTCTTCTATTTGGGAACTAAAAATTAGCCAGGTTACATTTAAATCGGTGGGTAATAAATTGTTTAGGGCTATGAGCCAATTTCTACCTTTAACCCTAAACAGCAGACCTCGATACTGATAAAAAAATGATGTGTGAATTATTTTTTTAAGAATGCACTATATACATCTTCAAAGTTTCATTTAAATCGGTGTGTCAATGTTTGGTATATTTCCTTATAATAATACGAAACAGCACTACACATATACAAACATTTTTCGATTGCAATTCGGCACAGGTTAACGTTATCTAAATTATAAAAATATTTGTATACGACAGTTTTAACCGCAACAGAAAAAAATTGGAGATTGAAGTCGGTTTATAAGGGACACCCTAATGTACATATCGCACACTAAATCATAAACAGGCACAGCTCAAATTCAAAAATGCTTAGGAGAAACAAAAAAAACTGGCTTCAAACACCTGTACCCATGTTCTGTAACTTTGGTGAGAAGTTCTCGCATCGAAAAGATGTGAAACAAAATATTACATCGTTTTCGAAAAGTGAGAAAAAAGTGTGTCTGTGACTCATGTCGAAAACTATCAAAAGAGATTACGTCGTTACGTTATAAATGTCATAATATTCCACTCGAAGCCGATATGAAATCGCAGACGTTGAGAACGCCAGTAACACATATCGTTGACGGCAGCCGAAATTATTAAAATTGAAAAATTTTCAATGACGGCGGCGAAAATACAACCATCGGCTATAGCAAATAATGTAGAGTGCGACTTTAATTTTTGTTGTTTAAAAAATAGCTTTAAAAACATTCGTATATTATTCAAAAATGCTTAAAGCAAAATAATAAAACAATGAAAAAATCAGTCAAAAACAAAATACTTATCTCCTCCATGTTATTATTCATTGCATATTTAATATTTTTTTTCGTGGTAATATTTTTTTCTCACCCCGTTTTTATGCGTGAGTTTATTTGACAGTTCAAAGCGTGAACTTTCTCACAAAAACTTTACAGACACATTTTTTCTGTAAATTGGCGAGTAATTTCCTTACCTGACAGCTATTACTCGCTAAAAATGTTACAGACGCAGTTAAGTGAGAAAAACAGTTGTTTGTTTCATTTTATGGCATTTTTGTTTCATTTCTCGCATTTCAATCGAAAAGTTTCTCGGAGCGAGAGTAACAGAACATGGGCACTGGTTGCAATTTTTAAATCAAGTTGTGTTTTACAAATAATAAAAGAAAAGTTTAAGAAGACAGTGACGCCAACGAAGTTTTCGTTGTCGCGATAGATTTGATTTGTGAATTCGTTTATGAAAAAACGACCTTGATAAAATTGAGTTGTGCCTTTTTATGATTTAGGGTGCGATATATTTTCTTATCCTCCGCAACATTGAGTGTAAAACACCAAGAAATATTTAAGATCCCAAAAAATATATATTTTCTGCATACTTGAGTAACTCTTAAGCGATTTACCCTGATGCAAAATGCTCACTTTCGAAGGACACAAGGTCGAGAAGCATTTGGTGTCACATTATTTCTAGTTCTCCTAAGCAGTTTTGGATTGAAGTGCAGCACAATCGGTTCAGTAAGAAAAGAGGTATGAACTAGGGTTCTTAATGGCCCGGATATTTTTCATTCCAGGAAGAGCACACAGAACCAATTAAAAATTGTCTCTAATCACCAAATTCATAGAACCAAACAAATAATTTGTTGTTACCAAAATTATTATACAGATTACTAAAAATTTAAAAATTTAAAATTTTGAATATATTTTTTTTTACAAATGATATTTTTAATTTTATTTAAAAAAATTATCAAAACACTTTGCCGTTTCAAACAATGTGCTAATTGAATTACTTAAGTACAGCTCAGCTTTTGACAATTCCCAACAACAATTCCACGAGTTAAATCTATTTTATTTTAAGCGACAAAAATCAATTAAGATTTTTTGTTATATAATTAATATTTTAATTAAAAATTTATTTCAAAACAACTAAAATGTTAATTAAATCAAAATTATATTTTTAATTTTCTATTAAATAAAAAAAAAAAAAAATAATTGATTCAGTTATCACATTAACTAAATTGAAATACTTTTGAAACAAATTTTTTAATTGATAAAAAACTACTGATAGCTTTTCTCTGCATAAACTTTTTCTTTTTACATCTAGAAATTTTTTTTAACATATTATACGCAAAAGATTTTAGAACACATAAGGCCTTGAGGGATTTAAGGGGAAATATTTATTTTGATATCTTTTAACAGTTACTTTTAATCAGGTCTTTCATTCCTGTGTCATTATGTTAAGCATTTAATAAAGATTCTGTACCGGTCAAAAAATAATTTTTAAATGATTAATGCGGTTTTCACAATAAAAGAAATTGAACGTGTATTTAAATTTATATAAGAAGCACTCAAAAATTGTCAAGGATCTTTATGAAGAAAAGCGATAATGGGGAAGACATAGACTGCGGTGGAAGGAGCTCACAGAAACAATAATTAAATTTCTCCAATCACCAAATTTATTCCAAATTCATAATATCAAGCAAACAAGTTGTTAATTTTGAACCTATTACCAAAATGATTATATTTATAACTTAAAATTGTAAACATTTTAAAATTTTGAATATATTTTTTTCAGTAAACAATATTTTTAATTTAATTACAAAACTGATCAAAACACTTTGCCGTTTCAAACAATGTGTAAATTTATATAATTAAATATAGCTCAGGTTTTGAAAATTCCCAACGACAATTTTACAAGTTAAAATTATTTTATTTTAAACGAAAAAAGTTGTAATTCTCTGCTTTGGCTTCCACAAAGAATTCTAAACAATCGCCTCTGTTTGCTTCCAGAACTGCAGGGTACTAAAGATATGGAGTCATCTTTAATTGCGATTGTAATTATAATCGCTCATTAGAGTGATTATAATTGTAGGGATTTGAAGTAAACAGAAATAAAAGAAAAGAGTTATAATGGGTTCTGTTTCAATTATGGGGGTTGGTTTTAAGTAGACCAATTTGGCTAGAATTAGTTACCTTGTAGTTTTCTGAGGTGAGTTCCAACGTAGGTAAACGTAAGGAATATTAGGGTAAGTATTTGATGGGTTGTGATTCCAAATAAAAACAGATGAGCCGGTGTAGTTGTAGGTATGTAGGTACACTATTTATTTTATATTTTAGCTTTAATTTTAAGGAAGTTATTTTTAGGTTTAACTTTAAGTAAATTATTTTTAGGTTTAATTTTAAGTAAATTATTTTTATACTTAATTTTAAGTAAACTTTTTAAGTTAGGTTAAGAACTTTAAAGGTAGATTTAAGTATGCAAAGGTAACGTTTAGTTCAACTATTCACTTCTGTTGCTAAGGGCACAATGAACGAGCTCACTACAAAAAACCTTTTTTCTAAAACCCTCTTCGTGGCGCAAAAGCCGAACCGGTTTGGAATAAATCCGTAAGTACTAAACGTTACCAATTCAATTTTATTATAAACCTACTCATTAATGCCATCTATACTTCAAAATTGGCATATTATTATGAAAATTTACAGTGTAACTTAAAATATACTTTACAATACAATCTTAATTTTAGTGTTTTAAATTCATATCCTTTTTAATTTCAAATTTAATTCATTAAATACATTTTAAAAGAAACAATTGGTATATAAAAAATATAACTGAACAAATTAAATAATATTGTCTAAACGTGAGTTTAGACAAAAGTCAATTAAGATTTTTCGTTATTTAATTAAAATTTGTTTCAACTAAAAAATAATTAATTCAATTATCACATTAATTGAATTTAAATACGTTTTAAACCATTTTTTTAATTGATAAAACACTTTTTTCTGTGCTAAAGAAGACCTAAAATCATCTTTTTTTAAATATCTTCGGGTAAAATTTAACTTAAATAGAAAATTTTATACAAAAACTATTATTTTTCAAATTAATATGATTTAAAAGTTGATATTTTATTTCTAGCTTTAGTCAGTATATTGAAGCTGAATTTATTGTTAATATTTATTGTGAATACACAAGTACATTTATTATATAGAGCAAATTTAAGTAACTAAAGAATGTCTACAATGAATAAAATTTAAAATTTATATAAATTTAATTATTGCTTTAGGTACACAAAGTAATTGTCTTAGAGTTTTGCTTGGATACAAATTTCTTAAAAGTGCAATATACAAGTGGTGTTTTGTTATCTGTTTTGGGACATTATTGGCACCGACTTGTTTTGCACGAACTTTTGACTAGTTCACATATTCTTTCCTTACTATTGCTTGAAGTTGACGGCATATTGTTTCTGCTCAGCAAATGCGCGCAGTTTTTTGCAATTTCTTGCGAAAATTGGGTTCTGGTTAATTTTTTTCGCTGCTCCATATAGGGCGTGGCAAGTCAAAAACCTAAATTTTCTAAAAACTTCCGACGTTTGGCAAAACCGTTTTCGTTCTAGCCATGATTAGCTGATGTAAATAATATAAAAGCATTGTTAGCTGATATATCTAGTATGTTACTAAATACAACTTGAGACTACTAATCGATAAGTTTTCCTTTTGCAAGAATAACATGCCACAATCTTATCCAGCGTATCTACCCCTCCTTTACATTTATTATAATCTAATATTATTTGCGGTTTTTAGTCCTCGCGATTACTCGTTTCTGACTTATGATGCAAAGTGCTGAGAAGATTCACAGACTTAGGCCCTAATCATGTACAACGCAGCGCAACGCCAAAGAATAACATTGAAAGCACAAACAATGTCATAAATATTTTGTAATTTTGTTGTTGCTTTCAACAGAAATTCATGTACCGTTTGAAAATTCTCAACGACACAAGCAATGGAGCGATTGAAATTTTAAAACGCAATGTGAATTTCTGTAGAAAGCAACAACAAAATTACAAAATATTTATGACATTGTTTGTGCTTTCAATGTTATTCTTTGGCGTTGCGTTAGTTCTGTGGCGTTGCGCTGCGTTGTACATGATCAGGGCCTTATTTTTTTGGGAATATATATATGAAAGGAGGGTAGTATCCTCGGTGAAACTAAAAAATGATGAGAATACAGCTCTGCCTCTAGTTGCAAAAAGCTCTGGTGGCATTTGATCTTGTTTTTACGTATAGTGCCTACTAAAGTAATTATCTGCTCGAGCAATTTTTATCCCAATTGGTAGGATGTACACATTGTGATCTTGTAGACCTACTGTAAAATCAAGAACTACACGCATTCCTTGGTTTCTTTCAGGCATAGCTCCAATTTCTTAAACTGCATACGGTTTTTTATTCCAGGCATATCAAGTGGTCGCATCGCAAAGTATCCAAAATTGTTTACCATACTTCGCTCTTTTTGATGGTATATACTGCTGAAATGGGCATCTTCCTCTGAATGCTATTAACTGCTCATCAATTGTTACGTCTTGAGATGGATTGTAAAGATTGGACAATATTTCAACCCACAGATTACAAAGCTCGCATATCGGCGAAAATTTTTCTAAAATTCGGGCTTCACTGCGAGTATCCTTGTTGTAAAATCTTATTACACATATTTGTTATCTATTTGTTTTTAAAGAAAAATCTGCAAGGAAAACTGTCAAGTTACTCGGTTACGTATGAACATTATTTAATTCAAATTTATTAACATACATACGCCATGTGGTACAACTAATAGATAAAACTTTTAAAAAAAGCAATAAGCGAAAAAATAAGACTTTTTGTAAAAGTAGGGCTTTTTCTGAAGAAAGTCATGTAAAATTAGGTTTTTTTCTAAAATTCTTGGCTTGTGGTAGAATAGAGTGACTTTTTGTAAACATTCATTTTAGAGGTATGGTTCGTTGGGCAAAGTTTCTTTTTTTGATCCCTAGAATACGATTTTCCTTGTCACTTGGGAATTTTAGATATATATATATATATATATATATATATACATCTGTCTTTTTTCATGATACTTGCTTTTTTGTGAAAACGAGGATTCTCCGGATAAATACCAAAGCAATGTTTTCTTATTTGCTTACTGCAATATAATTTTCAATTATAGTAAAGCAAAGAACTAATAGGACGCATTAAAATTAGAAAGTGTTTTTTCTCCACTTACTGTAGAAAACTTAATAAGAGTGAAAAAGAAACTATTCTATATAAATTGTGGGACGAGGAAACAATTTGTTCCGAAAATTAAGTTCATCTGGAATATGTTGAGACATCTGAGAGTTCTAGTTGGAATGGAATTGATGCAGCACCAACTGCAAGAATGACATCAAAAAGTGGAGAAATAAGACATTTCAAGGAACCCCATGGAAATGTGCATGACAGATTCCGAGCGGAGAACATTGTTAGCATGACGCCAGGCTTGACCCGCTATTTTTATTCAAGAATAACATTGGAAGAAATTTCCAGTTTTCAATTGTTTTTTCCACCTACTGTGATGAATATTATTTTGAAATATACTAACAATGAAGGTAAGCGTGTATTTGGTATTGATTGGATTGAATTGACGACACCGAAATTTTCGCATTTATTGGTAAACTTTTGATAGCTGGAGTGTACAGATCAAACGATGAAAATGTGGAAAGTTTGTGCGATTCTGAGAAAGAAAGACCTATTTTTAGAGCAATCATTCCGTTAAAAAGATTCAAATATCTTTCAGGCGGGTCGATTTAAAAATCGTCCAAGTGACAAGGGTGGGTCGGCCCTGCAAAGTAACTGGGGTCGGAAAACATTTAGCATAATTATGCGTATCAAAAATTCAAGATTTTTGCTCCAAGTCAAATATGACCCAAAAACCTTAACCTTTTCGGTACGGGAGACGAGTAATTAGTTTCAAGCTTTTATAATGGGCTATTTTTACAGAGATATGCATATTAAACTGGTATTTATCTTTTTTTTTTGTATGCCCCTACTCTGGGAAGGGGCTTGGGGGGTGGGACATATATATCCCATCAGGAGTTTGCTATGGGACATATAAGTCCCATCAGTACTTAACATATATAAAAAGTGTATATACATAAACAATTAATGCCGTATTCATAAAAAATAAAATAGATTTCAAATGTATTTTAAAACAAAATTTCCATACAAATTTTCCTTAAAATATATTTCAAATCCAGTTTAGTTTTTTATGAATACGGCAGTTAATATTTATATTTTTTTAACTTTATGGTTTTTTATTTATTCTTTCAAAATTCATTTTGTACATTTTAAAAATATAAATAAAGTAAAGGCAAAGATTTGAAAATTATTGGTGAAATACAATCTTTGAAGAACGGAAGTTGACATTCTGGACACAAAGTTTTAGTCCTTTTTCCAATTTTCTTTTTTTGGCAACCTGTACACCGACGTCTCGTTGGTCCTTCAATTGGCAAGTGAGTAGCAGATTGGCCATACTTTTTTTATTTTTGGAATGGAAACCACCATGAGTAAGGCTTCTCCTAACGGCCGCAGTTTTCTGTCCTTCTGTAATGAGACCTTCTGCTAGCAGAACTAAAAAATCAAGAAATCAAGAAAACGATGTAAATTCATGTATATGCCCCCAACATCTGTTTGCTTTATACATTTATATTTTTTGTTCGAAGCTTGAAGAATTTTAATTATATCGTTCGTGTATTGTGTAATATGTTTTATAAGGCTCGGAGGAAATATAGTTTTGAAGATTTGTTATGTTGTATCAGTTCTCTTATAATTAAGTCCCAATGCGGGTTCGCGGTGGCTGCAAGGTACTTTTCTAGGTATAAACGATTCATCCGGTGTTGACCATATGTTTATTTAAAAATTAGGAGTTGGAGCTGGAGATGACATCTATTTCTTCAACTCTATCTTCATCTGACGAATCTGAATGATTTATTTCATTTCCTTCATCAATGATACTTTCGGATTCTGATGGTACGCATTCGTCTCCGCTCCCAGATGAAAAGTCATCTTCAGCTGACTCTTCTAAAATGCTTGCTACATCTAAATCGGATAGGATAGTCTTTTCGTCATTTTAGCCTAAAATAATATTTTGAATATTATAACCCTATAGACCTATTGGGCTATATATGTCCCACTGCAAAAGCCGAATGGGACATATATGTCCCGCAAAAAGAGAACATATAAAAAGATACAAAATCATATTCACACCTTTGCGAAAACTGGTAATATTACTACAAGGAGATACCTTAACACTTCTATGACATCTTTTACTGCTTTTTTGCACTTTTTAATAATGGGTTTTAACTTTTTTTTAAAAAAAACACAGAAACGACTTGATACCACGGCACATTTCTTATAACTAAGCAACACGTGTTATGATTAACATCAAGAATTTGTTCAATAACGGCATTTAAAGTTCTAAATAACTAAATGGTACATTTTTTAATCATTTAAAGTAACAAACTTTAATACTAGGGCTCTGTCAACAAGCAGTGGGACATATATGTCCCAATAGGTGCGAAAGGGTTAAGTGCAAAAAATTTTATAACTATTCAACATTTTTAATTTTTCGAATTTATTCTATGAGTTAAATTTCAGTTATGTATTTTATAAAGCGTTTTGTAATAGCTCTATTCCTTAAAATTTTTTTTTAGAAATGACTTTATACACTACCAGACTATTATATTGTATTTTCTTGTTACATTTTACCTTAGCTTTCCGTTGGATAGCAATGAAGTATATTTATGTACAGAAAAATGTACAATTATTAGACACCAGCAGAATGTAATGCATTTTCTGGCCCGCTACGGCCTTCGTCAGCATTGTTTGTGTCACACTGGATAGTGATATTTTATAAATTGAATGTATTTAACTCAACTATTTTAACAAATATAATAAATATAATATAATATAATAAAGTTGCTTATGAAAAAGAAATAATTCCCAATATCTAATTTTATAAATATTTTTATGCGAATATTTTTGTCTAAAAACTAACGTAGTTGTTTTCATTTGAAATGAAATAAATATCATAAAATATCTAAAATAACGGTCACTAACATTTAGAAAAAGTTTAATTTTTATTTAAAAATGGGCCAAATTGAATGCCTTATTTGGGTGAAAAGAAAAAAAAAAAAAACTTTACAATATAGAATAAGTCTTAGTCCATTTAAAAAATATGATTTTGCCATGGAAAGGAGCCACGAATGTATAATCAGTCCATCCCGACTACATCATGCGCTAACCTTCTTTAGAACCAAAGAGGTACTGCAGTAGGTTTAACCTGCGCCTTACTTCTACCCACCCTCTTAAATTGGCTTCAGGTGAAAGGAAATTTCAACTTACTGAACAAATTGTTTTCTGTAAAAAACTAAAATAAAACTTTTTTAAAAAAACTGAAAAAAAATTGTATGACGAAAACTTGTATAAACATGCAGTAAAACACGGGTGGGTATTAGTAAGCGATGTACATACAAATTTTTTGGTAGGACGAAGGTTAAAAGGAATTAATTTACAATTCAATTTTTGTTCCATAATTCTTATGCTAGGAACACAACTGGGACGAACGACGAATTTCACCCAATACGACGAATTTTTCAGTAAAAAATGGCGGAGTAAATTCGTCGTATGAAGCACAACGAACAACAGCTTTTTTAATTAAGAAAGTTGTTGCCGTTTATGCAAAAATAGAGAGAAAGATAACAGTGTGACCATATGAAAAAAATAGTACTTAAAAACAACACATTAACAAAATCACAACTAAAACCCATTTTTATGGCTCACTAGTTTGCATATTTGTAATGCTCAAAAGTTAAAATAAAACAATTATTTAAGTTAAAAGTAACTTCATTTACAAAAATACTTGAAAACTAAGCCGAAGCATGGTCACCTAGTACTGATTTGATCGTAGTTCGCCGGCGTATGAAATAGAAATAAATCTATTGAAAAATCGCCGCGTATGACGAATTTCGGCCAATGTTATTATTGTGTGTATCTTCATTTAATCGGGCTTTTGCTTTAATCGGTTAATAGTTCGATTAATTAACAAAGTTTTGGTTTAATCGCTTAATAATCCGTTAATTTTGTTATTGATCGGTTAACCGATTAATAAAGTTTTCTTTTATAAATGAGGTAATTTCAGTAAATAAAAATGCATAAATTATTTATTATTTTGAGTTTATTAGTAAAAAAAAAAACATTAACATAACAAACATAAAAATACTTGAACTAAAACGAGCAAACAAAAAAATAATTCATAAATTTGTAATACTGTGAGATCATCTTATTATTTATTTCCATAGTTTAAGGATATCTTCTAAAATAATCTTTTGAAAAAATAAGTTGATTTAAATTTTTAGGATTAAGATGATTATTTTCTTAAATTTTGATAAAACTTGATATCGTAGATGTTGGAGAAATCTAAAGCAACCCATAATACAGAATATCTAATTTCTCAGTCCTTTTCCTGGATTTTTCTAAACATATAGAGACTTCCATTATACCAAGAGAGTCCTGTTTTAATTTTTTAACACTTCTAATTGTTTCGGTTAATTTTGTTAAATGATTTATATGAGAATAAACAAATATTTCCTACATCGGTTAATCGACTAAAAATTAAACGGCTTAATCATTAATCGAAAATGGCCAATTTTAAATTAACCGATCAGTTAATCGGGTTGTAATTAATGGATAAGCCGAATGAAAACTTTAGTATTTTCATATACACCAATATGTTTTATTTGTGGCGACGAATATTCGCGGTTCGTCCCAGTTGTGTTCGTAGCATTAAGTAAATTAGAGAACATTGGAACTATTTTCGAGAGAAGTTTCACTGTGTCTGGGTAATAAAATATTTAACTCTGTGAAATGTCACATTGTCACAATATTTTCTGTTAAAGTTCTAGTTTATTTTTTCCTCCCATTACTTGACTTAACTTCTGGCACTCAGTATGAGTTAAATTTCTTTCCTTTTTATGGGTTGTTGATTGTTTTCGGTTGTTTGATATTTTATGATTGTAACAAGACTTTTATTTCTTTTTTTTTTTCTTTTTTCTACGGGTTTTCCATTAAGAAAAAATAAACCAAAAAAAGGGACTCTATGAAGACAAAAGAATTGTTATATTCATTCGTTTGTCTGTGATTATTTATATGGTTTTGCTGCTTTTTGCTTTAATTTTTTTTTCTGGGGGAGGGGCTTTTTTTTTAATATTGGTTCATTTTTATTGTCTTTGAGCTTCAGAAATAAAAAGAGTCTTAAATCACATACAAACACGTCGCACCATTTCATAAAGAGATTCTTAACTCATAAAACATATTTATATGTGAATAAAAATACAAATCCCTTCTCAAATATAAATTGGCAACAACAATAATAACAGCAACTTTAACAAAAAAAAAAAAAAAAAAAGAATCTTAAACTAACTTTTCGTACTTTTTAGTTAACTGTGACTGTAACATAAATTTGTAAAGCAAATATTTATGGTTTTAATTTAGTTATTGTTGGACTTATGTTTGTGTGCAGCACAGTTGTTGCTTCCAATTCCAATTTGGCAATCGATTTTTATGTCAGCCGCTTGCAAATTCTCGGGTCACACCATCTTTTGATGAGAACAAAAATTTATTGAAGTTGTCTATATATGGTTTTTAATATCGCACTTGTTCAACAAGAGTGTATTAACTAAAAATTTTCGTTTTATCACTTTTTGGGAAAAATGTACACGTAATGTTCATATCTAACCGCTGAAAAAATATCGTGCTATTTTGTCTACTTTTTGTAAGGAAAGGGTTGGCTTAAAAATCCTTTTGCATATGCCTTTAATGTAAAATTAGTAATTGTTTTGCTTCTACATAGTGAAAATTTCTAAATTTATAGTTAATACGCTATTGTTGAAAAAGTGCGATCTCTTATATGTAAATACCTAAAGAGGGTTATTTAAAGCCCGATAAAACTTACGAACGGGCTATCTAATAAGCGAACTATCAAACAGCGTTCACTTTTTGAAATCTTTGGTAATTTTAAATGGTTTCACGCTTGAACAATGCTACCGAATTATTTATTTTGAAAATCTGTTGTCGGTTTTCGCGACTTTGGGAATTTTAATGGCGCACTAAGTCGTCCACCACTCCGCATAAGAAGTGAGACAAATACAAAAACTGCACCGTTTGGTGCGATTTCCACTCTGGTGTCATTATCGGACCTTATATCTTAAAAAATTAAGCCGGAGCTCACGTTACGGGCAACGGAAATCATTACCACACCATGATAAATAATTTTTTGGTTTGAAAATATAAATGACATTGATCTGGGCGAAATGTTATTTTAACAGGATAGCGCAACGTGACAAACGGTGACCTTCAAAATTTGAAGACAAGTTTGGTTCGGGGAATCTAACAGTCAAATTTCTCCCAAAGTCGTTCAATTTTACACCTCTCATTGGCTTATAATCAGGGCTGTGGATTTGGCAAAAAATAGTTTTAACTGCAACTACGACTCCAACCGCTTAAATTATTTAAGTGCGACTCCAATTCCGACAACGACTCCTACATTGATGCTAAATGTATATGAGACTGCTCCTAATTGACTTTAAACTCTTTTTTAATGCAGTACTTTTAAATGGTTAAATATAGCAAGAAAATAATTTTATTAAAATTCCAAATCGATATTGCATCGCCGAATTCAAAGAATTTTTATTTGGGAAAATCTAAAATTTTTTTTTTATTTGTTATGCCAAAAAATTTTGGAGTCGGAGTCGCGAGTTTTTGTGGGTACTTCGACTTCGACTCCGGTACATAAACCTCAACTCCGACTCCGCCTTCAACTCCACAGCCCTGCTTTTACTGATAAGCCAGCAATAATTAACACATTGGGGGCCAAAATTGTTCGTATTATTCGTTTCATAAGGAAAGCAACTTTGTTGCCGCTTTCTACAAAAGTTCATGTACCGTTTTAAAATTTTCAACGCCACAAGCAATGCAGCGTTTGAAATTTTAAAACGCAATGTGAATTTCTGTAGAAAGCAACAACAAAATTACAAAATATTTATGACATTGTTTGTGCTTTCAAGGTTATTCTTTGGCATTGCGCTGCGTTTTACATGATTAGGGCCTTAGGAATTTTTGAAGAACAAAAATTTGGGTTTTTTTAATTGTTCTTTTTTCAAAACTTAAACGATATCTCAGAAACTACTTTGCTAATTTAAAACCAACGGCTTAAAGACAATATTTGTGATGAATTTGGAGCTTTTTTAACTGAATACGAAGAACCGTTTTTAAGTTATTCAAGTATATGTAGAGGGAGTGGGTTTACTTTGGATATAATTCATTCTGTTATTAATCAACAAAAAAATTTTTCCCTTGCGTTATTCTTCAGACGATGAAGATTTCAGTGATTATGTCGTATTTGCAAATTTAAATAAAAACATAATAAAAAACCCAAGAACCTTCAGAACAAGACCTCAAATTTTATTTTGTTTCAGTTGCGACATTAATAATTTTTTTTTTGTTTAAAAAACTGAGTTTGCAAACAAGCACCGTGCAACAAGCACGTTAAACAAAAGTTTGTTTAATTGGGTTTTAATCAAAATTTCTGATGCTGCAATATTTCTAAGTAACTAAAAAATATGGTTCTTAAACTTCACAGAAAAAAGTGTTTTATCAATAAAAAAAAAAGATTTAAAAAGTTGAATCAATTATATTTTTAGTTGAAAGAAAATTACAAATTTAATTTTGATTTAATTAACATTTTAGTTGTTTTGAAATAAATTTTCAATGAAAATTTTAATTAAATTACAAAAAATCTTAATTGACTTTTTTCGTTTAAAATAAAATAATTTAAACATGTAGAATTATTGTTGGGAATCGTCAATATTTGTTTAAATAAATTAACACATTGTTTGAAATGGCAAAGTTTTTTGATCACTTTTTTAATTAAAATTAAAAATAATATTTATTGAAAATATTTTTTCAAGATTTTAAAATTTTTAGTAATCAATATAATCATTTTGGTAATAGGCGCAAAATCAACAACTTGTTTGCTTGATATTTTGAACTTAGAATAAATTTGGTGATTGGATAAATTTAATAATTTTTTCTGGGTACTACTAAACAACAGAAAGGGAGATTAAGCCCGTTCATTTTTCTTTGCCGTTTAACTAAAAAGCCATTAAACCGAGTTTAACCTACATTTAAAATTTTAAAGTTCTTAAGTAAATTCCTTTATTTTCCCTAGAATCTTCTTCTGTTTTTCTTTTATCTTACTTGTATAAGATATAATAGATTAACTTTCAATAGTTCTTCACTTAAAAACTGCATACAAAATTTAATCAGCGTAAATATAACGGTTGCGAATAAATTTAATTAAAAAAATTATCGTAAAAAAATCTACTACGGATATTGCATACCACTGCAATAATAAATACAATTTTCTTTTGTTTTACTTGTAAAAAAAAAAATTATAATGTAAAAAAAAAATTAAAATAATAGCAGCTAAAAGAAACAAATACGGAAGTCCCTACAGTTGACGTTAGCACTATACAGATCAATTACAGATTTTAGCTATGACCAACTTTAATTGAAAAATATTTCTTATTTAAATAACAGGTATATTATCCTAAGTAATTTTATTGAATTGTTTCTTTTCATTAAATGTTACTTTTGCCAAATATGTTATCGATACTACAATTTAAGAGTTTTATAACTCTTAAAGCCTTTTTTGATTTTCATTTGTTGTGGTTTCTGTAATCAGTCAAACTTAAGATGAGTTGGGGATTAGATTAAAAATTAATTTGAAGTTAGTAAGTATCGTATAGGCTCTTTTCTTTGTCATAACTCGAGAACCATAAGCTGAAACAGATTTAAAAAAATGAAGAATTACAATTCCTTTAATCTGAGCACCTGTAAATACTACAAATATTTCAATATTTTACTGCCAGGTACTTATGAAATATATTTTTGAAATGTTCCAAAACATAAATGTGGGTGCAATTTCTGTAAAAAAATCGCACAGGTAACTAACGGAAAAACCCAAATAATTAAAAAACACATTTTCCTTTTTTCCTTTTAATTGTCCACTCACATTAATTAACGCTTATTTTTTATTGTTTATTCCTTTTTTTTTTAATTCTGAGAATCATAAGAAAGTCATGTTTTTTCCAAAGAATTTTGTGGATATCTCGAGCAAATTTTTGAAATTCATACCTTTACTTTTTTTTCCAGAGAGAGCAGGGAGATTTCTCCCAACGGAGATGGTACCGCGACCAAACCAGGTCTATTGTACCCACCCCCTTTTAGTTGGCCAAAAGACCCTCTGCCTCCCAGAGAAACCCAAGAAGGTCTTTTGCCGGTATTGCACTGACTCGGGACGCGCCCACCGTACCGTGCCCCAAGTGTCTCCTTCTGGCCCACGCCAGCGCCGGGCAGTCACACAGTAGGTGCCTTGTGGTTTCGTCCTCCTCACGGCATAGTCTACAGCGAAACGCGTTCATCGATTTGCATGATTTATGTCTCATTTTGTTCATAGGTTATGCGACTTAACGTGAAAGTAATAGGACTTTTTTTACCGTTTTGGATTTTTTATGAATTAAAAATAAAAAATTTTAATTTTTTGGGCAAAAAATATTTTTTTCTTCATACATTTATTTATAACCGCGAAACTGTTTGTTATATAGCGAAACGGACTAGTGGTTCTCGAGTTATGACAAAGAAAATAGCCTAAAACATGACAAATTCCCCTATACGATACTTACTAACTTCAAATTAATTTTTAAATTATTATTTGATGTACCTTGACCAAACTAATTATGCAGAAGTTCTTCTCTTTGGGTCTACTGTCATAAACAGTTATCATAATTGAGTCCCGAAATCATGTGTTGTACTGTGTTATGAGAGTGGTTATTTAGAAGCGCCACTAGCTCGCTACGTCGTTTTTTTAGACGTACCAATAACAATTAAGCCAATATGGCAATTGAATTGAACCTCCAAGGTAGTAGAAGAAGAGGCAGACCCGCTAGCAGCTGCAGAAGACAGATCGAAAGTGAAACGAACTCAATTAAATAGTCCTGGGCGAAGTGAAGCAGATAGCGCAGGATAGATCACAATGGAAGAACTTTGTGGTGGTCCTTTGTTCTACCCTGGAACCATAGGAATCAATATATAAAGCCTATTTTGATAAATTATTTATATTAGAATTAGGTGAAATCATAGACCGATAAAGGAGAGATATGCTTGGTGTGCCAAACACCATCTCTTACCCATAACTTAATTCCGACTTATGACAGTGTAGAGTGTTAAAACAGAAACAACAAAATTATTAACGCACAACCAACATTAATAAGCAAACAAATTTTTTTCTTTTGAAATAAATAATGAAAATATTTACAATTTTAATTTACTCTTTCAACTTGGCTGAAATAATTAAAAATACTTTTGAATAAAACAATTTTAATTAACTCCTTAGCGTTTTTACATTTCGTACTTGTAGTTGCTGTGGTTGTAGCTGTAATTTTCGAAATATTTTAATTAGCTGATTAAAGAAAATGTACAAATTACAAACAAATGTTGCATCACAAGATGACCTGTAAGTGGTTTTTTTTTGGTAATTTGATTGGTCTATAAATCAGCGATAGGCAACATATCGAGGGTTATTATTCAAATAGTGCTATCTGCAATTTTTCGAAAATGTGTTTTTTATAGAAACGAATTCACTGCCTGAAGGGATATCTGTCATTTAAATTTTAAAAAAAGTTTCTTTTTTTTCATAAATATTGTATTGTGCTACCTAATACATACGTTTTTTAAGGTAAAAAAGTGCTATCTACAGTGTTAGAGGATGACGAGCGGACTGTAGCTAGACACTTGAGGTTGCACCTAAATATGTATATAAATAGAGTAGATAAGCCCGTAGCTTGATGATAGGGTTGCTGGTTTAGGAATTGGTAGCCTTACTTTGTCTCAATGTTTTTATAATTCCTCACCAGGATGAGAAATTATAAAAGCTGTAGATAAGGCTGAGTACAGGTTAAGGTACGCTCAGACTGATGAAATATTTGGTAGCAAACATCAAATATTTCATTGACGTAGTCTGAACACAAAATATTTTTGAGTGTCAAATAAAATAACAGCAGATTTTGAGCAAATAAAATTATTTGCCGGCAAACAAATATTTGTCCAATGTGAACACAAATGATCAAACATTTTACTTACTTTTGAGCAAATATTTATTTGTTCCTACAAAAAAATTGTAAGAGCAAACAGCGACAAATAACAGCTGGGGCATTCAATGTTGTCAACTTTTAAAACTTAAACTATTGAATTTCTTGTGAAATCGGCTATTGCAATTGAAATGTGAGAAAAGAAGAGTAAAACAATATTATTAGAGTCCGATTTAATAATTAAAATAGTTGCACTTTAAAATATATGCTTATAAACTAGTGAGTTTTTAAATTCAAACATATTCTCGTGTACATAAGCACATACATAAGTGCAAGTGTATTTTACCGAGTGGCTATATTTAAGCACAAGATTTGTTTTTTTGGGAAACCTGACAGCTGAATGCAGTAAAGTTGCATTTTAAGTAGAAATTTTTGCGGAAACTCCCAGGACTTTAATTTTCTGTTCAGAATATAAAAATTATTATTTCATTTAATAAATATTATGCGAAAAAGAAAAATTCTTGAATTTTGTTCCGTTTAAACGTGATTCGGATAAGTGAAAACGCGTTTCGGTTAAACGAACTTAGTACTTTTAAGATTGCTTTACCAATTTCATTAGAAATAGAGCAAATACATACATAGATAATTATATTTCAAAAAAAAAAAAAAAAAAAAAATACTGAATTATGATAAATTATTAAAATTAAATATACTATACATGATGGTATGTCACAGAATTTGTACGAAAATTAAAATTTACACAAAATTTATTTTAGTAGATTTCTAAAGAAAGTGCACACGTTTTTATTTTCACTTGCAAATAAGTCATCGTCCAGACTTGCTATTAATGGAACTGCAATTTTTTAAAATTCTGCTTTAAAATTGTATTAGGGTATATATTATGAAATTTTAGTTTTACAATTTTTGTATTTTTATTTTGTCTTTCCTTTTCTTCTTTTTATATTGTATATATAAGCTAGCCTAACCTAGTGCTCTTCGCTACCCTCATTAAAATAAAACAAGTAAGAATTTTTTTAATACAGATCTCGTGCATTATTTGCGAAGCTATTTGTACCAGGGTTTAGAAATATTCATACATGAATTCTAAAATTCCAACATTCATGATAAATTGTCATGAATAATGCTTGCAAAATTTTTTGTTTTATTCTCACACTGTAAAATGAATAGCTAAGAATTTTTTTTATTTTTAAGCACATGAATAGTTTTGTTTTTTATTTTCCAGTTTGTACATATGCACGTATGTGAATAAAGAAAAGCACAAAATTGTAAAAAATAAAATATGAGAGGCTAATCGTTGCTGTCATTTATGTTTATAATAAAAAGAGTTCCTCTCTGTTGTGTTTTGCTTTATTCGTGTTTAAAAACACAAAATATCGCTTGCTTCATTTGTTCTTGTTTAATAGTATTTGTAGCCTTGATTTGTACATGATAAAAATGTTTTTTAAGCGTCGTTTATTCGTGGTTTTTTTCATACATTAAGAAAATAAAAACACATTCAACTTTATTTTGAACAATTGTAAATATAACAACAGTACAAATTTTCAATGAATTACTTATTTTGAAAGTGTTGTGGTGTTTTTTTTAAAACTTTAATAAAAAAAAATATAAAATAAATCATACCTATTTTTTTGTTTTTTTTTATGAGCAGTATTTTCACTTAAAAAATTTTTTTTCTCTAAATTTGCACTTCAAAAAAAAGACATAAAAAAAACTAATCGTGCCACTAATTGTTGAAAATTTGTTTGTTTTTTCAACGTTCATAAATATTTATGTATGGGTTCAGCGGCCTAGGCGGTAAGGTACAAACATACAAATAAACATACATACATTAATTTTTCTATTAGTCAATTCACAAGGTATCCTAACATCTCATATTGTCAAAATGTCCTAATATTTCACAATGGTTTAAAAATATTGTTGTACGGCTCAGCCGCTCAGCGCTGGACTTTTCTGATTAATTACGACAGCACAATAAACACAGCAAGCAACGTTCTATTTATTTAAGACACTTTTTGTTAACAAACCAACAACAATATTTTTAAACCATTGTGAAATATTAGGACATTTTGACAATATGACATGTTAGGATACCTTGTGAATTGACTATATATATAGATACAAATACAAATAAAGCCAACTTTAAGTTGAACATTTTGAGAATTACAAAACATCATTGCAGAGTACATGAAACTGAGAACCCCTCCCCAATCTTCTCACCATTATCTCCAATAAACTCAAGAATTGCTCTAAAAATATAAAATATACCACATAGCTCTTAATTTTTGTATTGTAAAATCGCTGAAGTGTGTAACACTGATATATCAATAAGCAGCTGTTACTGTTAAGTAATTTTTTTTTTATTAATTCATTTGCAAACAGTAAGTGCAATTAGTTATTGATATTATTAAAAGTTATAACATATATTCATATTTTATCTTTTTAGGAAAATGGATAATTGCACTAATGCACAAGCAAACCAGAAATCTCGGAGAACGAAGGTGTTAAAAGATTGGGAAGATGAAGACGTCTTTAAATTGATTTCCATGGTTGAAGGTGAGTCGTGCATGGCGTGGAAGGAAACCACAACAAAACCATGCGTGATGTTGCGTGGAGAAACATCATCGAACATTTTGGAACAAGATATGACCAAGGAGAACTGAACGCTAAATTGATAAATTTGCGGATTTAATTTCGAAGCTATGCCGCCAGAGCTAAAACAAAGTCTGGTCAGGGCACAGTGGAAACAGTAAAGTGGAAATTTTATAATGCCATGTCCTTCGTAGGTCGAAATGAGGATCGACAAACACAGCAAACTATATCTAATTTAATTTTTGAAGCAGAGTTAGACGGTAGTATTGTATACTTATATATGAAATGTTGAAAAAATAATAATCCATGTATACTTTTGTAGCTCATGATGACAATTCATCAACAACACTCCCGCTGTCATCATTATAATAAAGAAGTTATGTTTTTGTTTAAATTTTTTTGTTGCAAGAGTATATGTATAATGAGAGTTCTACGCCAAATTTACCCAAAAAGCCATTAAAATCACCCAAAAGCCATTAAAAAGCCATTAAAATTACCCAAAAGCCATTAAAATTACCCAAAAGCCATTAAAATTATCCAAAAGCCATTAAAATTATCCAAAAGCCATTAAAATTTTTCCAAAGCCATTAAAAAGCCATTAAAATCACCCAAAAGCCATTAAAAAGCCATTAAAATTACCCAAAAGCCATTAAAATTACCCAAAAGCCATTAAAATTACCCAAAAGCCATTAAAATTACACAAAAGCCATTAAAATTATCCAAAAGCCATTAAAATTATCCAAAAGCCATTAAAATTTTTCCGAAGCCATTAAAATTATCCAAAAGCCATTAAAATGAACACGTGTTAAAGTATGTCAAATGAACACGTGTTAAAGTAGGTAAAATTTAAAAAAAAAAAAAAAAATTTCAAAAACAAAGTAATAAAAAAAAGTCGTTAAATTTTATAGGATAGCAATGCACAAGTGGTGGGTGCATTGTTGAAGCCTTTCTTTTGTTGTGATCGATAGACAGACAGCCAGACAGACATAGAGATATGTAGATAGATAGACATACAGACCTTGTAGAAGCAATTGGAAAATATTGTTGATAATTCTATCTTTTTATTTTCTTGAATTATGTGAAGAAAAAATTTTTGTTGAGGAAACACACAAAGCTGATAAGCGCATTTTTTTATTTTTTTTTTTTATGATATTAAAATTAATAATTTATGGGGTGTGAGATGATAAGGGTATTGTATTGGAGTGTGTCTTGAATATAGATAGATAGATACACAGACAGACCTTGAGGAAGAAATTGGAAAAATATTTTTTTTTATTTTTGTGTGTGTTTTGTGGATTGTTGGGAGAAAATACACATTTCTGATAAAAGTCCTTTTTGTTGTGTGTTTATGGGTAACCAGATGGAGGGTTGTTGTTATTTTGTTTGTTTGGGTGATCGACGAAAATATTATTGGATGGATAGACAGACATACAGACAGACTGGCTTCGTAACAGCAAATGGTTTTTCAATTTTATTTGGGGTTGAAGAATAAATTCAAAGTATCTATAAATTATGATTTTATTTAGTTATTAAAAAAAAAAAATTGTATAGATGCAATTGGTGTTTCTATTTTTATTTTGGAGTGGATAGGGAAATATGAAACCATTCTTGAAAATTTTTTTAAAAAATTTCAAAAACAAAGTAATAAAAAAAAGTCGTTAAATTTTATAGGATAGCAATGCACAAGTGGTGGGTGCATTGTTGAAGCCTTTCTTTTGTTGCGATCGATAGACAGACAGCCAGACAGACATAGAGATATGTAGATAGATAGACATACGGTTTTGTAAAAGCAAATGGTTTTTAAATTTTTATTTGGGTGGAAGAAAAATTCAAAGTATTTATTTATGATTTTTAAAAGAAAAGAGAAGATAAAAAGGGGGAAAAGGAAAGTTAGTCAGACAGACAGATATACAGAGACAGTCTGGCATTTTATTTGTTGATAAGTAAATTTACGATTGTATAGATATTTGAAAGTATATAAAAGGTTTTAAATATATTCTATTCATTAGTTTCTAAAGTAGACTTGCTTAAGAAAGTTTGTTTTTTTTTGTGAAAATAAAAAAAAGAAATTAATATTTTAAAATAATAATAACGGCTAGTGTACTAATTTGTGAAATTTGCCAAAACCAATATAAAAAGAAACAAAAATTAAAAAAACATATTCAAATTCATGTGCCATGTGATGTGTGCAATCATATATCCCTGACATCAATGGAGAGGAAAAAACATATGGAAATCCATCTAGATTTCCTTCAACAGCAACAACAGCAACAAAAACAGCAGCAACAACAACAAACACAACAACAACAGCAACAACAACAACAACAACACCAACAAGAGCAACAACAACAACAAGTAGAAGAAATGGATGAACATCCTTCAACATCGGATGCATCTAGGAAGCGTCTATCGATGTTACAATCAAATATACCATTTAAACAACAAAAGCCTGAGTCATGTTCAGAATCTTTTATTATGTGTGAGGATTGTAATGTTAAAATTCAACCACAACAGTGGTTTATTCATTGCTCCCAACCCGAACACAAGAAAAATGTACAGGAGAGAATTGGAAACCGGATTCAATTGATAAAAAATTCATTTAAATCTCGACTTTTGACGTACCGTTTCCCGAAAGGAGATTTGAATTTGAATGTAAATGAATATTTGAAAGAGGGTCAAATGTATGTTCAGAAATTATTAAATAATTGTCTGGCTGAGCACATAATTGTGAAATTTAATTTGGAATTGACAGCTCGATATAAGCTACCAGCACATCCTCTTAAACCAGAAACTGATATGTACCACAATACGGAAATGATACGCTTATCAAGGGCAGACAATATTGGCTCAGCTCTCACACTTCAATTTGAAAAGATTAAGGCGAAGATGTCTGAGTTTCAAGAAAGAGATTCTGGTTGGACTCTTATCCAAATTAAATGGCTGGAAATAAACATAAATAAAGCATCACCATTATCAGGATCCCAATATATACCTACACCCGTAGAGCTGGCGAGGAAGAAAGCTTGTGTCAACATTCAAAACAATGATATATTTTGCTTTAAATGGAGTGTAATAGCAGCATTTTATAATGGTGATGACAGTCATGTATACAGACAGACAATTTACAATATACCAAATATTGCTGACAATAATATTAAGCTTGATTGCGGTAGAACACTTAATTTCACATCAATGCAATTTCCTACTGATGTGAAAGATATTAAAGTATTTGAAAGAAATAATACTGATATAAGTGTAAATGTGTTCGGGTTTGATAGGAAATCCAAGGCTGTTATTGGACCATACTACATTACCAAAAAGGAAAAAAATATGCATATAAACCTTATGCTGCTGGAAGACGAATGTGGTGATAAAATGCACTACATTCTAATAAACAATATTTCAAGGTAGTTATCAAAAACTTATATAAAATTTTTTAAAAAAAAAAATCTATTCAATTTAATAAATTTATTTCTTTTTTTAGACTACTTTCAAGTCAAATATCTACGCATAATGGAAGAATTATATTTTGCAACGCATGCCTTTACCACACAGATATACCGGAAAAAATTATTTTTCACAAAGAAAAAGAATGTGGAGAGTGCATTCCCAAGATGCCGGAGGGAGACAAATCCATCATAAAGTTTTCCCATCATGAGCGACAAATGGATCTCCCGTTCACTGTGTATGCGGATTTTGAATGCGTTCTCGAGGAAGTAGATGTAAGTAGTATTAATGAAAATAGTAGATTTACAAAAAAACATGTTCCATGTGCATATGGTTTTAATATTAAGTGTAATTTTAATGAAAATTTAGATAAGTTTAAAATGTTTAGTAGTAGTAGTAGTAGTAGTAGTGTTAATGTAGGGCAACATTTTGTAAATAATTTAATAAATGAATGTAGACAAATTTATAAGAAGTATTATGAAAAAATTGTCCCCATGCATTCATTAACCCCCTTAGAAGAAGAACAATTTTTAAACTCTATTAACTGTCATATTTGCGGTTTAGCACTAGGCGATGAACTAGCTGTGAGAGATCACTGCCACTTATCAGGAAAATATAGAGGGGCTGCACATAATTCGTGTAATTTAAATTTTAAAATTCCAAATTTTATTCCTATATTTTTCCATAATTTTTCGAAATATGACTGTCACTTATTTATTAAAGAATTACTTAGTATTAAAGGGGAGACAAATGTAATTCCAATAAATAAAGAATTATACATTTCTTTGTCGCATACTGTTCGGGTATATACTGATGAAGAAATTGATGATTATATAAATGAGTTGTATATAAGAAAAGTGAAGCAAAATATTCCTCAGCATATTATTTCAAAACAACTTAAAAAGGTGCGAGTTTATAAAACTGAAAAAAAAATTGAGCTTAGATTTTTAGACTCTTTAAGATTTATGGCATCTGGTTTGGAATCATTAGCTAGTAACCTCAATGATCAAGATTTAAATGCAGTTAGAAAATATTTTCCAGATGCTGAGAAGTTTTCTCTTATGAAGCGAAAGGGTGTTTTTCCTTATGAATATTTAAATTCATTTGAAAAATTAAATGAAAAGAAACTCCCACCAATTGAAGCATTTTATAGTAGGTTAAATGATAAAAAATGTTCAGAAGAAGATTATTTGCTAGCACAAAATATATGGACAAAATTTGATTGCGAGACTATTAAGGATTACATGGAGCTGTATTTAAAAACTGACGTGTTGTTACTTACAGATATATTTGAAAACTTCAGAAAGCTCTGTAAGAAGATTTATAACCTAGATCCTCCACATTATTATACCATCCCAGGGCTTTCTTGGGATGCAATGTTAAAATATACAAGAATTGAGCTAGAATTATTAACAGATCTAGAAATGTATAATTTTATTAAACGAGGAATTCGTGGTGGTCTTTCACAATGTAGTAAGAGGTATAGTAAGGCGAATCATAAATATCTTAATGATTATGATCCTACAAAACCCTCCGAATACATTTTATATTTAGACGCAAATAATCTTTATGGTTGGGCAATGTCAGAGTCACTACCATATGGAGGCTTCAGTTGGACAAATGACTTCATTCACCCCAAAAATATTCCACATAACTCAGATGTTGGTTATATTTATGAAGTCGATTTATCATACCCCACTAGCTGTCATGATTATCATAATGACCTGCCATTCTGTGTGGAAAACAAAATAATTGGTGGGAGTAAATATGAAAAATTAATTGCTGATCTATCTAACAAAAAGAAATATGTCATACATTATAAAACATTAGAGCAATGTTTAAATAATGGATTGGTTTTGGAAAAAGTTCACCGAATTCTGAAATTTAATCAAAAGCCGTGGTTAAAGACATACATAGATTTAAATACGACACATAGAACAGAAGCTAAGAATCAATTTGAAAAAGATTTCTATAAATTGCTCAATAATGCTGTGTATGGTAAAACCATGGAAAATGTCGATAAGAGAAAAGACGTTCGGTTGGTTAGTGAATGGGGTCGTACTAATCGCAATAAATTGGGTGTAGGTGAACTTATAGCAAAACCAAATTTTCACAGTATTTCACAGTTTACTGATAAATTATGGGCTGTACAAATGAACAAAACTTTGACATATTACAATAAACCCATTTATTTAGGCTTTTGTGTACTTGATCTATCAAAATGGAAAATGTATGATTTCCATTATGAGTATATGAAACCTAAATTCGGAGATAATATAAATCTCAATTATATGGACACTGACTCTTTTATTTACTCAATTAAAACTGATGATTTCTATGATGATATAAGAGGAGATTTAAAAACACTCTTTGACACATCAGCATATTCACAAAATAATCCATTTAACTTTCCTCAATTAAATAAAAAAGTACTTGGAATGATGAAAGATGAAACTGAAGGTAAATTCATCACTGAATATGTAGGCTTAGGACCCAAAGTTTATTCTTTCACAGTTGAAGATGATAAAGATGTTAAAAAAGCTAAGGGGGTTAAAAAATGCGTGGTAGACAATTATACTATAGATCATTATAAACATGTCTTATTTAATAAGAAATCAGTAGGGGCATGTATGTACACATTCACATCTAAGTTACACACAATACTAACAAATAGAGTTAATAAAATAGCTTTAAATTTTATTGATAGTAAACGTAAAATAAGAAATGATGAGATTAATACACTTGCATGGCACCATTATCAGTTAGATACTGATAATGGTGATTTAGAATTAAGTAGGTTAATTAGTGATATTGAGTCACTAAATAATTAGTATAGAATATGTAAATGTAAATATATGTAAATATATACACCTATATACACATAAAATAAAAAAAAAAACCAAAATTTATTTAAAAAAAACCAACAGTTTTATTCTTTATTTAATAGAAATTAAATGAAAAAAAAAAAGTAAGTATTAGAATGTATTTTAAAATAGATTATATAACTTTTCGAACAATTCCAGTTAAAGGTGTGTACTCCATCATACGATCGTGTAGGATTAAACAATAAGCATTTGTATTTTTTGATACTGGACTACTTGTCTCGAACTCAATTTTCACATCGATAGGCCCATTTTTAACAATTTCATTTTGATAACTAACATCAACTACTGCAATTGGAATATTTTTAAATTTCTCACATGAAAGAAGAGGTTGTGCTTCTCTCATATAGTAATTTTGTTGAAACTTAGCATACATATCATACAAAATAGCGTATCGATTCTCCTCAAATTTTAAATTTAAATCATCATATGGATACGATTCTGAATTTAAATGCACTTTAACATTTTTCAAATCTGAATGTACATATATATTTATTATCGTTTTCTAATACGAATAAAAGAAATCTTGGCCTTTCTCTATTCACTGATAGTTTAATATTCCAGTTGTGATTTCTGCCTCCGGAAAATGTTGGATTAAAATAACAGTCCCAACTGCGAAATGCTATGGGTAATGAAACACCCTCCTTTATAATCTTCATTATTTGTATTTTTCGTGTATCTGATAGGTGAATATGTGGTATTCTCCATGTTATGTTTTTAATCGATAAACTTAATTTTTCATTAGCATCTGTAGAGTAATACGCCTTATCATCATTTGAACTTCGTAAAAGAATAAGTTCATGTTTACTATTTAAAATTATTTTATTGAAATCCTCAGCAAATCCCAATAGTAGTTTAAGGGGAATATAAAAATTAAATTTTCGCATTGACAGGTCTTCAGAAATATTCCACCCTGCATTTCTCATCATATTGCTTTCAAATTCATTTAGTGAGACATAATTCTTAATTGTACTGGATATTCCCAAGTATCGAGTACGATCAATTTCAACACCATTAATCTCATACCGTATTTCATCAAATAAGTATGCAACACAATTATTCCTCAATCTAGTATTTTCTGACGCTTCTTCACCTTTAGTGTTTTTTATGTTTCCTTCTATATATAAGTAGCTTTCAGACGGAAGAACATATAAGTCTTGATTTTGTAGTGTAATTCGAATTTCATCATTGTTTTTAAATGATTGAATATAGGGCACATAGCTGTGATAATCTTTTTTTATTATATTTTCATCAGAATACGGTTTTTCAATGACATTGAGTATATCAGACATTTTTCTTTATTTTTAACTTAAGCAATTTTAAAAAGGTGGTGTTTTCTTTCGATAATGATGGTCTTATAGCTTTAATATGATTAGTAGGAATGACCCTATTAACTTTAATGTGCTTAGTTTTATTGTAAATTATCATTTTTTTCTGGGTCTTAGATGTAATCTAAGTGTTATTTCTTCACCTCTGAAATTAACTGCACGATTTTCTTGGTCAACAATCCAAATTTTGAGATATGTTATTTCTTTGACGTTTACTGGTAAATAAATTAGGTTATTAGCAATAACATCTAATTTATAGCCTGGTGGTACGTCTAATGCGAACTCGTGTAGTATATGTGCGGGAGAATTATTCATATATGCTCCTGTTATGATGTTACACTGAATTTGTATAGCATTCACTTTTAATATATTTACAGGTTGATTTGATATATGTTTCATACCAGCCTTTAAAATTTCTTCACTAAAACCTAACAGCGTACCAATGGATCGTTTTCGATTAAATAAAATTGCATCGTGGGATGAAGTTATTTCAATTTGTAAAGTATTATTATTAGCTTTAATGAGAATAGATTTATTATAATTTTCTGCTTTATACTGCCCAACTATATAATCAACAATATCTTGTAACTCGTATGATCCAATAGGAATTTCAATTATTTTATCTCCTATATGAAATAAATTATTATCATAATCTACATTAGGAATAGAGTTATATGAATGAAAATCAACTAGAGAACATTCATAGTCATCTTTTAGATCTATTGGTGGGAAATAATTTGCCGTTAGGATTGATGAATTTCCACTTAAAGCTAAAGTAATTGACATCCTGAATGGTAAATTGTAAATGAAATGAAAATGCTTGAGTTTTTTTGTTTTATTAAATTTATACATTTATTAGAAAAACTTTTTTTTTTTTGTATTTGTTTTCTTATAATATTTCATTTTTACTTATCCAAGAATTATGTTGGTTTGGAAAACCTAACCATTTAACATACGCTTTATCACCTTTTTCTTTTAAAATTTTTTCCACCAGAAATGTATTAGGATAACGTGTACGACGTATTTCTTCCTTGTAAAATGCGCCTTTTATAGGATTTCCTTGATAGTCTTCAAGTAAAAATGTTATTGGGTAGGTGTTCTGTATCGATTTTATTTTAAATATTTCTGTAGTCCAATTTGGTGTATAACCTTTTTCAAATATATGTTTATATTTACTTATGCGAAGATAGTCCCCAACCTTAAACCTTGATGATTTAAACATTTTTAAACTGCTAAATGCAGTTTTCAGTAGATGTTGTTCATGTTCACGTTTTACATCAATAGGCGCCATTTTAATTTTACTAT
Source organism: Pollenia amentaria (assembly GCA_943735925.1). Classification (NCBI taxonomy): domain Eukaryota; kingdom Metazoa; phylum Arthropoda; class Insecta; order Diptera; family Polleniidae; genus Pollenia; species Pollenia amentaria. The sequence continues at coordinate 116,399,792 of OX031010.1, read as the reverse complement.
GAGTTTTTCTGTTATATTGATCAACTAGTTTTTTATAAATATCAATCCAGTGAAATGTTCCATTATAACTAAATTCTCTCCACATCATACCTTTTAGTGTTCGATTAAAGCGTTCAACAATTGAAGCTTTCATTACACTATAAGTAGAGTAATGATTAATTGAATATTTACGCATTAGTAAACCAAACTCCTTATTAAAAAATTCTTTTCCGTCATCTGTTTGTAAATTTTTAGGTATTCGCCCCTTACTTAGTATTTCCTGGAAAGCTTTGGAAACTTCATTTGCGGTTTTTGCTTTAATTGCTGCAGCCCAAGCATATTTTGAAAATGTATCAATAACTGTTAGCATATATTTGTATCCGTTGTTTATAATGGAATAGTTACCCATTTCTACTAAATCTGCTTGCCAAAGATCATCAATTCCCTTTGTTATTACTTTCCGTCTTAAGAAATTTTTGCGTGCTCTAGAATGTAGTTCATTTATTATCGTTCTTTTTTCCATTATGTTGTTGTTGTTGTGATGAAAGTTTGTTGTGATGAATCATTGCACTATATATATCAGACATTTTCTTATTTAAATCCTTTATTTCATTTCTTACAATTAAAACTTCTTTGTTTATACCCCTTTTTAAATGTTCTTGCATATGGGTCATTTGTATATTCACATAATTTTTGTTAACAGCATCTGTCCCATTCATTGGAGGTGACAAATTTAAAATTCTTTTATTCTCTATATCAATATTATTTACGTTGAGTTTGATACCGAATTTTTTTGAAATGTTGTTTCTTGTTATATCTCCTATATATTTTTGATTATAGTAATGACCAAATTTGTCAACAGTCATAATTTTTTTTATTTATTTATTTATTTAAAAGTTATTCAATTATATTTGCTTCCCTTAGTTCTTCGATTATAGATATTATTTCATTAGAATGATTATTGTTACCAGCATGTTGTGATGCTATTAACAGCCTCAATCGGTCTACAATTTCATTAGGATTATCCCAGTATATATAGTTCGGTTTATTAAGATTTACCTCCATTAAACCCTTACCAACGTGAGTAGTTGTAGTAAACAATTTATTTATTATTTTTTTATATTTATAACCTCTGTTTCCATTGATTTGATTATTAGGATCATAGTTTCTTCGATGTGCATTTGTATCAAGTAAAATATTTTTATATATTGCTAGCTCTGACGAATCAAATTGTTTTGGATTTTTATGAAAAAGTAATGAGTATAACCCTGGGGTTAGTGCCCAAGATTTTTGACCTATTATTATTTTATCATCGGTTAGCTTTAAAATAGAATTTCCAAATTTCCAGTCTCCATTTTCCATTTTATGAGGTCCAAATATAGTGTCAAGCTTTTTATTTCCATTTAGGGTTGATAAATCAAACTCCCAATCGGATGATTGAGAATAAAATTGTTCATTTTTCGATTTATCATTTACTTCATCTTCACTATTACTATTATAGTCTTCTTCTTCTTCTTCTTCTTCTTTATCCCTTTTTATTTTATTAGGTGCTGAATTAATGTTTTTCTCGTTCAATAATTTTTTCTTAGGAGTGCTGGTGAATATAGTATTATTTTCCGTTTTTATTTTAGTATTGTGCTTACATTTATATTTTTCGTCTGTGGGTATTGTTAGATTTGACGAATCTGACAATTTGACTAGTTTCTTTAGAGGTTCTGTTAAAGGTTTAAACGTTCTTTCTAAATTATTAAATTTTTCCAATTCTCCCAGTCTTATGCTTTGAAATTTTTTCTTTAAAATTTTTTTGGATTTCACCAACTCTTTTAAAATATTTTCTTCCATGATTATAACTTTGATGAAAAAAAAAGCTAAACAGCTTCTTTAAACAGCTAAACAGCTTCTTTAAACAGCTAAACAGCTTCTTAAAACAGCTAAACAGCTTTTGAAAACAGCTAAACAGCTTTTGAAAACAGCTAAACAGCTTCTTAAAACAGATAAACAGCTTTTGAAACCAGTTAAACAGCTTTTGAAAACAGCTAAACAGCTTCTTAAAAACAGATAAACAGCTTTTGAAACCAGTTAAACAGCTTTTGAAAACAGCTAAACAGCTTCTTAAAACAGATAAACAGCTTCGTGGAATAATTTTAACAGTTTCCAAGTGGAAAAAAAAAACGTATTTAATATTAATAGGTATACGTCTGATGTAGTTAGTAGTATTTATATGACTAAATCTGAATGAATAGATCAAAGCCTTTTCTATAACGCCCTTGCTTCATTTCATCATCTTTACTTATTATAAGAAATCCATATTTATCCTTCCAACATTCTCCGCAAATGTAACGAAACATATTTAAACTCATGTCACTGCCAACATGATCATTGTAGATGTGCTTTAAATTTAATTCATCTTGCTTGAATAAAATAATCATATTTGCATTATCACGTACTAAATGTTTTGGAATATGTGTATAAGTCTGACATAAATAAAAAGAATCAATATCCTTATGTCTCCCCATACAGAAATATGATCTTATATTATTTTGCTTTTCACAAGCAACATCGTCAAATATCATAATAGAATTTACTTTAGCTTTTTCGGGTGGTATGACATGTTCATTATCTGAAAATGTGTAAAGTTCCATACCCTTTACTGATGAAATTAATCTTGACAGATATTTCGGACTTTCAATTAAACTTAGCATTATATTTGTTTTGCCACAGTTTGAGGGACCAACTATTAGTGCTCTGATAGAATTAGGTAAAAGACAGCTATGTTTAAAACCATTTCTGTTTTCCGTTAAATCCAAGTTTCTCACTGAAATATTCGATTGTTGTTTTACCAAACGCATCTTTATAACTGAAAGCATACGTTTGCTTAATATTGCGTTTTATTTACTTTTAGATTTTTTATTTATTTTTTATTTTCAGAAAAGCAATTTTATATATAAATGATTGTGTATAAAAATAAAGAATTTAGTAGAAAACATTTCGTCCTTGGAAAAGGACTTGTAAATAGCTTAATTAATTCACTACCACTTGAACTTCATTTACCGGGTTATCAATTTTGTGGACCAGGCACTAAATTGGAAAAACGATTACAAAGGGGTGATAAAGGTATCAATCCGTTAGATGCAGCTTGTAAAATTCATGATATTGCTTATGCCCAGAACACTGATATTCATAAACGACATTACGCAGATAAAGAACTAGCAGAAAAAGCTTGGAGTAGAGTTAAAGCTAAAGATAGTACATTTGGAGAAAAACTCAACGCATACCTTGTCACTAACACAATGAAGTCAAAAGTTAAATTGGGCTTGGGAGTAAAAACTGGTAACCAAAAGAAAAAGTGTAGACGAAATATTTTTAAGAATGCCGTTAAATCAGCAACCGATATTTTAAAAAAGGAAAAACCAAATGACATCAAAACCGCTATTAAAACTGCACGAAAAGCTATCCAACATTCATTTCTTGGAAAAAAATCTATAGTAAAAATTCCTAGAATTATCAACATACCTAAACTTGGCGGTTTTCTTCCACTTGTCCCTATTCTAACAGCACTTGGAGCATTGGGAGCAATAGCTTCTGGTGGGTCAGCAATCGCTAAAACTATTACTTTAGCTAAAAATGGTAGACAACAGCTCGAAGAAAGTAAGCGTCATAACAAAACATTAGAGGCAATAGCTATGGGTAAAGGTCTATATCTTAAACCCTATAAAAAAGGCTATGGAATATTTTATACCTCATCAAAAAACTATTAAAGCAGCTACCTAATAGACCGCTAACAGATGTGGACTTGAGAACATTTGGGAAGAAGTATATTCCATATTTTAGAGGAGTATATATGAGGGATAAACTTCCTAAAACTCCACACCGAATAGAGAATGGAATTATAAACTTGGACTCAAATAGAGGATATGGAACACATTGGGTAGCATTTTATAAAAATAATGACAATGTAGAATACTTTGATAGTTTTGGTAATCTCCAACCACCTATAGAAGTTTTAAGATACTTGGGTAAAAACATTAAATATAACTATTTAAGATATCAAAAATTTAATACTTTTATTTGTGGTCATTTATGTTTAAAATTTTTAATAAATTTCAAAATAAAGAATTAATAAAAAAACTCAAATATTTGTTTGTTTTTATATATTTTTTTTTTTTTTTATTATATATTTTTTTTTTTTTTTTTATATATTTTTTTTTTTGTTTGTTTTTTATTTATTATCCATTCTTAATAATAATCTATAGATTTTAACATCTGTTTTAATTTTATTTTGCATTTTTTTTCCAAACTCATAACAAAGTCTGGTTAAATCAATTTCTATATCTCTTTCATTTATATTTTTAATTTCATAATATTGTACATTTGTTTTATTTAAAATAGAGCAATTAGGAATATAATGTTCATAATAAAAATATAAGATTTGCTTGCGAAGAATTGTATTCCAGCTTAAAAATGTCGTCAAGAATATTCCAATTTGAGTCAGAGATTTCCAAGTTTCAGGATCAATTTTTATTTTATGGTTTCCCTGTTGTAGGATGAGATAGCAAATATTATTCCTATACTGAAATGTATATTGAACATCCTTCTTTTCATCCTTATTAATTAGATTCATACAATCTTGGAATTCATACTGATTAAGTGTTGCCTTAATATATTCCTTATAGCTCATAAGGTTTATCCATTCATCCCGGTCCAGTCCAATGAAGTTCCTATCCTTATAATGCAACCAGACAATAGGCTTAAAACCAAGAGCTGTGGAAAATCCGCAGGATATCTTTAATTTTAAATTTATAAAATATTCCAACTCAAATACACAGTCGTATATTTTCGGGCTTCTTACAAGATTGAACATTCTCGATGAATTTTAAATGTAAACTAATAATATTATTGCTTTGAAACTCTCTATTTAAAGAAAAAAAATGCTTTTATCTTTTTTTTTTTTTTTTTTTTTTTATTTTTATTTAATTATTTTTGTTTTCTTATACATAAATTTAGACTTCTAAAATATTTTAATATCTTTTTATAATTTTCTATAATTCTTATAACCTCCTTTTTCCTCTTATAGAAAAAGTAGCATCCACACAAACCCACGACATCTCCACTTGTACTTTCGTGAGAGCAAGGCATATTATATACATTAAAATTTGTATATTCTCTTTTGAATGTACATAATAATTCCAAATGTTCTTCAAAGATTACACTTCCAAATTCTTGTAGAAAAGCTTCAATAACCTCCATCTTTCCACATTAAGATTTCAGTTACAACTTATTAAAAATATTAATATTTCTATATTATATATATATATATATATATATATATATATATATATATATATACTAATAAAATAAAAAAAAAAAACACTAGAATCTATAATAATTTTTTTTTATTGTTCAATCATTTTTTTTTTTATTGAAAAAATTATTTTATTTAAATGTATTAAAATGAGTATAAGGGTAATATCCTTTCATAGGAGCAGCCGTCTTAATTTCTAGCTTATAATTAATGCTATCCTTTTCGTCATCTAAAGGAATCTTTGAAATTATATATGAGCCAGTTGATAGGCTCCCAACATCGTTTTCAGTTAAGACATTAAACCTTTTAGGAAGATAAAGCATAGCTCCATCCAATTCCAAGACAATGGCATCTCCATATTTTGTAGTTACCCGTTCAGCTCCTGTAATAGGATAGTCCTTTCCACCTATCATATTTTTAACACTTAAAATATGTTTTATATTTAATTTGTTGAATGAAGCAATTAATTCCGCGTTAATATTCATCGTTTGATAATTTATAATGAAATGTAATAAATTACTAAATAAATTCACAATTTATAGAAAAAATTTTTGTTTTTTTTTTTTTGGTTACACTTAGTTTTAACATATGTTGTTTGCTCTAATTCATTAAAATTATCGATAATGTTTTTTAATTTTACCCACCACACCCATTGTAAAAACAAACAAATTCTAATTTCAATTTTATTAGTTTTTATTATTTATATTTATTTATTAATTTCTTAAAATATATTTTGAATTAAAAAAATCACTATTACATCTATAAACATAAGTCTACTTCCCTAATATAACGATCTCCATCTTCGTCCAAATAAAAACCATCATTTGCCTTCAAAATAATGGTATCTCCCTCTTCATCGTCCAGAAAATCCTCAATTTCCCACAAAAAATCATAGTATGCCAGCTGGTTGTTGGGGATTTCAATTCCTGGGGTTTTTAGCATATTCGCTATAGCTTCGTCGATTAACGCATTTGTACGCGTCTGTGTAATGTCTTCTTCTGCTGCTTCCATAGAATTTTCGTCCACAAATTCAATTTCCAACAGGCACGAATTCATTCTTTATATCTTCAGTGTTCAAATGTAAATAAAAGTAGTTTTCAGAAGTATACTCCACTAAGCCTTTTTTTACTTTTAATACTTACATAGGAAAATCCATGCAAACTAGTATAAATACTATCTGTCTGTCTGACTAACTTTCCTTTTCCCCCTTTTTATCTTCTCTTTTCTTTTAAAAATCATAAATAAATACTTTGAATTTTTCTTCCACCCAAATAAAAATTTAAAAACCATTTGCTTTTACAAAACCGTATGTCTATCTATCTACATATCTCTATGTCTGTCTGGCTGTCTGTCTATCGATCGCAACAAAAGAAAGGCTTCAACAATGCACCCACCACTTGTGCATTGCTATCCTATAAAATTTAACGACTTTTTTTTATTACTTTGTTTTTGAAATTTTTTAAAAAAATTTTCAAGAATGGTTTCATATTTCCCTATCCACTCCAAAATAAAAATAGAAACACCAATTGCATCTATACAATTTTTTTTTTTAATAACTAAATAAAATCATAATTTATAGATACTTTGAATTTATTCTTCAACCCCAAATAAAATTGAAAAACCATTTGCTGTTACGAAGCCAGTCTGTCTGTATGTCTGTCTATCCATCCAATAATATTTTCGTCGATCACCCAAACAAACAAAATAACAACAACCCTCCATCTGGTTACCCATAAACACACAACAAAAAGGACTTTTATCAGAAATGTGTATTTTCTCCCAACAATCCACAAAACACACACAAAAATAAAAAAAAATATTTTTCCAATTTCTTCCTCAAGGTCTGTCTGTGTATCTATCTATCTATATTCAAGACACACTCCAATACAATACCCTTATCATCTCACACCCCATAAATTATTAATTTTAATATCAGCGCTTTGAAAAAATTGTCCACAAAATTTTTTTTCAAAATCAAGTGCATCGACAAGTACACAGTATGTCTGTCTTCCACAAAACACACACAAAAATAAATCACATTTTTTCTCAAGTGCATCTACACAGTAAGTCCGTCTATCGATCACAACAAAAGAAAGGCTTCAACAAGTGCATCGACAAGTACACAGTATGTCTGTCTTCCACAAAACACACACAAAAATAAAAAAAAATATTTTTCCAATTTCTTCCTCAAGGTCTGTCTGTGTATCTATCTATCTATATTCAAGACACACTCCAATACAATACCCTTATCATCTCACACCCCATAAATTATTAATTTTAATATCATAAAAAAAAAAATAAAAAAATGCGCTTATCAGCTTTGTGTGTTTCCTCAACAAAAATTTTTTCTTCACATAATTCAAGAAAATAAAAAGATAGAATTATCAACAATATTTTCCAATTGCTTCTACAAGGTCTGTATGTCTATCTATCTACATATCTCTATGTCTGTCTGGCTGTCTGTCTATCGATCACAACAAAAGAAAGGCTTCAACAATGCACCCACCACTTGTGCATTGCTATCCTATAAAATTTAACGACTTTTTTTTATTACTTTGTTTTTGAAATTTTTTTTTTTTTTTTTAAATTTTACCTACTTTAACACGTGTTCATTTGACATACTTTAACACGTGTTCATTTTAATGGCTTTTGGATAACTTTAATGGCTTTTTAATGGCTTTGGAAAAATTTTAATGGCTTTTGGATAATTTTAATGGCTTTTGGATAATTTTAATGGCTTTTGGGTAATTTTAATGGCTTTTGGGTAATTTTAATGGCTTTTTAATGGCTTTTGGGTGATTTTAATGGCTTTTTGGGTAAATTTGGCGTAGAACTCTCATTATACATATACTTGCAATAATTATTACAAATAGAAATACAAAGTCGCAATTATTAACATAGTTATACATGGATTCATATCTATTTATATTTACCTGTTTTATTTTTTATAACTTAGGCCGGTGGTGTTTAAGCATTATAGCCGAAATGAGTCCAAAACAAGTGAAATTTTAATGCGTGGGTGCATTTTATATTATATTACTTATACATATATGTTTATATTGAAAGAAAGTTCACCTTGTTCTACAAAATATTGTGAAAATTCTTCTCTAATTGCTGAAGTGCTTTCAGCCACGATAGAACGATATGGTTGCAAGTTGGGAAAACTTGTGCCAGTTTCTTCAACGCGCCATTTCCCAGGAATGAGAGCTCCATCTTCCGCATAACGATCCACAAAATTTGCATTGAAATAAACGGAAGTTTTACGAGTTATTAAAAAATTATGCAGTGTTACTTGTTTTGCTTTTGCTGGTTCCAGTTTTATTGGGCTACGCATTACCCGAAAACATGCTGACATAATACCGTATGCATTTTCAATTACTCTTCTTGCTCTAGACAAGCGGTAATTAAATACCCTTTGGATGCCGTTCAAATTGCGCACATTAAATGGTTTTAATAAATTTGGGCTCAGAGCGAAAGCGTCGTCAGCAATAAGCACGTACGGAACCGGCTCCTTTCTTGATGGAAGTGGTTCTGGTGATGGTAAATCAAGCTTTTTGTTAATAAGAGCTTGATTAAATGAACTCTTACGAAACACAACACCGTCAGATATTCGGCTATTTGATCCAACATCGATGCATAAAAACTTGTACGCCGCATCAGAAATAGTCATAAGCACAATACTATGCGTACCTACATAACGTCACCTAATATGCAAGAGGGCGTAACAACACTTTTTATTTTTTTTTTATAGGAGAAGCAAAAAACGTTGTAGAATTAAAGATATTTTAGATTTAAAAGACATATTTTACTGTCTTGCTTAAAACACGACTACAGACTTATTTCTTAAGATTTTTTTTATTTATTGTTAATATTTTTTAAGAAATGGTTGTTACGCCTTTTTGGCATTCGATTTTCTGAAACAACAAGACGTAACAACATTAAACATGAGAAATGGTGATTTTGTTTTTAGAATATAAGTATTCTTCCCACTTTATTAAGTAATAAACATTGTTGTGTCTTTGTTGAAGCTTTGATATTGTTACAAGTAGAGCTGAGTGTTTAAAATTCTTATTCACTTTATGGTCTTACTTGTATAATATTTTTAGCTTTTCTAAAGTATTTGGAAAAAGTTTCCTGACGAGCTGGCCTAAGCAACCAGCGAAATGCGCATAGAAACTAGCTTTCCCACAACAATAAATTTCAGTGTTTTCATTAATAAATGAATTAATTAATAAATATTTCATTCCCGAAAATAATTTTTGATAATGTGTTGTAGAAAGTTTATTTAAAACAAAATTTATTAAAATTCATTGTATTAAAACAGTACATAAATATTTTAAAATATCTATTAATTTAATATTTCAAATGATAAAAAACTAAAAAAATATTAAATTCATTAAATATTTATGCAATAATTTATTTTAGAAAAAAAAATACTTCAGTATAGAATGTTAAAAAAAATTATATTTAATTTTCAAATGGAATGTTGTCATAAAAGTAATGACAATCTGTAGGAAGTATAGATTTGAGGTCTTGAAGATGTTCCCATTTCTTCTTCGAAATTTTTAATCTTTGGGTATGTAATCGACAAGGTTCTTTATCAGTGAATTTTTTTGCTGTTCGTTGTGGAAGAATCGCATATTCATCTGCAATATTTGTTTTAAAATAAATGATTCCAGTGTTGTCGTATGCCAATGCACGAATCATGTTTACCGTGGGATCTCCTTTTTTACCTATAAATGAATTTAAATTAGTAAAATTTTTAATGCATATGTAGAGCATCAAATAGTTATTCTTTAGCTGGTCGAATAGATAGGTATCTCTTTGGAAGCGAATCGTAATCAAGAAAGTTGATGAACATCCTACTTTTAAATCTCTTATATTTCTTTCACATACTTTTCCCATGGAAAATCCTTCGTATGCTGTGCCATTCATCCATTTTCTTTTATTTTCCACTCTTTTATTTGTTTTTTTTAGCACTATGTTCAGTTTCATTATTATTTTTTTCCATTTTACTTTTTTTTACAAATATTTTAATATTTATTTAATTTTTTCACAATACCACTCACTCAAAATATTACCGTTAACATTGAACGAAAAAATTACAAACACAAATTGACAAAAAAATCGTAGGCAACTTAGTTATTCAAAAATAAAAAGAGTCAGTTTTTTCATTCAAGTGTGTTGTTACGCCTTTTTGTTTTTAAAATTTATACACTTGTTGTTACGGCCTTTTGAATTTCGTTTGTAAAATCGTTTTTTCTTGACGTATAAGTTCAAAATTCTGGAGAGACATGTAATTTAGTTTATATTAAAAATATAATCAATCAAAAACTCGATTTTGAATTTTTTTGTTGTTACGCCCTTTTGCATATTAGGTGACGATAAAAACATAGATTGGGAATAAAAAGAATTTGAATTTCATAATTAAGTTACCTTTGTAGTTATAGTATATGCTACCGGAATGAGAAGGTGCGTTGATTACGACATGTTTTCCATCTAACGACCCGACACAGTTTGGAAAGTTCCATGTCTCTAAAAACTTTTGCGAAACAGCTTTCCACTCCTCTACAGTCGATGGTACCTTAATTTAAACCAGTAAAATCAAACGTTATACATTCATGGCTTATTTGCTTTACCTTCAAATAATCCGACTTTAAAACATTATATATTGTATTGCAAACTTCAGGAACAATCACTGAAATGGTATTAAACGGAATACGAAAGACGTACTGAAGTGATCTGTAGCTTTCGCCTGTTGCCAAGTAACGAAGAGTAACAGCTAAACGTTCCGAGCCAGAAATTGGCTCACGAAGGACTGTTGTTCTCTTTGTTATTATAGGTGAAACTAATTTAAGCTACAGATTAAAGAAAATTAATATAAAATATACAAATTTGTTAAGGGTAAAATATGGAGAGAAGACAAATTTATTGTTTAATATTAAGAAAAGGTTTTAAAGCTAATGACAAGAAAAACAAATATTCTATACACATAAAAAAAATATCAAAGATAACTAGATTAATAATTTACAAAGTTCCAAGAGGACAAGTACGTATTTAATTGTTACTTTCAACACCACTGCCCAATTAAATAAATCCAACATAATTTCTTAAATGTTCAAAACTTATTTTAGATAAAGACTTTGTAAATAAATCTGCAATTTGATCTTTGGTTGATTTGTATATAATTTTAATAATTTCTCCTTGAACTAAATCTCGAACGAAATTGTATTTTATGTCTATGTGTTTCATTAATTGATGTTCCTTTGGTTCTTCAGCAATTTGTATGCATGACATGTTATCTTCAAAAATACAAATTGGAGACTCTATTATAATATTAAGATCTTTTAATAATTTCTTGATGAAAATAATTTCACATGTTGTAACGCAAAGTGCTACATATTCCCCTTCAGTAGATGATAAGGAAACGGGGGGTTGCTTTTTAGTAAGCCATGAAACAGAACAGCCAAAAACTTTAATTAGGTAACCACTAACAGATTTTCTATCATCTAGGTCATTACCCCAATCTGCATCAGAATAGCCAACCAAAATTTAATCAGTTTTTGCTTCATATGGAAGTTCTATATCAATTGTTTTCTTTAAATATCTGAGAATTCTTTTTAGATGATTCCAATGACAATCAGTTGCACAATTTTGAAAACGACTCAGAAAATTTACACTAACATTAAGGTCAGGTCTTGAGGTGAGCATTAAATACATTAAACATCCAACTAATTCTTTATATGGTTCTTTTGTTGGTATATCTTTAGAGTTTTTAGACAAAGATAATTTTGGTTCCATTGGCGTATCAACGCCTTTGCAATCTTCCATTCCAAAACGTTTAAGTAGATTAGGTATAAACGATTTTTGGTTAATTTTAATAACGGAATTTTCAAAATGTCGGATAACTTTGACTCCCAAGTATACATCAATATTTCCTAAATCTTTCATTTCAAATTCTTTGCTTAATAACGATTTTATTATTTCAATTTCCCTAATATTATTCCCAACAAGCAAAATATCATCTACATAAAGCAATAAATATACTATATTATTATTGATTTTCCGCGTATACAAGCAATAGTAATTTTTGGATAGTTCAAATTTTAGTTTCAAAATATAATTGTTAAATCTCTCATCCCACATTCCAGGAGCCTGTTTAAGACCATATAAAGAACGATTTAATTTACATACCAAATTTGAACCACATTTTAATCCTTCCGGAGGTTTCATGTATATTTCTTCACGCAAATAACCATTAAGAAAAGCTGTTTTTACGTCCATTTGTTGAATAATATATTTCATTTTATTGGCAATAGCAAGTAAAGTTCGAAAAGTACTAATTCGAGCAACAGGAGAATATGTTTCTTGAAAATCAAAGCCTTTACATTGTGTAAACCCTTTTGCTACAACTGCTTTGTATTCGCCGAGATTACCATCACCATTCAATTTTCTCTTAAAAACCCATTTACAGTCCACAATGCTTTTCCCTTCAGGGCGTTTGACCATATCCCACTTATTATTTTTGTGCAACGAAAGTAATTCACTTTTTACAGCATCAAACCACTCACTTGAATTATGACAGCTTTCAATATCCTGATATGTTGTAGGGGTATCACAAACAAATTGTTCAGCATTTAATGCTAAACTAAAATAATTATAACGTGATGTAGGTTTACTTATTCTTTTACTTCTACGAAATTGCGAATTTTGTTGATCATCTTCCGAATCATTGATAATAATTTCATCAATTGCATCCTCTGCATCCCCTACTTTATTTTCATTTTGGCTTACTTCTTCCTCAAATACTTCATCCCAATCACTATTTTCGGAACGTTCGTTTTGTATTGTGCTTACAGTTTCCTTCACTTCATTTGACGGGTTTACAAATTCTATAATTTTCGAAATGTTATTGTCTATTTTCCCAGAATTTAGAAAAACATTTTCATTAAAAACAACATCTCTTGGCAAAATGATTTTCCGATTAGTAGAACTCCATAATCTATATCCACTGCCACAATATCCAACCATTATTAATTTTTCAGATTTCATATCCAATTTCCTACGTTTTACGTTAGGAATATGAGAGTACGCTACACAACCAAAAATTCTTAGGTTTGACAAATTTGGCTTAACTCCAAACCAAATTTCTGCTGGAGTTTTATTAGCACTAGTTGGACTTCTATTCGTCAAATAGTTGGCACAATAAACAGCTTCTGACCATAAAATACTATCCAAACCACTGTTAGACATTAACGATCTTGCTTTTTCAATCAACGTACGATTGTATATTGAATTGAAATTCCTGAATTCTTACAGAAAGTTTTAAAAACAGTCGACGTGTACTCACCACCATTATCACACCTCAATGAAGCAATTTTAATATTATGAAAATTTTCGGCCATTGACTTGAATACTTTAAAACAATCCAAATTCTCTGATTTCTTTGAGATCATATGAACTGAAGTGAAGTGAGAGTAATCATCTATAAACGTGACCATATATCGTTTACTATTCCAAGAAGTAGAATTCATAGGACCGCATACATCACTATGGACCAGTTGCAATATTCTTGAAGATGTCAGCTTTGCATTTGTTTTAAAAGGTTTCCGGGACTGCTTTCCGAAAACGCATGGCTCCCGGAAAAACTTTTCACCAATGAGATTATCCATACCATCAACAAGTCCATTAAGCTTTTTCATATCTGAAAAATTTATATGGCCCAAACAACGATGCCACAAGTCAATGATTTCTTGTTTTTCAGAAATATATGCAGATGCACTTTGATTATATTTTACATTTAATTCGTAAAGTTTGCTTTTTCGTTCAGCTTCAAGCACTAGTAAATCACCACTATAAACATTAACACTTTTATTCTGAAATACTACCTTCATTCCCGCTTCTTCAATCCGTTTTACGGAGAATAAATTGCATTTTAAATCTTTGCAGAATAACACATTTTTGATTTGAATTCTTAACATATTTCCTTTCACAATTATAAATCCTCTCACTGTTCCAATTTTATTAGCTTGTACAGAAATACCATCTTTGGCAACACCTATAATTACCGGATTTTCCAAATCAAGTAATTCATCGAAGCCCTGTTCATTATTCGACATGTGATCACTGGCACCGGAATCTACAATCCATTTCATACAGCTAAAGGCTTCAACACCACAACAATTGTCATTCACCATAAAACTTACTTCAGTATTGGAAAAATTTGCGTTCTTATTACTTTGCTGATTATTATTTTGTTGATCTTTTTTCCATTTAAAACAGTTCTTCTTTTTGTGTTAAATTTTCCCACAGTAATGGCATTTAAATTTAAACTTCGAAGCCCTGTTCATTATTCGACATGTGATCACTGGCACCGGAATCTACAATCCATTTCATACAGCTTAAGGATTCAACACCACAACAATTGTCATTCACCATAAAACTTACTTCAGTATTGGAAAAATTTGCGTTCTTATTACTTTGCTGATTATTATTGCCTTGTTGATCTTTTTTCCATTTAAAACAGTTCTTCTTTTTGTGTCCAATTTTCCCACAGTAATGGCATTTAAATTTAAACTTTGCTTCCTTTGTAGCATTTGCTTTCATTGCCACATTTTCAACTGGACTGATATTTATAAAACTTTCACATTTACGTTCTTCTTCCAGCAATCGATTTTTGACAAAATCTAATTCCAAGTGATCTTGGGTTAAGGTTTCAATTGCAGTAACAACGTTGTTATAGGCTTCTGGCAGTGTAATAAGCAACTGACAAATAATGTCAATCTTTTCCAAATTTTCCTTCAGATGATCTAAGTTGCCTTACCACACCATCAAATTTAAGGAAGTAATTATTTAAGTTTTCTCCTTCTTCACATTTCATTGTTAATAATTTCCTTCTTAGGAATAATTGGTTTGAAATGCTTTTCTTTGCAAACACATTTGTAAGTGCAAGCAAGACTTCATAAGAACTCTTGCAGTCCTTAACATATTCCAAATGGGAATCAGCAATTCTTCTTATTATTATAGATTTTGCATTCTTATCATGCTTCCTAAGTTCCTCCACCTTGGTAGCATTGGCTCCTTGAGCTACTAATACCTCGATATCGAGGTCCTATATTCAAAACCCTCTATCTTTGATTTTCACGAAAATGACTTTTTAATGGTAAAATGTTCAGTAAAACAATGTGATTCTATGGTGTGATTTTCATAACCAAAAATATTTTTTTTGCTGTTTTATTTGCATTTTTGTACTTTCTCTATCTTACACAATTAATTTTTCTGAATGCAAAACCCTCTATCTTTTCTAATAATTAATTTTCAAATATTTTTTGGAATAACTTGTTCTTGCAATACATGTTTTTTTTTATTATTTTTTGCAAGCTGAACATGAATTTGACATTTTTAATGGTTTATCAAAATAGCGAAAGGCGATTCTGAACTGAATAACCATAAAAATATTTTACATGCTTTGGAAAATATAATGTCCATGGCATAAAAATAAATGGTTAAAGTTGGAATTTGCTTAAAAAAATTGTCTTCTTTTAAAGTATAATCTATGATATTATTTTCAAAAAAAATAAGTAATTTATAGGATATTTAAAATCGTTTGTAATTAAAATATTATTATCGTGTAATAAACATACATAATAGTAAGTTTAAAATTTAGTTTAATAATAAGATTTTATTAATAAGCTTTTGTAACAGTTCAAAATGTCTTATCTTGATAATGATTATATTAAGTGTGAACAGAGAAATAATGTTGCTTTTAATTCCTTGCAACGTATAGAAGTCGATTATGTATCATCAAATGAAGATATAGAGGCCGGTCGGAAAAAAACAACAATAATCTGGTCGTTTGCAAGAGAACTAAGCAGAAACATAATCCTATATCAAATTTTCGAAAAGAAAACTCAGTAAAGCGAATGAAAGGCCAAAAATATTTAGGATTTTCTACTACTGATGAAGTTTTCATACAAAATTCAAAAAAACCACCAAGAAAAAATTTCTTGCTATACATTTTTGTTTAATATTGTTAATTGTTAATTTTTTTTTATCTTATGTTGTATTATTAGCCTTTATCTTAAATAAACCACGTTAGACACCGACAGATGGCATAAATAAAATCCAAATAATTTATTTTTATTAAAATGCAAAACCCTCTATCTTTTCATTTTCATACATACATATTGAATATTTTTGAGCAGCAAAACCCTCTATCTCGCATAAGTTCCCCAATAATGCAAAATTTAATGAGCCAATTATCTGTGAGATTCAGTAGTTGATTTAAAAAATATTGTAGAATACCGATTTTTAATAACTCAAGTAATATGCGAAAAAAACAGTTTTTTGGCTCTCCTGAAAAGTTGTGTTTTTTAAGATAGAGGATTTTGAATATAGGCCCTCGATATTCTATACACATAAAAAAAAAAAAAATATCAGAGATAACTAGATTAATAATTTACAAAGTTCCAAGAGGACAAGTACGTATTTAATTGTTACTTTCAACAAATTAATATAAAATTCTCTTAAATCAAAAGGTGTACTAACCAAAAATTCAAAATCAGCATAATTCATGCGAAGAAAGTTTTTATAGAGTTCAGGTGTTTCTGACTGCAGTTCTTTTAACAATTTTGCGCAACATCCTTCTTGATTCCGTTTACGAATCCAATTCCGTACCCATTGTCTTCCGGTTTTTTTTTACTTTTACACTTTCCTCCTCTAACACCATAAGAGATGCTGCTCCACAGCATAAAACAAATAAATTATCTTCTGCGTTCATTTTTATTTTTTGTTAAATTAATTTATATTTTTGAACACTTTCATTAAATAATTATTTAGTGAACATATTTGTTTTAGTCTGAACGCATGGCAAACACGAATTAATTAATTTTATTTCACACGTTTTTCCAGCTGTTTCAACAAACAAAAAGTATCAAATATTTGAGCGTAGTTTGAACATTAAACAAAATATTTTTTTGTTTCACACAGTTTGAAGCAAATATCAGAACAAATATTTTCGTCAAATATTTCATTAGTCTGAACGTACCTTTAGAAATAAAAGAGTTAAGGGTTGGAATTCAAGGTATGATTTTTTGTTTGCTTTTTGGCACATGGGCGGCAGACGTGTCCTTGGTCCGATGTTTTCCAAAACTTGAATTTTTCGTAATAAAGGTATATGTAAATACTGTACGAAATTTCTGAAGTCTGCGTCAACTCCTTGTATTTTAATCCTATCGTTATATGGGAACAAAGTACTGTGTGTCGCATTTTTGGATATAAATTACTGATATTTTATGGATGCATAAGTTTAAATTGTCATAAGGATGAAACCTGCTGAACATTTGGATAATCTTACATAGTCCTCATACTACATTCCTTCCGGAAACGAGTCTTAGTGCCGATTAAACATTGCATTATGTTGCTACTAAGATTAAATTTGAACCAAAAATATCCTATTGCACTCTTAATTACCATACCAAGTTTTATTGGATAGGGGTATATTTCACCACTGCTTCCGTACAAATACCACTCTTGAAAATTGCTTCAAATGTCATAAGCTCCTTAAAAATGTTGGTGTTGATATAAAATTTAGCAACGATCCTTTTTTTAATAGCTACTATATCATGGTTCAAGACAAAGTTTTGTGTTGGTAGGTTCAGCATTGACAATAGGTATCCTATAATACCCCCCTATAGATGTTAATATCAGGATAATATTCGGCACAAATAACTCTTATATGTTTCTTAGCGTTATTGTATAATTTCGTTTTGCCGATTTAATGGGATCAAATATGGTACACTCTAAAAAACTTGTCAGTGAATGCGGTGGTGTAGGGCATTTTATAGTCGAGGTTTCGCTTTAACTGTATATGAAAAAGCTTCTGAGAACTATTTCTTTTTATAGGTTACTTTTTGTTTAAAGCGTGATCCATTTCGAGGTTTCCTACTTAAAAAAAAAAAACACAGAAAATTTAAATTTATTGGGGAATGTTTATTATCATTTGAAAGAACATTCTTTGGCATTTTTTTTTTTGAATATTATGTCTATGAAATGTTGGCCGATGCTACGTCGCAGATGGTCCATCCGTTGAGTCCAATTTTCGATGACTCGTTCGAGCATCTCGACTGGTAACTGCCGAATGACACGCGTGATGTTTTCCTCCAAGGCCTGAATCGAAGCGGGTTTGTCCGCATAAAGGCTGACTTCCAAAACGTACTAGTACAAAGTTTGTATGCAGTTTTACTACTGTATTTTAACCATGTTCATGCACAAAGTACCGAAACAATGCAACTATGTGTTTTGTTTATTTAAACGTTTTGAAATGTAAACGATGCAATGCATAATATTAACATGTATTGTTTGAAAATTAAATGTTTAATGTCACAAAGCTTCAATTTTAAAACCGATGGCCTGATTGATTTTTTCTGCGTTACTAATACTTAACAGTATAGAGATCGATTATTCGACTTTTTTCAATAACCGGTTTTCTTTCTATTTTAAAAAACCCGGTTTTCGGTTAAGCATTTTTTAAATAACCGGTTAACCGGTTTTTATTCGAATACATAAAAACACAAAAATCAAATAAGTTTTTGTAATACAACGTTAGTTTGAATAAAAACCAAGCAATTTGCAAAGGAAAGGAACCAACAAAATACATATCGCACTTAATCAACAAGAGGGTATTATCTCAAAATTTTTATTTTTCCAATTTTTGAAAAAAATCTACACGCTATATTCCTATCTGCCCGCTGTAAAAATATCTTGCTATTTTGTCTACTTTTTGGTAATGAAACAGTTGGTTTTAAAATTCATTTCCATATGCCTTCAATGTGAAATTAAAAATTGTTTTGCTTCTACTGAAAATGTTTAAATTTTGAGTTAATACCCTCTTGTTGATTAAGTGCGATATGTAGATATGACTTAGATCAGACCTAACAAATATTTGACGATAAAATCCAAGAAAAGTGGGACTAGTAAATTGATCAAACTTTAACTTAGCTTTCAACAGTTTTTTATTAATTTACTAAACTTTATTTGTAAAAAGATATTTGCTTAATGTAATTTAGAATATGTTGAATGATTCTTGATCTAGACCAACGTTTTACAAAATTATAGGAATTTTATAAAGTTATTATTTGAAATATTCTCCCAAATTTATTTTGAATGAGTTTTAATATGTTGGTGGTTAAGCCTGTCTATATAAATCAACCATATTTTTAAAAAGTTGCTAACAAAACCTCTTAGCCAGGATTATCTATTTCAAATTATTTTGTTTCAGCATTATAGAAACGAATAGTAAAATGAACATGCTTTTTGTGTGAAATATTTGTCAATTCGTCGACTACAATTTAAGTCCTTCCATGACATTGTTTGATTTCTTCAATTTTGGTTTTTAGTTCTTGGTGTTTTAATAAATAATAATAGAAACTTTTTCCATATCGTTGATTCCGCCGGAATGTTGTAGTTTTCAGCATGAAGAGATGCTAGAACTACTTAAGAGTTTTTAGTGCCTTAAAGTGCATTTCGTCCTCGACAACACAATGGGCTAATATTTCACCAATGATTCATTTGTTGGCCGCGTATTTTAGTAAAGTATTCTTTGTCGTCTCTTTGGAACTACTTCGAACTGAGTTAAGTTTTATGTGGATCACATTAATGTCAAGCATATAGACTAATTAAAGGTGATTAATAAGTCGTGACATGGAAGAACCTTTGTAACTTATCATTTTAGAGCACTTCAAGCACCTAACTTTGTTTTTTTAATCGCGTTCGAAAAATATCTAGAGATAACCTCTATATAAAAATATATTTATTATTTAGTATACTCTCGCACAAATTCTTACTTTTTAACTGCACATGTTTTTGTAGTATTTTGAATAGTTTTTGTTTTTTTTTTTTACAAGAACACACGATTTTGTAAGAGATTTGTATTTACAGTGCTCATAATGTTTTTTGACCTTTGTTACATTTTGTTTTGACATTCTTCATTAAAAGTTTAAGTTTGACCAATATTCAATTAGAAAATACTTAAATTACGGGTACATCTATAACTAGAGTAAGTAAAATGTATATAACTTACACATTATTAAAATAATCGGTATAATTTACCAAAATAACTGGTTTATTCGATATTCGAAAAATGGGAATTTTAAAATAACCGACTTGGGCAAAGCAAAAATAACCGGTTAAAACCGGTCGAATAATAACCGTTGGATCTCCCTACTTCACAGTGATGTTTCGAAAGGGTTTACATTGTATATATTTTGTACTGCGGCATTATGGAACATTATACTCTATTGTAATACAAACCAATTGACGTTTTGGAACTCAGCCAAACTTTAGACTTTACATATCCCCACAGGAAAAAGTCTAACGGTGTGATATCACACGATGTTGGTGGCCAATCGACCGGCCCATTGATGCGATGTGTGGGAAGTGGCGCAGTCTTGCTGAAACCAAATGTCGCCGAGATCACGAGCTTGCTGCGAATGGCGCCGCATCGACTCTCCACGGTCTTCGTGTACACTCTCAGCTACGGCCGCTATATTTTCTTCACAGCGTGCTGAACGTGGTCTATTCGGTCGAATATTATTTAACAATGAATGCTGGGTCTCAAAATGGGTGATGATGTTGCGAATAGTACGCTCAGTAGGTCGATTATGTTGACCATAAGTTGAGCGAAGTGCACGAAACACATTCCTCACAGAACGTGAATTTTCGTAATAAAGTTGAACGATTTGTAAACGTTGTTCAGGCGTAAGTCCTTCCATTATGAAATGCCAAACAATGCTAAACCAAAATAACACGAGAGCATGGCACGACTCATACGTGATATGTCAAAGAAAGGCTATTGAAAAAAAGTATCTCTACTTAATCCAAATTTAGATATTTTTAATTCTGACAACGTTATCGAACAAAAATTGCCAGCTTACACGGCTGTAAGAAATTTTTAGCACATTTTACAAACAATATTGTGCGATCTGACAACCGTCTGTACGAAGCTTAAGTATATGTACATTAGGGTAATGACTTTTAAAATTTGACTTTCAAAATTTTGTTGCAAATATTAAACTGCCAAAATATCCATAAAAAAATATTTACAAACGCCATCTCTCTTTTTTGCTGCTTTAAAAAAACTTCCCGCACAAAACAAGTTGAAATGTGTTGTATTTTAAAATAAAATAAACTATTAAATAATT
The DNA here is from genome assembly GCA_943735925.1 of Pollenia amentaria. Taxonomy (NCBI): domain Eukaryota; kingdom Metazoa; phylum Arthropoda; class Insecta; order Diptera; family Polleniidae; genus Pollenia; species Pollenia amentaria. The sequence goes on along the minus strand of OX031010.1, from coordinate 116,378,312 downwards.
AGTGTTGTAGATATTTTATTGAACTATTAATGGTTTGTAATCCAAATTTAGATATTTTTATTTTCAAAAATTTTTTCTTCTTTAGTTACCTATAGACAGGCTTTCAAGGTCTTTGTTTTTATTCTTAATTAAATAAAAGACAATTTATCGCATTTTATCAATGAATTTCCTACGTTTTGTTGGGATTTTCCAACTTCCTCAGGCATTGATTTTTATTATTGGTAAATTATCTCTTTTCTTTCCGTCTACATTATTCTTAAATTTATATCACAGTTTTGTATTTGTAAAGTTGGACAACACAACACAAAACTTAAATAAATAAATTGAAACAATTGTAAACAAAAATGTAATATCACAGTTTACTTGTTTTGATCACAGACTTATAGCTGTTAACAATAATTAGTATTGTGGTTATTTTATTGAACTGTTAATGGTTTTTAATCCAAATTTAGTAATTTTTAATTAGGTTTAAGTTCATTGAATTTAATTTTCATTAAATTATTTTTATGAAGACAGGAATTTGATCATTTTTCATTTTTGACTGCGTTGAGATTTGAACGAAAAAACAAAAGTTAGGAAGAACATGTAAATCAATTAAAATAGATAATCATTCATTCAAAAAGCAAATTTCGATCTACCAAGGTGAAATACCATTTGGTTTAAAGATTGATGTTTGACTATTGACGTCATCCGTCTTCAATATCCGAGTGAGTAAACAATCGAAACGATTAAATTTAATATTGTCACAATTTTCAACGGCTTAAGTATATCGTAGCTCTTTTAAGATATCTAAAGGCTACTTTTTGTATTTTGTTGTTAGATTTAAGAAAAGAGCTGCGATTTTTTAAATTTGCTCTTTCAGAACTTGGCCGTATTACAAAAAATATGTGTGAATTCTTAGAAATTGCATTTGGTGCGGAAGGGTTTTCTGCCAAAATGACCAGCAAAGACGATTTTTATCACTTATTTAGTATTGGCTATCACGTGGTGATTGGTACAGTTTTTGTGAAAGATTAGTCATACCCGTCATGTACATTTCTTGTAATGTTTGTTGTTTAGTACGAAGTGTCAGGAAAATAATAAAAAAAGTTAAGTATCACTGAGCACTTCTGCCGCAATTGCCGAACATCAAAATGCCCTTTTTTGAGAAATAATAGACAATAAATTTTTGAAAGCTTAATTAATTCTGGTTTTATTTTTATAACATTCAAGTCTAATATATTAAAATTTTACTAAGTCAGCACAATAGAAAAAGTATACTAAATTAAAATAACAGTGTTTATGCTGACACATTGTTTGTATGCAGTACATTCAACTTGCAGGCAGCATTGACTTATTGAACATATTCAAATTACACAAATACAATGTTTATGTTCAATAACCCAATTCAAACAAGACATAAATGCAACGCATGCAAACTGGTTACATTGACTGATTAAAAACTTTAATTCAATAATGATGATTGCATTAAGTAACTTCATTATGATATTTACTTATAGAATAACTTAATTATGATGTTTTACTTATAAAATAACTTAATTATAAAAAACGAATGAGTGAAAACACTACAATCTATAGCTTCAATGTTAACCAAAGTTTGGCTTGAGGAAATATTGGGGGAATTGGGGACTATTGCAAAAAAAGCTTTATAAAACTTTTAATTCACCTCATTCATTCTAAAAATAAAAATCGACTGAATCGGCATAAGTAATTCTTTCATTGGATGTTAAAATTTTATGTATCTTAAATTAAATATCGTTTGCAAATCCTTCCTTTTAAATCTGTTACCTTAAAATTTGTAATAAATTAAAAAATATGCTGTTTGTCTGTCGTCCGTCTTCCCGTCTTTTCATTTCCATTGTTTTCGGATTTTTATTTTGCAAAAAGTATTTATCATTTTCATATATCCTCCGCAATATTTATTCCGCACATAAATAAAAAGGAAACTCAAATAAGTTGAAATATTATTCATATTTACAATTGCATAGGCGAACATTTCCATTTTATTTACCTGCTGTTGGGTTCACTGGTTTGTGCTTTTCACGTCAACACAGAAAAACATTATTGTTGGCCAAAATATAAAATATAAAAGTTATACAACAATTTTGTTCTTTTTTAGTTTCATGTGTGTAATTTTGGCGTGGTTTTCAGCTCTGCTTATGACACATGAATACCTTTATATCAGGGATAGAACACGTCGTAAATTTGTACTTCTTTTTTACAGCATTTTGGACTTTGTTGGTACAAATGCGGCTAATAAAAAACTTGTTTTTGTAAAATTAAATGCTTAAAATTGATGTGCTAAATTTTGGAATATTTTGAAATTGAAATTCGACTTTTATTATAAAGTACTAATTTGTTATTTCACTGGACTTCCTTGAAATCCTTTTAATACCCACAACGCAAAAGTGGTAAGAGTATTATGCGCCTGTGCTGATTTTTTGAACACCTTTAAGTATACCGATCGACTTAGAATAATTCGCTGAGTTTATCTAACGATGTCCGTCTTCGGATGGCTCGCTGGTTGTCGAGGTCGCTATTTTGAAGGTAATTGAATGAAAGTTGGTAAATAGGTTGCAATTGTCGTTAAGACGAACTCTATTGAAAATTGTGAGAATTGGTCCATAATTTCATTTGTTCCCAATACAAGTTTCTTTCTGGAAATTCGACCATCTTATTATGGTGGTATTTCGATTTAATTTGATCCAAACTTATTCTATAACAATCAGATTAATCCTACGAAACTTTATTGGAATCGGTCCATATTTGACAATAGCTTTCATACAAATACTACTGACGAAAAAAAGCTTTTAATGCCATAATTTCCTTAAAAATAATGATATTGATTAGTGGCAATAAACTTTTACGATAGCTTATGAAAAATGTTGTGCTGGAAGTGAGAAAATTGCAATAGTCTTCTTATAAACCCTTAAGGTCACTTTAATCACCAAATTTATTCCAAATTCATAATATCAAGCAAATAAGTTGTTGATTTTGCACCTATTACCAAAATGATTATATTGATTACTAAAAATTTTAAAATTTTGAAAAAATATAATCAATAAATGATATTTTTAATTTTAGTTAAAAAAGTGATGAAAAAACTTTGCCATTTCAAACAATGTGTTAATTTATTTAAACAAATATTGACGATTCCCAACAACAATTCTACATGTTTAAATTATTTTATTTTAAACGAAAAAAGTCAATTAAGATTTTTTGCTATTTAATTAAAATTTTAATTGAAAATTTATTTCAAACCATCTAAAATGTTTATTAAATCAAAATAAAATTTTAAATTTTCTTTCAACTAAAAAAATAATTGATTCAAATATCACATTAATTAAATTTAAATACTTTTTAAACCATTTTTTTAATTGATAAAACACTTTTTTCTGTGTACAAAAAAATAAATGCATATTAGAGATAGGTTAAATTATTGACCGATAGCTTATGAAAAATGCAATAGTCTTCTTATAAACCCTTTTCCTAAGGTCACTTTAAGGCAAAGAAATCTCAATAACATAGATAAAGATATCTAAATAATATTCTGCACAAAGAACTTTAACATGAATCTTAACCTCATAGTAAATGTTTGTTCTAAAGGGTTCAAAATGACCGACTGACCCTACTTTGTTACTTGTACAAATAAAATATATGAATATTTCTAAAAGTCAAATGAGTTAAATCATAAACTGTGCATTTGATCATGTTATGATCTTTAGCACAGCTGTTGCGCATGAGCCGGCAAAGGTTTCTATGTTGGTATGAACAATTTCCGCTTTTCTAGGCAAAACAAAGTTTGCCGGGGCAGCTAGTATTTTATATAAAAAAAAAAAATCAAAAGATAATTTTTGAGTACTTTTAAAAATTTATTAAGGAACAAGGTAAAATATGGATATTACAGCATCCATTATACGGACAGAAATGACAATAAATCAATTTTGAGCCACACACTACTGTTTGGCGAATGCTGCAAATTCCTCACACAAAAATGTGAAAATTAATTTCACTCTTGTAAGGAAAAAAGTAGTTAAAGAAAAATGCCAACAAAATGTCAACAACTCAATACGCAGCAGTAAGTATACGTATGCAGCACATTTTAAAAATAAATTTAGAAAAGTGGCGTATGCGGCACATAACAATTGGGTTGTGTACGAAAGGCGGATTATCAGGTTATAGTTACATTAATAGCAACAAAATATATTTAAAAAAAATTTGAATAAATGTATTTTGTTGTTGTGGATAAAACTAAATAACCATATAACCTGATAACCAGCCTTTCATGAACAACCTTCATAATTTTCACTTTTAATGAAATTCTATTAGCTTAATTAATTATTAAGTTTGTTCATGAAATCGTTCACAAAATCTCACATTTTTCTTCCAAACATATGTCAGAAGCAGTGGTGAAAATACAAAAGAATTATATTGGGTATATTTTCAGAAAACTTCATGTTAAAACCATCATTGTCATTTTTCTCCACTACTAATAATGAGCGGACTATATGCATTTAGCTCATTTGGCAGGAGATCAAAATTAAAAAAAAAAACAAGTTAGAGTGCTAAAGTCGGCTGTCCGAATTTGAGATACCCTCCACTGACAGTTATAATATTTCAGGAGTTGGCTCTTTATGGGATCTTAATATTATTCATTAATCTTTTTTAAAACGGGCGTGAGTATTTTGAGTTGCCAATTATAAAGAGCCGTAAAACGCTGCTGATGAACATCTATTTTATTTTCAAAATTATTTTTTGCGGCGTATGCTCTGGGAGATTAATCAACAATATAACATTTAATGATCCTTACGGCTCATCACGTCATTTGGTTCCATTATGAGTTCAATTATTTGGAGATAATTATGGTAAAAGTGACCCGTTAAGAAGGATGTGTAAAGAGTTCAACAAGTTTTATAAATTTATTGATTATGCTTCTAGTCCCACTGATATTAAAACTAATTTATTAATCTATTTAAGCCCATAATTTCTGTAATTTTTTATTTCACATTTGCATATATTTTGTAAAATTTATTTGTATTTAATTAAGAACTCTCTAAGGATTATATTCCATAGACAAATAAATAGATAAACAAAAAACATACAAAAAATTGGTTGCATTTTAGAGATAGGTTAAATTATTGACCGACAATCAGAAAGTTTTATGTTAACAGTTTTAGAAAGTTAAAAGTTTTAGCTGAACTAAAAAGATTTTCGGAGGGGCTATTTATATTGGACCCAAAGTAAAATTCTGTAGAGTTATTTCTGCTATTAAAAAAGCTAAATTAGGAAAAAGTGAAATTTGTTTTAGCGTTTTATGCTTCATATGGGACCTACGGTAAATTATGGACCGGTTATTACGAAACAACTTGGTAATATTTCTGACTAATTTGGACAACATTTGACCAAAATATCTATATTTTCTATGGCTTTAGGCATATCTAAATGATTTCACAGAGTTGGAACTATTGTACATCACAGATTGATCAACAAGAAATTTAACAGTGTGATAGAACTTTGACCGAACAAATTCTATTAAAATATCATTATTCGAATTGTTTCTTAGAGTAGGGTTTAATATGGGGCCTACGGTTAAATATGGGCCCATTTTGTCCGAATTCGACTGTGTAACTTCAAGTCTTCCAAATTATAGTCCGATCTTGGCGAAAGTCCTCTAAAACTGCTACATACCTAATTTTATAAGAATAGCAGAATTCGTTACGGTTTTAGGCGTACTAAGCTGTTTCCCTAGAGTATGCTTTATATGGGGCATATGGTAAATTATGGACCGATATTTACGAAATTTAGTAATACGTTTTCTTGTTATATGGAACGAATTTGTGAAGAATCTTATATCATCCCTGTATAATGACACAATTTATGTTAGTTTTTGTAACAAAATTATCAATATTTTAGGGTAGTTGTTCCACATTTTCATTCATAATGCCCATCCTACTGAACCGATTTTACTAGATTTCCATCCTAAACTGCTTTGGATTACCAGAAGCAATTTGACACCAACATTATTTTCTCTTGAGTTTTTCGATAGTAAGCGTGCTTTCAACAGACGGACAGATAGACGGACATGGGTAAATCAACTTAATACTACTCAAGGACCCAGAATATATATGCTTAATGGGGTATGAGATCAATAATAAAAAAGTTTCCCACGGAATGACAAACTTAGCGGTAAAGGGTGAAAAGGGAAAAAAGAGATATCCAAGTTCAAGTCTTAGCTGAGCAAATAATCTTTTTTTTAATTATCAATATTTTTGTTTAAATGTGAAACTAATTATTAAACTGTGAATTAATTTAACTGACATAATCGTATATAGACATTGTTTTTAATGGACTAAATTCAAATCTTGGCGCAGGCAAATTGTTTTTCATTTTATGAAAATGTTTCTTTTTACAAAAAAGGTGAATTGGAGGTTAGTAAAAAATGAAACCATCCATTGTAAAAACAATGATTTATTGCAATTGAATGATAAGTAGTGTTTAAGGAAACTTCTCATTACAACACACGTTACCTGGTAAGAAAAGAGAAGAACTTTGCTCATTAAAGAGATTTAGCTCCAACGATGAAATTATTAGTCACAGAAATGCCTATTTTACGGACCTCGAAAAATCCTATTTTTTAAAAGGGATACACAAATTGGAGAAACGTTGGACTAAGTGTATTGAGCTAGATGGAGATTATATTGAAAAAAAATTTTTTTTTTGTAAAAAAAACTGTGTTACAAAAGTCACGGACTTATTGATCCGCCCTCGTATTTAATTTATTTTTCAGAGCGATATATCCTTAGAGAATTTAAAATAAAATATGAATGTGCTTATTAACTATCGATCGCATAATGAGCAACTCACACCAAAAAAATGTTGATTAGTTTTATATCAATTGAATTAATTTTTTGAAAATTATTTTAATATAATTAATGTGTTAATTGCATCAATAATTTTTTTTATTTTAATGTAATTGAACAAACTCTAAAAATATATATTTGATTTAATTCAAATTTTAATTGTTTTATAAAAATAGTTAATTATAATATTAATTATATAGATCAAAATATTAATTGATTTTTTTGTTTAAAATAATATATAACTCAGTGCCTGTTTTTTTAAATAAAATAATTTACAGTTAATCATGTAAAATTTAATGTTACGTATTTATATTGGTTATTGTCAGAACATGAGCTATATTCATCAAAAATAGTTTTTAATTCAATAATCCTTATATATTTTATCATGGAATTTTTTTGCTAATACTCGCAAAAATGTACGTTTAAAGTTCTTAAATTTTTTATTTAGTCTTGGACTTATTAAATGTTAAAATACAAACCGATTATCATAAAATTGCATGGTGTTATTTTTTAGTGGATATACAAAACTAAATTTATTAATTTTTAATTAAAATTCAATTATACATCTTAATTTATTCAGTAAAATTTGAATTGAGTAAAATAAGTATTTTGTAACTAGTTTGCTCAATTCAATTACTTTACTAATTATTTTTTTATTTGACTGTAGTAACCTGAGGTACTTAAATAATATATAGATATTTTATTCAACATTTTTTATTTTTCGAATTTATTCTATATATAAACTCATTCCTAAAAATTGAAGGAATGGAACTATTACAAAAAGCTTTATAAAATACATAACTGAAATTTAGTTCAAAGAATAAATCTGAAAAATAAGAAATGTTGAATATAATAAAGTAGCTTATGAAAAGAAATAATTCCCAGATTCTATTTGTTAATACATATATTTTAATTAATTTCTTTTAGATTAATCGTTGTTCGAAATCGCACAGTTTTTTTTAATATATTTTAAATCAAAATTAAAAATATCACTTATTAAAAAAAATCCAAATTTAAAATTTTTGCAACTTTAAGTAATCAATGTAATCATTAAGGTGATCGGTGTAATATCAATAAATTATTTGATTGATTCAACGATTTTTGGATTAAAACAATTTTAAATTTTTTCTGTGTATTTTGTTCCTAATGCATTTTGTTATAAAGGCTGTTACAAAATGAGAATAGCTATTTTCCTTCCCTGCATCATATATAACATACATATATAAGTTGAATATGTACTTACACACCAGCGTTACTATTTTAAATTGTGTCTCAAGGATAACGTATTTGAAAATGATGAAATGGACTTTAGAGTTAATTGTTTAAAGTTTTATGTTGAACTTTGTTCTATTTTGATAATGACATTCTTAAACACGTTTAAGTTTTACCATCTTTTACACTCATAGCAAAATGCATCTCCATATTGATGATGCCCTAACATCAGAATTGTGACATTTTAATTTTATTACAAATGGCATCGATGAGGTAAAAAGTAACATCCATTTGGTGATGTAAAAGCTGACATCACAATGACGGAAAGCGTCATGGGGTCACACAACACCAAGACACTTTTCATAGTTCTGATGTCAAAATACATGACGCCTTTTCTAACAGTGTAGTGTAATATAAGGCTACTAATTGCGTTTTTCTAAATTATCTGCTATTGTGCCAAATGTAGCAGATTTAAGGGATATGCGAAAAGTTGGTAATGACCGATGTGAGCTACTCTATTTTAATTATTTGAACATTATTTGGAGGCAGTATTCACAAGTTGGCCACTTTGGTAGAAAGAGTTTTTTTTTCATGTATAAGTTAAAAAAATATGTATATGGTAACGCTGATAAAAACACATGTATGTCTGTGGATTAACGTCCGTTGTTTTAGATGAAATGTATTTAACATTTTATTAAACAATTTAAATGTATTTTTAAATTTAAAGTAAGACTACTTTGAAATATGTAAAAGTTCTTTTATGATATTAAGTATTTCGGAAAAACTATTGAAACTATAATTAATATTTGTAATTTATGGACTCTTTATTGGCCTCCATGTCGCGCTAATAAATTTGAAATAGTTTTCTTTCGATTATTGATTAGTAGTAGCGGATCCAGAGGGGGTGGGGTGGGGGGTGAAAAAGGAAATCTGGTAATAGCAGAATTTAATTTTTTTGCTTATTTAAATTTTTAAAGAGCTACCATCCAAACAGTATGGCAGGATCCGCGCCTGTAGTGTGTAGAAGCGTAAACATTTTATAATTGATTTTGTAAAGAATTCATGTCTAAACAATTAAAATATTGTCACAAAAACTAGAGATATTTGTAGTTACTATTATTTTTATATTAATATTATTTTTGTTTACAGCATTAACTGTGATTATATGTAGATTAAGGGCCATTTTTAATTACAACTTGGACTTAAGTTAAAGGTATAATTTTATGGGACTTGATAAAAGTTATTCATTGTTTATACTTTACTCCAACCTAAAGTAAACGATAGGTTAAAGTCCAGTTCATACTACCTGAAAGGTAAAGTTATAATAATGAATAAATTTGCATAAGACCGATAAAATCCAACCTTTAACTAACGCCAAGTTGTAATACTTGCCCTTAAAGTGGTACAATTTTGAAGTTATCTTAATGCTTACACATAATTTTTGTTTGTCGGAATTTCAAGCAGTCAAAGTGGTTTTTTCAAAAACGAAAGCCTACATATCCACTTTATAGTCTACATATCCGCTTTATAGACTTTCGTTTTTTAAGGGGGAGGTTGAAATATAAAAATATGGTCCATGATTGACCTTCAATTTTTTTTTTTAAGAGATTTTGGCTTATATGAAAGTCATTAGTTCCAAATTTATCTAGATTTGAACTTTTTTGTGGTATTTTATGCTGTTAAATGGTGTTTTAGTAGTGGGTATTATTTAGTAGTTACTAGGGTATTCATTACTTACTATGAATCGATTAATTACTACCCAATTAACTGATCGGTTAATTTAAAATTGTTTATTTTCGATTAACGATTAAACCAATTAATTTCAGTCGATTAACCGATTAGCCAATGTATCAAACTTTTTAACTTTTTGCAGTATTATTATATACTTTTTGTGTTTTTTATTAATTGTTTTGCCTCATATACAAATAGTATGTGTTTAGGAAATAATTTTTCATACGAACAAAGAAGGTGTTCAGTGATTTTCATTTTAAATAAGTGTTTGCTGTCAACAGCTTTTTGTTTCACGTACTTTTTATATGTATGCGTTTAGTTATTTGTTTCTTCTCATATCTGCTCATATTAATTTTTTAACAGAATCAACCGAAAAAATGCGAAGTCTGAAAAATTAAAAAAAATAAAAACAGGAAAACCCAGGAAGAGGACTGAGAAATAAGATATTCTGTATTATAGGTTGCTTTTGATTTTTCGAACATCTACGATAAATGAAAGAATTTTTTTAAAGCCAAATTTAATCAAAACTGAAGAAAATAAACGCCGAAATTCTAGACATTTAAGTCATATTATTTGTATAAAAGATAATTTTATAAGATTTTCTTACACCCAATTTTCACGATGATTTTTTCCCCTATTTTAAAATCATGTCTTTTTTTGTTTGATAGTGAGCGGGGTAGAGAAGTAAGCAGGGTAGAAAAAAAGACATGAATCGTATTTCTGTGTTTCTTTTTTGACATTCCTCTTTGCACTTATTTGTGTTTTTTAATTTCTGTTTTATTCTTATTTCAAAATGACATGTGCTTATTAAAATATAGAAATATAAAAAAATTTTAATTAAAAATTCAAAATATATCAAAATTATGTGGAATAACGAAATTTTAAATATTGTTACGAATAAGAAACTAAGAAAAAATCAGCTCTGACTGCAAAGAAAAGAAACATGGTGAAAATTTAACAAGTTTTTGGAAGTTTCTTTAAAAAAGAAATACAAAAAAGACATGTCATTTAAATCATCGTGAAAATTGGGTGTTATTCGTAACAATATTTAATATTTAATATTTATTCGTCATCAAATTTCCACAGTAGGCGACTGCCTTGAGTTACTGAACTTTAAGCTATATAAAGATGTGGTTGGAAAAAGGGGCGGTGCCACGCCCATACAACCAAAAACATAAAATCCTCATATCCTAGCCACTATTTGGCGTAGGATGATGATATTTGGTATATATGGTATTGTTATGAATAGAAAAACGTTGCATGAAAAAAGTGGGAGGGGCCACGCCTCTTTATGTCGATTATATCTAATTAACTACTGAACCGATCGTCATCAAATTTTCACAGTTGTTATGAATTAATGAGCCCTAGGCTATGTAAAGTTGTGGTTGGACAAAGGGGCGGTGGCACGCCTAATCAACTCAAAACTTATAATCCTCTTATCTTCGATACTGTTTGACGTATGTAGGTGTTGGGAGAAGTAAGATAGCTGCAGGGGAAGTGTAACCCCCCATAGGACGCCAATGTTTAATATCGCATATCGTAAGAACTGTTATAGTGAGAATGTTCAAATTTGGTATTAGTCACTCTTATGGAAAACTACACCTTTAAAATATAAATAAAGGGGATAGGCACAGGGCGAGTAATATCCCCCATAGGAAGCATATATTTAATATCGCGTAACTGAAAAACTATTACAGCGAGAGTCTTCAAATGTGGTTAAATACACTATTATGGTAATCTATAAATTCCAATATGAAAATGGGTGGGGTAGACGAAGGAGGAGCAATATCCTCCATAGGACGAAATTATTAAATACTTCATATCTGAAGACAAAAGTCTTTAAGCTCTGTAGGACCCACTCTTATGGTAAACTACACCTTTAAAAATAAGCTACTGAGCCGATTTTCCTGAAAGTTTCACAGTAATTTCCTGATTACTCGACGCTTAACATAGGCTATTAATATATTTTAATCAAGTCGCCATGGCAACAACCATACAATAAAAGTATGAATAACCTTATATCTGAAGGACGGTTACAGTAAGAGTCTTCCAATATGAAACAAATAACTTCGTTATCAATACACGACATCTGTCAAAAAGTCGGCTGGATTAGACAAGCGGGCGTGGCACCTCCCACACAATTGCAATAAAGATTTCTACGTATTTGAAGTACTGTAATAGTGAAAGTATTCCAATTTTGTACAAACAGCTTAGATAATAATCCACAACATATTTCAAAAGGTAGTTTTAATGGGAAAAGTAGGCATGGCACCTCCCATACAAGGACACTTGAAATTTCTGAATATCATCTGTTGAACGATTACTGTAAAATCATTAAAAGTTAGTCCAAAATGCTTTACTTTTTAAAAAAATCTAAACAATTTTATTTCGATGGGGGTAGCAAAGCGCACCGGGTTAAGGTAATATTCAATAAAGCCAAGCAAGTAATAGAAAACTATTTAAATGAAATAATAGCAAATCAATATGTGCTATAGAAAATAGTTCTCAATTTTAGTTTTTGTCTATATCTGCTGTTTAGACACAAATGGTAACGCAACCAAACACACGCAGGCAAATCAGATAAATATTTTGTTGTATTAATACAAAAACACAGCTGGCTGGTGTAAAAGCGATGGTAAAATCCGTATAAATACAATATTATTATGGGGTTATATATTTACTTTTGCATTTATTTATTATATACGAAAAAAAACATACACACAAGAAAACGGTTAAGATGATGCAGAGATAAAAATCTAAAAACCAAAAGAAAAAGAAACAATTGTTTAAAAGAACAACTTCAAAACTATTTATTTAAGGTTCTTTACAAAAGAAGTTTTAAGAAACTGAGTTTATTTTATAGCAGTGAGGAGCAAAAAAATTGGTTGCCCTCAGTGTTTCCGGGTAAGGGTAGTGGTCCCCACATTGGGGATTTCCATAGTCTGTACGGGACAGACTTTTGTAAAAAGGTATTTAAGGACTTTTCAAACTACTGGAAAAATCTAACAAATTTTTACATAGGAAAAATTAAAAATTGTTTTTATCCCCAAATTCGTAGGATCAAGAAAACAGGTTGTTGATCTTCACCTCTTGCCAAAATGCTTGATTTTTTTCAATAAGAGATATATCAAATTTTTATCATATTTTGACTAAAAATATGATCAAAAAGCTTTGCCATTTCAGACAATGGAAAAATTTATTCAATTAAAAAAATAATTTAAAAATAATTTTATATATTTTATTCAATTACATCAGGTAATAAAAAATAAATAAAAAATGATTAATAAAGTTATTGAATTGAGCAAACTAGTTATCAAATTATTTCTTAGATTCAATTAAAATTTTTATTATATAAAGAGGTCCCCAATATTTCCCGTATCTATTACACATAGAGTTTTTTTATTCCCGCACTTTTTGGATTCCCGGGAAAGCGGGAAATAAAAATCAAATTCCCGGGATCCCGGGATTCCCGCCCAAAATTTTGTATTTTCTTATATTTACTTATTTGTCCAATGAAACTAATATTTCTTATTGGCTATTACGCTTAACATAATCAAATCTAGTATCTATTATATAACAAAAACGTAAAAATTTAAGATTCAAATTATTTTAAGACACTTAAGAGGTTATATTGATGCCAATAGCAAAATATAAATCAATATAGGTATATACATTGTCAAATTAATAGCTTATTTGCATAATTAGAATGAAAGTCTTACGGGAATAAAAATTCTGGAAGGGTGATTAGGAAATAAAAATTCTATATTACGAAGTAGGAATTCTGAAACAATTTTACCGTTTAACGAATACAGCAGAAAGAAGAAATTTTATTTAATACATTTATTTAGTAACATATTTTTTACAATTTTATAACCCTTAGTCAGCAGTGGTGTATGAAGGTATACTAAGATTGTCATTCTATGTGATATTTTTTTAATATTCATCTAAGGCCCCATAACGTATTTGTATTATTAGTCCTTTATTAATTCTAAGGTGATTTTGCCATATGGGTGTCAAATTGTTTCTAGATCTTCAAGGCTGTTTGGGATTGAATTGCAGCAGAATCGCTTCAGTAGGAAAACAGTTATGCAACCAAATGTGCAACTACCTCCCTAAAAACTCAACAAAATCTAATATAAACTTGTGGCGAAATGCAAAAACGCATATAAAACATAATCTAGGTAAACACTTTACTACGCCCTTAACAAGAAATAAAATTTCATGATGATAGATCTATAATTTATCATAGGCCCAATATAAAGCCCATTCTCAAAAATAAGTTTAAAAGCCTTAAACTGTAGAAAATTTCAATATTGTGGTGAAATTAAGTTGGGTAAAACATCTAAAGACACAAGTCTAACACAAATTTACTAAAGTTTCAAAAATAGATTTTCTTTTTTCCCGGGAATCCCGCAATCAATTCCCGGGTAATTTTGAAGAAAATCGAAAGCGGGAATTGAAAACAACTGAAAATCCCGGGAATTCCCGGGACGAGAAATCCCGGGAATAAACTCTTATTACACTGTATGACAAATTTTAACTTTTGCCCTCACCCATGATCAAACTGACCAGATTCTGAAAATATAGCTTAAACAAAAATATGCGTATCTCTCAGTTTTTCTAAATCAATTCGTTTCGTGCTTTTGCGCACAATTACATTTTTAATGTGAATCTACCTCTCTATCACTTGGGGAAGTTTCGAAGACACCCACACCAGTTGATCGAGATACCAGATTTTTTGTTAAAATACTTCGTACTGTTCTCAGATGTGTAATGTGTAAAAAATAAGCAAAATCGGTGCCGTGTTCAAAGATTACCATGATATTTCTTAAATTTTTATACAATTATTGCTCTACTGTGCTACAAACTCAAACAGAAATGTAGAGCAATTCACAACTGTCAGGAGCTGCCACTGATGTAACCCTTGTAAACTTAAGCGACAACCTTTTCCGGGGTTGCTTTTTGTGGTGGCTTTAGAAATATTGATTTACTTTTTCCTGATGAGCAGAAATTTGTAAAAAGTTCTTAAAAAAATTTTTTTTATATTTATTTTGAATTATTTCGTCTTAAGTTTGCTAACAAATATAAAAATTAAAACTAGAATTATAAATTGAAAATTTGAAATTGAAACATTAAAAATTAGAATCAAAATGTTAAGAATTAAATTTAAATAAATTAAAGCTTAAAATTAAAAGGTAACATTTTAAATTTTAATTAATTTTAAAATTTTCTACGCCTTTTTTGACGTTTGTACAGGAGCGGTTTTGTATCACGGCCGATCGTCCAGCAGTATTCAGCCAGCATAAACCTTATGTCTTTGCCTTTGTATCTGTCGATGTAGTCGCCTAAGTTCGGCGGAAAAAATTCAAGGGATTACGAAAGAAATGTATTTTTTTAGCGACATATTAAATCCCATCACGTTTTGAAAAGCAATCATTTCTTCTACAATTTCCTTATAATTTTCCGACCTCTTATATCCCAGAATAATTTTTTTTGCAATTCTTGACATAAAATTTCATTCTGAATCATGCAATTTTCTTTGTTTTGTATGTTGATCTACCTGGTTTAATTTAATATGTATGTAGGTGTAAAAGAGGTGTGGTATAAAAGTGAACATATTAAACCTAGACATACTAAGTATAAGAAGGGCTTCCTTGTAACGTGCAAAAAATTGGACATTATGGGGGAGGGTTCCAAGATGGCATAAGTGGCGCCGAAGTCAAAAATGAAGCTTTAGACAAACCATGAATAACGATACCTGTTTTAGAAATTTTACTTATTCTAGGGGCTGACTGGCACAAGTTTGCTGGTTTGTATCGAGGCTGACCCGCTTTGATGGACACTAACAAATTAAAATTTTTTTTTTTATTTCTGTAATTATGTATTTTATTTTAATAATTTCCTTCGGAATGTTGTGACATGTTTGTTTATTTTTTATCTACAGAATATTACCTTTCCAATGGTGGCAATAGTTCTTAACAAAAGACAGTGGCTGATCTATTGGGAGGATTGATATACTTTTGCCCATATGCGGTTCGGTCAGATCAATATAGGAAATACAGTTAAGAAGGAGCTAATATATTCTCCATCTGATATGGTCTACGGAGAAGCACTTAGAACTAGTTGTACCCACAAATAGTTTAAAAAAATATAAATCTAGTTACTTAAAAAACAAAAAAAACTGAGAGAATAATTTTCACAAATCCGTAATTCTATTTAACATCATTGAAAAAATGCTTTTATTCCTTCTGGTTTGATGAATAGTGATAACCAGGGAAATCATAAATATGCAATTGCATGTTTTTCCTTGTGCGAAAAATTGAGGCAGAAAATATATTTATACATTTTAGAGATTTTTATGAATTTTGGCATCGATTTGTTAGTGCATATTTTAGCATATTTTACGCTTTGCAGCACTTTTTTGCATTATTTCGTTAAAATAGTATTTTTGCAGCATTTTTTAAGTTTATAGAGCATATTTTGCCTTTTTGAGGCATATTTTGGTACATGTTAAATATTTTAGATGCTTAAAAGAGCTTTCGCAGCAAATAAAAAATATATTTTTTTTTTCAATATTCTGGCTTTTCTGTGTTAAAACTCC
This sequence comes from Pollenia amentaria, assembly GCA_943735925.1. Taxonomy (NCBI): domain Eukaryota; kingdom Metazoa; phylum Arthropoda; class Insecta; order Diptera; family Polleniidae; genus Pollenia; species Pollenia amentaria. Next base: position 116,361,908 of record OX031010.1, on the reverse strand, counting down.
ATCTGTATACCCAACGTGTTCGTTCAATTTCGCCAGCTACATTTAATATTTACTCCAAAATTGTAGGCAGGTTGTCATTAAAGATGAATGTTATTTTAAACTTTCAAATTTTATACTTATATAAGCAAAAGTTAAGGAAATTATTTACGTTTTTGGCGATTTAATACAAAGAAATCTGGATCAATCTTTTCGTATACCGACCGACTTTAAATCACTGTTTAAATTGATCTTACGATGTCCATCCGTCCGTCTGGCTGGTTGTCTGTCCATGTTAACTTGGTTTAACCTTAAACTCATAATATAACTTTGTGTTTGTGAGGCCAAGACTGCCCATCGTTTCCAAATAGGGTTAAATCTCGAAAATTCGTATGTAAATACTATGGTGTCTGGGCTTCACCGATTATAATTTTAGGATGTTTTTTTTTAAATGCAAATGTTTTTAAATTTGTGAATATTTTGTTTTCAAATGAGAAATTTTTGATTTTTTTGGGGCACATTTTTTTAACAATTTTCAGGGCATATTTTCGAGTTTTTAGTGCATATTTAATGCCCGTTTTTAGAGCATATTTATAGCTTCCCTGGTGATTAGGTTTTTATTAAAGTTCAGCCAAAAATATGTTAAATCCGCCGTTTGAAAGACCCTTTAAAGTTATGGAGTGAAGTAATAAATCTTTTAAAATACTTTAAAGGCGAATCAATTGATAATTTAAGACCTGCATTTTACGGTAACGAAAAAGGAATTGATGAATAAAACTTATGCTACGTCTAGAAGGAAGAATGGTGGAGTCGATATAGCCAGCGGGAAATGTGTGTCAATTGTTTCCACAGAACTAATCATGGGATTTTTGAAAATAGAATAAGAGAAAAAATAAAAAACTAAGACATATGAAAGAAGAACTTATCACTTAACTGGTGTATTAACTAAGAACAAAAGGTTAGATTTTTTAAATTTGTTTTAATAATTTATTTATAAACATTTTTTATATATTTATTTGGACCGTTTTTGTAACATTTCAGTTCAGTATTCACCGGGGGTGTGACATATTTTTTGGGACTATTTAAAAATTTGTGTTGAAAATTAATCCTAGGATTTTTTTATTGGAAGAATACCGGAGGACTAGCATTGTAGTAACTAACACTAAATCCATTTATTGAGAACAGATGTATGACTGGTCAAAATGGTGGCTGTTATGTTTCAATGAAAAAATGGTAGGTCACATTCACATTAATTGTTACAACTAGGACCAGATTCTGCCGCCAAATAACCTACCACGGGACTTCTTTAGTGTCAGTTTGCTTCCCTCTAAGGCAGAGGCGCGTTCCCTTAATGTTTTGTGCATTTAAAAAATTTTTCGGTATTTTTCTTATTTTTAAAAATCTTGTTAATAAGCTTATAATTAATTGGTTTCTGAAAGATGTGAATTGCTAAGACAAAATAACTTATTAGATATATGCTTTTCGTGGGTTCTTTCAAATCCTGCAGATTTACTTATTGACAAAGCCATGTAATAGGAATATGCCAATAATGTCTGGATTTCTTTGCTTTTTCATAGAAGCCAATTCCATTGTCAAGCCTTTGCTGGAATCCAGTGTATTTATCCATACCTAATTCATTCACGGCCGATTTCACCAAGTTCAGTTATAATAAAGTATCAGTTATAGCTGTCAAAAACATATTATTAACTGGAAGTTAAAGTAATAGTAAGATCTAAAGGAACTTGGTGATATGAAGTCTGCTTCACAAAATGCTGAAAAAACAAAGAAAAAAAATATAATTAAATAAATTTAAAAGAATTCAAACTATAAAGCTCATTATGCGGCACCCTGTATGTGTACGTAGATATAAGAATGAGTAATTTATATTTATGTATGCATGAATAAATTAATTTTTAATAGCATTAAAAATCAGAGCAAAACAAAATGAATAAAAAGAAGCATCAAGAAGGCAAACAAAAACATTAACCGTTTTAATCCTCTATGAATTATTGGTCTTTCGAAGACTCACTAATTTATTTATACGAACTTCAATGTGTAAATTTCTATTGTGAATATGAAATGAACGAGACTGATTTTCTTCCAGCTGATGTTTTCCTGTCCTATTGGCTCACTTTTCTTCGGAAAAGATAAATTATTTTACATTTAATAAAGTAGTGTTTTTTTGGTTTGTTACAACCATTCAAATGTCTGCCTCAAGGAAATGAAGTGTAAATGTTTTAAGTTTGTTTTATCTCGTTGCTGATTAGTTGCAACTCAGGTGTTAAATAATTCTGAACACAAAACATTTTCTTAATACAAACACATTACGATAAAAATAAAAGTAGGAAAAACTTAAATAAATCACCAGCAGTTTGTATGAACAACTCACGTATTTTAGAATTTATTTTAATGTTTGTGCGTTTTTCTTCAATGACTGGCATCTTTTTTCATTGGTATTTTTGTAATTGTATTTTCAACTATTTTGATTGAATTTACTAAGAAAATATTTTATAAAAAAATTATTGGTTTCGTATAACATTAATAAAAGAACTCCTAATTCCTAAACATATACTGAAACGTGTTATTGAAAACTAATTTTACTCATACGCCTCAGTTTATAGCGGGAAATAAACAAGAAGTGGCCATTAGATGTAGAACAATTAGAATTTTTTTATTCCCGCACTTTTTCGATTCCCGGGAAAGCGGGAAATAAAAATCAAATTCCCGGGATCCCGGGATTCCCGCCCAAAATTTTTTATTTATTTCTTTACTTATTTCTCCAATGAAACTAATATTTTTCACTGACTATTATGCTTAAAATAATTAACTATAGTATCTATTATATAACAAAAATGTAAAAAATTTAAGATATAAATTATTTTAAGATACTTAAGAGGTTATTTTTATGTCAATAGGATCATAGAAATCAATATACATATGTATATAGATTGTAAAATTCAGAGCTCATTTGCCAATTTCATCAAGTTCAGTTAAAACTTAACTGTTACTTTACCTTCCAGCTAACAATATATTTTCGACAGTTATAACTGGTAGTTAATTATAACTGAACTTGGTGAAATTGGCCTTTAGAGGAATAAAATTTCTGGAAGGGCGATAATGTTTAGACTAATCTCGTAAATCATGTAAGTATGGCTAAAAGCGTAACAAATAATGCTTTTGTGGTGCAATTTAGCATAATCTACTTTCATAAGACTCAAAATTACTTGAAATGCCACATATAAAGCACAATCTTGGATAACACTTTACTACGCCCTTAACTGCAAAACCTTATAATATTATTGTAAAATTTACACTTCAGTTTGCAAGAAAAATAAATTTTCGATGATATATCTATAATTTATCATATATAAGCCCATATAAGCCCATTCTCAAAAATTAGCTTCATAAGACTTAATCTGTAGCAAATTTAAATATTGTAAAATTAAGTTGGATTGAACTACTAACACATTCTAGACACCAGTCCGAGATAGATTTACTAAAGTTTGAAAAAAGCGGGAATTGAAAACAATTGAAAATCCCGGGTCGGGAAATCCCGGGAACAAACTGTAAGAACAATACAATTAATTAAACAATAAGTGCAGTTTTGAAAGTTTATGTTTTAAAAGTAAATAGACGTTTTTGTTTGTTACACTTGTGTAAATTTTATTTAAAATAACATCAAATTGTATTTGCGGAATTTGATTTTATATTTAATTTAACATTGGCAAACCAAATTTGTATGCCTTATTTTTTTCTTGTGTTTTGTTAGAAACGTAATTAATATTTTTTTTAAAGTACAAACTTATCCAGTTTGTTGCATTTTTACTAGGGTATTCATTTAATCGGGCTTTTGCTTTAATCGGTTAATTGCTCGATCAATTAATCAAGGTTTTGGTTTAATCGGTTAATAATCGGTTAATTTTGTTATTGATCGGTTAACCGATTAACAAAGTTTTTTTTATAAATCAAGTAATTTCAATATATAAAAATGCATAAATGATTTGTTATTTGGAGTTTATTAGTAAAAAACCAAAAACATAACAATTCTTGAACTAAAACGAGCAAACAAAAGAATAATTAATAAATATGTTATACATATTTTTCATTAATGCATGTTATTAATTAATTTATTTATTGACTTAGGCCCTAATCATGTAAAACGCAGCGCAACGCCAAAAAATAACATTGAAAGCCCAAACAATGTCTTAAATATTTTGTAATTTTGTTGTTGTATTCTACAGAAATTCACATTACGTTTTAAAAGTTCAAACGTTGCATAGCTTGGGACGTTGAGAATTTTAAAACGGTACATGAATTTCTATAGAAAGCAACAACAAAATTACAAAATATTTATGACATTGTTTGGGTCTTCAATGTTATTTTTTGGCGTTGCGCTGCGTTTTACATGATTAGGGCCTTAATTAAATTTATTAATTAAACAATAAACTGTTAAACCATTTTATTAGTTATTTCAATAGTTTAAAAAAATCTTATAAAATTTATACAAATAATTTGGTTATTTAAGCGTTTATTTTCTTTAGTTTTGATGAAACTTGAAAAATTCTTTCATTTATCGTAGATGTTGGAGAAATCGAATGCAACCCATAATACAGAATATCTAATTAGTCCTCTTCCTGTATTTTTCAAAACATATAAAATCTTCCATTATGTCACTAGATTCCGGTTTTAATTTTTTTTAAATTTTTATCACTTTCAGTTGTTTCGGTTAATTCTGTTAAAAAATTGATATAAGAAAATATGAGAAGAAACAAATAACTAAACGCATACATATAAAAAGTGCGTGAAACAACCCAACAGACCAAGACAGGGTAAAATTTAAGTAAGTTGTAGAATAAGCTTATTATAAGAGAATTCCTACAACATGACAACAAATATGATCACAAAGGATTTATTCTCGCTATAGTTTTGTAAGTATTTCTGAGAATGATGTCCCGTTACTCGACGCGTGCCTAAATTTTGTATTATTTTTTTAGGTTTTCAGTCTTCGTGTTTTGTTCGAAGAGTGAAGTGTTTAAAAGGGTTTAAAACAGTGTACAATTTAAAAAAAGTTATTAAATATTATATAAGTACAAAATTTTTTGTAAATGTGTCATATAAATCTAAACAGGGTGTTCGTAAAGAATGTAATCTTATTATAGATTAGAAAAATATTTTTCTGTAATCTTATTCTATAATAAGACTTCTTAGCTTACGTTATATTATATACAAGTAATATTATCGCAAGGGATCAGTTTTCATTATTAAACAATTTTTAATAAGCCTTTTATAAAAGTAATCACAACAGTTTTCTAAGCTTAAGGCTTATGTTAGTAAGCTTGCTACAAGTTATTTCTAAATCATTTTGGTTTGTTGGGAAAAAGCGGTTGACAGCAAACACTTATATACATTATTTAAAATAAAAAGATCACAGAACGCCTTCTTTGTTTGTATGAAAAATATTTTCTAAACACTTAGCTTTTGTATATTAGACGAAACAATTTATTAAAAATACAAAAAAATATGTTATAATACTACAAAAAAATTTAAAATTTTGTTACATCGGTTAATTGACTGAAATTAATCGGTGTAATCGTTAATCGAAAATAGGCAATTTTAAATTAACCGATCAGTTAATCGAGTAGTAATTAATCGGTTAACCGATTAACGGTTAACTGAATGAATACCTTAATTTTTATTATATAAATCCTCTGCTTGTTTAATATTTGCCTTAACCCATTAGAAGTCTCTGTACTCAAATGACTACAACAGAGCTTTTACTAGTTTCCAAGCAAAACCAAAGAACTTTTAATTGTTGCACTGTTGTTTAGTTAAACAATAACAATAACAGGTGCTGGTTAAAAAGGAATTTTTGTGTCCTTTTTTATATTGGCTTAACAATTGTAAGTTTAAACAACAGCTGTAAGATGTGAATTAAATAGAAAATTAAGTTTTAAATTCTAATTGTTTGCTATAAAAATGTTTGCTTGAATCAATTTAAATTCGATAGTAATGTCCTTAAAAAAGAAAACTATTAGGATCTAATCATGTAAAACGCAACGCAACGCCAAAGAATAACATTGAAAGCACTAACAATGTCATAAATATTTTGTAATTTTGTTGTTGCTTTCTACAGAAAGCAATTAATATTTTAGTAGTTTTGAAATAAATTTTCAATTAAAATTTTAATTAAAAAACAAAAAATCTTAATTGACTTTTTTCGTGTAAAATAAAATAATTTAAACATGTATAAATATTGTTGGGAATTGTCAATATTTATTAAAATATATTACCACATTCTTTGAAATGCAAAGTTTTTTGATCATTTTTTTAATTAAAGTTAAAAATATCATTTATTGAAAAAAAAATATTCACAATTTTACAATTGTTAGTAATCAATATAATCATTTTGGTAATAGGTGCAAGATCAAAAAATTGTTTGGTTGATATTATGAATTTGCTATAAATTTGGTGATTGGATTCTTAATTCTTTCTGTATAAATAAATATATATAAAAAATATAACTTTAATTTAATTGTAAACAAATTACAATATTCAAATTATAAATTATCAAATACATATGGGTTGTTCAGGAAAGGCGGATTATCAGGTGATATGGTTATGAGTTATATTTACAGCAACAAAATATATTTTAAACAATTTAAATAAATGTATTTTGTTGTTGTGAATATAAATAAATAGCTATATAACCTGATAACCAGCCTTCCGCGAACAATATTAAAAAAAAACTTAAATTTTTTATTGTTCTAAAAAAATTTCAACATATTATTTAATTTTACTATTTTTAAATCAAATTTATTAAAATCACAAAAATGTCTAGGCTTGAGGCTGGTACTCATTGCACGTGAAATGCTGTCAAAACTCATATGAAAAAAACTTATGCGGAATATTTATGAAATTATGTTGATAGAGTTGTACTCTGTTCAATTTGTGAAAAAATTACGAAATGTTTCTAGCAACATTTTTTTACAACTGCGAAAAAATATAAGCTGCACTTATTTCACGTGGAATTTTAAGCAAATGGAAAAAAGGGTAAATTTAATATTAAATGGAAAAGGAAAGACATATATAATATAATCGGGAAAAATTTCTCATCCATATTTACTTAAATTTTTTATTAAAAAAAAAAAAATTTCAGTAAAATACATGTGGGTTTTTTTTACATACGCAAAGATTGAAAACTTCAAATTGTGCAAACTCGCGAGATAGGTAACATTGATACATGTCAAATTTATCTTATGAAATAATAGATGTTGCTGAACATTTTTCACAAATTGGAACAAAGTACTTGGTTTGCAGAACAATACAGAAATTCGTATTAATGATCAAAATTCAAAATGATCATCAGTTAAAGAATTTCTTCCTGGCTATTCAATAATCCTGTTAGTGAAAAAGTCTCTTGACTGGTGCTGAAGATGTTATTGGTATGTTATAGTTAAAAACAAATTTATAGATTCTCGGATATTTCTTTAAGTTTTTTAAAGATACATCACTATCACTGCTATTTAATATAAGTTCACTTTCAAATGTTGAAAAAACCTTTTAATTTGCATCTAGACACAAAGAAAACATAACTAAAAAAAAAAGAAGAATAAAGAAAACTTCCGGAAATTTTTCTTTCACACTTGGCTGAGATTTTTTGCCATTATAAAGGATTCGTAAACGTAAGAGGGTTAAATTTCAAGACATTAAGTCCTACTTTCGTAATCTTTGAACTTTAGTTGTGAAATTTAAATTTCATAAAACATTGATTTTTTTTCACGCGGTAACTTATATGAGTAGGTGATATGCAAAATTCGTTCGTAACAAAATTAAAAGGCGAGATGACAATTGATTCTCACAGTTCTATTAAGCTCTTTATGAGATGAAATATACTGATTGTATAAATACATGTCCTTAAAAAAACATGGAAGGGATAATGTGGTTACTATCGAAACGCGTCAGAAAATTTATAGTAGTTTTTATTTTTAGTATTGAAAAAATTTACAATTTTCTTTTTCTTTAAGCAAAATCAAAGAATTTATAATTTTTTTCTAAATAAAATTATTTGGAAGGTTTTTTGTTGAATCAAAGTATTTATAGTTTTTTTTTTTAATTCAATTATTTGAAGGGTTTTTGTTGGATTAAATTATTTGTAAATTTTTTAATGAATATTGATACAAACGAATATTTTTCTTTGAATCAAGCCAAGGGAAAATAATTTGAATTTGTTATCAAAGTTGTTTTTGGGAATACTATTATTTATTAAAAGATTTAGTTTGCTGTGCTTAATTCCCTTTTTTTTCAATAATTGATAATTTTTTTTTTTATCAATTATTAAAAAATGGGAATTAATCACAACAAACTAAATCTTTTAATTTGAATTTGTTTAGGTGGATTTTTTTACAAAAAATTTTGTAAAATTGTATATTAAACAAAAAATTTTCTTATATCTTAATTTTATAGCGTTTTTACACTAAAGGCTCGTGCACAATGCTAGCAACAATTTTGTTTTTTCTTTTATCTTATTTCTTCCCAAAGTATTTCATATATTTTCCTTTAATTTTTCGAACTAAACTACAACTAAATTTTTTTTTTAAAAGTTGAGTCAACTTCTACTTCAGCAACAATTTGTATGAAAACGTATATGACGTTTATAATAATTTTTTTTTAGTTTTGAATGAAAGTTTTAGCAAAATGTTTTAAAAAATAATAATAAATACGTCGGTCTCTAAATGGAAAATGTGTGTGGTTGTGAAAAAAATTGTTGCTCTATTATGAACACCAGTGAAAATGTTGCTGCCTATTGTGTACGAGCCTTAAAGGTTTTAACAAAAATTTGGGTTTTAACGATACAACCAATCATTAGAACCTGGTTTTACCATACAAAATAGTTTTGTTAAAACCAACTTAAAGGCTTTTTAGATTTGGTTTTAAGTAGATTTTATGAAATATAATCATGTTTTCGTTGTTTAATCCCAGCAAGCATTTTCTGTCACAATCGAATCTTTTAGGAATCAGCGTCACATAACCGCATAAGTGCACATCTTTCGATTATAAATTAATTATACTCTCGTTGTGAGAAAATGCTACCTTACCGGTGAATCACCTCTTAGAATCATTAGTGATGAAATTTTCCGATTCTTTTTTTTTTTTTAGCAAATTCATGGAAGTTCTTATAATCATTAGTAAGTATTTTAATTGTCTATTTTTGTAATTTTTTCAGCGATAAAAGCAGAAAAATTATGTGTTTTAATTGTTTGAGCCAACTATAAAGTTTCTATATTTATAATTTGACGATTAAAACAAACAAAAATTCAATATATTTAAAAATCATTATTTTAACATATTGATGAATCGTTACCCAAAACGCAAAAGGCCCTATCTAACATTTGAAAATTTTACAGGAGAAGCAAAAAACTGTTTAGTTTTCTTCTATGTTACTGTAAAAACTACCGTTGCACAGTGGCGCTATTTGAGTTTTTTCGTTGCAAAAATCATATCTTTTGAACCGAATAAGATAATAAACAGCATATGATAGATAACTGCTCAGCCTATGAAATGAGCGTTTGCTACGCTTTGTAGGGGCCTACTTATGGGTTATCAAAGTTAAAATTAGTAGAAAAATCAATTTTATGGTAACTAAAAAAAATTATTTTTACATTTTTAGATTGTTTTTATTTTTTTTCTTAAGGGTTTTATGTATTAAATTATTACCCAACAAATTAAAAAAAATTATTTTATTTTTAAATTTATTTTTTCAATTTTCTGTAAAATATTCATCACAATTCGTAAGAGAAGGTATATCTAAAAGACTAACCATTTCTAAACTATAATTATTTTGTAACTCTATTCGTGACTTCACATGCCGCAGGGAAGAAATAAGTGGATCGGAAGATGCTGCCAACATGTTGAAGAGGTCCTTATTTTGCCTTACCCTTGATGCTTTGAATGTGTTCTGCAATCTATATTTTTTTATAAAATTTGTTAAGAGACTCCTGTGCTTCTTCAGAAAGCTCTCCAATTGGCAAAGACTGGTACTCAATTATATCTTTGCCATGCGCCAATATTTTATGGACGGTCGGGGTCAACTTCTTCTGTGGATACATTTCTGCTAAAAGAGATGCAGTTTTCGACGCATATTCTCCATATTTTGTAGAATTGACATTTTCTTTGCAGTTTAAAACATCCAAGATCGTTCCCAATCTTTTTACGATTTGATTGTCAATTCCAATGATTCTAGTTACTGCCTCATCATTTTCAAAAAATCTCCTAGAAGTGTTTCCATCGTTTGAGTTACCGTATCCGTGCTTGGGACAGTCTACTTTTAGTCCAACTTGTTTAAAAAAAGCATCCTGTATTTGCTTCTTTCTGATCTTTTCCTTATCCTTTATTGATGTATTTTCATCGAAGTTTTCCTCCTCTTGTGGTAGGGTATATGCCAGTTTTAGCAAGAATTCCATACACCTTATCCTTGCGTGCAATGGTGACATTCCATATTCGTAATTCTCCTCATTTGTAGAATCGTTTAAATTACCAAAGTTCTTCTGACAAATAATAATATAAAATCGATAAAAAAAATATAAAAATAAAACGAAAAAGGGGTTTAAATAGGTTTTTGCTAAATTTGTACCTCCAATATAATTCTGTCTATATATATGTATATGATAACTAATTGAAATATGTTATAATTAAGCAGAAAAAGATACTAATCTTAAACTCTTTACAACTAATTATATAAAATTGAGATGTCACATATTATATATGAAATAAATTGAATTGAAAAAAGTTCTTCTGACTCTTTTTGCAAATCGGGCATGACATTGTTGAGGTTGTTCCTGTCAGTTCGTTTACGACTTTTCCGTCAACCATGGTCAGGTGGAACTCGTAATTGCATTCAATATATTTTCCTTCTCCAATTTGCAGCTTTGTAGGCTTAATCTTGCTTATTTGTTCTTCAATGTCCTTCACCGTAGTCCTTATGAGTTCTGCCGATTCCCTTGCAAACTGAAACATTATTGGTCGGCAATAATGCACTGATGACGGACGTGGATTTTTCCAGTGTAGGGAATCATCCGATTTTAGCCGCAAAGGAACAACAGATGCCATAAACATATTTCCGTCCGATATTGTAGCGTCATCGGAAGATATCCTTTGCTTATAAATGCTTTGTCCGGATCATCCATCGCAGACCCATTTGCTGATCAATGTCAACTTCTCAGGAAGAATTTTCACTTCCGTGAAAAACTTTGGTGTGGTTGACTTTCTAAACAGTTCAAATAATTTTAAATTGTTCAACGCCATGTTATCAGTACTTAAATTGTTTAATGGTTTCAGTAATTGTTGCGCCAACTTTCAGGCGTAGACTAATCCGGGCATTATGCTTATTTTGCAATATATAGGCTTATGCTACCATGCCTAAAAATTTACCTGTTCCCTGCATACATATGGATTTAGGCTGAATAATGCAATTTTGATATTATGCACGTGTCCAAATAAGATTTGTGCCTACCTGTAGGGACCATAAGTCAATATTGTTCCTGACCATTTGTACGCCAAAGTATTGTTTATGTGAGGTACGTACCTGCTAATTTCAATGAGTAGTTTTTTTCAAACTATTAGATCAAACTACTGTCAGTCAAAACATATAAGGGATGGACGCCATACAATTTCTGCAACCATGTCTTTTTGAACTTTTTTACCTCTAGAAGCCAAACGGGCACGTACGGGCAGATAAAACCTTTTGAATTATGTAAAGAAATAATCAAAGAACAGGTTTTGCACGTATGTGCAAATATAGAAAAATATAGTTTTTTTTTATTTTCCGTCAAAGTTGAAAAATAGCGAAAAAACGGATAGTTTTTAAATAGTGATTTACCAGGAGAAACACAAAGCAAACAGTTAATTTTTTTTTATCATTATACATTTAATAAATACATCAATCAATACAAATAAAAAATAAGGCGATTCGTTACCTATTTTTCGTGATATTACACCTGAAATCGCAACAAATTGACTAAAAATTGTGTGTTTTTTTGAAAACCGAAAGTCGGTCAACTTTGAACGGTTATATCTTCTAAACTAAAAATGTGATATTATTAAGAGTGGCATATTTGAAATCGTTGAAAAGTTTCCTATAACATGGGTTTATTCAAAACTTCGTCGGCACTCATGAAAATTTTGATTTTTGCAACCTCGCTTGCTCTACGGGCGCCACTGTGCGTTGTAAGGACAATTGACAATGTGTTATAAAAACGGTTAGTTCGGCATTTTAACGTTCATCATCTTATCTTTTGTAGAATGGGACGTTTGTCCAATCGCTAACTTTCTCAATAAATTGAAACTTTTTTTGGACATTTATGTTTATGCAATACAACAGAATCAATGAAAAACACGATTAAAAATATTTGTTTAGTAATTTTGTGTATTAGGAAGCGATAAATGAATGAATTTTCAATCGCTCAAGTGATAAATCAATTTAAAATTCAAAATATATATGAACCTTTTTCAATCGAGAAATAAGTTTTTAATCATCAAAGATGATCTAAGAGGATTTAGTTTATATTTACAAAAATCATCACCAAAATGTTAGCTGGAATGGAGCTCAATAAAACTAAATAAATAAAAAACAAAAAAAAAAAAAAAAAAAAAAAAAAAACGTCGAACAGATGAAATATTGTAAAATTTATTTTTTTTATAAAACTGCTTGATTTCAAAGCACTACACTCCATTTATTTCTTATACAAATACACTTATTTCTGCGAGAAGCTTATTTTATTTTCCACAAGACTTTTATACAATCTGTGAATTAAAACCTGATTTAACAAAACACGTTATCTGAACGCAAAATCAGCTGTTAATAGTTTTAATGTTAAACCCAGGTTTTAACTTAAGGTGTGAAGACGCTATAAGGCTGGGTGTTTGAGAACTCAGTTAACCTAGGTTTAGTTAATCTAAAAAACAGATTTGTGCCGCCATTTTTAAGTTTGTATGCAACATGTTGACAGAACAGCTGAGTTTTGCTTAAAATATTGGTCTTTAATGAAATAATAAAACAATATCTCATTTCGCCCGAAAAATCCGAATTTCAGTGTACGTTAAACTAGGCTTAAACTTGATCCACATCTCAAAAACTCGGCCCTAGTCGAATAATATTAAAATAATTTATAGAATCTGAAAATTATTTCTTTTTCATAAGTTACTTTATGTTAAATTATGTAAATAATCAGGTCGAGGTCTGTGTTTAAAATATTTTATTTATTTATTTTATTCAATATTTCGCCAACCATCGGTAATCATCATTAGGAAATCTATACAAAAATAATAATAATAACACATACCGAACGATCTCTTTATTAAAATACTAGAATTTTGTATAAGGGAAACCGTTTGGATACAAGGACAAGATTTATACACAATGTAGCGGACTACCGGTGGGGTCATCAGCCTCTCCAATTGTGGCCCACATCGTAATGGAGGAATTGTTAAGAAAAAGCTTTGTAAAACTGGACAGAAGACCGGGATTATTGACAAAGTACGTTGACGACCTGTTTGGGATAGTGAGAGAAAATTAAATTATGGAAACACTTAAACAATTTAATAAATTTCACCATCGAATTAAATCGACAATCAAAGACGAGAAGCACGGACATTTACTGTATTTGGACACTATGGTAATCAGGAGAGGGAATCATATTAAAGTTGACTGGTATCAAAAACCAACTTCTTCGAGAAGAATTATTAATTATTTTTCGTGCCATCCAAGGACTATAATCATGAATATTGCAAGTAATTTTATTAAGAGAGTGTTGACAACCCGTGATAGACAATTCCATAGGGAAAATTTACGTAAAATAAGTGATATTTTAGGAAGAGACTCGTTCCCGAAAAATATTTTTGGGGATTTATGGAAATAAAAACTGTCAACAAATAGCAATACCAGATGACTCTCATAGAATATATAAATCAATGACCTACGTGCCAAAAATCGCGGAACGTATTCAGAACTCTGGAATATATAACAAGGAAAAATATAATATAGCTCCAAAAACAATTAACACTCTCAGACAACTTTTTTCAAATACAAAAAGTAAAATTGACGACGTGGATAAATCAAATCTTATCTACAAAATAAAATGCGTGGGGGACAACACTAATATGTGCAAAAAACAAGCTTGGAACTAGATTAGCAGGACACAGATCCGACATTAAATGTAGGGATAATTCATCAACACAAAAAAAAAACACTTACGGCCCACTGTGCAGTGAGAGAACATACACCAGATTTTGACAACGTACAAATATTACAACGAGAGGAAATATATAAACGAAGATTTACATTGGAAATGTTACACATAGACAAAGTCGAACGGGAAGGAAGAATAAACCACCGAGCCGATATAGAAACTTTGTCCAGTAGTAATACGTACATAATAAATAAAAATAATTAGAACAGTTAGTGCAATATTAAATGTTAAACGTTAAAGAGATAATTGTTTGATTATTGTTACTCATTGTTTTGTAAGTTTTTGTCGTGTTATGCTTTATTATTGTCACAGTGATAAAATAAATTTATTTGCATTATTGTTATTATTTTTATATAGATTTCCTGATGATGCTTAACGATGGTAGGCGAAATATTGAATAAAATAAATAAATAAAATATTTTAAGCACAGACCTCGAGCCTGATTATTTATATAATTTATATAAAAGAAAAACATATTTAGTTACTTTATTATATTAAAAATTTTCTATTTTTCGAATTTGTTCTATGAGCTAAATTTCAGTTATGTATATTATAAAGCTCTTTGTAATAGTTCTATTCCTTAAATTCTTAAGAACGACTTTATACATTACCAGAATATTATAAAGTCATTCCTAAAAATTTAAGGAATAGAACTAAAAAAATAAAAAAAAAATGTTTAATATAATAAAGTAACTTATGAAAAGAAATAATTCCAGATAAATTTTTAAATATTTAATTTCAAATTAGCAAAATTGGACTTCAGTTATGAAGATAATTTTTGTTTATTTTTATTCTTCATATTCTGATAAAATTATATTTTAATTAAGTTTGAACAAATATTTGTAGTAAAAATATTCATAGTAAGCAGCTAGAGTCTTAATATTTTTTTAGCAACAATTTACTTCTTACAAGAGTCAGAAAATACTCTTTTAGCAACAGTTTATTTTTGTGTCAATTTTGTGGACACACGGCGACGATTCGGGTAAAGATGGATAAATATATTGTTTCTGCATTTGTTGGTTGCACATGGAAAAACATGCAATTGCATATTGAGGGTTTCCCTGGTTAATAATTATACTTAATTAATTATACTAAAATACATTAAATTAGCCACAGTTCAACAATTAGATTAAACCTATGGATCTTATGGTAGACAACAAATTTAAATACTTTTATCTTATAAATTTGTTTCAATCTAAAACCTTTAAAATATTTTCAAGTCTGCTTAAAAGAAATCAGTTCCCTCATTAAGTCGATAAATTCATCCTTGACAAAACCCTCAGATTTAATTTCAACAGGTAATAAAAAATTTTTTACTCGTAACCAGCTTATTTTTTTATTGTTTTTTTTTTTAATCGGCGTTAGATAATTTTTCGTTACATTTTCGTTGGATAAATCTTACAGTTTTCTAATTAATGCCAGTATTTTTTTTTTTTTTAATATTTTGTATTCATTTTAAGTTGTTTTTTAGCATTAGCTTTTATTTTTCAGCATTTTTTTTACACAAAAGAAAAAAAAAACACTCATACTCAGCCATTCACACAAACAATTACGTATGTGCTTATAAATTATTCACATACATTTTAGACACCCAGGTGCACATTATTCCCCGAACGTAAATTTATATTTAATGCATACAGTTAAGACTTAATAGTTGATTATATTTTAGGCTTTTTTGGCTTAGCACAAAGCTAAAAGAGGGAGTGAAGCCAACAAAAAATTTTAATGAGCCAACCATTAATCATGGACATATATATGTTTGTATATATCATTAAAAAAAAAAAACAAGGAAAACAATGGTTCTTAAAAAAGTGAACCAAAGCTTGTTTTATATAAAACACGTGGATACACACACTCAACAATTAAATACTAAATGTTGAACTAAAGAAATTTTGAGGGCAATAGTCGAATTCGTGTAGTCCTATAGTTGGTTTCGTATTCGAAAAAAATGCGGTGGAATAAATACAGTGGCTCACATTTAAAATCGGGCAAACGCACGAAAATATTTCTTCACGCTACTCTGTTTTCATAAAAGAAAATAGATCCCAATTTTGTCTATTTTATCACAAAAACTCTTTTATTTAAAAACAACAAAAAAAAATATTATTCTAAGTTGCGTTATAAAATGTACATGAAGGTAAAACTTAAAAAAGTCACTTTTCTGTCTTACATTGAAAGTCGGGCATTACATAAAAATTCAATAATACTTGAAAAAAAAACACAAAGTAAGTATTTTGTTGCGCAACCTTTTTGATTACCAACAGCATGTAGATGGCTTGGTATCGATTTAATTCATTTCTTCCAAACATCGGGACTAAACTTATTGCACTCTTCTTGCAAAGCACTTTTCAAGATTTTTTTTTTGATGTACACAGCCCGTCCTGCATCCTGCGTCCAACTTCGTATCCATGAATGTTCAATGAAATTGAGTTCGGGACTTTGTGCAGGTGTTTGGATCACCTTGCGACAATTATACACCACCCAATTTTCACATCATGCGCTGAATGCTTCGGATCTTTATCCTGGTAGTACTTAAAGCTAGCTTGAATGCCGAGACTCTTAACATATTCTTTCAAATTGGCCTTCAAATTTATTAAACTAAAACATGCTTGTTAATTATTTCATCGATAAAATACAAGTTTCCAGCTCTCGAAGCTGCCATGCACCCCCAAACAATCACCGAACCACCTTGTTCTTGAACGTCAATATATGCCTAAGGATTTTATTTTTGGATCACTATAAGGAGGGAAAATAACAATTTAATGGTTTTTAAAAACGTTTAAGGTAGTATTTTTTACTGACGAAAGGAAATTTAATTTATTTAGGTGTGATAGAAGAGGTTTAGTATGGCACAAACCCAACAAAGAGCTAGAAAATAAAATTAAGAAAAGCAGTTAAACTTGATGACTTTTTCTAAGTTTTACCTTCATGTACATTTTGTAACGCAACTTAGAATAATTTTTTTTGTTGTTTTTAAAAATAAGAGTTTTTGTGATAATATAGACAAAAGATGTATTTGCTTTTATCAAAACAGAGATATAGCGTGCAGAATTATTTTCATGCGTCTGCCCGACTTTAAATGTGAGCCACTGTATTTCAGTGGTCCTACATTTGCAGGGGGGCTAGCTGAAATAATTAACTGATGTAGTTCATTTCTAATATATACCACTGGATATAAACACTGAAGAGAATTAAAGACATTCATGTAAGATCATCGCTGATTCCTTATCGGGGTCTCAACACACGCAGAGAAAAAACATGTTTAAATTTGGTTACCTCCAAGAACATTTCAAGCATATTATGTCCAATTTAACCATATTTTTCACTGACAACCATTTTATCGTTGAATTTGTCCTCCATGAAGAAGTAACAACCATATTATGGTTGCCTCTAAACATGTTATGATTAAATATGGCAATAATTTGTTTTAAATTAATAATAGTATTTTCCTCTTTTCCAAAAGCAACATGCTTATGATTGAAAAACAAAAATGGTATTATAGCTGTTAAAAATAATTTAGTTATTATTAAGCATAACATGTTCGGAGGCAACCATAATATGGTTGTGGCTTTTTAGTGACAATAATATGGTTAAATTAAACATAATATGTTTAAAATTTTCCTTAACATTAGTTTTGTTGGAGGTGGCCATATTTAAACATGTGTTTTCTCTGGGAGCACGCTTATGTGAAGGGAAGGTTCACTTAAACTGAACTTCACTCATTGGTGGGCCACATAGATAGATCTCTGCACTACAAGGAATTCGGTTTAATTGTATTCTTGGACATTGAGGAAGCTTTCAACAACGTTAAACCTGAATCGGTAATTAATGCCATATGAGACTTTTTTTGTCGACTTAGCATTCATTTAATTTGGTAGCTGTATATTGCACTTCAGGTATGTCGCGCCTTAGTTGGGCACCTCAAAAATTTCCACAATTGCGACCAGACGACCTCACAAGGAGGAATGATGTAGCCACTACTTTAGAGTCTGAATATCAATACACTGCTTAAGGACATAGTTAGGACGTGCTGCATATGCAGACGACGTGGTCGTTGTGGATATGGGTAAGGATCCCAAACTACTGTCAGAACTTTTGGAGTCTGTACTGGATGTCCTACTGAAATGGAGCCAGGGTAATTCGACCCGGATATTAATTCTGCCAAAACCAAACTGGAACCAGTGATATTATACGTTAGGAAAAATCCCTAACCGTTGCGAGTTACTTCTAAAAAAGTGGCCGTAGGGAAAAGAAGGACAGATATTTTTAAATAATTAATATAAAGGGACTTTTCAAAAATGTGGCAAAACTGTAAATATTTGGCATTTTTTTGGATTTGTTACAAAAACTTGTTACTTATAAAATTGTTGATACGGCAACAATTAAAATTGTTAGATTTCTTTGAGTGATCGCTTGCCCCCATTTGATTTTAAGGTAAGTTTGTGAAACTCCCTTTTATAAGAATTTAATTTTTCAGCGCAATAAATAGACAACTTGTTTAAAGGGCTCTGGAGACTTTCAAATAAACCCGTCAATCAGTGCATATGTGTTAGTGTCGTTTATTTGAGGCTTTTTCGGAGACGTACAAATAAACACGGCAATCAACAATTGTATTTTGTAAAAAACCAAAATATTTATATTTATCATGACAACAAACACAAAGAAAATAATTTTTTTTGTCAATCACAACAGGAGACTATCAAATAATCAGCCATCAAATAAAAAAATCAAAACTTTTTGATTTTCATCAAGCATTGCCGACAACGCGTATGTGTACCCGAAAAAGAACGACTGCACGCACACAACTAAGTGATTGATGTATTTATTTGATAGTCTCCCGGGCGTTTATGATGGGCATCAAAAATTTTTGGGGTAATCACCAAAATGAAAAGTTTTAATGAAAATTAAACTTTCCCCCTTTAGTAGTAATTAGTTATTTTTGATTTATCACTGCCACATGTAATACAGATAACGATCTCAAAAATAAACTTTAGGAAATCAATAGAATTTGTTAAAAATAAAGCTAAAATTTGATTAACATACTGGTCACTCTATTTTTTGGATTTCTTCCTCAAATATTTGTTAGGTCTGAACATATCTTTAGTCGTAAAATTGTATCTTTAATTTGCATTATCTGCTCTTATATGCAAGCAAATGTACCTTCCAGTGCACCGAAATCATTTAAACACCCATACAATTGTTAGGAAATCACCAACGGATTTATTTGCATTGATATTAAAAGTTGTAGGGATTTTTGTAGGGACAATTTTTTGAGCGCGTAAGGAAAAATAGGGATTTTGTTCGGGCTGCGCAATGACTTTTCAGAAAGTCTATAACATCACTGATTGGAACTTTCTACAAAATTTCCTTCAATTTGCTACCCGCAAAATAAATGGGGACTCTCTGAAACTATCAGATAATGCCAAATAACTTGGACTAATATTGAACAGCAAAGTGAATTGGCGGCAACTGCACTATATTGCTGTAAATAGGACAGGCATTGGCCCAATCTGGAGAATCAACATTAGGAATGCATACTGGTTATACGAATGTGTCATCACACCTATTCTATTCTATGGCGCAGCTGTATGGTGGTTGACAGGATCTGAATATACTTAACATTTGAGAAGTTATAGCTCCCCTATTGTTGTAGGTGACACGGATGGATTATATCTGGCCCAGGTGATGGTAGGACGGTAATTGAAAAAATATCAATTTAAAAGAAATCTAACATACATTTCGTCGACGTGGTTTGTTGCTTATTATATTTTTTTCCAAATGGGTCCAAATTATACCAGAAGCTAGAACTTAATTTCATCACAACCCACAACTGTACATCTAAATCCAATAACTTTATAAAAATATTTTTCTAATGACAAGCCTATTAACTAGTTAGTATTACTTTAAATTATAAAAACTCTGCAATGAAAAATTTTGAAGCATCCACATTCACCCACTGGCATTAAAGAAGACCAAATTATATGGTTTTGAGTTTGTGAAAAACATGAGTATTTAAATGGCATGTGTTTGCTTGTGATGACTATAAAGTGTAATACAAAGTGGTAAATTGATGTGCATATTCGTATGTTGATTACAGCCAACAAGAGTGTTAAGCCTGATTTAAATACGTTGGCTAAAAAAATGTCTGTTAGTGTTTATGAGAGCAGAAGCCAGTTGTATGTGGGAGTATATTTAAATATAAAAGGCCGGATTATTTTTTGAGATTTTTGTTTGCTTTTTGGTTGCTTATTTGTGTTTTAGTAAATGACTGCTAATTAATGAAATTTAACGTTAATAATGTCAGGTGTTGGTCTTATTTTTGAGTTTTTAACAGAACGTTTGACTCAATACGAATGAGTTTGAAAGCTTGGTAGGTTTTCGAAACAGTGAATACTTTTTGGTACAATAAAACCAACAACTTAAATTATATAGCCTTACATATGCATACACATACACACATACACATACACACACACACACACACACACACACACATACACACACTTATACACAAGCAATTAAAGTGAGAAAGAGATAAGGAGATTTAAATACATATTTAATTTAATGAAATACAATATTTTAAACAAACATTATCATATAAATATAACGATAAAAATCTGTGGATAAGATAAGTAACAGTGATTTATTAACCAAGCCCGTTAAACCACCATCAAAATCCCATATCAAGAAATTAAATTCAGGATCTTTCAAACGATGAATAAGCGATTTGCGGGAAGAACTTGTTTTCCATACTCTCGTTTTGGTTTATTACACTGTTGCCGTGGTGGGTTTAAAAACGGATTAAAGAAGACATTAATTACCTTTTTTTTAAATATAAATGCAGCTGTTTATAGCGCCATATTAATGGCATTTAAGTTTATGGCAAACTTTTTATATTATTAAATATATAAAAAAGGAAAAATAACAATAACAAAGCAAACATTTAAACTAATTGAAAAAAACCATGTTAAAAACTTTTTTAATAAGGCATCAAAATTGTCTTTAAAGCAATTAAAAAGTTTTTGCAAATATTTCGACACAATTTCATTTTTGCTTACTGTTCAACAAGTATTTTGCCCCTTTTAGGACTTTTATGGAAAAAATATAAAATTTTTGTTTAACAAAACATTTTCATATTACAAAAATATAATAAAAATGGTTGTAAAATTTTCTACTTTAATTATAATTACCATCACAATTACAATTCAACCCTTGTTAAATTTTTGTGAAATTAACAATGAGATATTTAAACATAAACCGTTAAGCATAAACAATATTAATAAAATGTACCTTTTTTATTTTTGGTCCTGATTTAATTTAGATACAGCGATTGTATAAAATATATTTAAAAAAGGGAGTAAACATAATAAAACAAATATGAAAATATTTGTAGATCGTGATGTGTAGTCAGCACACTAAACCTCTGCCTGCGGTAAATTTATATTTCAAACGTATTTAAAAATGGCCAGTCAAGCCCGACCATACGATACCCTCCACCACAGTATTTGAGAACAAAATTTTAATAGTAGACCCTACTTGTTACCCATGGACAATCATGAACCCGCCAGAACAAAATTCTTTTGTGAGGTTAAAGGTTGAATTAGCGCAAGGAAGTGACAAGTTACACAACGAGCGTTATAAAAACCTTTTCTTTTTTTTTTACTTATTTGTACATTAAAAAATAATAGAAATCCAAGCTTAGGCTCCTTTTTTGTTTTCGTAGTCCCTGCTTACTTTTTTATACAATATTGTTGGTTTTTTTGTCCCTTCAATAAGTTTTTCCTCTACGATACACAAATTTGCTTCAATTGTTTTCTTGTTTTGTCAGCTGATTTCTGGTTAAAAATACACAATGCCTCAAAAAGTTCAAGGTTTATCAACTTTCTGGCGCAAACGCCTCAAAATGTTTGTTAAGTAGCTTGTTCTATGAAAAAACACTACCTTAACCTTTTGACAGCAGTCTACAGAACGCTCGCGCACTAATGTGTGTAACATACTATATTTCTTTCTTTCCAAGATTCATGTTAAAGTCCTTTGTGCCGAATATTATTTAGATATTTTCATGTATATGAGATTTGTTTGCCTTGAGGTCATTTTGGGAAAGGGGTTTATTTATGAACAATGGCTAGTACAATATTTTGGCATGACCAGAGTTGCGCAGTATTTCAAATGCTTGCATTTTTTTCTTTTTTTACTTTGAGACAACACTCAGGGGATGCCCCTACTAATGCAACGCATTGTGTTGGAATTAGGAAAATAGATAATGATGAGAAGGGCATTTAATTTGAATTTTTTCAAATTGTAGCCGACTGGGAGGACTTCTGCCGGGAGTCTATTCCACATACGGCTAGTTCGACCGGGAAACGAATTTTCTCTGTAATGCATTGTGCGATACCCTGTACAGTGTACAACGAACCGATGTGGTCTGCTGGAAAGGCTAGTACTACGGGCATGTATGGCTGGGCACATTGAAAAATATATCGATATATATCGTAGCGATGTTTTTTAAGAGTATCGATATTTATTAGCCGTTATGTGGTCGGGATCGAAAACTTACGTGGGCGGTCGGAAGACTACATTTGTAGTAATTTTATTTTTGTACTACTTTATTCCTTTAAACAAAAAAGAAAATTATTTTATTATTTTATTATTTTCTTTTGATTTTATTTTCATGAAAACTTGAATAAAACAATTTTAAAGCCTTAATTTTAATTATTGAGCGGCATTTTCAAATACGTAAGTTGTGGAATGTACATCGCATAACGGTTTATTACACCAACTGCAGATCTTTCGTGTGCTTTTGCGCTTTACCATTTCACATGCCTGTCATCATACAGGATGAAAGGGCAGCCTTTCATCAGATATATCGGGAAATTGACTAATTGCCCTTTTTCGACAGCGAGGCGTTTTGGAATGTGGCCTTTTATCCTTGGAATCTCTGACCACTGTTCAATTGCTGGCATGAACATCTGTTTTGCCAATCTTTGCAAGAAATTTCTGCATTTGTCTGTCTGCTGGATATGGCTATTATTTTCAATGTAGACTATATGAAGCTAGTGCGGATATATACAACATTCATTCATTACTATCAAATAGAATTTGTTCGAGCATCGCTGAAGTGAATAAAAGATCAAATATGGCGGACTCAGTTATTCCTTTAGTGGCTCGTAATTACTTTGATGCGCTATGAGCATACATGTGAAGCAAACATTTTTTTCCGGATTATATAATGCCGGATTGTATTCTGCCGGGAAACGAAACTTGTGACACATACAAACAACTAAGCTGTGCAATATTTTATTTTTAACAGGCTCAAATAAAAAAAAATGTTTTTTTTATTATTAACATTCCAACTTTCTTGAGTCTATTGCTGCTAATACGCCAATTTTAAGGCGATTCTTTGCATAATTATAGGAATCCTTTTCATAATTTTTTTCCGCGCTTATTTTTTTGTTGTCATCTCTTAAAAAACCGAGACAAGACTGAACTGTGTAATCTATGAAAATGTACAATGGAAAAGAGCCGTTATTTTCTTAACATCAGTTAAAAAAACATATGATGCAATTCTTTAACAACAACAGTATTGTAAGCACTTGAGATACGGTTAAAATGTTGCATTTTATTATAAAGAGGCGTAGATAAATATCGATGTATTGATATATGGGTATTTTTAATATTAGCGATATATATCGATTATAATTTTTTAAAATAGCGATATTTATTGCCCATCCCTACGCGCATGCACTCGCGTCTCAGGGATAAGTTCGCCCATCTCAGCTGAACACTTACCGTGGTAATATCGATAGAACAATGTTGAACCCATATTCCGACGATTCTCCAATGAGTCAATAGAGATGAATACCCTGGTGCCTTTGATGAGCTTCAACGCACTCCTTTGCACCCGATCCAGAAGCTTCAAGATGAGGAGATCCGACAGAGTGAAGAAGTTATTCTACTGTTTTAAGACACTTGAATGACTGCTTCTTTCGACACTTGAAAAACATGTTGGTTTTAACGAACATCACATTGAATTTTCATGCTGATTCCTCAATAGCTATACCTCCCATGGATACAGATGACACTGTATATGCACAATACCAAAATGTATTTTGCATTTGATATTTTAAATACCTGTCGCTCTAGTATTTTGTATTGCAAATACTTTTGGTCTGAAAATACATTAACTATTAATGAATAACAAATCAATTGTCTCAAATATTAAATTCTTTGGCCACTACGGACGTAAATAATTTCATAAAAAATTATCGTTTTAGAAAAATTCTTGATTTAGCATTTGCTTACTGCCATATATTTCCGAACGAAGAGTTCTTCGCCTAACTTACATTTAAAGCAAAAATAAGTTATAAAAGATTGTTTTTGCTTTACATGTAAGTTTATCGAACGAAATCTTCGTTCGGAATCTAGGAACAGGCAATAAGTGTACCTTTTTATCAAATATTTTCAAAAGGTCTTGGACCAAATAATTGTGTCCATATCCCACTAGATGAAACTCTCTTTTGATAAGTGGGGTAAGAACATTAAGTTTTCTTACAAGCAAGACCTGAGTGTTTAAAATTCGTATTCACTTTATGGTCTTACTTGTATAATATTTTTAGCTTTTCTAAAGTATTTGGAAAAAGTTTCCTGACGAGCCGGCCTAAGCAACCAACGAAATGCGCATAGAAACCAGCTTTCCTACAGCAATAAATTTCAGTGTTTTTAATCATAAATAAAGATTGGGATTATTAGCACATCATTAATAAATGAATTAATTAATGAATTCATAGTACTGTTTAAACCAATTTCTAGATTTTTAGATTCCACTCAGGGCAACGATTGTTTTTATAAAAAGTTTCTGCCTATCCTTATGTCAGTAAGAACCAGCTTAGATCGGTTTCAGAACAACAATTTGAGACATTAAGTTTGTGTTATGCAAGAATTATAAAAGAGCATTGAAAAAATATTCGATAGGTTTCCTAAACTGCCACCTAAAGTATATTTTGGCATCCACTTAGTTTCAACAGATAAGAGGCAAAGAATACAAAAACTTGATATTAATACCTTAGGGGAATATTGCATGAAATGAACTAATTTCTGCGAGCAGTAGAAACTCCCGTACGAGTTAAGCAGATGATTATTTTATTACTCTTGTAATAAGAGACACTGCACGTTGGTCAAAAATCTATTTTCTCTGGCCAAAATGTAATTTTTTTATTTTCTTCTCTCGCCCTTTTTATGTTTAAATGAGATTAAAAACACTTCAAACCAACAAAAAATTTGTTTTTTATTTATATACCGTAATTAATTGTTAATGTGTATAGCGACAAACACAAAACTTTTTTATGTTGTTGGAGAATTGAGTTCGAGCATTGCATTTTAGGTGTTTGGTCAAACAGTATATTAGCAATTAAAGAAAATAAATCTTATTAAAATTTGTATGGATAATCAAGATAAAGGTAAGTGTTTGTAAAATGTTTTAAGAAATGTTAAACAAATATTAGCTTAAGTTAAAAAAACTGGCATTTTCTAAGGGCATATAAAAAGTTTAAAATGATTGTTTACCGAACAAATTATAACTTAAAAAAAATGTCCAAATTTGTCCCGTGCAAAACAAAAATCCAAAAATAGTAAATAGTCTATAGGTTTTTATTCTTTAAATATTTGCGTCAATTATTTCCAATTCTTTGAAATAAATTAATTTTTGTCAGGTAATCTTAGCATTAAAAACTCCGATCCTTTCCAAATCTGGCTGCAAAATGCCAGCAAAGAGGAGAAGAAGAAAGCTCTTTTAACTCATGTTATAAAAACAAATGGAGAAAATAACCCTTCTGAAGATTATATGAAATATTTAGAAAAAAAACTACGAATTTATTGTATTAAGTTGGGAAAGAAGTGGCGGGAAAGCCACACTTGCTTAAAATATTGTAAGTCCCGAAATGCCAAGTGGCATTTAAAACCTCTAAAGTGCAAACAGAAGTCCCAAGCTTTTCAGAGGCTGATCGGCCACGATTGGTATATTCAGAAATGTCTGAGCGCAGCAAAAGAAGGAAAGCGGCAGGTATCTCATCATGCAAGCAAAATGAGACAGACTTATTAGTTCATGCAGCATGTATTCCAGCCCGCAAAAGGAGAGAAAAGGACCTAGCTGCTGTTTTAAAAGACACAATGAGAAGTCCAATGCGTCCATCTAAAATCAGAAAGATGTGCTATGAAAATTTCCAAGAACCTGTTAAACTTTCTGACGAGAAAGCTCTTGCATTTCCCATTCAAAACAATTTCGCAAAAAAGCAATACTGCAATATTCGCATGTAGAATATACAAAGAAATTGTACCACATTTCCATTCATTCAAAACAAATAAAGCAGAATACGTTCCTTCCTGTTGGGTGCTTTGCAGAGGACGCTGCTGAATGTAAAAATATAATTTACAAACATGACAGATTATTTCATGACGGCAGAAACAGTCGCATTAACAATCTAAAAGATGTATTTAACAAAGCGTTTGATACATCAGATCCCTTAATATCGTCCTTACGCCTAAAAACTCGCATTCATCAAAGAAAGCTCCAAATACTTCCATCGGAAGTTATAAAACTATTAACTATCCTTCTTAGCAAATATCAACTGCACTGAATTCAGAGGATGGTGATATCACCGACGAAGAAGAATTTGAAGAAGATAATTTGACGTTAGAAAATGAAATGAACATAACCATTAATTGAACATTATTTAATAATTACACTGTGCAAGAAATTTACACTTTTTTTTCGTGGTAAGCTGGGCACCTGGCATTTCAACATAATTCGGGTACGCTGAATCCAGTGGTGCCCGCGGTTTTTTAAGATTGGCTCTGGTTTTCGAGATATACCATTATTTCAAAAATGGAGGAGGTTGCACAACATATGTTCGCGTAACTTAAAAACGCTTTAGCATATTGAAAAAACTTAAAAAACCGAAATTTTCCAATAAAATTTCCTTTAAGAAAAGTAAGACTTTTTTTTAACATCCGTAGTCGTTTTAGAAAAATAATTTTTTTTTTGGAAAAAAAATAATTTTTTTAACAAAATTTCGAAATTTTTGTTTTTTAAAAATTCATAAAAAATTATCTGTTGGAAACTTTTGAGTTTATTCACAAAAGTCGACAAATTTTAATTAATTTAAGAATTTTATAAAACGCAATATTTGTATGGGAGCCCCCCTAAGGGATGGTGATAAAGGGAAAGTATAATATGAGAAAATGTTAAGAACAAAAAACTAATGGAGGTCAGTCATACATTTTATCCCCCTAGGGGCGATTCCTGGGCATTTATGGGACTCTTTCTAGTCTGCATTGAACATTTTGTATGGAAGCCCCCTTAAGGAATGGAGATAGCGGGTGGGTATCTTAGAAATAAATGATTGAGATGAAAAATAAAGTGGGATTGGTCATACATTTGATCCATCTAGGGGCATTCTAGGCGCTGCAGGGCCAAATTTAAGAATTTCACTAAACGGCCATATTTGTTTGGGAGCCCCCCTAAGGGGTGGAGATATATGGCAACTATGTTTTAAGAAAATGTTAAGAACAAAAAACATTGGAGGTTGCTCATACATTATATCCCCCTAGGAGTGAATCCTAGGCCTTAGAAACAAATGATGGGAATGAAAAATAAAGTTGCGCTGGTCATACATTTGGCCCATCTAGGGGTATCTCAGGCGCTGCAGGTGCAAAATTAAAGGCTAGGGTTCCACGCGTATAAAAAACCAAGTTCCATACAAATTAAGCTATAAGTGATTAAAGTCTGTCTACAACTTCTGATTTTTTCAGAAAAGATGAAATTTTTTATTTTTTATAATAACCAAACTTAAAAAAATTTCAAAACATTTATATTTTTTGTTAATTAGTTAAAGTTAAAGTTTTTATTTAGAAATTTATTCTTCTTCCTCCTGCAGATTCCAACAAATATCCCCTAATACCGAATCAAGGTGTTTGCCGCTTTACAAGTGTTCGAGCCTGCCTGTTACTTGGTGAAATCTCTCGCCATGTTCATCAGACTCGGCTGGTGATTGTTCATTAAATTATTCGGCCTGGTAAAGCAAAAAATGTATTTTCAATGACATTCTAACGTTTAAGTTTTTAGTTGCGGTTAGCATATTTTTGGTTAAAATTCGCCAGTTTTCAGACCGATGATTTCCTAATACATTTTCTATTACTGATTTCACAAATTTCCAGGCCAATTGCTCGATATCATTCAATGCAACCTCAAATTGATGGTTCTTCATAAGACGAAGAATGTCCGGTCCATTAAGAATTCCTGTAAAATAAAATCATTATGATATGAAATATAAATTTAATTAAATAAAGTAGTAAGAGTTCATACCTTGTTTTACTTTCATGCCGCTTAATCGGAAAAATTCGGCGCAATTCGGTAAAAGCAACACCATCTGGGCTCAATGCTTTTATAAAATTTTTTATAATCCCCAGTTTGATGTGGACTGGAGGAAGCAAAATCTTTTCCATCGGTGCAGGTGTAATTCAATAACATTATTTCTATGCAATCTGCTTTCCTCACGTAAAGCCCAATCCCGTGTATTGTACTGGTCGCCATCGAAACGCGTATGCCATAAGCATATTTTCCACTTGTGGTCTTCATATTTAATTAACTGTATTATTTTTTTCATTGATGCGTATGTCTCTTTAGTATTTGTGCTAAGTGCTATCGGAATAGGACTTTTTAAATTAGTGATATGTAGCAAAACTCCTTTTAAGCTACTTTTGGAAGAATCAATGAATAAGCGCCAATCTCCAGGATTATATTCATTTTGCATTGTTAAAACCAAGACGCGGATGTCAGTACAATACGCGATAGAATTATTCTCAATAGATCTAAAAAAAGTCGTATATCATCTATGGCGATTGATAGCCCCGTATAGTTGTACACCTGGTGCTAAACTATTAGCTCGTAACACTTTTGTCAAGAGAATGCTCTGTCTTTGAGATAATTTTAGACGCCGTACCATTATATCCAGACGATCTTGCGAGATTTCATTGTGACTGCATGGAACCGTGATGCATGACGGTTGATACATTGAAGTAGCTGGTTTACCCGCTTCAACAGAATGAATTATTGAGGGAATATGTTCTGTTGGTATTTGGCTATCCGGAACAGGAATTTCATCAGAATGTGGCAGCGGAAATCGAGCATATGCTGTTTCAGTATAAGATATATAAGTCCCATAAATTCCCAGAAGTCGCCCCTAATTTTTTGTCCTTAACATTTTCTCGAGACATACTTGCCCCTTATCTCCACTTCCTAGGAGGGCTCCCTTTCAAATATTGCGTTTTATTTATTAAAATTTGTCGACTTTTGTGAATAAAATCAAAAGTTGCTAACAGATTTTAATCATTTATGGCTTGTTTTGCTTGCAGATTCGTGTTTATATGTCTGCAAAAAATTAGAAGCCTAGCTGCATGTTTTAATTTTTTATGAATTTTAAAGAAACAAAAATTTCGAAATTTTGTTAAAAAAATTATGTTTCTAAAACGACTGCGGATGGTAAAATAAAGTTTTACTTTTCTTAAAGGAAATTTTAACTTTTTCAATAAGCTAAAGCGTTTTTGAGTTACGCGAATATATGTTGTGCAACCTCCTCCATTTTCGAAATAACGGTATATCTCGAAAGCCAGAGCCAATCTTAAAAAACCGCGGGCACCACTGGATTCAGCGTACCCGAATTTAAATGCCATGTGCCCGGCTTGTCTGTTTTTTCAACTAGCATAGTGTTATTAAATCAAAACAAATACTTTTTGTCTTTAATGCATTGTATTGTTCAACCATGATAATGGTATTAAATATATTGTTACGTTTTTACTTTATAAAACGCGTTAAGGTTTATTCCATTTATGATAAACCTTTGAGTTCTTTTAATTGCAAATCAAAATAAATACACACACGAATCCAACTTAACAAACTTTATTGAAATTCACAAAATTTAACCACTATTGTAAGTAATGATCTGAACCGTTTAATGTCTCCAATCAAACTAAACTTAACTTTTATGAGTAAGCCTGTATTTATAGTTCAAAACTATTCCTAGTTGATTCAAGAACCGTCTAGTATTTTCTAGAAGGTTGTGTTCGCATTATTTTAAAAATAACTAAAGTCTACAATTACAATTGCTAGAAAATTTAGTACAGTGGTGTTCATAAAAATAGTAACTTATATGACATACAACTATAATTTACAAGATAACTTATAACTAAAACCATAAATAATTATTAGACAAATCTAATTTCATAACACTGCCCTCCACTTAAGCCTGTTCGTCCCGAATAGGCTCAGATTCTCCGTTTCCATAATGGGCTAGTCATTCTAAATGTACCACCTTCATTTTTGATCTTGGACTCTTATATTTCTGAATTCGATACACCACGTCATTCCGTTTCTTTATCACCTTATATGGTCCATCACAATGAGTCTGCAGCTTAGGAAATAATCCTTTCTTGCGTTGTGGATTAAAAAGTAAAACCAACTGGCCTTCTGTAAAGCCTTCCGAAGTTGCCGTTCGTTCGTATTTGACTTTCATATTGTCATTTGATGAATTGACATGGCTCCGTCTTAATTCGTTTTTCTGCTCTTGGAAAGAAACCTTACTCGTACGGGTTGTTCACCAAAGTTGTACTTCTGTGGCGATGTTATACTCTCTCTAATTGGACCCCTGACCAACACAGAGTGGGCATTTTATTATGCAATCAATCACGGTTTTAATAAGGTTTTTAGCCGATTTTCCATCAGTAATTTCCCATGTACGGTATAGGTAATCATTTGCCACCCTCAGACTATTCCACTGTGCCCAATACGCTTCCATCAGTGGACCCTCCAATGTGATTTCTTTATGAGTCGGTATTTTACCTTCTTTCTAAGCCTTCATAATTCCCCCCAATATGGGATCATTTTTCTGCGCCGTTGACCAGTCTTCGATGGGTTCCACATGCAATAGGCGAATCGCATTGGTGCAGTTCTTGTTTTCAGCCTCCATACAATGCTTTCTCATATATTTACTCGGCCGTCTTGAGTGTGCGCTCGGCTCACCACGTTTTTCATCGTCTCTCTGGAATGACGATTTCTTACGATTAAAACTGACAAGCTGTCTTACAAGGGCATCACTTCCGTTCCCATATCTAGACTTATGTTTTGACGAATCATAAAATCTGCAATAAT
Organism: Pollenia amentaria; assembly: GCA_943735925.1. Taxonomy (NCBI): domain Eukaryota; kingdom Metazoa; phylum Arthropoda; class Insecta; order Diptera; family Polleniidae; genus Pollenia; species Pollenia amentaria. Next base: position 116,330,489 of record OX031010.1, on the reverse strand, counting down.
TATGACATCGTCCGGAATTTCAGCAACAAGAAATTCATCAAAAACGATCATATCGCCCATTCTTCTTTCCACTCTTGTTTTGCCATATACAATGACAGGCTCTCCCGAAGCTGTTCTCAAGCTTACCCCGCTTAGTGGTTCGACAAATCCCCTAACCAAAATAGCCCTTCTAATGGAATGCCCTGCACCAGTGTCGATAGTCAAAATGCGGATTTCACCATTGATATACCCACAGATCGTAATATTCTTGTTGCTCGTTTTCACTACTAAATTAATCGTGAAACCTTCAGATGCTTCCTTCGCTATGCTAGCTCTTAGCCTCAGCGGCGACTCTTGTGATGACTGTAGATAGGCTCTTTGGTTATCTTTTTGCGGCGAAGCAGATCGGGTTCGTCTTCTTGGTGACTTGCACTTTCGTTAAATATGGCCAGTTTTACCGCAGTTATAGCATTTTACATTGCTTTTCGCCCAAAGCTTGCAAAACTGCCTCCTTCATGCTTCTCATTTCCTTTAAAATATCTCCTTAGTCCTCAGCAGAGAAATTAAGCTTTCGTACCTCATACGCTTGTGGCCTTGAAATTATCCTTTCGGTTTCTTGGGCTAAGGCAAATGATACCGTTTCTGCAAACGATGATTTCTGTGATGCATTTACCGCGAGTTTTACATCAGCATCTCAAATTCCATTTACAAATGCTTCAGTCTTAAAGTGATCTAACAATGGATGACTTTCACCAGGATAAGTAAGCTGCACTAAACGGTCGATCTCTAGTGCGAAATCCTGTAGCGTCGCGTTTGCCTTTTGTACTCTGCCCCGTAATTCCATTCTGAATATTTATTTTCTATGTTCACCACCATACTTACGTTGCAGTGCTACCATAATGTCATCCTAATTGTTTCTGCAACTTACTGGTACACTTTCTAGAATTTCAGCTGTTACATCAGCACTAACGAATAATACAAGTGTTGCCAAAACTTTATGGACAAAAATGGCTAAATTTACTGAAAAAATGGCTAAAAAAAATGGATAAAAACTTTTTTATATAAAAACTAGGATATTTATTTACTAGGGCTTTTGCTTAAATCGGTTAATCGCTCGATTAATTAACCGAGGTTTTGGTTTAATCGGTTATTAATCAGTTAATATTGTTTTCGATCGGTTAATCGATTAAAAATTTTTTTTTTATAAATCATATATATATGTAAATCATATAAATCTTTTTATTATTTGGAGTTTATAAGTAAAAAAAACCAATAACATAACAAACATAACAATTCTTGAACCAAAACGAACAAACAAAGGAATAATTCATAAATATGGTATACATATTTTTTAATTAATACATATTTAGTCAATTCACAAGGTATCCTAACATGTCATATTGTCAAAATGTCCTAATATTTCACAATGGTTTAAAAATATTGTTGTTGGTTTGTTAACAAAAAGTGTCTTAAATAAATAGAACGTTGCTTGCTGTGTTTATTGTGCTGTCGTAATTAATCAGAAAAGTCCAGCGCTGAGCGGCTGAGCCGTACAACAATATTTTTAAACCATTGTGAAATATTAGGACATTTTGACAATATGACATGTTAGGATACCTTGTGAATTGACTAATTATGTATTACATAAACAATAAACTGTAAGATCATTTTATTAGTTATTTCAATAGTATCAGAAAATCTTATAAAATAATCTTTTATACAAATAATTTTGTTTAAATATTTAGGATTCAAGCGTTTATTTTCTCTAGTTTGGATAAAACTTGAATTTGAAAAACTTTCATTTATTGTAGATGTTGAAGAAATCAAAAGCAACCAATAATACAGAATATCTTATTTCTCGGTAATTTTCCTGTATATTTCTAAACATATTAAATCATCAATTATTTCATTAGAGTCCAGTTTTAATGTTTTTAAATTTTTAGCACTTCGAATTTTTTTGGTTAATTCTGTTAAAAGATAGATTTAAGAAGATATGAGAAGAAACAACTAACTAAACGCATACATATAATAAGTACGTAAAACAAAAAGCTGTTGACAGCAAACACTTATTTAAAATGAAGATCCCTGAACACATTCTTTGTTTGTATAAAAAATATTTTCTAAACACAACCTTTTGTATATGAGACGAAACAAATAATTAAAAGCTAAAAAAAATATGCTATAATACTGTAAAAAGTTAAAAATTTTATTACATCGGTTAATTGATTGAAATTATCCGGTTTAATCGTTAATCGAAAACAGCCTATTTTAAATTAACCAATCAGTCAATCGGGTAGTAATTAATCGGTTAACCGATTAACGGTTAACAGAATGAATACCCTTATAAAAACACATTTAAATTCAATAACAAAGCGATAATAGTTCATTAAAAATTTTTTACAATGAAGTTGCAAATTGAATCAATTTGTTACATAAAAATAAACGTAATTTAAATATTTTTTGCATTTGAAAAAACCAAATCATCGATAAATTCGATGTCGTTACTGTTCATATCATAGGAATCAAAATTGATAGAAATAAAGATTACGCCTTGCGCATGTGATGACGTAGTATTTCCCTTATAAAGGTTACCAAGGCTTTTTTATATGTGAAATTCATCCTTTCTTGGAAAAAATTTATGTATTGCGTGATAGTTGGCTACCCTTTAATTAATTTACTCAGGGAGTTATAAAAAAATTTTATATTATTTGTCAAACAAACTAATAATTTTAATAAATATTTTTTATTTTCAAAAGTGAGTAGAGTAAAAAAAGAGTGAAAATATGAAGTGTGCAGTGGGCAATTGCAAATAAAGTAACAGCAAAAAAAAAAAACAAGTGAGAAATTGTGTAAATAATAAAGTTTACCGTGTTTTTAATAATATGCTAACATCTTTGGCTATAACTGTATCATTTTACAGTTTTCCAAAAGGTTCAGCCCAAACTAAGCTATGGGTAATATATTGCAAGCGAGTGAATTTGTGAATAATTTTGAATAAAGAAAAAAGTTATGGTATACATTTCACACAAGAAGATTTTGAAAGAAACTTAAAATTTTAAATGGGTAAGTTAACTAAAATTAAATGTTTGCAGTTCATTACTGAATTATTTTCAATAAGATTTAGCAATCATCGTGCACCATTATAATAGATAACCTAAATTATTAATGGGTTAACCACCTAAGTGAAGGTGGGTTAAGTAAGCCATCAAGTGCAATAATGGAAACGTTGAGATCATGTGATGCTATCTTCTTTCAATGAAATGGGAAAAATTGTTGCTTAAAAGCAAAATATTTGTAAAATCATTTGTTAGAAGGAAAGGAATTTGAAGTAAGTTAAGACATGAAAAAACTTTTTTTTACTAAATGCCGAGATTGCATAAAAAAAGCCAAAGAGGAAACTAATTAAAATTAGAAACTAAAATTCTTGATATAAAAGTATTTTCCCTTTTTGGTCTGTTTTAATTTATGTAGTAAAGATAGAGCTAATGTACATTATGTATGTATATATTTATGTAATAAATAAAACTATGAAAAAATAACTTTAAAAAAATCCTTTTATTTTTAATAATTTAAATAGAAAAATTATAAATTGTCCCACTGTTATGTTTACACATAAATATATGAGTTTAAGAGCTAAAAAATTTTAGACAATGAGAACACAGGTTGTGTGACGTCAGAGTTACTACATGCGCAGTAAAATAATTTTATGCCTGCCTGATGTCGTAATCTTTATTTCTATCATTCTTGATAGAAATCACTTGTGCCTATTACTTTTAAAATATTTTTAGGTAAATCATTGCCATGAGAACATTTATCTACCGTTTTGAGTCCAAATCTACTAAAAAATAAAAAGAGATAAAAAATATTTTATTGTTATGGTTAAAATATTTCCCTAATTAATAAAATCGAATTAACTGTTGCTAAATATTACCTGCTTCTCAAATTACTTTTAACGATGTTTACTTGGCTAAATACCCTCTCTACTTCAGCATTAGACCATGGTAGTGAAAGCAACTTTAAAATAAATTCTGAAGTTTCGAAAAGTTTTTTGTTGCCGTCTTTATATTGTTGTTTGTGTTGATAAATTTTTAAAATTTTATATTGGACTGAATACAGTTCCTTTATTTTGGAAGATGTTTCATCATTAGGGAGATCGATTATTCGACTTTTTTTAATAACCGGTTTTCGAATATTACGAATAGTTGCTATTTTAAAAAACCCGGTTTTTGGTTAAGCATTTTTTAAATAACCGGTTAACCGGTTTTAATTCGAATACATAACAAAATCAAACAAGTTTTTGTAATACCACGTTAATTTGAATAAAAACAAAACAATTTGCAAATGTAAGGAACCAACAAAATACATATGTAGATATGACTTAGATCAGACCTAACAAATATTTGACGATAAAATCCAAGAAAAGTGGGACCAGTAAATTGAGCAAACTTTAATTTAGTTTTCAACAATTTTTTATTAATTTACGAAACTTTATTTGTAAAAAGATATTTGTTTAGACAAACGTTTTACAAAAGCAAATAAATTATAGGAATTTAATAAAGGTATTATTTAAGATCGTCTCCAAAATTAATTTTGAATGAGTTTTAATTTGTCGGTGGTTAAGCATATCTATATAACACAACCATATTTTTAAAAAGTTGCAAACAAAACCTCTTAGCCAGGATTATCTATTTCAAATTATTTTATTTCCGCATTATAGAAACGAATAGTAAAATTAACATGCTGTTTGTGTGAAATATTTGTCAATTCGTCGACAACATTTTAAGATCTTCCATGACTTTGTTTGATTTCTTCAATTTGGTTTTAAGTTGTTGGTGTTTTAATTAATAAAACTTCTAGAAATTGTTCCCATATCGTTGATTCCGAAGGAATGTTGTAGTTTTCAGCATGAAAAGATGCTAGAACTACTTAAGAGTTTTTAGTGCCTTAAAGTGCATTTCGTCCTCGGCAACACAATGGGCTTATATTTCACCAATGATTCATTTTTGGCCGCGTATTTTAGTAAAGTATTCTTTGTCGTCTCTTTAGAACTACTTCGAACTGAGTTAAGTTTTATGTGGATCACATTATTGTCAAGCAATAATCCTTTGTATCTTATTATTTTAGGGCACTTCAAGCACCTAACTTTGTCTTTTAAATCGCGTTCGAAAAATCTCTAGAGATAACCTCTATATAAAAATATATTTAATATTTAGAATACTCTCGCACATATTCTTACTTTTTAACTGCACACGTTTTTGTAGTATTTTGAATAGTTTTTGGTTTTTTTTTTACAAGAACACACGCTTTTATAAGAGATTTGTATTTACAGTGTTCATAATGTTTTTTGACCTTTGTTACATTTGGTTTTGACATTCTTCATTAAAAGTTTAAGTTTCACCAATATTCAATTAGAAAATACTTAAATTACGTGTACGTCTATAACCAGAGTAATGAAAATGTATATTAGTTACACATTATTAAAATAACCGGTTTATTATACCAAAATAACCGGTTTATTCGATATTCGAAAAATGGTCATTTTAAAATAACCGACTTGGGCAAAGCAAAAATAACCGGTTAAAACCGGTCGAATAATAACCGTTCGATCTCCCTATTCATCATCATCGTTTATAGCTATTTTTAATATTTTTAAAAGTTGTGATTTAAATTAAATGCGTTGTAATTGTTTATTTATTTTATTAATGTTTATTGTAACAGGAAGATACAAGATAATAGTCTGGTAATGTATAAAGTCATTTCTAAAAATTTAAGGAATGGAACTATTACAAAAAGCTTTAAAAAATACATAACTGAAATTAAGCTCATACAATAAATTCGAAAAATAAAAAAAAAATTTGAATATTATAACATAGATTATGAAAAGAAATAATTCCCAGATTCAATTTTGTAAATTTTTATAAGAAAATTAAAATTTTTTTATTAAAGGAAAACGGCAAATAAATGATATGGCAAAACAAGTTGAAAAATGGGCAAAAAATGATAATGGCTGAACTCATTTTTTATTAGCTAAACAAGGTGAAAATGGCTATATCTAGACACTAAATAGCCAAATTGGCATCACTGCATAATACCCTCCCCACCTGTGGTGTTTTTGCAATAAGGGAATTGTGCACGCGTACTGCAAGCAATACGGAATACATCAACTGTCATATAAAATTAAGGTCCATATTTGATTATACACAGATAAAATTTAAACTTGTCTCTTATCAACAAATTCATACCAAATTCTTAGAATCAAGCAAACAATTTGTTGATTTTCCACCTATTACCAAAATGATTATAATGATTACTTAAAATTGTAAATATTGTAATTTTTATTTTTCAGTAAATGATTTTTTAGTTTTAATTAAAAAAAATTATCAAAAAACTTTGCCGTTTCAAACAATGTTTTAACTGATTTAATTAAGTTTAATTATTATATTTTAAACGAAAAAATCAATTAAAATTTTTTGTTATTTAATTAATATTTTAATTAAAAATTACTTTCAAAACAACTAATATGTTAATTAATTCTAAATTATATTTTTAATTTCCTTTCAAATAAAAATTGATTCATTCAATTATCACATTTATTAAATTGAAATACTTTTTAAACTATTTTTTAATTGATAAGAAACTACAGATATTTTTTTTTGTGCGAGCTTAAATTATTTTGTTGTTGGCGAAAAAAATTAATTAAAATTTTTTGTTATTTAATTAATATTTTAATTAAAAATTTATATCAAAAAAACTAAAATGTTAATTAATTCAAAATTATATTTTAAATTTTCTTTCAACTAAAAAAATGATTCATTCAATTGTCACATTTATTAAATTGAAATATTTTTTAAACAATTATTTTAATTGATAAAAAACTACTGATAATTTTTTCTGTGCGGGTTTAAATTATTTTCTTGTAGGCGAAAAAATCAATTAAGATTTTTTATTATTTAATTAATATTTTAATTAAAAATTTATTTCAAAACAACTAAAATGTTAATTAATTCAAAATGATATTTTAAATTTTCTTTCAACTAAAAAAATGATTCATTCAAATTATCACATTTATTAAATTGAAATATTTTTTAAACAATTATTTTAATTGATAAAAACCTACTGATAATTTTTTCTGTGTAGTTTTAATATGATCCACTTTCATTAATATGTTTTACTTCCATAAATCTTTTAAATATGCTGATATTTAAGTAACACTTGAAAACAATTTTCATGAATATAATATAGCAAATATTTTCCCAAAACTTGCGTATCAGTTGTGTGTACTTCACGGTAGCTCGAATATAAGACGAACTCTTTAAATCGAAGCACGAAAAATAAGGTTGCTTTTTTATGTAAGCTAAATTTTTGTTTTGTTAGAAGATCAACCATTCGTTGGTTAGCTTTCTTTAAATGTACGAGTAATACTCTACATTAGGGTCGTGCATGCCCTGCTCTACACTACAAGTGGTGAATAACGGTATACAAAGTTTGTCATTCCGAGTGAAACATATATATATTCTGGGTCCGTTAGTAATTCCTAGCAGATTTAGCCATGTCCGTGAAAACATGCTCACGTTCGAATAACTAAAATAGCTAAATCATATTTTTTTGTGTTTTAATTATTTGGTTAGTGTCATATAGAAAAGGTATGTGTTTAGAAAATATATTATCATACAAACAAAGAAGGTGTTCAGTGATCTTCATTGTAAATAAGTGTCAACAGCTTTTTACTCTACGTACTTTTTATATGAATGCGTTCAGTTATTTGTTTCTTCTTATATCTTCTGATAACAGGATTAACCGAAACAATTAGAAGTGTTAAGAATTTTAAAAATAAATTAAAACAGGACTCTAGTGGCACAATGGAAAATTTTATATGTATAGAGAAATCCAGGAAAAGGACTGAACAATTATATATTCTGTATTGTGGGTTGCTTTTGATTTTTCCAACATCTACGATTAATGAAAGAATTTTTTCCACGTCAAGTTATATCACAACCAAAGATAAGAAACGCTTAAATCCTAAACATTTAAACCAAGTTATTTGTCTAAAAGATTATTTTACAAGATCTCCTTAAACTTTTAAAATAACTAATAAGATGATGTTACAGTTTATTTTTTAATTAAAACATAATATATATTAATTAAACAAATATGTATTTCATATTATACAGGCCTGTCACCGAAATCAATTTCGATCGATAGTGGAAGTGATTTCGTACTTTGCTTTCCCAATTTCTGTGACAGGTATTTATGAATTATTTTTTTGTTTGCTCGTTTTGGTTCAAGAATTGTTATTTTTGTTGTGTTATTGCTTTTGTTACTAATAAACTCCAAATAACAAATGATTTATGCATTTTTATTTATTGAAATTACTTAATATATAAAAAACAAGTTTAATAATCGGTTAACCGATCAATAAAAAATCTAACCGATTATTAACCGATTAAGCCAAAACCTCGGTTAATTAATCGAGCGATTAACCGATTAAAGCAAATGTCAGATTAAATGAATACCCTAGCACATACGTTTTTAAATGGTTATTTTACAGAACCTCCATACAACTTTCAGTGTATATTCTTTTTGCCCATTAACTGTCTTATTATATTGCTATTTAGATAAAACTTGGCCCCAAAAATATTTTATTCCGGTCCCCACTTGACGTTAGCTTGGGGACTGTACAAGTACCACTTCCGAAAGAAACTTGTAATGCCATAACTTTATTACAAATGAAGGTATTGTTATACAATTTGGCTGCAATAACTTTTATAATAGCTATTATTTCATGTCTTTGTACTGGTTGGCCCATCATTGACCCATATAAGACGAAAAAATCTTATAGATACAGATAATGTTCGACGCAAAGAACTCTTATATGAATCTTAAACCCATAACATAATTTAGTTTTCCCGGGTCCATGATTCCTCACGTGTCTCAAATTGGGTTAACTCCAGAAAATTAGTCCGTATAAACTGTGATATATGATATCAAGTGGTCGGGGGTGACTGACTACACTTCCTTACTTGTTATAAATTTTATATGCCACAAAAAACGTTCTTCCACTATTGATTTTCTGTTTAAACAATGAAATTGAAAATAAAATATTTTTGATATTTCACAGCGGTAAATTTATTTGATTTTCTTTATTTATTGTAACGTCAATCAGAGTCGATAAAAAATTATAAAACAATAAAAAGCGATAAAATACATAAGTTCAACAATTCAAAACCACTATAATGTTCGTATTTTAACATTTCAATACATATTTCGTTTGTTGTATTTGATTTGACAGCATTAAGGGCACAATAACCGCGAGGCATTCGTATGTATTGGTATTAAAACCACATTTTTCATCTACCGTGGGCTACATATATACATTGCGCGTCCCAAAAAATTAAATTTATTTCAGATTTTTCGGAAGAGGTTTGGGGTAGTACAAGTTAATTTTTCATTCGAAATGGGGGTTTTCGGCCGTTTTTTTTAACTTTATTCATATCTTGGTCCATAATAACGACCTTTTTATTTGTTGAGAAATTATTTTTAGAGAAAAAACTTTATTTTTATATGCACAAACTCTAAGTTCCGGCTTTATTTTTGCCTTTTCAGGTGCCATAAGACACTTGTTCAACAACACTGTATTAACTCAAAATTTAGAAATTTTTAGTAGAAGCAAAACAATTTTTAATTAGAGGCACATGGAAAAGGATTTTTAAGCCAACTGTTTCATTACCAAAAAATAGAGTCGGTTTTATAAAGCATGTCACTAGTGCGATGACAAACTGTCATCAAATTGAGTCATTGTAATTGAACTTAAGGCAAATTGACAGAATATTATTAATTACTTACCCGTTACACATGTTTGTTTCACTCTTGTTGCATTTCGCTCTTTGTTAACAGAAGAACTCTCAATTATAAGACACCAGCAGCTTGAAAATTTTGATGCATTTAAATAAATATTTAAAAAAATAGAATATAGGAATTTTTGCTTCTAATATTAATTTTTAAACTCGAAAATAATGTTTATAATATATTGTGACACGATATATTGTGTCATCGAACTGGTGACAGTTTTTCATTGCACTGATGACAGTTTGTCATTCCACTGATGTCAGGAACCACCCAACTAACTAAAAACCCAAGTAAGAGTGCAATATTGGGCTGTGCGAAATCGTATATACCCTTCACCAACCTAAAATATATGTATGTATTTTCGGACGGGCATTTTGCCCTTTTTAAATTGAAGCAAAATTGTTAAAATCGATCAACAATTGAGTTTTTTGGGCCGACACCCTGTCCGCTCGAATTCCCCAAAAATATTTGTGGCAGTAAACTTTGAGTAACACAATAATTTTGGCATAAAAATGACATCGATAAAAATGTTGTTAATTTTTTAAAATAAAAGTTCCTTTTTTTAGCGTATTTAACCCATCTTGTACCACTATCCAAAATAGTAAACATATTTTCATGAGTCTTAGTTTGCTAGCTCTTGTCAACCTCCTAATCACGAAAATCAAAGTAAAAAAAATCCGGCGACCGTATTGGCCGAAGTGGACTGTTGCGGAAACGCAATGTTGGCTAATTACATGCAAATGACATTTGAGGTAACATTTTATATTTTGTTTTATGGCAACAAAAAAAATCATTTTATTTTTTCATATTAAAATAAAATATAGTTTTTATTTATTATAAAAATGTTTTATACATTATTTGAGTGGTATTTTTCCAAGCACTTTACTATACTTTTTGCGTTAATAAACGGTCTGCGCGTGACTCGAGTTTTCAAAATAATACATTAATAATACATTAGCACGTGGAATATGTTGTGAAATTTCCAATTCGTTTACCTGTTAATCATTTAAAGGCCTTTCCTCTTTAAGTTTTTTTTAATAAAATCAGCAATTTAGTAGATTTCAGCTTTAAAATCTATTTGCGATAATTGCTTGTTGAGCTTTCATAATAAAAAATTGGATTTTCAAGGCATTTACAGTTTTACTATTATTTGCATTCGTCCGTAAGAGCCAACACCACTTTTTTCCACGAACTGCAATACGACAATTATATACTGCGTTATCGTTTAAAGCCATGCCTACAATATCTATATTGTTATAATTTTTAAGTTGACAAACTTCTAGACTAGCAGCAACAAAATTTGGTAGCTTCGGAATTGCCCTGCAAGCGAGAAACCAAAAACATTTTGTTTTTTTCCTAACAGTGGTCATAATCGTGCTTTTTGAGCGAGCGACCAGTTACAGGGATATTATTTGCTCCTCTAAGACTATTTGATTTTACTGTTTGTTTGTCCAAAACTTTCTATCAAAATATATTGCATGATTTTCTGGACTGATTCCAAAAACTATTAAGCTACATAAGCTCCCAAGCCAACGTTATTGTCGTATGGTGGAGCCGAATCAGCAAATATAATAGCTTCAAACAAATATCTAGTATCGATAGATATTTTCCATAAATACTTACTCATTGGGCACGTTCATAAGGCGTAACTGTTGTGTAACCGTTTATTGTGTGTCTTAGAAACGCATAGTTGAGCACTTACGCTCAACACAAAAGTTGGGTTTTTTGAGGCCATTTATTCCATCATAAAATTTTTTAGCTGCCTAAAGTCAACATGTTGTGCTCAACCTCAACCTTTATTTTTTCAATTGTTTATGTTTATCAGCTGTTAATTTTGCATTATACTCATAATGCCGTTTCTAAGACGAAAATGTTCGGCTCAACAGTTGTCAACAGTTTTCTAACAGTTGAGCTCAACAGCTACGTCTTATGAACGTACCCATTGACTCCATGATTTTATTATAAAGTGCAACAATATGAGTGTAAAGACAACCAAAAACAAATCATAATTTAGGTTTATTTAAGAAATAAATATATGACTTTTTATTGAGAATAGCTCTGTTGCGTCAGTAGTGGGCGGATAAGATATGCAGAAAAGTGATATGCATGCCATAAGCCATTATTGCGTTTTTGCAAAAGTGATTTTGAAGAGATTATACTCAATAAATGGGATTATTATTTCATTTATGGTTTTTTGATAAACGTTTTCCAATGCTTTTACTATCCAAATTAAGAAGCGAAAATAATAATTTTTCTTGGTTAAAGATATATATATTACGTTTTTTAACTTTTTTTTTAGCGCGTTGAAATAAAAAATTGTTTTCTTAAGAAGGGTTTTTCTTCTAATTTATTTAAAACTCGCATTCTCATTCTCAGTAAGTCTTTTTGATTTGATACTCATATTGTAGGCAGGCATTAAAAACATAGTCCGTCATATTGGATTTGGTGACGTCACTTTATTTTTCGAGTTTTTCTTAGCAAGCCTTTTCATTTGATACCCATATTATGGGAGTGCATTAAAAATTGCTAGACCGCCATCTTGGGTGCGCCGCCATGTTGTACTAAGAGTGACGTATTGCCATCCAAAATGTTCGTGTGCACAACATTTCCGCTCAACCAATTGAAGATCTGCTTCAATATTGAGTTGCAAGATTTCACCCAAAAACGACGATAAGCTCAAAAAATAGTGAAATCATTAACAAATAAAAGGCAACATAACGATTAATTTATTAAAATGTTGTTATATTACAAAACTACTTTGTCATCTGATCATGTTGCAAAGTATGCAAATACACAAAAAATAATATATGTAAAACATTTTAGGATTAAATTTTTCGGGATGAGCAAAGGTAAGAAATCTTTATTAACATTTTACCTCAGTAATGTTGCATTTTATAGGAATATGTTCATTTAAAAATGCATTTTTTTTCGAAGATTATTGTTATTAATTTTTAAAATGTTTACTTATCTTTGGCAACGTCCAGATTTTCCTTTTAATAATTTACTCAAAATTATTTTTCACCGTTAAAATGAAAGTGTAAAAATATGTCATAAATGAAAAGCTTTTGACGCTTCTTGGCATTGTTTCACAAAACAAAATTCACATTAATTTGAAATTGTGAAAACAATTTGTTCCATACCACTTGTTCTTTTCATATGAAAAGAATTGAATTTATTTTTAATTTTTTCATTGAAAAAGAATCAGAAAATGTATGAAAACATGAAAAAACTTCTCATTTCACCGTTTCACAGAACCAGAATCGACCCCATGGTGGTTGAAAATTAATATCAACGTTACCATTTTGATTTTATTTTTCTGTGTATATCGTTTGTTGTGGAAAATAAAAAAGAAAATTATTCTAAACTTTTTTTATTATCAAATTTTATGGGCCATTACTGTCTCATAAGCGGGGGTGTTTCTTATAGGTAATAAAACACGCGAAACACCATCATAAAGAAGATGTTTTTTGAAAGTAGAAGATTGTGAAGGCAAAAACTACGAAAAACTATTTTTTCCCAAAAGAATAATGATAATGTTTTATTTTTTAAGACAATTTTAATAAAAAACAAAAAGTTCCTATTGTAAATATAAATAAAAATAAAAATAAATTTTAAAAACAATACAAAAAGTTAATTTTTAGAAAATTTCCAAGTAAAATATATATTTTTGAATTGGTAAACAGTAAATTTTACTGGTTACTGAGGATTTTTTTCCAGTAAGTAGTAAATTCTAAATTTCTAATGCATTACTTTTTACTGCAGTACGCCCATGTATGTTATGGAACTGAAACAAATTGAAAACAAAAGTATACATTTCCGATTTTACTGCGACACTTCCAGTACAACGCGGTGCTGTAACCGATCCACCTAAGCCCCCTGCAAGCCGAAATCGTTTTCACCAATCCGACCAATGTGAATGATACAGATTGGACATCCGTCATTGAAAATAATGCACCACAACCGCTAACACAAATCGAAATGAATTACATTGTGGCTAAGATGGGCCTATCACAAAAAAATTCAGAATATTAACCATCTTTTTTGAAGCGGAAAAAACTTACAGAGCAAAATGTCACCGCAACATCATACCGAACACGCCAAGCTGAATTTCCGAAATTTTATTCCGGTGACGAAGCAAATACATTCACTAACTGCCATGATATCCCAGGTTTAGTGAAAAAATGTGAATGGATTATATCGCTGGCGACCAGTGTGGCCATTATGGCATTTTTGCCGCTAAATTTAGCATTAAAATTTGTATTCAGCACTTGGCATTTTGCTTAGCATTTTTATAAAATTTTTTTATTTTTAGCATTATTAAAAAAATTTTGACGAATAGTTTTATGGATTTTACTTAAATTTTTTTAAAAGTTATAATAAATTTTTAATAAAAATAGTTGTACCAAAAATGAAATTTCGTATGAAAATTAAGAATTCTTATGTTAAGAAACATCTTACTTGTCTTGTTAAAAAAAAATTGAGTATTCAGCGAATATTAGAAATGCCCTCATCATATTGAGTGTAAATTTTATTTGCCCTTTGATATTACGACATAAAAAGAAATTTCCCTTTGTATTTAGAAAAAAATTCTAAAGTGGAATTGCTTGAAAATTTTTTTGCTCTAAGCTGCTGAAAAATAATACATAATTTTAAAATTACAATTTTTCAATAACTTTCAACTAAAGAAATAATATGATCTAAAAATTTTTGTATAGCCATAGAAATAAAATCACTTAAATTTTACATGAATCAGGGATTTGCGAGCCCCCTTAATTAAAAATTTAATCTCAATTACCTTTGCTACATACTTATATGTATCAGATGCTTTACGAAAATCGACTCACTTGCTTAAATATGTATAACCAATTATTCAATATCGTTAAAAAATAAGACACTCAAAAATGTATTTAGTTTCGAATAAAGTTTCGTACTGGTTATTAATTTTTAACAAAAATCTTAAAACTTTTTTTAGCATTATTCATAGCATTTTTTAAAATCATTTACAGCATTTTTTGGCCATGTCTAATGCCGGATTTAGCTGTAAAAATTATCAAGATCTGTAGTGCGATTCACTAACTATTTTTACGATAATCGTATCGTTAAAATAAGTATAACGAAAATTTATCGAATTTGCATTTCAGTAACATTTTTAACGATATTCGCTGTCGATCAAAGTCAGCTGTTACTTTAAGCAGTTTTTTCCTTATTTAAACGACAATAATTTACGTTGTGTTTATTTAATCGATAAAGTGTATTTTACGTTTAAAGTGGCTGAGGCCTGACTTCTTATATACATACTAAAGGGTGTCCCAACTAGAACGCAATTTTTAAATTTGGCGCCATTCGAAGTGTCATTGTTTGACATTTGAACAATTGTTATTGTTTGCTAATAGAAGGTACGAGGTTAGTAAAAATGGAGCGCTACACGAATGAACAACGCATTCTCATTGTGAAATTGTTTTACCAAAATTGTAAAAGTTTTGCGGCTACAGTTCGCAAATTGCGATCAATTTTGGGTCACAATAATGCTCCAAAATAGTCAACTGTAAAGAGATTAATGGATAAATTTGCCGAAACTGGATCTGTTAGTGATGTAAAGACAACAACGCGCCTTCGACCAGGTCGATCGACCGAAAATGTCGCAGCTGTACGTGATGATGTCGCTCAAACTCCATCCACCTAAATTCGACACCGAGCTCAGCAAATTGGTGTCTCCAAATCCACTATGTAGCGAATTTTGACGAAAGATTTGCATCTTCATGCATACAAAGTTCAATTGACTCAGGAACTGAAGCCAGCTGACCATGGACAGCGAAGGGAGTTCGTTAATTGGGTATTGGAGAGACAACATGAAAATGCTGATTTTGCCGATAAAATCATCTTCAGTGACGAGATCGTGCGATTTAACACCTTTAGATTTTATCCTTTGGGATTTTTTGAAGTCTATGATTTACGCGAATAAGCCGACGACGACTCAAGCCTTAAAAGAGGAAATTGGACGCTGTATTAATGAAATACCGCAGCATTTATGCAAAAGGTCATTGAAAATTTCATTAAAAGATCGCGTGTGTGCCAGCAAAGCCAAGGCGGCCATCTGCACGATATATTGTTCCATACATAACCTCATTCTGTCTACTTTACGATATAATAAAGTTTCACGATCTGTGTTTTATTTAAAATTTAAAAATTGCGTTCTAGTTGGGACACCCTTTTCATACATACATACATACATATGTATATGTATGAACAAAAGCACAATTCTAAATTCAAAATGTACAAAAAAAGCAAATTATGAACAAAAACAAAATTCTTAACGTAAAATTCAGAAAATAAAATACAAAAACAGTAAATTAAGCACAATTAAATTTGTTTGTTCTTTATTATCTTTTATGCTTTTCGTTGATTTTAATATTTTGTAGACAGAGTTGTTACAAAAACTACAGCTGTTTACAATCGTTAAAAAAAATTACAGAATCACACTATCGTTACTGCAAGCGAATATATATGTCGACAAAAATCGGATCGTTAAAAGTTAGTAAAGGTTTTAATGTTATGACTTCCTTATGAACGTTGGTGTTGACATTAAACTTAGCGAAAATAAATTTTGCTATGCCTGTTTGTAGGTCTAGAATCGATCATAGGTCCCATATAAGCCGCTTCCCTAAAAACACGTAAAGACGAAGAAATCGTATAAATATCTAAATAATATTCGGGACAAATAATCCTTATATGAATCTTAACCTCATAGCATAAATTTGTTTTGGCAGGTCCCTTACACAGAAAAAAGTCTTTTATCAATTAAAAAAATGGTTTAAAAAGTGTTTAAATTTAATTAATGTGATAATTAAAAATTAAAAATTTCATTTTGATTTTATTATTATTTTAGTTGTTTTCAAAAAAGTTTTTAATTAAAATATTAATTAAATAACAAAAAATCTTAATTGACTTTTTTCGTTTAAAACAAAATAATTTAAACTTGTAGAATTGTTGCTGGGCATTGTCAATATTTAATTAAATAAATAAACACATTGTTTGAAATGGCAAAGTTTTTTGATCATTTTTTTTAATTAAAATTAAAAGTATCATTTATTGAAAAAAAAAATATTCACAATTTTACAATTTTTAGTAATCAATATAATAATTTTGTTAATAGGCGCAAAATCAACAACTTGTTTGTTGATATTATGAATTTGGTATAAATTTGGTGATTAGAGACAATTTTTAATTTTTTCTATGTATAACCCCAATGCTCTCAAATAGAGTTCACTCTAAGCTTTTAAAAAAATGTGGTGTAGGTTATCATATAGTCAGGTATTTTAAAAGAAACACCCTGATATAAAAGCAATTTTCTTACCTGGACGTTACAGTTTACAAACGGATGCTGGGTGGAATCACAGTTTAAGGGTAAATAAATATACAATTTTAAATAGTTTTACTTTATTGTCGACGTTCATTGGGTATGAGGTATTTTTGGGCATTTATTTAATTTTGTGTCAATATATGAATAATATCCCATTTGTATTGTTGACATCGCTAACAGCTTTTAACAATAACAGCTAACGACAAAAACAGATACGAGAAAACAAATTTACTTAAAACAAATAATAGTGCAATTCCAAATTGAATTTACCCTACATTAGTTTAAAACAAGTCGCAGTTGACCAACAAGAGGGTATTAACTCAAAATTTATATTTATTAAATTTTTTAGATCTATCACCAGTCGTAAAAATAGTTTGTCTCCTTTTTGGTAATGAAACGGTTGGTTTAAAAATTATTTTTCATATGTCTTTAATATTAAATTAAAAATAATGTTGCTTCAAAAAATTGCTACATATATTTTGAGTTTAATGATGTTTCTTCATGTAAAGTTTCACAAATTAATCGATTTGATTTCATATTTAAAATGCCAGTGCTGCGGTAGAGGACAAACATTTTTTTTTGATTATTTTTTGTATCTTAGAATACAAGGAAAAGTGCTATTCGAAATTTAAATTAAAAAAAAAAAAAAAAAAAAATAGGACGCTTCACCCTTCCTACCAACGTCCTACCTACTTGACTACACTTTATTGCTTAAAGTGACAAATATTTTTATTAATATATAAAAGCAAGGCGAATAACAAGTAATAGTACCGAGAGTACTAAAACAACTTCAATTCCTAAAAACTACGAGCTATTTATTTTTGTATAAAATCTTTGAAATTACCCAAATTTTTTGCTTGCAATACTTTTCAAATAGAACATAAAAAAACAGAAACTTGAGTTCTAAAGATGATATGTTCTTAATCGAATGATATAGTTTCGAATCGAATCAAAAATTACCGATCATTATGCAAAAACGCAAAACTAGTTTCAGCCGCGGTTAGTGCGAAAAAGCAGTGGAATTAAATAATGATGTAATACACTTATATCGAGTGAAGTAAAATTTAACACATACATTTGAAAGTGAACTTACAATTTTATTTACCGGTTAAAAGAACAGTTTATGGCATTTACTGATTGAAAATGATATCATGTAAATTGGCCATGCCTACGTCTGAGTTGGTCCATTGGGAATGTCCAATTTTCGTTCGAGCATAGCGCCTGGTAACTCGTGAATAACACGAGTAATATTGGCTTCGAAAGCGTCAATCGTAACTGGCTTATTAATGAAGACCTCAGACTTTACATACCCCCAGAGAAAATGGTCCAAAGGCGTAATATCGAACGATCTAGGTGGCTAATATACCGTAGCAAAACGTGAAATGAAGTGCTTACAAAAATGATTTTTCAACAAGATCATTGCTTTACGCGCTGTATGGCTCGTAGCGACGTGTTATTGAAACCAGAGCTCACCGAGACCAGGCGCTTGAATTTCAGGAAGCACATAGTCCGTTAACATGGTGCGACAACGGCTACCATTGATAATAACATTCTGATTTTCCTCACTTTTGAAGAAATATGGCCCAATGATTCCAGCAACCCTTAAACCACACCATACCGTGGTTTTTAATGGATGTTATGGTAGCTCTTGGTACTCTTCGGGGTGCTCATCAACCAAAAATACGGGAATTTGAGTTTTTCCAGAGCCCATTCACAACAGTTTGGAGTCGCTGTTGCAGTGTTAGTCTTTCCATGATGATTTGCCAAACGATACTAAACAAAATGATAAAGCAGTTTGATATGAATCACGCGTGATCTGAAAAAGCATATTGAAAATGCAGCCTCATGATGTATCACCCTTTATATAAAATTCGTTTAATTGGAAAATAAAGAGTTACAAATCCAATTACAAGTTATAATCTAACCTAATTATCCGAGCAAAAGGAACATCGACCTTCAGCCCGCTGTAGTGAAGCAGACCCGCAGCCACCGCACTGATAGACTAGCTCACTAACAACTACCCTAGCGGGGCACCTAACAACTACTTTTTCCTAAATGGATCTCTTAGCTATTCCGATTGTGGTCTGGCAAGACCAAAATGAAAACTTAGCGGAAAAAAGTTAACGACAATCATAGGGTTAACAAGTAAGAGTGCATTATTCGGCTGTGCCGAATCTTTGATACCCTCCACCGAAAGGAGTGGGCTCTATATGATAAATATAAACATATTATTAGCTAATCTGCTCAAAAAACATTAAAATTGGTTGAGGTTTAGACTTATATTAAATTATTGACCGACAATATGAAAGTTTTATGCGTTTCTTGTTAGAACTTGAGTAAAGTATCATGACTCGTAACAGTTTTGGCCGAACTAAATTGATTTATAGGAGGGTAATTTGTATTGGACCTATGGTAAATTAAGGACCAATTATTCCAAAATTCTGAACACTGATTTGTAATATTACAAAAAATAAATTAGAATAAATTTAAATACAGCAGTGTCATTAGTTTAAGCGTTAACAGTGAATTTCACAAAATAGCATGATATTTTTCTGGCCATATGTTTTAAACATATTCTGTTTAAATTTATCCATATTATTATCACTTACAACCATATTATGGTTATAGGTGTCCTCCATCAAGAAGCCACAACCATATTATGGTTGCCTCTAAACATCTTATGGTTAAATATGACAATAATTTGTTTTTAAATTAACAATAGTATTTTCCTCTTCTCCAAGAGCAACAAGCTATGGTTGAAAACCAACCATGCTATTATAAGTGTTAAACATATTTTAGTTATTATTGACCAAAAGATGTTCGGAGGCAACCATAATATGGTTGTGCCTTCTTGATGGAGGACACATTTAACCATAATATGGTTGTCGGTGATAATAATATGGTTAAATTTAACCATAATATGTTTACAATTTTCTTTAAAAATAGTTTTGTTGGAGGTGACCATATTTAAACATAGTTTTTCTCTGGGTGTAAGTTGGAAGAAATGTTACCGCTATATATGTTATAGTTTTAGGCGAATTTGATAATTTTCCCAAAGTGGGCTTGGGGCCTAGGGTAAATTAAGGACCGATCTTCACGAAATTAGGTAGTGTGATTTGCAATCACATAATACTGTGACGTATCAAATTTTATTATGATAGCATTATGTATTACGGTTTTAGGCGTACTAAACTGTTTTCCGGGAGTACGGTTTATATGGGGCGTGTGGTAAAATATTGACCGATCCTTGCGAAATTTAACAGTATAATTTGCAGCGAATTCGTGCAAAATTTCATATCATTCCGTGCATCAAAATTATCAATTTTTTAGGGGTGTGGTTCCACATTTTGATTTATAGTTCTGATCCTACTAAACCGATGTTGATGGATTTCAATCCAAAACTGCTTAGGATAACGGCAAGCAATTTTACATCAAGTTTGTTCTTTTCTTCGAAAGTGAGCGTGTTTTCAACAGATGGACAGACGGACAGACATACGGACATGTCTAAATCGACTGAGAATTACTCAAGGAGCCATTCTATACTTTATGGGGTCGACCAGTGATTATAGTCACCAGCGCTCATACTCTTTTTTTTTTTGTTGCAATATGTTTTTTCCTGTCTGTACCTTAAAATCTTATTTCGTTATTATATTGTCCGTTTACTAGGTTCGGCGAAAAATGGGTTAAAAGAGACTACCTATGTTAATACGAAAAAAATCATGATATCTAATATTGTGACTATCGGTCCATAACTTTCATACATAGTCCCTACACGTAGAGAAACAATATGTTTACATATGGTCACCTCCAACAAAACTATTTTTAGACAAAATTTTAAACATATTATGTTTAAATTTAACCATATTATTGTCACCGACAAACATATAATTGTTAAATTAGTCCTCCATCAAGAAGCCACAACCATATTATGGTTACCTCTAAACATGTTATGGTTAAATATGACAATAATTTGTTTTTAAATTAACAATAGTATTTTCCTCTTTTCTAAGAGCAACATGCTTTGGTTGAAAATCAACCATGCTATTATAAATGTTAAACATATTTTAGTTATTACTAACCAAAAGATGTTCGGAGGCAACCATAATATGGTTGTGCCTTCTTGATGGAGGACTAATTTAACAATAATATGTTTGTCGGTGACAATAGTATGGTTAAATTTAAACATAATTAGTTTGCAATTCTCTTTAAAAATAGTTTTGTTGGAGGTGACCAAATTTAAACATATATTTTCTCTGGGTGTAGTTAGAATGATTTTAACGAATCTGTATAGTATATAAGAGTATTTGGCAAACTCTTTTCATTTAAGAATAATCCATATCAGTTATTTAGTTTGCTTTCACATTAATCTTCAAATTACTCGGAAGCTTGGTAAAACAAAAGTTGATTTCAGAACAATTGCTTTGTGTGTATCATCTGACACATCCATTGTGTAGGGCAAAACAACATTTGATGTTAAAGAAATATACGATTTCTAGCGTTGACAGGAATCAAAAGGAAAACATTAAACTTCCGTTTCCGTTAAAAATGTTATTTTTCATGCTGTGTTTCTCTGGAACAGTTTTTTGCCATTGATTATTAAAAAAAAAATAACATATGAATATAAAAAGCACTTTGAAACAACAATTTAATTTAAAATTTATGCATTCAGTGACTGTCACCAATAAAACAAATTGGCAGGATTGCAGTACGTACGCGTAAATGGGTAGTACTTAATTCCATATAAAATTAAATTCCTAACATGAAGTACCATCGAAATAACGCAATTTAATAATAATGTCATGTTATTAAAAATTAAAAGTTATGGCGATAAAAATGTAGAAAAACAGCAAAATTCCCTATAATCTTATGTTAATAATTTATTATAAATTTATATTCATTGCAACATTTTAAACGAGCTGTTTAGTTAGATAGCGTGGAAGCCCTTATATTAAAACTGAGCAAAATAAGCATGACTTCGTTTGTTCTGCTTCAAACGTTTTTTTATGGCTTTAATCAAATTGATTATGTGGCTTATTTGGCCTTTAAGGAACTGAAGCTAAATGCCCAACTTACATATTTTTAGAGATAATCTAGTCAAAGTGGTAGTGTCTTAAGGATCAGAGGGACATAATTCTTTAAATGCAAAATGACAGACCAATTATTTTGGTAGTGATTTTGTATTTATTGAGTAAAGTTGAAACATCAGTATCATTTCTATAATATTTAGTAGTATCCAAACTTACGCAAATGTTAGTTAACTCACCCAAAAAAAAAAAAAAAAGAATAGTTGTCCATTTCTAAACAAAAAAAAAAAAAAAACAAGTGAAAAAATTGATTCGGCAGTGTCGAATCTATGAGACATGCATTCAATTTATAAAAGTATATTAGTGTCAACACCCGGCGCTGCTCGGGGTCATTAT
This sequence comes from Pollenia amentaria, assembly GCA_943735925.1. NCBI lineage: Eukaryota > Metazoa > Arthropoda > Insecta > Diptera > Polleniidae > Pollenia > Pollenia amentaria. The sequence goes on along the minus strand of OX031010.1, from coordinate 116,307,884 downwards.
GGACTTTAATATATAGTCATAAAACCATTTTGTAACTTTTAAGACTTTGTAAGAATATTATAGCACGAAAGCCCAATTATTTGGACAAATTTACGAATTTTGTTTATAACTTGACTCCAGCGTTATCTACCGGGTAAAAATTTTATCAGTAAATTTCAGCCAAATCATACCATATTAAGTTAAAAAATTTAAATATCACGAAAACAGCGCCACCTTTCGGGATTTAACTGCAGAGAAACCTGATTCCAGACTAAACTAATTTATTGTGCAAGATTGGAACAAACGTTTATATATATATAGAAGATGAAAATCCAGGTCTGCGACGAAAATCTATTTCAAATAATATAGGTTAGGTTCCATGGGCAGCCATCGAGAGACAGCTCACTTGGGTCCTTCAGCGGCCCCTTTGTGATACCCAGCGCCAATGCCCATCCCAAAGAGCAGTTACTTAGATGGCGTCACTGCAGAGTTGAGCCAATTCTTCTTCCTAATGAAGAGAAGAAGCAATCTTAGTTCTATTTTAGATAGATCCTCCAAGCAGGAAAACAACGGCTCTCTCAGGTATTAAATAATCTATATATTAAAAAAATATAATGTTACTAACAGAACGACTAACTCATCTTTGCACAGCCTAAATGCCTGAAGCTTAAAAGTAAAATCGACCTACTAAGTCGGGATTTTCAGATATTCGAATTTTTATGGGGTACAAACAAGTAAAATTGGTAAGCTCATACAGTATTCTTCGTTTTCGCTGCACATTCAAGTTTGCACTAGAATTCGGGCATTTACGCAAAATATTATATTACATAGTATTCACTTAGCAGCTGCTGAGTGGATACACTTACCTGTATAAATGCGTTTTTATGTAAAAGTCTTTTCTTATTACAAAAATAGATTTAGGCTTGCAATATCCTTTAATCATTAATTTCAACAAACATTTTTAATACACTTTTAAATTTAATATAAATATTTGCATTTATAGCTTAAATAATTCATTTCAAACACAATTTAGTGTGCAATATTCGGCTGTGCCGAATCTTTGATACCCTCCACCGAAAGTTAGAATATATCAGGCGTGGGCTCTATATATGATCTATAAATTACACTGTACAACACACAAAAAAATAACAATATTCTGCCACCTGATTCTTGAAGAAAGGACCAAAAAAGATATACGGGTATCGGCGTTTTCAACTTTTACATCTGAAACTCATTTTACGGCATATTTAAAATTGCACCCTTGTGTAGTAAAAGAACGTTGAAAGTGGTGTGATACTTAAGTTTTTAGTATATGTTGTATTCAGAAGAGTAATTAAGAACATTACAAGCAACTTTGTTGGTATACATTAATCCACTTACTCTTCTGGATATGGGTCTTTTTGCAATTTTTTTGAAAAAGAAACAAAAATCATTCTTAAAACAGGGATGTATGTAGTTAAAATATTATGCAAAAATATTTGTCACGAAATTCTACTATTGGTATTTGAACACACTTAAGTCGAAAATTCAACTTTAATACCAGAAATAAGCAAAAACTTAAAGGTGGTTTAGGGTTAATTATATACTTATGTCAACATGGCGAAAAAATATCGCAGAAAAATTATTTTACAACAAAACCAAAACTAAAGGTCCAACCATAATGTGCTTAAGTTGGCTCTAGCAAGTGTGCGAATACATGTAAATAATATGAGGCAAACCATACTGAACTTAAAGAAACTTTTTGTTAAGTTTTATGAAACTGTCATTTGCTTAAGCAAAGTGCGAAACTTATCGCACATTCCGTACGGAATCAAATGATTTTTTGTTTTGTTTTTGTTTTTTTAAATATATTTGAGAGACTTTTTGTTAACTTTTGACATTAGGTTAAGCTAGGCCATGCATGTTACGGTTGGGTCTTTAGGAAAGCAAATTTATTTATTTATTTTATTCATTTACTTAATATATTTATTTATATTCCTATACAACAGGACTTAAAGTCTTTTGATTATAGCACAGGATAAACAATTCGTAGCAATTTCATATGCGTCACACAATTAAAATATTTTAGCATTAAACATAGAAATAAAAGAATTAAATATATAAAGGCAATTATTAAATGGCGTTGTTAATGCGATATTAAACATAAGGACATGCATGAGGTCAACACCCAGAGTGGAAAGTTACTCTAACTTAAAAATGGTCGCTAATTACGAATTGACACTTAACAATTGATCGATTATTTACTTTTTTGTCTTCAACACATTTTTGGTTTTTACACCGAGCTCTTCCTTCAACAATTGGAAGGTGATCGAAGCCATCATATAGCAAATTGTGAGACGGTTGATGTTCATTTTGGACACGTTCATACACGTAAATCATTTCCATTAACTTTCTTTTTCTTCTGTGCCATATTTGTTAGAACACAGGTTACTTCCAAACGGAACGCCTTTTGGGTAATCGCAACAGATGGATTTGCTCTTTTAAAAAGTAACCGAGCATTTGCCATAGAAATGTCAAGTAAATGATAAAATAACCTGATTACGGCTTTTTAACCAGATTTTAAGGCGACCCAAAGAAGAGTCCATAAGGTCTACACCGCCAATTTGTATTCTTTTATAATTTAGGGGCAAGCAATCGTTTCTACTCTGTGGTCCTTCTTATTCCAACGCTTAACAGTGAATATGTCAGTATCAACGCTATGTTCCGAAAGAAACGGTTTTGTGCCAACGAAAGTGGACACAGGACTAACGACCCTGTTATCTTTCCAACTTATTGATGTCAGATCAATACCTTGAATATTTGCTGTAAACTCTGCTGAAACACCCCGCACCATTTTCATCATAGCCTTTGGATCAAGAAGTTTACAATTTTTTATGCGATTTCGATTTATTGTTCCGATGCTATGAATGCCTTGGGTACGAAGATAAATCAACAATGGTATAGACGTATAATAATTGTCCATGTATACGATATAATTTTGAAAACGGGCAACTTCACGAGTCATACGTACAACAATATTCGTATATGCCTTCAAATTAGGTTCCCCTGGCTGTAGTTGATGTTGTTCTCCAGTATGAATTTCGAATTTATGCACAAAACCCGTTGTGTCACAAAGCGCAAAGAATTTGATTCCCAATTTTTTCGGTTTATTTGGCAGGTATTATTTCATATAGTGCCCAACTTTTGTTGAGCACATCTTTTCAGCTATTGATAAACGAGGCTGCATGGGAACTGTTTGAAAACGATCATTGAGAATATTCACCATTGGCCTTATTTTAAACAAACGATCTGGATTTTCGGTATCATACTTATTGTTATCGTTTATGTGGAGGTACTCCCTGATTTTCTCAAACCTGTTGACCGTCATTAAGTTACGCACCGCATCAATTTCATTCTGTGTATTCCAATAATCTCGCACACAAGGAAGTTTGTGATAAGACATATAATAGATAATGCCAATGTATTTTTTTAGTTCTAGAGCATCTAAAAATAAATTTTGTTCGTTCTTTTCAACTTCTGCGTAATTAATGCTCTCCTCAACTATTTTCTTCATAAGCTCATCCGTAAAAAATATTTGAAGCATTCGTAAGGAGTTGCAAAATTATCTGTTGTATCTGGGTCCAGCCTAGAGATTCCAAGAAAAGTAATTTGTTCTTCAGATAATTGCAGGGTTCCTTTTATCCAACGTACTCTTTAAAAACTGTCGGAAGTCAAGTCAATAATGATGTCCTTATACAGCATGCATTCTTCGCGTACTTGACTAAACTGATCATTTTGATGAGTTGAAGAATTTTCGGCTGAATTTTCATTATTGTTATTATCTGTAGGAGTTAAAGTCATATTAATTTTTTTTCGTGGTAACGTAGAATGGCCCTGCTGCTTTGAATATGGCACGATAAAAGGCCAGTACCATATATGGTACGGTTTGCATTTAAGGGTTAAAAGGCGTTTTAAATACAAGATATTACACAATTTCAATTACGGGAATAAAAATTAAAAATACATTTCCTAAACTGCGTTGCATTACTAGTAAATTGAACAGATGCCGGTAGTGTGTTCCAAAGACGAATACTGTGAACGAAAAACTGCTATTCAGATACCAACTTGTTGAATCTTATCGGGATCAGGTTGTTATTTCTTCTTGACTGCGTAAAAAACACGTTTTACCAGATACTTCGGCTCGCCAGTACAGATAATTTCATGCAAAAAAATTAGACATCGAATATTTAAAGTGTCGGAAAACGCACATCATAAAGTTTAGTTTCATAGGGTGTAACATGAGAGAAATATCCTAAGTTGAAGAAATATCTGAGAATGACGTGGTGCTTTTTTGTTCTTAAAATTAAAAACAAAATTAAAAAATATTCTGCTCTAAACTCTAACGGTATACTGTACACAAGTTTTGACGCTTAAACAACGCAGTCTACTTTAAAAGTAAAATTTGAGTGATTTAATAAATAACAAATTTTGCAAAAAAAAAATTATTAAATTGAAATCCCGATGAACTGTTTATGCCTATGCATTGCTGTCGGTATTTTTACAATGGCTTAATGCTTTGCTTAAAAGGTAAATACATTTTTGTTCTTACGTACTTCTTAACACGGTAGATGTTCTTTTGCATTTCTGATTTAAGGCAACAAAATTCAATGCAATTTGGTATTTCCATGCGGTGGCTAGACCCAGGTGAGCATGCTGACCCCACCTGCTAAATAGTGCAAAAAAGTGCCGTACTAAAATTAAAAAGATATAATTAACTCTTTAGCTACCATTTAAATTATTGCTTTTTTGGTATTAAATTTGAATTTTCGTATAGTAAAATTTCATAACAAATATTCGGCGAATATTTTTCACATTTTTAAATGTTATTTTTGCTTATTTTCAAAAAAAATTGCAGAAAGACCCATTTTCAAAAGAGTCAGAGGGCTAATGTATTCCTACAAAATGGTGATTGTAATGTTCTGAATAAATCTTCTGAAGACACTATATACCAAAACTTTAGTATCACACGAATTTCCACGTTTTGTTACTACACAAGGGTGCAACTTTAAATAGGCCGTAAAATGAATTTCAGATGTAAACTTTTGAAATGCCGATACACGTATATCTTTTTTTTAGACCCCTCTACAAGTATCAGTTGGCAGAAAATTCTTATTGTGAAAAAATTTCAATTTGCTGTACAGTGTTATTAATTAATCTTTATAAAAACGGACATCAGTACATATTAAAATTCGTCGGTTTAGACCTACACACGTATATTAAATTATTGACCGACAATCAGAAAGCTTTATGCCTTTATTAAAAAATTTATATAAAACTTAATATTAATTATATTCTTATTAATTCGACCTTTTTCAATTAAATATTATAATTTCATATATTTTTCTCAAGCTTTAGGTCACTTTTTTATAAAAATCAATTAAAATGTTATTTATTTTTCAATATTTCGATTTCCGTTGGAAATCTTTTTAAATAATATAAAAAACAAATATGGAAAAATAAATTTACAATTTCAATTAACAAACTTAAAATAAAAAGAGGAAACCAAACAAATTCTATTAAAAATATTCAAAACTTAAAACCTATTTTAATTTCCCTTTTCGTCAATATATGTATTTTTATTAAATATACATTTTCAGTCTGTGCTATGCCATCTGAACTAAAGTTTATAAATAATCAAAGACAAATACCTATTTATATATTAACCTATTTATTTTTATTCAATAAATGTCTATAAATCTGAGCTAATCCCTCAGTACCTTTTTAAAAATTAATCCTTTTCTCAAATGGAACATTATTAATCTGTAACATTTCTAGCATAAATCTACGTTTCTTAGAATTTTATAAGTTCAAAATAGATGTGCTTTCAAAATCGGAATATTGAAAAATAAATAATATTTTAATTGATTTTTATAAACCAGTGACCTAAAGCTTGAGAAAAATATATGAAAATATAATATTTAAAATTTAATATTAATAAATTTGAGTAATATATTATGAATCGTAGCAATTTTAGCCGAACTAACCCATAGTAAATTATAGACTCATCTTAACACGGTTCTGCAAAGTTATATCTGCTATTTAAAAACTTTAATTAGAAAAAATTTCAAAACTGTAGTGAAATTTTTTGTAGCGTTTAATAATTTTCAAGTGGTTTTCAGAAGCCCACTTACTATGAAACCTAAGGTAATTTATTTACCGATCTTCACGAAATTTAACAGGGTGATTTTTCGTCCTTTAAAACGGTGATGTACCAAATTTTATTACAATATCATAATTTTTTATATATTAAGCGGACTTAACTGTTTTCCGAGAGAAAGGGGCCTGTAGTAAATTATGGAAATTTAACACTACGATTTCTAGTCCCATAGAACGAATTTGTGGGAAATCTTATATCAATCTGTGCTTTATATCACCATTTATGTTAGTTTTTGTAACAAAATTATAAATGTTTTAAAGGTGGTTGTTTCATATTTGGATTCATAATTCTTATCTTACTCAACCGATTTTGTTGGATTTAAGCCCCAAACTGCTTAGGATAACCAGAAGCAATTTGACACCAACATTGATCTTTTTTTACGAGTTTTTTTTTTAAGTGAGCGTGTTTTCAATAGACGAACTAACAGATGGACATGGCTAAATCGACTTAGAATTACTGAAGGAACCAGAATACATATACTTTATTACAGCTGCCAGATCAAACGAATTTTCAATGCAGCGATTTGTGTTACCACATAAGCAAATTAAAAAATGTTTGCCTATTTTTTCTTAAAAAAGCGATTGATGCAAGCATGATTTGAATGCAGTTATCCACAATATGCACTTAAGCAAAATGTACGTACACGATTTTTTTTAACAAAATTTAGCCATCATGCACAATACAAGCATCTAGTGCATATATGCACACAGAAAAAAATATTTCAAGAAAATTTTAACAACACAGTTTGTTGAAAATAAAATTGAAGGTCAACAAATGTTTTATTTGATTCAATGAAAAAATTTATCAAAATTTCACGTTGTAAAATACCGCTCAATAAAACCTCTTAATTAATAAAATAAATAAGTAAATATTTTTTCATATTCAATATAAAAAATATTTGAATTAAAGTATTTTACAAGTCTTGTATATTTTTTAATAGCTTTGATGTCATTGCCGATAAGACTTGAGTGTTTGTAATTCTCATTCGCCTTACAGTTTAATTTGTATAATATCTTAAGTTTTTCCAAAGTCTTTGGAAAAAGGTTTCCAAATGATCTGGCCTAACCAACTAGCGAAATGCGCATAGAAACTAGCTTATCCCCCAACAATTAATTTTAGTGTATTTATCAAAGAATACAAATTGGGAATTAATTATTAATCAACTAATAAATGAAGATTTGATAAGCATTTTGTTTGATTTATTCAACATTTCCAACAATTTATTTTAACAAATCACGTAAAGCTTTTGTTAAAAAAAATTATTTTGGGCAACAGCTTTTTTTATTGACTCAATAAACTTGGTTGTTGACTGAGAATTCACCTACAAGCTCTTTTATCAATACCGCAAATAACGTCATCGCAGAAATTTCAAATTTTTTTTAATCAAATATGCGATTTTCGTATTTAAATATGAAAATTATTTTTTTCTGTGCAACAAAAGAACTTAAGTGAAAAGCAGCGGAACGAAAAATACTCTCTTAAACTAACAGAGATACAAAACAAATTTAATACTTATCGTTTTGAATCAGTAAAATAAGCCTTTATGTGTCTGGTACTTTATGGAAATTCGGCCTTTTTTTTAGGAGTAAATGGGTAAACCTGTATATTTTTTGTCGTCCCATCTATCTTGTAAATTAATTAACATTGAAATAAAAATTATATCACATTCGGAACCAATCTTAAAACAAAAAATAAAAAAATGCATATATATTTGGGACTTTTTTGAAATTCGAATGTTTAAAAGGTGAAAATCGTACCTATTTTTGTTACTTGTTGAAAAAACATTTTTCTCAATTCATTCAATACTGAAATTTTAAATACTTCAATAGGGAGAAAAAACAGTATCATGGTTCTAAAATATCTAGCTGTTGCGCAGTTTCTAGAGGTGTACCCCAGGGCTCCATACTTGGACCTCTTCTATATGCCATGTATTCAAACGACTTACCTTCCCAACTACTGCATTGTGGAATCCAATTGTATGCAGACGATGTACAGGTTTACATTGGCTGTGAGCCATCTCTAGTCATCGACTGTATTAGTGAGTTGAACGAAGATTTGGACAGAATTAACCAATGGGCGACAGGGAATGGTCTTTGTTTAAATGCCAGAAAGTCTCATGCAATGATAATTGGAAAACCAAAACGGTTTCCATCTTTAGTACCAGCAGTAAGGATGAATAATACAACAATTGAACTAGTTGAGACTGCTAAGAATCTTGGAATAATCTTCAATAAAAAACTTAATTGGTCAGATCACATAAATGCAATTTGTGGTAGAACATTTGCTATGTTACGTAATTTGTGGATGAGTCAGCATTATACCCCCTTAAAAATACGAATGTTATTAGCAAAATCGTACCTACTGCCAACACTAATTTATGGTTGTGGGCTTTATTCAAACTGCGACTCGTTAAGTAAGAAAAAACTAAATGTAACATATAACAATATTGTCAGATATGTTTTTGGACTGAAGCGCTTTTCTAGAATTTCACACTATTCAAAGAAAATATACAATATATCATTTGATAACCTGTTAAAGTGCCGTTCGTTAATTTTACTACACAAGATTATATACACAGAGCAGCCGAATTACCTGTATCGTAGGCTCAATTTCTTCAGATCAAATAGGGGGAAAAAGATAAACGGTATTCCACATCGTGATGAGAAATCTAAGAAACACTTTTTAATAAGCACTATTAGTCTCTGGAACCATTTACCTCATAATTTTCAAACGACAAGCAATGCAAAGCATTTTAAATGTCTGATTTTTAAGCATTTTTCGTAACAAATATGATTTAATTTTATTTAAGTATTAAACTTTGTTAACACTTTCTTTTATTTTTGTTGATATTTTATTTTTGATTTTAATAATTTGAAATTTTTTGGAATACAGTTATTAAAACAAAAATTTAAATTTCCCTTTAAATTTAACATAACAAATGATAAATATGCCTGTAACAACTTGTTCAAACTTTAAATATTGATTTGTGACTTTGTAATTTCTGTCATTAATTGTATAATTTATTCCTTATAATTAATTAATTATCTTATTACTTATTTGGAACTATGTATGTATTTATTAACAATATTTTCCCAATGCTGTTAAAGAGACTTGGTCTTATAGCATTGGCGTGCTAAATAAATAAATAAATAAATAAGTACAATTTAGCCCAGAGGTTATTTAACATGTACGCCTCTGAGACATTTGTTTGTACTTTATTTAATTCTTAAATAGGTTAGGGTTGTAGGGTTAAACCTAGAAACATAAGCTTTGGCATATTAATATGTCCACGAAAGAAAGGGAGACGCTAACGAAGTTGCTGGTTGGACTCTAGTTTCATATAAAATAAGTAGGTGTTATTCTATATATTACATATATAAGCTTAGTTTAAATGTACTACGTCACATTTGCGAGATAACAGTACTTCTATGATTTACGTTGCAAACTTCTCATTCAAGCAAAGTGCAGAGTGAAATGCTAATAAAAATTTGGATAAAAACTAAAAGTCCTATCAAAAAAGCTAAAACACTTGCATATAAATTTACTAGCATTCTATGCCGTACATACAATTCTATCAAAGAGTGAAAGTGTGAAAGTCTTGCTAATTTTCGGAGTATAATAGGAATTTTACTTTTTTCCGATTTTGGGGCACTATGGCCTAAAATTTGTTAATCTAGTAAACTGTACAATAAAATTATAAAACTATGAAAATTTTGGTAAAAACATCTTCTCAAAATGCCAAAATTGGTTGAAAACATGAACATTTTTATAAAATCTTAGAATTATTTATAGTTGATAAATCCATATATCAATATGGTTTCCCATTACCTTTACGACTATAAACACAAATAATAATTAATTTAGAAAAATATTTTCAAAGACTATAATCTCGCAGGCCTATGTAATTAGAAGCGAGAGGGGTTCCTGCAAATGCATGTTTTTTCCTTAATACTGATAGTAAAACATAAATAACTTTATCAAATTTTTAATTTGCCTTAAAATGACATGGATTTGTTAGTGCATATTTTGATAATATTGCATTTTTTTCTAATTTTTGTTATAAATTCATATTTTGTGAAAAATTAAACTTTCAAAAAAAAAATATTTTTGGAAAATAATGATGCATACAAATATGGGATAGTTTTTGCAAGTTCATTTGCTTACATTGTTGTGGAAAAGGGTACACGAATTTACAATTATCAGATTAAAGATAAGTTTTTATTCTGACGATTTTGAAAGACCAATATTTATTTATGACATTTTACGTTAGAAGTTGACAGCTAATTTGTTCTGGCAGAAACTTATACATACGCCTGTTTTTTTGCTACCTGTCCACTTCCTGTGTATGTTTTTAACGACTATAAATACGAAGTAAAAAGGTATAGTCATTCAAGCCCGACCATTATATGCCTTGCACCACAGCGTATAAAGACACATTTTCGATTCCTGACCACATCTTACTTCTAGTCTCTTCAAATTTCTTTATAATCATGCAAATTCCATGCACAGTAGGTCGATTAAGACGTTAAAAAATTAAACAAATATGTATGCAGCTAGCTGGTGTTTATGCTTCAATACCTTGTGATGATTCAGTTTAAGAACTATGTTCCATTAAATAATTAGAATCATTTTAATATGCGCCAATTACATATATCGGTGTTCAAAGGTCTGTTTCAATATACAAATTCTTTTTGAAACTAGATAGTTTGAGCTTTACATTTAAATATATGTAAAAAGCAAACGATACTTTTTCATGTGAATAAATAAGAATAATTCGTTGGAGTTAGGCAAAATGGTCCAAAGTCAGAAACTGGTGTTTTTCGTAACGTTAAATTGAAGATTATTTAATTGCTTTTTTTAATTGATTTATTTAATAAAGAGCAAAATATAACGATTAGAGGCAGTTGTGCTAGATTTAAGATATTTATACCATAAGAAAGAAAAAAATAAATTGAGTTTCACCTTATCAAAAACTCAAAATTCATTTGTTTGTCTAAAACATTTTTGCCTAACACCGAAGAATTTTCAATTTATATTTACATAAATACATACATATATTGCATTTTTTACTTTTTGTACTTCAATTTTTTTTTTTCTAATGACACTTTATTAAAATGCTGTTTTTGTAAAAAAAATTTTTTTTAAATAACTGCATATTCTATTGCTTTTGGTGCATATTTCGCATATTTTATGATATGAGTACATTTTAGGTGCCTAAAGTACCTTTTTAAGTGCATGAAGTCCTTGTCCCTGGTAATTTGATTAAATTTACTTACACGGTGCTTCAGTGCAAATATACTTCGAAAGTGACCTAGTGTAGGTTGTAGGCCTTGTTGAGTAGATCTAAAATCAGTTTCAAAATGTTCGGAAACACCGTCAAATTTCGCAGTTATTCCGAAAAAAATATTTTCGGGTAGGTAATTTTTTAAATAACATCTGATTTTTTTTTATGATTTTTTTTTATCTTTGAGGACTTTTTTTTATTATTTTTTCTATAAAAGCATAGAGTTCTATGAGTAACAAAATGAGCTTGAGCTTCTTTTAATCGGATAATATATTTGAAAGTTATTAAGCTTTTCTTGAAGACATTTAAATAGCACTTGATAACTCCAAGCGGAAAAATATTTAAGTGAGAATAATTATTCTTTTATACTCTCCACCACCCCTAGTGGTGAATGAGGGTATACTAAGTTTGTCATTCCGTGTGAAACTTTTTTTATTATATATTTAAGACCCCACCTTGAGTAATTCCAAGTCGATTTAACCATGTCCGTCTGTTTGTCTATCTGTCTGTCCGTGTGTTAAAAACACGCTCACTTTCGAAAGACTCAAAAGAGAAGAACAAACTTGGTGCCATATTGCTTGTAGTTCTCCTTAGCAATTTGGGATTGAAATCCAGCAAAAACGGCTTAGTACGATCAAAGCTATGAATCAAAATGTGGAACCACAACCCTAAAAAATTGTTAGTTTTGGTACAAAAACTAACATAAATGGTGGAATAATGCACGGAATAATATACAATTTTGCACAAATTCGTTTTATAGGACTTTAAATCATAGCCTTAAATTGCATAAAGATCGGTTCTTAATTTACCCAGTGCCCTATATAAACCCTGCTCCCAGAAAACAGTTTAGTACACCTAAAACCTTAAGAAAAAGTGCCATCATAATAAATTTTGGTATGTAACAGTTCTATAAAGATCGGTCCATTAATTATCATATGCCCAATATAAACTCTACTACCGGAAAACAGTTAAGTGCGCATAAAACTGTAATAAATAATGTTATCATAACAAAATCAGAGTTTTATAGGACTAGAAATCATACTTATTAACTTCGTGATGATCTGTCCATAATTTACCGTAGGCCCCATATAAAGCCCGCTCTGGGAAATTAACCAAGTACGTCTAAAGCCGTAGCAGATATAGATATTGCGATTCAATTTGTTCGAACTTAGCTACATATGGTCATAAAAAATGTCATGCAATTTAATGATATATGGTCCATAATTTACCTTTGCTCCCATATAAGGCAGCCTTCTGAAATTTACTGTAAAAGGTTAAACTAATTTCACTGCTGTATTGAAATTTGTTCTTATTTGTGTTCTTTAATACCAAAAATCAGTCTAAAGAATTTTGGGATTTACTCAAGCTATTTCAAACTTCAAAAAGAAAACCATTAAACTTTCCGATTGTCGGTTAGCAATTTAATATAGGTCTTTAATGAATAATATATATATATATATATATATATATATATATATCGTATAAAACCCAATTTTAATCAAAAATTCTAAATTTCTTAATAAAATAATTTTTATACTGTTATTTTAAAATATATATTATAAAACTAAACAAATTAAGTAAATAAAGTAGTTCTTGATGAATATTTGTAAAAGCTTAATTTTTCACTTAATTTTTTTTGAAAAGCATTAATAACTTTTTCATATTTTACTCGATTTTATTTATTGAAAGCTAGTTTATATGAAAAGTAAATTAGCTTTAATGAAATATTTACATAATGGAATGTTTCTAAACAAACTAATTTCAAAAAATGGCGCCAAAGTTGAAAAAAACTAGAAAAAATACAATTAAAATCAGATATAATTAAGAATATCACTACAAAAATTTTATATACATACCAAAGGGTGTATATATTTCGACAGGGACATTTTTTTCTTTCTGAAACCGTTCAAAAAATAAATATCGGCTAAAAATCAACTGAGTAACGCGTTCATAAGGTGTTTCTGAACTTTTTGAAATTGAGTTATGATCTATTCAATAATGTCTGAACCTACACTAGGTCGCTTTTCAAGTATAAAAAGGTACTCAAAAAGGTACAAGGTACACCGTGTTATTTTTTAGGTGCTTATTTAGTTTACTACACGTATGAGTAATATATGCAAATTGCTATATATATTACTAATACGTATGTAGCTGTTCTAAACCAAATTTTAAGGGAATCATAAGTATGTGCTTTAGCGAAAGTATTGTACCGGCAAAATGCGTGATAATTGATCGAATTAATCCTTTTTACAATAGTGCTGGAAAAGTCTACTACTTTTCAAATCTCAATAATACTCAATACATTTCATTTGGGTTCTCAGTACTACCCAATTCTTTTTACTGCCTTTTTTGAGTCTTAAAACAACTTGAAACAAAACACTGTTTTTATAAATTTAAATTTCTTTTGTGCTTAATTTTTCAAAAAAGTATAATTCTTTTACATAATTCTTACTAATTGTTTGTTATTTTTAGCTTGTTTTTTATTGTTGATAAAATTGTGCAATTGTTATTGCAGGGTATTTTATTTTTGAACAGAGTTGTATTTAAAAAATAGCCGTTAAATTTCCGATTGTGCTTTGCTGAAAAAATACAACCTAGAAAGAATTCAGTTACTTTGTTTGAGCATGGAGTACTTAAAAAATAGTGTAAGTACTCTATATTCAGTACCCAGTATAGCAATACTTTGCCAGCACTATTTTATAATACCAGACAAGATATTGTGTGTAGATCAGTGATCGAAAGTAAATCGAACATTATTTAGCGCACGGTTCACACACCCATAAACGATATCTACTTTTTTAGTGTTCGTGTATTAGAACGCAACCGTCAATATTGTTTATAACTTTTTTCATGAAATAAACAAACATTATATAGTTTTCTGTTTCTTGTTATAAAACAAAACAATTGTGGTGATTCTGTAGATATATTTTATAATTCTTTAGTGTTTTTACCTCCTTTCCTGTTTATTATAGCAAAAAAAAAAAAAAAACAATTAAATTCGATCCGTTATTTCATAAAGCGAAGTACTTTACAACGAAATTTATCCCAAAAGCAAAAAATAAAACAAACATTATATATTCTTTAGTGTTCGGTATGGTAGAAATATGGAAAACCAAACTCTAATAGTTTTTGTGTAGTAAACACCTTTCAAACAAAGTTTCTCTGTTTGTGATCTTCGTACATAATAAGAATTCTGTGCTAATCCAACTCGACATAAAGATGAGAACTTTTCATTGAGTTTTGTTTCTCGCAAAAGACCACAAGCTTCGTTGTGTTCAGTACAGCACATTAATGTTCATGCGTTTCAGTTGTGATCAGCACTATTTTGGCTGGTAAAGACAACATATTTTTTTCCAAAAACAAAATACATTAATGCAATTAAAAGTTCTTGTTAAACCACATTCAAAAAAAGTCTTGTTTGCAAATCTTTTTAAATTTCTATAAATTTTGTTACTGTTTTTATTAACTGCCTGGCCCACAATGTCGACAAGAACATTTCTTTCTTATATTTATATTGAAAACAAAAACAAATTTAATTTTATTATTGTTTTCAATATAAAAATGCGAAAGAAATGTTCTTGTCGACATTGTGGGCCTGGCAGTAAATTTTTGTGTAAAAAAAATCACGATGTATAAAAAATTTTAAATGTTGTTATAAAAACAATACCACTAAAGTTAGTAAAAAATGACATAATTTCATAAAAATAAAAAAATTCCGAAATTTATTCGTTAAAATTGTTGAGTTAAATACATCAAATTTTCAAAGTGGAATGATGCCGAAAACCATATATTGAGTGTTTTTCTGTAGCCAAGTTAAGGATATATGGGGGCCAATTCTTAAAGCTTTTTCATAGTACTTTTGATTCCTGTTTAGTAAAAAAATAAAAAAATATTTTCACATGAAAAAAATGGAACGAATAAAGTATATTTTACAGTTACACGACTTTGTCGATTCCCTTTCAATGATAAAGTGAAGACTATTACCAGGATATTTTTGTATGAAAAAATAACTTACATAGAAAATTTGTATGTGAAGAGTGCTATATTCGGCTGTGCCGAATTTTTGATACCCTCCACCGATAGGAGTGGGTTCTATATGATAAATACATATACATTAATAACTAAGCTTCACAAAAACGAACGTCTGCATTAAAATTGGTTGCGGTTTAGACCTGAATTGAATTATTGACCGACTATAAGTAAATATTATGCGTTTCTTGTTAGAACTTTGAACTGGCTTGAGTAAAATATCATGATTCGTAATCAATATATTAAGAAAATGATGTGGACATAAAAAATTACCGTTACTAATCACTATTTTTATTAAATTGTTACTGCATATGGTGACAAATTTAGCGAAGGAAAGTGCAAACAACTAGCAGTGATGTAAAATTGCCTCGGTGAGGGCAAGGAGAATATTTCCCACATGCGAAATGAATCCTTCTTTTCGTTTATTAAGATTCTATTAAGCTTTCTAAGTACAAATAAGGCATCAATAAGCAGTTTCTTTTTTGGTTGGATACAATGAAAAAAGTATTGCATTAATTTAAAATTGATATTAAAAAATAATAATAAAGTTAATAATCTTCACTAAAGGTGGTTAGACTGCATATGATATAAGATTCGGCATATACACTTTACATTGCTAGTTTGGCTGTTCTGTACCAATTTTATACTTCATAGGCGCAATTAAACAATATCCCCGTTGAAAAAAAAGATTGCTTAAATAACAAAAATAGAGTAAGTCAACGGTGATGAATCGCGAAAAGAAGAATTTTAATGCAAGTAAGTCCTATTACAAAATACCAATAGCAATATTGAGCAGTCCCTTAGTGCAGCTGTTGACGACTGTGCAGGAAATGTTGCCTCTAGCAGCTTCAGCTGCTCGTCAATAAACTTCTAAAAATTAAAGAAAAAGACTTGTTGAAATGAAAAAAACGCGAACAAATAGCTGTCATAAGAAGCAAACAAAAGCTACTAAAAAGCAAACAAAATCTATTTGGATTTTTGTTTCAAAGAAAATTGAATTTTTTCTTATTTTTTTTCGAATTTTTTTTTTAAATTTTTATAATTTAATAAATGTTTATATTTATTCAAGCTCTAAGTCCTTTTAATATTTATTTTTTATTCTCAATATTTCGCTAACCTTTGGTTAGCATCGTCAGGAAATTAAATATAATTAAAAAATTTTTTTGTTTGAAAAATGTTTGTCATAAATTTAAATTCAAAAACCTATTTTATTTAGTTACAAAATATCAAAGATACAAATTGTATGAAACATTATTTTTCATAGCATGAACGAGAATACCAAAATATGTATTTATGAAAAGTCAGAGTGATACGCAAGGCGAATTCATAAAAGATGACCTTGGCTTGCTACGTAAGCAACAGCTGATAACTAAAGGCACAGTTAGGCGAACGTTGTTATACCGTATCTGCACTGTTTCAATCATCTGTTCGCTTTTCGCTATATAAAAAGCAATGCAGAAGCTTACCGAAATATAATGTACTGTAGTTGTAACGTTTCATTCTGCATAAAATAGAATTTCACACCGTTGTAACGTGACATTTGTAAATCAGTGATGGGTTGCTTCTATGTTAAATTGAATGCGGGTATTTTCGCTCTTTTTTTGTACTTTTTTTTCAGTATATCTATGGACTTTCGACAAAACTACTTACAATGCAACATGTTTCCATATACATATATAAATATACATATGCTTAGACGTACAAACTAAACAAATGCATGTGCAGATACAATAGAAATGAGAAATATATAAAAGGCTTTAAATGGTTACAAAACATTGTTTTGTTTATGCACATTTACAAAATAATACATGTATGTATATGTGTATGTTTATGCTAAAATACATATTTGTTTATTGTAAATCTATAATATAAATATCATGTATTAAGTTAATAATGTTTTTTACATATACTTAATATTGTTTTAATGCCATTTAAATGACTTTGTACTTTTTCTGCACAGCGGTCACCATTTAAACCTTTTGATTTTCCATCACTGTGTGTGTTTTTTTATGTATACTATTGCTTTTTTGTTTATGTATGTGAAAAACATATGACACATTTTAAGATGTTCTATAAGTGCACCAACGTGCTAGCAGTCCGTTACAGTAAGTTACGGGTACAGCAACGTTCGCCGAACTCAGCCTTGACCATGTGTTCTTGTGGTTCTGGGGAATCTTTCATGAATTCTATAGTTTTCACTAAGAATTTTTAAGTTACTACATTTCAACAAAAACACAATATAAAATTAATAGCCAATTTACACTACAACGAAATCTAGTACTTTCGAGATTTCGAGCCAAATCTAGTTGTTTTTGGCTAGATTTCCCGTACAAAACAAAATCTATTCCGTAACTAGATTTTGACGAAATCTATTCGAAATCTAGTAGTTCTTATTGATGCAACTATGTTTTTCCCCATATATCACTAAAAACTACTTCCCTGCACAAAAAAAAAAATGAAATATTAACAAGAAGCAAAACAAAAACCATAATAGTTAAAAATGTTAAAATTGTTAAAAAAAAATTCAAAAATTTTGTAAAATAGTAAAAAAAGTGCAAATGACAAATAATATTGATTAAATAAATGAAGTTGATTATAAAGAAAATGTAATGCAAATTTTTAAATGCCTATTTCTTTATATGTAAGTATGTGTTACACAAAAAACTTTCAGTCGGCGGTTTTTGTTGTGAAAACCAAATCTCGCTAATGTCAAACAAGTATAATGTAGACGAACTAGATTTGGAGGAAGATTTTAAATGAAATCTACTAGATTTCGATGTAATGTAAATGCGCTATAAGAACCAAATAAAATGCTTGTTTGAATTGTTTACTAGAGTGTTGTTTTATTTTGACACAACGTTAAAGAACACCTTGTATGAATTCGCCTCTATGATAAGTTTCACTTCACATTATCATAAATCAGGAAATGGCCCCATGTACAGCAAAACTGGGTAATACGAGTATACAGGAAGAAGATAAATGAGAGAGAATAACTACATTTTTCTAGTTAAGCATTATTCCAAAATAAAAATATGTACATATGAGTGGTGTTTTGAAGCTCCCTCTTCCTCTTCATTTTCTCTGCTGCTAAGTACGGTCGTTGTAGCGCCTTGGTGGTTAATAAAGCAAAAAGTATGTAAAAAATATGGATGGAAAGGAAAGCCATTTAATATTTCCTTTTTTTAATGCATATATTATTTAACAATTAATTTATAGGTTCAACGAAAAGTTTGTTAGAAATTGACGTCCAAATGAATACCTATATTTGCTTAATAGCATAATAATAATTTAATTGAAAATAAAATATTTAAAATGTTTTCTCCTATAGTTACCTATAGACAGGCTTTCAAGGTCTTTGTTTTTATTCTTAATTAATCAATATATATCCTACGTTTCGTTAGGATTTTCCAACTTCCTCATATCATGAAAATATAATCATAAAAAGTTCGATTAATAATAATAAGGAAAATTATTAAAAATTTTTTACAAATGCTTGTCTTTGAATTTACAATTCTTGTGATAGGTCCTGTTTTAAACAAAATTTGATTCACTGAATTCCTTAACTGAATGAAAAAGCCAAACATAAAATGTTTACAAAAACAAAACATGTACACAATACACACACAGGCTATTCATGCTGTCGTCGTGCAAATTGCCTAGCAACGACAATAATACTAGTGAGAATTGTTGCTAACATTTTTTGTTTGCTCGCTCCTTCATCAATGTGGAAAAAACCAATAGAGAACATTAAAACATTATGTACTTCTACAGATCCACTATAAGTGTACTGTTTTATAATGAAATACAGAACACTATATTATATTTATACTAACACTTAAGAAATAGACATCGCTTCGGTGTAAATAATGTTTGTGTAGTTTTTAAAACTGATTAAAGCATTCGTCACAAGGAACTGTTATATGATTTAATATAATTATTACACATAATTTTATAATATGTTATATAATTTTGTTTTGCCAGGTCCATGATTGGGCATGGGTCCCAAATAGGGTGTGATGTAAGGAATAAAATCGTCGGGCTTGATCGACAATGTTCTCTTACTTGTTTTTTAAAGAAATTATAAATAAGAGATTTTTAAAATGCTGTTTTCGAGTTTTCCATTAAATTTTTATTTATATGCAAAAAGCCTAAAAATTATCCCTGGGCTTTACATAATAACCGAATATATTTTTAACAGAATATTATTAAATAAAGTTATTAAAATTAACAGAATATTATTGAAATAAAGTTATAAATTTTTTTATATATTTAATCCTAATAGAAAAAATTCCTGTGATTACGAATTGTAATTGCAACTACTAAAGACTTGCAACTCCTTTTTCAATTTATTTTCGACAAGGAGTTCAATATGAACATATGATTAATTCTGCAATTTGTGTTACAAAATTCTGGAATTTTTCTTAGATCTAAGTGGGAACTTCAAGCACAAACTTATATAAAAAACTTTTAATTGGATGAGGTACAGAAATGCGAAAAGCTTTTAAAAGCTTCGAATAACTAGTTTTAGAACTCAAAGCGTTTGGTTTGGAAAAGTTAAGTATCAAACTGAAACCCGGCTCTTAAATCAATGCGTCTTAAACACTTCATCTATTTAGTTATAACAAATTTATTTTAAAAAATATTTTTTATTTGCCCCATTGTGCAGACTTACCTTTTAAAAATCTTCTCAAGCAATTAAAAGTCCTTTTAAAATTTCGAATGTTTATATACTTCATATACATTTATTAATTTCATTTTTATTACGTTTTGTATAATTTTTCGAAAACTTTAAATTAGTTGTGAATTAAACGCAATTAAATAAATAAATTACAGTTTACAGAGGAGGTTGGTTATAGTTTCAACATCCTTTCCATTAATGTTTTTTTTTTATATATAAATATTTTTTTTTTTTTACTATTGTTTATATTAAAGTTTGTTTTTTTAATTAAATTTTTATTAACTTTTTTCTTTTATATAAATACAGATTTTGGTTTAAAGTTAACAAATGGTTGTGTGTAATATTGAAAAATAATATTTGCTTAATTATTATTCTTGTTTTTATAGTAATTAATATTGTTGTTGCCAGTTTTTTTTAATTAAAATTTAAATCAATTTATGTTTTTATAAATCAAAGGGTATAGTAAATGAAATAAAATCAAATATAATATATTCGGCTGTGCCGAATCTTTTATACCCTCTGCAAAGAATTAAAATTTTTCGCCAGTAGATTTTTTATATTGTCTTAAAGTAAGTTAAACTAACGAAATTTTCATTCGAAATCGATGAACAGCCGTTGCGCAATCTAATTTTAATCCGTACCTTACTTAATTAGGTGTACTAAAGTGATTTTTAGGAGAGGGCTTAATATGGTCCTATGACAATTTATGAACCGATCATTAAAAAATAACTTTCCGAGAGTGGATGCCATGTGTCTCTCTTTTTTTTAAGAGTATTTCATAGGGTCATTATAACAACTCGCAGTTAGTTAAAGGTTGGATTTTGTCGGACGGTTGCGAAGTTATTTTTCTCAACTTAGCTTTAATCCCGCGATTGGCGACCTATACTATACATTTTACGATTGCATGCGGTGTTTAAATTTTACATATGTTGTTGTTAATGTTGTTACATTCTCTTCAATGTGTGTGCCCATTAGGGTTCCAATCGGGATTGGGTTTTCTGAATCCCGGGATTCGGGATTGAAGCAAATATTTCGGGATCCCGGGATTATTAAAAATGTTTTCGGTATTTCTTTTAATTATATTTTTTATTTATTAAAAACCACTTAATTTTCCAGTAAAAATGCATATTTCATGCACATGTGTTCTTTATTTTTAAAATATGTAATAAAAACCAACTTAAATTATTAATTGATCACAATTTATAAAAAACGTAACATAAAAATCTTATTTTTATCCATATTTGATTAGTGATATAAAAATTACACCATTTAGAATTGTATAATAAAATTTTTCAAATGTATTTTCAAATATTCCCAATGAATTATTAAATTGTCCAAAGAGTCATATTTTTAAATTTCCTTAATGTATTTTGAAATTGTCCAAATATTGGAAATTTGTCCAAATATATTTTAAAATTGTCCATATATAATTTAAAATTTTCAAATACAATTTAAAATTGACCAAATATATTTTAAAATTCTCCATATGTATTTGAAAATTATAGAAATGTAGTTTACAGCTGATAAATTGTAATAACAAATTTTCAAAGGGTATTTTAAAATTATTTAAATATAATTTTTAATTGTCGAATTGTTTTTTAAAATTTTCCAAACTATTTAAAAAAATTGTGTACAAGAAATCATTTGGACAATTTTCAAATACCCCAAATTTCAAGAAATAAATTGGAAAATTTTAAAATATTATTATGCAAATTTTAAAAAAACATTTGGATAATTTTAAAGTACATTTGGGTGACTATCCAATTAATCTTAAACTGTTTAAAATATATAAATATGCTTGGAAAATTTTGAAATTAATTTTGAAAGTTTAAATGTGCAATTGGAAATTATGCAGTGCAAACTTTTAAAGGTCGCGCATTTAATACTAAGTGGAGAAGAATAAATCTCATGATTTCAAGATGCTTCATTAGAATATTAAAACATCCAATTTTGTATCTGACGAAACATTGTCGGCTTTTTTTGATTTGTGTTCCACAACATTCATATTTTAATTATATAAAAATCGTTTAAACTTATTAAATAGATATTTTTTGTACACAAAATATTTTCATTTACAAATTGTATTGTAATTATTTTTGTTTTGGTATATTTTTTAACAACAGGGTGTATCAAAAACTCTTTTTGTTAACAAATGCCGTAAAAAATATATTTGTTCAAATAATTGAAAAAAAATTTTAAATAATAGAAATATAACAAAAAAATTGGGATCCCGAAAATCCCCAGATTCGGGATTTGCCTAATCCCGAAAACCTCGGAATTTCCCGATTGGAAGCCCTAGTGCACACGGACGTGATAAAAGGGGAAAGAGAAATCGCGGTGCTCTGATTTTGCCGATCGCAGCTTTAACCTACCCGGTAGGATGAACTTGCCTTCTACATATTGCCCACTTTAGCTTAAGGCAAATTTGTACTTGTGAAAAACTTTATACGTGGGACAAAATCCTACCTTTAACTATCGGTAAGTTGTAATAATGTCACTTGGTCTTTTAGAACTACAGAGTTTGATACCGTGTGAAGCAGTGTTGCCAGCAGTAGGAAAATACCTACAATTTATTTACTTAAATATTAGTGTGAGGAAAACATGACTGGGATTAAATTACTTTTTTCATAGTGATCGAAATTACAATAGAAGTTGAGTGGGTTGTCCTATCGGCATCGAATGCAGTAATTTTGCCCTACACTTTATAACATTTTTAAATTGTATGTTCTTTAAAAAACATTTTGACTAAAAAAATTAATATAAATATAAGTTATTGTCATTATCGTA
The DNA here is from genome assembly GCA_943735925.1 of Pollenia amentaria. NCBI lineage: Eukaryota > Metazoa > Arthropoda > Insecta > Diptera > Polleniidae > Pollenia > Pollenia amentaria. The sequence goes on along the minus strand of OX031010.1, from coordinate 116,284,931 downwards.
GAATATAACTCTTTCTTTTTCAGTTTCTAACCCCTTCATGTAAATTTTAAAATTTAGGTATGAATGTAATTTTTTTTAAATTTTCGAGAAAATATTGAAAAAAGTAAGTTGGATAATTAGTATTTCAATAAGTGAAATCAAATTTTTTTTAAATACGTAAGTGCTTTAAAAAAAAAACTTTCTGGCAACAATGGCTTTAGATGTATTAGAGTGATTTTCAAAAAAAAAAAAGGCCTATGGTAAATTATAGACCGATCATCATTAAGTTGAGTATATCGTGTCTATTCCTTTACAACTTCAACTGACTGAATGAAAATGCTGATAACTTTTTAGTTTTACAGTTTATGCAGGGAATAATAATTTAATAAAATTTAATTATCTAATCATACTCAATTGAATAAAATTGTTCAATTTTCTCCGACAAATAATTTTACTATAACACAAAGAAAATAGCTAATTCGAGTTGAAAAAGCAAGATCTTACAGTATAAACATGAGAGGAATTTTAATGGCCCGTTTTGGGAACCAGTGCTCAGAAGGCGATATACCACGATGACCGGTTCGTCCTGCAGGAGCTATGCATGCTGCACGAGAAAATGCCCACATAAGTCCCTTCGAATCTACCCGTCGACCTGCAAAAAAATCTATGCGGCGCATTCTTAAAACTGATCTGAGGATAAGAGACCTGCATGCACACCATTAAAACCGAAAAGTGTGCATTCATTCCATTAGTGAATTATGATTGTTAACTCTATTATATTTGCAAATGTGTAAATATATGTATCTGTCTTCGTGCATTTGCCTATTCATCGTTAAATGCATTCATTAAAATGTTGGTTATTAAATGTGAACACAATGACTCAAAACACTCACTGCTAATATTTGTTAGCTTTAGGCTTCGTTCACAATGGCAGCAAAAATTTCACTTGGTGTTCACAATAAACCAACAATTTTTTTCGTAACCACACACATTTTCAAATTAGAAATCATTTGCAAATTTATCCCACAGCAACTAAAACATTTTGTTAACATTTTCATTCAAAACTAAAAAAAATCATGCAAATTATTGCTGAAGTAGAAGATGACTCAACTTTTTAAGAAAACTTTAGTCTACATCGAAAATAAATATCTAAGCAATTTGGCAATTACGTCGACAGAATAACAGAGCAATATTTCTTATTGCTCAACTTGTGTTAAAGGCATGGAAAAACGTATTTATGGTAACTCATAATTTGAAAAAAATCTAGGAAAAATCAAAGAAAGTTTTTAAAAAAAATTTTTTTGTGTTTAATTTTAATTGTTTAATTCTTTTACTTTAATTTTAATTTGCTACCATTTCAAAAATTTACTGCCTGTTTTTCAAAATAAAATAAACATTTTCGCTTGCGAGTTTATATTGAAACAACAATAAAAAACTCAAATTTATTTTTGTTTTCAATACACATTCCTAAACGAAAATTCTTATTTTATATTTAAAAACAGGCACTTAATTTCATTCCCACACAAATTGCTTCTATTTTTATTCTCTTTGCTCCTTGTTTCAATTGGACAACCAAATTTGACGTTTAATGTTAGTAATAATTGCCAAAGAAAATTGACTAACAATTATTGCAACATAAATTGCCGGCAATATATATAAATAAAAATAAATAAAATAAAATAAATAAATAAATAAATAAATTAAAGATAACAAAATTTTGACATTTACTGCAATAAATGTCGCAATATCTATATCTGGTATAGACGGGCAGTTACGTTCGAAAAATGAAAGGAAAATATATGCAATACTTTAGGAAGAAATACGTTTGCAGAAAAACGAAAATGTTGCTGCCATTGTGAACGAAGCTTAAATGTTGATATCAGCGTTACCGCTTTGGTTTTATTTTCCTGTAACATTTTGTTGTAAACAATATATGTTATGATCTTTTACAGTCTGCTTCTTAACTAAACCAGATTTTTCATCAATTTTTCATGAAAATTTTTTTTTTTAAACATTTTCAACATGATCTATTTTTTCAGTAATGTTTATGCAGTTTTTGGAATGGGCTATAAAAGAAACAATTTCATAATGACCATTTTGGCAACACACAATAACAAAGATAACTTATACTCTTTAATTTTCCTATCAAGAAATGGTTTTTGCAAATGCACAGAAACTGGTAATACTGACTGGCATAATTGTTCTCACTTGTTACAGTCTTATTTGTTCATGTGTTGTATGATTGTATAATTGAGCTGAATTCACTGTGATTTAATGAATGCCGCAATTTATACAAGTCTTTTCTTGGTTCAACAAAAGATTCAATTGGCTCAAGGAATGTTGTCGAGGGGTGCAAATTTGTTTTTACAATTATTGACATTTTGCCTCAAAAACCATCCAAATAAAGGTTTTTATAATGCATCGCTCAACTAAGTTGTATGGGTCAAAAATCTTTTTTAACTGATATATCAATATTGCTATACGCAGAGAAAAAACATGATTAATAAATGGTCACTACGACCATTTTTATTCATATTTGCTTAATATGTTTTGAAAAAATATTTTTTCTCCTTAGCATTTTTTAATTCAATATAATAATATTGTATAGTGTTTTACACCTAAAAAACTACCACGATCTAGCTGAACACATTAAATTATGTGAAATATTTGCTACTATTATTTATATATTTTCAAGTATACAAATAAAATCATAATATTGGCTGTAAACAAAAGGTATGTTTGATACCATCATGTTTGTTCGCTTTAAAACATATTCTCTAAATGAGCAAACATTTATTGTGTGTGTTTATAAAGCACATACAATCTTCTTCCACGTCATTTTCCGTCTGCGAGAGTCAGTTAATCGGGAACCATGAATGACTACAAAATATTTAAAAGTTTTTTGGCAGAAAGAGGCCATGATGCATGATTGCAAAATTAAGGAAATAAATTATTATACGTTTATTGAAACAGGTATATATATAAATGTAATTATTTAATTTTATTTATTAATATGTGCTAAGCTGTATATGCATGCATGTATGTTGCAAAGTATATGTATGTACGAGTATTTTTAATAAAACAAAAAATTGTTTATCAAAAATTATTTTCGGGAATGTAAGAAAGAAAAAATACACTGTTTATTGTTGTGTCTTTGTTGAAGCTTTGATATTGTTACATGTAGGACCTGAGTGTTTTAATATTCTTATTCACTTTATGGTCTTATTTGTATAATATTTTTAGCTTTTCTACACGTAGAGAAAAAATATGTTTAAAAATGGTCACCTCCAACAAAACTATTTTTAAAGAAAATTTTTAAACATATTATGTTTAATTTAACCATGTTATTGTCACCGACAACCATATTATTGTTTAATTGGTCCTCCATCAAGAAGCCACAACCATATTGTGGTTGTCTTTAAACATGTTTTGGTAAAATGTAACAATAATTTGTTTTCAAATTAACAATACTATTTTCCTCTTTTCCAAGAGCAACATTCTATGGTTGAAAACCAACCATGCTATTATAAGTGTTAAACATATTTTAGTCACTATTGAACAACTATTGGAGGCAACCATAATATGGTTGTGGCTTCTTGATAGAGGACAAATTTAACAATAATATGTTTGTCGGTGACTAAAGTATGATTATATTAAACATAATATGTTTAAAATTTTGGAGGTGACCATTTTTAAACATAATTTTTCTCTGGGTGTAAAGTATTTGGAAAAAGTTTCCTGACGAGCTGGCCTAAGCAACCAGCGAAATGCGCATAGAAACTTGCTTTCCCACAACAATAAATTTCAGTGTTTTTTTTATCATAAATTGGGATTATTAGCACATCATTAATAAATAAAAAAAAAAAAATTTTTTTTAAATACATTTTTTTTTTATTAATATTATTGTGAGAACCATATAACATGTTAAAATAGACATTTTTTATGGTGTTGGGAAAAATAGAAACATGGTTAGGAAGATCATTTGTGTTTTTCTTCTAAGCATAATAATATTTTTGAGACAATAATAAGCTATAAATTTGTCTGAACATATATTGTTACTGAAGACGTGTTTGACACAATCATAACCACAAACATTTATGATAGTTTGCGATTGTGATTGTATCAACCATGTTTTTTCTTTGCGTGTTGTAATGACCCCTTGAAACAGTAATGAATGTTTTTTTTTAAATAGTAAAAACATTATACAGTAGAATCGCGAAAAAGTTAACCGAAATGTCCCAGGGGTTATTAACCTTTTCGAGTTATTTGCTTTTCTAAGCGGTTTTAAATTGTAAACAGCAATAGTAAACATACCTAATTTTCGGAAATAAGACACTAAATCAATTTCAATGACTTAGTTTTCATCATTCCAAAAGATTAACTTAAGTTTACAATTGCTCTTGAGCATTTATTTATTAACAGTCATATAATATAAATTAAAGGTGTTACATCTGATACATGTCATGAAAGGCGTTCGGCACAAATGATCAGATAGCGAATTCTGTGTTTTTTCATAAACTTTGCCAGCTATCCATTACTGACATTATTGTCTTTTCAGGTTGCAATAACGCGGACTCGTGCTAAACTGTTGATATTTAAATTGGACCAATACGTTTTCGTTGATTCAAGAAAAGTATTTATACAAACTTGATTCAAGATCAGTATATTTCGGTATTTTCCTGTATACTTTTCCCTATGGGTTCTCCCAAGTCTCGAACATTTTGTGACATTTCTTTTTGTTTTGTTTTTTTTTTTTTGAAATGGCTACTTCAGATATACAATAATACAACGACAATAGTTTTTCTTTAATGTATTTTCAAGTATTTTCAAACTCTCCATTTTCGGCTTAATATTTTATATGATTTGTTATGTTTTGTACTGATTTGTTGATATTTTTTATTAATGCGCTCAGAAAAGTTAACCTAGAGATAACTTTTAAGAGCGGCACATGGGCGTTAAAATTAAATTAACCTCGAGTTTCTCTTTTCCAAGAGGTACCTTTTTCGCGATTCTACTGTACTTTACTAGTTAAATTACTATTACTAATTAAAACTGTGTAAAGAGAATACAAATTTAAGTGATAAAGGGCAGAGTATCCACATTTTGATCCATAACTCTTTTTTTGCTTAACGGATTTTGCTGTATTTAAAATAGAAATTGGCTAGGACAATTTAAAGTGACCGTAATTCAAAAGACAGACAGACAGACGGACAGATATGCCAAAATCAACTTACAATTACTCAGAGATTCAAAATATAAATACATTATGGAGTCTTAGATCAATATTTCTTAGTGTTACACATGTAATGGCAAAACTTGATTTACCTCTAATGAAATCTGTCAAATCAGAATTCCCAACCGGCCAGTGCTGCCATTACGTTATATCTGTCTTATATCTGTCTGATACATGATGATTGAGAATGCAAAGATTTTACATTTAAACGTTCTGCTCTTATTTAAGTTGGCCTGTTTGAAATTATAAAAGACTTTTAACAATTTTAATTTTCTTTTTATCATAATTAAACTGGATTTTTCTTAAATTTATATTGTTAGATACAATTTTTTCTTAAATTTTTGTTGTTTATTGTTTATACAGTCTTATGAACTAATAAAACTAAACTAAGTTTAACTACCAGTTATACTAGATACGATACGATTTTTCAGTTATTTATTATTTTCTTTTTGATAGATTTTTAAAACAATTTTATTCCTTAACTTAAAAATTTCTCAAAGAATGGTCGCTTTTCAATTTTGTTGGAAGTAAACGATTTTTGTTTTATTAAATTTAAATAAAATTATTTATTTGATATAATTTGTTAAATAGTTGGTAGAATGAAACTTTGTATAAATATGGTTTGTTATTATCCAAAAATTATTAAGTTTAAATGTAAATTGGCCATTAAGGCTGAAATATTATACTGTGGCAGAAAATATATATTTTTTGATGGGTAAAAACAAAATGTTAAAATATTTCAATATTGTTATGGTTATATGGCATAATAAAATCGAAAAATTCTCCTACATTAAAACAAACTGCCTGTTATTAAAACAAACAAAAAATACAAATTTTTATTTGGGAATTTATATTTTTCCAATTCACAAGCTCTGTCGTATGGTTTATCGTTTCTACAAATTCACCAATCAAATCGAACATTTCCAGGCCTGGCATAAATAAAACATTATTCAATCGTATAATGAGACAATACTTTTGTATGAAAATTATCAACAAAAAATATACAGTATTGTAGAATTAGATGATTATACAACGAAAACGGCAATTGAGACAACAATAGAAAAACTCATGTAGGTTTATGTTTTCAATATAAATTCTCAAACGAAGATTTTTATTTTTAGAATCTGGGAATTATTTGTTTTTCATAAGTAACTTTATTATATTCAACATTTTTTTTAGCTCATTTTTAGCTCATAGAATAAATTCGAAAAATGTTGAATTTTTATTTCAAAAACAGGCAAATATGATTGCTCATGATAATTTTAATTATTTTGTGGTTATAACAACTATTTCCTATTAGATTAGCACAATGGAATTAAATGATCCAAGGGGAAGACATTATCGTCTAGAAGCGAAATTTAAGCTTCATACAGACGATGTTCAGTATGTACAATATTGAAAAGCATCGTTGCCTAAATTGCATTTAAATTTACTAAAAATTGTCTTGCAACTGTGTGAACATTGTAAGCTCATTTGTATTTGGCAGACGTGTAAAATTAATGCATCTGACAATGGCACCATAAAATATTGGCACCAAAAAAATATTTCTATTGGCAACGTCTGCTTACAATATTGTAAGATCTGACCACCATCTGTACGAAGCTTAAGTAACAAATTATTTATAGTGATATTGAAGAACATGGCTTGTAGCTCTGCTGTTCGCATATTTAATAACATTTTGCAAATTGATTTTTTTTGTAACCCTTCTACTTGAATATTAAATTTAGTTCTTCGAACTCAAAGGCTCTACTATAATTTGCTTAAGCTTCTGTCAAAGATTATGAAAAAGCATTTCAAAAGCATTTTAAAATACAACAACAAACTCAAAAACATTTAATTCCGTACGTAAAGTGCGATCAGTTTCGCACTATGCTTAAGCAAATGATTCATGAAACTTAACAATAACTTTCTTTAAGTTCAGTATGGTTTGATACATTTGATTTCCATGTTTTCGCACAGTTACTTAAGCCAACTAAAGCATATTGTAGGTCGGTGTTAAGCTCTCAAATTACATATGTATAAATAATAAAGGAAATAATCTACATAGCTGCAACCATAAACCTCAAATCGCTTCAAACCTGCTGATGGGATGCCTGCTTTGTGTATTGGGTGTTCCCGGCTTAGAGGACTATTTTCTGCTGACAATTAGCGCTTCTTTTAACATAATAAAACATGCATATAAAGTCCTTTTTTAAGGGCTAACTATATTAACATATTCATTAATATTTTGTTTTTGCTGGTTTAAATGCCTTTTTTTAAGCAATTTCGTAAACCATAATATATTTCTTTTTTTTTCGCTTTGAAACCTTCTTCTTTGTCAGCACTAAAATAGCAGCTTTTTCTCTTTAGTGCTTAAAAAAAACACAATTTTTTTTACTGGGTATGAAAATTAAAGTCTTCATCTGCCGTAGTGAAATGCTTTTCAGTCACTTGCAAACCAGTAAAACCGAAAAAATACTGACGAAGTTAATCTCAGGCTAGAAAATGGATTACATTCAGTTTATACTTCACTGTCAAATTAAGGATTTTTCTTATAAAAGTCGAATGTATGACATGTTAGAGAAATGAAAAAAGAGAACTAAAATTGCAAATATTCGACAAATGCACTTGGAAAAATTGTCTGAAATAACCATATAATAATTTTTGTCGTTGACGATAAGAAGAGCCTGGCTCGATTTTCGCGACACATGTCAGTCTTCGATGTTTAACAGACATGTCCAACTGGGTTTCATTAAAGAAACTTGTGTAGGAGCATTTATACGATGTCTTTTTAGACTACCACTTTTTTTTGTTTGTAGGCGATCGGGTTAGAGAAGAAAGACGGGTTGCCAAACGGATACGAAATGAGTTTTCATGTTTGTTAATATGTATGAATAAGAAAATATATAAGATAATAAGACATAAAGACAGACATGTTTGGATTGCGAAAACGGAAACGGTTTTCAGTAGAATCTCTTTTGAACATGAGAAAAACAGACATGCCTGGAAAAACATCGTATGAATGCCCTTAATGTGTACGAATTCTCTGGAACTAATTTTTTTTTCTGTATGAACATTAAGGGAAAATTTTCCCACATATTTTTGTTATTTTTTTTTTACATACAAATTATTGTCAACGATCCATATCATGTATAAATCATTCTTAAAATCCAAAAAAAAAACGTTACCAGCAAATTTATCAAACTTTTGCTTTATTTTTAACTATTTTTATTGGTTTATTTAACTTTACTGAAGAGAAGAAGATAATTGTATAATACAATTTAGAAACTGTTAAATGATTTTGGATGCAGCAAACGCTTTGCAAAAGCAAACTAAGTTTTTAATACAACTAGTGGTTACGTGTAGGACGTCATATATTGAATAGGTGTGAATGTAGCTTAAAAGTCACTAATAACAAATATTTTTTTACCACCAATAATAACCATAATATGTTGCATTTATAGTATGAATATAACCATAACATTTTTAAGATTTTCTGCAACCATAATAAATCACTGTTTGCATAATGAAATGAAAAAACTTTATGTCTAATAAATATATTTTTTGAATCTTATATTTTTTTACAACTAAAGTTTAACTAAAGTTCTCTATATATTTATTTCATAAAACTAAAACCTATTTAAAATATTATTTGTCCTTATTAAGAACTTTTATTCTTGTTTTTTTTATTATAATTTTGTAAAATTGTAAAAATTTTATTTAATAATAATTTGATTTTACCTTTTCTTGATTTTGTTTAAATACTGATTTTTGTTCTTTGGTTTATATTTATTACTAAACACACTGATATAAATTGTTTTTAAATAATTTTGGTTTCTTTTGTGGTTTGGATTTAGTGCGATTATTTGAGTAACGTAAAAAAGAACAAATATGCCATTAACATAATTCGTTCTGTACGAATACGATCTGTTAAAAAAAGTCCACTAATTAGTTGTTTAATGAGCAGACTTAACATAGAAAGCATGTTTAATTAAGGAACAGTCCTCACAAAATTTGGTCAAAAAATTGTTATGACCAAGGCCCGGATTTATATGCGTTTTATGCGCATAAAACATGCTCTTGAAATCGAAAAATATGCACTTAAAATTTTTTTTAACACATTTATTAATGATACAAAAAAACATTAATTAAACAAGAAAAAATCAAAAATAACATAAAACATAAAAAATTAAGTCCAATAATCACAAAAGTAGAAGTTAAAATAAAGTGAAGCACAAAAACATAAAAAAAACCCCAAAAGAAAAATACTCATGTAAATTAAGTCACTTGTTAGATAAATATTTGAACCTTCATATAAAATGAATTAAGAAAAATAAGAAAAAAAAAAAATTTTGTTAAAATATTTAAAGTTAAGGCAGCTTGGCCTCAAAAAGCTTTTAAATGTGGAAAATTACCGTTAAGTGGTACGGAAGTGATTGGTACATGATTAATTGCTGATAGTTTTGTGGTATATAAATTTTTCACTACGCTGTTTTCGTAAAAATTTTAAATTAAATATGCCAGCAGTTTGTTTTATTGTTCATTTTTCTAAAAACTGTATCAAGCTTGATACGAATTTTTTACTAAAGTTACCCTCCGCTGCATACCTCTTATTTTTGGCATAATCAATTAATTTAATTTGTTTTCTCAATGGATTTAATTTCTCTAATTTCACCATAGTCTCAGAGATAAATCCATAATTTGAAGACACAAATATTATCTGAGCTTTTATATTTGATAAATTTGCTTTTTTAATGAAACTGCTTCACCATCGTTGAATCGTTCCACCAGATTCTTTATTTGGTCAAAACTTTCAGCATAATACATAACTGCACTTAACCACGTCCCCCACCTGGTTGTTGTAGGCTGTGGAGGAAGAAAAAAATCGGGATACTTCTCTATTGCAAAATATTTTTTCCCATAAGAAATCAATAAAGCATTATCATCGCAGTTGCCTCTTTCCTCTTCTGCTACACAGTGCATCGCATAATAAAACAAATAAAATAAGTTTTGTTTTTTTAAATATGCAACAAAAATATGCAATGTCAGCAATATATGCAAAAATATGCATTTGAAGTAAAATATGCAAAAATAGGCACTAACAAATCGATGCCATTTGACTTAAAATTTCATGATTCGAAAAGATATTTAGTTTATGTTGATCCGGGCCTTGGTTATGACATAGTTTAAATAATGATTGGTGGTAATAGCAATTAATCGCATCTTTTTATCAAAATTTCTGCAATGGTTTATTAGGACACTTCCACACTACGATATTAGTCTTAAGTATTTTGAGGAAAATATAACTCGGCCAAGATAAGTTGTTATTGTTTTTTTTTTAATTTTGCAAAAATAACACTGTGCTAGTTGAAAAAAACAGACAAGCCGAGACCAGGCGTTTTAACATAATTCGGGTAGCTTAATTCAGTGGTGATAACCGCTTATTAGGTTAGCTCTGGTTTTCGAGATATGCCGTTATTCCGAAAATGGCGGAGGTTGCACAGCATATGTTTGCGTAACTTAAAAACGATTCAGTTTATTGAACCGACTCAAAAACCCGAAATTCCGTAATAAAATTTTCTTTAAAAAAGGTTAAACTTTTTTCTCATATGCACATTCGTGTTAGAAACATAATTTTTTTTTGGCAAACAAAAATTATTTTTTAGCACCATTTTGAAATTTTTGTTTTTTAAAAATTCATCAAAAGTGGGAAATAAAATGTATAAATTCGGTTTTTGAGTTTGTTTAATGAACTGAACCGTTTTTAAGTTACGCGAATGTATGTTGTGCAACCTCTTCCATTTCGACTTAAACTTATCAAAACAGAACTCGGAATTACTCGCTGCACGTTTGAAAGAAAAATGATTTTCGGACACAGAGACACGATTATTTTTACTATCGCAATCGCTCCAAGTTATTTAGAATTCTTTTCAGAAAGTGGTAAAAGGATTCTTAGGAAACAACAGAAGTCAAAACGACAGTCAACTAATTCCAAATATGAGGAAAGACTTTTATGGCATCGGTATATATTAACCCCCATATTCATAAAAAATATTATTAATTAATAAAAGGTTTATTAAAAAAATTTTCATGGAAAATTCGTTTCATAAGCCTGCTATAAGCCTAAAATTTTTTTTTATAAATAAACAAAATAAATCAGTTTAAATGAGTTTTCTGTAACTGCAGGAATACATATGTCATTGAAAATGCATTTTCTGTAACACTTTTTATACTCATTTGTGACGAACAAGGTGAAAGGTTTCACCGAGGTCTTGCAGTCATGGAAAAAGCGTTATCATCGCCATTGGGATCGTACCACTGCTGAATGGAAACTCGTGAAACGTCATCCGAACATAAAGGGAGAACCGTTGAATTCCATTTTCGTTCATATATAGGCGGTAGAAAGAGTAAGGAGATGAGATGGAGTGAAGTAGTTGTTGCACCGTTTTAAGAAGCCAAGACACTTTAATGCTGCTTTCGACACTTGAAAAACATGCTGGTTCCAATATTGAATTTTCATGCCTAGAACATCAACAACGGCTGATTCCTCCCATGGATACAAATGACGCTGACTCCATAAGACGGATGTGGGTCAGCATACAACATTAGGTCTTGCAAGCATTAAAATCGACACTAAATCGAGAGAAATCTCTACCGACACCAAACGCAGAAAGCTTCGAAACGAGTGCACCGTGCCACATACGATCAAATGCTTTGGAAATATCTAGAGCAACCACTTTGCTTTCACCAAATTGGTGAATAGCACGACTCCAACCTTCCGAAAGAAACGCTTTCATGTCTCTCGTAGAACGACTTCTACGAAAGCCGTACTGTCTATCACACAAAAGTGAACTAGGCTCCACTATTGTCTGTAATAAGTAGTGATTGCTCATGCTCTCCATGACCTAGTGGTGATTGCTCATGCTCTCCATGACCTAGACCGTAGAGCAAATTTCTATTGGGTGGTAGTTTCCAGACGAACAAATTTCATATTGATGTTGGTATCTAAATATGGTCACCTTAAACGTAATTGGTCGTAACTATACTCTTATATTTAAAAAAACGCTACAATATTCAGATTTGTTATGTGTTAGATATTTAAGTTTTTTTTGTATAAAGTAGCCATTTTTGGTCGCGTTGCTTTGAAATTTTCAATACAGACTTAAGCTACGATCACAGTTGGAAAATATTTGACGAAGAAGAAGTAACCAACAGGGAAACCAAAATTAAATTTCCTTTAATTGGAATATTTTTTTGTTTTTTTGGCTGTGTCTGGGAGTTTAATTAGTCTTATTTTGTAATATCAGGACCATGTTAAATTTCACTAATTATTAATAAAATAAGTGGTTATGCTTATTTGGTCAAATATTTAATAAGTGTGACCGTTGCTTCAGATCATATTGATTAAAAAGTCGCACAACTTAAAACGAAAAAATCATAGATGTAGATAAGTAGATAAAATTCGACACAATGAACAACTGTTATATAAAAGTTAATCTCATAAAACAATTTTGATTTAGTGGGTCCATGATTGCCGATTGGTCTTAAATTAGGTGGTGTAGGGTATAATATGGTCGGGCATGACAGACTGTATTTTTTTACTTGTATCTTATCCTTATTTAGAACAAATTAAGGGGGGAAAAACAAAAATGCTATAAGTTACCAGCATTGGAAAAGTTATTGCAAGCAAAAGACTTTCTAAATCAATTGAATTCTACTGAACTAAATTATTAATTAAAATAAAATAAGTCAATCATTACGGTGTGACCTCATTTACCTGCTTAAAATCTGCTTGAATTTGCGTAAAATAAATAAGAATACCAAAGTAGCACATTATATACCTATAAAATATATATGTATGTATGTATATACCTATACATATGTATATATACATATATTTAAATATGTACTAATAAATGAGAAATTTAATTATTTCGTTAAATAAGTGCATATTTTTCTTCAATCACGTTACTTAATAAAGTTTTTTTTCTCTCTTTCATTAAATATTTGTTGGTAAATATATTATATTTTGGATGTGGGAGAAGTAGGAGGTGTATCCTTGTTCTGTCTCTGTAGATGCTTGGATAGTATGAGTTTTGTGTTTTTGTTTTTTCTGCTTCAGCTGTTGTTTGGTAGATAATCTTTTTATTTTTTTCCAAGAAACTCTTAAGTTGACAAGTTTGACATCCTTTATTAATTATTATTATTAATATGATTTTTTATTAAAGCACATACTCCAATAACAATTTGACAAGGATAATGCCTAAAGAAAAAAAAAGAAAAAATGAGAAAAATTTTTAAGAATATATACGCAAAATGTTATAAACAGAAGTAATATTTTCTTTTTTTGGCTTATCGACAAAAGAGTAAAAATTATAATTGAATAGATGTGTGGTCATATGGAAGAGAAGCTTAAGTCGATATAAGACAAATATGAGTTATTAAAATTAGAAAAGGTTAAAATCGTTTATATTAGGGATATAACGATACGCCTTTTTGCCGATACGAGTGTCGCAAGTTCTCCCATTTGCACAAAAAGGCAATTTTAAGCGATATCATGAAAACTTTTAGTGTATGCGATTATTAATATTCCAAATTAATATTAATAAGATTTTTGTATTCTCAACTTTTGCGGAGATAATTTCACAACTTGAAGCAGGCCAGCAGATGTCTCTCAGATGTGACTAACCTCATTTGACAACTTTAGTACTTCTGCCCCTTGGTCTTAAACTTTGAGTATAATTTTTAATAGCGCCAGTAAACAAAAGTAGAAGATCTGAGGTATATCTAGACTTCTTTTTTAGCTGAACCACAGCGTAGGATGGACAGAGGATCATTCTTCTCCAAATTTTCTTTTAAGATTTTCACAAACGATCCAAAGGTCAGTTCTTGTAGACTTATCGGAACTTTTAGGGGTGACCGTATCTTTAACACTTTCGGAATGCAGAGTCATGCCCAATAATATGTGTTTTCGATCAATTGTCTAGCTTTGTATCGTTTTTCCTCAAGAGCCCATCCTTTTGTGGTCGATTGGCCGGTAAATCGTACAACGCATTAAAGAGAAAATCCATTTTTTGGCCGGATTATTCGTATGTGGAAAAACCTTCCTGCTGAAGTCTTGCCTCTCACTTTCAACATGAATAAGTTCAAGTCGAATGTTCACAAACACTACTCCCTCTATCCTCCTTCCCATAACCTTTTTTCCTAGTTCCAACACAATGCATTGCATTTGTAGGGGCCATCCCCTGAATGCTGGTCCAAACCAAAAAAAAGAAGGGAAAGAATTTAAGATAAATAAAAGATTTTTTTACTCTCTAAGCCCTCAAATCTTTCATTCAGAGCTAATGGTATATAAGTCGCCAATTTATGGGACTCTGAACTATTCTGCATCTCAGTTTATTCATTTATCGTATGTTCAAATAATGTTCGAAGACTGTTAACTGGCGAAATAGCATCAGAAAATTTAGCAGTGGATTTGCTTTTAAGTAACCCAACATTTGTAGCGAAATGTTTTTTTTTACAAAAATCATTAAAATTTTTTTTTACAAAAATCATTTAAAAAATTCTTAAAACGTACAAATACATACATGATTTATCAATGGGAGAACGTTTTACCATTATGGTGAAAAACAAAACGGCTGATGCCGCAGGTCCACACCAAGCGTTCAATGCAGTTTATGCCCTTAAAATCGAAGTGTAAAATTGTATTGACAAGTTACACAGCAAACACGAAAAATACATATACATATCGAAGGCATGAAGTAGGATTACTTTTTAGTTTAGCATGCGTCTTGAAAAAAGGAAAAACGCGGAAAAACAATTTATTATTTTTTTTGATATTTTGCTATAAGTTGTTATGCAAAAAAAAGCATTGAAAATTAAATTATTTGTTAAAAAAAACTATAAAAAAGTATCGGTCGGCATTTCGACAGAAAAATATCGCCGATACCGTTTATCAGCAAACGTGCAGTTTCGCCGATATTTCGGCATCGGTATTCATAACATCCCTAATTTATATTTTCTTTTTTAACTATAAACTTTAAGATACTATCGAAGATGTTCCTAATACAATAATATACAAACTAAATCAAAAAAACTCCTCGAATAAAATTAAAAAAAAAATATTTAAACTGAAAATTTGAGGCCATTCCCAAACTGCAATATTTGACATTTGCACAGTAATAAAGAAATAACAGTAACACAGGAAAAAATTAATTATACATGAAATGAATGTTTAATTAAATAGTATGAATCAAACATGGGGGTTTCTCCCAAACTATGAATGTATTATGACTTTTATACATACATAGTATTTAATTTTTCATGACACATTTTTTAGCAGCTTTTATAGAAATTTAAAGGTTTTATTAGTTTATTTATTAATAACGTGATAAATACCCAATTTTTATTCTTGATAAAAATATTGAAATTGATTGTTATGGGAAAGATTTTTTTATGCTCATTTTGGTGGTTGCTTAGGCCAGCTCGTCAGGAAACTTTTTCCAAAGACTTTAGAAAAGCTAAAAATATAATACAAATAAGACTATAAAGTGAATAAGAATTTTAAGCACTCAGGTCTTACTTGTGACCATATGAAAGCTTTAACAAAGCCACAACAATAAACAGTGAATTTATCTTTTCTTACATTCCCCTACAATTGGCTGGTTTTTTTTACAACTCGAATTGTAGTTGTAAAAGGGTAAAAAAAAAAAAACAAAACAAAATTAAAAAAACAAATTGCTTAATGAAGCAAGTTTTTTTTGCCGGGCACATGCAAATGTATTATTAAAAGTTATTTTTGGGAATACAAAATTTATTATAAATTCATTTATTAATGACGTGCGACGTTTCAAATTTTTATTTTTGATAAAAATTAAAGGTTTTTACTTTTAACCCTCGGTCTTACACATGTTTGGATTTTCAAATTCGTAACACATGAGTCTAGCCAGACCCAATAAATTTTTCAATATACTTTATTCGAAAAAAAAAATTTTTTTTTAATTTACATATTATTTTTTTTTATTATACATATACAAATTAACACATTTTCAACTATCAAAATATTTCCTAAAACTAAAAAATAAATTCGATTTGTTTCTAAAAAAGTATATGCACTGCTACTTATTTGTACCAAAAAATTGGTTCAATAATATAAAAGTATTAGCAACTGAATGTAAAATCAACTTTAAAAAAAAAATATATAATATAAAAAAATTGTTTGAGCATTGAATATTCGATATACAATATTGAAGAGAACCAATTCGTTTGACAATTTTTAAGCATCGTTTCTTTTTAAGCAACTACAATGGGCAGTCAGTGCCACAATGTCCAAAATACTGCAAAAGAAAGCAAAAGTCTATCCTTTTGTGTATTGTTTTGTTGTAAAATGTAGTCAAACTGGATTTCTGCATGTTTAATCGCCTTGCCTTCACAGTATTTTACGTAATGGACAGTTAAAAGAAAATTAACACATTTATTATTTTATTGCACATTTATTGCTGCAAATTGAAAAAATCTTCATGGAATCTAAACAAAGATGATAATGGGAATAGGAAGTTTGGTAGGGTCTTTCCAAGCCTTCTAATATGAGAAAATAACTGAAACAGTTGTGCGACCACTATTACAGTACGGCTTTTAGAGCTGCAGCATAACATTTTCGCGTTAAATGGTTTTTATTCAAAAATTCCATATGACAATTTAGTGCTGCTTTATCATCAGGAAGTCGACGTTCGCGTGTTATTCCACCATCAAAGTGTCAGGGCAATGCATCGGTGATAAGCCATCCCTCCTCTGTTAGTTGTCTGAAAGCTACAGAATCTCACAGTGGGAAATCTCTTGAACACCTCAATTGGAATAGAGTCTTTACTATTGGCCTAACTTTAAAACGCATATTATTTTGTCGCAGCATATACCAACATCTGCATACTGCTTATTCCATTTTGTTCCATCTTTACCATAGAAATAATCTGCGGGAGAGTTGGGTTGACTATTTTGTGCACGTAGTTCTTCTTCATCATCCAAATAATCATACAATTCATTTGGTTTTATAGCCAAATTATGAACGTATGAACGGTTGAATTTCATAACCATCCTCAACAGCTTTCTCAGCCTCCATCAGCCTCCGCTTTCGCATGTAAAAATCAGCATCTGAACGCGAGTTACTTGAGTTACTAGTTAGTGTGCTCTTCCAAATTGAGAACTAGATGGTGTGACTAGTTTGTGTTTTTAATAGATTTAAATAAATAAGAATATATTACACAAAAATTATTAGAAAAAAGCAAAAAAAAAAAAATTTTTAAATGTAAATTGCACAAAAATTATTAAAAACATTAAAAAAAAATGTTAAAAATACAGCATCTTCAGTAAAAAATATATGTATATGGGTCTGTCTAGACCATATGTCGTACAAATGTGATGTGTGAAGTAAAATTTTTTTTAAATCTTTATAGCCAACTAAATTTTAGAAGGGTACCTGAAATTTCAAGTATCTCCCAGTGTATTAAATATATTACATTAACATATCAAATTGAAAAAGGTCTGGCCAGACTTATGTGTAAGACGAAGAGTTAAAGATCCGAAATATGCGTAATTAACGCTTTTATTAACGTGAATAAAATATAAAACAACAATACCCAGCAAAAAATGAGCCCCAAAGGGAGCAGGTTTTATGTATGAATTCATACCTCAAATCTCTTCAAACCTGCTGATGGGATGCCTGATTTTTGTATGGTGTGTTCACGGTTTGGAGGACTATTTTCTGCTGACAATAAGCGCTTCTTTTGGCCTAATAAAACATGCTAGCAAAGTACTCCTAAAGTGCTTTTTAAGGGCTTACTATATATATTAATGTTTTGCTTTTACTGGCTTAAATACATTTTTCAATCATTTTCGTAAACCATAATTGGGTTGTTCACGAAAGGCGGATTGGATTATAAGGTTATATGGTTATGTAGTTGTATTAGCAGCAACAAAATACATATAACAAAAATTTAAATAAATATATTTTGTTGTTGTGAATATAACTTAACCATATAACCTAATAACCAGCCTTCCGTGAACAACCTAAATATATTTTTATTTTTTTTTTCGGCTTAAAACCTTCTTCGTTGTCAGCACTAAAATATCAGCTTTTTGTATATTTTATTTGTTATCATTTACTGCTGTATAAAAGCTCTTTTATTGAAGCGCTCGATTATGCGCTTATTCTCTTAAGTTCTTCAAAAAACACAAATTTTTTTTAGTGGGTAAGTATAGCCGGCCAATCATATCAATATGTTTTTGAGATTTATTCGTCTTAAAGCGATTTTAGTAAGGGGGTTTTTATCGGACATATGGTCAATTGTGGACATTTTTTCCATTACATAGCGATAAATAGCAATTTATTGATGAAATTACATCATTTTACCTGTATGTCAACAGCAGAAAAATTATACTTACGTCAACAGCAAGCATACCCGGGTATACAAGCACATTTTATATGCGAATTCAAACGTTGCTAAGTACATTTCTGTTTTGTTGTGGTTTTTATTTTGTTTTTTTTTTTGCATTTTGTTTGTGTTTTTCCTACTTAGATTTATTTTTATGCATGCGTACTTAAAATAACGGGAGTTTTATGCCATGTTCACACGGACATCAATATTCGTGTTTCGCTCTCCCATTCTTGTTTCGCGACCCAAACATGATTGAAACAACATGTTTTGCGATACAAAATTTTGAGACATGCTGCGAAACAAGAAAAATGTACTATAATCTCTAATTTTGATAGCAATTATCGTTAGTTTATATGAACTAGCTCTCAAAAAAATCAAAACAAAGAAAACAAATTAAATAAAAAAATTCATGTTAAATAAATAAAGTGATAATTAGTTAATAATAATATTAGTAAAAGTATTAAATAATTAGTCAATTCACAAGGTATCCTAACATGTCATATTGTCAAAATGTCCTAATATTTCACAATGGTTTAAAAATATTGTTGTACGGCTCAGCCGCTCAGCGCTGGACTTTTCTGATTAATTACGAAAGCACAATAAGCACAGCAAGCAACGTTCTATTTATTTAAGACACTTTTTGTTAACAAACCAACAACAATATTTTTAAACCATTGTGAAATATTAGGACATTTTGACAATATGACATGTTAGGATACCTTGTGAATTGACTAAATGTGTTTTTAATTTTCACGTACATTTTAATCTATTTTATATAAAATCACACTAACAACACAACAAAATTCCAAAAATGAAACAAGAATGATTCGTATGAACAGCATGTTTGGCAATCTACTCAGGAAAAAATTGTTGAATTTTGGTAATAGGTAGGAGTTATTTCACAAGTTACCTGGTAAGTACTTATCATTACAATTGTCATTATTCTGAAAACCTCAATAAGTACTAACTAGTAATGACAACAATAACTTTTTACTACTACTAGTATTATTTTCACTACTAAATATTTGCTTACTAATAATCAGCTCAATGCCTACTTATTAATTGTGTTGTTTCAGTACTGATTATAAAGTTGCTGCTAATGAGCTCACTAGCTACTTACATGGTCTACTAAATAGCACCAATAAAATAAAAACTAGTAATTTTTTGGCTTCTTGTAAGTAAGTAGTGTTCAAATGTCTCCAATATTACTAACTTACCAGGTAAGTAAAGTTTTTGCTGGGTAGTTTCAGAGAGCAAAACAAGTGTTTTATATCGTGGTATGAACACAGCATTAACATACTTGTAAAACTCTTAAATCATATAAAATAAACATGCAATATTATTATTTTTTTGTATATATAACCAGGTAAAAAATTACCATATCCATTGTCTGATTTGTCCAAATTTTTTAAACATCAGAATATGTTAGAAAACACTTTTTGTGAGGATATTATGAAAT
The DNA here is from genome assembly GCA_943735925.1 of Pollenia amentaria. Classification (NCBI taxonomy): domain Eukaryota; kingdom Metazoa; phylum Arthropoda; class Insecta; order Diptera; family Polleniidae; genus Pollenia; species Pollenia amentaria. The sequence continues at coordinate 116,264,851 of OX031010.1, read as the reverse complement.
TTCGGAGATATACGATAGCCACTTTTAGAGATAAAAAGCTGTTGACATATAAATTAATGCTATTTTTAATAGTGGTATTTGTATAAGAGCTATGGTCAAACATGGACCGATTCCAATGAGAGTTAACGTAATAATTCAGATGGCAGTAGTCAAAATTCGTTAGTTAACGATAATTGTCGCTAAGAGCTGTCCTGTAATGGCATTTTAAACATTTTTGTCGGTAAACAATATCGGTAGCTAACGACACAATAAAAGTTGTTGTTAAAAAATAACGACATGGTAAACAGTTTCAAAATGTAGAAAATAAGCAATTTTACAAACAGAAGAGAAAGAAAGTATAGTCGATCCTACACCACAGGATTTGGACCCATGTTTCCGACAAAAAACAAGTTTGTTGTGAGATTAAGGTTCATATAAGAGTTTTCTGTGCCAAATATTATCTTAATATCTAACACAATTACTATGATTAATACAATGGGATAACAGAAAATCTATTATAGAAGTTACTTAATTTAAGCAATTTTCTCAAGTGTGGAAGTGGTAGTTGTATCGGAGCTATGGCAAATTATGGACCGATTCCTATAAAATTCATTAAGGTGATTTAAATTACCATAGAATAACTTTGAATCAAATTAAATATAAATACCAACTTAATAAGATGGCCTATGGGCACAAAGACTAAAGATTTTGGAAAGAACCTTGTATGGGGTATATATGAATTTATGAACCAATTTCCACCATCTGCAATAGTCTTCGTTCTTATGACAATTGAAACTTATGTTCTACATTTCTTAAAATTATCTTCTTCTTTGCGCACATGGTTACATGAAAAGAAAAACAGCCAGCCAAATTGATGGATCGTTAAATCGACTCACATTAACACAAACGCAAAATATCCTCTCCTCTAATATGGTGTGAGTATAATTACACTATGCAACAAAATGCAAGCTCCTTCTCGTCTGGAATTGCTCGAAGTATTTATCGAAACTTACAAAATCCTATTTCACTTTTGCTAGATTAGGCACTCTTCGGATTTTATATAAGTTAACTTCACACCCTCACAAAAAACCGCCCTACATGTTCCCAATCTCCGAGCCAGCAACCCGAGACATCTCCTAATTCGCGCAGGAATCTACTACATACCCACCTCAGCTTGCTGACCTGTAGCCTGGGACAGTGGCACGTAAAGTGCTCAACTCTCTCCTGCTCCTCTGGGTCCTCAAACAACCTACATCTGACAAGTCAGATCTTATTCTCACCGCCATCCTGCATATCAGACAGTGGCCCGTCATAATACCTATCATGGTCCTTACACATACCCTAATCCTGCCCAGCAGCGAATCCGGATCGGACTTCCTAAGCACCGGCCACAGCTCGAGAGATACCCTACAGTTCGTGCGGTTCCCCCATACCCGATTATTCCCGTTCAGATCTTATTCCCTGATCCCCCCAAAGTAGAATCCCATTGTAGGCCTGAAATCCTCAAAACAGTCAATATCATCTAATTCCGAGGCTAGTCTTGCCAACTCAGCAGATATCTTGTTGCCGGTGATGTTGCAGTGACCCGGTATCCAGCACAGCATCACCATTATAACCCCCTTTGAATTCTCATCCACTAGCCTCTAGTTCACATTACAGCCCATCAAGGTTCTAAGAGCCGTCTAACTGCCCAAATATAAAGTCACCTCCGAGCCTCTGGTAATGTTGCCCCATACCAATTCTACGGTCCAAGGAATCCCCCGAACCTCCGCCTGAAATACACTGCATTCGTCAGGAAGTCTATATAACATTCTGATGTCCAGATCCTCAATGTAGACCCCCGCACCTGTGCCCTTCATCTTCGAGTCATCAGTGAAAATAGCAGATCCCCTATACAATCTGCCCTGACCTGACCAGCTCTCCCAAGACGACAATATTACCTCTAGAAAATGCCAAAAACGGACCCTTGTACCCACATAATCCGTGGAGCCAGGCGACCCCATGTAATAGCCACAATATTTTCTCTAAGACTTGATTTTATCGAGGAATATGCAATTTTTTTCGGAAACCGATTCAAAATTTTGTTTTCCTGTCTTCAGAATAATGGCAGCTACAGACCAGGAGAAAACAAAGGTTGCCCAACCAACCCGAAAAAGCTGCATCTAGTTCCTTAAAATTGCTAAAATGCCGGAATATTTAAATTTTTAATATCTATTTTCACTATTTTTTTTTATCCATAACGGAAACACTTTGAAAAAATTAGTAAAGTAAACTTCCAAAAAAAATGAAAATAATATTCGTATAAGAAGAGAAAATTTTTCGATATTTTAGCAATGTTGAGGCAGTTTTTTCAGGTTATTTGGTTTCACTTTTTCCCCTAGTCTAAAATAACAAATGTGGTCAATACAAAAAAATAAAACTCGAATTGGTTTTCGATAAATAGACATAAGAAAAATATCATGTTCTTCGGAAAAATCAAGTTTTAGCAAACATATACAGTATTCCATAAAATCCGAATAGCAAATATTCTAGCAAAACACAAAGCGGGTCTTTTGAGGAGTTTCCACTTCAAATGCCATGAGTTTAAAAATGTTGCACAGTGTAATTTAAATAAAATTCGTATACACATATTGGTTTCTGTCAATATTTCTCTCCCAATTGTATATCTGAATGTTTTTTATAATTCTTTATTAAGAAAAATGTCCGTTGTGACATATTGTATTCTTTCCAACAATTTAAATTTCATTAAATAACGGACACATGGCCTGCAATGAACTCCTTAAATTTATCATCTGTAATTCTTAAAAAAGAAGCAAACAATAACCCTGTACATTTTAAAATTAATGCTTGTAATTAAGTAATACGGCATATTAAGGATATTTATGCACGATATGCTTTATTCCGAAAGGACATTTGATATTCGCTAATCATAGACCAGTTCTTGCCATTTTCAATAACGACAATTTTATCCAAAATCTGAATTTTGTACAAAATGTTAGCATGGACACACAGCAATTCACCAGACGGACGGACATACTTAGGGCACAAAATATTGTAAAATAGAATATTAAATTACTCAAATATTCGACTTCCTGTTGGGTGTGCCCAACAGCTTCCAAAAACACAAAACAAAAGAACTAAAAAACAAAAAAATACCAATATTTGCAATAAATCATACATTCCAAATAATTTTTTCATATTTTTTATCGTTTGAATTTTTTTTTGGAAGCAATAAAATGCAATCCTGAACATTTTAGTTTAATATGGCAAATGTTCTACTCTACCTTTGATTGTGGTTGTTGTAGAGGTCCAGTGCAATTCGATTCAATTGTTCGGTATATTTGAATTTATCATGTTGTTGCTGTTGTAATCTATAACAAATGGAGTTGACGACGGTTATTGGCTGGAGCAATTTTTTAAACTGTACAAAACTGATGTTGTATGTGTATTTGTGGCAATGGCGGAGTAACGAATTTGCAAGTGAATATTTGTTCTGTTTTTTTGTTTTGTTTTACAGACATGCATAAGCATGCATTTTGTTTATTGATTTTTTTTGTAGTTAGTTTTGTTTACGTGTGTGTTTGATAGTTGTGGTATTTGTAAAGTTTAGTAACCCGTAGCATCAAACAAATCTGGCAATACTAATGGCGGACAATTATGTGGACTACAGGTTACTCGGGGTGTGTCATCCGATGTTGAGCCATCAATGCAAATACATTGCAAACAATTGCCAGTATCCTGTGGCAAAACGTCGCCTATTTTGTACAGTGTACCTAAAACGAATCAAAAATACAAAATTTACATTTTATTTAGAGGCAACAAATTGTGTAAATTTATAGACAAATAAAATAGAAAAGAGTTATTTATGTATAAATATACAGAAAGAGAAAGGACATAAAGTATGTGATGAATAAAAGAGCCTTAAATATTTAAGATTATTAACGCTTTATTTAATGTAATGCTTGTTTGGTCGTTAACCCTTATCCTGAACTTAAGAAATAAAACACATGATATATTTTTGGGTAAATTTTGCTCCATATATTTTGTTTTGACTTTTCCTGTACTAAAAATAAAAAGCATGTCGTATTTATGGGAATATTTTGCCCAATATAAAGAGTTCACCATACATTTATTAATTATCATAAGCTACTTTATTATATTCAAAATTTTTTTAATTTTTCGAATTTATTCTATGAGCTAAATTTCATTTATGTTTTTTATAAAGCTTTTTGTAACAGTTCTATTCCTTAAATTTTTAGGAATGACTTTATAAAATACATAACTGAAATTTAGCTCATAGAACAAATTCGAAAAATTAAAAAAATGTTTATTAATTATCTTTATTTTTTTATATTCAATGCAAGTAATTGCAAGTTTCTGAATGAGTTTTAGATAAATTTATTATGTGTTGTACATTTGTTTGAATATTTTGTATTGACCTTATGGTGTTGGGTAATTTTGACCCATGTTTACAAAACGCATAATTTTTTTGGTACAGACATGGCGAAAATGGCTTGAAATTAAGTATTTTGTTTATAAATACTATTCAATAATGAAATAATTGTACAACAATTAAAAAAAAATATCATTGACTAGTTTTGAAAATAAAAACCAATAAAAACCGTTTGGGCCCATGAATACAGAATAGTGGTTAGGTACGAATATGTGTAGGAAAAATTGGACAGTGCGCAAAAAAAAAATTGCATAAATGAAATAAGTTTTATTATTTTCCTAAATCCGATATTTATATGAGTCTTGTTTTCAAACAGCAGTTCCAAATTTTAGATATAATTTAAAGGAATTTGGCAAATAATAACACTGTGCTATAATTTGACACTTTTTATGAGACAAGCGGGGACCATGGCGCTTTAACCTAATTCGGATACGCTGAATTAATTGGAGCTAACCGTTTTTTTAGGTTAGCTCTTGTTTTCGAGATAAACCGTTATTTCGAAAATTGAGGAGGTTGTACAACATATATTCGCATAAAATATTATGTATTTAGAACGACTGCGCATATTAGAAAAAAGTTTACCTTGCTTAAAGGAAATTTTATTGTGAAATTTTAGTTTGTTCATTGAACTAAACCGTTTTTGAGTTACGCGAATATGTTTTGTGCAACGTCCTCCATTTTCGAAATAACGGTATTACGAGTTAACGAAATAAGCTAAAACGTCATGTGTACAGCTTGTCTGTTTTTCAACTAGCACGGTGTAATTAAGACTCTACACCACTGTTAGTGAATGTTTTCAAACAACATTTCGAAACTTTAAATATAATTCAGAGGAATTTGACCAAAAATATTTTATACCCTCTACCACTAGTGCACGCAGAAAAAACTAATTTTTCAAAATGGTCACTTTCAAAAAATCTATTTTAAACGAAAAATTTTAAACATATTATGGTAATTGTCACCGGCAACCATATTATGGTTAAATTACTCCTCCATAATGATGCCATAGCCATATTATAATTGTATCTAAACATGTTATATTTAAATATGACAATAATTAGTTTTTAAAATTACAATATTTTTTTCCTCTTTTCTATTTAAGAGCAACATGCAATGGTTGAAAACAACCATGGAATTGTAAGTGTTAAGCATATTTTTGCTATTATTAACCATAAGGAGGCAACCATAATATTGTTGTTGCTACTTGATGGAGGACTAATTTAACCATAATATGGTTGCCGGTTACAATAATATGGTTAAATTAACCATAATATGTTTAAACATTTTTGTTTAAAATAGTTTTGTTGGAGGTGAGAATATTTAAAAATGGTTTTTTTTCTGGGTGTACACGCAGAGAAAAAGTATGGTTGGGCATGGTTACGGCAACTACACTTTGTTTATTGTAACAATATATTGTTGTCGTACACAAAATATTGTTATTTTTATTTAATATCAACAATATTATAGTCACTGTAAACATGTTAATGTGTATCGCATTTATAAATTTAAGTATGGTTCACTGAAAAATTATCATTTTTATAACAACTAAATAATGATAACTTTGAAAACATATTATATTCCTCACAACCATTTTATGATATTTAATGGCCATAACATGATAACTTTCTATACGTGTACTCATAATAAGTTTAAGATGCAAACAAAATATCTTTACTCTAATAATATTTTGTTATCGCCTTATATAAAATAAATTTGCATCAGTTGTGTCGTTTGTTTTACATATGCCTTTCGAATCATTTTATTCAGTGGTTAAATAATTTAAAAAAAAAAATACCCATTAAAAAACCCAAGTTTAAAGAAATTAAAAAATAAAGAAATTGTAGGTAAAATAAAAAAAAAATTGTAAAGTGTCACAAAATAAAATATCAATGCTAAACAAATTTTAATATTGTTTGAAAATGGGGCAAAAATATTGACCATTGTTTTGTGTTTGTTTTAGAAAATAAGAATTATAGTTTTATAAAATAATTTCTTTCTAAATGCAAAAAACGGCAAAAATAGGATTAAAAATATTATTATTATTAAAAATATCTGTAACAGTTCAACGTTAAGGTTGCCAGTAAGAAAATAAGCATAAATATATATTAAAAATATTTTTCGGTTTTAGATTTAATCTACATATTATTATATTTAACATGATAATAATATGACTACTTCTTAACTTATTATGATTAACATGATAATTATATGATAACATTAAATTATAATAGGATGTAATAAAAACCAATTAGGATTAAGGGAAAAATATTATGATGTTACATTACGAATATATTTGGCCATAACATGATTCAATAATAGTCGTAATATTTTGACTACAATCATGAATCTTGTAGTCATGTGCGTGTGGTGAATGAGGATATACTAAGTTTGTCTTTCCTCATAAGGTATATACATACGTATTTTCTGGGACCTGGCGTAATGATTGAAGTCTTGAATATAAATAAATCGGGGGCGGAATGCACCGATTGATATTCAATTTTTAAAATAAATTTTTGTTTACTGCCAATATTTGAGCGTATTATGGTTAAGCTCATATTCAGAACTTTATGCTTCTTATATTTAAGAATTACCTAAGCTAAATATGGTCGTCCCATTTTATATAGGTTGGGCGATACTCAGGAAAGAAAAAAATTGTTATTGTTCTATGACGTTGTCATTTATAAACCTATTTTTGTGATTTCTCACCACGAGTTTCTTACAAAGTTTACTTTAAAAAAAAGTATTCGACTGTGCCGAATCTTTACTACCCTCAACTGAGAGTTCCAATATTTCAGGAGTGGGCTTTAAATGGTAAAAATCTATAAAATAAAAGCCAATCTTAATAAAGAATGGAGCCTAGTTACGGCATTCGATATCGATCGAAATTACCTCTTAAATTGTATTATAATTTCGATCGATATCGAATGCCGTAATTTGGCCGCTGACCTCACACTATTATAATTCTTAGCCGTGTTTAAATAAAATATCATGTTTTTTTTAAATATTATTAGACGTATTTAAGTGATTTTCAGGAGGGGATTCTATATTGGAGCTACCGCAAGTTAAAGATCGTTCATCACAATATGATATTGAGTGATTTCTAGTATTACAAATACCTAAATTAGACAAAATTCCCGTACAGCAATAAATATTATTTTTTTAACAATAAAATCTAATTTATTTATTAATTATTTTAAAAATTCGTATCTACTTGCTTCCACCCTTGATTTCATTTACGCGAAAATTTGAGCAAGATTTTAAAAGAAGGGTTTTTCCAATTAGAAATTCACTGACATTTAATTTAGCTTTCTAAATCTATACTTTTAAATTAAATGCTTTTATTTAGCTTGCAATGTATGTATGGATGTTAGTATGTATGTTTGTTCGGTTAAATCTTGCAACTCAATTTTAGGGCAGATAAAATTTTGTACACACGTTGAGTTTGGGTGACAATTCATAGTTAACTATATGACGTCATTCTTATTCGCACATGTCAGCATACCCAAGATGGGGACTTATTAATTTGTAATGTACTCCTTCAATATGGATTCAAATGAAAGGGCTTGCTAAGAATAACTCTCGAAAAATAAAGTGACATGTCCCTAAATCCAATACGGCGGACTTCTATAACTTGAAACACAATTTTGAAGCAGATGCGTTCAACCGATTGTGCTGAAAATATATATACATATTCGGCATGGATGGCAATGCATACATGGTTATTTAGTTTGAACATTTATATAGTTGAAATCAATCACATCAAGCAATTTAATTTACTTATTTATCTACACAAGTTAATCTCGATACAAGATTTTAAATCACATAAATTTTGTAATGACGTTATAAGTTGATAGTAAAAGTTTTTAAGTAAAAGTTTATTTTTTTTATTTTTGGCGCATATAAATAAAAGCTTGTTTTTACTTTCAATTTTTTTACGTTATTTTTTATTTATTTCCGCCACCACATTTGATTGAAGATTTGAGCACTTTATACTCTGCAAGGACGTTTTACACTATCACACAAGTCTTAAGTATTTTGACAAATATACTTTCCTGATTTAATTATTGTTTGAATATTAAAAAAAAAAAACAGTAACATCGTATTATAACAGGTTCTAATTTCCTTAAAATACGTAAGACTTCTGTGGAATTGTAAAGCAACATTAAGCAATCGACACTCAGCACTCCATGTTAAAACCAAAAGTGTCTAAATATATTGCGGCCACTTGAACATATGCAAACTGCATACCAAATTTATTATAAAGACAAAAACAATGGAAAGTACCAATTTAACTCGTTTTTACCACTAAGAAAGTATCCTATACTTTAATCTGTTCCAAATCATATGATCGAAAATATTTATTTAATTAATAAGAATTATATTATTTTGATATACAAAAATTCCGCTAGGCCATTCGGTTTGTCCACATGCTTCTTAAATTACCTTCCAGAATGTCTGTTTATATGGAACCTATGATATAGTATGGACCGAGAGTCACAGAATTACAAGGTGTTATTTCTCGCCATATAAGGGTAAATTGGACCAACTTATATTTCTTACGGGCTTAGTCCTATTTAAAGATTTTCCAGAGTGTGCTAAATATGGAGCCTATAGGAAATTATAGGCCGATTTTCACGAAATTTGGCTAAGTTGTTTCTTATTATATGGAACCATGACATACCAATTATTACTGCAATATCATAATTTGTTACGGCTTAGGCGTACTACAGTGTTTTACGAGAGTGGGCTTTATATGGAGCTACCGATCTTCACAAATTTTTAAGTATAAATTTTATAAAACGAATTTGTGCCCAATTAAATGAGAATCGGTGCATTCTGTCACTAATTTATGTTAGTTTTTGTTACAAAAATATAAATTGTTTTAGGGAAGTTGTTCTACATTTGGGTTTGTAACTCTTTTCCTAGTGAACCGATTAACTGAACTAGAGTTTGCCAAGTGGTCGGAATTCGACCATAATTATTTATGCAAATATAAAGAAAACATACATATAAGTATATATGAATTTAAATGTTTAAAGAATTCGTTTTTTTCGTCTTAGTGGATCGATTTGGCTAGGTACCAACCTCCGAACCAAATGTTCTCTTCTACTCAAGTCCGTGAATATTTAATTTAGTTTTTTAAGTTGAATTATATGAAAAAAGCCAGAAAATACCAATTGAAAAAGAAAAAGTACAAAAATTTCGCCTTTTAAATATAGTTTCTCAATCACTCAGGACTCTGCATGCGGAATTTTATGTTTCTATGTTTAGTATTATTAAAAATTCAAAAAGTACCAGTTAAAGAACGAAAAGTACCAAAAAGCTCTTCCTTACAGATTCTTATTCACTCAGAGCCATGCATGTTTAATTTTATATTTCTAGGTCCACTACTAATGGAAATGCAAAAAGTACCATTTGAAGACCAAAAAAGTTCCCTCTTATAGATTCTCACCCATTCGGGACATTGCAGGTTTAGTTTTCTGTTTCTAGGTCCAATATTAAAGGAAATTAAGAAAAGTTCCAATTGAAGAACCTCTCCCTTACAGATTACACGGTGCTACAAAATTTCCTTTTATGCATGCACTTTCAAAGTGACCTAGTGTATGTTATAGGTCTAGATGAGTGTATTACAAAACCGGTTTTAAAAGTTTCAATATACCTCCAAATTCTCCAGTTATGGGACAAAGAAATTTTTTTGAGGCTGCTACTTTTAAACATTTATAACTTTTTTATTTATTAACCGATTTTTGAAATTCATTCGGTTTTGGAAAGAAAAATAATTGTTATTTTTAAATATATATACTTCTCTTACAATATTAGCTCAAATATGAATAAAATTTTTCAATTATATGGAAAATCTTTCATTTTTTTTTAAACTTTTAAAATTTCTACGAGACTTTTTTCCGAATTTAATTGTAAGATAACAAATATATTAAAGACAGTATTTTTCTGAGTAAAATGAGATGTCATTTGTTGAAATCGGTTGAGAAATAAGGAAGTTATAGTACTTTTTATGAGGAGCTATTATAACAAAAAAACAATTAAAATTCCTGAAAAAATACTATTTTTTTTTTCTTTTGTTAATACAATACAAATCGCTTATTTTAAACCAGTAAATTGAATATATAGGTACAAAAAAACTAAAATAATAAGAACTCGAATTTTTTCTAATGACAAAGAAAATTAAGAGAATCAAGTCAATTGTACTTGTAAATAGCTCAATTTTTGTGGTTTTTTATATGAGTGTAGTATTTTTTTTTTATATTTTTATCTCTAGGCATTTTGGTTGGACCACAAATCCTAAAAATGTTTCTTGATGAAAATTTTACGAAATTGTTAAATGCAGTTGAAAAGAGAGCATGGATTAGTTTCATGTCATTGTCGGAAAATTTGTTAGGTAATAACAGAAGCGCTGCCTACGTTCATGTTGTTAGTGAGCTTCTGGAGGCTTACGAAGAAATGGGGTGCAGAATGTCTATAAAAATACATTTTCTGAATTCCCATTTACATTTTTTCCAGAAAATCTAGGCCAATTTAGTGACGAAAAAGGCGAACGTTTCCATCAAGAGTTATTAACAATTGAAAAGAAATTTGAAGGAAAAAGTCAAATCAGGATGCTAGCTAATTACTGCTGGTCACTAATGCGAGAAGCTGATGATTTGTATTTTAAACGTAAATGATTAAGTTAACATTTTTAAAAAAAATTCATGTATAAATTCGTGATTCAAATATAAAATTCGTTAAGTTTTATTAGATTAAAGTTATTTTATTAAATCATGCTAATCTAATCGAAACAGGTTTCCACTCTTTTGTTCGCAAAAAGTACTTTAACTTCCTCATTTCTCAACCGATTTCAACAAATGACATCTCATTTTACTCAGAAAAATATTGTCTTTAATATTTTTGTTGTCTTTAAACTAAATTCGGAAAAAAGTCTCGTAGAAATTTTAAAAGTTTAAAAAAAATGAAAAATTTTTCATATAATTGAAAAAATCTATTCATATTTGTGCTAATATTGTACGAGAAGTATATATATTTAAAAATAACAATTATTTTGCTTTCCAAAACCGTTTGAATTTCAAAAATCGGTTAATAAATAAAAAAGTTATAAATGCTTAAAAGTAGCAGCCTCAAAAAAATTACTTTGGTCCATAACTCGGGAATTTGGAGGTATATTGAAACTTTTAAGCCCGGATTCGTAACATGCTCACCAACACCTTTAACGCACACTAGGTCATTTCAGAAGTGCTTTTCGAGTGTAGCACAGTGTTATTATTCACTCATAACAATGCATGCTTAATTTTATGTTTCTAGGTCCAATATTAACTAAAATTCAAAAAGTACCAGTTGAAGAACAAGACAGTGCCAACATTTTTCATCTTATAGGTTCTCATTCACTCAAGACCTTGCACAAATAATTTTTTATTTCTAAGTTTAATATTACAAAAAATTTAAAAGTTACCACACGCAGCACGGAAAAGTAAAAGAAAGTAATTAAATTTCCCGTATTTTCCCGTTGAAGTATCAAAAATTTCAGTGTTGTAGTGGGAGACCATAATTTATTGCGATATATGTCAATATACAGAGAAAATTTTTTTTTAAAAAAAGGTACCAATTTTATCCCTTAAAACGTTCGAATTTCGAAAAAGTACCAAACTTATATTTGAATTTTTTAGATAAGTTACGAATTTGGTACAGCCTTCATTCCTATACTTATTGGTTTAAAAGCTAAATGGGGAACCCAAAAGTTCCAAAATAGAGGTTAAACCAGTTTACTCTATGAAAGGGCCGAATTGCAAAGAGAACCAGACACCTGTCCACTTATTTTTTTAATGAACAACGATAAGTATACATTTTCTTTTTTGGTTTCTATTAGTTTCGGAGATATGAAGTCACCGAACTTTTACCCTTTTTACACTCTAAATAAAATATCCATTGTGCACTTCTGTAAGTAAATGCCTTTTAAATGGTGTACTTTTTGTATAAATCGGTTGACAAACAGAGACGGAATGTGTTCTTAACCGTTTTGCCTTTGCCGATTTATATATAGATTTCAATCCCAAACTGCTTAAGGCCGTTTTATACTATCCCACAAAGTCATAAGTATTTTTCGAAAATGCTTCTCTGATCTAATTATGGTTTGAACATTAAAAAAAAAAAAAACAATAACAACTTATCATGGCAGGCTTGTATTTTTTTTTTTTCAAAATACGTAAGACTTATGTGATAGTGTAAAGCAGCGTTAGGAAAACTTGAACGGACTTAACAACAATATTGTTGTTTTTTGTTGAATCTTTCAAAAATGATTTCAACAGACGGACAGATAGACAGATGGATATTGCCAAATCGGCTTAGAATTGCTCAGGGACCCAGAATATATAATACCTTAGCGGGTCTTTGATGAATATTAAAATAGTTTCACACGAAATTAAAATTCAAGGGCATACGAATTAAGGGTTTATGACCATAAGTTAGAGACAGTTGTAGTTTTTCGCTTATACATCTGCAAGTTTTAGACTGATATGGCTGAATTTCAATAGCAATCTATTTAGGGCTATATTTAATATAAATACAAAACTTCCCAGTATCTTGAATCTTCGGAAACCCCATTTCAACATACACACACGCTTCTTTAAATCAACTTTGCTTTTCATTAGGACCCAGGATATATAGACTTTATAATGACAAGGTCAATATTGCAGAAATTACAAATGGAGTATCGTAACCTTCAGTTGCTAAGGAGTAGAGTTTGTTCCCGGGATTTCTCGTCCCGGGAATTCCCGGGATTTTCGGTTGATTTCAATTCCCGCTTACCCGGGAATTTATTGCGGGATTCCCGGGAAATTTTGAAGAAAATCTTTTTTTAAAAGTTTAGTAAATTTATGTCAGACTTGTGTCTTTAGTTGTTTTATCCAACTTAATTTCACCACAATATTTTAATTTTCTACAGTTTAAGGCCTTTAAACTAATTTTTGAGAATGGGCTTTATATTGGGCCTATGATAAATTATAGGCCTATCATCAGGAAATTTTATTTCTTGTCCTAGCAAATTAAAGTGTAAATTTTACAACATTATTATAAAGCTTTGCGGTTAAGGGCGTAGTAAATTGTTTTCCTAGATTGTGTTTCATATTGGGCATTCCAAGTGATTTTGAGTCTTATAAAAGTAGATAGTAGAAATTTGTGTGCATTTCGCCACAAATTGATGTTAGTTTTAGTTGAGTTTTTAGGGAGGTAGTTCCACATTTGGAACTGAAGCGATTCTGCTGGTATTCAATCCCAAACAGCCTAAAAGATCTAGAAACAATTTGACACCCAAATGGCAAAATCGGCTTAGAATTAATAAAGGGCTAATAATTAAAATACTTTATGTGGCCTAAATATCACATGGATTGAAAAATTTAGTATACCTTCATACACCACTGCTGATTAAGGGATACAAAATTTAAAAAAAAAATATGTTATTAAATATATGTAGTAAATAAAATTTCTCCTTTCTGCTGAATTTGTTAAACGGTAAAATTGTTTCAGAATTCCTACTTCGTAGTGTTGAGTTTTTAGTCCTAATCACACTTGAAATTTATTCGCGTAAAACTAATACTTTCATTCTAATTATGCAAATAAGCTCTGAACGTGACAATGTTTATACGTATATTGATTTCTATTATCCTATTGGCATCACTATAACCTCTTAAGTGTCTTAAAATAATTTTAAGTCTACTTCTCGCTAGGTGAATCTTATATACGTCGCGGCATAGCTGCCTGGGGAAACTCTTCCTACTGTAAGAATCTTCAGCAGTCCCAAAATCAATTGCTCAAAATACTATACCAAAAACAAGAAAATACAATCAGCAACACCAATCTTCGTTTAAATCAAGCATATAGTAATGTAATTAACAATGCAAATGCTCACAACGTCGAAAACTCATACACACATAATACTGAAAACAACTCTACAATCAGAAGCAACAATATAAAACAAAACCGGCCACGACTACTAAATGTGCTTAACGTAAAAAATATATATCGACTAACTATACTGACTGATCTATCCGACTCCCGGCTCCTACAACCTATAAACCATCGATACAATACCCGGCTTCGTTCAGAGGGTCGATTTAAAATTAAAAAAACAAGGAACAGCTATGGTGCTAGCACCTTGAAAGTTATACTTCCTAACATCTACAATGAAATGCCAACTCAAGTATTGAATACAACAGATAAGTCCAAGTTAAAAAAACTGTATAAAATTTTTTTAATAATGTCCCAATAATAATACCACTAATTTATTTATTAGTAATTTTATATATATACATACATAAATATTAAATATGAAAATGAAATAAGCTCTCTTATAATCCTATATAGTATTTACCTGCAGACAAGCCACAAGGCTTCGCGGAGTTTTTTAGTAAAATTAAGGATGAATGTTAAATTAAAGAATGAATATGAATGTTAAATTAAAAATTAAAAAAAAAATTTACGTTCTTGTTATATAATAGATACTAGATTCAATTCTTTTAAGCGTAATAGCCAATAAAAAATATTAGTTTCATTGGAGAGATAAGTAAATAAATAAATACAAAATTTTGGGCGGGAATCCCGGGATCCCGGGCATTGGATTTTTATTTCCCGCTTTCCCGGGAATCCAAAAAGTGCGGGAATAAAAAAACTCTACTAAGGAGTCTACATTTTTTGAAAGTTGTACGTAAAAGTTCTATGTCTAATAATGTTAAAGAAAAACTAAAGTTAGATTGTTTACGAATATAACTTTCTCTTCAGCAAAGAGTTTTGGTTTTAGCTTTAAAAGCATTTCAATTTAACAAAAATCATTTTTATTATATATTTTCATATTAATTCGAATATGTATTCTAAGTCAGATTACAATTTGTAAAGCTTTCATACTTTAATAGTATTTATTTATTAGAATATTTTCTATGCACTATTAGAATTTTTTTTTCTTCTTTGTATATTTCTGTTACGAGGCTTACCTTAGAAAATATTCCCGGAAAATATTGAAGCAATAAGACTATTAAAGTATAAATGCTTTATAAATTATAATTTGACTTAGAATTAATATGAAAATCGTGAGAACTAAAATTCCGAGATTTTAACAAAAATCTTGAATTTTTTTAAAAATTCAGTCAAGAATAAAAAATTATCAATAAATTTTAATTCATTTCATTTTGTAAAATTTCTTCCTCCATTAAAAAAGCAATTTAATATAAATATAATTTGATGAATTTGAGCCTGATTTGAAATAAAAATTTTAACTAAAAAACATAAGCAGTTCGATGAAACTACAAAGAATCTAATTGTTTTTTTTAATTTCAAAGTTCTTTCTATATAATTCTTTAAAGCGGAATTCCCGGGGTCTTAAAAATATTCAAAATATTGTTCCTATTTCCCGGGTACTGAAAAAGTCTGGGAAAAATACTCTACATATTACCGATGTCTAGAATATGAGGTAACGCCTTTTTGCCGATACGATACCGATACTCTAAATAAAATATCGCCGATATCGATAAAGATTCCGATACGCATATTGATTTTGGAGTTAAGTTAATATTAACAAACCTCAAGTAGTGTAGTTGGTTTTATTATACAAAATTACAGTATAAGAGACTATTAATATTGAAAATTTAGTAAGATTTTTAATAAGATTTTAAAAACAAAGAATTAAATTCAAGATCAAATTAACAAAAAATTAAAAAAATTTTACCCGAAATTAACAGCGTAAGAAATTAATAATTATAATTATTATTTAAAATGGACATCAATAAGATTTTTGTTTAAACAACAAAGTATTCTCTACTTCCGTGGAGATAGTTGATTTTGCAAGTGCGTTTGAACCAGACCTGTGCCCATGTTCTGTAACTCCCGCGTCGAGATACTTTTCGATTGAAATGTGAGAAATGAAACAAAAATGCCATAAATTTAAATAAACAGCTGTTTTTCTCACTTAACTGCGTCTGTAACATTTTTGGCGAGTAACAGCTGTCACGTAAGAAAATTACTCGCCAAGATACTGATAAAGTGAGTCTGTAAAATTTTTCTGAGAAAGTTCCCACTTTGAACTGTCAAATAAGCTCACACATAAAAACGGGGTGTGAAAAAATTTTTACACTAAAAAATAAATTAAAAATGCAAATTGCAATGAATATGAATGTATACGAATGTTTTCAAAGCAATTTTGTAATCAACAAACATTAAAGTCGCGCTTTACATTTTTTTGGTGTAGCCGACGGCTGTATTTTCACCGCCGTCGTTGAACATTTTTCAATTTTAGTCAATTTTAGTAGGCTGCAATTTAATATCGGCTTCGAGGGGAATATTATGACATTTATAACGTAACGACGTAATCTCTTTTGATAGTTTTCGACATGAGTTACAGACACACTTTTTTCACTTTTGAGAAACGATGGAATATTTTGTGTCACATGTTTTCGATGCGAGAAATTCTCACCAAAGTTACAGAACATGGGACCTGAAGTGGAAAAAAGTCTCTCAGATGCGACAGAACTCATTTGAGAAATTAAGAATTTCTGCGCCATTTTCTTCATTCTACTAGTAAACAAGCATATCTGAGCCTCTAGCAATATTAGAAGATCTAAGGTATCTTTCGACTTCTTATTTGGCAAAATCAGACCATAGGATGGAAAGAGGCTTGTCGTTCTCGGATTCTCTTGTATTTTTTTAACAACGCTCCAAATGACAGTTCTATTAGACTTATCAGAATTTGTACTACCTGTACCCTTTCGAAATGCATAGATCAATTCCGAAACTTGTTTTATCTGCTGCCTTTAGGCAATTCGCCAACGAAGGTTTTATTTCATATAAAGAAAATTTAATGTAAAAGAAAATTTTGTATAGCCTCCCCCTAAACATTACAGACCAATACTGCATTTTCAACAACGCTCTCTTATTTGCATGCAATTCCTTAGTTTTAAGTTTCTGCTTATAATCAAAAAGACTACAAACTCATTTCAAGATTTGCTGTTATTTTATAAGAATTTTACACAAACATTCAAAAACATAAAACAACGTCCTTTTTTCGGGTAACAACATTAATTTTTAGCCCACTGTCATTTATATTAATTTTCACATCACTTATTTGCAAAAATGTAAACAAATACAATCATTGAACCCTTTTTAAAGTATTTTTTCTTGCCGCGTATATAAAACAAATATTAATGTATGCAGAAGAAATAAATTCCTTCATTTCTTCTTCAGTTTTATAACATGACATTTCCATTTCCTAGCTCTTAAGCATTGTTGATGAACGGAAAGCTTTAGGCAAAGCAAAATACTCGAAAATCTGGGTGATACATCATCACTCACTCACTTATTCATTCGTACGTGAACAAACCCACACACACAGTGGCAAATATTTCAAAGTACTTGACAATAGACCTACATAATTTGTGTATTTTCTTATTTTTATTTTACTCTTAATACCCTACACTTGAAGAGTGTGATATAAGAAAGGGGTTGTTATGTTATTGACAAAATTATTTAGGAATTCCATTTCTTTAAGCATAAAAAAAACATTTGAAGGAAACAACAAGTCTTAGATGTATGTATTTTTTTAATATTTCCTCAATGAAAGTGTTTCTTAATGCCTAAGGTAAAACAAAATTTTTATTACTATGCACAATGGGGAATTTAAAAAAAAAAATTATGATAATTTGAAAAAGATGGGAGTGAGTATAGATTTTGATATACTTGCAAAGTTGGTTTGTTCTTCGTTTATCTTTTTTATAAAGTTGTATCTTAATAACTAAAATTTTTTTGTTAAAATGGGCACCCCTGCTTCGACGTCTCCGTTTGTTCGTTGGTGAACGGCGTAGAAAAGAAAGAGGGTTACACAAAAAGACTCGATTTGTGTTTTTCATGATATTTTCTCAAATTTTTCTTTAAACTACTTTGTTTTCTTCTTGGAACATTTTATCTTTTTTCTTACCTTAAAGTGCGAGGTTGAAAAATCCAGGCAGAATATGCTTCCAGTACGTTGCGAGGGAATGCAACTTAAAATCATCATATGAATGCAAATGATTTTTGGAATTTTTGCTTTCAAAAGGGATTTAAGAAATAACGATGTCGTAAAATCCCTCGTGTGAATTGGGTGTAACTAAGTTTTGCTGTGCAGTAGTGAAAGAAAGTTTAAAATGAAATTGAATGGACTTTGTCACAGTAAACTTTGCGTCTACAGAGGAGGTCTAATTATATAAAAAGACTTTAGTTATTGTTTATAAAGGTCTCAAAATTTTAAAACAAATTTAGATTTATTTTTTTTTAATCCAAATTTAGATATTTTTAATTAGGCTTAAATTCATTGAATTTAATTTTCATTA
This sequence comes from Pollenia amentaria, assembly GCA_943735925.1. NCBI lineage: Eukaryota > Metazoa > Arthropoda > Insecta > Diptera > Polleniidae > Pollenia > Pollenia amentaria. The sequence goes on along the minus strand of OX031010.1, from coordinate 116,246,065 downwards.
AACTATTTTTATGAAGACAGGAATTTTACAACATGAAATTAATTAAAACTTCAAGAAGAATTTTTGACATTAAGTACGAAAAAAACAGAAGTAAGGAAGAACATGTAAATCAATTAAAATAGATAATCATTCATTCAAAAAAGCAAATTTCGATCTACCAAAGTGAAATACCATTTGGTTTAAGGATTGATGTTTGACTATTGACGTCGCCCGGCCTCAATAGCCGAGTGAGTAAAACGGCAAACCCCACTGACGAGATTGTGTGGTTACAATCGAAACTAGTCTGGGCAACCTGTCCGTGAACGCCTGGGTTCAAATCTCAGCGCAGTCAAGAATGAAAAATTATCAATATAAAAAAATTTTAGTTAATTTCATGTTGTAAAATTCCTGTCTTTATAAAAATAATTTAATGAAAATTAAATTCAATGAACTTAAGCCTAATTAAAAATATCTAAATTTGGATTAAAAACCATTAACAGTTCAATAAAATAACCACAATACTAATTTTTTTTTTTTTTTATTACATTTTTCTTTTTGCATTCAAAAAAAAAAAAAAACTGGATGAAAAATTTCGTTAAGTAAAAGAAAATCGAAGGTGCAATTTTAAACGAGTATCGAAATTTTACTTCGAACACACAGTGCGGAAAGTTAAATAAAGAATTAACTAAATCTGCAGGATGGCCCTATTTTAATGATCTATCAATAGCAGTAGTGTAATTGATTATAAGTTTTGAATTTTATATCTATAGATACTGTGGAAGGACGTAAAAGGCTCTTAAAAAGAGTATCTTAGGTAAAAAAAGAAAGGTACGCTTCCCATCTAGCTAACGCAAGGCATGAATTTAATAAGGCGAGCTCCCACTTTGAAGCCAATTTCTTTACACAAAAAAAGCTTTATTCATCGAATATAAAAAGTGGCAAGTGCAACGGCCAACTTTACACATTTAATTTTGTTTTATTAAGTTGTTCTTTAATTTTCCCCCTTACAAACGTGCGTCGTAGTAAGGGAATGCATTAGTATGTATAATCCTTTAAATGTTTTATTCAATTTGTTAAGAATTCCTTCATTTACCGTATTAAATCTCTGTATGCCGTATTGCGTAGCGCATAAAAGTACGCTTACTTTTTAAAATTTGTCGTTATTGTTTTGCAGAATAAAAGCATTATTTATTAATTAACCATAGAACTATTAGAAACTTTCTCTCAATAACAGTTAAATATGTATTTAATTCCGATTATACTGTTTTTATAGAAGTCAAAAATAATAGGTTAACTTGTTCTTTGGAGGGACTGTTCGTATGTGGAAGTCTTCCCTTTCACTTTCAACATGAATAAGTTCATATCGAATTTCCACAAGCACTACTCCGTCTATCCTAACCTATGTTTCTAGTTCCAGCCCAATGCAATGCAATAGTAGGGCTAATCCCCTGAGTTCTGGTCTTTAAAAAAGGATAGATAAAGTTTTCGTCGTTGTTGACTCGCTTTTCCGTTGTGTGTATGTAAATCAGCGATAAACAACCTAAACTATTACATGAATGCTACATATGTTGTTGTTAATGTTGTACCAGTTGGTTAAAGAAGGAGTATGGGCCTTTGGGAAGGCCTCTGTACTCATTCTATTCAATATTCATATCTTTTTACACACGTTGTCATTGCGGGGTAGGCCTTTCGCTCTCGCTTCTTGGGCAGGTACATAAGAATGCCAACTATTAAAAAAAAAATAATTCTTTTACTTTTGCTTTGTCAAAAAACCAAACAAAAAATGCTACTCATTCTCTTCTCCCTTCTCATAGCAGCGAGTGTGGAATGATTATCTTATCTTTAATACCAAAGAGTCGAGCCCTTCTATGAGGCATTCTTTAGCAGTTAGATAAGAATGGTAATTGAATCAAAAAAATTTGGAAGCAGGGCTTTAATAAGGTCTAAAGTAAGAAGGTCTTCTGAGTTTTCCCGCTGGGTTGTTGTTAATGTTGTTAAATTATCTTCAATGTGTGTGCACACTTCAGTGTTACCACCAGCAAAATTTAAAATTGCAATTGTGATGGAAAAAATTGTCCGATTTAAATAAAATTATACCAAAATTACATCAACCAAGAGTGGGACCCAACCCCTTTCGATTTGAATGAAATTATGTGAGAAGGTTCCTATCATCCTATAAGGAACATATTTCATTTTATAAGGAACACATATGAACGAAAAAAAAAATTAATATTTTTTTTTTTTTTTTAATATCTCAAAAACTACTTCACATACGAAGATGATTTGTATCTTATTTTAAGGAGAATACTTGGAGCTACAAACAATATATTTAGAAAAAATTTGTTTTTAAACTACATTGCAAAATATTAATATAAATAGACTAAGTCAAAAACCTAATTTTTTTAGGCTGATTTTTTTTTATATAATACCTCAAACTGTTCTTTAAAAATCCTGAAACTTTGAAGGAGGTGTTTTTTTTTCATTTTTAAGATAGGATTTTTTTTCCTTCGCAACCTTTAAAAAACAATCTTAAAATAATATTTCAGTATTGTAATTTTGAGCAATAAGTATTTTTTAAATCTGATTTGTTTGATTTAAGATGTTTAAAAAAAGAAACGACGTTGATAAAATTTCTTTTGATTATTTACTAAATTTTTTGTTGGAGCTCAATGTGGGCACTTTCAAAGAAACGTACAATTGTTTCACGTTACGTCTTCAGGAAATTAAATTAGTTTTATATATGTTGATATATGTTCTTTATAGGATGAAAGTAACCTTCTCACCAATTTTCATTCAAATAGAAAAGAGTCGGGTCCCACTCTTAGTCGATTTGTCATGCAATTACCCGCCTGGTATAAAATTAACGTTTTATTTTATAAACACGCTACCAAATTTTTTACTTTGAGTTATAGGCGACTTAATTATTTGTACGACGGAAATATACCTCAATTTGAACGGGTTTGTTAATGACCAATTTTGCTGCATATTTAGTAAGACTAATCCACAATAGATTCTAATACATCAAGAAAAACGCACCGTTCGGTGAAATTTTCACGCTGGTGGCGTCATGGTAAGTTATATTTTTTGCTTCTAAATCAGCAACAATTGAAGCCTTGAAGCCGACATTGTTCGTGCTATTCGTGACAGATCCAGCAGTGTGCGAAATTATGTCTCACAATTCAACGTCGAGAATGTGCCTTGCCAAGGACGGTCGCGGTGCCTTTGCTTGAAATCATTTTCAAGTCGTAATGCATCTTTAAGCAAAATTTAATTTTATGTTTTATTTTTTACAGTTTCAAGTTTCATGGGCTTAAAGAAATACCTTAAATAGTAAAATAAAATATCCTGTAATGTAGTAAGACCACATTCTGTTTCTTAATTCAGTTAAAATAAGGGCAGTAAATATTCTCCCAACTAAAGCATTCAAAAATGGCAAAATAAAAATAAAATTTATTTTTGGAAAATGGAAAACCTTTCTTCCTCCAGGTTATTTTTGTCATTTTATAGCTCATATTTATTGAAATCTAAATGTCCATCAAGCGCCCTTCCTTATAAAGATTTTGAAAATCGAACTTTTTGATATTTTAATCAGGCTTAAGTTCATCAAATTTAATTTTCATTCAATTATTTTTATTGAAGGAAGGAATTTACAACACAGAAGAAGTGTTTTATCAATTAAAAAAATGGTTTAAAAAGGACTTAAATTTAATTAATGTGATAATTGAATCAATTCTTTTTTTTAGTTGAAAGCAATTTAAAAACTTAATTTTGATTTAATAAACATTTTAGTTGTTTTGAAATAAATTTAAAATTAAATAACAAAAAATCTTAATTGACTTTTTTCGTTTAAAATAAAATAATTAAAACATGTAGAATTGTTATTGAGAATTGTCAATATTTTTTTAAATAGATTAGCACATTATTTGAAATTCCAAAGTTTTTTGATCATTTTTTTAATTACCCGTAAAATTAAAAATATAATTTTTTGAAAAAAATATTCACAATTATTCAATTTTTAGTAATCAATATAATCATTTTGGTAATAGGTGCAAAATCAAAACGAAATGTTTGCTTGATATTATGAATTTGATATAAATTTGGTGGTTGGAGAAATTTAATAATTTTTTCTATGATCATGAAATGAATTAAATATATATTTTTTTTTATATTTTTTTTTTTTTTTTTGATAATTCTCGACTGAACACGGTATTGAACTCGGATCGAATTTATATGTTTCAAAAATAACCACATTCCCATCAACAGCATTCTTTACGTTCTACCGTTTGCGCTACTGCGACGCCTACCAGTCTATAGTTTATCTCAATCTTTAACCAATAGTATTGGTAGATCGAAATTTGATGTAATTGATAAAAATTTTAAATTTTATTTACATGTTTTTTCCTTACTTCTTGTTTTTTCGTACTACTTTGTCTTGGAAGTTTTTTTTATGTTTTTTTTTTCTTTTAATAAAAACCAGTAGTTCAATTAAAAAATATTAATTGATTTTGAAAATCTTTATTAATCAATCGAAATTTTTTTTTAAAAATCATTAATTTGGCACTTTTGGGATCAACAACATTTTAAATGGCATAATTTCCATATTACTGCATCAAAATGGCTGTATTTTTTGAACAACTTTCAGGAGAAATAATTATGGCCATAATAACAAAACGAATTCTCGAATGTGTTTCCTTAAGAATTTTCAAATTCGGTTTGACTCCATTAAAGAAAAAACATACTGTTGCATTTTAATACATGTCCATATAATAATTAATATGTATGGGGCGTTGGGCGGGAATTTGTTCTTGGTCTTAATGTGAACTCATTTACTAACACATTTACAAACGTCAACACTCTTAAACACTCAAGGAAAAACTTTTGGCGTAAAATTTAACTCTTCTTGTTTGCTTTTGTTGTTATTTTTTTGGGTTAATAGAACAACAGTACAAAACAAAACAACGCAACATAACAAAATGTAAATAAATTCAGTTCGACAGTCAGCCTGCTGCCAACCTCTTCAGAAAACTTTTTTTCCACTACAACAATTTTTTTTCGTACTTCATATTTTTTTTATTTTTAACGTTTTATTTTTTGAAAATTATTTAACATTTCAAACACGTTACAAAATTAGCATACACACATACAATTGTTTCGAAGAGTCAGCCATTCGTTTGCCTTTTACTTTTGTTTGTTTGTTATGTTGTTTTTCGTCATTTGAAAAGGTTGAGAAAAACAAACAACAACTCTTGCTCTTGGCTGACTGATGACGGGTTGACTCAGTGACTGGTTGGTTGACTAAATAATTGACTGACTGGCAGACGGCCGATCAGGGGGTTGAATGGAATGCTGTTGACTTAATTGTTGGTTTGGAAAACAAATAACAAACAATTTGTGTTTATCGTGCGAGGGTGCAAAAAGCCTCTCAATCCTTAAAGGCATCGTTTATTGTTATGTGTTTTACTTGTATTTAAGGACTTAAGCATAATTTTGTGTGTGTGCCTTGAGGCCATAATCAGGTTTTATTTCAATTTATCGGAATTTTTTACTTTATTAAAATATTGTACATTAGGAAATTTTAGTATTGATTAAGTATTAAAAAAATAATACTTGTGAGATATTAAATTGCTTAGAGCAGTATAATCTTTTAAGATTGGTCTCTAAAAAAGTTTCTTATTTATGAAAAGTTTGTTGTATCGTAAATTTCTCTATATATAAAATGCATATATCGGGGTTTTTAGCTGCATGAGAACTTTCGATATCGATAACTGTGGTTTGACAACTAATAATGACAAACTGTCTTCACATTTCTGTTCAGTAAGGTTTGACAAGTCATCATGAATCGTTTAATGCTAGAATAACTTTTTTAAATTGTGGAAATTTACTTAAAAAAAAAATTAATAAATCTGTTAGCGATCCATTTTACGAAGCTTATCTCTGCACCCAGAGAAAAAATATGTTTAAATATGGTCACCTCCAACAAAACTAATTTTAAATAAAATCGTAAACATACTATGGTTATGTTAACCATATTATTGTCATCGACAACCATATTATGGTTAAATTAGTCCTGCATCAAGAAGGTACAACCATATTGTGGTATAAAAGCATGGTTGATTTTCAACCATAGAATGTTGTTCTTGGAAAAGAGGAAAATACTATTGTTGATTTAAAAACAAATTATTGTCATATTTAACCATAACATGTTTAAAGGCAACCATAATATGGTTGCGGCTTCTTGATGTAGGACTAATTTAACAATAATATGGGTGTTGGTGACAATAATATGGTTAAATTAAACTTAATATGTTTGAAATTTTCTTTAAAAATAGTTTTGCTGAAGGTGACCATATTTAAACATATTTTTTCTCTGCGTGTGGTAAAGTTACGACTTAAATTTTGAGCGAAGACAAGCCTCAAGCCATTAACGTTGCCGTTACGATGAATGGCGAGCGCTATCGATGCTGACTGCTGATTTTGTGTCAAAAACTAATCAGCCAACCATCAACGTGGTTTGGTTCCAACAAGACGCCGTAATTTGTCATACATAATCCTTAAAAATCGATTTATAGCAAAATCGATCTGTGGGCTTATTCTTGCAGTCGTAATCGAATCCTTCTTCATCTTGAAAGCATTTTTATTTCTAATCCTTTCAGTCAATACTGGATGCTTTAAAACACTGAAAAAAAATTTAGACTTCTTTCAGTATCGACTGAATGAATTAGAAATAAAATTGCTTTCACACCGAAAGAGTATTCGATCGTGACTGCCAGAAGTAGCCCTCTGGTGACAACTTTGTTTTCAGAAGTGGTCCCAGCGCTACCAGAATTGGGAATTTTTCCCCAAAGTTGTCGATTTCATGCGAGAAAAAAGGACAGAGAATGTCATTTGGAGATTGGGGATTTTTTTAGTATTCTTAATCATTTTTAATATATTTCCCTTTTTTATTATTTACGCTTATTTTTGTTTGTTTCGTATATAAAATATCAACAACAGAGTACCAAAACTTTAACTTACTCTTATCCACAATTTATACGGTGTTAAGGGTCCTAAGCAGGGACTGAAAATAACAGTTATTTTGAAATTTTAAAACAAAAAAAGCATATAGAAGTAACTGACGGCAAACTGATTCAAGTATACCATATTGATCCTTATGAACTTTTCTATGATTATACTTATATTTTGATTTTTAAAGTTTTGATTTTTTTGATCAAAAAGTACAGTTATTTTTTGATTTATATTTTTTGGACAAAAGTAACAGTTATTGTATGATTGTTATTTTTTTGAACAAAAATAACAATTATTTTTTGATTTTCATTATTTCGAGCAGATATTTATTTTAATGTGTGATCATCATTGCGATTTCTTATGCGCATTAAAATAAATATTTAAAGTCAACTAAATAATTATAACACGTACATTTCTTTAAAGAATAACTTTTATTTTTGTTCGAAAAAATCGAAATAAAAAAATAGTTGTTATATTTGTTCAAATAAATAAAAATTAAAAAAATAATAGTAATTATTGTTCAAAAAAAAAAAAAAATAAAAATCATAAAATAACTGTTATCAACTGACTTTTATGAAAAAAGGAATAACTTCTACGGTTCCTGGTCCTAAGTAAGATTAAATTTTTTTTTTGCTGAATGTGTTAATGGTACCTAATAAACTTTTTTTATTGTTCTTCTGAGTGAGAGTTTTAAAAAAGAAGAATTTAAATAAAGAATCTAAAACCGTTGATAACACATAACAATTTTGATTTTTTTAACAGATAATTTTCAAGCAAATAAGTCTTCTCCAAAATAAGTAAATATGAAAAACAGTATAATTAAGTTTGGGAAAATGAATGCTGGGCTATTGGTAAGTATTTATGATGCATCGAAGTATTAAATAAATGACGGATATATGTATATTTATTGTTGATTTAAAGAATGGCTAAAACCGATTGAACAAGCTCCAAATTCTTATAAATTGGCTTATTCGTCTTCAGCATATTGTTCTGTTTGTAATTCCTTCCTGGAGTATCTTAGAGCAAGTATTTTCAACAATGAACTTTGCGAAAACAAAGCTTCGTAATAAAATGCAGTACGAACTTTTAGAGGCACTTCTAAGATAAACATCTGCCTCAATATCAACAATATATCTTGACAAAATTGTATTCCAAATAAGGAAATTATACAAAAATTTAAGGCTCACACTATGTACTAAACCCCTGCACGAACGCATTTCTTTCTTGTACACAGTTGTCAACACCAAATTATTGTTGTGTCAACTACTGTATTTTTTTTTTAAATCAGCTCGAATGATCCATTATGAAAAACCAAATTAATGTTAAAACAGTAGTTCGTTTCAAACAAATCAGTGTAAAGCAGTAGTTGGATTTAAATAAACCAACTCAATCCATAATTTGATTTGAACGAAAAAACAACACACAACAATTCTGTGTCTATAATACAGTTATGTACGGTAAACTTTTCAATTCACAATGTGTGATCTTGATGTTTATTGCCGATTGTTTCTCAGATTTTGATCGTTGTATGTATAATTTTTATATTAATTTTGCAACTAATAGAATTACCTTTTAATTTCTTTTTTTACTTTTAATTAAATATTTGATAATATGTTTTTGTAATAATAAAATAATTTCAAATAAAAACTTAAATATTCTAAAAAAATATTTTTCATCTTTAATTGTTTTTTTGCTTCAGAGCAATTCCATATGAAAACGATCAAAATTGGCAAATTTTTGGACGACCCCTCTCCGATTTTAAAATAAATAGTCTCAATCGATTGCCCAGCAAAAAATAATGTACCTACATATTTTTTTTTTTTTTTTATAGTGACTGGTTTAGTGGTGGTGTACACCACTGTCATGTGACAAAATTGAAGAATTCTTCATAAGGCACCTCATTGAAAGTTGTTTTTAAAAAAAACTACTAAAGCGATCGCAACGAGTGATAGCTCGTTGGAAAGGTTTTAATTGAAAAATAAAATTTTCCTAATTTTTCTTAGAAATTTACCTTTAAATTTTCCCAAGAAAATTAAATTTTCCGATTTTCCACAGAAGCTCCTAAATTTTCCGGCTAATTTTTTTTTTTTGGATTCCTCATAATTTTTGCTTTAAGAATCAGCAATAAAAAAATGGGCCCTGACTCCTTGTTTGGACAGGAGAAGAGCATTTAAGAGACCACCTTGTTAAAAATACATTTTAAAAATTATTTTACAGTTAAAAATACATTTATGAAGAAAAAATCTTTCTTATTTTGCTGCTTATACTTAATTACAATATTTATTAAAAATTTCAATTGTCTTGGCATCATTATAAAATTAAAGTAACTTTAAATTTAGCACGTCGGCAGACGAAGAGTACCGCTTTACATTAATTGACATATCAGAAATATTTGGTATGAAGCAATGAAACTTTTGCGTTCCAGTTATAGTTTTGACTCAGTATCTGTTTTGAATTCGTCGCTCCATGGCATCGTGTTCTTTTTGAGTGCATAAAACTGTGTTAATGGCAATTTCCTTGCTTTGAATCCACGAAAACAAATGTTGTACATTTAAGATCTGGTCAGTATATGGCCTTTGCAAACTTGCCTTAGTCGCCATGCGTTTTAGGGTTCCCCCTAACGCATCGCATGGGCCCTTACCGTGGGACGTCGCGAAAAAGTGCCACTCGACCTTGCAGTTTTGTTCTTCTTCAATTATGCAAAGATTGTAAAAATTGTTTTTATTCTTGTACTGAGAAGCCGCGCCGTCTGAAAAAAACGTTACTTTGTCGATTGCATCGAATTTTGATCTTAAGAATTCAAACAGTTTCATTTGAAATAAATAAACGGACACATAATTATGAGCTAAACTCTCCGCGACAACAACAAGGCTAACGGTCTGTAGTTCGTTATCTTCGGTTTTGAAATAAATGCAAAAAGGATGCACCATGCACTGGTCGTTTGCCCAGTGATAAGCCTGAATTTCATCCTGAACGAGAAAAGTGTAATTCTCGGCAAAGTCGCTTATCACAATGAATTCATTTTGGGCTAATTTCTCCTTACTTTCCTTTAGAAATTTCGATTGCATCTCGGATATGAAATGGTGCGCCTTCAGTTCATTCAACTTGAATCCGAATTCCTCGATAAATTCCGGAATCTGCTTTACCACGGTCTCAAGGGAACATCTGCCGCTGCTAATTATCCACTGTTTGAAATGCACCTCCTGAATTAACAGCTGTTCAAACTTTTCCGCCAAATATTGCTCTAGCTCGTCAATCTTCGGACAATTGTCGCATTTGGACAGATAACAATTTTCCGTGGGGTATGCGCACAACGACTTCGACAGGAGGTCCCTATATGTTTCAATTTCACCGTGAAATACTTTCAATTTCTTGCATGGAAAGAAAATTAATTTGATGTTTTGATGAAACATGCAAACGCAGACTGAATGCGTTCCGTGCCTGTCTAATGCCAGCACGCATTCTTTTGGTCGTAGGATGGCAAACTTAGAAAATCCCACTTTTTCTGCTGCGTATTTCCCATTGAACTGATGGTATGCTTCGGATAGATTACATAATAATAATCTGCGCTGCTTGTGTACTTTTTCTCCATCTTCACGTGTGATAACATAGTCACGTGTACCTGGGCAGGCGCGGCTGTTGTCATCATTGCAGTAAAAATCTTGAATCAATTTCACCGTTGCTTCGCTGAGGGTCCTTGAGCCAAATTTCTTGGTGGGAGTCGCCAATATGCCCTTCTGTCGAACTAATTCTTTGCTTCTTCTCGCGATGTAAAAAGATGTTTGAAACTGTTCAGAAATCTTGCGTATAGACCATGATTGAGGCAGCACAGATAAAATGAGATATTTCTCCGGAAAAGTGGTCGCTAAATTGAATTTTCTTTTCAACTGCTCAATCATTTGTTTGCCGTCATCAACGTCATCTGCTTGACTGCATTCGTTATCAGAGCCTTCATCAAATATTGTCGCGATTGCACTCATAACCTTGCCTTTTTTCTCTTTCCTGTATGTTTCACTTCGCAACTTTCTTTTTCTAATAGGCGTTTCACCTAAAGTGGTAATAGCCTCATTCAAAGGACTCAAAGACATATTGACCATCGGAATGTCTGCCTCACTATCAGATGAAACATTTTGTTCACTTGTCATTTCACTCTCGGATTGTGGCTGCATTTGTTTCAATGCATTTGCTTGTTGAGACAAATCGATTTTACACTTGGGGCAAATGAATTCTGCTTCTTCACCGTATTGTATATTTTATCTTTTTCGAACGATGTCCACTCTTGTTAAACGGATTGCAGCAAAATTTATTCATTTTACTTTAAATTGTCTTTACAGCTTCACTCTTTACTTTACAAAAAAAAACACTTTAACACTTTCACGTTTAGTATTCAACTGAAATTTGACTCAGAGTGTGTGAAGTATTTATATTTATTTTTTGGTAAAAAATTGGTAAAAAAAATAAGCGATATTTGCTTTTCTTTAATAGGAAAATTTGCGTGAACTACTGGTCATAAAATGTTTTTTAAAAGGGACTTAATTGGTTACTGCCAATAAGCCGACCACAGGTCATAAAATGTTTTGCAAATTTTTTAAATTACCAGGTAATAAATATTTCGCGATATTTATGGAAAATCCGTGTTTTATGACTTGTTTCTGCACGTGTCATTTTAGGCGAAATATTTATTACCTGGTAATTTAAAAAATTTACAAAACATTTTATGACCTGTAGCCTCAGTCGGGTTTGGTGTGCCATTACATGCCACTGCTGCTATTATCCATGGATTTATGGCCGATCTTGTGAAGGCAGGCAGACCATATTCACTACACACTCAACTTGGGGCTCTTAAAAAAAAAATTGATTTTTTCTTCATAAATGTACTTTTAACTGTAAAATAATTTTTAAAATGTATTTTTAACAAGGTGGTCTCTTAAATGCTCTTCTCCTGTCCAAACAAGGAGTCGGGGCCCATTTTTTTATTGCTGATTCTTAAAGCAAAAATTATGAGGAATCCAAAAAAAAAAAATTAGCCGGAAAATTTAGGAGCTTCTGTGGAAAATCGGAAAATTTAATTTTCTTGGGAAAATTTAAAGGTAAATTTCTAAGAAAAATTAGGAAAATTTTATTTTTCAATTAAAGCCTGATTCAATACCTTTCCAACGAGCTATCACTCGTTGCGATCGCTTTAGTAGTTTTAAAACAACTTTCAATGAGGTCCCTTATGAAGAATTCTTCAATTTTGTCACATGACAGTGGTGTACACCACCACTAAACCAGTCACTATAAAAAAAAAAAAAAATATGTAGGTACATTATTTTTTGCTGGGCAATCGATTGAGACTATTTATTTTAAAATCGGAGAGGGGTCGTCCAAAAGGTGATCGCTTTCATATGGAATTGCTCTTCATACAAATCTAGCTAGTCATACCTAATAATTGAAAAAAAAACAAGATAGTTCATACTTATCACCTATTTTGCTACAGTTCTTTCGTGTGATTCGTGTGATTTGGTTTAGTTAGTGTGATTTGTATTGCTTTGTTGCTGTTTGATGTAAATTTCTTACTCTTTACACTTCGTATTTGGTCGTTTATACCACACAAATTAATATTAATTTGCAATTGTGTGTTTTTATTTATTTTTTGTTATATGTGTTTTGCACAACAAAGCATTTGATTCGTTAGCAAAGAGTGAGCGACAATCAGTATTTTAAAAACAAACGAATGTCTTGAAACTGCTTTTAAATGCATTTGTGCAGAGGTTTACTATGTACAATATCAGTCAATTTCAAGACGTTGATGGTGAGACAGAAGTTTATGAATTATTAAATTTTTAGTTAATTCAATGTAAAAGTACAAAATATCTTAAATATATCTTATTCGCTTAAGATAATAATATTAAATAAAACAAATTTTTTTACTAAAAATTTTTATTTGGGTATAGTTGGGGATTTCATATTATAATTTTTCTTATTATTTTTAAAAAAAAATTAAAATTTCGTCAGAAAAAAAAACAAGCAAAAAAATATTAACTTTTTATCGGGGAGGAGTAGGTCTGCGTTAGGACCATGATAGTAATTATCACGGACCACTGCATGATAGACAGAATGGCGATGAGGATGGGATCCGACTTGTCGGATATGTGCGGATTGTGCGAGGACCCGGAGAAGTTAGAGACAGTTGAGCACATTCTGTGCCACTGTCCCAGGCTACAGGACCGCAGCCTAAGGTGGCTGCGTGAACTCGAGAGTCTGGTTGGATTCGTAATGAGGATGGCTTGGCTACGCGGCAGGAGACTGTGAGCTAGACGCACATAGGGCGGATTTGTGTTAAGTGGGGTTTTCTCTCGGGTTTGGTCAGATATCTTCTATTCTTATCTATCATTTTTATCTTTTCTTATGCTTTCGCTATTTGTTTCACCCACTTTACATATATCTATATCTAAACAAGGCATCACAATGGACCATATTGGTCTCTGGGTGAAGGTGTAAAGGAGACTTCACACCATCTGCTCTACCTACCTACCTTAAGTGGGGATTTAGGGATTTTCGGTGATTTATTTTATATTTTTTGAAGACAAGCAAAATAGAACATGACAGCCATGAGTTCGTGCGATTTATCGTCTCTGCATAAATTTTTATGGAGGTTTGTTGTCGGCTTATGCCGATAAACGAGAATATCTTGAAGTCTTGGACGCCAATATGCAAGCCACCATTGACCATATTTATTGGGAAAATTAGTCAAAATTTGTATTGATCGAATGGACCAAGTAACTCGTAGCCGCAGCGGACAGATGTCGGAAATCATATTTAAAAATAAATGCCATAAAATTATCTACCGGATTTAACAATCCGTTCAGCAATTTAAGCTCTCGTGCAGCTGACAAAACACCCTATATTTTAATTAAATATCTTAATTTTGACCAGTTTTTAGTATACATTTAGACGGTGATGTATTGTTCACATTGTTCACTAAAAGTGTCTGTTTTCACAAAAGCGAAATTTTTTTCACTAAAATTTACTATTTCCTAAAATATAGTAACTTTTTTCAAAACTCTGTAAACTTTCACATTTTTTGAAGAAACTTAGAGTAATTATAAAAATAATTTTTTTTTTACAAAAAGTCACTTTTTTCTACAACAAGCCAAGAATTTTAGAAAAAAGTCTAATTTTACATGACTTTTTCAGAAAAAGCCCTACTTTTACAAAAAGTCCTATTTTTTCGCTTATTGCTTTTTTAAAAGTTTGATTAATTAGTTGTATCACATGGCGTATGCATGTTAATAAATTGGGATTAAATAATACTTATACGTAACCAAGTAACTTGACAGATGTTTTCCTTGCAGATTTTTCTTAAAAAAAAAAAATAGATAACAAATGTGTACACTAGGGCGGGTTTAAAAATCGCCCAAGTGACAAGGGTGGGTCGGCCCTCCAAAGTTAGGGGGGGTCGGACATATATTTAGACTCGATTGCGGCACTGTAAATTGGTCAAAGTGAGATTTTTCAAAATTTGACTTTGGGTCAAAATAAGGAACATCAGAATTCATTTTAGAGGTATGGTTCCTTCGGCAAAGTTTCTTATTTTATTCCCTAGAATACGATTTTCCTTGTCACTTGGGTGATTTTTTTGCGACCCTACAAATCGACCCGCCCTAGTGAGCATACTATTAAAAGCAAAATACAGTACAGGAGTTTTAAATAATGGTGACACACAAAAATATGATATTGTGTAAATGGATCATTATGTGGTCGAGCAATAAATGAAACCTATACAAAGACATTCAAAATATTCCTTTTGTCCTCGAACTATTAGAATAAATCCATTTAATTAAATACCATACGCATAATTCATCTATTATTTTCATTAATTTATTCAATCTACAGAATAAATTCTAGGACTAAATTAACATTTAAAACACTGACGTTATAGGTCATCAGCTCTGTGCATATTTCGACTTCTTTATAATATTCCATTTATTATCAAAGTTGTTTTTTGGGAATACATAATTTGTGACTAAAAGATTTGTTTGTTGTGCTTAATTCCCTATTTTTATTCTGAATAAAAACACTGAAATTTTATGTTGGAGGATCAGCTGTTTCTATTAGCATTTCACTGGTTGCAGGAAAAGTTAAAAAAAAAATTTTTAGAAAAGATATCAGTAAATAAAACTACAGAGCTTAAACAAAATACCAACAATAAAACAGTGATTTTATCTTTTCTTTCATTCCCCCTTCCAATTATTTTATACCAACACCACAATAGTAGAAAGCCCATTATGCTTTTGTGATGATGTATGCAACTTTACTTGGCCCACCTTTTGCTATACCGATCAACTCAGAATCACTTTCTGTGTTGATCTAACAATGTCTGTCTGTCCAGCTGGCTAGTCGTCTTTCCATGCAAAGATTGGATGTTTTCCAAAACGTCATTTGCAATAGAATCGAGCAAAGTCATGCATTCCTAAATGCAACTATTTAAACAGTGAGAATGTCATACATCCCTCAATGTATAATAACGGGTATCGATGTGTAAACAAAGGCAAAATGTGCATCAATAATTTTGTTGATGCTTTGTTCACATTTTTTTACAAAATTTTTTTACTTTGTTTCGAAACAGTATCAGAACCGTGCCACTGCAATGTGTTTTGATATTTTGGAACTCACTCTTTGTGCACAAATTTAGAGATCATTTGATGTATCAATTATATGGATTGCCTTAAGGAATACGTCTATTAGAAATGGTTCATAATTTCAGATGGCTCCCGTACAAAATTTTTTCCGGAATAGATTCTCTGTACCCATTTACTAACTTATTATGTTGGTATTTGGATTAATTTAGGAAATAACTTTTTTATTACATATGAATCATTGTATCAAATTTTATTCAGTTCGGTTCATATTTTACCAAATTTCCCATACAAATACCACTTACGAAAAAAGTTTTAAGCGTCATAATTTCCTTATAAATGCTGGTTTTAATATAAAATTTAGCGCCAAAATGTTGTCACTGGTAGGCTCAGAATTGACGATCGGATGGTTGAATGGAATACTCTTGACTTAATTGTTAGTTTGGGAAACAAATAAAAAACAATTTGTGTTTATCTTGCGAGGGTGCAAAAAGCCTCTCAATCCTTAAAGGCATCGTTTATTTAGGCCATAATAAGGTGTTATGTCCCATATTAACTCCCTCTCTTAAATCGCTTTAAGGAGAACAAATCTCATGAAGATGTATATATCTAGATAATATTTGGCACAACAAAATCTTTTAAGAATATTAACCAAATAATATAATTTTGTTTTGCCGAGTCCATGATTGCCCCCATTCAAGATATGATACACTTTCGACAAATTCTCTATCTACACTGTAGTGTACAGTATGAATAGTCGGGCTTGACCGACCATACTGACATGCTTGTTTCTCTTTTTTTGAACTCTACTAACTCTACTCGGAATGGGAACGTGCAACTTGGGACAGGACAATGTATTCAATGTCGGTTCTTAAAACAAGAAATCTCAAAAAATATCTAGATTTAAGCTTATTTCGTTCGTTCTTAGTAAAATTTGTTAAAATAATAATGAAACATTTTGCTTTAACCAAGCCACACATAAATTTAGAACAAGTAATTTTTGGCTTGGACGAGATTATGCAAAATTTTCTTGGTTCATGCCATATTTTCTGGTGATTTAGTAAATAATTCTTTCCGTGTAGCATTAACAGAATAAAAATAGAGAACTTTTTTACGCTTTTAAATTTCTTAAAAATGTTAAGCAAAATGGTGTTATCTGCCATCTGGTATATTGGTGCTAATTGGCACAAGGACCAAGTCTATTGAATGGGGCGAATCGGTCCATAATTTCGTATAAGCCTTATACAAGCTGTTTTCAGGAATAGGGCCTTTGGGCCCAATACCAACCCAATTTTAATGAAATTTAAAACATAGTCTGTTCTATATTTATATGGACATATAAGCTACGCATTTTTTAAAACAAGGTCCAAAATACGTACACTTGCAAAGATTTGTTCTTATATGCTGTGGTGTAGGATATCGTATGGTCAGGCATGACCGTCTTTATTTTCTTACTTCTTTTAATTCCAAAATGTTACATATCTTTTTTTATATAATTGTTAAAAAAAACCTGGTGTGGTAAAAAGAAAATCACCTCTTATGTTCTGTTATATTATTAAAAGTCAATTTGATTACTTGCTGACTAAATATTTGTAAGTTTCTGTACTAAAATCGACAGTCTCACATTTTTTAAGCCCTTATGTGGATACCCGGGCTTGGTAAGGTATTTTTAAACTTTCTCTTAATATTTTACCTACATAAATAGCATCGACAGATCCTCCAAAATTTTTATGAATTTCTAAATTTAGGTGTTCTTAGTGGAAAAGTTTAGAGAAACTAAATTTTTTGGCGAGGCCCTGCACTATTTTATTGGGACTGCAGTAAATAAAATTAAAACGAAAAGTATAAAAAAGCACACGCAGCACATAAGAATTCTTGATTTACTTTTAATTCGAAGAATTATTTTAGTTGACAACAAAATGTTCCTGCTTTAGCCATAAAACTCCATACAAATAAAAGTAGTCCCACCCAGGCTCAGAAGTTCGTTAGTGTCAGTTTTTGCGATAGCCACAAAAAACTCCATACAAAATAAACGTAGTCCCAGCCAGGTCCAGGGACTATTGTGCCATAGCCAATAGGTATCCACTTAAGAGTTAAATACCAAAATATTATATTTATTTTTATTTTTTTATAACAAATTAAACTATTATTTAATATGTTCCTGTTTTGAGGGGTCGATTTTCTATGGCAACCAAACTTTAGATGGCAACTTATCTCGCTGTCAGTTACCAAACAACATATATTAAGGCAACCCTAAAATTTTGTTTTTTGTTTACATTTTTTACGTTATTTTGGTTAACAAAATACTGTAATCCCTTGATTAACGTCGCCTCGATTAACATTGTTTCGATTTGCGTTGCCAAATTGTGTATGACTTC
This sequence comes from Pollenia amentaria, assembly GCA_943735925.1. NCBI lineage: Eukaryota > Metazoa > Arthropoda > Insecta > Diptera > Polleniidae > Pollenia > Pollenia amentaria. Next base: position 116,228,082 of record OX031010.1, on the reverse strand, counting down.
TAAATTTAATTTGGTCGCCATTCGATTTGCGTCTTTAGATTTGTTGTGCCTTATTAACTCGATTTCCGCCGCCATTCGAATTACGTCTCCTCATTTCCTTATGTTTTATAAGCAAAAATCGGGGAATCACAGTTTTTAGTTGAAATGTTCTTTTGGGTTTTTCATGCGTGTGTAGCTATCTATACATGGATACATTTTTGTTTTTCTTGTCAAACACAACGGACAAAAATATGAGATCAAAACAACCCAATCACCCCAGGTTATGAATAAAAATTCTCCGGGATTTTTTCCCTTCGCCCACTTTCACAATACAATTTAAATAGGAAAAATGGGAGTAAGGAGAAAACTCCCGGGGAGTTATTATTTATAATTGGGCTGAATATGGAGTGGAACGGGTATTATGCGTTTGTGATAATGCTTGTAACACCTTAAAATATTGGTCCTCGATCCAACTTTTAGTATACCGATCGACTAAGAATCACTTTTTGAATCGATATAACGATATCCGTTCGTTCGGCTGGCATGCAGGCTGTGAATGGAAACATTGTACGCATATTACAGTGCGTGATTTTGGTGATTATTTCATTAAATTTGGCATAAATGCCCATTGAAAATGGTGAGTATCGGTTCATAATTTTTTTCGAAAATTAGTATTTATACCCATGAACCCACTTATTATTATTTTGGTATTTAGCTTAAATTTAGTCCAAATTACCTCATTGCAATTTAAATCATCTTAAAAAATTATATTGGATTTGGAATGAATCTTAACATCATAACATGATTACCCATGGATCCCAAATAGGGTACACTATTGAAAATTTGTTTTTAAATATACTTTCTTACTTGTTTAATTTTGTAAATGTTTTGTAATTTGTTTATAAATTAGTCTTTCTTTATGTTTTTATTAAAGGTACATTTTATAGAACACATGGTAACATGTTTAAATTCGATTTACGTTGTTTCGATGTACGTCATCATTTTCCGGAACCAATTGCGACGTAAAAACTGTAGATCAAATTAACACGAGACAACAATTGTACTTTTTACAGAAACAAATAGAATTAAGGCCACGTACAAATTGAAAACTTCTAGCGCATTAGAATTGCCTCTCAACTGTAGATATATAGATTTCTAAAATTTAGCTATTTTTTATCATCAAATTTTGACAGCACTGCATAAATAAGTTTATGCTAGTCCAGCGATGCTTTAATTTTAAATTCTTGATGATTTGATTACATTAATTTCTTAAGAATATACCCCGAAAATCGCAACATCAGATGGTTCATTACAAATCGTTTGAAAATTACGTTCATGAATTTGATATCTCGTATTTTCCTATTGAGAGCTATTGACAGATAGACTGACAGATGTGGAAAAGATTTACATGCATATCCTGCCCTTAGGCCTACTTCATGGTAGATCACTGGTTGATAAACAACGCGTTTACTAACAGACCCCACCCATCATACACATATAGTAATTTGGGTGATAGCAGCATATTTTGAGCAGCAGCACCAAGAGATAATAATATTTTAATCGCGGTACTCTGTTCAACATTAAACATGAAATGCTGTCAAAACTCATATGGAAAAAAACTTGTGCAGAATATCTATGAAATTATGTTAATAGATTTGTACTCTGTTTATTAAGAGAAAATATCAAGAAAATATTCGGGCAAGTTGCACTTATTTCGCGTGGAATTTTAAACAAATGGAAAAAAACTAAATACTAAACGAGAACAGAAAAATTTAAATAACACAACCGGTAACAGTTTTACATCCATATTAACATTCTTGTTTTAATTTCTTATTAAGAAAATACTTTTTGAAGTTTTTGATATTAAAATTGGGCTTAAATCCATTAAATTTAATTTGAATTTCTTATTTATTATTAGTGAAGGAAAGAATTTACAACATGAAAAGAATTAAATTTTTTTTTGATAATTTTATTCTTAACTGAACACGGGATTGAACTCAGGTTTTTTTTTGGCAAATGGTTCAAGCTCTTTATGTTCTGATTTGACCTTCAAGTACAAAGAAAGGTCAACACAAAAGAAAAGAAAATACATAAAAACACATGCCTTGTGATTTTATTACAAAGTCTTGAAAAAAAAGTAGGAAAATAGAAAATTTATACTTAATTACTGAAAATTTCGATCCACCAATTGATGTTTGAGTATAGACTGGCAGGCGCCGACGTGGCGCGCATGGTATAACGTTCAAGAATTCTGGGGTTTATATCCAGCATCATATTCATCGCCCATGCCGATAATTTGCCCAACATCACCTGCATAATTTTACTGATCATGTTTTAAATTTCCTTCCTTCATTAACAATTACTTAATGAAAATTAAATTTTATGAACCTAAGCCTAATTTAAACATCAAAAACTCTTTAGTTAAATACTTATAGGTTTTGTTAACATATGCAAAACGATGTCGTATACTTTGAAGGAATAAAAATGTCAAATTTTGCAAACTCGCGAGATAGGTAACATTGTTACATGTAAAATTTTCCGTACGGAATAATACTTGTAGCTCAACCATAATGTGATCCCACAAATTATGTTTTCAATAGAAAAGCGTAACTTCTGCAAAGACAATCTTCATACAAGCCATAAGCATTTCCTGCAACAAGAAGCATACTAATGGTGGCCTCAATTAATAGTCAGTCCGGTGCCAACTCACTGGGGTCTACTGATTCCCATGGTTTCAGATCAAAAGCATTACATCTCCCGAGTTTTCATTTGATACGTCATTTGTCGTATGCAGAAATGTACGAAAGTTTACTCGATATCGAATTCGGTGATAAGACCCCTGATTTCTCCTGAAGATGTTAATCCAAAAGATGCAATTTCCTTAAGATGAAATTGCAATTTCAAATAATCCAAGGTCTAAATAAGGAATACCCTCGGAATACAACTTAATTAGTAATGAACAATAAATGATATTTGGGTGATTCACAAGGTGTGTTATCAAGTCATATCGCTATAATGTCCTAAATAATATTTTACAATTTTTTTTAAAAAAATATTGTTGTAATAAAAATTTCGAATGCTGTGTTAATTGATTCGTCATACCCTAGGGGAAAGGGAACTAACACTAAACTTGTCATGTGACAAGTCACTTAAACATGGCGATATCCTACGAGGGGGTTAATTGGCACCTTTTTGACACTGAAATAACCTTAATGGACACATCCAATTTCGGTTAAAATAATGCCTATCGCAGATATTATCCCAAATGAGCCATGTCAATAAGATAGATCCCCTTCATATAAAGTAATAGAACTAGAGAGAATCAGCCGCACAAAATCCAGTTACATGAATAGTTTTATGCCAATTACTTTTCCTCTGGACTAACTACACTCTACACACATTATCACCAGTTAAGTGATATTTTTTTTTCGCCTATCACAATTCGTTCCTTTTAATTATAAAATGTTGTTCACTGGTCACGGGATAAGTGCTTTAAGAGCAATTAAATCTAAATTATAAGCGATTGCCCACATCAGTCATATATATTTCTTGTAATTATTTTAACACATATGACTTTACACTTTTATGACTATTTTGTGAATCTTCGAGTTGTCATTAAATGTGTCACACATTCGTTTAATATGGATAGAAATGGAGATGATTCTTCTCAGGTTTAAAGGCATAAAGTATAATTGTTTAAATTTGCCATTAATAAAATATCAATAAATATTGTAACGCCACATTTAATTCATATTTATTTAAAAATTTTCAAACACTGCCCAGTACTCACCCATAACATTGCACTGACGTTCCGGACTCAATGTTGTGCTAAGTGGAGGCGTTGTAACATCTGTTGTTGCTGCTGCGGCTGATGTTGCATTTGCTTGTGAAGCCACTGCCGATATATGGTTTAACTTAAAACTATCACCACTACTTGATAAACTGCTGGCACTATTGTTGTTTGTATTTTTGTTGGTGTTGCTGTTGATACTTGACAAGTTGACACCCACATTTTGTTTTGGTGTTCGCTCTTCTATTTCTATATTAAGACCATCACCAGCAATGTTGGTTATATTTTTATAATTGCTGCTGCTGCTAAAGTTCCTGGTATTGTCATTTATTATTGAGTACAAAGGATTGTTATTGTAAACAGCGTTTGTATTAGAAATTGGAACAGGCGGTTGTATAAATTTTAGTTGTGTTTTAGCAATTTCTTTTTCATGTTCAAAATCCTGCAGCTGCAACTGCCGATGTTGGTTAGTGGTTTCAATACTCGTTTGTTGTTGTTGCTGTTGCTGTTGCTGCTGTGAATCTGCAGATGATGCTGTTAACATTATATCAATATTTACAACACTAGCAACGCCATTATCTTCATTGCTAGTAGTCGTACTTGTTCCAGCTCTATTATAAATACTGCTGCTGGTTGGCCTGTCCATGCTATTATTTTTATTTCTATCAGATTGTTGAGAAGGATTGCTGCTTAATGGTTGAATATTATTGCTATTTTTTCCATTGCTATTAATAATTTGTTTACTGTTGTCGATTTGTTGGTTGTTGCTGTTGCTGGCATTGATATTATTGTAACTATTGTTATCATCAAAATTTTGTTCATATTTTAGATTTTCAAATATTTTATTTGTTTCTCTATCAATATCATAATAAATTTCTGCTACTGCTGCTCCATTTTCTCCTCCAACTCCGTTCACGTCGATTGCATTTAGTTTTGTTGCTGCCGTCCCTATCGTCGTTAGAGGTCTTAATGTTGCCTTTGTTTTAGCAAGTGCTGTTGAAACTCCCGTTTCCGTTTCCAAGTCAATAGTTTCATAAATTCTATCTTCAAAGTTGTAATCACTATTGCTGGCATCCAAGCCACTACCACCAGCAGCATCAGGACCACCATCATCTCTTCCAGTGATTGCATCGTTAAGAGTGAAATTATTTTTATTATTTGTCTCTGTGGATGTCAGCCAACGATGGAAGGCATCATCTTGGTCATCTGTATCTATTATGTCTTCAGAACTTTCATTATTATTATTATTGTTGTTATTGCCATTGTTACCGCTGTTGTTTATTTTATCTCCATTCGGTTTATTATAGTCCCAAGGTGAAAATATTTGTTTCTGTTTGTTGATTTTTAATGATAATTTTTTTGTTTGTTGATGTTGTTTTAGGAAACAATTTATTGTTTACGGCGTGTTGCAAGAATTTGTAAAATATTAAAGTGATTTGAAAAGGAAAAGAATTAAAAATGATTTAATTAGAAACTTAATACATATTTAAAGATTAAAGTTTGGGAATGTTGTGAAAGTTTATGGTGTAAACGTCTTGTAATTGTTTTCTATAAGAAGACTTATACCAGAAATCGTTGGTTAGATTAAATAACTTGTCGTTATGCTATAAATCTTTTTTATTTAAACTAAATTTTTATACCAAAACTAAATAGTTGGTTCACATCAAAAAAAAAAAAAAAAAAAAAAAAGGAAGCCATTTTCAAATTTGTTATTTTACTTGAGTTTCGTTAATTTTAAATTTGATGCAAATTTAATATGCGTTTTGGCAGCGGAAACGGTATCGCTGATATTTCTTTTTGAGTATCGGTATCGTATCGGCAAAAAGGCTTATCGTTCCATCCCCTTAAAATATATACTGATTACGATTACGAAAATATAAATTTTTTAGGGTGATTGTTACACAATTGGGTCCATAACCCTTTTCCTAGCCTAAACTTACTCGTTTCATCTTTTGATGCTCAACTCAACAATATGATCACTCACCGCAATCGGCTTCAAAACAACAACAATTTTATTCAAAGCGAACAAAAGAGAAAAAGAAAAGAAAAACAATTACATGCAGCCATTGTTGTGCATATACCTACGAATGAAAACACAAAGCGTACTGGCCGAGTACAGCCATCTCCGAACCAACCCCCTTTGTTGTTTCTTCCCTCTCCTAAAAATACAAGAGTTAAGCATTAAGAGATTAAACGTGTGAATGTAGACCTACTAAACGATTGCGCTTAATTTATTTATTTCAATCCCAAACAGCTTAAGAACAGTTGAGACGGACAGACTCTTTAAAAGTGGGAAGTGTAGTATAAAAAGGTCCACGCATGCGTTCTTGGCGTTTAAAACTCTCTAGAACTTTTTTAAGACGCATGCGACGCATTTTACGCATATGCTTTGTAACATTTCTATATAATTTTACACTGATTCTACTTTTTTGACAGATAAATAAAAGCATTAAATGCATGGAATAGCTAAAGAAATAAATTTCTTTCAGATGCGTTTAATTTTTCCAATAGTGTCTAAAACTAACTGATTTATATTTTTCAATTAATTGGGTATAAGAAAAAATTAAAAGTTTTGCTTTTTTAAAATTTTGTAAAACTGGAAACAGGTATATATTAGACATTTTAGACTTGTAAACCCGTCTAAAATGCTTTAATGCATGTTTTGGCTTAAAAATGCAAAAGTTCTAAAAAAATACTTTGTATTCAAATGAAAACCCAATTTTTTGGATACCGGTTATGTTTACCACATTAAAATTACTTTATGACTGAATCTTAAGTTTTCAGCCTGTGTGATCATAATGCAGGGCATAGTATTAAATAAATATTCTTGAAATTTCAAGTTTTTGGGTGCAAAGACGGATACTTTGCTACTGGAAAAAATGATCCACATAAGATCTCGAGATTTCATTTACGCTCTGTAAGTCTTTTGAAGATGCCAGTATCGTAATATAAATCCTAACATGTAACTAACTCATTAATGTAAATAACTCCAATATATTTTGTTAACATAGGGTAGAACTTCAAAATACTGAGTTGTTGATCAAATAAAATGGCCGAGAAAATAAAATGTGGTTTTCAGTTTAACAATTCATTTATTAATAGTAAAAAAAAGGAAATTAAAAAGTTCATATTTAACAGTAGAATAAATAGTATTGTAATAAAAGAAAGTTACAGGTTAAGTTGCCAGACTCTATAAAATAAAATCTTAGCTTATAAAGTACAAGTGAATGTTTATAGTATATTATAAAATATTCAACATGAGTATCGCCAGAAAATAATTTTTAGTGCAAGATTTAACATATTCCTTGCAGTAAGCAATTTTAAAAATTTACTAAATACAATTTTAGAATAATTTTATTTTAAGAAATTATTTCACTTAAAAGTAAAATTTGGTTTCTAAATGGCATAATAAACCACACAAATAACTTGGCAAACATGTCAAAATTTTACGTTTGTACAAATATTTTGTGTTGTTAATTGGGCTGTTTGCTGTTTGGACAAACATTTGATGCAATGTTTGCAGAAATATGAAAAAATTTTAGTATTTGTGCAAACATGTTGGATACTTGTCAAACTTTTTGTGGTGTATAAAGCTTCGTACACGCAGAGAAAAAGTATGGTTGGGCATGGTTACGGCAACTACACTTTGTTTATTGTAACACTATATTGTTGTCGTACATAAATTATTGTTATTTTTATTTAATATCAACAATATTATAGTCACTGTAAATATGTTAATGTGTATCGCAATTATAAATTTAAGTATGGTTCACGGAAAAATTATCATTTTTATAACAACTAAATAACGATAACTTTGAAATCATATTATATTTCTCACAACCATTTAATGATATTTAATAGCCATAATATGATAATTTTTTATACCTGAACTCATAATATGCTTAAGATGCAAACAAAATATCTTCTCTCTAACAATATTTTGTTATCGCCATTTGTAAAATAATTTTACATCAGTTGTGTCGTTTGTTTTACGTATGCCAATCGAATTATTTGTTATTCAGTGGTTAAACAATTTAAAAAAAATACCCACTAAAAAGACAAAAAAAAAAAAAAGATATAACATTAAAAAAAATTGTAAAGTGTCACTAAATAAAATATCAGTGTTAAAAAAAATTTAATATTATATGAAAATGGGGCAAATATATTGACCATTGTTTTGTGTTTGTTTTAGAAAATAAGAATGAAAGTTTCATACAATAATTTATATATGCCAAAAACGGCAAAAATAGGATTAAAAATATTATGTTTAAAGTTGCATCATATTATGATGTGAAATATCTGTTACAGTTCAACGTTAAGGTTGCCAGTAAGTAAATAAGAATATATATATATTAAATATATTTTTCAGTTTTAGATTTAATCTACATATTATTATGATTAACATGATAATAATATGATTACTTCTTAACTTATTATGTTTAACATGATAATAATATGATTACATTAAATTGTAATATGATTTAATAAAAACAAATTAGGATTAAGGGAAAAATATTATGATGTTACATTACGAATATATTTGGTCATAATATTCAATAATAATCGTAATATGTTGACTGCAATCATGAATATTATCATAATATGTTGATCTTAGAATATGTTTACCACAACCATGTTTTTTATTTGCGTGTACAGGCGGTGGTCAGATCTTACAATATTAAAATTGACTTAAATGTCTTGCTACTGTATGAAGCTCATTTGTATTTGGCAGACGTGTAAAATTAATGCATCTGACAATGGCACCATTGTCAGAAAAATATTTCTATTGGCAACGCCTGCTTACAATATTGTATGATCTGACCACCATCTGTACGAAGCTTAACCCTTTCAGTGTTTTTGTCGAATATATTCGACATTGCATTGTACCCTCTTTCTACGCACTTTTACTGTACAGTTAATTATATTTTTTTTGTTTTATCTGAAAAAGGGACTCTTTTGATATTTTAAATTGTTATTATAGTAGACATTGACTTTCTTTTCTTATTATTGAGTGCATTGTCGTACCCAAGTCAGGAAATTTGTAAAAAGCTTAGATTTAGGAAGAAAGAAAAAAAAATAATTTCGGGGATCAGGCGATATTAAAAAAAATTTTAATTATTGATGCATGCGTAAATAAGTATTTTCTTGAAAAAAAATACTGCAAAAATTAATTGTAGGTTCTTTTGTGGACATTTGAAGGTCAATTTTGAATATATTCAGCATTCCCTAAAAACCAGGGGAGCTGCATGAGGCAAAAACTATTATTTTTTCCGGCTTCAGCGCCATCACATTACCTTAAATACAAATTTTCAGATATTTATCTCGCCAAAAATTATTTTTGACCCTGAAAGGGTTAATGCTGAAAGTAATAATTTCAGCGAATACTTTGCAGACTAAAGACGTAGAAGAAGAAGCAATATAATTAATTTCAGTCGTAAATTCTAATTTTTTTAGCAGCATTGTTCCCCAAAACAGCTCGTCGCTTAGAGCACTCTTTGCTCCAAATTCTTTTTCTTTTTTTATATATCTTCTCCGTTTTTAACAAATAGCGAGCAAAATTACATTCATTGAAAACGAAACAGAAATTAAAAATTGATGTTTGTACGAGATAAGATTGTGTTGTTTATTGCCAAACAAAAGCAAAAACAAAGTACATGTTTGCTAAGCAATTTGTGTGGTTTATTATGCCCTTAAGAGAAAACTTATTGTTTAGAGATGACCCCTACCAACAACGACAACCCTGCCTACCAACAACTTGTTATATTTTATTTTCTTTAATCTTCATATTCATATGTAAAAATTATTTACTTAAATTGTTGTTACATTTGCACACAGTATATCCCGTTATATTTAGTACAAAACTTCTTTTATAATATGTGACCCTTTTTGTATATTTAAAAACAATTTAAAGTCAGTCGATCAGTAAATATTAAACAGTGAACAACAAACAGTAAAAATACAAAAACAAAACATAAATTTTGAAATATAAATACAAGAACAAAAACATATGTAAAATAAATAAACAAACAAAAAAAAAGAAACAAAGTGTAACTAAAACTAAATGAACTAAAATATTAAAATTAAATAAATAAATTGTTAAATTATTAAAATCTAAAAGTGAACCGTGTTTTTATTTAAGACCCATTCTTAAACATTTTTGGTCCTTCAAAGCCGGATAATAAATACAATAAAAATAATTTAACAAAAAATATATTTTGGAATAAAAGACTCTGTGACATAAGTGAAAAATAAAAAAAGTATCATACATTTTTTGAGTGTGCAATAAAGAAAAAATTACAAATTTGCCAAATTTTTAAAAGAATTTATAACGGCAAAATAAAAAGTAATCCAGAATATTCCAGACTCTGTTGACTCAAACGCATGCAGCTAAGCAGACAAGCAACTCTGTCGGCGCAGACGCAAGCAGTTAAGCAAAGAAGCTGTTAGTTACAACAACAATACGCAAGTAAGGCAGAATCATCAAGTAAGTACCAATAAGATAGTGCAGAGGAAAATAAAACCAAAAGGAGAAATTAAAATTTGATCATCGAAGTTAACGAAATTAAGCTACACTTTAACATTATTAGTGTATGACCCTGAACGTTTTATTTTTTTGCTGCGCAAATTATTTTAAACAAAGTTGCCATCACACTATAAAAAATAAATTTTGTATTGCAAGCAAACTACTGCAAATCTATTTATCACTAGCTGGACTTTAGTTAGACTCTCATACTTTTTTGACCCATTATATTTTAAAATTTACGTAACCCGTGTACATTATGTCTCTCATTCAATTTATCAATCGCGTGAAAGACCTTTTGCATTTTGATGCTTTACACGCAGAAACACAAGCAGAGGATAATGTCCATGCCTTAGAAGTTTTACGAGTTGAGTTAGACACTTTATGGGGAAAAGTAAGAAGGTCATACGAGTCATGTATGGACGATGATAGTCTAATAGATACGGATAAGAAGCCAGTAAATAAGGATGATATTAGAAGGAAATACTCCTCATCTTTGCAGGTTTATAAGAGGTGCATGGGATCAATTTATGCAGAAATAGAAGCACTCAAGGAGCCATCTCAAGCAGTGGAAAGACTTTCTCAAGCCCAAAGCCCTAATCAAGCCCTTGATACCAATCCTTGCATAAGGTTACCACCCTGCGATATAGACACGTTTTATGGGGATTATAGTACTTGGCCCACATTCCGGGATTTATTTACAGCCCTTTATATAAAAAGCCCCAAGTTAAGTAAGGTCGAAAAACTCTTTCATTTGACTCAAAAAACAGGAGGTGAAGCCCGAGAAATTATTACTCATGTCCCTTTAACAAATGATGGATTCGATATAGCCTGGAAAAATCTTACGGATCGCTATGAAAATTTAAGAATGCAGGTTAATGAACAACTTAAAGTTCTATTTGATCTCCCACAAGTTACAAACGATTCTGGAGCTTCTATCAAAAAACTACAGCGAACCATTAATGTCTGTATTCAAACTCTAGGGAAGTTAAACATTAGTACCCAAGGTTGGGACCCGATTCTGACCTATTTATGTTCAACCAAGCTTCCTAGAAACTTTTTAGAAGAATTTGAAAACACATTGAACGATTGCGCATCAGTGCCTACTTGGAAAGAATTTGATAATTTTTTGACCCATAAATTCAAAACATTAGAATCTGTCGGTAATTTCAAAACAGCAGTGGTGAAATCGACCCATTTCAAGCAGGACCCTCACCACAAACAATCCAAAGGAAAAAATGTACACTCTCTTCAAACCAATACTTCATTTATTGAAAACAGGTCACAAGTAAAAAATACCACAAAATCTGCTAGAGGCAATCGTAATGACTCATTCTATACCTGCCAGAACTGTAAAGAGTCTCATCCACTACGATTGTGTCCCTCATTTCTTGCAAAAAATGTAAGCGATAGGATTCATTTAGTCAGAGTAACGAACTCATGTTATAACTGCCTTTCAATCGAGCACAGTGTGACAAATTGTCAAAGTAAATTCAGTTGTAGAATTTGCAAGCAAAAACACAACACTTTGTTACACAAGGCAACGATAACCCAGCATACAGGTTTGCCACAAAATAACGCTGAGCAGCAACCCAGCACAAGTGCCGCAGCGCAAGCATTAAACATACAGTCAACTTCCAGAACAGGCATTCCTAACATTACTTCCTTGACTTTACAAAAATCACAACCATCCCTTCAGAATAGGTCTGATAGGGAAACCCTGCTATTTACTGCCGTTGTTCACGTTGAATCAAAAGGTCAAAGATTCGAGGCAAGAGCTATCATCGACCCTGGATCGCAGTCAACCTTTATTTCGGAAAAGTTAAAAAATCGACTCAAACTACCAACTAAACCAAACCTAGTTCACGTTTCTGGATTGAATCAAAACGTATCAGAAATTTCAACAAAAGCTTGCTTGTTTAATCTTTGTTCCCGAGTGGACCCTAGTTTTAAATTAGAAGTTTGGGCACCAGTCCTAAAGACCCTTCCTCCTAATTTACCACCGCAAACGTTAGACTCGAAGCATCTAAGCAAAACTGCCAACCTACAATTAGCAGACCCTTACTTCACAACAAGTCGTCCAATAGACTTACTAATCGGTCTCGATTTAGGCCCATCCATTTATTGCTTAGACACTCCCATGATATCTATTGGATCCCTTTTGGCACAAAAAACAGTATTTGGCTGGATTGTGGGGGGACCAATTAAACCAACGATTCAATCCACATCTACAGTATCACTGTGCAATACGGTATCAGCAGACAAAATCCTCACACGCTTTTGGGAGGTGGAGGATACCCCAAAACCAATTTGGCGGTCTAACGAAGATATCTATTGCGAAAACCACTACAACAAAACCACAACCAGAAACTCAGCAGGGAGATATATAGTTACCCTACCCTTAAAAATTGAAAACGAGATAGGTACTTCTAGAAATATTGCGATGGCTCAATTCCTACGTATGGAGAAAATGATCAGCACCAGACCTGACATAAAGACGCAATATGACCAAACCATTCTAGAATACCTTGAGTTGGGACACATGAGAAAACACTCTTCCCAAGAAATCGAAAAAACTCCAAATTATTACCTGCCGCACCATGCAGTAATAAAACCAGACAGGCTCACCACAAAACTAAGAGTGGTTTTTAACGCCTCTAGTCCAACATCAAACAAGAAAAGCTTGAACGACATCTTGTATCTAGGACCCGTTCTCCAACAGGACCTAGTGCTCCTTTTACTCAAGTGGAGATTCTTCCGTTTCGTATTCAATGCAGATATTACAAAGATGTATCGCCAAATACTCGTACACCCATCTGAAACCCGTTATCAAAGAATATTGTTTCGAAAATCGCCAAACGAACCTATTGAGGATTTTGAACTCCTTACAGTGACATTTGGAGTAAATTGTGCACCATTCTTGGCAATAAGGACACTTTTTGAACTAGCCAATGATGTCAAACCACTTTTTCCAATGGCATCAAAAATTCTTCAGGAAAACATGTATGTGGATGACGTACTTGCAGGTGGTCATACCATAGATGACACTATCCAATCTAGAAAGGAGTTATCACTTGCACTTGAATCAGCAGGATTTAAATTGATGAAATGGACATCCAACGACCCTCGAGTAATTCAAGACATGCCGAAAGAAACTCTTTTACCACAAGACTGGCTAAACTTATCAGAAAATGCAGCAGCAAAAACCCTTGGGATAAAGTGGAATATTTCTTCAGACTCTTTCACTTTCACTGCTCCTGAAGTTGATACCAAAAAACTGTATACCAAACGTGAGGTTTTGTCTACTATCGCCAAATTCTTTGACCCTTGCGGCTGGTTATCACCAATTATTATCGAAGCAAAAATTATAATGCAAACTATTTGGTTAGAAAAAATAGAATGGGACGACTTTTTAAAACCACAAACATGCCTCAGATGGCAGAAATTCGTAAAAAATTGCCCATCAATTGACTCGCTCAAAATACCTCGTTGGATAAAATATACTCCGTCCGGTTTGATCGAAATACACGGATTTAGTGACGCATCAGAAAAAGCTTACTCTGCAGTACTTTACGCACGAATCGAAATTGAAAACAAACCTGTATACACCTTTCTCCTTACCTCAAAGACACGTGTCGCACCTCTTAAAAAATTGACTTTGCCACGACTTGAATTATGCGGATCGGTTTTATTAGCAAACTTAGCCTCTGGAATCTTACCAAATCTTTATAGCTACAAGTTAAAAGCTTATTTCTGGACAGACTCAACAATAGTGTTGTCGTGGCTAAAAAAGCCTCCAAACTGCTAGAACACATTTGTAGGAAACCGAGTTTCTGAGATTTTACAAAAAGTCGGAACTCAAAACTGGCAACATGTGGACTCTAAAGAAAACCCAGCTGATGTCGCTAGCCGAGGATGTTCACCAGAAGACTTGAAAAACAATAATTTGTGGTGGTATGGACCCTCGTGGCTAAAATTACCAAAACATCAATGGCCGATGCCAAAATCTTCTAATGACACAACGTTAGAAGCAAAATCCATTAAATTATTTACAACTACGACATATGAAGACCCATTAAATCGTTTCTCATCATTGTCACGTGCATATCGAGTTATAGCTTACATCTTACGATGGAGAAAAAACTCTGGTCAAAACAAAAGTAACTTTAATTTTCCCTCAACAGAAGTCACATCCAATGAAGTTCAAGACGTTAAAGAACGACTAATTATACTGACCCAAAAGATTCAGTATTCAGAGGAATACAAAAAGTTACAACTCAAAGAAAAACTTTCACCTAAAAGTAGTCTTCTAACCCTAAATCCTTTCTTAGACCTCAAAGGAATTATGCGAGCAAATGGTAGACTAACTTTATCACCATCTTTAAACTATAATGAACGCTTTCCAATTATACTGCCATATAATTGTCAACTATCGAGACTCATCGCAGAATTCACGCACAAAATAACCTTACATGGTGGAAACCAACTTATGACTCGAAGTATAAGAACCGAATTTTGGATTTGCAAATTAAAAACTCTAGTAAAAACCGTTATTCGGAACTGCAAAACTTGCATTTTATACAAAAAGCGGACTCAAGAACAAATTATGGCGTCATTACCTCCAGAACGCACGACACTCTCCAGACCCTTTACAATCACTGGCGTAGACTATGCTGGACCCTTCAACATAAGAAATTTCACCGGTCGAGCATGCCTTATTACAAAAGGCTATGTGTGTATTTTTGTCTGCTTTTCCACCAAAGCAATACACTTAGAAGCAGTAAGTGACCTTTCAACTCAGACTTTTCTAGCTGCTTTTGCCAGATCTATTGGAAGACGGGGATGTCCATCTAAAATTTATTCCGACAATGGAACAAATTTCGTTGGAGCTGCTGAACTTATAAGAAAGGATCGACTCGAATTTGTCAAAAATCTTCAACAAAAAATAATTCATCACTACAGTCATCAGAATGTGGAATGGAAATTTATACCCCCTGGCACTCCACACATGGGAGGACTATGGGAAGCCGGTGTTAAATCCTTCAAGATCCATTTACGAAAAATGACTCCAAATATGAAGTTTACATTTGAAGAGTTTTCTACAATTTTGACCCGAATTGAATCCTGTCTAAACACCAGACCCTTAAGTCCAGCTAGTGATGACCCAACTGATCTATCACCGCTTACTCCTGCACACTTTCTTATTGGTACTTCATTCATGACCCCACCAGAAAAAGATTCAAGCAACGAAAACTTGACCCTCGCCAACCGATGGAGACGTCTAAAAATTATTTACCATACTTTCTGCGAAAGATGGAAATCAGAATATTTAAGTGAGCTGCATCGTCGATATAAATGGAAATATCAACACCAAAATCTCAACGTTGACGATTTAGTTGTCATCAAAGACAGTAATCTGCCACCTAATGAATGGAAATTAGGTCGAATTACCAAAACCTACCTTGGACCCGACAAAAATATCAGAGTAGTTGATATTCGAACTACAAATGGAATTATTACGAGACCCATAACGAAACTCGTACTGTTATTTAATAATTAAATACACATTTCTAAAAAATTATTTTGTATAATTCCAGTTAAAGTCACCCAAGAAAAACACAAATAACTTTTGTGGCATTGGTCGTATGGTCTCATCTCAGTTTACTAATTTTCAACAACTCCACATCTAATACTATGGCACACAGTTCACCCCCTGGTAACATCATCTGTACTCCATCATTCTACGTGATGAAACCCAAAAACAAGGTGCTATAATGCGGCTGTTTATTTTCCGGATCCTTGAAGAACTTGAGCCCAGTTGAATATATCACCATATCATGGGGGGCGGAATGTTTAGAGATGACCCCTACCAACAACGACAACCCTGCCTACCAACAACTTGTTATATTTTATTTTCTTTAATCTTCATATTCATATGTAAAAATTATTTACTTAAATTGTTGTTACATTTGCACACAGTATATCCCGTTATATTTAGTACAAAACTTCTTTTATAATATGTGACCCTTTTTGTATATTTAAAAACAATTTAAAGTCAGTCGATCAGTAAATATTAAACAGTGAACAACAAACAGTAAAAATACAAAAACAAAACATAAATTTTGAAATATAAATACAAGAACAAAAACATATGTAAAATAAATAAACAAACAAAAAAAAAGAAACAAAGTGTAACTAAAACTAAATGAACTAAAATATTAAAATTAAATAAATAAATTGTTAAATTATTAAAATCTAAAAGTGAACCGTGTTTTTATTTAAGACCCATTCTTAAACACTTATTTATATAAAAATATCTGTTGATTTTTATTTTACTATTGTGTTGTAATTTAAATAGAAAAATAAACCTTTTGTTTTTTAATGTTATCAATTTTGGGCAAATTTGTCTTGAATTTTATAATCTATAATGCATTTCCAAACTTTTGTTTACTATTTAATTAAAATTTAAAACAAGTAAGAATGTATTGCCGGTCAAGTTCTATCATTGGATATCCTATACGACAGTATTTACAGACATTGTTTTTTATCGTGTAACCTATTTGCGACCCATGAGTAGTCTTGGAAATGCCCGTATATGAAATTTCTCTCTCTTAAAGTGATTTAATGGGCAACTTTGTGCACCATTTTTTTGGTGGAAGAAATATTCTTAGTATGTATATATATGATGATATTTGTATCAAAGTCAACTTTAATCATCTTAACAAACTTTATTTTAATCGGTACATATTTAGCCATAATTCCCATGAAAATAGCACTCTCTGGTAGATCCAGAATCGACAGTAGGGTCCCACCCTAATATGACTTTAAGAGAAAAAACTCTCATATAGATGTAGATATCTGTAATGTTCTTTTGACATTATTTCTTTTATAAACCCTGATCTCGTAATATAATTTTGTTTTTGTCCACGATTGCCACTGGGTTCCAAAAACAGTGGTGAAGGTTATTATATGTTTGAATTTGACCGGCTATACTTTCTGACCTGTTTTTTATGGTTTTGCAAAAAAAAAAAATAAAAACATAAAAAAAAATTTTTTTTGAGACTTCAAGAAGAATTCTTAACACAAAGTATGAAAAACAGAGGTAAAGAAAAAAACATGAAAATCAATTGAAAATTGATAATCATTCACAACAACGAACTTCGATCCACGAAGTAAAATACAATTTGATTTAAGGATTGATATTGACTGCCAGCCGTTGCACACTGGTTCATATTTTGAGAAGGCGGTCAAAATTATTTTTTTTTATATTCTCCAATTTTAAAAATATATGATTCATATGAAAGAAAATACTAGTAAGCCCTACTTCAACTATTTCATTGAGAACAGGGTGGTCTAAAATGGACTTTCTCTGTTTTTGGTTATAGTTATTAATTAGTAAATTTTTAAAGTTGAAATGCTCATAACTTTTTTGTTTTACGAGATTTTTTGACCGAATAAGTTTTGTGTATTAGTTTATCTTCTTAACTATAAGCGGTTTAAAGTATTTAACTCTGCGACCTGAAGAACTATTTGATTTTCAAATGCCAAAATTTCTCTGAAACCTCCTACTTTATAGAGCATAAGTCCTGAAAGTCAAAATGAGTCAAAAAGCCAATCTATACTCGCTTGTTTTTTTCAAATATTTTTTTCTTCATATATTTGTTAGGTCTAAACATTCACTTAAAGATGAATAAAATTTATAAAGGTGTTAAAACCTTAAAAAAACTTTACTGGGCATTTACACATGAAAGTAGTTTCTTGAAAATCGCCATACACACACACTTTTTCACTAACACAGTTCCTTTTTCTACTTTCAGTCAAACTTTCAGCTAGCTTTCAATGAAAATTTCAAGAAAGCGATTTCTTGAAATTAAATGACAATAACTAAGCAGTGTTGCCAATTGATTTTTTTTCGTATATATAAAGAATTTTAATATATTTTTTCAACTAAATATTAATAACACAATGATTCTAACTAAAATTAATAAATATCATGAAAACTAATAAAAATAAATATTTTGAACAAATGCCTGAAGTTCGGCGTGAATAATGGGCTCGGCAACTCTGAAACTGGAAATAAGCAAAACAATAAAAGAAGAAGAAGAGACATTTTTGATAGAAGTTTGCCCTTTGACGACATTTTGAAAATGAACTTTCGCTCTCATGTAAATTTGAAAGAAATTTTATCATGTTTTTTGTGAAATTTGTGGTGATAATACATATAAAGAAATTTCTTGAAAGAACTTTCATGAGTAAATGCAGTGTTAAAACAAATATATTTTGTGTATGTATAACACAGAAAAAATTAAAAATTGTCTCTAATCACCAAATTTAAACCAAATTCATAATATCTACCAAACACGTTGTTGATTTTGCACCTTTTACCAAAATAATTATATCGATTACTAAAAATTGTCAAATTGTGAATATTTTTTTTCAATAAATGATATTTTTAATTTTAATTAAAAAAATTATCAACAATCTTTGCCATTTCAAACAATGTGTTAATTTATTTAATTAAATATTGACAATTCCCAACAACAATTCCACAATTTTAAATTATTTTATTTTAAATGAAAAAAGTCAATTAATATTTTTTGATATGTAATTAATATTTTAATTAAAAAATAAAAATATTTCAAAACAACTTAAATATTAATTAAATCATAATTATACTTTGGATTTTCTTTCAAGTAAAAATATAATTGATTCAATTATAACATTAAATAAATTTAAAAATTTTTGAAACCATTTTTTTAATTGATAAAAAGCTTTTTTGTGTGTAAATTTAAACATCACAAATAAGGTCCACACTTGAAAATTACTTTGATTATGTTGACATTTCTTAAATTTTT
Organism: Pollenia amentaria; assembly: GCA_943735925.1. Classification (NCBI taxonomy): domain Eukaryota; kingdom Metazoa; phylum Arthropoda; class Insecta; order Diptera; family Polleniidae; genus Pollenia; species Pollenia amentaria. Next base: position 116,208,938 of record OX031010.1, on the reverse strand, counting down.
AAACTGTATTTTTAAGTAATTTATGAACTATAGATATTTCTTTATCCTTAATTCAGTCATTAAATTTAGCATATGTCCTAGGCGAAAACATACATCTGTGAATCCTTAGATGTTGCAAATGGTTTCTCTATTTATATCCTAAGAAGAAACACATTTTGTTTATAGGTAAATACATAAATAGATATGTATCTACAAATAATGAAGACAGATAAGAAAATTTTTTGGTTTTCATATTTCCATATACATATAAAAGTCTATAGTGTTTATCCTTTACTTTGATTACATCCTAACAATATCCTTAAATTATTATTATTTGACCCCAACAACAGAAAACGCAATCATTATTTTTATAACAATAAAGAAGCTTAGAAATAATCTGAAAGGTTATGGAAGACCACAAATGTAAACATTTACAAAAACTTATACTTCAGTATATATTTGTGTACCCTACAAGCAATTGGTTGAGTGTTATTCGATTGTCTCCAAAATTTTAACTAATTCGTCACATTTGGTAGTTAAGCAGTAGATATTGCCTTAATTAACAACAACAAAATACGTAAGAATCGAATTATAAGATCTAAAATTATACTTTTTTGTCCCTTTAAAGAGTTTTTCAGTACATCATAACAGTTATACAATTACAACATTTGGACAATTGAAGATTGCCCATATAAAATAGACTTCTTTTCAACGACTTGCTGTTAAATAGTGAATACCTAGTATAAAAGCAAATTGCGTAAATTATGACAGTAAGTATTTAAGTTGCAATGTGATCGGTAGTGCGTGCGTGTTCAAAAATATACGAGTAGATTTATAAAATTACATATGCTAAATGAAGTGAAATTTTAAATAATTGACAAATGTAATAGTCAATATCAGGACCCCGCTGGATCCCAATGATACCGAAAAGCGTTGTACAAATGGGAGCACAAAACAGCCCAAACTTATTCCTCGGGAAGATTGGGTAAATTTTTAATAACTTCTTATATATTTTTTTTTTTGATATTATTGACAAGTTGCCATTTTAAGAATATTAGTGATTTTTTGATACTTTTTGTTTATTTTATGACTTTAAAATTTTTTGTGTAAAATGAGTGCTTTTATTTAATTTTTCTAGTGGAAATCATCGTTATCAGTGAAACAATTTTGTAAAATAAGTTTTGTAAAGCGTTAAAAAAATTGAAAGTTATAATTTTGTAAAACTTTTATCAAATTAGCGGTTTAACAAATTTGTGACTTTCTTTAGATTATTGAAAAAAAATTTGTTCACATTAGGCTTTAAACTTTAAAACTTTAACAAATATTTGTTTTAAATGTACTGTAGATTTATTAATATTTGCAAAACTCATTTATTTATTATTTTTCTCAAACTTCCCTAACAAAAATAAACAAAGATAACAGTAAAGTTACCCACTTTTTATTATAAAGAGCAAGAAGAAAAAATTTAACTTCAAAAGAGAACTTTTTGGAGCCAAAAGCGATACTACTAAATTAAACTGATATTAGGCTACCAAAGCGCTGTAATTCGTCATAAATTAAAGACACTAGGGCATTGATTTAATCGGGCGTTTGCTTAAATCGGTTAATCGCTCGATTAATTAACCGACGTTTTGGTTAAATCGGTTAATAATCGGCTAATTTTGTTATGGATCGGCCAACCGATTAATAAAGTTTTTTTTTTATAAATTAAGTAATTAAAATAAATAGAAATGTTTAATTTATTTTTTATTTGGAGTTTGTTAGAAAAAAAACAATAACATAACAATTCTTGACCTAAAACGAGCAAACAAAAAAATAATTCATCAATATGTAATACATATTTTTTAATTAATTCATAATATGTTAGATTATTTTATTAGTTATTTCAATAGTTTTAGGAGATCTTATAACTAAGACTTTAGACAAATAATTTTGCTTTAATGTTTAGGATTTATGCAATTCTTTTCTTTAGTCTTGATAAAACTTAACTTGGAAAAATTTCTTTTATTTATCGTAGATGTTGGAGAAATCGAAAGCACTCATAAAACAGAATATCTAATTTCTCAGTTCTTTTTCTAGATTTCTCTAAACATATAAACTCCTTAATTATGCGAATAGATACCTGTTTTAATGTTCTAATGGTTTCGGTTAATCCTGTTAAAAAATTTAAGTAGATATGAGAAAAACAAAGAACTAAACACATACATATAAAAAGTACGTGAAACAAAAATCTGTTGACAGCAAACACTTCCCAGCTAGCATCTTGTATCATAATCGAATCTTTTAGGAATCAGCTTCAAGAGCAAAATAACCGCATATGAACACATTTTTCGATGATAAATGATACTCTCGTTGTGAGAAAATGGTACCCTACCGATTAATCACCTCAAAGAATCATTTGTGATACAATTTGCTGATTCTTGTAGTAAGTCAGTTTTCAATTCAAGACATTTAGAAATCATTATTTGAACATATGAATGAATCCATTTTCTATCTCTCACCTGACAAATCAGTTTTAATCTCAAAATAAAATGAAAAGGGTCATGTAGGTGATTTTGTATGAAAAAATCTTTTCAAAACACATACCTTTTGTATATGAAACGAAATAGATAATAAAAAACGCAAAAATATTTATTATAATTCTACAAAAAATTAAACAATTTTCTTACATCAGTTAACCGGTTAATCGACTGTAATTAAGCGGTTTAATCGTTAATCGAAAAAAGCCAGTTTTAAATAAACCGATCAGTTAATCGGTTAGTAATTAATCGGTTAACCGCTTAACGGTTAACCGAATGAATAGCCTAATAGACACTAAGTGGTTTCATAATGTACATATAACCATAATGGGACACTTCTTCCCGAACGATGTAACTACATTAATAAGAATTGAAGAGCAAAAGCGATAGATTTTTGCTAAATGGGGAAACTATTATTTAGATTATTTTTCGATCGAAATTGTTTGTAGGGTACATACTTGTAAATAAATGTGAAAGTATGCAAACATTTATATTTATGTGTTTATATTCCTTAAAGGATATAAGCAAGACACGCATTTAATTCTCAGATAATTTTTTCTTTTTAGTGAATTCAGCAGCTAAGCCCCTTCGGCCAAAAATGACAATAATTTAGAGTTATATTTTTTCATTTATTTGTTTATCTTTCTCTTAATCAAATTATATTAATAATAGTTAAAAGCCTTAAGCAAATATTAACAATAAACATACATATGCACTGTTTTTTCAGTTTTCATAAATCAATTGTATATTTATCACAAACATGATTGTCCTAAATCAATATTTGAAATCACTTTTATTCATTCTTAATGACTAATTGTTTTGATGTTATATTAAGAGAAAAATATTATATATTTTTGAGTTTGTGGATTAGTTTATAGTATTTGCTTTATTTAACAAACTGTATGCATGTACATTAGACCGACTCAAGTTGTAAGGAGCCGAAAAAAAAATAAAATAAAATAAAATTAAATAAAATAGATTCAATTTGAAAAGCAGAACATGATTTCCACATACGTAGAATTTGTATGAAAACCCGAAACGAAAATATGTATTTAGCTTAATATCTCAATTAGTAGATCGCAAGTGGTCATGTTTTATATACCATTTGATGCTGCTTCAAAAATTTTTTTCGATGATACCAAATTTCATTTATGTCGTCTTGGAGCAAAGTACAAAAAAATTCGAAAAACTGAAAAAAGACCTTTTTTAAAAATGGCCCAGCTCACGGTTGGTCAACGCTAGAACCAAAATATTTTGGGAATCATCATAAAACATATCAACCTTTATTTTCAGAGGGGTAACAACATCACTTTTTTTTTGAGTCGCTCTAATGTACATGTATAATAGTATTGTATTCATTGTAGATAAAATTTCATAAAGACATAAATAATTCTTGTTATTTTTTCTTTTATTTTAAAAAGCTTTTAAACCTTTTAAGCCTACAATCCAAAGGCAGCACGACTGACACATGTAACTACTTCTTCTTATATTAAATAATAATCTGGGTTAAAGGTTTCTGACGAAAGATAATATTTTACATATTAATTTAATTGAATCATTTATTTCGAAAAGGGCTCAATAACAAAAATACAAAGTGTTCAGACGACAGGAAAAACTGAATATCTCTTAACCCAGTTGACTTTTTAAAGCAGAATTTCTTTTTCGAAAATTGTAAGCCTCTGTTTATGTTATAAAAGTAAAAACAAAAAATTAATAGAAATATTTGAAGGAGAAATGGTTATAACAGTTTCCGCAGCTGAGCGCTTTTCGGAAATTATTTTTGAATTTTCGTGGTTTTAGTAGCAAAATGGTGTCTTTAATGTATGAAATATCTTGAAGAATACAAATATTCAGATAACCTATAACGTTTAAATATATATATTGTTATTGAAGATAAGATTAACCATTAGGAAGATTCATTTACGAATTCTAAAACTTTAATAAAAGTGAACAACATTTTCAACGAAAGCTTTTTATTATGAAGGAACAGCAACAACATTTCGGTACATTTTAATCTGTTTATTAATAGTCTATGGTTCTACAAAAAAATACTACCTTGTTAAAAGGTGCATGTATAAAATGTCTTGGCGACCCTGTAAAAATGAAATTTTTTATTTGACGAGAACAAAACAAGAAAGTGGACCGCCCTGTTTTTAACAGCTGACAAAGAGTTTGTTTTAAAAAAATATGTACATTAATTAAAAAGTTTGATCTTCAAAATATAAAAAAAATACTTAAATCAAAATTTGTTAATAGATTGATATTAAATAAATAAATAAAAGAACAAAATGAATAACGAAATTTCAATTTCTTTAGTTTGTTTTTTATAAAATATGTAAACAAGAAAATACATTTGCCAGATTGCTGATTTATTAACACCAAGTTTTTTAGATTTCTTAATTTGACGTTTTTTTTCAAAAATAATTTTATAACACCGAATCCACTTAAATTTTATATCACTGACAACCTATGATTTACAATGTAATGCTTTCTTACTATTGAATAAAGAAAATATAACTATTAAAATTTTAAATTTTTTACTGTCCTGATTAGAGGCGATTGGAGGCCATCTTTTTACAGGGCACTATCAACACTGTCGATTTAAACAGGGCGTAAAGTGCAATGCCTCATGCCATTAGTAAGGGAGCATTTTTTAGAATAAAACAAGCCACCCTATTAGAGAGCAAAGCATTTTTTAAAAACGAACACTAAATTGCATTTTTTTTTTAAATAACATGTCACATTTTTTGTAGAAAAGAAAACACCATAAGATTACAAATTAAAAAAGACATACATTCATAAAATATCCAAAAGGAAAATATTTCCACAAGATAAACAGAGGAATTAGAAATCTTCTTCATCCGCCTGCGAATACATGTCGGTTGGCCATTGCAGAATATCTTCATTGGAAATCGGTAATTTGGATATCATTATTTTCCGAGCAGCTGCATTTACACATTTTCAAAAAGAAGTTAAACAAAAATTGTGTAATTATTCTAAATTTTCTCCTGAAACGGTGTTCACTATTCAGATTTTTTTTAAATGGCAAGAAAAATAGTTTTCCATAACAAATTGATCACGCATTCGAAACTTAAATCTCACTATAAAAATTTTGAATTTTTTTTCATTTGTTAACTAAAACACACATATAAAATATACTAAATAAATATGGAAATTCATTTTAATAACTCACGTTTTCTCTATGGAAGGAGTACATAAGCTTTCATTCTGGCAGTATATCGGTCTATATGTGTACCTACTAAAACAGCAAAAAACTCAATTTCCAAAATTTGTACTTGAGCCCTTTTCGAAATAAATGATGAAATTAGTTTAATAAATATCAGCTTGACCTGACCCATTGCGCTTTGCTACTCCAAAATATACATTTTTGTCTTTTGAATTGATAAAGCTGCAATTGGTACCAAATTCGAAAAAAATTTTCTGTGGCTATTCGATGCGAAATTTAGAAAATTAATTAAAATCGCCTTTGTGTAGGAGGTGCCACGCCCACTGCTCTTACCCAGCCTACTTATGGTGTATTTATAACCTCACTTATTGTACCTTATTAAGAAACTTTTACTGCAACCCCTATCCAGACAAACAAAAATCTATATTAGGTGCGTTCGTTTACCCCAAAATTTGCACAAATTTGTGCAAGTTTTTACTGGATTTTACTGAAATGCGTTCGCTTACACAAAAATTTGCAAAAGAGAGCATCTACTGAGAGAGTAAAGTGACAGTTGTAAGCAAAGAGTCTGCAAATTTTTACTGAACAAATTTTTACCAGTAAAAACCAGCAGAAAACAAAAACATATGTTTCATTTAAGTAAACAAACAAAAGTAAGCATACAATTTGTAATAAAAACATTTAAAAGAATAAAAGCTGAATTAAAAGTGCAACAAAAACCAAAAATATTTATTACATCCTAAACAATTTTACTTACCACTTTGTATCTATTAATATTAAGTTTTCTTTTTTTGGCATCCATGGTAAAATTTGTGTTAATTGTTCAATATTACTTATTTTTGTTTTGTTTACATTAATATTTTAGAGATGTAAAGCTAATGAATATATGATTACTTCTTATTGCATATTATTGAGGGTACCAAATATCAAAAATCAAATATTAATGTAGTTTCGTATGTAATTCAACTAGAAACAAAATTAAAAGTCATGTACAAAATAAACAAGTCTTAAAACTTGCACAGAAGCTCATTCAATAAATAAATTTGCTACGAATTTATAATCATTACAATGCATTTCATCAAGTACCAAAAACATTATGTACTGGGTAGTCTAAACAACACATATTTTACAATACTAAGCTTTTTAGCGATCAGCTGTTTGAATTAACCTGCAAGTTTTTGCAATTTTTCCGTTCGTTTACTTTTTTGTGCAAGAGCCATTTTTGAGAGTAAAATTTTCATATTGCCCAAAATTTACTCAACTACTGGATTTTACTGGAAAAGTAAACAAACGCACCTATTGTATGGTAAATGGCACTCGTACTTGGATCTTAAAGAAATTTAAAGCCTCTGAAAGTATTGTAAAACTTAAATTTTTCAGAAGTCTTTGAAGAATAAACTGACATACAAGCACATAAACAAACGCATTTTCATTTGTACAGGGTGCTGCAAAATGAGCTATATGGTTTTTTCTATTAATTTTTTTAAATACAGTATTGGGGAATTTTTTCAATTAGCCTTGAAAAATTATATCCTATAAGTGATGGCCATTTTCTGCTTCGCATATGTGTGCTCTTTTTAACATATTTCCCATAACTTTTCACAAAATTGCGGGTGTAACTATTTTCGTACAACTGTATAGTTATTCATAATCAATTTCCCAAAAATCATATTGCTATTTCCAATATTTTGCTACAAAACATCGAGTAGCATCATTTGGATTAAAGATATAACACTGGAGTGCAATATCAGATAACTACGACTTTAACGTTTTGTTTTTTGATTTTTAAATTATATATTTAACCCTGATGATGCTACTCGATTATATAAAAAAAATACAAGCTTGAACCTCGAGCTTAATCAATTACTACTTTTATACAAAAACAAAGTTTTTAGATTTGGTTTTTATTTTAAATGTAATTGTTCTACAGAAAAAGTTCTTTCGCATTTAGTGAAATTGGCAGAAAATTTTGTTTGCTTGGCAAGCTGTTTGTGTAGTTAATTTAACCCTTTAGCGTGTTTTACATATTTCTTAGTGATTGCTTTGTAAGTTAGACGTATTATAAATATTAAATAACAGGAATAATAACACAGGGTCTCCACCTGAGATAAGATATAAGATTTTTATATCAGCAAACGTCAAATTCAATCGCAGAGAGCATTAGCTTACGTGTGGACTCTCAAATAGTGTTAGTATTTATATTATAATAAATGTTATGAGACAGTTGTTATAAGAAATCTTATAACAACTATCTTATAAGATGAGCTGTCAAAAATACACACATATAAAACAATAATAAGCCACCATTATTAAAAAGTGTAGTTTATTAATGCAAATAGTGCCAATATTGTGAAAATTTTTAAAAATAACAATATTTTAAACTAAAAAACTAGAAATAGATTCAAAAAAGATACAAGTTTACTGTACGAGAATCAGTCGATTATGAAATCTTATAAGATACGTGTTCCCCTTGTTTGATATTAAGATTAACATAAAGATATGTATTCTCTCAATCTGCCGACGTTCTCTCAGATATTATATCAGATATTATCTAAGGTGGAGACCCTGTGTAAGGTATTGAGTAGGGTATTCATTCGGTTAACCTTTAATCGGTTAACCGATTAATTACTACCCGATTAACTGATTGGTTATTTTCGATTAACGATTAAACCGGCCGATTAACCGACGTAACAATATTTTAAATTTTTTGGAGTATTATAACATATTTTTTTGGGTTTTTAATTATTTGTTTTGTCTCATATACAACAGGTATGTGTTTAGAAAGTATTTTTTCATACAAACAAAGAAGGTGTTCAGTGATCTTCATTTTAAATAAGTGGTTGTTGTCAACAGCTTTTTGTTTCACGTATTTTTAATATGCATGTGTTTAGTTATTTGTTTCTTCTCATATTATCTCATATCAATCATTTAACAGAATTAACTGAAACAATTAGAAGAGCTAAATATTAAAAAAAAAAATAATTAAAACAGAATTCTAAGGGCATAATGGAACATTTTATATGTTAAGAGAATTCTAGGAAGTGGACTGAGAAATAAGATATTCTGTATTATGGGTTGCTTTCAATTTCCAAGTCAAAATTGCTAAAAGTATTTTAAATACAAAGTACAGCAAACAATTAAATTATTAAATCGAGTTATAGGCAAAAAACCATATAAACAATATGCTGAAAATCGGCATTTAACTGCAAAGGTTGAAGGTCGACTAAAAAAAAATTCGTACTTACATAAACAAACGCCGCGATGCGGGTCTTCTTATTTAGCCTCTATTTTCACCCCTCACTCTCAAAATCGCCCTAACTTTTGCTAACCTGAATTTGTTCCACATTGACTTATATAAAGTCTTAAGCTTGAAACTGTCATAACTAGAGTTTTGATAAAAAATGTGTTTGTTTATAGTTTTCAATAAAAAAAAAAAATATCGCGGCTTGTTTTAGTCCAATAAAACAATACGTATTTAAAAGGGTTTACATATAAAAATATTTCGGAAATAATAAATGGCATAGTACACGCACAGAAAAAACATGTTTAAATATGGTCACCTCCAACAAAAATTATTTTTAAAGAAAATTTTTAACATATTGTGTTTAAATAAATATAAAAATAATTTATTTTTAAATTTACTATAGTATTTTCCTCTTTTCCGAGAGCAACATGCTATGGTCGAAAAACAACCATGATATTATAAGAGTTACACATATTTTAGTCATTATTAAACATAACATGGTCGAAGGCAATCATAATATCGTTGTGGTTTTTGATGGAGTATAATTTAACCATTATATGGTTTTCGGTGACAATATTATGGTAAAATTAAACATAATATTTTAAAATTTTCTTTAAAAATAGTTTTGTTGGAGGTGACCATATTTAAGCATGTTTTTTCTCTGGGTGTAGATATTGGTAATAATAATAATGAGAACTTCCTTTTATTTCTTAATTAGACTACCATGTGTGAATCTAGCCCTACTTGATAATATTTTAAAACTAAGAACACTTTTCCATTTCCAATTCAATCAAAACCTAAATGAGTAATCAAAATTTAACGATGTACTACGAAGGGTTCCAAATTACCGCATCAATGACTCGATTTTATTAACCAATCAAAAACACAATTTAAATAACTGACTCTAACATTAATTTTTATTACAATATATAAGACTATTTAAGGCAAAATTTTCTATTTCAAAACGTACATAGTTTCTTTAAATATTTAAATGTTGATGGGATGTGTGAGAGGGGTTTTGCCATAAACCCATATTTTACTTATTATATTATTTGTAGCCTTAAGTGTTCGTTGGCATTAATGTTTGTGCAACACTGTTTCATATAAAATTTACATTGTTGGAAAACATTTTAAGTTTAAGTTTAACCGCAACTTAATTGGTTCCTTGGGGCTATAGACTTTATTATGAGCATATGAATAGTTTTCTCTATTCCTTTCGAAAACATTTTATGGAAAGGGTTGAAAAATTCCAAACGAATACTTCGCAAAGAAGGAAACATTTCATAAAAATATTATTTCTAAAAGAGAGTGAAAAGAAGGAATAAAAAATACTAAAAATGAATATGAAAAGTTTTAAAATAACTTTAAATAAGATGCTTAATTAACATTAAATTAAAAACGTTATGAATTAAAATAAAAAATTATAAACGCACAGTGAACACAAACCTCTACATATACATACATATCTACACATATACATTAACATTTTTAGAAGAGCGAGTAAGTACGACAGTTTTAAAGACCAAACGTTTTAGAAAGAAACCCCAAAGATTCCAAGGAGATAATATTGTAGAATGACTTGAAATATGTAAAAGTTTAACAATTTTTGTATTCAAAGTTTTTTTTTCTTTTAATTAATACAAATAAAATATGTATTTGCTTTTGTGCACATACAGTGATATATAGCAAAGACAATTGAAGAAAGTCATACAAATATTTCATTAGAAGTCAAAGAAATCATAAAATAAACTCGAATCTTATATTCGTCTGTGCAAAATCTCTAATACCCTTTACCAAAGTTTGAAATTTTTCGGTGTGGACTTTAAATGGAATATGTGTCAAATTATTAACCAATTTTTAGTCATCTAAAGTTAATGTGTGCTAAACTTCATGAGAGTATTTCTCAAAGTATAGCTCAACGTCGCACAGTGGCGCCATTTGAGTTTTTTCGTTGCAAAAATCATATCTTTTGAACCGAATAAGATAATTGAACAGTTTAAACAGCATATGATAGATAACTGTTCAGCCTATGAAATGGAAAGGGTGCTACGCTTTGTAGGGGCCTACTTATGGGTTATCAAAGTTAAAATTAGTAGAAAAATCAATTTTATGGTAACTAAAAAAAATTTTTTTTACATTTTTAGATTGTTTTTATTTTTTTTCTTAAGGGTTTTATGTTTTAAATTATTACCCAACAAATTAAAAAAAAAATTATTTTTTTTTTTAAATTTATTTTTTCAATTTTCTGTAAAATATTCATCACAATTCGTAAGAGAAGGTATATCTAAAAGACTAACCATTTCTAAACTATAATTATTTTGTAACTCTATTCGTGAATTCACATGCCGCAGGGAAGAAATAAGTGGATCGGAAGATGCTGCCAACATGTTGAAGAGGTCCTCATTTTGCCTCACCCTTGATGCTTTGAATGTGTTCTGCAATCTATATTTTTTATAAAATTTGTTAAGAGACTCCTGTGCTTCTTCAGAAAGCTCTCCAATTGGCAAAGACTGGTACTCAATTATATATTTACCATGCGCCAATATTTTATGGACGGTCGGGGTCAACTTCTTCTGTGGATACATTTCTGCTAAAAGAGATGCAGTTTTCGACGCATATTCTCCATATTTTGTAGAATTGACATTTTCTTTGCAGTTTAAAACATCCAAGATCGTTCCCAATCTTTTCACGATTTGATTGTCAATTCCAATGATTCTAGTTACTGCCTCATCATTTTCAAAAAATCTCCTAGAAGTGTTTCCATCGTTTGAGTTACCGTATCCGTGCTTGGGACAGTCTACTTTTAGTCCAACTTGTTTAAAAAAAGCATCCTGTATTTGCTTCTTTCTGATCTTTTCCTTATCCTTTATTGATGTATTTTCATCGAAGTTTTCTTCCTCTTGTGGTAGGGTATATGCCAGTTTTAGCAAGAATTCCATACACCTTATCCTTGCGTGCAATGGTGACATTCCATATTCGTAATTCTCCTCATTTGTAGAATCGTTTAAATTACCAAAGTTCTTCTGACAAATAATAATATAAAATCGATAAAAAAAATATAAAAATAAAACGAAAAAAGGGGTTTAAATAGGTTTTTGCTAAATTTTTACCTCCAATATAATTCTGTCTATATATATGTATATGATAACTAATTGAAATATATTATAATTAAGCAGAAAAAGATACTAATCTTAAACTCTTTACAACTAATTATATAAAATTGAGATGTAACATATTATATATGAAATAAATTGAATTGAATTGAAAAAAGTTCTTCTGACTCTTTTTGCAAATCGGGCATGACATTGTTGAGGTTGTTCCTGTCAGTTCGTTTACGACTTTTCCGTCAACCATGGTCAGGTGGAACTCGAAATTGCATTCAACATATTTTCCTTCTCCAATTTGCAGCTTTGTAGGCTTAATCTTGCTTATTTGTTCTTTAATGTCCTTCACCGTAGTCCTTATGAGTTCTGCCGATTCCCTTGCAAACTGAAACATTATTGGTCGGCAATAATGCACTGATGACGGACGTGGATTTTTCCAGTGTAGGGAATCATCCGATTTTAGCCGCAAAGGAACAACAGATGCCATAAACATATTTCCGTCCGATATTGTAGCGTCATCGGGAGATATCCTTTGCTTATAAACGCTTTGTCCGGATGATCCATCGCAGCCTCATTTGCTGATCAATGTCAACTTCTCAGGAAGAATTTTCACTTCCGTGAAAAACTTTGGTGTGGTTGACTTTCTAAACAGTTCAAATAATTTTAAATTGTACAACGCCATGTTTTCAGTACTTAAATTGTTAAATGGTTTCAGTAATTGTTGCGCCAACTTTCAGGCGTAGACTAATCCAGGCATTATGCTTATTTTGCAATATATAGGCTTATGCTACCATGCCTAAAAATTTAGCTGTTCCCTGCATACATATGGATTTATGCTGAATAATGCAATTTTGATATTATGCACGTGTCCAAATAAGATTTGTGCCTACCTGTAGGGACCATAAGTCAATATTGCTCCTGACCATTTGTACGCCAAAGTATTGTTTATGTGAGGTACGTACCTGCTAATATAATAACTATTAGATCAAACTACTGTCAGTCAAAACATATAAGGGATGGACGCCATACAATTTCTGCAACCATGTCTTTTTAAACTTTTTTACCTCTAGAAGCCAAACGGGCACGTACGGGCAGATAAAACCTTTTGAATTATGTAAAGAAATAATCAAAGAACAGGTTTTGCAAATATGGCAAATATAGAAAAATATAGTTTTTTTTTATTTTCCGTCAAAGTTGAAAAATAGTGAAAAAACGGATAGTTTTTAAATAGTGATTTACCAGGAGAAACACAAAGCAAACAGTTAATTTTTTTTATCATTATACATTTAATAAATACATCAATCAATACAAACAAAAAATAAGGCGATTCGTTACCTATTTTTCGTGATATTACACCTGAAATCGCAACAAATTGACTAAAAATTGTGTGTTTTTTTGAAAACCGAAAGTCGGTCAACTTTGAACGGTTATATCTTCTAAACTAAAAATGTGATATTATTAAGAGTGGCATATTTGAAATCGTTGAAAAGTTTCCTATAACATGGGTTTATTCAAAACTTCGTCGGCATTCATGAAAATTTTGATTTTTGCAACCTCGCTTGCTCTACGGGCGCCACTGTGCGTCGCCTCAAAGCCGCCGCCGAATTCAAATTTTGAGCTGAAGTCGTTGCCGGTTCGAATATCATATTTACACTAATTTTTTTAGTCAAACTGCATATTTATATAAGCTATTATAAGATCAAAAATAGTTACATATTTAATTTTTTTTTTTAATAACGTTTTTGTTATTTTGTGCATATTGACGTCAGTGTCTAATAAAAGTAAATTAATTATTTTTTTTAAACAAATTTAAAATTCAGTAATGGATTACAGAACACTAATTACATTAACATTACAAGCATTTTCTTATATTGCCAATACACAATCTTATCTAAGTGTAATTGGAAGAAACCAATCACAATAACATTGAAATTTATTCGATTGAGAAAATAAAAAAAATGGATAAATTATGTTTGTTAGATAATTAATCCCATAATCAGCTTATTAGGGTTTAAAAAATTTAATAAAATTGAGAAATTTCCTAAAAGTTTATAAAAGCATAAAATATCTGTTTATGGGTTCCAACCAGTAGAGAATAAAAAATCGCTGAAATACGTCAAAAATTAAAAAAAAAATGCAAACATTTTGAAAAAGCCAAATGTGCAACTTCAAAAAATTCCTCAAAATTTTCTAACATTTGCAACCTGCTAGCAAATCATATTAAAAGTAAGCGAGAATTCTGAAAATTGGTTTATAAATTGGTTTTTAAAAAGACAAATTGTCTTTCTGATTTCCAAAATATTTTGCAATTACAATCTGTTGACACGCCTAATTAAAATGCAAAAAATCGGCTCACAAATGATGGAGTGATGCGGTTACAAACATTAAAAATGTAACATACAACCGAAATTAAACCCTCCTTCTTTTTTGAATTTGGGGTAAAATATATTTATATTAATAACAAACATGTACATATTTCAAATAATAACACATTGTAATAGGTTATTTTTTCATTTTGAATAACTAATTCTTTTGTCAGGTGATCCACTACCGACTACTTTTTGCTGAACCGCCGCCGCCATAAAATGTGCCGACCTAGACTTCTGTTAAGAAATGTCAGAAGAAATTGTTCTTTTCTTTATGTCAAAATTTTACGTTGTCAAAAATGTTATAATTTCACACAGCACAAACATAAAATTTTTTTACCACAGACAAATTTTATTTCGCCATAGAACTTTGCTACCTTTTTACACTTAGTTAAAAAAAATTCAAAAAAATCGCCAAATAGGAGTACAAGTGTATTCTACCTTTATTAAAATGTTAAATATTTAGCCTTATCCTATTAGTGTGTTTATATTTTAGTATTTTTAACATTTTAAATAAATCAGGAATGTTCTCACAATCGCAAAACGCTCAACATTCGCGATTCTGTCTTTAAATCGCAAAATATGTGTTTTTTAAAACGCAATCGCAAGAAGTTTGGCGACTTCAAATTGTAAAAGTATTCTGAAGGGAATATTTTAAGGAAACTATGGCAGATCACAAGCGAAATGCACGAGTTTCAGAACACCATAAAATAAATCTGGCGTTTTGCTATTTAAAATCGTGCGATTTTTTTTGATACAAAAAATATCAATTTATATAAGCGTAGTTTTCTATGTGAAAATGAGTCAAAATATGGTAAATTTTTGTATTCGATTTTCCTTGAAACATAAAGGTACTTTGACAAAAAATGAAGCAAAGATAAATTTCTTAAAATTTCTATTCAAATTGCATATTTGGAATTGGATTGGAATACTTAAAGTCAACCATGTATTCTAAACAATTTCATTACATGAATCATTTTTAAAATTAACTTCTAAACAGATTCGTTTTCGATTCTATATAAAATCAAGGTTTTAAAAAATTTTATGGGAATTTTTTTTCAATTTTCTAAGTAATTTTTATAAGAAATATTTGATTTTATTTTGTAACATTCCAGCATAACCCTCAAAAAACCAAAAATAATAACATATTTTCTACATGTCGAGCGTCTATTGACTGAAAAAAAGGAGAGTTCGAAGAGAGTGGCAATCGCACAGATCCCCCCAACTTAAGACTTTATTAAAAGAGTGCACAAAAAGGCTAAGAAAGTTATTGCAGTTTCATAAAACGGCTTCCCTGGAAAAAGATCTTAAGGAACTTGATGCAACTCCACAATCAGACTACTCATTATGGCGTGCAGCTAGAAATCTCAATAGACCAGTTATATCTAAGCCACCATTAAGAAACTTGAATAGAAGTTGGGCAAGAGATGACATTGAAAAAGGAAATCTGTTTGTTAATAATCTGAAAAACGTATTTACCCTTAATACATCTCACGATATAGCACTCGAGCTACCGCCTGTAAATGTTAGAGCAGCTATTCCCCTAAGATTCGAGTTAAGAGAAATCGAAAAGGTTATTTGTGATTTAAACACCAAGAAGGCTCCCGGTATTGATAAGATCAGTAATAAAATGCTTTTGGAGCTACCAAGTATAGCAAAAAAAATTATTCTTACTATTTTCAATGCTATTTTACGCCTTCAATACACCCTCAAGAATGGAAGGTCTCCTAAGTAACCATGATACCAAAGCCAGGAAAGAAACACACAAAAGTTGACTTATACAGACCTATTAGCTTATTATCTAATATTTCAAAGCTATTTGAGAAACTACTAGTGTCAAAATTAACTCCGATTTTAAATGATAATATATGTATTCCAAACCATCAATTCGGTTTTAGAAGAAAGCACAGCACAATTGAACAAACTCATCGAAAAGTAAATGTCATAAGAAAAGCCTTTAAAGAAAAAAAATATTGCTCAGCACTCTTCATCGATGTGTCCCAAGCTTTTGATAAAGTCTGGCATGAAGGATTACGACTGAAATTGCAGCAAAACTTATCAGCAAACATACACAAGCTGTTAGAAAGCTACTTAGTCGGTCGGCAATTTATTATAAAAGAAGGCAATTTTTTAAGTTCTCTTCAGCCAGTTAACGCTGGAGTCCCACAAGGCAGCATCCTGGGCCCTCTATTATACTTAATTTATACTTCGGACTTGCCAACAAACAACTACATCTATACTTCAACATTTGCGGACGATACAGCTTTTCTAAGCGTACACGCAAACTGTCAAGAAGCATCTCGTTACTTACAGGATCATATATTTGAACTGGAAAGGTGGTTAAAAAGATGGAGGATAAAGATCATTGAGCAAAAATGCTCACATATAACATTCACATTGCGTCGGGAAACATGCCCCCTATTAAAATAAATAATCTAATAATACCCCAACACTCGCATGTAAAATACCTCGGTATACATCTAGATCGGCGTTTAACGTGGAAATGGCATATAGAAGCTAAATTAACTCAAATGAAACTAAAAGCAATCCAAATTAATTGGCTTATTGGAAGAAACTCTGTTCTTAGTCTCGATTGTAAACTTCTACTTTACAACTCTATCTTAAAACCAATTTGGTGATACGATATTCAGTTATGGGGCACTGCCTCTGCTTCTAACATCGAAAAAATTCAAAGACGCCAAAATAAACTTCTTCGAATAATCACAGCCGCCCCCTGGTACGTCAAAAACTCAAATATCCGCAAGGATTTCAATGTGCCATTAGTAAAAACTATGATAACGAAATATGCAGTAAAATATTTTAAAAGGCTGGAAATGCACCCAAGTCCATTAGCTCGAAATATTTTAAATTATGGCGGCTACACTCGCTTAAAAACAAGAGACACTGCTGCACTCACCCAATTAGATGAGCGATAAACATCTACATATGTAAACAGAAACCGTGATGACGAAATCTTTTTTGTCTGGCACTGGCAGGACATAAAGCAAATATTAGGATAAGATTTGATTAATTATTGTTAGTTATATATTTAGTTAGTTGTTATATTTAATATATGAAAATTCAATAAACAAATGCTGAAAAAAAAAGAAAAAAAAATTTGTAAAAAATCAAGTCAAAATATATAAAAAAACTATGACTTTTTCGCCCTGCACGTCACATTGAAAAATACGTTTGATAATGTTACTTAAAACCTGATATCAATGCAAATTTTTAAAAAAGTAATTCATTAATTCAACTATTTTTGCATACTACCCAGTATACATTATTATTGTTAAAATTTAAAAAATATAACAAACGATTCAGGTTTTAGAACTTATTTTCCAAAATAAATTGAAAATTTACTTGTTGATGATTGATAACTTCTGATAAGGAAAATGTCTGAAAGGCTTAAGCTTTACTCCGAATTTCCATGGCGACAAGTTTTTAATGTCCTCAATGTAATTATCTGACCATATTATCAACTTATCATCTAAAACAATCGTATTTGTATTTCGATTTAAATTTTTTTAGAAATTCAA
Organism: Pollenia amentaria; assembly: GCA_943735925.1. Lineage (NCBI taxonomy): Eukaryota > Metazoa > Arthropoda > Insecta > Diptera > Polleniidae > Pollenia > Pollenia amentaria. The sequence continues at coordinate 116,191,000 of OX031010.1, read as the reverse complement.
AGAAAAAACTCAACCTGTACTCATAAATCTCTTCATATAAGTAAGAAAAAAGGTAAAATGCGTTTTAGAAATCGCCAAAATAATCGCAATTTATTTTTAAGTTCGCCAAAAAATCGCCTGGTCGCCAAACACAAAAATTCATTGCCAAATAGGTTTATAAATCTCCACGTTTGCCGAAAAATCGCCACATCTGACAGCCCTGCAACTAAGTTATAAAATAGTGAATGCATGAAATAACTTTTCCAAAATTATACATTTACCTCTAGTTACTCAAAACAAATTGGACTTTTTCGACTACGTAGGAACAGTTTTTTTTTTAATTTGTTTGTAAATGCGTAAAATATATTAGAATCTTAAAACGGGGTAATTTACATGTTCGCTGTGCAGAAAATATAAATATTTCTTGCCACATATTTTAAAATTTCATAAAAAGACAAAACTCATTATTCATTCGGAAAACGTTCAAGTATTTCAGTAACAGTTAACATTTCCCCCTTTGTGTGTTCGAAATTTCAGCACATTAAGCAAGTGCTGTATGTTAAGATATTATTGGCTAAACACTTTAACCAACACGATTTTTTACATATTTTTATTCTAAATAATACACCCAATCCTCTTTTTACACGATGGATACGTTTCAAAGGATACCGGGAACCATCCTAAAAATTTACATTTCGCGAGCATCGGCTTATAATTTACCATTGGGGTCATAGGTATAAAGTATTTCCTTAGAAAACCCTTTAGCACCACTAAAACCACAACTTATAATGCTATTGCAGTAAAATTTGGTCTGTGACAGTTCCATAACATTAGAAATTACTCTGTTAAATAATCAGATAATTGGTCTATAATTTAACATATGGGTTTTTCCAGTGAAAACTCTACCTTTTGTATATTTATATGCAATATATTTTGATGTAAAGCGCAACTAGCGCTTCATTTAGTAACAAAAGGAATAAGATTTGAGCAACATATGCCTAAAATACAAGCTTATTTGCTTGCTGGCGTTAAGTTACACCAATTAGACTTTTCGATGGAAATGCCCATATGTCCTATATAAAGCGTAGTCTTGGAATTAAACTTAGTATGGCCGAAGCCGCAACAAATTTTAATACTGATAATTTATCATATAGACCATATTAAGTTTCCTGGAAAATTTTTACTGTCGTTGAAGGGTATATAAGATTCCGTAAAGCCGAATAAAATAATTTCACTTTTTCATTTTATAAATCAATAAAAGGTTATAAGGATTTTTTTGGTGCAGCACGTGTCCTTAATGTCTCTTTCCGCCCAATTTTTCCTTTATTATCTCTTCATTTTATCTTTCAAACATTTTTCTTTTGAAATTGTTTTAATATTTTATTATTGACTAAACACATTTGCATTCAATGGATTAGTTTTGTGTTTTTCTTTTCTCATTCAGTAGACTTTCTGTTGGAGTTCAGAGCTTGACTTTGACCTTTTTTTAAGACAATTGATTTAATTTTTCTATTGAATGAATTTTTGTGTATGAATATTAAACATTTAAGTCTGCGGGTGTAGAATTGCACCGTTTTGATTTTTTTCAATAATCTGAATAAGTAAAAGTTATACGGGCATATACAATGTCAATGAAACAACTAAGAGAATATAACCAAGGAATACAAACACATTATATCCTACACTATTTGCGAGTTTCATGTAGGATATTCGACCAAATATTAATAAGTTGCACGGGTGGCGCATAAGTTACGCTATGATTTAGTAAGTAAATACATTTTTTGTTTACGTTTGTTTTCAGAACTAATAGCGGTGAGTGTTAAACGGCGAAGATTTCTTACGAGATGGTGGGGTTACTATCGAAACATGTCAAATCGACCTGTCAGTGAACGTGTGTTCGATCCACCAGTCAGTCAAGAAAGAAAAAATTATTTAAAAATTTTAATTCTTTTCATGTTGTAAAATTTCTTTCTTCATAAGTATAAATTAATGAAAATTAAATTTAATGAACTTTAGTCTGACTAAAAACAAAATTTGCACTAAAAGCCATAAACAGTTCAATAAAATAACCACAATTCTAATAATTAAGAATTAACTTTGGAAAGCTTGGGAATTTTATAAAGAAAAGACTCAGCACAGAAAGAACTAAAGTTGTTTAATTTTATAGCACTCGAATTTTCAGATATAGACCATATCGAATAATAAAGCGATGAGGCCAATTTTTAGCTCCATGGTTACCTCAATATATATTTGGGGCAAACCAAATACAAGAGTAATTTTGTAACATCAACTGCACCCACATAAATGCACAATTTTAATTACCATATTTTTCTCGAAAACGATACACAAGTTGCGGTTAATGTGAATGACATTCAAGACCGACCAATGATTTTAAAATTTTGAAGGCTCGAGGTAGAGAACAATTCAGAATTGTGACTCTAAAAAAATGCAGCCAAAGCTCACGCAGCTCGTCCAACTGAGGCCCCCCAGCGCAAAACTTTTGGCGATAAAATGAATAATCGCGTTTTTTCTGATTTACTGTCCGTTCGCCGGTATCGAACGTTAACGTTCGCATAGAAAATTACATTTAAAACAAAAACAATTTTTGAAATTTTGTTTTTGTTTTAAATTTTTTTTTTTTTTTAATTATTCCTACACTAAATCCCGCGAAGCTTTTTTGCTTGTCTGCTGGAGACCAGAGTGTCTGGCGGGAATCGAACCCGCAACCCCGGTACTGATAGACTAGCTCACTACCAGCTAGCCTACTATGCGAACGTTAACGTTCGATATCGGCGAACGGGCAGTTAAGCTAGCCACATCGTTCGCCTGACTTAACGGCTACCTATTTTTTATTTGGGCCAAGAATCATCCAACAGCTTAAGGCGAATATCCGAGAAGAAGTCAGGGCACTGGGACATAAAATTCTTAGTGAAGCTATGGGAAATGCTCTGGAAAGAACACGTCAGGTCGAAGCAAACAGTGGGCACAATTTGAAAGATATTGTCTATATAAAACACATAATGTAAACACATTTCCAAACTATAATCAACATTTTAATAAATGTCAACGTTAAATAAAATCAGCAACACAGAAAAATTAAAAATTGTCTCTAATCACCAAATTGATAGAATCAGGCAAACAATTTGTTGATTTTGTACCTTTTACCAAAATGATTACTCACTAAAAATTTTAAAAATTTAAAATTGGGAAAAATTTTTTTCAATAAATGATATTTTTAATTTAAATTAAAAAAATTATCAAACAACTTTGCCGTCTCAAACAATGTCTTAATTGATTTCATTAAATATAGCTCAGGTTTAAACAATTTCCAACATCATTTCTACAAGTTTAAATTATTTTATTTTAAACGATAAAAGTCAATTAAGATTTTTTGTTAAAACAACTAAAATGCTAATTTAATCAAAATTAAATTTTAAATTTTCTTTCAACTAAAAAAATAAACGATTCAACGTGATAATTGATAATTAAATTGAAAAACAATTTTTTTTATTGATAAAAAACTACTGATAATTTTTTTCTGTGAAGAAAAAAAGTTACTGCCCGTACGCATAGAAAATTACATTTAAAACAAAAAACTTTTTTGAAATTTTGTTTTTGTTTTAAATGTTATTTACTATGCGAACGTTAACGTTCGATATCGACGAAGGGCAGTTAATCATTAAATAAATCATTGCGTTATTAATGTGCCAGCCTGTATAACTTTATTTAAGAGCTTACTATTGTGAAAAATTTAATAACAATATAATTGTTTTTATTTTATTAATAGCATTATAATTTAAAATGGAAATCTTAAATAATACAGTGCAACACGTAAAATGCAAACTCCTTCTCGTGGGGAACAACTAATCGATACTAACAAAACACCATTTGGGTTTTTTTTTGTTTTAGCTTGATTTTCCGTAAAACATGTAATTTTTCCTACGGTGATATCTCGGAAAACAATTGAAATTTTGTTTGCCTGTCTTCGGCACAATTGTAACTATGAGATAGGAGAAAAGAATATAAAATAAACTAACTCAAAATAAATGCATCTAGTGCCTGAAAAATTGTTTAAATGCCAAAACATATGCAAGATAAGCCTTTTGTAAAGGAGGATGTGTCTCTACCATAGTCCTCTGCCTGGTGCTTCACTCTTTGGTAACATTTTCAGACTTCATTCTGGCTCCTCTACTTCTGGTTACAAACTAACGTCTTTCCAGTTCTCAAATTTTCCTGGTAAATCGTCGCTTCTACTCTCTTCGTTTGTTCCGATAACTCTTCTTCGTTTGGCGTGTTGCTACTGACTGCAGGGTTGCTCTGAGGCATCTGGTACCCAAGTACGGATTTTGCGGCATTTTCCATAGAGTGGGCATTGTTTTGCCATTGTGGTGCAATATTATTGCGGCAAGGAGTGCTCTTTTCAGGCAATTGCATCAGTCGAGGTGGAGTACGCCTTCGCTATCTGTTGTGTGTGCAGCTTTCCGACGTCCAGCTTCTGTGCTGTGTCAGCACGTACGTTTCTCGCTACATTTTGTTGCTGCTACATGGTCATGATCCAAATCGATGTTTGCTTGTTGGATCGTTCATACGTCCAACACACTGAATGCATGCCCTCCATCTATCACAACATGATCAATCTGGTTAATCATTGCTTTATCTGGGGAGAGCCACATGATCTTATGGCCTTATATCAATATGTTGATATCTGGAGCTGCTTACTTCCATGTTTTTTTTTTTGGTGCGGCGAAGTCTGTTAGCATTATTCTCTTATCGGATGTTTCCTCGCTAAGGCCTAATTTTACGACTGTCATTAAAGTCTCATAAAACAATTTTAGGTACTCTTAAAAATATATCTTTGGAATGTTCGTGCCTGTCTTCGGTCGGGGCGTTGGCCTTTTAAAAGTATTTGGCCTTTTAAACGTATTGTTGATTCCCTCTTATCGACCGCAGTGAATCTGCAGACGAGACGTTTGAGTCTCCTAGTATACGCGAATCCACAGCCGAACTCACGTCTTGTTTCATGGCAGCTATAATACAGTGTGCCTTCTTTTGGTGTTGTTGTGACGCATTATCCATTCCATCGCACTTCCTCTAAGTCGGTAACATCGGCCTTGTACTTTTCAAGTACATTTCAAGTACCAGTGCGTAAACTGCACCTTCTCTGTAGAGAGTTGGGACATTCTAGATACAGATTTACATATATTGGTCCTTAAAACATATGCGGGGGTCGCCAACCTTAGGGTAGTCCATTAATTTTTTTCTTATTTTCTTCATTATTGGTGAGTTTTTATGGGTTTGGACTACTAACCCGCAGCTTCAACGATATTTTGATCGTTCCTATGGGAAGGCGTGGCACATTTTAGTTCACTACCTTTAAATGGTGTTGCAGGTAGCTACCCCGGGTTGCACCAAAGGGAGGTCAGTGTCCACACTTGTTATGATGGAAGGAGAAAGATCGGTCTGGGCTTTGTCATGTTAGGATGACTTAGAGCCGTTACTTGATGTCCATCACCACAATTTTGATGCACTAGATGCATTTTTTCGAGTTACTTAATATAAAACTTTTTTCTCCTAGTCTATAGATACAATTGTGTCAAGGAGAGGACCACAAAATTCCAAATTGTTTCCATGATATAGCCGTGATAATAATTGCACGTTCTACGGAAAAATAACATGAGGCCATAAAGCAGTCAAACAGCAGCTAAAACTAGCAAACCCCTAATGGAATTTTGTAAGTATCAATAAGTTCTTCGATAAATTCCACACGAGAAGGAGTTTGCACTCGATGATTTAAAAATTTTGAACGGTGTATTTATCCAAAATTTATAAAGATCACTTAAACAAAAAATCGCACATTCATGAAAAATAGTAAAATTATATTCAAGCTTTACAGACGATGGACTCCACAAAAATCACAAGATCGGAATTTTGGGATCTGAAATAGGACATTTTTTAATTTTCGAAAAATATGTACTTGATTTCGAAATTTTCCCTGTACGAGCCTTTCTGAGAAAATAAAACCTCATTGGTTTTATATCTAAAAGTTCATTGCAAAAATAGTTGCATACAATTAAATAAATTCAGTTAATCTAAATATATTTAACAAAGAGTTTTATGCATCACTAAATCATAAATATTCACAACTCAAAATTTATCAAAATCATTTTTGTACCCTTTTTTATGTTGGTCATTTTTTGTATTCTCTTTCATCAGCCTTTACTTCAGTATTTGGTTATTTATTTAAGGTTTTTGTTTTAACAACACTAAATAAGAAAAATTTGCTCAAAAAAAAAAAAAAACGAAATGAAATGAATAAATAAAATAACAATAACAATCTATTATAAGAAATATATTCAGGACAAAAGAATCAACATTCGATTTCAATTATGTCAACTATAGCCGTTACTTAAACGAAATATGTCACCGCCTGAAAATTGGTGATTATGTCACATGTTGGTGCACCTCCAATGGATTTCAGTGTTTCCAGACGGATGTTTTCTTAAAAAGGTTTCTATAACCCTTAAATAGATTTGAAAACGAATTGTTGTGTTAAAGGTAATATAAATATTAAAACGGTTTATAATCTGCTTAGTTTATAATAATAAAATATATATTTTTTTAATAAAATATGTTATAATTCGACCTTTCCAATTTTAAATAAATAAAAATTAATCAAGCTCGAGGCCAGTGTTTTTTTGTAAATAAATAATCCTTTTTATTTAATTCCGATATTTCGATCTTCGTTGAAGATCATCATCAGGGATTGTTTCCTTAAATTTAATTAAAAGAACAATAAAACACATAAGTATAAACATCATTATTATAAAGTTTATAATATAAACATACAAATGACAACAACATATATAGACAACAATCACACAAATTTTGTTTTTTTAAACAGTTTTATACGTTCACAATATATACACACACTCACAGTGAATTTTTATTAATACAAAAACTTAAAAATACATTGTGTACATATCAACATCAAAAATAACACTAAACTTAAAAATTATTACTGCAGTTTGATCTTATTTACTAAAGGCCTCGTTACTCTTACGTAAACGTATACGTTGCTGATCAGCTGTTCCGTTTTCCTTACCAAGTCTATGTATAAATAGGTACTCTTACGTAAACGTAACGTTGCGTTGCGGATGAACCTGATAAAATTAAAATTTCTCTCCGTTTTTACGTATCCGCTCTCAAGAATTTTATTTTTGTTTTCAAGCAGTGTTGCCAACAAAACGTATTAGCCGGCGGTTTACTTTTAGATTTTATTAATAAGATTCTCTTTTTAAAACATAAATTTAAAGAACATAAACATTACATACATATAAATATATGTATATTAGTTTATTTGTTTTTGATTAAACTTGGTAAGAAGATAGAATGTTACACCGAAATTGTTATAGGCTATATTTTTCCGGAATTTTGGAGCAGGGAGGAATAAAATGGTTAAAATTAGCAAAAACAGATTTTTTGGAAATAACCCTACAATCATAAATCTAAATTTTTTTCGTACGAATTACTAATCGGAAAATCGGCATTAAAAAGGCAAATTTCAGGTCAATTTTTATCAATTTTAACTACAAAATTTTAAAAGTAAATTTATATATTTATTTTGGCTAAAGCTACCATTAGGGATATAGGTTTGAAAAATGTTAACTTAAAGGGACAAAACAGGGTAAAACTTTGTTTTAAATATTTTGGCGATGTTTGAATGAATTTTACATTGTCGCATTAAAGTACATTTTGAAAGTCGGCGCCTTTAAGATTTACCCCCTTAAAGTGGGTACTATAAGGAATTTTTGGGACATTTTAATTAAGCTCATTTATACTGCAAAATTTGAAAAGTTTACGGCCTATTTCCGATGTGCGAAAGAATTCTTTCGTTCGTACAACTGCATTCGTACAAATTCTAAAAAGTTTGTTTTTGTTTTAAATGTAGTTGTTCGAAAGAAAGAATTCTTTCAAACATCGGAAATAGGCTATTAATTATTTCATGCTAAAACTATCACTACATATATTACAAATACTAAATTCTTTCACATAAAGGTAGCAAAGAAATAAAGTACATTTTAGGGCAAACAGGGTAAAACTTCGTACTCTTAGCACTTTTTTGTGAACTCGTTTTTTGCAGTAATTTTGACGGGTTTTCCCCGGGCATCTCCGGAATTTATCACCGTGTATACACATATATAGGCGAGGATTTAGTAGCACTTTGTACTGATACCCATATAAGTGAGGTCAACTTTGTACTTAAAGAGATATTAATAAAGTCTTAAAAAAATTTTAAGGTCCATAACTCCTTAACTAGCTGCTTAGGTGCAAAAAACTATATCAAAAGTTTTTATGTTATAGCATTTTTCAGTGCTGTACATACAAACATATCTGTAAATATACATATGCACATATATTTTAATTCTTTTTTAGAAAACCGTCGATATCGTTATGTATTGGCGATTTCAAACAAGAACATTAACAACATGCTTTAAACCAACACTGAGTGCAAAATCAAAACAAAACAAAATTTTTTATTTCATTCTCTTTGTTTTTTTAACACACTTTAAAAACATATGATACGTTTACGTATTTTTAGTAACTACCAACCATTGACGTCGACCGCAACGTTTACGTATCCGCAACATTTACGTAAAGAGTAACGATGCCTTAAGCCTCTGTAGTTATTAGCACACGAACACTCTACGTCGCTCTTGAAGTTGACGCTCTTTTTTGTTGCTATGATGTGAAGCATCTCAAGCATATATCGACGTTTGTAATTCGGCTCTGTTTGTAACACACCTACATTACTAAAATCAGGCGAGTATTTGTTTTTGACACAGTGGTCCACAAGTGCTGTTTTTGGTGTTTCTCTACCGAGTTTTAATTTCTCATCAGATTTATGGCCTGCAATCCTAGTTTTTAGCTTGTTTTTTGTGGTTCCGATATAAACCTTGTCACAACTTTCGTTTAACCTTTATGTCAACAGCAGAAAAGTTATACTTACGTCAACAGTATGCATACCCGGGTATGCAAGCGCATTTTATATGGGAATTCACATGTTTTGTTGTTTTTTTGTTTTATTTGTATTTTTTTTTTGTGTTTCTCCCACTTTGATTTGTTTTAGTGCAGGAATGCTAAAAATAGCGGTAGTTTTAGCAGACTTATAAAACCCTATATATTATGAAATAAACTTGCAATATTACTTTATTTTAATTTTTTCATATACATACCCGGGTATGGTAGGGATGAAAAAAAGCCGATGTACATGGTCTGGTTTGTCCAATTTTGTTCAAACCTTAGAATTAGTTAGAAAACACTTCTAGTGGGTATATCATGAAATTTAAAAGCGATATGAAAGCCACTTTCAGAGATACAGCGTTATTAATATTCAAAACATACCCGGGTATGCAGTTGTTGACGTAAGGGATAGGAATTAAAAAATGACCACATCCATGGTCTGCTTAGTCCAATTTTATTCAAACATCAGAATATGTTAGAAAACACTGCAAGTGAGGATATCATGAAATTTCAGAGCGATATAAAAGTCACTTTCAGACATACAGCGTTTTTAAAATTCAAAACATACCCAGGTATGTAGCTGTTGACATAAAGGTTAAATTTCCAATACAGGGTATATTATATATAACATTTGATTTTTCCATGTTCTGAATTTTATCTTTAGTTTTGCTGTATATTTTAGAGAGATTGTTGTCCGTTTTGTGTGCCATTCTAAAGTTTTCACCATTAAAAAGTTTGGATTTTTCAAATCTCTCTGATATTTCAGGTACATAGGTAAGGGATTTATAAATCATGGATATGTCAGTAACTTTCGAACGGTTTACAATTCTATTTTCATAGTTACGAATAAGTTTATTCGTAAGTTTTGTAGGAAAATTGTTGTCAAGAAGGATATTTCTAATTTTAATTATATTATTTTTATGGAACTCCAAGTCACTAAGATTCAACACTCTTATTATTAAGTTTTTAGCCGTATTAATGATAACCCTTTTTGGATGTTTCGAAAAGTAGTTAATAATTCTACCAGAAGCTGTCTGTTTTTGGTACCAATCCATTTTTAAGTTATTCCCATCTCTGATTACAATGGTATCCAGATACGGTAATCTAAAATTGGACTCTTTTTCAGCCGTAAACTTAATACTATGGTGAAAACTATTTAAATTTGTCAGTATCTCCTCAATTGCACTTTCCCTTACTATACTAAAGAAGTCATCCACATATTTCGTCAAAATCTTTGGTTTTTCCGCTAGCTTTTCAAACACCGTCTCCAACAATTTCTCCATTACAATATCTGCAACTATTGGCGACGCTGGTGATCCCATCGGTAGACCCTTCCTTTGAGTAAATATTTTACCATCATACTTAAAATACCGATTGTCCTTTATACAGAATTTCACAATACGTAGAAATAGTCCTATATTAAATAATTACATTTTTCATGCTGATCAATTTAAAGATTCCATGAGAACCAAAAATTTTGGTTTAAATTTCGATATCCTACAACCGGCAGTTACGTGACCTAAATATTTTTTCTTTTATCTCAATACTCGTATTTATACCAACACCGCCAAAGTAGAGGCACAGAAAAGATTAAAAATTGTCTCTAATCACCAAATTTATACCAAATTCATAATATCAAGCACCAAAAATTACCAAAATAATTATATTGATTAATAAAAATTGTAAAATTCTGAATATTTTTTTTCAATAAATGATATTTTTAATTAAAAAAATTATCAAAAAATTTTGCCATTTTAAGCAATGTGTTAATTTATTTAATTAAATATTGACAATTCTTAACAACAATTCTACAAGTTTAAATTTTTTTATTTTAAACGAAAAAGTCAATTAATATTTTTTGATATTTAATTAATATTCTATTTAAAAATTTATATTACAACAACTTAAATATTAATTAAATCAAAATTATATTTTTTTTAATTTTCTTTCCACTAAAAAAATCATTGATTTAATTATTAAATTAATTAAATTTAAATAAAAAAAACTTTTTTCTGTGGGAGGTATTATTCATGTGTGCTGATGTGTGTTAAAAAATGGAGTCAACTTTAAGAATACCAAACGACACAGAATCGCCTTCTGAGTCAATCAAAAGATGCGCGTCCTTTCACCTGTCCATGTTAATCTTGTGCGCAAAGTGCAGGTAATGATCAGATTTGGTTCACAAACTTTTCTTATAAATTCAAGTAATAAATTAATGAAATTCATAAATAAATCAAATAATAAATTATTTCTTAGTATGTACGGATGTAATTTCTTTCCACATTTGTCTAAAGCCAACTGAATATGGCACACTTAATGTAAAAAGATCGGAGGGCATGACTGTTATATGCAACCCACACAGTGGGACCATTTTGGCATTTTTGCAGCTAAATTTAGCATCAAAAATTTTGATTCAACTGTAAAATTTTCATTTTTTAACATTTTGCATTTTATTTAACATTTTTTAAAATTTGGAGATGATTGCAACAACTTCACTTTTTTTTATAAACTATTGTAAATTTTGACGACAATAGTTACACTCAAAAAGAAATTTCGTATGAAAATGGAAAATTTTTATCTAAAGAAATGTCTTACCTTTTTTTTAGTAAAACATTGATTACGCCTGTATTCATACGGCCGTATTCATAAAAAAATATATTGGATATGAAATCTATTTTAAGGAATATTTGTATGGAAATTTGTTTTAAAAATACGTTTGAAATCTTTTTTATTTTTTATGAATACGGCAGATAAAATTTCAACATTTTTTATTTTTCGAATTTATTTTGTCATTCCTAAAAATTTAAGGAATAGAACTATTACGAAAAAGCTTTATAAAATACATAACTGAAATTTAGCTCATAGAATAAGTTCGAAAAATAAAAAATGTTGAATATAATAAAGTAGCTTATGAAAAGAAATAATTCCCAGATTCTATTTCATAAAATTTCTTTGAATTTAAAAAAGGTTTACAAATTTTGTATGAAAGTTTTCCTTAATAAATGTTTGTTAAATTTAATAATCTTTTATGAATACGGGAGGGACTATTTTTCGAATTGGAAAGCGTTTTCTAGCTGTCAAAAGTTCTCATGCCCATACAATTTGTATGTAGCATACCGAAATAACGTGGCGGTTAACAACGATTACGCTTTTATTTTGGTATTTATTTAGGTATGGTATTTCAGCGTAAGAGCTAAGCGGAAGAAAACGTTCCACCTTTAGCTCTTATTAAGGTATGGCTATGAAATTCGCCAATCATGTTGAATGTAGAAATGTTTATCAAAGTTATTGTTAGGAATACATAACTTTTAATTAAAAGATTTTGTTTATTGTGCTTATTGCCTATTATTATTCTTGATAAAAATACTGAAATTTATTGTCGGAGGAAAAGCTGTTTCTATGCGCATTTCACTGGTTACTTAGGCCAGATCAACAAGAAACGTTCTACTAAATAGTTTTAGAAAATCCAAAGCTACCAGCAAACAAGACTACAGAGGGAATGAGAATTACCTACAAACACTCAAAACGTCTTGTTTGCAACCATATCAAAGCTTAAACAAAATACCAACAATAAAACAGTGTGTTTATCTTTTCTTACATTCCCCACTTCAATTTGTTGGAATTCTCCCAACATTAATTGTAGTTGTAGCAATAAATATCAGTGTTTTTATCAAGAATAAAAATAGGGAATTAAGAATAACCAATAAAATCTTTTGATGTCGATATTTTTTTTTTTAGATTCAAGATAAGAATTCTCAGTATGAATTTTTGGACATTTTGTGTTAAACTAACAATTTATATTTTTTCGAAAATTTTTTTGCTCTAAACGGCTGAAAAAATAATAATATTAAAACTCCAATTTTTCCTAATCTACATGCAGAGAAAAAATAAGTTTAAATATGGTCACCTCCAACAAAACTATTTATAAAGAACATTTTAAACATATTATGTTTATTTTAACCATATTATTGTTACCGACAACCATATTATTGTTAAATTTGTCCTCCATCAAGAAGCCATAACCATATTATGGTTGCCTCTAAACATGTTATGGTTCAATATGACAATAATTTGTTTTTAAATTAACAATAGTATTTTCCTCTTTTCCAAGAGCAACATTCTATGGTTGAAAATCCACCATGCTATTATAAATGTTAAACATATCTTAGTTATTATTAACCAAAACATGTTCGAAGGGAACCATAATATGGTTGTGGCTTTTTGATGGAGGACTAATTTAAACATAATAGAGTAATCGATGACAATAATATGGTTAAAATAACAATAGTATGTTTACAATTTTATTTAAAAATAGTTTTGGTGGAGGTGACCATATTTAAACATATTTTTTCTCTGGGTATTCTAAAATATATTTTTCTAGAATATTCTAAGTCAGAGCAAAGCATAGATATAACATCACTCACAATATTTTGTACGTAAAATTAACTGAAATTGTAATATAAAATAAATGAATATTCAGTTATAAACAGGTGTTCTTATTTTTCATTTATTTTTAACGAAAAGTTCATTTAATTTTTACTGTCAAAAATTCAACGGCGAATTCCGTAAAATCAAATGAATTTTCAGTTATTTTATTAAAATCCGTAAAAACAAATAAATTTTCAGTTATTTTATGTAATTCAGTAATTTTATATAATACAGGTTTTACTCGAATTTCTAAAAAAAATACCAGACACCTGACCGCTTGTTATTTTAATGAGAGAGAGAGAGAATATTTATTTTTATTTACTTACCCCGTTATACATATTTGTTTTACTTTTGTTGTAGTAACCACTCTGTTTACAGAAGAACTTTCAATTATAATTATAAGGCACCAGCAGTATGCCCGATATGGCATTCGCAATTATTTTACCCTAAAAATTTGATGTATTTAACTTAATAGTTTTAACAATTAGAATATGGGAATTTTCTGCAAAAAACAAGCAAATTGTTTTTTACTTTTACTATCTATAAATAGATAACTGAAAATTGATTTTTTGGTAGTTAAATTATATAAAATTACTGAAAATTCATTTGTTTTTACGGAATTTGTGGTTATATGTGGTTTTATGGTATTCGCGGTTGAATTTTTGACAGTAAAATTAAATTAACTTTTCGTTAAAATTTAATGCAAAATATGTAGATCGGGTTTTAAAAAAATTAACAGTTGCTTTACATTTTATTTTACATACAGAATACTTTAACTTAATCAACAGACAATATTAAATGCAACCGAAAATCCGTATTAATGTGCTCTTAGTTTTTTGAATGAATGTTAGAATGTTATAAATAAATTTTCTTGGAATTTTTAATGTTTATTAATTTAAAAATGACTGAACGGAATACTTCTTGAATAACCTACAGTCCGTTACTGTATTAATATTGTGAGTGATCGTTTGTATTTTGCTTTCATCGGAGGTCTTACGGGTCGCCTAAATTAAGAATTTAAACTCAACTCAACAAGCCTGTGCCAGATATTTCTATATAGTGCTTTATTAATATCTACGCACTTGTTAAAATGGTAACATTTATTTGAATTTTATTAGAAATGAGCCACTAAAATGTAGTTAGTTACGAATAAAATCTTGTATTGTTTATAAATTTTTTACAACAATGTTGAAAAAATTTAAAAAATTTTTAGAATCATCTTTAGCATTTTCTGGCTCTGTCTTATGCCAGATTTAGCTGTAAAAATGTGAAAGATCTGGTCACACTGAACCCAGACCACATGCTAATATTAATTTCTCTTCAATAGTGAGGCTCTCTAAATTTAATGTAAATTTAATCGATAACAAAATACCCTTGATCGGTAGTTTTTGTATTTGAATTCTCTTTTATAAAGCAACCAAAATTAAAACATTGTGAGGTCTAAAGAGTGTTTCTAAAGCCCCAGTTCAATGACAGAAACAGTAGCGTGAAAATCAGTTGCTTCATTTTGTTGTATGTACAGCTTGTATGTAAAATTTGGTTGTAGAGAGCAGTTAGACGTTACTAAACCGTAACATCTTAATCTGCAGAAAAAAGATTTTTCTTACTTTTTTACTGTACGGTTTCATTACTGTTCCTGTCAACTAACCGGGACTTAATTCAAAAAATATAAAATAGAACTCTAAGAAATTTGCTAGAGGCTGAACAAATAGATTTTCTTTTCGCTCAATGTAGCCCACAAGACACAAACACTAAATTTCATATTCTACGCCAATTACTTAAAAACACTAAAAGTACTGGAGTAATGACAGATATTATGACACTAACATTACAGATTCCCAAAGAAACGAAGCAGCGATTATAAAACCATTTTCTATTAATTATTTATTTTAAAAATTTTCACTTTTTGAAATTTTTTAAATTATATTGGGATTGCACTATATAAAACTAAGAAACCACCAGCTTATGCTTTTTTGTACTTGACGTAAAGAACGAAGTGTATACTACACTTTAAATTCACAATAACTGTTACTATGGATATTATTGAAAGATGCCCAGTATGTTGCCTGAAGCATACTATATGTTACCAAGGGATGTATTATGGACAATATACATTTAGTCGCAAAACTCTACATACGATTTGATATATTCAATAATTTTAAATTTATTTAAAAACTACGAGGGTTGTGGAGTCGGAGTTGTGGAGCCGATGTTGAGGTTTTTGTACCGCAGTCAGAATCGTAGTCGAAGTACCCTCCAAAAATCGCAACTCCGACTTCAAAATTTTTCTGAATAAAAACTTAAAAAAAAATTTTTCCAAAATATTAATTTGTCAAAATTGGCGATGCAATATTTTACAAAATCATTTGCTTTCTATATTTAACCCTTGACAAAGTATTGCATTAAAAAAATACTTTAAAGTCAAATTAGGACCAGTCTCATATATATTTAGCATCAAAGTAACAGTTGGAGTCGAAGTCGGAGTTGGAGTCGAAGTCAGAGCTGAAGTCAGAGTCGCACTTAAGAAATTTCAGCGCTTGGAGTCGGATTCGGAGTAAGAACTATTTTTTGACGAATCCACAGCCTTGAAAAATACAATTAAATTTTTTTTAAACTTTTTTTATATCCCAGGATCAACGATCCGTAGAAAAAATAATAATTTACGTGTTCTTAAATAATTTAAAGGAAATAAAATAATAAAATTCAGTTTTTTGCATATCACTAAAAGTCGTATGCACATACGACATATTTTATAGGTGCTTAAGGCTTGCATGGGCTCCTTTTGCATCGAAAAGTTCTTTTAATCTTTTATGCATTAAAGAAACAATATTTGTTGCTACTTCTGCAGAATGTTAAACGTCGTATATACACTTTTGCAACGCCTGCTAAAGTTGCATATTACAAAAATTTTACACTTGACGTTACATTTTTTAAACTACTCGTATTTCAACATCTTTATATACAGTAGACCCTGTTAAATAGTTACAAGTAAAATTGTTTAAAAAATGTAATTAAAATATACAAAAGTTATGAAATAACATGAAAAGTCGATATCGTATGTAGAGCCTTGCAATGTATGTAAAAATACGTGAATCGTCTTATGGTCATTATATTGAATTATTTTATTTATACTTCCCATTTATGACCAAAAATTGCCAAGTACTTCAACTTGCTTACGGTGCGATTAATATTTGCCTTATTCTGATTATGAACACTTTTTGTACCGTGTAAATTAAACCCTGTGCGAGTGTAAATGTTTGAAAGTATAAAGGAGTATAAAGGATAACACAGTACAACATTTTTCAGTTAATTGATTGCCAACTCAATTCTGTGAACTGTATGTGAAATTAGACCCAAAAAGAAGAATTTCTGCATCATTCGTTTTGTCTTCTTAACTGCGATTTGAAGTTAGTATCGATTTGAAGTTAGTACTATCGTATAGGGGAATTTATCACGTTTTAGGCCCTGTTGTTTGACATAGCTCGACAACCCCTAGCCCAATTTAGTTGAAATAAATTTTAAAAAATTAAGAATTACAATTCCCTTAATCTGTTCATATATTGTTTTCCTATACAAGTAACACTTTCGAAGTTAAAAATGAATGTATGAAGGGAAAAAATTATTTTTTGCCTAAAAATTTAAATTTTTTTTTTTTTTAAATACATAAAAAATGCAAAATGGAAAAAAGTTTCAAGTCTAGTTATTTTTTCGCAAAGTCACATAACCTATGAGCAAAATGAGACAAAGATCATAAAAATCGATGCACGCGTTTCGCTTTTATTCGCAATTGAGTAAATGTATGAATTTCAAAAATTTGCTCGAGATATGCACAACATTATTTGGAGAAAACATTGACACCTTTTTCATGATTCTGAGAATTAAAAAAAAAGGAATAAACAAAAGGTTATTTGATTTTTATGATTGCGGTAATAAATGTACGTGGACAATTAAACGGAAAGTGGACCTTTTTATTATTTGGGTTTTTCCGGTGGCTACCTATATGATTTTTTTACAGAAATTGCACCCACATTTAAGGGTGGTCATTATTTGGAAAGTTTTGCACAGTTTGAAACGTACAAGTGCTGAATCAGGTATATAGCCAGCCGCCCTTAAAATATGCGCCTATTTATAAGTACCTGGCAGTAAAATATTCAAAAATACGTAGTATTTATAGGTGTGCATTGATCGATTTTTGGCATTCAGCCAGTGCCGACGAACGCGAACAGTAAAAGTGATTTTTCTCCAGTTTTTTAAAAGTGAATAACAACAAAACATAAAATATATCAATATGGCAAACAACAAGTGCCCATATTTGGATGAATATTGTTACGTTTGTGGTCATATCGTCCGAAAAATACAGAAAAAAGATCGAAAAAATTTGTTTACTGAGCAATTCAAAACCGCGTATTGTAATTATTTCGATGAAGCAGATTTAAGTGGTGCAAATTTTACGCCGAACACAGTGTGCAACAGTTGTTATACTACCCTTCTAAAATGGATTCACGGAAAAAGTAGAAAGTTATCTTTTATGAAGCCAGTAATTTGGGTGGAAGACACAACTGGACATGATGAATCCAGGTGCTATGCATGCATAAATTTTCGTCCTGGATTAAACAGACAACAATTGAAAACAAAAGTATACACTGCTGCATTTACTGCCACACTTCCAGTGCAACGCCCTGCTGATACCGATGCTCCTAAACCTCCGAGTGCGGATACTGTGTCCCTGCTAGCCGAAACCGTTTTCATCAATCCGACCGATTTGGATGATGCTGATTTCATACCCGATATTGAAAATAGTGCACCACAACCGCTACCACAAATCGAAATGGATTACATTGTGGCCAAGCTGGGACTATCACAACACGACTCCGAATGGCTGACATCATTTTTGAAGAGAAGAAAACTCACACAGCAAAATGTCAGCGCAACATCATACCGACAACGCCAAGCTGATTTTCAGAAATTTTATTCCGTTGACGAAGCAAATACGTTCACGTACTGCCATGATATCCCAGGTTTAGTGAAAAAATTGGGAATGGATTATATCGCTGGCGACTGGCGTTTATTCATCGATGGTTCAGTTACTAGTTTGAAGGCTGTGCTGCTGCACAAAAAAAATAAAAAACCACGCATTCCATTGGGATTCAGCACAACTATGAAGGAAACGTATGAAGCATTGGGCGAAATTTTGAAGAAAATCAAATACGATGAACACAAATGGAACATTTGTTGCGATCTGAAGGTGGTCAACATACTACAAGGGATTATAGAAAAGGGCGGATATCCAAAATACTTCTGCTTCCTTTGTAATTGGGATTCAGGATACAAAGGAAATCAATATCAATGTAAAGATTGGAAAGGAAGAACTCCCGAGCTCAACAATCAATTAAAATTACGCAATGAACCTATGATAAAGGACCTGGATGATATTTTGTTGCCACCGCTCCACATGAAACTGGGAATAGCTTGGAAATTCGTTGAAGTGGTGGTCAAAAAAGTTAACGGCGCCTTTGACTGTTTGAAATCCATCTTTCCGAAACTCAGTGATGAGAAAATTAAAAACGGTACGTATCGTACTCTGTATTTCAATATTGTCATATCTAAATTTGTTAATTTCTATACATTCGCATTACCAATAATTTTTTCGTTTTTCTTATGTATTTAAAACAGGTATTCTCAATGGACCTGATATTCGGAAATTGATCAAAAGTGATTCTTTCACACATTTGCTTTCAGAGCATCACGACCACCAACATGCATGGAACGCATTGAAAGAAGTAATAGAAGGCGTTCTAGGAAAGAACCGTGTCCAGCGAGAAGAGATACAGCAACGAGTGGACAGGTTGCTGTTTTATTTTGAAAAAATCGGTGCATCCATGACGCTGAAATTGTATTTCTTGCACCACCACCTCGATACTTTTTTGGCACAATCACCTCAGGAATCAGACGAACAAGGAGAGAGGTTCCACCAGGTGACCATGCCATTTAAAAAGCGGTTCAAAAGCAAAAAATTGGATGCATTGCTTGCGGAGGTTTGTTGGTGGAGTTCCACAATTATGCAGTTTGAAGAAAGCACCGAAGATGAAGACATTGAAATTGGTGGACACAGTGAAAGAAACACGCCCTTGAATAGTATGTGTATCTCGGATGACGATACAGACTCAGACCATGAATATGAACAACCTACGAAGAAAACAAGATCATCAGAACCACAAGCGTCAACTTCTACAAGGATGGATATTGCCAATAATTGAAAAAATGTTCTAAATTTTGTTTTTATGCATATTATAATTGCGTATTAATTGCATATTATTTTATTTTCATTAAGTTTTTATAAATAAAGTTTTTTTTTGCATGATAATTTTTTAATTTATATTTATATTTTTATTTTAAGGGTGGTGGCTATAACTGATTTTTGAAATTCATACCTTTACTCAATTGCGAATAAAAGCGAAACGCGTGCATCGATTTTTATGATCTTTGTCTCATTTTGCTCATAGGTTATGTGACTTTGCGAAAAAATAACTAGACTTGAAACTTTTTTCCATTTTGCATTTTTTATGTATTTAAAAAAAAAAAAAATTTAAATTTTTAGGCAAAAAATAATTTTTTCCCTTCATACATTCATTTTTAACTTCGAAAGTGTTACTTGTATAGGAAAACAATATATGAACAGATTAAGGGAATTGTAATTCTTAATTTTTTAAAATTTATTTCAACTAAATTGGGCTAGGGGTTGTCGAGCTATGTCAAACAACAGGGCCTAAAACGTGATAAATTCCCCTATACGATAGTACTAACTTCAAATCGATACTAACTTCAAATCGCAGGTAAGAAGACAAAACGAATGATGCAGAAATTCTTCTTTTTGGGTCTAATTTCACATACAGTTCACAGAATTGAGTTGGCAAATCATGTGTTGTACTGTGTAAGGGATTGTGTGTGAGTGTAAGTGGCTTTGTATGCGTGTGTGTGTGTCAAACACAAACAAGATAAAATGGTACATTTACCTTTAAAGGAATTGATGCCGTTGGAGGAGTATTTGTCAATGCCCTGGTTGTAGTTGTTGATTTTGCTATAATTCCAGCTGTTGTTGTCATCATTGAAGTGGACAAGCGATAAAATTGTGATATTGGAAATCCTGTTGTTTTTGCTGTTGCCGCTGGGTCTGTAAATGATGTTGAAGATTTTGGCTTCTTTGTTGGTGGCTCTGGTAAAATGTCGCTGTCCGTTTGTAAATCTCCATTGTAAATGTTTTCATTTCCGTTGCTAAAATACTTAAATGTTGTTGATGGGCCACCAATACTATTATGAAGTTTTATTTCATCCCCTTCTCTACTTCCTGTCAGCTTAACTCTCCCACCACCAGCTGCTGTTGCCAGTGTTTTATCTACAGTGTTGCTGTATGTGTTAAAATCTTGACCATATTCGTGATAACGATTAACATGATGTTGCTGTTGATGCTGCTGTTTCTGCTGTTGTTCCTGTTTAAGCTCTTTTTCGTGTTCCTGTAAAAGTAATTGCTGTTGTTGCTTTTGCTTCTGATGTTTCAAATGCTGTTCACGATGTTGATGCTGATGTTTATGGTGTTCTTCCGTTTTATAATCGTAGTATAAAACCGAAGGTAGATTTTCAGGAAAATTAAGTATTTTACTGCTGGACCCACTTGAGCCGTACTCGTGATTATTTTTGTTGCGATTGTGTGCATGATGATATTGTTCGAAGTGTTCATTATTTTTATATTGTTGCTGTTGCTTGTTCCACTGCTGTTGTTCTTCCTGTTTCTGTTTATTTTGTTCCTTAATTTTCTTTTTATGTTTCTCCTCCTCTTGCTGTTGCTGGTACATCTTCTTCTTCGTCATTTGTTTGCTGTGATGAAGTTTATGCTGCTGCTGTTCGTGCTCCTTCCGCATCAGTTGCTCTTTTAGGCCTTCATATTCCTGTTGCATTTCTTGTATTTCCGCTGAGTCGTCATCGTCGTACTTGAAGTCTTCATTTGTTTTTGGTTTTCTCATTGGCTTTAAAGTCGTTTTGTAAGTGGTTTTCGGATTTAATTGCACGCGTGTTGTAGATGATTCTTCAATGGGTGTCGAATAGTCATCATATGTTGTTGAAGCTTTTGTGGGTTTTTTATCTGGAAATGTTAACACGAAAATTAGTTCAATTACAGATGGGTCAGTGGATGCAGCGAAAGGCAAACAAGAAGTAAATAAGAACACGTACATATTTGCATTTAGCGGAAGTGGGAAGGAAACAAAATTAAGGACATTTAAACGATTTCCTTTATAAAGCAATTTCAACTATATATATGTTATATATTCCTCTAATTGTGAATAAAATTTTTATCGAAATTTTTCCATTTTCCGTTAAAAAAAGGTTTGGGAAAAATCAAAATTTCGATGAAAAGAACTGTTAACATTTTAATCACGGCAGACGTGCTTATTCAGGTGCAGCGTATAAAGTATTTAAACAGTTGCATTCAGGGCACAGTGAAATATCACGCACAAATGAACAACCTTTAGCAGTTAAATAACATAGGATAGAAAGACAAAGTGAAGGTAATACGTTATTTAAATATTTTACTTACTGAGTTGCACCAAATTTTAAAGCTCTGGATGAATATCGCTTTTCATTCTAGGCACTTTCGTGTTAAAGCTTTATTTTTCTGGCGGTCGTCTGTATGTTGGTATATTTTTAACACGGCAAATGACGTTCTTGGTCTTAGAAACCATGGCACATAGCCTTCTGATCTGTACATCACGAAACTACCTTAATTTTTTTAAGTTCGGCCTATTCTTGTATATGAATCTATTGTATCCTTAATATTCCATTCAAATAAACAGTATTAAATCGGTGCATAAGAAGTTTTTGGGTTTTTTGTTTACGTGGCAACGAATGGAATTGATAAGTTATTCAGTCATAGGAATATAATAGACTTGCCCTTATTAAGCTACAAACTTTAAATGGCCGCCTTGTTATGCTGAGTATCTCTTACCCAGCAAAAACTTTTCTTTCAATTTACTTTGTAGCCTTATTCGTCACTTTTTGCATTATTAGTTAAATAATAACTTTCTTATTATGTCTTAAATAAGTCATATTAATACACAACAAAAGAATACGTTAATGTAATGATTTAAAAAAGTTTTTACTATATGATTTTAAACAAGTTTTTAAATCAATTTGCAATATATTATATTAGTATTTGTTAGATATCCGGTAATATAATGAAATTTTAAGAATAATTTCTATGTGAAATACATGGAAAATCCAAAAATCAATCAAATGTATGTACATATTTACATAAATATATTCCAAAATTACCCCCAAAATATATTTTTGTTATTAGAATTCTATTAGTGATATCAATCTAATATTTACGATATTTCTTTGAAGAACATAATCCGGCCTGTCAAAGAAATTGTTTGGAATGGTTTTGAATCCGTGTTTTCATTTCGATCGATTTTCGTAATTCCGACAAATTTTAATTTTGTTATTTTTAAGTTAAATGAGGCAATATTGTGCAAACCAAAACAAAATCTTTTTTTAATCGAAAAATTAAAAGTGATTTCATTCCGAGAAAATTTATCGGTTTTCGGTTTCTGAAGAAACTTTCTCGGAATTAAAAAAACTTTCGATCGAAATTGATTTCTGTGACAGGCCCGTATATTTCCATATATTAATACACACATTGTAATTACAGTGTTAGAGTTATAAATGATTTTGTGCAGCACTCTTTATTAAATATTTTCTTACATTTCGAAAAAATTTATTATTGTGTACACTTGTTCAATTAATTTCGCACCAAATTTTATGTAAATTCAAACACAACAATATCGTTAATGGGCACGAAATTATATTCCGGAAAGATTTTTCTATGAGGGGTATGTGAAATTATGGACCCATTTTCACAATTTTTAATAGGTACCTGTTTTGTTCGGCACCAACGCATAATATCCTCTCCGCCTTTGGTGGTGTGAATACAAAAACAACACCTTTTCCCAAAAGAAAATAAAAAATTTTAAGTTATTTAAATCTTTTTGTTATACCCAAAATACCAAAGGCAGAGAGAATATTATGCAATTATATTGATGTGTATGACAAATAAATCTATTGGTGCCAGACCCACCATTTAGTGTCCCGATCGACTATTCCATTTGGCTAACTGGGATACACTAAACAAAGTCTTTGGTTATGGCAGTCAATTGGGTCAACTGTTATCGATACTAGTCTAGTTGAATTTTTTATAAATGCGATTAAAGGAGTAATTTTTAGCCCAAACAGATCTGTAGTAATTTAGACTGATCAGCTGAAAGTAATGAGTTAGCCAATGTGGAACACAATAGTTAATTTTACCTAGTAGGAACTCAAAATCATATTTAACCCGAATCAATCCTATTACATACCCAGCAAAAACTTTGCTTAAGGTGTTATGATACTTGCTATTTTTTGTATTTTTTCTATATTGGAGAACAGTGCAAATATATTTGCATAGGAAAACTGACTAAGTGTAAAGAGTTTGATTATACCATAAAAAATCTTGAAATGTCAAAAAAATATACGTGTGTTATCGATAAATAATCTTAGACTGTCAAAAAAAATATAAAAATTTGTAACTTAAACTTGACATTTCCAGATTAAATGTTAGCACTGCTGCTAACTTTTTTAGTTTTTGATCGAAAGTAGCGGGTTTTAATTTTTTTTGCGATTTATAGCTTTTTTTGACGGTTTTTGTGGGAACAAAACGTGGGCAATATTGTTTGTTTTGTTTACATTTTATATTGTATTGTATTTCTTGTTCTTTCTCGCATTTGTTGTTTCATTCAGTCAATCTTAAAAAAATCCAATACAAAAAATAGCAAGTATCATAACACCTTTACAAAATAAGCAGAAAAATAATGAGAACTTGAGGAAAAGACTTTTTATTTTTGCACTAGAAAAATAACTTATTTTTGCTCGCGATGTCCCAAAGGTAATCCTTTATAGTTTGGCCAATTACAACCTAAACATGTTAGAGTGCTATATTCGGCTGTGCCGAATTTTTGATACCCTCCACCGACAGGAATGGGCTCTATATGATAAATACATATATATTATTAACTAAGCTTGACAAATACGAACGTCAGCATTAAAATTAGTTGCGGTTTAGACCTGAATTATATTATTGATCGACAATAAGAAAATTTTATGCGTTTCTTGTCAGAACTTTGAACTGGGGGCATATTACGGCATTCGATATCGATCGTAATTACAATTCAATTTAAATGGAAGTTTCGATCGATATCGAAGGCCGTAATTTGCCCCCTGGCTTGAGTAAAATATCATGATGAATCATCCACAAATTCTAAAGACTGATTTCTGGTATTAAAAAAAATAAATTAGAATAAATTTCAATACAGCAGTGTAATTAGTTTTAGCGTTAACAGTAAATTTCACAAATTTGCATGATATTTTTTCTGGCCATATGAATTTAAGTAAGAAATTTTACCGCATTATCTATATCTGTGATGGTTTTAGGCGAATTTAATTATTTTCCCAAAGTGTTTTCCGAGAGTAGGGTTTATATGGAGCCTTGTGTCAATTATGGACCGATCTTCAAACAATTTTACAGTGTGATTTCTGGTCCTATAATACTGTGCCGTACCAAATTTTAGTATGATAGCATTATTAAATACGGTTTTAGGCGTACTAAACTGTTTTCCGGGAATAGGGTTTATATGGGGCCTAGTGTAAATTATGGACCGATCTTCACGAAATTTTACAGTGTGATTTCCGGTCGTATAAAAATGTGACGTACCGAATTTTAGTATGATAGCATTATTAAATACGGTTTAAGGCGTACTAAACTGTTTTCCGGGAGCTGGGTTTATATGGGACCTAATGTAAATTATGGACCGATATTCAAAAACTTTTACAGTGTGATTTCTGGTATTATAAAACTGTGACGTACCAAATTTTAGTATGCTAGCATTATTTATTGAGGTTTTAGGAGTACTAAACTGTTTTCCACGAGAAGGGTTTATATGGGGCCTATGGTCAATTATGGACCGATCTTCACGAAATTTAACAGTATGATTTGAAGTCGTATAAAACGAATTCGTGAAATTTTATGTCATTCCGTGCATTATTCCACCATTTATGTTAGTTTTTGTATCAAAATTATCAATTTTTTTAGGGTGGTGGTTCCACATTTTGATTCATAGATCTGAACCTACTGAACCGATGTTGCTGGATTTCAATCCCAAACTGCTTAGGATAACTACAAGTAATTTGAGACCAAGTTTGTTCTTTTGTTTTGCTTTTTTCGTAAGTGAGCGAGTTTTCAACAGACGGACAGACGGACATGGCTAAATCGACTCAGAATTACTCAAGGACCCAGAATATATATACTTTATGGGGTCTTAGATGTATTATAAAAAAGTTTCACACGGAATGACAAACTTAGTATACCCTCATTCACCACAGTGGTGGTGGAGGGTATAAAAATAATACCTTTATTTTATACTTAAAAGTTCTATAAAAATAAAAAAGAGACAAGAAATAAGAACTTTCAAATTATTTTTCAAAAAGGTTAAAACACACTAATTAAAATTGCTCTGAAATATTATGGAATTTTTGTTGAAAAAGTGTACACAATAATAAATTTTTCGATATGTAAGAAAATATTTAATAAAGAGTTCTGCACAAAATCATTTATAGCTCCAACACTGTAATAACAATGTATGTATTAATAATGTGTAATTAATAATTAATGTAAATATACGAGTCTGTCACAGAAATCATTTTCGATGGAAAGTTTTTTTTATTCCGAGAAAGCTTCTTCAGAAAACGAAAAACGATAAATTTACTCGGAAACAAAAATCGATCAAAGTCTGAAGAGGGTAAAACAAAATTGATCGAAATGAAAATATGGATTCAAAAGGTGACAGGCTTGATAATGTTCTTCAAAAAAACATCGTCTACATTAGATCGATTTCACTACTAGTATTCTAATAACAAAAATATATTTTGGGGGTAATTTTAGAACATATTTATGTACATACATATTTACATACATTTTATTTATTTTTGGATTTTCCATGTATATCACATCGAAATTATTCGTAACAGTTTATAGTATTACCGTATATCTAACAAATATTAATGGAATATATTGCAAATTGATTCAAATAATTCTTTAAAATCATATAAAAATAACTTATTTAAATCATTAAATTAAAGTATTCTTTTGTGGTGTATAATTTTGACTTAATGAAGATATAATAAGAAAGTAATTATTTAATATATTACTAATAATGCAAATAGTGGCGAATACAGCTACAAAGTAATGAATTCAGGAAGTCATTAAAAGTAGCATTGTAAGTTAAGTTTTTGCTGGGTATGTATGCAAGTTTAAATTTTAGTTACAGGCCAACCTAAATAAGGGTGGAAAGCGTTTTTAAAAATAATAAATTGAGGGACCAAATAACGGCATTTGATATCGGTCGAAATCACTATACAATTTAAATGGGAATTTCGATCGATATTGAATGCCATAATTTGTCCCCAGTTTTTTTAAAATCCAAAATAGGAAAATATTTCAAACATTGGTAGAATACCTAATTAATTCTTGAAGCTTGTCAACTTTGCTTGTTGTTCACGATGTCATACAACCGAAAAGGCAACAAAAGTTTGAAAATCTAGAATAAGAGACGTGACTCAATTAAAATCTATTTTCATGGGAGTAACGCGATCAAAAATTGTTAATTCATAAAAAGGAAGAATATTGGCTTCCACATTAACTGAGAGATTTCGAACGTCGATTTGACACATCAATAATTCTGTTTCGGGGCTTAAAAAAATGGATCTATGACCAGAATCCAAAGCATAAACTATTATAGTTATTACAAGACCAACGAACGAAATGAATACCAAAGATAATTAAGCCTATTTTGTGTTATGAACTGCTTTCACATGAAAATTACTGCAAGCAATATTAACAAAAGCATTTAAGAAGTTATCCAAAAATTTTAAATAATACTAACAGAAAATCGTCAAATTTAGGGCATAAATCGTTAATTTTCCACTTTTGCAACCAAAAGTCGTCAAAATGACGTAAAATCTGGCAACCATGTCTACAACTCAAAACTTGTGACAATAACCAGCATGTTGTTGTTCTTTTTACTTTGCATACAACTCTTTTGCTTTTGTTCATTTACATCTCCAGTGGGAAAATGAGAAGACCTTCTTACTTCAGGCCTTATTAAAGGCCTGCTTCAAAATTTTGTTGATTCAATTACCACTTTTTTTTCTAACTGCTAAAGAATGCCTTATAGAAGGCCTCAGACCTTTCGTATAAAAGATAAGATAAACATTCCACACTCGCTCCTATGAAAAGGGAGAAGAGAAGGAGTAGCATTTTTTGTTTTGTTTTTTGCCAAAGCAAAAGTAAGAGAATTACTTTTTTTTATCCAGTTGCCATTCTTATCTACCTACCAAAGAAGCGAGAGCGGAAGACCTACCACGCAATGACAACGTGTTTAAAAAAGATATTAGTATGGAATGGAGTGAACAGGCCTTGTACATCCAAAAGAAGGAGTACAGAGGCCTTCTAGAAGGCATCCGTAATCCTTGTTTTTCCCGCTGGGTCATTTTTACTCACACGTATATGAGTTGTTTCTATCTATTATTAACACTATCGAACGTCTATATTTCCTAGAAAAAATGCCACATTCTGCCAAGAATATCTTTCAAACTACGTTTCCCAGTAAAAAATGTGCTCCAAAATAATCAGGTTTTATGTATGAATTTATACCTCAAATCACGTCAAACCTGCTAATTGGAGAACGCTTTTCTGCTGACAATAAGCGCTTCTTACTATTTTAACATATTCGTTAATGTGTTGCTTTTGCGTGTTTAAATGTCTTCTTCAATCAGTTTCGTAAACCATAATATCAGGCCTGTTCTGAAAATCACTTTAACTCAAATCACGCGATTTCAAATCACTTGTACCTTCTAAAATCACACGTGTGATATTTTGGTGTCCCGCTTTTGTGTGTTTCGGTGCAATTTTCAATTGCCGAAAGCACACCGATAAACACAAAAACAGTATGACTTTCAGAACACCAAAAAATCACAAATGGGATTTTAAATTTTATTTTTCAGAACAGACCCGTATATTTTATTTTTTTTGATTTAAAACCTTCTTCGTTGTCAACCCTAAAATAGAGAGCTCTCTTATTGAAGCGATCGATTATGCGCTTTTTTACACAAACACAAATTTTTTTTACTGCGTTCTTTTGTTAAAATCCGATGTATAGTGTAGGCGTTAAAGGGATCAAAAGAAATCGCCTTGCCTATTAATATATAAAAATTAAGATGAAGAATGATGATGCTATTTCATAACAGCATTGAAAAACGAAAAAAGATTTTGTATTTAAACATCTATTGTGTTCAATTTGTATTTTTTCTTTAATATGTTAAGATTTTTAATCTATAGACCTAAGTAAAAAAATAAAACACCAAACACTTATCGTATTATTGAAGTATTTAGGATTTATTTTTTCATCGGATGTAGGCGCCGCATTTTGGAAGGATGGAAGATTTATGTGGGGTCAGCGTGAAATAATAATAGATTAATTTGATATTTTTCCGGTAACAAGCTCTATCGTGTTTTTAACAAACAGACGGACAGACATCAATACATTCCTAGTCTTAGAATTTTTAAAAGTTGCGGTTATATACAAACATTATTCTTCAATGTTACAAACGTTCTGAAAAAATTAATGCATTCCGCATCTTTCGGAAGGTGGCTTTAAATATCCCTTTTATCATTTCCTATTAAATGCAAAAATTACCCTTAACAATTATTCTCCCATAAAAATACACCAAATTCCAATCTGCCCTAATTAAAATTCGATACCGTTATTTACATTTGACTTAATTTTACTGAACTTATTTAATAAACACATCATGAACCGGTACTTTAATGATTATTTCCCCTAAACAAACTACATCGTAAATGGACATATTTTCTTTTGTGTACACCAGCAAATCTAATTTTGCGCAAATTAACCCTTTAAAAATAAATTCCTTTTAAAATATTTTTAAGAGCCGATACGTGAAAAAATGTTTCTTCTACCTTTTCATTTCTCTTTTATTTACATTTTGTTTGCAAACATTTTTTTATAAACCAAAATCAAAACCATCAAAAAAACATGCCTTTAGTAAATAAAGCCCTGGAAAAAAGAATCGAAAACACAACTACAAGAATTTGCTCGCTGTGTACTTACCACATTTTTCCCACCAGCAAAATATTTCACCATCCATGCACAAACAAACCTCACAGTTATCCAGACGCGGTACCTGGGGAAGAAAAATTTTATTAAATGAAAAGGAAGTTAAAAAAACAAAATTTTTTTACTAATAAAAAATTTTAAAGATAAGAATTTTAAAGTACAAAAAAGGAAAAATGCTGAATTAAATTCAGTTGAAATGAACTTTTACCTGTTTTGATTAAAAGTATGCAGAGAGTAATATGGACTGATTTTTATCCATCAGTGCAAAAATAAAACAAAATACTAGACCTATAATTATTTGGCTAGAAATTTTGGAAAAAAATATCATAACACGAATTAGAGCGTCGTAAGTTGGTTTGTAAATTTCGTCAGGATAATACTTATAAAAGAATATATGAAATTTTTCATCACTTTTTTGAAACTCAAATCAAAAAATCTTTTATTTGTAAAACAACAAAAGGTGTCGAAAGTGGAAAACCGTTTGATAGAAAACGACGATCTGGTAAACTCGAGATATGTTGAAGTCAAAAATTGCCGGATGTACTGCAAAATCTTACAGTGCATTGACAAATAAATGCATTTGTAAAGACAAAACAGTACAGAAATACGAAGAACATATTAGACTAACCAAATGACCAAAGAACCACTTTCTAGCTATCTTAGAAAAACGGTCAGTTGTCATTTCCCAATCGGGAAAACCCGGAATTTACAGTATGCCGATTTTTTTTATATTTTTATACCCTTCACCGAAGGTAAAAGGGTATATATCGCTCATTTCGTGCAAGACCGTCACAACTCAAAATTTGGCATTTTCGAGTTAGTAATGCAGAAATGTTCTTCTCATAAATCTCTACAAATTGCTCTAAGAACGGAGAGAATTATCGAAAAAATAACGGTAATACAGATGCTTGTGACGCTATGACCTCTCGTAACAAACTTGAGCAATTAACATCAACAAGGTCACATTTCAGTTTGTGTTTGGCATTCCTCTTGTACATGTGGTTTTCTTTGTAGCAAAAAAGAAACATTTGATTTTATAACTGTATTTTAGTGAAATAGAAGGTAAAAAAATAATAGGTTGGAATCTTAAAAAGGCTCTCCTGTAAAGTTTCAAATTTTGAGTTGTGACGGTCTTGCACGAAATGAGCGATATAACTTTGTCATTCCGTTTGTAATTTCTACAATATTGATCTAAGACCATATAAAGTATATATATTTTGGCTTCTTATGAGAAGGGAAGTTCAAATGCGGTTGTCCATCTGTCCGTCTGTCTGTCCGTTGAAATGGGTTTTCCTAAGACCCCAGATATGAAGAAGGCTAGGTTGTTATACATTTATGTCACATATAGTCCGGAATTGTTTGCTATTGAAATTCAGGAAGATCGGTCGATAAATGGCTGAGATATGAGCAAAAAACCACGACTACCACTAATTTTTTCCATAAATCCCATGTTGTTGTTGTTTTTAAAATTCTTTTTTTCTGCATATCTCGAGAGGCGCAAGAGCTACGGCTTTCAAATTTAGTACAAACATGTTGCTTGCCAAAACACAAGCTCTCTAAAAAAATGGGCGGGATTGGAGAAGTGGGTGTGGCACATCCCATACAAAGACCTTATACATTTCTGTATATCTGGCGAACGAAACGAGCTATAGTTCCCAAATTAGGTACAAACATATCGGTTATCAATACCCTGTATCCCACAAAATATGGGCGCGATCGGAAAAGTGGGCTTGGTACCTCCCGTACAAAGACATTATTCAAAATACTCAAAATTTTAAATTTTAGGGCTCTAGTATGACATATGAACCAAAGTATCAGACACTTTTAGCAGCATATATTTCCCGAAAACCCTGAAACTTTTCTCGCAAAAATGGAAGAGTAATGCCCAAAATAAAATTTTTTTTTACTCACACAAAGATATTTGTTTATATAAAAAAAAATATTCCACGGCCTATTTACTTATATTAAGGCTAAGTTCGCATGCGTACCAGTGGTCGAGTGGTCTAGCCGCTATGTCACAAGTAAACGTCTGAGTGTTGGCGGGTTCAAATCCCATTCGATAAACTTTTTATTTCTCTTGGTATTTATAAATTATTTTTAATTAAATAAAAAATATATCAGTTTTTGCTATTTTTACTTTTATATCCTTTAAAAAACACGCTTTTTTTTAAAAAAATTTAGAGTTTTGTTCTAAATAAATGCCCATTTTTTCTGTGGCTAATAATTTTATATAAAAACCAAACAATTTATTTTTGGTAAAACAAGAAATTCCGACTTAAGCCATTATTATTTAATGCCACAGATATATTATATATGTAGATTGTTCTTATCGCACCATGGTGAAGGGTATATAAGATTCAACATAGCCGAATATAGCACTCTTACTTGTTATTATTAAAATTTTTTTTCAATAATTTGTATAAATATTTTTTACGTGCATTTGTTATCATAATACATTTTGATACACCCTATTGTTCAAAAATTAAAAAAATATACCAACACAACAAAAATAATTTTAATACAATGTTCATATGAAAGAAGTGTTTTGTGTACAAAAAATATCCATCCCGAAATATTTTCTTTAATGCCGAATCCCGGGATTCAGAAAAACCAATCCCGATTGGAAGCCCTTGTTGTCACCATACATCTAATACGCGTCACAAAAATTTTTTAATGAAGGCTCGCCATGAATTGTATTATGGATGATGGAAACTACTTTACAATAGAAGGTTATGATTGGATACTAATTCAAACTTTTTAGACGATTTTGAAAAGAAATTTTTATAAAATGTAAAAAAGCCCCTCGATGTGGCTTAATATTGTAAATATATATATAGTTTGTTAAATAAGTTTAAAGCTGTGTATTTTAGCATACGTATATTTACTTTGATTTTATAATACCTGAATAAAATTGTTCACTTCTACTAATGGGTCCGTCCATTTTTCCGCATACTCAATGATATATAATTTTAATATATGTAATACGAAGCAAACGCTTTTAATTTTAAATCATTATTTAGCTCTAAAATCTAAAATTTTTTTACATTAAATTTAAGGAAGTCCAGTAATAAATTGCAAATAAAATACAGCATATTAAATAAAGAAAACAAAAATTGGGGATCTGGATAAAATAGCATTACTTACACTGTCCAAAAAAATAATGGTGTTTTCTCTTCTATAAAAAAAATACCACCTTGTGGTATGCAGGTATAAAATGTCTTGCCAACCCTGAAATACTGTTATTTGCTATTTGACGAGAACTAAACACAAGTTATCAAAACGAGGAATGGCCTGTTTTTAAAAGCTGACAAAAAGTTTGTTATTTAAAAAAATTATTGAAAATTTCTTTATTGCATCAACAACAAAATGAATGACGAAATTCCAGTTTATTCAAACACATTTCAATGTAAGTAAAAATAATAATAAAATAATATGAGAATTTCATTTTGAATTTGAGAAAATTCCAATTGAAATTGAGAATATTCGTTTGAAATTGAGAAAATTCCAATTGAAATTGAGAATATCAATTTGATATTGAGAAAATTCCAAATGAAATTGGGAAAGTTTAATTTAAAATTGAGAAAATTCTAAATGACATTGAAAAATTTTAATTTGAAATTGAGAAAAATTCAAATGAAATTGAGAAATTTTAATTCTAGGAGATTGCAGTAGAGCCATACAACATACTACAACGTTTTACCAATCTGCTCTGGATCTGGAAGATATGCCTGTTGGTCAATAATACTGCGACTCATGTTCTCAATTTTAAAAATTAAAATTTCCCAATTTCATTTGGAATTTTCTCAATTTCAAATTGATATTCTCAATTTCGATTGGAATTTTCTCAATTTCAAATTGAAATTCTCATTTTCAATGAAAAATGGTGTAGTGGAATCTTAGGTTAAAATTTAAATATAGTTTACATTTCATTCTCATCAGATGACGAGGATGAATCCAATAATTGATTTATTGTCATTTCTGCACAAATAATGGATGCGGTAATATCCATATTTTAACTTTATCCTTTAAAAATTTATAAAAATACTCAAACATTTTCTTTAGTTTTTTTCATAATATATGTAAACATAAAAATACCGTTGCCGGATTGCCGATTTATCGACACCAAATTTTAAAGTTTTTTTGATTTGAAGACTTTTTATGAGAACAATTTTATAACACCAAATTCACTTAGATTTTATTTTACTGACAACATACCATTAACAATGAAATGCTTTTTTATGTCTTTCTATAAAATAATAGAAAAATAACTTAAAAAGCTTAACTCTATTACTACCCTGATTCGAAGAGATTTTTCCCAACTTCGTCTGGTATAAACAGAATTTACCTGGTTTATAGGGCATTATCAACACTGTCGATTTATACGGGGCGTGAAGTGCAATGCCATATGCCATTATAAAGGGTGAGTTTTTTAGAATATATCATGCCACCCTTTAAGAGAGCAAAACATTTTTAAGAAACAAACACCAAATTGCTTTTTTTGTAGAATAGAAAACACCGTTAGACTTTTTGATTGGAACAGTATAGCGACCCTTTAATTCTGAAAGTGCATGTTGGGTAGATAATTTTTGGAGTTCTGGTAATCCAGTTCGATTGAAATTAAAATCGAACAAACTTTCAAAAGCAATCCAGTGCTGATTTACATATTTCGTTTTATATACTTCATAGTATGAGTACAGCTTATCTTCATCACATCTACTCTTTAAAGCAAGAAAAATTATGGTAATTAAAAAAAAATTGAACTGGAAGTCTCAATTTAACTCAATTTGATATCAAGAACATGGTTAATAGAGCAGCTAGGTTGAGCTTTTTTTTTGTCGAAGGAAGTAAAAATAATGCTGTAAGCTAATGTCTGAGAGAATTCTTATTGTCAGAGTTATATACTGGAATTTTGTGGGGATCTAAACTCTTCAACGCCTCTTATTGTGGTTTAATTTTAGCCTTTTTCAAGAAAACCAAATAAAGTACTTTCTAAAGGATTTAAATTTTCTACGAAAATTTAAGCCGGCCACTAAGGATACCAAAGTTGTTAATAGAGCCCCTTACGCTTAATTACTAACATAACAATCCAACTGACTATAATTTTATTCTACAAAAATTTTCTACTCAACCTGCCCTTTATGAGTTATAGTGTCGCTATTCTGTTCCAAAAATGCTTCATGTCGATATCGTGATTATTTATGTTTTGCGCAAATTAAAATGCTTTTTTATTGGCCTTTCAATGTGACCAGTTTTAAGCTTATGACCGATCTTAGCAAATTAAGTGATTGATCTATATTAATATTATAAATCTGAAAAGTTTGTATGTTTGTAAAAGTTAACCTGCGGAACTGTCGGTCTGATTTTAAAAATTGTTTCAACAAAATGAAGATTGGAATATCCTTACGCACATAGGCTGTGTATGGTTCCACAAAAGTGCTTACGAAAGAGTCCAGGGGCGCTAAGCCTCCTATACTCAGAAAATATTAATCATCGTTTTAGAAGAGATCAATTAAAGGAATAGTTTCTGTACTCAAAAGAAAACCAAAGCCGTTTTAACGAAGGTACGGTGTTCAACCTCCATTTCGCCTGCAATCTATCTATCCGCTCGACCGTCTCCTGACCGAATGCGAAAGTGACTTGCGCTTGTTATAGTTTCAGGCCAAGATATCTTGAGGATTCGGCAAAGGCAATTATTGACAAAGACCTGTAGTTTTTGTATATCTAGGTTCGTTAAATTCCAAGACTCCGAGCCATAAAGCAGTACTGACTTTACATTACTATTGAATACCTTAATTTTTGTTGATACTACAGGGTGGCCCAAAATAACCGAAGGGGTTTGAATTACTTGTAACTTTTTTATTATAATTTTTTCTTTTCTTTTCTTTTCAGTATTTTGTAACGAAGACTTGGGGAATTTAAAATGAAGCAGTACTCAATTGAACAACGTGCCCAAATTGTTGAGCTTTATTTTTCAAATCAACGATCCATTGTTTTGACTCAGCAAAAAGCAGAAGAAAATCACCGGATTTAACCGCCCGGATTTAACCGCCCCAGACTGTTTTCTTTGGGGTTATTTCAAAGGAAAAGTCTACATTAGTAACCCTACAACCATCCAGCAATTAAAAAGCAATATACGCGACGAAATAAACAACATAAAACCTGAGGTTTTGCGAAAGGTTATGGAAAATGTGTTGGAAAGAGCACGAATTTGCGAAGCAGAAAATGGCCACCACTTGCGAGATAATATTTTTCATAACTTAACTAAAAATATTCCCCATTTATATACTGTATTAAAAAAAAATTAATAATTATTTCTTAAATAAAGTTATTACGAATTCAAACCCCTTCGTTAATTTTGGGCCACCCTGTATAATTCAAGATTCCAAACGGGTTTCCTGGGAATTTAATGATGGGAATTTTCTTTAAGACAGTCGTTGACTAAAATTAAGATGTTGTGACAGTTTATCGGTGTTAAAGAACAAATTTTTCAATACAAATACCGGATGGCAAATTTTATGGCTTATTAGCATGATAATGAGAAAAGAACACGATATTTATTATAAGATTCGAAAAAATGGCTAGACTAACAAAAGTTTTTACCTAACAAGTAAGACAGTTTAGTCGGCTTAGTCTATGATACCCTACACAAAGGGTTCCCACCGTTTTTTACTTCAATGACCTCTTAGGAAATAAATTTGTTTTCGCGTTCCGTAAACGTAATTTGACTACAAGAAGTACGAAGAAGTAATCAACAAATTCATAGTGACTATATCCTTGAATAAAAAAACAATTTATTAGCTTTAACTTGAGCTTAAAAGCAGAGATTCCCACCGTTTTTCGTTTCTCGGGCCCCTTAGAAAACAGTTGTTTTTCAAAGACCCACAAACGAAATTTGGATTCAAAAGGTATAAAAACAATATTCTTCTATATAAAAGTATACAGGACATCCAACAAAAGTTTTATTTTTTTTAGATATTCTTTGACTTTTAAATGATTAAACAATAAGAAGGCCCTAAATTTTTTTTTCTAATTTTAAAAGTTCAAAAAGAACATTTTTTTTTAATTTTTTGTAGGGATCTTCGGTCAACCATTTTAAGCGGACGAACGTACATGTTCTTATAAACTCAGAAAGTGTACGCTAAAAGGTGTGGTAAGACTAGGCTTACCAGACGTTTTTCATTTTTCTTGATTTACAAGAGTTTGCAGTGCTCGTCAATAATCAAGAAAAAATAGGTTTTGTCAAGATTAGTTAAAGCCCAAACAAAAAAATTTTTTATTATTTCTTAAATTGGCTTAAACAGCGCTGTGTTAAAAGCAAATAAATATTCCATCGTTTTGTTTTATTATTTTTGTTTCAAAATGTTTCAAACTTCGTTTCCTTTATTCCACACTCAATAATGCTTGCTGATTTGAAACAGAATATGATTAAATTTTCAAGAGAATTTAATAAAATCGGTTCGAGAATATTCTGAATAATATTTTTAACCCCAGATAAACTACAAGTGCATGCAATTTGTCTTAATTGCGCTTTAGAAATAAGATATTTTGGTGTCGAAAATGTACACAACTAAATCCGATGTGAAATTAGACTTCTGTTTTAGTTCTTATTGTGTTAAAATCCCTATTTTAAATCTATATAATATTGGCTTAGTAACTGCCTGTTTTTAGATGACGAGCGCAGATTTCGCTCGTTAAAAAAAATTTGAAGTGTTGTTTCTGATTTAAACGTTTCCGGTTATCATCTAAAAACAGACAGAAAAATTTAAATTTTTTTTACAGCATTAGGGTAATTCCATGTCAAATCGACCAAGAGTGGCACCCAACCCCTTTCGATTTGAATGAAATTTTGTGTGAAGGTACCTTTCATCCTATAAGGAACATATATTAACGAAAACTTTTTTTTTCAAAAGTTACGTCATATTCAAAATGCCATAATTTCGCTGAATTAGCCGAATGTGTTGAGATTATTTTTTTAATATCTCAAAAACTACTGCACATACGAATATAATTTGTATGTCATTTTAAAGAGAATACTTGGGGTTACAAACAGTATATTAAAAAAAAATTTTAAATATGTAATATCTACAAAATATTTAATTTTAAAAATGGACTAAGTCAAAAACCATTTTGGTTTTTTGGCTGATTTTTTATGTAATTCCTTAAACTGTTCTTTTAAAAATCCTGAAACTTTGAAGGAGGTGTTTTTTTTTCTTTTTTAAGATATGATATGTTTTCTTTTGCAACCTGTAAAAAAAATTCCTAAAATAAAATTTTAGTATTGTAATTTTGAGCAATAAGTATTTATTAAATCTGATTTGTTTGATTTTAGGCGTTAAAAAAAAGTAATGACATTGATAAAGTTTTTTATGTTAATTTGTTGTAATTTTTGTTTGAACTCAATGTGGGCACTTTCAAAGAAAAGTACAATTTTAGTCACGTTAATACTCCAAGAAATTAATTAGTTTTATACATTATTCTATGTTAACGGAGTGTATTCCTGGTTCTTAACTTAAAGACTATTGTAAATTCAATCAATCCACTCAATTTCGCACAACTTCGTCTTATACGTTTGAAAATTATACTTGTGCAGATCGGTCCCTAATTTGTCAAAGGCCCCATATAAAGGCCACTCTCGAAAAAGATACTTCCTAAAACCGCCCTGCGGGAAATTTGTGTCAATTGTTCCAACAGCCTAATCCTGGGATTTGTGAAAATGGAAAATGGAAGTACAAAAAGAAAGAACTCATGACGAGTAAAAGGAGCACCAATCACTTAACTGGTATATGAAGCACCAAAAGATAGAAAAAGTAATGAACAACAGAACAGTACTAAATGGGGATTTAACAAATCTTTTGGACTTTCTAAAATTTTGTTCTTAAATTTAGTTCTTGGACTTGTTTTATTGAAATTATACTCCATTGTAGTAACTAACACTAAACATGTTCATTGAAAATAGATGTGTGACTTGTAAAATGGTGGCTGTTAGGTGACCCCCTCCAATGACAACCCCATGTAAAAGTGATGGGTCCCATTCATATAAAGTGTTACAACTAGAACCCGTACTACCACCAAGGACCTATCACGGGACTACTTTGGTGTCAGTCCGCTTCCCTCTAGGGCGTAGTCAGTCATTATATTGCAGTTAAATAAGATAAAACAGCATTCTGCCAAACTTCGTGATGATCGGTCCAAAATTTACAAAAGGCTCCATATAATGTCCACTCTGGAAAATCATTTAAATACGACTAAAGATGTAACAAATATTGATATTCTGGTAATATTTGGTGAAATTTATCACTATATTGCAAGAAATAACATCATGTTAATAAGTGTTGATCGGTTTATAATTTACCATACTAAAAAAGTGGTTATTACAGTATTAAAATTTGATCTAATTTAGGTTTTTTTTATATATTAGACATTACTCTAACGAATTATGCAATTAACGGTATAATTTACGATAGATAACGATAAAATTCCCTCCTGAAAATCACGTATTTACGCCCAAAAAATTTCGGAAACAAGTCATGATATTTTATTTAAATAAGGCAACAATTTATAATACTTTCAGCTCAGGATTTATAAAGATTGATCCATAATTTATAGATCCCACATATTTAATAATTGAGATATCGGTGAAGTGTATCAATAATTCGGCCCAGCCGAATATAAAACTTTTATTTTCCGCTTCATTGGGCTCAAAGCGGGAACTTTTTTTTTAAAAATATGTATGTGTGTGGGAATAAATGCATTACCTTTCATATAAATTCAAGAGTCTGATAAAAGCAAAATTACAAAATCAATATTGCATGTTAAAAGAAACATGACATGAAAATAACACCTTTTGTTTACTAATATGTAAAACAAACAATTTTTATTGTATCAAAATAATCAAAATTTAACTGGAATGTAATTTCATATTTGATTTAAAAAATATTATCTTATTACACACGTATTCATAATAGTTCCTAAATAAAGTAAAAGAAATTTTAAAACTAGAAAATTGTTTTAATTAATGTTATTTAAATTGCCTTTTTCTGAAATGAACAAAAAAAAAAAAAAATATTTTGGACTTTTTATAAGAACTTTTTCAAAAAAGTGGTTTAGGTAAAAAAGTTCTATTGGTTTGATTTTTTTATATCTCAAGGTGTCTACCAGACACTGTCTAGCCTACACTTCTAGCTTATACCCAGCAAAAACTTGGTAATGACTTGGAATTACTGAACAACTTATTTTTCAATTTATACTTCATACCATCTGCATTACATAGAAGTAGTTTAGTAATGGCTGACATATAATCTGATATATAAGCACTTGTTTTGATTTTTTTATATCTCAAGGTGTCTACCAGACACTGTCTAGCCTACACTTCTAGTTTATACCCAGCAAAAACTTGGTAATGACTTGGAATTACTGAACAACTTATTTTTCAATGTCTACTTCATACCATCTGCATTACATACAAGTAGTTTAGTAATGTCTGACATATAATCTGATATAAAATCACTTGTTTATGAATTTATTAACGAATTTTATAATTAATTCATAATAAAAAGCATTTCAGGTTTTATTTATTTAAATTGATTTTAAATACATATTTGTTCTTAATTTGAATAAAAACTACACTTCTCAATCAACCAAACAATATAATAACGATATCGTCTAGGTTATATAAGTTATAATATATGATATCGAACTTGTATCCCGATAGTATTTGAATTGTACCTTTCCTTATAATATCGTTTTTCCATGAAAATATCATATCATTTTTGCAATCATATTTTGGACTAGAAAGTAAATTAAATTAAAGACACAATTTGTTTGTCAAATTAAATTTTGTTGATACTAGTGTGAAGTACCTATTTGTAACCGAACGTGGCAATGACTTATTTAACTTCCTTTTTGTAGGAGAGGATGGTAAGCACTTGCCTCCAATGACATCACCGTGTTAAAATAATGAGTTATACTGCCAATGTATAAGTAGTGAAGAGTAGTTATAATAGCTTTTTAATTCATAACTTTGCAATGTAAGTTTTTGCTGGGTAATTCTGCAATCGGCTAAACATTACAAAAGATACAGACTGCCGAATATGTAAATTTTTGTGCCTTTAACCCTCTGCGATTGACGTGGTTGTCTAACAGACACCAATGAAAGAAAAAAGGGATTTTCTCTGTTCTTTTTCAAACATCGGCTCTCACGCATTCAGTACCTTCTTAATACGTTTTCATGTGTACGTTGGCGCAACGAACGCGATCGAATAGAGCGTACACGT
The DNA here is from genome assembly GCA_943735925.1 of Pollenia amentaria. Classification (NCBI taxonomy): domain Eukaryota; kingdom Metazoa; phylum Arthropoda; class Insecta; order Diptera; family Polleniidae; genus Pollenia; species Pollenia amentaria. The sequence continues at coordinate 116,150,022 of OX031010.1, read as the reverse complement.
CGCGCTAAGCAGAATAGTGTCTTCAAGACAACCACGTCAATATTAAGGTAGGTGTCTGAGAAACAACCACATCAATATTTTTGTTATATCTATGTGATATTTTTTTTATGTCTCCTTAACAACACTTCACTAAAATTGTTTCAATATTTTAATTCTCATATTATTTTTATTTTGATGGGTCGCTCTAATACAAAACAAATTCTTCATTGGTCTAAGAGAACATTATCTAGAACTTTCAAAAGCCGTGAAGGGCAGACTCTGAGCTTTGGATTAAACAATTTGACATATCCATGTTAGAATGTCTGGTCCATTTTGTGACATGCCATTAAATATGGTTTAAAATTAATTGGCGGTTTGTTCTCAAAAATTAATTACAACAAATAGCAATCTATAACATTAATCTATAATAAAAAATCATTTCAGAAGGTTTACAAAATATAACTTGGAAAATATAAGCTATCAAAATGGTGCCTATCGTACTACCACGTTATTGAAATTTTTATGTGACTTTGTAACGTCAGTCGCAGAGGATTAAATAAGTGAACCGGAGTGTATTCGATACGAAATTAAAAAAAAAAACACAGAAAACCGTTTATAAAATTGTTACTGAATTAATCGGGAAATTTAAATATCTAGATTGCCCTCGGTCCGCTATATTACGGATAATCGAGGACTCACTGTATAATAAAAACATAAAAAAATATTTATGCCGAATTCATATTTTCGGAAGTAACGTATTGTGAATTTCCAAGAATTTTTTTTAAGAAATAAGTGACTTTTTAAGAAAACCACAGATACAGTCATTCTCCCCTCAATCTCCTTGACATTCATCATAAATTGTATATCGTAATAATGAAAAATTATTAAATGCTGTGGATAAATTAAAATAAGCTACAAAATAAGTACAAGCACACAAACAACAAATCACAGCAACAATAAAGATGAAATTCACTTAAAGAACATTCTTTTGTACAGGCACTTTCGAGACACAGCTGGACGCGTGTTTCTACTGTGATAAAAAGATTTATTAACTCAAACTTTTTTATTTTTATTCTTTTTGTTTTTCTTTTGCTAGTTTTTTTATCCGGAAATAAAATTGTACAAATAAACGCGCCAAAACTCAACAGAATTGCCAAAATAAACACAGGTGTGTTTTCTTTTTGGTTGTTGGTTTTATTTACTCGAATCTAATAAGAACTACAATAATGTTTAAGAAAGTTTACTTTTAAGCTTTTTTTTTTTTTTTTTTTTTTGTTTGTTGTTGAGACACAATTATTATGTAAATTTTATTTTTGTTAGATAAATTAGGCAAAGTATTAAAAAAAAAACTAATTTTTATGAAGAAAGTTAAAAAAAAAACAAATAAAAGCGCTATATTCGGCTGTGCTAAATTTGTGATACCCTCCACCGAAATTAAAAAATATTTGAAGAGAGAGCTATAGGGAGCTATATGGGATAGTTAAATTATGAACTAATCTTTATAAACACGGACCTGACACTATTAAAATTCGTTGCGGCTTTAGTCATATTAAAGTATTTTCCAAACCTAACCTAACCTATGAGACATATAAGAAATTATTGGCCCATCCACAAAATTCTAGTAAACATCAAAAACACTGAAACTTACAAAATTTTTTTTAATTTAATTTAAGTCCACGGACAAATTCCTTACCCCAGGTCTCCACCTGGAGTAAGTAATGAAAGAGCTTTGAAGACAGATTGCTTATTGCGTTTTCTTTTCTACAAAATAATGTGGCTTTTTATTAAAAAAAAATGCAATTTGGCGTTCGTTTCTTAAAAATGTTTTGCTCCCTAAAAAGGTAGGATGTAAAAAATCACCCTTAAGAACAGCAAAAGGCATTGCACTTAACGTCCTATGTAAATCGACAGTGTTGATAATGCCCTGTAAACAGCCCTACAAGAAATGAATAACCAAAACTAAAAAAAAATTTACTAACACACTTGCAACAATTTTACATTGAATTAATAATAACGTGAGTCTCATACGACTCTCGGCATGTTTTTTGAAAGATTCGTTAGATAATTTCTACATACATCGTAAACGATACCCTTTAGGACTAGTATAAGAGTCTTTTGCTGTGTTATTGAAGAATCTGCCATACGAATCAGCACGTGTAACAGTTTCTAGCGTGCGAGGAATCGTCTATAATTAAAAACTAAGCTCGTCGACGATCAAAAACACTCTTCATTAGATTCCCAGTAGACTCCTAGACGATTGAAAATGCTAGCTGGGAAGTTAGAGAGAGAGAGAGAGAGAGACATAATGAGTTAGAGAGAGAGGCAAAATCACATGTACACAAGGTTTCGGTCGGTTTTTTCATTTTGCTCTTAATAAACTAATAGAAACTATAACCAATATATCGGTGAGCACTACTGATCATCTAACTACACCATTTTTCATTGAAATTGAGAAAATTCCAAATGAAAATGAGAATTGCAATTCGAAATTGAGAAAATTCCAATTGAAATTGAGAATATCAATTTGAAATTGAGAAAATTCCAATTGAAATTGAGAATATCAATTTGAAATTGAGAAAATTCCCATTGAAATTGAAAATATCAATTTGAAATTGAGAAAATTCCAATTGAAATTGAGAATATCAATTTGAAATTGCGAAAATTCTAATTGAAATTGAGAATATCAATTTGAAATTGAGAAAATTCCAAATGAAGTTGAGAAAATTTCAAATGAAATTGGGAAATTTTAATTTGAAATTGAGAAAACTCCAAATGAAATTTAGAAAAATCCAAATGAAATAGAGAAATTTTAATTTTAAATTGATAAAACTGAATTATATGATTATTATATTCATACAACAAACATAAGGATGAATAAATGAAAATAAATACAAATTGCAGTTTTATTGTCCTATAGGCATATCTTCTAGATCCAGAGCAGATTGATCAAACGTTTCAATGGGGTTAAGCATCGGTGAAAAGGGGCTCAATCAAAGATGAATGTACCAAACGTTATTCCCCCAATTGAGAAGAAGATCAGAGACTTGACTTTTTAGAAGAGGTGATTAAGGCTTCTAAGACATGTATAACTACTGGATATTGTAGTATATACTACGCTATATAACATACACCAACGTTTAACTTATCTGCTCTGGATCTGGAAGATATGCCTGTAGGACAATAATACTGCGATTTGTATTTATTTTGTTCAATTTTATAAATTAAAATTTCTTAATTTCATTTGGAATTTTCTCAATTTCAAATTAAAATTTCCCAATTTCATTTGGAATTTTCTCAATTTCAAATTGAAATTCTCAATTTCATTTGGAATTTTCTCAATTTGAAATTGATATTCTCAATTTCAATTGGAATTTTCTCAATTTCAATAGGAATTTTCTCAATTTTATATTGATAATCTCAATTTCAATTGGAATTTTCTCAGTTTCAAATTGATATTCTCAATTTCAATTGGAATTTTCTTAATTTCGAATTAAAATTCTCATTTTCATTTTGAATTTTCTCAATTTCATCTGGAATTTTCTCATTTGCAATCAAAAATGGTGTAGTAGGTCGCAATTTACACTATGGACATTTCTTACCGGACAGATGAAGTTTGTTGGTAAGGGGGCGACGATGTATGCTTTTTCTTTTCCTCTCTCGCCAACAAACATCGTCTGTCCGGCAAGAAATGTCCATAATGTAAATTGTGACTAGGGAGGGCTACCAGACGAAGTTGGGAAAAAAAATCGCTTCGAAGCAGGGCAGTAAAAAAGTTTAAAAAAAAAATTAGTTAAGATTTTAAAGTTATTTTTTATATTATTTACGAGATAGATATAAGAAAGCATTATATTGTTAATTGTTTTGTTGCCAGTTAAATAAAATCTAAGGGGGTTCGGTGCTATAAAATCGTTCTCATATAAAGTCTTAAAATCAATAAATCTTTCAAACTTGGTGACGATAAATCGGCAATCATGTTTACATATTATATTTAAAAAAAAACTTAAAGAAATACTTGAGTATTTTTAAACATTTTTAAAGGAAAAAGTTAAAACATGGAAATTACCGGATCCATAATTTGTGCAGAAATGACAATAAATCAATTATTGGATCCATGCTCGTCAGATGAATGTTAATTTTATTTGAATTTTAATCAAAGAGTCCACTAGTTTTGCCAACGTTATTTTAAATCTAGTTTTTACTTACATTGAACTGTTTTCAAGCAAACTGGAATTTCGTCATTAATTTTGTTGTTGATGCAATATACCAATTTAAATTTTTTTTTTTTTTTTTAAATTTTGAAGAACAAACTTTTTGTCAGTTGGCATTTCACTTTTTGATAACTTGTGTTTAGTTCTCGTCACAAATCAAATATCACAACAAATTAATTCAGGGTTCGCAAGACATTTTATACATGCACATTTTAACAAGGTGGAACTTTTTTTTTATTTTTTTTGCCGAAAAGAAAACAGCATTAGAAACGCCGTTTAAACATGAAAAACACCTCTGACATGATGAGTCTATACTTAACACTAACATCATGTTAGTGTTAACAGACTATCTTAGTGTTTAAGCATAATAATGTATTTAATTACATTTATGTGAAGCAAGAAAGATTAGAATTGATTTAAAAATAGCATAACATCCTTTTTATCATATTATTGTTCAGAGTATTGTCCGTTAAGTTACTAATTTCATTGAAACAGCTGCAGAATTTTCTTCGCACCTGAATTCATCTTAAGCACCTGTGCGAATACATATAAAGCATATGCTACCAATTATAATGTACTTAATGAAACTTTTCGTTAAGTTTCCGCAAATGTCATTTTCTTAGTCGCATTTTACACTATGGACATTTCTTACCAAACAGACGAAGTTTTTTGGAATGAGAGCGACGATCTATGCTTACTCCGTACGTAATCAGCTGTTTGTGAATTGTTGAAAATTATAAAATAAATGGAAATGTATAAAGAAAAATAAGAAAAAGAGGAATTTTACATATTTTCATTTTTTATCCATTTTTTTATAATTGAGTACGTACAACAAACACCAATTTTTTTCTTTTTGAAACTTTTTTTTGCAAATAATATAAAACATAGAATAGACAAATACAGGGCTGTAAATTTTGGTACTTTTTAATTTGAAGTACTCGGAAGAAAATAAAATATTGCACAATTATGCAACATGCATCTTAATTTTATGTGAGTAAATTATGACCATCTAAAAATCTTCTTTAGATTGCTTCTGCATTAATTTTTGACAGTACCTTAAGCTTTCTTATGCATAATATGGTTGGGCCTTTAGTTCAGCATGTCCTGACAAATAGAGCGTTAAAAAACGAAGTGAGCGTTGAGGAATATTAATAGTTACGTTACTCAATAAAAATTCAGAATGTTTATTAGACTGACCATAAAATAAATATATATTAAGCATCATTATCCAGTTTTTAAAGTTGGTAAATCCCGGGATTTTAGTTAAGCACAACTGCTTCTAATTGTAATCATCTACTTTTTAGTAAAAATCCATGATATACTCCAAATAAATAATTTAGCATAACGAAAAACTACAATTTCTGACTTAAGACATTTTGCCTAACGCTACAGAGATGTCAATTCATATCCGATAAGCAAGGCAATATTTAATGTTTGTTGCTCGGAAATTTCGAACTAGTAAAAGAATAAGAAGAAGAAGAAATGCACGCAATTTTTAAGTTGTGTAAAGACCCAGATTTATTTTAAAAAAAACGAAAAACATTTGTTCCCACTTGCTACAAAAAATTAAATGATTTTATATGCAGAGTAGCTGCATTAAAGATTTTTTGGATTAATTCTGTAAGAGATGATGTTAAAGTTATTAGTAAAAAAAACCCTTATTTGATTTAAAGAAAATATTTTTTTTAAAGGAATAACAACTTTTTGAAGAAAGTGAAAGTGTCTTGAGATTATATAAAGCAAACATCCATAGAAAAGGAACTTGTTTTCTCATTACCATATTATTGATTAAAATTAGAAAAATGCTTTCAAACGATCCTGTAAATGCTTATTCTGAACTAAATTCTCTTTTAAAAGAAATTATTTGTAATAATTTATTTAAATAATTTAACTTTTTTGGTTTTATATCAATGCTGTTGGCTTTGAATTAAATTTGCGTCAATAAGGAAATAGTGCTTAGGTCAATTTGTTTAGTTTTATAGGAGAGCAATAAAAAACTTTAAAGGTGACTTTTGAAAATTTACTCCGATTATAATAAAATCATCACTTCTCCGCGGTTATAGTTTTTTTTTCAAGTTTTTGTTCCTAAATACTAGGGTATTCATTCGGTTAACCGTCAATCGGTTAACCGATTAATTACTACTCGATTAACTGATCATCTATATATATAAAAATGAAATTATGTGTGTTTGTATGTTTGTATGTTTGTATGTTTGTATGTTTGTCGCTTTATAGACTCCGAAACTACTGAACCGATTTTCCTGAAATTTTTACAGTAACATCACGTGAGCCCTAAAAATAAAATAGGCTACTTATTTTTTCGATAGGGGCAGGGGAATTGGTACCCCCCATAGGATGCCAATATTATACTGAACCGATTTTCCTGAAATTTTTACAGTTACATCACGTGAGCCCTAAAAATAAAATAGGCTACTTACTTTTTCGATAGGGGCAGGGGAATTGGTACCCCCCATAGGATGCCAATATTATACTGAACGGATTTTCCTGAAATTTTTACAGTAATATCACGTGAGCCCTAAAAATAAAATAGGCTACTTATTTTTTCGATAGGGGCAGGGGAATTGGTACCCCCCATAGGATGCCAATATTAATTATCGCATATCTTAAGAGCCGCTGCACGCATTTTGCTGAACTTTTTGTAGTAGAACCTTCTGAGCCCCGGAATTGAAATAAAATAGCAGCGGGGGTATAGGAATACCCCATAGGACGCCAATGTTTAACATCGCATATCTTAAGAACTGTAATAGTGAGAATGTTCAAACTTTCTAAAAGTCACTCTTATGGTATACTACACTTTTGAAAATAAAAATAAAGCGGGTAGGCGCAGGGGGGGAAATACCTCCCATAGGATGCCAGTGTAGCGAAGCGCACCGGGTTAAGCTAGTTTAATATAAAATTGCATTTATTCCATTAACGATTAAACCGGTTAATTTCAGTCGATTAACCGATTAACCGATTTAACAAAATTTTTAACTTTTTGTAGTATGTATTATAATATATTTTTTTGTGCTTTTAAATATTTGTTTCGTCTCATATACAACAGGTATGTGTTTAGAAAGTATTTTTTCATACAAACAAAGTGTTGTCAACACTTTTTTGTTTCACGTACTTTTTATATGTATGCGTTCAGTTATTTGTTTCTTCTCTTATCAATTTTTTAACAGAATTAACCGAAACAATAAGAAGTTTTAAAAATTTTAAAAAATGAAAAAAGGACTTTAATGAAATAATGGAATGTTTTATATGTTTAGAAAATTACAGGAAAATGACCGAGATATTAGATATTCTGCATTATTGGTTGCTTTTGATTTCTTCAACATCTACAATAATTGAAAGTCAAGTTTTATCCAAAATAAAGAAAATAAACGCCTGAATCCTAAACATTTAAACCAAATTATTTGTATCTATTAAAGATTATTTTATAAGATCTTCTTAAACTTTTAAAATAACTTATAAAATAATCTTACAGTTCATTTTTTAATTAATACATAATAAGTATTAATTAAAAAATATGTTTTTATATGAATTAAATATTCTTTTGTTTGTTTGTTTTAGTTCACGAATTATTATGATGTTGGTTTTTTACTAATAAACTCCAAATAATAAATAATTTATGCATTTTTATGTATTGAAATTACTTGATTTATAAAAGAAACTCTATTAATCGGTTAACCGATCAATAACAATATTAACCGATTATTAACCGATTAAACTTAAACCTCGGTTAATTAATCGAGTGATTAACCGATTAAAGCAAAAGCCCGATTAAATGAATACCCTACTAAATACTTCTAATGTCACAGATCAAACCTTTTATTCCAATTGTTATTGCACATTGAAAATAAACACAAAAAACTAAATTTGCTTTAACTTTCTCAAAAATCGTACAAAATAATTGAAATTTTGCCCATGTATACTTTTGAATGTAAAGATCTTAAGGTACAATTAAGAACTTTTTCCTTATATTTAATGCTTTTATATACTTTTTTAATAGATCTGAGGATTTTTGTTAAAATAAGTTTAATTAAATAATAATTTGCATCGATTTGTATTGAGCGAGATTTCCTGGGATTTTCCGGGAAATAAAAAAAGTCCCGCTTTCCCATAAATTCAAAAAGTACGGGAAAAGAAAACTCTAATCAGATGTGACATATAACTATGAAACACTATTGCTCAAAATTAAAAAATTAATAATAAAAGCGTTATAGAAGAATTCTGAAAGCAACATTTTCTTACTGTTGACTGAAATTTGCTCAGAAAAATAATTCTATGTTAAAGCAGTGTTACCACCATAGGGATGGGCAAATTGAAAAAATATATCGATATATATTGTATCGATATTTATTAATTTAAAATATCGATATATCGATGTATCGAACGTATTAAGCTAAAATTATTACCAAATTTAAAAACTAAATATACCTATGTCAATACATATTTACATATGTACAAACATATTACATGTAATTCCATTCTATTTTTTTATTGTTTCCTTTAATTTCAAATTTACTGCCTGTCCCTTAACTTCGAACGAAACTTTCATTCGATTAATTTTTATTTAAAGCAAAAAACAATTTTAAAATTTAGTTTTTAAGGTAAGTTATGCGAACGAAGTTTTCGTTTGAAATCGAGGGACCGGCAGTTAATTCTATAATAAAATAAAAATAAAAAAAAGTAAAGCATACAAAAAAATATTTATTTATTCGTAATATGAAATCTAACAAAAAAAAAAAAAATTAATTGGGATTATATAATGCCGGATTATATGCTACCGGTAAAGAAAACTTGTGACACATACCATACAGGTAAACTGTTCAATATTTTTTTTTTTAATATATAAGAACATGCTCGAATTAAAAAAAAAAACAAATATTTTTTTTTATTACTAACATTCCAACTTTCATGAGTATATTGCTGCTAATACGCCATAATTAAGGCCATTCTTTGCATAATTCTAGGAACCACTTCCAGAATATTTTTTCCGCGCTTATTTTTTTGTTGTCATCTCTTAAAAAACCGAGATAAAACTGAACAGTGTAATCTATGAAAATGTACAATGGAAAAGCGCCGTTAATTTCTTAATATTAGTTAAAAAACATATGATGCAATTCTTAAAAATATCGAATTCGATAGTCGTATATAAATATCGATATATGTGTATTTTTAATATCGGCGATATATATCGACTATAATTTTTTTAAATATCGAGATTTTGATATATCGATATTTATTGCCCATCCCTATACCACCAGCAATAATCTAATGGTGTTTCCTTTTCTGCAAAAAAAATCTCACCTTGTTAAAAGGTGCTTGCCAACCTTGTAATAATACTATTTGTTATTTGACGCAAAAGGGGAATGCCCTATTTTTAACAGCTGACAAAAATTTTGTTCTTCAATATTTAAAAATATAATCAAAATTTGTTTATTGTATCAACAACAAAATGAATGACGAAATTCCGGTTTGCTCAAAAACAGTTCAATGTAAGTAAAATTAGATTTATAATAACGTTGGCAAAACTAGTGAACGCTGAAGTGAAAATTTAAGCATAATCAACATTTCATACTCATCAGATGATAAGGATGAATCCAATAACTGATTTATTGTCATTTCCGCACATATGTATAGTGGATGCGTTAATATCCATATTTTAGCTTTTTTCCAATTGACGTTTTCGAACTCACCCTCTTTTTTTTGTTTAATTTATCATGTAGTATTAACAGAATCATTTATCGAATACAATGTGCAAGCTTACAAAAAGCTAAATTTTTCATACTTTTAATTATATTTTTCACGCAAAAAATTATGTTTATAAAAACTGCAAGCTCAGCAACAAAAAAAAAAAAAATTGCAAAAAACGTTTAACTTGAAACAAAAATATTCATTATACAGCATTATTTTTTTTTTTAATCATAAAACTTTTGTTTATACTATGAATTGGTTTTTATATGTTTTCTAAATGGTTCTAGTTAAAATAAATTTAATTTATTTTTTTCACATGTGGATTATTTACCTTTTGACCGTGTGTATACTTTTCACCATTTGTAAAACATGATGCGGCACGTGGTAAATGTAATTCGTCTAATGTTTCTGTAATTTCTGATGTTGATGCAGCTGTCTTTGTGGCCGTCTTCCCCAGCCAATCGTTTCGTTCATCCTCTGTAGCACCGTCATTACTTTTCAATTTCGTTGTTGTTGTCGATATGTACGAAGAACTGGCATCATTTTGTTTTCTAGTTTCGAAATTATTTATAGTGCCCTTTGCTCGCCCCCCACTCTCGGGATTATGAAAACCCTTTAGGTTTTCCAAATGTAATTGCTGTTGCTGCTCTGTTTGCAACATCTGTTGTGAAAGCAGACGTGTATCGTATTTGGCTTGAATTTGTTCGGTATCCAAATCATAGAAACTTTGCTCTTGATCATCAAAATACTCGTACGGCACTGTGCGTGTGATGGAAAGGGGTTTGTAAAAAAGAAGAAATAGAAAAGCAAAATATAAAACATTGTTTTTTTTTTTGTAAGTATTTCTAAACTGACATTAAATTTGAATTAGTGATATTTTTAAGTTTTAAGTAAAATAATTTTATTTCAAACAAACACTCACCTGCTTGGACCAGTGATGACAATTGTGTTGTTCCGAACATGCAGGATACACAACAAATCCATATACAAATTATTCTTTGAAAATTCCACATGTTATTTATTTGCAGAGCTTCGAGTTGTGTTTGTTTTTTAGATTTTTTTTTTTTTTAACTTTTAAATTTTATTTTGCTTGTTTGTTTCGACAAAATGATATGACTTTATTTTTAGTGTTTAGCTCGAAGCATTTTAGATGATATTTTAAATTCTGGAAAATATAAAAAAAGAAATAGAAAACCCATTTAAATTGCAATTCACTTGTAAAATTGAATTTTAAAATGTAGTATTTTTATTTTTGAAATGATATAATAAATTGTTTGTAAATGTTCACATATTGTGTCTTTAAGCCAGAATTAAGTTTTTTTAGGAATAGCTCTTTAAATTTTTATTTAAATTTGTAATAAAATATTTGTTAAAGTTTAATCTACAGATTAGTTTAACCCTAGTATTACCGTTTTTCTGGCCAGACCAAATTTTTTTGTTTTTTGCTTGCAATATTTTTCGAATTAATCAAAAAATTATGCTGATTGAAATATGTGCTGAATCGAATAAAACTAATTAGGATTCAAAAAACTAGTTAGGATTCGAAGGCAATAAAATTACCCTCTTGGTCTTTTTTTATTTTTTTTTCTTGCAATATTTTTCAAAAAGGACAAAATATCCATAAAAAAAGCCGAAACGTGGATTCTAAAAACCATATGCTCTGAATTTAATGAATCATGTATGAATAAAATCAGAAAACTGCGGCCCATAAGTCGCTAAGTTCAATTTAAAAAACCAAACGCGAAACTCGTTTCAGCTGTGGTAGATGCGAAAAAGCAATGTGCGAAATTTAAGACTATTACCCATGTTCTGTAATCCGAAATCACGTGAAATTGAAATCGATGGAGATTTTAAATAAAATTTTTTTAAAATTTAACATAGCTTTTCCTGATTTCAAAAGTAGTTTTGGTAAAGGTATGTGGTACTCAAGGTATGTCTTATATAAAAGGACATATTTTGATCAGCTTAAAACACAGGATATTATTCAAAATTTGTTAGATTTCTATTTCACGTTATTTAGATTTCCAGAAAAATTGTCTTTGCGAAAGTTTCGCTCTTTCGTTTAAAATATAGTTCACGGAATCACGTGGAGTTTGTGGCTTACTACCGAAAGTCACCAGAAGGGTTATTATGAACATTCCACTAAAATGTTAATTTTTTTTACCACTTGTGGTAGGTTTCGGCCTGAGGTAGAATAGAGGAATCCCTTACTTTTTTCCAAGAGATAGCTGTAGCTCCCAAACAAGTTCGAGTATATAATTCTGCCGGATTATGCACTCAAATTGCTACCTGGGTGTTTTTTGTTACGGCCACATTTGGGGTCGGTTGGATAACGCATTGTTTATCTCCCAGTGGTTAAGATCCACCATGGTGTAGGCTCTAGGGAAGGTGTCCATGTAAATCATTGTAACAGCTGTCATTCTATATGTACGAAAAAACTGGCATACTTTTTCTTCTAATTTTAGCGCCCTTTATTCGCCCTCCACCCTCGGGATTAAGAAACCCCTTTAGGTTAGGTTAGGTTAAGAAGGGCTATGCGCCCAAGGACACACATCCACTCGGAGACCAATGAGGTCCATTGTGATTCCCTTCAGTACAGGAGAAAAAAGGAAAAGAAAAAAGAGAAGTGAAAAAGAAAATATAAATACCGCGTAGGACAAATCCCCCCTATGGTCCCCCAACAGAAACAGCCGTCCTATTTCCCTGAAAAAGCCCAGTAGATCGGTTGGATTACATCCAGCGATACACCCAGTTCGTCGTGAAATCTAGCCCCTAGCCATTTCTGCCTAGGGCCCTGCATCCTAGGACAGTGGCACAGTACAATCACAACCGTCTCTAGCTCCTCAGCATCCCCGCACAGCCTGCAGAAGTCCGGTATCGCAATGTCCTATTAACCCATAAAAGCTCTAACAGAACAATGCTCCGTCAGGAACCCTATAAGTGTCCTTAGACTACTCCTATCCAGTCCTAATAGAACCAAGAAACCCCTTTGGGTTTTCCAAGATTAATTGCTCTTACTGTTCTGTTTGCAACATCTGTTGTGAAATCAGACGTGTATCTGTTTTGGCTTTAATGTGTTCCGTTTCCAAATCATTCAAACGTTGTTTGTTTAATCCTTTAAAAAAAAAAATTCTAATATAAAATAATACCAAAAAAGGTACCTAATTTATTTGTAACTTATTCCATGATGAAAGAAATCATAAATTGATAAAACAAAAACTAAAATTAATGTGCTGTTTTCAGAACACAAGTGATTGAACGTGTAGAAAATTTATATGAAAAACACTCAAAAAACTGAGTGCTTTTCATATAAATTTTTCTACTCGTTCAAATACTTGTATTGTGAAAACAGCACATAAATCCTGCTAATAAAAAGGTTTTTCATAATGTAAAAAATCCTTATTTCGAAAGCAAATTATTTTGGAAGTCTTTTAGATTTCGGTTTGCGATTTCTTAATTTGAGGGTTGTTTAATGGTACAAAAATCTTTGCTGAATTAATTGCCACTGTAATGTTTTTATTTAATTAAATAAGAACACAAGCGAAGATTGCTGATGGTTAATGATTGATCTTTATTTACCAATTTTGTTTGCTTAAATACTATTTATGAGAATAAAACTTCACCTAATATTGAGTGACTACAATAAGTTCACTCAATCACTTATTCTAGTACTTAGCATTAACTTACATACAAATGATACGGTATTGTATCAGGCACACAGAAATCTTTAAATTACTTTATCAAATTGTATTTTCATTAATTATTACTCATATCGGTGTCCAGTGTATTAAGGAATTTATTCATAACTAAAGAATTTGTTAGATCAGCATAAATGTAACAACGTACATTGAACTACTGTTGTCGATTTTGTTGTCAAAATAAATAAGCGAACGTTGACCGTTGTTTATTTAAAATATCGAATTTCACAAAAAGAATTTATAATTGTGACAACGAAAACAATTCAGTTATGTTACTGACCTAACTTAATAATATTATCTGTTTGTTTATTTGTAAGAAAGAATGAATTGTGTGGATACACTACACCACGAAGAACTTTTATAGGCCCCAGTGTCAAATTTTGCATACTGTCAAAAATTCCATTAAACTAAGCTGTAATCCAAATTACAATAAAACTTGGTAATAATTACTTACGTTTAAGTTGAAATATCACCACAAAATTTCGTGGTAAGTAGATATGCATACAGATACAACCAAGCACCAAAAATTAATCTTGCTTCTACAATTCATGTACCTGTTATATGTTATATGATATTCGTAATGTCTTTACACTTAAACGTTCAGACGTTATGATTTTTTTTGGCAAGCCACGTACTACAATTTAGCGGTTAACTATCAAAATTCAAATTTAAATATTAAATTTCAAAAACTTTTACGAACATATTAAAGAGGAATATAAAATTTTTACTTCATATTACTTTTCGTGGTAAATGTTGCACCAATTTTCTATTTCATAAAATATTTATGTGCGACATGTTGCATAGTGTGAAACAGGTCTTTGAAAAAAAATATTTTTTTTTGTATCGAACTACACACATTTATAAGGCTATTCTGGCTATCAATTTTTTTATATGGTATGTTGACATTTGGAAACTCTAACAGCCAACTTCACGATGTCGAAAGATCGCTTTCTGTCGCACAAAAGCTTTTGACACACAAACAAATTAGAGTGATATATTCGGCTGTGCCAAATCTTTGATACCCTCCACCGACAGTTCGAATATTTCAGGAGTAGGCTCTATATAAAATCTATATATTATTACTTAGTCTTTATAAAGGAAGGGAATTTATATTGGACCCACGGTAAATAATGAATCAATCATCCCAAAATTCTGTAGAGTAATTTCTGGGAATTAAAAATTAATTAGAATAAATTATAATACTGTAGTAAAACTAGTTTCAGAGTTTCCAGTGAATTTCAGAAGGCGGCCAAATATGAGATCTAAGGTAAATTATGGACCGTATATCACAAAATTACATGAGTTTTTTTATGGCCATATGAAGCTTAATTGGAACAAATTTTACCGCAATATCTATATCAGCTACGGTTTTAGGCGTATCTACTTAATTTGAGTGAGCTTTAAATATAAAACTGTATTTTATTATGATAGCGATAGAGATAGAGAACGGTTTATATGGGGCCAAGGGTAGATTATGTACCGATCTTCATGACATTCGACAGTGTGATTTCTTGTCCTATAAAACTATGATGTATTAAGTTTTATTATGATAGCGTTATTTATTACGTTTTTAGGCGTAATAAAGTACTTTCCGAGAGCAGTCATGTAACAAAATTATCAATTTTTTGGGGTGGTGGTTCCATATTTTGATTCATAGCTCTGATCCTACTAAAACGATTTTGATGGACTTCAATCCCAAACTGCTTTTGGCGCCAAGTTTGCTCTTTTCTTTTGCTTTTTCGAAAGTAAGCGTATTTTGAACAGACGGCCAGACTAAATCGACTTGCTCTTGTTTTAAATGTAGGTGTGCGAAAAAAGGATTTCCTTAGCATTAAGTAAAATGGGCAGTAAGTTTATATACATTATTTTTTTTTTTATTATTTTATGTTGTGAAATTTCTTCCTTTATTTTAATAATTTAAAGAAAGTTAATTTTGATGAGCCTGATATAAAATAAAACTCTAATTTTGATTTAAAAACTATAAACAGCTTAACTGACCACGAAAAAGAAATTAAAAATATCAAATAGATTTTTTTTAATTAATTAATATTTCAATTATACAAATATTAATTTTGTAACGATCAAATTGTTAATTAAATTAAAAAATATATTTTGAGATTTTCTTCAATCAAAAAATAATTAATTTAATGAATACATTAACTCCATTAAAATTATTTTCAAACAATTTATTGAAATGATAAAAAACTATCAAACATTTTTTCTTTGTATCAATTCCTATCAGCACAACGTTTTCTCATGATATGGCAGCCAACATAAATATTATGGTTGCCAATTTTTATAACATTTATAAGTAAATTATGGCATTAAAAGCTGTTTTCAGGAGTGTTGTTTGCATGGGAGCTGTGTTCAAATATGGACAATTCATAAAAAAAATTTGTAAAATGGTTTATGTTGCAATAAGATATTTTTGAACTAAATTTAGTTTAAATTACAACACAATAAGATAATTTATGAGACAAATACTCAAAGCAAAAACTTTGTAAAGGGGGCCATGTGTATTATGGATCGTTTCTCATAATTTTCAAACAAGATTTGTCCCAATAATCATTAAAATCCAAGCGCCAAATTTCATTGAATTGTCACCAAAATTGAGTTCTGCACTTTGCGCAGAAGGATTACATGGACCGCCTGCCAGCCAGCCGGAAGGACGAACATCGTTTGATCGATTCAAAAAGTGATTCTGAGTCGACCGGTATTTTAAAAGGTGGATTTATAACCAAACATTTTTTAGCATTACGCACATCATCAAAAACGCATAATAACCTCTCCACTATTGTGGTGTAGGTATAAAAAGGATCAGCTGGTGAATGCGGTTACCTACATATTTATTGTGGAATGTATCGCAATAACCTTCGTCATTTATATCATTTATATATGTAAGTCCAAAATTTACTATAAAAATTTTGTGTTGATTGCTTTATAAATATTTGATAATAAATATTGCAAAATGTTAACATAATTAACTTTTTAATTTTTATTGGCTCTCTTTAATTAAAATAAAATTTTATTTTTAATAAACATCGGCCTCTAATTCTTTTGAAATTAAACTTTAATTAATTAATTTAACTTTAATTAATGATTATATTATTAGTATATTATTTAAAAAATTTGGCTTCAACCAGGTTGTGGCATCATTTGGCACACCTTTTTTAGTCCTAAATGTCTATTTAATTTAATAAAATTTAAATTTGTAATTACATTTTTTGAATGCACTTACACACATACATACAATATGTACGTAGTATTAAATGAACATTAAAATAAATGTTTAAAATTGTTTTCTATTAATAAAGAAACATGAATTTAATTTTATATATACACATTAAATTTTACTAAACGTATGAATTTAGTTGTGAGTTTGTGTGACATTGTGGTTGTAAAAATAATTATGTATGAATATTTTTGTGCAAAACCTTTAATTTATATACAAATAACATAAAAGTATTTAGTAATTAAAACCTTTACCCTACATCATTTTAGGTGGAGAGGGTAATATGCGTTAGTCCGGAAGCCAACTTGCTCATCTTTCCGTTTGCGCCAAGAACAGGCCGCTATTTCGATAGTTATTGTAAAACATTTCACAGAAAAAATTATTAATTTTCTCCAATCACCAAATTTATATCAAATTCATAACATCAAGCAAAAAATTTGTTGATTTTGCACCTATTACCAAAATGATTCTATTAATTACTAAAAATTAAAAAAAAAAAAATTCCAATAAATGATATTTTTAATTCTAATTAGAAATGTGCCCAAAAACCTTTGCCATTTCAAACAATGTGTTAATTTATTTAATTAAATATTGACAATTCCCAACAAAAATTCTACATGTTTAAATTATTTTACTTTAAACGAAAAAAGTCAATTAAGATTTTTTGTTATTTAAATAAAATTTTAATTGAAAAGTTATTTGAAAACAACTAAAATGTTAATTAAATCAAAATTAAATTTCCTTCAACTAAAAAAATAATTAATTCAATTATTTCATTAATTCAATTTAAATGCTTTTTAAGCCATTTTTTTAATTGATAAAACACTTTTTTCTGTGTTGCTTATATGTTAAGATTGCCATAAGGACGTCAGTCCATAATTTACCATACAAATTTCTTCCTTGAAGACAGTCCTTGTGCCCATAAGCCATCTAGATATATTGGCATTTTGATTAAATGCAGCGTAAATATTTAATTGCAAATCAAATCAACTTATCAAAGTATATTATATTCGAATCATATTTGACTGAATATAATTTTCTATGCAATAACTTTCATATCAATGTTGGTATTAAAACAAGATTTGGCTAGACTATTTTTTAATAATAGGTACCATGTCATGGCAAAGTTTTCTGATAGTAAAATCAAGAACTGACCTTAAGTTCTAGGAATGGGGTGTATCATCAAGGCAGAAAAATTGCATATATTTATTTGTTGATATCTACATAATATTCGGTACAAATACCTATTATATGAATCCAAACCAGTGGTGCCCTAAAACGCACAATCACATTTATGTGCATGTGGTAGAAGCAGCAAAACACGAAGTTACGATTTTGAGTAATTTAAAAAAGTTGCGTAGCCAGATCTTAGTTTCACGATATCTGAATGGCAACTTATTTGATTTTCTTTGTTCAAATGTGAACAAAACAACATCCGAATGTTCGTCATCGGCATTTACCCAAATAATAAATATTATAGTGTATGTTTTTCGACATCGATGCATCAGAGTTTTTTGTCCTATACACGCGAGTATATTCTCGCGAGCATTGGAATTTTAGAATTGGGTGTCACTGATATCAACTAAACAACTAAGGCTGGGTTTTTGATATCTTAGTTAAACTAGGATAAGTTTATCTGAAAACAGATTTATGCCACCATTACCAAGTTTGTATACAAAATTTTGACGGTACTGCTTAGTTTTGCTTAAAATGTTGGTATTTAATGAAATACTAAAAAAATAACATTTCGCCGGTAAAATCCGAGCTTCAGAATACGTTAAAGTCAGCTTAAATCCACAACTCAAAAACCCGGCCTAAGAGTGCTATTTGCGGATACACCGAATGTTATATACTCTTTACCATGGTGCGATACCGATTTTAGATATTTATTAATTTTATTTTGTGTCATGCCCACCTCTACAATCCCGTCATCATTTCATCGAATGTTGTGTACCTAATTAAGAAACGATATCTCTTGCCGTTGCCGAGATATACAGAAATATAGAATGTGTTTGTGCGGGAGTTGGTGACCTTGGCAAACTTTTCTGTAAATACTGTGGTGTAGGGAAACATGTAGTCGGGCTGCACCCACTATACTTTCCTAATTGTTTGTAAATCTGTTTAGAAAATATGTCAATTACACGCAAATTGATTTAAACTGATATTTTATTTAAAAATTTATATATTTTTTTTCATTGTTCGATAGTTAAAGGCAAAATTAATTAAAATGCATGAAGGCAGGTGAGAATAGAGCAAAAGAACCAGCCTTTCAGTGAATATAATTACTTCAGTGGGGCAGAATATTATTGCAAATAAAAGGAGCTTATATACCTTTGTACATACACATATGTATGTGGCTCAAAATCACTAATGTTGTAAATTTCAAGATTGATTTTATGCCAGAAAAAATTTTAAGCTATAATGATGGCTCTTAGTTTATACTATTGCTATTTCGTGCATAAGATTTAAGAAATTTCAAAATATTCAAAACTCTTATAATGGAATTCACGTTACAGAATGAACGAACAGAATTAAAGTTCTGTTATACAACAAACTATGTCTTTTCTAAGAAAAGCTTAATTTATGTGTATTTTATTTAAAAATATTAATGTTCCCGAAAATGATCAATCGTTCCCGGAATTACAGAACAGACGCGTTTCCGAAATGAGTTTCTCTGCATGTTCTCGTATATTGATTTAATTTAAAATTTACTTGTTTAATTAATTATATTGTTTGATGTGCACATCAAACAGGCTAGTTATATTTAATTTATAACTTTTATTTTTTTTAATAAAAAAGACAAGATTTAATACATTAAATTGCTAGCAAAACCAATTCTGCTCCTGTATGTAAGTATGTATTAAAAACCTTTCATGAAATATAGGGCGTTTTAACAAGAATTTTGTTTTTTAAAAGAAAAAAGGACAAGGATACAAATATCATTTAAATTTGTAGTTTTAGTTGAAGGAGTAAGATTTTGTGGTTATAAATAAAAAACAACTTGGGAAGTATAAACCTGACTATACCAGTGTTCGTAAAATCAGCCTTTTTTCTAAAATTCTTGGCTTGTTGTAGAATAGAGTGACTTTTTGTAAAAAAAAATTATTTTTATAATATTTCTTTCTTGAAAAAATGTGGTGAAAGTTTACGGACTTTTGGAAATAAATCCTTTTTTTTTAGGAAATAGTCACTTTTAGGGAAATAAAGACACTTTTAGTGAACAAAATGTGATGCCGGTAAGTATGTTGAATCGTCGGGATGCATTGTTGGCATTGATGACATAACCGTTGCTCCTTGCTCTTCATGTTCCATCACAAATGCATCGACTGTTAGTCTTCTCTGATTATGTTGATCGTGCATAAACTATTTGAGTCGTGACTTTTTTTTAACAATAATTCACATTTTGTTTACCAAAAGTGTCTTTTTTTCACAAAAAGTGAATATTTTTTTTTTAAAAAAGTGACTATTTCCTAAAAAAAAAATTAGTAACTTTTTTCAATAGTCCGTAAACTTTAGTTTAATTATAAAAATCAATTTTTTTTTTACAAAAAGTCACTCTTTTCTACAACAAGCCAAGAATTTTAGAAAAAAAAGCCCAATTTTACATGTCTTTCTTCAGATAAAGCCCTAATTTTACAAAAAGTCCTATTTTTTCGCTTATCGCTTTTTTAAGTTTGATTTATTAGTTGTGCCACATGCCGTATGCATAATAATAAATTGGAATTAAATAATAATCATACGTCACCAATTAACTTGACAGATGTTTTTCTTGCAAGTTTTTCTTAAAAAAAATAGATAACATATATGTATGTATACTAGGGCGGGTCGATTTAAAAATCGACCAAGTGACAAGGGTGAGTCGGCCCTCCAAAGTTAGTGGGGTCCGTCATACATTAAGACTCAATTGGGGCACTTTAAATGGGTCAAAGTGGGATTTTTCAAAATTTGACCTGTTGGTCAAAATAAGGAACATCCGAATTAACTTTAGATGTATGGTTCCTTGAGCAAAGTTTCTTTTGTTGGAGCCGAGAATACGATTTTCCTTGTTACTTGGGCGATTTTTAAATCGACCAGTATTGCTTATTTTTTAGCTGCCAGTAAGTCAGAAGTAATTGGAAGAGTCAAACAGATGCTCTGAAATAGTAACAGATGTAATTCTCTTATTCCAAAATTGTTTTAAATAAATTCTTCGAACATTTTTGCTTAAAGCCAATTGTAAACTTAAAAATTGGCACTAGGTTATAGATCTTATAGAAGTTTACTAGTAAGTAAAAATTTAGTACTGAATACATCGTAACTAATAAGTAGTTATTGAGCTGATTATTAGTAAGTATGGGTTCACACTATGAAAGTTTGGTTTCTGAAAGTCTGAGATTATTGATTAGAGGGAAGAGAATAATAGCATGTTCTCTTCTCCTCTCACCAATAAATTCAGACTTTCTGAAAAAAAACTTTTATAGTGAGAACACAGACTAAGAAAATATTCAGTAGTGAAAATAATAGGGGTAAAAAGTAGTTGCTAAGGTCATTACTAGCGACAAGTTATTGAGGTTTTCAGAATAAAGGCAATTGTAATGACAACTACTTACTAGATAACATATGAAATAACTACTACCTATTACCAAAATTAAAAAAAGAAGTCAACAAACAATTGACGAAACGTTGGCAAAAAATGTAATTAAATGTGTTTTTAATTTACATTGGAAAAAATTTTGGCCCAATTAGCTTACCAAAAACTATATCTAAAACATAAAATTCAAACTTTGGCCAAAAAACACAAATAAAAAAAAAATTTGCTGGCTTTTAATGTGAGGACTTGTTTCATTTTTAAAATGGGGTCTTATATCATTGTGAAATAAGTTTCCATGTTTAGGGTTTTTTTTCATTTTGGTTTTGGGGGTTATTTTATATTTGTGGGGATTTGTGTTAATTTCAATATTGTTGTTTTAATTCATAATGAACGTATTCCCTTATCTTATGGACTAAGTAAATTTTGGTTTTCGGGGCTTAGTTCATTAGAGACTTAGATAATAGCGCAAGATTTTGGTTGGAGCTATTAAATTTTTTTTACACAAATGGATATTATTTTTATCATACTATGGCTTTTTTATTAAAAAAATAATTTATTATTTGTTGTAAGTCAGTCTATTTTCGATTAGGTTTATTTCTTTTCACTTGGATTTATAGTTTTCTCCATCTCCGCCTACTTTTGGATGGGCTAAGGTGTCTGCATCTGTATCTTAATTTGTATGAAACTATTTCATTATCGTACGCTGGCATTGTCGGTCGGCTTGTCGTGCTAAAAATATTCAGTGAGGCGAAAATCAGCTGCTTGTCGTTGAAAATGCAAACGATAGCGATCGTTTTTGTGGGCCAGGCTGTTAATATTAATTCAATACTGCATATAATAAAAAATATTTAAAATGAACATGTGAGAAATTGCAGTCGGAGCTGTAATCAAATGTGAACCAATTCTAATTAAATATGGAAAAATAATTTATGTTACAACAAAATATTTTTGGATCGAACATAATTTAAATATTAATTTAAAGATTCTATCTCGCTTCTAGTCCGAAAAAAATTGTATGGGGACTACATGTATATGATGTAATAGCCCGATTGCCGCCGTTTTCAATAGCCTTCTTCCTTCTCAAAATTAAAACAAACATACTTTTGTAAATTATTTGATCAAATTATTTACAAAGCTGCATCCAGTACTTTGCGAATAATGTTGACATTAAAAAACAACCAGCCAACCAGGCGGGCGGATGCCAATCTTTAAATTAATATGAGTTGATCAGTAAAAATGTGGGTCGTTCTACTACCAACATTTTTATGCCTAAGATACCTCAGCACAAACGCATAAAAGACTTTCCACCTATAATAGCGTAGGGTATTAATTCATAAATTCTTTGGAAGCTAGGCCACATTTTAGAATATAAATTGCTTTAAGTCCCAAAAGTATTCGAAGAACAAGAAATAATTTGAAATTCAAATAATCACATTTTGTTGAGCATTTTAAAAATTTTCTATATTTTTCAAAGGCAAAAGGATAGACTGACATTATTAGCTCGACCTGAACTTTCACAAGGACCCAGAATATTATTACTCTATGTGATCTTAGACAAATATTTCTTGTTAATACACGCATAATAGCAAACTTAATACCTAATGTGTGAAAAATTAAATAAATAAATACCATAAAATAATCTTTAAACACATCTCTATCTAAATATAAAAGACTACATTAGAATTATAAAATACCCACATAAGAACCATTTCGCTCGTACCATTCTAAAGAAAACTTAATTTAAATATATGTGTCTGTGTCTCCAGGCTCTTATCAATATCAATCTTATTTTTTGTGCCATCTGGTGAATAATATTCTAATGCATTTTTTTAAATGCAAGTGTGAATTCCGTAAATAAACACTCTGCTTTATAAAACCTCGTTTTTGCACAAATTTTCTTTAATACCACACATACTACATACAAATAAATACACCGCTACCGCAACAGAAACCCCGCTGAAATCCTGTTCAAGTTTTTCTAAAACACACATACTTAGACAAATCATTTTCAATGGTTTTCTAAAAGTTTTTTTTAACTCAACTTTTTCATTTACTTCCTCCATGAATCTTAACTTTTTACAACTCTCTATTCATGTCACTTACACATCATCGTACATAAAAACTTAAATATGTTTGTACGCATATAGATACCCTGTAGCCAAAATCGTTACTATTAAGGTTTTGGACTAGTTTATTACTAGTTGTTAGGCGCCAGCCTTATACGTGGCGCTGTTTGTTGTAGAAACAACTAAAACACAACAAAAGTTCGTAAAAATACAATTTACTACTTGTTCGTTGTAGGAACAACAACAACAACACTACCAAGTACATAAAATCAGTGTTTGAAAATAAATATTATATACTGTTCTTCAGTGTTCAGTACCGTAAAAATATGGAAACCACAAACGCTGATGGTGTTTATGTAGTAAAGACCTTAAAAAATATTTCTCTGTTTGTGATCTTTGTACGCAAAAATAATACTGTACTTATCCAACTCAACATAAAAATGAGAATATTTTATTGCGTTCGGTTGTTCCTAAAAAAACCACAAATTTCGTTGTGTTCGGCTCAATACAATAATGTTCATTCATTTAAGTTGCGCTCAGCGCTCTTTTGACTGGTAAACACAATAAAAAAATTTTACAAAGACAAAATACATTATGTTTTAAAGGAAAAAAACCAAAAGCCAACAAAAAGTATTTACACAACATAAACACGATACACACACATGCTATTCGTGCTGTGGTCTAGCAAATTGCCAAGCAACAACAACTTTACTAGTGAGAAGCGTTGCTAACAGCTTTTGTTTGTTTTTTTCTTCATCAATGTGAAAACAAAAACACTTTAAAACATTACAATATAATGAATGTCTTCACAACCACTACTATTGAACTGTTTTATAACGAAAAACAGAACACTACACAATGTTTGTTATTTTCGTGAAAATAGTTATGAACGGTATTAAAGGTTGTGTACTAAAACACAGGCCATGCAAAAAAAGATATCGTTGCTGTCTGTGTGTGTGTGAACCGTCTGTGTGTTCAGTTTATTTTCGAACAGTAGTTTAAAGTTAAAACGTTGACATGTCCTAACGTCCAGTGTAATAATGTCCATCAGAGAAGTATCGTAAAGACCGCGGACACTATAACACTTTGCAGAATGTCATAATGTCCACAACTTAATTAATAATTAAAAATATTGTATAAAATATGTGTAAAATTTGTTTTGAAATACCGTTAAAACTTCAAGTGATTATGCAAACCTTAAAAAAAATGTATATTAAACCCCAATTTTGAAAATGAAATAAACCCCCAATGAAATGAAATAACTCTCCAAATAAAATTCAAATAATACCCAAATTTTTTTAGTTTTGGTTTTGAGAACCACACGATAGATATCATGCTGGGTACTTCGGCCAGGCTCAAGGATTTTCTCCTCTTTGATATAACAAGTACTGGCTTTGCTAAGTAAAGCCCCTAAAATCGGTCTTGTCCCCGAACGATGGCTGACTACGCAGAGACGCTTAAGTTAGTGAAGCCGGTACTTGTTATAGCATATAGATAAAAATCCTTGCGCCCAAAAGCGTTTTCGTGATATATTTAATATATGGGGGATTTCATGTCAAGTGACCCAACTTTTGAAATCGATGTGTTCCGATTTGGATGAAATTTGCACCAAGGTTAGTCCTATTGATTAGTAGTTTAGACACGCTTTTTGGGCCGCGAGTGGGTTATGTATAAAAAAAAATTATTTGTAAGTTAAGACGTCATATGCTAAAAAATTTAAAAATCCTCGTCTTGACTTACAAATTATTTTTTTTATACATAAACCACTCGCAAAAAGCGATCAGAACTACCTTAAAGGAAAAGACCTAAGCTTTCTTTTGAGCAAAAAAAAAACCCCCCTTTTCAAAATAAATAAAAAACAAGTTTTAAATTTAAAAAAAAATTTTATAGCCTATTTCCAATGTGCGAAAGAATTCTTTCGTTCGCTTAACTACATTGAAAACAAAAACAAAGTCTAAAAATTTGTTTTTGTTTTCAATGTATTTATACGAAAGAAAGAATTCTTTCGCACATCGGAAATAGGCTATTAAAAAAATATTTTTCGAAAGCTTGAAGAAATAGCTCTCTTATTTGTTTGGGACAAATTTTGCTTACACCAATACATAATAATTTACATGGATGAGAAGGAACACCGGTTTGGCCAAAATGTCAAATTTTGACCCCCTCTAACTCAGAAACTTTTTGACCGATCTTGTTGAAAATTAGTGTCTAAACTACTATCCAATAAGACTAACCTTGTGCAAATTTCATCCAAATCGGAAGACATCGATTTCAAAATAACTCTTTTCAATAACTTAACCTTATGCCACTTTTGAAAATGTGTCCATTTGCAAAATGTCATAGTATGAATGGACACTATGACATGACACCGTAAAAACCAACCAGTATAAATCTAGCAACATACTAGTTACTTTTTCTGCAGGGTATTCATATATATATGTACGTATATGTATTATATGTATGTAACTGTATCTTGTTTTACTCTAAATGCATGAATGCACATCCACTTGTAGTATAACATATGCGATTTCAATATTCATACACTTTTACGCATTTTACATGTAAGATTAAATTTTAAAAAACAAAAAATATTTTATTTAAAAGTTTTATTTTTAAACATATTTCTTAATGTTCCAAATGAAATTTATTTGGACTAACAAGTTTCTATTTTTAAGTTTTTCTTTTCTTTATGTTACGAATAGAATTTCTGTTTAAGTAATTTCTTGGATATTTAAAAAAAATCAGTGAATTTATTGGCGCTAAATTCTGGGAATTTCTTTAGATTTTGTGAAAAAAATTGGGAAACCCACATAACAAATTGTGTCAAAAAATTTCAGAAACACCCTCAAATTCAGAAGTTATTCTAAAAAAACCAATTTCAGTGATGTTCGTCCACTTATCGATCTGCAATTCAGTCAGTTTTTGTCTGATGTTAATTATTTTAATGGTTTTGGAAAGAAAACTGACAATTGTACTTCCAAGTCAAAAACAGGCTAATTAAGAGCACACGTTTTACTTGAATCACGTATTATTTTTTTAAGATTAAATCGAGTTTTCCAGAACTATTTTAAATTATTATTGAATTAAAATAAATTAGCAAAAGGGTTTAATATCTGCGGTTTTTGGACTGGACAGGTTTTAAACAATATTCACCATCCAGAATTCCTCTTAAAATGCATTTGTTTTTAATACTCGATTAAGACAGAATTTTATGCGGCATTCGCAGAAAGTTTGTTACACTAAAAATTAAGCAAATGAAGGAACAATTTATTTTTATTACTTATTTATCCAGATAAAAGGTAATAAGTCGATTTTGAACTAACATATACAATTTCGTATGTATACTTTAACAAATTTTTTTGTTCCTTAACAATTTAAAACTGCAAACGATAAAGTGAAACTTATTCTGATTCACTATCGCCGACTTTGCGGTCTTGATAAACCTTTTGGAATTTACTTAATTTTGATACAAAATTCAATACATTTGTCATACTAAGGCCCTAATCATGTACAACGCAGCGCAACGCCAAACAATAACATTGAAAGCACAAACAATGTCATAAATATTTTGTAATTTTGTTGTTGCTTTCAACAGAAATTCATGTACCGTTTTAAAATTTTCAACGACACAAGCAATGGAGCGTTTGAAATTTTAAGACGCAATATGAATTTCTGTAGAAAGCAACAACAAAATTACAAAATATTTATGACATTGTTTGTGCTTTCAATGTTATTCTTTGGCGTTGCGTTAGTTCTGTGGCGTTGCGCTGCGTTGTACATGATTAGGGTCTAAATAATTATTATTAAAATTAAATTGGGACCCAAGGGCCGATACCAAAAAAGTTAGTTAGATTAGGTAGTTTGCAATAGATTGCTTTAGGTTTAAATTTAATCGAAGTATATACCAACATAATAAGATGGTTTGTGGGCACAAAGACTCTATTTGGGAAAGAAGTTTGTATGGGCCTATTTGCAATTATGGAAAGCCAGCCAGTCGGACGGACATATATCGTTAGATCGACTCAGAGAGTCATTCTAGGTCTAGGACCAATATTTTTAGATGTTACACACATTAGCATGAACGCATAACACCCTCTCCACTGTGGTGGGGTGGGTGCAATAAATGTAGTATTGACCAATTTGTCTTTAATTTTTGCAAATGTGTTCGTTTCACATCAAGGAAAAGTTCAAATCATAGAAATGAAAAATTTTGAAATTACTTAAAATCTTTATAATCGATAAAAAAATTTATTTTTTTTATTTTTCCTTCAGAGCAGTAATTCCGAATAAATTTAAAGCGTTTTCTCGGGATGTAAAAAAGCTCAGGGGAAAAAATCTAGCAATAATTTAAATTAGTACGTTATCTCATATATTCCGCGAACAAAACATTTTATATGTTTCCCAAATGTGAAATGTTGTAGAAATTAGGAACCCTATTTATACTTTTCATCGAAACAAAAAAAAAAAACAAAAAAAATTCTTCTGACATTTTTTTTTTATACATTTAGTTTCTTTGTTTTCAACTATTTATAAGAAGTATTTCTATAGCAGACATTTTGATATGTTCGATATTAATTACTGAAATTATAAAAAAAATTTTATATTATATAAATGTAATAAATTAATAATTAATAAGATTTCTACATGACGTGCTTAATTCCCAATTATTATTTTTGATAAATACACTGAAATTTACAGTTGAGGGAAAGCTGGTTTCTATACGCATTTCACTTGTTGCCTATTATCACTAATTGTTAATAGCCTATCTATTAGATTCATAGCTGTGTTCATAATAATAGTCTTCGGGTTTCAGGTTTTGAATATTTTTAAAAATTTGTTTGGTTTCTTCTTTTTATTTTAAGTTTGTTAATTAAAATATTTAAATTATTTTTCCATTTATTGTCAAAAACAATTTTGTAAATTTATATTATTTAAAAAGATTTCCTGAAGAAGATTTCCAACGGAAATCGAAATATTGAAAAATAAACAATATCTTAATGAAGCTTGAGAAAAATATATGAAAATATAAAATTTAATAATTTGTATTGTGGTTATTTGATTAAACTGTTAATAGTTTTTAATCCAAATTTAGATATTTTTAATTAGGCTTAAGTTCATTGAATTTAATTTTCATTAATTTATTTTTTTGCAGACAGGAATTTTACAACATGAACCCAGGCTTTCACGGACAGGTTGCCCTAACTAGTTTCGATTGTAACCACTCAATCTCTTCAAAAGGGGTTTTAGGTAAAAATATGGAAACCAGATTGGGTCTATGTAATTTTTAATTAGAAGAACCATTTTTAAGTAAAAAGGGCTAAACTGCACTATTTGGTCTTTTTATGATTTTTCTTTTACATTCGAACGCTTAGATTATAATGGTACTATTGAATTAGGTGGGCCACTTAAATGCTTGAAGAACCAGATCAATTTGGCGTACGATTTATCTTAATTATAGAAACATGATTTTTTACAGCAGATTGTCCTTTTTATGCAACAGCGTCGATATGTATAGCAAAAGAAAAAATGTTATTGATAGTTTGATAAAACTATATTTAATCTTTCTCAAATTTGATCATAGCCACGGCCACTATAGCCAAACTACACAGAAAACAAGTTGGGATGCTATATTCGGCTGAGCCGAATCTTTGAAGCCCTCCACCGACAGATCGAATATTTCAGGAGTGGGCCCTGTATGATATCTATATATTATTAAACATGCTTGCGGTTAAGACCTATATTAAATTATTGACCGACAACCGAAAAATTTTATGCTTTTGTTTTTAGAAATTTGAACTAGCTTAAGCAAAATATCATGATTCGTAACAGGTTTATCCGAACTAAAATGATTTTCAGGAGGGGAATTTATATTGGACCCATGCTGAACTATGGACCAATCATTCCGTAGACTAAGTTCTGGTATTAAAAAAATAAATTAGAATAAATGTTTATACATCAGTGAAATTTCTTTCAGAGTTTACAGTGATTTTCAGAATATGGAATAGGTAATTTATGGACCTAGAAAAATTTGTACCGCAATACCTATATCTGTTATGGTTTTAGGCGAATTTAACTTTTTTTCCAAAAGTGAGCTTTATATGGTGCCTATGGTAAATTATGGGCCGACCATCACGAAATTTGTTAGTGTGATTTCTAGTCCTATAAAGCCGTGAAGTCTTAAATTTTATTATGATAGTATTGTTTATTACGGCTTAAGGCGTACTAAACTCTTTTCCGGGAGTATGGTTTGTATGAAGCACAGCGTAAATTATGGACCGATCTTCACGAAATTTAACAGTATGATTGCCAGTCATATAAAACGAAAAATCTTATATCATTCCATACCATTTATGTTAGTTTTTGTAACAAAATTATCAATTTTTTAGGATGGTGGCTCCACATTTATATTTATAGCTCTGATCCTACTGAACAGATGTTGCTGGGTTGCAATCCCAAACTTCTTGGGATAGCTACAAGCAATTTGACACCAAGTTTGTTCTTTTCTTGTGCGTTTTTCGAAAGTGGGCGTGTTTTTAAAAGACGGCCAGACAGATGGACATAGCTAAATCGACTTAAAATTACTCAAGGAGCCAGAATATTTATACTTTATGGGGTATACCCTCATTCACCACTAGTGTTGTTGATATATTTGAGTAAGCGTATAATTCACTTGATTAAATTCTTAATTGAAACTGATTTTATTTTAGATTAATCGTCTAATTAACAAAAAATTGTCGATAATTTTTTCTGTGTACTCGTATATTGATGGTGTATTTGAAATTTATTGATGATGTATTTGAAATTTATTTAACATTTATGTTGAGAATTTAACCCTCCGATGAGTGAGAAGGTCCCTAGGGACCTTTTTGCCTTTTCAAACTGAAATTACTCCTACTTCGGCCACTACAACCCCCCCAAAGTTACTCTTTATTCCAAGATGTTGCGCATCTTTTGGAAAAAAAATCAAGCCGATCGGATCATTACTTTAGGAGTTATTGAGGTTTTAGTGAGAATAGTACGCGGACGTGTGAATAGGTCCGTATGGACCTTGTACTGAATTTCACTAATAAATGCATGTTTTTGGGCATCATTATAATTTTTTTATTGTTTCAACACATAATTTACTTGTTCTGAACACAAAGACCTAAACTCAAAGACATTAGGGATGATGATAAAAACAAAAAATTCTATGAACAAATTCTAAGAACAAAAATGCTAAGAACAGAAAATACTAAGAACAAAATACTAAGAACAAAAAATTCTAACAACTGGTTTATTGCTAGTAGTATAAAATTAGAATATTGTATTAAAAAAATTGAAAAAATTATTTTTGTATGTAGAATTTAGTTATAAACAATAAAAACAAAAAAAAAAAATAAAAAAAAATTTTTTATATGAAAAAAACATGATTTACAAAAAAGGTCCGTAGGGACCTTTTCACACGGCCGTGAAGTTCAGAACTGTCACTCATCGGAGGGTTAATATACGAACTACAAAATACTTTTTTTATTTTATGTCAATGTTTGTATGTATATACATATCCCACTCTAAATCATAAACAGGCACAACTCAAAACTCAAAAAATGTTGAGGAGAGGCACAAAACTGGCTTGAAAAACATGGTTGCAATTTTTAATCAAAATTAATTTCACAAATGTTAAAAAAGAAAAGTTTAAGAAGACAGTGTCGCAAACAAATTTTTTGTGGTCACTATGGATTTGATCTATGAATAATAGCGATTTTGATAAATTTTGAGTTATGCCTGGTTATGATTAAATGTGTGATATGTACATATGCTATATGAATATCAGTGATGCCCATAGAAATTTAAAAAAATCCCTACGTGTCTAAAAAAATCCCTTTTTTCCTTACAATCAGAAAAATTTTTCTCACACCTTTCCCTACGTCAAAAACGTATTGTTTTACATATTTTTATAATATTTTGTATATATTATAATTAAAGCATTAGTTAACATTTATAATTTAAGCATTTATTAACATCAAGAACAACACCAAAATAAATATGTTCATATACACACATATAAAAATTGAGATTCAAAAATAACACCTTGTGAAAAATTTAAATTGTTTCTGTTTGGCAGAAGCGTCTTTATATATCATATAATCTAGAGACCAAACATAGTCAAACTGCGCGCTGGATTTTTGATTACCTCATATTTTGTCTTTTTAAAAGGACTTAACATTTTTCAAAAACACTTATTTTAATTATTTTTTTGATATAATGTAAAGAATATAGAAAATAAAATCCTCATACAAATATATCCTTCCGTATCCTTAAAAATTTTAATTAAAAATTCGAAATTGTATGATTTAATTTCTCTTAGTTTAGAAGGTGTGATGTTCTTTTTTTTGTCGGTACAAAATTAATTGCTATGTAGAATTTTTTCATTCGCTTTTAATATTTGCATACATTTCAACGAATGTAAGTGCTTTCGCAATCACATTCGCTGTTAGGACTCAAAGTATCGGGTTTCTGTAAAACGAACTACATTTGGACTTTAATTTTTAAACGAAAATAATACGAATAGTTACGTATTTTTACACAATATATTGAAAACGAGATAATATTTGGAAAATTCCCTTCATTTGCCTTAAAAAAAAATCTGTTCTTTTTCTAACGATTGAAATTTCCGTAAAAATCCCTACAAAATGGGACAATTCCGTACTGTTGGCATCACTGATGCATATATTATATACAGTTTAGTAACAGCCCCAACGCTTAACTAGTATTTGCTTTCGTGAACACTAGATTTACAATGTATTTATTTGAAAATCAGTCATCGATTCGCGCAACTTATAGAAGACTTCATAATTGCCTTAATGGGTTCGTTAATAAACAAAATTTCCGCACATGATGTGAGACTAACCCACTACATACCCATTATCGAACATTATTTCTTAAAAAATTAGCGAAATTTTATGCCCGGAGTGCGCTTCTTAAGAAACGGCAAATCAGAAATTGTTTGACAATTTCAAGTTCTATCGGGCTTAAAAGAACACCTTCTCTTTTGATAGAATTAATAAAACCGGCAAAAAAAAAATCTTTCTACTGGTCCTGATGACCACAAGTTGATGCTAAATTGAATAAACGCGTTTTTTATATTTGAATAGCTGCACAGAAAAAAGTGTTTTATCAATTAAAAAAATAGTTTTAAAAGTATTAAAATTTAACTAATGTGATAATTGAATCAATTATTTTTTTTGTTGAAAGAAAATTAAAAATTTAATTTTGATTTAATTAACATTTTAGTTGTTTTGAAAAAAAATTTTCAATTAAAATTTTAATTAAATAACGAAAAATCTTAATTGACTTTTTTGTTTAAAATAAAATAATTTAAACATGTAGAATTGTTGTTGGGAATTGTCAATATTTATTTAAATAAATTAACACATTGTTTGAAATGGCAAAGTTTTATGATCACTTTTTTAATTAAAATTAAAAATATCATTTATTGAAAATATTTTTTCAAAATTTTAAAATTTTTAGTAATCAATATAATCATTTTGGTAATAGGTGCAAAATCAACAAATTGTTTGCTTGATATTATGAATTTAGAACAAATTTGGTGATTGGAGAAATTTAATAATTTTTTCTGTGTGTCTATCAAGGAAAACTCTTTCATTTAAGAAGATGACAATCATTGACTCCAAATGTTATGTATCAAGTTGATCAGTGTTCCGGTTAACAAGAAATATTAAATAACAGGGACCGAAAATAACAGTTATTTTGAAATTTTAAAACAAACAAACATTTAGAAGTAAATGTCGGAAAACTCAAGAATTCCAAATTGATCCTAATGAACTTTTCTATGATAAAATATATAAATTTTTTATTATTTGATAATATTTTTTCGAGCATAAGTAAAAGTTATTCTCGAAAGATATGAACGTCTTGACATTAAAAATTTATTTAAATGTGTGATCAACATTGGGATTTCTTATGTACTTTAAAACAAATATTTAAAGTCAACTAAATAATTATAACATGTACATAAATTTTTTTGGAGAAAAACTTTTATTTTTGATCGAAAAAGTTATTATAAAAAAATTACTGTTATTTTTGTTTAAAAAAAATAAAAATCAGAAAGTTATTATTGTTAAAAAAAAAAAACGAAAAAATAATTTTTATCATCTGACTCTTACGAAAACAGCTATAACTGTAAGGTCCCTGTAAAAAAATCATCTTCTTTACTTTTGTTGCCCTGAATTTAATCTAAAAGCTGGGATCACACGAATGCCGTAATGCAAAAAAAATGTTCAACTTTTTAATACCCCAATCGTGTGACTGCTTACTTTTACCAATAAAATGCAACCCTGGTGCGGCAATAGTGTGACTACTTGATATGCAACTGCGCGTCAACAAAAATAGCAAAAATGTATCAATATTTATTGGGAAGAAATTCTGTTCTTAGTTTCGATTGCAAACTTCTAGTTTACAACTCTATCTTAGAGCCAATTTGTTGCTACGGTATTTAGTTATGAGGCATTGTCTCGGCTTCTAACATCGAAAAAATTCAAAGGCGCCAAAATAAAATTCTTCGCATAATCACAGCCGCTCCCTAGTACGTCAAAAACTCAAATATCCACAAGGATATCAATGTGCCATTAGTAAAAACTATGATAACGAAATATGCAGTAAAATATTTAAGAAGGCTGGAACTGCACCCAAATCCATTAGCTTGAAATATTTATATTACGGCGGCCACACTCGCTTAAGAAGAAGATGACGAAATCTTTTTTGTCTGGCACTGGCAGGACACAAAGTAAACATTAGGATAAGATTTGAATAATTATTGTTAGTTCATACTTAGTATATGACGATTCAATAAATAAATACTGAAAAAAAATA
Source organism: Pollenia amentaria (assembly GCA_943735925.1). Lineage (NCBI taxonomy): Eukaryota > Metazoa > Arthropoda > Insecta > Diptera > Polleniidae > Pollenia > Pollenia amentaria. Next base: position 116,115,697 of record OX031010.1, on the reverse strand, counting down.
AAATATTTATTGTGTTCTTGTGCGGCAATTAAACAATACAATACGCGACAATATTTGCGACAATAATGTACTTCGGTGTGTTTTTTTTCGTAGGAATAAAGATACACATATTTATTTATTTTTCATTATAATTATATATATATATATATATATATATATATATATATATATTTTTTTTAATTAGTGCTATAGCTGTTCAGGATGAATATCTTTATTCAAGATATTTAATAAAATTTAAATAAAACGGAGTAGTTATTATTTCTTTTTTAGGACAATTAAAATATGTGATGATAATTACTAGATTTCAAAACGATAAAAATGTATCACTTTCTAGCGATTTTAAAACCTATTAGCTGAATTATATTATAAAGTCAAGTTCAAAACATAGTTTTAATAATATATATAACTAGCTTAACCCGGTGCGCTTCGCTACACTGGTAAAAAAAATAAATAAGAAAAAAATTGCAGTATTTTTTTAATGTGTAATTTATTTATTTTTGCTCCCCCTGCACCTACTCCCTTTTTTTTTTTTGTTTTGAAAGTTGTCCTGTAAAGGTTGATAACTTTTGTGTTCAGATATATGGTATTTAATATTTCTTTATATGAGGGGTACTGCTCCTCCTCTGTCTACCCCGCCCATTTCTATATTGAAATTAATAGTTTACCATAGTAGTAGCTGTAACCACGTTTGAAGACTCTTCCTTTAATAGTTCTTCTGTTGAGCGATACTTAATTTATGCATCCTATGGAAGATATTTCCCCCCTTGCGCCTACCCGCTTTATTTTTATTTTCAAAAGTATAGTATACCATAAGAGAGACTTCTGCAAAGTTTGAACATTCTCACTATAAAAGTTCTTAAGATATGCGATATTAACCATTGGCGTCCTATGGTGGGTACCACTTCCCCCGCTGCTATTATATTTCAATTTGGGGGCTCTGAAGATCCTACTACTAAAAGTTCAACAAAATGCGTGCAGCGGCTCTTAATTATATTTCTATCTATGAGGGGTACTGCTCCTCCCCTGTCAGCCCCGCCCATTTTTATATTGAAATTTATATTTTACCATAATAGTAGCTTTAACCACGTTTGAAGACTGTCCCTTTTATAGTTCTTCAGTTGAGCGATATTTAATATATGCATCCTATGGGAGGTATTTCCTCCCCTGCGCCTACCGCTTTATTTTTATTCTCAATAGAGTAGTATACCATAAGAGTGACTTCTACAAAGTTTGAACATTCTCACTATAACAGTTCTTAAGATATGCTATATTAAACATTGGCGTCCTATGGGGGGAACCACTTCCCCCGCTACTATTTTATTTAAATTTTGGGGCTTAGAAGATCCTACTACAAAAAGTTCAGCAAAATGCGTGCAGCGGCTCTTAAGATATGCGATAATTAATATTGGCATCCTATGGGGGGTACCAATTCCCCTGCCCCTATCAAAAAAATAAGTAGCCTATTTTATTTTTAGGGCTCACGTGATGTTACTGTAAAAATTTCAGGAAAATCGGTTCAGTAGTTTCGGAGTCTATAAAGCGACAAACAAACATACAAACATACAAACATAATTCATTTTTATATATATAGATAAACAATTTAAAAGAATAATATAGGAAAATGCATGGTGAAATTATTAAAAGGTGGCCTCGGTAATACAACAAACATAATAATACAAACTCTACAGGCAAAAAGTGTATCATCAACGTCAAAAAAGCAGATACAAAGTAAACAAATATTGAGAAACATATAAAAAATTTAAAAAAAATTATAATTTTTGTAAAAAGATCCAAATAACAAATATTACATTATCAAAATTGTCCGGGTTCCATGATTTGTGTCGCTGTTGGTGACTGGGCAAGAAAAGATATTTATAAAACATCTAAGTTTCAAGAAAAAAATACTTAAATTGCATATCATAAGCCCAAGAAGCTCTACATATACTACGTGAATAAAAGAGAATATTCCACTCAAGAAGTTCCAACATAATGTAGCACATATGTAATTATATTAAACGGAAAACATAATCGTGGCCGAGATTTATATGTAATTGCATAAAATGCATAGCCCGGCACAAGAAGCTCAATGTATACAACATGGATTTATCTTCCTTATTTATTTCCTACGTTTGCTACAAGTTGAGAGTAAACACGCATTTTTGTTTTTTATATTGTATTAAATCTTTAAAGCAATATTTTTTATTATAAAATACAAATATTTAAAAATTTAAAACACAGAAAAAAAGACCAATTCAAAACACAAAGTTCAATACACTTTGACATTAAAATAGCACTTTGACAAGTTCATAACAAATAGAGCTGGCAAACTATCGATAGTCAATACAATTGATATTTTCGATAGTTTGTTAACTATTAATAGTATAGAATTCTTAGTAGAAGATTTTGAAAAAAATTTTAATAATTATATAATAATAATAATAATAATAATAATAATAATAATAATAATAATAATAATAATAATAATAATAATAATAATAATAATAATAATAATAATAATAATAAAAATAATAATAATAATAATAATAATAATAATAAAAATAATAATAATAATAATAATAATAATAATAATAATAATAATAATAATAATAATAATAATAATAATAATAATAATAATAATAATAATAATAATAATAATAATAATAATAATAATAATAATAATAATAATAATAATAATAATAATAATAATAATAATAATAATAATAATAATAATAATAATAATAATAATAATAATAATAATAATAATAATAATAATAATAAAAAGATTTTGTTTGTTGTGCTTAATTCCCTTTTTAAATAATTGATAAAAAATACTGAAATTTATTGTTGGAGGATAAGCTGTTCCTATGCGCATTTCACTGGTTGCTTAGGCCAGATCATCAGGAAACGTTCTCCTAAATAATTTTAGAAAAGCCAAAGCTATCAGCAAACAAAACTACAGAGGGAATGAGAATTACCTACAAACACTCAAAAAAAACTCACGTGATTTTAAATCACGTGTGATTTTGTGGTGTTTTGAATATCAATCCGTTTTTGTGAAAATCACACCTAAGCCCACAAAAACGGGACACCAAAATATCACACGTGTGATTTCAAAAGGCACATGTGATTTGAAATCACGTGATTTGAATTAATGTGATTTTCAGAACAGGCCTGTATATTTTGTAAACGGTTAGTCGAATTGGTATGAATTTTCAGGACTTGTGTTCAAATTAAAGTTTTCTATTTGGGGTCTATAGCATATGATGAAGGTCGCCATAGTTTTCCAAAGTATGGCTCATTGGGTATAACAAGAATTTAACTGCACTTGTTGAAATTGGCCAGTAGATGTTTATTGAATAAAAGAAAAATTTATAATTTTTAAGCAAATGAGTAAATTTTAAAACTGAAAAGGCCAGAAAATATGATTAATTAAAAGAATTCGGGTTTTAATTAATTAATTTTCCTTAAATATATTTTAAATGTTTTTCTTTATTTCGCTGTTAATGGATTAATGTAGTTGTTAAGTTTGAGAGGTAATTTCTTAAACTATTCCAGGATACTAATGTTTTGTTGATTGGAGAAGTAATATTAGAGATACATAAAACGAATTATGTATCCAAAATTTGGGGGCCCATAACTTGGGCAATATTGTTCGCCACTCATAGCAAAAAACAATATCAATGGTAAAATTTTGGAGTCAGTATTACAAGGTTGGGCAAGCTAGTTTTCAGCCATATAAAACATTACCAGAAAATGCTCAGAAAAAAGCAAACGTTAAAGGCTGTGCTACGATTCCATATAACAACAAATGGAAACGCAGAAATTTGGAACTTTTTTGACTTGAAGGCATTTTTAACAAAGAAGTAGAAAAATATAAATTTTGAGAGATTTACTATGATTTCAACGAAACTGTTTTAAAAACGATTCCAGCCGACTAAAAGCCAATTAAGCCGGCGCCGCTGAACAAAAATTGTTGACAATTTACCAAAAAATTTCAACGATAGTAACACTATAGAAATTAAATTATCGATAGTCCAATAGGAACAGAACTCTCGATAGTATCGATAGTACTATCGATTGTTTGCCAGCATTAATAAAAAACCCAAAACAAATTTGACAAGATCAATACACTAACACATACAATCAAACAATGAACGGCTGGCTTACCGAGGCCACCTTTTAGTAATTTCACCATGGGAAAATGTATTAAAATTCGGAATTGTTTCTTTTTCATAAGCACCTTTATTATATTCAACATTTTTTATTTTTCGAATTTAATAGTCTGGTAGTGTATAAAGTCATTCCTAAAAAAAATTAAGGAATAGAACTATTACAAAAAGCTTTATAAAATACATAACTGAAATTTAACTCATAGAATAAATTCGAAAAATAAAATATGTTGTATTGAAATTCTTTAAAGCGAATCTATTTTATATTTTTTAACAAAAATAATGTGATAATTATTTCTTTTTAAATTTTTATTATATTAACCATTTTTAAAAATATTAAAACTTTGACGTTTTTACATTTTTACCGATATTTGTCGTTAATATGTATGTCTTAAAGAAAAAATTTGTTAACTTAAAAACGAGAATAAGAAATTCGTTTAAGTAGCCGAGATTTCTCGCCACTTAACAATATTTTATTTATTTATTTATTTATTTGTATATCGCATACAACAAGATTTAAATCTTATAATTATAGTATGCGAATTAAGTTTGTTATAAAAAGTAGATTGTGTAGATAACACATTAGTGAATAACAAATTATACAATAATTAAAAATTATAAATAACAATACAATGTTTACTAATTATTATACTATATTAGATATACAAACATAGATATTATTGGGAATAATTAAAATTAATGGTTTTTAATTAAAATGTGCAAGTAGAACTTTTTTAAAATCTCTAGCGTTGTTGTTTGCTTGGAGAGAATTAGGAAGTGAGTTCCAAAGACGGATGGAATATACGAAAAATTGGTATTCAGAGACAAGGCTACGATGATTACATGGAATAAGTTTGTTGCTTCTATTGGATCTTGCAAATACTATGCGATTATATAAATAAGATGGTTCCTTTGTATATATGATTTTGTGCATCATGACAAGTATTTTCATATCCATAAAATTCTTAAAAGTTATTTTGTAAAGTTTGTTTGAAAACGACGATATGTGATCATATTTGCGTAAACCGTATACGTATCTTATAATGTTGTTATATGTTTTGCGTAGTATGTTATTACTTGCAGAGTCACAGCTAGTGAAAATTTCACTACCATATAATAATTGAGGTATTAAATGTGTTTTTGCTATCAAAATTCTAGTATCAAGAGGTGTAAGAAATTGTGTAGGCCATAATTCTCGTAACCTTAGGTATGTATTTGCAGCGGCTTTTCTGATGTGGCTTGACCAATCCAAGTTGTTGTTAAAATGACACCAAGATTTTTTGCAGATGATACACATTCAACTTTCTGGTTATTTAGCAAGATATCAAAGTTCAAGTTTACCCGAGTTGTTTTTTTGTGTATAATAAGGCATTTTGACTTATGAGGATTCATTAAAAGTTTGTTGGCAGTGGCCCAGTTGTAGACGTTGTTCAAATCAGTATTCAACTTATCCACATTTTCTTCCATAAGCTGTACCGTACTATCAATGTATATTTGCACATCATCTGCATACATGTGGACCTTTGTATATTTTAGACATTGTGGTAAGTCATTTATATATATTGAGAACAATAGAGGCCCCAAAATTGATCCTTGTGGAACTCCTTTAGGAACTGGGATGAAAGATGAATATCCATTATTTAAGAATACCGATTGGCGTCTATTTGATAAATACGATTTGAGTAATCTGTTCGATGTTGAGGAAAATCTAAACACGTTTTGTAGTTTAATACTCAACATGGAGTGGTCAACAGTGTCGAAAGCTTTTGAGTGATCCAGTAGTACAGGAATATTTAACTTTCCCACATTAATGTCCATACGAATATCTTCACACAGGTTAATTAAAGCAGTAACACAAATATGCTTCGATCGGAATCCAGTTTGAAGGGGTGTTAATAGACTGAAACTTTGTATATGCTCATTAATCTGTAGGTACATCAGTTTTTCCATTACTATAGAAATATATGGGAGTATCGCTATTGGCCTGAATTCGGAGTTAGATTTAGGAACCGGAATTATTTTAGCCTGTTTCCAGTTGCTGGGGTAGACGCAAGTTGTAAAAATAGTGTTGAAAATATGGGAAAGAAATGGTAATAGCCTTGGTAGTAGGATTTTTATGAAACGGGGATCTATATTGTCATAGCCAATGGAATTAGACTTTATCGCCATGATATCGGTAGTAAAATTCAAAAAGTTATAGATTTGAGGTACTGGTGTTTACATAATATTATTTAAAACCGAAATTTCAATCAACTAAAGAAATAGAAGTATTTTTAATTTACATTCTTAACATTTGAATAGAAATATTTTCTATTTCTTTATATATTTTAAAATAGAATTTTACTCTGTTTAATTTTTGGAATTTCATATACATATTTAAATAAAAAAATTTCAAATAAAACTATTCAACAAAAATTTGTTATAATTTTTTTTCTTTTTAATGAACAAACCAACTTGAACTTCCAAACAAATAATAAAGCTACCACAACAGGCTGTTTTCGCAGTTGACACAAGTAAGAACAATCGTGTGGCTGTGTTGTGGCAATTATTGTACCCATTTCACTTTGAACCAACTATCGGCAATTAATTTTATTGGGGCAATTTCATTATTGTACGTCAATAAAGCACAATCAAAATTGGGTCATATTGGTGCATTTGCGGCAATCGTGTGATCCCAGCTAAAGATGCTGTAATTGGCATTTAAAAATTTTAAGCGACACAAAATATGCAGCTATTTAAATTGAAAAATTCAATGTGAAGTTCTGTTAAAAGCAACAACAATGTTATAAAACAAGTGGCTTACATTTTGTCAAGTTCATTCGCAATGCAACTTCACGTTTTCGCTAGAGTACATATTTATACATAAGCTAAAAACAACGGAAAATCTGATCCGCAACGTATACGTTTACTTAAGAGTACCGAGGCCTTAACCCTTCACAATTTTTAAATAGCGCTTTTCTAGCAAATTAAAATTTAATCTATAAGCAGTTTTAATTGTTTATTTAGTTAATGGTGAACCGAAATTGGTTGGAACTCAATTGCTTTTACATTGTATTATTTGCAATATTTTTATTTATTTTTTAACAACGGTTTATCGTTACTTTAGTGCATCAAGTAGCAAAATTATCATTTATCACACCCAATCACAATTTTTTTTGTGCATTTATCATTTTTGCAAAATTAAAAGTATTTTCATGCATCAACATCATCATTATTATTTGTTTAAAAGGTAACATAACCGTGCATATTAATGAATTACACACAGATATGTACGTATGTGCATGTGAGCAGTTCCGTAATAAAACGTCATAGTTTCACACCAGCATTTTTTAGATAAATCAGTTCAATTCATGCAGATAGAAAGAATCTCGTTTAAATTTTATAATTAATATAACGACCTGGCCCACGATAGCGATCGAAAACTTAAGCGAGCGGCAACATGTCACTCATTATCGTTCTCTTAAGAGGCCCACTTACTATCGACTTGTCGGTCAACAGGCTTAACGTTTATAGTGTAATCCATTTATTTATTGTCAAATGATTATATTGTCACATCAGCAATTCCACAAATTAAACGCTTGTTTAAAAGTAAAATCGGAAAAATACACCTTTTCGCAGCTGTCAAAAAAGTAGAATCTGTGTAATTATATGTAACAAGTTACAAGCACAAAAGAGTAGAATGTATTGAGGAGTTAAATGCCAAAATAAGCTTCACTTTCAACTTTTGTAAGCGTCACAAGCAGCATCCGAACAAATCAGCTGGTTTTGACAAATTTTATTTTAGTTTTACTTCTGGTGATGCCACATAAAAAGGGTTGCATGTAACCTTAAAAGTAAAACTCAAGTAAGGTATAAAAATCATGCAATCCACGTAAAAACGCGTGGTGTTGACCTCTAGCTTAAGCCATAATAATACAACTCTCTGCTGCGAACAAAGCAGAACAGAAGTCAGACGAGTTAACAAAAAACTAACCTGCTTTGTTAGACAAAACATATAAACAAAAAATATAGAATAGAATTTTGTAAAAAATATTTTAAAAAACTATATAATTTTATAAGCGATGGTGTTTTTAAAATATAATTATAAAAAAAAAATATTAAGTGTTGGTGTGTAAAGAAAAAATTTAAGAAAATGCCTCTGTCGACAACCACAATACAAGTGACTGATTTTGACATTTGTAGTCGAATCATATTTCTTAGTGGGCCGCAAATTAGTGTGGAATATGTTACGTTATCGTTCGCTTGCTTTGTCGATCGACTTGTCGTGATGTAAATTATTAGTGGATTTTTAGGAGTTTGCACTTTTGCTCATAATAGTTTTAATATTCTTTCTCTGGAATTGCCGCATTGTCTTAGAGTACAGCTGATCTAATTAACAATTGTTCCCATTTCATCCCTAAATCAGTTTAATGCTTAAGTTTGAGGACAAAAATGTCAGTGACCATAAACATATTAAGGAAATCTTATGGTGTTTTCTTTTTTAAACAAAAAAAAAATCACCTTCTGAATAGGCATATGCATAAAATGTCTTGCCAACACTGTAAAAATTTTGTTGGTTGTTTGGCAAGAACAAAACTCAAGTTATGAAAAATTGAAATGCACTGTTTACGGCACTCGACAAAAAGTTTGTTCTTCATCAGTATAGCTCTTTTTGTTATTTTCCGACATAAAGTTTTTTAACCGATTTAGCGATTTTAAATAAATTTTAAGGTTAGCTTCCAATTTTGGAATTTTTACGGAATTTTTGCCGTTCGTTATATTACGAGAATTAGGGACTTTTAAATTACACAGACAATTTATGGCTGCTTTGAAATATTAAAATTTTTCGCAATATATTCGATTTATACGGGGCGAAAAGTGCCTTATGCTATAAGTCACGGTGAATTTTTTAGAATAAAACATGCTCTTCTTTTAGAGAGCAAAACATTTTAAACTCTTATGTGCGCACGCTGGTACCCGAATAAATTTGGCGTTTTCAACCAAACTTTTTTCATTAAAATTGATAACACAGCGGAAGAAAATTTAACTTTTTGTGTGTTGATTGGAAGTATGATGCAATTTTTTTTACTAATTTCAGGTCGCTGATTTTAAATCTAATCTCCGTTTTTATCTATCAGTTCGCATTTTTAAGTTGCAGGTACTAATCCAATTTTTGATTTTTTCCAAAAATTAAAAGTTCAAAAAAAAATTCCAAAAAATTAATTTTTTATTTTTAAAATCATGAAAAACCAAACATAAAAAAGTCATAGTCTTATTACTTTCACGTAAAGTGAAAGTAATAAGACCTGTGAATTAAATTAGATATAGATCATAAAAATCGATGAACGCGCTTAACTTTTATTCACAATCAAGTGAAGTGAAGGAAAAACGCCCATAAATTGAACAGCAGCAAACACACACACATTTAAAAATTTTATTTTTGTATGTAAATCGCGAATTTTATCAATTTAATTGTCTCAGTAAACTGTGAATAACATCAACAGTTGTGCATTACAATGAAATAAAGCTCATTTCATTCGAAATATGTTAAGCTAACTGTTTTTATACCAAAACTGTGATTTTTGCCGAAACTTAAGTTTTTATGAATTTTTAAATAATAAAAAATTTTTTTTACAAAAAAAGGTTCTTTTTTTTAAAAAAAACTTTAGCGATATCTCTGAAGCTTCTGAGCAAATTTAAAAACAATGTAAGCACTAGGGGTATAACTTTTGAACAATTTTTTAAATTATCAAAAAATACCTATCCATGCCATATAGACCATGAAAATCTATGATGAAAAGTGGGGTCACTTTTTCGCTGGCGTTAAAAAAGTTCCCCCCCAAATCAGTTTGAAGTTTAGTATTTGGATTTTTTTTGTTTATTAAAAATACAATATTGCAGAACAACACGCACTTTGACCTTAAGGTTTATTTCCTTCAACAAAGATAATTTTTAGTATCTGAAGTTAATATATAGTACATGACTGTATGAATGGTATTTAAAAAATAAAAATTCAAATATTATTATTTTTTGGAAGCTTTTAGAAAAAACGGTTTGGGGGGTAAGCACGGCTTAAGGTGCATGTACACGACATGTTTTTTTACATCTGATAATATTGTTTGCGAATTTTGGTTTTTTTAAGTGAATATGGGGCATCGTTTTCAAGTTATTGCACTATTTGTAGTGGAAGTGTCTTAATTTTGAAAATAACGGTATATCTCGAAAAGTCTAGCCGATAGAAAAAATGAGCAGATTTGAATTCAGTGTCCCAAATAACCTTAAAATATTCAGTTCTTAATCAACCAAAACCTTGTTTCCTTGTGTAATCATTAGTATTGTTGTTATTTTATTGATCTGTTAATGGTTTATAATCCAAATTTTGGTATTTTAATCAGGCTAAAGTTCATTGAATTAAATTTTCATTAAATTATTTTTATGAAGAAAGGAGTTTTACAACATGAAATTAATTAAAATTTATTGATAATTTTTCATTCTTGACTGAGCTAGGAATTGAACCCAGGTTTTCACGGACAGGTTACCCTGACATGTTTCGATTGTAACCACACAATCTCCTTAGAGGGGTTTGCCATTTAACACTCATTTCAAGAGTCAAGAATGAATAATTATCAATAAATTTTGATTCATTTCATGGTGTAAAATTCCTTTCTTTATAAAAGTAATTTATTGAAAATTAAATACAATGAAGTTTAGGCTGACTAAAATACAAAATTTAGAATTAAAAAAAATTGATAAACTTTATGTCTGAAACTTGTTGAGAACCATTGATTTTCTTAATTTCATTGATTTTTGCAGCCGTACAGAAAGATTATTTTTGTAATTTGCGTTAATTAATAAAGTTTGCGCACCAAACGCGATGAAGTTTTGAATTTAAAATTTTCTCCTTAGTATATAAAATTAACATTTATTAACAAAATTTTAAGTATTTTCTAATAATTTTATGAATATAACAAGATCTTACCATTTGTACGGCAGAAGGAGCTTAAAAAAATCGCGATATTATTACTCTATCTCGCGATTTTTTTAAATAAACTTTATTTTAATGTCAAATGATAGATGTTGTGATAGATGAGTTATTTGGCGAATATTATATGAAACAGTGATAATTTTAAAAAAAAAGATAACTTTGCAGGTAAAAGTTTTACTTAATTTTATTTTGGACTTCTCGGACTAATTTTATTTTATTTATTACTTTGTCGCGATATTTCAAATGAAATTTAAAAAAAGTTCAACAGCTATTAAAAAAAATTTCACTGGGTTGAAAAAGAACTTTTCCAGATTTATAAAGACCTCATAAAAATGTTGTAATATTAAAGAAATGGATTTATTTATGTTACAATTTCCGAAGAATTGTTTGCATTCTCGATTAAGTTAAATTTAAAAAAAAACACAAATGCATAATAAAAATCGAAAAGTTTAATCTTTGATACTACTTTATCAAAAAAATTTGAAACGACCTAATGGTGATAATTGTAATAAAATAATTGATATAACTACCGTATCAGATGACCTACAATCTGAATCGGAGATCCTTTCTGATTCAGATTCATCAGCAACGATACATTTACATGTTTGTTATACAGCTACTAATTAAATTTTTTTTAAATATATTTAATAATAATGTACCATATATAATGTGTATGGAAATTAAAAAAAAAAATGTTTTTATGAGGAGCTTTAGAAATTGCATTTGGTGCGGAATTTGTTTGGCCAAAATGGCCTTAAAAAAATTATGTTTATTATCAATACTAAATTGCCCATCGCATGGTGGGATGAAGAAATGTTGTCCAAAAAAAAGTTATTACCCTATTATACACCTTAGACGAATACTAGAATGCTTAATAATATAATGTATGTATCTGTTTTTTGATTACCATGTTTCTGCAAAACTAGTGTGCCGTTGTAAGAAGCTAGAATAGGAACTGTAATCACCGAACCATTAGCTACCACAACAGGGGTGCCCCAGTAGGCTGGTTGGTAGTGAGCTAGTCGACCAGGGCCGGTGTTACGGATTCGATTCCAGCAGCAGACTCTGGTTTCTTTCCTGCAGACAAGCGTTGAGCTTCGCGGGATTAGCATAGGCAGAAAAAAAATGACAATGGCACAACTAATCGGGCAAATTTTTCAACCTATTAAAAAAAAATTGGAGTAAAAGTTCAACGTTAATGACATAAGTCATATGCAGCTTTATTAAGCAGTACCGAATCTTTTATACGCTTCACATTATTATTGAAAAGCCCATACGGTTTGGGCGCTATTGTGTCAAAAACTTATTCCAGAAGTGTTTATGTATGGGCGCTATATTAAATAAGCAGTCGATTTGGCATATTGTTAAAACCAACCAAATCTTACATTATACCGGAAATAACTCTTCGTTGCAAACTTCCCTTGCAAACCTTTCGTAAGTTGCCAATCTAGTATAAGTGACATATTTTGCAGGACAACAACAAGATATAGCACTTATGCTAGACTTTCAACCAGTGTAACCAGACTTTAAAATAATATAAATCTAAATCATGTTTGTAATAGAGCCAATATACACTAAATAGTGTATATGTAGGTGTATCTACATATGTATACAAAAAATGGTAACATTAGGGGTTAACTGCCTGAATTATTTATTATCGCACAGCCTAAACGCCTGAAGCTAAACAGTTGAAATTGGATCGGAGGTTGTTCTCTCGCAAAATCGATCCACTAAGGCTTGTTTTTGGGAAACTCGAATATTAACGGGATAAAAAAAAGAGAAAAAACATGTAAATTCACTTACCTCTTATCTCCTAAACTAAAATAGATACACAAAAATATTAATAATAATTTTGGAGAGTAAACAGGTAAAACCTGTATATTAGAACTATTTTGACACCCCATCTATCATTTAAACCAATAAAAACAGGAATAAAAATTATATCACATTCGTAACTTATCTAAAAAATACAAATAAGAATTTAATACTTTTCCGAAATTCGAACGTTTAAGGGGTGAAAGTTTTACATATTTCTGGTATTTTTATTTTTGCAAAAAATTTTTCACCAATAAAATGTTTAAATTTTGATCGTTCAATGCGGAGAAAAAAAAAGTATCAAAAAAGAGAAATACGGAAAATTAAATATCATTCTTTTACTTTTCCGTTCTACATGTGATATTTTTTTTAATTTTATTTAACATTGAACTTAGAAACATAAAATTATAGGTGCGGGATCCAGAGTAAATACGAAAAAATGTTGGAACTTGTTTGTTAAAATCAAGCAACTTTGGTATTTACATAAATATGTTCACGAAAGAAAGGGATGCGCTTACGAAGCAGAGGGTTAAATGTTATTATAAAATAAAAATATATTTTTGGTTTATGTAAATAAAATAATTAATTAAATAAAAATAAAATAATTAAAATAAGTACTTTTTTAAAATAAAGGCTTAACTTTTCTTCCCCTGGCGTCACTGGTATATAAGTAGATCAAATCTGGAACAACGATTGATACTGCGCTGCCAGACTATTATTTTTTAAGTGTTTTGTATGGCCACCACTCATAAAATTATACTGATAAACTGTTTTGTTTGTTTTGAATTGTTTTATAAATTAATAACACGAAATTGAAATTTAAGTAAAAAGCTAGAAAAAGCTTAATATATTGTTGAAAAAAGCTAAACATGAAAAAATAAATTTTTATATTAATTCGAATGTGCATTCTAAGTCATATTTAAAATTTAAAAAGTTATTTATTTATTTATTTATTTATAGCATTAGAAAATAATTACAAATTATAGACTAATGAATGACGAGGCCATGGCTACAAGGCCTTAGGCTCTACAAGACAATTATACAGTTCTTTTTTATTCTAATGTTTACATTTTAGTTTTATATAAGGTTATATATTTTACAATCTTTTAAAAATGATATTATATTCAGAATGGATTCAGGCGTAGGATTTGAGATTGATGACAGAGCATCTGATGGGGTTTTTAGGTGGCGATCTCGTTGGGTTTGAAAATTGGGACATGAGGTAAGGATGTGTTTAAGGATTTTGGTTGACTGAATGGCGCAATTGCAGATTTGTGGGGTTGATAACTTAATTAGGTGACCGTGTGAGAGATTAGAATGTCCCAAACGGATTCGTTCGAATTTTATGTAATCTTTTCTGCTTAAAGCATCCCTTTTATTTTTCAGAAAATTTTCAATGGTTAATTTGGCAATGTTAATTATTTTGTACCAATCAGATGTTGAGTTAAAGACATTATGTTTTTGAAGATGGTGAGATTTTGAAAACCCATTCAAGTCGTTAATGTTAAAGTTGTTGGTTGTTAAGAGTGGAGATCTATGGGCTTCTTTTGCTAATTTGTCGGCGAGCTCATTTCCTTCGATCCCACAGTGACCTGGGGTCCATATTAATATTACGTTTGGGAAGTTTTCGATAAGGAAATTTCGTATGAAAGATACATAGGTATTATTGTTGCATAAATTGGATATTGCTTTTAGAGAAGATAGAGAGTCAGTACATAATGCGAAATAGCCGTTTTTGGACTTAATGGAATTAATAGCTTCTATGATGGCAATAATTTCTGCTGTAAATATGGTGGTGTATCTTGGGAGCATTGCAGTTTTGATAAGTTTACTGTTTGATACTATAGCATAGCTAACTAGGTCGTGGGATTTAGAAGCGTCTGTTTATATAAAAGAGTATTTGTTGTATTTGTTGCGAATTTCTAGGAACAATTTCTTAAATATTAATGTATGTTGATGGTTTTGAAAAATTACTTAGACTAAGGTCTATGGATGTCTGTTTAAAGTGCCACAGGGGTTGTATTTTTTGTTTAAGTAATGACGTTTTAGTTGGTAAGTCTAATGAATTTGCCAATTCGATTATTTTATAGAGTACCGATTGAATTTTTGGGACTTTTTTGCTATTAATACATTTTTTAGTAATCGCATAAAGGGGTGTGTCCTGATTATTATAAATGGATTTAATTAGACGCGATGTTAATAAGTCTCGTTGCTGTTCCAAAGGAATTATATTAGATTCGAATAACATATTGGTTATGGGCGTTGTCCGGAACGCTCCAAGAGCCATTCTTATCGCAGATGATACTTTTGTTTTTATTTTCCTTAAAGAGCATTTTGATGAGTATCCAAACAAGAGCAAAGAGTAATTAATTTTTGATATTAGAAGAGCTTTGATTATAGAGATGAATGTATATGTGTTGCAGTTAAACTTGTGACTTGATAGACATTTGATAATATTCAACTGTTTCGTGAGAGAATCTGATAAAATTTCTATTTGGCTGTTCCAATCATATCTTTTGTTTATGTCCAAACCAAGTATTTTTAAAGTTTCGACCTGTGTAATGGAGATGTTATTATCGCCCGGTACGGAAACTGTACAATTTCTTTTCCTGCATATATGAAGGCATTTGCATTTTGAGCTTGAAAGAACTGCACCGGAGTAGATGCACCATTGGTTGATATCTCAAAAAAGGCCTTGAACATTTATGATTGGGTTCTTCTCATGTCCGGATTTTATAATAAGGTGGAAATC
This sequence comes from Pollenia amentaria, assembly GCA_943735925.1. NCBI lineage: Eukaryota > Metazoa > Arthropoda > Insecta > Diptera > Polleniidae > Pollenia > Pollenia amentaria. The sequence goes on along the minus strand of OX031010.1, from coordinate 116,099,997 downwards.
ATCAGCATATGCAATATAATCGATCTCTTTATAAAAGGATATTTTTATACAAAGTTTATTGTACGCTATGAGGAATATAATTACTGACAGCGGGGAACCCTGGGGAATTCCATTTTGTAACGGCCGGCAATGGGAATAGTGTTTACCCACTCGTACCAAAATATTCCTATTGGTCATAAAGTTTCTAATGTAATTTATAATTTTTGGCCCAACCTTCCAAGCCATTAGTTGGTCAACGACCACGTGTATTCCGATTTTGTCGAATGCTTTCTCGAAGTCCAAAGATATTACTGTTAGGTGTTTTTTTAAGGAAAGGCAGTCAGCAATTTGATGATCTACATACAGTAGAGCATCAATTGTCGATTTGCCTCTCTTAAATCCAAATTGACGACTATCGAGAAGCTTGTTGGCCGTCACAAGCCACCATAGCCTGTTTGCTATGATTTTGTCCAAAACTTTTGATAGGCACGGGTTTAATGAGATTGGTCGGTATGAATTTGGTTATGTTTTGTTGGCTTTTGGTTTTAGTACCGGAATGACAACGCTCATTTTAAATTGCTGTGGTATATAATGCATAAATATGTTATTGAAAAGATTCAAAATCCTGAGTTTCATAGTGTTCGGTAATTGTTTTAGCATTAAATATGATATCCTGTCAATACCAGGTGTTTTACCCTTTAAACTGTCAAGAACCCAGGAGAGTTCTGTTAAAATAATGTTCTGTTCTATTGTTAGTGCTGTGGGTGTAGGTAGTGTTGGTGGAATAATTCTTGTTGAATTGTTTTTATTATTTCTAAAGTCCTGAGTAAAGTTATTATCTGATGCGTTTTTAGACCAAAATTCACATATAATATTAGCTATTTCCTTTTTGTTTGAAGTTAAGTTAGAGGAGTGGTCATCCGTTTGCATACTATGTATATGGTGCGTAGATTTGTATCCGGTAAGATTCTTAATATTTTTCCAAATATGTTCCGTAGATGAATTTGGGCTTATATTGGATGTAAATTCATGCAGGGATTCATTTTTTGCGTTTTTAATCTCTTTTTTTAATTTTGAATTAAGCCTTTTAAAATTTATGAGGTTTTCACTATTGATATTTCGCTTAAAATGGTTCCATGCACTATTTTTCTGTTTTTTTAGTTCCTCAAGATTTTTGTTCCACCACGGGACTCTCTTGGGGATAAAGTTTGCGGAAGACTGTGGTATTGATAAGTTTGCAGATTGTATAATAATCTTACGAACGTTAGCTGCTTCTTTGTTTATATTGTTGCTTACAGTTTTTTGGAAACAAAGATTTGAACAAAGGGTCTGATATTTTGCCCAATCGGCTATTTGTGTTTTAAATTTTGGTCTGAACTGCATATCTGATATATTATGATGAGAGTGTATTGTTGTAATTATTGGGAAATGATCACTTCCACATAAGCTTTCCTCGATCTCCCATTTGGAAATGGAAGCTAAAGAGGATGAGCACAGTGTAAGGTCGACATGTGTCAAAGAGCCGTAAGTACTCAAATGAGTTGGTGAACCATCATTCAAAATAATGAATTGTGATTTTGTTACAAAATTGTCAATTATGTTGCCTCTTCGGTTATTTGAGGGGGATCCCCATACTCTATGCCAGGCATTGAAGTCGCCTGTTATGATAGTTTGGGTAGCAAAGTTGCCAAACATGTTATCAAGATTTCTCGGTAGTAATCTTATTTGCGGAGGGGGAGGGATATAAGCGCTAACAATGTTAAATTTTATGGTAGAAATAATTTCTAAACATATTGTATCAAAATCATTTTGGAGTGAAATGATTTTATGTTCTATTGATTTGTGGATTAAAATAGCTGCACCTCCGTATCTGGTGGGAGATGAGTTATTGGAGTATAGATAGTAATTAATTGGAATAGGAATATTGGCTGTGGAGTGGTGTGGATTGATATAATAAATGGTTGATATTTTTTAATAAGTATTAGTAGTTCATTGTAGTTGTTAATATATCCATTTATATTCCATTGCAAAATTCTCAATGTCATAATTATATATTTTGATTATGTGGATTTGTTTTTATATAATTAAAATTATTTATGTTAGAAATAAAAAGTAAAACGGCCATAGATAAGTTAAACTGATATGTATTATTGTGATATGTATTAAATATGTAATTTGATATTATCTGTATAATAAGTATATTTTTAGTAAACAGGGCATCAGAGTAATTTTTAAAATGTTGGATTTTTGAATATGTATTTAATGCGAACATACTAAAAAATTGTATTTTAATAAATGTAAGATATGGCATAGTACTAATTTTTTTTAAATGAACTAAGAGAAATTTTGAAGAGAGTTTTAATGATAAATATAAGAAAGAGAAAAGTTGAGAGCGGTACTGTTATTTAGAAAATATGTAGTATAGTATTTCAGGTATTGGATGTGATAATATTGAATGAGAGGGAGATGATATTTTATAACAGAATGAGAGAAAGGAAAAGTGTAAATGTAAAAAACTTATCATAGTTAATTTGATAGTAAAGAGTAACGAAGTGATTGTAATTATTAATAATAGAGCCATTGTATTTAAAGTAAGAGTTTATTTTTTCTTATTGCCTGATAATATTTTTTTCTTGATCTTACTTTTGGTTTTTTTAGAGGTGTTTATCGGGAGGAGAAAAGTGTTGTTGCCAGTTGATGATTTAGTCGCCGTATTTTCTATTTCAGAGAGGGAAGTTGCGCTTTGTGTGTCCATGCCAGTTATTTCATTGTCTGATATATCTACGTCAGATATAAAAGAAGAATAATCTTGTATACTGCGCTGGGTAGTATTTTCTGTTGCTATGGGATCGGGATGATTTGCTGGTTTATTTTTATCGTCTGGTGTTTGTTTTATTGTATGGTTGGTATATTGGTTTTTGACTATTGATGCATAAGTAGTATTTGTATTAACGTGGCGTTGCTTGTAAATGTTTGTAGCTTTTTTTTGCTGACTTATTCTTGTGTAATAATTGCTTGTATTTCTTTTTCTTTCAAAAAAATTGGGCACTTCTTATCTATCGAAGAATGATTAAAATCAAGGTTTTCTTCTTTACAGTTGATGCAATTTTTGTTTAAAGAGCATAATTCTTCTGATTCACCTAGGTGAAATTCTTGGGAACAATATGGGCATAGTTTTACATTTTGGCATACTTTGGCAATATGTCCATAACGAAGGCATGTTTTACAGCGAAGGGGTAATGGAATGTACGTTCGAATTCTTACTCTCTCGTATCCAATTGCCACCTCGGAGGGGAGGGAGGTAGAATTGAATGTTAATATAATTAAGCCGGTTTCTTCTAGGTTACCTTCCGTATTTTTCTTCATTATTTTTTCCACTTTGCCAACATTTTGGGTTTTTAGTTCTTCCTGAATTATGTCTTCTGGAATGCTACGCAAATCGTTTGAATATATAACTCCCTTGGAGTAATTAAGGGAGTTATGTTCCGAAACTTCAACTTGGATGTCAGGGGACAAAGATGTCAATTTAATGAGCTTACTTGCCTGAATCATGTTTTTTGTCTGGATAATTATGGTTCCATTTCGAAGTTTGTTGCACGTTGTGACTTCACCTCCACAAACAGAGTCAATAACCTTTTTTATCAAAAAGGGAGAAACTTTGGAAAGGGAGTCAGAACTGTTTTTTCTCATCATAACCAGATATTTCGGACCGGGAGTTGTTAATTTAAGCGTTTTGTCTTTATCGAAAAGAATTGGTGGATGGAAAAAACCACCGCTGTCTGGGGGTTTCTCCATAATGTTTAAAAATTACAGAGAGCGCTCACTAATAAATTTGATCTTTACACTATAACAGTTAAAGTCAGACTGAATTTAAAAAGTTTTTATACTTTAATAGTGTAATTCCTAAAATATTTTCCAGGAATATTTTCTATGCACTATGACAATTTTGTTTGTTTGTATATTTGCATAGAAAATATTCCTGGAAAATATTTTAGGAATAAGACTATTAAAGTATAAATGCTTTTTAATTTGTAATTTGACTTAGAATACACATTCGAATTTATATAAAAATTTTTGATAAAAATGAAACTCAACATGAGAACTAAAATTCCCAGATTCTATGAAGAAAAAAGCTAAATTTACCTCGAAAAATGTTAATATGGTCACACTGCTTGCAACTCATAGAAAGGGTATTTGGCAATGATTTCCGCTGACGAAAATATTACAGCAATCGTACCGAAACGATAATATCGGTAATGCTCTTGTTTAGGGGCCAGCTAAAATAATGGATCGCTTTAGCCCCTTTTTAATATCTAATACTTTTTAAATTTGTTCCTTCTAGCTCGGATGGTAATATATAGTCATTTGTCAATAACTTGGTCCGATTTTGCTCATATTCACTTTTTTTTATTTAAGATAAAAATTAAAAACTAAAGTTTATATATTATCAGAAAACTTCAAAAAGTAAAAGTTTATGGGTTAAAATTAGAAATGTATAGGTACAAATTAGAGGCAGTCGTGGGATTTTGTTCATATCGCACCGATTTGTGGATCGAGCTATCTGAATAGTAATCTATCTTGGACTATGTGTAATATGAATGAATAATAATCTTCCATATCTGGGGTCCAATTTAACCGACACACGGACATCATTAAATCAACTTCGCTTCTTCAAAGGATTCAGAATATACACATATTTTTTATAAGTGTAAGATCAATATTGTAAAAATTACAAACGGATTGACAAAGTTATATGAACCCTTTCCGCCTGTAGTTTTTATAATGTTTAAAATGGGTTTTGTTATGGAACTTCGCATATATAAATGAGTAAGTGTGTGTACAATGTACAAGGCGCACAACCACTATTGTGCTCAGAAAAATATAAAAATGTGAATGATTTCCACGTGTATTGATTTAAAAAATAATACGTATGTATGTACGTATAAAGTTGTACAAGTACTCGAACATGAACATCTCAACAGCCATTCTTCATTGTTACATGGATTTCGTGTTAAACAGCTTGTTGAACTTTAACATACAACTAACAACATTCTCACATACGTGATTCGTGCAAAAGCTTGTACATCATTTACAAGAGTAGTACGTTGCACGGAGCTTTGAAATCTATGTGCGAGATGGAAAGATTATTTTTAAATTAAGAGTTTTTTTTTTTTTTGTAAACATAATGGAAAAAACGGAAATTTATTTGGTTATGTCGAATTTGAGATATCATCTGGCATTAAAACTTTTGACGTATTGCTACTTATCGAAATTATTCAAACAAATATGCGTTGTAAGTATAAAAAAAAAATTATGTAAGCCCCATTTTCAAAAATTTTCAAAAGAAAAATACTCTTCTATTTCTAAATATAATTTGTAGGAGATGAGACTCGGTAACTATATGGAAAATATTAAAGAAATAGAGATAGTAATATGTCCTAGTTGACTTCAATTAATATTTACTGTTTTCCCTTATTAATTTATTATCTAAAAGGGGCAATAGCAAACTCCTTAAGCGTTATATTCGCCTTCAAATAAGAACATTTATTTAAGCTTAAGCAGAATCTACGATTTTTAGTTTTATAAGTCTTTATTTATTAAGCTGTTGTCAGCTCGATGGCTAGTTGACGAGTGACCAAGAATCTAATTATTTATTGTCTTATATTTAAATATCGGTATTAAAAGTAAATGACAAAAAGAGAATTGAGTGAAGTGAAATTAAAGGAGCAATCAATAGTTATTTACAATTGTTAAAAGAAAATGCAAAAAGAGATCAATAATCACACTTGAGTAAAATAATTATTAACAAAAGAGCTAAGTTTATTAATTCTCACAAACACTAAAATACAGTAATGACAAAATAAAATCATGAAAGTTATAATTTTTTGTCATTAATGATCAAATATACAAATAATAAATAATAAAGCAATTAAATTTACAAAATAATATTAACCGTTAATAAAAATAATATTATATATTTTCCTGTTACCATTAAGTTTCTCTGTTTGTTTTTTGGTAATTCCCAGGAAAAACTTTTTGAATTTTGGTAATAGGTCGTAGTTATTTCATACGTTACCTGGAAAGTAGTTGTCATTACAATTACCATTATTCTGAAAACGTCAATAAGTACTTGCTAGTAATGACCTCAGTAAGTACTTTTCACTGCTATTATTTTCAGTTATGAATATTTGCCTACTAATAATCAGCTAAATAACTACTTATTAGTTGTCTTGTTTTCAGTACTAAATATTTACTTACTGGTTACTAGCTACATAACTACCTTTTAGGTCTATTAACTATAGCCAATTAAACTAGTTATTTTTTGGCTTCTAGTAAGTATATTGTAAGTACTTACAATTCAACTTACTTGTAGTAAAATAATAACTAGATATTTTGTGACTTCTAGTAAGTGTATAGTAACTACTGAATTCTGTGGACAACTCGAACAAAAATAAGTAGTTATTCAGCCGAAAAATAAATAGTGTTTATATTTCTCCAACATTACTTGCTACCTTACCAGGTAAGTAAAGTTTAAGTATTTTCGACAGTCAAATTGACTAATCCGATTATATTGAAGTTTGACTTCGCATATGACTTTTATAAATTTAATTAATATAAATTTTAGTGGATGCTTTGACCATAGATACTACAAACCTTTCTAGGCCCTCACCATGGGATTTAAATTTAAGACACTTAGAAAATATAAAATTTATAAATGTTTCTTAAATTTTCAATGATCATCCAATTCACATTCCAAATGTTCAACTGATTTTCTCTAATTATTACACCGGAACAATGTTTAGATAAAGTCTCATTCCCACAAAATTTCAATTGTCAAATTTTTGCCTGCAAAAAACAAACACAAATGTCGTATAATACCTTTATGATATTATTTCTGTAAAAGTCAGATGCAAAGTCGTCTGCCAAAATTTCAATAGTAACGTGTTCTATTTTCTTCTGACAAACCACTTGACATCAGTTGTTGGTGCTATGAAAAACATTTGTTGTCAGAATTCGATGCCGTAAGCAAACAGGCAGCGGCAGTCCACTTTTGAAAGAATCATTAGCCAGCTGAAGTAAATATTTTACAATACCGGTATATCGCACTTGTTCAACAGTTTTTCATTTTTCACTTTTTGGAAAAATCGACACGTTATATTCATATCTACCCGCCGTAAAAATATCGTATTATTTTATAAACTTTTTGGTAATGAAACCGTTGTTTTAAAATTTATTTTTCATATGTCGTTAATGTAAAATTCAATTTTGTTTTGCTTCTACTGAAAATTTTTAAATTTTCAGTTAAAGCAGTATTATTGAACAGGTGCGAAATATAAATGACCTTTCATTAATATCTTTTATCCTAAATTGGTATCTTCGACTTTAAAAATACAATATTTAAGTTGGTTGAACTCTTTTACGGCGAACACAAAGATTTTTGTGGCCATTTGCTAACCGAGCACTACTTTGGTTTCTACAAAAACTATGCGAAAAAAATACAGACTTTCAGGTCTGTTCTGAAAATCACGTTAACTCAAATCCCGTGATTTCACATGTGCCTCTTGAAATCACACGTGTGAAATGTTGGTGTTCCGTTTTACACATCGAGAAACACAAAAACGGTATGACTTTCAGAACACCACAAAATCACACATGGGATTTTAAAATCATGTGATTTTTAGAACAGACCCGTATGTAGCATGCACAACAATTTTGACACATTGAGAATAACATGTGAATTAAAAAGTTGATAAATCAGATGTAGAAAAACATGTCGTGCATGAGGCTTAACTAACATAATTTTGCTTTCCTTAAATTGTATATTTTGTGTTCGAACTTAATATCAACATAAAGGGCAACGAAGTGTTGATGGACGGTAAATTTATATTTCCGGAAAACACTACGGACCTAATGAAATTGTTGATAGTTCTTGGACCAATAAAGTCTTACAAAACTTCATCAAGTTTTTTTTTACAATATTTTAGTACCGGCTGGCTAGACAGGTAGAAGGACAGAGAATGTTAATTGGCGTATGTATCAAGAACTATCGGTCATGTTCGGGAAATCAAATTCGACTTTAATTGAAATCAAACGTGATTTTGTGTTCAATTACTTAAAGTCATAATTTTTTTCTTCTTTTGGTTAAGATAGACTCGATACTCAAAGAGTTTGAAAATAATAAATTAAATATTTACTTTCAAATTAGGGAAATGTATTATTTTTATACCCTCCACCACCACTGTGGTGAATGAGCCCTTCTCGCGGAAAACAGCTTAGTACGCCTAAAACCGCAATAAATAATGCTAGCATACTAAAATTTGGTACGTCACAGTTTTATATGACCAGAAATCACGCTGTAAAATTTTTTGAAGATCGGTTCATAATTTACACTAGGCCCCATATAAACCCTACCCCCGGAAAACAGTTTATTGCGCCTAAAACCGTAAAAAATAACGCTATCATACTAAAATTTGGTATGTCACAGTTTTATAGGACGAGAAATCACACTGCCAAATTTCGTGAAGAGTGGTCCATAATTTACCCTAGGCCCCATATAAACCCTACTCTCGGAAAATAGTTTATTGCGTCTTAAACCAAATAAAGCCCACTTTGGGATTTATAGACTTTGCGGTAAAATTTCTTACAACTTAGATTCATATGGCTAGAAAAAATATCATGTAATTTGGTGAAATTTACTGTTAACCCTAAAACTAATTACACTGCTGTATTGGAATTTATTCTAATTTATTTTTTGTAATACCAGAAATCATTCTTCAGAATTTTGGGATGATTTGTCCATAATTTACCATAGGTCCAATACAAATAACGCTCCTAAAAATCATTTTAGTCCGGCTAAAACTGTTACGAATAATGATATTTTACTCAAGCCAGTTCAAAGTTCTTACAAGAAACGAATAACATTTTCTTATTGTCGGTCAATAATTTAATTCAGGTCTAAACCGCAACCAATTTTAATGCTGACGTTCGTTTTTGTGAAGCTTAGCTATTAATATATATGTATTTATCATATAGAGCCCACTCCTGTCGGTGGAGGGTATCAAAGATTCGGCACAGCCGAATATAGCACTCTAACTTGTTTTTTTTTTTTTTTTTTTTTAATGTCACAAAATTTTAATTTTCAGAACAGCATGGTTGTTTTAAAATAGTTTTAAAAAGCACCCTAAAAGAATTAGGAAAGTGAGTGATAAAACTCAGAATCACCTTTTGAAGCGATATTTCGACAATATCTGTTATAAAATTGTTAACAAAACGTTGTCAAATTGAAGCTAAAGATGTGAAAAATACTAACGCCTGGTTGTCATTATTCATAGCATATGTACATGCTTACGTTGTGATTTTACCTCGCTGTTATCAGTTTAACAAATAAAAAATTATTAATAAGTAACTAATAAATTAGTGATAAAAAAGAAAAACGAAAACCAACAAAAAAAAAATACATTTTACTGTGGAAAAAACATCAGAGTTCGAGATCATCTTATTACAGGAAATTTAAATGTATATCAAACAAATGCAGTAAAAAATTAAAATGACAATAACATCGATAAGGAATTAAAAAAACTTCTTATATCCTTAAACATGGAAGGCATTAATGATTATTTAAAAGGTCAGTAAAAAACATACAATAATTTGGAATATTTAGATAATTTTAGAATTCTTTTTAAGCTGCTTATGTGACATTTAGAAGCATTCTGTATTTAAATACAGAAGATCTAAATGAAGATGCGCCGCACTTAAGTCTCCGCGTTAAATTAAGGGAAAATTTATAATCATGGAAACTACTAATAAGTAATATTGGCGTTAATTTTTTTAAAAAATTTGTGATTTTTGCTTTTAGTGCGTTATCGACGACTATACCTTTTAAGTTTATATTGAGGCTTAATTTATCCCCAAATATGTAGTTACAGTAGTGGAAAGCTTTCCTATTAGGTAATGACAATATTTTCTTTTATTAATGTATATGCACCGATGGCAATTTTTTTAATGAAATCTGAAGATTTTAATTTTATTTAAAATAATAGTAAATAGATAAGTTACGAAAAATATGTATCTCATGTTTTTTATATTGGATTGGTTTACAATGGGTTACTCTTTACGAGACTGAGAACTATCTGTTATTAATATGAGTACTAAATGTTGTCAATAAATCAAAGGTGTGTTGTCAAAATATTAGCAACATGTTGCCAAAATGAGACCAAATGGTGATGAAATGAGAACGAGGTGGTTTAAAAATCACCATACGTTATCTAATTGAACACAAACGTAGTTGGCTCACTTTTGTTAACGGATGACAACAATTTTAGTAATTTTTATACCAGATACTTCGCTCTATGCATAAACCATCTGATTAATTCGATTCCATTAGGTCCCAATATATTTTATTGCAATATAAATCATCTTACCAAATTTTATTGGATTTGAATACCATAATATCTTAAAAAATGTTGATTAACATTTTGAAAAACATTGATCAAAAGTAGATTTCACTATAGCTACTATGATGTGTCAAAATTGTGTATTGGTAGATTCAGAATTGCACCTATTATCACGCCCTACCTAAAATCACTTAAAGTCAAAAAAGTCTCTTACAAATAGCTGAAAATATCTAAATAGTATCAGGCACAAACAACTTTAGCATGAATCTCAACCCCATACCACAATCTCTTTCTGGAGGGTCCATGATAAGTCACGGGTCCCAAACAGAATTGTGTGAATACTGTGGTGTTGGGTATCATGTGGTCCGGCATAACCGACTTTACTTTCTTACCTGCTTCTATTGTTAAATTTATAAAAAAATGCAAAACATTGCGTTTGTGTTTCTAGTAAATCTCCCAAAGAAAAAAATCTTGTTTACTGTGTAATTTCAAAGTTTTTTATTTCTGGCCTCGAAAGAAATATTAAAACTTATTTTAAACGCAAAAAAAACTTATATGAAACATAAATTTTACTGCCTGTTTGTAGAACGCGAGCGCCAAAGTGACTCGCTCAACATACATTTAAAACAAAAACAAAATTTCAAAATTTGTTTTTATTTTAAATGTAAGTTAAACGAGTCATTTTCACTCGCGTTCCACAAACAGTCAGTTAGTTTTACAAGAATTCTACAGAATCCAATATTATTCTGGACATATAATTCGAGATAGTTTTGAAATTTCGTGCCTGTGGCTACAGAGAGGCTCTTGACTCCATTTAACCTTGGCTTTTAAAGCATACTCTCACTTATATAATGAGAAATAAAATCCTATCGCGATAAGTTTTGTCACAAATAAATGATCTTCTGGAATACAATTTTTAAATCAAATTCAACACAAATAAATCTTATATCGCCCTTGTTCAACAATAGTGTATTAACTCATTTTGTCTAATTTTTGGTTATGAATCGGTTAGCCTAAAAATTATTTTTCATATGCCTTACTGAGCTACCTAAATAAGAGCGGCAAACGTTTTTTGTATATCAAAACTTTTCATTTGCATAAAGTTTGTACGAAAAAAACCTTTAGAACGCGAATTCGACAGCACCCGGCTGAAAAAAAATATTTGACAAATCGCTATGTCGATTTGTCTTATTAAAAATGTATTTGAAATAGAATTTTCATGTTTAAAAAAACGCTTGCCGCCCTTGTTTAGTTAGCTCAGTTAAATGTAAAATAAAAAATAGTTTTGCTTCAACTGAAACTTTTAAATTTTGAGTTAATACAGTATTATTGCACAAGTGCGATATTTTATTTCCACTTGCTTTCACTACAGTAACATTTTTAGTATACAATATTTTCTATATAGTTTTTTTTTTTTTTGCTTTTTTCTTGTAATTTTTTTTATTAAAATTTACGATGAAATAAATATTTCCTTTACACTTTAAAAACATTAATGCAACTTAAAATCATCAGTGTGAATTCACAACAACTATTTTTTTTGTATTAAAAATTTCGAAAGTTTTAATTAAAATTTCGTTTTATTCGGTAATTTTTGTTTTTGCTTTAAATATACATAAAACACTCTTTAATATGTGCTGTATGTGTAGTGTTCGTAGTTTTAATTTTCTTTATCGGAAAAAGAGAATAATAAATTTTCATTTTAGTTGTTTCGTTAAGTATTAGAATTGAAAATATTCGCAAATAAAGCAACTCCATGTTTTATATACTTTTTGTATATGTTTTTATTTTATCTACGAGCGTAGAAAAAATTGTAATTTTTTCTTTTCCGTTTTATTATAATAACAAGAGAGAATAATAGAAAGAAAATCGACCAAATCCAAATTGTTGCAAAAGTTATAATTAATACAAAAATGTTGAGATTACATTTTTGTTTCAGTTTAGGAAAAAAGTTTGTTCAACGAATTGATAAGAAATTAATTGGAAATAGTGTTAAAAAAAATGGTATAAATTGTTTTCGCAACAAACTGAACGATATTATATTGACGTCATTTTGATAGCATTTAAGAAATAAGAGTGCCAACATCGATTTAATTTTTAACTACAAAACATGTAAGAAAGTATAGCTGGTCAAGCCCGACATTTGATATCCTTTAGAGTGGTATTTTCTGAGCTATAAATTCACGTAAAAGTTATTCGTGCCAAATATTATTAAGATATCAATATCAATACGAAATTTGTTTCTCCTGAAGCAATTTTTGGGGAGGGCAGAGGGTCGCTTGGTCAGTTTTAACTCCCAATATCTAACTTGCTTGGACTGGTTATTGATGAGGGCTCTTCGGGTACCAAGAGATTGCTGTAGCTTAAACTGAAATCGCGAGATGGAACTCATAAGTACTGAATTCAAGTTATGTATAGGGCGAACATATAGGCGTGAATGTTTAATGGTTATTATTTCTAAATTCTGTTCAAAACTTTCTTGGAAACTAAAAATATAATTTTATCAATTGATTTTTTTTTTGTTTTTTTGATTAAAAAAAACTTATTTGTATTTATTTCGTTGGAGCCGAAAATTGTGCTGAAGTGCTTCTAAAGCCCCAGTTTGTTGACAGTGATAGTAACGTTGCAAATTAGCTGCTTTATTTTGTTGTATGTAAAGCAATTAGAACGTTTATAGTTAGCAGTAAGACCGTAACGTCTAAGTCTGTAGAAAATATATATTCTCTTACTTCCTCAATGTACGGTAAGATTACGTTACTGTCAGCTAACTGTGTTATGAATGTGTTACATATAAAGTAAGACTTTTTACACTTGTTATATGTATTATCCTTATACTAAGTTTGTCATTCCGTGTGAAACTTTTTTATTATACATGTAAGACCCCACAAAGTATATATATTATGGCTACTTGAGTAATTCTAAGTCGAACTAGCCATGTCCGTCTGTCTGTCCATCTGTTGAAAACAGGCTCACTTTCGAAAAACACAAAAGAAATGAACAAACTTGGTCTCAAATTGCTTGTAGTTATCCTAAGCAGTTTAGGATTGAAATCCAGCAATATCGGTTTAGTAGGACTAGAACTTTAAATCAAAAGGTGGAACCACCACCCAAAGAAAATTGATAATTTGGATACAAAAACTAACACAAATGGTGGAATAATGCACGGAATGATATAAAATTCGGCTCGAATTTGCTTTGTACGACTGCAAATCAAACTGTTAAATAACGTGACGATCGGTCCATGATTGACCATAGGCCCCATATAAACCCTACTTCTGGAAAACAGTTTAGTACGAATAAAACCGTACACCTAATAGCGCTATCATAATTAAATTCGGTACGTCACAGTTCATAGGACATGAAATCACACTGTAAAATTTTTTTCAGAACGGTCCATAATTAACCCTAGACCCCACATAAACCCTACTCCCGTAAAATATTTAAGTACGCCTAAAACCGTAATTAATAAAGCTATAATACTAAAAATTGGCACGCCACAGTTTAATAGGACCAGAAATCACACTGCCAAATTTCGTAAAGATAGGTCCATAATTTACACTAGGGCCCATATAAACCCTACTCTCAGAAAACAGTTTATTGCGCATAAACCCACTTTGGAAAAAAAATTAAATTCGTCTAAAACCATAACAAATATAGACTTTGCGGTAAAATTTCTTACAACTTAGATTCATATGGCTAGAAAAAATATCATGCAATTTTGTGAAATTTACTATTAACCCTAAAACTAATTTCACTGCTGTATTTAAATGTATTCTAATTTATTTTCTGTAATACCAGAAATCAGTCTTCAGAATTTTGGGATGATGTGTCCATAATTTATCACAGGTCCAATACAAATTACCCTCATAAAAATTAGTTTAGTTCGGCAAAAACTGTTACGAATCATGATATTTTACTCAAGCCAGTTCAAAGTTCTAACAAGAAACGCATAGAACTTTCTTATTGTCGGTCAATAATTTAATTCATGTCTAAACCGCAACTAATTTTAATGCTGACGTTCGTATTTGTCAAGCTTAGTTAATAATATATATGTATTTATCATATCGAGCCCACACCTTTCGTTGGAGGGTATCAAAGATTCGGCACAGCCAAATATAGCACTCTAACTTGTTTTTAACTAATTTAGTTTTAATCGTTCATATTAAAATGTTGTATTTCCGAAAATAACTTTGAGTTTTATGTTTGTTTATTTCGAATGTGTTTTATATACAAATTTTCTTTTAATAACAGAATATATTCAAAACAATTATTATAGCTTATAATATTAATTAAACAATTTATTTATTTTATTTTTCGAATATTATAAGCTCAATTCAAGCGTAATTATCAATAAATACCAATATTTTTAGTAATTGTTTTTTAAATTTTATCTTTATTTGTCAAAATAACGAAAAAGATAGATAAATATTTCATCTGCCGTTTATTTTTCTTCTTTTCAAAAACTTCTTTGAATTATTTATCCAATCTGTTTTATTCAATTTGTTTTTAACTTTTTACTGAATGGCTGAAGTAACAAATAAACAATGGAATAAAAAAATAATCAAACTTTTTCTTTTTCGATAAAAATCATTGAATCCAATATGTTTCTATTCTTTTTCATTGGGATTAAATGGATTTCTATCTATTTTTTATTGTGCTACAAGTGAGAATTACTTTAGAATTTTTTTTAAAGAATAATTTTTAATACCCTTCACCACGGACGGGAAGGGTATATATTAGTTTGTCATTCCGTTTGTAATTTCTACAATATTGATCTTAACCCTATAAAGTAAATATATTCTAGGTCCTTCTGAGTAGAGATTGATTTAACGTCTGTACGTTTAAATGGGGCTTCCATCCGTCTATCAGAAGACCTCAGATATGATGGCGTCCAAATTTGTCCAAAATTGTTTGCTATTTAAATTCAGCCAGATCGGTCCAAAAAAGGTTGAGATATAAGCAAAACCCCAACTGCCTCTAAATTTCTTGTTGTTGGTTTGTAATATTTTTACGTAAATCTGGAGAACGGCAAGAGTCAAAGTTTCTTAATTAGGTGCAAGCATCTTGGTTATTAATACACAACGCCCGACAATCTGAAGGTGGGATTGCCGAAGTGATTGTGGCACTTCCCCTACAAAGACATTATAGATTTCTGTATATCTGGAGAATAGCAAGAGTCAAAGTTTCCAAATTTGTTACGTACATCTTGGTTATCAACAACAACATCCGAAAAAATGTGGGCGTGAATTGTGAAGTGGGCGTGGCATAAAATAGATTTATTTAATAGATTTATCTAAAGAACAGTAATTGAAAGAAGTGTCCAAATTTGGTACACTTAGCTGTGTAATCAATACACAACCTCTCTAAAAACATGGGAGGGATTGGAGAAATGGGCGTTGTACCTCCCATATTAAGACATGATAAATTTTTATATATCTTTTTTTACTACTCTTCAAAAAACTTTTCTTCCAAATTGGAAATCCTAGTTAAAAACTTTTGCTAAACCGCATAATTCCATTCCAATTTATGATGGCGTAGGGTTAAAAATATATTAAAACTTTCAACACGTTGTTGTTATAATGATTTGTTTTTATCTTAGATAAACGAAAAAAGTGCTGTTAAAGTGAGTTTTTCAATTATTTCTTTTTTCATGCTTCAGTTTGCGAAAGTCTATTCAAAAGTTAGTGTTAAAAAAGTATTTATTGTATAAACTTGGAATAAACAAAGTCTATAAGCTATGGTAATATTGAATTACAAAATAAAGATAAATGTGGATAAAAATACATATAAAGACGAATGTAAATACTATTGCAGAAAATCACGTTCGTATGTTATTAGTAGGGATGTAACGATACGCCTTTTTGCCGATACGATACCGATACTCAAACAGAAATATCGCCAATACCGACACCGATACAATTATTAAATTTTAATTCAAGGTAAAAGTAACAAAACTCAAGTAGAGTAATGGCTTTATTATACAAAATTTCAGTGTAGGAGATTATTAATATTAAAAATTGATTTTAATAAGATTTTAAAAACAACGAAATTAATTAAAGTCATGGTAAAATTCATTTATTCTTTAAACAAAAAAAAAAAAAAACAGTGTAAGAGATTATTAATATTCAAAATAAAAATTAATAAGATTTTTGTTTAAAAAACAAAGTATTCTCAACTTGTTCGAGATAATCTCGCAACTCAGTTTGAAGCAGACCTGCAGTAAAGAATCGTCTCTCAGATGTTACCGAACTCATTTGACAACATAAGTATTTCTGCGCCATGGTCTTAAATTTCGAGTATAATATTTAATAGCGCCAGTGAACAAATGGATCTGCGTCTCTAGAGAAATTAGAAGATCTAAGGTAAATCAAGATTTTTTCTTTAGCTGAGCCACAGCTTAGGAAGGACAGATAATCATTCTTTCCCACTTTTTTTTTTTTTTTTGGTTTAAGAATTTCACAAACGCTCAAAAGTTCAGTTCTTGTAGACTTATCAGAATTTTACTAGTAGAGGTGACAGTGTCTTCAACAATTTCGGAATGTAGAGTCTTGTTGAGTAGCTCAATAAGACTTTTTCTAATGTCTTTGTCTTTGAAAATTTCTAGCTTTGTATCGAAGGTAGAGAATTATAGATAAGCAATGGATTTCATTATTCTCTAAACCCTAAAGTCTTTCATTCAGAGCTAATGCTACGTAAATCGCCAATTTTCGGACTCTGAACTATATTGCATCTGAATTTATTCATTTATTGTATTTTCTAATAATGTTCGAAGACCGTTTACTAGCGAAATAGCGTCGAAAAATGTTGTAGTGGCTTACTTATGCATTTTATGGTCTCTTTGAAGTTATCCAAAATTTGTAGCGAAATTATTTTTAGTTCCACGAAAAGTTTTAAAAAATTAGCAGAAAATTCTTAAAACGTACAATTACATACAAGATTAATCAATGGGAGAACGTTTTACCATTATGTCGCAAAGCAAAACGGATAATGCTGCAGGTCCACACCAAGCGTTTAATGCTGTTACGAATCAGTTCAAAAAGCCGTAGTGTAAAATTGTATTGACATGTTACACGGCAGACGCCTAAAATGCATATCCGTAATGAAAGCATGAAGTAGGATTACTTTCTACTTAAGCATGCGTCTCGAAAAATGGAAAAACGCGTGGTGTGGACCGTCCTCCAGCTTAAGAATTTGAAGAAACAATTTGTTATTCTGTTAGATGTTTATCTTTAGTTGTTATGCAAAAAATAAACGTTAAAAATAACATTTTTTGTTCAAAAAAAATATAAAAAGGTATTGGCGTATCGACAGGAAAATATCGCCGATACCAATATATCGGCAAACGTGAAGTATCGCCGATATTACGGTATCGGTATTCGTTACTTCCCTAGTTATTAGAGTGATCAAAAAAAAAAACACTTTTCTCGTGCAGCATTTCAACGTACATAAAAATATCAACGGGAAATCATTGTTATTATTGAAGCCAAATTATGGAAATTAAAAGCTACAAGGTCGTTTGTTTAGACAGAAACTTATAGAGTTACAAAAAGCAAAATCTATATTTTATTATACCATCCACTACTGGTGGTGAACGAGGCTGTTCTAAGTTTGTCATTCCATGTTAAACTCCTTTAATAATCATCTAAGACCTTAGTTATTATATAAAGTTTGGGTCCTTTCAGTTATGTCTATCTGTCTGTCCATCTGTTAAAAGCACGCTCTCTTGCAAAAGACTAAACATAAAAGAACAAATTTCAAATAATTTCGCCTTATCATAGGGTAGTACAAATTTTTTTTGTATGCTTATCCATCGAAGTTCTAGCCTTATCTGCAGGAAAGAAACCAGAATCTCTGGCAGGAATCGAACCCGCACCACGGCGCGGATAGACCGGCTAGAGTACCAACTAGTCAACCGGGGCGCCGGGACCCACAAGTAAGTATTATAAGTCTCACAACCATCTTCGGGCGACTTTTTTAATTATTACCTTTTAAGTAATCCCTATTGTTTTAAATTTTAAACTTCTAAATGTGTGAAAACACATAAAAAAAAACTCTATGAAATAGTAACAATTATTATTGAAAACTTCGATGAAGTCTCCAAATATATTGAAACTTTTCTGATATTAACAATTGTGATTTTTTTTTGATTGAACTGTTGGTTTTTAATTGAAGTTTTTGATATTTTAATTAGGCTTAAGTTCATAAAATTAAATTTTCAATAAATTATTTTTATTGAATGAAAGAACTTACAACATGAAATGAATTAAATTTTTTTGATAATTCTTGACTGAACACGGGATTGAACTCGGGTCGAATTTACATAATTGCGCCACTGCGGCGCCTGCCAGTCTATAGTCAAACATCAATATTTAACCAATAGTAGAGATGAGCGATCCCGTGATTTTTAAAGATCCCCGTGATTAGTGAATGTGATTTAAAAATCACTGCAGCTTTAAACTGTGATTGTGATCACGGTCACAGTTTTCTGTTATTTTAAAGCAATTGCGGTCAAGGTATATGTACAATGCGCGAGCTTTTGCAAGAGCTTTTGTAAGCACTTTACAAAGAAACAACAACAAATTGTAAGTGCTTTCAAATCTGTTTACTTTCATATACATACATACTTGAACAAATAAATGTTGGCATAAAAAAATTCTAATAAGATAGAAGAGAGAATGAAGGGAACAGCAATATCATTCGACATTTCATTAAAAAAACGCTTTTACCCACACAAACAGTGAAATATCATAAATTTGTATATGTAACAAAATACAAAAAGAACGACTTAAAAAGTACCTGTTACTTGACAAATTTGGTCACAACTGTGATTCGTGATTTTTCAGAAACAGTGATTAAATCACAGGTACAGAAATATCGCTCATCTCTAACCAATAATATTGGTAGATCGAAATTTGCTGTAATTGCTATCAATTTTCAATTTTTATTTACGGTAGAACGCAAAGAATTCTGATTATGGGAATGTGGTTCTTCTCGAGACATGTAAATTCGAGTTCAATCCCGTGTTCAGTCAAGAATTATCAAAAAAAAAAAAAAAAAATTAATTCATTTTCTGATATTTTTTAACAATTTTCTTAATTTAATTATTTGTAAATTGCCGTCTTAATGATGAAATTTTTTATATATAAATACAAAGTTAATTATATTAACATTTTAAATTCATTCCTTTTTTTTAAATTGCAACCAATTTTTGAAAATAAGTGATCAACAAAACATTTTGTAAATATGACAAATTTTGTAATAAAAATGTTTATTTGATTCCTTCCAAATATTTTATTTAATGTTACAAACTCATTGTTAAAACTGAATGTGAACAATTTCAATTAACAAAACGTTTTTTATAGTTACAAATTCTGTTGTTGGTGCCTTTTCAATTAAAAAATTGATTGTTTTGACGAATATGGTATTCAATATGACAATTAATTTGTAGTAATTTTATTCTCTGTGTAAAAATAAAATAAACCAAAACTTATAATTTGGTTACATATGAAAAATAAGTTTTTTATATGAAAATCAAAAGGGATATTGCGCCTGGTTTTATAATCAGTTATCTGAGAAATAATGCTACACATATCGAGCCTTTGGTGCAATACCGTAGTAAGTCAAAAAATCGCGAACTGAGAAAAATGCATTTGAAGTTTTGAATCACCTTTTTGATAGTATTTTCGTTTACTAAAGTTATTTTTTTACAAGTTTTTTAATAAAGAGGAATGTTTTATAATTAAATTAGGTAAAAAATTACTAAAAATATGAAATATTTATTTATATTTAAGTTTTTTGTATCAACCTATCAATAATGTATCGTTATTGTCACAAAATTAACGACAAAATTATGAATTAATTCGGAATATATCGATATAGCAAATAAAGCATAAGAAGAAATGATAACTAATTTTTTTTCAACAAAGATGAATTGTGAAATAATACGAACAAGTAAAAAAGAACACAAATTATGCAGTTGTGTTTTTGTGCCTAAAACGTAGCAAAAAAAATTATTGCCTTATTGTTTTTTCACAATTTGTTTTCTGTTTGTAAGTTAAAGGAAATATTTCATTATTGCAAATAAATATTGTTGGACAAAACTAGAGGCAATTAAGCCATTTTTAGCTGTAAAATCTGAACAGTTAGAGAAAGAACCATAATCTTTTTTTCTTCAGATAGATATATCCCCAAAGATCATTACTGCATACCCAGTTTAAAAAATTCTAATTTTGAGTTACTACGGTCTTGCACCAAAGGCTCGATATATCTTTATTATTGGACAACAAATAGGTACTTTATCATAAGGGGCGTTATTTATGGCCACGCTTCTTCACCCATGTACTAAGTTAAATTGCTTTACTAAAAGAAATAACAATGTTAAGGCTGTTTGTCCGAAATATGAAATCTACCACTGTGCAGTGTAATAAATTGATTGATTGTCCTTTAAACTCTTTATCCTTATCAATCAATTTAAATTAAAGTGCATTACACTATTGCAGGTAAGTTAATACTTGAATAATGAATTATAATTAAAATCTTCCGTTTTCTGTTTGTATGTATATGTGTACTTGTAGTTGTATCTGGTTATTGATAAATTAAAAACTTTCATATTGAAGAGTCTTTCAAATAATATTTACTTTATTAAAGATATGAAACACTTTTAGTCTCTTAATCCATTTTCTGCACAAAATTATTAATAATAATTACAATTTCCTTTCATGATTTTCTGGCTTTGATGGCAGGCAGCATTTTATTAATAATTTTATTGACTCTACCCCATGTCAGACAAACGAACTATGGCACAGATTGTGTTGGACATATACCCATAAATATGAATGGAAGTAAAAAAATGTTTGTTTTGTTTTGAAAAAAAACTTACAGTTTAAAATTCTTACGCAAATTACCGATTAACCTTTACAGAATTCTTATCATCTTAATTTGCAGAAATTTTTTTTTTTAAAATTTCTTTTTAATTTAACTAATTTTTATACAATTTATTTACCATCTATTGTCTGCTGATTTCTAAATATTCATATTTTTTGGGGTGTATATATACAATACAGATAATTTAAAAATGTGTGTGGCATTTTAGAGGGTTAATAACTGTCAATATTTCATTGAACAAAGTAGTTTTTTTTTTGTAGCTTCTAAAATGTGAATTTTATGCCAACAACGCATCATTTGCAGAGACATTTT
This sequence comes from Pollenia amentaria, assembly GCA_943735925.1. Lineage (NCBI taxonomy): Eukaryota > Metazoa > Arthropoda > Insecta > Diptera > Polleniidae > Pollenia > Pollenia amentaria. The sequence continues at coordinate 116,078,431 of OX031010.1, read as the reverse complement.
ACTTTATTGTCGGCTAAACCAGACCATTTGGTATCCTATACCACAGTATATAGAGACAAATTTTCGAGAGTGTACTCTATTTCGGAACCTTGGCCACTCATGCACCCGAAAAACTATATTATGCGGCTAAGAGTCATATATTTAAGAGTTCTCAAGTTCCACATCTGTATGAGATTTGTTCCTTTTAAAACAGTTTTGGATATGGGATCTGTGGTCAGTACTGGACCTACCAGTATAAAATGTTGTCATTGAAAAGTTATCTTCAGAAATTGATTCTTAGTCGATCGGTATACTCAAAGGTGGGTCTAGAGCTAATATTTGTATGTGTTACACACATCAGCACAAACGCCTAATACCCTCTTCATTATTATGTTGTGGGCATTAAAACAGTGCAGCTGAAGCACAACAATTGCTCACCGCAGTTTATTTTAAATATGATTCACTGATTTCAATGTGCGATAGATTGTTTGTTCTTTTGAAAACTTGTGATTTTGGAGCAGACAGCAAAAAGCACTGGTCTATTAATATTCTTTTTAAATTCAAGAAGAACTTGCAAAAGCCGGAAAACAGGGTACCAGACGAGTTTATGCTGAGAGACATTGAACGGCGGTTTTATGTATCTAAAGTGCTGAAGAAATGTTTGCTTCAAATTAAAACTGGCGATGAAAAATTAATCGAATACGAAAATCCAAGGTTCAAGTAATCGCATGTGAGGTTTGTCTAATTAGCCAAATCAACATAAAACTAAAGCCAAATATTCATAGCGCCAAAGTATTGCTCTGTATTTGGTGGAGGCTGAAGGCTCCCATCTATTGTCAGAAGCCAAAATCGTGCCATACGATCAGATCGTGGTCGAAAAACTCCCAGAATACGCGACCGGACATGGAGCCGTAATATTCCATCATGGCATCGCTTGGCCATATGTTGCAAGACCATTTAAAAACAATTTAAATAATAATGGTTGCAAAGTTTTGCCTAATGCGAATGATAGTTCAGCCCGTGCTCTGGTACAATTGCTTAATTTGTTTGAAAAATGAGCAGTTTTTTTGGCTCCACAAAAAAAAATATAAGACTTAATCTAAAGATATACATGACGGCCATGTTTTAATAAATTTATATTGTTCTTAATAAGCACAAACAAATTGCTGGTTATACACCCAAAAAATTACTTAAAATTATAAAATTAAAGAAATATGTAACACACGGAACGATTTACTTAATAAAGCACAGCTTTTTTGCTAAGTAATTGGATGTAAAAAAAAAACATAAAAAACAAAAATAAAATTAAACGTCATTTCATTCTGCGCGTTTCCTTTGTTTTAACTTTTACATGTCATATGTCATTGACAGATCACCACCACCATCACTACTTTTTCTACTACAACTACTGCAATTGCAAAAGTAACAAAAACGAAAAAGACTACAACAATTATAATGAAAAGGAAGGTGATAATAATGGAATAACAAACCACCACATACCCAACCAACACGAGGTCAAATCTTTTTGATATGAAAAGCCTTTATCATTTAATATGAAGCAAAATTCTCAAACAATTTTCAAGTGTTTGATTTAAATACTTGAATTCAAATTGATAATGATTTGAATAAAAAAATTGGACATATAAGGATTTATAAACTTGATATGAAATTGTTATCAAATGTCATTCCAAATCAAAAATAAACTTGGCGACACTAAAGCGAAAAATATGTATATAAACATTAAAAAATGGCGATAAAAATTACAAGAAAAGAAAATTGAATTCGCCTTTCGAAAACCTTAATTTCTTATAAAAAATATAAAGTATTTGTGAGTAAAAAATTAATTAAATAAAACGAGAAAGAATGCGAATAAAACTGAAACGGGAAAGTGAAGAAATTATAAGTTTGTTATACGATCGCGGTACTAAGCAGAGCCCTGGCACCCGTCAAATCAAAAAGGAGCCAAATATTTCATCTTTCTAAGAATTTGAGAACGTAAATAATGCTATTTCATCTTCCGGCAGCAGATATGGCGCCGATTGTTTAGCTAACAGGTTATTTAAATAAATGAGTTTAAATTAATAAAAGTTTATTTTTTATTCGACCTTTTCTTTATAGAAAATCAAAACAAGTTATTATTGTTATTATTGTCTGAATTTTTTTGATCTTTGTGTTTGTATTGATGTTTTAAACTTATATTGTTGATTTTCTAATTTATATTTTTATAAAACACTAGATGTCCCTGATGATGATATTCAAAAAATATCGAACCATTGAAACTACTTAAATAAAAAAAAAATACATTTCAAAACTTATGTTCTTGACCCTTATTAATTATTTATTTGAAATTTAAATTCAAACAAAATATACCTTTCAATTTTATTTTACATTGTATAACAGACCACATTATAAGAATATTTAAGAATTACGTTTGAGAGTAAGTGAAAAATAATTGAATTTCTCAACTTGAAAATTATTTTCCCTTTTTGTTGAGAATCATTTTCAAACGTTTTCGATATGAATTCAAGCATCCGTGTTTGCTGGGTACACGTACATCCACATAAAGAGCGAGTGTATGAGTTCGTAAGTTTTGTTGTCGAAAGAGTAATTGTGAGTTAGTCTGTATAAAAGATTTCAATAACCAGAAGCAATAAATGGATAAATGAAAACTCTTCCACGAACCATAGAGCCCTTTTACATGTGTGAGTATACACACATAAGTATCTAAATATATGCCATCCATAAATCGAAAGATTTTTATTGTTGTTACTCGTGGTGTTGGTTGTGTAACCCATCACCAGCAGTCTTATGACATTTTGTGTAGACAACAAAGGATTTGTGGTTGCCGCCATAATATTTTTTATCTACTACAATATTTTTATGCCCTCCACCACTAATGGCGAATGAGGGTATAATAAGTTTAACATTCCGTGTGAGAATTTTTCTATATTCGTCTTAGACCCCATAAAATATATATATCCTGGGTTCTTGGCTTATTCTAAGTCGATTTTATTATATATTTACGTCTGTCTCTATGGTTGTCTGTTGAAATCACGCTTACTTTCAAACGACCCAACAGAAATTAAAAATGTAGGGCTCAAATGATATCTTAGCTGTTTGAGATTGAAATCCAAGACAAAGAGTTCAAAAGAAAATATCTTGCAATTACGGAACAACTTAATGACTACTTTATACCATCTGCATTACGTAGAAGTAGTATAGAAATAGCTGACATATAATCTGATGATACACAAGCACTTGTTTATGAGTTGATAAACGAAATTTAGAATTAATTCATAATAAAATGCATTTAAGGTTTTATTATTTTTTTTTGTTTGTTATATGTGAAGAACAATTTGTAATAGATTTGAGTATGAACAATTTAAATAATTAATTGATTTTGATATGTATTTTAAAATTAAAAATTTTAATAAAACTAGTAGTTTTAAACTACACTACCCAATCAACCAAACGATATTATAACGATATCGCCAAGGTGATATAAATTATAGTATATGATATCGATATTGTATCAAAAACGATAGTATTTAAATTATACCTGTTCTTACAATATCGTTTTTCCAGCAAAATATCATATCGTTTTTGCAGTCTTATCGTTTTCGGGTTTATGTCCTAAATTCAGGGTAGTCAAATTTTGTGTTAGAAAGTAAATTCTATTAAAAAAACAATTTTTTTATAAAGTCAATTATGTTGATACCAATGTGAAGTACGTATTTGTGGGTGGTAAGTACTTGCCTCTAATGACATCACCGTGTTAAAATAATGAGTTAAAATGCCAATGTATAAAAAGTGAATAGTAGTTATATTGGCTTTTTAACTCATTACTTTGCAATGTAAGTTTTTGCTGAGAGTTATAAGGCCAAATGCAGAACAATCTCCCTAAACACTAAAATTTCTTCTAAAAAAAACTAATATAAATTGGTGGTGGAATGCGTGTAGGTTTTTTCCAAAAAGTGATATAATAAAAATTTTTTAGTTAATACGGTATTGTTGAACAAGAGAAATATGGTAGTAATATTTAGTCCAATTTAATAACAATGTACAACAGGTCCCAAATAAAGCCCACTCTCGGAAAATACTTAAATATGTTGTTATGGTGAATTTTAGTTTAATTTAGTTTTGTGACACTAAAACTCGTACTTAAAGAATTTTGAGATTACCGGCCCAAATAATAATTGGTATTGTGGTTATTTTATTGAACTGTTAATGGTTTTTTATCCAAATTTTGATATTTTAAGCAGGCTTAAGTTCATTGAATTTAATTTTCATTAAATTATTTTTATGAAGAAAGGAATTTTACAACATGAAATTAATTAAAATTTATTGATAATTTTTCCTTTTTGACTGAGTTGGGAATTGAACCCAGGTTTTCACGCCTAAATTATTTTTGATTGTAACTTCACAATATCTTTAGTGGGGTTTGCCGTTTAGCTCTCATCGCCATTGACGACGGATGTCGCCATTAGTCAAACATCAATCTTTAAACCAAATGGTATTTCACCTTGGTAGATCGAAATTTGCCTTTGAATGAATGATTACCTATTTTAATTGATCTGCATGTTCTTCCTTACTTCATGTTTTTCGTATTTTTTGTCGAGAGTTCTTCTTGAAATCCAAAGTACATTTTTTGTTTTTCATGTTTTTGTCTTTTTTTTCTTGTTGAAATTTTTCAGCACAACTTGAAGGACATGTGTAAACATATAGCTCGTGCCTTAGCTGTTAACAATAACTGGTATTGTGGTAATTTTATTGAACTGTTTTATTAAATTATTTTTATGAAGAAAGAAAATTTAAAATAGGTCCCATATAAACCCGCCTTACGAAAATTTGGTTAAATTTTTTTTTTTTTAATTCTGAAAGTCTTTCTACCAAATTTTGTAAAGATCGACCCATAATTTACCACAGGTCCAATAGAATACCCCCTACTGCAAATCACCTTCATACGCCCAAGCCCCGAACGAATTGTATTTTATTGAAATCAGGTCCAATTTTATAATTTTTAGATGCCATTTAAGGTATACTCCTGACATATTACATTTCTCGGTTGAGGGAATAAATGATTCAGCATACCGGAATATACATAAGTTCGTTTTTTATATAGGTTCGTCACTCAATATGTTATATTTACAATTGGGTGATTCAAAAGGTGTGATTTCAAGTCATATCTTCATAATGTCCTAAAAAATATTTTACAATTGCTTAAAAAAAATATTGTTGTGTTTCAAACAAAAAAAATTTTCAAAAATTATTTTCGGGAATGAAATATTTATTATTAATTAATTCATTTACTAATGATGTACTAATAATCCTAATTTAGGAGAATGTAAAAAGAAAAAGAAAAAAAAATAAGAAATTCACTGTTTATTGTTGTGTCTTTGTTGAAGCTTTGATATTGATAAGACCTGAGTATTTAAAATTCTTATTCACTTTATGGTCTTACTTGTTTAATATTTTTAGCTTTTCTTAAGTATTTGGAAAAAGTTTCCTGACGAGCTGGCCTAAGCAACCAGCGAAATGCGCATAGAAAGCTTTCCCACAAAAATAAATTTCAGTGTTTTCATTCAAAAATTGGGATTATTACCACATCATTAATAAATGAATTAATTAAAAAAAAAAATTTAATGCTTCATTGATTCTACATAACTGTACAGTAGAAATCTAAATTATAAGCGGTTGCCCACAGCAGTCAAATATATTTTTTATAATTATTTTAAGACATATGACTTTACAACTTTATGACTACCTTGTGAATCACCCATATATTGATTTTAGATCTCATAACGTTAATTTATGCTATATCCTTATGAGTATCGGAGTGGTTTTAACAATGTTCGCCTGCCTGTTCTTCAGTTTATCTGTCCATGTGTATGTTGAAATTGGTTTCCCAAAGACCCCACTTATAATGGGAACTAGTTTGTTAATAATTTATGTCTTGTATAGTTTGAAATAGTTTGCAATTGAAATTTAGCCAGAACGGTGCAGAAATGGTTGAGGTATCAGCAAAAACCAGGAATGCCTCGAATTGTTATCAAAAAATGGTAAATTTTAACCATTCATCTTTAATTTTAAAATCTTCCTATAATTTATTAAGTTTTTTACATTTACATGAAATAAAATTGGTAAAAAATATGACCTAGTTTTTGACACATAACTACCTTTTTCTTCCAAAAATCATGGTTTTGTTACAGTAACACCCACGTCAAATGATGTAAAAGGACCAAGGGGCTAATTCCGGCAATCATGATCGAGTACTTGTTCGATTCGAAAGCAATTTTATTTATAATTCTTTCAGTCGACACTTGGGTATTCATTCGGATTAATTACCACCCGATTAACTGATCGGTTAATTTAAAATTGCCTATTTACGATTAACGATTAAACCGATTAATTGCAGTCAATTAACCGATGTAACAAAATTTTTAACTTTTTGTAGTATTATTACATAAGTTTTTGTGTTTTTAATTAATTGTTTCGTCTCATATACAAAAGGTATGTGTTTAGAAAATATTTTTCCATACAAATAAAGAAGTTAAGTGATCTTCATTTTAAATAAGTGTTGTGCTGTCAACTTTTTATATGTATGCGTTTAGTTATTTGTTTCTTCTTATATCAATCTTTTAACAGAATTAACCGAAATAACTAGAGGTGTTAAAAATTTAAAAAAATTAAAATAGAACTCTTGTGACATAATGGAAGATTTTATGTGTTTCGAAAAATCCAGGAAGAGGATTGAGAAACCCGATATTCTGTATTATGGGTTTCTCCAACAACTACGATAGATGAAATAATTTTTCAAAGTCAAGTTTAACCAAAACTAATGAAAATAAACGCCTTAATTACCAAATTATTTGCGTAAACGATTATTTGATAAGATTTTCTTAAACTATTGAAAGAACTAATAAAATGGTCTTATAGTTTAATAATAACATGACATGTATTTATTAAGTTAATAAATAATATGTATTAATTAAAAAATATGTATTACATATTTATTAATTATTTTTTGTTTGTCGTTTTAGTTCAAGAATTGTTATGTTTTTAGTTTTTTTTTACTAATAAACTTCAAATAACAAATAGTTTATGCATTTTATATTGAATTTTAATTACTTAATTTATAAAAAAAAACTTTGTTAATCGGTTAAACGAACAATAACAAAATTAACCGATTATTAACCGATTAAACCAAAATCTCGGTTAATTTTTCGAGCGATTAGCCGATTAAAGCAAAAGCCCGATTAAATGAATCAGTCGACACTGAACGCATCCAAATTATTTAATTTTTGTGTTGTTTGTGAAAACACTAATTAATGCTTTACAGCACTGAAAAAATAATTTCGATTCGTTCAGTATCGACTGAGAGAATTAGAAATAAAAAAGGTTACGAAAAACCGCTAGATCACGACTGCCAGAATTAGCCCCCAAGTTTGGTTTAGATATTTGTTATATATAACAAGTATTTACACAGGAAGAAAAAACTAGTGCTAAACCTAAGTTTTTCCCACTTCCTTTTAATAAAAGTCGTACATAAAAAATAAAGTGCGAATAACACTGAAACTACTTAAAACCGGGGCTGTGAAGTCGATGTACCCACAAAAACTAGCGAATCCAATTCCAACATTTTTCTTCTTTACGTACGTAAATAACTATATTAAATCTCAATGTTATTTAATTTAAATATCGATATGAAATTTTAATAGAATCATTTTCTTGTTATATTTATCGATTTAAAAAATACTGCATTAAAAAATGAATTTAAAGTCAAATAAGGAACAGTCTCATATATGTACATTTAGCATTAAGGTAAGACTCCTACTCTTGGAGTCAGAGTCGGCCTAACAAATTTCAGCGGTTGGAGTCGGAGTGAGATTCCCGCCTAGAGGGTATTTAAATACCACAAATGTTAAGACGGTAAAAAAATTCCAGCAAAGGCCAGTAAATAGATAATTGCTTCAACTTACATTTTTATTTAAAATTAGACATTGATTAACCTGGAAAAAACAAAAACATTAACATTTTTTGGTTTTTGCACTTAGTTATCTGACATGTTAAATAAAGGTTCTTTATAGATATGTCAGAAAATGCTAGAAAAAAGTGTTCCTAAATTAAGCACAATGCGAAAATCAAAAAATGTCCACCCATTCTAAATAGATTTAGGCGACTCCTTAGCACTGTTAAAAAATTAAATGCGATTTGATGCTACACATGGCCGACACACGTTCGATTTAGAATTTGGGTATTCAAATACCCAACTGTCTATAATGAGTTCCAAATATGACTATTTTTCTATATGGCAAAAAATTCATTTTGGCGTAAATTAAAGGTTGAAAAATTTATTTTGGCGCAAATACAAGCCAGTTTATATTTTTTAAATTTATTTGAGGAAAATTAAAAGTGTTTGCTATTTTAGAATCACGTGGGCCAACGCCACTGTGAAAGTCCTGGATGCAAATTAGTCTGGCTCATCCAGCACTTGTCTTAGGTATTGCCACCACACTGTGAACAACGATGACGTGTTGGTAGTTTTGTGATTAAATATATACTGTTCGACCTTTTGTGCAGCCACGACATTCACCATGACAGATAAAGGGTACATACGAAGCCAATTATTCTGCTAAATTGGATAGCATTATTTCGGTCCCATATCGCCAAATCTGAATTAGTGGAAATGTCACTGTATTCGTGTTTGATGTCAGTGTATATAAACTGGTGGTATCTGAGACCACAGTGGCCAGTGAATAGGCCAGCAGTGGCCTTAATTCACAATTTTCCACCAGAAGTAACTTACTCGATTACTATGGAATAAAACTGACAAATCCTTTATGAAATTTGAAGCGTTCAAAAAATATACAAATACATGTACTTGTACACATATTTATTATTCAAAAATTATCTTACTTAAAAAGAAAACAAAAAAATTTTAATATACATATCAAGAAATATATCACACTAAAGCTTGCTGGGTATTTAAATACCCATGTCCAATCCCAAGAGTGGGAGGAGGTAAAAAACGGACCCCAAACCTAAAATTTATGTTAAAATGGTACGATCTTTGGGCAAGCAGTAATGGGTTAAAACAATCTAAAACTTTTAAAATTCTTAAATCATGTAAAAAAAAACTTGGACCAAGTAGAAATTTCTTAAATTAAGTTAAAAAAATACTTATTATATGTGACAACGTTTGTTGATGAAACAACAATAATAATGGTACAAAAGCAGATAAAAACGATTTACTTGTTTTCTGTAGAAACAACAACAATACTACAAGAAGAGAACACAAAATTTTTTTTCATGTTTAAATTACTACAAAAAATTCTAAAAAGAAGGAAAAATTCCCAAATTCTTTTTGTTAAAATAATTAAGTTAAACACAACAAATTTTCAAGCCAAAAGCGAAACATGTGTAACAGGAAAGAAAATAAAAATATTCACTCTCTATCTCTCTGGTTCCATGGGTAAGGGTTTCGAATTATATGAAAATAAATACTTATGATATCTGAAACTTCTACTCACTTCTATTCTGCTTTGCTCCACAAAGCAAAAGGTATGAAAAAAGTATTATTTCAAGAGTTCGGGATTAATCCAACTTAGAAATGCTTGAAATAAGCACAGTGTGGGATTAATTTGATCTCACTTTTAGTTAAATCAATCCCGTTTGCGCATTACTTTAAGTATGAATCAGGGTCTTACTATGGCTTAAGTTATGTATTTCGCACTTAGCCCTAGGGGGTTTTTGTTCGTCGAATCGACGAAGCTCATTTACACTTAATCATATAACTTTTTATGTGTATTCAAATTGCTCTCAACAATTACTGATGTCGAAAGCTTAAAAAAAAATAATAAATTTTAAAACACAAATATTAGTAAAACTTCGTATCAAATTTTGAAAGAGAAGAAAAACTTTAATTTTGTAAGCTTTACTTATTTATTTTTTTTTTTTTTTTTTTTTTTTTTTTAAATAAAATGCTTAACTAATATAATTTTTGTTGATTTTCCCTTTAAATATGGTTCTGCTAGAATTTTTTTTTAAAGTTCGTTTATTCGACGCAGAGCAACTTTAATATACTTAAATAAAGAGTAACCTTTCAGGGTTAAATAATCCGTACTTGAATGAAGCATTCTGCATTTGATTTAAGAAAATCCGGACTTACCGTACTATTGACACCACTTTGGCTTCATTGAAGCATAGATGGATTGATTTTTCTTAAGAGTTGTATTAAAAATCAGAAAAATCGGACTATTCGAGCTAAAGAACAAATGACTTTTTCTTATTATGGTGAAGGGAGTATAAAATTCTTTAAAGCCGAATATCACTTTTAACTTGTTTTTTCTAACGTTTCTTTATATGTCGACGAATGGCTTAGGAGTACAAATTGAAAATGCTTTTGGTGACATTAAAGTAGGAACACAAGAAAAATGAAAAATCGCAGCAAAAAAATTCAAACAGAAAATAACTTCCGGTTATAAGAGGAAAGAAAACAAATAAAAAAACGAGATAGGAAATGCATACTCATATAAGTATGTATGAGTATACAACATCAACAAGCAACTTAAAACCAGCATAGAAGTTCTGCTCGCAAAAAAGGAAAAAACCAAAAAAAAAAAAAATAAATTTTAAATTGCAAAATGTACGTTCATACGAGGATAAAATCAAAGCATTGGAAGCAACAACGAAGACAACTTTAACTGCGAAAAATCAAAACACCAGTTACAGTTATTGTATTTGGCCATGATACAGCATACGAACGTAAAAGTTGAAGTGGGAATTTGATATTTAAGAAAAATATTTTTCATGAAGCCACAATTTGAGAAATTCCGTTTAAATCTTTAAAAATACACAACCATTAAAATAAACACAGTGTATAAATAAAATATTTATTTAAGTAAGAAGACATGACTGAAAATATTTGCCACCGAAGGCAAAACTTAATTATACTGAAATTATTTCTATAACACACATTTTGTTGTCCTTAGTTGTGTGTCCTTCACTTTTGGTTTGTGGTTTCTAATAATGACTGATTAAGAAAAAAAATAAACAAATATTGTCCAATGTATTTATCATAAAATAAATATTTTTTACTGCTATTGTCTACAATTTCTTAAGGTTACGACTTTTTAGAATCACTGAATTCATACAACCAGGTAACACATAATTTGCCATGAGGACATGGCTAAAAATATTATTTTCAAACATATTATGGTTTATTTTCCCATATTATTGCCACCTGTACCAATATTATATTTAAGTCCGTCCCTACAGAAATAAACAACTTTACCCATTTCAACTAAAACTGCAGTTTTTTTAACAGAATGCGACTGTTATTTACACCGAAATCTTTATTTTAAAATTTCCTACCATACTCCATTTACAGAATATAAAAGTTTTGCCTCGTTCAAATTTTATATATACCAAAAAGTAAGCAAAAATTAAAAAAAAATGTTAAGTTTGTATTTGAAAATCTGAATTTGTAGTGCTATAAATAAAAAACCATCGGTCAAAATGGCAATTTTTAATAAGCTTTCTAGTCCATGTAATAATGTTCAAATCCATTCGAAACTGCTGGAGTTTGAGGCAAAATACTAAATCAAGATTTTTTCATTTTTTGAAAAAAAGGCATTTTGCATAAAAAAATGAAAAATCGATTTGAGAGACCACTTACCATTCATCAATATTTAAGTGTTATACACCAAAATTCTTGGTTTTTATAGTAGATAAATAAAATCGATGTTCATGAAGAAATTTCGAAAAAAGTGTAAAAACTGAGACGGTCACAAATATCGATACAAAAAAAATGTTTAACTTATCCAAAATTTTCATGTGGTTTTCATTTAAATTTGTTCACAATGTTAGCAACATTTTTACTTGGAGTTCACAATATAGCAACAATTTGTTGGCCACCACACACATTTTTAATTAAGAAAACGTTTGCAAATTTTTCACTCAACAATATTACGAATATATTAGTATTTTTTTAAACATATTGTTAAAATTTTAAAACTAAATAATATTATTATAAGCGTCATTTATAATTTGATCAGCGCACAGTGGCGCCCGTAGAGCAAGCGAGGTTGCAAAAATCAAAATTTTCATGAGTGCCGACGAAGTTTTGAATAAACCCATGTTATAGGAAACTTTTCAACGATTTCAAATATGCCACTCTTAATAATATCACATTTTTAGTTTAGAAGATATAACCGTTCAAAGTTGACCGACTTTCGGTTTTCAAAAAAACACACAATTTTTAGTCAATTTGTTGCGATTTCAGGTGTAATATCACGAAAAATAGGTAACGAATCGCCTTATTTTTTGTTTGTATTGATTGATGTATTTATTAAATGTATAATGATAAAAAAAAAATTAACTGTTTGCTTTGTGTTTCTCCTGGTAAATCATTTAAAAACTATCCGTTTTTTCACTATTTTTCAACTTTGACGGAAAATAAAAAAAAACTATATTTTTCTATATTTGCCATATTTGCAAAACCTGTTCTTTGATTATTTCTTTACATAATTCAAAAAGTTTTATCTGCCCGTACGTGCCCGTTTGGCTTCTAGAGGTAAAAAAGTTTAAAAAGACATGGTTGCAGAAATTGTATGGCGTCCATCCCTTATATGTTTTGACGGACAGTAGTTTGATCTAATAGTTTGAAAAAAACTACTCATTGAAATTAGCAGGTACGTACCTTACATAAACAATACTTTGGCGTACAAATGGTCAGGAACAATATTGACTTATGGTCCCTACAGGTAGGCACAAATCAAAATTGCATTATTCAGCCTAAATCCATATGTATGCAGGGAACAGGTAAATTTTTAGGCATGGTAGCATAAGCCTATATATTGCAAAATAAGCATAATGCCTGGATTAGTCTACGCCTGAAAGTTGGCGTAACAATTACTGAAACCATTAAACAATTTAAGTACTGAAAACATGGCGTTGAACAATTTAAAATTATTTGAACTGTTTAGAAAGTCAACCACACCAAAGTTTTTCACGGAAGTGAAAATTCTTCCTGAGAAGTTGACATTGATCAGCAAATGGGGCTGCGATGGATCATCCGGACAAAGCGTTTATAAGCAAAGGATATCTTCCGATGACGCTACAATATCGGACGGAAATATGTTTATGGCATCTGTTGTTCCTTTGCGGCTAAAATCGGATGATTCCCTACACTGGAAAAATCCACGTCCGTCATCAGTGCATTATTGCCGACCAATAATGTTTCAGTTTGCAAGGGAATCGGCAGAACTCATAAGGACTACGGTGAAGGACATTGAAGAACAAATAAGCAAGATTAAGCCTACAAAGCTGCAAATTGGAGAAGGAAAATATATTGAATGCAATTACGAACTGACAGGAACAACCTCAACAATGTCATGCCCGATTTGCAAAAAGAGTCAGAAGAACTTTTTTCAATTCAATTCAATTTATTTCATATATAATATGTTACATCTCAATTTTATATAATTAGTTGTAAAGAGTTTAAGATTAGTATCTTTTTCTGCTTAATTATAACATATTTCAATTAGTTATCATATACATATATATAGACAGAATTATATTGGAGGTAAAAATTTAGCAAAAACCTATTTAAACCCCTTTTTTCGTTTTATTTTTATATTTTTTTTATCGATTTTATATTATTATTTGTCAGAAGAACTTTGGTAATTTAAACGATTCTACAAATGAGGAGAATTACGAATATGGAATGTCACCATTGCACGCAAGGATAAGGTGTATGGAATTCTTGCTAAAACTGGCATATACCCTACCACAAGAGGAGGAAAACTTCGATGAAAATACATCAATAAAGGATAAGGAAAAGATCAGAAAGAAGCAAATACAGGATGCTTTTTTTAAACACGTTGGACTAAAAGTAGACTGTCCCAAGCACGGATACGGTAACTCAAACGATGGAAACACTTCTAGGAGATTTTTTGAAAATGATGAGGCAGTAACTAGAATCATTGGAATTGACAATCAAATCGTGAAAATTGAGTACCAGTCTTTGCCAATTGGAGAGCTTTCTGAAGAAGCACAGGAGTCTCTTAACAAATTTTATAAAAAATATAGATTGCAGAACACATTCAAAGCATCAAGGGTAAGGCAAAATAAGGACCTCTTCAACATGTTGGCAGCATCTTCCGATCCACTTATTTCTTCCCTGCGGCATGTGAAGTCACGAATAGAGTTACAAAATAATTATAGTTTAGAAATGGTTAGTCTTTTAGATATACCTTCTCTTACGAATTGTGATGAATATTTTACAGAAAATTGAAAAAATAAATTAAAAAAAAAAATAATTTTTTTTTTAATTTGTTGGGTAATAATTTAAAACATAAAACCCTTAAGAAAAAAAATAAAAACAATCTAAAAATGTAAAAATAATTTTTTTTAGTTACCATAAAATTGATTTTTCTACTAATTTTAACTTTGATAACCCATAAGTAGGCCCCTACAAAGCGTAGCACCCTTTCCAAACGCTCATTTCATAGGCTGAACAGTTATCTATCATATGCTGTTTAAACTGTTCAATTATCTTATTCGGTTCAAAAGATATGATTTTTGCAACGAAAAAACTCAAATGGCGCCACTGTGCAGCGTTACCACCAAAAAAATTCAAAACTACAATTGAAATGATGCAAAATTACCCTATTTGAATAAAATTACACCTGACTTCAAATTAACTTTTAATTATAAAAAAAAAAATTAAAATCAGCTAAATTATAAATACAAATTCCCCGGGAGTTTTTCCCTTCTCCCATTTTTCCTATTTAAATTCTATTGTTAAAATGGGAAAAGGGAAAAAACTCCTTGGGAATTTTTATTCATAATTGGACAGATTATAAAGTATTTACAGACAAATTTTTAAGAGTGTTCCCATTCGCAATTATGGACGTTTTAAAAGAAAGTAGCTACTTCTATTTAATATTTTTTCGTCTGAAAGTGATTGAAGGCAGGGGGTTTTTATGTGGCCTACGTTACTAAACTAAATATGACAAAATGTTGCCACGACATCGTAGAAATTTTTTTTATCAATTACAAGTTATTTTCGCGTGGTATTTGTATGAGAGCCAATGTCAAATTTGGACTGATTCCAAATTTCATTTCGTAAGATAATTTAGGTTAAAATAAAAAAAATTTAGGCCAATTATTATCCAAATACCAACATAATAAAATGGTTTATGGGCACAAAGACTCCATGTATAAGAAAAATGTTCGTATGGGGGCTATGTGATATTATGGACCGATTCTCAAAGTTGTAAAAAACAACTTATGAACGAAATTTCATTGAATTATCTTAAAAATTGTGATCTGTACTTTGCGCAGCAGGTCTACATGGACAGACAACCAGCCAGCAGGACGGATGACTCAGATACTTATTCTAAGTCGATCGGTATACTACAACAAATATTTGTATGCGTTTAACACATAATAATCTTTGCACTTAAATAAGATCAATATTAGTCATAATATTAAGATTTGTAAATAAGTTCAAAATAATTGAACAAAAATAACATTTAAAACCTTAAATAAATTAATAAAAATTAGATAAAACTCAAAATAATAAGTTTTACCTCCACTTATCTAGGGAGGGTACAAAATGTGCATGTTGATCCTTTGTATACTTCATTAAGTACATAAAATTCCTGTAATGGTTTCAGATGATAGTCTGTTTCTCAGATAAGTTTAACAAATGTTAGGGGATTTAAATATTTTTTAACTAAATCATTTTAAAAGTTATAGCAAAGACAAAATTAATTCAACAGAGGTTTTTTTAGTATAAATACCTTATTTTTCCAATAATCTTCGGTTTTTAAATCATCTTGAAGTCATATTTATCGAAATCTAATTGTTCATCAGGTGCGGATCACTATCAATCTTTTGGCTGATAGAATATGGAAATCTTTATTTTTTTTTTAATAATTTTTTAGATCAACAATATCTTAAATGGTATAAATTTTATCACTAAAATAATATCCTTATATTATTTGTTTTAAAATGAAAGAATTTCAAGTTGCATCTGATCTACACCGCAAAGAAAACGAGAGTAAAAATTACACAAAATTCGATAATTACCCACAAAGTTACAACACTAAATTTGATACAAATTGTTGCTGAAGTAGAGGGTACGTTGGTAAATACATGGTAAATGTAATTTTAAATTTTTTATTGTGTGATTATTAATTTTGCGGAGTATTTGACAATTTTTTAGTCCACATCTACTTTATTGATATATCATATATTAAGATTTTAAATCACTCATTCAGCGCAGTGATTCATTTTCGAATGTACCCAGACTCAACTTTATAAACAAACTTGGGTTACATTTTAGTTGGAAAAATGAATGGAAAATCTATGAAACACTTTGAGTAGAAATAAGATAAGAAGAAAAAAAAAACGAAAATGTTGCTGCCGTTGTGAACAGCGTTACCGTTCACTTTTTTCAAAAAGGGGATTTTAAAAAAAAAGTGGCAAAAAAGGGAATTACGAGAAAAAAGGGGCAATTTTAAAAACAAGAAAATCTTCAAAAAACAAACGTATTATTAAACGTTTGATTCAGTTGATTAAGCGTTTAATTCACTTGACTAAATTGTTAATTACAATTGATTTAATTTTTGATTAATGCCTTAATTGGAGAACTTTTTTGGATAATTGTTTCTGTGTATATACACAGTGAAAATACACTTATTGAAAGCAGTTACTGATTCCCTTTAAATAGGGCGAACCTAAAAGTAATAAAGACAGTTCACACAGTGCTCTATTGTGCCATTTTGGTTGCATATGCCATTATATTATTAATGTGGCATTCATAAAAATATAGTTAATACAACCAATATGACACAATAGAAGAAAGAAAAAATATTTAATATATAATATGATTTTATAAAAAAAAACTTAAATATCTTCTTATAAAGATATTTATAAGAAGTACGGTCAAATATACAATAAAATGATATAACAATAAGTCCATATTTGGCCCGTTGGTGGGACAATTTAGGTAGCAATAAAATATTTTTAAACCGAATTTAATCTATATACTAACAAAAATAAACACTCTATTTTGGAAAAAAGTCAGCATGGGAGTTATGTGAAATTATGGACCGACTCTTACCAGTTTCAATTAGCTTCTTACTTTTGACAATTAAAATTCATGTATCAAATTCAACAAAGTATCTCAACAGCCGGACGTTCATCGTTAAATCGATTCAAATGGTACAATCATCAGCACACACGTATAATACTTTCTTCACCTACATACATACATATGTATATTGGTGTACAGTATAAAAATAAACTATTTTTTAAAACACAGGTTTTTGAGAATTTATTCTTTTCTCATACATTGATGATACGTCATATTGTTTTAGGAAATAACAACTCCAGATAACGTAAGCCACACAGCGTTAAGGATATAAAAAAAAAAGATTTTTTCAACCGATATACTGGTACATTTTTTGTTTCATTATACCCTCTACCACCACTGTCGTGAAGGGTATAAATGAAAGTTTGTCATTCCACGTAAAACTTTTTATAATACATCTAAGACCCTATAATGTATATATATTCTGGCTCCTCCTGGTAGTTATCCTAAGCAGTTTCGGATTAAAATCCAGCAACATCGGTTCAGTACGATCAGAACTATGAATCAAAACGTGGAACCACCACCCTAAAAAAATTGATAATTTTGATACAAAAACTAAGATAAATGGTGGAATAATGCACGGAATGATACGCACGAATTCGTTTTATACGACTGCAAATCATACTGTTAAATTTCGTGAATATCGGTCCATAATTGATCATAGGCCTCATATGAAGCCTTTTCACGGAAAACAGTTTAGTACGCCTAAAACCGCAATAAATAACGCTAGCATACTTAAATTTGATACGGTGCATAATTTACACTAGGTCCCATATAAATCTTACTCCCGAAATACTGTTTAGTAAGTCTAAAACCGTAATAAAAAATGCTATCAAATTAAAATTCGGTACGTCGCAGTTTTATAGGACGAGAAATCCCACTGTAAAATTTTTTGAAGATCGGTCCATAATTTACACTAGGCCCCATATAAACGCTACTCTCGGAAAACAGTTTATTGCGCCTAAAACCAAATTAAGCACACTTTGGAAAAATAATTAAATACTTCAATTCATATAGCCAGAAAAAATATCATGCTATTTTGTGAAATTCACTGTTAACGCTAAAACTATTTACACTGCTGTATTGAAATTTATTCTAATTTATTTTTTGTAATACCAGAAATTAGTCTTTAGAATTTAGGGATGATTGATCTATAATTTACCATAGGTCCACTACAAATTACGCTCCTAAAAATTATTTTAGTTCGGCTTAAACTTTTACGAATGATGATATTTTACTCAATCCAGTTCAAAGTTCAAACAAGAAACGCATAAAATTTTCTTATTGTCGGTCAATAATTTAATTCAGATCTAGACTGCAACTAATTTTAATGCTGACGTTCGTTTTTGTGAAGCTTAATTAATAATATATATGTATTTATCATATAGAGCCCACTCCTGTCGGTGGAGGGTATCAAAGATTCCGCACAGCCGAATATAGCACTTCAACTTGCTTTAATTCAGATTTAAAATTTTTGTGTCAAAATTGCAAATACTTTACATTTTATAATGATTTTATCTTCCTTCCCCTGTCAATTTTTGAAAAGAGATTATACGTTGTTAAGCATTTTTGGTGATGATATATATATGTTTGTGTACGTAAATACGTCGGTACCTTACAAAAAAAAAAAAAATAAGAAATATACGAACAAACTTTAAGATCAAACTAAACAGGTCCATTTTTTAATGCATTGCAGTGTTATTTAGTCTTTTTAGTTATTATATATCTATTGTTTTTTGAAAATGTTCATCTATATTTTTAAATAAGTTCATCACTTGGAATCCGAGTTCATTGATTGCCAATATAAAAAAAATTTTGTTCAAAAAGGGGCAAAAGGGCAAATATAAAAAAGGAGATTTCAATAAAAGAAGAAAAGAAAGTGGCAAAACAGTCAAACAAGGGGCAAAATGCGACTTTAGTCGCATAACGATCGTTATTCTGATAGTTTTATGTAAAAATTTATTTTTTAGCAAAAACTTTGGATACAATCAAGAAAACAACACATAATTTTTTTGAACAGCTGATAAAAAGCTGTTTTTTATTTTTTTTCGAGCAAAAACATCGAATACACAAAAACATCATAACATGAAAACATCAATTTGTAATAAATGGGGAGTCCAAAAATTTTGAGTCTTTAATACGAATCGAAACATAAAACATCACACCTGTATATCGTCGCTGTTTTTAATAACTGACCTAAATGAAATTTGTTTGAAAATTGTGTTAAGCACAAAAAATAAAAATATTTGTCTTTTTCTTTATTTAACACATAAAAAAAAAATATGTTGTACTACATAACAAATAATGCATAAACACAATTTCATTCGTATTTTGGCTAGGAAATAACTACATTTAAGACAAAAAACATTAAAAGCACTCTCCTATTAAATTTGTTAAATGCTACTAAGGTCGGTTAGTTAAAATGCCGACGATATGTCACATTAGCATCCTCAATAAAAGACTTGTTAAATTTACTACAAATTCCATACTATTGTATATTTAAACTGACCTTTTAAATTATCACAAATACCTTCCATATTTATTAGGGTATTCATTCGGTTAACCGTCAATCGGTCATCCGATTAATTATTACCCGATTAACGGATCGGTTAATTTAAAATTTTCGAATAACGATTAAACCGGTTAATTTCAGTCGATTAACAGATATACCGATGTAATAAAATTTTTAATATTTTATAGTATTGTAACATATTTTTTTGTGTTTTTTATTATTTGTTTCGGCTAATATTCAAAAGGAATATGTTTAGAAAATATTTTTTCATACAAACAAAGAAGGTGTTCAATGATCTTCATTTAAAATTACAACAACAGTTTTTTGTTTTACGTACTATTTATATGTATGTGTTAATTTATTTGTTTCTTCTCATATCTTCTTTTATCAATCTTTTAACAGAATTAACCGAAACAATTAGAAGTGTTAGAACTTTTAAAAAATTTAAACAGGACTCAAATAGCATAATAGAAGATTTATATGTTTAGAGAAATCCAGGAAAAGGACCGAGAAATTAGATATTCTGTATTATGGGTTGCTTTGAATTTCTCCAACATCTACGATAAGTGAAAGAAATTTTTCTACGTCAAGTTTTATCAAAACTAAAGAAAATAATCACTTAAATCCTAAACATTTAAACCAAATTATTTGTCTAAAAGATTATTTTATATGATCTCCTTCAAATATTGAAATTACTAATAAAATGATCTCACTGCTTATTTTTTAAGTAATACAAAATATTTATGTTGCAATTAAAAAATATGTACTACATATTTTGAATTATTTTTTTGTTTTTTGCTCCTTTTAGTATAAGAATTGTTATGTTTGTTATGTTTTTATTTTTACTAATTAACTCCAAATAATAAATAATTTATGAATATTAATTTATTGAAATTAATAATTTATAAAAAAAACTCTATTAATCGGTTAACCGATTCAATAAAAAAATTAACCGATTATTAACCGATTAAACCAAAACCTCGGCTAATTAATCGAGCGATTACCCGATTAAAGCAAAAGTCCGATTAAATGAATGCCCTAATATTTATAAATACAATGAATTTTTTAAATTTTTTTATCACAGTTGTCATCATAATTACAATTCTAACCTTGATTTGTTTTTATGTCGCAAATTAGGTATGTATATTTTCTTCAAAAGGAAAATCTCATTCGTGCTCTAAAAACAAAGTTTTGTCGTCACAGTTTTTTACTGTCCATGTTTTTTCCACTTATTTAAGTTCACTTATAAAAATTTACAATTTTTATTTCCATAATTATGGAAATATAATTATAATGATAACTGGCCTTTATATATTTGAAAATAGGGTATAATCAATTTGATAAGAACGGTATTTTAAAATCTCCGGTTTCAATATGACAATATTTTGTTAAAAAATTTATAACAAATGTGGTCGAAATATTAACAACACTTGGTTCTCATTTTATTCCCATTAGTTGACAATTTAATAATATCTTGTGAACTAGTCCTCAAAAATCATATCGTCTATTTGGATTGATGGTTGTCTGTGTTTCTGTATATAACATTTTGTTGATTTAATGACTGCCATTTAAAATAGCAAAAATCAGTTTACAACTTAATCTAGGACCAATACAAAATATCACCCAAATAGAGCCTTTGTGGTCAATAACCATTTTATTATGTTGGAACTTAAATCAAAAATAGTCCAAAACAAGTAAGAATGCGATATTTTGCTATGCCGAATCTTATATTCCCTTCACCATGTTGCGATAACAACAAAATGTTATATAAAAACCTTTCTTCAGATATAAATAAATCTACTTTTTGCCACGCGGGAATGGAGAAGTATTCTCGACCCCATTTTACCTGCTGCTTGAACCTGATTTAAAAACTTTGGCTCTTGCGGTTCTCTAGATGTACAGACAACTATTATGTATTTGTACAGGAGGTGCCACGCCCCCTTGTTTAGTCCCGCCCATATTTTTAAAGAGGGTACGTATTGACTAACCAGCTATCTCGTTCAAATTTGGACAATTTTTCTCTTACCATTTTTTAGTTATAAACAAATCTATTTCGTGCCACGCCCACTTCCCCAATCCCACCCGCATCTTATCGGATGTTGTATATTGATAACCAAGATGCTTGTTTTTGGAAACTTTTGCACGGTAAGAGCAAAATCCTAATATACAGAAATTTACAATGTCTTTAAACGGGAGGTGCCACGCTCATTTCTCCAATACAGTCCCTATTTTTTAGAGAGGCTATTGACTACCCAGCTATGTGTACCAAAGTTGGTCACTCTATTCTAGTACGGTTCTTTAGATATAAATAAATCTTTTTTTTTCCACGCCCACATTTGTTTCGATGTTGCCTGTTGATAACCAAGTTGTTTGCACTAAATGGGGAAACTTTGGCCGTTGCCGTTCTCCAGATATACAGGAATTTATAATGTCTTTGTATGGGACGTGCCACGTCAACTTCGCCAATACCACCCACATTTGGTCGAATGTTGTGTACTAATAACCAAGATACTTGCACCTAATTAAGAAATTTTGGCTCTTGCTCTTCTCCAGATTAACATAAAGAAAATTGTAAAACAACAACAAGAAATTTATCGGTAAAATTAGAGGCAGTCGTGGGTTTTTGTTCATATTTGAGGACCGATCAGGCTGAATTTAAATAACAAGCAATTTCGGACTATATAACATAAATGTATAACTATACCTATTATCCATCATACCTGGGTTATTCGGACAGACGGACCAAAAACCCCATTCCAACGTACAGACGTTGAATCAACTTGTGTACTCATGAGGATCCACTCTACTCAGAAGGACTCAGAATATATTTACTTTACAGGGATAATCTTGGTAACACATTTTATGAAAATCTGCCTTTATTTGAACACAGTTCCCCTAGATAAGCCTACTACTACTACTACTACTACACTATTTGTAATGGCATATCCAACACCAATCGATATAAGATGTAACATCGTTTGTGTGCAACCCATAAAATGCAGACTAGGCAATGCGGTAATTTAGCTTGAAAACCTCTAAACTTTAGGCCAACACAAATATTATAATCTTTGACTCCAACATGAATCCTATACTATTTTATGGAAGCTAATGAGCCTAAAGATATCAACAGCATTCAAGTCTTAATGAACAGTGGCCAATGTAAAATCTGACATTTATTTTGGCCCAAAAGAAAAAAGAAGTTTGAAGGCCGAGTCACCTGGAATTCTTTGTACTTTATACGTCGCTATTTTCAACTGATTACTTAGTTAATATACTGGTTTTTTTATGAGCTTTGTCCCATATCGTACATCTCCGTTAACGCAAAATTGAAAATGTCGCAAAAAATGTCTTAAAAGTACAGAAAAAAAGAAAAATTGTCTGTAATCACAAGATTTATGCCAAATTCATAATTTCAAGCAAACGAATTGTTGTTTTTGCACCTATTATCAAAATGATTATATTGATTACTAAAAATGTTTATATTATGAATATTTTTTTTTCTTATTTTTTCAATAAATGATATGTTTAATTTTATTTAAAAAAAAATTATCAAAAAACTTTGCCATTTCAAACAATGTGTTAATTTGTTTTATTAAATATTGAAAATTCCCAACAACAATTCTACAAGCTTAAATTATTTTATTTTAAACGAAAAAAATCAATTTATATTTTTTGATATTTAAATAATATTTTAATTAAAAATTTATATCAAAACAACTGAAATATTTATTAAATCAATATTATATTTTTTTAAATTTCTTTCAACTAAAAAAAATTTATTCAATTATCACATTAATTAAATTTAACTTCTTAAAGAATTTCTTCAATTGATAAAAAACTTTTTGGTGTGAGGAATATTGAATTTGAAAGACAAGCTGTTTTACTGGTCTAATGTAAGAGCATGTTAAGTACATTAAGTACGCAACTTAACCAAGAAATGCGTGGCTTCGGAGGAAAATAGACGGAGGCTTCTGTCGGAAAACACTTTAGTACGCGATAAGCTGTAGCGAATAATTCTATTGTAATACATTTTGGTCTGTCACCATTTTATATGACTAGAAATCGCACTGTTAAATTTCGTGAAGATCTGTCCATAATTTACCATATGTCCCATATAAACCCCACAGGGAGGGTATCAGAGATACGACAAGACAAATTCTTTAACTGGTATAATGCAAGAGCACGTCAATAAACTATGTACGCAATTTAAGCAATAAATGCCTGGCTGCGCAGGACAGATATCTACAGTGAAGTTATGACAAAACTATAAATACAGTATATTAATTATTTTAGAACATTTTTGTTAAAACACAACAAAAATTTTTTTCAACTATTTTTAAAAATTAAGAAATTATGACTTAATAGCAAACCTTGCGAATCTACCAATTATATCAAACGAAAGTTGTTGTGACGGAAAGTCCAGGAACGGTCATAAGTCATGAATCTCATATATTACTTTACAGACATTTAAGACATTTTTCTAATGAACCCATTTTTCTGGTTTTCATTCCCTTCTTCAACTGAATACGATAACTACAAATAACTGGACATTAAATTTGCACTCTTGAAAAAATCTTTAAAGTGTCAAATATATTGACTTGTTAAGTACAATATATAGATAACCCAGACCACCGACATTATAGCTGTATTCATGTCTAAATAAATACTTCATTTATAAACACAATTTTGATGTATCTTTTGTACTCGTAATTTGTATAGAAACTAACTAGTCCTTCGCATGGTTTAATTTAGAGCATATGTTAACAACATTTAATACATATACATAAATACCACAAAATAATACATAATAATTAGTATCGTGCGTGACACATGACATTAACTTTTTGAATGCCCCCTGAGATCAGTTGGTTGTAAGACTGTTAAAACGAATAGATGATTTATTTGTCTATTCGTATACTTCAGTTTAATATTTCTCTTAATGACCAAAGTTTATTGGATTAATAGCCACTGTCTTGGATTAAAAGGAATTAAATGTACTACTGTTTTATTCAACGCAATTGTTATTTATTACAGATATTTGAGAAGTTTATCTTTGGAATTTTAGTGTAGAGTTTAAGTTTATGTTGGTAGAGTTAATTTATGCTAAACAGGTTTTTCTTTCTTGCATATGTTAATTGATATTTATTTTTCGATATTTTAATTAGTATTAAGTTCATCAAATTTAAATTTCATTAAATCATTTTTATTGAATGAAGGAATTTACAACAATTTACATTAATTAAATTTTTTTTTGATAATTCTTGAATGAACACGGTATTGAACTCGGGTCGAATTTTCATGTTTCGAGAATTGCCAAATTCATATCATCAGAATTCTTAACGAAAACATTTCAATTAAAAATCACAATTGTTATTTATTTCTCTCGTAATTAATTCATTCACCTAGAAGTTTCAAAAAAAAAATTTGTAAAAGAATCATGTACTGTTGTAGTTTATACAAATCGTTTCTAGTTATTCTATCCTTCAGGGAAAGCAGCTTGCTGGATATTTTTTGTTAAAATTAAAAAAAAAACTTTAAATAATTGTACATTTCGTTTTACTTCAAAAATTCTTTACAAAATAGAAGTGAAATTTCCATTTTTACTTTTAGTGTAAATTTAAATAAACCACAGGTGTGCCTTTAGTTTATCAAAATTTGCTGATTTTTTGGAATTTTTGTAAAAAAAGTATACATTTCTTATTAAAAATTACAAAAAAAAAAACCTTTGACTTAAAAAAATGGTTTTTTTTGCTAATAAAGGGGGCCTCTGTAAGAGTGCACATTTAAATATAGTGTAATTTTTTTTCGGCAAGTGAAAACTCATATATTTGGCAGCTGTCAAAAGATATGCCACTTAATACACTAGAGCCCCGATTTTCGTCGTTAATGGGAACCGAGGAAGAGTAGATCGGATCTTTTTTTCTATTCAAATCCACTGAATTTTTTATTGATTGGGTTTACAATTCAAATATTAAGCAAAAAATTATATTTATGATAAAAACAAATCATATGTTTACGTTTTACTCTATTTATTTCAGCAAGTGGGTTTAATTACACTGTGTTAGAAATTGACACTTTTTTTCAGACAAGCTGGGCACTTAGCATTTCAACCTAATTCGGGTACACTGAATCCAGTGGTGCTAGCTGTTTTTTGAGGTCAGCTCTGGTTTTCGAGATATACCGTTATTTCGAAAATGGAGAAGGTTGAACAATAAACGCGTTACTTAGAAACGGCTTAGTTTATTGGAAAAACTCAAAAAAAACTAAATTCCTTTAACTGCGCATTTTAGAAATATTATTTTTTTTTTTAGCAAAAAAATAATTTTTTTTATCAAAATTTTGAAATATTGGTTTTTTAAAAATTAATAAAAAAAGTTGGAAAAGGCAGCCAGGCTTCTAATTTTAGACGTATAAAAAACGAAATTGCAAACAAAACAAGCCATAATTGATTTAAATCTGTTAACAACTTTTGCATATTTCTTTGGAATAGCATAAATTCGTAATATATGTTCTTTTGTTCTGTAAATGGCACAAAAAGCGCATTTAAAAAATTCAACGTCAAAATGTCATTGAAAATACATTTTCTGCGTTGCCACATTTTTCTTATATACATAATGTTGAATAAAGCATTTAATAATTAACCCTAGGATTACCGTCTTGGTCTGGCCAGACCAAATTTGTGTTTTGCTTGCAATATTTTTCGAATATAACAAAAACTTGAAAAAACAGGGACTTGAATTCTATAACTGATATGTACCAAATCGAATGAAACTGATTTGGATTCGATTGGAGCAAATGAGCGGGCTGAAATTCGATTTTTATGTAAAAGTCTTTAAAATTACCCTCTTGGTCTAGCTACACCAAATTTTTTTTGCTTGCAATATCTTTCAAATAAGACAACATATAAAAAAAAATACGTGAGTTCCATAAATGATATGTCCTGAATCTAATGAATCAAGTTTGAATCAAATCAGAAAACTACGGCCCACTATGCGTTTAGTTCAATTTAACTACAAAAACCAAACGCGAAACTCGTTTCATCTAGTAGAGTAAAATAAAGAAAGATACAGATTATATAATAAATTCGTATAATCTAATATAACAAGCATACGTTCAATAAAAAATATATTTATTTAGTTTTTATTTAATTGGGTTTTTTGGCAATTCTAATTGTGGTCTGGCCAGAAAAAAAGTCCTATGAAAAGCTCCATGTAAATTATATTCTTCTTATATATTGAAAAAAAAAAGGTTCCACAACTGCCTAGGAGTCACTCCTAGTGGGATAAAATGTTCGACGGACCCCATTAGTTTCCTTAACATTTTCTCAAATCATACTTTCCCTTTATCACCACCCCTTAGGGGGCTCCCATACAAATATTGCGTTTTATGAAATTCTAAGATTTAATTAAGATTTTTGCTTTCGTGAATAAAATCAAAAGTTGCAAACAGATTTTAATTTTATTGCTGAATTTCGGTTTTTTTAGTTTTTTTAATAAGCCAATGCGTTTTTGAGTTACGCGAACATATAATGTGCTACCTCCTCCGTTTTGGAAATAACGGTATATCTCGAAAACCAGAGCTAACCTAAAAAAACGGATAGCACCACTGGATTCAGCGAGCTCGAGTTAGGTTAAAACGCCAGGGTTATCAACTAGCACAGTGTTATTATAAAAAAATAGATAAAAATATATTTATGTATTTGCAATTATATATAAGAAATATAAATATAATATAGAAATATGAAGAAATACATAACAAAAAATATATTTTCATAAAACTATAGCAAAACTTCAAAATTTACAACCAGGCCCTCAATATCGACAAGAACAGTACTTTCGCATATTCATAATAAAAACAATAATAAAAACCCAAAATTAGTTTTTGGTTTCAATATAAATATAGGAAAGAAATGTTCTTGTCGACATTGTGGGCCAGGCAGTTTATGTATTTCATTTATAAACACATTAAATAAAAAATAGAAACTCATTAATTTTTAACGCTATATCTCTTGAAAATTGTTTTAACTGTTAAAGGTGCTTAACCAAGATTTCTGTCTATGTCCTGAGGGAGATTTGTCCTGGGATTTGTGAAAATAGAACAAGTACAAAAAGAAAGAACTTATGACCAGAGAAAGGAGAACCAATTATTTAACTGGTAAATGAAGCACCAAGCGGTAGAAAAATTAATGAATTACAGTACAGTATTCACCGGTTGAGTGACGCATTTTTTGGAACTTTCTAAAATTTGGTTCTTAAATTTAGTTCTAGGACTTGTTTTATTGAAATAATACTACATTGTATTGACATAAAACTCCATTGTAGTAACTGGCACTAAACACGCTCATTGAGAATATTTGTGTTGACAACCCCATATAAAATTGATAGGTCCCATTCATATAAAGTCTCTACCACCAAATCACGGGACTACTTTGGTGTCAGTTCGCTTCCCTCTAGGGTGTCAACAGCTTTTACAGCCGACTTGAGGCGTTTTAATAGTTCCAATTTAAGTTCCAAACTAATGCATTTTCTTTTCTTTGCACTTATTTTTCACAGCACTCTTATTTATGATTATATTCTTACTTTTTAACACATAAATCTGCTTAGAATAACTTACCTATCAGAACAAAATGGGAATTTCCCTTTTTATACAAAAATAAAAAATTCTTCAGATCTGATTATGACTTCAGTGAAAAAAAGCAATCGTATGTAGCGACGCAAGTCGGAATCGAGACAACTCAAAGCGTATTTAACTAAATTTAAAAAAGCGATGCAAACTAAAAAGCGGCGCAAAGAGCATCCACGAAAAACGGGGCCCTAGTGTAATGGCATTTAAAATGCAACAATACAGTGAAAACTTAAAAATACTATTAAAGAAATCGTATTTTTGGAATAGTGTCTCCGCTAAATAAAAAATTTTTATACATGTTATGGTTTCTTCAGCAATGTTATTGTCAATGGCAACAATATTATGGTTAAGTCAGTCCTCCATAACGTAGTTGTTGTTATGATTAAAAGTTAACAATATTATGTTTACCAGAACTGAAATTATGGATGGTTATTATGTTGTTCTTGACAAAGAAGAAAATGTAATTTGTGAAACAACCATACAATTATTAATGGTAAACATATTATTGTAATTTCTCTCATATTTTTAATTAGACTAAAGTTTATTAAATTAAATTTTCATTAAATTATTTTTATGAAGAAAGATTAATGTCTGGCTATTACTGACAGCCGCCTTCAATGTCGGTGAGGGTAAAACGGAAATGACCTCTGAAGAAGAAGTGTGGTTACTATCGAATCACGTCGGATCAACCTGTCCGTAACGTGGGTTTGAGCCCCGCGGCAGTCAAGAATGAAAAATTATCAATAAATTTTAAAAAATTTCATGTTGTAAAAATTCCTTTCTTTTTAAAAATAATTTAATGAGAATTAAGTCTAATTAAAATATGAAAATTTTTATTAAAACCATAAAACAGTCCAACAAAATAACCACAACCATATTATAACTTTGGCTGCCTCGTGAGATACGAATTTATTCATAAAATGGTTGCTTGTTACAATATATGTTTAATGCTTTTCGTTGAAAAATAAATTGGTAGAAAGAAAATGTTTTCATAACGTTTACACAAATTTATAATTTCAAGTACTTCTCTTAAAACAAATTTAAAGATTTCATATATTTTTGTGCATATTCTTTCTATCTAATGCACTTGAGTGTCTAAATCAAAGATAAGACAGACGCTTAATTTATATGTGTCAAATAGATTTTTCTCACAAATCACTGTTACGCGTTAAAAAAAAACTATAAAACGAACAACGAGACTTTAACAACGAAAAGATAAATTAAATTGCAAAAGCAAAGAAATCAGACAGTGAACGTGTCGTTTGCAGACGATTTTATTCTTCTTGTTCCTTTTCCTTTTTGCTTCTGGTGCACTGTTTTTTAGATATATTATAAGTGAGGGAATTTAGTTTTTAAAACATTTAAAATTTATTGGTTTTTATACTTTCGATCACAATTTCTCATTTTTAAACTTAATTTTTAATTTTCTCAACAACATTTTTCAAATGATTTTTCCTCTGTGCTATTGATTTATTTGGATTCAACTTCTAAACAATTCGAAAGATATTTAATCATTAATTGCTAGAACTGTTTCCTTGTTTTTCTTATATTGCATTCACTTTATTTTATTGACACACTCAGTAATTCATTAATTTGATTTGAATTTCAATACAATTTTCCTTTTTGTTTGTGTCTGTGTGCGCCTGTTTAATTGGGCTCACAAAAAAAAAATAATGATTATAATTTCGTGTTTTGTATATTTTTGTTACTTTTTTGTGAACTTTTTATCCGTTCACATCTTATTTTATTTCATTTTCCAATTCATTGCACTTCATTACACTTTTTGCACATTTCATGTTCAGTCGTCTTGTTTTGTTGGTTTTTGATCTGTAACTGTTTGGCTTTTAGCTATTTGTCTAGCATAATAATTTTCACACGCGTATTCCATAATAGTAGCAAAATGTATATAAGTTTTTCCATCAAAAGAGAAAAAAGCCATTAAAATCGGAAAACATGATTTCAATACCAGTAAAAGGTTTTTTTATTCAATACTAGCTTTCCTCATTTACTTGTACTCCGACTCACAATTACACATAAAAGCATTTTTATACATACATTCACCCATTTGCACACATGAATATATGAAAACGCTTAAATGTATGCAATATATTCAATAAACAAAATATTTTTACTTATGCATATGTATTTACATTTACATACATATGTATTTTTGATTTTTTTCATACTTAGTATTTTTTTTTAAGAAAAAAACATTACTTGTGTTTATTTTCCTTTTCTGATATCTTTTTCCCCCCAATATTTCACTTTACTTCGACTTTTTCCGCTTGAGACGTGTTTTCCATTTGACAATCGTGCGAACACTGAATTCTGTTTCCTTAAAATGGTCCATAGGAAAATGAATTTTATAGTACTTTATTCCTTGTTCTTGTTCTGTTTGGCTTTTGTGTGTTTACATATGGTGATTTGTTTGTTGTTGTAGTCATTGTCCTTTTATTTCTGTTGCTACATAATGCCTCGTTTCTATGTGTGGGTATATTTTGTTTGGTTTTACTTTTGCACAACAAAACATCTCAACCGGTGTTTTCCTGTTTTTATATATAAACTCTCACTAAAAGATGCAACGCGTGGTTTTGTTGTTACTTTCGGAGCGAGAGCCAGCGAAAAATGAGAGCCAACAAGTGTGAGAGTTTGAGAGTACCATAAAAGATGCTGTAATATAATTATAGCATGGCAGGATGTTGTATGTATTAAGAAATTGTACTGTTATTTTAAATATGTTTCGTGGAAATATGTTTCTGCAACATATTGCTACAAAAGTAAAATGTTGGGATGTTTTTTAAAAAAATAAGTGACACTTTACTGTTTGTGCAACATATTACCTGTTTAATCAACACTAAAGAGAAAAAGTTAAAATAATTTGATGATATATCGGGTATTTTATTCAGCCGCATGAGAACTTCTAATATCGAGAACTATGGTTTGATAGCTAAGAATATCGAACTTTATTCACATTTCTGTTTAGGTAAGGTTTGGAAAGTCATCAATAATAATCATTAATCAAGACTAATTTTGCATGATTTATTCCTGTTCACTGGCCACCTCGCTCATGCGGATAAATGCCGCTGAACTACTTTTTATGGTGCAAGTGAAAACATACAAACTCTTGAAGCATTTGAAGCCAATTATTAAGGGTGGTGACCATACGGACAGAGATATTTTAAAAACTAGGTACAAATTGGACTGATCAAATGGATCATGCAACTCGTAGCCGCGGCGGAAATATGCAGAAAATTATATTTAAAAAGCAAATGCAATGAAATGCTCTACCAGATTATAAAAAAAATCATTCTTACAATATTTACGTCTTGTATTATCATTTTAAGTTCTCATGCAGCTAAAAAAAACA
Organism: Pollenia amentaria; assembly: GCA_943735925.1. Taxonomy (NCBI): domain Eukaryota; kingdom Metazoa; phylum Arthropoda; class Insecta; order Diptera; family Polleniidae; genus Pollenia; species Pollenia amentaria. The sequence goes on along the minus strand of OX031010.1, from coordinate 116,046,784 downwards.
CCCTTTAATATCCTACATTGAAACTGAGTATACATAGCGCTATAGAGTATAGAAATTTAAAAGAATGAACCATTTCTGAAATTAAGACAGATGTCAAAAAGTTAAATGCATTCTGTATAAATTTCACTACCTTAGCTAATGCCATATGGCCATTACCGTTTCAAAAAATTTCTGGCCGGGGTTAATACTTTCCGTTTTAAGCCATTTTCCAATCAAACAAACTATGTATTTTCCCCCGCTATGCTAATCCCGTGAAGCTCTACGCTTATCTGCAGGAGACCAGAGTCTCTGGTGGGAGAATCTAGAACTACCAGCTAGCCTACCGGGGCACCCTATCTGTATCTGTATCCATATATGAACAGCATGTATTTTGTAAAAGTTTTTAGACTATGACAAGTATTCCGAATTTTTTAATATGACAAGTATTCCTAATTTTATAATATTAGGAATATACTGGTCAATAGAGCAATTACTTGTGATCAGCACGCTAGCGTTTTTTTATAGTGACTTGAGTAAAACGTTCGATAAGGTAAACCACAATATTTTGCCAACCATATAAAATCTGTTTTAGCACTAACAGTAGGACCCAATCAGCTTAATTCAGTAAAATCACGAAAAATTCTTGTTAGTTCTGGTATGGAGGTCAGCTAGATCCTATATTGTTTCCTTAAATAAGGCTCCTGGCTTCAAATATTATATACGTAAGTTTAATGTATGCTGACTAAGTTAAAATATTTTTAAGTTTTAAACAAACTTCTTGTTACACATGTTCATTTTCAGAATGATTTAGATAACATCAACACTTGGTGCCAATTTAATTTAATGGAACTTAGTCACTGAAAATGAAAACACATATTCTTTTCGAGCGTATACATATTTCTCTTTACTTAAAAACTACAAATTAAAATTAGTAAGTAATTTTTTGAACCTGGATTAGAAGCTAAACAGCACGTCACCATGATTATAAATAATGCTTGTTGTATTTTGCCTTTTATTAAATTATAGTCAAAAGTATTCCACGAACCCCTTGTTACTTAATGAATACGGATCGATATGTAGGACCCATATTAAAATGTGCATTTCGATCGATTGGAATCTGTACAAAAATATTTACTTTCTTTTGTTTAAGATATTTCTAATATTTCATTTTTGATAAATTTGATTAAAGGAACTTTATATTAAAGGTTTTCATTATACCGCATAAAATTGCCATTTGTGCAAACTTGCGAGACTCGTTTCATGAAGACCCTTTTAAATGTTTGTGTTATTTTAAACAATTAAAACGTCTGTTCATTTAAAGAAAACTATTGCTTATTTTCAATAATTGTTACTAGCAAGTGTTCACGTATCCGATAAACTTGCAACGAGAGAGTGGAAGATAAAACTCATCACTGATTTATTGTTTGGTATTTTGTTTAAGCTTTGATATCGTTGCAAACAAGACTTTTTGAAGTGTTTGTAGGTAATTCTCATTCCCTCTGTAGTTTTGTTTGCTCATAGCTTTGGCTTTTCTAAAATTATTTAGGAGAACGTTTCCTGATGATCTGGCCTAAGCAACCAGTGAAATACGCATAGGAACAGCTTATCCTCCAACAATAAATTTCAGTATTTTTTTATCAATTATTTAAAAAGGGAATTAAGCACAACAAACAAAATCTTTTAATAAAATATTTATTTTTTCTAAAATTGAGGATCAATATTCTTTCAATATTCAAAACAAATGAATTTATTAAGAAATAATCTTGTATACAACAGCTAAATAGTGTCGATATTTCTAACTGAATAGTTTTTGCTCGTTAAGCGTTCATTTACTTTTTTATTTTTTTGAGTAATTGGGAGAACAATTTTGAAAATTTCAAATTTTCTCTCTCGTTGCAAGTTCTTCCTAGTAAAGTAAATGAACACATCTTATGTCAGTTTGTTAAAAAACGTCAATACAAAAATAAATTAAAATAAAAAAAATAAACGTTGAAAATTTTGAATTAAATATAGAAAGTGAAGACTGTTTAATAAATAAACAAATAAAGTTGTAAGTATAAAGTGCAATATTGCATCGAAGTAAAAGGGCATACCTTTTTAAGAGATTTGGGTTATGAATGAACTTTCTATTAAATTATTTATTTAAAATTTCGTCACATTAGCTCTATTGACAGGGCCGATATTTTCGCCAAGTCCATGTTAATTAATCCGTTGCTGCCAAACGGGTATTTAAATTCCCAAAAATACTTAACATAATCTTACAAGTGCTAGATAAGAGATAATTTCTGCAACTTACATTTTTATTTAAAAGTAGATATTTATTTATCTCGAAAAAATTAAATAAGTAAAATATTTTGCTTTTTTAGAGGCAAAATGTAAGATTTTCTTCTATATAAGCAAATGCCAAAAAAAGTATTCCAAAATTAAAAGCAATGCGTAAAACAGAAAATTCCCACCCGTTCTAAATAGTTTTAGGCAGCTCCTTAGCAATAAAAAAAAATTAAAAGCGACTTGTTCACACACTTTCCCGACACAAATTTTATAATGAAAATGCGCATTTAAATATCCAACAATCCATAATGACATCCCAATATCACTTTTTTCCATATCGCAAAAAAATTATTTTCGCCTAAATTAAAAGCGAAAATGCTTATTTTATCGTTAAGCGTTCATTTACTTTTTTATTTTTTTGAGTAATTGGGAGCACAATTTTGTAAATTTCAAATTTACTATCTCGTTGCAAGTTCCTGCAACATAAAAGCGAATTTCTATTTTTAAATTTTATTTGAAGAAAAGTAAAAGTTTTTGCACATTCGTATTAGGATTCGTGACTAAAGAGCTGCGAAAAAAATTATAAATATACTGTGATCTACTTCACACTACTTCCCATCACAGTATTTCATTGCAAACATAAATAGCAAAACAAACATAACACATGACTCTCACCAAACTAAAACAAGCATAACTTGAAAAATTTGTCTCTACCACTTTGTCAGTACTTGTGTTGTCAAAACAAACGGAGTATTAAAACAAAAACCGACAATTAAATTATAGTAAAAGAATCGTGTGTACTAGAACATTAACAAAAATGTAAAAAATAATTAATAAATTCGCAGTGATCATTAGCCTAAATGTTCGCTTACAATAAATGTAAGCGAAATTGTATTTTTTTGAAATATTTGCTTAATAATTAGTATTGTGTTTATTTTATTGAACTGTTAATGGTTTTTAATCCAACTCTTGATATTTAAATCAGGCTTAAGTTCATTGAAATTCTTGACTGAGCTGGGAATTGAAACCAGGCTTTCACGGACAGGTTGCCCAGACTAGTTTCGATTGTAACCACACAATCTCTTCAGTGGGGTTTGCCGTTTAGCTCTCAGCGCCATTGACGACGGATGACGTCATTAGTCCACAATTTTTTTAAGCTTTCTCATATCGCAAATCGCAAATGCTTCTCCCTATGCAATTTTCTTTGGTCTGTGTCTACAATCAAAACACTTGAACATGCTTTGATTGTTCTATTTCAGTTTTAATGTTCTACTTCATCTTTTTTCTAATTAAGCCTTATTCTAGAGCAGCACTGTTCTAGTGCGGTGCTGCTCTATTCTTTTAAATTTTGATCGTAAAGCAAAAAAAATTGTTTTTGGAAGTATGTGTTTTGTACTGAGAGACCAATGAATGAAATAGCTTGTAAGCAATTTTTCTTGTGCTTGTGCAGCTCTTTGGTATTTACACTGTGAATAGTGATGACGTGTAGGTATTTTTCAGATTTAACATATACTCAGCGATCTTTTGTTCAGCTATGACAGTCAAGACGACATAACTAGGATACGTACAAAGCCAATTATTCTGCTTGATAAGAGAGCATAAATTTAAGAATCTGAGACTACAGTGCACAGCGAATAGGCCATTGAGTACCTAAAGTACACTTTCTTAAGCAGAAGCCAATTTCGTTATTTACCACGGCATAAAGTGGCACATTCTTTAGTTTGCCGAAATCTACCAACATTTGCCTATGGCCAACTAAATTTTTATACGGATCTCGATTTTATCGTCTTCCTAATGTACCCTCAAAATCTTAGTCCACTTTTTATAATAAAACTACTAAGCGATGGAATTTTAAGCAGTTCAGAACAATATTTGTGTTGGTTTGAAAATCCATTAAATTTCATACGTTCATATAACATATAAATTTACATATTAATACATAAAATATTATCTAGGCTCCAAAAAAATTTAACATATTAAGAAATATATCACACCAAAGCCTGTTGGATATTCAAATACCCAGTCCAATCCCAGGAGTGGGAGGAAATAATTTTTTTTTTCACTCTAAGCAACTTTAACGGATGGCCAGGTCATTCTTAAAAATTTTGTTAACAGATTGCGAGCGGTTCTATGGACAGGCATTAATAAGTTAACGAAAGGATTTAACGAATATCCAAAGAATGTTTTCGTCCATTTGTGTCTTTCTAGATAGCTAATTTTATCGTGACATTAACGGATAGATATACGGACAAGGCAATATTGTCTTAGAATTTTACTTGAAAGGCCACTGCGGGAAAATATTAAGTAAAATGGAAGCGACTCTCTTTTGACAAGACAAAACCACTCGTCAACGTACTCTAATGTGCTATCAGATGCAGCCTGTAGCATTGGGATCTTTTAGATGGTCAACAATTTAAGGCTTAAAAAGCTCACCATTCTTGGGTAGTATAAAGTGCACCAAGAATCTTTTTTTTTCCTGGCAGCTAGGGCCGGGCCAGTTTAACTTGAAAACTCTTTATCGAGTTACTACCGCAAAAAAAAGCTCAAGCGACAAAAACAAAATTTTACAGGAGAAGTTGTTTTTATTATATTTCATAAAAATTATGTATGAAAATTGGCGCCTTAAATAAATTTGTTTTTTCTTTAAAATCGTAACGGTACTTTTTTGTTGCCAATAAATTCATTTATAAAAAAACCAAAATTAATAATGATGTCGCTTAAGCTTTTTTTGCGGGAGTGCCTCGTTATGTGTCTTAATTGCGTCATTTGTTTTCAGCCTTTTGAAGAAAGAGCCTGAAAATTTTACTTTGAAGAGAACTAAAATAGGAGTTCCAAAAATATAATTTAAACCATTTTCCGTGGCACATTTAAAAATATATGGACCTAAGCAAACAAAATATGTTTCTAATGTCAAATAAATATGATTGAAATTAGTTTGCATATACAAAAGGTAAAGCAACATTATAAGCCTTTAAAGCTTTTCTCTAGTGCAACAGGCAGTGTTGCCAATAAAGCCATTTAATGGTTATTAAGATCTTTTGTATCTCGTTCAAGCATAAAAAACTCTATTTAGATATTTTATTAAGCCAAATTTCAATTAATTTTTTAAAAATGTTAAGCCAAAAAATATTATAAGTGCTGCATTAGTTTTGCTGTAACGTTAAACTTTTTTTTTTATCAGTTAAAGCAAATGACTTTCAGAATAAAACACTTTATTTTGTCGATAATTTGAGTTTTTTAAAGGTTTTAGTTAATTTTTATGTTACTAAAAATGTATCAACCAAAACAGTCGCTAGTGTGCTAGTTCAGTGATATTAAATAAAGTTTGCTGATTTTTTATAACAGATTATGCGTTTTAAGTATTTTTTTTTACTAATAAATAATTTTGAGTGGCGAAAAGTTTGAAACACTGGTAGTAGGAGTGTTTTTTTAATATAACAGGTTCTTAGCCAAATTACACTTTCTTCATATATAATTTTTATACGCCACAGAAAGAAAAATATCTCAGAATTCCTCAAAGAAATGTTTAAAAAGTCCCCAAATCAATATTTTCTTATTTACTGTAAAAAAGATATTTAAAAATAAAAAAAAAAAACCGGAAAGTCATTTTCTTAAACAGTTATATAATAAATATATATAACTAAAAACAAAAAAAAAATTAAAAAAAAACAAACTTAGAAGAAATAGTTTTTGTACACATACTTTCACTTTTACCACATGCTTAAATGACGACCCTGACACGTATAAGTAATATTGAATATAAATTATATATTCATCATACGCCTTCATGTTATGCATGCGCATATTTTTGTACTATTTTTTCCATTAATACTTTTATTTAGCATTCAAAAGCATATTTTATGCAAACTTATGCCGATGAAATACATAAAACAAAACTTATCGAATATTTATACATGAATATACGCAGAAATAGTTTTGTTTAAAAAGAAAATGTTGCGCCATATTATTTGAAAGTGTGCATGGAATACAATACACACATACAGGAATGTGTATGCAAATTTTGTAAGTTTACAGCCTGGCCACCGATGTCTACCGCTATCGTGCGCTTGCATTTATAACAACAATCAGCTGATTTACGGCCCACGAACAATTTTCAGCACGACAAGTCGATCGACAATACAAGCGACCGATAACCTAAGAGTTTTCATACAAATTTGCGGCCCACTAAGAAATATTATACGACCACAAATGTCATAATCAGTCACTTGTGTTGTAGTTGTCGACATAGGCATTTTGTTAAAATATTTATCAAAATTTTCTTTATACACAAACACAAAATATTTTATTTTAATTTTTTTAAAAGAGCACAACTTATAAAATTATATACGTTTTTAAAATAATTTTTATAAAATTCTTTATCCTTTGTTTTCTATTCCGTTTGGTTGTAGCCAGAGTTCTATTTTTTGGCTGAATTTATATGTATTGTCGATTTTTAATTTTAAACTAGCGTCTTATTTATGGAACTGATGATGTGGCAACACAGTCATTTGACAATAAATAAATGGCTTACGTTGGATACATAAAACCTGTAGACTGACTAGTCGATAGTTAGTGAGTCGCTTAAGAGATGCATAATGAGTAAGTTGTTGTCTCTCGTTAAGCTAAGTTGTCGATCGACATCGGGGACCTGGCTGTTAATGAACCAAGGCAACTAATATATACTTTTATAACTCAATTAAAAAAATCGCTTAAAGAGTATTTCCATTTAATGAATGTGATACTTATAATTATAATTATTTTTTTGTTGAAAGAAAATTATAAATATAATTTTGGATTTAATTAACACTTTAGTTGTTTTAAAAAACATTTTTAATTTAAATATTAATTAAATAAAAAAATATCTTAATTGATTTTTTCGTTTAAAATAAAATAATTTAAACCTGTAGAATTGTTGTTGAGAATTGTCAAAACCTGATCTATATTTTGTTAAATCAATTAACAGATTGTTTTAAACGACAAAGTTTTTTGAACATTTTTTTTAGGAAAAATTAAATATATCATTTATTGAAAAAAAATATTCACAATTTTTCAGTAATCAATATAATTCTTTTGGTAATGGGTGCAAAATCAACAAATTGTTTACTTAATTTTATGAATTTGGTGATTATAGACAGTTTTCAATTTTTTCTGTGTTACAAAAAGGTCAGGAATCTTATGACGGATTGTTTATGTAGCTCATCGCAGTAGCGGACCATCTTAATCCGCGCGTCAAGCGTAAAGGCAGTATTTGTTTGTACTGTTCTGCTATGAATCAACTGTTTTGTTTCTGTTAAGTTAAAAGTCTTTATGTGTGATCTGTTTTTCATTTTTTGTTCTGTTCTGTTGCGAAAAATCTGTTATATAGAGTTTAACGTTTATTGACAGCCAAAGTGCGTATGTATCAGTTTGTTGTTATATGAAAAATTTTAATTTTTTGTTTAAACCTTATCATACCGACATAAAATATTACAAATCCTACCAAAGATTTAATTATTTAAAACAAGTAAATTTTAAGAAAATTTTTTATTAAACACATTTTTACATGCAAAGGTTTTTCGTGACCTTTGGCGTATTTGGTGACCAATAAGGTCTTCGGTGCTTATGGGACAGATGTCGGTAGTTTATCTAAAATTTTTCTTTGTTTTAACTTATAAAAAGTAGAAAAGTTAGGCATGTCAAATCTTTCCTTTTGTTAAACTATACAAAATATATCGTCGTCTAGCCTGCAAGAAGTGCTTTGTTTGTTTTAACTAATAACTGATTTTTATTATCTTTTTATTTTACTTTACTGGCATCAAAAGCCACAATGATTTGCGGGTACATTTACTAAATTGTTGCATTATAAGAAATTCGGGTTAAATTGGTTTTAAAGAGCTGTGCTTGTTTTTTAAGAAAAACTACACATAACCCTTTTTGAAGCAGCCTTTTTTTAAGATATACTCATGTCAGTTTGAACACATAACGCTTTTTGTTTATAGAAGAAAGTTTAGTATTAAGGTTTTAATACATAAACACAAAATTACTATAAGCCCATAGACTTTGTTGCAGGTTTATTTTGTATATAACTTCTTAGCCTATTAAGGTTTTACAAAACCGCTTAGAAGATGTATGTATGACCCGTAGAGATTCGCAATGGTGCAATAAAAAATTCTCAAAATAACACATATCACTACTTGCCGGCTAGACGACGATATATAAAATTAATGTCAAGAAGTTTGATTGCTCAGTGTCGAATATTTTCGTTACTTTATTGAGCTAAACATCAAAATATGTCTCACAGACAGATGTTAGATAAATTTGTTTTAGTTAAAGATTTTTTAAAAAGTGATATATTTTTGACAAAAAATATTGATATTTTTATTTTTCAAAAAAAGTTTTTTCTTACAATTTCAATGTTTTTCTTTTTTGTAGGGAGCTGATTTCTTTCACAGAAAAGTAATTACAAAATATTTGCAACAGACATATCTGCCAGATAAAATTGGTCGAAAATCGTCAAATTTTAACCCTAGATGGTAACTTTTCTTCGAATCGACGAAGATCATTTACACCTTATCATATTACTTTTTTATGTGTATTCAAATTACGCTAATTTTTTGCAACAATAGCTGATGACGAATGCTTTAAAAGAATAATAAATTTGAAAACACAAAAATTAGTAAAAATTCGTAACAAATTTTGAAAGAGAGGAAAAACTTTTATATTTAATGCTTTATTTAATTTTATTTTTTAATAAAATGCTTAAGTAAAAAATTTTCGTGGATTTTTTACTTTAAAAATCGTTTCGCTAGATTTTTTTTTTAAAGAGTAACTTTATTGTACTAAAATGAAGAGTTAAGGAAAAAATCTTCAAATTCATAAAATAACCTAAGCTAAATTTTCACGAAAATCGTCATTGTAAAAAGCTACTAACTTTTAAAAAGGTTTGAAAATTTGTTGCTATTTTTTTGTTAATATATATTATATATTATTCTGTATATATTCTGTCTGTTTTTGAAATTTAAATACAAATTTGCGTTTTGAATAATTGAAGTAACACAACCAAATATTTTTCATTCATAAGAAAAGTAAGAAAATGAACTAAAACCAAGAGATATCGAACACCTAAAATAGGTCGAAAATTCTGCTAAAGTGCTTAGAGAGAGTGGTTGTGAAATTGATCTAATAAAACAGTACTGACTGATCAAATTGAACTTTTAGAAATATGCATCGTGCTAAAATAAATCGTATTTTGCTAAGACATGAAAGTTACTCTTAATCAAACTTGTATGAAATTTGTCATTTACAAAATCGTCAAATTTAGGGTATAAATGGTCCAATCGTCAATAGACCATTTTTGTATCCAAAAATCATCAAAATGACGATAAATCCTTAAATCTGGCAGCCGTGGCTACAGGAAAGAACACAGAACGGCAACAGAAAGTTAGAACTAATGGGGCCTTAATATATTTACCGCCAAGCTTTAACGCCAAAATGACTTACTTGGGCATTCGTAAACTATTAATTTTATTTCGATTTGTAATTTGCATTTGAACGCTTTTGCTGTTACCATTATTTAGATATTTTGAAATATAGTTTTTCTTTCTACGAAAGTTTTAACACCACCCACTTATCCCAACCAATTTATTACAGATAAAGTTTTGATATAATTTTATTTCAATAATTATGGATAAATTCGCATAAAATGTGTTTCTATAATTATTAATTTTATTGCGTTCATTGTATTAAAAAATATGCTTGCAACTTTCAAGATTTCAAGGATTTTAACATTTTCTACATAAATGATATACTTCTTTTAGTGGTATAATTATTTGTAATTAAGTAAAATAAGTGAAGGGAATAGTTTTTAAAAATCCTTGCGATATTTTAATATAAAATCAGCTACTTAATAATTTATTTATTTAGTTATTTATTTGCTTTCCAATACAACAAGATTAAAAATCTTATAATTAAAGTAATGGATTTTTATAACGTAAATTATCACAAAGTTTAAATAATCTGTTTGGTACAAAAATTACAAAAATTAAAAATTAATATACAATTATTGAACTATATATGTAATCCTTTAATTCCCTGTGGAACATAGGGCCTAGCTTGAACTAGCTTAAACATTATTGTCTAACACAAATTTTGCTATTATAAAACAATATATTAATAAATAATTTTAATATGAAACATAAAAAATTAATGAAATCAAAAATAAAATAAAAAAAAAATTCAATTTGTAGCATACAATTTAAAAATTTCGTTTTTAAATTGCCGAGCGTTGCTTATAAATTTAATATTCGTGGGTAGCGAATTCCAATGCTTTCTGTAGAAAGCAACAAAAAAATTACAAAATATTTATGGCTTTTTTTTGCTTTCAATGTAATTCTTTGGCGTTGCGTTGCGTTTTACATGACTATGGCCTTATTTATTTATTTATTTACTTAATTCACCAATTTAACTAATTTTTCTTACTGGCTAATATGCTTAAACTAAATACATCTTGATACTTTAGAACATAACATAAAAGGAAATATTTTGCATTAAATTTATCTTAAGACATTTGAGAGGTTATTTTTGACGCCAATACGATTAGTGAAATCAATATACGTATACAAATTGTTAAATTCGATTTATTCCTATGGGGGGTAATAAAGGGTGTTTCATAGTGAAGTTTAATTTTCAATATGCTTTTTTACAGATCACGCGAGTTACATCCTTCCCACAAAAACTATCATTGCCGTCCATAAAATGTAGGGTGACAACAAAATATTAAATTACATTTCCATTCCCACATTTTATGGAGTGCAACGTAAGCAGATTTGCGAACGTTGCATAGCTTAAAAATATTTTAAAATAAAGTTTAAGTTAGTCTTAAGATTGGTTTAAATAAATAAAGTTATCCCTCCGAAGAGCGGACAACTAGAAAAAACTAAATTGTTTTAATACATTTCTCGCGTGACTCATATCAAACTGCATTGGTTCAGTAACGTTTGGCAAGTCATCATGGAAAGACTCACACCACAACACCGTCTCCAAATGGGCTCTGGAAAAACTGAATGAGAATCCGGTGTTTTATCGCTAAATTTTGTTCAGTGATAAAATATATATCACTTAAAATAAAATACATCTCACATTCGTAACAAAATTTGATGCAATTCGAAATTCGGGCGTTTAAGGGGTGAAAGTCGTACATAATGTTGTTACTTTGTTTCAAAACATTTTTCTCCCATCCATCTATATAATAAAATTGTAGCGTTACTGACTGATTCATCATCGCACCTCCTAAACGCCTGAAGCTTAAATGGAGAAATTCGCCCTGGAGGTTGGCCTCTCGCCAAATCGATTACTTAGGATGGGAGTTTTGTACATTTTTATGTTTAGAGGGTAAAAAATGTAAAAACGAGTAAATTCTTAAACCTCATTTTCATTAAAAAAATAAGCGGATAGGTGTCTGGTACTTTTTTGAAATTCGCCCTCTTGGGCAGTAAACGGGTAAAACCTGTATTTTTAAATTTTTTTTGCTATGCCATCTATCTTTTAAACCAATAAACATTGAAATAAAAAGAATATCACATTCGAAACGAATCATAAAAATACAAATAAAAATTTGGTACATTTGCGAAATTCGAATTTTTAAGAGGTGAAAAACGTACCTATTACAAAGTAGCGGGTTAAATGCCAGCATTAAAATAAGTTAAAACCTAGAAACATAAACATCGGCGTAAAAATATGTCCACGAAAGAAAAGGAGACGCTTACGAAGTAGCAGGTTAAATGCTTGTTTATAAAGAAACAGAAACAAGTTTTTTATTAATAAAAAAAATGGTGTTAAAGGTATTTAAATTTAATTAATGTGATAATTGAATCAATTATTTTTTTAGTTGAAAGAAAATTAAAAATATAATTTTCATTTAATTAACATTTAAGTTGTTTTGAAATAAATTTTTCATTCATATATTAATTAAATAACAAAAAATCTTAATTGACTTTTTTCGTTTAAAATAAAATTATTTAAACTTGTAAAATTGTTGTTGGGAATTGCCCATATTTAGTTAAACAAATTAACACATTGTTTGGAATGGCAAAGTTTTTTGCCCATTTTATTAATTAAAATAAAAATATCATTTAGTGAAAAAAAATATTCACAATTTTACAATTTTTAGTATTCAATATAATCATTTTGGTAATAGGTGGCAAAATCAACAACCTGTTTACTTGATAATATGAATTTGGTGATTACAGACAATTTTTATTTTTTTCTGTGTAGAGCGCGTGTAAATTCTCTCCATTTGGAACAATCATTGGCGAGAGATTTGAGTTGGATCCACGACTTGTTGCAGCCTTAGACTTCCCTTCTTACCATCCTCACCAAAGTGTGCGACCAGGCAGGTGGTGACCTTGCCTATTCCAATCGAGTGCATCTCTGCTGATTTCATTAAATGGTCTACACAGAATATGGCCAATCTAAGACCACTTTCGACGTTAAATTTCTATCTCAATCGGTACACATTTTGCCATGTACAAAAGTTGTTCTTTAGTCACCCAATGTAGCCAGAATAAGCGCAGAATTTGTCTTAGGCAACATTTCAATGATTCAATGTTTTCAACTTTCTGAGTGTGGTTTGCATTGTGCTCCAAGTAGTGCAGATGTAGAATAGGACGGATTTCACACTGCAGTTTAAAATTCTAATGTTTATAGGTATAGGGATATTGTTCGCTCGCTAGACTTTATTTAGCGAGTGAGATGCGACTCTGGCTTTGTTGATGAGATCCCTTATATCTATACCAGAACACCCATCCTTCGAGATGCGAAAACAGTCAACGTCCTCAATTATGGCTCCATATAGGACAATTGGAGTAAAGTTGGCATTCGTTTTTTCATTTATTTACGTTTATGTTTGTTATGGTATTCTGGGGAATAAGACATGCTTTTTATCTAATGATTTTTTTTTTAAATCATGACTATATTCTCTACGAATTGATAAATATTTAGTAAATTTTTTGGTAGTGAGTCATACATAGGACTTCTACGAAATAAATTATAGAACAACTTCTTCAACTAGAGTATGACAACTTAAATGACAAGATTTTATATATAATTCGTTACAAGTTTGTACGAATTTTAGACATTTAAAATTAGTTTGTGCTAAGTTTTATGACAAAACATGTTATTTTTTCGCGTAGTTATCTGAAAGCAGGTCCCTTTATAATGTACTGTCCACCATGGTAGCCGTTCTAAGAATTGGCGTAACAATATACTTATAAGTAAAATTTTTTGTTGCAAATACATAAAACATGCACATAATACACATTTTCGATATAGTCACCTTTAAAAACAAAACTATTGTTAGCGATAAAATTTTAAACATATTATAGTTACTTTAACCATATTATTGTCAACGGCAGCCATATTATGGTTAAATAAGTCCTCCACCACGAAGCCACAATCATATTGTGGATAATTATATGGCTTAAAATTAACAAACAAATTGTTCTTCTTTTCCAAGAGCATCATGCTATCGTTGAAAAAACAACTTCAATATTATGAGCGTTAAACGTAATACTCTTATTTTTAACCCCTACATGCTTAGTGACATCTATTATATGGTTGTGGCCCGCTGATAGAGAACTGATATAATCATAATATGGCTGCTGTTGAAAATATTATGGTAAAAGTAAAATGTTTAAACAAATTTTAGTTAACAATTCTTATGTGGTTTCTCTGACTAAAAACATAAAGAAAATGTTTAAAACTTACACTAATATTTTAAAGTTTTAAAGTTCATAAAAATAATTAAATGAAAATTAAATTCAATGAACTTAAGCCTAAGTAAAAATATCTAAAATTTGGATCAAAAACCATTAACAAAAAGTTTTGCTGAAAAAGGTCAACAAGAAAAAAGAAAGACAAAAACATGAAAAACAAAAATGTACTTTGGATTTCAAGAAGAATTCTTGACAAAAAAGTACGAAAAAACAGAAGTTAGGAAGAATATGTAAATCAATTAAAATAGATAATCGTTCATTCAAAAGCAAATTTCGATCTACCAAAGTGAAACACCATTTGGTTTAAGGATTGATATTTGACTATTGATGTCATCCGGCTTCAATAGCCGAGTGAGTAAAGACGGCAAACCCCACTAAAGAGATTGTGTGGTTACAATCGAAACTAGTCTGGGCAACCTTTTCGTGAAAGCCTGGGTTAAAATCTCAGCGCAGTCAAGAATGAAAAATTAATTAATTAATTAATTTCATGTTGTAAAATTCCTGTCTGCATAAAAATAATTTAATGAAAATTTAATTCAATGAACTTAAGCCTAATTAAAAATATCTAAATTTGGATTAAAAATTTTAAAGTTTGTCCTTATTTTTTTAAATAATTTTTTTATACGAAACAACTTTGGCTTGATTTCAATTCCAACATCTTAAAGAGTTTGACACTTAAATAATTATTTTCTGTTAACTCTTTGGGACAAAAATATATTTTGTATATTCATATACTTTATAGAGTACTTAAAAATCATATTCGTGTTACACATGGAATGACAAACTTACCCCTATTTAGCATTTGTAGTGGTAGGGGGTAAAAAAAAAAGAGTGACAACGGAAAAGAACCCTAAACGATTACAAAACAAACTGTGTGCAAAGTTGAGTGATGCCATTAAAAAACTTTTCTGAAAATTCACGCAAAATTATGAAATCTCAAAAAAAAATTTTCATACTTCGATAAATAGTCTTTTATTTTATTTATTAAACTTTTAATTCCTTCATTAAAATTAAAACTTATTAAAATTAAAATGTGTCAAATTTTCAAGTAATCGCTTTTTTATTTTAAATATTGAGAAAAGGTTTTTTTAACTTTTAACAAGGGCACTTGTCATACTTTGGTTAACAATGGAGTTCTTTTTCAAATAAAAATATAAGAAGAAAGTAGTGTAAACTGTGCTGAAAACGTGGCGCTATTTAGTTTTCTTCTTGCATGGAAAGATCTCTTTTAAAGCAACATTTTTTTACCCTTTTAAAAATTATGTTTTTCCTTTAGTTTAGCTAAATCTTGGGAAAGAATTTTCCAACTTGGCAAAGCTCTGATAAAAGCATTTTAGTTAACCAATATACTATAAATACGAAATGCTAGTTAACCAATAGTTGTCATTTTAGTTCACTAATAATTAACTAATGACTGTTATTTTGGGCCTTATTCAGTTCCTGACAAAATAATGACAAAGAGAACAATTTTCTTATGTATAATTTAAATATTTAAAAATAATTAAGAATTATTACTTTGAATTAAGCAAAGCTACACAGAAAAAATTCTCGAAAACTTTTCACCAATTAAAGCATTAATCCCAAATAAAATTAGTCTTAGTTAAAAATTAAAGCAACTGAATTCATGTTTAATCAAGTGAATAAAATGTTAAATCAAGTGTATTAAACGTTTAATGAAGTGAATTAAGCGTTTAATTGATACTATTAATTTGTATACTGGTATAAATTTAATTAATTTTTTATTTAATATCACAAATTTTTGAAGTAAATTTTTATTTTTTCTGTGTATAGCATTAAAAAAGATTATCTCATAAGTAACGCAATTGTATTTTATGAAGTGGGTAAGCAAAAATATCATATATCAATAGTTTTCTTTTATATGTATTTGTGGCATATGTAAGGCCGACCGTACTCATTTAACATATTTCTAATTAAGGGAAGCCAAAGAGTCTTACTTTTACAGACCAGTGTTACAATCTTCAAGACTGTTACTCTTATGAAAGAAATTATAACAGAAACCCACATAGTTTAATCTTGTCTAAGAAAATGAAAGCTTCAGGTTTTATTTCCTTTCTAATTGTTTTAAACTGCTCTTCGAATATAAAAGACATCTAACAACCAATTTGTTAAATTTATTTCCAGATGACATGATTAATTAGTTCAAGAATCTGTAAAATAACATTCATTGTATGGCTTGTTTAATACTCAGGTATCAGACAATGACTTTCCTTAAATGAATACTTGTGATATTCAAGAAGATAAAGTTAAAGGACAAATAAGACAGGCTGCTTCAAACATCAATCATAATTTGTTGTTTTAACGCACTATATTGTGTGTGTGTTATATAGATATATACACCCAGCTGGCATTTTGAAACCATTTTTTTAAAAAACACTAAAAAAAAGAGTTTCTTGAGTAATCTGTATGGCAAAACACTAATAAATATCCCAGTGGATAAGAAAAACAAAGACACGAAAATGATTCGCGCTTACGCATAAAAATGGAGAATTTAAAATACAATTTGTATGCAATCGTTCAAAACGTGACTACTTTAAACAATGTTTTTACACTCTATGCATAAGTTTGTCATTCCGTTAATAATTTTTACAATATTGGTCTTACACCCTATAAATTCTGGGTCCTTTTAATTTAACGATGTCCGTACGTTCGTATGTATGCTGAAACGGGTATTCCGAAGATCCCAGATATGATGGGGACTAGATTGTTATATATTTACGTCACATATTCTCTGATAAAGTTTGCTATGGAAATCCAGCTAGATCAGTCTATAAGAGACTGAGATATGAGCAAAAAATAAAAGTGGGTAAAGAAAAAACAAATTAAAAATAAAAACAAATTTCTTTTATTGTTTTCGCAAGAAATCAAAATAAAAACAAATTGCTAGTTCAGTTTTTATGCACGTGCCCTTGCGAAAACAATACAAGCAATTTGTTTTTGTTTTAAATTTGTTTTTTCTTCACCCATTAATGTTGGGAGAATTCCAAATAATTGTAGTGGGGAATGTAAGAAAAGATAAACTCATCACTGATTTATTGTTTGGTATTTTGTTTAAGCTTTGATATCGTTGCAAAAAAGACTTTTTTTTAGTGTTTGTAGGTAATTCTTTTTCCCTCTCTAGTCTTGTTTGCTGATAGCTTTGGCTTTTCTAAAATTCTTTAGGAGAACGTTTCCTGATGATCTGGCCTAAGCAGCCAGTGAAATGCGCATAGGAACAGCTTATCCTCCAACAATAAATTTCAGTATGTTTATCAATTATTAAAAAAAAGGGAATTAAGCACAATAAACAAAATCTTTTAATAAATAGTTGTACTCCCAAAAACAACTTTGATAATAAAAGATTCGGCATAGCCGAATATACCACTCTTACTTGTTGAATATTAGTGAATTCAATTGTGTGATAAAAAGCCGAATAATGTGATGGTAATTTTTATTTTTTTTTTTTTTGCAATACTACAAAATAATCAAGAGTTTTTTAAATATTGATTTTTGCTTAGGTTAAAAGCAAATAATTATTTAATGTTCGCAAATTTAGACTTTTTGGTTATTAATATAAATTGAATCGCGATGTAAAGTTAATAAACGTGCATATTACACTATATTACCATATTAAAATAAAACATATACAAAATAAGTTGAGTATGAACAATTTTAATAAAAAGTCAGCTAAACAAGAAAAATGATAAAAAGCTGAAAAATACTGCAAAATTACAGGACAAGTAGTTGAAACGATTAAATAAAGAGCCTTTATTCCATAAAAAAAAGTCTTAAATATTCAGAAGCAAGACAAAAACAAAAAATATTCGTAATTAGGGATGGGCAAATTGAAAAAATATATCGATTTAAGCTTTGATATCGCTGCGTATTGATAATTTTTGAGAGGATCGATATTTATTAATTAAAAATATCGATATATCGATGTAATGAACGGAATAAGCTGAAATGATTACCAAATTTTAATTCATATTTACATAGGCACAAACATATTACATGTAATTCGATTCTAACTTTATATTGTTTCTTTTAATTTCTAATTTACTGCTTGTCCCTCGATTTAGAACGAAACTTTCATTCGCTTAACTCTTATGAAAAACAAAAGTCAATTTTAAAATTTAGTTTTTAAGGTAAGTTATGTGAACGAAGTTTTGGTTTGAAATCGAGGGACCGGAAGTTAATTCTACAATAAAAAAATTTAAAAAAAAAAGGAAAGAATACAAAAAACTTTTTATTTATTCGCCATATAAAATCTAAAAAAATAATGCCGCATTATATACTGTCGGTAAACGAAACATGTGACTCATACTATACAAGTAAACTGTGCAATATTTTATTTTTAATATATAAGAACATGCTCAAATAAAAAATATATAAATATTTATTTCTATTATTAACATTCCAACTTTCATGAGTATATTGCTGCTAATACGCCATAATTAAGGCCATTCTTTGCATAATTCTAGGAACCCTTTCTAGAATATTTTTTCCGCGCTTAATTTTTTGTTGTCATCTCTTAAAAAGCCGAGATAAAACTGAACAGTGTAATCTATGAAAATGTACAATGGAAAAGCGCCGTTAATTTCTTAACATCAGTTAAAAAAACATATGATGCAATTCTTAAAAAACAACAGTATCTATTGTAAGCAGTTGAGCAACGGTTTAAATGTTGAATTTTATTATTAAGATAGTCGTAGATAAATATCGATTAAAAATTTTTTAAATATCGATATTTTGATATATCGATATTTATCGCCCATCCCTATTCGTAATAACTTAATCTTAATACGACTTAAAAATTACAAGAAAATGAAACAACATGACATAAAAATGTGTCAAAACTGAGAAGAAAAAAAAGGAAAAACTATGCCGAATCTTTCATACACAAGTATAAGTATAATAGAATTGGAGCTTATATCTAAAACTTATAGATCAATATTAATAAAAACCATTCTTTCAGTATCAACATTCGTTACGGCTTTAGGCGTATTAAAGTATATTTCAAGAGTACGCCTTATATGTGACCTATTGTAAATAGTGGATCAATCCTAACGGAATTTGGCAGAGTGATCGCTTGTCTTATAAAACTATGACAGCCAACTTTTACTACAATACGGCGAACAGTGGTATTTTTTTGGCAAAAAGTCTATTTTTTTACAGTTATTTTTTAGAAATCTAATTATGCAATTCTGTAGAGAAATGTTTCATTAGTAGAAAACCATGATTTGTTTTCGAAAACAAATAAAATTTTGTATAAAAAAGAGTGTGGTAAAGTTATCTAAATATTATACAACGAAAACTGATGAAAATTTTACTACATTTCAGTTGTTTTTACAATAAATATGGTTCAACAACCAATAGTTTTAGAGCATTTTTATTAAAATATAGTATTTTAAATTTAATAGGAAAGAAAAAATATTTAAATTACATATAAAGTTTAAGAGATCTGAGCAAATCAAAATAACTCCAAAAAATTTAGCATTTGCAGTTTTCATTAGAAAAAAAATAAGTTAGCTCGGTCTACCTCCGTGTTAGTACTACTACTAAATGAAAGTTTGAAATATTTTCTTTCATTTTATGTAAAAAAAATTGTGCGACTTATTGCGATCGCTGAAGAAACTTATAAATGTTGTGATAAAACTCACTTATTTTTTATGAATATTTACAATAAATTACAGGACAAGTACAATAAAAGGTTTTGTATACTTTTAGGCTTTTACTTTTACTTTTTAATAATTGATTGACAGCAATATCGAAAAAGTGCATAACAAAAAAGAAAAACAAAACTTTGAGCCAAAAATAAATTTTGGGTTCTATGGGCGGTGGGAAGAGGGCGCGGGCAATTTTGATGAAACTTTATATTTTTCTTAATTGAGCTAACCAAAGGCCCTGTGCCAAATTTCAAAAACTTCGGGCCAAAAAAAAAGTTGGGTTATATGGGCGGTGGGTAGAGGGCGTGGCCAATTTTCATGAAAATTTCTATTTTTTTTAATTAAGCTAAGCAAAGGCTCTGTGCCAAATTTCATCATTCTACGAGCACTCCTTATATTTTTTGCCAAACATTGTATGAACAAATCCCTCTGTGCGGCGTACTGAAGTATCTTCCGAGAGTGACCTTTATATGAGGCATATGATATATTATGGGCCGATCTTCACGAAATTGGGCAGAATGATTTATAATATTACGAAACTATGAAAGACCAAATTTTACTCTAATATAATTATTCGTTACGGTTTAAGGCATACTAAAGTGTTTTATATGCGTCCTATGATAAATTAACCCTGCAAGGTTACTCTTCATTTTAGTACACTAGCGGAATGATTTTTAAAGTAAAAAATAAAACATAAAAAGATAAAAAAAATTTAAAATAAAATAAAATAAGAAAAACCAATAAAATTATTAAAAACTAGCATATAACCCGCTACTTCGTTAGCTACACCATTTCTTTCGTGGACATATTTTTACGCCAAAGTTTACGTTGCATTCACACAGGACGATGCATCTTTCATAGGTCCAAAATTAACGATAATTAAAAAAGTACCAGTTGAAAAACGAAAAAGTACCAAAAAGAGATTAAATTTCCCGTATTTCCTTTTTTTGGTACTTTTTTTCTCCCCATTGAAGCATAAAAAATTTCAATATTGTAGAGGGAGGTTATAATTTAATACGTATATGTCAATGAATAAAAAAAATGTTTTGTGAAAAAAAGTACCAGAAAAAGTTACGAGATTTCCCCTTTAACGTCCGAATTTTGAAAAAGTACCAAATTGGTATTTGGATTTCTTTTAGATAAGTTTCAAATGTGATATAACGCTTATTTCTATGTTTATGGGTTTAAAACGTAGATGGGGTGACAAAAAAACTACCAAAATACAGGTTTTAGCCGTTTACTCCGTTAAAGGGCTGAATTTCCAAAAAGTACCAGACACCTGTCCGCTTATTTTTCTAAAGAACAATTAGTATTAAATTTTTCTTGGTATCTCTTTTAGTTTTGGAAATATAAGGTTACTGAATTCACCCGTTTTCCCCCTTTTTAGCCCCTAAGCATTCGAATTTCCAAAAATCCCGTCTAAGTAGATCAATTTGGGGAGAGACCAACCCTGGTCCAAATTTCAAGTTTTTAGCTTCAGACTTTTAGGCTGTGTGATGATGAATCAGTCAGTCAGTCAGTAACGTTACAATTTTATATATATAGATAAAATGAAAGATAAAAAAATAAGTAAAATTAATTCTGGGAATTTTAGTTCTCATGTTGAGTATAATTTTTTTATTATAACTAAACATATTAATTCGAATGTGTATTCTAAGTCAAATAACAATTTAAAAAACTATCATACTTTAATAGTCTTATTCCTTCAATATTTTCCAGCAAAAATTCTGATAATGCATAATAAGACTATTAAAGAATGAAAGCAAATACAAATTCAAATATACACATTCGAATTAATAAGAAAATTTCTAATACAAATGATACTCAACATGAGAACTAAAATTCCCAAATTCTATTTCTTAAAATAATTAAGTTTAATACATAAAAATTTACAAAAAACGATATCCAGTTATAAGATACAAAGAATGCTGACGAAGGATGTAGCGAGCCAGAAAATGCACTACATTCTGCTGGTTTCTAATAGTTGTATTAATTTTCTGTACAATTCACTTCATTGCTAGCCAAAGGATAGCTAAAGTAAGCCTCGTAACAGAAATATACCAACAAAAATTCTGATAGTGCATATAAAAACATTTTTAAAAATGGTCACCTCCAACAAAACTATTTTTAAAGAAATTTTTTAAACATATTATGTTTAATTTAACCATATTATTGTCACCGACAACCATATTATTGGGTAATTGGTCCTCAATCAAGAAGCCACAACCATATTATGGTTGTCTTTAAACATGTTTTGGTTAAATACGACAATAATTTGTTTTTATATTAACAATAGTATTCTCCTCTTTTCCAAGAGCAACATTCTATGGTTGAAAACCAACCATGCTATTATAAGAATTAAGCATATTTTAGTTATTATTAAACAAAACATGTTTGAAGGCAACCATAATATGGTTGTGGCAACTTGATGGAGCACAAATTGAACCATAATATGTTTGCCGGTGACAAAAGTATGATTAAATTAAAAATAATATGCTTAACATTATTCTTTTAAAAAAGTTTTGTTGGAGGTGACCATATACAAACATATTTTTTCTCTGGGTGTAGAAAATATTCCTGAAAAATATTGAAAGAGTAAGACTATTAAAGTATGATAGCTTTATAAATTGTAATTTAACTTGGAATACACATTTGAATTAATATGAAAATTTAATAAAATAAAAAATAAGAGTTCTTCTTCTTGCTCAAAATTTTATATAAATTTTAAATAACTTTATGTTTGAAAATTTATAATTTTTTTTTTAAGCTTTAGTTATCAGCTAATGTTGTTGAAAAAAGAAAAAAGTAATTTGTAAAAAAAAGTAACATGATAAAGTGTAAATGAGGTTCGTCGATTCGACGTACAGTAAGCATCCTGGGTTAAAGAGAGATCTTCACAAAATGTAGTAGTATAATTTCTGGTCACATAGAACGAATTTGTGGAAAATATAATGACAAATAATTATAAAAGTTTTTATAACAGTAATAAAAATTTGTTTACGGAAGTTGTATCACACTGGGGCTTATAAACATTTTTCTTCTGAGCTGATTGTGCTGGACTTCAATCACAAACTGCCTAGGAAAGGTTCTTCGAAATTGAGCGAATGTTCAACAGACGGATCGACAGATGGACATAGTTTAGTGGAATATATTCACTTTATCTCTGATATTTATCGAAAAAGTTTCACAAGGATTAATCTTATTATACCCTCATTAGCCACTTGTGGTGGAGGGTGTAACAAAAAATAATAATAGACTTGTTAATACCAGTTGCACGTATACAACATTGCCATAATTTTTTTGAAAAAGCAACTGCATATTAAAAAACAAACGCGCTTTTGCTGAAAAAAACTGCACAAAATAAATGTCAAAGAAATATACAATTTATTATTTTTTTTCTTTTTAATATACAAGTAAAGCAGAAAATAAATGCTACTAACAACCCTAGGCCTTTCATCAGCGTCCCTCCCAGTCACATAAAAGGGACGTTGCAAGCATGGTCCATACGTGAATTCCTTCATACATGGACGTCCATTTCTTGAGTAAGACAGTCCAAGAGACTTGTGATTCTTTCCCGAAGCATGAGAAATAGGCTACTTCTTCTTGAAAAGGGTGAACTTAGGCTACTTGTGGGCCTATTTACGGGTCACTGCGGTCTCAGATACCATCAATACATAATGGGTAATTTTAGCAGATTTTGTGAGGTTGAAATTTCACTTCTGCTGCTGTGCTACTTTGGGAACTTCCAAGCGGAAATTTTTCGGGGGCCGAATGATGGACCCAACTGATAGCTACAATCTTTCTCCAGGAAGGGTGAAATGATTTTTACGCAGCCTTACATTACATGGTGGTACACACAGGCTGCACAAAAGATCCACTGGGTATCTATCTAAATGCAACTAGAGCAGAGAGTGGCATTTAGAGAGGAACACGAGTATATGTATTCTTGGGATTCGCTTTCATCCCTCAATTGACACAAAATTTATTTTAAAAAGAAAACATACATACACGAAAAATTGCTGCAATAAAAATTTTACAATAAAAACTGAAATACAACGTTAGAAAAAAATCAGCGACTAAATGCACATGATGTAAACGGGTAATGCAAAATAAACTACAAAAAAGACCTGGCAAACATATCAAAATTATACGTTTGTGCAAACCTTTTGTGTTGTTAATTTGTGTGCTTCACAAAAGATTAAAGCATGCCTGTAGAAAAAACCAAAGTTTTTTAATTTTCGTAATAACATATTAAATATTTATTAAACTGCTGTATGGTGTTTAATTTAACCATTTTAGTGCAAATCCTGCAATTTGAAAAAACGGAACAAGAAACATTAAAAATTTACGAGGCTAATAGTTTTTTTTTTTGTAATATATTAAAAGGTTATAAAAGTATAAAACTATCCAATTTTTTTATATTTATTCAGGCGGAAGTTTAATTAAAAAAAAAAAGATAATCATTCACAACAACAAATTTCGATCCATCAAGTAAAAACACCATTTCGTTTAAAGATGATGCTTGACTATTGACTGCCAGCCGTCGTCAATTGTGGTGAGTGTTAAACGGCAAAGATTTCTGAAGAGATAGTTGGGTTACTTTCGAAATATGTCAAATCAACTAGTTCGTGAATGGGGTTCAATCTTCGTGATAAGTCAAGAATGAAAAATAATCAATACATTTTAATAAATTTCATGTTGTAAAATTCCTTTCTTCATAAAAATAATTTAATATAATTTTAAATTTAATAATTTTTAGCCTGATTAATATATAAAAGATTTGGATTCAAAACCATAAACTATTCAATAAAATAACCACAAAACTATGCTTGTGTCGTTAAGCTGCAAACGGAAAGTATGTGTTATTTTGCTCTTAAAGTTTGCCACTGTTATATGAAGTAAACAAATGTAATACGATTGAAGCCTTAGAAATAGAAAATAAGAAATAGTGTAGCAAAACTGAAAGTAAAAATGTTTAATATAAAAACTACAAAATCAAAAAAAAATTGTTTTTAAAGCAAAAAACATTGAAACTGCTCAATGCTTAAAAGAAATGCAGATAAATTTGTAATTTTGGGCTATCCTCTACTATGATTAGAAAACAGGCACACTTATGAGCATTTTAATCATACCAAAGGCTCATACATTAAAACTTATTTCATAAAATGTTGACTGGGTCTCTCACGTGTATGTTTTTTATGTAAGATACATGTATATATGTATGTATGTACTCGTATGTGTATTAGTATGCTGGTATGGAAGATTCAAAAATTAAATGGATGTTGTCAAACCATGAAGAATGAGCGTGTTTTTTTATAACTGAACTAAATATTAATCATACGTTTAGTGGTTCAGAAAATAACTTAGGTGTTTATTTCATAAAACACTCCACTTCACTAGAAAAATATTTTCATAAAAAATGTTTAAAATTCAAAACATTGTATAAGAAAATTTTCTCAACGCGATTAACAAAATAACCCCTTAGAATGTGTTGCACAGTGGGGTATGTTAGAAAAAAAGTAAACAGGTGGCAGAATTTTTATAAAATATTACTTATCGATAGCAGGAGGGTAGTCAGGAAAAGATATTCGAGCTCGAATTTTAATTTTTAAATTTGAATTTAATGACAGACTAATTTTTTGCAAAAATTTTGGAAAAAATTCATACCTCGAGCTGCAAATGGTGTTATACTGAGTTTATCAGAGCGTATGAAGCGTCAAAAATTATTTACCTTAAATCACAAAAAGTATATCTTTTCTGGGTGCTTGATATATGCTACATATGTCTGTGTAGCCAAGAAAAAAGCATTTCAAGTTTCTCTAAACAGTTTGGAATTAAAATCCAACACAATTGGCTAAGTAAGAAAGGAGTTATGAATCCAAATGTGGAAGAATTAACTTTACAAAAATTAAATTTATATAACTTAATTTCTTAATTGCAGCACAGTAGTTATTATTGTGTGGCATAATTTTTTGGCATATTTATTAAAGCTTGAATAATAAAAAATAATGAATAATAAAACTAAAAATAATTGTAAATACTTCTGAATAAATTCAATTCAAAAAACAAGAGATTTTTATTTTTAATTAATATGTACACTCATAGAAAAATGCATCTTCATATTGATGATGCCCTAACATCTTGTGACATCAATCTTATTACAAATGGCGTCAATGAGGCAAGAAGTGACATAAGTCCAATGATGACCGTCGTTATAAAATTTTGTCATATTTTATGCGTTATCTATGATATGTCTACAATGGCATAAATTCGATGCCACATTTTATGTATCTTAACATTATTTTCATGGTTTAAAAGTAAAATTAGAAGCAAAAGTTCTCATATTCCATTTTTGAAACTATAAAGTAAAATACATAACATTTTTAAAGTAGAAGGATTACGAAACCCATATTGGACATGCTGCTGGTGTCTTATAATTGAGAGGTCTTCTGTAAACAAAAGGCGGAATACAACAAAACTGAAACATACATGTGTACCGGGTAAAGGTGCCCGTAGACGACATGTTTTTTACATCTGACTTGCCAACTTTTCAAGGCATATGTAATTGTGAATGTCTGTCAAACTTGCTGTTTCACAGAAGGTTAATTACATTTGGTCACAAACGTACATGTAATTTGCTTCTGACATTGTCTATGTTTTTTCTCTGTAGTTATGGAATAAACCAAAGTAGTTCTTGGTTTCAAAATAGCGTGCTGCCGCCACAAACATTTTTATTTGCGCCGTAAAAAAGTTCAGCTATATAAAAATTTTTTTTTCTTTAAATTCGAATATACCAATTTAAGATATTGTAATGATGCATTTTTATTTTTATATGTACATAATTTCTATTCAATGGTGAAATTATTATACATATATCGGTATTGTGAAACTTTACCTTTAGCCGGATAATGATTCCGTCAACAATGCACCGCCGCTGCGGGTTTCTTCCCGGCATAGATTTCTGACACAGCTGATGTCAGATGTTTTGTCAGAAGAAAATAGAGCACGCTCTAATTGAAATTTTGTCAGATGACTTTGTGTCTGACTTTTACAGATGCAATGTTTAAAAGGACACACATGACATGTATGTATTTTGCAGTGGGAAATTTGACAAGTCAGATGTAAAAAACATGTGGTGTACATGCAACTTAAGTAAATAATAAAATTCTCTCAATTTGACTTAAGTCAATTACAATGAATCAATTTAATAACAGTTTTTCGTTAAATTGAACCTAATGAGTCCTTTCTCTGATGTAACTGAGTCAGCGACTCTGATTCGTCATTTCTTGTATGCCAATGGGTCTTCCAATTGATGACATAATTTGAATTTTGGTCCCTGATGACAATTTGGCCAAGTGATGTTAATGCTGACATCACAATGATGAAAAGTGTCATGGGGTCAAAAACGAAGACACTTGTTACTGATGTACATCAGCGTTATGACGCCTTTTCTATCAATAAATAGTTCTTTGGAACTTAATTTTTAAATAATAATTTAAATTAAATTTAAGAATAAATTAGTTCTTTTGAACTTTATCTTTAAATAATAATTTTAATTTAATTTAATACAAAAACAAAAGGTTATTTTATAATTAATATAATTCTTTAGAACTGATTTTTTTAAATTTCTATTAGTACATTCGAAAATAAAGCAGTCTCTTTTATTGTTTTGCAAAAATTATCTTATAAAACAAATTGATTTAAAATCTTTGTGGCCTAGTTCGTTTCGCTTCTTGCTGCGTATTGTGTATTGGCTTAATGTGTTGGTTAAATAAAGTGAACTTTAAATTTTTTGCATAAGGGTAAGTGTTCAAACAGAACTGCGTTGCGACCACATTTTCCATACAATTTGACATACAAATTTGTCATAGAAAGCCGTCATGAAATAAAATCTATTTGAGTTTTAGAATATTTTTTAAATGCTCTCACATATAGACACTTATTCTTTGAACAATGCTGCCATACTTTCATTAAATTTCAAACATTTTGTAAACAGATAAGGAAAAATAAAAGTAAATGACTATTTAAAATAATAAAATGTGAGAGAATTTGAAGCTACTGCCGACGTTTCAATTATAGGCTTTAGGATTATTGCTTGAAGTTAAAGACTCAATTCTGCTTGAACACTAATTTTCATTTTTGCTCGAAAAAATCAATATCAAAAAATAACTGTTATTTTTTTATCGAAAAAATCAAAATCAAAAAAGAACTGTTATTTTTGTTCAAAAAAATAAAAATCAGAAAGTTAAGCAGTTTTCACACCTACTAAATATTTGACGTCCTACACGTAACCACTATTTTAACAGTTTCCTAATTGAATTATATTGGGTGATTCAAGTAGAGATACTTTTTTCATGTCATGTTATTATTGTTTAGTATTGTTTGTCATTTTATAATGGAAAGATTTACGCCTGATGGCTATATACAGGGGATGCGTTAGATTTTCGTATGTACCTGTAAGCTGGACCTTGTGTAGAGTTGTCTTTATCCCCAAGGGAGGGAGGACTTCTCACACCGAAGCGAAGGATTACAGACCGATAAGTCTTGCATCTTTTCTTCTCAAGACTCTTGAAAGAGTTATCGACATTCACTTGAGGATGACCTTCCCAAGGTGTTTACTCTCGACCTCTCAGCATGCCTACACAAAGGGTAGGTCTGTTGAGACGGCTCTCCAATCATTACTTGGAGCTATTAAGAGGTCACACGAATTTAAGGAGTGTGCTATGGTGGCCTTTCTCGACATTGAAGGAGCCTTTAATAACGTCAACCCGGATTCTATTGTGGTACGCTGACGATGTTGCAGTGGCCATCACGGGGAAGCATTTGAACATAATGTCTCAGTGTATGGAGGCTGCATTAAAGGTACTTAGCACCTGGAGCGTATCATGCGGACTGGGTGTTAATCCGTCTAAGACGGAACTGGTACTCTTCAAGAGGAAGTATGGGACCGATGTTATGAGACTTCCGAGGCTAAATGGGACTGAACTTAAGTTCTCTTATAGCGCCAAGTATCTGGGCGTAATCTTGGACAGTTAACTGTCGTGGGGGCTGAACATCCGGACGAGGATGGAAAAGGCAATTGTTGCTATATATGCGTGCATAGGTGCAATCGGTAGGAACTGGGGCATGCGCCCGAGGTGTGTCAATTGGATCTTAAAGGCTGTAGTAAAGCCGACTCTGTAGTACGGTGTTGTCGTATGGTGGAATGCGCTGGACAAGGGCAGGTACCGTGGGATGCTTGAGAAGGTTCACAGACTAGTCGCATTGATGATCACAGGATCAATGCGCTCCACTCCCACCAGGGCGCTGTTTACAATGCTAAACTGGCTACCGGTGGACATGACGACCAGACAAATGGCTCTTTGCTCTACGATACGGTTGAACGCGGCACACGGCTGGTCGAATCGTGACTATGGGCACTCCAAGATAATGGGATGCTCGATTGTTCCTGAGGGAGTGGACTACTGCACCCCAGAGCCTTTCTTTGGTGCGAGGTCCGCGACATATATAGCGCACGAAACCAGCCCTGGGGGTATACACTGATGGTTCAAGGAAGGGGGAAAGAGTTGGTGGAGGTTTCTACATAAAGGAACTGGGCGTAAAAGTTTCCTTTCGTCTGCCGGATGGATGTAGTGTCCTGCAGGCGGAAATCTCGGCTATAAAGCGGGCAGCCAACTGGCTAAAGTATTATAGCGTATCGGGAGATATACGCATATTTACTGATAGCAAGGCTGCCATTGCTTCTCTTGCGGGTGTCTACACGACATCTAGGTTAACTATGGAATGCCGGATGTATTTGAATGAGATTGCTGAACATTCAGAGTTAACGCTTATATGGATACCAGGGCACTCAGACTGCCCGGGAAACCAGATAGCAGATGAGCTGGTCAAGGAAGGTGGTCGCATGGATGAAACATTCATTGATCAATTCATTGGCTTTCCAATGGCTCACTGTAAGTCACTCATTCTGCGCGAGAATTATAGAATTGCGCAAGAGGGATGGACCTGTGAGTCAACCTGATCCATATCCAGGGCACTTTGGCCTGGCTATTATGAACGGAGAACCAAATCTCTACTTAGGTTAAATAGGGACCAAATCAGGACTGTCGTGTCGGTCATGACTGGACACTGGCCTGTTGGGATTCATGCTAGAAGAATGGGTCTGGAATTCAATGACTACTGTAGAAGTTGTCATGATAAGGAGAAAGAGGAGACTGTGTTTCACTTTCTCTGTCAATGCCCTGGGCTACGGGGCATCAGGGAAAAATACCTGGGAGAACCGGTGTTTTCCTTTTTGGAGGATCTGTCTAAAATAGAACTAAGATTGCTTCTTCTCTTCATTATGTAGACGAATTGGCTCAACTTTGCAGTGACGCCATCTGAGTAACTGCACTTTGGGATGGGCATTGGCGCTGGGTATCACAAAGGGACCGCTGAAGGACCCAAGTGAGCTGTCTGTCGATGGCTGCCCATGGAACCTAACCTAACCTACGCCTAAACAACGTTTACAAATCGTTCAACTTAATTACGAAAATTCACGTTCTGTGAGGAATGTGTTTCGTGCACTTCGCTCAATTTTAGGTCAACATAATCGGCCTACTGAGCGTACTATTCGCAACACCATCACCCATTTGAGACCCAGCATTCATTATTTGATAATATTCGACCGAAAAGACCACGTCCAGCACGCTGTGAAGCAAATATAGCGGCCGTAGCTGAGAGTGTACACGAAGACCGTAGAGAGTCGATTCGTCACCGTTCGCAGCAACTCGGACCGTTATCGTGTCATGATAACCGACTATTTGATGCGTGAAATTAAAGCTCGTGATCTCGGCGACATTTGGTTTCAGCAAGACGGCGCTACTTCCTAAACATTGCATCTATCAACGGATTTATTAAGAGAACACTTCGGTGAGCACATAATTTCACGTTTTGGGCCGGTCGATTGGCCACCAAGATCGTTGATATCACACCGTTAGACTTTTTCCTGTGGGGATATGTAAAGTTTAATGTTTATTCGGACGAACCCGCTTCGATTCAGGCCTTGGAAGAAAACATCACGCGTGTCATTCGCCAGTTACCAGTCGAGATGCTCGAACGAGTCATCGAAAATTGGACTCAACGGACGGACCATCTGCGACGCAGCAACGGCCAACATTTGATAGACATAATCTTCAAAAAATACATGCCAAAGAATGTTCTTTCAAATGATAATAAACATTTCCCATTAAATTTGAATTATCTGAGTTGTTTTCTTTAAAAAAGTAGGGAACCTCGAATTGGATCACGCTTTACAACTATCTTCTTACAAATAAAGATAAGAAAGTCAATAAAAATTGTTAAAATTTGCTGGTCATAGTTTTTATTTGTTAGGTCCGAACATGCCTTAACTGTTATTATTGTTCGAAAAAATAAAAATTTTTTGTTAAAAATAATAGCTGTTATCTTCTGACTTTTATGAAAAAACGAATAACTGTTACGGTCCCTAGTCACAGTAACTGTTACTATGGAAATGATTGTGAGATGACCAGTATATTGCCTGTAGTTCATTATATGTTACAGAGTGCTAAAAACTATATGTAAACACTGTGGTATAGGGTATCATATGCTCGGACTTGACCGACTGTACTTTTTTACTTGTTTCTGTTAGATTTCAGTCTGTTGGATGAATGTAACGATTAAAACTACAATTTTGGTACTTCTTTATTTTTCAATGCGCTGTTTTCGTGCAAGATTTCATTATTCCTATACGGTTCTCAAGTAAGATTGAACATGATTTAAAAATTGTTCATCTTTCATTCGACACCAGTCAAAAAAATAAATTAAATTAAAAAGAGGCAAAAATTGTAAATACCCATCAGCATTTGTACGTTACTATATGTGCTTCTAAAAGAAACTTAATATTAACTTTTTTTAATTTACTTGGTAAAAAATAAATTTATTTTTACAGTCTTCTTTAAATTATGTACAAAATTCTTTTAGATAATTTTGAAAATTTTATTATTTTCACCTAATTGACAAGCACGATTTTCTTCCATAAAATTCTTTTAAAACACAAAACATATACAAAGTGTTTACGTTTAAATAAAATTATAACAACAACAAAACTGACAGTAATAATTTAAATGTTAGATATGTAAATACATAAAGTCTTAAACCAAGTTTAATTAATTTTTTTTTTCATTTTCACAAGTAAACCGTAAATAAGTTTAAGTGCTCAGACAAATAAATAAAACATACACACGCACACACACTCATAACAAACAGTATTGTCTTTCATAAAGAAAAACACGCAACAAATACTAAATTCCTGACAGTTCATAACACTTGAACTAAAGACCTTTTTTCCTTTACAAAAAAAAAAAGAAAAATTATATAAGTTTTACAAGTTTTTCTTAGACCCAAATGGAGGAAACGGAAAAAGTAGATAAAAATTCAACAAGAAAACAAAATACTTAGATATAGAAAAAAATGCAAATAAAATGTCTTAAAGTTTTTTTATGCTTTCATTTATTTTTTCTTGTGAATAATTTCACTTCAAAAAGAAAGTTGTAATTATTGTACATTTCATGTCTTTTTGGGTGTGTAATTAAAGGAAACGTAAACCAGTAGGAATGTCATATTCGACTTTTTGAAATCTTTGAAACCCTCTACCAAGACATATTCGGGAGTAGAATTTGTAGGGCAAATTATGAGAAAATCTTGAGTAAATCCGACATTCCCATTTTGAGTGATGCAACAAAATTTAATGATATTATTATTATTCTTTACGTTTTTAGGTGTATTAGAGGGGATTCCAAAAGTAGGCCTTTTATTATATATAAATATACTTTCTCGTCGTTTCGATAAGGACATATTCGCTCTAGCGTAATTTATCTTGCACAAGTCATTTTATTTCTCCCCAGCTTTTGTTTATTGTTGCACTTTCGACGTCAATTGGTCGTCCCCATTTATGTGGGGGTCTCACAGCTCTTCGGTTACCCTGAGGATTCCAGTCAATGGCTTTTCTGGAGATGTTGTTTGCGGGTCTTTGTATAATGGGACCGATCTAGTTCCACTTGCATTTCTTAACTTCTGTTGCTTGGGGAATGTGCCTCTTAGGGGGCGAATTTCAAGCAGCTTGAGGCTTTCTTCTTCTTGATTTTGCATCCTCTGCGGTTATTGAATTCTGCCTTGGTTTTTTAGTTAACCTTGGCGCTGAAATGTACCGGCATTCTTCGGAATCTCAAACATTCGGAATCTCAAGCTGGTGAATTCAACCCGGAATGCACTAAACAATCAAAAGACAGAGTTCCTTGTGGTCCAATGGACTTCAGTGCTTAGCTGAGGGGCCGCGAGAGTCAGTAGCTTACGATGGGTGCATGCACAGAGTTGACTATTGGTAAGTTCTCCATTTGTATGCTTCTTGCGAGAAATGTTGCGTGTCTTCAGGATGATTTTCTTTGCGAAAGCCTTGCTTTTCTGATAAGAGGTTGGTTTTCAGTAAGCTGTTCAACGTCCGATGGGGAAGTGCCTTTTACATGGCATAAAGAACTTACTTAAGGCTTCAACGAAGAACAGCCTTGCTTATGTGGATATACCATCGGGGAGCACATGGTGGCTGTACTTAAAGCGCAAGGTCCCGGCTAGGGATGCATTCACATGGAAGGATCAGTTTTCCTTGTGGTTGCGATCCACCGTGAAATTAAGTCGCAAGAAAGTAATTCAAATAAACCAAAATCACAGTTGATTCGTTTCTGACCTTCTTGATTAGATTTGGCCAAAAGATACGAATTATTCTGCGGCGGCACTTGTTTACAAACACTTGCAACTTTTGGATATCTCGCGGTGCAACGTTTCACGTTTCACAGCCGTAAAGAATCGATTCGGGA
Organism: Pollenia amentaria; assembly: GCA_943735925.1. Lineage (NCBI taxonomy): Eukaryota > Metazoa > Arthropoda > Insecta > Diptera > Polleniidae > Pollenia > Pollenia amentaria. The sequence continues at coordinate 116,013,250 of OX031010.1, read as the reverse complement.
TCGCTGGGATTGAATTTGCAAGCTCCAAACGCATATCTACATACTAACGGCTTATCCGGCTTCTATGACTTGGTTTTCAGTGCCGAATTTAAAGTCACCAGACTTTGTTGTAATGGTACCCAAGTAACAGAAGGATTAACCATTAAGGTGGTTCGAATCCAGTTAGCCCCTAGGATTAAAGATAAGTTGAAACAAATTCCAGTAAATTTTTTTTTAATTTTGCTGCGCCCCTTTTAGTTTTTTCATTATACATGGCTTATCTTTGTCGACTTTTGTCCTTTGGTGGCTTTTAAATCCGACATCAAGTTCTCGGCACCACCTATGCCCTCTCGGTTCGTACCCTCCTAATATCCAATTTTTTGGCATGAAAGCCCTTCTAAAACTTTGTACTTCTAGATTTTAATATACTCACTTTTATGCCACTCCATACAATTATGCCCATTTTTCTTAACTTATGTATATTACATTGCACTTTTTGTTTCTTACATACAGCGCCACCGTTTAAAGTCCGATTTCATTGTATCAGAGCAATTAAAAAAGCCCTTGTTATACTACACTCAAAATATTATGTAAGTAAATACCAAAGAAAATTCATTTAAAATAACTAAAAACTTATTAAAAAAACAGATCATTTGCATTTCATTTAAAATAAATGAATTTTATATAATTTTTGAATTTATTTTTTTTAACAGAATACTCCGTAAAATTTTACAGTTATTGCTTTAAAAAAATATAATTTAACTGACAAAAAATCAAACTACATAACAATATTAGAACGGAAAAACAGTATTTTTCGGTATTGTGTTTTTTGAATAACAAACATAAAATTTAAAAAATAAATTGATTCGTAAAATAACTATATTTTCTTTAAATTTTAACAGTACGGAAAAAGAATTTAACAATCTACAATCAGTTACTGTAATAATTTCATGAGTGTACGTATGCCTAGGTTTTAAAATGCTCACTTTTATGACACGCCCCAAAAGTACGCCCCCTTTTTTTAACATACATTTTCATCAACATAAGAAACAAAGAAAATTGCATCCGTCAGAATGAAACTTTTTGTTTTTTATATATACTGTCCTTTAAAGACCGTAGATACTTAATTCTTGCTTCTGCTGGCTTTCTTATCCGACATCTAATTTCGGTCGAAACTTAGCTCTTAAATTCACCGTAAGATAAAAAATTTAATTTCTGAAGTAATTTTGCTTATATTTTTACTAATCAATTACACTGTGCAAGAAATTTACACTTTTTTTTTCGTGACAAGCTGGGCACCTAGCGTTTTAACATAATTCGGGTACGCTGAATCCATTGGTGCCCACGCTTGGGTCTTGTTTTCGAGATATGCCGTTATTTCGAAAATGAAGGAGGTTGCACAACATGTGCTCGCGTAACTCAAAAACCCTTTAGCTAATTGAAATTTCATTTAAGAAAAGTAAAACTTCATTCTAATATCCACAGTCGTTTTAGAAACATAATTTTGAAAAAAAAAATAATTTTTTTAACAAAATTTCGAAATTTTTGTTTTTTAAAAATTCATAAATGATTAAAATCTGTTTGCAACTTTTGATTTTATTCACAAAAGTCGACAAACTTTAATTAATTTAAGAATTTCATAAAACGCAATATTTGTATGGGAGCCCCCCTAAGGGATGGTGATAAAGGTAAAGAATAATTTGAGAAAATGTTAAGAACAAAAAACATTGGAGGTCGGTCATACATTTTATCCCCCTAGGGGCAACTCCTGGGCATTTATGGGACTTTTTCTGCAAGATAGTCATAACTCAAATTTGAATTTCTAGCATCTAAATAATCAGCGTTTTTGAGTTATGACTCTATTGCAGCAAAGGCTCGATATATACATTATGTTGAATAAAGAATTTAATAGTTAAAAAAAATCTTATGCAATGCTCCATATTAATTATTTTCTTCATATATATTGAAGAAAAAGTCCCACAAATTCCCAGAAGTCGCCCCTAGTGGTACATAATGTATGACCGACCTCCATTAATTTTTGTCCTTAACATTTTCTCAAGACATACTTGCCCCTTATCACCACTTCTTAGGGGGGCTCCCATACAAATATTGCGTTTTATGAAATTCTTAAATTAATTAAAATTTGTCGACTTTTGTGAATAAAATCAAAAGTTGCTAACATATTTCATTTATTTATGGCATGTTTTGTTTGCAGCTTCGGTTTTGAAATTAGAAGCCTACTGCATTTTAATTTTTTATGAATTTTTAAAAAACAAAAATTTCGAAATTTTGATAAAAAAATTAATTTTTCTTTCAAAAAAAAAATTATGTTATTAAATTATGTATTACGACTACTCATATTAGAAAAAAGGTTTAATTTTTCTAAAATGAAATTTTTTTTGCGGAATTTCGGTTTTTTTTAGTAATTTCAATAAACTAAAGCCGTTTTTGAGTTACGCGAATATATGTTGTGCAACCTCCTCCATTTTCGAAATAACGGTATATCTCGAAAACCAGAGCCAATCTTAAAAATCCGTGGGCACCACTGGATTCAGCGTACCCGAATTATGTTGAAACGCCATGTGCCCGGCTTGTCAGTTTTTTCAACTATCATAGTGTTATTAATTCATTTTGCTTTCTAAATAAAATATTTTAAATAAATTAAATTAAAAGTATAAAATGTTTATATTTGTACGTATTTCAAACAATTAGAATGACAGGGGCCACCTGAGACCAATTCAATAAATGATTTATGGGGTCTAACGCCTGTCTGTTTATTTCTCAGTGTTAGTGTTACTACCTCAGCAATTCTTTGGGTAATAATGTAAGTTATTATTTTTTTAACCATGATAAGAAATGTTGCCCATTACCAATTACTTCGATCGTTGCGGTCTTCTTTTTGTGGATTTTGAAAGTTACTTCCTCTTCAAGTTCACTGGATAATGTTTCCATTTCCAAGAAGGCTTTGATGAGGGGTTTTTTATTGGTCCTTTGGTAAGTGATGGATCGGCCATTAAAGAAATGTATGGTGTTATTTCTAGCTATAGGAAGCAAAATCGGACCAAATTTCACCAAGATAATATTTTTTTTTTTTTTTTTTTGGTAAGTAGAAGGGGTTTTCGGCTTTATTTGGGGTAAATTATAGAACGGTTCTAACAAAACTAGAAATGCTTGTTGGCGTTGTAGGCGCATCTATATTTTATGTTAATTTTTGCTCCAGACTCCACAACGGTTTTCACACTAAAACGGTTGTGTTTTACTTCATTTCAAAACAAGTAAAAAACAGGAAACTAGACAGCAAAGAAGCAGCGTTTGCAAAATACGGTCATACAAATAGGCAGATGGAGAGATGGGCATGGCTTAATCGACTTAAGCTTACTAAAGGACCCAGAAAATAAACGTGCATATATATTTTATACGGTCTTAAGTACATTTTCCTTTTAAAACGAATAAAACGAATTGCTTATAATCTTGAAACTATACGGTATAACCAACTTAATATTCTCCCATTTACCACTTACGATAGTGGAGGGTATACAAAAAAATCTTAACCAATAAAAAAGACACAATATTTTTTTGCGAGAAAATACAAGTTGCTCATTGCTGTGTCTTGCACCAACATGAACATGCTTTTACACAAACAAATGATTTTTTTAAACATTCATTTGTTCAGTGTAATTATAAGACAACGTCAACAACAACATATATATTTAAATCTAACAGCACATTTATAAATATAACATTCGCACATGCGACAGGATACATGTCAAATGTACGTTTGTACATTAATTTACACATCGAGTGTAGGGTTTCTTATTTCCATTTCCGGCAAACGTAAAATATTTTTTTATAGATTCTTGAAATTCCCGTAAATTATAAGAGACATTCAAGCCTCTGCACTCCGGTGTTTAACTGAAATAGGAAACTTTTGTCAACATTTGTTTCAAGAACTTTTCTTGGAAGTCAAAAATTCATTAATAATATTTCGTTTTAATGTGCTAAATTGCCAATTCTCACTCCCGATAAACACATTGAAATTAATTGTTGGTGGGATAAGCTGATTCCTATGCGCATTTCAATGGTTGCTTAGGCCAGATCATCACGAAACCTTGTTTGAAAGACTTTAGGAAAGCTAAAAATATTATACAACTAAAACTGTAAAGCGAATAAGAATTATAAGCACTGAAGTTTTAAAGATTAAACAACAACAACAATAAACAAAGAGTTTATATTTTCTTACATTCCCATATAATTGGTTGGTTTTTTAAGATTTTCTAAGGCCTTTTGAAATAGGTTTCCTGATAATCAGTTCTAAGCAACCAGTGAAATGCGCATAGAAACCAGCTTTCCATCAACAATAAATTCCAGTGTATTTATCAAAAATAAAAATTGGGAAACTGGCACGTCATAGAGAAATCTTATTAATAACATTATTTTTCCTTTTGCTTATAATCCCATTTTGTATTCTGTCCCTTCCTCAGAATAATACACATCTTTTTTGCCAAATAAAATTTAGTACTTAATAGTTTGAAAATACATATGTACGCAGGGTTACCGTTTGTCCGACTAAAGTCGCAATTTGGCCCTTGTGAATATTTGGATTTAACTAAAAAAATAAAGTTTATTTTTTTTCTCTTAAACAAGATTTCTTGTTAAAACGAAAATCTGAAACCAAAAGAGCAAATGAAATACGTGTTCAGAGGCAGAGTAAGCCACGGAGTCTGAAACGGATATTATTCGAGAGACTGGGAACTGAAGAATAAATGGTTTAAGTAAGAGATGGAGTCAAAACGGCCTTTTTGCAGTTTTTCTAAACAGCTTTTATTAAACTAAAACAATCATCTTCAGCGACATGGAAAAACAAAAAAAAAACACATTAATATCGTAAAACAGGCTTCTGAAAATGAAAAAATGCCACTGACTGTTTTGCTTCAATTGTTTTGTTATGCTTTATATTAAAAAAAAAAACGTTAAAAAAAGATGTACGAGTTTTATTTTCTCAAACGACTGTTTTGTGCGACTTTATTTTTATAAAACGAACTTTTCTGCGACCTTTCAAAAATTCCTAGCGGTAACCCTGTATGTACGTACATATTTAATAAATTTAAAAATTAAATTACATTTCAAACCTAAAAAAAATTGGCTACTCTTGCAGTCGTTCAATTCAAGATATTAATAGCGTACTTTTCTATTTTTATGGGAATTTTCGTTGACCTGAAGCAAATGGATCCGAACTCAGCATTGTCAATAAGTTCGACAGCTTGCAGTAGGATCTTGTGTGCTGAAGGTGGTACATAGAATCAAGATTATTTCTCTATCAGCCCTTTAGCAGTATCAAGCGCGAATTTTTAAAAATTTTCATTGTTTATTTTGTAGCCATTTTTCGGTCGGTCGTGCTCGTTGACAACATACGTGTTTTTTTTAACTCCGCATACGATTCTTTTTTTTAACATAAATTTGTTAATAATATAATTTAACAAGCGAATTTGGACGCTCAAATAGAGTAATTTTTAATTAAAATTACTTAATATAAAAGCGAACAAAAGAATTACTGATAAAAATTATGAAAAAGAAAAAATATATGTATGTACGCACAAACATACTAACATATAATCTGTGCAAAAAATTATTTATTCTTTTTTTCTTATTTGGGTGTTACAACAACAAAATACATAAGAAGAAGAGCACAGTCAACAAAAAAAAAACAAACAACGAAAAAAAAATTTTAAAAACAAAAACAACTTTCTGTATGAGTAATAACAATGAAACAACAATCAAAAAGATTCATGCTAACGAAAGCAATGTAGAAATAAACATTACAACAGAAAACAATAGTAACTAACTAACGGCAAAACCAACGCCTGCAATTGTTACCACTGATGCAAAGACAATCTTAGTAGGAAATGATACCATGAACTCAAACACAGATGCAAGCGGAAACACACAACTAAAAAATGGTCAAAAACCACAAGTACAAGTTGGTATGGACAGGTATATAACAGTGCTTAAACGGGATCGCAGCCCTACCTCTTCAGCTGTTGCTTCGGCGTCGAAAGTTCCATCTTATAGAAAAAATTCACAAAAGCGTTTTGCAATTCTAGAGGATGAATACTCTGATGCACCTAACGTCATAAAATCGTCGAAGCCACCGCCGCTATATATTAGGGTGCAAAACTTAACTGAGCTAATAAAAAGTTTTATCTCGGTGATATGTGAAAATTCATTTTACGTAGCTGCAATCAACCGTGGTAATATAAACGAGACAAAAATACAGGTTAATCATTAAAACGATTTTCGTAAGATAATTAATAAGTTTGAAGCAGTTAAAAAAAGCTTCTATGCATACGAACTGAAAATCAGTAAAGGTCTTCAGGTTGTGATTAAGGGCATTGACTCATGCTTGGACGCATACGAAATAAAAGCATTCTTAGAAGAAAAGGTCTTCTAAATAAAAAATGTAACAGATATTAAAAATAGGGGAAAAAATTCCCAACCCCTATTTCGAGTTATAGTTTGATCCCGGCGACTTTAAGCTAAAAAAAAATGAAACGAATCCCATTTACAGTTTGAAATACATCATGTTTGCGTTGTATATGGAGAATAACATGGTACCGTCCAGCGCGATAAGTCAAAAAAATGACCCGAATGTAAAAAAAATGTAGCAACTGTGGTGGTAATCACACTGCTAACCATAGAGGATGCCCGGTATATTTGATTGTCAAGCGTTCTGTTGATCTAAACTAACGGCGCACATAGGGGCTTTTTGCCAATCTAGCCGGACATTAGGCGAAAAATTAAATTTAAGAAATGTAAAAATGTAAGTACGCAGCTCGACAGACAACAAATTCTGCATCGTATAGTGAATTTTCAAGTCATTTGCTTGAGACTTGTGGTTTTGGGACACTGTTAAAGTCAAGAAAGTTGAGTAAATTGGATGCGTGTTTATTGACTTTTTACGGTTTTGGGAGGTTTACAATATATTTTTTTGTGGGTAAACGAATAAAGATTTTACATTGATTTTTTTTTTCTCTGAAAGACTATATTAACAGCTACTTATAAAAATTTTTAGAAAAATTTTATTAGCAATTTTTATGGTAAAAAAAATCGTTCGTAATTAAAAAAACGATTTTTTTGTTCACTTTTTTGTAAAAAAAAAAATAAAGGTTTTTGAAGGTGCAACCCTTAGAGTCCATAAAAATGTTAAACATCACGTTAAAATTTGAGATCTCTACTTTTAAATTCAAGAAAAAAACCTTGCGCGTTGTTGCGCCATTTTTTTAATGATTTTTTGAAAATTTCACCTTTTTTCTGTTTTTGCTCATCTTGCATAGGTACATATGATATAAACCCTTTCGTCAGTCCTAAAATGTTTTGGTTGTACGTAGATATTTTTTTTTTATTTAAATTATTACATCTAAGAGTATTATTACCTGTGTAAAAAAAGGAATGTGCGAACAGTACCTAACGGTTTTTAACCACCTGTGCGGCAGCTAAATGACGTTATTTTATGGAGCAAAATAAATGTACCTGTTTTGCATAACTTTTAAAATTATTAACCACAAAAATAATATTTAAAAAATCAAATCTGGGGTCCAGGTACTTAGTTTTTTTACTATATACCAACTCCAAAAAAAAAGTCATTACCCTTTACGAAAGAAGCAATTTCTTTTATGCTTCCACCTGTACTTGGCTCTGAAGAGAATTCCGATTCGGAAGAGGATTTTGAAGAAACAGACGAAGAAGAACCATGGCACTCATCATCATCTTAGTGCAAAAGAGAAGTTATTGTAAATATATATATATATATATATATTGTAACTCCCACTGGAGCATAGGGCGCCTTGTAAATAAATAAGTTATTATTTTAAATAAAATTAGTTGTCACTATTATAAATTAGTTATAATTACGAATAAATAAATTCTTTTCATATAAATTAAATACTATAAAATACATAAAAGTCACATAAAATCTTAAAAATGAATATTTTTTGGAAATTAGCAAAAAAAAATTTTTTTTTGACAGGGTCGTTCCGGGGGGTGGGTTAGGAGGGATACCTCCCCCTGCCCATAAAAGTTCAAAAATTTAATTTTTATAGAATTAAGGCGTTAGTAACCTTTTTCTTTTAATATTTACATTTTTTTTTAAATATTATTTTATGTAACCGCCCACAAAAAGGGCGGGGAGAAAAGTGAAATTTTACGATCTCATGGGTCCAATTTTAGGGTTTTTAATTTTTGCCGATGTTAAAAGTTGTATTTGCCAAACAAAAGTATAGGAAAACTTTAAAAAAATTGAATTTTTCAGAGGTAGGACTAGTTTTTCTATGGGGAACTTTTTCCCCCTTGGTCCGATTTTAAGTATTTTTGATCTTTACCTGCCTATGACAATAACACATATTTCTGCCAAGTTTCATCAATCTAGGGTCACTCAATAACTTTTAAGAAGCAATATAAGCTAGAAAAAAAAGTAATGTCCGGCTAGATTGGCAAAAAGCCCCTATGTGCGGCGTTCAGATACCGCAGCCAAATAATAACAGAACCTAGAACGCTAATGTCTTAAAATCTAACCATATGCCACTGCAAGTTTATTTACCATATAATGACGAAATTCCCATTTCTAATTTAATTCAGCTAGAAAAATCCATGGGAACATTAGTGCAAACAGTTAAAAATTTTACTAACACAATGGGTAATATGATGCAAAAAATGTTAAGAATGCTGTACTAAACAAGCCATGAATTGTTTAAATATTTGCTTTTGGAACGCAAACGGCATCCGCCAACATAAAAATTAACTAGAATAATTTCTTAAAAATAAACATATTGATGCTATGATGTTTTCTGAAACTCATCTGATCTCAAGAAATACGTTTAAAATCAATGGTTATATATTATACGATACCAAGGAGCCTCGAGGTAGAGCTTGCGGAGGTTCTGCCATTTTTATAAAAAAAACCGAGTAAAACACTACTTACCGTATGATCATCGTGAAGATTATCTCCAAGCAACGAATATTTGCGTTGAGGAATTAAATCGAAACTAGTAATTTCATCATTTTACTCCCCACCTAGATTTTCAATATCTGAAAGCCAATATAATAAATATTTCAAAACATTATAACGCTTATAACGCTGGCGATTATAACACTAAACACACTTTCTGGGGTCACGACTTATAACACCAAAGGGTCGTGTTTTGTTTAACAGAATTTCTAAAATGGATCTAAATGTGGTCGCGAGCGGACAACCAACATATTGGCCTGATCAGCAAAAAGTTCCAGATGTCAAAGATTTTGGAGTGGCTAAAAACATCGCCGCAGAAACGATTTATGCTGAAGCTTCCTAAGAATTATCATCTGATCACACACCTACAATTCTTACTATAACAAACCCTAATTTATCTCCGTCTGGTTACTTTGTGGCGTCAGCCACATAAATAAATTGGTTAATATATAAAAAAATATTTCAGTACCCACTGCACTGAAAATATTCCGCTTAGAACACCGGAGAATGTGAATCTTTCTATTGCAAATTTTGTCAGTTTTCTTAAACTAGTTGTTCAACATTCTAGCATAACCCTCAAAAAAAAATCAAAAATAGTAAAATATATTCTACAGATGTCGAGCGTCTCTTGACTGAAAAAAGGAGAGCTCGAAGAGAGCGGCAATTGCACAGATCCCCTCAACTTAAGATTTTACCAAAAGAGTGCACAAAAAAGCTAAGAAAGTTACTGCAGTTTTAAAAAACAGCATCATTTGAAAAATATCTTAATGAGCTTGACGCAACTCCTCAACCAGACTAATCATTATGGAGTGCAGCTATCACTAAACCACCATTAAGAAACTTAAATGGAAGTTTGGTAGGAAATGATATAGAAAAAGGAAATCTTTTTGTTAATCATTTGAAAGCCGTATTTACCCCTCATCATCTCTCGATATGGCGGTCGAGTTACCACCTGCTGCTGTTAGAGCAGCTGTTCCACTAAGATTTGAGATAAGAGAAATCGAAAAGGCTATTCATGATTTAAACCCCAAGAAAGCCCCTGGTTTTGATAAGATCAGTAACAAAATGCTTTTGGAGCTACCCAGGATAGCAAAGAAAATTCTTCTATTAATTTTTAATATTATTTTGCCTTGAATACTACCCTGAGGAATGGAAAGTATCCTTAGTTACCATGATACCTAAACCAGAAAAGGATCCTACAAAAGTTGAGTCATATAGACCTATATGTATAAGTATAAGCTTTTGAGAAACTCTTAGTGTCAAAACTAATACCAATTTTAAATGAAAATAGGTGTATTCCTAACCATCAGTTCGGTTTTAGAAAAGAACACAGCACAATTGAACAAACCCATCGGACAGTAAACGCCATAAGAAAGGCCTTTGAAGAAAAAAAATATTGTTCCGCTCTCTTTATCGATGTGTCTCAAGCATTTGATAAAGTCTGGCATGAAGGAGTATAACATTAATTGAAGCTAAATTTACCAGTAAACACACACAAGCTGTTAGAAAGCTACTAAGTCGGTCGAAAGTTTATTATTAAAGAAGGTGCTTTTATAAGTTCTCCTCAGCCAATTGACGCTGGAGTCCCTCAGGGAATCATCATGGGCCCACTTTTATACTTAGTATATACCTCAGACATGCCAACAAATAACCAGCCCCTAACTTCAACATTTGCTGATGATACAGCTTTTTTCAGCATATACGAAAACTGTCATGAAGCATCTCGTGGTTAAAACAATGGAGGATAAAGGTCAATGAGCAAAAATGCGTTCATATAACATTCACCTTGCGCCGGGAGTCATGTCCCCTTATTAAAATCAATAATCAGTTAGTGCCCCCAACAATCGCATGTAAAATATCTAGGAATTCATCTAGATCGGCGTTTAACATGAAACTAAAAGCAATTCAAATTTATTGGCTAATTTGAACAAATTCTGTCCATAGCCTCGATTGCAAACTTCTACTTTACAACTCTATATTAAAGCCAATCTGGTGCTACGGTATTCAGCTATGGGGCGCTGCCTCGGCCTCAAATATCGAAAAAATTCAAAGGTATGTTAAAAACTCAAATATTCACAAGGATCTCAATGTGCCATTAGTAAAAGCTTTATAACGAAGTATGCAGTAAAATATTTAAAAAGGCTTGAGTCGCACCCAAATCCACTAGCTCGAAATATTTTAAATGACAGCGGCTACTCTAGATTAAGGAGAAGAGATACAGCAGGACCCATCCGATGAGAAGAACAGAAACCGTGAGGAGAAACATTTTTGTCTGGCATTGGCAGGACACAAATAAAGTATAAGTATAAGATTTGAATAATTATTGTTAGTTCATATATAATAAATGAAGATTCAATAAATAAATAATGAGAAAACAAAAAAAAATTGTAGCCCGATGACAAAGCTTGCAGTAACGCAGCACATCTGGTTATGAGCCCTTAATCAACGCCCATTATTTCAGCAGCCAAACCAGAATTTTTTAAAATTCGTCTTGCGGTGTTGCCACATATGTATATGGTTCGAAATGTTTTGTTTCTAAATACACAACAAAAATAATGGCTTATTATTAAGATTTTGTAAGTTTTCCAAAGTTTTCGTACGATAATGCACTGAAACATTTACAGCCGTTTTCATAATGTAAATTTGGCATGAAGTTAGCACAGAGTTCATTCATAATACACTTGCCAAGCTCTGGCTAATGATTTGCAAAACTCTTGTTAACGAGCTGCCAAACGTTTGCGTTTTTAATGATTTTGAAGAACGTCCCGCTTTTTTAAAAAAAAAACTGGCAACCCTATTTTTAATATTTAATCTATTTGAACAAAGTTTGTATACTTTCATCGTTATCGTTCCCCGAATATATAGTGCACTTCTCTAACATAGTTCCCACGGTACCTGCGCTGGACAAGGGCAGGTACCGTGCGATGCTTAAGAAGGTATACAGAATGGTCGCATTGATATCACAGGATCAATGCACTCCACTCCCACCAGGGCGCTATTTATAATGCTAAACTGGCTCCCGGTGGACATCACGGCCAGACAGATGGCTCTATGCTCGGCGACACGGTTGAACACGGCACACGGCTGGTCGACCCGTGATTATGGTCACTCCACGATAATTGGAAGCTGATGGAGTGGACTACTGCACCCGAGAGCCTTTCTTTGGTGCGAGGTACGCGACACATATAGCCCACGGAAGTGCGCTGTCGGTCATGGGCACCTTCCATGAACCATCCCTGGGGGTATACACTGATGGTTCAAGAAAGGGGGAAAGAGTTGGCGGAGGTTTCTGCATAGAGGAACTGGGCGTTAAATTTTCCTTTCGTCTGCCGGATGAATGTAGTATCCTGCAGGCGGAAATCTCGGCTATAAAGCGGGTAGCCAACTGGCTAAAGTATTATAGCGTATCGGGAGATATACGCATATTAACTGATAGCAAGGCTGCCATTGCTTCTCTTTCGGGTGTATACATGACATCTAGGTTAACTGTGGAATGCCGGATATCTTTGAATGAGATTGGATGGATGACACATTCATTGATCAATTTAATGGCCTTCCAATGGCTCACTGTAAGTCCCTCATTCGGCGTGAGTATTTTAGAATTGCGCAAGAGGGATGGACCTGTGAGTCCACCTGCTCCATATCCAGGGCACTATGGCCTGGCTATGATGAACAGAGAACCAAATCTCTTAGGTTCAATAGGGACCAAATCAGGACTGTGGTGTCGGTTATGACTGGACACTGGCCTGTTGGGACTCATGCTAGGAGAATGGGTCTGGAATTCAATGACTACTGCAGAAGTTGTCATGATGAGGAGGAAGAGGAGACTTTGCTTCACTTTCTCTGTCAATATCCTGCGCTACGGGGCATCAGGGAAAAATACCTGTGAGAGCCGGTGTTTTCCTTTTTGGAGGATCTATCTAAAATAGAACTAAGATTGCTTCTTTTCTTCATTAGGAAGACGAATTAACTCAACTCTGCAGTGACGCCATCTGAGTAACAGCTCTTTAGGATGGGAATTGGCGCTGGGTAACACAAAGGGCGCGCTGAAGGACCCAAGTGTGCTGTCTCTCGATGGCTGCCCATGGAATAATCCCATGCCCACTCTTGCAATTGAGCCTAATTTTTATCAGATGCTTATATCCAAGTTATTTAAAGATAATTTGAATACGTTCACTGTTACCGTTCTACAGATATAAAGAAATTTATTTTATTGTTGTAATATAATTAAACAAATTTTGTTTTAATTTTCCAGATTTTTTTTTTTGTGCGAATTTTTGCTGGTACTAAATCTTTGCTAAGATAGGCTTTTTTACATATTTTAAGTCGAAATAATTTACTTTGCAGAGAAATTGAAATTCTCTAGGCTTTCCAAATGCTGCCTACAAACTTTTCACGAGTAAATAGGAACCCTAATCGAGAAACATAAACACATACTTTTACTTACTTTGGCACTATAAACATTTAACGTTATATATATTTAAATCAACATTATTACTTACACTTCTGTTAATTTTATTACTGCTTTTTATTCCTTTCCTCGTTGTCTGCTATTTTTAAGTTTATTTTATTAAAAAAAATAAAAATTCACCTTAAAGACATGAAAATTTTTGCGAGTTTGAATTGAGATGGATTATTAAATGAATGTGTGATTTTTTTTTGTGTTGTTTTAAATATTAGGTAAGAAAATAAGTTGTGTTTTATTAATGCTCTAAGCCACCCTACTTCAAGCTTTTTGCTTATGTTAGTCCATAAAACATGCCGTAATAAAATAAATTTTTCTTGGATGGATCTTATTTAAGTTTATATTGTTATTTATTTCATATTAACTGTTGCAAAGTCTAAATGGGAATCTAATAACGAAACTCTAATGAAATTTAAGGAGCATCAAAAAAAATTGTTGTAATCAAGTAATAAACAGGCGCATTACGCCAACTTTCTCATCTGAGACTAATTCCTGTCGCACAGTTGCTGAAAATTCAATTTCATCGGCCAAAAGTCCAATTTTTTGATATCGCCGATTTGAAAAATTTTAATACTATTCGATAGCAAATATACTAGAACTACGGTCTCCAAAGATCAAAATACTGGTAATTGTGGGTGTGGCATGTTGCTGGAAGCAAATATTTTATGTTAATAAAGAACAAATTTAATTTTTGTAAATTTGATCAGAATTAAATTATGATTTCTCGCCAACTTGTATCAATAAGGGATTGGAATTTTTTCTGTTATACTAGTAGGATAGTTGTCTTTTAGAAATGGTTCATTAAATCACTGTATCATTTGTACCTCTTGCGTTTTTAAATGCTTCCCAAGGTTCTATATTTTATTAAAATCCAAATTTCAGAGGAGTAGAACTTGTTAGGGTCAAAAAGGGTTAAAGAGATTTCAGAACCTTCGAAAAGCTGAAAGTGTCCTCTTTAACCCCATGTGTACTTGTGCAACTGTTTGGAACTGTCTGTTGAACACTTTTTTTAATTTTTATGAAATTACTCGCAACATTTTTTTGCTCTTTTTATTTAAGCTGCTCATATGACTGAAATATAACACAATGGTTTACTAACGTTTTGTTTTGAAAAAAAATTTTGCTACTTATGAACGGCTGAACATATTTGAATTTGAATTTGAATCTTTCGAGTTGATTTGAAAGAACACGGCTCAATGTAGGGTCGGGAGAGTGACTTGTGGACCTCTAAAATTGGTAACCTCGGATATTCAAACTTTTAAAAAATTCGCTCAAAATATATCTATTTATGGATTGCAAAAAATTAGACTTAAGCTGATCTGCAAAAATATTCTTAATTCGAGCCATAACCGCAAAAAAAAGCTCAAGCGACAAAACAAAATTTTACAGGAGATGGTTTTTCTTATTAAATTTCATAAAAATTTTATACGAAAATTGGCGCTTAAACTAAAATTTGATTTTGCTATTAAATCGTAACGGCACCTTCTGTGACACAGAGATTTTAGGAGATGATGCAAGTGTTGCCAATAAATTCATTAATTAAGAAAAAAACGAAACTTGAAAAAGTTGTCGCTTAAGTTTTTTTTGCGGGTAAGGATCGAATGGATTAAGTTATCTCCTTTGCTTTTATAGATATTCGGATAAAACGGATTTTAAATCGGGTTGATTATATTTAATATCAAACTGTTATCAATAATGGTTTAAACATTTTTAATGTTGGCAGAAAAGCAGACGTTAAGCAACGGTATGTTGTATTATTAAACGCTTATGTCTTTTTCTATAAGTAGAGTGAAATTTTCTAGGCAAATGTATGTATATGCGTATAAAGGTAATACATATAAATGCTCGTTTTTTATTTTTCACTAAATGATGGCCATGTTCTTTCCCTGATAAAAAAATATTTTCTTCAAAAATATATAAAAATGTTTATATTTCTCGAAAGGGATTGAGTATTATTGAAAAAGCAATTTTTAGGCAATTTGACATTTGTTTCTCCAACATGCCATACAAAAAAAAAAAATATCTAATTTTTCAAACAAAAAAAATTTGTTTAAGTAAAAATTTTAATAATTCAACACACCGATTTTTATAAAGTTAGAACGGTAATCTTTTGCAATATGTCCATTATTTTCTGAATAATTCTGATCAATATCGAGTAGTAAATATTGATACTGTTGTCATTTTTGTAAAAAAAAAAGTAATTTTTTAAAAGCCTTTTTCCGGGATTGAGAGTTTGGGGTATTACTAAATCAAAACTAGGAATGCTTTTTAGTCTACTGTAGTAAGATCTTTTCGGTCTACATACTTTCAAAGTTTAATTGTGATATTTTAACCATGTCAGATTCATGGAATGTCAAACATTAAATTTAGTGTTTCTATAGTGTAAATGAATGAAAGAACTTTCGTTATGAGTAAAAATAGTAATATTAAAGTTTTACATTCTATAAATCCGTTATTTCCATAAATTCTATATATTTAGCAATGTAGATTAAAAACTTCTTAAAACAGTGCGGTTAAAAACATCCCATTTTTTGACAATAAAAACCATTTTCATACAAAATGCCAAAAAACATCAAAACTTTGTTCCTAAAATTCTCAACAACTTCTTAGCCGACAGTTCAAGAAGTCTTCTCGCCAGCAAAAGAAAATTGTCTCTATCGGTTCAAAACTTACAGATTTTTTGGCCGATGAAAAACAATTTTCAGCCACTGTTCATCGCTAATGTACATTAGGGTGTCCATTATTTTTCGTAGTCAATTTTTGCTTAGGCATACCCTTTACTTTAATAGCCTAAAATATCCCAAATTTTTTTTTTAGATCGTTATATGAATGAAAACCCGTGCCGACTTGGATTTACTGCCTCTTTTCCAAAATAAAATAAACATTTTCGTTTAGAAATTTATATTGAAACCAAAAACAAATTTGAATTTTTTTTTTTGTTCTTTCAAAATACGGCCATGTTCTGCAAAACGCTAGGTGTATTTAATAATGTTCTGAAACTCGTGCGTTTTACTTGCGATCTGCTATAGTTTCTTAAAAATAGTCTAGTTCCCTTGAGCATACTTTGGAAAACTTCTGGCAATTGCGATTTACAGAACATCTTTTATGCAATTTCAGGTCAGAATTGCAAATGTTAGGCGTTTTGCGATTGTCAGAATATGCCCGATAAATTCCCAAGTGAATATTTTTATATTGTTTCAAAACATAGGCAGTTAAATAACGTGCGTCACTGAGATGCATTTTTATCTTTGAGTCAATAAAACAACATAAACTATTGCAACTCACCTTCATTATATTTTTCCTATTTTCTACACAGAGTAACAACAGACGTTAAAAATTTTTCAACCAATGATATTAAAATAATAACAAAGTGTTGTCAATATTTCGATAGAATCTGTTATCAAATTTTATACATATACCAATGTTGTCGAATTGACAACAGAGTCGGAGTCGTGGTGTTGCTACCAGAGTCGGAGTACCTACAACGCGACTCCGACTCTAACATGTCGCGCTATTCCACGTGCATAAAATATTTAAAGATTTTTTTAAATACTTTCCAAAAAAAATTCTCCAAAATTGGCTAGTTTAAAGTTGAAAAGGCCTATTTACCACAACATTTGCTATACCACAACATTTACATATTTCATAATAATTTGTGAGATAGACATCTAATGAGTTTTGTTGCGACTGTCAAAAAATTTAATATGACATTGACATTTGTTTTCACAGGTATCACACATTATCATGCTTTTTTTTAAAATTCAAACCTGATCAAATAAAAAGCATTATTATTTTAGAAAAACTTCAAAAAACTATGAAGTCGTATGGGATTCCATTTTTTTTTTTGTAATAATTATCATTTTCATAAGACATTGATTGCATTCACACTATCACACTTTAAAATATAAGAATACAGTTCTTGTCCTGTATTTATACAAAGAATAATAGTGTAAACTAACCTTAAGTAAATAGATCTAATTGATTATATGAGACTAAGTTCATCCCAGTACTTAAATCAAATAATATAAAAGTGTGTAATTATTTAAATGATTTTGTTATTTTATTCATAGCAGAACTTTTATTCGTTTATTGATTTAGTTGAAAATAGGGGTTTGTAATTTTTTTTTGATGTGATAAATTTTACATGCTCAGCTAAATTGCAAGAGTTGCAGTCATTCACTTGTGCTTAAAAAAGTTAATGACAGCATTTCCGGCTAATTTCAAAACCAAATTTCTTAAACGTCAGCACTGAAATATGTTTAACATTGTATAGAAATAGTGTTACCATAGTACTAAAATAGACCGTTCCTAAAATTTAACAATTAAAGATGGAAATCCTAGGTACCCTGAAAATATCCAGCATTCGAACTATTTCTTGAAGACTCCACAGCCCTGCTTATAACAGTATATAGACAGGGATTTGATGTTTTAAATGGCGGCTAAAACAAATGTATACAAAGTTATGCCACTGGCGAATGAATTTTGCGTAGCGAATTCGCTTCGATCGAAGAAAAACTTGTGTAGACAAAAATTTGGCAGACAAAGAAGAAAGAGCTTTACAAAGTTTATTGGACGAAGAAATAAGAAAACTTAGATAACAAGAGTTATATAGCATTGCATCGACCTCTAAACCTGATGTGGAGTATGACAAAGACGTAATCCTAAACTTCAATATGGAACGTGCACAACGTTCTGAAAAGGACGAAATCCCACGTTCTCAATTAACCTTTAAAGAGGCACAATGCTCTGCATTTCAGTGAGATATAAGTTCAAAAAAAACCTGGTAACACTTTAGGTAACCGCAGTTTAAGACATTCTTTATTCTTCTCAAAAGCACTGGTTGTCCGCTACAATGAATTTCATTAACCAAATCTTCAATTTAGCGAATTCGTAAGAAGAAGAGAAAATCCAGGGCAGAAACTATAAAACGGATTTCAAGAGCAACGCACCTAACATTGAAGATTCACAATGGACCACTGAAGGGGGGAGGGGGGAGTAAGTAGGTAAAAAGGTATAGCAAACGTAGGACTTACCGAAATGCTGGTGATGCTGCACGCAAGGGGGTGTCCAGACGCAAAACCGGGTGCACCGATATCCTGGGACGGTGTTTTGTCACTTTTATGATGAAT
The DNA here is from genome assembly GCA_943735925.1 of Pollenia amentaria. NCBI lineage: Eukaryota > Metazoa > Arthropoda > Insecta > Diptera > Polleniidae > Pollenia > Pollenia amentaria. The sequence continues at coordinate 115,994,676 of OX031010.1, read as the reverse complement.
GGTTCTGGTTCCACTTGCCCTTGTTGCCTCTTTGTGGGACTTTAGCTAAAATGAATGCCGCTAGATGGCTGTTACCACAAAGATCACTTTCTTTTCCTGTGAAGCAGTTAATTGGATCAAAGTCTTTTACAAAGAGTCTATAAACTCTCCAATATCACTATATAATTTATAGGGTACAGCCCGGAATTATATTAATTCTCATACAGAAAGAAAATGCACCTTTTAATTTTTAGCTACCCGTTTCAACGGTAGTTGTTTGCTTTTATTTTATAATAAAGATTCTGATAAGAATAAACTTTAAAAACACTACACAGATGGATTATCTGTCAATCTGTATTTCACACACTACACAAAAAATTATTTGTTAATTTGATTTTTATTTTATTTTTGATAATGAGTTTGTTTTTAATATTTGTTTTATTTACTTTTAGCATAAATTTCAAATATAGATTGGATTTGTTTTGACGACTTAAAACCTCGCGGCGCACTGGCTTACACTTGACTGAAAACTTCTTTTTTTTTGCTTTCTCTCTCGCCACTATCAAAACAAAAACCAGCGAGTCGTTGGTTTTGGTCAGTGTTGCCAGCGGCCTAAACATCCCGCCCCCCTTGCTATATTAATGATAGCAACGAGGGTCGGCATGAAAGGTTGGGGTATTCACTCGTGCAAAATAGAGATATCAAATGTGTGTAGTAGTAAAATATTTAAACCTGAATAGATATAATTTAAGGTTTAGATACAAAAGTTAGAATATAAATTGATATAATTCATAGGGGTTGATACAAATATAAAATATGTATGGATATAATAAAAAAAAGAAAATTTCATAAAAATGTACAAAGTATAAATTAATTCATGCGAATTATATAAAAAAAAATGTAGTACGGAGTACTGATAAAAAATAAAGTTGTTGTTGGTGTCAAGCTGCGAACTGTCCAATAATGACCCATCCCAACGCGGTATCCTGTGCCAGCGGTGAGCCAATGGATGATGGTTGCAAACCAATGCGGATCAGCCTTGGATAAATATCCGCTCCCCATACAAAGTTGATCGTGTTGTTTTCGAAAAAGTCTGGATCTGCCAGACGCAGGTTCCTGTAGGCGTCGGTAACGCCGCGGTTAAGCTTTTTCCCCTGTAGTCGCTCAGGCAATTGGTCGGACACTTTAGCTCTCACCGTAAAGGTACCTCCTTCCTCTGCAAACCGGGTGCGAAACGTCACCTGACACCACTTGTCTGGGCCAAACCGCTCGAAGGGCAAATGATAGCGCTCTACAATAAACGCTGCGATAGAGCTTGAGCCGGCGCACGGGTTCAAGAGACCGCGGACTAGGTGCCAACCTCCGTCTAGGTGCATTCGTACAATGACGGTGGGTACTACGGTGCCGGTGTCGGCCCTGGTCACAAAATCGTCAGACCGTGTTATGGCTTCGAAGTGGAGGAGGGTGTGATGGTTGCTATTGCAATGCTGGCAACGTCGCTGACTACGGCAGGCGGAGGTGCGGTGGGAGTGCGCAAGACAGTTCACGCAATACTGGTGGCGCCGCACGACATCCTTTCTTTCGAAGACCTCCATCTTGTTGAATTTTGCGCAGTTGCGAAGGGGGTGATCCTTGCGGCAAAGGCGACAGTCAGGTTTTTTGGCCTTTTGGGGACGAGTGCGTTGACGTTTCTCTCGGGGGGAGTCGCGTTGACGTTCTTCTATGGGGGAGCCGCGCTGACGTACACGAGGACGCATGATGACTGCAGGGGGAAATATAAAAAAGGGAATACATGAAGATGGGGGGACAAATTGATGTCACGTCGACGGGGAAATGGGGAGTAGGACCAACTTAACGATGGGCCGTGTGAGGATACCGTTGGCCGTTCGGATTTCGGCAACCCGGACCCGGCCATCGGGGCCGTGGAAAATCTTTTCGATGCGACCTAGTCGCCACTGATTGGGGGGCAAGTTGTCCTGTTTGATAACCACTAGATCGCCTTTCGCGAACTCTCGTTGAGGACATTGCCATTTATGTCGCTTATGAAGTTCGGTTAAATACTCCTCTTTCCATCTGCGAGCTAACTGATGATGCAGCAATTGTAGCTTTTGCCAACGATTCACGTAACTAAGTGAATGGCTCGTCAGATCGGGCTCTGGAGGGGATAAAAGAGGGGTGCCGACCAGGAAATGGCCAGGGGTTAATGCGCAGAGATTCGTTGGGTCCTCACTCATTGGACTTAGTGGCCTGGAATTTAAGCAGGCTTCAATTCGTGCAAGCATGGTGCTAAATTCTTCATACGTGAAGCTTTGGGAGTGACATAGTCTTTTGAAATGGGACTTGAAGCTCTTGACACCGGCTTCCCAGAGGCCGCCCATGTGGGGAGCGCCAGGGGGAATGAAATGCCATTCAACGGGGTTAAAAGCATTTTGAGTCATTAGACCTTTTCGTACGAGAGCTAGAAAGTGTTCCTTATCTCGCTGTAGAATGTGAGATGCGCCGACAAACGCGGTGCCGTTATCGGAATACATAGCGTGAGGGGTTCCACGCTGTGCGAAAAAGCGCGCAAAGGCGGCTAAAAAGGCTTGGGTGGAAATTTCTCCGGTCGCTTCTAAATGTATCGCCTTGGTGGAAAAGCATACAAAAACTAGCACGTATCCCTTAGTGACCTTACAGCCACGACCGACATATGATTTGATGTCGAAGGGTCCCGCAAAATCTACTCCGGTGTTGCAAAACGGTCGGGATAGACTTGTTCGTTCGGGGGGTAACGCGGCCATAAGCTGCTGGCCGAGTTGTCGTTTTTGTTTCACGCATGTTACACACTGAGATATTATTGTCCTGATTAGCGTTTTGAGTTTGGGGACATAATAGTGGAGTTTCATCAGGCGGTATAGAAGCGCATTTTGGCCATGCATTGTGTAATTGTGGAGATGAACGAGAAACAATCTTGTAAAACGAGCGTGATAAGGCAGTAATATGGGGTATCTTTCATCATAACTTAAGGTGGGAGAGTTCGCCAATCGCCCATTAATCCTTAGGACGCCATGGGGGTCAAGAAAAGGATTAAGGGGTAAAAGTGAGCTTTTACGTGATATCTGACGTTGTTCAGATAACTGAGCGTATTCATTGGGGTAGTAAAACTTTTGACAAGCGGTAATCATACGATTTTTTGCGAAAACGATTTCGCGGGGGGACAATTCTTCCCTGGCAGGGACCTTTGTGGAGCCATGTGTGGCCCTGAGTCGGTTGTAGAAGCGAAAGACATAGCACGTGACTCGTAGCGCTCTAGAATAATCGGAGAAGTCCTTGAGAAGATCGTGGTCTCCTTTGAGGGTGGCAAGCACTCGCACTGACCTTTTTTCTTCCTCAGTCACGAATGCAGAAGTACGTGACGGCCACTCTGCATGGGGTTGTCGGAGCCATGGAGGCCCATGCCACCACAGATCGTTAGATACTAATTCAGGGACGGTAAGACCGCGAGATGCCAGATCGGCAGGGTTGCTTTTGGACTCAACGTGAGCCCAGTTTTCTGCTCCGACCTTCTCGATAATCGACGAAATTCGGTGTTCTACAAAGGTCTTCCATTTATGAGCCGGTTTCTGCAGCCAGGCCAGCACAATGGTGGAATCTGTCCACAGAAAGGTTTTATAATCGCGAAGGCCAAGTTGAGATTGTACGGAATCCATCATTCTCGCCAGCAGGTCTGCTCCACATAGTTCCTTACGGACGCGTCGCAGAAGCCGTGTAGCTCAATATTATACGCGGGATCGAAATCTATAAAGCGAGGGATTTTGATTTGTTCTATCTTCAGGTAGTCATCAAGAAATTCTTGCCATTGTTGCATAGTAGTAGGGCTTAAGTTGTCGTCCCAGCCGGTGCCATCCTTCCATATCTGCTGCATAATAATCTTGGCTACGATGATTTTAGGGGATAACCAACCTGCCGGGTCGAAAAGCTTGGCGATTTCCGATAGAACACGCCTTTTTGTGGTCAAGTTACGATCAGGGCTAGATTTAAGCTTAAAATAAAAATGGTCGCTTCCAGCGTTCCACCGCAATCCGAGAGTTTTTGTTATACTAGAATCTGAGAGCTGAAGAAATTCCCCGTCTAGCAAATGTGCTGAGGGCAGGCCGTGCAGCAACATTTCATTGTTGGCTGTCCATTTACGCAGCGAGAAGCCAGCCGTATCAAGGACGGTTATGAGATCATCTCGCATCTTTACAGCAGAAGATATAGTGTGAGATCCCGTCAGTACATCATCGACGTACATGTGATTTCGTAAGATTTCAGCCACTTCAGGGTACCGGCTATCGTTTTTCTTGGCGAGCTCAAGCAATGTTCTAATTGCTAAATAAGGGGCACAATTGACACCGAAGGTGACTGTGTTTAGCTCGTAGTCTTGGGGTACCTCATTGGGGTGATTTCTGAACACGATTCTTTGATAGGGGGTGTGTGAGGGGTGTACGATAATTTGGCGGTACATTTTTTCGATGTCCGCGTTAAACACATAGCGGAAAAATCGCCATCGCAGCACTAAAATCATTAGGTCCGCTTGAAGAACCGGACCTGGGTGTAGAAGTTCATTCAGACTTACACCATTGGATGAGGAGCTTGAGGCATTAAACACCACGCGTAACTTTGTTGTGGTGCTGTCTGGTTTTAACACAGCATGGTGGGGCATGTAATATGTGCCGCTATCGCCAGCTACGGGGTTTACCTTGGTCATTTGACCCAGAGTAGAGTACTCTGTAATAACTCGATCGTATTCCGTCTTAAGAGCGGGGTTCTTTAGCAATCGTGTCTCGTTTCTCAAAAATTGGGAGAAAGCGATTTTTCGGGATTGACCTATGTCTAATTTTTCGGGGTATTCTTGTTTAAAAGGGAGGGAGACAACAAATCGACCATCATTATTGCGGAAGGTAGTGGATTCATACAATTTCTCGCAGAATGCGTCCTCCGGGGACGACTTTGTTTTCCTCGGGATTTCCTCTAGCTCCCAGAAGCGCTGGAGTTGGTGGTCTAATTCTACTGCATTGAAGTAGGAAAAGACTGAGTTTCTGCACGGGTTGTGAGCTATCTTGCCAGTAATGATCCATCCGAAGACGGTTTTTTGGGCAACTAACGACTGTTGTGTATCCCAATGTAGGCCATCCTGAATTATTTTCGGGTACGCATCTCCACCAAGAAGTAAATCGACTTCTGAACAGCCACTGCGATGGGTATCAGCCAATTGCAAATGTGAAAAACTGCAATTTTTTAGTGTAGACGAGGGGTAATGTGCAAGCTGACCTGTAAGCTTCTTGACGACTAAAGCGTCTGCGAAAAATTCAAACGACTTATCGACAGGGGACCCGATGCGAATATGGCAACTTATTGTAGAAGTAGCGGTTAACGAATCATTCAGGCCATGTATTTTCGCCTGTGAGGACCGAGTGGGCAAATTTAAAGTCCTTTGAAGCTTTTGCGAAATAAAGGTTGCTTCTGAGGCTGAGTCAATTAAGGCACGAACAGTGCATTTGACATCGTTGTTATAAACATCCACCAGCGCGGTGCCAAGTATGACGGATGGCGAGGTAGGCGGTACCGCAGGGCCTTGCAATTGCGTTGAAAACGATCTTAACGTACGGTTCGCTGCTTCCGCGGAGGTAGAAGGGGCTAAGTCCAGCGCTGTAGGGGGGTTATTGTTGGCCATATTTGAAGGCTTAGGGGCTGTGCTTGAAGCTGCCTCAGGCTCGGCCCGATGAAGCAGGGAGTGATGCTTCTTCTTGCAAAACATGCATACGTATTTGCTGGTACAAGCCCTGACAGGATGAGAGTTCCCTAAACAGTTGGTACAGCGGTTGGTTTTTTTGACGACAGCGTAGCGGTCTTCAATAGAGAGTGAGAGAAAATTAGGGCACTGTCGCAAGGGGTGATTCTGAGCACAGAGGTCACACAGTATCAGCTTCTGGGTTCGTGTCTTATTGTTTCCCGTTTGAGAATTATCATTTTTTTGATGAGATATGCTCGTCTTGTAATTTTGAACTCTTTTACTGTGGGCTGAGTTGGATTTATGAGCATTACTTGTTTGAGGGGGTTTGGAGGTGTGAGGACTCGAAAAAGTGGATCGAATGTCTGCCACAGACTCCAAAGTCTGAAAACGGGAGGTTAAGAAAGCGTCCATGGCTTTCCATGAGGGGAGTTCCGCCGTGTGGGGTAGAGAGTGTTCCCACAAATTGAGGGTTATATCTGGCAAGCACGTTGAACAGATATATACAAATATGATGTCCCAATTACTGGTGTCAATTTGAAGTAAGGTCAAATTGGTCACACAATCGTTTATTGTGCGTTGCAAACGCCTAATATTAGGACCAGTCTCCTTAGCAATGGGAGAGATATTAAACAGAGACTTTAATTGCGCATTGACTAGAACTCTTTTGTTCTCGTATCGATTGACTAAATTTTGCCATGCCATTTCAAACCCGTCGTTTGTGATGGGACATGTTTTCAGCAGGTCGCGCGCTTCCCCTTGCGTCTTCTTTAAGAGATGACACATTTTTTCTACGGGTGAGAGACGTTTGTTTTTTCCGTAGAGGGCCGTAAACATATCGCGGAAGGTGGGCCACGATTTATAATCGCCATGGAAAATTTCGGTGTCTCATGGGGGTAGCGATATAAACGGGGATTGGTCACGATCTGATTCATCGCGATCTTGAGCTTTGGGTATCTTGCGAAAAGTATCAAGAAGCTCGTGGACTTTTACGGTCGCCCTAAGCTGGCTTTCATAGGTGGAGAAGTAATTCTGCTTGATCGGAGCCAAGTCAGCAGTGTCCCTTTTCGACGAAGCTGTCTCGTCAGCGTCTTCGTAAGCACTCAAAACCTTTTCATAGCAGGTTTTGAACTCCTCCCATAGCCGTGTGATTTCGGCTTTCTGAATTTCTAAGGAGTGTGCGGTATGGAGCTCAACGGGTAAACCGCAAAAGTAGGTCTCGAACTCTTTAACGCGATCAGCTGCTTTTATCATTGCCTTTAACGATGCCATGACGTAAAATTATGTTTTATTCCGTTCAAGTAATGTGAACAAGAATGGGTAGCTATGCTCGGAGAGCAGTAGATTTGTGTTGATATGGTTTCGGAGAAACGCTAAGGGGAAACGCTATATTATACCTCGCGCACCGTATGGGGTGGGGGTAAATGAGCGCAAAGCTTAAAACGGATTTTAGGGGGCGCTTCGTAGAAGCGATGGTTAATATAATCCGACTCAACAATGGCGTCTAAAGGCAACGTGTAACGTTGGCCTATAATTTAGTTTTAAGGGGTGTGGTTTGTTGTGCCTCGTAGAAGCGACAAGCAATATAACTGTCAACGGGTGGTTATTTTCGCAAGAAAATATAGGGATCTATTCTCGGAGAGAAGTAGATTTTGAAAATTTATCAATAATTTTCACTTGGGCCTCATAGGAGGATGACAAAAGGGTGATACATACGTAATAAGTTCTGATACCAAATCCTAAGGAACTTATCAGAGGCGCCTCGTAGAAGCGGCCTGCGTGTATTGAGGTGTATGTGTATTTGTCGCGAGTTGCATTAATATTGTAATTAATGCCGAAGGAAAAAATATGGGTTACCTAGTGTGTACAGTGGGGGTAATTTGCATAAAAATGTTAGTAAAGGGGGATTAAATACGTTAGCGATCGAAAAAATATTAATACATTTCAATAATTATTCCATTTTACAGATGATTAGTAATTATAATTAATTTCACGAACTTCGGTGACGACCCTCCTATTTGTGTAGATGAACATATGTATGTCGACTCACTTTATTTAGTTGTTGTTACGTACATGCATACCGTTTATTATTATGTGGTGAGAGAACAAATGATTCGTTGGCTCATGCTTATTAAGAAAAAATGCACAAGCGCAGCAAAATTACAACAACAAAAGACCACAGTATTTTGGTGGTTGATTTTGTATTACTCTCTTGGATTTTTTTTCTTATAGGTTTTTTCTATGTAGCTGCAAGCGCATGAACTTGAACTTGAATTTTTGGCTTGTTTTGTTTTCTTAGATGGGTGCGCAAAAAATTCGACAGCCGACGAGATCGTCACTTGTCAGCATGTATGCTTATATGTATGAATGTATGTAGATACATATAATGGCATGCATACAGTTGATTAGTTCTTATGTCTTATTTTTTCCTTTTTGACAAAATAAATAGAACACTGGTTGCGGAGCCGCCACATACATATGTACATATGGGTTGAAGTGAGTATGGTATTTTGTTGGTGGGAAGATGTTACGCAGAAAAAAAGGTCGACAGCAGACGAGATCGTCACTTGCCAATAGGTATGTTTGTATGTATGTACATATGTACGTATGTGACATACATACAGGTTATTTGTTCTTATTTATAAGGTAATAAAGGGCAAAGAAATTTGCAAATTTGCGCGTACCGCTGTTGCTAAGTCGTATGACTTTTATGAGTTTGCGTGCTCTTGGGGTTTTGTTGGTAGGTTGAATTTTGTCTTTTCCTTTGGTAAGACTTTTACTGAATTTGAATATGAAAGGGAAAGACAAATTCAAAAAATGTAATGCACTTTTGGCAAACTAATGTTTTGACGAAACTGTACACACAGGGTATGTTTCGTAGAGGGTCTACACAGGGTGTGTAGATTATGGGGTGTGCTAAAAAACACAATGGATTGCCGGGTTCCCGGGTACCGGATCCGGCTCGAAGGACCAAGATGAAGGGGTGAGGGGGGAGTAAGTAGGTAAAAAGGTATAGCAAACGTAGGACTTACCGAAATGCTGCACGCAAGGGGGTGTCCAGACGCAAAACCGGGTGCACCGATATCCTGGGACGGTGTTTTGTCACTTTTATGATGAATGGTTCTGGTTCCACTTGCCCTTGTTGCCTCTTTGTGGGACTTTAGCTAAAATGAATGCCGCTAGATGGCTGTTACCACAAAGATCACTTTCTTTTCCTGTGAAGCGGTTAATTGGATCAAAGTCTTTTACAAAGAGTCTATAAACTCTCCAATATCACTATATAATTTATAGGGTACAGCCCGGAATTATATTAATTCTCATACAGAAAGAAAATGCACCTTTTAATTTTTAGCTACCCGTTTCAACGGTAGTTGTTTGCTTTTATTTTATAATAAAGATTCTGATAAGAATAAACTTTAAAAACACTACACAGATGGATTATCTGTCAATCTGTATTTCACACACTACACAAAAAATTATTTGTTAATTTGATTTTTATTTTATTTTTGATAATGAGTTTGTTTTTAATATTTGTTTTATTTACTTTTAGCATAAATTTCAAATATAGATTGGATTTGTTTTGACGACTTAAAACCTCGCGGCGCACTGGCTTACACTTGACTGAAAACTTCTTTTTTTTTTGCTTTCTCTCTCGCCACTATCAAAACAAAAACCAGCGAGTCGTTGGTTTTGGTCAGTGTTGCCAGCGGCCTAAACAACCACATTGGTCTCCGAGTGGATGTGCGCCCTTGGGCGCATAACCCTTCTTAACCTAACCTCAACCTAACGTTGTTACTGTTCATTGATACTTTTCGCTTATCGGCTGCATGATCTAAAATACTTGTTTAGCAAAGAAATAAAATCGTTTCAATGTTGAATGTATCAGAGGTTTGCGGGCCCCTTAATTTAATATCAACTACCTGTGCTACATACTCGTATTTATATGAATCTGATGTTTTACCCACTTGTTTAAATACAAACATTTATTTCAATTTCGTTACAAAATAAGTCACTAAAATGTATTTAGGGTCGGATAAAATTCCATACTGGTAATAAGTTTTTAACAAAAATCTTCAAGAAATGTAGCATTCTTTTTTTATCCTTTTTAAAATCATTTTTAGCATTTTTTGGCCATGTCTAATGCCAGATGTATCTGTAAAAATGTTTAAGCTCTGGTCACACTGCTTTCTAGACTTTTTAAGCAGTAACTGGTAAAAATTTCCAGTAAACAGTAAATTTGACATTTTTAATTCAGTATGCCCATGTATGTTTGAAACAATGTACAAAAAATCTTTTAATTTTTGTAAAATATGTGAGGAGTTCCATAACAAAATGCAACAATTCCACTTTTCAAAAGGCAACAATTCAAAATTTGATTTCTAAATAACTTTATAAGTAACTGCCAGACAAACTAATTTATTTATGAATTGTTGTAGTGTTAATAAACTTTTTTACCACAACAAGTCTTAAAAAGAGTCATCGATCTGGCTAATATAAATTTTTTCCATACATCCAAAAAAAAAAATTATAGTGGAATTGATGTGTTTTGTTATAGCTCTCCTCATGTATGCACTTGTTTGCATAGTTACATTTTAGCACAAAGCAGGTGCAATTTCTCGCAGTGCTGCATTTCACGTTAAATAAGGACTGCCAATATTTTTTGAGCGAGTTTTATTTAAATCACGCAAAAAAAGCGCGTAATTCAAAAACAGTATACTATTATTAATCCATGTTATATCTAAATCGCGCAAAGGAAGTGCCGTGTAAATTAAGGGATACCTGTATTCCCATATTTTGAAAAAAAAAATCCCTTATGACTAAAATCAGTCCCTAATAAACGCTCTAATCTACAATTTGTGAATAAATTGCCTCACATGACAACACTTCATACAAGCATAAATATGAATATGACATTCTCTCATATTTTTTAATTTCCTGTCTTACGTATAACTCTTACCTATACCCAATATGTCTGTATATGCAAAACTTTCGATGTACAAACATTTATCTGTATTTATCAAGGTATTTGAGTTCATTTTAATAATTTATGTCGCCATTGTGTGAGTGTGTATCAGCATTATTAACACACATTTTTCTGTCACACATTTGTACATTTGTATCTTAATTTAAATTTTTTTTTTTTTTTTTTTTCTTTTAAATTTATGAATTTTGCATAGACATGTAACCGAATGCTGCTGCTCACTTTATAAAAATAAATACCATTATTATTTAAAGTGTCAACAAATATTTAAATTACGGTATAACGTTAATATTAAAATTAATTTAGAAAAATTCTAACGAATTATTTAAAAGACTTTTATTTAGTAATTTCGATTTAAAATACTTTGAATTATTTAAAATGCACAATTAAAAGTGAATTTATTTTACAATATTTTCATTTGTTTTTGGAAAATTTTTAAAATGTAAATGACACAAACAACTTTAATTCAATTCTTTTATCTTAGCAAATATTTAATATTCTACTCTGGTTCTAGGGGAATATGAATTTTTTGTTAAATTTACTACAGATAATTTTTGTTATTTTCTCGATGTCGTTATCTCAACAATAAATATTAGTTTTTATGTATTTAAATATTTATGTACAAATATCTATACACATTTAGACAAACGTCATTTTAAATGAAATCAATTACAATAAATAAATAAATTTACTAAGACTCGTAATTGTTTTATTTATTTGGCAAAGTGAAAATAATAAAATGGAAGAGTATTGCCAAAATATGAGATCTGTCATCCATTTTTAACATTGAAAAAATATATTTTCTAGGAACTAAACTAACAAAGAACGCATATTTGGGCAAAGGGTATAAACACTGGCGGCGCTTTGTGGACCATATTTTGAGAAGGCTGCCAAAAACATTTTTTATGGTTACTGATTTTATAGTTATGTTACTCATTTGAAAGTTTATACCAGTGAACCTCGGGAGCCAAAAAATTACAGCTCTTTTCCAACTATATCACAGCAAAAATTAAATTCTAATTTTTAAATCACCAGAACAGTTTGGTTTTAAGAGATTTTGAAGTAAAAAACATTTTGTATTTACTTAACTTATAAGCCTCTAAAGCTAGAGAAAAAAAGGTATTTTTGTCTCTTAGAACTAAAATTTTTTGCTATAGGTCAAAATTACCAGCAAATCTCCTTCCTTCCTCCCATCATAACACTTCAAAGAAATCGTGGACCATTTTTTAACCCCAAACCTTCTCTACATCCCTACACCCCATTGGATATCGGCCAAGTTCTGTCCGTATAAGCCAGAACCATTTTTCTGACCCAAGGTCAGATATTAATGAATGCAATAGATTAAGAAAAAAAAATTTTTCTGTACAGATTTGCAACGTTCTTTATTAACGTATTTCGGCCTTCGAAACACAAATCTAAAGACATTTTTGTATGTTATAGATTTTTGATCGCCTAGTCGATTAAATTAAGGCTGACTTCCAAAACGTACCAATACAAAGTTTGTATACAGTTTTACTACTGTATTTTAACCATGTACATGTACAAAGTGCCGAAACAATGCAACTATGTGTTTTGTTTATTTAAACGTTTTGAAATGTTACAGCCGTACCTAAACAAGAGCGGAAGGCGGAACGTTTTCTTCAGCGTAGCTATTACGCTGATATGCCATACCTAAATAAGAGCGTCAGCGTTGTGCCATAAACAGTAGTGGTAACTTTCGTGCCGACTAAAACCCTCATAAAAGACATAAGAAATTGAATTAAAGCCGCTAGTTTGACCTAAAAATAGCTAATTTGCCATTGTTTATTATCAAACAATAAAAACAGGGTTGTCACAACAACAAATATAGCAGCCCTGTTTATTTTAACGCGCTGTCAAAATCGGATTTTCCAATTTCAAAGCGCTACCGTTGCGTTGCCGTCGCGTTGTTTCGGTATGCTACATACAAATTGTATGGGCATGAGGATTTTTGACAGCTAGAAAACGCAATATTAAAAATAAACATGTAGTGTTTGCAAATGAAATGTTAAATGTCACAAAGCATCAATTTTAAAACCGATGCCCTGATTGCTGTTTTACTACGTTACTTAACAGTGATGTTTTGGAAGGGTTTGCATTGTATATATTTTGTACTGCGGCGTTATGAAACATTATGCTGTGCTCTAATACAAAGCAATTGGCGTTTTGGAAGTCAGCCCAAATGTATGTGCCAAATTTCATAACATTAATTTCTTTGTGAGGGAGCTGGAGGAACACTCGTCTTCAGATCGATTCAGAAAGTAATTCTGAGAAGACTGGTATTCCTAAATGTTTAATTTGCAAAACCGGAAATTACCAATTTTAATTAAAATATTTCTAACTTCGACCTATTTGTTTTCTTTTTTTTTTTTACGAAAATTTTCCCAGGATATACTCATTATACTGTCAAAGTTTTTGAATGTGGACTCCATAAGTTTAAGATTTATTCATATTTATTTAGACACATAACGCACTTCGAAATCATACGGGATCTTTTGAAATTAAAATTTTCATTATTTCGACTCCAGTTTTCTTTTTTCAAGTCCAAAATTAGCCTAGAGATATTCATAATACTGAAAACGTTTTTAAGTGCTAATGCATTAGTTTAAAAAATACATAAATAAATGTCTACAGGACGAGGAAAAGAATAGGCTCATCGAGCTCCAAGGTAAAGCAAAAGAAACATTTACAAAAAAAAGCTCCATCACTACCATAAGGTCACACCTAGGGGGGCAAAATAAAGGAGCGAACTTCCTTAATTTTTCCCTTCAGACATTCCTTAAGAGGGGGGGGATTTAAAATTTAATAAAATTGTAAAAATTGAGCCCCCAATTTATTTTTTATCCCCAACATTTATTGCTAACATACCTACCCGTTATCTTCATTCCCTTAAGGAATGGAGATAGTGGAAAGTATGTTACTAGTCCATGCTCGTAAAATTTTTTTTAATGCGATACTGCGGTTCTGCGTGGAACCTTTAAACTGATTTAACCACATATACATTCAAATAAGGTGCATCTCATATTTTCTCCGGAGTCCGGACCTAACGATTAAAGGAAGAAATCGGAGGGTTATTTCTTCACGTTTTGCCAAGCGCTTCTAAGCATCTGCACGTTCAGAAATAAAGATACGAGTTTGGATTATAGATCTTCAGCGCATATCAGAAACTTTGAAAACTTTGCCTAGAAGTTTTCCAAAGAAGCGCGTCGTTGCGAAAAAATTAATGAGTACACCTTCTTCAGGATCTAGAGAGAGAGAGAGAACAAGTCATTTTCTGTCATTCTTGTAAAAAGTTGTTAAAATTCCATAGAAACCCCTCTTTTGCTTTAAGTACTCGATATAATTAAGCTTATCATGATATTCAACAAGACGCTGTAAAAGAAAAGGCAACCTCAGGATACCGCATGATGATTGCTTTGTGTGTTTTGTCTGCAAATAAAAAAGGATAGAACTATGCAGCCGAAAATAAAAGTGTTTCTGCAATACGGGGGTTGAGCTAGTGTAATAGATATCATGGCTATGGAGTCGTCAAAAAATAGTTCTAACTCCGACTCCGACTCCAACTCTGACATCTACTTTTACCTCTATGCGAAATGTATATGAGACTAGTCCTTATTTGACATTAAGCAATTTTTTTAAAACAGTACCTTTTAAATGGTTAAATATAGCAAGAAAATGTTTCGGTAAAAATTTAAAATCGATATTTTAATTCCAACATGTCGAGCCATAACCGCAAGAAAGCTCAAGCGACACAAACAAAATTTTACAGGAGAAGGGTTTTTTTTTATTATATTTTATAAAATTATTGTATGAAAATTGGCGCTTAAACTAAAATTGGTTTTGCTATAAAATCGTAATGGTACCTTCTGTGATCATGAGATTTTAGGACATGATGCAGGTGTTGCCAATAAATTCATTTATTAAAACAAACGAAAATTGAAAATGGTGTCGCCTAAGCTATGGCTCGATGTGCCGCATTGAGCATTAATATAGTTATTAACATACATACGTACAGTAGACTGTTTCTTATTTTCTGGCTTCAAATTTTTTAAAGTAGACCATACAAATCATTTCGTTATTCACCTAATGTGCTATTTATTTTAACACAAGTAAACGACTTAAAAAAACCAAACATCTTTTTTTCAACTAGATCAATAACTGAGTATAAATTAAGCTAATGCAATTTAGACTCTTGAACGCACTTATAAATTATATACCAAAATAATTGAATTATTATTATAAATGTTTATACCATTTAAGTAATGTACTTGAATTGAATTCACATAAAATAACTTTAAAATTACTTATTCATGGTAACCTGCAAAATTTTGCATCGCCAATTTTGAAGAATTTTTATTTTGGAAAATATTAGAAAATTTAAATTTTGATATTTTAATCCGGCTAAGGTTCATTGAATTTAATTTTCGTTAAATTATTTTTATGAAGTAAGGAATTTTTTCAACATGAAATGAATTAAAATTTATTAATAATTTTTCATTCTTTACTAAGCTAGTAACAATCGAAGCTAGTCTGGGCAACCTGTCCGTGAAAACCTGGGTTCATTTCCCAGCTTAGTCAAGAATAAAAAATTTTCAATAAATTTTAATTCATTTCATGTTGTAAAATTCCTTACTTCATAAAAATAATTTAATAAAAATTAAATTCAATGAACTCAAGCCTGCTTAAAATATAAAAATTTGGATTAAAAAACCATTAACAGTTCAATAAAAATAACCAGAATACTAATTATTAGAAAATTTTCTTAAATTTTGTATGCTAAAATTTTTGTGGGCAATTCGACTCCGTCTCCGTCTCCGACTCCGGTACATAAACCTTTACTCCAACTTCAAAACTCCGACACCGAGTCTACAGCTCTGATAGATATAATGCGTTGCTATATCCGTATGTGTGGCCAGATTATGGACAGCATCATCGATATAACCAACATAATTTAAACGACACAGCCTGCTCCGTTGGATTTATGGATTTATTATTGGAGGCGGCACAATTTCTTGACCTATATTTTCTTGCTGCATATTCTGATAAATTATTTAAAGTTTAAGCTTTTTTAACAACAAACACATCCATAAAAAAACGTGCCTTCAACCGCTTTTATTAAATGGAAGTATTTATTATATTCTTCACAAATATCTATGATGAAATTATGGATGAACTATTAAGCGTTTATTAACCATACCTTAACTTAAATCTTTTGCAAACTTTTAAACAAGTTTTTTTCTAAAAAAATAGACTTAAATATTTGAACTCCCAATTAAACGACAAGTCAGAAATGACAAGTTTTACATAAAACATAAAAGAGTTTAAATATAGTTTTCATTTTCATTGAAATAAAAAGCACTTCATTGAATGTAATACCTGACTTAAATGGAGCCTGTCACATTTCACCAACTTCCATTTAATTTATTGTACAAATTATAAATTCGAAAAGAACAAACTGAACATTTTTGTGTTTACTCGTTTGGAACAAATTTTCACGATAAAACTGAACGTTATGAAAATATAAATTATATTTAAACAGGTAAAATTGCTTATTTACTCGTAGTTGATTATCAAGCATATAAATTTTAACAATTTCCTTTTTTTGCTTTTCTGTACGGTATAAAATATTTATTTATTTATATTTTCCGTTTAAGCATTAAATTCATGTCTGTTTTTAGAAAGAGCAACAATATCAAGCAACGAAATATGAAGAAAAAGCAAAGCGTTAGTAAAACAAATCTTGGTTAGAAATTGCACTTATTTTATTATCGATTTATTTTCTCTTACCATCTCAAATTCAATACTTAAGTGATGCATTTTGAATGGCTGTTCAAAACACTCACACAAACGTTCTTTTACATAAACAAAGCCAAACACACCTAAACAACTGCTTCTCACAATGACTACAATATTCGTTTTCTAAAGGTGCAAGACCAGAATCAATTCAGATACACAAACTAGTACCCAGCTACCAACACTCATTCATTTGTTTAGAAAACTTCATATACATATATATTTGAATCTGTTCAAAATCAGGACAAAAGGAGAAGGTTAGAAGCAGAGATAAAGTCGGAATTACTATCTAAATTTTGATAGAGATTCTTAAACAGATTTAAATCGAGATTTTATATCCTCTACTACCACGAGTGTAGAGAATTAAGTGATATCGATTTTGTTATTCCGTGCGTAACAAGAAGAAATGTTCATATTTAATGACATTAGGTAAATATTTTGGATCCTTGAGAAATTCCAAGCCAATTAAACCATTTCTTACTGACCGTCTCACTGAGGGGCCAAGTCCGTCAAAATAGGCGATTAATTCAAGAGATAAAGATAAACTTTAACTTTCACGACCATATTTGGTACCAGGTTAAAGTAGATTTGTAGATATTCTACATCTTTAACTACAAAAATAAAAGTTTCACTTAAATATCAGAAAAACTTGACTTAAAAAGTTTAAGAAGGGTTTCTTTTCTAACTATGCAAAATTGGACATTAGAAAATCTAGCCATTAACAAAGATATATGAAACGATAATGTTGGACTTTGAATGAAGATGCTATATTTAAAGGGTGATTAATCGTGAAGTTTGATTTTCAAACTGCTTTGTAGTTTTTCTTCAGTATCGTTTGGCAAGTCGTCATGGAAAGACTCACACCACAACAGCGTCTCCAAATTGTTCAGCTGTATTTCGAAAATGAGCGTATTGCGAGAAATGTTTTTCGTGCGATTCGTGGAACTTACGGTGTACATAATGTAACCGCTATCGCCAACACCATTCGCAAATTTGAGTCCCAGTTTACTTTAGTGGACGAGTGGATGAGCAGCCTGAAGAGTAGCCAGAGCAACTATTACATACATTACAAACAACGGTTTGGTGTGGTTTATGGGTGGAATAATTCCTTAAAAAATTAGGAAAATCAGAATGTTGCCGTCAATGGTAACCGTTATCGCACCATGTTAACGGACTATGTGATTCCTGAAATTCAAGCCTATGGTCTCGGTGAGCTCTGGTTTCAACAAGACGGTGCTACGAGCCATACAGCGACTGAAACAATGACCTTGTTGAGCAATAATTTTCGTGATCACTTAATTTCCCTTTTTGCTACGGTAAATTGGCCTCCTAAGTCATGTTGTGGACTATATTCTCTGGGGATATGTAAAGTCTGAGCTCTTCAGGAATAAGGCAGCTACGATTGTCGCTTTGGAAGCCAACATTGCTCGTGTTATTTGTGAGATACCGGTCGCTATGCTCTAACGAGTCGGCCACCAGACCACCTTAGACGTAGTCATGGCCAACATTTACATTATATCATGTTCAAATAGTAAATGCCATAAATTGTTCTCTTAATCGATAATAAAAATTTTAAGTTCACTCATGATGAATCACCTGATGTTCTAGGCATGGAAACTCAATATGATATTCGTGGGAACCAACATTTTTTTTAAGTGTCGAAAGAAGCATTCAAGTGTCTTGGCTTCTTAAAATGGTGCACGAACTACTTCACTCCGACTGATCTCCTCACTATTTATTCTGCCTATAAAAGATGACGGCAGCATTTGCCCTTCATTTTCCTTTTATCATAGACCAAACCTTATTGAGGTTGAAGCTATGAGGCAGAATATAAACGACACACTTAATCCTGACCCTACGACAATCCCCGAAGGGGTCTTGCGAATAGGGTCAATTTTAATGCTTGCAAGACCCAATGTTGTATGTTGACATACATCCGTCTTATGTAGTCAGCGTCATTTGTACCCATGGGATGTATAGCTATTGAGGAATCCGCCCCTCTTGATGTTCTAGGCATGAAAATTCAATGTGATGTTCGTTGGAAACAACATGTTTTTCAAGTGTCGAAAGAAGATTTCAAGTGTCTTGGCTTCTTAAAACGGTGCACGAACTACTTCACTTCGTCTGATCTCCTCACTATTTATTCCGCCTATATCCGACCGAAAATGGAATACAATTCCAATATCTGGGCTATTGCTTTAAGGACTTTCTTGAAGCTTCTGGATCGGGTGCAAAGGAGTGCGTTGAAGCTCATCAGTGAAAGTAGGGTATCCAGCTCTATTGACTCAGTGGCGCATCGTCGGAATGAGGGTTGTGCGACATTGTGCTATCGATTCAACAACAGTAAGTGTTCAGCTAAGATGGGCGAACTCAGTCCTGAGACGCGAGTGCATGCCCGTAGTACTCGCCTTTCCAGCAGATCACATCCGTTCGTTGTCGACTGTCCAGTGTATCGCACAAAGCTTTAAAGGGAAAATTCGTTTCTCGGTCCAACTAGCCGTATGTGGAATAGACTTCCGACAGAAGTCTTCCTAATCGGCTACATTTTGGAAAATTTTAATGCCCACAAACACTAATCCCTTTCTGCTTCTCCTCATATTATATTTTCCTTATTCCAACACAATGCATTGCATCACCTGAGTGTTCGTTCAAAGTAAATAACATGACAAAAAAAAATTTTAAGTTCTTGAAACTTAAAAAATATACATTTCCTTATAGGGCGTGACTAGTGGAATTTTTTTTGTTTTGCATTGGATTCTACCTGTTTTAATCTAATATGTATGTAAAAAGAAAATATATACGTTATAAGTTTTAGAAGGATTTTCTTGGTACGAATTTGATGTTGATTTAAAAAGTCACCAAATGCAAAAATGAATTCACTGTCAAGCCATTGTTAAGCTATGACCAACGATATGATGAGATCGATTTTCTCACAAGCTTAAAAATACCGGCAATTAAATCCTAATAAAAATTGATAAGTAACAAACAATGATGTTCCCTCTTAAAAAATTTGAGAACATCTGATTTTTTTTCATTCCAATATGATTTCATTGAACATGATTTTGTTCGTGTTACTTGCCTTAAGAGAAGGAAATGCAAAAATATAGACTTTAAATTTCTAGTTCAATACTGATGAGCAAACTACAATAGGGGTACTTGTAGCACAATACCTGTAGAGTATTGAATACCATTCACAATGTCTTTGTACAAAAAAAAAATCAAAAAAAAAGTTAAGAGAAAAATTTTTTATATACATATCGCACTTAATCAACAAGAAGGTATTAACACAAAATCTTTATTTTTACTTTTTCGAAAAAATCGACACGTTATATTCACATCTACCCGCTGTAAAACTATTATGTGTACTTTTTGGAAATGTAAAGATTGATTTTAAAATTGTTTTTCATATGCCTCAATTAAATTAAAATTTGATTTACTGCTACTGAAAACTTTTAAATTTTGAGTTAATACCCTCTTGTTGATTAAGCGCGATATTTACTTAATAAAGCAAGAAATGTAGGATTAAATCAATTTGAAATATAATATTTAAAAAAAAACTTATCAAGTGAAAATATAGAGAACGAATATAATTTATATAAATTTAAAATGCGTAAATTTTTCAATATATTAAAAAACATTTATAAGGAAATTTAGCCAAAAGTCCTTTGTATTTTAACATGACTTTGTGTTCGATCCTTTATGTATTTGAACACTCTACACAAAAGGAAGTGGTGTAAAACGTTTTTTTTTTTGCCGACGCATTTTATTTCGTGTTAAGAACCAAAATAGATTAGTATAAACCCCTATTAAGGATACCTACTTTAGTTCCGGCCTAGCCGAATTAGCTAGTCCGAATTTCCGTGTCCCCTGTGTGTAAGTTTTTTAATGAATTGTTATTTCCTTAAGATTTTGTAAGAATCATCATAAGGCTTTTAAAAATTGTTTCGACTTATGTCTTTCCGCAGCTAATAGTTTAAATTCATTCCAGAATGTCTTTCTCTATTTTGCGCCGCCATGTATGTGCCCTGCATCTTGTCTTCGACTCACTTCGGGATTTTACTCACCAACAGGTTTCCTCAGGGTCCGATAAATTTACCTCCATATTCGGTGGAGTATATAATTTCTGATAATTAAAAATGTTGTGTATTCTTTGCAAAGGGCTTGGTTTGAAATAGTAACTGGCCAAAGGATTTTCAACACTCTGTGGCGGTTTCTGAAAGTTTGGACGCTGTTAGTATCTCCAGCTGCCGCGTTACATGATTCGCATCGTATAGTAACGTAGATTAAACACAAGAATTAAAGATGCTTAATTTGATGTTCAGCGAGATGTGTGTTAGTCGCCAGATTGTGTTGAGTCATGCCAACCCTTGGTTAGCGACACTTAAGGCAGAATTAGTCTTTACTTTCTGTTCCGTTCCGAATCAGCTGACTTGGTTCTGTTAAATAGAAAATGTGTACAAGTCGTTAGTTGTTCTGTTACTTTTCGTGCCGTTGCGGACATATCTATTGAAAACAAAACTTTGTCAACATTGTTAAGTGACAGCAAGAATCAGATGTTGTTTTTACCTTAAAATAAACCTAAATAAAGTAAAAGTGTTTTAACAACTTAAATTTGAAAAAAAGCAACAAAAAATAAAAGATACATGATGAAAAACTGATCACGTTAGTGGAAAGCAAAAATATTTTATATAACAAATTCAATAAAGAATATCTAAAGAAATAGGAGTTCCAGGTAAGTAAATTTAAAATAATAATATTTACCGTAATAACAGTATAATTTTTACAGAAGAATTGTGTATGAAAAGATGGACATCACTACGAGACAGCTTTGCAAAGGAGAAAAGAAATGAAAAGCTTGCATCTGGTAGCGGCGCTGTTTCCACACATCGTTGGCATTTTATGGATCAGTTGAAATTCTTGGCACCTCATGATGTTTCACGCCCGTATATACTTATTTGTTTTTATTGGGTTTTTTTTTATTTAACTCCATAATTTTTAGAGTGCGTTCAACAATAAATATTATTGAACAAACTGCCCCTATTGCCAAACAAAGTTTTACAAAACTTCAAGACTCACCGCCAGAATTGCAAATTTTAAATACATATTTTTTTGAAAATCAAATGATAGATTCTTTTATTTTTGAATCACAAACTCAAGATTCTTTATTGTCATTACCAGCAGCAACCCCCGAAGCATTAAAAAAGCGAAAAAGCAAAAAAGAACAGAACAGCGGCATTTTTGTGTTGTCTTGTTTATCTAAAACAGCTGATACGTTTATACTAAAAAACTAACTACAAGAATTTAACAACAGAACGGCACGAAACAGAACGGCAACAGAGAGTAAAGACTAATGAGGCCTTAATTCTGTTTTTTTATGTCGTCTCCAGATCCACCTGTAGATGTTAACAAGTTGCCGAAGTAACAAAACGACGTGACATTTTCTAGAGGTTGGATGTTGGCGTTCAAGTCAGAGTTAATTGTCGTATTCATTATTTTATGATGATAGGTCGTTAATTATTTATCCCTAAAAAAATGCAAATATCGATCAGTACTTTTAGGAAATTAAAAAAAATACAATTTTACGACTAATGCAGGTTTTTATGACTTAAACATTTGATATGAATCAAGTGTATATTCAGGTAAATTTTTTATATACACAAAAAAGTCCAAGAAGTAGCAAAAAATAATATGCTAAAAAATATGCATGGAAAAAACACAAATAACGTTAATGTATAAATTATAATTGTTATTTGGTTTGGTAATTGGAAAATATTATCTTAATTATAATAGGTTTTGAGTAGGGATTTAACGAATATCGGTATCGGCGATATTTTACTGTCGATACACCGATACTTTTTTAGAGTTTTTTAGAAAAAATAATTTAGTTTTTCAATCCTTATTTTTGTATAACAACTAAGAGAAATAACATATTTTAAAGCAGAATAAAATATTAAAAAAACAATAGAACAATAACTTGTTTTTTTTTAATTCTTTAGCTGAAGGTCCACAACGCACATTCCATGCGTTTGATACTTTCTTGACCTTTTTTGTAGACGCATCCAAATGTGGAAAGTACTCTTACTTAAAGCGTTTTATACGTATATGCATTAAGCGATTCTACCAATTGAACGCGTAGTGTGCACCTCCAGCTTTCGTCGTTTTGCTTTGCATCATAGTAGTGAAATGTTCTCTTACTGCTAAATCATTCATGTATTTGTAGTAAAAAAAACCTACAAATGTTGTACTTATTAGTTTTATATGCTTATTTTTAATGATGTTGGTAAGAATAAAATTAATTTTGGTGGAAATTTTGGGTTGCTTCGAAGAGGCTACAAAATCCATATGCAAGGCCAATACTACATTGTTTAACGTTATTCCGCTAGTTTACAGTCTTCGAACATTATTAGAAAATATAATAACTGAATAAACTGAGACAGAGAATATTTCAGAGGCCCATTGGCGACATACTTAGCATTAGTTCTGAATGAAAGATTTGAGGGCATAGAGAAAAATGAAAGCTATTGTTTATCTTAAATTATTCAAATATTTTAAAAACAATCGGCTTCAAACGTATCGAAAAAACGTCTTACTGAGCTACTTTAGCAATGCATTCTGGAATTGTGAAACAGCTTTGGCCTTTGGCTTATCCAAGGAGGATAAGCCTCTATATTCTAAGCTGTGGTTCTGCTAAAGAAGAAGTCGAGATATACCTCAGATCTTCTTATATTTCTAGAGACGCAGATGCGCTTGGTGCAGAAATACTTAAGTTTTCAAATGAGTTCTGTCGGATCTAAGAGAATTTTTTCCACTGCAGGTCTGGTTTGAGAATATCTTGTATATTAAACAAAAATTTTATTCATTTTAATTTTAAATATTTATAATCTCTAAAACTGTTCTATAAAAACATTATTTATTTTTTGTTAGTTTTACCATAAAATCAAATTCGTTGTTTTTTAAATCTGATTAATATCAGTTTCAAATATTAATAATCTTCTATACTATAATTTTGTATAATAAAAAATTATTATACTTAAGTTTTGTCAATTTCAATTTGAATTCGAATTAAATATTCGTATCGGTATCGGTATCGCTAATATTTATTTTTGAGCATCCGTATCGTATCGGCAAAAAGACATATCGCTACATCCCTAGTTTAAGTTAAGAGCGACACATTTTGCTTCTTCAATAAAATAATACTTATGGGTTAGCTATGAAAATGATTTTTATACCAAAGACTATAACAAATTATGCCATTTTTTAAGGAATTACGCATCGATATTGAAATCCGACATCAGAAGCGATAGCTGGCACCAACCAATCAGGCAAAAATGCAAGAATTAGCATGAAATATTTCTCGCGCCGGACTTTGTATTTAATAACTCGATTGTGTCATACGCTGTATTGCACATGTTCATGCTGGTCTCAAAAATACATGGCCCTTTTGTGATAGTCGTTGTTGGTTGTTGGCGCTCCATTTTCTTAAAAAAAAAATAGACCATCGACGCCGAGGTCAAGAAAAAGGACCAAACAGTCTTTGTCCAAAGGCGACATTTGCTTGTTGAAAAATCCTATGGGTAAAAATTGAGCTTTAATGGCAAAAATGGTTTTCTTGTGTTTAAAGGTCCCTTTTTCATTGGATCATTGCAGGAACTATCCAAAGATGCCTTCATTCTGATATTTTGATTTGTTTTTTTTTTTTAATTCGACGAGCTTATGCAAAATTTAATACCAACTGGTTCGTTCGGCCACCTTTATGTTAGTTCTTGTAACAAAAATATCAGTTTGTTACGTTTAGTGTTCCACAAAAGGGTTCATAACTTTTTTCCTACACAGAAAGAAAAACACTCGGGATAAATTAAGCTTTTTATACTTACTTTAAGTATGAGTCGTACTCAATAATTCAAGTACGAATAATACTAAAACTTAGTCAAAAAAATCCTAAGTGGGATTACTTTCGAAAATCAATCACGGAATTTCTTAAAATAGGTATAATAATTCTTAAACCAAGTACAAAAAAGATTGAACTTTTCGTTGGTAGTGCCACTCTGAGAGCTAAATTATAAAATGAGCGTTTTAATCTCATATACAGCGTTACCGTTGGTGCTACTAAAGTAGCAATTTGCCACTTTGTTCACTGCTTGGATACTTTTTTGCTACTTTTACAAAATGCACCCAAATGTGATACTTTTTGTAATTCTTGCCACTTTTTTGATACTTTTTACTAAATGCAGAAATACTTTTTTGTACATTCTGTTTTATTAAAACTCTCAGCTTTAATGAGAGTTATAATGTTTTAATATATATGTAAGCAAGCTTATATGAAATTGTTCTTGCCATACATGGTAAGCTTATGTATATCTCCCGAAAAATATATGTACACATGTGCACGTATTAAATATTCGCGAGCAAGTGCACTTGGTAAGTCTCACTTGCTTCTATGCGTATACCATGACGAAATACCATGACGAATACTTATGTCTGCATAAATCAAGGTTGTCATATTTTTTTAACTTCGTCGCAAATTATGCACCGAAAAGCGCCGAAATTCGCCAAATTTTATTTTCATAGGATTTTTGTTAAGAAAAAAATTCTCCATAAGTCGCAAATTTGATTTTTATATAACACCATATTCACGCATAAAAGTACTTACATGAAATTTCTGAATACATATTATAAATAAAAATTATAATGAATTCGTAATAAAATCAACATTTTCAAGGTTTATGGCATATTTTATTCACAGCTTTCCGATAAATTACAAGAGGGGAAAATGTTTGCTTTTATAATTTTATTTATGAACGTTTGAACACAAAAATTTTCTGAATAATTCCAAAACTGTTGAAAATTTCAAAAAATATTATTAAGATGGCTTAAAGGGAATTTAGTTCCAAATTATTCGATGTTAATTCTTTCCTAATTGGACAAATCGTTCTCAAGTCATGATACAAATAAGTCGAATATGACCTTATTCGACTTATTTCGGGCGAAATATTAGTCATGCCCACAATAGTAAATAAAACATAAAATTAGCATCGAACTAATTTTGCAAAAAATGTATTGCCACTAATTTCAGAATAATTCCGAAACAGTTATATATAAAATATTAAAAACAAAAAAATAATTGCGATGATTCAAAGGAAGTTTTTTCTAATCATCTGTAAGTGTTTTGACAAAATCGGAAAAATCGATCTCAAGTTAGGATAAAATAAATAAGCATAACCATCTTATTTTGGGCGAAATAATGGTCAAGCCCATAAATCTGTAAATAGATTTGGATTCAGCTCGCTAAAGTCAATTAAAATCGCATAAACAGTTCTTGCTCCCAACGCTTTTTGTGTTTTGCTGACCAGTGTTGTTACATAATGTTTTTTTACCATTTATAAAAAGTTATTTTCAATTTAAAATAAGTTTAACAAAATACGTAAAAAAAAACATAATTGGGTGTACTTATACTGCTTTTAAAAGAATCCCCATTTTGGTGCCACTTTTTTTGTAAATATCCCCTTTTTTTTGGTACTTTTTGAAAATATCCAACGGTAACGCTGCTCATATAACTTATCAAAATTTGTTGTAGCCACTACAACAACAGCACACAAGTAGCTAAAAACTTTTTTTAGTAAGTCCCAATTTACATTATACGATTTTTGTCGTTGCGATTCTTACCTTTATGAGAGGGGAGAGAGGAATTAAAAGGGGTACACAAGCGAGTGTACTCTACGATTCGTTTTGTTCATTCATTCGTAGTGTCAAATTATACATATACACAAGAAGTTGTAACGGCAAAAATCGTACAATGTAAACATAAGACCGACTTCAAAGAAGAAACGACAATACTCGCAACGACAAAAATCGTATAATGTAAATTGGGACTAAAAAGCGATTTACTTGTTGTGTGCAAGGTTGCCAACTCGATAGTTCGAAAAAAGGCTAGATTTGAAACCAAAAATCGCTAGAAATGGCTAGATTTTTAAAATAATTAACAACTGCGTGATTTATCCCAGGAATTAAATATTTAATGATTTTTCAATTTAAGGTCGTATCCATACTTAAATAAGTTTTTTATTTACATATTTTTAAACAAATTTGTTGATTTATATCAAATAAAGCTGTTGAAAGGAGTGTGTAAAAGCCTTTTAATTTGTCGCTGAGTAAAACGAACATATATTTCAAAAGAAAGGTATATCCACCCATCCAGCTTACGTCAAGCTGGCTTCGAAAGTGATGAACCCATCTACATTAATGAGAATTTAACACCTCATAATCATAAAATATTCAAAGAAGCATTATTACTAAAAAAGAATAAGAAAATTAAATCAACATTTTCCTTGCGTGGACTTGTTTACGTGAAAAAGTTCGATGCAGACGACCCTGTCTTAATTGAATTTTCTGAGGATCTAAAACGGCTTTTTCTTGAATAATGCTTGGACATTGGACATCTCTTTTACAAAATTTTATCAACCGAAAACTTATTATTTTAAATTAGTAAACTGTTTAGTATTTTTTTGTTATTTTCAATTAAATGATTTATTACAATTTAATGATAATGAATTAATTTTTCAATTAAAATCTTATCCCTCATTTTACTTTTGCTTTCAAAATTGTATTATAATACTTAACATACTTTTTCTTTCACATTTTTATGAATCTTATTGCGTTGCACTCAGTAAATATGACAAATTTGTCTTTTAATCAAGTTGGTTCTAGAGACAGTAATTATAACATGATTCGTATCTTGGCTAATCAGCATCAGGGCTTTAACATATGTCACATAAATGCCCAAAGCCTTTTGCCGAAACTTGATGAATTTCGTTTCCTATTTGAGAGTTCAGGTATTGATGCTATATGTGTTTCTGAAACATGGTTTATACCGGAAATAAACGACAGTTTTTATAAAGTAGATGGTTATCGAATCTTTCGATCGGATAGGCAAAGTAATGGTGGAGGTGTTGCTATTTACATTAGGAATAATATCTCATGTAAACTTATCTGTTTACATAATGAACCCGGTGATATTGAATTAATTTTTATTGACGTAAATTTTCATGGTGAAAACATGCTGCTTGGCTGTGTTTATAGACCGGATAGGTATATGAAATTGGACACACTAATCGACAAATTGGAACATTTTTCCGTAGCGTACTCGGAAGTTATTATAACTGGTGATTTTAATTGCAATTTGCTTGAAAATGAAACTCTGACCAACATTATGTATTCATTTAATTTATCTGCTGTAAACACTTCCAGGCCTACACATTTTTCAACCACAAACAGCACATTACTTGACCTGGTTTTTGTAAGTAACTGGCGGAAATTATTACTCTATGATCAGTTAGCTGCATCCACCTTTTCAAAACATGATTTGATTTTTATATGCTATAAATTTAGAACAGAAAAGGGAAGTCAAATGTACAGTTTCAGAGATTTCAACAGTATAAGTCCAATAAATTTGCAGCGTGATCTTGATAACGTTGATTGGGAACAAATTTTTTATTTGCCATCAGTGGATGAGAAGCTTGCTTTTCTTAATAACTCAATACTGCAAATTTATAACAATCACGTGCCAATAAAAAATAAAATAATAAGAAATAGAATTAGACCATGGTTTGGAAATGAAACTAAATTGTTAATAGAACAACGTGACCGTCTATACCACATGTGGAGAAGGTACAAGACACCTGATCTACAAACTGAGTATCGTTTGGCGAGGAAAAGGGTTGTTTCGAGGATAAGACATGATAAATCTTTGTATTATTACAACAAATTTAACACAGCTGTTGATTGTAGAAGTAAATGGAAATATATACGAGAGATTGGCATTAATGACTCAGTTGACCGTTCATTGGAAGTTGATGTTAACTTGCTTAATGAAAATTTTACTAAAATTGATTATCCAACTGTTCAGTCTAGTTTTTATGAGGAATGTTTGCCTTTGATTTCATGTAGTGAATTTAATTTCCAATGCCTAGCCGCATGCGATGTAGTTAACGCTTTTAATGCAATGAAATCTAATTCAATTGGATTAGATAATATTAACCCAAAATTTGTTAAAATTATTCTACCCTGGATAATTCGATATGTTACACATCTTTTTAATACTATAATTATAACCTGTACATTTCCAATGCAGTGGAAACACGCTAAAATTGTTCCAGTACCAAAAGCAGGAAATGAATATCGTCCGATTGCGATTCTCCCCTATTTTTCCAAAGTTTTTGAAAAGTTGTTACATAAACAAATTTATAACCATGTTAATAACAACAACCTGTTAACCGATCGTCAATCTGGATTCAGACCTCAACGTGGCTGTACTTTAGCTCTTACCGATGTGATAGAGGAAATTCGTAGTAACCTAGATGAGAAAAAAATAACGTTTTTGGTATTATTGGACCACTCAAAGGCTTTTGATACAGTGCACCATTCAATTTTGTGCATGAAATTATCCAAACTATTTAAATTTTCCACGTTTGCGGTGAAACTGTTGTCATCATACCTCTCAAGTAGATGCCAATCAGTTGCAAATGCTGAAACTATATCGCGTTCTTTACAAGTAACTAGAGGTGTCCCACAGGGATCCATCCTTGGACCACTGCTATACTCCTTATATGCGAACGATCTCCCAAACCAACTATCGTATTCTAGTATACAAATGTATGCTGATGATGTTCAGCTGTATCACAGTAGTCCTAAAGAGTCAGCTAATATGAAAATACGGGAGTTAAATCATGATCTTCAGAAAATACTAACGTGGGCATCGGCTAACGGTTTGCGACTTAATCCTAATAAATCCAAATGCATATTAATATGTAAAAGAGCCACTCAAATAAATTTTGAGGTAAATTTATTTCTTGGTGATTCGAGAATCGATGTTGTAGATTCAGCAAGAAACTTAGGAGTACTATTTAACAAAACTTTAACCTGGTCGAATCACATTACACAAGTTTGTGGTAAAGTATATGGCATGTTGCGAAGTTTATGGGCTACTCAGCACTTTACACCTCTGCAAGTAAGAATATTACTTGCAAAAACATATCTTCTTCCGACACTTTTATACTCATCTGAAATTTTTACTGGTTGTAACACAAATGATATGAGAAAGCTGACCGTAACATACAACAATATCATCCGTTACATTTTCTCTTTAAAAAGATTTGATCATATATCGCAGCACTCTTGTCGCTTATTTAATATGTCATTTTCAAACTATCTTCAATTCAAAAACTTAATATTACTTCACAAAATAATAACGACAAAGGAGCCAAAATATCTTTATGAACGTCTGCAGTTTTCTAGATCGTGTAGAGGGAAAAATTTAATACAATTTCGTCATCGTGACCATGCTTCTGAATGCCAATACTTTATATTAAGCATACGTCTCTGGAATCAACTTCCAAATGATTTGCAAATCACTAGCAACGCTATAAGATTTAGAAAATTACTAAGGGAATATTTTTCGTAAATTTTCGTAAATTTTTTTTAATGTTTTAAATGTAAACTTTCTTTTTTTTATAAATCTTTACTTTATATATTTTACTCTATTTAAATTTAAATTTAATCTATGTAGTTTTTAAAAAAATATTTTTTATCAATGTATACTTTAACTAGTCTGATTCTAATGCTGTAATTTATAAGATATTGTGTCTTGTTGTATTAGAAAGTCGAATTAATAAATACAAATACAAATACAAATACATCTCCATCCGGTTCAACTTTTTCATACGAAGCATTTGTCCCTATTTGCTGTAAACATTCCTTTGGTGGTTTATAATTGTGACAACATTTTCCATTGAGTTTTAAACCATATCTAAGGAACAATTTTTGTTTCATTAGTCCCGTTAATAAATTTTTTTTAAGAAAACATACCGAACGTGCAAAATGGCATTAACAGTGTTGCTTTGAATACGATTTCTTAATTTAGTTTTCACTAAATTCATCTGACTAAAAAGTCTTTCGACGTCTGCGTTCGACCATGGCAAGGATAAAAGCTGAATTGCAAAATTAGAAATTTCCTTAAAGCGGTCGTTGCCAGCTGAATCTTTGTATTCTAAAACTTCTGTCCAAAATTTAGTGGTATCGGCAATATTAACCCATTTAATCAAATTTATGGAATTATACTGGTCAATGATTTTTTCTTTAATATTACCATTGCTGCAAAAATTTTCTATGATAGAATCCACAATTCCTTTTTTTGCAGCAAGTACTTTTTCGACAGAAAATCTATCTATTTGTCTTAATATTTCAAAATTATCGGGTAATCTTTGAAAAAATATACATACAAAAAAAAATAATTTGTTTTGCTTTTTTATTTTATATTGCAAATATTACCTTGATTTTAACTCCTTAATTAAACTTGTTACAAAATCCACACATGTTTTTCTTATTGCGACTATATCATTGTCATTTAGTTCATCTTTTGTTGTAGAAATATTAAGGTGATTTTCAAAACTATACCCCAAAAAACAATGATAAACAATTAATGGTTCAAAGTCTTCGTGCTAAATGTCGACATCTTCATCAGCAATGACGTATCTTTTTAGTTTGTTTATTGCGTATTCTAAATCATTTAATAACCTCGTAGGGTCAGATAGTGAACTTTGGAAATTCTTATTTAATGTTTGCAAATCGTTTAAAATTGGCTTTAAAAATAGCAAATATAAATAATGGCTTTAATTATAAAGGTCACTCAATTTTTCCGCCATGTGGCAATTTTCTTAATTTTTTGCTATGTTGAAATGAGTTTTTAGCTCTAACCATTGGTCGAGAATTCTAGACACTGACACTTGAATTGACAACCACCGCGTATCAGAAACATTTGTTATTTTTAAAGGAGTCTATTATAAAAATGTAAATAATTAACTTCATTCAATGTATATATTAAGCATTGCTCACAATGAGAGCAACAGTTTTGTTTTTCTTCTGTCTTATTTGTTCCTAAAGTATTTGATATATTTTCCTTTAATTTTTTGAACAAAAATGTAACTAAAGATTTTTCAAAAATCGAGTATACTTTTACTTCACCAACAATTTGTATGAAATTGTAAATGTCGTTAAGAATATTTTTTATTTATGTATGTAGTTTTGAATGAAAATTTTAACAATATGTATGTATGTTTGGTATAAAAGATAATAATAAAAACGTAATATTGTTCTTGGCGAAAATTGCAAATATTTTTTGATTGAAAATGTGTGTGTTTGTAAACACAAGGTGAAAATGTTGCTGTCATTGTGAATCTGGCATTAAGCTCCAACAATATTTGTTTACTTACTGATCCAGAATTTATTGCCTCAAATAAAATTTTGTAGGTTCTTTGTCGAATATAACTTTTAGAAAACCAGTTATATGTTTCGTGGATTAAAAACTCTAAAGATTTTGGCATGTTTTTTTTTCCAAGATCGAGTAACTGCTAACTGGACGGAATGGCACACACATTTTACCAGCACTAGCTTTGGAACCAGTTTCTTTAACTCCACGTATACACTACGATGGCGTCCAACCATAACGCTGGCGTTGTCTGTTCCAATACCAATTAAATTATCCAACTCTAGATTGAACGACTTCAGCTCATTTATTATGGTCTTAGTAATGAAATCAGCATTAGCGCTTTCAATTTCCGATAAGGACAGGAATGTGGAAATAATTGTTTTTTTGGTTTGGCTATAGTAGAGAATCACTAATCCTAAATGAAAATATTTTTTAACAAAATCAATAAAAAGAATATTTACCTTAAATAATAATTACCTAAAAATTTTGTCACAGATATGTCAGTTGATTCGTCTATCAAAAGACTATATTTTGATGTACCTATGTTCTTTCTCAACTCTAGACGAAAATGTGGGCACAAAACATTGCGTATTACGTTAGTGGCCTTGCTTCTGTGAAGCTTTACATTAAGGGTATCCGTAAAACAGGATTTACATAAATCTGTGAGATGGTCTACTGTATAAATCGAAGTATGTTGGCATATAAACATGCACATTGCAGCTTCTTGGAGCTTTGTGCTGAAATCTTGCGGACCATAAGGTAATTTAGGAGTTGATTTAATAATGCTCATTTTTTCTATATGCTTTTTTGTTGATGAATGGGCAAAAATATCATACAATTTGCAATTTAATGAGCACTTACAATATTTACATAGTGCCTTATACGGATCGCTTGGGTCTTCTGATATCCATAACTTAAGCTCAAGGTGCTGTTTATATTCAGGTCTAAATTTTTGGCGATATTGTGGAGCCATTTCTTCCAAACTACAGTAATATTCTTAGTTAATTATAAAAAAAGAATGTCGACCTTATACCAAATATACTTTTTTATTTTCAATTCCAACTAAAGCCACACAGAAAATTTTTCTAAGTACCGTTAATATTTTAATGTAGAAAAAAATATCGTTTGACGTAAATGACATTGTTGCATTTTAAAGTATTAATAGCAAATTCACATCAAAGTAATAGCAACACATTTAATAAAAAACCGCCAAAAAAAATTCATAAAAATATATACAAAAATTTAAATAATAAATGGCTAGGAAGAAAAAAAAATGGCTAGATCTTCCGGCTAGAATAAATCTAGCCATTTTTTTATAGCTAGATGAAAAAAAAGTCGCTAGATCTAGCCGGAAAATGGCTAAATTGGCAACGTTGGTTGTGTGTAGAAACAACAAAAACAACAGAACAAGAAGAAAACACATTATTTTTATGTTTACATTTCAATCAATTATAATTTTTATACTTTAAAACAGTGGTGTCAATTATGATTGTGTTGGTGCGAATACTCTTGTCTCTCTCATTCCCAGCGGGAGGAGTCTGCGGTTGCGAGGCCTATTACGAGGCCTAATTAACATACATATTTTGCTATGAAGACTTTAGAGCAATTAATAATAATACAATTATCGAAAAATGTTGAGTTATGGACAGACACAATCAGTTATTATTTAAATAAATTTAATTTGGAACCTGCATTTTGCAGAAACTTTGCTTATTTTTTGGAAAAATTGAGCATTTGACAATATTTGAAGTCTTTTTACAACCTTATACAATTCTTTCCAAAATTTTTAATTTGGTGCTCAACATATCTTTGCGAATGCCAACAATGAAAATTCATTTGCACATGCTAATGCAAATAATAACTCCATTAAGTTTAAAAATATTCTATAATTATTAACCACCATTATAAAAAGAGAAGATTTTACTAGCCTATAAAAATATACTTTTATTTACCAATAATATCTTCTAAATTTAAATGCAAGTTTCGAAACAACAAAACATTTTTTAGGTTTGTGGACGTTAAACAATAAAGTTTCATTAATACATTAATAATACACATCTTCTTACCCAAAAATTTTACCTGCTGTCACATTTGCTTTTATGTGTATAGGTTTACACATAAATTTTAGGAAAACAAGACTTTTTTAAATATTTTTACTTACTTGAGAAAAGTGTTTTCAAAGGAAAAAAAACCCATTGACGTGATTGGTACAGAAAGAAAAATATTTTTACAAGCACAAAATACCAACAAATTCTTGTGGCTATTTTTTTCTTAATAATTTCTGAATTTAGGTACGTCTTTTTAACGAAAGAAAAAGGGACCCTTTAAAAGGCAACAAAGAATTTTTTTCACAAACAAAACACATATCGTTAGCTTAAATGCAAAACAATGTAGATATTATTTGTCAATCATTGTACAATTTCAAAAACAGAAATAAAACAAAACATAAACAAAGATAATAAATAATAAATATATTATTTCTGTTTAGAGGCCTCAAAACAGGCCGTGCGCGATATTTCGATATTTCCCGCTGAATGAGAGTGTTTTGCAGTAAAAAATTATATTTTACGCTCGCAAAATAAAAGAGCGTAAGCGTACATGTGAGTTTTGCTGACACAATTGTGCATGACGCTGACACCCCTGCTTTAAAAAGTACAATTGAAAGCAAGAGTTCTTATTTAGTTTATATTTTTAGTTAAATATGTACATTAAGTTTTTAAAGTTAAAATCATATCGCGCATGATGATGGTGATTTATAATTGAAAGTCTGTAAGCAGCGTTACCGTTTGCCCGACTAAAGTCGCAATTTGACACTTTTTAAGCGGTCTGCGACTTTTTTTTATCACCGACCTTTGCGACTTATTTAATTTTGTTGCGACTTTTTACCCTTTTTTGTAAAGCATCTAACTTGTAGTAAACTGCGTTACCGTTGGATATTTTCAAAAAGTAACAAAAAAAGGGGGTTTTTACAAAAAAAGTGGCACCAAAAATTAGATTTAAGAAAAAAAAAAGGCGGCACGTATTTTAAAATAGGAAGATGTACACAAAATAATGTTTTTGCACGTTTTTTGCTTAATTTATTTTAAAATTTCCCATAACATTTTTAAATGATGAAAAAAAAATCCAGAAAAGATTATATCAGATGTAAGCCAACACTTTTATATGTGATTTTGATTGACCCTAGCTTGCTGAATCCAAATCTATTCAAAGATTGGTTCCATCAGGTCTGGTTTTTTAAAAGCCTTTGAGTCATCCATATACTTTTTTTTATATTTTCAACTGTTTCGAAGTTATTCAGAAATTAGTGCCAATATTTTTTGCAAAATTAGTACTATTTTTGCTTTAAAAAATTCATACAAAAGTTATAAGGACAAAAATTTGGCATTTTAATCATTAATTTAAAAATCACGAGTATGAATAAAATACGGCATATTTCATGAAGATCGTAGGACAAATGTTAATTTTATGTATTATTCATTGTTGGGGGCATGATGCTAATATGTATATTTCATCATGAATTGGGAGCGGTATGTCCGAATTGGATGATATTACATGCGAATGATTTGGAATTTAATTCCCTTTTAGGCATCTTACCAATGGTTTTTTTTTTTTATTTTTAACAGTTTCGGAAATATTAAAAAAATAATTGGTAAATTTTTCAAAAATATCCAAAACAAATAAACGTTTTCAAAAATTTACAAAAAAAAAAAATTATAATAGCAAAACTTTTACATTTGTATAAATTATCGAGGCTAGGTATATAACGAATAAAAAAAGCCATAAGCCATGAAAATGTTTATTTAAATGTTAAATAAAAATAAAATATTGTGATTTTTGGCGAATTTTTCATAACAAAAATCTTAAGAAAATTTAATTTGTTGGACACGAAGGTGAAAAAAATCTGACAACCCTGATTTATACAGGCATACGTATACGCCATGGTATAAGTATTTATTTCATCATTATATACCGCATACGCACAAAAACAAGCAGTACTTCCCAAGAGCACTTGCTTGCGAATAATTAATATGTACACATGTAACATAATATATTTGCAATAAATGCATAAGCTTATTACGATAGGCAAAAAATTATTTCAGATAAGCTTGCTTACATATATATTAAAACAATTATAGTTTATATTAACGCTGGCAGTTGTAATAAAACGGAAAGTTCAAAAATTATCTCATCATTTAGAAAAAGTACCAAAAAAGTGGCAAGAACTACAAAAAGTATCACATTTGGTTGCATTTTGTAAAAGTAGCAAAATAGTATCCAAGCAGTCGAAAAAGTGGCAAATTGCAACTTTAGTAGCACCAACGGTAACGCTGGTTGTAAATCGTTAAAAAAAGTCGTTAAAATTTTAAAGCAATTAACAGATTTTTGTTAATTTGACAACACTTTTATCACTTTTTTGCAACCTTTTCATGTGTTTAACAAATTCTTCGCAAATTTTCAGTAAAAGTTTCAATATAACGTTTTAGCAAAAAGGCTTTAATAACTAGATAAAGCCAAAAGACTAAATTGCTCAGATTAGTCCAAGAATTTGTTGTTTTAATTGTTGAATTTTTCGTTGAAAACGACTGTAATCATAAAAAAAAAATCTGTTTGTATAAATGCACAACTGATATGCGCAATTGTTAGGCAAATTTACGAAGTTTGTGTTATTGAATTCTCATAAAAATTTTGACAGTTCATTTGCGAGAGTGTAAAAATATACAGTTTGCCCAGGTTGCGAGACTTTTAAGCGATATCATGAAAACTCTTATGCAAAAGAGGCTTCTGAAAATAAAAAAGTGAAACTGACTGTATTGTTTAATTTTTTTGGTTTTGTTATGCTTTTTATTATTAAAAAAAAACGTTAAAAAAATAGGTTCTACTTTTATTTTCTCAAACGACTTTTTTGTGCGACTTTATTTTTATGAAACGACCTTTTGTGCGACTTTTCAAAAATTCCTAGCGGTAACCCTGTCTGTAAGGTGTGAAACGGGTAAGTTAATCAATCACAACAATATTCTTTTTCTAATTTCACTTTTGGTTTATTTCAAGTACTAATTCGGGATTTAATCAAGTTTATAGCACTTGAATCAAGCGCATTTTATGATTGATTCAATCTCAGTTTTACTTAAATCAAACTAATTTTCGGATTATTAAAAGTACGAATTCGCGATTGAATATGGATAAGTGAAGTATTTCGCGATTTAATAATCCGTACTTGAATCAATCTTTCTGTACTTGATTAAAGAAAATCCGTACTTTTAATACCACTTCGGTCGGATTGATTTAAGTACGGATGGATTGATTTTTCTTCTGAGTGTACTGAACCGTTTGTGCTGAATTTCAATTCCAAACTGCTTAGGAGATCTACAAAGTCTTGACAGTAAAACTGTTCTTTTCTTTTGAGTCACTTAAAACTGAGCGTGATTAAAACAGACGGACATGGTTTGATCGCCTTAGACTGACCCAAGTTCCCAGAATATTTTAACTTAATGGGGAAGCACAAACTCAGTATGCCTTCATTAACCACCAGTGATGCAGGGTAAAAAAAATTCAAAAGGTCTACGACATATGACCAGTGATGCCAACTTCTCACTACTAAAAATGGCTAAGCAAAGTTTTATTACAAAAAATCCCCAATATAACTAAAAAAAACTTAAAAAATTTATTTACTACACTGAAATTGCACATTAGAGATTATTTTGTTTGTTGAAATTGATAAATTTTGATTCAAAATAATCTAAACATAAGAAAAATCTTTGAAGAACAATAAGCTTTAATCACTGATATAATAAGATTTTTTTACTGTAAAAGTCATTTGCGTTTACTAAAATAAGAAAAGTTCAATATTGCATTATTAAAAATTTTTGGTCCAAACATTTTAAAAACTTTAGGAAAATTTGACTAAATAAAATGGATAAATTGATTTTTTCATGGCCAAACAAGGTGAAAAATGGCTAAATATAGCCACTAAAAAGCTAAATTGACAACACTGCATGTGGCATATGATCTGCTTTACAAATAATTTAACTCTGATCGCATAGAATCAAAACTTTATGTAAAGTTTTATAAGCATTTGCATATCGAACAGACTTGTTAAAAGAATCTTTCAAACAGTTGCATTTTGGGGTCATACTACCGTTTTTTTTAAACTACCGTTTTTTTACTACCGTCCGACGAAATAAGGAAATTGAGTAAAAAAGCGAAAGAGAACATTAATTGCAAATAGTTTTTATTTTGTCCCTTAAAATATAATTAGTGTTAGTTTTCCTTTAATCTCTAATTAAAAAGAATAGACGTTGCCAACAATAGTTTGTCTATTAAGTACAAAAATAATTTTTGTACTAACATTTTACTTTTTATAATTAAAAAAAAAAAAAAAAACGATGGAAGAAAAAAGTTTTGATTATGTTTTTGTTTCTACTTTTCAATTTTTTAATACTAAACATAAAAGTAGAGATAGTTTTTTTTAATGTTGGTATTGTCTACTGTCGTTATTGTGCTTGTTTATTTCTTCGTCATCTACTTCTTATTCCTGTGAGGTTGCTTTTCATTTTCATACTTAAATGTTATTCTTGAGTCTGTTAATAAAAATAAGAAGAGAAAATATCTTATAAACTCAAGTAGATATTAACTGCAACAAAGCAAAATTATTATATATCTTAACCTTTAACGTTAAAGGTGACATTTTGGGCAATCTTGTTAGCGTGGCTGTAAATTTTTTCCATCTTTAAAATTTTGAAGAAAATAGAATATTATTTACTGTATTAAAAAAAACATTTTTACAGTAAAAAGTAAATGGTTTTTAGCAACAATAAAAATGGTTTTTTATTACTATTTTATAAAAAAAAAATAATTAGAATATTAATACTGCTAAAATGAATATTGCACTGCCAAACTTCATGACAATCCGCCATTATTTTTTAAATAATATTTTTGTGTTTTGTCGTGTAAATACACACATGTTTAGTGGTTCGGAAGTGAGGACAGAGCTTAATTAACTTGGAATTTCTAAGGGATCTAGAATATAAACACAAATGAGCTGAAAAAAATGTGCGATTGTAAAATCACTTCTGATTTCAAAATCGCTACGTAATTTGTGTTAACACTTTACGAAGAAAAAAAAGCTGCCAATTTAAAAATAAACAAAAGTGACTTACTCGTTAATTAAATGAAGTAAAATTTTTAATTTAGTATTTTTTTTAGTGAAATTTATCAAAATGTTGTATATATTTTGAAGATACCCAGTAAAAAAATTTCTGTTTTTTGAAGCACTTAAGAGAAAACGCGCATTATCGAGCGCTTCATTAAGAGAGCTCTTATATGATAACGAATAAAATTTACAAAAAGCTTCCTTTTTAGTCCTGGCAACGACTAAAAGGGAATAATAAAAATATATTAATAAAAATATATTATGGTTTACGCAAATTATTGAAAAAATGCATTTAGACAAGTGAAAGCAAAACATGCTCCTTTCAGAGCACATTTTTTTACTGGGTATTAAATAAAAACACATTACATTTTATTATAACGTTTGTATTTCTGCTCCATGTCACTCAACTTTTAAATATCCCTAGAGTGAAGCGAACTCGCACTAAAGAAGTTCCGATATGTGAATGGCACCTATTACTTTTACATGGGGCTGTCATTCGATGGGGTTAACTGACACCTAACAGCCACCATATGACCAGTCACACATCTATTCTTAATAAATGTGGTTGGTGTTAGTTACAACAATGATAGTCCTTGGTATTCTTCCAATAAAAAAAGTCCTTGAATTAATTTTAAAAACAAATTTTAATATAGTCCTAAAGAAATGTATCACACCATCGGTGAATACTGAACCTGTTACAAAAACGGTCCTAATAAATAAATAAAAAATCATTTATATAAAAATATTTGGGTTGTTCACGGAAGGCTGGTTATCAGTTTTTATGGTTATAAAGTTATATTCACAACAACAAAATTCATTTATTAAAATTTTTTTTAAATATATATTTTGTTGTTGTTCATATAACTACATAACCATATAACCTGATAATTCGTCTTTCATGAATACTGAACTTGTTACAAAACGTACCTTGTATACTAGTTAAGTGATTAGTTCTCCTTTCACATGTCATTAACTATTTGGTTTTGTTCTTTTTAAATTTTCACAAATGCCATGACCAGTTCTGTTGGAACAATTGACACAAATTTCCTGCAGGGATATACAAATTTAGTTTGAAGTCACTTTGGTCTTTGCTTGCGAGATGAAATAACAAAATTGTATATGATTGTGATTTCCAGCACACCAATTTAGTGGCTTCAAATCGTCATTGCATTTTTTGCGAAATGTAATTAAAGTAACAAACGGAATGATAAACTTGGTGATGGAGGGCAAAATGTAAAAATGGAGCAATGTTACCAGAAAAATTTTTTATATACCTACGCAATCCAAAAACAAAATAGAATTTTAACCTACACGCCAAAAAAAAAAATTGCCAACAAAAAAAATTAAAAAACACAGATTTGCATCAGGGAAACTTTTTGGCATAATTTTCTATAAATTATTTGCAAAAACTTTTTTTTTCAAAATGTTTTTGGAAAAAATCCAAAGTACTGATTAACAAAAAAACTGTCTGCAAAACTTGAAGTGTAAAGAGAAAAGTTTAAACACAGACTTAATCACCCCTATTATGCAAGTCGACAGAAGACGATGGCAACGGGACAATAATTGTATTTTGTTAGTCGTTATTCTAAACAATGACTAAAGTGAAAGTTAAAGAGATTTTGGTTAGAAAATAAATATATTTTATAAAAACTTTCATATTAAAAAAAGGAATTGAAAAGAACTTAAAGATACAAATTTTATTCGTAAATGTTAAACTTAAATGTTAAAATTTCAGAATTCGGCCAAATGCCCACTATTGAGTAAAATATACTTAAGTAACTTAATTCATTAGGATACTTTTATTTTAGTTTTGCCAAAAACCCATTTTTATGCTACGAACACGTAAGAAACTACGACACATCGCCGTAAATTTCGAAAAACTCTCTCTATTTACTTACAATTCCGTCGGAAACGTATTTTGTTTCCGTTTTAAAATAAAATTAGAGAAAATATAAATTTATTACAATTGTTGTTTCTTCGTTTACTTTGTTATCAAATATTCAATTTGAAAACACAAACAAACATTTTATATTATTAATTTTTTTATTATATTACTACGTTTATACGCACGACTTATTCGCAAATAAATAGACAAAGTTTTATTTGCGAATAGCTAACTTAAGCAAACAATTCCTGATTAACGACACTATTTGCAAATAAAATTTTATAAATTTCCACACGTTTAACCGTTTTGAAATTTTATTTCGATGTGGCACCTCCATTTGATAACTAAAATAAAATTAATTCAAAATTGAGGAAATAAAATTTTCATATACAAGAAAAAATAAATATATTTAAAGTAACGCAAGGAAGAAAGTATAATCTTTCAATCCCGACCATGGGATACCCTATACCAGTGATGCCAATTTTGCCATTTAGTGACTAGATTGAGCCATTTTTCCCTTGTTTAAGGCAAGTACTCTATTCAAAGCTGTGAAAAATGTTGAGCAACATCTATTTTTTCATACGAAATATTTGACATGTATCAATGTTACCTATCTGAAGAGTTTGCACAATTTGAAGTTTTTAATCTTTCAAAGTATGCGACATTGTTTTGCGTATATAAATAAAACCTAAATTTTTTTTACTAGTGTTTTTTTAATAAAAAATTAAATAAAATAGAAATTAGTTTTCAAAATACATTGCTGGTTGCTGATAATCTTTTTAGTAAATTTTGTAAAAAACTTATTAAAAACTTTATTTACAGTTATCAAAATTCGGTATGAAATAAAGAGCATTTGCTTTATTTCACAGTTGTAAAAAAAATGTTGCCAGAAATATTTCGCAACTTTTTCACAAAATGAACAGAGTACTACTCTATCAACATTATTTCGTAGACATTCCGTACAAGTTTTTTTCATATGAGTTTTGACGGCATTTCACGTGAAATGTTGAATAGAGTACCAGGCTTTAGCCTTTAAAAAATGAGTTTAGCCATTAGCAATTTGTTAGACATTTTTCAAAAAAAAATTTTCCGTTTTTTCTTTGAAAATAATAATTTTTATTTTCTTATAAAAATTTCTAAAATCACTAAAAGTAATATAAGAATTCTTAACAACTAAAACGCATTTAATTTAAATCACAAGTTTTATAAATGTTGAAAATCGCTATAAACGATGATTATGAGCATTTGTCAAAATAAAGAAACAGTATTCATTTCAGTATAAAATTTAAAAAATGGATTCTTTCTGGTCGAAAGTATTTTAATATAAATTTGAAGGCGGCAACAAAAAACATTTAGAAACTTCAGAATTTAGTTTAAAGTTGCTCTCCACTTCTATGGTATAACGCAGAAGTAGCATCGTTAAAAGTAATTTGAGAAAAAGGTTAGTTACATTAAGCAACCGTTAATTCCCAACTCAGTCAAGAATAAAAAAATAACAATAAAATTTTAATTCGTTTCATATTGTAAAAATTCCTTTCTTCATAAAAATAATTAAATGAAAATTAAATTTAATAAACTTTAACCTGAATAAAATATTAAAAAATTTGGATTGAAATATTTTTACAATAACAATAAAATATTATTTTACTTTTTTTTTTTTTTTTTTTTTTTTTTTTTTTGTTGTTTTGGATTCAAAAGGTTGGATAAATGTTGTCATGATTATGATTTACCATCAGAATATTTAAAACCAATAAGCACCACTGATTCCTCTGAGATGAGCATTAACGACATTGAATTTATCGATGACCAAATATTTTAAATTCTAAAAATATTTAAATTAGGTTTATTCTTATGTAACAAATTGATTTCAATTTACAATTTTATTGGAACAATTTTTTAATGAACTATTTATTATTCTTTGTAATTGAATAGGTATGTTTTTAAATAAAAAAACTTTTTAGCCATTTTTTAGAAACTATGGACCGATTTTCCCCATTTTCAACCTATGTACCAAATTTCATTAAACTATCTCTAAAATTGCGACCTGTAGTTTACGCACAAGGTTTGCGTGGGCAGCCAACCGGCCAGCCAGCGGACCAGTCAGCCGGACGTGCATTGTTAATTCGACTCAGAAGGTAATTATGCATTGTTCGGTATACTTAAACGTGGGTCTAGGACCAATATTTTATGGTGTTACAAGCATCAGCATAAACGCATATTACCCTCTCCATTATTGTGGTGTGGGTATAAAAAGTAAATGTTCGCTGCTTCTGTGGCAAGAAGGAAAATATTATATTGGATCTCGATGGCAAAACTTCACGCAATAGAAATGTGTATGTCCATCTAGCGGATGAATCGACCAAAAAAGGTAGGCTAACATTGTAATATTGCATATATTAATAAATTATCTAATTAAAAAACTTCAGGTAGAAGCAGTTAACAAATTAAATTTAAATTCCACACACTTGGAACTTTTTAAATAAAACCAGGCAACCGCAAAAGCGATTCCGGACGACAACCATGGAGCATTTTGAAGATTTACATGATTTGTTAGGTGCTGAACTGAATGTGATTTTTTTAATCACGCACGATTCCGCTGAATTGTCTGCCATTCGGATGCAAGTTACCCAACACAAGATTTTTTTTATTAAACCAAAAAAAATTAGTTCGCGAGTTTGTGAGACATTTGCACATCTCTTATAAAAACACATAAAATAATGGAAACAACAAAAACAATTAAAGTTATAGTAAAAGTCGCAGATATTTTGTTAGTCAACTCAACGTCTGTTGCTTGGGAAAAGAGAATGCCATTTCTTCTCCTCTCTCTCCTAAAAAGTCAAGCATTAATGACTAAAACTTGAAGAGTGTGAACCAGCACTAAATAGCGCGGCGTCAATAATTTCATAGCACGTTTAACAGTGAAGTTGACCATTATTTTTAATAAATAATAACAAAGCTTTTTTTGTTCAATATATGGCGTTTCATCTCCATTTTTTATTTATTTTATGTACTTTTATCAAACGGGAAAGGCAACACACTGCTCTTTGTGACACAACGTTGATACTCTTCTTTGGGTATGGCATATCAGCTTAAAAGCTAAGCGGAACAAAACGTTCCGCCTTCCGCTCTTGTTTTGG
This sequence comes from Pollenia amentaria, assembly GCA_943735925.1. NCBI lineage: Eukaryota > Metazoa > Arthropoda > Insecta > Diptera > Polleniidae > Pollenia > Pollenia amentaria. The sequence continues at coordinate 115,950,722 of OX031010.1, read as the reverse complement.
TACGGCTTTTTGTCCCTTTTATAAACGATGGGCGGAATCGAAAGAGAAACTCGTACTTTTTTTAAGAAAAATTATGCGTGGCTGATGTTTTACGTCGTTTGACTGAATCATCTGATCTGGATTAAAGTAGTTTAAGACGTCAACCTCATGAAAATCATTTAGAACTAGATGATGCTGTTAAAGAAATGATAGTTGAGGAATACAATGGTTGATTACTTTGGACTCCTTTTGTATTTACTTTTATATGGGTGGTGGACGTAGATGATATTGATGACGCATATTTTGTTTATTCCAGAAAGTGTATCTACCAAAATTTGTGCTTGAATGGGAAAAATCTTGCCTGCACAGCCGACTCTGCCCGTTCGCAATTATTTTCTCGTTTATGGTATAAGAAACAACGGCTTCTCCAACTAAAGTTTCTCTGCACTGCCGGCCTTAGGTCAGGCGCAAGGATTTCTTAGAGGAAAAATACTTGCGCTCGGCCGGAGGCCGCCTAGGCAGAGAAGCTTTAGTAAGCGAAGCCGGTGTTTGTTATACCATGAAGAAAAAAAAATCTGTCGCACGGCCGCAGTCCAGCAATGCAGAGAAACTTAAGTTAGCAAAGCCGGATTTTGTTCTACCATAAGAGAAAAATAGTGCACCTGGCCAAAGGCCTGCTATTCAGAAAAGGTTATAGGCCCAACGATAAAATGCATAATCTTTCTTAAGCTTCTGTCAAACAATTACCAAAAAGCCTGTCAAATGCATTTAAAAGAACAAAACCTATATCAAAAAACATTTTATTCAGTACGAAAAGTGCGATCAACTTCGCACTTTACTGAAGCAAATGACAGATTCATAAAACTTAACAAAAACTTTCCTTAAGTTCAATATGGGTTGACACATATGATTTACATGTATTCGCGCAGTTGCTTAAGCCACCTTAACAATATTATATTTGGGCCTTTAGTTAGCGAACCCGATTTTTGTTGTCGTTTATGATTGCCGGTGTTCATCGGTATAATACAGCTTTTCAAAGCGTACACGAAAACTTTAATGAGGCATCTCGTCATATATTTTAACTGGAAAAGGGGTTAAAACAGTGGAGGATAAAGGTCAACGATCAAAAATTCGTACATATAACATTCACATTGCGTCGCTAAACATGCCCTCTACTAAAATCAATAATCAAATAATACCTCAACACTCGCATGTAAAATACCTCGGTATACATCCAGATCCTCGTTTAACGTGGACTTGAGATATAGAAGTAATTGGAAGAAATTCTGTTCTTAATCTCAATTGCAAAGTTTTAATTTTCAACTGTTAAAGCCAATCTGGTACTACAATATTCAGTTATGGGGCACTGCGTCGGCCTCTAATATTTACAAAATTCAAAGGCGTCAAAAATTCAAATATCCATAAGGATCTATGATTACGAAATATGCAGTAAAATATTTAAAAAGGCTGGGACTGCACCCAAATCTACTAGCTCGAAATATTTTAAATTATGGCGGCCACACTCGTTTAAGGAGAAGAGACACTGCAGCACTCACCCAATCAGATGAGCGATAAACATCTACATATGTGACAGAATCCGTGATGACGAAATCTCTTTTGTCTGGCACTGGTAGGACATAAAATGAAGTATTAGGATAAGATTTTATTAATTATTTTAAGTTCATATTTAATATATGAAAATTCAATATATAAATACTGAGATAAAAAAATTTTAGTGATTGATCTCTCGGACAGTAATAAAGATTCCGACATCCAGTTCTATTTTAAGTGTTTAACTTAAATTTTTCTTAAGTTATCTTGTACTCGACCTTTATTTATATTTATTATTTAATGAAAATACTCAAGCTCGATATCTGTTGTATGTAAAATTTTTTTATTTGTTTCCGATATTTCGGAAATATTTTGCCATTTTGCCAGATCAGCAAAAAATCTAAGCAGTTATTGCAAACAAAAGAAAATCCCTATCGTGAATAACACGTGGAATTTTTGTTCCCCTTAAATTGTTACTACCGTAAACAATTTTTCGCGCGATCAGTTCTCAGTGAAGGTGAAAAAGAAGAAACACTATAAAACACTAAAAATCAAAGAAATGTTGGTTCAAAAATATTCACTTTACTTAAAAAATTAATAGAGCAATTAAATATTGCCTAATATTTATATTTGGCTACTGAAATCGACATCAGTTGGCATCTGAACTGGCAACTGAACTAAACTTCGGTTAGTATACAAAAACTACCCATAAATATCAGAAGATTAAAATAATTAGAGATTATAGTTTTTCCTGTTAGATTGTCGATAACAAATCGACATCGACAAAACATTCTTTAAAATTTCAAACTATGTATTGACTTGATGTGACAACAACTTAAAATTGACGTCGACATCGACCACGACTTACATAAAAGGGGGAATATTATATGATATTTTTTTTTTTTTTCTATAAATATTAAAAACAGAATCTGGGAATTATTTCTTTTTCATAAGTAACTTTATTATATTCAAAATTTTTTTTTTATTTTTCGAATTTATTCTATGAGCTAAATTCCAGTTATGTATTTAAAAAAGCTTTTTGTAATAGTTATATTCCTTAAATTTTTAATTAATAGTCTGGTAGTGTATAAAGTCATTCCTAAAAATTTAAGGAATAGAACTATTACAAAAAGCTTTATAAAATACATAACTGGAATTTAGCTCATAGAATATTCGAAAAATAAATAAAATGTTAGATATTTAAAATATTTATTATGAAGCATTTTTCTTTTTTAATTACTAATAATTTCATAATTAAAAAACTTCTTCGATTTTTCCTACGCTACTATTTTAACTAACTATTTTAACTTCAGACAACACTACAATTGGGTAAAATTTACCATAACCTTTAAAGTTAAAGGTTTAATGTTAGATATTATATATTTCAAGTACAGAATTAGAAGAATAATCAAAAATTTGATTTCCTGTACATAAAATATACATAGATGATCAATACCTTAGCTAAAAACCATTTTAAATATGAAAATATACAAACAATGTCTTCAAGTACTGAAAATATACGAGTATTAAAGCAGATTTCCAATGTAAATACACGCAGAGAAAAAACATTTTTCAATAAAGTTACCTCCAACAAAACATTTTATAATGACATTTGTATACATATTATCGTTTATTTAACCATTTCATTGTCATCGGCAACAAAACCATGATTAAGTTAGGCCTTCATCAAGAAGCTATAACCATATTATGGTTGCCTTCGAACACGTTATGTTCAATTATAACAAAAACATGTTAACACTAATAGAAGCATGGCATGCTGCTCTTAGAAAAGTGGAATATACTATTGCTAATTTAACACCAAACAACTACTACACCATTTTTCAATGAAATTGAGAAAATTCCAAATGAAAATGAGAATTTCAATTTGAAATTGAGAATATTCCAATTGAAATTGAGAATATCAATTTGAAATTGAGAAAATTGCAATTGAAATTGAGAGTATCAATTTGAAATTGAGAAAATTGCAATTGAAATTGAGAGTATCAATTTGAAATTGAGAAATCTCCAATTGAAATTGGGAAAATTTTAAATGTAATTGAGAAATTTCAATTTGAAATTGAAAAAAATCCAAATGAAATTGAGAATTTTTAATTGATAAAACTGAATTATTAATTATATGAATAAATGAAAATAAAAACAAATCGCAGTATTATTGATCAACAGGCATATCTTCCAGATCCAGAGCTGATTGATAAAACGTTGTAGTAGCAATCTCCAGTAGTTATACATGTCTTAGAAGCCTTAATAACCTCTTCTAAAAAGGCAAGCCTTTGCTCTCCTACATTGGGGGTAATTACGTTCGGTAATTCCTTTGTTTTCGCCATACTTTTTATTTTTGACCAAATAATTTCAATGGGGTTAAGCATCGGTGAATATGGGCTCAATCGCAGGAGTGTAGCTGGAGAGTATGGTGAAAACAAAGATGAATGCACCAAACGTAATTCCCCCAATTGAGTAGAAGAGCAGACTTGACTTTTTAGAAGAGATGATTACGGCTTCTAAGACATGTTTAACTATGTACTGGAGATTGCAGTACATACTACTTCATACAACATACTACAACGTTTTACCAATCTGCTCTGGATCTGGAAGATATGCCTGTTGGTCAGTAATACTGCGATTCGTATTTATTTTCATTTTTTCCATCATAATGTTGGTTCTTTACGTTCGTTGCATGTATATTAAAAAAATTATATAATTCAATTATATAAATTAAAATATCTCAACTTCATTTGGAATTTTCTCAATTTCAAATTAAAATTTCCCAATTTTATTTGGAATTTTCTCAATTTCAAATTGAAATTCTCAATTTCATTTGAAACTTTCTCAATTCCAAATTGATATTCTCAATTTCAATTGAAATTTTCTCAATTTCAAATTGATATTCTCAATTTCAATTGGAATTTTCCTAATTTCAAAATGAAATTCTCATTTTCATTTGGAATTTTCTCAATTTCATCTGGAATTTTCTCATTTTCAATGAAAAATGGTGTAGTGATAAAAAGATTATTGTCAGATTTTACCAAAACATGTTTAAAGGTAATCATTATATGATTGTGGCTTCTGGGTGGAGGACTTATTCAACCATAATAGGAATGCCTGTGACAATAATATTTCTAAATTAATTATAATAAGTTTACAATTTTTCATTATCAAAGTTGTTTTTGGAAATCCATAATTTTTTATTAAAGATTTTGTTTGTTGTGTTTAATTCCATATTTTTATTCTTGATTAAAATACTGAAATTTATTGTTGAAGGATAAGCTATTTCTATGCACATTTCACTGGTTGCTTATGCCAAAGCATCAGGAAACGAATGAGAATTACAAGCACTCAAAAATTTCAGTATTTTTATCAAGAATAAAAATTAGGAATTAAACACAACAAACAAAATCTTTTATGTTAACATTTTTCGTTACAAATAGGTTTGTTGGAAGTGACCGACCGTATTGAAAAATATTTTTCTTTGCGTGTATGCACGAGTTGTTAAGCTTCAACAATAGAGTTTTATTACTTTTATAAACTTTTAGTTGTCTTTAATATTTTTTTTTACAAAAAAAAAAAAACAAACAAAACTAAAAGAAAGAAAAAGTTTTTTCAAAAGAAGAAAATACTTAGGGAACAACAGTTAATAGTTGCCGTTTTATCCTGTATTTATTTCATTTGGAGTAGGATAAAATACAAAAAATTAAACAAAAATATAAAAAAAAAGTCAAGATTCAAATTATTTCATTACGCCGAATTTAATACATATACTACGATTATACGTAGCCTATTCGCAAATAAAAATTATTTACGATTAACTAAATTACTGTTTATATGTAAATTTTCTTACAGAAAATTGTTATCATTTGGTAAAACCGTATGTATAAAACCTTTTTATTTTTTTAAATGAAAAATTAAAAAATCAAAAATTATTGTGTATTTGTATATTTTATTTGCACAATTTTGAGTTCATTTGGTTTTTATTGTCATATGGATGTGCCACATCGAAATAAAAACTTAAAACGGTTAAAAGTGTGGCACTCTTCAAAATCTAATTTGCAAACAGTATCGTTAATCAGGAATTGTTTTCGTTTATTTGCGAATAAGTCGTGCGTATAAACGAAGTAATAGTTAATATTCTTAACTTTCAAGTAAATATATCGAAATTATATTAAACATTAAATGAAATTTTCACAATAATGTTTAAAAAAAATCACAACCATCTATTCCGACATGTTTTTTTCGTATTAAAGTGTTTTCTAAGAGGGAAGTTTATATCGGGCTTATAGTCAATTGTGGACCGATCTTTGCGAAATTTAACAGTTTGACTTTTAGTCCTATAAAACTGTGAGGCACAAAATTTGCTTACAGTAGAAAAACTCCCCAGATATACAGAAATCTATACGAAACAAATTCTCAAAATTGTTTTTGTTTTAAATGTAATTTTCTATGCGAACGTTAACGTAGGATTGGCTATTGTTGTTCTCCACACGAAAAAAAATTTAAAAATGTCGCTAATCACCAAATTCATACCAATTACATAGAATCAAGCAAACAATTTGTTGATTTTGCTCCTATAAACAAAATGATTATATAGATACTAAAAATTTTAAAAATTTAAAATTGTAAATAATTTAGCTAATCAACATTTTTATTAAAAATGTATTTCAAAACAACTAAATTGTAAATAAAATCAAAATTGTATATCTGATTTTCTTTTAACTAAAAAAAAATAATTAATTAAATTATCACATTAATTAAATTATAATTCTTTTTAAGCAATTTTTTAATTGATAAAAAACTACTGATAATTTTTTATGTGCAGATCTTTTAAAATATTTATTATTTTGGTATAAAAGTTGCCACACCACTTCTCCAATCTTGCCTCTTTTTTTATATTATTGTTAAACAAATGCATTTTTACTTTTGTATATGTATATATGAATAGATAGATATATAGATAAATGTTTAGTTCCAGAAAATTTTTTTCTAATTCAAATCTATTACATTTTGAGTGTTTTGTAACGAGTGGTAAAATTTTAAGGGCCGATGTTGAATGTGAACCACACCTAAACGTCAAGTTTTTTTCTGCATTTCATTTAACATTTCTCAATTTCAGACCAACTCAATTTGAACCATGGAAACATACACAATCGAGCAACGCGTTAAAGTTATTCAGGCTTATTACGAAAATAGTTCAAATCAAAATGCATATCGTGAAAATCATCTTCAGTGATAAGGCACATTTTCACCTCAGTGGATTCGTCAATAAGCAGAACTGCCGCATTTGAGAGAATGATAATCCAAGAGTGATTGTCGAAAAACCAATAAACCCACAAAAAATGACTGTTTGGTGCGGTTTATGGGCTGGCGTCATCTTCGGGCCGTATTTTTTCCAAAATGAATGGTGAATGGTGTTCGCTATCGTGAGATGATAACGAACTTTTTTGGCCCAAATTGGAAGATATGGATGTGGATAATATGAAGCTTCAACAGGACGGTGCCACTTGCCACACAGCTATTTATTTCAAACAAAATTTCAATGCCAAGAATACGTTTTCATACAAAAATTTTGTTTTAGTTTACTACGAACTGAATGATATTAAAATATATTAATTTAATTTGTTAAAAATTTAAAAAGCTTAAGATTAAAAGCATTTTAAAAACTAGTAAGACTGCTATATTCGGTTACGGTGAGTCTCATATACCATTCGCCATAGTGCCATAAAAACAGCAAGTTATCTAAAAACCATTCTTTACATAAAAAAATTAATTTTCTGCAGTGTACAAACGTAAATTAAGAAATCAATATTACTTATTAATCGACCTTTTTCTTGAATTTGTTATTATTTTCTAGAATTTATCTAAACAGGCTTTCAAGGTCATTTGTATTTAAATAAGAGATTATTTATTTATATTTTCATCCTACGTTTCGTTGGTATTTTCCAACTTCATCTGGGATTTTCTGTTTATTAAATCTGGCAACGACACAAAACAAAAATAAAATAATATTTAGGAAAAACTAAAATAAAGTTCCACATTACAATAACCAGAAACTTTGAAAATTTGCCTCTTGTCGTTCTCCAGACATACATAAATATATAATGACTTTGTACAGAAGGTACCCCGCCCACCTTTCCAATCCCTACCATATTTCTAGAGAGGTTGCTTATTCATAAGCTACGTGGACCATTTTGATCTAACTGTTCCTTATATATTAATAAATATATTGTGCCACGCCCATTTCTCCACACTCGCCCACATGTTGTCGGATGTTGTAAATTGATAACCAAGATAATTTGCGTTTTCCAAATAAACAGGAAAACATAAAAAACAATTTATGGGTAAAATTAGAAGCAGTCTTGGCTTTTAGCTGGAATATCAGCCAATTGTGGACCGACCTGGCTGAATTTCAATAGCAAACTTTAACGGAGTATATGTGACATAAGTGTATAATAACCTTGTACCCATATTTAATGGTGTCTTCGTAAAACCCCTTTCAACATAAAAACCCCTTTTCATAAATTTCGCTACATTTTGTAGGGCATAAGCTGAATATAGCAGAGGCTACAAACGGAATGACAAACATTTACACTTTTACCTTCGGTGAAGGTTATAAAACTTATATTCTAAAGGGAACTAAAATATATTTAAATTTAAATTATTCAAAAGAATTCCACATTTCATACAAAATTATTCATTTGGAAAAATTTCTTCTGAAAGTTAAGCGTCAGGATTTAAGCAAATTAAAAAGTATAAAGTGTGAAACAATTAAGTCTCTTGTTTTTTTTTTTTAAGAATAAATAAATTCATTATTTCGGACCTTTGATAAAACAGTGGAGGAATTAGAAAACAAACAAAAAAGAAATCAGCAGTTTCTAAAGAAAACAATTCAAAAACAGAAGATTGTTTATATGTATGTATACCCTACAACTAGTGGTCTGAAACAATCGGTAGCGCTATCGATAACATGGAAGTTTTTTTGTTTTTCACAAATTTTTATTTTTATGCTAAATTTTTATCGATTAACAACGTTTGACAGTAAGCATTACCTTTTTTTTGAATCTATAATAAATCGGCAAAGGTAAAATAGTTAAGAACACTTTCCTCCTCTGTTTGTCAGCGATTTGAACAAGAAATTCATAATTTGAAAAGTATTTGCTTACAGAAGTGTACAATATAAATTTTATTAAAATCTTAGGGGTTAAACAAGGGCAAATTAGGCAACATTATATCTGCAAAACTAAAAGAGATACAAAAACAAATTTAATACAAATTTAATTAGAAAATAAGCGGAACGCTGTCCGGTACTTTTTCGAAATTTGGCCCTTTAGGGACTGTATTTAGGGACTTCTTTGTAACCCCATTTATGTTTTAATCCAATAGACATAGAAATAGAGATAATGAAAAATTCTTAACTTGTCTCATAAAAATATAGAAATAAATTTGGTACTTTTTCGAAATTCGAACGTTTAGTACTTTTTTTATTGGCACAATCTTGTTCAGAATCAGCTGAAAAATTGGAGTCACACCAAAACTTTATTTAAATCTTCCCCAAGGCTCCCTGATCTATATGACATTTTAAATTTCTAATCAAAATTTTTATATATTTTTCATCAGGCTTAATGTATTTAACTCAACTATTTTAACAAATAGATATTGGGAATTATTTCTTTTTATAAGCAACTTTATTATATTCAACATTTTTTATAATAATATCTATTATAATATCTATTAAAATATCTATTTGTTAAAATAGTTGAGTTAAATACATTCAATTTGTAAAATATCACTATCCAGTGTGACACAAAGAATGCTGACGAAGGCCGTAGCGGGCCAGAAAATGCATTACATTCTGCTGGTGTCTAATAATTGTAAATTTTTCTGTACATACAATATACTTAATTGCTATCCAACGGAAAGCTAAGGTAAAATGTAACAAGAAGATACAAGATAATAGTCTGGTAGTGTATAAAGTCATTCCTAAAAATTTAAGGATTAGAACTATTACAAAAAAGCTTTATAAAATACATAACTGAAATTTAACTCATAGAATAAATTCGAAAAATAAAAAATATTGAATTTAACAAATTTGCTTATAAAAAGAAATAATTCCCAATATCTATTTGTTGAAATGATTTTTATTTTCACAAATATCATTAAAAATTAGCAGAAAATTCTAAATATGTACAAATATGTTTTACCATTATGGTGAAAATCAACGGCTGATGCTCCAGGTCCACATGGTATTGAATGTGTTTATGCATCAGTCCAAAAAGTCGTAGTGTATAATTGTATTGACAAGTTACACAGCAAGCGCGTAAAATACATATACGAATCGATGGCAAGGAGTAGGCTGACTTTCTACTTTAGCATGCGTCTCGAAAAAAAGGAAAAACGCATTGCGTAGACTAACCTCCAGCTTAAGAATCCAAAAAAATTATTTATTATTCTGCTTGATTTTTTTGCTATTAGTTGCTATGCAAAAAATAAGCATTGAAAACTAATTTTTTTTTTAAAAACTTTAAAAAAAATATCGGCATATCGACAATAAAATAAAAATAAAATATCGCCGATATATCGGTATCGGTATTTCCTAGTTAATATAATTAATTATTGACCTTCCATTGCAAAATAAAGATCGATCTCAATGAAATTTGATAGGTGATTAAGGCTGCAATAGAATACTTTTAGGCAAAATTTAATCTTAATACCAACATAATAAGATGGCTTATTATCTATTCTCTATTCCAGAAAAATGTTTGTCAATGTCAAATTATAGACGGTGTCTCACCATTTTTCATAGGTTTATGACCTTATGACAAGAACATTATATGTGCCAAATTTTCATATGTTATCTGGCAATATTTCGACCTATACTATTGCACAAACTTGGGCACATGGCACCCTGCAAGCCAGCACGCAATCGTTGGATCTATTTAAAAAATGATTCTAAGTCGATCGGTATACCAAAAGGCAGGCGTAAAGCCAATATTTATATATGTTACTTAAGCTACAGTCACACTTATTTAATATTTGATCAAATAAGCAAAACCACTACTTTTGTTTATAGTCTTAATATCACAAAATAAAACTAATTAGACATAGCAGAAAACTGTTTTATGTAAGATGTGGTATTATAGACACAGAAAAATTAAAAAGTGTCTCTAATCATTAAATTCATACCAAATTCATAGAATCAAGCAAAAAATTTGTTGATTTTGCATCTATTAAGAAAATGATTATATAGATTACCAAAAATTTAAAAAATTTGAAAATTGTGAATATTTTTTTCTTAATAAGGGATATTTCTAATTTCAATTAAAAAAATGATCAAAAAACTTTGCCATTTCATACAATGTGTTAACTGATTTAATTAAATATTTTTCAACTCCCAACAATAATTCTACAAGTTTAAATTATATTATGTTAAACGAAAAAATCAATTAAGATTTTTTTTATTAAAATTTTTTTCAACACAACTAAAATGTTAACTAAATCAAAATTATAATTTTAATTTTCTTTCACATAAAAAAATAAATGATCCAATTAAAATATTTTAATTAAATTGAAATACTTTTTAAACAACTTTTTAATTAATAAAAAACTACAGATAACTTTTTTCTGTGAACAAATTAAATATTGAAATTAAACGAAATTATCAACCAGGCCCCCGATGTCGATCGACAACTTCAGCGAGCGACAACAAGTCACTAATTCTCATTCCCTTAAGCGGCCCACTAACTTCCGACTTGTCGGTCGACAGGTTTTACGTGTCTAATGTAAAAAATAGAACTCTGGCTACAACCAAATCAGAATATAAAACAAAGGATAAAGCAAAAAAAAACAAAGCAGTAAACAAATAATATAGAATAGAATTTTATAAAAATATTTTAAAACGTATGGGTATTTCCATGATTGTAGTCAATATATTATGACTGTTATTGAATCACATTATGACCAAATATATTCGTAATATCACATCATAATATTTTTCCCTTGATCCTAATTTGTTTTAATTACATCATATTATAATTTACTGTAATCATATTATTATCATAATAAGCTAAGAACTAATAATATTGTTATCATGTTAATCATAATAATATGTAGATTAAATCTAATACGGAAAAATTTTTTAATGTACCTACAATTTCTTTTTTTTTATTTCTTTAAACTTATTTTTTTAATGGGTTTTTTTTTTAAATTGTTTAACCACTGAATAACAACCCAGCAAAAACTTTACTTATATGGTAAGTATGCAAGTAATGTTGGAGACATATGTATAAACACTACTTATTTTTCCGCTGAATAACTACTTATTTTTGTTCGAGTTGTCCATAGAATTCTGTACTTACAATACACTTACTGGTAGCCAAAAATATTAAGTTATTATTTAACTATCAGTAAGTTAAAATATACGTACTTACAATATACTTATAGAAGCCCAAAAATAACTGTTTTTTTTAAGTTAGTTAGTTAAAAGAAAGTGTAAACAAAACCAAGAATTTTTATATAATACATCTTAAAACTGTTTATATACATAATAAGGAGTTATTGAGCTCATTACCAGTAAGTAAACATTCGGTACTGAAAGCTACACAACTAATAAGTAGGTATTGAGCTGACTATACTGTGCAAGAAATTTACATTTTTTTTCGTGACAAGCTGGGCACCTAGAGTGCCCCATGTACTCTGAATCCAGTGGTGCCCGCGGTTTTTTAAGATTGGCTCTGGTTTTCGAGATATACCGTTATTTCGAAAATGAAGGAGGTTGCACAACATATGTTCGCGTAACTCAAAAACCCTTTAGCTAATTGAAAAAACTTAAAAATTCTGCAATAAAATTTCCTTTAAGAAAGGTAAAACTTATTTCTAATATCCGCAGTCGTTTTAAAAACATAATTTTTTTTTTTTTTTTTTTTTTTTTTGGAAAAAAAAATTATTTTTTTATCAAAATTGCGAAATTTTTGAAAATGCAGCTATGCTTCTAATTTTTTGCAGACGTATGTAAAACGAAATTCCAAACAAAACAAGTCATAAATAATTAAAATCTCTTTGCAACTTTTGATTTTATTCACAAAAGTCGACAAATTTTAATTAATTTAAGAATTTCATAAAACGCAATATTTGTATGGGAGCCCCCCTAAGGGATGGTGATACAGGGAAAGTATAATTTGAGAAAATGTTAAGAACAAAAAACTAATGGAGGTCAGTCATACATTTTATCCCCCTAGGGGCAACTCCTGGGCATTTATGGGACTTTTTCTTCAATATATTTCTAGTCTGCATTGAACATTTTGTATGGAAGCCTCCTTAAGGAATGGAGATAGCGGGTGGGTATGTTAGAAATAAATGATTGAGATGAAAAATAAAGTGGGGTTGGCCATACATTTGACCCATCTAGGGGCATCCTAGGCGCTGCAGGGGCCAAATTTAAGAATTCCATTAAACGGCCATATTTGTATGGGAGGGGTGGAGATATATGGCAACTATGTTTTAAGAAACTATTAAGAACAAAAAACATTGCAGGTCGGTCATACATTTTATCCCCCTAGGAGTGAATCCTAGGCCTTAGAAACAAATGATGGGAATGAAAAATAAAGTTGCGCTTGTCATACATTTAGCCCGTCTAGGGGTATCTCAGGCGCTGCAGGTGCAAAATTTAAGGCTAGGGTTCAACGCGCATAGAAAACAAAGTTTCAAACAAAATAATCTATAAGTGATTAAAGTCTGTCTACAACTTTTGATTTTTTCAGAAAAGATGAAATTTTTTTATTTTTTATAATAACCAAACTTTAAAATTTCAAAACATTTATTTTTGTTGTTAATTAGCTAAAGTTAAAGTTTTTATTTAGAAATATATTCTTCTTCCTCCTGCAGATTCCAACAAATATCCCCTAATAGCGAATCAAGTTCTTTGCCGCTATTCCAGTGTTCGAGCCTGGCTGGTACTTGGTGAAATCTCTCGCCATGTTCATCAGACTCGGCTGGTGATTGTTCATTAAATTTTTCGGCCTGATAATGCAAAAAATGTATTTTCAATGACATTCCAACGTGTAAGTTTTTAAATGCGGTTAGCATATTTTTGATTAAAATTTGCCAGTTTTCGGACCGATGATTTCCTAATACATTTTCTATTACTGATTTTACACAATTCCAGGCCAATAGCTCGATATCATTCAATAGCTCGATATCATTGATGGTTGTTCATAAGACGACGAATGTCCGGTCCATTAAGATTTCCTGTAAAATAAAAACATGATATGAAATATAAATCTAATTTAACCCAGATATGCCGACCGTACTACATGTAGTACACTTGTTATGTTCCGGTTTCGGCGTTTAATGTGCTTTAAATTTTCTAATCTGATTGTTGTTGTGCTACAAAATATAACGATCACCAAAGCATGCTTTGATAAGTTTTGTCTAGGGTAATTGGTTATGTGTATTTTTTCGATCAGAGATTTCCGTTTTGTGAAATTGGCAAAAGTGTGAAGATGTCCCGTAATCGGTGAGAAAAAATTTAATATGCATATTTTATTGTTGTTGTATTTCTATGTTTTTTTTAATTATAATAGTTGAAAAAACGAATACGTAGCAAAAGTATATGTGAAAAATTAAATTATATGTGATTTTAGGTGACGTACATGTTGACGTACTACATGTAGTACGTTCGGCATTAGTGTGCAGAAATTGTGAAAACAAATACTTGGTTTTTTCCAGATTTTTAACATTTAATGAGATCATAAATGCCTTTAAAGAAAGTAATGAAGAGTTTTTGCAACATCGCCATTGTGCCCACTCAACTATGAACAACTACGTCACAGATGAAGATTCTGGATAAGAAGATGAAGTGAATATTGAAAACTTACCACCCCTATTATTAAATTCTGAGGCTGAACTTTTTCGAAATTTATACTCTATTGATTCGGACAGTAAATATGATATTCCATTTTCGTTATTGTAACAGGCCAAGAAACGTAAATGCATGAAGTCGTCAAAAAATTGGGTTAACCATGATCTGGTAGAAACGGAGCCTATTGTTGCAAAAAAGAGAAAGGGTGGTATGACTATCGTAAAATGTTTACCAACAATATAATTGTATGTTCTATGCAGTAAACGTTGCATCAAGCGTCAATCCAGTTGAACCTTAAAAAAAAATATTTCACGTTGGTCTGACAAAGAGAAAAACATATGTATGTATGTATATTCAACAACCACGCCTTACTCATGAATATAATCGCTACATGGGTGGCGTTGAACGAGCAGATGAAAATATCAGCTTGTACCGTGTATCCATTCGGGCTAAAAAATGGTATTTTCCAATATTTACACACCTCATTGATCTTGCAGAGCACAATGCGTGGCAACTGCATAGACATATAGGAGGTAAGTGGACCATTTATCTTTTCGTCGGTGCATTGCTACATTGCTAACATCTACTTATGGGAAACCCATCAGGATCATCATGCGACATCAGATTTGATCGAAAAGATCATTTACTTACTGAGAACACACGCCTAGCCGATAGAAAATGTAAACAGCTACGTTGTAATCATTGCCACAATTAGACCATTACACGCTGCTTATGTGTGATGTGCCGCTCCATGTTAAGTCTAATGTGGAGTACCACACCACCAAATAATTTTTTTTTTATTAATTTGTTTTTCTTTACTTCTGTACACAAAAGTTGCTGAATAATAGACGACTTAAATGAAATCACAAGAAAATACTGTCTTTTGCTTTCATATGTTCCGAGCGTACTACATGTAGTACGGACTCAAAATCCAAGTTAAAATATATTTTTTTTTATTCTTTGCTCAGTTTTGCAATATATTAATAAAGTAGTTAGAGTTCATACCTTCTTTTACTTTCATGCCACTTAATCGTGGAAAAATTCGTCGCAATTCGGTAAAAGTAACACCATCTGGGCTCAATGCTTTTATAAAATTTTTTACAATACCCAGTTTGATGTGGAGCATTTATGACTTTATTTCTTAATTCTAAGAATTTTTTAATCGGTTACTGTGGATTTTTCAAAATTCCTACCGCAAAGTAAAAGTGTGGTAAAAATGCATGCATATTTCTTTAGAATAGCATAAATTTGAATATTTGTTCTTTTGTTTTATATTGTAAATGGCAAAAAAATCGCAATTAAAAAATTTTACGTCAAAATTTCATTGAATATAAATTTTCTGCATTGGCACATTCTCCAAATCGGCCCTTTGCTGCAAGAGAGTCATAACTCAAATTTTAATTTCTAGCATCTAAATATTTAATTTGTACGAAATTTTTACACAATATGAAGAAGCGATATGGTGATTAACTCCACATTATTAGCTAGTAGGCGGCCCTATATTCCACTGTGAGCTAAAGCATTAAATACATTAGCTCAAAAATCAGCATTTTTGAGTTATGACTCTATTGCACCAAAGGCTCGATATATACATTATGTTGCATAAAGAATTTAATAATTAAAAAAAATCCTATGAAATGCTCTATATAAATTATATTCTTCATATATATTGAAGAAAAAGTCCCACAAATTCCCAGAAGTCGCCCCTAGTGGTACATAATGTATGACCGACCTCAATTAATTTTTTGTCCTTAACATTTTCTCAAGACATACTTGCCCCTTATCACCACTTCTTAGGGGGGCTCCCATACAAATATTGCGTTTTATGAAATTCTTAATTAATTAAAATTTGTCGACTTTTGTAAATAAAATCAAAAGTTGCTAACACATTTTATTTATTATGGTTTGTTTTGTTTGCAGCTTCGTTTTTGATATGTCTGCAAAAAATTAGAAGCCTACTGCATTTTAATTTTTTATGAATTTTTAAAAAACAAAAATTTCGAAATTTTGATAAAAAAATTAATTTTTCTTTCAAAAAAAAAATTATGTTTCAATAACGACTACTCATATTAGAAAAAAGGTTTAATTTTTCTAAAATGAAATTTTATTGCGGAATTTTGGATTTTTTTTAGTAATTTCAATAAACTAAGCCGTTTTTGAGTTACGCGAATATATGTTGTGCAACCTCCTCCATTTTCGAAATAACGGTATATCTCGAAAACCAGAGCCAGTCTTAAAAAACCGTCGGCACCACTGGATTCAGCGTACCCGAATTATATTAAAACGCCATGTGCCCGGCTTGTCTGTTTTTTCAACTAGCATAGTGTTATTAGTAAGCAAATATTCAGTAGTGAAATAATATAAGTAAAAAGCAGTTGCTGAGGTCATTACTAGTAAGTACCTATTGTGGGTTTTAGAATAATGACAATTGTAATGACAACTACTTACCTGGTAACGTGTGAAATAAGTACTACCTATTACCAAAATTCATAAAGTTTTTCTGGAAAATGATTCGATAGGCATATGTAAAACAAACGACACAACTGATGCTAAATTATTTTACAAATGGCGATACCATAATATTATTGGGGTAAAGATATTTTGTTTGCATCTTAAACATATTATGAGTACAATTATAGAAAGTTATCATGTTATGGCTATTAAATATCATTAAATGATTGTGAGGAATATAATATGTTTTCAAAGTTATCATTTTATAGTTGCTATAAAAGTAATTATTTTTCAGTGAACTATACTTAAATTTATAATTGCGATAAGCATTGACATGTTTACAGGAACTATAATATTGCTGATATTAAATAAAAATAACAATATTATCTGTACGACAACATAAAAAACTTTATAAATGACGTTACTTTTTTAACCACCTAAAATCATACAAATCAGATTTAATAAATACTTATTGCTCAAAATAACAATATTAAAATTTTATTTTAGGAGTATTTTTTACAGGTTGCAAAAAAAAATCAAATCTTAAAGTAGAAAAAAAAACACCTCCATCAAAGTATAACGATTTTTAAAGGAATTACATTAAAAAAAACAGCCAAAAAAAATTAGGTTTTTGACTTAGTCCATTTTGAAAATTTAATATTTTGTAGATATTACATTTAAAAAAATATATATATTAAATATATTGTTTGTAGCCCCAAGTATTCTCTTTAAAATGACATACAAATCATTTTTGTATGTGCAGTAGTTTTTGAGATATGGAAAAAATAAACTCAACACATTCGGCTAATTCGGCAAAATTATGACATTTTGAATATGACGTAACTTCTGAAAAAAATTAAAAAAAATTTTTTCGTTAATATATGTTTTTTATAGGATGAAAGCAACCTCCACACAAAATTTCATTCATTTTGAAAGGGGTCGGGTCCCACTCTTGGTGGTGTTTTAAAAAAATTTAAAAAAAAAAATTTAGTGTTTGTGTGTAAAGAAAATTTCGTTAAATATTTTAATAAAATGCCTATGTCAAGGCGAATTGAATACAGGTGATCCTAAAAGCCCTGCTGATAACTTTTTTTCTTTAGTTTTATAATTGTTGGATGTCAAAATTTTGTTTATTATCTTTGTTTCTGTTTTGATTTGTTTCGGTTTTTGACATTGTACAATGATTTTACAAAAACAAATTGCTTGTGGTTTTTGTACGAGTTGTACTTGTTGTACTACCGAGATTACCTGGAATGAATTCGCCTTGGCCTATGTCGACTACCACAACACAAGTCACTGATTATGACATTTGTGATCGCATAATATTTTAAGTGGGCCGCAAATTTTTATGAAAACTCTTAGGTTATCGTTCGCTTGCATTGTCGATCGCCTTGTCGTGCTGAAAATTGTTAGTGACCCGCAAATCAGCTGGTTATCGCTGAAAATGGAAGCGAACGATAGTGGTCGACATCGGGGGCCAGGCTGTTTCGTCAAATATTTGACAAGTGTGGTCGTAGCTTTACACACCAGAGCAAACTCATAAAGTCTTCCCCACCTTTTGTGGTGTGTGTACAAGGATTCAGTTCATCTAGCATACAATGACTTCCAAGAAAAGTAATTGCGTGTACCACAGCGTATGATTTTTAATATAAAATAAATACAAATTATTACTCATACACAACTCTGGAAGTATATTTTTGTTTTAACATTTCCTTATTTATTCATAATTACTAGCATCTTTATTTTACTTTTTTGCTTGGATTTTAATTACAAACTATAATATTTTTTCTTTATTTTCTTCGTCTCAATATTCCTTTTAGTCGTTGAAAAATAACAGAAAAATCAAAGTAAAAAAAAGGAAAGTTTAATTAAGATTTCTTATTCATTTTATCCTTCCAACAGTTTTACTTAATAGTCAACTAAAAACAGGAAGCGCAGTTCTCAGTAGTATTTAACGTTTTAATTTACAAAATTTTAAAAGTTTAAAATGAAATTAAAATGAAAAAGTTAAAAAGTTTAAAAATCCGTCGAGTCAGTTTTCTGTGGCAAAACCGTCATCAGCTGCATCAACTCTCAGCTCGGCATCATTATCGTCACTTTCCTTGTCACCATTAAATGGTCAGAATCCATTAACTTGGAATATTCCGTTATCGAGTTAACTGTGTCAGCAAGTGACTGTTTAAACAGATGTTTGATGCACTTTATTTGCGATGTTAAATTAAAGTTTGTAAACGACAACTGACTGCTTTTTTCATATAAAAGAATTTTTTTTTTTTGCTTTTTTTTATTTATTTATTTTGTTTAACAAAAATCATTTGAGGACATTTACAGCCGAAATATTTCGTTACATTTTCGTTTCCATGCCAACGTTTATTATTTTTAAAAGTGTTTCATTTTAATTGGCACAATATATGTATTTTGCTTAATTATTTTGTAAATTTAACCAATAACTGAAATTGGTAAAATAAAAATTCATATAAAAAATGTTTACAGAAATAAAAAAAAAATTAATTCGCGTTGAATTTTAATTAATGACTTATAAAATGCGAGACTGACAACAGATGGAATATCTTTTACAAATTGTTTGTGTCCTCAATAACTTATTTCTATGGCATTTTGGAGAACATTTGTCCTGTATTCCCAAATAGGCACTGAACGGAATACTGTTAATAAAAAAGTTTGTTTTGTTTTAAAAATATCAAATTTTGCCAATGAAGCATAATTTTCCAAAAAGTTTTTCTTTACTTTTTCAAGTTGAAAGAACTGCATCTAAACCACATCAACTGCTTTCTAAACCTTTTCTAGAATGTGTTTCATTAACATACGAAAGATGGTTTGTGTGGGTCACAAAAAGCAATTCTGACACGTAATTCACAGTAACCGTTAGGTTAGACTAGGTACAGGGTATGCCAAAAGTCACCATGTGATTTAACATTTTAATACCGTTTTCGTTTATATATTTATTTTTTTTTTTTCAGATCCTAAAATATAGAAAATGGAATTTGTTTACACGATGTATGGGAAATAATATCAACTCGGCCGGATTTATGAGATATGGATTAAGTTAAAACTTATTTAAACTTGGATTTTTTCCGGCGAAATGTTTATTATATAATTATTTCATTAAATACCAACATTTTAAGCGAAACTAAGCTATTTCGTCAAAGTTTTTTATACAAACTTGGCAATGGCGGCATTAATCGGGTTTCAGACTCACAGGACCTAGCTTAACAGAGGTCTCAAAAACCCAGCCTTAGAGGCCACCCGTTTCCAGCTTGAAAATTATTAAAAAAAATAGTCGGATGCTTACAAATCTGTTTCCGAATTTCTGGAAATTACTCGTTTCCAAAAATTAAATAAAAAATAATTGATCGCTTACATAAATAATTAAATTTTTTATTCTGATTCTTTGTACAGTTGTGTATTTATCCATTGTTTATTCTCCACACGCATAGAAAAAACATGTTTAAAAATGTTCACCTCCAACATAACTATTTTTAAAAAATTTTTTTAAACATATTATGTTAAATTTAACCATATTATTGTTAAATTGGTCCTCCATCAAGAAGCCAAAACCATATTATGGTTGTCTTTACACATGTTTTGGTTAAATATGTCAATAATTTGTTTCTAAATTAACAATAAATTTTCCAAGAGCAACATGCTATGGTTGAAAACCAACCATGCTATTGTAAATGTTAAGCATATTTAAGTTATTATTTACCAAAACATGTTTGGAGGCAACCATAATATGGTTGTGGCTTCTTGATGGAGGAGCAATTTAACAATAATATAGTTGCGGTGACAATAATATGGTTAAATTAAACATACTATGGAGCAATTCCATATGAAAGCGATCACCTTTTGGACGACCCCTCTCCGATTTTAAAATAAATAGTCTCAATCGATTGCCCGGCAAAAAATAATGTACCTACATATTTTTTTTTTTTTTTATAGTGACTGGTTTAGTGGTGGTGTACACCACTGTCATGTGACAAAATTGAAGAATTCTTCATAAGGGACCTCATTAAAAGTTGTAAAAGTTGAAAAACTACTAAAGCGATCGCAACGAGTGATAGCTCGTTGGAAAGGTATTGAATCAGGCTTTAATTGAAAAATAAAATTTTCCTAATTTTTCTTAGAAATTTACCTTTAAATTTTCCCAAGAAAATTAAATTTTCCGATTTTCCACAGAAGCTCCTAAATTTTCTTTTTTTTGGATTCCTCATAATTTTTGCTTTAAGAATCAGCAATAAAAAAATGGGCCCCGACTCCTTGTTTGGACAGGAGAAGAGCATTTAAGAGACCACCTTGTTAAAAATACATTTTAAAAATTATTTTACAGTTAAAAATACATTTATGAAGAAAAAATCTTTCTTATTTTGCTGCTTATACTTAATTACATTATTTATTAAAAATTTCAATTGTCTTGTCATCATTATAAAATTAAAGTAACTTTAAATTTAGCACGTCGGCAGACGAAGAGTACCGCTTTACATTAATTGACATATCAGAAATATTTGGTATGAAGCAATGAAACTTTTGCGTTCCAGTTATAGTTTTGACATTATTATATCTGTTTTGAATTCGTCGCTCCATGGCATCGTGTTCTTTTTGAGTGCATAAAACTGTGTTAATGGCAATTTCCTTGCTTTGAATCCACGAAAACAAATGTTGTACATTTAAGATCTGGTCAGTATATGGCCTTTGCAAACTTGCCTTAGTCGCCATGCGTTTTAGGGTTCCCCCTAACGCATCGCATGGGCCCTTACCGTGGGACGTCGCGAAAAAGTGCCACTCGACCTTGCAGTTGTTTTCTTCTTCAATTATGCAAAGATTGTAAGAATTTTTTTTATTCTTGTACTGAGAAGCCGCGCCGTCTGAGAAAAACGTTACTTTGTCGATTGCATCGAATTTTTATCTTAAGAATTCAA
This sequence comes from Pollenia amentaria, assembly GCA_943735925.1. Classification (NCBI taxonomy): domain Eukaryota; kingdom Metazoa; phylum Arthropoda; class Insecta; order Diptera; family Polleniidae; genus Pollenia; species Pollenia amentaria. The sequence goes on along the minus strand of OX031010.1, from coordinate 115,928,942 downwards.
ACAGTTCCATTTGAAATAAATAAACGGACACATAATTATGAGCTAAACTCTTCGTTTTTGAAATAAATGCAAAAAGGATGCACCGTGCACTGGTCGTTTGCCCAGTGATAAGCCTGAATTTCATCCTGAACGAGAAAAGTGTAATTCTCGGCAAAGTCGCTTATCACAATGAATTCATTTTGGGCTAATTTCTCCTTACTTTCCTTTAGAAATTTCGATTGCATCTCGGATATGAAATGGTGCGCCTTCAGTTCATTCAACTTGAATCCGAATTTCTCGATGAATTCCGGAATCTGCTTTACCACGGTCTCAAGGGAACATCTGCCGCTGCTAATTATCCACTGTTTGAAATGCACCTCCTGAATTAACAGCTGTTCAAACTTTTCCGCCAAATATTGCTCTAGCTCGTCAATCTTCGGACAATTGTCGCATTTGGACAGATGACAATTTTCCGTGGGGTATGCGCACAACGACTTCGACAGGAGGTCCCTATTTGTTTCAATTTCACCGTGAAATACTTTCAATTTCTTGCATGGAAAGAAAATTAATTTGATGTTTTGATGAAACATGCAAACGCAGACTGAATGCGTTCCGTGCCTGTCTAATGCCAGCACGCATTCTTTTGGTCGTAGGATGGCAAACTTAGAAAATCCCACTTTTTCTGCTGGGTATTTCTCATTGAACTGATGGTATGCTTCGGATAGATTACATAATAATAATCTGCGCTGCTTGTGTACTTTTTCTCCATCTTCACGTGTGATAACATAGTCACGTGTACCTGTGCAGGCGCGGCTGTTGTCATCATTTCAGTAAAAATCTTGAATCAATTTCACCGTTGCTTCGCTGAGGGTCCTTGAGCCAAATTTCTTGGTGGGATTCGCCAATATGCCCTTCTGTCGAACTAATTCTTTGCTTCTTCTCGCGATGTAAAAAGATGTTTGAAACTGTTCAGAAATCTTGCGTATAGACCATGATTGAGGCAGCACAGATAAAATGAGATATTTCTCCGGAAAAGTGGTCGCTAAATTGAATTTTCTTTTCAACTGCTCAATCATTTGTATGCCGTCATCAACGTCATCTGCTTGACTGCATTCGTTATCAGAGCCTTCATCAAATATTGTCGCGATTGCACTCATAACCTTGCCTTTTTTCACTTTCCTGTATGTTTCACTTCGCAACTTTCTTTTTCTAATAGGCGTTTCACCTAAAGTGGTAATAGCCTCATTCAACGGACTCAAAGACATATTGACCATCGGAATGTCTGCCTCACTATCAGATGAAACATTTTGTTCACTTGTCATTTCACTCTCGGATTGTGGCTGCATTTGTTTCAATGCATTTGCTTGTTGAGACAAATCGATTTTACACTTGGGGCAAATGAATTCTGCTTCTTCACCGTATTGTATATTTAATTCATTCATGTATCGCTTCGAAACACCAGTTAATTTTAATACTTTTATCTTTTTCGAACGATGTCCACTCTTGTTAAACGGATTGCAGCAAAATTTATTCATTTTACTTTAAATTGTCTTTACAGCTTCACTCTTTATTTTACAAAAAAAAACACTTTAACACTTTCACGTTTAGTATTCAACTGAAATTTGACTCAGAGTGTGTGAAGTATTTATATTTATTTTTTGGTAAAAAATAGGTAAAAAAAAATAAGCGATATTTGCTTTTCTTTAATAGGAAAATTTGCGTGAACTACTGGTCATAAAATGTTTTTTAAAAGGGACTTAATTGGTTACTGCAATAAGCCGACCACAGGTCATAAAATGTTTTGCAAATTTTTTAAATTACCAGGTAATAAATATTTCGCCATATATATGGAAAATCCGTGTTTTATGACTTGTTTCTGCACGTGTCATTTTAGGCGAAATATTTGTTACCTGGTAATTTAAAAAATTTACAAAACATTTTATGACCTGTAGCCTCAGTCGGGTTTGGTGTGCCATTACATGCCACTGCTGCTATTATCCATGGATTTATGGCCGATCTTGTGAAGGCAGGCAGACCATATTCACTACACACTCAACTTGGGGCTCTTAAAAAAAAATGATTTGTTCTTCATAAATGTATGTTTAACTGTAAAATAATTTTTAAAATGTATTTTTAACAAGGTGGTCTCTTAAATGATCTTCTCCTGTCCAAACAAGGAGCCGGGGCCTATTTTTTTATTGCTGATTCTTAAAGCAAAAATTATGAGGAATCCAAAAAAAAAAATTAGCCGGAAAATTTAGGAGCTTCTGTGGAAAATCGGAAAATTTAATTTTCTTGGGAAAATTTAAAGGTAAATTTCTAAGAAAAATTAGGAAAATTTTATTTTTTAATTAAAGCCTGATTCAATACCTTTCCAACGAGCTATCACTCGTTCCGATCGCTTTAGTAGTTTTAAACAACTTTCAATGAGGTCCCTTATGAAGAATTCTTCAATTTTGTCACATGACAGTGGTGTACTATAAAAAAAAATATGTAGGTACATTATTTTTTGCTGGGCAATCGATTGAGACTATTTATTTTAAAATCGGAGAGGGGTCGTCCAAAAATTTGCCAATTTTGATCGTTTTCATATGGAATTGCTCAACTATTTTTAAAAAATTTTTTTAAACATATTATGTTAAATTTAACCATATTATTGTTAAATTGGTCCTCCATCAAGAAGCCAAAACCATATTATGGTTGTCTTTACACATGTTTTGGTTAAATATGTCAATAACTTGTTTCTAAATTAACAATATATTTTCCAAGAGCAACATGCTATGGTTGAAAACCAACCATGCTATTGTAAATGTTAAGCATATTTAAGTTATTATTTACCAAAACATGTTTGGAGGCAACCATAATATGGTTGTGGCTTCTTGATGGAGGAGCAATTTAACAATAATATAGTTGCGGTGACAATAATATGGTTAAATTAAACATACTATGTTTAAAATTTTTCTTCTAAAATAGTTTTGTTGGAGGTGACCATATACAAAAATGTTTTTTCTCTGGTTGCAGGTGTTATTTATATAATCTGAAAAAAAAAATAAAAAATATATGTGACTTTTAGCCCACACTATAGAAAGGCTGAGACCAGTTTAATATAATGTGACGCCTAAGTTAATAAAAGGAGAAAATAACAAAAAAAAGAAGAGAAAAAAGAGTGAAAGGATAAGAAAGAGTGGAAATCAATATCGGAGGAGAAGGGAAATTAACCTACTAACACAATAGTCCTACATACGCCAGTCCTAAGCTGCCCGTTATATAGCCAGAGAATGCCCATTACGAGTTCAGACAGATTCTTGAGTCCATAGCCCGAGACATCCCAAAATGCTCCAGCCTACTTCTCAGCCTGCTGTTTTGAAACCTAGGAGAGTGTCTCAGAATCAGCTCAACTTTCTCCATTTCCTCTATGTTCTCCTACACTAATCTGACGATACAGATCCTAGTACCACCGCCATCCTGAAAATCGTGCAGTTGCCCTTGATAATATCTATCGTAGTTTAAACGACTTCCTTATTCCTGCCAAGAAGTGAATTATAATCAGTTTTCCTTAGCACCGGCTATTACGACCGAGTTACTTTGCAATTCGTGCTGTTCATTCAGGCCCGTTTAGAGCCCATTCTATCTATTTGTGGGCTGACTGTCCACTTCCGAGCCCAGTCTCGACAACTCATCGGCCATTTTATTACCGGTGATATTGTGGTGATCCTCTTATCCTCTACTGGCTTTTAATTCCCAAAACAGCCCATCGAAGCCCTAAGCGCCGCTATTACCTAATGGAATTTTTTGTCAAACTAAGACTTTCTTTAATTAAGCTAAGCAGCAATTTCAAAGCATTTACCGCTAAGTTGGGGTTTATTAAAAAGCAACGAAATTGGTAACCACACAAGATTTGAAACCAAGAGATGTTAAAAGACGAAAGCAGAAGTAATTTGTTCATAAAAATAGATTTATCAAAACAGCCCAAAGCACAGAAAATCATAAGCGAATCCCTGGAAATCAGCCGTATCAATGTCGTAATTTAAGATAATGCTCTAAAAATTGGTGGGTCCAAAAAGGGCTAATTTATTAATAGCAGCTGACATCAATCTATACGATTTCTGTGCATCAAACACAAATGAATCGCATTAACGACCAGACATGAAACCGTAATGTTCCATCATGACAACCCTTAGGGTTAATGTTCTAAGTCCAGCTAAACCCTATTTAGAAACAAGTAAGAGTGCCATATTCGACTATGCCGAATCTAATATACCATTCACCATGATGCTATAAAAACAAAAAGTTCTTAAGATATAAATAAATCTTTTTTGAGCTACGCCTACTTCTGCAATACCGCCCACATTTTGTCTGATGTTGTGTTATAATAACCATGAAGCTTGTTCTTAATTTGGTAACTTTTGATATTGCCGTTTATAGAAAAAAAAACCAACAACAAATAGGTAAAATTAGAGGCAATCATATTTGTTTGCTCATATTCATAGCGAACTTCAACGGAGAATATGTGACATAAATGTATAACAACTAGGGTATTCATTTAATCGGGCTTTTTCTTTAATCGGATTAAGTAATTTATTAAGTAAAAAAAAATTAAGTAATTTCAATATATAAAAATGCATAAATTATTTATTATTTGGAGTTTATTAGTAAAAACAATACCCAATGCCAATACAAATATAACAATTCTTGAACTAAAACGAGCAAACAAAGGAATAATTCATAAGTAGGTTAGATCATTTTATTAGTTATTTCAATAGTTTAAGATCTTAAAAAATAATCTTTTATACAAATAATTTGGCTTAAATGTTTACGATTAAAGCGTTTATTTTCTTTAGTTTTGATTAAGCTTGACTTTGATGTTGACGTAGATGTTGGAGAAATCAAAAGCAGCCCATAAAACCGAATATCTAATTTCTCAGTCCTTTTCCTGGATTTTTCTAAACATATTACTATGTCACTAGAGGCCTGTTTTAATTTTTTTAAACTTTTAACACTTCAAATTGTTTCGGTTAATGCTGTTAAAAGATTGATATGAACAGATATGAGAAGAAACAAATAACTAATCACATACATATAAAATGTACGTGAAACAAAAAGCTGTTGACAGCAAACACTTATTTAAAATGAAGATCACTGAACACCTTCTTTGATTGTATGAAAATATATTTTCTTAGCACACACCTTTTGTATATGAGACGAAACAAATAACTAAAAACACAAAAAATATGTATAATAGTACAAAAAATTAAAAATTGTGTAAAAACGGTTAATCGGTTAATCGACTGAAATTAACCGGTTTAATCGTTAATCGAAAAAACGCAATTTTAAATTAACCGGTCAGTTAATCGGGTAGTAATAAATCGGTTAGTCGATTAACGGTTAACCGAATGAGTACCCTAATAACAACCTTGTCTCCATCATGTATGAGGTCTTTGGGAAACCTACCATACACACGGACAGACGCACAGCAGATGTTACTGATAAGGGTAAGATAAATTTTGTAGAAATTACAAATTAAATGCCAAATTTTCCAACTGTGGCGCAGGATATAAATATAATTGGAATGTTTTGCCTCACCCTTTTTATAGTCCCGATCTTGCTCTGTCCGGCTACCATTTGATCTCAGAAACTAATCAAATATAACAGTCACTTTTACACATATAAAAAATTCCGGAACAAATCTAGTCTGCACAAGCTTATAAAAAAAATTGCTTTGGGTGCAGAGCACGAGTTAAGGGCCTTCCAAATTTCGAAAAATATTTGCTAATATCTCAATTAACTTCTGTTTTAATATGATAATATGGGCATCATTAAAACGACTTTTAAATTTGATAAAAAATTACATCAAAGTCTTTACATGGATATTAACATTTATCGGAGCATTTCGTGTCTTATTTTATGTTTGCTTCGTTAATTATTTCTTTTCATAAAAGTTTACATTTCTATATTTTATATTAAAAAAAATAAGTGTAACCTATGACAAAAATGGGTTACGTATGGAAATATCTATTTTTTAACTCATATTTGCCGAATTATAATGGTCATTTAATGTTATTTTTATTATCTTTATTTCTATATTTAAAAATAAAGTGCGAATAGATTCAAGTAAGCATTTTCTTCAAAACGAAAATAGAACTACAACAATACATGAAAATAAAAGCCAAAGAAAATGTTAGAAAATATATTTTTTAATTGAATTAAATAATCGTATATATTTTTCTATACCTTAAATGAAAATTTTTCTTCTAAAGAAATTATGATAAGAAGCACTTGGCATATTGTTTTTAATACCATAATGCATTTTGGCAAATGGAAATTCAAAATATGACACTGTAAATGCTAAAATGCTTACAAAATCAAAATCCTGAAATATTTGTTCACATTTTGTCGGGAATGAATATTTAATTTTTATAAATAATATAACTAAATAAAATGTAAAAATGTAAATTCTCTTTACAAATATATGTTAAAATCCCCGATTTGGGGACAAAGCCTTATCTGGCAACGCGGCAAACACCTAATAATCCAATAACTTCATCGTTATACACCAAAGTTGCATAGGGTATCATATTGTCGAACAATTATAGTTTCCTTAACCCTAGCCTTACCAATACTCACTCGGGTGGCCATTTCAGCTCAATTTCTTTTATATATTTCTTAAATTTGCTTACGTTAGGTTCAATGGGTAGCCGACACGAGGACCTTATAGCAGTCCCTTTCTGATACCATTAGCCAGTGGCAAGAGTCAGCCAGTATTCACCAGACTATACTCCAGAAGTCACTGCAGCCTCGATCCACCCCGACTCCCTGCAGAACAGAGAGATCGATTTCAGTCCCATATTAGACATATTTTCTAGACATGGCAATTCCGGTTTCCCAAAATGCCTTAACCTGATATCCCCGAGACCGGGGCATTGGCTCCTCCTCCTCCTCCTCATTATCAAGACAACTCCCACAGTAGTCATTATGGTCAAGACCCATTTTCCCCGCACTCAGTGATCCGTAATAATTTATATAACCGTCCTTATCTGGTCCATTCCAAAAACAAGATGCACGCGTTTTCTCACCGCATTATAGCCAGGCCATTAAGTTCTGGCCATCAAGTAGGAATGCTTCCCTGTCACCTCTCCTGAGTTCTTCTATACGACTCACGTGCGATAAGAGTCTTACAGCGAGCCCGATCAGGCCGTTGACGAACATGTCAGTCGACCGAACTGATACCGTGATCATCAAAACAACCATTTACTTGCACAAGCCTCATGAAGTACCGTTGCTACATATGGCAGGCCACCACACTATGACCTCATAGAAGAGGATCGGTTTTACCACTGCCTCAAAGATCCAGGGACCCATTTCCTGCCCACAGATCTCCTGGAGGTGTAAATGGCCACAATGGCCCTTTCCTAAGATATCTAACTATCGAGAATCACGCCCAGGTATTTACCACAATCCGAGATTATCAGCTCCGTCCATTTAGCCTGGAAAGCCTAAAGTTACCAAACTTGTACTTCCTGGTGAAGAGTACCAACTCAGTCTTCTGTGGATTGACACCAAGTCCCCAGGAGAAACTCCAGCTTAGAATCTGCACTACAGATTTTATACAATGGGACACATTTCAGGTATTAACCCATGACCGCCACCGTCACGTCATCCGCATACGTGACAGTCCCTAAACTGTCGCACTGACTCAACAAAGTATTTATCGTCAAGTTCTATAGTAGAGGGGAGAGCACCCCACCTTGCGGGGTGCCCCTGTGCACCAATCTGCAAACATTGATAGCACAAATCGTAGATTCAATGATCCTGTTTGTGCTTTAAATTTGCTTTAAATTTAAATTTGCTTTAATTTTCTTTAAAAAAAAAAATGAAAAAAAATTTGAAGGCGAAAACATTTTTAAGAAAAACTGAAAAAAAATTTGTATGACAATAACTTGTTCTCATCGCTTATAAACATGGGTAATGGTGAACGATGTACATAAATATATTTGGTAAGCCATAAATATAGCTTGGAAAACCCTCACATATGCTTGTGTTGTTTGCAATTAAACAACACAAACATATTTCGTACAAACATTAATTGGGTTTTTTTTTAAATTAATGTAGAGGACGATAGCGCTGAGACAAATTTGCTCGCTTTTGCTAAAAACAAAGGAGAAATATAAAAGAAACGAAAAGAATTTGGAGTAAAGAGTGCTTTAAAAAACCAGCTGTTTTAAAGCAAAAAATGCTGCTTTAAAAAATTAGAATTTCCGACTAAAAAATATTTTAATGCCAGTTCTTTGACTTTTTAACTCTGCAAAGTTTTCACTGAAATGATTACATTTAGCAATGACACCACAAAAAGTTTGACAAATATGTTGGATATTTGTAAAATATTAAAATTCTTTAATATTTCTACAAACATGCCTCGAGTGTTTGACCAAACAGCAAACATTTGTACAAACGTAAAATTTAAACATGTTTGCCAAGCCATTTGTGAGATTTCTGTGAACCTTTAGTGCCATACTCTGTTTTTAGTTATTCACCCTACCCAACTTTTAACAAACGTTATACATTGCATCAACCTCAAGAACTTAAACTTGTTTAACAACAAACGCAACACATGACATGAAATAAATTTTTCAACAAGTGCCTAACACACTGATTGATTTTACTTTAACATTTAAATTTCTAAAGTATTAATAGTTTTATTCCAAAAGTTTATTGCAGTTTTGCATTTAAATTTTGTTTAAAACCACAACCAGTACGAGAACTACTTTTGCACACATGCAAACTCAAATTTTAGTTTCATATTTAAAATTCGTAGACAATTCTAAAAATTCAATTCTAAGTTTTCTGTTGGATATGTCAAATTCATGCGAATACCAAATGTGAGAAAAATTTTTCTTAAATCGTAATTTAAAAGGACAAATCATCATTGACACAAACAACTTTCTTTGAACAACACTCAATGTTGACATCTATTCTGTGTGTCACCCCTTTAATTTTGAACTTTCTAACAGGCATTAAGCAGTTACAATTCAACTTTTGCAACTTTAAGATTTTTGCATATGAATACTCAGCTAATACTCGTTAAACTACATATTCTAGTATTCTGCCACACACACACACACAAACATCCTCATGAACACATTAGTTAAGCCCCATATTCACACACCTAAAATCATACTTGAACACTCATATGCAAATTTCCTTTTACTTTTTTTTCCTTTTTTGGCATTTTTCTTTTATTGTGCTGTTTCCTGTGCCTTACGGCTAAATTATTTTAATTTATGCATTCCAACCATTTCAATGCAAAGACAAACAACAACAACAATTACTACAGTGTGGCAACAGCAACGGCAGCATCAACTATATAAAATAAAATGTTCTAATGCAAACTCGCCTGTAAATACAAACACATACAAATGCGGGGCACATATGAAAGTTTAAACAATTGAAATGGGGTCAGTGCTTAAAAGTTAAGAGTTGTCTCCTACTTCTTGTTCTTCTTTTATTTAGTTATTTTACATCTTAAAAATTTACACGTTTATTTAGCATTTCGTTACGTTATTTAAACATTTATTGTAGAACGAAACCAAAAACAAAAATAATAAAAACAACAACAACAAGAACATCATAACTAATGCATGTGAATGCGTAAATATATGTATGAAAGTGCAACAGCAAACAGAATTATATACACAACTAGCGATAGATAAACATAAGTTGTATATATATATTAGGGTAGTTCAAAAAAAAAACTCAGTATTTCTATTATTTTTTAATAAACAGCTTTTCCTTTAACAAAAAAAAGAAGAAAAGTGCTTAATTTCAATAGTATTTTATAATACTCTTCAACACACACTCAGAGAAGAAGAATATTTTTTAATTTTCCAACAAAATTAAATTAAACGAAAATTTTTAAACATATTCGGCCTTGTTATGACAGTCGTTGTCGTGGTCGCTGTCGTAGTCGTAGTCATTTAAAACTATTTTTCGATAAAAATTAAAATTGAAGACAATAGCAATGAAAATTACATAGAAAGTTTTTCATATTTGTGTCGTTTACGACAATCATAATAGCAATTTTTAAAAACGACTGGTTTTCTACTACGACAATGATACTCATAATGACGCCGATTATGCTTAATTTAATCATACTATTGTAACCAGCCACCATATTATGGTTAAATTAGTACTCTATCAAGATGTCACAACCATATTATGGTTGCCTCTAAACATGTTAAATTTTTTATAACATGAAATTCTATTTATAATACATTTTCCATAAAACAAACCGACATGGCGATCAGTCAAATAAGGTTTTCCAGTTGAATTCGCGTTCTAAAGATTTGTTGAGTATAAGCTGTATGGAAATTAAATGTTTTGACATGGAAAAACAAGAGCGGCTATTTAGGTAGCTCAGCCACAGGGTGATTCATCGTGAGGTTTAATTTATAATGTCAAATAAAGCACATAAGTTTGAAAGTGAACTATAAATATTTATTATCGGTTAAATGAACAATTTATGCCATTTACTATTAGAAAATGATATCATGTAAATGTTGGCCATGACTACGTCTGAGGTGGTCTATTTGGAACTCAATGAAAATCCGGTATAACAGTTAATATCAAAGTTGTTTTTGGGAATACATAATTTTTCATTAAAAGATTTTGTTGGATGTGCTTAATTTCCTTTTTTTTATTCTTGATAAAAATACTGAAATTTATTGTTGGAGGATAAGCTGTTTCTATGCGCATTTCACTAGTTGCTTATGCCAGATCATCCGGAAACGTTTTCCCAAAAAAAAATTTGAGTAGCCAAAAATATTAGTTAATAAGACTACAGAGGGAATGAGAATTACAAACAATCATATCGATAACTATTACACAGGTTATAGTGCTTTTCAAATCCCAAAAACAAGTAGTTTCATTTTTGGAAACCGTAACAAATCCAACTTTTAATATGCTTTTGACATTTCTGGGATATTCGAATTCAATTCGCTTATTACCCAAGCGAAATTTTGCCCGTTTCATTTGACTGTTAGGGCTTTTGTTCGAAATGTTAATGTGAAATGGTTATCAGGGTAAAATGTTTTACAGTCTGATATAAGCAAAACACAAACCAGTTCATAAGACAATTGCCGAACTCATTGACATGGACTATATTCTATTAAGCTCAATGTACACAAGTTTTTACCCTATTATTAAAAAATCGATTGGGCATGAATACTCTTCGGTGTTACAGCAATTGCAATCGAGGGAAAAGCCTTTAACAGGATCATTCATTTCGGATACTTTCGTTCATTATGATTTTCTTAATCGCAATTCAACTTCTCTGACTTCAGTCGATGAAAGTATTTTCTCCTATCAGTGCGTCAAATACTTAAGGAAAAATGCAATACTTCGTGAAAGCTTCGAGAGAAAACTCTTGTAATTATTGTCAATTTACTTCTTTTGCAATTCATTTGGAATATTTATATGTATAAAAAATAAATTTCAGTATTTTTATCAAGAGTAAAAATAGGGGATTAAGCACAACAAACAAAATCTTTTAGTATAACAGTTATCATTAAAAACATCAATCAAATTTCAAATAAATTTTAAAATGCATTCAGCTACTTAACCCACGTAGTAAAATGTATTGCTTTACGAAAAGAAATAACTGTCAAAGGGTTTTGGCTGAAATCTGTCACTCAGCCTAGTGGCCTTTCATTGCTAAATCTTGTATGTATTTCTACGTTTTAAGATTTACGTGCTTTTTCGTTAAAATAAAATTGATAGAAGGTATCATATCTTCTTATATTTATACAGGCGCAATTCCTCTGGTCTACTGACCCAATGACAAGTTATACTTAAATTTCTAAATGATTTTTGTCACATTTTAGATACTATACAGAAAAAATTCTCCAAAGTTTTTCACCAATTTAAGTTTTAATCAAAAATAAAATTGGTCTTAATTAAAAATTTAATCAAGTAAACTAAACGTTTAATTAAGTGAATTAAATGTTTAATCAAGTGAATTAAAAGTTAAATTCGTACTTTACATTATAGTGGGTGGGTGGTCCAATGAGTGGAATACACAAAAGAGGAACACACAGAAAAAATACCAATGTTTAATTTACATGGCGCAATGCTTATTAAAAATCATAATTATAATAATATATATATTTCTGCAAAAGTAAGAAATTTATTAAAAATTATCATTCTTTCATATTAATTTTTTATGAAAAGTATTAAGACAAAATTCTTCAATACTGAATCCGTTTTTGCTTGTTTTGTATTGAAACAACAGCAACAACACTACTAGAAGAAAACCAGATTTTTTTTATTTTATCTTTAAAAAAAATATTTTAAAAGAAAAAAATTCCCTTATTCTCTTTGTTAAATACATTAAATTTTAAAGTAGATGATGACGAAAACCAAATCGGGCTAATCTGCTGCTGTCTTTTAATTGTGAGTGATTCCCCAATAAAAAAATGTTTGCTTTGAAAAGCACTAATTGTAAATTTTAAAAAGAAAGGGGACATTAATGAGCTATGCATAAGACAAGCAGCGATTCAGTAAGATAAGTGAACGAATCCTTAACAAATTTAAAAAAAATATAACATTTGAAGAGCCACGAAATTCCCTTACTACGGAGCAGGTTTGTAAAGGAGCATATTAAAGAATAACAGCAACAACAAAAAGTTCAGTGTGTAAAGTAGATCGTTACATTTGCCATTTTTTATATGCGCTGAAAAAAGCGCTTCCTGTGTCAAAAATGTGTTGCTTCAACGTGGAAACAGATCTGTTAACAAAGTGGAATTCGAAAAAAGTAAAACATGAGTAACACGAAAATATATAATCATATTTTCCTTTTCTCTCTTTCTCTGGTTCCGGGGGTAATTGTTTAGAATCAGGGACCGAAAATAACAGTTATTTTGAAATTTTAAAACAAAAAAAGCATATAGAAGTAAATATTGATAAATATTATGAACTTTTCTATGATTAAATATTGTGATTTTTAAAGTTTTGATTTTTATTTTTTCGATCAAAAATTACAGTTATTTTTTTATTTATATATTATTGGACATAAGTAATAGTTATTTTTAGATTTATATTTTTTCGATCAAAAATAACAGTTATTTTTATTTTTTCGAGCAAAAATATAAGTTTTTCTTTAAAGAAATGTACGTGTTATAATTATTGAGTTGTCTTTAAATATTTATTTAAATGTGTAATCATCATTGGGATATCTTATGTGCATTAAAATAAATATTTAAAGTCAACTGAATAATTCTAACAGGTACATTTCTTTAAGGAATAACTTTTATTTTTGCTCGAAAAAATAAAAACCATAAAATAACTGCTATTTTTGATCGAATAATCAAAATCAAAATATAACTGTAATTATTGTTTAAAAAAAATAAAAATCATAAAATAACTGTTATTTTTGATCGAAAAAATAAAAATGTAAAAATAACCGTTATTTTTGGTCCAAAAATATTTTGGTTTCATTTATTTTGGTTCAAAAAAATAAAGATCTAAACATAACTGTTATCATCTGACTTTTTATGAAAAAAGGAATAACTGTTACGGTCTCTGTTTAGAATTATTCTAAAACATCTAAATACATATCGCACATTTGCTGCAACTTCGTCATAACTATAAAAATACATTTCAAATAAGCGGGGAAAGTATAAAAGATATAACGATGAATTCTTTACACAACATAAAGTAAAACATAGCGAACAATTGTGCATCATTAACTCCAAAATTTTAGTTTTTGAGCAATGACGACGTTGCAGCGAATGAGCGATATGTATTTATTTAAGACTAATTCTAAACAATTACCCCCGGAACCCGAGAGAGGCAGAGAAAGAGAAAGAGAGAAAATATTATTAAATATTTTCGTGCTACACGTGTTTCTCTTTTTTTTTAATTCCACTTTGTAAACAGACCCAATAAAAAATGAAGCTTCCAACGACGCAGATTTGTAAAGCAGAAACGTAAAATTTTCGCTTACCATATCGCTTACGGAAGACACAAATTTTATATGGCGAGTTCCCACTTTGAAGCAATACATTTTTAACATAGAAAGCGCTTTTGTTTCTGAAACTTCTTCTCATTATTATTTCACACTCAAATCAAAATTATTCTACACGAAATTCACGTTGTTTCAACTTTAAATAACTTTCACAGCAAAAAATAAATAATAGTTGATTTTAATTGAATTAAAAAAATTGTGATCTTACCTAAAAAATAATTCAATTTGCAGCAGTAAACAAATTAATAGTTACAATTAAAACTTTAATTCACTTGATTAAACGTTTAATTCACTTGATACAACGTTTAATTTACTTGACTAAATTTTTAATTAAAATTGATTTTATTTTTGATTGATGCTTTAATTCTGCATTATAACTAAAAGCCACCGGTGTATTTATTTTCGAGTGTGATTTTTCGTTTTAAAAAGATTTAAAACAATTCTAAAAACAATTATTTTTAAAAATATTAAGACAAAACAATTACATTGACATGGACAAAACACTAGGAATCACGTTGACTGAACACAAAAAAAGTCTTCAAGATTTTTTATCAATTAATTTTGTTTTTAAAATAGTTCTTAAATCTCTTACAATATAACAGTTGGGAAATAATTTCATAAGGTGATTAATGTTAGATTTATACTATTTATTTATTTAAAAATTCAAAATTTAATAATAATAAAAATTCAATAAAATAAAAACAAAATAAAAATAAAATTAATATAGTTGTTCTGGCGAAACAGTAGTTTTTCTCTAACTTTACTGGAATCTTAAATTAACATCAGTTATTGTTATTTTTAATGAAAAAATCTTATTCACACAGGTTATTGTATAATCATATTAAATAAACATGAAGTCCCCATGAAGCGAAGTCACTACCGAAAATGTTTTCGAAGATTTTACACTAATTTTTTCTGTGTGTAAATATTCAATTCCAATTGCTTTTGGTGTAAAACACTCTAAAGTAGAATTCATTTTGTTTGTAAAAATATAAAAAATTCTACATAAAGAAATTTTAATAATAATAATGGCAGCTTGCTTTCAAAAAAAAAAAAAAATAAAAAAAAAATATCAGTAATTGTTCTATTTTTTCTCCGTTTTATTACCATTTTTTTATAGTTGTTCACATAATCGGGCTTGATTTGTTAATACGGTACACACATTAACATGTGACAGCAAGCAGTTCCGAAATCTTAATTTTGTGTCAAACATATCTGCTATTTCATACTATGAACATACTTTCAACATGCTTCTTGTTAGCGTATAGCTGGACCGCTTTAGTTATAATTTTTTTTTTTTTTTTGAACGGCCTTAATGTAAGAAATATATGCTTATTACACAAATATAAGAACATGTTAACCTGAACATATTTCTTTAGCACGCATTTATATACATTTTAAAATGCACATAAAAAATTTATGAATGTACATATGTATGTATGTGGGTGCTTGTCTGAAAGATTAAAATTAAAAAGAAGAATCATTCAACTCGCATAAATACAACACAAACATACCATAATAATGTTGTTTAAAGTACTTTTGCAATTAAATTTTCATTTATATATGATTTATTCTCACATTTGTAAATAAGTCTGCTATTTAATGTGGAACAGATCTTTTAATTTATTTCTTTAAATCTTAATACAAATTTAAGGGGATGAAAGCAAAATAAGCAAGTAAGAAAGTATAGTCGCTCAAGCCTGACCATATGATACTCTACACCACAATATATAAAAACAATTTTTGCGAGAGTACCCTATTTGGGGCCCATGGGAAATCATGGACCCGCCTAAAAAAAATTATTTTATGAGGTTAAGATTCATTTTAAAGGTTCTTTGTGCCGAATATTATATAGGTATCTTTATCTTTATGAGATTTGTTTGCCATTTAGGGATTTTACGGAGGATATTTATGTAGGACCAATGAACGATTCTGGGCCTACCAGCGTAATATTATAGCACGACTTAAAAGCTTTCGTCAAAGTTACTGTCACCAAATGGTTTGTCAATGCCTACATTTATAAGGAAGTTGTGGCATTAACACATTGATGTAAAATTAAGATGTAGTTATATTTGCGAGTAAAAAAGTTAAGTTACCCAGCAAACCATTCCTTAAGCAAAATATAACTGAACTGTAAAATGAGCTTGCTAAAAAAAAATTATTTTTGTGTTTATTTACACACATGATCGTGAGTGTAAATTGTTGATTTCGGGGTCGCGGTTGGAAGCGATTGCCCACTATCTTGAAAATAGGGAAGCGACTTGTTTTCATAGATTATCTATAAGGAATACAATACAATTAATGTTGGGAGAATTCCAACTAATTGTAGTGGGGAATGTCGAAAAGATAAACTCACTGTTTTATGGCTGGTATTTTGTTTAAGCTTTGATATCATTGCGACTTTTTGAGTGTATGTAGGTATACAATAAAATAAAATACAATAACACATTAAATGTGGCAAAAATATTGTACCTCATAAAATATTTTTCTCATATCCTTTATTTGTATTTTCTTTCGGTGGACTTATAAAAAAATAGTTCTTCCACCCTGCATGTTCTATCGTTTTAGTTTGTTGGGCAGTATAGTAAAAAAAAATACATCCGCCATCAGCGTTACCGTTCAAAATTTTCAAAAAGGGGCACAATTTGGGAGATAAAAAAAATTGTCACATAAAGGGGAATTCTGAGAAAAAATGGGGCAACTTTAAAGAAAAGAAAATTTTCAAATAGACATATTTATTAGGTTATTTTCACTGAAAAAATAAACATAACAAGAATTATAATATATTAAATTTTTCACAATATAACACATCTTGTTTAATTTTGTGACACAAACACATAATTAAATATTTTTTCCAACGCATTTTGCTTATTTGCTTTTGCAAAATGTTTTTATTTTTTACAAACTAAAAATGTTTAAATAAATTTTTGTGACACAAATTTTTTTCTGCTGTTAATATTATTAAAGCCAGCAGAGTAGCATTTTGTGGTATGCAAATAATATTTGAAATCATAAACTAATTAAATATTTTCCGATATTGCAGAATAAAAATTTAACAAACATTGTTTTAAACAGTTTAAAAATGCAACCAGCATTAAATAAATTGAAAATTTTTTGAACTAAGAAAATGTTATTATACATAAAATAAAAATTGTTGTTTAGTGGTGCAAATAGTTTTAAACCATTACACTGAAAAAAATCTTGCTTATCCAAACATGAGTTACGTACCACTGACATTTGAGTTAGGTAGCTGTCAAAGAGTCGGCATACTAGTTGTATACTATGGTTCAGTATTTCGTGCGAAATGTTATCAAACTTGGAATCCTTCTGAAGTACTTCCTTCTTACTCTGTAAGACTTGCACGCGTTAAATTACCATCACTAGTAAGCCGAAGAAAAATGCATAACATTGCGTTATTAGTTAATTTGCTTAATGGTAACGTTAGTTCGGAATTCCTGCTTAATAATGTTAAACTCAACGTTCCTCAGCGATCAACTCGCAATTACATACCATTATATCTTCAGGCCTTTCACACAAACTATGCAAATTCTGATCCTTTTCGGAGAATATGTAAAGATTTTAATGAAATGTATGATTTAGTTGACTTTTCTTTAAGTGCCAGTGTCATTAAACGTAGTATTATCTTGTTTTTAAATACATAAGCTAATAATATTGTTCGTATTTTAATTATAGTCTGTACGGATTTAAATCCATAGACTTAAATAAATAAATAAATAAATAAATATAATTTCTGTGAAATACAAACGAACAATATTGATAGAGTTTTACTCTATTTATATTACGAAAAACATTTGAAATGTTTCTTGCAACATTTTTTTCGTGCGAAACAAGTGCAGCTCATATTTTTCGCACGGAATTTCAAGCAACACCTTATAATTTTGTGTAATTTCTTATTTTGTATTTGTAAAGTGGTTTTTATAACAAGCGTTTCATAAAGAAAAATGTTGAAAAGTGCTAAAATAAATAATACAATTTAATTTTTTTGTTTTGGATTTGGGAAATTATAAAAATAATATTGTTTTACTCTTTTTAATAACAATTAAAAAAAAACATGGTTTTTGTTTGCCTTCGCAAAACAATGTTGTATACTTCCAACTAATTAAAACGTTAGGTTTTCAAAAATTGCGAGATGGATAATATTGATACATGTCAAAAGTTTTCTTGTCAAATAATCAACGTTGCTCAATATTTTTCGCAAGTTCGAACAGAGTACTATGCCTTATACATAAAACATATATAATATTTGTATTTAATATAAATTTTTAATTGTTTAAGAATTATAAACCGCACTTTTACGACAACACTGCTTTAACTCAAAATTTTAAAATTTTCAGTAGAAGCAAAACAATTTTTTATTTTGTATTAAAGGCATATGAAAAATAATTTTGAAGCCAACCGTTTCATTACAAAAAAGTAGACAGAATAGAACAATATTTTAAAACAGCGGCCATATATTAATATAACGTGTTGATTTTTTCCAACAAGTGAAAAACTGTTATGAACTGTTACATATAATTTTTATTAAATCATTTATGCATTTAAGTTATCAAAAACTGATAACTTAAAATTAAAAGTATAACATTACTTATAGCCAATTTAAATAGTTTGGTCAAATTGGTCATTACAAAAAGAAAAAATAATTTATAATATAATTTGAAGAAAAAACTAAAAATTCTATATATATACATATTAAATTTGTTTGTCTTTAAATTATCTTGGAGACCGTGTTTATATGGGGCATATGGTTAATACCATGATATAGTAGCAATTATAAAAGTTATGGGAGCCAAATTTAATATCAATACCAAAATTTACAATATATTCGGATTTGGTATTTTTATAGAATCAAATTATTTTTTGTTGTCAAATATGAGCATAACATTTTATTACAATAGGTTCATACTAAACAGATCTATTTTTTCTATTGCAGTGTTATGTTGTGTTTTTAGCATAGCTTGGGAATAATGATTAGAAATCCTTATGATTAGCAATTGGATTAGAAATTTTAATTGTGTTGAAAAATTGATTAATTATGATTAGTTTGCCATTTTAGACGATTACTAATCGATTAGATTAGAAATAATCAAAAATCTAATCACAATTAGTGACGATTAGCATTTATAATCAAATCTAATCAAAACCAATCAAAAATATAATTGATTAGATTTCTTGATTATTTTTGATTAGATTTGAATAGATCAACTATTTTTAACTATTTTTGTGAAAAGAAAATATTTATTTATCACATTTGTTGCTATATTTACATAATGTAACAGTTTTTGAATATTGAATATTGAAAATTAACATTAATAATAACACAACAACAAAGTGAACCAGCTGTGTCAAGTGTTTAATTTAAGAACAGGGTGCACCGTATGCAATTTTATGCAATATTCAAAAACTGTTACATTATGTAAATATAGCAACAAATGTGAAAAACAAATATTTTCTTTTCACAAAAATAGTTGATCTAATCAAATCTAATCAAAAATAATCAAGAAATCTATTCAATTATTTTTTGGATTAGTTTTGATTAGATTTGATTAGAAATGCTCATCGTCACTAATTGTGATTAGATTTTTGATTATTTCTAATCAAATCAATTAGTAATCTGAAATTTTTATCAAAATTCAATTCTAATGATTAGATTATTTTACTTCTCTAATCGTAATGATTTCTAATTCTAATCGAAATTCCCCAGCTATGGTTTTTAGGTATGTTATACATATGTAATTTTTTTTTAAATTATTCATCTATTTATTAATTAGTTTATTACTTGGAAACCAATCTTCCAAGTCATGTTAAAAGAAATTTAAAGCTGGTAGGCACATATGCTTTCATTCATTGCCAATATAAAAAAAAAATTTGTTCAAAATGGGGCAGAAGGGGCACAACAAATTACAAAATGATACAAAAGGGGATTAAAAACAAGGCGGCAAAGAAAAAGGCTCGGCTGTCAAAAAAGTTGCATAACGGTAACGATGTCCGCCATACAGTTGTCGGCATAAATATTTTGACGAAATAAAAATCGTGCATTTTTGCGTTTGATTTTTAAACGGCTTTGTTAAAAATTCTTGTTTATTTTTACAAATAAAAAGATAAAATAAACAAGAATTTTTAATTATGCCGACTAGTGAACATGCACAGAAAAAATTTTTTTCCAATTCAAACAAAAACATTTTAGAATCAAAACCTTTTTTGTTTAAAACAGGACCTACAAACAAATTTGCATATTCAAACAATTTATTTTGCATTTTGTTAATTAAAAGGAAACTCTGATTTTTTCAAACAAATAGTTGTTATTGTTGGTTAAATTTGTGTTTGATATTAAAAAAATTTTCAAACAAATAATTTAGCTGAATCAAACAAAAAAATTTACTGGAATTAATACAAATTTAAAAATAAATAATTTTGCTGAATCAGTGAAGATCGGCAGGCCTTGGGACACATTTTTTTTTAATAATTTCCGAACACCATTCGTCTTGTTGTACACAATGTCGATGTATCCTTTTCTTGGCTACAGAAGAAATCTCAATTAAAAACGGCCTGATATGGTTTTCATCAGCATTTTGCTTTCAAAATGTGATGTATTTAATTAAAAAATTAAACAAAATAGAATACGGGATTTTTTTCATTCTTTTTTTTATCAACTTTGAAACCAACCAAAACATTCTGTTTTTTAGTTCCCAAATATTCCTAATGTCGATAATCAAAAGAACCCGCTACAAAAGATTTTAATTTAGGTAGCTTAAAATGTTAATGAACAACACAGACTTCAATAAAATAATAACCGGGATAAAAAAAGAACGTAACTTATGGTTGGATTCAGGGCTCTGGAGTCTTCAGAAAAAAGTACTATATCCGACTCCGACTCAAACCGCTGAAAACTTTTAAGTGCGACTTCGACTCCAACTCCTTCTCTAACCTTTATGCTTAATGTATATGAGTCGTCCCTATTTGACTTTAAATGTTTTTTATACCCTTCACCACTAGTGGTGAATGATGGTATACAAGTTTGTCATTCCGTGTGACTTTTTTATTATGACTTTTTTATTAGACCCCTAAAAGTATATATATTCTGGCACCTTGAATAATTCTAAGTCGATTTAGAGATATCCGTTTGTTGAAAACACGCTCACTTTCGAAGAACTCAAAAGATAAGAACAATGTTGGTGTCAAATTGCTTCTAGTTATCCTAAGCAGTTTTGAATTGAAATTCCGCAAAATTGGTTGAGTAAGATAAGAGTTAAGAATCCAAATATGGAACCACAACCCTAAAAAATTGACAACTCTGTTACAAAAACTAACATAAAAGGTGGCGTAGCGCACGGCATGATATAAGATTTTGCACAAACTCGTTCTATGTGCCTAGCAATCATACTGTACGTCTAAAACCGTAATAAATATTGCAATCATATTAAGATGTGCTACGTCATTGCTTATAAGACTAGAAATCATACTGTCAAATTTCGTTAAGGTCGCTCCATAATTTAACCCACGCCCTATATAAAACATACTCTCGGAATACAGTTAAGTTTGTTAAAAAACGTAATAAATAATACTATTGTAATACAATTCGGTACGTCAAAGATTTCCGGAATTTCGGTCCATTATTTACCATATAATGTCCAATATTATGCTTACTCTGGGAAATTATTTAAGTACGCCTAAAAACGTAGCAGATATAGATATTGTGGGAAAATTTGGTCCAATTTTGATTCATATGGCCAGAAATAATATCATGCAATTTTCTGATTATCGGTCCATATTTACCTTAGATCCCATAATAAGCAACCTTCTGAAAAACACTTTAAACGTTAAAACAAATTTCACTTCCATATTGAAATTCGTTTCATTTAAATTTTTTATAACAGAAATCACTCCACAGGGTTTTGTGATGATAAGTCCACAATTAACCATGGGTCTAATATAAAGTTCCCTCCTGAAAATCATTTTAGTTCGGCATAAACTGTAACGAATGTCTGATTGTCGTCCAATTGGTTTAAACAGGAACCAATTTTTATATTGACGTCCGTTTTTATAAAGATTAATTAATAATTTTTAGCTCTCATATATTCTAACTGTCGGTGGAGGGTATCAAAGATTCAGCACAGTACCTTTTAAATAATTAAATATAGCAAAAAATGATTCTGTAAAAATTTCAAATCGATATGTGAAACTTGGAAATTTTGGAGTCGGAGTTGCAAGTTTTTGTGGGTAGTACGACTCTTACTTCGAATCCGGTACAAAAACCTCAACTCTGACTCCTTAACTTCGACTCCGACTCGTCAGCCCTCGTTAGACTTAAGCTTAAGATGGAATTTGCTACATTAAATCCATGCCCACCCACCATGCTGACAACAATATATCGAACGAACTATTTGCATATAAAAATGTATCCTACTTGCCCCATACCTTTACTTCACTTTTCGTAGTAAATTTAAACAACTTCAAAATTTCATGTTTGTAAAAATTACAATTATCAAAATTATAATACGCGAACAAAAATTAAATCATTTAACAAAAATATGATCAACGAAACTTGAGCTTGGTCACCCCTCTATATTTTATATATGCATATGTATGTATAAAAATAAATAACTATTATTCTCGAATTTTTTAATAGAAATATTAACAAATTATAATTAAAAATTTCCGAAAAAAAGAAGTAATAGAAAAGTCAATGTGTTATTTAAGAAAATTAATACATAAGATTGAAGGAAATGGTATTAAACGTATATTCAGTTCTAAAATTTATGAAAGTTTATTTTAAATATGGCTGATTTATGTTAAAAACTGAAACAATCCACTTAATTGATTTAAGTCCTCTAGGCGCCCATTGACGGTAGATTATATAAGGTTGATTATTTATTTAATGCAAATCTATAAACTGCGATTGTGGAGGTTGTGTGGACTACATTACGTATGAATGTTAAATAACCGTCTAATAACACTGTGAGACAAATGGTAGGGGTCAGTGATCGGGAAGGGTTCAAACTACCGGGGAAAGTTATATCGATAAAAAAGAAGTTACGTGTCCCGGCGTTTCGCATCATGAAAATCGATGGACGCGTTTCGCTTTTATTCACAATTAAGTAAAGGTATCTCATTTTGACAAGAATATTGATTTTATGTTTCAATGAATTTGGATAATATTTATTATATATTATTTATTATAATTATTAACACGTAAAATTAAAAATTATTATATAGATACATAGGTTATAAAAATTTGTTTCAGCTAAATCGGACTAGTGGTTCTCGAGTTATGTCAAAAAAAAATACCACCAAAGGTCACAATTTCCCCTATATGATAGTTACTAACTTCAAATCAATATATCTCGATTCCTAGACGTGACCCAGCGAAACGCCGGGACACGTATATCTTCTTTTTTACCGATATAACATTTCCCGTTGGTTTCATCCCATCCCGATTTTGACTGTCGCATAGTGTAACATAATCCACACTAACGCCCATATTCATAAAAAATATTTTAGGTTTATAGCAGGTTTATTAAACGAATTGTCTATGAAAATTTGTTTAATAAACCTTTTATTAGTCAAAAATATTTTTTATGAATATGGGGGT
Organism: Pollenia amentaria; assembly: GCA_943735925.1. Classification (NCBI taxonomy): domain Eukaryota; kingdom Metazoa; phylum Arthropoda; class Insecta; order Diptera; family Polleniidae; genus Pollenia; species Pollenia amentaria. The sequence goes on along the minus strand of OX031010.1, from coordinate 115,905,336 downwards.
AACTGAGTATATTTAGATGTGTATTAATATTATGTTATGAGTGTTTTTATAGAGGTTTGTATATGAATGAGTGTTACTGATTGAAAGTGTTTTAAGTGTTTAGTTACTAAATGTTTTTTTGAGTGTCTACATGTTAATGAGTGTAATACTAGGAACATAACTGGGACGAACGCTGAATTCCGCCTAACACGACAAAGTTTTCATTCAAAATTCGCTTAGTAAATTCGTCACATGAAGTACAATAACGACGAATAACAAGCAGCTTTTATAATTGAGAATGTTGATTGCGGTTTGTGCAAAGAGAGAAAAATATTGTGAACATATTAAAAAAATAATGCTTAAAAATTAAAACAAAATTTAAAACACAACTTTAAACTATTTTTATAACAAAGTAAAAATAAATGAATTAATTAATACTTTGTATATTATTTTAAATGTTATACAAAAAAAAAATCAACTATAAATGTAAAAAGTAACTTTATTTACAAAAATACTTCTAAACTAAAACCAAACGTGGTCACCTGGTACTGATTTGTTAGTCGTTTGCCGGCGTATGAAAAAGAAATATATCTCTTGCAAAAACACCGCGTATGACGAATTTCGTCGGACGGAATTATTCTATGTATTTTCATATACACCAATATGTTTTATTTTTGGCGACGAATATTCGCGGCCAAACATTCGTCGTTCGTCCCAGTTGTGTTCCTAGCATAAGAACTTAATTAAGGTGACCAAATTAAACTGATTTTTTAAATAGCCGAGACTTAAAAATTATCAATAACAATTACTAAATATTATACAATTTGATAAATCACTGAAAATTAATTAATTTTTTTTTTAAGGATCAGGAATCGTTAAAAAACAAATGAATTCAAACACAAATGAGCGCAAATACCAACGAATTAAAAGAAAACAATTGCATTCAAAAATGAATTAATTAATTTAAACTAATGGTAACGTTGGACTCAAGATAAAATAATTCAATGGTATATCAATAAAAAAACGATGATTGGTTAAAAATTCTATCTTATCAAATACAAATGTTAGGTAGCAGATGTTGAAGGTCGCACTAATATTATAGGGAATAAGAGGACACAGATAAAAATTATTATTTGGTAGTGATTCTTGCCGATGTTGCCAAAATTAAAAGTCTCACTCAGTTTGCTTAGAAATTTTAAATTGAAATATAAACGTTTCTTGAGAATGATTTCTTTTGTCCTTCTTATCATTCGTCAAGTATTCCAAGTTAACCGCAAAATCTCTAAAGAAAGTAAGTGCCAATTAGAATTTAAAATACTATACGCACAAAAACACAAACTTCTTACCAATTCGATATATCATATAATCCTTAAAATATCCTTTAAATATTCCCTTTTTCTTCCCCAGAAAAAAATTGTCTTATTTTGCGAAGCACTAATGGTACATTTCACAAGTAAGCACACATTTATTTGCTACGAAATAATTTTTCTATTATTGCATGTGTTTATTAAAATGTGGAAAATAGAGTGGGGAAAAAGCTTTAATTTTCATCTAATATTTTGAATAAAGCTGCATACAAATTAAAAAAAAATAAAATAAGTGCATACATGCAGTTATATAACAAAAAATATGTTTAATACACAAAAAAATTTGTTTTCGACATGTTTATCTAGAAATTTCTTTCAGTGCACCCAAAATACACTCACCACTACAAACACATTTTCAACTGCCTCTCTTTGTGATTACCTCTGCAGTAAAGTAAGTGAACGAATTCTTAATAAATGTAAAAATAAATATATAAACTTTTAAGAGCCACCACATTCCCTTATTACGAAACAGGTTTGTAAGGGAGCATATTAAGGAATAACGGTAACAAAAAATTCAGTGAGCAAAGCTGATCGTTACGTTCACTAATTTTTATATGCGCTGAATAAAGCGCTTTCTGTGTCAAAAATGTATTGCTTCAAAGTGGGAACTCGCCATATCAAATTAATGTCTTCCGTAAGTGATATGGTAAGCGAACTTTAACGTTTCTCCCTTACAAACCTGCTTCGTTGGAAGCTCCATTTTTATTTGGGTCCTTTGGCAAAGCAAATTATTAATTAGAAAAAAAAAATTAACTATGCTGTGTTCGTTCACCTCAAATAAAATTTTCAGTTTGAAATGAATATTTTCTTTTAAAATAAATAATAAAAATCAAAGCTTAATAAATTTAATTCACAACAAAACATATTTTCACTTCAACCAAAGAACTTCCAAGAGAAAACCTGTCACCATCACAGGAGGCATGATAAAATATTGAGCGATTTCAATAAAATTTAGTAAGTTTATTAAGATGCCAATAAACTGAGTGTGGACCAAACTCAATTTAAATACCAACATTATAAGATAGTTTATGATCACAAAGACTCTATTCCTGAGACATACTTGTATGGGGGCTATGTTAAATTATGAACTGATTGTCTCTATTATTAGAACTATATTAGAATTACGAAATTTCGTCAAATTTTCTCTTAAGTTGTGACCTGTATTTTGCGCACAAGGGTTACATGTACAGCCAGCCGCACGGACGAACATCGTTAGATCGACTCAAAAAGTGGGGCGTTTTATAAACTTCATTGATGTATTTCTAATTTTTTTGGGGTGACTGGCACAACTTTTTTTTGTATGGAGGCCGACCCGATTTAATGTTCATATGTACACCCAAAGAAAAAATATGTTTAAAAATGGTCACCTCCAACAATTTCAAAAGAAAAATTTTAAACATATTATGTTTAATTTAACCATATTGTTGTCATCGACAACCATATTATGGTTGCCTCCAAACACTTTTTGGTTAAAAATAACTAAAACATGTTTAACACTTATAATAGTATGGTTGGTTTTCAACCATAGCATGTTGCTCTTGGAAAAGAGGAAAATACTATTGTTAATTTAAAAACAAATAATTGGCATATTTAACCAAAACATGTTTAAAGACAACCATAACATGGTTGTGGCTTACTGATGGAGGATCAATTTAACAAAAATATGGTTGTCGGTGACAATAATATGGTTAAATTAAACATAATATGTTTAAAAATTTTCTTTTAAAATAGTTTTGTTGGAGGCGACCATTTTTAAACATATTTTTTTTTCTGCGTGTATGTACTTAAGCAAATGGGAAATTAAAGGATACCACCTACGGATAAAAATGTTTAATGCTTTTAAATTGTAGCAAATAAGTCGGAGGTATCATGCTATTAACAAAGTCTAAATTGTATGAGAGTAAAATATGCAGTTCTATCCATCCCTACTCTAGAAATCAGCTTAAGCTTACAAATGATCAGTGCTAAAATTTTTCTAAATATTAAAATTAATTATTATTATTTTAAAAGAACTAATTAGTGAGCATTCATAAATTCGAGCCTGCTATTTCGCATTTCGATTTGTTTTTGACATTATTATAGCGGTTAGTACTGATTCATGTTTCTGTTCACACCCACACAGCTTAACATGTCCTTACACATACATCTTAGCACACAAAGAGTTTGAACTTTGTTTTTCACGCTTTGCTCGTTATTTAACTGTTCTGTTCTGGCTTTGCTGAATAGTTTTTTTTTTATTTTTTTGTGCACGAAAAACAAAAATAACTGCAGCGACACAAAAATTTAATGCAAAAGTCTTTGTAAAAGTTTATCTGTGTGTTAAGAGTTTAAAACAGAAATTAAAACAACAAAAACACTGTATGAAAACTCACAGTATTTTTAATTTACTACTAAATATGTTTTCTCTGTATACACAGAGCACGAATGTGTATGAGTTTGTAGCTGTGATTTAGATATGCACAAATTTGTATTAGTGTGCCTCCAGAAAGAGCTGAGGATTATAGTGATCCGCTCTAAGTTGCACTCGTATAAATCATACATGGGCGTACAGCAGTATATTTTTACAGCATTATGCATAGCAGTAACTAGTAAAGTTAAACTAACCAGTACACTTTTGCTGGTTACTAACATTTTTCTAGTAAGCAGTATACTTAAAAATTTTAATGCATTCTTTTTTACTATAGTATGCCCATGTATGGTATTAATAATATAGTCTAATTGCCGTTAGGCACTATCTCAAATGCTTAAATTTAATGCTATATGTACAGCTACTGCTCCTAATAATATTCAGAGTAGCAGTATCAATTGCATTTAAAAGTTGGACGCTATCTAATAACTGTAACAATTGTTGCTTAATGTTAAAAAATAAAATTCGAAATGGAACAAAAGTAATAAAACATAAACGACTAATTACTTCTTCATTGGTAGTTTATTTGTCATTTTTTTTCTCTTCAATTAAAAAGTACTCGTACATGTAGCATGTAAAGTGTTTTTATTGTAGCAAGAAAGTAGTCCTAAAATTCTAATCAAACAAAAAAAATCGTCATGTTATTTTTGAATTCTTCGTTTATGTAATAGCTACATCACAAATAACTTTGACGCTTCTTCTATTTTCACAGCAATGGCTACTTTTTAGCTGCAGCAATTGCTATCTCTACTGCTGTTTCCGTTGGTAAAAAGCTTTTATTTTCAGACTGTAGAAATGAACTGTTAATTGTCAATAAAACAGTAGGAAACGAATTCCTAAAACTCTGCTTATCTTTAAATTTTATTTTTATGCTACGTATCGCCAAGAAAATGTGAAGGTAGCTCCAACTGCTACCTTCACATGTATCTATAGTATGGCTCTAATTTCTTTACATTATTTAACTAGACTTTTTTATACTTTTTCGTTACTACCTATCCGGTTTTTAAAATACCTCCTTAATGTCGTCTAGTGTTTGGTAGTCATTATGTTCAATTATACAGATAAATAGACATTTTAAAACTTCAAAAAAAAAATGTTATCCATTCCAACTAATTCTTATGTTATTTGGTATGCTAAACCCGTATATGGGCTTAGTTTTCTCACATTACATCTTATTTTTCCGAAAATGGTACATATTTGTTTTTCGCCGTATAATTCTCTTTTAGCCCCCATCCGGGATCAACGTCTGGCTCATTTAAAATTAATTATATTGTTGAAATTGCCTCTAAATTACGCGTTGAGTAGCTGTTATGAAAATTTAAACGTTTTTCACAATTTAGTAGTTTTATAATTTTATTTTATAGTCCATTTGATTACAAAAGTTATAATCCATAGCAGACCGAAATCGGAAAAAACTAGCAATGCAAAAAAAAAAATATATAACTTACTTTATTTGAGCCAGAAATTTGACATTGAATGGCGGCAGAAGGATAAAAATAAGCCATTATCTCGCATGATTAAAATTTATTTTTCAAAGTTGACCAGTGTTATTTTTTTCGGGAGGAGATTTACTTTTCACTCAAATATTTACTCCCAAATTAATATAATGGGACAGCTGTAGCTTAATTAACCTTTCTTAAGCAGGACCTTTGCATTAGTCGAATTATATCCAATTTTCAAAATAGTATTTAAATCTTTATTATATTAATTTTTAAATAAAAAAATACGATTTAATTTAAATACAGATTGATTTCTTATTTTATTAAGATAAAAGTATGGTAGCACTGCTTAATACAAAAAAAAATTCATAAAAAAGTGTATTTCTTTACAAGGTGATCTCAAAAAAACAGTTGACTGTTATTAGTTTGCCTGTTTGTTGTATTATTGTGATATTGAGGCCACCTTGCAAAGTTGTATACAATGGAAGCTTAAGCTGGGATCACACGATTGCCGTAATGCACCAATTTTTACACTTTTTAATACCCCAATCGTGTGACTGCACAAACAATTGCCTCATGTACCAATCCAGGGCAATATTGTACTTACTTTTACCAATAAAATGCAACCCTGGTGCGGCAATCGTGTGACTACTTGATATGCAAACGCGCGTCAATAAAAATGACAAAAATGTACCAATATTTAGTGGCCTTTTGTCCGGCAATTAAACAACACAATACGAGCCAATATTTGCCTTTTTTAATAAATTTACTTTTGTGTGTTTCTTTTAGTAGGAATAAATTAAAAATAAAAATTAAATTTATCAAAAATAAAAATTGGGAATTTAGAAAGTCATGAATAAATAAATTAATAATAAATTTTGTATTCCCGAATTTGTATTTTTTAAATTAGTGCAATAGCTGTTCAGGACAATATAAAAGAATATATACAGGAAAACGGAGCAAAATGTATTGAAATTCTTTAAAGCGAATTTATTTTTGAATATAAATATTCTCTATTTCTCTATATATTTAAAATAGAATTTTACTTAAATTTAATTTTAATTTTTGGAATTTCATATATTTTACTTAAAAAAATTCAAATAAAGCTATTCAACAAAAATTTGTTTGAATATATGAAAAATTTTTTTTTAATGAACATACCAACTAGAACTTCCAAGCAAATAAAAAAGCTACCGCTACAGCTTTTTTCGCAGTCGACACAAAAAAGAACAATCGTGTGACTGTGCTGCGGCATTTTCATTATTGTGCGTCAATTAAGCACAATCAAAATTGTGTCATATTGGTGCATTTGCGGCAATCGTGTGATCCCAGCTTTAGGCCCTAATCATGTAAAAAGCACAAACAAAATCATAAATATTTTGTAATTTTGATGTTGCTTAAGTTGTTCCATAAGTGTTCAAACAGAACTGCGTCGAGACCACATTTTCCATACACAGAAACAATTAAAAATTGTCTTTTATCGCCAAATTTATACCAAATTCACAATATCAAGCAAACAAGTTGTTGATTTTGCACCTATTACCAAAATGATTTTATTGATTACTAAAAATGAAAATTATGAATATTATTCTATTTATTTTTTTCAATAAATGATCAAAAGACTTTGCCATTCCAAACAATGTGTTAATTTATTTAATTAAATATTAACAATTCCCAACAACAATTCTATTTAATTAATATTTTAATTAAAAATTTATTTTAAAACAACTTAAATATTAATGAAATCAAAATTATAATTTTTATTTTCTTCCAACTAACTTTCCTAAGCAATATGCAACACTGCTCCTTATCCATAGCCGTCCACCATACAACTTCGTAGCAGAGAATCGTATTGACTGCAGTTTTCAAGATCAAGTCCACACTCTTAGGACTCAAGCCCCGTTTTTTTCCAATAGACCTTCTGTAAGTATAAAACTACATAATAGACATACCGAGTTTCCAAATTAGAGACATACGCTCAGAAATTTGGGATTTTGAGATATTTTCAGCTTTTAATGTACTTTTAATGCAATGTTTAGCTTCTAATGTACCGCAAATCAGTTATTATTTTTCCAAAACTTAAGTCACGATTGGCATATATTTGATTTAAGAAATAAAATGATATAGAAAAATTATATTTTTTTGTGCTTTCTTTATACACATATCGTCTTTCATAGTGTTAAAATATGCAAATTTGATTAAAATTTATTTTTCAAAGTTGACCAGTGTTATTTTTTTCGGGAGGAGATTTACTTTTCACTCAAATATTTACTCCCTAATTAATATCATGGGGTAGCTGTAGCTTAATTAACCTTTCTTAAGCAGGACCTTTGCAATAGCTGCATTTTAGTCGAATTATATCCAATTTTCAAATAAGTATTTAAATCTTTATTATATTAATTTTTAAATAAAGAAATACGATTTAATTTAATTTAATTCTTTAATGTTATTTAGGGCCGCCCTAATGTGCTTAGATTACTTGTTCTCGTATTTTTTACGCTGTTGTTGCGATTTAAGTATTTCGCTGTATATGTCATTGTCGATGACTGCCCCGTTTGCGCTTTTGTGTCATTAGCAGAGTAACCAAACACTTAATTATACCATCCATTCCTATTCTTACCAGACTGGATATTCATTATGACTTTTGTACTTTGGGGAATAGCCATGACTTAAGACTTTTTTGAAAGGAGGTGTAGAATAGCATGTTGGTAAGATTGGACCAAATTTCCAGTTATGTCTCTTATTTTGGCAACTACTGTTTTTAAGGTGTATGTGGGGATATGCCTTTTATTTATTTATTTTTTTTTATATTAATAAAATATTATAATATCGTTCATTCTTAACAATCCAAGGAATTATTTATAAAGCAAAGTTGGAAAAGGTATCTAAGATTAAGTTTTGAATACAATGGTAAAAATCACTGAGTGTCAGCTGTCGGTTTGCAATTAAGTGGTGCATACGTCGTATATAAACCAAAAAGTTTTAAGTGAGTAATTTTTTAAATAACAATGTGTTAGACTTAAACTGGGAGAAAACTTAGGACTTAAATTGCGATTGGTATTTTTTAAGGATATTAAATATTAAATAAGGAAAACGAGCCTAAAATTTCCGGCAATATAAGGCTGGTTCTCTCTAGATAAACTGACAGCAGGCTGGGTTAGGGTCAGGGGTTGCTGTTCATCAACAGGCCTTGCTCTCTCGACACCCTCTTTGTTGGGACCCTTAATAGAGTTATGCTAGTAATAACAAGCCTTCCGCGCAGATGTGGATTGGTTTGACCCGGCTGCAACCCTTAAGTGATACCCTTTCGCAGATTACTGCCAGAGTTGGCAACGCCGGCATCAGTCCTCATCGCTCAAATGCTTGTTAGTAATTCGTCATCAGGCTTGCCTCCCTTAGATTTGACCTAGCCATCAGCCTGCTCCCAAGCTTCTACAAACTTTCTTGTCCACGGCTCCCATACAATAAATTGCTGAAGACCCTTTGTCCTTACTGACAATAGTGGATTCTTTAACAACTTTTGCTTTTAATCGCGCAGGATTGAAGCCTCGCACGGTACCAATAGAACAGTAGATTCATTCGAATCTAAGAACAATTTTTCGGTACGTCCTCAGCAGATGCCTATACTGCCCATCGTGCAGCAAAAAGTCTCTCTATCTATATTTTCCAGAAAAACTAAGAACACCATCCGCCACTCTTACAATTTAAATCATTCGTTCCGCTGTTGGATTTGACATTTTCGTTCGCATCCTGCCGATCTATGGTATTGGAAAAAATCCTCAAGCTTCTCTCTGGCTCAAGTATGACGAATGGGATCTATGATTCAACCCCCTGACTCTGAATATATAAAATATGAGCCGAAATAATAGCGTTATTTGTGATTATCTTCAAAGCATAAGGTTAGAGTACCAATGCCCCAGCACGTGATTGGAAGTCAATTAAATAGACTGGCTGGTCTGACTCTGTTAGTTCTCTCACTAGCTGACCCTCCTGTAGTAGAATACCGCTATGGATACCCAGTAGGTCCGAGTCAGTGGCTGACACCGACCATACTGAGTTTCCATTATCAATCGTGTCCAGGATATTCTCCAATTTATTCCTATTCTATCATCCGATTTTGTTTTAAAAGAATTGTCCAGTTTAAGCCCTTCGAATATGCACGCTAGAAATAAACTATTTCGCGACGGCGTGCACTAACTATTCTGAAATTACAATTAAACCTTGACATCGGCGTCAGATGTTAGCGACCAGTTTATTTTGCTATTTTTAAGAATCCTTTAATTTTCTATGTAAAAAAAAATCGTTGTGGGTTGCCCTGCCTTTTAGTATATATTTGAAACGCTCGAGATGAACGTGCTTTGAGTTGTAAATTCTGCTTTTTTTTTTATTTGAACTATTTTCTTTAATTTTTTTTTTTTGCTTTCGCGAAATGAATGAACATTTAACCAACCAACCCATCCATGTAGCAGGAACAGTGAGTGGCTTTTCTATTTTAGTTGCCTTAAAAATAGCGTTCTTTATTATTTGTTGTAGTTGTTATTGCTGCTTTTTCTGAATAGAATAAGCGCAATTAAAAGTATTTAAATTTAATTAATACTTGTTTTTGTATAATATTTACGTTGTATTCAAACATTCAAACCACATTCACACAAATCGTAATGTTCATTTTACATTTTGAATAAAGTGGAGAATGAATCTCAATTACACAATACCACTACATATACATATACGATGTAGATATCTAAAGGTCAATTATTGTAAAAGAAATTCCAAAAACAATTTAAAACTTAATTAGTTTCACGAATGATGTAGAATTTAGGTTAGTTGGTTAACTCTAAATTTTTAATAAATAATTGGCCATTTAGGAATTACTACGCCGAAAAATATATATGCCTTATGCCTGCCATACACTACACAAGTTCAGTACTGAAGTATGGCACAGTACAGTGCGCTTGTGACGAGTATGATGTTGTTTTTTTAGTGAACTTTGTAAAAATCAAAACGATTTGATATTTGCTCAAGTTTGTAAATCTTTACAGTCAACTTGTGTACTGTATATAAAAAACATTCTGTTTTGTCTCGGTTATTTTAAGAGATAACAACAAAGTGAATTTTGAACAGGGTTCCTAAAGCTATGCAAAGAATAGCCTTATTTATGGCCCATTGAAAGCTGCAATAGACCGATGAAAATTTATTCCTACGGATATCTAATGAAATTTAAATAAAAACGCTACTTTTTTTCTTCAATGTATATTATGTACATTAAGTTTCGTTTTCGCAATGTCAGACTTGAGCACTGAATATGTATGGTGTTTTACGTTTAGACGAGTATATGAGAAAACTGTTGTACAATGCCACGAAACACGATGCGAAATTACGACGGTACTGACTGAGCGATCATCGCACAGCATAACGCCTCAAGCTAAAAAGTTAAAATTTGGACCGCAGGTTGGTCTCCCGCCAAATCGGTTCACTTAAGGTGCATGTACCCGACATGTTTTTTACATCTGACTTGTCAACTTTTCAGGTCACATGTTTTGCAGAAGGTTTATAATATAATAAACGTCCATGTAATTTATTTATGACATAGTCTCTGCTTATTTTCGCATAGATTTCGCAGGAAACAAAGTAATACTTGGTTTAAAAAATTTTTATTTTCACCTTAAATGAGCTCAGCCATCTTAAAATGTGTTTCTTTAAATTCGAAGATACCAATTTGGCACATAATAATAGAAGGTTTTTAATACAAAAATTCTCATTGCGTTTTACATGATTAGGGCCTTCACCTTTAACTGTGGAGGTGGTGGTAAATTTTACCCTCTCCTTAAATTGTTTTAAAATAATTTCTTCCATGGCGCTCTAGCAATTTTATTCTCTTTGTATCTTCTCATTTCGTGATCGTTGTTATTCACCATTGTTTTGGCTGAGCTCGAATTAGCTTATGCGGAGCTAAGGTTAGCAATCTGGTGTAAAAATTACCACTGGTCATCATTTACGTAATTTTTTCTTCGAAAATATTTTAACACCACGTCAGCGGTAACGTAAGTATTTAGTAGAAAAAAAATTACCACGCATCAAAATTAACGTAATATTTTCATGGAATTATTTTTACCACTCGTCCATTTCCTTGTTGGTAAAAAATATTTTGTATGATACAAGCTTAACTCAGTGCGCTTTGCTACCCTCATTAAAATAAAATATGTAAATTTTTTTAAAAACAGGTCTCGTGCATTGTTGGGAAGCTGTTTGTACTAAGTTTGAATACTCTTACTGTTACCATTCTCCAGTTATACAGAAATCTATAATCTCTTTGTATGGTAGGTGTCACACCCACTTGTCCGATCCCGCCCATTTTCGTAGAGGGGTTGTTTATTGATAACCCAGCTGTGTGTACCAAGTATGGACATTTTTCTTTTACCGTCCATTAGATAAAAAAAAATTAATTTTGTGCCACGCCCAATTCTCTAATCCCACCCACATTTTGCCGGATATTGTGTATTGCTAACCAAGATGCTTGTACCTAATTGCGAAACTTTGTCTCTTGCCATTCTTCAGATATACAGAAATCTATAAGGTCTTTGTATGAGAAGTGCCACGCCCACTTCTCCAGCCCAGATTATGTCAGATGTAGTGTATTGATAGACAAGATATTTCGACAAAAAGTTGGAAGTTTTAGCTCTTGCCGACTTATCTACAATGTAGTAAGCCAATGTGAATGGGATGCAGATTATGATGAGTAAAAAACCTGCGAAAGGTTGACCTGTAGTTTCTACACCTAAATATTTTTTTCATGATCTCTTTTATATCTTTAAGTGTATACGTTTGGCTGTAAAAATATGCCTTTTAACTTTTTGTTTTTTTTTTTTTAATTCATATTTTTTTGATAAGTTTTCAATATATCGTTTATTTATATTAAAAAAAAGGTTTGTGAATTAAAGTAGTTTTGTTTAAACAAATAAAAATAATTTTTGGTTTCTTTATTGGTTGTGATTAAAACTGTAGTACCTTATTTTTCAAAAACAAATAATTATAAAAAAATATTTATACAAAATTTTTTTAGTAAAATTTACCACCACGTCATTAAGTAAGTCCCAAAATTTCACCTCCACAGTTAAAGGTTAAACTTTTATATGTTTTTTTTTTTTTCTTTTTAAAAACTTTAATAAGCTGTAAGTACCTCTACATAGTAAAGTTTGAGTGTTTATTTCCCTTCTACCATATTCGAAAAAAAGTTTCATGGGTTTTTATTTTTTGCGTAGTAGCTAGCATTCTCATCAAAATGTCAATTTTAAGAAAATATACCTTTTCGGTAAAAAAAAAAATATGAATTAAAAAAATTGCACCCTATTTGGGACCCATGGGCAATTATATCCGCCGGAAAAAATTATGTAATGAGGCTAAGATTCATTTTAAAGTTCTTTCTGCCGAGGATTAATTATATATTATCATCTATATGAGTGATTTTAGGAAGGGGGTTTATATGGGAACAATGATAGATTTTGGACGGACCAAATTTTGTGTCAGTACCACCACTTATAATGAAGTTATGGCATTTAGAGCTATTTTCGGAAGTAGTATTCATATGAGGGCTATGGTCCAGTATAGACCGACTCCAAAAAATTTTAATTAGATGATATAGATTGCTATAAAATATGTTTCGAAAAAAAGTTTCATGGGTTTTTATTTTTTGAGTAGTAGCTAGCATTCTCATCAAAATGTCAATTTTAAGAAAATATACCTTTTCGGTAAAAAAAAAATATGAATTAAAAAAATTGTTAAAAAAGTATTTCAATTTAATTAATGTGATAATTGAATTAACTATTTTTTTAGTTGAAAGAAAATTTAAAATATAATATTGATTTAATTGACATTTTAGTTGTTTTGAAATAAATTTTTAATTAAAATATTATTTAAATATCAAAAAATCTTAATTGATTTTTTTGTTTAAAATAAAATAATTTAAACTTGTTGCAATATTGTTGGGAATTTTTAAAACCTGAGCTATACTTAATTAAATCAATTAACACATTGCTTGAAATGGCAAAGTTTTTTGATTATTTTTTTATTTAAAATAAAGAATATCATTTATTGAAAAAAACTATTCACAATTTTACAATTTATTAAAATTTTTAGTAATCAATACAATCATTTTAGTAATGGTGCAAAATCAACAACTTTTTTGCTTGATTGAATAGTCAGCTTTTTTCGTGTTAATAATACAAAAGTGTTGTTCTCAGTGTACAAATATATTGTACTTTACTTCATTTAATTTTATGTCAGCAATCTGTCAGTTTAGATTTATGTATTTAACTCCATTTAGTGAACATAATTTAATTGAACATTTATTTTTTTTTCTTCTCATTATTGTACCTAACTAACTTTTTTAAATTTGTTACAAAATATATTCTTAATAAGACACGTCAAAAAGCAAAAAATAAGTAAACGATTTTATGGGATTCATGTTCATTTCCCCTTTTATAGTATAAAAACCTTAATAAATCTTTTCTGTTTATTAAGAATTAATGAAAATAAAAAACTGAAAGCAAATATTACTATTACATTGTGGAATAGCTGCGGTATTAGCGTACTATCCTTTCATATTATTAAGTACAATACTTAAGTTTTCCCACTTGTAACGAATTTGCGAATTTTAAATTATTAAAAACAACATACGAGTTAAAGCCGAGTTTCAGTTGTCAGATGTAATAAAATAACAATATGTATGTACATAAGGGTATTCAATTAATTGATGTTATTCGGTTAATCGAATAATTTTAATTTTTTCTAGCTTAGAAGTTTGAAAATAAGATAAAATATTATATTTGCCAACATCAATATAACAAAAGGTACTTCATGTTATAAAAGAGTAAACCTTGTTTAATAAAAAATTGCATCAAAATTTAAGCTAATCTTCTAAAACAATCTTTAAAAAAAGAGTATACAGTCTAAATGTTTATGTTACAAACTTTATTTTTCTTTTGTTTTAATGAAACTTGATTTAGAAAAGATTCTTTTACTTATTGTTGACGTTGGAGAGATTGAAAGTAAAGCGTTATAAAGCATATCCTATTTCTCTGTTATTCTTCATGTATTTTCTATAAATTAAATATTATTCCATTATACCACTTGAATCTCTTTTTGATTTCTTAACAATTTAAATACTTATAATTATCTTGTTCAAGTCTGGTAGAAGGTTGTATTCATTCTTCACAAAAAAAAAAAAAAATCTGAGTTATCTGATATGTTCCCTGAGTTAAGAAACAATAAAGGGGCATTTAAAACGTACCGGCTTGTGTTTAACATAAAAGAAAAAAAAGTAATACATATGTACTGTGAAAAACCAAACTTTCGATTGATCGATTAATCGACATAATCGTTTGAATACCCTAGTACATACTTTTACTTTAAATATATGTAAATAAATGGTAGAACAAATTTCGCATCAAGTTTTGGTAAGTATGTTTTAATTATAAAGTCAAGTAAATTGAACAATCAAAACAAGCAAGAAAGTATAGCCGGTCAAGCCCGACCTTATGATACTCTACATCAGAGAATTTAGAGAAAAAGTTCGATAGTGCACCCTATTTGGGACCCATGGGCGATTATATCCGCCGGAAAAAATTATGTAATGAGGCTAAGATTCATTTTAAAGTTCTTTCTGCCGAGGATTAATTATATATTATCATCTATATGAGTGATTTTAGGAAGGGGGTTTATATGGGAACAATGATAGGATTTGGACGGACCAAATTTTGTGTCAGTACCTCCACTTATAATGAAGTTATGGCATTTAGAGCTATTTTCGGAAGTAGTATTCGTATAAGGGCTATGGTCCAGTATAGACCGACTCCAAAAAATTTTAATTAGATGATATAGATTGCTATAAAATATGTTTCGACTAAATTTTATCAAAAAACAAGCATAATGAAAGATGGTTTATGATCACAAAGACTCTATTCCTATAGGAACTTACATCAGTACCGATTATCACCCTTTTAAATAGGGTTCATCCTTATGACAATTGAAAAGTATGCACCGTATTAAATCAAATTATCTCGAAATAGCGGCATGTACTTTGCGCACAAGGACAGACAACCAGCCATCCAAACGGACGGGCGGACAGGGTTAGATCGACTCAGAAAGTGATTCTAAAGGTACGGTCACATGTGGCAAATATTAGCCCCAAATATGTTTGCCTTTATTTGGCAAATTTTTTTTCAAAACAATGTAGGTTTCATTTTGTGGTCACACTGCGCACATTTATTTGCTCATATTTGTTTGCTCGAACAGATGTCAAATAGCGGCAAACACACATATTAGCAAACATGTTTTCCATATGGTCACACTTAAAAAATATTTGCCGAAGCAAAATATTTGACCAAACTGTCAAAATATATAAATTTATTTGCCAAAACACTATTATACAAATTGTGATGAAAAATATAGAGGAATTTCTTTCAATTAGAGCGTGTTCTATTTTGATCTGACATCAGCTGTTTTGCAAGTCGTCTGTTTGTGGAGGCAAATATATATTAAAATCTATTTACTTACACATATTCTTAAAAAAACAAAATTTTTAATTAACTAAAATACAATAAAAAGTGAATATAAATATAAATCAGTAAATAGTTTGCTAATATGAATGTTTTTATGTTATGTCAGGTGAAACCAAAAAGGAACGTGTTAAAGCAAAAATGATTAACCTTCTGCAATTGTCAATTTTGACAGACATGTGAAATTACATATGGACTTTACATCTGACAAACCCACCGCAAAATAAATATCGTGTAAAATTGCTTAAACATTTTTGAAAGGTTGAGTTTAAAATCGATTATACATATATGATTTCAGTGTTCTTTTTATATCTCGTAATCCATTTTTGAAATCTTAAAATGGTAATTACTCAAAAAATGGTTTTATACAATAACTAGCATTTAACCCGCTACTTCGTTAGCATCTCCTTTTCTTTCGTGGACATATTACGCCAAAGTTTATGTTTCTAGGTTTTAACCAGCTACTTTGTAATAGGTACGATTTTCACCTCTTAAACGTTCGAATTTCGAAAATGTACCAAATTTTTATTTGTAGTTTTTATTTTAATGTTTATTGGTTTAAAAGATAGATGGCATAGCAAAAAAGTTTAAAAATACAAGTTTTACCCGTTTACTCCCCAAAAAGGCCGAATTTCAAAAAAGTACCAAGCACCTGTCCGCTTATTTTTTTTTTTATTGAACAACAATAAGTACTAAATTTTTGACTAAAAAAAAATGTTTTGTAAAAAAGTACCAAAAATAGTTACGGTTTTTACCCCTTAAATGTCCGAATTTCGAATAAGTACCAAATTCGTATTTGGATTTTTTAGATAAGTTTCAAATGTGATATAACCCTTATTTCTATGTTTATAGGTTTAAAAGATAGATGGGGTGACAAAAAAGTCCAAAATACAGATTTTACCCGTTTCTCCCTATTTCCCCTTTTTTGTACTTTTTTCTCCCCATTAAAGCATAAAAAAAATTAAATATTGTAGTGGGAGCCCATAATTTAATACGTCTATGTCAATAAATAAAAACAATGTTTTGTAAAAAAGTACCAAAAATAGTTACGCTTTTTACCCCTTAAACGTCCGAATTTCGAAAAAGTACGAAATTTGTATTTGGATTTTTTAGATAAGTTTCAAATGTGATATAACCCTTATTTCTCTTATTATGGGTTTAAAAGATAGGTGGGGTGACAAAAAAGTACCAAAATACAGGTTTTACCCGTTTACTCCGTTGAAGGGCTTAATTTCCAAAAAATACCAGACACCTGTCCGCTTATTTTTCTAAATAACAACGATAAGTATGAAATTTTAGTTTTAGGGATATAAGGTTACCGAATTTACCCGTTTTTACCCCCTAAACATTCGAATTCCAAAAATCCCGTCTTTGTGATCGATTTGGGGAGAGCTAGCCCTGGTCCAAATTTCAAGTTTTTACCTTCAGTCGTTTAGGCTGTGCGATGATGAATCAGTGAGTGAATCAGTAACGTTACAATTTTATATATATAGATTAGATAACTTTTTTATCTTTGATCCAAGGCAGTAACCGCACGACGATTTGGCTACAACAACAAAAAATACTGAAAATCAAAAACGAATTTAATGTAATTCCAAAATCATGTGTTTTTTTTAATAAATAAATTAGATAAATGTTAAATTTTACAGAAATATTATTACAATACTTTGTGTTTTTTTATTTGATTTTAGTGGTATTTTTTTTTTAAGTTGTTCCCAACAGCAGTTATTTGCTACTGTTTGCTCTTACAAAATAATTGTAAGAACAAATATTTGTTTGCTTAAAATACAGGCAAATATTTGTTTTTGAGTGGTCACATTAAAAGCATTTTTGTTTGACACCAAACAAATTTATTAGCCCAAAATCAGCTGTTTTCCTGTTTGTCGCAAATAAATATTTTGTGGTCACATTACGGCAAACAAATATTTGACGTTTTTCGGCAAATGTTTGCCATATCTGACCGTACCTTAAGCCGATCGGTTTATCAAAAGAGGGGGGTAGGACCATTATTTTTTTGTGTTACAAATATCAGCACAAACACATAATATCCTCTCCGATATTCTAGTATGGGTATAAAAATGGTCACGACGAAAATTTTTATGCTCGGTGCATCTAGATCCCATAAAAATTACCAAACTAGAATTTTTGTACGAAGCCGGTCTAAAAACAAATTTTTCTGGCTTATAAAAAAATTCTATTTTTCATGTCACAACTAATACATACGCACTTTTAGGCTGTCACTTAACGTTGAATTCTATTTTCAACAGATTTGTCCGCAACAGAACAGAACGAGAAAGTAAAAACTAACCACACATACAGACTTCCAATTGAACAGAAACAAAATAGCTGATTCGTAACAGAACAGAACGTACAATCTAATTCTGCCTTAATGGAATAAGCAAAAGTAATACAATTGTTGCACTAATCGTGGCTTTATACGAAAAAATGTTGGTATTTAAAATGGCACATTCCATATATTGGAAAGTTAGGGCGTGTTTTTAAAGGCGGAGAACTTTAAATTGACAAAACTGGCACAGTAGACCTTTTTTTGACAGTTCTGCTTGTTTTGGCTATTATGGCTTTGCAGTTCATTATGAATAAGTTTACGCCACAGCAACGTTTTTAAATTGTTTGAAGCGAATTCAGAACAAGTAAAAGTGCTATATTTAAATATTTCATAAGGCTTTATATGAGATCTTTGATTAATTAAAATTTGGTGCGGTTGTAGGCGTATTAGTAAATTATTGACCGACCATTACAAAATTTGGAAAGGTGATTTATAGTCTCATCAAAATGTGATCGACTACATATTAATACAATAATATTACCTGTTGAGATTTTTGGTGGACTTAATCAATTTCCGGGAGTAGGCTTTATACAGGGCCTATGAAAAATTATTTAGCGAAATTATACCACATTTCATTACAATACCATTTTTTCGGTTTCAGGCGCATTAAAGTGTTTTTCCAGAATGGTCTAAACATAGAACCAACGTTAGATTATAGACCGATCTTTATGAAATTTCGCATGTGTAACGACTTTGTGCAAATTTTAATAATGCTGACATGCTGATGATTTTGTAGGAGAGGTATACATTTTTTAGGGAAGTTGTTTCACATTTGGGTGCATAACTGTACCGGTTGTACTGAATTTCAGTGTCAAATGCTTAGAAGAACTAGAAATGAGCTGACACGATAATTGTTTTGTTTTTCTGTTAAGTCGTTCGGTAGTTAGCGTGATTTTAACAGACGGACAGACAGACGGACATGTATACATCGAATTACAATTGCTCAAGGATTAAGATAACATACGTTATATGGTCTGAGATGAATAATTAAAAAGTTTCATACGGATACCCACATTAACCACTAGGCCAATCTCTCTATTGTCACCAGTCGCCAAGTTACGTGTGGCATTACTCCTCCCAGAACTGATGGATTCAGCAAACAACAACTTCTCTCAGCCACGGTCTTAACCAGGCCCGACCATGTGAAAGAACGGTCTAAGTGGCTCTCGACCTATCAAAGGCCTCTGATAAGATCAATCATGCCATCCTCTTTAGAGACATTACCACCTTTGGTAACCCGGACAACACGAAGGGACAGTTGTGAACAATTTGTGTGGAAGACAGTCGTCTGTGAAGTAAAGAAAAACTAAGTCGAAGTATCGTAGAATTTTACAGTGTGTTTTATCTCCGATGCTGTTCCATTTCTACATGTTTAAACCCCACCACCTCCCCAAGGTGTCCAAATGATATAATTCGCAGACGACTATACTATAATGGCGACGGGCTACAACGTTAATGACTTATGTAGTTTGGTAAATGGTTACCTAAGTGATATAGATAAATTCTATTCCTTCACGAGGAATATAAACATCTCTCCCACAAAATCCCCGGCAAATCTTTTCACGACGTGGACAAAGGAAGAGGGATATCAGTTAAATGTGACTTTCGATGACGCCGTAATTCCGACGAACAATCAGCTAAAGATATTGGGAGTGTTGATGTCATCGGCTCATGCCACTGCGATGGCTGGCCAATCGTTTTGAAATAAATGAAAATGTACTACCAAAATTCGTGCTCTGTAGCCGTATTCTGTAATTCGCTTAAGCTAAATCTCCATCGCTAAAAATTTATAAAGTTGATATAGCGATTTTTGGCTACGAATAAAATTCTGTAACGTGCATTGCTTAATTTGGCATTGACATAAAATGTAATTTTAGCTTTTAATACCATCCAACATTTTTATTTTTCGAATTTATTCTATGAGTTAAATTTCAGTTATATATTTTATAAAGCTTTTTGTAATAGTTCTATTCCTTAAATTTTTCGAAAAATAAAAATGTTGAATATAATAAAGTTGCTTATGAAAAGAAATAATTCCCAATATCTATTTTAATACCATCGCTAAAATGTTAAAATTTTGTATTATCTAACGCTGAATAAGTAGTTGTTGCTCTCTTAAATGCTAACAGCCGTATTCATAACAAAAAGATAGCCACAGTTTATACACAACGTACAACGAGCTGCTAACTAGAATGCCGATTCAGCTTAGCAGCTTGTTAGCACAGAGCTTATTCATAACGAATTGTATCACTCTGCTAACTTTTAAAAAATCAACTCTGAATATTAATGATGCCACATTATAGTGCTCAAAAATACAACACGTTTTGCATAAATCATCGCTGGTTTTGTCATTTCATTTTAAAACTCATATATAAAAATTTTAAATGTTTTTAAATATAAATAAATTTAAAAAGGTCTTTATTAAAAAAAAGACAGTGAATTAAAAAAAACAAACAAAATTATTCAACAATAACCGCCTGTTTTTCACAAGGTGGCAAACGTTTGGCAGATCGTTAACAAGAGTTTAGCAAATCGTTAGCCAGAGTTTGGTTAGTGTATTATGAATGAACTTTGTGCTAACTTCATGCCAAATTTTCGTTATGAATACGGCTGTAAATTTTTAACAACGAAAATTAAAAGATGCTAAAAGATTAC
Organism: Pollenia amentaria; assembly: GCA_943735925.1. Classification (NCBI taxonomy): domain Eukaryota; kingdom Metazoa; phylum Arthropoda; class Insecta; order Diptera; family Polleniidae; genus Pollenia; species Pollenia amentaria. The sequence goes on along the minus strand of OX031010.1, from coordinate 115,884,589 downwards.
AAGTGTTTTTTAATTTATTGTTTCTTATTAAAAAAAACTTAATTTTAATAGTATAATGGATGAAATAACTAAAAGGGTGAGTTTATAATAAAATACTGAATAGAAAAATAGTAAGGCGAAATTCGCTTGGAATATCGAACAAAACCGTGGAGCTGCGCAAATGGTTCTTCCGCGCAATGAGTTTTTAGCGCTCATTAACTTCATTTAATCTATCAATTATATGTCGTCGATAAAAGCCACTTGTATTTTTTTCAAATGTTTTTAGACAATATATTAATATTAATTTTGCTGCGAATAATACAACACACTAAATATTTTTAAACACTGTAGGTGTGTTCCTTTACTTTACTAGCATAAACTTGCAACGAGAGAATAAATTTATAATTAACAAATCTTGTTTCCAAATACAATCTGTGAATTATTTCTTTTCATAAGCTACTTTATTATATTCAACATTTTTTATTTTTCGAATTTATTCTAGCTCATATACAATATGTTTTTTCCTATAAATTTAAGGAATATAACTATTACAAAAAGCTTTATGAAATACATAATTGAAATTTAGCTCATAGAATAAATTCGAAAAATAAAAAATGTTGAAAGCTTAATACTCGTAACCCAAAAAAAAAAAAGTAAATGAACGCTTTACCAGCAAAAACTAGCAAGTTAGGCATATCGACACTATAACGTAAGATACGCGATTATTTCTTAATGAATTCAATTGCTTTGAACTACTTGCGCAACAATATTGTCCTTAAATGTTAAAAATATAAATATTTTATGTTATTGAAATACTTTTAATTTAAAAATTATTTTTATTTTGTAAACAAGCACATGAACAAAGTGGTTTTTTCAACAGATTTTTTGACTTTCAAATTCTTACGCTCTTTTTTTTACTATCTCGTTCCAAGTTTCTTGTGTACGTGAACACTTACTAGTAACAATTATTATAACTAAGCAATAATTTTCTATAAATGAACACACCTACTATGTGTTTTGTTTACATTTAATAAACAAACTATTTGTAGAGATGCCATCTGTTGAAAATGTTCACATAAATTCCACATTTGGTTTTGTAAGTCTCAATTTACACGTTTCATCTTTTGATGCTCAACTTCTTTTCAATTCCCTTTTGAAGATGCCATTATGTTCACACGCAGCAACCGGTTTCAACTTTTTTTGCTTCAAAGCAACAACACTTTTATTCAAAGCGAACCAAAGAGAAAAAGATAAGAAAAACATTTACATGCAGCCATTGTTGTGCATATACCTACGAATGAGAACACAAAGCGTACTGCCCGAGTACAGGCATCTCCGTACCAACCCCTTTTCTTCTTGCTTCCCTCTTCTTAAAACACAAGAGTTGAGCATCAAAAGATGAAACGTGTGAATGTAGACTAATGAAAAAATACTGCGCATAAATTATCCACTTAACGGTTATTCAAATACATATTTGGCAAATTATAAATACATTTTGATTTGAGCTTTTAAAAAAACTTTTTAAAATTGAGGTTGTAAAACATATTATAAAAATATATGAAGTCAAGTGTTAAGAATGTTTAAGGAAAACAAACAATAAAATAAGGTAACACTATAATGAATTGTCTAAAATTAATACAGCAACGCTTCTCTTTTTAACAGCAGTTCACCAAAGCAGAAAGAAAGAAGACTATCTCTTTCTTTCTGCTTTAGCAAATTAGCTGCGGCGAAAATAGTAAATTTAAGCTAGGTAATTAAACTTACAGAAAACAGATTTAGCGATATCGCTAAAGTGTTTAGCATTTTCGCGATCGACATTTAGCTTTAGCTAAGCGAATTAAAGAATATGACTGCTGTTCTCCAAAATTATAGAGCACTTCGTCAAGTGTACGACGACGCTCATTTTTGGCTTAATGGGTTTGTATACAAGCAGAATTATAATTTTTAGAGAGTCTCATGAGACTCTTAAGACTCCATTGTATCACTGTCTGGTGCAGTTTATATGCCTACTTAGCTTTAAGTCCAAAACCGGTGCCAAAATTAGCGTGAATGGCGAACTCTAGAGGCAAATGGTTTGAAGGAGAAATGAATTCAACAAAATTGCTCAATATGCCATACAGCGCGTGAAACCACACTCGGGGTCCAAGCGTTTGGTGACCTAATTATATCAAGAATTGGACCTGTGAATTGGCTACCTCGTTGGCCTAACAAGCTGCCGGTTATAAGTGGTAGTCGCGGAGACTATACGTCAGTAATTATTTTAAAATATTAAATACCATTCAATTTGTGAGCCAAACTTTTGGTCATTCCATTGAATTTGTTGAGTTTTATTTTAAAAAAAAGTTCTATGCCTCTAAAAAATAGCACCTCCTACAAACAACAGATGGAAATTAATTGAGCATTCAAAAAAAAAGTTTTAAAATTAATTTCATTCCTAAAATTTGTCTCTCCAATTTGTTACAATCTTTTCCATTTAGTTCTTAAAATTTTGTTCAATAAGGAAAATGAAATTTTTTAAGCCTCAAATATTTTGAACAAAGAACCTTTTTACTTTGGGCCTTCTATTTCGTCCTAATTTTTCATTCATTCAATTTAAGTCTATAGTCTTTTGTTTTATGAAACATCTAAAATATAAAAAACTTCCTTTATAATTGTTAGCAAATATGTCTATTAGGACATAATTTTTGCTATTTTGTTTTGTTTCTTTTGATTTTAAAGCAGACATTTAATGAATAGAAAACAAGTCACGAACAAAATTTCTTTTCATTAGGATCATTAAATTATAAATAATTTTCAAGTTTATTTTCTTTGTAATATTCCTTAAATAAAAAAAATATATCACAAAAAACTGAACTTTAATTTAAGGGAAAGAATAAATGTGTCTGCAAACGTTTGTTTGGCTGTTAAAAAACTTCAAATGAATTTTGCGAGCCATTAGCACTAAAATTATGATTAAAAACTTTTTTGATGCTTCTCTGCCAACAAACAATCCCCCCACAAACAAAAAAAATATAAGAAATAAATTAAAAAGTAAAATAGAGCAAACCAGAAAAAAATCGTTTTTATTAAAACCAGAATTTATTTTTTAAGAAGATATAGTACGACAATTCCTAACGTATGATACCCTACTCCTCTTAAGAGTTTAGAGAGATTTCATTGTACCGGCACCACAATAGAGGAGAGGGAATTTTTAGTTTCTGCTGATGATTGTAACACCTTTGATATTGGATCTAGACTAACCAGTGGACTGGGAATCACTTTTTGATACCATCTAACGATGACTGTTCGATCTTCCGGCTGGCTGTCCATGTCAACTTTGTGCGCAAAGACCAGATCGCAACTTTAGAGAAATTTTGAAGAATTTGCGTACATAGATTCGAATTAACACAAGGACCAAGCGTATTAAAACGGTGACACTCGGTCTTTAATTTCACATAGACACCATAAAAGCTTCTTTCCATACAAAATTATAAGCGATAATATTATATTGGTATTTCGATTTAATTTGGACCAAACTTATTTTATGGCAATCTGAATCATCTTACCGAATTTTTTAAAAGTGGCCCATCTTTGATCATAGCTCATACAAATACTACACCCAAAAACAGCATTTTACTGCCATAACTTCATTATATGTCATGTCAAAATTTTGTGTTCGTAGGTCAAGCATTGAAAATACATATTTCCTTTATAAACCAACTTCCCTAAAATCACTTAACGCCCAATAAATCTCTTAAAGACTTAAATGTCTAGATAAATATCGGCAAAAAGAACTCTTAAATGAAGCTTAACCTTACAACATAATTTTGTTCTGGCGAGTCCATGCTTGCCTAAGGGTCTCGAATATGGTACATTCCCGATAATTAATCTCTAAATAATATGGTGTAGAGTAATATAGAATCCTGCTTGATCGTACTTTTTTATTTTCTTAAATTTATGAAGAAATGCTATATTACTATTCTAATTCAAAATAAAAATACCAACTAGTGCTTAGGAGAAGTATTTTGAAATACAAAATTAAAACTACGTATTTATAAATGACAGTGTTGTCAATTTAGCGATTTAGTGGCTAGATTCAGCCATGTTTCACCTTGTTTAGCCATTAAAAATTAGTTTAGCCATTAGCCATTGTTTTAACCATTTTCCAACTTGTTTAGCCATAAAATTTTTCTTGTGTTTTTTCCTTTGAAAATAATAATTTTTATTTTCTTATAAAAACTAGTAAAATAAAAATTTTTAACAATTAAAACGCATTGAATTTTATTCACAACTTTTGCATATGTGAAAAGTCGCTATAAACGATCAGTTTTCCAAAAAAAAAAACCCCCTACAAACATTCCTTAACGTCAAAAAAATGCAACAGTGTATTGTGTGTAGGTGGCAATAAGAAATTTCAGAATTTTCTTTTAACATCGTTAAGAGTACTTTGAGAAATATGTTACATTTAGCAACCGTTAATTTGATTTTATCAATTAGGGAAATATTTTTACCATAACAATAAAATATTTGTTATCTCTTTTTATTCTTTTTGGTGATTTGGTCCCAAATGGTTAGATAAATGATTTACCATCAAAATATTTAAAACTAATATGAACAACTGATTCCTATGAGATGAACAATATACATCAAATTTATCGATGATTTAATTTTTTAAATGCTAAAAAAATATTTAATTTTCATTAATTTTTAAGTTACAAATTAATCAAAAAAAATTTCATTATAAAAAAATTTTAATGAATTATTTTTGTTTTGTTATTTTGTTTTGTGTTTTTATTTAAAAAAATTTAAGGTCAAAGTTGAACTTTTGATGATTTTTAGCATTTAGTATGAAAATGCTAATTATTTATTGAGATTGAGAATTATGGTATTTTTTTTATTCAAAAAAGGGGAGACTTTAAGTTCACTGCTTTAAGAACTTTGTAATGAACATAACTGCAAAATTTCAGTATGATAACTTTATTTATGTCAGATTATGTCAGAGTTCAGAAAAATTCATATATAATCGCTCATATTAAAGAAAAAAATTCATGAATGAGATATTTAAGATGTGTAATTTTTTTCACAGTCATGAAGGAATTGTTAATTTTTCGCCAATTCGTTCATGACGGTGAGGAAAAAAAATTTTTGCTTTTTTTCAGTCATGAAGAATGAGGAAACAAAAAAAATTCATACATATGTGAATTTGTAAGATATGAAAAATTTTAAATAATTCACATTAAAAATCTTTATAAGAAAAAAAATCCGATTTGGCCGACCAATCCCAGCGGGAAAATTAAGTAGTACAGAGGCCTTATAGCAGACCTCTTGGCAGACATAAGGTCTCACAGCCGCATTCCAACTTTATTTATTTATTTATTCATGTCAGATTTATAGAATGTCAAACCCTAAAATTATCAGTTTTTTACTCATATTGAAGGCCCTATTTTCATTCATTTACACTATATAAATAATAACATTAATGTTTGACATTGTATACATCTGACATGAATAAAGTTATCATAATGAAATTTGGCAGTTATGTAGATTACAAAGTTCTTAAGACAGTGGACTGAAAAACATACCCATTTATCATTAAGAAACACCCTAATTTCCAATCCCGGAAAAACGGATTTAAAAAAAAAATTTCAAAAAGGCAATATAGTCACTATTTACAACTCGATTTGTGGGTTGAATTATTAGAATTTTTTACTAAAATAATTTTATTTTTTTTTTTTTTTGTTTGAAAAATTTAATTATTGAATGGACTACAAATAACATCTACAAGCATAATCATAATGTTTTCTTTCGAAAATGTTAACATTTTTATATATTTATGGAGAAATTATTTTTTATCAGCGAAAGAACAAATGAGTATTCATATGTATTACCTTTATATGCATAAACATTCGCCTCGTACATACCACTATACTTATAGAAAAATGCATACACTTTTTTCTTTTTTTCCTTATGCTAGTCCCGCGAAGCTCTACGCTTGTCTGCAGGAGACCAGAGTCTCTGTCGGGAATCGAACCCGCGACCCCGGCACTAATAGACTAGCTCACTACCAGTTAGCCTACAGGGGCACCCTAAGGTTTCTACATTATCAACTATACAACAGGCTCAAGTAGAACCAGTTTGACTAGAATACTTTTTAGATTAAAAAAATAAATAAATATTAATTTTTTAATGTTTATTTTCTTTTTTATTTAAATAACAATAAGGACAAAAAATATATGTTTTGTTTAAATAACAATAAAAGTTAATTATATCTATTATTCATTCGATTGGAATATAGCCTTCAAATATTCCATATTTGGTTCTGTATTACCTCTGTCCTGTAGCATCAATTTTTCTTCTTCATCAATGTCACGATGTTCTACTTTTCATTGACTTCAAATGCTAGAGATTAGCGGATTTGAAGTTGCCAACAATAAATTAATTTGTAAAATCTCGTGACATTTTTTTTTGGTATTGTGCTCCTTATAAAATCTGTAATCTTTATTCCTATTTTCCTGGGCTTCCTCTGACAAATCCCCTAGTGGTACTAAATTATGCCTAATGACATCATCTCTATTATAAAGGAATTTGTGACATGTTGCAAACATATTTCTGCATGGATATTTGGTAGTATATATTCGTGCTGTTTCTTTGGCATAATCACCAAATTTTCTTAATCTTTTTGTTCATTGCATGCAAGTAGAGCAAATAGATTTGAAGAAAAAGCTTAGTAGAAGAGGCAAATGTGTAAATATCCTCTTTTATTGTCTATACCCACCCAACCATCCTACCTTTAACCAAATTCACCCAGATAGCCGAAGACTTATCTACATACTAATCTTACCTAACTTTTCGAAAAATAAAAAGACAAATCCTTTAATACAACATAATATTTAACCAAACCAATATATTTTAAAAAATAGTCATTACGTATTATATTTACTTTATAATTATTATGAGCTAATCTCTAAACTATAATTAAAAAAAAAAAAGAATCAACTAATGGAAATAAATAAGTACTATTACTAAGTTAATTATTAGATTAGAGTGACAAAATTTTAAGAAGATAACATTAATCGAATTTAATAAATTAACGATAACATAAAATAAATTCCGTTTTATACGGTTATGTTATTAACATAAAATATTTGTTGCAATGTAAAATGTTGTCGTACTACTCTAGAAATAGGTACCTAAACCAGTGATGCCATTAGGACACGAAATATACATTTTTCGTATCTTTTGGTGACTTCAGGTACCATGTATAATCCTCACATTTTTCGTATCTTTTGAATATGTACGTAAATTATACAGAAATAAAATATTAACCTTTCCGTCTCTGGCAAATTTTTTTAAAGTTACCATTTCGTTATGAATACGTCTGCTTATTCTTGTGTATTTGTGTTAAGATGAAATTTTAGAAAAATTTATATTAGCTTTTTTATATAATCGTCTTAGTATAAACGCCTTAACTTGTATATTAATTTTTACAAAACTTAACTTGTTTTGATACCATCCAAAGATAGTTACATATAATTAATTTAAAAGTTTGCTTACTGTATTTTTAAAAATTCTATACCCCATATTTATGACTTAAATATATGTTAAAATGAATTTTTATGATATAATTTTCTTTACAATATTCATTTAATATGAAATAAAAATTTTAAGTTAATAAATTTTTAACGTTAGAAATGGATTTTCAATTTTTTCAAAATTTATCTTTTTGGGAGAAAGTGTATCTTTTTGGAAACTAAAATGTATCTTTCTCGAAATTTCACTGGCAACACTGCCCTAAAGATTCATATTGTTAAGAAAGTAACTTTAGTTAATAAACTATACTATAAACTATTCACGCCATTTTATTTAGAACTTAGTCAATTATACCACTTATAATTGCGATGTACACACTTAAATAATCGCACTAATACTGATTATCGATGCCAACCTTCGCGAGTATTTATACTCTGTTCGCTGACATCTAGATGTCTCTAGAGCAGAGCTCGGCAAAAGTACTACACCGTGCTTTTTTTCTCACAATAACATTCGCTCTCACTTTGTTAAAAACAAACAAAATCATTTATTTTCGTACGAACATTCAAACAAGAAGGTTCTGTTGACGCTTGCTTAAGAATAACACTGCGAGAAATGTTCAAGACAGAATGGGAATTTGATTTCTTGTTTGCCGAAAATTTTTTTTATTATATTATATTTTTTTATATTATATTATATAAATTATTATCTGATCACTAATTCCACTATAGTAATAAAAAAGATTACCCAGTTTTGGTGTTTAAAAATATTAATGTGTTCTTATAAAAAGAATTAAAAACTCTGCTAATTTTTTTCTTGAGCTTGATTATACATTATGCTGTTAAAAAAAATTATATATTTATTTGATGATACGTCATTTTTAATTTTGTAAAATTATATAAAAATACATACATATGTAACGTGAATCCTAATCAACAAAAATTTTAAATTTTCAAATAATATTTACATTGTTTTGCGATATGTGTTTTGTTTGTGAGAAAAATTCTTTGATGCCTGTAAAAGGGTCCCTTTTTCTTTCGTTAAAAAGACGTACCTAAATGCAGAAATTATTAAGAAAAAAATTGCCACAAGAATTTGTTGGTATTTTGTGCTTGTAAAAACATTTTTGTTTCCGTACCAATCGCGTACCAATCGTGTTTTCTTTGAAAACACTTTTCTTAAGTAAGTAAAAATATTAAAAAAAACAAGTTAAAAAAGTCTTGTTTTCCTACAATTTATGTGTAAACCTATACACATAAAAGCAAATGTGACAGCAGGTAAAATTTTTGTGTAAGAAGATGTGTTTTATTGATGTATTAATGAAACTTTATTGTTTAGCACTATTTTTATTGTTTACTTTTTTATGCTACAATTATATGACCGAGTCCAAAGAGTTAAACTTACTAATTTATGGTATTTATTTAACGTAACTTTGACCTGTTATAAATTTTTGCAGGCAAACTCAGGTGCTCATTTGGTATTTTGTAAAAAGTTATGATATACCATTAGCTAGAATTAAAATGTATGCACAGATGTTTGAAGTATGAGTAACCCAACAAAGTGAATACCCTTTCTATTTTACTTACCACTATGAATACCCTAACTTTTTACTAAAATAACTTTTTCACGTTATGATTCCCATGTAATTTATTTTATTTTTGAATAAATAGATCAGGGAAATCCATTTCTATGCACAATTGTGTATACCAGAGCCCGGCAAAAGTACTACACCGTGCTCGTGCTGCGAGAAATGTTCAAGACAGAATGGGAGTTTGATTTCTTGTTTGCCGAAATTTTTTTTGGCAAGCCCGAATGCTTGATATGTAATTGTACGTTATCACGAACAGCAAAATTTAATTTAGAAAGACATTTTAATTCATGTCATAATGAATATAAAAATATTCCTCATGTCGAAAGAAAATGCCTAATTTTAAAATTAAAAAAACCTTTTTACGAAAAAATGATTCTTGATTTTGAGAACTCAAAAGTTGAAAATGTCCATGACCGATGCAAAAGAAAAGCATCATATGTCGTTGCTGCAGGTCTGGCAAAACATTGCCGTCCTTTCGAAGATGGGCAATTTTTCAAAGAATTGTGCAACGATGTATTAAAATGCTTTGGAGAAAATACTGAACAAATTCGAAATTTAATTAGTTCTGGTCCCTTTTCACCTCGGACCATAACGCGACGAACAGAAGATATCAGTGCATTTATCTACACAAATAAAAAAAAAATTCTTAATTGCAAATATTTTTCTATTTGTTTAGATGAATGCACTGACATTAACGACATAGCGCAGTTAATAATATGCATAAAAACTTGCAATAATAACTTTGAAGTGCATGAGGAAATGTTTACGTTGGTTGCATTACATGGTAATGTAAAGGGAGAAACTCTTTTTAGGGTAATATGTGACGAAATTTTTTCTTTTGCCGATAAAAGCAAATTTTGTTCTATATGCACCGATGGTGCAAAAGTCATAGTTGGGAAAAACGAGGGTCTTGTGGGTTACCTTTTAAGAAACGACTTTAACATTTATATTTTCCATTGTATAATCCATCAACAGGCATTATTTACAAAAAGCGTGAATATGATGCATACAATGCAAATTGTAACAAAAATAATAAATAAAATACGTGGTGGCCACAATGCTTTGAGCCACAGAAAATTTAAAGCGTTTTTGGATGAAATGAATACTGAATATGGCGACGTATTAATGTTTACAGAAGTGAGATGGCTCAGTAAAGGACGTTGCTTGGAAAGGTTATTCAGTCTTCGAAAAGAGGTGATGTTATTTTTTGAAAATAATCCATCGAATGAATTACTAAGATATTTAATAGATAACATGTTTGTATTAGATTTTGTGTTTTTAACAGATATTACCGAATTAATTAATCAGTTAAATCTTCAATTGCAAGGAAGAAATAAAACTGTATTTTCTTTATATTTCTCTGTAAAACAGTTTATAACAAAAGTTCAAACTCTGATTACAAATCTTAAAAATCAAAATGTAATATGTTTTAAAAGAACAAATGAAATATATGATGAATTTTCTAATAATTATAGACTTGAATATATTAGTTTACTTCAAGGCATATTAGATAATTGTAACAATCGTTTTTCGGATTTTTCTAAAATTGAGTGTTTATTAGAACTGCATAGCAATCCTTTAACATGTGATGTCAATAAACAGGGTAATGACATCAGAGAAGAACTTTTGAAAATGCGTTCGGATTTAAATATACCGTTGACGGCTGGGGTGGAATTCTGGAAAAATTTAAACGAAGAGATATACTTAACAACTAAAAATTAACTTTTTAAATTATACTCTATGTTCGGGTCAACATATATATGCGAGTCCTCGTTTTCAATTTTAAAGCTAATTAAAACTTAACTTAGAAATAGTTTAACAGATGAATATTTATTGGATGAAGTTTTTGAAAATGTTATTACAAATAATGAAAATTAGTTTTTAACGAAATAAATTAAATTAAATGGTTGTTTTCCATTCAATTTTTCCTGAAGAATCGTTTAAGTTTTATGAAAGTAATTAATTTCTGAATTTATTTTTGCTTTAATATATTAACACGTTTTTATGATATTATAGTTTTTTTTATTTTTCTTGAAGAATATGATTTATTTAATTTTAATGATTTTTTTGTTTTCTATTTTAAATAAAACATACGCTTATGTTTTCAGTTTTTACATTAACAGCCAGATTGATTTTAACAATAACAAAATAACACAAAAATTTCTTTAAGTGCTTCTGAGAGGGAGAGTTATTATTCTCTCACAAAAAACAAAAAGTCTGCATGAATGTGTTGCCGGGCTCTGCTCTAGAGCATTCTACTCGTCGAAATGTCTGTGACATTTTCGATATTTCTGGGCGAATCGAGATTGTATTATCTTACAGCGAATATCATTATGCATTAACACTGTGGCTGAATTTAAATTGATGTATACATTAATAAACTAAAGCATAATTTGTGGGTTAAAAAATAATCTTAACACTATTAGTTATCTATAACAATCATCACATTACATTTGTACTAGAAAACTCTGTACAGTGGGTTTACATTAGAAATATGCGAAACTATTACAATAACATTTTAAACTAATAAAATTACCTACTAATAAATTAAACTTATTCTTAACTAACAATATTTTGTTTTTCTATGTGTTTATAATTGTGTAATTAAATTAAATAAAGAATTTGATATACATATAAGTAACTCACCGAAATTTATCCTTCGTTGGCTTCAGGCCTGATGTCCATGAGATTGATCATTTAAGAGTTTATTTTCGATAAATGTTAATGGTGATGATATACTCGTATATATGATTTTGTTTTGTACGCTGTGTATGTGTTGCGTATAAGAATTGCAGAATTTATATATTTTTGTTCCTTTTTGTTTGTTAATGTTATTCTGACATAATAATTCTAAGATAAATTTAAAAAAAAAATTAATATTAAAAAGAAACAAAAAAACAAATTAATTGAATTGAATAAAAAAAAATTAAGTTATATCAGAGAAGGGGGACAAATTTGATTATTGAAGAGGACAACCGAAATTAAGAGTAATGTTAGGTATTTCTTTCCTCTTACTAATGTCATTTTCTCTTATAATAATTAGTATTGTGGTTATTTTATTGAACTGTTAATGGTTTTTAATCCAAATTTAGATATTTTTTTAAATTCGGCTTAAGTTCATTGAATTTAATTTTTATAATTATTTTTATGCAGACAGGAATTTTACAACATGAAATTAATTACACAGAAAAAAGTATTTTATTAATTAAAAAAATGGTTTAAAAAGTATTTTAATTTAATTAATGTGATAATTGAATCAATAATTTTTTTAGATGAAAAAAATTAAAAAATTAATTTTGATTTAATTAACATTTTAGTTGTTTTGAAATAAATTTTCAATTCAAATTTTAATTAAATAACAAAAATTCTTAATTGACTTTTTTCGTTTAAAATAAGATAATTTAAACATGTAGAATTGTTTTTGGGAATTGTCAATATTTATTTAAATAAATTAACACATTGTTTAAAATTTGAAAGTTTTTTGATCACTTTTTTTTTTTAAAATTAAAAATATCATTTATTGAAAATATTTTTTCAAAATTTTTATTGATAATTTTTCATTCTTGACTGCGCTGAGATTTGAACCCAGGCGTTCCTGTCTTCATAAAAAATAATTAATGAAAATTAAAATTCAATGAACTAAGCCTAATTAAAAAATATCTAAATTTGGATTAAAAACCATTAACAGTTCAATAAAATAACCACAATACTAATTATTGTTAAAAGTTAAGGCACGAGCTTTGTTTAAATTTGTCCTTCAAGTTGTGCTGAAAAAGGTCAACAAGAAAAAAGAAAGACAAAAAAACATGAAAAACAAAAAAAAATGTACTTTGCATTTCAAGAATTCTTGACAAAAAGTACGAAAAAACAGAAGTTAGGAAGAATATGTAAATCAATTAAAATAGATAATCGTTCATTCAAAAGCAAATTTCGATCTACCAAGGTGAAATACCATTTGGTTTAAAGATTGATGTTTGACTTTTGACGTCATCCGGCTGCAATAGCCGAGTGAGTAAGACGGCAAACCCCACTGAAGAGATTGTGTGGTTACAATCGAAACTAGTCTGGCCAACCTGTCCATGAACGTCTGGGATCAAATCTCAGCGCAGTCAATAATGAAAAATTATCAATAAAAATTTTAATTAATTTCATGTTGCAAATTCCTGTCTTCATAAAAAATAATTTAATGAAAATTAAAATTCAATGAACTTAAGCCTAATTAAAAAAATATCTAAATTCTCTTATAATTTCTAATTCTTCCGAAATGTAATCGATTTTGTTAAAATTTTTGTATTCTTCATAAAGAAACTTTTGCCAAAATTTTATTATAAATTTTCCCACTAGGTTTTAAAAATTATAAATTTTAAATATAGCACAAGCATTTCCAAAATGTAATGCTAAAAAAAAAAGAATTATCCTATGTGATGGCAACAGTTTTTTTTGGGATGCACGCGGGATAATCCACATCGATAACATTCAAAAGAGAAAACAATAAACGGCGAATATTATGCCAACTTATTGGACCGATTTAACGAGGATTTAAAAAAACGACTTTTTCATCAAGATAATGCACGGGTGCACACGTGTGCAGTCTCAACGGCAAAATTACATGAATTGGGCTTCGAATTGGTACCTCATTCGACATATTCTTCGGATTTAGCCCCCAGTGACTGTATCCTATTTCCAACCCTAAAGAAATGGCTCGGTGGAAATAGATTTAGCACCAACGATGAAATTATTGGCCAAACAAATGCCTATTATATGGACCTCGAAAAATCCTATTTTTGGAAGGGATACACAAATTGAAGAAAATCTAAAAAAGGAGATTATGTTAAAAATTATTTTTTTTTTTTTGTAAAAAAAAATGTGTTTCATTCAAAAAGTCACGGATTAATTGACCCGCCTTCGTATCTGGCATTGGCGTTCAATCAATTTCGGATCCGCGGTTTTAACAAACAATTACCTACCGTACGGGTTGTCGTAATGTATTCTTCATAGTCATTAATGATTTAATGCAAAAAATTTTCCATGACGTTAAAGCAGAACTTGAGTTATGCAAAATCAAATTTCTACGTTTCTCGGATTAACAAATTAAAACCCTAAGTGCAAAATATCTGTTGCACTACTAGAAATTTAAAATTTGTTTGTTAACTAGCGCTATTTGTTGACATTATTTACGAGTATATTTAAACATTTTAATGAGGGTGTTATGTGAAATAATGTCTCCGTCAAGCCCATTTATTATACAAAAGCAGTATTTGCGACAAAATTTTGTTACACTAGCTCGTTCTAGCTGGTCGTTATTGAACCCAAACTACTAATCAAATGTAATATTTTCAATGGTGCTAAATGCGAGTCCATTTGTAATATCAAACACTCTGTGTATTAAAATAGTATTCATACCAAATAATATCGTGCCAAATGCATTATAGCGGACATTTGTATGAGAAGTAGTGCAAATTTGAATTATTTTTTCCATTTTTTCTTAATAGACAGTTACAGGGATTAACTTAAAATAATATCACGTTTTATAATAACAACATTTAACGAGAAATCTATTAAGTTAAACATTTCATTAAAACTACAATTATCTATCTATCTGTATCAAACCTTAGGTGTATTTTCTTCTTTACTTCTCATTTTCCTCTTTTCTGCTATACTGAAGTGATTCACAATGGACGTCATTGGTCTCCGAGTATATATGCGCCCTTACGCGCATAACCCTTCTTAACCTTACCTAACCTAGGGAGATACTTGATGACCGAGAGAGTCAGTAATACATTTTGCGGATAGTTTAGCTATACCTCTATAATTTATCATATTTGCGTTATTGCCAGATTTGAATAAAGGCTACTTTCTAAATTTTAAGAAGTATTTCTGTCAAATGATGTTGTTTGTGCTTATTTCGTGTGGCAGCTATTTTGCAAAAAGTTCTATTTCGGAAGGACATTTGTATAAAAAATAGCCCGATTTGATATCCACACGCAAAGAAAAAACATGATTAAGGAATGGTCACTACGACCATTTTTATTTATATTTACCTAATATGTTTACCCTAATAAATTTATTATAGTCATAATATAACCTTAAAAATTGTTATTTGTCCTTAACATTTTTAAATTCGCTATAATAATATTATATGGTCTTTTAAACCTAAAAAGTTACTCTGATCTAGCTAAACATTTTAAATTATTTAATATGTTTGCTACTATAATATATATATTTTCAACTATACAATTAAATTCATAATATTGTTGCACACAAAAGGTATTTTTAATAACATAATTTTTGTTTGCTTTAAAACACATTCTCTTAATGAGCAAACATTTATTATCTAAACCAGGGGTTTCCATTTCTTTGCACAATTGTGCGCACCACTACTAACACATATTTTTATACTCTTCAATTCAGTCGTCGATGTGACTTCGACAAGTGTGCATGTCTAGCGGATGCTATATTATTTTGTTTCAGCTTACACTCAAAAATATTGTGCGGTCAAAAATGCTTTTGGTAACATCCAATGCCTTGCGTGCAATTTTTATTTAGAGTTTAAATTTTAAGACTGAAATGTAGAATAATGTTACATATCATAAGTTTACATGCAAAGCAAAGAACTTTGTAAAATGGTAATTATTTGAGATTTAAAAGCAATTTTTAATATTTCAAATAAAAAATTTCAAAATGTCTAACAGTCCTATGTGGAAGAAGCTGAAAGTCACATTTATTATATGTTTTATTTTACATACGTATATGGATTCGGTTCTTATAATTTTACAGCACTTTTTTATTTTTTCTTATGCAATACTAAAAATTATTATTATAAATTATTATCTGATCACTAATTCCACTAACACCGTGGTAATAGTTATAAAACAGACTACCCAGTTTTTTTGTTTAAAAATATTAATGTGTTCTTATAAAAAGAATTAAAAACTCTGCTAATTTTTTTATTGAGTGTGATTATACATTATGCTGTTAAAAAAATTATATATTTATTTGATGATGCGTCATTTTTAATTTTGTAAATAACTTAAAATTATATAAAAATACATATGTAACGTGAATCCTAATCAACAAAAATTTAAAATTTTCAAATAATATCTACATTGTTTTTCATTTAAGCTAACGATATGTGTTTCGTTTGTGAAAAAAATTCTTTGATGCCTGTAAAAGGGTCCCTTTTTCTTTCGTTAAAAAGACGTACCTAAATGCAGAAATTATTAAGAAAAAAAATATCCACAAGAATTTGTTGGTATTTTGTGCTTGTAAAAACATTTTTTTTCTGTACCAATCGCGTCGGTAGGTTTTTTTCTTTGAAAACACTTTATTAAGTAAGTAAAAATATTTAAAAAACAAGTTAAAAAAAGTCTTGTTTTCCTACAATTTATGTGTAAACCTATACACATAAAAGCAAATGTGACAACAGGTAAATTTTTTGGGTAAGAAGATGTGTTTTATTGATGTATTAATGAAGCGTTATTGTTTGGCACTATTTTTATTGCTTACTTTTTTATGCTACAATTATATGACCGAGTCCAAAGAGTTAACCTTACTAATTTATGGTATTTATTTAACGTACATAACTTTGACCTGTTATAATGAATTTCTACATTTTTGCAGGCACTCAGGTGCGCATTTGGTATTTTGCAAAAAGTTATGATATACCATTAGCAAGAATTAAAATGAATGCACAGATGTTTGAAGTATGAGTAACCCAACAACGTGAATACCTTTTCTATTTTACTTACCACTATGAATACCCTATCTTTTTACTAAAATAATTTTTTCACGTTATAATTCTCATGTAGTTTATTTTATTTTTGAATAAATAGACCAGGGAAATACATTTCTATGCACAATTGTGTATACCACTACTAATACATATTTTTGTTTCAGAAAAAACTTTATGATGGCACTTAAAAAATATTGTGCGGTCAAAAACGCTTATATTTCATTATAATATAAATAATTTAAATGATAAGGAAAGAGAAGACCTGTTTTATAAAAATAAAACAATTTTTTTAGAAAAATTGAAAAAATGGTTATTAGAAGAGGAAATTTATGAACCAAAATCAGTTCCCAAATTAAAAAAGGAGATGTCAAGTTTAGTAATATTGGAAATTGTTAAGAAAGGAAGACCATTGTGGGATGGTGTTTTTATCAAGCAATTGCTAAAAAAAATTTGGGAAAGGCTTAATTATAATACTAAATTTATAGAGTCTCTTCCCCTGTCCAGTCAAACTGTAGGTCGTCGTACTGTTCAATTAGGAACTTGTGTAGAATCTGCAATTAGGGAAAAAGTAATTAATTGCGAATTTTTTTCAATTTGTTTAGACGAAAGCACTGACATAAATGATCTGTGTGAACTTGTAATTTGTATTCGATGCGTAGACAACGAATATACTATTTTTGAGTCCATGTTTACTTTAGAAACATTTTATGGAAATGTAACTGGTACGTTGTTGAATGATGTTGTCACAGAAAAGCTTCTTTCCATTGTAGACATAAACAAATTTGCTGGAGTCTGCACAGATGGAGCCAATGTAATGTTGGGCAAATATAATGGGCTTATAGGCCAATTAAAAAAACACAAATTTGCAGTTCATAATTTTCACTGCATAATTCATCAGACCGCTCTTGCATCGAAATTCATAATTGATACCCCAGCTATGAAGACAGTAGAGGATATAATAAATAAAATTCGAGGCGGACATCAAGCGCTTACCCACTGAAAATTTGTAACCTTTTTAAAAAACAAAAATGCTGTGAATTGTGACCTGAAAATGTTTACAGAAGTTCGGTGGCTAAGTCGCGGTGATTGCCTGAATAGACTTTATGATTTAAGAGAAGAAGTTCTTCAGTTCCTAGAAACTGAGAAAATAGAAAAAGTTTTAATACAGTGTTTAAAAGACAATAATTTTATATTAGACTTAGCTTTTTTGGCAGATACGACAAGTATGTTAAATGAACTTAATTTGGAATTGCAAGGAAAGGAACGCAATATATGCGACTTGTCAAAAATCATTCACAATTTTAAAACAAAACTTTTTCTAATTTTTTCCCAAATTAAAACTGGTGTTTTTTCCAATTTTCCAAAAACTTCACTTGTTTATAGAAATCTCGAAATCGACAAAAGATATGAATATGCCGAAATATTTGAAACACTTTTCAATAATTTTCAAGACAGGTTTCAAGATTTTGTAATTTTACAACCGCTATTAGATCTTTTCGAAAACCCTTTTCGTTGCGATGTAAGCCACTACGAATTTGATATTCAATCAGAACTAATCATACTACGAAGCGAAGTAAATGCTCCAGACGAAAATAATATTGTAGAGTTCTGGAAAGATTTGGATGGCGAGTTCTATCCTGAACTAAAAAAAATTCATTTAAGTGCCTATCTTTATTCGGCACTACTTACCTATGCGAACAAATTTTTTCGGATTTAAAATTTATTTGTTCCAAGCAACGTAATAAATTAAGTTCATCCCATTTGAAAAGCATTCTACTATTACGAAACTGCCATAAAAGTATAAATTTAGAAGATTTTATTTTATAAGTTGTATAACACAAGGGAACAAAATTAAACATTTTTTGTGTTGATAGAAAATTTGTAGCAGTTCTTTACCAATTCAATGTCGCTGATTTTAAAACTGCACTTTTTTTTCTATCAGCTGTGATTTGCGTGCAATATTTATTTTTTATGAATTTTTAAAACATAAAAATCTTTAATTTTTTTTGCAATTGTTTGATAAGATATTTGGAGTCAAAAAGCTTCCGAATAAAAAAAAAGTGCAGTTTTAAAATCAGCGACATTGAATTGGTAAAGAATTGCTACAAATTATTTATCAACACAAAAAATTTTTCATTTTGTACCTTTGTGTTATACAACTTATAAAATATATTACTAACATTTTATTTCGGCTGTAAATGAATGCATTCTCTCAATTTCTTTACTCTCTGGTACTCACTAATACACAACCAAAAAATTTTTGGAAATCCCTGATCTAAACAAACAGTGTGTATAAAGAAAATAAAATTTTCTCCGTCCGTGAGTGTTAGTCAATCAGGAAACATGAATGATTACAAAATAATTAAAACATTTTTCGGGGAGAAAAAGGCCATGCTACCTTGCAAAATTAGCGATATAAATTATTATACGTTAATTGAAACAGGTAAGTTTATTTATATTTATATAATTATAAAAATATATAAATAAGTAATTACTTTGTCTTTCTTGCAGCCAAAGAACCTACAACACTGAAACCGGCATAGAAATTTTGACACAAAATGTTGTCATTAGCCCCGATTTTTTTTTTCAATAACTGTTCAACAACATATTGATATAGTATATTTCATAAAAGAAATAAAAGGTAAGTTTAATTTCACTTCATTTCAACAAGTCTTAAGTACGCGGAAAAAAATATTGAAAAGTGGTGTTGCATGCCGAAGTACGGCCACATAGATCTCTTTTTTTTTGGATAAATTTGTACCACAAAATATAATATATAATTTATAAATTGAAACACACACACATTTATATAAATGTATGCATTTAATTTTATTTTTTAATAAATACTATATTTTGTTTATTTTGTTTATATAAATTTTTGAAATAAATTTTTTTTATTGTTTTTATTGCGAGAACCATATTACATGTTGAAATAGACATTTTGTATAGGGTTGAATAATATAGAAACATGGTTTGAAAGATCGTCTGCGATGTTCTTCTGAACATAATAATATGTTTGAGCCAATAATTAGCTAAAAACATTATGTCTGAACATATATTGTTACTGAAGACGTGTTTGACACAGTCATAACCACAAACATTAATGATAGTTTTCGATTGTGATTGTATCAACCATGTTTTTTCTTTGCGTGCATCGAAAAGTCGAAAGTTCTTTCTTGTTGAAAAAACTTCATGTTGATACAGCTGAGGCTCGAGTCGTTCCGGAGCAAAGTTACCGTTGAGAATTTTTAAAAAGTCAAACAAAACGTCGTTTTTAAATGAAAAATTCGTTCAAAAAGGTCGGTTTTTTTAAATAAAGTCTAACACTTTTTTCTAACATTTTTATTAAACAAAAAAAAAAAACACTGCTAACAAACCAAAGAGGAATTAACAATTCAAACGATATAAATAGCTAAGAATTCTTTAAAATTAATTTTAATCAATTTTATAATTAAAAATAATAAGCACCTGCTATTATTATTGATTTTGTTATTTTAAAAACGTAACAAACAGTTTGTTTACGTCTGAATTATAATTAAAAAGAATAATTAAAATTTCAAATGTGTTTTTTTTAAACTAAATTTCGAATTTCTTAGATTTTAGATTTTTAGATTTTATATTTAACTTATTTGCTTTTTATTAAAAAATAAATTAAAACACAAATTCATGTGTAATTTTTCTTCAAATGTGTAATTTGGGACACAGTCGTGTAAAAGTTCCGAATTCTAAATTGGCAACACTGCATCTCAGACAACTCAAAATTAAAGTTAGTTCTCCCCTCTACGAGCTAAGAAAATAAAACTTGCATTTATTATTATTGACTACACTCTTTTAATTTTTTATCTCAAAATAAATCTTTTGAAGTAGTTCCCTTTCTGCACTTAGCGATTCAATTATTCAATTAAAATTATCTATTAATTATGATTTCTAGAAGTATTTTTTGTATTTGTAAAACACATAAGAAAGTCTGATCGATCAAGCCCGATCCTATGACACCCTATTTAGGAGATTGTTAGGAAACAATTTTAAATGTTTCGCTGCTAATAAATGAATTTAAGTAAGTTCAATAACAATTTTTTTTATTTAAATCGACAGAGGACATCGTTAATTTGCATTAAAGGCTGACTAATTTTAATTAAAATTTTACCCTGACAAACGACATATTTGGATTTGGTAAACAGCTATTTGTTTGTCAACTATTATTTTTTTTTTTTTTGTCATTTACAACAACATCAAATGGATAGCAGGCAGAAAGTAGGATTAGCAGATATGCTGTTGGTAAAAAAATCATTATTTAATAGAAAGAAAGCTGAAATTACTTTTGCTGAAACTGCTCCATAATGTTAAAATTGTACATGCCCTAGCAACCGTAAATCAGAACATGTTGCTACAAGTTGGGATCGCAGAAGGACACTCTGAAATAAGACACAGGCAATGTTGGAAACTCGTAGGTTTAAAATTATCTTTTCATGGAGAATATAATTCATCAATGGCAGTTTTTAAAGGACCGCAACAGTACTTTTTGGGAGTATGACGTGCTTACGATGGACGACAACAGATTTAAGGAAAACTTTCGCCTCAACAGCAAGGCTTTTCAAAAAATTCTGCACTATTGAACGCATTGCTTCCAATTATCCGGTCTACAGCATAGTAAAACTTCCAATTTAGTGGGCTCCCACCAGAGAGGTCCCATTTCTTTCTTCTCCTCTCTACAAATTTCAATAGTTATGTTGCGTCAAAGAAGTTGTTGTGAGAAAAAAAAAACCTATATTTTTGCGTTAAATTTCTTATTTTTACGTGCACTTCTTCCGCATTAAATTTGTTGTTAATTTGCACTGATATTTCCAGCAGAACCTGGAAATCTTTAAAGAAAAAAAAACAAAACAAAAAATTCGATTTTAATGTTTTGTTTTTGCTAAAAACAATTAAAACAACTTACATTTTCTGTCTTTGAAACCATTTAAATTTTACAATTGTAAACAATTTGACAACAGTTAATTGATTGTCGACAATATTGCCATACTGAAATACCTAAATTCAGTATAAATTCGCTCTGATTTTGTGCATTTACGTTAAATCTAATACACATAGGGATGAGGATAATTCACAAGTTAATTTGAATTAAGACTGATTATGCAAATTAAGGCTGTCGTCTGTCTACGCTATAAGAAAACGAATTTTTAAATGCACAAGAATTTTATATTTTGTAATCCTGTGTAAGCATATACTATTTAAAAATAAACAAACCCGTGTCTTCAAAAACAATTGTTAAATTTAACAAACGTTTATTATGTAAAATTTATTAATACGGCAGACAATATGTATTTCTAAGTTCTAACAAAAATATGTAGGTCAAACTTCTCAACATATCGTTTATGTTTATGTTCATTTATTTAATTTAGTTATTCAATTAAAGTAATTTCAAACAAATTATAAATTTGGATTTTACTCTCTTGCCTCCCCAGCTGTGGCACAAATAAACTAAAATGTTAAATGCTGTACGGTGTTCCAGATTTTACACGGTCCATTAAAATTTTCAAAACTAATTGAATTAACTCAAAGCAACTAAAACAAAGAGAAAACAAAAGTATTTAAAAGGGAGAAAATATTAAATAAAAGTTCTAGGAGAACTTCCAAAAGTTAAATTAAATTGTTTATTTTAGATTTCAACAAATGAGCACTTCAAGACATATTTCACACTTTTATTGAGATATTTTAGCACAGTGTTTCTTCAAGGCCCATAAGTTAACAAAAACGATTAACAGTATATGGTTTTTTAAGCCATAGCATATGATACTCTACACTTCAAATATTCTAGTGTGTACCCTATATTTAGGCCCTAATCATGTAGAACGCAGCGCAACGCCAAACAATAACATTGAAAGCACAAACAAATGCCATAAATATTTTGTAATTTTGTTGTTGCTTTCAACAGAAATTCATGTACCGTTTTAAAATTTTCAACGACACAAGCAATGGAGCGGAATGTGAATTTCTGTAGAAAGCAACAACAAAATTACAAAATATTTATGACATTGTTTGTGCTTTCAATGTTATTCTTTGGCGTTGCGTTAGTTCTGTGGCGTTGCGCTGCGTTGTACATGATTAGGGCCTTAGTTTTGTCTTCATACTCACTGCTTCTTAAAATCTACCACCAGCCAGACGCCGGCAAACAACCAAAAATTAAAATTAAATTAAATTAAACTTAAATAAAAGAAAAAAAGGAAAAGAAACAAAAAGTGAAGTGTTTTATAATGTCAAAAGAGCCACATCAGAAAGCGCCAGTGAGCCACAGACAAATAAGGGTGGAATTTTAGTGTTAGTATTTGAGTGTGCGCCTGCCACTTCCTAACCTGCCTCAACAAGCCAACCACTGACATCCCCTGCCACTTGGTGATTCCGGACAGCGTACCCAGAACCAGGTAACCCCATTGTGCACCCAAACAAGCCGAAAACTGTTTTTTTTTTAAATAGCAACTATTCAGAATATTCGAAAACCGGTTTTCGGAAAAAGTCGAATTATTATAGGTGAATTTTGTAAAAGTAGCAAAAAAGTATCCAAGCAGTCGAAAAGTGGCAAATTGCTACTTTAGTAGCAACAACGGTAACGCTGATTGGCTTTCCTATGTTGGCGTATTGATATTATCGTGCTCTTTTTGGTACTGTCATCTATACATGAGCAGTTACCAAGTTCTGGAGGGCTTGTGAACCATTTATTGGTGGGATTTATTTTGCTGTCTTTGTATGAGAGGTGCCACTTATGTTCGAAAATGAATATACTTAGTGCCGTTTATTCGGAAAATTGCTCTTAAAATCGGTTCAGTAACTAAAGGTATGTTCAGACCTTACAAATTTTTGATGAAAGAATTCAAGAAAAGCGTGACCAGCAAATTGATCTAACTTTAGCTTTATTTTTGAAAATTGTTATTGCCTTCCTTATCTTTATTTGTAAGAAGATAATTGTATTATTCAATTAAGTAACTGTTAATGATGTTTGATACAGGAAACGTTTTGCAAAAGCAAACAATTTTTTAATAAGACTAGTGGTTACATGTAGGACGTCAAATATTTAAATAATAGGGAACAAACAAACGCATTTTTATTTTTATATACATACATATGTATATAAATAGACCACCAAGGAATTTTGTGACAAGATTTTATTTTTAAATATCTTGTGTCGAGTTTTCTATACAAATGTTTGGTTTTAATGATACTCTTTTTTTGGTCAATATGTCTTTTCGTGAACAGTATTGGCAAACAAAATTTATTTAAAGGTGCTATTAGACAACATGTATTTAGCAGTGTGCTTGTCATATTTCCAACTGCAAAATACAGACATGTTATGTAAAACCAAATAAAAGAATTGCTTCTATAAATGTCAGCTCGAATTTTAAGTGTTTTATATTTTAAACTGAAGCCATCTGTAATCAGCTGTATTGCAAGACATTTTTGTTTATGGTGTCTAAAATGAACTTAAGTCTATTTATTTGCATATACTCTTTAAAGAAACAACGTTTTTCAATTAACTGAAATATCATTTAAATCGAATAGAAATATTTGCTGTTATGGGCGAAAATATTTTATGTCAGGTGAAACCAGAAACGAACGTAAAAATTATAAACCTTCTTCTCCATTTGCCATTTTTAAAGACATGTTAAATTAAATATGGATTTAACATCTGACACAGCCAATGCAAAATACATGTCGTGTAAAAGTACCTTAAGGTTTCTTACTAATAGTTCCTTCTATGCAAATGTTCATTACCAGTTCAAACTAAATAAACCACAAAAACTTAAATACTTATATACACACATACAGACATACATAAGCACACCTTTCAAAAGGGTTACTAAAACGAATGTCATTGTTAAAAAAATGTTATAGTAAATGCTGAGTAACCACTTCGTCTGAAGCAGGTAAGACACATTTTTTCCCCCGATACTTTGTTTCTTCAAACAAGAAAAATGACTTTGTAAGATTTTTTCTTTTTGCTGTTGTTGTCTACAAAAACAGATACTAACGACCGGAACCAGTTTAGGAACAAAAAAAAGTAACAATGATATGTCCCAACTAAAAAATATAAAAAAAATAGTAATTTTCCTTGTCGCTTTAGGTCCATTGATAAACGAAACAAAGGCTATTAAAAATTTGGAAATATTAAGAAGGTATTGGCAAAAAAGTGCTGAATTTCTTAGTGTTTCTAGCAACGGTTACAAAAAAGTTTGTTGTTTTCTTTTTCCATATTTGTTTTGCAACGACTGTTTGATTAATTTATTTTCAATCACCTTTTATGGTGAGTTTGATGTTGTGAGATTTGTCTGGTAAGCAGAACAGAGGCGTAGTTGGTCTAGGTAAATATTTATGTAAAAGACTATAGACGCGACTGAGTAGCACCCCATCTCAAACTCGTAGTAACCAGAGCTTCATTACACTTTATGCATAAAAATGTTAAAGTTCACGTTTGTTAGCTGGGTCATTAAAAATTTAAAAGTATCGCAAACTGACTCTTATAAAGTTTACCAGTACGTATGAGTATTATTTGCAACATGGGCGATATCCAAAAAAAAAGAATGTATTGATTTCGACCATTTTTCCAGTCAAACAACGTTTGTGTAAAATAAAAATATATGCCACATTATGCTGCTTTTGGTCATACCTTGAGACTGATTCTTATCTGTAAAAGGAATCAATCAATAAGTGGTAAGATTTCGCCCATTTTCAAAACCAATAATTTCTTATAAAAAAATGTTCTAGGCAAATAATATTATTTTAGCTTATTACAAGTGGCAGCTATCATGCCAAAAGTCTTATTCAGGAACAACCTTAAAAGGTCAAATGGTGGACCGACTTTATCCATTTTTAACAACCAGGTAACTCTCGCGTCGAGAAACTTTTCGATTGAAATGTGAGAAATGAAACAAAAATGCCATCAATTAAAACAAACAACGCTGTAGTCACTTAATTGCGTCTGTAAATTTTTTTACAAGTTATAGCTGTCGCGTTAAGAAATTACTGACCAATTTACAGTAAAAGAGTGTATGTAAAATGTTTGTGAGAAGGTCCCCGCTTTAAACTGTCAAATAATTAAAAACAAATTTTTTTAAAAATTTTACCATTAAAAAATAAATTAAAAAATCAAAATGCAATGAGTAATAAAACGGAAAAGGTAAGGACTAGGGATGCCAATCCCGAAATCCCGTTCCCGAAAAATCTCGCGATTTTAGAGATTCAGCGGATTTTTGGGATTAAGTGTATTCGGAAATCGTTAACTTAATTCTTTTGTTTTACCTTTTTTATAAAAGGAAATTCATCATCACAATCTCCCTTGAGAGGATAAGGAACACACTATTGATTTTTTGTATTTGTTTGATTAACTCTATTAATACTCTCATTGAAAACGATAGAAAAAAGTTTAACTTTGTTATTATTTTTAAGCGTGTCCAACAATTATAAAGAAATTTTAATGCGAGAAATGCTAAAAATTATTAAAGAAGAATATTAATTAAAGAATGAAATTTCTTTTGAAATGCACAAAAAAAAACCAAAAGTTACGTGTCGCGTTCTGTTCTAATTGAAATTTGCAAAATTTAAACTTTACTCCTCTCATGTTTTCCGAGAGTGGGCATGGGACCAACGGTAATTTTTGTAGCGATTTCACGAAATTGAGTAGTGTAATTTAAGCACTACATAATTCCTATCACTAGTGGTGGTGGGTATAAAACTGTGTTTTTGATAAAATGAGATTTTTATGGCTAACTAAAAAAATTGGTTTTGTTAATTAATTTCGAATTCTAATTTCAATCCCCATCTTAATCCATTTAATAAAAATTTTAATAGAATCTAACAAATAAATCAATTACTAGTTTGCTCTATTCAACTACTATATTAATTATTTTTTTATTTAGTTTAAAGCAACTGCAGTAATTGAATAAAATACATATTTTATGTTAATTATGTTTTAATAAAATCAATTCACAAATTGTTGGAAATAGTACGTGGTTTTTTTTTATCATATTTTTAATTAAATTAATCATTAAATTTGACAATTTTCAAATTTTATTAATCAATATAAATAATCATTATATTTAACATTGTAAATGAATAACACTTTTGTTTGTAAGCCTCTTTAAAAACGGGTTTTTTAATAAATATCTATAAAAAGCATTTATCTTATAACTTTCAAGAACACCGAATTACGGGATTTGCGAAAACCAGTCCCGATAAATTCTATTTTGTAAACAACAAAATGTAACAATTTTAGAATATTTTGTTGCCGTCAACGATATGTGTGATTGGCGTGCTCAACGTCGTAATCTCTTTTGATAGTTTTTGGCATGAGTTACAGACACACTTTTTTCTCACTTTTCGAGAAACGATGGAATATTTTTCGATGCGAGAAGTTCTCACCAAAGTTACGGAACATGGGTGCAGCACTCTTTTTAAAAGGAAAACATATAAGCCAGTAAAAAATATTCTCCAAAAGGAAAAGGTTTTATGTATGAATTCATACCTCAAATCGGTTCAAACCTGCTGATGGGATGCCGGATTTTTGTATGGTGTGGTCCCGGCTTGGAGGACTATTTTCTGCTGATTTTACGCGCTTCTTTTAACATAATAAAGCATGCAAACAAAGCACTCCTAGAGTGTTTTTAAAGGGCTTACTATTTTAACATATTCATGTTGTGCTTTTACTTGTTTTAATGCCTTTTTCGCTTAAAAATCTTCTTCGTTGTCAGCACTGACATAGCGGTTTGGTTTTTTTTTTTTGTATATTAATTCGTTATTATTTACTGCTGAATAAGAGCTCTCTTACTTTTTCTCTTAAGTGCTTAAAAAAACACAAATTTTTTTTTACTGGGCACCAATCTTTAAGCATACCGATTAACTAAGAATCATTTTCTAAGTGGACCTTAGCATGTCTGTCTGTGAGTCTATGGAAACAAATCACGTTTTTTATTTTTTATCAGTTTCTATTGACCAAAATACGAAATCTTATCAAAATGGTAAGTAACAGTCCGTTGATTTACATAACTCCTATAAAAAAAAGTCCTCCAAGGACATTACAAGAGAAGATTTACTTGAACAACGCCTGTGTTGGCCAATTCTCAAGATTGTCAAAATAACCGGGTAACAACAATACGGTTACCATCCACCCCTATGAGTGAGACCAACAAGCACATACATATCCAATAATTTAAGTGTACATTTAAAATCCTCACCCTTGTTTAGGAGCTGGAGTATTAGAATAGTCTGTTAGGTAGCACCAGCACCAAGGGATAATCCGTTCATCAGTCCAAACTCTACAAATCAGCCCTTCAACAGGCTTTTCAGGATCTCACTTCCAACGACTTTGGATTTTAATCACAACCTGCATAATATTTTCGTAAAAAATTATCCTTTTTGTAAAGAGCATTATTTTGTCCAAAATATCATAATTTATGAGAGAAGTCTTCTCATTCTTCTTCCTACTCTTTCTCCATTCCTAAACGATTCATGCTTCATAATTGTGGAGGGTGCTTACGACTCTAACTTCATTCCTTATTGGAGCTTGGGAAGTACATTCATTCCGTCTTCACAGGTGATCATAGGTGATTTATACCTGAAATACTCAAAAAATAGTATTACAAATCATGTACCAAAGAATCTTTTTAAATCAGACCATATTTAACTTAAGCTCACATACACCGGCCACTCCCAAAAATCTCATTGACCGCGACAAATACCTTTAGTATGCCATGTGGGCTTAGAATTTGTAACGATAGGTTCAGAATTTAATTTAGGTCCCATAAGAACCCCTTTTCGAAAATTACTTCGACAAATAAATCCCGTACCAATATTGGTTCTTCAATCGAATTTTACACAAACAGTTTTGTGAGGTAGGTCCATATTTCCTCAAAGGCCTTGTACAAGTTCTACCCGTGCAGGCCACTTTCGATAAAGACACGATAAATGTCTAAATGATTGTGATTTATGGCTAATAAATCAGTGAGTGTTTAAACGCTGGTTTAGTTGAACTAAACTTAAATTTATATGTCGCTTTAACTCAACAGTAGTAAATCAGTGGCCCATGTATTAAATATAGTTTAAAAAGTAACATGTGGCGGCACTTCCATAAATGTTGTCAAACTCATATGGTTGTATTGGTAGTTTAAAAGCCCAACTTTATGCGTTCAAAGATGGTTTATATGTTTACTCATTTATAGATTTGTTGGTTTAAACACATTTAAAACCAAAAAGAGAGTTCAACTTGCTCTGATTTATTAGCCCTTCAACGCATAATTAACTTAATTTTGTAACTGTAGATCTATAGTTACCTATCAGTATCGACAAGGTTCCATTCTTGATGTTTCCACTATGTTTTTACGTAGAAATAGTAGTATATGAGAGCGGATCAACAAGTCCGTGACGTTTTTAATTTCCCGCCTTTTAACTTAAAAGTCAACAATGCTGCTGCCAACAGGCATATGGCAGTTGACTTCTGTCAGAATATTAATAAGCTGCGTCATTTAGTTTGGGTTTGATAGCTGTCGAGAGCAGACTACCCAGAGATTTGTGAGAAAAATTAAAAAAAAAGGTAAATATAATGTGCTCATTAAGCACTCGATGGTAAATATCCATGAACTAGGCCACCAATTCCTGCCACATTCTCATCTAATCTCCAAATTCAGCCTCGAATGACAAGTTCTTGTTTTCAAGACTAAAATATGAGATCGGCAGAAAGAGATTTGACTCCACGATCAAACAATTTAAATAAACAAATACCTTTTTTCGATTACTCGATTACTAACAAATCCAATTTTGTAGAAGGTATAAAAAATTCGAGCAGGCGTTGGACAAAGTGTATTGAGCCAAAAGGAGACTACTTTGAAAAAAAAAATAACCTTCTATCCAAAAACGTGGGTTTCATTTAAAAAGTTACGAACCGCTCTCGTTGTATATAATACGGTTGGTCTTATCCGAATATAGTTTCTTTCTTGATTGTGATTGTTTTGGGATTATAAAATATTGCGATTAAATAAAAATCAGAAAGCAAACAATTTGTTTTATAGTTCTGGTCATCAAAGATGTATCGGAACAAAGCCTTTACTTTGAGTTGAAAATTTATACGTTCTATTTCAAGTGACTAATCTTTGAGTTCTCAGTTGTTGCGTTTCCCAAAATTATTTTCTAAAACCTTTTTTTTCTCCATTACCTCCTTTGTGAGCATTTGAGATTTATAAAACATTGCCATCTAACACGATTTATTGCAGTTGTTTTCACGTTTCCCTATGTAAGATTTCACGGTCCTAGTTCTTGAAGTATCGATCCATTCGGTATTGTTATTTTGCATTGTATCTGTTTTGAGAATCGGTTGTCCTTCCAGCTAAGCAGACAACTGGTCTGTTGTTCCAGATTCTAGCATAACGAGGCTGCCATCTTTCGTTGCCTGGTGCAACGTATTTTGTGTAGTGCGGGGACCTTGATTATATGTGATTCCTACCTTTTTTCCAGGGAATGGCGGTTGCCTGACCTTTGCCATGATGTATTCCTGTTATCCAGGGGGATGGTGGTCAAGGGCCTTCTTGAATGGATTGTTTGTAGGCGGATTGAAGCCACTTAATTTTAAAACTCGAAAGCCATGATGAACATTTTTCGTCCTCTGCCAAGAATCGGACCTGGGGTACTCGGTTTTGTAGGCACACACTACACCACGCCGCCACCCCCAAAAACAATACCTTTTACATACTCCTTGGAAGGAAGGGACAAAAATCCCGACAATCTTTCTATCATTTTCTGCTGCAGAACGTTTTAGTTTGACAGATTATTCGCCCCAGGCTATTTCCTCTACACTGTGTTATCAGGAAGTCTCCAGGAAGTTAGCGATCTAATACAAATATCAAATCTACAAAAATTTCCCGCTGATTAGAAGGCCATTTATTATTTCCTTTAATTTTAAAGTTAGAAATCTACTTCTAGTGCTCTGCTCCAAAGATATAGAAGCAAATTATAGTTCAGTGAAGTCAAAATTAAATTTGTTTCTGCAAATTATTCTACACGCAATGCCCTAAAATCGACGCGACAACAACAGGTTCTTTACAATATGGGTACTCTTCAATACACATAACTCCAATGGACTGTAAATTCTATTTTTATAACTGCGTATAATAGTTTTTTCATTTGATTCCCTGCAAGTTTTGAAGCGCTCCTGAGCTCTTGCGCAATCATGTCGATGTTTTTTTTTCAAACCATCAACATGTTTTTTTTGCTTTAATTGCAAAAATCTAATGAAGCACGTCGAAGTGTATTGTATTTCAATGTTACTTCTACTGCTTCATCCAAGAGTTTCAAAATGAATTTCAGTTTCCCCCTTCTCCTTTTGCTCTCTTGAGTTTTTTTTCATGAAAAAGGCACGTTCTTATTTGCAAAATGATTAAGTTCAGTTGTTTGTTTTTTGTGCTTTTTTCTAATAACTCTTAAGAGTTCGATGTTTTTTTGCTTACACGTTACTTTTGTTGTTTTTATGCCAGATTCTTGATGTTTTTTTTTGTTAAGTTTAAACAAAAGCATTAATCATTATGCAAAAATTCCGAATGCGGGTTATGCCATTTACAAAACATTTCCAATTGTTTTTTTTTTAACTTTAAACCAATATCCTTTAAGCAATTTTTCTAATTTAACACTGACTCACAAACAAATAAACACTAATATATCAAACACAAAAGAATGCCATATAAGCACATAAATATTTGTTCAATTAAATACACAGCATGACCTCGTTTTATGCAACTTCAACGCATTTTTCAATAAATAAACACAAATCTTGGAAATTTGTATGTCGCCTTTGCTAATTATATTGCTTTTTGAAAATAATTTTAATGTTAATAGTTTACATGTGTTTAAAGAGTCCACTGTATTTCTAAGAAATTGTATTAAAATTTACTTTAAGAAATTTTCTTTTTAGCTCATCTGAATTCTCGGTGTTTAATTTAATATAAAAAATCTTAATTTTAATCATTTGATTGCATTGTGCACTTTTCGCTTAACTAATTTCGCCAAATTAAGAACCTCAAATAATTTCAAATGATTTACGACTTTGTGTGAATAGAATACAGGAGTAGATTTCGTTAGATTGTAACCATGTTTTATGTTTAACCCAGACAAATAAATTATAATTTTCAAGCTGTGTACGAGGGTGATTTAGTCAATGTGTAAAAAATTAGAAATAAGACAGAATATTTAAATTCAATAATCACAAATAACTGGGCTAAGCACACGCAGTGAACCCCCATTTTTCGATATGATCACCTCCAACAAAACTATTTTTACGCAAAACTTTTAAACATATTATGGTTTCTTGAACCATATTATTGTAACCGATCAACATATTATGGTTAAATTAGGCCATTATGAAGAAGACATAACCATAATATGATTGCCTCCGAACATTCTATATTTAATAATAACAAAGTTTTGTTAAACAATAATAATTGTATGGTTTTAAATTAACAATAAAATTTTTACATTTACAAAAAGCAACATGTTTTATTTAAAAAATAGCTATTCTTTTATTAGTGGTAAACTTATTATTGTTGTTATTAACCATAACATGTTCAAAGGCAACCATAATGTGGCTGTAGCTTCTTGATGAAGGACTATTTAAACCATAATATGGTGGGCGGTTACAATAATATGGTTCAAGTAGCCATAATATGTTTAAAATTTTTTCGTAAAAATAGTTTTGTTGGAGGTGATTATATCGAAAAATGTGTTTTCTTAACGAGCGCCCAAATAATAACTGGTGGAATAGTACAGTCGGTAAAACATAACTGCTATGATACCCTACTATTTTCAAGAGCTAAGAAAAAATAACATGTGATTGTCTATAAAGCAGAATATTTCATTGACGATACGCACGTCGGAGATTTTTGGAAGGAAGCCTTATATGAAAGCTTTGGACAAATCTGAATATATAGGTACAAAACTGTTTAGATACCTATTAGATTACTTTCAGAACTTATAAGAGATTTTTAAAATTTCCAATGATTACACAAGGGAACAAAACTTTCCAAAAATCATTTAGGGATTTTCAAAATGTTTCTTTTGTTTTAAAGATCTAATAGTTTGATTTGGAAAACAGTCAAATTTTTGAAAATCACCAAAAAGTAATGGCTAAGTAATGGTTGCTTACGTAAAAAAAGGTACCTAATTTTTAAGTGAAAGAAACAACGGCCATAAATAGAACAGCAGCAAACACACACACATTAAAAAATGTATCTCTGAAAACTACTGGGCAAATTTAAAACCAATGTAAGCACGACTTAGTGAGAATATTGCTAGCGAATTTATATGATGAACCGTCTTCAACTTATTCCAATATATGAAGCGGAAATGCCTTAATTTTGGACATAACGGTAAATCGCAAAAAGTTATGCTGATGGGGAAAAAAACAAATAATCTTGAAAACAATATTCACTTCTTAATCAACAGAAACCTTGTTGCCTTGTGTTGTTGAAATTAGGCTTTTTATGAATGCTACTCTTTTTACTGTTCACTCGTCCAAATGCGACAAATTTGCTTGTTGACACACACAACCATCGATCCAGAAATTTCATCGACGGGGCGGAGCCACGCCCCTTTATAGAAAAAGTAAAGAGCACCATAGCTA
Source organism: Pollenia amentaria (assembly GCA_943735925.1). Classification (NCBI taxonomy): domain Eukaryota; kingdom Metazoa; phylum Arthropoda; class Insecta; order Diptera; family Polleniidae; genus Pollenia; species Pollenia amentaria. The sequence continues at coordinate 115,851,130 of OX031010.1, read as the reverse complement.
ATAAATTCCACAATAGGCGACTGCCTTGAGTTACTGAACTTTATGCTATATAAAGATGTGGTTGGAAAAAGGGGCGGTGCCACGCCCATACAACCCAAAACATAAAATCCTCATATCTTAGGCACTATTTGGCGTAGGATGATGATATTTGGTGTATATGGTATTGTTATGAATAGAAATACGTTGCATGAAAAAAGTTGGGGGGAGGGCCACGCCCCTTTGTTTTGATTATATTTAATTAACTACTGAACCGATCGTCATCAAATTCTCACAGCTGTTGTTGTGAATTAATGAGCCCTCGGCTATGAAAAGTTGTGGTTGTACAAATGGGTGGTGGCACGCCTAATCAACTCAAAATAACTTTAAATGCGTTTTTCTAGAAAACTAGAAGAGTTAGAGGTTAAATTACAAATATCTGTTATCACTTCTAAAAATGGATTTCTTCATGTTTTTTGTATGATAAACTTTAAATGCGTTTTTCTCGAAAATCATTCAAATTTAGTCTAAAATGCTTTACTTTTAAAAAAATCTTACCAATTTTATTTCGATGGGGGTAGCAAATCAGTGGTGTAGAATTGTGGGGTAAAATGTTACTGGTGCCGAGTTTTACCTCTTGCTGAAAATATTTTGATTCATGACAGTTAAAACAATTCTCAATTTAATTTTAATATTTTTTTACCCCGATGTCAAGAATATTAACTTTGTATGAAAAAAGTGAACACCACTTCGGTTCCACAGCCCATAATATGAGCTAGAAGTTTGAGGTTAATACGAGTATTTACACTAAGTTTATCAGGCAGGATACAATTTCAAATTATAAGCCAAATTCAAATTAACGGGTTCCTCCTGCTAAATTGAATGCGAGTACAATATTGTCTGTTAATAGTTTATATTAATTTTTATTGCTTAATCTTTTTTCTGTATTTGTAAGTCTTTAAAAATGGTATTTTTGCAGTCGGGTATTTGATGTTTTTAAATTTGTATTTTATTACGAGATTTAGTCAGGATAACGAGAGTTTTCCATAAGAATCTTCATATCAGAATTGTGGTTAAAAAAGGTTTCAACAAAACGAAATTAAAGGCATATTCTGAAATGGAGGTACATGAAAATTATAATCAATTGTAAATCTACCCCAGAGAAATATGTCTCATTCCGGGCCATGTTAACGAAGTTTTGTGAATATTATTTGTCACGATTTTTAAATTCATACCATCCAATACTAGTGGTGAATGAGGATATAGTTTGTCATTCTGCTTGAAACTTTTGTAATACTAAAACCCCAAAAAGTATACATATCCTGGAACCTTGAGTAATTCTAAGTCATCTTAGACATGTCCTTCTGTCTATCTGTCTTTTTGTCCGCCAGTCTGTCCGTCAGTTTTATGAAGTCAATTTCATTTCCAAATGATTCATAAGAATAGAATAATTTTTGAATTCAAATTCAGCAAATGGAAATGGTGAAACAACAAGGCTAAAACATTAATCTCTTTGTTACAAAAATTACCACCAATTGGTGCCAGAACGCACAAACTAGATTTACATGAATAGAAATCATACAGCTAATTTTGGGGAAGATCAGTACATAATTTTCAATAGACCCCATATACTCCCCCGCCTTTTAGACTTTTTATCAAACTGCATACAAAAATTTACATAAATACTTGTATATGTCGCATAAGTCACAGCTGATTAAAGACATAAATGTCATAAATTTAACAACATCATGAATATGCTATTTACGCCGCACACAGTTAAAATTTTAATTGCTAATATAACTGAAAACGACGACTCATCTGTAGATTTAATAACTTTATGAACTTGTAACTGCAACAAATACATTAAGGACAATGTTTAAGTAAAATAAATGGATGAATAATGATGAAAAATTGCTAAAATCGTATTAATAAGGAAATCATGTGCAGGTTATTTGGTTTTAAAAGTGTAAATTTAATGCAATGACAAATACATAATTCTACATTAAAAGTATATTTATTCAAATATGATATGGGTATGTTGATTTTATCATTCAACGGTTAACGCAACCCTCGGTTAACGCAACTCCTCGAAAATCGTAACACGAAAATTATTAACATTGGTGACTCTGTTAACGCAAATTTTCAAAAAGCAAAATTGCAATCAACGCAGCTATGCAAACAAAGTTTTATTTTTTTTTCTCTTTCGGTTTGTTTTTACTTAAGTTTTTTATGACAATCTCAAAGTGAGGTCCTGCGAATTGGGTCGATCTTAATGCTCGTAAGACCCAATGTTGTATGTTGACCCACAGACGTATTGTGCAGTCAGCGTCATCTGTATCCATGGGAGCTATAGCTAATGAGGAACCAGACACTCTTGATGTTCTAGGCATAAAAATGCTATATAATGTTCTTTGGGATTAACGTATTTTTCAAGTGTCGAAAGAAGCGGTTTCTTAAAACGGTGTAAGAACTACTTCACTCCGTCTGATTCCCTCGCTATCATCTGCCTGTATACGTCCGAAAATGGAATACAACTCCCATATCTGGACAGGTGCTTCAAGGTAAATCGCTATCATCTGCCTGTATACGTCCGAAAATGGAATACAACTCCCATATCTGGACAGGTGCTTCAAGGTAAATCTTGAAGCTTCTAGATCGGGTGCAAGGGAGTGTGTTGAAGCTCATCAATGAAAGTAGAGTATTCATCTCTATGGCTCGTTGAAGCATTGTCGGAATGTAGGTTGTGCGACATTTTTCTATCGATATTACCACGGCAAGTGTTCAGCTGAGATGGGCGAACTCATCCCTTAAGCGCGGGTAGTATTCGCCTTTCCAGCAGATCGCATCCGTTCGTTGTCGACTGTGCAGTGTATCGCACAACGCATTACAGGGAAAATTTCTTTCTCGGTCGAACTAGCCATAATTAATGTCCACAGACACTGCTCCCTCTTTCCTTCCCATCATAACTTATTTTCCTAATACCGACACAATATATTGCATTAGTGGGGTGAATCCCCTGAGTGTTGGCTCGAAGTAAAAAAAAATTATAAATTCAAATCTACAAAAGCGCGTGCACATGGCAGTAAAATGTTGTTTAACCAATCAATACCTTAATCCTTACTTAGGCACCAATTTTTTACTACGAATTCGGGCAGTATTTTCATTTATTAATATGTATGTATGTGTAGTTTTCCGAATTATTTTGAAACAGACTTAGAGAGAACGTTACTTGCCTTACATGAAAAATTAGTCACTTAGTCCGAATCTTAACCCCATAGGACATTAAATGTAAAAGCTACAGCTATTTTAAAAATTGAATATTTAAAAATGTAAATACTACTTAAGTTAGGGTTAAACATATTTATGTCAAAATGCTATCGAAATCATAAACGTTTTTCTTCAGTGTGAGGCTAAGAATTACATCCTTTTGAACCTTTATGTTGCTCTTTAAAAAGCTTAGTTTGATATAAGCTCTTACATCGAAACGCATAGAATTTTTTGACTCGGTTAATGCAACAACTTTGTTAACGCAACAGCGTTAACAGAGGTTACACTGTATGTATATTCTAGATCCCTGTGAAATGCTAAAACTATCTAGCCATGTCGGTTCGTCTGTCAAAGGCACTATAAAGCTCAAACTAGAAGATTTTGCAAACAAAGTTTGGCATAAATATTTGTTTATGCAAAGAGTGTTTGGTTTTAGAAATCATCGAAATCGATAAAATATTTAATTTATTTCACTTGTGCTGGCAAAGTACTGAGTATTAGGTACCGAGTGTCGAGTAGTTGCTCTCTTTTGAGTACTCAATGCTTCCATTGAAAATTAAACGGTTCTATTTTGCAATACAGCTCCAGGTACGTAAAATGAGATTTTACAAATTGTGCTGACTTTCAAGAAAAAGTCTACTTTTTCATTCCGATTGTTCTAAATATGTTTTTTTTTTTAAATAATTAGTATTGTGGTTATTTTATTGAACTGTTAATGGTTTTTAATCCAAATTTTGATATTTTAATCAGGCTTAAGTTCATTGAATTTAATTTTCATTAAATTATATTTATGAAGAAAGGAATTTTATTTTTGAATTAAAATTTATTGATAATTTTTTTTCTTGACTGAGCTGGGAATTGAACCCAGGTTTTTAAAGACAGGTTGCCCAGACTAGTTTCGATTGTATCCACACAATATCTTCAGTGGGGTTTGCCTTTTAGCTCTCACCTCCATTGACGACGGATCAGTCAAACATCAATCTTTAAACCAAATGGTATTTTACCTTGGTAGATCGAAATTTGCTTTTTGAATGAATGATTACTTATTTTAATTGATCTGCATGTTCTTCATTACTTCTTGAAATCCAAAGTACATATTTTTTGTCTTTCTTTTTTCTTGTTTTTTAAATAAATTTTATTTAAAATAAATTCAAAACATGCATACAAATTAATTTGTACATATTGTACTTGTTCAACAATACTGTATTAACTCAAAATCTAAAAAGTTTCAGCAAAGGCAAAACAATTTTTAATTTCACATTGAAAGTATATTAAAAACAATTTTAAGCCAATGGTGGGCGCTCCATAGCACAATTGTGCTGAGAGATATCACACGTATTCTTAGCCTCCTTAATTTAGTTTTCGATGAGACAGCGTCGAATGCACTTGAAGCGGATGCTTACATATTTTTTATATTATTTTTTCGATTTTTCGATAGCTTTTGGCATGAGGAAAACAGTTCCATTGCGACATATCAAAAAAATCATTTGAAAGGCGCTCAAATTTAAATTTTTTACTTTTTCTGAACTTTTATTTTTAAGGTTTTTTTTGGTATGAAATAAAAAAAGCTGATTTAATTTTTTTTTAAGTAAAACCTTTCCAAAGTGAAATTGTATGCTAAAAACGATGAAATAAATGTTTTTTTTTTCAAACCAATTTTTTGTATTTTCTCCCGTATCAAATAGCTCGTTTCTAGAGAAATTCGCACGATAAAGGCGATGGGGATATCAGTTTTTTCGAAAAAAAATGACTACCTAATAAAAAACCTTAAAAATTAACGCGTAAAAATTGTTTCGACAAAAACTCAGATTTTTTGAAAAAACTGCTATCGCCATCGTTTTTAGCGTAAAATTTCACCTTAGAAAGGTAATATTTAAAAAAAAAAATAATTATATCAGCCAATTTGTTTATTACCTACTTTAAAAAACCTTCAAAATAAGGGCCTGGCCCACTATGTCAACAAGAACATTTCTTTCTTATATTTATATTTAAAACAAAAACAAATTTAAATTTGTTATTATTGTTTTCAATATAAAAATGCGAAAGAAATGTTCTTGTCAACATTGTGGGCCTGGCAGTAAAAGTTGAGTAAAACTCAAAAAATTGAAATCTGAGCACCTTTTACTGTTTTCCTCATGCCAAAAGCTATCGAAAAATCGATGACATAATATCGAATGTATATGTACAAAAAAACTTAACAATTAACAAAAAGGTACTTTGATGTTTATTTGTAGTTAGTACTTATATGTAGACAAACTTAACAAATGGTACTAATGCTTAGTTTCAAAAGGAATACAAAAGTTGAGATCTGAATATAAAACTATTTTTAATGTAAAAAAACACTCCAAAAACTGGGTTCTTTTCATAGAAGCTTTACTACACGTTTAATCACTTGTGTTTTGAAAACAGCACATTAGAATATTCTTCTGGCTAACAAACCATTAGGTTTTTTATGATGTGGATTGAGAACTTAAAGTACTCTTAAACTCGGATTTTTCCGTCGAAATCTGATATTATTTTTATTATTTCATTAAAGATCTACATTTAAAGCAAACCTAAGCTGTTCTATCAAAATCGTGTATACAAGCTTGATAATGGCGGTAGGAATCTATTTTCAGATTATCTAAACTAAGTTAAACTGAGATCTTAAAAACCCAGCCTTAGCCATTTCTAAATTATAGCAGCATAAATTAGATGAGTTCAGCAAATCCTTTTTTAGATAAGTTTGGAGACAGTCGAAATAAATATTTTAAAATTAATGAAGAAAAATTAAACACTTACTGCCTAAGTTATAAAAATTAAAACAGGTTAATAAAGGGTTTTTTCCATACAAAATCCGTTTCATAAGCCTTTTATTAACCTGTTTTATTTATTATAACTAAGGCTGTTATTATTCTTTATTTTAAACATTCTCATCATACTCGCCGCTCTTTTACTTTTTGATTATCCAACGCGAATGATATCAGATATAAATTTTGCAGTTATAGGGGTGGTGGGCGTGGCAGTGATCCAATTTCGCCCATTTTTTTTTACTACTATGTACTAGCCTAGTAACGCTTTGTACCAAAATTCATAAGGCTAGCTTAATTTATTTCCAAGATATTTAATTTTGTCTCACTAGAATGGCTAAATCTTACACTGTGCGATGGTACTACATATACATATGTAGTCCCATATTGAATATCACAATAAAGAATAAGGATGTTTTTGTGAATACTTACAATTTTCGATTTTCGCACAAATTTAAACCACAGATAAAACCGCTTGTTTGGTTGGTCTTGAAGAAGCAAAACAATTTCGTTAGTCTGGGTTTACACTATGGAAGTTTTCTTTCAGAAAGTCTGAGTTTAATGGTGAGAGGGGAAGAGAATAGGCTATTGCTCTCTCCCCTCTCACCCATAAACTCAAAGTTTCTGAAAGAAAACTTTCATAATGTGACACCACACTTAATAAAAGGAGTGTTCGAAACACTGAGAAAATAACATTGCAAATGTATTAAACTAATTCAATTAGTAAGCAAAATATTGGCATGAAAGGGCCAATATCGATTTCCACCGGGCCATCAAACATTCAAAAGTGCCCCAAATGGCACAATTGGCAACACTGGTCGAAATTGATTGTCTATTCTCGTACATTCAATATTGTTATTCTCATTAAGTCACATTTTTAGTATTAATGGTACAATGCTAGAAGTTCTTTCCGGAACAACATTTACTGGCGTAAACTTGTTGGAAAATAATAACATTTCAATATTAAAATCAAGTCTCAATGGCAAAATTACATGAATTGGGCTACGAATTGGTACCTCATCCGCCATATTCTCCGGATTTAGCCCCCAGTTATTATTTCCTATTTCCGAACCTAAAGAAATGGCTCGGTGGAAAGAAATTTACCTCCAACGATGAAATTAAACAAATGCCTATTTTATGGACCTCGAAAAATCCTATTTTTTGGAAGGGATAAACAAATTGGAGAATCGTTGGACTTAGTGTATTGAGCTGAAAGGCGATTATGTTGAAAAATAAATGTTTCAGTTGAAAAAAAACTGTGTTTCATTCAAAAAGTACCGGACTTATTAATCCGCCCTCGTACATTCAGTATTTTTGTTCTTATTGTTGGAAAATAATAACATTTCAATATTAAAATCAACTTTTGCTTTTAAACTTTGCAGAACTTTAAGTAATAAGTGCAGAGGGTATTATGCATTTATGCTGATGTTAGAATATTGGTCCTAGACCCACCTTCAGGGAAGCGATCGACTCAGAATCACTTTAACTGCCCGTTCGCCGATATTGAACGTTAACGTTCGCATAGAAAATAAAATTTAAAACAAAAACATAATTTCAAAAATTGTTTTTGTTTTAAATGTAATTTTCTATGCGAACGTTAACGTTCGATATCGCCGAACGGGCAGTAAGGGTCGAATTAACGATGTCCGTCTGGCAGGCATGCTGGCTGTCCATGTAAACCTTGTGCGCAAAGTACAGGTCGCAATTTTGGAGATAATTTGATGACATTTGGTCCATAAGTTCTAATTGGTACAACGACCAAGTCTATTAAAAATGGGGCGAGCCATAATCTCACATAGCCCCCATAGAAGCTTCTTTCCGGAATAGGGTATCTGTGCCCATAACCCATCTGGACTTTTTCCACATCTATTCACTGTTGACATAAAAGGGCCTGACCTTAAATTAATATATTATTCTACTTCTCTTTATTTCATTTAAACGTTTATACAAAATATTATTATTTAGTAGTTATAAAAGCTTTGAGTTCTTTAACATCAACTAGCCGGAAAAATATTTACAAAAGTTAAATTATCAATTATAACATAATTTTTCTCTTTCTGAAATATTTAAAGCAAATAACTAATTTCAATATTTTAAGAAATTTTAAATCAAAATAAGTAACTCAATTAAAAATGTAAATATTTTAATATTTAATTAAAATAAAATAATATTTTCTAATAAACCAAAGTGAATTTACAACAACTTCAATAAGAGAAGTTAATTTAAAAAAAAAAATTATTTATAAAGGGTGTCTAAAAATTAAGGTATCATTTTAATATGAATAAAAAAAAGAATTTTTATGAGATATTAAAAATATTTTAATTTCAGTTAAAAATTAAAAATTATGTCGGTCAAGTGACACCCGCTTTTACCCCCCTACTGACTCGGTAGGCTCCCAATCTCTTACCAAAATTATCAATCCCGTTTTTCAATAAACTGTTGTCAATACTGTGGGATTATTACTGAACACTTTCGATTTAAAAAAAAAAAATCCCACAAAAAATAGTCTAAAGGTGTCAAAACGCACGGTCTTGGTAGCCAATTCACTCCTCCTCGACAAGGAATAAAGCAATTTTCGAACTTTTCTTTCTAAAGATTCTTTTGCTGTATGGCAAGTGGCACCATCCTATTGAAACCAATTATTCTCTATGACTTAATCATCAATTTTCCGACACAAAAAGCTTCGGATCATCTCCCTGTAATGATTTTAATTTACTATTGATACCTCAAATTCGGACACCCTTAATTTGTTTTACTTAAGAATTAGCAAATATTCTTTAAAATTGAAAAACAACTACAGCACTTTAAACTTTTTTTTATCTCATAAATTAAAAATGTTATACACTTTTCTGTATGTTACTCAATACAAATTGATTGTTTGAATTTTAAGGCTTAAACTTTAAATTCTTGTACTACCACGTGGTATTGAAATTAGTAATAGTTTATTTTAAAATACGAGTACACGTCTGAATCTAATTAATCCTGAAAAATCTTTACTTAATAAATAAGAGATTCAAATATTTACTAAAATTTAAACAAAATATATAAACAAAATTCTTAAATAATTGTGTGTAAGTAACGGGTGTTTTTTAGCTGCATGAAAACTTTCGATATCGATAACTATGATTTGACAGCTGAGAATGTCAAACTCTGTCGACATTTCTGTTCAGTAAGGTTTGGCTAGTCATCACGAATCGTTTAACAATAGAACAACTCTTCCAAATTGAGAGATCTACTTTGAAAAAAGTAAATCTGTCCCAAAGTTCATAGAGCACTTCGTCTATTACGAAGCTTCTTTCTGGTTAAATAGCTACGGCACTAAGCAAAATTAACGTATTTGGAGCGAAGACAATCCTCAAGCCCATTACAACCAGGGCTGTGGAGTCGGAGTTAAAGAGTCGGAGCTGCTGTTTTTGTACCGGAATGGAAGTACCCACATAAACTCGCGACTGCAAAATTTTCCAAAATAAAATTTTTTTTAATTGGCGATGCAATATTTAAAATTTCAATTCGAAATTTTTATAAAATAATTTTCTTGCAATATTTAACCATTTAAAAGGTACTGCATTATAAAAAAGAGTTTAAAGTCAAATAAGGACCAGTCTCATATACATTTAGCAACAATGTAAGAGTAGGAGTCGAAGTTGGAGTCGCAGTTGTAGTCGGACTTAAAAAATTTCAGTGAAAAATTTTTGGATGACTCCACAGCAATGATTCCAATCATAAAATTTTACTGTTTGGTGAGGTGTACACGCTCTTTCGAAATGAGCAAGGCCCTGCCATTACGGTGAGTGGAGAGCGCTATCGAGCCATGCCAACTGAATTTTTGTTTCAGGACGGTGCAACTCACCCTACAGTGCGCTTAAGAATCGATTTTTTACAAAATCTATTTTGTGACAATCTTATTTCCACAAGTAGTCATGTTAACAGACCCACTCGTTCTTGCGATTTAACACCTCTGGGTTAAATTTTTTTGGGACTATGTGAAGTCATTGATTTATGTAGACAAAATAGCAACTCTTGAAACATTGGAAGCCAATATTCAAGCCACCATTGATGCCATACGCCCAGATTTATTGAAAAAAGAAGTTAAAAATTTGACTGATCGATTGAACCATATAAGTAATTACCGGGGCGGAAATATACCGGAAAACATATTTAAAAAATTAATGCCATGAAATTATCTACCAGATTATAATACAAACTACAAGCTTGTTCACTCGCCACTTTAGGCGACACTAACTATGTTACGATCAGTGGTAAAATAACTTAATAATGCTTGGGCATGACATTTTAAATCTAACAATGTCTTCTCTATAGGGTTCAGCATAGGAGTATAAGGTGGTAAAATTTTAATGTACATTCACTATTGTCCACCATAATGCAGCATAAGTTGCGATTTATAGATTCTGGCATTATCCATATTAAAAAATGACATTTCTCAGCTTGGGCTGCCTTCAATTTTATCTCAGAGCTCCCAAAGAAATACTTAGAAACGTCCCGAATTCACATTGGAAACAGAAATAACTTTATGGTAAAGACCGCCAGTATTATCTCCTTCTCCTTAAGGTTGGCAAAACATCATGAACTCTTTCACCTTCTAAAGCAAAATAAAAAATTAAATCCCTACAATATTTTAAAAATGGCTTAATTAAATTTCAAAAATGTTTAACTGTATTTGAATAAAGCTTCATTAATTTTGAATAAAGTTTCGTTTATTCTAAAAAAGGTTTCGTTTTATTTGAAAAAGCTTTTATTTAAACTAAAAATTGTATATCTGTTTTGTATTATCATTCACATGCAGCTAACAAAACACCCTATAGTATTTCCAAAAAGTATTATGAGTACGTACAAGAGTAATTTTAAGATTGCTCAATTAATCGAATAAGAATTTTAATTTAATCGAATAAATCAAATAATTTTATAATATGCGAAAAACATACATGTTTATTTGATTTGATACTTTTTATACACCACAATAGTGGGGAGTGTATTACCCATTTGTACTGATGTGTAACACCTTAAAATATTGGTCCTAGACCCACCTTAGCGAATAACTTAGAATCACTTTCTGAGTCGATCTAACGATGTCCGCCCGGCTGGCTGTCCGTGTAACCTTGTGCGCAAAGTAAATGTCGCAATTTTGAAGATAATTTAATGAAATTTGGTACACAGGCCCCCATACAAGTTGCTTTCCGGAATAAGGTCTTTGTGCCCACTATCAAACCAATTTTAATGAAATTTAAAACATTTATAGATCCTTGTTTATGTATATGGATACTAGGGTATTCATTTAATCGGACTTTTGCTTTAATCGGTTAATCATTCGATTAATTAACCGAGGTTTTGGTTTAATCGGTAAATAATCGGTTAATCTTGTAATTGATCCGTTAACCGATTAATAAAGTTTTTTTTTATAAATAAAGTAATTTCAATAAATAAAAACGCATAAATTATTTATTATTTGGAGTTTATTTGTAAAAAAAAAAACAATAAAATAATAAACATAACAATTCTTGAACTATAACAAGCAAACAAAAAAAAAATAATGCATAAATATGTAATACATATTTTTTAATTAATACATAGATATTATGTATTAATTAATAAATAAACTGTAAGATAATTTTATTAGTTATTTCAATAGTTTAAGGAGACCTTAAAAAATAATCTTTTAAAAAAATAATTTGGTTTAAATGTTAAGGATTTAAGCCATTCCTTTCTTAATTTTGATAAAACTTGGCTTGGAAAAAATTCTTTCACTTATCGCTGATATTGGAGAAATCGAAAGCAACCCACAATACAGAATATATAATTGCTCAGTTCTTTAACTGGATTTCTCTAATCGTATAAAACCTTCCATTGTGCCATCAGAGTCCTGTTTTAAATTTTTTAAATTTTTAACTCTTCTAAGTGTTTTGGTTAATTCTGTTAAAAGATTGATATGAGAATATATCAGAAGAAATAAATAGCTAAACGCGTAGATATAAAAAGTACGTGAAACAAAAAGCTTCTGACAGCAAACACATATTAAAAATGAATATCACTGAAAACCTTCTACGTTTGTATAAAAAAATATTTTCTAAACACATTCCCAAGGCGAATTCATACAAAATGACAGAAGCAAAAGCTGATAACTAACCATGTGTCAAAATGGTAAACCATTCAGGTGGTTCTCGGAAATCTTTCATAAATTCTATAATTTTCATTTCAAAACACAATTTAAAATTAAAAGCAAAATAAAATGGTTGTTTGAATTGCTCACTTCAGTTGTATTAATTTCAAAATAAGATCACCTTGAATGAATTCGCCTTGCACATAGCTTTTGTATATCAGACAAAATAAATATTACTATCTTTATTCGACCTTTTAATTTTCAATACTTTATCAATTGATAAGCTCGAGGCCACAGTTGCTTTTTAAAAAATTTTTTTTTAGATTGCAATCTAACACGTGAACGAGAATAGTCGTTTTGTGCTTAATAATTGTTACTCGTATTTTATAATTCCTGAAGATGTCATCCAAAGGATGGGGAAATATTGAAAATATAAAAGAATAATAAAGATTAAATAAAAAAAAAATTTTTTAAAAGCAACTGTGGCCTCGAGCTTATCAATTGATAAAGTATTCAAAACAAATAAATATAAACTCAAAAAATATGTAATAATACTAAAAAAAAATTAAAAATTTTGCTAAGTCGGTTAATCGGTTAATCGACTGTAATTAACAGGTTTAATCGTTAATCGAAAATAGCCAGTTTTAAATTAACAAATCAGTTAATCGAGTAGTAATGAATCGGTTAACCGAATGAACGCCCTAATGGATACATAAGCTATGCATTTTTTTTTAAATAGGACCACGAGGGGATATAGGGGGCAATTTCTGCCTCATAAACTATCAATCCGATTTTAATGAAATTTAAAACATATTTAGATCCCTATTCATATAGCAACATTAACTATGCATTTTTCAAAACTAGATCCAAATAGGTATGCTTGCAAACTTTTTGACTTATGTACTGTGGTGTAGGGGAGCATATGGCGGGGCTTGACTGGTTGTACTTTCTTACTTATACAATTCTACTTATACAATTCTAAGTTTAATAAAAAAGCAAGCCGATAGCCTTAGTTGCTAGTGCTTTAGCTTTAAGATTTATTGTAATTTTAATTATAATAAATATCTAAATAAATAATTAAAAAAAAAAATTAAAATAAAATTAATAATAACAAACTTTTATGTTGGTATTTAGATCAAATTTGCTTTAAAATATTTTATTGCAGCCTAAATTATTGTACCAATATTCAGGTTCTCTTTATTCTATTACCAAACAGTCGCAGGCTTATTGTAAATTCGCCAAACACGATAAGAGTGAATAGCTCCTATATCATGGAAAAAATGTATGCAGTCAGATCCAGAATTCAGCAGAGGTTTCATATAAACCTCCGCTCTTACATCGCTTTAAGATTAAAAAATCTCATATCGAAATTCGGCACAAACTACTCTTATATTAATCTAAGCCTCATACATTCATTTTGTTTTGTCGGATCTATGAATGTCCATAGGTCCCAAATAGGAACACTCTAGAAAATTTGTTTGTATTAACTGTATTGTAGGGAATAAAACCACAGAAAAAAGCTTTTTATCAATTAAAAAAGGGCTTAAAAAGTATTTAAATTTAAGTTATGTGATAATTGAATCAATAATTTTTTTGTTGAAAGAAAATTTTAAATGTAAATTTGATTGAATTACCATTTAAGTTCTTTTGAAATAAATTTTTAATTAAAATATTAATTGAATAACAAAAAATAATTTAAACTAATAAAATTGTTGTTGGGAATTGTCAATATGTAATTAAATAAATTAACACATTGTTTGAAATGGCAAAGTTTTTTTTTATCATTTTTTTAATTAAAATTAAAAATATCATTTATTGAAAAAAAAATTCACAATTTTACAATTTTAAGTAATCAAAATAATCATTTTGGTAATAAGTGCAAAATCAACAACTTGTTTGCTTGATATTATGAATAAATTTATAAATTTGATGATTACAGACAATTTTAATTTTTTCAGTGACGGTCAGGCTTTTTTCATTGTTTATTAATTGAATCTTCATATATTAAATATTCATATATTAAATAATTAATCAAATTGTATTCTAATACGTTATTTTACGAAAATGTTTCCCTTTACAGCTTCTGTTCACATGTGTAGGTGCTTAGCGTTTAAAACAAATCATTTGAACATTCGGTGAAGGGTATTAAAGAATCGGCAAAGCCGAATATAGCACTCTTATTTGTTTTTTTACTAGATTTCGGTTTAATTTTTTTATATTGTTGAAATTGCATACAGATTGCAAAATGAACGTTTTAGGCTTTTTAAGCATTTTAATTTAAGACGTATGCTATTACACATGCACTAACCCCAAATTAAACTTAAATCTACACATACACAAGCACTCACACACATACACACACACAAACACTCACACACATACACACACACACATGAATACTTATTTCAACCTAATATCAACAAACAGACTTCTTATACACAAGAAAGCATGTAAATATAAACCCTTCCACATTGTTAAACGTCTTTACGGAAGGACTTAAAGGAAAAATCGTAGTTTATGACATGAGAAAATAACAAAACACCCAAATGATTTCAACAAAAACAAAAGTTAATATTAAACAAACAAGAGGAGACAACACAATGACATGAACGGACGGACTATAATGATGATTTCCAAATAAAAATCAAAATGAAAACAACATAAACAAAAAACCAAACAAATATTTAGAAAGAGACCATAAAAACAACATACGAGGTCCTAAGGGAGAATAATAGTTTTGCATTTTTTTCTCGTTATTGGGCTAAATATGAAAAAAGAAGATAAAAATATAAGTTTTAGATGAAAATGATGTGCCTTTAAGATAAAACATTAGCAAATATCATTGACTGTTGCTCATTATAGATCAAAGTAAATACACACATTTTAATGTATGTATGTACATATGTATGTAAATAATAAAGTATAGTACGTCAAGTCCGACCACAACCGAATAATTATCAGATTAAGAGTTTTAAAAGAGTAGTTTTATTCGACACTATTCAACACAAATTTTTTATTTCACAAATTTTCGCGAAGGGGTATATGTGAGACTTACAGTTAATTTTTGACCTGCCACACAATTTAACGTTTTTATTTATCAAATTTTACAAACACAATTACAAATTATATTCTAACTTTATTAACCGAGCAATAGAAACATACACCTTCAGCCCGTTGTAGTGAAACAGACTAGAGTCTCTGGCGAGATTCGAACCTGAGGCTTGTCGTATCAAAGCAGTTATTTTTGCAAAAATGTATCTTTTTAATGAACATTTGTAAAGAATTTAAAGTAGAAAAAGCGATTTCTAGGATTTAAATGGGAGATATACATCGTTGACAACAAATTCTCAGTTAAGCATATAACTGTCAATTACTAGCATGATTACAAAAATCATATAATCAAAACTAAATGTGCTAAGTTTTAATTAAGCATATTCATAAAAAATATTTTAGGTATTTTAAAGGTTAATGTAACAAATTTTCATAGAAAATTATTTTTTTAAATTTTTGGTAAACCTCAAATATTGTTTATGAATTAGGGTTTGACTGCATTATTGCATATCCGATGAAAGTTAAATAGTTTTTATTGCAGCAAATAAGCGAGTTTTTTTATTTATTTATTTATTTCAGTCTATAAAGGACAATTTTACTAGCTTCCAGTAATGAGAAAAGTCAAATACATTTGGAATGATATTCCAGTTCAGATAGAGAACATTAAAGGGCTTATTTTCTAAATCACTTTACCTTGCGTTGAGAAATTTTTCATATAAAGTTTTTCTGAATTTTTAAAAATTTGTATGAAAATATTTTTTAAGTGAGGTGAAGTGTTTTAGAAAATAACCACCTAAATAAAATAAATATCTGCTACACAGCCAAAAAAGAAATTACTAAGTTGTCTAGAATGATTTGCACTAAATTTCGTCTTCTTAAGTCTAATTTTTGCAACCTTTAAAGTGTTTACAACATACGAAAATGCGGACGAACATGGCTAAATCGTCTTCAAATTTTACAAAAAACCAGTGCTTATATATATTTTTAGAGTAAATACATATGTATGTTTGTATATTAGACCGACTGAAAAAAGCAGTTGATGTACCCCCCTCAAAACTATCTTTGACATGTTTTATGAAGTATCCCAAAATATTTTGGCTTTAGCGATTATATACCGCCAGCTAAACCCCGTCAAAACAGAGTCCAAGAATTGTATTTTTCATGAATAAAAAATTCGGTAATGTTTTTTTTTTGTCCAATGGATAACCAAATACAACAGATACTTAGGAATTCTTTGATTCTGCATTAAAACATTGTCTAACCACAGACTTGAGATAGCGAGATGTTTATGTCAGTTTTGTGATGCTTTTCGAATTTTATGAAAATTTAAATTACTTAACCACTTTTTGTCGATTTTCATTTCCTATACGTCGTTAGAAAGGTGTTGACCACCGCTTGAGATTTTAGTCAAAAATTAACCCTTTACTGCACTATATAAACAATATAAACGATAAATAACTGGTTTTAAATTCTACTTTAATTCCGTGTTAAATGCGTCTTGATACCAATAATAATATATTATTTTTTTAAGTACACAACTGGACTTAAATTTTTTTCACAATTTTTTTTAATTTCCTCTTAAAAATGCTGGCCATGAAAGGGTTAATTTAGCTAAATTTATTAATAACACGTGTTTCCTGCACAAATATATGCCTTTTGTGGTTATAAAATGTGTTTTTTATGATGTCTTAATGAATGTTATAAAAAGTAATACTGTGTTGCAAAGGGTTAATTGTTGCCTAAAATCGCAAGTGGTGGTTAACACCTTTTCAACGTAGTAAAGGAAAAATGGTTAAGTTATTTAAATTTTTATAAAAATCGAATAGAAAAGCATTAAAAAAACTAACATAAACATCTCGCGACTACTAGTCTGTGGTTATATTCAAAAACGTTTTAATGCAGAATCAAAGAATCCCTAAATATCTATTATATTTGGTCATTCATTGGACAGAAAAAAAAGTACCGAATTTTTTATTCTTGAAAAATACCATTTTTGGACCCGTTTAGCTCACGGGTGATAATCGCTAGAGCCAAAATATTTTGGGAATCTTCATAAAACATGTCAAAATTAATTTTCGGGGGGTACATCCTTAACTTTTTTTTTGCCCATGTAAGGTGAGTCGGTCCTTTATTTAGAAAATTAAAGAAACATGAAAATTAAAAAAGTTCACAAATTACAAAGGGCGTCAACACATTCTCTACACAAAACTCGATCATTAGCTAGGATCTTTGCTTGGTTCCAAGTTACATTACGAGAATAACATTCAAGTCTTCTCATTCGTATCCATGTGTTTCGGGGCCATTCCGTATTTCTATGGTCCTGTGTGTTCCACTCCAATGCATGTCTTGCGATTTCGTCAATTGGCCTTCTCAAGATATGACCAATCTTAGTTCATTTGCGCAGGATTTGTTTCAGGCGCACTTATTGTAGAAGGATTACGATTTTATAGAAGTAATTGTGTTGTACTCCAGGTGTTGCAACCATATATAAGTACCGCTTTGACACTTCAATTAATGATTTTTAGCTTTGTGTTGGTGATTATATTTTTTGCTCTCTAAATTATGTGCAGTGAATGGAATGCGGCCCGGGCTTTACTGATTCTGTCGGTGATATCGGTACTAAAGCCTCCGTCTTGGCAAATTGTGCTGTCGTGGTATGAAAAGAAAACTATGTCCTCGATCAATTGTCTTTTGGAGTGTAAGTTGGGTCCTATTGCTAGTGCTATTTCTCATCAATTTGGTTTTCTTCACATTTATTTGGAGGCCAACATTATTGGCATTCTTTGATAGGCGTTGTATCTTCGGTGCTATATCATCAAAGCGATGTACAAAAAGGCAGATACCGTCATAATAGTAGATATCATGAAGAAGTTCCTCTTCCAGTGGATACTATGCGATGTTTTGGAGTTTGTCTGCTGAAGAACGCAATCCAGCAGTACTAGAAATAGTGTGGGAGACAGAAAACATCCCTGTCTTACTGCTGAGCTGAGCTGGAATTTTTGGCTTTCTTCGCCCTTGTTTCACACTTTGCATTTGGAATCTGTTTATAAATCGCGAATGAGGTGAATTATTTTCGCCGGGATTCCCTTGCTACTCGGATCATCCCAGACCGCTGCTCCATATAAAAATAGTAGATATAGACTTCTGTTGTATTCAATGGACTGTTCTATAATAATGCGGGTAGTGTTATTATGGTCAATACATGAGCTTCCCGGTCTGAACCATGCTGTTCTTTCCGTAGGATGGTGTCGATATTTGAAATCAGGGACGATAACGATTTGTTGACTGCATTCAATAGCGTGATGCGTCTCCAATAACTGTATTGCCTTAGATCGCTCTTACTCGGCAATGTCACTACTACCCCATTCTTCCACCTGTTTGGGATAGACTCTTGATTTCACATTTTCCTGATTATTGGTGTCATAGCTTCGGTGTTGGGTCCAGCACCATATTTTATTAGTTCTGAAATTATTCTATCGGGCCCGGGTGTTTTCGAATTCGTTAGGTTCGATAGCCTCGGATATTCAAACTATTAAAAAATTCGCTAAAAATATATGTATTTATGGATTGCAAAAAAAAATTTGACTTAAGCTTAGAGATTTTCGGATAAAACGGATTATTTGAATTAATTTTTTAATGATTTTTCGAGTTTTTTAATCGGGAGGGTTACGTTTAATATCAAACTGTAATCAATAGTGGGTTAAACATTTTTGATATTGGTAGAAAAGAAGACGTTAAGTAATGGTGTGTTGTAGTTTTAAATGCTTATGCATTTTATTGTTAGTGTAGTGGGATATTCGAGGCGAATGCATATGCGTATAAAGGTAATAAATATGAATACTCATTTTTACTATTTCACCAAAAGATGGTCATGTTCTTTCGCTGATAAAAAAAATATTTTGTCCAGAAATATATAAAATTTTTTATATTTTGCGAAAGAAAACGTTGTGAATTTTTAGGCAGTTTGACATTTGTTTCTCCCACACGCCCTTCCAAAATTATTTTCATCAGAAAAAAGATTAATATAAGTACAAATTCTACTAATTCAAAACATCGATTTTTTTTTTTAAATTAGAACAGTAAAGCCTCGTACACAATAGGCAGCAACCATTTCAGTGATGTTCATAATAGAGCAACAATTTTTTTCACAACCACACACATTTTCCATTAAGAAGCCGACTGCTAATTTTGTCCACAACAATATTAGGTTAGGTTAGGTTCCATGGGCAGCCATCGAGAGACAGCTCACTTGGGTCATTTAGCGGTCCCTTTGTGATACCCAGCGCCAATGCCCATCTCGAAGAGCAGTTATTCAGATGGCGTCACTGCAAGGTTGAGCCAATTCGTCTTCCTAATGAAGAGAAGAAGCAATCTTAGTTCTATTTTTGATAGATCCTCTAAACAGGAAAACACCGGTTCTCCCAGGTATTTTTCCCTAATGCCCCGTAGCCCAGGGCATTGACAGAGAAAGTGAAGCACAGTTTCCTCTTCCTCCTCATCATGACAACTTCTACAGTAGTCATTGAATACCAGACCCATTCTTCTAGCATGAGTCCCAACAGGCCAGTGTCCAGTTATGACCGACACGATGGTCCTGATTTGGTTCCTATTAAACCTAAGTAGAGATTTGGTTCTCCATTCATCATATCCAGGCCAAAGTGCCCTGGATGTGGAGCAGGTGGACTCACGGGTCCATCCCTCTTGCGCAATTCTATAGTTCTCGCGCCGCATGAGTGACTTACAGTGAGCCATTGGAAGGCCAATGAATTGATCAATGAATGTTTCATCCATACGACCACCTTCCTTGGCCAGCTCATCTGCTACCTGGTTTCCCGGGCAATTCGAGTGCCCTGGTATCCAAATAAGCGTTAACTCCGAATGTTCAGCAATCTCATTCAAAGACATCCGACATTCCACAGTCAACCTAGATGTCGTATAGACACCCGCAAGAGAGACAATGGCAGCCTTGCTGTCAGTAAATATACGTATATCTCCCGATACGCGATAATACTTTAGCCAGTTGGCTGCCCGCTTTATAGCCGAGATTTCCGCCTGCAGGACACTACATCCATCGGGCAGACGAAAGGAAACTTTAACGTCCAGTTCCTCTATGTAGAAACCTCCGCCAACTCTTTCTCCCTTCCTTGAACCATCAGTGTATACCCCCAGGGCTGATTCATGGAAGGTGCTCATAACCGACAGCGCACTTTCGTGCGCTATATGTGTCGCGTACCTCGCACCAAAGAAAGGCTCCGGGGTGCAGTAGTCCACTCCTTCAGGGACAATCGAGAGTCCCATTATACTGGAGTGTCCATAGTCACGGTTCGACCAGCTGTGTGCCGCGTTCAACCGTATCGCCGAAAAAGAGCCATATGTCTGGCCGTGATATCCACCGGCAGCCAGTTTAGCATAGTAAACAGCGCCCTGGTGGAAGTGGAGCGCATTGATCCCGTGATCATCAATGCGACCAGTCTGTGAACCTTCTCAAGCATCGCACGGTACCTGCCCTTATCCAGCGCAGTCCACCATACGACAACACCGTAATAAAGAGTCGGCTTTACTACAGCCTCAAAGATCCAATTGACACACCTCGGGCCCATGCCCCAGTTCTTGCCGATTGCACCTCTGCACGCATATATAGCAACAATTGCCTTTTCCATCCTCGTCTGGATGTTCAGCCCCCACGACAGTTTACTGTCCAGGATTACGCCCCGATATTTGGCGCTGTTAGAGAACTTAAGTTCAGTCCCATTTAGCCTCGGAAGTCTCATGACCTCAGTCCTATACTTCCTCGTGAAGAGTACCAGTTCCGTCTTAGACGGATTTACACCCAAGCCGCATGATACACTCCAGTTGCTAAGTACCCTTAATGCAGCCTCCATACACTGAGACATTATGTTCAAATGTTTCCCCGTGATGGACACTGCAACATCGTCTGCGTACGCCACAGTTTTAATCCTCATGTCGTCCATTTTCGTCAACATGGTGTTCATAGTCAGGTTCCACAATAGTGGGGATAGTACTCCTCCTTGGGGAGTACCCCTGTTAACCAGTCTCTGAACGCTGGTCGTACCTATCGTGGAACAGATGACCCTATTCCTGAGTAGATTATCCACAAATCTACATATGCCGTCATCAACCTCCAGACTCCTCATAGATGCAACAATAGAATCCGGGTTGACATTGTTAAAGGCCCCTTCAATGTCGAGGAAGGCCACCAAAGCACACTCCTTAAATTCGAGTGATCTCTCAATAGTTCCAACTAATGAGTGAAGAGCCGTCTCAACAGACCTACCCTTTGCGTAGGCATGCTGAGAGGACGAGAGTAGGCACTTGGGGATGGTCATCCTCAAGTGAATGTCGATAACTCTTTCAAGAGTCTTGAGAAGAAAGGATGCAAGACTAATCGCTCTGTAATCCTTCGCTTCGGTGTGAGAAGTCTTCCCTCCCTTGGGGAGGAAGACCACTCTGCACAAGGTCCAGCTCATAGGTATATACGAAAGTCTAACGCATCCCCTATATATAGCCATCAGCCAGGGTATAATCACAGTCGAATTCCTCTGCAAGTCCGCCGGAATTATACCATCCATACCCGGAGATTTGTACGGTTCAAAGCTGTCGACAGCCCACTTAATCCTGTCGTAGTCCATTGGGATGGACAGAGGACCGGGCATCGACTCACAAACCTGATCCCGCAAGCTCCCTTGGGAGTTTCCAGGAAAGTGAGTGTCAATTAACACCTCGAGTGTTTCCTGACTAGTCGTAGTCCAACAACCATCCGATTTACGGATATAGGTCGGGACAACAGGGCTCGAAGCCATTATCTTACGTAAACGGTTTGTCTCAGAGGATCCTTCCACGCCGCTACAGAAGTTCCTCCAAGCACTCCTTTTCGCCGATCTAACCAAGTTCCTGAATCTATTCAGTGAAGACTTGTACTCCGCCCAATTACCATGGCGCTTAGCCATATTGAACAACCTACGACAGTCTCTTCTTGCCTGCGCAATATCAGGATCCCACCACGGTGGACGATCCCTGCCCCTATGCACCCTTGGCTTACACGCCAAGGAAGTATTTATTATTATTTTTTAAAACATTTTGTTGAAATTTTCATTCAAAACTAAATAAAATTATTATGAACGTCATTTACATTTTCACACAAATTGTTGCTGAAGTAGAAGTAGACTCAACTTTAAAAAAAATATAGTTACGAGTACATTGTTGTTCGAAAAATGAATGGAAATTATATGAAATACTTTGGGAAGAAATAAGATAGAAGGACAAACGAAAGTTTTGCTAGCATTGTGTACGAGGCTTAATGTTTTCTAATATGTTCATAATTTTCTGGAAAATTCTGATCAATATCGAATGCTAAATTGTGACAGTATTGCCATTTTTGTAATAAGATAATTTTTTTAAATGGTTTTGCCGGGATTGGACATTTGGGGTATTTTTTATTCAAAAATTGGGATGGTTTTTTGTCCACTGTTTTAAGATCTTTTTGGTCTACATAACTTTAAAATTTCATTGTGATATCTCTATCCATGTCAGATTCATAGAATGTCAAACATTAAAATTATTATTTATATAGTGTAAATAAATGAAAGGGCTTTAAATATGAGTAAAAATTATAATTTTAAGGTTTGATATTCTGTAAATATGACATTAATAAAGATATCGTAATGAAATTTGGCAGTTCTTCAAACAGTGCACATAAAAATATCCCCCTTTTTTAATAAAAAAAATACAATTATTCTCAATCTCAATCAAAAGCATTTTCATACTAAGTGCTAAAAATCATCAAAAGTTCAACTTTGACCTTAAATTTCTCAACAACTGCTAGGCCAATTTAAATGAAACTAGCACTGTAGAAAAGTTTAAGAAGTCTTCTCTCATCATGGCTAAATGGCTTGGTGAAAAATAGAAATTTCGTTTACGTAGTAGCTGATCATTGGTTGCAGTATTACAATTTTCGTTCATAATGACGTAAGTAGTACGTGCTTTTTCTCAATTGTTTTAACGCACTGTACACACCACACGGATATTATCCGCTGCTGATGCCTTTTTTTAGAGCGTCTGCTGATCGTTTCGATGTGCCAAAATCGTAATGTCAAAATCAATATGCCCCCATCCGTTTAGTGGCTTCGTCTTTATGATTAAAAAACTGCCTCTGAATCTTGAACCAATATCTATATCACAATCATTAGCTCAAACACACCCCGGCCTTTGGTAAAGGATACACAACGGAATGATACCACATAGACTTTAATTTAATGATTTTTACTTAGCTTGTAGTTTAGATAAATCCAACCCTCGTACTCATAACCAACCAGACCTTTGCCAGTATAAATTTGAATTAATAATATTGACTTCTGCCAATAAAAAAAAATTGGGTAGTAATTTGCATATAAAGCAGGTACATATTTACATATTTTTTCCATCTTTCAAAACTGTTATTTTCTAATCAAAACTTAAATATTTAAACAATTTTTTTAAACATATGCCAATTTGTATAAATTGAATTGATGTTTGTACATAAAAAAATGGTCAACACAAAATTACTCTTTAGACTAGATGAAATATTAGACTGATTAAGTGCAATTTACATAGCAACTTATTCTGCAGTATAAAAATATTTGGGCTAAGTTTTGTATTCGTATTATTATTTTTTTTTTTCATTTGTGTTCTTATTTGCTCTCAGAATGACAATATAAATGTAAATATATCGTCTAAGATGAATAGACACGGTCACTTTCAGAAGACATAAGAAAAATACACTTTTAGTACCAAATTGTTTGTGTTCGTTTAGGATTGAAAATCATCAAATTCGGTCAAAATTTATGAACAAAGAAAATGGACCAACCATCCCCAAAAAAAATACAATAACGTTTTTCACATATGTCTGTTCTGTTCTTACACGCAAAGAAAAAACATGGTTGATACAATCACAATCGAAAACTATCATTAATGTTTGTGGTTATGATTGTGTCAAACACGTCTTAAGCAACAATATATGTTCAGACATAAGCAATGTTTCTATATTTCCCAACACCATGCAAAATGTCTTCTTTGACATGCTATTATGGTTCTCACAATAAAAACAATAAAAAATTTAATTTAAAAAAATTCATGTTTTATTAAAAATATACAGCATAATATGCTGTATATTAATAAATAAATATATAGTACATATATATTAAAAATAATAATTAAATACATACATTTATATACATGTGTGTGTGTGTTTCAATTTAAAAATTATATATTATATTTTGTGGTACAAATTTACCCAAAAAAATAAGAGATCTATGTAGCCTTACTTCGGCATGCAATAACACTTTTAAATATTTTCATCCGCACACTTAAGACTTGTAAAAATAAAGTCAAATTAAACTTACCTTTTATTTCTTTTATGAAATATACCATATAAATATGCTGTTGAACAGTTATTGAAAAAAGTCGGGGCTAATGACAACATTTTGTGTCCATTTCATTGTTGTAGGTTCTTTGGCTGCAAGAAAGACAAAGTAATGGCTAATTTATATATTTTTATAATTATATATAAATAACTTACCTGTTTTTTTTTTTTTTTTTTTTTTTTTTTTTTTTTTTTATTTATTTTATTTATTTATTTATTTAATGATTTTCTAATACAACAAGATACATTATCTTATAATTAAAGTATTAGAATCAGAAAAGTTAGCTTAAACATATGTTTCTGTCCTATTATTTAAAATAAAATTAATCTGCAAATATAGTAATAATAATAGATAAATAGGTCAATTATTACAATTAACAAAAAACTTAATTAAAATTACGGAAATATTTAGATTTTAAAATGTTAAAGTTAAGTTAATTATTTCTAATGCTATAGATTTTATTGAAAGTATTTTTAAATTTAGTTGCGTTGGTTAAATTTTGTAAAGATACAGGAAGTTGGTTCCAGAGACGGATTGAATATATAAAAAATTGTTTCTCAGATGCTGCATCACGATGTCGAAGTTGGACTAGGCTGTTTACTCTCGAAGACCTCATGAACTGAAGACGGTCATACAGGTATTTTGGTTGCGTTGTCGTTATAATTTTCTGTAAGAACACAAGGTTTTTTAATTTTAAATAGTCTTCGAAGCTAACGTTGATCACACGACAGTAATATTGGGATACGTGATCAAATTTTTTTAGACTATAAATATAGCGTACAATGTTATTAAATGTCGTTTTAAGCCTCATAAAGTCTTTTAAGTTACATCCAGAAAATATTTCCGATGCATAAAGAAGAGTAGGTAGAAGATAAGTTTTTGCCAGCAACAGTCTTACTTTGGGTGTTGTAGAATATTGCACAGTCCACAAATTCCGCAGCATACTGTACACTCTACCACATGCTTGGCTAATGTGGTCAGACCAAGTAAGTGTGCTGTTAAAGACAACTCCAAGATTTCTGACCGAGCTTACTACTTCAATTTTAGCATCTCCCAAAATTACGTTAATTTCAACATCAACTTTAACAGATTTTTTGCTAATAAGAACACACTTCGATTTTTTTGGATTAAGGCTTAATCCATTAGCCGATGCCCAAAGAAAAATTTTGTTTAGATCATAATTCAGTTCATTTACTTTGGAGTTAATACAATACTTAGAACTTTTAAGGTAAATTTGAATATCATCCGCATACATTTGAACACTTGAGAATTTAATTTGATTTGGTATATCATTGGAATATATTGAATATAATAATGGTCCAAGTATTGAGCCTTGAGGGACACCTCTGATAACTCGCAGGGGTTTCGAAATCGTCCCTAAATATGATACGCATTGCCACCTATCAGCTAAATATGTATGCATCAATTTCACAGCCAATGAAGAAAATTTAAACATTTTAACCAGTTTTAGGCAAAGTATATCATGGTCAACAGTATCAAACGCTTTAGAATGATCCAGTAAGACTAAAAACGATATATCTCCATTATCCAAATTACCCCTTATTTCCTCAACTACATCAGTGAGAGCAGTTATACAACTGTGCATAGGTCTAAAGCCCGACTGGCGTTCTGTCAATAAGTTGTTTGAATTCAAATATTTAAATACTTGTTTCTGTACTAAATGTTCAAAAACTTTGGAGAGATAAGGCAGAATTGAAATAGGGCGATATTCTTTATCTGTCTTAGGCACTGGGATAATTTTGGCTACTTTCCATTCATTTGGGAAAATGCTTGTGGTGATAATTGTATTAAACAAATGTGTAATATATTGTATTATCCAGGGAAGAATAAGTTTAATAAACCTAGGATTAATGTTGTCCAAGCCAACAGCGTTAGATTTCACCTTTCCAAATCCTTCAGCAACATCTAAGGGTGTAAAACATTGAAAATTAAACTCTCCAGCAGACGTATTCAGTGGTGGTAGATTATCATAAAAAGCGGAATCAGCTAATGGCATAGGTATATTAATGAAAGATTGGTTGAGTATGTTAACATCAACATCAGATGCACAGTTAATTGTATTATTAATGCCAATACTACGTATTATTTGCCAAGTTTTTTTGGTATTAGCTGCGTTATTAAATTTACTTGAATAATACCTTGATTTTTCTAACCTTATTTTAGTAACAACAGCTTTTCTCGCCAATCGAAATAGCTCTCGGTATTCTGCAGTTTTGTAACGTTTCCACAATTTGTATAGATCATCGCGGCGTTTAATACAAATTTCGATTTCAGTTGTAAACCATGGATGTATTCTATTTTTTATTGTTCTAGTTCTCATAGGAACATGTTTATCAAATAAATTCGTAATAAGTCCATTAAGAAATATTATTTGGTCATTAGTTGATGGTAGGTAGTAAATTTGATTCCATGGAGTATTTAGAATGTCTGCTTCTAAGCCATTAAGTTTATATTTCTAAAATCACGAAAGTTGTACGTCTGCGGGGTGTTATTATTACCAAGGTCATATGATGCATAAATTAAGTCATGTTTTGAGAAAGCCGGAGCTGCCAGTTGATCATAGAGGAGAATTTTTCTTATATTATTTACAAAAAATACGTCAAGTAACGTGCTGTTGTTGCTTGCAAAATGTGTTGGTCTTGAGTTGTTTGCAGGAAATAAGTGAAGAGAAAGCATGGTAGATGTTAGACTACTATCAGTTAGCAGGTTGCAATTGAAGTCTCCAGCAATAATTATTTCCTCATAAGAAACCGATAAAAGCTCTAACTGGGTACGTAATTTGTCAAATTTTATACTTTTATCTGGTCTATAACCACATCCGAGCAATAACTTAGAGCCATTATGATAAACATCAACAAATACAAATTCAACTTCATTTGTTTCATTAAGAGAACTATTTGCCATGCATCTAATATTATCACGTATGTATATTGCAACTCCTCCAGCATGCTTGGGTCTATCAGATCGAAAAAGACGGTATCCACTTAGTCCATATATACTGTCACTTATCTCACTAGAGAACCATGTTTCTGAAACACATACTGCGTCAATACCAGAGTTTTCAAACAGAAAACGAAATTCTTCCAGTTTTTTTCCTAAGCTTTGAGCATTGATATGACAGATATTGAAACCTTGGTTTTGTTTAGCTAATATTCGGATCATGTTAAAATTACCATCCCTAGAACCAAATTGTTCATACATATTATTTGTCATACTGATACGCAACGCAACCAATTATATATTTGTTAGTATCATTTAAGAGATTAGACAATGAAAGATCAAAACAATTTGTAGTCAAATTAAGCATTAAAACAATAGTTAAACATATATAAAAATATTGTAATGAAGTTAAAAAAAAACGTTAAAAACGTATAATAATTTATATCGTTAATTTTTCAAGGTTACATGGCCTTTTTCTCTCCGAAAAATGTTTTAATAGAATGTGTTTTAAGGCAAACAAAAATTATGGTATTAAGCATACCTTTTGTTTGCAACTCATATTATGATTTTAATTGTATTGTTGAAAATATATAAGTAATAGAAGCAAACATATCAAATAATTTAAAATGTTAAGCGAGATCAGAGTAACTTTTTAGGTGTAAAGACCATATAATATTATTATAGCGAAATTAAAAATGTAAAGGACAAAAAACAATTTTTAAGGTTATATTATGACTATAAAAAATTTATTAGGGTAAACATATTAGGTAAATATAAATAAAAATGGTCGAAGTGACCATTCCATAATCATGTTTTTTCTCTGCGTGTAAGGGATTTTATACAAATTATCAACATAGCGTTTCTGTAAGGTAAGACCAACTGTTATATTGTTATTTTGGTAATTAACAAAGTATCGCTTAATTAACCGTAGATTGTAAAACCGAACAATATCACGGAAACTCATAACCAGGAAATCCGTGTACTGCTTTATAATTTTTAATCATTTTCAGAAATAATTAGAATTGTGGTTATTTTATTGAGGACAGAGGGGCTTGCCGTTTAACACTCACCGCCATTGACGACGGATGACGTCAATAGTCAAACATCAATCTCTAAACCAAATCATATTTTACCCAGGTAGATCGAAATTTACTTTGAATGAATGATAACCTATTTTAATTGATTTACATGTTCTTACTTCTGTTTTTCGTACTTTTTTGTCAAGAATTCTTCTTGAAATCCAAAGTACATTTTTTGTTTTTGTCTTTCTTTTTTCTTGTTGACGTTTTTCAGCACAACTTGAAGGACAAATATAAACATATAGCTCGTGCCTTAGCGGTTAACAATAGTTAGTATTGTGGTTATTTTACTGTTAATGGTTTTTAATCCAAATTTCGATTTTTTAATCAGGCTTAAGTTTATTGAATAAAATTTTTATTAAACTATTTTTATGAAGAAAGGAATCTTACAACATAAAATGAACTAAAATTTAATGATAATTTTTCATTCTTGCCTGAGCTGGGAATTGAACTCTGGTTTTTACGGATGGGTTGCCCTGACTAGTTTTAATTGTAACCACACAATCTCTTCAGAGGGGTTTGCCGTTTAACACTCACCGCCATTGACGACGGATGACGTCAATAGTCAAAATTATTTAAAACTTTGAACTTCAGAAAATTATTTAAAATTCTGTTACGGATACCTCCATGATAAAATAAACAGGTGTCATATCTACGTCAGATGACGATCTTTTGCGTCATGAGCTGATTTATTTCGACATCAGTACTAAGACAAGTGTCTTCGTTTTTGTCCCATGACACTTCCCATCATTGTGACGTCAGCCTTAACATCACTTGGCCAAATTGTTATCAGGGTCAAAAATTTAAATAATGTCATCAATGGGATAAAATATCGGCAACACAGAAATGACAATTCGGAGTTAGTTTAATAACACATGTCATTAGTGCGATAACTCAGTAGAATTGTAGAAGTGATTCATTACACTCAATTTAATGATAGTTTGTAATTTAAGTCAAAGTTACTTGCGCTTTACAAATGTTTGTTTCACTTTTGTTGAATTCTGCCTTTTGTTTACAGAAGTATTCTCGATTATAAGATACCAGCAGCATGCCTGATATAATTTTCGTAATCATTCTACTTTACAGATTTAGTGTACTTAACTAAATAATATAAAAAAATAGAATTTGGGAATTTTCGTTTATCATTTTACTTTTTAAACATGAAAATAAAGTTAATAATATACAAAATTTGGCATTGCATTGATGTCCCTATAGTCATAGCAGAGATGACGCATAAAATATGACAACATTTTATGGTGTCGATGTTTCTCAAGCTTTTGATAAAGTCTGGCATGGAGGCTTATTACATAAATTGAAGTTAAACTTACCAGTAAACACACACAAGCTGTTAGAAAGCTACTTAGTCGGACGAAGGTTTATTATTAAAGAATGTGATTTTATAAGTTCTCCTCAGCCAATTGACGCTGGAGTCCCTCAGGGAAGCATCATGGGCCCACTGTTATACCTTATATATACCTCAGACATGCCAACAAGCAACCATACCCTTACTTCAACATTTGCTGATGATACAGCTTTTTTAAGCGTACACGAAAACTGTCATGAAGCATCCCCTTACTTGCAGAATCATATATTTGAACTGGAAAAGTGGTTAAAACAATGGAGGATAAAGGTCAATGAGCAAAAATGCGTACATATAACATTCACCTTGCGTCGGGAGTCATGTCCCCCTATTAAAATCAATAATCAATTAGTGCCCCAGCAATCGCATGTAAAATATCTCGGTATTCATCTAGATCGGCGTTTGACATGGAAATGCCATATAGAAGCAAAACTAACACAAATGAAACTAAAAGCAATTCAACTTAATTGGCTTATTGGAAGAAATTCTGTTCTTAGTCTCGATTGTAAACTTCTACTTTACAACTCTATCTTAAAACCAATTTGGTGCTACGGTATTCAGTTATGGGGCACTGCCTCGGCTTCTAATATCGAAAAAATTCAAAGGCGACAAAATAAACTTCTTCGAATAATCACAGTCGCTCCCTGGTATGTTAAAAACTCTAATATTCACAAGGATCTCAATGTGCCATTAGTAAAAACTATTATTACGAAGTATGCAGTAAAATATTTAAAAAGACTTGAGTCGCACCCAAATCCACTAGCTCGAAATATTTTAAATGACAGTGGACACTCTAGATTAAGGAGAAGAGATACTGCAGGACTCATCCGACGAGAAGACCGCTAAACATCTACATATGTGAACAGAAACCGTGAGGAGAAAAATTTTCGTCTAGCATTGGCAGGACAAAAATAAAGTATTAGTATAAGATTTGATTAATTATTGTTAGTTCATATTTAATATATGAAGATTCAATAAATAAATAATGAAAAAAAAAAAAAAAAATTTTATGGTTACGTTAGTCATTGGATTGATGTCACTTTTTGCCGCATTGATGCCATTTGTCATAACATTGATTTCACAATTCTGATGTTAGGGCTCATAAATATGAAGGTGCATTTTTCTATGAGTGTAGTATTGTTTGTCTACTCTTCTGTCCAAGTTTTGCTTATGTTCGCAATAAACCAACGTTTTGTGCCATGATTACAGTTTTTAATTATATAAATTAAAAATAATGACGATATTGACCGATATTATTTATTTCATAACGTTCAGCACTACAATTTGATTATTGTTAAAAATAATTTTTGACGTATTCGGAGACAAATTTCCATTTTTGTTGTAACGGTATAGTGCTAGCACCTGTATTATTCCACCATGGTCACCTCTATTTTATGTTTGCGTAAATGATCAAGCAGATCTGCGTCGACACCAAATTGTCCATAAATGTGGCGTCGAATTGATGTCACTGTTGTCATAATGTAGATGACGCATAAAATATGACAACATTTTAAGTTGACGTTTGTCATTGGATTGATGTCACTTTTTGCCTCACTGATGCCATTTGAAATAATATTGATTTCACAATTCTGATGTTAGGGCATCATCAATATGAAGATGGATTTGTCTATGGGTATACAAAAATTATCCGATCGTAATAACATTTGGTATGGAAATTGATATTTGATATATATTTATGACAAATTTGGGTAGAATCGGATTATTTATGTGAAAAATACAGAAACATCATTTATTGAAAAATGATTTAAAAACGTTTAAAATGCTCTTGTAAAAATAACAAGTAAGAAAGTATAGTCGGTCAAGCCCGAACATATGATAACCAGCGGCACAATATTTAAAAATAAATTTTCTAGCGTGTACCCTATTTTGGACCCATAGGCAATTATGGAACCGCCTGAAAAAATTATGTTATGAGGTTAAGATTCATTTAAAAGTTATATTTGCCATATATTATTTAGTTATCTTCTTCTATATAAGATTTTTGCATGGGGATTTATGAGGGACTTATGGTTTATTTTGGACCTAACCAGGACAACATTTTGTCATGACATAGTAGCTATCGTAATAATCATTGTCGCCATTGTTTATGTACGTACTAACATTTATAAGGAAATTATGGCATTAAATGCTATTTTCGTGAAATTTTTGGGACGGAGCTATGGTTAAATATAGACCAATTCCAATAAATTTGGGAAGATAATTTTGCTTGTAATAAAATTAGTTCGGACAAAATTTAATCGTGATGGAAATATAATAAGATGGTTCATCGACACAAGGACCCTATTCCGGTAAGAAGTTTGCATGGGGGCTATGTAAAATTTAAGACAGATTCTCGCGTTTTCAGTAAGCTTGGTCCTTGGGCTAATCAGAACATTTGAGCCAAATTTCATAAAACTATCTCCAAAATTGCGACCTGTACGATTAAGGTTACATTGACAGCCAGCCAACAGGCATGCCGGGGTAAAACATGTAAGAAAGTATAATCGGTAAAGCCCGACCTATGATACCCTACACCACAGTATATAAGAACAAATCCAATAGTATCTATTTAGATTTATTTCTTATTATATTACTAGTTTATTTTCTTTTAAACTAATTCAAGCTATGGAAATTTGAGCAAAAATCACGAAAAAAGCTATTTTTTTATATACATTTTTTTCAAGTTGTGGTCAATTTTTTTTTGGTTATTTTTATTTTTTAGAAAACAGTTCATATTTAAGAAAACAGAATAAAGATAATATTTTTCTTTTTTTTAATACTCGTAATCCATGAAAGTTAATAATTTTTTAGAGTTTAAGTAAATAATAAGCATTTTTTTAAACTAATACAAAATCTGTGTAGAAACATAATTCACCTAATTTTTTTTACATTTGGTTTAAATAATAGTTTGCTGTCACAGAAAAAAAATTTAATATCCTAATCCAAAAAATTAATTTTTTACAATAATTTTCTTGAAACAATAAAAACCCAAGATCATTTGTGATTTTAGCGCCCTCTTGTACCCCTTAAATACAGACAAACACAAAATCTTTTTTACACATATTTAAAATTTTGTTGTTTTTTATTAAACAGTCTTAATTTGAATTTATATTTCACAGTATTTGTAGTTTATTTTCTTTTAAACTCCTAAAAACTTTGGAAATTTGAACAAAATTCACGAAAATAGCAAAATAACATAAAAAAAATTTTTTATGTTGTGGTAAAAATTTTTCATTTGTTTTTCTTGTAGTTATTAGAAAAAAGTGTACATTTTCGAAAACAGAAAAAACCCCAAAGACGATATTTTGTTTTCTATATTAATATTCTATCAAAATTAAAAACTTTTTAGAGCTTAAGTGTTTAATAACCATTTTTCAAACCAATAAAAAAGTACTTATAAGAAAATAATTCACATGAAATTTTTTCGCATTTACTTCTAAATATAGTTAACTACTACAGAAAAAAAAATTTTTACAACACTATTGCTCTATTCCTTTCCTTGCCAACAGAAGAAGAAATCCCAATTTTCAGACTGCAGCAGAATTAACCGATATGGTTTTCGTCATCAAAAATTTGATGTATTTAGATCTGCGATATGCAAAATCACGGTGGCGAATTTTCTCTCTTATACTCTTTTATTTCGTTCGTGTGCACACACATTGTAGAGAACTAAACAATTTTAACAACAACATATGTAAAATGCATACAGCGAATACAATCACAAAATATAATATCCCTGTCGGACATTCAGTTAACTTTAAATTAACTGAAAGCTAACTATTTCTCAAGTAGTGGTGGTTGACACTTGTATTACTTTTATATGGGATTAACTAACTATTTTAACATTGCGATGTCCTAGCAAGTAGTCAATTGTCCGACTCTGCACTACTTTCAATTAACTTTAAAGTTAGTTACCTAGCCGTTAACTTAAAGCTAACTTTCTGTAGCTAGCTATAAACTTACTTAAAGTAGTTAGCTTTAACTTGGTTTTTAAATTAACTATAAGTTAGTTAAATTTCAGTCAACGAAACGTTAGTTGTTTACACGTTGGCTTAAAACTCCCTATTTGTAACTTGCTACAAAATTAGCTATCATATTAATTATTCGAAAAAAAACAGTTTTTAAAAATTTATATTTTAATAGAAAACCAAAATTATTCAAAAATTTCTAAAAATTATTGTATTTAGCTATTATATTAAATTTTTTAAATATACTATAACCTGGCCATAACCGATTACCAATTTTTACTCCGTATATTGTAATAATGGCCCTTAATAAATTAAATCTTTTGTGGGACTTGGAGCCGTTTGTTTGCTAATTGACTTGGCTCGTTCTACTTAAAATATACTGCACAGTATTTGTATACACTTTAGTTTATGTAAATTTTGCATTGGCTTTAAGTTAGTCTATACAAGCTTACTTAAAGTTGGTACTTTTTGTTGGTAGCTTCTCATTTGACGGCAGGCAATATCGTTTAATAAAACTGCAAGAAAATTAGTTTGCACTCTTTTTTTACCAG
This sequence comes from Pollenia amentaria, assembly GCA_943735925.1. NCBI lineage: Eukaryota > Metazoa > Arthropoda > Insecta > Diptera > Polleniidae > Pollenia > Pollenia amentaria. The sequence goes on along the minus strand of OX031010.1, from coordinate 115,816,594 downwards.
CTTTAGTGATGTTTGCTATTTTTTTAACTACCACTAAAAAAAGTTAGAGAAATTGCAAATTTTTTCACTATCACGAAACGAAGATTGAATGCAAAAATCTTCACTCAATTCAAACAGTGCAAAATTTGTACTTGCAAATAAAAGAGCTACATATAAACAGACTCGAACTAAAATTTGAAAAATGTAATTTTGTATGAGCAAAATTTTTGATTCTTGTTATGATATGCATAAGAAAGGAAATTAAGAAACATGTCAATAATTTTTCAATAACGGAATATCTCATAGCCTTACTCGTGAAAAAAACAGTTTTTTGTTTATTAATTAAGTGCAAAATTTTAAGTTGCGCTCAAATAAGTGAAGAGCAGAAAAGTTGCAATATACTGATAATTGCTTTTTCTTAAATCAAACAATTTTTTTTTTTTTTGAGTGCAAAATTTTTTAGAGTGTTAGTTAACTTATGTTAAGTGAGTCTGCTAATTTTCAATCCATCACTTGACATCAAAAAAATTGTTGTAATAATTTTCCAATATCACTACCTGTGTGTTGAAACTGCAAAATTAGTGCACTTCTCTCATCTATGATGGGTTGCTTATCGCTGATTTAGATCATAAATTTAAACAAGTAGAATTTGGGAATTTTTCATTATTTTTATCATTTTTGAAACCAACCAAAAATTTATTTTTTTTCTCTTAAGCCTAGTACTCTGTTCAACATTTCACATGAAATGCTGTCAAAACTCATATGAAAAAAACTTGTGCGGAATTTCTATGAAATATTGTTGATAGAGTTGTACTCTGTTCAATATGTGAAAAAGTTACAAAATGTTTCTGGCAACATATTTCTTACAATTGCGAAATAATATAAGCTGCACTTATTTCACGTGGAATTTAAGGCAAATGAAAAAAGTTTACACTTAATATTTCTATTAAACAGAAAAACTTACACAACACAACCGGTAACAGTTTTTTATCCATTTTTATTTAATTTTTTATTAAAATAAATTCCTTTTTGGTAAAATACATGTAAGTTTTGTTTACATACGCAAAACAATGTCGCATACTTTAAAAGATTAAAAATGTCAAATTGTGTAAACTCGCGAGATAGGTAACATTGATACATGTCAAATTTTTCGCATGAAATAATAGATGTTGCTGAACATTTTTCACAAATTGGAAAGGAGTACTAGGCTTTATAGTGTTGTAATTGTTTCTACAATGAATCGTTTTTTCCTAGCTTTTGTTTTGGTTTCTACAACAAACTTCGTCGCTCTTATTTCTAATTTCTTTCTTATCGTTGTACTTTTTTAATGTGTACAAAATAGAGTGCATGTGCTTTTTGTTGCTGTTCATATTTTTCACATAAAGTGGTGTTCTTACGATCAAAAGAAATTGCAAGAAATATTTCATTAGATATATCATACAATACTTAAAACCAATAACGCGTATATCATATTTTTGTAAAGTTGTTAACATTTTTGTTGCTAAAGTAAAAAAATAAACACTAAAAAAAATTTAATTAATTTCCAAAGCGTTTGTTTGTAAAAAATTTAGCAATAATATTTTCTGTGGGTTAGACTGAATGAGCTGAAGCATTGAGATTTTCTGAAATATTTTATGTACAAAATCTATTTGGTATCCAAAAGAAGCGAATAACAATAAACCGAGTTATGGTAAGCTAAGGATATCAAATTACAAAGCGTTTCCATTTTATTACATTAATGGCTTAATTAAATACTTTTTATCAGTCAAAAAATTTTACGCTAATGTCGAAATTTATACAAGCCCCCAGGGCTAGTGAAATTTTATTCACATCAACAGTGTCAACATTTTGCTACCATGAGTTCTTTGCTACCATTTCACACACACCTTTGTCGATATTACTGATGTAGTGCAATTCAATAAAGAGGAGTTGAAGTATTTTTGCCAAATTGATCTCTATAAATAATTAAATATTTCGAAAAATGTAAATTTATCTCCATATTTATAATCATAAAATACTTACACAGCGTATGAACAGCTTTATTTTGTTTAACAGGGTAGTGCATAAGTTAAGCACCCCCAGAGAAAAAACATGTTTAAATATGGTCCCCTCCAATAAAACTATTTTTAAATAAAATTATAAACATACTATGTTTAGTGTAACCATATTATTGTCACCGACAACCATATTATGGTTAAAATAGCCCTCCATCAAGAAGGCACAACCATATTATGGTTGCCTCCAAACATGTTTTGGTTAATAATAACTAAAATAATAGCATGATTGATTATTAACCATAGAATGTTGCTCTTGGAAAAGAGGAAAATACTATTGTTAATTTAAAAACAAATGTTTGTCATATTTAAACATAGCATGGCTGTGGCTTCTTGATGGAGGACTAATTTAACAATAATATGGTTAAATAAAACATAATATGTTTAAAATTTTCTTTAAAAATAGATTTGTTGAAGGTGATCATATTTAAACATGTTTTTTCTCTGCGTGTAGCTTATAACTTATAAATACCTTTTTTTTCTTTCGGATTTTATTTAAGTTCGGCATTTATAAAAATTGAGAACATAGGGTACTTTCGTAAATGGATCACTGCGCTGCATCAGTGATTTCAAATGTTTATATATATATATATCAATGAAGTAGATGTGGACCAAAAAATTTGCAAATACTCGACAAAAATAATAGCCACACAATAAAATATCGGTATTAAAAAAGTCATAAAGATACTTAGTTGACATATTTATGTCAATTACTTTAAGTAGACCTGAATTAAATAAGAATAATAAAATTCGTCCAGTTCATATAAAATAAAGTATATTAAATAAAAATTCTTTAATTAAAATAAGGCCTTTATTCTAAGTTCCAAATATAATAACATAAGACTTTTAATCACTATTATGAAAATCAACGTTAACACAAGTCGATGGTAACAATAATTGTATTTTCTTAAGCCTATAGTACACGGCATGTAAAAAGACACATGTGCATGTGGTTCTGACGTAATTTTGACGTCATCACACAACACGCAATGTTTATTGTGGCTTTGCATTGACGTCAAAATTACGTCAGAACCACATGCGCATGTGTCTTTTTACATGCCGTGTACTATAGGCTTTAGTTGTTATTGACAATAATTTATTACTTTTGACAATCACTTGGTATTTTCTAGGACGCTTTTTTAGGCCAAATGCAAGCAATATAGTAACACTTGAAGAACTAAAGCTATCAGAATGAATACTTTACTTTTTGTTTAGCCAAAAATACACTTTTTAATTTTTTTTTTAATATGCATTTATCAAACAACTGAACGTCAAAAAAATAAAAACAATTAGAGATGGTATTTTCTCTGTCAGATGTTCGACAGCAAGTCGACAGCGGCACAACATTCTTCGAAAATAAAAAAATTAACTACGAAGTGATGTAGTCGTCGACATGATGTGACAACAAATTAAAATTAATGTCGACTTTGACAAGGAATTACGTAATAGGGGTGGTAAAAGGTGTGCTCATTAACTTTACTAGCAGGAACCTACAACGAGACAGTAAATTAAAAATTAACAAAACTTTACTCCTAATTACTTCAACAAAATTTCTTAATAAGCCCTATTCCAGCAAAAATTAGCAAGTTAGACATATCGACAGTATTCAGCTATAATATACGAGATTCTGTCTTCCTGAATAAATACCTTGTATACCCATCACCGAAGGTAAAAGACGATATATAATTTTGTCACTCCGTTTGTAATTTCTAAGACTATTTATCTTAGACTCTACAAAAAATATATATTTTAGGTCCTAACGAGTAGCGAAGTTGATTTACCGATGTCCGTGTGTCTATTGAAATGGGTTTTTCGAAGATACCAGATATAATGGCGACTTTGCTGTCATATATTTCTGTCCCATCTGCTCCGTTAAATTTTGCTATTGATATTCAGCCATATCGGTCCATAAATGGCTGGGATATGAGCAAAAAACCACAACTGCTCCAAACTTTTTTTTTTATAAAATCCCATGTTGTTGTGGATTTTTCATAACCATCACCGAAAGCAACTTTAACTTGTTATATATAAGTTGTATTCTTATGTCTTGACTTGTTGTTTTGTTTTTTTACACCTAACAAATACATTCATGAATAGCGCAGTTAATAAAACGATGTCCGTCAGTAAAGTTTTAAATTAGGTATTCTCTATGATATTAAACGCAATATCCGACAAAATGTGAATGGCATTTTAGAAGTGGGCGTGGCAGAAAAAAGTTTTTTTATGTAATGAACTGTAGTTATATAACTATCTCGTCTAATTGCACCATGGTGGAAAGTATATAACATTCGGCATAGCCGAATATAGCACTCTAACTTGTTTTTTACCAATTTTCAAAAGTTGTTGTTGAACATGGAACAATTGTTTGAATAAATAATTCTTGCTAGTAAAACTTTTAACCCTTTATAACTCAAGATGATAAAAATCCAAAATATTTTGAAATAACGTTTTCTTATGTAAAAAACACAAACACATATTTTTCAGAATTTAAAAACAAATTATTTTCTCTATTTTATTCAGGTTTTTAGGGATTGTGACATTTCTGTTACATTGAGTGAAACGTTCAAAAAAATCTTATATGGTATGAAATAATTTAAAACAATTATTTTGTTTTTTATAACATAACGCTACACCGCACTTTTCGCAAATAGTTTGTGACACGCCACTACATTGAGGAAACTTGCACCTTATTCTCTTTTCAAGCCAAATCGGTCAATGACCTATATGATCCTACCGTACTGCCATATGCGGAACATGTTGTGCTGGGCCCTTATGTTTCTTTGATTAAAGACTATTTTCAAATGAGCTCATTTTCTTTACATTGGGGTTTAATCAAAACCTGCTCAAAACATTTGTTTACCTTCAATGTTTTTTGAGGTTCTAGCTCTACGATATAGCCAACAATTTGCCATGGTGAGGGCCAATAAATTGTAGAACATCAGAACTTGCCATCTTTTGCTTCGTACCTCTATTTTGTATCTTCCCATAATACTATCTCATGTGCTGATTGTACTCCCCAACGAAAAGGACGATTAATTTCAATGTATTTTTATTTGATTAATCGCATCACCTGACTTTGGACTTAGGCAACTCATCAGCAAAAATTGACAAGAGCGTTACAGCTTTGTTGTCTTTCCATAACACATTCGAAATTTCAATACCATTCACATCAGCAACATATACTGTAGAATATCCTCTTTCCTTTCCTTGCACCTCCTTATCAGTGTGCATTTTGCCATCATGAATTTGATTGCGTCAAACCATTCCAAGAGCTAAATACTCTAGCAACGACAATGAGGTAAAGTAATTGTCAAAGTATATTTTATAATTTTGCCGGCTTGGAATGATTCTGGACATTCTCATTACCACGTTTGCTGATGCCCCCAAATTTGGCTCATTGCTAAAAGAAATGTTTTCAGCTCCTGTTTCAGGTTCTATTTTATAGGCAAATCCTGAAACTCCCCTTAGACCATATATTTTATTGCCCCATTTATGTGATTTATGTGGGTTATATCTTTTTAAACTATTCCTTGCTTTAGTGGAGCAAATTTGCTCATCAGCGCATAGATATTCTTACATTGGAACTCCACTAAAGGATTCATTTAATTTTTGAACTGCAGGTCTTATTTTGTGAAGCTTATCAGCATTTGGAGCATTATAATCTGGCGTTGGTTGGAAGTCGGGGTCAGCAATGCTATCATCATCGTCATCTAGACCATCTTCACTGTCGTATTTCCAAAGTATGTTGTATATTTCACTTTCACGTAGTACTTGCGACGCTATTCTGGAATAAAACTATAAAATTAGTCCCTCACATTCATATGTATTACTTGCCACTTAATAATTTTTTCTTTCACTCATTAACTCAATGTAACAGAAATGTTACAAACATAAATATTTGCTTTTTGTTATAATAATAGTATTTCTACGTGTTGCAAACAAAAGAATACGAAAATGATATACCTACCTATAATTTGTTATCAAAATATCAGAGCTTTTTTTTAGTTTTGAGATAATTTAACGAAATTTTCAATTTGCTTAACAGGGGGTTTTTTAAATTTTACAATGGCCAAATTTCGAAGCGACTTAAGTCAATAGTGGCGCCGTCCAAAAGGCTTATCATGAATGAAAATCTTAATTACTATGTTGTCATACTGTTAGTATGATTTAAATCAAAAAAACTTTATTTTTACTTAATTTGGAGACCTTTTTTGGGTTTGTTACAGATATGTCACACTGGGTTATAAAGGGTAATAGAATAAATTTTTATCAAATTATTTGTCTCTCAAATTTGTGTATTATGTTTTCACTCTCTTATTTCAAATTTTTCGAGTACGCGAACACTTACTATTAGCATTTCCTGAAAATAAGCAATAATTTTCTTGTTTTGAATTTAGTGTTCGAAAATAAACAGAACATTATTTATCGTATACTTTATATATTTTTTTAGATTTTGTGTATTCATACACAACCCTTAATACCGTTCATAACTATTTTCAAGAAAGTAACGAACTTTTTAAAGTGTTCTGTTCTTCGCTATAAGCCAGAGCAATTTTAGTGGTTCTGTAGACATACATTATATTTTAAAAGTCTATAGTGTTTCTATTTTATTTTTTTATTCAGCATGAATCGATTGTGTTTGTACATGTTTTGTTTGTGTAAAATTTTTTCCTGGCCTTTTGTTTTTTTTTTTCTATATGTATTTTATTTTTGTAAAAAAAATTTTGGTTTTCCTTACCAGCCAAAAGAGCGCTATTCTCAACTGAAACGATCGAGCATTAATGTGCTGAGCCGAACACAACAAAGTTTGTTTTGTGTTCGAAGATTACAAACAGATAAACGTTTTCACAAACACTATTAGCATATGTGTTTGCTATATATCTACCGAACCGAACACTAAAGAACAGAACACCTTTCGTACTAAAGAGTATATTTTTTCAAAAGGTGCTCATTATTTGATTCGACCTGAAGTGTCAGCACGAGCTCTTTTCAAAGTATTATTAAGTAAACTAACTAAATATAATTTTTTTTAGAATTTCAGATTCCAGAGTATCCCCTTCTTCTCGGATATTGGACTTGAGCTTATTGGCATACACCTGTTTCTTTAGTTAGTCTCAAAACAAAAAACCAAAACGCGCCGTTAAATTAAAACGCATGCGATGGCCAGTTAAAATTGTGTAAAAGCGATCGCCCAAATTTTTTATATCATCGACTATTTTTAATGTGTATTTGTGTATTGTTATAGAAAAAAAAGTTGCAACTTTTGTAAAATGATTTGCCCATACCGCCTTAACAACACCAACTACTTAACACGTGGCTTGGTGGTAGTTTAAGGGTGTTTTTTAATAATTGCTTGTACTTGAAAAGTTTTCATATCTGCACAAGAATATATTTACCAATTAAATCATAACTTTACTTTTGCGCCACCCTGTACATTAAAAGCTTTAATAAAAAAATTCCAAATAAATTTTCTTAGAAACAACAAAGTTGTATTTATATTAAGCAGAAAATAATGCAAAGAATTTATTCTAAATAAACAAATTTTTTGTTTACATGTAACCGAACACCAACCAACCAACCTACCGACCAACCTCTTCCAAAGGGCATGTTAGTTTTTCTCCTTCTTTAATTTCTTTCTATTATGTTGGTCATATTTTATATGTATTTTTCATGTTCATCTTTTCCTTTTTTGTTTTTCAAAAACGATATGAAATTTAAATATTCTTGTTTGTATGAGTATGAATTTTATCTGAACATAATGATGTGTGTTTGATGATGATAAAATACAGATGTATCTATAAAATACTAAACAAACAATGGCATTTGTTTACATGGCATAATGGGTGAAATGGTCAGGGGGTTAGTTGGTGACTTAAAAAATGGTTGGTTGGCAAAGGGGATGGGGCTACAAGCAACACACAGCAGCAACAGCGCCATCTTCAGCATCATCATTATCATCATCATTATCATCGCCGTCCTCATCGGTAGCAGTATCAGCAATTGTTTACATGATTATACATTTAAGATACACATTGAAAGCTAGAAAAAAATAATGTTGACTGACCCTTTATTTGAATAAAATGAAAAGCTTCCAGCACATCTTTTTCTCACTTCTCTGATCCGACTCATTAAACAGCACAGCATGTCAATGTTAAGAATTTTGTTGAGCTTAACAGATTATTCAGTTAGATATATAGAACATAAACACGCACACATAAAAAATATATTGTTTGTATTGAAGTGTGTTTGTATTTTTGTATCTATGTTAAATATCTTAATAGTTTGTTGACACATTTTAGTGTTTTTTTTTTTCTTTTTTTTATTTCTGTTTGCATTGTTATTTTCTAGTATGTCTGTATGCTAAAAGCAAAATCCTTTTAATAAAACAGCAAGGAAACGATAAAAAAAAATCACATCCAATAGAAAGCAAATTACACAGAAAACTTTAAAGGACTAAGTAAATTAAAAACTTAAAAAAAAACAAAAACATATCACTAACAGCAACCAAAATGTGTAAATATATATACGAAGATAAAGTTTAAAAAAGAACAAAATTCACTATAAAATATTTTATGTATATCAAAAAAACGCCAGCAACAATCTACAAAAGGTAGCACAGTGGCATAGAATTTATAAACTGATAATAAATATATTTCTTCTGAAATATGTACTTTGCCGAATTCAAATGAGCAAACTGTTGTTTTTATCTGAGAATCAGTGTCCATATCAGAAATCCCTGCATGTAGATTTTGGCCTCTATTATAAGTTACATTCGACAAACGATTTTCGCTGGCTTTTGAATAGCTGTGGAAACGATCCTGCTACTTCTTTAAAAGTACAGCATAATTTACTTCGACATTGATCGTGAATTTTGATAAAATATTACATGAAAAATCCCATTAAATATATGTATATATTGAATTTGTAGGGTTTTTTTCATTTCTTTAAATTTGCATTAAATGCAAATGAAAAAATTCCAAAAAAAATTGCGATGTTGTTTTTTTGGTCCTTTCACTTAAAATCCAAAAACACCCAGAAAAATATATAAAAAAAAACCAGAAAAAAATTACGCAAAATTTCGTGTTGCTGTGTTTCATATATAAAGTTTTGGGGCCATTCTTCATTTTCTTTTTGAGACCATATTTCCTGGGATTATATTGCGCACCACCGCCTACTAGACTACAGTCTCAAATCGCTACCCCCATCAAAATAAAATAGGTAATTTTTTATTAATATTTTGATATAACCCAGCTAGCATAGGCTGTTTGTTAGACGATTATGTTATATGCAACTCCTAAAAGAATCTTCTGATGATTATCTAACGAGTAATAAAAATAAAAACATCTACATTTTTTTATTTATTACTTTTTTATACATTTTTGACACGCTCGTCGTTTAATCTTGGAAATAACCTTCTGCGACTCTCTGTATGAGTCATATAACAATAACTGAGTTTCCTAAATAAGAGCGTTTTTCAAATATGAAAATAATATTGCCAATACAATTTCAATAAAACAAACCGACCTTAGCATCTGTAAAATAAGATTACCAGACAGGATGATGTTGATTTCGCCTTGAGGCTTGTTTCATATAAATTGTATGAAAATTGGAAATTCTGACATGAAAAAGACGCTTAATGCCATTATTTAGGTAGCTCAGTTATACGGCTGAGATTTCACGAGGTGTAAAATAATCCATACATGAGTCTCATACGACTCTTGGCATGCTTTTTAAAAGACTTGTTAGATAATCTCTACATACATCATAAGCGATTCCCTTTATGATTAATATAAGCGTCTTCACTGTGCTATGGAAGAATCTCTTATACGAATCAGCACGTGAAACAGTTTCTCCCGTGCGAGGAATCGTGTACAATTAAAAAATGAGCTCGTCGACGATCAAAAACACTCTTCATGAGATTCCCAGTAGACTCCTAGACGATTGAAAATGCTAACTGGGAAATATCATGCATATCGTCACCTTAAACCCAAAATGGCGTAAAAACACTTTTTTTAAATATCTTAAATAAAGTCGCCATTTTTCATCGCAGATATCTTAATTCTTTTGTGAACACGTAGTTTAATAAAAAGAACAAAAATCAATCAAAAACTCTATTTCGAATTTTTTTTTTTTTTTTTGTAACGCTATATATACTAAGAATATTTCTTTCACAAAAAAATTAAACAAAGCAAACCAAAAAAAATACAGATCTCTTGCATTATTTACGAAGCTATTTGTTCCAAGTTTGAATACTGTGGCTGTTACCATGCACGAGTTACAGTAAAATCTATATGGTATTTGTATTGAAGTTGGCCCGCCTTTCTCTACAATAAGGCCCACGTTTTTACAGAAATTGTGCTTTCATCAAGAGCTAATTGTACCAAATTTGTAAATTGTAGCTGTTGCCGTTCTATAGATATACAGAATTCTAGTTAGCGCCACGCCCACTACTCCCAATTCATTCCACTTTGGTGGACTATGAGCATTCATGACCTTTCTATTTGTACCAAATTTGGAAAATTTTACACTTATGAAAAACGGAATTCTATTTTGTGCCATGCTCACTTATCAAATCATGCCTACTTTTTGACTGATATTGCGTATTGAGTACCAATCTATTTTTACCAAATTTGGAAACTTTAGCTGTTACAGTTCTGGGCCCACTACTGGCATTATACCCATTTATTCTCCAAATATTTATATGAATATCAAAATTGTCTTGCAAAATTTGATGGCTCTTGTCCAGATATACGTTCACATCCACGTCATCTGTTTCCAAGTTTTGAAGACTGCAGCTGTTATAGTTTCCAAGATATAAGAATTTAAAAATTTTCTTCATACATGAGGTGCCACGCCCACAATTAGTGATATGTACCTTTTTGCCTTAAATATTCATATTGAACTTAATTGTACAAAATTAGGTGGCTCTTGTTCACAGATTTACTTCTTATAGGAAGTGCCACGCCCACTATTGGTAATCTGGCCATTTCTGTTCAAAATATTTATATTGATAATAAAGTAACTCCTGTTGTCTTGTTGTATTTAGTTCATTAGGGAAGTGCCACGCCCACGTCCTTTTCATCCCTAAATGTTCTTATGCACCCAGAGAAAAACTATTTTTAAATATGGTCACCTCCAACAAAACTATTTTTAAAGAAAATTGTGAACATATTATGTTTAAATTTAACCATATTATTGTCACCGACAACCATATTATTGTTTAATTAGTCCTCCATCAAGTAGCCACAACCATTTTATGGTTCCCTCCGAACATGTTTAGGTCAACAATAACCAAAATATGTTAACACTTATAATAGCATGTTTGGTTTTCAACCATAGCATGTTGCTCTTGGAGAAGAGGAAAATACTATTGTTAATTTAAAAACGAATTATATTCATATTTAACCATAACATGCTTGGCGGCAACAATGATATGGTTTTGGCTTGTTAATGTAGGCCTAATTCAACAATAATATGGTTGTCGGTGACAATAATATGGTAAAATTTTAACGTAATATGTTTAAAATTTTGTCTAAAAATAGTTTTGTTGGAGGTGACCATATTTAAACATGTTTTTTCTCTGCGTGGGCTGTTATAGTTTCGCATATATTTATATATATATTTCATATGTTTCACGCCCACTATTGCTAATGTACCCATTTTATATCCAAATGTTCTTTATATATCAAAGAAGCTCTTGATAAGTTTAATACTTTAAATTTAGTCATCTATCGTTTTTTACATATACACGAATTTTAGTATTTAATTCATATGTCGGTGTTTTTCTGATATACGCCACGCCTTCTATTACAAGTCCGCCTATTTTTTACCCAAATTTTCGTGTGAACGTCAAAGTTGACCGTAATTAATTTGGGGACTCTACCTGTTTGAGTTTCCGATGCAAAAAATTTTCAATACTTCTTTTTAAATAAGCGTGGCATCTCGTTCACTTGAAATTTCAAAATAAAATGTATGTTTCCTTCCAAACATACAGGAATACGCTGTGAAAATTTTAAGAAAATCAGTCCAGCCGTTAAGACGTCTCTAGACTTTAAACAGACGTACAAACAAACAAACACACATTCATTTTTATATATCTGTGGCAATAACTAATAATGTATTAAGTCGAAATTTCGTGTTTTGAGATATTAAAAGGTTTGTCTAAAATAAATTGTATGTTGTGTTGTGTAAGTTAAAATATAAGTGTGCATAGTTTTATTAATAATGACATTTTATACTTGAAATTTAGCTGAGTGATAGATCTTGAAGAAGAGATGTAATAAAGTGAAAAAGCACTTATATCAACTTAAGTCATTATTATTTATTACCACAGATATATATATTTAAATCGTTTAAAAAATATTATCAACTTTTTGGTATATCTTTGTTACGGACATAACAAACTAATAAGTTCGTTCTTACTGTGTCCAACTTATAAATAAATTAATCGTTAAAATATTATAAAAATTTATTTTAACACTTGCAAACGAAATGTACAACTTGATTTTTTAATCATTTTTCTCAAAACTTTAAAATATTTCGTGATTTTGTGCAACTTTATCTGTCTTTTATTTTTTTCGCTCGTTTTTAGTTTCCTTTTTTGATGCAAAAACTTTTAATCAACATGAGCAAAGTTTTCTTCTTTTGGTTTGTGTTAAAAGTTTTGATATATTTTTTTTTTTTTTTTTTTTTTGTTTTGGCTGCACTCGCAAAATGAGTAGAAATATTATGAGCGCTGCTTTTTGAAGTCTGAAAATAATAATATTTTCTATTTCGCTACTCATAAGTAGGCAACAAAAAGTTGCAACAAAACAACAGGGACGAAAATAACAACGAAAAAGTAAATTACAAAGAAAGAAAAATTTAACTGAAAAATAAAGTAAGTTAAAAGTACTACTCCATTTCGTAATACTTTGAAAACAGTAAGAAAGTTTTTTTATATTCCATTTTTACCGCTTAAATTTAGTTGCTCTTGCTTTTCTTTTGGCCGCAAAATACACCGAGGAATTATAAGTTTGAGTTGATGTTTATGGGATGACATAAATCCTGCATTTAAGTTCTTAACTATTCGTTGCATATATAAATATGTAACTTAGAGTTATTAAGGAAACAACGTTTTGCCAAAGTGTATGCTACAGGTAAGGATGTGCCTCTAAGTATGCTTTATGTTTTTTACGCAATTATTAAACCAGTTTATTTCTTACACCCAATAAAACAATTTTTTTTAAGATAATTTTATTAAATGTGATATCGATATCTCAATTCCAAAACATTTCAAGGGCCATTATTACAACTTGCCGTTTGTTAAAGGGAGAATTTTCTCGGGCGTATAACAAGTTGTTTAATATTTCAACTTTACTTTAACCAATTCGGTAGGATGAACTTGCTCACTTAAGTTTAAAGTAAAGTTGTAATAAATTTTTATTTTAGTGCGAATGTGTATTCTAAGTCAAATAACAATTTATTAAGATATTATAGTTTATAGTCTTTTTCCTTCAATATTTTCAAGGAATATTTTCTATGCACTATCAGAATATTTTGTTTGTAAATGTTTGTTACGAGGCTTACTTTAGCTATCCTTTGGCTGGCGATGAAGTAAATTCTGCAGAAAATGCATACAACTATTAGATACCAGCAGAATGTAATGCATTTTCTCGACCGCTAAGGCCTTCGTCATCATTCTTTTTATCTAATAACTGAATAGTGCCTTATTGTAAATTTTATGTTTTTAACTTAATTATTTTAACAAATAGAATCTGGGAATTTTACTTTTCATACAAAGAATGCTGACGAAGGCCGTAGCGGGCCAGAAAATGGATTACATTCTGATGGTATCTTATAGTTGTATTAATTTTCTGTACAATTCACTTTATTGCTAGCCAAAGAACAACTGAAGTCAGCCTCGTAACAGAAATATACAAACAAAAAATTCTGATAGGGCATAGAAAATATTCCTGATTAATATTGAAGGAATAAGACAAGCATAAAAGCTTTATAAATTGTAATTTGACTAAACATACACACTCGAATTAATATTAAAATTTAATACAAAATTAAACTCAACATGAGTAATAAAATTTCCAGATTCTATTGGGTAAAGTTGTAAAAGTGGAATAATTTTTGTACATGGGAAAATCGTACCTATAACTATCGGCTAATTTTTTATAATGGACCAAAGTCGACTTAGCATGTTTTTAATGTTTGAAGTAAGTATTGTTCAACTTAAATTCTGTAAAATTTTGGTGTTATTCGCCTAATCAAATCTAAGGTTATGCACAAAAAAGTATTTACACAGAAAAAATTAAAAATTGTCTCTTATCACCAAATTCATAGAATCAAGCAAACAATTTGTTGATTTTGCACCCATTACCAAAATTATTATATTGATTACTAAAAATTGCAAAAATGTTTTATTGTGAATATTTTTTCCCAATAAATGACATTTGTAATTTTTATAAAAAAAAATTATCACATTTATTAAATTGAGATACTTTGTAAACAATTTTTTTAATTGATAAAAAAACTACTGATAATTTGTTCTATGTAGCCCCGTTAACTTTAAGAACGTTTCCTGCAAAACTCACTTTTTCGACTTGGCATGTTTTGGAATTGAGCTGTCGATGTATGGACAATGTAAGTCTGAATGGTTTGGTCCCCATACCAAAATAAGTTGACCCAGTCACCCCCTAGGATTAAAGATTAGTTGCAAATAATTCCACAATTTTTTTTTTTTTTTAGTTTTTTGTATACTGCGTCGCCATTTAAAGTCCGATCATAAAACATTGCATATCGTTTTTATGTCTTGTCTATGTTTTCATATTTGCCTTTGGTGTGTTTTTAAGCCGACATCAAATTCTGGGCGCCACTTATGCCATCTCACATCGTCCAATTATTTCACGTGGCAAGAAAGCCCTTCTAGGGGTGCGAACAGAGTGGCCGCTTGTTGCCGAGCCGAGCCGACTGACGCTTATTGCGAGCACTTGTTCATGCGAGAAACAAGTTTGAGTGTGCATAGTGGATGTGAGAATCAGCGCCGATATTTTATATATTATTTGTGTTTTATGTATGTTTGTATGCATTTGGGTTTATTGTTCATTCGTGTTTGTGAAATTGAAGTGAAAAGATATGGATTCGTCAGATGATGAGTAAAAAAAAACCTTTGGAAATTTGAATTTTTGGAAAATTAGAACTAAAATTAGGAACAAACTGGTTCTAATTTACGATCGCCTACTGTAATTATGATTTGAGTTTGGTTTTGTTGAGAAACAAAACTGACATTGAGTTTTAAAATTTTACTTATTTACGCATTTCTTCAATTATTCTTTAAATTTTTATTACATTTTTTTTTATATTTTGCTTATCAGTTTTTTTTAATTTTTTTTATAATTGTTATAATATTATTTAATTTTTAATTCTTTAGTTTAATTTTTATTTTATTTTTTAATATTTATTTTCTTTTTAATATGTATTATTTTTTTAATTTTTTGATAGCCTGTTTTATTTACTTTTTCTTAAATTTTTGTTTTTCATTTTTTTAAATGTTTTCCAAACAAGTTGAAATCATAACAACATAACATAAACAATGTTTTCGGCGCTGAAATACGCCTTCAATCAGCTTTGCGCTCTGACCAGCTCGGCGCACACTATGACCGGTTCGCGCTTATTTGTACTAATTTGTATAGTACCAGTTTTCTAGCATTGGTTCTCACAATAAGCGTCAGTCGGCTCGGCTCGGTAACAAGCGGTCACTCTGTTCGCACCATAAAGCTTTGTACTTCTAGATTTTAATATACTCACTTTTATGCCAAGTCCCATATTTAGGCCCACTTTTATTTACTTATATATATTATATTGAAGTTTCTGTTTTTTATATATAGTGCCGCCGTTTAAAGTCCGATTTTAGTGTATCGCATATCATTTGTATGATATAATTAAATATACTCACTTTTATGACAAGCCTAAAAATTAAGCCCTCTTTTCTTTTTCACATACATGTTACATTAAACCAGGTCGATATACAAAACAATAATATTTGCTGCATATCGATCACGGGCGCCATGAAGACCTGTCCCACTCTGGCTTTATTTCTCCGCTTCACATATGTAAAGGAGGAGGCCACAGGATGCCACGGGTTCCCTAAAACAGAGCAGGGAACTATATGGGTCACTTGCGGATCCTCTAAAATCTCAAAAACGATCCATCTAATCAGATGCTGCCTAGTCTGATAATCACATGCTGCCTAGTCTGATATTGGATATGAACTTTACTGTCCTTATACTTGATAGGGATCAATGGGAAGACCAACCCTGGTCGCGCGGGTACGCGGACCAGTTTTGCATCTCTGAACGATTTGGGGAAACACAATGAAGTGAATTTGTGTTGGGTACCCGGCCATGGGAAACGAAAGGGCTTCACCCATTTATAGGTCCTGAGCCTTTCGTCGGCGTCCCTGCTAGTCACATTTAAGAGATGTTGCAAACATGGTCCGAACATGAATTCCTTTACACATGGACGTCCATTACTGGATTAAGAGAGTCCAAGAGATTAGTGACTCTATCTAGTAGCAGGGCAGGTAGACTACTTCTTCTTGAGAAGGGAGAAATTAGGCTAATTGTGGGCTTATTAATGGGGCATTGCGGTCCCAGATACCATCAATATATAATGGGTAATGTTGGCACTAAGATATGAAGATTCTGTGAGGTTGATGACGAAACGTCGCAACATGTTCTCTGCTGATGTCCAACTAAAATCTACGACCTTTCACCGGGCAGGGTGATAGGCTTTATACGCCGCCTGACATGACATGGTGATATACACAGGCTGCACAAAAGATCAGCTGGGTCACGGTGCTTATGGCATTCTTCATATCATTCTTTATATTAAAAAACACCGGTTCAAATTTTTTTCGATCCATTATCTTATGATTTATATGGGGACTATGGAAATTGTGGATTGATCTTCACAAGACTTAGTAGTATGATTTCCAGTCATATAGAATTAATTTGTGTAAAGTTTAACGAGAATATATGCATTCTATTAATATTAATTTTTTTTAACAAAAATATACATTTTTTATGGATATTTTTTCACATTTGGCTTCATAACTCTTTACGTACTAAACGGATTTTAATTCGAAGCTGCATAGAAAAAAAAAACAATTTGACACTCTGTTGAGTCCTTCGAAGTTAAACGTATTTTCAACAGATGTACAGACATGCGGACATATCTCAATCAACTACGAATTCATCAAGAACCCAGAATATATATAAAGCGTGATCCATTTCGAGGTTCCCTCCTTTTTTAAGGAAAAAAACAACAGAAAATTCAAATTTAATGGGGAATGTTTATTATTCTTTGAAAGAACATTCTTTGGCATTTTTTTTTTGAAGATTATGTCTATCAAATGTTGGCCGTTGCTGCGTCGCAGATGGTCCATCCGTTGAGTCCAATTTTCGATGACTCGTTCGAGCATTTCGACTGGTAACTGGCGAATGACACGCGTTATGTTTTCCTCAAAGGCCTGAATCGAAGCGGGTTTGTCCGCATAAACTTTAGAATTTACATATCCCCACAGGAAAAAGTTTAACGGTGTGATATCACACGATCTTGGTGGCCAATCGACCGGACCAAAACGTGATATTATGTGCTCACCGAAGTGTTCTCTCAATAAATCCATTGATTACTGTAATGTGTGGGAAGTGGCGCCGTCTTGCTGAAACCAAATTTCGCCGAGATCACGGGCTTCAATTTAGGCATCAAATAGTCGGCAATCATTGCACGATAACGGTCGCCATTGACGGTTACGTTCGCACCGGCATCATTTTTAAAGAAATATGGACCGATGATTCCACCGGCCCACAAACCACACCAAACCGTTGTTTTTTCTGGATGAAGTGACAGTTCTTGAATCCTTTCAGGTTGCTCTTCATTCCAAATGCGGCAGTTTGTTTTATTTGTTTACATACCCATTGAGCCAGAAATGGGCCTCATCGCTGAACAAAATTTGCCTCGAAAACGTCGGATCTTCTTGGAACTTTTCAAGAGCCCATAGAGCGAAGCGATGTCGCTTGGGAAGGTCGAGCGGCTTCAGTTGTTCCACAAGCTGTATTTTGTACGCTTTCAATTTAAGATCTCGACGTAAAATGCGCCAAGTCGTTCCATACGTCAGTCCGAGTTGCTGCGAACGACGCCGAATCGACTCTCCACGGTGTTCGTGTACACTCTCTGCTACGGCCGCTATATTTTCTTCACAGCGTCCTGGACGTGATCTATTCGGTCGAATATTATCCAATAATAAATGCTGGGTCTCAAAATGGCTGATGGTGTTCCGAATATAACGCTCAGTAGGCCGATTATTTTGACCATAAGTTGAGCGAAATGCACGAAACGCATTCCTCACAGAACGTGAATTTTCGTAATAAAGTTGAACGATTTGTAAGCGTTGTTCAGGCGTAAGTCTTTCCATTATGAAATGCCAAACAATACTAAACAATAATAACATGACACCATGACACGACTCACACGTGATGTGTCAAAAAAAGGCTATTGAAAAAAGTATCTCTACTTGAATCGCCCGTTACTTTACGGGGACTTAGATAAATTTAAAAAAGTTTCACATGAAAGCAGAAACTTGTTATACCTTTGTAGTGAAGTGGCATGGCCCTCCCTAAAAAAAACGAAGCATGGTTTTAAAGAAGAATAACTGAAATAACAAAAAATTCAATCTGTGAGGCCGATCGTTACACTCAGCATTTTTTATTTGCATTTTGTAAAGAGCTGTTTGTCTCAAAAATTCATTGCTTCAAAGTGGCAACTCGCCACAAATACAATTCATGGCGGCCGAGGGCGAGGTTGTAGGCGAAACTTTAACGTTTCTCTTTTACAAACCCGTGTGTATATTCAATTTGGTTAAATACAAAACTAAGAGTAGCCATGAGGTTTCAAAGGTAATGCGTTTAAGATGTTGTTGCCTAAGTAATCGCTGTTAAAATTGAAGTGAAATTTTTGCTGGGTAGCTAACAGATTGGTCCAAGCAACGGAAGTTTTTTTAGTCTCACTGAATTCCGTGAATAAAATAGTATTTTTTAAAATATATACACCGTTCGAAGTAATTTTTGTTTTTGGTAGAGTATTCACTACTGAAACGACCACAGGGACCACACAAAAAATTGTTGTTCTGCTCTCAAGACGCTCGTTCTTAAAATAGCCGAAGGCCTCTTAAAATTAGCTTTAGTAGATTAAAGTTTCACATTTATATTTTATCATGAAATTTGTCTACAATAACAAAAAAAAAAACTGCAACAAAAATCGCTTCAACATACAATAAAAGAAATTGCACGTAATTTAAAATCTCGTTGATAATGAAAAAAAATACAGATTTATTACAATTTTCTACGCCATGACGAGTCAGCCATCCAACCACTGAGATGAAAACTAAAATACAGAAAATTTTTGTATCACGAATATTTTTATTTTCTCTTTATTATACCCTCCACCACGAATCGTTGTGAAGAGGGTATACAAAGTTTGTCATTCCATGTGAAACTTTTTTATATTCATCTAAGACTTAATACAGTATATATATTCTTGGTCCCTGAGTTTATCTTCGATTGATTTAGCCATGAACGTCTGTCTGTCTGTCCGTCTGTTGAAAACACGCTCACTTTCGAACGACTCCAAAGAATGGAACCATATCGGTGTCAAATTGTTTCTAGTTTTCATAAGAGGTTGGGATTGAAATCCAGCAAAACCGGTTTAGTAGGATAAGAGCAGAGTTTAAAAAACTGCAGTCAAAGTTGACAAACTGCCATTTCTTACACATCTTCACTTGTCATTGGCCAAAAAACTGCTGCTTTTACTTCTGATTCACTAAATGTAAACATTCGCTGTCAAACCAACTCAAAAAGCGGAAACTTGTTCACAAATTTTCGTTTTTTGTTCTACAGTTTTTGGTTTCGACTGCAGTTTTTTAAACCATGGATAAAAGCTATGAATCAAAACGTGGAACAGTCACCCTAAAAAATTTATAATTTTGTTACAAAACCTAGAATAAATAGTGGTGGACAAATTCATTATATATGACTAGAAATCATAACACAAAATTTCGTGAATATCGGTCAATAATTTGCCATAAGCTCCATATAAAGCCCCTATCGAAAAAAACGTTAGTACGCTTAAAACCGTTATGAATAATGATATTGTAATAAAATTTGGTCAGTCATAGTTTTATTTCTTAAAGATCGGCCCATAAGTTACCACACTTCCCATATAAAGCCATATAACTGTAGGTGGAGGGTATCAAAGATCCAGAATAGCCAAATATAGCACTCAAACGTGTTTTTTAGTTTTTCTTTTTTATTATTTTGCTTTATTTAGAAGATAGAAAATTAGTTCTTTGTATATATATACATATATACATTTTTTTTATTTATTCGCAAATTTTTTTTTTTTTTTTTGTACATTTTGTTTAGAGAGCAACAGTTATTTGAATGGATTTTTATGATACACACACGCACATACCCAAATTTTATCTAAAATTAAAACCGTTTTTACATCACGTACTTGCAGATACGAGCATTTTATCTGTCATTTTTATAGTTGTATATGTTACTAGTTGTAGTGTTCTATGAAGCGTTTTTAGCTTTATTTTTTCCTATTTGTTTAGTACTGGGTAAGGGAAATATTTGTTTCGTTATGTGTATAATAAAAAAGGGGTAAAATATTTTTTTTCATAAAGATTTTCGGTAAAGTCACTTCTAACAGAATCTTAAGAGGTTACCGAGTACTTCGATTCAAAGGAAATAAATAACGAGTTCGAACAGTTATACACAGTTTATTACAATTTTCATACTATTTGTTTTGGATGAACGGAGGAAGTTTTTAATACTGATCGAAAACAAAAAATTCCTTTTGAAATAGCAACAGTATAACTTTTTATTAAATTTCCTATTTATTTATAATTACAACTCTGCCATCGTTCGAACGAGTACGAAAATTGGTATACACAGTATAAATTGTACAAACTTGGAAATAATTTTTGTTAAGCAAAATCCGCGCTAACCCCCATGTATCCATTTTTTTCATTAAGAAGTGTTTAAGCACCACTTAGTCAACTTAAATTTTATTCAATTAAAACTTTAGAGATTGGCGACTGGAGAACACTATAAGCCGAATATAATAAACAAATATTGGTAACATATTTGGCTTAAATGGTAAAATAAACCACACAAATGGCTTGGCAAACACGAACTTTTTTCTAACCTTGACTCCAACCGCTGAAATTTTTGAAGTTCGAAACCGACTCCAACCCTAACTCCGACTCCTATTCTGACATTAATACTAAATGTATATGAGTCTGGTCCTTATTTGACTTTAAACTGTTTTTTTAAACAGTAACTTTGTTTGGTATTTTGTTTAAGCTTTGATATCGTTGCAAATAAAACTTTTTGAGGGTATTGTAGGTAATTCTCATTCCTTCTGTAGTTTTGTTTGCTGATAGCTTTGGCTTTTCTAAAATTATTTAGGAGAACGTTTCCTGACGATCTGGCCTAAGCAACCAGT
This sequence comes from Pollenia amentaria, assembly GCA_943735925.1. Lineage (NCBI taxonomy): Eukaryota > Metazoa > Arthropoda > Insecta > Diptera > Polleniidae > Pollenia > Pollenia amentaria. Next base: position 115,795,001 of record OX031010.1, on the reverse strand, counting down.
GAAATGCGCATAGAAACAGCTTATCCTCCAACAATAAATTTTAGTATTTTTATCAATTATTAAAAAAGGGAATTAAGCACAACAAACAAAATCTTTTAGTAACTTTTAAATGTGTAAATAGAGCAAAAAAAAAAAATTTTGCTATACAAATTTTGAATAGCATTTTAAATATTGTATCGCCGATTTCAAAGAATTTTTATTTTGGAAAATTTAACAAAATTTTTTTAAATTTGTTATGCCGAAAAATTTTGGAGTAGAAGTCGCGAGTTTTTATGGGTACTTCGATTCCGACTTCGGTACAAAAACCTCAACTCCGACTCTTCAACTCCGACTCCACAGCCCTGCTTTTTTCCAACACAAACATATATCGTACAAACATGAATTTTTTCATTTTTGTTATGTTTTCAATGAATGCAGACGACGATAGTGCTGCGGTAATTTGGCTCATATACATGTTTTAAACGGAGGAGAAATATAAAATAAAGGAAAATATCTTGTAGTAAAGAGTGATTAAGGACACGAGCTGCTATGTCACAAACAATGCTGTTTAAAAATTAAAATTTATGACTGAAAATAATTTTAATGTTTCTTCTTTAACGTCTTCACTCTGCAAAGATTACGCTGAAATGATTACATTTAGTACCAGACACCACAAAAAGTTTGACAAATATCCAACACATCTGCCAATTATTAAACATATTTAATATTTCTACAAACATGCTTTAAATGTTTGTCCAAACAGCAAACATCCCAAATAATAATACAAAGCATTTGTACAAACGTAAAATAATGACATGTGTGCTAAGCAATTTGCGTGGTTTATTTTGCCCTTAAGTGGCCTTCAAAATAACAAAAGTAAAAAGTATAAAGGTATAGATAGTCTATCGTTTGATACCCTACACCACTGTATAAAAGGACACTTTTTTGAAATTGTACCGTATTTAGGACCCATGACCAATCATGGACCCCGCAAAACAAAATAATTATTTCGATATCAACATCTATATGGAATTTGTTCATCTTAAAGCGATTTTAGAAAGGGGGTCTATATAGGGCCAATTGACAATTTTGGATCTATCATGACACACAATTATAAAAGTTATCGTTGCTAAATTTTATATCCACCATTTATAAAGAAGTTATGAAACTTAACACAATTCTCGGGAGGATATTTGTAGGGGAGCTATCGTCAAATATGGACGGTTTTTATGAAAATTAGTAAGACTATTTTTGTTTGTAAAATTTTGTTTTTAAACAAAATTAATCGAAATAGCAACATTATAAAATAGCGTATGGGCAGGAAGACCATTTCGGAAGAAATTTTTGAGGGGGTCCACGTAAAATTATGAACAGATTCCCATGATTTTCAATAAGTTTCGGTCTTATAGCAATTGAAATTTATAAACTAAATTTAATCAAATTGCAACCTGTACCTTGCGCACAAGGTTACAAACACAGACATCCAGACGGCAAGCCATCCGACCGAACATACTCCGTTAGATCGACTCAGAAAGTGATTCTCAGGCCATCGGTATATACTTCAAGGTTGGTCTAAAACCAATATTTTTATGTTTTACACACATCAGCACAAACGCATAATATCCTCTCGACTGCCCAGAAAAAAACTTCGCTTACTCTTCCAAAAGGAAAAGCTTCTTACACTTTTTATTTATTAGCTTTTTTTGTAATGTACTACTACTTATTTTTTCGATTTTTTATAACTGCTTACTTTTCGGATGCATTTAGGTATATTAATATAATGACTTACTTTTCAGGTACCATTTAGTTAAATGTGAATGCGTTCATTTTGGGACATCCCTTTGTAAATGTAGAATTGCCCGTAGTATTTTTATTTTTTTTTTTCTGATTACTCAGCATTTTCATTTTGCACTTGGCATTTTATTTAGCATTTTTAGAAAATGGTTTTAGCTATTTTTTAGCATTATGTATTTAAAAAATCTGAACGAATTTATGCTAAATAAACGAATAAATTTCGCTTAAATATTTTATAAATAATCATAAATTTTGACTAAAAACAGTTGTACCCAAAATGAAATTTAGTATAAAAATGAATAATTCTTATATTAAGAAACATCTTACCACTCTTGTTAAAAATAAAAATAGAATTTTCAGGGAATATTAGAAATCATCATGTCGATTATAAATATTAATTGGCCTTTAATATTACGTTATAAAAGTACACAGAGATTTCACTTTGTGTATAGATTAAAACTCTATAGTGTAAATGTTTGGAAAATTTTTTTGTTCTAAAATAATAATTTTTAAGCTTCAACTTTTCTATAACTTTCAACTATAAGAAATAAAATGATCAAAAAAATGTTATATAGCATAGAAATAAAATCGTTTAAATTTTGCGTGTATCAGGGGTTTGCGGGCCCCTTCAAATAAAAATTTAATCTCAACTACCTGTGCTACATTTTTATATGTATCAGATGCTTAACCAAAATCTACCCTTTTGTTTAAATATGAACTTTTATTTCAATTTCATTAAAAAATAAGTCACTAAAATTTATTTAGTTTTGAATAAAATTTCATACTGGTAATAAATTTTTAAAAACTGTTTGCATTATTTTTAGCATTTTTTGGCCATGCCAGATTTAGCTGTAAAAATTTTCAAGATATGGTCACACTGTTACTCAGCACAATTTTTGTAGGTGCAGTTTTAACTGGGTATTGTGGTGTGTGTATCATCCAATTATTTATTTTACGCAGGGGTATTCGAGTGGCGATTTAATTTTAAGGGAGGTTATAAAAAAGTGTATACTTGCTTACCATGGCACTGCAGCTAATAAGATGACTACAACACAGGGCTTGCAGTTATAACGGTTGCTGCACTTATGTGTGCTAACAGAATCCCTGGCGAGAAAATTGACCAAAAACTTTTCAGTAAATTTATACGATACCCACCAGAAACTTGATAACGGCGAGAAGATTATCAGCGAGCATTGAAAGTTGTAAACGACACCGCCGAAAGAGGCGTGAAAATGATGGAGGAGTACAATAAAATATTGTGCAGGAACGAAGAGGAGAAGCAGTACTTGATTCAAGTTGTCGCTGATTATCGAAAAAAAAATTCCGACTTTTGAAAAAAGCAATTTCATATAAATCATTGATAAGAAGCAATTAATAACATCAATAAAGCAATTTAAATTTTTTGCAATAATTGTCTATTTTTTCTCCATTTTGGTAAATTTTCGGGAAAATTAAATTTTTTGTATGGGGAACATATGAAGGGTTGGAGATGGAGGATACGTTTGTTCTAGAGTAATAATGGGGTTGCTCATACATTTTAACAAAAATCGAAAATAAAAAAATAAGGACCACCTTATTAACACATATCTATGTACAATATTTATATAATAAGGTGTGTTAAAGCCTAAAATGTAAAAGCCTAAAAAACTAAATTGGATATGAAATCTATTTTAAGGAAAATTTTTATGGAAATTTTATTTTAAAATACGTTTGAAATGTATTTAATTTTTTATGAATGCAGCAGTTAGATTTTAAGAAAAAAATTATTCCCTTATCTAATAAACAAAATTTTTTCCCTTTTTTTAAAAACAAAATGAAAAATTCCAAATGAACAATACAAAAGTAATAAAGGAAATATAAAATAAAAACGTACAATAAAACTTTCAAAATAAATAGATGGAAAAATGCTTAATTATTTTTTTTAACCCATAAAGAAATGTAAAAATTAGTGTTATCGAGCTTAACTTTCGTCGAATAAAATGTATCACTTGATTATTTTTAGTTTTATACTTGAAGAATTCTTAAATTCTTTGTAAAAATAATATAAAACTTTAGATGCGTTTTGTATTGAAAATGATTAAGTCGGTTTAATTAAATCACATATTATTTTGTCTAGAAATGACCCCTCGGAATAAAAAATAATTTTCCTTGAAGGATGTTTTAGATTGGGAAATTATTTGAGAACACAATAACTGCAAAATTTATGGTCGAATAATTTTCATTCTAAATTTAAATATTTTTTATTTTTTTATTTATTCAATCTAACAAATACAATTACAAATTATGCTCTAAATTAATTTACCGCGCATCTAAACTAATTTAGCCCGTTGTAGTGAAACATACCAGAGTCTGTAACAAGTACCAGGGTAGTTGTTAGAAAAGTTGAAAAACTGCCATTTCTTCCACTTCTTCATTTGTCATTGGCAAAAAAAAACGGTTGCTTTTACTTCTGAATCATTAAATGTAAACCGTCGCTGTCGAACCAAATCAAAAAGCGAAAAGATGTACACAAATTTTCGTTTTTTGTTCGACAGTTTTTGGTTTCGACTGCAGTTTTTTAAACCCTGTTGATACCGATACAAAAAAAATTTTTAACGCCGGTATTAATACCGAAATTCATTTCGGTTGCTAACAAACATGTTTTTCAAAGTTTTTTTTGTGAATTAAATTATATGAATTCATTTATAAGATTACGTTTTAATGTACCAAATTCCCAGTTCGTACCCTTGAAAAAAACACACTAAAATTTATTGCTGGTGGATAAACTAGTTCATATGCGCATTACACTGGTTGTTTAGGCCAGATCATCAGGAAATCTTTTTCCAATGACTTTAGAAAAGTGAAAAATATTATACAAATAAGAACGTATAGCGAATAAGAATTTTAAACACTCAGCTTATACTTGTAATATTTAATATCAAAGCTTGAACAAAGCAATAACAATAAACAGTGAGATTATCTTTTCTTACATTCCCCTACAATTGGCTGGTTTTTTTACCTGTTTTTTTTTTCAAAATAAAATACAAATTTTCGCTTCACAGAAAAAATTATCAGTAGTTTTTTATCAATTAAAAAAATTGTTTTTAAAATATTTCAATTTAATTAATGTGATAATTGAATCAATTATTCTTTTAGTTGAAAGAAAATAAAAAATAAAAAATATAATTTTGATTTTATTAGCATTTAAGTTGTTTTGAGATACATTTTTAATATAAATAAAAATTAAATATCAAAAAATCTTAATTGATTTTTTTCGTTTAAAATAAAATAATTTAAACTTATAAAATTGTTGTTCGGAATTTTCAAAACCTGAGCTATATTTAATTAAATCAATTTACACATTGTTTGAAACGGCAAAGTATTTTGATCAGTTTTGTAATTAAAATTAAAAATATCGTTTACTGAAAAAAATAATTCAAAATTTTAAAATTTTTAAAATTTTTAGTAATCAATACAATAATTTTGGTAAAAGGTGCAAAATCAACAACTTGTTTTCTTGATTCTATAAATTTGTTATGAATTTGGTGATTAGAGAAAATTTAAAATTTTTCCTGTGTTGGGAATTTTTCAATATAAATTTCTAAACGAAAATTTTTTTTAAGTTTGAAAAATAGGCAGTTAAGCACTTTTTTCTTATTACCCCAAAAATACTGAACTGACAGCACTAGTAAAAACTTAAGTTTAATACAGATTTTTCTTTTATACTAGTTTGTGTATATTGATAATTTGCTTTAAACACTTTCGAAATTCATCTGGAAAAATATTTCTAAGGCCTCTTTTTTTGCTATACGGATAACCCATATATGATGTTAATAACAAAGAACATTAATACAAATATACAAATTGTTTATAAAAAGTTTAAGCAAAATTTTTCATATTTTTTGGTTTAATATTTAGTGCACAAGCATTCAATTTATATTTCATGACAATCGTTGTTTTAATTTTAATTTACATATATACAGACATCATTGCGTATGAGTATTATTATATTTTTAATAAACATCACGCCTAAGTCACGCCTAAGCCGTACCTAAACAAGAGCGGAGTGCGGAACGTTTTCTTCCGCGTAGCTTTTACGCTGATATGACATACCTAAACAAGAGCGTCAGCGTTATGTCACAAACAGTAGTGTTAACTTCTGTGCTTACTGAAAACCTGATAAAAGATATAGGAAATGGAATTAAAACTGCTAGTTTGACCTAAAAATAGCTAATTTGCCATTATTTATTATCTAACGATTAAAACAGGGCTGTAAAAACCACAAATGTAACAACCCTGCTTATTTTAACGCGCTGTCAAAATCGGAGTTTCCAATTGCAAAGCGTGACGCCGCGCTATTTAGGGATGCTTCATAGAAACTCTATGGGCATGAGGATTTTTGACAGCTAGAAAACGCGTTCCGCTCTTGTTTAGGTATGGCTGTTACTGTATTCAATGTTGGTCAAAATACTTGCATTGGTGTATTTGAAATTAGGGAAGTAACGAAACGCCATTTTGCCGATACGATACTGACACCGATACTAAAAAAAATATCGCTGATATCGATATCGTTACAGATAAGATATTGAATTTAAATTCAAGTTTAAATTTCCAAAACTCAACTAAAGTAATTTTTTATTGTACAAAATTACATTTAAAGATATTATTGATATTTAAAATTTAATAAGATTTGAAAAACAAAGAATTAAATATTAATTCATGATAAAATTAACAAAAAATTAGTCCAATTTTCATTCATATGGCCAGAAATAATATCATGCAATTTTCTGATTATCGATCCATATTTACCTTAGATCCCATAATAAGCAGACTTCTGAAAAACACTTTAAACAATATTTACTTCCGTATTGAAATTCGTTCCATTTACATTTTTAAAAACACAGATCACTCCACAGGAATTTGTGATGATTTGTACACAATTATCAATGGGTCTAATATAAATTTCCCTCCTGAAAATCATTTTTGTTCGGCATAAACTATAACGAATCATGATATTTTATTCAAGCTAGCCCAAAATGCTAGAATTAAAAGGATAACACTGTCTGATTGTCGTCCAATTTGTTTAAACGGGAATCAATTTTTATACTGACGTCCGTTTTTATAAAGATTAATTAATAATTTTTAGCTCTCATATATTCTAAATGTCGGTGGATGGTATCAAATATTCGTCACAGCCGAATATAGCACTCTATTTCGTTGTTAATGCAGTAGGTTAGGTTAGGTTCCATGGGCAGCCATCAAGAGACAGCTCACTTGGGTCCTATAGCGGTCCCTTTGTGATACCCAGCGCCAATGCCCATCCCCGAGAGCAGTTACTCAGATGGCGTCACTGCAGTGTTGAGCCAATTCGTCTTCCTAATGAAGAGAAGAAGCAATTTTAGTTCTATTTCTGATAGATCCTCCAAACAGGAAAACACCCAGGTATTTTCCCCTGATGCCCCGTAGCCCAGGGCATTGACAGAGAAAGTGAAGCACAGTTTCCTCTTCCTCCTCATCATGAGAACTTCTACAGTAGTCATTGAATACCAGACCCATTCTTCTAGCATGAGTCCCAACAGGCCAGTGTCCAGTTATGACCGACACCACGGTCCTGATTTGGTTCCTATTGAACCCAAGTAGAGATTTGGTTCTCCGTTCATCATATCAGGTGGACTCACGGGTCCATCCCTCTTGCGCAATTCTATAATTCTCGCGCAGAATGAGTGACTTACAGTGAGCCATTGGAAGGCTAATGAATTGATCAATGAATGCTTCATCCATACGACCACCTTCCTTGGCCAGCTCATCTGCTATCTGGTTTCCCGGGCAGTTTGAGTGCCCTGGTATCCATATAAGCGTTAACTCTGAATGTTCAGCAATCTCATTCAAAGACATCCGGCATTCCATAGTTAACCTAGATGTCGTATAGACACCCGCAAGAGAGGCAATGGCAGCCTTGCTATCAGTAAATATACGTATATCTCCCGATACGCGATAATACTTTAGCCAGTTGGCTGCCCGCTTTATAGCCGAGATTTCCGCCTGCAGGACACTACATCCATCCGGCAGGCGAAAGGAGACTTTTACGCCCAGTTCCTCTATGTAGAAACCTCCGCCAACTCTTTCCCCCTTTCTTGAACCATCAGTGTAAACCCCCAGGGTTGGTCCATGGAAGGTGCCCATTACCGACGGAGCACTTTCGTGCGCTATATGTGTCGCATACCTCGCACTAAAGAAAGGCTCCGGGGTGCAGTAGTCCACTCCCTCAGGGACAATCGAGTATCCCATTATGCTGGAGTGTCCATAGTCCCGGCTCGACCAGCCGTGTGCCGCGTTCAACCGAATCGCCGAACAAAGAGCCATCTGTCTGGCCATGATGTCCACCGGCAGCCAGTTTAGCATTGTAAACAGCGCCCTGGTGGGAGTGGAGCGCATTGATCCTGTGATCATCAATGCGGCCAGTCTGTGAACCTTCTCAAGCATCGTACGGTACCTGCCCTTGTCCAGCGCAGTCCACCATACGATAACACCGTAATACAGAGTCGGCTTTACTACAGCTTCAAAGATCCAGTTGACACATCTCGGGCCCATTCCCCAGTTCTTGCCGATTGCACCTCTGCACGCATATATAGCAACAATTGCCTTTTCCATCCTCGTCCGGATGTTCAGCCCCCATGACAGCTTACTGTCCAAGATTACGCCAATATACTTGGCGCTATAAGAGACCTTAAGTTCAGTCCCATTTAGCCTCGGAAGTCTCATGGCCTCAGTCCTATACTTCCTCGTGAAGAGTACCAGTTCCGTTTTAGACGGATTAACACCCAGGCCGTATGATACGCTCCAGGTGCTAAGTACCTTTAGTGCAGCCTCCATACACTGAGACATTATATTCAAATGCTTCCCCGTAATGGCCACTGCAACATCGTCAGCGTACGCCACAGTTTTAAACCTCATGTCGTCCATTTTCGTTAACATGGTATTCATAGTCAGGTTCCACAATAGTGGGGATAGTACTCCTCCTTGGGGAGTACCCCTGTTTACCAGCCTCTGAACGCTGGTTTCACCTATCGTGGAGCAGATGACCCTGTTCCTGAGTAGATTATCCACAAATCTACATATACCGTCATCAACCCCCAGACTCCTCATGGATGCAACGATAGAATCCGGGTTGACATTATTAAAGGCCCCTTCAATGTCGAGAAAGGCCACCAGAGCACACTGCTTGAATTCGAGTGATCTCTCAATAGTTCCAACTAGTGAGTGAAGAGCCGTCTCAACAGACCTACCCTTTGTGTAGGCATTGAGGTCGAGAGTAAACACTTTGGGATGGTCATCCTTAAGTGAATGTCGATAACTCTTTCAAGAGTCTTAAGAAGAAAGGATGAAAGACTAATCGGTCTGTAATCCTTCGCCTCAGTGTGAGAAGTCTTCCCTCCCTTGGGGATGAAGACAACTCTACACAAGGTCCAGCTCACAGGTACATACGAAAATCTAACGCATCCCCTGTATATAGCCATCAGCCAGGGTATGATCACAGTCGAATTCTTCTGCAGGTCCGCCGGAATTATACCATCCATACCCGGAGATTTGTACGGGTCAAAGCTGTCGACAGCCCATTTAATCCTGTCGTAGTCCATTGGGACGGACAGAGGACCGGGCATCGACTCACAAACCTGATCCCGCAAGCTCCCTTGGGAGTTTCCAGGAAAGTGAGTGTCAATTAACACCTCGAGTGTTTCCTGACTAGTAGTAGTCCAGCAACCGTCCGATTTACGGATATAGGTCGGGACAACAGGGCTCGAGGCCATTATCTTTGTCTCAGAGGATCCTTCCACGCCGCTGCAGAAGTTCCTCCAAGCACTCCTTTTCGCCGATCTAACCAAGTTCCTGAATCTATTCAGTGAAGACTTGTACTCCGCCCAATTACCATGGCGCTTAGCCATATTGAACAACCTACGACAGTCTCTTCTTGCCTGCGCAATATCAGGATCCCACCACGGTGGACGATCCCTGCCCCTATGCATCCTTGGCTTGCACGCCAAGGAAGTCGCTAACTGCAGTGAGTCTGTAAGCAGACCCACTGCCGCATCGATCCCTCCTATATCATCAACCCGGGGTGTTAATGCAGTACCTTTTAAATGATAAAAAATATAGCAAGAAAATGATTCTGTAAAAATTTCAAATCGATATGTGAAATATTGCATGGCCAATGTTCGAAGAATTTTAATTTTGGAAAATATTAGAACATTTTTTAAAATTTTTTGTGCCAATAAATTTTAGAGTCGGAGTCGCGAGTTTTTGTGGGTAGTACAACTCCGACTCCGACTGCGGTACAAAAACCTCAACTCCGACTCCACAGCCCTCGTTGGATTGCATCTTAAGATGAAATTCGCTACATTAAATACAGGCCCACCCACCATGCTGACAATAATATATCGTTTGTTGTCAGCCCAAACGAACAATTTGCATACAAAAATGTATCCTACTTGCCCCAAACCTTAACTTCACTTTTCGCAGTAAATTTAAGCAATTTCAAAATTTCATGTTTGTAAAAATTACAATTATCAAAATTTATGTATTTAGAATAAGACAAATATTAAAGTTTTAAAATACGCGAACAAAAATAAAATCATTTAACAAAAAATATGATCAACGAAACTTGAGTTTGGTCGCCCCTTTATATTTTTTATATGCATATGTATGTATAAAAATAAATAACTACACGGTGCTAGTTAAAAAACAGACAAGCCAGGGACCTGGCGTTTTACAATCCAGTGGTGCTAGCCGCTTTTTTAGGTTAGCTCTGGTTTTCCAGATAAACAGTTATTTCGAAAATGTCGCGTAACTCAAAAACGATTTAGTTTATTCAACAAACTCAAAAAACCGAAATTCCCAATAATTTTCTTTGTAGCGGATCAATATTTTATATACATAATCCTTTCATACTTTTATTATCATCAAATATTTAATACAAATAAAACAAAGAACTCAGCCATTTACATATATGTTAACATATTATCCTGTTATTTGTTCATTTATTTATATGAGTGCAAGTTATTAATTTCCTTTTGTTTTATCTGCTTTATCATTTGACTCAATTTTATTGTTTCTCATTTTTACACTCTTGCGAAATTTGTTGATCTGATTGTTTAATAATAATTTTTCATTCTTACTAATGCAGTACATATTATTGGCACTCATTTTTTATTTAAAAACACTCAATTCTTATTTATATGTAAAACGATTAACTTTAAAAACATTTTTTTTTAAATCAAGTCATTCCCTGATGAACGCTTGGCCTAACAAGACACAAGTCGGACGACTTTTATTCGAAAACAATAATTGTAAAGTAAAGAAGGCAGATTAAAACTTTTATAGTTCGGTCTGACTCTTTACATATAATAAAATATTAACAGTATTACCCTGCAAAGGCGTTTATCGACTTGCATGGGTTTACTCCATAACTTTACCCCCCAATAAATCAATAAATTTACTCCTAGAAAGGAAGATTAATTCTCCCTTTCTACATCTTTAAGAAAGGTTAAACTTTTTTTCTCATATGCGCATTCGTGTTAGAAAAAAAAAATTTTTTTTTACAAAAAAAATTAATTTTCAGCAACATTTTGAATTTTGGTTTTTTAAAAATTCATGAAAACTGGGAAAGTGCAGCTACGCTTCTAATATTTTCTAGACATATAAAAAAGGAAGTTGCAAACAAAACAAGCTATAAATGATTAAGATCTGTTAATACCTTTTGATTTTATTCACAAAAGACGAAAAATTTTAATTAAGTTAAGCATTTCATAAAACGCAATATTTGTATGGGAGCCCCCTTAGAAGTGGAGATAAAGGGCAAGTATGTCTCGAGAAAATATTAAAGACAAAAAAAAATTGAGGTCGGTCATACATTATATCCCACTAGGGTCGACTCCTGGGCATTTATGGCACTTTTTCTTCAAGATATTTCTAGTCTGTATTGAACATTATGTATGGGAGCCCCCTTAATGAATGGAGATAGCGGGTTGGTATGTTAGAAATAAATGATTGGGAATGAAAACAAAGGGGTGTTCGTCAGACATTTGACCCATCTAGGGGCATCCTAGGCACTGCAGGGGCCAAATTTAAGAACTTCAACCATACAAATATGGCGGTTTAACCCCTTTTGGGATATAATGTATGACCGACCTCAATTTATTTTTGTCCTTAATATTTTCTATAGCCATTCTTGCCCTTTATCACCACTTCTTAGGGGGGCTCCAATGCAAATATAGCGTTTTATGAATTGCTTAAATTCATGAAAATGTTTGTTCTTTTGTGAATGAATCAAAAGTAATCAACAGAACTTTGATTGTTATATGTCTGGAAAAAATTAGAAGCATAACTGCAGTTTCCTATTTTTGACGAATTTTTAAAAAACAACTTTTCTTAAAGGAAATTTTATTGCGGAATTTTTTGAGTTTGTTCAATAAGCTAAGTCCCACTGTTTTTTCAACTAGCACAGTGTAATTATAACTAAGTTCGGTGAAATTGGCCGTAAATGTTCCATTTCTAAAGCCAATAAATAATTTATTTAATTTACATTTAATTGTAAAACCTGTGGGAAAGTATCATAAAGACAGTTTAATCGTGGGACTTGGCCATTAAATCTTGTTCTCAGGACTGTTGATGAAAATGTGGGCCGATTTTGGGCTTCTGAACTAATGCGACAATTTTTGGGAAACTATTTATGTCCGAAGTAGGCAAAGAACTTATTTTGTGAGATAACTTATTTTGCTAGTATTCCAAAAAATTATTTTAAATTTAATAAAGGTTTACAAAACAAATTGTTTGTTTAATTTTATAATCATTTTTGACTACGGAGGTTTGTTATTTATTAATAATAAATGTATTTTGTGAAAATGTATTCTAAAGGTATGTTCAGATGTAATAAATTTTTAAGGAAATAATCAAAAAAATTTGACCATTGCAGTTCATTGATCAAACTTTGCTTTTTTTGACAATTCCTATTGATTTACTAAACTTCATTTGTAAAAAGATAATTGTAAAATGTAATATAGAAACTGTTAAATAATATTTTAACTAAAGGGTGTTTTTTTAAGCCCGATAGAACTTGAAATTGTAAAAAATAACACAAAAAATTAAATTGTAATCAAAATTTTTTTTTTATTCGAAAGATCAATACGTGACATTAACATTTGAAAATGATTTCGGGCATATGGGCACCGCGGCTGTTCTTGACGAAGCGCATTCTGGACGTCCAATTTTGGGCCACTTTTTCGAGCACTGCTGGCCGTATGTCACGAATAACACGAACAATGCTGGCCTCCAAGGCGTCAATTGTTGCTGGTTTATCAGCATAAACCAGTGACTTCACGTAGCCCCACAGGAAATAATCGAGAGTTGTCAAATCGCACGACCTTGGAGGCCAATTGACAGGTCCATTTCTCGAAATCAACTTAGCGCCAAATTTTGATTTCAATAAGTCGATGGTTGCGTTCGCCATATGGCACGTAGCGCCATCCTGTTGAAACCACATCTCCTCCGGATCAATGTCATCCATATTTTCAAACAAAAAATCATTGATCATGGTGCGGTAACGATCTCCTTTGACCGTAACGCGAGCTCCGGCCTCATTTTTGAAGAAATAAGGTCCGATGATGCCACCAGCGTGAAAACCGCACCAAACGGTGCATTTTTCTGGATGTAATGGAGTCTGTAGGGTCTCTTGTGGATTGGTTTCGCTCCATATGCGGCAATTTTGCTTATTAACAAACCCGTTAAGCCAAAAATGCGCCTCATCGCTGAACACAATTTTGCGATAAAACAACGGGTCAGTTGCCAACTGCTCTAGAGCCCAATCGGCGAAAGAACGACGCATATAATGGTCTCGTGGCTTCAATTCCTGCACCAGCTGGATCTTATACGAATCGATAAATTTGGATCTTCTTCCACACTTTCGTTTACAGCGGCGATATTCTCTTCAGTACGCACATTCCTTGGACGTGTTGGTGTTATTGCATCCTCTAGAGAGTATGTGGTACGAAATCTATCCACAGTTCGACGAATGGCTTGTTCAGATGGACGATTATGTACGCCATAAAAATGACGAAGTCGTCTATAAGTTGCGCGAATCGACGACTGATTATCAAAGTAAATTTGGATAATTTCGTAGCGTTGTTCAAGCGTGAGTCTATTCATGATGATTTGTCAGAGTATACTGACGCGATAAAAAAAAATATTTCATCAAAATTTAATTTTTTGTGTTACGTTTTACAATTTAAAGTTCTATCTAGCTTAAAAAAACACCCTTTACATTCAAAATATGATGTTGCTAAATTCCACAGAAAATTCATTACTAAAAATTTATATTAAAAGGATCATTTAAATTTTATTTAAAATAAATTAATTTTATAATAACTATATTCTTATTCCATTTTAACAGTACGAAAAACAAATTATATAACCCAAAGGCAATTACTGTAATAATTTTATGTACCCACAGGTTTACAAAAGCAAATAATTTTTTAATAAAACTAAGGGTTACACGTAGGACGTCAAATATTAAATAGATGTAAAAATGGCTTTAGAACATAAGTATTTGCAATATAAAACACTTGATACTTCAGCGGAATGTGATTAAATAATAAAATACATTTTGGAAAACAAATGCAAAATACATGTTGTTGAAATACTGCCCATCCCTGACTATAATTAAATTCCTCTAAAACTAAAGTTAAAGATTACCATTATATCTATTTCTCCTTAATAAATAAAAACACTGAAAACAATCCATTCTACATTTAACGAAACAAACTTTTTTCGCTACTTTTTCGTATTGTTTTCGAATTCTATAAAACAAATGAATTCTTTTGTAGTCTAGTTGTTTATTCAAAACAAAAAAAAATCCTTTTTGTAATACAAAAAAAAAAATGATTTCTTAAATCGTTAATTAACAACTAAGAGTGCTTGATTACACCCGAGAATTTCAGAAGTGTGATTAATATGGGAAATATAAATTATAAGCGATTTTTTATAAGCCCTGACCTCACAGTATTATATTTTATTGCTTATTTAAATAAAATATCGTTCATCACAAAATTCCGTACGGGGAGTTCTAGTCTTTAAAAACCTAAATAAGACCAAGTTTCAATACAGTAATACAATTTTTAAAGAATTTAATGCTTCTTAAATTGTTTTTCGGAAGGCCGATTTATATAAGCCCTATGATAAATTATAGACCGATTATCACAAAATTACGTGGTTGTATTTCTAGCCATTCAAATTTAAATTGGAACAAATTTTACCACAATATCGATATTTGTTATAGCCTTAGTCGCATTGAAATGACTTCCCAGTGTGAGCTTTATATGGATCCTACGTTAAATTACGGGCCGATCTTTAAGAAATTTTCCAGTGACTTTTATAATCTTACTATCCAGGCGCGGATCCAGCTTGAGCCTTAGGGGGGGAAATTTTTTATTGTACAAAACAAGTAAAAAATTTGTTTTTAAAAGTTTATTAAAAACGACATGTTTATATTATATTAAAAAAAAAAAACTCAACAATAAGGTAAAATAGAATACAAGATCAGTTCAATATAAATTAAAATAAATTAATCTTTTTAAAGAACGGTTTGGCTATAAAAATAATTTTATTTATTTTTAATGTTTTTTTTTATTTGAAACAATTTATTTGACTACATCATACTAAATTGCTTGACCAATTTTTCGACCAAAAAAAAACATGCAATTGTTAACAAAATTTTGGAAGAAGGAATATGCTTCACTAATTTTAAAATTAAGTAATGAATTTAAGTCGAACTGTTTAGGTTTTAATCTAAAGATACATATATAATTATTCTGGTTTAAGTTGATTACAGCTAATTTTTTTATTTATATTATGGAAAGACAATGGAAAGACAAAAATAATTTTGGCTGCACATACAAACGTACATATGTACCTTCAGCCGTAAATGTGCTAATGCCACAATTTTTGAAAATTAAGTTTTTGATGCAGTTCAATAGAGTTAACAAAAATACATCGTTTGCAGAAAAAATACAAATATTTTTTTCTAGTTCTTGTTTTGCAACGATATGTATATCCAAATGCTAAAGATGTAATTCCAAAAATGCTAAAGAAAAAGCGCTAGGGCCCATTGAAATGTAAAAATTTAAAAAAAAATTTGTTAATATTTGTTAATAGTCAACATTGAAATAAATAAAATAATTTTATAGTATATTTTATTTTTTGCAAATTGACATGCGAAAATGTACATTAAAAGTATAAAATATAAAATAGAAAAGGTGATAAGTCACAAAAAGCTATGTAAAACATAAATGTATTATTTTTAGTTGGTTTGCAAGCCAATAAAGAGTCATCAATGAAGCAAAACTGGATTTACAGACTTCAAATATATTCAGAACTAAAGACCTTAGAAAATGTTTTCTCTCTCCTATAAAATTTATACATTGGACTACATCCTGTTCGACTGAGGGTAATGATATATACTTATATATATAGGCACACGGACTCACCATTGTTTCACTCATTTTTATGTATTTTTGTATATCAAAGAACTTTTCTTATTAATGCACTTGAAATTTGACAGTTATATAATTCTTCTTTGGTGAACTTGTACTAGATTAATACATATATTCATATGTATATATGGGAAGGTAGAATGGCAATGCATATAAAATTCCAATTCAAATCCTACTATTATGAAAATATGATACGAAAAACGGCACAAATAAAAATATTGCATATATTTACTAAGGCTTATTAATAATTCAACCGCTCGCATATTCAACCCAAACGTTTATTTTTCGGAAATAGATGGCACTTGCTGGGATTGAATGTAGAATAATATGTATTTAAATGCAGTAAACTAGATGTTTCATTGGAAATATATAATAAATAACTATTAGGATAAATACTTGGATACTTATTGAAAATTTGATGAGAGATTCTATAAAACAAAAAAAACAAAAAAAAACTTGATGGGATTTCCAAAAATTTTTTACATTCGGAAATTCGTGTATTATCGAAATAAGCGAAACATATTTTTATAATTTAGGGGGGGGAAATATCCTTTCCCCCCCCCCTGAATCCGCGCCTGTTACTAACATATACACGATTTAATTGTACTCAAATAGCATGATTCGCTACGGTTCTAGGCGTACAAAAGTGTTTTCCGATAGCGGGTTTTATATGCGGCATATGGCAGATTATGGACCGCTCATAATGAAATTTGCATTCCAATCTTATGAAACTGTGATCGACTGAATTTTAATCCAATAGCATTACAGGCGTACTAAGGTATTTTCCGAGAGTGGACTTTATATTGGGCCTAGGTTAAATTATAGGCCTATCTTTACAAAATTGTATATTAATGCCGATAAAAAAAAATAATTATAATTTTTTTTTATTGTGTGACTATTATTTTTGTGGAGTATTTGACAATTTGTTGGTCCAAATCTAATTCCCTTAGATATTTATAAACATTTGAAATCGCTGATGCAGCGAAGTGATGCATTTACGAAAATGCCAGAATTTTAAAAAATATATCATGGAATGACAAACTTATTAAGTCCTTATTCACCGTTAGTGATATAGAGTACAAAAATAAATATTCGTACTAAAAACTTCATCGTAAAAGTTTTGAAAGTAAAGTCAAGAAAAGGATTTCGTTTTAAGTTTTTACGTTTAAATTATCAATTATTTATTTTTTTTTCTTCTTGCAAGCCAGGGTCAAATATAGGGTTGAGAACACACCCTATAAGAAAAAGCCGCAGAGTTGCAGGGTAAACATGGCCTCAAAGACATACAGGTTCTTAACTTTATTTTAGCAAAGAAGCCAACTGTGGCCGTAGTAAGGGGTGTTTTTTTTAGAGGCATAGAACTTTTTTAATCTAGAAATCAACAAATTCAATACAATGACCAAAATTTTAGTCATATTAGCTCACAAAAGTCATGGCATTTAATGTCGCAAAATAATTTCTTGCATATGGCCTCCACGACTGCGCCTTATGAACGTCATCCTTTCATTCTTATTTTACGCCACACTTTCGAGCATACCCGGTCTTTTTTCGTCAATAGTGTGCCGAATGGTGGCGTCTAAATGATCAGTCATTGCTGGTTTGTCAACACAGACCAGAGATTTGACGTACACCCACAAAAAGTAGCCCAGAGGTGTCTAATCGCACGAACGAGGTGCGAATCCACAGATCCATTTCTGGAGATAATTCGTTTACCAAAAGTTTGGCTCAACAAAGTGAAGCTTTCATGCGCTGTATGGTATGTTGCGCCGTCTTTTTGGAGACATTTCTGCTCCAAACAATTTTTTTTTTGACAGGAGGAATAAAAAAATCATGAATCATTTGCCAGTAGCGTTCGACATTCAAGGTAATGATGGCACAGATTTCGGATTTAAAGATAAATGGGACGAGGATGTATTCGGCATGTAAGCCGCACCAACCAGTAATTTTTCGGGATATAAAGGAGTCTCATGAGCATTGTGCTCTCTTCAAAAACGACAATTCTGCTTATTTACATACCTGTTTCAGAAGGAAGCCTCATTGTAAACCTGGCCCCGTCCTCTATAAGTTTGGCGTTCAGACCGCGAATTTTGGAAATAAATTTCCACGATTTAAAACGTGGTTCTGGTGTAAGTCTTTGCATGGTGATTTGCCAAAGTATACTGCAAAAAAAGCCAAAGAATTCTTCATTCAAATGACAGCTAGTTTCACCGTTATACCTATCAGAAGTTCTATTCGTCTAAAAAGCACCCTCTAATTTGATTACACTGTACAACAAAATGAAATTTTTTCAAAATAACAATGTTCTGCCTGCTGATTCTTATAGAGGGGTAAAAAAAATATATCATCGGTCTATCGGCGTTTTAAAAGCTTACATCTGAAACTCATTGAACGGCCTATTTAGAGTTGGACCCTTATGTAGTAAAAAACGTTGAAAATCGTGTGATACTTAGATTTTTGGTATTTAGTGTCTTCAGAAGATTTATTCAGAACATTACAAGCAACATTTTGTTGGTAAACATTAACCCTCTGACACTTCTGAAAATGGGTCTTTTTGGATTTTTTTTTTTTTTTTTTTTTTTGAAAAAAGGAAAAATCACATTTAAAGCAGGGATGTAGGTATGTAGTTGAAATATTCTACGAAAATATGAAATTCTACCACAGGTCTCCCAACACACTTAAGTCGCAAATTCAACTTCAATGCCAGAAATAAGCAAAACTTTAAATGTTGTTTAAGGGTTAGTTATATCTTTTTAATTTTAGTACGGCACTATTTTGACAAACGAAGCATGTGGAGCCAGTATGCTCATCTGGGTGTAGCCATTGCATGGGAATACCAAATTGCATGGAATTTCAAGAGAACATCTGCCGTGTTAAGACGTACATATGAAAAAAAATTGATTTACCTTTAAATAAGAGAATTAAGCCATTGTTAAAATTTTGACAGCAACGCTTAGGCATCTACAGTTCATCGGGAAAAACTTCCAATTCAGATGCCTTCCCCTTTGCTATTGAATAAATTTACTCTATCTTCAGGCATAATTTGTTAGCGGCATACAGGTCGAATTTTTCGAAATGTCTGTCTCTAGAATTTTACTTTGAAAGTAGACTACGTTTTTAAAGCGTTAAAACTTGTGCACAGTATAACGGTAGAGCTTAGAGCGGAATATTTTTTACTTTTGGTTTTAATTGTAAGACCAAGAAAGCATCAGGAAATTACCATCTACATATAATGTCGATATGCCTACATGTCGATATGCCTACAAGTGAGAACGTTTCTTTCCTGTTACACCCTATAAAACTAAACATTAGGCTGTGCGTTTTTCCGACATTTTAAATATTCGATGTCAAATTTTTTTTGCATAAAATGATCTATACTGGCGAGCCGACGTATCTATTTAAACGTGTTTCTTTTCCGCAGTCAAGAAGAAATAACAACCTGATCCCGATAAGATGCAAGAAGTTGGTATCTGAATGGCAGTTTCCAACGTTCTCAGTATTCGTATTTGGAACTATGGATGGGCTTTAAATTAGGGATGGGCAATATATATCGATATATCAAAATATCGATATTTAAAAAAAATCGATATATATCGCCGATATTTAAAATACCCATATATCAATACATCGATATTTATTTACTACTATCGAATTCGATATTTTTACGAACTCTTTATAATAAAATTCAACATTTTAACCGTTCAACTGCTTACAATACTGTTGTTTCTTAAGAATTTGTTTGACTACTATAAAGACGGAAAACGGCCGTCTTCCATTGTACATATTCATAGTATTTTAAGAGATAACAACAAAATTATGCAAAGAATCGCCTTAATTATGGCGTGTGAGCAGCAATAGACTCATGAAAGTTGAAATGTTAATAATAAAAAAAAATATTTTTTTTTTTTATTTATGTTCTTATATATTAAAATTCTTATATATTAAAAATAAAATATCTGTTCAATTTACTAGTAATGCAATGCAGCTTAGGAAATGTATTTTTAATTTTTATTCCCGTACTTGAAAATGTGTAATCTCTTTTATTATGAATTGTTTATTCGGTACTATAATCAAAAGACTTTGAGTCCTGTTGTATAGGAATACCAATAAATAAAATTAATAAATTTGCTACCTTAGTTTTGGTTTTATTGTAACATAATTATTCTGCGATATTTTATTGCCATGTTGGCATAAGTATATAATCAACCCTAAACCACCTTTTAAGCTTTTGCTTTAAATAGGCTGTCAAATGAGAGTTTCAGATGTTAATATTTAAAACGCCGATACACGTATATCTCCTATTTTCTTTTTTTTGTCCCCACTCCAAGAATCAGTTGGCAGAACATTGTTATTTTTTTGTGTGTTCGACAGTGTTATAAGAGATTCCTCCCGAGATTCCAAAAAAAAATTACGAGAATGTTTAAAAAATAGTTTTTTTATATATTTTGATAGTAGATCAAAAATTTTTTAGAAGTCTCGTATGGGGACCCTCCCTCCTGAAAATCAGAATAAAACTAAGAAATGCCATATCATGTTAAGTAGCCTAGAGGGAAACGAAATGACACTAAAATAGGCCCGTGATAGGTTTTTGGTGGCAGAGACCGGTCCCAGTTCCAACACATTATATGAGTGGGACCTATAATTTTTACATGGGGTTGTAATTGGACGGGTTTAATTGACACATAACAGCCACCATTTAAACAGTCACACGTCTATTCTCAATAATCTTGTTTAGTGTTAGTTACTGCAATCCGATTATTTGGTATTCTTTCAATAAAAAAATCCTAGAATTAATTTTAAGAACAAATTTTTAAAAAGTCCCAAAGAAATGAATCACACCACCGCTGTATACTGAACCTCTTGCAAAAACGGTCCTAACAAATAAATAAAGAAAATTTATATAAAAAATTATTAAAACAAAATTAATACAAAATTAAAAAAATCTACTTTATTGTTCTTACTTAATATACCAGTTAAGTGATTAGTTCTCTTTTCCCATGTCATTTATTATTTATATTTCTATTCTATTCTCACAAATCCCAGGACCAGTTCTCTTGGAACAATTGACACAAATTTCCCGCAGGGCATCTATACAAAATTTAGCACAAGTAACTTTCAAAACTAAATCCAATACGAAAATGTTGTGCTAGAAGGACCACAACTGTCCATAGGTTCCGAACTCGGACAGGTCAATGGTATAGGTTATCATCTGGTTAAGCTTGCCAGACTTATATTTAAAAATTCATCATTTACTTTTAACTAGTAATTGTTAGATATTTAAATGTCATACTTAATAAATTTATAAAAGACAGTTAACAAAGTGTTGCATCAAAAAATACATTCTAATGAAATGTAAATTTGAAACTAAAATCACAACTTGAACTTGTCAAATATTTAGTACAATGAAAAACTAAAATGTCTTTTTCGCTGCTTTTTATCTTTGCCATTTACATAAAGCTTTTCGCGTCTAGAGTCTAAAAGTTGGAAAATTTTGTAATAATTTTTTTTTTGTTTCATAAATAGTATACATATGAACTTGAAGCATTAACGAGTAAAAATGAACACAAAGTTTTGGTAAGTTTTCTTATACAAAACGGAAACACATTTATACAAATCAGTGATGGGAATTTTGAAAAGCGCTAAAACAATACACATTGGGATATTTTACTTTGAATACTTTTTTTTCATATTATTAACTATTCTCAAAAGTGCCATATTCGGCTATGCCGAATACCCCTACCGAGAGCTGTATATTTTAGGAGTTCGTTTTATATTAGAGCTAAAAATTATGAATTAAAATCGCATACAATGTACATATTCCAAAAAAAGAAGACAATAAGAAGTAACTTGGCGATGAGGTGTGTCTTAGATATTCATATATCCAATATTTGTTTAAAACTAGGGTCATTCGGTTAACCGTTAATTACTACCCGATTAACTGATCGGTTAATTTAAAATTGCCTTTTTTCGATTAACGTTAAACTGGTTAATTTTAGTCGATTAACCGATATATCAAAATATTTAACTTTTTCTAGTATTATAAAATATTTTCTTTTTGCTTTTAATTATTTGTTACGTCTCATACATAAAAGGTATGTGTTTAGAAAATATTTCTTCATAGGAACAAAGAAGGTGTTTTTTGATCTTCATTTTATATAAATGTTTGCTGTCAACAGCTTCTTGTTTCACGTAGTGGTTATATCTACGCGCTTAATTATTTTTTTCTTCTTATATCTTCTGATATCAATCTATTAACAGAATTAACCGAAACAATTAGAAGTGCTAAAAATTTAAAAAAGTTAAAACAGGACTCTAATGAATAAATGGAAGATTTTATACGTGTAGAGAAATCCAGGAAAAGGACTAAGAAATTAGATAGTCTGTATTATTGGTCAAGTTTTATCCTAACTAAAGAAAATAAACGCTTAAATCCTAAAGATTTAAACCAAATTATTTGTATAAAAGATTATTTTATAAGATTTTCTTAAAATATTGAAATAACTAAAGGTACTGTCACACTTGGCAAATATTTGACGAAAAATACGTAACCAAGAGGAAAACTAATATATAATTTCCTTTAATTGCAGTATGTATTTTGATTATAATACTACATCTTACAAAAAACAGTTATTTGCTGTGTCTTTCAGTATAATTAGTTTTATTTTGTGATATTAAGACCCTGTTAAATATCACTAACTATTAACAAAATTAGTGGTTATGCTTATTTGGGCAAGATAAGTGTGACCGCAGCTTTTAAAATTGATCTTACAGTAAATTTTTTGATTAAAACATAATATATACATATTTATTAAAAAATATGTATTACATATTTATGAATTATTCCATTGTTTGTTATGTTATTGGTATTTTTTTTACTAATAAACTCCAAATAATAAATAATTTATGAAGTTTTATGTATTAAAATTACTTGATTCATAAAAAACTGTATTAATCTGTTAATCGATCAATAACAATATTAACCGATTAAACAAAACCGCGGTTAATTAATCGAGCGATTAATTTTTCCTTTTTTGTGTTCACTAATCCTTTTCACTTTCTTTGAAATAAAAATTTAACGAAACATATATAATCGCGAACTTCTTTTAATTTTTGGCGATCTTTAGCGATTCGGAACAAATTAATATTATAAAAAATATTTTTAATAATAATTAGTATTGTGGTTTATTGTGTTTATGGTTTTTAATCCGAATTTTTATATTTTAATCAGGCTTATGTTCATCTAATAAACAATTTGTTGATTTTGCACCTATTACCAAAATGATTATATTGATTACTAAAAATTGTAAAATTGTAAAAAATTTTTTTTAATAAATGACATTTTTAATTTTAATTAAAAAAATGATCAAAAAACCTTGCCATTTCAAACAATGTGTTAATTTATTTAATTAAATATTGACATTTGCCAACAACATTTCTACAAGCTTAAATTATTTTATTTTAAACGAAAAAAATCCATTAATATTTTTTGTTATTTAATTAAAATTTTAATTAAATCAAAATTATATTTTTAATTTTCCTTCAACTAAAAAAATAATTGATTCAATTATCACATTAATTTAAATTCTTTTTAAGCCATTTTATTAATTGATAAAAAACTTTTTTCTGTTTACGTATTTTTCACACAATAAAAAATATTATACTGTTCTTTTTCGCGTTTTAAGCAATAATTCGATACCAATTTTTGACATTTGTCTTAAACTCTCAAACTTATTGTTAAAAAAGTTTTCAATTCATATGGCAATGCTCAAAGATTTACGGCCTTATGCAAAACAAAAAAATGTGGAAATCAGTTTTAACGAGCAATTCAACTTCACATGAAATTTTTTGCCTTAAGCCTGGTACTCTATTCAACATTTCACGTGAAAAGCCGTCAAAACTCATATGAAAAAATTTTGTGCGGAATTTCTATGAAATAATTTTGATAGAGTTGTACTCTGTTTAATTTATGAAAAAGTTGCGAAATGTTTCTTGCAACATTTTTTTTACAGCTGCGAAATATTATAAGTTGCACTTATTTCACGTGGAATTTTAAGCAAATGAAAAAAAGTTTAAACTTAATATTAAAATGAGAACTGAAAAACGTAACCAACACAACCGGTTACAGCTTTTCATCCATATTTACTTTAATTTTTACTTAATTTTTTATTTAAAAAAATACTTTTTAGTAAAATACATGTGGGTTTTGTTTACATATGCAAAACAATGTCGCATACTTTGAATGCTTAAAAACGTCAAATTGTCCAAACTCTCTAGATAGGTAACATTGATACATGTCAAATTTTTCGCATGAAATAATAGATGTTGCTGAACATTTTCCACAAATTGGAACAGAGTACTAGGCTTTAGGCCGTTGATCTTCAACTCAAAAACGTGAAAGGTTATTGAAGTCATGGTCCAGACTTGCAATTTTTGTTGCAGCAATTCTTGAGTTAATGGTTGATAGGGTTGATAAGATTGGGGAGGAGTACTCAGTTTTATGTACTGTTTTATTCTGTTTGGTTTTGTTATTCTTACAGTTTTTAACTTGAAGTTGCCTGTAGGTGTATTTGTATTTATATACAAAATATAAAATGGAGAAGACGAAAGACAAGATAACAATTCAAAATTCCAACACTATAATTTCATAATCTGGACACTAATACAATTTCAAAGCAGAATTTTTAAAAATTCCAGCAACAATAATTGCAAGTCTGGACGATTTCTAAGATTCATTTTATTGTAAGATTAACATATCAAACTATGAATCCTGTTGTAATTTTTGAGCGAAAAACTCACTCTTAAGATATTTTCAGACCTAACAAATATTTGACAAAAAAATTCGAAAAAGCGTGACTAGTAAGTTGATAAAATTTTTGTTTTCGTTTTAACAACTTCTATTGATTTTCCTAATTTTATTGTAAGAAGATAATTGTATAATATAATTTAGAAACTGTGCCCAAGTTCTGTAACTCCTGCGGCGAGAAACTTTTCGATTGAAATGTGAGAAATGAAACAAATATGCCATAAATTGAAACAAACAGCTGTTTTTCTCACTCATCTGCGTCTGTACCATTGTTGGCGGGTAATAACTGTTACGTAAGAAAAGTTCTCGCCAATATACTAAAAAAGTGTGTCTATAAAATTTTTTCTCACTCGTAAAAACGAGGTCAGAAAAATTTTTAACACTTAAAAATAAATAAAATTGCAAAATGCAATGAACATTAACACGGAAGATATAAGTACTTTGTTCTTGGCATATTTTTTCATTATTTAATTATTTTGCTTTTAACATTCTTTAAAAATATAAGAATGTTTTCAAAGCAATTTGTTCATCAACAAACATTAAAGTCGCACTTTACATTTTTTGGTATTCGCCGCCGTCGCACAGTGGCGCCCGTAGAGCAAGCGAGGTTGCAAAAATCAAAATTTTCATGAGTGCCGACGAAGTTTTGAATAAACCCATGTTATAGGAAACTTTTCAACGATTTCAAATATGCCACTCTTAATAATATCACATTTTTAGTTTAGAAGATATAACCGTTCAAAGTTGACCGACTTTCGGTTTTCAAAAAAAAACACAATTTTTCGTCAATTTGTTGCGATTTCAGGTGTAATATCACGAAAAATAGGTAACGAATCGCCTTATTTTTTGTTTGTATTGATTGATGTATTTATTAAATGTATAATGATAAAAAAAAATTAACTGTTTGCTTTGTGTTTCTCCTGGTAAATCACTATTTAAAAACTATCCGTTTTTTCACTATTTTTCAACTTTGACGGAAAATAAAAAAAAACTATATTTTTCTATATTTGCCATATTTGCAAAACCTGTTCTTTGATTATTTCTTTACATAATTCAAAAAGTTTTATCTGCCCGTACGTGCCCGTTTGGCTTCTAGAGGTAAAAAAGTTTAAAAAGACATGGTTGCAGAAATTGTATGACGTCCATCCCTTATATGTTTTGACTGACAGTAGTTTGATCTAATAGTTTGAAAAAAACTACTCATTGAAATTAGCAGGTACGTACCTCACATAAACAATACTTTGGCGTACAAATGGTCAGGAACAATATTGACTTATGGTCCCTACAGGTAGGCACAAATCTTATTTGGACACGTGCATAATATCAAAATTGCATTATTCAGCCTAAATCCATATGTATGCAGGGAACAGGTAAATTTTTAGGCATGGTAGCATAAGCCTATATATTGCAAAATAAGCATAATGCCTGGATTAGTATACGACTGAAAGTTGGCGCAACAATTACTGAAACCATTAAACAATTTAAGTACTGAAAACATGGCGTTGAACAATTTAAAATTATTTGAACTGTTTAGAAAGTCAACCACACCAAAGTTTTTCACGGAAGCTGCTTTAGAAGAACTTGATAGCTTATACGGAAATATTGAGAGAAGCGAAATTATAAAAAATAATTTTTATCTGATATTAAGGCAAAATGGATGAAATCTAATCGAACCATTCAGAACTTGAACTCCAAATACGAGGACTGGCTTAATGAAGACACCATGAAGGCATTTTACAAAAAATTGAAAAAATAAATTTAAAAAAAAAATTATTTTTTTTTTAAATTGTTGGGTAATAATTTAAAACATAAAACCCTAAAGAAAAAAAATAAACACAATCTAAAAATGTAAAAATAATTTTTTTTAGTTACCATAAAATTGATTTTTCTACTAATTTTAACTTTGATAACCCATAAGTAGGCCCCTACAAAGCGTAGCACCCTTTCCAAACGCTCATTTCATAGGCTGAACAGTTATCTATTATATGCTGTTTAAACTGTTCAATTCTCTTATTCGGTTCAAAAGATATGATTTTTGCAACGAAAAAACTCAAATGGCGCCACTGTGCGTCGTTGAAAATTTTTCAATGTTAGTCAAATTTAGTCGTCGTCAACAATATGTTTGACTGGCGTTCTCAACATCTGCAATTTCTAATCGGCTTCGAGTAGAATATTATGACATTTATAACGTAACGACGTAATCTCTTTTGATAGTTTTCGACATGAGTTACAGACACACTTTTTTCTCACTTTTCGAGAAACGATGGAATATTTTGTTTCACATGTTTCCGATGAAAGCAGTTCTCAGCAAAGTTACAGAACATGTTACTGTTAAATAATGTTTGATCCAGCCAAACGTTTTGCAAAAGCCAATAAATTTTAAATGAAGCCAGTGGTTACGTGTAGGACGTCAAATATTTAATAGGTGTGAACTTGGCTTTGGAATTAAAATGGATAAAAGTTCTCTTATTTATATATGCAAGATAATGATTGTTATGTTATTTAAGCCGATTTAATATGTTAAGAAAAAACTGCTTTTAGAGATGGGCAGTTCTTATCCAAAATAATGAATCAAGTACCTTTTCAAAAAAATATAACTTCTTTCTGTGCCATTTACCAAAAGTTACGAAAATTTTGCCACATATAACACAAATGTAACCAAGCGGCATTACTGCTCCTTTTGCCTTTTCTGTTCATCAGCATGAAAATTATGCTTGTGTGAGTGTCATTTAACTGTTACTGCCTTATGTGTTGTCTACAGTCTGGAAGGATACGATGCTGACAAGGATACATATGATGATGATGACGAGGAAGATAACGTTGGTTGATTGTCCTTTACTCTGAATGTTGTTGTACATTTATTTTAAAAAAAAGTCCTTGTAAAAGTAACTTAAAATGCAAACAAGTTCTTATAGAAAATTTAGAATGACTAATTTGTTGCGTTTAACAGCACGACAATAACGCTTCTTTATAATTTAAGAAAAAAAAATTATTTTCTTTTTATCAACAGAAAATATTTATGCAAATAAATTTGCTAGTTTATGATAATGTCAAAGGGGGCATGTATTTGAAATTATTATTTTTTTTAATTTTTTTTTTTGTTTTTTTTTTCTTTAATTTCCCCATTAAATAGCTTGAATTTGTTTAACAGTGTCAACATATATCTAAAATTTAGCCTTTAATTTACTTTTGAAACATTTTCCCTTCGTAAACAATTTTAGTAAGTCAAGCCCTCTTCCGTTACACTCAGTAGAGTGCAAAGAAAGTCAACCCAATTAGTGAAATTTCTCTTCTTCCACTCACTTTCAACTTAAAAGTTGTTCTTCATTCGTATTTTCATTGTCTTTAGCCTTTTACTTATGACTGTATCTTTGTGTGAGTATAATGCGAGTACTCAGTTATTCTACTCTATTGTTTGTATACGAGTACTCGTTGACGTCGAGTACCATAAAGCAAAAATAGAAGAACTAAATAACGAACTATTGTTAGACATGACTGTCTGGATTCTAGATTGGCTGTCATACTTATTCTCTTTATTCTTAATTTTCTTTACTACTGCATATATTATTCATCTTTAAATAAATACATACACAGTTTTATTTAAATGTCAGTTTGTTGAAAAGGAAATAAAATTGCATAAAAATTTTGATTTACGGTAACAATTGGTGCACATACAAAGGCATAACCAAAGAAATATTTGTCGGTGTAGCAGAAGTAAAAAATACAACTTGATTTACTCAAATTAAGAACTTGTATTTAAATATCAAGATAACAGAATCTTCATACAAATCTATGTAATTATAAATGGTACAAATCATTGTTGCGTATTCAGTTCATAGTTTCATGGAACTATCAACTTTTGTGCAAAAGAAAAAAAGGAGCTAAATAAAAACTAAATTTAGTTTGAAGTAATCACAAACAGTTTGTAGCCGAATTCCAAAAGCTTTAAGAAATTGATTTATTTTATTTCATTAACCCACTATGGCAGAAAAGGCTAACAATTGCTTTACATAAAGACCAAAACTCGTAAGAAAACGGAAATAAAAAAAAAGAAAATTGTTGTTAAAAATACTTATGCATAACATTTCATCAAACGATATATTTTGCCTATAAAGTTCTTCCAATTAGGTTATTCATTTAATCGGGCTTTTGCTTTAATCGGTTAATCGCTCGATTTATTAATCAAGGTTTTGGCTTAATCGGTTAATTTTGTAATTGATCGGTTAACCGATTAATAAAGTTTTTTTATATAAATTAAGTAATTTCAATACATAAAAATGCATAATTTATTTATTATTTGAAGTTTATTGTTAAAAAAGCAATAACATAACAAACATAACAGTTCTTGAACTAACACGAGCAAACAAAAAAAGAATTCATAAATATTATGTAGTAATTAAAAAAATAAACTGTTTGATAATTTTATTAGTTATTTCAATAGTTTAAGGAGACCTTTAAAATAGTCTTTTAGAAAAATGTTAAGGATTTAAGCGATTCTTTTCTTTAGTTTTGATAAATCTTAACTTGGAAAAAATTCTTTCACTTATCGTTGATGTTGGAAAAATCGAACGTAATCCATAATACAGAATATCCAATTTCTCAGTCCTTTTCCTGGATTTCTCTAAACGTATAAAATCTTCCATTATGTCATTAGAGTCCTGTTCTAATTTTTTTAAATTTTCAACTCTTCTAATTGTTTCGGTTAATTCTGTTAAAAGATTGATATGAGAAAATATGAGAAGAAACCAATAAATAAACACATAAGATTAAGTTACAAAAGGGATAACTTTTGGACAACATGGTCCTAAAATACAAGCTTATTTGCTTTCTGGCGTTACATTACATGGAAATTCCCATATGTACCTAAAACGAGAAAAGATATTTAAATTTGATAACTTGGAAAATAAATCTTTATAAGTCCAAAGCTTATTAAAAAAGGTTTTATACAAAAATTCCTGCAACTCAAAATCCACTTCTGTTTTATGTAACGTCACGCAGGCGCAAATTTTTGCTTATATCTGCAAATCCTTACGGTTTTGATCCTTATCCTTTACATTTTGTCGTACAAATAACACGTCACGTCACGTCACAATGGAAATGCCCAAATAAAAAGAACGTAAAAAAAAAGCTTTTGACAGCGACCTTTTTACACTGCAAAAAATATTATGTTTATGTTTCGTACATCCTTATTTTAAGTATTTATTATATATTTAATCATAAAAGTAATCAATTTAATATATGTCTTATGAAATACTCAGTCTTAAATCTTATTTTCCCAACTTCATCTATATACACATCAACTTTTAATATAATTTTGGCAGTTCTTTGTTGTAATAGCGTTGTCTCCTCTGTCTTATATATTGATAATGTTGTTTTCCAATAGCTCTGGGTTGGGTTCTACAGTCAGTACGAGAAATCTGATTCAAATTCTGGCAAAGCAACGTAATGGTCTTAATATTTGCCATATTAATGCCCAAAGTTTACTTTACGATTTAGAACGGCTGCTGACTCTAAACAGAAATATCAAACGATTAAGGAAATTGGAATCGGAAATAAAAAACCAAATATTTGCAATGTTGATGTCAACGAACTAAATGCATCAATTATTAATATTCCCTCAACTGTATTAGTGGATCTAAATCAAACTATTAATCAAACAAATGAGCCTCGGCAACTTCTACCATTGCTCAATTTGAATTCTCATCTGTCCTTCCTATTGATGTATTGTCAAGTTGCTTATGCGTGAAGTCTAATGCAGTCGGGTTTGACCAGGTACACCCAAAATTCCTAAAACTTCTCGGTTATTAGTAGAGTTTTTTTTTCCCAGCAATTTTTCATTTCCCGGGAAAGCGGGAAATTTTTTTAAGTTTCCTATTATTTCCATAGAAATAATAAAAATTAAATTCGCCAGGAATTAGCAAAAATTTTATTAGAAAGCTTAAAACACCTACTAAAACATACTGTTATTGGGTGAAGCAGCCCAAGCACCCTGTTCCAAAAGATTTTTAACATCAATTTACAGCTTTTAAGAAAGAGCTATTTATTGGTTTACAATTATTGATGTTGAAATTCCTACAGTAAAAAATTAACGTTTTATAAATAATTTTTAATAACACATACGAATACAAACTTTTTTAGTATGGAATGGGAGCAAGCTTCAGTGAATATTCACACACTAGTTCTTTTTTACGTTTTCTTTTAGGTAGTTACCTTCAATATAACCTTTTGCGCCTGGAAATTATTGCTTTAATTGTATAAAAGTACTTTTGCGCCTGGAAGTTATTGCTTTAATTTTATATAAAGCAAATAGACAAAAGTCAAACTGACATTTGTTTAAAGCTAGCTCCCTACAGCCAATTAGTATCGATAAATACACAATGAGAAATAATTGTTATTAAATTTACTTTATAATAGCAAAGCTGCATAACAGGTGGCGATAACACTCCCCCTCAGTAAGATGAGAAATTTTCGAAGGCTTACTCTAGCTTCTGAGCCACGTCCAATAGCGCTAGCTTTGCTGCGGGCCTCTCTAGAACCCCAGATTTAGTCATCACTTTGGCTTTTCTTACTTGGCCATCAGCAGCACGGAAGACTTCAATAATTTTTCCACGGGGCCACACGTTCCTTGGACTCATAGGGTCAACCACAATCACCAGATCACCAACTTCTACTGGTTTCACCTTTTCATGCCATTTAGATCTGCATGTTAACGTTGGCAGAAACTCTGCCACCCACCTTTTCCAAAATTTCTCAGCAAATAATTGGGAAGTTAAATAATTTTGCCGTAACACCACTCCTGTATCTTCATATAAAGCCAACGGCTTCAAACCATTGGAGCTACCAACCAAAAAATGATTTGGAGTGAGAGCTGCTTCGTTTTCACTCTCAATAGGAACATATGTTAACGGACGAGAATTTATAATGTTTTCAATCTCAGCCATCATACTTCTTAAAACTTCATCGTTTGGGCACCTTCCGCTAGAAATTTTATAAAATACACTTTTTACACTTCGAACCATTTGCTCCCACGCACCTCCCATATGTGGAGCAGCCGGTGGGTTAAAATTCCACTTTGTGGTAGACGTTGTAAAGTTTCGCACCAATGCGTTGGTATCGACTTCTTTTAAAGCCTGTTTCAGTTCACGATCAGCGCCCACGAAGTTTGTCCCGTTATCACTGAAGAACTCTCTAGGCGTTCCCCTTCGAGCAGTAAAGTTTCTGATGGCCATTATACATGAACTGGTATTTAAGGAGTGCACAATCTCTACGTGAACGGCTCTTATAGTGAGACAAGTGAAGAGGGCACCATATCTCTTCTCTGTGTGTCTGTTAACTACGACAGAAATTGGGCCGAAATAATCCAACCCTGTAAACGTAAATGGAGCTGTATATGCAGACAGTCTAGCTCGTGGCAATTTAGCCATTTGGGGTGTTTGAGGCGAAGCATTTTGTATCTTACACATTTGGCAACGTTTTAAAACTGATTTAAAGATTGTTCTTAATTGTGGTATATAGTACTTCTGGCGTATTTCATTTATGGATGTTTCACTGTTTGCGTGATGAAATTTGTAGTGGTAATATAAAATTAGAAGTTCGGTTACATAACCATATTTTGGAAGTATTGCTGGATGTTTCGTTTCATATTGCACATTGGCGTTGTCAATGCGTCCATTTATCCGTAATATCATATTTTCATCTAGACAAGGAGAGAGCTTATAAAGTGCACTTGATTTCGATACTCCTTTTGCTTGTTTTAAATCTCTTATTTCTTCTGCAAAACATTCCGATTGAGTTTGCTTTAGAATAAAATTCTCGGCCATTGTTAGCTCACTTTGGGTAAGTTCCTTTTCTACTTGATACTTTTTAAGCTTATTTTTAACAAAATCATAAAACTTCACAACATATGCAACAGTTCTTAATAATCTGGACCACTTGGAAAAACGTTTAAAATTTATAATTGTTGGCGCAATTTCCATGTATAAACATCTGTGCTTAATTTCTATTTCGGTACAAACTTCATCTTTTTTATCGACAGGCCATGAGTCTTCAGGCAATCTTAAGAAATCTGGTCCTTTAAACCATCTGCCAGATTCAGATAAATTTGGACTTGTGGTCCACTTCGTGGCATCATCTGCCACATTCAGTCTTCCTGGGATCCATCGCCATTCTTCTATTTCCGTCAAATCTAAGATCTCACTCACACGTACAGCAACAAATTGGTGGTATTTTCTGTGGTCAGAACGTATCCAGCTAAGCACAGTTCTTGAGTCTGACCAAAATATCCTTTTGTTTATAGTTATATCATGATTTTCAATTATGTACTTTACGAAACGTGATCCAATGACAGCTGCCATCAGTTCTAGCCTGGGTATGGTAGTTAATTTTAAAGGCGACACACGAGTTTTCGAGCCAATCAACGATACGACTATACTTTCACCTGATTTTATTCTTAGATATGACACAGCTGAATAAGCGGTTTCACTTGCGTCAACGAACGTGTGGAGATCTACAACTGCATGAGAATAATCTGGTATATATTTTAAATAACATCTGGGTATTTTTAGTTCTTTTATCTGCGGTAGAAATGATAGCCACTTTTCCCAATTTTTTACTTGGGAGTCCAAAATAGGCTCATCCCATCCTACGCCACTTCTCCATATATCTTGCAGCGTTATTTTGAGGTACATTAAAAAATGGCCTAACAACCCTAGGGGATCATAAACACTCATTAGTATTTTTAAAATTTGCCTTTTTGTAGGATGTTTTTTGCCCTCAAAAATATCGCTTTCTAAGATAGATGGTGAAATTTTAAATGTGATGTAATCATCCTTGGTTTGCCAAAAAATACCGAGAACCTTTTCAGAATCTTCATTTCCGATGTTGAGACATTTTGCTGATGTTTGATGTGTGTTCATGCTTTCTAAGAAAATATTATTATTAGATACCCAGTTTCTAAGATTAAATCCCGCTAAGCTATGAATGTGGTGTACTTCCTTGGCCAATTTAACGGCTTGTTTTGTGGTGTCTGTAGAATAAAGAAAGTCATCGACATAATGGTTTTTTTCTACGGCATCTGCAGCTTCTGGATACGTATTTTTATATTTTCCAGCATTTAAGTTTTTAACATACTGAGAGATACAAGGGGAGCATGTAGCTCCGAATGTCATTACATTCATAATATATATGTCA
The DNA here is from genome assembly GCA_943735925.1 of Pollenia amentaria. Lineage (NCBI taxonomy): Eukaryota > Metazoa > Arthropoda > Insecta > Diptera > Polleniidae > Pollenia > Pollenia amentaria. Next base: position 115,760,720 of record OX031010.1, on the reverse strand, counting down.
GGTTCTTTTGTAGTGTCACAGCCACGCCATAAAAACCTCTGCGCATGGCGATCTTCCTCCCTGATGTAAATTCTGTGAAACATTTGCTCTATATCAGCGGAGAAAGCAACTTGCCTTTGACGAAATTTAAAAAGTATACCTGGAAGTGAAGTTAGTAAATCAGGACCTTTTAGGAGTGCTGAGTTTAAAGATACACCATGAGACCTGGCAGCAGCATCCCAAACTATTCGCGTTTTAGCTGGCTTGTTTTTATTGAAAACCGGAAAAACCGGTAAATACCATACGTGTCTCCCCTCTTCAATGCGATTATTAATTTTCAAAATATAATCTTTTTCTAAATAATCTTCTATAGTTTTTTCAAAAATTTTAAAAAATTCTGGATTTCTTTGTAGAGTTTTTTCCAACGATATTAGTCTTTTCATAGCCATAGTATAACTTTCGGGAAGGTGTAAATCATCATAACGCCATAGTAGTGCGGTCTCATATCTGCCGTTAGGTTTTTGTATAGTATGTTTGTCTAAAATATCAATAGCTCGCTGATCCTCAATACTAAGAACTTGACGTGCCTCACTTATACCGCTAGTTTCTAATGCATAAAATTGTTTAATCAGGTTATTTAAGTTCGAATCATTACATTCTCATACATGAACACAAGTAAAATTTTCACCACATTGTTCTCCGCTCATATTTCCACATAGAACCCATCCTAAGCGGGTACGTATGGCTGTAGGTTCCCCTTTACGTCCTTCTTTAATACGGTTAGGAATGCATATATTTATGTTATTTAGACCTAGTAATACTTCAGGTACTGCATTTTTATAATTTTCAATAGGTAAACCCTTTAAATGCGGAAATAGTTGGCTCATATTTTTGTAGTCTATACTTTGAGATGGTAAAGATAAATATTTTACAGAACGAACTTCTACAAAATGATTCTTGTTGTTTGGCCCAGATAGTTTTATCGAAATTTTTTTTGGAAGAATCTTCATTTCTTTGCATATTGTTAGTCCATTTCAAACAAAGGGGTTCTGGTTCACCATTTAAGTTCAGTTCATTTATTAGTTTTTCATTAATAAGACTCACAGAAGAGCCTTCATCAATAAAAGCAAAAGTTTTAATACATTTATTGTTCTGTCCAAATATTGTGATGGGTAAAATTTTAAAAAGTACTTGATTGAACATACTACGATGTGCATTAACATTGTGCGTTTGGTTAACATTATTTCTGTTGTGATTTAATGTTTCTACCTCTGCTGCCATTTCTTCATTTTTATGTAGAAGGGAATTGTGTTTTATTCGACAGTCATTAATACCACATACCATGAAACAAAGAAAACAAGATAGTGCACTAAAATTTAAAAAAACATTCTTTTTCTGCGCATGTACGTCATAGTAGCAAATGAACACAAACATGATCACAAAAACACGTGTATGTGCTATGCTGAATGTTTGTTTACATTTAATTCTCTTTACTACAGTTGCGTAAAAATGACGTCAAAATGAGAGTAAAAAGTTAACGGACCTGCGCAATGCACTATCTTGTTTTCTTTGTTTCATGACCACATACCACATTGCTTTTGCAAAGCCCATAATGTTTTCGTAAACACAATTTACAGAGTTTACACTCTCTTACTATGTTCCACCTCTCATTTCGACCTGCTGACAGAAATCTCTCACAATTAGAAACAGATTCACAGTCACTGTTACATACCAAACAATTGTTTTGATTTTGATCAGAATGTGTATGTACATATGCATTCCTTCCTTTACCTCGTGAGAACAGCTGCGTTGATGTGGAAGCTGCGCTGCTTTCGGCGATGTTAATACTACTCGCAGATACGCCGACGTTAAAGAGCCAGTCAGCAAATGCAGACAGATTTGTTTTCTTGTTTTCTTTTAACAACTGCATTTTAAACGTACCCCACATTAATTGCAAATCTGGTGACATTTTTGTTATTAAATCTTGTAAAAGCGAGGAATTGTTTAATTCTTCATATAAACCACAGGCCTCTATTATTGTTTTCAAGCCTTTTACTTCTACAGCAAAACAGGTAATTGATTCCAATTTATTGCTATATGCAGGGGAAACTAATTTTATTTTATTTCTTATAGCGTTCAATATTTTTTCAGGCTGACCAAACAGCAGTTTAAGGGTTGAAATCGCTTCTGGCACACACGTGGGATGAATGAGTATGTGTTGCACGGTTCTTAATGCATCTCCGTATAGAGCTCTTTGAAGTCTAACCAAGCTTTCGGCATCCGTCAATCCGCATACAGAGGTGGACCAATCATACGTGGAAATAAACAGAGGCCATTCTTCAGGATTGCCTGAAAAACGAGGAAGCTCTTTTGGCACAGTTTGCCTGGCATTAATTTGTTGTGATGTAAGATTTATTTGGGTGCTATTAGCAAAATGGCCGTTAATAAATGTTGGTGTCGAGTTAAATGCCTGTTGATTATATAAACTTTGGGGATACTGATTTGCATTTGCACTGCTAGTGATTTGAGGGCCGGTAGTGTAACTAGTAGAGTAAGTGGATGGATTATTGAGTCTAGAATTACTAAATGTAGGGTTTTCTGTTGATAAAAAATTAGTTGGTTGAATAAAAGTGTTGTTATTATTGCAAGATGAAGAACTTGTTGCCATGATTGGTTGGGTTAATGTAGAATAAACTATTGTTGAGGTTATGTTATCTTTGACTGTTGTGGCTGGCATATATTGATTTGATGGTTGCGGTAAGGCAAATGTTGTGGTACCTACGCTTTCAATTGTTTTACTTATGGTTGTGTTTGGTGCAGATTCTATTGTGTTTCTTAAATTTTGCCCCGTTAATGGTTGATGGATAGATTTATCTAAGACAATTGAAACGTACTCTTCATCCTGTGATTGCCCTAGTATTTCATACTTCTTCCGTAGGTATTCCCTTTCGAGGAGCCTTTCTTCTTCTAGTCGCTGTAATTTCAGACGTTTTTTGGCATTTACAATCACTGAGGAATCAGAAACGTGGCTGTTTTGACTGCAGTCTGAACCAGGTGACATTGGAGGGTCATTTATTGTGCAGTCTCTGCAGTACCAAATTTCACTGTCGCGTGTTATTTTTGCGCATTCAAGGTGGAATGGTGAGTGGCAGTTTTTGCATTTGACAATATGATTAGATGCATGTTGGTGACAAATTTGGCAAATTTCGGAGTTGCTGTCATCAGTAATATTATTGTCGCTTATGTTTGGTGGTTGACCCTGTGAAGTTGAAGAATCCATATTAAATATTTTACTTACGTGTGGAATAGAAACTCGACCAGAAATCTTCGAAGTTCTTTCAGCAAGCAAATTTACACAGAGCAAGCGGAACCACGTTTAATTCAAGTTAAAGCACAATTAAAAAAGAATTTCAATGTTATTGGGTGAAGCAGCCCAAGCACCCTGTTCCAAAAGATTTTTAACATCAATTTACAGCTTTTAAGAAAGAGCTATTTATTGGTTTACAATTATTGATGTTGAAATTCCTACAGTAAAAAATTAACGTTTTATAAATAATTTTTAATAACACATACGAATACAAACTTTTTTAGTATGGAATGGGAGCAAGCTTCAGTGAATATTCACACACTAGTTCTTTTTTACGTTTTCTTTTAGGTAGTTACCTTCAATATAACCTTTTGCGCCTGGAAATTATTGCTTTAATTGTATAAAAGTACTTTTGCGCCTGGAAGTTATTGCTTTAATTTTATATAAAGCAAATAGACAAAAGTCAAACTGACATTTGTTTAAAGCTAGCTCCCTACAGCCAATTAGTATCGATAAATACACAATGAGAAATAATTGTTATTAAATTTACTTTATAATAGCAAAGCTGCATAACAGGTGGCGATAACACATACCTTATGTTTAAATAATACATAAATACGTTAATTTATATTTAATTAACTTTAAGTTTTTAAATTTCTTACAGCTTTTTTCCAACACGAAAAACGTATTCTTGCTATGTGAAATCAAAAAAGTAGACTTACAAATATAAAAACAAAAACAACAATTCAGTTAATTAAAACAAACATAAAATAATATAAAAAAAATAATAATTTGAGATCCAAAACAGAAATTCTTAATATAAGAAAATATTTTAATAATCTCAATTCATATTTTTTGGTTTAGGAAATAATTCTTTAAAACGCTTAAAGCGTTTATAGACCCGTCAGAAAGCCTATTTCTAATTTTGTTAGCAAATTGCCCTGCTACCGAAAACGCCCGCTCACTTTCTACCGAAGTAGGACGAATGGTTAGAAGTGCATTAAGCAAAAATTCAACATTTTGGGTCTTTTGACCACTTCCTTCCAATAATTTCAATTCTTTCTTTAATAAACATTTTAAAGTACTTTTGGAGTAAGATGGAGCACAAACATTAGCATTATTAATAGCTGCATTTAAAACTTCTTCAAATGTTTTCTCTTTGACGGCACCACATTCTTCAACATCATCATTACTTTCTTCAATATTATTAGTTTTGGCAAAAAGACGATTAAAAAGATTTTAAGCATATTCAGTTACTGAGTACTTAGAAGCATAGGAAAACATACAATTTTCGTGATTATGGTTGAAGAAATCAGGCTCTTTCAAATATTTTACCAAAGTGTACAATTTTTTGTCCCTCCTTTCATCAATACGTAGATGTAAAGCATTAAAAATTTTTTCGCCAAGAATAGTAGAAATCGATTGGATTTCTTGACATAAAGTGTTAACTATGGCGTCAGTAGTTAATATGTTTGTATCACGGCGGCTCAACCTTTCAACAGCCATCTGTATGGGTTTCAAAACTTTAAGCATATTGTTTAATGTTACTATATTTTCCTCAATCCATAGATCACCCATTTCGAAATCAATAAGGCTCTTTTTTATAGAATTTCTTAATAACAGAAACTTGTCTAGCATTGGCACTATCGAATTCCAACGAGTTACAATGTCTAATTCAAGAGCCAATTCTTTTTTATGCTCTTCAACTACGTATTTTTGAAGAATAGTGTTTTTTGTTGGACTTTTTTTAAATATTTTTATAATGCGGCGTGTCTGATTTAATACCTCTTTGTAGTTACTGTTTAAAACTAAATTTATGGCAGAATCTTGAAAATCAGCTTCAAAGTCATCATTGTTTTCTGTCGATTCTGATTCACTGGCAGAACAAATTATTTCTTTTTTATAAAAAACGTCAACGACTGCCAAATGTATGGCATGATTGAGACAAAAGATCCCTTCAGCTTCGCTATTTTTAACAAATTTTTTCATCACATTAGGTCCATCTGTAATGGTGGAAACTATATGACTTTCAAATTCTATATTGTACTCTCTTAAGCGAGTTTCCATTAAGGTTTTTATTTCGACCGCTCCACACCTACCGGGTATATAGACCATTCCTAAATTGAAAAATGTTTGTTTATTACCTAACAAACATATGTTAAGGTATCTCCTATTTTTCAACGAAAATCTACCACCCTCAGCTAATATTAAGTTTATATTATTTATGTATTCGTCCTGTACTTCCTGGAATTTTTTTATTATTAACTGTTGCACTCCCCATTCTGCTTTTGGTAGATTAAACCCATCACGGTCCATGCATTTACGTATGTATTCACTTCTTGTTATTGATCTTATGGAAAATCCATCTACAGATGCTAATTTTGCAACAGTGGTATACAAATTATTTTTGTTTTGAAATTAATCTAATGTAGGCTGAGTTTTTCTTATATTAAGGGAGATTTGTTCCTGCTGTTCGCGTTTACGTTCTTCTTTCTTCCAATCTATCTTGTGTAAAGATTTCAAATGACGCAATAATCCGCTGGTACTTCGTCCTTTACATGAGATTATTTTAGCACATAAGGAGCATATCGCAGTTTCAGTAGATTTTTTCTTAAAAAACGTCCATACAATTGAGTTTTCCATCTAAAACAATTTTATTTGTTTTTATTAAAAACAAAAAAAGAGACTAATGATTTCAATATATTACTTTAAAACAGCAATATACTTGATTTGACAAAATAACTTTAAATGTAAAATTTTTTAGAAAAACCGCTGCTCACAATAAATTTCCACAAATGCCAAAGTAAAAGCAGGTGCTTTGTGAACGTAAAGTTGTCAATTATTTTTTTTGTTATTTGGCACAAATACCAAAATAAAAGCAGCCGTTTTCTAAACGTTAAGTTGTCAATTTTTTTTAAATATTGCGAAACATTTTAAAAGTGGAATTCCCGGGAATTCCCGGGACGAGAGTTTACATTACCCACATCTTTAACACCATTATTACCACAAGTCCATTTCCAATTTGTTGGAAATATGCTAAGATCATTCCAGTTCAGAAAACTGGTACTGAATTTCGCCCTATTTCAATACTACCATACTTATCTAAAGTATTTGAACGTCTGGTATATAGGCAAATGAATGACTTTTTAACTAATAATCATCTCATAGTTAAAAATCAATCGGGCTTTAGGCCTAAGCATAGCTGTGTCACAGCGCTCGTAAATGTTTCTGAGGATATCATACACAATCTTGATAATGGTTAAGTTACGTTTTTGGTGCTCTTGGATCACTCTAAGGCATTTGATTCTGTAAATCATGGAATTCTTTGCAATAAACTCTGTCATAAATTCAACTTTACTTCAACTGCCGTCTCGCTGCTAGCCTCATATCTTACTAATCGTTTCCAATCTGTATATTTGTGTAATAAAATGTCCAGTGCCCTACATGTGTCAAAAGGAGTGCCACAAGGTTCTATTCTAGGCCCATTGTTGTTCACATTATACATCAATGATTTACCCAGTCAACTTTCACACAGCAATATCCATATATATGCAGATGATGTTCAAATTTATATAAGCTGTGAGAAAGGATTCATTCGTGAATGCACTGAGAAGCTTAATGAGGATCTCAATAAAATATATGCATGGGCATCGTCAAATGGACTTTATTTAAATCCCAAAAAATCAAAATGCTTATTAATAACTCAAAGAAATCAAACCACCTTTATGGATGTTCCAGTATCATTAGGTAACCAAAATATTGCAATTGTTCAATCAGCTAGGAATCTTGGAATAACTTTTAACAAATCGCTCACTTGGAACCATCACATTAATTCTGTATCTGGAAAAATATTTGGGATGCTTAGAACATTGTACCCTACACAACAGCTTACGCCTTTAAACATTCGTGTGCTTCTAGCTAAAACTTTTATAATGCCGCAGCTTCTATATGGTTGCGAAATTTTTGCGTATTGTGATTCAGAAAGTAAGAGGAGATTATTAGTAGCGTATAATGCGATTCTACGTTATGTATACCGTATTAAGAGATATGATGGAACCTCTGAGTATTCTATGTCTTTGTACGGAGTTAACCTCATGGACCTACTTAGGATAAGATCATTATTTCTACTCCACAAGGTAATATATACCAAAGAACCAACTTATTTATTTGAACGCCTTCAATTTGCACGATCCAGTAGAGGAAATAATCTTATACAATTCCGATATCGAACCCTAATCTCTAGATGGCAATTTTTTATTAATACCATATGTCTGTGGAACTCATTACCCAACAATTTACAAATAATGGACAACGCTTTACTATTTAAGAACGAATTGTTTAAACATGATTTTATCTCAAATTTACAACTATCTTAAATATTAATTCATTATTGATTATACATATATATTTTTCTCTAATTATGGATTGATTTTTAATTACATTTATTCTTATACCTGTATAATTTAATTTATTTGTTTGTATGTACATTTTTTGTTCTTTAAAAATATTTTAATTATTATCACAAATTGATTGTATCGCTATAAGATCACATACTGTAATTAAAAAGATTTATATCTTGTTGTATGTGATATCCACATTAAATAAATAAATAAAAATAAAATAAATAAAGACCTATTTAAAATGAAGATCCCTTCTTTGTTTTTACGAACAAATATTTTATGAACACATACCTTTTGTATATGAGACGAAACAAATAATTAAAAACACAAAAAAATATGTTATAATACTACAAATAAATTAAAAATGTTGTTACTTCGGTTAATCGGTTAATCGACTGAAATTAACCGGTTTAATCGTTAATCGAAAATAGCGAATTTAAAATAACCGGTCAGTCAATCGGGTAGTAGTTAATCGGTTTACCGATTAACGGTTAACCGAATGAATGCCCTACTATTTATCTTCACTTTCGTTCTGCTACTTTTCCAATTCTAAGGTCTTCGGTTGTTAAGCGTTCTATATTGGTGATTAGATTTGGCCAAAAGTGACGGCATATTATTCGAAGACTTTTTTATAAATACTTGTAGTCTTCTTGCTATAGTGTTTATCATAAGTCATGTCGAGCTTCTATCGAGCAATGTGGATTTCACACAAGCTTTGAAAATACATGTCGTAGTATTTATCGAGATTTGGGATGATCGCCACGTTTTATGAAGCCTTCTAAAAGCTGACCTTGCATTTCTTAATCTGAGAGACACGCCTTCTTACACACCTTCATCTATCGACATCCTAAATAGCAGAAGGTTAGGTTAGCTTCCATTGGCAGCCTCGATTAAGCTCAGTTTAAGTGAGTTTAGAATTTAGTTCCCGTTATGTTTCCATTGTTACACCGTCTCCTATATTACCTGGCTGTTGATATTCTCACCCAGAAATTCGGTTGATTCAAAAACGGAATGGATCCTGTTCAAATCAATGTCAGAGGGAAACAGGTCGTGTCTTTTAGGGTTCTTCAAACAAACAGTCTGAGTCTTAAGTCTCCGAATGCCTGGCATTCTCGTCACCACAGCTTCTACATAGGACATTGTAAAGGAGCCCGAGCCTTTGGGCTTGTTTCCGAATGGCCAATGACGAGTTATAACCGCAATTAGGTATCTAAGGTTAAGTCTCGATAGCCTTAATGCAAGCCGTGTCCTCCTTTCATCTATGATGGGCCAGATTTTCTTGGTTTCTCCACATGTAGTTTCATTAAACCACCTCTGATTGGCAATGAGATGAAATTTGTGTGCAATAAGTTGCTGACTCCTTGGGAACGTAACACCTTTATCATATTCTGCTCAGGTGGTTCCTGCATGCGCCAACGAGTCAGCCATATAGTTTCCCATGTGTCCAGGAACCCAATTAAGGGCAACCCATGAATGTTGGTTTATCTTCTCCAGAGACATCCGGCATTCTCGGACAACCTTCGATGTGATAAGCACACTCCCCAGCGATAAATAGCAGAACGATTTAACATATTTTTTGCATTGGTATCGAACTTCAATATGGTTGTCAGGCGTGTTATTTATCCATATTGCATGTGTTTTGGCAATATTCACTACAAGCCCAACTCCAGCGCAGCTAAACCATTCACTTTTCTCTGCATATCATTACACTTGTGTGATATAAGACAGATATCGTTAGCAAAATCCAAAACTTCTTGAACAATAACATGAATATACGTTTTTACTTTGGTGATGAATAGGGCGTGGAATTTCATTCATTTACTTCTGGAAATATGCGCATAAAACACGAGTAAAAAATTCAAAATATGTTTTGAAAGTTAATAAAATATGTAATTACTTTTAAAACAAAAACTGACAGTGTACTTACGGGTTCTTTTTTAATTTTGACATACAGTTTTAATGAATTAAAGTTACTTCTACTTTGTAGAAAGACGGGGAAAATAGAATGTAATTTCTTTACCCCGCTCTCCAAAATACTCAAGACTTGAATGGCTGCACTTAAAAGTAAATACTATACAGAGTGAGATATTTTAAAAAACAAATAGCATCGAACAAATTTCTGTTGCGAATATTTCATAGTAAAAAAAAAGGCTATAAAAATTCAGCCTATTCTCAAGAAATTTCATGCCATGAATTTTCTTATTTTGGAACCAATTAAAGGTTGAGTGTTTGACACCTTTTGAGCTAAGAGACCAATAAAAAGGTTTTTTTTTTTGACACAAAAACATCTTTCAAAATCTTTATGACACAGCGAATAGTTTTTGCACATGGAAAATGCCACTTCAAGCATTAAAATAACATAAAATTTTAATTTAATGAAAGTCATTTCGTCAGCTTATTAGGTTTGGCGCGTTTGCCAAAAAGTCGTAGTAAATAAAAACGACAATAAAGGTTTACATGAAGTTTTTTGAAAATATTACCCGATAAAACTTTTTTTGTATTTTCTCTATTGCTTTTGGCATATGTTTTGAAGAAAAATGTAAATTTTTGCGAACGTTCAGGAATGAACTTAGGAGGTAAGAGTATTTTATTGAAAGTGAAAGATATTGTTTTGTGCCGCATATGCCACTTTTCTAAATTTATTTTTAAAAATTTACTTTTTATGCGTCATACGTATTCTTGCTGCTGTGTATTGAATATTACCCAAAAAAAAATAATGAGATTTATAATGATTTTTGTATTTCATATGAAATTATCCCCCAATTCAAAAAATGAAATAAAACCCCAAACAAAATTAAATAAACCCCCGAAAATCGTTGTTGTGTTCTGTACATACTTTAAGGGGTTATTAAATTTTTTTTTATATATTTTCGCGAATTTTTTCATGCCGCCGTATTTAATACCCCATACCTAATTAAATAAATGTTTAAGGGCTACAATTGTTTGACTTTGAAATAATCAAAAATCATTTAAGTATAAAGAAAACAAACATATGCAAAAAAAAATGCTTTTTCAGCAAAAACTAACATAATAAGCAAGTTTATATGCACGCTCAATCATAATGTGACAAAAAAAAAAAGCATTAAAGATAATATATGCAAAAATATGCACTGACAAATTGATGCCATTTTTTAGCAACATTTTTTAGAAAAATTCTTTTATAATCGGTCCGTTTTTTAATTTCTGTGTTTTTTTTTTATTTTCAGTGGCACCGAATCTAATTTTATTACAAAATTCTTTGAAGTCTAACAAAATGGAAGTATAACCATTTTTTTAACAATAGTTTCGACTCTGCAAAATTTTAGGGCTTTTTATTAAGCATCAAGGTATATTCATAAATTCACCTTGATACAGTATTTACAACAACAGGTAATTTGGTTGTTTTCCACATGCAGTTTCATTAAAATAACAAAATATTTTAATTACAAAAATGGCTAAAATAGATGTCAGAATGCCAAGAAAAAGCAAAAAAATTAAAATAATATTGAACTCAAGTGATTATCAAAAGGATGTTTATTTTAAAGTGTATTGCAATTAATATTAAATTTTTTTTTAATTTAGTGTTTTTTCCGAAAAAAACGCGTTGTTCTCGATTTAGGTGCGTTTTAGAATTTTAATGTTGATAACGTTGGTAACACAGTACAACAGCCAATCTGGGGGGTGAGAAATTCCAAGTCAGGGTGATGGTACTAGGTCAGTATAGTAAAACCCTCAAAGTCAGTTTCAGTTTTTTTTTATGACATTTTAAATTTTTTCCTTATCTTGATGTTTTTTCGCTTAGTTGTAACATTTTGCCAAAAACGTAGTTTAACATAACTCGAGAACCACTTGTCCGATTTTGCTAAAACAAACTCAAAAAAATTTAGAATTACAATTTCTTTAATCCGTTCATATAACGTTATTCTTTATAATCAACAGTTTTGCCGGTAAAAATAAATTTGTGGCGAAAAAAAAAAATTTTTTTGCCTAAAAATAAAATTTTTTTTTTTAAATTCATAAAAAATCCAAAACGGAAAAAAGAATCAAGTGTTATTAATTTCATAACCTATAAATAAAATGCGACATAGATCATAGAAATCGATTAACGCGTTCTGCTTTTATTTACAATTAAGTGAAGGTATCCCATTTTGACAAGAATATTGATATTTGTTTTTATTCAAAAAAGTGTCATTTATCGCCTTTTTTATAAATTTTCCCCAATAACTCCAGACTTCTGGCCATAAACTACTAAAAAAATTAAGTACACATTTTTATAATTTTTTATTTTTATTTTATTTATTTATTTTTATTTATTTTAATAAATATTGCCTAGACTTTTTCGAGTGGCCTTAGACCAGGGCATGGCTGCGTCTCTGCGTTGATTGATGTCTCGGAAGAGATAAGAAAACATATAGATTCCAAAATGATTTCTCGTCTCGTGTTACTTGATCACTCAAAAGCTTTCGACTCAGTCGATCACTCAATTTTGTGTCTTAAACTAAAATATTTGTGTAAATTTTCAGAAACTGCAGTAAAATTGATGTCTTCCTCTGTTAGTGGTAGGTCCCAAGCGACATACCACGGCTCAGATATATCAAACACCTGCATACTAAGGAGGGGCGTACCACAGGGATCAATACTTGGTCCTCTTCATAACTCGATATATTCGAATGACCTACCATCCTAATTAAAGTTTTGCGAAATACAAAAGTACGCTGACGATGTGCAGCTTTACATAAGTTGCGAGCCAAGTAATATAATTGATTGTGTCAACAAATTAAACCTTGATCTGAATAATATCTACAATTGGCCCTCTAATAACGTTTTTTGTTCAAATGCAAAAACATCAAAAGCCATGATCATTGGTAAATAACTTTATATCCCCTCGTTTATCCCACCGATCCAAATAAACAATGAAAAACTTGAAATAGTCAAGACTGTAAAAAATCTAGGTGTAATTTTAAGTCTGAGCTCAATTGGTATAATCATATCAATTATATATGTGGTGTTACACACGCAATGTTAAGCAATCTTAGGAGGACGCAATATTTCACTCCTCTCAACGTTAGAATGCTAATCGCTAAAACGTACCTTCTGCCAAAACTATTATATGCCTGCGAACTCTTTTCAAACTGTGACTCAATATGCATTTAACAATAATGCTAGATATGTTTTTGCCCGTAGACGTTTTGGTAGTATCTCTGATTACTCAAAGGGAATCTACAATTTATCACTCGAAAACCTGTTGAAAGTTCGTTCATTATTGTTTCTACAAAAGCTGATTTTTACTAAACAACCTGAATATTTATACAGAAGATTAAATTTTTCAAGATCTAACCGAGGAAAAAATATAAACTCCATTCGCTACTGTAGCCTTTTATCAGTTAGACATTTTTACGTATCCCGTCTGCTGGAAAGTTGCTAATGTAACGCCAATTCCTAAAAAAGGAGTGGCTAATAACCCTGAAAATTACCGCCCAATTGCAATTTGTTCGGCACTTTCCAAAGTTATGGAGAGTATGGTAAATCACCATCTTGTAAAATTTGTAGAGTCAAATTACCTACTAAGCGACCGCCAGTATGGCTTTCGTAGAGGTCGTTCTACTGGAGACCTACTGGCCCTGTTATCAGAAAAATGATGTCGTTCCATTCACCATTTTGGCGAAAGTAAGGTAATTGCTTTAGATATTTCCAAGGCGTTTGACAGAGTATAGCACTCTTGCACTCTTGTCTAAACTTGTTGCATTTGGTGTCGGTGATAATTTCTCTCGATTTATATCGAGCTTTCTCAGAGATCGCACTATACGGGTTGTTATAGATAGGGTTTCATCAAACGAGTTCAAGATTCATTCAGGGGTACCGCAAGGCTCCGTTCTTTCTCCTACTCTATTTCTTATTTTTCTAAATGACCTCTTATGTCAAACTTCCAACCCTATCTATTCTTTTGCAGATGACAGCAACCTTTGCCATTCGTATTCATTTGGTTACAGACCAGGCGTGTCCGATGTTTGTGCTATGAGACAGAACATGAATGATACGCTTGGCCGTGACCTAGACATAATCTCAGAATGGGGTCGTGCGAATAGGGTCGAATTTAATGCCCGAAAGACCCAATGTTGCGTACTAACGCATAAACGCGCGACGGATCAAGGTGCCTCATCTGTATGTATGGGTGGTATAAATATTGAGGAAACAGAATCTCTTGATGTTCTGGGCATGAGGATACAATGTGATGTCCGATGGACAGAACATATATTCAAGGTATCGAAAGAAGCATTCAAGTGCCTCGGTTTTTTGAAACGGTGTATGATATACTTCACTCCATCTGATCTCCTTACTATTTATACCACCTATATCCGACCGCGAATAGAATACAACTCTCATGTGTGGGCCGGTGCTTCAAAGTCTATTTTGAAGCTTCTCGACCGCGTGCAGGAGAGGCCGAAGGTTCTCATTGGCGACAGTAGGGTATCCGATTCTATTGACTCCCTTGAGCACCGTAGCAATATATATTTCAGAATGGCTTTAATTTAATTATGTTATTAATTTCACATCAAGCTTTACTGTTTGCTGGGAATATTTCACCACTTTAATGATATTTTTCTAATTATAAAAAACAAGTGAGAAAGCCCGACTACATAATACCCTACACAAACACAAATTTCCGAGAGTCCTAAATACGGTACACTCATGTTCAATTATGGACGCGCCAAAAATTATGTTAGTAGTTTAAGATTCATACGAGTTCTTTGTGCCAAATATTATCTGCACCCAGAGAAAAAACATGCTTATATATGGTCACCTCCAACAAAACTATTTTAAAAGAAAAATTTTAAACATATTATGTTTAATTTAATCATGCTTTTGTCACCGACAAACATATTATGGTTAAATATGTCCTCCATCAAGAAGCCACATCCATATTATGGTTTCCTCCAAACATGTTTTGGTTAATAATAACTAAAATATGATTAACTTTTATAATAGCATGGTTGGTTTTCAACAATACAATGTTGCTCTTGGAAAAGAGGAAAATACTATTGTTAATTAAAAACAAATTATTGTCATATTTAACCGAAACATGTTTAGAGACAACCATAATATGGTTGTGGCTTCTTCCATAATGTGGTTGTCGCTGACAATAATATGGTTAAATTAAACATAATATGTTTAAAAATTTTCCTTAAAAATAGTTTTGTTGGAGGTGACCATTTTTAAACATGTTTTTTCTCTGCGTGTAGATATCTACATCTGAATGAGATTTTTTGGAAAGCGTTTGTATGGGACCTATGGTCAATTCTGAACCTACATGTCATGACATTGAAGTTATCGTCACCAAATTTTATGTCAAACCCAATATTTATAATGTTGTTAAGGCATTAAAAGCTATATTGGAGGACGGTATTTTTATGGGAGCTGTGGTCAAATATAGTTCGATTCAATTAAAAATTTGGTTAAATGATTAAGGTTGGAATAATATATTTCTGGGCCAACTTCAATCGAAATACCAGCATAGGATGGTTTATATGAAAGAAGACTGTATTCTGAAAAGATGTTTATATGGGGGCTTTATGAAGGTATGGGCCGTTTCCTGCTGTTCGTCCTTATGAAAATTTAAGAATTTGTGCCAAATTTCATCAATTTGTCTCTAAACGGACATCGAGGTCGATTCAGGAGGTAAATCTAGGTCGATCTGTATGCTAAAATATGGGTCGAAAACAAATATTTTTATGTGTTACACATATCAGCGCAAGTCCATAATAACCTCTCCACGTTTGGTGGAGTGAGTATACTTATACTTACTGGGTACCATAATTCCAGATGAGACTTCAAGCTTTACTGTTTGCTGGGAATATTTCACCACTTTAATGATATTTACCTTATTATACAAAAATAGAGAAAGCCCCACTACATAATACCCTACATCAAAAACAAATTTTCGAGAGTGTTCCCTATTTGGGACTAACGTGCAATCATGGACGCGCCAAGACAACATTATGTTATTAGTTTAAGATTCATGTACTTATACGAGTTCTACGATCATCTAGATATCTACATCTGAAATAGATTTTTTGTAAAGCGGTTGTATGGTCATTTCTGGACCTACATGTCATGACCTTGAAGTTATCGTCTACAAATTTTTTGGAATTAAAAACTATATTGGGGGACGGCATTTTTATGGTAGATGTGGTCAAATATAGTCCGATTTAATTAAAAATTTGGTTAAATGATTAAGGTTGGAATAAAATATTTCTGGGCCAAGTTCAATCGAAATTTCAGCATAAGATGGTTTATATGAAAGAAGACTATATTCTGGAAAGATGTTTATATGGGGGCTTTATTAAGGTACGGCCGATTCCTGCTATTCGTTCTTATGAAAATTTAACAATTTGTACCAAATTTCATGAAAATTGTGAACTTTAATTTGCGTGCAAAGGTATACAGCCAGCCGGACGAACGGACATCGTTAGGTCGATTTATGAGATAATTCTAAGCCGATCAGTATGCTAAAATAAGCGTCGAAAACCAGTATTCTTATGTGTTACACTTATCAGCACAAGCCCATTATACCCTTTCCACGTATGGTGGATTGAGTATACTTACTTGTTACCATAATTCCAGATGAGACTTTGGTCAACCGCTGTTTATTAAAAGTGTTAATTTTATAAGGTAAAAGCTTGAGATATAGACTGCTGTTTTACCCAAAGATCCACGCCTAAAGAACAAGCTGCTCAACACGCATGCGAACTATCCACAGCAACAATTAAGAACGCAAATGTGACCTGTTTTTCTACGTTTTTAAGGAACCAAGGCCAAGTACGGAATAAAATTTAAGGCATTGTTTTAAATGCAAAAAATTAAAATTTATTTTAAAAAATTGTAAAGAAATACATCAAAAGCATTTTTTACAAAATTTATTTTTAACTGTTTACAAAATATTTGTCAAAAAATTGAGGTGAACTTTTACAAGTGTGTTGAATTCACACAGTTCCTATATGTGTGAAGAGGTAAGTATATTTTTTTGAATTTTAAGGGATTTTCATATCTATGTAATCTATGCTGTAGATAATCGGCCTAGACAACAATGACAATTAAAATATTATGTTGTTGCCAACACAAAAGTAATAAAAGTGTTTAATTGTTAATCCGCTACTATTAAGCGTTTATAAATCAGACTTTTTATTAAAGGTTTATAAAGTTTATAAAACAAAAAGTGTTTGATAACTATTGTAGACATTAAGGCTGAAATTAGAATTTTTATGAATAAGACCGTATATGTTTTCAGTCTACTTGGTTTTACATGCTTCGCACACAAAATCCATTTCGATAACATCCTCGTATTTCAATTCTTTAAAACTAGTGCATTTCATGTGAAACCATTTGGAACAACTATTGCACCATATGTTTTTCAGAGCGTCATCCTCGGCATCACTATCCAAATATTCTTTACATGTGCCATAAAGTTGCTTTTTTGCGTGTTTGGGTTTGTTTCCTTTTCTAGTTTTCTTTTTTTGCGCTTAAGTTTTGTTCTCACAGTCGGTCGTGCTCGATGAGAAAAGACGTGTTTCTTTTAACTCCGCATACGGTTCTTTTTTTTTAACATAAATTAGCTAATAATATCAGTTTAACAAGCGAATTTGGACGCTCAATATAAAAGTGAACAATAGAATAACTATAAAAAAATTAAGAAAAAATACAAGTAAAAAAATATACCTACATATGTATGTATGTACGCACATACATACTTGCAAATAAGCTGTGCAAACAAATATTTATTCTTTTTTCTTTTATTATCACGGTGTAACAACAACATTATACATAATAAAAAGAGCACAGTCTACAAAAATAAAAAATAAAAAAACGGTGAAAAAAACAAAAAAAACTCTATATGAGTAATAGCAATGAAACAACAACAAAATTAAATGATATTCATGCTAGTGAAAGCAATGTGAAATAAACATAACAACAGAAAACAATACAAGCGTTACCATTGACACCATAAACTCAAACATAGACGCAATGGAAAACAAACAAGAAAAAATTTGTCAAAAACCACAAGTGCAAGTTGGTATGGACAGGTATGTAACAGTGCTTAAGCGCGGTCGCAGCCCTGCCTCTTCAGCTGTAGCCTTTGCCTCGAAAGTTCCATCTTTTGATAGAATAAATTCACAATATCGTTTTGCAATTCTGGAGGATGAATCTTCTGAAGCACCTAACGTCATAAAAACGTCAAAGCCACAAAGCCAATATATCTTAGAGAGCAAAACTCAAGTGAGCTAATAAAAAGTTTAATCTCGGTGATGGGTGAAAATTCGTTTTACGTAGCTGCAATCAAGCGTGGTAATATAAACCAAACAAAAATACAGGTTAATCACGAGAATGATTTTCGTAAAATAATTAATAAGTTTGAAGCACTTAAAAAAAGCTTCTATACATACCAACTGAAAATCAGCAAAGGTCTTCAGGTTGTGATAAAGGGCATTGACTCATGCGTGGACCCAGACGAAATAAAAACATTTTTAGAAGAAAAGGGCTTCAAAATAAAAAATGTTACAAATATTAAAAATAGGAAAAAAATCCACAACCACTATTTCGGGTGGAGTTAGAGCCCGGCGATGTTAAGCTAAAAAAAAAATGAAACGCATCCCATTTACAGTTTAAAATACATCCTGTACAGAAAAATCACGATAGAGGAGCCGCACAAAAGAAATGGGCCCGCCCGTTCAGTGTTTAAACTGCCAAGAATTTGGTCATACTAGGGCATACTGCCATTTACCCCCTGTTTGCGTCGTATGTGGAGATTTACATGGTACCGTCAGGTGCGATAAGTCCAAAAATGACCCTAATGTAAAAAATGTAGCAACTGTGGTGGTAATCATACTGCCAACTATAGAGGATGATCGCTATATTCGATTGTCAAGCGTTCTGTTGGACAGAAACTTAATCCCCCTCAAACGCAGGCAACTTATCAAGGAAACACTTACGGCGTCTAGATACATCAGCCAAATAATAACAGAACCTCGTACACTAATGTATTAAAATCTAATCCTATGCCACTGCAAGGTGATGTACCAAATAACGACGAAATTCCCATTTCTAATTTAACTCGGCTAGAAAAAACTATGGAAACATTAGTGCAAACAGTTAACAATTTCACTAACACAATGGGTAACATGATGCAAGAAATGTTAAGAATACAATCGATGTTATTGCAAGCTGTACTAAACAAGCCATGAACTGTTTAAAAATTTGCTTTTGGAACGCAAACGGCATCCGCCAACACAAAAATGAACTAGAATACTTCCTTAAAAATAAACAAATTGATGTTATGATGGTTTCTGAAACTCATCTGACCTCAAGAAATACGTTTAAAATCAATGGTTATATATTATATGATACCAAGGACCCTCGAGACAGAGCTTGTGGCGGTTCTGCCATTTTGATAAAGAACCGAGTAAAACACCACTTAATGAGTGATCATCGTGAAGATTATCTCCAAGCAACGAACAATTGCGTTGAGGAATTAAATCGAAACATAGTAATTTCATCAGTATACTCCCCACCTAGATTTTCTATATCAGAAAGCCAATATAATAAATATTTCAAATCATTGGGACCCTGCTTCCTGGCTGCTGGCGATTATAACGCTAAACACACTTTCTGGGGGTCACGACTTATTACACTTAAGGGTCGTGTTTTGTTTAACACAATTTGTAAAATGGATCTAAATGTGGTCGCGAGCGGACAACCAACATATTGGCCTACTGATCAGCAAAAAGTTCCAGATGTCATCGATTTTGGATTGGTTAAAAACATCCCCGCAGAAACGATTTATGTTGAAACTTCCTTAGAATTATCTTCTGATCACACACCTACAATTCTTACAATAACAAATCCTAATAGAATTGTATCTCCGTCTGATAACTTAGTGACGTCAGCTACTCAAATAAATTGGTTAAAATATAAAAAATATCTCAGTACCCACTGCACTGAAAATATTCCGCTTAGTACACCGGAGAATGTGGATATTTCTTTTGTAAATTTTGACAGTTATCTGAAACTAGCTGTTCAGCATTCTAGTATAACCCTCAAAAAAACCAAAAATAGTAAAATATATTCTGCAGATGTTGAGCGTCTCTTGACTGAAAAAAGGAGAGCTCGAAGAGAATGGCAATTTCATAGATCCACTCAACTTAAGAATTTACTAAAAGAGTGCACAAAAAGGCTTAGAAAGTTACTGCAGTCTAAGAAAACGGCTTCCCTGGAAAAATATCTTAAGGAACTTGATGCAACTTCTCAATCAGACTACTCATTATGGCGTGCAGCTAGAAATCTTAATAGACCAGTTATCACTAAACCACCATTAAGAAACTTAAATGGAAGTTGGGCACGAAATGATGAAGAAAAAGGAAATCTTTTTGTTAATCATTTGAAAAACGTATTTACCCCGCATACATCTCCCGATATTGCAGTCGAGTTGCCACCTGTTGCTGTTAGAGCTGCTGTTCCACTAAGATTTGAGATAAGAGAAATCGAGAAGGCTATTCATGATTTAAACCCCAAGAAAGCCCCTGGTTTTGATAAGATCAGCAACAAAATGCTTTTAGAGCTACCCAGCATAGCAAAGAAAATTATTCTCTTGATTTTTAATGCTATTTTACTTGAATACTACCCACAAGAATGGAAAGTATCCTTAGTTACAATGATACCTAAGCCAGGAAAGGATCCTACAAAAGTTGAGTCATATAGACCTATAAGCTTATTGTCTAATATATCAAAGCTGTTTGAGAAGCTGTTAGTGTCAAAATTAGCCCCAATTATAAATGTAAATAGATGTATTTCTAACCATCAATTCGGCTTAAGAAGAGAACATAGCACAATTGAACAAACCCATCGTATAGTAAACGCCATAAGAAAAGCCTTTGAAGAAAAAAATATTGTTCCGCCCTCTTCATCGATGTTGCTCAAGCTTTTGATAAAGTCTGGCATGAAGGCTTATTACATAAATTGAAGTTAAACTTACCAGTAAACACACACAAGCTGTTAGAAAGCTACTTAGTCGGTCGAAGGTTTATTATTAAAGAATGTGATTTTATAAGTTCTCCTCAGCCAATTGACGCTGGAGTCCCTCAGGGAAGCATCATGGACCCACTCTTATATATTATATATACCTCAGACATGCCAACAAATAACCACACCCTAACTTCAACATTTGCTGATGATACAGCTTTCTTAAGCGTACACGAAAACTGTCATGAAGCATCCCGTTACTTGCAGGATCATATATTTGAACTGGAAAAGTGGTTAAAACAATGGAGGATAAAGGTCAATGAGGAAAAATGCGTACATATAACATTCACCTTGCGTCGGGAGTCATGTCCCCCCATTAAAATCAATAATCAATTAGTGCACCAGCAATCGCATGTAAAATATCTCGGTATTCATCTAGATCGGCGTTTGACATGGAAATGCCATATAGAAGCAAAACTAACACAAATGAAAATAAAAGCAATTCAAATTTATTGGCTTATTGGAAGAAATTCTGTTCTTAGCCTCGACTGCAAACTTCTACTTTACAACTCTATATTTAAGCCAATCTGGTGCTACGGTATTTAGCTATAAGGCACTGCCTCGGCCTCAAATATCGAAAAAATTCAAAGGCGCCAAAATAAACTTCTTCGAATAAGTCGCTCCCTGGTATGTTAAAAACTCTAATATTCAAAAGGATCTCAATGTGCCATTAGTAAAAACTATTATTACGAAGTACGCAGCAAAATATTTAAAAAGGCTTGAGTCGCACCCAAATCCACTAGCTCGAAATATTTTAAATGACAGTGGACACTCTAGATTAAGGAGCAGAGATACTGCAGGACTCATCCGAGGCGAAGACCGCTAAACATCTACATATGTGAACAGAAGCCGTGAGGAGAAAAATTTTCGTCTGGCATTGGCAGGACAAAAATAAAGTATTAGTATAAGATTTTAATAATTATTGTTAGTTCATATATAATTTATGAAGATTCAATAAATAAATAATGAATGAATGAAGAAGTTTTGTTCTCTTTATTGCCTCAGCTTTGGCAGTTTTTTCGTCCTCTTTTGACTCTTACATGAAAGAGCAGATATTGCACTTGGAGCCTTGAGTTTTGAAGCGAATCTTGAAGATATTGACAACTTTGGAAAGTACAAGAGTTTTTCAAATGTTGGTGACATGGAAATCGTTTGCTTTCCGGTTAGAGTAGTGCCTATAGAATTTAATTAACAAAAAAAAATTTCACCTACATATCTGGTATACATCATAAATTAAATAAAATTTTTGAGTGATCTTAATTTAGGGAATTGAGGAATTCAATATGCTGTTGTGTTAACTTTTTTAATGACGTAGGAGAAAGGCAGTCTATAGTTGATTCAAACATTTGGACATTGTTTGGAAGAGCCACTGGGATTGGCCTTGATCTGTTAATGGGTAAAAAGTAACTAGTTCCTGCATTTGCTGGAGATAAACTTCTGGCAGACTCAGCCGCTGTAGTTGGTTCTCTTATACCTGTTGTTTGTAATTGCAAAATCCTTTCTTCATTTATTATAAACGTTCCGGACTGAATTGTGACGTCTCCTAAAATTTCAAGCCGATTTCTTCAACAACAACATCGCAATCGATACCACGTTCTTGTTGAATCGTATTGCTCCCTGGCCAATAAATCTGAATGGTTTTGAACGCATTTGGTGTAATCAACGTTTCTGAATTAAATAGGTATAATCCACACTTCCTTAATCCAATTTTGATTGTGTCTTCTAGACTAAGAATAATATATAGAACCATACTGAGTAATGGACAAAACGTTGATTTAGAAATAATTTTGCTATTATTTTCCTGTTTTAATTGCCATTCCCTTACCATTTTCTTCCATTCCGATTTTAGTGGTTTGAATACACTAACATCCGCAGGTAACATTATGTGAGTGGTGTTTGGACGAAGCGCATACAGAATAATACCATTGTCCTAGCAAAATTTACTTAATTCCAACGTCATGTGGGATTTATGACCATCAACAAACAATTGAATTGGTCGCTTAACATTATGCCCATTAAGCCAATTATGAACCCCATTGTCAATATATTCGAAAAAAGTTTCGCTTAACATCCATCCAGTTCCGATTTACCTAAAAACCAATTCTCCGGTAAGCTATTTACTACGTCTTAAGGTGGTCGCAAGTACGAAAAAACAACTATTGATTGTTTGACTAAGTACTTGCTGAGAAAACCAACAGCACTATAATATACGTTTTTATATCCCTTTGATGCCAGGACTTTTCCGGTTTTAGGACACAAACTGAAACTGGTCTCATCACCATTAAATATAAGATGAGGATCATCCAAAATGTACTATTCAAGGTATTTAATTCTTCGAACCATTTTTTTATGTATTATTACGTTATCACCGCCCTCCCTTTAGTGATTCCTTTTCAAAAAGCCCAAAGACCACTTCCTACCAGGACGACCATTTAAATATGAAGTGGGTCGTTGGTCGTCTTTAATGATTGCTTAAACAGTGATAAGCAAATCTCGCATCGTGCGAGATCTTCGCACCATTTTACAAGTCGTTGCTCTTCTGCCTCCGATAAAATAGTATGTGGACCCATTTTTCTGGCTTCATCAGCAAAACCGTTAATTCGGTTTTGTATAGTAGAACGCGGAACACCATTTTTTTTGCTTCCACCCGATATTGATGAAGTGCCTTCTCTGATTTCTGTTTAAGGACTTTTTCTTCGGAGTATTGGTGCATGGCTCTTTTTCCTTTGGTAGACATATTTATAATATTTTTTCTGAAATGTTAAGAAGTACCTATTATCTCTACTGAATTTCATACTGTTTTCGGACCCCAATAATATTAACGTAGAAAATGCTGCCGCCGAGTTTAGATCACTAATTTCCTATGCTCGGCAGGTCTTACTGTAGTCAACGTTATCTAAGCCGACTACTGGGTAAACTCACTTTATACTTATTTTCTTTATAACAAGTCGCAAGGGAAATGAATTACTAATGATTTTTTTAAATTCAATCTAAATCTGACAAAAAAAAACTCAATTCCAGTAGTCTGCAACCCCTGCCGACGCACAGTGATTCGGCTAGAGCATGCTAGCGGGACAATATTCATGACGTAATTTCCATTAACCACTGATAGCGTGTTGTAAAGAACCCCCCCCCCCCCAGGTAGCGAATTCCAAAAATTAATTTGTTTATCACCTCATAAAGGTATCTTATCAGGGGGTCAAAGTAACCCTTTATAAGAGAGGTAATTTTCATTTGCAAATCAGTTGAATTTTATGCACACTTGTGGTAACATATTTTAAAATTCGTAGCAAAGTGAAACGATATTTTTGTGATGGAATATTCCGTTGAAGGTATGTACTATATTATGACTTATATTTTTTATAAAAAAGATGTATAATTTTGGTGTAATATCAATTTGTAAATGTATAGATAAATCCAGCAAATTTTACATCAATTGTTAACCACCTAGATTTTTCTATATGTAATTCCTACAACATTAAAGGCCCGCAAGTAAAATTATTTTATTTTTGCCAGAACGAGTCGCACACTGCTTTGTCCCCATATAACGAAGGAACAAAAATAGAAGGAGTTCTCAGATACAGTAGCATTAAATATCTTAGTTAAGAAAAATACGAATTTTTGGAGAAATCGGTCCAAGGACACGCTTCAATAATGCCCATTAAGCTACAAAAAGTGATCATGCTGATAAACATACAACTAGCTACGTGTGTGTAAATTTTCATTTAAATTAAACTAAGGACTCAAGGTCCTGCCATATATCCTTTTTCTTAAAAACGCTATAAAACCTACAAAAATTGTCCGATCATAATAAAATTTGGTATACATACAATGAGCAACGTGTGTGTAAATTTTCATTTAAATCGGACTAAGGACTCAAGGTCCTGCCATATATCCTTTTTCAACAAAAATTGTCGGATCATAATAAAATTTTGTATGTAAATTGATATTTGTAAGCTACATATTTATGCCAAATTTAGGCAGCATCGGATTATTGATGTAAAAAATACAAAAAACATAATTTATTGAAAAATGGGTTGAAACGATTAAGTATTACAGTACACATTTTTCAACTTTTTTTTTTTCTTAAAATAGCTTAAGATGACTGGAATATACATAAACAATTGAAATAAGTGAAGAAATAATTTTGTCCCGCTAGCTTGTAATAGTCGAGACACTGTGCGACGATTGGAAATAATAGAATTGTTGTTCCTAATGTCGGCAGTAATTTAAATTGCCAAAAAAAAAATTAATTTTCTTTTTCTTTTTAAATATAATATTTCACTGGTTTTCTAGCTTTTAAAATAGTTATTGTCAAAAAATAATTAAATTTAACACAAATACTTATTTGTTTGAAGTGGCACTAAAATTAAAAAAATCACTTAAAAACTGTGCCGATGTGCCAGCGTATGTTGGAAAACTGTCACTGAATAGGATAACCACACATTAAATTAATCATTCTACTCAAATTTATAGAAAACATCGTTGTCAACTTTGAAATTTCGAAACACACCGAAATGGAGACAAAACGCGCCATTTTAGGAAAAACGCACCAAGTTTATTATTTTTTTTTTTACTTAAAATAAAAAATTACAATTTTTCTTTACATAAACCAATTATCTATAACTACAAGACTGTTTTACTTTGTGCATATGATTTGGTACGTCTTCAACATAATTTCTTGTTGTTCTTATTGTAGTCTGTAAAAGTGTTAGTCCCAATTTACACTAGGGACATTTCTTGCCGGACAGACGAAGTTTGAGTGTGTAGTACATGACTATCTGTACTGGACATTTTTTCATTTCTCTTTCTTACTTTTCGTAGTTTACATGTTGTTGCTTTATATTATTTTTCTCAATTTGTCGTCAGTTTGGCTTGTATTGTGTAATGTTCTCGTTTGTACCGATCTTTGTAGTCTATGGAAAAGAATTTTTAAGCAAATGGGTACTGTTCTACATTAAGTATCAAATCATTTATATCACTGAAGCTCTAAGATGAAGATGCACTTGGGTTTTTTTTTTTTGCAAAGGTGTTTGTGCTTGCTGATTGGGACAGCAGTAAACAATTTCAGTACTTAAGTTTTTTATCATCCATATAACATTTAAAAATAAAAGAATTTATTTTACTTACGAAAAGATATGCCGCAAAGATATGTCGCAAAAAAATCGAATTAAAAGAATAAAAATTGGCGCGTATTGTCCTTTTAATAAATATTAGCGATTTTTTAACATTTATATTGATGCATGCTTGCTTATCAAGCATTAACATGATTGTCGCACCAGGGTTGTATTCGACTGGGCCAAATAAACACAATATTGTTGTGGGTTGACGTATTAAGCTGGGATCACACAATTGCCGCAATGCACGAATTTGCACACTTTTTTTTAATACCCCAATCTTGGGACCGCACAATTAAGTGCCTCATGTACCAATCGAGGGCAATATTGTGCTTTTTATTTTACCAATAAAATGCAACCCTGGTGCGGCAATCGTGTGACTACTTGATATGCAACCACGCGTCAATAAAAATGACAAAAATGTGCCAATATTTATTGGGTTCTTGTGCGGCAATTAAACAGCACAATACGCGCCAATATTTGCCTTTTTAATAAATTTACTTTTGTGTGTTTCTTTTAGTAGGAATAAATTAAAAATAAAAATTAAATTTATCAAAAATGAAAATTAGGAATTAAGCAAGTCATTAATAGATAAATTAATAATAAATTTTGTATTCCCGAAAATAACTTTTGATATATTATTTTATTTCTTTTTAAATGAGTGCAATAGCTGTTCAGGACAATATTAAAGAATATATAGAGGAAACCGAACAGAATGTATTGAAATTCTTTAAAGCGAAACTATTTTTGCATATAAATATTCTCTATTTCTTTATATATTTAAAATAGAATTTTACTTTGTTTAATTTTTGGAATTTCATATATTTTACTTAAAAAATTTAAAATAAAACTATTCAACAAAAATTTGTTGGAATATAAGATACAATTTTTTTTTTTTTTAATGAACAAGCCAACTACATAGTAAAGAACTAGTAAGCCAACTCGAGAGAGTGTTCTCAATTTTTTAGTTCATCCCTCACACATATACGCCTATGTGCTAGAAATCGCAAATCGCAAGAAAGTTGTGGTTACGATTTGAAATCGCAAAGAAGGTGTGCTGGAGTTCGTAATCGCTTTAAATTTGGCGATTTTAAATCACAAGCCTACAGTAATGTGATCCACATGTGAACTTGTAAATTTCCTTTAAAATTTATTTTCAACATCAATAAATAGCATATAAAAAGGAAATTTAATGTTTTTCTTTTCAATTTATTTTAAAAACTCATAATCTTTTGAGAAAATTTTAATAGAAAATATAAAATTAAAAAACAACATTGTTTTAATATTGTTTGATTGTGAGCAGCTGTTTCTATTTATCTTCGAAAAAAATATGGTGCCAGACATTCAGACGTGAAAATGAACTTGAGAATTTGACTTTTTACAGAGCTTACATGGCAAAAGTATGAACTTATATCATATTTTGTAAATAAATTAATTGAATTTATATGATAAAACTCCAAAACATTATTTAAAAGTTCTTGCTACTTTATGCGAACACATCTTCAATAAGATGTGGCATCTCCATCTCATATGTCATTAACAAATTAATAAGTCTGACAAGTCATGCTCACTTTGATATACATATTAGACGTATTACTGATCGAAAGATACATCATACATATCGAGCCATAACCGCAGAAATACCTCAAGCGACATCATTTGCACTTTTCGTTTTTTTAAATAAAATAATTAATTGGCGAAACTTGCATCACCTCCTAAAATGTTATGGTCAAACATGCCAGCGTTACGATTTGATAGCAAAAACTGAAGCGCCATTTCTAGTATGTTTTCTTTTTTTTATAATAGAAAAACCTTCTCCTGTAAAATTTTGTTTATGTCGCTAAGGCTATTTCTGCGGTTATGGCTCAACATATGAACGTTCTGTAGGGGCTCCGCAACCTTGATTTCAACCGACAGACTGATAGACGGACAGACGGTCAACCGGATTTGAAACTCCCTTGTCATAAGGATCAAGAATAATATACTTTATACGACCTAGTACCAATATTGTAGAAGTTAGAAACGGAATGACAAAGTTATATACAGTATAACTTTTTACCTTCAGTGAAGGGAATAAAAACGTAAAATATTAAAAACATACAAGTCGGCTTAGCATGTTTTGGAATTGCGCTGCCGATATGTAGTACATTAGATACTTACAATCATCGCATTTAGACTATAGTATCCCTTCCTGCAGTAATATAGTTCACAGCTAGAAGATGGCTTTAACATTCTGATGTGAGTCCCGTCTAAGCACCCAACTACACCAGGAATTTTAAATTTGTCATAAAAATGAATTTTGGAGTTTGTCATTTCTTGGTCGACCATATCTAAGCAAATCCACTGCGAATACAGCCTTTCCTCAATAACATTGAGTACATTCCAAAGGACTCTGCAAAAAGATGTTCGATCCATTGTGATATTTAGATCATTGGCGATTACGCCTTAAAATGAACCGACAGCTAAAAATCGTAAGACGCTAGCCAGTCACACAATTTCCGGAATAGTGCTTTTGTCAATATGAGTCCATATTTCGTTAAGAATCATCATAAAAGCGCTTTTGTTAAGGCGATACAAAACTATGAAACTAAGCATAAGAAATTATAACCATTTATCAACAACATGTACTTATGGTACTTACCATTGTTCAGGAATATCTCTTGGGCTGTAAAAATCCCTTAGAAGACGTTTTCTGATGCGTTCTTTTTTAAATTACAGTTTACGTAATAAAAAAGCTGCCGGCATTTTTCATGCAAATAATAATTTTTTTTGTTCAAATTTGACAGCTAAAACATATGTTTTATTTTTCGACCACTACTTCGAAAAAAAAACGCGTGAACTCTAGCACATGCTTAAATAAAGTTGGCGATTTTCAGATCGCATTTTATTTTCAAATCATGCGATTTTCAGCACATGGCCGATAGGTTCTGTGTGAATTCAACAAAAACAAAACAAAATTTGAAACTTTTCAATTTAAAATTTTTCACAATATAACACTGACATAAACACATAATTAATAATTTTTTCCAATACATTTTGCTCATTTGCTTTTGCAAAATATTTTTTTATTTTTCACAAATTAAAAATTTTGAAATAAATTTATTTGACATTAATTTTTTTCTGTTGTTAATATTATTAAATGCAGCAGAGTAGCATTTTGTGGTATGAAAATAACATTTGAAATCATAAATTATTTAAATATTTTCCGATATTGCAGAATAAAAATTTTGCAAATATTGTTTTTAAAAGTTTATAAATGCAGCCAGCATTTAATAAATTGAAAATTTATTGAACTAATAAAATTTTATTTTGGAAAAAATTTTTTTGCCACATTCTATACGATTTTATGCAACTATGTTTAGTGGTGGAAATAGTTTTATACACCTCTACATTTAAAAAAAATCTTACTAATCCAAACATAAACTAGGTTCCACTGACAATTGAGTTATGTACCTGTCAAAGGGTCGGCATACTTGTTGTATACTATGCATAAGTGTTTCTGTAGCGGAGTTCAGTGTGAAGTGCAAATGGTCTTGCGAAAGAGCAAATGCAAAATATCATAGCTTTTTTGTTGAATCCAACAACAAAATACACAGAGTTCCCGTTAGATTTCATAAAAAAGCTATGAAATTTTGCACTTGCTCTTTCGCAAGACCATTTGCACAAAACACTGAACTCCGCTTGTATCTTTACTTTGGGAGAATTATCTGTCATTTAAATCATTTTCCAGCAATTATTGGAAGGATGTGAGAAAACGTATTTCTGTATCAATATTTTGCTAAAAGTTTCTCACAAGAACTGTCAAAATAAGTCACATTTGAAATTGACGCGAGAAAAATAAAATTTCAAAAAATGGAGCACAAATTATGTATGTATGTACACAAGAATGTGTATTATTTTTTTTTATTTGAAGAGAAAGAATTTAAATGATGAAAATAAATAAAACATAATTGTTATATTTTGTTATTTTAATCTTTTAAGCCCTTTATTGTTTTAGTTTTATGCAGTGCTGCCAGATAAACTTTTAAAAAAATCGTTAATTTTCTAAGAAAAAATAAAAAAATCGTCTATTTTGTTTTAAAAAATAGGACAATTTAAAATTAATTTTGACAAATTTTGTTCGATTTTTATTAAAACACAATAATAAAAAAATAGTTAAAGTTCATGGTAAAGTACATATTTTAAACATACATACATACATACTTAAGCTTGGGGTCTATTTAAATACAATTATTTATTTTATTTTTTCTTTTATCCGATAACAATTTAAAATTTCAATTGTTTTTTTCCTGAAAAAGTCACGCAAAGGCTTGACAAAATATCATATTGGAATAAAACTAACACTTTTGGCCAAAAAAAGGCAAAAATTTCCTATAGTGCATTGGCTAAAAAATTGGGTAATGGTTTAATGTTTTTATCAAATAAACGAATATATTAAATAATCTAAGGAAATCAAAATTAAACAGTAAATTTTGATTTTGCCAATAAATTTTTTAAGCTGCCTTTTTTTTAGAGATGTCGTTTTTCTGTGGTGCCTAATACACAAACATATAAAACTATTTAAAATTATTTTATTTCGAAGAAAAAATCAGCAAATCGGCACTTTGCCAAGTTTGGAACAAAAAATCGTGAAAACGACGATAAATCGTCAAATCTGGCAGCCCCATTTTTATTATATCTATTGCTTTCGTTGACGTTTCGCTTGCATTTGCCACTTAATTACTGGAAGTATTCCAGTTAAAACAGAATCTGTGTTGCCTGTTCTCGCATTCAAATACAGAAACACTCTTTTCTCACAAATCGAGAAACGATGAAATTTTTTGTTTCACACTTAATGTGAGAAATTTTGCGATGCGAGAAATACAGAAACGAGCTACAGACTATTTTAATTTTAATTTCAGCAGTTCTTGAGTTTATCGGTTAGAGCGGCGAAAATATTGGAAAGGGGTACTCAGTTTCATGTACTCTGCAATTCTGTTTTATATTGTTATTCTCACAGTTTTTAATAAAACTACAAAAATTGTCAAACTATAATTTAAAAACCTGTAGCTCGTTTCTGTATTTCTCGCATTGCAAAATTTCTCACATTAAGTGTGAAACAAAAAATTCCATCGTTTCTCGATTTGTGAGAAAAAAGTGTTTCTGTATTTGATTGCGAGAACAGACAACAAAGATTCTGTTTTAACTGGAATACTTCCAGTAATTAAATGTCAAATGCAAGCGAAACGTCAACGAAAGAAATAGATATAATAAAAATAGGGCTGCCAGATTTGTCGATTTATCGTCATTTTGACGATTTTTTGTTCCAAAATTGGCAAAGTGCGATTTGCTGATTTTTTCTGGTGAAGATATTATTCAGTATTCGAAATAAAATAACTTTAATTAGTTTAGTATGATTATATATTCTGCACCACAGAAAAACAATATCTTTAAAAACATGGCAGCTTAAAAATATATGGGCAAAATTAAAATTTCGAAGGAAAACTGTTAAATTTTTATTTCCTTTGATTATTTAATACATTTGTTTATGTGATCAATACATTAAACTATTACACCATTTTTAATCAATGCACTATAGGAAATGTTGGCCTTTTTTTTGGCAAGTTCAATATGATATTTTGTTACGCCTTTAAGCGATATTTTCAGGAAAAAAACAGTCTGAAATTTTAAATTGTTATCGGATTAAAGAGAAAAATAAAATAAATAATTTTATTTAAATAGACCTCAAGTTTAAGTATGTATAAAATATGTATTTTACCCATGAACTTTACCAATTTTTTTGATTATGTTTTAATAAAAATCGAAGAAAATTTGTCAAAATTAATTTTAAATTGTCCGATTTTTTTAAACAAATTAGCCGATTTTTTTTTTATTCTTTGTTAGGAAATTAACGATTTTTTCAAAAATTTATCTGGCAGCCCTGCATAAAACGAAAGCAATGAAGGGCTTAAAATAATTCAAATAACAAAATTTAACAATTGTGTTTTATTTATTTTCATCATTAAAATTCTTTCCCTTCAAATAAAAACAAAAATAATATACATACTTGCGTACATAGATACATAATTTGTGCTCCATTTTTTAAATTTTATTTTTCTCGCATCAATTTTAAATGTAACTTATTTTGACAGTTCTTGTGAGAAACTTTTAGCAAAATATTAATACAGAAACACTTTTTCTCACATCCTTCCAATAAATGCTGGAAAATTATTTAAATGACAGATAATTCTCCCAAAGTAAATATACAGAAACACTTATGTGAGAAAAACCATTTTTTGTTTCATATTGCACTGTTTTTGTTATAATTCACTTGTTTCATGCGGGAAATTTTACGATGCGAGAAATACAGAAACGGGCTACTGGACACTTATGCAATTTCAAAGCAACATTTTTAAAAATTGCAGCAACAAAAATTGCAAGTCTGGACGATGACTTATAAGCTTCTATGTGTAATAGAATACGAGATATAGTATTTTATTTTTTACCATTTCAAATTAATTTTTATTTTTATCACTATGCCAGTTTTTGCTTTTTGAACGAAAAAAAATGAATGCTGGTATTTAATTTTTGATTTATGAACATATGTGAACATATTTTCAGAGGAATGAACGTACGTGTTCTTTATCCTATTTTTTTTTAATTATGGCACTTAATAGCTGTCCACAAATAAAAACTCATTTTCAATTTACTCACACACACGTGTTTAAAGAATATGGGGAATAGTACTTTTCGGTTATGAATAGAAAAGAGAAGAAAGGATAGGAAGAAAAATAAAGCAAATAATAATCCTTGGACATCACAGCACCAAGTAGAGCATACTTAAAGGCATTTTTCTATTTGCTTTTGATGGCATTGCTGTTTGTTGATGTTATTGGAGTTGTCGGATTCTGCTGTTTATCTTTTGATGAAAATATGAACACGTTCACATTATTCAACACAAGCACGCAACAATATATGTGTAGGTTTTGTCTACACACACATCTATCTATTAAATGTCTTTCGCATAAAAAGCAATATTAAGAAAGAAGCCTTATTTAATTGTCATTAACTTGGATCAGTGTCACATTAGTGCTGCTAATACGAATGCATAGACGTCCATTTAAATGTCCATGCATGGCAAAAACATTTAAAGACTCATTTTCACTTAGTTGTTCGTTAAAAAGATTCTCACTGAACGTTGTTTGTTTATACCCTTCATCACAGGTGAAAGGGGTTATTTAGGTTTGTAATTTCTACAATATTAATCTTAGCCCCTAAAAAGTGTATGTATTCTGGATCCTATTGATTAGCGAAGTTGATTTAACGATGTCCGTCTGTCTGTTCAAACGGGTTTTCCAAAGACCTGCACAAAAGAATTAGGGATAAATTAATTTTTTTAAACCTTCTTTAGGTACGAGTCGTACTCAAAAATTTAAGTACGAATAGCACTAAAACGTAGTCAAAACAATTCTAAATGGGATAACTTACGAAAAATAATCCCGGAATTTCTTAAAATAAGTATAAAATTCTTAAACAAAAAAGATTGAACTTTTCGTTGGTAGTGCCACTCTGAAAGTAAAATTGAAAAATGAGCATTTTAATCTCCTATAAAAGTAAAATTGAAAGCAAGAGTTCTCATTTAGTTTATATTTTTAGTTAAATATGTACATTAAGTTTTTAACGTAAAAATCATATCGCGTAAGATGCTGGTGTTCTATAATTGGAACTCTGTAACCTGTGAAACGGGTAAGTTAATCAATCATAATAAAATTCTTCTTCTAATTTCACTTTTTGTTTATTTTAAGTATCAAAAAGGGGGGATATATACAAAAAAAAAGTGGCACCAAAATGGGGATTTAAGAAAAAAGGGGGCGCCTCTTTTAAAATGTAAATAAGTACCCCAAATTATGTTTTTTTCCACGTATATTGTTCAACTTATTTTAAATTGCAAATAACATTTTATAAATGGTAAAAAAAACATTATGTAGCAACACTGGTCAGCAAAACACAAAAAGCGTCGGGAGTAAGAACTAATTATGTGATTTTAGTTGATTTTAGCGAGCTGAATCCAAATATGCTTAGAGATTTATGGGGTAGACCAATATTTCGCCCAAAATAAGGCGGTTGGGCTAATACATTTTATCATAACTTGAGATCGATTTTCCGATTTTGTCAAAACACTTACAGATGATTAGGAAAAAAATTCATTTGAGTCATCCAAATAATTTTTTTTTTTAATATATTGAACTGTTTCGGAATTATTATATTATATAGAAATTAGTGGCAATAAATTTTTGGCAAAATTAGTTCGATGCTAATTTTATTTATTTTTTACTTTTGTGGGCATGATAAATATTTCGCCCGAAATAAGTCGAATATGATAATATTCTTGAGAATGATTTGTCCCATTTGGAAAGAATTACCATCGAATGATTCGGAATTAAATTTCCTTTAAGCCACCTTAACATTATTTTTTTTATTTTCAACAGTTTCGGAGATATTTAAAATTTTTTTTTTCAAACGTTCATACATAAAATTATACAAGCAAAAGTTGTACACTTATATAATTTATCGGAAAGCTAGGAATAAAATAAGCCATAAACCATAAAAATGTTAATATTGTTTCGAATTCAATAAAAATTTTATTTATAATACGTATTCAGAAATTTCATTTAAGTACTATTATGTGTAAAAGCGGCGTTAAATAAAAATCAAGTTTTGCGAGTTTTGTTGAATATTTTCTTAACAAAAATCGAAAGAAAAAAATTTTTGCGAATTTCGGTGCATAATTTCCGACGAGGGTGAAAAAACTCGGACAACCCTGATTTATGCAGACATAATAAGTATTCGCCATGGTATTCCATTTTCTATACGCAAAGAAGCAAGTGACACTTATCAAGTGGCCTTGCTTTTGAATATTTAATACGTACGCCTGTGTACATACATTTTTCGGAAGATATATATTAAAACATTATAACTTTCACTAAAGCTGAGAGTTTTAATAAAACAGACTGTGCAAAAAAGCATTTCTTCATTTAGGAAAAAGTATCAAAAAGTGACAAGAATTACAAAAAGTATCACATTTGGGTGCATTTTGTAAAAGTAGCAAAAAAGTATCCAAGCAGTGGAAAAAGTAGCCAATTGCCACTTTAGTGGCACCAACGGTAACGCTGTTTATAACACTGGAATCAAGCACATTTTGAGCTTGATTCAATCTCAGTCTTTCGGATTACTTTAAGTACGAGTTCGGGTTTAAATCCTTTAAAATTCTTGAATCAAGCACATTTTAAGATTGACTCAATCTCAGTTTTTACTTAAATCAATCTTATTTTCGGATTATTAAAAGTACGAATTCGGGATTGAATAGGGATAAGTTGAGTATTTCGCGATTCGATAATCCATACTTGAATCAATATTTCTGTACATGATTCAAGAAAATCCGTGCTCACCCTACTATTGATACCGCTTCAGATTGACTTGAGTACGAATGGATTGATTTTTCTTCCAAAAAACTGCTACTGCTTCTAATGGTGCTCATAAAATTCTTGTTGTTGTTTTTTTTTTCAATATACAACACCCGACAAAACGTGGACAAAATAGAATTTTTTATATATTTTAAAAACAGCATATATAAAACGTCCGTTCTTATTGCACTTATGTGAAGGGTATAAAAGGTTCGGCTTAGCCGAGTATAGCACTCTTACATGTTTCTTTTTTTATTTTAAATCAGTAAATCTGTCCGTTATTTCTGTCTTGAGAAATTGAGAATTGTTTTTAAACCCCCACAAGCAGTTATGTTCGGACAAGGCGGGTTTGCTCCGTCAGATAGTTTGCCTATTGCACCATATAAATGAGAAAAGCAAGATTCCTCCTACATAGGCCCAACTGATCAGGATGATCTTGTAAGAACCAGCTAATACTCGATATCATCTTAATACGATTCGTTATTTTAATCTCTTGTATGCGGTCCGAATTTGCATAGAAATGCCCGCCCAGATATTTTTATCTACGTTACTGTAAGACATAGCAAATAAAGAAAATATGTCGTGCTGATTTCTTTTAAAAATAGCTTTCATTGTACCTACTACGTAGAAGAATGTTTAAGTTATAAAATAAAAAATTGGGCATTGAAATATAATGTTTCGAGAGCTTGTTTCGATGGATTACTATAAACGGTGCCCAGGGCTATATCTGCATATAGGCATGAGAAATCATTTGTTGAAGCTAAAAATTGTATTGCGACGTGTGATACCATTTGGTAAGAAATTAATATCGATAGGTTATCTGTTTTTAAATCTTGCAATTTGGCATTGTGGCCAAATTTGGCAAAAGCTGTATTACAAGATGTGATACTATTTGTCTAGATATAAATGCTTATGGGTTAGCATCATGGCCAATTTCCGATTAGAGTTTACCTAGGAAACCCCTTTAAATCATGTAAATTGTTTTTTACATGATTTTTTAAAAAATTTGCAGATATGAAGGAAAGTGGACCTGAAATTGAGGAGAAAATATCGAGGTGAAATTATCAAAGTTATTTTCGGGAATACATAATTTTCCAATAATCAGTTTTGGTTGGTTGTGCTAAATTAACAATTCTAATTCCTGATAAATCCACTAAAATTTATTGTTGGAGGATAAGCTAGTTCCTATCACTGTTGCCAATTTAGCAATTTTAATGCTAGATCATCATTTTTTTAAACTTATTTAGCATAAAAAAAAGATTTCAAGCATATGTATAGCACTCTTTTCAGCATTTTCCCAAAATTATTGAGCACTTTTTTTTAGCATTTTTTTTAGTTTAAGTGATAAGTTTTTGTATTTTCCATTAATATATAGCTTTTTCACTAGATGTGCAAACACGTGTTTAAATATTAATACGGTTTTTTTTTCAGATATAAAATGATACTGTTATTATTTTTAATATTTTAAAAACAAATTGTGAACGTAATGGACTTTAATTGCTTAAACCAATTTTTTAAAGCTGCGTTATTTTTTTTATTGCATCTATTTTGTTTTATTTTTAATGTTGAAAAATTATGTGAATTTTATACCCTCTTAACACTAGTGGTGAATGAGGGAATACTTAGTTTGTGATTCCGTGTGAAACTTTTTTAATATACATCTAAGACCCTTGATCCTTGTGTAATTCTTAGTCGATTTAGTCATGTCCGACTGCCCGTCCGTCTGTTTGAAACACGCTTACTTTCGAAAGACTCAACAGAAAAGAACATAATTGATGTTAAGCTCTTTCTAGTTACCCAAAGCAGTTTGGATCGAAATATATCTGAAATTGGCTTGTCAGAAAAATAATTATGAGCACAAAGGTGGAACAACCTTCCTAAAAATGTATACTTTTGTTACAAAAATTAAAAGTTTTGACATAATGAACCGATTCTCATTAAATTTTCGACAAATTCGTTTTATATGACTAGAAATCGCACTAAAACTTTGTGAAGATGGGTCCATAATTTACCATAGGTTCAGGTTTTATGAAGATTGGCTTATAATTTAAAGATCCCATATTAAGCCCACTCCTGAATTATTCGAACTCAAGGTGAAGGTTTAATACCCGACATAGCCGAATAAAGCACTCTTCTTTTAAATTTAATTTACTATCGGCTATAACTGACGAAAACATATCGTTAACTGGAAGTTAAAGTTAGAGTTAGTTTTAACTGATAATGGTAAAATTGGCCGTAATTTATGTAATTTTATACCATGCTAATTATTTTCAAATGAGTGTCAAATTAAATCGTTTTTATTTTTATGTTTTTGGCATTTTGTAGCATTTATCCTTCATTAAGTTTTGGCAACACTGGTTACTATGCGCATTTCCCTAATTGCTTAGGCCAGATCATCAGGAAACCTTTTCCTAAAAACTTTAGAAAAGCTTAAGATTTTATGCAAATAAAACTGCAGAGTGAATGAGAATTACTCAAGTCTTATTTGAAACGATAAAAATTAGAAGTTTGGTATGGGATAATCCGGCGCAAGCATTTCTTTGCCGAACAGCTGGCCACAATGCCAAAGAACGATGCTGTAAATGCGTTCAACGAAATCGACATGAATAATCGAAAAAAAATCACACCGTTTTTATAAGATTACCAACCGTTGAATGTTGTATCACAATAAAAACCAATGTATAATCCATGTCAAATCGACCAAGAGTGGGACCCGATCCCTTTCGATTTGAGTGAAATTTGGTATGAAAGTTCCTTTCAACTTATAAAGAACATATATTAACGCGAAAAAAAAATTGTTTTTTCAAGAGTTACGTCATATTCAAAATGTCATAATTTCGAATGTGTTGAGTTTATTTTTCAATATCTTAAAAACTACTGCACATACGACGATGATTTGTATATCATTTTAAAGAGAATACTTGGGGTTACAAACAATATATAAAAAACCGTACACTTTATGTCACGTTACATCTCCAAGAAATTAAATGAGTTTTATACATTATTTGGCTTCGCTCGGAAACAATTTACTAATGAGAAATGAAAAGGAGGCAGTGTGTTGTGTTCTTCAAGTTTCTCCTCAACATTTTTCATACTTAGAAAAATATTAAATATTTAACTTTGACCCTTAAATTATCCTTTGCCTAAAAAACTGAGAAGTGAATATTCGAAAATATATTAAAACTTAAAATTTCTGAGTTTAACCAAACTTATTTTTTCTTTACATCTCCAGATCGGCGAAATCGCTCCAGCCGTTCTCACGTGACGCGCTTAGATGGACCGCTTAATTTTTATACATATGTGTATATAGATTTTAGCGAAGTTCATATAATTTTAGGTAAAAGCAGCCAGACATCAACGGTAGGAAAAGAGCCAAAGAAAAATCGACTTCGCTAAAATAATGTATAAAACTCATTTAATTTCTTGGAGATGTAACGTGACAAAAAGTGGACTTTTCTTTGAAAGTGCCCACATTGAGCTTCAACAAAAAATTCAATAAATAAACATTAAAATCTTTATCAAGGTCGTTACTTTTTTTTAACAGATAAAAAAACATTTCTTAAAATAAGAAAAAACACCTCCTTCAAAGTTTCAGGATTTTTAAAGAACAGTTTGAGAAATTAATAAAAAAAATTCAGCCAAAAAAAAAATTAGGTTTTTGACTTAGTCCATTTTTAAAATTTAATATTTTGTAGATATCACATTTTTTTAATATACTGTTTGTATCCCCAAGTAATCTCTTTTAAATGATATACAAATCATTTTCGTATGTGCAGTAGTTTTTGAGATATTGAAAAAAAACTCAACACATTCGGCTCATTCGGCGAAACTATGACATTTTGAATATGACGTAACTTTTGAAAAAAAATGTTTTATTTTTTTTTTTCCTTAATATATGTTCCTTACAGGATGAAAGGAACCTTCACACTAAATTTCATTCAAATCGAAAGGGGTCGGCTCCCACTCTTGGTCGATTTGACATGGAATTACTCATGTAAGAATATCATTTTGTCATCGTTCAGACTTGTTGCTGCAATTTTTTTAAATTTTGCTTTGAAATTCCACTAGTGTTATGAGGCTCAAACTGATAATATAAGAAATCTTAACGCCGCATATTATCTAGGTAACTACATCTATTTGAGATTTTTTTCGTCTTAAAGTGATTAATACGACCTACGTTCCTAAACTTCATAGCACAAAATATCCCCTGGACATAGTCGATTTTTTTTATCAATACATTTCAATATTTATAAGTCAGTTATGGTATTACAAGTTTTTTTTCGTGAGTGATATTTGTATGGGAGCCATGGTCGAATATGGACTGATTTCAAAATTAATTTCATAAGATAATTTAGGTTGAAATAAAATATTGGTAAAAGTTTCTCCAAATACCAACATAATAAGATGGTTTATGGGCACATACCCTCTTTTAGGAAAATAGTTCGTATGGGGGCTATGTGAAATTATGGACCTATTCTCAAAATTTTCAAAAAAAAAAAAAAAAAAAAAAAAAATTTCATTAAACTATCTTAATATGGACAGACAACCAGCCAGCAGGAGGGACGACTCAGATGCTGATTATAAGTCGATCGGTTTACTCCAACAACTATTTATATGGGTTTCACACATCAGCATAAACTCATAATACCCTTTTAACCTTAATAAGATCAATATAAGTCATACTGTTAAGATTAATACAGTAGTTCAAAATAATTTAACAAAAATTAAAATTACTAATAATTTAACAAAAATTAAAAACCTCAAACAACTTAATAAAAATTAAATAAAAACTTAAACTAAGTTCAACTTCCATTTATCTAGGGAAGGTGCAAAATGTTCATGGTGATCCTTTGTATACTTTATTTAGTAAATAAAATTCCTGTAATGGTTTCAGATAACAGTCTGCTTTTCAAATCAGTTTTACATATGTTAAGGGTGCTAAATATTTCTCTACTAATGCATTATAATGTTAAAGCAAACCCAAAAATTATTACTTTTTGTAATATTGGAAACATATCTTTCTCCACGGGTTTTTTTTTTCTTTTTTTTTTTTGTATAAATACCTCCTTTTTTAATACACTTCGGGTTTTGAAACACTTTGAAGGTCATATTTATCGAATTCTAAAAGTCCATCAGGCGCCAATCACTATCAATCTTTTGATTGATAAGCTACGGAAATCTTTTTTAAATAAACAGTAACTTTAGTTGAATATACTGCAAACATTTTAAATCAACAATATATTAAATGAGATAAATGTTATCATCAAATTCAAATCTTTATACTATTTTTTTTAATATCAAAGAATTTCAAATTACACCTGATCTACACCTCAAAGAAATTACCCACGCTCTTCCCACGAGAGTAAAAGGTATACCAAATTCGGGTAATTACCCACAAAGTGGCAGCACTGGTTTAATGTCAAGAATTTTGCAAAATTGAATCTGGCAAGCCTACCCTAACTACATTCACGATGTTTATTCAAACAAGTTTAAAATTAAAGTAAAGCCTCTATTAGCTGACTGTAACAGTAATGAAACCGTACAGTAAAAAATCTGGGAATTATTTCTTTTCATAAGCTACTTTATTTTATTCAACATTTTTTATTATTCGAATTTACTCTATGAGCTAAATTTCTGTTATGTATTTTATAAAGCTTTTTTGTAATAGTTCTATTCCTTAAATTATTAGGAATAACTTTATACACTAATAGTCTGTAGCTCGTTTCTGTATTTCTCGCATCGCAAATTTTCTCATATTGAGTGTGAAACAAAAAATTTCATCGTTTCTCGATTTGTGAGAAAAAAGTGTTTCTGTATTTAAATGCGAAAACAGACAACACATATTCTGTTTTAACTAGAATACTTCCAGTAATTAAGTGTCAAATGCAAGCGAAACGTCAACGAAAGAAATATATATAATAAAAATAAGGCTGCCAGATTTAAAGATTTATCGACATTTTGACGATTTTTTTTGTTCCAAAATTGGCAAAGTGAAAATTTGCTGATTTTTTTCTAGTGACGATACAGTCTTTGAAATAAAACAATTTTAAATAGTTTTATATGTTTGTGTATTAGGCACCACAGAAAACCGATATCTTTAAAAACAAGGCAGATTAAAAAATGTATCGGCAAAAGCAAAATTTCGAACGGAAACTGTTTAATTTTTATTTGCTTGGATTATTTAATACATTTGTTTGTGTGATCAAAAGATTAAACTATTACCCCATTTTTCAGTCAATGCACTTTAGGAAATTTTTGCCTTTTACTTTGTCCAAAAGTGTTTATTTTATTTCAATATGATATTTTGTCACTCCTTTGTGTGATTTCTGCAGGGAAAAATAACAATCTGACATTTTAAACTCTTATCGGATAAAGGAAAATTAAATAAATAATTTTATTTAAATAGACCTCAAGCTTATGTAAGTATAAAATATGTATTTTACCCATGAACATGTTTCTTTTTTTTTTTTTTTTTTTTTTTTTTTTTTTATTATGTTTTTATATGATAAAAATTTGTGATTATATGATAAAAATCGAACAAAATTCGTCAAAATTAATTTTAAATTTTCCGAAAAAAATAGACGATTTTTTTATTTTTTCTTAGGATATTGACGTTTTTTTCACAAATTTATCTGGCAGCCCTGCATAAAACAAACAATGAAAGGCTAAAAAAATTTTAATAACAAAATATAACAATTGTTTTATATACTAACCCCCGAATTCATAAACGATTATTAAATTTAACAAACGTTTATTAAGGAAAATTTTCATAGAAAATATGTTTTGTAAACCTTAATTGAATTTAAAATATTTTTATGAATACAAGCATTATTCTTTTATATACTTATTCTTTCTTTTAAAATAAAATAAAATAATACACATTCTTGTGTACATACATACATAATTTGGGCTCCATTTTTTTAAATTTTTTTTTTTCGCATCAATTTCAAATATGACTTATTTTGACAGTTCTTGTGAGAAACTTTTTGCAAAATATTGTTACAGAAACACTTGTTCTCACATCCTTCCAATAATTGCTGGAAAACTATTTAAATGACAGATAATTCTCGCAAAGTAAAAGTACAGAAACACTTATGTGAGAAAAATCATTTTTTGTTTCATATTGCACTGTTTTTGTCATAATTCACTTGTTTCATGCGGGAAATTTTACGATGCGAGAAATACAGAAACGGGCCACAGACTATTAGTGTATAAAGTCATTCCTAATAATTTAAAAAAGCTTTATAAAATACATAACTGAAATTTAGCTCATAGAATAAATTCGAAAACTAAAAAATGTTAAAAATATATTTTCTACAGATTTACTGCCGTATTCATAAAAATATTTTAAATTTCATAAAGGTTTACGAAACATATTTTCTATGAAAATTTTACTTAATAAACGTTTGTTAAATTTAATAATCGTTTATAAATACGGGCCGGGCATTAGACATTACGGTTAAGTTACTTCTTACTGCTAACTATAATCATTCTAATTGATAGACATACAGTAACGTATACAGTAAAAGTAACGTATCAGAAATTTCTTATTTCAGAAGCACGGGGTAGAGAAAAAACAGCTGCATTCCTTAAACAGTTTTGGGCGGGAATGTGTTAATGTGGGCATTACAAAATACTTTAACTTACTAAACAGAAGAATAAAATGGCTGCCAAGTTTTATTTTTTTTCCTTAGCTAAAAAGATTCTCTTTCATATGTAGACTGGGAGTCTTAAAAAGAAATACACATCACACAATAATCTAAAACCAAATGATGCTAAAAGCTTCAACACACTTACATATTAAGGCATTTCTGAATACAGTGTGGTACGAATACTTTACACACATACATTTTTTAGCCACTTAGTTTAGTTAATCTGAAAACAGATTTGTGCCGCCATTACTATATTTGTTTAAAATGTTGGTCTTTAATAATGCTTTGTTTGCACAAAACTCGTAGAAATGTTGACCCAGAAAAGTTTAAGATAAATAGTTACCTTAAGCGGAGGAGCCTTTCCGTGAGTAAATTTGTATCTTTATAAAATCCT
The DNA here is from genome assembly GCA_943735925.1 of Pollenia amentaria. Classification (NCBI taxonomy): domain Eukaryota; kingdom Metazoa; phylum Arthropoda; class Insecta; order Diptera; family Polleniidae; genus Pollenia; species Pollenia amentaria. The sequence continues at coordinate 115,717,378 of OX031010.1, read as the reverse complement.
GGTGCAATTTCATACAAATTATGAATGAAAGTCTTGCATCTGGACATTTGAGAGTTCCAAAAACAAAGGCTTAAACCCCAAAGTCAATTAATCAAATATGGAATTCAATGCAAAGCTACCTGATTTATATATCTGGAATAATGGAAAAAGGAAATGTAGGAAAAGTATTTTTTCAAAAGTAAATTTGCTAGTTTTTTTTTATTAAACATCGGCACCTTTAATGAAAGTATCATTGCTTTAATACCAATAAATTTAAGCGAATTTTTCTTTAAACACTGTCCCACGTATTCTTAACGATTCTTAAATTTAACAAACGTTTATTAAGAACAATTTTTATAAACAATTTGTTTTGTAAACCTTTATTAAACATAAAGTATAATTATTAATACAGGCATAAATGTGCAAATAAGCGAGCTTTTAGATGTATATCTCGTTAAAAATCACCAAAAGACGTGCACATTAGAAAATGCATATAAGAGATAAATTCAGTTAGATCTGGGGCCATACAAATTTATTTAATACCAATGGTTCTTAATAATGAGCTGCATGAATAACTTCATTCATAAACGTACTGAAATATTTATCCAATGAAGTTCGTATTCAAATAAAATTCAGATAACTGAACAAACTGTTGTTTTATTCATGCTACTAACAAACACATTTCGTTTTGTATGGCAAACACAAAAACGTTGTTCAATTACATGAATCAAGAAAACAAGATTGCGCACTCAGCCGTTCCAAAAAAAATTTTACTGCGCATCTACGTCATCACAGAATGCAAATGGGTGTTTGTTGTAAAAATTAAAGAGATTTTTGGCGCAAAACTGGAAATAACTACATAACTTCTAAACGGGTGCATCGATTTGAACAAAATTTTAAATTGACAGGAAAGAGAAGTAATCGAGTAAAAATTTTGTTTTATAAGAAGAGCTTTTTGGGGCTATAAAAATTTTACTTTTCGGGTTGTATAAAAATTCTTATTAAGAACTTGTTTTCAGACATTACTTCATTGGTTACTGTAAACCTTTCCAGAGGGGAAATTTTAATTAACATTGTCCTTCATATTGCTAAATAAGAAACATATTCTTTTGTGTGCAACTGAATTTTTATTAAAAATAAAACAAGCAAAATGTATAAATTTGAATTAAATTTTTTATTTCGTTAAACTTTCTTTTTATAGATGTGCTTTAAGATGTCTTTAAGATCCGCATTAAGTTTTCTAATTTTAAAATACATTCTAGCCCTAAAAAGAGCTTTTTTTACTTTTTCATCAAATTAAATAGATCAGCTTGTTTGACTAAATCTTTAACAAAATTGTTTTTTCAAAGATTTTATGAAGTTTTACACCCATTTGAATTGTTTTCATTATTACAGTTATTAAGTGCACACTTAACTTTTTTTTTTTTTTTTTTTTTTGATTAATTTTTTTATGTTTTTTAATTTAATTCTTTAGCACATTTTATATACAAATGTACTCTGTTTACAACACAAACTATATGCCTACGTCACACAAACAGCTGATCACTACACAATAAAATAACGGACCTGCGCAATGCGCAATCTTGTTTTCTTGATTCATGGTTCAATTAAACCGTTTTTGTTTGACAGTTTTCACTCTCTCTCATTTTTTTTTAACAAATACTCAAAAGCAATGTTGCCACTTTAGTTAATTCATGTTGTTTTTTTCTCTTTTGTTGCCTTTACATTTATAAATGTAATTTGTAAAACATTTTGATTTTTGGGCTAAATACTTTTTTATGTACTTCCAAGTAAAACATATTGCTGAAAAAGTTTCTGAATTTGAAAATTAAATTTTTTTGAAATTTTAAAATTTACATTGAAAACAATTAATTTACATCGAAAACAAAGTCAAATTTTTTTTTTTAATATTAATTCTTCATAATCTTGTTGCTTTTACTCTTCATGGTTATTTTTGTTTTTGTTTTTTTATCTTTCCTAATGTTTTTCTTTTCCTTCAACTGGCAATAATGATTTTTAAGTCAATGTGTTTTTCCATGATCTTATTCGAAATTTATTCAGTGGTTGTTTTGTTTCAGAGTTGTTCGTGTTCATATTCTCTTGTTGCTTTCGTTTTATAGTTATTCATCTTACTGAATACAAACGAAGCGAATACAAAATTATAATGAAGGTTTCATTAACATCATTATTAAGTTTCATGCAGATATTTAGTTCTTAATATAATTATCAGGGGGGATATAAGTTTGATTTCACACTGTAAGATTCTTAAAAGAAAACGTAAGATTAGACCGCTTCATATGTATTAGGGCGGTACCTTTATTGTTATTAAAGTCTAAATTTTATATTTTGATAATTTGTAATACTTATTGACTTTAATCTAAGCCAGAATTAATTGCTTATAGCCAATTTACACTACCACGAAATCTAGTACTTACGAGACTTCGGGCCTAACCTCGTTAAATTTGACTCGATTTCCCATACCAAACAAAATCTACTTCGTGACTAGATTTAGACGAAAAACATAACAAAACCAATAATAGCGGCTTCTTAAAACTGATGAAAAATTCAAACATTTTGTGAAAATAGTAAAATGCAAAAGGCAAATAATATTGATAAAATAAATGAAGTTGATAAAAGGTAAAGCCTATTTCTTCTTATGCATATATGTGTTACACAAAAGACTTTCAGTCTTCTGTTTTTGTTATCAAAACAAATTCTCGCTTATGTCAAAAAAGTACAATGTAAATGCACTAGATTTTGAGAAAGATTTCAAATGAAATCTCTTAGATTTCGTTGTAATGTAAACGCCCTATTATATTAATGTGACTTTCATCGTTTTATAATCAAAAAATTTTCTGGATATTGAACCCTTCTAATGTACAAATGGATGCTAACTGTTGTCGTTTGTAGTATATATGTTTAGTACATATATACATATGTATGTACTTAAATTTCGTTTTGCACTTTAGTTCAAGAAATATAACCAGATATTTGTATCTGGAATAGAAACTGACAACGGGTATGAAAAAGAACATCTTAAAATGTATTTTTCGTCAGGCATTATAAAAAAGCAAAGACAACAACTCTAAAGCACTTTCTTGCCACATGGAAGCAAGCACTCATATAATTGCACAGACTTGTGAATTGCCTCCCACTCTTAGAAACACATACTCACAGCAACACACACACACACTTCTCTTCACATTTAAACGCACTGATGAAATGTGCAAACACCACTGCCAAGAATCTTTAATGCAACGGAATCAAGTGAGTGCACTTGGAAAGATGATAGATACAATAACAATTTATACGGAGGATTCAGCCAAACAATGTTAGACAGAGTTGGCCAACGTTAGCAGTATAAATTTAAAGGGTGCAATTAATTTGGATGCTCTTTTAGGAAAAATGAATAAGCAACAAGTCTGGGCTATGCTATATGCTATAATTTTATATTTTCTATATGGTCGCCTCCAACAAAACTATTTTTAAAGAAAATGTTAAACCATATTTGGCGTATTCACAAAGCCCCTTTTATCGATTGTATGTTGTATAAAAAATAATAGTGAACTATGTATTTTAACACAACATACAATCGACAAACCCCTTATATGTTTGGTGTATACGGCAATTATGTTTAATTTAACCATATTATTGTCACTGGCAACCACATTATGGTTAAATAAGTCCTCCATCAAGAGGCCAAAAAAATTTGTAGCCTTGTCGGGTCAATGTGACAGCAGACATTTTGACCCTAATTCTAGGGCTACGATAAAAAGTTAGGCAACCTCGAATAAACTGGTATTACCGTGGTAATATTAGGTGCGTTTTAGTACTTTTACAGTAAAATGCAGTAAATGAGTAAACTTAAAAATTTGCTCTCACAAAAAGCTGTTGTCCAAAAAAGTACGCGAACGCCAAATTTGTAAAAATTCGTAAAATTAAGGCAACAGCTGATCACAAATAATTGAAGTGTTTGAAAAATGTTTACACCTTTGACTACTTAACTCGTTTTCTTATCGATACTCGATTAAATACTTTTTATAACACGAATATTTTTGGAAAATACAAACAAATTATTTTATGTAATCTTTCAAATTTGTTTGTTTTTTATTTTTTTCAATTTGCTAATTTGTGTCCGGCTAAATTTGATCAATAGTACACGAATACTTTTTTTACAATTGATAACTTTAAAAACAAGGGCTATTCTAAGTACCCGAGTACTTGACATTTTTACAACTCCAAAAAATTAACATAACAAAACAAAGTTTCAAAAGTTGGTATTTAGCCATATAAATTCTTCACAAACAAGTTTAAATAATTAATATTAATTAATTTTTTGTTTTTATTTTAGTTTTATTTCAACTTTTCTTTTTTTAAACAATTTTTTCACAATTTGTATGCCTTTTGTTTGCTACTTTTGTTTGTTTACCTTTTGAAACATATTTTACTGCAAAAATTTCTGCATTAAAACTTTGTAAGTACTCAGTCAAGAACTGTCACTTTACGCTCTCAATTTGTGTTCTCATTTACTGTATTTTGTGTACGCGAACGCAATTTAGTAAAATGCAGTAAAGGTCAGTAAAAAATAGTAAAAACTTTTGTGTTCTCGAACGCAGCTATTAAGTATATTAGAATTTACAGTGAAATAAAAATGCGAATCCGATATTGTGAATTCGAGTGAATTCTAATTCTATAACACAACCGACAATATTACATTCTGCATTTGTTTTTCTTTTTAATTTTTACATAATTTTAAAACGATTTAAGTTACTTTTACACATTTTTAATTCTAAACTTAATTTTTATTGGCTGTATTATAATAAAAAATCGTATGTAACGAATTATTGTTTTCTAACATCAGAATAATTTTTATCGCATTGTCATCGTCCAGACTTACAACTTTTGTTGCTGCAATTCTTGAGTTTAAGGGTGAGAGGGTTTATGGATGAGAAGATTGGAGAGGGGTATTCAGTTTCATGTACTGTGCAATTCTGTTTTGTTTTGTTATCCTCAAACCTTTTGACTTGAAGTTGGCTGTAGGTGTGTTTGGATTTATATATTAAATATAAAAAGAAGAAGAGCAAAGACAAGAAAAAAATACAAAAATTGCAAAACTAAATTTTCATAATCTGGACACTAATGCAGAATTCAAAGCAGAATTTTAACAAATTGCAGCACCAAAAATTGCAAGTCTAGACGATGACATATAATCAACAAAAGTATTAAAGTATATCTGTTAAGTATTTATATTAACAAAAAAGTGCTGCGGCTTAAAAAATAGTCTAGTGTGTGAAGGATCATTGAAAATAGAATTGGGAACGATATGCATATCTTTTTTATTTTTTGCTTATTTGCATATGTATAATATATACCACAATATGCAAAGTATGCAAAATATATGCATAATATGCAAAAATTTCCCACGTTAAACAAATCAAATATTAATATAAAAGTTATTCCGAAGGTGGTATACATATTGAAATTGTATTTATTATTGTCAGATATTAAAATAGAGCAAATGATAATTAGTGCATACTATATTTTATAGGTTCAAAAATTATTCAAGATAATTGGTGTTATAACAATAGTGTTCTCTAAATTATTAAATGAGAAGTTTTGACGTTTCTCTCCAAAAATAATGTTGTAAGCGAAAAAGCTTCTTTCAACGTCACAGGAAGTAATTGGACCAAATTTATATTTAATGACATGTTCATTTGTAACGGGTTCAAGTCCAGACAAATCTTCAGCATTTCTTTCTTCAGGATTTTTTCAAAATGGCTTAAAATTTCTCTTTTAAAACAATATTTACAGCTTCCATAAATAATTGCATTGACTTTGCTAATGGTAGACCCTTCGATTCTAAGAAAATTGTGATTTCGGCAACTCTCGAAATTCGACTTAATATATATAAAATCACGATATAGTTGGGGATTTTTATATTTACAGATTCAGCATCTTTTGCGTTCAGTGTTTCAAGAACCTTAAATGCAAATTGGGATTTTTTTCTTTACCAAGCTTAAGTAAATGCATTGTCGAAAAATCAACGTTATTAGATGTTCCATTATTTTGCAGGAGTGCCATAAGTGAGTCATACACCATATTATGTGCCAGAAAAAGCATTTAGTTTCAACAGCATTATTAAAATATTGATTTCTTTGGAGAAACCCCATATTGATTTTTTTAATTTCAAACAATATTCTGTAAGCTAACCCAGTCGTTCATTATTTACCGCCTAAACCAGTTAAAAATTTAAAACACCTTTTTCAGAGGAATAGTTGTGGAATAAAGAGATTCTTATTATGGAATAAAAACATTTTAAATTGACCGATGACCGATGACCAGTTTTTATGACAACGATGCTATATTTAAAATGTTGTATGTTGATAAAAATTACCTAACCCCTGTTATCCCCTCCATTATATCTTCATAAGATAATGCCGCCTTCAACCATGTACCCCATCTGGCTATGATCGGTTCTGGTGGTAACTCCTTTTTTAGTATTTGCCTGTAGCGTTGTACTCTTAGCGCATGAAACAAAGAAAGGAAGATAGTGCATTTAAATTTAAAAATGTACGTCATAGTAGTAAACGAGCACAAACATGATCACACCAACACGTGTATGTGGTATGCTGAATGTTTGTTAAAATTTAAATCCCTTTACTACATTGACTTAAAAATGACGTCAAAATGAGAGTAAACAGTTATCGGACCTGCGTAATGCACTATCTTGTTTTCCTTGTTTCATGCTGTTAGCGTAGCTTTTACGAAACATTTTTTTTACACAAGACACGAGTACGAACGAGTTTGCAACAGGAAACAATGTTCTTACGTTTTCAGCTATTAAATTTAACCCATGTGCCAAACAAGTTATGTGTATCAGATTCTGATAAAAAAAAACCTTTAAATTTTTACCAGCTTTGCTCATATATGCCGCGGCATTCGTAAAAATCCACAACAATTTTGAATCATTTCCGTGTGGCCACCATATACGAATGCTGTCGTTCACAAATCGAGAAGCCATTTATTGTCCAAACCTGAGCTATATTTAATTAAATCAATTAACACATTGTTTGAAACAACAAAGTTTTTTGATAATTTTTTTAATTAAAATTAAAAATATCATTTATTGAAAACAATCACAATTTTTAAAATTTTTTTGTAATCAATATAATCGTTTTGGTAATAAGTGCAAAATCAAAAAATTGTTTGCTTGATTCTATGAATTTGGTATGAATTTGGTAATTTAATTTTTTCAGTGAAATGTTGAAATTCGTAAAAAAAATTGAAAATTGGTTTGCATAAGCCTAAATATTTAAATTTCACATTTTTTCACAAGTTGTACAAATTATATTGTTTTCATTAATTTTAAAGCACTTTTCGGGAAGGCTGTTAAACCATTTTTCTATCAGATTTATCTTATATTTGATGGGTTTTGGCATTTAAATTTTTGATGAAATTCGTTTGCATAGATTTTAGGTATATTTGTGTGCATATTTTCTGCATATATTTTGCATATTTTCAATATGCAATTAAATTTGTTATATTTGAACGATAAAACGTCTATATACAAATTTTGTTACCAATCTGATAAAAAATAAAATAATATTCAATATCCGAGGTCTACTAATTTGGATATGGATAAAACTTTGTAAGTTATTAAAAACTGACGATCCAAATAACTACGTCGGCAGATTTAATGAAAGCGAAGGCTGTGCCTGAAAACTGAAGAAAATGTTTGAAATGAGATTACATTTTATATGAATTTTAGAGCGATCCAAAACATATTAAACCGTCCTGTATTCCTCCCTAACTGTTCTCCATCTATAACCTTTGTGGGTCAACTCGGTCCAACTATTATTTAAAATCTATCAGTAAGAATCAATGCTCCATCACACACTAAACTATTTCTTAAGCCGCACAATGTTTGTTATTTCCGTGACACACGGGATTATTTCATCTGGCATAAAACGTATACGTGTACACAGCTTTGTATGGATTAGTGTTTTTTGCATTTATTCGTTTACGAAAATGTGCATGTATTGATTTTATGCTGCTAATGCGGGGTTGAAGCCGGTTGAAAAATTATGCCGGCAAAACATCATTCTCCTCATTTTGTATGTAAGTCCGCTCAATTAATTTAACCATTTTATGGCATTTTGATACCGTTCGAAAGATATTGAGAAGACCAATAGACTAAGACAATCATTGACTTCAGTTTGAGACTCTCTAAAATATTAGAAAATAAACCAAACATATAAATGCTGGTTTGCTTCTTATGCTACAATTAGAAAAAAATGTTATGGAACACCGTTGGCTCGGTTCTAATATTTATAAGAGATTTATATGGATTAAAGAGAATTTCTCTATTCAACATTTTTTTATTTTTCGAATTTATTCTATGAGCTAAATTTCTGTTATGTATTTTATAAAGCTCTTTGTAATAGTTCTATTCCTTAAATTCTTAGGAATGACTTTTTACACTACCAGACTATTATCTCTAGGAATTCCACACTTCGAGCTATGACCAATTTTAGACTTATCCCTAACAATGTCCTTCCATAATGCAAAATTGATAAACGTATTTAAGGAATTTTTTTTAAATTTAAAAACTTATTCCAGGAAACTATTCACATGAGGTATCGATGATTTCATAGACTTTTGTTTTTACAAGATTCTTTGGTTCTATAACTAAATTCCAAGTTATTTAACAAATTTAAATTTTAAGTAAATAAAATTTACAAAATTATCAAGACAATTTCAAACCTCTAAAATAAAGACAATTTAGATTTATATATCAACCCCAGTTGGCCCCCTTTATAAAAAAAGCTTCCAAAATATCTAACAAAAGTCATTATATTCTCAGAAGTACTTAAGGATTTTTCGTTTGAAATGCACAAAAATTACAGCTTTAATAATGGTTAGACAAGGGTGTTGTAAATATTTAAGACACAATTTACTTGCTATTGCTAGTAACGACAAATTGTTGAATTTCTTCACTGCACAATCCTTGAAGCAGCTATCAGTGTTTAAACGCCAAATATCATTAAGCTAAATAATTAAAATTTAGCATCAAAATTACAAAAATTCAACTGATAACTTTAAGTGGAAATATACTGACTGTTTTTTTATAGCAAATGTTTTGTTTTTTTTTTTTATAAAAGAAGTTTAAGCAGATTAGAATGGTTTATAAACATTTTGTGTTGCAGCAACATTATAATTGTTTCATGTAATTTGTATAATTCTGCGCAGAGAAGTGCAATTCAAAATTTATATTGAGAGTTTATGATTTTTATTTTTACCCCCATATCCATAAAAAGTATTTTAGGTTTATAGCAGGTTTATGAAACGAGTTTTCTATGAAAATTTGTTTAATAAACCTTTTATGAATCAAAAATATATTTTATGAATATGGGGTTATTCTGTTCCAATTTGTGAAATGTGTTCAGCGACATCTTTTATTTTATACAAAAAATTTGACATGAAAACATGTTACCTCTATCGCGAGTTTGCACAATTTGACGTTTTTAATCTTTCAAAGTATGCGACATTGTTTTGGGTAAGTAAACAAAAACCACATGTATTTTACTAAAAAGTATTTTTTTCAAATAAAAACTTAAATAAAAACAAGTTACAGCGCTATATTCGGCTGTGCCGAATCGTTGATACCCTCCACCGCTCTATATGATAAATACATATATATTATTACCTAATCTTTACAAAAGCGAACGTCAGCATTAAAATTGATTGCGGTTTAGACCTGTATTAAATTACACTGTGTCACAAATTTTCAACAAAGTCGTGACCAAATGAATCTGACAGAAAATCCTTATGTAAAATTGTACGCTGAATCCGAATATGACGTCAGAATGGCCAAAAGTAGAACAGATATTGCAAAATTGCCGTTTTTTGCATTTTTAAAATAGATCATGTCACTTTCATAAAAATATCTTTGAAAATATGCAATGGCTGTTTTATATGTTTTTTCTTGTTAAAAGATAACAAAATTACCAAAACAACCACAAGTCGTTTGTAAATATTATTCAAAAAATGACTGACTTACAGTGGACCAAATTTATAATTTCACAAATATTTTAATGATTTTTTGGAATTTAGCTTTTTTCAACTTCTGTTTTTTAACCAAACAATGAATTTTCTTAAGTGTTATCAACGATAGTTTATTTCAATACGAACATTTTGTGCCACATAGGATCTTGATCGGTGCAAAAATAGCATAGTTACAGTAGATTAATTGAATTATCCCACTTTTTATTATCAAATTTTTATCAAATAAAAAAAAAAACAGAACAGTAAATATACAAAGCTAATGGTAGTAACAATTAATATTAAAAATGGCTTAAAACTGGTGAATGGCTTTGCCTATTGTGATTGTCTCTCGCACAAGGAACCAATAATAGTGGCCTAACATCGCCTCATCATACGCCCCTTGATACCGACGCTCCATTTCTTGTATTTGTTGGTGAAGGCGCTCACCATGCTCGTCACTTTCATCGCAATGGTTATTTGGGAAGAAATTTAAGTGGGAATGCAGATATTTGCTCGTTTTTTAAGTAAGATATAAAAATTAATATTAATTTAATTCAGGCACATGAGGAGTTGGTTTTGTGAATGAGTTTACATCTGCATATTGAACAGACTTATGACGTCCAATTTGCTTTACCTTGGCTAAGCAAAAATAACAGTCAACGTGGTGGTTCGTAGGTTCACGCCAAATTGCAGGATAATCAAATGGCATATACCGACTGCGGTATAGGAAATTAACTTAAGATTCTGAAGGCAAATTTTTTAAATACAAAATTAAGAAATGCATACTTACTCTGCGCCCGACATCCACATAGTTAAACGAGTTTTGCATGAATTGCATAAAGCATTTGGGGTCCAAGATTTCGAAATATTTTCCGGATTGACTTTAAAATACAGCCAAAATGCATTTTGTAATTGCCTTGAAAAATTTGATGTCTGCGTAAAATTATAAACTTCACAAGCAAAACAAAACGTGTTTAGATTGTTCTTGCAGATAAAAACACGTTTGGCACTTTGAATTTTGTTCTTGTTAGATCGAATTCTACGTTACAAGAAAATCAAAACGTTTACCAAATAATTTGCAATTGTAAGCTGTCCATAATGCATGGAGCTTTTTACCCTTTTCCATTCTTAGAAATATTTTCTCGCGCATTATTTTTATTAACATAAGCTTTTTTAGTGTTGTTTTCTACAAAATTCAATGTTGTTAATATTTACAGCGTTCGTTTTTCAAATTCTGCGTTTTTACTTCCTTTGCGTTTTTTATTCGATAAAAAACGAAAAGTGGGTTAATTCGTTAAATCTTCTGTAGCTTTGTCATTTTTGCACAGAAATGAGTCTCGTTGGGCACAAAATATTCGTATGAAAAAAATTTAACTTTTGATTTGTTTAGTTTAAAAAAAATAACTTCAAAAGAACAAAATTGGAAAAAATCATAAAATTTTTCATAAATTTTCAAATTTTGTCCACTGTAATTCTGTCATTTCTTGACCAATGTTTACAAACGACCCGTTGTTATTTTAGTAATTTTATTGTCTTTCATAAAAAACAACTACATACATAATCCATCTAACGTTTTAGAAAATATTTTTCATTTAAGGGACATTATCTTTTTTAAAAACATAAATAACGATTTTCGGAATATCTCGAAAACTGTTCTACTTTTGACAATTCTGACAATTTTACATAAAGATTAGTTGTCAGATTTATTTGGTCAAAAAACTGTCACGTAGTGTTATTCGCCGACAATAAAAAAGTTTTATGCGTTTCTATTTAGAACTTTGAACTGGCTTGAGTAAAATATCATGAAGAAATTTTACCGCAATATCTATATCTGTTATGGTTTTAGGCGAATTTAATTATTTTCCCAAAGTGGGCTTTATTTGGTTTTAGGCGCAATAAACTGTTTCCGAAAGTAGGGTTTATATGGGGCCTAGGGTAAATTATAGACCGCTCGTACTAAGTAGGGTTTATATGGGGACTAGTGTAAATTATGGACCGATCTTCAAAAAATTTGAAATTGTGATTTCTGGTCCTATAAAACTATGACGTACCAAATTTTAGTATGCTAGAGTTATTTATTGCGGTTTTAGACGTACTAAGCTGTTTTGCGGGAGTTAGGTTTATATGGGGCCTATGGACCGATCTTCACGAAATTTAACAGTGTAATTTGCAGTCGTATAAAGCGAATTCGTGCAATATCGGATGCATTATTCCACCATTTATGCTAGTTTTTATATCAAAATTATCAATTTTTTTAGGGTGGTGGTTCCACATTTTGATTCATAGTTCTGATCCTACTGAGCCGATGTTGCTGGATTTCATTCCGAAACTGATTATTAGGATAACTACAAGCAATTTGAGACCAAGTTTGTTCTTTTCTTTTGCGTTTTTCGAAAGTGAGCGTGTTTTCAACAGACGGACATGGCTAAATCGACTTAGAATTACTCAAGGAGCCAGAATATATATAATTTATGGGGTCTTAGATGTATAATAATAACGTTTCACACGGAATGACAAGCTTATTATACCTTCATTAACCACTAGTGGTGGTCCAGGTTATAATGAAAGTAAATATGGACAAAAAACGGTTACCGGTTGTGTTAATTATGTTTTTCCGTTCTCATTTAATATTTAGTTTACCTTTTTTCCATTTGCTAAAAACTCCTCGTGAAATTGTAGTACATGTGCTTAATTTCGCAGTTGTAAAAAAATGTTGCCATAAACATTTTGTAATTTTTATTATCAAAAAAGTTGTTTTTGGGAATACATAATTTTTCGTTAAAAGATAAACTCACTCACTGTTTTATTGTTGGTATTTCGTTTAAACTTTGATATCGTTGCAAATAAGACTTTTTTGTGTATATAACTCGCATTCCCTCTGTAGTCTAGTTTGCAGATAGATAGCGTTCTCCTAAAAAAAATTATTTAGGAGAACGTTTTCTGATGTTCTGGCCAAAGCAACCAGTGAAATGCGCATAGGAACGCTTATCCTCCAACAATAAATCTCAGTATTTTTATCAATTATAAAATTAGGGAATTAAGCACAACAATCAAAATCTTTTAATTTTGTAACTTTTTTAAAAATTGAACAGAGTATAACTTTATCAACATAATTTCATAGAAATTCCGCACAAGTTTTTTCATATGGGTTTTGACAGCATTTCACGTGAAATGTAGAACAGAGTACCAGGCTTTAATCAAAAATTCGTTTTAAGAGGCATACGTAACACATACACAGAGTGAAGAAGCCCCTTCTTAAATTGTTAAGGTAATGTTTTAAAAGGACAACATTGCGTTTTAGGCATTTTCGACAACATCTGTTGACAAATTCATAACAAAACGTTCTCACCTCGAGTAAGAAAAAGTCAAACAATAAGCACCCGTTGTCAAATCCGTTACAAAATGTTTTAAGAATGATAAAGTAAAAAAAATTAAAACGTAATCAAGTCAATAATGCCCTGTGGTCAAATTGAGAATATTTCGAATGATCAAGAAATTATTAATAATAATATAAACTCAAGTAAATTAAATTCTTTTCATATCATTAAATAATAAATAAAGCTATGCTAAGAACACAACTGGGTCGTACGTCGTAAAGGCTAGTTTCCACTATCACACAAGTCTTACGTATTCCATAATACTTTGTGAGATAGAAATCTAATGAGTTATATTGCGACTGTCAAAAAATCTAATATAACATTACAGTTTGTAGTCTCACTATCATACATAAACATGCTTTTGTTAAAATGCAACCCTGATCACATGAAATGTATTATTTTTTAGAAAAACTTCAAAAAAACGATGGAGTCGTACGGGATGTCAAATTTTTTCGTTATACTTATTATTTTCATGTCACATTGCGTTCCCACTATCACACTTTTACATATTACTTGAGTTTTTGTCATGTATTAATACAAAGTATAATAGTGTAAACTAGCCTTAAGAACGTAGGATTGTTGTTTGGTTTTTTCCTTTCTTTTAATTTGTTTTCAAATATGTATGTATTTAATTTGAAAACACATAAATTATTTCATTTTATATTTTAAAATTTTATTTTTCTATGGAGTTTAGGTTGCAACTGGCGTATGAAATAGAATTAGATCTATGTCAACGTACGACGTACATACGCTTTTACGTTTACACCAGCTAGTGTGTTCCTTTCTATTAAATATTAGACATTTTTATTCGACAACGTATCTACGTCATACGCTACTACGTTCATACGGTGCAATTGTTTTCCCACGGTTATTTTGTAAGCGCTTCTTAAACTTTAAAAAAAAAACAGAGTATGAGATATCATCGAAGTTTTTTATTTGTTTAAAAGAGTTGTCGATGCCATTATGTATGAAATATAACACCATGCAAATGTCTGCCGCAGCTTCTCTTGCTGACGTGTAGCGCATTAATCAGGAAGAATTTGACCGGTGCCATGGTTATGGGTAAACTCGACTTTGAGGGCCGCTGTGGTGTGTGCCTTGAGATAGACGGGCATTTTAAGAAATCCCTACAAAACAGGTCTATCGGAATCGAACCGCTCGATCTCGTGGCCAGTTCACGTCACCTGCACGGTGGTCATGCCCTTAAAACGCTTGTGCAAAACGTCTAATATAACAAAGGCTATATAGCACATAGCCTCGTGCTGTTAAAACCCCATATCGTTTGCATTTATATCATCCATTTCAACGCAAACCTCATTTTCAAAGATATACGGACAAATTCAAAGATAGTAACTTTTAATGCATTGGATGGTCTTGGATCAGCCTGCTTCAGGAAACATGTTCTACTAAAAATGTTCGAGTTTTTGATATATGTATATACAAGTATCTCTTGGATAAATTTTTACGAAAATTTAAAAGTTTTTTGCTCAAATCTTAGCCATTTATAAACCGATTTTAGTGATTTTCAGTAGAGCAAAAGTGTAGTACATGTGCTTTTCAAACTTGATTTTAACCTATAGTCCATAGGTTAAACCAATATCGTTCAATGAACTTATCTTCTAAAAATGATTAAAAACATATATAAGCTGTATACATATACACCCTTATGCAAAAAAAAAAAGTTAAAGTTCATATTAGTTAATCAATACATTAAGCCCATTGCTGGACTTAATGTGTTGGTTAACTAATGTGGACTTCAACTTTTTTTGTATAAAGGGGATATACTTTATAGGGTCAAGGACCAGTTGATATTACAAACGGAATTAAGGTCAAACTTATATAAATAAATCCTTTCCGTATGTTGTGGTGTGAAAACTTATATAAACATGACTAGACTTTTATTTTTTTTTTTATTTTTATTTTTTTTTAAGAACTTTTAAAAATAAATAAAAAGATATTATAAAAACACAAACACTTCAGCAAGCCATCATTCTACCTTTAACAAATATTTCAAAATGCCAAATAAAATATTTACCAAGCTAAAGAAAATAATCTTAAAAATGTTTTAAATTACATCTTGTATGTCGTTTGTATGACTGTAAATCCTTCTTTTGCTTTTAAACACAAAACGTACATACATACAAAAGTATGTATGTACGTGTATTTTACCAAAATGTAACCTAAAATAAATAACACAAATGCTTAAACTAATACATTTATAGATACAT
Organism: Pollenia amentaria; assembly: GCA_943735925.1. Lineage (NCBI taxonomy): Eukaryota > Metazoa > Arthropoda > Insecta > Diptera > Polleniidae > Pollenia > Pollenia amentaria. The sequence goes on along the minus strand of OX031010.1, from coordinate 115,701,750 downwards.
ACAGAGATACCCTGCAGTTAAAATCGTTACTAGTAAAGTTTTAGACTAGTTTATTACTAGTTGATAATACTTCGGCTTCGCAGCTTTATACGTGTCGCCGTTTGCCTTAGAAACTACAACTACAATACACAAGTTGGTAAATGAAAACGATTTAATACTTGTTCATTGTAGGTACAACAACAATTCTATAAAAGTAAATAAAAACAATTTACTTGTCTGTTATTGAAACATCAGCAGCACTACAAGAAGGAAAACTTAAATTTTTGGTTAGTATAAGAATTGGAAAATTATTTTCATATTAAAAATAAATAAAGAGAGGGAAATTCCCACATTCTTATTGCTTTAAACACATTCGAGACAGCAGACTACCGACTTCAATATGTCAACAATAGAATACGTGTGTGTATATGGAAATGATTATTTCAAGGGGAATTCAACTACAGGTGGTGTCAAAACGCCATCTGATTTTGACAGTTCGAGCCAATTTGTTTTGATTTGTTATTGCTTTGTTAGGAATGATTGACATTTTGGACCGTAAACACCAACAACGCAATGCAAAAAACCCTATGTTGTTTCTTTTGTTTTTGGATTGTTGTAGTTCCGACACCACCTGTAGTTGAATTCGCCACGACACGTCTATATGGCTGCAGGTTGTTGTCTATGCTAATTTTGTCGTTGTAGTCAAATTAAACTAACTGCCTATTTCACTAAATGCGAACGAACGCTTTCTTTCGCACAACTACATGTGAAACAAAAACCAATTCTCAAAAATTTGTTTTTATTTCATATGTATTTGTACGAAAGAAAGCGTTCTATCGACATCGTGAAATTGGCAGCAATTTCTATTCAGCGTTACCGTTGGATATTTTCAAAAAGTACCAAAAAAGGGGATTTTTACAAAAAAAGTGGCACCAAAAATTAGATTTAAGAAAAAAAAAGGCGGCACGTATTTTAAAATAGGAAGATGTACACAAAATAATGTTTTTGCACGTGTTTTGTTGAATTTATTTTAAAATTTCCCATAACATTTTTAAATGATAAAAAAAATCCAGAAAAGATTATATCAGATGTAAGCAAACACTTTTATATGTGATTTTAATTGACCCTAGCTTGCTGAATCCAAATCTATTCAAAGATTGGTTCCTTCAGGTCTAGTTTTTTAAAAGCCTGTGAGTCATCCATATACTTTATTTATATTTTCAACTGTTTCGAAGTTATTCAGAAATTAGTGGCAATATTTTTTGCAAAATTAGTACTAATTTTGCTTTAAAAAATTCATACAAAAGTTATAAGGACAAAAATTTGGCATTTTAATCATTAATTTAAAAATCACGAGTATGAATAAAATACGGCATATTTCATGAAGATCGTAGGACAAATATTAATTTTATGTATTATTCATTGTTGGGGGCATGATGCTAATATGTATATTTCATCATGAATTGGGAGCGGTATGTCCGAATTGGATGATATTACAAGCGAATGATCTTACCAATGGTTTTTTTTTTATTTTTAACAGTTTCGGAGATATTAAAAAAATAATTGGTAAATTTTTCAAAAATATCCAAAACAAATAAACGTTTTCAAAAATTTACAAAAAAAAATTATAATAGCAAAACTTTTACATTTGTATAAATTATCGAGGCTAGGTATATAACGAAAAAAAAAGCCATAAGCCATGAAAATGTTTATTTAAATGTTAAATAAAAATAAAATATTGTGATTTTTGGCGAATTTTTCATAACAAAAATCTTAAGAAAATTAAATTTGTTGGTCACGAAGGTGAAAAAATCTGACAACCCTGATTTATACAGGCATACGTATACGACATGGTATAAGTATTTATTTCATCATTATATATCGCATACGCACAAAAACGGTACAAAAGCGGTACTTCCCAAGAGCACTTGCTTGCGAATAATTAATATGTACACATGTAACATAATATATTTGCAATAAATGCATAAGCTTATTACGATAGGCAAAAAATTTTTTCAGATAAGCTTGCTTACATATATATTAAAACAATTATAGTTTATATTACCGCTGGTAGTTGTGTAGTTGTAATAAAACAGAAAGTTCAAAAATTATCTCATCATTTAGAAAAAGTACCAAAAAAGTGGCAAGAACTACAAAAAGTATCACATTTGGTTGCATTTTGTAAAAGTAGCAAAATAGTATCCAAGCAGTCGAAAAAGTGGCGAATTGCTACTTTAGTAGCACCAACGGTAACGCTGTTTCTATTGCATTAAACACATTCGAGACAGCAGGCAACACTAACACATGACTACAAATGCTGCAGGCTGCAATTGTAGTCGCATAATCAGCTACTGAATTATTTTGAAGACGACAGCTACAATTGGAAAAATATAAACAGCTGCGTTTTTTTGTTATGTATTTACTTTTCAGTGGTGCCACTATCATTTTTAATTTTTATAAATTTAACAACATGCATAATTGCAGACTCGTACACAAAATTAATTTAAGCCTACAAATATATAAATACTTATTTATGATGATTTTTTTAACGTAAAAACAAATGAATTTATTAAAAAACATTTAAAATATTTTAATTTTCTTGCTTTTGGAACTCACAAAGAATATCATCTTCACGGCAGAATCATGAAAGAGTAAACAGAAATGTCCTAAATTGTAAAAAATGCAATAATAAACATATTTACCTATATTTTTTTCAATGACTTAGTTTTCATCAGTACAAAAAATAAACTTAGATCTAATTTGTACCGGCTGGTTTCAAGTTCACAATTGCTCTTGAACTACAATTTATAATTAATAATTATACAATCAGTCATGTATTATGTGTGAGGTGCTACATATGACGTTTGTCAAAAAATTAGTTCTTCAAAAGTTTTCAGATAGCGAATTCTGTGTATTTTCTAAACATTTGCCAGCTATCCATTACTGACATTATTGTCTTTTCAGGTTGCAGTTACACGAACTCGCGCTTAGCTATTGATATTGAAATTAGAACAGTCATTGCGCAATTACGTTTTCGTTGATTCAAGAAAAACATTTGTACAAACTTGCTTTAACATCGGCATATTTTGGTCTATGTAATGTTTTCCTGTGTGCTTTTCCTATGTATTCGTTAAAGCGAATTTTAGAGCTTACTTTTAAGAGCGGCACAGAGGGGCTAAAATTTGGTTAACTTGACAGCAAGATTAACTTTATAGCGATTATACTGTAATTTTTTGGTTCAACGCACTTAGTTTATGAATTTTATGCCGTAAAAAGTTTTAGAGCACTTTATCAATAGTATAGGAAGAAAAAAAATGTAATCTGAATCTTTAAAGTATTGGTATCAAATAAAGTCTTTCGAAACACATTTCATATGTTGTATTAAATATACTGATTTATTAACCCCTTAAGAGCAATTATCTTAAAATGTTGTCGATATGTATAAAAATATTTCCTCAAATATAATATGTTATAAAGAACCCTTCAAGTTTTTGTATGCTATAATTTAAGAAACTCCATCATATAAAATGTTAAGGTTATTAGGGTTAAAAAAAATTATAATATGTATGAAGTTTTAGATATTTTAGTAAGCTAATAGGGCCTAAATTTTTTCCATTGTAAATTAAAAACACATTTAATTACAATTTTTTCCCAACGTTTCGTCAATTTTTTGTTGACTTCTTCAGGGGAATATCTATTTAAATATTTTTTATTAATAACCTAGTTATAAACATTTTTTTTTTGTATAATTGCACTTTTACTTACTTATACACATTAAAAGTAAGTAAAAGTGCAATTATACAAAAAAAAAAATAATGTTTATAACTAGGTTATTAATAAAAAATATTTAAATAGATATTAAATAGATTAAAAAAAAATTAATAAAAAATATTTAAATAGATATTCCCCTGAAGAAGTCAACAAAAAATTGACGAAACGTTGGGAAAAAATTGTAATTAAATGTGTTTTTAATTTACAATGGAAAAAGTTTAGGCCCTATTAGCTTACTAAAATATCTAAAACTTCAAATTTAACACCTTGGCCAAAAAATAAATAAATAAAAAAAATATAATATGTATAATTTATAAGTTTGAGTTAAAATATATAGTGTTAATAGTTTATGCACTTGTTACATATTTAAATATAGTAATATGTAAATATTTTAAATGTGTTCCGGAAGGCCGAAAACCCGCAATACAGAAAAACTTAAGTAATCAAAGCCCTAATAACTTTGGTAACATGTCTATATTATTGTTAAATAATTATTGTAATACCGATATAATTTAAAGATAAAGCCAATTTTGTAACAAAAAAGTCAGTCAAGAAGTATGAGCATTTGATATGGGCTTTTAATGGGTTAATAAATCGGTGTGCTTTAAACACCATTTGAAAAGCACTTTCAATTTTTCAATGATACCCATACTGCTAAGAATCAGTTTATGCTTTAAGAGATATGGATCAAATATTTTGAAACTTTTACGACCTATAGCTCTTAATAAATTTGTTAACTCACCAAAAGTATCATCCCCGAAACGAAAGAAAACATCTACCAGATCTCCTGCTGTACCATTAGTAACTAGCTCCTCAGGTCCAGCATTAAACACTGTTAATGACAGTAATGCAACATCTGTACCAAATTTGGCTGTAAATGTTATCCCTGCACTGGGCAATATTCCTATAGGCGATACTGATACTGGATTTTCTAGCTCAATTTCATCACTACCTAGATTTCAAAATGCTGCTGATCTCAGTCCTTGTCCATCGGGTTCTGGTGTCGCAACTAATGTTGCTAACGTTACCGGCCCTAAGCCATTAATTGTAGTGCCTCCAAAACGTACAGTATTTATTTCCCGTTTGGCATCCGATACAACCGTAGATGACATTAATTATTACATTAAATCGAAAATCTTTACTAATGTTGATATTGTTATAAACAAATTTTCGTATTCTCAACCCAGAAGTATTTTTTTTTTTTTTTTTTCGAGAGAGAGAGCGGGGAGATTTCTCCCAACGGAGACGGTACCGCGACCAAACCAGGTCTATTGTACCCAGAAGTATAACATCGTTTAAAATTGCTGTTACTGCTTGTGTCTATGATCAGATTATTGATACAAGTTTTTGGCCTGCTAATATCATTGTTCGTGAATATATCTTTTAGGAAAATCAAAGATCTAAAAATATTGCTTGTTTGCCACCTAGAAATTCATTAGTTTCAAAAAACTAATGGACTCTAAGAATTGTATGAATATTATGTATCAAAACGTTCGTGGATTGAATACCAAATTGTCTACTCTTCTGGTTAACAGTTATGACTTTACCTATGATGTTATTATCTTTACTGAAACTTGGCTAAATAATGATATTTATAATGCTGAAATTCTTTCTAATAAATACCAAATATTTAGATATAATCGAAATGCACGTAGAGGTGGAGTTCTGATTCTGATCTGAAGTTGTAGTTACTGATACCCTTGGTATTGAATTTATTGCTGTTGTGGTTAAATTGAAAAATAAAAAAATTTACTTCACCTGTTCATACATTCCTCCGGATTCTAAAAGTTCTATTTATTTAAAACATGTTCAAGCCATTAATTCTGTTATGCTAAATGTTTATAATGATGACTCTTTTTTTGCTGTTGGTGATTTCAACTTGCCCTCAATATCATGGATGCATACGTCTGATACGCCTTATTTAATCCCGTTCAAAAATAAATATTGTCATGAAGACTTCTTAAATGAAATTCTTGGCTTATCTCTTTATCAAATGAATGATGTATACAATGACTTTGGTAAACTGCTTGACTTGGTGTTTGTGAATAATGTTGATGATTGCATTATTACCCGTTCTGATCCTATAACGTTGCCTGAAGATCGATATCATCCTACTATTGAAGTCAGTTTTTCGATTCCATCTGAAGTGAAATTAAAGTCCTGTTGATAAAGTTTTTATTTTCAAACGGACTAATTATGTCTTATTAAACCAATTAATAAGAAATACTTGCTGGAGAAGCGTCTTACCTGCTCCTTTAAACAGCTTGGATATTGATGTAATGATTTCTACATTTTATAATAAAATTTACTCATTTTTTGATATTTGTGTACCTAAAAAAACTGTTTATACTCCAGTTGGTCCACCATGGAACTCTAAACAGCTGACTAGGCTAAAAAATCTAAAGAATAAAAATTATAAGAAATTCAAAAAGTCTGGATCATTTATTGATTATGGAAAATATTCCGTCAGTCGTTCTGAATATAATCTGCTGAATCAAGCTTTATATAATCAATACATAAATAAGGTGAAACACAATTTCGTTCGTGATCCAAAATCGTTTTTTGCATTTGTAAATTCTAAAATAAAATCTAATGGATACCCATCCGTTATGAAATTTCGTTGCCAAGAATCTGGAGACGCTGATGTCATTTGTGATATGTTTGCCGATTTTTTTGCAACAACTTATTCTGATGCTGTATACGATGATAGTAATGGTTATCCATATCTGCTCTCATCAAACCAGGCAATATCTTTCCCTTCATTTAATAGCAATGATATTTTGGTTAACTTAAAAAGGTTAAAGATGTCTTTTAATCATGGCCCTGATCTTGTTCCAACATGTATTTTAAATCAATGTGCTGAATCATTAGTTACGCCATTAACTTTAATGTTTAATGCTTCGATTATATGTGGTTATTTTCCTGTATTATGGAAAGACTCGTATATAAAACCCTTATTTTAATCTGGTAATAGATCGGATATAACAAACTATAGAGGGATTGCCAAATTAAGTGCTATTCCAAAACAATTTGAAAAACTTGTTGCTGATTTCCTATGCCATCACACATCGTCATTGCTGGCAGCTTGCCAGCATGGTTTTCGGAAAGGCTGTTCGACTACAACCAATATACTTCATTTAACAACTTTGATCAACTCTGCATTTACACAAAGGAAACAAACTGATGCTGTTTATACAGACTTCAGTAAAGCATTTGATAAAGTTAACCATCAACTTCTTCTTACTAAGTTGGATTTGTTAGGTTTATCCCGTAGAAGTTTAAGCTGGTTAAGTTGATTGGCAGAAAGCAAAAAGTACAATTCAATAATTGTATATCCAAGTACATATATGTTTCGTCCGGTGTTCCTCAGGGCAGTCATCTTGGCCCACTTTTATTTACGCTGTTTATTAATGATCTGCCCAATGTTATCAACTTCGCCAATATATTGATGTATGCTGATGATGTAAAAATTTTCCATTCTTTTAATTGCTTTGTTGATCATTTTTATCTTCAATCGGATCTTAATAACTTTTTATTATGGTGTAATCATAATATGTTGGAGTTGAATCTATTGAAATGCAAATGCATGCGTTTTTATAGAAATAACTGTATTGCTGTTAACTATGCTTTGGGTGGTCATCAATTGGAGTTGGTTGATTCATTTCTTGATCTCGGAGTCCTACTGGATCATAAATTAAACTTTGTTTCACATATAAAGTTAACTGTAAATAAAGCTAGAGGTATTCTTGGCTTTATAAAACGCTGGGCTAAAGAGTTCACCGATCCATACATAACGAAGCAACTTTACGTGTCACTCGTTAGACCTATCTTAGAATACGGGTCAATCATTTGGGATCCATATTACAACATTCATAATTCTCATATTGAATCTGTCCAAAAACAATTTTTGTTGTTCTGTTTACGTGGTCTTCAATGGAGTCACTCGACAAGATTTCCTTCCTATTCTAGCAGACTGGCTTTAATAAAACTACCATCGCTCAAAAGTCGTCGTACAATGTTAAATGTATCTTTTATGATTAATCTTATTAATGGTAATATTTGTTGTGAATTTCTGTTAAATTTAATATACCTTGTCGCAATACTCGTCATTATAATCTGCTTTTTGTAAAGTTTTGTAGGGTAAATTACGCTATTGCTGATCCTTTTTGAAGGTTATGTCGACAATTTAATTCTTTGTCTCAATTTGTTGATTTTTCTTTAAATTTAAATGTTATAAAGCATAAAATAATTGTTTATCTTAACTAGTAATTTTTTATGTACATTTTTAAATCCATCATGTAATTCATTAATTTTAAGTCAATCTTGTTATTAGTCAGTAAGGATAATGTCCATTGATTAAATACATATTCATAAATAAATAAACTAAGAGCGTTGGCGTGACAAACATCTTCATATATAACTGCTTTTAAGGATACTAAAAAGTAATAATAATATAGATTTGGTGGTGAGCCGCTTTTATATTCTGGTTTCAATCCAGTTCTTTGCTGCTTAACAAAAAAGTTGTTGTTGGGAATACCTAATTTTTTTCAATAAAAGATTTTATTTATTGTGCTTAATTCCCTTTCCAGGAAACGTTTCCTGATGATCTGGCCTAAGCAACCAGTGAAATGCGCATGGGAACAGCTTATCCTCCAACAATAAATTTCAGTACTTTTTATCAATTATTAAAAAAAGGGAATTAAGCACAGTAAATAATTTCTTTTAATGAGGAAAATAAATAATGACAATATTCCTTTCTCTTTAGTCCCAGGGGTTGCTTAGAATTATTCTAAAATCAATACATAACATTATAAAACAATAATTAAGTATTAAACAAATATCTATTGTACTGTTAGTAGAGCAACTAGTTTAAAAATATTATAAATAATAAAAGTTCAACTAGTTTAAAGTAAATACCAACGATTATATTTCTAGCTAAATTCTTGTTACTTTGTCTGCAGGGTACATACACACATACATACATACATATGTAGATCCGTGCAAAACTCTTGCCAACAATCTGTAGCCAACACTAATACGCCTTCTTTATAACACGTCATGTTAACAATTTTTCAGTCAGGTTTGAAAATGATAGAAACACATTAACACAAATTCGCATAAACACCAGGGATGGCAATGGAAATTTTTAAGTTGTACAAACTGCTTCAAAAAATAATAATATTATAAGCTAAGTAGCACTATTCTTATATGTATATGGATTAGTTTATTAACAATTTAACCATATTTATTTATTTCTTACAATCATTATTATTTCAGAAATTTGTAAATTGTTATATTTATGCCTCTACTTTTAGAAATCAGTCAATAAGCAACATTTTCTTTATACCCTACACCGTAGGTAAAAGGTAATATATAAGTTTGTCATTCCGTTTGTAATTTCTACAATATTGATCTAGACCTCTTAAAGAATATATATCATGGGTCCTTATGAGAACCGAAGTTTATTTAATGATGTCCGTCTGTACGTTGAAATGGATTTTCTGAAGACCCGCGATACGATGAGGACTAGGTGGTTATATACTTAAGTCACAGAAGTAAAGCTATGATTTCGATGAAACTTGTATTTAATTTTAATGCCATTACGTACGAAATACAATGTCATTTAAACGATCGCATCTACATAGATTGGTTGCAGCAGTCGATCCTATGGAGGTAGTTCGCGGCAGAGTACGAAGACAAACAAAACGAAACGTTTACTTTCGTTTTGTTTTGTTCTTTGCAGTGAGTAAAACAAAAGCAAAACATAACTCTCCTCCTGAAAATCATTGTAGGTCGGCATACACTGTTACGAATCATGATATTTTATTTAAGTTAGTTCAAATTGCTGAAAATAAAAGCATAACTCTATCTGATTGTCGTCCATTTGGTTTAAGCCGAATTTTTACACTGACGACCTTTTTTATAAAGGTTAAATAATAATGTATAGCTCTCATATATTCTAACTGTGGGTGGAGGGTATCAAAGGTTCGGCTAGTCTAACTTGCTTTTAATGCAGTACCTTTTAAATGGTTAAATATAGCAAGAAAAGGATTCTGTAAAAAATTAAATTCGATATTTGAAATATTGCATCGCCAATTTCGAAGAATTTTTATTTTGGAAAATATTAGAAAATTTTTTTTAATTTTTTATGCCAAAATATTTGTCTTTTGATACTTTATCTTTATTTTTCTTTTGGTTGGACTGAATTAATGTATTTTACGAATAGTTTTATTAGGATTCTTGAACATTCGCTAGTTTTTTCAGTACTAGGTCTTACATCACCGTAGAGGTCCCTTGTAGGATAACAACTTTGACTAAATAACATATTAATTGATTAAATTGCCCTATGGGTTTGCTATTGCATGAATAAAAAGGTTAGTCATTGAAAGATCATTCTACATTTGCAGAACGAATATCCAAAAAAAAGGATAATGGTACCAACCCTGATGCACAAAGTTACAACCATTCTAACACGTAATTAAACTGATGCTATACTTGCAACAAAATATCAGGTAAAAGAAAGAACAAAAAATTTTAAATACCGTCACTGTTAGTTGTACGATTTTAAGGAGTGTCATTGTATGAAGCAGTCAAGACATTTTTTTTTTAGCAAAATAAAAGAAAACCAAAACTTGTTTAGGTTAAAAAAAAACTATAGAGATATAATGGAACTTTAAATGCTCTAAAGATTAATATGAGAAAATTATTTTGCAGCGTTGAAAAGAATATTTAACAAAAATATATGACTAATAAAAGATTATAATTCTTTTTTTGTGCAATCGATTCAAAACTGGCCATATGACTCCTTCTGCTCAAAACACATTTCACTGACATAATTTTCAATCGTGAATCGATCGATTCACATTTGAAATTACTTCTATGAATACAATTTTTAATTGTGATACCTTAAAAAGTTATATTATGACCAGGGACAAGAACTTCATGCACTTAAAAAAAGTACTTAAGGCACCTAAAATATGTCATTAAAAACGCGAAATATGCACCAAAAACAATTAAATATGCACTTATTTAAAAAAAATCTTTACAAAAACATAACATTTTAACGATGTATCTTTAGAAAAATGTAAATTGGAGGTACAAAAAGTAAAATACAATATATATGTTTGTATGCATAGATGGGGGTAGTGGACTCATCTTGCAGTTTCAACTCACAGTTAGTGATAGTGCAAATAATTTGCCATCATTTTGTTGATATTGAGTGATGAATTGAAAATTAGCAGCCTCACTAAACATGAATGTTAGTGGTGGTTAAAAAATGTTGCACTCCAAATAAAATTGCTTGATTTAAGAAAAAGCAATCATCAGTTTATTGCAACTTTTTTGCTCTTCACTCATTTGAGTGCAACTTAAAATTTTGCACTAAATTTACAAACAAAAAACATGTTTTTTCATGATTAAAGCCATGAGATATTCCGTTATTGAAATATTATTGACTTGTTGTTTAATTTCCTTTCTTATGCATATCATAACAAGAATCAAAAATTATGCTCATACAAAATTTCATTTTTCAAATTTTAGTGGGAGTATAATTATATGCAGCTTTTTTGATTGCAAGTACAAATTTTTCACTATTTGAATTGAGTGCAGATTTTGCATTCAATCTTCGTTTAGTGATAGTGAAAAAATTTGCAATATCACTAATTGTTATTTTTTTTAACCACCTCTAAAAAAATAGCAATTTTCACTAAAGCTGGTAAAAAAGAGTGCAAACTAGTGTTATTTAGTGATAGTGTAGTAGTAGTAATAGAAGTTGAAGTTGCCAATTAGCCTAAGGGATGGCTTTTGTTCGAAAACAAAAACGCCCGATAGCAAAAGGTCTGTTATGGCCAGATTGTTGGCGGTGCTGGCATGCTAGCGTAAGTCCGGCTAGGGCTCGCCGTATTGGGGTGGTTCTTGCCAACCAATCGATACCAGTAGCTACTGCCTACAAAAAAAAAATCATGCCAGCCTATTTGATGAACAAAAACATATAAATAAAAGGGAACCCGAAATGAACTTATAGTTAATGTTGCTAGTTAATGTTACTCTCGCTTGTTGTCCAGTATACTTACTTATCATATTCTTGCTTTCGTTGTTCCTTCGAGTCGGTTGGCGGATGTTATGCCAACTCTATTCCCTCCCACATGAAATCCATACAGACTTCGCCTTGACGATCTGTAATAAAATTTTGTTTTTCGAATCGTCCCTGATTCTCCTCGTTTACCTTACCTTCACCTTCCCATTGATCACCCACTAGTGAGCTTACTCACTCATCGTAAATAAATTTGCAACGATTAAGGAATTCTTTTCAAATTTCATTATAAAATTCAACACCGTTTATTTAATTCAACATAAATCTTAATTCTATAAACAATATTTTCCTTTCGCTACTAAATATATGACAATTACTAAAGTAATGGTACTGTACCGGGTTTCCGAAGGTTTATACAAAAATATTTTTAAATTAAAGATTAAATTACCATAGGTATATACACCGGATTGGGGTGAAAAAATTATTTTAAATTACCAATGCTTCCAAAATAACAATGGCCAAAATAATTTTTACTTTAAATTTTTTTTCTTTTTAACCATACCTTAAGATACAAAATCGAAACAGGAATTCAAAGACTCCTCAAAATACTCTTCCTTCGTTTTAAACTGTGCTTTCTATTTGTCAATCAAACTAGAATAGGCCAGAGCCGAAAAGTAATTCGTATATACAAAATATTAAATTTTCAACATTTCCATTAAAATACAAAACACAATTTGTCGAAGCCGGGAGTCTTTTGACGCGAATAACCAAACTTATTTCGAATTAGGCATTTACATTTCTAAATACACTAAAAATTTTTATTATATCCCTTATATTTGATAAATATATGTAAATATCCATATACATATGCACACATATACATATATCGGTATATACGCACGTACCTGCACTTATATATAAGCCCCCAAAACGTAAATAGGTATCTTCACCCACCCCACTAAAAACAATACCCGGGTACGTGTCTAATATTCTCTTCTATAATAATGAAAACTTCTCAATACTCATTGTGGTCAAAGGCCCCCTACTATAATCATAGACCTAAGCCTAACCCTATGTTAGCCTCTGACCTGTTTATCCCCAGTGCTGTTCCCGAGTATACTGTCCTATCAGTTTTCTCTATTAGACCCTACCCAAAAGTTCATGACCCCTAAAAAAAACCCTATACCTAAGGCCTTATATCTATATCGTTCTATTATAACACCTTGAATTAAATTTTTAAGAAGTTGGAAAAAAAAATATTGTTAATTATACGAATTTTCTGTCAACATTAATATTACAATTCCAATTCTACAATTCAGTATTATAACAACATTTTCCTTTTTTTTCCATTTCGAAATATTTGATTATTTGGTAAAAATTGCTTTAAACAAAACAATTAGTTTCTTTTCAAAACTTTTTTTTTCCCCTCAACCGTCACAGATCTGGATATATGCCTATGTATATGTAGATGCATCCATATATACATGCATACATACATCTATGTACATATGAAGGTATATATGTATGTATACGTACTTATATATCTATACCTGGATATATCTATGTATTCATGTATATATAAGCCTTAAGTAAATAATAAGCTGGGTTACCGTCGCCCGCCTTCTGGGCCAACGTCAACAATACAAAGTATAAAATGGAACAATACCTGGACTTGGTTGTACTGTTACCGGTTGTTATATGTAGGGCCCTTGTTGGGGAGCTGCGGAAGCCTTATACGACTGCTGTTGTTGTTCTTGCCTAGATAGGATGCGGTCGTTGTTGCTGTCGCCTAGATAGGATGCGTTTGTTGTTGTTGCCGCCTAAAGTTGATGCGGTCGTTGATGCCTAGATAGGATGCGGTCGTTGTTGCTGTCGCCTAGATAGGATGCGGTTGCTGTTTTGTTGCCGCCTTGATAGGATGCGGTTGTTGTTGTTGCCACCTTAAGTTGATGCGGCCGTTGATGCCTAGATAGGATGCGGTTGTTGCTGTTGCCGCCTAAAGTTGATGCGGTCGTTGATGTAAGTGTTGTGGTGTGGAGCTACCAAGGACGGGACCCAGAAATACCTGCTTTCCTATGGGCTGTTTAACTGAGGTGATTTCCGTAGATGTCGTGGTTGCGGTGCTTTTACGAAGTTGATGGAGCGATTGTGCAGCGGTGGTTACCGTAGGTAAAGGTGCTCCCTTTGGCTATATGCACACTTGTACCTAGAGCCATGCGCTCTACTGGTGGAATTTGTTAGCCACCAACACTATAAGTCTCCGTTTTCCGGCAGAATTAACTTTGTTTTTGTTGTTGCTGTTGGTCACAAATGTTTGGCTTGGGGGAGATTTGTTGGTGAGTAGGCGGCGGTGATTGCTACGGTTTTTGTATTAGTCCGATCAAGATCTTTTTCTTAAGCCGCCATCTTGTCTCCTTTTTCTCACTTACCACACTCACAACCCGTACCACACTTGATGCCTGTTGTTAGCTTCTATTTTTTTTTTCAAGATGGATATTTTCAATCCTTTTCCTTTCTTTTCACCGTTTTATTAACGTTTTAGACGAAAACTCCACTAGAAATTTAATTTTCTTTTATTTTTTTTTTATTTATTCCCGACACCAACACTACACTTTTTTAACTCATTTACCGACCCGTTGCTCGACTCCGGTCTAAACGAAATCACCATCAAAAATTAATCCATTCGTCACGCGTTTTTCCTTTTTATACCGTCGCGAGCCATGTTCTTTTAACCTTTTTTTTTTGTTAAATATGGCGCGTGCCAAGCGCGGGTTTATCTATTTTCCATTAGGGATGTATTTTATGGGCATACCGGCACAACCTGGTTTTCTGCTACTTTTTTAAAGCAGGGAGGTATAACCAAAAAAAAACTCCAAAATTCAGACAAAATTATGTCATGACTTAACGAGCGACAGGTGAACCACCACAAAGTCAACTCTTTTTGCGTAACCTGTGGAGCCACAAAGAGTTGAGCCATCCTTATCTTGATGAACCTTGGCACGACTAAGTACCCCACTGAGTTTTGGGACTATGGCCTCAAATCTTTGGCATGAAATACCCCTATCGATTCCCCTGGAGGTTCTCTACCTCATACAGGCTACGGCCTACTGAACGAACTATCCGGCATTTAAGGAATTTCCTTGCCAATTTTGCATTAAAGTTGTGTTTAAAGTCGCTTTGCTGGAAATTGCGTCGATAGACTTCCTGTCCCGGTATATACTTCACCTGACGACATCGCATATTAAAGGTTTTTTCATTTCGTAAATAAGCTTTATGGAGATTTTCTCTGATTTGCTTTCTTATTAAATCAATTTTAACCGGTGGTGGCAGGACGTTTAAATCGGGATCATCGAGGCTTTGCAAATTTTTTGCTAGTTTATAAACGCTTCCGTGTGAAATCATGTTCATTCCGAAAAGGGCGAAATAAGGGGTTACGCCAATAGACGTTTGTATAGATGAACGCAGCGAAAATTCGATCTCGCATAAGTATTTATCCCATTCGGTGTGATCTTCCTGTAAATAGGATCTTATCGCTGCCAGAATAGTTTGGTTTACCCGCTCTGAGGCGTTTGCCTGTGGTGAGTGGGTAGCAGTCCGCATGTGGGTAATCCCGAAGTTTTTCACCATATCCTGAAATTCCTTGCTAATAAATTGCTGTCCATTGTCCGACACGAGAGACTCGGGTGTGCCGAATTTATGGAAAACTTCAGAGATTAAGAACCTAATTACGTTTCGAGCGTTTGCCTTGTTCATGGCCTTTAAAAGTACAAACTTAGTTAAGTGATCTAACACGATAAATATATAGCTATTACCATTTTTGGAACGGGGGTATGGTCCCAAAAAGTCTACAAAGATTCTCTGAAATGGGCGTACCGTTTGCGACTCTGCCCCCATCGGCGGTCTTAACGTCCGGTTTGCTGGTTTAGTTTCCTTATATACCTGACAGTTATTTATAAACGAACGGACGTGAGAATTAAGATTTGGCCAATAAAAGTATTCCTTGATTCTGCTTAACGTTTTACCGAAGCCTCCATGGGACGATTGCGGTGGATTGTGACATTTCTCTATTACCTCCGCTGTTAGGTTTAAGGGAATCCATAACTTCCAGGCAAAATCCTCATTTAAGGGATTGCCATCATACGGTACCGTTCGTTTGTAGACGAAATTATCAATGACTTTGATGTCCGGTAGTTGACTAGCATTTTCGGTGACATTGGCGATTAAGTCTTTGTAATTCTGACTTTTAAAATGTTCAGATTCCAGGTCGATGAAATTGTTTGTGTTTGCAGTTACTTCTTCCATATTGTATCGGGATAAGGTATCGGGTACAATGTTTTTGGCGCCGGGTCGGTGCTCTATATCAAACGCAAACGATTGAAGATGTAGGCTCCATCGAGCGAGTCGACCGCTGAGGTCTTTGTGTCCCATCAACCATTTCAGGCTGCTGTGGTCGGTAATGACTGTAAAAGTCATGAGCTCAATATACGGTCTGAATTTCTTTATAGCTAGGACCACGGCCAAACACTCTCTCTCCGTCACCGAGTAATTTTTCTGGGCTGGTGTTAGCTTGTGTGAGAAAAAGGCGATAGGATGTTCCCCTGCGATCTCATCCTTTTGGAACAATACGGCCCCAATACCTATATCGGTGGCATCGCACTGCACATAAAACTGTTTCTGAAAATCTGGGTGGACTAGGACTGGACTGGTAATGAGCGTAATCTTTAGCTGGTCAAACGAATTTTTCGCCTCGTCGGGGAAGTTAAACGATTTCCCCTTCTTAAGGGTGTTAAAAATAGGCGCGGATATTGTGGCGTAGTCTGGAATGAACCGCCGGTACCAGTACCGTTTTCGGGTAACTATATTGTACAATGGTTGTAGTTCTGTGTGTAAGGGAGCCACACAGAATGTCTAACCAATCTTCAGTATAGTTGCAGAATTGCAGGGCACTAAAATAAGTGGGATTATCTTTACTGAAGATTGGAATTATAATCACTCATATGAGTGATTATAATTGTGGGAATGTAGAATAAATAGAAAGAGTAAATTAATGTCTTTACAATAGGGTAATTTTATTGCGGCTATTGAGAAGGTTTACCTTTTGGTTTAGAGTAAGTTCCACCAGCTAAATAAAGCTAACACAAGAGTAGGTACGTATTGGTAAATATGGTGTTTATTTGGTTGATGATTTCAATTTTTAGATGTAGATTTAACTTTTTTTTTTTTTTTTTGTACACAGGTTAAGATAAACTAAGTTTTAGGTTAGATTTTAATTTAAGTAATTTTACTTTAGGCTTAAGATTGAAGTGCCACTGTTCGCTGCTGTTGCTAAGGCAAAAGTGAGCGATCAAAAAATGTTTTCTATCGAATTATCTATCGTCTTTGGTTTGCGGATAACCGAAGACCATTGGAATAATTCCATCATTATAAGTGTTTACAATCTAAATACATTTTCAATTTAGCGCTAAATTTCTATCGCCCTCTACATTTCAATATTCTTAAATAGTTTTTGAAATTAATTAGGGTTGTACCATTTCATAAAATTTAATTTTCATAATAATTCAATAGTAATTTAAAAATAATTAAAATTAATAATTCAAAATAATAATAATTCAGAATAATAATAATTCAAAATAATAATAATTCAGGTTCCATGCTTTTCCAATCCTATTGTCTAAATGTGTTTAGACATGGCGCCGGCCCTGGCCTTTGCCTGTAGATTATGATTTGTAGTTAACACACAATACGTTGGCCAGCGACTTAATGGCCTCAGCCAATAGTTGCCCATTAAGGCGGGGTTCTTGGTTACTGGCTGATTGCGCTGCCAGTTGTTGTGGTTGCCGCTGCTGATGATTTTGGTGTTGCTGCTGATTTCGACGACGTTGTTGTTGCTGGCGACGCTGTTGTTGCTGGCGACGTTGCTGTTGCTGGCGACATTGTTGTTGAACTCTCACCAGTGCTCTGTTGGTGCTTCTGGCCCTGGAAGGTGCTCTGCTAGGGGATCTTCTGGCAGAGGTTCGTCTGGGGCTTGTGCTGCGAGATGTTGCTCTGATGGTTCTACCGCCCACGGATGTCTCCCGCTGCCGACTTTGGCGACTTGGCAGATGCAGCATGGTATGGTGCAACTGATCGCACCGTTTGCAGGCCTCCATGGAGGTGCATGAGTTAAGGGTATGGCTTCTTGCCAGGCAATTGAAGCAGTATCCCAAATTGCCTACAACTTCTCGTCTTCGCTCCACTGTCATCTTCTTGAACCTCTTGCAGAACACTAGCCCATGGTACCCCCGGCAGATTACACAATAAAAGACCTCCAGATCTCTCGGTTGAGTACTATTATGGCCTGTAGCACTACGGCCTGGACTTGTAATTCTTGTGGCCGTAAGTCTGCGGTTCGATCTGTGACTAAGGGAAAGAAATAGCAAACGAGACAACACAATGTTATTAGAAAAGGATAAAAGTATAATGGAATGTGGAAAATGGTATGATAGAGGTAAATTTAGAGGTTGGATGAGAGGAATATGAAGTAAAGGTAGTATTAGTGTATGCTATTAATATGGGTAGAGTTAAATTTATTTCGATGAGAAAGATATGGACAATATGTTTAACGTAAAATGTCAGTTGTTCAAGAACGGCAGAAAGCATAACTTTACTATGGGCCTGGTTATGAGTCCCGAGGAGGTGCGTACCTCTGCAATGCGCGCGTTTTCATCAGACCCAGTAAAGGTTCTTTCAATCCTACCCAGCCGCCATTCGTGAGGCGGTAGCAAGTCATACATTACGACCACTAGATCGCCTACTTGCCGATTCGGAGTTGTATTCTGCCATTTGTAGCGTTTATGTAAGGATTTTAAGTACTCTTCTTTCCATCGTATGGCGAACTGGTGATGGATTACTTTCAACCTTTCCCATCTGTTTATGACCGATATATTTTGGCAGGGTTGTTCGGGGAAAGCCATTAAAGGAGCACCCCTTAGAAAATGTCCTGGAGTTAGGGCTGTCAAGTCCGATGGGTCTTCTGATAGGGCCGAGATTGGTCTGGAATTTAGAACACCTTCAATTCGCGCCAATATGGTGGAAAATTCCTCAAAGTTAAACTTCTGAGCGCCTGCGATACGTTTGAAATGGAATTTAAAACTTTTTACAGCGGCTTCCCATAAGCCGCCCATATGCGGAGCATGGGGTGGTATAAATCTCCATTCAAACCCATGAGACAAATACCTTTGTGCTATATCCTCAGCGGCGTTTCGCAGAAATATGGCAAATTCACGTTCAAGAGCCCTACTGGCGCCAAGAAAGTTCTTTCCGTTGTCCGAAGTAACCCTTTGGGGGAGGCCCCGCCTCCCGACGAACCTAGCAAATGTGGCCTGAAACGCCTTTGAAGAAAGCTCAGAGCATGCTTCCAAATGAATAGCTTTAGTGCTAAGGCATACGAAAACGCAGACGTATCCTTTCACGTAAGTGGATTTGCGTAAAGGGGATAATTTGAGCTCAAATGGCCCAGCAAAGTCAACGCCTGTTGTTTGGAATGGGGGCGATAACGTACACCGTTCTGGCGGCAAGGGAGCCATAATCTGTGAACAGGTTTGCTGTCGTTGTATGATACAAATTTTACATTTTCGAATTACGCTTTTTACTCGGGGTTTAAGCCTGGATACAAAATACTCAGACTGTATGATTCTGCACATTTGGCTGCATTCAGCATGATAGAGGAATGTGTGCAAGTATTGTAAATACAGCTGACACAATTGCGAATTCCCTGGTAATATTATAGGGTACCGCTCATTGTATGGGAGAGTTGACTGAACTAGTCTTCCATTTGCCCTAATAATTAAATCCGAGTCCAAAAATGGATTTAAAGGTTTTAGTGGACTTTTATTTGGCAACTTTTCACCAGATTGTAAACATTTGTACTCTTCATTGTAATAAGTTTCTTGAGCTAAAGTTATAAGGCGTAATTTTGTAAATTTCATTTCTGCTTGTGTTAGATTTATTGGATTTTGATCTTGAGACTTTTCCCTTATAGTTTTCTTGCATCTTTTATAAAACTTGAATATATAACATAAAACGCGTAAAGCCTTGCTATAAGAAGAGAATCTACTAAGAATTTCATTGTCCTGAACTTCTGTATGTAGTGCTTGAGTTACACTTTTAGATACTTCCGAAGTTTTAAGGGGATTTCGCTTTGGCCACTCAGTTAAGGGTTTAGTCAGCCACGATGGTCCATGCCACCAGAGGCAATTGTGCGCTAGAACTTGTGGCCTACATCCTCGTGTCCCTAGAATCGCGGGGTTGTCATGGGATGGGACATGATGCCATTTTGCACCTGACACTAATCTGTGAATCTGGGCAATTCTGTTAGCGACATATGTCTCCCATGTCGAAGGCGGTTTTGACAGCCAACCTAACGTAATAGACGAGTCAGTCCATAAATGAACCTCTTCAGCCTTCAGGCTCAAGGATGAAATTACATAATGAACTAGATTAGCTAGGAGAACCGCCCCACTGAGTTCTAGACGTGGTAAAGAAACCGTTAGTATAGGGGCAACTTTACTTTTTGCTACTACTAAATTAACAATAGTATTATGGGAACTGTTCTGACAGCGTATATAAACGGTGGCGCAATATGCCGATTTAGAAGCATCTGAGAACCCGTGCAATTGAACCTTGTCCGACGGTTCGTATTGTATCCAGCGCGTAATCGAGATTGTTTCGACTTGAGCGAGATCATGAATAAGCTCGTTCCACCTTTGTAGACATTCTTGTGACACTTCATCATCCCATTCTAAGCACTCTAACCATAGTTGCTGAATGAGGGTTTTTGCCTTTATTACGACTGGTGCGAGCCATCCAGCGGGATCGAATAATTTTGCCACCGACGAAAGAATTTTCCGCTTAGTGACCTTTGTCGCTTGTTCTATTGGATCAAATTTATAAGTAAATGAGTCTGAGAGCGCATTCCACTTTATACCCAGGGTTTTGGTAGAGCTTGCATCGTGAAAGCGCAGAAAATCGGAATCATACAAATCTTCTTTTGGAATGGCAGACAACAATTTTGGATCATTTGCTGTTATTTTCTTTAGAGAAAATCCAGCTGATCGCAATACTTGAACAAGCTGGTTTTGAGCTGATAAGACATCTTCTAACGAGTAACCTCCAGAGAGAATGTCATCGACATACGTCTCTGTGCGCAGAATTGAAGCTGCTTTAGGGTAGGCAGTCTCGGAATCAGAAGCTAGTTTTAAAAGGGTCCGAATCGCAAGATATGGGGCACAGTTTACTCCGAAAGTTACTGTTTTAATTCAAAGTCCTTAATAGGGCCCGTATATAGTACATCATTTAGCGAGAATTGCGATTTTGATTTCCTGGATGCGTTAAATACAACTCTGAGTTTAGTTGTTTTGTGATCCGGGCGGACTACGCCATGGTGTGGTAAATAAAATGAGCCATATTTACCATTAGAGCTAATTTCACCAGATGACGTTTCTTCCATATGACCAAGCGTTAGATACTCATTTATAACCGCCTTGTATTGTGCCTGAAGTTCGGGATCTTTGGCCAGTGTTTTTTCCATGCTCGAGTACTGAGCTAGGGCTATGAATCTAGATGATCCAAGAAATATTTTGTCGGGAAAATCAGGTTTAAATGGTAATCGCACGACGTATCTACCATTTTCCTTTCGTGTCGTCGTTTCGTTATACAATTTTTCACAAAATTCAACTTCCACTGACCTTGAGGGAACTACAGGTATCTCTTCCTGCTCCCAAAACTTCTTTAAAAGCGTATTTAGCTCAGAAGTGTCGGCCGGCACCACTGTAGTTGTGAATGCTTAAATAGATTGAGTTTTTATGGGACCACTAAGCCAAAAATAGTATTGTATGCCGATGTTTGACCACAAATATTTTTCTTTATACCTTCAATATTTAGGGAGTGTTCATAATCATTACCTAAAATTAGATCTATCTGCGACGATTTATTAAAGGTTGGATCTGCAAGATCTAATTCTGCCAAGTCGGGTGAGTACGGTATTTCAAAAGTGCATGATGGAAGCCTTTTTGTCACTTTTGGCAGCACTATGGCTTTAATGGGGACTCGCACATCATATCTTTTTGCGTATAGAACAAATGTGCATTCTTTATCTGATCTTTGCTTTTTTCCGCCAATACCGACTATTTCGAAATGAGATTTTTCGAAGGGTAGCTGCAGCCGATTACGAACTCTTTCCGTTAAAAAAGTTCTTTGAGAACCGGGATCAATTAGTGCTCTAATTGTAAAAAGTTCACCTCTGTTTTCTATTTGCATTAACGCAGTTCGTAGCAAGATATTTTCATTGCTCATAGAGCAATTTGCTTGAACTTGTTTTGAGGTGCTAGGAACATCATCTGGGCTGTTTATTCTAGAGCTTTGAGCATTATCTTGTGGGTTTATTCTAGAGATTTGAGTATTATTTTGATACGACATTTGATTTGAGCTATTGCGATTCGCGGCAACGTATCTATATTGTGAACCTTCGCCCGATTGAGTAGGGTTTTGTACCTTTTGTCCCATGTGCAGTAGGGTATGGTGGGGTTTTTTGCATTGAAGGCACGTATGTTTGCTTTTACAATTGGACTTTAGGTGTGAAGAGGCCAAACAATTATTGCAAAATTTGTTCTTAAAAACGTAATCTACTCTTTGCTGTACCGTGAAGGCTTTAAATTTTGGGCATATTCTCAAAGAGTGATTGTCTTTGCATAATTTGCATGACAAGCCTAAGTTTTCTTGAGACATGTATGTTTGTATTTTTAGGTTGGCTGGATCTGACAGAGAAAAACAATCCCTAGAGTTTTTTATACTATTAAGACGTTCCACTGCTTCATATCTGTCCACTAAGAATTGGGACATTTGGGTCCACTTGGGAAGCTCACGTGGAGAAGTGAGTGATTGCTCCCATAAGGTAAGTGTCAAATGTGGAAGTTTGGTTGAGATAAATCGAATCAGGATAGGGTCCCAGCTCTCCACGTCGACGCCAAGCGTTCTGAGAGTTGCCAGGGAATCATTAACTGAAGATTGAATTCTTCTGATTAATTCGCTATCTTCATTTTTTGCGGAGGGTATATCAAATAAGATTTTTATTTGATTATCGACTAAAACTCTTTTGTTTTCATAGCGGGTTCTAAGGGCATTCCACGCTAGTTCGAAATTCTCATTTGAAAGGGAATATCTTTTCACTATTGCCCCAGCTTCACCCCGTGTTTTATTCCTAAGGTGATAAAGTTTAGTCACTGGTGATAGCTTTGGGTGGCATATGTATACGGCCGTGAACATGTCACGAAATGACGGCCATTGTTCATAGCTGCCTTTGAAAATTTCGGTGTCACACGGTGGCAGTTTAATAAAAGCAGAGTCGGACTCAAAGTTTTGAGTAGAAGCCCGCTGGGGTATGGGAAATCGTGTTGAAGTGTTGAAGCCTGGTATGTGTGAAGTGTCACCTTGAAAGGTTTTTACTAAGTCAAGTATTTGGGAGTTGCAATGATAATATGCTTCAGTACACGCATCAAAATTTGTTTTGGCTATTTCTTTAAATTCTGGGTCTATTAAATCCTCAGAAGCTGTCATTACCTTTCATAAGAAACTTCTAGTTTAGCCCATCTTGATTCTAAATCTTTCAATTTTACTCCGAGAACTGATTCAGTCTGATCTTCGACATGAATCGTATTAAACTTGTGGCAAAATTGTAGCAAGTGATCACAGTTAAATACAAACTGCTCTTTATGAACTGGGTTAGAATGGCTTTGTGATGTGGTATTCATCTTGAGAAAGTGGATTAGGGCAAGTTTTCACTTGATATTATAAATTTCGGATAGCACTAGATAATATTAATTGTAATAATATTCTAGGTTCAAATTTAAAACAACTTTAAAATTTCTTACTAAATTATTTGTAGCGACCAGGGCTATAAAAAAGCACTATATATTAGTAATATTGTTTAAAGATGGGATTAAGTAGCTTTTTAGAGCTTAGGGCTAGAGCATTGCTCTAGTTATGTTGTCTAAATTTACAGGAAAAATTATAAATCAATCGAAAAAATGGTGAAATTAGAGGAAAATCTTCAGATACTGTTAAAAGCTTCTAAAGGCAATAATGGTACCATTTAATTGTATGTCGCTTACGAACACACTTTGTTTCTTCGAACAATTTGGGCTTAATATGTACCGTACTAGATATGGATGTTTAGTTTATTTATCGGTGTTGATTAAGAAGAATTTTCAAAAATTTGGTTCTATCTGAGTATAGCACTAGATTTGGATTTCTAGTTTCACGTTTAAAATTCTTCTAAATATTTGTGGGGCTATGAGATTATAGCATAATTTATAAGTTAAGTATTAGATATTTAAGAGGGCCTAATAATTAGGGAATTATTTTATTTGACTACCGAATACTTAATTACAAAATTACAAGAAATTTTAATATTAGTTAAGTGCCGAATGTTAAAGTATAAATTCGCGATAATGTTTTATATTTTTTTTTTTGAATACAGAATGTGTTGATATAAATTTGCAAAAAAAAATTTTAGAATCCTCGAATACGGACTGCCCAATTGCAATTATGCATAAATTTTAATATTCTTTGCAATTTCTTTTCTCCTAAAATACTAATTTATTTTCGACCCGCGTGATTCGCAGACGTAATGGGTAAACGTTGACAATGTCTGATCAACAACACTCACTTCCTGATATTAAGTGTCATAATAATATAAAATTATGTTGTAAATTAAAATTTATTTTCAGAAAACAATTTTTAAAAACTTTCCATCAACTAAATGGTCTCCAATATTAATATTTTACGCTGATATACATAAATTATTTTGCAACCGTTTATTTTTCGAATAAGTAGAGATAAAATATTCTTATTATATTTTTTTCTTTCATATGTTACGTCATCTTCTAGTAAAACGCAATAATTTTTTTGTAAAGCAATTTTTATTTTATTTATTTTATAATATTTTTTCCAATAAATAGTTTTGGTTTAAAATAATTTGTTTATATTTGAATCAACCTTATATTCTTATTTCTAGTGTGCCATCAAATGTGCAAGCGAGTGTATGGGCAAATACCTTTTACTTATGGGAATAAGTTGTGTACATTCCAGGAAACATCCCAACAACAGGTCTGTTCTTGTACTAAGAATGTACAATCGACAAAATAATCTTACTGGAACTAAAAGTTATGTACATTCCAGGAAACTTCCCAACAACAGGTCTGTTCATACACTAAGAATGCACATCGAAAATTAGTCAAAGAAATTCAAGTAAAGAGCATTAACTATTAATTAAATCACAAAAAATCTTGATTGCCCTTCTTGGTTTAAAATAAAAAAATTTAAACTTTTAGAATTGTTGCTAGGAATTTTCAATATTTAATTAACTATATTAGCACATTGGTTGAACTGCCACAAATTAAAATTATCACTTATTGAAAAAATCTTCAAAATTTTTGAATTTTTAGTAACCACTATAATTATTCTGGTACTATGTGCAAAATCACCAAATTTTTTGCTTGATATTATGAATTTGGCATATATTTTGAGATAATAGACAAATTTTAATTTTTCTTGCCTTATATGAAAACAAAATTTCTTTATTTTAGAAAATTTTTTATTTTGTTTTAAATTATTTTATAAACGTTTTGGTTGTTAATAAAGTGCAAATTTTTTCCTTTTCCCTTTTCCGACCCTTATGACCTACAGCTTCTTTATATTTTTATGTTTGTAGTGCCTTTTCCTTAGGGTTCCTTTTATTTGTGACCGACTGTTTCCAGGTTTTTTTTTCTCTTCTTGTTTCTTATTTCCAAGTCACTCACTTTTGCATAAGGTTTGAGTAAGAGTTTGAACTCAACCTTTCGTTTCTCTTATTTTTTCCACTTTTCTTTTCTTAGTGTAGGAATAAAAAAAAAGATCTTTATTTTTATTTTATTTATTTTTTTTTTTTTTTTTTTTTTTTAATTTTCCATTCAAGGGTATTCACTGTCTTAAACTGTAGAATGTAAACACAAACTAAATAGTTTGTTGTTTATGAACGCAATTAATTTTTTATTCTTTTCTTTTTAATCACTTTTTACCAAGACTTATTGAAGTTTAAAATTTAAACAATTAATTCGTTGTTTTAAATTTTAAAAAGAGAACGCAATTATTTTAAATTATTACTTTTTATTTACTTTGTACTAATTTAAACAACAAATTGTTGTTTAAATTATGAAACCGCTATAATTTTTTACACTCATGTAGGCAAAGAGTACGCAATTTATAGTTTGAGTGAGAATTTATTAGTGTATGTAAATGATATGGTATTTTAAGGGTGGGTTTTTAAATTGTTAAGAGAATGAAAGTAATATATTCTTGTCTGCAATTTAAAGGTTTAGCACGAGTTTACATTGGATACATTAATGATAGAGTAAGCGATTGATTTTATGTGTATGTGTTATAATGTGTGTGTGTGTTTAAAGGAATTCTGAGATAATGAGATCACAAACCACTTGTTCGAGTTGTTTCACTTGTTTGCTTCTGTTTCATTTCTTTTAAATGTTCCCTTTAGCTTTTTTCTCTTTTTTTTTGAACTTTTATTTTTTAATTTAATTTAATGTTCCACAGACTTGATTTTATATACTAAAAAAAATTTTTTTTTTTTTTTGACTTCTCTAAGAGAATTAAAGATCCAAAGTTTAATCAGAACCAGTGATATTGGTATTTTAACATTACTTTAAGAGAATGCAAACAACGAAACTTTATGCACTATTTTAAATAACATTTACTGAGAGACCCGAGATAATTTGGATTTAGCTCACTCTTAAGGGAATGCAAACAAATGAACACGAACTTTGATTAAAAGAACAAGTAGTTTTGTTGTTAATTATTATAAGAAAAGAGTGCAGGCAATTTTTTTTAAGAGATAAGCAAATTGAACAACAATATTCTTTTCTTTACTTACTTGAACTTGTTTATTCAAGGGATTTTTTTCTTTTTTTTTTCGAAAATATAACGGAATTTTTTCTAAATGTATGTATCCAATTTTTTGAAGCAATTTAAACTTTTGTTTTTTTTTCTATTATATGTGCATTCGCATCTTATATACACACCATTTTTCCTATGTATTTTAATGTATACTTATTTACACCACTTTTTTCGCGCGTAAATTTTAACATAGGTAGTTATTATTTTATTTTATTTCTTTTGAACTTGCTTACAAGGATACATACATTTTCTTTTTTTTTCTACTTTTTTTTCACACACTTGTTTTTTTTCCGTTTCCCGGGTTTTTTGTTTTCCGTTCCTCACACACAGTTTTCCGCTTTTTTCCAAAATTTTCAATTTATATTTTTCCTATTTCTTTAATTTTTTTTCCAAATTTCATAAATTTTTCCGTTTTTTTTTTTAACTATTAATTTTGCAACACTTACTTTTTTCTCTGTAATTTTATATTTTTATGTACTTATTATTGGCACTTATTATTGTTCGAGCTTACTTACTTAGGTTCTTTTGCGACTGAAGTATTGAGTTTGTTTTAATTTTTTCTTTACCTCATTGCGTGTAGGTGATGGTTGAGTATTACCAATTTGTTGTTGTACTTCTTCTCTTTTGGTTTTCCACTAGTTGAGCTGTCGAAGGACCATGTAGTTCTGTGTGTTAGGGAGCCACACAGAATGTCTAACCAATCTTCAGTATAGTTGCAGAATTGCAGGGCACTAAAATAAGTGGGATTATCTTTACTGAAGATTGGAATTATAATAACTCATATGAGTGATTATAATTGTGGGAATGTAGAATAAATAGAAAGAGTAAATTAATGTCTTTACAATAGGGTAATTTTATTGCGGCTATTGAGAAGGTTTACCTTTTGGTTTAGAGTAAGTTCCACCAGCTAAATAAAGCTAACACAAGAGTAGGTACGTATTGGTAAATATGGTGTTTATTTGGTTGATGATTTCAACCTTTAGATGTAGATTTAACTTTTTTTTTTTTTTTTTTGTACACAGGTAAAGATAAACTTAGTTTTAGGTTAGATTTTAATTTAAGTAATTTTACTTTAGGCTTAAGATTGAAGTGCCACTGTTCGCTGCTGTTGCTAAGGCAAAAGTGAGCGATCAAAAAATGTTTTCTATCGAATTATCTATCGTCTTTGGTTTGCGGATAACCGAAGACCATTGGAATAATTCCATCATTATAAGTGTTTACAATCTAAATACATTTTCAATTTAGCGCTAAATTTCTATCGCCCTCTACATTTCAATATTCTTAAATAGTTTTTGAAATTAATTAGGGTTGTACCATTTCATAAAATTTAATTTTCATAATAATTCAATAGTAATTTAAAAATAATTAAAATTAATAATTCAAAATAATAATAATTCAGAATAATAATAATTCAAAATAATAATAATTCAGGTTCCATGCTTTTCCAATCCTATTGTCTAAATGTGTTTAGACAATGGTTTTAATCCTTTCCGGGTCTGGCTTTAATTCACCCCCTCCCACTATGTAGCCTAGTTACCTCAACTCCTTGAAACAAAAATTCGACTTCGCGACGTTAATGGTCAACCCCGCCGATTCCAAACTATCAGACACCCGTCTAAGCAACTCCAGGTGAGTAACAAAATCTGGCGACACCACCAGAAGGTCATCCAGATAGACGAAGACTCTATCGCGAAGTGCACCAGGGATCACTTTATCCATTAAACGACAAACCCTTTGGGCAGCGTTACACAAGCCAAAAGGCATTACCGTAAAATGGTAGAGTGGTCATCCAGGCACCGTGAAGGCAGTCTTCTCTCTACTGGAGGCTTCTAGCGGTATCTGCCAGAATGCGTCCTTGAGGTCAACGCTTGATATATAATACGTGTCTCCTAACCGACTGAGCAGGCCTTCGATATGCGGCAGAGGATAGGCGTCCTTGACCGTGAGGGCATTGAGCTTACGAGCGTCCAGGCACAACCGATTCTTCTCGCCCTTGCGGACGAGAGTAACCGGATGGCTCCAAGGACTCTCGCTCGGCTCAATGACTCCAAGGCCAAGCATCCTATCCAGTTCTGCGTACATCAACTCCTGCACAGCTGGCGAGACCGGGTAATGCCTGTCCTTCACTGGAGTTGCCTCGCGGGTGTCAATTGTATGGACCTCCAGACGAGTCTGCCCAAGACCACGCTTAGTGCAACACGGGAAACCTGATACCACACTCTCTAACGACCTCTGCTGTTCCGTTGTCAAGGAATGGGTCTTGATCCTGTCTGCCACTTCCTCCGCCTCCGTGCATAGGCTGACTCCATTAGTGGTTAAGCTGAAAACGTTCGCAAATAAATTAAATTTCCTCATGAAATCGACTCCCAGAAAAAGTGGTCTATTCAACGACGGAACCAAATAAAATATAATCTCCTCACTCATCTTGTTAAATTGTATCCTAACTTTGATACGACCTACAATCTTGTGCGGACTCCCATCTGCCGTCTTTATGAAAGAGAAAAATGCCCCAATCGGCAGGTTAGCTTTCTCCACTAGTTCCAGACAACCTTTTCCCAGACATGTTACCGTGGCCCCACTGTCGAGTAAACCATCAACTTCTTGACCACCAATCCTAATCTTCACATAGTATCGCAAGTCATCTCCCTCGTATAGTGACGCCGACATTATTTCCTTTCGTGTCCGTTTCCTCTCTTTGTACCTTTCCCTTGCCCTTTTAACCCGATTTGATAGCTGTCCAAAAATCCTCCGCTTTGCCTCATCATATTCTTTGATTCTCTGGTGTAATGGTTTCAAGGATCGAACCGTTGCCTTCTTATGCTCTATCTCCCTTTTGGCGGTGTTGATCGCAATGCTTATGGGTTCTTTTGGTTCGACGTTTGTATGTTCTTTATCAGCTGGGCCTAGGTTTGCGTTGAACGCGTCTCCCCAGTCCGAGGCGTGTTCGGCGGCAAGTTTCCCTGGCACTTGCGACACTTCGGTGTCACGACGTTGTCACGTCCGCACCTAAAGCAAAAAATCCGACGATTAGGTGAGGGGCAATCCACAAAACTATGGCCAATCTGCTTGCAATTCCAGCAAATATAACGAGTATTCGAAGTTATGGCTTCGACTTCTGCATTCGGCGCTGGAGTGTTTTCTTCCTCATACTCTAATTCGTGTACGCGCTGAGCAGCGAAGGGACGTGGCTGGAATGACTGCCTTTGGCTGGACAATAAGTTTTCAGCCCGTTTGGCTTGCAGACAAAAATCATTTAAGCTGTTAATATTTACGGAAAATAGCAAGTGTGAAAGCGATGGCTTTAAATTTGACTTCATAATTTCGGTCAGCTCCCTCTCAGAGTAGGGTGACCGCTGCTGGTTCCGGAGCTTCATCACGGCGTTATAGAAGTCCTCAAAAGACTCCTGTGGCAACTGTCGACGGTCCATAATCTTTTTTTGCAGATGGAACTCACTCTCATACCTCCGGTACTGAGTTAAGAACGCCCTCTCTAAATCCTCCCAGGTCTGAATTGGTGTTAACTTCCGTACATTCCAATACCAATCAAGCGCCTGGCCCTCCAACAACAAATAAAAATTGCGGCGTATGTCGTTAAACGTGCCATTGTAATCTTGCCTTAATACGTCCACTCTAAAAATGAAGTCCTCCGCACTCATTGATTTATTGGTGCCATCAAATTTAACACCCCATTTTGATAAATCGAGCTTACGTTGTGCTGAAAAACCAAAGTCCGGATGTAGACTCGGAGCTGGAGAAGAATGCAAGGCAAAAACGGGTGCTTGCTGAGGCGGCGCAGCGTTTGGTGCGGGACCCTCGCATAAACTGGTGCTTGCTGCTGATTACACGGCAGTTGTGAACTTGGATGTGAATTTAGCGGCGGAAAGTTGCTTGGTAGTTGTTGTGGGCGATTACGAGTATCCTGTGGTGGACCACGCATGGACGAAGGCAGCCCACCCCCGTTGCGTGTTGGCAGATTCGGGACATTCCCGATAGGATTTGCTTGACCGGCTGCTAGCCGATTAAGGGATCGCCCGATTTCCTGCTGCATTTGTAGCTGCAGCTCTTATATCCTCCTGGCAAAATCTTCCTGTATGGAGCGTATAACCTCGTCTCTCCCGCCTAAATTGCTGTGCGGTTGAGATACTTGAGCGGCGGCGGCGTTGTTACGGTAATCCAGCTGTACGTTCCGAGCTGTAATGCTGCTAAACTCTGGGGCAGTTATCGAACTGTCGGAAATATGCGACTGGTCTGAGATTCCTCCCTGGTCTTGTGCTGGACGGCTGGTGTCATGGTGGTCATGGACGTAGCGATGTTGGTCGTATTCGGGGCTGGAAAATTTGGTACGGCTATGGAAGCCCTTGCTTCCCCTGTGGATCGCGGTGCATCCTCCATATTAGCGTACGTATGGCTGTCTTCGCTTTCAAAGCTTTAAAGATTTCGGCCCGATCGCGTTAAAACCATAACAATTACGAAGGATATATTTCTGTTTCGGTTAGCAGCCAAAAAGGAAAAAAATCAATCTCGAAGGCTGCCGCAGAGTACCAACAAGGTGGAACAAGATCACAACCAAACCAGTAATATGACCGCGAAAAGGAAGAATAACTTTGAGAACAAAAGCAAACAAGAAAGTTTTGAACGGGCTAGGCTTCGCTAGCGCCCGAATATTAACAAGAATAAAAAAAGGAAATGCCGAAGCAAGAAAAAGAAGGATATTAAATCAGAAAACGTAAAAAAAAATTAAAGAAATGAAAAATCCAAAAATATGGCAAATCAAAATTAACCATGAGATAAAGAAAATAAAGCTGTAAAAGGAACGAAAATGTTAAGATAAAAAAAAAATAATAAAGAAATCCAAAAACTTAGCCAAAAAAAATTAAGTAAAAAGGATAAAAATAATATAAATGGAAAACAAGTATGATATAATAGTAATAGAAAAATTTTAGGTTGACTTTAGCCACACAAAATAAAATTTAATTTTCAAAAGATACGAATTACTGGGATTCAATAGGATTTTCAGGTGAAGGTAAAGTAAACGAAGCAATTTACTACACTCAGAAGATAACACAAAGCAAGAATTTGACGTAAACATTTAGCTTTACTTCAGTCAATTTGCGCCGAAATATCGCTGTACATACGAAGGCACCTATGTATACCCCATTTACTGTATACTGGAGCTACCTTGAAATTACAAAACAAAACGGAATCTACATATGTATCAACATTTTGAGTGGTAACCCCCAAATCCTATTACCTAAATAGCGATGAAATTACGTTGTAAGGTCACTTCCCCCCCCTACGCAGCCTACTTTAAGAACAATCATCGAAGATTACCATATTCATAAAAAAGAACCACATAACTACCTTTGTCCTCGCAGCGCGGAAGAAGCTTAATAGCCCATCACCCGGAAATCACAGGCTAAGGTATATTATATAAAAAAAACTATTGCTTTACAATCTAACTACATCTTCCCTTCTCCCAAACAGATTACACCGCCCTTAAGCCAGTGCGGCAACGCGTTGCAGGACTCTTGGACCACTCAAACGGGACCTACACTAGTTGAAAGCTAGACGTCTCACATAGGGGCTTTTTGCCAATCTAGCCGGACATTACTTTTTTTTCTAGCTTATATTGCTTCTTAAAAGTTATTGAGTGACCCTAGATTGATGAAACTTGGCAGAAATATGTGTTATTGTCATAGGCAGGTAAAGATCATATTTAAAGAAAATATTTAAAATCGGATCAAGGGGGAAAAAGTTCCCCATAGAAAAACTAGTCCTAAAGTTTTCCTATACTTTTGTTTGGCAAATGCAACTTTTAACATCGGCAAAAATTAAAAACCCTAAAATTGGACCCATGAGATCGTAAAATTTCACTTTTCGCCCCGCCCTTTTTGTGGGCGGTTACATAAAATAATATTTAAGAAAAAAATGTAAATATTAAAAGAAAAAGGTTACTAACGCCTTAATTCTATAAAAATTAAATTTTTGAACTTTTATGGGCAGGGGGAGGTATCCTTCCTAACCCACCCCCCGGAACGACCCTGTCAAAAAAAAATTTTTTTTTGCCAATTTCCAAAAAATATTAATTTTTAAGATTTTATGTGAGTTTTATGTATTTCATAGTATTTAATTTATATGAAAAGAATTTATTTATTCGTAATTATAACTAATTTATAATAGTGACAACTAATTTTATTTAAAATAATAACTTATTTATTTACAATAACTTCTCTTTTGCACTAAGATGATGATGAGTGACATGGTTCTTCTTCGTCTGTTTCTTCAAAATCCTCTTCCGAATCGGAATTCTCTTCAGAGCCAAGTACAGGTGGAAGCATAAAAGATATTGCTTCTTTCGTAAAGGGTAATGACTTTTTTTTGGAGTTGGTCTTATGCTAGTAATCAGTGGGTCAGAACTGAGCAAAAGTCTATTTATAATATCTTTGTTACACTGAACCCTCGAAAACTTTCTAGCAAAATTCTGCCTGTAAAGCCGAAAATGCTTATTTCGTGCCTCAGACGCTTCTTCTGATAATAGCCCGATAGGCAACAATGCCTCGCTCATAACAGTTGTACCATGTATTAAAATCTTGTGCATTGTATGTGTCATAGGATGCCAGGGATATAGAGTAACGTAAAGTTTTGCAGTGTCTAAGCAATAATCGGCAAACTCGTGCAAATAGATTTTGTGACCACTTGTAATTACTTCAATAATAACTTTGATTCGGTAGGTGAAATCCAATGCAATTCCAGTTATTTCTGCAGCTAATTCAGGATTGGAAAAAAATCTTCTGCTGGTGTTGCCATCGTTGCTGTTTCCAAAGCCAGTCTTCGGTACATCCACTATTAGCCCTAATTCACTTCTAAATTTTTCTTGGATAGTTTTTTTCCTCTCTTTTACAATAGTTTTGTCCTCATCCGATCTTAATTGCCACTTTTTCACTGTGAGTTTATACGACAGGTGTAATATGCTCTCAAAAAGTCGAATTCTGGCATGCAAAGTAGATAATCCGAAAGAAAGTGCATCTACGTCTTCATCTCTTTTGATGTTCAAATTGTTAAATTCTTTTGAAGTAGCCCCACAAATATAGCACTTCATGATGGACGTAATTTGTGTTGCGGCATTACATACTTTTGCATCTATCATTGTAAATACCATTGTATGTTTTATGGAATATAACTTTCCTTCCATTAAAAAATTAGTGTTTTGTAATGTACTAACAGCATCTTGTACATAGTTGATTTCTTCTTGGATTACATCTACAGTTTCTTTAACAAATCTAATGCGAATAGGTCTACAATATCGCGGCGATGAAGGAGTTGGATTTTGCCATAATATTTGCTCCTTTTTTGCACCATATATTAGTCGAAGCGGTACGAAACTGCTCTGAAAAATATGAGAATCAGGGGCATCATTTTCCATCTTTTGCTTAAATTGTGCCTGGTGTGAGCCATCGCAGCCCCATTTGCTTATTAGCTCGAAGGAGTTGCATTCTTCTATTTGTAAACCACATAAAACATCTTTTAAATATGTAAGTAATCTACTTGCAGTATGATTAAGCAAATCCTGAAGATTTATTTGAGCACATGTTTCCGTTACTTCAAATGATTCTTTTGGAGGATAGCATTCACTTTTTTCTCTCTGCAGAATATTGTAGCAAGGATAAACCTTCTTATCGGCACTTCGGATTATTTCATATTGTTTTCGGGAAAGTTCAGCTTATACAAATATTGAAAGAGCCTTTAGAGGGGTTAGCTGCTTTACTTTTTCCTCTTGTGCAGCTTTGTATGCTTTTTTTAACTTTGTAGCTCTTGTCGGAGAAGACACAATTTCTTTAAGCAGACCAGAGGCATCTCTTTTTCCACACGTTTGTAGTTGTGTTTGGGCAGCATGCATCAATAAATCAGCATCGCATTGAGTTCGCAAGATTTCAGTTTTTCTTCTCTTACTTCTTTCGGTCAATTCAACGAACGGCTTTTGCAGTCGATTTGCAGACGAACTCCCAAATATAGGTATTGTCACTGTTCCTTCCAGCCATTTGGAATGCATGCTTACAAATCGATCCTTTTTTCTTTGTGCTGAATGCCAAAATATTTTAAAAAAATATTTGAATTTCTTCAAGCATTGATTTACTACTGATATATCACTATCTCCCTGACATTTTGAAATTTCGCACAATTTTCTAACTAAAAATTGTAATTTCTCTTCAACGAGTTTAGCATTACATTTTTGTACTATTTGAAATAACTCTAATTTCGTATACACTTTTTCCATTTTACTCTCGAAGCTTCAAAATGATTCTGATAACAATTTTATGCAATAACCACAATATATAGTAAAAAAACTAAGTACCTGGACCCCAGATTTGATTTTTTAAATATTATTTTTGTGGTTAATAATTTTAAAAGTTATGCAAAACAGGTACATTTATTTTGCTCCATAAAATAACGTCATTTAGCTGCCGCACAGGTGGTTAAAAACCGTTACGTACTGTTCGCACATTCCTTTTTTCACACAGGTAATATTATTCTTAGATGTAATAATTTAAATAAAAAGCATCTACGTACAACCAAAACATTTTATGACTGACGAAAGGGTTTATATCATATGTACCTATGCAAGATGAGCAAAAACAGAAAAAAGGTGAAATTTTCAAAAAATCATTAAAAAAAATGGCGCAACAACGCGCAAGGTTTTTTCCTTGAATTTAAAAGTAGAGATCTCAAATTTTAACGTGATGTTTAACATTTTTATTGACTCTAAGGGTTGCACCTTCAAAAACCTTTAAATTTTTTTTTTTTTTACAAAAAAGTGAACAAAAAAATCGTTTTTTTAATTTCGAACGAATTTTTTTACCATAAAAATTGCTAATAAAATTTTTCTAAAAATTTTTATAAGTAGCTGTTAATATAGTCTTTCAGAGAAAAAAAAATCAATGTAAAATCTTTATTCGTTTACCCACAAAAAAATATATTGTAAACCTCCCTGTTGGCGTCTGGCACGTGGGAGCCCTGTCGCAGGGAAACATCGAAATGTTGCTCCGTGTGAACCACGCTACATGGAGTGGTGGCATCTGGCAACCTCCTATGTATCGTGGTGAACTTGTCACTTAGGTTGACTTCTTGTTTTTTCTTGTCATAAAAACTTACACCAGCCAGACGCCGGCATTGGCCTTTTTTAGAAACTAAATAAATTTTTTAATAAGTGGAGCAAACAAACAAAAAGAAAAAGGGAAATTAAAAGTAAAAAAAAATAGAATAACGACAATCTGTGAGAAACAAGAAATAAAGAAATAGAATAATATAAAAGGTGTTTTCTGTACGACTAAAAAAGTGCGACCTACCGCAACCAAAAGTGAGTTGCGCACACCCCGTAAGTTCCCCGGAACGTGTTGGTGTCTACCCCCAATTTAAAATCAGCCACAAATCCAGGTAACCAGCCACCAGGTAAACATTTGATCCTTTTACCGACAGTTGCAGAAGAAAAGGTACGTACTTTTGGAATTTTAAAGTGCATGCATATACAGTGTCGCGCCATATTGTGTCTCGGTAAAAGTGAGGTTAAGTTGCGCCAAATTAAAGTCTCACAATTTTAACAGCCATCTTTTTTTACTCGCCGGTTTACCCGTTACTCGCCAATTTGTAATTCTGTTTTTTGCCTAAAGATTTTTTTTTAACATCAATTTTACGAATAAAGGAAAAGTGTTGCCAGCGCGCCAAAAAATTTTTTCATTTGTTTCTCGAAGGAAATTAATTTTGTTGTCTTTATTAAGGATTATCTCGCTATTTTTGTTGTTCTATAGATGTCTACTTTTGATAAATTTATTCGGGCAGCAGATGAGGTAATAAATATTGAGGTTATGTTGAAAATGGAAGACTTTTCAACATATACCAGTGAGGCGTTTGATTTTGAAAAAAGCGAATTAGACATAAGTTGGGAAAAATTTAAGAAAATTTTGGATGAGTGTTCCGCGGACACTATTGAGGCAAAGAAAGAATTAGTGGCGGTCCAGACAAAGTATCCTCAGGTGCGAAAAATATATGTAAAATGTATAAATATTTTGGCCAATGCTAGACAGGTATTAGAAGAAGATAGGCAGAAAAATAAAACAGTGGTTCCCAACCTTTGTTCTATACCTGTCCCCCCTTGTGATACTGGCGTTTTTCATGGAGATTACGTTTCGTGGCCCACCTTCAGGGACATGTTTACGGCAATCTACATCAATAATTCAAGACTTAGCCCAGTAGAAAAACTTTTCTATTTATTTCAAAAGACAGATAATGAGGCCCGGGATATAAATAGAAATATTGCGTGGAACAATTTAAAGTCTCAATATGAAAATAAGCGCGTTTTAATAAATAGTCAGTTGAAAGCTTTATTTAATTTGGCTCCATGTCAACGGGAAACGGCTTCAGAAATAAAAAGGCTCCAAAGAGAAATAAATAATTGTATTTCGGTGCTGAAATTATATAATGTAGATATTGCCTCATGGGACCCAATTTTTGTTTTTCAATGTTCGTCTCGGCTCTCAGAAAATACTTTACATTTGTGGGAGCAATCGGTAAAAAATAAGACAGAGGTTCCCAAATGGGAAGAATTAAATAATTTTTTGACCGATCGATTTCATGCCCTGGAAAGTGTTTCTAATATTATAGTAGGGAACAATGTAGCTGCCAGTGGTTCCCAAACAGGCCCTTCACATAATAGCTCTATGTCTACAAAATATAAGCA
The DNA here is from genome assembly GCA_943735925.1 of Pollenia amentaria. Classification (NCBI taxonomy): domain Eukaryota; kingdom Metazoa; phylum Arthropoda; class Insecta; order Diptera; family Polleniidae; genus Pollenia; species Pollenia amentaria. The sequence goes on along the minus strand of OX031010.1, from coordinate 115,664,254 downwards.
GTTTAAGGCGCATCACACAAAAGTTGACTCGAGCTCGTGTAAATTGTGTAAAGGGTGTCACAAAATTAGTGTTTGCAAAAAATTTTTGAGCATGGATTATAAGAATCGTGTTTCAACATTGAAAAGATTTCGTTTTTGCTTTAATTGTCTTACTATGGAGCATTTGTATGGTGATTGCAGTAGTCCTAATGGTTGTTCTAAATGCAATAAGAAACACCACACGTTAATACATAGGGAGATAGTAAGAAATATAAACAATAATAATCAAAGCCAGCCAAGCACTACTTCGCAGAGTCAGAGTCAAAGCAGTCAAAGTCAAATACAGTCCACTAATGTTGCCGGCCCTTATGGTGTAGTTCAATCTCATCATACCTCGGTTGCAAAAAAGGTTATGTTAGCCACAGCCTGGGTTAACATTATAAGTTTTGGTTCCTGTTACAAGGTTCATGCCCTGATAGATCCATGTTCCGATGAAAGTTTTGTTTCCGAAAAGATACAAAAATTATTGAAGTTGCCAACTAATCCAGTTTCTGCAGAAGTCTCAGGTTTAGGCGGAGATATAATAAGTACGTCTTCAAAAATGGCAGTTTTTACTATTGTTTCTCTTTTCGATCGGAACGTGTCTCTAAATATACAGGCCCTAGTTGTCCCTCGTGTAACTGGTAGTATTCCAACGCACTCCTTTTTGCCCCAAAAAGGGATTGAGCTGCCCAAGCTGTGTTATGCTAATCCGAAGTTTTATGAGAGCAGTGAGATTGATTTATTGTTAGGAGGTGACTTGTACCCTTCTATTCTTCGTGGCGGAGTTAGGCATGGTGTTTTTGAATCCCTAGTGGCTCAAGAAACCATTTTTGATTGGATAGTTACGGGTCCAACGCCTACTATAGTTTCCCCTCGAATAGTAAGAGTGTCTCATATGACAAAAGTAGCGATTGATGACCAATTGTCGAAGTTTTGGGAGTTATAAGAAGTTTCTCATAGGCGTATTTTATCAGATGAGGATAAAAAATGTGAGGAGATTTATAGTTCTACTACCACTAGAAACTCTGAAGGGAGATACACAGTTAGTCTGCCCTTTAAGAATAGTTTGCTGTCGCTTGGTCCCAATAGGCATATTGCTGTTTGTCAGTATTTGAGAAACGAAAAATCGTTAATGCGCAATGCTGAGCGTAAGGCCCAATACGATGAGGTACTAAAAGAATATACAGCTCTAGGGCACATGGAAAAAGTAGAAATTTCTGAAGGTGACCCGGGTTATTATTTACCCCATCATGGCGTTTTTAAGCCAGAAAGTACAACTACTAAATTGCATGTAGTATTCAATGCCTCGAGTCCCTCTGCAAGTGGCAAAAGCTTAAATGATTTGTTGTGCACTGGCCCTATTCTGCAGGCTGAAATAGTTAATCTGATTTTGAGATGGCGATTTTTTCAGTTTGTCTTTAATGCGGACATTTCAAAATTGTACCGGCAGATTTTTGTGACTCCCACACATAGGCCCTTCCAGAAAATAGTTTTTCGTAGCAGTGATAGTGCAGAAATTGCTGATTACCAACTGAAAACAGTGACTTTTGGCGTAAATTGTGCCCCATATTTGGCCCTTAGAACCATTCTACAGTTGGCGAATGATGAAGAGCGACGTTTTCCGTTAGGCGCTAGAATCTTGCGAGAAAATATGTACGTAGATGATGCCCTAGTTGGTGCCCATTCAGTTGCTGATGCTTTAGTGGCACGGGAGCAATTAATTGGTATTTTAGATATGGGGGGATTTGAGCTCAGAAAATGGACCTCGAATTCTGAAGAAATTTTAAAAAATTTGCCCCATGATCACCTGCTAAATTCATCATTTTTGTCGCTCGATGAAAAGAGCACTACGAAAACGCTAGGGATTCGCTGGAATGCGGCAGAAGATGTTTTTTTCTTTGCATATGAAAAAATTGCAATAAAAACATACACAAAAAGAGAGGTACTTTCTACCATTGCTCGGCTATACGATCCTGCAGGATGGTTGGCTCCGGTGGTAGTTACTGCAAAAATAATAATGCAGCAAATGTGGCTTGATTAGATCGAGTGGGACGAGGCTATCAAACCCGTGGCTCTGCAGAAATGGCAGAATTTTGTTGCTAATTATGCGGATATTGAAAAAATTAAGCTTCCACGTTGGGTTCAATATTCGCCTGGCTGTAGTATACAATTTCACGGGTTCTGTGACTCGTCTGAATTGGCATATGCGGCTACAATTTATATAAGGGTACAGCTCGAAAATAAAGTTTTGACAAGTCTGCTCACATGTAAAACTAAAGTGGCCCCAATAAAAAAGCCATCTTTGCCTCGTTTGGAGTTATGTGGAGCAGTTCTTTTGGCAAATTTGGTTGACTGTGTAGTACCTACTTTTAACGTGGACAAGTCCCCCCTTTATTTGTGGTCTGATTCCACGATTGTTTTAGCGTGGTTGAGAAAACCCCCTTGTAGCTGGAAAACGTTCGTGGCAAATAGAGTGGCTACAATATTAGAAAAAGTGGGGAATAAAAACTGGTGTCACGTGGCGTCAGGTGACAATCCTGCCGATCTAGCAACCCGGGGGCTGATCCCTGCGGATTTGAGAGAAAATAGGCTCTGGTGGCACGGACCTGAGTGGCTCAACTTAACGCAGTCTTCGTGGCCTGCGGGAGCAGCGGAGTTCGAGACGGTAGAAGAGTCGAAAGGAGCTAAAGTTTTTGTTGCTAGATCTGCTGATAAAGAGGAAATTCTAGACAGGTTTTCTAGTTTATCTAGAGCGTATCACGTAATCGCTTATATGTTTCGATTTGTCGCTCTGGCGAGTATGAAAAGACGCGAAAATGTCATGCACAGCTCTTTGAGAATATCAGCTAGCGAGCTAAAGTTCGTAAGAAATCGTTTATTATTTCTTTCTCAATAAATGTACTTTTCAGGGGAGTTTAGCTGCCTCAAGACGAATAGGAAAATCGATTCACGTAGCCCCCTGTTGACACTTACCCCTTTTGTTGATAAAGATAACCTTATTCGATCTAATAGTCGCCTAAGCTCTACTACTTGTCTGTCCTACAACGAGCGACATCCTATTATCTTGGCGTATGGCAGTAGATTGGCCCGGTTGTATGTAGAATTCGTGCACACCTTAGCCCTTCACGGAGGAGCTCGTCTAGTCTTAAATATTGTCCGGCAAGAGTGCTGGATCATTCGAGCGGAAAACCTGATAAAGACAGTGGTTCGTAACTGCAAAGTCTGTGTTCTTTATAGAAAGATGCTTCAAAATCAAATAATGGCGGCTTTGCCGGACGAAAGAACTACCCTTTGTCGCCCCTTTACGAATACTGGCGTTGATTTTGCTGGCCCGTTCGAGATTAAAAGTTTCACCGGCAGATACTGCCGTATCTCAAAAGGCTACGTGTGTCTCTTCGTTTGTTTCTCTACGAAGGCGATTCACCTTGAAGCGGTTAGCGATTTGTCCACCCCTGCCTTTTTAGCAGCCTTGGCCCGTTTCGTCGCCCGTCGCGGTTGCCCCAGCCGCATGTATTCTGATAACGGCAGAAACTTTGTTGGCGCCGCTAGAGAGATCGACGCAGACTTCCCGAAACACGTGAAAGAGCTTCGTGACACGGCTGTCGAAAATTATGGTCACCAGCACTTGTCGTGGCACTTTATCCCTGCTGCTGCGCCCCATATGGGAGGACTTTGGGAAGCAGGGGTAAAAAGCATGAAAATGCATCTCAAGAAGTCAGCTGGTCAACTCAAGTTTACGTTTGAGGAGTTTTCCACCGTTCTGGCAAAAATAGAAGCATGTCTCAATTCGCGCCCTCTCGGCCCTATGTCAGAAAACGCTGAAGATTTGTCTGCCCTTACGCCAGGTCACTTTCTGATTGGCTCATCTATGCTTACCCCTGCTGAGCCCGAAGAACTGTCTTCACCCCTAAGTATTGTAAATCGGTGGCGTAAGTTGAAGGCCCTACAGCAAGAGTTTTGTCGCCGATGGAAGCAGGAGTATCTACAAGAGCTAAATAAGCGCAATAAGTGGCAACACCCGCAATTAGACTTAAAAGAAGGCGATTTGGTGGCTCTTAAAAGTGAACCAGGCTGTCCCACTGAGTGGCGTTTAGGGCGTATTATAAAAGTTTACCGTGGCAACGATGGCAAGGTGCGTGTAGCCGATCTCAAAACGCAAAATGGCGTAGTCACTCGGCCGATACACAAGTTGGTCGCGCTGCCTAAATGCGACACTCCAAATGCCTCTATTTAATGTTTCCCTCTCTGATAAAAATATTTCCTTACAGCTCCCCATGGCCGTCTTCAACACGAATTATCGGTGTCCCCTCTGCGAACGTTTTCACGCGGTCAGGCAATGCTCCCGGTTTATTACCCTCCCTGTGGAAGAGAAGCTGCGGGTCGTGGCCCATCGGGCTCTTTGCTACAACTGTCTGGCCCAATCCCACACCCGAACCGGCTGCAGGAGCATCGACAGATGCCGACGGTGTCTTCAGGACCACAACAGCTGGCTCCATCCGATGCCCGAGGGACGGGGTGGGTCAAAATGACCGCCCTAGTGCGGATACCTCATCGGCTGACCGGCATTGGCACCGCAGCCGAGCTTACTACATCACACTGGGGCAGACGTGGCCAGCCGTGTCCTCATCGGCCCTGCGAAGGGAAAGCCAGGGACGATCTATGTCCAGGACACCATTTTCGGGTTTGCCTACTTTGGAGAAGGCGTGCAGGTGGACCACTAAGGAAATTTGATTGCCCTTCTGGGCGAATTATTTAATGTTTACTTATTTTTTTTATATACATGCGTTATTTTTTTTATATCCTGAATTTGCTAAGTTTTAACGTTTATCTAGTTTTTCCATTTGAAATCACCAGTATTACTGCTAATTGTTTTCCCATATCTCATTTTTATAGATCTTAACTTTTTTTTCGAGTAAATTTTAAATTTAAGGTTAGATTTAATTCAATTTCATTTTATTGTTCTTATTTTTTTTATTCTTTTTTAATACCCTTTGCATATACTGAAATATATTGTTTAATTTCCCATTTTCTTTACATCGTTCATTTCTTTTTGTGACTATCTGGTGATTATGTTGCACTATCGTGGCAAGGTGGGCGGTATGTTGGCGTCTGGCTCGTGGGAGCCCTGTCGCAGGGAAACATCGAAATGTTGCTCCGTGTGAACCACGCTACATGGAGTGGTGGCATCTGGCAACCTCCTATGTATCGTGGTGAACTTGTCACTTAGGTTGACTTCTTGTTTTTTCTTGTCATAAACACTTACACCAGCCAGACGCCGGCATTGGCCTTTTTTAGAAACTAAATAAATTTTTTAATAAGTGGAGCAAACAAACAAAAAGAAAAAGGGAAATTAAAAGTAAAAAAAAATAGAATAAGGACAATCTGTGAGAAACAAGAAATAAAGAAATAGAATAAAATAAAAGGTGTTTTCTGTGCAACTAAAAAAGTGCGACCTACCGCAACCAAAAGTGAGTTGCGCACACCCCGTAAGTTCCCCGGAACGTGTTGGTGTCTACCCCCAATTTAAAATCAGCCACAAATCCAGGTAACCAGCCACCAGGTAAACACTCCCAAAACCGTAAAAAGTCAATAAACACGCATGCAATTTACTCATCTTTGTTGACTTTAACAGTGTCCCAAAACCACAAGTCTCAAGCAAATGACTTGAAAATTCACTATACGATGCAGAATTTTGTTGTCTGTCGAGCTGCGTACTTACATTTTTACATTTCTTAAATTTAATTTTTCGCCTAATGTCCGGCTAGATTGGCAAAAAGCCCCTATGTGCGTCTGTTTAAACAGAAACGAAGACGAGAAAAATACTAAGTTCATTTCGGGCCCCACGTTGGGCGCCATTTTTGTAGTAGTAGTAATAGAAGTTGAAGTTGCCAATTAGCCTAAGGGATGGCTTTTGTTCGAAAACAAAAACGCCCGATAGCAAAAGGTCTGTAATGGCCAGATTGTTGGCGGTGCTGGCATGCTGGCGTAAGTCCGGCTAGGGCTCGCAGTATTGGGGTGGTTCTTGCCAACCAATCGATACCAGTAGCTACTGCCTACAAAAAAAAAATCATGCCAGCCTATTTGATGAACAAAAACATAAATAAAAGGGAACCCGAAATGAACTTGTAGTTAATGTTGCTAGTTAATCTTACTCTCGCTTGTTGTCCAGTATACTTACTTATCATATTCTTGCTTTCGTTGTTCCTTCGAGTCGGTTGGCGGATGTTATGCCAACTCTATTCCCTCCCACATGATGTCCATTCAGACTTCGCCTTGACGATCTGTAATAAAATTTTGTTTTTCGAATCGTCCCTGATTCTCCTCGTTTACCTTACCTTCACCTTCCCATTGATCACCCACTAGTGAGCTTACTCACTCTTCGTAAATAAATTTGCAACGATTAAGGAATTCTTTTCAAATTTCATTATAAAATTCAACACCGTTTATTTAATTCAACATAAATCTTAATTCTATAAACAATATTTTCCTTTCGCTACTAAATATATGACAATTACTAAAGTAATGGTACTGTACCGGGTTTCCGAAGGTTTATACAAAAATATTTTTTAATTAAAGATTAAATTACCATAGGTATATACACCGGATTGGGGTGAAAAAATTATTTTAAATTACCAATGCTTCCAAAATAACAATGGCCAAAATAATTTTTACTTTAAAATTTTTTTCTTTTTAACCATACCTTAAGATACAAAATCGAAACAGGAATTCAAAGACTCCTCAAAATACTCTTCCTTCGTTTTAAACTGTGCTTTCTATTTGTCAATCAAACTAGAATAGGCCAGAGCCGAAAAGTAATTCGTATATACAAAATATTAAATTTTCAACATTTCCATTAAAATACAAAACACAATTTGTCGAAGCCGGGAATCTTTTGACGCGAATAACCAAACTTATTTCAAATTAGGCATTTCCATTTCTAAATACACTAAAAATTTTTATTATATCCCTTATATTTGATAAATATATGTAAATATCCATATACATATGCACACATATACATATATCGGTATATACGCACGTACCTGCACTTATATATAAGCCCCCAAAACGTAAATAGGTATCTTCACCCACCCCACTAAAAACAATACCCGGGTACGTGTCTAATATTCTCTTCTATAATAATGAAAACTTCTCAATACTCATTGTGGTCAAAGGCCCCCTACTATAATCATAGACCTAAGCCTAACCCTATGTTAGCCTCTGACCTGTTTATCCCCAGTGCTGTTCCCGAGTATACTGTCCTATCAGTTTTCTCTATTAGACCCTACTCAAAAGTTCATGACCCCTAAAAAAAACCCTATACCTAAGGCCTTATATCTATATCGTTCTATTATAACACCTTGAATTAAATTTTTAAGAAGTTGGAAAAAAAAATATTGTTAATTATACGAATTTTCTGTCAACATTAATATTACAATTCCAATTCTACAATTCAGTATTATAACAACATTTTCCTTTTTTTTCAATTTCGAAATATTTGATTATTTGTAAAAATTGCTTTAAACAAAACAATTAGTTTCTTTTCAAAACTTTTTTTTTCCCTCAACCGTCACAGATCTGGATATATGCCGATGTATATGTAGATGCATCCATATATACATGCATACATACATCTATGTACATATGAAGGTATATATGTATGTATACGTACTTATATATCTATACCTGGATATATCTATGTATTCATGTATATATAAGCCTTAAGTAAATAATAAGCTGGGTTACCGTCGCCCGCCTTCTGGGCCAACGTCAACAATACAAAGTATAAAATGGAACAATACCTGGACTTGGTTGTACTGTTACCGGTTGTTATATATTGGGCCCTTGTTGGGGAGCTGCGGAAGCCTTATACGATGGCTGTTGTTGTTGTTGCCTAGATAGGATGCGGTCGTTGTTGCTGTCGCCTAGATAGGATGCGTTTGTTGTTGTTGCCGCCTAAAGTTGATGCGGTCGTTGATGCCTAGATAGGATGCGGTCGTTGTTGCTGTCGCCTAGATAGGATGCGGTTGCTGTGTTGTTGCCGCCTTGATAGGATGCGGTTGTTGTTGTTGCCACCTTAAGTTGATGCGGTCGTTGATGCCTAGATAGGATGCGGTTGTTGCTGTTGCCGCCTAAAGTTGATGCGGTCGTTAATGTAAGTGTTGTGGTGTGGAGCTACCAAGGACGGGACCCAGAAATACCTGCTTTCTTATGGGCTGTTTTACTGAGGTGATTTCCGTAGATGTCGTGGTTGCGGTGCTTTTACGAAGTTGATGGAGCGATTGTGCAGCGGTGGTTACCGTAGGTAAAGGTGCTCCCTTTGGCTATATGCATACTTGTACCTAGAGCCATGCGCTCTACTGGTGGAATTTGTTAGCCACCAAAACTATAAGTCTCCGTTTTCCGGCAGAATTAACTTTGTTTTTGTTGTTGCTGTTGGCCACAAATGTTTGGCTTGGGGGAGATTTGTTGGTGAGTAGGCGGCGGTGATTGCTACGGTTTTTGTATTAGTCCGATCAAGATCTTTTTCTTAAGCCGCCATCTTGTCTCCTTTTTTTCACTTACCACACTCACAACCCGTACCACACTTGATGCCTGTTGTTAGCTTCTATTTTTTTTCAAGGTGGATATTTTCAATCCTTTTCCTTTCTTTTCACCGTCTTATTAACGTTTTAGACGAAAACTCCACTAGAAATTTAATTTTCTTTTATTTTTTATTTTATTTATTCCCGACACCAACACTACACTTTTTTAACTCATTTACCGACCCGTTGCTCGACTCCGGTCTAAACGAAATCACCATCAAAAATTAATCCATTCGTCACGCGTTTTTCCTTTTTATACCGTCGCGAGCCATGTTCTTTTAACCTTTTTTTTTTTATTAAATATGGCGCGTGCCAAGCGCGGGTTTATCTATTTTCCATTAGGGATGTATTTTATGGGCATACCGGCACAACCTGGTTTTCTGCTACTTTTTTAAAGCAGGGAGGTATAACCAAAAAAAAAACGCCAAAATTCAGATAAAATTATGTCATGACTTAACGAGCAACAGGTGAATCACCACAATAGTGTACTGCTGATTTAAATCATTATTTAGTGCACTACCCCCCACTATGTATATTGTATATATAGAAATTAAAAATCCTTTGACGTTAGGCAAAAAGTTGTTAAGACAAAAAAATGCATTTTGAGTTTTGTATTAAATGAAACTCAATTTTTTTACTCTTTCGTTTGGTATAAATAACTTAAATCTAGCACAACTGCTTCTAATCGTTACCTTTTGATCTTTAGAAAATAAATCATTTAAATACGGTAATTAAATAATCTTCAATTTAATGTTACGAAAAACATTAGTTTCTGACTTTTTGACCATTTTGCCTAACTTCAAAGAATTATTATTAGTTATTCACATGTAAAAGAAACATTTGCTCTATACAAAAATTCAAATGTAAAGCTCAATCTATTTGGGCTAAGAAAGCTTTTGTACATTGAAACAAACCTTTCATTACCTACAGATGTTATTGGCGCATAATCAAATGATTCTTATTATTTAATGGAATATATTTCTTTAACTGAATCATCACATACATACATACATTCATATTTGTTTAATTTTTTTAAATCCAATTTTTTTTTTTTATAACGGTATCTAGTTTGCTTCATTTTATCCTAATTTCGCCTTCAACCGCATTAATTTTATTTAAAGCTTCGTCAATTATTTTGAGTTGTTTGTGCAACAAATTGTTGAAGCTAATCAATTGCGCAAGGTTATTCATTTTGTGGATTCAAAACCGCCGGTCTGGCAGGGCTGCAGCTGTTAAATATCTGTCATCTGAAGTGTCATTTAATTAGTGAAAAGTTTGCCATTTATGAACCGGAGAATGCGTAAAAAAAGTTAAAACTAACTACAAGAAAGTGGTGGTTCAAACGTAATAATCGACATACTGTGCAAGGAATCTGCAAGATTATAAAGAAATTTTAAGAGACTAGAATTAAGATGTGGTCAGGCCTCGACAATATATCTTTATACACTGTGTCAAGGCGAATTCATGTACACGGTGGTGTCGATAATACAACAAGTAACAACACCAAAAACACAACAATGTATTTTTATTTTGTTGCTTTCGTTGATCGATACGTCAAAAACACAAGCAAATTTTGACATTTCTCTCTCCAAGTAGGAAAAAAAAGTAGCACAGCTGCGCTTTCAACGCCACCTGAAAAATGAGTTTGCCTTGCACCGTGGAGTAAGGGTAGGATTACACGATTGCCGCAATGTACTAATTATTGGTCTACTTTATGAGCCAATCGTGTAATTTTAGAATTAATTGGTTCATACGGCAACCTTCGACAATATTTTTCTTATTTTCCACAATCAAATTCAATTCTGGTACGGCAATTAATTGTGCCAATATACCCTACAAGAAATGCATAACCAAAACTAAAAAAAAAGTTTACTAACACACTTGCAACCATTTTACATTGAATTAATAAGTAAGAGAGAGAGAGACATAATGAGTTAGAGAGAGAGGCAAAATCACATGTACACAAGGTTTCGGTACACAAGGTTTGCCATAAAAAGTTAAAAGCAAATATAAAGTAGCCAAAAATTTTGTCTTTTAATCATATTGATTTCGGAGAACTTTCAATTCTTTTTTTTTTAATCTCCATAATTTCTGATTCAAAAAGGTTTTCTTCTCTTTGTGATTGCTTTTCCAGCAGTTTTGACTTTTTTTTCTTCAACTTCATAAAGTTTTCGCTGATAGCGGTTTGTCTCTTTCAAAATCGTTTTTATTTCTATTAACGTATTTTCTCGAGTCTCGCACAGTTTTTCTTGGTTCCGATTGAATATCATCACCAAAAACTCTTCCTTGTAATTTACCTCCAGGGCTCAATTACTCCTCAAATTGTAAACAATTTGCTGCAGCTTCTTCCAGAGGCGAAAGTGGTAATTGCCTTAATGTACCGCCACCAGTTGAACTGATTTCTACCTTGTTGTGTGTTACACTTAAAATCTCTCCACACCTTAAAATGGGCGAAATTTAAAAATTTGTATTTTTAAATAATTTTCTAGCCAAACCTTTTGCCAACCCTCACTGTCTCTAATTGGTGGTCCCATTGAATTTAATTTTGTTGTTATTTCCTCCCATTCTTTTATGAAATTGTTTGGCGTTGAGCTTCGATAAAATCTTTTTGCTTAACTGGGTTTATTTTCAAGATCAGCAATAAGGGTTTCAAATTGTTATTTTTTTTTTTTTTTTAATTTGTAATGCATTTATTTTTAAAATATATTGTAAACACTTTGTCACAATTTCATTAGACGACGGTAAACACTTTGTTGACAAAATCAAAGCCAATTCGTGTCAACGTCGGCGTTAAATCGCCTTTATTAATACAAATTCTTTGTCAATAGTAATCGGTTATCGTAAATATTAACGGCGGTAATACCATGACTGCGGTGTCGACGTCACTTAAGTCAACATTGACATTCGCAATAAGGGGGAATATTCCCCATTGCGCAGATCCGTTATTTTTTTGTGTGAAGAAGAAATAGAATTTGTGTATGTGCATTTGTGTATGCCTTGCATTTTTTACAACAAACACTCATTTGTATTCTATGCTTACGTAGATGCGCAGAAGACAATTTTTAGCCAAGCCAAGATTATTCATGTTAATGGCGAGACACCACTCCGAATGGACCACCTCAGACGTAGTCATGGCCAACATTTACATGATTCATTTTCAAACAGTAACTGCCATAAATTTTTCTTTTAACCTATAATAAAAATTTTAAGTTCGCTTTAAAATTTGTGTGTATTATTTTGCATTATAAATTAATCCACAAGACCAATCACCCGATATAAAAGTTAGCGACATGAATAGGAAATATGCAATTATTAACTCATCTGGAAGCCTCTTCGGTTCCAGCCGAAGGGCCGCCATATTGGTTCTGCGACCTCGTGCAGGTAGCTCGCTAATCTGAACCGGTGGATACTGGTATTTTTTACAAATTCAGGCTGGTTATTATTACCAATCTGTTCAGGTAATATCCAACCTGTGCAGGCGGTAATTTGTAACATGTGCAGGTTGGTAATTTCCAAACTGTGCAGGCGGGTAATTTCCAACCTGTGCAGACTGGTTATTACAAAGACTGGTAATTAAAGCAGCCTGGCAATTTCAAGCCGGTACATATTCGTAATTACCAACATGTGCATGCTTATGAATAAGAAAACAAGATTTCGCATTTCGCAGGTCCGATATTTTTCTGTGTGCCGTAGAAATAGAATTTGTGTATGTCTTTTATCTTTTACAACAAACATTACCTTCTGGTGCTAATTTGGCTGCTAATTACCACCCTTTTCAGGCCTATTATAATTTCAAACCTGTGGCTGCCGATTACTGTGTTTAAGTACAAAAGTGGTGCCCGAGTCAAAACCTAAAAAAAGAAGAAATTATTTTTTAAAACTTTGCAAAATTAGTACTCTTTAGATGAAAATATAATTTATTCCTAACCATTTCTTTGTATTTTGATTAAAATCGGACAAATTGTTCTCAAATTATTCGGGCGAGATATTAATCAAGCTCATACAAAAAATTTGAGACCGATAAAATAAATCAAAACGGATTTGAATGTAACGCATTCCACTCTGTATAGGCCACATATTTTTATACCCTTCACCATAGGTTGAAAAGGTTATATATAAGTTTGTCATTCCATTTCCGAGAATCATAGATCCTAGATTGAGAGCAAGTTTTATACTTCACATATGTATAAAAACCTGCTAAATGAGTAAAAAATAGGCTAGTAATATAGGAGCAAAATACTCCAAATATTACCTTAAAACATAAAAGTTTTTATATAAATTTTAGGGCTGTAATATGACCTATGGATACGTCTTATATATCAAAAAAACTGAAATCGTAAGAAGAACATATTTTCTGAACAACTAGGACAAGTCGGTTAAAAAGTTCAAAAAGTTATGATAAAATATAATTTTTTTTTTTGAAGAATACATATTTTCGGGAACCATGGATCTTCCCGAGTCCAAGTTTTATCACCCAAATAGATTGTAAATTTCTTCTTAAAGACGTATGTATGTATATAAATCTATGGATGAAAAAATGCATACTTACTTAGCTTGTGAACCTTCACCTCTACGTCCACCTGCACGTAGCCGTCTTTGTCCAGCAACTCTACGCCTGGGTCTACCAAAACAGAATTTTTTTATTCTTTAATAATACTTTTACAATTTTGACTTACCTTTGTAGTGCCGTCCATTTTCACAATTAACATGAAAAAAAATAACCAAATTTAAAGGTATCTCGCTGTTTTATTGACATTATGGTTGAAAATATTCCACTTGATGTTGAAATTGCGGGCACAGTTGAACTTCAATATGGAGACGAAAATTAAAACGATAAAATTGAGGAGCCTTCGTCTAAACGAAATAAACCCACAGCTGAAGTAAAAACACCAAAATGTCAGTAAATATTGAAGAAGACTGCATTCGTGATGTTGTGGAAAAGCTGAGTGGAAAGTCCCCCATTGAATTATTTCATCTATTTTTTGATGATGAACTGCTTCACATGATTGTTGAGCAAACTAATATACATGTATATGCTTCTCAGAGCAATGTTACGTTTATTGTTGAGCCTCATGATGTAAAACGTTTTGTTGGATTTCTGTTCTTTACCGGCTACCATAAAATACCAGAATGGCAACTATACTGGTCAAAGGACCCATCTTTTTGCGTTAAAATTATTTCTAATGCATTTCAAAGAAATCGTGCCGAAATAATAAAACGATATATTCATTTAGCTGACAACAACAGCATTGATCTAACAGATAAATTTGCTAAAGTGAGACCATTAGTAGATTTATGCAACAAACGTTTCATACAGTTTGGAGCAAATAGCTCACAATTTATCAATTGATGAGGAAATGATTCCATATTTCGGTAGTCATTCTTGCAAAATGTTTATTAAATGAAAACCCATTCGTTTTGGATTTAAGGCATGGTGTCTGACTTCATCAAATGGATATCTTTACAACCTAAAACTCTATGGCGGTTCATCATCAAATTATGACAAGACTATCGGACTAGGAGCTGATACTGTTCTGAGTTTGTTGAAAGTTGTTAAATCTCCATCCAATCATACTATATATTTTGACAACTTTTTCACGTCTTACAACCTAATATGTCTTCTAAGCGCAAACCACTTTTTTGCTACAGGTAATGTGTTTTCTTTATTTTTCTTGTTAACCTTTTTAAATATTTCAATAGGAACCGTCCGAGCAAACAGAATTGGAGGAGCCCAACTCCCAGAAAAGATGGTAAAAGGCGATAGTGCATCTCTTTTCGATCGGAAGAATAAGGTGTTGGCCATACGCTGGAGAGACAATGCACTTGTATCTGTTCTGACAAATTAAGGCACCGTGGAGCCAAAATCAAACACCAAACGCTATGATCGAAAAAGCAAGACGCATGTTAACGTAAAAATTCCTAATGCAATTGCGCAATATAACAAGTATATGGGTGGAGTAGATCTACATGATAATGCGTTGGCTAATTATAGAATTGCTGCACGATCCAAAAAATGGTGGTGGCCATTATTTATTAATTTGCTTGGAAATATGATGGTAGATGCATGGAAACTGCATGTGTTGGTTTCAACAAAAGAGGGAATAAAACCATTGTCGCAACTACAATTTCGTGCAGCTATTGTAAATGAACTGCTGACCAGTACAAGACCAACCGGGAGTGAACAACTTTCACTATCAAAAGACCATTCGTCGCCATTGCCAAACCTTAGCAAAACAATTCATTGCATTTCAAGACGTCCTGGACAACCCAGACGTTGTGTAGTTTGTCACACTCATACACCGTATGAATGCCAAGTATGCAGTCTGCGTTTACATCAAAAATGTTTTTCTACATATTCAAAACACATGTGATAAAATTAAAAATATATATATATTAAAGTTTCTTTAAAAAAAGTGTTGTAACTTTTTCTCGTTCAATAAATATTTTTTGCTAAAATATGAATTATTGTTTACAAAATTTTTTTGTATTATTACGGAAACACTTAACATATCTGCCCACTGGTAAGTAAACTACCATCTTAGATCTCAAAAACCAATTGTTCCATTTTCTTTAAACTTAAAATATACATAAAAAATACTACACACAAAGTTTCATTGAAATTGCTTAACGTTTTCGGGTACCGGGCAATAATGGGTTAAGTGCCAGATTATTATAATGTTATCTGACAACTTTTTGTACATTATAGGTCTGTCTGGGTACTTTTCCAGTAGCAAATACTCAGTAAATTTTTTTGGGAGAGTAAGACCAATTTCACTCTGTCAGCTGAAAATATCTTAAAAAGTACGCAGACAGTATCCAGTGAAATCTTGCAAGAAAACAGCTGATCGGTGTATAAACCAGGGCTGTGGAGTCGGAGTCGGAGTTGAGGTATTTGTACCGGAGTCGGAGTCGCAGTACCCAAAAAAACGCGCGACTCCGACTCCAAAATTTGTCGGCTTAAAAAATTAAAAAAAAAATTCTAATATTTTCCAATATAAAAATTCTTCGAAATTGGCGATGCAATATTTTGCAGATCAATATGAATAAGTAGATTTTAATTTATTTTATGAGAAATAGTTGATTCAAGTACTTTACTATTTACATATATTTAGGTATATTTTTTATTCGTGCGGGAAAAAGTCTAAATTAAATTAGCAAAACTTATACTCAGTTTTTGATCTAGTTGAAAAAGATGTGTGATTTTTTAAATAATTTACTCATGCTAAAAAATGTTAATGACAGGAATTGCCAATAATTTTAATATCAGAATTTTTTAACCATCAACGCTGAAATATTTTCAACATTGTACAGAATAAGTGTTGCTATAGCGCATAAATACTAGTATGTATTAGAAAAATTGTGACGTAAAATTGTTTCTCTTTTGTGTAGAAACATCTTTGTCGGCCTGCCTTTAATTCCTACCATAACACTCAAGTTTTTCTTATGCACATTACGCGGAGATTCCCATAATTCGTTTAATAAAGATGTTTCTACACAAAAGAGAAATAATTTTACGTCTCATTCATTTCGCATCACGGCTAGAGTAGGAGTCGGAGTCGGAGTCGCACTTAAAAAATTTCAGCGTTTGGAGTCGGAGTCGGAGTTAGTACTTTTTTCGGACGACTCCACAGCCCTGGTATAAACAATTGAAATAACAAAGCAAAAGAATTTTAGCATATGTGTACGCAAAAGTGAATTCTTCCGGTAAATAAAAAAATTATTAATTAAAGTGAAGCTTAAAAAGTGTTGTAAATTAAAAAACTTGTTTATTACACTGTTATTAATTTGGTAAGTTAAATTTCTTCTTAGTTTTTAGTTTTATTTCTCGGGTTATTTATAAAACTTCTTTTGCTTACATCGCCCAACATAGTGCCTGCTTAACAATGAAAAAAAGAATGAAATGCAGTGCGCTCCAACAGCTTGACAACGGAGAAAAATAATTTGGAAGTGAAGTGCTCGCCAGGAACGTTTAAAAGGGTTCAAGATGGTAAGAATAATGAAATTACAACTTAAGTATTTGAAAATATATTTTATGCTTACAGACGAGCCCAAATGGCGGGCATGAATGAGTACAACGAAATAATATTTTCACCAAACAATAACAGTGAGATGGACGCTCAAAAAACAATTTGGCTGGATGCATCCACCAAATTGTTAATAAGTTTGGTAAAGGAGATTCGTCCAAAAGTGGGTAAGTCACTGCACCTAAAAAACAAACTGCAACTGTGGGTGGCCATTGCTGCAAAGCTTTGTGCTAATGCTGGTTCTATCGGTTCATCCATCTCCAATCCACTTACGCCACGGTCGCACTGTATATTTGGACGTTTCTAGCATAAAGTAAAATGTTGTGTTTATTATAATTTATTATAAACGTTAAAAATCAACACAATTCTAACTACTTACCTCTGCCATTGTTAAATTTCAATTTTTATTTTCATTTCACAAAAATTATTTCATTCAAACAGTAAATAAAAACAGCTGTTCAAACTAGTTGCAAAATCTTGCAAGCGGAAATTTCTCCAGCCACATTTTGCAAGTTCTCTAACTTCCAACTGTCAAAAAATTCTCTTTTTGGCTCTCTCACTGCAAGAGATTTGGAGTACGCAGACAACATTTTGCAAGATTTTGCAACATTTTGCACAAAATGATGCAAAATATGTGTACGCAGACAGACCTTATATGAATTTCTGACCGATAACATTGTGCGAGATTTGTCGCTGCGGTTCTTATTTTATGGGAGAGAAATTAATCCCCCCCGGGCACTAACGAAAATTTTACACTGTATCAACTCGAAATTTTCTGTAGAAGCAAAACACTTTTTAATTTAATATTAAATGCATAAGAAAAATAATTTTTAAATCAACCGTTTTATTGTCAACAAGCTGTGCCGAATCTTTGATACCCTCCAAAGACAGTTAGAATATATAGGTATATAGATTATTAATTCATCTTTATAAAAACAATCGTCAGTGTTGAAATTGGTTGCGGTTTAGACCCACATATGTTAAATTATTGACCAATAGTGAGAAAGCTTTATGGTTTTATTTTTCCTCGTACAAAACTTAATTTGAATAAATTTAAGTAAAGTATCATGATTCGTAGTTTTATAACAGTTGCATTATTTATTACGGTTTAAGCGTACTAACCTGTTTTCCGAGAGAAGGCTTTATATGGGGCCTATAGTAAATTATGGACCGATCTTTACGAAATTTAGCAATATGCATTATACCATCAATTACACTGTGCTATAAATTTACATTTTTTTTGAAGCAAGCTGGGCACCTGGCGTTTTTATCTAGTTCGGGTACGCTGAATCCAGTGGTGCTAGTTTTTTTAGGTTATCTCTGGTTTTCGAGATATAACGTTATTTCGAAAATGAAGGAGGTTGCACAACATTTTTTCCAAAAACAAAATTATATTTTAGCAACATATTGAAAGTTTTGTTTTTTAAAAATTCATCAAAAATAGAACATATAAAAAACGAAGTTGCAAAGAAAACAAGCCATAAATGATTTAAATCTGTTAACAACTTTTGATTTTATTAACAAAAGACGAAAAATTTTAATTAATTTAAGCATTTCATATAACGCTATATTTGCATGGGAGCCCCCCTAAGAAGTGGTAATAAAGGCCAAGTATGTCTCGAGAAAATGTTAAGGACAAAAAAACTAATTGGGGTCGGTCATACATTATATCCCACTAGGGGCGACTCCTGGGCATTTATGGCACTTTTTCTTCAAGATATTTCTAGTCTGTATTGAACATTATGTATGGGAGCACCCTTAAGAAATGGAGATAGTGGGTAGGTTTGTTAGAAATAAATGATGGCGATGAAAAATAAAGTGGTGTTGGTCATACATTTGACCCATCTAGTGGCATCCTAGGCACTGCAAGGACCAAATTTAAGAATTTCAACCATACAAATATGGCGGCTTAAAAAAACTCTTAAGTGAGTGTTTTTAAAAGACGGACATGTGTTTCCAGCTCGGCCGTCCACCATTTGACCTTACTAGGCGTACTTCTAACAGAACGTCCCAGTACGGCATCATTAATCGTGAGTAACCACTGATTAATCATGCTGACCTGGTCATCTAGCGTCAGTGCCCTTAAGTCTGCCAGCGGTCGCGTCAGCGCCGCCTCTCTAATCTCCCTACCATAATGGTCGCAGTCCACCCCGTAACTCCGCCATCTAAGAGGCAGAGGCTTCTCCCTCGTTCGTTCGCGTAAGGTGACCATAATCTCAATCGGATTATGATCACTTACTCCCCAATCGTCACAAACCCTCCACCTAAGTCCAAAACACGTCAATGCCGCGCTATTCGCGAGTGTCACGTCAGTGTCACTATTTCCATTTGGACCATCGAAAGTATATAACTCACTCGGCTCATTGACAACAATGAGGCACTTTGTGACCAGCCATTCGCTAAGCACGACTCCTCGTATATAGTTCGGATGTCTAGAAACATTTCTGGGCATCTTGGAGAACCACATACGAGAGTTCGACTATCTTCTTGCGTTCCGCCACCGAGGGGGTACGTATCACCACTCCACCATCTCGCGTAGGCCGCACTTCGTGCACTCTGACACTCAACGTTGGGCCCACCTGCTCCACCACCTTGTCTACGACCTCCTTAGAAGTCGTGGAGACACCTTTTCCCTTCACCACCACCGACAACGTCTCCACCGGCTTCGTCGCGTATGAGAACCCAGGCGCAGCCACAGGAGCATCAGGCACCTTCGGTGCATATACGGGGGCAACACCAGCCGAGGCCACTTTAGAGGGCCCAGCAACCGCACCAACATCCAGCCGCTCATTTTCCGCAATTAACCGCATCAACACCTCCTCATACGGCGCCGCGAATTCCAGCACCTCACTCGCCAGCCTAACCGGTACGCCCTCCTTAACCACCATCGCCGTTAGACCTCTCTTGATCTCCTTCATCCCCGAGATCTTGCCATCCGCAGCCACCATACCTCCAACCTTCCTTCTATTCTTCGATTTACGGGGACCAGCCACCGCAGACCGTGCGTCAGTGGTTATCAACTCCACCTCATCCTCACCTACAACCGCACACACAGCGCCAGCCGCAGCACCAACCCCACCAGTAGCAGCCTTGGGAGCACCACCAACACCTTTAGCAACAACACTAACAGCACCAGCAGCCCTAGCAGCAACAGCAGCAGCAGAACGCCTAGCCTGAGGGGAACCAGGCTTGAATTTCTTGGAGGTCACCGACACACCATCCTCAGCGCTCGACATGTCACTATCAGTGTGACGAATTTTCTGCACACTGACATGCGGCACACCTCTCACGTTATCAGTGGTGACATCTGATGCGTCACCCTTCGGGCTCCTTTTGCCCGGAGGCATCGCCAAACCCAAAACGTCTAATCAAATCACCAACCTTACACACTGCCAAGTCGTCAACCAGAAATACAATCGATTATCGCCAATAAAAAACCAAGACCAATCCGTAAAACCACACCAAAACCAAGAAAAACACAGCCAATGTCAAAAATGCCGATCGCCACGAAAAACCACCAGTTGACATAAATGTCAGCAGACAGAAATGAATGCCGCCAATATCAAAAAACCACACCGCAATTAAAAAAATAATCACAAAATCTAATCCGCGTATATTTTCGGCATCCACTTACCGATCCGAAAGATTCGACCACCGTTCGACAGCCAAGGTCCACCGAAAAATTCCGATACCAAAATCGCGATTTTCAACAAGGTTTATACCACCGAAAAACTACTCACAACATTACTCCGAAGCACTAACTAATCATCGCGTCCGCACTGTTTAACGTCACACTCCAAAGTGAGGCTAGAATGACAATTGACCTTTACCATCATCGTCAGAGGGAAGCTGTTAGCGACTAGTTTCTTTTACCACTAACTATTCATGCAGGTCCTCGGCACTGTTGTCAACCACCATGACCTTAAAAATAGGGGAGGGATTGAGGGAGGGGGTAGGAATATAGGTGATCGGAATAGAATAAGGAATGGACAACCCTTGGTCATGCTAGCCTTAAAGCGTTTATCTTCAAACCTTTTCCAAATAGACTGTTCAGATATACATAAGTTCCAAGGCATATACTTCACCCGACACTTAAGCCACCACATCACGGCAAGATAGTTATTCAGGTGGTGGATATTTAAAAAAGTTGGCTATTTTTTTGGCGATTTCTAAAACGCATTGTAACTTCTTTTTTTTATTATTTATATGGAACATTTATGAGCACGGGCATGGTGAAATTACTACAAGGTGGCAGCACTAGGATTTGTTGTACAACAATACAACAAAAACAGGCAAATTTGTTTGTGTAAAAAAGTTAAGTGTGTCAAAAATATGAATTTTCACCACACCAAAATATTATTCTTATTGAAACGTCAATTCCTCACAAAATTAAAGCCATACAAACACATACTTAGTAAAACAAATTTATACAAAGTAAAAAAACAAAATTATTATGTTTTATATAAGAAATAGCAAGTTAAATTACTTACATACATAAATGCAGCAGTACAAGTCAACATGCTGCAAAGTGTAAAGTGCAATCAAAGTGCATATCAATATCAGCCAGTCAATTTTAGATGTCAGTGAATACATATCGGATAAAAACAAGAATATACAAGTTTTAGTTGCCAGCATTAATCAAGGAAGTAAGTTACGAGGCTAGCAAATTGTCACCTATAATAATATAGTTTTAAACTTTTTTAGGTAATATTGTAGATGATCTGACCCTGGTTTTGACGCTTGTACACATTAAAATTCAAACAGAAGTCGATAAAAAACAGGTGGAATTTGATGGTTTTGGCATTTTATTCATTTTTTTATAATTCTTTAATGTATGTTTATACTATATACTTATTTGTTTAAGAATTTTAATCAAAATACAAGTAAAACCTTCTTTATGTTTATGTTATACTAATGAGGAGAGAATCCTTGCCCATGGGCAAAGGCCGTCTATGCAGAGCATCTTTAGTTAGCGAAACCGGTATTAGTTATCCCATAGGGGAGAAAATCCTTGCGCCCGGCCGATGGCCGGCTATACAGGAAATCTTGAGTTTTTGCGACCGGCGGAGGTTTAAAAAACGTACCGTTGCCAGGCAGTTCTTCCTTACCGCATAATAAACACTTACGCATTTTTGAAAAGCACGCACAAAGGCTTCACAATTAAAAAAGGTTTGATTTTTTATTTAAATAAAAGTTTTCTTTTGCAAATGAGTTTTTTTGTTGGTCCTCCACCACGATGCAAAAAGCCACGTTATAAACGATTGGCTGTAATTTGTAATTTAAAACACTAGTTGCTTTTCGCAACAAATCAAAACCACTTTTATAATACAATACGTATTTATTTTAAGTTATATTTCAAACTATTTGCAAAACTTTCACA
Organism: Pollenia amentaria; assembly: GCA_943735925.1. Classification (NCBI taxonomy): domain Eukaryota; kingdom Metazoa; phylum Arthropoda; class Insecta; order Diptera; family Polleniidae; genus Pollenia; species Pollenia amentaria. The sequence goes on along the minus strand of OX031010.1, from coordinate 115,642,244 downwards.
ACAGAATGTATCTTTTACAAACGATTAGTTTTAATACAACTCACAAGTTTTTTTTATTATAACTACAATACATCTTTTTTATATAATAAAAAAATATATATACCTATAAAAAAAACAAACTACTGTTTGCAACATACAGAAAAGGAAAGACAATAACAACACAAAGAAAACGAATGAAATAACAAAATAAACAAAGAACAATAATAACAATCTGCCAGTGATGGTATTTTTCGGCGTTGACCAGATCAGGGCTTTTATGGTCCTTTTATGGCATTGTCCATTGTGTACCCCCTACGACCGTCTATCATATTCGTGTTAGTACGGATGTATTTGTGTTAATCGTTGTTGAACTGTTTTGGTGATGAAGGTATAACACTGATCACCAAACAGTTTTTAAACGGCTTTTAGCATAGATATATCCGTACTTTGCGTTTTATTTGAATTTTTTGTGTTGTGATGAGAGGTCGGTTTCGAATCGACTTCTGTAACATACGTGGGCTGAGAACGAATTTTGTTTCTGTATACGCTCACGTTTGTCTCCATCGGCCAGATGTTTTCGCCTTATGTGAAACACAGGTATCTGAAATTCTGATCTACTGGATTTTTAGATTCCTGGGTATCACCTTCTATCCCTATTTTATCTTCATCGGGGTCTTGTTATATATATATACGCAATGAAGTTGTGTATCAATGCCAGCAGCCAGTAGGCATGTTTGATGTGGAATTTAACTGCCTTTGGGTTTAATTCAAAATCAATACGCACTTTTTGCATTTCAGGTTTCTCTACAGAAGTCCAAAAGCGGGAAGGGATATCACTGTATTGCGCTTTGACTCCCTTTCAGACTCAATATCGAAGATTCTTGAGAATTGTCCGGACAGTGAAATCGTTGTTGCTGGTGATTTCAATGTCCACAATTCTTCTTGGCTTCACCACTCGGGCCGTACAACCTATGAAGGCCAACATGTTGAGCTATTTGCTGCACATAATCACCTCGTGCAACTGGTGCATGAACCAACACATATTCCATGTGTTGAAGGGCACCAACACAATACCCTTGACCTCTTCCTTTCTTCGCACCCTCAAAAGTACGAAGTTGAAGTTCTAGCACCTCTCGTTAACTCGGATCATTGCACCATTTCTGCCTCTTTTCCCTTCTCCGAACTTCGGAACGTTTCACGACAGGCTATGAAACGATCAAAATTTGTTTACGGAAAAGCACGTTGGGTTGAACTCAACGACTTTTTTCGGCATTTTAATTGGAAACTTTGTTTCCTTGACAATGACGTCAATGAAAATGGTTGAAAATTTTATTATGCTAGAAATGAAAAGGTTCCTTTCAGTTAAAAATGCTTCGAATAAACCTAGGTCTAAATCTTGGTTTAATCAGACGTGCAAGGAAGCACTCAGAAAAAACTGTTCACGAGCAACGTCTTCGTGCTACAGTTCTGACTGCTTCCCGGGGCAGTAAAAGCTTCTGGTCATTCGTTAAAAGAATAAGGGTTAATGCTAGTTCTTCAATACCAACTCTTATAAAGGATGGCCAAACATTCACGAACCTGGTTGATAAGGCTAATTGTCTTGCCAATTTATTTGCAAATAATTCTAACTTACCAGATAGCAATCAACCACTTCCCGAACTCGAAAAAGTATCCGTAACTATGCCTTAAATATTTCTTGCGGATCTCGACATGAACAAGTCTCTTGGACCGGATGGTATACATGCACTGGTATTGAAGCAGTGCTTTTCGACGCTAGCTCGCTCCTTAGCAAATCTTTTCAGCACTTTATACCATGCCGGTGAATTTCCCGTCTGCTGGAAAATTGCTAGTGTAACGTCAATTCCTAAAAAGGAGTGGCTAATAACCATGAAAATTACCGCCCAATTACAATTTGCTCGGCACTTTCCAAAGTTATGGAGAATATGGTAAATCACCATCTTGTAAAATTTTTAGAGTCAAATTACCTACTAAGCGACCGCCAGTATGGCTTTCGTAGAGGTCGTTCTACTGGAGACCTACTGACCCTATTATCAGAAAAATGGTGTCGTTAAATTCACCATTTTGGTGAAAGTAAGGTAATTGCTTTAGATATTTCCAAGGCGTTTGACAGAGTCTGGCATGGTGCACTCTTGTCTAAACTTGTTGCATTTGGTGTCGGTGATAATTTCTCTCGATTTATATCGAGCTTTCTCAGAGATCGCACTAAACGGGTTGTTATAGATGGGGTTTCATCAAACGAGTTCAAGATTTATTCAGGGTTGCCGCAAGGCTCCGTTCTTTTTCCTACTCTATTTCTTATTTTTCTAAATGACCTCTTATGTCAAACTTCCAATTCTATCTATTTTTTAGCAGATGACAGCAACCTTTGCCATTGGTATTCATTTGATTACAGACCAAGCGTGTACGATGTTGGTGCTATGAGACAGAACATGAATGATACGCTTGGCCGCGACCTAGACATAAACTTAGAATTGGGTCGTGCGAATAGGGTCGAATTTAATGCCCGAAAGACCCAATGTTGCGTGCTGACGCATAAACGCGCGACGAATCAATGTGCCCTATCTGTATATATGAGTGGTATAATTATTGAGGAAACAGAATCTCTTGATGTTCTGGGCATGAAGATATAATGTGATGTCCGATGGACAGAACATATATTTAAGGTGTCGAAAGAAGCATTCAAGTGCCTCGATTTTTTGAAACGGTGTAAGATATACTTCACTCCATCTGATCTCCTTACTGTTTATACAACCTATATCCGACCGCGAATGGAATACAACTCTCATGTGTGGGCCGGTGCTTCAAAGTCTATTTTGGAGCTTCTCGACCGCGTGCAGGAGAGGGCGAAGGTTCTCATTGGCGACAGTGGGGTATCTAATTCTTTTGACTCCCTTGAGCACCGACGCAATGTGGGTTGTTTTTGCCTATTTTTTCGTTAATACAACGGGAAGTTTTCTGATGAAATTAGGGATTTGGTTCCCGAAACCTATTCCTTTCTTCGAAATACACGTTTTTCCTCAAGAGCCCATCCTTTTGTGGTCGATTGGCCGGTAAATCGTACAACGCATTTCAGGGAATATTCGTTTTTTGGCCGGACTGTTCGTATGTGGAATAACCTTCCTGCTGAAGTCTTCCCTCTCACTTTCAACATGAATAAATTCAAGTCGAATGTTCACAAGCACTACTCTCTCTTTCCTCCTTCCCATAACCTATTTTCCTAGTTCCAACACAATGCAACGCATTAGTAGGGGTCATCCCCTGAGTCCTGGTCCTAATCAAAAAAAAAATTGTTCCTGATTTAGTAGGCTAAACCAATTGGAAGGGTATGATTTGAAACTTTAAATAATGATCTTTTATGTTTTTGTTTACTTTTCAGCACCACAAAGACGATTCTGAAAACAAAGTGCATGTTATTGAAAAACCATTAACGAGTTTTTTAAAAAATTTAAAAGTATTGTTTAATGATGAATAAGACAAAGTTTCCAGTAGAAACTAATGAGGCCTTAAGTCGATCGCTAAACTAAATAAAAGACACAGTGTGCTATACAGCGGTACCACGAGATGGAAGATATTGCGTTTTTTAATTTCTCTTTCTTTGAAAGCTGCCCTTTTTCATTTCTCTTTCCACCATCTTTTATGCCTCAATACAATGAACACAAATTTATTTAGTTGGTATTTATTTGCAAAACTGTTCTAAAAATTTACTTTTAAGTAAATAACATTATAAAACAAAATAATACAGTACTTTTCGCTTATAGTACATTCCTCTTAAAGGCCAAAAACGGATTTAGGCCAAATCTGTCATATTCACTTATAGATTTTTTCGAAATTCATACAAATTATTTGTTCTAAGGTCCATTTCGCTTGAAGTCCATTTTTGTTTAAAAGCCACATGTTCTTTGCATGCGTATCTAATACTTCGTGCAAAAATATTCGCTTACAGTCCACTCTGTTTTTTATATATTTTTTATAACAAAAGTGACAACTTTTATAAAAGTCAAATTTCGCAATTTAGATTTTATAAATAGTTTTTGAAATTAATATTTATGTTGTGTTTGATTTCGTCATCCAAAGAATTAAAATTAAAGTCGTATAAAGCATTGAAATTATTTACTTTTTGTTTTTATTATATGTTTTTAAAGAATTTGAATTAACTAATAATAAAAACTTTTGTTTTAACTATTTACATATTTAAATGAAATTCATATCTGGATATGTTTCAAATAAATTTTTATTTTGTTTAAAAAGAGTGGCTTATTAAAGAACATAATTTTTATATAGTCTTAAATGTGGATTATACTAGGATTCACTTATTATCCATAAAATGGCCTAAAAAATTCGGTTTTAGTCCTAATTCGCCTATAGTCCACAGAAGTTGTGCAACAATGGTAGTGGAATATAAGCAAAAAGTACTGTATTACTTAATATTTTTTTGTTTTGCACATAACAAAAAGTTTGTTGAAATAATGCTTTTGTTTAACGTGGTTTATGTTTTGTTATTTTTGTTTTGATCACTGAATTTGTGTTGGTCGTTTTTACATTGCCACTTCACTACCAAAACGCTCTCTGCCGTTGTCTTCAAAAGCTGCCATCGCAACTGTCTTGGGCCTTTTTCACACGTCACTTTTTTCAGCTCTGTATAGTACTGTGTGATACTATATTGGTCTAGAACCAATATTTTTGTGTTACACATATCACATATTAGCACAAACGCGAAGTACACTCTCTTTGGTAAAACAATAGTTATTAACTGGCTGGTTCCTCCCATACATATTTGCAAAACTTCGTCAAAAATTGGAATAGTAAGGATAAGTGGGAGTGGCACATCCCACACAAATGCAAAATTTCTGAATACCTTAAGCACGGTAACAGTAGAATTTTAAACTGTGGCGCAAACAATTTTAATAAACTGTTTTAATGAAATAAAAACCTATTACAAATATTTTGGATGTACATTCATTACATTTATGAAAAATACCATTTTTGGACCCTTTTTTGATGGGGTTTAACTCACGAGAGATAACTGCTAGAGCCATAATATTATGGGAATCTTCATAAAACATATCAAAGTTAATTGTCAGGGGGGTACAACTTTAACTTTTTGCCTATGTAAGGTGAGTTGGTCTAATGTACATTAGGGCGGGTCGATTTAATAATCGGCTATGGCTCAGTGAAAATCGTATTCTAGGGATCAAAATAAGAAACTTTGCCGAAGGAACCATACCTCTAAAACGAATTCTACTACCCCCAAACTGTTGAGGGGGGTTCCCCATACAAACATTTAAAAAAATCACCATTTTTGGCACATTATTTTATTATTTTTTATTTATTTTTATTATTTTATTTATTTTTTTCTGTTTAGAAATTTATTTAGTCAGAACATATGTAAATGAAAAAATTAATTTAACTTAGTAATAGAAAAGAAAATAAAAAAAATTACTGTTTGAAGTCTTTCAAGTCTGGGCAATTTCGCACGGCTCTCTAATGTCGTCGCCATAACAGCCTCTACATTTTCCGGTATAACTCGTTTGGAAACGCTAGCTAGCAATTGAACGTGTCGTTATGTTGCAGGTCGTAAAATAGGTTGTGTGGTTTTTTTAAGCCACCACAAGACACAGCTGCATGTCGTAAACTTACTTAAGCAAAATCGGTTACAGGTAGAATTGGGCATAAAATTATCATAAAGGATTTTCCAGAAGTAATAAAAGGCGCACTTGCTTAACAGAAGTTGTGGTCAGATTAACGTTTAATTAACATGTAAGTACTTTATGGGCAGTTTTGACAACAAAATCGGTTACAGGTAGAATTGAAATTACCATTTCATTCTTATTACCTCGTCTCGTAGACCATATATAACGCAACAGTTTTCGTGAATGCATTAAGTCGTTGTGAAGAACTCGAAGTGTGAAGTGCTAATTTCAGAAAAAAAAAAAATTTCAAAAAAAACCATTCCAAATCAAAAAGTTTACAATGAATCCACCATCCTCTACACCGCAAGATGAAGCAATAACAACTATCGAAAACCCAATGAGTCATATACCCAGGCATGATGTTACTGTTTTTGGTGTGTCTACTGATTTGACTGATCTTTATTTACCAACCCATCTGGATATCTTGAAATATTATTTTTACTTGAGCGAACAAAAAAAGTTGTCCTATAAACCATTCACTATTCAAGTACAAGATAAGTTGATTGGAATTTGGGATAAACTTGGTATGGAAATAATGCTGAAAAAAGTGTATGTAATAAATTGAATAGATTGCTTGACAAATATCAAGAGCAAATCAAGAGAAGAAACAAAACCCAACAATTTACAGAGTATGTAAAATCTCTGGAAACAATTTTTTTCATTGGAACATGTAAATACGATTTGAAGGCAGCTCCATGTGCATGCGGTTTGGTTCCCGAACGCCTCAAAGAGTTTATGCACGATCAACATAATCAGAGAAGACTAACAATGGATGGATTTGCGATGGAAATTGAAGAGCAAGGAGCAACGTCTATGTCATCAATGCCAACATACCAAGATCCCAATGATTGAACATACGCACCGCCACCGGTTCAAGAAGATTTGGATATAACCACAAGTTCGCAATACACACCGAGATACGATTTTTTTAACTTTGCCTTGGTATGTGACAGATTTGGTGTGCCTGATAGAGTAGCAACAGCAATGGGAACCGCTCTTTTCCAAGATTTTAAAATGAAAGATATCCATGGCATACCTCTCATCATGGATAAATCGAAAGTTCGCCGAGAAAAAGAGAAATGCAGACAAGAAATGCTTCGCAAACGTATAAATGATACCAATTTGTTAGCATTTTCATTCGATGGCAGAAAAGATGATACTTTAACGAGAGATACAATTGATGCGAAGTATCATACTAGGATGGTAAAAGAACCTCATCTTGTTATTTTGAGAGAACCGAATTCTGAATTGATTGGTTACGTAAGACTGGAACATGAAACCGGTGAGGCAACAAACACTGGCCCAAACGGTGGAATTATACGACGATTCGAATTGCTGTTAAAAAGACCATTCCGTTTATTTCGTAAAATAAGGGCTGCCAGATTTGACGATTTATCGTCATTTTGACGATTTTTTGTTCCAAAATTGGCAAAGTGCCGATTTGCTATTTTTTTCTAGTGACGATATTATTCAGTCTTCGAAATAAAATAATTTTAATAAGTTTAATATGTTTAAAAACGATAGCTTTAAAAACAAGGCAGCATAAAAAATTTAAGGGCAAAATCAAAATTTCGAAGGAAAAACTGTTTAATTTTTATTTTCTTAGATTATTTAATACATTTGTTTATGTGATCAAAACATTAAACTATTACCCCATTTTTCAATCAATGAACTACAGGAAATTGTTGCCTTTTTTGGCAAGTTCAATATGATATTTTGTCACGCCTTTAAGTGATCTTTTCAGGAAAAAAACAATCTGAAATTTTACATTGTTATCGGATTAAAGAGAAAAATAAAATAATTAATTTTATTTAAATATACCTTAAGTTTAAATATGTATGCATATATATATAAAATATTTATTTTACCCATGAACTTTGCCAATTTTTTTTTATTATGTTGTAATAAAAATCGGACAAAATTTGTCAAAACTAATTTTAAATTGTCCGATTTTTTAAAACAAATTAACCGATTTTTTTTATTTTTTCTTAGGAAATTAACGATTTTTTCACAAATTTATCTGGCAGCCCTGCATAAAACGAAAACAATGAAGGGCTTAAAAAAATTAAAATAACATAATTTAACAATTGTGTTTTAATTATTTTCATCATTTAAATTCTTTCTCTTCAAATAAAAAAAAAAAAATAATACACATTCTTGTGTACATACATACATAATTTGTGCTCCATTTTTTGAAATTTTATTTTTCTCGCATCAATTTTAAATGTAACTTATTTTGACAGTTCTTATGAGAAACTTTTAGCAAAATATTGATACAGAAACACTTTTTCTAACATCCTTCCAATAAAGGCTGGAAAATTATTGAAATGACAGATAATTCTCCCAAAGTAAAGATGCAGAAACACTTATGTGAGGAAAACCATTTTTTGTTTCATATTGCACTGTTTTTGTTATAATTCAATTGTTTCATGCGGGAAATTTAACGATGCGAGAAATACAGAAACGGGCTACAGGGAAAATTGTACATTCTCGGTGGCTCACCAAGGCCGCTAGACTATTACGATTATATGTGACAACGGAAAATCCAGATGCAAATTTAAGAATACTGGTTGAATTTATAATTACATGTTATGTGCCAATGTACTTCAATATCAAGTATTACAGCTCTGTCGTGTACGGTAGTAGATTATTTTTCAAATACATTAGTTGGTCAAGATTTCTAGAACCTTGTTTACGCAAAATTGTCAATAAAGTAATTACAGATAATTCATATTATGCGCATTCGGAAAATGTCTTGTTATCAATGTTGTTTGATGATAGCAAAGAAAAGCGCGACTGTGCTATCAAGATAATTCTACGCTATCGAACCGATGTTGACGACCCAACGGGACTTAGAGCTTATAAAAAACCAGATATAAACTTTTATTGCACAAGTTACACGGAAATGATCAATATGAATGACATAAATGACGTATTTGAACCACCATTCACGCGAAGCATTCCATACGATACTTTGAAAGAATATTTAAATCAAGATGATCCACCGTTTAATGATCCAAAAATTCCATCACACATACAAGGAACAATTGCTAGCTAGCGTTTCCAAACGAGTTATACCGGAAAATGTAGAGGCTGTTATGGCGACGACATTAGAGAGCCAGACTTGAAAGCAAAAAAGACTTCAAACAGTAATTTTTTTATTTTCTTTTCTATTTCTAAGTTAAATTAATTTTTTTATTTTTTCAACATATGTATTCTGACTAAATAAAATAATAAAAATAAATATAAAATAATAAAATAAAGTGCCAAAAATGGTGAATTTTTGAAATGTTTGTATGGGGAACCCCCATCAACAGTTTGGGGGTAGTAGAATTCGTTTTAGAGGTATGTTTCCTTCGGCAAAGTTTCTTATTTTGATCCCTAGAATACGATTTTCACTGAGCCATGGGCGATTATTAAATCGACCCGCCCTAATGTACATACATACATACATATGGGGGATTTCATGTCAAGTGACCCAACTTTGGAAATCGATGTATTCCGGTTTGGATGAAAGGTTAGTCCTATTGGATAGTAGTTTAGATACAAATTTTCAGATCGATCAGTCTGAGTTAGAGGGGGTCAAAATTTGACATTTTGGCCAAACAAGTGTTCTTTCCATCCATGTAACTTATTATCTATTGGTGTTTGCAAATTTGTCCAAACAAATTTGATAACTATTTCTTCAATCTTTCGAAAAATTTTGTTTTTTTGTATTTTTCTAAAAAAAAAAATTTTATATATGTATAAAACATTTTTTTTTTGAAGCGGGTACTTTTTTTTTTTTTTTTTTTTTTAGCTCAAAAGAAAGCTTCGGTCTTTTCCTTTAAGGTACTTCTTGTCGCTTTTTGGGCCGCGAGTGGGTTATGTATAAAAAAAAAAAATTCTAAGTCAAGACGAAGATTTTTCAATGTTTTGCAAATGCACTATTTTGAATTCTTTCCTATTTGTGTGTAAGTGTTTCTAAAACCTTAAAAATAAAACTCATGCTGAGGAACTAGACAAATTAACCTTTCCGACGGTATATTACAAACATAAATAGCATTTCATACCCTCGATTCAGTAATACCCACAATTTGTTAATCCCAGGAATAAAATCACTTTTTTATATAGAGATGTTGACAAATTAAATGTTTTTATTTATTTGTAATAATAATTAAATTAATATATAATATAATAATAATAAAAACAAAAAGATAAATAATTTAACATAAGATCCTTTTATATCATAACTATTTTTACACTTAATTTATTGTAGCTAATGAAAGGTTTAAGTTTGGCAAATTTTCAAATACCCGGTCTTACCTCCTCTCTATTTATTGCCTTTATTTTCTGCTCTAGTAACTCAGTTTTATCAGCGTGATGATATGAGTCGCTTGATGTCAGGGATGAAAGACTGTACGAATAGATGGCAAGAAAGTTCAAATGCAAAAGAGAATTGTTCTCTGCAAACTGAATGAGTTATTCGCAACATTTCAAACAGGACACGAGGATGTCAAAATTGGCTTCACAAAATTTACCCAACTGAGGCCGAAACACTGCGTTTTGGCATGAAGCAGCGGAACTCAAACAGTATGCGTTTGCATTTACCATGAAAATGTTAAACTGATGTTAAGGGAAATTAACTCAAAGTACTCAACAGATGATTCACCAGAAGATTTGCACAATTACCGCGGTTGCCTTAAATTGACTATGTGTCCTAATCCAACAACTTCTTGCCACTTGAGAGAATGTTCAAATTGCCCGGACACAACATTCATCAAAAAGAATTTAATAAACTCTATTGAGCGAGAATGTATTGAATCGGTAATTTTAATCTTGGCCTCAGACTGATTTTGCAGAAGAAATGTGCGGAGGATTGCTAAATTTAATAACCCATGACTTTTAAGTCAAAGAGCAGTGGTCATTCTTCAAGGATTTGAAGATACTTTTGAAGTCTGGGAAATTCGTTATTTCGTTTGATTTCGCAGAGAACTATAAATATGTTCTTCAGGATGCCGTACGGTCATTCCACTTCAATAACGACCAAGCAATTATATTTACAGTAGTTATTTACAAAATGAAAGATAAAAACTGGAACGCAAAATTATGGCAATCATATCCAACGATTTTTAAACATGATGCCGTTGCAGTTTATGAATACCAGAAGATAATACTAAATTATCTAAAATCTAAATTTACAGTAGAGAAGGTATACTACGTTTTGGACGGAGCTCGTCAACATTTTAAAAACAAAAGTAGCTTCGCAAATCTTATAGCTCATGAAAAAGATTTTTGAATGGCAGCTGAGTGGCATTTTCATCCTACTGCTCATGGTAAAGGAGCATGTGATGGTGTTGGAGCAAACCTCAAAAGAAATGCAGCGAAGTATAGCCTCCAGTGCTCTAATCAAGATCGCATCTTAGATGCGACTGCTTTATTCCATTGGGCAAAGAATTATTGTAAAGAAACTGAAATAGTTTTTAGCAGCAAAGAAGATCATGAGGAAACATTGAAAACACTGAAGAGCAGATTCGATGATGCGGAAACAATCGATGGCACCGCTCAATACCATGCTTTTATACCGCTTGTCGATGGAAGACTCAAGTTGGAAAAATTTTCCGCTTCTACTCAATGCGATTTATTTCCAAAGCCAAAAACAACAAACCAGCAGCGAAATCAACAGCTAAACGCCAAGAAAGGATTGGCAAAAAAAAAAGCAGAAAATAAAGGCAATAAATAGAGAGGAGGTAAGACTGGGTATTTGAAAATTTGCAAAACTTAAACACTTATGTGATTAAGATTAAATTTTTTTAGATTATTTATCTTTTTGTTTTTATTATTATTATTTTATATTAATTTAATTTTTATTACAAATGAATAAACAAATTTAATTTGCCAACATCTCTATAGAAAATAGTGATTTTATTCCTGGGATCAACATTTCAGTGGGTTTTGCAGTATAGAGGGTATGAAATGCTAGTTAGGTATGCTATATACCGTCGGAAAGGTTAATTTGTCTGGTTTCTCAGAATAAGTTTTATTTTTAAGATTTTCGAAACACTTACACACAAATAGGAAAAAAATCAAAGTAGTACATATGCTAAAAAATGAAAAATCTTCGCTTGGACTTAGAAATTATTTTTTTTATACATAACCCACTCGCGGCCCAAAAAGTGACCAGAACTACCTTAAAAGAAAAAACCTAAGGTTTATTTTGAGCAAATAAAAAGTACCTTCTTAAAAAAAATAAAAAAAAAGCTTTAAATTTGAAAAAAAATATTTAAAAATAAAAAAAAAAAAATTTTTTTTCGAAAGATTGAAAAATAGCTATCTAATTTGTTTGGGACAAATTTTGCTAACACCAATAACTCAGAAACTTTTTGACCGATCTTGTTGAAAATGTGTGTCTAAACTACTATCCAATAGGACTAACATTGGTCCAAATTTCCTCCAAATCAAACATCGATTTCAAAAGTTGGGTCACGTGACATGAAATCCCCCATATGTATGTAAGTATGTACGTACATATTTAGCCTGTTCGAAAAAGGCACCACTGAACTGCATCTGATGCGCAGCGCGTTTGTTAAGTCATCACTGCAATTTAAGCTGCACGAAAATACTTAAAAGCAGATGATGCATAAAGAAATCTTAAACACGCAAAAATGGCTAATGCATATTGTGTCACAAATGTAACCGAACTGTGTAAGAAACAGGCATTAGTATCAACTACTAATTTGCATGAACATCGCAAACTAATCCCAGGTACGCATCAGGTGCAGCGCATTGATGCCTTTCCATCAGGCCCATTATTTTGATGCCAACGGCGCACACTGGTTCATGTTTTGAGAAGACGGCCAAAACTATTTTTTTTATGTTCTCCGATTTTGAAATATTTTTATTCATGTGAAAGTAAATACTAGTGAACCTCGGGAGCCCCTATTTCAACGCTATTTTAACTATTTCATTGAGAACAGTGTTGTCCCAAATGGACTTTCTCAGTATTTGGTTATAGTTTTGAGCTTCTGAGTCAATTTTTGAAGTTGAAATGCTCATAACATTTTTATTTTTCAAGATTTTTTTTGACAGAATAAAATTTGTGTATTAGATTATCTTATTAACTATACGTGGTTTAAAGCATTGAACTCTGCGACCTGTAGAACTATTTTTATTTTTCTAATGTCAAAATTTGCCGGAAATTTCCTACTTTATAGAGCATAAGTCGTGCCCGTCAAAACGTGCCCGGACTACTCTCTTGTAGTCCGGGCTCTAACCTTCATTTCTATACCCTATTGTACACATATGTATCTGGATGCGATCTTGCGAACTACAGCCATTTCTGTGACCAAAAGAAAGATATTCAGTTCAAAAATATGTCCTGCAAGGAATCATTACTGAAATTAAAGAAGGTGAATCTTAAAGAATTTTCGACGATTAAAGCAGTTCCGGCCACATAAATTATGTAGCACCTCAGGTTATCAATTAATTTCAAAAAGATAAAGGTATTGTCATTGTTATGAACTTATTGTGGGTGAACGGATGCTGCACGTTAGATTTCTGATTAATTTTAAGTTAAAAGGTTTAACATTAGTAAATAGCCGCAACATAAATCACATAGCTTAATTACCTGAAAATTGCAACTTAATTTTAAAAAAATGGAAGAGCAGATAAATGGTAAAAAAAAACTAGCACGATGTTATATTTTACGTGAAAACTAGTTACATGTTACTTGGTACTTTATTGCTTTATTGCGCTGATATATATTTTCAACAGAAATATATATATATTACATAATGAATAATCCATTCCTTAAATTATGCAACGAACAAGAAATCAAAATTCATAGGATAAAAATCAAAAATGTTTCATTTACGTTAAGAAAACGGTACCTTAAATGTTCTAGAAACAAGAAAATGTTTTACTTACGCAACCAAAAATCGCTAACAACTTTATCTGATTTTTAATAAGCCGTCCATAACCGCTAGGGAAAATAGAAAAGTTATTCGACCAGTAAAACCAATTGACCATTGCAGTGAAAGATCACGAAGACGTAACCTTGCAAATATCAATGAAGAAATTTCTCATAGTATGATAAAGGATTCATTTCTGCATCAAATTCAACCAACGCAAAATAAGAAAACAAAAATTCGAATAATTAAAAAATTGTGGACGCGAGCCCTAGACGCACAAGGAGGATATGGTGTAGGCATACTGAAGAAATGGAATTTACTCCAGAAGAAGCATTTGCACTTTTTTTTGGATTCAAAACTGACTAAAAATCAGTTTACAGCACTGCGAAAGCGAACCAATGAAAAAAATTGTGGAATCTTTCCAGCATATCGAGATTTAGTTTTTGCCAAAAAAGAGTGCTTACCTTTACAAACGGCTATAAGTGTTACTTCAAGTTCAGCAGAAGTAAAATTGCAGGATCTTCTCGAACACACTGCAGAACGATTATTAAATACACTGCTGTCTGTTTAAAAAACTTAAAAATTGCAGCATCACTTCAGATTCGATTTTAGATTTCTTAATGGGGATGTAAAGGAAGCTCTGGTCAGAAAATACAATTGTCAAAGGATAGCACTTGTAAAATAATAAACGTCTAAAATGTAGTTTTTACTTTTATTGATTTAGAAAAATGAATTTAATAGTTATAAAATATGTTTGTTAGCGTCTAGTTCGTTCATAAGCTCGTCTATGAATGACCGTTTGTTTTAAAAATACATGGGACGTCTTCTATGCCGTACGTTTAGGGACAAACAGATGTTTTTAATCCTGTATTTGACAGGGTGTTTCTAACTTGACACAATGTAATTCGGATAATTCATCTGATGCTAACTTATTAATGGTATCTTTCGTTCCCTTACGTTTAAGAAAAACTTATATTGGCTTAGAGCCGTTAACCAGTAGAGCTACAGAAATGGATGTATGTAAAAATTAAATTCTCTCCTCTACAAAGTATTGCAGACAAGTTTACCATAAGGAAACTAAAGACCTCATTAGTTGCTACTTTCCGTTGCAGTTCTGTTTCGTTTCTTTATGTAGCAAATATTTTGTAATTACTTTTTCTGTGAAAGGATCATCTGCTTTTAAAAAGAAAAGCATTGAAATTGTAAAAAAAAAACTTAGTAAAAAATAAAAAACTAATATTTTGTGTCAAAAATACGTCACTTTTAAAAAAATCATTAATTAAAACCAATTTTTCTAGCTTTAAACAAAAAATTACAGATTTTTTATGTCACAACAAACTAATACATACACACCTTGGCCGTAACTTAACGTTGAATTCTATTTTCAACAGATTTGTCCGCAACAGAACAGAACGAAAAAGTAAAAACAAACCACACATACAGACTTTCAATTGAACAGAAACAAAACAGCTGATTCGTAACAGAACAGAACGAACAAACTAATTCTGCCTTAAAGATGTCATAACTGAAGAAGTTCGAAAAATAAAAGATAACGTTAAAAAACTTCAACCGGCAATATTTAAATTTGATGACAAATGCATTGAAATTAATTTTCAAATGTTCCTTACAATGACCGATGGAAAAGTTGCAGAAGCATTAACCGAAACAAAGTCTTCGTCAAGCTGCACCATATGCCAAAATACATCAAGACAATGTAGCCAACCCCCATCACAAGACAATAGTTCCAATGAAGCATACGAATTTGGAATGTCCCCTCCTCATGCCAGAATTAGTTTTATGGAGCATATTCTTAAATTGGGTTATGATTTGGAATTTGGCCCATTAAGCCTGGTACTCTGTTCAACATTTCACGTGAAATCCTGTCAAAACTCATATGCGGAATTTCTATGAAATTATGTTGATAGAGTTGTACTCTGTTTAATTTGTGAAAAAGTTGCGAAATAATTCTGGCAACATTTTTTTACAACTGCGAAATAATATAAGCTGCACTTATTTCACGTGGAATTTTAAACAAATGAAAAAAAGTTTAAACTCAATATTAAAATGAAAACTGAAAAACATAAATAACACAACACGTAACAATCTTTCATCCATATTTACTTTGATTTTTATTTAAAAAAATACTTTTTTAGTAAAATACATGTGGGTTTTGTTTAAATATGAAAAACAATGTCGCATACTTTGAAAGATTGAAAACGTCAAATTGTGCAAACTCTCGAGATAGGTAACATTGATACATGTCAAATTTTTCGCATGAAATAATAGATGTTGCTAAACAATATACACAAGTTGGAACAGAGTACTAGGATTTAGGCAAAACAGCAAACAAAAAAACAATTTCAAGAAAAATACCTTCAGATAGGCCTTATAATTGATCAGCCAAAAGAAGGAGAAGTAAAGTCAAATGATGGAAACATTGCAGGAGATTCTTTTCCGGTCCAGAAACTGCGGCATCTATAACAGAAGTAAATTTTGAATTAATAAGACGATTCCAGATAATTTTTCAAGTTATAGCATGTAACAGAAAGATAAATGCAAAAAAAATTGTCTCTTGGAGACATATGCGAAACACAGTTCATAACATTTTGTACCATGGGGAACAAAAAGTTCAACACAATATGCTATCAGTTGGAGATCTATCTGAAGAAGCGCCGGAAAAAAGGGCCTTTGGTCCTTTTTTCTTCCGCGAGCATTATAAAAGAAACATGTCAAAACAATGTTCTAATGAAGATCTTATAACTATTTTGTTGTGCGCATCAGATCCATATATGTCCAGTATTCGACAAAAATGGAAATCAACCTCAATCGAATTAGAGGAAGCTAAACAACTTCTGGAATATGAAATCCAAAGCTTTTTAGAAGAAATTTTTACTAATATTGTTTAATCTAAAATAGTTTATAGATTATAATTTGTTTTTGATTTAAGTATATCAGCCATGTCACAGAGTACAATTACGTTCGGAACCGAAGAAAACATATTTGTTTATTGATAGAAAATATATTTTGATACTTATTTGTCCTTTAAGATACAGAAAAATCCCATTCTGTTCCTGAAAAGAAAAATAATTTAATCCCGACTAAAATTTCCAAAGGATATATCTCGAAAATCAATATTTTTAAAAATTTCAAAAAAATATATGTTAATTGTTATTATGTTTTGTACAAGTCTGCCAAATTTCAATGTGGAGTCTTTATTACAACATGAGTTATTAAGAAAAAAGCAGGCGAAGGTTAATGTATTTCATGAAATGTACCATAATACAAAAAGGTGACAAATTACGAAAAGAAGGACAAATCAAATGTAACGGAACTTTTTCGACTTTTCTTTGCTTAAACTCTTATTCTCCATTGCTAAACCTTTAATAAAAAGTACAACATAATGTATTATCATTATTTAACACTTTATTACAGCATATTTATTTATTTCTGAAGGATTCCTATTAAAAAATCTGCATCTGCCGAGTAACGCTTGACTTTAATTTTTTTTTTTATCTACAGGTTCAATAGAATGCAGCTTTTGAGTTCCAGGAATAGTACGCAAATCTTTAAAACGAATTTGAAGGAACCGTGCTTCTTCTTCGTGGTCTTTTAGAGTTAAAAACTCGAAATTACAGTTCAAAAGATTTTGCAGGCACCATTCATATAATTGTTTTTGAGTAGTTATTTGACCTTGTAATGGACGCTGTAAACTAGCTCGACGTGCCTCTCTCTTTACGGTACCTCCAAGACCGTCACTTGGGCCTTTTCCATGGCTTGTTGCAAAAAAATGCCACTCAGCATTACATCCAAAATCTTCCATATGATAACATAAATTGATAAAGTTCTTTTTATTTTTAAACTGGGCAGCACTACCGTCTGAAAAATACGTGATTTTCTTCGGGGTTGTTTTAAACTTTTTTTCTCAAAAATACATTCAGGTGGCGATGGAACAGGTGAACAGCTACAGAATCGTGTACAAGACAATCAGATATTATTATGAAGTTTGTATGTTGTGTTTTTCCATCTGATTTAAAATAAATAGCAATTGGGTATAAAGTGGCCTGAGAGTTGTTCCAGTGAAATCCCTGGACTGCATCCTGAATAGTAAAAGAAGCATTTTCTGAAAAATCGCAAGCTGCTATATACTCATTTTCTTCCAAATTTGATTTTCTTTCGCTCAGATATGCTGCCTGCTGTTTTGCAATAAATGAATGAGGTAATAGAATTTGAAGCTTTTCACACAGGGAATCCACAAAAACGTCGGCTTGGCCAATCAGGGTCTCCAAATTATCCCTATCTACACTAACCCATTGTTTATATGTTACTTCACCTATATCATTTTGCTCTAGTAATTGATTTAGTTTTGCTTTTAAATTTTCAATTCATGGACACTTCTTACATTTACGTAGGTGACACTTTGAAGAAGATGGAATGCATGTCATATGTTTCAAACAATCTTTGTAACATTCAAGCTGATAATTCGGAACACCATCAGTTAATTTTCTTAAATTTATAGCATCAATCATCAGCTTCACATTTTGATGCTTTGTACAAACACACACGTTATTAGATCCACTCGCATTTGCTAGAATTATATTCCATCATGTCGTTCCTTGAATAAGGCGTACATTTCTCATAAGTTTCCAAGCAAAAGTCTTTTATTTTTCCTGACTTTTGTACCATTTTCAAAAACAGACACGAAATCTTTCTGTCCGGACATACACTTGCTGACGTCATCGGATTCATAAAATGATTTTACTAAACTGCTTGTCACTGGTGAAATTTGACTTCCCAGTTTTGCGTTAGGCGTACTCATCACACCCTTTGTTTCAACCAAATGCTTAACTTTTCGCGCGATATAGTTTGTAACCAGGAATTCTTCCTCAATTTTATGTATTGTCCAGCTTTTTGGTAAAATTGTTAGCAGTTGAATTTTGTCACTATTTTTTGTTAATGTTTTAAACTTTTCTTTTAATTGTTCTATTATTTCGGATTGTGGACACATATGCGAAGTTGATTGTGCTGAACCGTGTAAAATTTTGTCTTGAATCGAATCAATTATTTTCCTGAATTTTGCATCTCTGTACCGTTTTTCATGTAACTTCTTCTTTTTTATCGGAGATTGTTCCAGATACGGTAAAGATTGGTTTAATTTTGAAATAGCAACTTCTTCCGTGCCTGACGCAATGTCATCGAAAGTATTAACATTTTCGTTTATGTCTTAACCTTCTTCCAAATTAGATTTATTAGATTTCTTCACATGCGAAAATTTTATTCTACATGTCCCACAAATTTTATTTGAGATCGTATTGTTTTTATCCTTAGTATACTGTAGCATCCATTCTTGGACTTGTCTTAAACTTTTATTGCACCCAGTGTGACCGGATTTTTTAAAAGGATTACAGCAAAATGTTGAATTGAATGGCATATTTTTTATTAAAATACCACAACCGAATGAATTGTGCACGACTTTTTTGTATTGACAATAATTATAATTTATTTAAATATTTAGTCTCTTTTTTTTTTGCCTTTTCAAACGATCAAGTCACTTTAACACTATAACACTTTGACGTTTAGCACTTATGAAATCTAGTATTCAACTGAAGTTTGACTTAGAGCAGGGATTTCCAAAAATTTTTTGGTTGTGTATTAGTGAGTACCAGAGAGTAAAAAAATTGAGAGAATGCATTCATTTACGGCCGAAATAAAATTTTAGTAATATATTTTATAAGTTGTATAACACAAAGGTACAATATTAAAAATTTTTTGTGTTGATAAAAAATTTGTAGCAATTCTTTACCAATTCATTGTCGCTGATTTTAAAACTGCACTTTTTATTATTCGGAAGCTTTTTGACTCTAAATCAATTTCAAATATCTTATCAAACAATTGTAAAAAAATTAAAGATTTTTATGTTTTAAAAATTCATAAAAAATAAATATTGCACGCAAATCACAGCTGATAGAAAAAAAGTGCAGTTTTAAAATCAGCGACATTGAATTGGTAAAGAACTGCTACAAATTTTCTATCAACCAAAAAAAATGTTTAAGTTTGTTCACTTGTGTTATACAACTTATAAAATAAAATCTTCTAAATTTTTACTTTTATGGCAGTTTCGTAATAGTAGAATGCTTTTCAAATGGGATGAACTTAATTTATTACGTTGCTTGGAACAAATAAATTTTGAATCCGAAAAAATTTGTTCGCATAGGTAAGTTGTGCCGAATAAAGAGGCACTTAAATTAATTTTTTTTTAGTTCAGGATAGAACTCGCCATCCAAATCTTTCCAGAACTCTATAATATTATTTTCGTCTGGAGCATTTACTTCGCTTCGTAGTATGATTAGTTCTGATTGAATATCAAATTCGTAGTTGCTTACATCGCAACGAAATGGGTTTTCGAAAAGATCTAATAGCGGTTGTAAAATTACAAAATCTTGAAACCTGTCTTGAAAATTATTGAAATGTCTTTCAAATATTTCGGCATATTCATATCTTTTGTCGATTTCAAGATTTCTATAAACAAGTGAAGTTTTTGGAAAATTGGAAAAGTTACCAGTTTTAATTTGGGAAAAAAATTAGATAAAGTTTTGTTTTAAAATTGTGAATGATTTTTGACAAGTCGCATATATTGCGTTCCTTTCCTTGCAATTCCAAATTAAGTTCATTTAACATACTTGTCGTATCTGCCAAAAAAGCTAAGTCTAAAATAAAATTATTGTCTTTTAAACACTGTACTAAAATTTTTTCTATTTTATCAGTTTCTAGGAACCGAAGAACTTCTTCTCTTAAATCATAAAGTCTATTCAGGCAATCACCGCGACTTAGCCACCGAACTTCTGTAAACATTTTCAGGTCACAATTCACAGCATTTTTGTTTTTAAAAAGGTTACAAATTTTCGGTGGGTAAGCGCTTGATGCCCGCCTCGAATTTTATTTATTATATCCTCTGCTGTCTTCATAGCTGGGGTATCATTTATGAATTTCGATGCAAGAGCGGTCTGATGAATTATACAGTGAAAATTATGAACTGCAAATTCGTGTTTTTTTATTTGCCCAACATTACATTGGCTCCATCTGTGCAGACTCCAGCAAATTTGTTTATGTCTACAATGGAAAGAAGCTTTTCTGTGACAACATCATACAACAACGTACCAGTTACATTTCCATAAAATGTTTCTAAAGCAGAGCTCGGCAAAAGTACTACACCGTGCTTTTTTTCTCACAATAACATTCGCTCTCACTTTGTTAAAAACAAACAAAATCATTTATTTTCGTACGAACATTCAAACAAGAAGGTTCTGTTGACGCTTGCTTAAGAATAACACTGCGAGAAATGTTCAAGACAGAATGGGAATTTGATTTCTTGTTTGCCGAAAATTTTTTTTATTATATTATATTTTTTTTATATTATATTATATAAATTATTATCTGATCACTAATTCCACTATAGTAATAAAAAAGATTACCCAGTTTTGGTGTTTAAAAATATTAATGTGTTCTTATAAAAAGAATTAAAAACTCTGCTAATATTTTTCTTGAGCTTGATTATACATTATGCTGTTAAAAAAAATTATATATTTATTTGATGATACGTCATTTTTAATTTTGTAAAATTATATAAAAATACATACATATGTAACGTGAATCCTAATCAACAAAAATTTTAAATTTTCAAATAATATTTACATTGTTTTGCGATATGTGTTTTGTTTGGGAGAAAAATTCTTTGATGCCTGTAAAAGGGTCCCTTTTTCTTTCGTTAAAAAGACGTACCTAAATGCAGAAATTATTAAGAAAAAAATTGCCACAAGAATTTGTTGGTATTTTGTGCTTGTAAAAACATTTTTTTCTGCACCAATCGCGTCGGTAGGTTTTTTTTTTGAAAACACTTTATTAAGTATGTAAACATATTTAAAAAACAAGTTAAAAAAGTCTTGTTTTCCTACAATTTATGTGTAAACTTATACACATAAAAGCAAATGTGACAGCAGGTAAAATTTTTGGGTAAGAAGATGTGTTTTATTGATGTATTAATGAAACTTTATTGTTTAGCACTATTTTTATTGCTTACTTTTTTATGCTACAATTATATGACCGAGTCCAAAGAGTTAAACTTACTAATTTATGGTATTTATTTAACGTAACTTTGACCTGTTATAAATTTTTGCAGGCAAACTCAGGTGCTCATTTGGTATTTTGTAAAAAGTTATGATATACCATTAGCTAGAATTAAAATGTATGCACAGATGTTTGAAGTATGAGTAACCCAACAAAGTGAATACCCTTTCTATTTTACTTACCACTATGAATACCCTAACTTTTTACTATAATAACTTTTTCACGTTATGATTCCCATGTAATTTATTTTATTTTTGAATAAATAGATCAGGGAAATCCATTTCTATGCACAATTGTGTATACCAGAGCCCGGCAAAAGTACTACACCGTGCTCGTGCTGCGAGAAATGTTCAAGACAGAATGGGAGTTTGATTTCTTGTTTGCCGAAAATTTTTTTGGCAAGCCCGAATGCTTGATATGTAATTGTACGTTATCACGAACAGCAAAATTTAATTTAGAAAGACATTTTAATTCATGTCATAATGAATATAAAAATATTCCTCATGTCGAAAGAAAATGCCTAATTTTAAAATTAAAAAAACCTTTTTACGAAAAAATGATTCTTGATTTTGAGAACTCAAAAGTTGAAAATGTCCATGACCGATGCAAAAGAAAAGCATCATATGTCGTTGCTGCAGGTCTGGCAAAACATTGCCGTCCTTTCGAAGATGGGCAATTTTTCAAAGAATTGTGCAACGATGTATTAAAATGCTTTGGAGAAAATACTGAACAAATTCGAAATTTAATTAGTTCTGGTCCCTTTTCACCTCGGACCATAACGCGACGAACAGAAGATATCAGTGCATTTATCTACACAAATAAAAAAAAAAATTCTTAATTGCAAATATTTTTCTATTTGTTTAGATGAATGCACTGACATTAACGACATAGCGCAGTTAATAATATGCATAAAAACTTGCAATAATAACTTTGAAGTGCATGAGGAAATGTTTACGTTGGTTGCATTACATGGTAATGTAAAGGGAGAAACTCTTTTTAGGGTAATATGTGACGAAATTTTTTTCTTTTGCCGATAAAAGCAAATTTTGTTCTATATGCACCGATGGTGCAAAAGTCATGGTTGGGAAAAACGAGGGTCTTGTGGGTTACCTTTTAAGAAACGACTTTAACATTTATATTTTCCATTGTATAATCCATCAACAGGCATTATTTACAAAAAGCGTGAATATGATGCATACAATGCAAATTGTAACAAAAATAATAAATAAAATACGTGGTGGCCACAATGCTTTGAGCCACAGAAAATTTAAAGCGTTTTTGGATGAAATGAATACTGAATATGGCGACGTATTAATGTTTACAGAAGTGAGATGGCTCAGTAAAGGACGTTGCTTGGAAAGGTTATTCAGTCTTCGAAAAGAGGTGATGTTATTTTTTGAAAATAATCCATCGAATGAATTACTAAGATATTTAATAGATAACATGTTTGTATTAGATTTTGTGTTTTTAACAGATATTACCGAATTAATTAATCAGTTAAATCTTCAATTGCAAGGAAGAAATAAAACTGTATTTTCTTTATATTTCTCTGTAAAACAGTTTATAACAAAAGTTCAAACTCTGATTACAAATCTTAAAAATAAAAATGTAATATGTTTTAAAAGAACAAATGAAATATATGATGAATTTTCTAATAATTATAGACTTGAATATATTAGTTTACTTCAAGGCATATTAGATAATTGTAACAATCGTTTTTTGGATTTTTCTAAAATTGAGTGTTTATTAGAACTGCATAGCAATCCTTTAACATGTGATGTCAATAAACAGGGTAATGACATCAGAGAAGAACTTTTGAAAATGCTTTCGGATTTAAATATACCGTTGACGGCTGGGGTGGAATTCTGGAAAAATTTAAACGAAGAGATATACCTAACAACTAAAAATTAACTTTTTAAATTATACTCTATGTTCGGGTCAACATATATATGCGAGTCCTCGTTTTCAATTTTAAAGCTAATTAAAACTTAACTTAGAAATAGTTTAACAGATGAATATTTAGGGGATGAAGTTTTTGAAAATGTTATTACAAATAATGAAAATTAGTTTTTAACGAAATAAATTAAATTAAATGGTTGTTTTCCATTCAATTTTTCCTGAAGAATCGTTTAAGTTTTATGAAAGTAATTAATTTCTGAATTTATTTTTGCTTTAATATATTAACACGTTTTTATGAAATTATAGTTTTTTTTATTTTTCTTGAAGAATATGATTTATTTAATTTTAATGATTTTTTTGTTTTCTATTTTAAATAAAACATACGCTTATGTTTTCAGTTTTTACATTAACAGCCAGATTGATTTTAACAATAACAAAATAACACAAAAATTTCTTTAAGTGCTTCTGAGAGGGAGAGTTATTATTCTCTCACAAAAAACAAAAAGTCTGCATGAATGTGTTGCCGGGCTCTGTTCTAAAGTAAACATTGACTCTAAAATAGTGTATTCGCTGTCTACGCATCGAATACAAATTACAGGTTCACACAGATCATTTATGTCAGTGCTTTCGTCTAAACAAATTGAAAAAAATTCGTAATTAATTACTTTTTCCCTAATTGCAGATTCTACACATGTTCCTAATTGAACAGTACGACGCGCGATTTTTTTTGCTCGATAGGTGCGATATTAGGCTTTAATTTGCGCTATAAAACGTAAAATTCGACTGATAGGAGCAAAAGTTATGGGGAGATCAAAATGCATTTTCATTTTTTTGTGGAGTTTCGGTGTAAAAGTTGAATATTTCAAATATGAATTTTTTTATAATTTATCATTATTTCTCTTGTATTTTACAACTGATACTTATTTTTTATTGTCGAACTTAGATCCTGTCAGAAAATGCCAATATTTGGCCACTGTAAATTTTTTAGTCCCAATATTCACAGGGGCCAAAGGTTGGCTTTTTTGGGACGAGACGAGTTGTTATAAGGATAAAACTGAAAAGGAATATTTTAAAAAATGCCCAAATAGCATTCTTGGCTATCGATAACATTTTAGGTAATTCAACTTTTGTTTTTGGTTTGAGATGTATGTGTATTTTATTTTTATATATTAATACAAATATATACTTAAATAAAAAACAAATTATAATCTATAAACAATTTTAAATTAAACAATATAGTAAAAATAGTAATAAGATCTTTATAGTACAACATCTGAACATTTTTCTTGTATTATGCTCGCGGAAGAATCTGTAGTCTTTGTTCCTTTTTTCTTGCGCTTCTTCAGATAGATCTCCAATTGGTAGGATATTGTGTTGAACTATTTGTTCCCCATGGTATAACATTTTATGAACTGTGGTTGGCATATGTCTCCAAGAATATTTTTTGTTACATGATATAACTTGTAAAATGATCTGGAATCGTTTTATTAATTCAAAATGTACTCTTGTGATAGATGCTGCAGTTTCTGGATCGGAAAAGAATCTCCTTGCAGTGTTTCCATCATTTGAATTTCCTTCTCCTTGTTTTGGCTGATCAATTATAAGGCCCATTTAAAGGTATTTTTCTTGAATTTGTTTTTTTCTTTGCTTCCTTTTTTCCACATTTTCTTTGTTTTTTCTCACTGTTTCGCCTAACGGGCCAAATTCCAAATCATAACCCAATTTAAGAATATGCTCCATGAAACGAATTCTAGTATGAAGAGGGGACATTCCAAATTCGTATGCTTCATTGAAACTATTGTCCTGTGATGGGGGTTGGCTTAATTGACTTGATGTATTTTGGCATATGGTACAGCTTGACGAAGACTTTGTTTCGGTTAATGCTTGTGCAACTTTTCCATCGATCATTGTAAGGAACATTTAAAAATTAATTTCAATGCATTGGTCATCAAATTTAAATATTGCCGGTTGAAGTTCTTTAATTTGATCTTTTATTTTTCGAACTTCTTCAGTTATGACATCTTTAGTTTCCTTTTTGTAAACAAACTTTATTGGTCTGCAAAACTTTGTTGAAGAGGGAATTTCATTTTTCCATACATCCATTGCTGTAACTCTACTGGTTGACGGCTCTAAGCAAATATAAGTTTTTCTTAAACGTAATGGAACGAAAGATACCATGAATAAGTTAGCATCAGATGAGTTTTCTGAACCAGAGCTTCCATCACATCCCCATTTAGAAAATAAAGTGATGCTGCAATTTTTAAGTTTTTTTAAACAGTCAGCATCAAGTGTATTTAATAATCGTTCTGCAGTGTGTTCGAGAAGAGCCTGCAATTTTACTTCTGCTGAACTTGAAGTTACACTAATAGCCGTTTGTGAAGGTCACTCTTTTTTGACAGAAACTAAATCTCGATATGCTGGAAAGATTCCACAATTTTTTTCATTGGTTCGCTTTCGCAGTTCTGTATACTGATTTTTTGTCAGTTTTAAATCCAAAAATAGTGCAAATGCTTCTTCTGGAGTAAATTTCATTTCTTCAGTTGGTGTAGGCATACTTTTTAAAATCCTCTTTGTGCGTTTAGGGCTCGCTTCCACTATTTTTTCAATTATTGCAATTTTTGTTTTCTTATTTTGCGTTGGTTGAATTTGATGCAGAAATGAATCCTTTATCATACTATGAGAAAATTCTTCATTGATATTTGCAAGCATGCGTCTTCGTGATCTTTCACTGCAATTGTCAATTTGTTTTGCGGGCCGACCCACTTTTCCAGTTTCCTTAGCGGTCATTGACAGCTTCTTAAAAATCAGATCATTTGTTAGCCATTTTTCGTTGCGTAAGTAAAACGTTTTCTTGTTTCTAGAACATTTAAGGTACCGTTTTCTTAATGTAAATGAAAAATTTTTAATTTTTATCTTATGAATTTTGATTTCTTGTTCGTTGCATAATTTAAAGAATGGATTATTCATTATGTGTAACACAAAATATTTTTCATCTTTCTGTTGAAAATATATATCTGCGAGAACTTTATAACTGAACTTAACCATTGTTTAAACAATAATGAAGGTAAAATTATGAATGCATGCATTTTTATACTCTTGATAGAAGTTTTTTTAAATGATCTTTTGTTACCACTTCTTGGAAACATATTCGTTTTACAGCATCCGTTCACCCACAATAAGTTCATAACAATGGCAATACCTTTACCTTCTCCAAATTAATTGATAACCTGACGTGCTAGATAATTTATGTGGCCTGAACTGCTTTATTTGTCGAAAATTCTTTAAGATTCACCTTCTTTAATTTCAGTAATGTTTCCTTGCAGGACTTATTTTTTGAACCGAATATCTTACCTTGGGTCACAGAAATTGCTGTAGTTCGCAAGATCGTATCCAGATGTGTGTACAATGGGGTATAGAAATGTAGGTTAGATTCTGGACTACAAGAGAGTATAGATTTTTTTTTGACGCGTTTTGACGGGCAGGACTTATGTTCTATAAAATAGGAAATTTCCGGGAAATTTTGACATAAAAAAAAAAATTAAATAGTTCTACAGGTCGCAGAGTTTAATGCTTTAACAATACTTTTAAACCATTGTGAAATATTAGGACATTTTGAAAATATGACATGTTAGGATACCTTGTAAATTGACTATATATAAATTTAGTATTATAATTAAGCCATTCCCAAATTTTTTTTAGCAATTGCTTGATAAAAACACCATCCCACAATGGTCTTCCTTTCTTAACAATTTCCAATATTACTAAACTTGAAATCTCCTTTTTCAATTTGGGAACTGATTTTGGTTCATAAATTTCCTCTTCTAATAACCATTTTTTCAATTTTTCCAAAAAAATTATTTTATTTTTATAAAACAGGTCTTCTCTTCCCTTATCATTTAAATTATTTATATTATTATGAAAACGATCGCAATGCCGTTTAATAACATATTCCGTTCCTTCCTTAAATGTTGCATAGCATATAAGGCATTGGATGTTACCAAAAGCGTTTTTGACCGCACAATATTTTTTAAGTGCCATCATAAAGTTTTTTCTGTTAACCTGAAACAAAAATATGTATTAGTAGTGGTATACACAATTGTGCATAGAAATGGATTTCCCTGGTCTATTTATTCAAAAATAAAATAAATTACATGAGAATTATAACGTGAAAAAGTTATATTGGTAAAAAGTTAGGGTATTCATAGTGGTAAGTAAAATGGAAAGGGTATTCACGTTGTTGGTTTACTCATACTTCAAATATCTGTGCATACATTTTAATTCTAGCTAATGGTATATCATAACTTTTTACAGAATACCAAATGCGCACCTGAGGTTGCCTGCAAAAATGTATAAAGTCATTATAACAGGTCAAAGTTATGTTAAATAAATACCATAAATTAGTAATGTTAACTCTTTGGACTCGGTCATATAATTATAGCATAAAAAAGTAAGCAATAAAAATAGTGCGAAACAATAAAGTTTCATTGATACATCAATAAAACACATCTTCTTACCCAAAAATTTTACCTGCTGTCACATTTGCTTTTATGTTATAGGTTTACACATAAATTGTAGGAAAACAAGACTTTTTTAAGATGTTTTTTAAATATTTTTACTTAAGAAAAGTGTTTTCATAGAAAAAAACCCACCGACGCGATTGGTACAGAAACAAAACTATTTTTTCAAGCACAAAATACCAACAAATTCTTGTGGCTATTTTTTTTTTTTTTTCTTAATAATTTCTGCATTTAGGTACGTCTTTTTTACGACAGAAAAAGGGACCCTTCTACAGGCATCAAAGAATTTTTTTCACAAACAATACACATATCGTTAGCTTAAATGCAAAACAATGTAGATATTATGTGAAAATGTATAAAGTCATTATAACAGGTCAAAGTTACGTTAAATAAATACCATAAATTAGTAATGTTAACTCTTTGGACTCGGTCATATAATTATAGCATAAAAAAGTAAGCAATAAAAATAGTGCGAAACAATAAAGTTTCATTGATACATCAATAAAACACATCTTCTTACCCAAAAATTTTACCTGCTGTCACATTTGCTTTTATGTTATAGGTTTACACCTAAATTGTAGGAAAACAAGACTTTTTTAAGATGTTTTTTAAATATTTTTACTTAAGAAAAGTGTTTTCATAGAAAAAAACCCACCGACGCGATTGGTACAGAAACAAAACTATTTTTTCAAGCACAAAATACCAACAAATTCTTGTGGCTATTTTTTTTTTCTTAATAATTTCTGCATTTAGGTACGTCTTTTTTACGAAAGAAAAAGGGACCCTTCTACAGGCATCAAAGAATTTTTTTCACAAACAATACACATATCGTTAGCTTAAATCAGGGATTTCCAAAAATTTTTTGGTTGTGTATTAGTGAGTACCAGAGAGTAAAGAAATTGAGAGAATGCATTCATTTACAGCCGAAATGAAATGTTAGTAATATATTTTATAAGGTGTATAACACAAAGGTACAAAATTAAAAATTTTTTGTGTTGATAAAAAATTTGTAGCAATTCTTTACCAATTCAATGTCGCTGATTTTAAAACTGCGCTTTTTTTTTATTCGGAAGCCTTTTGACTCTAAATCAGTTTTAAATATCTTATCAAACAATTGTAAAAAAATTAAAGATTTTTATGTTTTAAAAATTCATAAAAAATAAATATTGCACGCAAATCACACGTTTAATAACATATTCCGTTCCTTCCTTAAATGTTGCATACCATATAAGGCATTGGATGTTACCAAAAGCGTTTTTGACCGCACAATATTTTTTAAGTGCCATCATAAAGTTTTTTCTGTTAACCTGAAACAAAAATATGTATTGAGGTACGTTCAGACTAATGAAATATTTGACGAAAATATTTGTTCTGATATTTGCTTCAAACTGTGTGAAACAAAAAAATATTTTGTTTAATGTTCAAACTAAGCTCAAATATTTGACAATTTTTGTTTGATGAAACAGTTGGCAAAAAGTATTAAATAAAATGAATTAATTCATGTTTGCCATGCGTTCAGACTAAAATAAATATTTGCATCAAATAATTATTTAATGAAAGTGTTCAAAAATAATAATATATTTCACAAATAGTAAAAATGAGCGCAAAAGCTAATTTATTTTTTTTATTCTGTGGAGCAGCATCTTTCATAGTGTTAGAACAGGAGAATGTAAAATATAAAAAAAACTGGAAGACAATGGGTAACGGGAACATGGCTAAAATTTGCGAAAAATTGCAAACTTGGATATAAACCGTTAAATATATTTGAAGTCTCTAAATCAGTTAAAAAACAAAATGTCGGGAAAAAAAATTTTTGCAAAAATAGCGAAAATTCGCGAAAAATTTAGATATTTCAAACAAGCCATAAAATTTAGTAAAAGTGCCTAAAACTATAAGGAATGGCAAACATTTGCTAATAGCGGCACGATACCAAGTCTAATAATTATAAAAAATCTTTAAAATTGTAATGAATCCAAAAACTTACAGGAAAAATTGCTTCTATCCGGAACATGGCTAAAATTATTTGTCGTTGTTTGCTCTTACAATTTTTTTGTAATATCAAATAAATGTTTTCTCAAAAATTACTAAAATATTTGATTTTTTGTGTTCACACTATGTTCACATTGGACAAATATTTGTTTGCCGGCAAATACTTTTATTTGCTCAAAATCAGCTGTTATTTTATTTGATACTCAAAAATATTTTGTGTTCAGACTACGTTAATGAAATATTTGATGTTTGCTTTCAAATATTTCACCAGTCTGAACGTACCTTTAGTAGTGGTATACACAATTGTGCATGGAAATGGATTTCCCTGGTCTATTTTTTCAAAAATAAAATAAATTACATGAGAATTATAACGTGAAAAAGTTATTTTAGTAAAAAGTTAGGGGGTTCATAGTGGTAAGTAAAATAGAAAGGGTATTCACGTTGTTGGGTTACTCATACTTCAAACATCTGTGCATACATTTTAATTCTAGCTAATAGTATATCATAACTTTTTACAAAATACCAAATGCGCACCTGAGTTTGCCTGCAAAAATGTATAGTCATTGTAACAGGTCAAAGTTACGTTAAATAAATACCATAAATTAGTAAGGTTAACTCTTTGGACTCGGTCATATAATTGTAGCATAAAAAAGTAAGCAATAAACATAGTGCCAAACAATAAAGTTTCATTAATACATCAATAAAACACATCTTCTTACCCAAAAATTTTACCTGCTGTCACATTTGCTTTTATGTGTATAAGTTTACACATAAATTGTAGGAAAACAAGACTTTTTTAACTTGTTTTTTAAATATGTTTACATACTTAATAAAGTGTTTTCAAAAAAAAAACCTACCGACGCGATTGGTGCAGAAAAAATGTTTTTACAAGCACAAAATACCAACAAATTCTTGTGGCTATTTTTTTCTTAATAATTTCTGCATTTAGGTACGTCTTTTTAACGAAAGAAAAAGGGACCCTTTTACAGGCATCAAAGAATTTTTTTCACAAACGAAACACATATCGTTAGCTTAAATGCAAAACAATGTAGATATTATTTGGATATTTGAAATTTTTGTTGATTAGGATTCACGTTACATAGTATGTATTTTTATATAATTTTAAGTTATTTACAAAATTAAAAATGACGCATCATCAAATAAATATATAATTTTTTTAACAGCATAATGTATAATCACACTCAATAAAAAAATTAGCAGAGTTTTTAATACTTTTTATAAGAACACATTAATATTTTTAAACAAAAAAACTGGGTAATCTGTTTTATAACTATTACCACGGTGTTAGTGGAATTAGTGATCAGATAATAATTTATAATAATAATTTTTAGTATTGCATAAGAAAAAATAAAAAAGTGCTGTAAAATTATAAGAACCGAATCCATATACGTATGTAAAATAAAACATATAATAAATGTGACTTTCAGCTTCTTCCACATAGGACTGTTAGACATTTTGAAATTTTTTATTTGAAATATTAAAAATTGCTTTTAAATCTCAAATAATTACCATTTTACAAAGTTCTTTGCTTTGCATGTAAACTTATGATATGTAACATTATTCTACATTTCAGTCTTAAAATTTAAACTCTAAATAAAAATTGCACGCAAGGCATTGAATGTTACCAAAAGCATTTTTGACCGCACAATATTTTTTGAGTGTAAGCTGAAACAAAATAATATAGCATCCGCTAGACATGAACACTTGTCGAAGTCACATCGACGACTGAATTGAAGAGTATAAAAATATGTGTTAGTAGTGGTGCGCACAATTGTGCAAAGAAATGGAAACCCCTGGCTTAAATGCAAAACAATGTAGATATTATTTGAAAATTTGAAATTTTTGTTGATTTGGATTCACGTTACATATGTATTTTTATATAATTTTAAGTTATTTACAAAATTAAAAATGACGTATCATCAAATAAATATATATTTTTTTTAACAGCATAATGTATAATCACACTCAATAAAAAAATTAGCAGAGTTTTTAGTTATTTTTATAAGAACACATTAATATTTTTAAACAAAAAAACTGGGTAATCTATTTTATAACTATTACCACGGTGTTAGTGGAATTAGTGATCAGATAATAATTTATAATAATAATTTTTAGTATTGCATAAGAAAAAATAAAAAAGTGCTGTAAAATTATAAGAACCGAATCGATATACGTATGTAAAATAAAACCTATAATAAATGTGACTATCAGCTTCTTCCACATAGGACTGTTAGACATTTTGAAATTTTTTATCTGAAATATTAAAAATTGCTTTTAAATCTCCAATAATTACCATTTTACAAAGTTCTTTGCTTTGCATGTAAACTTATGAAATGTTACATTATTCTACATTTAAGTCTTAAAATTTAAACTCTAAATAAAAATTGCATGCAAGGCATTGGATGTTACCAAAAGCATTTTTGACCGCACAATATTTTTTGAGTGTAAGCTGAAACAAAATAATATAGCATCCGCTAGACATGCACACTTGTCGAAGTCACATCGACGACTGAATTGAAGAGTATAAAAATATGTGTTAGTAGTGGTGTGCACAATTGTACAAAGAAATGGAAACCCCTGACTTAGAGTCTCTGAACTATTTATACTGTTTTTTTTTGGTACAAAGTTCCGTTACATTTGATTTGTCCTTCTTTTTGTAATTTGTCACCTTTTTGTATTTTGGTACATTTCATGAAATACATAAACTTTCGCCTGCTTTTTTCTTAATAACTCATGTTATAATAAAGACTCCACATTGAAATTTGGCAGACTTGTACAAAGCATAATAACAATTAACATATATTTTTTTGAAATTTTTAAAAATATTGATTTTCGAGATATATCCTTTGGAAATTTTAGTCCTTTTTTTATTTACATTATCCTTTTTTTTTGGAATGGCGCATCTTTTTGTCTGTAAAATGAGCCCTTTATTATTAACGTACAATGAATACTTTTCGAGATATTAAAAATTGTGTTAAGGCATCTGAGTGCATTTTTATTGATTTTTGCCAACTTGGAATGGCCATAATTCTGAAAGTTGGAAGGCTATATGTCTGAAAGTTGGCAAATATTATTGTGCCGATCCATAGATCATGTGTACAAAATCTTATCAAATTTGGAGGTGCTGAGGTCAGAAATGTTAATATTTTCGGTTGATTTCCTATGTTTTTACCCAAATGTTCCTTTTCAGTTTTATCCCTTTTCATTTTAATAATATATAATATTTCATCAAAGTTCACGATCAAAATAGCAGTGAATGTTGCGGTACTTTTAAAGATGTTGCCCACATGTTTTGTACTAAAAACTTAAAATTAAAGTAACTATTTATGAAAAACTGTTACCGGTTGTCTTATTTATCTTTTTCCTTACTCATTGAATATTAACTTTAAGCTTTTTCCCATTTGCTTAAAATTTCACGAGAAATAAGTGCAGCTTATATTATTTTGCAGTTGTAAAAAATATGTTGCCAGAAATATTTCGTAACTTTTTCACAAATTGACCAAAGGAAAACTCTATCAACATAATTTCATAGAAATTCGCATAAATTTTGACAGCATTTCACGTAAAATTTTAAACAGAGTACCAGTCTTTTCACGGGACAGTAAGTGTCAACCAAATAAACGAAAGTGTCAAAGAAGTTGTTAAGAAAATAAAAAATTTTTGTAAATTCGTAAAAAATTTGTCATTAGAAAAATCGTCAATGGGCCATTTTGGACCCCAAAATCGTCAAAATAACTAGAAAACGTCAAATCTGGCAGCCGTGGTAACACAAACGGGCTTTACCGGCACATCTTCGACGTATGATTTTATCAGTCATTTGTACATTTTGGTTTTATGCTGCAGCCTTTGCCTTTTTTAATTTTTTTTTTTTTTTTTTTTTTTTTTTTGATCAATAACTTTTAAGAAAATTAATAACAAAAATTGTGCCACTCAGTAACACAAGCATCCTACTTACAACTTTTTATAATTCTTCTGTTTTGCAAGGGATTTTTTTTGTGGAAAAGTGAGAAATTTCATGCGGAATTTTTATTTGTAATAGTAGGAATGGGGAAAGAGAAATTTAGAGGGGGTCAATATTTGACATTTTGACCAAACAGGTGTTTTTTCATCCATGTAACTTATGTATTACCTATTGTCCCAAATAATTTCGATTGCTATTTCCAAAATCTTTCGAAAAAACAAATAAAAACAAATTTGTTTAATGGTTTTAAAATGTGCACTTTTTTTGCTCTAAAGAAGGCTTAGGTCTTTTCCTATAAGAGCTTTTTGGTCGCTTAGTGGGATGTGAGAGGGATATTTATCCAAATAAATGTTTTGTAACGCCAGGTTTTTAAATTTTAGCCAATGTACTATTTTGAATTTTTTCCTATTTGTGTGTTACTTATACTTAGAAACTAGAAAAACTGGCCTTTGTAACGGTACACTCGATACTGTAATACCCACAATATTCTAATCCTCAGAAATAAAATAACTTTTTTTCTGTATCAATGTGGAAAAATTAATTTTTATTTATTAATTTGTAATTATAATTAAATTAATACATACATATATAATAATGGTTTTAATTATGAACTAAATTCAATTTTCGACAGCAGTCGAATTAGCTGATCAAACGAATTTTAATTTGGTATTATGGCGCACATCCGATAAAAAAAAGTAATGGTTCGTCTGATGAAGATCAACGTATGCTAGAATTGGCCAGAAGTAGAAAAATGTTGAGGGACGCTTCCAACATATTGTAAGCATATTTTTCAACTATGTTTCTACAAAGAATTAACAAAGAAAGTTTGCTTTCAGATTTGAAAAAAAAAAATTTCGACTGTGTAAGGAGGCGTTTGTGGACAAATGAATTCCTGCTGCAATGCACATAATGCAGATCAATACCAAACATATTAATGAAATAATGTTGTTGTTGTTATGTTGATGTCGCGATCGACTGTTTACGAAAAAAATATTTGTTGAGGGTAGACAGCCAACCAGATAAATAGACAAACCTTTACAAAGCTTGTTGCAGTTGGTATTTTAATTTTATTTGGGGTGGGATAGATAGGGAAATATGAAAATGCTATTGATAAGTTTTCTTTTATTTTGAATAAGGCGATAAAAAATTACTTAAGCAATGTACATACGTTTAAAACATGATACATAGTATTGTTAATGTAGGTCAACATTTTTCTGCAAATTATGAATTTATTTAGTTATTTAAAAAATTATTGAATTATTAAAATTTGTTAAAAACAACTTAATAATAAAGAATTTATGAGATATATATTTATTGAAAAAAGAGTTATATAGATAGGCATAACAGTTCAAATTACATTACATTAGTTGGATGTTGTTGTAGTATCCGTACGACTTTGCGTGTACCTTTATAAGTGTAAAAAGTCAAAAAGGTTAGTGGAATATAATTCTGAAAACTAGTGTTTATTTAAGTTTGAACTCTCAGTACAACAACATATAAAATTATGAATTCAAGACAATACGAAACCGAATTTGTGCACAAAAATTCTATGGAAGCAGCGAAGGAGTCTACTCAGACTCGTATAAATGCGATTAAGGACAAGGCTATACAAAATATCCCGCTAAAGGTATAGGAATCTCAAACAACCAACTTACTCATAACATTGAAGATTTTCTAGAAGATAAAGAGGGAGACAAAAGTAATTAAAAGTAATTGATAGTTTTTAGCGAGTAGAGATAAGTTTTTAACTTAAGATAAAATTTATTAAAATATAAATAAATTATTCAACATTTTTTATTTTTCGAATTTATTCTATGAGTTAAATTTTAGTTATGTATTTTATAATTTAAGGCATAGAACTATTACAAAAAAAGCTTTATACAATACATAACTGAAATTTAACTCATATTTTTTTATTTATTTATTTATTTGATTTCGAATACAACAAGATACAAATCTTATAATTATAGTATTGGATTTTTGTATTGTAATTACATTGTTGAGTAAAAAATGATATATTATTATGAAAAATAATTTAATAATTTCTAGAAATAAACAAAGAAGTTTAAAATAGTTAAATACAAATAAAATAAGAGGGAAACAGTATTAATTTGTGATAAAAAATTTATATAATTCTTTCTCAAAAAGCAAGACGTTGCTAATGGATTTATTGGTCGGTAGTAGCGAGTTCCAAAGGTGGATTGAATTGATGTAAAAATGACGCTCAGAAACCTGACTTATATATCTAGTATGAATTATATCATATGATCTTCTTGAACGCGTAAAAGATATTCTGTCAAAAAGATACACTGGTTCATGCTTGAAAATTATTTTGTGTAATAGCATTAAGGTTTTAATTTTTAACAGATTATTCAGAGAAACGCCATAAAGTTTATTTTTAACATGGGAAGTGTGATCATACTTTC
Organism: Pollenia amentaria; assembly: GCA_943735925.1. NCBI lineage: Eukaryota > Metazoa > Arthropoda > Insecta > Diptera > Polleniidae > Pollenia > Pollenia amentaria. The sequence continues at coordinate 115,605,731 of OX031010.1, read as the reverse complement.
TTAGGTTAAAAACATCTCAATACAGCATTGTAAGTTTTCTCAAGTTTTCCCTGGCTTGTTGAGTCACAACTTACAAACAGTTCGCATCCATAGAGTAAAATTGTCATGATATACGTTTTTGCAAGTAACATTCGAATATTTAACGGTGTGATGTGTTGGGTGTTCCATAGCGGTCGCAGCATTGAGTATGTTTTCCCAGCAGCAGCAGTTACATGATCAGACCATGTGAGTGTGTTGTTAAAAATAATGCCAAGATTTTTAGCTTTTTGTACAATTTCAATTCGTTTGTTGTCCAGTAATATCATAGGTTCAAGCGACAGTTTCAGTGTTTTTTTCGTTATTATCAAGCATTTGGACTTCGTGGGGTTTAAACACAAACCATTTGCGTTTGCCCATGTGTGAACACGTTTTAAATCAATATTTATTTTTCCAACACAATCATTTATATTTATCAAGGGACTACTAATATAGAGTTGTACATCATCAGCATATAGGTGAACATTACAGTGTAACAATTGTTTATCTAGATCATTTATATAAATTGAGAATAGAAGTGGCCCAAGTATCGATCCCTGTGGCACTCCCCTAAGAACAGGTAACGATTTTGATGTTATATTGTTTGAAATAACAGATTGACTACGGCCAGACAGATACGAAGCAAACAGACGGATGGATGAAGGTGAGAAACTAAACATTTTGTCAAATTTCCAACAAAGAACTTGATGATCGACCGTATCGAACGCTGGTCCAGTAGAATAAGGAATGATATATCACCAACATCAATGCTTTCTCGTATACCTTCGGATACATCAATTAAAGCTGTTGTACAACTGTGTTTTGCTCGAAATCCAGATTGTCTATTTGTCAGCAAGTTATTGTCGTTGATATATTTATTTATTTGTTGATGAAGTTGTCGCTCAAAAACTTTTGATAAGTAGGGTAGAATAGCGATAGGACGATACTCATTGTTCGATTTTGGAGTAGGTATGATCTTGGCATGTTTCCAATTTCGCGGGTAATCGCTTTTTGTAATTATATTATTGAAAATGTATGTGATATATGGCAGCATTTGGGGAATAATAGTTTTGAAGAATTTAGGATTAATGTCATCAAAGCCCACTGCATAGAATACACTCGAAAAATAAAAAAATGTTGAATATAATAAAGTTGCTTATGAAAAGAAATAATTCCCAATATCTATAAATAAATTATGTTAATAACACTGTACAACAAAGTCGAATTTTTCCCAAAATTACAAGGTCCGGCCTATAAATTTTGATAGAGGAGACAAAAAAAAAAAAAGACACGTGTATCGGCGTTCCGAAAGTTTACATCTGAATTTCATTTGATGGGGGGGTTAAAGTTTCCCAGCTCTGATACATTCCTATTGTTAATCGGCGCACAGTGGCTGAAAATCGTTTTTCATCGTTCAAAAATCTGTTACTTTTGAGCCGATAGAGATAATTTTGCAATTTTTTTTGAGAGAAGACTTTTTGCAGTGTTAATTTTGTTAAAATCGGTTCAGTAGTTGTTGAGAAATTTAAGGTCAAAGTTGAACTTTTGATGTTTTTTAGCATTTAGTATGAAAATGCTAATGATTGAGATTGAGAATTATGGTATTTTTTATTCAAAAAGTGGGATGTTTTTCTGCCTACTGTTTTAAGAACTTTTTAATCTACATAACTGCCAAATTTCATTAATATATCTTTGTTCATGTCAGATTTATAGAATGTCAAACATTAAAATTATTATTTTCTATAATCAATTTGTTCATTGCATGCAAGTACATCAATGATTGTTTTAAATCTTGATATAAGACTTATATCAACACCTGTTATTTCAGATGCTTTTTTGGGATCAGAAAAGAACCTTCTTGCTGTATTCCTATCATTCGTGTTGCCTGATCCTTGTTTTGGTTGGTCTATAATCAAAAACATTTGCGAAATTCATCCTGAACATGCTTCTTTTTTATACTTCTTAAATGGTGTCATTGTTTCTTATTGATCCTGTAGGTCCAAAACCCAAATCATAACTGATTTTTAGTATGTGCTCCATAATTCGTATTCTTGTGTGTAGCGGCGATAATCCAAATTCATATGCATTAGTATTATCTAATGATTTTTCCGGAACTTGGTTTAATTTGCTTGATGTGGTTTGGCATATAATGCAGCTGGATGAAGCCTTTGTGTCAGTCAAAGCCTGGCATACTTTTCCATCTATCATCGTTAGCACTAATTGATAGTTAACTTCAATTATATGGCCATCTATTTCTAATTCTAATGGCCGTAGTGTTGCAATTTGGGCTCTTATATAACTGGTTTCATTTTTAATGGTAACAGCAGTTTCCTTTTTAAATTCAAATTTAATTGTTCTGCAGTATTTTGTAGAAGATGGTGTGAGATTTTTCCAAATATCCTTTGTTTGCATCGTACTGGTCGAAGGCTCCGAGTGTTCCAAATTTTGTATCAATCGCAATGGAACAAATGATACCATGAACATATCTGTATCTGAAGTATTTTCACATATATATTGCTTATATTGGTTTTGTCTTGAAGAACCATCACATCCCCATTTGCAAAAGAGAGTTAACTTGCAGTTTCCATATTTTTTCAAATCATCTCCTTTAAGTGATTGTAGTAAACGCTGAGCTGTATGATTAAGTAGACCTTGAAATTGGTGTGATTTTAATAGTGTCCCTTGGTGGCAAACATTCCTTCTTAGCAGCAGTTATGTGATGATAAGCAGGATACAGATTTGAACCTTTTTCTATTGCACGTACTCTGAGCTGAATATATTGCTCTTTTGTTAACTTCAAATCTAAAAATAATGCTAATGCCTCTTCATTTGAAAACTGTTTTTCATCGCTTGGCGTTGGAACACTCTTAAGAATCCGTTTTGTTCTCTTGGGACTAGCGATAAACACTTTTTCAATAATATCGACTTTTGTGAGTTGTTTTTGTGATCGCAGTTGATAAAGCAAAGCTTCTTGAATATTTTTATCCCCGATTTCTTCGTTGATATCCTTAAGCTTCGGCCTTTTAGATCTATCGCTTCAGTTCTCAAGTGATTTCTTTGGTCTCCCAAGGTTCTTTTCATGTGTACCTTCTGAAGATATCTGGACACTGAGTTCGCCATCTAACTAGTTTGCAAAACTGTTGTAAAATCTAGGTTTACTCCATCAAACTTGTTTGAAGCGCTTTTTTAGGTTTTTGACGAAATCGGTTATTTTATTTTGCAGTTCCGATCGTATTACAGTGCTGCAGGAATATATATTGAGTTTTCCTTCAATGTAACTTAAAACATCTTCCTCCTTTTTATTTTTAAAATACTCTTCGGATAATTCTTTATAGCTGAAGCTCTCCATTTTTATAGATATTAAAAAAATTAGATTGTTATTGCTTAGATATATTTTAACAACTGAGATTTTATTCGAATACCACTGGCTTTTATACATAGCTTGCGTTATATTGTGTTCCTAGGTAGCAAAATAAGGTAGAATAAAGAACTAAAATGGGCTTAAGTAGGATACGCTTAAAATCCCACAGGTATTGGTAATTATATAATATAAAATACTTGGCTTGGTACACTTATATTTCAGTCATATGAATAGGTAAAATTAAAATAGCAAAAGAAATGTTGCGAATAATTTTACACAAACTAAAAAAGTATTCTATAGGCTGGTCCAAACAGGTACAAAAGTGCATTTGGGTTTAAAGTGGATACTTTCACCTACCTACAGCTAGTAAAATTTCTTTAACCCCTTTTGACCTTATAAATTATATTCTTCTGAACTTCAATTTGACTAAAATATAGAACCTGAAAAAAATTAATAACACAGCAGGTATAATCGGTACAGTAATACAACATAACATTGTTTAAAGACTGCTTTACTACCAATATAAAAAATGTTGAACCCACTATTGATAACAGTTTGACATAGAACATAATAAAAATCAAGCCAAAAAAACCGTTTTATCCGAATATCTCCAAAAGCAAAGGAGATACCCTAAACATTTAAGCAAATTTTTTGTAACTCAGCTTAAGTTAAATTTTTTTTTTTGCAATCCATAAATATATTTTTGGTGAATTTTTTAAAAGTTTGAATTTCCGAGGTTACCAATTTTAGAGGTCCGCAAGTCACTCTCCCGACCCTCCATGGACCCGTGTTCTTCCAATTCAACACAAAAGCTACCCGGCCATGGCAGTTTAAAATTTCATTCAAATATGTTCAGCCGTTCATAAGAAGCAAAATTATTTTTCAAAACAAAACGCTCGTAAACCATTGTGTTATATTTCAGTCATATGAGCAGCTTAAATAAAAAGAGCAAAAAAAATGTTGCGAGTAATTTCATTAAAATGAAAAAAGTGTTCAACAGACAGTTCCAAACAGTTGCACAAGTACATATGGGGTTAAAGAGGACACCTTCAGCTTTCTGATGGTACTAAAATCTCTTTGACCCCGTTTGACCCTAACAAGTTCCACTCCTCTAAAATTCGGATTTAACTAAAATATAGAACCTGGGGAAACATTTAATAACACATCAGGTATAAATGATACATTGATGTAATGATCCATTTATTAAAGACTACTATCCCATTAATATAACAGTTATTGATAACGGTTTGCGAGAAATCATAATTTAGTTCTGATCAAATTTACAAAAATTAATTTTTTTCTAAAACAAAATAAAATATTTGTTTCCAGCAGCATGCCACAGCCACAATTACGAATATTTTAATCTAGTTTTTTTGATACCTTAGTTCTAATATGATTGCTATCGAATGGCATTAAAATTTTTTAAATCGGCGATGACAAAAAATTGGACTTTTGGCCGATGAAATTCAATTTTCAGCCACAGTGCGGCGTAAGAAACCATGTGATCCTTACATTTTAGGTATAAAATGTGTTCAGCAAATTTACGTAGAATGAGCTTAGGGTTAAGAAAACTAAGAATTTTATTTTAAAGTACCCCAAAAATTTAGCATGAAAAAAAAATAGTTCAAATTTAACTAAAAATCATCTCTATTATTTTACCTTAGATAGCAAATTTGGATAGGAAGTATTCATTAATTACATTTGTCCTTTATTACATTGTAATCACAATGTCCAGCATATTTCAGCGATAAGTGAATGAATGCTTTTGCCTTTATATCGTTCTTCAATGGGTGCGCATGTCTGATGAAATTTTTCTGTTGACAACTGGTTCTCAAAGTAATCCATATGGGAATTTAAAAAATGAATTTTTGTTGACATATGAACGCCTAGTTTTTCCAAAGCTCTAAGCATGGTATCTAAGTATACTCGAGCAGTAGGAGAACGATTTTTGCCATTGTATATCACTTCCTTAATGCTTTTCCACGCATCAAGCTCAATTAGTGAGAGCATTTCGTCGAAGTCAGCGTTTTTCATCAGCTTTCTTATATCTGGAACAACAAAAACGCCTGTTGGTATGAAACCAATTTAAAGGATTTCAACAATAACAATGACTTGAAGAACATATACATACCTTCTTTAATCTTTGCTTCGCTTAATTTTGGAAACATTGTTTTCAGAAAATTGAATGTTGATTCATTTGTATTCAGGCATTTCAAAAAGTTTTTTTTACCTCACCAAGTTTTATATGCAATGGGGGTAAGATAATTTTTTCAATTGGTACCAATGCTTGATGAAAGATATTGTGCTCTCCTAATGTTCCCTCAGCTCTTAACTTCCATTGTTTTTTGGAATATTGGTCGCCCTTCCATCTGCTATCCTAAGTGCATAAAAAGCATCCGTACTTAACGTATCCAGCCTGCATACCTGAAGGGAAAGTAACGACTTTTAAATCACAACAGATCCGCCACTTATGGCCTTCATATTTTACGGAGTCCAGTATTAATTTTATAGAATCATAGCTTTCTTTAATACTCATTCCATAGGCAATTGAAATAGGATTTTTGGTATTATCGTCAAACAGAAGTACAGCTTTTAGACTCTTATTAGACGATTCAATAAATATACGCCAGTCCTCGTGGTTATGCTCAAAATTCATTGCATTTATAATTCCTTTAGTATCGTTGCAATAAGCAAATGTGTTATCATCGTTTACTGGAAAGAACGGCTGAAAGCTGTCCTGACTCTTACGAAAGCTGGTAACATTGATACCAGGTTCAAGTAGATAAAGACTTTTTAAGTCTGCAGCTAAAATTTCTGATTTGGTTTTAGACAGATTCAGTCTCCGAGCCAATGCATTTAAATGCCTTTGCGATATTAATATTGGTCTTGGGATAACTTCAATTCCTGTGTAATCACTACCTGTGCAATGAAAGGTTCCTGTTTTAGCGATTGTTCCATCAACATAATGACTTCGAAGTTGCAGCACAGGTACTGGGAGCTCTTCAGAATACGTAACTGGGAGCATGGTTTATGGTACAGCTTTGTATAAAAACTCTTTCGCCTATATCTATTCAACTTTAATATAGGACTATTTTGGCACACATAGTAAGTAGCATCATTATGTTCACCTGGATCTAAACACCGCATTGGAATACCAAACTGCATTGAATTTCGTTGACCTTCAGCGAGAGTTTAAAAATAAAACTATAGTTTTAGAACAAAAAAAAAATAAATTACCTTTGGACCACAAAATTAAGCCATTATAACAAATGCGACAGCAATGCTTCGGCGTCCACAGTTCATCCGGAAAAACTTCTAGCTCAAAATACCTTTTATAGATGTCTTCAACTTTTCTATTGAAAAACGTAACTTTATATTCCGGTATAATATGTTTACCGCAGATATAGCAAAACAAATCAAATTTTTTCAGACAATTGGCAATTTTTGCCGAAACACATCCTACACGTTGTTTTGAGTAGCACTTTATTTTACATACAAATTATTATGTCGAATTCGTCCTTAAATACTATTTACAAAATTCGTAAAACTATCTAGCAGGCATGCGTACGTGACCATGCGCGGAAAAGCATTAAAGAAGTGATATACAATAAAATCGTTCTCCTACTTCTCGAATATACGTAGACACCATGCTTAGAGCTTTTGAAAAACTAGGCGTTCATGTCAACAAAAATTCACGCACTCATTGAAGAACGCTATAAAGGCAAAAGCATTCATTCGCTTATCGCTGAAATATGCTGGACATTGTATGATAATGAAGTGGAATTGCCTAGAGCTAAAAAAAATTAATTAATTAATACTTCCTATCCAAATTTGCTATCGAAGGTAAAATAATAGAGATATTAGTGATTTTTAGTTAAATTTGAACTATTTGTTTTTTCATGCTAAATTTTTGGGGTACTTTAAAATAAAATTCTTAAAAAATGCGAAATTAACCCTAAGCTCTCTTTTGTTGTGTCTAATTATTGACTTTCTGGATGAATTTTCCGTTTTGGTGTATTCAGAGACTTATAGTAAAATTTCACGGATAATATTTTTCCGGAACATTTTAACCCCTTAAATCCTTGTTTTTTGCTCTTTTTTAAAAGAAGGGCAAAAAAGACCCATACCTTAAGGAGTTAGAGGGTTAACATATTCTATAAAAATGTTCTCCGTAACATTCTACATAAATCTGCTGAGCACATTTTATACCTAAAATTTGATGATCACATGGTTTCTTACGCCGATTAACAATAAGAATGTGCCAGAGCTTAGAAACTTTAATCCACCCTCAAAAGAAATTCAGATGTAAACGCCGATACACGTGTCTTTTTTTTTTTTTTTTTGTCTCCTCTATCAAAACTTATAGGCCGGATCTTGTATTTTTTTTTGTGTTGTGAAATTTTTGAATAGAAAATTAATAAAAAAAAATACAAAATGCAAATTTAAATAAAAAAAAATTTTTTTTTAACAGCGCAAAGAGGAATTTTATTTACATTCGTTACTACTACAGTCATAAACATCTAATAGATATAACTTTACGTTATAAAATTTCTTAAATACATAAAAAACATTTTGATAAACCTTTATTATGCTTTCAATTAGATGAAAAACCTACTGTAGCAATTGACACGTGTTTAAAACATGATAGAAATGTAAATGTATGGGACAACATTTTATGGATAATTAAATTAACGAATGTAAAGAAATTTATAGAGGTTAAAAAAGGGCTTTAAATATTTTCTTTTCTTTTAGTTTTAAAAGTAATGTTGCTTAAGAAAGTTTGTAGTTTAAAAAAAAAAACTTAAAATTAATTATAATGATGGTTTCCATAATGATTTGTGAAAATCAACATCAAAATAATAAAAGTTTAAAAAAACATACACAAATTCATGGGCCATGTGCTGTGTGTAATTATGTATCCTATACATTAATGAAAAAATGCATATGGAAATCCATGAGGATTTTCTTAAACAAAAAGTCGAAAAATTTATAATGGTATTTTATAATGGTGATAATAATAATAATAATAATAACCAATAATATTAAGTCTATTAGGCTTGGTTGTGGTAGAATACTTAACTTTAAAGTTATTGGAAGGTTATTAAGTTTTTCGAAAAAAAAAAAAAATAATAAGGATAATTTCTTCGAAAATTTAAAACGGTTGTCGGACCTATTACATAACAAAAAATGGGATAGTGCATATACATAAATTTATTGCTGATGGAAAGTATATGCGGGGGAAATGGATTATTTTTATATAATGTTAGATACTTAGACTACCAACAAAACAACTATCACAGGACATGATGGTAGAATGTTTTTTTTTTTTTTTTTTTTGTAAAAAAAAATGTAAACATTTTGAAAGGAAGATGGAAATTCCCTTTAATGAATAAGAAGGAAGACTTTGTATGTGTTCTCTAAGAAATAGATTTAAGTAGTATGAATGAAAATAGTTTACTTGTTAAGAGAAATGTACAATGTGAATAGGGTTTTAACAATAAGGCCCTTATCATGTAATACGCAACGCAACGCCAAAAAACTATATTGAAAGCAAAAACAAAATCATAAATATTTTCTAATTTTGTTGTTGCTTTCTACAGAAATTCACATTGCGTTTTTAAATTTCAAACGCTGCATATCTTGTGGCGTTGAAAATTTTTAAAACGGTACATGAATTTCTGTAGAAATTAACAACAAAATTACAAAATATTTATGACATTGTTTGTGCTTTCAATGTCATTGTTTGATCTAAACTTTTATCTAAATTTTCATTAAAATTTCATTAAAAAGTTTCAATTGTTTGCTTACAGTGTAGTGCAAATGTAGGACAACTTTTTCTTGATAGTTTAATTAATGAATCTAGAAATATTTGTAAAAGATATTATGAAAATATTTACCCCACGCATTCATTAACGCCCTTGTAAGAACAGTTTTTAAATTCTAACTGTCATATTTGCGGTCAAGTACTAGGTGATGAACTATATATGTATGAAATATCACTGCCATTTGTCAGGAAACTATAGTGGAGCTGCACATTAAGGTGTAATAATTGTTGTACTGTTCTGTCTTTTGTCCTGCACACAAGTCTCTACGTGTGATCCGCTAAGATTGTCTTGTCTTAATCGTAGATAAATTAAAAGTGTCCGCGTCTGTTGTTTTAGTGATCAAAGTAAAAAAAAAACAAAATATTAATGTTTAACAAAAATAAACAATATAACAAAACAATAAATAAATAAAACAAAAAAAAAAAAAAAAAAAAAAAAATAGCTGTAACCAAAATTGCAAATAAATGACTAAAATCAATATAACAACAATTAGCATTAATATACAAAACTCAACAATAAACAGAAAACAATAAATAAAACTGAAAAAGCAATTAGACAATAAACAAAAAGCCACAACCAAAAGTACAAACATACAAAATCTACATAAAATCTAAATAAAACACACGACTTTTAGGCTCAAAATCAAGCCACAGACAAGAAAATAAACCAGAAAATAATAACTTGCCAGTGATGGCCTTTTTGGACCATGACTAGATAAGGGCTTTTATGGCATTGTCTACTGTATACATCCTTTAACCGCCCTTTTTTTGTACGGATATCTTTATGTTAATTATTGTTCAATTGTTCGGTGATGATGGTGTAACTGATTACTAAACAGTTTTTAAATGGCCTTTAGCGTAACAGATATCCGTACTATGACAAACGTATGATTGGAATTTCCTGTGTTGTAATACACCTCGACTGATGACGATTTTTTCTCTGTATGTGCCAATGTTGGACTTTATCGGCCGGATATAATCGCCTTATGTGAAACTCAGATATCTGAAAATTCAGACTCACTTGATTTTCAGGCATCATTCAACACATTACAGGGAAAATTCGGTTTTTGGCCGAACTGTTGGTATGTGGAATAACCTTCCTGCTGAAGTCTTCCCTTGCAACATGAATAAGTTCAAGTCAAATTTTCAAACACTACTCCCTCTATCCTCCTTCCCATAACCTATTTCCCTTACTCCAGCACAATGCAATGCATTTGTATATGTCACCCCCTGTTCATAGCAAAAATAAATTAATTTATAAAGTTCCAAACTTTTCCTATATTTTTTTTAAAAATTTTCAAAACATGAAAATGTTAAATCAGACGACAAATGTAATTCCAATAAACAAAGAATTATACAAACATTTCCTTATCGTATACTGATCGGGTATATACTAATGAAGAAATTTATGGTTATATAAATGAGTTGTCCTCCTCGGCATATTACACAGGTCAACAGCAAAAAAAGGCTTGAATAACTACTATATAGATTTGATGCAGCATGGCTACCTAAGTACAAAAATTCTATGGAAATTTTTTTTTTTAAATAATTTTTAAGTATATTTGTCAATATTTTGAGATATTTCTCCACTTATATTATCATAACTCAAAATCAACTTGTCCGATTTTGTTGAAATACATCTACAAAAATCATGATTTACAATTAGTCAATTCACAAGGAATCCTAACATGTCATATTGTCAAAATGTCCTAATATTTCACAATGGTTTAAAAATATTGTTGTACGGCTCAGCCGCTCAGCGCTGGACTTTTCTGATTAATTACGACAGCACAATAAACACAGCATGCAACGTTCTATTTATTTAAGACACTTTTTGTTAACAAACCAACAACAATATTTTTAAACCATTGTGAAATATTAGGACATTTTGACAATATGACATGTTAGGATACCTTGTGAATTGACTAAATATTTTTAAACCATTGTGAAATATTAGGACATTTTGACAATATGACATGTTATGATACCTTGTGAATTGACTAATTATCTTTAAATGATGTTTACAAATATTTTTAATGCGATCAATAGTTTCAAAGTTATGAAACAAATTGTTAGCCAAAAAATAAAAAAATTGGTAAAAAAAAATTATTTTTCGGCAATCGAAAAACGAAAACGGCAATAGGTATTATATTTTATTTATTTGTAGTAAAGCTACATATCATGTGAATTAAAAAAGATATGGATCATGAAAATCGGTGCATGGTTAAGGTTTTTAATTACAATTAATTGAAGCTGTCGCATATTTACAAGCACTGTAGAAAATGGTATAATGAAAATGCAGAACACAGAAACACAGTTGCATTATACGACCCGGATTTCGGCAAACCCTCTTTACATGTAGAAAATTGTTTGGAAAAAAACCTTTATGACATTTTTATGATTTTCAGAATTAAAAAAATAAGTAATAAACGAAAGGTTGTTTTACGATTGCGGTAGAAAACTAATAAACGCTCATAAATGTGCGTGCACGCTGCAATGCTCTTTTTTTCCGTTGGCTACCTGTAACGGATGATTTTTTTGCATTAAATTCCTTAGGCCCTAATCATGTACAACGCAGCGCAACGCCACAGAACTAACGCAACGCCAAAGAATAACATTGAAAGCACAAACAATGTCATAAATATTTTGTAATTTTGTTGTTGCTTTCTACAGAAATTCACATTGCGTCTTAAAATTTCAAACGCTCCATTGCTTGTGTCGTTGAAAATTTTAAAACGGTACATGAATTTCTGTTGAAAGCAACAACAAAATTACAAAATATTTATGACATTGTTTGTGCTTTCAATGTTATTGTTTGGCGTTGCGCTGCGTTGTAAATGATTAGGGCCTTAATGTTTTTTATGATTCTTGTTTAATTTTTACGATTGCGGTAGCAAACTAATAAACGCTCATAAATGTCCGTGCACGCTGAAATGCTCTTTTTTCCGTTGGCTACCTGTAACGGATGATTTTTTTGCATAACATTCCTTAATGTTTTTTATGATTCTTGGGAATAAGAAACAAATTTGCAGCACACACAAACTGTACCCACATGAAGGGTTATCCCAAATTATAGTATCAGTATTTATAAGATCTCCTTGAGCCATTTTACTGTATTCAAGAATTGTTTGCGATAACGGAAACATCATTTTATCCCTACATAAAGAGTCATTCAGCTTACAAGTTAAAACAATTTTCAAGTATTAATAAAAATGAGCAAGAAAGCCAGAACATTTTTATGTAAAAACAATCCGGATTCATTTTGTTATGTGTGCGGCCAATATATCACCGAGAAAAAACCTAACTTCATTGCAAAAGTCATATGAAGATTGTTATAATTAGTCAATTCACAAGGTATCCTAACATGTCATATTGTCAAAATGTCCTAATATTTCACAATGGTTTAAAAATTTTGTTGTACGGCTCAGCCGCTCAGCGCTGGACTTTTCTGATTAATTACGACAGCACAATAAACACAGCAAGCAACGTTCTATTTATTTAAGACACTTTTTGTTAACAAACCAACAACAATATTTTTAAACCATTGTGAAATATTAGGACATTTTGACAATATGACATGTTAGGATACCTTGTGAATTGACTAAATATATATCCGCACAATTTGAACCAGCATTGGACGCCCAGTACCATATGTATTTCATGGCGATTGAATTTATCTATGAGGTTTTCTAACGCATAGTAAGTATAGGTTAATACATTTGGAATATTTCATACTTAAAGTATTTCTAAATTAAATTTTGAAATTTTTTTCATTTTACAGACGACGCTTGGAAATTTCGAAGCCTATGCTATGTAGAGAAACAGCGAGCCACGAATCCGATTGTTATTTTTGTTTAAGTACAAAAACCGGCTTCGGAAAACATATGCGATGGTCTTACCCCACGAGGTCTGCTGATGGGTTTACACTTGCAGTTCTACATTCACCAGAAATGAAATATGCTGAAGATCAGGGTCCAAGCTCTAGTCAAGTGCTTTCATCTTCACCAGGACACTTAACCTCAAGTATGTGTTCCAAATCAGAAAGTTCAAATTCAGCACTGCTATCTACATCTGAAAATGACGAGTTAATCCCACACAAAAATTTCTCGCCGAGACCATGGAATCAAGACCAGCTTAATGATGTAATTGGATTGTCGAAAAGGTCTTCGGAATTACTAGCGTCCCGAATGAAAGAAACAAATCTCATAACAAAAGAAACTAAAGTTTCGTATTACCGTACTCGAGAAGAAGGCATATTTAATGGCCCACAAATTCGCAAATTGGTCAAAGATATTGATTTTGGCAGTTCAATGTCAGAAATTGAGAAAAATGCATGGGATTCGTTTGTATGGGTTATTCAAAATTTCTTAGGAAATAACAAGGGTGATGATTACGTTACGCACGTTGAAGAGATGTTAACTCACTTCCAGAATCTTGGATGCAACATGAGCATCAAAGTACATTACCTGCACAGTCACTTAGATCGTTTTCCTGAAAATCTAGGAGACTTGAGTGAGGAACAGGGCGAACGATTCCACCAAGATATCCGGACAATGGAGGAACGATACCAGGGTCGCTGGGATGCACACATGATGGCTGATTTTTGCTGGAGTATTCAGAGTAACACTTCGTTATTAAACAATAGTAGAAAATCGTATAAAAGAAAATTCCAGAGTTTGTAGTTTATAATAATTATTTATTTATTTTCTTATTTTATTTCTTATTATAAATTTAAGTAATAAAATATAAATTTTCTACTGTTTAATACATTTAAACTTATCCAATTCAAATGTTACTATGTAATGCATTTTCGATGTGAAAATTGTACATAGCATGTTTTCAAAATTCAATAAATCGAAAGCAGAACATTAATTACTCAATTTTATTTATATCGAGAAAAAAAACTAAAATTTTGTGAAAATGAGCGAATTCACTTAATTGTGAATAAATTCGAAAATTATCAATCAATTTTTATGACCGATATCTCATTTTGTTGCTTTTACATATGGCTTTGTGATAAAACAATAAATCTGCACAATTTTTGCCGTTTTCGATTTTTCATGATTTTTTTAAAACGAAAATATTTGCCATTTTTACGTAAAAAATATATCTTTGGCTTCAATTTTTTCTTATAACTTCGAAAATAGTGGGCCGATTGAAACGCGATGTATAAACGGTTTAAAGGCTATGTAAATTTAAATTTTTCTAAATTTATTTTAATAATATCGGACTAACACTTTTTGAGTTATCATTAATTATGTGAAGAAACGTCTAAATAAATTTACAATTTTACTAAAAAAATTTTTTTAAAAAAAACCTCTCCATAGAATTTTAAATTTGGACCATATTTGTACTACTGGAACCACAATACATCAAAATTGTATAGTGGTTTTTCAAGCCTTTAAAATTTTTTCGATTTTGTGGCCTTGTGTTATTTCAAAGCAACTTCTGGACAAAATATGAGTTTGGATTTGTAGACTTTTTAAGATTTATGGCAGATGGATTTGATGCATAAGCAAGTTACTTCAATGATGCTGAGAAGCGAAAGGGTGCATTTCCTTATGAATATTTAAAATCGTTTGAAAAATGATATGAAAGAAACTCACCAATTAAAGTTTAGTAAGGCGAATCATAAATATCTTAACGATTGTGATCTTAAAAACCACTTCTGAATATATTTAATATTTAGACGCAAACAATCCTCATTGTTGGGTGATTTCGAATCACTGCCATATGGAGGCTTCATTTAGCCAAACGAACTCATTCACCACAAAAATATTCAGCATAGCTCAGATGATGGTTGTAAAATCGTTTTATCTTACCCGTCTCACTGTCATGATTATAAAAATGACCTACCATTTTATGTTTGTTCGTTTGCTCTACAAGCGCCACTGTGCGGCGGGAGGTAAAATAAAAAACTAATTGCTGGTTTCGGAAAAACCTATCCAAATACAATTTAATCAAAAACCGTGGCTAAAGGCATACACAGACTTAAATACGAAACAATTTGAAAACGATTTCTAAAAATGGCTCAATAATGCTGTGTATGGTAAAACTATGGAAAATGTGAATAAGAGAAATGTCGGTCGGTTAGTTAGTGAATGGGATCGTAATAACCGCAACCGAATGCATATAAGTGAACTTATAGCAAAAGCAAATTTTCACAGCTTAATGATAAATTATGGGCAGTTCAAATAAATAAAACATTGACCTATTACAACAACTAATTTATTTCGGTTTTTGTGTACTTGATATGTCAAAATAAAAAATGTATGATTTCCATTATGCGTACATTAAACCTAAATTTGGGTATATGTAAAATAAATCCCAATTATATGAAAACCGACTTTTTCATTTATTCAATAAAAACTAATGTTGTCTATAATGACATAAGAGGAGAGCACTCTTTAAATCATCAGCATATTCAGAAAACAATCCTTTGCTTAATTAATTAAAAAAGTACTTGGAATGATGACAAATTACTCTGAGGGTAAATTCATCACCGAATGTGTAGACTTAGGTCTCAACGTTTATTCTTTCACAGTTGAATATGATAAAGATGTAAAAAGAGCTAAGGGGATTAAAAAGTGTGTGGTAAGCAATTATAATATAGTTTTTTGGTGGCTTCTTTAAATCGTTAGTCATTTTGTTTGCCTGTGTGAACAGCGGGAGTTTGATCGTGTGGATCGTGGCTCCGTGCTGAGTTATTATTTTTTATACTTGCTAACTTCACTCTAGTCCAAGGCGAATTCATTTACCAGGTGGCGTTCAAAGCACAGCTTTTTTTTTCTTACTTAAGGTAGGATTACACGATGCACCAATTATTGGTCAACTTTATGCACCAATCGTGTAATTTCACAATTTATTGGCTCATACGGCAACCTTCGACAATACTATTCTTATTTGGCCCAATCAAATGCAGCCCTGGTACGGCAATCGTGTAACTGCTCGATAGACAATAATTCGGCAATGAAATGTGTTAATTGCGCCAATATTTATTGGTTTCTTGAGCGGCAATCAAAGTGGGCAATAAGCGCCAATATTAATTTTTTCTTTAGTCGTGGAATATTATATCTGTAAGTAAAATTAATTTTTACTGTTGTAAATAAATTAATTACACTATGCTAGTTGAAAAAACAGACAAGCAGGGCATGGCGTTTTAACATAAATCGGGTACGCTGAATCCAGTTTTCGAGATATACCGTTATTTCGAAAATGGAGGAGGTTGCACAACATATGTTCGGGTAACTCAAAAACGGTTTAGTTTATTGAAAAAACTTAAAAAACCGAAATTCCAAACAAAACAAGCCATAAATGATTAAAATCCGTTTGCAACTTTTGATTTTATTCACAAAAGTCGACAAATTTTAATTAATTTAAGAATTTCATAAAACGCAATATTTGTATGAGACAGACTTTAATCACTTATAGCTTATTTTGTTTGGAACTTTGTTTTTTATATTAATCATTTATGGCTTATTTTGTTTGGAATTTCGTTTTTTATACGTCTGCAAAAAATTAGAAGCATAGCTGCATTTTCCAATTTTTTATGAATTTTTAAAAAACAAAAATTTCGAAATTTTATTAAAAAAATTATTTTTTTTCTAAAAAAAAAAATTATGTTTCTAAAACAACTGTGGATATTAGAAAGAAGTTTTATTTTTCTTAAATTTTATTGCGAAATTTCGGTTTTTAAGTTTTTTGAATTAGCTAAAGGGTTTTTGAGTTACGCGAACATATGTTGTGCAACCTCTTCCATTTTCGAAATAACGGTATATCTCGAAAACCAGAGCCAATCTTAAAAAACCGCGGGCACCACTGGATTCAGCGTACCCGAATTATGTTAAAACGCTAGGTGCCCAGCTTGTCACGAAAAAAAGTGTCAATTTCTTGCACAGTGTTATTATTTATGTATATATGTGTCTGGTTTTTTAATAAGTGGAGACACTAGTTGCAACAATTCCTTAAAGGTTTGTTCGGCCATACCGCCGTATGACATTTTTAAATAAAAACTTTTGATTTTCGATTTCTCTAAGGTTCTTTGTTTTTGTGAGCCACTCTCTGACCCAAATACTTTTTTTAACACACTTTTTTTAATATTTCTTTGTATCCAATTCACACAAAATAATTATAGCAGCTGCAATTTTCTTTTGAGAAAAATCATTTTCACTTAATTAAATAAATTTTTTACAGACTTAAAATTATTTATTGTATTCTGTGGTATTTATGTTAGCAAAACAAAAAATTTAATTAAACACTACTGCTATTTCTCAGTGTTGCCGCATACCATAGCAATCGTGTAACTGGAAGTCGGCAATTATTGGCCCTTAATCGTAGTGCGCCAATTTACGGCAACCAAATTAATGAAATTTGAGGCAATCGTGTTACTGCAGAAAATTTGATTGGGACAATCGATTTATTGTCCTCCAAATTAGCACAATAAAAATTGTTACAAATTGGTGCATTGCGGCAATCGTGTAACCCTAGCTTTAGGGAGAGAAATGTCAAAAGTTGCTTGTGGTTTTGACATATCGATCAACGAAAGCAACAAGAAAATACATTGTTGTGTTTTTGGTGTTGTTACTTGTTGTAGTATCGACTCCACCGTATACATGATTTAGCCTTGCTCTAGTCATTAAACTACAATCGGTCAGACGCCGGCAATTTATTTAACTAAATAAAGGTTAAATAAAATAAAAAGTGAAACCTAAAACTTTAAATGAAAAAATAACTAAATTAGTTGAAAATAAAATAGAAATAAACAAAAAAAAAGGCGTGGATTTTTATTGTTTAAAAATAAAAGAAGAAACAAATACAAGCGCCAACAAGAAAACACAGATGGTTCTTTTGCCTTTTTGTGTGTGTGGGCGTGATTATCCCAACCTACATCAACACATTGTCTTTGTGGGTCAGTACAACCACCATATACCAACCACTACTTGAGGTTCCAAGACGTACATTCTCCCAGTTCCCTACAACGAGAACCAGCCTACACCAGGTACCCGTTTGCACCGTAACATGTGGTCCTTCGCCCGTTCCAGTTTAAGAAGGTACGTACTGTGGTGTATGCATTATATTGTGTCGCGCCATATTGTGCCTCGGGAAAATGAGGTTTAGTTGTGCCAAAATAAACCCTCACAATTTTAAGACCCATTTCTTTTTTGCCTTACTAACCCGTTACTCTCCCAATTGTTGCCAGCGTGTCTAAAACTGTTTAATATAGTTTCTGATTGAAAATTTTTGTTGTTTTTTTGAAACGTTCTCGCATATTTTGTTGTTCGATTTTTTTTAATAAAAAATTTCAATATTGGACAGGTGTATTCGGGCGGCAGATGAGCAAACAAATTTCAAGGTTATGCTAAAAAAAAGGAAGACTTTTCCGCATACACAAAATGGGCATAGATTTTGTGAGAACTCACTTAGAAGAAGTTTGTTGGAGATACAAACAGGTATTTTAAGAGTGTTCCGCAGGCTCTATAGAAGTTAAAAAGAAGAGTTAGTGGCAGTTCAGACCAAACATCCACAGGTTCGATGTATAAACGTGCGATGTATAAACATTCTTTCAAATGCAAAGCAAGTATTAGAACAAGAGAGGGAGAAAAATAAAAGCGTGGTTCCCAACATTTGTTTAATACCAGTACCCCCTTGTGATACTTTCATGGAGATAACATTTCGTGACCCAACTCCATGTCAGCGGGAAACAGCGTCAGAAATTAAAAGGATCCAAATTGAGATTAATAATTGTATTTCGGTCTTAAAATTATACAATATAGATATTGCCTCATGGGATCAAATTTTGGATTTTCGGAAAATACCTTACATCTGTGGCAGCAATTGGAGAAAAATAAAACAGAGGTTCCCAAATAAGAAGAATTAAATAACTTTCTGACCAACAGACATAATGCCCTTGATTGAAAGTATTTTTGACATTATAGTAGCGAACAGTTAAGCTGCCAGTGGTTTCCAAGCAGGCCCTTCAAATAATAACAATATGTCTACAAAAGCTAAGCAGTGTAAGACCAATCACACAAAAGTTGACTCAAGTACATGCAAGTTGTGTAAGGAAAATCACAAAATTAGTGTTTGCAATAAATTTTTATCGCAAATTTGTATAGTGCCGAAAATTTTGTGATTTTAAAATTAATGTATAAAATATCGACCAATACTGTACACCCAATTCAATATGTGGTAAAAACTGGCAAAGACATTTTCGATGGTCCTCAAATTCGAAAATTGCTTCTAACTTTCTAGAAAATATCAGGAGTCCAAATTACAAAGAAATTGAAAACTATTAAAAAATTGGAAAATATTAATTAAATTAAATTTCTTATTCATGTTTGTTTATTTTTCTTATTGTAGGTGTTCAAATGTCACTGAAAATTCCATTCTTGCATTCGCATTTTGACTTTTTCGGCAAAACCTTTGTACCCTAAGCGACGAGCATGGTGGACGCTTTCAACAACAACTTAAGACCATGGAGCAACGTTATACAGGACAATGGAATGAAAATATGATTGTTTTAATTGTTTCCTTATAAGAGAATCAAACTCAGAAAATCATAGGAGACAAAACGAAAGTCGAAATTATTTTTAGATTATGCTTCGTTAATCTTGTTGATTAAAATATTACTACTTGCTAACTTTGTTTGTAGACTAAGTACTTAAACTGGTAAGTATTTGTTAATTTTATTTTCCACTTGAGCCTCAGTAGCTACAAAACTGATGGCAAAAAATTATGTTAGAAAAACTTAAATCTGGCGTAATTTATCGTTAATTCACATATTGCATAACAAAATCGAGTACGTCGTTCCAAAGTTACGATAATATGTATGGAGCAGCCTCTTACAAAATCTCAAATTTTATAAACAAAGAATCCTAGAAATAATGATGACTTTTGCAGTAGGGTAACTATAACGGATCAAAAAAATCTACTGGTTATTCAGGGAACTTTTGCTTGTTGCATAGTGTTATCGAATTTCAGTCAAAATATAAAAATTGTTGAAAATAATATTTTTATGTTAATGATATGCTATAAAAAGTAATACGAAATACTTCAGATATATCACACTTATTTATAATTAATTTTTTTAAAACCTACCAGTGTGTTTTAATGTTTGAGCGTAGGGAGTGCATACAACATTTCATCAAGATATTGGATGAAAATGACGACTATGGTGTAGCCGAATTTAATTGGCCCAATTTTAAATGCTGCACATGGAATAGTCCAATTTACAAAGACACATTATAAATTTTATAAATAATTATAACTTTATCTTAATCTATAAATAAAGCAAAAATATAAAAAACAAAAAGGTTTCTAGCTTTTTTCTATTTATTTTTTATTTTCATAATTAGAAATAAAACGAATAACAATAAATGATAAATAAAAAATTATTTTATTATATATATTATGGAAGATGGAATTTCTGCGTTGTCCATCATTGTTTTTGAAGAATGAAATTGGGATTTCAAATAGCTCCATAATTTGTAATATGATTCCTTCTAGCGATTGCATCGTTTTGCTTAACATACATATTATGTTGAGGAGTGCTAGATAAATGATCGTCTCGTATTTCGCTTTCTTTAGTTATACCACAGGTTTCATAGCCAGCGTTGTCAGCTTTTCATATCCATCCAAAATGCGGTATTCCCCTTATCAACACGCGCTACACCATTGAGATATATATAACCAAAACACGTTACTTTAGCACTCTAAATTAAATTTGAATAAAAAATCAAATATTTATTCAAACAAAATACACAAATAGCTATCTGCATACTGGTTTTTAACTTTATTTCAGGTACAAAACGTAGATACTTACATTTTGAACAAACCAGATAAAAAAAGCTAAAAACAACAAATAATATTCTTTTGATATATCAATAATAATTTGGTCGTTTTAAACACTTAACATAAAATTGTAGGTATTAAAGTAAAAAATTAGTGAAATATTAGCGTTTCATAAACCTGTTTTATTTATTTTTTATGATTAAGGGGGTAAATCAATAGGTCAGTCTTTTTATTTAATATTAAACTTTTAATACGCAGTACAACACATGATTTCGGGACTCAATTCTGATAATTGTTTATGAAAGTAGACCCAAAAAGAAGAACTTCTGCATCATTAGTTTGGTCAAGGTACATCAAATAATAATTTAAAAACTAATTTGAAGTTAGAACGTACCTTATAGGGAAATTTGTCACGTTTAAGGCTCTATTCTTTGTCATAACTCGAGAACCACTAGTCCGAATAAGCTGAAACAAATTTAAAAAGAATAACAATTCCTTTAATCTGTTCATACAACGTTTCGCTACATAAGCAACAGTTTCGCCGTTATAAATAAATGTATGAAGAAAAAAAATAATTTTTGCCCAAAAAATTGAAATTTTTTATTTTTAATTCATAAAAAATCCTTTGGAAAAAACACTTTTTTATTGATTCCTTATTTTGCGTAAAAATAAACATTCCGATTCATACTACAGCTATTCTTACACAGAAAATATGCGATTTTTATATGTTATTTATGCATGGAAACCAAATTTAGAACATTTTCAACTATTGTCACTATCCATCCTCGTTGAAGTTGACGCTTGTGGTTCTGATGACCTTATTTTCTTCGTAGGTGGTTTATATTCATGTTCTGAGTCTGCATCATCATCCAAAATAGACGTAATGTTCAAGGGCATGTTTTGTTCAGTGTGTGCACAAATTTCAAACTACATAATTTTAGAACTCCACCAACAAACCTCCGCAAGCAATGCATCCAATTGTTTGCCTTTGAATCGCTTTTCGATTGGCATGGTCACCTGGTGGAACCTCTCTCCTTGTTCGTCCGATTCCTGAGGTAATTGTGCCAAAAAGTTTCTAGGTGGAAATGCAAGAAATGTAATTTTAACGTCATAGATGCATTGCTTTTTTCAAACTAATACAGCAAGTTGTCCACTCGTGTCTGTATGTCATCTCGCTGTACACGGTTCTTTCCTAAAACGCCTTCGATACCTTGTTTCAATGCGTCCCACGCACATAGGTGGTTATAATGGTTCGAAAGCATATTTGTGAACGATAATAGTAAATTAGCACTTACTTCTAATGAAAAAATTAGTTAAAATATAACATTAACTTGTCAAGTTAAAATTATCAATTTTTTTGATATTTTTTAATTCCTCAAATAGCACCTATTAGATGATTAAGATTATTTATTATTTTTTCAATAACATTTATAATTTTTAATATAATAAATTACTATTCATATTTTCCATCTATACCTAAATCATATTTAATAAAAACGATTCAAACGATACCTGTTTGAAATATAAAAAAAAACATATACGAAAAAATTATTGGTAATGCGTATATATCGAAGTGAACAAATTTAGATATTACAATATTAAAATACTGACAACGATACGTACCTTTTCTAATCTTAGCTTCACTGAGTTTTGGAAAGATGGATTTCAAACAGTCATAGGCGTCATCAATATCTTTGACTACCACTTCGACGAATTTTCCAGCTATTCCTAATTTCATGTGGAGCGATGGCAACAAAATATCATCTAGATCCTTTATCAAAGGTTAAATCCGTAATTTTAATTGTTTCTCGAGCTCGGGGGTTCTTGCTTTCCAATCTTTACATTGATATTGATTGCCTGTGTATCGTGAATCCCAATTACAAAGGAAGCAGAAGTATTTTGGAAAACCGCCCTTTAATACAATGCCTTGTATTATGTTGACAATCTTTAGATCGCAGCAAATCTTCTATTTGTGTACATTGTAGTTGATTTTCTCCAAAATTTCGCCCAATGTTTCATACGTTTCCTTCATAGTTATGCTGATTCCCAATGGAATGAACGGTTTTTTGTTCGTTTTGTGCAATAGCACAGCCTTCAAACTTGAAACTGAACCATCGGTGAATAAACGCCAGTCGCCAGCGATATAATCGATTCCCAATTTTTTCACTAAACCTGGGATATCATGGGAGTATGTGAACGTATTTCCTTCGTCAACGGAATAAAATTTCTGAAAATCAGCTTGGCGTTGTCGGTATGATGTTGCGCTGACATTTTGCCGTTTTGTGTAAGCGGTTGTGGTCCATTATTTGCAATATCGGGTGTCCAATCAGCATCATTCAAACTGGTCGGATTGGTGAAAACGGTTTTGGCTTGCAGGGACACAGTATCCAGACTCGGAGGTTTAGGTGTATCGGTACCAGTAGCGCGTTTAAATGGAAGTGTGGCAGTAAAAGCAGCAATGTATACTTTTGTTTTCAATTGTTTTATGTTTAATCCATGAAGAGAATTTATGCATGCGTAGCACCTGTATTCATCATGTCCAGTTAGGTCTTCCACCCAAATTACTGGCTTCATAAAAAAAAACTGTCCACCTTTTCCATGTATCCACATTATAAGGGTATTATAACAATTTTTGCACAGTGTGTTCGGCGTAAAATTTGCACCACTTAAATCTGCTTCATCAAAATAATGACAAAACGTTGTTTTGAATTCCTCAGTAATTCATTTTTTCGGACGATATGACCACAAACGTAACAAAAAGTATCCAATTGTGGGCACTAACTATTTTCCATATATTATATGTTTTGTTGTTATTCACTTTTAAAAACCGGAGAAAAATTCACTTGTACTTCTCGCGTTCGTCGACTCTTGTTAAATGCCAAAAATCGATTGAAGAGCACCTATAAATACTACAAATAGGTCTGTCTGCGTACACATATTTTGCATAATTTTGTACAAAATGTCGCGAAATCTTGCAAAATGTTGTCTGCGTACTCCAAATCTCTTACAGCGAGAGAGCCAAAAAGAGAATTTTTTGACAGTTGGAAGTTAGAGAACTTGCAAAATGTTACTGGAGAAATTCCCTCTGGTAAGATTTTGCAACTAGTTTGAACAGCTGTTTTTATATACTGTTTGAATGAAAGAGTTTACGTGTGCCAAGATAGCGTCGACGAAATAGCGACGAATTTGGGAATTTAAAAACCGGGAAACCAAAATACCCAAATAATGGGGATTTACAGTATATGAACAAAAAGTTAGCGTCGAATTTAGGAATTTAAAAAGGGGAAGTAAAAATATATTTATATTTTTAATAAAAATACTAAAAATATTTACAACAGGCTTTTGCACGGTATAAACTGTATTTTTCTGAAAGTAAATAGTTTTCTGGACAAAATGAGCGATGCGTGCAAAAAATATATAGTTTATACCGAGCAAAAGCCTGTGGTTCATTGCATAAATCAGTAAAGATTTTTACTGACCATTTTGGATGAACCCAGATTTCTCGGAAACTGTCCGAACGATTTTTTGCACGCATCGCTCATTTTGTCCAGAACACTATTTACTTTTAGAAAATATATAGTTTATACCCTGCAAAAGCCTGTGGTAAATATTTTTTGTATTTTTATTAAAAATATAAATATATTTGGGCTTAAATCTAGTTTACCGACGCAGCTCCAAATATAAAAAAAAGTATCTAGGGTGATAGAAAATGGAAAAATAAGAAGAAAAAATAAAATAAGAAAGTTGGCGCAAACGCTTAGTTTTCGAGTTATGGACGTTTTAAGTTTTTATATAAATATATGATTTTGCAGTACATTTCCAAATGTATATGGCTAATATTGGTATCATTGCAAAGCGTTTCACTAGATCTTTCTGGCCATACAGAATTTATTTTAATATTTTTAGTTTATAAAGAAGTTGGACGAGTTTGCAAAATACAAAAGTTTTTTAGTAAGTATAAAAACATATTTATTAATTTTTTCTAATTCTTTAATGTATGTATATGGGTTAATTCCAAACACAATGCTTTTTTTTCGTCTCAAGCTTTTTATTTCTTTCATGTAAAAGAAAATAAAAAAACAAAAACGGCAAGTAAGCTTTAAAATAATTAGCAACAAACAAAAGTAGTTGTTATTATTGTAAAACTTTCTGCTAAATTGTGCAAATGGTGCTTTAACTGTATATCATGCCTATTACATACAAATATACCTGTCTCCACACATGTTATTCATTAAGCAACATGGAAAAAGAGTTGAAAACAATAGAACAATAATAAAAAATCAACTGTTTTTCAATGATTGTATTTATTTTTATTGCTTTTTCCTGGTTTTACCTGAAAAATGTTATCAATGTCATTTTGACGTTCTAATTTTACTTTGTCTCTGCGTTTTTTCCGTAATGTCACATTTTTTTTAATTAAGTCATAATCATTACTTGAGCTGTTTCGTTTGCTTTATGTGCATCGCTATTAAAAAGTGCAAGAAGTGATAAATTGATTAAGATAAAAAATAAAATAATAAAATCAATTATTTGGTGTTTTCAAGTGAATTTATAATCGCACGATGGTAAGTACAGCTAAAAATTTCCGTACTGTCACACAGTTATTTAATAAAAAATCGTAAAAAATAAAATAAATAAAAATGTATATTAATATATTACGAAGTTTTGATCACTTTTTCTTGTTTTTATTTTCCGTGAAATAACTTTTTAGAAGAAAAAAACAAAAAAAATATCACAAATTTCTTTACTGTCACTTTTAAGTAAAAAGGTTTTTTTTATTTTAAAAGCTTATTTCTCGAAAATTCTGATTGATTTCAATACTGTAGTTCTTTTGATGTAAAGATAAAAACAAATAGAAAAAAAACCAATCGGGAATCAATTTTTTATGAAATATTCACAGATTCCGATGAATAGATTTGTTCATGAATTTTTTGTTAATATAATTGGATTACTTTTATTTTTTGTTTCGTTTTTATAAAAAAGAAAAAACAAACAGTAACCAAAAACAAAATAATGAATAAATGTTTAAGTTTTCGTTACACTTGAAATTTAAATTGGATTTTCTTTACTGTCACTTTTTATTTTTTCAAGTTTCCAGCAAAATACAACAATTTCTTCCAAATTGTTTGAAGCAAATTTGTTACTTTAAATGTAAGCTGCACAAAAACAAATTTTTGTAAAAAAATTACTTTTTTTTAATTCTTGAATTATAAAAGGAAAAAAAAATAATTGGAATCTCTTCGAAAAATAACTTTTTGCTATTACTAACCCGTTTTTTTTTAAGAAAAACATCCAAAGCTGGTAAATAATAAGTGAACGAATGCGATAGTAGGCTTTGTTCTAACATTTTTGCATTAATTTCTTAGTTTTGTAAATTTTTGTAAAAAGTGACATTCCGGAAAATATTTATCCAAAATGCAATAAAAAAGCAAAACAAATTTTTTTTAAAGAAACTAAAAGTAATTTCGCAATCTGCACAAATCTTAATGCAAGTAAACAATTTCAGAGAATGAATTCCTCAACCTTAAAAAAAAAAAAAAAAAATGCTCATGTACACTACTTTTGGAATTAACCCATATACTACTACATGGGGGAATGTCACTTTTTACAAACATTTACAAAACTAAGATATTAATGCAAAAATGTTAGAACAAAGCCTACTATCGCATTCGTTCACTTATTATTTACCAGCTTTGGATGTTTTTCTTAAAAAAAAACGGGTTAGTAATAGCAAAAAGTTATTTTTCGAAGAGATTCCAATTATTTTTTTTTCCTTTTATAATTCAAGAATTAAAAAAAAGTAATTTTTTTACAAAAATTTGTTTTTGTGCAGCTTACATTTAAAGTAACAAATTTGCTTCAAACAATTTGGAAGAAATTGTTGTATTTTGCTGGAAACTTGAAAAAATAAAAAGTGACAGTAAAGAAAATCCAATTTAAATTTCAAGTGTAACGAAAACTTAAACATTTATTCATTATTTTGTTTTTGGTTACTGTTTGTTTTTTCTTTTTTATAAAAACGAAACAAAAAATAAAAGTAATCCAATTATATTAACAAAAAATTCATGAACAAATCTATTCATCGGAATCTGTGAATATTTCATAAAAAATTGATTCCCGATTGGTTTTTTTTCTATTTGTTTTTATCTTTACATCAAAAGAACTACAGTATTGAAATCAATCAGAATTTTCGAGAAATAAGCTTTTAAAATAAAAAAAACCTTTTTACTTAAAAGTGACAGTAAAGAAATTTGTGATATTTTTTTTGTTTTTTTCTTCTAAAAAGTTATTTCACGGAAAATAAAAACAAGAAAAAGTGATCAAAACTTCGTAATATATTAATATACATTTTTATTTATTTTATTTTTTACGATTTTTTATTAAATAACTGTGTGACAGTACGGAAATTTTTAGCTGTACTTACCATCGTGCGATTATAAATTCACTTGAAAACACCAAATAATTGATTTTATTATTTTATTTTTTATCTTAATCAATTTATCACTTCTTGCACTTTTTAATAGCGATGCACATAAAGCAAACGAAACAGCTCAAGTAATGATTATGACTTAATTAAAAAAAATGTGACATTACGGAAAAAACGCAGAGACAAAGTAAAATTAGAACGTCAAAATGACATTGATAACATTTTTCAGGTAAAACCAGGAAAAAGCAATAAAAATAAATACAATCATTGAAAAACAGTTGAATTTTTTATTATTGTTCTATTGTTTTCAACTCTTTTTCCATGTTGCTTAATGAATAACATGTGTGGAGACAGGTATATTTGTATGTAATAGGCATGATATACAGTTAAAGCACCATTTGCACAATTTAGCAGAAAGTTTTACAATAATAACAACTACTTTTGTTTGTTGCTAATTATTTTAGAGCTTACTTGCCGTTTTTGTTTTTTTATTTTCTTTTACATGAAAGAAATAAAAAGCTTGAGACGAAAAAAAAGCATTGTGTTTGGAATTAACCCACATACTAATTTATTTAAGAATTTTAATTAAAATACAAGTAAAACCTTTTTTATGTTTATGTTATACTAATGAGGAGAGCATCCTTGCCCATTGGCAAAGGCCGTCTATGCAGAGAATCTTTAGTTAGCGAAGCCGGTATTAGTTATACCATAGGGGAGAAAATAGTTGCGCCCAGCCGAAGGCCGGCTATGCAAGGAAGCTTTAGTAAGCGAAACCGGTGTTTATTATACCATAGAGAAGCACATCCTTGCGTCCGGCCAAAGACTGGCTATGCAAAAATTTTTTTTTTGCGATGCTAATGTTTGTTATTTTATAAAATTTGTATTACACTTTTATTTAAATAAACTACATTCTTTCCTAGTGCACTTCCGTAACATTTCGACGTAAAATAAAAAAAACTGTAATGTGATCTAAAGAGTTTAATATTTTGAAATAAATTATGTATATCCAGAAAAATCTGTTCAAGAGCTTTAAAATGATACCAATATTGTCCATATACGTTTAGAATTGTAGTGGAAAATTACATATTTATATGAAAACTTTAAAAGTCCATAACTCGAAAACTAAACGTTTGCGCCAACTTTTGTATCTAATTTTTTCTTCTTATTTTTCCATTTTCCATCATCCTGGGTACTTTTTTTTATTTGGAGCTGCGTCGGTAAACTAGATTTGTTCCTATATTTGTACTTCCCTATTTTAAATTCCTAAATTCGACGCTAACTTTTTGTTTATACTGCAAATACCCATTATTTGGGTATTTTGGATTTCCGGTTTTTAAATTCCCAAATTGGACGCTATTTCTTAAACGCTATCTTGGCTCACGTTTGTTATTTCAATTGTTTACACACCGATGAGCTGTTTTCTTGCAAGATTTCACTGGATACTGTCTGCGTACTTTTTAAGATATTCTCAGCCGAAAGAGTAAAATTTGTCTTACTCTCCCAAAAAAATTTACTGAGTATTTGCTACTGGAAAAGTACCCAGACAGACCTAATATTTCAACATTTTACTGGCAGGCACTTATGAAATATGTTTTCGAAACGTTCCAAAACATGAGCACTCATAAATGTGGGTGCAATTTCTGTAAAAAAAATCATGCAGGGGGCTTATTCTGAATTGCGATGCGAAAATCAATGCGATGCGAAAACACATAAATGCGAGCAATTGCTATTCTGTATTATGATATTCGCAAAGTTTTTTTTATCGCATTTCAAATGCGAAAAGATGGCAAGTAGGTATTCTACATTGCGAAAACAAATGTCAAATTCACAAAATGAAAGATTTTATTTTATTGATTTATTCATCATATACATATTTATTATTTAATTCAGGGAAGCAAGCAATAAGACCATCAAACCGAGTCAATTTGAAATAATTATAGAATTTATGAATAAGCCAATTGGCAAGAGGCCATTTGAAAACACCAAATGCACGTGCCACAGAATCCATTTTTATAATTTTTCTTACAGAATGTCCTAAATGAATTTTATAAACAATTTTCACAGCCAAACACAAACAATTTTTTTTTTTTTTAATTTGACGTTTGTTGACACTGACGTTTATTTGAGCAGCGTTGCCACGATTTGAAATAAATTGCGAATGCGATTGCGAAAGTCTAACAGAATACCAATTTTCTTTCGCATCGCATTTCATTTGCGCATCGCATTGATTTTCGCATCGCAATTCAGAATAAGCCTCCAGGTAACTGACGGAAAACCCCAAATAATTAAAAAAGTGCACTTTCCTTTTTACCTTTTAATTGTCCACTCACATTTATTAACGCTTATTACTTTGCTACCGCAATCATAAAAATCAAATAATTTTTTGTTTATTTCTTTTTTCATCAATGTTTTTTCCAAAGAATTTTGCGGATATCTTGAGCAAATTTTTGAAACTCATACCTTTTCTTAATTATGAATAAAGGCGAAACGCGTTCATCGATTTTCATGATTTATGTCTCGTTTTGTTGATAGGTTAGGCAACTTTACGTGAAAGTAATAGGAATTGACACTTTTTTTTACCGTTTTGGATTTTTTATGAATTAAAAATAAAAAATTTCAATTTGTTGGGCAAAAAATATTTTTTTTCTTCATGCATTTATTTATAACTGCGAAACTGTTGCTTATGTAGCGAAATGTTGTATGAACAGATTTAAGGAATTGTAATTCTTAATTTCTCGAGTTATGACAAAGAAAAGAGACTAAGACGTGACAAATTCCCCTATACGATACTTATCAATTTCAAATTAATTTTTAAATTATTATTTGATGTACCTTGACCAAACTAATGATGCAGAAGTTCTTCTTTTTGGGTCTACTATCATAAACAATTATCAGAATTGAGTCCCGAATCAACCACCTGAAAAATGTTGTACTGTGATATTCTATGTGATATTAAAAAAAGAAACTCTAAAATTTCATAAAAAATGGTGTTAACAAGATTCATAATGAAAAATATACTTTCATTTAAACTGTCTGGCTCATCTTTTAGCCACAAAAATGCTCTAACAATAAGAAACGCGAGCTTTGCATTGTTAAAACGCGCTAAATTGGCATCGCCGATCATATCTGTGTGATGGTAGCAGTTGATTTATTACATTTCAATTAATAGGTACATAATTGGTACAACACCTTGTCAGTAATACACAGTTTGGTGGCCAACGAAAATGCTTTATTAAGATTGATCATTAGGCCCCCAATTCATAAAACATGCAAGTCATAGCTAATTACCTTTGCCCTAACAATTTTAATGGATAGCATACAAACGTTTTTTAAAAGTGTATCTTCTCTATGGATGTTATTGCTCATGTTATAACGTGGCGTAAATGGAGATTGTTTTAAATGCTGATCTTCATTACAATCAGATTTTAACAGTCTAATTCATAAAAATGTCTTATTTAAGGTATACTGTTCACTTTAGTTATTAATCTGTTTTTATCTTATAAACCAGTTATAAGAAACATGATGATTTATAAACGTTTAAGAATCTAAATTATTTATTAAACGATTTTTTTCATTTTGTAGTTAAAAGTTAGCAACACTGCATTATTTGAGCTGTCATATTTATTTTAGTGTTGCAAATATTAATATACCTGGCTACCAAAGTAGTCCGTTAGGGCTAGAAAGGAAAAACCTAATCAACCTAAATATTTGTAAAAATAGTTTTATTTATTTTATTATCGTTTGTTTTTCATAAAAAAATTAAGATTTATTTAAATGTGCTGTAAAGTTAAAATTTTTTAATCAAAGTGCACCAGAAGTAATCGACTACGAAGTTCATTTTATGCGTTTTGCATCACTATGGTGTTATACTTAAATATTTGTGAAAATTTTGTAGTTTGGTGGCAAAAAAGATATGGAGAAAATAAATAAAAGAAACAGAAGTGACAACTGGTTGGAAGTAGACAAGGTGATTGTACTGTTTCTAACAACGCCATCTTCTGTACTGGTGCTAACCAGTCCATATTCAATAACATTTCTAACAAAGACAAGCTGTTTACCCTAAGAGATCCAACCTCCCTGCTTTTAATCCGTTCATCGGCTGCCCGATGGCCAGACCGTTCGAACGATGGACGCGTTAGTTCCACTATTACCTCCACCCTGACATCTTTAGCAAATATGCACGGCTATGGCTCGTCGGGCCTGGGTGGTGGTACGTTGGTGGTAATAGTGGTAATAGTGAAAAAAAAAACACAATACAATTTTCGTGCCAGTGTATCAACTAACCTGCAGTTTCTTCCCCGTAGGACAAGGTGTGGTCGCCTACGGTCAGTATACCCTTCCCTAAGTTCGAACTGTCTATACAATTAAGAATGGCCCTGCCACTTAATTCATAATCTTATATTGTGTAGTTACGCAAAATTCTTACATGCTAAAGTGTTGATTTTATTTTGCAATTGGAATCATTAATATCTAAACAGAACTGTTGACTTTAATTTGAAATCCTTAATTTTGAAAAGAACTAGTGACTTTACTCTAAAATAATTAATTTTGAAAAACAATATCGACTTTAATTCGAAATTCTTAATTTTGAAAAGAACTCTTGACTTTACTTTAAAATTATTAATTTTGAAAACGGTATTGACTTTAATTTGAAAGTCTTAATTTTGAAACGCAATATTAATCTTGAAAAGAAATGGGGATTTTAATCTGAAATTATTAATTTCTAAAAACAATATTGGCTTTAGTTTGGAATTCTGGATTTTGATAATTTTGAAAGCTATATTGTCTTTAATTTGAAATTATTAATTTGGAAAAAATATTATTAATTTTGAAAGAAATAGGGACTCTAATCTAATTATTAATTTATAAAAACAATATTGGCTTTAATTTGAAATTATAAATTTTGAAAAAACGATACCGACTTTAATCCAAAATTATCACTTTTGAAAAGTAATCTTGTCTTTAATTTGAAATTATCAATTTGGAAAAACAATATTAATTCTGAAAAGAAATAGGGACTTTAATCTGAAATCATTAATTTCCAACAGCAATATTAACCTTACTTTGAAATTATTAATTTCTAAAAGCAATATTAATTTTAATTTGAAATTATTAATTTCTAAAAGCAATATTAACTTTAGTTTGCAATTATTAATTTCTACACGCAATATTAATTTTAACTTGGAATTATTAATTTTGAAAAGCAATATTGACTTTACATTGGGATTAATAATTTCTAAAAGCAATATTGATTTTTTTGTTTTTTTTTTGTGGTATCTTTATTTTATTCCCTAAAACCTTTTCAATAAAAATTTTCTTTTCTTTTTTGTTTTTAACTGTTTTCCTGTTTTTTTTTTTGTTTCCTTTATTTGTTTTTAAAGTTTATTTTGGAAAAAAAGATTTTTTTTTCTTATAAGGTAAAGATCAAATTTAAGGTTCCTTAAAAGTTGGCTTAAAAATAAAGATTATAAATAAAATTATCTTCAAAATTGTTGATTAGGCTCCAAATCGAGCGGAGATAAACTGCCGCATGCCCAAAACATGCGTGGTCAAATATAGGTGGACATTTGCTTGTTTTCTTTAGGCAAAAGAAATGGCCAAAGAAAACAAAACCCACCCGTGTAAACCGTACGAAAAAACTAATGGAGGCAACCCCTCCTGGATGTCAATATAATCAAATTTTTTCTACTTATATGTTGTGCTGTAGCTATTGTTGTTGTTGGTGTAGCTATTGCTGTTATTGGTGTTGTGTTATCCACTGTTTAGTTGTTGTTGTGGCTGGAGCTATTGTTGTTGTTGTGGTTGTTGGTGTATATATAGATGTGTTTGCTGTTGTTGTTGTTGATGCCTACCAAGTGTTGGCCTTTTTATAGTGGTTGGCTAATATATTTTTGGTGCAGGCACTATTGTTGTTGTCGACTATGGGTGGTGATATGGATGCTAATGCTTGTTGGTGCTATTTCTGTTGCTACGGTTGTCCGGGGATATAGATGTTGTTTGTTTTTAGGGATTTTGTTGCTGTAGCTGTTGTTGTCTTTAGCGTCGGAGCTATTGATGGTGTTGTTTGTTTTCAGGTTGATATTGTACTTTCCAACAATAGCTTTTGTTGCCGTTTCCCTTTTCCAAGGCTGGGTGTGGATTTTCCCAAAGTTGGTGTTGTTGGTTTATTGTGTGGGGGTCATTGTCAACTATGGGTGGCTGGTGTTGTTTTACGGGTTGTGTCTATTGTTGCGTGATTTCCCTTTTGGGTGCCGTTGGAACTTTGGCTGGCTCTTACTGACCCCTTTCCCGTTGCATTTGGTGTGGTGGCTGTTGGTGTTGGTTTTCCACATCTACCTGGCCTAGCTCAAGTCGCAGGGTTTAAGCGGTGTTTCAACCTTTGGACTACGTGGGCCGATGCGTATCACTGGCGGTATTTTCCCTTCTTTATAGGCTGTCCCTCCACGTTGTCCAAAGGCTTCTCCCGTTCTGCCTTGCTGGGTCTCCTGGCAATTCCGGTAGGCTGACGTTACTTCCTCTTGATACGCGTTATGATGGTGGGTGGCCTGTACTTCGAGAAGTTTGCGGCTTCAGTTTGCGGTCTGCGTCTACCTCCTACGACTTGTGAAAATGAAAAGGCCGGATGTTACACCAAACCTCCATTACATCAGTCAGCCATTACAATATTATCCCAACTGCAGCCTACTTCCCCACTACCCGTTGATTAAAAGGTAGTAACCCATGGTTCTACTCGTTTGGTTGCTTTAATTTTTCCCTCTGGCAACTTTTCCTTAATCGTGCTGGATCAGGGTTGCACTTAAACAGCCAGTGGGGTCCACACGGCACAGTATGTATCCGCGTTTTGAAGAGCAGGTAGAATTGTAGATATACACGTAAATATGACTTAACATTACATGTTTTAATTCATGAAGACTTTGCTGAAGGAGTTAGTGAAAGACATAGTTTCTATCATAGAAAACAAAAACACCGACATCGATACCAACTCCAACCAAAAGAAGAAAAAGGCCTGGCAGGAGCTCGAAGAAAAGTAACATAATTATTTTAAAACATGCTTTTTCATATACATATGAATCCCGTTTTTTACATATAATTACAGCTTTAACAACTTATGCCAAGGAGCAAAACGTAATATTTTTCAACTAAAGTCCCAGTGGACTTTATTAAAAATTCAGGCCAAAAATGCATGCTTCCCACAGAAAGGAAATAATGCAAACTGGAGGTGGACCAAAGCCATCTGACATCCCAATGTACGCAACAGATATCAATCTTTGGCTACCACAAGAATTTATTATAGATAAAAATAAATATGATTCAGATGCCGCAGTGGTGTACAACAAAACGTAATTTAAAAAAAATTATTAATTTTACTTTTATAGCTTAAATGTATTTTTAGATTTCAGAAGTAGAAATAATAGATTCACAGAAACTATTTGAACTTTTACCAACAACCAACACTGTAGAGGCCGAGTTTGAAAGTACGAAGAATATTTGGATGTGGAAAAACTTTTAAAAAAAGAAGAGGGTTAGTAATAATGATACTACATACACCCATGTATGCATATGAATTTTGTACGTACATATGTATGTATTAGGGATGCGAATTGGGACTGATTTTTAAAAATCCCGGGATTTTCGGGATCAATGTGTTTCTTTATGATGCTATTTTTTTTAATAAACAACACTTTTTGAATATTCAAAAGGTTTTATATACGTAACATAAATTTTTAAAAATAAAAACAACAAAACAAATTATTTTATACATATTTTTATAACACTGGCCCCACACATGATCAAACTGATCAGATTCTGAAAAAAGCTTAAACAAATATAGGTATCTCTTAGTTTTTCTAGATCATTTCATTTCGGTTTTTTGACAGCAATTCAATTTTTAATGTGAATTAAGTTGTGACGACATTAATACACTGCAAAGTGTAGTCCCTCATCGATCTCGATAGCTGAGTTAAAAACTGTAAAAATATGTCGACTGCAGTGCTGTTCACCTCCAGGGTGAGGGCGAGATTCGTAATCAATAATTTAAGTACGTCTGAAATTTATTTTAAAACAAAATGTTTATACAAATGTTTCTTAAAACAGATTTCAGGTTTAAATAATTTATTTATGAATACGTCAAATATTGTTTATTTATAAAAAAAAATTATTTTATTTCCCGTATGTTTTTTAAGCAAATTATTTATTATTATTGGACCGGAAGGAATATGAGCTATATCATAAATATAACGACTTAATTCTTATAATTATATCAACTTTTATTCTTTAGTTTCTGAATAATACTTAAATTGGATCGTGAATAATTTTTATATTTTGCTTGATATATAACAATTATTCCTTGATTTCTTTATTTTGCATAAAAATAATCATTTTTATTTTGGTATTATGTCTTAAGCCAAAGCTGAACTTGCAAAACGTAATTGTAATAAAGGCTTGAGATGTGAATCTGCAAATTTCGTTTCTACATAAAATAATGGTTTTTATTAAGCAAAATACAAAAATCCAGAAATAGTCGTCATATATCAAGCAAAAATTAAAAATTTTAAATACTCGCTGTGTGCCAAAAACAAAAATTAAACTCAAAAATAAGAATTATTTGCAATAAAAAATATAACTTAAATATAATTGTTAATCATTTTTTTGTATATAGGGATTTCGGTATTCGGGATTTCCCGTTTGGCTCCCTAGTATGTATATCGAGCAACCTACTCTTTGCTACGTTTTTATAGCTGTGTTTTGCTTGCATTTTATTTATGTATTTATGGATGTATGTGAGTAGTTTCGGATTTTGTATGTTTTATTACCTGAAAACGGGCATAAAAACGAACCAAAGAGTTGTTGCGTATTATTTTTTATTATTTAAATACTTCATAAAATTTGTACTTTAAAATAAAGTGATACATATGTAAGTCTGTATTTAATAATTAAATTTTAATTGTAACGAAGATGTTTTGCTTCGTATTTTAGACTTTACTTTTAAGTCAAAATGTAGCAAATTACAATATAGAAAAACTTACTGAATCGGAAATCAAAATTCGCGAAGAACTCCATATTATGCAAATGGGAAATGAAAAGAAAAGGGGTAGAAATCTTGATATAGATTATAAATTAATACAAGAAAATGAAAAAAGAAAAGCTAGAAATCTTGATTTAGGCTGGGTTTTTGAGATCTCAGCTAAATTAGGTTTAGTTAATCTGAAAAGAGATTTGAGACGCCATTACCAAGTTTGTGTATAACATTTTGTCGGAATAGCTTAGCTTTGCTTAAAATGTTGGTATTTAATGAAATACCAACATGAAATTTAACGAAAATCGCATATCGCCGGAAAAATCTGAGTTTCAGAGTACGTTAAACTGAGTTTAAACTTAATCCACATCTCAAAAACCCGACCTTAGAGTTTAAAATGTTACAAAATAAGAACATTCAATTAAGTGATATGTGCGACTTTATATATTTAAATATTGCTATGTATTCTTTATTTTGATATTTAAAAATTTGTTTAAAAAATGTTCTATGAAGGTTTTTAAAACCACTGAAGCTCTTCTTTCCTCTGGTAGCATATTCTCATTGTTGACATAAGTTTCGCTTTCCTCAACTTCATTTCGATCTTCATCTGAAATATAAATATAATACGTTTTAATATTTTTATATTTGCAGTTAACATTTAAGCTTGGATAAAAACAACTTTAAGGGCCTGTTCAACGATTTCGAACGAAGACTTATTTCGCTTAACTTACATGTAAAACAAAAACAATATCTTATAATTTGTTTTTGTTTTAACTGTGAGTTAAGCGAACGCAGTTTTCGTTCGGAAATAGATGAACAGGCAGTAAGTCGTGACATTTTTACTGCCGCAACTTTTTATACCTTTTTAAAGTTATTTTTTTAGATATACAATATGTACATACTTATGTATGTATGTAATTATTAATAAGCTTATGAAATTTGCATAATACATAAATAAGTATGTTACAAAAAATGAATTAATCACCCCTATCGTGAAAAACAAGTGGAATTTTTGTTCCCATGAAATTTTTATTCCCCTCGAAGGGAAAAATGCTATCGTGAAACTTCCGTTAACAATTTTTCGCGCTATCAGTTCTCAGTGAATGTAAAAAAGAAGAAATATTAAAAAATATTAAAAAAATAGTTTTCTTCAAAAATATACACATATATTTTAAAGAAAAGTTAAAAAACAAACTTAATAAAATATATTGTATTGGAGTGATAGTTTGATTGCAACATTAGCTTATTGCGCTTTTATGTAATAAAAAAATTTCTTAAATTCTGCCACATATAAGTTTGTACCTCTTTTAACGGAAATTGACCTTCAATTTTGTAAACTTTAATATTCGAATTTTGAGAAGAACTACTCACATACATACATATGTAAATGTAAAAAAAAGTGAGAAAAAAAAGGGAAAAGTGAACAAATTACAAGGGAAAAATGATTCACGATAGGGGTGAATGTAACCCAAAAAATAAATTAATAAAAAAAAAATACTACGCTTTGTATTATTTAAAGAATAAGCAAAATAGGAAATTTGAAATTAACTAATAGGGCATTTACATTACATTGAAATCTAATAGATTTCATTTGCAATCTTCCTCCAAATCTAGTTCGTTTACATTATACTTTTTTGACATTAGCGAGATTTGGTTTTCACAACAAAAACCGCCGACTGAAAGTTTTTTGTGTAACACATACTTACATACATATAAAGAAATAGGCATTTATAAATTTGCACTTCATTTTCTTTATAATTAACTTCATTTATTTTATCAATATTATTTGTCATTTGCATTTTTTCTTACTATTTTACGAAATTTTTAACAAGCAGCTATTATTGTTTTTGTTTTGTTTTTTGTTAAAATTGTTTCTTGTGCAGGGAAGTAGTTTTTAGTGCTATAAGGGGAAAAACATAGTTGCATCACTAAGTACTACTAGATTTCGAATAGATTTCGTCAAAATCTAGTCACGGAGTAGATTTTGTTTTGTACGGGAAATCTAGACAAAAACAACTAGATTTGGCTCGAAATCTCGAAAGTACTAGATTTCGTTGTAATGTAAATTGCCTATAACACATAACATTTATAACTCAATGTTTATTACCTTCAACCATATCATTTTCTTCAGCAGCAATATTGTGGAGGACAGATATGGCTGCATTTAAGGGGTTTGCATTTTCAAGACTAATTGTAAGTCCATCTAGC
The DNA here is from genome assembly GCA_943735925.1 of Pollenia amentaria. Taxonomy (NCBI): domain Eukaryota; kingdom Metazoa; phylum Arthropoda; class Insecta; order Diptera; family Polleniidae; genus Pollenia; species Pollenia amentaria. The sequence continues at coordinate 115,567,090 of OX031010.1, read as the reverse complement.
AGACAACGAAATCGTTGTTTCCAAACACCGAAGCAACGCTCAATCGGGTTTCTAGTGGCAAAGTGGGTAATATTATATTTATTTTGCTTTTCGTTCTGCGGTCTTGAAAGTGGCTTAAATAAATACGGCTGCAAAATATATCCAGAGTCACCTAACAAGCGACCTCTGAATTCTCCATTTTCAAATCGTTGCTTGATAGCTGACTCGTTAAATATCCAACAGTCATGCGTGCTACCTCTCCATCTTGCCACCACATCTCTTTTTATTAGGTTTGCGTCGCAAATCACCTTAAAATAATAAACCTTATAAAAATTTTCTTAATTAAAGGAATAAAACAATAAACTACCTGCACGTACATAGAGAAGTATCCCTTCCGATTAATATAATATTGCGCCAGATCGCTGCTGGTCTTTTTGATTTTAATATGGGTTCCATCAATAGCCCGAATAACTCCCGGAAAATTTCTTAATGCTTTTAAGTCTCTCATTAAAGCTTCTTCTTCCACCATAGATCCGGGCATTCTGTGTCTTCCTAAGCGGGCCAATGCTTTAGCAACTCTGGTGCAGATTCTGCACACCGAGGATTGACTAAGGCCATGAAGATCGGCCAAATCATCCTGAACCTTTATTTTATTATTAATGAGTAAAAAATATTGCGATTGTCTGTTATACTTACCTCTCTTCGTCCCCAACAACGCAAAGCAACCAAAACTTGTAATTTAACAGAAGTTCCACAGCCTCTTGTATCCAACTCAATCTCTGGCTTTACAGTGCTTATAATTTTTTTCACTGTTGCTTTTTCGAACCGATACCTCGATTTAAATTGGTCGTTAGGTATCAAAAATGGGTTACGTCGTTTCCTAAACGTTTTGGGCCGTCTTGTCATCCGAGCAATAGTATCTGAAATATACATTTTGTTTAACAAAATATTGTCAATATCATTTTTAAAGAATTCTACTTATTACTTCTTTCAAGAGCATATTTTAATGTGAAAAAAAAATTTCTCGAAGATTATCTTCATCAGCCATTTCAACATTATTTAGTTTTAAATACTGGTCATACATATGAATGCATCAAATTTCATACATTGAAATACTAGAATAAAAAAAATATTATTTCTTCGTTTTGAATTTAACAAATTTCAAAACAAATAGATGGCTCATCAAAAATAGCCAACAAAATCGCCAACTATTTTATAAATCGCCAAAAAATCGCCATGTCGCCAAATCGAAAATTAGGTCGCCAAAAGATTTTGAAAATCGCCACGTTTGGCGAGAAATCGCCACATCTGACAGCCCTGATTGTAGCGGGAAATGTAAAAAAGATAAAAACTCAACACTGATTTATTGTTTGGTATTTTGTTTAAGCTTTGATATCGTTGCAAACAAGACTTTTTGAGTGTCTGTAGGTAATTCTCATTCCCTCTGTAGTTTTGTTTGCTGATAGCTTTGGCTTTTCTAAAATTATTTAGGAGAACGTTTCCTGATGATCTGGCCTAAGCAACCAGTGAAATGCGCATAGGAACAGCTTATCCTCCAACAATAAATTTCAGTACTTTTTATCAATTATTTAAAAAGGGAATTAAGCACAACAAACAAAATCTTTTAATAAATAATAGTATTCCCACAAACAACTTTGATAATAAATTTTAGCAAGTGCACGTGCATAAAAAACTGAACTGGCAAATTGTTTTTATTTTGATTTCTTGCGAAAACAATAAAAGCACTTTGTTTTTGTTTTTAATATGTTTTTTCTTTACCCATTTACAACTACAATTGATGTTGGGAGAATTCTAACTAATTGTAGCGGGAAATGTAAAAAAGATAAAAACTCAACACTGATTTATTGTTTGGTATTTTGTTTAAGCTTTGATATCGTTGCAAACAAGACTTTTTGAGTGTCTGTAGGTAATTCTCATTCCCTCTGTAGTTTTGTTTGCTGATAGCTTTGGCTTTTCTAAAATTATTTAGGAGAACGTTTCCTGATGATCTGGCCTAAGCAACCAGTGAAATGCGCATAGGAACAGCTTATCCTCCAACAATAAATTTCAGTACTTTTTATCAATTATTTAAAAAGGGAATTAAGCACAACAAACAAAATCTTTTAATAAATAATAGTATTCCCACAAACAACTTTGATAATAAATTTAAATAATAAATTTTTTTTTGTTTAAAAATTTAGTCTTATAAAAATTTTTTTTTGAAACTTATAAATGGTTTATTACAGCTTAATAGTGCTATTAAACGTTTATGAATACCATTTTTTCGACTTTTTCTTATTACTCCCTTATAAAGTGTTTATGAATTAGACTGTAATAATTTAAAGAAAATAATTAGTTGACAATTTTTTTCTTGATATTTATCGTTTAAGAAGTTTTATTTTTTCATAATGAGGAATATTTACATATATTTAAAAATAAATATCGATGTTTTATTTTTTCAACAAAAGAAAATAAATTTTAATCAAGATGCATGTTCCTCTTGATTAAGATTAACATGAAGAAATGTGCTCTCTCATTCTGTAGACGTTTGTTCTCTAACATATTATATCAGATATTATCTCAGGTGAAGACCCCATGTTAAGGGAGAACACTCCTCGTCAGTGATTTCAACTTTGAAATTTCAAAATGCACCGAAATGGAGAAAAACGCCCAATTTAAGGAAAAACGCACAAAGTTTAAATGAATTAAATTTTTTGTTTACGTTATACTAATTATCTACATCAACAAGAATGTTTTACTTGGTACATATAATTTGGTACGTCTTAAACATCATTACTTGTTGTTCTTATTGTGGCCTGTAAAATTGTTAGTAAAAATTTTGCACTGTTAAATGAAATGGTATTGAAACAGGTGTATTTTATTATACAAAGATTTTTTGTTCACACTGAAACTAAAAATTGTGTTGAATTGAATTTGATGCCACCAAAAATTAAAGAACACACTGAAGTTTAAAAAAAAAATGCGCACCACGCACTAACAAAGGAAGTTTTCGCATACAAAATTTAAAAAAAAGAACCGAGTTGACAACGCTGCTCCTCGATCATCGTTTAAACTCGTTATAGTTGTTATTGTTTGTGATGATTGTGTTGTTGTTGATGTTGATGATGATGGTGTTGTTATGGTTTTTGGTGTTTGTTCTTGATGCTGTTGATGTAGGTATTACTAATTTTGTTGGTCTTAATCCTTGATATGTTAAGTTTATGGTTTATCTTAATGGATATATATTCGTTATATTTATTTTTGTTGATGATATCGTTGTTATTGGTAATGTTCTTGTTCATTGTGTGTATTGATAGCCACGATACATATACCTTATTTAGAAATTCTTACTCTTTCCGTCCTCTAGAATATATTTGAATATTTTTTATAATAAAAAAATTAAATTTCTTTATCTCAAATTGAATACATTCACATATGTTTGAATCATGGCATATTCAATAGCATGTTCGCACGGCAGCGTATTTTCTAGGGTATTCATTCGGTTAACCGTAAATCGGTTAACCGATTAATTACTACCCGATTAACTAATCGGTTAATTTAAAATTGGCTTTTTTCGATTAACGATTAAACCGGTTAATGTCAGTCGATTAACCGACGTAACAAAATTTTTAATTTTTTGTAGTATTATAACATATTTTTTTGTGTTTTTAATTATTTGTTTCGTCTCATATGCAAAAGGTATGCGTTTAGAAAATATTTTTTCATACAAACAAAGAAGGAATCTTCATTTTAAATAGGTCTTTGCTGTCAACAGCTTTTTGTTTCACGCATTTCCATTGTGACGTGATGTAATATTTGTACGACAAAATGTAAAGAAATTAAATGAAGAAGTCAAATTTATAAAAAGTTTTTTTATATTAACAAAGTAATAAAGCAGTACTATATTTAAAAAATTTACAACAATCAACCCTAAGGATTTGAAGATATAAGCACAAATATGCGACGGCGTGGCGTTACGATAAACAGAAGTTGATTTTGAGTTGCATTACAAAATTGCATAAGTCTGCGAATTGAGTAAGAGTTTTTGTATAAAGATCTTTTTTAATAAGCTTTGGACTTATAATGATTTATTTTCCAAGTTATCAAATTTAAAAATCTTTGCTCGTTTAAGGTACATGTTGCAATTTCCAGCGAAAAGTCTACTTTTTGTTATGTAACGCTAGAAATCAAATAATCTTGTATTTTAGGACCATCTTGTTCAAAACATATCACTTTTGTAACTTAATGTAGAGCTAGTTACGCTTTACACAACATATAAAAAATTATACATATACAATTTTTGATAAACGAGAATTAATTCTGGCGTTACTTTACAAAAAGGAGACTTTTCGCTGGAACTTCCTATATGTATGTCTGTGTTTAGTTATTTGTTTCTTCTCATATTTTCTCAAATCAATCTTTTAACAGAATTAAACGAAAAAATTAGAAGAGTTGAAAATCAAAAAAAAAAATTAAAACAGGACTCTAATGACGTAATTGAAGATTTTATGCCTTTAGAGAAATCCAGGAAAAGGACTGAGAAATAAGATATTCTGTATTATGGATTGCCTTCGATTTCTCCAACATAAACGATGAGTGAAAGAATTTTTTCCAAGTCAAGATTTATCAAAACTAAAGAAGAGAATCGCTTTATTCGTAAACATTTTTCTAAAAGATTATTTTAAAGGTCTCCTTAAACTATTGAAATAACTAATAAATTTACCAAACTTTTAATTTCAACATAATATTAATGTATTATGCAATTAAAAAATATGTATTACAGATTTATGAATTATTCTTTTGTTTGCTCGTGTAGCTCAAGAATTGTTATGTTTGTTATGTTATTGCTTTTTCTTTAAATATACTCCAAATAATAAATAATTTATGAATTTTTATGCATTGAAATTACTTAATGTATAAAACAACTTTATTAATCGGTTAACCGATCAATTACAAAATTAACCGATTATTAACCGATTAAGCCAAAACCTCGGTTAATTAATCGAGCGATTAACCAATTAAATCAAAAGACCGATTAAATTAATACTCTAGTATTTTCGTAATTCGCTCTCTCATTCGTAGTTAACAGCCCAATTATGATCCAAATTACATAATTCGTCATACACAATTTTGAGAGCCATGCAAGCACCGTGCCATGAAAGCACCGTGCAAACATGCTATCAGAGCAGTTTTTAAAATGCTTTCCGTAAACAAATTCAATGAGATGCATATATTCAAAGTCATCAATTATTCTTTTGATTTCGATTATCTGAAATAATTGGTTTCTTTAAAAATTTGTTTCTTCCTTTTATTCTTTTGAGTGTACTCTTAGCAACTGATAACATTTTAACATAATACTACTACCTTTATACTGAGTACTTAAATAAATATATTAACTGAAATCAAACATGATTGAGCATGCCCAAAAGCAACATATTTATTTGTAATATATGATACACCATTACAAATAATATCAGATGGTTCAACATGTATAAATATCGCATAAATCTGTCTGACCTCCAAAAGTCGATTGCTTTGCATTCGAACAAAGAATAGTGTTTCATAACGCCGCAGTACAAAATATTGTATATACAATGCATACCATTCCAAAACATCATCGTTGAATATTCGTAACGCATCAAAAAAAAAAAAAAAACAATCAGAGCTTCGGTTTTATAATTTATGCTCATTGACATTTAACTGTTCCCTGCAGATAATATTGGACTACGTGGTCCATTGTGGCTTAAATGGACTACTTCCAACATGGTCCAATATACTATAGTATGGACCATATTAGACAAATTAACATGCAGTGCTGCCAACAACTGCATGATGTATAGGTATACTATACTATAGTTTACAGTATTACACATTGGTAGCCGATGTTGTCCATTATTAATTGTGTATTTAAAAATGAAACAGTATAGTTTTTTAATATTTGTGAAAAAAACAAAAAAAAATTAAAAATACCAAGTAAATATATATAATAATAGCAATAATGGATTACAGTGCACGCCATGTGCACGCTTAGTGAAAAAGTAGTAACATGGAGTACTTTTGAAACTAATCCACTTGAGTACTCCATAAAGTAGTTTAGGGACTACTTCGGTGGGTTATATGGTCTACTCCTAGGACATCGTAATGTTAAATAGACCACCTTTTAACCATATATTTCGAGTAGTTTTGGAGTACTTCTACTCCTTTATGGACTACTTACTCTTTACACGCATGTATGGACTAGTCTCGTTATCTGCAGGGGTTGATGTGCGCATAACGAAAACTATACAGACTCTTAAAAGTAAGTTAATTAGAACTCTCTGATTAATCAAAAAAAATTAACCAACAAAATTTCAACAGTTATATTATTCATTGCATCACTTACATTTCAAAACGTTTAAAATAACAAAACACATAATTGAATTGTTTCGGCACTTTGCATATGTACATGATTAAACTGTATAAAAGCTTTGTATTAGTACGTTTTGGAAGTCAGCCACTATTTCAGCAACAAGTACATTGTGATATTTCAAAGAATCAAAATAATATTTTAAATAATTGTGCTATTAATAAATGATTGAGTCGGATTTTGCCATATATTTTTTTTTGTACCATATATTAGTCGAAATGGAACGAAACTGCTCTGAAAAATATAAGAACCAATGGCATAATTTTCCATCTTTTGCTTAAATTGTGCTTGATGTGTTCTATCGCAGCCCAATTTGCTAATTAGTTCGAAGGAGTTGCATCTTTTAAATATGTTAGTAATCTACTTGCAGTATGATTAAGCAAATCTTGAATATACATTTGAGCACATGTTTCTGTTACTTTATATGATTCTTTTGGAGGATAGCACTTACTTTTATCTCTCTACAGAATATTGTAGCTAGGATAAACCTTCTTATCGGCACTTCAGATTATTTCATACGGTTTTCGGGAAAGATCAGCTTACATAAATATAGAAAAAGCCTGTACAGGTGTTTTACTTCATCCTCTTGTGCTTTTTTTAACTCTATAGCTCTTTTTCGGGGAAGACACAATTTTTTTAAGCCGACCTGACGCATCTTTTTTCCACACTAGTTATACTTTTTCCAGCTTGTAAACCAAACGTTTTGAGTTCCTGAATGGATCTGCTCTTTATTTTTCAATTTCTAAAACTCATTCTTAAGATTATGTTTATTATGTATGTAGTATATAATAGATCAAACAAAGAATAAGCTTAAATGTTAACATTCTATTTGCTTGTGTTTTATTCGACTATGAATTTTGGTAAAGAAAATTATTTATGCTGACATGTAAAAATTATTTTCTTTGTTGAATTCAAATTCATGGGATATATGTAAATTGTAATAGCAAAAACTATTTTTATTCGATGTTTCTAATAAATATACATTTGTGGTCAAAAAATAATAGTTCAGTCAGAATTTGAAGGCAATGACAAAATGTTTATATTATCGATATTTTCTTTAAGTGACGATTGTTAATTTTAGTGGTGTTGGTTGTGGTCATACATATACTCACGTTTGTAATTGTGTTTGGACAGCCTGTATCAATAAATCAGCATCGCACTGGGTTTGCAGTTCAACGAACGGCTTCTGTAGTCGATTTGGAGACGAACTCCCAAATACGGGTATTGTCACTGTCACTATACACTTTCAATTAACACTTTAAAATGAAGTCATAACTGAAGTCATCATTGTCAAAAAATTTTCCATAGACAGCTGAAGAATATCTTTTGAAGAAATCGAAGTAAAGGAAGGATTACATTTTCGAACTGATTGTGAGGTAAGTTTATGCATAAGACATTGAACCTGCCAGACAGCATCAGGTTTATCTTCTGTACAAATTTTTTCCATTTCGCTCACTACCAGTGCCCCAACCATGCCTATGGTTTCTCTTTTTTTTTTTTGGCTTAGAACCGTGTTAATATTATCCATCTCATTACCGAACTCATTAATTGCGCGTGTTCTCTAGAAGATGTTGTTAATGATAAATATTATGTACATATTTTCGAAATAAGTAGCTTTTAGCAAAATTTAAAATATTTCTATACAAAATTAGTCAGAGTTTACTGCAATTTTTTCACAAAAGCTTCATAAAGTTACCTCTTGCATTTTCTTTGGGGGCTCTTTGTTTGAGCAATCATTTTTGCTGTCGCTGGGAGTACGAAATTCTTCATCATCTATGAGCATCTAAAGAAATTAAAGCAATAAAAGACATTTATGTTGCATTTTACAATACTTTACTTATTTTTTTCTTTGAAAAACTTTTGGCTTAACCCCGAAACTTTTTATGTATATGTACATAAATACCTCTATGTTGTCTTTGCCAGCTCTTATTCCACTGTGTTTTAAGGAAGTTAAATTGCTCAGAATAATAAAGATTTGGAACGTAAATATCTTCTGTTGCAGCTCCACTCTTTTTAATGATTAAAATTTCCTGCGTATATTGAATTCACAATATATTCAATTTTTTTTTTTTTGAAGATCGGTTCATAATTTACACCAGGCCCCATATAAACCCTACTCCCGGAAAACAGTTTAGTACGCCTAAGACCGTAATACATAATGCTATCATAATGAAATTCGGTACGTCACAGTTTTATAATACTAGAAATCGCAGTGTCAAATTTCGTGAAGATCGGTCCATAATTTACCCTAGGCCCCATATAAACCCTACTCTCGGAAAACAGTTTAGTGCGCCTAAAACCAAATAAAGCCCACTTTGGGAAAATAATTAAATTCGCCTAAAACCATAACAGATATAGATATTGCGGTAAAATTTCTTCAAATTACTCTCCCAAAAATCATTTTAGTTCGGCTTAAACTGTAACGAATCTTGATATTTTATTCAAGCCAGTTCAAAGTTCTAACAAGAAACGCATACAATTTTCTTACTGTCGGTCAATAATTTAATTCAGGTCTAAACAGCAACCAATTTTAATGCTGACGTTCGTTTTTATGAAGCTTAGTTAATAATATATGTGTATTTATCATATAGAGCCCACTCCTGTCGGTGGAGGGTATCAAAGATTCGGCACAGCCGAATATACAACTCTTACTTGTTTTTAAAGCTTTCGTCATCATGTAACGTTGTTGAAAAAATAGCGTAATTTGAATACACATAAATAAGTTATATGATAAAGTGTAAATGAGCTTCGTCAATTCGACGACCACTAACCATCCAGGGTTAAATAAACTACAGCCATTTTTCAGTTTACATTATGGTATGGTAAATCGATTTTTCGTAAAAAAAAAATATGAATGATCAAAGATAAACGACATATTGTCGATTGGAGGGTTTTTAAAAAAAATAATTACATTTTTAGTGAAGAGATGAAGAATATTTTACTGGTTTAAACTGACTTGTCACTAATATTTTTAAGTTTTTAATTTTAAATTACAGCGAAATTATTGTAATTGTGTTAATTATGTTAAATTGAAACTATTACGTTTTTTATGGAATTCCTCATATGTATTTCGTACAGAAGTATTTTTCATGTGTTCAGAGTGTTGTTTTCTGATAAAATGTTTTTATTCATTTTATTTTTTTTTTTTTATTATTTTTTATTTATTTTTTTTTTTTTTGCATTATTTTTTTTCTTATTACTTGTTTGACGAACGTTAAAGCAAATGTCAGCGTATTTTCAATAAAAATTGCCAAAAGATTTATTGTGTACTTAACAGCAAACAAAACCTTTCCCCCTCCATAACTCCCATCTATTTATTTCTCTCCTGACTCAATCCATTCATTTGTTTCGACTTTATTCGCAGTTATTTCTTTAAGAAATGAGGCACTTTTCTCCACAGACCATCTTAGGAAACCTTTGACAAAATTAAAGTTCGTGAGAGGATATAAATTATTGCTTAAATTTGTTGTCGCTGTTGTAGTTAGTTGTTGTATAAAATTGAAAAAAGAAGAAGCTTGTTAATATCAATATTTAACAATTTGTTAAAGAATTTGTTGAGGGAAAAAATTACATATAACAATTGCAAACAATAGGCGGTAAATAAGAATGTATGGCGAAATAATACTGTACGTTTGAGTGTGTTTTTTTAAGGATTTATGTTGGTTTACAGTGTGTTTATGCGTGGTTTTCTATTCTTATTAAAAAGAATGTGTGTTATTTACTTATTATTATAACCTCAACCTCAACAAAAGTGGTGGAAGAGGAAAGTACTTAGTTTGTCATTCTGTGTGTAACTCCAAATTATATTCATCTAAAACCCCATAAAGCAATATTTTGGGTTCTTTAATACCTCTACGTCGATTTACCATTGAACGTCAGCCTGTATACCCGTCTATTGAAAAGACGTTCACTTCCAAATTGTTCCTAGTCTTTCTAAGCAGTTTTGAAATAAAATCTAATACAGCGGAAGAGTGATAATGATTCAAATCTGATCCAACCTTCCTAAAAAATTATATTTCTATTACGTTTAAACGGTTTTTACTAAGACAATACCGAAAATTGTCACTTCCAACTTTCATAATGATCAAACCATAAGTCGCAATTTACACTATGGACATTTCTTGCCGGACAGTCGAAGTTTGTTGGCGAGAGAGAAAAAGAGTAAGCATACGTCGTCGCCCCCAATTTATGTCCATAGTATAAATTGCGACTTATGGTTTGATCATTATGAAAGTTGGAAGTGACAGTTTAGAGAGTTGATGACAAAAATTAAGTGACTTAATTTTTAGTTCTTAGTATGGATTTTGGCTTCCAAGATTAAAAAGAACTCAGTAAATTATGCGTATGTGACTATAATGGCAATAATTTGCTTTACTTTTGCTTTTGATAGCCGATGATAGATGGTCTATATGGCAAATGTGCTTATATCGCTAAATGGACTAAAGCGTAAATATTTTATATTAAATTTATTTATAGCGGCAGAATAAACAGATAAAATGGACTTTATCGCTAGTGTGACTAAAAGCGGTAGTGACTATAAACGGAAAGTACTGTATAAGCCTAAGTTAAAGGCAATTTTATTGCGGAACTTCGGATTTTTAAGTTTATTCAATAAACCTCAACCATGAGTGCTTTAAATATATGTATGTTGTTCAACCTTCTCCATTTTCGAAATAACGCTATATTTTAAAAACAAGATCTAACGTTAAAACCGGTAAGCACCACTGGATTCATACTCGAAATAGGTTAACCAGCTGGGTGCTCCGTTTGACAGCTGTTTCAACTAACACAGTGTTATTAATTTTAAACAATGGGAAAAAGATCAAAAAGGAATGAAAATGAAAAATGCAATATATTTCAATATATGTATAAAAAACGATAAATTATTTAATTGTGACAAAAAAAAAAAAACAAAAAATTCACAGCTTCATAGTACATATATACAAAAAGAATTAATAATAGAAATAATAAAAAGAAAAAAATAAAAAAAAACTTGACATTCATAATAGATATTAATAACATAAAGTTCGTCTTAAAGGGCAACAAAATTTCACATTTTTCTCCCTAAAACCTTCTCCAAAGTACGCGAAGCCAAATATCGTGTCTTGGACGTGGGTCGTCCATGGAAGAGGTTACTCTGCTGAGCTGGTGCACCATTTCCACGCTAGCCTCAGGACTTCTCCCGAGCAGTCTATCCTCCACCTCAAACTTCTGGCCGGGTGCGACACTGTGATACGCTGCACCCAAGCCCATGGCCTCCTCGCGAATCATGAACGACCGGACATCGCTGGGGTACAGGAGTGATCGCGTCCAACAAATGTCGCTGCTGGCTCGGGTGAAGCCAACTATTGTAGTCCTGCAGACAGCGAGGGCATCTATCGATGCTTCTGCAAGAGGCTCTGGTGTGTGACTGCGCAAGGCAGTTATAACATAACACCTGGTGGGCCACGACATGCAGCATTTCCTCCATCGAGAGCGTTGTAAAATGCTAGCACTGTCGCACTGCGTGGAACCGCTCATATAGGAGCAAAGAAAGTTGGTGTTTTAGGCGGCCACGGGGATCTGGAAGAAGATATTTGTGAATCGGCTGAGTGATTAAGCTATTTTGCGTTTTGAAATCGGTTATTCGTAACTTGCCAGCACGCCCTCGATAAACCATTACAGTACATCCCACACATTTGGACAGCCTGGGTCGGTTTCTTTAAGGTCTATCTGAGGGTGTTGTTATTTGTTACGTTTGTGTAGCTTCTTAAAATACTCTTGCTTCCATCCGCGATAGAACTCTTGTTGTAGGGCTATCAATTTACACCACCGATTGGCCATACTAGTGGGAGAAGACAGGTCTTCGTGCTCAGTGGGGTAAGCAAAGATGACAGTATCATAAAGTTACCTGAAGTAAGAGCAGACAAATTTTCAACGTTTTCGGGCATATGGTCAAGAGGGCGTGAAGAACGACACGATTCTTTTTGCCAGAATAGTTAATAACGTAAATTTTAGTTGACCAGCGGCCTTTTTAAGTGCATTCTCATGCTTTTCAACCCTGCATCCCCTAATCCTCCCATGTGATGTGCTGCAGCTGGGATAAAGTGTCAAGCCAAGTCTTTCACATATTTGGCTTAGTATGCATCGATTTCTGTAGCGGTGCCGACGAAGTTCCTTCTGTAGTCAGAATACATGCAGCTTGGGCACCCACGACGGGCGATGAAACGAACCAAAGCTGCTAAAATGGCAGAGGTAGACAGCTTCAAGCCATCGGTGTAGGACAGACAAGTGGAAGAACTAAGGCGGCTATTAGACCGAATAATGTCGTTTTTTGTCAACAAAACGTGTAAGGATCAACAAGGGGCTGCGTGAATCGATCTTTTTATTCACCTTTAGGCGACTGAAATCCCCTGAGATGCAAATTTGCTGAAAAAGAAAAAAAACGGTTCCTTACGAACTTTAATTCACTAGCTGAAATGTTCTTCGCGTATTTTCTTACTCGCCAGGGCAATAAATCTGAACATATAAGCTACTACGTGATATGCTCGAGATAAACTAGAAAATCGTTCTAGAACACTGATGTCTAGTTCCTTCAATTTCATAGCCAGTGTTATCACCAGAAAAATTAAAAACTACACTTGAGATGACGCACAATTACCCAATTTAAATGAAATTACACCTGATATCAAATTAACGTTTAATTACAAAAAAAAACTCACAAAAAAGAACAAATTAGAAAGTATTTAAAGATTAGAAAGTATCTTAGGACCTCATCGTATTGGGCCTTACGCTCAGCATGGATCATTCAAGATTTTCATTCCTCAAATATTGACAAACAGAATATGCCTTTTTGGACCAAGCGACAGAAAACTATTCTTAAAGGGCAGACTAACAGTATTGCTTCCTTCAGAGTTTCTTGTGGTAGTAAAACTATAGATCTCCTCACATTTTTTAGCCACTTCTGATAATTCTCATAGGCGTATGAGAACTTCTTCTAACTTCCAAATCTTCGATAACTGGTCATCATTAGCATATGAGACACTTCATATGAGACACTCTAAGTACTCGTGGGGAAACTTTTGCAGAAGTTAGACCAGTGACAATCCAACCAAAAATGGTTTCTTGAACCAATGATTCAAAAACCCCATACCTAACACCGACATGAAGAATAGAAGGGTAAAGGTCACCTCCTAACAATAAATCTATTTCACTGCTTTCATAAAACTTCGGATCAGCATAATATAATTTGCGTTGGAATACTACCAGTATGATGAGGAACAAATAAAGCGTGTACATTCAAAGACACGCCCTAATCAAAAAGAGACAGATTCGTTAAAACTGCCATTTTAGAGGGCGTCTTAATTATATCTCCACATAAACAAATCTAAATATTTTCAAACACAGTTGTTGTGGTCCATGCACAAAAATTTATTGCAAACACTAATTTTATTCTTTTCTTTACACAATTTGCATGAGCTCATGTCAACTTTTTTGCATTGGGCCATAAGTTGCTAAGAAGGGCCTGCTGGGGAACCACTGGCAGCTACATTATTCGCTACTATAATGTCAGAAGCACTTTCAAGGGCATGAAAACTATTGGTGAGAAAACTGTTTAACTCCTCCTATTTGGGAACCTCTATTTTATTTTTTATCGGTTGCTCCCAAAGATTTAAATTATTTCCTGCGAGATGATACAAACATTCGAAAACAAAACATTTGGTCCCATAACGCAATATAAACATTATAGAGCTTTAAAACTGCCATACAATGATTAATCTCCATTTGAATACTTTCTATTTCAGACGCTAATTCTTATAAACAAGGCTTTAAGCAATAATTTCAATTTACTATTTATTACAACCTTTTTTATTTCATTTTCATTCCACACAATTTCAAAATGTTCAGCAGTTGGAGAAATATTTATATTAATACCTCGTGCCTCACCATCGGTTTTTTGAAATTAATAAAACAACTTTTCTACAGCCTTGTTCATAAAAACAGTGAACTATCGAACAACAAAAAACAGCGGGACAGTTTCAAAAAAAATGCAACAAAAAATTTTCCAACGAGAAAAAGTGCTAAGAATTTTGGCTATCTGACAACACTTTTTAATAAGTCGCAAAGTGCTGGTTTAGGAGCAGAGCTGCCGTTTTTGGTTATTTCTAACCAAAATTGGTAATTTTTTTCGAATGTGGAGATGTGAATATTTTTTTCATTTTGGTTACTTTTTTTTCTTAAATAATACGTATGAATATGTTTTCCTTGATACACTTGCAATTTACGTTTTTAAACTTTTAACGTTTTACATGGGAGGTTATCGCGTATTTCGATTCGAAGTAAATTATTTACGACATTGAATAATGTGTACTTTGCACTACGATTTTCTCATTAACAATTTGTTTTAAATGAACGGAAGTTTTTTTTACTTTATCGAAAACAAAAAAATCCCTTTCAAAACAGTTAGCAGATATTTTTTAAGATTTTTGTTAAGGAAAAAATTACCAAATATGATGAAATTGATATCAAATAAAGTTTTAATCGGTTGAAATTTTCGATTTATTTTTAAAATCGATTTCAAAACATGACTGAAAAAGTACACAAAAGTAGCTTTAGTGTTTCTAAGAACTTGAATTGAAGTAAATTGTTCTAAATTTACATTATTTCCAGTAGAATATTTTAATATATTGATAATTTAAAATATTATTGATAATTGAAAATTAATTGATATATCATCCAAAACTGTAGAGATAATGGATTTTACTCTAAGAAAATGGCGTGAATTTTAAAAATTTTAAATTTTTATACCCTGTTGGCATGTGTATATATTTATTTAATATTTTTTGGCATTATTTTTATTCTATAAAAAAAACCATTTAAAACAACCGCCGAACGTAAATTTTCATCAACAAGCGGATTAAAAAATCGCAACATTTGACAGCCCTTCCACTGACAGTTAAAAAGCGGAAAACAATTTAATATTTCCTTTTTTGTTATTTATAACTGCGAAGTACAAATTTCGTTTATTGTAAAGGATATATCAAAAAAATTCAATTTAATAACTTTCAATATACTGAATTTTGTATGGAAATTGGATAGTTAAACTTATAAAATAAAATTTTTTATGAAAAATGTATCAAATAAACTCTTCACCATCGCAGAACTCAGAAATAATTAAACGGTGGTTTTAATTTTCTTGGGGAAAAAGTGGATTAAATGGATATTTGGTTTATTTGAAAAATCTGTATGTTAGAAGGGTATCTCCATGGAGACCAGAAAAAACAATGGATCTATTTGACCCATGGTAATTACTTAAGAAGTCATACACATATTAAGAAAATATATAACCGAATGGCATAATTTTTTCCTCATAGGAGTATCTCAGTCGTTAATTTAACTATCTGGCTTAATTTTAAAAGCAGTATATTTCAGGCTCTATGTGTAACAACATTTTTTAAAAAAAAAAAATATCTCTGCATGTAGTGCTTGTAATATTTGGGTTTCCAAGCGTACTGTACAAGTAAAATTGTTCTCAAACATTTTTCAATTGAAAGCAAATTGGCTTTTAGCTTGCGCCTTTTCAAAGAATTTTATTTGTCTCTAAACATTTACAACATAACACCGATTAATTTTTTCATTAATCTCATTCTCATGAAAATTATAGAGCAACACAATATTCTTCGCATCCAAAAATAATCTTTCAAAAAAGTTTTTCTTTATGTTCATACTTAGCAAAAATAAAATTGTAATATTCATTCTGTATATTTCCCCCCACTTTCCTATAATTCTTTTATGGGTATTGAACTTTTATTTGTAACAACAACAACAGGAAAAAAAATTTTTTACTTATTTGCGCTGCAAAGAAAAATTAAAAAAAAACTTTTCAGTTGAGTTAAAAGTTACAAACAAAAACACGAAATTATATTCGCCCTTAACCCTGTCTAAAAAAAGTTTTATCCAGCACGTATTGCTAAAAACAGTTTTGCATAAACGAATTTTGTGGATCCCTATAATAAGGAAACTCTTAAAGAAATCAAAGAACTGATAAAATACAGTTGCAGAGGTCGACGAACTGCATCTGTGCGAACGAATACAGCTGGCGATGTGGTCAGGTTATCCTTGATTAAAGATGTCCTTTTAGAATGGTTGGGAGGTTTGTTGCGTATAATACCATGCATTTTAGAACGTAAATCGTTGACAAGGTTACTTTATGAGAAGTTTTTCTTAAATGTGGTATCCTCTAAAAACTCACCGGGAACTCGAAGTGTGCACCCGTAGACCAGTTCGGCTGTGCAAGCCTTAATGTCCTCTTTGTAGCATATTTGTAAGCCTCTTTATATGGGTGGCAAGACTTCCATCCATTATTAAGTTTGATAGCACTTAATAACGCTATGGTATCGTTCGATTTAACCATTAACAACAGAATGGTATGCAGTTGTTCTAAGATGGGTAATCCCCAAAAGACGATTCAGATATCGGAACAGGTTTGACTCGAACTTCCTGCCCTGGTCTTTTTTTTGCGAAGCCCCAAATTATGATACGAGTATCCACTGCTGGCAAAATATGAATGGTATTCGGTGTTCATGAACATGAACAAAGGGTATGCATCAACCCAACGTGTGAAACGTTCAACACATGTAACACAGTAACGATTGCCCATAGATGGCGGCATGGGCACACAATATCAATGTTATATACATAAAGAAGTAGAAATCTGTATTTCGTTATATCGATGGATTTTGCTTCGTTGGCATGGAATGCATTCCTTAGACTATTTTTTGCAATCTTTTTTAGCAACTCGCCAAATGAATTTTGTTGTTTTGGCTACGACCGGGTGACTAAACTGTTTAACGGAAAGGTGATGTTAAAAATGGGCATGCTTCACCGGTCGAAACATCACAAAATATTTCCAGCTGCGTGCCAGGAATTTAAATTTTTTTAATTTTCAAATTTAATTTGTCTTCGGAGAATATGGTGAATTATAGATCGGAACCTAGGGTAAACTATAGACAGATTTCCGGAAGATTTAACAGTGTGATTTCTAGTCCTTTAAAACTATAACGTACCAAATTTTATTATGATAGCATTATTTATTGCGGTTTTAGGCGTACTAAGCTGTTTTCTGGGAGTAGGGCGTAATGGGGCCTGGGTTTAATTATGGATCAATCTTTAAAAATTTCACATTGTGATTTCTAGTCCTTTAAACTGGTTCGTACCAATTTATACTATGATAATATTATTTATTACGGTTTTAGGCGTACTAAATTTCTTTCCAGGAGGAGGTCTTATATGGACCGATATTCATGAAATTTAATAGTATGATTTGCAGTCATATAAAACGAATTTGTGCAGAATCTTGTATCATTCCGTTAATTATTCAACCATTTATATAAGTTTTTGTAGCAAAACTGTTTTAGGGTGGTTGTTCCACATGTTGATTCATATCTCTGACCCTACTGTACCGATTTTGCTGGATAACTACAAGCAATTTGACACCAAGTTTGTTCTTTTCCTTTGAGTTTTTCGAAAGTGAGCTTGTTTTCAGCAGACGGACAGGACAGACGGACATAGCTAAATCGACTTAGAAATACTGAAGGAGCCAGAATATATATGTATATACTTTATGGGGTCTTAGATGTATAATAACAAAATTTTCACACGGAATGACAAACTTAGTATACCCTCATTCACCTCTAATGGTGGTGGAGGGATACAAATATTTTTGAGTAAAAGTTTTTAGATAATTATCACTTATTTTAGATTTTCACATTTTCTCTCTTCCCGTGCAAACCGTACAAACGTCAAAAATGTCGTATAAAGTCATGGGAAGTATATATAACGATTGCAACTTCAGTGAACCTCTAATTTTAGGAGTTAAATTTGGAGGCACAAATGGCTTTAAAATAGATTCATCTAAACCTTTTTAACTAACTATATACATAGTACTTAAATATTCAACATTAGGTTCTAAAAGTCTCGCCATCTTTTCAGGATGTGTCCAGTATTTATTAAAGATACCCATCGATTACACACTGTTATTCCACTATGCAATAATATAAAGAAATTATATGGCACAATTTTTCATTCAACACTTTATTGGGTGCCCGTAGACGACATGTTTTTTACATCTGACTTGTCAACTTTTCAAGTCATATGTAATTGTGAATGTCTGTCAAAATTGCTGTTTTACAGAAGGTTGATAACATTTGGTCACAAACGTACATGTAATTTGCTTCTGACAACGTCTATGTTTTTTCTCTTTAGTTATGGAATAAGGCAAAGTAGTTCTTGGTTTCAAAATAGCGTGCTGCCGCCACAAAAATTTTTCTTTGCGCCGTAAAAAGTTCAGCCATCTAAAGTTTTTTTTTTTCTTTAAATTCGAATATACCAATTTAGGATATTGTAATGATGCGTTTTTATTTATATATGTACATAATTTCTATTCAATGGTGAAATTATTATACTTATATCGGTATTGTAATATATTAACTTAAGCCGGCTAATGATTCCGTCAACAATGCACCGCCGCTGCGGGTTTCTTCCCGGCATAGATTTCTGACACAGCTGATGTCAGATTGATTGTCAGAAGAAAGCACGCTCTAATTGAAATTTTGTCAGATGACTTTGCGTCTGACTTTAACAGATGCAATGTTTAAAGGTAACACACGACATGTACATATGTATTTTGCAGTGGAAAATTTGACAAGTCAGATGTAAAAACATGTCGTGTATATACAGCTTAAACAAGCATATTTGATTTTAAATTGAAAAAGATTTGAAATAAAACCTTTTCTTAAACGCAAATGCTTGATATTGATTTCAATATCAAGCATTCTCAACAAAAAGGAGAAATTATTTTCAAATTGAGAAATGAATTTATTTTCAACTTGCTTTCAAAGGTTATTCTCAAATATTTTTCAAATGTGAATTTTAATGCAATGTGGAACATAAATTAAAAAAATATTTTTTATTTTTATTAACTTAAATTCAATATTTATTTAAATAAACATTTGGCACTTTAGCTATTTAAAAGATGAAAAAGTGTTCTTTTAGTCCTCAAATTCTTGGAAAGACTTAACACTTGGCTCCTTTTTGGCCAACCCTACAAAAAACGAGACTACTCTATACATGCGTGTATGGACTACTCCATAAGGGAGTAGGACTACTCCAATACCTAACCTAAATGTATGTAAAAACATACTCCAATTTACATTGCGATGTCCTAGGGCTGGACCACATAACCCAGCTTTGCATTACAAAGGAGTAGTTTTAAAACTAATCCATTGTATACACAAGAGGATTAGTTTTAACTTCGTTTAAAAACGAAAACATGTCGTTAAAAAACGAACACATGTCGTCTCACTACAAACACTTTTTAACAATGACATGGTCCATGCTTGCATTATATCGGACCAGTCCATGGAGTAGTCCATTTAATCAAATTGGATCAGGTGGTCCAATATTATTTGCAGGGAACGCACACATATAGGTATTGTACAATGTTGTCAACACATTACAATATATTTCTCTGCTTTTATCTAATATATTCTGTTACCTATTAATATAATATACACACAGGTAATTTTAATGTGCAATATATTATTGAACAATTGTTTTGCAAATGTGTAATTCACCAAATTCAGTTATATTTAAATAACACTATAACTGCCAGTTAACAATATATTTTTGAAACCTAAAGTGATTGTGGTGAGATTTACCGTAAGCTGCCTCTTTTTGTTTTAGTCGTTTTTAATGTCAATTGGCCTAACAGATTAAGATAGATTTAAAATTTTACCGTACCTAACCAGTATCTCAATTAATCTAGCGCCCATTTTGTACCCAGCAATTAAAAATTTAAACGATATTTAAAAAAAGTGTAGTCGGTCAAGTCCGACTATTTGATCGCCTACACCACAGTAGAGATTGTCTTTATAATATATAATAATTGTCAATGGATCCCAACTCCATTGACAATTATGGACCAAGCAAAACAAAGTTATGTTATGTCATAAAAGAGTTCTTTGTGCCGAATATTATTTAAATATCAATATCAGTATGAGATTTGTTCGTCTTTAAACGCTTTTAGAGAGGGGGTTTATATGGGACCTATGGTTTATTTTGGGCCTACCAGTACAAAATGTTTCTAAGAATTAGTAGCTATTATAAAAGTCTTCGTTGCCAAACATCATTTACTAACATTTATAGGGAGGTTATTTGAGTTGGAGCTAAGGACAAATATGGACAAATTTAAAAAAATTTGGTAAAACGATTTATGTTGCAAGAAAATATTTTTGAACATAATAAGATATAAGTTTGTATTGGGCCATTTAAAATTATAGACCGATTCTCACCATTTTCAATAGCCTTCGTCCTTATGACACTTTAAACGTATGTTCCAAATTTCATAAAATTATCTTCAAAATTAAGACCTGTACTTTGCACACAATGTTTATTATATGGTCAACCAACCAACCGGACGGACGGAGATCGTTAGATCGACTCAAAAGGTGATTCTGAGTCGATCAGAATACTAAAACGTACCCTCTTTACTAAAAAAAAGTGGATTAAAAATGAAATACAATAGGTTTAATAGCAACTTTCCACTCCGGAATTTATTTAAAACTTTGGTTATTGCTTCCCATAAACAGACATTCGCAACACCCTGAGAAAAAAATGCCTAATTATAAAAAAAAAAATTATGAAATATCTAAATTTGAAAAAAATATCTCAGGTATGTGATGGAAATCGATTTGGAAAACGAAACGATTTGAAAACGATAATATCGTTTTTAGAATCTTTTAAAATTCATTTCTTATACATATTCCTCTTATTTCCAGTCGCTATTCCTTTAATTTGTGTATTTCATGAGTTTATTGTACTGTATTTTGAACAAAAACTTAAGATTATAATTCAGAAATTGATTTTTAAATCGCTCGAAATTCATCACACCTTTTGAAAATGTTCGTTTTGAAATCGATCGAATTTCATCACATACCCGTCTGTTATTTTTATTTATTACATTTTAGTAGACTGCCTTAAGGCGCTTAAAAATAGTAGAATAAAGAAAATTTAGTAAAAAGAAAATTATTAATCTTTGTTTCGTTAGCTTTCATTAATATATAAAATTTTTGCGTTTTAAAAATCATCATACAGATGGACAAAATTGTTAATACCATCCTTTTTCAAAGTGGCATAATAATAAATAAATACCACGAAAAAATGAGTTGGGTGTAACAACTTTTAATTTATGGCCCACCCTTTCGACACAATTTTTTTGCATTTTGTTCAAGGACAATTTCGTTGACGGTTTTGTACTCGTACTTAATCATGGCATTAAGTACCATTGAACAAAGCAAAAAAAATTTAATGAAAATTATTTTCTATCGGTTTTGTGTCGAGAACAGTGATTAGTTGGAAAAGGTATTCAAAAGTTTAACACTTTTTGTTGTTTAATTATACCGCTGCTTTTGTTGAAAATTCTATGAAAACAAAGCCAATGCTAATGTTAAACAAGTTAAGTGCTATATTCGGCTGTGCCGAATCTTTGATACCCTCCACCGACATTTCGAATATTACAGGTGTGGCCTCTATATGATAACTTTATTATTATATATTACGGTGTTAGGCGTACTAAAACACTTTCCGAGAGTAGGCTTTATATGAAGATATGGTCAATTTTGAGCCGATCTTCCTGGGTAGGCGCTCGCAACCGAGATGGTGGACAGGTGTATGAGGATTAAAGTAACTTTAGAAGAAGTTATAATAGGTATAAGGGAGATATTAGAAGGGCGAAAGGGGAATCGTGGATCAAATTTAACGAGTCAGTGGAATCTGTAAATGAGATGTCCCAGTTCAGAAGGATTTTATCCAAGGACCCTGTGGTCTCGGGATTTATTCAGATACCAGACGACTCATGAACGGAATATAGCTCCGTATCTGTGTGTTTGCTTATGGAGACTCACTTCCCGGGTTGTGTGGATCCTGGGACGGGGGAACAGGTGGGTTGTGGTAACCCCTTATCTGGATCGGGCTCGGGAGGTGAGATAAGGGAGGCGGTGGGGGATATCATCACCTTGGATAAGGTTAGATGGTATATTTCCGGCTATGCTACAGAATATCCAGGGATCATCACTCCTATTGCTCAGCATGCCTATCTTAAGGGTAGGTCTGTTGAGAGTGCGCTTCATTATGTGGTGGGTTACATAGAACAGGGATTGCGAGACAAGGAATACACCTTGGCGGCATTCCTGGATATAGAGGGGACCTTTAACAATGTGAGAAAAGAGGCCATAAGGCAGGCACTGAGTGATTTAGGGGTTTCGTTATTCTTGGTCGAATGGATAACTCTAATGCTTAGCAGCAGTACTCATGACTAGGGGGACCCCAAAGGGAGGAGTTATCTCTCCCTTATTGTGGCTCTTGGTTGTCAATGTCGTTCTGGGAAGTTTTTCGTTCGCGGATGATGTAGTTATATTGGTATCGGGCAAGTTTCTGACGAATATTAGCGATGTCACGCATGAGGCGCTGGTCGAACTGTTTGGGAGTTAATCCGGAGAAGACAGAATAAGTTATTTTCACTAGGAGGTACAAGGTGGAGAATTTTATGCTGCCGGTACTAGGGGGAGTTGAGCTTAGGTTATCTGATAGTGCTAAGTATCTAGCAGTTTTTCTGGATAGTAAGCTGTTCTGGATGAAGAATACTCAGGAGAGACTAAAGAGGGGTCTCAATGCCTTCTATGCTTGTAGATCGTCGATAGGTAGAAGTTGGGGACTCCGGCCATCAGTTGTGGGATGGCTGTACACTTCGGTGGTTACCCATTCTTACGTATGTATGCTGTGATTGGTGGGAGGCTTTGCAACTAGCTAGTGATGGGAATGGCAGCAAGGAGCATTCTTAGGCTGAAGGAGCTAGGACTGTTGGGAAATTTCACGGAGGGTCACTCGCGGATCTTGAGTGAAATTAGTACTAGTGGTTATCACCTAGGCTCGCCCGGCTCTACGGATTATTTGGGCACTAGGTTCGATTTTGGGCGTTTGCCAGATGTGATATTGCCTTCTAGGGAGAGCTGATCAGGGCAGAGCAGATTGCATAGGGGATTTGCTATTTTCAGTGATGGCTCGAAGATGAAGGGCACGGGTGCGGGGGTCTACATTGAGGATCTGGACATCAGAAAGTCATATAGACTTCCCAACGACTGCAGTGTATTTCAGGCGGAGGTTAAGGGGGTTCTCAGGGCCGTGGAATTGGTAGGGGCTAACATTGTATAGGGCTCGGAGGTCACTATATATGTGGACAGCCAGGAGGCTGTAAAGGCCTTGATGGGCTGTTATTTGAACTCCAGGCTAGTGGACGATTGCAGGAGGGCTCTAGGAGGAATCTAAGGGAATTATGTTGTGAAGCTCTGCTGGGTACAGGGTCAATGCAACATCACCGGCAACGAGATAGCTGGTGAGTTGGCAAGACTGTGCTCGGAAATGGAGGATCCTGACAGTTTGCAAGTGGTCAGGCCTCCAATTGGCTTCTACTTTGGGAGAATTAGGGAATGAATTCTGAGCGAGACTAATCGGGCTTGGCGGGATCGATCAGACTGCCGCTCGCGCACGCTGTGGCCGATGCTTAGTAGGTCAAATTTGGACGCGCTGTTGGGTAATAGTAGGGCCTGTGTCAGCACCATGATAGGTATTATCACGGGCCACGTTATGATAGGCAGAATAGCGGTGAGAATGCGGTCTGGCTTATCGGATATATGTAGGCTGTGTGAGGACCCAGAGGAGTTGGAGACAGTTTAGCACTTTCTGTGCAACTGTCCCAGGCTACAGACCAGCAGGCTGAGGTGGCTAGGTAGCAGATTCCTGCACGGATTCGTAAAGGGAATGACCTGGCTGCGCGGCAGGAGGCTGGGGACTGGAAACATGTAGGGTAGTTTTCCTGTTTGGTAGGGTTGTTTTAGCTTGTTCTGCCCGATTTCTTATCTTCCACTATCTTCCTTTTCTGTGCTTTCACCATTTACTTCTCCTACTCTTTCACACTAGATTTCTTTCTCTTCTTTGCTTCTTTCTTTCACTAATTAAGGCGTCACAATGAACCATATTGGCCTCCGGGTGAGGCTGTGAAGTTTGCTTCACACCAGCCTTTCTAACCTAACCTAATGAAATTATACAGTGTGATTTCTAGTCCTATAAAAGTGTGAGGTGTTAAGTTCAATTATGATAGCATTATTTATTACGGGTTTAGGGGTAATAAACAGTTTTCCAAGAGTAGCGTTTATATGGAGCCTATTGTAAATTATGGAGTGATCTTCACGAAATTTGACAGTGTGATTTCTAGTTTTATGAAATTGTGGCGTACCAATTTTTATTACCATTGTATTATTTATTACGATTTTAGGCGTATTAAACTGTTTCCCTAGAGAAGGGTTTGTATGCGGCCTTGGAAAATTATGGACCGTTCTTCACGAAATTTACTAGAGTTATTTCTAGTCCTATAACACAAGGACGTACTAAATTTTATTATGATAGCATTATTAATAACGGTTTGTGGCGTACTAAACTGTTTTCCATGAGGCCTAGGGTTAATTATGGGCCGATCTTAATGAAATTTGGCAGTGGGATTTATTGGCCTATAAAATCGTGACTTACTAAGTTTTTTTTATGATAGCATTATTTATTACGGTTTTAGGCGTACTAAACTGTTTTCCGAGAGTAGTCTTTAAATAGGACCTATGGTAATTTATGGACCACTCTTCACGAAATCGACCAGTGTTTTTTCTAGTCTTATAAAACTGTTATATACCAAAATGTATTATGATGGCATTATTTATAACGGTTTTAGGCGTACTAGACTGTTTCCCGGGTTTATATGGAGCCCAGGGTAAATTATGGACCGATCGTTATAAAATTTGACGCAATGATTTCCAATAATATAAAACTAATTTGTTCAAGCTGCTACAAGAAATTTGACACCAAGTTTGTTCTTTTCCTTTGAGTCTTTCGAAAGTAAGCGTGTTTTCAACAGCCATACAAACAGACGGACATTGCTAAATCGACTTAGAATTACTCATGGTGCCAGAATTTATATACTTTATGAATGTCGTAGATGTATAATAAAAAAGTTTGACACGGAATGACAAACTTAGTATACCCTCATTTACCACTAGTGGTGGTGGAGGGTATAATAATATAACAAAAACATATTTTGGCATGACATCAAGGAATGCTTGATTGGAACTTTCATAACAATGAAATAACATTTAATAGTAAATTTGTAGGAAAAACTAATTTCTTTCCAAAGTTGATTAAATAATTAAAATGTGTTGTTTTGAAAAGTTTAATGTGGGATAAAAATACTTATTGTAAGCATTTTTTTAAAAATAGCGCAAAACCAAACATAATTTCGAAAATTCTAATATACAAATATTTTAAATTTAGAAACAATATTGTAGAAAACTTTCAAATTTATTTAAATAAAATCTTGTGTTTATGTCTTGTTTTAAATTTGTACTTATTATATATTTCTGAAAACTCTTTGTAGTAAATTATTTTTGTAAAAAAGCAATTTGCTTGTTGTCGTATCCAGACAAATGAAATTGGAATTCATTTAAAAAAAATGTTTTTCCACAAAAACCCAGGGGGTTGTTCTTGGTAAATTTCGACTATTTACAAAATATATTTTTCGCAAGGGTTCTGGGTAATTTTTCTGTGAAGAATCTATGCTGCAAGAGTGGGTGCAAGCCTTCAGTTATATTGAAACTTTATTCGGAACAGCCTCTAAACCTATTTATTGATTTTAGTACGCCAAACCTCAACTAGCCCAGTAGCAGTCAAATTTTAATTGAAGTAAAGGAATTAAATAACACTGTGTGACAAAAAAAAAAATTATAACATTGATAAAAGTACATAGTCCTACGTTGTTCATGAACGCCTTCTGAAGACGATTATAAACATCAATTGTTTGTATCATGTACCTATTTAAAGTTTTGAATAATTTTAATGTGAAGCAAAATTAAAGAATTTACATGGCTGATTAAGCTGCAGTTCATATCGGTTGGTTAACGAGGTATTACGCCCAAAAAAGTAGAGTTGAAAGTGACTCAGTTTTGACACCACACAACTCGACAGCAGTAGGAACTCGAATCAAGCGTGAGCCAGGGCAGCAGTACATATCATTTTCGCATTGCAGACTTATTTGTACGAGTATAATATTTTTTGCTTTCCTAAAGTCGTTGGAAAATGGTTTCCTGACGATCGGGCCTAAGCAACCAGTGAAATGCATATTGAAACTAGCTTTCCCTCAACAATAAATTTCAGTGTTTTTATCAAAAAAAAAAAAAAAATATTGGGAATTAATTCATTTATTAATGATGTGCTAATAATCCAAATTTTTTTTTAAATGAAAACAATGAAATTTATTGTTGTGGGAAAGCTAGTTCCTATGCGCATTTCGCTGGTTGCTTAGGCCAGCTCGTCAGGAAACTTTTTCCAAATACTTTAGAAAAGCTAAAAATATTATACAAGTAAGACCATAAAGTGAATAAGAATTTTAAAACACTCTGGTCTTAAATGTAACAATATCAAAGCTTCAACAAAGTCACAACAATAAACCGTCAATTTTTTCTTTCTTACATTCCCCTACAATTGGCTGGGTTTTTTCCAACACAAATTGTAGTTGTAAGAGGATAGAAAGAAAAAACAAAATTAAAAAAAACAAGTTACTTAAATAAAGCAGCTTGCCATTTCAGTTTTTTATTTGCCGGGCACATGCAAATTTATTATCAAAAATTATTTTTGGGAATGAAATATTTTATTAATTAATTCATTTATTAATGATGTGCTAATAATCCCAATTTTTTTAAATGAAAACAATGAAATTTATTGTTGTGGGAAAGCTAGTTCCTATGCGCATTTCGCTGGTTGCTTAGGCCAGCTCGTCAGGAAACTTTTTCCAAATACTTTAGAAAAGCTAAAAATATTATACAAGTAAGACCATAAAGTGAATAAGAATTTTAAAACACTCTGGTCTTAAATGTAACAATATCAAAGCTTCAACAAAGTCACAACAATAAACCGTCAATTTTTTCTTTCTTACATTCCCCTACAATTGGCTGGGATTTTTCCAACACAAATTGTAGTTGTAAGAGGATAGAAAGAAAAAACAAAATTAAAAAAAACAAGTTACTTAAATAAAGCAGCTTGCCATTTCAGTTTTTTATTTGCCGGGCACATGCAAATTTATTATCAAAAATTATTTTTGGGAATGAAATATTTTATTAATTAATTCATTTATTAATGATGTGCTAATAATCCCAATTTTTTTAAATGAAAACAATGAAATTTATTGTTGTGCTCGTCAAAAATATTGGGAATTTATCACGTCAAAATGAAATCTTATTAATTGAAAGTTGTTGAGCCAGATTATCAATAACTTGAAAGAACAGCACATAGTAGAGGAAAAGAAACATACACCTATCCAACTTTTATACAAGCACAGAGTCACTCTGCCTCTTCAACAATATTAACGATGTAATGGATGAACTTGAAATACCTTATGACAAAGAGCAATGTAGGTATTTTATTGATGGTTCGAAAACATGTTAAAAGCCTTTATTGCTTCATAACGGCAGACTATATCTTTCTTTACATATTGCGTACTCAGTTATTTTAAAAGTCTTATGGCCAATTTCACGAATGTATTTAGGCCCCTATTACGGTACACAATTCAACTCATTTGAGTTGTAATATCCTAATTTTTGTATTATGGTTTACAACTTTGCTATTTTAAGGCGAACAAAAACACAAAAAAAAATTACAACTCATCACAACCAGTTGTCTTAATTACTAGGGGCCTTAAATATCAATCTACTTATGTTTAAAATTCGTTTTTAAGGTCAAATAAATATAAAATTATATGAAAAAATATATTTGAATATGAATTGATATTTAAAGAGTATTGGTGAAATTGGCCATAAATCAAGTGTAAAGAATACAACCGGAAAGTTTGCTCTGATTTTAAAGTTATTGCAATATTGCGTGGTCTTCAGGAAGGCTTCACCAAGTATTGTTTTTTTGCTTGTTGGGTAGTAGAGACACTAAACCCATGACAAAGTTCTAACTAATTTTGTTTACAGTGAGTCAAATATCAAATATAAGCGTCTAATTTCACAAGAAAATGCCATTCTTTCGCCCTACATAAAACTAAATTTAATGAAAACTTTTGTTAAAGCTAAGAACAAGAATAAGGAATTTTTATATTTAAAAAGTGTTTTTCCCAAATTAGGTGACGCTTAATTGAAAGAGGGCATTTTTGTTGGCCCCCAAATTAGACAACTTGCATATGAAGGACGATAAATTTCTATAGATACAAGGTTTTTTAGGCAATCATAAAGCTTATAATGCCGAATATTGAGTAAAAAATACTTGTTGCAAAAATATGAAACATTGGGGTGTAACAAATAATGGTTTTTATTAAGCAAAATACAAAAATCCAGAAATAGTCGTCATATACATATCAAGCAAAAATTAAAAATTTTAAAAAACTAGCTGCGTGCCAAAAACAAAAATAAACTCAAAAATAAGAATTATTTGCAATAAAAAATATAACTCAAATATAATTTTTTTTTTGTATATGGTATAAAAATTCAATAAAAACGAACAACTTTGTACATAAAAGTTGATATGTTAAAAATCCCGGGACACATAAAAATAAATCCCGGGATTCGGGATTTATCAATCCCGAAAAATCCCGGAATTTCTTGACTTGAAATTTTAATTTAATAAATTTGATTTGAACATATAATATAAAATATAATTCCTGATCGAAGCGAATGGACGCAAATAATAAAACATTTTTATTTAAATTATTAAACATCAAAGTCAACAATTATTAAGAAAGAAAAATAAAGGAAAAAGAGAAAATATATATTTATGTATGAATGAACATACATCGATATGTATACATACGGTGTTGTTGTAATATATAATAAACAACGGTAGAGCTAAATAAAAGAGATATTTATGGGACAGTGGAAGCTAACGAGAGCAATATTGAAATAAATAAAACAAAAGAAAACAAAACGCCTGCAAGTGTTACCGAAGCGGCAAAAACAATCTTAGTGGGAAATGATACCATGAACTCAAACACTGACGCAATGGATAACTCACAAGTAAAAAGTGGTCAAAAGCCTAAAATACAAGTTGGTATGGACAGGTATATAACAGTGCTTAAACGGAGTCGCAGACCTACCTCTTCAGCTGTTGCATCGGCCTCAAAAGTTCCATCTTTTAATAGAATAAGTTCACAAAATCGTTTTGCGATTCTGGAGAATGAATCCTCTGAAGCACCAAACGTCATGAAATCGTCTAAGCCACCCCCGATATATCTTTGGGAACAAAACTCAAATGAGTTAATAAAGAGTTTGATCTCGGTGATAGGCGAAAATTCGTTTTACGTAGCTGCAATTAATAGTGGCAGTATAAACGAGACAAAATTACAGGTTAATCATGAAAAGGATTTTCGTAAAATAATAAATAAATTTGAAGTAATTAAAAAAAACTTTTATACATACCAACTGAAGAGCAGTAAATGCCTTCAGGTAGTGATAAAGGGTATTGACTCTTGCGTAGAACCAGATGAAATTAAAACGTTTTTAGAAGAGAAGGGTTTCAAAATAAAAAAATGTGATAAATATAAAAATTAGGTTAAAAATCCCAAGCACTATTTCGAATTAGAACCATGCGACATAAAGCTTAAAAAAAACGATACGCATCCCATTTACAATTTAAAATACATTCTGTACATAAGAATCACGATAGAGGAGCCGCACAAAAGAAATGGTCCCGTTCAATGTTAAACTGCCAAGAACTTGGTCATACTAAAGCATACTGCCATTCACCCTCTGTTTGTGTCGTATGTGGAGAATTACATGGTGCAGTTCATTCTAAAAACGACCCCAACGTAAAAAAATGTAGCAATTGTTGCGGTAATCACACTGCCAACTATAGAGGATGTCCAGTATACTCCATAGTCAAGCGTTCGGTGGGACCGAAACCTAATCCCACTCAAATTCAGGTAAAAACAAACCAAGAAAACACTAACCGCAGCCTGGTACCAACAGAATCTCCTACGCTAACGTCCTAAAATCAAACCATTTGCCAATGCAAGGTGATTTACAAAATAATGATGAAACTGTCATTTCTAATTTTAGTCGACTAGAAAAAACTATGGAAACATTAGTGCAAACTGTGAATAATTTTACGATAACAATGGGAAACATGATGCAGGAAATGTTAAGAATGCAGTCGATGTTATTGCAAGCTGTACTTAACAAGCCATGAACTGTCTGAAAATTTGTTTTTGGAACGCAAACGGCATCCGCCAACACAAAAATGAACTAGAGTACTTTCTTAAAAATAAACAAATTGATGTTATGATGATTTCTGAAACTCATCTGGCCTCAAGAAATACATTTAAAATAAATGGTTATATGATACCAAGGACCATCGAGATAGAGCTTGGGGAGGTTCTGCCATTTTGATAAAAATTGTCTGAAAATTTGTTTTTGGAACGCAAACGGCATCCGCCAACACAAAAATGAACTAGAGTACTTTCTTAAAAATTAACAAATTGATGTTATGATGGTTTCTGAAACTCATCTGACCTCAAGAAATACATTTAAAATAAATATAATATGATACCAAGGACCCTCGAGATAGAGCTTATGGAGGTTCTGCCATTTTGATAAAAGCCCGAATTAAACACTACCTAAAGTGTGATCATAGTGAAGATAATCTGCAAGCAACGAACATTTGTGTTGAAGAGCTAAATCCAAACATAGTAATTCATCTTTATACCCTCCACCTAGATATTCAACATCAGAAATCCAATATTATAAATATTATAAATTATTAGGACAATGCTTCCTGGCCGCCGGCGATTATACCGCTAAACATACCTTCTGGGCGTCATGACTTATAACACCACAGGGTCGTGTCTTGTTTAATACAATCTCTAAAATGGATTTAAATGTGGTCGCGAGCGGACAACCAACATATTGGCCTACTGATCAGCAAAAAATTTCAGATGTCATCGATTTTGGCGTAGTTAAAAACATACATACAGAACGATTCATGTTGAAGCTTCTTTAGAATTATCTTCAGATCACACACCTACAATTGTTACTATAATGAGCCCCAATAGAATTGTTTCTCCGTCTGTTTACTTAATTGCACAAAAAATATTCCGCTTGATACACCGGAGAATGTGGAAACCTCTATTGTGAATTTTAACAGTTATCTAAAACTAGCTGTTAAACTTTCCAGCAAAACCATCAAAATAATAAACAATAATAAAATATATTCTACAGATGTCGAGCGGCTCTTGACCGAAAAAAGGAGAGTTCGAAAAGAGTGGCAATTGCACAGATCTCCTCAACTTAAGAAATTATTAAAAGAGTGCACAAAAAGTTTAAGAAAGTTACTGCACTCTCAGAAAACAGCATCCTTGAAAAAATATCTTAAGGAACTGGATGCAACTCCACAATCAGACTACTCATGATGGCCTGCAGCCAGAAATCTGAAAAGGCCAGTTATCTCTAAGCCACCTTTAAGAAACTTTAATTGAAGTTGGGCAAGAAATGATACAGAAAAAGAAAATCTATTTGTTTATCATTTGAAAAACGTATTTACCCCACATACATCACACAATATTGCTGTGGAGTTACCACCTGTTGATGTTAGAGCTGCTGTTCTCCTAACATTTAAGATAAGTGAAATCGAAAAGGCTATTTGTAATTTAAGCCCCAAGAAAGCTCCTGGTTTTGACAAGATCAGTAACAAAATGCTTTTAGAATTACCTTGCATAGCAAAGAAAATTATTCTTTTTATTTTTAATGCTATTTTACGCCTTGAATACTACCCTCAAGAATGGAAATTTTCCTTAGTTGCCATGATACCTAAACCAGGAAAAGATCACACAAACGTTGAGTCATATAGGCCTATAAGTTTATTATCTAATACATCAAAGCTGTTTGAGAAACTCTTAGTGTCAAAATTAATACCAATTTTATGAAAATATATCTATTCCTTACCATCAGTTCGGTTTTAGAAAAGAGCACAGCACAATTGAACAAACACATCGGACTGTAAACGCCATAAGAAAGGCCTTTGAAGAAAAAAAATATTGTTCCGCTCTCTTCATCGATGTGTCTCAATCAATAAAGTCTGGCATGAAGGCTTATTATATAAATTGAAGCTAAACTTACCAGTAAACACACACAAGCTGTTAGAAAGCTACTTACTCGGTCGTAAATTCATTATAAAAGAAGGCGACTTTTTAAGTTCTCCTCAGCCAATCGCCGTTGGAGTCCCACAAGGCAGCATCCTGGGTCCACTATTATACCTAATATATACTTCGGACATGCCAACTAGCAACTACACCCAAACTTCAACATTTGCGGACGAGCTTTCCTAACCGCGAATGAAAACCATCATGAAGCATCTCGTTACTTGCAGGAGCATATATCTCAACTAGAAATATGGTTAAAACAATGGCGTACATACACGCAGAGAAAAACCATTTTTCAATATGATCACCTCCAACAAGACTATGACAACCGAAAATTTGTAAACATATTATGTTTAATTTAACCATATTATATTCACCGGCAACCATTTTATGGTTAAATTAGTCATCCATCACGAAGCCACAACCGTATTATGGTTGCCTCTAATCATGTTATGGTTAAATATGACAATAATTTGTTTTTAAATTAACAATTGTATATTCCTATTTCAAATATTAAACAAATATTAAAAATAGGGAAAAAAATCCCCAACCACTATTTCGAGTGGAGTTAGAGCCCGGCGACGTTAAGCTAAAAAAAAAATGAAACGCATCCCATTTACAGTTTAAAATACATCCTGTACAGGAAAATAACGATAGAAGAGCCGCACAAAAGAAATGGGCCCGTTCAGTGTTTAAACTGCCAAGAATTTGGTCATACTAGGGCATACTGCTATTTACCCCCTGTTTGTGTCGTATGTGGAGAACTACATGGTACCGTTCAGTGTGATAAGTCAAAAAATGACCCTAATGTAAAAAAATGTAGCAACTGTGGTGGTAATCACACTGCCAACTATAGAGGATGTCCGGTATATTCTATTGTCAAGCGTTCTGTTGGACAGAAACTTAATCCCCCTCAAACGCAGGCAACTTATCAAGAAAACACTAACGGCGTTCAAATACCGCAGCCAAATAATAACAGAACCTCGTACGCTAATGTCTTAAAATCTAATCATATGCCATTGCAAGGTGATTTACCAAATAATGACGAAATTCCCACTTCTAATTTAACTCGGCTAGAAAAAACCATGGAAACATTAGTGCAAACCGTTAACAATTTTACCAACACAATGGGTAACATGATGCAAGAAATGTTAAGAATGCAATCGATGTTATTGCAAGCTGTACTAAATAAGCCATGAACTGTCTAAAAATTTGCTTTTGGAACGCAAACGGCATCCGCCAACATAAAAATGAACTAGAATACTTCCTTAAAAATAAAAAAATCGATGTTATGATGGTTTCTGAAACTCATCTGACCTCGAGAAATACGTTTAAAATCAATGGTTATATATTATATGATACCAAGGACCCTCGAGGTAGAGCTTGTGGAGGTTCTGCCATTTTGATAAAAAACCGAGTAAAACACTACTTAATGTGTGATCATCGTGAAGATTATCTCCAAGCAACGACCATTTGCGTTGAGGAATTAAATCGAAACCTAGTTATTTCATCAATATATTCACCACCTAGATTTTCAATATCAGAAAGCCAATATAATAAATACTTCAAAGCATTAGGACCCTGCTTCCTGGCTGCTGGCGATTATAACGCTAAACATACTTTCTGGGGGTCACGACTTATTACGCCTAAGGGTCGTGTTTTGTTTAACACAATTCGTAAAATGGATCTAAATGTGGTCGCGAGCGGTGAACCAACATATTGGCCTACTGATCAGCAAAAAGTTCCAGATGTCATAGATTTTGGAGTGGTTAAAAACATCCCCACAGAAACGATTTATGTTGAGGCTTCCTTAGAATTATCTTCCGACCACACACCTACAATTGTTACTATAATGATTCCAAATAGAATCGTATCGCCGTCTGGGTACTTATCCAAATCACCCTCACAAATATATTGGTTAAAATATAAAAAATATCTTAGTGCCCATTGCACAGAAAATATTCCGCTTAGCACACCGGAGAGCGTGGATCTCGCTATTGTTAATTTTGACAGTTATCTCAAACTAGCTGTTCAACATTCCAGCACAACCCTCAAAAAAACCAAAAACAATATCATATATTCTGTAGATGTCGAGCGTCTATTGACTGAAAAAAGGAGAGTTCGAAGAGAGTGGCAATTGCACAGATCCTCCCAACTTAAGACTTTATTAAAAGAGTGCACAAAAAGGCTAAGAAAGTTACTGCAGTCCCAAAAAACTGCATCCTTTGAAAAATATCTTAAGGAACTTGATGCAACTCCACAATCAGACTACTCATTATGGCGTGCAGCTAGAAATCTTAATAGACCAGTTATCACTAAACCACCATTAAGAAACTTAAATGGAAGTTGGGCACGAAATGATGAAGAAAAAGGAAATCTTTTTGTTAATCATTTGAAAACCGTATTTACCGCTCACACATCTCTCGATATGGCGGTCGAGTTACCACCCGTTGCTGTTAGAGCAGCTGTTCCACTAAGATTTGAGATAAGAGAAATCGAAAAGGCTATTCATGATTTAAACCCGAAGAAAGCCCCTGGTTTTGATAAGATCAGTAATAAAATGCTTTTGGAGCTACCCAGCATAGCAAAGAAAATTATTCTCTTTATTTTTAATGCTATTTTACGCCTTGAATACTACCCTCAGGAATGGAAAGTATCATTAGTTACCATGATACCTAAATCAGGAAAGGATCCTACAAAAGTTGAGTCATATAGACCTATAAGCTTATTGTCTAATATATCAAAGCTGTTTGAGAAGCTGTTAGTGTCAAAATTAACCCCAATTTTAAATGTAAATAGATGTATTCCAAACCATCAATTCGGCTTTAGAAGAGAACATAGCACAATTGAACAAACCCATCGTATAGTAAACGCCATAAGAAAAACCTTTGAAGAAAAAAAATATTGTTCCGCCCTCTTCATCGATGTTTCTCAAGCTTTTGATAAAGTCTAGCATGAAGGCTTATTACATAAATTGAAGCTAAATTTACCAGTAAACACACACAAGCTGTTAGAAAGCTACTTATGGCTAATAAATCAGTGAGTGCTTAAACGCTGGTTTAGTTGAACTAAACTTAAATTTATATGTAGTTTAAACTCAACATATGTAAATCAGTGTTCCATATATTATATGTAGTTTAAAAATTAACATGTGGCAGCACTACGATAAATGTTGTCAAATTCATATGGTCTGTATTGGTAGTTTAAACGCCCAATTTTATGCGTTTAAAGGTGGTTTATATGTTTACTGATTTATAGATATGTCGGTTTAAGCACAGTTTAAGCCAAAAACAGAGTTTAACTTGCTCTGATTTATTAGCCCTTAGTCGGTCGAAAGTTTATTATTAAAGAAGGTGCTTTTATAAGTTCTCCTCAGCCAATTGACGCTGGAGTCCCTCAGGGAAGCATCATGGACCCACTCTTATATCTTATATATACCTCAGACATGCCAACAAATAACCACACCCTAACTTCAACATTTGCTGATGATACAGCTTTTTTAAGCGTGCACGAAAACTGTTATGAAGCTTCTCGCTACTTGCAGGATCATATATTTGAACTGGAAAAGTGGTTAAAACAATGGAGGATAAAGGTTAATGAGCAAAAATGCGTACATATAACATTCACCTTGCGTCGGGAGTCATGTTCCCCTATTAAAATCAATAATCAATTAGTGCCCCAACAATCGCATGTAAAATATCTCGGAATTCATCTAGATCGGCGTTTAACATGGAAATGCCATATAGAAGCAAAACTAACGCAAATGAAACTAAAAGCAATTCAACTTAATTGGCTTATTGGAAGAAACTCTGTTCTTAGTCTCGACTGTAAACTTCTACTTTACAACTCTATCTTAAAACCAATTTGGTGCTACGGTATTCAGTTATGGGGCACTGCCTCGGCTTCTAATATCGAAAAAATTCAAAGGCGACAAAATAAACTTCTTCGAATAATCACAGCCGCTCCCTGGTATGTTAAAAACTCAAATATTCACAAGGATCTCAATGTGCCGTTAGTAAAAACTATTATTACGAACTATGCAGTAAAATATTTAAAAAGACTTGAGTCGCACCCAAATCCACTAGCTCGAAATATTTTAAATTACAACGGCCACTCTAGATTAAGGAGAAGAGATACTGCAGGACTCATCAGACAAGAAGAGCGCTAAACATCTACATACGTGAACAGAAACCGTGAAGAGAAAAATTTTCGTCTAGCATTGGCAGGACAAAAATAAAGTATTAGTATAAGATTTGATTTATTATTGTTAGTTCATATTTAATATATGAAGATTCAATAAATAAATAATGAAAAAAAAAAAAAAAAATTAAACATAATATGTTTAAAAATTTTCGGTAGTCATAGTCTTGTTGGAGGTGATCATATTGAAAAATGGTTTTTCTCTGCGTGTATAACATTCACCTTGCGTCGGGGTTCATGCCCCCTATTTAAATCAATAATCAAATAATACCTCAGCATTCGCATGTAAAATATCTCGGTATACATCTAGATCGCCGTTTAACGTGGAAATTCCATATAGATGCCAAATTAACTCAAATGAAACTAAAAGCCATTAAAATTAATTTGCTTATTGGAAGAAATTCTGTCCTTAGTCTCGAATGCAAACTTCTACTGTACAACTCTATCTTAAAACCAATTTGGTGCTACGGTATTCAATTATGGGGCACTGCCTCAGCGCCTAATATCGAAAAAATTTAAAGGTGCCAAAAAAATCTTCGTATTATCACAGCCGCTCCCTGATATGTTAAAAACTCGAATATTCACAAGGATCTCAACGTGCCATTGGTAAAAACTATGTTTACAAAACACGCAGTAAAATATTTAAAAAAAAGCTTGAATTACACCCAAATCCACTAGCTCGAAATATTTTAAATGATGGCGGCCACACTCGCTTAAGGATAAGGGATACTGCAGCACTCACCCAATCAGAAGAGCGATAAACACCTAAATATGTGAACAGAAACCGTGATAAGAAAAAATTTTGTCGGGCACTGGCAGGACATAAATTAAAGTATTAGGATAAGATTTGATTACTTATTGTTAGTTCATATTTAATATATTAAGATTCAATAAAGAAACTCTGAAAAAAAGGAATATTTATTTTGTTAATTTTTGTTAGCTTTATATAAATTTATGTCTTTATGGGCATTAAAAGGAAACAGGTATTTTCTATATACATATCGTGATAAAGGTTACTACGCGCCTAAAATTTTCGGAGAATATCCAAAAAATATTTCTGTGGTTTTTGAAAAATTTTGGGAATTTCATTATTAGATTGTATGTAAAATTTAAGGTTGTCTTTCGTGTCACCCGTAAATTACTATAGTTATGTAATTACTTTAAATATTAACGACGTGTGAGAAAGTGAGCGTAATTGGAACATAAAACTTGCATGCGTGATTAAAATATAAAAATAACGCACGCATTGCTTCTCATCCAGTTTTTCTTTAACTTCACCACGAAAATGTTTATGATTGGCACAATTAAAAAAAATATATATGTATCTTTCTAATTATATGTTTGAATTATATGTGGTGAATTTTGTACTCAGTGCACAATGTTGTTAATTTTTCAAAAATCGATTCGCTGCGTTTATATTGCAGTGAAGAAAAAACCTCCTACATGTAGATATTTATCCTACTGAAATGAAGTAAGGCAAAATTTGGCAATAGTATTTTAATTATCAGAAATCCCACTAGCTATCGGTCAAAAAATGATTGATTTGATAAAACTTTAGGTATGTAATGAAAATAAATCGATTTTAAAATAGATTGTTTTTAAAATATGTAATGAGCATCTCGATTTAAGCATTAATTTCTAAATTATAGTCTTATTTTTTTGTTTAAAATACAGTTCAATCTATCTATCTCTTACATATCGAACACTAAATCATAAACAAGCACAACTCAAAATTTAAAATTGTTTTGGAAAGGCAGATAATTGTTTTCAAAAATATGATTGCAATTTTATATTCAAATTGAGTTTCAGAAAAGTTAAAGAAAGACAGTGATGCAAATGAAATTTTCGTGGTCACTATAGATTGGATGTGTGAACTTTTTTATAAAAGAAAACGATTTTGATAAATTTTGAGTTGTACATGTTTATGATTTAGTATACGATATAAAAACACAAAAAGCGTTTTTATGTACATATGTATGCATGTCCGGTATAGATTCTAAAACCATCCAACCGATTCTCAATTTTGTGAAATTAGCCTATAACCATATATTTTTCCAAAGCTAGTAGCATGAGGGGATGGAGGGGGCAATTTCTATCTCTCCGAAACTATCGCACATATTCTAATGAAATTAAAAACATATAGAGATAAAAATTCGGGACTT
This sequence comes from Pollenia amentaria, assembly GCA_943735925.1. Taxonomy (NCBI): domain Eukaryota; kingdom Metazoa; phylum Arthropoda; class Insecta; order Diptera; family Polleniidae; genus Pollenia; species Pollenia amentaria. The sequence continues at coordinate 115,528,086 of OX031010.1, read as the reverse complement.
TGAGATTCAGAGTTCTGAAATTCGAGATTTAAAAAAATACGGGATTTTGATACTATTCCAAATTATTAATTTGTTATTTTGTTAAGCCTTTCGTCTCGCTTAGTAATTGTCCATGGACCACATGACATTCCGTATAGCGACTTTATGACACTTTTTAAGTGGAAATTATGTCCATGGGTATTAAGACGCTTTCTGGTGTGTCATGTTGTCCATGGATATTACACAGAAAAAATTATCAGTAGTTTTTTATCAATTAAAAAAACTGTTTAAAAGTGTTTCAAATTTTTAATCCAAATTTAAGATATTTTTAATTAGGCTTAAGTTCATTGAATTTAATTTTCATTAAATTATTTTTATGAAGACAGGAATTTTACAACATGATATTAATTAAAATTTTATTGATAATTTTTCATTCATGACTGCGCTGAGATTTGAACCCAGGCTTTCACGGACAGGTTGCCCAGACTAGTTTCGATTGTAACCACACAATCTCGTCAGTGGGGTTTGCCGTTTTACTTACTCGGCTATTGAAGCCGAATGACGTCAATAGTCAAACATCAATCCTTAAACCAAATGGTATTTCACTTTGGTAGATCGAAATTTGCTTTTGAATGAATAATTATCTATTTTTTTTTTAATTGATTTACATGTTCTTCCCAACTTCTGTTTTTTCGTACTTTTTGTCAAGAATTCTTCTTGAAATCCAACGTACATTTTTGTTTTTCATGTTTTTGTCTTTAAAAGAAAATATATAAGCATTCATTCATTTAATTGGATTGGCGCCATGCTGAGACAACGGAGAATCACCGCCTCTTGGGATGACGCTAGCGTCAGCATTAGTGCTGTTAAAGGTTGTCCACAGGGTGGGGTACTTTCTCCCCTGCTATGGTGCCTTGTGATTGATGACCTGCTCGTCAGACTTGAGGAATACGGCCTGCGGGTCATTGGTTATGCGGACGACCTGGCCGTCATTGTGACCGGGAAATTCGAGAGAACAATCACTGAGGTGATGCAGGGTGCTCTCGACAAGGTTCTTAAATGGTGCCATGAAAGGGGGCTGAACATCAACCCCCAAAAAGCGTTCGTGGTCCCTTTCACGAGAAGGTATAAACATAGACTGGGTAGGCTGTCAGTGAATTGGACGGAAATCGAGTACTCCAATGAAGTCAAGTACCTGGGAATTGTGGCTTTGGCCCTAGCATGATTAAGTGGCTTTATATTATGATGATCAGACCGATAATCACCTATGGATCCCTGGTATGGTGGCCAAAGATCCAGCAGGTGTCGGCGATCCAAAAGTGCGGAAGGCTACAGAGAATGGTCTGTGTAGCCCTGACGGGGGTGATGCGCACATGTCCAACAGCGGCACTTGAGACTATCTTGGTCATCTTGCCATTACACATCCATATAAGAAAGGTCGCAATATCGAGTCTCCTTAGGATCCAACAAACATCCGGACTGTCAGATGGGGTCAACGGACACGCTGGTCTGATGAAATTAGCTCCTGGTCTATCGGTCTGCACAAGGGCGGACATTAAGACCACGGAACTGAGCTTTAACAGAAGGTTTAGCACGATCCTCCCAAATGGGGGAGCTTGGGTCAGTGGAAATTCCTGTGGTGGTAACCAGGGACTACGCTGGTATACTGATGGATCCAAATCGGAGCATGGGGTGGGTGATGGGGTACAAGAAAATGATAGGAAACAGCATTGCGATATTCACTGATATCCAAGCGGCCATAAAGGCACTCTCTTCCTGGATATTGTCCTCGAAGTTAGGTGGCGGAATGCCGGGGAAGGCTACAGGAGCTGGGCTCAAGAAACAGAGTGACACTCTGTTGGGTGCCGGGACACTCAGGGGTCCCGGGTAACGATGGGGCTGATGAGCTGGCTAGGGCTGGAGCAAACGCCCAAATAGTGGGCCCCGAGCCCTTTTGTGGGTTAAGCTGGGCCACTACCCAGTCCCTATTGGGGGAATGGGCTCTCAGCGAGCACAGAAATACTGGGTATCGCTCACGGGAATGCGTCAGGCGAAGAAATTTATATTTCCCGGGAGTACATTGGAGACAAGGGGTCTCAACAGACGAGAACTACGACTGTTGGTGGCTTATTTGACGGGCCACCATACGGTCAAGCACCACCTGTTTCGGATGGGCCTGGCAGAGGACCAGGAATATAGACTATGCCGTGAAGAGGACGAGACCACAAGGCACCTACTGTGTGACTGCCCGGCGCTGGCGTGGGCAAGAAGGAGACACTTGGGGCATGGTACGATGGGCGCGTCCCGAGTCGGTGCAATACCGGCAAAAGACCTTCTTGGGTTTCTCTGGGAGGCAGAGGGTCTTTTGGCCAACTAAAGGGGGGTGGGTACAATAGACCTGGTTTGGTAGCGGTACCGTCTCCGTTGGGAGAAATCTCCCCGCTCTCTCTGGAAAAAAAAACATAAATAGTGGAATAATCCACGGAATGATATAAAATTGTTAAATTACGTGAAAATCGGTCCATACCTGACCATAGGCCCCATATAAGCCCTACTCCCGGAAAACAGTTTAGTACGCCTAAGCCCGTAATAAATAATGCTTTCATAATTAAATTTGGTACGCTACAGTTTTGTATGACTAGATATCTCACTGCTAAATTTTGTGAAGATGGGTCCATAATATTAGCCCTAGACCCCATATAAACCCTACTCTCGGAACACAGCTTAGCACGCCTAAAAACGTAATAAATAATGCTATCCTAATGATCGGGCTATAATTTACCCTAGACCCCATGTAAGCTCTAATCTCGGAAAACAGTTTATTTCGCCTAAAACCATAATAGATATAGATATTGCGGTAAAATTTCTTCCAACTTAGATCCATATGGCCAGAAAAAATATCGTGCAATTTTGTAAAATTCACTGTTAACGCTATAAATAATTACACTGCTGTATTGAAATTTATTTTTTCTAATACCAGAATTCGGTCTTCAGAATTTTGGGATGATTGGTCCATAATTTACCATAGGTCCAATACAAATTACCCTCCTAAAAATCATTATAGTGCGGCTAAAACTGTTTCGAATCATGATATTTTACTCAAGCCAATTTAAACTTCTAACAAGAAACGAATAAAACTTTCTTATTGTCGGTCAATAATTTAATTCAGGTCTAAGCCGCAAACATTTTTCGCGTTCTTTTTTGGCGTTCTTTTTTGTGAAGCTTAGTTAATAATATATATGTATTTATCATATAGAGACCACTCATGTCAGTGGAGGGTATCAAAGATACGGCACAGCCGAATATAGCACTCCAACTTGTAATTAAAATTAAAAATATCATTTATTGAAAAAACAAAAATTCCCAATTTTAAATTTTTACAGTTTTTAGTAATCTATATACGTCCTATTGGTAATAGGTGCAAAAACAAACATATTGTTTGTTTGATTCTAAGAAGTTGGTATGAATTTGGTGATCATAAATAATTTTAAATTTTTTTCTGCGTATGACATCGGCCGTTATGACATGCCACCATATTCTACACCTATTACAAGATTTCTTGTAGATCTTAACTAACAGATCTCATGAATAAATGCAATTTTTTAAATCGAACCAAAACTAAAGATTTGAAATCATTTTTAAGTCCGCATATGACCAAGGTGCCTTTCGCCTCCAATTTTTATTTAGATTTATAATTTGAAACTTTCCTCTTCTTTTGGTATATAAAGTTCTTAACAAATTCAAACAAACCGTTTGGAAAAAAGATTTATAACCATTTCTCTTTATGTCCCCACCACTGCGCAGCATCCAAATTGTTTATTCTTTTGTCTAAATCTGAGGCGTCAAAGAAACACGAATGCTATCACATAAATGGAATACGTTAACAAATATCTTATACATATTTGCATAAAATTAGATATCCTGTGGTGTGCGGTTTAAAATACAAAGAGTCTATTTACAAGATTAGTTGGCACATTAGAATAGTATACCATTTGACTTAGCAATATGTTTGTGTTCAGTAAGTATATTTGTAGAAGGATTCTTATCGTAATTAAGAGTGTGGAAGTGTTAATAGAACTTTCTCGAGTACTTGCTCACTCACAATCTGTTGGATACTTTTTTTATTATTATTTATTTTATTTACGATTTGTTTTGTTCCTTCATTAACGTTAATTATCATTAATGGGATTTATGTCTATTAAAAGTTGTTTTTGTTTCCTTTATTGCTGTCTTTATTGTTATTGTCAATATTGTTGCTGGCGGTGTCGTTGCTGATGTTTTTATTATTGTTACCATTTCATTAAATAGAGGAATCAAATTAAAAATTATGTAAAACGAGATTAAAAATTAACACATTTATAAAGCAATTAAATTTTAATTAGATTTTAATGTGAAACTAATGACAATAACGGCTTCATTTTTATTCTATAACAAATGTAATATTTAAAGCTCATGATTGAAATGACTGTAGCAAATCCTTCAATTATAGAAAAAAAAGTGATGTAAAACATTGTACGAATAAATAGGCTACTCTAAGGCTGGGTTTTTGAGATCTCAGTTAAACTAGGTTTAGTTAATCTGAAAACAGATTTGTGTCGAAATTATCAAGTTTGTATACAAAATTTTGGCCGAACAGCTTTGTTTTGTTTATAATGCTTGTCTTTAATACAATAATAAAAAAAATTATATTTTGCCGGAAAAATTCGGGTTTTGAAGCACGTTAAGCTAAGTTTGGACTTAGGCCGGGTTTTCGAGATGTGGATTAAGCTTATTAAACTTAGTTTAACGTTTTCTAAAACTTGGATTTTTCCGGCGAAATGTGAAACTAGGTCAAGATTAACTAATCCTAGTTTAGCTGAGATCTTAAAAACCCAGCCTAAGTCTGCCCAATCTATTATGTTAATCAATTAAAGTAAGGGCATGTAAAAATAAAGTTATTCGATAGAATTTTGTTGACCCAAAACACATCTTTAGTTTATTTAGTTTTAATAAGTAAGGGCTGGAATTGCATGCAAATGTATGTTTTTCCTCGAGGGTTTAAATATTAAGTGAATAAGTAATTTATCCGAATCACAATTTTTGCTGAAAAATAGCATCGATTTGTCAGTGCGTATATTTGCATGATTTAACGTTAATTAATTTTTTGTTATATTGTTTTAAAGAATACATATAAATTTGCATATTTGCGGGAAAAAAGCATATTTATTTTTTTGGTTTGTATTTAAATGATTTTGTTGGTGTTATTTTGTTTTTCATATTTAGTTTATCCAGTAAAGAATGCTGGGTCTCAAAATGGGTGATGGTGTTGCGAATAGTACGCTCAGTAGGCCGATTATGTTTACCATAACTTGAGCGAAGTGCACGAAACACATTCCTCACAGAACGTGAATTTTCGTAATAAAGTTGAACGATTTGTAAACGTTGTTCAGGGGCTAGTCTTTCCATTATGAAATGCCAAACAATACTAAACAAAAATAACATGACAGCATGACACGACTCACACGTGATCTGTCAAAAAAAGGCTATTGAAAAAAGTATCTCTACTTGAATCACCCATTATTACCCCTATATTCATTAAAAATGAAACCAATTTGCTATGAAAATTTGTTTAATAAACCTTTTATTAATCAAAAATAATTTTTATGAATATGGGGGTTAATCCTTAGAGGCCAAAATAACGATGTTAAAACTTGACATTACTTGACTTGACATTGAAATTATCATGTAATAAATGAATAAACGAAGATGGAAAATAGTTCAGTCTCAAATTTTAGCGGCTGACTTGGTATTAGATTTAACTAAAAGACTAACGGATTTAGAAAATAATGAAACCTATTGTTTATCTACAATGTTTGACCCGCGAGACAGTGCTTAAATGTTTCAAAGAAAATTGACTTAAATCGTACCTAAAAAACGTCCTTTTGAGCTACTTAACATGTCTCGGCATTCTGAAAGTGTAGAAAAACGGGTCATACCTACAGGTGGGACAAGTTCTGATAGGTCTACAAGAACTGGCCTTTGGAGGACTTGAAAAAAAATGTTAAGACGATCCGAGGAAGATGAGGCTCTTTCCATCCGGTGCTGTGATTCTGCTAAAGAGTCGAGAGGCACCTTAGGTCCCCAAATATTTCTAGAGGCGCAGATCCCCTCGTTTACGGGCGTAATGACATGTTACGTCCAAACTAGAATGGCGCAGGAATTTTTAAGTATTAAAATGAGTTTGTTGCATCTAAGACTATTTTGGGCACTGCGAAATGTTTTCATAATGCAATATGACCCATTTTTAAAATGAAAACTTAACAAAAAAAAAATTACCCTAAAAATTAAATTAAATATTATGACCTTAAAATTGGGATAATTCTTCATTATGAAAAATCACCTTAAAATTTTTAATGAATTTTTACCCCAAAAAAGTTATAACTAAAAAAACACAAAGAGAGTTATAAATAATAAAAATTTGGGTTGGGTTGATATGCCCGAAACTTAAATTCCCAAATTTATAATCCTGAATTTTAAAATCCCAAGGCTAAAAATCCAGAATTTCAAAGTCCTGAATTTTAATATCCCGAATAAAAATACAGTCTTCGGCCGGGCGCAAGGATTTCTTCCTCTAGGTTATAACAAACACCGGCTTCGCTCACTCAATCCTGACTGCATAGCCAGCGAGGATTTTTTCCTGTTTGGTAGAAGAATTCCGGATTATGATACTATTCCTTGAAATTTAAATATAAAATTTTATAAAATTTATATAAAATTTGTTGGAGATAATTTTTCATTTCCTAAAATTTGCATTTTATTAAAGTAAATGGAAAATAACCCCACATTAAAACTTGTGATTTTCTTTTGGGCCATTTTTAATTTCACTTAAAATGCAAAATCAACCCAACGAAAAAACTGGAAAAATCCTAAAATAAACAAAAAAAAATTGAACCAAAATTAAGTGTTGTTGCGTCTCATGTAAAATTTTTCATTTTCTTTTTATTTCCTGGGGTCATTTTTCACTGCAGGTCTGATTAAAACGGACTTGCGAAATCGTTTACCTTCGCAAAAGTTGAAAATACTTCGTTTAGTATACAAAAATTTTATTAATATTTTGAAAAAATGCTTTATTTTTTGTTAATTTTATCATGAATTCAAATTTAATTCTTTGTTTTTTAATCTTAAAAATATTAGTCTTGGGCTTAATCGTTCGTTTAAGTGACCGGTCATTATCGTTCAATTCGAATCAGTGAACGAGCTCGTTCTTTTCGTTCAATCGTTCATTTCAGGTCACTTTGTCTTTTGTGTCAGTTTGTCTTTTGGGTCAGTTTGTCTTTTGTGATTTTCGTTCAGTCATTCAGAATTGATTGAATACGGCAACGTGGTAAAAGAAACAAGTATACATATGTATAAAGATATAGCATATTCGTATAATAAATACATATGTATACAATAATATAAAACAATAAGGTATAACATATAAACCACAATCGTATTGTTGTTTCTTTTCAACCAGTTTTTCTTTACACAAGTGAACGTCTGACAAGAAAACCCAAGTGACCCAAGTAAACGATTGAACGAAATAGAACGATGAAACTGAACGACCGTTCGTCTGACTGATCCGTTCAATTGAACGAGGTCGTTCATGACCGACACAACTCTAAAAAATATCAATTTTAAATATTAATAATCTCTTACACTGTAATTTTGTATAATTTACTTGAATTCAAATTCAATATGCGTATCGGTATCGATATCGGGGATATTTTTCTTGGAGTATCGGTATCGGAATCGTACCGGCGAAAACCCGTATCGTTACACCCCAGTTTAAATATATTTTTTATGAAAAAAGTCTTAAAAATAAATTAAAAAAATTTTTAATTTAAGTTTCTCGTTATTTTTTCATATGTACATGAATTGCATTTCTTGTTTGTTTTCTTAATTTGTAATTAACATTTCCTAATAAGTGCAAAAAACCTTTGTCTAACAATGCAACTTGAAATAAATATTAATGGAATCTGAGAATTTAAGTTCTCATGTTGAGTGTCATTTTTATTATAAATTTGTAATACTAATTTGAATGTGTATTTTAAGTCAAATTACAATTTATAATGCGTTCATACTTTAAGCCTCGACAGCAACATTTTCACTGGTGTTCAAAATAGAGCAACAATTTTTTTCGTAGCCACACATATTTTCAGTGAAGAAAACGTTTGCAAATTATGCCCACAATAATTTCAAGAATTTATTATTATTTTTTAAAATATTTTGCTGAAATTTTCATTCAAAACTAAATAAAATTATTATAAACGTCATATAAATTTTTATACAAATTGTTGCTGAAGTAGAAGTAGACTCAACTTTTTAATAAAAATTAGTCACATTTTTGTTCGAAAAATGAAAGGAAAATATATGAAATTCGTTTGCAAGTAATGAGATAGAAGAAAAAACAAAATCGTTGCTAGCGTTGTGTAAGAGGCTTTAATAGTCTTATTCCAAAAGATAGTACGGTAAAGTAAGCCTCGTAACAGAAAAATACAAACAAATTCTGATAGTGCATAGAAAATAGTCCTGAAAAATATTGAAGGAATACGACTATTAAAGTATGAGAGCTTTATAAATTGTAATTTGAATTAGAACACACATACGAATTAATATGAAAATTTATAAATATTAATGTTTTTCTCAATTAAGAAGAGTCATTTCTAATTTGGATATATTTTTTAAAATTTGGTAACTTTTTCAAAATTTTGTTTGTAAAAATTTTATAAGTCGTGGCAGCACTGTACGCCAGTTAAATATGTTCCACATTTATTTAAATAAGTTCCACACGCAGTTGAACGAATTACTAAATCAAACAAATGTGTTGCTCCTGATAATGTTTATTTAGGATTGGAAATGTTATGGTTATATCAGATTTTTTTACTAGCAAATTTTCTTTATACAATTGTGATAATCGGCCTTATTGTGTAATAAAGGGCTACGAAATGAAAGCAACAAACACACGAAATTTCCAAAAATTCCATCTTACCTAGCATTTACACATGAAAGTAGTTTCTTGCGAGTCGCAATGCACTAAATTCGTTCACTAAAATCCAATTCATGATTCATTTTATTCAACATTAAAAAATATAAATTAATAAAATCGTATTGTTTTTACTGTAATGTATAAAATGTTCCTAAGTATTAGAAAAATTAATGATTACTCAAATATTCCTATATATTCGTCAATACTAGGGAGATCGATTATTCGACTTTTTTCAATAACCGGTTTTCGAATATTACGAATATTTGCTATTTTAAAAAACCCGGTTTTCGGTTAAGCAATTTTTAAATAACCGGTTAACCGGTTTTAATTCGAATACTTAAAAACACAAAAATCAAATAAGATTTTAAAATAAAACGTTAATTTGAAGAAAAACAAAACAATTTGCAAAGGTAAGGAACCAACAAAATACATAGATATGACTTAGATCGTACCTAACAAATATTTTACCATAAAATCGAAGAAAAGTGGGACCAAACTTAAGCTAAATTTTCAATATAATAATTTATATAATTTTTTATTGATTTACTAAACTTTATTTGTAAGAAGATATTTGTATAATGTAATTTAGAAACTGTTGAATGATATTTGATCTAGAGAAACGTTTTGCAAAAGCAAAAAAATTATAGGAATTTTATAGTTATTATTTGAAATATTCTCTCAAATTTATTTTGAATGAGTTTTAATTTGTTGGTGGTTAAGCATGTCTATATAAATCAACCATATTTTTCAAAAGTTGCAAACAAAACCTCTTAGCCAGGATTATCTATTTCAAATTATTTTGTTTCAGCATTATAGAAACGAATAGTGAACTGAAAATTATTTTTGAGTAAAATATTTGTCAATTCGTCGACTATAATTTAAAACATTCCATGACATTGTTTGATTTCTTCATTTTTGTTTTTTAGTATTTGGCATTTTAATAAATAAAACTGGTTGAAATTTTTGCCACATGGTTGATTCCGCCGTAATGTTGTAGTTTTCAGCATGAAGAGATGCTAGAGCTACTTAAGAGTTTTTAGTGCCTTAAAGGGAATTTCGTCCTCGGCAACACAACGGGCTAATATTTCGCCCAATGATTAATTTTTTGCAGCGTATTTTAGTAAAGTATTCTGTCATCTCCTTAGAACTACTTCGAACGGAGTTAAGTTTCATTTGGATCACATTAATGTCAAGCATGACATGGAAGAACATTTGTAACTTATCATTTTTGTATTTTTAATCGCGTTCGAAAAATATCTGGAGATAACCTTTATATAAAAATATATTTAATATATTCAACATTTTTCATTTTTCGAATTTATTCTATGAGTTAAATTTCAGTTATGTATTTTATAAAGCTTTTTGTAATAGCTCTATTCCTTAAGCAGAATGTAATGCATTTTCTGGCCCGCTACGGCCTTCGTCAGCATTCTTTGTGTCACACTAGATAGTGACACTTTATAAATTGAATGTATTTAACTCAACTATTTTAACAAATAGATATTGGGAATTATTTCTTTTTCATAAGCAACTTTATTATATTCAACATTTTTCATTTTTCGAATTTATTCTATGAGTTAAATTTCAGTTATGTATTTTATAAAGCTTTTTGTAATAGCTCTATTCCTTAATTTTTTTTAGAAATGACTTTATACACTACCAGACTATTATATTGTATTTTCTTGTTACATTCTACCTTAGCTTTCCGTTGGATAGCAATGAAGTATATTTATGTACAGAAAAATTTACAATTATTGGACACCAGCAGAATGTAATGCATTTTCTGGCCCGCTACGGCCTTCGTCAGCATTCTTTGTGTCACACTGGATAGTGATACTATATAAATTGAATGTATTTAACTCAACTATTTTAACAAATAGATATTGGGAATTATTTCTTTTTCATAAGCAACTTTATTATATTCAACATTTTTCATTTTTCGAATTTATTCTATGAGTTAAATTTCAGTTATGTATTTTATAAAGCTTTTTGTAATAGCTCTATTCCTTAATTTTTTTTAGAAATGACTTTATACACTACCAGACTATTATATTGTATTTTCTTGTTACATTCTACCTTAGCTTTCCGTTGGATAGCAATGAAGTATATTTATGTACAGAAAAATTTACAATTATTGGACACCAGCAGAATGTAATGCATTTTCTGGCCCGCTACGGCCTTCGTCAGCATTCTTTGTGTCACACTGGATAGTGATACTTTATAAATTGAATGTATTTAACTCAACTATTTTAACAAATAGATATTGGGAATTATTTCTTTTTCATAAGCAACTTTATTATATTCAACATTTTTCATTTTTCGAATTTATTCTATGAGTTAAATTTCAGTTATGTATTTTATAAAGCTTTTTGTAATAGCCTTATTCCTTAATTTTTTTTAGAAATGACTTTATACACTACCAGACTATTATATTGTATTTTCTTGTTACATTCTACCTTAGCTTTCCGTTGGATAGCAATGAAGTATATTTATGTACAGAAAAATTTACAATTATTGGACACCAGCAGAATGTAATGCATTTTCTGGCCCGCTACGGCCTTCGTCAGCATTCTTTGTGTCACACTGGATAGTGATACTTTATAAATTGAATGTATTTAACTCAACTATTTTAACAAATAGATATTGGGAATTATTTCTTTTTCATAAGCAACTTTATTATATTCAACATTTTTCATTTTTCGAATTTATTCTATGAGTTAAATTTCAGTTATGTATTTTATAAAGCTTTTTGTAATAGCTCTATTCCTTAATTTTTTTAGAAATGACTTTATACACTACCAGACTATTATATTGTATTTTCTTGTTACATTCTACCTTAGATCGAAATTTGCTTTTTTGACCTTCAAGTTGTGCTGAAAAAGGTCAACTAGAAAAAAGAAAGACAAAAACAGGAAAAACAAAAAATGTACTTTGGACTTCAAGAAGAATTCTTGACAAAAGTACGAAAAAACAGAAGTAAGGAAAAAACATGTGAGATCAATTAAAAATGGATAATCATTCAACAAAGCAAATTTCGATCTACCAAAGGTTAAAATACAATTTGGTTTAAGGATTGATGTTTGACTACTGACGTCAGCAGTCATCGATGGCTGCGAGTGTAAGACGGCAAATCCCTTTGAGAAGACCTAGTGGTTGAGGTCGAAACATGTCAGGGTAACCAGCCGCCTGGGTTCGGATCACACGCCAGACAGCCTGGCTTCGAATCCCAGGTCAGTCAAGAATGAAAATTATCAATAACAATTTTAATTAATCTTCCATGTTGTAAAAATTCCTTTCTTCATAAAAATAATTTAATGCAAATTAAATTCAATGAACTTAAGCCTAATTAAAATATCTAAATTTGGATTTAAAACCATTAACAGTTCAATAAAATAACCACAATACTAATTATTGTTAACAGCTAAGGCACGAGCTATGTTTACATTTGTCCTTCAAGTTGTGCTGAAAAAGGTCAACTAGAAAAAAGAAAGACAAAAACAGGAAAAACAAAAAATGTACTTTGGACTTCAAGAAGAATTCTTGACAAAAGTACGAAAAAACAGAAGTAAGGAAAAAACATGTGAGATCAATTAAAAATGGATAATCATTCAAAAAAGCAAATTTCGATCTACCAAAGGTTAAAATACAATTTGGTTTAAGGATTGATGTTTGACTACTGACGTCAGCAGTCATCGATGGCTGCGAGTGTAAGACGGCAAATCCCTTTGAGAAGACCTAGTGGTTGAGGTCAAAACATGTCAGGGTAACCAGCCGCCTGGGTTCGAATCACACGCCAGACAGCCTGGCTTCGAATCCCAGGTCAGTCAAGAATGAAAATTATCAATAACAATTTTAATTAATCTTCCATGTTGTAAAAATTCCTTTCTTCATAAAAATAATTTAATGCAAATTAAATTCAATGAACTTAAGCCTAATTAAAATATCTAAATTTGGATTTAAAACCATTAACAGTTCAATAAAATAACCACAATACTAATTATTGTTAACAGCTAAGGCACGAGCTATGTTTACATTTGTCCTTCAAGTTGTGCTGAAAAAGGTCAACTAGAAAAAAGAAAGACAAAAACAGGAAAAACAAAAAATGTACTTTGGACTTCAAGAAGAATTCTTGACAAAAGTTCGAAAAAACAGAAGTAAGGAAAAAACATGTGAGATCAATTAAAAATGGATAATCATTCAAAAAAGCAAATTTCGATCTACCAAAGGTTAAAATACAATTTGGTTTAAGGATTGATGTTTGACTACTGACGTCAGCAGTCATCGATGGCTGCGAGTGTAAGACGGCAAATCCCTTTGAGAAGACCTAGTGGTTGAGGTCGAAACATGTCAGGGTAACCAGCCGCCTGGGTTCGAATCACACGCCAGACAGCCTGGCTTCGTATCCCAGGTCAGTCAAGAATGAAAATTATCAATAACAATTTTAATTAATCTTCCATGTTGTAAAAATTCCTTTCTTCATAAAAATAATTTAATGCAAATTAAATTCAATGAACTTAAGCCTAATTAAAATATCTAAATTTGGATTTAAAACCATTAACAGTTCAATAAAATAACCACAATACTAATTATTGTTAACAGCTAAGGCACGAGCTATGTTTACATTTGTCCTTCAAGTTGTGCTGAAAAAGGTCAACTAGAAAAAAGAAAGACAAAAACAGGAAAAACAAAAAATGTACTTTGGACTTCAAGAAGAATTCTTGACAAAAGTACGAAAAAACAGAAGTAAGGAAAAAACATGTGAGATCAATTAAAAATGGATAATCATTCAAAAAAGCAAATTTCGATCTACCAAAGGTTAAAATACAATTTGGTTTAAGGATTGATGTTTGACTACTGACGTCAGCAGTCATCGATGGCTGCGAGTGTAAGACGGCAAATCCCTTTGAGAAGACCTAGTGGTTGAGGTCGAAACATGTCAGGGTAACCAGCCGCCTGGGTTCGAATCACACGCCAGACAGCCTGGCTTCGAATCCCAGGTCAGTCAAGAATGAAAATTATCAATAACAATTTTAATTAATCTTCCATGTTGTAAAAATTCCTTTCTTCATAAAAATAATTTAATGCAAATTAAATTCAATGAACTTAAGCCTAATTAAAATATCTAAATTTGGATTTAAAACCATTAACAGTTCAATAAAATAACCACAATACTAATTATTGTTAACAGCTAAGGCACGAGCTATGTTTACATTTGTCCTTCAAGTTGTGCTGAAAAAGGTCAACTAGAAAAAAGAAAGACAAAAACAGGAAAAACAAAAAATGTACTTTGGACTTCAAGAAGAATTCTTGACAAAAGTACGAAAAAACAGAAGTAAGGAAAAAACATGTGAGATCAATTAAAAATGGATAATCATTCAAAAAAGCAAATTTCGATCTACCAAAGGTTAAAATACAATTTGGTTTAAGGATTGATGTTTGACTACTGACGTCAGCAGTCATCGATGGCTGCGAGTGTAAGACGGCAAATCCCTTTGAGAAGACCTAGTGGTTGAGGTCGAAACATGTCAGGGTAACCAGCCGCCTGGGTTCGAATCACACGCCAGACAGCCTGGCTTCGAATCCCAGGTCAGTCAAGAAGGAAAATTATCAATAACAATTTTAATTAATCTTCCATGTTGTAAAAATTCCTTTCTTCATAAAAATAATTTAATGCAAATTAAATTCAATGAACTTAAGCCTAATTAAAATATCTAAATTTGGATTTAAAATTCTTTTAATTTTTAAGAAAACATTCTTTGCATAACCAAATTTAATTTTAAAATCTTCCACGCTAACTAACCAAGATAACATGCAGTCTGTGAGAACGAATATTCGATATTCGCAAAAAATAAGCTTTTTTGTTTTTTTCGTGTTTTTGTTTATTGGCAAATTTTTTTTTGTTTTCTAACGTTTTATATATAACTATCATTTTAAATTGCTCCATTAAGGTGCACAGAATATATTTTTTTTTGTCGGACTGTATTTCAAAGATAATTTTGTTTCAATCACATGATGTATAACATGTGTAAACTTAACTATTAAGTAGACACCTAATTTGTGTGGCACAAACTGCCACTTTGATTAAGGAAAACATAAAGTTTCGTTCTAATAAATTTAATAATAATACAAATAAAACTGGAAAAAATCAAAAAATTACCGGCCAGACCCAGATTGCACTTAGTGGTTAAATAAAAACAAGGAAGAGTGCTATGCTCGGCTATGCTGAATCTTGTAAATCCTTCACTGCTTGTACCTAATTTGAAAACTTTAGCTCTTGATGTTCTCCCGATTAACAAAAATCTGTAATGTTTTTGTATGTGAAGTGCCACGCTCACTTGTCGAACTCTGCCCACATTTTGTTGGATGTTGTCTGTTTTCTAAAAGTACAAAAAGAACAACAGTTTTAAAAGCTTGTCAAGATCTGGTCGTCCACTAAAAATTACTCGACGTGTTTAACGACACATTCGATGCCTTACTTTCTCAACCTCGTATCTTAAAAAAATACGTTTTTGACTTTTTCATGTCAAACGATTGTTTTTTTTTTTGTGTTCTATTACTGCAGAAACTTATTGTTTCAATAATTTATTAATATTTACAGAATTGAGACAAAGTATTGAAATAATAAATTGTTGCAGTAATAGAGCACAAAAAAAACAATCGTTTTATATGAAAAAGTCCAAACCGTATTTTTTTAAGATACGAGGTTGAGAAAGTAAGGCATCGATATTAAAATAGATCGGCGAAAATCCGAAGATAACGGTTGTGGACAGTGTGGCCATTTTGGCATTTTTGCAGCTAAATTTATCATTACAAATTTGGATTTAGCTGCAAAATTTTCATTTAGCACTTGGCATTTTATTTAGCTTTTTTTGTAGCATTTTTAGCATTATTTATTTTTGGACGAATAGTCTTATTGATTTTACTAGAAATATTTTATAAATTACTAGCTGACCCGGTCCGCGTTGCTGGCCCCGAAATTTACGGCCCTTAAATAAAAATCCATGAAACCTCATTTTCTGGCAAAATTTCATGTCAAACTGCATGTAAAACATCGTTCATCCCCAGTTCTGTTTCATCATTATTATAATTTAAATTAAAATGTTGTTCATATACATATGTTTGATTTACATTTGATTTGAAAATACATATGGTTGTATGTATGTATATATATGCTGTGAATCTTACGAAAAAAGTGAGCGTAAAAGTGGGCGGGGCAACATTTTCTTTCCGCAAAATCTAAGTTAGACCATGGCGATCATTTTAAAGAAAAAATCGTCCAAATCGGTCAAGCCGTTCTCCAGCTATGCGCTTAATAGAAAAAGTGGGCGTAAAAGTAGGCGTGGTAAATTTTTCTTTCGATGAAAACTTAAAGTTGATTAATACGAACATTTGAAAGAAAAATTAGTCAACTCGATGGAGCCGTTTTCTGATTTTAGGTAAATCTTTCCGTAAAAACCTAAGTTGGACCATGGCGATAATTTCAAAGAAAAAATCGTTCAAATCGGTCAAGCCGTTCTCAAGTTATGGATTTTGCCACGCCCCTCCGCCCCCAGGCCATTAATTTAAATAATAACTATCCTATCATCTAAGTTGGACCAAATTACATATATATGCCAATTTTCATGAATATCAGTTGACTCGTTTTTGAGTTTATTTGAAACATACACAGTGACACGGATTTTTTATATATTAAGATAATACATTTTGACTAGAAATAGTTGTATCCAATATGAGATTTCGTATGAAAATGAATAGATAATTCTTATGTTAAGAAACCCGTCTTATTAAAAAAAAATTTATTCAGGGAATATTAGAAATGCCCTTCTCATGTCGATTGTAAATAATATTTGCCCTTTGTTGATATTACGATATAAAAGGAAAATTCACTTTATATTTACATTAAAATTCAATGGTGTAAATGTATAAAATAATTGTTTGCTCTAAACTGCTGAAAAATATTATTGCAAAACTTGAACTTTTCTTAAACTATAAAAATTAAATGAGCTAAAAATCTTTGTATATCATAGAAATAAATCGTATACATTTTGCATATATGAGAGGTTTGCAGGCCACCTAAATTTAAAATTTAGTCTCAACTACCTGTGCTACATATTTATTTGTATCAGATGCTTTAGATCGGCAAAAATCCGAAAAGAACGGTTGTGCTCATCCAGAAATAGTATGCAGTGTATTGAGAATTTAAGATTTTCATTTCCTCGAAAATCCCATTTATAAGGTTTATTAATAGAGTCAAACGAATTGAGTTTAGTAAAAACCATATATATAATGATGAACTTGGAAATATTTAGTCTTTTGCGACGAAAGTTATTTTAGCCGATTTAGATGCGATGGGAACCAATAAGTTTGATGCAAAAAAAAAAGCTGCAACCTTAAAACTTGATGCCCACTGTAAAACACGGAGAAGCTTGTTTTATGATTTGGAGTTGTATGTCAGCGTCTGAGGGTGGTAATTTGTTTTTTATTGAGCCGACAATGGATCGTGTTGTGTATTTGAACGTATTCAAAAATAAGTTGAGGAAGTCGGTATATAAAATAGATCTATATTGAAACTGGTACTTCCAGCAAGATAACGACAAAAGCATATTGCGCCCATTTATAAGTAATGGCTGTTATATAATGTACCAAGAGAACTGCATTCTCCACCAAAGTCGCCTGACTTAAGCCCTATTGAAAATGTTTGGGATGAACTGGGTCTCAGGATAAGAAAAACTATAATAAGGAACAAACAACTCCCAAAAATTTCCCCTAGTAAGGATTGGTAAAAAATTTCTTCAGAAACTACCGCTAAATTTGTCAATTTAATAAGTGCTGTGTAAGAAACTTTAGAAAGAGCAGCCACATATTAATAAATAAAAACTTTTTATGATATAGAATTATAAACTATGGAGTATTTATATACTTTCCCCCATATTCATAAAAAATATTTTTGGTTTATAGCAGGTTTATGAAGCGAGTTTTCTATGAAAGTTTGTTTCATAAACCTTTTATTAATCAAAAATATTTTTTATGAATATGTTTGTATAGTATATATATACTTTTCTGTGTACGTAAAATTTAATTTATTTAATTTTTTTTAAATATCTTGATTTTCTAAAATTTTTGTTTTTAAAATTTTTTTATTTTTTACAAGGAACGAAACAATATAGTTTTTGTTGAAAAATAATATAAATGTTTACATGAAACATATTTTTGGAGGGTTATGAATAGTTTTCTGGGCCACTGTACATACAAATTAAAATAAAAACAACAAGACATATAGTCCGGAAAACCCATTTCAACGGACAAACGGACATTATTAAATCAACTTCGCTCCTCATAAGGACTAAAGACCTGCAAATGTTGAACTATAAATCATGTTAACATCGCCACATAATGTTATTGTCAATTCATGTTATGCCACTCATACATGTTTGACAATAACATAATAAGACACTGTCAAATTAAATGAAAACAAGACAATGCATAGTTTTAACAGTGACTTTACAGACATCAACATGGAAAATTAACATGTCAAAATTAACTTTAACTTGCGACATATGCAGCATACGTTGTTAATAACACTGTGCATGTAATTTACACTTTTTTTCGTGACAAGCTGGGCACCTGACGTTTTAACATAATTCGGGTACGCTGAGTCCAGTGGTGCCCGCGGTTTTTTCAGATTGGCTCCGGTTTTCGAGATATACCATTATTTCAAAAATGGAGGAGGTTGCACAACATATGTTCGCGTAACTCAAAAACGCTTTAGCTTGTTGAAAAAACTTAGAAAACCGAAATTCCGCAATAAAATTTCCTTTAAGAAAAGTAAAACTTCTTTCAAATATCCGTAGTCGTTTTAGAAACATAATTTTGTTCTTGGAAAAAAAAATAATTTTTTTATCAAAATTTCGAAATTTTTTGTTTTTTAAAAATTCATAAAAAATTAAAAAATGCAGCTACGCTTCTAATTTTTTGCAGATTAAACGATTAAAATCTGTTAGCAACTTTTGATTTTATTCACAAAAGTCGACAAATTTTAATTAGCTTAAGAATTTCATAAAACGCCCCCCTAAGGGATGATGATAAACGGAAAGTATAATTTGAGAAAATGTTAAGACCAAAAAAATAATGGAGGTCATTCATACATTTTATCCCCCTAGGGGCGACTCCTGGGCATTTATAGGACTTTTTCACCAATATATTTCTAGTCTGCATTGAACATTTTGTATGGAATGGAGATAGCGGGTGGGTATGTTAAAAATAAATAAGAAAATGTTAAGAACAAAAAACATTGGAGGTCGGTCATACATTTGATCCCCCTAGGAGTGAATCCTAGGCCTTAGAAACAAATGATGGGAATGAAAAATAAAGTTGCGCTGGTCATACATTTGGCCCGTCTAGGGGCATCCCAGGCGCTGCAGGTATAAGTGATTAAAGTCTGTCTACAACTTTTGATTTTTTCAGAAAAGATGAAATTTTTTTATTTTTTATAATAACCAAACTTAAAAATTTTAAAACATTTATTTTTGTTGTTAATTAGTTAAAGTTAAAGTTTTTATTTCGAAATTTTTTCTTCTTCCTCCTACAGATTCCAACAAATATCCCATAATAGCGAATCAAGTTGTTTGCCGCTATACCAGTGTTCGAGCCTGGCTGTTACTTGGGGAAATCTCTCGCCAAGTTAATCAGACTCGGCTGGTGATTGTTCATTAAATTTTTCGGTCTGGTAATGCAAAAAATGTATTTTCAATGACATTCTAACGTTTAAGTTTCTAAATGCGGTTAGCATATTTTTGATTAAAATTCGCCAGTTTTCAGACCGATGATTTCCTAATACATTTTCTATTACTGGTTTCAGACAATTCCAGGCCAATAACTCGATATAATTCAATGCAACCTCAAATTGATGGTCCTTCATAAGACGACGAATGTCCGGTCTATTAAGAATTCCTGTAAAATAAAAACATTAAGATATGAAATATAAATCTTATTTAATATAGTTAGAGTTCTTTTACTTTCATGCCGCTTAATCGTGGAAAAAATCGGCGCAATTCGGTAAAAGCAACACCATCTGGCTCAATGCTTTTATTAAATTTTGATGTGGAGTGGAGGAAGCAAAATCTTTTCCATCGGCACAAGTGGTAATTCAATAACATTATTTCTATGCAATCTGCTTTCCTCACGTAAAGCCCAATCCCGTGTATTGTACTGGTCGCCATCGAAACGCGTATTCCATAAGCAAATGAAGCATTATTTTTAGTATAGATTGCATGACTCTTAAAAGAGCTACCACTTTTAAATCTGCGCATATTTTCCACTTGTGGTCTTCATATTTAATTAACTGTATTATTTTTTTCATTGATGCGTATGTCTCTTTAGTATTTGTGCTTAGTGCTATCGGTATAGGACTTTTTAAATTAGTGACATGTGGCAAAACTGTTTTTAAGCTACTTTTGGAATAATCAATGAATAAGCGCCATGTCAGTACAATACGCGATAGAATTATTCTCAATAGATTTAAAAAAACTCGTAAATCTTCTATGGCGACTGATAGCCCCGTATATTTGTACACCTGGTGCTAAAATATTAGCTCGTTTTAACTCTTTTGTCAAGAGAATGCTCTGTGTTTGAGATAATTCATCTCAATTAATTTTTTGTCCTTAACATTTTCTCGAGACATACTTGCCCCATATCTCCACTTCTTAGGGGGACTCCCATACAAATATTGCGTTTTATGAAATTCTTAAACTAATTAAAATTTGTCGACTTTTGTGAATAAAATCAAAAGTTGCTAACAGATTTTAATCGTTTATGGCTTGTTTTGTTTGCAACTTCGTTTATATGTCTGCAAAAAATTAGAAGCCTAGCTGCATTTTTTAATTTTTTATGAATTTTTAAAAAACAAAAATTTCGAAATTTTGATAAAAAAATTATTTTTTTTTCCAAGAACAAAATTATGTTTCTAAAACGACTACGGATATTTGAAAGAAGTTTTACTTTTCTTGCGGAATTTCGGTTTTTTAAGTTTTTTCAATAAGCTAAAGCGTTTTTGAGTTACGCGAACTTATGTTGTGCAACCTCCTCTATGTTCGAAATAACGGTATATCTCTAAAACCAGAGCCAATCTTAAAAAACAGCGGGCACCACTGGATTCAGCGTACCCGAATTATGTTAAAACGCCATGGGCCCGGCTTGTCTGTTTTTTCAACTAGCATAGTGTAGTTACAATTCATCATTTGAATGGCTTATTATAAACAATATAACTAAAAATAAAATAGGCAAACTTATTAATTTTGATTGTTATCAATTTCAAGGATTTCAAGGAATTTCAAAGATCTATTTAAGAAATAATGAATATTTTTAATACAAGGCAGGCAGGTTCAAACAGTATTAAAAACATGCTGCAGGTTAAACATTTAAAAATACATGTTATTGAAATAACAGCCTACAACAGTTTAACTTAATTGCAAAGGCATGCAAAGACAGTATGTTAATGTAGACATAACATGGCATAACACCTTGTCTGTTAAGCTTGAGGTCTATTTTCTTTTCTTATAAAAAATATGAAATTAGCAGATCCAATATATAGGAGCTTTATCAACTCATTGTGCTAATCTTAGCCATTATCCTGACTTTGAAAATATCACAGTTTTTAATACGGAAAATAATTATAAACGTAGATTTATGTTAAGTGGTTCTTTCATGTGGTTCTGACGTAATTTTGACGTCATCACACAACACGCAATGTTTATTGTGGCTTTGCATTGACGTCAAAATTACGTCAGAACCACATGCGCATGTGTCTTTTTACATGCCGTGTACTATAGGCTTTAGAAATGTTGCAGATTATAAAGGTTCCAACAATATCCAGAATTAATTTTAAGTCAGATACTGAAAATGCAGTGCAAAATTATAGACATTTAATTTATAAAAATAGAAATAATATACTACGTTTATACGTAGCATATTCGTAAATAAAAATTATTTGCGATTAACTTAATTACTGTTTATATGTCAATTTTCTTAGAAAATTCATATTTTTATGTGATGCCAGGTGGAAAGTTTAATCATTTGGTAGCGCTGTATGTAGTTATATAACCTTAAATTAAAAATTAAAAAAAATCAAAAATTGTTGTGTATTTGTATATTTTATTTGCACAATTTTGAGTTAAATTTATTTTTGTTGTCATTTGGATGTGCCACATCGAAATAAAAACTTAAAACGATTAAAAGTGTGTTTAATGTTTAATATCTTATTTGCAAATAGTGTCGTTAATCAGGAATTGTTTTCGTGAGTTAGCTATTCGCAAATAAAAATTTAATTCACTGTTTATGCGGCAATTTTCTCTACTTGCAATATATTTATTTGCGAATAAGTCGTGCATATAAACGTAGTAATAGATTAGGTTTGAATTGGAAAACCTTTTTCTATTTAATTTGAAAATTTGTATATGCCATTTTGTTAAATTTGTTAAAAATTGTTAATTTTGTCATATATTCAAGAAAAAATCCACGAAGAAAATTGAAAAAAGTGTTTTATCAATTAAAGAAATGGTTTAAAAGGTATTTAAATTTAAATAAGGTGATAATTGAATCAATTATTTTTTTAGTTAAAAGAAAATTAAAAATAAAATTTTGATTTAATTAACATTTTAGTTGTTTTGAAATAAATTTTCAATTAAAATTTTAATTAAATAACAAAAAATCTTAATTGGCTTTTTTCGTTTAAAATAAAATAATTTAAACATGTAGAATTGTTGTTGGGAATTGTCAATATTTATTTAAATAAATTAACACATTGTTTGAAATTGCAAAGTTTTTTGATCACTTTCTTAATTAAAATAAAAAAGATCATTTATTGAAAATATTTTTTCAAAATTTTAAAATTTTTAGTAATCAATATAATCATTTTGGTAATAGGTGCAAAATCAACAACTTTTTTGCTTGATATAATAAATTTGGAATAAATTCGGTGATTGGAGAAATTTAATAATTTTTTTTGTGAAGGCATACAACGGAGTGCTGAGATATTGTATTAAATAAATTTAATATTTGTTATAAAAAAAAGAAACCTCAATCTTAACTAAAAAGATTAATACAAATTTGTCAACGTCGAATAAGAGTCAAATTATAAAAAAAATACCTTTTAGAGAGGTTTCTACCTGTGGTGAAGGGTATAAATTGTTTTCTGTTAAATCTTTCGGAATTAAGCATTTATTTCAATAGACAGACAAAGCTAAGTTTACCATTAATTCCACATGGACCCAGAATATATGTATGCAGTATGTATATTAGACCGTCTCACTTTTCATTTTTTTTCGAAATTTCTTCATGAACATCGATTTTCTTTATCTACTATAAAAACCAAGAATTTTGGTGTATAACGCTTAAATAGTGATGAATGGGAAGTGGTCTCTCAAATCGATTTTTCATTTTTTAGGCAAAATCCCTTTTTTTTCAAAAAATGAAAAAATCTTGATTTAGTAATTTGCCTCAAACTCAAGCAGTTCTGAATGGATATGCACATAATTTCATGCATTAGAAAGCTTATTAAATTTCCTAAATGTTTCTTAAAGCAACATTGCCATTTTGTTCAAAGGTTTTTTATTCATAGCACTACAAATTCAGATTTTCAAATACAAACTTAACATTTTTTTTAATTTTTGCTTACCTATTTATATATAAAAATTGAATGAGGCAAAACTTTTATATTCTGTAAATGCAGTATGGTAGGAAATTTTAAAATAAAGATTTTGGTGTAAATAACAGTCGCATTCTGTTAAGAAAAACTGCAGTTTTAGTTGAAATGAGTAAAGTTGTTTATTTCTAAATTTGCTTCTATTGCATAAATACATTATAAAGTAAGAAGATATTGGTTTTTTAATTTTCAAATTTGCTAAAATTGTGCTTTTGTTGGAGTTTGGATGCGTTTTGTGAAAATGCTCGATGACTTAAATTAAATTATTTTGGGTTTGGCACTTCCCATACAAAGACGTTATACATTTCTGTATATCTGGAGAACGACACGATCTAAAGTTCCCAAATTAGGTAAAAACATTTCGGTTATCAATATACATCATCCCACAAAATATGGGCGGGATTGGAAAAGTGGGCATGGTACCTCCCGTACAAAGATAAATTGAAAATACTCAAAATTTTAAATTTTAGGGCTCTAGTATGACATATGAACACGTTTTATATATCAAAATATCAGACATTTTTAGCAGAATATATTTCCCGAAAACCCTGAAAGTTTTTTCCCAAAAATGGAAGAGTAATGCCCAAAATAAACATACCCATTTTCGGAAATAATAGATCTTCCCGAGTCCAAGTATTATAATCTAAAATAATGGTAAATTTCTTCCTAAAGACGTAGGTATATAAATCTGCCAAATCGGTTAAGAAATGGTTAAGTAATTAGCAAAATACTCCAAAAATGGGCTAAAAAGCATCAACATTTTTATAAAAACTAAAATTTTAGAGCTGTTATATAACCTATGGATATGTCTAATATATCAAAAGATCGGAGAAGTAGAACACATTTGCTGAAAAACTCGGAAAATCGGTTAAGGTACAAAAAAGTTATTACCAAAATATAATTTTTTTTTTTTATATTTAGAAATAAACAACTTTACTCATTTCAACTAAAACTGCCGTTTTTCTTAACAGAATGCGACTGTTATTTACACCAAAATCTTTATTTTAAAATTTCCTACCATACTCCATTTACAGAATATAAAAGTTTTGCCTCGTTCAAATTTTATATATGTTAAGGTAAGCAAAAATTAAAAAAAATGTTAATTTTGTATTTCAAAATCTGAATTTGTAGTGCTATAAATAAAAAACCATCGGTCAAAATGGCAACGTTGCTTTAAGAAACATTTAGGAAATTTAATAAGCTTTCTAATCCATGTAATAATGTTCAAATCCATTCAGAACTGCTTGAGTTTGAGGCAAATTACTAAATCAAGATTTTTTAATTTTTTGGAAAAAAAGGGATTTTGCCTAAAAAATGAAAAATCGATTTGAGAGACCACTTCCCATTCATCACTATTTAAGCGTTATACACCAAAATTCTTGGTTTTTATAGTAGATAAAGAAAATCGATGTTCATGAAGAAATTTCGAAAAAAGTATAAAAACTGAGACGGTCTAATGTATATACTTTATTAGGTCTTAGAGGAATATCAATTGAATTTCCACACGGAATGGCACCCTTAGGTCCTTAAGGCCATGTCAGATAAAACTTTTGCTTCGCGTTGCGTTACCGATTCGCTTTGACATCTAAGATAAAATATACGTACTTATACGAAACATGTCACATAAAGTACTTTCAAAGCGGAGCGAAGCAAAAAGTTAGCCAACTCTCATCTTTTTGCGCGCTTTGACAATTCGCTAGTATAATTTTCTTTTTTTTTTAATTTTTTTTTTCCAAATTCAATTCCAAAAAACCGTCCAGTTAAATTTTTAACTTTTATTTTTGTAACAAATAATTAAATGTACAAATTACCAACCGCTTTTATAAGTAAACAAACAATGCGTGAGTGTTGTCAAAGTTTTCATTGTGGCATACACCTTTTGCTTTGCGTTTTTCTGCCGAAGGTAGAAACGTCACGCAAAGCGACAAAGTTGTATCTGACACGGCCTTTATTGTGTAAAACGCGAGGCATCGCCAAGTAAAAAAAAGTAAAAAATATTTTATAATTTTGTTGTTGCTTTTTACAGAAGTTCATATTGCGTTTTAACATTTTCAACGCCACAAGATATTCAGCTTTTGAAATTCAATATGAATTTCTGTAGAAAGCAACAAAAAAATTATTAAATATTGGCGTTATAATAATAAATACCCTCATTCACTCTTGTGGCGGCAAACTTGTTAACTGTTGTTTGTGTTTAGGTAAATGAATTGAAATTGTTTTTACGTTAATTAAAAACAGTTTGTATAATTGTGTTTTGCACAATGTCAATTGCACACGAACAAGTGCAGAGTCAATTAATAAATACATACATCCATTGTTTTTGTTTCCACAAACCACTATTTATAAATTCATCTATTAATCAAATTTACAGGAACATGATTTATTGGATGCTAAATCGATTTTATATTTTGACAACTTTTATGTATTTTAGTTAATATTGACACAATCCACAGTCTTTCGGTATATTTGATAGGGATGGGCAAATTGAAAAAATATATCGATATATATCATATCGATATTTTTTAAGAGTATCGATATTTATTAATGAAAAATATCGATATATCGATGTATCGAACGTATTAAGGTGAAATTATTACCAATTTAAAAACTTAATATACCTATGTATGTCAATACATATTTACATACATATGTACAAACATATTACATGTAATTCCATTTAAGCATTTTATTTTATATCTTTTAATTTCCAATTTACTGCCTGTCCCTCGATTTCGAACGAAACTTTCATTCGCTTAACTTTTATTTAAAACAATAACCAATTTTAAAATGTAGTTTTTAAGGTAAATAATGGAACGAAGTTTTCGTTTGAAATCGAGTGACCGGCAGTTAATTCTACAATAAAAAAAAATTTAAAAAAAAGTAAAGAATACAAAAAAATTTTTATTTATTCGCCATAAACAAATTAATTGGGATTATATAATGTCGGATTATATACTGCCGGCAAACGAAACTTGTGACACACACTATGCAAGTAAACTGTGCAATATTTTATTTTTAATATATAAGAACATGCTAAAATAAATAAAAAAAACAAAATAGGTATCTTTTTTTTATTATTAACACTCCAACTTTCATGAGTCTATTGCTGCTAATACGCCATAATTAAGGCGATTCTTTGCATAATTCAAATAACCCTTTCCAGAACATTTTTTCAGCGCTTATTTCTTTGTTGTCATCTCTTAAAAAACTGAACTGTGCAATCTTTGAAAAAGTACAATGGAAAACCGCCGTTATTTGCTTAATATTAGTTAAAAAAACATATAATGCAGTTCCTAAAAACAACAGTATTGTAAGCAGTTGAGCAACGGTTAAAATGTTGAGTTTTATTATAAAGAGGTCTTAAAAATATCGAATTCGATAGTCGTAGATAAATATCCATGTATCGATATATCGGTATTTTTAATATCGGCGATATATATTATAACTACCACTAAGAATTATAGATGGGGTAGTGCACTAATTTTGCAGTTTCAACTCGCTGCTAGTGATACTGCAAAATTATTGCAATCATTTTATTGATGTTGAGTGATGAATTGAAAATTAGTAGCCTCACTAAACATGAGTGATAGTGAAGTTAAAAAATGTTTCATTCAAAAAAAAAATTGTTTGATCAACTTTTTTTTTCTTCCCTCATTCGAGTGCAACTTAAAATTTTGGGTAGGGTATCATAAAGCCATATGGCGTCAAGTTCCATTCCATTGAGACATAAGGGCATATGCCATTAAGTCTCAATATAATGGGACTTAACGCCATAAATTTTTTCCGAAAATTAGACATAAAGCCATATTTTTGGAAAAACTTTATTTTATTTTTTGTTGTTTATTTCATTTATAAGAATTATGCTTAAGTTCCAAAAACAATAATAAAAAAAAAATTATATAATCTTAAAGCTTATGTATGTATATTGCTCTTTATATTTTATTATACAGCAGTAAGCATTCTGTAAAAGGGAAAATTATAGTGGAAAACTATTAATTTTTCCTTTTACAAAATTTTTGCAGCTTTAATTCCTGGAGCCTAGAAATTTAGGATTTTTTAAATCATTAACTTCATAGATAAATAGACATATTTATTAAAATAAAGCATTTGTAACGCAAAACATCATGGGACATAAAACCATAATAGCTTTATGTCCCATTCCACTAACATTTATATGAGACTTATGGCTTTATCAAAATTATGGCTTTATGTCCGTTTAAATTGAGACATAAAGCCATTATGGCTTTATGTCCTATGGCTTTATGGCACCCGACCAAAATTTTGCACTAAATTTACAAACAAAAAACTTGTTTTTTCATGATTAAAGCCAGGAAATATTCCGTTATTGACAAAATTTTCTGTTGTTAAATTTCCTTTGCTTACGCATATCATTACAAGAATCAAAAACCATGCACTTATAGCCAATTTACACTACAACGAAATCTAGTACTTTTGAGATTTCGAGCCAAATCTAGTCATTTTTGGCTAGATTTCCCGTACAAAACAAAATTTACTCCGTAACTAGATTTTGACGAAATCTATTCGAAATCTAGTAGTACTTATTGATGCAACTATGTTTTTGCCCATATAGCACTAAAAACTACTTCCCTGCACAAGAAAAAAATGACATTTTAACAAAAAACAAAACAAAAACAATAATAGCTGCTTGTTAAAATTGTTAAAAAAAATTCCAAAAATTTTGTAAAATAGTAAAAAAATGCAAATGACAAATAAAATTGATAAAATAAATGAAGTTGATTATAAAGAAAATGTAATGCAAATTTTTAAATGCCTATTCTTTTATATGAGTAGGTGAGATGCAAAACTCGTTCGTTACAAAATTAAAAATTGAGATAGCAATTGATTCTCACAGTTCCGTTGGGCGCTTTATGAGATGAAATATACGGATTGTATTAATGCATGTCCTTTTCCAGGTTTTTTTCAAGGACATGTATTAATACAATCAGTATATTTCATCTCTAAGGCGCCCAAAGGAACTGTGAGAATCAATTGTCATCTCGCCTTTTAATTTTGTAACGAACGAGTTTTGCATCTCACCTACTCATATGTAAGTATGTGTTACACAAAAAACTTTCAGTCGGCGGTTTTTGTTGTGAAAACCAAATCTCGCTAATGCCAAACAAGTATAATGTAAACGAACTAGATTTGGAGGAAGATTTCAAATGAAATCTACTAGATTTCGATGTAATGTAAATGCCCTATTACAAAATTACATTTTTTAAATTTTAGTGAGAGTCTGCTTTTTTGGTTGCAAGTAAAAATTTTGCGCTATTTGAATTGAGTGCAGATTTTATGCATTCAACTACTGTTAGTGGTAGTAAAAAATTTGCAATACCACTCAATTTTTTTAGTGCTAGTGAAAAAATACCAATCATAACTAAAGCTGTTAAAAAAATAGTGCAAACTATTTTTTTTTTGCATTTTTATTTAGTGATAGTGCAATGCTGATATAAATCAATATTTAGTGCACTACCCCCAACTATGCTGAGAATAATAACATTGTGCTAGAAATTGACCCTTTTTTGAGACAAGCCGGGGACCTGGCATTTTAACCAAATTTTTTTTGAGTTTGTTCAATAAACTAAAAAGTTTTTGAGTTACGCGAACATATGTTGTGCAACCTTCTCACTTTTCAAAATAACGGGATATCTCGAAAACCAGACCTAATCTAAAACAACGGTTAGCACCACTGGATTAAGCGTGCCCGAATTAGGTTAATTCGCTAGGTTCCCGGCATGTCTGTATTTTTAACTAGCACAGTGTAATCGACATACATACACATATCCCAACAAACAAGAAGTCAAAGCTTTAAATAAAATAACTATCATTTGATATCAAGCAAAATTCTCTAACCTTATTAAATTGTTTGATTTTAAAATTTAAATTTGTAATGATTTGAATACAAACATTTGGCAAGCAATGTTTTATCAATTTTTCATCACGTGTTATTCTCAAATTAAAATTAAGGTAGAGGGCATAATTAACCACACAAATTGCTTGGCGAACATGCACTTCGTTTTTGCTTTTGTTTGCCAATAAACAACACAATCATTTTTCGTACAAACATAAATTTGTCATTTTTCATTTGTCTTCAATGAATGCACATGATGATTGTGCTGCGGCGATTTTGCTCGCTAGTTGTTTAAAATGGAAAAGAAATATAAAAGATAGAAAATGGATTTGAAAAATAACGAGCTGTTTTAGGGAAAACAATGCGGTTAAAAAAATAAAATTTACGCCTGAAAATGATTTTATTGCTTCTTCTTCTACGTCTTTACTCTGCAAGGTTTTCGCGGAAATGGTTACTTTTGGCACTAGACACCACAAAAAATTTGACAAATATCCAACATGTCTGCCAAATATTAAAAAATTTTAATATTTCTACAAACATTGCTTCAAATGTTTGTCCAAACAGCAAACACCCCAATTAACAATACAAAATATTTGTACAAACATAAAATGTTGACATGTTTGCCAAGCTATTTGTGTGGTTTGTTATGCCCTTAATAATAAAGAAAGATTGTATAAATATATATAATAATTTGTGAGTAAAATGTTAATATATATGAGTAAGAACGCGAAGAAGAAAAGGATATAACGGGAAAATGAAGAAGTTTTAAGTTAATTATATGACAGAGGTGCTAGGCAGAGGGCAGAGTTTGAAGTGTGAGCTATTTTGTCGTTCAGCATCAGCGATGGAGCCGAAGGTTTAGCTGACGGCTTATTTTATTCAATAATGAATATAATTTTTAAAAAATTAAAAGAAATATGAATTTACAAAATAAAATTTATTTTTAAATTATGTCCCACATCTACATTTAAAACAATTAGTAAGCAAGTTGAAAATAAATGCATTTCTCAATTTAAAATAATTTTCCTTTTTGTAGAGAATGAGATGTTTTTCAAATTATTAGCAAACGGTTGTCAAACATTGTCCGTGTTTGTTAGAATTTTTTCTAAAAGGTGGTTTTTATTATCTAGATATCAGCGTTTACGTACCGTCACCAAAAATACATAATAACGTAACATCACTTTTAATAAGTTTACAGGGGAAGCAAAAAACTGCATAAAATGGAAACTATAATATTGAGTCAAAATTTTTAAATCAAGGTTTAAATGAAACAAGAAATTAGTTTTGGATAAAAATTAGCTTAGTGTTATGTGTCTTACGTTATTTTGAATTGTGGTTTTTCGAAACAAAATAACGTATCATCAATTTTTTAAACTATATGAAAAAGCGAAGGCTAAAATAAAGTTATAGCTTTTTTTAATAATTGAACAAATCTTTTGATGTTTTTTGTATTATTATGTTGACATAGGATCTCCAACTTTATTACCTGAATTTTTTGAAATAAAAGAAATAAAAATATTGAATATATTGATTACCTGGACGAATTGATGAGTACCGCTTTGAAAGGTTTTCATAATCCAGAAGATAATCGTGTTTTAAGTGAGGAAAAGGATTTCTTCTTGTGTATTTTATTAGCTCAACTAAATTTTCCGTTGTATTAATGAGTGGGTGGAATCGCCATTTGTGTCTGTCCGACGTTTAAATACTTGTGTTCGATGGTAATGTTATTTTCTACACAAAATGAAATTAAGGCATTGGATAACACATAATTTCGATTTTTGTAAAAGCATCCATCAGAATATATTATTAAGTGATGAACACTTGGACTATTAAACAACTCTTGTTTCAAATGTTTAATAACAATTGTTGCGAACGTAGAAGCAACAAAATCTCCCTCCGTTGTATCCCAGACATAGTTATCAGACTTATGAGCTATGAGCCTAAAGCTTCTTTTTATAGAAGGATGTATTAGAATATGTCTGTGGTATAAGCTTTACCGCTTGCAAATATAAACATAATAATAAATATGAGCCCACCTTAGCACTTTCAATATCATTATTTTTTTATTTTTGTCTGATGCCCTCTACATCTTTTCTGTGACTATCATCAGCCACAGAAACGATATGCAAGTATCACATATATCATTTCTAGGTTTAAAAATAGAGTAGTTCTTTTTCTTTAAAACGTCCATACAACAAGGAAAAGATACAGGAGAAATGCCATTTTCATTGTGCTATTCACAATCCTTAGAAAAAACTCTATAAAGTTCTGCGTATGATTTAATATCAG
This sequence comes from Pollenia amentaria, assembly GCA_943735925.1. Taxonomy (NCBI): domain Eukaryota; kingdom Metazoa; phylum Arthropoda; class Insecta; order Diptera; family Polleniidae; genus Pollenia; species Pollenia amentaria. The sequence goes on along the minus strand of OX031010.1, from coordinate 115,496,241 downwards.
ATTGAAAATACAATCTCTTTGTAAACTGACGCCGGTAATGGGATTCTAATTTCGGGACGTCTTCTAACCGTTTGTTTAAATAGTCTAATCTTGTCTTATATTTTATTGCCTTTTTGTTCCTTTTTTGATTTTCAGCTTGAAATATTTGTTCATTATTCAATATTTTTTGAAATTACTGCAATACTTGTTGTTACTTAAACCTTTTTTTGGTCCCATAAAATTTGCCAAAAACGTTCATATATTTCTTTCCGCAAACTTTCAGGAAATATTTAACAATAGAGTTTTTAACGTTTTCCACAAAACTTAGAAGTGCATCCAGAAGTGCTTCCATTTCCCTATGCTTTTTCGCAAATCCTTTTGATATTGTTTAAGAAAATCATGCAATTGATGATACGTTATCATGAATTTTGGTTATAACTTTTATAATTTTGCACACATATGTAATGTGATATAGTGAACCGTAATCAATAAAAAAATAAATTTTGAATTTTTTGATGATACGTTATTTTGTATTTTAGGGGACGATACGTATGTATATGAGATGCTTTCGTGCAAATACAAATACACCTACAGCCAACTTAGTGTTAAAAAGTGTGAGAATTACAAAACAAAATAATCTTCTCACCTCTTTCACCAATAAACTCAAGAATTGCAGTAAAAATTGCAAGTCTAGACGATGACTAAGCACTAAAAATCCAATACAAAACCTCTATTGTTATTGGATTGTTATCGCCAAGGTTCGGTAGTGTTTCAAATACGTATTTAAAATACAAAAACGTATTTCTTATTTGTATTTTAAATACATTCCCAAAATGTATTTCGTATTTTAAATAGGTGTCGCTCAAATATTTTGTATATCAAATACCTTCCCAGTGGTAAAAAGAATGAGTAGAGGGTCCTAATAGAAGGCTTTATTTAGCAGACACAAGCCCTCCTCGCCGCATTCCATACTTATTTAAAAATTTGAGGTTAAGTACGTAAATTGCATTGTTTTTGGTCTCTTTCAAAAGCTTCTCTTATATATTTTCTGAAGTCTTTCCTTTAAGGTGAAGGTGATCATCTCGAGAAATCTGAGCTGAGGGTTCGTCCCCCATTTGGAGTTTTCTTAGTAGTTTTAAGAAGAAGCGTGTGTTATCATATCGAAACCGAAAAGTGCATGATAGGGTGAAACTTTAATGGCCTGATGGCAGGAGTTACATAGCCAATTGAATTTTGTCAGATGATCAAGAACGATTAATAAGCCTATAAAACCAGATTTACTCCTTGGATAAGGTCCCAATAGGACAACGTATAATCGTTGAAAAGGTCGAGTAGAATATATATGGTTACCCATAGGTGGTTTAACATAATATTGGGTACTTTTGTAGACTTACAGATATCACAGTTTCGAATATAGTTTCTGACCATGCAGGGCTGACGTAGACGTATCGTGCAGTCTTCTAATTATATTTTCGCGTAGTCGGTATGGAATCCATAGCTTCCATGAAGCATTTTCCTACTCTTCTTGTTAAGGGCAAAGATTAAATAATCTCCAAAAGTCTAATCCTAGAATTAAGCGTTGACTTATTGAAGGGATGATAAATAATTTTAACGTTCTAGTTATATTATCTTTATTAGTTAGATCCGCATCCTAACCACCCTAACACAAGTTGAAGACTGCCATCAGCAATCTAAAAATATGACTTACATTTGTTGTAATTTTAAAATTTTGGAAAACCGGTTTGAGCTAAACCTGCGCCAATACAGCTAATATTTGCCCCGGAATCTAAAAGACCATATTCGGCAAATTCCATAAATGATAATTTTGCATATAACCTCATATCAGTTTCATTAGACACAATAGTGGAAACAAGATATGTTCTACAAAGTTTTTTGAGTTTAAAATATTTTCTTAATCTTAAAGTATTTGCACGTGGCAAGAAAAGAAATATTAAAATTGGCAATCTTGCCAATGGTGACCAACTTCGTCACAATTCCAACATTTTCCATTAAAATCAACGTTTTGTACAGCATTTGCCGACAATTTGGTTTCAATAGCTTCAGAAAATTTTAAATTTTCCTCAATGTTTGTGTTAGGAATTATTGATAGAATGTTTCTCCGAGCATGTTCCTCAGCCAAAAAGTTCTCACGCATTTGGACTAATTTTCTCAAATGTGGAATTGAGTGTACAGAGACGTACAAAAGATCCTGCCTTATATCTAGTCTTAGGTTTCTAGCCAATATTTCAATCAGCTCTATCTCCACTCTCTAGCCTTCCCAATTAAAAGAATAAATTTCTACATATTAAGCCTAGTACTCTGTTCCAGTTTGTGAAAAATGTTCACAAACTGCGAAAAATTTGACACATATCAATGTTACCTATCTCGAGAGTTTGCACAATTTGACGTTTTTAATCTTTCAAAGTATGCGACATTGTTTTGCATATGTAAACAAAACCCACATGTATTTTACTGAAAAGTATTTTTAAAATAAAAATTTGTACCATGAATCTTATATACATCTTATTTTTATATCTGGTCAAAACCGCAGATAGCAAGTTATTGATTTCCAAAAGAAAATATAAAAATAGGCTAACAAGTCGGTCTTCATAATCAAAACACTTTAAACGGATATTAAACAACGTAGAACTACAAATTCCCCTACTTCATTCCACTTAGTAAAGGAAACACTACTTTCTACTTATCGGTTAGCCTGTTATAACCTTTAATCCTCAAATAGCTAAAAATCCAGAAAAGCTCCAACAGGTATTCCTACACTAGTTGAACAGCAATAGAGAAATTTGAAGAACCACGGATTATATGAAATCTATTAATTAGCTTGTAAAGATTTGAGCCAGAAAGAACGAGCTATTCCTTCGGGCCCCACGTTGGACGCCATTTATTATGTAATGTAACCAAGCTTCAATTTGCGAATAATTTAGGTATTTTAGGGGATGGTGAAGGACAGAATTAGAGGAAAAGGTTATTGGGGTACAACCGTCGGACAAGTTTGTCTACCTTCTTATTTCCTTTTCTCCTTCCCTCAATCGCAGTCAAAGTTGTAAACCAGGACAATGGGAGACTTTGTAAACCAGCAAGCAGCCAGGTGGGGGGTTTCTTAATTTTTCAGGTTGATTACATGCTCTTTTTGTAGACTCCCGGGATAAAACTATTAAGGAGGGCCACCTTTATATAAATTATAATTTTTTCTTAACTAGATGTAACAAAAAAACTAAGCCCTGAATCTAGTTAACAGTGACAGAATAGGAAAACAACTTAATATATATATGTCGAGATGTACCTATTGCCCAAAATCGACATCCAGATGATATTGGATGCGAATACCTCAAAACCCTCGCTTTCCCATGTTCCAATGGCATTTTAGATTCGCTAGAACCCCTAATAAAACTTATCCTATTTTCTCACCATTTTACTCGTAAGAAAACCAATTTTTGTTAGTCTATTCCATCCTGCTTAAGTCTTTATTTACAAAAAAAAATAACTTTTTTCGAGTGTAAAAATTATTAGTAAAAATTATTTTCGAGTGTAAAAATTATTTTCTAACCACATTCCGAAAATACCTTTTAATACAACCTTTAATCTTCTTTTGGTTTCTTTTCTACTTATATGTATACTGATATAAAATTAAAAAAATCCTATAAAATACTTTCAGAATATCACATTTAAATCACATTTATAGGGATGTAGTTAGATATTCACCCTTATTGTGTTTGGCGTATTTAAATACGCCTACGACTGTTTGGTAATAGATTAAAGAGAACGTGAACTTATTTCCTTTAATCTATTACCAAACAGTCGTAGACGTATTTTAAATACGCCAAACACAATAGGGGTGATTAATTTAAATCCTCCTTTATAATCATAATATACATATGTCGTAGTACTGGCTGTTTATGTGTTTGTTATAGAACGGCAAGCGTGGACTCTTATGTCAAGCTTGGGTGGAATCAACTGTCATGGCTGAAAAAATAAATCAGAAATAAAAAGCAAGCAAGAGTGACGAGTTGGGACTGCCTCGTTTAGTTCTTAAAAAAACAACTAAATAATATACCAAATAAATTTAAATAATTTTAAGTTTGATTTAAAACAATAAAATCAATTAAAATGGATGAAAACCCGACATCAGAAGTGGGATATACTCAAAACAGCCTACAAAATCCAAAGCAAGTTCCCGGCTCAGAAGGAGAAAAATGGCGAACAATGTTTGAGCAACAAAATCGTAACTTTTTAGCTCTTGTGGAAGCGCTCAAACCATCCTCCAGCGTTGATACGCATTTACCGGAATTTAACCCAGATGATGGAAATGCTGACGCTCGTGCCTGGTTGTCAATGGCAAAACTTGCGCGTCTCGGATCAGTTACCAAAACCATCCTTGATGAATATTCTTGGTCGAGCTCTGAAAGGACAAGCATCTATCTGGCTGGCTCAAGTATCCTATCCGGGAATGACCTGGGCAGAATTCAAGGATCTTTTTTTGGATCGCTTTGATTGTCCAGAAACCTCAGCTGCATTTTTAATCGGGTTGAACAGCAGCCGACCTAAAGATGGGGAATATTTATCCGCATATGCTGCCACTCTGATGACGTCTTTGATGGCTAAATGGAAGAATTTGTATGTTAAAGAAATAGCTGTATCCACAGTATTAGCTCATCTTTCTCAGTTTGAGCCAAGAGTACATCGCATGTCCTTTACGGCTGATATTGGTACAAGGAATCTGCTACAAAGAGAACTAAAGGCTATGTGGTTTGTGAAGAGAAAAGTTACAACAGAAAATGATGTCAGCGGTCACGATGCAAAAAGGAGCGAGGTATCAGCGTCATTGCAAGGCATTAAATGTTTTAACTGTGGCCAACAAGGACATAAAGCGGCACAATGCAGGTCAAAAAGAAGAGACTCGAATGCTTTGAATTGGATGGACAACAAGGATTTAAAAAACTCAACGAAGCCAGTAACATGTTTCAACTGTCAAGAGACTGGTCACTACGCATCAAGTTGTCCCAAGATTGTCCGCAAAAGGTTTGGTGAAAGCGATGAGATTGCCGCAAGGAACCGACGGGTGGAGTTATGTACTGTTGGTTTACCTGCTGGAACCTTAAATCACTCCGGTGAGAAATTCGGTTTTGTTTTTGATTCAGGCTCCGAATGTTCACTCATTCCGGAGTCTATAAGTGGTAAATTTCGGGGTAAACGTTGTTCTAAGGTAGTGACAATGACAGGAATTGGACAAACAAGTGTTAATAGTATTTTTCAAATTTTATTGGTGATTGTATTGCTGGATAGAAGCAATGGTGTGAATTGGAAATTAATATCACCGGATAGAGGTGGTATTAATTGTTTGTGCCGGATAGAGGCACTGTAGTATCACTGGATGGAAGTGATTGTTGAGATTAGTAATCGGATAGAGGTTGCTGTTATTATAATGTCACTGGATAGAAGTGATATTGTTTATGGGTAATTAGGGAGAAATTACTAAACTGAACGATGTGAATTATTTTTGAATCGATTAAATGGTTGTTTTGCTGTTTTATAAAATGTGTTTTATGCATATGGATGTGATAGTTGGCTTTGGATGAAGAACCGACTCACAGAATATGACTGTTATTGATTTGTTTTATAATTTACAATCGTAATGGATATTTGATAAGAAAATTATGTTATGTTACTAAAAGCTTTATTTTGGTCAGAATTGGTCGAGTGGTAAAGTTAGATGCTGTATGGGATTTTGTTTTTTTTTTTTTGTTTCAGATGAATTGCACGAGGACGTGCAAATTGACAGGATGGCCGTGTCGTAGTACTGGCTGTTTATGTGTTTGTTATAAAACGGCAAGCGTGGACTCTTATGTCAAGCTTGGGTGGAATCAACTGTCACGGCTGAAAAAATAAATCAGAAATAAAAAGCAAGCAAGAGTGACGAGTTGGGACTGCCTCGTTTAATTCTTAAAAAACAAATAAATAATATACCAAATAAATTTAAATAAATTGAAGTTTGATTTAAAACAATATAATCAATTAAAATGGATGAAAACCCGACACATATGTATATAAAATTTTCTTTACAAGTTTACACAATATTACCCATCGTGCAAATTTCAAAGAACAAAACAAAAGGAAAATGAGAAAAAAACTTAGTAGAGTTCATTGAACTTTATTTTAAACAGCGGATCGTTTTACCTTTGATAGTGTGAATATGTGGTTTAAGTTGTAAACGAAAATAGGTCACGACATAATCGCTCCCAAACAAAATTACCTAAAGCCCTGCAAATAATATTGGACCACCTGATCCAATTTGATTAAATGGACTACTCCACGGACTGGTCCGATCTAATGCAAGCATGGACCATGTCATTGTTAAAAAATGTTTTTACTTGTTTTCTTTGGTTTAAAATAATGCAAGAATAACAGAACAACCAAAAACTCAAAGCAATAAATGTTTTCACTCACCCGTCGAAAATTTATAGAAGGCCTTCTCCGTGAATTCGATGTTAAAATCATAAATCTAAAAGTTTTATATTTCTTGCATCTTGGTTGCAGGTAGATAATATTGGTATTAAGAAAATATAACTTTTTACTGATGGGGAGTTTTGTTAATTTCATATTGAAATTCTCATAAAATTTTTCTGTATAGATATCTAATTCTTAATTAATTACATTTTTTTGTTGGGGTCTTTTCCAGTTCACGTATTATTTTTAAAGATCAAAATTATTAGAAATTTTTTTGTTTTGTTTGAATTACTTTCCACCTTTACCTCCTCTTTACGGTTTACAAAAAAAAACTATTACACTATGTGGAAGTGTTAGACCCCTACATAAGGTAGCGGGTGTTTATGATAACTCGTTCTACCAATGATCGGTTCTTTCGTATAAGGGAAAATAGCACTTAACCGAAGGTTACTTATAGGTATAAAATTCGAGAAACACTTCACAATTATTTTGCAAGTTGAGACTCACTGTTCTCCATCAGAACATGTTTGATTGAGAACAGTGAGTTTTCCTTTTTCTATTTTTCATTGGTTTACGTAGGGGTAAGAATATTGGGTTATATTGTTGTTGCATCCAGTTTGATGATTAGCGTAAATGTTGGCAGAGCATTAAGTCCGATTACCACTCACCTCGAAGGGTATCCACGGAAAGAGGGTTTCCCGAATCGGGCTGTGGATGGTAAGAGCAAGGAGGTTTTCCGAGGGTTTCTATGTTGCTAAGATTTTTTAAATACACTACTATTTAGAAACTCGAGCTCTTTTCTTCTAAAATATAGAGGCTTAGAATAATATATCAAAAAATATACAAATTGTACCTTAATGTGGGCAATAGGGAAAACTAAGTATTAAATAAGATTACGAAACGATTGGTTTTAAAATTTTGGATTTTTTGTTTTCTGAGAAAAAAAATGATGTCTTTCTTACTAAATGGTCCACAGCAAAAGGAAATTTCTAAAATTTTGTGTGGTAGAAGAAAACTGTTCCTAATAAAATTTAGTAAAAAAATGACAATTAACGTCACATTGTCTAAATTTAGGTTTATTGCAATATTGCCACTTCGTTTACTCTTTATACAATAACTAATGCATATGCTCATGCCAAAATTATTATTTCAAAGCCATATTTATACTTTTTTTAATGAAACAGCATTTACAACCAAGCTTACACTTATCTTCTTAAGTTTGGATCAATTTCTAAGGTTTAAGACCCGTTTAACCCTTTCATGGATATGTTGTATATATACAACAAATTTGTTTTCGTAAAATTTCGTAAACATAAAAAAAAAATTTTTTTTGCTTTTTTTCTTATTAGGGCACAATATAGTAAAGTTATTTTTTAGAAGGAATGCTAATGCCTCCTCGTTCGAAAACGGAGTTGGTGTTTTCACTTCTTCTGAACATAATTTTTTTATTTTTGATGGTCTCGTAGGGCTTTCAATATTCTTTTTAAGAACAGCTGCTAAATCATTTTAACCTCGCTTACGAGCCGACATTGCTGCTGCTTTAACTAATAAATCAGTTTCATAATCCTTGGATTGTGAAAGTTCCGCTGCTTCCCTTCTTTTACTGCGGTCTGACTTTTCTGTAAATTAAAGTCGGGGACGCCCAGCTCTTTTGGATCGTCTATTACCTCGAACTGACATTCAGTCTCCGAAGCACTTTTTGTTTTTTAGGACCATCAAAGATTGCTTCAGAAGTAAGCCAATTCGCATACTTCCCATTAAAAACTTCGAATCTTCTATGGCACTTTTCCCATTTAATTTTCAAATTTTTACAAAGCAAGCGGACTTTTTCTGAAATATATTTCAAGACAAGTACTGTCTTTGTCTTCAATTTTTTCCAGTATATGATTAAGAATGACAGTGTACTTTTCTTATTTGTTTGTGTGTTTTATCCACATTTGAAAACTCTCGAAATTTTTAAGGTTGAGGGTTCCTACAACAAGAATCACAATAAAAGAATTTCGGAAAATATGCCTTAGAAGTACTAAAAAAAAATTTAAAATTTTTTTTAATTAACAAAAATTTTTTATAAAAATTTAAAAATATTTTTTTTTTTTAAATAAATTTGTAAAATTGGCTACATTTTTGTAGAATACTAGTAGTAAGAAATTTTGATTCCCTGCAAGGTATACTCAAAAATTAAAAAAAAGACGATTTTTAAGGCACAAAGTGATTTTCGTTTGCCTAGACAGGCTTAGATTGTATCACTATGTTCACAAAAGTTGTTCGCCTATGCCGTTGCTACATTTTTTTAGAACATTGTTAGTACAAAATTTGGACATAAATAACTGAAATCATGAAAAAAAAAAACGGATGTGCTACCCTTGATCAAAATTTGCTTCAAGAGCACCGTGCACGGCAAGCTAAAGTGAAATGAAAAATATACATCAATATCTTCTTTTTTTTAACCGTATGCCAGCCGAACTCAGCCGAAATTTCAAAACTCTGCGTAAATTTAAAAATAGTAAAAAATTCAAAAATTTTATAATGCACCAACATATTGATATTTATTCACTTCACCTTAAATATTTTGAATTTTTTTTTTTTAATGTTTTGTATAAACTATGTATATACCTTCAGCTTTCTTTTCCATTTTAAACTTTAGAAATTACTTTTTTTTTTAAACTAGAAATTATTTAAAAATGTTAAAAAAACACCTGCACTCAACTATGTTTTTAATTGGACTGAAGCTTATCAACTTAAATACTGTAATGTTAAACGGCAAGTGTCCCTTTTTATTTTTCGCACTAAGTACCCGCACCTTTTTACAGCTGTCATTGTTATCAAGCGACCAGTGATCACAGAAGCAGCTATTCCTAGCTTTTGGGGGACAATGACGTATTTTAGGCAGCGTTACCGTTGGTGCTACTAAACAAGTAATTTGCCACTTTTTCGACTAGGATACTATTTTGCTACTTTTACATAATGCCACTTTCTTGGTTCTTTTTACTAAATGATGATGTTGGTACTTTTACTAAATGATGAGATACTTTTTGAACTTTCTGTTTTATTACAACTCCCAGATTTAATATAAACTGTAGTTGTTTTAATATATATATATAAGCAAGCTTATCTGAAATATTTGTTTGTCTATCGTAATAAGCTTATGCATTTATTGCGAATATATTAAGTAACATGTGAACATATTAATTATTCGCAAGTAAGTGCTCTTGGAAGGTACCACTTGCTTTTGTGCGTATGCGATATACCATGATGAAATAAATACTTATATGTACCATGGCGTATACTTATGCCTGTATAAATCAGGGTTGTCAGATTTTTTCACCTTCATGACCAATTAAACATCGAAAATCGCCAAAATTCGACACATTTAATTTTTTTTAAGTTTTCGTTTTGAAAAATTTACCAAAAATCGCAATATTTGATTTTGGCTTTTATAATTTTTTTTTTTTAAGTTTTTGAAAACGTTAATATTTTTTTTTTTTGGATTTTTTTAAAAAATTTACCCATTATTTCTTTAATATCTCCGAAACTTTTGAAAATAAAAAAAACTTTTGGTAAGATGCCTAAAAGGGAATTGAATTCCAAATCATTCGCTAGTAATGGCATCCAAATCGGACATATCGCTCCCAAGTCATGATGAGATATACATAGTAGCATCATGTCCCCAACAATGAATAATACATAAAATTAACATGACTCCTACGATTTTCATGAAATATGCCGTATTTTATTCATACTCGTGGCTTTTAGATTATTGATTAAAATGTTAAATTTTTGTCCTTATAACTGTTGTATGAGTTTTTGAAAACAAAAATAGTACTAATTTTGCAAAAAATATATTGCCACTAATTTCTGAAATACAGTTGAAAATATAAAAAAATTTATGTGGATGACTCAAAGGCTTTTAAAAACTGATAGAACCTGATAGAACCAATCATTGAACAGATTTGGATTCAGCAGGCTACGATCAATTTAAATCACATAAAAAACTTTTTGCTTACATCTGATATAATCTTTTCTGGATATTTTTTAACCATATAAAAATGTTATTGGAAATTTTAAATAAATTAAGCAAAACACGTGCAAAAACATTATTTTGTGTACTTCTTCCTATTACAAAACATGTGCCGCATTTTTTTCTTAAATCACCTTTTTGGTGCCACATTTTTTGTAAAAATCCCCTTTTTTTGGTACTTTTTGAAAATATCCAACGGTAGCGCGGATTCTAGGGAAAATGTTGCAATATTGCTGAGTTGAACGTATGTAGTTATAAAGACACCAAACGATCATTGCATATTATAAAAAAAAGTGTTTATGTAATTTAATACCAGTAGTGCGATTCCATAACTTTTGTTTACGATAATCGTATCGTTAACATAAATATAACGAAAATTTATCGAATTTGCTATTCAGTAACATTTTTAACGATATTCGCTGTCGATTAAAGTCAGCTGTTACTTTAAGCAGTTTTTTTTTCGTTTTTTTAACGACAATAATTTACGTTGTGTTTATTTAATCGATAAGGTGTATTTTATGTTTAAAGTTTCTGAGGCCCCTTCTTACATCACATTCAAAATGTACAAAAAAAGCAAATTATGAACAAAAAAAATTCTAAATGTAAAATTCACAAAATAAAATATAAAAACAGTAACTTATGCACAATTTCATTTGTTTTTTCTTTATTCTCTTTTCTGCTTTTCGTTTATTTTAGCATTTTGTGGACAGAGATGTAACAAAAACTACAGCTGTTTACAATCGTTAAAAATAAGTTACAGAATCACACTATCATTATTGCAATATATATGGGGGATTTCATGTCAAGTAGGGATGCCAAACGGGAAATCCCGAGTCCCGAAATCCCGGGATTTTTCGGGATTGATAAATCCCGAATCCCGGGATTTATTTTTATGAGTCCAGGGATTTTTAACATATCAACTTTTATGTACAAAACTGTTCTTTTTATTGAATTTTTATACTATATGTGACAGCGCATAGAGAAAGGGACCAGTAAGGTAAAGGGAACAGTAAAAACCAACTACACAAAACAAGAGGTATGGACGAAATACGCGCGTTTTCAAGGTTGACCAACACGTCATGAGATGTGTCGCTTTCAAATGAGACCAATACCAACATGCTCAGTGATGGTACACCAAAGATACACGTATTTAAATCTTTAAAATGGCTCTCCTGAACAAAACCCTTAGGTCCCTTTCTATTTTGCGCGTCACATATACCGAAAAATTATTAAAAATTACGTTTGAGCTATATTTTTTATTGCAAATAATTCTTATTTTTGAGTTTAGTTTTTGTTTTTGGCACACAGCTAGTATTTAACATTTTTAATTTTTGCTTGATATATGACGACTATTTCTGGATTTTTGTATTTTGCTTAATATTTGAAGATTCACATCTCAAGCCTTTTTACAATTAAGCTTAGCAAATTCAGCTTTGGCTTAAGACATAATACCAAAATAAAATGATTATTTTTATGCAAAATATAGAAATCAAGAAATAATTGTTATATATCAAGCAAATTATAAAAATTATTCACGATCCAATTTAAGTATTATTCAGAAACTAAAGAATAAAAGTTGATATAATTATAAGGATTAAGTCGTAATATTGATGAAATAGCTCACATTCCTTCCGGTCCAATAATAATAAAAAATTTGCTTTGAACACATACTGCAAATAAAAGAATTTCTTTTATAAATAAACACTATCTGACGTATTCATAAAAAAATTATTTAAGCTCGAAATCTGTTTTAAGAAACATTTGTATAAACATTTTGTTATAATTAAATTTCAAACGTACTTAAATTATTGATTATGAATCTCGCCCTCAACCTGGAGGTGTACTGCACTGCAGTCGACATAGTTTTACAGTTTTTAACTCAGCTATCGAGATCGATGAGGGACAACACTTTGCAGTGTATTAATGTCGTCACAACTTAATTCACATTAAAAATTGAATTGTTGTAAAAAAACTGAAATTAATTGATCTAGAAAAACTAAGAGATACGTATATTTTTTTAAGCTTTTTTCAGAATCTGATCAGTTTGATCATGTGTGAGGCCAGTGTTATAAAAATATGTATAAACTAATTTCTTTTGTTGTTTTCATTTTTAAAAATGTATGTTACGTATATAAAACCTTTTGAATATTCAAAAAGTGTTGTTTATTAAAAAAAAGTAGCATCTTAATGAAACCATTGATCCCGAATCCCGAAAATCAGTCCCGATTGGCATCCCTAATGTCAAGTGACACAATTTTTGATACCGATGTCTTTTGATTTGGCACAAAGGTTAGTTCTATTATATAGTAGTTTAGACACAAATTTTCAACAAGATCGGTCAAAAAGTTTCTGAGTTAGAGGTGGTCAAAATTTGACATTCATGTAACTTATTATCTATTGGTGTTAGCAAAATTTGTCCCAAACAAATTAGGTAGATATTACTTCAATCTTTCGAAAAAAAAATTCTTGTTTTTTTTAAACTTTTTTTTAATTTAATGTGCTGTTTTCACAACACAAGTGATTGAACGTGTGGTAAAATTTATATGAAAAACACTGAAAAAACTGAGTGCTTTTCATATAAATTTTTTTTCCTTGCTCAAAAGAAAGTTTAGGTCTTTTCCTTTAAGGTAGTTCTGGTCTCTTTTTGGGCCGCGAGTGGGTTATGTATAAAAAAAATAATTTCTAAGTCAAGACGAGGATTTTTCCATTTTTAGCATATGCACTATTTTAAATTTTTTCCTATTTGTGTGTAACAGCCTGTTTTTAGAAAATTAAAATATTTGTTCGTTCGTAAAAAAACGAACGAAAACTTCTTTAGGTTTTCATAAAATTAAAAATAGGTGAGTGACTGAAAAAGCTTTCAATTTTTCCACATACGTTTGGTTCTTATAAAATGAACATTTTCGTAATAAATGAACACAAATGCCAAAATAAGACGATAAGTAAAAGGTATTCGTTTAAAAAAAATAAATAAAAAAAATAGAAAATAAAAAGGATATTTTATTGAAAAACCCCTAAATTATTTACAATATTATTGAAGGTTGTGTATCTATATATATATATATTTGAAGGAAAAAGAAAACCAAGCCATTATAACTCTAGAGAAAGTAGATAGGAAAAAAGCAAATGACTGTTACAAAAAACGTAACCAAAATAAAGCACCCTACTCTTCTTCATCGTACAGCAACCAACTTCATCTCTTAAATCAACCGTAAATAATAAAGTACAAAACAGTAGCGTAAGTTCTCTCGCAAGGGAACCAGTGAACTACTCCGACATCAACCAGTCAACGCAAGACAGCAAGACTTTTCTCAAACCTAAAAGGAAAGTAGTAATTCTTCCAAGGAAGACATCGAACAAGACAAAATTGGCAATGAAACGGAAATAGCAAACAAAATCGAAATGGGATCAGGTGAAGAAAATTCGGATTCAAACGAATCTATGGATTTAGAGTAAAATCAGTGGAATTGTATTTATGTTTTTCAGATAGAACTAACTACATATAATGGTGTTAAAAATCCTTCAATGGAACTTAAAAGCCAATTTAAATAATTATAATAAATTGACACTATTTATGAAAAAACACAACGTTTAAATTATATCAATCCAAGAAACTCACCTTACCTCCCACCCTACAAATATTCCAAGTCCTATTAACTTTTCTTGCTATTCCTACAATAATTCCAACTCTTTTGGAGGAGTGGGGTAATTAATATACAATTAAATCCAACACGCTTTAATCCCAACTAACAACGACTTTGATGTCGTAGCAGTTGAGATTAATGCTAAATTGAAGTTCAACGTTATTTCTGCGTACATTTTGCCCTCTACTAATTTCAAAAACAATAACCTTCAAAACGTTTTCAATATGTTTAACTCGCCTTGCCTGGTGAGAGGAGATGTTAACAGTTGGCATAAAAGCTGGGGATACCCCAAAAACAACAAAAGAGGAATAATTTTAAATAAATACATTATTACACAATCCCACTTCGTCTTGTTGAACGACAAGTCTCCCACGCACTTTTCAACCCATAATACACTTACTTATCGTCGGTTGATAATTCAAATGTCGTATGTGGATTTTTTGTGGTGTTGAGTTAAGACCGATTCCTAAGGATTTCCGACCTGATCTCTCATTTGGCGTAATCAGGTTTTCGATACCTCATACGGTTTTCGAGATATGGAGTGTTGAGTTTGTCGTATGTGGTATTTTATGAAGAAATTTTCAAATTAAATGTGTTCAAAGTCAATTTACTCGAAACTATCGGAAGCCACATACGACAATTAAATTATCAACCGACGTTATGTAGACCTAACGTTTTGTTCACCTGAACTAACCGTCCACTCTAACTAGAGTGCAGATGATGATCTACATGGCAGTGATCATTTTACAATTTTAATTTCTCTCTTCCCTTCTCGGAGTCAAAACATATCTCATTTCAAACCTTATTTTTTAACTGATAAAGCTAATTGGGTACGGTTTAATCAAAAATGCTCTCACCTTAACTCGTTAAGGTACGTAAACATGAATACTTTTTTTTATTTTTCGAATTTATTCTATGAGTTAAATTTCAGTTATGTATTTTATAAAGCTTTTTGTAATAGTTCTATTCCTTAAATTTTTAGAAATGACTTTATACACCACCAGACTATTATATTGTATCTTCTTGTTACATTTTACCTTAGCTTTCCGTTGGATAGCAATCAAGTATATTGTATGTACAGAAAAATTTACAATTATTAGACACCAGCAGAATGTAATGCATTTTCTGGACCGCTACGGCCATCGTCAGCATTCTTTTGTGTCATATTGGATAGTGATACTTTATAAATAGAATGTATTTAACTCACTTTTCATAAGCAACTTTATTATATTCAACATTTTTTTATTTTTATAGTTGAGTTAAATACATTCAATTTATAAAGTATCACTATCCAGTATGACACAAAAGAATGCTGACGAAGGCCGTAGCGGTCCAGAAAATGCATTACATTCTGCTGGTGTCTAATAATTGTAAATTTGTCCGTACATACAATATACTTCATTGCTATCCAACGGAAAGCTAAGGTAAAATGTAACAAGATAATAGTCTGATAGTGTATAAAGTTATTCCTAAAAAAATTTAAGGAATAGAACTATTACAAAAAGCTTTATAAAATACATATCTGAAATTTAACTCATGGAATAAATTCGAAAAATAAAAAATGTTGAATATAATAAAGTTACTTATGAAAAGAAATAATTCCCAATATCTATTTGTTACAAAATTATTTTGCAATCTGCAAACGAATCAATCCCACAAACAAAGAAAACTAGTACATCTCCATCGGTTCCCTGGTGGAATTCGCACCTAGGTAACCTTAAAATGAAAAAAATCAATGCTTCTATACTCTCTGTAGAAATATCAACCAGGAAAACATGATTAACCATGAAACAAAGAAAACAAGATAGTGCATTGCGCAGGTCCGTTAACTTTTTACTCTCATTTTGACGTCATATTTACGCAACTGTAGTAAAGAGAATTAAATGTAAGCAAACATTCAGCATAGCACATACACGTGTTTGTGTGATCATGTTTGTGCTCATTTGCTGCTATGACGTACATGTGCAGAAAAAGAATGTTTTTTTAAATTTTAGTACACTATGACCCCTTTCAGACAAGCAAAGTTTACTTTGCAAAGTCTTGAGTTTATAGAAGAGAAGGGAAAAGAGCATAGCGGGGGAGTACATACTTTGCTGTACTCACAAATTCGTTTTGTTTTTCGTTCGTAGATTATACCTGAAGTTGGCTGCAACTTTATATTTATATATAGTGTTACCAGAATCTTTGGAATGAAAATTGTCATATGGCGAAAGAAATCATATTTTGAAGAGGAAAATCTTAAATTTTTTTTTTTCTTAATTTAAATTTTTTAAAACAAGGGCAAATAGTAAGAATTATTAATTTTTTATAAAAACATACTTCTTATTATTTAAATTGAAATACATAAAAACATAATTCGTCAGTATATGACACTTTATAAAAATACATTTTTTCTTTTCACAAATATTTTTTTTTATCAATATTCTAACTGCCAATTTTCGAAGTGCGAAAGAATTATTTACTTCGTACAAATACATTTAAAACAAAAACAAAGTTTTTAGAATTTGTTTTTTTTTTAAATGTAGTTGTTCGAAAGAAGGAATTCTTTCGCACATTGGAAATTGGTTATAATATGCCTTTTTTAATATTTTTTATGTCCAGAAATAATGATGCAATTTTGTGTATTCTAGATACTGGGTACAAAAGTGTGCAGCACCACTGTTTAAATAATCGTGTATTTTGTATAAGCAAAATTAAAGTAAAAATCATAATTTCTAAAAATAAAAAATCATCATTTGAGAAAAAAATCTTTAATCATATTTTTGTTTAAAAAATAATCCAAAATATGATAAAAAATCATCATTCTGGCAACGCTGTTTATAAAATATATTCAAACAAGAGAAAACAAAAATTTGTCAAATTAAACTTTGTGTGTCTGAGCACCAAACAAAGTTTAAAAGAGAATTCAACAGACTTTGTCAAAGTAAAATTTGCCTGTCTAAAAGGGGACTATCTTGATTTCTTTGTTTCATGATGATTACACAGGGTTCCACCTGAGATAAGATATAAGATTTTTATATCAGCAAACGTCAAATTCAATCGCAGAGAGCATAATCTTACGTGTGGACTCTCAAATAGTGTTAGTATTAATATTATAATAAATGTTATGAGACAGTTGTTATAATAAATCTTATAACAACTATCTTATAAGATGAGCTGTCAAAAATACACATGCATACATACATATAAAACAATAATAAGCCACCATTATTAAAACGTGTAATTTGTTAATGCAATTAGTGCCAATATTGTGAAAATTGTTAAAAATACCAATATTTTAAACTTTAAAGCTAAAAATAGAATAAAAAAGATACAAGTTTACTGTACGAGAATCAGTCGATTATGAAATCTTATAAGATACGTGTTCCCCTTGTTTAATATTAAGATTAACATAAAGAAATGTATTCTCTCATTCTGCCGACGTTCTCTCAGATATTATATCAGATATTATCTCAGGTGGAGACCCTGTGTCAGTGTTGCCAGTGAAATTTCCAAAAAGATACACTTTTTCCCAAAAAGATACATTATGAAAAAAATGTTTAAATCCATTTCTAACGTTTAACATTTATTAACATAACATTTTTATTTCATATTTCATGAATATTGCAGACAAAATGATATCATATAAATTCATCTTTATATTTATTTAAGTCTTAAATATTAGCTATGTAGTTTTTAAAAAAACAGTAAGCAAACTTAAAAATTAATTATATTTAACTATCTTTGGATGTTACCAAAACAAATTCATTTTTGTAAAAAATAATATACGAGTTAAGGCGTTAATACTAATGCCTGTAATTTCTACAAATATAAATGTGGCTGTGTATAGAAATCTGTGGTGGAAATGCGTCCAATTTTAAAAGAAAACTTATGGTGACAACACGTACGTCAAATAAACGCTGAAATAGGTAAAGATAACTATTAGGTACGAAGACGAGACCAGATATCTTTTTGTAGAAATTACGGGCATAAGGCGATTATATGAAAAAATTCACATACATTTTTCTTCAAAAATGTCATCTAAACACACATACACAAGAATAGGCAGACGACAGAAGAACTTAGAAAACTCAACATCAAAATACATGTTATTTTTGTAAAGCTTCGTACAGACGGTGGTCAGATCATACAATATTGTAAGCAGGTGTTGCGAATAGAAAAATTTTCCTGACAATGGTGCCATTGTCAGATGCATTAATTTTACTCGTCTGCCAAATACAAATGAGCTTTCAATGTTCACACAGTAGCAAGACACTTTTTGTCAATTTTAATGCAATTTAACCAACTCTGTTTACCAATATTGTAAGGTCTGACCACCGTCTGTACGAAGCTTATTTAGTTGTCACTGTTTTTTTCGTTTTCATAACGAAATGATAACCTTAAAAAACTTTGTCAGTTACGGAAAGCTTAATATTTTATTTCTGTACATTTTCCGTACAGATTCAAAAGTTACGAAAATTATTAGGACTATACATGATACATGAAGTCATCAAAAGATACGAAAAATGTATATTTCGTATCCTAACGGCATCACTGCCCTGTGTTAACTATAAAAGAGCTTATGCTCTCCTAAAACGAGAGATTAAGAGAAGTAAAAGAGAATCTATTGCAAATCTTACCTCTGAGATAAATCCTTTAACGACATCTAGCCGAATATGAAAAAACATTCGAACTTTCTGTAGATACAAGACTAATCATGAAATTCACTGCATACAAAAAATAAATTCTGATGTCCTATACACTGAGCGAAATGAAATAGCATATGAGTTTTGTTTACTTTGGTCATAAATTTCAGACGATAGAAATTTCGCTCAATTGTTTCAATCTAAAAAGAATCTCTCCAAAACATTTCACCAAGCAATAGTGCGTTGAAAATTGAACAAAGCATCAATAATATTGAGCTCTCTTCAACTCTCTCTAACTGGAGGGGAAATCCCAGGGGTTAGATAGAGTCTTATACTGTATGATCAAAAATTCTCCTAATTGTTTAAAAAAAATGTTACTCAATTTGTTCAACAGTATTCTAAACGGTAGTATCCCACAATAATACAAATCTAGCGTAGTAATCCCTATTTTAAAGCCCAAATCTGATAAAACCCTAACAAAATCGTATAGACCCATATCATTAAATTCTTTTTTCGCAAAAATTTTGGACAAGATAGTGGCAAAAAAGTTATGGTGGTTTCTGAACTCGAACAAACGCATTAACAGTCAACAGATGGGCTTTAGGAATGGGAAGTCTACTGCTGATACGTTAATGTTCATTGATTATCTGGCAACTAGGGAGCTACCCTCTCTTCACGACAACACCTTACGATACTGTCACTAGATTTCGAAAGAGCTTATGATAAAATAGGTTTGCATACTATCACAGATCAGCTGATCGAATGAAACGTAGGCCCAAAAATTATTAACTATATAGTGAACTTCATGTCCAATCGAAAAATCATTGTCAGGGTTGGCAACAACTCGTTACAATTTTATATACATATATAGATATTAGGGATGTCAAACGGGAAATCCCGGGATTGATAAATCCCGAATCCCGGGATTTATTTTTATGAGTCCCGGGATTTTTAACATATCAACTTTTATGTACAAAAATGTTCGTTTTTTTTTTTGAATTTTTATACTCTTTACAAAAATATTTTTTAAAAATTATATTAAGGTTTATTTTTAATTGCAAATAATTCTTATCTTTGAGTTTAAGTTTTGTTTTTGGAACACAGTGAGTATTTAAAATTTTCCTTTTTTGCTTGTTATATGACGACTATTTCTGGATTTTTGTATTTTGCTTAATAAAAACCATTATTTTATGTAGAAACGAAATTTGCAGATTCACATCTCAAGCCTTTTTTACAATTACGGTTAGCAAGTTCAGCTTTGGCTTAAGACATAATACCAAAATAAAAATGATTATAGATATTGGGAATTATTTCTTTTTCATAAGCAACTTTATTATATTCAACATTTTTTATTTTTCGAACTTATTCTACGAGTTAAATTTCAGTTATGTATTTTATAAAGCTTTTTTTGTAATAGTTCTATTCCTTAAATTTTTTAAGAATGACTTTATACACTACCAGACTATTATATATTGTTTTTTCTTGTTACATTTTACATTAGCTTTCCGTTGGATAGCAATGAAGTATATTTATGTACAGAAAAATTTACAATTGTCAGACACCAGCAGAATGTAATGCATTTTCTGGCCCGCTACGGCCTTCGTCAGCATTCTTTGTGTCACACTGGATAGTGATACTAAATAAATTGAATGTATTTAACTCAACTATTTTAACAAATAGATATTGGGAATTATTTCTTTTTTATAAGCAACTTTATTATATTCAACATTTTTTATTTTTCGAATTTATTCTATGAGTTAAATTTCAGTTATGTTTGTATTTTATAAAGCTTTTTTTTTTTTGTAATGGAATAGAACTATTACAAAAAAAGCTTTATAAAATACATATGTAACTGAAACTTAACTCATAGAATAAATTCTAAAAATAAAAAATGTTGAATAAAAATGATTATTTTTATGCAAAATATAGAAATCAATAAATAATTGTTATATATCAAGCAAAAAATAAAAATTATTCACGATCCAATTTAAGTATTATTCAGAAACTAAAGAATAAAAGTTAATATAATTATAAGAATTAAGTCGTTATATTTATGAAATAGCTCATATTCCTTCCGGTCCAATAATAATAAAAAATTTGCTTTAAACACATACTGCAAATAAAAGAATTTCTTTTATAAACAAACACTATCTGACGTATTCATAAAAAAATTATTTAAGCTCGAAATCTGTTTTAAGAAATATTTGTATAAACATTTTGTTTTAAATTAAATTTCAAACGTACTTAAATTATTGATTATGAATCTCGCCCTCAACCTGGAGGTGTACTGCACTGCAGTCGACATAGTTTTACAGTTTTTAACTCAGCTATCGAGATCGATGAGGGACTACACTTTGCCATGTATTAATGTCGCCACAACTTAATTCAGATTAAAAATTGAATTACTGTAAAAAACCGAAATGAATTGATCTAGAAAAACTAAGAGATACGTATATTTTTTAAGCTTTTTTCAGAATCTGATCAGTTTGATCATGTGTGAGGCCAGTGCTATAATCATATGTATAAACTTATTTCTTTTTTTTAAATTAATGTTATGTATATATGTAAATATTCAAAAAGTGTTGTTTAATTAAAAAAAAAGTCGTATCTTAAAGAAACACTTAATAGATATGTATGTACATTAGACTGCCACTTAAAAAAAAAAAATCTTGCGGCACCCCACAGATCGGTTCCTTTTCCCAAAAAAGTAATTGTTGCAAAATTTTATTCAATTCGGTTGGGGGGAAATGGTGCCTCAAAGCCCCCAAAGTTCAGAAAAAACGCTTTTTTTTGCGTAAAATTGACTTTGGACTATCAATATCTCAGCAACTATTAATTTCACATGAAAATCCGCTAATAAGCAGATATCCCCTTAAAATCTGTAAACACAAAGAATTTACAAAAGTGTTTTGATGTTTTAACTTACCTACGCTGCCGATTACGGTACTTTGTTTTTGCAAAAGAGTTGTTGTGTTTTACTTGATAACGGAACTTTATTTTTGCGACAATAAATGAATTTGAGTATTTCATATTTATAAGTAGTTATTATTTTGCAAGTGATCGTTGTGCTAACATGTCTATGTGTTTACGTGAGTGAATATATTTGATTGGAAATTATTCCAATAGTTTGGTTGGTTCTAAATTGCCATCTGTTAAAGAAGTCATGAAAGTGATTTGAGAGAAAGTGCCCGTTTAACAATAAAAGAAGTGCAAATAATTTGGAAAAATGCAAGAATTCCTACAAGAGAAGAAATGCACTGTATTAAAAAATTAGAAAACCTCTATAATTGTTATATATTGTTTATATACATATATATATTCACATCTCTAATTCTGCAAATAACATTATCTTATACTTCTATTTCTTAAATTTTAATAAAGTTAGTTGTTAACCGAACTCCAATCGTTTCAATACATTACATTGGCGACGAGCGCAAAAATAAAGAACAATAAAAAAATCGTAAATACGATCACACGTGCACATGCAATTTTATATAAAAAAATAATATTTAAAATTGGAGTTTGTCAAATTTCTTTTTGGGCGTATTATGCCATCAGTACAACAAGAACATTAACAACGAAGCACTTAATAAAGAAGGATTGGAAGTTATATATAAAAAAAACACAACGAATCAAGAGGAAAAAAGGTGTCACCTTGACAATTAAAATAAAAATTGTACAAAATTCGTAAAGGGGGAAGGAAAAGATATAACTTATATGTAATTACATATATTCCTAAAATCCATATAAAAAAAAACAACAACAAAAACAATAAAAATAAGAAAACCAAAACGTGCTTAACACATAAACTATATTTTTTTAAATAAATTTGTGTATCACAATTTCTAAAAAAAAAAAAAAAAAAAAAAAAACAAATCATTATGGCTCCTCCAGATAATGTACAAAGCGGTACAGTTACAATTTACCATCCAAATAATATACCACAATTTTCTCCCCGCAACGAATCATGGACATTGTGGAAAGAGAAACTTGATATCCACTTTACTGAAATCAATTGTGTTGAAGAGAATGCAAAAAAGGCGACTCTCTTAAAAGCTATTGGATCAATTGCATATGAAACATTGCACAATTTATGTAGCCCAGCTACACCAGTCTCTAAGACATACAAGGAGCTTTGCAACTTACTCAAAATGCATTACACTCCACCTACTATCATCTTTCGTGAGCGTAAAAACTTTCATACAGCAGTGCAAGCTGATGATGCATCTGTAGCAGATTGGCATGCAAGAGTAAAAAAACTTGCACTCGCATGTAAATTTGCTGACAATTTGGAAGCTTTTGTTTTGGATCGCTTTGTTATGGGTATAAATAATAAAATATTTGAGAGATTGTGTGAAGAGGATGAGAAGATAACAATTGAAGAAGCACTCCGAAAAGCTCTTGTTATGGAAATGAAGTTGGTATTGAAAGTCAATAATGACATGCAAGTTGGAAATATAAAAAATGGAAAGTATAAGAAAAAAATCAACAACAGTAACAACAATAACAACAAAAAGAACATCAGACAAAATAACAACGATTATGCTAATAAAAAGAAACAACAAACAACAGCCTGTTCTCATTGTGGGTGGCGAAACCATAAATCAAATGACTGCCGATTTAAGAATAGTAAGTGCAACTTCTGTGGAAAGGTTGGACATTTGGCATCAGTTTGCAGAGGAAAGGATAAAGTTGTAAATTACGTATCAGAATCAGATAGTGAAGATTTTAATAAAAATAATTCTACTGACTTTTCTATTTACAGAATCAGTAGTAACAAAAATTGTGGCAATTCAACTAAGCTCTACAAAGTTTTAATAAAAATAGATGGAATTTCTATTGACGTGGTTTGTGATTCTGGTGCTCCGTGTAGTTTGGTATCGGAAGCGTTTATTGACAAGTTGAATAAAAAAGTAAGTCTCAAACCTTGTAATGATCCATATGTTGACTATAATGGAAATAAAATTAAATTGTTAGGAGAATATGATGAGATCATTGAGGTAAATGGAACAAAAAGAAAAGTGAAACTTGTAGTGACAGATAATGATAGTAGTCCTTTATTTGGTAGAAATTTTTTGAGAACTTTTAATTTTGAACTTGTTCAACTAAACTCTATTAGCTCGAATCAAAATTCCATCATGACAGAGCAAATAAAAAATGAATTTCATGAAGTTTTTAGTAACGGCCTTGGAAGTTACAAGTTAGGAAAAATTTCTCTAGCTATTGACAAGGATGCGAAACCTATCTTTTGTAAGCCGCGTCCAATGCCATTAGCTTGGAAAAGTAAAATTGAGGAAAATCTGAAGGAGTTAATTGCAAATGATGTTTTAGAACAAGTTGATCATTCAGAATGGGGTACACCACTTGTTCCAATTTTGAAGCCGAATGGTGACATTCGAATTTGTGGCGACTACAAAGTCACCATAAACAAATATTTGTCTGATTTTAAGTATCCATTGCCGTTGATAAATGAAATATTTGCTTCACTTCAAGGAGGTCAAATGTTTTCAAAACTAGATTTATCTAGCGCATATAATCAGCTTATACTTGATGACAAATCACAACTTTTATGTACGTGGTCAACGCACATTGGCACTTTAAAGATGAAACGTTTACCTTTTGGAATTAAACCTGCTGCTGGAATATTTCAAAAGACAATGGAAACCTTATTACAAGGTATACCATTCGTAGTTGTATATCAGGATGATATCACGGTGTCTGGTAAGAATATGACAGAACACATTCAAAATTTAAAATCTGTGCTTACTAAATTGTCGCTAGCAGGTCTTAAACTCAATTTATCAAAATGTGAATTTTTCAGAAATGAAATATCGTATTTAGGTTTTACCATTGACAAGTTTGGTCTTAAAAAAAAACAAGGAAAGGATGGATTCTGTGTTAAAGGCACCAATCCCCAATAACGTGTCTGAATTACGTGCATTTTTAGGCATGGTAAATTATTACTCAAAGTTTGTTAATAATTTTGCAAAAATCATGACACCGTTATATCATTTGTTACAGAAAAACGTTAAATTTCTGTGGTCTGAAAATTGTCAAGTTGCGTACGATACGATAAAACGAGAAATAACTTCAGATAAAGTTCTAGTTCACTTTAATCCAAAGTTACCAATTTCTCTCACAACAGACGCTTCAGATTATGCCATAGCTGGCATATTGTCCCATAAATGTTCTAACAACGAATTTAAACCTATTGCATTCATATCTAGGGCTTTAACTAAAACCGAACAAAAATATAGTACACATGAAAAAGAAGCATTGGCTATTATCTTTTGTGTAACAAAGCTAAAGCAATACTTGATTGGAAATGTTTTTACTTTAAAAACAGATCATAAGCCATTGATTTCCATATTTGGTGAAAACAAAGGCTTACCAATAATGGCAGCAGCACGTGTTCAAAGATGGGCGTTTATTCTTTCAGGATTCAATTATAGAATTAAATATGTTAAGGGTCACTTAAATGAAGCTGACAATTTATCGCGAATGCCTCAACTGAAAATGAAAAACGTAAATGATACCAATGGTAGTACCTTTGTTAATTATATACAAAAGGATATATTAAATATATTAAACCTTGACTTTAAAGACATAGCTCGAGAGACTAGGCGAGATCCTATTCTTTCTAAAGTTTGTGAATTTGTTCAAAAGGGTAAAATTAAAGAATTAAAAGGTGAAGATTTTAAAGCATTTACTAACAAAGATACTGAGCTAACTGTAGATTATGAATGTTTGCTATGGGGTTATAGGGTTATAGTACCACAAAAACTTAGAAAATCAGTACTTCAGCTATTGCATGAATCTCACTTCGGCATCGTTAAAACAAAGGCAATAGCTAGATCATTTGTTTGGTGGCCTAAAATCGATAGCGAGATTGAAAATTTGGTTAAATCTTGTACTTCGTGTCAAAAGCTCGTTAGTAGTCCAGAGAAGAGTACGCTTATACCATGGAAAAAAACAAGCTCTGTGTGGCAGAGAATCCACATAGACTTTGCAGGCCCAATCAATATGTATCATTTTTTAATAATTATAGACTCATATTCCAAATGGGTAGATGTTTTTAAAACAAAGGATATCACTTCCAATTTTGTAATAACGAAATTAAGGGAAATTTTTGGTCGTTTCGGTGTTCCTAATACGATTGTTATTTATAACGGAAGACAATTTGTGTCGGAAGATTTTAAAAACTTTATTTCAAACAACAAAATAAAACATATACTAACAGCTCCTGGTCATCCCGCAACGAATGGCCAGGCGGAAAATGTTGTAAAAACCGTAAAGAAATCCATTTATGCAAATTTAAACTCTAATAAAAATGAGAATATTGATGTTATTTTAAATCGATTTTTGATGGATTATCGTAATACAAAGCAAAGCTCAACAGACGAAAGTCCAGCAAAACTTTTTATTGGAAGATCAATTAGAACACGGTTTGATCTTATTAAACCTCCCCTTATTAAAGATAAAATACTAGAACAGCAAATTAAAAGCATTTCAAATTATAAAGGTAGGAGATCAGTCACTTTTGAAAAGGACCAAAATGTTTATATAAGGGATTACACAAATGTAAATAAAAAGTCATGGGCCCCCGCTATTATTAGGGATAAAATGGGTCCACGTTCTTATCAGTGTGTTCTTTCAAATGGAAGAATTATAAAGAGACATACTGATCAGATTAGGGCAGGGGTAACAGAATCTCAAAATGTTAACGATGATTCCATACCGCCAGAGTTACCATCATGTTCGAATGGAAGTACATCGAGTGTAGTTGAACAGTCACATAATAATAATAACAATAATAATTTAGTAGAATTCAGCGACAAAAACATAGTATACAACTAGTATGCCGACTCTTTGACAGGTACATAACTCAACTGTCAGTCGTACATATTTTATGTTTGTATTAGTAAGATTTTTTTCAAATGTATTGGTGTATAAAAGTATTTCCACCATTAAACATAGTTGCATAAAATCGTATAGAATGTGGCAACAATTTTTTTTCCAAAATAAAATTTTCTTAGTTCAATAAATTTTCAATTTATTGAATGCTGGCTGCATTTATAAAC
This sequence comes from Pollenia amentaria, assembly GCA_943735925.1. NCBI lineage: Eukaryota > Metazoa > Arthropoda > Insecta > Diptera > Polleniidae > Pollenia > Pollenia amentaria. The sequence goes on along the minus strand of OX031010.1, from coordinate 115,469,432 downwards.
TCTGAAAAGCCATGTTTGCTAAATTTTTATTCTGCAATATCGGATAATATATAAATAATTAATGATTTCAAATATTATTTTTGTACCACAAAATGCTACTCTGCTGGCTTTAATAATATTAACAACAGAAAACATTTAGTGTCAAAAAAATTTTTTTAAAAAGTTTTAGTTTGTGAAAAATAAAAACATTTTGCAAAAGCAAATTAGCAAAATGTATTGAAAAAAACTATTGGTTATGTGTTTAAGTCATAAAATTAATCATGAAGTGTTATATTGTGAAAAATTTTAAATTGAAAAATTTCAAATTTTGTTTTGGTTTTGTTGTTCTTATGTGTGTTGAATTCACACAGAACCTATATGAGTAATGAGAGTTATAAAAAAAGAGAACGTTCTCACCAGTCGGCATACTAGTTCTATACTATGGACAAAAATGAATTTAATTCGGAAATTGAAATAGAAAACGAAATTGTTAATTCTGAAGAAAATGAAAATTTATGTAAAAGGGTATTGAGACCCAGAACAAAAAAAATAATAAGTAAATAAATTTTGAAAATTATGAATTATTTTTATAAAATGTAATAAAAAAAAAATAATAATAATAATAATTCTGAACTAAATTATAATTGATTTTAATAATGAATACAATATATTGTCTTAGAATATTTATAAATATATAAGTATGAAATGTATTAATTTTGAAAAATGTTAATCTAATTTAAGTAGAGGCGTGTTATATATTGTTTATATATATATATTCACATCTCTAATTCTGCAAATAACATTATCTTAGATTTAAGCTTTTCTTATGTTAAGCACTTAGCCTTTGGCTTGTGTTAAGCATACTTCTATTTCTTAAATTTTAATAAAGTTAGTTGTTAACCGAACTCCAATCGTTTCAATACATTACAATAATGAATGGCGAAATCTGCAAAAGAACTCAGCTAGAAAGACAAAACAACAGGAGAAAAAAGAAACTGTGTTTACCCAAAAAATGGAAAACTTATTTGATATAGCTCATGCAAATGCATTGAATATTATGAAATTTGAAGAAGATAAACTATTTTTATTGAATCAAAGAAAAGAGGGAAGGCCAGGATATATGCATGGCATCGATAGCGAACAACAAACTGAAGAGAGGCAAAGAAAATTGTTGCAAAGGAGAGAAAAAAGTACACAAGAAGTTAACGATTTATTCAGAACTGTTCCAATAAATGATATTTCGTTATCTGACCCGGAAAATTCAAATTGTGAAGAAAGTGCTTCTGACATGGAAAATTCAAATGGCGAAGAAAGTGCTTATGACATGGAAAATTCAAATTGTGAAGAAAGTGCTTCTGACATGGATATTGCACAAGAGCCACCTTTAAAGAAAGCTAGGGGAAATACTAATTTAGTAACTCCAAAGCTTGCCGCTGTTCTTGATTCTTGCAAAATAAGTGACAGAAATGCTGTTGCTACTGCAGAAGCGTTTGGTCAGAGCATAAATAATTTCATTCTAAATAAAAATTCAGTTCGTACTGCTAGACAACAATTGCGGCAAGAACGTGTTGATGAAATCAAAGCCAAGATGAAAAATACTGATTTGGAAAGTGTTTGTTTGCATTGGGACGGGAAACTACTTCCAGGATTAGAAGGAAAACAGAAAGTAGACCGGCTCCCTATTATAATCTCCAACGGTGAAATAGAGCAATTACTCGAGGTTCCACCTTTAGACACAAGCACTGGAAGAGCCCAAGCATTCGCTATTTGTAAAGCTGTTTACGAGTGGGGCTTACAAGATAAAGTGAAAGCGTTAGTTTTTGATACAACAGCAGTGAACACCGGTCGTCTAAACGGAACAGCTACGATTCTTGAAAACTTATTAGAAAAAGAACTTTTGTATTTACCATCCCGGCATCATATCTATGAACTAGTTTTAAAAAGCGTGTTTGATTTAAAAATTTCAAAGTCCTAAAACCCTAATGTTGTCATTTTCCAGAAATTTCAGAAAGCGTGGCCAAAAATAAATATCAAAAACATTAGCAGTGGCATTAGTGACAAAAGAGTTGAGAAAAAATTCTGTGCAAGTGAAATAGAAATCATAATTTCAAATTTGGAGAAATTTTTAAATGCCGAACAGCCCCGTGCCGATTACAGGGAATTTCTTGAACTTATAATAATATTCTTGGGGAAAACACCAAGTCGTGGTTTAAAAATTAAAGCTCCAGGAGCTATGCATCATGCCAGATGGATGTCAAAGGCCATATACAGTTTGAAAATCTTTTTACTTAGAAATGAATTTGAGCTTACCAAGAAAGAAGAAAAGGCTTTATGCGAAATTTCTATCTTTCTTATAAAAATTTTTGCTGATGCATGGTTCACATCTCCTTTACCAATAAAAGCACCTTTTTGTGATTTTAATTTTTTAATTAAGCTTCACGAATATGCAAAATATGATAGCGAAATCTCAAAAATAGCGTCTGAAAAATGTTGTAGGCATCTTTGGTATTTAGGTTCAGAAGCTGTCGCCTTTGCCTTTTTTGATACAAGCGTAAGTTCGGAGACTAAGGCGAAAATGGTGGAAAGATTAAAAAGAGAATCATCGTCTAAACAAAATGATAAAAATGCAAATGTAACAATTTCTGAAATCCTGGAAGAGGGCATCGAACAGTTTGTTTCGAAAACAACATTAAATTTTTTTTACCAGATTTAATATAAATATAAACTTTTTAAAAAAGCCACCCTCTGAGTGGGAAGTAGATGAAAATTATAAAGAGGCAATAGAAAAAATTAAAACGATAAAAGTTGTGAATGATGCGGCAGAAATTGATACAAGATTATAATTCCATACTATCAACAAATGAAGAACAAAAACAATATATACTACAAGTAGTTCAAGATTATCGCCGCAGGTTTCCTGACTGCAACAAATATACTTTACTCAATACAAACTATTAATACATTGTTATAAATACCTATATACGTAATACAATAAATAACACAAAATTTAACGTTTTGCAAATTAACTTATTGAAGGCGCAAATCTTGTTTGGGGGGTATAAATCGAAAACGGTTGGAGATAATCAAAATCTTTCTTTGGCAAAATTATTCAGTGTTAAATTTCCTTCATTTCAGTAATATGTCATTTTTATGAGTAATGGGTAATAGCTGAGTTAGTCAAGCCCAAAGTCAACTTTTGTGCAAAAATGCTGATTTTAGTAAACTTTGGGGGCTTTGAGGCACCATTTCCCCCCAACCGAATTGAATAAAATTTTGCAATAATTACTTTTTTGGGAAAAGTAACCGATCTGTGGGGTGCCATCAGGCAAATTCACAAAAACAAAAAATCCCCTATGCGCTAATGGCAGTCTAATGTACATACATATTTTTTCGGATAATTTGGGCTCCATTTTTTCAAATTTTATTTTTCTCGCATCAATTTCAAATGTAACTTATTTTGACAGTTCTTGTGAGAAACTTTTCGCAAAATATTGTTACAGAAAGACTTTTTCTCACATCCTTCCAATAATTGCTGGAAAATTATTTAAATGACAAATAATTCTCGCAAAGTAAAGATTTCATTGTCTTTGGAAGGGATGTTAAAGTTGGTACAATTGTGCTTTTTTGGTACATTTTGACCTTCAAAAGTACCGTGGTACTACCGTGACTCATTTGGTACAATTTAGAAATTTGTCATAGTTCCCCTTTTTGAATTTTAAGTATAGCAAACAAATTATTGAGTAATTTTCATTGCATTTATGATGTACAACAAATCGTTAATGTTAATGGGCGCTTAAATATGCGACTAGTATTGTGCTGTATAGAGCGCTTAGTCCTCTTTTACAATGTGGGAAGTGAAAGGCAGACAGACGAAGTTTGTTGGTAAGGGGGCGACGTTGTATGCGTGACACACTTTACTTTTTTTCTTTCTCGCCTACAAACTTCGTCTGTCTGCCTTTCACTTGCAACATTGTAAATGGGGACTTATGGTACCCACAGACGATGCAACATTAGTCAAAACCTGTGTTACTACTTCTGTTTCCTTTTTACCACAGACGACAACACTAAAAGCAAAATATCAGTAATGTATATTTTTTTTAATTACCTTAACAAATATATGCGAAAGAAAGTTTTCATGTCCTGTTTTTTTTTTTTTTTTTTTTTTTTTTTTGTTTTATTCTTATAACTTTCACATTTTACGTCCCATAATTCTGTACAATTTTTAAATTCATTTATAAAATCTCTCCAATTTTCATTGTTTTCAATGTTCGTCATTTTTCCTTTTTTGTTTTTTATCCGAGAAATGCAAAACAACGCATGCAACAATTGTACTCAACAAAATGTGAAAGAAAAAACAGTCACATCCCAACACACGAAGAAACATTGTGTTTGGAAACATAAAATGTCAAAAATTTTGATATTTGAGTAACCAAAAATGCTATGATGTAAAAATTCCAAATAGTTTATTAACTAAACAAATAAGTGCCTGATTTTGATCTCATATATTTATAAGACTTTTATGTACCTTATGTACTTTTTTGTTGTTTTAATAAATTTAAAAATATGGTATCGTGAAGGTCCAAAAAGTACATTTTTTTTTGGAAGTTGGTACAAAAATTAAAACCCCATTTAACATCCCTGGTCTATAGTAAAGATGCAGAAGCACGTATGTGAGAAAAACCATTTTTTTGTTTAATATTGCACTGTTTTTGTCATAATTCACTTGTTTCTTGCAGGAAATTTTACGATGCGAGAAATACAGAAACGGGCTACTGGATTCACATACATATTTTAAAAATAAACATAATTTTTTCATCAAGATGGAACAAAAATAAAATAAAGAAATTATTAAATTATTTATATCTAATATTATTAAACAAATTTCGTGATAACGTTAACATGATAATGTTTTTTAAACCCAAAAATAAAACTTTTTTCATAAGATGTTTTCGCTTTGAGAACAATTTAAAAATAAACTTGCAACTGACTGTGTACACACTCAATCTACTTGCAAGACTTTTGGCTATTTCTTCGACATTTTCGTTAATCACTAGTAATCACTTGCATGTGTAAAGGCAGAATTAGCAAAAATTGTCAGCGAAGTTTGAAGGCCCGAATTTGATCTGTGGCTGTGCTAAGTAAATCAAAATATTACCAACGCAACTTAAATTTGATGTATCAGTGTGTTGCGTTGCCATGCCGCTTAGCTCTGCTTATATTTATCATATTCATAAACCAACATTTGTAATCGTTTTATGGATTCTGTTATCGACATGCTTACTTCACCAGTTTTGGAAGTAAACAAAATAGTGCCATCTCTATAATCAGTTGGTTTTACACAAATAATTTTTTCGTCACGAAGTTTAGTGGTTAAAAGAAACATTTTTAAATAAAATGAGTTATCCTCCATCAAAGAAAGATTATGAATCCGTTCCTAACTACTATTACTATCCACCACCACAAGTACCAACCACTTCATCAACTTACGCTACGCCACCAATTCCTGGTGTAAATTCAACACCGACTTCCAAAATTGATACTGTTGCTGCACCACCTCCGCCATTACCGCCTGGTTCAGATAATCTTTATAATTATGTATGTAATTTGCCTCCTCCACCTCCTCCGCCACCACCTGGTAGCGAAAAAGACTCGTTAAAACACTGTTACAAACCCCCAGCTCATGCTGCAGAAACAGTGGGAGCTGGAGTATTACATGCACCAGAAAGCAATAAACTAGAAAAAGCTCCATATACTAAGTTTACTGGAAATTATAGCAGTTCTTATACAACAAGCGTTGGAGGAAGTGATACAACAATGCATATTGATTATCACAGATCTTCATCTAATTATTTATATCCGCCGACTGCGACATCAGGCTATGCTTTATCAAACAATTCATATGACTATCATCAAACCACTTATCCCTATGATTATGATGTTTCTTACTATCCAACAAACCATCATGACACCTACAATCACCGTTATTCTTCCAGCCGCCCCAGGGGTGATTACTATTCCAGATCTTCATCCTATGCACACCACAAGTCAGATCAGTACTATGAAAAAGCAAATACTTCATCTCATTATGATGCTAACAGGACAGATAAACATTATGTTGGAAAACGTCATCGTCAACGTGATGAAGGCTCTTCTAAATCAGAGTCGGAGCGTGACCGCTTATTAAGAAATTGGCGTTCAAATTACTGCGAAACTTCTGAAGAAATACAGCGCAAAATGGACGAGTTGGCAGAAATGGATGAGGAAAGTCGTGAGGTATGGATACGGTCATCTCCAGCAGATCCCTACTATAAACGCACTAACATTGTTCATGAAGTGGAGGCTACCACCCGTTTGGATATGTTGTGTCAACTTTTTGAGGAAAAATTACTTACAAGAGCTGAAGCTATAAGAGCAAAATTACCACCTTACAAACCGCCACCTAGGCAAACACGTAGACGCGTGTGTAAACATAAATCTGAAGGTTGCACTTCCTCTGACAGTGATTCGTCCGACAATGAGGAATTTAAATTGGAACAAGACAACTGCATGGAGGAATTATCACGTAAACTACAACATCCCTATCGCATACATGCTGATTTGTGGCATAATGAAAACGGCGAAATGAATGATGGTCCACTGTGTCGTTGTTCGGTCAAGTCACGACGTGTCGGCATACGTCATGGTATTTATCCCGGAGAGAATGGATATCCAAAGTGCGAATTGAATTCCAACAATGCACATAAATTGCACCATTATCGCATTACTATTTCGCCACCCACAAATTTTCTTACCAAAACGCCCACAATCATTAAACACGATGAACATGAATTTCTTTTTGAGGGTTTCTCGTTACTTTCACATTTTCCCTTAATGGATTTGCCAACTTGCAAAGTAATACGTTTTAATATTGAGTATACTATATTGTACGTACATGAGAAAATGCCAGAAAATTTTACTGTGCAAGAACTGGATTTGTTTTGTAAGTATTGAAAGTTTTTTTAATCCATTTCTTTGGCTTAAATCTAGTTTACAAACGCATCTCCAAATAAAAAAACAAGTACCTAGGGTGATAGAAAATTAAAAAAAAAAGAAGAAAATGTTAAGCGAAAAAAGTGGCGCAAACGCATAGTTTTCGAGCTGTGGACCTCATATGTTTTCATATATATATGTATATGCGATTTTCCACTACTTTTCTGAACGTATATGGCCAATATTGGTACCACTTTAAAGTTTTTGAATAGATCTGTCTTGATATACAAAATATTTTTAGAAATTCTTGAACCACTAGCGGGAAAAAGTTTGCAAAAATGCAGGTTTTTAGGAAGCATAACAATTACTATGGAGAGATGTTTTAGTTAGCGAAGCCGGTGTTTTATTATACCATAAAGGAAATATTTTTTGCGCCCGCCCAAAGGCCGGCTATTCAGAGAAGCTTCAGTTAGCGAAGCCAGTGTTTTTATACCATAGATCAGAAAATAGTTGCGCCCGGTCGAAGGCCGTCTATGTAGAGAAGAGAAGTGCACTTCCTTTTTTCTATGAAAATGTGTTTAATAAACCTTTAATAAATCAAAAAAAAAATTTTATGAATAGGGGTGTTTTGTTCGAATTACAGTTGAAATAACATACATATTTAATATAAAATTTAAAAGGATTTACCAGAGCTGTTAAATTTGGATTACGATTAGTAATCAATTAGATTAAATTTTAAAGAGAATGGTATTGATTACATAATTCTCTTTTTAACAATGCATGATTATTAATTAATTATGATTACAAATAATCCAAAAATAATTAAGATTATTTAGGATTGCGTGAAAATAATCAAAAGTAATCAAAAAAATAATTGACTACTTTCAAGGATTATTTTTGATTATTTTCGATTATTTTTTAAAAATTTAGAATGTGCATCATTTTATACATACATTTTATTTTGAAAAATTGGCATTTAAAACGTAAAAAAATTGTGAACAAATAAAACAAAAAAATTAAATAGTTTTTGTATACAAAATATAGGTATATTTACTTCAATAGCAAAACTAAATCAACAAAAAGGAAAAATAATAAAGAAAACAAATACATTCAGAATACATTCAATTCACAAAAAAAAGTTTTATAATTTACATATATTTACAATTGGCCTTCATTACAACTAATTTTTAAAAACAAAAATCAGACAATGATTGCCGCCTTGGACTGTTGACGATCCCGGCAAATGAAAACAGTCGTTCAACTGGAGCTGAAGACGTTAAGGGCGTGTTAAAAAAATAAATGTAAATCATATTTTTGTTAAATCTCGTCAGCACTTGCATTATCATTTAAATAGCTGAAGAGCTGATGATTTATTGCGGATCGTTGGCCAACTTTAATCTGTTCTTGTGGAGAAGAACTAACTTCAATTTCATCATCTGAAAGGTCAAATCTTTAAAGTAAAAAGCAAAATTAATGTAACGCATAAGCTCACCATCATCAGTGAAATCAAAAAAATCGGGCATAGTCGACACATTATTAATTTTCGTTTCAAAGTTAAATGTTTTACAATTTTTGGCGTAAAAACTGTAAAGTGTTTCTAAAACTCTGCTGGTTATATTTTCGACAGTTATTTCTGGCAATTCCGGACTTAATCTCAGCAACACCTTGACCCATTTGATTTTGATGCTTTGAGTTAGAACTGTTGCTGCAATTGCAATATTTGCCTCAGGCTTAAACCTGAAATATGGTTGGAACCTTTCTCTTAACCTCTGTTCCATTTAAAAAATAAGAGATGATAATTGATTATGTTATGATCACTATTACAATAGTTCACAATTAATGTTTTCCTTTTGCTAGTTAAACTCACCAAAGAATATACGCAAAAGAAATATATAATTTATACAAATAGAGCACAAATGCGTGAACCCGTGATAAATTAGAAGAATGCAGAATCATGAAGAATGCAAACAGGTTATCAATTATCAAATCGATGAACATCAATGATAATAACAAAAAATTAAAAAAAAACAACTAACATTAAACAGTAATGCCATAATTTCGCAACATAAAAAAAATAATAAAAAAAAAAAAAAAAAAAAGTGCGAATCTGAAAATAATCGTAAAATAATCATTACTTCACCTTTTGCATTGTTTTGTTTTCAGAATAGTTTTCCTGGAAAACTTTTCCTTCACACACCTGTATATTATTAACTATTCATGCAGCAGCTACTAATTTTTAACAACTAATTTTTAAAAACAAAAATCAGACAATGATTGCCGCCTTGGACTGTTGACGATCCCGGCAAATGAAAACAGTCGTTCAACTGGAGCTGAAGACGTTAAGGGCGTGTTAAAAAAATAAATGTAAATCATATTTTTGTTAAATCTCGTCAGCACTTGCATTATCATTTAAATAGCTGAAGAGCTGATGATTTATTGCGGATCGTTGGCCAACTTTAATCTGTTCTTGTGGAGAAGAACTAACTTCAATTTCATCATCTGAAAGGTCAAATCTTTAAAGTAAAAAGCAAAATTAATGTAACGCATAAGCTCACCATCATCAGTGAAATCAAAAAAATCGGGCATAGTCGACACATTATTAATTTTCGTTTCAAAGTTAAATGTTTTACAATTTTTGGCGTAAAAACTGTAAAGTGTTTCTAAAACTCTGCTGGTTATATTTTCGACAGTTATTTCTGGCAATTCCGGACTTAATCTCAGCAACACCTTGACCCATTTGATTTTGATGCTTTGAGTTAGAACTGTTGCTGCAATTGCAATATTTGCCTCAGGCTTAAACCTGAAATATGGTTGGAACCTTTCTCTTAACCTCTGTTCCATTTAAAAAATAAGAGATGATAATTGATTATGTTATGATCACTATTACAATAGTTCACAATTAATGTTTTCCTTTTGCTAGTTAAACTCACCAAAGAATATACGCAAAAGAAATATATAATTTATACAAATAGAGCACAAATGCGTGAACCCGTGATAAATTAGAAGAATGCAGAATCATGAAGAATGCAAACAGGTTATCAATTATCAAATCGATGAACATCAATGATAATAACAAAAAATTAAAAAAAAACAACTAACATTAAACAGTAATGCCATAATTTCGCAACATAAAAAAAATAATAAAAAAAAAAAAAAAAAAAAGTGCGAATCTGAAAATAATCGTAAAATAATCATTACTTCACCTTTTGCATTGTTTTGTTTTCAGAATAGTTTTCCTGGAAAACTTTTCCTTCACACACCTGTATATTATTAACTATTCATGCAGCAGCTAAGTGGATACGAATACATAAATTTTACAATTAAACTTACATACATATGTATGTTAGAATTCAATTTTACACGCAAGCAATTCCGATCTACTTATTTAGATGATATGTTTGTCTTTCTAATCTGGCGAAATTGTAAATGTTTTATTGAAACTACGGAGATCGAACGGTTATTATTCGACCGGTTTTAACCGGTTATTTTAGCTTTGCCCAAGTCGGTTATTTTAAAATGTCCATTTTTCGAATATCGAATAAACCGGTTATTTTGGTATAATAAACCGGTTATTTTAGTAATATGTAACTTATATACATTTTCCTTAATCTTGTTGTAGATGTACCCGTGATCTAAGCATTTTCTAATTGAATATTGGCCAAACTTAAACTTTTTATGAAAAATGTCAAAACAATATTATGAGTTCTGTAAAATGAAATCACTTATAAAAGCGTGTGTTCTTGTAGAAAAAAAATCAAAAACTATTCAAAATACTACAAAAACGTGTCCAGTTAAAAAATAAATAGTAATTTCTGCAAGAGTGTTCTAAATATTAAATATATTTTTATATAAAGGTTATCTCTAGATATTTTTCGAACGCGATTAAAAAGACAAAGTAAGGTGCTTGAAGTGCCCTAAAATGATAAGTTACAAAGGTTCTTCCATGACCTTTAATTAGTATGCATGCTTGAAATTAATGTAATCCAAATGAAACTTAACTCCGTTCGAAGTAGTTCTAAGGAGACAACAAAGAATACTTTACTAAAATACGATGCAAAAATTGAATCACTGGGTGAAATATTAGCCCGTTGTGTTGCCGTGGACGAAATGCCCGTTAAGGCACTAAAAACTCTTAAGTAGTTCTGGCATCTCTTAATGCTAAAAACTACAACATTCCGGCAGAATCAACGGTATGAGAAAAGCTTCTAACAGTTTTATTTATTAAAACACCAAGAACTAAAAAAAACAAAATTGAAGAAATCAAACAATGTCATGGAATGTTTTAAATTGTAGTCGACGAATTGACAAATATTTTACACAAAAACAATGTTCAGTTTACTATTCGTTTCTATTGTATAATGCTGAAACAAAATAATTTGAAATAGATAATCCTGGCTAAGAGGTTTTGTTTGCAACTTTTGAAAAATATGGTTGATTTATATAGATACTCGTAGCTTAACCACCAACAAATTAAAAGTGATTCAAAATAAATTTGAGAGAATATTTCAAATAATAACTTTATAAAAGTCCTATAATTTATTTGCTTTTGCAAAATGTTTGTCTAGATCAAATATCATTCAACAGTTTCTAAGTTACATTATCTTCTTACAAATAAAGTTCGGTAAATCAATAAAAAATGGTGGAAAATTTAGCTAAAGTTTGATCAATTTTCTGGTCCCACTTTTCTTGGATTTTATCGTAAAATATTTGTTAGGTCTAATCTAAGTCATATCTATGTATTTTGTTGGTTCCTTTGTTCTGCAAATTGTTTTGTTTTTAATTAATTTAACGTTTTATTTTAAAAACATAATTGCTTTTTGTGTTTTTAAGTATTCGAATTTAAACCGGTTAACCGGTTATTTGCTCATTGCTCAACCCAAAACCGGGTTTTTTAAAATAGCAACTATTCGTAATATTCGAAAACCGGTTATTGAAAAAAGTCGAATAATCGATCTCCCTAATTGAAACCTATTTTAATTTTATTTTTTTAGCAAAATATCTTTTCCACGAACTTCTGGAACTAGTTGACTTTTCACTATTGCCAAATATTGATGGCACTATTGCAGCAAATAGTTGTCCTGCGTTCCATTTCTTGCCACGCTTTGTGCGCGACTTACCCGATAATGGTAAGGAGGTATTGGCCATGTGTGAAGTTCTAAAATATTTACTAGACAATGCAGGACCTTTAGTGGATACGCATAGATTACACAATTTGAATCATATACCGCAAACAGAATGGCAAGACAATGTGGATAATTTCAAGGGTATGTTGGCTACAAAGCCAGGCTATAATCCTTCTTCAGTACGTGTGGATCAATTGGATCGAAATGTTAGCGATTTGCCAGAATGTTATGATACCAATAGTGGCCTCTGTTACCCGGCCATAGTGCATTTTGGAATAAGACCGCCACAACTTAGTTACGCAGGCAACCCAGAATATCAAAAAGCCTGGAGAGAGTATGTCAAATTTCGCCATCTAATGGCCAACATGTCGAAACCTTCATTTAAGGATAAACGTAAATTGGAGGAGAAAGAAGCCCGTCTACAGGAAATGCGTACGCAAGGTAGAATGAAACGTAATGTTACTGTGGCGGTAAGTTCAAAGGGCTACCATCGTACGGGCATAATGTGTGATATAGTACAACATGCGATGTTAGTGCCCGTTTTGACGGGTCATTTAAGATTCCATAAATCCTTGGATTTACTAGAAAATAATATAGGATATAAATTTAAAAATCGGTACGTTATTTTTATACTAAATTCTTTCAAAAGGAAAAACATTACATGTTTCGTTTCTAAATTTTAGATACCTACTGCAACTGGCTTTAACGCATCCATCTTACAAGGAAAATTATGGCACAAATCCCGATCATGCGCGTAATTCCTTAACAAACTGTGGCATACGACAACCAGAATATGGAGATCGTAAAATTCACTATATGAATACACGCAAGAGAGGCATAAATACCCTGATCAATATTATGTCGCGTTTTGGCAAGGAATATGAAACGATGTCGAATATTACACACAATGAGCGATTGGAATTTTTGGGAGATGCCGTGGTAGAATTTCTAAGTTCTATACATTTATTTTTTATGTTTCCGGAATTGGAAGAAGGTGGTTTGGCCACCTATAGGGCGGCCATAGTACAAAATCAGCATTTAGCCTTGTTGGCAAAAAAATTGCACTTAGAAGAATACATGTTATATGCTCATGGTTCGGATTTATGTCATGAATTGGAATTGCGACATGCAATGGCCAATTGTTTTGAGGCCTTAATGGGTGCATTGCTATTAGATGGTGGTATTTCTGTAGCTGATGAGGTATTTATGAATGCCTTATTTATGGAAAATGATCAACTCAGAGAAATTTGGAAAAATTTACCAGAACACCCTTTGCAAGAGCAGGAGCCCTTGGGCGATAGAGATTGCATAAATTCATATCCAATGCTGCAGGAGCTAACCAAGTTTGAAGATTCAATTGGAATACAATTCAAACACATAAGATTGTTGGCTAGAGCCTTTACAGATCGTTCTATAGGTTTTACCCATTTAACCTTAGGTTCCAATCAACGTTTGGAATTCCTTGGAGATACTGTTTTGCAATTGATATGTTCGGAATATTTATATCGTCATTTTCCTGAACATCATGAAGGACACTTGTCTCTGCTACGTTCTTCATTGGTTAATAATCGCACACAGGCCGTGGTTTGTGATGATTTAGGCATGACTAAATACGCAGTTTACTCTAATCCCAAAGCAGAGTTAAAAACTAAAGACAGGGCAGATTTGTTAGAAGCTTTTTTGGGCTCCTTATACGTTGACAAAGGTCTACTGTACTGTGAACAATTTTGTCATGTCTGTCTCTTTCCTCGTTTACAATTATTTATTATGAATCAGGATTGGAATGATCCTAAATCCAAATTACAACAATGTTGCCTGACTTTACGTACTATGGATGGTGGGGAACCAGATATACCACTATACAAAGTTATTGAATCCTCGGGTCCCACGAACACCCGAGTTTACACAGTTGCTGTCTATTTTAGAAACAAACGTCTAGCTACTGCTACAGGCTCTTCAATACAACAAGCCGAAATGAATGCAGCCAAACAGGCTTTGGAAAATTCTCGTGACCTATTTCCACAATTAGATCATCAGAAACGTGTAATAGCAAAGAGTATTAAAAAACAAACTGGAAGGGAATTAAATACGGAAGAGAGTACGCCAAGGGACGAAAAGAAACCCAAGTTTTTGGCACCCATGGAGGATGAATCTCATTTACCTAAACAATACCGCGAACGGGAAGATATATCAAGTGATGAGTTGCCGGAAGATGAAGAAGATGGCAAGAATGATTTTAATGAGAATGATAATTATAGAAAAAGTAAAGAAAGAAGAGAAAAAAGGAAAATGAGAGGTTTGTGAACTTGTTGATTTATTTTATCTTACTTAAAACGTGTTTATAACAAAGCTTTTAGTCCGAGTTTTCGGACTCGGCTGTTTTTTTTTTAAATTTTCTATGGGTTTAATTTTCTGATTCAAAACTTTTACGTAGTCATTTTAAATAGTTTAATTGTTCAAGTTCCTATAGAAAATTTGTCGATACATTGTTCGGCTCAAAAAGTTTCCATGAAATTTTTTTGGATAACTGACAGTTTTATATTGACAGATGTGAGCGCAATTACCAACCGAACAATTTTTGACGGACTTACTGATCAATTGCCTTTAAAACGTTGTTTGCCCAGTTTCACTTTATACCAAGGCGAACTCATACCAGGTGACCCTATCTTACTTCGTAAGCAACATTTGATAACTAACCATATTTCAAAATCGTTCTGGTGGTTTTGAGGAATCTTTCATTCAGCCTAATTCCGGTTGTCGTTGTCGTATACGACTGTGTCGTTTTTTGTAATAGATTAAAGTTAAACACAGCCTGTGTTCTTTAATCTATTACAAAAAACGACACAGTCGTATACAACGACAACCGGAATTAGGCTGTTTAATTCTTTAATTTTCAATTAGAATAATGAAATTTAAAACATTTTTAAATTACTTTAAAAACGCAAAATATAAAACATAACGAAGTGAAATGTTTTTTTTTATTGTTTCTAGACATATATTACACTACAGTGTTCTATTATTTTGACGGAACGGTTAAATATATTACAGTGTTGTTTGTACCCGTTTTCAAAATAAGACCACCTTGTATGAATTGGCCTTGTTTTATACATTTTCACATTATTTTTTTATTTTTTTAGCCTATGCCAGTGAAAAAATTTCAGATACGGAAAGTTTAACCTCACTCAGTAGCATAGATATACCAAAAAAGAAGACTTCTAGACGTTCGTCACATCATATTTCTTCCAAACGTGTGCGTTTACAATCATCTTTAAAAAAAAGTGCCCAATTCATTCCACCCATACCTTGCGAAGATGTAAGCAGTGACGACGAAGACTTTCAAAAACCTATTGAACCTTTCAAACAAGCAGAAGTGACAGCAAATAAAACTAATAAGCAGAATTTAATTTTAAGCGATTTAAAAGACTTGGTTGAAGATATATCCTCTTCGTCGGATTTAGAACATGGCGAAATATCTAATTAATTATTATATTTTTATTGAATTAATTGACTTTTGAAATAAATGTTATTTTCCAAAAAAGTGGTTTCTATTGTGTTAGAAAAGACTAATGTTTGTTATCTTCGTATGATTAATTGTTATCTATGGAATTACTTTTTAATGAAAATTTATTAATGTCAAATTGATTACTTTTGCTAATTCAAAAAACATTTTTTCAATTTCGTTCAAAAAAAATAACTTGTTCTAATCTGTTGGTGGCATATACAAAAGTTATTAGCCATTATAAAACAGATAAAATATTAATATTTAGATGTAGTATATAGAACTACATATAAACAAACAAGAAAAAAACTTAATAATGGCCAAAATAATATACCAAAAAATAAATAAGAGCGTTATTATTGTTTGGTTTACTGCGTATTTTTGTATGTGAAGATATAAAAAACACTTTTTAAAAGTGCTCCGGGTGTTTAACTTTTCATTTGAACAAAGACAAACGGCGACTATTCAATTTGCCATCGTGGTGCAAAGCATTTTGTACGTCTCTAATGTCAGGCAGACTAGTAATATCACCGCGAGCTGCCAATGAAACGGGAGAACTAAGAATGCGCTTTGCTACTCTTTGAATATCAGCAGCAGTAATTTTGTCTAAAATATAAAAGGAATAAAGATATAACGTAAATGTTTTTATAAAATAAACATACCAATTTCATTTATAAAATGTTCTGGTCTCTTACGGTGTCCTGTAGCCAATACTTGCCGACCCACATCTTCAAACACAACTGGACGAGACTCCAAATTCATAAGTAACATCGACTGCAATTGTATCTTTGAACGACTTAACTCCTCACGTCCCGGATTTGAGGTCATATTTACTAATTCTCTGGTCACTACTTCGACCATATCACGAACATTGTTAGGCGGGGCACTGGCATGTATACAGAATAAACCTGTATCGGCATAAGCATGATTATAGGCTGTAGCACTATACATCCAATGGTACCGATTTAAAACGTTTGTATAGAGACGAGAGTACATTCCTTTTCCTGGACCCCCCGCCGAAAAGGAGCCACCCCCTCCCATCATAATATTGAGTACACACAAGGCTACAAAATCGTAATCTTGATGAGAACAACCCTCAAGGCCGACCACAACATGAGCAAGTTCTGGTAGACCAGCAGCAGCATAAATTGGTATTTCGCATTCTTCCTTGCGTAAACCACCGGTATATTGCGCAATCGAATTGTCAACTTCCTGGGCGCCTGTCCCACTAATTTGTTCCTTTTCCCAAATAGCAGTTTCATCAACAAAGAAACGTTCAACATTGCGTACCAATTCATCGTGGTTGACCTAAAATTATTTTTAGTTATCTAATTCAAATTTTTCTCAAAATTTAAATACCAAAAATCTAAAATATGAAACTTACGCCAACACCCGCGATAACCATACGCTCAGGCGCATGATGATATTTTAAATAATTCATCAATACATCACGATTGATGGTGTCTAGATTTTTTGAAGGGCACAGTTTCGGTAACCCCAATGTATTTTCTCTATAAGCTGCTGAATGAATCATATCCATTAGTATTGGTTCTTGTTCGGGGCGCATACCTAAAGTTTCTAATTCAAATTGGATAGCACGTCTAGCCAAAAATACTTCCTCTTCATGCAAAGTAGGTCTCAAGGTTACATCGGCCAAAAGACGTGTAACAGATTCAATAGCACGACTATCAATACTTGCGGCATAAATAAGAGTATCACGAGAACTTTGACAATCACATATGCCACCATTTTTCTCGAGTTCCTTTAGAATGGCATCTTTATTGGGAAAATTTATTGTAGACTTAAGAAAAGGAAAATATAAATTACAGAGCAACTACAAGCAATTAAATTGAACTTACATTAAAAGCTAACTTTTCCAGAAAATGTGAAACACCACTGGGATATGTGACCTCATAACGTGGTCCTGAATCAATTACCAAACCCACTGTGCAGAACTGACCAAAACGTGGTTCCGAGGCTACTCTCAAACCATTGGGCAGTGTTGTTACTTTTGTGGCACTACCTTCCAACAAAGGCTTGGCATATTCAACTTCGGGCAAATCCGGTATAGGCTGCGTCAAGGGAGGCAATTTGGTAACTACTTCTTTGGAGGGCTGATTTATCGTATAAAGACCATCAACATTTTTGCGGACACCACCGGTGATGTTTCCAATACCGGTACCACTGCCTATCTCATCTATACTAGGTGAGGAGATTTTTGTAGCTAATCGCCGAGACACACTATTTTTTATAACAACATCACGTTTTAGGTTATTCAATAGTGTTTATTGTTGTGAAATGCCGCACTGTACGATTGACAGTCGCTCAACAAGACACACTTACCTTTGCCAAGAGTTTCTTAATTTATTTAAAGCACGCAATTGCATTTTAAATGCTGTTTGTATACACCTACACACAAAAAATCTAGTTCTTTAACTGTTTATTTAGTTTAATTAAAAAAAATTTAAATCTTTACAGGTTTTCGTTTTCTAAAACATAATTGTGATAATGGAAAAATAAAATTTCTTTAGATAAAAGGGTTCAAATGGCAGCTGGTTTTGACATTTTCACTTATTGCATTTGTGGATCATATATGTACAGTGCTGCCACGACTTACAATATTTTTACAACCAAAGTTTTTGAAAAAGTTACCAAATATAATCAAGTTAGAAAAACCTTTTGTTAATTGAGACAGATATAAAAATTTATTTTAAGTTGCATTGTAAAACAAAAGTTATATGGACTTAATAGGAAAATATTAAAGAAAAAAAACAAGAAAGGAAACAAAACAAAATGTATTTTTTGTAAATAATTTCTAAAATATTATAAAAATGGTTATAACTTGATTCTCTTGTTTGTAAATTGTATTTTAAATTGATAATTGTTATTTTTACTATTTCAAAATTTTTCTATTTGAAATATTTTGTGAATCATTGTATAATATTATGGCGAATATAACCTAAAACGTATTTCAGAACGTACATGCTATGGGGATGAAAAAGGTTTGTTTATAAATTAAAAATATTGCAAAATCATTAGCTAAAAAACATTAAATATATATACATGCCGACAGGTTATAAAAATAAAATTCCAAATATCTTTGGTTTACGCCAATTTTTACAGTAAATTCTAATATTATATATTTTGTATTTATCAATTTATTTATGAAAAATCTTTAAAATTCTTATGTGTATTTCAATAATAGAATATACTACTGGAAATAATGTATATTTCGAACATTTTACTTATATTCGAGTTTTTAGAACCACTAAAACTACTTTTGTGTATTTTTTCAATCATGTTTTGAAATCGTTTCACCGTGATATGCATTTCCTACTTTAAGTACCACTTATCTTTAATATTCTCAAAACAAGAAAAAACTACGCTCATTTAAAAAAAAATAATGGAAAATCTCCATCGATTAAAACTTCGTTTGATTTCAACTTTAGAACATGGACGTTTCTAAAATAAAAATCACGTATGGCAAATTTTTTCTTAGAAAAATCTTGAAAAATATCTGGTAGCAGGTTTAAAACTGATTTTTGGTTTTCGATAAAGTATAAAAAATCCGTTCATTTGAAATAAACAATGAGAACATCGTAGTGCAAAGTACATATTATTCGAAGTGGTTAATAATTTCCTTCATATCGATATACGCAATAACCAACCATGTAAATAAAGACGTTAAAAATTAAAAAAAAAACGTAAATTGCAAATGCATCAAGAAATACATGTTCAGACGTATTATTATTTTAGAAAAAAAGTAACAAAAATGAAAAAATATTCACATCCACTCATTGAGGAAATAAATTACCAATTTTGGTTAGAAATAACCAAAAACGGCAGCTCTGATCATATATTTGAAAAAGTTGCCAGAATGGATAATAAATTTTTTTGTTATAGGCGCATGAATATTTGATAAACTTGCCAGATTAAAAGCAAATAATATACAGTGAGATAATACATATTTTGTTACTGGCGCATTAATCTATAACTATTGGAATGTATTCAATAATATCGCTAAAATCCAAATATTTTGCAAAATGATTATACAAATCAAGATATAGGATGTGCGTACAAAATGTTTCTTTTATAAAAATGTGTAAAAGTTGATAAGATTTTCGCTAATCTTGTCAAATTGTTGCTGGTTTAAGCAACAAAATGTGGGTAACCAGATGAATTTAAGGGACTTGTATTACTTGGAATCTATTCAAACATTAAAGCTCAATAGATATGTCTCGCCTTTTTGTATACATTTTTTTAAGCATCAAGAATAATTAAGTGAACATTCATCCTGATTTGGCAATGGTGCTGAAAATTTTAGACCGTTGACCACGGATAAAGAAAAAATCGTGATAGAAAATGAGGAAATTAAATGTGAGAAAATTGATCTAAAACTGTACACTATTTTTGTGTGGTATATAATTTATCTTTCTGAGGAACAGTTATTCAAAAAGTTCAAATTGATATATGGTTAATAAATGATGGCCACTACTGCCTTATAACGTTTACATTTTTATACATTTTTGCTGGCCATTATTTCAAACATTATGACAAATATGATGATTGAAAAGTATTTACAATCTTAACATATGAATAGATGGTTTTTGTTCACTCCTAAGGCTTCGCTGAGCTTTATCTAATTTCTTTTATAAAATTTTTTTAAGATACGGTATATCAAAAAAAATATATAAGAATTTGGGCATATCTAGGCAAACGTTGCATGCTTGTTTATACTAAACCACCAATTTATATACCCCAGTTAAATTCAGTCCATTAAATTTCGCTATCTTGTTGTTCTAAATGCATACCAAACAGTATTTCTGGACATTTTCGAATTACAGCTTGTACGTTATTTGGCGTTAGTTCTGACAACCGTACACAGAAAAAATTAAAAATTGATTTAAAATAAAAAATGTGTGGTATTAGTAAACATATTAATAGTTTCAATTGAATAATTTTTGATAGTTACAACATTTTCTGCAGTATTGCTGATATAAAAAACGTTTAATTCACATTATTAATTAAAATTAATTTTATTTTTGATTAATATCTTAATTGTAAAAAAATTGTGCATGCATGTTTTACCCCGGGAAATTTAATATTTATAAAAAAAATACTTAAGTGTTTTTATATAAACATTGCTTTAATGTATATAACACACTTTTAACTTAAGCTTTGACTATGGATTATTTTTTATAATTGTGGATTATGATTTGCAGTAAAAATAATTTTAATCATTGACTAATATTTCGACTGAAATAAGGCGGTTTTGTCCGATTTGGATAAAATTTCTAGCCAATGACTTGGAACAAAATTTACTTAATACTTTTTTTTTATATTTTATATAGTTTCGAAGATATTCAGAAATTAGTGTCGGTTGAAATTTCTTAATGCAAAATGAATGCCATTTTGGTTTTTAAAAAATTCATAAATATAATCATAAGCGCAAAAATTTAACTGTTTATTTTTTTTAATCCAAATTTTTAATATTTTATTCAGGCTAAAATTCATTAAATTTAATTTTCATTAAATTATTTTTATGAAGAAAGGAATTTTACAACATGAAATTAATTAAAATTTATTGATTGCCGTTTTAACACTCACCGCCATCGAAGGCGGCTGGCAGTCAGTAGCCAAACATCAATGGTTATTTTATTGAAATAATTAATTAAAAATAAAATTTAATGAATTTTAGCCTAAATAAAATATTAAAAATTTGGATTAAAAAATTGTATTTTTGAATGGAAATCGCGATTTTTACCAACTTAATTGTCTCAGTAAATTGTACATAAAATCAAAAGTTGTGCACCGATTACAATCAAATAAAGCTGATTTCATTCGATATATGTGAAGCTAACTGTTTTTATATCAAAACTGTGATTTTTGCCGAAATTAAGTTTTGTAGGTTAGGTTAGGTATTCCCTCGCCTGGATAACAATCTTGCCGAGATGCGAGGGCTTAAGTGCACTACGGTTCTGATCTACTGAGGAGATGTATCTGGATATACGTCTTCGCAGGAGGTTATGAATACTGAAGGAGTGTGCGACTAAAGGTTACTCATCTTGTCAGGATAATGAGGCGGTGGTGGTAATGTACACTGTTCGGTCCATTATCAGTACATATAGCACGTCATGCCAGCCCGCGGGTTCACCCCTTGTAAGGTGGGGGCTTTACCAGTGGTTGGTACGCGACATATGCACTTTTAAGGTCAACGTGAAGGTAGCAGTGCCGAGGGCCTGGGTGGCTAGTTAGTGCAAAAAGAAACTAGTCGTTAACAGCTCCCCTCAGCGTCATGGCAAAGCGCTGTTGTATGTCAGTGGCCTAGTCCGCGCACGCCGTCACTGTGTGGATGGTCCGACTTTACGGCCTGCTCGTGTGAACAAAATTGAAAAATATAAAAATTATAATTAAAAAGGACGGAAGGAGGACGCGACGGACGGTGTGATCGACCAGGATAGAATCGAGGGTCGATCGGACGTCATGGTCGGGTAGTGCTTGTGAGGGAGGGCTGACCCTATCGGCTGTTCATAACAGCATTATTGGGCACGAGAGACAAGTGCTGACCGACCTACAGGCGGACAGTCTTCTGGAACTGTCGAGTGACTCCTGTGGTGAAACCGGGGCTACTAAGGGGTTGTAGCGGCTGACTCTGCTCTCTGACGAGGAGCATGATACTGAAAGTTTTATTGCTCACAGTCAGACTACAGAGCCTGTCCCTTTCACCGATAAGGCCAGGGGACATCAAAGGGGACACTCGGGAGAAGACTGTCCACTACTTGTTCGGCAGGGCGCCATGGAGGAGATGCCAAGTGCCCCTTCACGTGGTTTTAACAACACCAGCCGAACGAAGGAGGAGAAGGCGCGGAGCGGGACAAGGAATTCTCTGGGGTATCTAGATAAGATGGCGAAGAGAGATCCTTCAACTTTCTCCGCGAGGGAAAGGTACCTTCTGAGGCGACACCGACAAAGTGTTGCTAAATTAGAAAGAATTTACGGCCCTGTCAGTACCGTTCTGGGTTGGTCCTCTCCCTAAAAGAAGCAGGTGGATGCAGCTTCCAACACTGACACTGCTCAGAAGAGTAAAGGGCTGGTGGCTTCATCAACCTGGCGCAAGGTAGGCAACGTAGAGGGTGCTGCCCCAATGACCAAGGCGCTCATGTCTTCGGAACGAGCTGCGGAGGGCAAAGGAGCGACACCCAATGTAGTAAGGAAATCTATGAAGATGTCTGGTGCATCATCGGCTGAAGCTTCTAAGAGTCCCAACAACAAGGAGACCATTAAGAGAGTCAGATCTGGAGATGATCAGCTTTCTTCATCGAACAAGAGAACGAAGAAGTCGACGAGCCTGGATAACCATCTTCAGGTAGTCGTCATCGATCGGAATGATCCAGATGGGAGGATCAGCACCGATCTATGGCCCCCCCGTACGCCCGTACTCGGGGTGGAAACCACACTGGCAGTAATGGGCAAACAGAACAGTAGGCTCCTTACCAACCAGTGGAGGCTTGTGACCTCATGGCTTGTAAGGAGAACACCGGGAAGGACTTCCGATTCGCCGTGGATCGGGAGTCCATGAAATTCTTAGAGGAGGTTGGGGGGTTATTAAGTTCGGTCTAGGTTGTGTCAGGTTCCGGTACCCGAAACATGACAGGACCAAAGAAGCTGTTAGTGGTGCAAATAAACCTGAACCATTGTGAAGCAGCTTCAGCCGAACTTGCAACTTTCCTCAACAACACTCGGACGGACGTAGCCCTAATCCAAGAGCCTTGGATAAACAAGAATAAGATTTGCGGGTTAAAGATTACGGGATACACTCTCTATGTCCCGTCCACAGAGGAAAAGGTAAGAACGTGTATACTACCGAAGAATGAATTGAATTTTCTCATATCGCATTCTTTCAGGTGCGGTGACTTGACCGTCGTTAATAGAGAAGCCAAAGGTAAGCGTACTCTTACACTGGCTTCGGTGTATATGCCGTACGAGGCAGTAGATTCACCTGGCGCAAAGGTGGAAGAGCTGGTGGCGTATGCAAGAAGGATTGGTGCCATCCTGGTTTTGGGATGTGATGCAAATGCACATCATAACCAATGGGGGAGCGCTGATATTAACAAAAGGGGTGAGTTAATGTTTGATTTTATAACTACTAACAATCTTATTATCTGTAATATGGGTAAAACTCTGACGTTCAGAAATAAGGATAGGCAGGCAGTTATAGATCTGACATTAGTGAACCGCGACTAGCAACTTGTTGCGGATTAGAGGGTGGCAACGGACTGTACTTTCTCAGACCATAGCCGTATAATCTTTACGCTGAATTTTGACCTGTCTAGGGTTAATCCGTTTAGGAACCCGAGGAGTACGAATTGGAACTTCTTTAAAGAAAGGGTCCGCTCTGGGTTGGCGCAATGGGCCCTATGCGACTTGCTGCCAACTGATGTGGAAGGTGATGTGAACAGCTTCACTCATCTGCTAAGAGAGAGCTATGAGCTGTCTTGCACGGTAACTTTTCCGGATAGGCGTGAACAGCCCAAATGGTGGACCAGGGAACTTCAGGTTCAAAGGTCGACGGTAAGAAGGCTGTTTAACAGGGCCAAGCTCAAGGGAGCATCGAGTGATTATAACACCCATAAGGTGCATTTCAATAAGTATAAGGCGGATCTTAAAAGGGCAAAGCGGCTCTCATGGAGGCAGTTCTGTAAATCCATTGATAATGTCAACGAGTTGTCTAGATTCCGACGGATACACCAAGGATCCTAGGACCCTGGGGTATGTCCAAAGGAATGACGGCTCATGGACTGAGTCTAGCTCTGAGACCCTAACCAAACTCATGGAGGCGCACTTTCCTGGGTGCACGGAAGACGGAGGTATGAACGATGGTTAATGGGACGGAATGTGTGTGATATCGAGTCATGCGTCCGCCTGCGTCGAGGAAATAGTCACAAGGGAGAAGCTTGAGTGGGCTGTCAATACCTCCGACCCATATAAATCACCGGGTCAAGACGGTATTTTTCCGGCCATGCTCTGCAATATCTCGGACGACGCATTATTTCTGCTGGTGAATATATTTAGGAAATGCCTCAGTGGGAGGTATCTACCTAGGGGGTGGAGAGAGGTCAGGGTAATTTTTATACCCAAGGCTGGTAGGGCAGGCCACTCGAAGCCGGAAGATTTCAGGCCCATTAGTCTGTCTTCATTCTTATTGAAGACACTCGAGAGACTGATAGTCCTCTATCTTAGGAGTAATAGTGATACCCACCTCATTAGCAGCGCTTAACATGCCTACCTTTCTGGTGGAGTGGATAGTCTGCATGCTTGGCATCAGGATTATAAACTCGAGCCTGGGGAATCATAGTGCAAGGAGGAAGGTTACCAGGGGGACACCACAGGGGGGCTCTATCTCCTCTACTGTGGTTGCTTGCAGTCAACGGTATTCTCAGATCATTTGATTCCAAGGGTATGAAAGCCGTCGCCTATGCGGATGACATAGATCTATTGGTCAGGGGAAAGTTTCTGTCCACGATCGCCGAAATTATGCAGGTGATGTTGGGCGAAATCTCGGCTTGGGCGAAGGATAGAGGGCTGAGGGTAAATCCTGCGAAGACTGAGCTGGTTCTGTACCTGTACCAGAAGGTACAGGATAGAGGGTTTTAAGGGGCCAGTGCTGGATGGCGTCGAGTTAACTCTATCTGACTGTGCTAAGTACTTGGGTAACTTCCCCGACTGTAAGCTGTATTGGAGGAGAAACACCCAGGAGAGGATGAAAGAGGACTCAATGCCTACTACACATGCAGAAACTCCATCGGTAAGAATTGGGATGTGGTAAACTAGATTTACACATCGGTGGTTAGACCTATTCTTACCTATGGATGCATAGGCGGATGACATAGTTCTTGGAATCAAATGATGTGAGAATCACGTTGACCGCAAGCATCCACAGTAGAGGAGATAGAACCCCCCTGTGGTGTCGCCCTGGTAACCTTCCTCCTAACACTCTGATCCCCCAGGCTCGAGTTGATAATCCTACGCCAAGCATGCAGACTATCCACTCCACCAGAAAGCCCTGAACTCCCAGCTCTATTTGTAAGTTGTTATGAATTTTTAAATAAAAAAATTTATAGAATCTGGGAATTATTTCTTTTAAAAAGTAAAAAACTGAATATCTTGAAAACTTACGGATACATTTTTTTTAAAATTCGGCACGATGAAAATGCGCAAGGGGGCTAACAAAATGGCGTATAAGCCATGCAGACAAAATCAATTTTGGTTTTGCTTGAAAAACATTTTTACAAAAAGTTTGTACCTTTTGCTTTAACGAAACCAAATCTAGTTTTGAAACATTATTTAAATAAATTTCACTGATAATTAAGTTGTAAACAGAATCAATTAATTTTTTTTTCACAAATACAATCATAACAACGTTTGCTATATTTAAAGCTAAGGCTGTCTCAAAGAAAATGGTATAAATCAAAAAACGAAAAAATCGAAACGTAAAATAAAAAATAAATCGAAATTCTGTTCTTACACTTTTCATTAGGAAAAGCCTATGGCCTATTTGAGGTTAAGTTAGAATTACACGTTTTGTTACCAAAAGCAATAACGTTCACCAAAATATTTTTGCTTTTTTTTTAATTATGTACTTACTATCTATCCCCTTTCTTCTCCATATTACGCATGATTAACAAATAATTAATAAAATTAAAAATTGCACGTTTGGTTAACAAAAGCAGATAAAGAGTATTAAATCTTTGAAACAATGATTTCTCTCAAAACTGTTTACACAAAAGTAACAGCCAAGTTTTTTGTTCAATGTTATTAATGAAAAATTTTTATCAATTGCGGACTCCAGAAAATTTATTGACCTCTGTGTAGATGACAGAAATATCGTGTGAAAAAATATGGAAGCTAAATGTGTCAACTAAAACGACATGAGTATATATTCAATAATTTTAATCGCATTGTGCACCTGGTAGTGCTGGCATCAAAAGTTTTAACATCTCACCCTGCCGTAAAAACTGACGTTTGCGCCATGAGTACAAACGCCAGCTAATTTTTTGGAGTCTACTGTAGAAAAAAGTTTTTCATTAATAACATCGAACAATAGTTTGCCTGTTACGTTTGAGCAAAAGGTTTCTAGTGAAAACATAGTTTCAAAGACATTATATTCCTACGACATGCAACAGTATCACGGGACAACAGAAGATTTTCTATAATGTCAACATTATAATTTAATTTTTGCGTAACGTGGAGTAATATGTTTTTAATAAATACCCCATCAGTGAACGGTCTACCTTGTCTAATAACATCTAAACTTATAAGACTAGATATCTCCTGCTTAAGTTTTTTATTTGACGACTGATTTAATTCTTTTTCTTCCAACCATTCTTTAATCATCTTTAAACAATTTTGTTTTTTTTTTCTTGAAAAAGATTTTCTTTTCCTTCTTCATTTAACTTTTTCATAGTAATGCTATGAAAGCTATCAAAATGTCTTTTTAAAACAATTTCTTTCATTGTTTTAAATGACTTATGACAAAACAGGCATTGCATTTTACCAAAAGTATTTTTAATCATAAAATATTTTTTACATGCCATAATTAAACAATTTATTTTGTTCAGTGCACCTACAAAAAATACGTAAATAAAATCTGAAAAAATAAAGAAGCAGTCATACACCCGTGCTCATGTACATACGACGTTGTCTCGTTGAGTCGACAATCGCTACTAACCACAAGAGCATAAGAATGTGTGTGATTTGATTTTGAACAATTGTTCTATGGTTTGCGCACCATTGGTCTAAAACAGGAATGTCAGCGTCATACACAATTGTGTAAGCAAAACTCACATGTACGCTTACGCTCTTTTATTTTGCGAGCGTAAAATATAATTGTTTACTGCAAAACACTCTCATTCAGCGGGATATATCGCACGGCGTGTTTTGAGGCCTCTAAACAGAAATAATATATTTATTATCTTTGTTTCTGTTTTTAACATTGTACAATGATTTAAAAAAAACAAATTGCTTGTGGTTTTTGTACGAGGTGTACTTGTAGTATCAAGAATAACTGTGATGAATTCGCCTTGATGTTGTGTTTATTGAGCTTCTGTATTTTATTAAGTAGTCTTGTAGCCAGCGATAACGAGCATGCAAGCGGATGAGTTTATTAAAAAAAAGATAAATGATGCCATATAAAAAATATTTTATGATAAAAAATGCATTTAATGATTTTCAATGTCTCTTATATGTCATGTGCACCCTGTGGTGCTGCAATGGTTGGCAACGCCAATTCTGAATGGAAAGGGACGGCAATAGGTAGAGATAGATAGAAATAAAAACAAAACTAGAGAAAGAAGAAGAAAAAAATACGTAAACAAATTGCTGAAAGCCAATTTTATTGGAAATATGGTAGGACGACATTTTGCTTGACCGAGGCTTCTTGGCCGGCGAAAAGCAAAATGTCCTTCCTTTTTTCCCTTGGTAATTGTGTGACGAATGGTGAGTCTGGTGGCCGGAGTGCGAATAATTGAGAACAAAGTGGTTGTGTTTTTTAAGTAAAAATTTTATTAAAAATTAAATTAAATTGGAGTTTAAATTTTAAAACTTTAAAAAGAAAGTCTAAGTAAAGATAAATATATATATAAAAAAAGGAAAAATAACATCACCATACCACTGCCACGCGCCATCACCAACTATCCTGACTCATCCATCGCTGGAGAAGCTGCATCAGCATCGCCACGCCGGGGTGCTTGGTAAACAAAATTAAAAGGTTTTAGACGTAAGAAAGTGCAAACCTGGACGACCCGACGGACAGGACCTAAAAATAAAAAAATAAATTGTTAATAAAAAAGCAAAAGGTTAATAAAATAAAAAAGAAAGAAACAAAACAAAAAGGGGTTATAAAAAAAAGGAAAGTTTTAGGAAATTTTATTTAAGTTTTTATTTTTTTGTACTTACCTCGGTTGTTACCAGTCCGTTTTGGTGATTTTGAGCAAAACGTGCGCGGAAGAAAAGTAGGGTTGAGCTCAGGCCTAAGGATCGTCGTTAGGAGAAAAGGAAAAGACCGATATTAGTGAGTGAAAAGAAAAAAAAAGGTTTAAGTGGAATTCCCTAAAATTTAATAAAAAAAGAAATATATATATATAGTATATATATATATATATAAAAAAAAAACCCCTAAAAAGAAAATATATAACAAAAAAGAGAAAAATTTTTTATACTTACCGGAATACGCTAGGACTTCGGACAACGACGGACGACCAAAACCTTTTCGGAGCGCCGTTAGTCCATCCGCTGGGAACCAGAGAGAGAGATAGTTAGCAGCTGGTCCAAATTAAACATTTGCCTGTAAAAAAAAAAAAAAGGAAATGAAATTTGTGAACGTTAAACAATTAGTTTAAAATAAATAATTAGGAATCTGTTTGCCTATAAATGAAAATTTGCCTATAAATAATTAGAAATTTGTTTGCCTATAAATAAAAGTTTGCCTATAAATTTCATAGAAATTTTTATATTTTCCTTAAGAGTAAAGTTTTTGCTGAATTTTTTTGTATACCTGTTGAGCAATGCGAATTTGAATTATGTTAAATTTTTGCAAATCTTGAAAATTAATAAAAAACAACATATATAAGGTGTAAATCGAAATTTTAAGGCATTTTAAAATTAACATGTTGGCCTAAAAGGTAAATCAAGCGGTGAGTAAAGGGGGGAAAGTATGTGAAAATGGTAAGATAGAAGCTGCTTAGGGACATCCTGATAATCCTGAGAGTAGGGTGTACGGTGGGACAAAAGTTCCCAAAGGGAGGGCAAATATTAGGCCAGCCACCTGCCTAATCAAATGTAGTATGTGTGTGTGTGTCCTATAGGGTCGCGGCAACCTACCTGCTTCGGGTCCCAAATATTTTTTTTTACTTTTCAGCTTTTTTCTCAGCTAGTATTTTATCCCCGTCCCGTGTAGTACATATATTTGAAAACATTTGAAGTTAAGAGATTAAATTGTTTGAAAGCAATATGAAGTCAAAGAAAGGGATAATCCATACATGTATGATTAAAAAACAGTTTTATTTAGATAGATTGAAATATTGGGTATCACAAGAAGACAAAAATTAAAAATATTGGAAAGAATTGTATAAGGTTGTAAAAAGACTTCAAATATTGTCAAGTGCTCAATTTTTCCAAAAAACAAGCAAAGATTCTGCGAAATTCAGGTTCCAAATTAAATTTATTTAAATAATAACTGATTGTGTCTGTCCATAACTCAATATTTTTCGATAATTGTATTATTATTAATTGCTCTAAAGTCTTCATAGCAAAATATGTATGTTAATTAGGCCTCGTAATAGGCCTCGGAACCGCAGATTTCTCCCGCTGGGAATTTAAGAGACAAGAGTAATCGCAACAACACAATCATAATTGACACCACTGATCTAAAACCAAACACACAACAACAAATATTGTGGTAAATCAGCATGAATTAAGAAAACAAGATTGCGCATTGCGCAGGTCCGTTATTTTGTTGTGTATTGATCAGCTGTTTATGTGACGTAGACATAGAGTTTGTGCTGTACACAAAGTACATTTGTGTATAAATAATGCTAAAGAATTAAATTAAAAAATATAAAAAAAATTAATCAAAAATAAAAATGAAGTGTGCAGTTAATAACTGTACTAATGAAAACAATTCAAAAGAGTGTAAAACTTCACCAAATCTTTGAAAAAACAATGAAGATCGTCTTCTTATAAAAAACAATTTTGTTAAAGATTTAGTCAAACGAGCTGATCTATTAAATGTGATTAAAAAGTAAAAAGGCTCTTTTTTAGGGCTAGAATGTATTTTAAAATTAGAAAACTTAATGCGGAGCTTAAAGACAGCAGCACATCTATAAAAAGAAAGTTTAATAAAATAAAAAATTAAATTCAAATTTATACATTTTGCTTGTTTTATTTATTATAACACAAACTTGAAATTTTTACTCGATTACTTCTCTTTCCTGTCAATTTAAAATTTTGTTCAAATCGATGCACACGTTTAGAAGTTATGTAGTTATTTCCAGTTTTTCGCCAAAAATCTCTTTCATTTTTTACAACAAACACCCATTTGCATTCTGTGATGACGTAGATTAGGGATGGGCAAATTGAAAAAATATATCGATGTATATCGTATCGATATTTTTTAAAAGTATCGATATTTATTAATTAAAAAAATCGATATATCGATGTATCGAACGTATTAAGGTAAAATTATTACCAAATTTAAAAACTAAATATACTATGTACCTATATCAATACATATTTATATATGTACAAACATATTACATGTAATTCCATTCTAACTTTTTATTGTTTCTTTTAATTTCAAATTTACTGCCTGTCCTTCGATTTCGTACGAAACTTTCATATGCTTAACTTTTATTTAAAACAAAAACCAATTTTAAAATGTAGTTTTTAAGGTAAGTTATGCGAACGAAGTTTTCGTTCGAAAACGAGGGACCGACAGTTTATTCTGCAATAAAAAAAAGTAAAGAATACAAAAAAATTTTTATTTTTTCGCCATATGAAACCTAAAAAAATAAAAAATTATTGGGATTATATAATGCCGGATTATATACTGCCGGTAAACGAAACTTGTGACACATACTATACAATAAACTGTGCAATATTTTATTTTTAATATCCGATAAAAAAAAACTAAATATTTTGTTTTTATTATTAACATTCGAACTCTCATGAGTCTATTTCTGCTAATACGCCATAATGAAGGCGATTCTTTGCATAATTCTGGAAACCCTTTCCAGAATATTTTTTCCGCGCTTATTTTTTTGTTGTCATCTCTTAAAAAACCGAGACAAAACTGAAGTGTGTAATCTATGAAAATGTACAATGGACAATATTAGTGGAAAAAAACAACAGTATTGTAAGCAGTTGAGCAACGGTTATGTTGAATTTTCTTATAAAGAGATCTTAAAAATATCGAATTCGATTCCCGTAGATAAATATCGATGTATCGATATATGGGTATTTTTAACATCGGCGATATATATCGATTATAATTTTTTTAAATATCGATATTTTGATATATCGATATTTATTGCCCATCCCTAACGTAGATGCGCGGTAAAATTTTGGGACATAGACGGTTGGTTGGTAACACTGAAACTAACAAGATCACATTTTTTGCGCTGTATAAATTTTATAATTAAATCTCAAAAATAAAACACAAATAAAAGTGTTTTGCTCTTTTTGCTGTACAAAAAGTTATTCTACTTTATATATTAAGAAGTACATATTACTATTCAACGAAATGAGTAGTGCGTCATCTGGGTCGATAGATCCAATAAAAAACACCGAAAAATTACCACCGGATAGAAATGGCGGTGTGAAAAACAATATTATAGGTGATTTAATGAGACAAACTGGAATCCCTATGCAATTGGAGACTGATATTTGCAGTAATGATGACTTCTTAGAAGTCAAATCTAAGAAGACAAAGAGAAACGTGGATGGCATAGTTGTAGTGCACAATCAGAGCGATAATAGTACGAATAAAACAAATGTAGATGTTACCAACTTCGGATCTACTACAATTTCTCAAAACCGTTTTGAAATTTTGGGACGCCTAAATGTTGAAGTAAACGAGGATGCAACAACGAGCAAAAGAGCAGCTAACATGATGGACGCTAAAAGCAAGAATGTAGAGAAGAACTCTGGTAGGCCTGGAAGTAGAAAATTTTGTCCTCCAATCGTTAAAAAGTTGGTTGACCAACTAAACGAGAGAACTCCCAAGGTAGTATACAAAATCATTAACACTTCTAGAAACAAAAGTAAGCTTTACTTCGAAGACCTGTCTGCCCATTTAGAAATGATGGAATTACTGAGAGCTCAAAATATTAGGTCACATTCTTTTACTCCTCCTGAGTTAAGAAGAATTACAGTTGTATTAAGAGGTTTGTACCATTTGACGGAAGTGTCTGAAATAAAAGCCGCCCTTGATGCGTCATTACCAAACACAATTGAAAAAGTTAATAAGTTAGTTACAAAGTTTTCCACCAGTAACGATTTTGACACGGGCTTGTTTACTGTAACATTAGCACAGGGAAAGTCAATACAAGACGTAAATAAACTGCAATTTGTTTTAAATCAAAGTATAAAATGGGAGACCCCAAAATCTAGAAAAAGTGAGATCCAGTGTTTTAGGTGTCAACTATGGGGGCACTCAGCCCGAAACTGCAACTCCATTTTCAAATGCGTGAAATGTAACTTAAAACACGAACCCGGCTCCTGCAGCATTAAAAAGGGGGAATCTCCCCCTACTTGCGTTAACTGTAATGAAAATGGACACGCTGCCAGTTACAAAGGGTGTCCGGCTTATAAACTGTATATAAAGAAGAAAAAAGAATTAATGGCCAAGGCCAATAATAAAAAAGAAGAAATTAGAAATAATGTTAAATTTGCTATAAGTAACTCCCAAGCGGTTAACGACATAACGTCATTTGCAAGTCTCTTTCATTCAGAGAAAAATTCCCAAGGGAAAAACGTAAAGAAATTACCTCCAATTGTAGAGGAATTTATTAAGTTAAGTGAATATTTCGGAGAATCGAAAACTCAAACCTTAGAATCGAAAATTACTAATTTTCTAAGTTCGTATAAAACAATGTCATTAGAGATGGCAAAAAAAGAGTACAGAATTTTATTAAACGAAGTTCTCACCAATTATGGCCCGTAACTATTTAAATTTTATCACATTTAATACAAGATCTTTAGTCGAAGTAAGTAGACGTATCGAATTGAATAAAATACTTATTAATCATAAAATTGATATATGTTTCCTACAGGAAACTCGTTTTCGTAAAAATTCCAAAATTCATTTTGAGAATTTCAGTGTAATTAGAGATTTCTCTAACCAAGGCACGGCTATACTAATTAGTAAGGGTATTAAGTATTTAACTATCAATGTTCCTAACTTGAAATTTCCAAACACTTTCATCGAAATTAAAGTGTCAGTTACAGGTCAAGTTAAAAAGTACTTATTAGGCAGCGTGTACATTCCAACAAATTTTTCCCGCAGTGATTTGAAAACTGGTCTAGACTCCATTCAGGACTACTCCATTTCTTATGCCGGCGTTTTCATTGGAGGAGATTTTAACTCCAGAAGTGTACATTGGGGAGATTCATTCGACAATCTAAACGGACTAAGTTTCAACGACTGGTTAAACTCGTCTGGTTCAAATTTTAAGAGATTTTGTGATGTAAGTCCGTCATTTCCCGGAGGTCCATCCTTTCTCGACCATTTTCTTGTCAGTGCGAGTCTAATCGACGCGAATAATGAAAATGTTCAGATAGCCAGCCTACCGACATTTTCCGACCATTACCCGCTAAAACTTATATTTAAATTTTCAGAATTTGAGCTGATTCTCTCTCCTCAAAAATATTTGAAATCTTTTGAAAAAACAAATTGGGAAGAATTTCTAAATGACGTTCACTGTAACATTGTAAGTTTGAACCTCCCTTTTGACAGAAATCTCCATAATAATGAAATCGATCAAAACATAACATGTTTTAATGATTGTATTAGCCGTGAGGTGGTCAGACACTCCGAGGAAATTGAAATTAGGAATAAGCGTTTTATATTGCCAGAACACATTAAAAAACTTTTTAAAATCAAGTATAACTGGCAAAGAGACTTAAAATAAATCTTTCATAGAAATGGAAACAGAAGCTCGAGTGAATACTGACTTCTAAGCGCGCAAATTCAACTGCTCAAAACAATCGTTAAGGAACGCGTTGAAATAT
Source organism: Pollenia amentaria (assembly GCA_943735925.1). Classification (NCBI taxonomy): domain Eukaryota; kingdom Metazoa; phylum Arthropoda; class Insecta; order Diptera; family Polleniidae; genus Pollenia; species Pollenia amentaria. Next base: position 115,435,076 of record OX031010.1, on the reverse strand, counting down.
ATCAGGCAGAGGAGTTTAATAAACGTTTAGAGGGCATTAAACCGGGTCCTAGGGCCTTTAAGGAAATATTTAAGTTTACAGGTAATACAAAATCTAAATTTTTTAATAAACTTATTGTTAACGAGCACACCTATACCGAGGACTCTGATAAGGTCGAGCAATTTAAGCAACATTTCTCTGACGTTTATAAATTTGTTGCGCCAGAAAGATCGGATACATTAGAGGTTCCAAATACTGTCAACTCATACCTAAACAATTGCGCAAATACCGTTTGCGAGTTCAGCGTCACCACCAACGCTCTACTTCCTAATGACCACCTCCACCTTACCCGTGTTTCAGAGGTCAAAGAAATCATTAATTCCTTAAACGCGAAAAGATCCTCAGGTCTAGATAATTTATCAAATTTCTTCGTGAAAAAGTTACCGCCATCTGCTATAGATTTTTTAGTCATATTATTCAATAATTGCCTTAACAATGGTTACTTTCCTAAGGCCTGGAAAATGGCTAAAATATACCCTCTAGTTAAAAAGCCAAATAACTTTCAGATCAATAACTCTCGACCTATTTCGATGTTATCGAATATCGGTAAGTTACTAGAAAGGGTGATCAAGAATAAACTGGAAGGTTCCCGTATTTTAGATTTAATACCTAAATACCAGTTTGGCTTCAAACCTGGCCACTCGTCCGTTGATGCTTTAGCTTATCTACACAACGAAGTAACTTGTAATTTAAGAAAGAAAAAATGTACCATCGCGGTGTCGCTTGACATCGAAAAAGCATTCGACCGAGCCTACCACCTTGGCATTATTTTTAAACTCATTAAATTGAGATGTGATCCGTTTATAATCAAAATGTTAAACAACTATTTTAAAGACAGGCAATTCTTGGTAGAAATCAATGCTACTAGATCAAATCCGGGTGACATATGTATTTTGTGGAGTACCGCAGGGGGCTATTCTGGCGCCCCTATTATATAGCGTGTTGGTATACGATTTTCCACACATATTCAATGATTCGAAGAGTATGCTTTACGCGGATGACTCATTAATTTATGCACATGATAGCGACCCGCAGTTGGCGTTAAGAAAAGTTCAAAATCATCTTTTATTGATTGACGATTTGTATAAAGATTGGGGTATTAACATTAATACCCTAAAGTCAAAGGCAATTTGCTTTCGCAATGCTTCGGGCAAGGGCCCCCGTAATGTTGTGAGTCAAAGTAAGACATTGAATCTCTCTTTGCGCGGTTCAGATATTCCTTTTGGAGATCAATTAAAATATCTTGGTGTCACACTAAACAAGCTTTTCAAATTTAACCAGCATGGAAGAATTGCCAAAAATAAAACAAGGCGCATCAAGGGCATGTTTACAAAACTGCTAATAAACAGACATTTGGGTCAAAGGTCCAAATTACTTATTTACAAAGTATGCATTCGGTCAGCAATGCTATATGGATTTCCCATATGGTTTTCAATCTCTCCAACTGTCATGGCAGAGTTGGAGATTTTGGAACGTAGCTGCTTAAGACTTTGCGTTAACGCGAACTATGAAAGTTTTGTGAAGAGACACTCAAACTCTTTTATCTATGGGAAAGCTGGAATTTTACCTCTTTCCTCGTATACCCTATTTCTCTTAGAAAATTTTGTAAATCGCCTTGGGAATCACGAAAACAGCTTAATGAGAGATGTTTTTAATTCTCAGAGCGAAATTAGTTGGTCAAACAGCGCATATATGTCCCCAGTTGGGATTATACATGAGAACATTCGAGTATTACAATCTCTTAGTGAATACCAGCTACCAGAGTTCTACTCTCATTCCATTTTGGGCTCCAACAGGGGCTAGTTTTTAACTTAATGGCCCTCGCTCGCCCACGGTATCCTGGGTGAGTTTTGCTCTTCCCACCAAGTAATGGTAAGGGGCATGACGGTCCCCTGGATACCGTTGGGCGACCGTGGAGCTAATTATAATAAATGTTTCCGTCCTATGGATTTTTGTTGTCTTAGTCTTAGTTTAGTTTTAAGTGTTTTTATTGTTTTTTAATTTTGACTAATCAACAGTTAATGTAAACTTTTATTATATTTTGAGCAATATAATTTTAATGTTTATCGTTTGATGTAAAACCTCATATGTACACCCCCTATTATATATGCATGTATTTAGCTTTATTAAACATATAATGTCAATAATGTTTATTAAAACAATACTATATAGTTTTAAGTAATGTACATCCTTGTTAACTTTTTAAGGCCTCCTTAGTGATCTAAATTTTAAGTCTCAATAAAATTGAAATTGAAATTGAATTTTGGGACATAAAATATGATAGGAATAAAACCGAAATAAATACAGACTATTTTTTTGTTGTTTTTAGTAGTATATTCCACAGAGTGTAGTAATCTGTGGTATATTCACAAAACACGCAATACTTATGTTTCGTATTTAGTGTCATCATCTGTGGTAAAAACTGAAACATAAGTAGTATCCCCTACAAGAACTGCATAACCAAAACTAAAAAAAAAACAATTTACTAACACACTTGCAACAATTTTACATTCGTTGCTCCACTCTAACACAAATAATGCCAATTTTTTAATTTTTTCACACGCGTGGCCTGTCGATTCTTGTAAAAAAATTGAATTGTTTAAATTTAAGTTCTGTGGTTTAAATTAAATATTACAAACGTTATTTGCCATGTTAAGTTAAAAAATGAATTTGCTTATCTCCTTTGCAACTACGTTGCATATTAAAGTAAAGGAGGGCGTACTGATGGCGGCTCCAGAAAACGTGGTGGTAAATTTTCTGGAAATAACAGGTCATGTACGAAACAGTCGTCTTAAAAGAAGTGGTCTTCCAACAGGTAGCGGTCATTCGGGTGGTTGCTTTGGCCGGGATACTAGTTAAAGATTTGGTGGTGATAATTAAGGAGCAAATTATACCAAATATTTAAAATCCTGATGACTTTTCAAGTATGTATGCATGTATGTATTCGGCTTTTTAGTCACAAGTTTTTAACAAAATAATATTTCTTTATATGATCATATATGATCTACGAGAAATTAATTGGTAATGAGTACGTTTACCTCCATTACAAAAGAACTTTTATAAATAAGATCCCAAAACGAAATCCAGACCCATGTGAGAAAGGAACGTTATAGAGCAACCAAGGAAATGACGTTACGTGGTCCCGCACCCACACCTATTATATACTTTAATGAAACCTGCTTGATTATATTTTCTTAATAAAAACTATTTTAAAACTAAAATAAAACAAAAACATTATTGTATAAAGGTTAGTACTAACCAATTTTTACGCTATGAATAACTAGTTAGTGCTAACCGTTATTTACGTTATGACTAACTAGTTAGTGTTAACCATTATTTACGCGATTACTAACTAATATAAAGCATAGTAGTAAGCAGTACAGATATATGTTCCGTAGTCGAGTGGAATTAATTAGTTAGAAAGAGAGGCAAAATCACATGTACACAAGAGTTTCGGTTTGTTTTTTCATTTTACTCTTAATAAACTAATAGAAACTTTATCCAATATAGTGGTCAAAACTACCGGTCATTTTACTAGTAAAATGACCGGTACTCTTCTTGCAGGGTCGTCTGTGGGTACCTTTATAAAGTTACCCACACACGAGGCAACATTTGCCGAAACATGGTAGTGTTTTGACAAATGTTCCTACGTGCGTGGGGATGTTTCTGGTTGAAACACCATAGACAAAATAAAGTTGCTTATGAAAAGAAATAATTCCCAATATCTATAAAACAAAAACTTTAGGATATAACTGAGATCAACTAATAATCACCAGAAGAGCTGTTTGATTTCTTGAAAAAGTTATTGTTTGATGTCTAAAGTTTTAAAAAAGTACAGTTAAATTCGCATTAGAAAATTCCTTATAGAAAAGTATTGATGAATACATCAGAGGCAAATTTAAAACTGTTTTTAATGCTTTATTCTGAGCTCTCTGTAAAGATTAAAATTTTTATAACCATATACATACCTATGCCTATGATTTTCCCGCCACACCAAGTAAACTGACAATATAATAACGAAATAAGATTTTAAGTAGCTGACCACAAAAAAACACTGCAACAAAAAAAAAACATGAGTGCTGGTGATTGTAATCACCGGTCGGCGAAAAATGGGTTAAACTTATATAGTAGATCAACTTCAACAGATAATACTTTGGATTTTAGATTCTGAATATGTGCATTCCAAGAAATATTACATACCAATACCCAAAAACTTGATTGTGAACTAAATACGATCTAAACAGAAATATTTTAGTTTTTTCAGCGCTTAGCTTCAATCTATTCAGCCTTACATATTCTGAAATTAATGCATCATTGTACTCCATATGATCCTTTAAAGCAGTTTCATGTTTATAAGGATAAACAAAAACTTATGTCTTCCGCTTACATAAACTTTTTTTCCAAATAACTGAAGATTTTTTATATCATTTACATAAATTTATTATGAAAAAAGTTTTTTTGGGAATACATAATTTTTTTCATTAAAAGATTTTATTTATTGTGCTTAATTCCCTTTTTGTTTTTATTGTTAAAAATACTGAAATTTTTTGTTGGAGGATAAGCTTGAGTGAAGGTAATTCTCATTCCCTCTGTAGTCTTGTTTGCTGACAGCTTTGGCTTTTCTAAAATTATTTAGGAGAACGTTTCCTGATGATCTGGCCTAAGCAACCAGTGGAATGCGCATAGGAACAGCTTATCCTCCAACAATAAATTTCAGTATTTTTTTTATCAATTGTGAAAAAGGGTATTAAGCACAATAAATAAAATCATTTACATAAATTTTAAATAATATTGGGTATAATACGCTTCCTTGAGAAACTCCATATTCATCGGGACCAATAAAACTCTACATATATATTTCTTTAAACTCCTACGAGGAGCATAGGAAATCCCTTGTTGATATGGTTTCGGCAATCAGGTTTCATTTAAGACGAATGGCTGATTGGCTAGAGCATCCGATCCTGGTATTGGGGCTGCCAACATCGTATCCAGGCGTGCAGTTGTGCAGGGATGCGTCTAGGGTTGTACCGCCCATGGTCGGTTGTGTTATTGGATTTTTGAATGGCACCACTAGCCGCAACCTTTGGCGCGCCCGGTAGCACTCAGCTGTGCTTCCCATAAGCAGATAATATATCATGCATCGTCATTAACATGACAATGTATAATATATTATCAGCAAGGGCGGAACTCACCTCTACATACTGCTTCTTATTTAACAAATAACTTTGTAGAAATAACAAGTCTCGTCCATGAGTACATTTGAAAGAATTTCTTGTAATTAACTTTTAAAATTATAACGACAGTTACTTATGTATGTAGTTTACATATTAATTAAAATGTTATTTATCAAAAATTTATTAGTTAAAACATGACTTCGTTAATAATTAATAAAATGCAACACGCATTTATTTAAGTAACACATTTGTAACACAGTTAACGGCCCTTTTTTGTTTTTTAGAAAATTTGAAATTATTTTACTTGAGTAAGCAAATTAATGGTAATTTGTCCTTGTTAACATATCTGAAACATTTTTTTTTTTTTGTTAATTAGAATGTTAAAAGTATATGTTTTATATTACAAAATATGAAATATACAAAAAACTTTTCTAAAGGCAGTGCGGACCTTTGCTAGCCTGTCGTCATGTGCAATATGTGTACTCGTGTCCTCTTGCGCTCATTTCTAAAACTGACAACTGTTGTATTACAACTAAAGCACTTGTAAAACCAACAAACATATTTCAATTGATTTTGTCTTTGCATTGTAATACAATATTTTTATTTGTAATACAAACATTTTTAATTTAATGAGATATGCCGCATGTGAAAAAACCACAGGTTTTTAATTAAAAGACCTGTTGGTTTGTTATGGAAATGATTTTTATTCAAATAATAATAAAATTGAATATTTACGGAATATAAATGTACATTGGTATTGAACTACGAGAATAACCACATCCTCATCATCAGAATTCTTTGCAGTTTTACCCGTATATAGTCAAACATCAATATTTAAACCAATTGTATTTAAGATGGATCGAAATTTTGTAATTAATGATGTATCTACTTTTAATTTTGTAAGTTTGATCCGAGTTCAAGAATAAACAAATGATCAATAATTTTAAATTCATTTCATGTTGTAAAATTCCTCCCTTCATTTAAATAATTTTATTAAAGTTTAATTTGACGAACTTGTGCCTGATTTAAAATAAATAATTATATCCACACCAAAATAGTGGAGAGGGTATTATGCATTTATGCTAATGTTTGTAACACCTTAAAATATTGGACCTAGACCCGTTTAAGTATACCGATTAACTCAGTATCATTTTCTATCTAAAGGTGTCCGTCCGGCTGGCGGTCCATGTAAACCTTGTGCGCAAAGTACAGGTTTTTGGAGATAATTTGTTATATAGATTCTAATTGGCACAAGGACCAAGCCTAGTAAAAATGGAGCGAATCATTCCATACTTTCACACTGCCCCCATACAAGCTTATTACAGGAATAATATATATCCACATAAACCATCTTATTATGTTGGTATTTAGATTCAATTTGGTCCAAACTTATTTCATTGCAATCAGAACCATCTTACCAAATTTAATTGGAACCGCTCCATATTTGATCATACCTCTCATATAAATACTGCTTCCGAAAATAGCTTTTAATGCCATAACTTCCTTATAAATGTTGGTATACCAATACAAATTTGCGATAATAACTTCTACATTGGGTGTGTTAATTTACAGAAAATTAATGCTTATTTTCAATAATTGTTACCAATAAGTGTTCACGTACTCGAAAAATTAACAAATTTAAGAGGCAATAAATTTGTTGAACATTTTTGATAGTAAAATTTTTACTAGCAAAAATTATTCAACCACGTTTCATGTTTTTGCTAACAAAACAAAAATAAGTTTCATATTTTTAAATTAAAAGTTTTTCAATAAAATGGGATATTTATTTTTCTAAAATTTAAGAACAATATTCTTGCGCAAATAGGTGAAATCAATTAAATTTATTAAGAAATAATCTCGTATCTTCCAGATGAATATTGTCAATATACCTAACTTGTTGGTTTTTGCTAGAAAGTTCCTTTACTTTTTTATTATTTCGAGTAATTTTGAGAGAATTTAAAATTTGCTCTCTCGTTGCAAGTTTCTGAACACACCTATTTGCTACTATGTCATGACAAAATGTTGTCCTGGTAGGTCCAAAATTAACCATAGGTCTAATATGAACCCACATTCTAAAATCTTATATAGATGAAAATATCTAAATAATATTCGGCACAAAAAACTTTTACATGAATCTTAGCCTCATAACGTAATTTTGTTTAGGCGGGTCCATGATTGCCCATGGGTCCCAAATAGAGTACACTAGCAAACATTTTTATTATATACTGTGGTGTATGGCATCATTTGATCGGGCTTGACCGACTTTACTTTCTTATTTGGTTTTTCTTTTAAAATAAGACAAACTTTTTTCTATATATTGCAATAATTTTTCATTTTTTTATTTAAGCTATAAATGTTGACTTCTTTATTTTTTCCTTAAGAAGAAGAAAAAATCTACAGCTGTCATTTAAAATTAAGCTGAAATAGAATAATACTTTCGTTTAAATTATTTTTGTTTCTTTCAATCACTACAAATTTTGCAAAAACTTTCAATATTCAAAATAATGAAAAAAGAAAAAAATATTTAAATAAAAATCACATTTTTTTGCTTATTTTCTAAATCACTTTCTTATTAATGTTTCTTATAATAATACAAATTAAATTAATTCTTTTTGTAATAATAAAAAAAAAATTCCAACAAATAAAGTATTAACAATTACATTCAACCAAAGCTTGAATGTTTTCTTATTCTTTAACGTAAAAAAATAAAAAATAAAAAAAAATTTTAAACAAAAAAACGGGTTTCAAAAAAGTATATATAAGTATTTGTATGTATGTATATGTATATTAATAAAGATTACCAATACTCTTACAATTCTACTTAGTTTTAAAAAATATTTCAATTCATTCATTCTTATGGAAATACCTATCTCCTCTTTAGATTTTTATACTTGTATAATTTATGCATTGGTAGACTTAAGCTTTAAAGGTTTATGTTTATTTATGATATATATTTTAATTCATGTTAAATTAATTTTAACTTTCTCTAAGAAAATTTTTAAAGTTTTTTTTTTTTTAATGCGTTAAGTATTTTAAACTTATGTAGAGTACGAATGCGTAATTTACTTTTCAGAGTTACTATTCAAACTTAATATTAAAGTTTAATCTGATTCTTGAACATCCTCCACATACATCTTAAAATTATTTTAGGCATTATTTGTTAATTTAACAAGTTTGTATAGATTTCGTACAAAAGAAACTAATTTTTAATAATTATAATGTAATATTTTAACTTAAAGCATTCTTAAGTTTTTAGGTTAAATTATAATGACGTGTTGTTTTTATTTTATTCATCTGTAAATGGATGTTCTGATGTTTCACTGCTATTACGTCTACGATTTTCGAGAATTTTTGTGGCTTGTTCTAATGTTTCCTTATAAAAAATATATAAATTTTCACTTGGCAGTGAATATTTGCTGTCGTCTAGATGCCATGTGAGTCCCAAAACAATATTAAAAGCTGACGTATCGTAACTATGGCAACCGGAATAACGATATTGGGGTTTTTTATTATATTTGCAACCATTTGATTGAGCACCTAAAAAGAGATTGAAGTTAGTTATTTAAATATATATATATTTTTATCACATACAATTATAAATTTTCACTTGTTTTTTTAAAAAGTTTATATTATTAAATTGTTGAATATTTTGCTTTCAAAAAGGCCATTTTTGGTTTCTTAGGGCATATTCTTAAAAAATTTTAGGACATATTTTCAAGTTTTTACTGCATATTTAATGCGCATATAACACTTTTTTAGAGCATATTTCCGTTTTCCCTGTTTATGACTAGCACATTTTATGACCCATAATTCTGGCATGTTTTTATATTCATTTATAAAACTTATAACTTAT